>OX463236.1:22655002-32162502 GCA_949820135.1 Sylvilagus floridanus | reverse complement strand
GCTTATCTCTGCTGTCTCCTCACTTTCCATTACACCAAACCTGTAGCTGAAGCACCTTAAAAAGCAGGTTTAAGAAATTCTGCTTTACTTCATTTATCTATTCAACAAAACTTGCCCACCCAGTAAGTCCTAGGAAAGGTTTGATGTGGGGATGAGAGAAAGTTTGCTACGGGAGACTGGTGCAAAGCAATTATAGTGTAGCTTCAAACAAGTATCAGTAGGGCATGATGGGAAATGGAGGCATAAAATTCTAGGGTTAGAGCTGGGGAGAACTTGATTACTGAGTCATTATTGTTTATTAAGCATCATCAGAAGGTTTTTTTTTTTTTTTTTTTGAGCTGGGGGTTGGTTGGTTTTGATTGTTGTAGAGGAGTGATGGGTTCAAAGTGCCACTTAGCTATACTATTAGATAATCCAAAAACCTGAAACCCAAAGTGCTCCAAAATCTTGCTGGGGACTCCTTTTTTTTTTTTTTTTTTTTGACAGGCAGAGTTAGACAGTGAGAGAGAGAGAGAGAGAGAGAGAGAGAGAGAGAGAGAGAGAAGGGGGGAGAGAGAGAGAGAGAGAGAGAGAGAGAGGTCTTCCTTCCATTTGTTCACCCCCCAAATGACTGCTACGGCCGGCATGCTGCGCCGATTCAAAGCCAGGAGCCAGGTGCTTCTCCTGGTCTCCCAAGCGGGCACAGGGGCCCAAGCACTTGGGCCATCCTCCACTGCACTCCCGGGCCATAGCAGAGAGCTGGACTGGAAGAGGGGCAACCGGAACAGAACCAGCGCCCCAACTAGGACTAGAACCAGGAGTGCTGGCGCCGCAGGTGGAGGATTAGCCTAGTGAGCCACGGCGCTGACCATGCTCTAACATCTTAAACATGGTATTTATTTTTTGAGAGCATAGAGGGAGAGAGAGAGAAAAAATTTCTATTGGTTCACTTCCCCAAGCAACCACAACAGCAACAGCTCAAAGCCAGGAGCCGAGAACTCAATCTAGATCTCCCACATGGGTGGCAGGGAGTCAAGTATTTGAGCCATCACCTGTTTGTCTCCTGGGCTGTACATTAGCGGAAAGCTGAGAACTTGAGTGGAGCAGGGACTCAAACCCAGGTCTCCGATGGGATATGGGCATGCAAACAGTGTCTTAACCACGAGGCCAGAAACCCACCCCAGGAGTGAGCTTTTTATTATATATTGTTGTGTATTTAAGAAAGTTCTAAATATTTGCTCTTTTTTGTGCAGACGTACCCACTTCAGATGACACAAGATATGGACTTCGATTTTAGAACTTTTAGGCATTCACCAATACAATCAAGGCATCAGTTGCCAGAACAGATTATTTATACAATCAACATCAAGTCATCCTGTGTTCAGGTACTCCGCTTGGCTTTGATTGCCTCATTCTCCAGGAACTCACAGTCAGTGGGGGAGAGAAATAGTTAGCAAGTCATCTAATATAGTCGGGAATGGAAAGAGAATAAAGTGTCATGAGGGAGCCCGGAAAGACATCACTGAGGAAATCACATATTCGCCAGACCTTGAAGGAAGAGCAGCAATCTCTCAGGCACATAAAAAAGACTACTTTTTATTCATTGAGAGAGAAACATCAATATTATAGAAGTTCAAAAGGAAAGCAGTACCTTTGGAGACCAGTAGTAAATAGACTTATGTTGCGCAAGTATAACATGCTTGTATGTGGTATAGAATCTTGAAAAGAAGCCTGGTCAGTTTAGTTAGGGCCAGATCATAGAAGGTTTGTGTGCTGTGCTGGGGAGGTGTGTTTTAAATCCCGGTAAGAATTAGGGAGTTAAACAAAGGTGTTTATGGGCAAGAGTGTAATGATTAAATTTTTCTATCAAAAATATATCTAGCCATGTTATAGGGAAATGATTGAATAGAGAAGTAACTAGAAGCAGAATGACCAGTTAAGAGCTATTATGTAGTTAAGTCAAGAGAAGATGGTATTAGAAATTAATCTAAATAAATGTCAATAGACTTTTTCCATCCATGAAAATCATGACTCACAGTAAGTTTTCCTTTCAAAGGTAAATGTACACAGTCAAGAAAAAATAAATCTGAATATTAATTCCCTGTAATTTGAAGAATCATTTTGAAAACACAAACTGGAAGATCATTATGTGACTATGACCAAGGGAAAAGACATCTTTCAGAAGGAAGAAGCAGTAGGAAATGTTAGAGGGAGGAAGGTGAAGTGAAGTGAAAAATAAAAGTATTCATTGGATTTCTCAAGCACTTTTTTGGGTAACAATTTTCCATAGTGATTTTTAAGGGTAGTCAGAAGGAAGCCAGATTGCATGAAATGAAAGTTAGGAGGGGAAGCTCAGAGCTTTGCAGACATGCTAGCTGATATACAGCAATTGACTAACCTTAGGGAAATAAACTTTTGAGATGGCTGAGACAAGGAAATGTGTGTAGAGTAAAGTGGAGGTGGGTGTTAAAAACAGTGAACACAATCTACCTATGAGTTTTCATGGAAGGCATGAAGATTCTCTGTGTGTAGGTAGAGAATGGAGGTCAAAGAGGTAGTTTATCTTGTATGATACCATTGGCTGTAAGACAGCAGAAACAATTTTAGGAAAATGGAATGTAGAAGTTACCCATAATTGGACCTTGAATGAATATCAAAAATTTTGGAGTGATGGGAAGTTGAAATTTTTGTTGTCTAATTTTTCTCTTGTAGTGCTCCTATATTTAAATGCTATGCTGAGAAAAGTTACAAAAGCATAGAAACAAACTTAAGGACAGTGATGATAAATGTTTGAGTTAGTCTCCAAAGGGAATGAGGAATCTGGATTTCTCTAAAGCAATAATGGAGTTTCTGACAATGCAGATGATGTCAGATGCTTTGTATTGTGTTGGGCCCTGGGATTTTTCTCTAATGTCACCAGCAGCCCAAGAACTGGAGAACAGGAAGTAGATGAGTACTTCTTTAGTTAAGAGTGCTTGTCAAGAAGTCCTTCAGAGTATTCATGAGATTACAGTTGAAGAGACTGACAACAGGTCGATGGATGAGGAAGGAATTTGAATCAGGATGTCTATAAACTGGGAAAATAAAGAGGTGGTAAGGGCTTGGGCATCATAAGAAAGTTAGACAAAAAATATAGTTGGAATTATGCAACAAGCAGAGTAAAGCAATGATAAAAGATTGCGGACAGATTAGGTTTGGAAGTCTGTGAATTTCAATATAGAAGAATTAAGGGAGTGTGAGAGTGCCTTGAGGCATTTGTTTTGCAAGTATATGAAACTTGTTAGATCACTATCTCCATTGCTGCCAAGATTTTTTCTTCCCCACCAGTCCTATAAACTCCATCACATTGTGATGCTAATAGCACAAGTAGAATACAGGATTCTCCAAACCTGATATAGTCCAGATTCTTTCCACTCACAAATGAATCCCTGCAGAATCCAGAGTATTAATTCCCAGGACTGGATGTAGATGCTCTATTACTTTCATTTAAGTTGGTGGGGGAAAGCTGTACCAAGTTACAAGTTGGCAGGGAAAAGAATGTAAATTCTGTGTCTTCTCCCAAGTGAGTTTTGCTGCCTACAAGTTCTTCACCTCATTCTATATGAAATTCCTACATTTGTGTGCCACTTCTGCCTTTCTGTATCTTCCTTTCTATTGTGGCAGAAATCTACTTCTCTCACTAAATAAGATGACAGTGGGAGTGAGGGAGAGGGGGAAGGAGCAGCATATCATAAAAATAATACAAATCATACATTTTGTGTTAGAAGTACAATTGACAGTAGGGATATGTGAAAATATAGTTAAATTAATACATAGAATATAACTATGGCTTTTAACTCAGTTAATTTGCTTCTCATCCTGGTTTTGCCAATATACATTGTACAACTTCGGTTGGATTACCAAACTATGACAACTCGGTTTCTTTATTCTTAAAAATCAAAGAGTTATTAGCTTTCTGTCTATTCAGAAATTCAATGGCAAGTTATCAGCATGTTAAAAAATCAACCATAACCTTCTTAACTTTATTCCAAAGACCCAATCAATCTTGTAAAGACATCTTTAAAAACTACCATACATGCCATTTAAATTCAACTGTTTATCTCCGAAGTGCCTCAAACTTCTTACTTTATGTTCTGGAGCCACATTAGCAGTATAACGATTTTTGGATTATTATATTTTCTTATTGTACTGCAGCTTTAATCATTATTTATTGCCCCTCTTTATTGCTAGCTGTGCCCTGTCCCCTGAAGTCTAGTTTGTATAATAATCATATGGGACACTGGCTTTCTTTTGGTTAGCATATATTGACTGATATTCTTTTGATGACTGTAGATATTGTATCTTTCAATTTGTTCTGATGTCTTTATTTTTCAATTTTAGAGTCCAATCTTTTTATACTTATTATTACAATTGTAAACTTAAAATTGTTTCTATCCTTTATGTTGGGCTTTCTGTTTGATCCCTTTTTTCTTCTATATATTTTCTTCTTTCTAAAGAGTCAAAACAGATACTTCTAATACTGCTATTGGCTAGCTTAATTCCTTGACAGTCTCCACATATCTCTATTATTTTAGTTTGAAAGTTACACCTTTACTCTTCCAAAGATTATTCCTAAAATACTAGAATGCATATTTAATTTGACATGTCCAGATTAAGTAGCATCCATTTTTTCTTCTCAAACAGTATGAGTAACTTAGCATGTTTTGTTTCCAAACTTATGTTTTTACCCATTAGTTTAATTCTAACATTTAACGTTCACAAACTAGATATTACCATTTAATGCTATCAAACTTTGTTTAGATTAATCTTATGTCTGTTATTTTCTCTGACTACCATTCCTCTGTCACTCTTAGTCTTTCCTTTTCAATGAGTTTTAAACTCTTTATGGAGCTAATCTTCTAGAAATAACTCTGATGTTTGCTTGTAGGAATATCTGAAATTTTTTTTATATAGGAGAACTTTTTCCTAACTCTTATTCTTGAAAAATTATTTAGAATTATATATTGGAAGTTAGGTTTTCTCAGAATATTGAAGATTTTATTTCACAGCAAAGTTAAGTATCTATCTACTAGTTGTTCCCCTGTAATTCATCTTCTTCTCCATCAACTCTTCTTCTCTAATTATAGTAAGTCATGATGGGAATACTTTCTGATTTATTCTTCTTTATGTTGGATGGCTTTCAATATGACAATTTCATACATATGTCATTGAATATTGTCTCTCTTATTATCTGTTTATAGAACTCAACTTATAAATATTATCTATTTAATCTGTTCTCCTTTTATAGAACTCAACTTACAAATGATTATTAAACTTCTAAACCTAGTTTTGTATATTTTAGCATGTCTTTTGTATTTCTTATTTTTTTAAAATTTTTGTGCTGATTTCTAACCAATTTCATCAGTTGCCACTTCCATTTTACTAATTCTCTCTTCACCTGTGACTAACCTACTATTCAATGTATTCCCATTTCTAATTTCAGTTTTTACATTTTTACTTTTGTGATTTTCTTTTGCAATACTGCCTTAATATTTGTGATAATGTCTTGCTCTTTAATCATATTTTTCATCCTTTCATCTCTTTAAACATTTATTAATTGTGTATCCTAAATATTTTATATTTATATATCAATATTCCAATATCTGCCAACTCTGCTGCTCTGGTATCACTGTGAGTGGTTCTGCTGAAGAGAACCTGTGGTAGCTTGTTTCTATGTGTGCTTTACAAGTTTTTCCTTACTCTGAGTTCATATTCCTTGGAATACTACATGTGAGAAAATGTAAAGTTTTGGGTTTATTGCTTACGCAGTTGTCTGAGAATATAACCAACTCAAATTATTAAATTTTGAGCTTGAATTTTTACAACATGATACAACAATAATGTAAATTAGAAATGCATGACCACATTTTTTGTGACTGTAAATTCTTACTATTATATTTATGAATCCTTTGTGTACTAAATGATTTTCTCTCTTTCTCTTTTTCTACCCATAATCATGTTAGGTTTTATGTTTAATTTTAAGGTTACCCATTGATTGTTCCTCAGAGATACAGTCTTACATCAAAATTTAAAGCCTGACTTCCTGTCCTGCAGGACCCTAGTCTTTGCTTTCAATCCTCCTCCCGTGGGTCGTTCAAACCCATGCTTTAAGCCAGTGGGGGTTTTTTAATGCTTGGCAGCAGTCACAGACTTCAGTACTGTTTTATTTCTCTTGATTTGTCATTTCTGCTTATTTCTGGTGTCTAAGAATTTTATTTTTCCTCTGGAAGCTCTGGTTGATTTGATAAAAGTCAGGTTGATTTCATGTCATTGTATCTTCATCTCAAAAAATTTATTTTATTTTTGCTTCTAATAAAGAATTAAGACTACAAATATGCTAGTTTTTTCCATCAGCTAAATCTGGTTACAAGAAAACAGGCCTGCAGGTCAAATAGAACACACTACCAATTTTTATAAATCAATCCTTATTGGAACATAGCCATGATCCTTCATTTATGTAGTGATATGGCTGCATTTGTGTTACCACAATAGAGTTGAGTAGTTGCTACACAAATCATGTTATCCATAGAGCTGAAATATTTACTGTCTGCCCTTTACAATAAGTTTTTCTAACCCCCTTGATCTAAATCATCAGCAACTTGTTTATCTTATAAGAAATATCTTGAACTTAACAAAAATCAAAATATTATTTAATCTGGGCATGCATTTACTTTA
The DNA here is from genome assembly GCA_949820135.1 of Sylvilagus floridanus. Classification (NCBI taxonomy): domain Eukaryota; kingdom Metazoa; phylum Chordata; class Mammalia; order Lagomorpha; family Leporidae; genus Sylvilagus; species Sylvilagus floridanus. The sequence goes on along the minus strand of OX463236.1, from coordinate 32,155,809 downwards.
TGAATGTATGTATTCAATATAGGTTATTAGTATCACTATAGCAGATTAGAACTTCTTTGATGATATGAGCTAAGTGTATCTAAAAGGTTTTAGTAGCAGATCCATCACAGAAATATATTTAATACATGCCTTTGATGATGATGATGATGATGATGATGATCGTGATGATGATGTCTTGAATTCCCATGATGTTCTAATCCGTACAGATATAAGGACAGATATCATTTTAGAAAGTTAAATGTACTTGTCAAGTCATTTTGGAATGTGGTAAATCACCTTAATTGGGTACGTTTTGCCTCCAGGAATCTTAACTGCTTATGTTCTCTGACACTGTTCTGATAAAACTCATTGCTGTAGATTAAAGCTGTGAATGTAACTCTCTTCCTAACATTATAGCTTTTATTATGGGGGAATATATGTACTATTCATATAATATCTCATGTTCTTCGACAAAAGAAATACACATTTGCGTAGAAACAACACAATAGCTCTTTGCCACCTATTTTTAGAATGCATATAGCTCAATCAATTGTTCTGATCTATATAGAAAAACATATAATATACATTTCTGAAAAAATTTGTCAGTTCTTTCTGAAAATACTCTTGACAAAAGATGTAGGCACAGTTTGCAAACATAAAAGAAGTCTGAATGAAAAATATTTTCATAAAGGAAAGAATGAAATATGTTTAAAAAAATTTAGTCGATGGACTGAGAACCCAGCATGTAGAAAGAGAAGCCAGAGCAGAGAATGAATGAATGGCATTTGCCAGATGGAAGAAAGTGCCCAGTGAGATGAATATAGAATATTTGCAAAATGTTCCTGATGGAGGAATAGTGTACTAAAGATAAGGGACAGTTGGCATTTGCTGAAACACATGAATGACATGTCCAAGAGAAAGAAGGAAAATGTGAGGGATAATGGCAGCTCGTGTCCAGAGTATGGACAGCAGGTTTCCTTCAGAGCCGTGTTGTTCATGGCCAGTAGTGATCTGTGGGAAATCTAAGTGAACAGTTTGACAGAGGAGCATGTGAAAAGGAATAAATGAAGTAGAATACCTGCTGCCCTGCCACTGACTAAGGGGAAGCTGTATGTGCACAAAATCGAGCTGTACTTCTCTCTACAAACCAGGCATCAGATTGAGAAAGGAAAAGAAGGAACATATTCCGGGGCAGAAGTGAATAACGTAGCATTTAAATTCAGCACACTTAACTAGTATTTGTAAGATAATCATTTATGCTAAGAAAAAGATGTAGCAGAATACTAATGAATACATTACAAAAATGTATAGTTTGCAAAATTTAATTTTGCTGATTTTTCCATATAAACTATTTTCTTCCAAAGGTTTACCTATGTTTAAGTGAAGAACAATTAATGAATGAGCCCCATATACAAAGAACATGTGAAATACTTAGTAAGGAGAGAGAATTACACTGCAGGGGACTCTGATTTTATGAGGAAGAAGATTCTGTTACAAGTAGACCTTCTAAACTCAAAGTACAGAACCCTGAAAATGTACATGGGATGTGTGTGCTGTGGTACAGCATGAGCAGACTTCTCATTAAAAGAAATATGTCAGAGGATAACTTTTCTAATGCTACATCAAGGTCAGTATTGCCAGGAATATCTACAAGTGTTGTTTTACAGCATCATTATAAAGCAAAGGCAGTAAATTCACTCGGGGAGTATTAATAATAGCCTTACTGTTTGAGTTTCATAGACAAGAATCATGGGCTTTTTCCTAAAGAATCATTATTTTAGGAAACTCATTTCTGACCCAAACTTACCTATGTCGTTGAATGTTAAACTTTGTTACAAGGCTTATCTATTTTAAGTTCCTGTTCCTGGCGGCAGGCGTTTGGCACAGCCATTAGGTGGCTGTGTGGACACCTGTATACTATATGGGAGTGCTTGGTTTGAGTGCTTGTTATTCTGCTTCCCAACCAGTTACCATCCAATGTCCACCCTGGGAAGCAGTCGATTATAGCTCAAGGACTTATGTCTTTGCCATGTATGTGAAGGATCTGGATTGAGCTCTGGGCTCCTGGCTTCAGTTTGGCACAGTCCTGGATGTTGTGGTCATTTGCAGATTGAACCAATGAATGACAAATGTCTCCAAATGTCTCTGTTTCTCTCTCTCTGTCTGTGTTTCTCTCTCTCTCTCTCTCTCTCTCTCTCTCTCTCTCTCTCTCTCTGACTTTCAAATAAAATGAAAACAAAATAATTTTTAAAAAGAAAACAAAAAATAAATAGATAAATAGCTGTTACTAAAGTGGTATTGAATGTTTGAAGTAAAATCTCTTTGTAAGATCTGTTTGTGATTTAACATTCTTACATTATATCTGATTATAGAGGCTATTATTTTCATAAATCCCATAAAACAATGAATAAATAGCAAAGAGAGTTTAATAAATGACATCAAAATGATTCAGCACAGAGTATTTGTAAAAACTATGGCAAGTTGCATATGGAAAGGGCTCTCAGAAGTGCTGACAATACTACTGAAGCAGATTACCTTAAAAGAAAACACATATGGTTCCATTTTGTGCCTTCTTGCTCAACTAAATATGTTTAGAGGCACAAGCTTGCAACCTGCTGAGTGGATCCTATTTTATCCATATGTGAATTATATAACTAAAGGGACAGTTAAAGTTCTTATTCAGTTACGTTTTTATATTTCAAGATGGAAAACAGAAGCAAATACACTGACTTTCTTATTCCTCAAACAGGTTCAGGACATGAAATTAATTTCTTTTCCTTTAATGAACCACTTATTGACCAACCCACTCCCTAATATCCATTACTTTTGGTCCTCCAAAATTTAGTATAATGATGTTTTCTTGTAAAACATTTCCAAATTTAGAAGTAGAACATTTTGTGTGAAGACAAAGGCAATGCCTGCCAATTATACCTTCACTCTCTGTCTCCAATTTTTCCCACCTCCATTCCATTATCAGGTAAATAGTACAACTCCAATTCTTACACAAATTCTGTACAATCTCCATTTTTTCCCTCACAGTGAAACTTTTTGACTATATGGTTTATCATCACTCTCTGCTATATTCTCTCTGTATTGTCCTTAAAACACTCCAGTCTGGCTTCCTCAAAAAAAAGTATTGAAAAATAAATTGTGTTTAGTCATCACTAGCTTCCTTATTAACCTTTGGTCTTCTCATTTTCTTGCTTTTTCAGTTTTACTTAAAGCTGTTGAGTATGGCGCATTGCCTCCGTGTCACACTTTTTCAGCATCTGTGACCTCACAATGTCAGTTGCTCGCTTCCTCATGCCATTGTAGGTGATGCTTCATCTCATCTTGTGCGCCTTCAAGGATGTGCCTTCATGCTCTTCAGTCTTGCACAGTTGAGGTTGCTCAAAATTCGGTTCTAGTCTCTTTTCTACTCATCTTGTGCTATCGTCATAGATATCCCAATCCATTACTTTGGCTTCAATTGTCTACAATAACAATATTTATATCACCTCTAGCCCAGGCTTCACTTTGAGTTACAGATCAATGGTCTTGTGTCTATTTGATAGCCCCTTCATGTCTTAAAAGAAACTTCAGGGCAAATACCTCTAAAAGTGACCCTCACATGGCCCATTACCCCATTCCCACATATGACACCACTCCCTTTCAGTTGTAGCAACAAGAAACATCAAGGTGAACTTTGATTCTCTCAGTCCAAAAAATCTGCAAGTATTATCAATGTTATCTCCTTCATATATCTCAGTGTAATTCAAAAATGTCTCTTGAATTCTGCTTTGCTTTTGCTGTTAACTTGAACTCCTGGATCAAGAACTTGACAAGACTCATTGCTACCAATTTGTGTGTGTGTGTGTGTGTGTGTGTGTGTGATTTAGACAACCATCCATAATGCTATTTGTTACAATTTTCTCGTTTTAATTTTTAAAAATAAAGAAATGTAAATAATTGTCTACTTATGATATTTGTCTGATATCTATTACTGATAGCAAAAATTTGAATTCTTTACCTGGGTTATAATCTTAACAATTTGTTCCCAACCTCTGACCAATCTCATGTCACAATATCCACCAATTTCATTTGAGTCAAATGAAATTCCTAGCTGTCTTTCTCTGAGCCTGCCTGTTCCGTCCATGACTCTGCAAGCTCAATGATTTTTCTGTCATACACACTCCTCTTCTTACTTCCAGAAATAAGTCAAACATTACTTGAAGCTATCTGTGACTGAATAAGGTAGGATTCCTTGTAGTGTTCTATATTTCTCCATCTCCTGATGCATAAATTCATTTTAGCACATACCATGCTATAGTTACAGTTATCTGTTTATATGTATATCTCTCTTTTTCTTTAAAGACTTTATTTATTTATTTGAGAGGTAGAGTTACAGACAGTGAGAGGTAGAGACAGAGAGAAAGGTCTTCCTTCTGTTGGTTCACTTCCCAAATGACTGCAACTGCCGAAGCTGCACTGATCCGAAGCCAGGAGCCAGGAGCTTCTTCTGGGTCTCCCAACCGGTTCAGGGGCCCAAGGACTTGGGCCATCTACCACTGCTTTCCCAGGCCATAGAGACAGCTGGATTGGAAGAGGAGCAGCCAGGACTAGAACTGGCACCTATATGGGATGCCAGCTCTGCAGGCAGAGGATTAACCCACTGTGCCACCGGGCCGGCTCCTATACGTATATCTCTCAATAAGTCCATGACCTCATGTTGGCAAAAGTTATTTTAGTCACCTTGTAGTGCATGTAACCTAACAAAGTTCAAAAAACAAATGTTCAAAAATGTTTAAGTTGTGGTATTATAATATGTGTAAAACCATAAGACATAAATAAAGGATGACAACATGGACCGATGAAGCCGGGTGGCATCCTGCCCCTCTCCAAGGAACCCAGGCCTCTGCGCCCCTCCCTGTCCACAGGGCCCTCTCTGGAGTGACTGCAGGGCCTCCTTGGTGCCTGGGCCAGGCATGCCAGGCATGCCAGGCGTGCCGGCATGTCTGCGTAGTTCCCAGGAGGAGGTGTGGCTGCTTGGACTACACCTCCCATGCTGTCCCCCGTATCCCTCTCTCTTGTCCACAGTCTCCCAATAAAGATGTTTCTCCTAAAAAAAAAGGAAAAATAATAAATACCTATATTTGAGACCTGACTAAAGTAAAATCAAGACAAAATGATGGAAAAATAAAAATGAGATGCTGAAACAAACATTGAGTTAGCACAAAAAAATGCTTCTAAATCAGGTATACTAGAAGTTACTCAGTGGGCAAATTTGAGGCTAAAACCACACACACACAAAAAAAGAATAAAGGAGAAGATTAGGACATGTACATGTTTGTTAAAGCACATCCCAGTGGACAATATCTTAGGATGGCCACTTTTTAGGAACCTGTGTTTCTGCCTTTCTGAGCACTCTATCTGGTTATGGGACCTTGGTCAACTATGTAATTATTTCAGATCTCTGGTTTTTATACCATTGTCCTTCAGTACTTCCTCCAAAACTTCAGTGTATCATTTGGGCATTTTAAAACTGTATGTTGTATCATTTGAACTGGTATTTCTATTATCCTTTCTTATATTGTTGCCTCAGTTTTGCAGCTACTTTCCCCTCTGCCTACAATACTCTCCTCTTTTTCCCTTCCAATGTATTAATTTTCAATTTCAATTTCCAGACCACTAGAAACTTGCTGTGACTACAGAAAATGAGTTACATACTCCCTTCCTGTATGATCAGAATATGTGGTATTTCTTCACATCAGAGCACTTTTTATATTGCTGTGTGATTGCCTATTTACTTATATGTATTCCTTGCTAGATCATCGATAGTAGGATAAGTATTCTATGTCTTAATTGTCATTATCACACCAGTGCTTCCACTGTAACTGGCACATAGTAGGAGCTTAGTAAATGTGTGTGTTAAATGAATACTTGGGCTCCATCAGAGATTATTTGTCCATAGTACTGAGTATTGTCTGGGAGCTGTCACTTCCTCACATTTGTACTATCAAGTACAGGCCAATGCTGAGAAAAAGAGGCCAGAATGTAATCCTAACCTGTTTTCAACATTTGCTTATCATTGCCGTTCTCTTACAAAATGAAACATTTTGGTCACAGCCTTCTGCTTACTTTGAGCATGCTGAACTTATTGACCCTGTCCTCCTTTCCTTTGACATCCCAATTTCCAGATCTTTGACCTTTCAAGGCCAAAGGTATCATTGGTCTTATGGTCCTTGCTTTGACTTTATGATTTCTGGCATATTAGCATGTTGTCAAGAATGGGAACCCACATTCTTTGGTTGTCACCTTGACCTGGTGTCTACTGGATGTTTAGCTAATTTTTAATTTATGGAAGTACTAGGAAACTTCATTCTCACTTTTGTAAGATTGAAACCGCAGTTGAGTTTCCTGTTAGTTTCAGTTTCACACCTGATTAAATATGAGCTTTACTTTCTCACCAAAATGTCTCAAAAAACTGATGCCTAAATATAATTAAGAATATCATGCAAGTTTGAAAGATGGAGAGATGACTGAAAATAAATATCTATTATAAAATGTAAAAGGTTTCATAAACTTCCATTAACTCTTAAAAGGGAACTAGAAACCATTAATATTTTATTTTCTACATTAAACCTTTGGCAGATAAAAGTGGTGTATCTATTATAAGAATTATATGGATATTATAAAAGTATTTATTTGATTATATAGATGGATACATTGATTTAATTTATTTTGCAGGAGCTTGTGGTTTATATATGATATATACATTGAGGTTTGTGTTCTACACAACGAATGCTGATGTTTTGGCATTGGACAGGGAGAAATCAAATATCTGATGTTTTACTTCTAGTGTCTAATACCCAACTTTGTGAACTCAAATAGAAGTGATGAAAAGATCTGCAAATTAGCAATGCAAAAGCAAAATGTATCTGGAGCCAACAATAATCATGGTAAATAATAATGTATCATTCAAGATAGGGAAAGGAAACTGAGAGAAGGACCATATAACCAATCTCTGAGATAAGAAAATGTTAATGCCCACTGAGGAAACACCAGAGACATAGACTGGGGCTCTAAAGTATATGCATACCCCCAGACCGCCTTCTTTGCCACCAAATGCACTGTGATCTCCATCCACACAATGGCCTTCAAAAACTCTGAGATAAGATGGGTGGGCAGACCATTTTCTCATCACAGCTTTCTGTCGGTTATGGTTCTATGCAACTATGGCCTATCTCTCAAAAACACTAGATCCCAGAGTCAAAGGCTGGGCACCCTGTTTACGGATGCTAACTTTAGCACAGTTCTTATACAGAAATCAAAAACGTGGACTTTCAGGTCACCACTTACTATTATCTCCTCTCATCACCTGTGAGAGCTTCTAACCTACAAAGGCCTTCCACCATCCTGCAGGTGGCACTAATTAAAAACCCTGCCCTCTCTTTTAAACCCTGTCCTCCTCTCAATCCAGGTACTCTTTTCCCCCCTTCCTTGTCGTCTCTAGATTACATCTACCTCCTGCATTGAGACAATTAAACACCTATTACCCCATCCCTCAAACATTTAGAAAGGTCCCCTTGTTATCACCACCCTGGTATTGTTTACAGATGGCAGCTCTGTCTAGCGTCAAGGAATCAAAAGAGCAGGATATGCTGTAGTGTCAACCACTGACACAATCGAGGCTGGACCACTCCCTCCTAACACTAATAATCAACAGGTTGAACTTTATGTCCTAACCCATGCCTAGATGCTGACAATAAATGAATCTATCACAGTTTATACACTGACTCTAAGTACACCTTCCATATCCTCCTGTCCCACTTGGCCATATGGTCTTCTCACCATAAAGGGATCAACCATCTCTGATGCCACATATATAACTTCTCTCTTAGAAGTGGTTTGTCTGCCAAAACTAATTTAAGTTGTCCACTACAAAGCTTATCAGACTGATAATTCCACTGTCATGACAAGTAACAATAAAACAGATCAGGTGGCCCGTCAGGCAGCATTATCTCCCTTCTCTTCCTGCTCATCTGTTGATGCATCCACTAAACTGGCAAATTATTCTCAAGACCAACAACCCCAACAGCCCTCCACCCAGAGCAGTCTATCTCATCTCCATCATGTGTTTCATCCCAGGCTGGCTTCCTTCCTATCACGTATCAAACAATCTCTCCCTCTCATACCACAAGATACCAAGTATCTTCAGCAACTCACCACTTTCTGTTCTATGTGTCAGAAAACAAATCCTAAATCTAACCTCTGTCTTCCACCCTTCCCTTCCCATCAAGGCATGGGACACCTGTCAGGCTCCAACTGGCAAACTGCCTTCACCCTTATGCCCCGAGTATGACATTTTCAGTATCTCCTGGTATTGCTAGATACCTTCTCTGGATGGGTAGAAGCCTTCCTGACCACTAACAAACATGTACTTACAGTATCCAACATCTTACTTTAGGAGATCATCCCCTGAATTGAGGTTCTAGCCTCCTTCCAATCAGACATTGCCCTAAATTTACATCACAAGTAACCCAACTACTGAGTTTACATCACAAGTAACACAACTACTCAACATCCCTTGACGTTTCCATATTCCTTATCACACTTATTCCTCAGGAAAGCTGAAGAGGACAAATCATACACAAAAAAATATTCTAACCAAACTCTTCATTAAGCTTCACCTAGACTGGACTACACTACTTCCACTAGTTCTGCTCCATATAAAGATTCTTCCAAAAAGTTCTCTCAACCTTTCACCTTTTGAACTAGTGTATGGACACACCCTGATTCCTCTGGCCATACACCTACAACCCCCACTCTTGCTGTCCCATCTACTCTTGCCTCTCCTCAGATATCTCTGTGCAGAGTTATAGAAATATACAGACACCTACTGCCTAGCTCCAGGTCCAACTACCTTAGATAGCTTCTCTCTTATTATAGTAGGAGATGAGGTATTGCTGTCTCTTCACACCTCTCCTTGCCCCCTGCTCCCACTAAGCTACAGACTAAATGGACCAGACCTTACCGGGTTATTCTCACTTCTCCTACTGTACCAAAGGGACAGGGAGTTCCCCAATGGGTCCACTTCACCCACCTTAGGTGCCCCCAACCTCTTATACAGTTATTCCCACAGGAGTTTGCCTCATTATACAGTTACTCTCACAGCCAAGTTTACCTGGACTCAAGCTCCCCAAGCAATGGTGCCTGAAAACTCATACCACTTATGCCACTACCAACACTTCCTACAACTTCTGCGGGAAGAATATCAAACACACTCCTTGCCCATCCACCCCTCCTGGGTCCTTTTGGATAGTAAAGACGTACACCTCCAGGGAACTTTCTCAGACTTCACTCCCTTTGAGGTCTACACTTTTCCCTATCTGCTCTTCCACATGCCGAGAAAAAACTCCCTCTTCTGTACACCATGATAAATTGCCCAATAATCTCATTGCTTCTGCTCTTTTGTGTGTGTCCTGCATCTGCACTGGCCCCAGGAACATGTTACATGTGGCAATTTCAGATTTACACCACTTCCACTCCTGCTAATTTACTTAACTCGATCTTCTGCCCCATCATGGTCACTCTGCACTTTTGATTTCACTCAGGCCTGCTCATGTAATTGTTTTGACTGGACCAGATATCGCAACTGGAAAGAAGTCCATATTATCTCTGCCTAACCAAAGATAACACAGGATCATGTAATGATGCTTACTAGAAAGGTTGCTCATCAGGGTCCTGTAAGTAGTATTATACCAACCATATGCATGGCCTCCCAGAAAAACAATTCTCTAAGGTCTTGCCCCAATTAAAACATATCACAGGCACAACCCCTCCTGACTTCCACTATAAACGACCCCTACCTTTAGGTTTGGCAAGATGGAGTCGACAGATCTATTACTTTATATTTGGGATCCAACATACAAGATCCCCATGGAACCATAAAAATTATCAGGGCCTACACAAAGCTCCTGACAGCTCCCATAGATGTGGTGGTTGATACAGTAAAAGTGTCGTCAAAACACCTGTGATGGCTAATTAACCCTGCCAAATCTCCCTTAACGTGGCTACAAATCAGTCAATTGTCCCTCACCCTACTTTATCAACTACCCAATTCTACTTGACCCTCTGCCCTTTACCAACAACAATGTTTTATATGTGCCTTCCCATTGCGGCTACTCTATTCCCTTATGTTTCTGCTTCTACAAACTTCTGTACTCAACAATCCTCAGAAAATTGTCAGTCATCTTTTTCTACATTCTGTAGGACAAGATGCAATGTGTTGGGTGAGCAACATAACAGAACCACCAAACAAGCTTATGCTACATAACACTCCCTGCGTTATCAATATGACTGTCACTTCCACCACTTCCTTCTCTAGCCCACCTGGAGCCTCATGTCTTTCTAATTATATCTTACACACTTATGTCAACAGTTCTCTGCCTAGTCCATGTATACTGGTGATCCTTTCCCCCTACTCAGAGTTCCTTTTTCAGATTAATCCCTCTACTGACAAGTGATCATTCTCCCAGTCGTGGTTGGAGGCAGCTTTAAAGCTTCCCTCTCTTCAGTGGGGATCTCAGAAACTGCTCTAGGCCACAATATTATCTCTATTAAGTGGTCCCCAAAACAACTCCAACGACTACAAGAGCAGGTCACCAGATCCATTGAGACTTCAGCAGATGCTATTTAGGGACTTCAATATCAGATCATCTCACCAGTGGGTGTAGTGCTACAAAATAGATGAGCTCTAGACCTTATAACAGCTAAGAAAAGGGGAAATGGGTTTTTCTGGGAGAGCAATGTTGCTATTAAGTTAATCAATTGGGCCAGGTGGAACAAAATGTTAAAACACTCTGTGGGGCTGGCCGTGTGGCTAACTTGGTTAATCCTTTGCCTGTGGCACCAGCATCCCATATGGGAGCTGAGTTCTGGTCCTGGCTGCTCCTCTTCCAGTCCAGCTCTCTGCTGTGGCCCAGGAGGGTAGTGGAGTGTTTGGGCCCCTGCACCCATGTGGGAGACCAGGAAGAAGCTCCTGGCTTCTGGCTTCGAATCGGCACAGCGCTGGCCATAGTGGCCATTTGGGGAGTGAACCAATGGTAGGAAGACCTTTCTCTCTCTCTCTCTCTCTCTCACTGTCTATATCTCTACCTGTCAAATAAATAAAAATAAAAATTAAAAAACACTCTAGCAGATTGCCACATCTATTAAACAATCTGCTCTAGTGTCCAAAGAACCTCTCTTCTCTCCCTCTCTATGGAGTCCTCCCATTACTTGGTTAATGCCTCTCCTGGGATGATTGGCTGCTATTCTCACCTTGTTTGTATACTACCTTGTCTGTTTAAGTGTTTACAGGAGGTGATAATGGAATGAACCAAAGCCCTCACCAGCGAGGCGGTCAACCAAATGCTGCTACAGGAATATACCCAGCTCCCTATCCAGGAGATTGTGGCTTGAGACGTTGCCCCACACCAGGAGGAAGTAGCTTCAGAAAATAGGTCAACATCCCACTATCCCCTCCTGGGCTTTTGGGGCCCATATAATCCCATACAAACAACAACATAAGAACAAAAGGGGATAATGTTAGTGAAACTGGCACCATCTTCTCTGAGGTGCCATTCTAAGCCTCAGATGCCTTTTCAAGCTCTGGCACAATCACTATCTTGTACAATAAGTTTCAGTTTCTCCAACATAAGTTTCCTTTTCTAAGTCCAGCCTGACTTGCTAGAAATCAGGTGACCCAATGGCCCAACCATAGTCATTGCCTTCACCCCACCCAATGGAATTTACTGTTCTTACTTCCTTATATCTGCGAAGCTATATAAGACCCGTTCTCCTAATACACGCTGCTGTTTCTCTCACGCATGGAGAGCCAGCCTTGTTGGCTGACATTAAACTTTTCCCTTACTCTGATGTTTGGGGTGTTTTGTGGTGGCCTGTCATGGTGCATACTGAAGATGCAATGACAATTAGAGTTTGCCAAGTTTCAACTCTTAGGAAACCTTCAAAATGACAGTGATTTGGGAAAACAATATTGTGACACATGAGAAGCTCCATTAAAATATATAGACATGAACTAGAACAGCTCATTGAAAATCTGCTATAGAAAAGTAGGTGAGAAATGTACATTAACTCCTCCATCTTTCATGTTGGTATGAATTGATGATTTGCAATTTATATATATGGCTTGTGTCATGGTATTTATTTACTTTGAACCAATTATGAGACACAGGATGCTGTTGGTCTGTATATCATTTTATAAGAACAGCACTTTTTCTGAAAACCAGTACCTCTATATCCACTTATACTTTATATTTCAGAGATATCTTGGGTATCTTCATAAAAAGGCTTTTGGGGCCAGTGCCGTGGCTCACTAGGCTAATCCTCCACCTGTGGCACCGGCACCCTGGTTCTAGTCCCTGTCGGGGTGCCGGATTCTGTCCTGGTTGCTCCTCTTCCAGTCCAGCTCTCTGCTGTGGCCCGGGAGTGCAGTGGAGGATGGCCCAAGTGCTTGGGCCCTGCACCCCATGGGAGACCAGGAGAAGCACCTGGCTCCTGGCTTCGGATCAGCGCAGGTGCCGGTCATAATGCACCAGCCGTGGAGGCCACTTTAGGGGTGAACCAACAGAAAAAGGAAGACCTTTCTCTCTATCTCTCTCTCTCACTGCCTAACTCTGTCTGTCAAAAAAAAAAAAGGAAGAAAGAAAAAAAGGCTTTTGTAGATGTATAAGTTTGCACCTCTCACTATAAAATTGCTCTTTTATTTATGAAGACACATAGCTTTTCACTGTTATTACATAATGCCCCCAATGCCCAGAGAATGTAAGAGAAGGCACTGAACATCATAAAAATAATTATAATTAAATATCCACTTCTATGTTCTACCTCTTATATCCCAAACCTCAACACACAATGAATGAATGACTGAATGAATAAAAAAATACAGTTGGCCGGCGCCGTGGCTCAACAGGCTAATCCTCCACCTTGCGGCGCCGGCACACCGGGTTCTAGTCCCGGTCGGGGCACCGGATTCTGTCCCGGTTGCCCCTCTTCCAGGCCAGCCCTCTGCTGTGGCCCAGGAGTGCAGTGGAGGATGGCCCAGGTGCTTGGGCCCTGCACCCCATGGGGAGACCAGGAAAAGCACCTGGCTCCTGGCTCCTGCCATCGGATGAGCGTGGTGCGCCGGCCGCAGCGCGCCGACCGCGGCGGCCATTGGAGGGTGAACCAACGGCAAAGGAAGACCTTTCTCTCTGTCTCTCTCTCTCACTGTCCACTCTGCCTGTAAAAAAAAAAAAAAAAAGAAAAGAAAAAAAAAAAAAAGAAAAAAGAAAGAAAAAATACAGTTAATGCCCCTTACATGAATGACCCCTACGTCTTGAGTTTGTTTGGACTTCTGAAAACAGACACATGTACAACTTCTCCCTGCCACCAAACACACATTCACACACACACACACACGCACAAAATATATACCTGATTGGCCTCCATTTTTCTTGTCTTTTGTTTTCCTGTTGTTTATGTTATTTATGCAGAGGTCATTATGCATTTTTCTCATTATATTTGAATTTGTTGTTTATCAGTGTGCCAAATAAATTTCTCTATTCTTCAAGATCTATATTTTCAAAAACATTTAAAAATACAGTAAAACACTTATAACTACTTTCTATAAATGCAAGAGGAGCTTCAAAAAACTCACAGGCATAAGTAATTAAAGTATCATGGGGGCTGGCATTGAGGTACAGCAAGTTAAGCTGTTGATGTATCACCAGTTAGAGTCCCAGTTGCTTTACTTCCAATCCAGCTCCCTGCTAGTGACCTGGAAAAGCAATGAAGGATCTCCCAAGTGCTCGGATGTCTGCCACCCAAGTGGCAGACCCAGAAGAAGCTCCTGGCTCCTTGTTTTGACCTGGCCACTGTGGCCATTTGGGGAGTGGATCAGCAGAAGATTCTCTCTCTCTCTCTCTCTCATTCTATCCATCTCTGTGTCACTCTGCCTTTCAAATAAATCTTTAAAAAAAATTATTTTGGTGCATTGGATTAAGCTGCCACTTATAACACACACATCCCTAATCAGAAAGCTAGTGAGTACCTGGGCCCGTGGAGGGAGATGGAGTTCCAGGCTCTTGGCTTCAGCCTGGCCCAGCCCCAGCTGTTGCATCCATTTGGGGTGAGTTAGTGAGTGAAAGATCTCTCTCAATATCTGTCTCCCTTGTCTCTCTTTCTGACAATCTGCCCTTTTTTTAAGATTTATTTTATTTGTTTGAAAGAGTTACAGAAAGAGGTAGAGACAGAGAGAGAGAGGTCTTCCATCCTCTGGTTCACTCCTTAGATGGCCACAACAGCCAGAGCTGCGCCGATCTGAAGCCAGGAGCCAGGTGCTTCTCCTGGATCTCCCATGCGGGTACAGGGGCCTAAGGACTTGGCCCATCTTCTACTGCTATCCCAGGCCATAGCAGAGAGCTGGATCAGAAGAGGAGCAGCCAGGACTATAACTGGCGCCCATATGGGATGCTGGAGCTTCAGGCTAGGGCGTTAACCTGTTTCGCCATAGCACCGGCCCCTGTCAATCTGCTTTTAAAACAAATACATAAATTTTGTTCTTAAAGAAATATAAATTTTTATTAACCTTTTAAGTCCCTTTCTTTGATTATGTATCTGTATGTATAAATACATATATACATATATATGTATATATATACATATATATGTGTGCATATACACACGTGTGTGTGTGTATGTGTGTATACCCAGACAACCTGCGATTATTCTCATTGCTATTTGTTTGGAAAAACTCCTTATAAATGGACAAAGATAGAGACTTTGGAAGTAATATTTATATTTGAAATTAGAGTTTATCTTGAACAAATATGTAGTTGAGGACAGGTTTTTGCAGTGGTAATCAGCAAATTTTTGAAAGTGCCCAGGTTTTTTAAGCATCAATATGGTATTTAGTGACTCATTAAATCTCTTTCATTGAAAGGACATATAGAAACCAGAGGAATTGCTATAAACACCATAATGCAGAAAATTATGAATTTACAATAATTAAAGAGTAAAACTAGTCCCTATAATGAATATATAACTTGACATATTAACAAAGTTTCCTCTCCAATATTAATCTCTAGATAGCCTATGATTTAGAAACAAGGCATCATATTGCTATTTATGCTCAAAATGGAAAAGTTGTATGAGAAATGAGAGTTAACAGAAAATTAATAATAAAAAAAGATAGACAAGAACGGCACCCAGGGTGTTTTGGATGAGAAATTGGGTCATAGACATTTATAC
This sequence comes from Sylvilagus floridanus, assembly GCA_949820135.1. NCBI lineage: Eukaryota > Metazoa > Chordata > Mammalia > Lagomorpha > Leporidae > Sylvilagus > Sylvilagus floridanus. Next base: position 32,140,557 of record OX463236.1, on the reverse strand, counting down.
AGCTAAGAGAGAAGATTGAGGGGAATTTGATCACCATCTATAAATACCTTAGAAGTATCTGTATAAATGAAAGAATGTGATTACTCAAAGCATCAGAAGACAGAAGGACAAGAAGCACTGATCTGAAACTGCAGAAGAAAATGTCTCAGCCTTATATTAAGAAATTTTTTGCAACAGTAAGACGATTTGGCATTAGAGATAAAAATCAAGGACAATACATAAAGTTTAGAGAAGTACTGAAATGATGTATGTATGAGCTCAGCAAATAAATCAGATACGATGCAGAAGAGAGTGGGAAAGTGACGCTCACAGGATCAGAAAAGACTAACCCAATGTGGGAAACCTAGAAGCTGTCTTTCTTTCTGTTGTGTGTGATTCATCAGCAATTCTCATCTAGGAAACGACACCAAGGCCTGAGAGGCAGCTGAACTAAATGAAAAAGATTTTCCTACACTACGAGTAACTAGTCTGCCATAGTTTGTCACTGACTAATTTCCCTTTATTGGCCATGCCCTTGCATGTGAGAAACAGCAGTGCAGCTGGTGACCGAAGTTCATGACAACTGATTTACACACATTTCATGATTCTTACAGATCCACATGTGGCATCCTGCTTTAATTATACAAGCTCTGACCATCTTCTAAGGAAAATGTTAAAACAAAAGTCATCATAATAAGATCACTGAAAGAAATCTATTTCTTTTCATAACAGTACTTTTCCAACAGAGAAATTAAGGAAGACCCAATAATAAATCACTTATTTTCTTTTCTTAAAACACATTAGTGCAGGGGCCAGCATAGTGTGTTAAGCCTCCAACTGCAGCCCCAGCATCCCATATGGGCACCGATTTGAGTCCCTGCTGCTCTACTTCCAATTCAGCTCCCTGCTCATGTGCCTGGGAAGAGCAGCAGAAGATGGCCCCTGCACTTGGGCCCCTGTACCCATGTGGGAGACCTAGAAGAAACTCCTGGCTCCTGGCTTCAGATCAGCACGGCTCCAGCCAATGTGGTCGTTTGGGGAGTGAGCCATTGGATGGAAAATCTCAATCTCTCTCTCTCTCTCTCTCTCTGTCTCTCTCTGTCTCACTCACTCTGCCTTTCAAATAAATAAATAAATCTTTTAAAAAAGCATTGCTGCGGCCAGCGCAACAGTCCCGGTTGGGGAGCCGGATTCTGTCCCAGTCGCTCCTCTTCCAGTCCAGCTCTCTGCTGTGGCCCAGGAGTACAGTGGAGGATGGCCCAAGTGCTGGGGCCCTGCACCCGCATGGGAGACCAGGAGAAGAACCTGGCTCCCGGCTTCAGATCAGCCTGGTGTGCTGGCCGCAGCACACCGGCTGCAGCGGCCATTGGGGGATGAACCAACCGAAAAGGAAGACCATTCTCTCTCTCTCACTGTCCACTCTGCCTGTCAAAAAAAAAAAAAAAACAAACCATTGCTGCATAAACAAATGTTAGATCTCTAAATGAAAAAATAAAAATTCATGGTTTATTGCTTTTAGGCCCTAGTAATTTTCAAACTTTACATTTGCTTGCTTCCTCTGCTCTTTCCTATTCTGGGAGGGCTTTCTGTGGCCTTATCAAAAAAAAAAGTTTTTTTAAGAGTTGTTTTAAAGCCTCACAAGAGACTTACTGCTCTCTTGCCATAGGATGTAGTGAAAAGCAAATAAAGGGATTATTATAACCAAGGGAATACTTAAATAACATTAAATGGAAGGAATTTGCTATAGATCTAATTCATTAATTCCATGTGAAATGAAGAAACAAAAGAAGAAATGAAAATACTAACAATTTTATTATGGTCTATGTATCACAAGTTGTTCTAAGTAGACTTCAGAATGTGGGGAAGTTCTAGCTAAAGATAATTTTGATCTGTCCCAGGTGACTGCCTAGTTTGCCTTCACTTCCTGATTCCTGTGCACATTACTCTGCAATGATCAGTGATTCACAGATAGAGAGTCCAGATTTCTTACAGGTAAAGACTGATTGTCTGGAAGTATTGCTGAATAAAGATATGCTAGGATTCTAGGATTTTGCTGGTGACAAGATTGATTAGGTTTAATGGCTGGGGAGAAAAACAAATGAAACCAAAAAGATATGATGTCTTTAGGGAACAGAAAAAGTCTGAAACAAGCACAATTTGGGAAATGGCAGATTCAGATGGAACTAAAAATTAGAGTAGAAATCAGAGGTAGCAGTCTTAAAAACTGTAAAAGTTCAAAATTGTAGGCTTTATCATTTGAAGTCATAATGGAGTGCTCATTTTGATATTATTATGGAATGGAGATGCAGGCGGTCATTGGAAAAACAGTCAGAACTTCTTAATTGGTAAAATAAAGTATTTAATAAATTATACCTTAGAGTTATGAAGATGTTCTTCATGTGTTTCAGAAATTATATAAACAAAATTGAAAATATTTTAATACTATATGATGTTCTAGTAAAATAAACCATTTCATTTGACATTTACATTAAAAGCACTAAAGTTTAAATTCACTAAATATAATTTCTTCTGTGAAATATTCTTCTGTAGCATATGATTAGATCAATTGGGATCACATTTGCTTGTTGACTTTCACTGTCATAGGCCTAATACAAAAACATGCAACAAATGTTTAACAGTGAAGAAAAGATCTAGAATCATTAAAAAATGTAGAATATGTAATCTCTTTATATGAGCTATCACTTTCACTTCCTTTTTATTTTTTTCTTCTAAAAATATTATAACCCATGCTTCAGTGACTGATAGAATAGCACAATTTTAAATTCTTTCTTTCATGCCCTCCAGTCTCTCTTTCCCCTTTTCTCTCCTCTTTTTCCTCAATACTCCCCTTCCTCTTCTCTCCCCTCCTCCCCTTTCCTCTTTTCTCTCCCTACCCACCCTCTCTCTCTCTGTCTCTCTTCTGTCTTAATCATCTAATTTGAAATGTTATTTAATAAGTTTAAATTAATTATGTGTCCTGTACTTGAGACTAGCCTGTAATATTATTTTTAAAATCGCATATTTTAGAAGACTTCAGTGTCTAACTAATGGAATTCTTGAAAAACCTATCAAAGTGTTTCAGAACATACGAAATATATCAATTGGATGGAAACAGTTCTTCATTATGCTTTACACACAATTTTGTTCAACTGCTTATTTTAATTAGAGCAGAACTCTAACTTCTGCTCATTGGTTTAGCATGAGCAATAAAATGAAGTTTATTTAATTTTCTAAAATAAGTAAAGCAGAGTAAAGTTAATTAAAAGTTAATTACAGAATAATGAATCATCTACCCTCGCTGTGCTAGTGTTGCTCAGATGATTAGATGCTGTCCTTCCTGAATAACATCCATTCCCACAAGCCCGTTATTCTCTTCATTCAGTGGGAGAATTTTCAGCTGCACATTTTACTTGATAGGTTTAGGTGGTCTTTTTCTGAAAGTGTCTCTTCTGGAAGGTGCACAGACCTAAAGGTACACACACCTACTCCACTTCCTAGTTTCTCTCTTCATATGTGTTCCTCGGGCATAATTTTCATTGAGACTTGTGAGTGCCTTTTATATTTGACAGAATATACCTATAAAACTCGTTAGTAATTGTTTCATTTCCCAGCATGGCAGGTGAAGCTAACCTTGAAAGACTGATTGGGTGTTAACTGGCGTGAACCCATCCTTTGCTAGGATCACAAAGGTCACGAAGCTGTTCTTTCTGGTCTTGTGTTTTTAAATAGAGGGTTTTGTACATATTGAAATTAGAATGCTTTTACTCCTCATTAATTCATCATTAACACGATGTTAACCAATCATTCTCTGTAAGAGCCTGGTATACCGATTTTCTGGCATGAATCACTTCAGCCTGGCTCCTAGCCACTTGGGACTTGCTGCAAACAACAACACTCATGTTTGTTGTAGACTTGAATCTTTTTGTAAAACTTTCAAGTAGCAGTTCTTATAGGTTCTCATTTGGCATGTAACATGGCATATACTAAGAGTACCCTGATTTTTATAAGATGATAGATGCATAGAAGTCAATTTTAGTTTAGCAGCAACCTTCATGTAATACAAAGACTGAAGTATGACAAATACGATGTCCTCATCTCAGTCATGCCTCTTGTGTGCTGACATAATATATTCTAAATATTGCAGCAAATATTGTCACTTAAAGTAGGAAAAGAAAATGTTTTGGTGTAAAGCAGAGTGTTTAAATTGATTCATTCAGCTTTTTTTGTAGTCTGTGAGTTTGTGTGCAGCCTATTTAAGAAGCTACAGACTTCTAGTTTTTGCAAAATCACATGATATTCATTGTCACCAATGTGCTATGAAGTAACTGCAAACAATTGAGTTCCTGAAACCTTTAAAAATTTATTCTGAATTCTGCTGTTTTAGCTATTTGGGATTACAGATTCTATGCCCACAATCTTTCAACCTCTATTTAAACATACAGTTAGAGATATTTATTAACCCTAAAGCTTGTTAAGCAGATGTTAAGTCTCAAGAGAATCTATTAAACAAGGACAATGAGGACTTGGAAAAGAGGGGGCAATCCTGTTTTCAAAATTCTTTTGCACATTTATCTTTTATTTTCTATGTCCCCTCATTATTTGTTTAAGATTCATTTCCCTGCTTTGATATTTTAGTTATATGTGCAATGTTTTTCTTCTTTATTATATTCTAATCTTCTGAGTTTCAATTTTCCAAGTTTTAAAATGATGAAAATAGAGGCTAGTGTTGTGGCATAGTGAGTACGGTGTGGCCTACAATGCCAGTATCCCTTATAGGCACCAGTTCTAGTCCTGGCTGCTCCACTTCTGATCTAGCTACCTGCTAATGCTACTGGGACAGCAGTAGAGGATGAATCAAGTGTTTGAACCCCTGCACCCACATGGGAGATTCGGCCATTGTGGCCATTTGGGGAGTGAACCAGCAATAGAAGGTCTCTCCCTCTCTCTCTAATTCTGCCTTTCAAATAAATAAAATAAATATTTTAATATAAATTTTGTTAATTTAAAGAGATGATAATAGAGGCTCAAAAAAACAAATCAAAACAAAAACAGGAAAAAAAATAAACCTTTCAATTTGACTGTGATGACTTCTGGGGCTAGCATTGTGCAGCAAGTACAGCCACTGCTTGCAATGCTGGCATCCCATAAAACTGCTAGTTTGAGTTCTGGCTACTCCACTTCTGATCCAGCTCCTTGCTAACACACCTGGAAAAGGCAGCAGAAGGTGATTTATGTACTTGGGCCTTTCTTACCCATGTGGGAGACTAGGATGGAGTTCTTGGTTCCAGCTTTTATTTGCCTCAGGCCTGGCCGTGTGAACATTTGAGAGTGAACCAGTGGATAAAGATCTCTCTCTCTCTCTCTCTCTGTCTCTCTTTCTGTCTCCCCCTTCTGCTTTATTGCTCTGCTTTTCAAATAAATAAATAAATCTTTTGAAAAATAAAGTGCTGACTTCCACTTAAACTGTTGTTTGATATTGTTGATTCAAACCAGCATATTTATACCTTTGTTAAGATATCGGTTGTTCTTTTCATTTGCTTATGAGAAAGTATGACAAATTGGGAGTGTGCCTTTTGTAAGGGAGTCTGCTTATCATTTTTGCCTCTGAGGTATCTCATTTTCTTCTATTCCATTTTATTCAGATATCTCCTTTTAATAATGTCTGAACATTTTGGTAGAGAAATATAAAATAATTTAGCCTATGCCATAAAATGGTTATGAATAGTTTACTATGAAAAACACAAATAATGTGCATATAATAATGAAAATTCTATCCTTTAGACCATTGATTATAAATGGAGATTGGCTGGGTAAATATGAAAATACGCAAAATTTTTATAAAAAACTTCATATTGTCTCCATTGCAGAAGTAGAACTAGGTTAAGAACTCCAGTTGTTCTTATGAAACAGTAACACAAGAGAAAAAAACTGTGAATTATAAAGCATTCAACATACATATATACTGCTTTTACATCATTTTATTATAACCAATTTATACATATAGAGTTGAGGTTTTACAATTAATATAGAAGCAAATATCTAAATGGTATGTCAAGACCAACTAGTTAATCTACAAATTTATACAAATATGACTGGCAGGTAGTGAAATTAACAAAATAACATTTAATTTTCCTGTACTAGGACCATGTTAATTACCTATTTGGATCATATTATTATACTTAGAATTGTTGTGTGTTTGTGTGTTCACTCAATCACAGTGTTCAATCTGATAAAAATGTAAAAATTACAGAACCTTGTGTGGGAACTATGAAAAACCATAGATGGTATAACAGTACTCAGATAAAAGTGGGCCACAATATGCATGTATCAAATGAATAAAATATGTTAATATTATAGTAATAATAATTAACATGCAGTAGAACAGTTTGTTTCTAATAGAGTAGGGGTTGGCGCTGTGGCGCAGAAAGTTAACGCCCTGGCCTGAAGCGCTGGCATTCCATATGGGTGCCACTTCCAATGCAGCTCTTTGCTATGGCCTGGCAAAGCAGTAGAAGATGCTTGGGCCCCTGCATCCATGTGGGAGACCCAGAGGAGCTCCTGGCTCCTGGCTTCAGATCGACACAGCTCCGGCCATTGTGACCAATTGGGGAGTGAACCATTAGATGGAAGACCTCTCTCTCTCTCTCTCTCTCTCTCTCTCTCTCTCACTCTCTCACTCTCTGCCTCTCCTTCCCTCTCTGTGTACTGACTTTCAGATAAATAAATGAATCTTAAGAAATAATAAGTATAGAGTTAATAAAGCAAGTAAAGTGTGATTTTAAAGTCAATAAACATATTAGAGTAAGATCAGTCTCTCATACACTGTGTATGACTTAAATGAATTATCGAAGATCAGCAGACATAATATATTTGTTAACAATCTTTCTCTGCTTCACAGACACTTTCTGCTCAATGTGCTATAAGAAAGCAAAAATTATGCAAAATTCATCTCCAATGTCTCTAACACTGCCTGCTAAATTAACCTCTGAAGAAAAATATAAATTCATAAACCATTGCTGTTCTGTTAATGTTGTTTAGGGACACATGCAGCACAGAAACACAATGAACAGACTGGCAATGTGGTCCTTCTGCAACGCAGTCTGTAGAAAGAGAATAACTTTTGCTGGATTGTGCCCAATGTTAACACCCTACTTCTAGAATCTCAATAAGACTTTGTGTTGCTTGGTTCAGATTCAAGCTTCTTCTGGAGATGAGAGGGGCATGGTATTAACCCTTCTGGAGGGGAAGCGGAAAGCCAATGCGCTGATGAGAAGCACATTGTGTTGCTATGGGAAGGCATACTACCATCTCTGTGCCTCACCGAGTCTCAGCCACCCCATAGTTACTCTGCTATCTTCACAGCACTTCAGCCACACCAGCCAAATTCCATCTGATTCGCATCACTCATGCTTGTTCCCTCTGTGTGGAACACTGGCTTCCTGAACCTTTGCATGCTCCTGACTTCATTTCTCAAATGTTTGCTTAAATATCAGCCTCTCAGTGAAGCCCTGTCTGCCTGCCCTGCTTTCAGCTTGTAATCCCTTCCCAACTCTTCATACAACCCTTTGCTTGAATTTCTCAGTCCTATCACAGTCTAACATAATGGGCAAATTACATACTTCTCTTTTTTAAATTGTCAACCTCAAGCATTAAAATATAAGCTCTCTGTGGACAGCGCTATGTGTCACCCCTTGTTACTGTATTATTCAGGCCAACAATTGAGCTTGGCACTTATTGACAGTAAATGTTTCTTGAACGAATGAATAAGTGAGTGAATGAATATGGGTCACTAAAGTATTTCATTGAAGGAAAGAGTAGAAATTAAGTTTCTCAAAAGAATAGCATGGATATAAAAAAACTTTTCCTAACTGTGTGGATTTAAGTAATACAATCTGAAGCAAGTAAAGTCAAAATTCTAGGCCATTTCTGAGTTTGTCATGGACTCATCCACGTATACTTTTCTTACTTGCAAACCATATAATTTCCTCTGCTCCAGTTCCATCCATCTTACCTTCTTACCTGTTAAATACTAGATGGGTGCCAATTGGCATTCATGTCCCACTTTCGTGTTGTGACAATAGAAAAAACACAGGTAAGGCAACATAAACCTTCCTTTTATAAAATTAAAACACTAGCTGGTGCTTACCCAGCTGTCCATGCTTGACATCCAACCATCTATCCTACAGGCTTGGAGCATCAAGGAACAGAGAAGAAGGACATTTCGGAACTTAATATTAATTAAAATGATTAACAAACCCAAAAATGCCATATAATAATGCCACAAAGTTTGTGATGAAGAGAGAAACAAACTTAAGGCTTTTAAAATAGCAAGTAGCCTTCTCTTACCAAAAACAAAACCTAGCCAAAGAAATTCTTGAACATTTCATTTTTCACTCAAATGTGAATTTATTTATTGGTTTTAGTCAATACACAAATGAAATGATTGAATTGGGCTTACTATTGTTTAAATAATTGTTCCTGCTAGCAAACTACCAAATTAAATGTGTTGGCTCTCTTAGTCCTGCTCCACATGATAGACAGGTGTCCACATCACAGGGTAAGTTATTGCTCTTGTAACATTGTAAAAACTCTCTAGGTACAAACAGGTAGGCCAATTTTGAGTTTTAGTTAACCATTATAATTTAAAAAAAAAAGGATTGTGAACCATGAACCGTGCCACCTTCTTTCAACCAATAACAGACTAAAAGTCACTATATTAGAAAAGACTACACTTACTTTTTTTAAGAGTTTTTTTTTTTTTAAGAGTTACACAAAGAGAGCAGAGGCAGAAAGAAAGAGAGAGAGAGAGAGAGAGAGAGAGAGAGAGAGGCTCCACCCGTCGGTTCACACACTTATTTTTTAAATAGGAGATAAATAATATGTATATCAATTCTGAAATGAATCCATTCAGATCATATTAATCTCCCCCTTATCCATGGAAAATATATTCCAAGACCTTTGGTGGATGCCTGAGAGCTCTAGAACCTTGGGATTATCTCTAAACATCTCTGTTCCTCAGTACATTCTCTCAAGTGGGATGAAAGTCAGCACCAAATCATAGGGTTGTTTGAGGGTTAAATGAAATAATGTTTGTTGTTGGAAACTTGTTGATAGGTCTGACAAATAGTAACTGTTTAATAAATAAATTAAAGGGAGAATATGTTCGGTCTGACAGTTTAGAAGCTGGTTGGGATGCCTACATCCAATATCCATCCAGTACCTAGGTTTGAGGTCTGACTTAGCTCCAATTCCAGCTTTCTGTTAACGCATATCCTAGGAGGCAGCAGAGAGCTGAGTCACTGACAACCATGCAGGAGACTGCGACTGAGTTCCTGGTTCCCAGATTTGGAAACCTATGTAGATATTTGGGAAATAAACCAAATAGAAAAGAAGTCTCTTCTCTCTCTCTCTCTCTCTCTCTCTCTCTCTCTCTCTCTCTCTCTCTCTCTTCCACATAAACAAATATACTTTTTTTTTAAAAATTCAACCAGAAAACGTGAGGGAGGTATATGACAGGGCTTAGGGTATCCTAGAAAATGTTACAAACTAGGTTTTATCGCCAAACGAAGTAGAAAGAAACCACTGCTTTCACCAAAAGAATGAAGAACGTCCTTTCTCCAAGCAATACCAGTTATGAAAAAGTAATAGATTTAGGCATTAAGAATATTTTTAAATTATCTCTCATCTCTAGTTTTATAGGTTTTGAATGTAATGGATCACCTTATTCAAACTAGCTCACATCAATTTCTCATTTTCTTTTTTAACATAGATACATTAATTCTGTGTGTTTTGAGCAAGGTTTTCAACTAAAGTAAGAAAATTGCCTGTTTTCTACATGCTTCAAATTCATATTGATGTCAACTCAATTATTACACACTAAACTCATAGAAAATCTTATTCAAAACTGATACACATAAAGTTTTGAAGTCACCATTGCCTACATGAAGATTTTCTCTAGTTTTATGTAAATTTTATTATATAATACACATGACAACTTGACCTTAGTTGATCTAGCAGAGTCCCTTCTAGTGCAAGCATACAACTACTCAACAAACATCTCCAACTCCATAAATATTTATTTTCCTCACATAATTATAGGAAAATTAACATTGCCAAAGTGGCTAAATTATTTTTGACAAAAGATATTTTAAGTTTTTAATTAAAGTTTTCGTATTTCCAATTTGAGATCTCATAGTTGCTTGCAGTTAGAAACTTATTTATAAACCTTTAGTGACAAGGAGCTTACTGTGTATTTATAGGTGTTTCCATATATTTAGCATATATTTAATGAAGGTCAAGAATAAAACTGCAAATGAGGTTTATGGGAGTGCTGTAAAGGTTCATTATTGTCATTGTGTGAGGAAGTATAATTTTCTTAAGAGAAATGATGACATATACATAATAAAGTCCCTGTCCGTGTCATGACAGCTCAAGAGCGTGCCATCGTTACCACCTATGTCACACCGCAGGTGTGCCTGCTATATGGGTGACAGCCGCTGACTTCTCTGATCAACACATAATTATCTCTGAATAAAAATGCGCGTTGAAGTTAGCTGGACATAATGGATTGAAGACCCAGGGCAAAATTATCTTTATCACGGCACATAGCACCACCTGGGGGTTGGAGAGGGATAGGGAGAGGTGTTGGCAATGATGCAACCTTGAGAGGCCTGCTGTGGTGTGGGCACTTCTGGAGGGCTCATGCTCATCCTGCTCGTCTTCTTCCTGATAGGGGAGGTCATTCGGTTAATGGTAGGATGCTCCTGATGGAGAAAGGTCCCGCTGATCCGCACTGTTCTCTGCTGACCTAACTGTATATCTCTCTCCCAGCATCTGGATAGCTTCCATTCGCAGAGTCCCCTTCCCCCATATGATAATAAATATCATATCACAAGGATGGCAGTGCTCCTTCATGGAACACTGACTGTTTATTAGAGGCAAAAAAGTTTAAGAGAAATGCTAACAATGTTCATTAATGGCCCGCATCCAGGTTTAATGAGGCATGTCAATATGCAGACTGGGCAACATCAGTGGCATAATAGTGCTGGTAAATGGGAGTAATTGTATCCAATTGTACGGCACAGCTTCCAGGAATGAGCCCGAACTGCCAACTGACAATGACAGAGCAATTATGGGAAGGCAAGCGAGCTGTGTCAAATTAGCACTTGGTGAGAACTCATTTTTCAGAGATGTGCTTGCTCTACACCACCACAAGTGATAGCTACTTTATTGTGAGTGATAGGAAGACCAGCACTTAGACTGATGTTCTGATTTGTCAATAGCTGTATTTGAAAGCTTAGTGTCACAAATATATAGAGATATTCAGGGAGAGAGGCACACTGCTCATGATCCGAAGGGTAAGAACGTAGCGGAGAAGGTCATCTGTCAGTGTGAGCTGTCAGAGAGAGATCACACTCTATGAAAAGGGAACATTCAGCCGACTTAAGTAATTACCTTTGACTGAGATTTGAAGATGTCTTCTTTTGTTGGCCTACATTGACTGCATAATTTATAATTTACAGCAATCAGCTAAGGGCCAGGAATTGTAACTAAGAAAATTCTTATTTTATTTCTCATAATTACTTTTCTCTCTCCCCCACTTTTTTTTTTAACTCCTTTAGCTCTTCAGAAGTGTAAAGTGGGAAACTGATGAAATTGCTTTTTGCCTTTCTTTCTTTCTTAAATGATTCAGTTTCAAGAACATCAAAAACTATATATTTACTTTGGGCTGTTGTTTCCCAGGGCCATAGCTCCCTACAATTACTCTATAAAGGATCTAGAGCACACCTTTATCCTTGATATATTCTTTTTCTGACTTTGTGGGATTACTGGTTAAGGAGGATAAGGGACTAATTCAAAAATGTATCTTTCTAGTGCCATAGAATAAGAAAGAAAAAGCCAGATTTGGAGGAGTGAGCACTGAAATTGTAATTCACACCTCAGATACTCATTGGTGTGATTGAGTTGTCAGACTATAAAGAGATAAGTATTACAACAAATATTTCAGAGTTATGTAGAGTAATAGAAATTTCAATTCTTGTTGTCTTTTCAAGCCGGGACATATCATGGAAATACTGTTTAAGAAATAATTCTTTTGACTTTAATAACCTTAAAGAAAAAAAGCATACTTTGTGATCCATTATGATCTGGAGTGTACTAAACACTTAAGTTTTATATTTTATATGCTTACATATTTCTAGAAAATTGATAATTGTGTTAGCTAGAATATAATAAGGAGCCATAGAAGTGTAGTTTTTAATTTTTCACTCTCTAGATTAAAAGAAAAATTGGAGAAATATGAAACTTATTATCAAAATCTTGTTACTTTGGTTTTATTTTTCCCCAGTGATGATGCATTGATTAATGAATTGTAACTAAAAATTACCAAGAGTAGCCCACCTTCTGGCATACATACTGATGTTTAATTCTAGGTGTATTGATTTACTGTAGAGTTATTGACAAAAGAATTAATTTAAGTACTTTAAGTCAATATTACTTTAGTGGAAACTTACATTTCAGTGATTTCCCTATACCACTTCTAGAATACTTACAATACTCTTAGAATACTCCTCTATTAGTGTAGCATAAAATAAAATTATTGTCACATAATAAACATTCATTTCTCCCCACATTAAAGTCTGCATAGGTTCACACCATTCTTTTTCCTTCTTCAAGACCCATCAAGCACTCATATTTGAAAGTAATAATTGTGGGTTTTGAATATCTGCTAATGTACTTAAATGTTTCCTCTGAACTTTAATGATATTGCTGAAAATATTTTGTTTTTCATAGTTTATCATTTAATACTTGAAATTATTTTAAATTACATACTTTGAAGTACGTAACTGAAACACAGTTTTTAATTATTTTTTTAAAAATATTTTAAAATTCCTGAGACCATTCAGTCTCTCTGTTGTAGGAAGCTGTTTAATTCACAATGTCGTGAGTACAGGCCCGTCATCTATTCTATAGTGGCTGTGCCACTTAATAACGGAATAGTGCATCAAAGTGGCACTTAGGTCTCAAATTGTTATGTATGACTGTCAAAGCGGTAAGAAAAAAAAGAATTAAAAAATAGAGAGGGGGAGAAAAACCCTTGATTTGTCTTTACTACTGAAACGTGAATTTGTCAGCCAGGTTCTGAAATCACAACAGCATTGCTTGCATCCCCAGCGAGATGTTGAAAACTTGACAGGTACATATTTTTTCAACTACAAGCACTTCTATAATGAAAACTAAATACACAAATCTTATTATTTTTTTTCTTTTACTCTTGACAGATAGTTGTTGCCAATGGGATTTAATGTTCAAGTTCAAGTTGTCAAGAGAAATAACCAATAAGCAATCCAAAGAGTCAAGATACAGATATTCAAAAGCAAAAAGCCTGGCTTCTGTGATATACTGAAAGGATTTGGGTGTATAATTAACCAAGTCAGAACATTGTCATTTAATCTTTCCCTTAATGCATAAGTTCAACCCATCGCCAGCCTTCTCTAGAGGAGAACTCAAACTTGCTTAGTGGTCACCAAAGCTTTCTATGCATTATTCTTTTTACTTTATCATTTAATGATGAATTTGCTTTGGCATGGCATTTTTTCGTTTCTTATTCTCAGAACATTAAAACCAAGACTGAACTTTGAAGCCATATTATTATTAAGATTTGAAAAATTGCCCTATGCTTCCATGTATTCAGGAAATGTCTTCTGAATTTCATTCAGAGCATAGCCTGTGTATACTATATTTCTGAGTACATTTTGTGCACAACGTAAGTGTCCTTGCAACTACCAATAACACTTGGAAAATATATTCAGTGTGCGGTGATTATTTACATTCTGCTAGCTTCACTATTACCAAAAACCTTAATAGTATGCCTGGACATTTTGTGTAGAGAAAAGGATGGAGATCTGTAGCATGATTTCCTGGAAATTAGAATTTATAACTGGTTGTCACCAGCTGCTCTATACAGATCAGGTTTCCAGAATTGCATTCAATCACTTGCCTAGAGCAAATGATATTTTTGACAGGTGAGTGGAATTTTGCAAGGCTAGATAATGCTATACAAGTCACATATAGATAACCTGAGAACTACAACTCCCATCATGCCCTACAATTGAGTGTTAAATAATCACGACCTCTTCAAAAGATTAATACGGGCCTTTTTGAATCCACTCTCAACACACAGAAAATGAATGAATATGACAACCTTAGAAATGAATCTTTATATAATTCAGCTTTTTGAACTACTATCATAGAAGTTTCCACAGTCTCTTATTCTTTTGGGAAGCAAATTAGTATGCTTATGAAAACACTGTTTTCAAAAGACTAATGCAATTAAAAGGGTCATTTAGTAGAAATGTACATGGATATCCTCATCTCAGACTGTTTTTCCTTTTCTTTATTATCCATACATGATCCTACAGTGTGTCTTTTGTTATTCCAAAGCCTGTCCTGGGATTTTTCTCCTTCTGTTAGCTGGATTACTACCTGTCTTTAATCAGACTTTTGCTTTCAGTATTGCCTCTTCTACCATTTGTTCCCCACATGTAGGTTGGGAGCATCTTTTAGAATAAAAGTCAGACACAATCATTTCAGTTGATTCTGTTACGCATATGTTAAAATGCATCCAAGGTCATAAATCACCAGAGCCTGGCTGCCCATGCCACCTCATGCCCTGCTGTGCTCTTTGTACAGTGCACTCATGTACCGAGGCATGCCTGTTATCCTGGGATGCACACACTTGCTATCCCTCATGCAAGTGTTTTTATGATTGAAATCCTTCTTGACTTTCTAATGAAAGCCTAATTGTCACTTAGCAACAAAAGCCTTCTTTGATCATCCAAAGTATCCATTCCCCAAGTAACTCTACACCACATGCTCTAGATTTACTTGCCTTTTTTAATTTTTAAAGTTTATTTAATTTTTAAAAATTATTTAAGTTATATAAGTTTCATGTATTACAAATATACAGATTCAGGAACATAGTGAACTTCCTATCCAACTCTCCCTCCAGCCCATGCGCCAGTGCTTCTCTCTCCTTCCTCTCCCATTATCATGCTTAATTTTCATGAAGGTCTACTTTCAGTTTACTCATCCCTTGATATTTAACATTATTGACTCATTGATTCTTGTTTATTGCCTATTCCTCATGGTAAACTAACAGTTATTTGTCTTCCTTGCTCCCACCAGTACCCTCAGTACCTGAAATGTGACCTGGCCATTCACTAAGTTTTTGCTTTTGATAAATCTTTTCTGGGTGAATTTATCTTTCACATCCCAAATTTTGTCCTTCATTATGTTTAATTTTGAAAGTGTAGATAAGGGGCTGGTGCTGTGGCATAGAGGCTAAAGCTGCTGCCTCCAGTGCCGGCATGCCATATAAGTACCAGTTCTAGTCCTGGCTGCTGCTTTTCCAATCCAGCTGTCTGCTATGGCCTGGGAAAGCAGCAGAATATGGCCCAAGTCTTTGGGCCCCTACACCCACGTGGGAGACCCAGAAAAAGCTCCTGGCTCCTGGCTTTGGATTGGCCCAGGCCTGGCCCAGCCATTTCTGCCAGTTGGGGAATGAACCAGAGGATGGAAGATCTCTCTCTCTCTCTTTGCTTCTGCCTCTCTATAATTCTGCCTTTCAAATAAAAACAAAATATTTTAAAAAAAAAAGTGAAATAAAACATAGAGGAGTCATTTGATGAAGCAAATTTTGTTCTTGATTGATTTATACTTTGAGAATTCTGATTTCATTTCTGATTTTTTTTCAGAGGTAGCAACTTCATAGCAGGCACATAATGATGTTTGGATAAATATTTCAAGGAATGACAGATGTTCCAATGCTTAAAGGGAACTTTTAAGAATATTTTTAAAAACCAAACATAAAACAAATTATACAACATTTTGTTTGATAAGATCAAGTGCTATAAAATGTAGCTTTAGAAAAATATCATATTTTCTTTTTCTAAAATATAATATTTTCCAATTGTTTCTATCTATATTTTTGAGATTTTCTTTTTAGTTATATAATGAAAGTGAATAAGCCTTTCTGAAATTAAGTTATGGGATAATGGAAAGTGTGTATCATATAAGCTATTAAAAGCACAACTGTTAGCTTTTAAAGTTAATGTGACATTCATGATTTAAAAGAATCACATTTAAAATTTCAAATGTTATATAAAATTAGGTATTAGTTAGAAAAAACTAATCCATATGTTTTTTAAGGATAAGAAGAATTTTAAATATGCTCACAAATAGACATTCAGGTTTTAATCTATTTAAGCTCAGCTTGATAAATTAAGAAGATATAACTAGAGTGACAATAGTTGGAAATTTTACTTAAATGACATTAAAAAGGAACCTATTCAAATTTCCATTTGTATAGATTCAGTAACATTTGCATTTGCAAAATGTATTTAAAGTAATAAATAAAATGAATATTTTAAAAGCTTAAACATAAAACAATAAATTGTGAATCTTATAATTTTTTTGCAAATGTCTGCAATTTTAAAAATAAAGTTTCAAATTTCCTTAATATTGTACCTGTGCAATGTAAAACCTGTTTTCAGAGAGAAATTTGGGGTTACCCCTTGCTTCAGGCTTACCTAAGTTAACATTAATTATTTTCAGGTTGCATATTAATTATTTCTTTATGTTCATACAATCATTTTAGCAATTTGCATCAACCCAGAGAAATATGGATAGATAATTTTCTATTTTTAGAAATACATAATCCATTTACTTACTATTAAGTCAAACTGGAGAACTGGCAAGCTCATGAATAAACATTTGAATTCCTATATTAAGAACTTGTGCTTTGGTGCTAAATAGTCACGAGCTGAACTCTAAGCTCTATCTTTTCCCTTACCATCTTACCACCAAATCTCAAACCCCATGAGGCACAGCTATCCTTACTTTTAAAAAGGATGATGAAAGAATGTTCTCCAAAAGAACACATGAAGAGCGACATTGACAATGTAAGTGAGGAACTCAACATTATCAAATAGAAATGGCTTTTGTGATTTCTACACCTACTCCCTTTATAATGATTACATGGACTAATACTTCCAGACTTCTTTATACTAGATAATGCTGCAATTCCAGCAAAACATTCATGCAAATATTGACTAGAAACTGGATGGCTCTATATAATTTAGAAGAAAGTAAAATAAATGAAAACATTCATGGATACGTTCTAGCTTATATCCTAGATATGTGTATGTATATATATATATATATATATATATATATATATTAAAATGAACTATTTAAGAAGGAAGAGGAGACAGGCATCAGCTTTGAAATATTGTATATGTGTATCATTCAATCTTCAAAATTTAATAACTTACAGTTGAGAATCGATGAATTAGATTGCCTAAGTAATTGCAAAGTTTGCTTGTTCAAAGGGCCACAATGGCTGGGGCTGGACAGAACAGGACTGAAGCCTAGAATTCAATGCCAGTCTTCCACATGTATGGCAGGAACCCAATTACTTAAGCCTTCACCTCTGCCTCTTGGAATTTGTACTAGCAGGAAGCTGGAGTTAGGAGCCAGATCCAGAAACCAAACCAGGGAATTCTGATGCAGACACATTAGCTAGAATCTTGCTCACTATGCTAAACAGGTGCTCCTTAAGTCTTGCCTTAAATCACAGAAAGATACATTAAATAGAAAATATATATAATTAAATGCACACACAATGAATAAGTACAATTAGTAAGGGTTTCTTTATTATTTGTCAGATCTTATATTATCTATAATCAATAGTCGACAGGTTTGGTTTTTGCATCCAAAGCCATGGCATAATTTATGAGTCTACACATAATCCATTCTGGTCCATTTGTCCAGATGCATATCTGGATATTCTTAACATAAATTATGCTCACAATAGAAAGATCAAGTCAGACTAAATTTTTGATAGTATCTTTTCCTTTCTATTTTTTTTTTTAATTTGAGGTGTAGAGTACAGGGAAAAGGAAAGAGAGAGGAAAAGAGAGAGAGAGATCTTCCACCCACTGGTTCACTCTCTAAAATCCCTCCATGTGGGTGGCAGGGACCCAAGTGCTTGAGCCATCTGCTGCTGCCTCCCAGGGTGTGAATACCAGAAAGTTGAATCAGAAATAGAAGCAGGACTTGATCCCATGTACTCTGAATCAGGATTTGGGCATTCCAACTATGACACTTATATGGGCTCCTTTCTGTTACATGACAACTTTTTTGTCTGATCCATATTATACCAATTAACATCATTTAAGAATCAGCATTATTATTCCTTCCTTTGGAAAGATTTTACTCCTTTCTCTCAACAGTATATATGGATAAATACCCCACCCAGGAATTTTGGTAACACAATGTCATATACATATACATCTCTTAGATCTTCTGCCACATTAAAATTAATTTTTCCATGTGGTGACTCTATGCCCAATAGAATAGGATAATCTTAAGCACTAGCACTGAGCTTTATTCATTGCCTTGTCTTCTGAGACTGGTGAAGTATTGGGCAGTTTATTAGATGCTTAATAAAAATGGTTGAATGAATGAATTAATGAATTATTCCCCCAAGGCAAAAATCATTGTATTAAAATTAATTGAGTTATAATATCAAAATTCAAGACCTTACTATCATACCTTGAGAAAGACTTTCACCTTTAGTTTAGCCACTTAAAAGAAAATGGGGTAATACCACTTACACCCCATAACTCAGAGTTGTCAATGGCTAAACAAGATATTGAAAGTATTGATAGAAAACGGAGTGCCTACTACATAGCAAGACTCCAACAGATGTTTATTTTATGTTGTTCCTTTTTTAATTTTAATTGAACTCCTCTATTTAAAATTACACTTTCAATTAATTTATTGAAGAAGAAAGGAAAATCTCATGAGATCATTATTGATAAGAACGAGATAGAAAGGGAGAGAAAGGAGGGTAGCAGAGGGCAGGAAAAATAGTTTTTAGTCTGTAAATAGGACATCTGTGATTATTTTCTTATCTCACACATTTTAAACTATACAAGTCTTTGTTTTACACATGTTTACAGAATCAAGACACAAAAATCTGACTTAGTATTTACAAATAAATGCAAAGTCAGAACATTTCACTTGGCTATCTGAACTCTGAATAGCTCAAGGTTATAGGACTGTGAGTTAATGGGATGAGATTTGTGGTTTAGCAGGCAGCTTTCTAACATACTGTCATAAATGAACTGAATGAAATATTACTAGCTGTCTTCTAAGAAATAATCCTTCAGCCCATAGTTATATTTTTTTTAAAAAGTTACAGACTTATAAATACACCTCACATCAAGGTGGAAAGGCTTATATCACAGGCACTGATCACTCCACAGAGAAAATTCAGGTTTAAATATTTATCTGGTAGTTTGAAGAAAATGACTCTACTTTTCATCTGGGCAAATTAAAAATATAAGGGAATTATTTTCACAAAACAAGTTATATGCATATCATCTGCAGAAATGTATTAATATCAAAGCTCTATTCTCAAAATCAGTCAGTATAAAAAAACTGGATTTGATTAACCAATACTCTCTCTGGAAAGCCTACCTTTTAAAACTGTTTTACCATTTGAAAGATGTTTCTGGATTTTCAGAGCTTTAAAATTCTTAATTTGCACATATTAACAAAAAATTGCGCAATATACTAATCAGGTCAAAGAAAGAATATTTAATGGTTTTTGCTTTTCTGTTTCTCCATGCAAGATTGAAAACCAGCATATTAATCCAGATTCCTCAGGCATTGTTTCTGAGAGCCATGAGATCAGGAGCATTCAGGGTGGGATGGTAGAGAAAGACATTGTTTTTTAAAATTGGAATGAACATACAGAATATGGAAAATATAGCACCAGACTCAGAAGTTAGCAAATTACTTGTTCTTGTCAGATTATCTACCATAGCGTCCCACAGCCACCAGTTTCTCTGTGTCTTCAATCTGCCATTTCATCTGGAAGAAATGCTGACCCAGGCAAACCCAGAGTGAAGTTGTCCCTACAGATTTTTGACCCTCCCACGCTTGTCTCTGTGCATTCAGCCTTCAGCAAAATCTTTTCTCTGGTATCAAAAATGTAAATGAAATTGAGAAGCAATATGATATGATTCGACTTGTTTGTGTATTATTGACCTGGAAGCTACAACTACCCTGGTAACTGTGAAGCAAACCAACCCTAACACATTCATCATTTTAAGCCTAAAGTTAGTATTTAAAAGGCAAACAAAAGAACTCATTAACAATATTTTATTTTTCATTCTAATATCAAGTTTGTTCATGACTGTTTGAAGGTGATAATGTCTGCTGTCAATCTGATACCAGAAGATTAAAAGCAAAATCAGGTGAACATCTACTATTTTAAAATGGTGTAATTTTTAGTTGGGTAAGTTTTTCAATGTATTTAAGATTTGACCTCTAGCATTTTTTCTAAGAGCAAAAAGAGAAAATATTACAAAAAAAGAAAATAAAGCAAGCCTTCATAAAGTAGAGCATGGACTTTTCAAACAGCAATTCTCTCACTTCCCTATGAAGATCAATGGCATTGCAAACCAGACATATAACAAAAAAAGAGAAATACAATATACTCTGAAAGTAGAAAACAAGGTCAGAGGTGAGGCTTTAGCTAAAAGGCTTTCTTTAGGTGTCAGAGACAGCAAATCAAGCTTATGCTTTCTTCCTCTTCAAATCCCTATAACAAGGTTTAATACTTCAGAGTTTTATTTTTAATTTTCTTCCATGAAGTGCTATATTAACACTTTCCTGAATTGTTTGCAAACATATTATGCAAAAACTAGAATTGTGAAAAGTGATTAACAAACAAAAAAAAAATGGAGAGAAGAAGGAAAAAGAGAAGACAAAGGAGAGGAATTGGTGGGAGGGAGTGAGGAAGGAGAATTATGAAGGGAAAAAGACAGTAAGACAGGAAGGGAAGGAGGAGAGAGAGAGACAGAAAGGAAGGAAGGAAAGGGAAACGAGGAAAAATTCAGAAATATTGGAAGGAGGAAGAGACAAGTTTTCAAGTCTACCAAGTAAATGATTTGGTAAGTAAAGCTCGAAATTGAAAAAAAAAATCTAAAAAAAGTTTCATAGCAAAAGGTTATTCTAAATTTACTGGACATGAAACCAGATCTCTATATTGTTATCTTTTATCTACTTTATAATCCCAGGTTTATCATTCCTTGTATTTGATAATTCCTGTAAGGTGTGTGTGTTTGTCCTGGTGGTTGGGATGTCAGATGGGACGCCTACATCCTGTCATCAGAGTGCCTGGATCATCCCACTATCACAGTGGCTGAGTTCAACACCCAGCCCCAGCTCCTGAATTAGATTCCTGCAGATGCATACCCTATGAGGCAGCATCAGAAGGTTCAAGGACTTGAGTTTTTTGTTTTTTTGGTTTTTTTGGTTTTTTTTTTTTTTTTTGACAGGCAGAGTTAGACAGTGAGAGAGACAGAGAGAAAGGTCTTCCAGCCGTTGGTTCACCCCCCAAATGGCCACTATAGCCAGTGTGCTGCATGTGCTGCACCGATCCAAAGCTAGGAGTCAGGTGTTTCCTCCTGGTCTCCCAGGTGGGTGCAGGGCCCAAGCACTTGGGCCATCCTCCACTGCACTCCCGGGCCACAGCAGAGAGCTGGACTGGAAGAGGAGCAACCGGGAAAAATTCCGGCGCCCCGACCAGGACTAGAACCTGGGGTGTGGGTGCCACAGGCAGAGGATTAGCCTAGTGAGCCGTGGCGCCGGCCAGGACTTGAGTTTTTGACACCCATGTGGGAGACCTGGATTGAATCTTAAACTTGGAGTTTCAGGCCCCATCCAGTACCAGAAGTTGAGAGAATTTGGAAAGTAAACCAATGGATGGAATTTCTGTGTGTGTTGTGTGTGTACGCGTGTGTTGTGTGTGAGTTTGCTTCTCTAACTAGCTAATTAATTAAAAAGGGAAAGAAAATAGTTACACTATTCGTTTTCAAAAGTATATTTACCAGATACCTCACTACTAATTTTATTCATTTATCCTTCTGAAATATTTAACTTCTGGAGATTTATTTCTACTTTCCATAATATTTTTTATTTACATTGCTTTATCATTTTCTCTTCCAACATTAAGACTTAATGCCTGATGGGAATACAGAAGATAACACTAATGTTATTATTTTGTGTCTGGTCCTAAAAAGGGAGCCAAAGCAAAGTGGAGTCATTCTGATAATCTATTTCGTTGGCCTGAATTGACCTTAGTCAAGGCCCTCCCTCAAAGGCAGACAGTTATGTTCAAGAAATAAATGTACTTATTTATAATCAATAATTTTAAAATGCTTTATTACCACTCAAGAGAATATAAAGCTTTTGACTTTGAGCTGGCAAGCTATCAAATAAATTATTTCTATCATTTGTGAGATTGTTATTCACTTCTACAACTTCATCTGATTCTCATTTATTTTATCCTATCCTAAAAGTACCTTAGCCAGTTACAAAGATGTCTACAGTGAAGCAGGAATCTTTGTGACTGCAGCTAAGAAACAAAATGAAGAGATTGGGACAAAATTCATAGCCAGGGGAGGAGAATAAATGGTTCTGTTTGTAAGGGGGAGAGATACAAAATCCTGCGTGGGGGCTCGGCTTGAAATAAGCGAGGATGTTCTTGGTTGGAGCTGAATTCCTCACCAGCCTCACCTCAACCAAGCGCCCAAATGACTGTTTTAAAGGTACAGCTCAAACTCGGGGAGAGTGAGGAAAAGGACAGGCTTGAAACTCACAGTGTTTCTATAATCAATACTCTGCTCCTGAACAAAAGTGTAAAGAGGCGCTCAAATGTACTAAACCACATTTCAAAAATGACATTGTAATTGCTGGCACTGCCCAGCCTACCCCGGCCTCAGCATTGCCAGGCTTTACATTTATTTCAAACTGTTCTTCCCGAGTCTGCCTAATTTTTTTTTGTCCAAATAGCAGCAACTCGCAGTTAGTGAACAAAGCTTCAGGGTTTTTTTTTTTTCTTTTTCTTTCTTTCTTTCTTTTTTTTTTTTTTTACTTACAGCTAAATTTAACTTTACCCATCCAATAAAAAAGAAATAAGGGAGCCTTTATTATCTCCCTGGATTTCTGGGTATGATACCACATCATAGAGAAGTGGTTATTAGAGACAATGGCCTACCAAGGTGAAGTTTGTAATAAAGCCTATTATGTGGTTTCACCATTGACACTAATGGAATGTAGCAGTGATTCAGAATGATTTAATGGCTCCCAGGTTGTGCTCTAATAGTGCTCTTTATATTGTGATGTATATCACAAAACCTAATGTGGCTGTTGTGATATATTGACAGTATGCATGCTGTTTCATTTTTTTAGGGGAATTTAAAAAACTGTCAAAGAGGAAAATTAATAGGCTGCAACTGCTTTATTTTCAAGGGTTCTGTTTTTTAAATGTATGTGCATAAATTTCCATTTGGTGCCACTCTTAGGCTAATAAATTCATTTGCATTTTTATTCTGAAGTAATAAAGTGTGCGTGTGTACGTCTGTGTGCGTGTTTATCCTTTGGATAGCAGGACATGTGTATTTGTGTTTGAAATTTGGCCTGGAGGAGATGTATTGTCATTCTATAATATGTTTACAAAATGGTTCTGTTGGATTAAAATGCACATGAAGTTATATCACTAAAGCAATCATCGTTTTATCATGTTTGGTGAAATTATTTGGTTGGAATTGAGGGGCAGAAGCTGGGGTTTAATACTAGCTCACTAAAAACAAAACCCAAAACAGAAACCATGGACAGCTCCCTTGTAAGCTCTGAGATTTTTGAATAAAAGGGGAAGAGAATCAGTTAACAGAGCAGAATTAAAGCAGGACCTATGCGCTTGCAGGTTGTAAACCCCGCTGCAAGTCTTGATCATGGAGTAATAACACATATTTTGAATCCAAAGAGAAAGTATAACATTGTAAAATTGAAGCTTATTATTTGTTGAAAATTGTTGGTGAAGCTACATGGGAAACAGGGTTTTCAGTGGCTTCCATAGTTCACCTCTCAAATATTCTGATCACTACTCCTTAGTAACTGTTTAGTTCTCTTTTTTCAGATTGATCTACTATCCCTAGTAGATCTCTTAAGACATCTAAAAATCTGTCTAGAAGTTCTACTTAATTTATGAAATAATATTCAAAGCTATATCATTTTAGGTGTATAATATTTAATAATGGCTAATTTTTGAATATATTATTTTTAAAAGATTTATTTATTTGAAGGTCAGAGTTATACAGAAGGAGAGCCATAGGGAGAGAGAGCGAGAGAAAGAGAGAGAGAGAGAGAAAGAGAGAGGTCTGCCATCCTCTAGTTCACTCCCCAAATGGCCACAAGTGCCAGGGCTGAGCCATGCCAAAGCCAGGAGCCTAGAGCTTATTCTAGGTTTCCCATGTGGATGCAGGGACCCAACTAATTGGGCCACCTTCTGCTACTTTCCCAGGCATATTAGCAGGGAGCTGGGTCGGAAGTGGAGCAGCCAGCTGAGACTTGAATTTGTGACCACATCAGATGTCAGCACTGCAGGTGAAGGCTTGACCATCTAGGCCACAGTGCCAGACCCATGAGCTAATTATTAAACTGGCCATGTTGTCAACTTTTGACTTGAAACCTAATAGTGAATGTATTCATTGGCCATCGTAAGTTTTCTAAACCAAATCTCACACACACACACACACACACACACACACACACAAAAGATAAAAATAAAAGGAGCGGCCGTTGCCGCGGCTCACCAGGCTAATCCTCCACCTGAGGTGCTGGCACCCCAGGTTCTAGTCACAGCCAGGGCGCTGGAGTCTGTCCCGGTTGCTCCTCTTCCAGTCCAGCTCTCTGCTGTGTCCAGAAAAGCAGTGGAGGATGCCCCAAGTGCTTGCACCCTGCACCTGCGTGAGAGAGCAGGAGGAAGCAACTGGCTCCTGGCTTCGGATCCATGCAGCACGCCGGCTGTAGCAGCTATTTGGCGGGGATGAACCAAAGGAAAGGAAGACTTCTCTCTGTCTCTCTCTCACTGTCTAATTCTGCCTGTCCAAAAATAAAAAATAAAAATAAAAAAATAAAAGGAGCATGAAAATAAAATTTGAATAAATGAAGACTTCCTACTTTTGAATGAATACATCCAATATTGCAGATGCCAGTATTTCCCCCAAAATTATTGTATAATACAGATGTAATCCACTTGGATTTTGATAATAAGTCAACCAAATTATATTAAAGTTTACCCAAATTTCATTGGAAAAGATAACATTAAAAAATGCAAAATCTAAGAATAGTGTAAAAGAAAATACTACTAACACATTTTAAAAGCAAGTTTAACTATATCAATTTGTAATTAGCATTGCAATAGAAAATTTAGCCAAGCATAAAAATCAGAAACCAATTAAAGCATATATGAAAATTCTGTACGGCCGGCGCCATGGCTCAACAGGCTAATCCTCCGCCTTGCGGCGCCAGCACACCGGGTTCTAGTCCCGGTCGGGGCACCAGATTCTGTCCCGGTTGCCCCTCTTCCAGGCCAGCCCTGTGCTGTGGCCCAGGAGTGCAGTGGAGGATGGCCCAGGTGCTTGGGCCCTGCACCCCATGGGGAGACCAGGAAAAAGCACCTGGCTCCTGGCTCCTGCCATCGGACGAGCGCGGTGTGCTGGCCGCAGCGCGCCAACCGCGGCGGCCATTGGAGGGTGAACCAACGGCAAAAAGGAAGACCTTTCTCTCTGTCTCTCTCTCTCACTGTCCACTCTGCCTGTAAAAAAAAATAAATAAATAAATAAAAAAAATTCTGTAAATTACAAAGCTGATCATTTAAATCAGTAGAGAACACACTTATTAACTGAATAATGTTATTTTGATAGCTAGCTAGTCATGTAGGAAAACATGGGACAGTAAATGATCATATTTTTTACTTCAAAATAAATCCTTAAGAGATTAAGTATTTAATTGTAAACATTGAAAGCATAAAAGATATAGAAGATAACACTGGCTAATCTATTAAAAAAGAAAAGAAAAGAAAAATCTCGGTGATGATCTGAGTAGAGAAGGCCATTAAAAATATCACAAATATACATAATCCCTAAAACTGTAAGGAAGAGAGATCCACTAATTTGAAGATGGAAAAATGAAAACCTCCCGCGTATGACCAAAAATGTATAAACTGAAAGGTAATCTAGAGGAAATACTTGCCACAGACAAAGATCTTAATAAATATGAAGCAACTTTTTAGAAATAGATAAAACAAGTTATCATCCAATCAAGAAATATGAATATCCCAAAAAGTGGTAAATATAGTAAAACATACATCCATGCTCAAATTCATTTATAAGGAAAGAAATCCATCAGAGTAATAATATGATTTCTTCTTTATTTAGAGTTAGGCAGTCCCCAGTGCTCTCAGTAGTGTCAAGAAGGGGACTGGTGCTGTGGCGTAGCAGGTAAAGCTGCAACTTGCAGTGCCGGCATCTTATATGGGCGCCCCTTTGAGTCCCGGCTGTGCTACTGCAGATCCAGCTCTCTGCTATGGCCTGGGAAGGCAATAGAAATGACCCAAGTCCTTGGACCCCTGCACCCACATGAGAGAACAGGAAGAAGCACCTTGCTCCTGGCTTTGGATCTGCACAGCTCCAGCCATTGCTGCCCTATGGGGAGTGTACCAGCACATGGAAGACCTCTCTCTCTCTCCCTGACTCTGCCTCTCTGTAACTCTGTCTTTAAAATAAACAAATCTTTAAAAAAGAGAGTGTAAAGAAGCATGCATTCTATATGATAGACTGTATCAGGGCAGAGTTTTTTTTTTTTTAAAGTGCAAATGGAAAAATCCCCAAATTATCTAATAAACCTGAAAATGTGTTTATCTTCATCAGTGATCAGGGCAATGCAAATTATAGCAATTAGACAGCATAATATTTCCCAAATAATGGCTAAAATTAACAAGACATTGAACAGTACTGACTACTGACAATAGGTAAAAGAGCAATAACAGTCACATACTATTGATGAGCGAATACACTGGTACAACCAGTTTTGAAAACTGCTATTCTTTAACTTTGAAGCTATGCAAAAATGATTACCCAGAAATTCAATTCCTAGTTATGCACACAACAAATAGACATAGACATGTGCCTATTATTCAGAGCAGCATTATTTGTAATATCCCCAAAGTGGAGGCAACCCAAATGTTCATCTGCACTAGAATGGATATATTAATTATGTGGTATACAGAAGATGAACATTGTACAATGAAAATGAGTGAAATACGAAAATACATAACAATGAAGAATTTGTCAAATACAATGTCGAATGAAAAAAGCCAGATACAAAAGTGATTCAATGTACATATCGTACATAGATAGTAATTGGCAATGAGCCAAGGCATGCTTTTGAATTGCTGTCAATTTTATATTTCTTAAGTTGGTTGATTGATGCTCACCTGAGTTAATTCTCTAAGCTATACTTTGTTTTGTACAATTGGTCTCAATGTGTGTTGTACTTTATAGTAAAGCAGCTTTCTTTTTTTCCTGTAAAATTTGTATTTCATTTATTTGAATGACAGAGTGACAGAGAAAGAAAAAATCTTCCATCGCTTGTTCATTTTCTACATGGCTACAACAGCCTGGGCTGCACTAGGCTGATGCAAGGAACCAGAATTCATCCAGTTCCTCCACTTGGGTGGCAGGGACCTCAGTACATGGGTCAGCTGCTGCTGCTTTCTCTGGAGCATTAGCAGGGAAGCCAGTAGAAGCAGAGCAACCACGACCTGAACTGATGCCTACATATGTGATGCTGGCAACTTAGCCAGCTGGTACTACAATGCCAACCCCAATAAAACAGTTTTCGAAGATAAGAAGTTAAGGGTAATAGAGACAGAATAAAGAGATAAGATTCATACATTTTAATGCTAAAAAACATTGAGAACTCTGTAAAACTGACTTTTAATAAGAATAGTAACTTCTAAATCAATCACTCGAGCATAGAAATATAAATGCAGATACTGGGCTAATCATCTATTGATTTTAGCTGATTGATTTAACTTTGCCATTAAACATGGTTTTTTAAAGTTCACAGAAAATAAGAAAAAAATTTAATTTTTTCATATGCATGTGTTTTCTGCCCCCTGTGCTTCACATAATAATATGATATGAAAAATGTGGTGAAAAATATGATAAAATATGGAGCAAACATGATAACTATTAGTCTAAGCATTTTGCTGAGCAGTAATGGTAAAGTCTACTCACAATTTTTCAACTGGTGAGATTATCTTTATTCTCTGAGAGTTGTCCTGAGTGTTAAACGCTGAAAAAAATTCTCACCTGAAGGGAATAAAAACATGCTAGATGCCCATTTAACCAGTTGAAAGTTTATTAATCATGTACTATATTCTGACTACAATAAGACATAGTTCCTAATTTTTTGGCTTTAGAAGTCAACTTAAACTGGGATAAGTACCAGACAAGGCTGTGATGCTTACACCAAACTGCAAGATAGACCCCCTGGAGGCTTCCTTCTCCTTAAAATAAAAATGGGACTTCAGTTTAGAATAACTTTCCTCACTTAAGGGATCCCAACATGGCTGCTCCTTTCATAGAAAAGATGCAGTCTTGCTGGGATCATCTGGGGCTCTGGCCCTGAAAGCCATTGCTTCAAGTACAGCACTGGCTTTGTCACAGGGAGACTTCTGTTGGCCTCAGTGAGGACAGCAAAGTGAAAATGGTTAGCTCACCATGTGCCGGTGGACTGATGGCCAGCCGTATGCAGGTGCTTAACAAACTTTGAAGTTACCTTCTCCTTTTTCAACTGTGTGCAGTGGTTATTTGTTTAGGGTCACCTCAGACCTTGGTCTGTAAGCTTTTTGAGATTAGGGGTCTTGTCTTATTCTCCTTTACACTCCTTAACAGAGCTTAGCTTAATGCCATGTGCACAACCAAAATTCCATGTTTGCTGAAGGAATGAATTTTTTTGCAGCCACATATTGACCATGAGAGATGAAGATGAGACATGTGCCCTTAATTCTGTAGAAGCTAAAGGAGAACCTATTCAATTAACCCACCTAGATTGATGCTTCACACATTCATTCCAAAGAAGACTAAACATGCATTTAACAAGTGTCCTTAAGACATGAGGCTATTACAGGAAGAGTGAAGCACATGAAAGGAAGACAGGGGCTCTCATCTGCAGGAAGGAGCTTGTACTAAACATGTAGCTATGAAGACTGACTTTCTTGTCTTGCTTCTACACTCAAGTTGCTCCTTTCAAATCATTGCTTTCTCGCAGATACACAAGATGCTGAATTTTGGAACTGATATAAAACACGCCCTCACCTGTAATGGCCTAGCTTTGTGATGCCAGGGCATAGAGGGAGTGGACACCAGGGTGCAGGGGAAGTAGACAAATTAATCCACAGGCCTTAGGCAGCTCGGTGATGCTTCTGACCTATTTGGTTTTCCCTTCTATTTCTCCTCTTAGGAAAAGTCTGAAAACTTTAAATAGATAATTAGGCAACTGGAGAAAAAAGCTCTACAGGTGTCTAACCATTCCTCTTATTCTAGAAATATACATTGTAATGAAGTGTATCAATATTCTAGTTGACAACTAGATAATAACAGGTGCTAACAACACACTGCATCCACCCTGTTGTATTTGAACTTTCCATGAAAAACAAAAGCCTGAGGTGAAACAGCTTGTCGTGGACTAATGAAAATTGTCCGTAATGTCCTGATGGGCTTCCTCCAGCACTTGTCCTGCCTCTGAGGTCTGGGAATTCACTGAACACAGAAGTAAGTTGTCCTCTGCCCCTTATCCTCTAACTAAAATTGTACACAAAATTCAGACTATCTCAAATGGAAAAAAGTGAGTCACATGTGCAAAATGCTTTTTAGAATGTGACCATACATCAGTTAATTGTTTTAGAACACTGGGTGGCAAGGAGGAGGGTTGAAAGAGGCAACAGTCACTTGTTTTTTGACCCCAAACTTATTTCAAACTCAAAAGCAAATCAATGTTCATTTTGTTTCTTCCTTTTGGAGAGCTGAGAAGATTCATACAGAACAAAACTAGGCAAAATGCCTCCTCTTATGTAACTTTAATGTTATCTAAAAATAAAGATGTGTTATCATCACAAGAGCTTTTTCCTTCCAAAGATTCTATAAGGCAGGTTTAGAAAGGAGGATGGTAGAGTGACTAAGAAATACAAAGAGTCTTTGTAAGATATTTAAATGAGATCTGAATAATCATCTTGACTTTTCAACTTTAGAGACTCTATATGGGTCAGTTGCTATTGCTTTAATTAGCAAAATCAAAATAACAAAAAATGGCAATTTCCTGAACTCTCTCATTTTTTTTTACTTTCTCAGCCTGTAGCAATAATTATATTTTCTTAATGCAAAACACCTCATTTAACATGCAAGCTTCCTAGAAGTTGGCCAACTCTTACAGGCTCAAAGTAGCAGAAACAAGGAATTTTTTTTTTTTTCTGACATCTTCCCCTGCTAAAATTCTTTTGGCACAGGCACTGAATAAGAATTAGCCACCATGTAAATAAATCTCTGTGTCAATATTTTTTATTGTAAAATATGTCACCCATTGGAAAAAAAGGAGAGCCAGGGTTTCCAAATCAGATTACTAGCAGGCTTCTAATTTATACCTTGCACGGACAGCCTTTAAGCCACAGTTGACCTCTTATTTTTTTATATATATTAACTGGAAACAATTCATCAAGTACGTTACCCCCACCTCACCCCCTTCTTTTCAAATCCACTTGTATTACTAAAAGGTTGAGTAAAGACCTCTGGGGAGCAAGGGCAATTTTTGACATGGGTCTCAACAGATTAAACTATGCAGGGACAATATAGAATACATTGGAGCAATAACATTATCACATCATAGGCTGATTGAGAGGCATTTCCTTGCATTTCTGTCCTTTTACCATAAGCCAATACTAGCCACAGGCATTTGACTGGAGAGCCTGGAGGATTGACAGGCCTGGCAGTCATTACACGCTGGATTGAATACTAGATTACTCCAAAGTGGCTGAGGGTCAGGGATCAGTGTGTTCCCTTTTGGCACTAAATGACTTTAATATCCTTACTGTATTAGTCAATTACTTTAAAGCTGCTGCTCTCTGAGCTCTCTCTGCCCCCCTGCAGTTTACTATGGACATTTGAATTGCTCCCATACTTAACCCACACATCTGCTTTTAGCTGTCAAAAGAACACTGCTATCAGTGGAGCTATTGACAATATGAAAAGAACTGAGATACTTGCTAGAGGTGTCAAGTGCCTCTCTCTTTTGGCTGCTTAGTTTAAAAAAATAAAAAACTAAATAACTGTGATAAAGGTGGTCTTCCGAGAAAAGGAATTCAGCTGCATGTAATCTAGTGGCATGTACAGTAAGCAATAGAACAAAAATATGGTGACATTGATTTGTTTTTGTTGTTTACCACTTAACTTTCATAAGCCATATATCATCTCTATGGATTTTTATTAACTTTGTGAACTCACACTTTGAACATACGGTGAGTGAGTGTGCACCAGTGTGAAGACCTCTCTCAAAGTCTTTATTTCATTTGGCAATAGTTCCCGTGATAGTGGGAAATTATACTGCACATCTCAATTTATTGGTGCAACACTGCGAAGAATTTTATATCGTAGTCACTGAACTTTAAAAGGTCCAGTGTGGCGTGGTGTTAAACCAACATGTCTAGATTAAATGTGGACTAAGCTGATTTGAAATTTAAAACTACTTGAAAGTCGTGGCTTCAGTGTTTCAGAAAAAGTGATCCAAATCTCACACAAGAGCACGTCTGCTGAGTGGACACTGATTGTGTGTGTGTGTGTGTGTGTGTGTGTGTGCACACATTCATGTGCCTACAGTCTACTTGTTTCTGAGTGCCAGTGGGAGCCCAGGTAAATCACAGTGTTCCAGTGGTAATATAGAACATTGCAGAAAGTTGCTAAGATTCTTAAATCTTTTGATACAGTAATAGGAAAATGACACAGAAATATACAGAAAGTTAACCCATTATCTTTAACTTACTTATACCAGAATCTGAGAAAATCATTGATTTCCCACTTGCAGGCAAGTCTTCAATAAGATCTGATTATTTGGTCAAAACTACTCAATTATTTTGCTAAGTTTCCATTCTTGATTCAGATTCTGAATTATCTGTAGATATGAGCAATTCTTCACAAAATAAAATTTAAACAAAAGTTTTAATTTCCTAAAATAATGATTAAACTGATACACACAGTAGGCACATTTTTGCTGCTGTAATTTCCACCTATATATTGTGATTTCAGGGATCATCCACTGTTCTCGCTTAGAAAAGAGTCTTCTCAGACATGAAAACATTTCACAAACACTACTTCAACAGAAACAATACAATCAACCTAATTAGAGAATAGTTTTTAAAAATCACAAGTCTAGATTGTGTTTGTGTCATTAGAAAACACAGTTTTGTCATCACTGTGACATTTTAAAGGCAATTTAAAGGGAAATGGTGTAGAATTAGAAAATTTGGAACTGTTCTTTATTATTTGCTAAACATATGGGTTTTGACTTAATTGTTGACATCAATCTAATCCTAAGGGTTTAAAATGTGTCTTTAAATTTCTTAATCATACAGAACAGTTTCCAAATCTTTGCCTTTGAATTGAAGTGTAGTGTTTTTCATTATCTTAGCTTTTGTAAGAATAAGTCTTATCAGTAAACTTGGAATGAGTTATATGTACTCAAGACCTTAAAAGCTGAAATGACACATAGCATAGGGAAGCTGAGATTGGAAGAAAATAATCAGTATTTCCATATCATGGACATTTATAAAGTACATAAAGATAGCCTTGGGAAATGAAATTCATGATTTTACTAATTTAAAATTTCGTTAGCAATGGACCTTAAAGAAACTTGATACTTCTTGGCAATCATGCATCATTAGCACTTTTCATTCATTTATATTTTGTTGTGTTTTGGGAATTGGGTATTCCAGAGAAGAAAGGTAGCCTGACATGAAAGTGACTGAATCAGCCCCTTGATAGTCAAGACGACAGAAGGTGAAGAACTGTAGCTGCAGCTGACATCTTCTTTAATATGAATCAGCTATAAATATTTACAATTCACAATGCAACAGTAACTCCACGGATAGTACATAAACCGCAACATTCAATGATATGTTTGGAGTCTTGCTCATTACGGCTTTGACAGAGTGTGTTTCTTAGGAAGAGTTTCTAACCAATTAATTGGCTAAAGTTTGTTTTTCCTGTGTCTCATCATCATTTAATAAATAACTTGTTTTACAATTTGTTGATCACTTTGCATTTTGTAAAAAGCATGTAGTTTGTGTTAAGGAAGATGAACTTTCTCTTCCATTGTGACATTATGTTTTGACGGCTGCATTTTAAATGTATTTCCACTGGAATTCCTTGAAAAGCAAATTGAGTTTTTTTTAAATGTTGTCCTACATAGCATTTATTTCTTAAATATAAGAATGATCATCATTGTAAATCTGCAACGTAGAACACTATAAACTCTTATGAAGCGCAACAATCTGTCAGTGTAGCATCTAATTTTCATTTTTCAGATTTCATTATTGCTTCTCTAATGTAATCAGGAGGATTAAATGATCAACCAATGGGGGTGGCTACTCCTTTCTTCCTGACCTAGTGTGTAATGAGATAGACAATCCCCTAACCTACTATGCTTTCAATCTGTGGAGTGGGAGTGTGGTTAACTTTCATAATGTAGAAAAAGGTACATATATTTTATGGCAGCGAAAAACAAAACCGGTAGAATTATAATCTATGTATTTTAATGTCTCAATTAGGTAAATACATAAAAAATTAGCTAATGGGTTCTTTGAGTTTTTCCCATCTGTGATAATACAAAATGTGACTACTTTACATTCATATATATATCATTTGTTATTTCCTGATTTTAGATAGGAGAATTTTATGATTTTTTGAAGTGGAGAACATATAGTTCTAGAGATTAATGGTTTTAAACATAAGCTAGCGTTAAGCAGTAACAAAAGTTTATTCCTTAAGTAGTATAAATAAGGGTGAGAGAGCTTTTGAAAATGTGGTCTTTTACAGCTATGTATGTCTGAATGTTTCCTAGTTTTCCTATGAAAACGTATGTGTGCATGTGTGTGTGTGTGAGTGTTTAATAGTTCTGATATAAAGGAATAGACAGTTGTTTGGGGAAGTATCCACAGAATCCTTTAAAATCTCTGTTTCCTTTTGGATTTGCTGCAGACATCAACAATAAAAAAGGTCCGCAGAATCTGCTTTCCATGCATCATCCTTGAATATGTAAACAAGTTACTGACTGGCTTTGCGTGAGAGCAGGGCTCATAATTTTCAGCCTGAAAATGACATATACAAATAAAGGAACTAAAGCATGGAAAGTAACATATTTTGGTCTTGTGACTAATGGTAACCTGGTGCTATTGAATTACTGAACTGTGTCTGAGAACTAATGAGAAAATTTTCCCAGGGGAATCTTTATCCAGTGCACTTGGAGAGCACCTCAGGGACCTATTCCGAGTCTGTCACCTTCCCCGTCTCATTGACACTCCACTTCTTTACCACCATTACACTGTGCAACCATTTCACTTCACACCTCACGATTAGAATATTAAAAGGAGAGAATACTACACGACTTGCTCCAGATAGCAGAGTTGTTTTTGACACTTAGAATAGAAATTGTCACCAGAATATCACAAAGACATGAGAGTCTCCAACTGCGTAGAACATTCGAAAGCTTAAAGCCATTTTATTTTACAGCTAATGAAAACTTTCAAGCAATTTCTTAATGGTACCTAATTCATTTACTCAGAGTTATTTAAGGGATGCTTATTTTTAACCAAAAAATAATTGTACTTCGAAAGTTACAAAAATGATCCTGCTGTAAAAATGTAACATGTGTCATTATGATACTGATGCTTTGTTTCACTTGATGTGCCCAGAGATGGTATTTTTTCTGGGCAATGGTTAGGAACAGCCATCCTATCACAGACGCGTTACTGTCATGAATGAGGGCAGTGTTATTACTTCTACAACTAATACTGAAATTCTTAACAAGATCCTCCTACTTTTTGACACAAAAGAACAAAGAAGGGGAAAAAGACAAGACTATCTAAAGATACATCTCACTATTATAATCTTTTAAAAAAATTCTGTTTCACAATAAATCACTCACCTAGCGATTCCCTTCTGAAACTGGAGAGTGTTTTTGTTCAGAGGTGAAATCCCTGCCACTAACAAAACAAATCAGTGTTAATCTATTATTTTATCTTTTAAAAAGCTCATGGACTACCTCTATGCTTGGGCTTTCCCATGGTAAGCCATGCTATTTTCATGGTTGAAGTCAGGCTCTTAAATTAAGAGCATCACATGTTCATGCAAAAGTCCGTCCTCTGCATATTTTTGGTTGGAATTTTTTAGTTTTACCAGTGAATTTGGCAGTTACCTATATATTTTACAAAATATATCTTGCTTAGTAATTGAAATCCCTGTATTATTTTTACTACATTTAATTTTGCCCCAAATTAGATG
Source organism: Sylvilagus floridanus (assembly GCA_949820135.1). NCBI lineage: Eukaryota > Metazoa > Chordata > Mammalia > Lagomorpha > Leporidae > Sylvilagus > Sylvilagus floridanus. Next base: position 32,105,047 of record OX463236.1, on the reverse strand, counting down.
ATCCCCATTCTTCTGAACTTAGATATTCACATGCACATATGTGGACAAATACTATTGGAGATGAAACTCTACAAAATAATAAATTTCCAGAGCCATTCTCCTTCCACAGTGAAGTCTCTTTTTTCTACAGCCCAAAATACTTGTTTATGGAGATTTATTGGGGATAGAAAAGAATGTGGCCGTGGTTCAGTCACTCCTGTTTTTTACAATGAGCATGTGTGGAATTTGGTGTTTTAAAGGTTTTTATTCTTGCATTGGCCTTGTATATTGGTGTTGCCTTTGCAGAACCATATAACAGAGCATACTCCTTCAGGACACCCTGAGAGATTTATCACTCTCACAAAGGTAAAACTTAAAATGCTTCAGGTTCAAGGGACAGTGGTAAACAAAGACAAGAGAATGAAAAAATAAAAACTCGAATGCTTGGAATCCACATAGTACTTTTAATGGTGGATGTTTTGGAGGGAATTGTCTATTGGGAAATATCCAACTTGAGCAAAGACTTAGGAAAACATCCATGTTACCCAATATGGTAAAGAAAAGACATGAGTTGGGCTCAGCACTGTGGGGTCAGTGTTCACTGCACACCTATGTTTTTGCTACCTCTACTTCTACCCGTTTTACATCATATTGCAATAAATACTAGATTCATGGGTCTTCCTATTGCAAGAAGATGTGAGTTGAATGTTGCCTCTATTCCTCTATTATTAATTCAAAAAGTATTCTTTTGATATACACATATAATGTAGCTCTGTTAATTTAACACGATACAAGTAAGGAAAGAAGAACCAGAAAGCTCTAATTTCTTATATAGTATTTGTGTTTAAGGATTCGAGATTTAAAGTGACATTCCCCTAGTGAATTGACTTTAAAATGCTTTTCCACAAGGGTGTCTTGAGCCTTGATGAAACCTTGTGACTCAAGAGTGGTAATGATTCAAAATGCAATGCACATGAGGGAGTTAAGCACACACTCGTTAGAGTCCTATATGAGCTGTCCATTACAAGGGTTTCCTTCATTTTCTATGCCAGAGTCAGAAAATAACTTCAAACTTTGTCCCACAGATGAAATCAAAAGTCCACCTCACACACATGAAAAGGACATCTCTATGGATTTAAACCAAGACCTGATTATTCAGGAGCAGCTTATCTGGCTCATGGCTAAGTCAAAGTTTGCTACTTCTGGGCATGTTTGACTATAGGGAACTCGCCCTCATTTTCATCCCACTGCCTGTTCTGAAGGATGTGAAAAACACACAACTTCATTTTTACTCCTGTGGTTTTGAATGGGCTCTTATTTGACTCATCTTCTTTAGAAGTAGGGAAAAAAATAAGAAAGCTTTTGCATGTGCAGGGATTTGGGGATTTATTCTCTTTCTTCTCTTTTCTATTTCTTTTTCCCCTTGACAGAGTTTCTGGTCTTTAGGCATTTGTAAGGTCTCTGCTTCATTCTTTCAAACCAATCCTTGACATGTGGATGGAGAGATGGGGGATACAGGAAACAGAGTGGGTTCCCATCCATAGGACAACTCGGACCTCTGGGACCCCCGGTCATCACCTTGGGCAAACAACTCAGCTGAAAGTGCCTCAATGGGTTAGGCAGCCCTAAAATGACATCACCCAAGGGGACGGCCCTTTGGGATGCTGCTCACTGAGATACAATACCCTTTCATGGCACATTGCTTTATCCTGCACGCACTCCTAAGGACTACTTCTTTTTTTTTTTTTTTAATATCTTTTTGCATCAGAACCTCCCTCAACCCCTTTCTTATATACATTTTTAACTTTGGCACTAAACTAGCTATACAAATGAGAATTTTTAGAGCAAACAACAAACAAAAATGGATATCTTTATCATATCCAAGATCCTGTCAGACCAATCCCTCTGTTTAAACAGAGAGGAAGACAATACTGTGGAACTCTGTAGAATCAATTAGAAATGACTGCTAGATATTTTCTGCACAGCAGAAAATGTGTGCACCAATAGAAAAGGTATGTGAAAACATTGAACATGCTTTGACCCGGGATTGAGTTCATGTAAAAAGAGCCAATTTGAACTTTATCTATCAATTCAATTCATGTTAAGATAATATTGTAAAAGGAGAGTTATGGTTTTCATAGCTAAAGTATTCTACATTAGTACATGTTTGGTATTTTATTTTCAACGTCAAAGAACACAGCTGACAGTTTGAATCAGAGTCAATTTCTTTCAGCAAATATTGTGAATTGATACCTGGTTTATATTTCTGTTGTTTTGATAATAAATGGCTGAGCTGATTTCCCCACACTCTACCCCTATAACTTTAAAGTGTCATTTGAGAACAGAGAGATTTTATTTTCTCATGATCTTATGCAGTCGAAGAAAAAATTCTTTGAGGTGTTTTTGGAGAGATTTCATTTTGGCTATGTCTATACAATGTCTAAATAAACAGTAAGGAGTTGAAAAGTTCAGGCAGTTCTCTTTGTTATTGCTTTTCTAGGCACCAAAGAAGAGTTTGACTCAAAACAATATGCAAACTGATTCAGTTAAAGTCATCTGTCAACTAAGAGTAATTAGTCAAAATCTCGTGCACATGGCTAAAGTCTTTGCTACTCAAAGATGAGCAAGTTTGCACACAGCTAAACTGTATGAACTTTAAGCTCAGAACTACATAGACCTCAATGTAGCATTTTCCCCTTTGATTTTCCGTTATAAAATCTTAATAGAAATTATAAAAATGAAGAGTGATTGACATTTTTTTTACATTGGTTTTTCCATGAAAGTCTATATTTTTCATTCTTTTCTCTATTGCAAAAAAAAAAAAAAAATCAAGGGCTCGTTGCTAAGAATGTTAGATAAGTTAGAGACAATCTGCTTCCAAGGAGCTTTGTGTTAGCGGGGGAGATAGTCTCTCAGTTACATAATAAAAAATACCAAGTCAAAAGAAAATACTTCAAACAGAGGTATATGCAACATTTTGAAAAAAAGACCAGGGAATGAAGAAAGAGTTTCCAAAGAATAAATATAAGAACCTGGGCTTAAAGGATGAGTGATTTTTAACTTTTAGTGGAAGGATATTCAGATTAAAGGCACAAGATGAGTCACATATTAACAATTGGTAGGGTACAAATGAATGAGTCTGTATGATAGTGGAGAGCGTGTAGAAGGACACGATGCCTATATCAGAGTCATGGAGGGGACAATGCGTAAAATGGTTATCTCTGGATTTATTTACCAGAATCTCTGAAGCAAGATATTTTATAATCTTTAATTTTCAGCAAAAAAAAATCCAAGTTTAAAGCTAGCAGTGTGTGGCTAGTCAATTTAATTTCACTCACAGATATAGTGAAGTATTTGCATGCTGTAAGTCATTCACTGGAAAGTCAAATTTATCTGATTTACATTACAGTGAAAAATGTTTAAAGTGCCAAAGCTACAGAAAAGAACATGGAGTGGAATTTAGTTGCTTTAGATGTGAAGAGAAGAGAGAAAAACATATTTCTGCCAAATACGGATACAGGCCATTATTATTTTCAACAGTAGAGATCAGAAAATGGATTTTCCATGCCTAAGATGTTAGGGAGGAATCATTAAGGGTTCTCACTCTTCCAAAAGTGTTTTCTGATTCTTTGTGGCTCTGCTGGTGTTCTGGGACCATTTTGTTGGACCTTCTGAAACTATGCTTCAGCAGTGGGAAAACACAAGGCTTCCTAGATTTGGTTCACCTTCTGAGATTCAACAAAGAGAAACAAGGTAACTAATTTCAATCTTGGAACATCAAATTGTGAAGTCTTTGTTTATGAGATTCTAAGCATGTATTCATAAATGGAGGTGGAACTGAATCCTATTTTAAAAGATCCATCAAAATATTTCTTTCATCTGGTGTGTGTTGGTTTGTTGAGCTGAAGTTTCCAGCAGAAAAGATCACACTACATAAATCCCTGCCAACCAAAGGCATCCAGCTAGTGGGAATCAATGTTTAATGGATACTGAAGCTCCTCAGATTCATCGTAAGTGTTCTTAAGTTTCAAACTGGCATAATTTGGAATGTTCAGCTTCCCAAAGGGCTCTGGCAATAGAATTGCAAAACTTGCTATAGAATTACTACACCTGGGGCTGACATTGTGGCATAGCCAGTAACACTCCCACCAGCAATGCTGGCATTACATAGGATAGCCAGTTCATGTCCCAGCTGCTTCACTTTAATTCAGTTCACTGCTAACTGCCTGGGAAAACAGTGGATCATGGCACAAATCCCTGGGCCCCTTCCACGCACATGGGAAACCTGGATGAAACTCCTACCTCTTGATTTCAGCCTGTCCCAGTCCCAACCATTGCAGCCATTTGGGGAATGAACCAGCAGGTTGAAGATCTCTCTCTCCCTATAACTCAATCTTTCAAATAAAATAAATAAATCTTTAAAAAGAAAATGCAAAGGGAATCTGGAATGCCAAGTGCATGTACAGAGCTGTGCACACCTCAAGCAAAGAACTAAGAACATCCCAATCTTTTCTCTAGGTGATCTTGAGGCCCTCGATATGCAGGGAGTTGAGGCTAAGGCAGACTCATAAGACTGCCAGTTAAAGCACTGAAGCATGTCTTAAAAAAGAAAACCACGTGGCAAAGGCTGGAAGACTCATCACATCAAGAGCTGTAAGATAATGTCTGTCAAGACAATAGCATACAATTATGCTTTCTGAGAAGTCATATCTTGGCCTGTACACAATAAAAAATACAGTCAAACACAGTCTATATAGGAAAGTCACTAAACAATGACACAAGAAAACAAGAGTATCAAGTAGATTCAATGATCAAAGAAAAGTCTTGTTAACAAGTAGTACTGATATCCACCTGAAAAAGAATGAAATTTTATCAATATTTCACAGACTATATAATAATTACTTCGAAATATATGAGATCTAAATGTAACCACAAAAACTGCAAAATGTAGATCTAGGAGGGAATCCTAATGACCCTGGGCTAGGCAATGTTTTCTTAGGCATGACATTAAAAATACACCTGACAAAATATATATATGTATATATGAAAATTAGATTTTATCTATATTAAGTCTTTCATACATCAGAATATGCAATCAAGTAAACAAAAAGACACCTGAAGAATTGGAGAAAATATTTGTAAATTATATATTTTTAGAAGGAGTTATATCTAAAACACATGAATAATTATTAAAACTTGAAAGACAGTGCTCTCTTTGGCAGCATCTGTACTATAATTAGTACTATAAATGAACATTAGTATGGACCACCACCAAGAATAACACACAAATTGATGAAACATCTCATATTTTAAGTAAATTTAACCAAGTATCTGAAAGACCTATACACTGAAATCTATAAACTATTAATGAAAGAAATTGATAAACTCTCAAATAAATGGAAAGATATTCTGTGTCTGGACTGGAAAAATCAATACTGTTAAAGTATTCATATTGCCCAAAATGACTTACAGATCAATATAATCCTTTTCAAATTTCCAGTGACATTTTTCATGGAGCTGAAAAAATACTAAAATGCATATGAAATAACAAAAGACAATGAATATGCAGGACACTCTTGAACAAAAAGAACAAAATTGGAGGCATCACACCAAATAACTTCAAAGTATATTACAAAGCTAAATTAATCAAAATAGCATGGTACTGGCATAAAAGCAGACATAGATTGAGAAAGCATAACTTAAAGCTCAGAAATGAATTATTTTATCATCAATTGATTTTTCACAAAGGGGCCAAGAGCACACCATAAGAAACAGAGTCTCTTCAATATAAAGTGTTGGGAAAACTGGATATTCACATGCAGAATAATAAAATTTATATTTTTAGTTTATGTTTCTCTAATCTTTATTGAATTGAGCTTTTTCTTTCAAATAACTACTAGAAATTTGTGCATTTTCTGTTGAGAAATGTCTACTCAGGCCATTATCCATGTTTGAGTCAGATTGTTTTCTAGATAAAAACTTAAACAATGTATACATATAAAACAGTCAATTCAGGCCGGTGCTGTGGCTCACTTGGTTAATCCTCCTGTACCTGCAGTGCTAGCATCCCATATGGGCTCTGGGTTCTAGTCCCGGTTGCCTCTCTTCCAGTCCAGCTCTCTGCTATGGCCTGGGAGGGCAGTAGAGGATGGCCCAGGTGCTTGGGCTCCTGCACCTGCATGGGAGACCAGGGGGAAGCACCTGGCTCCTGGCTTCAGATAGGCACAGCGCTAGCCATAGTGGCCATTTGGGGAGTGAACCAACAGAAGGAAGACCTTTCTCTCTGTCTCTCTCTCTCTCACTGTGTATAACTACCTGTCAAATAAAATAAATAAATAAATGAATAAATAGTCTACTCAAACCTAGTTAAATATTTTAACTTAAAACCTGATATAATTAAAATTCTGGAAAAAAAATGTAGAGTAAGAGCTTCAAGAGAGGAACTGCCATTGTGGTGTAGAGGATTAAGCCACCACCTATGATACCGGCATTCCATACTGGAGTGCTGGTTCAAGACCCAGGTACTCAGCTTCCAACCCAGCTGCCTGCTAAAGTGACTGGGAAGCTAGCAGAAGATGGTCCAAATGGTTGAGCCATCGCCACTCAGGTGGAAGACCAGGATAGAGTCCCTGGCTCTTGGATTCAGCCTGGCCTAGTCCTGGCTGTTGTGGCCATTTGGGGAGTGAACCAGCCAGTAGAAGACAAAACATTCTCTCTCAATGTGTTTTGCCCTATCTTTAAATCAATCAATAAATAACTCCTTGAAAAAGTTCCAAGACATTGGTCTAGCATAGCTTATTTGGATTTGATCTTGTAGCACATAAAAACAAAAATAAGCAATTGGGATTGCATAAAAATAAAAATCATTTCCTCATAGCAGAGGAAATAACAGAGTAGAGTAAATAGACAGCCTATGAACTGAATAAAAGCACTTGCAAACCACAAATCTGATGAGCAAGTATAAGCAACTCAATAGCAACTCAATAGCAAGAAAGCAAACCAACTTAAAAATGGGTAAATAACCTGACAAGACATCTCTAAAAAGAAGATATACAAAAAGGCTAAGAGTTACTTTTTAAAAAAAAGTCTCTACGTCCTGAACATTGGAGAAATGTAAACTAAAGCCGCAATATAAGTTCATACCCATCAGAATAGCTATTACTAAAATGATGAAGCCAGCATGGTGGTGGAGCAGGCAAAGCCACCTCCTGCAAGGTCATAGCGGCACTGATTTGAGTCCCAGCTGTTCCACTTCCCATCCAGCTCCCTGCTAATCGAACCTGGAAAAGCAGTGGATGATGGCTCATCTGTTTAGGACTCTGACACCCATGTGGGCAGTCCCGAAGAAACTCCTGGCCCCTGGCATCAGATCAGCCCAGCTCCAGCCACTGCAGCCATTTGGAGTGACGCAGTGGATGGAGGATCTTTCTCACTCTCTCTTTCTGTCCCTCTCACTCCCTGTCTGTAACTCTGTCTTTCAAATAAGTATATAAATAAATGAATCTTTTAAAAAATTAACAATAACAAGTGTTCATGGGAATGTAGAGAAAAGAGAATAGGATTGTATACTGTTGATGGAAGTGTAAATGAGCTTACCCTCTAAGGAAAACAATACAAAATATTCACAAAAAACTAAAGATAGAAATACTTTACCACCCACCAATCCCACCCCTGAGTATACCACCAAAGAAAATGAAATCAGAATGCTGAAGAGAGATCTCTATTGCTGCATTCTTCACAGTATCTAAGAACTAATATCAACTTAAGTGTCCATCAAGGGATGAATGGATAAAGAAAATGTAACATACAGATGCAACAAAATAGTACTCAGCTTTTAAGAAGGAAGGAAATCATTTGCAACATCATGAATGAACTTGCAGGATGGTACTCTAAATGACATAGGAAGAAAAAAAAAACAGTAGTGTGTGATTTCACTTTTAGATGCAATACAAAACTGTTAAACAGCAGAGAAAATAGTAGTTACCAGAGGTTGGTGTGTGAGGGCTACACAGAGAAGTAGGTTAAAGGGTACAAAGTTTAACTTAGGAGAAACCCATTTTGGAGAATAATTGCACAACATAGTGACTACAGTTAATAATAAAGTATTAACTATTTCAACAATGCTAAGAATAAATTCTAAATCACTACAAAAATGATGTTTGTGAGGTAATGATATGTGAATTTGTTTGGTTTAACTATTCTACATTATATCCATATATAACAATATGATATTGTGTCCCATAAATATATGAAATTACAATACATTAAAATAAAAAATTTTTTTTTTTACAGGCAGAGTGGACAGTGAGAGAGAGACAGAGAGAAAGGTCTTCCTTTTGCCGTTGGTTCACCCTCCAATGGCCGCCGCGGTCGGCGCGCTGCGGCCGGCGCACCGCGCTCGTCCGATGGCAGGAGCCAGGTGCCAGGTGCTTTTCCTGGTCTCCCCATGGGGTGCAGGGCCCAAGCACCTGGGCCATCCTCCACTGCACTCCTGGGCCACAGCAGAGGGCTGGCCTGGAAGAGGGGCAACCGGGACAGAATCCGGTGCCCCGACCGGGACTAGAACCCGGTGTGCCGGCGCCGCAAGGCGGAGGATTAGCCTGTTGAGCCACGGCGCCGGCCAAAATAAAAATATTTTTAAAATAATAAAAGTCAACACAATTTTGAATGGGCATAATATTTTAATAAACATTTCTATGTAGAAGACATAGAAATGACCAATAAGTGAATAAAAGATGCTATCTTGGCCTTGACAGCTAAGAAAAAATACCATAAGCTGGTTGATTATAAACAGTAGAAATTTGTTTCTCATAATTGGTTTTGAAGGCAGAAATTCAAAAGATTAAGGTGTCAGCATATTGGGCTGTGACAAAGGCCCTCTTCCAGGTCACATTGATGAAAAAGGCTAACCTAGCAACCTAACCTCCTCTTAAAATGCTTAGAACTAACTATGGAGTACAGTGAGATAATTTGATGCATGTTTACAATGTATAATGATCGAGTCACTATAATTATTGTTTCTTCCTTAAACTTTGATCACTTCTTTGTGTTGAAATCTTTGAACTCTTCTTTTCTCATCCTTTATAAAAAAATATTGTAAATTGTAAACTATAATTAATCTCCTGTGCTGTAGAACACTAGAATTTACTCCAATTGTCCACCAGTAGTTTGGTGCCTGTTACCACTAAACTAAATGATGAGGGCTGTATCTCCATGACCTAACTTTCTCCCATGAGACCCATTTACAAAACAATCACATTGGGATTAGATTTTGGCACACACTTTGGGGAAGGTAAACATTCATTCTAATAACAGATGCACAACATCAATAGTCATTAGGAAAATGGAAAAAAAATCAGAAATACCACAAAATACCACTTTACATCCTTTGGAACAGCTAAAATTACAGACATTAACAATTTTTTTACTAAAATATGAAGAAAATTGTCTGTCCTTAATAGCTAATGGAATTGTCAATGGTGCAATTGCTTTGAAAAACATTTTTTTAAAAAAATTAAATGAGGGCTGGCCTTGTGGCCTAATGGATTAAAGCTGCATCATATTCAGGCACTGGTTCCAACTCAGCTCTTATCCAGCTTCCTGCTAAAGACCCAGGAAAAACAGTTGAGGATGGCCCACTGTTTGAGCCCCTACCACTCATGTGGGAAACCTGGATGAAGCTTTGGCCTGACCCAGCCCTGGCAGTGGCCATCATCTTGGGAGTGAACCAATGGATAGAATATCTATATGTGTGTGTGTGTGTGTGTGTGTGTGTGTGTGTATGTGTGTGCATGCATGTATGTGAGTGTCCCTCTTTCTCTGCTATCATTTCAAATAAATATTTTTTTAAAAAAATTCAACATATAATTATTAAATAACTCAGCAATCCCTAGGTATATATCCCTAGGTATATACTCAAGTAAAAAACAAGTTTCTGTACAAAGACTCATACAGAAATTTAGTCAGCATTATTAGTAATACCCCAAAAAGTGGAAACAGTCCAAAAATCCAACAATTAACTGACAAACAAAATACGAAAATACATAAAATGGAATATTATTTGGCAACAAAAAAAGAACATGGATTCATCCTACAAAATGTATGAACCTTGAAAATATCATACTAAGTGAAAGAAGCCAACCACAAAGACTTCATATGAATGATTCTATTAATATACAATCTCCAAAAAGAAAAATGTAAGACTCAGAAAGTTGATTTTGAGAAGAAGAGAACAGAGAATGATTTCTGATAAGTTCAATTTTTGTCTTTGGCGTGATGAAAATGTTGTAAAATTAGGTAGTGGAGATGGCTGGAGAACCCTAATATACTAGTAACTGAATTGTACAGTATAAAATGAAAGACTTCTAATGTCTCAATAAGTCTATTATTTCAGAAAGTGATCTTTGTTGCCAGTCAGAAATTTTGCATTAATCCTTTTTCTCCATCCCACTATTATTTTCATTCACAAAAATTGCAGTATTTGGGGGCCAGTGTTGTGGCCTAGGTGGACAAGCCCAGCCCCAGCTGTTAGGGCCATGAGAGGAGTGAACCAGAGGGTAGATGCTCTCTGTTTAACCCTCTCTGTAATTCTACCTTTCAGGTAATTAAATAAATAAATATTTTCGCTGACTTCGATCTTATTCCAACAGGGTCATAGTCAAAGTGGAAGTTCGTTCCTCCCTTCAGAGAAAGGTACCTCATTCTTTGATGGCCCCGTTCTTTCCACTGGGATCTCACTCACAGAGATCTTTCATTTAGGTCTTCTTCTTTTTTTTTTTCCAAGAGTATCTTGACTTTCCCTGCCTAAAATACTCTCATGGGCTCTTCAGCCAGATCAGAATGCCTTAAGGGCTGATTCTGAGGCCAGAGTGCTATTTAGGACATCTGCCATTCTATGAGTCTGCTGTGTATCATGCTTCCCATGTTGGATCGTTCTCTCCCTTTTTCATTCTATCAAATGGCTTCCATAGCCTTGGCAACTCATGACTAGAGCCTAGGGAGATTACTGACACCATAAACAAAAGTGTCAAATTGTTAAGTCAACAACAGGAGTCATTGTGTACTTACTCCTCATGTGGGATCTGTCCTTAGTGTGTTGTCCAATGTGAAATAATGCTATAACTAGTACTGAAACAGTATTTTACACTTTGTGTTTCTGTGTGGGTGCAAACTGATGAAATCTTTACTTAATATATACTAAATTGATCTTCTGTATATAAAGATAATTGAAAATGAATCTTGATGTGAATGGAATGGGAGAGGGAGTGAGAGATGGGAGGGGTGTGAGTGGAAGGGAAATTATGGGGGGGAGCCATTGTAAGTTTATGAACTGTACTTTGGAAATTTATATTTACTAAATAAAAGTTAAAAAAGTAAAATAAATAAATAAATATACTTTTATTTAGCATTTTAGCCAATTTTAATGATGAATTTTTTTCAATGATCATCTTATATTTAGTTCTAAAATTACATGTGTAAATTAAGAATTTATTTATTTGGTGAAATTTAGAGTTACAGAGAGAGAGGGAGAGACAGAGAGGAATCTTTCACCCACTGGTTCACTCCCCAGATGGCCATAATTGCCAGGGCTGAGTCAAACCAAAGCCAGGAGCCAGGAGCGTCTTTCAGATCTCCCACATGTGTGGCAGGGGCCTAAACACTTGGGCTATCTTCCACTGCCTTCCTAGATTATTAGAAAGGAGTTGGGTCAGAAGTGGATCAACCAGTATACAAACTGGCACACATATGGGATGCCAGCATTGTAGGCAGCAGCTTTACCTGCTATACCACAACACTTTTCCCCAGCATGTATAAATCAAAATGAAAAAATATATTTTTAAACATTTGTAACTTGTTTGAAAATTAGCAGAGATAGATAATCTTTAGAATTATTATAAGTACATAATGGATCAGTTTTGAAAAACAACAAAATATAAAAACAAAATTTTATTAGAAATGTTTTTCTTAATGTGATAGAAATGGAGCAGAATAATTAATGCTTTTGGTTTCTGATCAAAGAAAATATAGTTTGCCCATTGAGCAAGTGAGTGGTTTGGAGATTAGAAAAATGTACTTTGATATGAAGGGGAAGAAGAAAGGAATGCTGCTCATCATGGGGCAGCAGGTCCTGTAGAGCTCCTCGGGGCCAGCCTGGGGGGGCTCGGGGGGCCCAGCGGGATGATGAATGTCAGTGGCAAAGGAACCACACCAGAGCCAGGAGATCAGTCAATGCCCAGGGCGCAGCCAGGTTCTCCACTTTATTGGGAGGAGCTTTTAAAGACACAGAAAGGGGGCTGTCCAGGGCACAAGGGAACCGAGCCAACCAGCTGAAAGGTAAGGCAGGACACGAGCCAGGCACGCCCTCAAGGACCAATCATAGCCGAGGACACATACTGTTCACGAATAATCCAAGGAAATGTAATAAATCTAAGAAAACGCAGTACTAACACCATAGTACAATGTTTTTACATCTTACCTTACAGCTATGCATCAGACCTAGAACACAAGAGAGTTCACTCGCATAGCTTTTAACTTTAAATTTCTATTGATGAGGAGGGATTTTTCCACACAGAAATAAAACTTACATGCTTAGTTTGATGAGTCTGTTCAATAATGGCCACCTTTATGTCAGGGCACGCTGGTTGAACCTGGCTGAAGAAGAAATTTTCTTGTGGGAACTCACTGATGCTGCCCACCAGATAAATCCTTAGGCATTCAACCCACCTTCCTGGGAGGAGGGAATGCTACACATTCAATTTAGCTTGCATCAATTAAAAGTGAGGTGGAATAATTTTATACATGCTTTGATTTGAATAGTCTGTCTTGTGACTTCATTTCTTTCACTATTGATTATTGTATTATTAATTGCAAGAATTATTTATATAATAACATATTGTATATTGTATATGTTATTGTATACAATAACATATTGCAAATACATACCCAATTTGCAATTGATCATTTTACCTTCTAAAACAGACTTAATGCAAAACTTCCAAATTTACGTACTGAAATTGATTTGCTTTTCTTTTTTGATTTCTTCTATTGGTTTTATAAATTCATTTATGTTGTGAGATCACATAAAAACTTGTCCATATTTTTTCTTGCTCTTTTGCCAATTCTTATAGTTAATTCTTTATTCAATATTGGTTATATACTGAAGTATGATGTATTACCACAAATCTAAGCATGGTTTGAGAAATAGGACTATTTAGCAAATATTTCATCAATTTTTCAGAGATTAGAAATATCATTATTGAACAGTAATTTTTATTGATATGTCTAATGGTAAGTGTAGACAATTCTTCTGTTGCACTTCAACTTTTATAGTGACATATTGGACTCAATGATTTTTGTAACTAACCACATTACTGATCTTGCTTACTAAATGTAACTATTCTCAATTAACTAATTTGAGTTTTCTATTTTCTATTTTTCTATTTCTATTTTCTATTTTTCTATTTCTAGTTTTCTATTTTCAATTGCATGATTTTAAGCATGATAATTTTCCTTCTTGCTTTCTGCTACTTACATTTCATTTTTTCTTCCTTTATAACATTCACTAGAACTTTCAGAATGAGCTTGAATAATAATAATAATAGACTTCTATGTCTTCTGTTCCCTAATTTTAATAAGAATGCATCTCAATGTTTTAAAATCAAGTAAAATTCTGGATATTGCTGGAATAAATCTCTTCTACAAATTTTTATTTTAGTTTGTGCTATTTCTTAGAAAGAGTTTTGCATTTCATTAAAACTTGTTTTGAAGTAAGGCCAAATGAGTCTTTCTTTTTTTGAATCACTGGTTGATTCAATGATATATCAACCCAGATGTATTTATTTGGATCCATCATGGCATCAGTGGAATAAAAACGGTAACAGTACAAGCAAGGAAACCAGACTCCCTGTGTTTAGAAACCAGCTTTGAAAGTTATCAGCCATGTAATTTAGTGCCTGTTGCGTAACTTCAGTTCCTTCACCTATAAAATGGACATAATAAGATGATTGTCCTCTTGAGGTTGTCAGAAGGTTTAGCATGTTATGGTGGTTTCTTTTTAACATCTGTTTAGCTGCTCCCTGCAATAATTTTGTAATGTTTGTACCTAGATGAAGAAGTGAAATTGTACCATGAACTTTTGTGATTTATAACTAGTTTTTAGAATAATTTCGGAGATTCTTGTTTCAGGTTTTCACAGTTATTAGCAAGGAACTATACTTGGTGGTGTACTCATTTTAATCTGAGCCACATGTATTGCTTTATATTTCGCTTTCCTTCAGCAGGCTGCTCTGTTTTTGACTCATGATCCTTTCTTCTGTCTTTTCTATTTGCTTTTGTTTTAATTTTGCTTATTTAAATTTTTTATCCACACATCGTGCTTGCAGATTTTAATGTGTAAACTTCCCTTTCTCCATCTTCCCCTTCTACATCTTCAAGACGAGCCAGGTTAACATCTGCTTTCTTCCCGACCTTTGCTACCATACTTTCATTTCTCTTTTCTCTGTCTCAACCTGCACTGCCTCCCACTCACTAGGAATCCTATGAATATATGGGGCCCACCTGGATGATCCAGGATCTCATCTGCAAAATCATTTTTCCAGCAAATTACTTTGCTACATTGACAAGGTCCAGAGTTAAGATGTGACATGTTTGGGATGCCTACAAGGTTAGCTATTCAATCACACTACCAAATTACCCATCCATGGTTATGCTTAACAGTGCCTAAAAGCATTAAATGGAACACTCCACAAATAAACAATTTGTAAATTTTAAGCTGCACACCAAGCTAACTTGTATGATGACATCTCACACCATTCTACCCTGTACCTGGATGTGAATCGTTCCTTTGTCTAACATATACACCTGGTATGCATTACCTGCCTGTGAGTCACTTAGGAGCCATCTCCCTTATCAGATATCAGAAACACTTTGGAGCTATCTTATCACAGGTCTTGTGTTTGAGGGACCCTTATTTTTCTTAATCATGATCCCAAAGGGCAACAGTAATAATGCTGGCCAGGTGGATATGCCAAAGAGGAGCCTTAAAATGACTTTTTTTTTTATGTAAAAGTAAATGTCCTTGACTTAATAAAGAAAGAAAAAAACTCATTTTCTAGACTTGCTAAGTTCCACAGTACAGTAAGATACTTTGAAAAGGGGGAATGATTATATTCATATAACTTTTATTATAATATACTGTAATAATTGCTCCATTTTATTGTTAATTACTGTAGTTAATTTCTTATTGTACATAATTAAAAATTAAACTTCATTGTAGGTATATAATTATAGGAAAAATATAATATACTGGGTTTTCAGTACTATCTGTGATTTCAGGAATCTCACAGGGTCTGGGAACCTGTCTCTGGAGGATAAGGAGGACAATTTATCACAAATTTGCATAGTTTCATTTTCTCCAAGCAACATTATCTTTCAGTGATTTCTTAACTTTGCTATTCGAGTCTTATTTTTTTTTCTTTTTTTGTAAGAATTTATTTATTTATTTGAGAGGTAGAGTTACAAAGAGAGGGAGAGACATAGAAAGGTCTTCCATCTGCTGGTTCATTCCCCAGATGGTCACGGTTGGGCTGATCCAAAGCCAGGAGCCAGGAACTTTTTCCAGGTCTCCCACATGGAGGTGCAGGTGCCCAAGCATTTGGGCCATCTTCTACTGCTTTCCAAGGCAATTAGCAGTCAGCTGAATCATAAGAGTAGTAGCTGGGAAACGAACCCGTGCTCATATGGGATGCAGGCACAGCAAGTGGAGGCTTACCCTACTATGCCAGAGCGTGACCCCAAAATTATTTCTTATAATTTTCTCCTCTTTTCAAATCCAGTCTTTTTTAATTTGTCCAACTGAGTTAATATTCTTTTCTTATTCTTAAGTTTTTATGTGTCTGAATTTTTGTGATTATAGTTTTATATGTATATGACACATTTTATTTCATAGCAATCTCATTATTTGAATTTAGTAATTAATAATTTCAAATTGGAAAGTATCCTTGATCTCAGCATTAGACAAGTGAAAATATGTTTTAAAAATCTGCAAATTACTTTTTTTTTTGGTAAATGACTTTTTAAACTCATTCTTTGTTGTTGATTTCTGTTTTCCTTGTATTGTTACAAAATAACATTTGAATAACTTTTGCATTTTGAGACTTTTTTAAGACTTTCTTTTTCCCCTAATAAGTAATCAGTTTATATAAATTAAATGGTTACTTTTTCTGTAGCAAATAGCGTGAGATATCTAGCTGTTAATTGTCATTATTTTATTTTATATCCACTGTGGAGTTATTTATCTTTGTCTACTTTGCAAGTTTTAAAGAGTCCATTTTCTGCTCTTCTCTAGGAAATATGACATATTACAGAAAAGCTGAGATGTTGTTCAGAGGAGATTTTAAAGTTTTAGATAAAAATCATAGCAAGTAGAAAAAATAGGTTTACATTTATTTGTAGACAATGAAAAGTTATTGCTTATATTTTTACCTTCTGTTAAAGCTTTTTGCAAATGAGCCTAACAATGTACAGTTAAGAAAAACTAATGTTTCAACTTAAAACAGTAAATAAATATCTTATTTAAAAAGTCTGCCTATTTAATCTGTCTGGCTTTCCACTCATGTGTCTTCCGAGCTTTTGAAAAACCTTTTGACTTTGCCTATCCATGGTGGCATTGAGACACACCAGGAAAAGAGTGGCACTCCCAGCACTAAGGATTTAAAAAGCATGAGAAACTTGCTTTCCAGTAGATAACTGCTGTCCCAGCAAAAGCCTGTTGTTAGTTTTAGCTAGCTAAAGCCTTCTGGATTGCAGCACAAAGCTGATACTGAAACCATGTCTGCAAGTTCTGAACTAAATGAGTTTGATGGTGTCAGCTTAACTGGAGCCAAAATAAACCTACAGTATATGTTTATAGTGTCTGTTTTATACATGTCTGGAGCAGAGGAGCTATTGAAGTTGAGTTACTTCTCACCCCTAGAGAGGGTAGTCCTTCAATGTCATGACAAAGGTCACTGACAGGTCACCGTGGAAAAGACACCTTCTGATAACAGAGTGCAGTGTCTAAAACCTGGCAGTTTTTCACTTCTACAAAAAGAGAAATTTAAAATGTTTTTGTAAGAGAGGAATATATTCATACGCATACACACACTTATACATATTTATCCACATTTAGATGTTCAAATTTAAATCACTTATGCTTAGTGTATAACATGGATAATTATAAATTGTACCTAAAAACTATTATTTGTATTTGGAAGCAATTTTTACTTTAAACTGCTTGGGATATGACTAGAAATAAGAAAACATCCCTTATGTATCAATGCCAAAAAAAAATCACAGCTCTACCCAGGTTAATAGTGATTTTATTGACAGGTGCCAGGAATTGATGAATCAAAAGTACAAAGCATTTTTAAATCCTTCAGCATGCATCAGGCACATTTATTTTATAAAAAGTGGTCATTTCTTTGATTTAAAATTCCATTTCCCTTTCTGCCTCCCTGCTCCTCACTTTTTTTTAAAAAAGCAGAATGAGTTACCAATGTTGATTTTCTTTAAAAAGTAGACTTCCTAAAGACAAATTACTCAGAGTGCTCCATAATAATCATTCCAAACTTATTCTCATGTTCACGATATTGGTGTGGATAATTAATAAATTTATGTTCACCTGCAGTATTGATCAATTTATCTATTCAATGCTTTGTTGCTGTTGCTATACTGACCTCTGCAGGCTCCTGAGGCTGGGAGCAAATGTTTCCTGTGTGGCTGGCGCTGCCAATCATTGCAGAGTGAAGTGAAGGCGTCTGTGGTCACAAAAGACCCTCACACGTCAAAGGGTATGATGATCTCGGATTTGTTTCTTATTTTGTCTTTGATAACGCACTTTGCCAATATATGTTCTGAACAATGATTTCAAAAGCAGAGTTGGTCATTCTCAGTTACCAGGTAACTTTATTGCCCAATGAACCTGTCTCAGCTAAAATCTTCTTTCAAAATGAACACTTTCAAAGATCATTTTTAATGTTTTTATAGGAAAATATTATTGATGAGTTAGTAGATGCAACAATTTTAGCTTAAAAGATCCTTTGCATATAAACTATATGTTGACTCTGATTTTATTCCATGTGCAGTCTCTTTCCATTTTTCCATTGTTACTGCTTGCTAAACACCTTCACTTGTAAGTTAGGAAATCATTTGCAGACTCAAACAAGATTGTCTATAAATTCTGATATAAATTTCATAAATATCAAATGAGCTTTCTGAAGTATCCATACAAAATTCAGTTTTATCAGTTAGAATTGTGCATTACCTGCAAAGAATTAGTCTGATCTTTGCAATGTAATTCTTTGTACTTCTAGATAGTTTAAAATTTCTAACATTTATACATGCCCAACTATAACTTTGCAATTAGTCTCTGACACTTCTTTTATACATATATATATCATGTGTAACTCATGGTCCATTCTGGTTGCTTTGCAGAGGTAATGCTCTGAACTTTATTTATGTTAGAAACAAAAGCATGTTGAACTGTGGCTCTGTGTATGCCTATTTGTGGTTTCACAAATGATGGAATACAGAATACTTAAAAATCTGGTCCTGGAAATGTATTTTTGTCTGGTTTATGTTTTCCCTTGCTTTCTTCACATTTACTAATTTTAGTAACTATTTCATCTGTTTACTAGAGCTACCCAAACTATTTCCCTAAATAGGTATGGAGGATACCCATGCAGTTACCAGAACTCCATTAAGTAGTGAAATTATATTAAAATTAACTTTTATTAGTATATCTTTGAGAATTTTTTTTTTTTTTTTGGACAGGCAGAGTGGACAGTGAGAGAGAGAGACAGAGAGAAAGGTCTTCCTTTGCCGTTGGTTCACCCTCCAATGGCTGCCGTGGTCGGCGCGCTGTGGCCGGCGCACCGCGCTCATCCGATGGCAGGAGCCAGGTGCTAGGTGTTTATCCTGGTCTCCCATGGGGTGCAGGGCCCAAGCACTTAGGCCATCCTCCACTGCACTCCTGGGCCACAGCAGAGGGCTGGCCTGGAAGAGGGGCAACCGGGACAGAATCCAGCGCCCCGACCGGGACTAGAACCCGGTGTGCCAGCGCCGCAAGGCGGAGGATTAGCCTGTTGAGCCACGGCGCCGGCTTATCTTTGAGAATTTAATTGTGCTGTGTTCAGCCACCTTTCCTCTGTGTACAATTGTGAAGGTGATGTTCACTCTGCAATTGTTCATCTCAGCTCTGCTGTGGATAACTGAAAAATCGAAATGATCCAAAATTTACAACATCATTCAAAGCATCCATTCATAGTTTTTATTATTTCACCCAGAAAGAAGTACTTTTTTCATAAAGTACACCATGGCAGCAAAAGTGTCCCTAACATATTATCCTTAAGAAATATTAGACAATGAATTCAGAAAATTTTAGCATTGACTAGATATTGAAGGATCTAAAGGCATTGTTGTTAATTTTTTACATATGTTGCTGTAACATTTTTGTTAAGTCCTTATTCTATAGAGCTACACACTAAACTGGTTCCTGATGAAGTGATACGATGTTCAGAACTGCCTTGAAAATACTGTTGTGATAACATTGGAGTCCAGCAAGGAGTGGTAAGCGAAAATACTGTCAAAAACCATTGTACCTGAAAATCTAGGTGCCTACCTGGAGGTTCACAATTCTCTCAACTTTTTCTATGTTTGGATACTTCCAGGAAAACTTGAAAATAACAGTAATTAATTCACAACTCCATCCCTTCACAGTCACCCAGTGAACCATCATCTTAAACTTCTGCCTTTGAGATGTCTGCAAACTCATACTTTTCTGATACAAAAAATATTGCACTGCAGATAGAGCTTGCTCCCATGCTCCCCTCACACCCTGCCTGTCCCTGCTTCTACTTTGTGTTTCAACATTTGATTTTTCAATTGCACTACTCCATTCTTTACCAATCAACACATAAAAAGTAATGGGAGAGCTGAAGACATAATTCTGCTTAAATGTTTTCATATAATTTCAATTCCTTTTAAATAATATTCCAGGATTATGAACAATTATAATGGTGGGCTATAAAATCTAAGCAACTTTATTAAAATTCATAAATTTTCAATACAGGAGAATGCTGAATGCAAATATTTTTAATATAGTAGGTTTTAATGGTAACATTCCATCTAAAATTCAGTAGAACTATTAGATCATATTTAGGAAGTTAAATTGTCATAGACACTTGTATAAATATCAATTCAGATGGAAGCAGAAATTTAGTTGCTTTAGGAAGGAATGGAGATATTTCTGTAAGCCTCCTGTCTGTGGAATGTACCTTCATACTAATAGTTCATAACTGTGATTGTAAATAGATATAAAAGATTGGTTGTATCAACAAATAAATTGGAGAAAATTAAGGATTAAGACAACATAATACTGGTGCAAACTTCTATGTCCCTGTACTGCCCTTCCTCCCTTACCAACACTGTACGTGGGCTGCACTGTGGCTTTCAGAATAGTACAGGAGAATCAGCCTCTCCAGCAGGAGACTGTCAACTTCCCACTTCTTTCTCAAAGCCTGCTTTCAACGTCTTCTTCAATACTATCATTGAGGGGCACATATGTGAAACAAATACCTAACACCCTAAACACCCATCTTCTTTGCTAAGCCAGTTAGAGGAAGGAGGTAACTTCAGTGTTAGGGATAATTATAATATTTATTTTATATTATAATATTTATTCTTGGGTCATTGTTGCTAGACCCTCTAAAATATCTTATATGCTTTGATTTTCTAAAACAAATAACATTTCTACAGGATAATATTCTTCTGCCATATTAAGCTCAGGATTTAAGTCAAGACATTTTGAGAATTAAAATATTCTTTAGTAATTTTATTGCATGCTTATGTTATATACAAGCAATGATTTGTAGCCACAACCTTTTATGAACAAAAGTTTGCAATTTTTTACTGAACTCATGACTCTCTGTTTTTACATAATTCTGTTGTTTTAAGGTATTCTTAGTCACTTTCAGTTTAAATTTGCTTTTCTAAAACTATTACCTTTTCCGGGTATGGAATTGTAGATTAAGCTACAATTTTGGATACCTATATATCAGAGTACCAGTTTGAGTCTTGCCTGCTACACTTCCAATCCAGCTTCCTGCTAATGCACTTAGGAGGGCAGTAGATGATGGCCCTGCACCTATGTGGGAGATCAGGATGGATTTCCCAGCTTCTGGCTTTGACCTGGCCTGGCCCTGCTGTTGAGGGCATTTGGAGAGCAAATCAGTAGACAGAAGATATCTCTCTCACTTTCTCTCTTTCTCTCCCTCCCGCTGTGTGTGTGTGTGTGTGTGTGTGTTTCTAACTCCATCTCTCTCCATCTCTGTTACTCTGCCTTTCTAACAAATAACTGCATAAATACATTTTAAAAATATTCTCAGATGTTTCATCTGTCTCCATGAATGATCTAAATCCAGGAAGGTTGGGAGGAAGTGTTGTGTCCATGACCATTCTCCAACTTCCTCTGCTTGTACAACTCCCTGGGAAGCACTCATTATTGGCAACTATCTAACAACATTCATGTCTTCCAGCCTCCAGAGTCCAGAATTCTCTTTAGATTCTAAGTCCAGTCCCTTCTGATTCATTGTTCTGCACGCAACAATTTCTATGGTCCTTCCACATCTTATTGGAAACTTAGGATCTTTAATATTCTCTCCCCTGGATCATCCTGAATCCAAGATACCATGGCTACCTAAGGCCAATCTAAAAAATGGTAACAAAAGAAGCAGTTACCGTTAATTCTAATAATATATTTAACTCACATTTTTTTATTACAGGACTAATAGAAAAATCTTTCTTAGTTTTGAAAAAAGGGGTCTGAATGCAAGTGATGCAAGTAATGTATAAAATCTCAAATATATTTTTGTATATTTTTACTCCAGTTTAAGAATGAATTTGTTACAAAAAATAAAAGTAATGATTTTTATATAGCTTGATAACTTTTTAGAAAACATGAATGCTATAGCTATTTACTGGAATCTCAAGATCTAAGCATTACAATGTATGTCATATACCATAAAGAACCTTCTACCAACTGCCCCCCTAAAAATAGAAAGAAAAGTTCCCTGTAATGTCATACCAATGAGATGTAAGCTACTCTTAAGAGGATGGAGTTAATATCTAAAGAGATCACATCCTGAGGTCTTTATGAGGGCAATATGACATTTAAGAATAAAATTCAGAAGTAAAATGTTTAAGAATTGAGGCCATCTTACTATGTGGTACGTGCTAACGCGCTGTATATCTTGCCTCCCTCAACATTTCCATAAGCAAGTAATTTTTATTTTCATTTTATAATATATTTGTTCAGACTCACCTCATAAATTAATTTTTTGTGTTTCCACTTATACTGAATCTGAGGATTAGTAAACTTCTGAAGCTAAAGCTGATTAAGATCACATTCTCTTCTACTGGTTAATGGAATGGCTGCAGCATCAACAGAAGCAACTTTTATTTGCCTTTTTTTTAACTTTTATTTAGATTATAAGGCCTACTGTGATTCATTCCCAATAAGTGTCTCTGTCAATATGAAAAGCCGCTGCCATCACACACACACACACACACTCTCACACACACACACACACACACACTGAACTATGGTGTTAAAGGACCAAGATCTCAAGTATGCTATTTGTCCTAACTACAATGTACTTCTTTGTCCAGTAACAGAACAGAGCATCATTCTGTGGATTCAATCTTAATGGCAACTTAATCCTACCAACACATGTAACCACTTAATTCTTTACCTTATTTTGACTGGGGTCAGAACAGCTTTATTGAGTGATCAAATTTCTCTATGCCTCAATGTAAAATGTTAAAAAAAATGATGGTCAAGTGGCACATATCCAAAGCATTTTTAAAATGATAATTGTCCTTTATAAGCTGGATAATTTTATAAGTGAAAGTCTCTGTATTATAAAACTTAGGACATTGTTATCTAGAAAAATGTTTTAAAAACACTTACTGTTACACCCATTAGACCATATAAGTTAGAACAATATGTCTAAGTTATTTTTTAGCTGATTTGAAACAATTCAGTTGTGTCTATGGAAAGGTCATAAGAATATTTCAAACTCTGGGAGACAATGTGATTGGTGAATTAAAACAAAGTGTTTTCTCATTTTTATTTTCAGAATTACTTTTTTCTGTTACTTTGTGCTCTATGATAAAATGCAGAGTGGAAGGAAAGTATTTATGAAACATAAGCCCTGTGTTGTAGACACCCCATTAACTAGTTGTCATACTTGAGGTAGACCTACTAACTTCTTTGAGTTTCATTTTCCCTGTGCTTCATTGAGGCATCAATAATACAAACTCTAATTTTCTCTTTTAAATACAATATACTTGACATCTTTGATATTCTGGATAACTGGAAAGGATCATATTGAAGGAGTAGCCATTAGATATAGACAAATGCTTAGACAAGTCCTAAATCTGAGGTTGGGTCACAGGAACAGACAAATAGTAATAACAAATCAAATTTATTAATGGGCTGAGCTGAATGACAGATTCAGCTCTGTATGATGTCCTCCACTTATGAATATAGAATCAAGTACCCCCCATAGCTAATGATGGGATTCAGAAGCTACTTGAACATTTGTCTCAGATAAAGCAACAGATACTATATTTTAACAAACATTATGGCTTCATATTGCATGTAAGTATAAGTGACATATTTGAAGTCAAACAGTTTGAATTACATGTATGTATTCACTGGGCAAATTTTTTCAGTTATAAGTCTAGAAAAAGTATGTATTACTTATTCAAATTCATTTTGATGAAACTTTAGCTTGTCTTCCTAATTTTAAGTGGGGAACTTCCCACCTACCAACTAGGATAACATAAAAAAAAATTTCAAAAGGTGAAAGTAGGAGCAATACCATTTGGGCTAAGGGAAAACTGTGCATCTTGGGTGAAAGTTAGATTTGACAAAGCTTCTGGAGAATGCTCAATAGAAGTTACATAAAACCTACCATGTGTCAGTCACCGTTGAAAGCACTTTACATATATTAAGTCAATTAATGCTCACATATAATAAAGTAGGGTGGATTAATATCTCCCATGAGGCAAAGAGGTGCATAAGGGTTAAGTACCTTCCTTCAAAACACATACTTTTCTATTGGTTGTTCACCCCAAAACTACTACAGTTATTCATTTGAATGTTTTTCCATATTTTCTCTTATATCCCTATAGAAACTGCTTAATTATTATTTATGAAACAAATTGATTTTGGAAATCATTGTGTTGTTATTTCTCCATTTTTTACATCTATTATTAGAATTTTAGAGCAATTTTCTGTTGAATCAAAAGTCATTTCCCTGCAAGCTGATGGGTTGAAGTCATTTTAATGAACCTCAATCTCTACCTTCTAAAATGGACATCACATTTACAGGAATTTATGGCAAGAATTAGACTAGGGGAGAATGCTGTAATTAGGTGTATAATAAGAGCATCACAATTTGCAATGCATCCTACAGAGGAATAGCCGCCTACTATGATTTAACTAGGATTGGGCAAATGCGCAGCCCTCAGTGCCATTTATGAATTAATCAGGTGCACAAGCACCTCTTAGGAGTCTTCACACTGAGTGAGGAAATCTCCTAAGGGACATCATATTAAAACAGTCCTACAAAACTCATTAGTAGAAACTACATCTTCCTATTTTTAATTTAAATATATAATAGAAAAAGAAACAACCTCTTCCAATCTATCACTGGACTTGAATTAGGGTCATTGTAATGCAGGAATAGCTAAAAAAATTTTGTTTGGTTTCTGAATAAATGCATATTTTATATCCACACTATCCCAGAATTGAAAGAAATGTAGGAAAAACATTTTGGCACAATAATAACATACGAAACACATATGCCTTACAAATTTGCAAACAGAGGTGCACATGAGTTGCTCTTTTCACTTTAAGGGTAACATAAACTGTAGCGATTAAAATGGTCTCCATGCCAATACCAATGCCATATGACTTTTATCAGCTTTGAAATTGAACCAAAAATTAGGCAAAGTTGTAAAAAGTCATTATTTTTTAGCCTAGCTATTAAAGAAATACTTTTATGGAAATACCCTTTAATGCTCTCAGGCAGAGAAGGTAATATAAAATTTCCAATACCAACTTCAACTTGAAACAAGGATATACACTTTAAGAGTTATTAGCACTCTGCAAAGTATGTTAAGTCTGACATTCATGATGTCTCTATTATTAAATAGATACTAGTACATACTGATTTTCTTATAAAATTTAATAATGGTAATGACCTTTCCTTTAAGAATTGGGTTTCCATGCTGAAAACACAGGTAGTTATATAGAATTTGAAGCAAGACACATACTGTGGCAGACTGTGAGTTTTTATAGAGAGAGAAGTTGAAATGCATTTTTCACCTTGGACTTCCAACATTGGTGTGCCATCACAGCCATCAAATGTATATATTTCAGTTTATAGTGAATATAATTAGTGTTACACTCAATTTATTACCTGATTCATTGTCCTTATGCCCCATTGCATCATTCCACTGCAGTGATTTGCACACCAAAGAATCCTATTAAAGGAAGAGCAGCTGATGATACACATTTCTTTTCATGTCACTTTGTTCTATTTGAAAAGCAGTATTGAGCCAAATTTTTATGACCACACAGAGACTAGTAGCTTTTTGACACGATGCTACAATCCTTAACCTTATTCAAAAACCAAGTTGAAGGCTTATTCCCATAAGATATAACTCATGACTCAATAGTCCATTAGCATTGTTTTGTTTTACCACTTCAGAAAACCTAATAGTCAAAAGCTAATCATACCATTAAATATTTCACTTAATTTCTGTTATGTGAAATAGCTATTCATGGTATCCATAACATTTTGGTACTAAAATGCTTTATTGTCTTGTGGTACATTAGACAGGATCCAAAGAAGTAAGTCAATGATTAAATAATCATATTCATACCAAATAAGAAAAGAACATTTTAAGCTTTAATTTTTTTTTTTAATTTTTGTTTAAGAAATACAAACCTCAAGAATTTCATATATACAAATTTGGGAAAATGATGATTCTTCCCACTCTACCTCACTCCCACCCATACTCCCACCTTTCTTCCTGAAAACTTCAATAGCCTGCTTACATTAAAAAATGTATTCTTAATATTCTAAAGCTTAAATTCTTACTCTAATAATGGAGTATATCATATAACTAATATTTTATTTAAATTATCAGTTGAACAAACTGACTTTTGTATAATTGGCAATCAAAAATAGACACCCATATATCAACTATTAAACTTTGATAAAGGTATAAAAATTGAGCTCCATTAGATTCAAGCCCAACTTCACTCTTGGTGCTTAATATTGATAAATAAGATAAAAGTTTATTTGCATAAACTTTTAAAGCCTATACTCCCTTAAATTGAATGTCTTCAGCCCTCTTAGTGTGTTTGTGTAGGTGTTTATAGCCTGAAATTCTGAGCAGCCAAGAGCTATAAGCTGATGTTCATCCCTTTTACAAGATGTTAAGGATTATCCTCTCTCGCAGTGAAATTTATACTCATATACATATATATAAAAGATTCAATTATTTATACTCATTTATTTATACTCATATATATATATTTATACTCATATATATATATATATATATATATATGATTCAATTATTTTAAAGGCAGAGTTACAGAAAGCGAGAGGCAGAGGAATCCACTGGCACATACTTAAATAACTGCACAGCCAGGAAACAAGGAGCCAGGAAACTCATCCAGGCCCCCAGTATGGTTGCAGGGTCCCAAGCACCCAAGCTATCCTCCACTATTTTCCCAGGCACACCAGTAGAGAGCCAGATCAAAAATGGAGCTACTAGGACCCAAATAGGTGCCCATATGGGATGCTAGCATGCCATGTGGCAGCCCAATCCACTACACCACAGCACCCACCCACATCAAATACATTTTTAACACTATTGAGTCAATCTTAATTGATTTTCATGTGCAGAACTTTGTCAATTGACAAAAATTTTTTAAAAAGACATTGTTTTCCTTTCATATGAGCCACAGTGACATACTGGGAGGGAGATGTGTTTAGCTGCTGGAATTCTGTTAGAAGACACATGTCTACATAGAGACATGAAGATCATAAGGAAAAGCAAAAGCAAAGTATGCTGTCATCTTGCCCAGTCAGGGCTCAGCCAGGGGGGCCCTTTGAGAGTGCCATGGAAATGAACATGACTTGGTCAGGGATCCTTGGTTTTCAGTGTTTGCTGAAGACTAAAAAGCTGTGCAACTTTGAAATGGAAGCACTTACCAGCTCTGGGCCCATTTATAAAAGAAGGCTAAAATCAAAATGAGCAAGGATTGAGACCTCTGGCTTATTTCACTAACATCAATCTGTTTTGTATTTTGAGGTCCCCATATGATTCATTTGGGAAAAAAAAAGATGGAGGAGTGGTAGTACTGTTTAAAAAAAACAGTAGAAATCGAAACCACTGTTTCTAGGCAATCTCTGAGTTTCATTCACCATTTTTTTTTATTTGACAGGTAGAGTTATAGACAGTGAGAGGGAGAGACAGAGAGAAAGATCTTCCTTCTGTTGGTTCACTCCCCAGATGGCCGCTACAGCCAGCACTGCACTGACCTGAAGCCAGGAGCCAGGTGCTTCCTCCTGGTCTCCCATGCGGTTGCAGGGACCCAAGCACTTGGGCCATCCTCCACTGCCCTCCTGGGCCACAGCAGAGAGCTGGACTGGAAGAGGAGCAACTGGGACTAGAACCCGGTGCCCATATTGGAGCCGGCACTGAAAGCAGAGGATTAACCAAGCAAGCCATGGCGCGGGCCCCTCATTCATCATTTTTAACTGCTACACATTTGCTATTAACATGGGGAGAACTATCTCTTATATGGTGACTCGTATTTACCTGTTCTGATTTGACTACTTTATAAATCATCAACTCACTCCTTATAACAAGCTTGTAAAGTAGATATCATGCATTGATTGCTGTTTTGCAGATGAGGAGTAGACCCATAGAGGGTAGCAGTTGGTAGAAATGGGAATTAAATCCAAGCTGTTACTCCCTGCATTGTTCTCACGAATTCTGAGATATATATATATAATAGATATATCATATATATCATATATCATATATATACACACACACACAAAAGTATGTAGGGTTTTCACCAAACTGATGTTCCCAATGTTTATCAAGTTTTCTAAAAATGTAAAAGTTGGTATGTTGGATACTAACGGTATATTGCTTGAAAACAGACCACGGTGTATTTGTTGCGGGGGGTGGCAGTCAGCAGTGCTGTGAGTCACTTTCTGTGACACTGGCATCCCATATGAGCAGCTGGTTGGAGTTCCCACTGTTCCACTTCTAGTCCAGCTCCCTGCTAATGCACAAGGTAAAGTAGTGGAAGACAGCTCAAGTACTTGGGCCCCCTGTCATATATATGAGAAACCCTGATGGAGTTCCAGACTTCTGGCTTCTGCCTGGCCCAGCCCTAACCATTGTGGCATCTGGGGAGAGAATCAGCAGATGAAAGATCTTTCTCTGTGTCTCTTCCCCTCTCTCTGCATATCTGTCCTTTAAGTAAAATAAATAAATCCTAAAAAAAAAAAGAAAAGAAAATAGAACATAGGATTAAATATTCCAATTCTTTTATAAATGTTAAATAGAGAAATACCTAATTACAATATTTTTAAATAACTGAAGATAAACTATAACAAGCTTACTTCTGAGGCCTTTTTAACTTGTAGATCACTTAGGAGACATAAAGTCCTTTAGCAGATATTGAATGTGACCAATATTTCTAATACATAGAGTTTCTTCTGTTGTTATATTTCTATGTTAGAATACACACATAATGTGCTTTCTATTCTTTTTTCAAATTATAATTTTCTGAAAATTTGTGGGAAAACTTGGATTGTCTCAAATTGTGCACTTAGAATTTTTTGATTAGTGAATTCATTAGCTATTAATTTACCATAGAAATTCTTAATTCATAACAGTTTAATAGAGCAAGGAATGTAGATTAAATTTTACTTATTTTGGAATTTAGTGCAGCAACTCAGTTCTTTTTTTTAAAAGGATTTTTTATTTGAAGGCAAAGTTACAAATAGAGAGGAAGAAACAGACAGAGAGAGAGAGAGAAGGAGACCTTCCATTTACTAGTTCACTCCCCAAATGGCTACAATGGCTGGGACTGGGCCAAGCTGAAAGAAGGAACCAAGAAGCCTCCTCCAGGTCTCCCATGTGCGTGTAGAGGTCCAAGGACTTGGGCCATCCTCCACTGCCTTCCCAGGTGCAATAGCTGGGAGCTGGATTGGAAGTGAAGCAGACCGAACTCAAACCTGCACACATATGGGATGCCTGCAGTACAACCAGCAGCTCAACCTGCCACGCCACAGCTCCAGCCCCAGCAACTCAGTTCTTCAGGATTATCTTCATTAAGTGAAACATTGATGTGTAATGGAAGGAGGACCTACGGCAGTGAATAAGTTAGGTAAATAGTTAAATCATTGGTTATGACAGTTGATGATTTCTTTTTCCATAGGATACTGGTTTTGCACTACTGAACAGAAAAGATATCCATATTTGAGACTACCACCCAACAAAAAAGAGGTAGAGCCTCCTAGAAGCTGTATGCTAGCATAATTTTGCAATTTTCTTATGCTGTTATAAGTTGTCAGGCCATATTTAATTATTCTGACATTGCAGAAAATCCTTTTACTTCATCTTCACAGGGAACATTTTTAACATACAACATGTTGAAAATCATCTTAATAAGGAGAACACACAATATCAAAGCACTCAACAATGATGTTATATTTTAAAGTCTCTTCTAAAAAGATAGCTTCTTATCTCTAGATCTTTCTTCCAGGATTACTAGTCTCAATTATTTTCTTATTCATTAATTCTTTTATTCATTTCCCATCTTTTTCCCAAGTGGTTTCAAGGTTCTTTACAAAAAAATCAAACAAAAATAATATAGCAGAAATAAAAAGGAAACTAGTGCTAAAAACAGGAAAGCAAACATTCCAACATCAAGGATTAATACTGTTGTTGTAACGGAGCATAAAGCCTGCATTAAGTTTCCTGGCAGGCAAGGTAAAAAGTAAAGCAGGGAAGTTCAAATCTCTGAGTAGAGAAAATACCCCATTTGTACATGATAAGCCCTTTTTTACAATATTAACCTTGGAGAGAAAGGATTCATGTGATCAGAGTTTTGCAGTTTGTACATCAGCTCATGAGAACTTCAAGAGGTCTAACCAGAATTCTAAAAATTGAACTACAATACAGTCTACTTCTATTATTCACAGTAGTCATGTTCTATAAAATTCCTGTGAGCACCAAATTATCAAACACGGAATCATTGCTGAAAATAAACACAGCCAGCCAGGAAACATATATAACTTTGTCCTACATGTTTCTATTCGAAGGCATCTTATTTAACATGTTGCTGATACATTAACATCAAACTCAGGGCCAACAGCTCCATAAAGTCACACTTGAATGAAGTTTAGCTAACGCATATTATCTTCTTTGTAGGGTCCATCACAGCCTTCATAGATTTAGGAGCACTAGAGAGTTCATCAGTCTTGTATTGGTGATCATTTTAAACATCAAAATCACCAACAGAAAGCATAAGAGAACAAAACATTTGCAGTAAAAGAACTAAAACTGGAAAGCAAATCATCATCGGCTCGCCTGGTATATGTCTACCAGGTGCCCCAAGATTTTTAGTACGTTATGTATGCACGTGTCTGTGGACAATTATCAAAGTTCCACAGCACTGATTTGGGGCTTCCAAAAAAATAGAATTTAGACAAATTTTCATATATGGAATCCCCTAATAATGATAAATGATTATATATTGGAAGACCATGGAAAGAACAAGTAAAGCGGGAAAAGAAATATAAGTCCATCCCAGATAATCACGATCAATATACTTTCTTTTAAGATTTTATTTGAGAGAGAGAATTACAGACAGAGAGACAGAGAGACACTGAGAACTCTTCCATCTGCTGGTTTACTCCCCAAATGGCTGCAACAGCTGGAGCTGAACCAATCAGAAGCCAGGAACCAGAAGCTTCTTCCATGTCTTCCACGTGGGTGCAGGGGACCAAGTACTTGGAATATCTCCCACTGCTTTCCCAGGCCATTGCAGAGAGCTGGATGGAAAGTGGAGCAACAAGGACATGCACCAGAACCTATATGGGATGCTGGTTCCACAGTCAGAGGCTTAGCCTACTATGCTACAGCACCAGCCCTTGATAGATATTCATTCATGGAGGATTTTTCAGTGAGAGTATAAGGTATAGACACAGTAAATCACAGTGAGACTTTTACTTTCTTTTTAAATTTTTAGGAATAATTAGCAGAGAGGACATTCTGCAATGTGATGGACAACTTCATAGCAAATTCCAGAACTTATTTTTTGACTAGATTTTTTATTTGTGGAGTGACTTGAAATGACCCACTAGAAAACATCATAAGAATCACTGAGAGTTGATAAGAGCCTCCCTCTTCGAGGGCAGTGATGTGTCAAAGGAAAGAAAAAGGCAAATGTGCAACTTGATCCCTGGGACAAAGGAGTTCTTATTGACTGACAACATGAATGTCAGAGGGCTGGAGGTGCACATCCAAGGAAGGAAAACCCAGTCTCCCTGAGAATTGCAGTGCTGGTATTGAAGAAAGGCAGCAAATTGCTATGAGAAAGGAATTTTGATTTTTAGGAAAAGATATTGAGAAAATGCAAGAAATTAAGTAGATAAGAAAGGGTTAAACTAATATAACTAAAAAGTTAAATTATTTCATCCTCCTGTAAGAGAGAGAATAAAAATTAATAAATAACCTAATAACAATTCAAGATTAACTTGAGCACTCTTTAAGAGATATAAGAGAGGTACAGTGGGACCCTGTTAACAGTGGCCTCTCAGGAACGGATTTCTAGCCCACTCAGTTGGCTACAGAAAAGCCAGACTGTATTTCAAAGCAAACTGAGTTTATTTGGTGGTAATTCTTTTCCATACCTCTTCTACTTACTAGCACAAACAAACAATTTAAAAGGGGAATGTTTATAACTTTAGACTTGTAATCCAGTGCTTAAGACCTGCTGGGTATGCCTGGATCTCATAATTTGAGTGCTTGCCTATGAGTTTCAACTTCACTCACGATTCAAGTTTCCTTCTAACGTGCACCTTAGTATTCAGCAGGTGATGTTCAACTACGTGGGTCCATCGGGGAGACCTGGATTAAGTTTTGAGCTCCCAACTTCAGCTTGGCCCAGACCTGGCTATTGTGGCATTTGGGGAATAAAACAAAATATGGAAGACCTCTTACTTTCTCTGTCTCTCTGCTTTTCAAATAAATGGAAAATAAATAAATTTCTGTAAAAAGAATTCTGGTTAAGATGACCATGTTCATATCAGAATGCCTGGGTGTTATCCCCAGTTCCAGCTCTCAGTTCCAGCTGCCTGTTATGCAGACCCTGGGAAGCAGCAGTAATGGCTGAAGAAGGTGGGTTCCTCCCACCTACGTGGGAGACTTGGGCTCATTGTTGAAGGTATTTGGAGAGTGAACCAGTGGATAGAAGATCTCTCTCTGTTTCTTTCTATCCATCCCTCAACCTCTCCAATAAATAAATAAGTAAATAATTTTAAAATATAACTAAAATATTGTAACAGAAATCTATTATACTTTGTTAAGAAAATTCAAAGAAACATGAATGATCTGCAAAATGGTGTATCAGCAATGTCAAGGATCATTCTCTGGAGGCAAAGAGAGACAGGGGAGAAGAGGAAGGGGGAGAGATGCAGTATATCACACACAAAATAATCATATTGGAATTTATAAGAAAAGAACTAGGGGTCGGTGTGTGGCGTAGCAGGTAAAGCTGACGTCTGCAGTGCTGGCATCCTATATGGTACTGGTTCGAGTCCTGGCAGCTCCACTTCCAATCCAGTTCTCTGCAGTGGGATGAGCAATCATTAGAGGATGTCCCAGGTCCTTGGGCCCCTGTACCCACATGGGAGACACAGAAGAAATGCCAGGCTCCTGGCTTCAGTTAGGCCCACCTCCGGCCATTGCAGCTATTTGGGGAGTGAATCAACGAATGAAGCATCTCTCTCTCTCTCTCTCTCTCTCTCTCTCTCTCTCTGTCTCTCTCTCTCTCTCTCTCTCTCTGCCTCTGCCTCTCTGTAACTCTGCCTTTCAAATAAATAAATAAATCTTCAAAAAAAGAGAAAAGAATGAAACCATCTATCTTTTCTAGCTCAAAATATGTGCGGTGCCATAGATTGGTGAGAAAACTATGGGAATAAAACCAGGATAACCAGGGACAAGGACAGTCAAGCAACAGTTACCTGGGTAAGAGCCTATTATTGCCTCTTTTAGAACACTGCAAAATATTCACCAAGACTTTCAGCAATTATAAACCTTCAATACGAGAAGCTTGGCCATAATCAATGAATTTCTTTTCTTCCTCTTTTCTCCTTCCTCCTTTTCATCTTTCCCTCATTCTCTCTTTTTTTAAAAGATGTATTTATTTGAAAGTCAGAGTTACACAGAGAGAGGAGAGGCAGAGAGAGAGAGCAAAAGAGAGAGTGAGAGAGAGGTCTTCCATAGGTTGGTTCACTCCCCAATTGGCCACAACAGCTGGAGCTGCACCTATCCAAAGCCAGGAACCAGGAGCTTCTTCCGGGTCTCCCACATGGGTGCAGGGACCCAAGGACTTGGGCCATCTTCTACTGCTTTCCCAGGCCATAGCAGAGAGCTGGATTGGAAGAGGAGCAGCCGGGACTAGAACCAGCGCCCATATGGGATGTCGGAGCTTCAGGCCAGCTCTTTAACCTGCTGCGCCACAGTGCTGGCCCCTCATTCTCGCTTTTCTTCCTTCCTCCAAGTCTAATTTGCTAGTAGATAGTGTACAAACTGTACTAAGAAACGCAATATGCTACGTTTCAATGATTGATTCCCCACACATTTATTTCATCATCCCTGTAACACATTTTGAGTCTGCTTTGAGTTGACAGGGGTGAAAGTTTCTCATTATTTATTATCCTCCTTTAGTACTATGAGATTTTGTCTCACTAGGTGTCCTTTGTTCTGGGTGTCTAATTTGCATGAAATAGTTAATCAGGTTCTCTATGATCACTAAAACCACATTGTTCACAACTGTCTAATGGGTATAATAATAGTTCTCTGTTAAGACATCAATTCATCCTGAGATTTACATATTAACCTCATGTATTTTAGTTTGTAGGGCTCTCAAAAAAATCTTAAAAACTTTTTGTTTCAATTAACTATACCAAAAAATTTTTTCTTATAAAAGTGATAATATTATATGTTTAAAGCTGACTTATTACTATTGCCATAAATTATTAATTTAGGACTGCCAAAAGTAAAATGTTATTGTGGGGATAATATTAACAATGTTTTCTCTTGGCATAAAAAACACTATTTGATCAAAGAAGGTGAACACAAAAAATGTTGATTCTCCATGCTTGTGAATTTCAGCTTCACTAAAAACCTACTGACTATGTTCACTGAGACAATTAAAGGAAATAAAGGTGCTTTCACATTTCAAAAACTCCATTAGAGTTTTGTAATATCCTGAACCATAATAACAATAATCTTTATTTTTACCTTTTACAAAGTATATAACCAAAGAGTTTCATACTATAGTGAACCATAATAACAATAATCTTCATTTTTTCTTTTATAAAGTTTATTATCAAACCTCACAAGTTAATTTTTAAAAATCTGGCTTTCCTCTATGGCTAAGTCTTTTGCTTACATCCCATACTAAACATACATACATATTTCATGCTGCATTTTTGTTGAGAATTCAGTAAGGCCAAGGGAAAATCAAAAAGCAGTAAACCACCCTGCAATATGGAAATAAAGTGCAGTTTTGTTTTTCATCTTCTCCTGTTCTCAGTGTCAGCATTAACCAGGTGCAACTCCTGCCCAGCTCCCTCCTGCCGTGACCCCAACCTTCTGCCCCTCATCTCTTAGGGCCTGAGATCGGCTTTGTCTGTTCTTAACATTGAAATAGCACCTTAATATTATTAGACAGATTTATTTAATAAAAACCACATTATTTCTAAACGGCATTCGCCTCTCAGAAGTTTAAAGAGCTGCCAGAAACTTACCCCGGCACTGACCTTGCTTTCTTTAGTAGAGTACAAGCTTTCAATAAAACCCTCTGACAGTCAACAGCAAAATGCTGCTTGTCTCACCTGAATATATAACAAGGGTGAGTATCCTTGCACTACTCTATATGGACATATTTATATAAGCATCTAGCCTTTTGGGGTTGTTGGTTAGTTCAAAAACACATATTCCAAATGTCCCTTACATTCAAATCCAGCAAGTTACAGTTTGTTTTGATCTGTGAAAATATGCTTGAAAGTTTGAATGCATCTGTGGGCTTACTTCACCTATTGCATGCAGTTCAATTTTAATGCAAACTGACTTCTTCTTTCTACCTAGCCACTCACAACTGCTGTCAATCAGCAGGAGCTGTGCATATCCTGGCCCCTGTTAACTGTGGCCTCTAGAGAATGGATTTCTAGCCTACTCAGTTGGCTACAGAAAAGCCCAGACTATATTCCAAACCAAAATAAAATGTTTCTTTGGTGGTAATTCTCTATTCCCTACTTTTTAGGGAGATAGATATTCAAACTTTACATTTATAACTCAAATATGAATGTTCCAACAAAGAGCATGTGTGCTTGCCCATGGGGAAGACTGGTGGGCACTCAACAACTCCCCTTCAAAGAAATTCTATGAAAGTAAGAGGCAGTGTTAACATTTTGTCTCAGTAAATGGAGTATCCACGTTTTGGTGGGTTGTTTTCCATGTATTAAGTGCATGAAGTTAATCTATTACATTTGATGGTGGCTTCATCTGTTCATTCTTGTTCACGTTTTGAAGATCTTTCAACCTTTCAGGATTTGACACAAACTGCATCCCTACTTTGAAAATTTTCCTAATTCCAATAAGCCCCTTTAGGTATCCGTATATGAATAATCAACTTCGTGATCCTGAACCACTACTCTACATCTTTGAATATATTGGACACCCAAAGTAGAATTAAACAGTTCTTCTATGTGCATTAAATTGAAACTACACATCCAGTAAAAGCTAAGTTATGTACCAGGCCATTTCCCTATGGAACGTCCCTTACCACTCAAGCCAAAACAGCTTCTTTTCTTCTCCGAATTCTTTGTTGCATGTCCAACTCATTTGTTTTCCTCACTGTTCTGTACTACAGTTCTCTATGCCCTCTTATTTTCTACCCAATAAGAATGAAAATTTCTGAAAGGTCAGAAGAGTCTGGCACAGCCCAGAGGCTAGTGCATTGCTTGTAGCAATGGTTCAGTGCACTGAATAGAGATTTGACTAAGATTTCTCGAGTTAATTCGAGTATCTTTACATGATATTAGATGCCTTTAATATTTTCTAACAATTCTGGTGTCAACCTAAAGCCTTTTTTATCCGTGATTGTTAGTAATACCTAAGTATACCAGTGACCAAACACTCCTCATCCTGGGGAAAATCTTTGCTTTCAAACTCACCTCTCATCCAAATAATCACACTGTCCCTATTGCATTCATTTAACAGGTGCTGCTTGTGTATTTAAAGTATCCCATGTGTCCAGTTGTTAAACTTTAATAAACTAGCCAAAACTTTAAAACAGAATAACAGGGAAACACAGGTTGTGATTTATTTTGGAGGAATTGCTATTAGGCTGACTACAAGGCTAATCTTCAAACAGGAATCTGGAGAAAAGGTTAGCAGCCTGACCTCACACAGGAATGGTTGTTAATAGATGAATGCGATGATGAGGGCTCTCGGGGGTGGGTCAGCTCAGTGACTTTTGACCACCTCAAAAACACAAGCTGTGACAACACAAGCGTTCCTTCATTTTCCTTATCATTTGGATCCTCAGCTCTGATTCACTTTTTTCAAAACTTATTTTGGAGCCAACAGCGATTGGCAAGTGAAAGGCTACCTGGGGCTGATTGTCATCAGCAGCGGGGCCTCCTCGCATTGAGGAGAATTATTGCTCTTGTTCACAAGAGGATGTTTATAATACATCTAAACACACCTGGCAAAGGGTCTTTGAGAAGACTGCAGAGCAAGGGCAGAAAGAAGAACATGACTTGAAAAAGACACCTTAGTGGTTTAGAAAGTTCTTTGGAGGAAGGTTTTCCTTCTCTATTCGTTCTTTTCCATGCTTTATCAACTCCATTTTATTAAGGATCAGTGTATGAAGTTAAAAACAGGCTGTCTAAGTTTTTCTATTCAAATAGCTGCATGCAAAGCCTAAATGATGTTTAGCATCTGACTGCACGCTCCCTGGTTAGTACTCAGTCACCTAAGAACAACATGTCTCAGACAGCTGGACTTGATTTGCAAGTCTTTAGTGAGTTATTTTTTGACAAGGGTTGAGTAGTGACTGTATGGTAGGCTGAAGCAGACCTGGATCGATGTTCCTCAACCACAAACTATGTGACCTTGGGTAGGACTTAGACCTGCTTTGAGCTGGAATGGTCAGTAGTACAGGACAATGACTGGTAGAGATGGCTGTGCAGTATTAAACCTAGGTGCTAGGGTGGGCATTTGGCTCAATAGTTAAGTTTCCTGCATCCCCTATCAGAGTGCCTGGGTCCACTTCTGCTCACTCACGCTAGCTGGAACCAGGTGATGGCTCAAGCACTTGTGTTCCTGCCACTCGTGTGGAGTTCTGAGCTCCTGGCTTTGACCTGACCAGCTCCAGCTGTTGTCAGAATCTGATAAATGGACCAGTGGGTGGAAGATCTCTCAGTTCCCTGTTGCTCTTTTAAATAAATTTTAAAAATTACTTAAAATCTAAGAACCACAAATTACATTTCACAACCATTTTTAAAATACTGACAACAAAGAACATCTCTGTAAGACAAACTTTTGATTCTCATGATGAGGACACTTACTTATAAATATTCTATACATATCATTCACCACATTGTCAGAAAGCTCTTTCTATTAGAAGAGGCCAAAGTCTAGATACAACTTGTAACCCCACTGAATTCTATGCCTGAGAACAAAGGGTAATTTCTGCTCTGCAATCCTCTGTGGATATGTAAATGAATGCTGCTGAAATATTCAGAGGCTGATACCAATACAAAGTGAAGTGCAATAATCTAAATGTGCCATTGCTTTCCCCTGCCACTAATTACTAGCTTTAGGCTTTTTTCACCAATATTTTGTCTCCTTGCCTTTGCTGTTTAGACTAAATGGACACCCAACTATATAGGATCATTATAATATCTTATCACAACTTTCAAGCATTGTCTTTATTTGATTGGGTTTTTGCTGCTTCAGCTGTGACCAGTTTGAATTGGTTAGCCAAAGTCACAATCTCTATAGGCTAAATAACTATTTTTTCCATGATAATAGAAATGACTCTGACAACTGGGAAACATTCAGCAGTTATAAGGAAAATCAAAACGTATATACTTCAGAGAAAACATTCTCTTAGAGATGAACAGGTCATGCCATTATGCATACAATAGCAGCTCACTGATAGCAGAATGTCATTCTCTTAAATAAAACTCTTAATACACAGGGTGGAATTGTGTTTGGTTTTTCCTTTCTCTCTAAGCCCCTTAAGCAAGTGCCCTTCCTTAAGGGTGTGTTCCCAAGAGGACCTCCCCTGTGTATTACAGAGTTTGCCCTTCCTTTCAGCACTTGATGTATTCAGGATTTGGTTCCTCTAATTTTCCCGTTTCCCCGAGCCATGGATTGTCACTTCCATCAGGAAGCCCAACTGTTAGCCACTTCCTGAAACTTTGAAAAACATATAATGGAATTGCATTGTCCCAACTCATCAATACAATGAAACTAAATGGTATTTTCGCTTTGTATAAAATAACTTGTTTCATTGTTAACTCCAGCCAGTTAGCCTCCATGTTTCCGCAAAAGGGACAGGATTCAATGGTTAAACTGAAGGGCTAATCCAATGGATATTTACAATGCTTACTCAGAAAGAAGCTCCCCCTGTTGGATACAAAGGCTGTGTTTCTGGTGAAAGCTTGCTTGATGGCTTTTCCTTTAATCAGGACAGGTCCTTACATGATATTAGCCTCTTCCTTAAGAGGCTCTACTAGCCCTCTTAAACAATGGGTTCCCCATAGACTCACTTCTCAATGATAGACTAGGCATAGATCCAGTCATTGGTTCAACTTATACTTAAGCCATACCTGGGTACACAAGTTATTAACTTTAGAAATTAAACATTCATTCTTCTGTTACTTGCTTATACAAGATTATCAATATTATTTTATATGAAAAGAGTCTTTTCCAGATGATCCTCACTACATAAAGATGATGATAGCAGATATGGATATGGATGGAAAAACTCAGAGTTACCTTCACAATTTATCATTTTTGTCTTGTATCCACCTTCCCCTTCAACTCGAGGAAAACTGAATTCAATAATTCTCTTCATGGAGTCACATTCTCTAAATTATGCATGAGTCTTAGGAATTAGAAGACTCAAAAGAGTAAATGAAATTTGGGGAAATATCTAAATACTGTTTTCAATTTAAAATTTCTACTATTTAAGAAACGATGTTAGAATAGGATAATAGAATTTTAGGAGCAATATTAATAAATAATTTACCTTAAATACATACTATGTTTGAAACTATTCTAAGCATTTTATATGCTTTTTCCCATTTAATTATCACAACTCACAATTGATGATAGAAGGAAGGAAGTCTCAATAAGATTAAGTAAATTAAAAAAAAAAACAGAAAACAAGCAAACAAAAATGATCATCCCACTTTATAAGGAGATAATTTTTAAAAAGTGTGTATAGATCCATGAGAGTATTTTTGGCATGGAAAGCCAAGACACTCTGGGAAAAAAAAAAAAAAGAAGACATAAATGAAAGATCTCTGCAAGTAAGATCCCAACGGAAGGAACAGGGCCACCAGAGAAGGAGGTACCTTTCTCCGAAGGGAGGAGAGAACCTCCACTTTGACTATGACCCTGTCAGAACAAGATCCAAGTCGGCGAACACTGAAGGCTTCCATAGCCTCAGCAACTCATGACTACAGCCTAGGGAGATTGCTGACGCCATAAACAAGAGTGGCAAATTGTTAAATCAACAACAGTAGTCACTGCGTACTTATGGCCCATGTATGATCTGTCCTTAATGTGTTGTCCAAGGTGAAGTAATGCAATAACTAGGACTGAAACAGTATTTCTGCATTTTGTGTCTCTACGCGGATGCAAACTGACAAAATCTTTGCTTAATATATACTGAATCAATCTTCCGTATAGAAAGACAATTGGAAATGATTAAAAAAATTGGAAGTTACATAAAAATCAATCAATTAAAAAATAATATCATGAAGGATCTCTGTCCTTAATGTGCTGTACAACGTGATTTAAAGCTACAACTAGTACTCAAAGAGTATGCTTCACTCTAGGATGCTATGTGAGGGCAAATGGTTTAAAATCTTTTCTTAACACATACTAAACTGAACTCCTGTATAGAAAGAGAATTGAAAATGAATCTGAATGGGAATGAAAGGGGAGAGGGAGTGGGTAAGGGGGAAGGGTAGCGGGGGGGAAGGGGAGGTATGGGTGGGGAAGCCATTGCAATCCACAAGTTGTACCTTGGAAATTTATATTCTAAATAAGAAAAAATTTTTTTTTTAATTTTAAAAAAATAAAATTAAAAAAAAAAAGTGTGTATAGGGATTGGCACTGTGACAAGAATGGGTAAACCACCGCCTGCAGTGCCAGCATCCTATATGGGTGCCGGTTTGAGTCCTGGCTGCTCCATATCTGATACAACTTTCTGCTATGGCCTGGGAAAGCAGAAGATGCCCCAAGTCCTTGGACTCCTGCATCCATGTAGGAGACCTTGAAGAAGCTTCTGGCTGCTGGCTTTGGATAGGTGCAGCTCCAGCCATTGTGGCCAATTGGGGGAGTGAACTAGTGGATGGAAGACCTCTCTCTCTCTCTGCCTCTCCTTCTTTCTCTGTGCAACTCTGACTTTCAAGTAAATAAATGAATCTCTAAAAAAAAAAGCGTGTATCAATCATGTGCTAACTTTTTTCATAACTACTTACATAGCATTTACATTGTGTTAGGTATTATGAGTAATCTAGATGGGATTTAAAGTACGTGAGAATTGTGCATAGATTATATTAAAGTATTATGGCATTTAATGTAAGATAGTAGAGCATTCACAAATTTTGATATCCACCAGGGGTCACCAGTAAATATTGAGGGATGACTAAGGTATTGAGAAAGTTTCTAACATACTCTATTTAAACTAAGAATTTACTTATTATCTATTGAAAAGCACAGTGACACAGGGAAAGGAAGAGGCAGGGAAAGAGAAATCTTTCATCTACTGGTTCACTCCCCATTTGACTATTGAGTCAGGGCTGGGCCAGGCCAAAATCAGTAGCCAGGAACTTCATCCTGGTCTCCCACATGGGTGGCAGGGGTCTAAGTACTTGGGCTGTCTTCTGTTGATCATTAACAGATTATTAGCAGTAAAATGACTAGGAAGCAGAGGTGAGACTCAATCCTAGGTTCTCCATTATAGTATACGGGCATCCCAAGAAGTCTCAGCCTGCTGTGCCACAGCACCTGCCCTTATAAAGCATTTTTTAAAAGAATACAAAAGAAAACTGAATAATTACATAATTATCTTGCATTGCATAACATATTTTTAAAATTTGTCATTTTCCAAATACTAAGATCTTAGAAGAAGTCTGGAAAAAGCTGGCTAAGATCCTTTAAGCTGTGGGAAGTCTATCAGGAATCAAAGTGGGCACGCTTGGAATGCCTGAATAAGAAGCCAACATTTTATGGAGCAGCCTAAGTTTTTGAGAAAGGGGATTTGGTGTTTAATAACACTAGTTCAAATATCTAATAATTCAAACTGACAATTTTCTCTTAAAAGGACATCTATGAGAATGATCTAATAGTGAGGATGGTGTCAGAGAAAGACCACAAACTGCAAAACCAAAAAATGTGTTTGGGTCCCTGCTCAACCATGTTCAATGCAAAATACTTAAATATCAACATTAGGGAACAGAAATATAAAAGTGATATGCAACTTAGAGGACTGTTATAAAATGACACATACAGGGAACACCGTGCATGTACAGTACTATACATGTACTCAATACTGGGCGTAGCTTTAGCCTAGCTTAGTCTTACATCCTTTTGTCTTCAGTAGTATCGATCTACAGATTGAACATCCCTAATCCAAAATCTAAAATGTTCACAAATTTGAAATTTTCTGAACACCAGCCTGACATCACAAATGGAAAATACCGTGTTTGAGCTCATAGAATGGGTTGTGATCAAAATGTGGGCACATGCGTTGTTGTGGTGTTACAGGGTATTAAGACACCATTTTCAACCATATGGGGTGTTTCCCATATTAAAGTGTCAGCTCAAGTCCCAACTACTCTTCTTCTGATCCAATTTCCTGCTAATTTGCATGGAAACATAGCAGATAGTGGGTCCTGGCTATCCAAGTAGGAGACCAGGATCGAGTTTCTGACCCAATTCTGGCTGTTACCAGGATTTGGGGAGAGAATCAATGGATGGTCTATCTCTGTGAGGGTTTCTCCCTGTCTCACTCTGTCACTCTTCCATTCAAACAAGTAAATAAACTTTTATAAAAGTGTAGGTACACTGAAATAAGGCAAAAAATATATTCTGAAGCTCTTGTGAAAGGTATATATGAAACACAGAAGAACTTCATATTTAGAAGTGGATTCTAGAGGCTGCCACCCTGGCATAACAGGTAAAGCTATGGGCTCCAGTTTAGTCAGTGCTGCTCCACTTCTGATCTAGCTCTCTGCTGTGACCTGAGAAAACAGTAGAAGATGGCCCAAGTGCTTGGGCCCCTGCACTCATGTGGGAGTCTACGCAGAAACTCCTGGCTCCTGGTTTCAAATAGGCACATCTCAAGCCTTTGAGGTCAACTGGGGAGTGAACCAGCAGATGAAAGATTTTTTTTTTCTCTCTCTCTCTCTGCCTCTCCTTCTCACTGTGTGTAGCTCTGACTTTCAAATAAATAAGTAAATCTTAAAAAAACTTTCCTTATCTCTAGAAAAAAATGAATTCTATCCACAAGATGTCTCATTGTGTATGTTCAAATATTACAAAGACCAAAAGACGTCTGGTTCCAAGCATTTTGGATAGGAATATTAAACTTATATTTTCAAGTAGATGCGCCTGTCTTTCCTCTCCACCATAAGTGAATTCCTTTTAACACCAAAATTACTCTTAAAACACTTCTGGCAACATGAAAAAAGTTATTCATGGAAATAAATAGAATGTATCCAAGGGTATATGACATGTTGTTCTTTCTTGATAGGCTATTCAAACTTAGTTCCAAAAACCTGATCATCATATTCAGAAAATACATTTTCTTTTAAAAATTCTTTAAAGCATAATTAAATGAAGTCAATGAAACATTTTAAAGTGTTTAGCTTTATGGATCTTTACAAACCAATATAATCATTTGAATACCATCAAAACCAAAATATCGAATAGTTTCATCATCCCCCAAATTTTCTCACACCTACTTGTAGTCAATCCTTCACCACAGTTAGTTCCTAGCAATTACTGAGTGCCAAGAAGGTCTTAATAAGGAATCATCACATATTAGGTGTTAACATTTCAAATTTGTTTTTCTTCACTAACCATAGTGCATTGAATTCATCCAAACTGTTACACTGTTACATGTATCGATTTCTCTTTCTTTCTCTTTCTCTCTCTCTCTCTCCCTTTCTTTCTTTCTCTTTCTTTCTTTCTTTCTTTCTTTCTTTCTTTCTTTCTCTCTTTCTTTCTTTCTTTCTTTTCCTTCCTTCCTTCCTTCCTTCCTTCCTTCCTTCCTTCCTTCCTTCCTACCTTCCTTCCTTCCTTTTCTTTCTTTCATTCTTTCTCTTTCCTTCTTCCCTTCTTTTTTTTTTTATATTCCATTGTTTGGATATGTGAGAGTTAGTCCAATTGAAAGACATTTCAGTTTTTCCAGTCTGGGGCAATTATGAATAAAACCACTACAAATTTTCACTTATAAGTATTTGGTAAACACAAATGTATTGTAGGATAAAGGTAGGTTTAATGAGAAAATCCTAAACCGATTTCCAAAGTAACTGTACTTTTCATTTCTACAAGCAATACATGAGAATTTCAGTTGTTTCACATTCCCCCTAGCATGTTTAAAACACAGCCATTTTAAGAGATGTGCATGATATCTTAGAATGGTTTTAATTTCCAATTCACAAATGACATCCAGTATAAGCAAGAATGGCCTGGGCTCTGCCCTACCAGTCGTTAAGTGTTTTCAATATCACAGCTTTAAACCTTCTCAAAATTTAATGTAATGGGAAATATACTAAAATAATGTAAATTTTCTCTGAGACAATATCTTCCTGTAGTACTCGACTATACATTAGCACCTCAATATTTCTGTGTATAAATTTTAGTATTAAAAATTTGCCACTATTTCTACATTTATTTTCATTTCATCTGGACATATTATGTTGTCTCCAACTAGAGAGGACTCTTCAAAAAGACAGTGAACAAGTGATTCTGAATTTACCTTAAATATATGCTATCTAAAAACCTATTCCACAAATGCATGTGGAGTAAATTGAGAGCATTTAAGTCACAACTTTGTCTCACCCTTCTCCAAGCTAAATATCACAGTTACCAAGG
Source organism: Sylvilagus floridanus (assembly GCA_949820135.1). Taxonomy (NCBI): domain Eukaryota; kingdom Metazoa; phylum Chordata; class Mammalia; order Lagomorpha; family Leporidae; genus Sylvilagus; species Sylvilagus floridanus. The sequence continues at coordinate 32,060,281 of OX463236.1, read as the reverse complement.
TCAACATTGAACAGAAAAGATGACAGAGCAGGAAGTGGTAAGGGCATGAAAACATTTGAGAGCATAAGTGGAGATTGAAAGGAATTCTAAGGAAAGTTGAAGAGAAAGTGCAAACCAAAGGATTATATAAAGTAAATAATGAGGCAGAGGAAAAAGTAAGGAACATATGAAAAATTAAATAAAGGAACTATTGAAAAATATGAGAAAGACTCCATCATGTGATAGGGTAGGACTGAAGATTAAAAATAAATGCTCCAAATACCTACACATGAGTATATCTAATTTGTTGAGCATATTCTTTTTTTTTGGTCTGAAAGTTGCATATTTTTATTAAATCAGCTATTCTGGTTGAGATGTAGAATGATAGTTGAGTAATATATAATTTGATATATATTGGAGGATAATATCTGCATATTTTTCCTCTCATGAACTTTTATTAAAATGAAAAATATTAATTTGGACTCTAAAATTATCAATATATTAGTCTGTAAGTTTAGATTGGGGAGTAGATAGGGGAAATCTGATATTCCCCTGATACCTATTGTCCTCTCTTAGTAGCTGCCCCCTGCATTTAATTTTCAATATCACTTAATACTGAGGATAACCCAACCACAACTCAACTGCTCACTCAATAAATTCCTTTGATTATTTGATAGCATCTAAAATTTTGTCATGTTCAAAATGTAAATATACTCCTTATTTATGTGCTGTTTAAATTTTCTCTAATTTCCATTTCCCTGCATACAGTAAATGGCAACTTTATTCTTCCAAATCTTTTCATCCTAAGACTTCTAAGATTCTGAAATGCACCAAAATCTTAAAGTCTATTAATAGCTCTTTTCCCTTAAATTTCACCCCAATCCATCAGTACGTTTCATTGGCTATTGCTTCATACGACACCCAGAATCCTACCATCATCAAAGTCACCATCATCTCTCATCTAAATGATTGAAATATCTTCTACCTTTTCTTCCTATTCTCATCCTTTTCTCTACATTATATTGTTTACACAGCAGAGAGGAATCCTTTTTAAAAATTCTTTTTGGAAAATCAAAACTGTAAAATGTCATATCTCTGTTCCAAAAACTTCCAGGGCATGCCAATCCCCACATCATAGTGGTTGTGTATGTAAGTTATAAATAAAACGTAAGTTAGAATGCCAAGTAAAATTATTTTACTGATAGTGCTATGGATGAAACAGTGGCAGAGAAAGATTTACTTTGGTTCTTTGTCTCACATGGAAGAATTTCCACATGGACAAGGCAGAAAGAAAAGCAGGATTTATTTAAGTTAGAAGCCTCCTGCTGAAGCAGCCAGAAAGGGGGCTCCAAGAGAGGCAAAACCTGAAGGGCTGGTGGTAGTGGAGTTTTAAGCACAATTTTGAGGACAAAAAACAACAATCAGCTAACAATCAGTTAGAAGCTAGGGACAAAAACCATGGAGAGTCAAGGTTTGAGATCTTGTTTGTCCTGACTAGCCTGCTCATAAGACTAAAAGAAATCAGAAGAGTGGAATCTCCTCTCCCTTGCTATTTTCTTGATAAAATTGGAAGCTCCCAAGAAGTGGGGCAGGCAGTTTTGACCTCACTAAATATAGCTTTTGGGGAAGGCAAGCATTTTTGTGCACTCTTATAGAGGCTTCTCTTTCCTCGTTTTCCACCAGGACCAACCTAGCTGCCTATTGACCCATCTGACCCCTCACAATAGCACTCCATGATCAGAACTTTTAGGACTACATTCATTTTTTTTAGTAAAAAGTTACCACAAACTCAATGGCTTAAGGATGCACACACATATTATCCCACAGTTCCAGAGAGTATGAGTCCCAACAGGGTTTATTTGTGTCCTGATCTGCTGGCTCAGCTGGAGAAGAATCTGCTTCCAAGCTCATTCAAAATTTCTGGAAAATCTTGTTTCCTTGCAGTGGAACAGTTGAAGCTCTCAAGTCCTCACCACTTTTCTGCTATGTGCTCTCCCCATAGGCAGTTCATAGTGTGATCCTTCACAGACAATTGGAAAATCTGATTATCTCCAGTCTGTGAAGGCAAAGCCTCATACAACAAAATACAGTCACAGGTGATGACGCCCATCACTCTTGTCATATTCCATTATTTAGGAGGAACTCATAGTTTCCCCCTTGCATCTAAGGGGAGAATATTCTACAACAGTACAGCTCAGGGGGATCACCTTAGGATACATCTTCCATAGAAGCCAGACTCTGACAGAATAAAGATTGTCTCCTGGGTCCTGTGCTGTGGCATAGCAGGTAAACCCATTGCCTGCAGTGCTGGCATCCCATATGGGCACCAGTCTGAGTCCCAGCTGCTCTGTGGGGAAATTAGATACACGAAGCAATTCAAAGATGGTGCTGAAAGGAAGTAAGGTGGGCAGAATCCAAAGTTGTTTACTACTAAAACTATTGGCTATGCAACATCAGGGGAAGTGGCAACAACTGAAATCAAGTGTATAGACATATGGCTAGTCCTATAGAAATCGCCCTGTAAAATGACCGTTTAAGTGATTGGTTGGTCCTTAGCCCTGCCCCAATGACTTTGCAGTTTTGTGCTATAAAAGGCTCTGTTACGTGGGAAATAAATGAGTTCTTGCTAGACTTGGCTCCCTGCTGCGTCTGATTGTCTCTGGTATCAGGAGGCTGGGGAACTGGCGAGTGGCACACTTACCTTTCCTCGGACTCAGTCCATCCTGTATGGGTGGACTAAGACCCTGCACTGCTCCACTTCTGATCCAGCTCTCTGGTATGTCCTGGTAGGGCAGTGGTAGATGGCCCAAGTCCATGGGCCCCTCACCTATCTGGGAGATCTGGAGGAAGCTCCTGGCTCCTGGCTTTGGATCAGCGTGGCTCTGGCCGTTACAGCCATCTGGGGAGTGAACCAGTGGATGGAAGGCTTCTCTTTCTCTGTCTCTGCCTCTGCAATTCTGCCTTTCAAATAAATAAGTAAATCTTTTTTTAAAAAAAAAAATTTAAAAAAGAATGTCTATATAGCTTCAGAACACTAGGACTAAAAATGCTTAAAACAAACAAACAAAAAACAATTGAATTATGTCTCTCTTCCTAGAAATTTTGTTAACTCAAACCAGCTCTGGGCAAGCACTGTGGTGCAGCAAGTTGAGCCATATTTTGGAACACCTGCATCCTGTATCAGAGTGCCAGTTTGAGTCCCAGCTCCTGTGATTTCAATCCAGCTTCCTGCTAATGTTCCTGGGAAAGCAGCAGAAGACATCCAAGAACTTGAGCCCCTGCTCCTCATATGGGAGACCCAGATGGAGTTGTATGCTCCTGGCTTATGCCAGACCCAGCCCTAGTATTGTGACCATTTGAGAGTGAAACAGCAGATGGAAGAGCTCTTCTCTCTCTCTCTCTCTCTCTCTCTCTCTCTCTCTCTGTCATTCTGCCTTTCAAATAAATAAATCTCTTAAAAAAAACAGCTCAACTATACTCACTTTCTACATTGGGTTTCTTCCACAATTATGTGAAGTTCAAACTGTATTAAGCTGCACTCTCAGTTGAAACTCACAAGTATGTTTATGAAGCTTTATGTTTCTCTAATATACACACACTTCAAGGACTTGAACATCTATTTTCTCTTATAAACAATAACTTGTTGTAAGAAGATTGTCAGACAGGATATTTTTCATCCTTCCTTCTTATGCTAATTCAAACACCCAGTCTGGAAGTGGAAATTCCACATCTTGCATAAAGCAAAATGGAGACAGAGGAACGATGCCATGTGGATGAAACACAAAGCAGTAGTCACTGAAAGAGTAGGGATTAGACCTTAACATTTGCAATCCTTTATCCTTTGTTCATTCCATTAGGTCATACTGTTTCCAATTAACGAGGAGAAACCTTTAAAGGAAGAAATGGTCTTCAAAATAAAAATGAAAGCCTTAAGAATGCAGTCAGCACTAAAAGCTCCCAGTGAACCATCTGGATGAATATTTCCATCTGGAGAGGTGGGGCTGTTTTTATTTTTAAATTCTCAAAGAGGGTCATTAGATCACTTACCTTCTTATAACTGTGCAGTTTAGAGTCTAGCTCCCCTGGGCTGGAATTCTCAAAAAAAGTAGGAAATCAAGTTCAGTTTCTGTGCAGCTGCTGAAGACCCAGCAGCAACTCTTCTCATTTGATTCATTATTTGTTTCAATCTCGTCTCCATACGGTACAAATAAGAAACCAAAACTTTTCAGATTCTTTTTTTTTTTTTTTTTTTTTTTTTTACAGGCAGAGGGACAGTGAGAGAGAGAGACAGAGAGAAAGGTCTTCCTTTTGCCGTTGGTTCACCCTCCAATGGCCGCCGCGGTCGGCGCGCTGCGGCCGGCGCACCGCGCTTGTCCGATGGCAGGAGCCAGGAGCCAGGTGCTTTTCCTGGTCTCCCCATGGGGTGCAGGGCCCAAGCACCTGGGCCATCCTCCACTGCACTCCTGGGCCACAGCAGAGGGCTGGCCTGGAAGAGGGGCAACCGGGACAGAATCCGGTGCCCCGACCGGGACTAGAACCCGGTGTGCCGGCGCCGCAAGGCGGAGGATTAGCCTGTTGAGCCACGGCGCCGGCCTTCAGATTCTATATTAACACAACTTATCGCTATTGATCCACTATAACCCATGTTTTTAACAATGAACGTGAATGAATTAATTCTGTTTCATTAACCTTTTTACCTTCAATGATATATTGAGAAAAATGGATGAAAATTAATAAATTTTATGTCATATATGTCTTGGCTTATTACATGACTAGACAAACTAAATGATTACAAATGCTAAGAGGATGTATTTTTTAGGTTTCAATAAAATGGCAAAAAGCTACTATGGCTTCTGTAGATTTTCCTTGGTCCTCATTCACTGATTTCTGATATCCATAAACTTCTACTTCCTCATTATCAGATAGCTTATATCTCCCATACAAGCAGTAGAATATAAACTAGGTATTGGGGACGTGGATGGTAAGAATGCCAGTAGCTCTGATAACTGAGAAGACCATGATTCCTAATCTGCTTCTTGTGTGGATAATAGCTTTACAAGATGAGAGCAGTGTCTATGTTACAGGCAAATCGTTAACCTGCTGTTGCCACACTTGAGTTTGTTTTAAACCTTTTCATCATTTAAATTAAAATAAATCAAAGAACAAAAAGAGAAGTTTGCCTTTTTTCTTTCTATCAGTTATCCAAGAACAAAGTGAATTTCTTCAATATAGTAAGGTTCACACAGTGAACACTAAGAGATCTTTCCAGGGCAACAGAGTGTTGGTTAAGTTCTTTGTCATAACAAGAGCACATTTTCAAATAATAAAAAATGATCTTTAATTCTGATTTAACATTATTTCTAATAAATTCAAACATATATTTGTTCCTCATTGAATTTTAATGTCAGTATTTTGTAAATGAAATGCCAGTATTTTTCTAATTGGTTCTCTGCTGATTTTTTAAAAATCATCAACTCTATGATATATTTTGGGAGTTTAGTGTAGGGAGTACACACACATTGCATTCTGTCATTTTTTAAGTCCCCCCTAATGAATTCTTAATTACATTATTCAAAAGATCCATTATTCAGCATTCATCTCACCGCTAAATGAAAGTCTTTACCTGACATGTGAATGAAATGAGTCTAAATGCTTTCCACGCCACCTAGGGATTCTGAATAGACTTTTAGCTTAACAGTAGCAAAGGTTTCATTTCTGTTTTAAATTTGTGTGTATTGTTTCTAGAGATGGGTCGCTGTGCAATAGTCTACCTATATGAGTGGCACTTGATTTCCATTGTGTTCTTAGAGTTACCTATGGCCAGGAAAACTATCGGCAAGGTTAAATGATTAGGGAACGTAGAAGAAATACCATTCAAGACTTTATACTGTACAAAAGTTTCAGACACATGTCCACATCCCCTAAAACACTAACTTCAGATAAGGACACTTAACTTTCTCTAAAAGTTCCTTTTAAACTTTCCCCCATTTCATTTCTCATCAAGAAAAACAGTGCTAACTGGTAGCAGGAGGCATTGAGAAATTCTCCAGTGAATAACAAGATCTTTTTTTTTTTTTTTGACACACGACTTCCATTGCTTTCTTTTGTCAGACTAATCCTAATGTGGGAAGTAAGAAAGAGTCTGAGATCCTCTATGATTTTAAGTCATATCTAAAAATGAACAAGTTATTATTTATCAAGCAGTCTCCAAATGATATTCTGAGAATATAGCTACCAGGAAAGAGAGCTGATGTTAGAGTAGTATGTTAACAGTTTGTGCTCTAGAGTTCTCACTAGTTCTAAAAATGTAAGAAAACCTGCAGGAAATATAGTCTCAGTGAAAGCAAAGTTCATTTTCTAATAACTTAATGTAATAAAATACCATCTTCTCTCTCCCTACCCTGGCTTCAGAGAAGAAAGTTAGCAATAACATTTAACAGCACTGAATCATTTTGTTTTTGGTTTTTTACTCAGTATGGTTTGTTTTAAATTCCTAGAGTGTGTGGAACATAGCTGAAGTTATCACTACTAATTTTGCTAGGTGTAGGGGAATGTCTGTGTGCAGGTGTGTACAAGGGCAAGCCCTATGTCTCATTCAGCTATACACAGCTGATATCACCAGATCTAATATTGAGTTGACAAAAAAAAATGGATGAAATCTTTTGGATCTCCAAGTTCATCACAAATATCCCTCTTAGCCAAAGCATAAGTTAATAGTTTGTGGTTCAGAGCTCTCTCTTGGAAGATAGTAGGAAATGTCTCTGGATAAAAAAAGCACTGCATTTCTTTTCCACTGTTGTTTTTATAGCAACTGCCACTGTCCCTAAAATTGGGGAAGAAATTATTCTGCAATTGCTGGACAGACTGAAGAAAGTAATAGAGAAGAAATTTCAACACAAAATAACTCCAAACACAGGATATCACTGTATCTTCAAGGGAAAAGTCTGTTTTAATGTTACCATATTGATATTCATTGAGTATCATAAAAATCATTGATAAATACACACTTTTTTAATGTTTAAAATTTATTTGACAGATAGAGTTAGACAGTGAGAGAGAGAGAGAGAGAGAGAGAGAGAGAAAGGTCTTCCTTCCGTTGATTCACTCCCTAAATAGCCGCTATGGCTGGAGCTACGCCGATCCAAAGCCAGGAACCAGCTGCTTCCTCCTGGTCTCCCATGCAGGTACAGGTCCCAAGCACTTGGACCATCCTCCACTGCCTTCCTGGGCCACCAAAGAGAGCTGGACTGGAAGAGGAGCAACCGGGATAGAATATGGGGCCCACATGGGATGTTGGCACCACAGGCAGAGGATTAACCAAGTGAGCCATAGTGCCGGCCCCCAATACATACATTTTTTTAAAAGATAGGTAACATCTAGATTTTTAAAAATTTATTTTGAGAGACAAAGAGAGAGAGACACAGACATATAGCAATCTTCCATCTGCTGGTTCACTTCTCTGACTGCTCACAACAGCTGGGGCTGGGTAAGACTGAGGCCAAAACCCAGGAACTCAGACTTGGACTTCCTAGTGGATGACAGGGATCCAATTACTTGAGCCATCACCTTTGCCTCCCAATCAGGATGTACATTAGCAAGAAGCTGGAAACTGGAGCAGGGATTCAATATCATATTATATCATATCATATCATATCACTCTGATATGGGATTTGGGCATCCCAAGTGAAGTCTTAACCACCAAGCCATAATTCTGTCTCAGAATTTAAATTTTTAAAGAAAACAGAATGAATGGCATCCATACTACACTAACAAGAAAGAAGTGTCAAAAAAAAAAAAGAAGACTCTCATTAATTCAATAGAAGCTATGAGTACGTAGATATATAGCTCTTTCCCAGTTTTGATGAGTTTACAATTATTACGTCAACAGAAGGTCCAATCTTGAAGCATATTTCTGATCAACTGGAGGTGAAGCTCATGGCACAGCAGTGGAGTCACCCAGACTCCAATACCTGCTATATTGAAAAGATGAGTAAAAAGATTAAAACCTCCTTTAGAACTAACCCCCTTATTTTTCTTTCTTTCTAGAAGAAAATGGCCACCATAATCTGGGCAAGGATCAACTCATGCAACAGCTGGTGTTTTGGGGAACGAAGGCAATCCTTACTAGCTGAAAATTAATTTGGAGGCCCATCTTTAGAAGGTACTTGAAATGTCAGTGGGAAATCCGTGCTAATCCACCCCTCTGATGGGCAAGATGTGTGAGCGCAGTTCCTGGGGACTTGAATTTTCCCATTGCATGGCGGAGAAGCATCCCTTGCTGAGGACACTATGCAACTCCAGCCTCAGGGTTCAAAGTCCTCAGACCTAAAAGCTAAGTCAATGAGTGGAAGACATTTTGATGCCAGTCAAACTAGAGAATTGGAAAAGTAATCACACTACTCAAATGGGAAAAACTCCTTTACCTACTGGCCAATCCGGTTCATAACTTAGCAGAACTCTCAGTTCCCCAGCCAATGAAAGAAAGACCAGCACACATTCGATTTTCCAGGACGGTGCTGGGTTTGTGAGGAAATGAGTCTCACAATAAGAGATGTGAGTCTGTGTTCATCAGAGCCTCTTGTATTTTACAGGAGAAAACATAGGCCCGACCTCTCTCCCAGAGGGCGTGTCCCACAGCCTGGCTAGACTGTTTTATGTCTTGCTTCCCCCATTCCAACACAGGTGGAAAAGAGACCTTTACATAAAAGAAGCAGACGCAGAACTTGCCAAGCTTTCACACAGGACATGTGCACGTTTCAAAAATAAAAGGTGTGTTTAGGGGGAAATGGAGGCTGTTTAAGTTAAGAGTGCTGGGGGAATGAGGAACCTCTTGCTTGATGTCTGGCACTTTACAAGGCTCTGCACAATTGGTTTTTCATCGGTAGTGCAACAATATGGATTTGTCTCTGCTGCTGCTACCAGGAAAAAAAAATAATGAAACTTATGACTAATATTTTAAAGTGAAAGAAGCAATAGCTCTTTAATTGTCTTGTTTCTTTTCTTGTAGCTATAAAGGCTGATGTTGCTTAAAACTTTCCCTTGCTTTCCCTCAGAGCCACTGTAACATCAACTATTATTTACCTGACGTAACTACTACTTTTGAAATGTCATTTTATTATTTTTAAATGAGGTAATTTGCAATTCCCTGTACCATTCATAGATGTCTCTTTCTATGTCCCCTTTTAAAAGGCAACTCCTGAAATAATAATACAGTGTGTTTTTTAATGATAATTTCATTTATTTTTAAGCAATATGTGTTGTACTTTCACCTTGGGATTGTTTACCTTTTAGGTAAAGTCTTCCATAGAGAAACTGCATGCTAGAATGGTTTCTCTGCTTATGACAATGAACAGGATTAAGAAAAAAACTGAAGGACCTTTGATAAATAGCATGTCTTCATAACAATGATTAGAAGTTTCTTCTTTTGTCTGAAATAATAGCTACTTCCTGTTTGTCACTTTTCATTTCAATTAAACAATCCTTAGTGTGTTATACAGAGAAAGGTGTCTTTTCTTTTTCTTTTTTTGCCACTGGAGAGCAAGCATTTGAACTTCCTTCTAATTTGATAATAGTCACTCAAACATGCTCGTATCTAACACACTATCATCGAAGCCTGCTACCTGTTTTTGTTGGTAATCATCCCAGAGGAACATAATTTTACATTAGGAAGAATAGTAAATAGTTAAACCATTGCAAATAGTCTAAATGTGTTTAGCTAAGTTGTTCTCTAGACTGTTTCTCAGTGTTCCTACCACTCCCTGTAACCATACCAGCCTTTTCAATCCTTTTAAAATTCCTGCTGTTTATTCTGAAATGCTGACGACTCCTTAGGTCGGAGTACCAGTGGCGCACAGTCCTTAACATGTTAAAAGAGATGTACACTAGACGCGATGCTTCAAGTTTAAACTTAGGATCATTGATAGCTATAAAAGCACTCACTCAAAACCACCTAACCTTCTTAGCTGGTTAAAAGAGTATAATCCTCTCAGTTATTAGAAGACCTTTGAAGTGAAACACAGAAACTCAGCCTTTCTGCCTGTTTTTAAATTTCTCCTTGACTGCAGACTCAATCACAGGGCAGTGCAGTGAGCAGCGGATTACTTTACTTGAACTTTGCTCCAGTCAGGACATTTTAAGGCTTATAAATCTTGAATCCATCTAAGTTCACCTTAAATTAGCCTTGCAAAAACACACTCCAAACTCCAGTTGTCAGCCTGGTGGCTCTGGGCCAGATACCCCTCTGGATCTAAAACATGGATTAATTGTCATCTTCTCTCTCTCTCTCTCTCTGTCTCTTAGACACAATTTTAAGAAAAAAAAACAATGAAACTAATTTCATGTGCAGAATAACTTACTGTTATCAGGTATATTTAGTATTTAAAATCTATGTGATGAAAACAGAGAGTCAAGCAGCCTGGTTGTGTATACAGTAATGCCATCTACTGCACAAGGAACCTGGGGCTGCGCCAATAAGCCATGCCAAGATACAACAGATTTTTCAATTTTCCAGCAAATAGAAACAAAATACTGGTTTCAGAAGGTGTACTCAACAAACACTTCTCAATGTGTTTCTGATTTGTGGTCGGAATGTTTTTACTGCTGGTGCCCTGCACTTTTGAGACATTTATTTCCTAAAAGAAAGATTCCTTTCTATAAACCTCAACTGTCTGTTTTTCAAAGCAATTTAAAATCAAACACACAAATAAAATTCTTAACATATGGAAACCTTCATATAAGGCCTTACGTATTCAGAGTTAAAATTGTTTTATAAACTGTAATGCTTTGCAGATGAAAATACAGAGAGGATGACTGTTTTTAGCACTAATGCTTTTTGACAGCGTTAAACCTTGTTTTAGTAATTGACATCAAAATGTTTGGTGGTTTTAAATGGACCATTAATAAAAATGGCATGTTTTAAGTTTTTTAGAAATTGCGCTTAATACTGAGAAGTGGGATAAAATTGCAAGTGTAATAAGGTGTTTTCATTATTTTTTGAAAAATTCTTATACCAAACAATGCTGATTCTCTGCTTGCCTCCCCCATGTCTCTAGAGTAACTTCTGATGCTCCAAGGGAGACTACATTTCCTCTTCATCCATCATCAGATTGTTGTAGCTCCACTTTGGGAAAACACTAAAGCAAAACAAGCAAACAAAAAAATACCATCTTACACCGTGAGAACTCTAGTTGGCTGCTAAAATCCAGTTGGATCCCCTGGCTCCATAATAATGGACTCAAAGGTCGCTAGGGTAAACTGGAAAGAATAAATCCAAAGACACAATTTTAGAACAGATTTAGGACACCCTCAAAACTGGCATAAAAAGAGTCATTATAGAACCCCCAAAACTGGGTTTGCTTTCTTGATGCACAGCAAACTAATCACCAATAGCAAGCAGTGTGGTGGAATAAAGCAGGTGTTTATTGCAAAGAGCAGAACAAGGAGTGGGCTGCTATCACTTTATTCCCAGGTTCCCAGAGCAGTTAGGAGTGAAGGTTCTTGTAGACTGAAGCGTGTTCAGATCATGTCCAGATCCCTGGGTGATTGACATTGCTCATGATTTTCACTTGATTGGTCAGTGACAGCATGTAATTTAGGGAATATTGATGATGGCAAAGTGGGCTTCTGGCAGTCTGGTGGGCTACATGCCGGTGATAGCTACATTTTGCTTAGGGCCTAGACTTTTGGAAAAGAAATCCCATAAGACAAGACTTAACTTCCAGATGTTATCCAGGGGCCCAATGATGTGATATAGTAGGTTAGGTCTTCACCTATGGTACCATATGAATGCAAGTTCAAGTCCCATCTGCTCTATTTCTGATCCAGCTCCCTGCTAATGGCCTGGGAAAGCAGTAGAGGATGACCCAAGTCCTTGGGCCCCTGCACTCACATGGGAGACCCCAAGAAGGCTCCTGGCTCCTGGCTTCAGAGAGGCCCTGCCCTGGCTATTGCAACCATTTAGGAAATGAAGCAGTGGATAAAAGACTTCATTCTGTCTCTCCCTGACTCTTTCTGTGGCTCTGCCTCTCAAATAAATAAATAAATCTTGAGGAAAAAAGATGTTACCCATAAAGGAAATAAATGACCTCAGGAGTGTGAAGATTAGGGACCTTGTAGGGAAGCTGCACCACTCCCTCAATTCAATGAGTTAATTTTACTAAGAGGCTGATTTGCAATCATAAAAGCAGGGCAAGAATTCAAGCTAGGGGGAGGAGTTTGGGATATCCTAGAATACTTGATCTGATGGTTTCTAGAATCTTGATTCAAAGCATTGTGTTGGCATTCAGTTTCAGTATCACCTCTGTCATAAAAAATATTGAATCTAGAAAGCCAAATAAATTTCTCATTGCCTCATGTCATGTACCTACAAAATAGGTAAAATTAGAATAACAATATTTATTTTGCCAAAATAGAAAAACTGTTTTTAAAATCTCATTAAAAACTCTGTCTGTGAAAAGTCTTTGAAGGAAAGCAAAATCATTCAGTTCCATCATATTCAGCAAATCTCTTCTGAGTGTCCATTAGACATCATCCACAATGCAGAGAAGAGTAGTATGGGATATGAATGCTAGGGATATTTAACCTGTGGACAATTTGAAGAATGAATGGGATGCAAGTAACAAATGAGATAAAATTGGGACTGGAAAACCATTTGGTACAGAGAATATAATTTGATAAGATAAATGTTTCTACTTTAAAAGATCCAGCATTGAAATATGAAGATGTACGGGTAAGCAAGAACACATAGGATTAGGCTTAAGGCATGTAAAGATACAATGTAAAAGACTGTCATCACAATACCAGATCTCAAGAAATACTATAGGGCAGATATAATTAAAACAGCCTGATACTAGCTTAAAAACAGACATGTAGACCAATATAACAGAATAGAAATTCTAGAAATCAATCCATACATCTACAACCAACTTACCTTTGACAAAGGAGCAAATATCAATCCCCGAATCCAAGACAGTCTCTTCAACAAATGGTGCTGGGAAAACTAGATCTCCACATGCAGAAGTATGAAACAAGACACCTACCTTACACCTTCTACAAAAATCACTCAAAATGGATCAAAGACCTAAATCTATTACATGATACCACCAGAGAACATTGGAGAAACCCTAGAAGACATTAGAATAGGAAAAGACTTCTTGGAAAAATTCCAGAAGCACAAGCAATCAAAGCTAAAATTAACGAATGGGATTATATCCAACTGAGAAGCTTCTGCACTGCAAAAGAAACACTCAGCAAAGTGAAGAGGCAATCAAAAGAATGGGAGAAAGTATTTGCAAACTATGCAACTGATAAAGGATCATTTTTCAGAATCTGTAAAGAGATCAATAAATTCAACAATTACAAAACAAACAACCCAGTTATGAAATGGGCAAAGGAACTGAACAGACATTTTTCAAGAGACATAATTCAAATGACCAGCAGACACATAAAAAAATGCTCAGGATTGCTATCAGGGAAATGCAAATAAAAACCACAATGATGTTTCACCTCACCACCGTTAGAAGGCTCTGATACAGAAGTCAACAAACAACAAATGCTGGCAAGGATGTGGGGAGAATGGTACCCTAATCTACTGTTGGTAGGAATGCAAACTGACACAGCCACTGTGGAAGATAGTGTGGAGATATCTCAGAAAGCTGAATATAGACCTACCATATGACCCAGCAATCTCACTCCTGGGAATTTATCCAAAAGAAATGAAATCAGCATACAAAAGAGTGATCTGTTCCCCCATGTTCATTTTAGCTGGATTTATAATAGCTAAAATATAGAAGCAACCCAAATGTCCATCAGCTGAGGACTGGAAAGGAAATTATGGTATATATATACTCTATGGAATATTACACAGCAGTAAAAAAAGTAATCTTGACATTTGTGACAAAATGGATGCAACTATAAACCAGTATATTTAGTGAAATAAGCCAATCATAAAAAGACAAATACCACATGGTCTTTCTGATACATGGTAAGTAATGGAGTATCTAAAAGGTAAAGTACAGGAATGAAATTGACACCTTGAGCTGTGAGGATCTTGAACAGCCCTTATCTTGACTTGAGGAACAATATTTTTTCTTGTTTGTGCTCTTTTTTTTCTTTTTTCTTCATACTATTCAGTGAACTCTCTACTTAGTGTAGGGTTAATCTTATGAGTATAAAATTAACTGAAAATTTATATTTGTAAGAAATAAGAATGGGAAAAGGAAAGAGAGGAGGATGAAGGGTAGGAATATGGGTGAGAGGAAGGTAGAGGGAATAATCACCAGGTTCCCAAATTTGTGTATATTGGTGCGTGAAGTTTGTATCCTTAATAAGATAAAATAAAAAGATTGCCATTCATTTATTCATTCAGCAAATATTTATTGAGTCATCATGAACCAAACTATAGTGTATATCAGTCAGTAACAAAGCAAAACAGAGGAACTCAGTTCCTGACCTCATCTTATCCATATGAGGTTAGAGACCTTGGACCTAGCAAAGTAGGAAATTACAAAGATGTAGTTCATATTCTATACAGGCTACTCTGATGTCAGTGTAGGAGTTGTGCTCCAGGGAATGAGAAAGGTTTATGTTAACACATGGACCTTTCTTTCCAATGCCATGCCATCCTCCCTACCCTTTCTACATAGTCCTAAATTTTTTATTATGTTGATAAAAACAATGGAGAAACTAAACTGCCATATTGAACATGATGAAGACAACGGAGACTATTATCTCTGGAAATAGATCTAGTTCTACAGAGTAAGTGGGAGAAGCAACAGCAATGAGAGTCACTGGTTTGTGGCACAGTGGGTTGAGCTGCTGTTTACAAAGACAGCATCTTATATCAGAGTATGAGTTTGAGTCCTGGCTTCTTCACTTCATATCAGCTCCCTTCTGTGACTGAGAAGGCAGCAGAAGATGGACCAGTGACTTGGAACCCTGTCACTCCTGTAGGAGACCAGAGTCAAGTTCTGAACTCCTGGATTCAGTCTGGCCCAGTCCTACTTTTTGCAGGCATTTGGGAAGTGAACCAGCTAGTGGAAAATTCTCTCTCTCTCTCTCACTCCCTATCTCCCTTTCTCTGCTTCTCCCTCTCTCTTTGTCATTCTGTCTTTCAAAATAACTACATATAAATTCATTTTTAAAGAATTATCCTCAAAAAATAAATATTTAAATGGTACAAATACTGGGGATGATTATTCTTGAAAATTTACCAAAAATATCAAAGAACATGGTGGAGATAATGTTGAGATTGTGATTATGATTTGAGAATTTATGTGCAGCTCCAGAACTGATGTTTCAGGCCAACACAAGACATATGTATCCACTAATGTAAAAAGAAGCACAAAAAAGTCCTCAACAATATTCAGGAAGTTTTGAGATACAAACAGAATTCTTATTTCCAATGAGCTCAAATTTTAGAACAACTGATGGATGTAACATTTTAAAAATTAAGATACAATTAAAATATTAACTCAACTTAGCCATTCACCAACTATACATATTTCAAAGCAACTTGTAGTACTCAATAAATATATATTATTTTTATCTGCCAAGTTAAAAAATAAATAAATAAATAAAATGTAAAACTATATATAATTGACAAATAAAAATTTTAAGAAGGTTAATGTATTTATTTGAGAGGCAAAGTTGCAGACAGAGAGGCCTTCCATCCATTGATTCACTCCCCCAAATGGCCACAATCGCAGAGCTGGGGCAATCTGAAGCCAGCTTCCAGAACCTTCTCCCCCATCTACCACGTGTGTGCAGGGGCCCAAGCATTTGGACAATCTTTCACTGCTTTCCCAGGATATTAGCAGGGAGTTGGATCAGAAGTGGAGCAGCCAGAACTCACACAGGTGCCCATATGGGATACCAGCACTGCAGGCAGAGGCTAACCCTACTACATGACAACACTGGTCCAACAAATAAAAATTATATATATTTATAATATACGTTATGATGTTTCAATATATGTATATATTGTCTCATGGTTAAATCAAGCTTATTAACATTTCTGTCACCTCATATATTATTTTTAAATATTTATTTATTTATTTATTTATTGACAGAGTGGACAGTGAGAGAGACAGAGAGAAAGGTCTTCCTTTTGCCATTGGTTCACCCTCCAATGGCTGCTGCGGTCAGTGCACCACGCTGATCCAATGGCAGGAGCCATGTGCTTCTCCTGGTCTCCCATGGGGTGCAGGGCCTAAGCGCTTGGGCCATCCTCCACTGCATTCCCGGGCCACAGCAGAGAGCTGGACTGGAAAGGAGCAACCGGGACAGAATCTGGTGCCCCAACCGGGACTAGAACCCAGTGTGCTGGCGCCGCAAGGTGAAGGATTAGCCTAGTGAGCCACGGCCCCGGCCGTCATATATTACTTTTGTGTTGAGAACATTTAATCTCATTTAGCAGTTTTCAAGATTAACTACAGTCACCATGCTATACAATAGATCTCCTGAATTTGTTCATTCTAACTAAACTGTGCTTTTTCACTAACATCTCCTCATCCAGTAATCCCTCCGCATCCCCTGGTAAGCATGATTCTACTGTATGTTTCTAAGAATTTGACTTTTCTAGATTCTCCATATGAGTGAAGTAATGCAGTATTTATCTCTCTATGGTCAGTTTATTTCATTTAACTTCATGTCTTCCATGCACATACATGAGGTCATAAATAACAAGACTTCCTTCATTTTTTAATGCTTGTTTATTAATTTCCATCTGCTTAAAAGGCAGAACAACTGAGAGAATAAGAATGAGAGTGATCTTCCATCCACTGTTTCATTCTTGAAATGCCTGCAACAACCATTACTGGACCATATGAAAACCAGGAGCCTGGAACTCCATCAGGGCCTCTCATGTAGGTGGCAGGGTAGACCATTATCTGCTGCCTCTCAAGATGCATTAACAGGAACTAGACTAGAACAAGGTATCCAGAACTTGATACCCTCCAATATGGAATGAGAGAGTCTTAAGTGATAACACAACCCATAGCACCATAATACCCACTCCAACTTCCTTCATTTTCAAAGTTGGAAAGTATTCCATTTTATAATGTGATATAATGGCTATCTAGGTAGATTTCATTTCTTGCTGCAACAACCCACAGTAGCATTTATTCAACTGCCTATGAAAATTATGCTGTTTATGTGAGCGTAGCTATCTCTGACAAAACTCATTAAAATTTATTTGGAAATCCATCCTGTAGGTAGATTGCTGGACAATATACTAGTCCTATTTTTAATTGTTAAAATGTATTTTTAACTGAAACATACAAATTGTGCACTTTTGGGGTGCAATATGGTGTTTATATATATATATATATATATATATGTATAATAGAGTATTCAAATATGGGTAAGAATATCTATGTCCTCAAACATTTATCATTTCTTTGTGGTTAAACATATAAAATCCCTTCTTTTAGTTTTTTTTTTTAAATCACAAACAGTATGTTATCAGCATCTCTTGTCACCCTGCTGTAATTTTTTGAGACCTCCACACTGTCTTCTGTAATGGTTGTACTAATTTGCATTCCCACCAAGAGTATGTAGAGCTCTGTTATCTCCACATACTAGCCAACACTTGCTGTCTTTTCATCTTTTTTAACAGCCACTTCAATAGCTTTGGGATAATCTCTGTGGCTGCTGTGTGGATAACCTTTGGATGGAGAGTGTGGGAATATCGTAAGGACTGAACGACGAGTTGGGAGGCCTTTGGGTCAGTCAAGTTTGCTGGTGGCTTGCGGAACAGCATGTGCCTGAAGGGACTGGAAACTAAGTGTTTGTGTGGATCATTATAAATTAATCATGACCTGTCAGACAGTACTCACACAAGAAGATAAAAATGTCTACACAGAGGAAAGGTCTGGGAGAAAGACATATTTTTGAATGCCAACAAGTTAGAGATGTGATTTGAGGTCAAGAATATAGAAAGAAAAAAAGAGGTGAAGATTGGAGTCTTGGGAAGTTGTAACATGTAGGGGTCTGGAATAGATAGAGAAATAAGGAAAGGAAATAAGAAAAAAGCCATCTTGCATAGGAAAGGTATAAAGCACAAAGAAGTAATCAAACAGGTCATGTGCTAGGCCGGCGCCGTGGCTCAACAGGCTAATCCTCCGCCTTGCGGCGCCGGCACACCGGGTTCTAGTCCCAGTCGGGGCTCCGGATTCTGTCCCGGTTGCCCCTCTTCCAGGCCAGCCCTCTGCTGTGGCCCGGGAGTGCAGTGGAGGATGGCCCAAGTGCTTGGGCCCTGCACCCCATGGGAGACCAGGAGAAGCACCTAGCACCTGGCTCCTGCCATCGGATCAGCGCGGTGCGCCGGCCGCAGCGCGCCATCCGTGGCAGCCATTGGAGGGTGAACCAACAGCAAAGGAAGACCTTTCTCTCTGTCTCTCTCTCTCACTATCCACTCTGCCTGTCAAAAAAAAAAAGAGGTCATGTGCTGATAAAAGTTCAATAAAAATGAAAGTAAAAAATTGTCATTTACATGGCAAGTTGAAGAACATTGGTAACTTTCATAAAATTCACTGAGTACTGTGATAAGGATGACTGAGGAGGGCTGGAGTTGGAGGGAGGAAGTGGGAGCCAGGCATATAGACTCCCTGCCTTGTGTTCTCTTGGGACAAGGGGTTTTGCTCCATCAAATGGAAATGCTTCTACTCCTATGTGTCCAGCATTCCATCCCTTCCTCTTTTCTCTTGGAATTTTCTTTTCCAATATTTCCTTTCCTTTGCTGATTAGAAATGCTCTTAATAACTTTGGAAAAATCCTCCATTCACTCCTGGAAATTTAACTTATTGTTGTAATTAAACTTTCATAATTAAACCAACATCATATGGCTTAATTTCCACTCATCTTAAAATATTTCTCTTAATCATTCCAATTACTTCCCTAATTTACTACTTTCTTTTGTATCCAAATTATAGCCTGAAAATGGCTCTCTAATCTACATCAAATTTATTTCTCCTTAGAAAGTGAGCAGCAACACCATCCCCTGGTGCTTTTGTGTCCAAATGGAATAGATCAATTGTTGGCATGAGCATGGGATCAGGAATTTACAGGGATCAGTGTATCAGGGATAACAGGAGAATTAATTTGCTTCCTGATTGGAATATGCCACTGAACTACAGTTATGTCAGCCATCCAAGGCAGAGAAATCTTGGTACTGGAAGTAAGCATCCAGATGATTCAATACTGGGGAAGATCAAGGCCACTGGATCTCCATTGCGGTGCCAGACTATCCTGTCATGATGATGAGGCAGAATAGGGAATGTCTGAGACTTGTGTGTTAAATTGCTAACCATGCACCAACCACAAAGAAAAAAAAATCTGATCTGAGAAACAACCATAGTAACCCACACTTCAAGGAATCAGGAGAATGTGGCCCCAGCCCTTCTGTGAAGACATGTAATGAAAACTGAGTCACTGACCTTTCACCTTGACACTGAGGGACCCCTAGGTTTCTCACTGTTGGTGAGGCTGCTTCATCAGCCCAGGGAGGAAGAAGATAGTCATGGCTGCCCTCAAGAATCAAAACGCAGTCTATGACCTAAGCAGGCATACATGAGCCTCCTGAAATGAGCCCCTCAGTAGGAGAGCTCCTGCTAAGTATACACGATCAAGCTTAATCCCCTAAAACATACCTGGATCAAGTCTGGACAGTGAACTAAAGAGTTTTTGTTATTGTTTTTTTTTTCCCTAGTACATCAGCGTAGATCACAAATCGAATGGTATTGATACTGTTGGATCTCTGGCCTTTACAGACATCAGAATGGGGAGGATGACCCATATTTACATCAGTTCTAGTAGAGGCATACTGTATTACTAATTGAACTTTTAAGGGAAATAATAGAAAGAATGAACTATTATCCTATCCCTAGCAGGGAGCCATTAAATTGAAGCACCACATGTTAGCCTACCACTGGTAAAATGTGAAAAATACAGCCAGACTAACATAGATATTACAGCTATAAATACCATAAGTAATGATATTTGACCCAATAAGAAAGAGAAAGCAAGATTTGTGAGGGGAGCAACAGGATGCTGAGGACTGAGTGTATAGAAAAGCTTTCATATGGCAGAACCAGGTGTGTGTACCTTCATTAGTCCTCTAAAGCAAAACATTAGGAGTCTTAAGAAACTAATCCTTCCTTGCTCTGTCCCACGGCCCTGCTTTCTTATTTTTTTACAACTTCTAAAGAATTGAGTCTGGATCTTTTTGCACAACACCAAGGCCTTGTAGGGACTATCAGGATACTCTGAGTTAAAGATAGTCTCAGTAAAAGAAGTCTGAGGAGAGGACATTTGACCCAGTGGTTAAGATGTCAGTTGGGACACCTGTCTCTCATATTGAGTGCCTGGGTTCCATTCCCATCTCTGGTTCCCTACTTGAGCTTCCTGCTAATACTGATCCTGGCAGGCAGCAGTGTAGGCTTAAGTAGTTAGATCCCTACTACCAACATGGGAGACCTGGATTGATTTCATAGCTCCTGGCTCCTGGCTTAGGCCTGACCTATTCCTGACCATTAGAGGCTTTTGAGGAGTAAACCAGTGGAGGAAAGTTCTCTGTGAGTCTCTAAAATTAAGAAAATAAACAAATAAAAACTTTATAAGAAAGAAGATGCTAGTGTATAAAGAAATGTTTAGGCTGGTGAAAAGGATAGAGTTGAGCCTTGAGAAGAGGTGCAGAACTTGGGAGCAATAGTCTCTTTCCTATGGAAAATAGGGTGGAAAAAAGAATGCATGGGAGAGGGCTAAAGGATACTTTATTAGTAATGTTCTCTTTGGGTATTTTCTAAGAGACTAATTAAATTGTATTTAATTTAGTTATATTTTGAATTGGCATTTCTTTTGATTCTAATTTTCCTTTGGACTTCTGTTTTTCAATTATGATTACATGTAGGAGGTTAAAGTATCGGTTTTATTGGAGTAACATTTTTGACAATCCAAATAAGATAAAATAACAGTCTAGGGGCCAACGCCATGGCACAGGCGTTGGCCCCTAGACTAGGCACAGGAGGTTAATCCTCTGCCTGCGGGGCCAGCATCCCATATGGGCACAGCTTCTAGTCCCGGCTTCTCCACTTCCCATCCAGCTCTCTCTATGGCCTGGGAAAGCAGTAGAAGATGGCTCAAGTGCTTGGGCCCCTGCACCCACAAGGGAGACCAGGACGAGGTTCCTGGCTCCTGGCTTCAGATCGGCATAGCTCTGGCATTTGGGGAGTAAACCAACAGAAGGAAGACTTTTCTCTATGTCTCCCCCTCTCATTGTCTGTAACTCAACCTCTCAAATAACTAAATAAAAAATCTTAAAAAAATAAAATGAAATAACAGTCTAACCTAGATTGTGCACTTGGGGATTTTGATGATGGGATAGTAGGAACGAATATTTAGAGTATAGTATGACGGAATAAGAGAATTGCCTTTGACTTAAAGGGAGAAGAAGAAATAGTCTAGAGTATGTATCTGGCATAGTTGATTGACTCAGTGAGAGTTCCAACAATGTGGTATGGAAAAGGAAAACACCAACCTAGGTTGAAGACAATTCATAGGCAATGGGGCATCAATGTTTGGAGCTGGAGGCAGAGTTAAAGCCACAGATTCTGTTAGTTGAGACAGGAGAAAACAAAATATATTTACATACTCACATACTCAATACAACACTTCATGAAAAATGCCTCCCCTTCTGGTCACTAAACGTGTGTGTATTTTCCATACACCATGCAATTCTTCAGCAGACCAAATGGATGTCCTATAATTTGATTTAATTTTGACACTGTCTACCTGGAAAGAGGGTCAGATTTCATAGGAACAGGGCTCAGTCCCACAAGACTGCCCCAGTTCAGATGTCAACGCAAGCCTCAGGTTATGATCTGTGCTTCTGAATAAACTGCCTGTCAATCAGGGTTCCCACAACCCCCTGCTCGGGTTCCATTAATCTTCTAAAGCAGCTGATAGAGCCCAGAGAAACAGTTTATTTATGTTGACCAGTTTATTATGAAGGAAATGAAAGAGGATACAGATGAATGGCCCTGGGGAAGATGCACAGGGCAACATACATGGGAAGGAGCATGGAGCTCCCTTGACCTCTCTAGGAACACCACTCTCCAGGTGGCCCCACATGTTCAGCTATCCAAGGACTCTCTAAGCTTTGTCCTTTGAGTCTTCATTGGGGCTTCAACACCTGGGTATGACTGATTAAGTTATTGGCCATTGGTGATCAGACTGACCTTCCATCGTCTCCCTGACTCCAGAGATCAGGATGGTACCCAATGTTCCAACTCTCTAATCACATGGTTATTTCCCCTGACAACCAGCCTCCATCCCGCAGCTATTTAGAAATCCACACATATAAATTATGTTCCTATCACCTTTAAAAATCTCAGGGACTTAGGAGCTCCATCCCAGGAATAAGGGATAGATATTATATAGATATATATATACACACACACACACATATATATATATATATATATATACACACATGTATGTATATATATATATATATATACACACATATATATACACATGTATATATATATATATATATACACATATATGTAATCACAGTATCATAGTCTCACATATAAATGACAAATAAACCCATTGGAACAGATGAGATTCCCTAAGGCAGATGATCCAATAAAAATCCCAAAGGAATCCAAGGGAATCAGGACATTGTTAATTAACAAATTATTACTTAATCATCTAAAATATTAGACACACTGGCATTCTTCAGATAATGTAGCAGTACAAAATAAAAACTTACTAATAACTAACAAAACCAACTAATAACATAAACTGTAGGTGCTGTGCTCTACACAGTGTAACAGGTTACAACACCTCTGCTGATAACTATCATATGATTCTGTGTTCTAATAGTCTGCCAACCCCTTTACCTAGACAGAGTTTTGAGTCTTGTGGAGGTTCTCATAGCTTCATTCCCATAGATTCAGGCCCATTGGTGGTCATGTCTTCATTTGATTAGCACAGTTGTCCAAGGATTATTAGACAAAGGAATATCAAGTGTACTTCAGTGATTGTCCTGAGATCTAAGCATTCTCCATTTTCTTCTATTATATAACAGAAACCAAGTGTCCTTCTGACAACTGGAAGGAATCACCTAGGCCACTATAATGAACTCTTCTTTCTCTGCCTGATGGTTCAACAGCCTGAGAAACTCAAAATTCCTAGAGGACAGTCTCAGCTTACAGTTCACTGGAAACATTTTGCTGTTTCCTCATAGGAATATACCTCTCTTGTGAAGCTTGATTTTCAAACCCAGTGAAACACACTCTTCAGAGTGGGGAATAAATGTTCTTCTAGTGTTTAACGAAGAGAACTGCATTTAGGGGCTGGTGTTATGGCATAGTAGGGTTAGCTGCCATCTATCCATCTATGGTGCCAACATCCCATATTGGCCCCAATTTGAATCCTAATTGCTCCATTCCCAATCCAGCTCTCTGCTAATGTACCTAGGAAAGCAGCAAAAGAGGTTTCAAGTACTAGGACTTCTGCACCCATGTGGGAGACCCAGATGTAGCTCCTCTCTCCTGACTTTGGCCTGGCCCAGTCCTGGTCGTTACAGCCATTTGGGGTGTGAACCAATGGATGGATGATCTCTCAATTTCTCTCTCTCTCTCCCTCTCTCTCTCTCTCTCTCTCTATCTCTCTCTCTCCCTCTCTCTCTCTCTCTCTCCATCTCTCCTTTCTCCTCTTTTCTCTGTAACTCTGCCTTTCAAATAAGCAAATAGATCTTTAAAAAAACGAGTACTCTATTTGCAAGAAGAGCCACTCCAACCACTGTGCCTTAACTCTCAGACCTATATCTTATCTGTTCAGCCTAAATTGTTTGCTGATTTAAGATGTACAACCAATCCCATAGGACTAGTATCCTCATCTCATAGGGTGTTGTCGTCTTGTTCACACTGCCACTGAAATTTTCATATATCATCCCACTTTTCTGCCCTGCTGGCTGCTTCAGGAGAATGAGGTATGTGGTACCAATAGTGAATTCTGCAGATGTGGGCCAATTGCCATTAAAATGGCCCTACTCAGAGAATATAGATGATAGATATAGATATAGATGATATAGACATAGATATAGATATATAGATATAGATGATATAGATAGATAGATGTGTGTGTTTTTAATGACAGTCAATAAATCATTCTACAAGCTCATGAAGAGCACTGCTTGCGGCACATTGCATGCTGTGAAGGTAAATCTCTACCCAGACTACTTAGCTATGCCTGAAGAAACATGAGACGCTGCCCTCTCTGATAGGAGGAGTCAATTACAGTTCCCATGTAACAAGCTTTCACCTTCTCCTGGCTCCTTTGCTATGTTTGTTTCTTGGCATTAACTACCAGTGTTGGCAAGTTGGACACTGAGCAGAGGCAGTAGCCATATAAGCCTCTGCAGAAAGCACATATGTAGCCTCTATCCCTGTTGCTATATTCATTTTATCCATGGTTACATTGAGAAAGCACTGGGTATCTAAGTAAAGAAGACTGTTATCCACTGGATAGACCACTTACCTAAGTAATTTTTTAAAGCCACTTGTGAAATGGATTACCTTCGCTGAGCATTTATGTGAAACCAAATATTGTCACACTCTGTGTTTTCCCAGAATTTCCATTCCATATACATCTTTTCCAGACTTTTTTCAATGTTTAAATGTTCCATTTAATTCTTTTCTTTACAAATCACTGAGAAGCCAGGTAACTTGTTAACCATCGTCAGTACTGCTAGTGTAGATACATACTTCATGTCTTCTTTCCTTCCACATTCAGTGAACAACTAGATGGACACACTACAGGGTTTTTTCTTTACATATCTCAGGGGTACTTAACCCTGAGGGGAACTGTAGTGCAAGATTCCTCCATTTCTTCCCATTTTCCTGCCTTGATTTCCTCCTGGAAAGTGGTATCTATGTGCTCCAGAACAATCAGGGTTACCATTACCCAGTATTCTGAGATAAATAATGTCCAACATACCTGTGAGCTCTGTGTCAGTGGCATCAAACAACCTTGAGTCAAACATATTTAGAAAAATATGTGTAGATGTACATATGGATATAGAAAATGTGCAAACTTTTTTCTCATCATTTTTCCTAGAGCAATATAGTATAATAAGTACAAACACAGCCTTTACATCATTTTAGCTCTTATAAGTAATTGAGAGATGATTGAAAGTATATGGGAGGATGTGCACAAGTTATCTGTAAATACTTAGATATTTTATAGAGAGAATTGAACATCTGCAGATTTTGGTACCTGTGGGGGTCCTGGACCAATCCTCTGTGGATACCAAAGGATGACTTATTACAAACAACATATTAGAACACTAGAAAAATCTGAGTTGTTCATGGAATTGTGTTTTCTTTGCCAAGACAAGTAATGAAATTTTAACTGAGAATTATGCTAAGAGACTTCTTGGAAATGAGTCCTTCTAAAAAATTATGTGCAAAAGGAGCAGACCCTTTTCATATTGCTGTGTGGATGTTATACCTGGATTAAAGCAAACACCTTGAGAAATGGATACCAGCCAAAGGGTACAAGCAAACTGGACATAGTACACTGGAAAGAGACAAACAACGTAGTTCCTTGATAATGTTGAGCTATAGAGCTAACCATTCTTGGAATCACTTTGCCTCTGCACTTCTTGCTTGCAATGTAACTGATTCTAAATTGTAGCCATGGCAGAGAGAAGGAAGCTTGGCAGAGAGGAAAGGCAGAGGAATGACCTTTCCAATCTAGAAGCTGGGAAGCCTTTTAGAGATAGGAAAAGGAAGATGATTAGAATGTGATTAGATGTTTGCTTTTATTAAATGTTCTCCAAAAGATTAAGGAATCAAACTGAGACAAACACAGGACAATTGGGTTTTCTGTACCAGAGCCTATGTTTTATCTTTCATAAGGAGACTATTAAAACTGAAAAATCAAGAGATGAAGCAAACCACCAAGTTTAAATTAAGAGTAACTGTAGGTTTCTTGCCCTGTCTACAACACTGGCATCATCTGAAGGCTTATTAAAAGGAAAAATCTCAAGCTCCACCCAGATCTATTTCATCAAAATCTATATTTTAACAAGATTCCCAAGTAATTTATAGCACATTAAAATTTGAGAAGAATTTTTAAGACAAAAATTTTGGATATAATTATGAGTACATGGAACTGACCAGAAGAAAATAGACTGAAAACTTATAAAGTTCTTAAGGAAATTGCATTCCCAGTGGATTTTCTATTACTTGATGCTTACTACAAACTTCTTTACACACAAGGGACAGTTTTTGAATGGAAGAGGATTAAATGTATCTGTAAATTCTTTTTTTAGAATAATAAATATTATAAGGCATGAAAACTAAAAAGAGCCTTAGCATTTGAATTGAGATCAGTAATTCTATAAGAAAAGGAAATAAATATAGAGGTTTTGGAACATTTTTAAATTACTTAAGAAGGCAATAAACTCAATATCACATGAAGCAGATTTTCATTTGTTTCACAACTAAAGATATGAATATTATATTCCTTGCCTTAAGGAAACACAATCTAAATCAATTGTGGGCTATCCCTCAGTTTAAAATGAATAGAATGAGTGTCAGCATTGTAACACAGCAAATTAAGCCATTTCATGTGACACTAGCATCCCAAATCAGAGTGCTGGTTCCTGGCTGCTCCACTTCTGATCCAGCTTCCTG
Source organism: Sylvilagus floridanus (assembly GCA_949820135.1). Classification (NCBI taxonomy): domain Eukaryota; kingdom Metazoa; phylum Chordata; class Mammalia; order Lagomorpha; family Leporidae; genus Sylvilagus; species Sylvilagus floridanus. The sequence continues at coordinate 32,033,597 of OX463236.1, read as the reverse complement.
CAAGTGCCCTGGGAAGCAACAAATGATGATCCAAGTACTTGGGCTCCTGCCACCTATGTGAGAGACCTAGATGGAGTTCCAGGCTCCTGGTTTCAGCCTAGTCCAAACTTGACTGCTTGGCTATTGTGGTCATTTGGAAAGTGAACCAAGGGAAGGAAGATTCTCTCTCTCTCTCTCTCTCTCTCTCTCTCTCTCTCTCTCTCTCTCTCTCTCTCTCTCTCTCTCCTTTCTCTTTTTCTCTCTCCCCCTCTCCCTTACTCTGTCAATCTGTCTTTCAAATAAATAGATACAACATTTCAAAAATTGAATAGGACCAAACAAGGCCAAAGTCTTCAGAATGAACATCCCCAAACATTAAACAGAAGCTCACAATGAGATTGTGTTATTATTATTTATTTTTAATTTCCCAACATATATTCTCCTCCCACAAACAGCACCATAGATGTCCTTTGAGTTTCTACCTCTCCCCTCATTTCCATGCATGTAGTTAAGATAAAGCACATCCCTGCTCTGGGGCAGAAGCATGACTGGAGACGTCATCTTTCAGAATATGTCTAATAGGTGGAGGTGTGTTTCCAGCTCACAAGTCCCCCCCACAGCTTCCATACAGAAAGCATACATACAACCACACCATAGCACTGGCAGCATTTCCCTCAAGTGGGACATACTGAAGTGGAAGAAATCATTCTCCAAAGTTGTAAGTCTGGGTAACCAGGAAAATAATTCCATTTATAGTGATAGAAATGTCAGCAAGTGACAAGCATTTGGGAGGGAAGATGAATTCAATTCTAGATAATGAGATTTAATTTTAAATAGCAGTTATTGTTTCCTTTTGATTATAAAAGTAATGCCTGGTCTTGTAGATAATTTTGAATAAAGAGAAAAATGGAAGGAAAACATACAAAATAATCTTGTTAACACTTTGATGTATTTTTTTCCAAGTTTCCCATCTGCTCTTCCATGTACGGATATATAAAATCAATGTAGGATTATATTTTATATAAATTTTCAGATCTAGCTATTTTCATTCAACTTTCTAAGTGAGTAGTCCAATATAAAAATACTTTGAATATAGATTTTATAATGTTTATATAATAATCCATATATATTAAAATGTATGTAACTTTAGTAATTGACAGATTTCTCACAATTTTTATGATTATAAATAGGAACATTTGTGTTGAAGCTTGAATATATTATGACTGTAGTAAGATATTTATATTAGGATCTGCACGTACCTCAAATAATTTCTTAGGATATGAGGATAGAAATAAATTATCAGGCTAAAGAGTTGAACTGCTTTAGGGCAATGTAAAAAGCATAATGATTTCCAAAATTTGATCATATGAGCCAGTGCCAAAGTGAATTAAATAATAATTTCCTTGAGATGGACATTGAGCCTAGCCATCAAGACATCTGTTAAGATGTCCATGTCCCACATTGGAGTACTCGGGTTTGATTCTTGGGTCTGACTCTGGCCTGCAGCTTCCTGCTAATGTGCAGGAAGTGAAGCAGAAGAGATGGTTCAAGTAAGACTTGACTTGTGTTCCTGGATCCCAGCTTCAGCTAGTCCAAATCCTGGCTGCTGCAGGAATGTGGACAGTGAACTGAAAGATGGGAACTCGCTTTCTCTCTGTCTGTCTGTCTTTCTCTTTTAAGTAAATAAGTACATAATGTTTAATTAATTTACTTGAGTCTATTATTAATTATTGAGAAACATTCCAGAGACTCTAATTCTAGATGTCATGATAGAGTCAAAATTTTCTGTAGGTTGTTGATTTTGTTTTTCAAGATTTTCTGGGAGATTCTGAATGTAGTCACTTGTGGAGCTACTACTGAAGAATGTACCCTGTTCATAAGGTGAAAATAGGGAGGTGAAACCAAAGCTTGCAATTGACTAGTTGGGAGAACTTAAATGAAGTACTTAAACAATATCTAAATGTCATTTTTTAATCACAAAAAGGATGATAAAAGAATGTATCTCATTTTTAAATTTTACTTTATTTTTTAAATTGACATATAAAATTGTTGGTACAGTTATGCATCACATAATCACATTTCAGCAAATAACCACAATGCTGGTCCCATAAGATTATAATGAACTGAAACTCTTCCGTCACCTTAGGAATGCATAGCTGAAGAAGAGGGAAGAGAAAAGGAAGCTGCAGGAGACGAAACAGAAGAACCTCCACGAAGATTCACAGTGAAGGGTTTAGCAGAAGCTTTTGCAGACTTCAGTGAGCTCCTTCAAAATCTTGAAAACTTGGACCCCAACATGGAATGGTTTTCAATAATAGAGAGGAATATTCTTGGTGTATTATCTGCTTGTATGCAAATCTGTGATGGAAACTAACTAAATAAAATAAATCAAACAAGCAAATCATCATGGACCTATTTCTGAAGAGTGACCCCTCCTCAAAAGAAGCCCAGGTGGGTCCATCAGGAAGCTGTCCAGAAGAACGGTGTGCTACCACAGGAGAGGATGTGCATATTTTTGTCCCTTGAAGATCCTCCAGTGGAACAAGATGTGGATAGAGGTGAAATACATTGATGATCCTGACCCTGTGTGAACCCAGGCTAATGCATGTGTTTGTGCTTCCGTTTTAAACAAAAAATATAAAATTTAGAAAAATGAGGGGGCTGGCGTCGTGGCACAGCAGGTTAAACCACGACCTGTGACCTCCAGCATCCCATATGGGTGTCTGTTCAAGCCCTGGCTGCTCCACTTCTGATCCAGATCCCTGTTAATGACCCTGGGAAGGCAGCAGAAAATGGCCCTAGTGCTTGGGCCCCCCCTACTCACGAGAGACCCAAATGGAGCTCCTGGCTCCTGGCTTCAGACTGGCCTGGTAGCTGGAGGAAGAAGGGTGAGGTGATGAGAAATTAGACTTCAGAATTGTCTGGGAAGTGAAAGGGCCAGTTATTAAAGGCACTGGAGCGGAACAAGTGTCCCAGAGAGGTTTCTTTTCCCCTTTTTCTCTTAAAACATGAGCACTTTTTTTCAATAAAAGGTTAGATTGTGTGGGTTTTTTCTTGGCAGTGTGGAAAATTCTAACACTTCTCTTTCTTGGTCCTTCTTGGTTCATTCAGATGGTAAAATCAGGAGAGAAAGACTCCCGTGCATCAGGCCTTGGGTCACCAGCCACTTTATTAGTGTAAGACAGGAAATTGAGAAATTTCATAGAACAGACCCACACAGGGGGCCTCCTCCTGCCCTGTGATGCCACCCCATAAAGTGCCCCATCAGAGTCCCGGGAGTTGACCAAGCACAAGAGCAACTCCTCCTTCAAGGCAAGTGAGGATGAAGAAGTAAGCAAGAGACTGTTATAGGCCAAATTGCACTGTGCCCCCGCTGAGACACGGTTGTCGTCAAGGAGCGGGGAACTCTGGGGAGGTGTGGGTTTTCCAGCGGACAGTTCTCTTGCTGCGCTTGGGACGAGGTGTGGAGAGGCAGGGCTGGGGCCGACAGGGCGTCTGAAAAGGAAAGACCCCATCTGCCCCCCCCACCGCACATCTACACTGGCTGGACACTAAGATGGCTATCGTTGCCATAACACCCAACCCAGTGCAGACCGTTCAAGAGGAGGCGGTGTGCGCCATCTGCTTCGATTACTTCACCGACCCCGTGTCCATCGGCTGCGGGCACAACTTCTGCCGAGTGTGTGTAACTCAGTTGTGGGGTGGGGAGGATGAGGAGGACAGGGAAGAGTTAGACGGGGAGGAGGAGGAAGAGGAGAAAGAAGAGGCTGGAGAGGAGGAGGAAGTGGAGGCTGTGGGGGCTGATGGAGGGTGGGACACCCTTATGCGGGACAAAGACTTTGAGGGTGAAATGGAGGAAGAGGTTGAGGAGGAAGAGGAGGGTGTGTTTTGGACCAGTGGCATGGGTGGCTCCAGCTGGGACAACATGGATTATGTGTGGGAGGAGGAAGATGAGGAGGAAGACCTGGGCTACTACATGGGGGACATGAGGTCTCAGGGGAAAGGATGAGGAGGAGGAGGAGGAAGTTTCGGAGGAGGATGAGGAAGAGGAGCTAGACGCCATCACCCCACTGCCCCCGCCTCCAGCCCCTCAGCGGTGCTTCGCTTGCCCCCAGTGTCGAAAGAGCTTTCCTCGGCGGAGCTTCCGCCCCAACTTGCAGCTGGTCCAGGTGATTCGGCAGATGCATCCAACCCCTGTTCGAGGGAGCCGTGTAAACGAGCAGGGCATCTGTCCTAAACACCAAGAAGCACTGGATCTCTTCTACGAGGTAGATGAAGAGGCCCTCTGTGTGGTGTGCCGTGAATCTAGGAACCACAAACAGCACAGCCTGGCGCCATTGGAGGAGGTGGTGCGGGAGTACAAGGCCACATTGCAAGGGCACCTGGAACCATTGAGGAAGCACCTGGAAGTCGTGCAGAAGATGAAGGCCAAGGAGGAGAGGCAGGTGACAGAACTGCAAGCCAGATGAGCTTGCAGCTGTGGCTTCAGAGTTTGGGCGGTTGCCGCGGTTTCTGGCTGAAGAGCAGGTAGGGCTGAAGCAGCGCCTCCGAAAGATGCATGAAGTCCAGTTGGGGCGTGCATGAGCTGCAGCCAGCCACCTCTCAGAGCAGGCCACCCAGCTGAGCCCAAACAGCACAGATTGCTGGCTGAGACCCAGGAGCGGAGTCAGCAGGGTAGCCTATGGCTGCTTCAGGACATCAAGGAGACTTCCAGTAGGTATGAAGAGGTACCACTGCAACCACCAGAGATCTGGTCCCCTGATCTGCGCCAACCCCATGGCCATGATTTCCTGACAGATGCCATTGTGGGGAAAATGAGCCGAATGCTCTGTCAGGCTGCAAGAGTGGACCTGATGCTGGACCTTGACACAGCTCATCCAGCCTCGATGCTATCCCCTGATCGCCGTAGTGTCCACCTGGCAGAAAGGCAGCAGGAGGTTGTTGACCATCCCAAGCGCTTCTCAGCTGACTGCTGTGTACTAGGGGCCCAGGGCTTCTGCTCTGGCTGGCACTACTGGGAGGTAGAGGTGGGCTGTTGGGGGGTTGGGCAGTGGGTGGTGCACATGAATCAACCCATCATAAGGAAAAGGTGGGCTCTGGGGAGTCCTCTGTGAGCACTGGGAATGCCAGTTCCTCACGTCATCATCATCCCCGCTGACGGCTTCACCTGCCCCAGCAGCCCCTGCTTCAGCGGTAAGTGTGGTGTGTGGGCACCAATGGCAAACATTACCAGGCACAAAGCTCAACAGAGCAGACACTGCTGAGCCCAAGTGAGAAACCCCGGCGCTTTGGCGTGTACCTGGACTATGAGGCTGGGCGTCTGGCCTTCTACAATGCGGAGACTTCAGCTCATGTGTACACCTTCTCAGCTGCCTTCCTAGACGAGCCTGTCTTCCCTTTCTTCCGGTGCTTTCCAAGGGCACCCGTATCAAGCTCTGCCCTTGATCAGCCTGCCATCCACAGGGGCCCCTCTGGTTAGCACTGGGGAGGGGGGGTGGCCCATAAGTTTGGAGGCTCAAAGGCTCCTCCCACTATGTTACTGCATGTCTTCTGGCTCCCCCTTGACTCCAGACCCCTGCTTCTTCTAGGAGCCTTAAAGGAACCCTCCTGGCCTCCAATTCAGCCTTTTCACCTACTGTGTCTGTCCAACAGGTCTGCATGGGTTCCTCATAATGAGATCAGTTGTTTGGTCTTCCCTCTGTGTTGCTCAGTCCAGCTGTAGGGTCTGAGTTCAAGTAGGGGATGAGAGGAGATATTAATTTCATTCCTTAAAATTCCTTTTCCCCAACTCCCTCTTCAACGGCATGTTAGTCCTGAGGCTGGAGGGCTTGGGCAAGACTTGCAGCATCCCCACTGAACTCCTGTTTTCTGGTGCAAAGTTTAGCTAAAGGATTTGGAAGCTGTTTGGGGGAGGCAGGCTGGGCAAACGGGTAGAGCTGGGTATAGAAATACCCACTCTCTGGGGAAATTGGAGGCATTCTACTATCCTTCAATCCCCATTTCCAACTCCACAAACCAACCAGAACTAGCTTTGGCGACAGATCTGGAATGGATGATACCATTTTATAACCCAGTAAGTTATTTTCTCCCCCTTCCTTTTTTGGCATTCAAACCTAGGAGCAAAGTTCCTCCCATCCTGCCCTTCCAGGTCTGCTTACTGCCAGACTTTCCCCTTTGTTCATTGGAATTGCTTCTGTTAGTTTCCAACTTCTCTCTGCCTTTTAGGTCCCTTTTTGGCAAGCCCTAACATGGAGCCAGGGATGGGGACAAGGGGTTCAAATCCCTGGGAGGAGAGCCTTGGGTATAATCTATTTTTCTAATAACACCTTGCCTTCTGTCACTTATCGCTTTTGTCCTCTGCTTGGAAGGCTAGGTCAATTCGTGTTCTTGGGGGAAAGGGAAGGTTGTTTGTATAGCAGAAATAAAATGTTTATTTGCAAAAAACAAAAAACTAGGATCTTTAACAAGGCAATTCGTTTAAAACAGGTCGTCAAGTATACCCCAAAGCAGTGTGCTGGTGTCTTCACAAGAAGAGCAGACAAGGACACCATCACACACACAGAGAAGTTCCCATGGCAACACAGGAGAAGTTGTGGACCTGCAGGGCCAGGAGAGAGGCCTTGGAAACTGCTCACTCTGCCAACACCATGGAACGAGGAGAACATACACTTCTGTTGGTTATACTACCCGTTCTGTTTAAGTGTAGGGAAGCAGATACAGAGGGACTGGATGAAAGGATGGAGCACTGACCTCCCTCCCTAGATTTCCAAAGCCTTTTATTTTAGTAGTAACAATGATAAGATGTGATTGGGCACTACAACCTAGTCCAGGGTCAGACCAGAGGCAGGTAATCAGAGGACTTGACCCCAGAAGTTGCAGGAAAAATCAGTGCAAAGCCACATTTCCCGTTTTACTGGATAATTATCCCTTGTTGTTTTTCTCAGGCTTGAATTATGTTCGGATCTGCAGTACAAATCAGTGCACCAGGAATGGAGTTTGTTATGTCTAGGTGATAATATAGCCCAAACAATAAGAAGACTAATAATTAGATTCTCAATTTGAAGACTTTAAGCCCCATTCTACTAAGAACCCAAACAAAAAGAAAAAAAATCAGTATTCCCAAAGAAACTTAAGTCAGTGCAGGGAAAAGCTTCTCTTTTTTCATAGACAAATATAAAATATTGTGTAAATCAAAGTGATGAGAAGAATAAAATCATAGTTCAAAAACCTAGATATTTTTAATTTGGCAAGAAACATAAAATTTAAAAATATAAATTCTGCCTTTATACAAACACTCTGAAATTTCTTGTAGTTTCATTATCCTTGTGGATAGTATCATAAATATAAAAAATGAATCATTAGTAGACTTAGATGCTTAGTAAACTACCCTCAGTTATGGAATTAAATCTATGTGTTTGAATCTTGGATCTGATACTTATTAATAGTGTAGCATTTTGTGAATACTTTAGTTTTCTGTTTTTCTCCATTCTGATATGCACATAAGAATAACAATGCACACCATCCGTACTGTACTATTTTAAAGATCAAATAGAATAGCTTGTGTAAAACCATTTTGTGAACCCTAAGGGATGCTATTTGAGGTGCTATTCTTGCTATTGTTATTATTTTTTTATTTACCCCAAGGAATTTTTCTTTCTGAAATCGTTAGACAAAGCCTCTCTCTCTTGTAGAATCCACTGGCATCTTACGGCTCAGTAGTTATCAACCTTTGCCACATTGTGTTCCAAACACAGTTTGCTACAAAAATGTCATGAAATCAAATTTTCTCCATTTCTAATAGTCATATTGTCCATGTTTTACTCCTCGTTATATATTTTTAAAGTAGTTAGTAAAAAGTATTGGTCACTGTGGCCTGTGGGATAGATGTTGATGACACCCACCCCTCAGAGGCTAATGCAAGGAAAGCCTGAACATCAGTCTCACCTTTGAGGTTTTGTTCACTTAAACATCTTCACCATTAATGGAACACAAAATGTACACTTTCATTAAAAGAAGTTGAGTTTAGATTTAACTTTAACCCTGGAACATGTGGTAGGACATTATACCTTGTGTTTAAGGTGGGATACTTTAAAATTGAAGTTCCAAGTACCCCAAGAAAAAGTCAAAGCCTATTGTTCTTTGGAGTGTGCAGTGAGTACATATGGTGTACCATTTCTCTGAAACTTAATGATCCCTAGATTCTCTACCCTTTAATATTTATGATGCTATCTAAAGGCTGTATGTACTTGACATTTCCAGGGCCAATTTTTGCAAATGGTCCTAACCCAGCCTCTAAATTTGCAAACACAAATTATTTGGTCAAATAATTTTGATAGTTAGATAAAAATGCTGTGTTTGAGAATACTATTTGATGCACATGATTCAGAGACCCGCTGGAAGAAGGTAGAGTAGCTGTCACCACTTTAGTCATTTTCACAAAGTTTTCATGTGAAAAATGAAGAGAAAGGATGGAATTTAGAAATAGTTGATTGCACATGTCAGGTAATCTTAAAACTTCACCTTCATCATCACTATTTGCAAGTAGTTTCATAAATAGAAGCAAGTGACATATCACTTCATTTTTTTTCTGAATTTTTATCCCTTCTTCTCATCTTTTTTCATTATAAACACCTTCAGATGAGAGGTCTTCAGAAAGTTTGTGGAGACATAATATAAAATTATGCATGAATTTCAAATATTTTTCACTAAAAATAGATGAATCTCATTCTCATTAACTATTTGACATATGTAAAACACCAAAAACTAACCAAGAGATCTAGGGGGATCAAATAAGTACGGGAGATTGCTCCCCTTCACCTAAGCACATGAATAGGTGGGAATACAAGGGAATACATTCTTCATGGTCTGCATGGCCATTGTTCTCCTCGTGTTTTTCAATACATCCATTTGAGCATCAACTTAATACAGTCACCATGCTTCTTCCTCAATTCTAGTAATAAAATCAATATAAAATGGAATTTCCCAATCTACATTTAATTTGTGATTTTCCTTTATTTGTATTAAAAAAAATCTTTTCTAAAGCTCTATAAGTGGTCTGCCCAAAGTGTAAGTACCTGATTGATTGACAGATTATTATACAACTAGTACTTATTATTCCTTTTTATTAAGAGCTGAGTGGCTTTTAAAGTAAAAACAATAGGGTGAAAAGGGGGTCTTTGATTCACTTATTTCAAATGGAAAATTGGAAAGAAAAAGTTATAAAGTCAGTGATTTTGACAGGACGTGCATTTCTTGCATCATATATTAATTGACAGTCATAAATTGTAACAAGGGGACCTACAACACAAAAGGGAAAAAGTAAAGATGTATGCGGAATTTCAAAGGTAATGTGCAGTAGGCAATAATTGATCTTTTCTTCATTCTTATGTATTTAAATATAAAACTAAACTAAATGGTATGTGGGGATTTTGAGTCCAGTGCATATTTTATGAGTCTGTGGGAATTAGTTCATACGTAAAAGGCAAGTGCTACAAGAATGATTGCTTGTAATGTGGTGATAGCTAGAGAAAAGTTTAGGGTATTTGCTGCTTGTCATCTTTCAGTTCCATAAAAGGATTTTAAGAAATGTCTTGGGGCAAGAGAGGAGCCAGCCATACCAACTTGAGTCTAATTTACATATCATTGCATATAAACTGAAAATAATATCCATGACCACATTGAGCCAATAGACAAGAATAGGAAATCAAAAAGTACAACTGAGTATTTATTTATTTTTAATATCATTTAAACTGTTACTTTCAAGTTCATGGGGCCAAGTGTCTTTAAAATGCTTTTTTGGGATTTGTGATTAAATTTAGCTAGAGGAGAGTGATTTAACGCTCCAGATTTAGGTGGAACTGCTGAACTCTTAAACTGACTGAGGAAAGTTGTCGTATGTTCAGTCTAGAAATGGAAGCATGTTACATAAACAGAGGGCCTGCGCTGATGAAGCATTTCAGGAGACAAAATCGAACTGAGACTGCTCCTGTGTTCTGCACATATGGGAGGAAAGCACACAGTCAGTTGTGCACCTGAATCAAAATCAGGTTGATGCATGTCGGCTGGAAAGCAAGGGTTGGGGAAAGTGATTTACCTTGGGAAGTATATGCTTAAAATTATAAGTCCAGGGGGTTGGCATTGGGGTGTAGAGGGTTAAGCCACCATCTGGAGTGCCAGCACCCCATAAGGGCACCAGTTTGAGTTCCAGCTGCTCTGCTTCCTACCCAGCTCCCTGCTAACCTATCTTTTTGATCAGTTATGTACTTATACTTACATACTTATACTTATCACTTTACCTGGTGCACCATGATTGATTAAACAGTGGAATCCATTCAGAGTGAGTGATTCCTGGCTGCTCCCTTGGTGGCCACTCTTTCTTTGGTCCACCAAAGGAGTTTTTGGGGCATTCACTTGTTCTGGATCCCAGTCACCTTGCAGCATGAATTCACTGTCCTCTCTACATTTGGTTTTGACACCTCCTGCTCCCTGGTACTTTTTGCTTCATTTCTTTCTAAGGCATTTTGCCTATTCATCTTCCTGCCCAACTTTTCCTTATCAATAGCCATGTTCAGTCTTTATTCTGTGTTCCATGACAATTGTTTCATTTTCTGTTTATGTAGTTGGTTTCAAATTGGTTGGATAAGCAGGCATCTCAGTGTTATGTGGATTTCTCTCCTCAAAATTTTTCAAACTAGTTCAAGACAGTCTTTGTTTTTTTAAAAATTATTTATTTTTATTTTGACAAGCAGAGTTAGAGAGAGAGAGAGACAGAGAGAGAAAGTTCTTTCTTTTTCCATTGGTTCACCCCCCAAGTGACCATTATGGCTAGCACATTGTGGCCAGCGCACTGCGCCGATCCAAAGCCAGGAGCTAGGTGCTTCCTCCTGGTCTTCCATGCGGGTGCAGGGCCCAAGGACCTGGGCCGTCCTCTACTGCACTCCCAGGCCACAGAAGAGAGCTAGACTGGAAGAGGAGCAACCAGGACAGAATCCGGCGCCCCCATCAGGACTAGAACTTGGGGTGCTGGTGCTGCAGGCGGAGGATTAGCCAAGTGAGCCATGGCGCCAGCCAAGACAGTCTTTAAAAAGCCTTACACTGGGGCCAGCATGGTGGTGGGGCTGGTTAAGCTGGTTTTACACATGGGCACTGGTTTAAAGCCTGGCTGCTCCTCTTTCAATCCAGCTACCAGCTAATGCATCTGAGAAGCATAAGATGGCCCAGGTGCTTGGGCTCCTGCACCCTGTGGGAGATCTAGGTGAGGTTTCCAGCTTCTCACTTTGACCAGCCCAGACCTGGCCATTGTGGCCATTTGGAGAATGAACCAGCAGATGGAAGATCTCTGTCTTTCCCTCTCTCTTCATAACTCTGCTTTTCAAATAAATATTTTTTAAAAAAACAACTTATGATGCTCCTTTCCTGGATTTTATGTATTTAGGAAGAAATTAATTAAAAGGCAGTTAAGAAACAAATGGACATAAAATCTATAGCAATTATAACCGTCAATATCTATCACTGGTTATGACAGAAACACTTTATAAAATGGTACCAATATCTTGGAAAACTGTTCAACAGTTTTCTGTGAAGCTAAACATATGCCTATTTCATGATACAGCAGCTCTTTTCCTGGGCATATACCCTAAAGAAATGAGTTCTTGTATTCAAAATAAAAGATTTATATAGAAAGTTCATAAAAGTTTTATTCATTGTGGACCAAAAGCAACCTGGCAACAACTTAAACAGCAAGCAATGGGACAATGGGAAAATGAGCAACAGAATTGTACAGCAATATGGATGAATCTTCACATATTTATATTTGCAGACATAAGTGAGAACCATTATAGTGTCTATTTCCATTTGTTCAGCAATAGACAAAACTAATCAGTAATGGTAGAAATCAGGAAAGAGCCATCTCATGGGAGGAATGGTTGTCTAGGAAGGAATATAAAGGACATTCCCAAGGAAAGGGGCATACTAGTATCGTTCTGAGTAATGGTTACTTGAGTGTAAATATTTCTTAAAGTTTTTCAAGCTGTACATTTGAGATTTAAATATATTACCGAATGAAAAAAATGTGCATTATTTTAAAAGAAATAAAGGAAAGACTAACAGAAGTTTCGATAAAGAGAGCTCACATGTGGAAATAAGACATACCTGGATTCATAATCATAGCTCTCGTCTAACAATTCTATAATTTTGAGCATGTTACTTATTTTTTTCAGCTTCAGATTCCCCAACTGTAAAATAGGGAAGCACTAAGTATCTCAAAGGTGCTATTTAGCAGATTAAATTGTTTAATGGTAGTAAATCAATACTTATTAGTTCCTTTCATGCCCTCTCTTCCCTCATTATTAGCAGGAGTATGATTCCTAGATGGTTTCTTCCTACTACACCACAGAACAGAGTTGTGTGTTCTCCATTAAAGTGTTAGAATCACCACTCTGGGAGATTTCCAGTGAATAGTGGCACACTGAGGCTGTGATAAATTATGCAGTAAAAAAAAAATCTATTCAGAATTGCTTGAAATGACATAATCCGATGCTACTAGATCAAAGAACTGTCCCCCATAGACATGCATTTTTTGGCGGTAGGAATTATTATCTCAACATCAGATTTTGTTCTACAGAAATCTTAGAAATATGTAGCACATCTCTACAATTTTGAAAACTTTTGGGGCACCCTCTGGTATATTCCTGTAGTACTAAGTTCAGGATGAGTCTTTAGCATACAGCTCTTACAAGTAACTTGTAACTTATAAGCAACTTGTTACTTTGCCTCTATTAATACTTATGTGCTTCAACAAATAATCTAAGTAAGTGATTCTCAAATGTTAGTGAGACCCATACCATAATCATATCAAATGTGAGAAGCATAAAATACACATGATGTACTATTCAAAGCCTTCCTTGGTGGGAAGAGTATAAATAGCAATATAATATATAGGAACTTGTGAAAATAGTATCCCTGGCTCTGCCTGAATTCTGCACACCCTAGATGATATCATCCAGTGGTCACAATGTGCATCCCCAACCCAGGTGAGAACCATGAATGCTTCTCACCTCTGACCAAACGTTGGTATCCCTCAGGCTTATTCCCAAAGCTCACCTCTAGCAACTAACCCTACTGCTCTGGGGTTAGACTTGGGCATCAGCATTTTAAAATTTTCCCAGGTGATTCTAATGCACAGCACAAGTTGAGAACCACTGCTCTAGGAAAAAGAACTGTTGGTGTTCCCAAGACTCTATGGCCAGAATTGCCCATCATTTTGTACTTCAGTGAAAAAATAAAGTTATTTTAGTGATGGGTAATAGTCAAAAGAATGTATGTGCCTAAGTTTTTTATTTAGGGGCCCTATCTCCATATGGAGTATCAGAGAACATGAAAGTGATCTTTCATGGAGTGCAGAGTAGTGAGTTGGTTGAGAATTGCTGCTCTGAGTCATTAAGATAATAAGATAATCTGGGCAGTTTGCACACTGCCCTCCATTCATATTCATCTAGAGCTTTAATACTGGGTATTACATACAAGCAATTTGTAGACATCTGGGTGTAGAAAAACCTCTAAAAGGCTTTTTTTTATTGTCTTTAAAAATAACTATTTTATAATTTAAGTTCATTTGAGCAATTTCTAAGTAAGTGCAGTTACCAGACTAGTTTTTCCCAAGTCACCTAATCCAACCTAAGCAAAGGTCAGAACAAGTCCTTTAAAAATAATCATCATTCTCCTTTCTGTGACAGAATCTACCATTAGCAAAGATGTTTCAAAGCTGCCATCATCCAACACCTTCATGACTTAATTTCAATATTTATCAAAGATCAAAACTGATATTCAATCAAATGCCTAGCAATCTGTAGGTAGTGAATGTTTTTCTTTTTTTTATATAATTAGAAAGGACCTCTCTAAACTGCACCTTGACAAGGCATATTTCTGTTTAGCAGGTTACATTGTATATATAACCCACTTTCTCACCGATTGGAAATAGAGGTTTAAAGATATGAGCAGATTTTATAGAAAAGGGAAAATTTCAAATGATAGATAGTAAATGTTCACTGAAATATATGATACAGGTTTGTTTAAGTAACAGTAAATGGAATTTGATAATCAATTCTTCCGTCAATGGAAGGCATTATCATATTGTTACAGTTAGAACTTTTATAGTGCTTGTCTTATATGACATAAATAGAGCTGGCCACTAAACTTTTCCAATGTTTAATTGCTCTTTAGGGGAAGAGTGTGGAGCAATTATATGAATGATACCAGATCTCAATGATTAAGTTATGAGAAAAGACAGGGAAAGTTGAGCAAATTCTCAGTGGAAAAGTGAAGTCTTCATGCAACACAAGTGAAGTTTTAAAAATTATCAGGTAGACTGATAAATTGATCCAAGCAAACTCTTTATGCTTCAAGACCAGAGAAGGGAGTAGATATGATCTGAAAATTAGAAAGTTGGGAACAAGGAAAAAAAATGAAGGCAAAACTCTTTTACACAGAGGATAATAAGCATATGGAATAAATTACTATAAAGGGCCCCTGAAGCAAGGAGCATCATTGAATACAAGAGGGAATGAAATGAATTTCTAAATGAAAAGGGAAGAGAGGGAAGAACGGGAAGAAAATAGGCTAATGGAAACAAGGGAAACTTTAAAAAGCAGGTGTGATGAGCAGAGAAACCTTTCACTGGGATCCCTTTACTCCTTTCTGATAGTGCTGTTAAATGGCTTTTGGCATAGCCTGTAATCTAAAATAATGTCATAGCGTGGTGTTCCATGCTGTCACATTAAACCAAGTGCTACATGGCATTTAACATCCTTCTATCTTCAGGGATGTCTAAATACAAGTCTATGTAATGTAATTCTACTCTGCAAATAGGTGGCTTGGGAACACTGCCCACCTTTGTGGCCAATGAAGTTCAACTTTTCTATGGATGTTGCATATTCAAATAATTTCTCCTTTGCCTGTCGCTTTAAAAAATAAATCAAGAATTGCCCATAAGCACCTATAATCTAGTGTCATCTTAATAATAGATGAGATGATTTTCAATAGAACATGCAGAAAATATGAAGGCGTATTAACCATTTGTAAACTACTTGGAATAGCACTGATTCTCTCTCTCTCTCTCTCTCTCTCTCTCTCTCAGCACATTGTCTGTGGTTATATTTGAAACAAACCCACTGCCTTCATAGCTAAACACAAGCATCTTATTTTAGGAATGGGAACAGAGGAATGAATTCAGGATTTCAAGTGATGGATGATTTGAAACATGAACATGAAAGATATTGCTAGCTAATTATTCAGCCATTTCTTCAATGACTTAAATGAGGAAGAGGTTACCTCTAGGAGAGAGGAATCAACTTTAAGTCACACTAACTAAAACACTGAGTTAAATAAGAGTTAAATAGTAAATACTACTTTTAACTCTCTCCCAAAGGTGCTCACAGAAAGTATTGACTTCCTGTCCCAGAATAGATGCTTTATAGATGCATAATCATCGAATGCTTAGAAAATAGTTTAAATGTACATGAAAAGAGTTTCCTTTAATTTAGACTTAATCATGCATTGTATATATTCATTTTATAGGCATAGTCTTTTCCAAACACTTGAATGGATGCCGAGTAACAGTGACACAACACAGGACACAGAACAGATCCCTCGTTTAGCTATGACTGACTGAGAGCTTTTGCATTGCTTAATCACAGGATGGAGGGGGTTATTTCTGGATAAAAATGTTCACCAGTAGCACAACAATCCCATTATCATAGTTTGTTGGCACAAATGTTTGACTTTGAGGTTCATTGCATCCGACATGGGAACTGTCCACCCTTCACAGGTAAGATTAATGCAAAGTAAATAAAAAAGAGAACATTGTCTACCAAAATGCCCAAGTTGGATTCTAGCTTTAATAGAATTTAAAATGCCATCATGAATGTATTCAAAACAGTAGAAGCATGCAAGTAGGTAGAGAAGGCACAGCTTGATTCCTAGCTCTGCATGTGTATTTCCTAAACTGTGAGGGTGATCAGTAACTGGCATGGTGGGTAAACTAGGAATAAATATTTAGATCATCAGCCCAGGGTAGAGTTGACAAAGTTATGGAACTGATATCACCACTCCCATATGGTGATATCCCGCCACCACCTGCAGTGCCAGCATCCCATATGGGCACTGGTTTGAGTCCCAGCTGCTCCACTTCCAATCCAGCTCTCTGTTATGGCCTGGGAAAGCAATGGAAGATGGCCCAAGCCCTTGAACCCCTGCACCTGTGTGGGAGACCTAAAAGAAGCTCCTGGTTCCTTCCTGGCTTTGGATCTGCGTAGCTCTGGCTGTTGTGGCCATTTGGGGTTGAATCAATGGATGGAAGACCTCTCTCTGTCTCTGCCTCTCTATAATTCTGCCTTTCAAATAAATAACTAAATCTTTAAAAAATAAGTATTAGAGCAATTTTGAACAATAGGGCAAAACCACTTCCTCCACAAACAAAAATGGCATTTCATTCTGATCCATTTCATGATGAATAATAAAAGATGTACAAAAGGATTTTTGATGTCAAAAAGTACTAAGAGTTTACTGATGACATATATTCATTTTGTGGAGACATAATCTCAGAATGGATTTTTTTGCATTGGAGCCTTTTTGGTTTTCTTTCCCCAGTAGTTAAATGTATATTGAGAGGCAAATGGGTAGCTGGGTAGACAAATAGACACATAAGAAAATAACAACACTGATTCATTTGAGTTTGCAAAACTTTGAGACATTTTATTTTGCAAGCTGATTGTGTGTCACAGAAATATATAGACAACAATAATGTAGAGACACAATTGTCCAATGCCTGAATTTTAGGGGTGCAAGACTTATAGTACATAGTTAAAGCAACCCATACTAGTATTTTGTGAATGCTGAGATTAATTTTCAATATGCAGTCTCCCTTGGGATATTTATATTCTTCCAATCAGCATGGAACTGTCCATCAAAACTAACATTATAAATTTTTTTTAACTTGGCACTGCAAATGTTTCAGCGCTTTCTTTAAAGAGCTCTAGACAGATTAGCAATCTTCCTGTAAAAATGACCTCTGTCATTTTCCCTAGTGCTGCCTGGTTATTTCAATGCAGGTGAATTCAGAGGAAGAAAGGGGTTCTCCTCCTATTCTCCTTCTCCATTTCAGATAATTTTAGAGCCATTTATCTAAAGCATAGAATGCCTAGTTATTTCAAGAAAGCATTGTTATTTACTTTGGAATGCAATATGCATTGCAATTAAAAGTTTAGTTCTAATTAGGGGAGAGCTAAATAAATAGTTTCCAAAAGGGAAAATATTTTTTTCACAAATTGCTTCCATCACTTTTGAACCCTGCTAAGCATTTTTAGTAGATATATGCCCTTAGCTCATCTTTTGCATGCTAACAATTTAATCTGAATACCAATATAGACACAAAATAAACGATTGTTTCCTGCCAGAGGTATCTGCAGAAGAAATCTTGGAGTAAAACCTTGTCTTTGCAGCTCATTGTGTCTCTAATTAGAGTGGAAGGAGGCAGAAGCTTGCTGGTGTCAGTCTGTGTTTAGCATGCCCTGGAGCCTCAAACTCCTGTGGGTATCAAAGTGCACTAATTAAATGAGGGGTCCACAATACGGCACTAAACATCAGAGTGCGAGAAAGAGTCCAGTGTCCTCAGTGCCTTTGAGAATCCGTGGCCCACGCTAATTACCCATTGTTGAATTGACTTTCCATTCTGTGAGGAATGAATGGTTCGACTCTCCCTCCTCCCTCCACCCCTCCCTCTTTCTATTTTACCATCTTTGCTTTGGCCGCCTAATTAATCTTATGGAAATCTCCCGAAGCCAGATTCCAGCAAGGTTGCCCCGATGTTTATAATTTGATTTGTGATGATAAAAGTGAAGGCACCCGGTGATGGAACAGTGTCATTTTCAACACTCTCGAGAATCGAAGAGGCTATCAATCTTTCCCACGTGCACGGCAAACTGATATCCTAGAAAATTAACTTCAATTAATAACAGAAATCCCTAGACACACGGAAAGTGGAGCTGCTTTGAAAGAGAACCTTCAAAGATGTCTCTGGACTGTCTTTTCTATGCAGACCTTTTTTATATAAGAGATCCTCAATGAGGAAATATGTGTGTGTGTGTGTGTGTGTGTGTGTGTGTGAGTATGTGAGTGTGTGAGTGTGTATTTGCTTTTTTTTCCTCAATATTAATCTCAAGGAAATACAGTATCACTTACATGTATTGTAGGAAAAAATTAACTGAAGTTCTCTAGATTTGGTATCAAAATATTCCTGTCTTTAAACTCCAACACTCAATGTCCTAGTTATTTTGATTTATAAGCAATGCAGTTTTAGACATTATTTGAAAACTTTTCTCCTCATCCAAAAGGACTTTATGTGGGCATTCAACATCTTAATTTTAATAGAAAACTGTCTATGTATAGATAAACATACATAACCAGATAAAAATCACTCACACTTATGACAGGAAAGTGTTCAATAAAGCCTCTCCAATATATTAATAGCTAGATGGAATAAGGAGCAAAAAGCCTTTTTCCATAAAATGTTATATCAATAATTACTTAAGTCACCACAGGTCTACAATTTCTGTCTAATTCTATGCTTCAACCGTGGATTATCATTTTGAAAAAATTGAGAGAAAAGGCAATTCTTGGGCAGCACAATTTCAACTCTTTGATTAAAAGATTTTACCAAAACAGCTGGAATGAAGGCACCATCCAAGATGATCCCAAACACAAATACCTCATTGCTTCTCTTCTCTTCCTGATTTAACACTGTCTCAGGTTTCTGCTCATTTTGCTACTTACTTATTTCATCTTCGTTTTAAACGCCTTTGGGTTTAAGAGAAACGTAGTCGTTCCCATAAATAGTGAGCATCTGCCTACACTTGTTTTAATTCACTAATAAGCAACACAGCAGGATGGCAAGGCTTGCTCAGAAGGGATGTGAGGAGCTGGGTTTGTATGCAGCCGCCAAAACAAGAAAGGATGAAATGAGATTACAGAATTACAAAATGGATTAGTCCCACGCCCAATGGAAACATACTCTTTAGAGTTAAAATGTTCCATCTGACCTAAAATCATCACACTTTAGTTTCCTAAAAGTTAACTTCTAACTTTCCAGAGTTGTAAATTGCCTGAGTTCCAGTCAACTTGTGAATTCCATACATAACAAGCTACATTCCTAGAGAGGGTCAGATGACCCTCAGCCACAGTCAAACTTGGTAGATAATCCTTAAGCATTCCATTAAGGAAACACAGGTATTGTTCTGTTCTTATTTCCAAAATTTGGGATAACTCTATCTCTCTCTTTTAAAGATTTATTATTTTTTTTGAGTCACAGAGAAGGAGGGAGAAAGAGAGAGAGAGAGAGGGAAAGAGAAATCTTCCTTCAGCTGCTCACTGTGCGGGTGGTCACAACAGCCAGAGCTGGGCTAGGTCAAAGCCAGGAACTAGGATATTCATCCCCGTCTCTCACATGGGTGTCAGGGACCCAAGCACTCGGATCATCTTCCACTGCTTTTCCCAGACCATTAGCAGTGAAACAGATGGGAAAATGGAGCCACTGAACATGAACCAGTACCTATATAGGATGCTGGTGTTGCAGGCGGTTGCTTTACCTGCTACATCACAAGGCCAGGCCCAGATAATTCTCTTTAACAAGGTGAATACATGGTCCATTTTCACAACTAAAACTTACAGCCAAAGTTAATACTCTTTTCACAAATCAAAAACAGGAAGATCTAGAGACTCTAAATTGGGTAAAACAGTACCTAGACCCTTGGCTTAATTACTAGACTGGATGAGTTTGCAGGATACTGAATTCTGTGAGCAGTGTTACCAATAATCAAATTCACTTGGTACCGTTTCTTTTTCTTGAAATTCTTACTAGCAGATAGGGTATTAGGATCATTGTGGAATTGATGAATCACATTATCACACCATACTACCTCGACTATTTGCGAATGCTCTATTTTGATTGGCTGAAGTTTTATTTCCGCCCTTGAGGGTCAGAGCCACTTATGAAGAAAGGTGGCATGCAATCCAATTCAAACCCTGCATATTAAAGTAAACAAATTATGTGTAATCATATAGGCTTTTGCTTCAATGTTACAGTTAAGATCCTGAGTTCTTTAGCAAGTAC
Source organism: Sylvilagus floridanus (assembly GCA_949820135.1). Taxonomy (NCBI): domain Eukaryota; kingdom Metazoa; phylum Chordata; class Mammalia; order Lagomorpha; family Leporidae; genus Sylvilagus; species Sylvilagus floridanus. The sequence goes on along the minus strand of OX463236.1, from coordinate 32,013,457 downwards.
TGAAAAACTACTTTGTAAGCATTTAAGTTAAGATGCTGCCTGGGATACCCACATACCATATCCAAGTTCATGATTTCAAGTTCAGTTCTGCTCCTTATTCCACCTTCCTGTCGATGCACACCTGGGAGGCAGTAGGTAATGGCTCAAGAAATTGGGTTCCTGCCATCCTCAGTGTCAGTTTCCTGGTTTCTGCCTTCAACCTTGCCCAGCCCCTGTTGTTGTGGGTATATGGGCAATGAACCAGCAGATGGCAGGTCTCTCTCAGCCTGTAGCTCTGTTTCTCTTCCTCTGTATCAGTTCACCTTTCAAATAAATAAAACATTTTATAAAACTACATCTGTAAAATGAAAGAAATAGTATCAATCTTCATGGTTTTAATTCCATATATTAATTTTACATCCCTTAGATCATAGCTGACTGGTGAAGTAGATATCGGAATTGGTCATTTTTCATAACTTTTCACAAAAATTCCTCCATACTGATGTTGTCAACAGTATGCATAACATCAACAACAGTGATTTTCAGAAATGACATAAGATCAACTGACTTCTTAAAAAAGATAAGCTACTTTTTTATAGATATGATTTCATCTCAGCACACAGACACTATTTCTAAAACATCTTTTTGTGAATAATTAAATTAGAAACACTGCTTGAATTTAATTTCACTAGTAGGGGTCTCTCCATTCCCCTTGTAATAAACATTTTCTTGTTATGTTTGGTTTTTAACACATTGGAAAGAACCAAGGCTCTGGGTAAATCAGAAGTATCATGAAAATTCACAAATACTATCAAGTTGATTTTGCAAAATCTGTTGATGGGTACCCTTACAGAGAAAAAAATCAATAATATATTAGTGTTTTTACATGTATTTTTATCATTAATAGACTTTACCTGAGCAATTGTGTTGTAAAACATGAAAAGTGGTATTTAAAATATCAAACATTACATAAAATGTGGAAAATGTGAGAACCAGAATTCATGATGAATGCCAAAAGACATGTTTATTACCCTGGCTACTATTATGTCACGTGACATGGCCATCATGTGTTAAAAAGAAAAACCTGCTCATGTATAGGGTCATCTTTTAAAACATCTTCAGGGGACTGGCGCTGTGGTGTAGCAGGTAAAGACACTGCCTGTAACACCAGCATCCCTTGTGGGTACCTGTTGGAGACTTGGCTGCTCCACTTCTGATTCAGCTCCCTGCTAATGTGCCTGGGAAAGCACTTGAAGATGGCTCAAGTGCTTGGGAACCCGCACCCATGTGGAAGACCTGGAAGAAGTTTCTGGCTCCTGGCTTCAGCCTGGCCCAGCCCCAGCCAGTTGTGGCCATTTGAGGAGTGAACCAACAGATGGAAGATCTCCTGCTCTCTGTCTCTCCCTCTCTATGTAATTCTGACTTTCAAATAAATAAATAAACATTTTAAAAATGAAATAAAATGAAACAAATCTTCTCAAAGCTACATGATAGGATGTATATGTTCACCAGATGTTGGAAAAATCAATTAGTTTAGTTTTTGTAGAACTATGTAAAATCCTAGCCAGGGTTGTATTATTTTACAGTATCTACCAGTTGGTATGAAAAGGATCATTTCCAGATCCAATGGATTTCCTCTCTTGCAAGCATTGGGCTACTTCCACAGAGCACGATTAGTTCTCATCGTAGAAATTGTTTAACACATTTCATGTTAAATAAAAAGGAACTGGATGATGTAATAAATGTTTTATATTCAATAAGATAATCATCATATTTCATACATTCATTCTTAGAGAGTGCCTGTTTCTTCCCTCAGAAATGACCTGCAAGTAGCCTCGCAATAATGTTAACTCTATATGGGCTTTATTCTTTGCTCAGTTAATCACACATTCAATTTACCTATCTTCCTGCCCATGTGCATTATAATGCAAATCAATTCAAGTAGAGATGTGAGAGCTTAGGAAGCCCAGCCTGGCGAGCAAGCTTCCTTTATTTCTTGCCTTAGAGCTAGTCAAGCCCGGGAGATGAAGATGAGCTTAATTAGAATTATAGAAGGATTTAAAAGTCGTTAAAAAAATACAAAACTATTCAAACCGAATATTCAATTCGCAACAAAGTAGAAGAAAGCCTTAGCTCCCTGTGTCTAAACATCTCACACCTCATAAGGTCAAAAGACTGTCAAGGTAAAGCAGTTCTTGGCAATCCATTCAAATGCAGCCCTCACCCAGGAAGAAAAGTACTGAGCAAGTCCATGCTGTTTATGACATGGAAGTCAAGCTGGTAGACAAAGGGACTCTTCCACATCTCTTGCAGTTGCAGTCTTATTTGCTTCTGTGCAGTGCCATGCAGGGCTTTCATACACCACGCTACAAGTTCCAAAGGCCCAGGAAGCTCAGGTGATAGTAAGCTCAGGTGCTATGGAGTCCCAGGGTGGGAAAGCTACCTAAAGAAAGGAACATGTAGTCTGACAATGCTGAAATTGGCCCCAAGGACTGATTTTTGCACTCCTGGAAAACAAGGCTACAAAATACTCTTACATGCTTACTTCCCAGAGAATGACGTTTTGCAAAACAAACAAACCTTCTCCATAACTTAGATAACACACACGATGCACTGCTTGCTTACCTGTGGCATGACCAAACACAAGCAGACCCTCCAAATCCCATTTTTTTTTTGCCTATAAACCATTAGTTGACCTGCTATTCCCACTGATTAATCCCAGGATTCCTGAGAAGCGTGGAAATCTAATGGTCACAGTGCTCACCATGCTGGAAGAGTCCTAATCTCCTTTTGAATAAAGTCTCTTGTAAGGAGAGACTAGGTCCAGGCATGCTTCTCAATCAGGGATTGGATTTTCCTAGACCAAGAGAAATAAATTACTACAAGATCCTCTAGATCTGTTCCCTAAAACTGCACAACCACACTTCCATAAGGTAAGCTTACATGGCCAGTTCTTACAAAACTTTTTGTCAATGATTTGACAAGATAAACTGTATATGTTTTTGAAAGCTTTAGTCACATTTGTATAAAAATAGAGTCCTAATCATGTAGTCCAATATTAAGGATTTTAGTGAAAGAATAAATCTTTTGACAATATTTTGTGCAGGAGTAGACATGTAGCCTACTGTTTAAGGTGCCATGCCCTACATCAGAGTGCCTAGGTTTGAGTCCTGGCTCCTCTGGTTCTGGATTCCAATTTTTTGCCAGGCCAGACCCTCTGGTGCTGTGGTGATGACTGAACTAATTGGGCTCCTGCCACCCCTGTGAGACACTGGCATTGAATTTCCAGGTCCCAGTTTCTATCTATCCCAGCTTCAGCCACTACAGTCTTTCAGCCAGTGAAGCATCAAATGAGAGATTTCTGCCTCTGAAAAAATTTTTTAAAAGAGAGAGAGCTTATAAACTTTCTTTAAAATTAAATAAATGGCCCAACTACCCTGTGTAACTGGAATGGTCCTTTATGGTGGGAAACAACGGTATAAGAATTGTAGTCACCCCAAAGCACCGGAGGCGTTCAAATACAGGCAAATTCCACGGGGCTGGTGTCAGCTGCTCAAGATTTTCCTTATCAGAGCAGCTGGAAGCTGGGTCAGTCTGAGCAGCCAGTGCTCGATAACTGAGCTTGACCCTTAACAAACCAATAGCTTTATTCACTTGTTTTGTGTACACACACACACACACACACACACTACACAAAACCAGTCTGAATTCTGTCAAACTGTTCTGAAAACAGATGTGGTATCCAGGGTGCCACATAATTTTCACAGTACCAGTAATTATGTTATGGAATGTACTTATATCAATTTTACTTATCCTATAAAAGATGTGATTATGTTTAAATTAAATATCCAAAAATGAACATATAAGTCCACATAAAGACAGAATATACGTCTTGTCTAGTTTATTAACTTGTAAAAAAGGATGACAGGGACCAATGTTGTGACACAGTGGGTTAATCTGCCCCCTGCATTGCCAGCATCCCATATGGGTGCTGGTTCTCATCCCAGATGCTCCATTTCCTACCCAGCTCCCTGATAAGGTACCAGGAAAAGAAGGTGAAGATGGCCCAATTGCTTGGGCCCCTGTCTCCCATGTTGGAGGCTTTTGGCTTTGAATTGGCCCAGCCCTAGCCACTGAAAATTAGCAGATGGAATGATGGAATCTCTCTCTCTCTCTCTTTCTCCCTGTCTCTCTCTCTCTCTTCCTCTGTAGCTCTGCCTTTCAAATAAAATAAATAAATGTGTTTTAAAAATAAATTTAAAAAAAGATAGACATTCCAAACACTGTAAATCTGTGGTTCACAGATCAGACACTCAGCATAGGAACTTGACAATGAACATGAGGCTAAGTCACTTCAATAATTACCTTATCAATAGGAAAAGCATCATTTTAAAAAATATATAGAGAAAATTCAGACACATATTTACATTTTTTTAATTATCTTGAGGGTATAAGATTAAACATTTGTCTTTTTTTTTAATGTGACAGTACCCTAGACAAGAGCAGCATGGAAGTTTCCTTCTTCCACAAGATTTTCAAGTTTAGATAAAAATCATTGGAACATTTTACTACAACAGAAAAAGAGGAAAATGGGAGTCATGATGAAACAGAATAATCAAAAAATGCTTGATTCTGAGTGTGGTTTCAGAGTATCTTTTTTCTTCCTCAAAAGAGAAACAGGGGCCAGTGTTGTGATGTAGTGGCTGCCTCAGCTGCTGGCATCCAGTCTAAGAGCCAGCTGCTCCACTTCTGATCCAGCTCCCTGCTAGTATGCCATGTGGGAAACTTGGAAGAAGTTCCTGGCTCCTGGCTTCGGCCTGGTCCAGTCCTGCTGACCATTTGGGGAGTGGATCAGCTGATGGAATATTCTCTCTCTGTTCCTCTCTGTGTGTAACTCTGACTTTCAAATAAATGAATATACCTGAGAGAGAGAAAGAGAGAGAGAGAGAGAGAGAAAGAATGAATCTTCCATCCTGTGTTGTTAAATCCCCACCCCTTTAAAAAAAAAAAAACAAAAAAAACAAACAAACAAACAAAAAAAAACAGTGTCTTGTCTCAGCAATTTGGAATATCCAGGTGAGGGACTTTCCTAAGCAACAGACATTCCACTAACATTTAGATTATTGTGCCCAGTTTTATTGGGATTTGGGAATTTTAGCCCTCTGTGGCCTAATGGGTTCTATCAGGCCTCAGGGTCCTAATAGATTCTAATATACAGGACTTTGCTCACCTCAAGCAGAAACCACCAGACGCCATAAGCTGGTAAGATCTTTGAGCTAGAAATGTTGATGAATTGCTTCAAATCCAATGTGGGCTACTGGAGAGTGAGAAGCTCTTGAGACCCTCAGTGAGAGGCTCTGGGACTCTCACGCAGTGGTCGACTTCTCAACACCTGGAGGAGCACTGTCAGAAACAAACTGAATCAGGAGAGAGCTCCTCTGCATTAGCCCTGCAGGGATACAGAAGGTTAGTGATGCTAAATTGTCAAATTGCTTCTCATTTACAGAACAAAATGCCTGCTCTGTAGGGGAAAGGGCATTGCCAGAGGGCTAAAGTGAAATTTCTTTCCCACCAGGGGAAGGGAGCTCAGCCCTTCTCTGGCCCTTGTCTGTCTTAACCGCAAGAACTTGGACCAACCCTGTGGCCACCAGCACCTTGCTTCAAAGAATTTGGTCATTGTTTCATTCTTTAATGAAACAGAAATGTTTGTAAAAAGAATACTTTAAAAGCAGTTTTGCTTGAATAGTCATTTTATTTGTAAGTTGTTTTAACAAAATGGATATGATTTCGAAAGATTTCTCTGGAGTTCTAGAAGTCAGAATTTCTGGGGAAAGAAAAACAATGTTCAAACCAAATTACCAGGACAAGCTGAATGAGTTTAATGTTTTCATAGGTTGTCTTTCAAAGTTGTTTATTTCCCAAAGTTTTCACTTTCAAAGCACAGGTAAACAGGAAACAAAGCTCTTGAGGCTTATTTGTGCAATTAAAACAAAAATAGGATTACTTAGTTGAATGAATAGAGCTTACTGTGGAGACTGAGTCATTTAAAATCTTAGTTAATTTGCCTACAAAGAAATTAAAATATTTGCAGCTGAAAAAAGAGAAAGAAGGAAAGAAAAAAGGAAGGAAGGGAGGGGGGAGGAGAGAGACCCTCAACAGCCATTATTTGTGGAAATATTTCCTTTGGTCACCAGATTACTAGAAATCCTTTTGTTGTGCCAACTGAAAACAGCAACCTGATGTAGGAACAAAAATTATCCCAATATTCACAAATAGTAACTTGAAATAACTCCATGTATCCCTTTTAGAGGATCTCTCCTCAGTGATGCCAGTAATTGAGCTGAATATCCATCTATTAATATGACTCAGGTTCCCAATGTGTTTGATGCCCATACAGAGAAAACAAATTTTCTGGATATTTCATCTGACATATAGTGTGTGTTATCCATTGCCCTAAATAGGAGCTTCTACTCTTCAAAACGTGCTGAACCCTGAAGTCTTTTAGCCACAGGAGGACAAAAAAGATTTTATATCACATTTATATATGCTATTTATCAAATTAAAATGCTAATTCATTCAAATAAAAGTATAAATGACTAACACTTAAGCCATCTGTCAATACTTAGAAGGGCACTTAAAAACATTCACGGAGGGGCTGGTGCTGTGGCATAGTAGATTAAGCCTCTGCCTGCAGTGCCAGCATCCCTTGTGGGCACTGGGCATCTGCCCCGCTTCTGATCCAGCTCCCTGCTAATGGGGAAGAGCAGTGGAAGACGGTCCAAGTGCTTGGGCCCCTGGACTCCTGGCTTCAGATCCACCCAGCCCTGGCTGTTGTGGCCATTTGAGGAGTGAACCAACAAGAGGAAGACCTCTCTGTTTCTCCCTTTCTCCATCTGTAACTCTGCCTCTCAAATAAATAACTCCTAAAAAAAATCATGGAAAAATAGAATATAAGATGTTTATTTTGATTCAATTTTTTGAAACCCATGTTTAGTTTTAAACAGTGTGCATTTTCCATGAACTCTTTGAAGATCTCTCACATTTAGCAAAAACTATTGGGTTTGAGGTAATATGTAAAGAATTGAAAAAAATATTTACACTAAACCACTTGCTGTGTACAAGAGATACTGCCCTGCTTTTCACTGAGGTATGCTGAAACATTGAGATTCAATTTCTTTATCTGTAAACTTCAAAATTAGAATAATTGATATAGGTGCCAGCATTGTGGCATAGTGGGTAAAACAACCACCTACCATGCCAGGCTTCCATATGGGTGCAGGCTTGTGTCCCGGATGCACCACTTCTGATCCAGCTCCATGCTAATGTCCTGGAAAAGCAGTGGAAGATGCCCTAAGTGGCTCCTGCAACTCACATAGAAAATTTGGAAGAAGCTGCTGGCCCTCGGCTTCTGCAGATACTTTGGGAGTAAATCTGAAGATAGAAGACTGCTTTCCCCTGTCTTTCCCTCCCACTGTGTGACTCATTCAAATAAATAAATAAATAAAAAGAATAAGTGATGTTATGATCTTTCCAGATCTAAGATACAAATCCTACTTAACCAGAGTTCAAGTTCAATTTGAAGCCATTAGGATTATATTTAGTCCTTTTCCCCTGCCCCTTTCTTTCTCCTCATATTTGCTACATCCAGCCTCTTCTCTGAGAAGCCAGGACCATCGTGGTGTCTAGGGCATTATATTTCCACATTCTATTCCACCCTCCCAGTGTAAGTATTGGGATCATTCTAGTTTCTAGACCTTTACCATACCTGCTTGCCTATTAAAATTGCAAGGTCCAAATTTCTCTGGACATTGAATATTCTGACTTCCATTTGCTAAAGTGATGAAAGATTACTAGGCAAATTAGCCCAGCTGTAAGTTTTAATACCTAATATTGAATTTATATATTATACTTCCCAGTGGAATTTTTATTTTAACAGAGAATTCTTAGAAATACACTTCCTCAATCTAAAGAAATATGGGCTATTTTATCTATTATTTCCATCTATCTGAATATAGGGATTTTTTTTTTATCTCAGTATAAAAAGGCAAAGAAATGTGTGTTTTGCTTTCATAAAATATAGATAGCTGCTTTTTCAGGCAGGGTTGGGTCATCCTGAGTACAGAGCTATGTGGGCTTTGCTGAGATTTGGCATTCACTTTCAGGTGTGGAATGAATCCTATTGAATTGTGGATGACAATAAATCGAGGCAATGTATTAAAATAATGGGACTTGGAAAATAACAACCACTACCACAATGAGTACCATGCCCTATCTTAAACCTTGTGTTTTTCAAACCTTCCTACCTCCCGTTTCTCTCATCAATAAAATATATAAAAGAATAATATTTTCCCTATCACAGGAGCCAAAACAGTAACCTAGCTCATAAAAAACTGATGGATACGAATTAGTGAATATAACCAAGGGGAAGAAATGCAAAGGATAAAAATGTAGAATATAGCAAAAAGACAAGAAAATGCCACAGGAAAGTAAAGAAAAATGTTTTCAGAGTTGTTCCTTCTGAAGCAAAGACAAGAAAAACATACATATTATCACTGTAACGCTTGTTGTGCTGGTTCTTAACCCAAAATGCCTCTCAGCATTGTATGGGAGTTTCCCAAAACTTCACCTTGATGAAGAACAGCTGTAGTGCACATCATGAATAAATACATAAGAATTTCTAGGGGAAGACAGTCAAACAAGCCTTCACTATCTTCTGTTGTACCTATTCTGTGTAATATACACAAACACTGAGAGACCAGAGAAGTACTGGCAGCAATGTGGAATATCAGTGAGGAAAAGTCCTAGAAAATCTTGAATCAGTTTCCCATGAATTATGACACAAAAACCCAATGAATAGCAATGAATTGTATACATAATAAGTTGATGCATCATTAAATAGGATATCATGTTTTTTAAAAAATTAAAAATTCTGATTCTACTCTCTATATCCACTCTAAATCTTTCATTGAAATGCCACTTTTATTGTAAAGAACTTTGCTCTTAGGAACCATATCATATGGGGTATTAACTTCTTGTGGGTACCATCTATAGCTCTTCCGTTTTAAAAATGTCCCTTCACTGTCCCATAATTATGCCTTTTTTTTCTATTCAGCATATGGTTGATAGTTTACTTCCAGAATGTGAATTGTTCACCTTTTGTCTCCAGCAGCTATAGCTGTTGAATTTTCCATTATAATATAAACCTAAAGGACCAATTTTTAAAAAATTCTTAATATCCCAAGGCACCTTGCTTCTTTAGACATGAATATTAAATAGGGTGAAAGCTTAAAACCCTCAGTGGCAAGTCCCGTCAAGAGAGGCCACATGAGGACATTCAAAATACAACTAGCCAAGTCACATTCTAGTGTGGGATTAATTAGCTGTGAGCTACAGAGTCCGTGTTGTAGTAAAGGGACTTTTCCATAGAGCTTTTGTCGCATGCTTCTGCCAGGTCCATTTCTTTTTTTCCCTCCGTCTCAAGCCATAGTTGGAGGAAAAAGCAGCTGGACGTGGTGGAAGAAGCAGGAGACAGAGGAGGAGGGTTCTGGATGCTCCCACTCTCTTTACATTACACTCAACCGGGACAGCAACTGACTAGCTACTTCCTCTGAGCAAGTCTTTCTCTCTTTCCACATTGACACCATTAGAGGAAGCTATTCTTAACCCCCAGATCAAGTAAGCTGGCTAAAAAATGAAAGAGAGATCTTTTAAGTTAGAAAATTTTATACCATTGTCTGTTTGGTAAAAGGAAAAGAATGAAGAAAAAAAAAAAACTTTCCACCCAGCAGAGGGAGAAAAAAAAAAGAAACACCTCTCCTTTCAAACTCTTATGATACTTTTTCAGTGTGTTGCTCAGAATTGAAGAAAGGCTCATTTTTTGACTATCACCATGATTTTCACGAGATTTATATTCAATGACACCTGAAGATTACACATAAACCCTGACACTAGTGTAGGCTGGAGCCTGTGCCTGGACTGTTCAAAAAAAAAAAAAATGACTGTAGATGCATCAGAAGGCTAATTAAAAAGCCTTTTTCTCCTATGCCCTGGCAACGACTCTTGGTTTCAGTTACTTTCTTTGGGGGCATGTCCTCTTTTTATTCCACACCTGCTTTAGTTTATGAAATGTTAGAAAATTTTAAATGGTTTTTCTTACAAATAAAATAATGTAATAAAATTGAGATTATTAAAGAACTATGTGTTTTTCTGAGTCACCCATTAGCATTATGATTTTTTAATTGGCACATTTCAGTTTCTAAAAGACTATGCCAAGCAGAATGATTATGCCATGTTTTAGAACTTTCAATAATACGGTTAAAGATTTTTAACAGGAAAAAAGTTAAAACGTTTTCTCCTTTGGTTAAGAGATTTGATTTTATGGCTTCTGGATTCCAAAGAGTTCTATGTGCTCTGATTTTGTTTATTATAAGAGTAGATTATTTCCCAGGAGTCTTTAAAAATTGGCTCCAAACTGAAGAAATTGGTTGCAGATTTTGAGGATTTCTGTTCGTCATACTCAAGTATGAATTACTCTCTAAAATCTATGCAGTTCCAAAAAACTACAGAGATGAGAAAACTTGATTCAATAATGAATTCCACCGACAAAGAACCAAGCCAAACTACAATGTCATTTAAATGAATATGACAGCTAAGTTGTATCATCATGTAACACAAATGATTGATTAAATTATAGCCACGGTGAATGTGGAAACTAACATTTTGCTTATTGCCATAATATTTCTATACAATTTTAAGCAATTTCATTGAAAGATATCAGCTCTTCTGTGAATATATTGACTTAGCCTGTCTTCTCTGTTGTACATGGATCATATCTGCTTTCAAAATTTTCTCTTCCTATACTGTTTTGGAGGCAGTTAAGACACTAATAATGATGCAAACACTTCACTTTTGTGAAAGAAAGATTCAGACACAACATCAAGTCAAAAAGAAAATAAGTGGGGCCTGTGCCATGGCACAGTAGTTTAATCCTCTGCTTGTGGCGCCAGCATCCCATATGGGCGCCGGTTCTAGTCCCAGCTGCCCCTCTTCCAATCCAGCTCTTTGCTATGGCCCAGGAGGGCAGTGGAGGATGGGCCAAGTGCTTGGACCCATGCACCCTCATGGGAGACCAGGAGGAAGTACTTGACTCCTGGCTTTGGTTCGGTGCAGCTCCAGCCTTTGCGGCCATCTGGGGAGTGAAGACCTTTCTCTCTGTCTCTCCCTCTCTCTATCTGTAACTCTACCTCTCAAATAAATAAAGAAAAAAAGAAAAAAGAAGTTGCTTTGTAAAGATTTGAAGATATCCACTGTGCCAAATAAAGAACACAAGAGGCACCTGAAAGACAGGAACAACAATGACAAAAAAAGCCAGGCTGGATAGTTGAGATGAGCCAAACTCTTCCGGATGCAAATGAGGCCATATTTTCTGTTCATTGTCATGTGTACAAAAAAAAGCCATATCCTCTGGTAATAATATTGCAAAAGTCAGTGATAATGCTATTTCATAGATCTCACTCAAATTTTACTAATTTGACAGTTACAATTACAAAGGGCAATCCTATTATTTTGTTTACCTTAAGCAACGTGTATTTTTCTGACTATTGGACATACTATGCGTGTCTTCATACTTCAACAGGACCTAGAACCAACTTTCTACTGAGTTTCCTCATTGTGGGCTTTTGTGCCTCTGTCCCAAAGACATGGATTTGATAATAGACATTTTGGAAAAATCTTTGTCATTGATGCGATATTGTATTTTATTTGTTCAGTTTTATTTAGGGAAGTTAAGAGCTGGTAATGCATACATATCTCAATAGTTAAGATTTCCAGATAGATCCATACCTCTCATCATATACAAAAGAAACTCAAGAAAGATCAAAGACCTAAAATTTAAGACCTGAAACTATGAAATTGCTGGAAGAAAATATACAGGAAATACTCCAAGACATTGGTGTAAGAGACAACTTCTTGAACAAGTCCCCCAAAGCATAGGCAACAAAAGGAAAACAAAACAAATGGAATTATATCAAACTCAGCAGCTTCTGCACAGGAAAGGAAATGATCAATAGAGTGAAGAGACACCCAATAGAATAGGAAAAACTATTTGTAAACCACCTATCAGACAAAGGAGTAATATCCAAAATATATCAGCAACTTAAAAAATTCAAAAAGAACAACAACAAAAAAATCCAGTTAAGAAATGGGCAAAATACCTTAATAGTTCACAAAAGAAGAAAAACAAATAGCCAACAAATATATGAAAAAATGTTCAACATCATTAGCCATTAGATAAATGCAAACCAAAACCACAATGAGATAGCACCTCACTGCTGTCAGAATGGCTAAAATCCAAAATGCAGAGAGTAACAAATGCTGGCGAGGATGTGGAGAGAGGGAAACATTTATATCCTGTTAGTGGGAATGTAAATTAGTGCAGCCACTTTGGAAAAAATACAAAGTACGAAGATTTCTTAAAAAAAACTAAAAAATAGACTTGCCAAATAATGCAGCAACCTCACTGCTGAATATATATTAAAGAGACATGAACAGGTTGCATCAAAGAGATACCTGCACCACCATATTTATAGCAGTACTATTCATAGTAGACAAAATTTGAAATCAACCAAGGTGTCCATCATCAGATACATGGAAAAAGAAAATGGAGTATATATGAAATACTATTCAGCTATAAATAAGAATGAATTTCTACCATTTGCAGCAAAATGGATACAACTGGAAGACATGATGAAATAAGCTGGACACAGAAAGACAAATACCACATGTTCTCCCTTATGTGTGTGTGTTAAAATAAACATATAAGATAAAAACAAGAAAAGAAATGCCTGTGTGTATCATTATTGTTGAAAATGTAGTTTTATAAAACTTTGGTTTTTTTTTTTTTAGCTTTTATTTAAAGAATATAAATTTCCAAAGTATAGCTTATGGATTCCAATGGCTCCCCCCCTCACAACTTCCCTCCCTCCCGCTACCCTCCCCTCTCCCGCTCCCTCTCCCCTTCTGTTCACATCAAGATTCATTTTCAATTCTCTTTATACACAGAAGATCAGTTTAGAACATATTATGTAAAGATTTCAACAGTTTGCCCTCACATAGAGACACAAACTGAAATTATTGTTGGAGTACTAGTTATAGTATTAATTCACAATATACAGTACATTAAAGACAGAGATCCTACATGATTTTTTTTAAAGAATTGATTAATTATCTATGCAATTTCCAATTTAACACCAAGATTTTTTAATCATTTGCAATTATCTTTATACACAGAAGATCGATTTAATGGTCAAGAAGATTATACTACTATAGTTTGAATTAACTGTGATTACTTTAAATTAAAAACAAAAAAACAAGTAGAACCATAAGAATCTAGTGCATATCTGCATACCTGAGGATTTGTGAAATATCTAGGATTATAATTTATTATTATGTGTTAGAAATACTTTTTCTGGTTTATGAGCTTGTATTCAATGGAAAAAGGTGATTCTTTTGTTCCTCTTGTCCTTTCTGGATAAATCCAGGATCATCTGTTTAAGACAGAGAACTTCTGGTTATTTAAAAAGAAATGTTGATGTTTATTTTAGAATGCAAAATGCTTTGTGATTCAACGTTTAGTTGCAATTAGGAATCAAAACAATAAGTAGTTGTTTTTTTTTTTTTTTTTTGACAGAGTTACAGACAGTGAGAAAGAGAGACAGAGAAAAAGGTCTTCCTTCCATTGATTCAAATGGCGGCCCAAATGGCCGCCATGGCTGAGGCTATGCCAATCCAAAGCCAGGAGCCAGCTGCTTTCTCCTGGTCTCCCACATGGCTACAGGAGCCCAAGCACCTGAGCCATCCTCCACTGCCTTCCCAGGCCACAACAGCGAGCTGGACTGGAAGAGGAGCAACCTGGACTATAATCCGGTGCCCATATGGGATGCCAGCACAGGAGGCACAGGATTAACCAAATGAGCCACCGTGCCAGCTAGAAAAATAAGTAGTTTCTAAAAGGGAAACTAAGAATGACTAAAATTATGCGTACCAGATAATGTCTATAAAACTATGGCCAATCCTTGGTTAGAGATTCCTGAATCTGATAATATTCCTGAACTATCTGTCAGAAAGTGGCATTCTTGGCCATCTGTGAATATTACATGTCACAGAACAAAAATAGGCTATTTTATTGGGAGGACATTATAGTCATAATTTTGACATGTAAAATTTAGTTCTTATATATTAATAAAATTTTGTCATACCTAATTAAATAAAAATTTTATCTTGGTAGTTTTATAAATTTTTAAATTTTTTGTATAAAAGCATACAGTCTCATTGAAACTGTATAAATAACTAAAGAGTCAGGAATAGCAAAGGAATTTAATAAAGCTATTGGGTATGAAACTTAGCTGCTGTTTTGAATCATCATGTAGACAGGTTGAATATATATGAAACCTCAAAAAGAAAAAATTATGCCCATATACACACACAACGCAGTATTTAAAGTCCACTAATGTTAAGCGTACACTTCATGTGAATTCCTATATAAATAAACCACTCAAATTGAGATATGGACCCTTTCCAGTACCTTCAAAATGTCTCTCATATTCTTTCCCAATTAATTTCTCCACCCAGAGGCAATGAATATTCTGACTTCCTTTACTATGGATTAGTTTTACATGCTCTTGAGATTCAAATAAATGTGTGATATGTATTTTTTGGGGTCTGGCTTCCTTTATTCAGTGTAATGTGATATTCATCCATGTTTCGTGTGTTTCAGCAGCTCAGTTCTTTCATCTATTATCTATCTATCTGTCATCTATCTTCCACATAAACATTTTTCTCAGATGGTAATAGTTTTTATATGCTGAGAATTATTTTTCTTCTATTGATAGATTATGAAGTGGGTAGATATTATCAGTTTTCTAAGATGTTTGTGTGATTTTATATTCAAAATGTATGAGATGAGCCATTGTTCTACAATCTCATCAACAGTGTGCATTGCTGAGGCTTCTTGATTCAGATGTTCTTGTAGTACAGTAGTATTTCATCAGTTGTGACTTACATTTCCCCAGAGAACAATGGTGTTGAGTATGTTTTCAAATGTACATCAGTCATTTTGATAAACTCTTTGAGTTGTTGAAACATTTTACCCACATCAAATTTTATTTTTCCATGTATAGCTACATAACTACATTGCATATTCTGAATGTAAGTCCTTTTTTAGGTATATACAGTGTGAACATCTTTTCTGAATCTCTGCCTTGTCTTTTCATTTATCAGTGAATTTAACAAAAACAGGTTTTTAATTTTACTAAATTTATGAATTTCTCTTTTATGATACTGGTGTGTGTGTGTGTGTGTGTGTGTGTGTGTGTGTGTATCCTAAGAAATATTTGCTTATGTCATGGTCATGTGATAGTCTTCTCTGGTTTACTCTAAAGTTGCTTTTTAAAAGATTTTTCTAAAATTTATTCGAAAGGCAGAGAGACAATGAGAGAGAGGGAAATACAGAGAGACAGAAATGTCTACCATCTGCTGATTCACTCGCCAAATGACCACAATAGCGAGGGCTGGGCAAGAAGCTGAGACAATGGTCATGAAATTCCATCCTGACCTTCCACATGAGTGACAAGGGGCCAAGTAGTCAGGTCCTCATCTGCTGCCTTCCTGAGTTCATCTGTAGGAAGCTGGATAAGAAGCAGAACATCTGGAGACTTGAGTCAACTCTCTGATTTGAGATGCTGGCATCGCAAGCAGCAGCTTAACATGTTAATCCATAATGTCAACCAATCTAAAAGTTCTTTTATATTGTTCAAAGTATATCATTTAAATCATGTGAGGTGTGAGTAGTTTAAATATTGTTTAAAGGTAAGATACTCCTTTCTCAGAAAAAGTTAAGTGTCATCTTTGGTATAAGTCAGGTTACTAAATATATGTCAGTCTATGCTACACACTACCCACTCCATTAGTTTATCTTTATGACTGTTCCAAATTATCTTAATTACTTAAAATTAAGAAAACATTTGTAAATAACACTGTCAGTCCTTTAATCCCATTTAGTTTTACTCAAATACTCTCTATTTGTGCAGCTATAATTTATATATGTTGTTGAATTATCAATTTCTATAAAATAACTTGTCAATTTTTATTATAATTCTATTAGGCCAGTGCCACGACTCACCAGGCTAATCTTCTGCCTGCGGTACTGGCACCCCGGGTTCTAGTCCCAGTCGGGGCACCAGATTCTGTCCCAGTTGCTCCTCTTCCAGTCCAGCTCTCTGCTGTGGCCTAGGAGTACAGTGGAGGATGGCCTAGGTCCTTGGGCCCTGCACCTGCATGGGAGACCAGGAGAAGCATCTGGCTCCCGGCTTCGGATCAGCGCGGTGCGCCGGCTGCAGCACACCGGCCACAGTGCACTGGCCACAGCAGACATTGAGAGGTGAACCAACGGAAAAAGGAAGACCTTTCTCTCTCTCTCTCTCTCATTGTTCACTCTGCCTGTCATAAAAAGAATTCTATTAAACCGTTGGATCATTAAGTGCAAAGTATACATCCTAACAAATCTGAGTCACTTACTACTCAAATATTCAATATCTATTTGTTATTAAGTTCCCTCAGCAAGAGCTGTTTTTGGGTAAAATTTGAGTCTCATTAATTAGATTTATACTTATATTTCTGAAGTTTGTGAAGCTATCACAAATGATTGGTTTTTCAGATTTTCATTTTAATTTAGTTATTGTGAAGTGAAGTAATTTTTTCAAAGAACTTTTAATGATTTATTTGAAAAAGTGTTCTATTTTTTCCAAAGAAAACTTTTATTTAATGGATACAAATTTCATAAGTACAACTTTATGAATATAGAGATTCTTCCCACAACACCCCCTCTACCACCCCTCTTCCTCCTTCCTCTCCCATTCCCAGTCTACACTAAGTAAGGATTTCAACAGTTCGCACTCACACACATACACACAAACACAAAATGGTTTGAAAATTGTTTTCCAGTTAATCCTCGTATTATAAATCATTGAAAACAGAGGTCTTGGATGGAAAATAAGTGCACAGTGGCTCCTGTTGTTAATTTGACAATTAACACTCTCATGTATGATCACCCTATGCTCTTGACATGAGCTCCAAGTCTATGGGAGACTTTTGAAATCATAATCGCTGTCAGTATTTAGGGAAGGCCATAAACAAAGTGGAAATTTTCTCCTCCCTTCAGAAAAAAGTACATCCATCTTGATGGCCACTTCTTTCCACTGGGGACTCACTGACAGAGACCTTTCACGTAGGACATTTTTTTGCCACATTGTCTTGGCTTTCCATGCCTGAAATGCTCTCATGGGCTTTTCAGCCAGACCAGAATGCCTTAAGGTCTGATTCTGAGGTCAAAGTGCTATATAAAGCATTTTCTGTGCATACAAAGGCAGTTGATTTTTGAGTGTTGTTTTATCTCCTGCTACTTTAACAAACTCTTATGAGTTCTAATCTCTTGGTGGAGTCTTTTGGATCCCCTATATATAGAATCATGCATTGTAAATAGGGACATTTTGACTTCCTCTTTCCCAATCTGTATCCCTTTGATTTCTTTTTCTTGCATAATGGCTCTTGTTAACACTTCCAGGAAAATGTTGAACAGCAATGGTAAGAGTGATCATCCTTGTCTTATTCCAGATCTCAGTGGTAATGCTTCCAACTTTTCCCCATTCAATAGGATGTTGGTCGTGGATTTACCATAAATTTCCTAGATTGTGTTGAGGAATGTACTTTTTATACCCAATTTTCTTAGAGTTTTCATTATGAAAGGGTGTTGTATTTTATCAAATGCTTTCTTTGCATCTATTGAGATAATCGTAAGGTTTTTGTTCTTCAGTTTTTTTAATGTGATGTATCACATTGATTGATTTGTGAATGTTTAACCATTCCTGCATACCAGGGATAAATCCCACTTGGTCTGGGTGAATGATCCTTCTGATGTGTTGTTGGATTCGATTGGCCAGAATATTGTTAAGGATTTTTTGTCTATTTTCATCAGGGAAATTGGTCTGTAGTTCTCTTTCTCTGTTGCATCTTTTCCTGGTTTAGTAATTAAGGCGATGCTCTCTTCATAGAAAGAATTTGGGAGGATTCCCTCTCTTTCAATTGTTTTGAATAACTTGTTAAGAATTGGAGTTAGTTCTTCTTCAACTGTCTGGTAGAATTCAGCAATGAAGCCATCTGGCGCTTGGCTTTTCTTTGTTGAGAGAGTCTCTATTATTGATTCAATTTCCATCTTGGTAATGGGTCTGTTTAGGTTTTCTGTGTTTTCATGGCTCAATTTAGGTAGGTAGTATGTGTCCAGGAATCTATCCATTTCTTCTAGGTTTACCAGTTTGTTGGCATATAGCTCTTTGTATGATTTCTGATGATTTTTTTTATCTGTCGTGTCTGTTGTTACATTTCCTTTTTTGTCTCTAATTTTATTGGTCTGGGTCTTCTCTCTCCTTTTTTTTTGGCTAGTTTTGCCAATGGTGTGTCAATTTTGTTTAATTTTTCAAAAAACTAGCTCTTTATTTTGCTGATCTTTTGAACTGGTTTTTTGTTTGTTTTAATTTTCATGATTTCTTCTCTAATTTTAATTATTTCTTTTCTCCTACTAGTTTTGGCTTTGCTTTGCTGCTGTTTTTCTAGATCCTTGAGATGCATTGATAGCTCATTTATTTGGATTGCTTGATGTAGGCATCAATTGTTACAAACTTTGTTCTTAATGCTGCTTTTGCTGTATCCCATAAGTTTTGATATGTTGTATTGTAATCTTCACTTGTTTCCAGATTTTTTTGATTTCTCTTTGATTTCTTCTATGACTCACTGTTCATTTAGGAACATGTTGTTCAGTCTCCATGGATTTTCATATGTTCTAGAGATTCCTGAGTTGTTGATTTCTAGCTTCATTCCATTGTGTTCTGAGAAGATGCAAGAATGATTTTTTTTTTGTATTTGCTGAGACTCACTTTATGGCCTAGCATGTGGACAGTCCTAGAGAAAGTTCCATGCACTGCTGAGAAGAATGTGCATTCTACAATTGTAGGATAGAAAGTTCTGTAAATATCTGTTAGGTCCATTTGTTCTATAGCATCAATTAACTCTGCTGTTTCCTTGCTGATTTTCTGTCTGGTTGATCTGCCCAATTCTGAAATTGGGGTATTGAAATCCTCCATTACTATTGTATTTGAGTCTCTGTCTCCATTCGGATCCCATAATGTTTCTTTTCAATAGCCAGGTGCCATCTAATTAGGTGCATATATGTTTATAATAGTTATATCTTCCTGCTGAATTGATCCCATAATCATTACATAGTTCCCTTCTTTATCTATTTTAACATTTTTTTGCATTAAAATACATTTTGTCTGATATTAGGATGGCTATTCCAGCTCTTTTTTTGCTTTCTATTAGCATAGAATATCTTTGCCCACCCTTTCACTTTCCATCAGCATACACACTTGTTGGTGAGATGTGTTTCTTGTAGGCAACAAATAGATGGGTTTTGTTTGTTGATCCATTCAGCCAGTCTATGTCTTTTAACTGGAGAGTTGAGACCATTTACATTCAAGGTGACTATTGATAAGTAAGGACTTTGGCCTGACATTTTTCCATAAATATTCCTATTTTTAAAATTTTCTTTGTACTTTTATACATTCTTTATCAGAGTAAGATTTTTTTAATTGCAGTTTGATTAAAGGTTTTTTTTTTTTCATGAAAAGTGTGGAATTTTGTCAAATGCTATGGCTATTGCTATGGTTTGAATAGGACTCCCAAAAAACATGTTGGAAGGATAATCATCAGTGTTATAAAATTAAGAGTACTGAGACCTTTAAGAGTGCATCAGATCATGAGGGTGCTCCCATGCTGTCATCAAGGGAGATTTCCTTGTACCAGGACTATTTTGGCCCCCTTTTCTCTCTTGCCCTTTCTTTACCCTTCCACTTCCCACTAAGGGATGACACAGCAAAAAGACCCTTATCAGAAGCTAGTCCATCAATATTAGACTTCCAGGCGCCACAATTTTTATCTAAAAAATTTCTGTTCTCTATAAATTATCCAGTCTGTTTTGTTTTGTAGCAGGAACAAAGGGACTAAGACAACCACTTCTATTGAAATAATTATGTAGTTTTTCTTCATTCTTCTTGATAAAGTGAATTGCATATATCCAGTATTTATTTTATTATTCTACTTGTGGAGAGAGGAGCAAATATAAAACAGAATGGTTTACAAACCCACTGAGACCATTGTGAGACAAACTCATCTGATCCCATATGTACTCATCCTGACCAGTGATATTCTGCACCTCTGGGGATTATTGTTAGTTCATAGCCAATGTCCTCAAACCATGAAATGTCTGGATACTTTCCTTTCACTGTGCTCAATCACTAAAATAGTTGTAGGTGGAGAAAGATGTACAGTATGTATTTATTTTTTAAGTTATCATTGCAAGTTCTTCCCCCAAAGAGACCCACTTTGCCAGTAATTGTGTGTGTGCTGGGGTGGGGTTGGAGGATGCATTACTGGGGCAGTGGGGGAAGTATAACTGCCTTGTGGAACTTACGTCAAACTTTTTTTCCAAACAGATCTAAAGTATATTTATTAAAGAGACCAAACAGTGTGTTGTTCTGTTCATCCATTTCATTCTTACAGACCCATGATCCATTGTCCACTATGTGATCCATGATCCATAGCTATCTATGTGGATGAAACATGCCTTGTTCCTGTTCTCATGTTGTATCTATTATGGTAACTACCTTTATTGTCTCTGGCAGTAAAATACAGATTTTCTCATTCCCACTGAAATGAGAGGAGTGAGCATAACCAGGGGGAAAGTGAACAGAATGCATGTGATAAATGTGTTCCAAGGTCCCTGTCTCCCTTTGTGTTTGGCCTCCTGTTGTTGTTATAGTAAGGAGTGGTCAACAGGTCACTTCAATCCATGAAGACCACAGTTAAGTTCAGGTTTTAACTAACCAATTAAGGAATCATTCATAACTGTTCAAGCTATCACATGGAATCCAGAATCCTTTGAATATGATCCATATTAACAAATTTGGCTTTATCCAAAAACTTGTTTTCCCCATGGTTAAACCCTGATGAATCTTCATACATATTCTTCAAGCTTTTGTCAACTTTAATTATTTTAACATGAAAATCTTCTTTCCTTGGTTTGATTCAGTGATTTTCCCTTTGGGCATGCTAAGATGTGACAGTAGCTATACCTGGAGATCATGGGGCACCAGAGTGGTGGAGAGCAAAGCCATACAGAATCTCCAGACAAATCAAGCCAGCCTCCTCAGGAAGAGAAGAAGAGGTCACTTCCACTCAGTGCAGTTTGCATTTGGGATACTCAGAATCATTTAAATCCTTCTAACTGTCACTATTCTAATTTTCAGTTTCATTTGTTTTCTCAAATTGATTACCTAACCATTGCACAGAAAAAAATATTAATTTACTTTGTAGGGGCCAGCACTGTGGCACAGTGGGTTAATGCCCTGGCCTGAATTGCTGGCATCCCATATGGGCGCCAATTCGAGACCCAGCTGCTCCACTTTCAATCCAGCTCTCTGCTGTGGCCTGGGAAAGCAGTAGAATATGGCCCAAGTCTTTGGGCCCCTGCACCCACATGGAAGACCCGGAAGAGGCTTCTGGCTCCTGGCTTGGGATCGGCGTAGCTCCAGCCATTGTGGCCAATTGGTGAGTGAACTATTGGATGGAAGACCTCTCTCTCTCTCTCTCTCTCTCTCTGTCTCCCTCTTTTCTCTCTGTGTAACTCTGACTTTCAAATAAAAATAAATAAATCTTTAAAAAATTTACATGGTAGATTCTTTAATTGGCAGAAGCTGATTCTACATCTAACTCTGAGATACAAGACATGAAAAGTTCTTTTTTTAATGTTTACAAAATTGTTACTATTTATATTATTTTATTTATTTATTTATTTGACAGGTAGAGTTATAGACAGTGAGAGAGAGAGAGACAGAAAGGTCTTCCTTCATTGGTTCACTCCCCAAATGGCCGCCAAAGCCGGTGCTGCACTGATCCAAAACCAGGAGCCAGGAGTTTCCTCCTGGTCTACCATGTGGGTGCAGGGGCCCAAGCACTTGGGCCATCCTCTACTGCCTTCTCAGGCCATAGCAGAGAGCTGGACTGGAAGAGGAGAAACCGGGACTAGAACCGGCACCCATATAGGATGCTGGCACCACATGCAGAGGATTAACCAAGTGAGCCATGGCGCCGGCCTCAATTTATATTCTTTGTTTAATTTTAAAAGCAGACACATACACACACAGAGAGTGAGAACGAGAGCAAGAGAGAGAGAGAGAGAGAAAGAGAGGGAGGAAGGGAGGGCGGGAGGGAGATGTATAGAGATCTCCCATCTGCTGGTTCACTCCCCAAATGCTCGCAATAGCCAGGGCTAAGCCAGGCTGAAGCCAACAGTCAGAAACTCAGTCAGAATCTCCCAAGTAAGTGGTAGGAAGCCAAGTACTTGGTCAACACCTGCTGCTCCCAGGGTGAGTATTAACAGGAAGTGGGTTTGGAAGTGAAGGAGAAAGGCCTCAAGTCAGCTACTCCAATATGGGATGTGGGCATCCCAAGTGGTGACTTAATTACTGTGTAAAACACCTGCTCTGAAAGTTCTTTTACATGACTCAGCCTGTATTGAGAATGTAAAGCCTAGAGCCTGACATGTTTTTTCTTCAAGATGCATTTATTTATTTGAAAGTGAGTGTTAGAGAGAATGAGAGCAAGAGAGTTTTTTCAACTGCTAGTTCACTCCCCAGATGGCTGAAATGGGCATGCTTAGGCCAGTCTGAACCCAGGAGCCAGGAACTTCATCTAGGTCTCCCAAGTGAGTGGAAAGGCTCTATCTTCTGCTTCTGTTCTCCAGTCCATCAGCAGGAACCTGGATCCGAAGTGGAGCAGCTGGGACTTCATCTGGTGCCCATATGGGATGTTGGCATCAAAGGCAATGGCTTTACTCACTGCAACACAAGGCTAGCCCCAAGCATGTTTTTCCTTTAGCTCTCAAGTGTATTTAAACATGATCAGGCTATCCGAAAAAAATGTATTCTTCACACCCATCATACTCTTATGGGGAAGTTGCCATATGATATGCCAATGTCACTCCATTAATGAACACTTTATTATGCCTTTTAAGGGAATATTCTGCCACTTGTTGAAAGACTAGTGGTAAGCTTTTCATCTTTTTCATCTATTTCATTCTTACAGACCCATGATCCATTGTCCACTACGTGATCCATGATCCATAGTTACCTATGTGGATGAAACATGTTTTGTTCCTGTTCTCATGTTGTGGCTATTATGGTAACTACCTTTATTGTCTCTGGCAGTAAAATACAGATTTTCTCATTCCCACTGAAATGAGAGGGGTGAGCATAACCAGAGAGCATAACCAGTGAGCATAATCTTCTTGTAATATTTTCATCCTTTCCAATCAAATCAAGTCAGATAATCCATTGCAGATTCCATAGATTCTCATTTCTTCAAAGTATTCCAAATACATCAAAGCCCACTTGCAAAACTCAGCAACTAGCAACTTTTTTAACTCATAAGGGATTTATGAAAAATTAGTATTTTATTATATGATAAAAGGATTAGAAAAGAAGCCACTAGGCTAGATTTTCAGGGACTTGAAAAACACCATGGAATGGATCAAACCAAACAATATTTATATGAGGCAGGATCTGGGCTCTGCAGTATCAGAAATCTACTCAACCAACTATTGGCTTCCAGATATCAGTGCGTTAACTGCAGTCCATAAAACAAAAAGCTGCCCCAGTCCATTTCTACTTGGAATACAGTACCTTGGATGCAGCTCATGAATACTTCAAGAAGTTGCTGCTAGAATTCTAGCCTAACTGTACCATTTCTGCTGTATTCAGACAAGAAAAAAGTTTTGTATTACTTCTATCTCTCTCCCTTGTATCTCAGTTTAAAATCCATGTCAGCGTAATCTCACGCAGTTAGGAAAACCAGAGTTGCATCCAGAAACCAATTTGCATGGAATTATGGGAAAAACCACATTTATTGATACACTGTCAATAGGCTACATTAGAAACTGATTAAGTTACCACCCTTCCATGTGCATCTTTCTGTCTTCCTTGGTACTTGACACTGAGGACTACACTCTCCTGAGTTGTGTAACACCTTTCTTTTAAGTGTCCTCTCACCTGTGAAATGCATCCTCTATTGACCTTATATTCCTTTATTAATGCCATTTTCTTCAGAAGGAAGCACTAGTTCTATCTTTCTAGACTACTTGCGTTTGAACATCCTTGATAGAATTATTGATGCCTAAGTTTGCAAGGCATGAAGAACATGGGAGACCCCTCAAGATATAGGAAGCATTCCATAAATAAGTAATTATTGTAAGTTATCCTTTCAGTAAACTGCAAATATAAATTTTCATTCATTCAATAAATACTTATTGAAGATATCATGTTTTCCATGTAATAACCATAAAAGAGAGACATAATCCCTAGCTTTATAATTATTTCATTCTTCTATACAGATAAATAAAAAACAATAACAATAAATGCAACTCCATATTGCATGATATGAATATATAGCATGATGTGATGCATATGATATAACATAGCAGAACAAAGCATAAGATAATATGTTAAGTAAATGTGCCTATGAATTCATTTTACACCTAAGAATATCAGGGCTACTATTTTAAAATAGAAAAAAAAATCTTTTCAAGACAATTCTGAAAGTGTATTCCCATATGTATCATTTACTTCCTTTTCCAAAACAGATTAAAATTTATAAATATTTATTTATTTTTAATTAAAGGATGATAGCATGCTACAAAGTAAAATGACTGAGTAGAAAGTAAATATAAAAATCTTAAAGAAAATTAATAATTTACTGGCATTCCCTATGAACTTTAAATAGTTAATAATGCCCAGACACTGCTGTGCTGCCTCGTGCCAGACAGTGCATCCCCCTTGGAGAGGTTCTGCTGGTCATACCACCCACACGCCTTTGATCATTACCTACATACGCAGTGGTCATGTCAGTAGCTAATTGCACACATTACTTTCTTCATTTTTCTTGTTAAAAAGAGATTTTTAAAATGAGCTCAATATATCAGCCTTTTTAGCAGAATTATTAATAATACGTATACCTTCATTTATTATTTGATTTTTTTTCCTGAGCTCTTCTTTCCCTGATACATCTGCAAAGCTTTTAAAAGGCTGCTCAACATCATCCTGCTTTCTCTTTGCCTTGCCTACACTTTTGCCTAAATCTATAATAAATATAATCATTAGAGTTTTTTTTCTTAGATATTCTAGACTGAAGTTGACAAAATTTCATGAAGTTATTTACTCAAATTCAACCTTAAATTACAGCACATTTTGACCATAAGCAGAATGAGATAAGACTCTTAAATTATAAACATTAAAGATATGAAATAAAATATGTAAATCAAAGGGATTAAGGATATACGGATGATATAAGTGGAAATTTGGCTGTAATTTCCCATAAACCAAGTTCAATAAGAAAATATTGTGTGTGTTTTTTTAAAGTCACTTTAACTGAATTTCCCAAGTAATCATCCCCCCCCACTACTGAAGTGTAAAAGATTTTCACCAAGTAGCAGCCTTCCTCACTCATATTCTTTATTTGCAAAATAAAGTATGTATCTTCAAAGGTTGACAGGATAATAAATTACAAAATTTCTTTTTCATTCAACAAATATTAATAAGTTTCCCGGTATTTCAGGCACAGTTCTGGGTACTGAAATGGCATAGTGAACCAAACAATCAAGATCTGCCTCATAAGTTTAAGTTCTACAGGGAAAAAGAGAAAACTAATAATAAAAAATAGCATGTCAGACAACAGGAAATCCAAAGAAAAAGCAGCAGGGACCGAGCAAAGGTTGAAAGGTACATATTTTAAATAATTTGCTCAGGCAAAAACTTCAGGAAGGTGAAATCTGACCAGAGACTCGAATGAAGCAAGGGAGGATATCACATAAAGATGCAGAGAGGGAGAATTTCTGTAAGAGGGAATGGAGGTAACAAAACCTCTAAAGAAGGAATGAACACAGATTTGGGTACCAATGAGAGTTTTGGTTGGCCAAAGAATAAATGAAGAGAAGAATGGGCTAGGAGAAAGAGTCTAAGACTTCCACAGGGGCAAAGCAGGTAGACCCTTTTTGTTCATAGAAAGGCCTTTGGATTTTATTCTGAATGGAGTTGGAAACCATTGGTGGGCTTTGAGTTATGACATGATTTCAGGTCCTCTTTGTAAAAAGGCCACTAGGGTGCCTCTGTTGAAAACTGACAGTAGCAGAGCAAGAGCAGAACCCTGGGATGTCAGTAAAATAACTCGAAGAGTAGTTTAGGAGGCTTAGTCCAGAGAGATTGCCCCAGGCTGTGAGACAGGGTCAAGTCAGTGCTATGTTCCGAGTGCAAATGTTAGATCTGATGCTGACGGAGCAGATGTGATGTATCATGGAGAGGAGTCAGGGATGGCTCCATGGAGAGGCAGGTCTCAGAGGGAAATCACAGTCAGGTGTTGTTATTCAGCCAAGTAGAGAAGGCATGGAAGCAGCTGAGTAGAGCTTAGGGAAGAATTGGACTCCTGAGTGGCACCGAAGGACAAAGGATTATGTGATATCAGCTAATGAGCAAATAAACATAGAGAAGAAAAGAGGACCAAGGACTTAGCACTGCATTCCAACATTTAAAGAGCAAAAAGAAGATAAGAGACCTGAAAAAAAGATACTGAAAATAAGGAAAGTCAGAAGATTGTGATAGCCTGAAAGATTCATGAAAAATTTGTTTCAAGAAAAAAGAAGCAACTATTAATGCCAAAACACTGTTGAGATCAAGTAAGTGAAGACTGAGAACAGACCTGTCAGGTTGAAGACCACTTGTGATTCTGACGTGATGAGTTTGAAAGAGTGAAATCAGTTGAGGAAAATATGTGAGGTAATGAAATGAAGACACAAAATATGAATGTTAAACTATGTGAGTTTTGCTAGAGTGATCTATGCATTTCACACCCACCTCATACATTTGTCCATATGTATAACTCTTATCCAGATATCTTTACTCTTAGTCATCCCATCTTTTTACTTCTAGTCTGTGAACAACCAGCCAAGAAAGTGAATGCAGCTCTAATCCAGGTCATTCCATTTTCCCACCTAATGGACAACCAGGTGTATCATACCCTAAGATGTGCCCACTGAGATGCATTTTCTTCACCATTGTCTTTCAACAACATCATCCTTGGGTTGAGTAGCAGCTCATTTTTGGCAGACCCATGCATAATGTGAGTACCAGATTTTCCTTCCTCTACCAGGTGGTCATACAGAACCCTGTGCATCCATTGGTATGAATAAGGGGCACAAGTACAATATTCTTGCCTGACATGAGAATCTGCCTTTATACTCTACTCTTGCCTGATTCCAGATGTACTTCTCCTCTCTTACAATGAGTTGCTGAGCCCACTCAACCTTGTGCATTGGAAGATCTGACAAAACAGCTCATGATGGTCAGTTCTGGCTGAATGGTCTATTCATGTCCCATGGTCTGAAACTCATTCTCCACTAGAGTCCAGAATCACGTCAGCAGCTATTATTTGAGTGATGTATGATTTTATGCTTCAGGCCTCATGGGTTTTGTTCCAGAAATCAAGGGATCTACATTATCATTACCCTCCTGGGGCTTACCATAAATTCCACATGACTTCTCTTCAACCACAGTTATATCTAAAACCAAAGTTTTTAATCCTCATCTCTGAAGCTGCTTTCTGAAGAGCCCAACTGCAACAGCCTTCTAACATCTTTCATCTTTTAAGCAAGTTGTAAAGTAATAGATATACTACAGTGAAACTATTATTTCCTTTACATAACAAGGGCCAGACAAAAATTTTAAAGAGAGTATTAAACTATAAAATTAATACAATACATCTTAGCTATAATTTAATGACCTGCTCTGCTTTAATAGGAAAAACAGTACTGAGTCTTCATCAATATCTAGTACTTTAGGAGTAGGAGTAGACTGGTTGTTCTGGAGCTAGCACTGTAGCACAGTAAGTTAAGCCACCACCTGTGAGGGAATGAATGCTGGTTCAAGTCCCATCCACCTGTGCTTCCCATCCAGCTCCTTGTTAATTTGCCTGGGAAAGCAGGGGAAGATGGTACAAGTTCTTGGACCCCACCCACGTGGGAGATCCAGCTGTAGTTTCTGGCTCCTGGCTTCGGCCTGGCCTAGTCTTGACCATTGTGGCTGTTGAGAGAGTGAACCAGTGAATGGAAGATCTCTCTCTATCCTTCCCTCCCTTCTTCCCTCCATCCATCCCTCCCCCTATGTCACTCTGCATTTCAAATAAATAAAAATAAATATTTTTTTAAAAAAGATTAGTTATTTTGGCAAATGACAATGGTAGACAGAGCAAATTATAGAACATAATCATTTTAGGACCAAAACAGTCTTCTCAAATATGTAACTGCATTAATTGCTGATAAATAGAGTAAAATATGCTAACATGTAGATTTGGAATTCAATCAACCTTTCCATTTTTTTTTTTTATTTGACAGGTAGAATTATAGACAGTGAGAGAGAAAGACAGAGAAAAAGGTCTTCCTTCCGTTGGTTCACTCCCCAAATGGCCACCACGGTCAGCGCTGCACCGACCTGAAGCCAGGAGCCAGGAGCTTCTTCCTGGTCTCCCATTCAGGTGCAGGGGCCCAAATACTTGGGCCATCCTCCACTGCCTTCCCGGCCACAGCAGAGAGCTGGACTGGGAGAGGAGCAACCGGGACTAGAACCCAGCGCCCATATGGAATGCTGGTGCCACAGGCGGAGAATTAACCAAGTGAGCCACGGTGCCGGCCCCAACCTCTCCATTTTCTTAAACATTTATTTATTTGAAAGGCAAAGTTATAGACTTAGAGAGAGAGAGAGAGGTTCTCCATCTGCAGGTTCACTCTGCAAATGGCTGCAGTGCCTGCTGCTGGGCCAGCCAGAGGCCAGGAGCTTGGTACTCCATCAGGGTTTCCCTTGTGGAAGCAGGAGCCCAAGGAATTGGCCCATCTTCTACTGCATTTTCATGCACATAAGTAGGGACTGGATCAGAAGTTGAGCAGCCAAGACTTGAATGGGACCCATATGGGATGCCACAATGCTGGCCTCGAACCTTTCTATTTTAAAATCACATAATCCTTCCTCCGCCTTGCGGCGCCGGCACACCGGGTTCTAGTCCCGGTCGGGGCGCCGGATTCTGTCCCAGTTGCCCCTCTTCCAGGCCAGCCCTCTGCTGTGGCCCGGGAGTGCAGTGGAGGATGGCCCAAGTGCTTGGGCCCTGCACCCCATGGGAGACCAGGAAAAGCACCTAGCACCTGGCTCCTGCCATCGGATGAGCGCGGTGCACCGGTCACAGTGCGCCGTCCGCGGCGGCCATTGGAGGGTGAACCAACGGCAAAGGAAGACCTTTCTGTCTGTCTCCTTCTCTCACTGTCCACTCTGCCTGTAAAAAAAAAAAAAAAAAAAAAAAAAAAAAAAATCACATAATCTTAAATAAAAGATTTGTCTCTCTGGCTAATGTAGAAAAAACTTCCTAAAAGCTGGACTCTTAACTTTGACATGTTTCATATTTTTTCTGGGTGGAAAGCTACCAACCTTCAATTACATATCAACTCAATTTATTCAACTTAATATTTTGCTATAAAATTCATGTGGCATAAAAGAAATATTCACAGAAAAGAGAAAAGAGTGGAAATCTTAATTGCATTATCTTTATAACACATTGAAACTCCAAGTCATGGTTCTAGAGCAGGAAGTTTCTAAAACAAAGAATGTTAATAAGTTCTAGCCTATAGAGCTGACCCTGTGAAGTCTCCCAGCTGAAGAAACGAAAAAAAGTTTTCACTTCCAGTTACTCAGTGGATCACTAGCAGTAAAGTTGCACATACTACCTTGAGGCTTTGAGTGGATTTTTTTTATCTACTAGACCAATTAATGGTCTTCAAAATGTGCTGTAAAGGGAAGGGTAAAACACATTGATCAGTGCCAAATTGAACCCCAACTTAGTCCTAGCCTCTATTTTATAAAGCAACTCTGTTTTTGTCTGGTCCTAAAAAAAATGTACTCTTTGAAGATGATGAGGGGAGGGATGGGGTAGAAGTGAGGAAGGAATGGAGAATTCTTACCCTTGCCCTGAGAAGATTGTTCTTTGTAGAGTCAACTTGCTCTTTGCCGAAACAGTAAATTTTGCAAACCTATGAAGGTCAAAAGCTGTGTTAAAATTTTGCCAGTTATAATCAATATCTCTATGTGAGTTGACCTTCTTGGTTACATTGATGAATTTTCTTGATGAAAAGAAAGGGCATTTGGAAAATGGCTTCGTATGCAAAGACTATTCAGAATTTTATTTGTGGAGCCAAGAGTTGTTATTCAATTAAAAAATGTTAGAGGCCTGTGTTTGGCTTGGTGGTTAAGTCCATGTTCCACAGGGGAGTGCCTTGATTCAATAACTAGCTTTCACTCTTGACCCCAGGATCCTGCTAGAGCACATGCCAGGAAACAACAGTGATGGCTCAAGTAACTGGGTTCCTGCCACCCATGTGGGAGACCAAGATTGAGTTCATTGTACCCAGTTTTGTCCTCCATCCCAGTCTCTAGCCGTTGCAGGTACTAGAGGATGAATTTGCAGATGAGATCTCTCTATATATACATACCTCAAATAAGAAATACATCAATGAAGTTATGCATTCAAAATGCCACATTTTCCCCTAACATTTAAGTTCAACTTAGCAATCTAAATTTCATATACGATGTATATATATTTTTGAATTTTTACTTATTTGTGTTTATTCATTTGAGAGAGACAGACAGAAATCTCCTTCCTGCTGCTTCAGTCCACAAATGCATGCAATAGTCTAGGCTGAGCCAAATCAAAGCCTGGGACCAAGGATTCAATCCAGATATCCCACTTAGATGACAAGGATCCAACTACTTGTTGCCTCTCAGAGTGTGCAGAAGCTAGAATTAGAAGTAGAACCAAGGCTTGAACCCAGACATTCCAATAAGGGATGCAAATGTCTCAAGTGGAGTCTTAATTGCTATGCAAAATGCCTGCCCCTAAATATTGTAATTTTCACTGCATAAATTTTAACAAATCTTTTAACAATGAAAGCAATGAAATTTTTCAAGCATTTTACATGCCATTTATAAATTAATTTTCTTTATATCAAGTCTGCATTTTTTAAAAGAATTATTTCTTTTATTTGAAAGTTAGGGTTACATAGAGAGAGAAGGAGAGACAGAAAGAGAGAGAGAGAGAGAGAGAGAGAGAGAAAGTTTTCCATGTGTTGGTTAACTCCCTAATTGGAGCTGTGCTGATTCGAAGTCAGGAGCTAGGGGCTTCTTCCGGGTCTCCCACACGGGTGCAGGGGCCCAAGGAGTTGGGCCATCTTCCACTCCTTTCCCAGGCCATAGCAGAGAGCTGGAGAAGTGGAGCAGCCATGACTCAACTCGTGCCCTATGGGATGCTGGCACTGCAGGAAGCAGCTTTACACGCTATGCCACAGCACCGGCCCCCAAGCATACATTTTAACCTGATTAATAAACCAGATCTTCCCAACCCTAGAACAATTTTATTAATGTAGAAAGAAACGTAAAATATAGTGAGATTTACATTTTTAAAAAGCTCTAGTCCTGTAAAGAAACAATATTATGTTAACATAAAATTACTTCTTTTTAAAATATTTATTTATTTATTTGAAAGAGTTAGAAAGAGAGTGGGAGACAGAGAGAGAGGTCTTTCATCTGTTGGCTTATTCTTCATGTGGCCATAACAGACAGATGGAAGCCAGTAGCCAGGAGCTTCATCTCAGTCTCCCACATAGATGGCAGGGGCCCACGGACTTGAGCCATCTCTACTACTTTTCCCAGGCCATTACAGGAAGCTGGATCAGAAGAAGAGCAGCAAGGACACAAACCAACACCAGTATGAGATGCTGGTTCTGCATGTGGCAGCTTTACCTGCAATGCCACAACACCTTCTCCAAGTTAAAATTATTTCTAAATAAACAGTAAAGTAACACAATTCAAATAGGAATGTTAAATTTCAAAGAAAACAACATGTTGATCATACACATATCCTTTCCCAACAAAATAGTTCCATTTTTTTTATTTTCTTTTTTAAAGGTTTACTTATTTTATTTGAAAGGCAGAGTTACAGAGAGGGAGAGAGAGAGAGAGAGAAAGAGAGAGAGAGAGAGAGAGAGAGAGGCCTGAGAGGCCTTTCATCCATTGGTTTACTCCTCAAATGGCTTCAATGGCTGGAGCTGGAATTAGACTTGGAGCTTCTTCCAGGTCTCCCACGTGGGTGCAGGGGCCCAAGGACTTGGGCCATCTTCACTGCTTTCCCAGACCACATAGAAAGCTGAATCAGCAGTGGGGCAGC
This sequence comes from Sylvilagus floridanus, assembly GCA_949820135.1. Taxonomy (NCBI): domain Eukaryota; kingdom Metazoa; phylum Chordata; class Mammalia; order Lagomorpha; family Leporidae; genus Sylvilagus; species Sylvilagus floridanus. The sequence continues at coordinate 31,981,012 of OX463236.1, read as the reverse complement.
AGCGACTCGAACCCACACCCATGTGGGATGCTGGCGTGGCAGGCAGCGACCTTACCTGCTACACCACAGAACCAGCCCCTTTTATTTTCTTTATTTAGTAGATTCTGTGGTGTGCTACTATTGTAGATTGTGTTTTCCAAATATGGGCAAAACAATATTTTTTTATTCACAACTCACTCAGCAGAGTTTATTTCTCTACTTCTTAAATACGAACCCAGAGGAAGTAATGCCACCACATACCACCACAATGCGAGGAAGTCCAAATAACAGGGAAGAGCTGACAACCCAGGATGCTCAGGTCTTGGATGACAGCCAGGATTTACCATCAAGCACGTGAGAAGAAAGTCGTCATATCACTTCAATTCTCAGATTTTAAGCCATTGTCAATGACTTTGAGTGGAATGGGAAAGAATTATCCCTATCTACTAAATCATGCCAAAATTACAATTTGCAAGCGAAATTTATGTTGTCATAATTTTAAGTCACTCATTTTTGAAGAGATTTGTTAAGCAACAGTATACAACTAGCACAGATGTTAAGAAACGTCCTTCAAAACTGTGGCATCCATATCTCCTAGTTAGTGGCAGCTGATGGGAAGATGAGCAGACAAACCACTCTTTGGAAATGAAATTTTCTACATAATGCCACTGGCAACTTATCTTCTTGGAGTCAGCACTCATCAAAGGACAGTAGATATAAGAGTGCAAACTAACATCTCTTCATCCTAAAAATCATGGAAAAGCATTTGATTGTCATTCAGGTTCCTGAGCTCCCTAGGAAATCAAGTGAGAACTTCACCAGGACACATCACACATAAATTTTCTGCCCCAAAGAGTTTGTGTACACAAGTCTCCATCTCAGACTGCTGCCCTGGAATGCCAACTAGAATACTCTTCTAGACTAGATTTAAAACTTCTAGGACACAATTACCTAAGTTTTTGAGTGCAGTGTTGATCAGATTCTTATTGAATGTCCTGATATAACATACTGAACACATTTGGTAGATCAAGAATTTCATTACTCAGGGCCGGCACAGTGGCACAGTGGGTTAACGCCCTGACCGGTTAAAGTCCAGGATGCTCCACTTCCAATCCAGCTCTCTACTGTAGCCTGGGAAAGTAGTAGAAGATGCCCCAAGTCCTTGGGCCCCTGCACCCACATGGGAGATCCAGAAGAAGCTCTCGGCTCCTGGCTCCTGGCTCCTGGTTTCAGATCAGCACAGCTCCAGCTGTTGCCGCCAGTTGGGGAGTGAACCATCAGATGGAAGACCTCTCTCTCTGTCTCTCCTCTCTCTGTGTAACTCTGTCTTTGAAATAAATAAATAAATCTTTAAAAGAAAAAAAATTCCATTACTGAAAGGAAATGATCATGTAGTCCAAATCCTTTGATTCAGTACTAGTGGAAATCTGCAAACCTGTATAGGTACATTAGGAGATAGTAAATAGAGCTGTTATTTGATTGTAATGAAAAGAATTGTTAAGTAGCAGAGGGTGGATAAGAGGTATAAAGGAGGGCTTGCAGAGTCCGGAAGTAACAGGTACCAAAAAATAGCTACAGTAGGTCTTTGTATCAACTATTTCACAGCTAGATTCAACTAACCACACATTGAAAACATTTTAAAGGAATTTGTATTTGCACTGAACACGTGCAAACATTTTTTTCTTGTTACTATTCCTTACACAATAAAGTATAACAATGATTTATGTAGCATTTACACTGTATTAGATTATCAGTAATCTAGAGATGAGATAAAGTCTATGAGAAAACGTGCATAGGTTGCATGCAAACATGAATAGTATGTTATATAAGGGTCTTAGACATCAGAAGATTTTTCCATCTGCTGGGTGTCTTGGAACCAACCCCCAGTGGTAGTGGTATGGTTGGGTGACCATACTACCTTTCAGCTGAGAGAGTACAGACAACAACACAACAAAAAAAGCAAGTGAAGAAAACCAAGGACTAGAAGAACCCTGACACTAAGGGTGAAATTCAGACTTCTTCCAATTGGGTGAACTTCTGCTTGAAAAAAATTCCCAGAAGCTGTGACTGAAACCCAATCTGTAGAAATGGCCTACAGTTGCTAGATGATATGACTGGCCCTGGGCTGTTCAGAAATGTCTGTTGGTAAGGAGGCACATGAGGACACAGCTGGGATGCTTTAACAGGAGGCCCCTGTTCTCTTTTGTTGAATCATAATGGAAGACCAGACACCAAAGGGAGATACCTTCTCGTATTACAGTCTTGCAGTATCTCACCAGTGCAGTCTATTGATGATGCCTAGCACTGTGTCTTTTGGCAAATTAAAAATGTTAACAGTTTCTTTTCATCACCAACGGATGGATTTGGAGCTGAAAGAACTGATTATTGGCATACTAGGCTAACCATTTGATTGGATTTTCACTTATTTTGCACTTTATAAACCTGCCTAACTAAAAATTTACAGACCTTTGAACTTGATAGAATTCTGCACATTTCCATTCTCACACCATGCAACCCTAACTGACATTCAAAAATACCATCCAATTAAATTTTAGTTTCCTTAAATGGCTCTGTATAACTTGATTTTGCACGTTATGAGATCAGTTTAATAGTCAAACTGCATGAACTGCATGGTAGAAGCATACTTTTCTTAGCTCATTTAATAGGGAATTTATTTCTAGGAAGTACCTGAAAATAGGAAAGAAGGAATAAGAGTCTCAGCCAGGTGACCAGTCTTCATAGGAACGTAGTGGAAAGATCCCTGTATTTAGTTAATTGTCCCTGAAATCAAAACACATTTCAAGTAGAAGAATCCAAACTAGTATCTCCTTATTGTCCCTTCAACAATGGAGGTTAAGGATTCTTTCAGCTGATCTCCACTTTTTCTTCTCCACTTATGAAGTACCTCACTTTTCTGTTAGATGTTTCTGCACACACTACCGGTAGAATTTACCCTTAAATATGGCTTCTTTTCCCTTCTAACAGCTGCACATTGCCTTTTCTTTTGGCTCTTTAAGCTTCTGTTTATGTTACTAACATGTTGACATTTTCCCCATATTCTGTTTCAAATTACAAAGGTAATAGATTCTTACAACTTTGATGAAACAACGGAATCTCCTATTGAATGTGATTGAATTTCAAACCTCCTCATAAGCCCGTACCCTTTCAAGGGGTTGACTCTCTTCGAGTTGATGGTCAAGACTTGATCCAATCAGCTATAATCAGTGGTATCATTTCATACTGCAGAGAACACGGTCACCACCTCTGTGTTAGAAATTGAATAGAGTTGCTTCTGTCGGCAAAGGACTGCCCACATAAAAGGATTATATTTGAATGATGGAGTAGACCAGAAATTTTGAAAGGTCCTCCATAGTACAACACTCCTCTAAAAGTACTGATTAAAGGGGTTTCCCAAAGAAGTTCCGGTCACTGGTTCCCGACAGTGGCTTTTATCACGTTCTGTCAGCACCATCAGTGGCTTCCGTAGACTGTGCTGATTAACAACGATAGTGTCTCCCATGGGTTTCTCAGTTTAACAGTGCCCTGTGTGCCTTGCCGACAGCTTGCAAGCCCCTTGGAGAATGAAGAGTTCACAAGTGTTCTTTCAGCACAACCCGCAACTGAGTCATTGCTGAGACATAACTGTTTTAAAGTTATCTTTTACAGTCACCTAATATTGCAATTGTTCTTGTGTCTATTTCGTTGGATGCTCCTTGGTGTACCATCGGCTCAGCTGTCACAATGTGTACTGTGCCTTCTTGGGCAATGGAAAGAGGATATTGCAAGGCGGAGTTCACATATATGTAAATTATAAAGAATATATGTGAACTTAGAGTTGGTTGCAATTCTACCTTTGCAAAAAACTATTCACAAGAAAAGGAAAAGTAAACACAGAAGCTTAGAGCTTGGAAGACTTCTTTGGATTCTGTAGCCAATACCCCTCATTTTAGAGATAAAGAAAAAAAAAATCCCTTCCCCTAAAAAGCTCAGGGGATTATCTCTTTGTCAATGGATCAACCCAGACTAGAACCCTGGTTCTTCAACCTAAGTCCAGTGCTCTTTCTACTGTACCATACTGCCCCCTAGTGTCATTCAAATTTCATAAGACTACGTGATTTTATTCAAAAGAATGGATTTCAACCATTTTAAAGTTGTTTGCAAACCAAGAATGCACAAGCTTATTTAAAGTGACTCAAAGCAACAACATCTGATATAAGCCTTAATTTCACAGTGTTCTGCCATTTATATAACTCTACATACTTGAAAAAATGTTTGTCACATCTTCTAAGATTAAATTAAGGCCCTAACGACTAAAGAACACTTGGAAAATTACATATTGGCATGAGGTTAAGGGGACAGCCTCACTTAACAAAATCACCATCTTTAATTATTTCACAACCTTTCTTAATATATCAATGAGTCTCTTTTCTGTAGTTATAGATAGGGTTAATTAGTATCCTGAGGCATTCTGGAGGTCTCAGAAAAATCACAGAATAAAAAGAATTGAAAAACTACTTTTATAATGAGAAGCATTAAATAGTGTAAAAAACAAAAAATAAGCCAAATTGGAGTATAACATATTATATTTTATCATATATTCCCATTCATCCTCCTTCTAAAAAAGAGTAGACATCTATGAATAGAACCAAACAAATTAGACAGAAATAAGTAAATAAAAAAACTCTTGACTTGATGTATTATAAGAAGAAGAAGAATTTAAAAGTGTGGAAGAGATATATCAGGGAGAAGACAGAAACAAGAAAAAAAATAGGGCAACTAATAAATGAGAGGAAGCAAAGAATTAATTATTACAGTGGGAAGGTTGATATATTGAGCTCATTTTAAAAATGTCTTTAAAAAAGAATGAAGAAGAAAAATTTAAATAGGGAGGAACTAATGTAGACAATGAAAATTAATAAAAAAGGTTGAGGAAGAAAATGTGGTACAAGCTTTGAAAGACAAAATAGTGATTCAGAGGATCTTAAGAAGGTTTATGGTACCCCTAAAAATAAAGCATTATGACCAATGCGTACTCAAACATACAAGCACTGTTTCGAATTTGAAGTATTTAATTAGAAATTTTTAAAAAACATATAATTATACTTAAAAATGTATTAATCATGTAAGATTTCACAGGAGAGGCAGAATCAATACACAAGACGCTACTGTTTTCTTTGTCTGTTTTTCTCTGGGTTTCTATACCATCTTTCAGGAGATTACCAATATAAAGTGGCATTTAATTATACTCTTCACTGCAGCCTGTTCCAGCCCTACACCTATACTCAGAAAGACAGGAAAACAGTGAACATTCTCAACTTTGAGAACTAGAACTGATGAACCAAGTGCTGGCAGTAATGCTGAGAAACACCTATCTAAACCTTGTGGCATGGGCTCCATAGCTAGCAGAACCCATCTAGTAAGTGATAGGATATATTGTACTTCCCCATTGTCTGATCCTGAATAATGACCTATGCCAATTCCAAAACTCTCCATCTACTTAATTCTTCCAGGGTGAATGTGGCCGTATCCCTATTCTATGCCCTCTCCTCATTCCTATTTTTACTTTCATTCAGAAATTAAGAATCTCAGAACAATAATGCATTGTGTGTTTTAGTCTATTTTCTGTTGCTGGTAACAAAATACCATGGGCTAAATTACAAAGAAGAGAGGTTTATTTTGGTTCAGGTTTGACTGGCCACACCTGGTGAGGGCCTTTTTGCTGGCAGAGTCCCCAGGCAGATCAGAGCAACATGAACTAGCCTTTAGAGCAGACCCCCTCTCGGCACAACTCATTAACCCATTAATCCATTAATCTCAGTAGCAGTTTAATCCGCTGATAAGAACAAAACTCCTGTTCATTTCTAGAAGGTCCCACCTGGTCTCACTTAATCTGGGGGAAGACAAAACATATTTAAATCACAGTAGATAAAATTGGGTAGAATTAAACTGCAATTAGTTCTCCATAGGAAAAGTACTATTGATGGAAATGGAAGCTGAAAAAAAAAATTTGTGCACTACATTTTAGGAGTTCTATCTATTCAGCTAGACCATTGGAATGACAAGGATATGGAAGTAGATTTTACATCAGTGTATCAGTGCTACAGAAGCTGGGTGCCATCTGAAAACTGAGAACTTAGTCTGAGAGCTTTAAACTTGAACCTTTCTTAACAATGAAAGAATTATGATCATTACTCAAAAGAATGATGAATGAGGCCAAGACAACAATAGGAAACTAAGAAGGCATGATGAGAATTAAAATGCACAATAATGCTGCAAAAACTTAAAATTGGTCGATAGGAAGCACAAGCTTGAAGAGATTTATCAAAATGCAGAAAATAGGTACAGGATTGAAAGAGAAACTGTGGAAGATACTGATAAAAGAGAACAAACTCTCTGTACTTTCCAGAAATTACACAAATGATGATGAAGGAAGCAGAACAATTGAATTCATACCAAGCAGAGTACATATGTTTGATCAGAAATCTGTTTTCCAAATAAACTCCATGTAGCAAATACCATGGGATGGCTCGCTGGTTCACTAATTAATTAGCCATTTCAACACCCTTCCCCCCATTCCTTCACCAATGATGAAGTGTGTGGCTTTCTATCCTTTCTTGAACCTGGAACAGTCATGTGATTTTGTTCTAGATATTGAGTGACATACAGAAAACTGGACGAGGGTTTCCCTTACTACACATAAAGATAAAGGGAAGACAACGTCTTGATAATTTTCATGGTACTGAAAGGAGGCCTAGTTTGTTAATCCAAATATCCTTTTCAGTGGATACATTTTTAACATTATTTACTTATTTATTTGAAAGAGGGAGAGAGAGGAAGAGGGAGGAAAGGAGAGAGACAGACCATTTGGTAGTTCACTCCCCAAATACCCACAGCAGCTGGGGTGGGCTGAGCCAGGCTGAAGCAAGGACATAAAATTCAATCCAGATCTCCCATGTGGATTTTAGGAACCCAAATACTTGAAACATCAGCAGCTGCCTCCCAGGGTATGCATTAGCAGGAAGTTAAAATTGGAAGCAGAGCTGGGATTCAAACCCAGGCACCCCAATATGGAAAATGGGACTCAAAGCAATATCTTAAGCACTATACCAAATGCTCACCCCGTGGAGCTGTTTTTAATCTGTTGGTTCTCTGGGAAATTCTGTAGCTCTTAAACTCTAAATTTTATACAGTAGTTTTAAAATTTGAAATCAGCAAGAACTAGTGAGTTGTCTCAGACCATCGGCCTTCTCAAGTGATTGAGAGACAAATTTAAATGCTTAAATAAGAAATAAATTGTTATTATTAGGCAGATAAAATGGATCTCTGGGTTTGAGGAACTTTCTCAAAATTGATTACAACACAATCAAGAACATCAGACTCATCTCTACTCTGGCATTAAATAGTTTTTCTTTTTCATTTCTGTGAAGAAAAAAAGCTAAACAATAAAAAAATTACCACTTCAAGATATTTTTGAAAGAGAAAAGAAAATCTATTTCTGTGGAATCAATGCTTTTAATGAAAATATTAATGCAATATTAATATAAATATTAATGTAAATAGAAAAAGATAAGGAGTTAAAATGCTGAGAATTTTTATTGTAATATTTTGGTAATCTATTGAATTCATTAGTATGCATGTGTGCATGAGTGTTTACACAATGCACATATGTGAAAATGTGTAATCAGCGAAAGGAAGAAGAGGGGAGTTTTAAAAAGTAAAACATGAAGAAACACATCATTTTATTTAGTGTGTCACAGAATCTTTTTTGGGCCATGCTTTCTAGGTAATTGTCACCTATAGTTACATTTTTAGTTGAATTAATCAATATCTTCTCATTCAAGTTATGGGGCAGGGATAAGTGAGAGAATAAATACATCTTACAATATCCATGTATCAGAACATACAGTGATTATCTATTGCTAACTCAGGATCCATTATTTTTCTGAAGACATAGTCATTATTATTCTGGGAATCATTTGGCCCACCTCTCTTTTTTTTTCTTTAAGATTTATTTGTTTATTTGAAAGAGTAAGAGGGAAAGTGAGAGACAGAGAGATCTTCCATGAGCTGGTTTACTTTCCAAATGGCCATAATGGCCACACCTGGGTCAGGCCAAAGCCAAGAGCACAGAATTCCACCTGGGTCTCCCATGGGCACAGAAGGGGCCGAAGCGCTTGGGTCATCATCTACCACTTTCCCAGGCAGGTTATCAGGGTGCTGGATCATAAGTGAAGTAGCAGCAGTTTAACCCATTGCACCACAACACAAACCTAGTGAGACCAAATTCCTGAAAGCAATAGGACAATCAGTGGATGATTCGTGTCATTCTTCTAGACAGAACGATGTTTTAAAGTTCATGATCTGAAGGAGGAAAAGAACACCTAGTAGATTTACTTGAAAAATACAGGGTAGAGTCCATAAGGCCCAGTATTTCTCTAAATGCAGTGACCAGAAGTTACCACTAAAGTGAATATTCCTTGGCAACAGGCTAAACTTGAGACACTAGAATCCTTGGGGAGGGGAGCAAAGGAGATGGGATGTGAGCTTAAAAAGTATCCCAGGTGACTCTAACATTGGTTACACGTCAAGACCCACTGCCAGAGAGGAATGGGTACCATTATTAGGGTGCTGATAAACGCAGCTTTGCAAGGAAATAAATGCATATTGAGGATCCAATTGTGAGAGTACAGAAAACCAATGTTAGGATGAAAACATAGAGATGTGTTCATATTCTATTGTGGTATAATATCTAGAAATAGAGAAAGTACAGATCAAGCATAGAGTCTGGTTGTGATTTGAGTGTTTTGTCCTTTCCAAAATTTGTGTTCAATTCCCCATTGTGACATTATTAACAGGGCTTTTGGATTAGGTCATGAGAACTCCACTCTCATAAAATGATGAATGCTCTTATAAGGGCTGGGCCTTTTGTCTTAGCATCTCTTCTACTGAATAAAAACATAGTGTTTATTCCCTCCAGGGGATGGCATATTCAAACCACCATCTTTTATCTATTTATTTATTTATTTAGAAGATATTATCTATTTATTTGAAAGGCAGAGTTACAGAGAGAGAGAATCTTCCATTTGTTGGTTCACTCCCCAAATGGCTATAATGACCAAAGTTGCACCAGGCCTAAATTAGGAGCCAGGAAATTTGTCTGGATCTTCCACATGGATGCAGGGACCCAAGTAATGGGCCATCTTCCACTGCTTTCCCAGGAGCATTAGCAGGGAGCTGGATTGGAAGTGGAGCAGCTGGGACTCAAACCCACACCCATATGGGATTCTACCATTACATACAGCAGCTTAATCAGCTATGCCACCACTCCAGCCCTCAAAGAACTATCTTGGAAGCAAAGACCAGTCTCCAACCTTGCTAGCATCTTGATGTAGGAACTTTCCACATGTAGAACACTGAGAAATAAGTTTCTGTTTTATATAAATTATCCAAATTCAGATATTCTGCTATATTAACACTAATGGACTTCGAGCCTTTGAACTCTGAATCAATTATAAAGCACTAGAAATTTATATATTTTTAAGAGAAAATATTGACCTGGTTTTCTTATATATGACAGCGAAGATGATTCACACATGCGTTTGTCGCTGGCATGTAAATTGATTTATATCATTTCAGGCTGGTGCCGCGGCTCACTAGGCTAATCCTCCACATGTGGTGCTGAAACCCCGGGTTCTAGTCCCAGTCGGGGCGCCAGATTCTGTCCCAGTTGCTCCTCTTCCAGTCCAGCTCTCTGCTGTGGCCCAGGAGTACAGTGGAGGATGGCCCAGGTCCTTGGGCCCTGCACCCGCATGGGAGACCAAGAGGAAGCACCTGGCTCCTGCTTCAGATCAGCGCTGCATGCCGGCCACAGTGCACTAGCCGTAGTGGCCATTTGGAAGGTAGACCAACAGAAAAGGAAGATCTTTCTCTCTCACTGTTTAACTCTGACTATCCCCCCCCCCCAAAAAAAAAGATTTATATAATTTCAAATAGCCAACAAATGCATGAAAATACTAGATTTGAATCAACAAATTAGTGGCCTGTTATAAACAAACTACCCCAAAATGTTCAATTTCCCCTGAATTGTGTCAGATAAATTAGTAACTGAAATGGTGATTTTAGTTCCCGTTCAGACTGCCCACATGATGCAACCAAATTTTCTCACCTGAATATCACTCATAATTTTATGGCTTCTACTGATTTGAAGGATCTTAAATCAGAGACCCAAATCATGATAATTTTCAGAGTAGGAAAACTATTCACTCCAAGTAAATTTTGAGCTAAAAGAATACATTATCAAATAAAGAAACCATTATAAATATGGTCCTTTCCTCAATGTATTCCAACTCTGTATCCAGCCAGCAAATATCTAGTTTTACAAACAACACAGAATTTAATGCCTCTGAGAAGAACAGCCTTAATCTAACCATGTTGTCAAATCCACTCCCTGGAACCAGAGCCTCCTTCCAGTTTCATTGAGGCCACATCAGCCTTTCCTTTCATTCTTCAATCTTCCATTGTCAGACGGTGTTGGTAATTGGTTTTTAATTGGTTCATTTACCCGAATGATTTATACTGCCTCAGGTAGGCATGGTTTAATGACACCCATTACAGAGCTTTAGATGATTTCTCACACAGATATGCTGTTGTCCTTCAAGACGGAAGATCTATGCTCGGGAGTGTTATCATTCATACTGCTCTGATGTTGAAAAAAATTTCAGAGCATGACCAACAATGGTAAAAAATAGTTTATCGAGTGTGAAATATGTACTAATCATTCTGCTACTTGTTTTATAGACATTATTTCATTTAACAGGCATTTTCACAGGAAAGAAATAAACAGAAACAATGTCCACAGAGTTGCATTTGTTTTGAACAGAGACTGTTCATGATTGTTTTCCCTTCAATTTGTAGATGACCAGAACCTTGGCTCAAAATTAAGTTTGTCTACTTTGAGCAGTAATAGCATACTAGGGAAATCACTGGATGGTCTAGGCAAGAAATACAGGTTAATTCTTGACTTGGCAATAATTGTGAGACCCTAATCCAGACTTAATCTTTGGGTTTAAACCAGGTCTCCTGAAAAGACTCTTGCAGTTCTCAAGTAATGGAGCTCACTACATACCAGTCTTTCTCATTTTGATTAACTACTAGGGGTGCTGTCAAATCTATAGTATAAACTTTGCTTGTATTTCATTGTTTCCTTAAAATATAATTTCTGCTTAAGCTGTTTAAAAACACCCTGCTCATATTCAGTTACTTAGGAGTTATGTACTATCACACAAATACCTCAACCACATAAGGACATTTTCTCAGAAAACATATTGTCTGTCTAGCTAAATGTGTTGTCAAAAATAGCAGGTGCATCAGTTTTAAACAAACTTAGGAACTGTTATAATAAGGAGCCTATTTTTGCTTCAATATGCTATTTATTCTAAGTAAACATTTTAGGAATAATAAAATGCTTTCATACATTTCTTCATATAGAATTAGCACATATGTATATATCATTACATGTGAATTATGAAGTATAATCAATACTTAGGAAGATACTCTAGTGCTACTTATATTAAATAACAAATTTAAGAGGATTCTTTAAATTTTGGTAAATTTATACTTTCAAAGATTTATTTATTTAGATAAATAGTGGGGGGAGAGAATGTTCCATCTGCTAGTTCACTCCCCAAATGACTGCAGCTCCATCCAGATACCCCAAAACAGTAGAAGGAGCCCAAACTTTTGGGACTTCACCCTCTGCCTTCCCAGGTACATTAGCAGGGAGCTGAATCAAAAGTGGATCAGCTGGGACTTGAACAGGTGTTCTGATGTAGGAAGCTGAATTTGGGAGGGCAGCTTAGCTCCGTGTACCAAAACAACAGCCCCAAGTTCGGGTAAATTTAAAGAGTAACTATGCTAGGCTAGTCCTCCGCCTGCAGCGCCAGCACCCCGGGCTCTAGTCTAGTCCCGGTTGGGGTGCCAGATTCTGTCCCAGGTGCTCCTCTTTCAGCCCAGCCCTCTGCTGTGGCCCGGGGAAGGCAGTGGAAGATGGCTCAAGTACTTGGACCCTGCACCCACATGGGAGACCAGGAGGAAGCATCTGGCTCCTGGCTTCGGATGGGCACAACGCCAACCATGGCGGACAATTGGGGGATGAACCAATGGAAAAAGGAAGACCTTTCTCTCTGTCTCCCTCTCTCACTGTCTAACTCTGTCAATAAATAAATAAATAAATAAATAAAATAAAGAGTAACTTTGTAGAATTGGAGCTTCATCCAATTATAAGGATTTGCATAGAGATCATAGTAACAACTATTGGGAAGTATATAAAGTGTTTTTGTTTAAATAAACAATCTTAAAAAATAAATACTTTCAAAATATTCTTCCTTGGATTAAACAATTTTAAGTATGACTTTGTAAATTGATAGTTTTGCCAAATATTCACTCCCTCCACATATACAACTTCTGAGTATAATGCTGCCTTTTCTTTTTTTTTTTCAAGGTGTACATGCTGTTTATTTTTTCTTTCTTTTTTTCAGTTTTTCTTTTTTCTTTTTTCTTTTTTTATTTAGTAAATATAAATTTCCAAAGTACTCTGGGACTAGAGCCCGGGGTGGTGCTGGCGCTGCAGGCAGAGGATTACAATGCCCCCCCCCCCATAATTTCCCTCCCACTCATACCCCTCCCATCTCCCGCTCCCTCTCCCATTCCATTCACATCAAGAATCATTTTCAATTATCTTTATATACAGAAGATCGATTTAGTATATATTAAGTAAAGATTTCTGCCATTTTCTAATCTTTCTCCTCATCTCCCACATTTAGGAAAGCAGATCTACTAAGAGTTTATGGAGAACTGCTGAGACCCAATTCTGTATTAATGCATGCACATTTCGATATGCAGTGTACTTGTGCATACATAACATGTGCAGGTCTAAGTGCTCCAAACAAGTTCACTGTGGCTGTATATCAATGCAACTGTAAGGAAACAGCCTGGGTGGGACAGGGTTCTTAATGCTGAATGACAGTTTACCTAAGGGGGAAACGAGGAGTCATTTCACAGTATCCCTTGAGGTTTTGTACTCGAATGATGAGCAAGCAGGGCCTGAAAGCTTTGATGACTGGAAAGGCTTTCTCAGTAGTAACGCCTTCATGTACCTAAAGACATCGGTGTATGTTTCTCTTCCTTAATCCACTCTGTGCCATCCAGTACAGGAGCTAATAACCACCTGTGGTTACCTCCTGAACACTTAAAAGATGACTCACCCAAGTGGAGATAAATGTAAAATGCATACAACTTTGAAAGCCAGGTATACAAAGAAAATGTAAATTATACCATGCAATGACTTTACATTGATCACATGTGGAAATAATAAATTTTACATTGTCAGATGTATTTTTAGAAGTAATGCTGCTTGATTCTTTTTTTTTTTATTCTTTACAATGTGGCTACTCCAAAACTTTTACTTATTTGTGTGTCTCAAATTATGTTTCTTTTTAAAACAGATTTTGTTTACTTGAAAGGCAGAGTGGTATGGTGGTCAGGGGAGACAGAGAAAGAGAGAGAGAGACAGAGACAGAGGCAGAGAGAGAAACATGCATCTATCGATTTACTCCCTAAATACCCACAACAGCCAGAGTTGGGTCCAGCCCATGCCAGGAGTTAAGAACACATGGGTGGCAGGAACCCTGATACTTGAGCCATCATTTGTTGCCTGTCAGGCTCATTAGCAGGAAACTGGCTCAAAAGCAGAGTAGCTGTGACTCAGATATAGAAGTGGGCATCCCAAGTAGCAGCTAAACCCACTTTGCCCCCTCAAATTATGTTTCTATGGGGCAGCATTGATCTCTACTCAGATCAGATTATCTGTGACAAGTATTTGTTGTCATTGGAATATCTTATATGCTAAGATGGAGCTTGAATTCGCCCAGCCCCGGAGTGGTCACGGTCACTCTGGACAGTTCTGCCAAAACCCTCTCTCACCTCCTTCCTTCCTAACATCACTTTTCCCGCCCTCAATCACCATCAATCAAATTTAATAATTCAGACTTTGGTAGAGTGTTCTACACATATGCCTAAAACTATGTGCCTGGCACAGGTTCCAGTTCTATTCAACTATCTGTTTAATCAATTCTTGTAACAATTCTAAAAGCAGGTTCTATCATAATCTCACTTTATTTATTTATTTTTTTGACAGGCCAAGTGGACAGTGAGAGAGAGGGAGAGAGGACAGTGAGAGAGAGAAAGGTCTTCCTTTTTCCATTGGTTCACCCCCTAATGGCCACTGCAGCCGGTGTGCTGCAGCCGGCGCACCACGCTGATCCGAAGCCAGGAGCCAGGTGCTTCCTCCTGGTCTCCCATGTGGGTGCAGGGCCCAAGCACTTGGGCCATTCTCCACTGCACTCCTGGGCCACAGCAGAGAGCTGGACTGGAAGAGGAGCAACTGGGACAGAATCCAGCTCCCCGACCAGGACTAGAACCAGGAGTGCGGGCGCCGCAGGCGGGGGATTAGCCTATTGAGCCAAGGCTCCTGCCCATAATCTCACTTTAAAGATGAGAAAACTGAAATGCAGAGAAGGTAGGGAGTTGCTTAAGGTCACAGAGCTGGTGGAAAGGAAGAATGAAGTAGTCTGGCCTCTTTATCTGGGCACATATTTTTTACAGTGCAAAGGAAACTGGTTCTTCCCAGGTCAAGTGAAACTCTCAAACTGCATTAAACCTAGTTGAAAACCCAAAACTCCTCTGCCATTCTCATTATCGCTGACAGCATCCCAAAAATCCTTCCAACCTCACACTTCTTTTTCTTTAAAATGTATCTATTTAGGGCCGGCGCCGCGGCTCACTAGGCTAATCCTCCGCCTTGCGGCACCGGCACACCGGGTTCTAGTCCCGGTCGGGACACCGGATTCTGTCCCGGTTGCCCCCCTTCCAGGCCAGCCCTCTGCTGTGGCCCAGGAGTGTAGTGGAGGATGGCCCAGGTGCTTGGGCCCTGCACCCCATGGGAGACCAGGAAAAAGCACCTAGCACCTGGATCCTGCCATTGGAGGAGCGCGGTGCGCCGGCCGCAGCACGCCGACCACGGCAGCCATTGGAGGGTGAACCAACGGCAAAGGAAGACCTTTCTCTCTGTCTCTCTCTCTCACTGTCCACTCTGCCTGTCAAAAAAAAAAAAAATGTATCTATTTAAAAGGCAGAGCAACAGAGAGAGGGAGAGACAGAGAGGAAGGGAAATCTTCCAACTGATGGTTCACTCCCCAAATGGCCTCAACACCCAGAGCCGAGCCAGGCTGAAGCCAGGAGCCTGGAACTTGATCCAGATCTTCCACTTAGGAGTCAGGGACCCAAGCCCTCGGGCCGTCATCTGCTGCCTTCCCATGTTGCATTAGCAAAATGTTGGATTGGAAGCAGAATAGCAGGGACTCGGACCAATACTGAGATATGGTATGCAGGCTTCACACACAAGACCCCAGGTCCCTCTCCTCCTCTAAGGGTTTTAAGATTCTAACTTTATTATGTGCAGCAATTTAGCATTCCTAGCCACCATCCTGTAAAATCTTTGTCTTCCACATATATCCTGATGCTTTTCTTTACACATCCAAATGGGATAAGGTAAAAACATCTTAAGGGAAGAAAAATCTCTCCTCTTAAGAGACAGCAGCATCTGAAGATTTTGTGAATTTAAATGACATTTTGTTTCTCTCTATTACACTGATGATAACTTTATATGAGAAATATTTATCATTATGCAAAGTTGGAAACTGAATCACATACTGAAAATAGCATTCACAAGGTCACATAGCCATTCTGACTTTCTTCATACCAACACATGTACTTGAGGTTCTTCTGGGTGCTCTGTCCCTGGATTTGACCTTTACAAGGGCTTATATGTTGATCAATTTAAATAGTCAGCAATCCAATTACTGTAAATGGGTTGTCACCACACTGACATCAGATTCTGCAAGGATGCCCAGGTCACTCTTGTTTATTTTTAACGTTTTTATTTTGTTCTATTTATTTGAAAGACAGAGAGGGGTAGACAGACAGAGGTCTCCAATCTGGTGGTCCACTCCCCAAATGCCCAGAACAGCTATAGCTGGGCCAGGCCAAACTCAGGAACCAGCACTCAACCCAGGTTTCGCACCTGCATGACAGGGACTCAACTACTTGAGTCACTGCTGCTGCCTCCCAGGGTGTGCATTAACAGGAAGCTGGAATCAACAGCAGGGCCAGGTTCTAAGAGCGGTACCAAAGCAGTGTGATATGGGATGCCATATCTTTTTTCTTAATGATGTACTTATTTATTTGAAATTGGAGAGAGAGAGAGAGAGAGAGAGAGAGAGAGAGAGAGAGAATCTTCCATCTGCTGGTTCACTCCCCAAAAAGCTGCAATGGCCAGGGTCAAAGTCAGGAGCCAGGAACTCCATTCACATTTCCCACCTGAGTAGCAAGGGCCCAAGCCATCTTCCACTGCCTTAAGTGCATTGAGAAGGATTAGCATAGGAACTAGAGCAGCACAAACTCAAACCAGTGCTCTAACATAGGATAACAGTGACTTTGCAGGCTGCAGCTTATCCATTGCAACACAATGCCAGTCCCCCAAACCTTGTCTTAACTGCTTCTCCAAATACCTGTCCCCAAGCTACCTTTCCTGAGAACATGGCATTGTATTATACAAGAACTTTGGAAACACTGCCTCTCCTACCACCTGTGTCTTTCTCTTTCTCCAGGTTTTGGAAAAGAATCTATAGTTATGTATTCTTGTGAATATAAATAGTATCTTTGACCATAAACCTGTCTGGCTGAGAAAACAAAACATAACAGTTCAATATAATTATTATGACCACATTGATACAGAGAAAATGGAGGTCAGGCAGTACTCTTTTCTGTCTGCTAAATAAGGAAATAATAAATGCTTTGCAGACATAGAAAGATGGAAAAATTGAGGCTATTAGAAAAGAAATTATTAGTGGATCAAAAATAGTTAAATGAAATGTGAGTGTTCAGAACTTGACTGGAGAGCAAACTAATCAGCCAATGAAGCTCTTTTGAGTTAATAATGAATGTCTCATCTCAACTTGAAACAAATCTGTCTGCTCTATTGGAAACATATAATATCAAAGGAGAGGGAAGCTGTCCCATAAAGGCAGGGTAGCATTTGAACATCAGTTTGACAGGTAGCGTAATTTTCTTACTAAGGACCGTGAATATCATATTGAAGTCTCCTAAAGAAATACTCCTCAAATTCTCCAACATAAGTCATCTGAATAGGAAAAGTTTCTGTGCAAGTCAAAGGAGATATAGGAAGAAAGGCTGAGGCAGATGAATTTCACTTATGACCAAAAACCATGACCTTGACTTATTTCCATTTAATACTAATCTATTATCTCTAAACCAGGAACAAGTGAAAGTGAAATCAGTCAGAAGCTGGAGTTATTTCTGCTCCAGATTTACTCTAAGTAGTGCTATGTCATCTGAATACATTTGTATGCAAGTGACAAGAGGCACGGAATGTTCAGTTCTGATTTGTGCTTTTCCTACTATTTTAAGTACCAGGGAGAGATGAGAGTGATTTGAACTCCTGTGTTTCCAGCGCCTAGCACATGGCATGCATGTAGAAGATGAGAAAAACACTTTATTAATCTTCTTGCAGTGTTATCTTTTATAATATATTCAGAAAGCAGCTTTTTATTATGTATATGGGAAAAGTTTGGAGAAGTGTCAAACTAATATTTCAATTGTTTTAAACTATGTTTTTCCCTAGGCATCCCAGAAGCATGTGACTCTGTGGAGTGTAAGAAAGCTTAAACTAGTTATGTATTTCCATTTCGGCATGACTTATAACGATAGGGGAAACATAAGTGAAACCACGATGACATCTCAGCCTCTCTGTGGTCTCTGGATTCAGGTTGGCTACAGCTCCCAAGAAATCAGCCACATTTCTTTCTTTTTTGTGACTTTTGTTTTTTTTTTTAAAAAATTATTCTTTATTTTATTTGAAAGACAGAGTTACACAGAAAGCGAGAGAGAGACAGAGAGAAAGATACAGGTCTTCCATCTGCTGGTTCACACCCCAAATGACCACAACAGGTGGGTCAGGGCTGGGCCACACTGAAGCCAGCCAGAAGCATCCTCCAGGTCTCCCACGTTGGTGCAGTGGCCCAATCCCTTGGGCCATCGCCCGCTGCTCTCTCAGGCACAAAGCAGGGAGATCTTCCACATTTCTAATTTCTGAATGGCCTCCTAATGTTAAATGAAAATTTATTTAAGAGGAGTGAACATCTGATTATACCATGTGCAACTTTAAACCACTGTTTATAAGAATTAAGCTAGACTTTGCTGGTTCACAAGGAAAATTACATAGAATGCTATTTGTTGTTCACTGGTGTTGAGTGGTTTTTGCTGGCTTTAAAATTTATTTGAAAGGTAGAGACCGAGACAGAAAGGGAGAACTTCAATTCCCTTGTTGACTCCCTAAATGCGCACAACAGCCAAGGCTTGGGTCTCTCACATGGGTGGCAGGGACCCGAGTAAATAGACAATCATCAAATAGCTCTCAGGGTGCCTTTAAGTCAATATTTCAAAATTAGATTTTATATTAAAATATGACTTTCTATGCTCTTGCAAAGTTTAAAGATATGACAGCACCCAGACTTCCTCATGACAATAATTTATTGGGTCCACGTATCTGAGACTTCTCTAAGAAGTTTGTCACCTAACAAACTCCTGTAAGCATTTCATGGTGTGAACTATACACAGTCTAAATCCAAGAAAATCCTCCAGTTTAGAGGAAAACCGGTAAAGTATGAATATTATGAGTGTAGTCACTCCTCCTGCTCCCACAATACCCAACATTACTGCAAAAATCCACAACATTCTGAAATTGCTATTACTCCTGAGAGGGTCTCATGTCCACCAGATATAGTGATGCCTCTACTTTGTTTACAAAATGACCTTCCACACTTTCTGGAGTGGCTATTCCCAAAGTCTACCCCATTGTTTTCATTCTCTTCTTTCACGCTCATTCCTGGCTTTATGGAGATGGTAAAGCGCACACCCAGGCTGGTGCTGCGGCTCACTATGCTAATCCTCCACCTGTGGCGCCTGCACTCTGGGTTCTAGTACCAGTTGGAGCGCCAATTCTGTCCCGGTTGCTCCTCTTCCAGTCCAGCTCTCTGCTGTGGCCCGGGAGTGCAGTGGAGCATGGCCCAAGTGCTTGGGCCCTGTACCAGCATGGGAGACCAGGAGGTAGTACCTGGCTCCTGGCTTCGGATCCGCACAGGGCGCCGACCGTGGTGGCCATTTGAGGGGTGAACCAATGGAAGGAAGACCTTTCTGTCTGTCTCTCTGTCTCACTGTCTAACTGCTTGTCAAAAAAAAAGGGGGGGGGCACACCCATAGAGTTCATTCTACTCTCCCTCTTCCTATTGCCAAACTGGTCTTTCACTCTGTCACTTCATAGGTCTGTGAGGATTGACCATCCCTTTGAAGATATTTTACTTTCTAATTTCTGATCAGGTAATTGAAACTACTATGCCTACTTACCAATAGTACATTTGTTAAAGCAGATCACATAAATAAATCCAGTGACTGGCAAAGAAACGTGCCTTCCTTGATGGCACCTCTTACCTCCTGTGCAGCCATCTCAAAGGAGGGGAGAGTCTGAACTTGCCCAATTCAACTCTGTCAAGATTTTTCTTCCTAAATAAAACATTTTGTTAGATTTGTCACTTCCATGAACTCCTGAAATATTGGTACTGGGGTTCCATGTTTAAACCTATTCTAATCTCTTTCTGAATATTCTTCCAAGATTCTCCCAACCATCCTCGAAGATTATGACTTTTGTATGCTGATGTTCTATGTCTATACACCAAACACCCTTTTTCCTACCTTGGTCATAAGATTTTCACACTCCCATTCCTTCTTCATTCCACCGTCTCAGTAACATTCTTCAAGGCAAAATTGATCTACCAAAAAATATTTCTTTTGCCTCAGGCTAAATTACAGGATAGATTCCAAAATTTTGAAATCCTGTACAAAGATCTTTATGACAGGTGCACAACCATTTTCTGCTTTACCTCATACCATTCTGCCACCACACACACTGGTTCTGCCTGGTTATTTTAGCCTGTTTCACAGCTCTATTACTTTAACATGATAGTCATTTAGGGGGATGGAAATTCTCCTCCTGTACTCTGATATAAATATTCCCTTCTTTCTTGAAGATACAGGTCAAATCATACTGCACTGTAGAAATTTTCTCATCTCCACAATCAATGTACCTCCTCCAGTCTCTGGGTTCTCAAGCTAATTATCAGTTTATTTATATCACTGTACTATGTCTTCTCCCATACCCCAAATAAATAGACTGGTACACTGGAACCTGAATTTTTTTAGGTACAGGATAGTATTTCATATGTGACTTGTAGACACCTAATGCAGTACCTGTAACTCGGTATGAATAGATAATTATTCAGTTCAACGAAAACATATTTAATCTTTTCTTTACTGTGTTGCTCCTCTCAGTCCCCACAAAAAGTGTATGAGTTAGGAATGACTTGTAAGTAAAGAAAAATAAAATTCAGTAAAGTTGCTTATTAAAACTTATAAATGATAGCAGTGTATTAATCTGCAGAATAAATGCTTTATCTAATATCTATATATTAGTTTATATCTGTATATATCTTGGTTTCTTCAGTAAATGTTTCTTAGGTCAGTAAATTTGTTAAATACCAAGTGACAGATGATCTTCACCAGTTTTCAGGATCGTATGCACTATAAGATCCCCTAAAGGAATGAGATATTATAATATTAGTTCATCACTACATCTAATTAAATTCATGTTCCTTTATTCTCCCAAACTAAAACATAACATCTAGAAATTGCAGAATCTTGTTTATCTATTGAATATTTTTCACACTATATCTTCAATAGCATACAAATTTCATATGTATATGTCTTTAAATCCTATTAAAGTTTTTAATTAGTGTAACAAATGCAAAGGCTTTTGATTTTTCTATGTATATCAAGATTACTTTTATAAACTCAATTTAGGTTTTAATTATTTTTATTAAAAATCAGCATCATTGAAATCAAAGCAATTACTAAGAAACACTTGGTGAACATTATTTTTCACAAAAAAAATCTATTAGTATACCAAATAGTATCAAATCTGTTTTGGTAATCATTTCATATTTCATACAGTTATAAGCCAATGCCCTTTTTAGCTGCATTATCAAATGCTAATGGCAATGCCATTAATTAGTAATACATATTCATTGAAATTTAGTGACTTAAAGACTCATCTAGCTTCATACTTGTGGTGTCCTTTGGGACATACATTTCAGATCTAACATTGTATCCAGCTATAGATAGTGAGAGTGAAAGCAGACCTATGAGATCATCTAGCTAGCTTAATGTTTTTATGACAAAGAAAGCACATGTGTCTTTTGTCCAACATGACCAGGCAAGGAAGATGACCAAAGATTAGAACTCAAGTCTTTAGATTCATAATCCGGTAAATATTCTTCCTACTAAAATTAAAGTCTGTCTATTTCCAATCGTAAAATGAAAGAAAACAATTATTTGATAAACAAAATTCTCTTTACCTCAGAGTACTGATCTACAATCCTATTTTCCTTTGTAAGGTTATTTACTAGCCTTTATTATACTAATGTCCCATTTATACCTACAAATAAGCCTGGTTATTCAAATCTGCTTAAACAGTTAGTCTGATTAATTACATGTGTAAATTACAGATTAACAAAGTGTCTAGTCAATTCATGTTTAAATAGCTAGTTTAACTGGTTGGTTATTTATAAGTAAGCATTGATTGACAAGACATTATTCTATTGAGTTGGGACAGATTCAACTTCTAAATGAGGCTATAGTCAGTTGCTAAGGGTATTACAGTAAACGCAAGCATTATTTTCCTGTGACATCAAGTGACTGCTTTGACTTAATTTTCATCTTTCTTCTTGTAACTCTGGCTTCATGTTACCAAAAAAGACAGTGTGTTCCGGTTTCCTTTGTTCCCTTCTGGAAGTCATCATGAGGAAGAAAAGTTGGTGGTGCTTGCAGCCTGGGAACTAAGGGCTGGAGGAGACCGGGAACCTGGGGTAATCATAGCTCCCATGACAAAGTAAACAGAGAAAGAACAGACTCCAATAGTGAGAGGAAAGAAAGGGAGAAAAGAAAATTTGGTGAATGTGAAGTATCACCATAATATATTTTAATAAAAATGTGACTTAGTTACACTGCTTTGTTCCAAAGCTTAGAAACACTTTCAACAACTAGAGATGTTGATCTAATGGTTGATTTAATTCTGACTATATTAAGATTGGCTATCACATGAAGAAGTCGATGCCAAAACAAAGATATGTGTTGCAGAAACTAAACACACAGCTTTCAGCTAGAGTTTTACTGCTGAAAACTGTCCAAAAATTGTTATTTGTGAGTAGTCAATTCTCTGGCCTCTTCGAAGGAACCTCAGCTTCCCCCAATTTATTTCACATGAGCACTTCTCTGGAGATTGTATGACAAATGAGCCTGAGATAGATAAGAAATGATTTAGCCACCTCTAAAGATTATTTTGTCTGGTGCATCCAAATTGTCTAAAATCACTTTTTCTTAAGAAGTAGATTTGGGTTTATTTTATACAGAAGGAGAAATTTTGAGAAAAAGAGATGCACATGTCAAAAGATAAAATAGTGCAGCAGAAGGATTCATTGCCTAGGTAACTTTTTTCTTCTCTCATTTTACTTTGCGATAAGTTCTCAATGGACTGATTCATTTAAGCTATGATTTTTATTCATATTTTTAAGCTGTTGGGCCTGATGTTGAAATCTCCCTTGTCACCAGTTAGACTTACTAGTTTTAATGATTTGGGTTTTAAATGAAGGTCATTATATAATATCCTGCATTGCATGCAGATTATAAAGTTCCTGCCGGCTTTGCCTTTTAATTAAATTATTCTTTCAAGTGGAATATAGGAGTAGAAAAGTCCATCTTCTTTTCATATTGAGAAGGCTCTATAGCCAAACTTTTCTGCTTTATTACTAATGAATATTTAAAAGAATGTTCTTGAATAAATGTTGCTTGTGTCAAAAAGAATTATTTGTTTAATACATCTTTTCCCCACCCAATTCAATTACCCATATTTTATAGATAATGTAATTTAACACATGAATACACTATATATGTACATGTTCTCTGTCTTACCTTGGACTTTCTGGCATCTCTGACACACAACTAAACAACAACAACAAAAAGAACCAAGAGTGATGGAGTCATGAGAGTTTAGGAAGAAACACGAGACTTGTTAGTCAATCTCTTGATTAATACTCTACAAGAGAAGAGCAACCAAAGTCTGAAGGAAAAGGATGGAGACAGGTTTGCCAGGAGGAGCAGAGTGATGTGAGAAGTTCTTTGAGGAAAGAACTTCACTCTGGGTGTTCCTAACCCACTCCACCCAACAGTTAAGATGAGCATCCACTATGAAGGCACAAGGGGAGAGAGTCACATTGACATCCATTAATGCCCTATGGCATAGAAGCCAACACGATATGGGCAGGGAGTATTTCTGGACCACGGCAACAGCCTTCCCAGCCCAGATTGGTTCACAACTGTTAAGACCACCTCCGCAGACAGCGAAACAAAAAACCATGTGTGAAATGGAGAAAATAGCAAACCTCACGTTATAAAGTGCACCCAAGTAGCTAACCAGGGAATCAAAACACTAGGAATGATCTATGCAGAAAGACACTTGTCAGGGCCAAGGAAATAAAGAAATATCCAGATTAGACACATCATCCTCAAAAATTGAAAAGTCCTTGAAAGAAAGCTAAATAGGAGTTAGAGGAGGAGATTTCTGGAGGCATGGAGGTGCAGTATGAAAGTTGAGTCTTTGTTCTTATCTCTGGCCACCTTGAACTGTGTCATTAGTGTTGACCAGAGTGTCGAGAGATGATGTCTGAATGTTTCTAAAATCTTCCATTCCTGAACATTAGTGCTCTGACCTCCCAGGACGATCTCTTCGGTTTGAAATAATAAACAATTTTCGGGTGGCACCCGGAAGTCGGTGATCTGATTAGACTATCAACTCACAACATGCCTGCAACCTTTCTAACGCACAGGCTGCTGGACCATAGGGTCGACAATGTGAGCTTCCCTCTAGAGGTTGGGTCCTCTGCATCCACTTAATGACAAATGATGCAGGGCCCCTTGTTTATTTGCTTCCTCTGAAATCCGATCCCGTTTTTCAGCACCCTTTCTAGGTCTGATATAGAATTAATCGTTGGCAGATGTGGAAGGAATTTTGAGCCAAGATATAGTATTTGTTTGCACTGTCTGGTTTTTCAGGCTTAACCAATATCAGGTCATAGCAGCTGGTTTTTATCAAAGTTTTGTATACTATAGACCATCCACCTGACAAAACAAGATTTGCTCACATGACTTTATTTGAAAGCCTTAAATATAGGAATTCCACCAAAGGAATGAAGAATTTTTTTAAATCCCTAATCAAATTAATGAATGGGCTTAATTTCTGTTTATTTGCCTGTAAATAAATGACTGAGTTATAACATACAAGGAAAATGTGCTCTATTACAACACATTTCTTAAGATTTATGGTTTTAGCTTATCATGAACTTTAAGTTTAAAAATGATTTTAAATTCTTATACTTTATGTAAGTATCATTCATAAAACAAAGTTTACCAATCACTTTTTATCCATAGTGACAAAGAGCGATCTCATGTCAAAACTACAGTAAACTGCATGAGGTGCAGCCAGTGCACTAATTTTGTATCAACATTCCTCTCCTTACTGACAGGGCCTTCTTTTTCCCCTTCCATGCCAGAATCAGTGCACTGAATTATTTTCATGACCTTCCTCTTTGTTTTTAAATAAACAAAAGATTAGCATTTCAGCCACCCTGTTTACATTAAACACTAAATTCCATAAGCCACAGTGGTATTTGTGTTTTCAACTTCCATGCATTTTTTTTCCAGGGGTGCATGAGTTCATTTGATTTGTTTCAACTACCCAAAATATTTTAAAAGTACTGCACTGTGGAGAAATATTTATTTGAAGTAGCTGTGGATAATTTGCAAACTCTGTGATGATTCAGTGGTCTCCACTAATGAAACAGAAAGTCTTTTATTCTGCAGTCTCCATGACACTGTGGGAAATAAAATCTCCAAGAGACCTGAGCTTTTATTAAAATTATTTTAGTTTTGGATAGTTCCTGCTCCTTGGGTTGTAATGCATCTAACATAATGTGACTCAAAGGCAATTTTACCTGTTCTTAGACCATCTGTATAGTTATGAAATACTTTACAGAGCTGTGGAATAGAAGTTATCTGAGTCTGAAGACCTTATTAAACAATGTATTAAAATATATGTGATCAGAAACGCACAAACTAAAAGAAATATCTCTTTCAGTTTGAGAAAATGTCAAAATAAATATACTTGGGAAAGTTTAAAATTTTACAATACCAAATATAAGGTTATTACAAAATAGAGCAGCTCCCTACTTTTCCAATGAGAAGACCTAATTAAAGATTTTTTCTAGTCAATTTGAATATATAAACATATGTGGATGCTCATGAAGTATCCAAATCTCTAGATATAACATACAAAATAATTATCTTAGTTGTACAGATTTAAAATTACACATTACGGGCTGGCATTTGGTGAGGTATATAAAGCTGCTGCTGTGTAGGTTCCAGTCCCGGCTGTTACATTTTCAATCCAGCTCCTTGCTGTTGGTCTGAGAAAGTAGCAGATGATGGCCCAAGTACCTGGGACCCTTGCCAAACAAGTGAGAGACCTGGAAGAAACTCCTGGCTCCTGGCTTTGGGTTGACCCAGTGCTGACCGTTGCAGCCACCCGGGCAATGAGCCAGAAGATAGAATATCTCTCTCACTCTCTTTCTGACTTTATAAATAAATAAATAAATAAATATTTCTAAAAATTAAACATTTTATAAAAAAAGTGGTATTGAGTATTGTTTTTCACCTATATTTAATTTCATAAAAATCTTTGTTCGATTCTTCCTTTATGTCTTTGATCTTGGTCTGTTAGTTATCACCAAAGAAACTTTTAAAGGTATATAATACGTGTTTTCAGGTAATGAAACTTTTGTCTTCCCCTGTTTGTTAGCAATACACCTTGTTTTCATTCTTTTTGTTAACTGTCCATGAGCTTAACATTAAGACATATTTTTCAGTCGTTTTGATCTCCAAACTGTAAAGGACAGCACTATTTTCAAGTGTTGTTAAACAGGAATATATATATTTAAATTCAACACCCTTTGAGAAATAAATCATTGTTAAATTTCTGTTCCTGCTTTTGAAAAAATTATCATTAGATAATCTCTAAGATTGTGCAAAGCTACCATTGCTTTTTTTATTTTAATTTTTTGACAGGCAGAGTGGACAGTAAGAGAGAGAGAGAGACAGAGAGAAAGGTCTTCCTTTGCTGTTGGTTCACCCGCCCATGGCCACTGCTGCCGGCGCACTGCAGCCAGTGCACCACGCTGATCCGAAACCAGGAGCCAGGTGCTTCTCCTGGTCTCCCACGGGGTGCAGAGCGCAAGGACTTGGGCCATCCTCCACTGCACTCCCGGGCCATAGCAGAGAGCTGAACTGGAAGAGGGACAACCTGGACAGAATCCAGCTCCCCGACCAAGACTAGAACCCGGTGTGCTGGCGCCGCAGGTGGAGGATTAGCCTATTGAGCCGCGTTGCCGGCCCTCTACCATTGCTTTTAACACTAGTAAGGTGACTCACCAAATGGAACGCTATGTTCAGAATAAGGAATTAGGAGAGCACCTATAACATGAGATATTTTGTAAGGGCTCAATATGAAGCAACTAATTCTTTTTTTAAATATTTATTTATTTATTTATTTATTTATTTATTTATTTGAAAGGCAAAGTTACAGAGAAGTGGGGAGGGGGCAGTATGGAAGGGAGAGAAAGAGAATAAATCTTCCATCCCCTGGTGCACTCCCTAAACAGCTGCAACAGCTGGAGCTGGGCAGATCCGAAGTCTGGAGCCTCCTCCAGGTCTCCCATAATAGTGCAGGAACCCAAGCCATCTTCCACTGCTTTCCCAGGCCACAGCAGAGAGCTGGATCAGAAGTGGAGCAGCCAGGACAAGAACCAGCGTCCATATGGGATGCCGGCACTGCTCGTGGTGGCTTTACCTGCTACTTCACAGCGCCGGCCCCAAAATACATAACATTCTTATATTCAATATTTTAAAGGTATTGACAAATAGCACAGCTTAATATATTACTATGTATTGGTAATTCCAATTATACCCAGCGTGCCGGCCATGCTGGCCATTAGAGGGTGAACCAACAGCAAAGGAAGACCTTTCTCTCTCTCTCTCACTGTCCACTCTGCCTGTCAAAAAAAAATCCAATTATATAATAGGAACATATACAACTACTTATTGTTTAGTTTTCTTTCTAGGGAAAATATAAATGAAGTTTAAAATAAGTAATTTTCTAATCATTCTTGCTGGGAATGCTACCTAAGCTCCATGTGAACAATAATATTTATATATCTTATTCATATTTGTTGATTCAGTGGATAAACTTAAACTAGCAGTTGATCAGTTGTCTGTCTTCATGCATAAACTATTTATAAGTGTTTATCCTAAAATGTTTCTCTAATCAAAATGGTCTATGTGTATAGAAAAAGGGAGTAAGTATGCTGTTTATATGTTGAACATATAACCTGTTAAATTACTTACTCATTCTTTAACTAGAGTGTAATAAAGATAGCATTTCAAAACATGTTCACTTTGAAATTAGATCTTCTTCTCATTACAGTAGCAATAAATGTTCACTGCAGATATTTTAAGAAACACAGACATGAGCAAAGAAAATATAAGGCCCATGCAACCCAGCCAATATATACACCTCTGAGTGGTATGTGACTATTATTGTATATTTCTAGTCTGTCACTGTTTGCTTGGTTCAAAGTGGTGTTGGTCCTGCTCCTTGTTTCCCAAGTAAATGCTGCATCAAGGTCTCTGACAAGTGCAATGGATGCTCCTACCCACCAGCTTCTCTCCCACCTGCCATGGCTCTACCTTCCTTAGTTCACAGACCCACAAACTTGCTTCCTAAAAGCCCAACTTGCACTTTTTTTTTTTTTTTTTGCCAAGTACCCACCCTGAATCTTGGTGCTCCTCCCCACTAGAAACAATATGAAATTGCATAGAGTCCATCCATTTCATTGTTTCTCAGCCTTTTAGCTAAGATCAAGTGTAGTACATCCATTTCTGTGAGCTACATTTTTCCTTCTAATATAGGACCAGAGGTGACTTGTCCTCCTGACCTCGCTTCTGGTTCCAATACCATTACAACTGTCTGCTTGGGATGGGGCTTCTTCAGACAGCCCTTGGGACCTTGCCAGTTGTTTTTGTTTTTGTTTTTGTTTTCAGTTCTGGGTCTGAATCCTATCTCCAAAAACCTCCCCTCAACCTTGATTGGACTTCTTTGTTCCGTGACTTGTTCACTTACCTAAGGCTGACACCTCTTGTCACTGTCTACGCAGCCCATTTCAATGTCCTGCCAACTCATTTGGGTCTAAGACTCAATGCTAGCCTACTTTGGACTTGAATTTTTTATATTAATTTTATTTATGATTTAAACTGCCTCAACCATTTGAGCCTGTTGGATTTTGCCAATATCTGCTTTTAAAATTCTCATACAACTTTCCTTTGCTTAGAAGCTTTAAGAAGCCTCACAACCAAAGCAGCCAAAAATACTAGGGAACATCATGGTCCCTGCTTAGGTATTGAGAGTATTCAGGTATTCAGACACCCACCTAACCAGGTATGGAATAGAATGCATCCTAGAAATTAAACAATACATATATGCATCCCCATTGATCTGTTCATTTGAATACTGGAAGCTACCAACTCCAATTTTTGGCTTATTTTGGGAGATTCCTAAATGGTACAAAATTCCACTCTGGAGCTATATCCCAAAAGACAATTTGAGAATTCAGTCCCCATGGAAATTCCTGATTGGCAAGGGGAGGTGGAATGACTTCTGGAGACAGAAGCATAAAATTCCTGAAGAATGAAACTATGAGCCTCAGGAAGACCAGAGTGTCCAGATGTTAGAGGATGGTTGAGGAGCTGCTAAATGAATTCCTCACCCATCTGGCAAAAGGATGACATCAGGCTCAGAGTCTCTGCTCACATGTAGTCCACTGTCTATGCCTCTGCTTTAAGCTTGATCTTATAGCTCTACCCACTTCTTCTTTCTCCTTAGGTATTATTCTCAGTCAGACCAACATCCCTGCATGTCTCCCTTTTTTATTTTTTAGCCTTGATTTTAATTGTACATCTTTAAATAAATTTGCTTATTACTTCTTTTGTGAGTAATTTCTGCCTGGCTATACATAGCTAGAAACACAGATTCTGCCTCTGGGAACCCGGCCAAGTCCCAACCTGACTTGCTGCTTCTGACTATATAAGTTTAATGTTTAAATGATCCTCAAATCAACTCTGACTTGGCTAATATTTTCTGGGCCTTGAGGGTAGTATTGATGCATTCACAGTTTTGGCTGTCTATGTGAGTATTTGGAGGTAAGTTAGCCTACCAATATCAACAAGCATGTTGAGGGATAAATAAAATTCTAGCAAGAATCTGTTTTTTAAATTAACATTTTATTCAGATGATTACTAGTTTAAATTGTTTCAAATTAATAATTCTCACATTTAACCATGTTACTGCTTAAGCAATAGAAACCTTAGCTGTCAGGGTATAAAATAGTCATGTGAAACAACATATTTCAGAAAAATTAAACATTTTAATTGTGTTTTCATAAATATGCAGAGAGGCAGGCTTGGGCTTAACAAGTAGATAAAAATAAAATATTTTTAAATTAGTCAGTAGAAATTAATAATTCTCAACCTTTTTATTTCGGCTTTTTTGATAAAATTCTGCTAGGTTTGAAGAAGTTCTACTACAGATAAGAAGATATTCTGAGCATTTGGAGACTGACCTACTGGATATTTTTTCCTTTGCTGTTTTGGTGCAAGGTCCATAAAAAATTGATGTTCTCTTCTCAGGTAACATGCTTATTTTTATCTACATGAAACTCATTGATCTCCTTCCAATTTGGTGTTAGCCTCTTCATTCCACTATCATTCCCGAGGTAACAAATGATATTTTCATAGGCATGGCGAGTAATCAATATAGACAAGCTCTGCTCATTGATCTGAGGAAGACCTTTGATCTGGAAAATCACCAATTATGGCTATTTAAAGCAGATTCCTTTGGATTAGGAAGAACAAAAGAGAACTAGTATCTACGGTATTCTTTAGTAGTTTAAAACCTAGAAAAGACACAAAGTTAAATACAAGACCTCTTAAAGAATAAGGGTTAATTTTCATTCTTTCAATTTTAAATGAAGATTTTTCTTGCACATTCTACTTTATCTTTGAATTTTTTATGGCTGTGTAATGTGATATTCTTATAAGGGACATCCCAGGTACAAGGTAATTGACGATTTGCAGTGAGTTTCTGACAACCTTCAAATCCTAATTAATAAAAATAGATTCAGCTTAAATATTGATATGCTAAGCATTAGTCTTATTTTAACTGAAAAAAGGTGCACTCCAGGTCCCAGCAAATTAAGTCTTTAATAGTATTCAGGCTACCTGGTAGACTGATTGATTACATTTTCAACAGAAATTTCTAGTTACTATTATTTTCAGTCTATGACCGAATTTGAATTAGAAATGAGGGTGTGGGTTGTTTCTTGTCCCATGAAGGTAATTTTTCTCTAGAGTACAATTCATATTACTTAATGTACTGTTGTCTATACTGCTTCTGAAGACTATGAATAATGAAATATACTAAAGAAAAAGAGGTAGAGATCTCTAGTGTGCCTTTCCTTTATCTTGTCTCTGTATCCAGGGAGCCCAAATTCTGATAGATAGATCAATAGTCCTAACATATATTTAATTTGTGGTTTATAGGCTAGATTATGGAATAGAAGGGTCTGGATTCAGATCCCAGCTCTACAATTTGCTACCTGTGTATCTTGAGAGATTATGGAATTTTTTTTCTACTCTCGTTTTTTGTGTGTAATAATAAAAGTACAAACTTTAAAGAAATTAACACTTCATAAAAATAATACCTAATACCTAATAACTTATTTATTCATCTACCACTATGTGATAAGTTCTAAACCCTTTAAACTATTTAATCTTCACAATGCTATAAATTCTGAAGTCATTCTCTCTTCATTTTACAGATGAGAAAACAACTCACAGGGAGCTAAAATTTATCTGCCAATGGTTACAAGTCAGCAAATGATGAAGTGAGTATTAAAATACAATGGTCTCACTTCAGAGCCTGCCTTTTTAATCACTGCTGGACTTGTGTGCAAAAAAGCATAGAATGCTCACAACAAACGATATTGAATGTTGGCAATGTAAACAATTAAGTTCTCGCAATTCCAGGAACTATTCCAACTTTTAGAGGTAGAGAAGAACAATGTGTGTAGCCTTGAAGCAACAGCTTGTTTCTTTTCTTTCAGAGAAGTCCAAAGGCCTTTCTTTTTTCAATCTCATCCTGGGCAAATCAGGGTCAGTGATCCACCTTCTTTCTTAGGCATCCATGCCTTCTTTTCTTTCTTCTTTCCCTCGTAAATATTTAGCTGCTTTCTAATCTTTGCCTTTGACTAGATACCAGTTAATTTTTGACAAGGCATTAGAGGATATGTCTATTTTTATCCCCAGCATTCATTCACTGTTTTGGGGAAGCCTTGATCAAACATTCTGTGCCCCTCTCGTAATCTCTGGGCTTCTCTGGTGGGGTTGATCCTGCAACAGGCTCCAGGGTGTCCATTTGTGTCAGAAAAATGCACATTTGCTGAACTATTGAGCAGTTCTGGGGTTGGTGTGTGATTCAATCACAGTCAATGGAGATTTTTCTAAAAATATATTTGTTTTTCATTTTTGTTTGTCTTGAAGTTGTAAGGACATAAAATTTGCAGCTGCTATGCCATTGTGTGGCCACTGGGGATGTGCTTTCTGAGATCAGAGTAAATACAGAAATAGAGATGGACATATGGGTTCTTGTTGCTATCATTTAACCTCTGAATCAAGCTGTGCTTAGAGCCAGCCTTCTTAGAGACATTTCCATTATGTGAAACAGTAGTTCTCCTTTGTGGGACTGGTTTTGTGGTATAACAGGTAAAATCACTGCCCACAATGCCAGTATCCCCAATGGGCACCAGTTCTTGTCCCAGCTGCTCCACTTCCAATCCAGCTCCCTGCTAATAGCCTAGGGAAAAGGAGTGGAAGATGGCCCAAGTGCTTGGGTTCCTGCCACCTACGTGGGAGACCCAGATGAGGCTCCTGTCTCCTGGCTTCAGCCTGGCCCAGTGCTGGCTGTTATGGCCATCTGGGGAGTGAACCAACAGATGGAAGATACCTCTTCCTCCTTCTCCCTCTCTGTAATTCTGTCTTTAGATATAAATAAATATTTTTTAAAAAAAACTTCCTTTGCTTAAGCCAGTTGTGTTTTCTTAACTTACAAGTGAGTTTTAATTGAGACACTTTTCTTCATACATTAATTGAATATTCTTTGAGGCTAAAGAAGATTTATTTGAAATATTGATATATTAATATGAATTTGGATAGTTTTGATGAAGTAAAAGTTGAAGTGCTATAGGATACTTGTGCAGATAGTGATAATAGGTAATAAAATTATTGATCCCTTCCCTCCCTATTCT
Source organism: Sylvilagus floridanus (assembly GCA_949820135.1). Taxonomy (NCBI): domain Eukaryota; kingdom Metazoa; phylum Chordata; class Mammalia; order Lagomorpha; family Leporidae; genus Sylvilagus; species Sylvilagus floridanus. The sequence continues at coordinate 31,948,265 of OX463236.1, read as the reverse complement.
TTAAACCAAAATCCTTTTCAAGAATTTCTTCATATCAATAACTAGTCCTAGGGGCCTGTGTGCAGCCTCTTGCTGTTGTTCCCCTGGGGGTTCAAATAGTAGTAAAAGAAACTCCCTTTTTTCCTTTGAGATTTTGTAGCTTGCTCATTCCCAGGGCTGACACTTGTAAGTGAACATCTTTCAAGTGTATAAAATGTTCCTCTTGATGCTACAGGCCACCCATTACCTACAAAACGTCATGCCTTTTAGCCTAGACAGTTTTCTTGCTGGCTGTATTTCTGGGCCTGGAGTACAGGATGGTTTAGAAATTCTGCACCAGTTGTAAGGTACAACTGGGCAGATGCATAAAAAGGACAAATTCAGGAGTCCAATAACAGAGGATTAGAAACACCGGTCCTGTTTTACTGAGGAGAAAAGGAAAGTGATACAACACACATGACAATGACATGGTTTGTCTATGGCAAATGTCTGGGTTCTGCTAGAGATGCTTGATTTCACCCTTTTGAAGGTTTTCTTAGTGTCTCATCCTCACTTTTGCCCATTTACAAACCCCACTCATCAGAGCACTGTCTCTTCTCCTCCCTAACACACTGAAATTTGCATTGCAGTGAAAAATATGTGTACGACAGTGACCCTCAGGAATTTAAAGGGAAATTTAGACCATACAGAAGCTACGTAACAACTCAAAGTCTTTATATTGGGAGATAATTGAAAGTAAGATGGACGTTATTTATACATACCCACAAAGAAAACTTGCTTCACAACCGATCTGGTTAATGCTAAGCAAAAGGGCTAATCCCTAAAAGACAGGTTCCCAAATAGTGCTTTCTCCAGCAAAATTCAATTAAAATGGATGTTTTCAAGTCCAAGTTAGGGTTAGGGATAGGGTTAGCACTATTCTTTCTAAACCTAAGATGTGTCTCTTTTTAGTAACATGCTCAAACACTTTTAGCTCAGTATAAAATTTCCATCCCAAGGAAGATATAATTTACTTTGTTATCATGAACATTTCCTTGCACATGCATCTTCTGCCCTGCCCACCTGGTTTTACTCTTTCCACATGTCACCTTCTTAAAGCTACAAGCCCTCACCTGTTATGCCCATACAGCTGTTGGTCTTCTCGCCAGTTATTACCTCCTGCATCCTTGCTAATGAAATCCTGATTAGCTCAGGAACCACGCAGGCGTGTGCTTAAGTGAGGCTGTGACCTCTGCAGCCCCAGGAGCACACCCACATTGATTATCCTAAACCAATCTTTCCATTATATTTCCTTAATCAATGATGGGCTTAGAATTGGAATGTGAAGAAATGATGACCACTGTCACAAGAGAAGAGAGTTCTTGTGGCATTTTTAAGTCTTCCTCGCTCTTGAAGAAAATGGGAGGCAGTAGAGGAGGTCTCTGCTCTTCTCTTTTCAGTCAATGGGTTTTGTTTTATAGGATTGTGATGCCTGGAGATACTTTAAACATTCTGCCACATAAAAAAGTCAAGCCAGGGCCAAAACTGACTGACTTCCCAAAGACTGAAGAAGAAAGAAATGAGAAGAATATAGCTTTTTTTTTTTTGCTACATCATTGATTTAATACAAGGGTGTTTCATATAATTCATAGAAATATTAAATGAAGAATAAGTTTATTTGGGTTCAGGGTTGAAATGGATGGGTGTTTTTTCGATTGGGTACAAGAAGAACCTAACAACTGTAGGTTGTGTAATGCATTTTTTAAAAGTTGATCATAGGACTGCTTTGTAGTACTATGGATCAAACTGACACTGAAGTGCCGGCACCCCATTTTGGAGCACCAGTTCAAGTCTCAGCTGCTTGGCTTCCACTCCAGCTCCCTGCTAGTGTACTTGAGAAAGAAATGAAAGATGACCAAGTGCTTAGAACACTGTCACACATGTGGGAGACCCAAATGGAGTTCCTGGCTTCTGGCTTTGGCCTAACCCAGCTCTGGTTGTCGTGGCCATTTGGGGAGTGAACTGGCAAGTAGAAGATCTCTTTCTCTTTCAGTCTTTTCCTTTCTCTGCATCATCTACTTTCCAGGTGAAATAAATCCTTTTTGAAAGGTTGATCACATTCTGAAGGGCAGGATTATAAGACTTTAGTATGAGAAGTTAAAGAGACCAAAGAGAAATTAATTCCCATTAATTCTGGAGACATGTCCATAGAGTTGGAATGATGAACAGAATCAGCTGTATTATGTAAAGTATTTCTCTTGTCCCTCTTCTTTCCTTTCTCAAGAAACTATCAAATGACAATTAATATGACCACGCATGTGGGTGGAAGCAAAGCAATCCATGTCGGTGTCATTGTGATCTTTTGACAGGGCCTATCTCAATGTGGAAAGAAAAGGTGGGGACCATCTTGTGTGATAACTTTAGTGCCAGGTGATCTTTACCCTTTAATAGAGAAAAACAGCAAAATAAATCTGTTCCTTGTGTTTCTTTAGTAATATTACTTATAATGGTTTGTGTTATTAATGATTTTTGAGGCATTATGTAAATTCCAGAGCCTTCCTTGGTATATGACCACCTGTAGAAGGGAGGAGAGGACACTTGGACAGATGATCCTGAATTGAGAGGCCTGGCAGCAATAATGTTAAAATTATCTTATTTTACTATCTCATCCACAATCAGAAATAAATAGTATCCATATGTTCTCATCTATGAAGTGTATTATCAGTGTAGTTTTCATTTGCCCTGCTATTTTTACTGATTTTTCTTGCTCTTTTTCTTTTAGAGATAAGGATACTTTTACTCAAGGCCAATGTCTCCAAATTTATCAACTAATATCTCAGAATATTTGCGTCTCTTCTAATATCTACAAGGCACATGTTGTTGTAGTTACCAGGAGTCACAAGACATGATTAAAGAATTTTGAATTCTTGCAAGAGAAACATATTTCTAGTTCTTGTAACAAAGAAGGAGTGATTATTAATTTCTCCATATAGATGGTTGCCAGTTTATTTAAGTGATGGTATCTTAGACAGCAATCCTAATATATTCCCTGACACTGTGATAGGGTTATTTATTATAACCTTCTTTCAAAGTCTTATCTAACTGAGACTAAATGCTTCTGGTTATAACACGTCTTTAATGAGTTCTTTTATTTTATTCTAATTTTGAGACTCTGCTCTCTCTGACTTAACCTAGGGCTAAAATTGAGTATCAAAATCCCATTGTGGTTTCTGGTTCATCAGAAAACACACTGAGTTCCCCCAAAAGGCTTATTTCTCTACTTTTGTAACAGAGAAGTGAGTGAATCTGGGATACGTAATGCTTTCTGGTCTCTTTTAATTATTAGAATGCAGAGACATTGATAATGACATTGTGTGACCGACGCACTACTAGAGGTTGAAGGGTGAGGACTTGATCCAGAAGGAAAAAGACAACATTTACTATACTCTTCACATGTTCCATCCCTCCGTTTTTTCACAATCCGGGATGAGACTCTTCTAGTTAATGCACCCTTTCCTGACACGGAGATGCTCTTTGTCATATCACATTACAGTCTTTTTCTCTACAATCATGAGGAGTAGTCCTGGTCATGCGGCTTAGAAGGCACGTGGCACAGTGTCACCCCTCAACACCATGTTCTGAGGTTTTTATCTGGTGTTTTCTGACAAAGGATATGCCGCAAAAAGCCGTGAGCTAACAACTAATTTCCTTTCCTTCACTGGGTTCAAATCATTATGCTGCAAAAATGATCTAGAATTTTTTCCTCCAAATTCAGAACTACTAAAGTCTTGCATCTGGGGAGCTCATTTTGGAATCTGTCAGAGCCTTAGATCTAGAAAGGGAATTGTACTTTAGACCACCTTGCCCTTTTCTTTCCCTTTGTGGACTATAATTCTAGAAGAATTACAGGAGGTTGTAAATCAAGATGTTTATTCATCTTAATAGGAGAACTATAATTTATTGTTAAATGTTTATTATGGTTGTTAATATAATAACCATTGTTATTGTTAATAAGACTCAGGTTCATAATTTCCTTCACTTGCTTTCTCAGATAAATTCTTCTATCGTGTATCACCTAGGAAAAGACTAGAAAGAAATGGTAAATACCTTAATGTGAAATGAAGAAACGATCTTGCCTTCTTTGAAAGCTACGTTGATTTAAAATGCATCATTGACAATATCACCATCATTCAAAGTGCAGGCCTCTATTCAGGTGGTAGGTACTATTTGCAAATGCAGGGCTCATCAGAGAGGGCTTCTTTCTATTTTTTTTTCCTTCTTTCAGTCCCATAAAAGTCTTCTATTCCATTAAAACAAAGAATTTAAAAAATTATGAAAAACAGCCTGAAGCTGCCTCTTTTGTTCTTTAACATACAATACTTCTACTGAGGGTTTCTAGTATAATTTATTCATATGTCAGATATATGGGACTGGATTGTCCCCATTTGGAGAAGTTACACCTTCTTCATATTCTTCTACCAGTGCTGCAGCTGGCATATTGCTTAAGTTGTGTGGTGTCTTAGGACAGTGTCCGGTCAAAGGTGTTTTAATTCAGACCATTCAGTTTCTTTGTCATATTGGGGCTGAATTCAGGATGACCTGTTATATTTATCCAAGACCATTCTTTTTGACATTAAAAAGTGAATTTCTGCCTTTTTCTTTGTTCTACTTATTTACATAAGTTCAATTAAAACCAAAATAAATACAGAAATGAGTTCCTAGAAGTAAAATAGGATGTTAAGAAGCAGATATTAATAAAATACTTCTTTTAATTATTAAAAATTCATTTGTAAAAGCTTAAATATATTCAGAGTTTGAAAATGTGAACAATATACAACATAATAAAGTGTAAATTAGGTATTATATTGCTAGAGAAATAATAGACTAAATAATGCACCTTTATTTTGCTTTTTACTTGAAAGGAAAAAAATGACAATCCATTATTTTATTACATTAAAATGATGTGTCCCATAGGTCTCCTACCCATTTTTGTAAGCTCAGTTCTATTGGAAGACAACCATGCCCATTAATTTATGTATTGTCTATGGCTGTGTTCACCTACAATGGCAGGATTGAGTCGTTTCAGCAGAGAGCACAGAGTTTGCAAAATCTAAAATGTTTTTTATCTGACGATTTAAATAAAATGTTTTCTGATTCCCCAATTTAACACATATGTTGTTTTTTCCCCCAATTTTAGAGATTGAATATGGAAGCTATAAAAATTGATAAGAGAAAAATTTAAGTTTTTTTTTCCAAAGGCAGAGAGACAGATAGGTATCTTCTATCTGTTGGTTCCTCCTCAAATGACTAAAACAGCTGGAATCAGACCAGGCCAAGCCAGGAACGTGGAACTCAATCCAGGTCTTTCATGTGGGTGGCAGGTACTCAAGTACGTGGGCCATCACCTGCCTTTCTCAGAGAGCACGTTAACAGGAAGCTGGAATCTTGAGTGGAGCCATGACCTAAACTCCTGATATGGGATGTGAGTTACTCAAGTGGTGTCAAACTGCAGTTCTAAGCACCCACCCCATAAATATATTTTATTCTCAGATAACCATGCATAAAACGCAACCACTAAAAACAGTGAGTGCAAAGAAAGGAAAATTATGTCTCAAAATGCTTAACATTGGTAGTATAAAATTTCAGCACTTGGGCCAAAGTACAGGAACCTTTCTATAGACAGTGAAAGCACTATTCATGATCTTTACAAATGATCTAAATTCATGCAGTAGAGGGTAGGAAGCACCAGTCTTCACACCAAGCCATTTATACCTTATTCTAATGTAAAATGGCAGCAAGACCTGTGCAAGCTACCAGGACATCTACAAATTGCTCTTTCATAAAAGTGCCTTTCTCTGGAGGTATAAAATGAGGACATTTTCAGTTAGCTTACATTTTGCTTCCAGAACTTGCTTTGGTTCAGTACTTATGCCATGATGTTTACTTGTTCAAAATGTTTAATTCAGGGCTGGCACTGTGGCACAGCGGATTAACACCCTGGCCTGAAGCACCGGCATCCCATATGGGCCCTGGTTCAAGTCCCGGCTGCTCCACTTCTGATCCAAATCTCTGTTATGGCCTGGGAAAGCAGTGGAAGATGGCTCAAGTCCTTGGGCCCCTGCACCCAGGTGGGAGACCTAGAGGAGCCTCCTGGCTCTTGGCTTCGGATAGGCGCAGCTCTGGCCGTTGCAGCCAATTAGGGAGTGAGCCATCGGATGGAGGACCTCTCTCTCTGCCTCTCCTCTCTCTGAGTAACTCTGATTTTCAAATAAAAAATAAATCTTTTAAAAATAATAAAATGTTTAATTCGTCAAGAGTTGTACACAGCACCATTAAAGCATCTTTTTGTATTTAACTTTCCTACAAATAATGACTTCACACCGCAAAAAAATGACTCCATTAATTATGATTTTACATTTTCTTTTCTGACACTCATTGTTTGAAATATAGCTAGTCAATATTTTCATTCCTTTTCTTCCAGTGTTTTAAACTTGAGTGTTTGGAATTGTTCAGAAGTGTTTTTATCCTAATAGCCACTGATCTTCATAGGATCTACTTAATAGCTGTTGACAAACACAGTTGTTCCTTTTAAAAAGAAATCCTCCTTCTGTGAGGCACCTATGTCTCCAATGACAGCATAAAAGTTTCAAAACATATGATATTGATATTTTCAATATGTAACAGTCTGCCTTGGTTAAAGATCTAATCTCTATGTTTCTTTGCCCTCATAACCTTTTACCTTAACGTTCAGTCTGTGTTCCATTTAAAAATGTAAATATTATTAGTGCATATAGGAAAGATCACCTCTGTTTGAAAATTGCATGTAAATAACTCCAGAGGACTGGAAAAGGGCCTAAGTTAGAATCACTGCATAAGGATCGGATCTGTATTACATTAACCACAGGAACAGAGAATTTCATATATTAACATGTGAAGAGCTAAGGAGGAGGTTTGAGCTACAATTTATAAACAACACAGATGTGAACCAGTCAGTGAAGTTCATGTTGAAAGGTCTTTTCTCCACTTTTGTCTGTCTGAATTTTAAGTAGCAAACTACTTATTAGCTATCAATATAGTGAAGTGATTAAAGCAAAATGAAGCTTTTGCTTATGCTCTGGAATACTGAGGAAAATGATAATTTGAATCCAGGGGTCTAATTTCCATCCTCTTACATATCTCCTGAAATGACCAAAGGAATATAAAAATAGACACTAATCTGCATAAGTTAAAGGACCAGAGAAGGGTTAGCATTTCCATTGTCAGAAATTGCAAAGTATTTCTGCTAGATTTAGTACGGATGAAACGACAGGGCATCGAAGCCTGGTTCAAAACTCCCCTCTGGAGAAAGCAGTTCAGACTCAGGAAGTAATCAGAAGTGGTGTGGCCATCACGGACACCTTTTTAATTGGAAGCAGGAGCCTGGGAGGTAAAGAGAATCTACAGGGCATGCCGAGAGTTTAAATCTGGTGTCACTTCAACTGTTCGAGATAAAGACCATTTCTAACCAATTGTTGAGGGGAGGCTCCAGCATTTTCTTATATTCCCAGAAGAAATAATAATCGTTAATACTTACAAAGTTTATTACGTGCTGCTTACTTTTTGAAACCATGTGAATTGTCACAATTGATGCTCTCATTGGTACTGGAGTTATGAAACCAATTCCATGAGAAAGTAAACTAAGGCAGAGAAGGGTTAAGTAATTTATCCCAGGTCAGACAACAAGCGAAAGAACCAAGAGTTACCCTCTGGTGACCTGACTGGAACTGATCTGCTCAGAATTTATTCTATATGGCCCCCTAGAAAGTCAGCAGTGTCACCAGCTATAGTAGCTTTTTGATGATACACAAGAATTCCACCGGGTGTGGGATGGCTAGATTTACTAGCTGTAGCAAGCAAGAATACAGAATATCCAGTTGCCTTTGAATTTCAAATAAAATATGAAAAACTTTTTTTACTATAATTGCATTGTTTCATGAGATATTTGGTACACATTTAAAATAAAAATGTGCTTACAACTTACCTGAAACTAAGAATTACAGGGCCGACACTGTGTCGCAGTGGGTTAAAAAGCCCCCTGCATTACTGGCATCCCACAAGGGCACCAGTTTGAGCCCCGATTGCTCCCCTTCCAATCCAGCTCCCTCCTAATATGCCCAAGGAAAGCACATAGGAACCTAAAGCAATATTCTCAGGATGACTCAGCCAGCAAGTTGGAACAAATGAATTCTGTTGGCTCCTTCCTAACGTGATAGAGCTAGTGAGTATACTGAATGGAATAGATATTTATTTTGGATATGCCTGCCTTGATTGGCTACCTTGTTAAATATATTTTTTGTGTGTGATTTATCATCTTTTTAATTTAATTTTTCAAAGTTTTAATTAACTTTAACAGATTTAATATAATTTATAGACACAAATCTAAGAACATAATGATATTCCCTCCTCCCTCCCTCCCTTCTTCTCCCTTTCTTTCTTTTTTTTTAGTTTTTAGATAATATATTTTAAATTTACATTGCGGCAGGCGCCTTGGCTCAATAGGCTAATCCTCCGCCTGCAGCGCCGGCACACTGGGTTCTAGTCCTGGTCAGGGTGCCAGATTCACCAGATTCTGTCCCGGTTGCCCCTCTTCCAGGTCAGCTCTCTGCTGTGGTATGGGAGTGCAGTGGAGGATGGCCCAAGTGCTTGGGCCCTACACCCCATGGGAGACCAGGAGAAGCACCTGGCTCCTGCCATTGGATCGGCGCAGTACACTGGCTGCAGCGCAAAGACCGTGGTGGCCATTGGAGGGTGAACCAAAGGCAAAAGGAAGACCTTTCTCTCTGTCTCTCTCTCTCTCTCTCACTGTCCACTCTGCCTGTCCAAAAAAAAAAAAAAAATTTACAATGCAATAACAAGAGTAAAGCACATTTTTTACTTACTTTTTAAAATCACACAACTCCTGACTAATCATGAGATTCATCATATAGAAGAAATAAATGACAAAGTAGCCTATCTCCCTAGGGAGTCATTCTTAGCAAGTACTCAGAAACAAAAGATGGGCCTTTTGTAATGTTGAAAATTGTAAGTCAATACCTTGCTAAGTTAGAATATTTTCTTGCAGGAAAATACTTGCATAAGCTTTGAGCGAACAAATGTTATATATTCGATTTTCTCCCTAACTGGAGCATATTGTTTAGGCAATAACACATGAAGTGGTAATACATTCTGCTTTAGTATGTCTAATGACCCACTCACAATATTTTTATTTATGATTCCTGTGGTTTTGTGTCTGCTGGTTTAGAGGTCCCAGTGTTCAAGAGAGGCATGGTTCCTTTGAACCGAAGGAAGCAGTTGGATGGTTCTCTGAAGGGAAAGCTGTGATTGACTCCTTTCTATATGCAGCTACTCATGTCACTAGGCCAGTATACAAAAAGAAGGATTGTTGTGTTCTGGAGGGAGATTATTCCTGAATAATAAGGGGGAAAAGAGTTGATAACATCAGAAAATCTTTTAGAACACATCCTAGCTCCAGCTGTGGAACTTAATAAAGTGGCAGGCAAGATCAACAAAAGTTCAGACACCACAGGTATGAAGTTTGGGCATTCCACCAGATTAAAAGAAATCACTTACTTTTTTTTTAGTTTGAAAGATTTTAAAAGTTTTTTGATTAAAATTTTTGATTAATATGCAATACTAATATTTTATATGGGGTTTGTACAATGCAATATTTCAAGACACATATGGCATTAACCAAGCAACTCACCTTTCTTTTTTTTTAAGTTTTTTTTTTTTTATATATTTGAGAGGTAGGGTTGCAGACAGTGAGAGGGAGAGACAAAGAGAAAGGTCTCCCATCCTCTGGTTCACTCCCCCAAATGGCTACAATGGCCAGAGTTGTGCCTATGCAAAGCCAGGAGCCAGGTGCTTCTTCCTGGTCTCCCATGTGGTACAGGGGCCCAAGGATTTGAGCCAACTTCTACTGCTTTCCTAGGCCACAGCAGAGAGTTGGATTGGAAGAGGAGCAGCCAGGACTAGAACCAGTGCCCATAGGGATGCCAGTGTCGCAGGTGGAGGATTAACCTATTGCACCTTGGCGCTGACCCCACAACTCAGCTTTTCATTTTCTTATTTTTTCTCTGTGTTTGAAACCCTACCAGCTTCTTTCTTCCAGTTCTTAATACAGTATATAATATATTATTATGAAACAGACATCTGTTGTACCGTGGAAAACTAGAACTTGTTATCTATATCTGACAGTGTTTTGGTACCTGTTATCCAACCTCCCTCTCTCTTCAGTACTCTACCCTAACCAATCTCTAGTGATCTCCTATTCTAAGTTCAGAGTAAATATTTCTATTAGCTTCTGCATGTGAAGAATATAAGTCTTTTTTTGATGTGTCCTTAACATAATGTTGTCTAGTTCTATACAACTTCCTACAAATGTTAGTATTTTATTCTTTTTATAACTGAATAATATTTCTTGAACATATATACTACATTATTTTCTTTATCCATTTATCCATTGATCATTATCTGGGTTGATTCCGTATCTTGGCAATTCTGAATTGTACTGCAATAAACATGAGAGTGTAGACATTTCTTTTATATATTGATTTCATTTGGTGTTAATTCTTCCTCAGAAGTTTGATAAAATTTGGAAAAATACCCAGAAGTGGGACAGCTGGGTCAAATGTTAGGTCTATTTTATCCATTTTTTTGAGGAAATTCTACACACATGCTATATGCCAAAATGGCTGTATTAATCTGCATTCCCACCATCAGGGTGTAAGGGTTTTGTTTTCCATATCTTCTCCAACATTTGTTACTTTGTGTCTTTTTAATAGTAACCATTCTAACTGGACTGTAATGATATTACATTGGGGTTTTGATTTTCGTTTCTCTGATGGTTAATGTTATTAATTTTTCCATGTATTTATTGGCCATTTGTATTTCTTCAGAGAAATGTGTGTTCAGATCCTTTGCCCATTTCCTAACTGGATTGTTTGATTTTCTGTTGTTCAGCTTTTGGTGTTCTTATGTATTCTGAATACTAATGCTTTATGAAATGCATAGTTTGCAAATATTTCGCCCATTCTATGGACTGTCTCTTACTTCTATCAATTATTTCATTTTGCTGTGAAAAATCTTATTAGTTTGATATATGTTCCCTTGTCTACCTTTGCTAGTGTTGCTTGTGCAGTTGCGGTCTTACCTAAAAAAACATTGGAAATGTCAATGCCTTTAAGTGTTTCCTCGATGTTTACCTCTAATAGTTTCATGTATTACATTTAGATCTTTGATCCATTTTGAGTTGTCAGAGTGGCAGAGAGAGATGGGGAGAGAGAAAGAGAGAGAGAAAGCACTTCCATCCATTGGGTCACTTCCCATATGACTTGTCCTTCCATGTCTTCCTCGTGGATCACAGGGGCCTAATTACTTGGGCCATCATCTGCTGTCTTCCTAGGCACATTAGCTGGTATCTGTATTGGCAGTAGGCAGCCAGGACAAGAACCTGTGCTCTGAAATGGGATGCCAGCATTGCAGGAGGCAGCTTAATACACTTTGCCAAAAAGCCCACCCCCAGAGAATTTTTGCATCTGTTTGTCAGGAACATTGATTCATAGTTTTCTTTGTGTATATTCATGTGTGTGTGTGTGTGTGTGTGTGTGGTGTCCTTGTCTGGTTTTGGAATCAAGGTGATACTAGATTCATAGAATGAATTTGAAAGGGTTCATTTCTTTTTAATCTTTTTGAAATAGCTTGAGAAGAATGGGTGTTACTTCTTCTTTATAAGTTTGATAAATTTCAGAAGTGAAGCCTTCTGGTCTTGAGCTTTTATTTTGCTAGAAAACTTTTGATTACTGATTCTGTCTCAGTATTTGTTATTGGTATATTCTGGTTCTCTATGTCTTCACGGTTGGATTTAGTAAGTTATGTATATCCAGAAATGTATCTGTTTCATTTAGGTTTTTCAGTTTGTTGGCACATGGTTGTTGCTAACAGTCCCTAATGATAAATTGTATTTTTGTATTATCAGTTTAAATATCTCCTTTTTCATTTCTGATTTTCATTGATTTGAGTCTTCTGAGTTAGTCTAGTTTAAAGTCTGTTAATGTTGTTTGCCTTTTCAAAAAACCAACCCTTCATTTAATTTGTATTTTGTACTTAATAGTTTCTAGTTCATTTATTACAGCTCTGATGTTTTTTATTTCTTTCCTTCTACAAACTTTGGGTTTGGTTTGTCCTTGAAATGCATTGTTAGGTTGCTTATTTGATACCTTCATATATTTTTTAATGTAGGTACTCACTGCTGTAAAATTTCCTGTTAGTGCTGATTTTACCATATCACATAAATTTGGCTGCATTGTGTTTTCATTTTCATTCATTTCAAGGTAATTTTCAATTTTCTTTTTTATTTCTTCAATGACCCATTTGTTCACTCAAGAGTATGTTGTTCAATATCCATGTATTGAATGTCCTTGGTTATAGATTTCCAGTTTTATTCTAATGTGATCAGAAAAAAGTAAGATGATTTTGATTTGTTTTAATTTGTTTGAGATTTCTTTTGTGGACTAATGTGTGGTCTACCATAGAGAATGCACTTTGCATCTGTTGGATGGGATGCTCTATAAATATGTTAGATTCATTTGATCTATAATATAATGTAATTCTAATGTATATTTGATTTTTTGACTGGATGATGAAATGTAGTATTGAAAGTATCATTTTGAAGTCCGCTTCTATTATTGTGTTGGAGCTTATTTCTACCTTTATGACTAATAGCGTTCATTTAGTGAAACTGGGTGCACTGGCTTTACATGGTTGTAACATTTGCAATTGTCATATCTTTCTGGTGCATTGGTCCTGTGATCACCATATAATGACCTTCTCTGTCTCTTTTTACAGTTGTATCTGAACACCTATTTTGGTTTATATAAGTATGGCTACTCCTACTTCCTTTTGGTTTCCTTGTGGGAAATAGCTTTTTTCCCCCTTTCACTTTTAGTCTATATGCAGTTTTACTGGTGGAGTGAGTTTCTCATAAGCAGCATATACTTGAGTCTTCTTTTTTATGTTATTCAGCAAGTCTGTAACTTTTAAAAAAGATTCATTCATGTGTTTGAAAGGCAAAGAGACACAGAGAAAGAAGGAGAGAATCTTCTTCCACCCACAGGTTTGTTCCACAGATGGCCACAATAGTCAGAGCTGGGCAGGTCCTAAGCCAGGAGACAGAAGCTTCAGCCAACTCTCCCACGTGAGTGCAGGGGCCAAGCATTTCCATCATCCTCTGCTTCTTTCCCAGGCAGATTAGCAGGAAGCTGGATCAGAGGTAGAACAGCAGGGACTCAAACCAGCTCCCATATGGAATGCTGGCGCAGCAGGCAGTGGCTTTACCCACTACCCCACAATGCCAGCCCCAGTCTGTATCTTATAATTTAGAAATTAAGCCCATTTACATTCAAAGTTATTATTGATAGGTAATGACTAAGTCCTGCCAATTTTTAAAGTTACTTCTATTTTATATGTTTGTTCTTTTCTAGTAGGTTTTATACTTTCTCATGTCTTCATGATGATCGTTATTATTCCTTTGCTTCTGTAAGTAACCTTTCAAGGCTGGTCTGATGATGAGTTCCCTCAGCTTTGGCTTGTCTTCAAAGACTTTATCCTTTATTTATTGACTTCACTGGATAACATTTTCCTGATTGACAGTGATTTTCTTTCAGAACCTGGAATATGTCACTCCTTTCCCTTCTGGCTTACAAGGTTACTTGTTAGTCTACTTGGGAACCCCTTATAAGTGAGCTGGCACTTTTCTCTTGAAAATTTTATAATTTTATCTAGTGTTCTACTTTTGAGAGTTTGACTCTAATGTGTTGTGGTGAAGATCTTTCATGATCATATCTATTTGATGTTTTATGGGCATCCTGTACTTGAACATCTGTATCCTTCTGAAAACTGCTGAAATTCACAATTATTATGTCATTGAAAAGTGCTTATAAGCCCTGATTCCTCTCTTCAAGTTTAAGAATCCCCATTTGTTCATCTAATAGCATCTCTGGGATCTCAAAGGCTGTCTTTATTACTTTTTATATTTTTCTTTCTTTGGTGGGGGAATATTATTATTTAGGCATTCCAAAGACCTGTCTACAGGTTCAGATACCCTTTCTTCTGCTTGATTTCATCTGTTGTTGAAGTTTTTAATTTTATTTTTTATTTTGCTTATTGAGTTCTTTATTTTCAAGATTTCCATTTGGTTCTTTTTCAAGATATCTATCTCTTTGCTGAATTTCTCATTCAAATCATGATTTCCTGATTTTATTAAAGTATCTATCTGTTTCTCTTTTATCTGTTTGAGCACCCTTATAATATAATTCCTTTGGATTCTTTGTCAGGCATCTTGTAACTTCCTTTTTGTTGAAGTCTGTTATTTGAGTTCCTTCAAGGCATCATATTGAATTGCTTTCTCATGCTTTCTGTGTTTGTACATTGATATTTGTACATCTGATGTATTAGTTATTTCTATCACTTTTAACAGTGACTTTTACGGTCAAATGATATTTCCTAAAGATGTGTCTTAAGGTGTTGATCTGGTAGGCTATTTTGGCTTTATTTCTATTTGGATACTGTAGTGTAGTCTCCTGTGTCTTCTTTCACAGTAATTGATGCCACAGGACTGGAGGCATGAGGTGTTCTTCTCAAATTCACAGGCATACAAGGATCTCATTAGCAGCCCCAGCAGCAAGATCTGGGTTCACAGAGGTGTCAGTACTTAGTCTATTGTAGCTGGGAAATGTAGAAGTATTGGACTAGAGACTTGGAGGGGTCACTTGGGTAACTGAATTAGAAGGAGTGTGGTGGGGGTCATGGTAGTGCTGGCTGAAAGTCTTCCAAAAATGTACAAATACTCACAGGACTAGCCCCAGGTTTCTATGCAGTAATCACAACTTGCTGGCTCTTCCTCACCACTTCCCACCCACCAAAGTGAGCAGTAATTCTCTGTATTATGCTGCCTGACCTTGAAGGAGGAATGAAGTTAGCATTCCTGTAGTCAAGCATGCAATAATATCTGTTTTACAAGATTTAGTTATTTATTCAAGAGACAGAGTTACAGACAGAGAGAGGGTGAGATAGAGAAAGAGGTCTTCTATCTGTTGGATTACTCCCCAAATGGCTGCAATAGCCAGAGCTGGACCAATCTGAAGCCAGGAGCCTGAAGCTTCTTCCAAATCTCCCACATGGGTGGCAAGGGTCCAAGCACTTGGACCATCTTTCACTGTTTTCCCAGGCCTTAAGTAGAGAGCTGGATCAGAAGAGGAACAGCGGGGTCATGATCTGAGACCCATATGGATGTTGGCGCCATAGTTGGAAGCTTAACTTACTGTGCCACAGCACAGCTGCATGAAATAATTTCTAGCTTATACACAGAGCCCACAGCCTGCCAAATTCAGTGAAGTATGTATCAAGACCAAGGCCCACTTTACTATATGCTGCCTGTCGCTGAAGTGCACTTGAAATCTGAGGCTGCTGCAACCCACCACAGGTGATGCTAGCTGGAATATAAGTCCAGTTGACTGGGACTACAGTTCTCCATTTGGGACCAAGGTAGACCCAGGGACTCTATTTACTGACACTGATCTTGGGACAGTGATAGTTAGTATATGTCCACTAATGGTCGTCTCATATCCAAGATGCAATCTTGTGCTTAATTCTGTGCCCTACTCCTCAGTGGCTTTCTCCCCATTGTCTGCCAATTCTCAGACATAAAGTTGGTGAAGGGAGTCCTTTTGCTGCTCCTACTTACATGAACTTGTATTGTGTCTGAGTTTTGTAGCTACAGGGCCCTGGGTTGTCTTGCAGCATACAAGCTTTGCAAGAGGATGAGGGTGACGTGGACTGGAACATGTTTTCCCTACGCTAGAGCACAAGTCTCTGCCTGTTGCTGAGGCAGACCTAGGGCCTGTGACTGTGATCATCAGATTGGCAGTAGAGGACTTTGGACTTCATCTGGTGCTGGGTCTCACTGTAGCAGGCCCAGCTCTCAACTTCAAAGCAAAATCCTAATCCTACTTTCTTGTCTTACTCTCCAGTGTCTGGACACTTGCTCTGCTGTCACTTGGAGGTTCGGTTAGGAACAGTGAAGGCAGTTCCTTGGCTTCCTAGGTTCACATTAATCTAGGTCACTCCTGAGTTTCACGACCACTGGGCGCTACACAATGTCAGGGTGTATACCAGGCAGTTGTATTGCTGGCAGTGATACAGGCTGAAATGAGTTCATCCCACTGGTGTTCAAGACTCTGCCTGATGACAGTACTGAGTTTCAAGGCCAATCCCTAAATCCACTTTCCTATTCTACTCAACCAGCTCCTGGAATGTCCCCTTTTGTCTGCCAATGGTTGAAGGAGGGGTGATAAAGGCAGAACCCTTGACCAAAGTCTTAATCCACAGGTACTGGTCTGCAGGCAGAGGTTGTGAGGCCCTGTTTGATTCTAGATTTCATGAAAATTTGTGTGGTACTGGGTTTCTTTCTCTCTTTTTTTATTTGACAGGTAGAGTTACAGTCAGTGAGAGAGAGAGAAAGACAGAGAGAAAGGTCTTCCTTCCATTGGTTTAGTCCCCAAATGTCCACTATGGACAGTGCTGAGCTGATCCAAAGCTAGGAGCCAGGTGTTCCCTCCTGGTCTCTCATGCTGGTGCAGGGGCCCAAGCACTTGGGCCATCCTCCACTGCCCTCCTGGGCCACAGCAGAGAGTTGGACTGGAAGAGGAGCAACCATGACTAGAACCCGGTGCCCATATGGGATGCCGGCACAGCAGGCGGAAGATTAACCAAGTGAGCCACAGTGTTGGCCCTCTGGGTTTCAAACCTAATGTCAGGTCTTTAGTCCCTCTCCTTCTCCCAAGCAAGAGGTGTCCCTCCACACTCCTACTTAAGGATTGATGCATTCCCCTTGTTGCCTTCTTCAACGAATCTTTTCTTATTATTATACTAAAACCAGGCCCTGTTGTTTCTCACCAGGCTTTTGTGAGGTGACTTGATGCATGAACAGCTGTTCAAATTGATGTCTCTGTGGGGAAATCACTGGAGCATCTTACTCAACCACCAACTTTCTCCATCATGTAATGTTTCTTGAGGGAATAGAGATCTAGGGAAGGGTTTTGGAAGGAAGGAAATTGTAAATAACAATTATAAACTCCTGACCAAGTATAGAAATAATTATCAAACAAAAATAGTTGCTCATGTTGTCTTTCTTGTCACTTATATTTATTATTTTTGTTAAATAATTTGCCTTTCCTCATTATGTTATATTGCAATTTTCCATGGGGTGTGTGGTGTTTGAGTACTTTACAGTTTCATCCACAAGTTAAAGACTACCAAGATCAGACTGTGATTGCACATAAAGAAATGTGCATATCTCCTCCTTGTGGATGTGATGAATATTAAGATTTTAGGCCTCCCATTTTAGAAAGAAGAGGAAAGAATACATTTCTATTTGTACATTGAAAGCTGAATTATTACAAGATGTGTTTTGCCATTCTATTGCTGATATCTGGAAAACTATAGATGTGGGTATAGAAACACAAAGTCTTATCTAAAGGTTCAGGTAAAATTTCCTGATGATGAGTGCTTGAATTTCAAAACAAATAAAAATTATGCAAACATCCAGGACCAAATGAAAACAATCTCCTATACATTAGTTTATGTGAGAGGGCAAAAACTAAACTTTAGCTCTATAACATCCTGTGCCAGAGCATGATGAAAAAATGCATACAAAAGTTTAAGGAAACAATTTTTTGTGAGCTAGGAACTATAAGCCTAGGCAAATTGTGTGAAGGCGATGAAGAACACTGTGATACATAAGATTTTGGAATGAGGCTGCCTGAGGACCCTTCCTGAGAGAATTATACAATAACAAAACAACCAAGATGAACCACAGCCAATAATGTAGACTAAGATAGGTATAATGTAAAAGAGTAGAGAGGATTGGACATTTGGGCAGGAAGATGCCAATTGAGATGCCCTGATCCCATCTGAAAGTGCCTGGATTTGAGTCGTAGTTGTGTTCCCAATTCTAGCTTCTTGCTAATCCAGACCCTGGGCTGCAGCAGGTGATATGTATTATGGTTGGGTCAATGGCACCCATGTGAGAGACCTGGACTGAGTTGCCAGTTCCAATTTTGGCCTGGCAGCCTCAGCTTATGTGGGCATTGGAAGAGTGAATCACCAGATAGGAACTCTCTGTCTTTCTGTCTGCCTCTCAAGTAAACAAACTTTTTTGAAAGATGGAGAAATGCTGGTTACAAAATAGAAATTAAAGTCCTAAATACTCACTGATAACAAAAAATTAAAAAGGAAAAATAACACTGTTATTTAAATAAATTTGGCTTTTGGGTATCCACTGACTATTTGTTAAGTGGGTCATATATTAAGACATAATGTTTGGTTCAAAAATATGTCCCCCAAAAATGCTTTATTAGACCACAGTGCAATAAATTACAAACAGACTACTTTAACATAAATAGGGAGAAAACCACTCCTGAATAACTTCTTTTATAGAGAGAAAATTACAACTTCAATTATACAATATTCATTGAAAATACAGGTTAAAACATATGTGGCTAATAATGTAAATAGAAATAAATCCATCCCTTTGGAAACCTTAGCTATTTACTAAGAAAAATAAAATACTTAAACTGAGCATCTTTCTAGAGCTTATATTAAATAAAATTAAAGCTAAGCAAAACAGTGTTAGTTAAAAAGTGTTAGAGCAAAAATTACAAACTCACGAATAAAACAGTGGAATTAATATCTATAAATTGGGTCTAGAAGCAACACACAAATAAAATAAGTTTATTTTAATAAAATAAGTTTATACAATAGAAGATTAGGAATATGTAAACCACAAACCTAGAAATTAGAAAAGCAAAAATCTACATTAATACAAAGTCTAATTTCATTCTAAGAAATGTGAAAATTTCTAAATGGATATTTTCTAAGAAAAGAAGCCTCAGAAAACTAACATGAAAATTTGAACAAGATTAACTATGAAAAAATATTACAAAATGAAACCTCTAGAAATGTTGATATAAAAATGTATGAATGAATTTTCTTTAGTTTTCAGATTTGACAACAAATCTTAAAAGTGCATTAATTATTACAAAAATCATGCCAATCAATTCTACCAACCTAGCATAGTCTTAATATCAAACAGTAAGAAAGCAAATATAACAAAAAATAAGACCTAATACATTTCCTGAATAGAAATAAATGAATTCTAATAGAATTAAGCAATGTGAGATCAAGTATTTGTAATAAACTTCATCAGGTATTTATATAACAGTATTTATTGGTAAATGTTTATAAATTGCTATCTTTCTATATATATGTGTGTGTATATATATATATATATAAATATATTCTTCTGTGTCCTAAGAATGTTCTATGATCAACATGTAAAAAACATCAAATAAAAGTAAAAAAATTTTATTTAAAAATAATACCATACTCAGCATTAAGAAATAAAGTTAACAAAAATATGAAAGTGAAGCAAAAAACATGTTTAGTGAATTCTATCTTAAAACATCACAATAAATGAAAAGGCAAAACATTCCTGATAAAAATTGGAAAGCTTCTGTCTCCTTAAATTAATTAGATTAACTTGAAGACTAATAAAGGGCATAAGGGATATTATAGATTCAATATATGTGAACATAAAATATTATACACCTTATCAATAAGTACTTAATAAAATCAAATGCATGAATACCATCTGGCAAAGATATTCTTTTGAAGTTTGGATATCTTATTTAACTCAGAGTTAGAAATTTTCTCAATGGATACACTTGTGTAATTATACCAATATATTGCATAAAAGTTGATAATTACTCTGTTATTTGTAATGGTGAAATTACAAGGGAATGAGTAATATAAAGTGAAGTTATTTACAAAGGCAATAAGCAATAAAAATACATTTATAGAGGGCTGCTTAAATAAATTTAATGTATCCATACAAAGGAATATAATACAGCCATTTTTAAGATAAGATTGAAGTGTTTCTTGTCATAAAACAAAATTGTTGGTATATATATAGTAGTCGATAAAAGCAAAATTCAATATTTTAGCATGATCCCATATGTATGTTTAAGAATGATATATATCAGTTACATCACTGCAATCATTCATAGGCATGGAAGTTTATTAGAAAGAATTCTCTCTTCTGCCTCTTGTGAATAAGAAATGATAAAAGCCACTGTCTGATGTTTCCAACCTGTGAATGTACTAAATATGAAAAGTTCTAAATAAAATTTTAAAACTAATATTTATTATGAAATTATGATTGTTAACATGGTGTTTTTCTATGAGTAAACAGAGATTAACACACAGACTAGAATACCCAGACCCAGATAATTTCTATAGTAATCAGATGAGATGTTCTCAAACACTGTTCATGAACAGTATAAGGCTTAATCAAGTGTAATTTTGCAGAATTAAACAAAAGTCTAAAAAATATTGTTATGCTTCATTTCATTCCTCTCAAAGTGTTCTCTAAGTTCTCATGATTTATTCTTTCACCCATTGGAGACTTAAGAGCATATTGTTTGCTTTCCACATTTGTGAAATTTCCAATTTTTCTTGTGTTATTTATTTCTAACTCCATTCCATTGTGTTCTGAGAACACACTTTTATGATGTTAATACTTTTCCATTTATTTAGGCTTGTGTGGTGGCCCAACATGTAGCCAATTCTGGAGAAAATCCCATGTGTGCGGCCAGAGCCTTTGCTTACTAGGCTAATCTTCCACCTGCGGTGCTGGCACCCCAGTTCTAGTCCCAGTTGGGACGTCTGTTCTGTCCCGGTTGCTCCTCTTCCAGGTTCTTCCAGGCCAGCTCTCTGCTGTGGCCCGGGAGTACAGTGGAGGATGGCCCAGGTGCTTGGGCCCCTGCACCCACATGGGAGACCAGGAGGAAGCACCTGGTTCCTGGCTTCCGATCAGCACAACGTGTTGGCCATAGCAGTCACTTGGAGGGTCAACCAACAGAAGAAGGAAGATCTTTCTCTCTGTCTCTCTCTCTCTCACTGTCTAACTCTGTCTGTCAAAAACAAAACAAAACAAAATAAAACAAATTTTCCCATGTGTGCTTGTAAAGAAAGTATAGTTTGATGTTGGTTTATACTATTGTTCAAGTCTTTATATTCTTATTGATATTCTACCAATTTTTCTACCTGATATTGAAAGTGGAATATTGATGTCTTCAAATATTATTATTGAATTATCTATTTTTGTCCTCATTTCTTTTAGTCTTTGTTTCCTATTATTGGGGAAAGTTGAATATATGAATATAATTGTTTTATCTTTCTGATACATTAACATTTTTGATCATAAAATGTCCTTCTTTATCTCTAAGAATTATTTTTGCTTTAAAGTCTGTTTTGTTTGATGTTACTATGTATACTTCAGTTCTCTTATGGTTTCTGTTTGCATGCTATATTTAATTTATCATTTTATATTCAACTTATTTGTGTGTTGAATCTAAAGAACGTTTCCTGCAGATAGCAGGTAGTCAAATCCTGGTTTGGTTTGGTTTCTATCAAGTCTGAAAATGTGTGTCTTTTGATTGAGGTGCTGAAGCCATTCACAGTCAATGCTTATGTTGACCTAATTTTGATTTTTTTAAGATTTATTTTATTATTTATTTGAAAGAGTTACAGAGGGACAGAGGCAGAAAGAGAAAGAGAAAGTGAGAGATATCTTCCATCCACTGATTCACTCCCCTAAATGGCCGCAACAGCTGGAGGTGGGCATATCTGAAGCCACGAGTCAGGAGCTTCCTCTGGGTCTCCCACATGGGTGTAGGGACATAAGGTCTTGGACCATCTCCCACTGCTTTCCCAGGTACATTAGCAGGGAGCTGGATAGGAAGTGGAGCAGCCAGGACTTGAACTTGTACCCATATGTGATGCCAGAACTACAGGCAGCAGCTTTACCCACTATGCCACAGCACCAGTCCCTATATTGACATGATTGGAATTTTTGGACATTTTACTAGCTGTTTACTTTGTGTCTCTTATTCCCCTGCCCTTCCTGTAGTATCTTCTTTAGCATCAATTCAGTGTTTTTTTCATGTAATATTTTCATCCTCAGTAATTTATTAACTAAAAAATTCAGATATTATCTTAGTGATTCCTCTAGGTTTTCCAATATACAGTTGGCTTTTAGAGTTTTCCTCATTTTTATACAAACTTAATTCTACTGTGATATATAAATTTTACTTCTAAATGACTTTATTCCCTCCTTTTTTGTTGCTATTATTGAACATTTTACAGTAATGTATATTGTAGACACAATAAGCATTAGTACACTTACTACTTTATGTACTTTTTGTCTGTTTAAAAATTAGAGAGGATAAAAGAAAGTAAGAAGATGGTTACGGAGTTATTTTAAATAGCTTTCTTGTTCTCTTTGCATGTTCCTGGGCATTCAAGTTACAGTCTGCTAGCATTTTCTTTTTTCAATACATATTTCCATTCCCTTTTTGGTGATATTATTTTCAAATATATTCTATTTCTACAAGTTTTAGGTTTACTGATTAAATTACTACATACTGCTTTATGTATGTTTTCAAATAAGTTAAAAGAAAACTATGTATACTGTCCATGTAAGTATTTACTTTTATTGGTGCTCTTTCTCTGTTTGTGGACCTAATATATTATTATACTATGGAGGAGACATGTGATGCAGCAGTTCCGTTGCCTCTTTGGATGACCACAGTCCATACCTAAGTGCTTGAGTTAAAGTCTGGTTAGTCTGCTTCCGAGCTGCGTCCAGCAAATGCACACACTGGGAGGCAGAAGATGATGGCTCCAGTACCTGGGTCTCTGATACCAATGTGGAAAGCCAGACTGAGTTTCATGCCCCCTGGCTTCAGTCTGGCCCAGATTTGACTGTTGAAGGTATTTGGAGAGCAAACCAGGGGATGGAAAAATCTCCATCTGACTCTCTAACTCTCTTTCTATCCATCAATCTACTAAATAAAATGAAAGTAAACGATTTTTTAAAACGTGAAGTATACAATTAAATGAGAAATCAATACAGCATATAGAATATACACCATTGTGTATTTTAAAATAAGATAATTTAAATAAAATGTTCCAAGATGTCAATCACTGTTATTTTTTATGTCTCAAATTTAAGGGCATTTCATGTCTGTATGTACAAGTTAGTATTTTCCTATGTTCCATAAAATAAATATGTTGTTGTGCAATAAACAATGTGCTTAAAAGTAAAGATTAAGGGCTTCAGAATAAGCCTTTAAGGCATTCAGATCTTTGGATGTGGCTGAAGAGCCTATGAAAGTATTTTAGGAATGGAAAGTCAAGACATTCTGTCAAAAACAAACAAACAAAAACCCTAAATGAAAGATCTCTGCAAGTGAGATCCCAGTAGAAAGAATGGGCCACCCAAGAAGGAGGTACCTTTCTCTGAAGGGAGGAGAGAACTTCCACTTTGGCTATGACCTTGTCTAGATCGGAGTTGGTGAACTCAAAATGCTTCCATAGCCTTGGCAACTCATGAATAGAGCCTAGGGAGATTACTGACGCCATAAACAAGAGTGTCAGTTGTTAAATCAACAACAGGAGTCACTGTGCACTTACTCCCTATGTAGGATCTCTGTCCTTAATGTGTTGTACAATGTGAATTAATGCTATAACTAGTACTCAAAAAGTACTTTACACTTTGTGTTTCTGTGTGGGTGCAAACTGTTGAAATCTTAATATAAACTAAATTGATTTTCTGTAAATATAGATCATTGAAAAATGACTTGATGTGAATGGAATGGGAGAGGGAGTGGGAGATGGGAGGGTTGCGGTGGGAGGGAAATTATGGGGAGGGGGGAAGCCACTGTAATCCAAAAGCTGTACTTTGGAAATTTATATTTATTAAATAAAAGTTAAAAATTGAAACAAAAAAGGAAATATTCTAAGATTGTATATTCTATTTTTTCAATGTCATAATTTTTCTCAAGTATTCTCTTCTCTTTACCTAAAACTTGAGGAGCCTTGATGAACACAGTAATATCTCTGGGTCACGATGACATTCACCCATAGAAGAACACGAAAATCTCAACCTTTGTAATCATACTAGACAAAGTATTTGCTTTCCTTAAAGAATATTATTACATCCTGGGCCAGCATTGTGGCACATGTTAAGCTGCCACCTGCAATGCTGGAATCCCATAGCAGAGCCCAGGTTCAAGCCCTGGCTGCTCTGCTTCCAATCCAGCTCCCGCCTAGTGTTCCTGAGAAGGCAGTACTGATGGCCCGAGTAGTTAGGCACTTGCTTACCCAGTGGAAGATCAGGATGGAGTTCCAGGCTAAAAGTGGCCATTGAGGGAGTGACTCAATGGGTGGAAAAATCTCTCTCTCTCATTTCTATCCCTATCTCATCTCTATCTATCTCTATCTCTATCTCTATCTCTATCTCTATCTCTATCTCTATCTCTATCTCTCACCTTTGACTTTCACTCTTCTCTCCACCTCTCTCTGTCACTCTGCCTGCTAAATAAATGTCTCTTAAAAAAAAGAAATAACAGAACACAAGACTTACACATGTTAGAATGTTTTTAAAGAATATCACTGTATTTTATAAAGAAGGAAAAGCCCTCCAAAAGATGGTAAAATCAGAGAATAATGTATATTGGGATAATACAGATTTTATGTAAACCACATATTGAAATTGTTTTTCTTCTTATTCTTGAACTTTAGTCAGGAGGCAGCCTTATTTCTCTAAAATAAAGATCAAAACATGTTAAGGGGTTGTGACAGTTAGGTTAGCATTTCCACAGATAAATGCCCAGGATGGCTAAGAAATTGAGGATAGATACTTCACTGCTGCAGACTCAGAAATCTCTTACTTCCTCTCATTAGAGGTTAAGTAAATGCAATGGAACATCTTACCTGCATAAGGATAGGATCACCTGATTTCATATTTTATTCATTTATTTATTTACTCACTCACTCATGATAATTTGCTTTCTTTGATGTTTCAGTACATTTCTATCTGTTTTGTTTTGATGTATTGTAAGGCATTTAAACAAGTTTAATTTTTGGATGGGCTGTTTTTAACTCATCATGTTTTTATTCATTTTCTACGTGCATTATTTTAGCCGTCTTTCAATAAAGACAGGTTAATAACAATTAATGCATAACAATTAACTGCCTTAATTATATTTCTTCTCATTCTGGTTATCTGAATATTTGAAATCTGTTAAATAATAAGCTAATCATGATACTTAGACCTGAGACTGAAAGGCTAATTAGAGTCTACATATTGTATAGCAAAACCGGGGAAGCTTCTTCAGAGGATACAAGCATAGACTGAAGTACGGGATCTACTTCTAAGAAAAGGGACTTTGGTACAAGAAAAGTCAAATTTTCTCTTCAGACCTCAGGGAAAAGTAAGCAACTATGAAAGGATGTGGTGGAAGTTAAGTATTTTGCTTCTCAAAATATTAATTTAAGAGTAGGCATCTTGTGTAGTGGTCAAGACACTACTTGAGAGCCAGCACTGTGGCATAGCTGGTAAAGACACCACCTGCAGTGTCAGCATCCCATATGGGGGCCAGTTTAAGTCCTGGCTGCTCCACTTCCAGTCCAACTCTCTACTATAGCCTGGGAAAGCAGCAGAAGATGGCCTAAGTCCCAACCATGTGGGAGACCCAGAAGAAGCACATGGCTCCTGGCTTTGGAACCACGCAGCTCTGGCCATTGAGGCCAACTGGGGCGTGAACCAGCATATGAAAGACCTCTTTCTCTTTCTGCCTCTCCTTCTCTGTGTGTAACTCTGACTTTCAAATAAATAAATAAATCTGTAAGAAAAGAAAAGACACCACTTGGCACACACACACATTCCATAACAGAATGCCTGAGTTCACATCGCATTCTAGTCCCTATTCTACTCTATTCCACATTCCAGCTTCCTGCCAATGTGCATCCTGGGAGGCAGCAGATGCTCCAGTAGTTGGGTCACTGCCACCTGTTTGGCAGACCCTGACTGAGTTCCTGACTCCTCGAGTCGAGCTGGTTGTTGTAGGCATTTAGGGAGTGAACCAGGGATTGGCAGATCAATCTCTCTCTGCCTCTTTCTTTCTCTTTCTCTCTAGGTGTGTGTGTGTGTGTGCATGTATGTGCATGGGGGTTACATGTGTGTCCTCTCTGCCTCTCTGACTTGCAAATAAATTAAATAAATAAATTTTAAAAATATTAACTAAGTATTAGGTAATAACTTCACTGCTCTCTGGTTATCAGTAGTGAAGATGTGCTAGTCTTTCTTTTGAATACTGTATTAATGAAATTGAAGGTTGTGTGCCTTACACTATGTATGTTCTGCAACATTTTGAAAGATTAGCTGGGGCTCCCCGTGGTGCTGACTGAAGGAATAAAGGAAGCACCGTCTTCTCCAGTTTTTAGAAACCAGAAATATTTTTTAGAAGTCATGTATGAAATAAACTGCTTATGAGGGAATGACTGTAATTCTGCCTCAGTTTTCAGTGATAGAGGGATCTGTTTAAAACACTCTGACATAAAAAATAAATCAGCTTTAACTTCAATTATTAAGAGCTAAAGTAGCATTCTTTGATAGAAAGGGGTGGGTTTCTGGCATTTCAATGATAAATATGTATGAAAAAAAAAATAGTTGTGTCACCATGGAAACCAAGACCTCGCCTTTTTTTTTTTTTATTAAGACCAAGCAAATGGTGTAATAGAAACTTGGAATTTTTAAAAATAAATTGATGAAACCAACCACCATTGGAGTATTTTCTTTGTATTCTTAAATTTTAGTATTCTTTGGTTTTTAGCACTCATTTAAGGATCTGAAGAATGTTTTTTGATTCTCATCAAGTCGTTCTTGCCATTTCAAGCATTTTAATGAATGAGGCAACCCTCTATATGGTTGTGTGATTAACTAGAGTATTTTAGAAACTTTGAACAGCCTCTCGCTAAAGAAATCAAATAAGAATCTTCTCAGAGCTACAGTCTCTTTGTATAGGCATTTCAGCAGATGCTTTTAATGTTTTCTTTATTGTTTGTTTCCTATGAGTGAATTCTGGATTGGAGGTAAGGAAGAATGTATCTGCAGTGGTGTTTTCCCTGTGACAAATTCACAAATACTTTCAGGAGTTTCTGATGGAATAAGTCCCCTGGCCCTCTTAGTTAAGACCCCCTCCTGCTAGGAGTCAATGCATTTCTTATTCCCCATTTCCCTAAAAGTGCAGAGTTTAATTATGTTTAGTGACTTAATTTTAAACATATGTATATTTAAATGAAGTCAATGATGGGCAACTCAAATATACCTTCCTACATAAGAGGCAACAGAATTGAGCTCTCAAGATATCTAAACCTAGTTTTTGGTTTGTTTGTTTGTTTGACAGGCAGAGTGGACAGTGAGAGAGAGAGACAGAGAGAAAGGTCTTCCTTTGCCATTGGTTCACCCTCCAATGGCCACCGCGGCCCAAGTGCTTGGGACCCCTGCACCCACATGGGAGACCAGGAGGAAGCACCTGGCCCCTGACTTCGAATTGGCGCATCACCGGCAGTGGCGGCCATTTGGGGAGTGAATCAACGGAAGGAAGACATTTCTCTCTGTCTCTCTCTCTCACTGTCTGTAACTCTACCTGTCAAATAAATGGAAGGAAGGAAGGAAGGAAGGAAGGAAGGAAGGAAGGAAGGAAGGGGGGGTTACAGAGAGAGAGAGAGGTCTTCCATCAGCTGGTACATTCCCAAATGGTGGAACTACCCGAAGTTTCTTCCAGGTCTCCCACGTGGGTGCAGGGGTGCAAGTGCATGGGCCATCTTCTACTGCTTTCCCACGCCAGAGCAGAGAGCTGGATTAAAGTGGAGCAGCCAGGACTCGAACTGGCACACATTTGGGATGCCAGCACTGCAGGCAGCGGCTTTACCTGCTACACCACAGCACAGGCCCCTCAATTAACTTTTCAGCTCACAAAATATATCTAGGCTTTGCTTGTGCAATGACAAAATATCTGGTTTAATATTAAAAATTCATTTAAAGTGCATTTTTAAGTGAAATCTCACATACCTACTGGCTTTCTGTATTTATTTTGTTCAATCATCAGAATCTTTAGTGATCATGGCATTTTTTAAAAAGATTTACTTATTTGAAAGTCAGAGTCATGGAGAAAGGGAAAGACAGAAAGAGAGACAGGAGAGAGATGTCTTCCATCCTCTGGTTCACTTCCCAAATGCTAGGGCTGGACCATGCTGAAGCCAAGAACTCCCATTTGGGTCTCCACATAGGTGGCAGAGACCCAAGTACTTGGGCCATCCTCTGCTGCCTTCCAACGTGCATTAACAGGGATAGATGGTAAGTAGTACAGCCAGGACTTGAACCAGCAATCTGATGTTGGATGAAGGCATCACAAGCAACAGCTTAACCTGCTGTGCCACAGTGCCAGCCCCTCAACCTTAAAATCACTGTGTTAACCTATCTAGATTCTATCAGTTTTAATAGCTTAATTGATTGCCAAGAATGCTATTTCAATGAGTAATGAGAAATATTTGATATACGTGCATATTGGATCTTTTTACACATAGAAGTGAAATACATATCAATGGTAATGGCTCAGCTTTATCCAACATCATTCCGTCAATGGGTTCTTCTAAAGAGGTTCCTCCTTGCACAGCATTTGCCTCATTCTCTAACGTTTCATGTTCCAAGGCTGCAGCACACAGGGCAACAAGCCATGGCCTCTAACCAATCCTACTCAGTGGCGTGGCCAGTGTTGCTTTGTCTACTTGCCACCTGCTCATGTGAAGTTGAAGATCCTCTAGGAAAGCTCTTACAATCAGGAAGCACAATGCACAGAGCACAGGAATGTTCTAACTCCTACACACTGCACACAAACTATACCTTGCTTAATCTCGTATAAATTGTTTTTCTACATAGGAAACTCCTCATCAGCAGGGTAAAAGAGTTTTTATAAATCAAATAAAATTATCAAAGGCAAAATTGCATATCTTTCTCTTACAAAGATGATAAGGAACAATAACATAAATATTTTAAAAATTTATTTTTCCCACATAGCACTCAAAATAATTCTCTTGGTTTTCTGATACTAAGTCTGATACTAAGTCTGACTAAGTCCTTGAAAAACTAAGTTTGAACCATCTTAGTGACCAATTTTAAATGACTGTGGTATAGACTGACAAAAAAAAATGCCTCTCTCCAAAGGAGTAATACTATATTACTCATTTTCATTTGCTTCTATTTGTTTCAATGAGAATATAGTTAGTTAGTAATTTAATTTTATTGGATACATCTATATGCTTTGAAGTTTGGTTCATTTTTAAAATTTGTCACATAATTTCTAGTTTCATAGACATTCTCACATGCTTTCCAGAAAATGAACGTATTTATTTCAAAATAAATTTTCCTTTATGTTTTCTAGAATGAGTGCATATTGTAAGCAAGGCTGTAGATTACTGAGAATATTTGATAATAAGAACTCATAGAACAGCTTTCCTATTAAACAAACATTCAGTTATAAAAGCTATATCTCTGAAAATAACCATATAGTTATACCTTCAAGTAGTACCCTTAGCTATTAGAAAAATTTAAACCACAGTCACTATTAATGGCAATATTGTAGAACTGGCTGGGAGCAGTTTTTCATTTTTTCTATAATAGACTAGATTATTATGGTCAATGTACATATGAAAGTAAAAATTTAGATAAAATAAAGACAAATCAAAATCATCCCCAAATCCAGATTATTTCTTTGAAGCACAATGACTAACAAATTGAACTTTATGATTACACAGATTGTTGTTCATGAATACCATTCAATGTCATTCAGACATAGCATCTCTAGATGGTAACACTATCCAATATTGCTGTCCTCACCTTAATAAGTTAATTTCCTACTGGGCAGGAAAGAAATCTAGTTCTGTTCTCCCCTGTCAAATACTTATCTTAACACTTTCTTGAAAAGCAGTGCACAAATCTTTGGATTCTTGTGAAAAGAAAAGCACTCGCATTTCTTATCAAACTTGATCAATGCCAAGTGTTCAAGCTGAGTTCTAATGATAATTTCTTACAGTGATTTTGCAGCGTTAGTTTGTTTAAAATGGCATATTAGTTTTTAAAAAATTAAGATATCAGTATGTAAGAAAGGGCTGACAGCCAAAGTAAGTTTCAAAAGATCACATAAACTCATTTACCAACTTTTAAAATACGATACCAATTAAATCATGTGGGATCATAAAATAACAAATACTTTTCCAAAGAACCACTGAAATATACTATTTAAAAAACTCCACGTGCATATAGCAAAAATACAATCATTTCTTTTACCACAAAATACTCTTAATTTATCAAAGATAAGAGCTGATGAGTGACAGTGAAAACTAAGAAACTCCATACCATAATGATTTAGTGCATAAGTCTTTCAGCTACATTTAGACATCAATAGAAACAAGTTACTCAAACTCTAACTATGAAGATATTACTTACTTAACAGTAACGTATTTCAAAGTTCATTTTTTAAAGATATATTTATTTATTTATTTATTTAAGGCAGATTTATAGAGAGGCAGAAGCAGAGGCAGACAGAGATTTCCTATCCCTTGATTCACTCCCCAAGTGGCCACAATGGCCAGGGTTGAGCCAAGTCAAAGCCAGGAGCCTGGAGTTTCTTCTGAAACGCCCATGGAGGTGCAGCAACCCAAGTCCTTTGGCTGTCTCCCCACTGCTTTTCCTGGCACATTCGTAGAGAGCTGGATCTAAAATGGAGCAGCTGAGACTTGATCTGGTGCCCATATAGGATTCTGGTGTCACACGCAGTGGCTTTACCCGCTTACATCACTATGCCAGCCCCTCAAAGTTCATTTTTAAATATCATATTATTTATAATTACTATTAATTATTTAAGAAACAGAGAAATAGTTATTTAAATAGAGATCTAGGATTTTAAAATTATTTATTTATCTCTTTATTCTGTGAAGCAGAAAGAGAGAAAGAAAAAGAAGCCTCCTATCCACTGGTTCACTCCACAAGTGCCTGTGATAGCGGACACTGGGTCAGGCTGAAAACAGGAGCTGGAAGCCCAATCTGGGCCTCCCAAGTGGGTGACAGGGACCCAACTACTTGAGCCATCACCTGCTGCTTTCCAAGGTGCCCATTAACAAGAAGAAGGAATCTTCTTGGGATCCAAACCCCAGCACTTGAGTAAGCATAGGTAGGTTCGTGTAGTAGGAGATAGTCCAATGCATAAACTGTAAGAGTGTGAGATAAGGTAAAATTTTTACATACATATTTGCTCCATTTTATGTAAGAGTTTAGTGGCCAGTAAAATCCTCCAAGGACAGGGTGGAAATATTAAGTGAAGTACGGGAAAACAACGTAAAGAGAAAAAAGCACAAGAATTCTGAGACCCTGAATTCGAAGGCTATCTGAAGATAAATCTCAGAGCCTTGAAAAATCAAGGATCTTCCAAGTTCTTCCTAGGCTTGTCCACCACGTGCCTTTCAAGGATGTACCTGAGGAATAGGAGAGAGTCCACTGTGGCTTAGCAGGTAAAGCCACTACTTGTGTCACCGGCATCACATATAGGTAGCAGCTTGAATCCCGGCTGCTCAACTTCCCATCCAGCTCCCTGCTAATGACCTGGGAAATCACGAGAGGATGGCCCAAGTGCTTGGACCCTTGCACCCCCGTGGGAGACTCAGAAGAAGCTCCTGACCTGGCTTTGGATCCACTCGCTCCAGCTGTTTTGGCCTTTTGAGGAGTGAATCAGCAGATGGAAGATCTCTCTGTCTCCCACTCTCTCTCCTTATAACTCTGCCTTTCAAATAAATCTTAAAAAAATAAGAAGAATGTATCTGGGGCCTGTGCTGTGATACAGTGGGTTAAACCACCACTTATAACACAAGCCCAGCATCCCATATGGGCATCAGTTTGAACCTGGCTTCTGCACTTTCAATCCAGCTCCCTGCTAATGATTCTAGCAAAGTAGGAGGAGATGGCCCAAGTGCTTGGGCCCCTGCACCTACAAACCAGATGAAGCTCCGGCTCCTGTCTCTCCTGGCCTCACCCTGGCCATTGTGGCCATTTGGGTTAGTGAACCAGTGGATGGAAGATATCTCTCTCTCTCTTTTTGTCTCTCCCTCTCTGTAATTTTGCCTTTCAAGAAATAAATTTTTTTTTAAAAAAAGAATGTATCCATGACCTCCTTTTTTAAAAAAAATTATTTTATTATTTGAAAGGCAGAGTTGCAGAGGAGAGAGAGAGAGACACATCTTCCATCTACTGGTTAACTCCCCAAATGGCCACAACAGTCAAGGCTGGGCTATACTGAAATCAGGAGCCAGGAACTCCATATGGGTCTCCCATGTGGGTGACATGGACACAACATCTTGGGCCAGCTTCTGCTGCTTTCCCAGATGCATTAGTAGAAAGCTGGATTGGAAGTGGAAGAGCCAGCACTTGAATTGGGGTTCAGATATAGAAGGAAGTCATTGTAAGAGGTGACTCAACCTGTTATGCCAGACACACCGCCTCCCATCTATGCCCTTCTTGATAATAGAGTGACATTGCACATGTCAGTTTACCTTCCGTATAAACCTATATTATTTCAACACATACGGAATACACAAGCACAGGAACTCTCTTGGACATTGGCTTTCAACCAACCACTCTTTTGCCACGTTTGAACTAAGAATTGGAAAGCAGAAATGATTCAAAAAACATTTTCTGACTCCAGGACCACAAGGAATCAGGAGTAGAAGCTAAGTATAAACAATAATACCAGCAACTTCAATGAAAGTCTTTATCAGAAATCTATAAAACTCTGTGTGATAACATTTATTGAACACAATGCTCATGAATTTTTAATTTAATTTTCACTTTTAATCCATTTGAGGGCAAGATAGAAGTTACTTTCCATCTCTCTCTCTCTCTCTCCCTCTCTCTCTCAGCAGATTCTTTTTCTTCATTTGTGAAACTTTCCAGGACACAAAATGCAACTTGTAAATAATTTTGACTTGGCAAGACCTCATATGCACTAACAGATTTCATACTGTTCTGATTAGACACGCCAAATACGCTACTCAATATGTAGTGTTTCACTTCACAATGACAACTGATGTATGATTTACTATACTGACTGCTCAAGGCACTTGTACTGGTTCAATATTCACATTTATTTATGCCAAAATTTTGTTGTAAACAAAACAGTTTAAATGATGTATCAGATGGCTACTGACAGAGAGGTATTCAAATCTGTTCCTGCAATCTTTATAGAAAGAAAATTATACAAATATGTCAAAGTCCTATGAAAATAAAGTAGGGGTTTTAAAAGTAAACCAAAATCAATGATATGATATGGTATATGTTCTGTGCCATTTTAGTTTTCCACCCAATTGAAACAACAGGGTTCAAACATTGGCTTCAGAAAAAAATTGTTGTCCATTAAGAAAAAGCCCATAAAAAAAAGGAAGTTTCTTCTTTCAGATTCACTCAGTTTGGAGCTGTAATTCAAGTGTCTGTTGCTTCTATATACACCAACTTCCCTGTGTAGCTAGGTAGGATAGCAAGTGACATTTTACCTTGACAGCCATTTGTACTTGACCCCATCAATGGAAACACTTGTTAAGGGTTTAATGGTCAGAGAAAAAACATGCAAAATTGCAAAAAGAACAAAAGATCTCATTTCTGGGTTTGTCTCATAAATTGCACTAACATCCAGAATGTCCACATAGGAAGAGCTCCAGCTTATTACCCAGGCAACAAACCAAATCTTTTCACTGGAGGGAGAACACATTGTTTATCCACATCTTCTTGGCATTTTTATCTCTGATCAGGGATTTCTGCAATCTACAATTTGATTCTGGGAGGAGATACCTGAATAGTTCTATTCCCAAAGAGAAAAAAAAAAGAAGAAGAAAAATTGTTCTGTATATGAATTAAGAAGTTCATGCTTTCAAGATCACTAAAATATATTTACATTGTCTTCCAAATGATTTTCATTGACCTCAGGAAACATCCAGGGTTTAAAATGGAAGATGCGAACAAAAGTTAAGCAAATGATTTTCTAAAATGTCACAGGAGAATGAAGGAGAAAGGAATAAAAAGAAGGATTAAAAGATGGAGGGAGAAAGAATTGAAAAGGAAGAAGAAATGAGAAGAGACTTTTATTGGATTGCAGGTTGTTTTTCCCTCACTCCAAAATGAAACTGCCTCGTTTACATAAATATATTGTTAGTTCTTAAAGATGCAATATCACGATGTGTTGAAGTAAAATGATAGCTTTTTACTTTCACTTTGAATTTATCTCCAAGACATTTTCAGTTTCAATATTATAACAACAAATCATTTTACTTCATGTTTTGCAAAATTTCAGTTTGAGGAGCATAGTGTTGACTCTAGAGTACCTTCAACAGTAAATTGACTTGGCAAGATTGTTTAAAAAGGAAAACTCTCGCTTACATAGAATTGCTTTTCATTGATCTAATTTGGTTGTTTTTGTTGTTGTTGTTGTTCTTGTTGAGTGTTACTACTTGAGTTAACCTATCTTCATATTAATTAAAATATTCCAAATCAAATAAAAATAATAATAACTGCTTGGAGCCACAAATATTAGTTTGTAAGTCAGGAACAGAAAGAAGTGTGAAGGAAACATACCTTTAGGTACATAGTGTCTATTAATAGATTAAAAACCCCCCGCATGGAATATCTGTTCTGAAAACCCATCTTTCCTAAAGATAGCACTTATTTTACATTTCATTAAAATGAGCCGATTGGTATTCTGTAAAAATAAGTTTTTCCAAAGGAAAATTCCATTAGCATGTCCTTTGCCCTGAAAGCACTCGGAATCTATGTATTTCTTTGCTACATATGCTTCTAAGATCCTACTGAACTTCTATTTGTTTGTTTTTAAACCAATTGTACCTTTCTCTCAACTACCAGAATAAACCAGTCATTTAGGAATGTTACAGCAGCCACTTCACTTGTGGAACCATCTCTTCAACTGTAAAATGTAAAAATTGGTCTCTTGGACTCCTTCCAGAACAAAAACCACAAGTCTGCGATGCCTGTGCTATTATTTCAGCCATCTGAACAGCTAAAACAACTTACCTGCGTATGCTTTTATTGGCTATCTGTCACTAACACAGCGAGATCAAAACTTTGCAACGATATCTGTTCAATTTAGTCACACAAGTTTGAAAATATTCCCGTTAATCGATTTCACCGATGATTCTTTCCATTAATTGACCAGTAATTCGGTTAAAATCATTGCAGTGGTTGCATGTGTAGATTTAGCTACCATCACCAAATGTATTGTTATGTCTGAACCGGTGTGGAAAGAAAATACATACTTAACTGCTTAATAAATTACAGTTGGAAGAGGAGATACTGGATACACTCGTTGGGTCACAGAATAAAATTTCAAGGATGTAAATACTGTGTTATTCATTTTCTGCTTCCACTAGAGTTCAGTTTCTAATTCTCAGAACTGTTGTCTGACAGGTCTGTGTTCTCCTGACCAGGTTGTGGTACATTTCGCAGCTTGTCAGATTTCCTCGCTTGCTCGCGCCCTTTTTCATTATACAGTATTGCTCTGTGCTTAGCCACTGGATCCGTTCATGCACACAGACTCTACCTTCAGTCTAACACTAAAAT
Source organism: Sylvilagus floridanus (assembly GCA_949820135.1). Classification (NCBI taxonomy): domain Eukaryota; kingdom Metazoa; phylum Chordata; class Mammalia; order Lagomorpha; family Leporidae; genus Sylvilagus; species Sylvilagus floridanus. Next base: position 31,912,633 of record OX463236.1, on the reverse strand, counting down.
TGATTTGCTAGGCGCTTCTTTGCTTCTTCACATTTCACATCTTCCCATTGAATTTCTTGTGTCAAGAACACAGCTCTGACTTTCTACTTTCAGCCTCAGAAATCTGAACATTCTCGGGGTTCTCTGAATATTTAAATAGCTTTGTGACTGATGTCAGTGTGTTTCATTCGATAGTACTTTGTTCAATGCAATTCTGCATTATGTTTTGAGACTATTCTGTGCTGATTTTCATTTTAGATCCTTTCTGTTTCAAAAATATTGAAACTTACTGGTATTCTCACACAAGTTGATGACAGGAGGACTTTTTGGTAAAAAGCAAAGTTCTTGGTTAGTATTTTCTTTAAAAAAAAGTTAAAAAGAAAGAACAACTCTCCAATGTAATATGGATTTCCCTGAATAGCTTATTTTCCACACAAGGAATAGAACAAGAAACAAACAAATTAAAAAAAAAAAAACTAAATACCTCTAAACAAGTAAAAAAATGTGCTTTTTTCCACTCTGCAAAAATGAAAGAAATGAAGGTAAGACAGCTCAGGTTTGCAATTCTGTGATCTATGTTGACATCTAAGTTGGATGTTCTTAGGAGAAAGCACAGCCTCACCATTTACTACTACTTGTTAAGACACCTTTGTTAATGTAGCACGTTGTTTTAACTGGGCAAATTTTGAGACTTTTGGAAGTGTAGGTGAAGGTTCAAACTTCTTTCCCAAAAGTGTAGCCATTGTGTAACGAAATACCCAAGAAGATGCAATACAGTCAACCTAATATCTACTCATCAAGGAAGAGAGCAAGCTAAGAAGGTATTACATCTTTCTCTAGCAAAACATGTTAAGTGCAGCATTCCAATCTAAAAGGTAGAATTGTTCCTTTGAGTAAAATAATTAATGAGCCCAACAAAAGGAAAGCTGTTACAAGAGAGACCTCTAGTGGGAAAAGATGCAAGTACCTTAGAAAGGGGTTTTTATTGTTTTGGCTCCTTCTGAAAAAGAGAATTTGCGAGTGCTATTTTAGGCAGTTTTCACAATACTGTAAACATATTCCTCTTACTACTTAGTACATGCTGCTTGTGCACTCAAATAACACTTTTCAGAACAAAGTTCTTGAAGGATATTTAACTTCGCACATATCAGATTTTGAAAAATAATTTTCAGATATCTAAGAAGAAAGACGAGAAGATGTGTAAGAGAGAGCATTCATAATTGGAAACGTGACATGCCCTAGCTTTTAATTTTTGTGAAATAATGCATTAATTGTAGGTAATTTCTTACATGGAAAAATATCAAAGCACTTTTCCATATGTAGGCACAGAGGGGAGGCAGGGAATAGAAAGATTTTGCCAGTTTCTCTCAAATCACAAATTTAATAATACAACATTTTAAATTTTAGTTCAAAGTTACTCTGAAGGAACATGCAAAGGTCTGGGATACACATAGTAGAGAGAAAACCAAGTATAGTTTATTTAACGAAACCCATTGCTTCTGGATTATGGAGTTTCACATTTTACTAATGTTCTTTAGAAGATTATTCTTCCTTTGTTCTCCATACAATTGTATTTAATTCATCTTCTGATGTATAATCTAATTTTAGCTGCTTATTAACATTTTTCTACTTAAAACAACATTACTGGTAAATATGAAAATTAGGATATGTTTTCTGGCTACAGATCTAGCACTAAATCTGAAAGAAATCTGGGTCTAATCCCTTTGTTGATCAATTAGGTAGTAATGTAACTTCTAATTAAAATTTTTTAGAACACCCACTTAGTTCAGAGAGACACTGCAACTCAGAGATGGGCAGTGTAGAAAAGGGATCCCAGCATAAGGAAGGAAGTGAAAAAAGTTTGTAGTTCAAAACACTAGGTTGATTCAGAGTACTGAACTATAGCTAAGATTCTTAAGAAAATTATAACTGTGAGAACTAGTTCTTACAACAACAGTCCCTGGAACTCTGTCTAGAATAATTGCCCATATACCCTCTCAAGAAATGAGCCCGAGTACTTGGTATTGTTCATCTGGTTATCAAGATTTAGGCAAAGAGGGTTTTGTAAAGTTTTTTTTTTCAGGGTCAATCCCTCATTTTATTATCCATTTTTAATTTGCCTATTGTCTTCAATAACATTCTCTTCAATTTCTCCTCAGGGTGATGAAGTTTTAGAGCCTATTTGCAAGGCAGGTTATTCACGGTCCTTCCACTTCTCAAACTAATAGATCTCAGTTACCGCTGAAGAAGTTCTGTCTCCCCTCTTTCCACAATCTGAGCATCCCATAAAACAGGACATCATTATTCCAAGGAATGTGGTTCATGAATCTCTTCACATTTGGGCTGGCAGTTGGCAGCCACTTAAATAAGAATTGGTGTTGGGATGGGTTTTAGGAGAAGGAAGTTAGAGTCACACAGATTTTATTGTTCTGACTTTGCAATTTAGAATGGAGCTTTTTCAGAGAAAGAAAAATAGTTTCAAATTTGGGAAGTTTGGATGAGTTTTTTTCTTGGTTTACATTTTAGAACAATTACTAAAAGAAATTTTGCAAAGAGAAGCAAGCGTAAAACAATTTATCTGGCTTCCTTTCAGATTATTTCTTCTTTAAAGGATGATGAACCACTTTCCTCCGTTGCCATATGCCCTTTCAGTAAAGCAGCACATTTCAATTTATAAGTATTTCCCCTAACTGTGTTGAACACAGACTCGATTGACATATATGCTTCCTGCATGGTTTAATAGCTCTCACTCTTCTTGCTCCACAAAAAGTTAATTTCCACGAGCACCTTGGGATGTGTGAGAGTGAAGGTAGAAACAACCATCTTCAGAGTTTGCCAGAATTCTCAGTGGTAAAGGAAAAGTTACAGTTTTGTCTTCTGAAGAGCAGAAATGCCAGCAGCTCCATACTCAAAATTGTAGTGCCACACACACACACACACACACACACACACACACACCTGCGCACAAACAGAAACTCTGCAAAAGCAATTTCATTCTTATTTTAGGTATGTTGCAGATCCCTGTTGTAACTATTCATATTTACATACCTATTATTGAACTTTCTGTTTCACTTTTGGAACTAATGGTGGGATCAGAAAAAAGATCAGAAGAAAGAATTAGAGCCTTTATGCAGCAAACATTTGCATTATTTTTAATTTTGCTTTTGAGTTTGTGCTGTGATTTTGCCTATTTCACTAATGGGTTGCAACAAGATAGTCCAAAATTTATGATTTCTCCACTATTCAGTGCCATTCTCATCCTCTTCTCATTTCAACAACCATAAACCATGAAGTAGACACAATATATGTAGCATATATCTTAGCAAAAAACAAACTAATGATCAGCACCACTACACCCAATGGACCCAAGTTTCCATCTCCATAGAACTGGATAGCTGGTTGAGCTTTGCCAATAGTTAGGCACCTTAGCATGTCCTCAATTCCTTTGAGCTGTGGTTTCTCTATCTGCAACATGAAGATAACAGCATTTCTTCTATCCTAACATTGATAAAAATACTATGAAGAGATAAAAAACCAAAATAATATACATTTGGGAATGAAGACAGCAGCTATGGGGTACTGTTAAGACAATTCTTCCACCTTATAGATTCAACATCTATACTTGAAATCCTCTTAGTTTGCACTCCTGTGTCCATTGTTTGGGGACCTAACTATTGTCACAAAATTGACTAATCTTGACTTGTGAATGAGACTGAACAGAACTTTCAAGGAATCTGTATGTGTTTATCTTCCTTCACCAATAAAACATCTGCAGCCAGTTAGTGTCTAAACATCCACTTTCAGCTCATAAGAGATCTCATACTCCAGAGGCAGTTGCACCAAGCAAGGATGGAGTTCTAACTTCCAACTGTTCTAGGTTTTTCATCAGCAAGAATTTCAGAGAGAAGACATAGAAGTCATCTGTTCCATTCATACAAAGTGACTCTAAAAACCAAATAACTAAGCAGAACTTTCTCTGGTTTGTCAACAAGAACATTTCGGGGAGGAGAACATTTACTGACCATCTTAATCAATGTAAGATTGTTTTCCACTATCATTAAACATCACTCTCCTTTAGGGCTGGTGCTGTGGTGGAGCTGGCAAAGCTGCAGTCGGCAGTGCCAGCATCCCATATGGGCACCAGTTTGTATTCTGGCTGCTCCACTTCCCATCCAGCTCCCGGCTAATACAACTGGAAAAGCAGTGGAAGATGGCCCAAATGCTTGGGCCCCTGCATCCATGTTGGAGACCCAGAAGAAGCTCCTGGATCCTGGCTTTGGGTCAGCCCAGCTCTGGCCCTTGTGGTCATTTGGATGGAAGATCTCTCTGTTTCTCTCTCTCTCTCTCTCTCTCTCTCTCTCTCTCTGTGTGTGTGTGTGTATGAGCGTGTGTGTCTGTGTGTGTGTGTGTGTATAACCATGCCTTTCAAAAAAATTACTTGCCCTTTTTTTGTGAGAAATCACAAACACCAGTCACTATGGGTTTTATGGAAGATCATTATTTCTAGCTAAAATCCAGGCAGGAACGAATCAGGTGTTGTTCCCTGACCTTCCTTTAAAGAACATTTACATAGTATGTGCTTATCTTCCTTACTAGAAATATTATCTAAAAATTCTCTCCTAACTCCAAAAAACCTGATTTCATTGTTCTTTGTTCATGTGATAAAATTCATGGAAACTTAATAAAATAAATAACATACATTAGTGTGATTTGGATTTGTGTGTGTGTTGTTATACATGACTTTACACACAGGAAAGAAAGGAAATTTTCTCTTCATCTCTGTCTCCCTTTCTCTGTCACTCTGACTTTCAAATAAATAAGTGAATAAATCTTTAAGAAGTAAAAAAAAATTAAAAAGAAGGAACAGAGAAACTAGAAGGTTGGTGGTAATACTGCTGAGACTGTGCAGGTAAAATTTCAAATTGTGTTATAGTATATTGTACATATATCCTGCTGCTCTACTAGAGTGAAGAGCTTCCAGAGAGCAAGGATTATATTAACTTTTGTTGCTCTAGTATCCTAAATTTATTTATCCATGTGTTCCCTTAACATTTATTGAGCACTTGCCAGGTGCCAAGCATGGTGTTAAGTGTGGACATTTTAATGAAGATGAATATAACCTGATCCTCGCCCTAAGTGATCTCACCATCTAATGGAAATAAAACATTATATAATTTTAGCAGCTTCAAAATGTGAAAAGCACATTTGCTGCCGTTATCCTTTGAGCCTTAAGAACCATGTGAGGTTTGTATAATTATTCCCATTTTTACAGATGAGGAAAGTAAGTTTCTCAGAGATTAATTGTACTGCTTCAGGTCACTCAATGGCTCTAGCCCTCTTACTCCAAATCCTGCAAGAGATGTTGTTGGATTATTGCTGAATTAGTGCTGTTGGATTCTTAGTTGTCCTTCTTCTTTTTCTTCTGATCAAATGAAAATGCCTATAAAACAGCTTCCTAAACATCTGTCTTAAATCCATTCCATAAGTAAATTACATGGAATCAAAACTGGAACTCCTGATCTGACCAGATGAATTGTGAACACAAGAGTATTTCAAAGTAAATCAAAATATTCACATATGCTCAAAAATTTACTACCACAAATCTGATTCAGTCCATTTCAATAGTCAGAAAATCTGCTTTTGTGCATAAGGCATTGCAGGCAACAGAAGGATACGTTAGTACTTGCCCTCATGGTTCCAGTTCAACGAATTACTGTGCCAGAAGTTGTTTCCTCTGTATGGGTCCAAGAAAATCTGATTCTCGTTACTATCACTTCCTATACACACGGAAGGTAAGGGAATTCTGCTTTGATTCAATCCAGTCTACACATTGCATTGTGCCTGCCAGGCTGGATCTGTGTTTAAAAAGTGAAAAAAAAAGAAGAAAAATATGTTATTCAACAGGCTTCTGTGTTGCAACAGGGGGAAGAAAGGTTCATCATGCAGAGGGGTAGAGACACAGTGTCATTCTGTGTGTACTGGAAAAATGCAAAGAATCATTTAAGACAATCAGACTGTGTGATGTGCATACTAATTAAACAGCAGATCAAACCAGATAAAAATTTCATGAGGAATTATCAGCTGAGAAATAATTCAAACAAAATGTTTACTTTTTAAAAGTCAATATGACAGATCTTGTTTGGTGGCACATGCAGAAAGTTCTTTGGATCTTATATTTTAAAAGTTTTTGTAATTAACTTCATTTATTTAGAAGGGTGGGAGGGAGAAAGAGCGAGAGAGCAAGAGAGAGAGAGGAAAGAAACAGACAGACAACACAGGTGGAGATCTCCAATCCACTGGTTCACTCCCCAAATGCCCACAACTGCCAAGGGAACTCAATCCAGGTCTCCAACGTGGGTGTCAGGGATACAACCACTTGGGCCATTGTCTGCTGTCTCTCAGGCTGTCCATTACAGGAAGCTGGAACTGTAAACGGAGTTGAGGACTCAGGCAGTTCAGTGGGGTGAGCAGGGGTTCCAATCCCTGTCTTAACCACTGTGCCAATGAGCACTCATTCTGTGTGGACTTCATCATGATTTTGGGGTCTATTTTATTCTCAGCATAGCTTTGCTATAATCAAGGACATGCGTGGCCCATGTTTGAATCATAAACTTCCCCTTCTGCCTTTTTTTTTAATTCCCCAAAGGCAAGTTTTGGGATAGAACGGCAGCTAAGATGATTGAAAATCCTGTGCTGTGAGGATATTTGAGCCATCCAGGTTGAAGTCCAGCAAGCTGGAGATCACAAATCAGTACCTTCCACCTGCTCATTAGTTAATTCATTCATTCCACAAAGTTTTATTCAACAATTGCCCTGGGGTTATAAAATGATGAAGCTTAGTTGTTTCCCCATAGAAATCCACAGCTTAGTGAGTTAAGAAGGACAAATATAATTATCTCTTTCACCGAAGTCCTATCAGTTAACATTGATGGTGGGATTTCAAGAGGAAGAGGAGGGGATCAAGTCATCCAACGAGTATTAATGGTAAGATGGTTACTTGGTCCTTAAAGAGGAGGGCACTCTATGGTCCATCTTTATCACCTGCAGTGTCCAGAGGTTGTTGGTACATAGAAAGCAATAAATGTTGGAGAAATGAATGAATAAATATCGCAGATATTTATCTTAGAGTCTCAAAGACTCTAAGAAAGGTCAATTTTCCTTTCTTAGAATGCATGAATGAAGTAACTCCTGTAAGCATGATGCTCAAAATATCTAGAAAAGACCGGTTTCCTTGGCTCAGTAGCCTACACATTGCAACCCCACTCCTGACTACCTAATTATTTCAAAGACTGACTGACTGAGAAAAGCAAATACATCGACCACCTGACAGGAAAGGCATACCTTGGTTTTCACGAGGTCTAGCCTACCTGCTTCAGTGTACCTTGTCTCAATAAAATGTTTTAGTATTAACAAAGCCCTTGGTGTGCTCTTTTTTTATGATCACATACTGAAAACATAATCTGTTTCAGTGTTTTGTGGATGACATCACTCTGACATACAGTAAACATGATAGCACATTTTATGGCATAGGAAAAATGAGCAAAAAAAATAGAAAAGGAAATATCTTTTCTCCATGATTTGGTCAAATATATATATATATATATATATACACACACACACACACACATTTATATATATATATATATATATATATATTTTGACAGACAGAGTGAACAGTGAGAGAGAGAGACAGAGAGGTCTTCCTTTTGCGGTTGGTTCACCCTCCAATGGCTGCCGCGGCCGGGGCACCGCGCTGATCCGAAGCCAGGAGCCAGGTGCTTCTTCCTGGTCTCCCATGCAGGTGCAGGGCCCAAGCACTTGGGCCATCCTCCACTGCACTTCTGTGCCACAGCAGAGAGCTGGCCTGGAAGAGGGGCAACCGGAACAGAATCCGGTGCCCCAACCGGGTCTAGAACCCGGTGTGCCGGTGTTGCAGGCGGAGGGTTAGCCTATTGAGCCGCGGCACCAGCCGGTCAAATATATTTTAAAGTTTACTAAACTTAACACAGAAATGTGTACCAAGGAAATTTCTACTTTGAGTAAATTAGATCTAACAAATGCAATTATTCACAGAAAACCTAAGTACGACTTGAAAGTATGTTATTTCTTGTTTCAAAGGTGTATTATACCCTCTACAAAAGTCTTCAATTCTAGTCTAGGTCACTAATATGGATAAACATGTGGGCTCACTTGCAAGATCTCAGAATGCAAATAAAGTATTTAAATCTGAATGTTTCTATTGATTTTAAGGCTTTTAAAAAATTTTTTATTTGCTCAAACCTAGTAGCCACAGCCATCTGCTCATTTGCACTGGACAACAGCATGTAGAAACAGAAATAATGTGAATAAAATGGGAGGAATAAAAGGCAAGTAGAAGACATGTGAGTATAGGGCAAAGAGGGATGAGCAGCCATCAGACTCATGACAGGGAACTTGAGTCAACACTAAACTTTCTCTTCAGGAGAAAATCAAGATGCATTGTCAAGCTCCTCGGGCCCTTTTAGTGAGTTCAGAATCAGATATCCAGTGCTTGAAGCCCCCAGGAGTGGGGAACAAGTGCTTCTCGTAGTGGTTGAGATACCTGCATCTCTCATTGGGGTACTTGGGTTTGGGTTCCAGCTCCTGACTCCAGACTCCTCGTGGTACAGACTCTGGGAGGCAGTGGTCATGGCTCAGATAGCTGGGTTTCTGCCCTCCACATGAGAGACCTCACTGAGATCCCAGATCCTAGCATTAGCTTAGCCCAAACCCAGCTGTTGTAGTCATTTGGGGAGTGAACCAGTGAACCAGGTGAAAGATCTATCTCTAACTCTCACCATCCCTGTCTCTCAACTTAAAACAAAAAAAAAAAAAAAAAAAAAGGAAAAGGAAAAGAAGAGAGAAAGCATCACAGGGTATCTGGTTTGATTATTCAAAATCACTTCCACAGAAGTATTACTTAGTCATTTATTAAGTATTACTCTAAAGCTCGGTTTGCAGCATTTTACTTTTGCCTCAAGTTATTTCCTGATTTTCAGTTCCGTGAAAACACAGTTGAAAACATCCTTTCAGAAAGATTGCCTAAACACATAGCTCCAAATCTTCCTATAGATACAAGTCAGTTATGTGGTAAATTTTAAGTATGGAAATTATATTTCATTAAGTTTTAAGGTGTGATTCACCTTAGATATGTTAGTATAATAAGGCATTTGGTCCATTTGTTTTTTAAAGTTAAAGAAAAAGAATATATAATTAAGTTCGGTTAGTCCAATACTCCCTAACAATTCATAAAATGAAGTTCATATGTTTGCATATCAAAACTGACACAGGAAAAAAAACATTCGATTTCCTGGAAAAGAAATTCTGACTGGTCTGCTCTTTTTATTTGCAGACCCAAAAAGAGAAATTTACTATCCTCATGAAGTTCTTTGCTGCATGTGATATTGTAAACACAACACAAGTTTCCCTTTATTATTTCATCTTTGTCTCCCTCCTTCCTCTCCTCCTCCTCCTCCTCCTCTTCTTCTCTTCTTCTTCTTCTTCTTCTTCTTCTTCTTCTTCTTCTTCTTCTTCTTCTTCAAGACTGTTTAAGATAATCTTGAGTTACTTTGGTAGCTATTTGTCAATGTACTTGATGCCTTTTCTTAGCTATCATTTCTGTCACTTCAGTACATGGAGCCCTTATCTTCAAATCTGTCAGTCCCATTTTGCATTACAAATCATTTGTAGTTTCATAACTGTCATTCCCAAGGACATCTGGAAAAGATGGATTTATGAAAGGTTACCTTGCATTCCAAGGAGGCTGAGAATTAGCATGGCTTTGTAAAGGGTCTTATAAATGGAGCAGCAGCTACCACTGGCAATAAGATGTTTTCTCCTCTTGTCAAGTAGCTTTATTTAAATATTAAGGGGCAGCTATGACCCTTGGCCTTGGAGATCCGTGTGACAAGGCAATGGCCCAGTCTATTAGCTGTCAATGAAGTGCGATGGCCTGACTCTTTCAAGGCCCCTATTTGTGGACAGTGTTATAATAACCCTTCCATTAGGCATCCCCAAGGCAAATGACCTCAGCTTTAACAGAGTCAGTTTAAAACTCCTTAGAGTAACATTAGGGGACTATCTGGTTTGTGTCAGTTTAAGATCAACCACTCTCTCTGCATAGGTTCAAGTCTGTAAATTTTAAGTAGCCACAGTTATTTAAGAATTGTTTCATATATGCCTGCAGGTAAATAGTAGACACACAGAATATAGAAATACCCCCCATCCACTTCCTTGGCTTCTTAACCAGACTCCTTAGAGATTAACTGAATCCAAATGGACCTGAGAATCTACTTTTTTAACATGACCTTTTCATCTATAAATGTATCTGTTGATAAAAATTTCATGGAGTTGCTGCAGTGATGTGATATGTGGAACTAGAGATGTCAGATCATCTCACAGTACACATAAATTATCACAAATGGGAGAGACATGATAATATTCATTAGGAAATGGGTACACTAAAAGGAGTGGTTACAACACAAGAAACGTTTGGTTTTTCTCTGCTTTTTCGCCCTGATTTGTCTTTCTCTTATGCTATTTTATACCAGGTAAGTGATCTGGTTGTGCTCAGATGAAATGTTTGCATTTGAATCACAAATCATTGCTCTTATCTGTAACTACTTGGATCATTAGTGGGCTCAGAGTTTAAAGGGAAATTTGAGGTCAAAAGATATTTTTATTCCATGAAAAATCAAGGTCAATCCTAAAATGCTTTGAAAAAAACCACAGTGGTCATCCTCAGTTTAAAATATATCATTAAAAGATGACATTAATACTTCAAATATTTTGTTATGAGATAAACTTCTCTTCTGAATATAACTTTTGTGTTGAGCGTCTGTGATTTTTCCTATTAAACATAAGCATATAAACTAAATTAAAAATAAGCGAATTCAGTGGTGACTAAAGACAGCTTCTCAAGGGCAACTTTCATTGTTTTGCTCTCTTCAACACTAATACATAAATTAATTGAATTTGGAAACTATATATTTTTTTGAAACTAACAAAAACTGAACAACACCTACATGTATATCTGGCATTGAAGCAAACATACAAAACAAAAAAAATAAACATAAATATCTTTAATACTATTTCCATTCACACAGGGAAAATCCCACGGATTTTTATAATAAAAGATTAATTTTTAGGAAAATAAATACATGTTTAGTACCTGACTATTTATCAGTGCCAAAGATGTTAAAGTGTAAATAACTGTTAATTGCATTAAGCTTTGGCCCACATCAGGTTAACTGCTGTAATGGGGGAGAGAAAGTGAAATGATATCATGTGCTAAAATCCCTGGGCTCATAAACAACACTTAGCTTTTGATTTACAGTGAAATCGCAATTTTCCATTTCTTGTTCCCTCTGTCTCTGACATTGCAAGTGAGACCATAGGGCAATACATGCCCTACAACATAATATAGGATGTAATTTAAAGGTTTCTATTGGTGCTATAAATCACAAATAGTTCTGCTGAAGCAGTTTATGAAGGCAGTAAAACACCAAGACTGGATTATATCATTAGAATTATGTACCACATGCAGGTATTGTTATTTATAATTGGGGATAAAGTATTACACAACATGTATATGAAGATGTCATTTTTCTTGGTATTTATAAGCTTCTTTAATTCTTTTGAAAGAAGATGTGTTTATGGATAAAATTAAAAATCCATGGTGGTAGAATATCTGCCATTCTAGAGAAAGGATTTGTGTGCCCTGGAAGTTGAACATACTATTAGAACACATTCTGGCAGGTCATATGTAACTGTTAGAACTATAAAAGGCCATCTATTTATGAGCTACCCAGAAACTTGATAAAGTTTAGTAGTATACAATTAAGGAAAAATAATTGCCATGACTATTACAGTATGATTCATTAAAAAATGAATTGAGGGGTGTACAAATTCCATCAACCTGGTATTATTTTTTCACTTACCTGAGGTTTATAAACATAACAATTCTAAAGTTCTGAAATAATCTGGAATTAAAATTTTCTTTTCTTGGAGGCTAAAGTGAAAATAGCAAATTCTTTAGTTTTTCTGGGCATATCTTTAATGATGGAGAGAATTGCAGTCTGCCATCTCTCTCACTGCATCCTTCTGTTTCTGTGAGTAAATTGTTTTAGTGAATGTAGCTTTGTAACCAAACCAGACGGCCTGGTATGATGCTGACAATTCTTCCATCTGCTATTTTCATTTTTTTCCCTCAAAGAAATGAAAATGACATAACATATAGGGGAAATCACAAATGGTTTCACAATATTTTGGGAGAGTCTTTGGATTTTTCAGATCAATTTCCCCAAATAAGGTCAATTCTGATTTAATTCTAAAATACATTAAGACATACCTCTTTCCATTCTCTCCCAGGCAGTGACTAGCAAATGCTAGCAACCACCAAGCTTACCCCATTTATCCAAAAATAACATAGAACATTCCAGAATCATTTATCTGGATGATCATCTGTCAGATCCAGTTTAGTCTTGTTGGTGCCATATTTCCCTTTCCACAAAAACAAATTTATTTTCATCTCACTCCTTATGAATAAGGATAATAATGAGCTAATAAACTAGCTGCATTTTGCAAAGGCAGTGATTACAACACTGTGTAGATTAGTTTAAAGGGAATGGCTGTAGCATTGATTAATTGATTAATCCAAATATTTAAAATGATTATGTGCTATGGTAGTTTAGGGACAATGAAGATGACTTAAAGCTACAGACTCCGTGGAAAGGTCCCTGAAGGAAGCATAATTTGAACAGAACCTCAAAGATTCATCAGTATATAGAGATTAAAAAATGACCAATCAGGAAGGGCTTAGTCAGAGCACAATAGCAGGAAAGTGAGAATATTCTGGGTGCATGGAAAGAAGTAATAATAGCAGACACTAATGATAGGAGAATATTGAGAAATATGAGAAATATAAGAAAATAATTTTGTGTTATAATTCTTCTGCCAAAATTTTATTAATATTTTGTTATATTTTATGCTGATTAATGTACATAATTTTTTAATTGATATTAACTGTATACATCATTGTATAAATAGTTGATGATATACATTTCGGTATATACGTATATACATATCAATAATATACATTTATGATGACATATTCTTCATTTAAAAATAATGAAATAGGAGTTGGTATTTGTCCCAGTGGTTAAGATGCTGGTTAAGAAGCTAGTCCTCAGGTGGGCTTTGTGGCACAGCATGGTAAGCCACTGCTCTGGACAACGGCATCACATATTGAAGAGCCTGGGACCTAGTCTTGCCTCTGCTTCTGATCCAGCTTCCTACTAATGCACACATTAGTGCACACCTGGCTCCTGATTTTGTCCTAGCCAAGCCCCACCTGGGGTGTGTATCTAAAGAGTAAACTATGGATGGGAGCTCTCTCTGACTCTGCCTCTGTTTCTCTCTGCCTCTCAGATAAGTAGAAATTTATAAAATAACAAAAACAATGATTAAATAAGTATTTTATGAAAGCATACTTTTTATAAGAATGCTTAAGTACCTCTTTATCCTATCCTTCCACATGTATCCTATCATCTTTACCCCATCCTATCGTATCATATCATATTCTATCCTTACTATCAAAAACTGTATAGAAAATATGTTATTCCTCACACTTTGCTATTGTTATCAGCATTTCAATAAACACTCTTACATAGAAATCTTTGTCTGTGCATGGATTGTTTTCTTATTATATATTCCTGGAAATGAAAACAATGTCAAATACCTTATAATTTTAAAGGCTTTTGAAGTATGTATACAATTTACATTTATACAACATTTTCCAAGTAGTGACAGAGAGCAACAGCTTTTAAAACTTTTAATTGGGTCGGCACCATGGCTCACTTGGCTAATCCTCTGCCTGCAGTGCCGGCACCCAGGGTTCTAGTCCCAGTTGGGGGACTAGCCCCAGTTGCTCCTCTTCCAGTCCAGCTCTCTGTGGTGGCCCAGGAAGGCAGTGGAGGATGGCCCAAGAGCTTGGGTCCCTGCACCCGCATGGGATACCGGGAGGAAGTACCCGGCTCCTGGCTTCGAAACGGCACAGCGCTGGCCATTAGGGCAGTGAACCAATAGAAGGAAGACCTTTCTCTATGTCTCTCTCTCTCTCACTGTCTATAACTCTCTCTCTGTCTGTATCTCTCTCACTGTGTAACTCTGCCTGGCAAATAAATAAATAAAACTTTTAATTGACATAACAGTTGTACACATTTATGGTTTATAATATGTGATAGTTTTTAAAAAAGATTTATTTAATTTTTTGAAAGACAGAGTTACAGAGAGAGAGAGAGAGGTCCTTTCATCTGCTGGTTGACTCCCCAGATGGCCACAATGGTCAGAGCTGAGCTGATCCAAAGCCAGGAGCCAGGTCTTCCATGCAGGTGCAGAGGCCCAAAAACTTGGGCCATTTTCTACTGTTTTCCCAGGCCATAGCAGTGAGTTGGATAGGAAATCGGGCAGCCAGGACTCAAACCAGCCCCAATATGGGACGCCAGTGCTGCAGGCCAGGGCTTTAAGCTGCTGTGCCACAGCGTCAGCCCCAGTGTGACAGCCTGATACATGTGTTCAATGTATAATGGTCAAATTAGGGTAATTATCATATCTATCACCTCAAATACTTATCATTTCTTTGTATTCGGAACACTTAAAACTCTTATGGCTATTTGGAAATATACAATAAATTATTAACTGTAGCCACCCTATTGTGGTATAGGACACTAGAACTCATTACTTCTAACTGTATTCTTGTACCTGATAACCAGTATCTCTTTACTGTCCTCACTCCTTCTATCTTCTGGAAGCTAGAATTCTACTTTCTACTTTCATGTGGTCGATTTCTTTATCTTCCACATATGAGTGAGTACATCAAGTATTTGTCTTTCCATACCTTGACATAATGGCCTCAGTCTCCCCTTTCTTTGTATAGCTGAATAATATTCTAGTTTGTGTACATACAGTATTTTCTTTACCCATCCTCTATCAATGGACACCTAGTTTTAGTCTACCTTGGCTATGGACAGTCGTGCTGTGATAAACATTGGAGTGGAGATACTGTTTCAACATGTTGATTTTCTTTCCTTTGGATACACACGTAGTAATGAGATAACTAGATCATAGGGTAGTTCAATTTGTAGCTTTTTAAAGAAATTCCTTATTATTTTCCACAATGACAATGCTAATTTACACTCAACCAACAGTGTAAAACAGTTCCCCTTTTTCTGAATCCTCACCGAGATTTTGATTTTAATTTCCCTGTTGATCAGTGACGCTGAACATTTTTTCATGCATTTATTGGACATCTGTAACTTTTGTTTTGGGAAATTCCTAGGCAGATCATTTGCACATTTTAAAATCAGATTATTTTGGACTGTTTTGTTTTTTCCTGATGAGTTATCTGAATTCCTTATATATTCTGAATATTCATTTTCTCACATTCTACAATCTTTTCACTTTGCTGATATATGTCCTTTTAAAACTGAAAATCTAAGATATTTCCGAAGAACACGTCACTTAAGCTGGGCCTAAATATCAATTGCTCTATAGCACTCTCTGCTATCTGAAACTTATGCCCAATTCCTAGCCTCCCAACAAGTTTTTTCTTTTTTTTTTTTTGCAGTATTTCCTAAAGCCTTGCCTATGTGTGGGGAGAATAGGCATTGGCTAAGATCTGAGAGAGATTGTATTCAGATTTTACAAGTAACCTTATTTGCAGTTCCTTCTTCTCTAGTACCCTACCCTCCAATTCCCACCTTCCAGGCAGCTCCAAATTCCTATCTCTGTTTCCCTAATAGAGGAATCCATTAATTTCTTCTTAGGGTCTATTTCCTAATTTATTGAATATGAGTCTCATCTTTTGGACTTCCTTCATTTCAAAATTTATATCTATACTTTTCAGGTATTCAATGCTGTAAAGTTGTTTCACTTATTTTCTCTAAGTTTTGCTACTATGTAATAAAAGGATGGTTTTTCCTTTTTTAAAACTTTTATTTAATAAATATAAATTTCTAAAGTACAGCATTTGGATTACAGTGGCTCCCTCCCCCCTACAACCTCGCTTCTACCCGCAACCCTCCCATCTCCTGCTCCCTCTCCCATCCCGATCACATCAAGATTCATTTTCAATTATCTTTATATACAGAAGATCAATTTACTATATCCTAAGTAAAGATTTCAACAGTTTGCACCTACACAGAAACACAAAGTCTAAAGTACTGTTTTAGTACTAGTTATACCGTTAATTCACATAGTACAACACATTAAGGACAGAGATCCTACCTGGGGAGTAAGTAAAAGGATGAATTTGACACCAGCTCTCCTATCATGTCCAGGACTATGTCTCATGAAATAAAATGTGAACAAATGCAGAGTTTAAACTACAAAGAACAGTAAAACTTAAAAAAAACAAAAGTCTGATAGATTGTTTATGGACAGATGTAGCTGGCTTACTATCTAACGAGTGAGGGCTTGGGGGAAACAAGCATTTTTAGAAAATGAAAAAGAATTTTTTTGTACACATAAAAAATATAAATTATTTTTCATCAGGCTATACCTTTTCTTGAATTATTTGTAAGACTTACTATATCTCATATTTATGTTCTTTCTTCTGTATCCTTTTAAAAACATTCACATGCTTCTGGCTGAGAAGTACAGGAAAATGATTTATGTTCACACTTGAAATCATAATAGTATTCTAAAGATACAGATAGAATATGTGAAAAAAAAATTTGAAAGATATTAGACATCAGAAAGTAAAAATGTGACCCCCCTGGATAATACAAATGTGATAAGCCTCTTATCTGCCCCAGATCATGGCCTTGAGAGAATTTCAAGGCCATGGTATAAGGAGGAATGCCCATGTGAAATCAGAGACTCCCTGAGATGAGGGTGCAATTCTAATAATCAGGGCAAAGGCAGACGGAGTTTACAAACAGAGCACTAGGAAGGGAAGAACTGCAGTGATTGAGAGAGAGAGAAAGGCAGTGGTGAAAGATATCTCCTGGGGCATTCCTTGAGATTTTAGTAGAGTACTGAGAACCACATGCATTTGAAGAAACTATCCAAGCTAGGGCAAGAACTCCTGAAAGGATTAAAGTGAAAAAAACATAAGAAAAAACAGCAAAAGATCAAACTGTTTTCAAGTGACTTCATTGCAATACAGAACAATACATCCATGTGAGTGAGCTAGGAATTGGATCTCTCCCAGTGGAACTTTGAGATGACTGCTGACTTACACAGACTCAGAGTAAAAAGATACAGCCAGGTCATGTCTGGATTTCTGACCCATAGAAACTGTAGGATAATAAATGCTGTTGTTTTAAGCTATGAAATTTTGGTGTTATATTTACTTAAGTGTAGGTACTAATCCTGAAAGGAATGTCCTTAACCTGATAAAGCACCTATATGAAACACCTTACAGAATACCTATTTAATGGTGAAAGACAGCTTTCTCCTCAAAACCAGGATCTCACTACTTTTGTTCAATTTGTTAGATTCTATTCAATGAACCAGCTACACCAGAAAAAGAAGTAAAAGGATTCCACATTGGAAAGAAATAAGTAAAGCTGTCCTTTTTCATAGACTACATGATCGTGTAGCTACCATGACCAAGAGGGGTTAGCAAGATTGCACAATACAAGATAAATTTATAAAAGTCAATTATATTTATAGATTCTGGAATTAGAAAAAAATCACACCTGAATTTTTAAAATGCTATTTATAATATATCAAAAATAGGAGTTGGCATTGTGGCACAGCATTTTAAGCAGCTGCTTTTGATGCCAGTTTATAGTATTGGAACTCTGACTCCAGTCCTGGCTGCTTTGCTCCTAATTCAGCTCCATGCTAATTCACCTGGGAAAACAGCAGAAGATGGAACAAGTATTTGGGCTCTGGTCAGCCATGTGAGAAACCCAGATGAATTCCCTGTCTCCTAGTTTCGGTCTGACCCAACCCTGGGTTACTGAGGCCATTTGAGAAGTGAATCAGCAGATGGAAGATGTCTCTCTCTCTGTCTCTCCCTCTCTCTGTATCATTCTGCTTTTCAAATAAATAAATAAATATTTTAAAATATTAAATACTTAGGAGTAATAATACCAAAAACTGCAAAGCTAAGAGAAATTAAAGAAGTCCTAAATAAACGGAAAGGTGTACTACTTTCACTGTTGGAAGTCTCAGTATTGTTAAAATGCCATTTCATCCAACATTGATTTAAAATTGCAGTTATTTGTTTATAAAAACTGAGAGGCTGATTTGAAAATTCATATAGAAATCTTAAAAAATAAGAAAACATTCTATGACTTACACCATGTGTTCTCAAGGATTTTTATAAAGGTGCAGCAATCAAGACAGTGAGGTATTGACATAAACTAGTGAAAGAAATCGATAGAACAGAATACAGAGTGCATAAATACACTCACAAAAATATGGACAATTGATTTTCAACAAAGATGTAAAGGTAACTCAGTGGAAGAACGATAACCTTTTCAATAAGTGGTACTGGGCAATTGGATATCTATATGCGTAGAATGAAGCAAGAAAAACTCCATCAAAGACACACTCATAGAACCCTGCCTGCACACACACACCCATACACCACACATATGAATACACTGAACTTATTTAGGCTAATGAAAATAATCTACTAAACACTCACAGCAAACTTTGTATTTATTGGTAAGAGATATGCATGTTCCCATAACATAAAGCAGTTTTAAAGTTATAACTGTCATACAGACATAATTAATTTGCATTAAAATCAGTTGTAGGACTCAGACAAAATCCGTTTGCATTAGTAATGTCAAGGATCAATTGCTTTGACCTAATACAAGAAAAATTTACATTGCAGTCAATTTTCTACAAGTTCGCATATGTCCCTAAAGAGTTGTAAACTGATTTAGTCAATAAAAAGTCAGTCAAAGTCACAAGCACAGTTCATGGTGGAAATATGGTTGTTTTTAATCTGAACTTTATTTGGTATATTTTTGACTATCATTTTAGAAGTTTGGACTATTCTATATACTTGTATAATTTGCTTTATATTTATAGTATTGTTTATAATATTTTGTATATTTAGTCTAATTTTATAAACTGCTTTTTAAAGTAATCATTAATTTACCTTAAAATAAAGTAAATGCTTAAAACTTAAGAAACTTGCTTATAACAACACTAACCATAAAGAACTATTTTCCTTCTGGAAAGAACTATTTTCCTACTATAACTAGTACTCAATCAGTATTTTACACTTTATGTTCTGTGTAGGAGCAAACTGTTGAAATCTTTACTTAGGATGTAGTAAATTGATCTTCTGCATATAAAGATAATTGAAAATGAATCTTGATGTGAATGGAATGGGAGAGGGAGTGGGAGATGGGAGGGTTGCAGGTAGGAGGGAAGTTATGGGGGAGTAGTCATTATAATCCATAAGCTGTACTTTGGAAATTTATATTTACTAAATAAAAGTTTAAAAATGTAAAAAAAAAAAGAACTATTTTCCTAATGGAATCTTCTCCTGAAGCCCATGAGTCTAGGTTACTCTTTTTTTCTATTTATTTATTTACTTATTTGAAAGACAAAAACTGACAGAGTTATCTGCTGGTTCACTCCCCAAATACCCTCAATAACTGGGGTTGTGCCAGGCTGAAAGCAGGAGCCCTGGACTCGGTCTGTGTCTCACATGTAAGTGCAAGGACCCAACCATTTGAGCCACCACTTTTGCCTGTTAGTGTGCACATTAACAGAAAGCTGCAACTGAAGTGGAGCCAAGACTCAAACCTAGACACTCAGATGTGAGACATGGGATGCACTAAGCAGTGTCTTAACTGCTGTACCAACTACTCACCACACATGATCTTGTGTTTAGTCATGAGTATACTAGTACATCCTCCACCAACAAATTCCTGGAGGAAAGGCTCAAAGGAAATCTTACCTCTATCAACTCATTGATAGAATACATCAGATCGCTAAGCACAGACTACAAGCACCACTGCTGTACAAATAACTTGCTGTTATCTGGGTTAAGTGATCTAAGGCTGGTCTTTCATTACTTCCATGCTGATATTTTAGATGGTTACAATGTTAAATGAGCTATTATATATGCAACAATTTTAAAATTTCTAAATACTGCACATTTTAAATTCTTCCTGTAATAAGCAAGTTGTTGGAGAATTAGATAGATGAATGATTGGATGTATGTATCTGTAGACGAATGGATATATAGAAAGAAGTGTTAAGATGTGTGAAAGAGATTATGGTAACAAGATATCAATGAGTAGCTCCCCTAAAAATTTGTTAGGAAGTAGCAATAGAGAGAAATACCTTGTCTTTGGTTATGTTTTACTTTTTTTGGCCAGAGTTTATATGAATTTATTTGAAAGACAAAACCTCCTCAATAGCAAATGCCTGCTTTATAAATAATTTCTGATCCAAGTGCTTAGATGGCACACACAGTTTTCTTGGTATGCTTCATTTTTTACTGTGTGCACGTGATGTTTTCATTGCAGTGTAGAATCCTGAAATGTTCAGGAAAGTCACAAAGTGATTCCTCCCAGGTGTATAGGTCAGGTGGCAGGCAGGCAGGGACCTGCTTTTCCTTGTTGTAGGTGAGGAATCAGGCCCCAGGAAGCTACTTGGGATGCTCAAGTTCTTAGGCAGAATCAGCCCTGTGTCCATCCGTTCTGTAGCTTGGATGCAGATCTAGAGTTCTTTGTCTCATCCCATGAAGCTTGCTTTTTCTCATTTTATTTAAGGTATGCAGCTTTCATGTATTTCATATATACAGACTTAGGAACATAGTGATACTTCCCACCCTATCCTCCCACCTGCTCGTGCTCCCTCTCTTCCTCCTCCTTCCTCTCCTATGTTTTAACAGCTATTATTTACTAAGCATGAAATTGTTTTTACAGGATTATGCAAAATTCTTTATATTCCTACTTTCACTTAATCTCCACATTAAGTTAGTACATTTGTTCCCAGCTTGCACATAAGGAGACTGATACTCAGAGAGATTGAGCAAATCTCTGATTTAAGGGTCACACAGCCCTTAAATTGCAGAGATGGAACTTGAACAAGTTTGTCTAAAATGACAATGTGCTTTCCAATATTACATAAGGGCTCCAAGTCACATTGGAAGGTCTCCCAGGGACTCATCACGGGAGGTCCTTTGCATTCCCCAACCTGCTGAATTAATGCAGAGGGTCTGGGAAATATCTCAAGTGGCCAGGGTTACTCACACTGAAAATCAACACTATCTGGAGTGAAATGATGTGATTTGTAACGGCAAAGGTCATTCACAGTCTTAAAGAAACCAGATAATCAATTTTCACTTGATGGATTCCTTGTTGTCTCTTCATCTTCATCCTCCCCCTCCCTTCTCCATCCATTCCCCCTTTCCTTCTTTCTTCATCTTCTTAACCCTTCCTTTTTCTCTCTCTCTTCCTCTCTCTTTTCTTCTTTCCTTTCTTTTTACCTTTTCCAAGACCTTAATTATTCCCATGACTTTGAATACCAAATCTGCTATGAGCAGTCTTCATCTGCTATACATTGCATGTTCCTATAGCCCTGGCATATATATACTGAAGCCTAATTTCAAAATGATACTATTAGAAAGATGGACTGGTGGGAGATACGTCATGAAAGCAGAACTCTTCTGAATGGAATCAGTGTCCTCATTAAGGAGACCACAGATAGTGTGGCTGCCACCTCTGCTATGTGTAGACACAGCGACAAGAGAGCTGTCCACAGCAGCAAACGGGCCCTTCCTAGACACCGAATCCATCAGGGCCTCAGTCTTGGACTTGCCAGCCTTCAAAACAGTGAGAAAAAAAATTCTGTTATTGATAAGCCACCTAACCCGTGGTATTCTTTCCCTTAAATTAAAAAACATTATTAAAAATAGTTTTTTTTTCTTTTTTTAAACTGACGTGAAAATTGTACACATTTATTAGGTACCATAAGATGTTTCAAACCTTGTACACGTTGTGTGATATGCAATCACAGCTAAAGGTATGCGTCTCCTTAAGCATGTCAGATTTCTTAAACCCTTATCCTCGGTTTTCTAGCAGAAATATACAGTTGATATAGCAGCCCAAATGGGCAAAGACACCATCTCAGTAATCTACAAAAATGTCACTATGCATACTATCCACATCACTCAAGATTGGATGATTTTAAGGACTCGGTGTATATGAGCATTATGGCTGCTCATCTTTAAGGTGCAGTTTTGAGCTAATTCTTTACTGTGTACTCTTATATGCACTGACAAATTCCAAAACATGTTCATCCAATAAGGCTTTACTGAGTAAACATTGCACTGCAAGCACCACGTTAGGTGCTTTAGTAGGTTATAGTGATCCTACATTGTGCATGATGGCATATTTGGCTAAATCCAGGTGACCTGGGATTCTAGACATAGGTCTGGTTCTGTGTTGGTGACAAGAAGCACAATGACTCCTCTCGTAGTGGAGTGCTGAATATAAAGAAAATGATAAAGCCACATCTCCTGATCACAGCTGAGACAAGTTTTTTACTTTGCAGGCCCCGTGTGACTAGATTGGGCCCACCTGGAAATTCAAGAAAATCTCCACTTTAATTAAAACACATCTGTAAAGTCGCTTTTGCCATGGAAGGCAACATAGATGTCTCAAGTGTCATCTTCTCCCTGTTCTTAGGACCATAGGATGTGGATGTCTTAGGAGATTATTATTCTGCCTACCTTGGGGCTCTTAAAGCTTGTATTCATGTCAGGAAGGAGATCTAGTCACTTATGAGGATGCCTCACAAAAACAAGTGCAGATATTCCATCTCGATTTTGTTTCCTCTGCCTTTCTTGCTTTAAACAACAACAACAACAAAAATGCAACCTTCCATGGCCAAGGGACTTGCAAAGCAACATTGCATGAATTGCTGTTCATTCGGAGTTTTCTGCATTGTTTTCTTCATTCTTCATTGCAGAGACATAGTCTTCCATTTTATGGATGTTCCATAAGTGTCTTATTGATGTACATTTGGTGTAATTCCAATATCATTTGTAAAACAGCAGCCGGTGCCACAGCTCAATAGGCTAATCCTCCGCCTAGTGGTCCGGCACACACCAGGTTCTAGTCCCAGTCGGGGTGCCGGATTCTGTCCCGGTTGCCCCTCTTCCAGGCCAGCTCTCTGCTGTGGCCCGGGAGAGCAGTGGAGGATGGCCCAAGGGCTTGGGCCCTGCACCCCATGGGACACCAGGAGAAGCACCTGGCTTCTGCCTTCGGATCAGCGCCGTGCGCCGGCCACAGCGCCGGCCGCGGCGGCCATTAGAGGGTGAACCAATGGCAAAAGGAAGACTTTTCTCTCTGTCTCTCTCTCTCTCTCACTGTCCACTCTGCCTGTCAAAAAAAAAAAAAAAAAGAAAGAAAAAGAAAAAGAAAACAGCATCCTCTCTATTGTTTGCAACACTTCCATGTTTAATCATAATATATATTTTTGCTTATTTCTGTCATTTGGACTGCCTGTTTATTCATGTCCCATACCACAGAGTTGTACATAGTGAGAATTTAAGGTATATTTTAATATTAGTTAGTTTTATCCTCCCTTATTGCTCTACTTCAGATGTTTCCTTTTCTTCCTTATTTGTTTACTATTCCTTCCAAAGTTAGTATTAACTTGTCTGTTTTTAAAAATCTATGAATACTTTTCTTGGCATCCACAGCATTTATAAAATAATACAGGAAGATGATACTTTATTACAATCAATCTTTCCATCCAAGGATGTAGTACACCTTTGTACTTAAACAGTTTCCTTACACACGAGGATTCTTAAATGATCTATGTAGACTATTCATGAAAAGAGAAAGGGTGTTGGTTACGATTGGGTAATGTTAAGGCTTTATCCCCCCCAATCAATCTAAATCTTCTAAAACCTCAAACAGTTATTCCCCATTGTATTAAAAACATTAATGTGCCTTTTGAATGAGTAAGAATCCAGTTGTCTGTGCTTAAAAGATTACCTCCAACCCCTTTCTTCTCACCTCCCCTCTGCACCAGGCAGCTCCCATTCTGCACTCAGGTTTCACATGCCCTGGTTGAGATTGTGTCAATTGTCCTGCTATGTGCTTCCATAATACCTGTAATTCTGACAGCATAGCACTAAGTGCTCCTTCTTGAAAGACTTCAATGACTTTCATCTTTCTTGTTCCCAACAACAACCATAGTTCATTGGGGGAGGCGTATTAAAGAAACAAATAATTAATTGAATAAATGGGTGATTCTAGAATAAAAGTTTTCTCTAGATCCAAATCTTTCATATTATTTTCATTTCTGATATTTCACATAAGCAAAAAAAAGATTCAAACAAATATCCTAGTGAATAGAAAGAATTGCAAAGAAAGATTAAAAGACAAACATTTCAATGAACAGTCACAGCCTTGAGTGAGCACCATTTCATCACTTGTAGAATTCAACACATGCATACTTCCCTTACCTACAACATCTATCACTTAATTATTTATTAAGAAAGTAGCTAAACATTTTGTATAGTTATGTAGAATATAAAGAAAGCTGAGTCATTTATAAATGTGTGTATATATATATGTGTGTGGGGGTGTATATATATATATATATATATATATATATATATATTTCATTCAGTGCCCATCCATGTAGAGAGAAAAGTCAATCTATACATCAGACAGTAATATGATGATAAACAGCAATACAAAGAATAAATTTAAAGATCAGCTGGCTGGTGCAACCTTAAAGAACTAAAGTGCTAGAATTGTTGACTGAGATTGTGAAGGAAAACTTTAAAGTAGGAATCTTGATTTTCCTTTTGAGATTAAAGAACAGAAGGCCAGACTATTAGTGGAAGAGCAAGAACTAACTTTACTGATTTGGGAAACTTGGACAAAAAGGTAATCTATTTACATCTCAAATATACTTTTTTATATTTACCAATGAATAAGGAGAAATTTAGTGTCAGAGTCCAGAGTGCGAACCATTACACTAATAGAATTAAAAAGGAGAGAACAATTCAACATGAGAAGTGGGATACACAGCAGACTCATAGAATGGCAGATATCCTAAACAGCACTCTGGCCTCAGAATCAGCCCTTAAGGCATTCGGATCTGGCTCAAGAGCCCATGAGAGTATTTCAGGCATGGAAAGCCAAGACACTCTGGCAAAAAACAAAACAAAACAAAAAAAAAAAAAACAAAAAAAAACCTAAATCAAAGATCTCTGTGAGATCCCAGCAGAAAAATGGGCCATCAAAGAAGGAGGTACCTTTCTCTGAAAGGAGGAGAGAACTTCCACTTTGACAATGGCCTTGTCTAAATAAGATCGGAGTTGGCAAACTCAAAAGGCTTTCGTAGCCTTGGCAGCTCATGACAAGAGCCTCGGGTGATTACTGACGTCATAAATAAGAGTGTCAATTGTTAAATCAACAACAGGAGACACTGTGCACTTACTCCCCATGTAGGATCTCTGTCCTTAATGTGTTGTACTATGTGAATTAACAGTATAACTAGTACTCAAACAGTACTTTATACTTTGTGTGTCTGTGTGAGTGCAAACTGTTGAAATCTTTACTTAATATATACTAAATTGATCTTCTGTATATAAAGACAATTGAAAATGAAGAATAGGATGGGCGAGGGAGTGGGAGATGGGATGGTTGAGGGTGAGAGGGTGGTTATGGGAGAAAAAGCCGCTATAATTCAAAAGTTGTACTTTGGAAATTTATATTTATTAAATAAAAGTTTAAAAATGAAATTTAGTGTCAGAATGAATGTCTCAAGTGTTGTGTTCTCCCTGTTCTTAGGACCATCAGAATGGGTTTGTATGACTACATACAATTTCTAACACTCTTACAGTGATTGCAAAGTCTTGAAGGTCTTTAGACACCTACTTGGTATATATAATTGCATGAAATAAGTACTTTTGAAGAGATAATCATATGGTTCAAATGTATTTTCTCTACACATACATACCACATCACATTGCACTTGTGTAAGCAAATAAATTATAATCTTGACTATTGTATTGTTTGCCACCATTTAATTCTTTCTGAACTTGGCTCATTTTATTATAATGCTTGAATGATTCACATGCAATGTTTCCAACCCACTTTTCCTGGTCTGTGAAACTTTTTAACGAAATGTTAGCATTTTCAGGCACCAGATGTTTTGACATAAGGAGAAGTAATATGTAAATTTTAATCCATGCTAGGAACAATAGCCATGAGGCACCTTTTTCTTATTACCTGAATCATGTGCTTAACCACAATGTGATCTACCTATCAAAATCATCACCACCTAGAATTTTGCATTCTTGTCATAGTTGTCAATTAATGAATCTGATAATTATTTGACATGATGGATATCCATTATTTAGCCAGTAAATTTTATTGTATGCTACTACTGCACCATCACATAGCTATAGTTCTGCAAGTAATAATAATAATAACAATAATAGCAGCAACTTTTAAATGAGCTTTAATCTTCTTTTTAGTGGTAAAATCATTGTTTATATTAAACCTTATAGTGGCAAAATCACTTGTTTGGAGCTGGCCTTGTGGTATACCAGGTAAAGCAGCTACCAGTGACATCAGCATTCCATATGGGCACCAGTTCAAGTCTTTGCTGCTCCACTTTTGATCCAGCTCCCTGCTAATGACCCCTAGGAAAGCAGGAGAGGATGGCCTGTGTCCTTGGGCCTCTGTACCCACCTGGGAGAACCAAAAGAAGACCCTGGCTCCTGGCTTCCAATCAGCCCAGATCTGGCCATTGCAGCCATTTAGGGAGTGAACCAGTGGATGGAAGATCTCTCTCTGTTTTTCCCTCTCTCTCTGTCACTCTGCATTTTGAATAAATAATAAAGCTTTATTTTTAAAAATCACTTGTTTTAATGAAATATATTAAATCTATTATGGATTTCTTCATCTTTTCCATGCTTTTCACATAACTTGGAGTAAGGGATGTGTGGTTGTGTATATAGGTTTCCAAAAGAAGAGATTTGAGGATGGTTTCAATCAGAATAACATGTTCTGTGCATTTCCTTTTCTCATATGCAGAGATCAGAAAATTTTTTATGAACTCCTGCATGGGAATAGGTGTACAACACAGCACACTTGCAATAAACATGCAAGAAATAATCAAGTGGGGCTGGCAATGTGGCGTGTCAGGTAAAGCCACAGCCTGCAGTGCTGACATCCCACATGGGCACTGGTTTGAGTCTTGGCTGCTCCACTTTGATCCAACTCTCTGCTATGGCCTTGGAAAGCAGTAGAGGATGACCCAAGTCTTTGAGCCCCTGCATCTGCATGGGAGACCCAGAAAAATCTCCTGGCTTCTGGCTTCAGATCCGCAGAGCTCTGACAGTGTGGCCATCTGGGGAGTGAGCCAGTGGATGGAAGACCGCTCTCTCTCTCTCTCTCTCTCTCTCTCTCTCTCTCTGCCTCTGCCTCTCTGTAACTTTCTGCCTTTCAAATAAATAAATATATCTTTTCAAAAAAAATACATATATATATATATATGAACCATGTAGTTCTTTTAAAAAATCAAGTATAAAATCCATTCAGCCATTCATCTTTTTAGTCAATATCATGCTAAAAAAATCATCCTTATTTTTACCTGTATCACACTGGTTATTTTGTCTACATGGAAAGTATCATATTGATTAGTACTTTTTGCATTGATATTTCTTTTTTTTTTAGGTTTTATTTATTTATTTGACAGGTAGAGTTACAGACGGTGAGAGGGAGAGAAAGAGAAAAGTTTTCCTTCCATTGGTTCACTCCCCAAATGGCCGCCACGGCCGGTACTGCACCGATCCGAAGCCAAGAGCCAGGTGCTTCTTCCTGGTCTCCCATGCGGGTGCAGGGCCCAAGCACTTAGGCCATCCTCCACTGCCCTCCCGGGCCACAGCAGAGAACTGGACTGGAAGAGGAGCAACTGAGACTAGAACCAGCGCCTGTATGGGATGTCAGCACTGCAGGCAGAGGATTAACCTACTGAGCCACAGCACCTGCGCCAGTATTAATGTTTCTTTAAGATGAAATATTCATGTAATCTTATTCTTGTAAAAAACAAGAAACCTATATTTGAACATAGAACACTACCCTTCACCACAAACTCAGGATGGTTTCTTTTTGCCTTTTTGAAGCCACTATAATAAAACCCATAAACATGGTATCAAATATTAGAAAGTCTTAACACAAGTGAAATACTTATTAATTTCATCATCAAGGAATAGCTTTAGTCAATATCAGTTAGCAGCTTTAAACCATTTTACATATTAAATACAGTATTCTATTTATCCTAGATCATCTAGGGACCATCCAGTTATTAAAAGGTTTAGCCGAGTTTTATTTTTTTTTTTAAGAAATTTTATTGGTGCTTGTTAGAAACTTTGTAACATTCTGAAAATATTTTCCAAGAAACAAAACCGTAATGCTGTGGAGAAGCAAATGGCAGGGGACCATATAAGAAATGTGACAATTAGTTGCAATAATAGGGAAATACTGGACCCTTGTTTTCAGTATGTACTATCTAGTGAGTAGTGGTCAGTTATGAAGTCTTGCAACTGTTAAGCATTCTTTTAGATGATCAATTCACCTTCTACATTTTGCAATGCAATATATAGACAAAGGAAGAACAAAAGGCATAGTAAAACACTTAATAATTATAATCTTTCATTTGATATATACAGAGAAAATATTGGCACATTTAAAAATATCTGTACAAAGATTCATGTGTGTTTTCTACTTTTTACTTGTTGAACACTATATTTAGTGGAGTACTAAGCCTGTTATTATAAAGTAAATTGGAATTTTCAGGGTCTCTTTACAGAAATACAGTGTTTATTATAGCAAAGTCAAGATACAGTGTAAATATTTCCATTGTATGGGAATGTTGTCCATACTTTAAGATAAATAAAGCATTCTTAATACAAAATAAAATAAAATAAATTGAATATATGTTATTGCAAAAATTAAAAGAAAAAAGGAGGAGTGAGGAAGTATCCTTTAGTTTTTAGTTCTAAGAATTTATTTTTGAAATACAGGAAACTGTTCTCTTTATGGTAATATAAAAATTTAAAAAATAAAGTACACCAATGTTTTTCATTTTCTAAGAAAATAAAGATACATTACCTTTTATTAAAAATGAAAAATAGTAATCATTACAAATTCTACAGTCTTATTATGGTAATAATGTTTTTTTAATCTAACAAGTGTTAGATTAAAATTACTGGAATGTTACTTCAGCTACTTACATATATATATAATGCTATTAAAGTCAAAGGTTTTTAACTACAATGTTATTCTTAAGATTAAATAGCTGAATTAATTTTTGCTTTGTATGCCATAAGCAACTGCTGTACTGATAGATAACATCCTTCAGTTTAGTTTGCTTTTAAACTTCACTAGTTACACCTTAAATGACATGCAACAATGATTGTATGTAATTCTTTCACTAACATGTCTCTCTTTTCTTTTGTCTATTTTATTTATTACATATAACAACCAGCTTTAATTAATACACAAACAAAACATTTCTGAGGAGAAAATCAGCTAGAAAAAGCAGAATTTTGAAATTGAAAGGTACATAGTGCAGTGGGAAAATTAACGTTGCAAACACAGAAGTCAATAATTTTATTTTTAAGCCTATTGGGTCATGTAGATATGAATTTAACAGAAGATCATTTGATTATGTAGAAACACACATAAAAATCCCCTTACAAGAAGGTAATCAGTTCCCTTTTACATATAAAGCAGTAGACAGCAGCACTCAATCATCAAATTGATTGAATTATGAGGGAGATTTTTTTTTCAAGGATCGAAATAAGCAGTTTGAGAATCTCAAAAATCAAATTCTCTATGAAACCCACAGAGAAACTTTCAGCACATTTTTAAGAAAGCCTCTTTTTTCTCAATTTTTGAATTGTTTAACTGTTTTCAAATTTAAAATAATACAAATAGTAAAATGCTAGTGTGTCAATGAATAACTGATTACAGGAGGGTTCTATTGCACATTAGATCAGCAACACTCCTTATGTATTTAGCACTTATTGAGTAAATGTCTTGAAATCTCTGTATATGCAACATACATTAACTCAAATTGATAGCTTTCATTTATCAACATCTGGGACACTGGAGGAGTAAATGATGTAATTCCAGGTAGCACATTCAGACTATGCCATATGAATACTGAAGCAAGATTCAATCTTTCATGTATTTTCCAGTAACCCAGGATGTTGATCTAATGCTGATGACACAGCAGAATGATTCCAGTTAATTAATTGATTCCAGTTTTTGTCCATATCTTAGACATCAAAGCTGGTAAATATCAGCCAAGAGACATTTTGAAGACCTCCAGAATACTTGGTTCCACCATAAATTTATTTAAATATTTATACTCCACATTATCAGGACAGAGCATGATACCTTGAAGTATTAAAAAATTCCAATATGACTCAGACCAACAAAACAAAATAAAAATATGTATTTTTTAAGTTGTGAGGGCTAACTCCTCCCCTAACACTATGGCAAATGAGCACACCAAATCAAGAAATTGTTTCTACTTTTTTTAAATGAAAGAGCTATTAAATATTGTATTTACAGTCATATGAGCATCAGAAAGTAAGTTGAAGTTTCAATAAGGAGAAGGAAGGAAGTGGGTGGTGAAAATTTGAAAGTGGATTACTTTATAAGTTAACAAATTTCTTAGTGAATAATATAACACTAGTATACTTTTATCTCATAGCTATTAGAATCTGGACAGTGATACTCAGACAAGTAGGTTTCCCTCCATATCATTATAGATGACATTAGCTGCACACTTATCTCTTGAAAGAAACATAGCTAAATAGCTGTATAAAGTAACAGATCTGACACAGGAATTTTTCATATTGGATCCCACGAGACATTTTGGATGTCCCTAAAACTCTTGATACATGCAAATTATTTTCCTTAGATAGAGTTCCAACTTTTTTCTAGAAAGGTCTATACATTTCATTAAAGTTTCAAGGGAACCATGCCGTATAAAGTTAAGAACCACTGTCTGATTTTCAATATATTTTAATTTATTAGGACACAGTCCTAGTTTTTATTCTACTTTTTCATACACATTACACATTTTACAATTCCCTGCCATTTCATGAACTGAATGCAACAGCAAGTATTAGTCCTCACTCATCACATCTTGTGTGTCCAGGATCTACCAACACCTACCAAGTCCTTATGTCAACTATGAGGAAGAGGTTTCAGGTCCAAGTAGTAACATTAACAAAATGGAAAATGATGACAGAGCAGTGATGTCATTAGTACAAGTTTTCTCAAAATAGGAGGAATGAGAATAGTAAATAAAAGGAGAATGGAAATCGGCTGGCAATGTGGTTCAGCGTTTTGTCTGAAATGTTGGCATCTCATATGAGAGCCAGTTCAAGTCCTGGCTGCTCCACTTCAGATCCAGCTCCCTGTTAATGTGCCTGAGAAAAGCAGTAGAGGATGGCCCAAGTGCTTGCGCCCCTACCACTGATGTAGGAAAACTGGATACAGCTCTTGTCTTCTGGCTTTGGCCTGGCCCAGCCCTGGCTGTTGCAGCCATTTGGGGAGTGAAGCAGTGGATGGAAGATTCTCTTTCTCTCTCAATTTCTCTGTCTCTCCCTCTCTCTATGTAACACTGCATTTCAAATAAATAAGATAAATCTTTACACCGGCTGCAGCACGCCAGCTGCAGTGGCCATTGGGGGGTGAACCAATGGAAAAGGGAAGACCTTTCTCTCTGTCTCTCTCACTGTCCACTCTGCCTGTCAAAAAAACAAAAAAACAAAAAAAAAAAAAGGAAGTCAAAGAAAGAAATCAGAAATCAGCCTCCTCCCTGCATGGTGTTTTTTCTGTTACCCTAAAACATAATCTTTCTTAAATATGATCCTTTCCAATATTAAATGAAATTGTCAACTCAGATAATAAAGTGAAATTTCATATAAAGTTAAATGTATATAATCTTTTCTTGAAAATTTTTGAAAAAGTATATTGAGCTGCTCTCTTTCACATGGAGTGTGTTATATGAACTCATCTATATGGCTTTAATAATCATTATTAGAAATTAGTAATTATTTTTCCATGTCAAACAATGAAAATTATTTTGATTTTCCAAAATCTGAGCTAATTGTGTAAGCAAAAGCTGGAATAATCATTACAGCATCAGTATTTAATGTTTCCCTATATTAGATTTTATGATGTATTTTCCGTGTAAGAAATATCTGAAAGATCTTTCAAAGATTTATTCTTA
Organism: Sylvilagus floridanus; assembly: GCA_949820135.1. NCBI lineage: Eukaryota > Metazoa > Chordata > Mammalia > Lagomorpha > Leporidae > Sylvilagus > Sylvilagus floridanus. Next base: position 31,880,362 of record OX463236.1, on the reverse strand, counting down.
AGTTTAATGTCCATTCAAGATGACTTCTCTAAGTTAGTGATATGTATTCTAATCTCTAGCCTTCTCCCTCCCAGTAAAAATTTCCTTTCTACTCAGTCATTTCACTCTACTTTTTAAAGACCCCCACCCCCCGATCTGTTGCCACTATTATTTTCTAGAACTTTCCAGCAGTCATATTCCAGGCTGCTCAGCTATTTCTAATGAGTGTTCCATCAGAATACCCTCAACTTATTCTTGTATCATTTAGTTGACATTCCCTTATATGGACACACTTTCACCCAATTTATGCCCTTAAAAGAGAGGTGAAGTTCTATTATTCCCACAGATCTTGTCACTAATTTTCTTTGTTGGATCTGTGTTTACAGACTTTAATTCTACATTTCTTCTTTCCCTTTTTGATACTTATTCTGTAATCTTATTGGCTTTGTGAGAAGTAAGACTGTATCTTTCTCATCTGTTCTACATTTTCACAGGAACGACTACAATTCTGTGTATCCTCCTTAAATTCTTGTTGTCTGAATGAAACTCATGGAGATTCTGCAGAGAGCAACATGCTTTCAGTAACTTAGTTACCAAAACTAAAACAAGATCTAGAGATAAAACTGGGTGATGCATCATAATATAAATATTTATAATAAAAGCTGACAATGCAAACAAACATTACAGGAAACTCTAGGTACCTATGGGAATACAATTTCATTGAGAGGTGAAAAAGAAATAGCTTTGTTTCACTAATCATTTTGCCAGTTGACATTCCAATTATCAATATTTTGTCAATTTGGAGCAAAACTGTATCAACAGCTAATTAACCTATGTCCAGAATTGAACATGATGATAAGTTATAAAGATCTGACAAATTGTCCCCGTAGAGGGAACTTTTATATTTTGTTTACTGAAATTGATTATTCAACATCTCTTTGGTGCTATTTGAATAATCAGAAGAATAAAAATGGAAGAAAGAACACATGCTACCTACATTGTATACGTGTGTGTGTATCTTTCTGTGAAGGGATAAATTCTAGTCCATATTCTTGAGGAAAATATTCAAAATGTTCCCCTTTCTCCACAGAGCATGGAGACTGTAATTGAACTGAATAAGGAAATTAGGATCTGTTTTTAGTAACTGATGTTTTTAATAATTTTCTGTATTTTATTGTGGACATTTTTCATGTTTATTTTAGACTAACTTTTCACTTACAAATCACAGATAATCTGTTTTATAAATATTTTCCCCAAAAGGCTTGAACTTTAGAATTATATGTACATTGGACAATAGAAAGAAGCTGTGACCACTTTAACTGTTGATCTTGATTCATTAAAACTAACATTGTAAGAGTTGAATAGGAGAAGATGAAAGTGAAATATTAAGCAAACGATTGCATTAGTATTTTCAGTCTGTTAGTTTCAATAGTGTGTCACCAAGTTGCTGCCCGTAAAACACCAGTAGAGAGTGTGCAGTACCTCTTGATAAGCACACCATGACTCTTCCTCCTGTGAACTCTTCTGTTGCCTCTCATCAGTCCAGTTTTCATGAACAATGTATTCCTTTCAGAAAAATGAAGGCAATCCAACAAACAGAATGAAACTGCATAGCACCAGCACAGATTTCCTCCCAGTTGATGAATTGGTCCTGTTTATTTCTTATAATTCATCACCATCATCTGAGCTAAAGCTACTTCTTCTACTGCTCTCTTTGGAAATTGCAGGAGAAGTGACAGATAGCAGAGGATCTGCTCCAAATGGAGATAATTTGCCATCCAGTAGCATATCATCTAATCTTTGTTCCTCTTTCAAAGCTGCACTAAATGATAAGTCTGTGAAGTGTGACAAAGGATCAGAGAAGGCCATAGCTTGATCAGAAAGCTCAGGACTTGGCTCTTGAGATAGAGTCAGTTGTTGGCAATAGTCTGCTGAATGCTGCTCAAGATGAGTCTGCTGTTTGATGACGGGAGCACCCAAGTCAACCACACCGAGTGAAGCCAGGGTTGGCAGACCGTGAGCACGTGCCTGGATTTCTAGTTCCTGCAATGTCAAACAACAATTGTTAAATAATGCCTTTGAGAATGGACTAAATTTTAGAGAATAAACCAGAAACAGAACCGAAATATTAAGCATTCAGTTGAGGAGTAATACAAATTTTAAATGTTCTTTGTGAATGATGGAATCTACTGCATTTCTAGTGCCTGAAAAAAATCCCTGAAAAAATTACTCAGAGTTTTTTTTTTTTTTTCATTCTCTTCTCATTGTTCTGTAAAGGAATTCAGGAATTCATATGATGACCCCACAGTGACTGACACGACAATACAGTCATTTGGAGATAGTGGAACATCTTCCATTCATTCTCCCTGATTAATTTCTCACCATGATTCAGGTCCATTTCATTGAAATAGAATAAGTATTATACCTAACTTATAAACATGCTCACATAAAAAACTGAGTTACAGAAGCCCATATTTTTGGTGTTTGTGTCACATGAATAGTTGAAGAGAGACAATATAAACTGATATAATATGACTATAGACAATGAAATCCATAGCAGTGTTATTAATAAAGTTACTAAATAAGAGGCAGAGGAAGGAATTTAGCATTTTATATTACTTAGACTAGCAAATGTTCCATTTAGTATTATTTTCCCTGGGATAATATCGTTTGTGCTTGTGAAATGAGTTTTATTTCCTGAATTTGTTGATTAGTTGTTATGCATTGTGTGTGTGTATTTTTGTAAAGGCATCTTGTTCCTGTAATTCTAATCGAAACCTAATTGAAACTACCTAATTCATGAACTTCTAAAAGGCAATGAAATTATCCTGTAGGAGGAAAAATAATTGTTAACAAAAAAAATGAATGAGACCAATGAATAAAACCGATGACACGTAAGTCATGTGTAAGCTGCATGGTTCATGGCAACGCTATTATGAAAACCTGAATCCGGAGTAGAAGTCGCCGGTTTGCCTGTTCTAACTTCTTCTGTCTGCGCTCTAACTCTCGGGCTCTCTGCTGTTCTTTTTGTAGCCACTTGATGTACTCCACTGATGCTTTCAGAATGGTGCCTTTGTTCCAGCGCATATCACTGTAGAATGGAGAGATAACCTTTTCACAATTGTGCATGTCAGCAGAATTCCTAAGAACTTACAAAATCTTTTACATTAATATGAAATAATGATTTACATGACTATTATTCACTCTTAGATATTATTGCTTCTGAATAGAAATTTTAATAGAATAGTTAAGAAGCCCTTATATAGTAAAATTAATCCCAGAATGAAAATAAGTGTCAAAAGAAAGTAATAAAGTGACTTTTTGTGGGAGAGCTAAATGCAATATCATGATTCTACCATTACAGTTTTTATATTTTTAGTGAAAATTGCTTTTATTATTAACTTCAAGATTAAAATCTATGTGCAGTATTTCTGCATTAATGAACTAGGAAATGTACATTACTGAGGACTTAAGACTAAATTTTTTAAGATCATTTCAAATGTACCAATCTTTTAACCTACTTTCTAATAAGGTTGCTTTTATGTTTCTAAGGAAAAAAAATAAAGTCTTTCCTGGATGGTGATCCTGAATGATTGTGAAACAAATCACCGCTTGGCAACATAACTTTAAGCAATAGAGCAAACTTTCTAAAACCATCCAGCTATTTTTTTTTTCCTGCACAGACATTTTTAATACTTTTTTTTAAAGCTGGATATAGACATCCATTTTTAAGTAAGTTCAAGATAAGATACAAGTAAATATTACTGGATAGCCTTTTAGGCTATAGCATAGAAAAATGATTCTAGTGCAATGTTTTCAAGACAGGAAAAATTATAAATATGGAATTCTGGCACAGGTTTCTGGTTTTAATAGCTAAAAATATACATTGAGCAATGGAATATTCTGTTACAATTAAAATATGTATGAGAATGAGGCCAAATCAATTGTGAAATATTAATCAGGATTGTTGGAAAACCCTGATGTCTTTAAATTTAGAGATGTTCTCAACACCACATAAAGGAAGCTGGTTTTTGTGTGAAGCATATGTGTACACTTTTGCGTTATATGATCTATTTGAAATACATTGAACTTTGTGTGTGTTTCTTAAGGGTCAAAAATGGGCAAATATGGATTATAAACTAGCTAATTTGAATGTACCTCACTGAAAGTTTGCCTTAGGTAATAATGCCATTGACAGTAATAATTTTCTTTAAAAAGTCCATTTTTCAGGGCCAGAACTGTGGCACAGCAGGTTAAAGCCCTGGCCTGAAGTGCCGGCATTCCATATAGGCGCCAGTTCGAGACCCGGCTGCTCCTCTTCTGATCTAGCTCTCTGCTATGGCCTGGGAAAGCAGTAGAAGATGGGCCCTACTCTTTGGGCCCCTGCACCTGCGTAGAAGACCCAGAAGAAGCTCCTGGCTTCGGATTGGCGCAGTTCCAGCCATTGTGACCATCTGGGGATTGAACCATCAGATGGAAGACCTCTCTCTCTCTCTCTCTCTCTCTCTCTCTGCCTCTCCGCTCTCTGTGTAACTCTGACTTTCAAATAAATAAATAAATCTTTTAAAAAATCAAATTTTCTACCAGTAGATGAAAATGCATGGTAGAGTAATAATTCTTGCACTGAAATGCACCAAACCACTGTCAGCATCTATCTTAAGCTTGAAAATCCTCTATCAAGGCTAACGGCCTAGTGGTTAAGTTGCTGATTGTGGTAACTGTGTCCTATATCACAGTGCCTGGGCTTGACTCCTGGTTCTGGCTCCCATCTCCAGCTTCCTGCTAATGGAGATCATGGGAAGTGGCACTGATGACTCAAGGAGTCAGAATCCTGCCACTCACACAGAAAACTTGGACTGAGTTCCTGTCTCCTGCTATTGTATTGCAAGCATTTAGAGAGTGAAGCAGAAGCTAGTAGCATGTTCTTTGTCTCTGTCTCTCACTCAAATAAAATTTCAAATAAAAAGATTGATAAAAGAAAAACTTCTACTAGTTTTCTAGGGCCATAGTGCTCTTGGCATCATTTATCTGATGATTTATCTGGTGGTGGAAAGGGTTTGGAAAAACATTAATTTTGTCCTTAAACCAAAGAAGTATTTCTAACAGAAATGCCATTATTTCCTGAACTCCAAGTGTTAGCAAGAGTCTTATGGACTTTTAATTTGGTTTCATTTCTTCTCATGGGAAGAAAAATTTGCAGGATAAGTAAGAAGATAAAAAGGAAAATACCAGATAACTTGGAAGTTTAAAGTACTGCTTATGTATATCTAAAATAAACCTTTACAATGTTGACAAAGAATGTACAATGAGTCTTCCTTCAATTTGTACCTGATATTATTTATGCTAAATTTTTAAGTTCCCTCTGTTTTTGTTATTTTTAATACAAAAAAATTGTTAAAATATTCCTTTTTTTAACATTTTATTTATTTATTTGAGTGTCAGATTGAGAGGGAGAGAGAGGGAGAAAGGTCTTCCATCCACTGATTCACTCCCCAGTTGGCCACAATGGACAGAGCTGAACTGATCCAAAGCCAGGAGCCAGCAACCTAACCTGGGTCTCCCATAGGGGTTCAGGGGCCCAAGTGCTTGGGCCATCTTCCACTGCTTTCCCAGGCCATAGCAGAGAGCTGCATTGGAAATGGAGCAACTGGGACTAGAACCAATACCCATATGGAATGCAGGCACCACAGGCAGAGGATTAACCTACTGCAGCACAGCAACCGCCCCATTAAAATATTTCAAGATTTCCTTATTTATTAAAGGAATTTGGCCTCTCTCCCAAGATAATTTTAAATACCTTAGCACTAAAAATACTGTATTTTATGATACCCTATAAAAATTCAACATCAATAAAGGCAAGGATTAAAGAATGAATGTTGATACTGGCTTTTTATTTTCTGTAAAATAATTTTCTTGCAGAGCTTAAAACATTTGGGGAAATTAAAAGTTGGAATGAATATGGGACCAAAGCAGGTAATACAAATGCACAAATTGAGAAAAGAGTGCTGCCAGGCAAAACTAGGGATTTGATGCAATCTGGTGTCAGGAGTGCGCACCGACTGAAATTCTGCAAAATTTTTCAATTAAAAAAAAAAAGAAAATCAGAAAACACCATGACATGTCTACATTTTCTAGCTTGGCTCAAAATGTCTTAACTTCGGATTTAGGAAGTTTTGTTAGGCCTCATGTACTACCTCAATTACCATTCTTATTCAAAAGCAGAGGAAGTTCTCACTGAAGAAGGGAATAAAGAAAGATCAATTTAGTAAAAATAAAAATCAGTGTGGATACATCAAAAATTCATGGAATTAAAAGATAAATTTATTTTGGTGTAATTTTTGAAATCTGTGCATGCATTTTTCATAATACACACCTACCATGAACTTTTTGAAGACCTCTTATATGTATAAATTTTAAAAGTGGGAAAGTAAGAGTAATTTAATAATACCAATAGAATGATTCATGCTGTGATTTTTTTATTTCTACTAATGTGCTTTTTGTAAATTCAGATCACAAAAATACACATGGAGAAGAAGGCTTCCAACCACACTAAAGAGCTATGACACAAACATAGAAACTCTTCACTTAAGATGTTTTCTGATTAGCTCTGTTTATTATTGTTGTTGTTATTATTATTATTATTATGAATCAATGGTCAAACGAATGCCACTCCTAATTGTTTTCTTCAAGTAATTTTCAAGCTATCCCTCTCACCTACAGCTGTTCCCTATATCATTTTTCCACTAACTCCATTCACCATTTTGGACTACAAAATAACATGAAATTCTGAATGGATTTTGGATACACAAAAATGGAAACTTTATAGAATCCAATGTCTTCAGGCATTAGCTTTTATTTCCTAAGTCAGTCCCAAATTTCACTTCAAACAGGAGCTGGGGAAGTCCTAGGAGACTGATTATTGCTTACTTCCTGCTATTTATTTGCCAAGGCACATGTGGTGTTGAGGAGACAAGTCCCTGATCTCATCCAATCCAGTGCTCTTTGTGAAAATCTGTGGCTTCTTTGCCTTTTCAAATGCATCTTCCCAAAGAAACATGTTTTATGTTGTGACACAGTGCATTCAGCCTATAAAATTCCAACAAAGATTTCCTCCATGCCTCCACAAGACTCTCATATTGTGGGTGCTAGTCTTCTTTCTTTGTTTTAAAATGTTGCATCTGTCCCATTTGATTGATTTCATAATCCATTAATAGTTATGGCACAGGGCCAGCTCTGCAGAGTAGTAGGCTGAGCCTGCGCCTATGGTGCCAGCATCCCACATAGCTGCTGGTTCCTGTCCAGGCTGCTCTTCTTCCAGTTCAGCTCTCTGCTTGTGGCCTAGGAAAGCAGTGGAAAATGGCCCAAGTTCTCAGGGCCCCTACACCCACGTGAGAGATCTGGAGGAAGCTCCTGGCTCCTGGCTTCAGATTAGACCAGCTCCAGCCATTGCGACCATTTAGGGAGTGAACAAGCAGATGAAAGACCTTTCTCTGTCTCTGTCGCTGTCTCTGTCTCTCTCTGTCTCTCTCTCTCTCTTTCTCTCTGTAGCTCAACTTCTCAAAAAAATAAATAAATAGCTAAGGTACATAATTTGAAGAATCCCATATTGGCTAATGTGTGTTTTTGTGTTTTTTAATTTTATATTAAATTTAATAATTTTTAACATTTTGCCATATTCACTTCATATAAAGATATTAAATATACAAAATATTTTTCTTGAAAAAACTCATATTAATATCACAAACTGAGGGAAACATGAAAATGATTAAAACATAGAAAAATAAGGGTAATATTGTCATGTACATGGTATCATTCAGTGAGAACAATATTTATAACTGTATACCAAATGATATGACATGCACACAGTTTTATACTCTCTATCTTAACTTCCACAAATAAGATAAAGCATGATATTTGTCTTTCTGAAAACCTATTCTAAGTCATTTAAATATTTGTAGGGACTTACTAAAAATTAGAGATTTGTTTATCTCAAACTGAAATCTAATTTGACTTTCTGTTTGTTTTCAGATCTATATTTTATTAATTGCAGCATTGCTATAGCATGGTCATGCCATTTCTTCACTCGTTTTCTCATCTTCAACATGAAATATGACTCTTCTCTGTTGTCCTCACACTTTTTCCTTGGTATCCTGCAGCTTTCCGGTTATCTATAATAATATCTGAAGTTTAGCAAATGAATCAGAATAAATCATAGATTAATTAATACTTCAGGATCCAGACTACTTCACAGGTGAAGTCCATGTTAAGCAGCTATACCATGGATATAGTCAAGGGACTCTCACTGCTAAACATTGAAGAGGGACACTAGAGAAAGAGATGTGACCCCAGCAAGCCAAGGGGTAAACGATGATAAAACAGAATTAGTGTTGAGATCTTTGGAACATGACACTTAAGTCACATGTCTTTTCTGCCTGCGCTGTGCAAACAAATCCACAGATGGATATATGCAATATATGACTAATTACTCTGAGTTTAATTAGATCTCAGCTAAACATTATTTGCCTACATAGAGGATACTAGGAATAAATCAAATAGTAATTCTCCTTTCTAAGAGTCACAAGGAAAATAGTCACTTAATGCTTACAATGACCATTTTTCACAATCTCTTTCAGATATGATCCTGTCATAAGTTGATTTTCTATATTCTAGGTGAGGAGTAGGCAACCTTCAGCCCATTGCCTGTTTTTTGAAATACAGTTTCATTGGGTGCAATCATGCTTATTCATTTACACACTGTCCACATCTGTTTTCCTACCACAATGGTAGAGCTAAATAACTTAGGGAAAAGACAGTAAGGCCAAGAAAGATTGAAATATTGACAATCCGGCCTTTGCAGAAACAGCTTATCACACCCACATCTGAATTAAACCAGAGAGGAGTCTTCAAATTAACCAAAGCTTCTGTAAAAATAGAGGGTGACATCCACAATATAATCTTTATCATTTGCAAAGTATTCTCATGATACTTATTTGACTTCATTTTTATAAAAGCCTAAGCATATAAGGAGGAGGGTTTCCTCTTCAGCTAACACAACCAAACACTGAAGACCTTCAAAGATTCAGAGAGTAACTAATAAGCATAGGCTGGGATTGCACTCCCTTGGTTCTCCACTCTGCCTCTTTCTGCTCTTCTAGCCTAGGTACCTTCGCTAGCATGGATACTGCATCCCCATCTACCATAAATGTTTTAACTGTCAAGTGAATTAGAAAACTCAGACTTAGGGAAAGGGTGTTTTTCAACTCTCATACACATCATTGTTTCTGAATTATGGATAACTGCCAGGATTTGGAGAGACCAGCTCTTAGTTTAGTGAAATATTTTCAAATCAGTATTCATGCTGCAGATCATGCTTTTATGTTTTTGTACAACAAACATCTAATATTCTAAATTGAATTCTAGATTAAATAACTACTTTTGAGGCTTACAACTTCAAACAATGTGTGTGATTCTGTGTGCACATGACACACAAAAAACTGACTAGCATCAATCAACAGGTTTTTACAATTCCATTGTTTACTTGTGTATAAAAAGCTTGTATAGAATTTTGGGACCTCAAATTCTCTTTTCTTTTTTTTAATTTATTTATTTTTATTTTTTTGACAGGCAGAGTGGACAGTGAGAGAGAGAGAGAGACAGAGAGAAAGGTCTTCCTTGTCTGTTGGTTCACCCTCCAATGGCCACTGCAGCCAGCGCACTGCCCTGATCCAAAGCCAGGAGCCAGGTGCTTCTCCTGGTCTCCCGTGCTGGTGCAGGGCCCAAGGACCTGGGCCATCCTCCACTGCAACTCCCGGGCCACAGCAGAGAGCTGGACTGCAAGAGGGGCAACTGGGACAGAATCCAGAGCCCCAACAGGGACTAGAACCTGGGGTGCCAGCACCGCAGGCAGAGGATTAGCCTACTGAGCCGCAGCGCTGGCTTGAAATTCTATTTTCAAATACACACAAATATTTAACTGGAAGAATTGCTGTAATTACAAACCGAGTGCATCCATCAGTATCATAAAAAGCCTTTGTCACTATCACTAAATCTGACAATGTTTTTCATTCTGAAAGGCCACTATGAACTTAAGTCAAATAATTCATGTTTTTCCTATAGCTCAAATGGACAACTCTAACAGCCTGGATGTTAAATAATAATTAGCCTGGAGTAGGTATTTTAAAACAACACCAGCAATAGCTTTACCTTTACCATGGGCTACTCAGTTTCCCAGTCATTGGTTCTCTTCTCTGTCTCCCCTCCCACCCATTTTTGGGGATATTGAAACCATAACATTATTATAGAAATGGTTGTTGAACTCACGGATCATTAGACTTTGGAATAAGAGTGCCAAGCTCCTTGATTCGGTAATTAATATTATACCTTCTTCTTCTTTCAACTAGTAAAGAAGAGATATTATTGATTAATCTCATTAAAACACAGTTCACTTTTGGTCAGCTGTATACTTTCTTAATAATCTTTTAAAAACAGTGGGTGAGAAAAATTTCCATTTAGACAAAAGATGGTGCTTCCTAACCATAAATAAAAATTCAAAAGTATTTTTTCTAGAAGTAAAAATTATATTAGAATTGTAAATATTATTTTAATATTTTGTAAACATTTTATCAAAAACCTTTTTCATTCAATGAAATTCTATAATTTTATTCATGCTGAAATATGTATGTATATATATTTGTGTGTGTTTTGTGTGTATTTATGTTTATGCTGTTTGACTTTCACACATGTACAGTTTATCAGTCCATCAGGGTTGTAATCCCTTGAGGTCATGCACTTTCACTTTTCTTATATAGTCTCCTCAAAGCCTAATACATTGTTTAGCACATAGTACATGGACATAGTACATAGCACAAAGACTCTGAACTCCTTGAGGGCATGGGCAAATCTTACTCATTTATATATCACCAGAGAGCTTGTCATACTGTAGGCACTAAATAAAATACATTAATTAGATTATAGATTTATTTTTGTTAATTTGACATTTTCAATAATACAGAGATTAGTTGTTTTCAAACTTGGGCATGTGTCAAATACACCTGGAATGATTGTTAAAATAGATTTATACTCCAGACCTAGACATTCAAATTTTAGTAGATATGTGGTGGGATCTAAGAATTTTCATTTCTGACAGGTTCTAAGTTGATGTTGATACTGTATGTGTAGAGTTTACTCTTTGAGAATTAGTATTATAGGTTCTTATCAGAGATAATCTTCTGTTTCCATTTGTATGCATTCCTCACTTAGAGCGATTTTGTGCTTGTAAGAAATGTTCAATAAATGTTGAATTTCCTGTTTGGTTCTTCTCTAAGTTCAGTTGTTTATTCTTTATTCCTAATCAACAACCACAACATATACTTGTATACAATATTTTCAACAGGTAATATAATATGTTTAAATCTTTCAAAGGAAATGACGGGGAAAAAAAGCATTGAAGAAAAAATTGGGAAATACTTAAAGAGTACATAGCTGAGAATTAAGATCTGCTACTGAAAATAAGGAACATTATCAAAGAATATTATTGGCCTCTACAAAGCAAGTTTTCACAAATGGATTAGACCCTCTGGAATAGTACTTTGGGACGCTCTCTAAAATTGGAATACTCCTGATTCTTGAAAGAGTTTGCTTTTCCTCTTCAGCGATGCTATTTTCCCTGTTCACATGATTCAAAAACATCTAAACCACATCACACAAATCATTGAAAAGAAAGTAAACAAAGGTAAAGCTAACAGAAATATATATTTTACAGTGATAATTTATTAATGATTATGTATTCACAACAATTAGCTCTTATATACTATATCAGACTTAAATATTACATGATGGGTTCTGACATTGTGGTTTAGCAGTTAAAGCCACCACCTATGACACCGCATCCCATTTGGGCACTGGTTCGTGTCCAGACTGCTCCACTTCCAACCCAGCTCCTCGCTAATGACCTAAGAAAATGAATGGAAGGTGGCCCAAGTGCTTGGGCCCCTGCCACCCATGTGAGAGACCTGAAAGAAGCTACTGGCTCCTGGTTTTAGTTGGTTTAGTTCAGCCCTAGCTGTTGTGGCCATATAGGGAATGAAACTATGGACTGAAGAGCTCTGTGTTGCTTCCTCTCTCTCTGTAACTCTTTAAAATAAATAAATAAATCTTAAGATAAATAAATATCAAATGATGAGCAGCCATAGAGTGTTCACCATTTTTATATCAAAAGAAGAGCATTTTAGTCCTATAATACTTCTTCACAGTTTATTATTTAATGCACTTTATAGAGAATGTTATTTTACTTAACATAGTGTCTTTCACTACTACACATGTTGCTGCAAATAATAGGATATCATTCTTTTTTTATGGCTAAATAATACATTGTGTATATATGCTACCTTTCCTGTATCCATTCATCTGCTGATGGGCATCTAGTTTGATTCCATATCTTACAAATTACTGTATGAGGATTCTTAAATTCATATCTGGACTTCTAATCTTTAGGAAGAATGGAATATACTTAACCAGCCCTTTATATCTTGATTTAAAATTTTTACATATTTAGATATCTGGTAAGTGGGTCTACTTCCTATTTTTGACATGATCCTTATAAGTTTTAAGGCATGTCGTGGAGTTAATATTTAATACTTACTATATTAATTCTGAGTGTTGATTTTTCTTATAAGATGATTTGGTAAATGAATCTAGATTAAAAACATTTGGACATAACAGGACACTTACACTCTGCATTGAATGGCTTGCTGTTTAAGATGCAGCCATTAAGAGGGGGTAGTTGCAAGGACCGTGACTGTTAGCAGGTTTATAAGAGAGAAACCCATAACTCCTTGATATACAAATTCCTTCTGTTAACTATCAGCTCTTCACTCTCATATTCTACTTCTCTCAGATTGTGGATCCAAGTTACTCTCTCTGCCATTGAGGACTGTGGGAATCACATCGTTTGCCTAAGGACAGTTACAACCACAGGTGACTTATGTCCCTCACAATGGCTCCATCAGCAAATTCTCTCATCACTCTCTGAATGCATGCAGGTGTACTAGGGACAAAGATAGCTTTCACGGGAACTTGTATAATCAGTATCAGCTCATTGTGTGTAGGAAAAATACTGATTAGTTTATAGTTTCAAAACTTCCTTGAAATTCTATTTTATTCTCTCTTGTTTTTTATTTTCCTCCCAGAAAAAAAAAAAGTGTCCCACCTACTCACTTAAGCTTATTTGAGATAGTTTAGTGCTTCAGTCACAACCAAACTCTAAAACTCAGCCCTGCTGCTAATCCATTTCTCTTGTCTGCATTTCTCCATCTCATGTGACCCATTATCAGAGGCACACTGCCCCTTTAGAAGGCAGGAGGGCCCTTTTCTTTGCAGAGCTGGAATTCAGCAGTGTGGCATGAGCAATGAGTTTCAGATAACATAACCTTCAAAAGGGAAGTGCAGGTAGACACAGAGAAGTAAGACCCTGGGCTTGTTTTCTTATACTTAAATAGCATGTGTTATCTCTTTAAACCTTCAAGTCAATGATTCACCACACAGACCAACTGGAACTTAACATATTCTCCTCGGTCTTATTCAGACGCCCTGAAAGCGAATGATTGGGGGAGAATCTGAAGCATTGTCCTTTGTGAAAATACATAGCTTTTCTGAGAGTTTACGTCTACATTTCCCAAAATAGCTTAAGTTGTGAGCACTCATAATTGGTCATTTGACCTCAAAATATTTGTGGCTGGATAGTAAAAGACCAAACACTTAGAACTCTATGCATTTCCTTCTACACTGATCAATTTTGTTTGAAAAAGAGCAAAATATACTCACTGAGGTTGTGATTATCCTTTTTTTGTCTCTCTTTTGCCAATGTTTTAGTGTCAGTTTCTGATCAAAAGAAAAATAATTGAAAAGTGTTTAGTCCTACCTTAAAACCCCTCTAGGTAACATGATTCAGAAATACTAGATGAAAATGCAATATTACTTACTCCAAAATTATGCAATAATCAAAATATTTGGGAAATTGGAACAGAGTACTCTTTAGTAAAAAGCAATGGCAGGAAGTCTCTGGTCTCCTTTAACAGCCATGTGATCTAATTATCACATGTCTCTGCATTAAGCGCCCATCCATAAAATGAATATAATATCATACCCACCTGGTAATCATTGGGACAATTAAAAGAGGTACAATGCAAAGGAAATATTAAGCTGTTTAGATTTTTCAGATTTTGAAAGACATTATTCCAACTTAAATTCTTCAATATTTATGATTTCTTTATAGCAAAAGTTGGAATTCACTTCATTTCTCAGATATTCATATTAATCTACATACTTTTTCCAATAAATGGTACTTTCCTCTATGCCCTCTAGGGCTACATTTGTGATCATTATCCTGCAACATGGCCTACAATGATTCTTATGTGGTATTCATACCCTTAGTACTTCCCTCCTGCGTTGAATAGGGCTGACGTGTGAAAGCAATAGAATGTTGTAGAAATAATCAGCGTGGCTTTCAAGGCTAGATCAGAGAAGACATGATCAGGTTCTACCTCGGTGTCTCTTGGATCACCAGTTGCCATGTCATGAAGCCACTTAAGCAACCTTAGAGAGAGGTCCACAACGTGAAGAATAAGGACTATTTGCCAACCAGAAGCACTAACTTGTACAACCTGCAAGGTAACTACTCTGGGAGTACATTCCCCAGCCTCAGTCAAAGAGTGGATGTCCGGACTACAACCTCGTAAGAGATTGTAAATCAGCACCAGTTTGCTCAGACATTTCTGAATTCCTTACCCTCAGAGATTGGATGAGACAATAAATGTTTGTTGTTCTCAAGCTGCTAAGTTTGAAGGATAATTTGTTGTTACATAGCAACAGATAATTGACACAGTGCTCTTCTATTATAGCTTTAAAAGCAAACAATGACATATAATTGTTTATGTTGATTTAAAATATTGATTTTAGCTTGAATAATTTTAATGCAAATACATTTTGAGTTTTTTAAATTAATATATAAGAATACCATAATGTATTTACTATAAATGTTACTATTAATTATGTAAGATTATTTTTTTCTTTTTCTTTTTTCTTTTTGACAGGCAGAGTGGACAGTGAGAGAGAGAGAGACAGAGAGAAAGGTCTTCCTTTGCCGTTAGTTCACCCTCCAATGGCCACTGCAGCCAGCGCGCTGCGGCCGGCGCACTGCCCTGATCCAATGGCAGGAGCCAGGTGCTTCTCCTGGTTTCCCATGGGGTGCAGAGCCCAAGCATTTGGGCCATCCTCTACTGCACTCCCGGGCCACAGCAGAGAGCTGGACTGGAAGAGGGGCAACTGGGACAGAATCCGGCGCCCCGACCGGGACTAGAACCAGGTGTGCCGGCGCCGCAAGGTGGAGGATTAATCTATTGAGCCACAGCACCAGCTAACTGTGTAAAATTATTAAAGATAGTTTTTAAGCTCCACCTTGAAAACTTGATAGAGAAATTTCAAGTAATTATAAATTATTCGTGTAAAGGAACTAACACTGGACTTGTCAATCAGGAAATCCTTACTTTGATCCATTTCCGTGTTTCATCAGCTATGTAACCTTGGGAAAATAACTGCTCTAACCCTTGATCTCTTCATCTCCATGTCCTTATAATTACTTTATGACAATTTTGAAATGAACTACGAAAATTGAGGATTCTTTCTCAATTAAGAGAGCTGAATGTGTTTTGTGAACCTATAAAACAAACTATATGGGAAATATGACTTTTTATGTAAAATTATTCATATAAAGAATAGGTTGATTTCCAAAACTTATTATATCATTTTGCAACTGTGTTAACCATATCAGAGTGCTTGGGTTCAAACACACCTACAGCTCCTGAGTCCAACTTCACACCAGTGGGACACGTTGGATGCAGTAATGATGAATCAAGTAGTTGGTTCATGGCTCAGCTCAAATCATTGTGGGCATTTGGGCAATGAACTAGCAGATGGAAGCTCTTCCTTTCTCTATCTCTCAATTTAAAAAAATCAATGACGGATTACTCTTTTAATGTCTCCTGATAGGATTTCTTAAATTTCCACTTGGCATGATAATGTATGACATTCATATGTTGACTTTAGTTCATAAGAATAATAAAATTATAAAAGCAACGTTACCTGTAATTTCTCTTTTCATTGGTAGACTGCTTGGACAGGAAGCACTTGTAAGCCCCATATTAACTGGTGAAGGTCCCTGCTCGTCGCTGTATACATCCAAAATTCTTTCAGATAACTTTAGAGGAAAAGGGATGAAAAAGCAATTAAACCTTTTGTGCATTATAATTTATTTATTTGAATAAATTCTCCATTTAGAATTTGTCATTTTGTTAATAATTTGTAATATATAACATTATCATTTTTTAAATAAGAGGTAAGTATCATTGACTATTTGAAAATGCATTGTGAAATGCTTGTGGAGAAGATACGCTGGGGAAAAAAAGCCATTTGTATTTAAGAAAAAGAGAAACCAGTTCAGGCATGAAGAAAAATTCTGATTAATATTTGCAAAGTTATAGAAATTTGAGGCAGCATATGTCATAGTTATAAATGAATACAATTAAAAACATCATGCTGGACAAAAATCAATACACATCTTAGCAAAGCTGAAAGTTCATTGTGTAGCAGAAATTAAGTTTAATGGTTGAACATTTTGGGAACCTTCTTAATACCATTAGTGCTACCAGTAACTCAAAGTCAAGAGGTGTTTTACACTGTTAATTAAATGAGACACTCTCTACTCCCTGGAAGGCATACTTTTTCTCACTATAGACTTAATGTTCTAGATTATTATAAATATCCCAGCTGGTGACCAGAAGTAGTCTAAAACTACTTTTGCCTCTAGTGAACCGGGTATATCCAATTACAGCAACAGTGCTACTCTTGAAGTGCTTTTTGGGAGCAATTTTTCAGAAAAGCTAAGTTTCTTTATACAATTATACAATTCAAAATTACAAATATTCACTGTTCAAAATGTGCTTATTGATTTGATCTCCCAAGAAAATTAAACTTAAATAATATTCATATTTCAACTTAATATTCATTATTCCAGAATAAGTTACATTTGCAAGGTAGGATTTATAATTTTAAAACATTTCCATTCTAAGTATCTTTATTCTATTTCTGTGCAGTTAACCAAGAGTTGAATAAGAAGTAATTTTTTTTTCTTTCCTCAAGGATAAGGAGCAATACACATAATCAAACCAAGTCATACAGATTATTATGGAGAATGTAACTCCACATTCCCACTTTTTGCATGACTTCAATTCAACTTGAGAGAACTTTTTAAAACTTAGAAAAGTAGGCTAGAAATATCTATAAATAAAAGATATGTTAGGACAAAAATTAGTTTTTGAGATAAATCATTACAGTATATGTAGTAAATGTTTTATATTTCTATGGAAAAAATTATGAAAACATAATTGAAATCCCCTAACATATAAGTTTATATCATGTCATCAAGACAGTCTAGATTGCACTGATACTCTGATGTATTTTTACACATTTTTTCATTATTATCGTTAATAGGGCTCATACATTTATTTTATATAAACTCACTGCTTTAAAATGTATTTTTACTTTACGAATCTTGGAAGAGAGCTACTTAGGTCAGTATTTATTCCTTTTCCATTTCCTTACCTACAAAATAGAGACAAAGATGATCCAATTAGAAGAATGATGTGTTCTGGTATCAGATAAATACCATTAGGAAGAAATCCAAAAGGCAGATCTTTCCCTAATAAATGAGTCATTTAAAATTACGGATCTTCTGAGATCATTTTTGAGAACTTGTTGGTTATGCCCTGTGGCATCATCAGCCTGACTTGTACATTTCCACAGTGCCTTTGAGAAACGTAATGGACACAATGCATAGAAAGGCACAGAATGAGGGGGAAAGGGACTGAAAAAAGGTACTCATCCTCTGAAGAGTTTGAATGCAGGCGAATTTCAATGTAGAAATGGCAAATTGCAGAAATGTTAAAGAAAGCAAGACATGTTACATATATGTTACATATACACTGTAACAAAAAGTGAGGGATTTCTAACTGTAGTCATTCATTGGGTCCATTCTACCTGGTTAGATAGTACCCAGTGCGTTATTCCTTAGAAATGGGGCTGGAATTCTGGTAAAGAAGCTAATCCTACTTGACTATATTATATTTTCTCCTGACCTTGGTTATTGTCTAATTTATGCCCTAAAGCAGAGTGATTAATATCCTATTTAATTTTATGCTGTAGGTACTATTCTATTTCATGTAAATGGCTAATCATTTTTGAATATCATTAGACAATTGAGTTTCAATTTCAAAGTACATAATACACTTCACGTACTCTAAAGTGCCTTTTCTCCATTAAAATATGTAAGAGTTCCATGTTGGTAAAAATTTAAAGATTCCATATACATTTGAAACAGCTTAGAGAGTAAATTTGTATCTACATTTGTCAAAGCTATGTTGCTTAGCAAATAAAGTCTAAGTCTTAATTTCTAGAGCAGTAGGCAATTGGATAAATAGATAAATAGATATAAATAGATTTTTATGAAAAAATGTTTATTCTGGTCTAAAAACAGATTGCTTTCTCAGTAAAGCAAAACCTTTGACCTGATGCTTAGATGTACATTTGACATTATATTAATTACAGCCATCACAGATTTTAAAGACATAAAATAATTTACTAAATCTGCTCAACAAGTTGAAGAACAACTTCCTGTAAGAATTTACTTCTTCCTAGTAGAAAAAGTGAACTTCTGCTCTGAGAAGTTGCTTGGAAGTAAGGTGTGATTTAGAATGATATTCTAGTATCTGAGGCTCTCTATCCTAGATTTTATTCATATTTCCAGTATTAAGATCACAGTACTGAAATGGACTGGAGGTGGTTTTCCTACATACATCCTGTCATCTCCAGAAAATGAGCTCATGGGTCACAATATCAAAACATTTGAGGAAAATGACTATTTTAATGATAAAACAATATGCAGCACAAGAAATAATATCACAAAGTAACTCAAAAACCTAACAGATGAAACCAACTTTCTTAAATTAGTCTAAAAGAAACAAAGGAAGGGTCTGAAATAATTTATAATAAAAATAATGACAAGTTAACATAATAATGACCAAAGTAGTGAAGTAGAAATAGGAAGTTTAAAAAAAGCATAATGAAGACACTAAGAAAGTCAACAGATTAAGAAGACTCTAAGTAGATTTAAGTAGTGTAAAAAGAGATACGCTTATGCAACAAAGGTTGAAGGTTAATTAATGGGAAAAGAGGAGTGGGCTTTGTGACTCAGTGGGTTAAGTCAACACTTAGTATGCACCAGCATCCCATGTTGAAGTGCCAGATTGAGTCCTAGGAACTCCACTTTCATCCCAGCTTTCTGCTAATGCAGCCTGAAGACAGCAGGTGATGGCCCAAGTGCTTGGGGACCTGCTTTCCAGATGGAGATCTGGGCTCCTGGCTTCAGGCTGGTCCTGCCTCAGTTCTTGTCATCAAGGGGGAATGAATCAGTGGAAGATCTCCTCCCCTCCACCACCTGCCTGCACCTTGCTCTGCCATTCAATGTGAAAATACATGTTTTTAAAGAGTGGAAAAAGATATAGCCAGAAAATTATAGCCATAAGAAAACTTATGTAGCTATATATATCAGAATCAGAGAATGTGAACTTTAGAGTTAGAAAAATTATTAGGGTAGAGAGAGTTGCTGTGTAGTAAAAAGAATCCGAGTTTCTAAGAAGGTGTAACAATTATAAGCACGAATTCACCTAATAAAATAACCTCTAAACTTGTGAAAATAACTGTTTAAAAGTACAAAGAGAGTGGCCCGGGAGTGCAGTGGAGGATGACCCAGGTCCTTGGGCCCTGCACCCGCATGGGAGACCAGGAGGAAGCACCTGGCTCTTGGCTTTGGATCTGCGCAGCGCGCGCCGGCTGCAGCGCACCGGCCATAGCCGCCACTTGGGGGGTGAACCAACGGAAGGAAGACCTTTCTCTCTGTCTCTCTCTCACTGTCTAACTCTGCCTGTCAAAAAAAAAAAAAAAAAGTACAAAGAAAAATGAGTAAATTCAGAGTTGTAGTGGGAGATTTCATCACATTTGCCCTAATTTTTGAAAAGTCAAGCAGATACCAATAATTAGCAATATTACAAATGATTTAAACATAAAAATAGAAAGTTTATCAATAAACTTGTGTATACGTCTATATGCACAAATAGAGAATATAAAGATTCCCATAAAAGAAGAGAGTAGAAGAGTGGTCACTAGGGATGGTTATTATCAACAGAAGAAAATGGAGGATAGCAATTATTAGTAAGAATGTGGAGAAGTTATCACACTAATGCATTGCTGATGGGAATGTGAAATTGTGCAGTCATTGTGGAAAACAACATAGCAATTTCTTAAAAATTAAAGTACAGAATTAGCATATGTACAATAATTTCAACCATTGGTATATTCCCAAAAGTATTGAAAGTAGTAACGTAGACAATTGTACACCAGTGTTCATATCACAGTATTAATAATAACCAAAACATTAAAAATGTCTTTAACAGGTGACTGGATACATAAAATGTGGTGTACACAGGCAATGTAATATTATTTACTTTGGAAAGTATTGAAATTCTGATGCATGGTACAGCATGAATGAACCTTGAAAACATTATGCCATTATAATAATTCCAATCTTTACATAGTATATACTGAATCGATCTTCTGTATATAAAGATAATTGGAAATGATTAAAAAATCTTGGTGTTAAATTGGAAATTGCATAGACAATTAATCAATTCTTTAAAAAAACTCATGTAGGATCTCTGTCCTTAATGTGCTGTACATTGTGAATTAATACTGTAACTAGTACTCCAACAGTATTTTCACTTTGTGTCTCTATGTGAGGGAAAACTGTTGAAATCTTTACTTAATATATACTAAACTGATCTTCTGTGTATAAAGAGAATTGAAAATGAATCTTGACGTGAATGGAAGGGGAGAGGGAGCGGGAAAGGGGAGGGTATCGGGAGGGAGGGAAGTTCTGGGGGGGGGGGGAACCATTGTAATCCATAAGCTGTACTTTGGAAATTTATATTCTTTAAATAAAAGCTATAAAAAAAAGGGACAAATAATGTATAATTGCATTCTTATGAAGTATCTAGAATAGTCAAAGTTATAGAAACAGAAAGTAGAATAAAAATTGCCAGCAGCTTTAGGAAAGGAGAAATAGACAGCTATTCTTAATTGGATATAGAGTTTCTAGTTGAAATGATGAAAAAAAATTAAGGAAGCAATACTAGTGATGGTTGTATAACATTATGAATGTAATTCATTCTACTGAATTACACACTTGAGAATAGTTAAAACAATAAATTTTATGTTATATATTTTATTGAAGTAAGAAAGATAAATATATTGCCAACAATAATTTGTAAATTATTTTGAATGTTTAGAAAAATGCACACATTTATCAAAAATATGTTATTTAGTAAAACTACCTGAAATAGTAATTTATAGCTTGAATATTGTTGATTACCGAAAAAATCAAAACAAACCTTAAACATATTTCAGAAGAAAAATATCTGGACTAGATAGTTTTATGAGTAAAAGTGTCATAGTTTCAAGAAATATATCATTCCACTTTTGTCCAAACTCTTTGAAATGACAGAGGCAAAAGGGAACATGCCCCAATTCATTGAAACAAAGACCAAAGGCTTTATGATAATGGAAATTGATAGGCTTGAATCTAATACAAATCTTTAGTAAAATATTGTCAGCAACTTATTTTATTTTTTGTTTTTTTACTTAGAAACCTTTTACTTAAGTTTTACAAACTTCATGCATTTTCATATATACAAATTTAGGAACACAGTGATTCTTCCTATCCCAACCTCTCTCCCACCCACACTCCCACCCTTTTGCCTCCTCCCTCTCCTCTTCTCATTCTTAGTTTTTTTTTACTAAGATCTATTTTCAATGAACTTGATATACACAAAATTAACCCTACACTAAGTAGAGGGCTCAATAAATAGTATGGAAAAAAAAAAAAAAAACTGTTCCTTAACAGTGGAGACAAGGGCTGTTCAAAGTCATCACATCTCAACGTGTCAATTTCACATCTATAGATTGCCTTTTAGATACTCTATTAGTTACCAAAGATCAGGGAGAACATATGGTATTTGTCCTTTTGGGCCTGGTTTATTTCATTAAGTATAATGTTTTCCAGTTACACGTCTCTGAGTAATCATTGTTGGCAACTTAAATGCAAGGAATATAAAGAATTTTCCAGAATCAAGTTGGATTTCCCATAAATGCATTCATTATATTAAAAGATAAAAAAGAAGTTTGTGTTCATCTAAAGAATTTCAGAAAAGTCATTTGATAAAAATTAATCCCCAATAATCATAAAACTGTTAGTTTATTGGGAATAGAAGGGATCTTCCTTAATTTGACAAAATATATGTCTGAAACTTTAGGGAAAATATAATCCTAATTGAAAAAATATTAGAATTACTCCCTTTAAAGTCATTTCCTTTGCCATTCAATTTTGAAATTCTTGCCAAGTTAACAATGTAAGAGGAAAAAAAAGTGCTATTTTCATAGTATAAAGGCCACTTTTTCACTATAAAGAGAAACTTTTGCTACAATATGTCACACACAGCATGATATTAATGTTAAAAACAGCTATGGCAAAACAGTTGTGTTATGTTTCCCCAGCCCAAAGCATGGTAGGACAGCAAATGAGGAAGTGCAGAGAAGGCCAATGCTGTCGATTCTGATAGCAATTATAGAAATTACAGCAATACTTGAGGATGGTGCAAAATATTTTTTAAAAATTATCTAACCAGAGTCTTCTGTTTTAAAACAAATTTAATTCGATTTTAATTGATATTTATACGAAAGTAATTCTATTCAGAAATCATATACATCATAGATTTTTTTCCTTTGAAACAAGTAATAATTTGTCATATTTTCCTTACACAAACTCTATCAAAAGAAATTATTTCCTTATAGGAAGTTTTTCTACCTTTTCAGGCTTAGATATTCTGATTATGTACATCAATTTTATTTACTCTTAATCTTCTACTCTATAAGTGTCTTATTGTATAAAGATACTGATATGATTAATATAACATACGTTTCTCTATATCTGATTACACATAAAATTGTGAAATTGAGTTTACCACATATCTTCTTTTTTTTTTTTTTTTTTTTTTTTTGACAGGCAGAGTGGACAGTGAGAGAAAGAGACAGAGAGAAAGATCTTCCTTTGCCATTGATTCACCCCCCAATGGCCTCTGCGGCCTGCGTGCTGTGCCGATCTGGAGCCAGGAGCCGGGTGCTTCTCCTGGTCTCCCACATGGGTGCAGGGCCCAAGCACTTGGGCCATCCTCCACTGCACTCCCGGACCAATCAACTGGGACAGAATCCGGCACCCCAACCAGGGCTAGAACCCAGAGTGCCGGCACCGCAGCCAGAGGATTAGCCTAGTGAGCTGCAGTGCCGGCCAACCACCATCACCACCACCACATATCTTCTTGTCCTTTGACCAAAAACCTGTTTTTTTAAAATTTCACTTTATTTATTAAGGCAGAGAGAAAGAGCCTTGGAAAAAAATCGTCTATCTGCTGGTTCACTCCCCAAATGCATAATAGCCAGGACTGAACCAGGCCAAATCTAACAGTCAGGAAATCAAGCCAGGTCTCCCATAAGGGAATACTAACATATGAGAAAATAAAATCTATGACCAGAATTGCTTCCAAAATATCTAATGAACTTTGAAAATGTATATTCTTTATTCTCAACAAGACAAATACAGTTAAGGACAGCATAAATAATTTGATCTAAATTCTAAATATATTTTCCCTACTGTTTTAGTTTCTTCCCTCTCCATAGCCTACATCTGATCTGTCATTCAGTTATTAATTTTTTCTTTTTTTATGAAATGTTTATTTATTTATTTGAAAGTCAAGTTAGAGAGAGGGAGAAACAGATTTAGAGAATTTTCATCCATTGGTTCACTCCAGATTGCCGCAACAGCCAGCTATGACCCAGGTTTAACCCAGGAGCCAGGAACTTCACCCAGGTGGGTGGCAGGGGTCCAAATACACCAGTGATCTTCTATGTTTTTTCTCAGGTAATTAGCAGGGAGCTGGAGAAGAACTGGAGTAGACAGGACTTGAACCAGCACTCACGTGGGAAGCCGGTTGTTGCAGGTGGTGGCTTTACCCAGTATACCACAATGCCAGTCCGACTTCTTTTCTTTTAAATCATTTTTCATTTTAAATGATTTTTGTCTAGTTTCATTCCTCAATATCCTCAGGGCCCAATACTTACATTGTGTCCTTCCTTTTGCTATCACTTCATTCCTCTTAACTAACGCCCAGCTGTCCTTTTATGATCAACACATATTTTTAAACCACAGCTTCTTTCTGTTCTCCCCAATTCAAAATCCTAAAATCTAAACTTTCTCT
The DNA here is from genome assembly GCA_949820135.1 of Sylvilagus floridanus. Lineage (NCBI taxonomy): Eukaryota > Metazoa > Chordata > Mammalia > Lagomorpha > Leporidae > Sylvilagus > Sylvilagus floridanus. Next base: position 31,855,910 of record OX463236.1, on the reverse strand, counting down.
CATGTAACTCATCAATGGTACTGGTTTTCAAACCCTCATTTTATGGCTCACACTTTATCCATTCTGCAGTGCATCCCACTAATCTCAAGTTATGAACAGTTTCCTATCACCACATATGCAATACATAATATGTATTGGCTTAATACATACAATACATAATATATAATATGGCTTCTACCAACAGATTTCAGACTCCAATGGGAGAGAAGATTGTTTCTATGGGGAATCTGTGAACCCATATATGGGAATCATTTTATAAATAATAAAATATAAGCATTTTCATAACATTTATCCTGGATAGTTGAATGTTTATTATATTCCAGGATTTAAGTCAAATATGTATCATAATAATACCAAGAGAAGTATCTCAAATTATCTGTATCACAAGTCTATAGTGTAGGTATTATGCTTGCTTTTAATATAAAATAATTAAAACCCCAATGAATGAATTAATTATCTCTAAATCAAATAGTTTATAAATAAATAGAAGACTTGGACTACCTAAGACACAAAGAATCTTTACTACCCACTCTAATGAGGAAAGGCTTGTGCCCTAAACGCTTTTAATCTCATGTGTTTTGAAAACTCAAAAGGGCTGGAAGCCATCAGACAATATTTTTCTCAGTTCTATTCTTTCCCATTGATATTTTATGCACCCCAATTGTCCTCAGCCCTTCAATAAGTATCAAAAACCAGCATACCCTCTAAAGCTCATTTAAAGCCCAAGCCCTCTCCAGAACCTTCCTTACAGCAGCCTGAATTATTTTTCTGTTCATCAAAACACTATAGGACTAATACACTGAGCACTAAATTTCCTAATTTAATTATATTTATTGTTTTATTACTCTTCATTTCTATTCACTCAGCGGGAGAGAGAAAACCATGGTTTATACTCACCGTGTTCCTGAAAATGAATTATTTATGAAACCCTGAGTATTTTCTGGAAATAAATGTATAAAATCTCCCAATATCATTGTAATTACAGAAAAGGAGAGGAAATCTCAGATATAGTCTCATTTTATATTTCCAAATAATCAGTCAGTATAAAGTATCAAAAGAAAAATAAAAACTGTAATCCTTACTTGTGTGTGCAACAATATAACATATGTAACGTGAGTTCTAAGAGAAGCTGAGGAAAGTTTTTGAATTGCTTGGATCCTCTATTTTGCTTTTCCTGTGAAGAAATTATTGTGACTCTCAAATGGTAAAAGTGAGCAAGAGACTCAGAATGACTGCAGACATAAAAGGAAGACAAACTTCAGGTATAAAGAGGAGCTCTGTAGGGGAGCCCATGCCACACAGTGCATGCACACTGGAAAAACCGGCATTCGAAAGCTTATTTTCTTTCCTTTTGGCTGTTTATTCATTTAGATGCAATAAATCAGATTTTTCCAGTTGTATGGCACACACTATTGAGCTCCTTCTAACTTTATTTTATTTGCTAAAGCGGAACCATGGGATTTGAATGGCAAACACTGAACACAGAAATCCCGCTGTGTTATTATTGTTATTATTATTTTCGTTCTATTATGAGTGAATAAAAATAATGGGTTGGGTTGGAGTGGAAGATCCCTTGTCCTTGGCGAGCAAGCTTATAACACAAACAGAAAAGAAAAAATGCACAGCAGAGAATTGTAACTCATAAATACTTTGTGACATACAATTTACATGCACATGTGATCTCTTTAGTACTAAATTTATAACAATAATTATGAATGTGAATGCTGAAACAGCTAGTGGAGCCATCAACTTTTTGATAAAAAGGTCACAATAAAACATTATTTGAACTTTTTTTTTTTTTACTAAATAGACTATTTTCTAACTTTAGCAAAGAGCACTAAAAAGCAATAAGAAAACAAGTTTGTCAGAAGATTATTTTTTATACATTTCAAAGCTGAATTTCTACGTACCTTATTTTATTGCCTACAAGTTATAAAGTTTAAATTCAGTACTTAAGGTGGTTTCATCTCCAAACACTGAAACAATTCCAAAATGCAGTTGCTCACCAGTTTTAACTTCGAAGGGTCTATAACCTGCACAATAGCAATCGTTTTCTCTTTCTCCTTCATCATTTTCTTTTCTTTAAACTTGCAAACAATCCCCGGAGACGTGAGCAGAAATCTCTGCACTATTGTGAACTTTGGTTCTTCCTTGGACTTTAAGACTAATCTGGTCTAGATTGTGACTGACAAAAGCTTGCTCATGGGTGTTATGCAGTCCTTTTAAGTTCCATCCAAGCATGGGGGTTGTTAATATTTACTCAGTCCTTGTCTCTGGAATGGTCTTGAACTATAACAGTTTACTTAGATTGCCAAATGCCACCAGCATTTACAGACATCTGATGGAAAAATACCTACATATGTTAAACGAAATGAATTACTGTGCACAACCACATCTCGGGAAGAAAGAGATAAAACTGAGACAGATGGGTGAAAATGATAGTGAGACACATCGAAAATCAGAGGCTGAAAAATCACTCTGCTGGGGCGGGAGTTCACATCGGCCTCAGGGCCTTTCACAGCCCTCCACAGCAGTCACTTCTACGCAGTGACTGCCTTCTCCCACCTGCTGACACAGTGCAAGGGGTGGGGTTGTTGCTTCTGGTTTCTTTCTGGGCTGGATTCAAGTCCCAGTTCTATTGTTCCATATATGTATGAAGTTGGGCAAGTTGTTGAACTTTTCTCCAAGCCTCTTTCCTCATTTATAAAATGATAGTAAGTCATAATAATCTCAACCTCACAGGTTTGTTGTAAAGATTGAATGCAATTTCCCCACAAAGCCGTTGTTCAAAATCCGTGTCACGTAGTAAGTACCTAGGGCTTGGCAGCTAATGTTATCACTGTCATATTCTGGCTGCTGCTGCATTTTTTCCATTAACTGTACTCCAAGGTAAAATGTATCATATGTGTGATTATTTATGTGTGAATTTTAGAGTAATTTATTTAATATGCATTTCCTGAGCACCAGTGCTGGGCCAGGCACAGATCTGGGTAGTAAGAATCAAATAATAAAAGGTTCCTGTTCTAGGCTCCAGAGACAAATGAATGTTAGAAACACAGGGAGTTTATAATCTTAAAATGGGAGCACACAATAACTAGGTGAACAAAGTAAGAATGAGATAATGTTGTTACTCTATTCATAAGTGTGAGAACATGTATAAATTAAGATATTGCCTTTGCAAGTCATGGTGGGGGTCATTTGGCTGGGATATTTGTGGAGGGCCTCTCTGACAAGATGACATTGGCTGAAGATCTGAATCATGAAGGGCAACCATGCAAAGATCTGGGATAAAATTACTCTAAGCAGCAACAGCAAAACGGGGTTCAAAGGTTTTAAGACGATGCTCTGCTTGTCATGTTCAGGGAGCAGGAAGAAGGCTGTGGAATTCAGACTCCAAAGTCAATGAACTTCTAATTGTAATAGGGCGCCTAGATTTTTATCCTGAGTATCTTATGAAACTAACAAAATGTTAACCTCAGAAAAATAGGGAGTGATCATTGCTTTAGGAAGAGCATTCTGGCTGCTCTATGAAGAACTGTAAGGCGGCAAGAAGCAGTAGGGAAGCTGTCAGAGCCGACGTTTTTTTCGCAAGTGAGAGACGGTCTTAGCCTAGGAAAGAGTTTTATGGAAAAAGATGGTGAGGAGACAAATTCTGGAAGTCTTGGAAACTAAAAGAAAGACATACTGATAAATATGGGTGTGGGAGTAAAAAAGAGAATAGCAAAAAATTCTATAGCAGCCCAAAGCAGATTTCAGTGGGAAAGCGAATGCTTTTTATCAGCCATATGAATCATGAGATATCTGTTTGAAGCACACAAGGTTTCAAGCAAGCAATGGGATAGGAGTCTGGCACACGTGGGAGAAGTCTTGACTGCAGATGGGTTGAGAAAATTGGTAGAGTATGTATAGATATGAGAAAATGGCCAATGACTTTTGACAACTATTAGAGGAAAAAGAACCAGCAAGGTGTGTGCAGCACCTGGAGAATACAGGACCACCTAATCCAAGACAGTAACTCAAGGAAAAGGAAGTGTTCCACCGATGTCAAATGCCACTGAGAAACCAAGTCATATGAGAATGGAGAAATTACTGTTGGCTTTGCCATAACTGACTTTTAGAATTCAGAGCACAAAACCTCTACAGAAGAGACGGAGAGGTAAGAAGGTAGAAGCAGGGATAAAATGGAGGCAGTGGTATCTCTTGCCTACAAGAGTTAAGTAATAGCATAGAAGCCAGAGTGGAAATGATCTCAAAATGGAGTTGTTTGGCTTGGTTTGATCTGTACTAGATATTACTAAGAATTACTGTAAAGACGGTTTTTGAATTCAATAGATCGGCGCATAGGAAGGTAAGTAATGGATCCGGATTATAGATTGTGGGGCTGACTTTAGATGCTGAGCTAGGAGAAATATATTATTGTAGCAGCATAGATACAGCAGAAAAATGAAAACAGATGTAGATGACTTAATGGAATTGCTGCTACAAAGATAATGAGGAAGTTCAAATCTGACTGCAAATGTATTTTACCTCTGAAATATATCATGAAAAATAAATCCTCTGAAAATTGGAGAATAGATGTGGAATCTTGGTTATTTGATGAGGAAGAGATATCAATCAATAGATGTCTCAATTAATGAGAATTTTGTCAAGAAGTACCAAATGAAGCCGGCGCCGTGGCTCAATAGGCTAATCTTCCGCCTTGCAGTGCTGGCACACCGGGTTCTAGTCCCAGTTGGAGCACCGGATTCTGTCCCGGTTGCCCCTCTTCCAGGCCAGCTCTCTGATGTGGCCCGGGAGTGCAGTGGAGGATGGCCCAAGTGCATGTGCCCTGCACCCCATGGGAGACCAGGGGAAGCTCCTGGCTCCTGCCATCGGATCAGTGTGGTGCACCGGCCGTGGTGGCCACTGGAGTGTGAACCAACGGCAAAAGGAACCTTTCTCTCTGTCTCTCTCTCTCACTGTCCACTCTGCCTGTCAAAAAAAATAAAAAATAAAAATATAAAAAAAAAAGAAGTACCAAATGCCAGTACTAACAAGATAGAGATATAAAGAAGTTAACATACTCATTGGGCTGAATGTTTCTTGCACTTTGGCTCCTTGCAGTCCAGCTTCTGTAGTTTGGCAGTAAAAACTAATTGCTTGGACAGGTGGCTAATTCTCTTGACCAAATAGAAAAAGAGAGATAACGTCAGCTTAATTATTCAGAGTCTAGTCTCTAATCACTCAGCACTCATTTCTGGGTCTGAAATGCCTGGGCAAATTGATCTTTAAAAATCTTGAATTACTTTATTCAACTGATAAATTTGCAGAACCAACAGAAGCAGTCCACACTCTCCCTCCGTTTCCATGAACAACTTTCCCACCAACAGAAACTACGTGACTCAGATCTTGGTCCTGGGATAAATTTTAGCTGAGTGATCGCCAAGCTTTTCTGCTCAGGCCTCAGCAAAAGAGTTTCAAAATGTCCAACAGTACACTTAACAGATTGCCCTTGAGACCTTGTGTTATAGCCAGAGAATATATGAAATACTTAGAAACATATCATGTAGTAGGTGAAAATTTGATAACAATTATTATTGTTGATAAATACACTCATTTTTGAATCTTACTGAATCAGACATATGTTATTTTAGCCTGACTAGAACTCCTTCACATTTATTTGGGTAATAGTGCCTCTGGATTCTTGCTTTTAGTTTGTCATTTGCTGCATGGGGCTACACAGTAGGTAAGGTGTGCTGAAGACCCAGAGATATGGGCTGGATCTGTGACAGAAATTGCTTAAACACAAATAATCTCAGGGTTTTATCTGAAACTAAGAAGAAAAGCAGTTCTCTTTCTCTTTGGTTGCAGTGATTATGTGTATACATTAGGATATATTTGGTTATGAGTACCAAAAAAACCCACAGGTCAGCCTTGTGGTGTAGTAAGTCAGCTGCCACCTGAAATAACAGCATTCCATATGCGCACTGGTTTGAGTCCCAGCTGTTCCACTTCCAATCCAGCTTCCTGCCAATGTACCTGGGAAAGCTCCAGAAGATGACCCAAGTGCTTGGGTCCCTGTCACCCATGTAGGAGACAGTAGAAGCTCCTGGTTCATGTCTTCAGATAAGACCAGCTCAAGCCATTGTGGCCATTTGAGGAGTGAACCAGTGGATACAAGATTCTCTCTCTCAATCTCTCTCTCTCTCTCCCTCTCTCTCTCTCTCTCTCTCTCTCTGTAAATGCTGCTTTTCAAATAATAAATGAATCTTAAAAAAATGCTGACATAATTAGCTTATAACATAAAGGAGGAAAATTATTCTCCAGGGACATATAAGTTGTCTTTACATTCCTCTTCACTTTTTCTTTCCATTTCTTTCTCTTTTTTTTACCTTTTTAAAAATTTTATTTAAGATTAAAATGTCATGTATTTCATATGTACAGATTTAGGAACATAGGGATTCTTCCCACCCTATCCTCCCTCCCACCCACATCCACCCTTCTTCCTTCTGCCTCTCCTATTCCCACTCGTAATTTTTCAAAGGTCTATTTTCAATTTACTTTCTCATAAGATGAACCCTACACTAAGTAGAGTTCAAAGTTTAGCTACAAATGGCTACAGCTGCTACATACCTCACATTATCTTATAACTTCATGGAGAGGTGAGAAACCTCTCTCTTAGACTGAAGAGAACTTCTTAGCAGCAATCAGTGACCTGCTCCATATGCTAAAAGTGCAGCACAATCTCCCCCCCCCTTCTGCAACTCTCACTTTCAAAATAAATAAATGAATCTGTAAAGGAAATGAATTTAAGCAACAACTTGAATAAATCCAATAATTATGACTAGTGAAGGAAGTGAGACTTCCTTCTTCTAAAGAATATATTGGGGAAGGTGCTGTGGTGTAGAGGGTAAAGCCATTGCCTGCAATGCCAGCATCTCATATGGGTGCCGGTTCATGTCCCAGCTGCTCCACTTCTGAGCCAGCTCTCTGCTGTGGCCTGGGAAAGCAGTAGAAGATGGTCCAAGTCCCTAGGCCCCTGCACCTGCATGGGGGACCTGGAAGAAGCTCCTGGCTCCTGGCTTCGGATCGGCACAGCTCTGGCTGTTGCGGTCAACTAGGGAATGAACCAGCAGTTGGAAGACCTCTCTCTCTCTCTCTCTCTCTCTCTCTCTCTCTCTCTCTCTCTCTCTCTCCTTCTCTCTCTGTTTAACTCTGACTTTCAAATAAATAAATAAATCATTTTTAAAAAGTGCAGCACAAGCCAATTCTTAAAGAAGTTTCCAGCAAAGGAAATGGGCTCACCAAGATTGGCCTAAAATCACCAGAAATGTTCTCTTCTTCATGAAGAAGTGACTATCTAAAAACAAACAAACAACAACAATAAAAAACTGGGGTGGGATAAAAATGCATGCATGGCTCGGTACAGGTGGAGAGTACCTGCCCAGCAACTGAAAATAAAGTCAGCCAGAGGCCTATGGAGGGAGGCCCACGTGCAATATGACTTAGGCATTTTTAAATGACTTGAATCAATAAATCCCTTTCACACTAAAGCTCCATATGTTAGGTTCTACCTGCAACCAAAGGTTCATTGGTTAACATATGTACCCAAAATGTTCTTCCGAATCTTAACAGGTCTTCATTTTCATCTACATGAACCATTAAAGTCCCTTGGAGTTTCCTACCTATAATCTATTAGCTGTGCTTATACAAGACTTTTTCTCTATCTATCGACTTCTCTCTCTCTGTCTCTCTCTCTTTCTGTTTCCTTTCTTTACTTTTTGCCCTATGTTTTTCTCTTGCTACTTTTCTGCTTTCATACCTCTCTTGAAATCTTACCTATACTTCCTGTGTGTTAAAGAGCATCTCTTTCCTTCATCTCTCCCTTTTTTATGTCTGTGTTTTTGATTTGTTTAAATTTTAGTTTTCCTGCAAATATAGTGTTTTATCAAACCTTGTTGTCTTTGTTAAGCAAATCATTGAGAATGATGCACTACTACAGGATTGATGGCCTTTGACTATTTCAAAATTTACTGTTTATTAGTGAAAGACATCTTCTCATTTGGAAAAACGGAAAGATCATCTCTTTCTAAAGCATGTTCCCAAATCCTCACATTTGTGTGGTTTCTCTTCATTCAAATTCCAGAAGAAATCTCTGACCAGCATTTAAAATACATGCATGAAATCTAGTAAGATATAAATTAACAGTCCTGGAGATCAATATTTTTAATGATGTCCATGATATAGAAATAGATACCAAAGCACAGGTTAAGTGATTTATGTAATATCTGGATTACACGTTGGGTGTAGCACCAAAATGCACACTCTCTCCCTGCATCTCACACACATTCACTGTGTTGTACCACTGAAGTGTTGTCCCTTGATGTGAGAACTGGGTCTCACTCATATGAATCTCAGGTAATGTGACTAGAGTATTAAGCTTTACATATAATAAGTATTCAATAAATACCTAATCATTGAATTGTGCGGTGATCATTGATCATTAACAGATAGTTCTTTATATAGCAGTATTTTTCTTTCTAAAAAGTACAGTCTGCATCACTATCATTCTTTTTCACCAAATAAGCCATTGCACAATCTCTATAAAACAATCTCTAACATTATTTGACAAAGAATGTTTCAAGATGTAGTTTCAATGCAATAAGTTCAACATACAAGAAAGAGAAGATTGCAGAAAATTAATATCACTTCCTCAAACCCAGATGTTGAATACTAGTTAAAATAGTATCCTCATGCTGTTTAGTTAAATAGGGAGAAATTAAAAATTAATAACATTTATCTAGAGAATTATTCAGTTTTTATGTTGAAATATGAAAAGAGAAATAGAATTGGCATTCCATCCTGAAAAAAAGAAAGAAAAACTGAAACAAAATTCAGATTTTAAACCTCATCTGAACTTTAGCAGATAATGGTCCTTTTAATGACATACGAGGAGGTCCTGTCTGCCAAGAAAAAGGATGAAAAAGATACTTCTCCCATCTGATAGTCTATTTGGAAATTAATAATAAGAAGAAAGAAGTTTTCACAAATTGGTTCTTAGCCCATTGATATACTGATTAGTATCCTACAGCACAAATTATAGGCACAGTTTCCTTTCTTTATGAAATGTATGAAGTAGCAAAGCAATTACAATTTCTCATATTGTTTTTCCTATGTTTTCCAAAAGGTCCTGAACCATACATAAACAATAATATTCCTTCAAAATGTGTGGAAAGTACCTACAGGTAAGTACCTTTACAGATAATATTTTTTGTGTGATAAATAAATGAACAATGAGAAGACGACAATAATCAAACAGGAAATCAACTATGCCCTCTCCTTGATATTATTCCAAAAATTTGTACTAATTTCAACACAGAAGTCTTCCTGTTACCTGTAAAGCAGGGTGAGGCCTGTTTTACCTTTTCTTAGTTCATCTTTAAACTCTGGTTATTGGCTCAGAAGTAAATTTATATTTTTCATTATAGTAATATGTTTTTCTTCTACAAAGGTGTAGAACTTCTGAATCTGACCCCCATTAGTATGATAAAATAATCAAAATTATAGTCCTGACCTTATGAAGATGCTTGATTACATGCTGTGATTCCAATTGGCAATCTGAAGATTAAAGAACTCATAGAAAATTCTATACCAAATTAAATATATGTGTATATGTTTAATGTAATATAATTACACATAATATATAATTTAATACATGTAATATATATAAACATGTATATTGAGTTTGGAAAGATAGATTATAGATACATATGCAAAATAGAAAATAGTATACTACAGACCCCGTAATCTTCCTCAATAATATTATGTAACCTTTTTTCTGCACCAATAAATCTTTTCTAATATTCATCTGTTAGCTTGTTCTTATTCTTGCAAAAGTTCAGAAGAAAACATCACTTGCTAACCAATCAAAATTTTATTTATCATCACTGGCTGTTATTTATTTCTCTCTCATTGACCTCCTTGGGATCTGGAAACACTTACTGGTATTTGCATTAGCAGAGAGTCTGTTCCTTCCTCTTTAAAACTCGATTCCGTACCGATTATATCCTCAATAACGTTCTCCATCTAGCAAAATATAATGAATTTAGAATGTTGCGCATAATGATAAAAGTTGTGCTTTAGTCTGAAATAAAAAAGAAAAACTCTAGTAATCTTTAAGTCTTTTAAACAATATAAGTGGAGGTTATAGTTGTAGCAAAATCCAGAATATTTTAGAACTGAAAATGAAGTGATCCTGATACACTTTGATTTGTTGCTTTGCCTTGCATTTGCATCTAAGGGCTGACCAGGGACAGCTGGGCAAGGTACTCCAGGCTTGGAAATCAGTACTTTACATATGTAAAATGATTATCACAAAGTACTTCAAGGCAGAGTTAGAGTTAACATGTGGAGAGATGGCTTCCTACAACTTTATGTTTCTTTTAAAAGTTTTTAATGGAATCTTACAGGTAGGTAGATATCCAAACATCAGTAATCAAATTTTAGCTGGAAGTCCACATGGGTGTAGACTACATGGAAAATATTATTCTACCTTCTCTAATGACCAGCAACAAAAATAATAGCAAGAACAATAATCATAGACATCTTAAATAGTAACAATAACTAATACAGACATAATGCACAAGGTGTGCATGGCACTGTTCTAAACTTCACAGCAACTCCATGAAGTGGGTATGTTACTAGATGAGGAACTGAAAGAAGAGGAAGTGCAATATCTTGTCCCTGGTTATATTTTTAGTGAATGGCAGAGGTAGATTGAAATTTGGCTCTGTGACCCTAACCTCAATTAGCTTTCTAGTCCATCTTTCAACTCCTTTCTAAAATAGCCTTTCATTCTGTCTGTTTGCTGGAGAATATTTTAGAAGCTTTATTTTTTTTTAGTACCATATCTTCCTATCTCTCTCTCTCTCCCCTCTATTTCTTTCTATTCACTCTAGTTCTTGCTCCAGCTCTTTTATGATCTTATTTATTAAAATTTTAGTATATAATATTGTGAATGCTAAATTTATATCTGTGCATTACTATGAATTTTCTATGATATGAGCAGAAATAACCAGTAAACTCTAGTAGATATGAAAATATATCTTATGATTTCATTAATGTTATTTTCTAAACAAGTTTTCTGGAAATTGGAGATAATCAACTATTCACAGACTTCTAAAACAATTATACAGTAATATGCCAAGATATTAGAAGATTACTCATATATTAATTTATCAAATATTTATTAAACAATATTTATTGTGAGATGAGACCTTGCAGTAACCAGGGCTACCATAGCCAGAGCATCTCAGGGGAACATACAGACAAGTCACTCATCCATTTTCCCTTTATAATTTTACATCATAAACCACCCACCTCTTGCATCTTCAGTCACTGTCTTTATGGAGTTCAAATTCTTGATGAAGCAGACAGAATACAGCTTAATAAACGTGAAAATGAGAGAGTAAAGCTAGTGGGGGGAAAACTTGATAAGAATGAATGCTTTTTAGAAAGTGGTTAGAGAAAAATATTTACTGATATTTAAACAGAGACAAGAATAACATAGGGAAGGATAGCCCTAGGAAAGGGAGCAAGAAATGGAAGCCCTGAAGTAGGAAGAAGCTAAACATGTTTGAGAAAGAATGAGAATGGGGCCAATGGGGATGGAGCAAGTGAGCAAGGGCAAGAGGGAACTGAGATGAAGTTGAGGAGCAAGTGAAGAGCTGACATTGCACAACCCTCTGGAAGGCAGCTGTGCTCTCCACTATAGCACCAACACCGACAAGCACAACCCTCTGAACCAGAGGTGTCCAACAGAAATTTCTGCAATGATGGGAATGCCCATACCCGCACCTTCCAGCACAGTGGCTGCTAACCACATATGGCTACTGAGCATGAGAAATATGGCACCCTTAATTAGTAACTGAAATCTTAATTGCATTCAATTTTTAAATTCTTTAACATTTTAATTAATATTAAAACTATATGTAAATAAACTCATGTGGCTAGAGGGTTTCACACTAGAGGATTCAACGTCAGATCATGATCAGGACCTTGGATGATATTCCATGTCCTTTGAGATATCTTCAAGAATCTAAGGTAATGAATATACGCATGATGCTCCTTTTGTTTAGTCCAGTGCATGAAATTTTTAAATTCTTGATTGTTAGTCAAGTTCAAATTTTCATTTTATGATATTTCATTCATATTCCTCTATTAAACATACAGCACATTTTACTAAATGTGAAGAACAGCTGAGCAAACAAGGAAGCCAAATACAACTTACGTTAAGCACTTGTCTTTGGGGAACATCTTTGGGGAACATACAGACAAGTCACTCATCCGTTTTCCTTTTATAATTTTAAATCATAAACCTCCTACCTCTTGCATCTTCAGTTTTCTCTTTTGACAAAAACACACTTAGGTGTTTCTTTAACACTGCTATTCCTTATTTATGTTATCTTCCTACATGACTATTTTTCTAATTCATTCAAATTAAAGAATTATTCAAAATCGATATTGAGATATAAAATCTATCTTTAAGCCTTGCTTCAAATCTTCCAAAAAGTTACTGCCCAGTAACAACTGTCGGAATTCTATGGAAAATAAATTGGCCGGTGCTGCGGCTCACTAGGCTAATCCTCTGCCTGCGGCACCAGCACCCTGGGTTCTAGTCCCTGTTGGGGCGCCGGATTCTGTCCTGGTTGCACCTCTTCCAGTCCAGTTCTCTGCTGTGGCCCAGGAAGGCAATGGAGGATGGCCCAAGTGCTTGGGCCCTGCACCCGCATGGGAGACCAGAAGAAGCACTTGGCTCCTGGCTTTGGATCAGCACAGTGCGCCACCACAGCGGCCATTTGAGGGGTGAACCAACAGAAAAAGGAAGACCTTTCTCTCTGTCTCTCTCTCTCTCTCTCTCTCTCTCTCTCTCTCACTGTCACTCTACCTGTCAAAAAAAAATAAAGAAGAAGAAGAAGAAGAAGAAGAAGAAGAAGAAGAGAAAAAGAAATCAACACATGTGGTTGGATATTTAAACTGTTAACTCTTGTGCCCACCATCCTACTAGCATCCTTTTTGTTGCTATTTTCCCCAACTGCTTGGCAGATGTTTATCAAGTCTTGTCTTCCTAAACTCATCCGCAGCACTTGAGTCTGAGGATCACTTCCCTCTTTACACTGGCTGTTGCTTCGAAATCTTTTTGCTTTACCTTTTTGGCCTTCTCTGCTCACCATCCTTTTAATACTGGGATCTCCTGAATCTCACCCTTAGTAAGCACCCTCCTCTCCTCACTATATAAACGTTCTCCAAGAGACCTCCTTCTCATTCAAGTTTTCCAGTGTCATTTACCTGATGATAACTCTCAAATTCCTTCCTCCAGTCCAGATTCTTTCTCAAGGCAAACTTGGATATCTGGTTGTCACCAACCCTCCCACATGGAAACTTCTAATGTGCTTTACCAAGAACCAGCATCTCTCACAGCACAGTAGAAATAGACTCCAAACTGATTCCCATCCCTGCCTCTAAGCTTCTTCCCCTATGTCCTTGACAGAGCAAGACAGAGTCAAATATGATCATGGCTCCTGGCCCCCCACCTTTAATACTTCAATGACTTGATGTTGCTTAACATGACAAACTGCTTCTCTGTGATTTGTCGCCTGCCTAACTCTCTCATTCATCTTTTATCAACCAACTCCTGCCTCATTTTCTGTTTACATCATCCTTTTGCCCACTTCTATTCTTTGTGCATGCTATCCATATGGCTAAACTGTCTATTATCCATTTTCCTCTTTCTTACTGTGGATATACGTCTAGGTAAGAATATCACTTCTGTGTTCAGGTCTATACCACTGCACATTCTACTTAATATAATTCTTTGTAATTTTTTTCCTCTCTCCTTCCACATGGAGCTCCTAGCATGTGGCAATGACAGTTTTTCTGATGATGGAACAAATGAAGTCTTATTTATAGTTCTAAATTCTCTCCTGAGAGCTAGATTTTATCTCTCAAATGTCCTTTGAGCTTCTTCTTTTGGATATCTTAAAAAGTATACTCATTATTATTTCTGTATCAACCTTTATACTACTTCTGACTACCCTGTTTCTGTTTACAGTCCTCATTTACATTACTTATCATGAAAAACTCAAAAATTGAGGCCAGCACTGTGGCACAGCCACAGCCAGTGACGCCAGCATCCTAAACACGAACTGGTCTCAGCTGCTCCACTTCTGATCCTGCTCCCTGCAAATGCGCCAAATGCTTGGACCCCTGCCACCCACGTGAGAACCTGGATGGAATTTCACGTACCTGATTTTAGCCAGGCCCAACCCTGACCATTGCAGATGTTTGGGTAGCAAACCAGAAGACATTTGTAGGCAGAAAACCAATTATTTGAGCCATCACCTGCTACCTCCCTCATTAGCAAGAAACTGGAGGTCAGAGCTGAATATCAACCTGGGTACTGTAATGTGAGTACAGATGTCTTAACCAACTTAACAACCACTAGGCTAAACACTCACCTCTATTTAATTATTCTATCACCAGTTGTCTTCATTCTGGCTATCATTAAATTTTATTGTAATGTATTTTCATCTATTCACGTGGTACCAATCCTCATATCAAATATTTTCTACTCAACTGGCACTAAAGTGACTCTGAGACACAGCTTTGATGACAACACTTTTGTACCCAGAAACTTACTCCTGTGTGCACTCTGAGAGTCACCTACTAAATGTCACTCTGCCCCTTCTTCATTGAAAAGCATTAATTCTGGCCAGCCATGGCTCAATAGGCTAATCCTCCGCCTACGGCGCCAGCACACCAGGTTCTAGTCCCAGTTGGGGTGCCAGTTCTGTCCCGGTTGCTCCTCTTCCAGTCCAGCTCTCTGCTGTGGCCCAGGAGTGCAGTGGAGGATGGCCCAAGTGGTTGGGCCCTGCACCCGCATGGGAGACCAGGAGGAAGCACCTGGCTCCTGGCTTCCGATCAGCACGGTGCACCAGCCACAGCACGACGGCCACAGCGGCCATTGGGGGGTGAACCAATGGAAAAAGGAAGACCTTTCTCTCTGTCTCTTTCTCTCTCACTGTCCACTCTGCCTGTCAAAAAAAATAAATAGATAAATAAAAAGAAATGCATTGATTCTGTTTGGTGCAGCAATCTGCCCAGAAAAAGGGAAACATTTTTCACAGCTCTGTATCATCAAGCATGATTAAAGATAATTTTTACTAATAAATAATAAACACAAATCTATTGTAGATTTCTGGGAGACTTTTCCTTTTTTCTCATAGAAACTTTTCTTTGTTTCCTCCTCTCCGTCCCATATGGTTTGAGATCAAGATGCTGAAGATAAGCAGTCATCTTGTAGCAGTCATCATGAGGTATCCGTGAGTAAAAAAGCCACAGGGTATTGGAGAAAAATGGAGCAGGAGGCTGGAACTATTTTGATTCACAGAGAACAGGGACCTGTGCCAGATGGATTCTGAGTTTCTCTATTTCAGGTGAGTTTCCTCATTTTAAAAATGGAAGAAAGAGTACTGAACTGTTGTGTTGTTTTAAAGATTAGACAAATTAATCTGTACAAAACATTTTTAATAGCACTTGACATTCAATATGGACTCTGAGTTTTGCTTACATTGCTTTTAATATCCTATGTAGCTAATATTCAATATGGAACTGTTATGGGAGAAAAATAAATTCTCCTTTAGTCAAATCACTAGAGTTGTGTTTCTTGTCCATGAATTTGATACAATCTAACTGACAGAGATCCTCACCGTTTGGGGATAATTGTCTAAATACCCAAGTCTACATTTAAGGCCTTCAGTTCACCTTAATTCTCCTTTCCAGTTTCCGTCCTTTCTGTGTCTCTCTTTATGTCATCCTCAAACACACTACCTGCTTGTCTACTCTGTACCACTGCATAGAGCAGCTTGTTGCAGCCATGAAATCCACACTTGGGATATCTGTGTCCCATATCAGAGTGTCTGCTTGCTCCTCTGCGTCCTTCCATTTTCCTGCAAATGTGAACCTTGAAGGGCAGCAGATGATGGTTCAAGTACTTGGATCCCTACCACCCATGAGGCAGTCCAGAATGGAGTTCCTGGCTCCTGGCTTTAGGCTCTTGCTTTTGTGAGCATTTTAAGGAGTAAACCAATGGATAAGAGTCTCTATCTATCTATCTATCTATCTCTCCACCTTTAAATAAAATGAAAATAAATTAAAGCTTTAAAATATATAAAATGTATCTTGTGCCATCTTTGCAGTTGATATACATATATGTTAGTGCCCAACCCAAGTACTGCCTCTGTCAGGATATCTTGAGATCTCAAACTGCAAGAATTGCCATTTCTTCTTATTTTTTAGAATGCTGTGATTTCATTCTCTTATGGCCCTTCTCATATTGTATAAGTTCCCTATCTGCCAGATTAGATGACAATATCTTTGAACTGAGATATAATTTTCTGTTTTCAATGTTTCCACCATATTACTTAATGCATCACTACATCAATAACAGGAAATAGAGACATAACTTTAAAATTGGTACTCACAGTTCAGTGACTTATAAATTTGTCAAAATACACACTGATTATTTGGCAGAAATTTGTCTTAAGGGTTGGAGAAACAAATGTGAATAAGGTCTGATTTTTCATCAAGAATTAACAAACTAAGGGATAAGAAAAATAATGAAAAATAATTAAAGCATAGTGTGCACTGTGATGATGCCATAATTATAATTGTTAACCATGTGGTTTAGATGTTGCTGTAAAATGCATTCCTAGGCAGAAAATAACTAAGGAAAACACCCTGGAGAAGAAACCCAAAATGAACCTTGAAGGATGAGTTGGAATTATCCAGCAAATGATAGACAATGAGAGAATAAGTAACAAAAAGATATAAGAAGGAAAAACTGGCCACCATGAGAACTGCTGGGGCACAGAGCACCCTGGGGATGCTAAATGGTAAGTCTGGGGAGCAATGGCTAATGTGAAATGGTCCTATGTGTTATGAATGGACATTCCATCTACCCAAAAAGACCCATGCAATAAAACGGTGTTTTTAATATTTATTTCTTTGTCTCAAAGATCTTTAATTGCCAATTTCTTCCACTTTTAGAATTATTTATGTATTATACTTATTTTAGAGAAAGCGGGGAGAGAGCTCACATATTCTGATTTATTGCTCCAGTAGCTTCAATAACTGTGGCTGGGCTAGACTCAAGCCAGGAGCTAGGAACTCTATCCATTTAGTCTCCCAAGTGGTGGTAAGAACTTAACTACTTGAGCTATCACCCACTACATTTCCAAGTTTGCAGTAGAAGGAAATTAGATTCAAGATCACAGCAAGGACTGGAACCCAGGCACTCCGATGTGTCCCATATGGAGTCACAAACCGTTTGGCCAAATGCTTATACTTACAAAGTTATTCCTAATTCCAATCACCAAATACTGATTCTAAGGATGTCCTCACAGACTTAACCTGTGGTAGCTATGATTTCTGGGGTCTTTGAATTGATCAAATGTTCCACGTTGTCACGGATGAACAGATTTAGAAGAAAAAAATACCAAAGATGCAACAGCCACCATTTCCTAAGTTCCCACTCTATCTCTGTGTTAGGAAACTTTAAAATGCAAGCATCCAAACAGCATTTCAAAGTGTAGAAATGTGGATGAGAATGCTTAAGGACTGATACCACTTAGCAAGTACACTATTCTATCTGTGTCCCAAAGACTGCATGATTTCTGCTTTGAGGCATGAATTTCCAGCACTGATCAAAGAATATTGGGAAATTTCAGTAGCACAGGTTATATCCCAGCCATTCCGGATAGACAGCTGTGAATGATGCACTATGTGAAAATGTGTACATAAGTTAAATTCAAAGAGACTACTTGCTAATCAAAACTATCACTGACTGAGTAAAACTATGACTAAATGGAACTAATGATTGTTGGAAGAGACTTTTGTATACATATTTTCAATAAAGTGGTTAAAACAATAGAAACATTTTGTCTTCAGGCTTGTTAACATTGCACCTGGGCCACTGAACCTGTTGGATCTTTCAACCTTCCCAAGACTTGGGACTGTATTGGATTGAGAGCAACAAAGGACCCCTAAGAATACACAAATTTCCTTCATATTTACAAATGTACTATAAAATCAAGGTAGGATGTATTCCTAAGGAACAAACAAAAAATATGTTAAGAAAAACCCAGAAAACTGTTATGTGTTCCTTACCAACTCAACCTTTAGAAAGTAAATTTTACAAGTTGGGTAATAAGATGTGAGTTTTACCTAGGACTGGCATATTCATATCCTTGTGGATGGGATTTTTCCTTTAAAAATCAATCTCCACATAGGGAAATGAACTTTGGAAGAGGTGGTTGTAAGATAAATTGTATTGGCTATAGTTCTAATATTTACTGTTCAGATGATTTTCATTCTACATATATTTTTATGATTTTTGTAAAGTGAATAGAGTATTTCACTCTACATTTCTTAGTTTTTAAAATTCTTTATATATCTACTGCAGAAAAGCTTAAGTAAATATACATGTAGAGATTTACATTCAGTTTTGTATTTCAATGAGTCCTATTTGTGGGTTGTTTCATATTTCATTAACCAATGCAGCAGGTCCTTAGTCTTCTCTCTTTCCCAGATTAACATAAAATTTGTAAAAATAAAATCTTTCTCCATAAGTTGGAATCCAATTAATGGGATTCTGTGCACTTTTTTTTTTCTGCTTGGAGGCTACAGACTTAATAACTAAAAAGTAGGGATCTGAAATCAAAACTAATCCTCTGGAATTTACATTGGGAGATTAAACCTGGGAGGTCATAGGACTATGGCTCCATCTAAGAAAACAGGAAAGAAAAGAAAAAAAAAAAAGAAAGAAAGAAAAGAAAGCTCAGCTATAATGTAGTCTTTCTACATTGAGATACTGAAGGAACTCTTTTTCCCAGTTCTATTCATTCTTCAATATTTTTTGAAGGCTCCTTTACAAGCAAGTCACAATAAATGTAAATTCCATAGAACTAGACACTCTACTTTTGTATGCTCAATTCCTGTAAATTCCTATTACCTGGTAAATGGGACAGAAGTATCTGTTGAAAACAGAAATGACTGTATAGGCAATCAGAAGAAAAATTTTAAATATGGTTCCATAAAATATTAAATGCAATAAGAAAAAAATTGGATAAATATTGCAACTAACATTATCTGAAAATCTTCACACTTAGTAGTGAATGTTCTAAACACAATTTACTATTAGTGTCTATTTTAACTCATTTTGATATGTAATTGGCATGAGTATAAAAATGAGTTGCTAAAAAATTATGTATGGTGGCCAGCACCATGGCTCACTAGGCTAATCCTAGAGAAAGGAAGACCTTTCTCTCTTTCTCTCTCACTGTCTAACTTTGCCTGTCAAAAAAAAAAAAGTATGTATGGTAATTAATATATAATTAATGGTTGCGAATTAGTTAGCTGACATATTCCTTTTATCAAGTTAATTTGCATTTGGAATGTTTATTGTAAAGATGTTGACTTTAATTTTTTCAAGTGTTTTACTCAAGACATGAGGCTATCATCACCTAAGCAGCCATTGGACATACATGCCATTCTGCATGGTCATCTTCTTTCCCAAAAGTTAGCAACTTGGTGATGGGGTTTCCTGTGAAGCCTGCATCAAAATCTGGAGTTGGGTATCCATGCTGCACCAGCAGAGCACCGCTTGACGCTGGAGGGTGTGGCCGCTTGAGAGTCTGATTGATGATCTGGTGATCAAGAGTCATGAAAGGTTTTACTTGCTGTCTCTGCGCTTTGTGTGACTGTGGCCTTGTTGGACTTTCCAGGTGTGCTGGAACCTGAAACCAAAACAAGATAAAACAATGTGGGACATCAGCTATTTAATTAGCTTCCCTATCAACAATGGAACTATGACAGCAAACACTGTAACATCCATCTACTTTCTCTTAAACTATAGCCTATGCTTCTCTTATAGGTAATACAACATTCTAATAAGCTATAGTTTTTAAAAGGCAATTTAACTTTTCTAATCCAGTAAATATGAAGGCAACTGGCAGGCAACACTACATCATAGGCTTTTTTTTTTTTTACAGGCAGAGTTAAACAGTGCAAGAGAGAGAGACAGAGAGAAAGGTCTTCCTTTTCTGTTGGTTCACCCCCTAAATGGCTGCTACGGCCGGCACGCTGCACCGATCCAAAGCCATGAGCCAGGCGCTTCCTCCTGGTCTCTCACACAGGTGCAGGGCCCAAGCACTTGGGCCATCCTCCACTGCCTTCCCGGGCAACAGCAGAGAGCTGGACTGGAAGAGGATCAACCAGGACAGAATCTGGCGCCCCAAGCGGGACTAGAACCCTAGGGTACCGGCGCTGCTGGCGGAGGATTAGCCAAATGAGCCACAGCGCCGGCCACGTCATAGGCTTTTAAAGGAAAGCTTTTGCTAATCAAGTTCTTAAAATTAATAGCCCTAAATAATAGGGATAATATATAATAAACACTAGAATACATATTATAATATATAATAATATATATGCTCTTTAAGACTGTAAGAAATGAAGCCTAAAATAATAAGAGAAAAATACTGCTGATTCACTGTTATAAATAATTTTTATATAATATCTATTCCTTGGTTGCTTTATATTATATATACACATCTTATGGAATACAAATATAATCAAACATTTATTAAGAAAACTTTTAAGTTATCCATGAAAGAGTGAAACTAGAATATATGCACTAAACATTAGTATGACAGCCTAAGGGTGGTAAAATCTGTAGGTCTTGAAGTTTCTATATAGAGTCTAGTTATATTGTATAAAAATCTTAATTTTAAAACTTTCCATATTTTCAGTTTATGATAACAATAAATTGGTAAAGTTATCTTTATAAATTGACAGAAAGAAGTATTAAAAAAAAACACCATTGCCATGTACTAACTAAATAATAATGATCTAGTCTTTTGAAATCTGTTTTTTAAAACAGACTTAAAATTTGAGCATCTCCATTCTAGTTGCCATGGTTAATGTTACACTATTATATATAAAAGGATAATTTTAGGCATCTCAAGCTTTCCTTTAAAAGCCTGTGATATAGTATTGCCTGCCAGTTGCCCTCATATTTACTATGCTGTGATATGGCTTTTAATACATTTTCCTCAAGTGGCCTATATATAAACCTTTTTAATATTTCCCTCATGTTAAACAATAGTAAAGATTGCTGTACAGTGCTTATTTTTCCTTTTATTTCAGTAACACAAACTACTCCTTAAATCCCTTAACATGCATTAGCCCAGATAAATAGCCTTTGCCAAGTATTTTGCATTTAAATTAGCTGGTTTGGGGTACAATATTGTAGTTACTTTAGTTTAATTCTGTTATGCTGACATTTTTAGCATTATTTTAATTGTACTACCATAAAATAATTTTTCAGCCATATAAAAAAGATTAAGATTGGTAATAAAGATTACACATATTACTAATTATATCGCTATGAGCTTTAAAGTTGTGAAATAACATTTCATTAAAATGCTAGTAGTGATTTTTTCTAGGGTAGAAATTTAGATTACCTCATGGTTTTAAGTTAATCCTTCTTAATCTGTATACATTTACAAAATATACATTATAGAATACATTTTCAGTTTCACAGATCTGAATATTTCACACTATGCTAAAGAACACTGTATACCCACAAATACAAAATATCTTGTTCTAAGAGAAGTACATTGATTCAGAATTTACAATATTCATTAATTTTTCAGTCTTCATCCACTGACTCTAAAATCATTTATTGAACCTTTATTTTTGCATTATAACCAGAGTGCAAAACAAGTTGCAGACTTCTAGAAGTTCACAAACTATTGAGCAGTGTTAATATCACTGATAGCAACAACAACAATAATAATGATGAGCAATAGGCACCATGCACTGAGCTAAGAATTTCACAAACATTATTTCATTTCACCCTTTTTAACACTTTAGGAGGTAGCACTAATGTCTCTATCACACCACGTAGATGAAGTGTTTACAGAGGCTAAGTCTAAACGATATGCCTGCTGGCTCTCAGCTAATGAGGATGGATCCAGAACACAGACCCTGCCTTCCTAAGCACTTCCATGCCAGCTCCTTAGTGAAGGGCGGAAAGCACTGAAGCACAAAACAAAAGCCAAGTAAAATATGCAATAGGTTAAAATTCACCAAAAATCAGTGGTTAAGACATATTGTTGGTCGGCGCTGCCACTCACTAGGCTAATCCTCCGCCTACAGTGCCGGCACCCTGGGTTCTAGTCCCGGTTGGGGTGCTGGTTCTGTTCTGGTTGCTCCTTTTCCAGTCCAGCTCTCTGCTATGGCCCGGGAGTGCAGTGGAGGATGGTCCAAGTGCTTGGGCCCTGCACCCGCATGGGAGACCAGAAGAAGCACCTGGCTCCTGGTTTGGGATTGGCACAGTGCGCCAGCAGCAATGTGCCAGCCATAGCGGAAACTTGGGGGGTGAACCAATGGAAAAGGAAGACCTTTCTGTCTCTCTCTCTCTCTCACACAGTCTAACTCTGCCTATCAAAAAAAAAGGACATATTGAAAGAGAAATTGATTATAAGCTAGGTGTTGGAAGGAGAGATGCTCTTACACAGGAGACTTAAAGAAATTCTCAAGATGAAACAAGACAGGAAGTTGGGAGATAGACACAAATGTTTGTCATGAAAAGGACTCACATGAATGCTTATTCTTTCTGAAGTAAGAGTATAACTTCCTCTTCAGACCACTCCATGTACAGACAATAAATGTAAAAGAGAGTCAACTTTAATTTAGCAAAATTGTCACATGGAACTCTAAAGATTTAATGGGCAAAAGTCAGGACAGTCTCGGATCCTTCCTATACAATATTTAGATCGTAAGCAGAAGAGTCTCCAAGCTTAGTGGAGCAGGAGAAGATACACTGGAGACTCCAAATATCTCTGACTTTTCTAATCATGGACTTCTACCAGGACAATGGGACAATTCAATGTAAACACCAGTTAAACCATGAGCAACCACTTTTAAGTGACTTTTAAATTGCTTGATCCTAATGAAATAAAGTATCAACTGGATTTTTCTTTTTTTTCCTGAATTTTCCAGTATATTGAAGGATGAAGTAATTGAAACTATTTCATTCCATTGTCCATTATTTCGTTTGTTCAAGAAATATTTGGGGGTACCAAACATATAAATACTTATTATTGTACTGAAA
Source organism: Sylvilagus floridanus (assembly GCA_949820135.1). Taxonomy (NCBI): domain Eukaryota; kingdom Metazoa; phylum Chordata; class Mammalia; order Lagomorpha; family Leporidae; genus Sylvilagus; species Sylvilagus floridanus. The sequence continues at coordinate 31,832,698 of OX463236.1, read as the reverse complement.
ATAGAAAAGAGATTATGACACTATCTGCTCTCAAATGGCTTGTAGTCTAGTCAAAATCTAGAATGGAAGAAAACACGCATTCTCCTGTGGAGAAACGGGTGAAGCTACCGCTTGCAGTGCCAGCATCCCATCTGGACCCCAGTTTGAGTCCCGGCTGCTCCTGTGCCCATGTGGGAGACCCAGAAGAAGCTCCTGGCTTCGGATGAGTGCAGCTCTGGCCGTTGCAGCCAATTAGGGAGTGAACCAGTGGAAGGAAGACCTCTCTCTCTCTCTCTCTCTCTCTCTACCTCTCCTTCTCTCTCTAACTCTGATTTTCACATAAATAAATAAATCTTAAAAAAAAAAAAAACACATTTTCCAAGGGCAAGAACTTTATCTTGCTGACTGCCCTGTTGACATACATTCTGTCAAAAGCCCAAGGACTGACGCACAGCAGGTACTTAAAATCATGTGCTTGTGTGAGCACAGTAGATGAATGAAAGAATGCATCACTAGAGTATCATATATGAGTACTCTGGTCACCACAGAGAGTTTTGAAAATCTGCTAGAACAGATGCACAATAATGAGAATATCAAGTCTTTACCTAGAAGGCTAGAGCAGCTATAGATTATGATTTGGTCCACTGGACTGTGAAATAAGTTAAGATCATTGAAACAAAATGAAATTTTAGTATTAAAAATAATAACTAAATCATATCATCAGAATTCTGAACTATATTTCTATATTATTACCATACCATGCTGCTATTATAAAATAAAAGTATACATAACAGAAGGCTGATTTACATCAACTTTCACTCAATACATCATGTCTGATCACCAGGAAGGCAAAGTAAAAGGTAAAAAACAAACAATAAAAAACCCAGAGCGCAAGCCTTAGAACCAGATTCTGATATGGCCACTAAGTTAGAACGATCAAACCAGGAATTTAAAACAACTATGATTAATGGCCCTGAGAGATAATGTACACAATTTGTAAGAATAGATAAGTATGGTAAACGGAGAGAGGAGGTTTCAAAAAAATTACTGAAAGTAAATGCTAAAGATTAAAAAAAACCCATTCTAAGAAAAATGAAGAATGCTTTGGTGGGCTGATTTGCAGAGTGAGGAAATAATCTCTGGATTTGAGATTTCTCAACAGGAGCATCCAACACTAAAAAAATCAATGCAAAAAAGATGATTGAGCAAAAAAAGAAAAACATCCCCAGAACTATGGAATAACTACAAAAGGTGTATCCTATACACAGTGGGAATGACAGAGGAAAACAGAGAAAGCAATAGACCAAGATTGGAAACAATAATGACTAAGAATTTCTCCAAATTAATGTCAGACACAAAAACACAGATCTAAGAAGTTCCGAGAACACCAAGGAAGATAAATACCAAAAACAAAATACAGCAAAATCTATGCTTGGACATTTCATGTCCAAACTGTAAAAAATCAAAAACAAAAATAAAATCCTGAAAGAACTCAGAAAGGGAAATTTAGCTCACCTAAAGGGAAAATACTATTTAACACGTTGAGAGAGAGAAATACAAACCTAGAATTCTGCACCTTCTGAAATTTCCACTTAAGCATGAAAGGATTTAAGGTTCTTCTCAACTAAAAATTGTAGGCCTGCCTTGGAAGAAATGCTAAAAGAAGCCTTTGGAGGGTGGGTAAACGATGTAGGTCAAAAAAGCTCAGACCAATATAAAGAAAGGAAGAGCAGCAGAAAAGGAATAAATTGAGATAAAAGGATTTTTTCATATTTTTAATTATTCTAACTTGTTCAAAATAATAACATCAATAAAATAATTTTTAATTTCTTAAAAATATTTATTTATTTATTTGAAGGCAGAGTGGCAGCGAGAGGTAGACAGAGAGAGAGAAAATCTTCCACCCACTGGTTCATTCCAAAATGGCCACAAAAGCTGCTGGTGTTGGGCCAGGCTGAAGCCAGGAGCCAGAAATTCCATCCAGGTCTGTCATGTGGGTGGCAAAGGCCCAAGCATTTGGACTATCTTCTGCTGTCTTCTCAGTCACATTAGCAGGGACTTGGATTGAAAGTGGAGTAGCCGGGATTCGAACAACCACTCTGATACAGGATGCTGGCAGTGGTGGCTTAACCTGCTGCACCCTCACCGGCCTAGCAATATGTATCTGATTAGGTATGTATGTATATGTATATGTATATATATATATGAATGCTTTTGTATGTGTATGTGTAAGTGAAATTAATGACAACAATAATACAATCAATAGGAGAAGGACACGAGATTATTTGGTTATCATAAACTATTTGCATTACCCATGAACTGCTATAGTGTTATTTGAAATTGAACCTGGATTCATTGTAAATATCTATTACAAACTCTCAGGCACCTACTGAACAAAGTAAAAAGAAGATGTTATAGAAAAAGAGAAAATAGAATCAGATGAAGTGCACAATTAAGACAATATAAAGCAGCAAAAGAGTGGAAGACAAAATCAGGAGTAAACAATAATGGAAACAAATACAAAATGGGAACAAATATGGACGATAATAATCCAACCATACCAATAGTCACTTTGAATATCAATGGTGTAAATACATCACTTAAAAGACCTAGAATAAGAAATCCAGTTTAAAAATAAAGGCACATATAGATCAAAAGTAAAGATATGGAGAAAGATAGAGTATGCTAACACTAATCCTATATACCAGCAATTAACAAGTGAAACTTAAAATTAAAAACACAGTGCCCTTCATACCAGTACTCAAACAAATCAAATACTTATGTGTAAATCTAACAAAATCGGTAAAAAAATGAAGAGAATTGCAAAACTCTAGTGAAAGAAAACAAATTAATAAATGAAGAGAAAGGAATATTCAATATTGTTAAGATATCGTATCTTCCCAACTTGATCAACAAATTCAATGCAATCCTATAAAAATATCAGAGAGTTATTTTCAGGATATCAGCAAAACAATTCTAAAGCTTAGGCTGAGTTTCTACTCAATTGATGCTGAAAAGTATATACTCAGTGTATTCTAAAAAGATTCAGAATAGCCAACACAATACTGGAGGATAATAAAGTTAGAAGTCTACCACTATTCAACTTCAATACTTACTGTAAAACTATAGCAATCAAAATAACAAATGATGAGCTGGCGTTGTGGTTGTGGCACAGTGTGCTAATCCACCACTTGGGAAGTCAGCATCCCCTATGGGTGCCGGTTCTTGCCCCAGCTGTTCCACTTCCAATCCAATTTACTGCGAAAAGCAGCAAAATATGGCCCAAGTGTTTGGGCCCCCTGCCACCCACTTGGGAGACTGGGATGAAGCTCTAGGCTCCTGGCTTCGGCCTGGCCCAGTGCTGGTTTTTGAGGCCATCTGGGGAGTGAACCAATGGATAGAAGATCTCTCTGTGTCTCTCCTTCTCTCTCTAACTCTGACTTTCAAAATAAATAAATAAATCTTTAAAAAAATAAATAAATCACAAAAGAACAGACAATCAGTCAGTGGAACAAAACAGAGCCTCCACCCACAGAAACCAACCCACACAGAGTTTATCCAATCTTTGATAAACAACAAGGCAACACAATGGGGAAAAGATAGCATTTTTGACTAATGGTGTGGAAAAACCAGACACCCAGTTGCAAAACAATGAATCCAGACACAGACCTTATACTCTTCACAAAAATTAACCCACAATAGAGCCAGACATGTAAAGCTCCTTAAAGATCAAATATGGGAAAATATAGATGACTTGGAATATAGTTATGATTTTTAGATCCAACATCAAAGATACGATCCATAAAAGAAAGAACTGACAAGCAGGGTACTAAAAAAATTACAATTTTTTGCTCTGCAAAGTACACTGTCAAGAAAATATAAAGAAAAGCCACAGACTAACAGGAGAAAATTGCAAAAGTTATATCTTATATCTATTATCAGATGTATTATTATCCAATATATTTAAAGAATGCTTAAAAGTTAACAATAAAAAGGCAAGTGGCTTAACTAAAATATGGACCAAGTACCTTACCAAACACCTCACAAACATCTCACAGTTGGCAAATAAACATATGAAAAGAGGCACCCACATCATATGTCTTCATGGAAAAACAAATTAAAACAATGATAATATCCCATTACATATCTTCTAGAATGGCAAATATCTGAAGCACTATTATCACTAAATACTAGAAAGGATATGCAGTAACAAGAACCCTCATTCATTGCTGGGCATGCTAAATTGTACAGCTATTTTCAAAGATAGTTTTGTGGTTTTAATCAAAGTTAAACATACCACTATCATATAATACAGCAATTGCACCCTTGGTATTCAACCAAATGATTAAAAACATATCCAGGACTAGAATCATTATGTAACAGATAAAGCTACTGCCTGAGATGCTGGCATATCATATGGGCATTGATTTGAGTCTTGGCTGCTGTACTTTCAACCCAACTTCCTGCTAAGGTGCCTGGGAAAGTAGCAGAGGATGGGTCAACTGATTGGGCCCCTGAATCCATGTGGGAGACATGGAAGAAGTTCCTGGCTTCTGGGTTCAGCTCAGCACAGACCCAAAAGTTATGGTCATTTAGGGAGTGAGCCAGCAGATGGAAGATCTGTTTCTCCCTCTCACTCTCTCTGTAACTCTGCCTTTCAAAGCAATTAATTTAAAATACTAATTATAAAAAAAAAAGCTTGTGTCCAGCCAAAAACCTGCATGTGAATATTTATATTCCAAAACTTAGAATCAATCAAGATGTCCTTCTTGGTGGTTATTGGTTAAATCAACTACAGCACATCCAAATAACGTAACATCATTTTGCACTAAAGAAAAATTGAGCTTTCAAGAAATGAAAAGTCATACAGAAAACTTAAATTCACATTACTAAGAAAAACGAGCCAATCTTAAAACGCTGCATATTGTATGATTGCAGCCATCTGACTTTTCAGGTAGGGCAAAGATATAAAGATAATAATAAGAACAGTATTTACCACGCATTGAGTGGAAGATAATCAAGTAGAACACAAAGGACTTTCAAGGCAATGAAACTAGTCTGCATGGCAGTACAACGAAAATGTTGGGAAAATGCTATTTTGCATTTTTCCAAACCCATAGTATGTATAACAAGAGTAAATCCTAAAGGAAACTGTAGACCTTGGGTGATAGTGAGACACCAGTGTATGTTCAACAGTTGTAACAAACACACCACCCTGGCAGAAATATTGACAGTAGAGGTTGCTATAGATGTATGTGCACAGGGGATATATGGGAAATTGTACCTTCTGCTCAATTTTGTTGTGAAATATAAATTGCTCTAAAAATAAAGCCTTTATAAAAAGTGGTGGTTAGCTCTGTTGGTAAGTGAACCAGTGAGTGCCTAGTTAGTAAACAAAGTAATTTAGAAAAATTAGAGTCACCTAAACTCCTGCACATATAATGAACTAAAGAGGAGAGCTGGTCATGAAGGAAAATTGTCATCCCTGAACCGCAGAAACCATAATCACTGGGGAATCTCAATCACAAATACAAAATGCTTGTGTCCGTGTTTTTTTTTTTTTTTTCCTGTTCTACTTACGTTTTTAGATTAAAATTGATGTAGGAATTCTGACGTCTGAGAGAACTGATAGAGATCCATGAGAAAACAGCTTAGGGTCATAGAAAGAAGAACCATGACATTCCTGAATAATAGCAGTTGGAACAATAGCACAAGTTGACTTTGGATATGTGGTATCTAATCTAAAATCCCAGAGAGTATGGATCAATCTTGGGAGGATTCAACTCTACAAATCACCAAAGATTTAGTTAGGAATTAATTAAAAGTAACTAGATGTTATTGAGTTAAAGATCCTATTTGCATTTGGATTTAGAACTTCCTGGTAAGTAGAATTCTGGAATAACAAGGGCCAGCCAAGCAGTGCTGACTGGAAGGACTCAATGTCTCCACTTGGAGATAGGCTTATTTTCACACGGTGTTTTTTCAAATGACTCTCCCAGACACTTGATTTCATTCCCCCAATTTACTTTCCAGTTCACACATCGGTTTAATATCCTACAGACAGGAAAACAGAGAGAATATATTGCTCAAGGAAATTTAAGAGACAAAACAGTCAAATCAAGATACTTAGAGAGACTCCACCCGCCCATGATTCTCCTTTCTACAAGATTGTCTGCCCATGTCACATCTCCTTAAATATTGCTCTATATCAGGTAATGCTTTTAAATATAATTCATATTTATGCAGGAATATATTTAAATTAGCTTTTTAAAAATGTTATTTTTAAAATAAAGTATGAGGTAATGGTGAAAGCCCTTAGCTAATTCTTCTAACATTCACTCAGCAAACATTTAATGAGAGTTTGTTCTTTGTTAAATTCAATCCCAAGGGACTTCCTCCCTGGGAAGCAGGAAAGTGACCCTCACATCACCATGCATCTGCAGACCATTTAGCTATACTGAGGGCAAAGAATTTGGGAGGAGATGATTCAACTTCTGGGCACTCATCTTTTGAAATTTAAAACTAAGAAGTAATGACAAATATCACACAAGCAATTACTTCAATAACTAGATATTTTTATCACCCTTTATTTTGCTGGGCAATGAAATTAAACAAGCAAATATGGGTACCCACACAATAAGCCTGTTTAATCATAGCAAGAACAGGTACAGAAATATCTTTGTCCAGAGAGAGATTTATTCTAAATATATTATTTGGTGATAGTAAATAAAAACATATGCACATCATCATACCACACACATACACACACACACACACACTCCCCCATAAAAGCAAGACAATCCCATTCACTGTACTATAATAGCCCTTATTTAACTTTGTTAATTTTATACTAAGCCTGAATTTAATAAATGAAGTAAGAATTTGGACTTCACAAGTGAATAATAGGTAACTATTAATTATGTTCCTGATACCAGAGGTGTATAAGAGGAAATCTATTTTGGGGGCCTTATGAATCTACTATCTCCTAGGTACCAACTCATAAAAGCCACATGACATTTGTTAATGTTCTGCAGTAAAGATTAATAACTCATTTCTTCAAATCTTACTTTCCTCGCAGCAGTCTGAGGATAAGATATATCCATAAATCTCATCTTGACTCAAACTAAAATTATACCATCGAGCTTGTCTGATTGAGATGTAACTACTAAGCTAAAGTAGTGCCCGGTTCATCAAAAGTTTTACTTAGGTTTCTGAATAACTGTCAGCACATTTCAGCTGAGTATTATATAATCCAAAGCTATTTGATGGATAATAATATAAAATGTGATTGTAACATATTCTTTCAGTCCCAATCATTAGAATTTGGATAATTCGATGGTGTGTCTTTGAAGAGAGAACCATGCTTAAAAGACTTTTAAAAGAAATGAATATTACTAAGAAGAATTGTCCTAATTCAATGGCATTCTAGCAGTAAAAGTCTTGCACTTGATGAGCAGTCGTATTTAGACTAAAAAGCCTAAGTGTCTTTTAAAGCTGCATCTAGCTTCTTTTATACTTGTACTGATTTATTTTATTTGTATTAGTTTCTCAGTAAAATTATCACTTTACATCCTTAACATAAAGAGAACAAATATCAGTAATAACTCTTAGTTACTAAGTCTGATCTGTTCTTTCAGAGTGTTGTGTATTCAAAATTTTTGAGCCATAAACATCCATCAAGAGTCACATAAAGAACAACCACTTCACCTGGGCTACACAAAAAATGTAACATGTATGAGCAAACTTGACATTTTGAAATTTGATGATTGTTTACAGCCCTTGTCTTTACTGTTGAGGAACAGTGTTTTTTTCTTCTTACTATTTGTTGAATTCTTTACTTAGTGGAGGGCTAAATTTATGATTATAAAATAAACTGAAAGTATGTTATTGTAAAGGTTAAAAGAAAGAATAAAAAAGGAATAAAGGAGGATGGGAGCAAGAGTGGGAGGCAAGGTAGGGTAGGAAGTATCACTATGCTCCTAAATATGTACATATGAAATACATGGAATTTGTTCACCTAATATAAATTGAAAATGAAAAAATAATATAATAGATATAATACACTAGGGTCAGTTGGCTACATCATCAAAACTGAAATAAGTTATGAAACCTAAGCATAATATTTTAAAACATATTTGACATTGTGTTCATAAATTTAGAATTCACTAATTGGACCAATATTCTTGAGTGTCTACTACACATCAGATTTCACTCTACTGTTATGGGCTCTAGTTACATAATAATAACAAAGCAAACCTATCTCAGTCTTCAAAGAGTTCACTGTCTATTAGGAAAGATAAATATTTATGTATATAATTAACATAATATAACAAGCCCTATGAAGTAAAATGTATCATAAAGTCAAGCAAAGGGACCTATATAAAACAAGAACAAATCATTTAAGAGAAAGTCCATGTCTGCTACCACATTCACAGATTCATTCATTTACTAACCACAAGCCTGCCTATACTCTTGGGTCAGTAATGATGATGAGCAACATGAAACATGGTCCCTCTGCTCTGTAGTTTACAATCAGGAGGAAAAGACAGATTTGAATGAAACCACCACAAAAAAGACTAAATTTTCAAGTGTTCTCAGTGATAGGAAAGGAAGATATACATGACTATGAACATGTGGGAAAAGGATGTTATCTAAAGTCAGAGAAGAGTTCTCCAAGGATGAGATGATAGGGCAAGACAAGACAGAAGAGTAGGAAGTAACCAAAGAGAGAGTATAGATAAGAGCATTCCAGGGAGATGGAACAGTATGTGCAAAGATTCTGTGGTGAGAAGCAGCAACAGGAGAGAATTTCAGTGAAAGTCAGTAATGGAGCAGGAAAAAAATATGGCATGGCGTAAGCCTCCAGGGACCAGTTAGACTACTCCTGCATTCTTTTAGACATATCAGGCTGTCTTATTTTCTTTGCCACAAGGGAAAGGGCAGTAGATGTTCAGTCAGATGAATGTTAAGGGGTGAATCATGGAATCCAAAAAGAAGAGTGATGCTTGAATCAAGGCCATATGACGAAGGCAGGGTGGTCGTGTCAAGACAAGTAGCTGGACTCAAGAGACATTTAAAAATCCATGAGGGAATACCACCTGGTTCTGGACAAGATTGATATGACATCTACACTTTGACAATGACTGATGGCACGGATGTTGAAGGATGCACCTAATTAAAAGTTGAGAAAGCTTAGAACTTCCAGGATTCTGATCTTGTAATTACCCAAAGGAAAATATTCTTTTACTAAATTATATTTTCTCCTTTTTTCACATAATTTTAAATGCTTATTTGAGGTTTATGTGTATTTCCCTGTCAGGTAAGTCCCCCTTCATCAAATAATTATTAGTTTGCTTTATTTACAAAATTCTGCATTTAAACTTTTCATATGGAAAGAGCATCATTGTCTTTGTACAATTCTGTTACGATGTTCTCATTACCAATCCTCAACTCTTTATCTACAAGTCAACAATTCGAAATGAAAACTAGGAAAAAAATTTAAGACTGTGATAAATCCATTTAGTGGAAAATTCATACAAGAAATGAAGTAAGATTATGCAATTAGTCTTCATTTATCCCACATAAATATTCATATGCTTTGTGACAGATATATTATCTATTAATATGTTTGATTATAGGATGCTACTATGGACCCCTGTAGGGGTGTCAGGTAATCAATAATATATGCACCATATTACCTCTCTAAATCTGACACACCAATATATCTGAAACACATCCAGTCTGAGGTTTCTGGATACAGTAATTTATTTTGTACTTCATTTTCTTACTAAATGAATAATATTATGGAAAGGACTGTGCTTATGCTTTGTATATATTATCTTATTTAATCTAGCTATATTGTAAAATCTTACAAGATCATAAAACTCAAAAGGCTTCCATAATTATATTTTAAAAGTTCAGTGCAATACTTAATTTCTTATTATTTTGAGAAATTATAACATATCAAAATTAAAGTTAAATTGGGTGTATTTTATCTCCTGCAGAAAAAATAAAATTAAGAAGTGTTTTTATCCATTCAACAAAATAATTGAATGAATGAAAAGTATATACTTCCTTTAATAAGAATAAATTATCCAAATACAAGAACATTACGTTTTGCTATTAATAAACATATTTATATTTGCAACTTATGCAAAAATTTATGTTAATGTCACATTTCATATGCCATTTAGAATTCTAAGGTCCCCTACAATTCAATAGCTTCATTAAATACAGAAATACACTAGCACAAGGTAAACACTTAATGTATGCTTTGTAAAATAAATACTTTTCAGAAAAGTTTATTTAATTGAATTAGAGCTTAATCATTAATATTTATTAAGAAGACTTTTATAAGCAAATGACATTTTGCTTCAGAAATCAACAATTGTGTTTAGATAATGCTTTACACTCGCCATTACTTTCAAGTTAAAACAAAACTCTCATGTGGTGCTTAAATGTACTATTTTTCATCCTTGGCATAGTGACCTTTTGGTATCATTTTCATTATGAAGTTGTGAATGTTCTTTCAAGGATGCAGAGAATAAAAAAAGAAACAAGACTGACTTCTTTAAAAGGTCATATTTCAAATATCTTAGAAAGTTATCAATGCAATTTTTTAAATCTATATGTTCTATAATAGTTGTAACACCACAAATGGGAGAATGGAATAAAGATCCAAACTTTAGGATAACGTTTGCCATCTCTTCTGTCATTCTGTTAATGAAACATATGAAGGGTCTACAAAAAGTCCATGGAAAATATGTATTAAAAATGCATATATTTCAAAAGTTTTACATCAAATTAAATTTAACTTTTAATTCCATTTTCCCACGAAAAGTTTTCCATGAAACATTTGAAATAAACTCATATTGATCATTATCATTGTATCTTAAGTGTTGAATTTGAAGTAAAATCAATATACTGCCGATCTATTTACATCTAATGAAAGGAATTCACAGGCTAATTAATATAGTGGAACTTACAACAAAAAATGTATACATTTTTGTGAAAATAGAAAGGTCATAAAGATTTACTCCTGAAAGAAAGTCCTAAACAACTCAAATCCTATCTTAAACTAGAAAATGTTTTATATCCTTTATCTACTTACTTTATGGGTTGATATATGATCATCAATTAATGAAGTCATTTTTATCATAATAAAATGTCATCATTAGATCTATAGTATTCTAGCCTAACCATTTTCTAAAGAATATGATTGGGGCATTTTAGGTAGTTAAATATTAAAGTAATCTAATTGAAAATGAGACTGAGATTATTCATTTTGATTGACAAACTGCAGAAAATGGCTTTGTCTCCTAAGCACATTTCTATCACTCAATTTTTATAGAAATTACTAATATATCTGAGAAAAGGGTAAAATTTATCTTGTCTTCATTTTACCTAACTAATAAAAATGATTGTTTGGTCTTTCTGTGTTTGAAATGAACCTGTTATTCAGGTATCTACCTTAATCAAATTCCTCAACTATTGTGCGTATGTAGAGAAATGTCCTTCATATAACGGTTGTTATAGTTCCACTTTCCCCTTGTAACTGAAGAACAATGTTCCTTTAGAATCAAAGAAACATATTTCTGTTTTAAATTTTTATGGTTATAAGAAATACATAGCCATGAAACATTAATTCATTGAGATCACAGAACTTCATGGACAGTTGGAAATCCCAGAACAGAAAATAATGGTAGCCATAGTTATGAGGTGAACATCTCAGTGATTTAAGTAAGGACCCTCACTCCCATTTCATAGGTGAAATCGAAGCTCACTATCACAAAGGTGTTCAAGAGATATACACATTAAGTTAACAGACTGCCTACTCTGGTAGAAAAATTTGGGGTTGCTTCTCCCATGGTGATGGAGCCTAATTGGATTCATTCATGATTCTGTGTTTTTGTTGTATTTTGTGTTTTACTTAGCCTATTGTGTAACCATCACATACAAGACCTGGCTTCTCCACACCATATGGGACAGTGCGATAACTGAAATTCACATAAACTCCACGTGAGTGTTCTCTTCCTTTAAGCTGTTTTGTTTCACTTTGGTCTACATCTGTGTAAGGAAAGCACAATTTCTGAAGAGTCCTAACCCTCTTTCCCAGGAGAAATTTTAGTTTCCTTATATCATCTTTACTGTTATCTTAGTGTTTTATTTCTTGAAGCTGCTAACTCCTTGTCACAAGAAAGAAAGAGATTGGATGAGGAGGCAAAGGGCAAGAGATAGATAATCATATTATTTTCAGCATGGCTTATTCTAAACAAATGACTAATGTATTTGGTATCTTAATATTTTTCCAAGAAATACATTTTCAAAATGACAGATGCGTGTAACAAATTAGCAAGACTTAAAATTATAAGAAAAGTTATTTGTAAGATATTTCTTTTGGGTCAGCTACTTTTGAGAAATTTAAAAAATCAAATACCTGTTCATATTGTAGTTTTGGAATACATGGAAAATACTTTGTTAACTTCAAAGAGGAGGATTTAGCACTCTTTTTCCATACTAATTTGACATAACCAACTAACCAAAAAAGAAAAAAACTGAAGGAAGAAAACAAAAATACACTTGAAAAAAATTGTTTCAGCATTCTTCAATTTTATCCAATTATTTGCAATACAGGTTAAATAATGCCTCCCCTACCCAAGATGTGCACATCTCAAGCTCCCGAACTTCTGAAGCTATAACTTCAGTTATACCAGGGACTTTGTGATGATTACAGTAAAGATCTTGAAATTGAAAGATCATCCTGGATTTTCCAGTTGGGTTCTCTGTAAGTTCAAAGGTCCTTGGAGAGGGACACTGGCAATCAGAGTTGGACAGAAGGAGACTGACTTTGGAAACAGATGTCAGAGTGATGCCGAGCATAAAGCCAAGGAACAAGGGTGGCCTCCAGAAGCTGGGAAATGCTAGGAAACTGACTCTCTGGAGCCTGCAGGGCAGAATCAGCCTGATCAATGCTGACCTCAGCCCAGTGCAACCTATTCCAGACTTCTGTCTTCCAAAATTGCAGTCACACATGTCCATTATTTCAAACACCCAAGTTTATAGTAGTTTTGATATACCAACAACATGGAATGAACATAGCATTTAATATGAGTTTTATTTTCTCATTCTTGTCACATGATGATTTTTGTTACTAGATTCTAAGAACTGCCCTGCCAGGAAATGCTAGTAATATGGGATTTCTCAATCATGCATAGTTCACATTACTTGAGAAAAATCCCAAGATCAGTTCCCTAAATATAATGTCTAATTAACCTCTCAGTATTACAGAAATGTTCTTGTGGTGAAAGTTATGAAATCAAAAACAAAACGTCTCTCTCTTTCTCTTCTCTTCTCTCTCTCTCTCTTTCTCCCTCTCTCTCTCTCCCTCCCTCTCATCTTAAGAAGTGTAGATGAGGACAAATGATAATAGAAAATTAGACAGAAGTCATCTCATAAAGAGGTACAGTACTATGTGAAAATTTGTTTTTTAAGCTCTGGTTAGGCTTTTTAGGATGTGAGTAGTACAGTAACACAATCAATTGTGTGATCAGTTAGTATTTCGAAATATCTCTTAGGCAAGCACATGGAAACTGAGTTACTGAAAGACCATCCTGGGCACAGAAAATAAATAGGATTTTCGGTGATATTAAAGGAGAGAAGAATATCAGGTCCAATCTTAGACAACATTATTTTAAATTAGAAAAATAGACCAGATAAAACTGAAACAAGAGAAAATTTTTTAAAAACTGCTACAAGTACTGGTCTTTTATATAATACTTTACTCTAAAATGAAAGTTGTGGAGAAGACTTTTACCAAAGTCAGGAATAAAAATGGAAGCAAAAATTTTTGAGGAAAGACAAAAATGCAAGATTGAACTTATTGAAATCAGAGGGCCTGAGCAATAGCCAAGCGACCAGGAGCACAGTTAGATGGATTTAGAGTCTCTGACTTGGTGGCCAGTTTAGAAGAAATCATTGAACCAGGGGTTCACATAAAATGACATAGGATGAAGAATTGTCGTTAGAAGGATAGAGTATTAAGGAAAGAACTTTGAGGAGCATCAAAATCCAAGAGATGAGACAGCCTGAAAGTTCCCCATATGAGATGAGGACAGCGTGAAACACAGAACTAGTGTAGAATAGAGGTATCAGACAAAAAGTGGCTACCCAAGTCAAATGTCACAGGGACGAGGGAAGATCAAGAGCAGGTGCTACTGCCAGCAGACTGGAAGGTAACTGTCACTAGTGACCTGCAGGAGTCATTTCTGGTGCACAGTGAGAATGAAAGTCAACCTGCTGGGCCTGGGGGGACTTTGTGACTTGTGAGTGAGTGGACACCAGGGTTCAAACAAGGCAGCTGTCCCTCTCTCTCCACACTCAACCCATGGAGAATCTCACTTGTTCACATGACTTCAAAGATCACCTACCTGCTCCAAATTAACATTTCTGCTTCAGATCTCTGTGTGAGGTTGAGAAGTGAACTAAGGGTGCCTCACGGCTCAGGACCAGACACCCTCTCCTTATTCACTTTCTAGGTCTGTCTTGTTATCTATTCCCACAGATATAAATAGCAGCCACATGCTAATTAGACATCCATCTCCAAGTTTTCTACTCCAGAATTCTCTCATTTCTGGAAGATACAGCTTTATATTTACAACATAGATATATCTATCTATCTATCTAATATATTATAAGTTAATTATATATATGGTAGGTACATAGCTTGTCATATACTAAACACTATATCACATACAGGAGATAGATTTTATTTATGATAAACTGTATGAATAACATACCATGTACTATACCTATATACTATAGGTATATAGGTACTATATCTATCACAAAAATCTAAAAATTGAAATTTACAGGCACAGGAATTCATTATTATCTTCCTAAAATTTGCTTCTCTCCATTCTTAACCCAACTCAGAAACAGAGTAGTCTTCTTTATTCTTTGATTTTCCTTACCCCAGACATACCACTCCCTGACTATTCTAGCTCACAGATGTATCTCAGACAGATCCATCATTATCTCCCACTTCCAGGGCTGTAGCCTGAGCACCTCATCCCATCCAATGAATCTTTCATGATTCATCTCCCAGTTTCCTCCTTCGCTCTCCATTCATTCCTTATGCAACCTTCAGAATGAACTTTTAAAATCACAAAATGAATCACTCACACTCCTGTCTAAAAATATTTCAGTCGCTTTTCATTTCATCTAGAAAAAAAACTATTTCCTTACTGTGGCCTAAAATTCGAATGAAAGTCTCCTGACAACTCCCCAACCTGGTCACATGCTTCTTGCCCTGCTTACTGTGGACTGGCCATCCTGACCCCTTTTCCTCCAGTAACTACAATTGGTCAAGGATGATTCTCCAAACGTGTATGCACGGAATGCCTTTTCCCCCTGAAAAAGTCAAAGCACTGACATCTGCCCTCTCAGGACCTGATTGTATCATCTCCTGCCTGTTGGTTAAATAGGTCCTTACCTAATGTTTTCCAATCCTTAACCCTCACAGTCCTGACATTCGGCAATTAGTTATTCATATGTTGCTTTTAATATATTACCTCTTTAAGGACTACAGTCTAAGCTGTGTTAAAACAAGGAATTTGTCTCTTTCATGTATTATTGAACATGAAGTGTTATACACAGTGCTTGGTAAATGGTAGATGCTCCAAAAATATTTGTTTATTGGTTAAACAAACAAATGAGTGAATTAGAACAAAACTAAGAACAACAATGACATCCACAAACTGAGCACTTACTATATGTCAAGAATGCCAAGAATTTTACATGCACAATCTTTTAATCTTCACAAGTCTGTGAGGTAGGAACTCTTATCATTCATTTCAGTGAGGAGTATAGGAAAGCAAAGAGGTTAAGTAATATGCCAAAGGACAAATTGCTAGTTGAGCAAGGATATGAATCCAGGAAGTCTGGCTCCAGAGTTCACACTCAGAATGCTTGATCATAAACAGGAAGAGAAACCTTGGTGATTTCAACCGTAGATGGCCATGGTTTAACAGATGGGGCTTGTGTGCAGAGGTAGGTGTTTATGAATGGAGAGTTCTCATCGTGTTTATTTGCAGAGGGTAATGTGTTATTAAGGAGAGGTAGAAAGTACAAGCAAGAAATGATGACTGAAAGGACAGGTGTAACAGAAACAACGCAAGGAATCAAGTTTTGGTATAATTATTCTCTTCTGTAAAACAGGAAAAAAAAAGAGTCAGCACTGATAAAGATGTTTTAGATTTCTGGAGAGGGAGTTGAAATTTGCTTTTTTTAAAATTAGATATTTTTCAGTGAAGCTATAGGCAAATTCATCCACTTAGAGAATAAGAAGAGGCGGTGAGGTATGAAGTTGGATGAAAGAAATAAATGTACAAAGGATCTTCAAAAAGTTTGTGGAAAATGCAAATTATGAAAAACTATGCATGAATTTCAAAAAATATGTGCCCCAAAACTATTTTATCTTTTAATTCCATTTTTCATGAACTATTTAAAGTATCCCCGTACAAAATGTATGAAATTAAGCGAAGAAAAGAGATCATCGTGTTGCCTGCTGAAGTACAGGGCCCAGCAGAGCCCAAGACCACCACTGTAAAGGCACAGAACTGTATAGTGCTGTGGGCTGCCTTCCTGGAGGCTGAGCCCAGGGACTATAGCAGCTAAGGATGTTTATGTAAAACAAAGAACAATAGCAGGGGAGGGGGAAAGAAAGGCTGTAATTGTGAGAACTGACTTAATCTTTGTCACATATGGAAAGAGCAAAGGCAGGCCAGCAACTGAGCAAATGGAGTTGATGCTGGATTGGACGTCCTCATCAGAAAAAATAGAATCTCTAGGAAGTGAGAGAGCAAGGGAGCTGAAGGCTGAGAGCTGTGGTTTAGCCTGGGACATTAGGCAGCTCACTCTCTGGAAGCTCCTGAATTTGGAAGAAACCTGATCCTCACTGTGCCCTCATTGACTTTTGCAAATTTATCACTTCAGTTCTCACTAACTCTCTGTTGGAAGAAACCACTGGGCTTGCCCATTCCAGTTATCATCGGTCACTTTCTTGCTGGAGGCAGAAGTTTTACCATAAAGGATGAGTTGGTAAGGTAAACTTAACCATGCTTCAGTTACTCAATTGGAAATCATCCTCAAAAATTGTGTCAAACACAAGTTTAATTCTTCTTCTTGTGGATTATAAATTATTTTATGATGATAAGGCAATTAGCATTTTTCTCAACTTTAAATATGAGAAGTCTCCATAAGGCTAGATGAAAAAACAGTGATATGTTGCACTGGCAATTTGATTTCCAAATGTTTCTACTATTTAATAACTTTCAGCATCATTTTCAGTTTATGCAAGTCTTCTCTAACACAAAAAATGGACTTTATTTTTAACATGTCAGACAAGTAGATGACTGGTATTGAATCCAAATACAACAATGATAAACTGAATAAGATACCTATACAGTGTTTTGCTATTCATGGCACATGTGCTTATCCACTGATTTATCTAATTCTTCTGATAGTGTCTTACTCGATCCCTTATGGTTATGATCCCTTCTTTGATGCATTTCTTTGAAGAACTCTGAGACCAAGGAAGCACACACTGTTAAAAATCAAACCAACTCTGCTTTTCTCTATCCTGGTGTCTTCTTCAAAGTTATAGATTATATTAATAATCTAAAGGATAATATTAGCATTTTGCTAGTAAGAATGGAAAGTTTGCTTTTTTTGTCTGGCATATTGCTTGGACTCCATAACCATCACAGCAAGCCAGTGAGGCAAGCAATAGTCTCACTGCCCTGCAGAACACAGGAGAACATGTGGCCAGAGGACAGGTACGGAGTGCTGAAGCAGAGCAAGAATTCAAGTCTGTGGACGTCTCAACACTGAGTCTAATTAAGTAATTATTGAAGCATAGCTTTCCCTGGAGATTATAACATATTTTTAAATATTTATTTATTTATTTAAAAGACAGGGTTACAGTGAGAGAGATGGGGAGTGAGAGATAGAGAAAGACAGAGAGAAGATCTGCCATCCACTGGTTTACTCCCCCAAATGGCCACAATAGCCAGATCTGGGCCAGACCAAAACCAGGAACCCAGAACTTCACCTTGGTCTCCCTCGTGGATGACAGGTGTCCAAGAACTTGGGCCAACTTCTGCTGCCTTCTCAGGTGCATTAGCAGAAAGCTGTACTAGAAGCAGAGCAGCCTGGATGCAAACTGGCATCTGATATGGGATGCTGAAATCACAAGTGGTGGCTTAAGCCAAGGAGCCACAGTGCTGGCTCCAGCAAATATTTTTAATGAGAATACCTAGTGCTGAGGAGGGAAAAAATGCACCAGGTATCTCCGTAAGCCCCTGCCAAGGAGGCAAATTTGTAGGACACGTTTACATAGTGTAAGGAAACAATCCTAAACATGTAAAGATTTGAAGCATCATTATGTTTATTGCAACATTATTATTAATGATCCTATAATATAAAGAACATGTAAAACTTAAATTTATACACCAACAACCTTCCTATAGCATTCTTTAAACTTTGGGATTTGTCTTTGTTCTCTCTTGTACTCAGGTCAAAGTGCTTTATTGTTAAGAACAATCAATTATAAAGGAGTAGAATGCATAAACTTGGAAAGTAAAGCTAAAGTAAGCTTTCTTTCCCTCTATTAATCACAAAATTAAAAAAAGAAATGATACATAAAGTGACCCGACTTTATCACAGAGAAAATGTGCCTGCTATGTTAAGAAATGTGTCATTATTTTAAAGTCATTTACTGACATGCTAGCCATAACTTCTATCTAATTTCCCCACTGAATTATTTTTTGAAAAGCATGTGAGATAGCATCTAAGCCCTGAACATTTACCAAATATTTTCCCAGGAAAAGTTATAATTTTAGAAGATCTAGGGAGCAGCACATGAATATGTCTTTCAAATCATAACAGGTTATTTCAAATCCTCAGTGTAAATACATTACTATGCTCAACTAACATAAACCAGACTTATAAACATGTGCTTACAGAAGACAATAACCTTGTTGTGTCCTCTCCATAAAATCAAACACTATAATGTGAGAATAAATCATTTGTTCATCTTTGTGGTATTATTTTTGTCTTGCTCAAACTTGGGAGCTCATTTCAAAATGAACTTTCGAAAGAAACATAAGAATAGCTCTATATAATTTCACATAAGAACTAAATTGTTCTTATCTTAAACAGTTGAAATTTTTATTTAGTGAAGGGTTAAGATTGTGATTATAAAGTAAATTGAAAGTATGTCATTGTAAAGAGTAAAAAATAAGAAAGGAGAGAGGATGGAAGAGTGAGAGGGAGGGAGAGAGGGAGGGTAGGGTGGGAAGTAACATTATGCTCTTGTAACTGTATAAATGAAATGCATGAAAAATTTTCCCTTTATATAAATAAAAATAGAAAAATGTAGTTATTCACATAATTTCAACCAAATTCTTCTACCTTGCACAAAAGATTTTGTTTGGTGTTTCAGTGTTGTTTTCTCATAATTTCTATTTCCCTTTATTTTGTTTTGTTTTTAGAAAGCTTGCTATAAAGGAATGGCCTGACCAATTTTGCTTACCAAGAGTCACTAAGGACTAAATCAGTAACTGGAAATCTAAGAGGTCATTTGTGTCACGCGTCTGTCATCAACATTTCAGAAGAATCAGAGACTATGATGCCTTATTAGCACTTGTCCAAGTTAGGGCAGAGTTTCAATTTGATTGAACTCCATATGTGCATAGGGAAAATGTGATTGTGTTGTAGCCTATAAATATATTGCCAGCTCTAACAAGCGACAAGACATCTCACTTTAGAAAGTCAAATGTTGCTATGTGTCATTCTCAAACTTCTCTCACTGGTCCCAAGAAAATAGATACAAATTTCAAATACAGTTATTTAAAGTACATTCTGGTATACAGACACCCACGTCCTTCCAAGTTAAGTTTTCCAGTTATGCTGTCTCCAGTCAATCTGACCACTTCAACCTGACAGGCAAGCCAGTCAAATAAGCAATCAGTGGGCCAAGAATCTGTCAGAATGCTTTGCTTATCCTGTGAATACTTTTTGACTGACTTCAGCAGTCAAGTTAATCAAAACAGTCAAGCCAGGTTTCCCATGTAAATACAATTTTAGCTCTTGCTGTTTTTTCAGTAGGAGTGCCCTGTTTATATATTTGAAGGGAGTTTTATTAAGTTGCACTGTTTAAGCAAAACAAGTCAAAAAAGTTGTGCAACCAGTTTGACAATTAGGGCTCTCTTCTGAGTTGAATCTCAGCTTCAGGACTGGGGAGAAACTGCTCATCAGCCCTGCCTGAGAGCAGTAGGTTGCAGGCAAAGAATATGGGTGGCCAAGAGCAAAGCACTGGGAGTCACCACATGCACCCCTAACCTTCTAAGTTAGGAAAGTAAGACGTGTGTGGGTTTTGCATGCATATGAGATTAAATAAAAACACTTAGAACCCAAAGGGGCATTTAGCAACATTGATGCTACCATTCATTTTTGTTCCTCATTCTCAGTGTGACTAGCCAGGAAAAAATAAGCTTTAAGAGTCTCTAATTAATTTAAAAATGGAAGTAAAATGGGGTAGTTGTAGCACAACAGGTTAAGCTGCTGCTTGCTATCCTGGCATCCTATATTGGACAGCACACCAGTTCGAGTCCTGCTTCCAATCCAGCCCCCTGTTAATGGTCTAATAAGGCAAGAGAAGATGGCCAAAGCACTTGGGCCCCTGCCACCCACATGGGACAGCATTTTGAAGCTCCTGGCTTTGGCTTGCCCTAGATCTGGCTGTTGCAGCCACTTGGGGAATGAACCAACAGATGGAAGATCTGTCTCTCTCTCCCTCCTTCCTTGCCTCTCTGCCTCTCTCTACCACTCTGGTCTTTCATAGAAATAATTAAATATTTTAAAAAGATGGAAGTGAGGACAGTTTAATTTCTCATTTTGCATAAATGTCAACCCTGAAATACAATCTAAAGTTTAGAAAAACACAGTTAGTGTAACAGTTAAGATTGCAAATTTCAGAATCAACCCACTGGCAAGTTGTGTACCTTTGGAAAGCTATTTCCTATTTAAGTATGCTCCGCTGTCCAACAGATACAGTAATGCTACTCTATTTCCAATGTTATTCTGATTACTAAATGACTTAGGGGTGTGCACTTGGCCAAGGGGTTAACACACCAGTTAGGACACTTACATCCCACAACAAAGTGTCTGGGTTTGATTCCCAGCTCCAACTTCTCATTCCAGTTTCTTACTAATCCAGACTCTGGAAGGCAATGGTGTTGGCTCAAGTAATTGGTCCCCTGCCTCCCACATTGGAGATCCAGATTGAGTTCTTGGCTCATGGCTTCAGATTGCCCCAGGTGCAATAAATGTAGGCATTTCGGGGAGTGAACCAGCGGCTGGGAGTTTTCTCTTTTCCTCTCTATATCTTTCTCTGTCTCTATTCCATCTCTCTTTGTCTCTCTCTGCCTCTCAATTAAATAAATAAGTAAACAAAAATTTAAATGACTTAGTGTGAATAATGCATTTTTGTGAGCATGGCTGTGGTAGGAGAACTTACTATGGGCAGAAAAAGCTGATCCAGATCAGTTTTACCATAGCTATGGGAGTACCTGGTTTAAATAAAGGAGGTTATAAAGTACTGAATTTTCTTTTTACCATCATGTCTTCAGTCTTGCTCCACGTAATAGTTAAATCATTCAACAGCTTCCTGATCTCTAATAACAGCACTAATAAGCATATTGGTAAAACTTGCCGGGTCCCCATTGTATTCAGGCATTGAGCTAGGTGCTTTACCCTCACTTTCTCATTTGATAATCATGAAATCCAAACAGGTAGATCAGGTTTACAGGTAATGAAATTAAGTTCCTATCAAATGAATCCCCTGCCTGTGATCAAACAGGTGATTATGGCAGAGCTGGAATTAAACCTTAACCATCTTGCATGAAAACCTATGCTTATACTAATACACAAAGTTCCTAGGAGAACATAATGTAATAAATATCTAATTAGCAGTAATATATTTCTGGTTCTTCTGACAAAGGAAAGTGATCAAAGTGACAGGTTTGGAAGTTCTGAAGGAGACACATTTACTGGGCATCTGAGACAGTACAAGGAAATTGCAGAGGCCAGAATAAGTCAACACGGATCTATCATAATCACAATCCTATGTTATTTCCACTTCCTGTGCTGCTACACTGGGTTCCAGAACAAGAAAACAAGTTTTATGAAATAAAGATAAAACTCATGTATTCCCAATAACTTAGAATTCAAAAGCTGATTAATTCAGCAAAGAATTCTTGTGACTTCAGATTTATTTCATATTGTTTTCTGGGGTGATTTTTACGTCATCAATAGAGGTAGTAATCTCAGTTAATGTACAACAACATCTAACGATGCTGAAGGAGTATGAATGAATGATGCCTCTGGGAAGAGCGCAGGCTTCCAGCTAAAACTCAGCGTTGGAGGGTGTGATCCAACACACAGGATTAACATCTCAGGAGATCTGCCCTGGGTCAGTTCATCTCTCTGTGATGCCTTATCCTCTAGATGGAAATAAAAACAGTGAACTCTTTTAAATGTGCCCTATGGTCTGATTAAAGTTTGAATAGGGCTCTAAAAATCCACAGCACTCCCAGGGAAAAATGCTAACTATCATTATCATTATTACACCAAATGCCATAATTTGGTCTCTTCAGATTCCCTTTTTATGTAGATTCCATCAAACTCTGACTTTTGACTTTTTGCCTCTCTGACCAAATCTCCAATGACAAGGCAAAGGGAAATGTTGAGGCAATTAGTGGAAAATGGAAGCAATTAATTCCTTTTTTTAGTGGAGACCTGGCCTCTGTGAACCAGTTTAACCAAAAATAATCAATGACCTTTCTCTGACCAAACTGAGGCATATCTACTTGATATTTGTCACTGGTTATCCATCTACCGCTTCAACATTAATGAGTCTCTTCTCCTTGCCCCTTTCTTTTATGAAATAGAACCATCTATTCAGGTCCCTTGTTACCTTCGCATCTGCTATTTTTGCAAATCGAATACAGTCAAAGCTCTCGTTATCCCTGTGTAAGCGTGGGAGCCATTTTCAACATAACCATGGTTTCGGACTTCTCCCCAATCTATTCCTCTGTGACTGCTTGCCTTTCATTGCTATAAAAATGGGATCTTGTTCAAAATGAATAAAAGAGAAAAACAAAGATAAGATTTAATGCAAAAGCACTCAGAAAAGATCGCATAATGTATCCAGGCCCGAGTACCATACAGACCTAGATCCTGACCCTGTTGCACTACTAACTCGATAGACACCTTGAGAATGTCAGCTATCCTTCCAAAACCTCACTGTTCTCTTCTGAACAACAGAGAAAGCAGTGCTTGCCTTAGAGGTAGTGTCAGAATAAATGAAGTGATACAGGGAAAGCCTATAATACACCAGGAGAGCCCAATAAATATTCCCTACAAGATAGAATATTTCATGAAATACAACTAATTTTGATTTTCACTAAAACTTTCGTTAAATGACTGCTTTTCAAGGAGGAGGAGTTATCATTCAGGGTTTCCATTTAATATACCAGTAAAAGACTTAATATCTTAGTTTATCCATTTATTTTATGATTTGCTTCCTCAAATATCTTTGCTTGCTATTTGCTGTTGTCACTGTTCCATCTTTAGAAAAATACACCTTAAACAATTGTTCAAAAGTTTTGTCACTGAGTGTGCCCAAGGGGCTGAAACCAAATGAATTGAGAGACATCTGAGTATAAGCAGCATTTGGTGTTGAAACAAACAGAACGCAAGTGAGTTGATAATATGCTTCAGAAAACAGGGAGAATAGAGATGTCTTAAGAAGAAAGGGCAAACTAACAGTTATTTCCCAAATTATGCTAAGAGTTGCTTTAGTCTCTACCTGTTTTTGCTCTGAAAGCTCTGTCCCCAGGCAGAGTCTCTGAGGCTGTTGTAATAGGAGGGGATATTGAGGGGAGAAGGCAGATATGAGACAGTAGCTTAGCGTTATGTTTCAGGCTATGAAAATCTGTCCAAAATGTGGGATCAGGAGCCTCACTGGGAGAAGAAGAGGGCCTTTCCTTTCGTGCTGTGAGCTAGATTTCGAATCTTAAAGCTCCTATATCCAATCCAAGTTTGATTTCCCAGGAGTAGGTTCAGAGCTACTTTTCAGGTACAGAAGCCCTAGACATTAAATATCACCGGATCCCCAAACCTTCACCCTCAGGCCTGGTCCCAGCCATTCCCTTTCTATACCAGATATTAATTCAGCTTAAAATCCCAGGAAACACACACACACTTATTCAAAGTCACATGGCAAGTTAGTACCAAGCCAAAAACTTCCAACTTCCCATTTCCCCATGTGCTCTATCAGCTCTAAACCAAGCAACCACAAAGAAATCATTGAATCACTTGTAAATATTTGTTTGTTCCAGTAGTTTGTGAACTAATTCATGGTCAGTTTAAGCAATTATCAATTTACAGTGGTAAATGATATAGCATGTCTATTGCGATTTTCTCATGATATGGGTTTTATCATATTTTCAGCAAAACATTTGCCTTTTGTTCTTGCCAAAGGGACAATATTTTGTAAGGCATTACCCAGAGACATCACACACACATACACACACACACACACACACACACACCCCTAATCTCTCTTAAAGCAGGTGCAAGAGCATTCTATAAGCAAAAATAAAAAACTAGTGACTCATATCTTTCACCTTCCAAGCTGCCTTCCAAATGGCATGAGACAGAAAGATTCCACTAAAACCCAATCAGATCAAGCTACTCTCCCTGTTAAAACCCAGCACAACATTTCCTGGCCTTCTCCCACTTTGAATCTCCTGTTTTTCTTCATGTTGTTCCCTACAATGATCCCACGTTCTAATTAATGTGGCTGTGCCATGGTTTTCACAATTCTACACATGCCTTCTCCACCGTTTGTCTACCTAGAGAAAAGCTATTTATTTTTCAAGAGTACTTTAGCAATCATCTCTTTACATTTATGATTTATTTTATTTATTTTGAGAATAAAAAAGAAATTGAGATGAGAGAGAAAGAGAGACAGATAGAGAGTTGGAGAAATAGAAAGAGATTTTATCTTCTGGTTCTCCTCCTCAAATTCTGGGGAGTCAGGAACTCAATCCAATACTACCATGTGGGTGGAAAGGACTCAAGTACTTAAGCCATCACCTGCTGCCTCCCAGGGTGCAATTAGCAGGAAGTTGAAATTGGGAGCAGAGCTGGGACTCTAATCCAGGTGTTTTAATATGAGATGAAGGAGTCTCAAGTGGCAGCTTAAATGCTATGCCAAACATCCAGTCCCATCATCCCTTTAAACACTTTCCATACATCCAGATTTACATATATATATGTAAATATATATATTATAACACTTCATTATAACACTTCTCATAGCAATTCATTCTTGACATGCCTAAACTGCTGATAGGCAGGTACCATATTATACATCTTAGCATGCTCAGAACCTAGTGTAGCACCACATGCACTCCTCTATTTATACACTTTCCATTTAATCAAATTTACCTACATATTAATGAAGTTACAATGACATATTCTCTGCCTTCTCCTGAAGATGATTTTGTTAGTTTTATTTTATTGGGCAAACTCATTCACTGGCTTGCTTCAGCTCCGAGTTTTCCAAACACTATATCCCCATGTATCCACAAGAAAAATGCAAAACTGATTGTTTTCTAGGAAAACAATAGTGATATTTTTAAAACTTGAAAGCATTGAAAAAGTAATGAAAGTAGAATATGTTATGGGAAAGATCTTTGGTGACAGGTGTCATTTTCATAGAATACATCATCCACATGCAAAAATTGCCTTACTAATATAAAAAACAATCATAAACTATAGAAGCAAGACCCCTACCTTACACCTTACACAAAAATCCACTCAACATGGATTAAAGATCTAAACCTACAACCCGACACCATCAAATTATTAGAGAACATCGGAGAAACCCTGCAAGATATAGGCACAGGCAAAGACTTCTTGGAAAAGACCTCAAAAGCTCAGGCACTCAAAGCCAAAATTAACAATTGGGATTGAGAAGTTTCTGTACTGCAAAAGAAACAGTCAGGAAAGTAAAGAGGCAACTGACAGAATGGGAAAAAATATTTGCAAACTATGCAACAGATAAAGGATTAACAACCAGAATCTACAAAGAGATCAAGAAACTCCACAACAACAAAACAAACAACCCACTTAAGAGATGGGCCAAGGACCTCAACAGACATTTTTCCAAAGAGGAAATCCAAATGGCCAACAGACACATGAAAAAATGCTTAGGATCACTAGGAATCAGGGAAATGCAAATCAAAACCACAATGAGGTTTCACCTCACCTGGGTCAGAATGGCTCACATTCAGAAATCTACCAACAACAGATGCTGGCGAGGATGTGGGGAAAAAGGGACACTAACCCACTTGTGGTGGGAATGCAAACGGGTAAAACCACTATGGAATTCAGTTTGGAGATTCCTCAGAAACCTGAATATAACCCTACCATACAACCCAGCCATCCCACTCCTTGGAATTTACCCAAAGGAAATTAAATTGGCAAAAAAAAAAAGAAAAAAAAAAAAGAAAAAAAAGTCCGTACTTAAAACTGGTCACTCAAAGAGATTCCACGACCTGTCTCACTATTTCACTTTTATAGTTATACAGATTCCCTCAGTTTTCTTTTTTTTTTTCTTTTTTTATTTATTTATTTTTTGACAGGCAGAGTTAGACAGAGAGAGAGAGAGAAAGGTCTTCCTTTTCCATTGGTTCACCCCCCAAATGGCCTCTATGGCTGATCCAAAGCCAGGAGCCAGGTGCTTCCTCCTGGTCTCCCATGGGGTGCAGGGCCCAAGCACTTGGGCCATCCTCCACTGCCTTCCCAGGCCACAGCAGAGAGCTGGACTGGAAGAGGAGCAACCAGGACAGAATCCGGCACTCCAACCAGGTCTAGAACCCAGAGTGCTGGCAGAGGATTAGCCAAATGAGCCGTGGTGCTGGCCCTCAATTTTCTTAATATTTGATGTTAACTCCCTGTAACTTAGTTCCATGCCATTCTTTCTTGATTACAGGTTGGTAAAAAGTGAAAGCCTTGCATATTTTAGTAAACATTTTCTATCACAAGCCAAGCTCTCACAGGCAAAGTCATGCCTACCAAATATTGATGTATTTCCGAATATCCACAACCCAATCCCACAGATTCCTTAACTACTGGTAATTTGCAACTCTATAAAATAAGGAGCATTTTTTGTACACTACTTTCTTGCAATTCATTTTTTCTGCCCTATAAGGTTATTATTAGTTTCTGGCTTCCCAGGACTTACTATTGCATATGCTTGCCAAACCCCACAGACTCTTCTCCCTTAGTAACATCACCAGGATAACCTGAACAGGAAGTATATTTTACACTGTACATTTACTTTGCTTTGTTTTATTGCCAAACAGTCCAAAATATTGATCTGCTATTAGTAAACATCCTTTTTCCGCATCTGCTCCATTTCTTAATTCAGTGTTTTTACCATTAAAACCTTATCTCCATGAATAATCTGGAATGTCTATCTGTTTTCAGATAGATTTATTTTTAAAGTGAT
This sequence comes from Sylvilagus floridanus, assembly GCA_949820135.1. NCBI lineage: Eukaryota > Metazoa > Chordata > Mammalia > Lagomorpha > Leporidae > Sylvilagus > Sylvilagus floridanus. The sequence continues at coordinate 31,805,076 of OX463236.1, read as the reverse complement.
TTATAAAAGGTTAAATGATTGTATTTCCACATATATATGTTGGATGTTTTTATCAATATCCATAATGAAGCATATTTCATTAGTTTATCTGGAATCATTGTATAAATATTTAATTTCATTCAGTTTCTCCTTTCCGTATTTTTCAAACCACTGTCCTCAAAATTACTTTTTATTTCTACTGTTATAATTACCACAATTTATGAAAAATTCAGTCATGCTAAAAAAATTACATCATATTTAAAAATCTTGTAACTATTTTGACTATCCAAAACATGCAACAAAATTTTATGCCACAGGCATTAAAATTCAGCTGACTTTTAAAAAACATTTTTCAGCTTGTTTGATATCAATTCCAAGTTTCAATTCCTCAAAATGCACTCATACATTAAACTATTCTGCTTGGAATAAACCTGACATTTAAAAATAATAATAACCCAATTAAAAGAAATAGAAAACATAAAATTATATGTATTGCTTTCATTTTGTAGTTAAAAAGATTTGTTTTCAAAACAGAGATTAAAGTTTGACCTACTTAAGATAATTTTCACCAAAAAAGTAAGTGATTTAATATTAATCTTTTGCAAACGTATAGCTATATTCAGATTAATCTAAAATAGCAGTGAAACAGAATTGTCTGGCCAATCTTAATAATGAACTTCACATTCAGCTCATTTTGCTCTGTTGATATAGCCTCCAAACAGGGAAGAATCATCAACGCTGTTTTAAAGTCTCAATGTTAAATGGAGATTCGAATAAATAGGTTACTAATGAGCTCCTCAAAGTGAATGAAAGATTATCTTGGGCTTTTCAATTTCTCAAAGTATCTACTGCCAATGAAGCATTCTAAGACAATATTGAAAGGATAGAATTATAATTCATATAATCATATATATATATACACCACATGTAGATATATATATCTACACACATACATATATCTATATACATACATACACAGAGAGATAATTTTATATTCTTACAATATCCCTTTTAATTATTAAAGTTGAACCCATTTCTTTAAAAAGTTATTTTAGAAGGAATGCAAACTGCTTAGATTCATTTTTGTATAAAGACAAGGATAATTTTTAACCCTGGGAGAAAGACATATGCATATATTCTGTCTAGTGTTATTTCTGCTATGAATGGAACTTCTGTTTTATTACTTTTAAAAGCCAATAAAATAGATATTGCTAGAATGTAAACACAAGTTAACATTTACTCATAAATTAACATGAGGCAATAAAATGTTAAATCACTTTTCAATTGAGCAAATATATGAGAATTTTAAAACTTTGAAGAAATTATTTTATCTTGAATTATAACAACTATCTCTATATCTTGATAAATATGAAGCATTAATACAGTTTAGTATATTTTACCCAAATTATAAAAAAATCACATCTCGATTACTCTAACATCCTGATACCTACTTATACAAAATGAAATAATTATAAGCAACCCACATTTATCAAAATAAAACATATTGATTAGTCTTGTCTTCCTAGTTTGTTTAAAGTACAGGAAATAATCTGCCAATTCAATTACCTGCCAACAACGATGGAATCTATCAGTGTTACCACCTCTACAGATTACACCAAATTATTATCCCTCTTCTTAGACCGTAAGCACCATGCCAAAAGGGACAACTAACGCAAATGATCTGACCATGAGTAACAGATGGTTTGTGCTGTTTGGAATCCACTTAGTCGAGGAAAGATAAAGGAGAAGTGGCTCATTAGGGCATTTCCTGAACCTTGGTTGGAATTTCAGTTAAGGAAGAAGAAATGACACAGCAGTTTCAAGTTAAGACAACTTCCTTTCTTTATCTGAAATACGCTACTAATTTGAGAAACAGCACTCCAACAAAACTGCTTGACAGTCGTATAGCTACACTAAAGCCCTCCTTGATCCCATGATTAATGATTAATACTTCTTCCCAGAATTCACACTAGTCATATAGACTATTATCAAAATGGACTAACATTCAAAAAGCACGTTTTCAACAAATTTACCTGCACCGTTTTTTAAGTTTTAAAAATTGCACTTTTGCTTAGGGTATAAATAGATTTTGAGTTTTTGCTTAAGGCTATTAAATTTCCCCTATTTCATACTATCACATTTTTCTCACATATGATTTTGCTCTCAAAGTGACTCCAGAATAATTGTTATCTTGTCCAAGAATATGTTATCTTCCCATGAATATGGAAGATATACAATTCCAATTATTACTGTTATTTATATCTTAATTTGGTGTATATTTTTAAGAGACATGAGAACTTGGAACTCACTGCCTTTACAAATGAAACCAATTGAGAGGCCTCATTCCATGTATTATGTATCTTTCAGGAAAGTAAAAACAAAAGATGTAAGTTTCCACCCTATGATTTGTGATTTGAAACTCTGCTTTCATTTTATGACAGTTATACTACTTGCTTATTTTTATCTATATTTTTAAATATATACAAAGCAAGGTTTTCAAGTAAATCATTTGTTTCATGCAAAGTGTACATGTACATTCCACTTGCCTTTGTGTTTTAAAAATCAAGGAATTGCACTGACATTTACCTTTGTCAAGGAGTAGAGATTACATGAAGATATCTCAGCACATTGTACCCTGCCTTATGAATTTCAAAGCTATTTTTAAAAAGTTCTGTCTTTATCAATAGCAAACTTTCATTACCTGATAATTTCTCAATATGTTATCATACATTTACATCGCCTAGGATGCTTGGAACTACTAAATATTTAATTTAGCATAAAATTTATATAATTAGTTAGTATTAGAAATACAGAAATAATACCCATGCTAGAAATTTCATTAGGAAAGGGAACATTAGAGATCTCAACTTCTACTAGAAAACATATTGGAATAGTTTGATAAATTTTTGAGATAAAAAGTGTTTAAAAAATTCAATGCTTCTGTTAAAACACATTTGAGAAGACTCAGAAGGTTTGCTTAGTAGTTAGACAGATACTTTGATTCTCAGAAGATGGAAACGTGTGGGCAGGTAATTTGGCCTAGTGCTTAAGCTGATGCTTGAGGTACTGCATCCTATATGGGAATGCCTGAGTTTCAGTCCAAGCTCCATTCTTGATTCCAGCTTCCCACTAATGCACACCCTGGGAGGCATCAGTATTGACTCAGGTAACGGTGTTCCCACCAATCGCATGGGGAGACCTGTATTGACTTCCTGGTTCCCCTTTCCACCTGATCCAGTGCCAGCCATTGTAGGCATTTAGGGGGTAAACCAACAAATAGAAGTCTCTCTCTCTCTCTCTCTCTCTCTCTCTCTCTCTCTCTCTCTCTCTCTCTCTCTCCCATCTCTCTGCTTCTGAAATTGGGAAAATGCTTTGTATTCATAGCTTTAAGACATATAATATAGTGAATTGTGATACTGAATTATACACTTTCTCCTTCTTTGTTTGTGCTTGTCTTCTTACGTAAAACTGCTGATGCAGGATTGGTGCATACCATTTTCCTTGTATATGCAGTTCTGTCCTAGTTTTATTGCACTGCAAATCATGTAAAATATGTGACTCAGCTGTAGCCCACGCAGAGTACAGGAGCTGAGGTATTCATGACCCCCCAAAACCAAAAGTCACTTCTTTCAGGCTGCCTCCAGGGGATCCTTAAACTCAGGCATAGTCCGCCCACGTTGCAACATTGGGACAAAGTCATGTGAATCATTTTGAGAACAGCCCCCTGACAAAACTTAAGACTTCTGGCTATTGGAAGACAAGCTGTTATTTACCAAAATGATAGTGGGTAAATGGGAATATAGAACAAATGCCAAAGATAACTGATCCAAATATTTAGAATAAGTCTGTCACACAGTATACAACATATGTTAAAATGTTAAATTACTGGGGCTGGCACTGTGGTGTAGCAGGTAAAGCCACCACCTGCAGTGGGCATCCCACAAGGGGAACAGTTCGAGTTCCAACTGCTCCACTTCTGACCTAGCTCTCTGCTGTGGCCTGGGAAAGTAGTAGAAGATGGCCCAAGTCCTTGGGCCCCTGCACCCACGTGGAAGACCGGGAGGAAGCTCCTGGCTCCTGGCTTCGGATCGGCACAGTTCCAGCCATTGTGGCTATCTAGGGAGTGAACCAGCGGATGAAGACCTCTCTCTCTTTGCCTCTGCCTTTGCCTCTCTGTAACTCTGCCTTTCAAACAAATAAATAAATCTTTTTTCAAAAAAAGTTAAAATACTAAGCTTTAATGTTTTTACATTAACATCTAATCAAAACTAATAACATATTTATTTATCCATTGACAAGATTCTATTAAACTCCTGCCATGTCCCAGGCATTAGGTATACAAAAAAGTCCTTATCTGCAAAGAAATTAAAGCCTAATATCTAAAGATAAATTATCCATGGTTTAAAAAAGTACATGATAGACAAAAAGCAATTTAATGGGATCATGTATGAAAACACAAATGAAAACTGATATTGGGAATGAAAGGATTGTTTTTCTTACAGCTGGCTTCCGGAAGATCGTAGGACAGTGATATGAGACACCTGAAAGTACAGATCACTTGGTTTCAAAGGCCAAACATATTTTTGACCACTAAGGTAAAAGATGTTTAAGTTAAAAATATCAACAAATCATACAGGGAAAAAATGTTGCTTGATAAGTGGCAGCTGATATGCCTTGGAAATGTACTCAGGAAGTAGTTTGATGAGCAGGTGAAAGACGAGTAAGGAGACATCATATTGGCCCTTCCATCAAAAAAGGGAAAACAATATATTCATTGTTACTTTAGATTGCCTTCATAGAAATCGCAAAACTAAAAGGTTATGGGTAAAAACTTTCTAATGGCAATGGATTTTATACATGAGATTTTAAGGGTCTTAATGCCCATTAAAATGACTTTTTTCATACCAAACATGTAGACCAATTAAGCAATTGTAGGCAATCATTAATTTAGAAAAAAATTTCTGAACTATTAAACAACAAAGAAATCTAACTTCTCTCTTAAAAATCTAAATCAAAGTAAAAATATGTATCTCCTAAGAAATTTAGAAAGGAAGTCAAAAATCCATAGAAAACAAGCAAATAAAATCAAATATGGGTATTCAGAGCTGGAATTTTTATGTTATGAATAGAAGTCATATCATTAGAGAGATAATATAAATAAATCCCTTGGAAAAAATTGATATTGATTATTCAAAAGTCTGATTTCATTACCAGTTTTGAGAACTGCAAAAAAAGTTAAAAAGGAAAGAAATGTTTTCATGAGATAAGACTGAACTCTGCTTAGATTAAAATTTTAAGAGAAACACTTAATGTCAAATTTGACCTTGGATCCCGATATTATTTAAGGAGTAAAAACAATCTAACACACAGGAGTTTAAATTTCCTGATGTTGAAGCATATGCAGATTTCTACTATTTCATTACATGCTAATAAATATATATTGTTTGTAAACTTTAATATCTTTGCAACTGCACTTTTCTTTCACTCCACAGATGTTATACACACTTAACAAAAAACACTTGAGACCCAAGTGCTATGGCACATGTTTAAAATGTACCTGTCGCTGTCCAATTACAACAGCAGTCCATTTCCACTTTTCACATGTTCTGCATCTACCTCAGTGAACCTGAAAAACATCAGCTCGCAATCACTTACCAGAGTCAGCAGAAATGTATATATTTGCCCTTGCTTTGTGAGAAATGGATAAAAATCCACTGAAAAAAATAGAATGACTCTCTCAACTTTTCTGTCCCAATCAACTCAGTTTTGAAAAACAATGAATTTCTAGAAACCTCTGTGGTATTAATGCGGTTTAACTTTTCTATTATACCAAGGACTTTAAGATTTCTCTATAGCTTATATTTAATCTTGGCACACACTAGAGTATTAAACATATAACCAGTCCACCTAGAAATTTTGAAACAGTCAAACTTGGCTTGAACATGCAATCTCTGTGTCCTTTTTCGTTTTCCCAGACAGGTGCCACTACTCTTTCTCATCTTCCCATTTTTGCCACTTTTTAAAACTATTTTTAGAAAATATTCTAATTAATTCATTATATATCTATCTCACTAAGTTATAAATGGCTGGTAAGACTTTAAATATTCTTGCTTCCAAAAGCATTTGCATTTTGAAGGTAATATATCCTTAAGGTAAAGAAGGGAGAATATATTTTAAATTGGGAAGGGAAGATTACAAAATTCTAAAAATTCACAGTATTTCATGCAGGCTGCCATCTAATGTAAACAGGCTATATAGAGACCAGACAACATACTTTCCATAAAATAAATAAAAGTAAAGATTCTTCCTTAGTAATGTTAGGATGTTCCAAATGAGATGGTATCTGCCATGATTGACACTGCAGCTCTCCAGAGATCAGAAAAATGACAAGTCTCTACAGTCTGCCAAAATTGTACAGCTGCTGTCTGTCAGACAAGGTAGGACAGGGTATGCTGTCATAACAAACAACTCCATAAAAAACACAATGTTAAAAAACAAGTAGTGATTTGGTATCATACCCATCGCTGTGGATTGGCAGAAAAGCTTTGTTCCACAGTTACTCCAGGACCTAGGATGATGGAGGCTCCATCCCTAAATGCTTTCAACACCATTGAGGCAGGAAGCAGAATGTGGAGACTCATATACAGGCCCTTAGAGCTTCTGCAAGAAGTGCCATTCATCACTTCTTCAAATAAGCAGTCAATGGCTCTTCCTACTGCAAAGGAAGCAAACCTGCTATCTTACCATGTGTAAAAAGACAGAACCAGAGTATCTGTTGTTAAGGTGAATGACTGACTCTGGTTTCTCTTCAGATCATATAAATCTTTCGCCTTTCAATAAAGATTTCTGTGGAGAGGATGAATGACTGTGGCACTTGGCTAGTAGTCTTTAACATATCAACTATTACCAAGGAATCACTCTTTAGCATAGAGTAGCTCTTCTATAATGTCAGATAAGAAACTCATTCTGTTCCTCAAATAATAGGCTATGACTTTTATTATTAATGATTTCACTATAAATACAAGTAAGAGAAAAGGAGGAAACCAGAGAAGAGTTAACAAAAATTTTATTTGAGTATATGTGTTTATCAATATTGTGATGATTTTTGTTCTTATCTATAGCACAAACATCTTCCAATATCTATCTGCAATGGATAAATTGTCATCTTTCAGAAAGTATAAAATATGAGAGAGACATTTAACAAATTCAAATCTTTTTTGAGAAAGCATACGTTTCCCAAAGATACTATGATACGTTTACCAATACAACTAATAAGAAAGGAAGAAAGCTTAGAAAGGGTCAGAAGACCAAGGAGATAGAAAGAAGTGAGTGGAAATACTTTTCCATGTTTCCCACTTTGAAGTTTGTTTTGTTTAGTTTATAGTATGTCTGTCCTTTTGTTTCTTTCTCAATGTAGCCACTCTCAGCCAAAGAAACAGTAATGCTCACAATCTATCTCAAAGAAAAGCTGATCAAGCATATTCTAAGTGTTATGGTTAAGAAGAAGGGCATTGTATAAAACATTTTTAGAATGTGTCTTCATCCACACTAGTTAAGACAATAAAGAGCTTGATATTGGAGGGTCAAAATTTGATTATCTGAAAAATTCAATTCCATCCTTGGTTTGCTCTGGACACTCAAACATTCAGGACACCGTTCAACAACAGAGGGCAGGAAGCAGGCTGGTGAGAACTACAGGCTGATGTGGCTGGTGCAGAAATGGCTGGGGTCAAAAAGAAAGAATCGATTCCAATGCCTGGATTCCACAGTGTTGAGATGACGGGAGTGCCAGCACCAGTAACATTGAACCTAGCGAGTGCAAATAGGTTCATTCACAACATCTAGACTTTAAGATCCTGTTACTGAACACTGTTCCACACTTTCCAAAACACATCCCCAGCGCCCATCTCTGCCATCTGGATCTCAATCTAATATGATTTAACCCTCCTGTTCCATACTTCACGCAGGACCTCCATGTTCTGTGATTCTTATGCCAAAGAGTAAAGAATTAGCATTGATGTATTCACTTTTATTTGGACAGAGTTCAAATAGCAAAATAAAGTGAGTTTATTGGCATGGCTTAGGAAATTTAAAATGGAATACACTCTTATTAAGTTGAGGTTCCTGTCAAGGGAATATTAATACTTAATTTCCCAGGATACTCTGTTCATGTAATTCCAGTATCTATCTCCTGTCCCAAGACTGTGATGTAAATTTTCTAACTGAAATATTTCCCTAACCGTCAACAACTTGTGTGTCCAGGCTAACACTAGAAAATGTACTAATTATTGCTTATCTTTTATTATAACATTTGTATGCATTACATTCCCAATATGATGATTTTCTTTTTATTTTGCTGATAGCATCAAATGAAGGAAAGGGAGAAATGCATAGAAAACAAAAGAAGGAAAAATATATTCCAAAAAATCCAAGAGAAAGAAATCCAGCTATTATAAAACATTAACTCTGCTCAAATATCAGCTCCGGATTCAAGTAATCCGGGGAGTATGTAAAAGGTAGCAGGAGCTCTCACTGGCATATTTCATGGTATGCAGTGATGTAAAAATAAAACAAAACAAAAGGCAGGTAACAAACTTCAGAAATTATAAACTTAGAAAACTGGAAAATTCAACCCTTTGAAAAATCTCCATTTTAAACAACAGAACATGAGAGGTGGTTATTAGCAGTGGCTGTGGTGGTGTATGTGAAAATTTATGACAAGCAATGGTGTACTCAGAAGAGAGTCTTTTGTCCTGTGTGTAGACCTTGCTAATCATGTAGAAAACTGTACTTCATTGTCTGGTTTCAACTCAGAGCAGGCAGAGCTTTGAAAATCACAGAGATTTCACAGGTTTTATATTTCTTGCTATGTTCACCCTGTTTTGGATGACAGTTCTGAAACAAAGAGGAAACACACATAAATACACAAACATACAAACATAATGGCTGTTGGTGATTCTAACCCATCCAGGACACAGCTGCATGGTCAGCCAGTTTCCAAGACAAAAGGCAAGAGATGCGTGTATCACACAATGTGCAGACCTACAACTGTTCACCTGCTGCTGGCAATCTGATACAAAGCTCTAAATCCGGTGTTAGAGAAACACAACAGGTGTGACAGGGAAGGAACAATAGTGGAACTGGTGCCTAGTAACCTTAATTTTAAAGGAAAAAAACAGGTGAACGTATCAGACACAGTTAGGCTTCAGATGTCTATATTATCAATTCACAGAGTATAGGTAGCAAAGTGAAAATGAAAATTTAGCACAATGAGATAAATGCAGCCCTGCAGATACCACTGAGAGAGAGTAGAATGGCATTCTTTTCTAGAACAGAACCACAGAACATTCTTGGCTTTAAAACATATATAATACAGCATAAGCATTAGAAGGATTGAATTGAAAACGAAGAGGAAACAAGTAAATGGATTATGCAAGCTCAGGAAAACACAGGGCAGATGACTTTGACCAGACGTTGGTAAAAAGAACTACTCTGAGAGAGGCAGTACCCCATTTCGCAAGTAAGCTCAGAGTTGTTTGGCTCATGTTAGTTAATGCTGCATATTAGGTATATAGTTGAAAACTGAACTTCATTGTTAAAATGGGCAAATTGGAGTGCATTATCCCTACAGTAATACCAAAGTTACCTTTGGACATAATAAATAATATACAATGACTTTTTATTCAACATAGTTGTTGTGAAATTTTTGGAAGTTGAAACTAAACGTTAAAAAACAAAACAACAAAAAAACACCATCCATGCACGAATCCAACAACATGCAACACTTATTTAGAAATCAGGCAGGGGTAATGAGGAAAATGAATCTGAATAAGTCAATATCTAGGTCAATAGGACTTTTATCCCTCTAAACTCAATGAATAAACCTCATTAACAAGATGAAAAAATTGTTAAATAAACCTCAAAATTATAAATTTTCAAGACAAATTTGGACTTCCTTTAAAGCTAATCATTCGTGTTTTCCAGAAATCTAAAATAAACTTTACTTACAGTGAGAAAGATGACTATAATGTGAGAGAAAACTGATCACAAATATATGTGCTTTTATTGCTAAAACTTGATTCTTTTTTACTCGTTAACTCAAACTGCCTTGACTTCTCATGTTTATGCAAAACAGATTTTTTTTGGAGGAAAAAAGAGAGGTACTGTAACATCAGAGGAAATCATCAAAGAACTAGTGGCAACATCTTAAGGCTTTTATCAAAGTAGTGAGGGAATGCATTAAAGCAACAATATCTGAAGCTTACATGTGATGGGACTACTAAATTTAATAGTGTATCTTATGAACATATGTGGATATAATGATTTTTCTGTAAGAGTACTCCATTTTAAAACAATTTTTTTCTGAGTAAGAGAACATTATTTTCTCAAGACAATTCAGAAAAAGAATTCGCCGATGTTTCATTAATAATAGATGCTTCACATTCTACAAACAGAGGAGCAAAGTTTTTGAAAAACTATAAGCACTAAAGTAAAGGTTATACAAATAAGAATAAGGCTATAAATGGAAAACAGTCCTTAAAAATATCGCTAATCAAATTCTTTCACGAAAATAGTGAGTTAAGTTGCGAATTGTTAAGACTTTGGCGTAGGACATAAGGATTTAAAGATAGGATCTCATCTTTCAAGTCTCATTAAGCAAATGATTATCAAATTTGAAATGTCTACTTGGAATCAACAGAACACATTAAATATAAACCTTTTCTTATTCTCAAACAGCATGTGTTAGCCATAAAGTTTACCTGAAACTAACGGGGGTGGGGAGGAGAAAAAGTGTATGAAAATACACATTTATGTGTTTAGTACTTTAATTATTTGAGCCATTCCTACCAATAAAATATTGTTGGTGCTTACCAATAAGTTAGCATACACTGAGAAGTCTTGAGTAAATTTCTTTATACAAATTCCATGTATATGGGATGTCAGCATTGCAGGTCTTAGCTTTACCTACTATGCTGCAATGCTGGTACTCATAACTTTTTACAATGCATATTTTCACATACTGTTGAGCTCCTTGATGCATGGGGTAGAGTGGACGGGTGGTAATCACCACTGCTCATGAAGGAAGACCCTTGCAGGTGTAGTATGGGAGCTCCCTGTGAATGCAAACTACAAAGCCACTATGGTTCAGTTTAGGGGTTCAAGTTTCCATATATCCTTAGTTATTTTCTCAAGAATTAAACATAATCCACAATCTCTAAAACTGCATCATCTAAATGTATGGCAGAATTAAAACTAAATCTTCCAAGGGGAAGCACACAAAAATTCACTCAGAAATTATGGACTTCAGCCTCTGAATGTTAAACATAAATGTGACTTGTCCCTTAAGTGTTGAAACTTAACTGAAAAGTGATCCCTGTTAAATATGAGTGGGAATAAGAGAGGGAAGAGATGCAAAATTTGGGACTTGCTCAATCGGACTTGCCCCAAATGATGGAGTTAGAAACGTGCCAGGGGATTCCAATTGCAATCAAGGTGGCATATACCAACGCCATCTCACCAGTCCAAGTGATCAATTTCAGTTCACAATTGATCACACTGATAGGTCTAAGAGTCAAAGGGATCACATAAACAAGACTAGTGTCTGCTAATACTAACTGATAGAATAAAAAAGGGAGAGAATGACCCATCATGGGAAGCGGGATACACAGCAGACTCATAGAATGGCAGATGTCCTAAACAGCACTCTGGCCTCAGAATCAGCCCTTAAGGCATTTGGATCTGGCTGAAAAGCCCATGAGAGTATTTCAGGCATGGAAAGCCAAGACACTCTAGAAAAAAAAAATGAAATGACCTAAATGAAAGATCTCTGTGAGTGAGATCCCAGTGGAAAGAACAGGTCATTAAAGGAGGTACCTTTCTCTGAAGGGAGGAGAGAACTTCCATTTTGACTATGACCTTATCTAAATATGATCAGAATCAGCGAACTCAAAAGGCTTCCATAGCCTTGGCAACTCATGACAAGAGCCTAGGGTATTTACTGATGCCATAAACAAGAGTGTCAATTTGTTAAGTCAACAACAGGAGTCATTGTGCACTTACTCCTCATGTAGGATCTCTGTCCTTAATGTGTTGTCCAATGTGAAGTAATGCTATAACTAGCACTGAAACAGTATTTTTCACTTTGTGTTTCTGTATTGGTGCAAACTGTTGAAAGCTTTACTTAATATATGCTAAATTGATCTTCTGTATATAAAGATAATTGAAAATGAATCTTGATGTGAATGGAAAGGGAGAGGGAGAGGGAGTGGGAGAGGGGAGGGTTGTGGGTGGGAGGGAATTTATGGGGAGAAAAAACCATTGTAATCCATAAGCTGTACTTTGGAAATTTATATTCATTAAATAAAAGTTTAAAAAAACATAAATGTGACTTGTCCCAAAGAAGACAAAGTTGGATTCATAAACCCTGAAGTGTGCTTGGGTAGATTCTCTATCACTGCCAGAGTGAGCTTCACCAGCTACCAGGATGCTAACGGAATGTTACCAATTTCTACTTGGTCTTTTAAGACTTTTGTACAAGATGTATTTGATGGTAATTCCCTCTTAATTATAAACAACAGTCAATCTCTTTGTGTTCAAAATAAGGAATTTGCTACATGCTCTGAGCAACACGTAAATTACTTGGGATAGTCTGACCTTTCACGGTGTTATAGACACAAGAATAGATGTAACTAACCTACATTTGTTATAAATACTCAGTAGAATGGGAGTTTATTCTCTTCTGGCTACTCTATCTGCGAGATGTTCTTCAGTGTCTTGAGTCCTTGTTTTCTCCTCGCTTGTTAGAGCAACAACTGTTTGTGAAGCATATTTAAGGGTTTGACAGTTAGATGATAAAATGAATCCCTGAATCCTGGTCAGTAGCCAGATGCTGGGCAGCACTCTCCTTCAGCATTTTGACTGCCTGCATCTGCTCACTTCAAGCATCTGACAGCTGCCTGGTCTCAGGCTTGGAGGCATAATCTGTACTTCCATGTGTAACCTGCCTAGGTAAGATGCAAAATACTCAGCTGGGACAGCACCTGGGAAGAATGCTCTGTTTCCAAATTTATTTCCTCTGAGCAGCACTATCTACTTCTGGAGAAGGCAGACAAAATTAGATTTACCAGTTATGCAAGCAAATGCGTATGAAAACCTGAGCCAACTCTCACCTGGTATCCAGTGTACATTTTTTTAAATTATTTTATTTATTTGAAAGAGTTACAGAGAGAGGTAGAGACAAGAAAGAATGGTCTTCCATTTGCTGGTTCACTCCCCAGATGGCCACAACGGCCGGAGCTGCTCCTATCCAAAGACAGGAGCCAGGAGCTTCTCTGGGTCTCTCATGGAGGTGCAGGGGTCCAAGCACTTGGGCCATCCTCTACTGCTATCCCAGGTCATAGCAGAGAGCTGGATCTGAAGAAGAGCAGCTGCGACTAGAACTGGCGCCCATATGAGATGCTGGTGCTTCGGGCCAGGGCTTTAATACCCTGCGCCTCAGCACCGGCCCCTCCAGTGTATATATGTATTGGTGCAGGCCCTCATAAAACCTGGCATCCCAACAATACCACAAAATTGACCCAAATTTGAATTCAGTGGAAATATCATAAATCATTTCCATCATAAAAATTAATAATTGGACTTATAATAATTGACACAAAACCCATCTTTTTTGTTTCACACTATACTGTCTAGGAAGTTAGGAACTAATGCAGTTCATTCACCATTGTGTGCCAATACAAAATTCAGCATGCAAATACATGAGGGATCTTTTAAAATGTTAGTGAAAATATGCATTGTAAAAAGTTATGAGTACCGGCCGGCGCCGTGGCTCAATGGCTAATCCTCCGCCTTGCGGTGCAGGCACACTGGGTTCTAGTCCCGGTTGGGGCGCTGGATTCTGTCCCGGTTGCCCCTCTTCCAGGCCAGCCCTCTGCTGTGGCCCGGGAGTGCAGTGGAGGATGGCCCAGGTGCTTGGGCCCTGCACCCCATGGGAGACCAGGAAAAAGCACCTAGCACCTGGCTCCTGCCATCGGATGAGCGTGGTACACCGGCCGCAGCGCACCGACCGCGGCAGCCATTGGAGGGTGAACCAACGGCAAAGGAAGACCTTTCTCTCTGTCTCTCTCTCTCACTGTCCACTCACCTGTCAAAAAAAAAAAAAAAGTTATGAGTACCAGCATCGTAGCATAGCAGGTAAAGCCAAGACCTGCAATGCTGACATCCCATATGGGTGACGGTTCATGTCCCAGCTCTCCACTACTCATCCAGCTCTCTGCTAATGACCTGGAAAAGCTCAAGTGCTTGCGCCCCTGCCACCTACTTAGGAGACTCAGATTAGGCTCATAGCTCCTGGCTTTAGCATGGTCTAGTCCTGGCTGTTGCAGTCATTTGTAAATGAACCAGTGGATGGAAGATTCTCTCTCTCTTTCTCGCTCTCGCTCTTGCTCTCTGTCTCTCTCTCTCTCTGTCTCTGTCTCTCTCTCTCTCTCTGTAACTTTGACTTTCAAGTAAAATAGATCTTTTTAAAAGAACTTATGTGTTGAATTAGAAAAAAATTTGCACCCAATCAACTTATTTTTTACATATAAATTTTTTGAAGTAGCATCATAATCAGTGCTTAAAAGCTACTTATAGAATGAAAGCAACAGACACTTAATATTGGTTATATGCTACACATTTTGAGTGCAGCTAAAATTATCCTTTTGTTTCAGAAAGACGTATTGTATAAAATGGGGCAAAAACTGCTCTGATTTACATTTTTTTTGAAATATGACATTAATGGTAATAAGAAAAACTATTCCTCTGTGCATATACCAAAACATCTGCAAGAGAGGTGAGCTATAATACAATTCTTTAAACTTATGCCTTAGAATTTTTTATGGAAAAGACCATTATTTTAAAACAAAAACAAAAGTGGTAAATACTTAGGAAGCAATTACTCTGTTAGTCTGGCATTAAACACCATTCAAGTATATAACAACCCAACAGTCCTATAAGGAGGTGATATTATAATATCCATATCACAGATTAGGAAACTGAAACATAGAATTCAAGAAAGTCATCAAAGTCATATTGGAGACAAAGTTCTAGCAAGGAAGTTGGACCCCAGTTAAGCTCTTAGCACTGTTTTGCATAACTTCTTCTGATGAGATTCACTGGGTACTTCTCTGATGAACCTTATGTGAGCAGTCCAGTAAGAATCGTTGTAGAGACTTGAAACAAAAGCTATCATGTGTTTGTGTTAATAATCATCTGATAAAATTTAAGCCCATTGTATTTAATATTAAGGTGTATATGTGTATATATTTGTCTACTTTAGCATAGTTTTCTTTTTCTTTAGTACTGTTTCTTTTTCCCAAAAAACCTTTTATTTAAGGTATACAATCATGCATCATGCATTTAATAAATACAAATTTAGGAACATAATGGTCCTTCCCACCATACCCACCCTTCCATCCACACTACCACCCTTCCTCCTCCCACTCCTATTCCCATTCAGATTTTTTACTAAAATCTATTTTCAATTAAGTTTATACTCAGATTGACTCTATACCAAGTAAAGAGTTGAACAAATAGTATGAAAAAAAAGTCATCAACAGTTTTATCATTTCTCTTTAGATTTTTTTTTCTATGACCCACTGTTCATTCAGGAGCATGTTGTTCAGTCTCCATGCATTTCCATATGTTCTAGAAATTATTTTATTCTGTGTTTTTAATAGGATTTATTTATTTGTTTGAGAGGCAGAGTTACAGAATGAGGAAGAGACAGAGCGAGAGGTTAACTGCTGGTTAACTCCCCAAATGGCTACAATGGCCAGAGTTGGGCCAATCTGAAGCCAGGAGCCTGGAGCTTCTTCCAGGTCTCCCATGTGAGTACAGGGGCTCAAGCACTTAGTCCATCTTCTGCTGCTTTTCCAGGCCATAGCAGAGAGCTGTATGAGAAGTGGAGCAGCCAGGACTCAAACCAGCACTCATATGGGATGCCAGCACTGAAAGTGGCAGCTTTATATATTACACCACAGCACCAACTCCCTTCTAGAGATTGTTGAGTTGTTGATTTTCAGTTTCATTCCGTTGTGGTCAGCGAAGATGCATGGTATGATTTCAATTTTTTTTTTTAATTTTCTGTGACTTGGTTATGGCCTAACCTGTGGTCTCCCCTAGAGACAGTCCCATGCACTGTAGGATGAAAAATTCTGTGGATATCTGCTAGGTACATTTGGTCTATAGTGTCAATCACCTGTTGTTTTCTTACTAATTTTCTGTCTAGTTGATCTGTCCATTGCTGAAAGTACAGTATTAAAGCCCACCATTATTATTGTGTGGGAGTCTATGTCTCCCTTTAGATCCATTAAATTTCTTTTAAATAGCCAGTTGCCCTGTAATTAGGTGGGCATACATTTATTACAGTCACCTCTTCCTCTTGAATTGATCCTTTTATTGCTTACGGCCTTTCTTTGTCTCTTTTTATAGTTTTTGTATTAAAGTCTATTTTGTCTGCTCCTTTTTGGTTTCTGTTATCATGGGATTTTTTTTCCATCCTTTCACTTTCAGTTTCCATGTTTCTCTGTTGGTGAGATGTGTTTCTTGTAGGCAAAAAACAGATGGGTGTTGTTTTTTTAATCCATGCAACCAGTCTATATCTTTTAACAGGAGAGTT
Source organism: Sylvilagus floridanus (assembly GCA_949820135.1). NCBI lineage: Eukaryota > Metazoa > Chordata > Mammalia > Lagomorpha > Leporidae > Sylvilagus > Sylvilagus floridanus. The sequence goes on along the minus strand of OX463236.1, from coordinate 31,788,437 downwards.
GAGGCCCTTTACATTCAAGGTGACTATTGATAAGTAACGACTATGTCCTGTCATTTTTCTAAAAATATTCCTATTTTTCATTTTGGATTTCCTTTCTACTTTTACTGGGAGATTTTCTGCCTTCACTTCTTTCATAATTATGACCATGTTTCTGTTTTTCTGTGTGTAGCACATCCTTAAGTATCTTTTGTAAGGCCAGATGAATAGTGACAAATTCTTTCAACTTCTGTATATTATGGAAGGTCTTTCTTTCACTTTCATTCATAAATGAGAGCTTTGCAAGGTACAGAATACTGGGTTGACAGGTTTTTTTAATAAGACTTGGAATATATATCTTGCCATTCTCTCCTAGCCTGTAGGGTTTCTGATGAGAAGTCAGCCAAGAGACTACATGGAGATCTTCTGAAAGTAATCTGGTGTTTCTCTCTTGCACATTCTAGAATCTTTTCTTTATGTTTTCCTGTGGAGAATTTAGCTACAATGTGTCATGGTGAGGATCTTTTCTGGTCATGGCTGTTAGGAGTTCTATGGGCTTCCTGTACTTGAACATCCCTTGAGAAGATTTCTATAATTATTTCACTAAAAAAGCCTTCTAATCCATTATCTCTTTCCAGCCCTTCAGGAACTCCTAAGACCTGGATGTTGGGTTTTTTGATAGCATCCCATAAATCTCCAACATTGTTTTTAGTTTTCTAATTTCTTCTTCATTTTGGTCTGACTGTAAAATTTCCAGAGATGTGACTTCAAATTCAGGTATTCTTTCTTCTGCCTCATTGAGTCTGTTGTTAAAGCATTCCACTGCATTTTTTATTCGATCTATTGAGTTTATTTCCAGTATTTCATTTTGATTTCTCTGTAAAATCTCAATTTCATGGGAGAAATTTTCATTCCTATAATGCATAGATTTCTTTAACTTGTGGATTTGCTTCTGATTACTTCTAAGTAATCCTATAATCAATTTTTTGAATTGTTTACAGCACTTCTTCAATCTCTTCATTTTCACCTTCTAGTATTAAAGTGTTGTTGCGTTCCTTTGTTGACATTATGTTGTCTTCCTTTGTCTTGTTTCTTGAATTTCCGTGTCTATTTTTAGGCATTTGTGGAGATACTTGTTGGATATTTTTCCATGTGATGACTTTTATTTTTGGACTATGCCTTTGTGGATAAGTGGAGTGTCTGCTCTTTCAGTGAATACCCTGAGGTGTGTGCTGGGTATGGTCAGGGAGCTCTGCTCAGTGCTCCAGGATGAGGGGAGTATCCAAGGTGAAGCCCAAACTGGGCGTGGTAAATCTCTACTTCTCTTTTTTTTTTTCAGAGGGGAGTTTTAATCTGCTCTGTTGGCATAGTCTCACACTCACCTCTTCTCCCCCAAGGAGACCAGTGCAGGATCACTCATGCCAGTGGGTATAATATTCATTTGCATTGCCACAAGACCCACACAAAGGATCTGTATAGTCCTCAGTGTGAACACAGATCACGCAGCCACATTTGCACCCTCACATGAGCCACAATGTTTTCACAGTCCCAGTACCTAGAGCTCCCACAGTCATGAGCACTCAGCCCCCCGTCAATTCTCTAAGCCAGACGCAGGAGTCTCCTCTTGGCTGGTTGCTGGGCACACAGACATGAACTGGCACAACTGTTATGGATGTCCAGAATGGCATCTGCCCCCTCTCAGCTAGTTACAGGATGCCAGGGCCTGGTGGCTGGGGAGAAAGAAACATGCCCCCCTTTTTTCCCTCTAGGTTGTAAGATATACTGGCCCCTACAGGGCTCCAAGCCCAACTCACACTAGGCTCTTCCCATAATTTTATCACCAGTGGTTTGGGCTGCTGTAGTCTGGTCTCACCATATTCTCCAGAGTTGGTTCTGAGGCTCTTGGCTGCTGGGGTCCTGAGTTGCATGCATCCACAGCATCCATTTAGATCCACAGTGTCCCTCTAATTTGCATTTCCTCTGCTGTTTTCTCCCTAACTCTTCCCTGAGATTGCACTCTTTCCATGTTTTTTTTGTTGTTATTGTTTGTTTGGTTGGTTTTGTTTTTGTTTTGTTTTTTTTAACTATCTTCTCCTAGACTAGAGAAGTAAGCTCCCTCCCTATTCTGCCATCTTGGTTTATCCTCCTACTTTAGCATAGTTTGAATCTTTTTTGTGGAGAAAGAAAGAAGAGTATTTGAGTAGGCATTTGACAAAGTGATTAATACATCACTAGGGACAGCCATATATCATATTGAAGTGCTTGGGTTTGAGACCCAGTTCTTCTGATTCCAATTTCCTGCTAATGCATAGGCAGAGAAACAACATATGATCACTGAGATACTTGGATCCCTGTTACCTACATGGTAGACCCAGATTTGGAACCTATTGAGAAACTAGGAATGTGGTTTTTGATGTAATAAATTTGCAGTGCCTATCAGATAGTCAACATATGAGGCAGGGTGATGCAACGCACAAATGAAAAGATTGGCCAAGGAAGGGGTACCAAAGGCTCATTTAGAGTAAACAAATGGGGGCCAGAGAGTGAGGACTGACCCAGAGTCTCCGAAAAATTGTTGTGGGGCCGGCACTGTGGTGCAGTGGGTTAATGCCCTGACCTGAAGCATCGTCATCCCATATGGGCGCCAGTTCGAGTCCCAGCTGCTCCACTCCAATCCAGCTCTCTGCTATGGCCTGGGAAAGCAGTAGAAGATGGCCCAAGTGCTTCGGCCCCTGCAACTACATGAGAGACCCAGAAGAATCTCCTAGCTCCTGGCTTCGGATCAGTGCAGCTCCAGTCATTGTAGCCATCTGGGAAGTGAACCATCGGATGGAAGACCTCTCTCTCTCTCTCTCTCTCTCTCTCTCTCTTTCTGTCTCTCTTTCTCTCTCTCTCTCTCTCTCTCTCTCTGTCTCTCTCTCTCTCTCTGCCTCTCCTCTCTCTGTGTAACTCTGAATTTCAAATAAATAAATAAATCTTTAAAAAAAAAAAGAAAAATTGTTGTGAGTCTGCAGAAGTTCTCTTCTGGTTGAGACTATTTCCTCAGAGCAACAGAAAAGGAGAGTAGAGAGAGACAGTCAAGGTTGTTGAAAACAGATATGAAAGGAGATAGGGGGTCTGCGCTGTGACGCAGCAGGCTAAAGCCCTGGCCCGCAGTGTCGGCATCCCATATGGGCGTCAGTTCAAGTCCTGGCTGCTCCACTTCCTATCCTGCTCTCTGCTATGGCCTGGGAAAGCAGTAGAGGATGGCCTAAGTGCTTGGGCCCCTGCACCTCCATGGGAGACCAGGGAGAAGCTCCTGGCTCCTGGCTTCAAATCAGCATAGTTCCGACCGTTGCGGCTATCTGGGGAGTGAACCAGCTGATGGAAGACCACTCTCTCTGTCTACCTCTCTCTGTAACTCCATCTTTCAAATAAATAAAATGAATCTTTAAAAAAAAAAGTGGGGGGAGGAGGAGATAGAATGAATATTGGACATGTTACCGATTTTCTAGAGGACAATAAGGAGCAATGTAAAGTTCAAGGTTATCAATTTAAAATGAAATCCAAACTAAACTAAACTACTGTCTATGTGTATGTGCAAAGTATATTTGGATTTAAATAGGTTTGTTAGAGTGTAATCAAAGCATTTGGACATTGCTGATGGTGAGAATGATAATGATGATTGTAATGATAACAAAAGCTAACCTTATAGGGCATACCATGTATCAGGAAGGAATTTCTCTAAACACTTTATGTAAGTTATCTATTTGTTGCAATAACCCAATGTAGTGCATCAAACTATTAGTGTTGCCATTTCATGCAAAACTGAGACAGAAATATTTGGTAACTTATTGACACTGGTAAATGGTGAATACAAAAAGTCTCAAGTCCAAATAATCTGATTCAGTGCAATAATAATTCAATATTCCCATGAAGGAATATGATATCTGGTTTAAAAGGAGAGGATTAAAGAAACAAAGGATGGTCACAAAGTGGTAGAATAATAAAGTATGGGTCTCAGCAGGGTAGAAAAGAACGAATTCTGGAGTTGAAATCTTCAAAGAAGTAAGCTATAAAGTTAAGAATTATTGGTTGGAGAATGGAACACTTGAAATTAAAAATTATGAAGGGATAGTCATGTGGTCTAGCAATTAAGACACCCATGCCCCATGTTAGCAGTGGCTTCCTAATTTTCACTTCCTGCTAATGCAGTATAAGGCAGAATGTTATGCTCAAGTGGTCGGGTTTCTGCCACCCCGATATGAAATCTGGATTTAATTTCTAGCTCCCCAGCCATTGAAATTCTCTATGTATATCTCTCTACTTCTCAAATAAAGAAATAATTTTTAAATCTATAAATGGGCTGACGCTGCAGCTCAATAGGCTAATCCTCCGCCTGCGGTGCCGGCACATGAGGTTCTAGTCCAAGTCGGGGAGCCGGATTCTGTCCCGGTTGCTCCTCTTCCAGTCCAGCTCTCTGCTGTGGCCAGGGAGTGCAGTGGAGGATGGCCCAAGTCCTTGGGCCCTGCACCCCATGGGAGACCAGGAGAAGCACCTGGCTCCTGGCTTCAGATCAATGCAGTGTGCCAGCTGCAGTGCTCCGGCCGCAGAGGCCACTGGGGGGTGAACCAACGGCAAAGGAAGACCTTTCTCTCTGTCTCTCTCTCTCACTGTCCACTCTGCCTGTCCAAAAAAAAAAATCTCTAAATGAAGATTCTAAAGGAGGTAGATATATTTGGAAACATTAAGTCTAAATATAATCAGGTAAAAATGTAACTAATGTAATAGAGTATAACGTCTGTATGGAATGACATCAAGGAAGTGAGAGCAAATTACTAAAAGCATTATTTGCAGGAGTATTAAAATCATCAAGGTAGAACTACTTTTGATAAGAATGACTTAAACACAGGGGCTAAAATGGTCAACGAATAAAGGAGGTTGGCACTCAGCTGGTGACTGAGGGAGGATAAGATTGCCATTTTGGCAAATAAAAATACAGAATGCAAAGTTACATTTGAATTTCCTATTTTAAAAGTTGAATATGCTTTAGTCTAAGTATACCTCTAATAATGAATGGTATACATATGCCAAGAAATCATTGGTTGTTCTTCTGAATTTCAAATATAACTGAGTATCTTATAATTTATATGGAAAGCCTAATAATGGAGCCAGTGTCTCAGTTCAGATTTATCCTCTTTAAAAACTAAATTCATAGCCTGTATGACATATTCTTATCCCCCAGCATACTTTAAATAAATAAAGTGATGAATAAGTCTTACCAAGTCAAATTTTTGCTTCTAGTTTGCTAAATTAGAATAAACATATTCCATAATCTTCTAATATATATTCACATGAAAATATACATGCATATGGCCTTTTATGAAAGCAAAACTATTTTCAATGTATAAATGGCAATCTAAAATTTTTATCACCCGGTATATATGCAATAGGATACCAATGGGCAGGCTCCCTGATCATCTCTCTGTTGTTAATTCAGTTTAGTGAATAAGTCCAATTATGATGACTAGAAAATAGCATATGCATTATCACGAACCATCTTTCATCTTTGATATAAATGGGAAAAGAGTCCTCTCAGTAATTTTACAGTTATAGTTAAAACAAATTTAGTATTGTGTTTGAAGTTATGCTTTTAAAGGCAATAGGCTCCATAACGTGGAATCAATACCATAAAAACCTCTATCATTAAATGTGATTTCTTTTCATTTTCTAATGTTGTTTTATGCTATTTCATCATTAATTTAACCCTTATTAAATTATGTAGACACAATCATAAAAGATAGGAAGATCTATGAATAAAAATGATAGTAATCTATACCTGCAAACTGTTAGTGATCACTTTATAATTATTGCTAACACCTTGTTGAAATTTGACTGAAGTACATTATAAGTTACTGTAGCTGACCAAGATAGAGTAACAAGAACCAGATTTACCCTTCTAACTAAAACAACCAAAAACTACAAAATATTTCAAGAGACTAGGCACCAAGCATCACAAGAGAGTGATCCTTGAGAGACAAACACTCAAGAAAAATTGCTAGGTTCAATGATTGCTCTACCTTTGTCTTGAGTTTCCAGGCTGCCATATGAGAAAAGTTTCTAGACTGTCAGTCTCCATGAGTTCAGGAAGCAGATTTGATGACTGAAGTCTAGAGAGGCCAGAGTATTCATGACAGTATGTGCAAGAGGGAAAACCTGCAGAGGAAAAGAAGTCCAGAGACCTTCAGGTGTCTCCCTCTATGTGTCCAGCACAATAATGATCAGCACATTCACATGAGGAAAATGCACAGGCAGGGAGAAGGATCACAGAAGATGATTAGAGGTGATCAGGTTCACTTCTCTCACAGGAGCAAGTCTGGTGCCATTTCCCTAAAGCCATATCGGAAACCACATGGGACACTGGGTCAACATCTGTTCAATTATGAGAATATGTAGCTCCAGATCTAGCACTGCTGGTCCTAACTAAAAGAAATTTTTAAAACATGGCCCCAGTTTACTGTCATTGTGGCAGAACAGGTAAGGCCTCCTCGTGCAATGCCGGCATCCCATACAGGCAGTGATTCGTGTTCTGGCTACTCCATTTCCAACCCAGTTCCCTGCTAATGGCCTGAGAAAAGCAATGGAGATGGCCCAAGGACTTGGGCTCCTGCTATGCATGTGGGAGAATGGCTCCTGCCTTCAGAATGGCTCAAGCCCAGCCATGGGAGTGAACCAGTGTAATGAATACTTCTCTCAGTCTCTCCTTCTCTCTCTGTTATTCTGAATTTCAAATAAATAAATAAATCTAAAAATAACTAAATTTTAAAAATGACCCCCAAATTATCAAGTTCTTCCCAACTAACAAAATTTTGTCCCAAGACAAAGTTCAAAAATATTTATAAAAATACAAAAATATTCGGCCGGCGCCGTGGCTCAACAGGCTAATCCTCAGCCTTGCGGCGCCGGCACACCGGGTTCTAGTCCCGGTCGGGGCGCCGGATTCTGTCCCGGTTGCCCCTCTTCCAGGCCAGCCCTCTGCTGTGGCCCAGGAGTGCAGTGGAGGATGGCCCAAGTGCTTGGGCCCTGCACCCCATGGGAGACCAGGATAAGCACCTAGTACCTGGCTCCTGCCATTGGATGAGCGCGGTGCGCCGGCCGCAGCGTGCTGTCCGTGGCAGCCATTGGAGGGTGAACCAACGGCAAAGGAAGACCTTTCTCTCTGTCTCTCTCTCTCACTGTCCACTCTGCCTGTAAAAAAAAAAAAAAATACAAAAATATTCAATATCCAGTAAGGTAAACATCATAATGTCTAACATACAGTAAAAAGTCACCAGGCATGCAAAGAAGCAAGAAAATACAGTCAATATGGAGGATAAATGTGGATTAAATAATCAAAACTGACACAGATGTTATAATCACAACAAAAGGACACTAAAACAGTTGTAACAACTGTATTTAATATGTTTGAAAATAAAACATGATACAAACAAGATTCAAATTGAACTCCAGAAATGAAAGCTAGAATGAATGAGATGCAGAATATGTTATATACAAATAATAACAAATTAGTAACTTCAGGAAAAAAATTAGGAAACTAAATGAAAAAACAAAAGAATCCAGAATAACATACAGTAAAACAAGAATAACAACAACAATGACAAAAGGTCAATTAGCTGTGTGGCAGCCTAAAATAGACTAAAATATATTTAATAATAGTTCCCAAAGCTATGGAAGAGGGAGAAGATAAACTAAATGGACAAAATTCATAATAAAATTTTTTTCAAACATGATAAAAACTATAAACTCATAGATACAAGAAACTTCATTTGCCCAATACTCCACACGTCATGGCATATCTTTACTAAATTGTTTAAAACCAGACATAAAGAGAAAAATCTTGCGAATAGACAGAGAAGGAGAACATATTATGTACAGAGGAATAAGATAAAGATCACTCAAATTTTTGTCAAAATGTCTACAGTACTTTTTTCTACTCTTGAGAAACTGTTATTTTTCTTCATACAATTTGTTAAACTCTTTACTTAGTGTAGGTTTAATCTTATGAGTTCAAAGTAAACTGAAAGTAGATCATTGTAAAAATAAATAGAACACGAGAGAAAGAGTGAGAGGGTATGGTGGGAATTATTACTATGTTCCAAAATCAGATTTATGAAATACATGAAACTTGTATACCTTACATAAAATTTATTTTAATTTATTTTTTTTTTGACAGGCAGAGTTAGACAGTGAGAGAGAGAGACAGAGAGAAAGGTCTTCCTTTTTCCATTGGTTCACTCCCCAAGTGGCCGCTACAGCCAGTGCGTTGCGCGGATCTGAAGTCAGAAGCCAGGTGCTTCCTCCTGCTCTCCCATGCGTGCGCAGGGCCCAAGCACTTGGGCCATCCTCCACTGCACTCCCGGGCCACAGCAGAGAGCTGGACTGGAAGAGGAGCAACCAGGACAGAACCGGTGCCCTGACCAGGACTAGAACCTGGGTGCCGACGCCGCATGTGGAGGATTAGCCTAGTGAGCTGCGGTGCCTACCCTAAAAAATTTTTAAAATTTGAAAAGATTTTTTTAAAAATTGCTATTTTAAAACCATTTAAAGTAGTTTCTGAGCAAAGAAAATTAGCAGATACGAAAAGTCATTTATAATCTTGAAAGTGTCAAGTTATTTGGAGGTTTATGATATTTATTTATTTATTTATTTTAGAAGATTTATTTATTTATTTGAAAGGTACAAAGTTAGAGAGATGGGAAGAAACACAAACAGAAGGAGTATTTCAACCTGCTTGTTCATTCTCCAGATGCCCACAGCATGACTAGGCCATGCAGAAGTCAGGAAACAGGAGCTTTATCCATGCCTCCTATATCGGTGGAGAAACATTAGTTCTTGGGCCATCATCCACTGCTTCCCTGGAGTATTAGCAAGAAACTGAATCAGAAACTAAGAGGAACAAGGACTCAATCCAGGTACTCTGAGCCCACACTAAGGGCCGCAAAGATTCCCTCTCTGGTCCTTGGGAAAGAGCTTCCGATCTCTGGCTCCGGTGGGTATATCATTCGCCTGCTAACCACCCCCAATTCCATTCAGCTGTGTGGAATTACTTCCCTTTTGAACCAAAAAAAAAAAAAAAGTAACAGAGAGAGATTTACCACGCCTAACCTGGGAGTGTCTCCTTTGACACACCCTCAACCCTGAGGAACCAAACAGAGCTCTCAGGACACACCCATCTCAAGCCTCTAAGGCTCCATCAAAAGCAGACAGTCCACTTAATCTAGAGTCATAGTATAACAAGAAAAAAACACCACAGTGAAGAAACCAATATGCCAAACAACAAACGCAAAAACCGAGGTAATAAGAACAAGGAAGACACTATGGCATCCCCAAATGAAAAAGACACCCCAATTCAAGATTACAAAGATGATGAGATAGAAGAAATGCAAGAAGCAGATCTCAAAAAATTGATAAGAACACTAAGAAGTACTCAAAAACAAATTCTTGAACTACAGAAATCCTTAATGGACAAGGTAGAAAATCTCTCTCGTGAAAATGAAATATTAAGGAGGAATCAAGCTGAAATGAAACAACTAGTAGAACATGAAACTGTGATAGTGACGAGAAATCATAATGAAGTGAAGAATTCAATAGATCAAATGAAAAACACATTAGAGAGCCTTACAAACAGAATGGAGGAGGCAGAAGAGAGAATATCGGACTTAGAAGACAGAGTACAGGAAACTATACAGTCAAACCAAAGAAAAGAAAAGGAAATTAGAAATCTAAAAAATATTGTTGGGAATCTACAGGATACTATTAAAAACCCAACATTCGAGTTCTAGGAGTTCCTGAAGGCATGGAGAGGGAGAAAGGATTAGAAGGCCTTTTTAGTGAGATAATAGCAGAAAATTTCCCAGTTTTGGAGAAGGACAGAGACATCCTAGTACAGGAAGCTCATAGAACCCCTAGGAAACATGACCAAAAGAGATCCTCATCACGACACGTTGTAATTAAACTCACCACAGTGAAACAGAAAGAAAAGATCCTAAAATGTGCAAGAGAGAAACGTCAGATTACTCTCACTCAATTAGACTCACAGCAAACTTCTCATCAGAAACCCTACAAGCTAGAAGGGAATGGCGAGACATAGCCCAGGTACTAAGAGAGAAAAACTGCCAGCCCAGAATATTATATCCTGCCAAGCTCTCATTTGTGAATGAAGGTGAAATAAAGACCTTTCATTGCAAACAGAAATTGAAAGAATTTGTTGCCACTCGTCCAGCCCTGCAAAAGATGCTTAAAGATGTGTTACACACAGAAACACAGAAACACGGCCATCAACATGAAAGAAGGTAAACGAAGGGAACCTCACAGCAAAAGATCACAGGGAATTCAAAGCATACATTTGGATAAAGAAATTATGGGACACGTACTCTATAGAATACTATACAGCAGTCAAAAACAATGAAATCCGGTCATTTGCAACAAGATGGAGGAATCTGGAAAACATCATTCTGAGTGAATTAAGCCAGTCCCAAAGGGACAAATATCATATGTTCTCCCTGATCGGTGACAACTAATTGAGCACCAAAGGTGAAACCTATTGAAGTGAAATGGACACTATGAGAAACAGTAACTTGATCAGCTCTTGTGCTGACTGTTGTTGTACAATGTAATACTTTATCCATTTTAGTATTTTTTTTATTCTAGTACTATTGGTTGAACTCTGTAATTAACAAACAATTATTCTTAGGTGTTTAAATTTTAACTGAAAAGTGATCCCTGTGAAATATAAGAGTGGGAATAAGAGAGGGAGGAGATGAACAATTTGGGACATGCTCAATCAGTCGTGCCCCAAATGATGGAGTTAGAAATGTGCCAGGGAATTCCAATACAATCCCATCAAGGTGGCATGTACCAAGGCCATCTCACTAGTCCACGTGATCAATTTCAGTTCACAATTGATCACACTGATAGGTTTAAGAGTCAAAGGGATCACATAAACAAGACTAGTGTCTGCTAATACTAACTGATAGAATCAAAAAGGGAGAGAATGATCCAACATGGGAAGCGAGATACACAGCAGACTCATAGAATGGCAGATGTCCTAAATAGCACTCTGGCCTCAGAATCAGCCCTTAAGGCATTCGGATCTGGCTCAAGAGCCCATGAGAATATTCTAGGCATGGAAAGCCAAGACACTCTGGAAAAAATAGAAGACCTAAATGAAAGATCTCTCCGAGTGAGATCCCAGTGGAACGAATGGGGCCATCAAAGAAGGAGGTACCTTTCTCTGAAGAGAGGAGAGAACCTCCACTTTGACTATGATCCTGTCAGAATAAGATTGAAGTCGGTGAACCCTAAAGGCTTCCATAGCCTCGGCAACTCATGACTAGACCCTAGGGAGATTACTGATGCCATAAACAAGAGTGTCAAATTGTTAAATCAACTTCAGGAGTCACTGTGTACTTATATCTCATGTGGGATCTGTCCTTAATGTGTTGTCCAATGTGAAGTAATGCTATAACTAGTACTGAAACAGTATTTTACACTTTGTGTTTCTGTGTGGGTGCGAACTGATGAAATCTTTACTTAGTATATACTGAATCAATCTTCTGTATATAGATAATTAAAAATGAAAAAAATCTTGGTGTTAAATTGGAAATTGCATAGAAAATTAATCAATTTTAAAAAAATATATCATGTAGGATCTCTGTCCTTAATGTGCTATACATTGTGAATTAATACTATAACTAGTACTCCAACAGTATTTTTCACTTTGTGTTGCTATGTGGGGACAAACTGTTGAAATCTTTACTTAATATATAGTAACCTGATCTTCTGTATATAAAGAGAATTGAAAATGAATTTTGATGTGAATGAAAGAGGAGAGGGAGTGGGAAAGGGGAGGGTTGCGGGTGGGAGGGAAGTTATGGGGGGGAAGCCATTGTAATCTATAAGCTGTATTTTGGAAATTTATATTCTTTAAATAAAAGCTTTATAAAAAAAGAAAAAAAAGAAAAAAAACACACTTACAAACTAAAAAAAAATTAAAACTCTGGACTTGAATATACAACATAAAATTATGTCTACTGTGTAAATGGCCACTTCAATGAGTTAAACAGTGCCCTAGCGGTCTTGAGAAGATAATGCAATTCACCAAAGGTTTAAATTATTCCCCCTGCACAGTTTACGCATTGGAAATATATCACCTATTAAAGTCAAAGGATGGTTTCTGTAAAGGCTGTCACTTGTCTTTGCAAAGTGGTGACTTCAAGTGAAATATTGAGAGTTCAGGCATTCTCCCACCTAAGAAACATTTGCATTCAAGGAGAAAATTGCAATGATCGAAGCTACCAGAATCAGTTTTTATAAAAGGTAAAACATGTTTTAAATGCAAATTCAACTTCTGATTTGCTAGTAACATTTCTGAGATTTAATGACTATGTATGATACGTCATAAAGTGGGGAGTGGAAAGGATCACCAGGATAACTCAGCTAGACCCACACCATGAGGCCGTGAAGCAAAAGGCAGGCCCTGAGAAAAACTGTTTTTCATAGCACATGTTACTCAGGAGTTCCTCATTTCCCACAGACTCTGACTTGATCGTTTAGATGACTAGGCAAGACCTCGTTTTCAAGGATGTTTCCATGTACACAGCAGAAACGAGTCAATGATTCCAAGTGCTAACTTGAGAACATCTGCAATGCCTCTGATTTCAGCAAAAACACCTTTTTGCCACGAAGAAGATGCTGAGCATTCTTGATTTGGGATTATGAAACAAAAGGCAGAATGAGAAATAAGACAATAAGAGACATTCAGAAAGACCTGAAGTCAACTAACCAAGTGTTTTGGAATTCACTTACTACAAGCATTTCAGCCCAACCACTTTGCACTTTGGATTAATCCACATGGGAGGGCCAGAGTTTGGGCAGAGTGGGTGATGTTACAGCCTGCAATGCTGCCATCCCATGTCCCAGCTGCTCCACTTCCATCCAGCACCCCACTAATGGCCTGGAAAAAGCAGGAGGAATACGGCCAAGTTCTTGGGCCCTTCCATGTGGGATACCCAGAAGAATCTCCTGACTCCTGGCTTGGTCAAAACTGGCCATTGTGGCCAGTTGGGGAGTGAACCAGAAGACAGAAGATTTCTCTCTCTCCCTCTGTTTTTCCCTCTTTCTCTGCAACTCTGCCTTTTGAATAAAGAAATAAATCATTTTTAAAAATTAAAATAATTTATCAATGGCACATTGCCCTGAATTGCTTTGAATTTTGACACCTGCTTCTACCCTCTTTAAGTATGCCTTTGTTATTTTAATAAATATTTATGGACATCTACTATATGCTAATTGTGACTATTATCTACTATGTGCTAATTGTGACTATTATCCCAAAACTCACACTTACTTAATCCATCTTTAGTCAAAGTGGACCATGGCCCTGACCAAAAGCTTTCCCCTACGTATTCTACCTTTTTCCTTGACCTGACAATGTGTTTAGGTGCTCTTTGATAAATAAATTCCTTGACAGAGAAGGGAAAAGGAGGAGTACTCACCTCATTTAAGTCCCCTAAACCTGTCCTCCCCAGAAAATCTTGACCTAAAATTTTCTCACCATTTTCTCATCTCAAAAATCCAACTCTATCTCTCCACGTATCTAATATACTTAAAAGGAATAAATCCATATAAATATAGACCATCTGGTAATTTTTTTCTTGTTTGTTTTAAATAGGAATAGTTAGTATCTCAGACGAATGTTTAATTGGTAGAATTTCAGAGAGTGTTGCAAACTTAAATGAGGATATCTAACATGATAAAAGCAATTTCTCATCTGTATTTTGTAGGGCGTTGGAGAACTTTGGGAAGTCCCTGCATCCCTTCCTTTGAGTGACAGAATATTGTTTCATTTTGCTGTTATCCCAGCTCAGATCTTGACGAACTTGACCAAATAACTCCATCAGTGCTGCTAAGCCTAGGGATGGCTTAAGTATTATCTTAACTGCAACACAAAAATAAGCATTTGGAAGATCTGACTTGAAAAATCTACAGAGAGAGGAGAGCAAATTGTGGGAGTATAAGTAAATGAAAAATTTAAAAAGTTATAAATTGTATATCTATGTCTAAAAAAGTCCTAGGCTGTCTTTGATACTAAAAGTTTTCGATATTTCCAAATAGCATGTACAATGTGTTACAGCTATGATTCTTTGAATAACATGGAGAATTTTATAATTATTTACAAAGAGAAAGAAAAGTTTACTTCTATATAAGCAGATTATGAAATAAAGGTTTAGTTACTACTTTTAACAATTCAGAAGAAATATTGGAATATCTAAGACAGACTTGTATCCACATTTTAATAATAAATAATAATCTACTATAAATGACAAAAATATTTCCCAAAGCCAGAAAGCAACCATAGTAAATCTACTAGGTATATCCAGTTCTTTAATTTATATGCAAGCCATTTAGCAAAGATTCAGTTTCTCTAACTATCACAACTTTTTTCATGAATATTCCAAGAATAGAATAGCCTGAACCCAAACACATTGAAATATCAGAAATGAACATAATCCCTGAACATAATGAAATGATAGAACTGAAGACACAACTTTAACAGAGTAGGAAAATATATACTCATATCATTCTTTAATAATTGACAAATTATGGAGACAGGTGTTTAACCCAGCAGTTAGGAGACCAGTGAAGATGTTCATGTCCCACATTGGAATAGCTGGATTCAATACCCACCTCTTGTTCCTTATTCTAGCTCTGCTAGTGTAAATCCCAAGGGAACATTTCTTAAGCTACTGATTCATACATTACTGTTGTAGTATTAGTCATTAGTTATAAACTCTTTAGAAAAGGAAATAATGCTCACTAATAATCTATGTGAATAAATCAAGTCAATTTAAAATCGTATTTAAAATTGTGACAGAATTACACTTTTATTAACAGTGTTTAACAACGTGGAGATGGGATTATAGGAATATTTTAGAGGAGATTGACTTTAAACTATTCTACCTCAAAATTTTTATCATCAGCATAAAGGGAGAATAAACATCAAATATATGCATAGGATTACTCTAGATCTTCATTTCTTATAAGTCAATTCTGATATTATAGGAATTCTTAAATTCTTAAGTCATAAACGTCTAGAGATTAAAATATTCTTTAACTATCTCTTTAGTGTCTTATTTATCTGTTTTTGTGTTTCTCTTTAATTCATTATACAAGAGTATTTTTTAAGTTCACAGAAAATTAAAAGATAAACTTATTTGGCTACAAAAAATGTTGAAAACCATGCATTTGAGGGGTTTTCAAAATTTCATAGAAAATTCATATTATGAAAAAAGTATATATGAATTTCAAAATACTTTGTACCAAAATAAACACTTTTTTGACGTCCTCTCATATAAGAGCTCAGTATCTTAGTCAAAAATCAAAGGAAAGTAAAATACAAAGTTTACAAACTCCCAATTTATTTAATTTTTTTTTAATTTTAGTTTCAGTTTTAGAGGTAGAAAACAGGCTATGGGTGGGTGGGAGGGAGAACTCCCATCCTCTAGATTACATCTCTATTCCCTGAAATGCCTGGGGTTGGCCCACACCAAAGCCAGGAGCTGGGAACCCGGTCCAGGTCCCTCACTTGAACAGCAGGAACCCGATTGCTTGAGCCATCACCTGCTGCTTCCTAGAGTACCCATTAGCAGGAAGCTGGAGCCAGGAGTGGAGCTGGGCGCCACAATATAGGATGCAAGCATCCTAAGAGGCTTCTTACCTTCTAGGCCAAATGCCTTCCTCAACCTTGTTAATTCTTAGTAAGATCTTTAAGTTCAATTAAAACATTAATTATATTCATCAACTATTCCTTGCCAGGAGAAAAAGCAAGAGACCAAATTAATTCCTAAAACAAATAAATGAGATTTTGCTTGTTTTTTAATACCAAAAAGTTCTCTGGCATGTATTTTTTGAAAAACATTATTTATGTCTAAATCTAATATTTATGAAAAATATTAAGCCAATAAATTCTCTCAAATAATCTAATGCAAAACTATAATGTTACTCGTAGCTTTTTGATGTGTTATAATATAATATAATACCATTCTCTAAGAAAGGAGTACCACTGGGTCTTGAAATAAATCTGAAAAACTGCATGTATAAATGCATTAAAAACAGAAAGAAACAATTCAAACATACAAGTACATCATTTTTGGCAGTGGGTCAGAAATGTCTCTTTTAATATGTATCACAAGAAGTATCAGGGTTAATTAGATCTAAATTGCAAATTCAATAATAAATTCTGTTTTAAAGTAGTAAGTTTCTTCTATTATCAATTATAGGACACTTTTAGATGTCATTATCATGAAGTCAAAATTAAGTTAAGTTTAACAATTACCATCCACGTTATCTTGTCAGAGAAATCTGTAAAAATAAATTTAAAAATACTACAAAAATACATTTCAGTGGCAGGAATTTGGTGTAGCAGATAAGACTCCTCTTGCAATGCATTTATTCCATATGGGAGTGCCTGAGTTTGAGTCCTGGCTCATCTGACTCCAGCTTCTTGCTAATGCAGACACTTGGGAAGCTATAGATAATGGCTGAAGTCTTGGGTCCTTGCCACCCACATGGGAGACCTGGATGGAGTTTTCAAGCTGTCCCAGTCTACCTTTCATTTTAAAATGTTTATAAAAATATATTTGAAAACACAATTCCATGAAAAGAACAAGACAGAACAAAAAAATAAGGGCACAAAACCATGAACACAATCTGTGCTCTCTGGATGACAGAAGGTAAGAGGCTAGGTTTCCAAGGACATAATGCATACATACACACATTCTCAGCTATCTTATTTGGTGCTTGCATAAGGAAAAACATTTTTGGG
This sequence comes from Sylvilagus floridanus, assembly GCA_949820135.1. Lineage (NCBI taxonomy): Eukaryota > Metazoa > Chordata > Mammalia > Lagomorpha > Leporidae > Sylvilagus > Sylvilagus floridanus. The sequence continues at coordinate 31,771,597 of OX463236.1, read as the reverse complement.
CCGGCACCGTGGCTCAACAGGCTAATCCTCCACCTTGCGGTGCCGGCACACCGGGTTCTAGTCCCGGTTGGGGCGCTGGATTCTGTCCCGGTTGCCCCTCTTCCAGGCCAGCCCTCTGCTGTGGCCCGGGAGTGCAGTGGAGGATGGCCCAGGTGCTTGGGCCCTGCACCCCATGGGAGACCAGGAAAAAGCACCTAGCACCTGGCTCCTGCCATCGGATGAGCGCGGTGTGCTGGCCGCAGCGCGCCGACCGCGGCAGCCATTGGAGGGTGAACCAACGGCAAAGGAAGACCTTTCTCTCTGTCTCTCTCTCACTGTCCACTCTGCCTGTCAAAAAAATAATAAATAAAATAAAAAAAAGAAAAAACATTTTTAAATGAAATATTTTGGTGATCAAAAAGTTAACATTTTTCCTATATTTAGATGATGCTAAAATAGACACCTAAATGAAAGTAAAATGCTCCTGACACACACACAAAAAGTTTAAAATACTACTTTTAAAGTTTAGAGAGTCTCTGGATTTAAGCTTACCCCAACAGCTATGGCATAATGATATTCTATATATCAAATGAAATTAATACAAGATGAGATGACTCTTTCATCACAGCAGGCACACTAAAGTTAAAAAAACTGAATATGGATCAAGGTATTAGGTGTTTAAAGGGCAGCTCAGGTATATGGCAATATGGAAATATTTATCTTGAACCTAGATTTTTAACAACTACATAATCAAAGGTATTTTTTGGGAACTTAGTTATTTTAAAAATAACTACCAAATTTGAAAAATATCCTTATTTCCTTTTCCAAAAACATGTATTAATTAGATCTGAAGGATTTTCATGATCATTTACAATCATTACTATATTTAAATAAAGATATAGTGAAAGAAATTCCACAGTTGGCACATAATGCACGAATCTTACTTAAAATAATTCTCTCATGAATCCTAATAACATCTTGTTCTGATGTAAATATCTGCTTTCATTAGAATGCTCAGTGTCTATAATAATGTGCTTGCATTTCTAATTTGAATATCACATAGATAAGCAGAAATCCATTTTCAGTTAAACTGTATGTGCCAGAGTTTATGTAAAACATAGAGCATTACTTAAAATAGAAAGTATATATTTCTCACAACAGAAGTACATATGAAACTCCAAGAAATAAATTTATTCACTGTTCATTTCTTTCCCAAAGACTAGCCCTATTATGAAAACACATAGAAATTATAGCTACTGCAGCATACTTGTATATATTCATTATGTAACTTAATCCTTTTTTATGGACAAAATGCATTTAAAATCTTACAACAAATGATATATTCACTATGAGATTAGGAAGTATGAGATACACAGATGATACATTTGTAGCTGGGTCTATTTTCTTAAGAATATATTTTCTTTAAAATAGGATATATTGCAGAAATGTTTAAGTAGGCATACATACTATATCCATGGTCTCATAAATTAAATTTTTTTAAAAAATTTTTACCCTATCAAAACCATGTTACCATCCCAACAGAGAAGGCATCTGACAAAATCCTGAATCCACATTTTCTTGATAAAAATAAAATAATCAACAAACTGGGAAGAGAAGAGCATTTCCTCAACCTGACAAAGATTATCTATGAAAAAAAATGCAGCTATTATGACACTTAATGGGGAAAGACCAAGAGCAAGACACAGATACCACTCTTTCCACTTCTATTCAATTTTAATTTAGACAATCCAGCCAGGGAAGTTTGACAAAGAAAAGAAATAAAGGGCCTCTAGATTGGAAAAGAAGAAAGAAAATTTTCTGTGTGTGTAGGTTGAGGAGTATTATTATTTTCTTAAAGCTATATATATGAAATACATGAAATTAGTCCCCTATATATAAATTTTAAAAATTAATTTAGAAAGCTATATGTGTACACTACACGAAGTTTCACATGCAAAATCTTGAGGAATCCACTGGAGAGATATTCAAACTGGTAAGTGTGTTATAGGATACAAGATCAATAAACAAATAATAGTAATATGTCTATAAACTGACAATGAGCACCGCAAAATGAAATTAAGAAAACAATTCTATTTGCAACATATTAGAAAAACTGAAATATTTAGGCTTAAATTCAGTAAAAGAAGTTCAAGGCTTTATCCTAAAACCCCAAAATACTGTTGAAATAAAATAAAGCTTTGAATAACTAGAGAGAGATCCCAAGGTTATGGATGAAAACATATAATTCTGTTGAGATCACAAAATTTCCCAAAACTGTTCTATAAATTCAATGAACTTTCTACCCAAATCCCAGCAGGAATTATTTTTGTTTGCAGAAATTGAGAAGATGCTCCTAAAATTCACACAGAAATACAATGGAGCATAATGGTCAAACAAATCTTAGGAAAAAAAAAAAAAAACAATAACAGCCTAAGTTGAAAGACTTTAAATTTCCAATTTCAAAATTACAGCAAAGCTATAGTAATCAGGAGCAGTAACTGAGCAAAGATAGATACATATCAATGGAATAGAATTGAGAGTCCAGAAATAAACACCTACAGTTATGGTCAATTGATTTTTAAAAAGATTGTTCAGACAATAAAATAGGAATAAAAATCTGCTCAACAAATGATCTTGGGAGGGGCCAGCACTGTGGTGCAGAGGGTTAATGCCCTGGCCTGAAGCACCAGCATCCCATGTGGTCACTGGTTTAAGTCCCCGCTGCTCCACTTCCGATCCAGCTCTCTGCTATGAACTGGGAAAGCAGTCGAAGATGGCCCAAGTATTTGGGCCCCTGCACCTCCATGGGAGACGTGGAAGATGCTCCTGGCTCCTGGCTTCAGATTGGCGCAGCTCCAGCCATTGCGGCCAACTGGGAAGTGAACCATCGATGGAAGACCTCTCTCTCTGCTTCTCCTCTCTCTGGGTAACTCTGACTTTCAAATAAATAAGTAAATCTTTAAAACAAACAAACAAAAAATAATGGTATTGGGAAAACCAGAGAGTCATTTGCAAAAAATGAAACTGGACACTAAAAAGAAAAAAAAGTTGACTTAAAATGAATCATAGGCATGAACTTCAGAGATAAAACTAAAAGATTCTTAGAAGAAAATACACACAAACACAAACACACAAACAAGACTTTCAAAATGAAAAAACTGTTTTTTAAAATAAACTATCAAGAAAGTAAAAACACAATGCACATGGTAGAAGGAAACATTTGTAAATTTTTTTTTAAAAAAGAGCCTTTAGCCAAAATGAAGAACTCTGAATAATGAAAAGATAAAAAAAAAAATTAAAAAGGGTCAGAAGATCTGAATAGATAGTTCTCCAAGATATACATATCACCAGTTATCACTGGAAAAGTTGCTAAATATTATTACTCATTAAAAATATAAATATAAATCAAAACTACAAGGGAACACTTTTATAAACACCAGAATGGTTATCAGGAAAAAGACAATAAGAAGTTTTGACAATCATGTGGAGAAAACGGAGCTTTTATGTTTTTGGTGAGAGTATAACATTGCCCAGTCAATAATTTAGCAGTTCTGAACCACTCAGTATATACTCGTGTGTGTGTGTGTGTGTGTGTGTGTGTGTGTGTGATTCAATGTTCAGTTGAGTCCTCATAAAAAGTTCTCCAAGTATATTACTGCAGGATTATTCACAACAGCTAAAAACAGAAGCATCCCAAATGACTATCAACTGATCAGCAGGTGAATAAAATATGTGATATATATCAATAAAACATTACTTGCTAATGAAGAAAGAATAAACTACTAATATGTCCTACCACATGGATGAACCTTGAAAACGTTATGCTAATACAAAGTATCTGGTAGTCACAAAAAGCCACAAAAAATGGCCAGAATTGGGGAGGCAAACAGCAAAAAAATCAAAGTAGTTATCCAGATTTAGGGAAGGGGGAGTAATGAAGAGTGACTACAAATGGGTATGGTGTGGTTTTTTTTTGAGGGGGCAAGGATGATCAAAATGATCAAAAGTCAGATTATGATAACGTTTGTTCAATTTTAGGAACATATACAAGCCATTTAATGGTACACTTTTCTTGGTTGAACTGAATGGTTTATAAAATACATCTCAATGAAGCTATGTTTTTAATATCTGTTTCATGATTTTTCCACAAAAAAAAGTATTATGCACACAATGATCCAAACACCAGAAATAGATTCCAGCATTGTGGCATAGGAGGTAAAGCTACCGCTTGCCAAAGGGCATCCCATATTGGAGTGTTGGTTTAGATCCCAGATACACCACTTTTCTGCTAATACACCCAAGAAGTCAGTTCATGATGGCTAAAGTGATTGGGCTTTGGCCACCAGCGAGGCAGACCCCGATGGATTTTGAACTGGCCTAGCCTTTGCTGTTGTGGCCATTTGGGGAGTGAATCAGTGGAGGCAAGATACCACTCTCTGTATCTATCTATCTATCTATCTATCTATAATGCATATCTATCCATCTCCCTCCCTCTCTCTGCCTCTCAGATAAATAAATCAGTCTTCAAAAGACCCACCACAAATATAAATCTTCATGTTTGCCCCAAATGATTCAAATGGAAACTATCTCATCAGGCTATATCAGCCCCTTCTGCTCTGTGCACACCGTCTCTGCCTAAAATGAGGAGGGAGGCCATGCATTCTTGTCTAAATAATTACAGCAGCTTCCCAGCATGTCTTGCAGGCACCACCAGTCTCTGCTCTCTACAGACCAGCTATCCGTTGTCAAGATACCTGTCTTCCTAAAGCTCATATGCTCCCAAATATTCTAAAAAATTAAGTCCAAAATCTTTAGCTTAGATATAAGGTAATTTTCAACATGACCCCACACAATATATTAGCCTAATATCCCAATAACTTTCAAACTAGTACTCTCTACTCAAGATAATCTTTTTTAAAAACTTAATTTGTTGCTTTTCAATATTGTATGCCCTTTATGCCTTGATAGCTTCAAATAATTATTTCCTCCACATTGTGTCTTTTATGTCTAATTAATGATGTTTCTCTCAGGTCACACATATAAATTCCCCATCTCCTATAAAATCTTGTGCATATTTGGTGATTCATTTCTTCTTCTCAGGAGGAATTTCATTTATATCTTTATTATGGTATCGAACACTATTGTATTGTTATTTGTTTACACATATATCTCCTCAGATAGACTGCAAGGTGACAGCCCTCATTCATCTCCCAGCATCTAGCCCATCTATTACAATGCTTGTTTTAACAGGAAATTCTTAGCGTTATTAAAGACTTGAGTGTGTACAGGAGTAATAAATGTGCACATACTTGTTTGCCTCCAAGTAAGGAAGGACTTTAACACTAAGAGGCAAATACTCCCAGCATCTCACTCCTGAATTCACACCTCACCAAATTTAGCATAGTATTTTAGAATTAAGAGAACTTTTTTGCTAGGTTAACTTGATAAACTACAATAAAAAACATTCATATCTAAAAACGTCTAAAGCTCTAAAATTATAAGTATTAAATTTTTAACTTGCTTGAAGAAATATTTGGACAATATTATGTATTAATAAGTCATTGGTTAACCAAAATGAAAAGATAATTTAATTATGAAAAAATGAGCACCTTCTTTATTTAAAATCTGATGTACATGATGATCTAAAACAAAGAAAATATACCAAGTTGAACACTCTCCACTAGCAAATGTTAAAGATACATTACAGACTCATGGATTTATTATACATCCTACATAATTAGTAGATATTTCATTATCATATATTTATATACATATGCATACATAGCATGCACACAAACCTCTGTTTAAGTGTTTCTAGGTAGTCTCATGTCTAGCAATCACTTTCAATGAACTTAATAGGTATTTTATTAATGGAAATCACAAAACTAAATCTCTAACTGAATCACTCTCATATTCAATTATCTACTCCAATTTGTACCTGAAGTTTAGAAAGACTCACTTGAAACATCAGTAGCAAATAGAGGGCTTATTGACCAATTGGTGTGCATTTGAAAAACACATTGTGATGAATAGCTAATCATAAAGACCTTTTTAATAAAATCCTAGTTTAAAATGTGTGGCTATTTTTAGTTAAAGAAGTGATAATAGCACAAAAATTGGTTTTAAATTTTAAATTATAAACTCCAGATGCATTCATTAGCTTTGACTCTGATCATTGCAATTACATAATGGTAACTAAATTCTTAAAATTGCAAATAGATGCACTATCATAATAGAAATTAGTTACTACTGTGTTAATATCTTCCAGAGTCTTTGGAGTGATTAGTTAAGGAAAGATATTTATCAAGTATCTATGTGCAAAAATGAAATTTACTCTGACTTCCATAATGACAACACAAAGTTAAATAAGACAACAGTGTAGATCTTAAAAATACTTATATATATAATGCACAATATAAATTACTACTATAACATCTCTATATAAAGCAAATGTAGTTCATTAAATTAGAAAGATTTAGAGTACTTGTTTTGGAAATTTCTCAGGAAATTTTCCACTTTTTATCTTATTGTGATCACAAAGTAAAAATCAAAAGGACCCAAAACTTCTGCAACCTATATAATTTAAAAATACAAGAAATAATATACGGTCACATGCTAGGCGTGACAAAACCCTTGATGTCTTTGTGTGTCATATGTCAATAATTCAACTTTATTTGAAATAATACAGGGTAAAAACCCTCTCACCATGGTCTCAAACATCATTCGAATGGAAATATACTTACCTGTCCACACCAACCATATTCCAGCATTGTAGAGATGGAGAATATAAGGCTTTCAAGTTTCTGAATATGAATGTAAAGGCTGTTGATTCACTCAGAAGGGATCTGCTGTTTGCCTTCTTCAAAGAGTGGTTACCAACTACGACTTCTTACTTCGCCATCAACACTGCTACAATCCAAGCTTTGTTGTAATGTTGTGCTCTTACAGCTAAAACCTGTTGATAATGAACCTGAACCCATTATTTTGAGTCAATGAATTGAAAGAAATAGGGCGAAGAATGAAAGCCACAGGGCCAATTACGAGCATTCTTTGATGTATTACTTGCTAGCATCCACCATATCACTTTGTGTCTTTGTCTTGATCCCCTCTGTTACTCATTAATTATTCTGGAAGGGTTAAAGTTCAGAGAGCTGATTGCACAAACCGCCTTTTCTTGGTAGGGATTCTCCCTGCTCTGACACTTTCCCCAACTGTGCCCAGCCACCTTGTTGTATGCCAATTAACCCAATTCTTGGCATTTTTGCTTGGCCCTCCAGCATCTTTTCAATCTTTGCCTAAAATATTTTCACTGGGTTGCCTACAGAATAAACTAAGACAACCTTAAGATTTGATTAGAATTTATTGCATGATGTAATTTTCCTAAACTCTTAATGGTAAAATTAACATTTTCTTCTGTTTAATTTTGTCATAAGCACATTAATTTTAAAAAATAAAAATATTTAACTAACCAATTACAAAATACGTAACAATAGTAAATTATTCATCTAATCGCCTACACTGAGTCACAGAACATTTTAATAAAAATGGATTTTTTTCATATTTGTAAACCAAGATCTGAACTGAGAAAACTCAATTTGCAAATGACACATTGGTTAGGTTTACAAAATAAGTGAACTAACTTCAATATTATCAGGATACTTAAAGAAATTAACTGGAAAGTCTATGTAGCTTTTGAAGAATACCAGTATTTTATCTTTTCTATAATTCTGATAAATTTTCAAAAAGTAGATAATCATGTTTATGTCGTCCTTCCTGGAACTTATTATATTGTGGTTTATATTTGTTTATGTTTTCTGAAAACTCCCATATATTTGTTTCAAAAGTATTTAGTAATCATTGGAAGGCATTAATTAATTATTAGACTTATTTTCACTTATTGCAGCTTTGCCTTAAGTATTTAGTAGTTACTGGCAGTACTATATGGCAACCATTTATTGGCTGCTACAGATAAAGTGCGAATCAGTCAACTTCAGTCTAATGGAGTTGTCACAAGATCAAAAAATAAACACTAGGATAAGTACTTACAAATAGGGGCTAACTTGAGGCAAGAGAAAACAGAACCACCAACATGAAGAATAACAAGGAGTGTGCCATCAAATACCAAGACTTAAGGAACTGCTTTGGCAAAAGCTCCATATTAGACATCGACACTCTGGGAGTAAGGAAGTAAACTTAGGCCAATTTGTGATACAGTGAAAGGGAGAAGAATGGCTTGGGACTATATAACAAAGATAGGAGTCGATTCCTGTTGGGTGTTTTAGACTATGAAAAGGATTTATATTTTATTTGAGAAATAATGCATATGATATGATTGATTTTTGTGTTACTGAGAAGAATACATCGAAGAATTTTTAAACTAAGATAGGAGTGAAGTCAGAGATCAGTTTTTAAATAGAAATCCCATAAATCTTATCATGTCTCTATGCACCTATCTATTAAGCTTTTCTTAAAAGGCTAATTGATGGAACTCACTGGGCCAAGTGGATTGCATTTGTTAATGTCTACCAAACAGATGACAGAGTCCCATATTCCATGAAAAACTATCCCAAAAGAACAGGCCAGTAATTTCCCAGTTATATGAAAATATGCTTAAAAGCACAAAGTATAAAATTGTTAAAAAAGAATTTTTGTTTGTTTAAAGATTTAATTAAATGTCACTTACTGGTTCCATCGAATTCAGTCCAGTCATTCACTCAAAGATACAAAGATTTCAACTGTAACTGTAACTGTATGTAAAACGTATTTGGTTAGTTCATTCACCCTGTTTTCAATGATGGAAATTTCAGATTGGCCTTTTGATAAAGCCAATACAAAAATAATCATCTATGATTCCAAAGTTATTAAATGTATCCCTTTAACCTCTTTCTCATAAGATGCTCTAACATTAAAATTAGGATGGCAAAAAACAGTTCCATGAATTATTTGACTGTTACATAACCACTGCAAAATACATCTTGCAGAGCCTATGAGCTCCCTATTTCTCATTTTTAGAATATCAATTGTTCTTGTTTAAATTTAACTTCTTTCACACATGATTTATTACATATGAAACCACTCTTCCAAATGAAAATTAAAGGGAAACCCATAGCTTTAAAAAATGCTTTTGTTCTACTGATTTTCCACTATCAGTGTACCATATTTGAAATAAAAAGGAGGTGCGGCCTCTAGATTGACACTTAACCTCATCCTACCATCCACTACAAAACTCATCCCAATCCCCTTCCTCATCCCACGCCCAGATTGTCATTCTAAATATTCATCCATCTCTATTTATGGTCAGTCATGTAATGGGGCACTTTCAAAATGTAAGGGCCCAATAGTCTAGGACCAGGGATTTTGAGAGAGGCCTGCTCCACATGATCATTCATTTATTGTGCTTGGTTTTTGAGAACTTGAATGTTTCCTTAGGGTATCCTTGTCACTGTTTTCCAAGTTGTAATGCTTTAACACACCATACCCCCAGTGAATTGCTAACAAATGCAAAGTGACAATATGAATAATTATAGAGAGTTGGAAATTACTTTCAGGTGTCAGACTCTATATGAATGGTAAGTTGGAGTTTGAAAGCAAAGAGAGAAAGGGGAATGTTCTGAGCAATCATGGTTGTAAATTCTCTTCCATTATTTGCAAGCTACTGGTAAATGACTTGTGCAGAAATAGAATGAAAATTGCATAACTACATAATTTCTGCTCCAAATCTCACGAGATTATTCTTCCAACATATTCCTTCCTAGATTTATAGGTGAAACAGTCTGTATTCATTAATTATTGGGAAATAAATGAATTAACATCCTTAGAGCAGCACCACTAATAACTGAACTATTTTCCAGTAGTAAAACTTATTAATTCAATGGGTTAATCTGTCATTACTTGGACCATTACTAGAAATTTTATATCACAACTGGTACATGACCCACAATATGCTTTAGATATGATGACGGAAGATCTCTCAACCCATGTTTAAAAAGCTTGAACACCAGAAAATAGAACCCTTGGCCTCAGGATTATATATTAATGAAACTGCATTTAAAATATATTCATTCAAGATAAGCTATATTTAAAATGTGTTAAGTATTTTACTAGAGTAGTTAATATATCAAACAAAATTGTTTATATTTTAACAAACTGTTTCAGGTGGAAATTAAGAAATGAAAATTATTATTTTCAATGTTTAGGAACTCCAAAATATCTATTTTGCCAACACAGAATGTCTAGGATACGTAAATAAATTATCTAGTGTTGTCTCTGAATATTTAAGATACTGAGAAATACTGTCTATTGAAGCCTATGATGTGTCTGTCCCACTCTCCATATCTAAACTGAAACGTGTATAATAAAAGGCTATGGCTTTATATGACTTTACCATTTTTCCAAAGTGCATGGGCTTTTGACCCATGAGCTATAATTTGCTCACAAATTTAACATCAAATTTCATCAGCCCTTTTCTGCAAACGCTGTTCTTAGAAAATTAATGTCTGCATTCTATTAATCTTTTCTTAAAATCATCCTGCTCCATCCAGTTGTGTTTTCAGAAGTAGGTGGGGTGGAAGATATCTTTGAGAATAATTTAAAGTCATCCCCAATGTAAAAGGAAGAAAAATAACCTTTTAGTAGCCATAAAAAAGGAAAATCTTCGAATTACAATTAAATGTCTCCAGAAACAGAAATCTCAACCACATTCTGTTGCTGCGTCAATCTAATACCTAAAAAGTCCTTTTAATCTAAAACTGCAAACCTCAACACTTTAAGTTTTAAATTTTATTTTCTTCAGGTTATTCCTCCTTCCAGAATAATATGGAATAAGATTATTATCTCTGTATCACAACCCTTCAAAAAGCACTTAGTATCATAATTTCCTTTGAGTCTAATCTCTGACATCAAAATATAACATGGATTCTGCATTTTTCATTTGACTTTGTGTTCAAACCTTCATGATCTCTCATCTCGGAGCTGTTTCTCTTGCTGTTTCCCCTGTCTGGAGCATTTTCTCCTGCCCCATGTGATTCCAGTCTGCCTATTGCTTAATCATAAGATCTCAAGCTAGGGACTGATTTTTTGGAAAGCTTTCTCTAATCTCCTCAAAAAAATATATTGGACAGTTATCCCACACCCACCTTCTGTGTTGCTATAGAACTCTGTTCTGACTCACATTATAGAACATTTCATAGTGTACAACAGTACTTCAAAAATTCATGGAAAGGGGAATTTTGAATGTTCTTATAAAGGATCCTCATGAAGTTTGTGAAAAGATGTGTAATAAATCTATTCTTGGATGTCAACAATTTTACACCTAAATAAATTTTTTAACCCTTCTCTTGAAAAACCCTCATATTGTGTTTCTCTCTCTCTTTTCTCTGTTTTTCCAATTAGATTGTCAGTTCCCTGATAACTGAAACCGCCTTAACCACTGACATACATCCAAATTCAATACACACATGGTAGGAGTCAATTCAATATTTGTCTAATGATTAGAAAACCAAAGGACATGATAGGGTGGTGAACATATGTGTTCTTCTACTTTCTTATGTATTCCTTTATATATAACATGGGAATAGAAACAGTATCTACCTTTCCTTTATGGTAGAGTTCTATTCAGTCAATATACTACACCATCAACAGTGTATAAGAGTTCCCCTTTCTCCACATCCTTGCCATGATTTGTTACTTTCTGTCCTTTGGTTAAGAGCCATTCTGACAGGGGTGAGTCGATATCTCAGGTGGTTTTCAATTGTATTTTCCTAATGGCTGGTGAAACTGAGCATTTTTTCGTATATCTGTTGGCCATCTGTATGTCTTCTTTTGAGAATTATCTATTAAGTCATTTGCCCATTTCTTAGTTGAATTTTATCGATTTTTTTTCTTGAGTTTTCTTAAGTTGCTGATATATTTTGGATAATAATCCTTTGTGATATAAGTAAATTGCAGATATTTTCTCCCATTCTGTTGGATATATCTTCACTGTATTGGTCGTTTCCTTTGCTGTGTACAAGCTTCTGAGTTTGAATCCAGCTTGTTTAGTTTTTCTTTGCTGCTTGTTCTGTTGGGATCTTACCCAAAAATTCAACATCTACAACAATATCTTGAAAGGTTTCTGCTATGTTTTGTTTTAGAAATTTTATAATTTCAAATATTAAATTTGAGTCTTTGATCCACCTTAGGTTGATTTTTGTACATGCATTCTTCTACATACATATGTGTAGTTTTGCCAGAATCATTTATTGAAAAGACTATCTTTTTATCAGTGGATGTCCTTGGCACCTTTGTCAAAAATCTGTTGACTATATGCACATGTATTAATTGATGAGCTCTCTATTCTGTTCCCTTGACCTATGTGCCAGTTTTTATGCCAATACTATGTTGGTTCAATTAGTATAGCTTTGTAGTATGCTTTTATATCAGGGATTGTGATTCTTCCAACTTAATTTTTTAATTTTTAATTTTTATCAATTTGTTTTTGCTCAGGGTCATATGAGTTACTCTGAGTCTTCTCTGATTCTATACGAATTTTAGGATTGGTTTTGCTAATTCCATAAAGAAAATCACTGATCTTTTTGATAGAGATTGTATTGACTCTAACAGAATGCTTTAAGTACTACACACATTTTAATTACATTAATTTTTTCTAATTCCTGAGCAAGAAATATCTTTCCATTTTGATGTGCCCTTGATGATTTCTTTCATCAGTATTTTATAATTCTCATTGTGTAGGTCTTTCATTTCTTTGGTTAAATATATTCACAAATATTTGATTTTTTGTAACTATTGTAAATGGAATTTCTTTTTTTATTTCTCTTTCAATGAGGTCATTTCTAATGTATAAAAATGCTACTTTTGTGTGTGTGTTGATTTTCCATCCTGCAGCTTTTCTGAATTGGCTTATCAGTTCAAACAGCTTTTTGGGGTTCCAAGTACAGCATCATGCCACCCTCAAACATGGATATTTTTACTTCCTTCTTTCAAATTATGATATGCATTTTTTCTTCCTCCTCTCTAATTGCTATTGATAATACTTCCAATATTTTATTGAATAAGAGTGGTGGGAGTGGGCATTCTTGTCTTGTTCCACATCTGAAAGAAAATGCTTTCATTTTTTTCACATTCCATATTACAATGGCTATGTGTTTGTCATACTGGCCTTCATAATTTTGGGGTACATTCCTTATATAACTAATTTGTTGAAGGTTCTTACCTTGAGGCAATGCTGAACCTCAGCAAATGTTTTCTTTACATCTATTGAGATGCTCTTATGGTTTTTGTTCTTCATTCTGTTGATATTATGACATTTGCTGATTTTTGAATGTTAAATCACCTTTGAATTTCTGAGATAAATTCCATTTGATCATGATAGATGATCTTTATGATGTAGTGTTGGATTCAATTTTCTAATATTTGTTAAGAATTTTTGCACCTGGGTTTATCAAGGATCTTAGTCTGTAGTTTTCGTGTTGTGTCTTAGTTTTAGGTATTAGAGAGATGCAGGCCTCCTAAAAAGAATTTGGCACAGTTCCATTCTTTTCAATATTTTGAAATAGTTTTAAAAAGATTAGAGTTACTTCTTCTTTAAATCTTTCATTTAATTCAGTAGTAAAGCCATTGGGTTCTGAACTTTTGTTTGCTAGGAGACTTTTAAGTATCCTTCAACCTCATGGCTTATAATGGTTTTTTTAGATTTCCTATATCTTCTTGGTTCAATTTTGGCAGGCTATATATATTCAGGAATTTATCTATTTCTTTGAGATTTTCCCACTTGTTAGTATATAGTTGTTCATTGTAGTGTCTTATGATCCTTTGTAATTCTGTAATATTGATTATAATGTCTACTAGTTCATCTCTAATTTTAATTACCTAATTTTTTTATGTTTTTCTCTTTTAGTCTAGCTAAAGTTTTGTCTATTTTGTTTATCATATCAAAAAATTTTGGGAATTCATGTAGAATTTTTTATAATGTCATTCTATGAATTTTTAAATTTCTTTGTATGGAAGAATTGCAAAATTTTTGCACCAAAAGTAATTTGCATAACTAAGTATACAAACTGAAATTAGGGTCTCAGGATTACTGTATCCAGGGACCTTGGTCTTAACCTCAAGAAATATATGGAGACACCGATTTTAAGACAAAGAATTGGAGTTCTTCTCCTTGTCCCTCAAGCCAGTGTCCCCGGAACTTCTGTTCAGAGGCCCCTTTTTCCAAAGATAAAGCTATTTTTAATCTAAAAACACATTAGTACAATATTATGAGTATATATTTTGTAATATAATAAGACATGCATAACTTGCAGGTGCTCAAAAATGTTTTACCAATAGAGTTATGTGATGATAACAAAACTGGAGAGACTTTCTACAGTTTAGAACTCCAGACTTAAAAGAAAATACAAAGGAAATACTCTTTCTTTCAAAATTCCTTAAGCATAAAAAAATTCTCCAGGAAAATTCATCATGTAGATCCGAATTATGTGAAGAACAATGAATACTAGTGAAAGAAAGTGTTGGGGCCGGTGCCGTGGTGCAGTTGGTTAGTCCTCCACCTGCGATGCCAGCCTCCCATATGGCCGCCAGTTCTAGTCCTGGTTGCTCCACTTCCAATCCAGCTCTCTGCTCTGGCCTGGTGGAGCAGCAGAAGATGGCCCAAATCCTTGGGCCCCTGCACCTGTGTGGGAGACCAGGAAGAAGCGCCTGGCTCCTGGCTTCGGATCAGCACAGTTCCAGCTGTTGCGGCCATTTGGAGAGTGAACCAATGGAAGAAAGACCTTTCTCTCTGTCTCTCCCTCTCACTTTCTGTAACTCTATCTTAAAATAAAATAAATAAAGTAGAAAGAAGGAAGAAAGGAAGGAAGGAAGGAGGGGAGGAAGGAAGGAAAAAGGAAGGAAAGAAAGAAAGAAAGAAAGAAAGAAAGAAAGAAAGAAAGAAAGAAAGAAAGAAAGAAAGAAAGAAAGAAAGAAAGAAAGAAATGTGGGAGGGAGGGAGAGTTAGCATTAAGAGTGGTCTCCCTTCAGAAATATCATGGATTTGACTATACAGAGTATTCAATTGTCGCAAATACTATAGCATGAGGTAAGATCCAATATAAAAAGTCTGTGTAAATTATAAAACAATAAATTTATATGACCTTTAACATAAAGGTTTCAGATTCTATTTTTCTTCCAATTTGCTTTCTCCTAGTTAGGTCATCACTAACAGGAGACTCTTACTATAGACAATTCATTGACATTTGTAGTGTCCTTTGCATTAGAAAGTCAACATTCTATATTAACAAAATTTATCTTGGGAGGATGAGAATACAGACTCAAGACTCTAGGAACTAAGAAATTTGGCTTCCAAATGGATGTTAAAAATCAGTTAGTTGCATTCTCATTGAGGAGATGTTTCAGGGACACTGGCTTGAAAGACAACTCCGACATGAAAGTTAAGAAATAAATAAACAAAAATATAGTAAATCTTTCAAATTACTTTACAAAAATATTCAATGTTGAAAATATATGTTTTTCAGTACTTGTTTTATAAGCACGTGTCCATTTAGTTGTAAAGGACAAAAGGGCCAGTTGCAAATGCCGTTCAAAAAACCAATTTGATAACTACACAAAAAGAGAGGGGGGAAAAAAGGTGGACATATATTTCACTCATCCACTTTAAACCTTAAGCTAAACTGGCCAAATCGAATCTCTAAAACAAAATAGCTTCCAGGCTAGAATCTTGATGCCAACTTTAGCCTGGAGCAAATTTTTACAGTGAAGATGTTTGCCCTGGAAAACAGTGTTTTAATGGAAACACTGTAAGACCTTTGTCTCCAATAGTTACTAGATCTCCCAAAAAGACAAAACTCAAACTTCCTAACAAGGAGCCATTTTTTTTAACCCACTAATTGTCCTTTCAGAGATCAAATATCATCCCTGGGTCTCCAGCGAATTGCCCTGTGAACTCAGAACTCTTTTCATACTGCCCCAAAGTTCAAATGGAAAGAATAAATGGCAGACATGAGATGCTACTGTTTGGTTCTTACATTTCTATTCCTTAAGTACTGATTACAACATGAGCTTCACCTAAGTGACAATGCCTGAAAACTCCATTCAATTAGCTTTAATAGGATTAAGACACTGCTTTGAAACTATAGACTTAAAAAGACAAAAATCTTGTTAAATACATCTTTCATATATCTCATTAATTACAACATAACTATGTTATCTGCAGCAAAATAAGTATAATCAGATATTTAGTATTTTACTGTTCAACTGATTTTCTGTATAGTCTTAACATTCAAAGTTTAAAAATAAAAATTGATTATATGTGTAAATTAAAATTTCGCTCAATGAATTTACTTTCTTGGTAGTATTCATTTAGCTGACTTAAAAGCAAGGCTATGGCTAAGGAAAATGCTCATGACTTTATTTGTAAAACTCAATTATTTTGTTTGAGTTGGGGAATCCCCACCAAGTAAAGTAGGCAGAGTTCTGTAATGGTAGCTAAGGCTCCCTTCACTCATTTGTTTTTTAAAAATGTAGAAATGTAGAAATGAAGTTATCCTCAATAGTTACTGAGTAAATTGATCACTTGTTAGATTGAATCTCTAATCCTGTGTCCAAAACTTGTTCTGCAGAATTGAATGTGATTACTGTTAGAAAATAGGTCTATGACAAAGTACCAGTTAAATTAATAAAAGCCCCAACAAATGCCCTTACAGCAATTTATAGTCTTAGGAAGAACAGATTAATCATTCTTAACAAAGGTGAAAGAATTTGCATCCCTTTCATTGGTTCATTTATTCAACCAATTAACATTTACTGAGTACCTATTGAGTTAACACATCAGCAGTCTGAGTACTTTGAAGTTTCAAAGAAAGCCCTAGACTTGGGCCTTGTCCTCAAGGGAAATTTTCCTAGGAAGAGGCAAGACGTGACATTCATGAAACCATGGTAAGATGACACATGAACTCTGTAGTGTGGACTATAGAATATATATGCTTGAAAAATGGAAATTAAAAGAAAAATCTATAGATATAGTTCATAGAAGAGGCCTTCCTTTCCATTATTTAAAAAAAAACAAAATTATCAATGCTGTATTTATGCAGAAGAGAGATCTTAATGGTATAAGGCTACAAAATGGACAAGAAACAGCGTTAAGAAGGAAAATAACTAATGCAGAATTCAAGGCTTTGAATTCTGAAGTTTAAATTCACCTGCTCTATGACTGAATATATACTTTACCTTGCTAAGTGGTTTTGGAGAGGATTTGCTTTTGTTTTTCATTTCTTTCTTTAATTTTACCACTTTTTCACTGGGCTCTTACCACATTTTTTCCTCATATTTGTTATGCCTAAAATAACCTCTCAGTTAATCCTTATCTTCGTTCCAACTTTGTTGATGTCACTGATTTCCAAAGCTCTAGTAGGGAGAGCAAGATCTAAGCATATGTCAGGATCATACATTCATAAATAGATACAGGTTGGATGAAACATCAGCTCTGTAAGTTTGTTTAGCCCAACCCAACCCATGAAAAAATTAATAACAGAAATCCAGTTATGTTCATTTGTATTTCCTTCATTTCCTGAGATGATAACTTTATAAAAGTGATTTGAAAAACTTCTATACATAGGGTTTTGCTTTGTTTCATTTTCCACTTTTCCCCAGGCTGTACAAATTTTCCAGAATTTATTCTAAAAGTGAGCTGAATGAACAAAACAAAAATTCTAAGAAAAATTAAACACAGAACCTACTGAGTCAGGCTGAATACCAACAAAATAACATAGGAAGTAAATGTAAACGTATTAAGGAGGAGGGAAGGGATATAAATAATCTTGATTCCTGAGTATGAGATCTTCAACACTACAGAGAATTTTGCCCCCAGCCACTGGCAACCTGAACAATTTCATAAAAGTCAGAATTGGTTTGAAGTCAGATGGATAAGACCAACTGCTGTTAATGTGATTACTTTTTCTCATTATGTCTAGGTCTAGACTACATTTTGGGTTTTAGCTTCCCATAAGCACTATCAAGTAAGGACAAATTATTTTAAAATTAAAAATAAAAGTACATTTTCTTTGGAATGTAGTAGACTCACAGATTACTTAACTTGTGGATAGTTTTCCTCTACTATTATTTTACTTGGTGATCAATTTAATGTTCATTATTATAATAGCACCAGTATTATGGAATGAGCTTACCACACCTAACCTTTATGCTGT
This sequence comes from Sylvilagus floridanus, assembly GCA_949820135.1. NCBI lineage: Eukaryota > Metazoa > Chordata > Mammalia > Lagomorpha > Leporidae > Sylvilagus > Sylvilagus floridanus. The sequence goes on along the minus strand of OX463236.1, from coordinate 31,753,421 downwards.
AAATTGAAGTTAAATTGCTAACTCCCATCAGATGTTAATTAAACTTAGGATCACTGATTTTATGTGGCGCATTGTGCTTTAAATATATATGCCTGGGACATCCAGCAGATGAATTGCTACTTGTAGATATTATTAATGAGGATGTTGGTTATTTTTTCAACTTTAATTAACAGGTGTAATACCCACTTGCAAAGGCATCATTAAAATAGTATCTAAGATTTACAGAATTTATAATAAAGAGTTGGTTACTTAATATCCCTTTCAGAGTTTGACCTTTTCAAAATGCAGTCTAATATTTGGCCATGAAACCACTGAATTTTCAAAAGTTTGTTGCCTAGCTCACCTTAAAACATATTTTTTTCATGAAGTTTTTCTGCTTTATTGAAAATAAAAAAATGTTCTAATACAATTGTGTCAATTTCAAAAACAAAACAAAATTAAGTGTATGGGTTTAGGGGTAGAAGCTCATACAGGATGGAAAGATGACACTATAGCCCATGTGTGCACACACACATATACTCAGCAACATGCACCTAATCTAGACACATCGTGTGTAGAATTTAATAATGTCTAACATATATGTGACTAACGCAAATGTTTTTTATTATCACAACCCTATTCCTGAGATTTAACTATGATGTGCCCCGAAATTATCATCAGTTCTCCCTTCTTTCTTTCATTACCAAAGTAGCCTTTTATACTCTGAAACCATTAATATTTTGTAATCTGGCTCCTGTCCCTAATTTTTATGGATGACACTTAAAAAAGCCAACGATGGTCCTCTCAGTCCAATGACCTTTGAAGATTCCATATTTCTTTTTACCTTTTTTGACAGCATTTTGATGATCACCTTTTCTTGACTATTTCTTACTTGGACCTCCATACTCTTACTTCTCAGATCCACTTTTACCTCTTTTCCCTTTCTCCTCTTTCTCTTGTGATTCTGAGTTTATTGTAGCATCCTTCTTTGTCTTGCTTCCTCCATGACCTCTTTAACTAACTGCCAAATGTATGCATTATATATGGTTCTTCTTGTAAGGTCTAATCCAAGCAATATTTCCACTGCTCCCCTTCTGCCACCAATGGCAGTTTCTCCATTGTTAATACTCTGCTAGTATGATTCATTTGTTACTGATGAACCAATATTGATAAATTATTATCAGCTAAAGTTCATATTTTACATTAGCATCCACTGTTTGTGCTATTTATTCTGTTAGAGTTGACAAAAGTGTAAAGCCATATATCCACCATTACAGTCATAGGCATAATTTCAATGCCCTAAAAATCCTCTGTGTTTTGCCTATTCAGTCTATCTTCCCTTTTCCCCCAATTTCTGGCAACCACTGTTCTTTTTACTGTCTTCAATGTTGCCTTTTCTAGAATGTCTCATAGTTTGCATCATAAAGTACAACAGTACTTCAGAAAGTTCATGAAGAATGTGAATTATAAAAATACCATGAATGGAGTTCCAAGAACTTTTGTACCAATATAAATGTATCTTTTAATTCAATTTTCCATGAATTTTGAAGCTCTCTTCTAGATAACCTTTTCAAATAGGCTTCTTTCACTTAGTAATGTATACTTAAAGTTTATCCATATCTTCATGTGACTAATTTCTCTTTATGGCCAAATATTTTCCATTGTAAGGATATACTACAGTTTGTTAACCAGTTTATTGATAACTTCGTTGCTTCCATTTTTTTTTTGGCAATTCAGTCCAAGTGACACAAATGCTCATGTGCAGGTTTTTGTGTGGGCAGACATTTTTAAGTCATTTGAGAAATTACCAAAGAATATGATTGATAAGTCATATGATAAAACTATATTCACTTTTTCAGAAACTGCCAGATCCTATGCTAAAGTGGTTGCACCATTTTGCATTCCCATCTGCAGTGAATGAGAAGTATTGTTCCATAAACTTGCTAGCATTTGATATTTTCAGTGTTTTGGATTTTAGTCATTTTAATAGATATGTAGTGGCATTTCATTGTCTTTTTAACTTGTAATTTCCTAATGACTTATGATGTTGAGCATTTTTTCATGTGTTCATTTTCCATTAGTACATCTTTAGTGAGTATCTGTTCATAGCTTTTGTCCATTTTGTGCTAAAGCTTCTTTCTTAATGTTGAGTTTTAAGAGTTCTTTCCTCAACAATGTTTAAAGCATGTTTGAGCATTTAAGCAAATATTACAATGTCTTTGAATATATGCTCAAAGTATGGAGAAAAACTAAGAAAATAATATTTAGCAGGTAGGCAGTGTAAAAGTATTACAATTTACTTCAATTGTCTATACTTCATTAAAAGTGGAAAACATCAAAATCAGTAGACTATTAAGTATGTAGACTGTGAGAGTACATATTGGTATACTACAACACCCAATGTACTCACTGGGAAAAAACTACAATGATATATATCCTGAAATATTGTAAATAAGGGTGGGCATTTAGTCTAGCAACTGGGTACTCCTGCAGTCACACATTAGAGTACTTGGGTTTTGTATCTGGCTCTAGCCACTTACTCCAGTTTCCCATTAATGCAGACTCTGATGTACATAAATGAGTTCCTATCACCCACAAGGGAGACTTGGACTGAGTCCCTACCTCCCAGGTTCAGCCAGGCCCACCCCCAGCTGTGAAAGGCATTTGGGAAATGAACCAGCATGTAAGAGTTCTCTTGTTCTCTATTTATTTGTCTTTCTTCCTCTGTCTCTGCTCTCAGATAATATTCAAAAATAATGTAAATAAGTAAAATGAAACCCTTAAAAATGTTCAAGCAATCGATAAATAGGAAAGAAAGGAAAAATAGATAAATGAGAATTAGAACATTAAAAGGAGGCCAAACCATTTTTAGGTCAGCAATCTTTATAGTAATTACTATTGCAACAACATAACACAAACAAGTTATTATTACTAAATGATAATATTTTACTTAATTATCAACTTAAGTAAAAGGACTGATCCACTTGTCCAGTTGAGAACATTCACTTCAACCTTCAATTTTTAAGTTTTTGGGGGCCAGCGCTATGGCACAGTGGGTTGAAGCCCTGGCCTGAAGTGCTGGCATCCCATATGGGCACCGGTTCTAGTCCCGGATGCTCCACTTCTGATCCAGCTCTCTGCTATGGCCTGGGAAAGCAGTAGAAGATGGCCCAAGTCCTTGGGACCCTGTACCCATGTATGAGACCCAGAAGAAGTTCCTGGCTCCCGGTTCAGATTGGCACAGCTCTGGCCATTGCGGCCATCTGGGGAGTAAACCAATGGATGGAAGACCTCTCTCTCTCTGTCTCTACCTCTCTCTGTAGCTCTGTCTGTCAAATAAATAAAATAAATCTTTAAAAAAAAAGTTTTTCACAATTGCACCATTCTAATTTGTTTTAATCTGAAGAGCTTATGCTGTCCTAAGGATCACTAAAGTGATTGATAGTATACATGGTGTGGGAAAATATGAATCTATACAAAACTTACTGTACATATGTGTTTTTAGTTTACCAATAATGATTATGGCTCCAAATTCATATCATCAAATGGCTAAAAATCAATACATTTGGAGTTTATTCAGAATGAAATAGTATGATTTACTAAATATATCTTTATACAAATCTTCAGACATCAGGTGAATTTTTAACATTCATTTTAAATAGTTTAAATAAGAAGAATCAGTTGCCAAACATGTGGATCAGTACTCTCAGAAGATTAAAATGTTCATCTGTCCTTGTAGTTTTGCCAAATAATACATTATTAAGAGTAATATTTGGAATTTATTGTTCAAGCTATTATTTAGGTCAAACAAGCTAGTAAGCACATTAATAAGAAAACATCCCATTTTTTACCATGTTAGCTACAGTAACATTTAAAGTATTCCAATCTTCATGCTGTAGGGCATAATTTGGTTACCAGCTGGGGTCAGGAAGAAATTTTCCCCATAGTGTCATATCGCCAATTACCATAGGTGTAGACTGAACAAGAGGAAGAGTCAGGGGGTTATATGCCCCCCTAAAGCATCTGGTATTGGATGCTTTCTGAGTGAGAAGTCAGGGAAAGATGAAACATTCAATTGTCCCTGTATGTCAATTCTGATATTCCTAGGAGCTGCCAATGTGACACTGCTGCCACTAGGGAGGGATTTCCTATGGAACAGATGTCACTTGCAGTATTATGTGGGCTATCTGTCTCAACAAATAATTGCTTGGCACTTCTGCCCTATGGCAAGGGTCTGAAAATATGCTAGAGTAAGAACACACCATCCAAGCAGATGGGCACAGATAAAGGACAGAGCAGGAGCACGCTGCGCCCAAGATGCCTGTGGGAAGAGCCACGTGGGAGAACTCAAGCAGATGTCTTTCCTATCTTCAGCAACTTAAAGCCCCAAATCAGGGATTTCTAGTGATTAGCTGTTTAGAAGTTTTCTTTAAATGAATATGAGTCTAATGAGGCTCCAGTTTATTGAACTAAAGAAACTTTGCTTTTTTTGGTATAAATTACAATTTCCATTTGAAAATAATGGCATTTTGCTTAAGACCTGAAGCTGATATGAGACTCCCAACACCAATGTCCCCTACTTCCACGTACTAACCCCCAAAAAATAAAAGGAAAAAACTGGGCTGGGATAAGAGGATGACACAAAGACTGACAATGAATGACAAAGGACAATTGAGATAGGACTTGCTGGAGAGAGACAGCAAGAGAGGGAAAAAGTCCTTTTAAAATATCAGTAAGAGAATCAAAGAAAGCAAAATCTTTTTTCTGATAAAAGGGGAAAAGTTAATAACAGTGAAGAAAGAGAAGGCAATTGCAATATGCTCCCACTGTAATGAAAGAAAAGATGAAGGTAGAATCAGAAAGTAGCAATTTTGAATAAGTTTAACATATATGTTGCTTTTACTCTTCACAAAATTCACGGATTAAAGTTTGAAAAAGGTTTAAACTATTTGCTCCAAGAGTACACTTGACTGTCTACTTAGATTACTCTCTTAGAATACAGGAAGTATGTTTTCATCACAAGAACTAGCAAAGGAAATTTCACTTTAAAATAGCATTACTTGTGAAAAAAAAAAAAGACCTTAGGAATGGGAGGGGCAATAATAAATATTGGAAATTATTAAAAGTTATTAATCCTCATCTAAGAATAATACTTGAGGACATTATTGATACATTTCCATATCCACAATGGGACACAAGTAATAAACCGCTTTAAAAGGTTCCTGGAAATAATTGAAATAATCTGAAAATGGCAATTCAACTGGACCTTTGTTCATGTTAGAGAAGCTCCAGAGATGATAATTTAGGAAAACTCTAAGCCTTGCCTGTGAATATACATTTGTGTGGTTTTTAATCTGGAGGAACACTGGAGAAGTTCTTTAACTTTCATTTCTGTTTTCATTGTTTATTAATCCATCTTTAATCATTAATATGAAAAAAATAAGATACAAAGTCCTTCCTGGAGAATATAATTTCAAATTTTTCTATATGGCTTTCAGCTATAGTCCAGCTGAAAAAATTAATGTAAACGAAATTGCCTAAGGATTAATCACACAATTTAGTCACTCCTCCCAGAAATGAAAAAAAGAAAAGTAAGAGGGTAAGGATTCAACATCTTGTTAATAAACCTGATGAGTTGGACCTTATGTTAAAGGGAATGAGAAACCTCTGAAAAAATTTCCTTGTGATTTGTTCATTTGGGAGAAGGTAATAACAGTCATTTTAGCATGGTGAATGATCTCTGGGGATACGTGGTGGAAAGAAACGACAAGAGAAAGACTGGAAGTAAGACCAAGGTGTGAGGCCAGCATTGTGGAGCAATTGGTTAAGCATCCCATATAAGCACTGGTTCAAGCCCTGTCTGCTCCACTTCCAATCCAGATCCCTACTAATGCTCCTAGGAAAGCAGCAGAGGATGTCTCAACTGCTTGGACCTCTGTAACCCTTATGGGAGACCCAGATGGAGTTCTAGGCTCCTGGCTTTGGCCTGGCCCAATTCTGGTCACTGCAGACCTTTGGGGAGTGAACTAGTGGAAGGAAGACCAATCTGTCTCTCTCTGTTTCTCTCCCTCTGCCTCTATCTCCCTCCCCCAATTCTCTTTATAACTCTGTCTTTCAAATAAAATAACTGTATCTTTAAAAAAAATAAACAGAACACCAATGTGGAACACACAGATGAGAAATGATGACTTTTGACTGGGGTAGGAGCAACAGCTGTAGAAGAAAGTGGATAGATTTAAGAGCTATTTACAAAGGAGACTCAACAGGACTTTGTAATAACAAGGATGAAAGAGAGGAAAGATGAAAGGACGATCCATAGTTTAAATCTTAAGTACTTAAGTGCTACAGTTAGAGTGTATAACAGAGAAGGACAAGCACCATCATAATTTTGTTTTATTTTGTGAAGGCATTGGGAGACACTAGACTGCTAATCAAGTCAGGCCCATGTTGAGTCTGAAGAGGCATTTGGGTGAAAATAGCTGGATCCTTGGATGTGCATATCAGAGAGGTCTCTATACTGGACACTTATCTAGGTAGTTGATCATCTACATTTATTGAAGCCATAATAGTGGAGACATTTGCCTGGAGTGTATGAAAACTCAGGGCAAAGAATCCCAAGAAAAATCAGTAATGAGCCAAATGTTTCCATAAGCACCTACTATGTTGTTTGTCCCAGAGCTGACTTTGTAAATAAGACAGCCAAGGTCTCTTCTCCCGTGTAGTTAATATTTTCAGTGAGTGAACCAAACAGTTAACCATACAACAAATAAACAACAAAAGCCCTAACATGATAGGGTAGATATTGTCAGATACTTTGAAGGACTCTGTAGAAAATAAGACAGCATGAGGATAACAAATAACTGCAATGTGGTGGAACACTCTTCAGGAGTGGTGAGAAGCAGGACCGGTAGAAGACAGCAGAGAAGAAAAGCAAGGACCCCTTAGAAGCAGGGCCAGGAAAGGAAATAATTCCCATAGAGACCAACAAAAGGAAACCGTTGTAACCCAGAACCAACCCAGACACAGGAAATGGGAAGTTCCTTTTCCCTCCAGTAAGGCCACTGCCCCGCGAAAAGTGTTTCTACCACAGATGCTTGTGCAATGTGCAGAGTCAAAAAAATAGCCAGGTCTCAGCAAGCTGGAGAAAGAAAATGACTTGACCCTAAATTCTAGAAAGCTGGGAAGACAGCAGGGAGAACTGGTCACTGTTCAATCTGGTGAGCAAAAATAATATCAAGATATGATAGTTCCTTAAATCTTTCAATGAACCTGTTAGTTTATATAGTTATATATTAATGTGAAAAATGGAACTTGAGAGATGGACATCCAGCATAGTAGTTAAGATGCTACTTGAGATTTCTGCACCCTGTAGGAGACGGCTTGATCTCAGGCCTGGCTTCACTCCTGATCCAGCTTCCTGATAACACAGAAGCTGGGAGGATGATGGCTCAAGTAGTTGGGCTCCTGCCACCCATGTACAAGACCTGGATTGAATTCCTGGCTCCTGTTTCAGACTGGCCAAGTTGTTGGGATGTTGAATGCATTTGGAGAATGAGCCAGTGGATAGAAAATTCTCTCTCTCTCACTCTCTCTCCCCTCACCTTCCTCTTTCTCTTTCTAATAAATAAAAATAAAATTTTAATAGGTTTGAATGTAATTTGGAATGGAAATAAGTGGTATTACTACTTTTTTCAATTGGATGCGTATGAAATTTCATCTAGAGGGTATGTTAACACTTCAATCCTATTGTTGACTTTGTGGCTTGAAATGATATCTACATATCTGGACTTACATAGTTAAAAGATAATTGAAAATAGAATAACAGTATTGCCATTAAAAAGAAACAAATCCAATTTCTATATTGAGTACATATTATTTTTATGCTTGAAAGAAGTATTTGGGATCGATATCATGGAACATTCTCAAACATATGAGAAATTTAATCAGATGATTACCAATCATAAAAAATTATTAGAGCCTCAAAAAAGAATACACACAAAAAGAAGTTAGACAACAGTATGTACTTTTATAGAGGAAGATTTTAAAGTTAAAGGTGATCAATTTCCTTTACTTCAAGAGGAGCAAAAGAAAATTGGGCTAAAATTATAAACCAATAGCAGAAAATAAGGGGAAGAAGATGAATACTGTAGCTTCTCACCCAAAACATGGTATAATTCCTTCTGCTTCGTTGCCTAAAATCAAGACAGACTCTGAAGGCTGGGTGTTGTTTAAGATGGTGCCAGACTGCCTTACACTCGAATTGAGAGACAGGCGGCTCCTACTCTTTCCCCTCAGCTTCCAAGAGCCATGTTCCTCCATTAGTATGTGCTTGCGCTACCAGCTGTATCACAGGGTATTAGATACTGTGAGTTTCAGGCATGTAATACATGTTATTCAGACCACACAATGGGCATTAGGTGATGCCGTTAGACTTCTTCATTATGGTGCTGATCACAAGTTGGATGAACTTCGCAGAAGCATAGCGACTGTTTCAGTTCATCCATCACAGGATGTAAACAGTAGCAGCTTCATTTGCTGAAGTCTGAATCATGCCTTCTCCATATTTCTAACAAAGAAGAATTTTGGAGGAAAAACTTTCTGATCAGAAAAGGATGTTTCAGATAATGCGTGACTGTCATTTTGTTTCTTTCAATTTACAGCTTCTATATTTTCTGTACCTTTTAGTAACACTAGTAGCAGAGTGGTTTTTAATTAAAGTCCGTAAGGAATAACACAAGGATATTTCCAAAAGTTCATGGAAAATGGAATTAAAGGTTAAGTGCATTTTGGCACAAAAAATTTGAAATTCATGCATAACTTTTTGTCATAATACTCATTTCCATAAACTTTTTGAAGATCCCTCATCTATTCAAGTCACTTAACATAATTTCATTTTTTTTCTTTGCCTAAGCTAAAGAAAGCTAGGTTTTAAGGGGGACTTTGAAACAGATAACTACAAAAGGATATTCAGCATAATTGCAAATGAGATTTTTATCCTAGAGGAGAAAATCAAATCTTATAGGTTATTTAACAAAGTAGAACTAGATAACGGAATCTAAACATGGAAAACATAGCAACTGGATCTGTGATTGAAATTTTGTTTTCATTGTCTTCTCTTGTTCTGTGTGTTTTGCCTCTATGTCAGGGTTCATATCCAGAAGCCAGATGTCAGGACCTTGACTCTGGGACAAAATCATAAAGGGTGTATGCATGGGGGACAGGAACCCCAACAGAGAGAATCAAAAACAGAAGGAAGTTTGTCCCTTTCCCCTTTAGAATCTGAGGAGTGTTAAGGGACCTCCACACACCAGAAATCCTGACTTGGCAAATATTCTTGCTGGCTCCGCTAGAGGAAAGGCACCAATGAAGGGAGTCCAGGCAAACTCTACTGTAGACACCCTAGGTCTGTTGACATTGACCACATCACCAATGTTAAGAGAGAAAGCTGTGAATCCTGCCAGCCACAGACTTGATGGAAGGAGGAAGACTGCATCATAGGACTTAGGACATATAAACTCAGCCTCATGTCCATAAAAATCTGAGCATTTGCCAAAGAGACAGCTTTAACCTTAAAGCAGCTACTTTGAACAGAGAGGCTTTGCAACACCTTTAACTGGGGAGTTGAATTTTCATCTCATTATTCTCTCTCCAATTAGTCCATTCCTCTTCTCCACTTTTATTTTTTTTTATTTGACAGATAGAGTTAGACAATGAGAGAGAGAGACAGAGAGACAGGTCTTCCTTCCATTGGTTCACCCCTCAAATGGCCGCTGTGGCTGGCGCGCTGCACCAATCCAAAACCAGGAGCCAGGTGCCTCCTCCTGGTCTCCCAGGTGGGTGCAGGTGCCCAAGTACTTGGGCTGGGCCATACTCCATTGCCTTCCCAGGCCACAGCAGAGAGCTGGACTGGAAGAGGAGTAGCTGGGACTAGAACCAGGTACCCATATGGGATGCCGGCGCTGCAGGAGGAGGATTAACCAAGTGAGCCACGGTGCCGGCCCCTCTCTTCTCCACTTTGTACCACACATCCCAACCCCCACTAAAATAACCAGTGGGGAGGATGGTGGGAGATCCTAGAAAATTTTGAAATTGTTAGAAAGGAGACCATATTTTTTTTTCATAAATTTCTGCCTCTCTACACTTTGTCAACACAATTAGACTAGATACTCCAAGAGGACTGAGCTTGCCAAGAAGGGTATCTCTGGTCACATTTCACATAGAGAAGGCACAGGATATGTACTTAGAAAGAAACATCATCCTACTAAATGAAGAACACCCTGCTTGGCATACTCTCAAATGTCCTAAATTCATTCCTTAAATGCATTAGTAAATATTTATTGAAACAGAGTACAAAATGTTATCATGAAGTCCCATATACTTCAAATGTACTTATCACAGGATGCGTCTTTAAGGTGTGGGATCTTTTACAGTGGTGCACCTCAACATTTAAAAAGTCAAAGCTAAGAGCTGCCAAGTGGGCAGTACCTTCATTAAGTCACTACAGAAAGATCCGAGGCTCAAATGTTTAATCACAAATTTTAACCCTTGTCATATCATGTAGTGTTGATTAGACTCTGAGACATTGGCACATGCTACCCAGCAAAGAATGGAGTTGACCAAATGTGCTCATCGTGTGGTTCACACATCACTTCTACAGAGGCTGTAATCTACTCATTTTAAACGTTTGTTTTTGTTTCTTCTCATTTTAGAGGCTAATCCTGTTTCCCAGAAGATTCAGAATTTTCTACCTTAGATAAACAGCAAAAATTTTTAAATCTAGGGAATACATCAAGGTTAAATCAATTTCAAATGTCCAAAACAAACTTGACAGATTTCAGTTTAATGGACTAGTTAGGCTAAACCCCTCTACCCCACAAATGTGATTTAAGAAATCTAATCACCTATGATGTTAAATGGTTGAGACTTAACTCAGGCAATGAAAACAGGTATCATAATGATCTGCGTTAGTAGCCACAAATTAGGATAAATTCCTGGTTCATGGTAATTTCTTCTAGGCTATGTCTGTATAGCCATACTCCATCTTCTGCAATTCTAACCACAGACCACCACTCCCTCTCTTCCTATACCTACAAAAGTGAACACACGACCAATAAAAACTGATCATAGCCCCCACCATCTTGGTCATAATGACCAGAGCAAAGACTGGACATAGGGTCCCAGCAACTCTCCCCTGGAATTGTTCCCACTGGAGCTGAGTAACCTAAGCCCCTCTTTCCTTGAAGGAAAGTAGAGAGGATGTGAGCCTGGAGGGCCTAGCGCCTGTGTGGTTTGCCTCCAGGGGGCTGCTCTAAGAACAAAGATAATAGTCCTAGAGAAGCACAGAGGAGGGATAGAGAAGTTCTTAACCAACTTGAATTTCTGGTTCTAGTCACCACTGATATCAACATGCCTTTCTGATAACAGAAACAAACAAATTCTTCCAGTGTCTTAATCTGCTTCAAAGAGGGTTATTCTCTACTGGGAATCACCAGTGTCCTGAGCTATTAAGTTGGTGAGAAGGAAGTAAAACCTCACAAGTTGACAAATTGAAACTTCCAGCACTGTCACGGTCATAAATGAGTCACATTCTTGCTAGTAAAGCAATTTTCAGATGATTTCTTAAAATCTCTAAGGCCCAGTTCACTATCTACAAAATGGGGTTTACAGGTACTGTACTAGGTTATCAAAGAGAGTAATATGTGTTAAGTGCATCATAGGAAGTCTGTCCTATCGCACTAGCTAAAAGGTATTGTTTTGCTAATGATTATGTGAGGGTAACAGTAGTGAAGATCCTAATACAAAGATTATAGAGCTCAGAATTTTAGGTGATTTTTCCATTAAAAACCTGCCTACTTACAAGAAAATTGTAAAAAATAATATGTAAAAAATGCATAAAAACAGATATAATAAAGTCAGAAATCATAGTAAGCAAAACATACCAATTATCTTAGGAAGCAATGATTTTTGAAAGTTAATTTACAATAAATCAATATTTGTGATTGAAGGTTTACTAGGGGTTAATGGAATAATCTTATTTTTAAGAATAGGTATAATCTGAAAACTAAAGTGAAATTGATGTAATTATTTCCCGAGAATGGATCTACCAACAATTTCAGGACCAATTCTCATGCTCCCACAATAGTAGTCTTCCTCAATACTACCAAATCCATGTACCATAGTATTCGCTACACCTATGGCACATAGTCTGTCTTTCTTTACATTTATTTCCTCTTCTACATTATAAAATCTTCATAGCAAGAGCTTTTCCTGATTTATACCATAGAAATACAGCTCAAGAACTTGGTCAAAAGCAGGTGCTAAAAGTATGTTTCTAGAATTACATTGAATGCTAGAAGTGTGACAAGAGTCAGAAAATATGACTCCAATCTTTCTTCTGCCACTTGCAAGGTGCACTACCTTGATTATGTCACCAGTCATAGGATCATATACTCAGTGATTGCCTTCAAAGTCATCTGCTGGGCCTCCTACCCCAGTGCAAAAATACCATCTAAAATATATTTGCTACCAACACACTTTGTCATAGACTCTCTTTAGAAAGTCACCTTAACTCAAAGTTTTAACCATACTCTGGCAAAATTGTTATGTTTCATACTGAACCACTCAACAAAGTAATGCTTTATAGGCCCAATGTCATAAAGCCAACAATGCAGATTCCAATTCTAACTTAAAAAACATGTTCCTTCTATGCACTACATTACTTGTGTTTTCCAAGTCTTAGAGTGATTTTTAAAAAATGAGTTTCTGGGGCTGGTGCTGTGGCACTGCAGGTTAAGCTGCTGTCTGCAGTGCCTGTATTCTATAAGGGCGCCAGTTCAAGTCCCAGCTGCTCTAATTCTGATCCTGCTCCCTGCTACTGCTCCTGGGAAAGAAGCGGAAGAAGGCCCAAGTCCTTGGGCCCCTGAACCCATGTGAAAGACCCAGAAGAAGCTCCAGGCTCCTGGCTTCAGCCTGGCCCAGCCCCAGCTGTTGTGGCCATTTGGGGAGTGAACCAGCAATTGGAAGAGCTCTCCCTTTCTCTCTCTCTCTCTCTCTCTCTCTCTCTCTCTCTCTCTGTTTCTCCTCTCTCTGTCTGTAACTCTTTCAAATAAATATTTTTAAAAAGTGGGTTGCTACTAATAATGTTTGCCCTGAGGTTCACATTACTGATTGCTTTGGCTATGATATGAAAATTCTTTGTAAAGTCTACAGTACTCCAAAATATTAGCTGGTAGTATTATACCAACAATGTAGAAGAAGATAATGATGATGACAGGGAAGAGAAAATCATGTACTTTGGATTCTCTGTTGCTCTAATATCTCCATGCTGTCAAATGAGCCACTTACTGGAAATTATAACCCCTTTCTGGAATTGGGAGGAGGTTCTGGATTTTTATTCTTATTTTTTCTTCACTTTTTTTTTATAATTAAAATGTGTGAATTTTCAGAGATACTTACCCACTACACTTAGAAATTATGACTATATACATATACAGATATATACCTTGGAAAAAGAAGACAATCGACTTGAAGAAACTTCTGGGAAAAGTCTGTGAAACATTTGGTTTGTATGAAAATTGCATGTGGAGCTGTGTCTGCTGAGCCTTGGTATCCTGGCTAAGTTGCAGTCTCTTTGTCTCCTAGCAGTTCTTTCAGCTGAAATTGGAATCCAGTTAAAGCTTGTAACCTATTTTTCTCCTTTTCTTCTCTGTATTAGTGAGTTTGAAAAAAGGGAATCTGCAAAATACATGCAAAAAATTATTTTCATTTACCACCTGAGATTACATATTGCAAAATAAATCTAGTAAATGGTAAGACAAGCATCTGAAATAGAAAAGCAAACTCATTCTTTAATGGTTATGGTTCACCCATAAAGATTCAATTCTTAATGTTCCAGTTTTGAAAAAAAAGAAAAAAGATGAGAAGAAACAGTTGGCATTCAGCTAACAATTGTGTTTGGAGATTTGTGCCTGACTTTGTTATTCTGAGCAAAGCCAGGTACCAGTCTCTTGGGATTATGTACAAAGGCAAGAAAAAAAGTGGACATGTACATACCTCAAAGGTGACTGCTGGGTTAATAAAACAGTCTGTTTTCTGTTCACCCACTCTTGCTCTCAGTGTGCAAGTATATTAATATATGTCAAAAGGAAAACCATTTGCTGGGCAAAAATAATTCAACTACAAGTCACAGTTTCCAGCTGGTGGAGTGCCTTAGTGTATTTAGGTGCACTAACAAGTGACCCATACATCTCCCTGGATGAAAGTTGTATCCTCATTAAAAGAGAAACAAACACAAAATAGGAACAACTGTCACACAGAAAAACAGACCACAATAGTTCCCACATCCCCCCACTCTGTTTCTGGCTTGAGCTGTTGCAGACTGAAGAGCCGAGCTGCCCTGGAAGTCACCTCTTAAAAGGCAGTGACAGTGAAACAAGTTGCTATAGAAGAACCGGATGTCTAACTCATGGCCAACCGTGCCCGTGGTCAATATGTCTGGAAAAATAACATTTTCTTTCTAATCCCTACGAAATCTCTTGCTACATAAGATATTGTCATATTGTGAAGTGGCTGGATTCAACAAACACACAGCAGGGAATTTCAAATTAATTCTTTAAGTTCTGTCTTTAAATAACTTCTCATAGATTAACTCTGGTTTAAGCGGTTACACAATATCATACCAACCTTTTCTGATTTTTCTTTAGAGAACCATATCATTGACAGGATTCTGCAAAGAAAAACAAAAAAGTTACTGTCGCTCAACTCTGATCACTCCTTTTTTTAATGTGATTCCTAGGTCGTGCATTATTCTAAGACAAAAGTGTGCATTAATGCTCAATGTGACAGGTTGGGTTCAAGGCACAGCAGGGAGCATGGATGTACTTTCAAAAAGTAGAAGAGCAGTATCTGGAATAATAAGGTAACAATATTTGAAAGAACATGACTAGTTACCTAAATGTGGCACTAACAATTACTACAAGGCTGAGTGAGATGGTTCTCTTATAAACAAGACCTTTTTCCAGTTATTCTTATAGGAATTAGCACACATCATTGCAATTATGTTTACACGTTGGTCTTCATTACCCAAATACAAGAAGGGGGGGCTTCAGAAAGTTTGTGGGAAATGGAATGAAAAGATAATGTAAATTGCCCATGAATGTTTGGAAGCTCCCTTGTACAAGTTCTTCAAGGACAAAGATTCTTGTATGCTGTTTCTTTTTTTTTAATTTTAAAGATATTTATTTATTTATTTGAAAAGCGGAGTTATAATGAGAGTTACTGGGCCAGGCCAAAGTCAGGAGCCAGGAGCTTCTTCTGGGTCTCCCACACAAGTGAAGGGGCAAAGCACTTGGGCCATCTTCCGCTGCATTCCTAGGCCATTAGCAAGGAGCTAGACTGTAAGTAGAGTGGCCGGGATACCAACTGGTGCCCAGATGGGATGTCAGCGTCTTAGGCGGAGGATTAACCCACTATGCCACAATATTTGCCCCACATTGTTTCTGATGTTATGGGAACTCCCATCTCGTACAGCTCCTGGGACATGATAATTATTGACTGATTAATAATTATCAAGTTATTTATCACTTATTTGATTAACTGATTAATGATATTGTGCACTTGATTATTTGTGCCCCGCTTTGAACTGTTAATTCCCTACTAGAAGAAAGCAGAACTGGAAAGATAAGTTGGTTCTAGGAAGGGATTATTGTTTTCTATGTCAGACTTCAGGTCAGGAGCAATGGATATAGGTCTATCCATTGAAGATGAAGAAGAGAAGAACCAGGGGGGATGGGCCAGCACCACGGCTCAATAGGCTAATCCTCCGCTTTGCGGCGCTGGCACACCGGGTTCTAGTCCCGGTCGGGGCGCCGGATTCTGTCCCGGTTGCCCCTCTTCCAGGCCAGCTCTCTGCTGTGGCCAGGGAGTGCAGTGGAGGATGGCCCAAGTGCTTGGGCCCTGCACCCCATGGGAGACCAGGAGAAGCACCTGGCTCCTGTCATCATTTCAGCTCGGTGCGCCGGCTGCAGCGCGCTAGCCGTGGCAGCCATTGGAGGGTGAACCAACGGCAAAAAGGAAGACCTTTCTCTGTGTCTCTCTCTCTCACTGTCCACTCTGCCTATCCAAAAAAAATTAATTAATTAATTAAAAAAAGAACCAGGGGGTGGTGTTTGGTATAGTGGTTAGCATGCCACATCCCATACCAGAGTGGCTGGGTCTGAGTTCAGATCCACTCTGGATCTTGTACACTCAAGTACTTGTGTTCCTATCACTTACATGAAAGACGTAGATTGAATTCCTGGTTCCTGGCTTCAGCTTAGCCCATTCTTGACTCTTGCAGGCATTTGGGGAATGAACCAGTGGATGGGGACTCTTTATCATACTCTGCATTTCTGTCTCTATCTCTATCTCAAGTAAAATAAATAAAATTAAAAAGAAAAGGAGAATCAACTCTGAATTATACTTTAAATTAGAATATATGAACTAGTTATTAAAATGAATATTAGCCTGCACAAGGCCCCAGGTTCAATCCCCGGCACCTCCACTTTTCTAAAATGAATAAAGCCCAATATAGGAGTGTAGGTAACAGGGGATCAACAAACAAATCTGAATAAATTCAAACGTTCAGGTTCAGACGAATTATATAAGCTCGGAAACAAGCAAAATAATTTTTAAAAGTTGATAAACCAAAACTAATAATAAGAAAAACTTATTCAAAATGGGAAATGATAGATTTTGGACACAGACCTAGTGAGCTTGATTTTTAGGTTTATGAAATTCTGAAGAGGATTACTAAATAGCTACCCTATGAATTCATAAAAAATTTAATTCATGACAAATGAATTCATAAAAAAGTAGAATTCATCAGAAGATAAGGGGCTGGAGCTAGAACAATATTGTGTAAAAATATTGTGTAAAGCCCTGGGTTCATGATCTGAACGTCTTCCTCAAGTCCCTTTAGCAATTTCTTCTTCTCTCTAATTTAGTGGATTGAATTGTACCTTTCTCTCCCACTCCCCCACCAAAATATGTTGAAAATCCTAACTCGTGGCTCCTAAACCTGATCTTATTTGGAATTAGGGTCTTTGCAGATGTAATTAACATACAAAGTAGGATGAAGTCACACTGGGGTAAGGTAAGGACCTTAATCCAATATGGCTGGTATTGTAGGAAGAGGAGAAACCTAGAGAAAGTGAAAGAACACCAGGAGACACAGGAGGAGTAATGGGTGGTGAACTAGAAGAAAAGCATGGAATTATCTCTCTGAACAAATAAGAAAGAACCATCAATCCTCCTAAAATGTGAGATAATAAGTTTCTGTTGATTTAAGCCTCCCACTTGTGACAAATTGTTATGACAACCCCAGGAACTTGGATACCAAACCATAACAAGGAATTTGTTATCTATCATGTGTTTGTCAAGGTAGATATTAATTTCAGCAAAGCATTTCACAAAGATTCTTATAACATATTCACTGATAAAATAAATCTATGTGAGCTCAATTATTAGATAGGTTCATAGTTGCTAAACCTACCATTCCCAAAGAGAGCTGATTAATAATTCAACATAAATTTAATCTTTCCCCAAATGTTCCTGTATTGATATATTGAAAATAACTCTCTGGTCTCAGATGTCTATCTTTTAAGGCCCTTTGAAAAGAAATGACTCAAGTTTCAGAAACTGATCTGAAGGAATATTGCTAACATAGACAAAAAGCTTTTTTTCACCATCTGATATTATACATATTTAGAGGACCCAGAGAAATACATAGAATGGATGCTAACCAAATATGGGAGGAAAACTGAGTTTGGAAAAATAACATTCAGAAAGTTGAAAATAAAATTATAATTATTATCTTCAAGACAACTTATTATCCTAACAATAAAACTTAATAATCATTGTTATTAATAACAACTTAATATTTTAAATCCCTAACAATACTTGACACATAACAGATATTCAATAAATTACAACTATGATTAGTAGTGTAATTGGCTAAAGCAATGAGCCAAAACCACTTGAGTGGAAAATATACAAACTTTCATTTGGGTTCAAATTTTAAATAGATTTAAGGTGGGAAATAGCCAAGCACATCATTAATTCATATGAAATAGATTTGGAGATTTGGAGACTTTGTGTGTGTGTGTGTGTGTCTGTAACTCTGCCATTCAAATAAATAAATAAATAAATTGGAAAAAAAAAAAAAGAGAGAGAAACCGAGAGAGAGAGAGAGAGAGAGAGAGAGAGAGAGAGACAGAGAAACCAACTAACAGGAGACATTGGAACATGGCACTCTCAAAGATCCAAAGGATACCGCAGGAGTAGTAAAGGAGAAAGGAAGTTTGACAGAAGCTGAAGACAGAGAGGCACCAGAAAAGAGACATTGCCCTCCACACGGATTGCCACAAACATCAGTGAGAACAAAACAATGCTGGCAGATCTGTCATTAGTACAGCTTTGTGTTAATTCAGTCTTTCTCCAGGCTGTGCAGAACTCCACATGCAACAGCTGAAAACTTTCTGGATGTAAGATGCATGAGGATACTCCAAAAAGATTGTGGGAAAGCAAATAATAGATAAGTTCATTTTGCCACAAAAAAGAAAATTTAGAATCATGCAGAGGGGTCCTCAAAACAGTCATAAAAATGTGCACTATGAAAAAAAAAACTATGGATTTCAAACTTTTTTTTACACCAAAGTAAATTTTTTTTTTTATTTGAAGGCAAAACAACAGAAAGAGGAAGAGACAGAGACAGAGAGATCTTCCATCCACTAGTTCCCTCCCCAAATGACCATAACATTTAGGTCTGGGCCAGGCCTAAGCCAGGAGCTAGGAACTCCATCCTGGTCTCCAGTGTAAGCAGTAGGATTGTCAGTTATTTGGGTCATCTTCCCCTGCCTTCTCAGGCACATTAACAGGAAGCTTACATGGGAAGTGGAGCAGGTAGGAGGTGAACTGACACTCCAATACAGGATGCTAGTGTCTCCCACCGGTGGCTTAACCAGTTGCACCACAATGCCAGTTCTGATAATAAACATATTTAACATATATATATATATGTGTGTGTGTGTGTGTGTATATATATATATATACATATATATATATATATAAAGTCGGTGGCTTTAAAAACCATGTATTCTTTCCTCCCACAGTTCTGTAAAACAGAAGTCTGAAACCGGTTTTCTGATCAAAAGCCAACATGTCAGCTGGCGTGGTTCTTTCTAGAAGCTGCCTATACCCCTCGGCTTGTGGATGCTTCTTCCATCTTCCAAGTGTGCCACTCCAAGTCTGCTTCAGTGGTCACATGTCCTCTCTGACAGACTTCCACAGTCTTTTTCTAAGGACTGGGTCTTTACACTGGGCCCATTGACTAATCCAGGATAATCTCCACAATTGAAATTCTTGATTTAATCTCAACGATAACATTTCTTTTGTCATTGAAGAGAACATCCACAGCTTCCAGGGATTCGGATGTGGCATATTGGGAGGACCATTATTCAGTATATTTTATCTACTTGAAAAATAGAGGGATAAAGGAAGGTATAAACCATCTTGCTTGCTTCAAAAATACCTGGGATACTTTTGAAGGGTCAGAATTTTTTCCAAAGTGCTTTATAGATATGAATGCATTTCATCTTCACAACAGGGGGTTGGAGTCATTTTAATCCCCCATTTTATGATGAGAGAATTGAAGCATTGACAGAGGAGGCTGCTCAAAATTGACTCAGTGCTCATTACAGCTAGTGTAAATCCAAACCATGTCAGTTACCTAGGGGGCCTAGACACAATGTTCTCCTTAAGAAAAAATATATTTTGCAGGGTTGGTGTGAGGATTTAAATAAAAAATATACATATATATGTATGTATGTATATATGTATATGTGTGTGTGTGTGTGTGTGTGTGTGTGTATATATAATGTTCATCACAGTTCCTGGCCAAAATTTCATCATTGCCTGGTAGATGATAAAATAAACATATGAGAGACACTGACAAAATGAAGAGGAAAAATGTTTAGGGAGCAAGAAATGCTATAATCTGGAAAGTGATAGTTCCTTGGATAAGAAATGAATGATACAGAGGACATGACAGCTGTCTTAAAATATGTGATGAACTTTCATTTGAAGGGGAGGTAGGTTTATTTTTATGTCCTCCCATAAAACCAACTAAAGACCTAAAAGTGGAAATTAAACAGTGATAAAATTTGAAAAGAAACCAGAATAATTACAATGATCCACCAAGAAAAAAGCTACCTCAAGAATTTTGAAGGGGCCAGCACTGTGGTTTAGCAGGTAAAGCCGCCTGCAGTACCGGCATCCCTCACGCGTGCCAGTTCAAGTCCCGGCTGCTCTACTTCCAATCCAGGTCTCTGCCATGGCCTAGAAAAGTGGTTGAAGATGGTCCAAGTCCTGGGGCCCCTCCACCCACATGGGAAAACAGAAAAAGTTCCTGGTTCCTGGCTTTGGATTGGCCCAACTCTGGTCATGGCAGCCATTTAGGGGGTGAACCAGTAGATGGAAGACTTCTCTCTCTCTCTGCCTCTGCCTCTCTGTAACTGCCTTTCAAATAAATAAATAAACCTTTAAAAAAAAGATTTTTGTAAGCTTTCAGGAAGTGAAACGCTCAAGGATAGGCTTTCTGTAGTATTTAAAATATAGAAAGGTTTTCAACCCCAAGAGGAGCTTGAAAATGCATTCACACATTTATTCAGCAAATATTTACAGACTACCTTCTAGGTGGAATGCCTGTAAAGTCTCTTCTGGTTCTAAAAATAATAGAATGCACTATTTGATGAATGAGCAAAGAAGAAAATATGTCTCAAAAATGTTATATAATTTCAGGCTGATTCTCCTTAGAATCCACAAGTCTACTGATAATTCAACTCCCAGGCTCTCTGGCTTGCATGGCATGATATCTAATAGCCTTTATTTTCCTAATAATTTATCAGCCTCAGGAAGACTTTTTTATCATTAAAGACTCAGTTTTTAATGGGAAAATCACTCATTTTTTTATTCTTATAGGAAGGATTTTTCTTGAAAGTAGAGAATATTTTACCCAATATTGGTTAGCTGGTGGATTTTTTTTCTTACTTTCATTCTATGCAAGCAAATATAAAAATTATTAACATCTTTTTAACCCAAAAAAAAACTAAGGATAAGACCTTTCTCCTTTAATCTAGAGAATTTGACATTCTTGGAACAGTCTGTGCTTTGTCATTGTCTCCAGCAAAGATTTGCCCAATCTTTCGGATATACAAATAAATTAATTGTTGTAGAAATCCCTTAAGTCTGATTTTTTTTTCCTAGGAACTGTTAAGAGGTTATTTATTTACCATTCACCTGAACTCCTTGACAAAGGGCAATTGCTTCGGGAGGATTACCTGAATTACACAGGTAATCCAAGCAAGTCTCCAACTATCAGGTGGAATGTTCCCATTCTTAGGACACTATGTCTATATGACATTTCATCACACAGCAGCCAATGGCATTTATTACACAGCTGTTAGTGTTTATAGGAATTAACCAGGCAAGTCGATAGCCCTCTATTTGATATTTGCTGCTTACTTTGCTTTCTTTACAGAGGATACAAAGCAGGGATAATAACAACCCAAATACAAACTGACTTTAGTGAGTTTTCCAGTAGGAAACCAGGCCCCCTTATCCCACTAAAGAATGTGATGAAGCCAAGATGAAAGCCCAAACTGATGTGGAAGTCTTGAGCTCCCACTGCCTGATAACTGTCTCCACAATCTTTTAACCCGTCCCTAACAAACACAAATATGCTGAAAGAAGGGTTGAAAATTGCAACTCTGTATTTACATCTCTTTTAAGGACAGTGAGTCAGAAATGAGGTTGGAACCTAGTGCTCCACTTACCCAACTATATCTTAAATAACTGTTGATTAAATTAAGTGTGAGAAGCACCCCAGCCTCGTAGGCTAGTCACATCACTGAGTTATTAAACACCATGCAAGAGCCTGTATAGGCAAGAATAATTTTTTTAAATATGGTAAATTTTCTTCTCTTCCTCTTCAAATTGCCCTAAGGCACTCGTATACATTATGGACACTACTGGCCTGAAAATTCTCTGTTGAGGGAAAAAGAAATCCAAAATCCTTGAATTATAAGAGCACTGAAAGCATCTAAAATGATAACTATTTTGCCCCTTTAACACCAAAAGATCAACTGATTTTTATTTTTCACTTGGAGTTGACCTTTATTTAACCCATGGCATGCCAAAGTTATGGCCTGAAGCAATTTTTGCAGTGAATGCCTTGACTTGGATAAGAATAGACATCTCACCTGCCCCATCTCAGAATTATTTTATATTGTCTCTGCTGGTCAGCCTAACAAAGAGAACACACTTTCAGTATTTAAAAAAAAATACTGAAATTTTCTTTTGCGTTTTCATTTGCTTCATTTCATATATACTCAGAGCCATAAAATGTTGGCAAATTTCAAAATAATCAAAAGTATTCCTTGAAGTTGTTATTACTGTTTGATAAATTGTTTGTGCTCAGTTATACATCAAAATAAAAAGGTGTCTGCATCATAAAACATTAAAATAGTTTCTTTTGATCAATTGACTACCTGCTGGCTTCTTTTCTTAAGGGTAGAATTAATTTTAAGGCACCATGGTACCTCCTTTGCCCTCTTATGTGTGTCCTGCCCTCATACACAACTGTTCAGGGCTTTCCCACTATTTTAAGTGTGATAAATTGGGTATGTCTAAAAGATTTAGACATATTTAGTAGAGTCTAACCTTCTTTCTCTAACAAAAATAAACTCAATGGTTGCATATTACTAAAGATTACAATACCAAAAAAAAAAGAAAATAGTTACAGTAAGAGGTCTTTAGGCAGTATTTACTTTAGAGATTAAGATTTGTGGCTTGAAGCATCAGGAGGCACATCCGTGAGTTATGTAAGGGACAATGCAGATTGTCTGGAGGTTGTTAATGATACAAATAACTCTATTTCTAGGCTGGCCTAAATGGGATCCTCTTAAAGATAGGCAGCATAATAAAATAAAATATCTGCATAGAAAGAGTAGATGCAGCTGCACTCAAGGATATCTAGGGAGGAAAACTGTTCAACAACAACTGTATTTATATGAACATAACTTAATAATACCACAAATATTTTATTGTGTATCATCTTCACATGATTTTATTTCCAGAGCAGCTTTAAATTTTAAAAGTCATGAAAAAAAGAATCAATATCTGCCATATGCTGAATATATTGTTAATCACTTTTTAGCTCTTTAAATAACTATTTATTGATACTCCTCATTTCTATCAAATATAGAAGCTGAAGCAACAATCACAAGTAATTTTCCCCATGACACTTGCATTTAACAAGTGGATACCAAAGCCAGATAACTTTGAATTCAAAACAAATGCTCCTAATAATATAAGTATGTGAGTATAGTAAAATAGTAATAGCGGTAAGTGCAAAACCCAAAGGGAAGTCTGCCGTTGAGTACACCACCACTCCCTGGTGCTGAGAAGTATTTTCAGTGATCCGACCTAGAGCAGATTTCAAAACAGAAGGACTGCTCTGCGCCAGCTTTATCCACACTCGATCCTTGGCATAGGGCGCTAGGTAATCCAGCATCGTGATGTGCCACGGGAATATGTGGGTCTTGGTGAACTTCCCGAAGCAGGTCCGCAGCGACACCAGCTTGTCCCGGCAGATACTGGCAGGCAGTTTCAGAATCTTTCACTCACATAGTACACGCGGTCGTTGTGCAGCCGTCGGGCCGGTCCACAAGCAGCTGCACGTTCTCCCCAGTGCATTTGGCCATCTTCTCAAACATGATCCGAATCTCCTCTGCAGTCAAAGGCTGCATTTTACCACTGGGCTGCAGCCCCGGATGCCGTAGTCAAAAACTTTTTAAGAATTATGATTACATTACCGGTTTAGATGAGGGTAAGGAGTGAAAAGGAGGACTATTCACTGATAGTGTGAATGTAAATTAGAACAATTTTTCTGGAGGGTAGTTAAACTTTATCAAAAGTTCAATTATTCTATTTCTAAAAATTTAATCAGAGATGCAGCATTAGATTTATGTACAATAAATTCATAATATTGCTTTTATTAGGTTCCCCAGAAGGAATTTAAACAATGGAAACTATACAAATCCAAGAATTTCTAAATATACTTTGTTATATCCATATAGAGTCATGTTTCAGAATAGTTAAGAACATTGGAAATGCTCGTAATATTAAGTGAAAAAGGCAAGAAACAAAAAATAAAAATGAAGTGTTATAAAAGAAAGTCCTAATACCTGTATTTTTATTGCAAAACATATATATTTGATAAAATAAAGGAAGCTGCTGCAAAAGTAGCCTTGGGTCTAGGGATGAACTCAGCTATGCTGATGGGGAATAGGCTGTGATGGTTAAAATAGAGGTCTGTGTTTGGGTAAGCCCTATATGTCAGGAAGGTGATGTGATTGCTACGGTACACCACATGCCCTCAGATACACCCAGCCTACTTCCTCCACAGAACCTCTGCAAAAGTTCTCTCCTCTCTGTGGAACTCTCTCCCTCCTTTTTCTGCCTTGGCTGGCTCCTGGTGTACATTCCATATTCGTGTCTACACTGAAAAGTCACCAGCTCCATAAGGCCTTCCCTGCTCACAGCAACATAAATATCGCCTAGGACTTTGTTGCAAAGAGAGTTTCATGCCTCACCCAAGATGTGCTGAATTCTAACCTGCACATTAACAACATCCCAGATGATTCTTGTACACACTAAAATTTGGGAAGCACTGTTCTTATAATTTAGGCTGGAAACCCCATACCAATTCCATAAATCACATTCCCCACAGCTCTTAATCATTTCTAAAATATTTTTTTAAGACTGATTTGTTCATTTAAGAGAGAGGGAGAGACACACAGAGAGAGAGAGAGAGATCCTCTATCCGCTGGTTCACTCCCCAAATGGTTGCAATGGCTAGAGCTGGGCCAATCTGAAGCCAGGAGGCAGGAACCTCCTCCATGTCTCCCATATGGGTTCAGGGGCCCAAGCATTCATGCCATCCTTCACTGCCTTCCCAGGCCATCAGCAAGCAGCTGGATTAGAAGTGGAGCATCTGGGACTTAAATCAGTACCCATATGGGACGCCAGCACCACAGGCAGAGGCTCAACCTACTACACTGGCCCCATGTCTAATATTATTACTCTGTCTTCTTAAATATAGTTCCATTAAAGCATAATCCTTTTTGTTCTGTTGTAATAACCCCCAGTTTTTGATGCACAGTTTGAACCTAAAAGAAAGTACATAATAAGGAGAGATGTGGCTCAATAATTTTAATAAATATAATTTCTTGTTACCTCCACTGTCTATAACTCTGTTTTGGAGGTCTCAATTTTTGAATAAAGAGACAGAGCTAATAGATCAAAATCCTAGCCCAATGCCTCATATATAAGTAACAGTTACTAGTTGCATGATAAGTCCTAATAACTTTGTGAAGAGTAACCAATATTAGCATAAATCAGAGTAAAAAACATCATTGTGAAGTATTGAAGGTCATTGAATTGTACACTTTAAAATGATGAGGATGTAAATTTTATGCAAATTTTTCTTCAACAAAAAATAAATAAAAGCAAATTACTGCTTTTAGAGGTAGCAGCATTGAAATGAATGACTTATTCTACAGACTCCAGGGGTCAGGGTTCCAAATGATTAATATTATGTGATGATTATCTTTGTTAGGCAGAGAGAAAGTAGAGAAATAAGGTACAAGAAATGAGTCTGGGATTTGCCTAAGCCCAAACTTAGATTTCTTTGATCCTTGGCTAAAAGCCCTGATTGGCCTAAAAGGTCAAATGGAAAGGGAAAAGCAGTCAAGAATAAATCAGTAAAATAAAAAATTCATTAAAATGTAGCTATTGGAAGGAAAGGAAATAACCTTCCTTTCTTCTACTAAAGAGAGAATTGACAACCTAATTTTTACAACAGGTAACAAATGCACTGCCACAGCTGGATGGCCAGAATGTCTTCTCTGGAGGGGAATGCTGGAAATAAATTAAGGAGGAGCCTTCAGGTTTACTGAAGCCACTGAAGTTGTAACTGTTGATACAATTGCAAAGGTTTATTAAAGATCATCAGGAAGCTTAGCATTAAGAAAGTGTTTGGATAGGTAAGACCCCTGTTTGCACTTTAAGCCTTGATTGTTAATTACATGTTGTTGTGACTACACACTTCAAAAGTGACTTCTATGAACTGTGCTATTATTGCATCTAATAAGAACTTATTATAAAATCACAGGTTAACAAAAGTTCATTAGTAAGTTGAATGTTTGGAACTCTGAAAGCATTTCCCCACAGAACAATGATAGCTGTCCATGGTGATTGGGTTTTTATGTCAGCAGTGCATAAAGGGCCAACTAAGCCATACACACTTGCTCCAATAATATTAAACAGCCCACTCCACATTTTACAAGGTTTCCACAAGAGCATTCATTCAGCATTCTGGGATCAAGACCATCTCATCCCTCTATGGCAGTATGGATGCTCACGCATTCATCATTTAATCGTTCATTCCAGTCTTAGCAGTGCCTGCCATGTACCAGGCATTTTGACAAGGTGTCTCTCTATGCAGGTGCCAGGTCTTAGGCTTTCTTCAACTTGAAGGAAATAACTGGTAGCTTGGTTCATAAACTCCAGCGTAGAAAAGAATGAAGGACAAGCCTCTTGGGCAAGTGGAAGTGTGAGTGTTGGAGACCAGTAAAATCTCTCAGGTAAGCCATGTGTGCCCTTGCCCCTCTCCCTTACTGCCCTCACTGTGGCCAGTACTGGTCATATAGGAAATCTTTAGCAGATAATATCAAGAAAGGCCAGTTTTTCTCTCCTGTAGAGCAGTGACCATGATTGGGAAATGCCAACGAGTCAAACAAGCATGAGATTGAAATCTAAATATTTGTTTTTTTGTGATAGATGTTCAGCTTAGTGTTAAGACACTAGTCAAGATGCACACGCCCCATCCTCTATTACAGTACCTGAATCTGATAACCAGCTCTGGCTCCTGCTAACTTAGCTTCCTGTTAATTTGGATCTTGAGAGGCCTCCATCAGTGATGGCTCAAGTAATTTGATTCCTGCCACCCACATGGGAAACAGGGATTAAGCTCCCAGCTCCCAGATCCATCATGGTCATTGTGGGTGTTTGGGGAGTGAACCAGCAGATGAGATTTGTGTGTGTGTGTGTGTGTGTTTGCTTCTCAAAAATAAAAGCTAAATAAAGATATTAATTTTTAAAATAAATAGATATTTGTTTTCTTCCCATCTCCTCTACCGTACCTAAGAGTACATACCAAAATAAATAAATAAATAAATAAATAAATAAAAGAGAAGGGGAAACATGGGCATATATCCGTGGGTAAGAAAGTTATTTATCAACAATTGTACAAAATAAAAACAGAGTTCTTGCAAGTGCCAAACTGTGTATTTAAAACAACAAATTACTGACTAACAAAGATCACCACCTAGTGGCCCCAGCATGAGAACTGCACTTGAACAAAGTACATGGAAATTCAAATACAGGGAGGTTGTTATGAGAATGTCAGACACCATTGAAGCTTCTCTTGCTGTCCCTCAGATGCAATTTTTCCTTTTCCAGGCATTCAGATCTTGGTTTTCCTTCTTTGTTTAAAATTCCCAATAGTCTTAAAAGCATTCTGTTTGCCGTTGCCTTTATTTTGAACTTTGTAATTTGTCTACTGTGTCATCCTTTGAGCATCTCCTCTCTCAAGATACACCATATGGCCCTAGAAGTCTTGTCTGAAGTCATCATACCACTTCCTTACTGAGAGCTTGATGGTTTCACTGGGGCCAATTCCCACCATATCAAGCCTCGTCTAACCAGGTAACCCACACTCCACTGTAGGATGCATATTGACTGCCCATCAGGCTATTTTCTTCATTGATGGCTTCACCACCGCAGATCTCTTACATAACCACACTTTTGTCTCATAGTTGAGTACATTGATTCTATTAAAATCCCACCATTTCCATCAGCCCCTACTACTCCTGCCAAGCTCACTTATTTTTTTTCTCTAAACTTCTTACACCCATGGTTATCACCACTAAGTTTACTTACTTATTTTCTGATCGTGTTTGAGTATTATATCTGTAAAGGAAGTTCCAAGGTCTAAATACACAAGTTTAACATGCTTTTAAGTGAGCATGAGAAATCAGCAAACAAATGACTAATTTAGAAATGGATCAAGAAGAATCTCTGTAATTAAATTGCTCTTAGGGGGTCTGCTGGCCGGTGACAAGTAAAAAGAAGAGAGAGTCTAGAAAGACTGTTGGAATTATATTCCAAGAATGGAAAACGCCAGTGAAAAATTAAATAGTAAAGTAGCCCTCAAAATGCCGGGATATATTTAACATATTTCAAAACATATAGAGCAATATCCTCATGAAAGTTTTCAATGGAATGTGGTTGCTTTTGAGTGTGGACAGTTATAGAAACTCATTCCACATACAAAAAAAAAAAGACAAAATTGTTACTAAACAGGTAACGAAATGTTAACTTGCATATTAAGATGGGGCAAAGTTTTATTTCTTGGGCAGCCACATAAAACCTGCTCCAGGAATGTGAATTACAGGCACATCAGGCAGCTCTGCACTTGGAAATAGCAAGACTGAGAAAAGTTCGATGCACTCAAACTCTGGCATAATTCAACCAACTCTGAATGTGAATGGAAATATTTTACCCCCAAAATGTGAATAATAAAACAAATAAAATATTAAATAATCTACCCAAATGAAGTCTGCAGAATAAGTAATGTGAACTTGAAAAATCTCATTAAGTGACACCAGAATTCTATTTCTAGTGCAACTGCAAGTAGTTTTATAACTAGGTCTCCAGTAAAATAATTAGACTATTTTAAGGGGTAGGAACTGATTCTTATCTTGAGGAGAGAAAAAAAATGCTTCTCCTATGTAAATTTTCTCCCCCATTTCTCAAACTGACATTTTCAAAGGTATCATGGAAGGACAATTATTTATATACTGTAAATGTTGTTATTTCAACACAGAAAAACAGGGCATGTGCAAGCATTGTGCAAGCTAGCATGGATGTAAACAAAGAATATAAATAGTATAGGTCCCATCCTCCAATAACACTATGGAGAATAGGCCTGCATATATTCAACAGATAGTAAGTAATTCCATGATAACTTTTAAGTAAGTATACCACATATTGTTCAGATAGTCTACAGTTTCATACCTCAAAAAATACTGAAGGCCCACAACTGGAATGCTGTTATGCTACATATTTTAGGAGTACAAAGTGAATCAGTACTCAACTGACCTTCAGAAGCAGTATACTTGATAAGAGATGTATGGCAGGTGCATCCAATAGAAACAAAGGATTATTTGATGGAAAAGGTAGAGTTTGTGATTCATCATAAAATACAATGGTTTAATATGGAGTATTGAAGCATCTAGGAGAAAACATCCCAGGCAGATGATTTACCATACACGAAGGCACAGACTTGGCAGAGCAAGGAGGGTATGAGAACATTAGTTGATTTCTTTTACTGAGATGTATAGAAAATGTGACCTGAATCAATAGGAAATGATATTGGAAAACTGAGTCTGATCTAGAATATGGAAGACACTGTGATCCAGGCTGAGGAATTATATTTTAATTTGGCAAACAAAGAGTCACTGAAAATGTTGAGCAGCTGGAGTAACACAGTCACAGCTGTGCTTCAGAATCACTGCAATGCATGGAATAGTCTTGAACATGGAATCATAGGGAACTCATTTGGACACTCTAATATCATGGCTTAAACAAAAATAAAATTAATGGAATGCGTGGTAGTGACCAGAATAAAATGTAAGAGATAATTCCAAGATATCTCAAAAAGGACAGAGAGAGAGAGAGAGAGAGAGAGAGAGAGAGACTTGGTTAAGTTAAATATGAAGAATAGCCCAGAGAATGCATTCAAAGATGAAGTCACTTAAAGAAGGTGGAATTGGTGTCTCTGAGGAGCATGAAGCACCGAAATCAGAACTGAAGTTATGGAAGTCATCTAGACTGAGTGTTAAAGAATCAAGCAGACTGAAATAGCAGAGGTTGTGTAGGACAACGAGAAGAGACAATTTGAAACCACATAGGGCCCAATAGTGAGAGAGAGATTATGAAAAGTGTGACTGTGATCAGTTCATTTCCCATGTCTCACCTGCATTTAGCCCTGTTCCTACATGAGAGGGATTTATATGTTAGAGAAACTAAATCAGGCAGTATAAAAATCTCCTACTGATAATGGTATAATGAAAAAACTTAGAAGAAAATGAGACAATGTTTACAGAGGGTAAAAGAAAAAAACTGCTTTAAGTTAATTTCCCTGGAATAAAAGAATATATTTTATTAGATAAAAATCAAGATGCACCAAAATTGGAAGGAATACATTTAAGCTAATTAAATAGATAGAAGGAAAATCCCAAGTGCAGAAATAAAAGACTGTGGTGGAAATAGGCAAGGGGAAGACATTGAAAGAGATTCAGTCATGAAAGTACAACATTAAATAAACTATAGCAATTATAGAAAGAAAACAAAGGAGAGGAGGATGCTCAAAAAAGTCATAAAGAGATTTTCCTAAGACAGAAGTTCATTAACTTCCAGACTGAGAAGTCCATCCAGCACCTGGCCTGAGAGATGGTAGAGAGCACACTACCAAGTCATGGCAGTAAAAGAGAACACAGGCTCAGAACTCCAGATGCTGTTAGAATCAGTGACCTCCAGAAGCTAGAAAACAAAGGAAAAATGTCTTCAAAATACGCGGGAAATGAGTTTTGGTTTAGAATTCGTTGTCAATTATCAAGCAAGAATAAGGATAGGAGGAAAAACACATTCAGATATTGATATTTTGAAATTATATTTCCCTCGCATACTCCTCTAGTGTACTAGTAAGTGATAAGTGGTTCTTTAATTACAGGAATAAACAGCAAGAGGAAGGGAGTGGGATTCAGAAAGTAGATAGTAGGGTTCCAACAAGGGAGGAGAAGGAAAAGAATACCTAAGGACCATCATGCCCTGGGTCTACACAACAACCAGTCCAGAGTACAGGAATATGGAGCCCTGCAGAAAGGAAAATTCTGAAGGCAAAAAATAATACTGATAATATTACAAAGTCATATTTTTGTTAGCAATTACTTATTTACTGTTCTTCAAGCTCTTTAAAAGGTACATGTCTTTACATAGCTGTACTTTAGGTTTTTGTATCCAAGGTAATAATTTCTTTCAAAAGTTGAGATTAACCTGCTTACTTTTGTGGAAAGTACTGATAGCTTTGGACTTACCTCCATCACCTCTTCTGTGTTTTCCGTGGACCTCTTTCTCTGCTTCATATTCATCTTCTTTCCCAAACTGTATTAAATTAATATTATTTCCTGTGTTTCAACAAATTTCCTTTGGTTGAATTGGATATTTGGCATTATAGTTCTATTTTTTGTGATTAGTGACTATCTATAGATTGTTTAACAAATCTCTATTTGTTCTCATTTTTTCCTCCTTGAAGTGCTACAGAATTGTAGCACATTCAACTACTCACTGAGATTTATTCTTCTTTCCACTCTGCTATTACCACCTGGGGAAGCACTTATCAGTGGTATAAGCTTTTTTCCCAATCAATAAAATTCAGGCAAAATCAAATGTCAAAACAAGTTTCAGTTACTCTCAACTTCTGTTCTTACTACAGATCAATAAGTAATTAATGCACAGATGTAGACTAGATGATTACTTAAATGGCATAATTCTAGATTTTTACTCTAAGTTGAATTATAAAAATAAATTTTAGTAATTTTATACAGATGAAGGCTAAGTAGGCATAGCCATAATTTTTCATGTCAGTACTCATTATTGTTTCCTGTAAGCCATACTTTTGCTGTGACATCTATTCTATTCTTGATGAATAGTTCTTTTGCTAATTGTATTATAAAAATAGATTTAATATTTTCTAGCCCAGAATTAACAGTTTAGCTAGGTATAAAATTTTAGATTGCTAATTATTGTCCCTTCACTACTACATTGTTTTCTAGCCTCTGCTGTTACCAATGTGAAGTGTTTATTATTCAAATCTTCATCCCTTTTAAGCCAGACACCCTTTTTTCTGTTACCTCTCCTAGCTTTAAATATTCTATTTCATAGATGATGTGCTGCAGGATGTGAATTTAGTTTCTTGGATATGTAGAATGTGACTGCAAAGTAGTATGCTCACAGCTTCAACTTTACTGACAGCTTTACATTTTACATCAGATCACTGTTAATTTATGTTTTCAGAAAGTTACATCCTTCAGGTTATCTCTTTTTTAGTAGTTAATTGTCTGATCTCTTCTTTTATGGTTTACAGCTACCTTTGGTTTTTGTAGTTAGAAAAGCCTTACAAACCCAAAGGGCATACACATATTTTGATGGGTAAAGGAAAAGTTGTCTGACAAAAATGCACTTAAGAGCAAGTGGGCAAAGAACAATACAGGAAGGATATGTTCCTGTCACTGGGCTAGAGAAGGCCTGCATACTAAGCCACAGCATGAATTGGGTGTGCAATGTGGAGGAAGAGTTGCTATTGAGAGATATGAGGGAAACATGAATGAATTTTTATCTTTCTCCTAAGTTATCTTTATGTCAGCACACCATTTCTCAATGAGCATACAGAGAACATTAAATGTCTTATGTATTAAAAATAATATAATTGATTCCCAAAGCTCACCAATAAGTAAGTGCAATAATAGTACCCAAAACACAATTCTTCTTGTGTGGTGTTTCACTCACTACCTGCATGTAATGAGAAATATTCTCACATTTTATAATTTCTGAGGCTAATTCTAAGCCAAATTGTGAAAAAAGAGGATCTTAGAGAAGGAGGAGGATCTTAGAGATCGTCTCCCTGCCTAATGGCATTCCCCTACCACCTTCATCTCTCAGTACTCTCCGTGTCCTTACAGTATGAGATTAATGATTCATTTTTGTCTACATTATTTTCAGTATCACCATATTTCCATTAGTATACATGCAAGGACACACTTCTGAAAATTTACTTGGCAAGCTCCTCTCCACCCACTCTTAGGATCTGAAGTACTAGCCACTCGAAATCTGACTCATCAAGTATAAGGTAAACACAATGCTTTCCCTTTAAGTTCCCCATGGTTTTCGTGACATGTAGTTTTCAAAGTGTGCTATCAGTTCACTTTTTTATCCATTCAAACAGTTACAAATTCTACATGACTTGAGGTCTGATCAGTCTTTTTCGGTGTTATCCTACACAATTGTGTCAGCATACATGTAAGCAAATGAGGGAAATTTTCTTAAGATTTATTTATTTTGAATGAGTTTCAGAGAAAGGGAGAGACAGAGAGAGAGAGAACTTCCATCTGCTGGTTGACTCTCCAAATAGCCACAACTGCCAGGACTGGACAAGACCAAAGATAGGAGCTAGAAGCTTTTTCCAGATTTCCCTCATGGGTGGCAGGGGCCCAAACACCTGGGCCAGTTTCTACTGCTTTTCCCAAGCCATTAAGAGGGAGCTGGATTGGAAGTGGAGCAGCCAAGATATGAACCAACACCCATATGGGATGTTAGCACTGCAGGCGGTAGCTTTACCTACCATATCACAATGCCAGCCCCAAATGGGAGGAATTTTATCAAATGCAGAGAAAAGGAAATGAAAATGGTATTACAGCAAACTATAAGGAAAATGAACACTACACAGTACAGTCTTGATGAATGTATAATGAATAGAAAAGAAACAATAGTCAGAATTTCCAGTTAAAAATGAGTAAACTCCAGGTAACCATTTCAAATTGAAAACACATTATCTTGTATATTTGTTTTCAAGATCTCAAATGGTAAGAGTGAATGTAACAAGCAGTAATAAGCCGGGCACAGAAAGACAAATACCATGTGACCTCACTTCTGTGTGGAATTTTAAAAAAAGTCAAACTCAAAGAAGCAGAATAGATTGGTGGTTACCAGGGGTTGGAAGTGGGAAGGTGGAAGTGGGGATTGAGGAGCTATTTATAAAAGGATGCAAAATTTCAACCAGACAGGTAGAATACCTTATGTAATGCATATTTTTGAGTTGCTAAGAAAATGGATTTTAAATGTTCTCACCACAAAAAAATGAGAAGAGTTTAGAGAGATGGATATGTTGATTAGTTTTATTTAATTATTCCACAATGTATATTAAGTGTACATTAAAACATCATGCTATACACTATAAATGCATGCTTTCTGTCAATTAAAATAAGTGAATAATTTTTAAAACAGCAATAGGACCCCCAAAATAGGAGACTAGGACAGAAACTAAGTTGGTCAAAATTTTATCAAACTTTTAGAAGGCAGAAACAAACAGAAAGATTATTAAAAAATTATATTTTATATTTCCTTTGTGAAGGAAAGTCTTAACAATATTTGATTTACAGAAAAATCTTACTAATGTGGAAAAAAAGAAATGAACAACTATTCAGAAGCAAAACCATGTTTGAATTTCCAAACAGAACCACAAATGTCTATCTTATCTATCTATTATTCCATATATTGGAAGCAAACCTAGAAGCTGTCCATCTAATATTTTCCACAATAAAAGAATTCTAAAAGTTCTCAAAAGCTGTAATGATTGGGAAATCTTATCTTATTCACACAGACCAATCAAGTCTCTTATCACTTAATAACCCTTTATGATTTTAAGGCAGACATCAAAACTTCTCTTAGTTTTTACTTCTTCATGCACAGTTTATCCAGTTCCTTGTATAGCATAATTTATCATAATATCGCTTCATAAAAATTCCACTTTGTAATGCAATATTGCTGAAAACATAGCAGGAGTCTAATTCACTAAATATAAGATGACCAAATTAATTTTCCCATTCTGTATACTTCATGCAAAGAATTCTTTAAAAAATTCATGGAAATAAATATTACAATAACAACAATGCAAGGATTTCAAAATTTGTGCACCAAAATAGCCTTATTAATTTGATATTTTCATAAACTTTTTGAAGTCTCTTTATATATTAATATGACCAGTATTAGGGTTTTGTGGTCCCTCCATCTCTATCTCTCCTCTCTTCCCCCTACCTCCCTTTCATTCTCTCCCATTCTCTTTCTCTACCTCTCTCCCTCTCCTATCAGATAACATGATTGATTTATTTGAGTCCTATTTAAAAAAGAAAAGACTAAAATGTTGATATTTAAAAACAACAAATTGAGTTTCCATTGAGACTCAACCACTTACTAATTTAGGTCAATTAATCTTTCTTTTCTTTCTTTTTCTTTCAATTTTTTTCCTCATCTAGAATTTAAGTTTCAAGAATGCAGAGATTTTTGTAGACTTTTTGATTGTTGCATCCCAGCACTTAACATAGTTTTTGTCATGAATAGGCACTTATTAAATGCATGTTACATAAATAAGTGGGTGAATGAATAAACTTATAAAATAAATAGACTGAAACACAGGGTTATTATAAAGATCAAATAAAGTAATATATGCAAAATATGTTTCAATGAAGTGAAAATTATGATTCCCCAAGGCCATATTTCCAACAAACTAACGGACAACTTTGCCAATGTGGCACAGAAAATTCAGACTTCACATTTTTATAACTGTCCATTTAGAGTTAACCTGTGTGCTCCAGTCTGCTCATTTAACTCTGCATATTATTTCTCAGAGATGTTTCCCAAAATGTATACCAGAGTGAACATCTCTTTTCTGAAATGCATAGGACCAGAAGTATTTCCAATTTTAGACCTTATCAGACTTTGGAATATTTAAATATACATAATGAATTATCTTGAGGCTGGAACCCAACTCTAAACCTCAAATTCACCACTATTTCTTATATATCTTCTCTACAGAGACTGGGTAATTTTTAAAATATTTTAGTGCACTTGCATTTTGACTGCAACCTATTACCTTAGTCGGGTGTGGACTTTTCCATTTGAGGAGTCATATTGTTGCCCCAAATGTTTCAAAATTTGGAGCCTTTTGGATTTCAGGTTTTCAGGTTGGGTATCCTCAGTCCATACACACACACTTAACTACATGACATTATATAGATGAATTTTCCTTTTATTTTAATATAATTTATATTAATATATGTTAATACAAAATTATACTGCCACATTAAGACCCAAGATCTCATTTGTGATATTGCTTTTGTTTTTAAAAATAAATTGAGATATAACTAATTAGTAAATTTACAACATAGATGGTAAATCTATATGGCAATATTTTCACACCATCTGGAAACTGGGCCAATTTCTCAGTGCTATCTGTTCTCTCATGCAATAAATATCTTTGACAGGGTAGAAACAAGGACATGGCACAAAGATCAGCCACTATAGACTTCAATCTGGGATAATATGGACCCACTAACCAAAACTATTCTGTTAACCAGCTAAAATTCATTAACAGTTCTCATCCAGAACATATGTGCTTACTCTGATTATAAATATATCATGAAAAATTTTATCTAGAATAAATTCCTCATTTACAAATATAGTAGTCTTATATGTATTGTAAAAAACAGAGTTAATCATATGGCTTTATATCATTTTAAGCAATTGCATAAAATACTGCCTCATGGAAAGTTCTCAAAAAGGAATGGTTTTAATTAATGGTGCTTATGTTTAAACACTTTTCTAGCAAAAGCACATGAAAAAAATTATTTCCTCAAATGATGTGTCTTCTATCCATCCTATCTGTTCTGTCATCATCTGTAATACCCATCTGTAATACCAAAAAAATATCATTTGGTCTAGCAGTTAGTATGCGGGTTACAATACCCACATCCCATAGTGGAGTGTTCAGATTTGATCTCCAGCTTCAGCTCCTAACTCCAGCTTCCTGTCAATGCAACCCTGGGAGGCAGCAGTGATGGTTCAAAGAGAATGAGTTTCTGATGGCTCAAGTGATTGAATTCCTGCCACCCACTTCAGAGACATGGATTGAGTTCCCAAATACCAGCTGCAGCCTCAACCCAATACCAGCCATTTCAGGCATTTGGGGAGTGAACCGGTGAATGGGATTTCCCTTTGTCTATCTCTGTGCCTCTATCTGCCTGTCAGGGAAGGAAAGAAGAAAGAAGGAAAGAAGGAAGGAGGAAGGAAGGGTCAGGGGAGGGTGGGAGGAAGGAAGGAAGGGAGGAAGGAAAGAAGGAAAAAGGAGGGAGGGAGGGAGGGAAAGGAGGGAGGGAGGAGAAAGGAAAGAAGGAACAGTTTGACAAAATATAAATGAGCTTCTTCCCTGACAGGTGTCTATTACAAATGATAATTTACAGTATTTGGTACCATTGAGATCTTAGCACACATTTAGAAGAGCTCTTTCTCCATAAACAACAATAAATGATAGGATCTAGGTATCTAATTACCATCACTTTCTACTCTCCTAAAAATTTCCCTTTGAAATTTTGCTATTGCCTATAATCATAGTGTGTCATTATGCTTCACTTTGTGCTCCTGTAATTTATAGCAAACACTTGACAGTCAGTTGGTTAGTTTTATTTTCTTAATCTGAGAGTAGTGTTGTTTCCCTTAGATCAGCAAAACGTGCAGAGCAGGTGAAAGGAGACTGATAGGGCAGCATTTTTATCAGGAGTTAATGCTTAAGCTTGTCTCATGAGTGGAAAAAATCCACACTCAAAAATCACTCATGAAAATCCCTTAAATCAATCCTAAGTTATAGTCTTCAGTCAACACTGTTCAAAACTAAACTCTCTCAATGTTTTCCTAAGAATTTGAACAAATTGCTGCTTCTTAGGTTAGGCATCAAGTGACTACTTGGACATCTAGGTCTACACTGAAGGAAAAAATACAAGTGCAAAAAAGGCCAAAGTCCCACACCAAAGTGTTGCTTGGAAAATCACTAAGTACAACTCCTCCAAATCTGAATGTGCTTTAGGGCCAAGATTTAATGCAGTTAGCAATTTTTACTGCATCATCAAAGGCAATCATCAGTAAAACTGCCACGTACGGCAGTGAAGAACACAGTGACTTCCTCCAACCTGATGGCACTGCTTTGATTGATAAAAAGGCACCAGCAAGTTTATTCAGCATCACTTTTGCACAATCAATGCAAATATCAAAACTGTGACATGGCCAGTGCCGCGGCTCAATAGGCTAATCCTCTGCCTGGTGCGCTGGCACACCAGGTTCTAGTTCCGGTCGGGGCACCAGATTCTGTCCCGGTTGCTCCTCTTCCAGTCCAGCTCTCTGCTGTGGCCCAGGAAGGCAGTGGAGGATGGCCCAAGTGCTTGGGCCCTGCACCCCATGGGAAACCAGGATAAGCACCTGACTCCTGGCTTTGGATCAGCACAGTGTGCCGGCCACATTGCTCCGGCCGCAGTGCCCATTGGGGAGTGAACCAATGGAAAAGGAAGACCTTTCTCTCTCGCTTTCTCACTGTCCACTCTGCCCGTAAAAAAAAAAAAAAAAAAACAACCTGTGACAATCCAAATAACATTGTAGAATTAAAATGAAAATAATGTTGACTGTGTGGACCTCCTGGAAGAGTTTAGAAGACACTTGGGTACCATGTAACACTTTTTTTGAGAGCTGTAACATTAAATCAACATGTAATGGGGCTGGCACAGTGGCATAGTGGGTTAAGCCTCTGCCTGCAGTGCTGGAATCCCATATCGGGGCCAGTTCAAGTCCCAGCTGCTCCACTTCTGATCCAACTCTCTGCTCTGGCCTGGGAAAAGCAGTAGAAGATGGCCCATGTCCTTGGGTCCCTGACCCATGTGGGAGACCTGGAAGAAGCTACTGGCTCCTGGCCATTTTGCAAGTGAACCAACCATTGTTTGGAACATTGATTCTCTCTCTCTCTCTCACTCTCGCTCTCACTCTGGCTCTCTCTTTCAAATAAACCAACCTTTGAAAAACTAAACTCCATAATATAAAAGTACTTATAATATTTTAATTTTTTTCTGCTTTTTGAAAGTTATATAGTGATAAAAAATGATTTAGTTTTGGGAGCTGGTACCGTGGTGTGGTGGGCTAAACCTCCACCTGAGGCACCAGCATCCCAAATGGGCACTGGTTCGTGTCCTGGCTGCTCCTCTTCTAACCCAGCTCTCTGCTATCGCCTGGGAAAGTAGTAGCAGATGGCCCAAGTGCTTGGGTCCCTGCACCCCTCTGGCTTTAGATCAGGCCAGCTCCTACTGTTTTGGCCATTTGGGGAGTGAATCAGCCAATGGAAAACCTCTCTCTCCTCTGTCTCTCTTTGTCTGTAACTCTACCTCTCAAATAAATAAATAAATCTTTAAAAAAAAAAAAAAGAATGAGTTAATTTTCTAAGTCACAGTATCTTATGTTTAGATTCCTGGTAACAAAAACTACAAAAGTTCATCATTTGTCAAGCAAAAATTATCCCTTTCTTAATTAGAAAAGTTCTTTTACAATAAATATTTTCTGGAGATGTAATACAAATTAATTATTTAAATTGCAGATTTTTCATGCTACTCTCCTTAATTTTCTCAAAATTTATTATCTTCTTTCCTGACCTAAATTATATTGAAATAATCGGGAAAAGTTTTAGATCTTTAACTCTTCACTTCTCATATTCTTGTGCTATTTTTCCAGTATTTACCCTATGCTGCCACAATAGGTGCTTAGACCACATGAATAGCAGATTTTTAGCTACCTAAGATCTCTTTAAGATTTGAGAACAATGTTTATGAAGTAGAGTACTATCGAACTCTTAGGGCAGGTAAAAGTGAAGATGGGTCTTTAATGATAATAATGCAAAAAACAACCCGCAAATTTTGTCAACACAGCCCACAAATCAAGCCAAAAGAACCTCAGCCTGGACAAATGGCTTAGACTAAAGCCTTAAGCTAAAAATAAGTACCTTACCAGGTCTTTGTAGAAAAACCCTACATGCTAAGGATATCAACTTTAATGTGTCTGGTTTATGAATAAGAATATTTAAGAACAAAGGTTGCATACATTAAAAGAAATAAAATTAATATAAAAGACTGAGTCGAGTAAATGACCTGTGCAAGTTCAGAAACTTTTCGATTAAATAGTTGAAAAGCTGTAAAACTAGAATGACAGCTTTTATCCTTTATCTTACTTAAGGCAGGGAGTCTGTCCTTGACTTCTGTTCTCAGGCTAGGGAAAAAAAAAGATAAAAAAGGAGGAAGGAAGGAAGGAAGGAAGGAAGGAAGGAAGGAAGGAAGGAAGGAAGGAAGGAAGGAAGGAAGGAAGGAAGGAAGGAAAAGATACACACTGTACCCTGCAGCTTCTAAATCCACTGGTTGTACACAGATTGGATCATCTCTTACTTACAAATCGACCTGAAGTCTTATATGCACAGAGACGACCTGTCTCCCTTTCTTAGCCACAGTTCAACCTTGCGTTGACATTATTTTCATGCGTTCATCAATTTTACTATCAAGAAGAAAGGTGGCTACTTGTGAATTTCCTTATTTGGAGAAAAAAAGTGACGGAACTTCAAGATTAACAAGAATGTGAGCATAACTAAGTGAAAATTATAAGTCCTTTTTTGTCTTTTTTAATATTTGTATTAAGTTATATAGACATAAATATTTTCTCTATATACATCTTATAAATGTGGTCATCTTAAAGGAAAACAGAAGGTATGTGGTAGAAAGTCAATAAAAGCACCAACCTATTCTTAAAATATTAAATAATATTATAATACTGGTCTTTGAAGCCAAAATAAATGTCTTATTTATTAAGCATCAGGGAGACCTCTTAAGCTCCTGTTCAAATACATTGCACATTTGAATAATGCCAGTCTCTGTAGGACTTGATATTGGACTATGAATATTTGACCTAGAATGTCATTAACAACTTATACATTTTAAAATCACGTTTTGAAATGCGGCAAAACTAAGATTGTAGTGAATTTAATTTCAAAGTCATACTATCCCTCCTTTTATGCTGTATGTGGTAATCCTTGATTTTTTTGCACTGATGCTAAATGTTAATGAACAGAGCCACCGTGTACCATTTCACCTGGAGCAATGAAAACATTAAAATCTCTTTAGAAGCCTGAATAAAACTTTATTTTATAAATATAATCCATGTTAAAGCTCCACCGCTTCACTGGACTTTTGAAATAAGGGCACATGGAAAATATGGAAGCGTTTCCTTTGAGATGGCTAACTAAAGCTACAAAATGAGCACGGTACAGCATTTCCAAGGAACACGGTTCAAAAGTTGTACGATTACTACTAAGGTTGTTTTATTCTCTACCACATTTGGAACAGGAAGTCTGTGTTGTTCTTGAAGAATTCTGAAAAGCAATGTCACACTCTGATGACCTCTTCTCCTCATTAAAACGTTCCCAAAGACAGCGCTCTGCATGATGTTTTGTAGCTTCAACAGCCATGAACTAATTTGTACCTCTTATTTTGATCATGCACTGGTGAAAGCACCAAACAATATTTTTCTTTAAACACAGAGAGGTCTTTCAACAGCTCAGCATGCACTTCTACCCTCTTTTTAATCTTGGAGCACCTATTTATTTGCTCTTTTCACCACTAAATCTTCTTTGCTCCTTTCTGCCCCCTGCGAAGCGCCTAGTTAAAAATCTTCAGTGTTTTTTCTTCATAGGCTTAAACCATTAAAAGGGTATTATCATAAAAACAGAGATGAGGGTTTACAGATATCACAGGAG
Source organism: Sylvilagus floridanus (assembly GCA_949820135.1). NCBI lineage: Eukaryota > Metazoa > Chordata > Mammalia > Lagomorpha > Leporidae > Sylvilagus > Sylvilagus floridanus. Next base: position 31,711,783 of record OX463236.1, on the reverse strand, counting down.
GAAAATTTGCATTTCTAATTCTTAATCCAATTAAACTAAAATAATATTTATGTAGATACTACCTTTCTAGAACATGCATGAGCACTAAAACTAACATGAAAAAAATTGCCTTAGAAAATTAGTTTTTAGGGTTCTCTGCAAAGACTGGTTCCTCACAGCGAATATTTGATGGTGCTCCTTAATCTTATTAGTGTCTATGCGATTCATTTGTTTTCCAGATCCATACATTTGCTTTGGGTCAGTTATATCTATGCTTCCTATATATTTCTCTGCATCAGCTAAAGGTGTACATACAATTGTTTGCAGTGTGTAGGAATTGGAGTTTTAAGCGGTGCCTTTAATTGACTCTGAGATAAAATGAAGAGAACTATAACAAAATGACATCAGCCATGGATGTGACTTTTTAGAAAGTAATTCATGAACATTCTTAATGGAAAACAACTCCAAGTAATCTAATAATTCAGAAATATTACTTTAAAATGTATATTATTGGAATTACATAAAAATAAAATATGGATATATGCTAACAACTGAATAAATTATAGTAGTTTGAATCAAGCAAGGCACAGCTATAAATAGAATACACTGATACAGTGACAAGTCTACTTCAAAAGAAATCTAAAATTACATGCTAATCAATGGATTCTTTCTTCACCATGAAAGATTTATTCTTATAATATATATTTACTCAGCACATTGGATTTCTCTTAAACAGGTTAAAGATAATTCACCATGAATCAATCAGAATAATTTTCAATCTCAATAAAAATTTGAGATTAATATTAAGTTATTTAAAATGTTAACTCATTGACTTTCAAATTTTCAAGTATCAATTGAGTAGTGTTTTTTATAATGACCATTAATTCAAATAATTTCTCTATTTGTAAAACTATACATTTGTATGACAGATGTTTACAATGAAATGATCAGTATCTAATTTTAATGACACTTTACACTTTTCCCAAATGAAATTAATCAAATCAGCGTTGTCAAAGAAATTGTGTGGACTTTTTAAAGGCACAGCATCTAATTAATATTTCTCTCTATTCCAAATCACTTCCTAATAAATCTTTTTCATTGCATTGTTCACTCTAATGGCAAATAGGAAGATGTAAAATTTATTAATTTCATGAAATATTCCTCCAGATTTAATAAATTTTCTGTTTATAAACATTTCTTTCTATAAATGTGCATTTGACCAGTTGATCTTAAAATTTAACTCTGTCATATCTTAAATATCATTTCTTCATAAACACAGACCAGATAGTGACCAGCAATATCAAATTTGCTTGATGATCTCTTTCCCCAAAAGAAGAAAACCCTAACTTGTTTCTATTTGTCTTTTAATATATGTCTTTTAAAAACTCCTGAGATATCAGCTCCACTTTGCATGTATACATCTGAGTACGTAGGTTTCAGACTTTGAGCACCCCAACGTAAGGGCTTCTGCATCCTCAAGGGAATAAACACACACAGCGCTGGCTTTCTGGGGTCTTCTTACCTGATCCAGTGATGCTCTTCAGTTTTGCATCATAAAACCACACCTGGATGTGCACATAGGACCTACCACCGACCCTCTGCTAAGCTTAAGCAAGTTACTTCATGTCTTTGACTCCTAACTTTCTCACTGATGAACTATGTTTAATAATTCTCTTCTGTGAGGCTATTAAGATGATTAGAAATGACATACAAAGGACATGGAGAAGGTAGTTACTGACATTAACAGTGTAGCTGGGTTCCTTCAAACATCAAGAAATTTACATGTACTGTATCAGTGCAATTTACTAGGAGGGTTCAAATGTCAAGACACCTGGGCTCTTCCTTCACTTCACAAGCCATCTTAGTTTCTTATCCTTTTATTATATTTGAACTAAATATCTACCACATTGCAATGAGAAAAAATTTAGGTATAGTTGTGAAAACTCCTTGAATAGCAAAAAATAGTATGTAAAGTAAAACAGTACTATACAAATAGGAGTTCAGATTGGCAAACCTGAGGAAATGGTAGCTGTCATTTGTTTAGCTCTACACTTTACATATTAAAGAAAAGAGGCTTTTCTGTGCTCACATGACTAACGAAATACAACATTCATTTATACTATGTAAATATGTCGCTGCAAGATTGATAATGAGTTATCTCTTGCTATGTGGGATGTATTAAATTATAAGCTAATACTGCCACAAGAAGCTATACCAAGTGAAATCAATAAGATAGGTCATTATGTTCATAAGGAATTCAAAATGACAAAGTTAAAATCATGTACATAAAATGTACATGACATTTTATCTTCACAGAAGTTGCACTGATGTTCTGATTTCTTTAAACACACACTATTATCTGAAAGTTTAGGATTCTGTTTGGATGTACAGTTTGTGTTCCATTCCAACTTCTGTCCACTAGATGTCCCCAGTACGTCATACAGGAGCTCTGATCTCAGATAGAGCCTTGTTAGGGGAAATCTGCATCTTTTTGAAGTGAGTCCTATGATACTTTGTCAAATGATTTTTATTCCTGAATCCATTTCATCCTTAAAATTAACAAGCTACTAATCTACAGAGAAATGCAATCATTTAAAGATTTTTGTCTAAGAGACAGAATATAACTTTGCCAATTTAAGAAGCAATTAAAGAGTATGTATCTCTTCTTTTCTGAAATGCATTTAAGAAATCAAAGGCCTGAAACAAGTTAAAAATCCTTAGAGAAAAAGTTCATAGCCTTGAAAAGGAAGGCTCTTAACCCAACTTTTAATTGTATTGATTTCAAAGGATGAATAACATTTACACAAAATAGTTCATGAAACTTTAGTAACAGCAGGAGCCTTGTTTAATTTGAACTTTAATAAATTAAAGAAAAAGAGTTAAAGGCTTGAACGGTCACCCAAAGCGTCCCCTCCTAACTCACACAAAAACCTTGGTAACAAAGGCTACGAGACTGAAATACAATAATAATTGCAACACTAGGGTGTTGAATTAGAACTACGCTTGCAAAATACTGTCTTTTTTTTTTTCCAAAAAAAAAAAAGCCCGGTGAGCCCATATTGCAGGAGGCTTCTCCTTCTAACTGGAAAAATAACACCCTCTGGGTTGCTGTGGCAGATTGCTACACTGGAAGTCTGAGAAGCTACTCTTCTGAAGACATTCAATAAGGATTCCTACAAGGTGTCTCAAAATGGAAGCACTCAGGCAGCGCCTTGCAGCCTCTCAGGGCAAGAGGTAAAAAGTTCAGCCTGTGAAGTATAACAGTTTCTGCCCCAGAGCAAGAGAGAAAAAAAAAAGAATAAGAACAAGAGCGTTCTGATGAATTATCTCTTCCTTGGTGCTATCCTGGGGAACCAGGGAACAATCGCCAAGTGGAAGCAGAGTTGACAGCCCGCATGCACTAGCCCGTACTCCAGTCTGCCCTGCGTGGGAACAATGGTCCGTTCACTTCACTTCACAGCCTTTCAACAAACCTCCTCCCTTCCAGAGCCTCTTCTTTATGCTGTTTTCTTTGATTAAAGCTCACCTTTCATGTCACTAGTATTCGATTGTTATTATTTATTGAGTATGATAAGAATGGAGGTGATGTTAAAAATAAAGTCTAAGACATTGAAACTTGAATGTAGATTGTAATCAGGGTTCGGGAAGCCAAGTAACTCAGAGGAAACAATTCAGTGATGAACTATGGAATCCTGACAAGAATTATTCTGGTAGTTCACAGAAGGAGACGGGATTTGTGTCCAAGAGAAGAAGGGCTTGTAGAGAGACCTTGAAGGATTGGGAGAATTGGGAGAAAGAAGGAAAGCAAATGGGGAGAGCAGCTGAGAAATCGCCAGATTAAAGGCTGTAGACTCAGAAAAGAGAACAGCATAAGGGGAAGATTGAGAAGCGCTGGCTGGATCTGGACTGGGTACCCAGAGGCACGTGGATGGACCTGGACATGACATCAGGCTGGATGGTAGAGATCCATCTAAGAGAAACAGATCCAAGGGTCTAAAGAACAAAAAAGAGCCATTATTGTGTCATGTGTTAGAGCATGAAGTAATGGAAGGAATGTTCTAGAAACATCATAGCAGGTTAAGTGTAACAGGTGAGGCAGGAATAGGAAGTGAAAGTCAGGAAGCCCAGCAACTGGCTACTAAAGTGATCTGAGTTTTAATCTGAGCATCAGCTGATAAGGGCCAAGACCAGAGTTCTGGTTGTTAGGATAGGAAAAGAGGAAAATTGAAGAAAGGAGACTTGGTAGAAAAAGGAGAGGGGAAAAGAGTGTGGTGCAGGCAAGAAGAGGCCTACTCTTTGTTTAGATGCCATAATTTAACACCGTTCACCAAGGAGTGATCCCAGCTGACTGTTCCATTTAATATCCTGCAGAATCAGGTACACATTTCAACAAATTTGCCTTTTTTCATAGCTGTCATTATGAAGAATTTTGGGCCCCAAAAGACTATTTCAGCAATGTTGAGACAGCCTAGAATAAGTGTTCATTTGATCCTGGAAAAAATAGTATATCCTAGATTTTTGCTGAAGATAAGTTTTATATAATTTCAAAGTGCTACTTCATGGAGAATAGCAATAGCAAGCAATTAGTGCAGTATAAACTAAAGTGACAACACACAGGCGATGACACCACAACATGTGCATTTCAGAAACTAATTTATTTGGATGGCTTAAAGAGCTATGGCAGCTTCAGACTCAGCCTTAGAGGCCAAACGATCAGTTAGGTGAAAACGATCTTCAGTTCATTCCTGCCTTCCCAGTTGGGACTTTCAGCACTCTCCACCCTCTGAAGGCATAGTATTGCAGTGTGTTCATCATTCAGCAAATACTTATAAAGCAGCCACATTATGCTAGCACATTCACTGTCTAGTATGCCATGATCTACATCCTCAAGTTACTTGCAATCTTGTGTTCATTTTAGGTTGTCACCCAGTTTCTCCTGCTATCCAGATACCAGCAACTTACTGATAAAACAAATATTCTGTATAAAGAATCAAGCTCTGGGCTGGTGCCATGGCTCACTTGGCTAATCCTCTGCCTGCGGTGCTGGCACCCCGGGTTCTAGTCCCAGTTTGGGTGCCTGATTCTGTCCTGGTTGCTCCTCTTCCAGTCCACCTCTCTACTCTGGCCCAGGAAGGCAGTGGAGGATGGCCCAAGTGCTTGGGCCCTGCATCCACATGGGAGACCAGGAAGAAGCACCTGGCTCCTGGCTTCAGATTGGCACAGCCACAGCGCGCCAGCCACAGTGCGCCAGCCACAGTGCACCAGCCGTAGCAGCCATTTGGGGGTGAACCAACGGAAAGGAAGACCTTTCTCTCTGTCTCTCTCTCTCTCACTAACTGCCTGTCAAAAAAAAGTTAAACTCTGTAGGAGACACAAAAAATCTACTTAATAATACATACTTGCTAACTAAGTGCTGTAGGAGTTGTTCCAGTTCACCGGCAGGATGTAGCCAGTAAAATGAAAAATCAATAGGTCAGTTGGCATGTTATAATTTAAATTGGTTGAACAATTTTAAATATCTGGTACTGTGAAAAAGACCTGTAACAGTTTAAATTAGTATGCTTCCATCATTATGATAATGTCATGAATAATCAATAATCTTTCATGAGTATTTTTCCAAACTCATAATTTTTAAAATGTATAGAAGCAGAGAGAGACAGAGATACAGAGAGCTCCCATCTGCTGGTTTATTCCCCAAATGTGTGCAATAGTTGGGGAAGGATTAGGTCAAAGCCAGGAGCCAAAAACTCACTCCAGGTCTCCCACTCATCTATTTGAGTATCCCAAAATGCCTATTAGCAGGAAGGAAGCAGAGTGGCCATTAGCAGGAAGCAGAGTACATAGCAGAACCAGGACTCAAATCCAAGCACTCTGACCATGATCCACATGGTGGCTTATCACTTACCCCTAGATTTTTATGTTTCTGTAACAACATCCTCTCTGTTTTCTATTCTAGAGGCAGAGAAACAGAGAGCTCCCATCTGCTGGTTCACTCCTCAAATGTCCAAAATAGCCAAAGCTGGGGTAGGCTGAAGCTGGAAGCCAGGAACCCAATCCATGCCACCCATGTGGGTGACAGAGACCCAATCACTTGTACCATCATCTGCTACCTCCCAGGATCTGCATTGGCAGGAAGCTGGAATCAGGAATTGATTGCTCTGATATGGAAAACAGGTGTCTTAACCACTAAGCCAAACACCTACTCCCTATAACTACATTATCGTGCAACAAGTTATAAAACTCCTCAAGTTATAATATGTATCTTTAATCTACTTCTGAACAAAACAACTCAGTAGCATAAAAACATGCTCAGCAGGATAGACATTAGGTCAAAAGGACAGTGAGTGATTTGTGGATGCACCTGTGTACAGTGTGTAATTTTGCTTTATTCTATGCAGTCAGATCCCTTAGAGAAATGTAATGATGACCATCCTCCAAGGACCATTGGGAGCTGAAGTGTGTGACCTTCTAAAGCAGCAGGGACTCTACCCTAAAGAAACTATGGAGGGTCTCAGTGAGAGGGTGCTGGGGGAACTGGTTATGGGAATGGGCTGCTATTACATGATTTTTAAGAAGAGCCGGGCTAAGATTTAGACTGGGTACATCAGAAAGTGGGAGCAATTCAGTAACTTGGTATCAATAATTTTCTAAAGCAACTTACACAATCAACAAAATCTCCATCAAAATATCAATGACATTTTCCACAAAACTAGAAAAAAAATCCCAAAATTCATATGCAAACACAGAAGACCCCAAATAGACAAAACAATCCTGAATGATTAAAAAAATAAAACTGGAGGCTTCACAATACCAGATTTCAAAACACACTACAGGGTTACGTTAACCAAAACATGGTTAAAACATTGTACTGCCATAAAAATGGACATATGGACCAAAGGAACAGAATAGAAACTCCAGAAATAAATCCATCCATCCAAATCATCTTTGACAAACATGCTATAAACAGTCTCTGGGGAAAGGACAGTCTCTTCAATAAATAATGTTGGGAAAATTGGATTTCCACATGCAGAAGTCTGAAACATGATCCCTACCTTACATCCTATACAAAAATCAACACAAAATGGATTAAGAATCTAACTGTAAGACAGGACACTGTCAAACTGCTAGAGGAAAACCAAGGGAACATTCCAAGACATTGTAATAGGCAATGACATTTTGCATAAGATACAAAATCACAGGCAATAAAAACAAAAGTAGACAAGTGGGATTACATCAAACACAGCAAAAGAAACAAAGTGAAGAGACAACTGACAGAAAGAGAGAAACATTTGCAAACTATGCATCTGATAAAGGATTAATATCCAGAATTTATAAGGACCCCAAGAAGTTCAACAATGACAAAACAAATAATAATAATAATAAATCATAAAGTTAAGAAATGAGCAAAGGATCTGAATAGACATTTTTCAAAAGAAGAAACACAAATGCCAACAAACACGTGGAAAAATGTTCAGCATCACTAGACATCAGGGAGATGCAAATAAAAACCACAATGTGAGAAGCATCATCTCACTCCAGTTAAAATGGCTATTATCCAAAAAGTTTAAAAATAACAAATGCTGGTGAGGTTGTGGGAAAAAAGCGTACCTTAATATACTATTGTTGGGATGTAAATCAGTACAATCATTATAGGAAACAGTATGGAGATTCCTCAAAAATTAAAAATTTATTTACCATATAAACCAGCAATCCCACTCCTGGGACTATAACCAAGTGAAATGAAATCAACACGTGAATAAGATACCTGCATTTCCATATTCAATGCAGCACTATCCACATTGGCAAACATATGGAATCAGCCTAATATACAATACACCAACAGATCACTGAATAAAGAAAACATGGTATGCATACATGATGGAACATTACTCAGCCATAAAAGTAAATGAAATCCTGAAAATTGCAATAAAATGGATGGAACTGGAGATCATTATGCTAAGTGAAATAAGGCAGACACAGAAGACAAATTCACATGTGTTCTCTTATATGGGGAAGTTAATATAAACAGAATATTAAAAATGTGTGCAAATAATATTATTTGGTATATAGGCAGTTATAAATATTGCCTTTACTAAGTTATACCACATAAATAATATATGCCTTTTTTCCTCACTTTATAATCATTGTCATGAATTCCACATTATGTGATATTAATATCCATTTCCAAGAAAAATATCATATATGCATATAATAACTGCATAGGAAGTGAATTTAGCACAGTGTTACAACTTGTTAAACCTAAACAAATAAATATAATTAAAAATAATTTTCTATGACACTGGAGGAATACACTGACCCTAATGCTGCAGTTGGAGAATTAGCAGCAGTCACTCAGGCTTACCAGAAGAGGGAGACATGTGGTTATTTTTGCAGCTCAGATAGGGCTCTTGCTCAGACAAGATTAAGGAATAGTTTGAGTTTTGTCTCTTCCCATCCCAGTCACAGAGTAACCCAGGCAGATGCTGGTGCCTTGCAGGTTCAACAGAATACTGAGCTTTGGCTGTTAGTGTCAGGCCAGCCACCAGCTGATGGCTTCCCAGACGCTCTGCTTTTTCCTCAAGTACAATTTCCAACAGTGAAACGATTCCATACAGTAAGAAAAATCTAAATCTTAGACACCCAAGGGATTGTCCGTTTTCTTTACAAATCCCAAAAGATGAGAGTTTGCCGTGTGTTCTGCTGCCCTCCATGACCAGGTGCTTCAGTAGCCATCTGGGAGGGCTGGAGAGAAAAGAAGCCGCATTTGAGTTGACAGAGTTCTAAGAATACTCTTAGGACTGGAGGTGCTAGACACGGTTTTGGGAATCCCCCTTATTTTTCAGAGTGTACTCCTACACGTTGTTGGGCTTTACCGGAAACGATTGCACAAAATGAATCCTAGCCCTTTTGCCACAAAACTGGACCAGAAATAGACAACTGACCCTGCTCAGTCAGACCCCTGTATCCTGCAATTTGAACTTTGGATACTTTGGATACAAGGAAGCCAAATGAGGTCTGCACTCAGCTGGATTCACCATAGGTTAACCCAGGGGCGCTGAAGATGCTGGGATGTGCCCTGAGGACCACAGAAAGCCAGGGCAGGGAAGAAGATTGAATCACAAATGCACACAGAAGCAGAGGTGCCAACGAGGAAGGGCCCTGACAGTTTCCAGTTCCCCAGTCCAGTCTCTTCCTGAGCACCTGCCACAGTCTCACCCCAGAGTTCCCTGAGATCTTTGTAATCAATTCCCTCTTTTTATCTAAGCCAAATGAAGAATATTTCTATTGTTTATAATAAAACATTTTTACTGATCAATAATAGGCAGTTTAATCCTCTATAGAAATGCAGTACAGATCAGATTGCTGTTCTATAGTCTCTCCCTCCTCACCCTTTTGCTTTATGGAACTCTTAGAGTTTTAGCTGGGTGCCCAGTTGGTGAGCTAAAGGCTGCACTTCCCAGCATCCCATACAAACAGGAGTACCCACATGAGTTAGTTCGATCTAATAGGATGCGAGAATAGTGATGCATGCAACTTTGAGATTGTCCCCTTGAGCCAAGTAGCCTGCTCTAAAATTCCTTTTCTCAGCTCCTCACTGGCTAAAAAATGATGATCACTAGGACAACTGTCTTAAACCAGACACAAACACATTCGTAGTGATAGATTCAATCCACCAACAAATGTATCTCATTGGCCTTCAGGAGAAAAGATTCTACCATGATCTCCAAAACCCCTACCTGATTTTCAACCATAAACATAAGAGAGAAATTAAATTCTATTTTATTTGCACCTCTGTATCCTGAAGTCTTTTGATATAGAAAAGTATTAGACTCGCCCAATCAATATAGAGAGGTTGTCCTAACAGTCCTCCAGAGAAAATGCAGAGCTAACTGAGCAGAGGATATGTGGGTCATAATTCTCATTCCAGGATGAAAAGCGGAATGAAATGCAACATGAAAGAGACAAACATCAGTTCAGGATTTCCCAGCTGGAAGCAGATGGAGAAAACATGTTTAGCAAACTGAAATTGCTGAAGTCTAAATCAAGAAATTGAATAGATGTCTTGCCAAATTGAATTCTGCACATCCCCCCTTGCTGTGTGTATGATTGATGCTTCTATTAGGGAACTGCAGGATCCTGGCAGTTGGAATCGGATGTGGGAGGGGTCAGAGAAGAGGGAAAACCCACCCTCCAGGATTCTCCAACGCATATCTGCCTCTATTCCTTCTTCAAAAGCATGACTCGCACCTGATTATGATATTTAGCACATGACTGGGGGAGACAGGAGACAGTCCCCAAGCAGATCAGATATGAAGGACTCTCAAACACTCTTCCTCAGCCAATTATTTTGTAAACATTTATTGATTCACTGACACTCAGCTATTAGGAAAGGATGAAGCCCTGGCATAAATCTCAAACATGTCATTTCACACACACAAAAAATATTTCACCAGGTATTTGGGCTATTAAATCTAGGCATGCACAAGGCATAACTGAAAATTTACGGATTTTGGCAAATGGGATCATGTAAAATACAATTGGCAGGCACTCCACTAAGATTTTGCAGGTTGGTGTGATGGGTATTTTGTGTGGGGGTACGTGTCAACTTGGCTAGGCTATGGTGCCCAGCTTGTTTGGTCCAACCTCAGTCTGAATGTTCTGGAAGAATATGAGTGATTTCTATATTATTAACATTTAAATCAGTAGACTCTGAATACAGACAATCAGCCTCCCTGGTGTGGACGAGCTTCAGTCAGTCAGTTGAAGACCTTAAGAGCATACACTGAGGTTTCCCAAGGAAGAAGCAATTCTTCCTAAAGACTGCAATGCTGAAGATAGAAACCCTGCTGGTCTCCCACCTGATGGAAACCCCAGCGGATTTCAGATTGGATTTATAACACCGACTCCCATCTGTATCTCCAGACTGAGAGCCCATGACAATCATGTAAGGCAGTTCCTCAAAATCTCTCTCACTTGTTTGCTCTCATGCTCTGCTGCATAGGTAGATGTTGATATCTATATACAGATACCTATACCTCCACCTATGTCTCTCTATATATACATATATACATATACATTATATATACATATATACATATACATTATATATACTCCTATATACATTATATAGGAGTACATATAGATGATTGATAGATTGATAGCTAGTTCTGTTTCTCTGGAGAACCCTGAATAATACAGATTGCACTGCTAGGGAAATGCAATCCTAGCTAACCGTAGCAAAAAAATGCAAATAAAACTGTATTCCAATAATAATTCCTTCACCGTCCCTTCCAGCCCACACACACCCTTAGGGAAGAAATTCTTAATGCTTATTCTTTTCACAGCAGTAAATTATCCAATCTGAGCCTGTCCTAAATCTTCTCCCACTTTCCAAATGAAAGTCATCGTATCTAATAACCGAATACATGTTAATGAGAGAACCAGATCATATCTACACATCTGCTCCCCCTCTAAGCTTTCCAAACACAGTGAGTCCTACTTTTGCTGTCCCACATGCAGTAGCTAAGACAATCATGTCTGGGCCACAGCGAAAGGGAGGAGGAAATCATTGGGGCAGGAGGGGCCTGGCAGTGCTCATCAAATCACACCCCAGAGACCACTTTCTTTTCTGCATCCATGTCCAGGAACATTACTGTTTGACTCAATCTGGCAAATACCCTGACCTTGGTGAATTACAGGCAGTTCTTAGAAGCCAAAGTACTTCCACCCAAGTGCCAAACCCAAGAAGCCAAAATCAAAGTTTCGATTCCCTAAGGGAAAGCAGAAATCTAATCAGGTCTCCAGTAGTTTCAGTTTCAGAAATACTCAGGAAATCAAATTATTTTAGATTCATGTAGGTCCAGATGGCAGATTAAATCCACCCCAAAATGGGCCTGAATTCCTTAGTCATTGGGTAAGAAATATCCATGACATCTACCAAAATGAGGTAATTCTAGCCCAGGCAAAACTTCTCAGATTGCTGACAAATTAGAATCCCATAACCTTCATGGTGACCAATAAAGTTAGTCTTTAATATTCAAATATAGTACACAATAAAAACACAACCATCACCACTTCCTTTATATTTCAAATTCAAAGTAAAACTGAGACAGACAAATTTAAAGTTATGGAAAAAAGGTAAAACAAACACTGGCAAGAAATGAAAAAAAAAATTTTGAATTCTGTTTCCAGTAATTATGAAAGACAAGAAATTGAGTGAAAAACCTACCAGTAGAACTTACCTAATAAAGTTGAATAACATTTTTTTTTAAATCTTTTTATACCTGTCTTGGCAGAGAAACTGGTCAAGGAATTCCTCAATCACCAGAAACACAAGAAACTGCAGATCTATGAAGACAAGTAAGTTACAGAGCAGGTGCGTGCCTGCGACTGTCCATTTCTGACAATCAGAGGTGACGATTCAATAGACTCACCGTTGAGGCATGAGAGACAAAGTCTGGACACTAAGAATCAAAGAAAACCTCAGCCACAGACCCCTAAGAAAGAGCACTACTCACAGTGCCTGAAAGAAATAGCCCTGTTAGAGCTGATGGAGATACTTGCCTATTGTAGTTTTGCCTCTGAGTGAAGGACAGAGAGAGGTTAGAAAAATGTGATGATGCCCCACTCCTAACCACAAGCATTGGTCTCTGGTGACTGAGACAAGAATTTGTACCAACTGTATGGTCCAAAAGAGCTAAACTGGGAGACGTGAGTGAAAGTTATCCAAGATTGATAGTAAACACGGGTTCTTGACAAAAGCAAACAGAAACCTGGAGGCAAACTCCCTATAACACATACCTCCATAAAATGCTAACATCACAGTGGATACTTCAAGATTGGCTCATGCTGGAAAGTCATCACAGACCAGACAGAAGAAACATGTAAATTGAGAAACTACCAGGTGAGTTTCCCAAAGATGGCTGCTCTTATGGTAATCAGAAGAGGCCTGCAAAGTGAGTTTACCTGATACATTTAAATAAATATGGGATGCAATTCAAAGTGCAATGAAGAAAGCAAAGATTATGAGAACTGGCCATAGTTCAAAAAGAGCACAATAAAATTCTTGGAAATGAAAGATGCGGTAACTAGAATTAGAAACTCAAAGTTTGGTTTAAATAAAGATTAGACAGAGGTGAGAGAAATGTATGAATTGTGAGCTGTATCTGGGTAAATTACACAAAATGAAACATAGAAGAGTGGAAAGTATGCAAGTTAAGAGACATGAAAACAAAGATTCCCAATACATCTGTCTAATTTGGGCTTTAGAAATGAATATGAGAAAATATGTAGAATAAATATTTTCAAATATAATGCCTGAGAGCTTTCCTGATAATGATAAATACACAAAACCTGAAATTTAGGATGTTTGAAAGTCCCAATCAGAATTAACAAAATGAAATCCATACCTAAGCAGAAAGCCAAATTGCAGAATGTCAAAACATCCAAAAGGAAAAGACAGATTACCTAAATTGAACAATTTTTAGGTAGATTTAAAAAAATAAACAAAATTCTGAGGAAAGCAATTGTCAATCTAGAAGCCCACAACCTGTGGAATTATCTTTCACTCACCAGTTTGTTGCATCCACCATAAAATGAGTTTGTGCACTTACTATGTATTTGATAATGATGAGGATTCATCAGAGTATAAAACAGACAAGAAATATCCCTGATTCCTGGAGTTCATGTTCCAATGGGGGAGCAGTCAATAAGTAAACAAATAAGTAAAAGGTGCAAGGGGGAGTAGACACAGAATGAGAAAAGGTGACAGGAAGAGCAAAAAAATTATTCCATTGGCTCCTGATAAAAGGCGCGGGGGGGGGGGGGGGGACTAGCCAAGCCCTCAAAGCCACACAAGTAAAGCAGGAGCTATTTGCGAAGGAGGGGTCCTGAGGCGAGTTCACAGGTGGAGAGAACCATTGCAGGACTTCACCTGAAGACATTCAGTGGAGTCTTTGCTAAAGTCCCTCCACCCCCGCCCTGTCAAAACCTAAAAGCGCTGTGTACAGTGGAAGCTTACATGACCTGGGGATTTCCAAATCTGAAGTTCTGGGAACTCATCTTGAAACGTGAACAAGCAAAAGTCAGCAGTAAGACCATTCCTCTGACAAAAAACGCAAAGATTGAGGAGCACCCGGGGAGGTGTTGTGTCATTTGCTTGGAAAACCTCACTGATGAAACCACCTTCCTGGAGAAGTATTTCCAGGAAATCTCAGGGTTCCTTGTCCTTCCCAACTGTCGGTGGCCGTCATGTTACCAGAAATGCAGTGAGCTTCCTCAAGGAGATGGGCCCACCGGCTATTGCAATGAACGCATCCATCAGCTCGTCCACCAAAATATCAAAGCACAGTGGAGACATGTGTGGGTTTTTTTTTTAAATTATTATGAAATATCTTCATAGAAGATTGTGTCTGTGGGCCCCTCAGACACAGGGAGAATGTCCTCCCTAAGCAGGCTGCCAGCTGTGGCCTGTCTCCAGACCAATGGGCATCTTCCCCACTAATAGCTTCTTGTGCTGCATAGGTGACCTTGCGGCTTTAAATCACACATTCAGGGTGGTTGTAATCTTTCGCTCAGAGCTGGCAGAGGAGGGAGCTGAGCCCCTAAGGGGGAGACAGGCCATGTCCAGAAGACCCCTGCTATCTCCATAAGCCCCAAGCCAATCAGTACACAGTATGTGAATCCCCTTTCTAACAGGCACCCCCAATAGGATGACCCAGTTAAAACCAAGACACTTTCTCAGAGCCAGTGTCCTGCTCCGGCACTCCACCTGGTCTCCTCTTGGACCAGACGCTTTTTCTGTCACTTGCCAATCAAATAAAAGTTTCTTTTTCTGTCAAATAAAATTTTCTGTCCCTTGGCAAATTGTTTCCCAGCTTTTTATTTCTATACTGAGCTGAGGAAAAGAACACACGGAGCTCGCTCCTGCAACTTCTCTCCCCTCCACAAGTGGTACCGTTTTCTGCTTTATCTTCAGAACCTGGAGAAGAAGGATCAAGGGAAATGTAGCTATGGTCACACCAGGCACTTATCCCAGCCTTCCACTCTGTTCTACCTCGACTGCTGCTTCTTCTGGAATCGGCACATTCCTTGGAGGAAAGAGTCCTCCTTTGTCACAGCTTCAATCGCAGGGGTTAATGTTTGTGAATTATAGACCTAAGCATGTGCACAATTTCCTGGGACACTTGCAGTAGTAGACGAATCCCAGGGGCATACCTGGACCTGGGGGCTACTGCATCTTCTTCTGAAAAGACCTGTAACACAATTAGGAAGAGTAACACCAGAACAAGTGCTCAATTGTCTCTGCTGTGGGTCCTTGTTCCAGCTTTTCTGTGATAACTCTACAAGCTCTCAGACTCAGCTGCTTCTAAGTGTATCTGATGGCTTTTTTATTCAACTTGCAACTTGTTTAGCTATTTTCTCTAGCTCAGAATTTGAGAAAGGAAGGACCCCTTCACCAGGAAAACATGCATATGCTCAAAATGTTGCTGGGAATTTTAGGGAGTTCGTAGAACCCTTCTCAGGCACCTGCATAGCTGGTGTGAAGTCCTGGAGGGTTGGGCTCCCAGGCCTTTATCTTGCTAAACGCTGGTCCCATGTCACCGAAGACCTAAGTGTACAAAGATACCTTTTCCCCATCAAGCCAACTGTGTGTTACTTGTTAACACCCTGGCAGATTGTGTCACTTCCTGCACCATCTAGAACTTTGAAAAGACCAACCATCCCCCCCACCTAGGGCTTGCAAGTGGATTTTCCTGGCTTCCCTGAGGATTCTCCTTAAAACCAGATCAGGAAGGAGAGAAATATTTTCTTGGTTTGGTGTGGATGAAATTAGCACTGTGTGGCTTTTTAAGGCCCCAAGTAAACCACTAAATGCGAGATTTCCTTGAGTATTCTGGACCCCTGAGGTATTGCTGTTCATTCCACCAATGGCTGGGCTTCTGGGGGAATTAATCCTGAAAAACAACAAGTGAGTCTGATATCACTTGCATCTTTCCTCAGTGTCCATCCCTACATTGCCGCAGCTTGCAATCTCAGCAGTTGTTGAGGCTGTGCCAGGCCTAAGTTAAACATGAAAACATCCTTCACTGTTGTATTCTTTGATCTTTTCAATTTTGCTGTAATTTTGGCTCACGGAGCCCTTAAACATAGTTGTGAAATTGAGTTAGAAATAAAACAATGTGTTAAAATATGCGAGGTTGTGAGGTAATTAATTAGGTTGGTTGGCTCCTGAGTCAACCTGCAGGGAGCGCTTCTCTTGCACTGTAAAGCATTGTGAAATTGGATTACTTTAAAATGATGTATTACAAAGTTGCGGAAAAGCAGTTGTGGGTGTGGAAGCCCAGGTATTATATCCCAGATCTGTGTTACATTAAATATGGGAATAGGGGGCAGCGTTATGGTGCAGCAGATTAAGTCACTGTTTGCAACGCCAGCATCCCATATCAGAGCACCAATTCCAATCCCAGCTGCTCCATTCCCAAGCCTAATGTGCCTTGGAAGGCAGTGGATGGCGGTCCAAGTACTTGAATAGCTGCCAACCACATGTGAGACCTGGCTGGCGTTCCAGACTCCTCATTTTAGCCTGGCCCAGCTCTGGTCATGGCGGCCATTTGGAGAATGAACCAACAAATGGAAGGCTTGTCTCTCTCCCTGCCTCTGTCACTCTGCCTATCAAGTAAATCTTTTTTAAAAATAAATAAGTAAATAGGGGAGCAATGTTTCCATTCTTGTCTGTAAAATGAAGCTGATCCCCTCTAGTCTGCCTCCATGGTTATTAAAAAAATGATGTAACATAGTTCCTATAATTCTTTATAAATAAGTTTTTATTTAAAAATGTACAAGGGGATTGAGAATCACAAGAAGGTGAGAGTTTACAAGTTTAAATGAAGCAGTTGGGGCAGAATTCATGAAGAAGGTGAGATTTAAGAAAGTCTTGAAGTTGGTAAGGGATCTCCAGCAGAGTCAGGGAGGACAGTGCAAAGCCCACTGGAGCATTCCAGAAAGAGGATATCCGTGTGCCGGGAAAAGAGAGAGAGGGGGCCACTGTAAAGACTTGAGTTTTACTCAGTGAAATGGTAAACGAAGAAAGAGGAATGAGCAAAGAGTGGCATGGTAGATTCCATCAGGATCACACAATCTGCTGAATGAGAATACTAGGGGAGGGTAGAGGGAGGTTGCAGTGGGTAGGGAGGTTAAGTCAGGAAATCAGTTAAGAGACAGGAGGAATCCAGGCCCAAGATGAGTATTGTTCCAAACAGAGTGAGAGCAGCGAGACGATGTGAGGGGCTTGGATTCTAGATTTTTTAAAAAGATTTATTTATTTGAAAGGCAGAGTGATAGAGAAAAACAGGGACAGTGAGAGAGGATGAGAGACAACTTCCATCCACTGGTTCAGACACCAAGTGGCTAAAACAGCCAGGTCTCAGCCTGGGCTGAAGCCAGAGCCAGGAACTGCATGGTCTCCCTGGTCTCCCACATGGGTGATAAGGACCCAAGCACTTGAGTCATCCCCAGCTACCTTCCCAGGCATATTATCAGAAAGCTGGATTAGAAACAGAAGAGCCATGATTCAAATTGCAACTCCAATATGGGATGCCAGCATTGCAAACTGTGACTTAACCCTTTGAGCCACACCACCAGCCCTGGATTTATTTTAAACATGGAACGACACTTGGGCAAAAAAAGAATCAAGATGGCTGAGGTATTTTGTTACTAGAAAAATGAGAGGATAACTAACCTTCATTGTGGTGAAGGATGAACTTTAACAGGAAGAGGAAAGACATCAAAAATTCAGTCAGAGTTTGAAGCATCTATTAGACATTGAACATCCAGTTTGATAACGTGGTCTGAATATGACATAAATTTGGGAGTCATTTTTTCATGGTTGGCAATCCACAGCATTGGATGAGCTCACCAAGAGAAAGACTGGGGAGATGGAAAAAGCATAGACCAAATACTGATCCCTGAGGAGCATCAAGTGGTCGGGGAAATGAGTAAAAATGACCAGGAGTAGTGACAATCTGTAACTTTGGCCAAGTTATCAGTGATGTAGCTGTATCCCACAAACAAGCTTGACCATCATTGTTACTTAAGTTGCAGTGATCAATGCAGTATTTTAGAGTCATTCCAATGTAATGTGACACTTGGTGATATGTCTAAATTTCCAAAGAAAAACCCATTTTTTTCTCATTTGTCCACTCCCAGCATTCCACATCCAACTAAATAAAACAACCGTTCAGTCCTAGGACAATAGAAAAGAACTCAAAAGAGACACTATGTGCTAATCATTCGACTCAACAATTAACCACACCTCCTCCATATTTGCCTTGCCTCTAGGTGACAGCACATCCATACCGCAGTCTCCTGTGACACAGCCAATGTGAAACCAAATGGAAATTAGACTAAACCAAATACGCTTCCTCCTCCCTATCGTGATTCTCCACCAAGTAAATTAATTCTTGAGTTGAGAATGACATCTTCCAATTACATGTTCCAACAGACCAAAATATTTTTCACACTTAGTCTGCAACTTTCTTTTTTTATACTTTATTTACTTTTAAGTTGCTCAGTGTTACTCTGACCACATTCTGTTAAAGTACTTCTTCTCCTGGGGATAACAGAACTATAGAAGTCACTGTCAAATTCTCTCTACTTTCAAGATTTTCAATAGTATGCAGGGATTATTTTGTAATAAAAAATAAAATCTCTTTTTATTAGAAATTAGGTGATAAATCATACCATAGTTACTTACTGGCTGGTACCTCAATACAATATTGAATGCAAGTGGTGATACTGGGCATCACTTAGTGAACAGTCAATGGAAACACGATTCAACAGCCTAAAAGAAAATACTTGTGGCCCACCTTGCACACCATGGTTATACATGCCATGGTGAGGGATACTAAACAGTAAACAACAACAGCATGTCACCTACATGTTTAGAGAACATGTTTGCATTTTTGTTGTCACATTACTTTTCTTGTAGCATGTACCGTTAGAGAAATACTATTTTAATACAGTGTTAACTGGAAGTGAAACTAACCCTTAAAATTCATAAGAAGAGTTTTATGTTCTCATTTAGCATTCAGAGTTCGAGTAAGGGTGATTGGAAAGCATGTGAGTGTGACTCAAATGCACATTATATTTGTTCACATAAAAGTAAAGACTTCTAATACGTGACTTTGTATTGACTCAGGCTTAATTTGCTAAACATTAATTTTATATCATTAGTAAATGAATATAATTAACATTATGTAATTAGCATTTTAGGTTTTAAAATTGTGAATGTTAATCATAATTTTACTGAAACTATGATATTTTCATTAAACTCCTTTAAAATGCATGCAGTGGACTCTCAGCAAGTTGTAGTGTTCTACAAGCTTAGTCAGGACCACATAAAAGTGTACATATGTGTGAAGGGCAGAATTTCTTTGGAGAGGATGATTCGTCGACCTTAGTTAAATTCAAAACAAATTTCTAACATTAATCGGAATACTGAATATTTCTTTGATATTAGCTGTTGAAATTTTTGTTTTCTAATAGTATTGTTCTTCTTCTAAGAGTGTTTTGTTTTCCAAGAATGAAAACACTGCTCAATGGAATTTTCTTTCACTCCTACTTATCTCTTCACCTTCATAATTAGAAGATTTGCATTTTTAATGGATGAAATAGTACATGAATACTTGTAGTGTCAGATAATATGAGTGACAGATTTAATTGGTTCAAAAGATAATAGGAAAATTTGAATTGATTTGTTTCACTGGACTTGAAAACTTCTGTTAGCTGAGTCATCCATCCTAATTCAAGAAGCTCTTTGGCCTTAAGCAAAGATGAAATTTCTGGAAGATTTTTCATTCCTTTCCAGTGTAAGAAGTAGAATAATTTAAACATAAATATAAATCTCTTTGGCCATTTTCTCAAAAATGTGTATTAAGTCCTTTCTAAATGACGGTGCAGAGTAACACTCAGGTCTCTCCAAGTGCACCTAGATTAAGCTGAATGAAAAAATAATGGCATTTGGAAGCAATTTGTGAAAGATGTTTAGTGCAGGAGAAAATGTCAAGGACTCCCATTACCAGCCAAGATGAACAAGGACCAGATTTACCCTCAGACCTCAAGCAACTAGAGTCCAACAAAGTATATGAAAAAAATGATTTTCAGACATTGAACAAGTCACACTGAGTAGTGATCCCTGAGCAAGCAAATAAATTAAGTCAGTCCCAAGATTGCCTCAGCTGATGGCCAGGAGAGACTTTCCAAATTACAACACAGGGAGAAGGAATCCAAACAGAGTCCAGTGTTTGCTCTGAATTGAGGAGACAGGGACGAGAATTTGGGAGGCTATAGCAGTTAGAGTTTGCAGGGTGGAAGAATAGAGCAGAAAGAGCCCTAGAGAAGGAGCTCCTAAGATCTGCATCCCTAGAGTCTTCACCTGAGTCTTTATCAAAGCAAGTGTGGGAACAAACTGCCTGGGGCTTGGCAACTACTGGAAGGAGCACGAGGAACAACTTCCAGAGACCACAAAGAATCCTGTTATATAGGATGTGCATCAGGCAAAGCACGAACGATTGCCTGGCTGCTCTGCTTCTACCTAGCAAAGATTAACAGGTAGTTGTGAAAGATGTTCTGAAGCAACTTCACTGCATTCCAGAACAAAGCTCAAAAGTGATCTTGAAAAAAATATTAAACGTTTCAACATATAATATTTGGTATCCAACCAAAAGTTACCAGGCATACAAGGATGTAGGAAAACACAATAGTGACACACACACACACACACACACACACAAAACATTCAATAAAAGCTGACCAAAAAATGCTGATGATAGAAGTAATGAAAGCACAGTAAAGCAAATGTCATAACCTTTACTACCTTCTGTACTTGAGGAGGCAGAGGAAAGAGTAGGTGTGTTAAGGAGAAGCATGAAAGATATTTTAAAGCACCCAACTCCATATTCTAGAACAAGAAACAACAACATCTAAAATAAATTTATTCTGGATGATATAAATCCCATCCTGGAAGGTAGAAAAACTTGCAACAAGGAAATACCAAAGAGTTAGAAAAATAGACCTAGTATTCCTTATCATTTAAGCAAATTAAGCAAAGATGATGATGTGGTAGTTTTTTTTTTCTATTTACTTTGTTGTCACAGTTGGAGTTATTTGTTCTGTATTTTTGCAAATAATTCACTTTACTTGTGGTGATTAGCAATAATTAGGCAAAGAATGACAACAACAAAGAAAAAAAAACCTCTCCCATCCTTTACTGTTTTGGTAAATCCAATAAAATACATAAGGAAATTTTAAAAAGAAACAGTAAATAGGATTAACAACAAATTCCATTGGACACTGCACAAGAGAAGATTAGTGAATTCAAAGACATATGAGGACATTGGTGGGCTGTGACGTAACTCCAAGTGGATGAATATGCATGGAACTGGAATCATGGAAGAAGCAGAGAATCAGGAAAAGTGGCCCCAGGTTTTAAAATCTTTTGTCTGTGAGCCATTCCTTGAAGCAGGAAATTTTAGATGAAACCATAGACAAGCAATCCAGCCCTGACATAATGGTGAAGTACACAGTGCCAACTACACATCATTTTGCAACAGGCCGAGGGTGGGTGGTGAAGGCTTGAGCAGAAGAGCCTTTTCTGGGCTCTGTCATTACTAACACACTTCCTTTTTTTGCTCTCTCATCCCCATCCCCCGCATTATTCAGATGGAGACTTGAATATGTCTTGGCACTTCACAGAGCTTCCATTCACACTTGCATAAGATGGAAATGATGACCCTCGGGCGTATCATAGGAGTGATGATATTCACGCATATATATTTCCATTCATTCAAAATCTCCTATGGGCTGAGCTACAAAATGTGCTGAGAATTGAAAGCAACTGGGACTCTTCAGGGGTCTGGCCTTGGTTGTGATTTCTCCTTTCATCTGTACTATACCTTGCCAAACTGTCCATCCAGCCAGGCATCCCCAGGGGTCTACAATTATACTCCAAGTCTCTGAGTTACCTCATCTTCCAGTGACCGCTTTTTTTTTTTTTTCCTTGACAGGCAGAGTTAGACAGTGAGAGAGAGAGAGACAGAGAGAAAGGTCTTCCTTTTTCCTTTGGTTCACCCCCTAAGTGGCCGCCACCGCTGGTGCAGACTCCACTGCACTCCCGGGCCACAACAGAATTAGGCACCCCAACCCGGACTAGAACCCAGTGTGCTGGCGCTGCAGGTGGAGGATTAGCCTCGTGAGCCAAGGCACCAGCCCCCAGTTACCGCTCTTTCAAATCTTTCACCGGTTTATAACTGATTCTGCTATTAAATTCACACACCCCCCCCTTGAAAGACCTTGAAGGATTTTTGCGTCCCTGACGGATACCCTTATCATTTTGGTGAATACTAAATATGTAGTCCAATAAACATATATAATAGGAGATCTAATCTATTCTGGGAAATTAGAGACCATTTCCTGGAGGAACTACTATTTAAAAGAAGGAACTAAGCCAGCGCTGCAGCTCACTAGGCTAATCCTCCGCCTTGTGGCGCCGGCACACGGGGTTCTAGTCCCGGTCAGGGCGCCGGATTCTGTCCCGGTTGCCCCTCTTCCAGGCCAGCTATCTGCTGTGGAGTGCAGTGGAGTGCAATGGAGTGCAGTGGAGTGCAGGGAGTGCAGGGAGTGCAGGGAGTGCAGTGGAGGATGGCCCAAGTGCTTGGGCCCTGCACCCCATGGGAGACCAGGAGAAGCACCTGGCTCCTGCCATCGGATCAGCGTGGTGCGCCCATCGCAGCGCGCCGGCCGCAGCGGCCATTGGAAGGTGAACCAACGGCAAAAGAAGACCTTTCTCTCTGTCTCTTTCTCACTATCCACTCTGCCTGTCAAAAAAAAAAGAAGAAGAAGAAGAAGGAACTAAAGCATGAATAGAAGTGAGCCTGGGGAAGGGAAGCAACCACCACCTCATGCATTTACATAAGATGTCACAAAAGGACGATTTTACAAAAGGCTTTTCCATGCTACACAATGCACATATTTCCACGCTGTACTTCTTAAGTTGCCATTGGACCTAGAGCAAGCTTGCTAGGGTCTCCCTCAGAGAGCTAACATAGAAGTGTTTTTGTTTCATTTTCAGTCGTGATCCTATTAAACTCAGGCGCATTTTGCTTTTTACCAGCTCGAATGTCTTTACGGTGCAAGGAACACATTTCCAGAGAGCAATTCCCAGCCCATGAAAGTTCTTACCCACTTGCCTTTGGTAGAATCTCCAAAGCAGTATCCCCACCTGGCCACCCTCAGGCCACGCATCTAATCAAGAGCCTTAAAATGTCAGAAAGATTAGGTTGGCTGATTGAATTGCAGCTCCCATCTTTCTACCTTTTTATAACATTCTTTGTGACATGGATGCCTAATTGGGAAAATCTGCCCTATCAGTAAAATAAAACTCTCTTTCCTTCCCCAGCTCTCAAACAAGTAGTACTGATTTTCCCCCCTTTGGCCCCAGGCTCTCCAATATGGCTCAGTACAAAACTGTCACTGATCTTTTGATATTTTGCTCATTATGGAGGTTTTTGCATATTTATTTTTGAAAAAATACATTAAAATATTTTCTTGATTTCCAAATTTTTTGTGTCCTTTAAATTTTGCACCTGAGGCAATCACCTCACTCTTTTTGCCCTAGCCCCAGCTCAGAAGGAGTCAAGTCACTCCCTGGGGGATCTCAGCCTGTTCAGGAGCAGACTGGTACATAGATGTCCACCCCATCCCAGAGACTTCCAGTTATCAGAATGATAGAAACTTTAGGAGAGAGAAATTTCATCCTCTTAAAGTACACTCAAAGACAGCTCATTGAGGATGCCTGCATGAATAAATTTAAATATTGAACAGTGTCACTTTAGAATACCACCATTTATCTATAAAAGTCACATTGTAGGCATCAAATTTGAAGAAGAAAAATCTACTCTTTTTTAAAAAAATAACATTTATTTTCTGTATTTGAAAGGCAGTTACAGAGAGAAAGAGAGCGAGGAAGGGAGAGAGAGAGATTTTCCATCCACTAGTTTTCTTCCCCAGATGGCCATGATGGCCGGGGCTGGGTCAGGCCAAAGCCAGGAGCCAGGAGCTTCTTTCAAGTCTCCCATGTGGGTGCAAGGGCTCAAGCACTTGGACCATCCTCCACTGATTTTCTAGGCCATTAGCACGGAGCTGGATCAAATGTGGAGCAGCTGGGACTTGAACCACACATATAGGATGCCGGCTTTACCCACTATACCACAACACTAGCCTTCCAAAAAATATATCTATATATCTTTAAAGTTACTTGAACTTTGTGTTAATCCTACTCCTAAGATTATAATGAAACCACAGATAGCAAAAGACATTCAAAACACAGGAACAGGAGAGAATTACAGACCAGAGAAATACCTCACTTCACGTGGGCTTCTCCGTTAATAACTATATCCTTCTCAGTCCTGAATCCTCCTAAAGCTTTGGTCACATAGTATGGATCATGAATATTTTACGTTCATCTTTATTGTGCTTGATGTCTCAAGAGCCTGCCTTTACATTTACCAAGTATAGTGCACAGATTTGCCATCTTCCTTATCAACGCAAAGGAGAAAGGAAGCTAGGGTATTGAATAGAAGTAGCTCTCCAAATGTTTGTGTTTGGAAAGGGGTATTAGGCCCCCATTCTCTCATCTCCTAAACGGAAGATTAACAAAATGCTCATTCACAGGCTACAATCAAGTAATTCTGCTCCACACGTAAGGATTTTAAACCAAATGGAAGGCTTAGCTTAAGTTAGATTTACTGATTATCTTTTCATCTCAGCGTTTTGTGACACCAAAAGTTGAGTGTGGAGTTGGGAAATGATTGGGAGATGAATATCTGCAAAAAGAGCCCACATATCTTTCCCTTTCTTTCGGGAGGTTAGGCATCTGTCAACTCTCCTAACTGCCCCCTCTTCTGAGAAGCCTTCCCTGCGCACCCCTCTGGAGAATTGTTGGCCCTTTCCTTTGTCTTCTCAACTAGATTCCAACACAATCACAGGCACATGGCTTCACTTCTACTGCTCTGAATGGTACTTATTGGTTTTCGTATCTCCCGCCCTGGTTCCCACCCATCCCAGCCTCCTCAAGGAGCTGTTACAGGATTCAACTTCAAATTCTTTGGCACATGGCAGACACTTATTTTCAGATTCTATGCTCCGTATTTACTACTCACAGGGACATGCACAAGTTTTTCAGTCATTTTTCCGAGCCATTGTCTCCTCATTTGGAAAACACAGCCACAGAAATAAAGTAAAATGGTGAGGTTTGAGCTTAGGCACTGAAGAACCAACCAGTCTTTGGTTTTGGAAAGCCTGCATTTGAGGGGCTACAAAACTGGATTCTGTGACAGGGAAGAAACACTGAGGTTGATGGAAAGGCAAAGCCCATCCTCTTGAGGTCTGGTTGGACAAGTCAGGGCAAGGTCTATGATGCCAGACACCCAGATCTGGGAGGTGGCAGCTCCCCTCCAGAATCTCCACCCCCTCCTACCTGCGGGGACCAGCACTGTCTGAGCACGGAGTGGCTGCCCCTGTAGACGGACCTCACAGACCACAGCAGTGCTCTTCAGCTATGCAGAGCCTGCCATCCAAGATCAACCCAAAGAAGGAGGAGTCCCAGGACCACTGGCAACTAGTCTTGGTGAGTGGGGAAATGCATTTGACTTGATTTTCCCCCTAGGCAGCTCTCGGGGGTCCAGCATGTTGGAGCAATTCATGTGTCTCACAGAACCCACGTTCAAGTTTTCTGATCAGGGGAACTCGGGCTAAAGTCATTGGTCATCTGGGGGAGGCAAACGTGAGGCACAGTTTTCAGAAGAGCAGTCAGTCTGCTCTAACTAGGGACATAATTTTTCAACTTCTAGCCAGGGATGTGGAAAAATACACCAATCCCACTGGAAGGTAATTTGGGTAGGATGTTAGTCAACAGCTCACGTTTTGGAAATTATTTCAAAGTTTTTAGAGAAGTTAAGACACTCAGAGCAGTTCTCAAACTTGCCATTCAACCATTTAAGTTATTTCAGTATTCCATTATACAGTATTCCATTATGCTATTTTTTTTCCACATACAGTCACAACCCTTCTCCATTTTCCACATTCAAATTTCTCTTCCTAATACAGCATGAGACTGCAGCTCATTACCATTCTCTCCTGTAAGTTTCATAGCATTCTTCTAAGCAATAACAATGAGGCCATTTGAACTTCACAGGTTTAACTACAAATACCAAAAAAAGAGTCCACAAATGGGTAAAAATAATAATGAGATTAGAAGAAAAAATATTTCTGAAACCTAATCCTACATCTGTCACCTAATCTCCAATATACTGCTGTGGAAAGATATTTCCAGCCCATGTTGCATCTTATAGACTATTTTATAATAATTGTTCCTTTCTGTCTTCCTCATCATCAACAGCAGTACAAAAATGCTTTCCACTTTTAAATAATCATTATGGATGAAAAAAAAATCTGACCTAAGTAAGCCAAATTATTTAGCTGTGTGAAAACTAACGCAAGACTCAGAAGTATGTATTCCCTGTTCTTGTTGGCTTTGTGAAATTCAAGCAATTAAACATATCTCTAGCCAGGTTTAATAAGCTCACACCCTAATTATGCTCGCTAAGCAATTTATTTGCTATTTTCTTTAAATTCTGACACAATTCCCAAAAAAGGTGAAAGGTGTGATCATGGAAATTTTAATGATATCCACAGGGGAAAATTTTTTACTTCTGATCTACAAAAATATTTTATAAAATCCATTTTGTCTATCCTTGCTTAAAGTACACAATAATGAATAAACAATATGATTTTTTCTTTTTTTTTTTTTTTTGGAAATAACCTTCTACTATAACAATGTAAATACCAGGTCCTTCTATAATAATATAAATTTTTTAGAACCTCACAGATCTTTAATATTATGAATTGTTGAGGACCTTTATTATTATACTTGCTTCTATTTTGAAATTTACTATGTAAAAAATGTGAAGTAACACGTTATAATCAGCTATTCCTTCATTTTTCTTTTTAAAAGATTATAAAATGTTGTGCTAACTTACTATGTAATTTATTATGTTTCAAACAATGAAACTCAGTCTTAAAAAATACTGTGCTTCATACCATTGATACATATTTCAAGTGATTAATTTATTAAATAGTTTTATATTTAAATTACTCATTTCTCTCCATTCAAGGGCTATCTCAAATACAACTCAACATGACAAAAGAAATGAGCAATAATTTGAAATTATGAAATTTGAGTCTATTCTGCATTTTAAGAAAATATAATTATAAGAATTTCAAGTTTAGGAACTATATATCTCATCAGTAAAATGCTGCACAAAACAACCTTGTCTTGTGCTGTTTTTTAAAGTAGAGAGATAGATGATTGATAATATGCCTTAAATCATATGTAATAATTACATTTTCATCCAATTTCTCAGAAACACATATATCGCATAAGATGAAGCAGACATACTCATTACAATTCTCTGTAAACTTCACAAAACTTAAAACTGTCTCACACTGTCAAAACAGAATAATATTTAGAAGTCTCACATATGTGGATACTTCTAAAAAATGCATGGAAAGATGGAATTAAAACACAAGTTTATTTTCATACAAAATCTTTTGAAATCCATGCACTTCTTTTTTTACAAAATATGCATTATTATGAACTTTTTAAAGGTGTTTTGTATCAGTTACTCAATTTACCGTTTCCTTTTTCTTCTGTCAAATTAATTACTGAAGAATTATAATCAAGTACTAGCAATAGTGAACACCAAACAATAGTTTTAAAAATATTATCCATTTCAAATTTATTGAGTAGGTATGTTAAAAGTTAATGTTTAAATATTTAAAATGAAATTGAAGTTTAAAGATATGATTTTAAAGCCAGGAATGAGTTTGTAATTACTATCTTTAATTCAATAATTCAAAGGAAAACTTACCTTTGGTAATGGTTCAGGAACATAATCTGTGAGAGACAATCTGTCCATGTGCTTTTTATTTACTGTAAGCATCATCTGTCGTTTACTCCTCCTTCTCTGTTTTGTCTACTTCTAAGGGAAGCCAGGCTGTTTTAGTTCCTCTTTTTTGACATTACATTCATTTCTCATAATCCTGACTACAATGTTGAAGAGAATGAGTAACACAGATCATGATATGAACAATTTACAATTACAAAGTGCAGTCCCTTGTTTTTCTATTTTTCTTTATAAATTATCTCATCGTGGAGCCAGCATTGTGGCGTAGCAGGTAATGCTGCTGCCTGAAATGCCAGCATTCCCTATGGGCACTGGTTCGTGTCCCAGCTACTCCACTTCCAATCCAGCTCCCTACTAATGACCTGGGAAAAACAGCAGAAGATGGCCTGAGTGTCTGGGACCCTGCCACATCCACGGAATACCTGGAGAAACTCCTGGCTCCTGGCTTCATCCTGGCTCAGTGTTGTCTGTTGAGGCCATCTGGGGAATGAACCAATGAAGGGAAGATTTCATTCTCTCTGTCTCTCCTTCTCCCTCTCTAAATCTGATTTTCAAATAAACAAGCCTTTTATACAAAGAAGTGTGCCATTTAATACTCTCATCTAGAATAATATCCTCTGCTTGCCCACATGTGATACGTGGCTATCTTCCCTCTTAGAGTGGATATACAGAATAGCAGTGTGATAGAAGGGAAGGAGCACAAGGCCAGGGCGTCTTGATACTTGTCCAAAGTAGTGCAAATGAGTTAGTAGCAGAGCCCGAACCTCTCAACAACTTATTTCTATTACTGTGGGCCAGTCATTTAAACATTCTAAAGTTTCTCATTTGTAAAACACAGATAATAGATTCTGAATCTATATAACAAATTTGAGTCTCAAATAAATTTTTGTGTTGCCATTATTAGTGGATAGAAACATTCTATTCTCTAAATTCCTGATCACCTAGTAATGTGTTCTATATAACATCAGGTACTAAACTGAGGTTCAGTAATTAATGACAAGTTGTATTCCAACAACTGTTAAGTTTCTATGCATGCTGGTTTCTAGAATAATTGAGAACATATTTTTCATGAAGTATTTGCTAGCCAGGAGCTTCTTCCAGGTCTCCCACGTGGGTGCAGGGGCCCAAAGACTTGAGCCATCTTCCACTGCTTTCCCAGGCCATAGCAGAGAGCTGGATTGGAAGTGGAGCAGCTGGAACTCAAACAGGCACTCATATGGAATGCCAGCACTGCAGGCGGTGGCCTTACCTGCTATGCCACAGTGCCAGCCCTGTGTTTAGTTATTTTTAATGTGTTAAATATTTATTAATCACTTGCCACCTATCAGTTCAATCCATGGTGCAAGAAAACAGACGGCAAAAAGCAAAGAATATGTGTGGAAGGAAGGGGGAGGAAAGGCTGGATGTGATGGGTGATTAGGAAATCTAGCTTCATGAAGCTGATATTTGAGCATACAGTTAAATGAAAGAATGTACACCAGGTAGATTCTTGAGGCAGTAGTGTCACAGGCAGTGGACACTTGGAAGGGTCCTGAGGTTAAAAGTTTTCTTGTACATGATGAATAGCATGATAACTGTTTAAGTTGAGACAATGTGAGCAAGAGGGAGAATATAAGGATGAGATCAAAGAAGCAAAGGAAGAACCAAAGCCCTTTTAGGCTATTATGAGAGCAATGAATTTTATTTTGAGTGAGTTGGAAAACATTAGAAGGTTTTGAGCAGAGGAGGAACATGATGCAAATTACAGTTGTGTAAGCAGGAAAATAAGTTGGAAGGCAATTGAAATAGTCAAGGTGACACAATTGCTCCCATATGTATATGTTATACTTCCATACTGTAGCAATTCACAAGGCTGTAGAACCAAGGACAATGTGTGTATCTGCAGCATTGTATACATAACAGCAATTTCAGGAAGAGCCTCACAACGTGGGATAGGAGGAAAGGGGGGCTTTATTTTAACAGATGCACAAGAACAGAGTGGTAGAAAGGGCAGGAGAAGGATAGAAGGAGGAGGAGAAGAAGGAGAAGGAGAAAGCAGAAGAGGAGGAGGAATATGAATGGGGAGGGTTACGGGAAAGGGAGGGGAAGGAAGGTGGAAAGGAGAAATTTCATTCACTGAAGGTTAGTTTATTTTCAGTAAGTGCTCTTCAATGGGAAAGATCAGAAAGCAAGACAATCTAGATAAGAAAAACATGGAGGCCACATATGTGGCTCAAAAAGAAGAAAAGAAGAGAGGAATGGAAAAGAAAAGAAAAAGAAAGCAAACCAAACCAAAAACCTGTGAACTACTCCTGGAGACATCAAAAGAATTATTTAGACAGAACTGCCAGCAGGGGGCAGTGCAGGCTGCTGAGGTACCTGAGGCAGCTCAGCCTAGAAATCCATGAACCTCTAAGTCAATCAGACCTCCCACAGACTTAGAACCACCAGGCAGGCAAACATGTCATGAGACATCATAGGATTACTATGATACCTCATTTGGCAAAATACTCAATAGAGGTTGCTCTGTATTGCGACCACACAATTCTTTGTTGCAAATAGTCAGCAAGAGTCCCAGCCCCTGGGGTTTACAAATGCCAAACTCTATAGAAGTAATTTTCCTAAATCTCAATTAAATTTGAGCCAATCAAAAAAATGACCCTTTAAGATACAGGCCAATGTTTAATTCCAGAGAACCCAGGCAGGGACCAGCATTCTCAGGGACAAATTACGGTCCTCAAGGACTACTATGGAGTCACTTATTCTGTTGGTCCCAAGTCAACAGGAAGAGGGCAGAAATACATAATCTGGAGAATCCAGGCCAAACACACAAAGTCTGGGACACATGAAGACAGGTTAAGGCTGCTGTCATTCTGCACCATAGAGACAGAGCAGCCACAAAAACAGCGGTTGCTCCAGTCGCTGCTTGAGAACTTCTGAGACTGTTGGTGTTGGCATAGGCATGACTCTTAAACCAGCTGTTCAGTAAAAAATCTCGAAAATTCTTAAAGATCTGTAACGCATTTTCCTTGTCACCCCCAACACTGTTCAGTTTGTCTAACTTTTTGCTAGATCAGCCTTCCTCAGAGAGGTTGAGCTAGTAGGCTCAACTTAGTTGAGTTGTTTCTAATCTAGTGACTCCCAAATACAATGACATGGTTAAGGTAGAAGCTTATTGAGTGCTCATCAAATTGCAGAGCTACGTGAGCCCAGAGTTGGTGAGAGAATCTGCCATTCTCAGCACAGGGCTTCCATCTTCTGGCCACTGTGACTGTCCCATTGTGTCACCCTCTTGGGACACACACCACTTTCTCTCCCATCCATTTGGTCAGAACCAAGTCCCTGAGGGAAACTGGGAAACAGTGGTGCCAGTCATGCCCCTGATGAACCTCAGGATTTCTTTGAAGAAAGAAGGAAAGGATGGATCTTGATAGGCATGTGAGAGAATCTGTGCCAGGAGCTTGATGGAGCATGCCCAGTAGGAAGCCTGAGAAGAAGACAATTATGAGTCCCTACCCAGCCACTTATAGATGGAAACAACCAAAATATTGCTTTGTGATATTTTTAGCTTATTCAGAAAAGTCTGGAAAATCAGAGAGTGACTTCCCTTGCTATCACTCACTCTAGAGGTTCTGTATCCATATACTTGCTTTTCTTAAGTATTTATGTCCTTTGTATTTACACAAAGTATTGCTGGAAATAATTTTATTCTTTCACAAATTGTGTTAAAAAGTAACTGTGGTCTAGAGTTAAAAGACTAAGAATTACAAAGCACACCATGTAAAACTTAGCTATCATTGAATTCTCCATTTCCTCTAATAATGAAGAGACAGGCTTGAATCCATGTCTGTTCCCCATATCCTCCAAGGAAAACCCCTTTGAGAATGATTGAGAAAGACAGATGCTATCTATTTCACCTAAATCATCACTCCCATTATCAAATGAATGCATACAGTTCCCCAGCTAAAGATTATTTACAACTCCTTATCTTCTTTAAGGTAAATATACATGAAAAGAGTAAGAAAATAGTTATGAATTTCTATGCAGTATGGTAACATTCGTGATACTGTACCATAACGGCCTGGGGCAGTGATAGGCACTGTACACACATTACCTCTAATTCTGACAGCACTTCAGGCAAGACATTATGATCCTCATTTTAACACTTAGGAAATAGAGGCTTAAAGAACTGAAAGGATGTTTCCCTTGTGAGTGATGGAATAGAAAAGCCAATCAAGATCTTTCAATATAGATTTGCATAAGACAGGTTCAAATAACATTTTGTGTTGTAACTGCCATTGAATCTAAGATTAAGATGTGCTTCATAGACTGCAAAGTGCCAGCTCTGCAAGTCACCACGACATTCACTTGAAGTTCCCTTTCCTTGAATTTCCTTTTATTTTTACTCCATTGCTAACTGTTTTGCTCTCATAACTTAAATATCTGAAGAGGAAAAAAAATCTAAAAAATACACAAATACGCACTATACAATTAGAAATCTCTTTGAAAAATGTTAATTGGGTAGAGACTTTGGCTCATAGATTATGAGGAATAGAGTCTACACTGTGAATTCAGAAAAATGACCCACATCTAACTTCACTATGCTTATTTTTGACTTGTCCACTCAGTGGACCTATTTGAGGACAAAAGTGACAACAGTCAAAATGTCCATCATTTGAATACAGATGTGAGGACCTCCATTCTGTTGGTATAATTAATTCTCTTACATTTTTGTTTTCATTATTATTCCTACTTGGAAAGTTGGTACAATTGTTGCAATAGGGGAATTTGTCTAAAGTACAGAGATAAAACAAATTAAGCGAACATTCTAAAAACAAAACTTTCTTCAGGAAATAGATCTATTTTCATAAATAAAATCTACAGTGGAGTTTACTCTTTTCTTTAAAAAAAAAAAAAACTATGAAGACATAGCAGTTGATATTCTTCACTTCTCTATTCTTGTTAATGTAGTTCCTCTACATTCTACTTGGGTAATAGTAAAACTGTTAACACTCCTAGTTCTTGTTAGAAAGTCCCTGGCTTGCAGGGGCGGGGGGGGGGGGGCGAATATTGGAATTGAACTGTTGACTCACTCTCATATGACTGCACTGTGAAGTCCTAGAATTTGAGGGTCTATAAGGAAATTTTTGTATCTAAAATACACCAAAAAGTCACAAGAAAGAAATTAATTTTGAATTGAATGCACTGTGGCTAAGTGGATTTTCCATAGACCTGAACTTCTAACCATAAAATCTAAGGCTCATTGGTACCTTCTCTGAATTAGTGAGAGAACAACTTGTTACAGGTTATTTGAGAGGAACACTAGAGGGCAAATTGCCAGGATTCCTTACTGCCTTAAAAGACTAAGGAATGATTTTGAATGGAATTGTACCAACTGTAACACATTACAACGCATTCGCCTAAATGCAGAAAAAAAAAAAAAAGGGTGTGCCCAGACTACAGGAAGGCATGGTCTAAACCCCTATTACTAAGCTCTAGGCCACCTCTCATGCTATTCTCATGAACAAGGTGATCAGTGTCAGCTGATTTAGGCTGCATTTAGGATTTGCATTGGTGAAATGCCAGTGGAGTTCAACAAGTCAACCCTGTAAGCAGCCCTGTGGAGGAGGCTACAAGACTTGCTGTTCTGGTCATTGCCCATTTGCCCTCCACCCAGCCCCCAGGTCATGCTTGGCCCAGCTTTGCCCTGCCCTGTTCCCAGGTGGCTTCACTGGGTAGCTACAGAAGCTTCAGCTCAGGACCCCTCAGGGGCTGCCCTTCCAAACCTTGTGCTCAGCGCAATCTTGAACTGTTTTTCTTAGAGAGGGCCTCCTATGGATAAGCTTCATCCCCCACAGGACCTAGAGCCTGTTTTGCCCAGGCTGTCAGCTGACAGGGTGAGCGGAATCATGGCCTTTCCAAAAATGCCCAAACCTACGTCCTGGAACTGTGAACATGTTACTTTACACAGAAGAAGAGGCAGTGATGCTATGTAAGGGCTCAGTTTGCCATAGCTGCCTCTGAAGATGGAGGAAGAGGCTCATGAGCACAGGAATGTGGTGGCATCTGGAAGCTGAATTCTGCCCAAGGTCCCTAGAAAAGAACACAGCCCTGCAGCTGCTTTTGTTCCAACCCAGTGAGACCTGCATAGGCCCTCTCACCTACAGAACTGTAAGATAATAATTTGTATTGCTCTAAGTCTGGGATCATTTATAGCAGTGCTAAGAAACTCAGACCCCTGGCTCCCACTGGATTTGGCAGACAGGAACCATCTGAGGGAGAACGGAAAGCGGTGGCAGTGTTTCCTGACTGCTCTTCCCCTGCTCTGAGCCCCAGTCCAGCGTCCAGTCAAGCGCAGCATCTCTCCAGCTGCCCTCACAGCTGGAATTCCTCCTCCACTGCTCTAGCTCTCAGTGGGATTCTGGCCCCAATTTCCTTTGGGCCCTTTCACACCTAGAGCTGATAGACTTTCCATCATTATTTGTTCTCTTACCCCACCCAAAATTCCATAAATGGCAGCTGTAGGGAGCCAAATAGTGCCTCCCCAAATTCATGTGCTCTTAGAACCTCAAAATGGGATCATGTTTGAAAATGGGACCTTTACAAATACAATTAACTCAAAATATTGAGATGAAATCATCTTGTCATAAGGCGAGCTCTAAATACAACGCCTAAAGATGTCCTTTTAAGAAGAGCAGAGAACACAGAAACACACAGAGAGGGGCTGGGTGGAGGCGGAGGCAAAGACTGGAGCCACACCAAGTGAACGTTGAGGATTGCCGCAAACAGCAGAGGCCACAGGAGAGCGTGGACAGCTCTGCCCTTAGACCATCCAGAAAGAGCCAACTCCATCAGCACCTCCATTTTGGAACCCTCGATGATCTCTACTTCCCTTACTTTTAAAGAGATTGAACTAAATGACCTACAAGTGGATCGTTTGGTGATAACATTCTCAAAATTGGTTACCTAGGACAGGCAAGATGTGAATAAACAGTCATGCTATGAAATAGACCAAGGGGATTTTTGTTAGTTGATCACATGCTTTGTGTTAACCAAATGTCATGTGACTGCTAAAAATAAATTAAGTACAAAGAAAGAAAAAGTTAATATGGATATAGTATATGTTAGAAATGCATCTATCTGAAAGAAAATACGTGTTCTACTAAGCCGTGTTCTGTGGCCAGTTAAAAACATCAAATTTGTAAAGGGTTATCAGCAATAATGACTATCATCAAAGCAGGGTCATCAGGTTGGTTGGGCCTCTGAAAATGTCACACATGTGCTGACTTCATGAGCAAGGAACACACAACCTGGAGAAGGAAAGGTTTAAGATGATACTGAACAGCTAAAACTAAGTCCAGCAAATCAAAATGGACAAAAAGTTTTAGTAGCCACATGAGAAAAAACATCATAGTAAGCAATCGAAGAGTGGAATGGCAGTGTTGGTCACTGGCCTTTAAAGATAAGGCTGAGTAGCATCTTAGCGCTGCTATCAGTTTATTAGTGGTTTGTTGAGACTAGATCATGCCAGTCCATAAGAGACAATCATTAGCATCTCTTCTAAATTACAGGCTCACTGCCATCATCTCAGGAGGTTGAAACTGGCCAGCGAGGGAACGTATACACCACAGAGATCAGAAAATACTAAAAACAAAGGCTTTGTTTTCCCTGGAGACCTAGTGGGTAAGCATCTACTATCACACTACTAGGTGTTGTGAACTTCCTGCATTCACTGGTCACACCTCTGATACTGTACTGTCAACTCACGAAGTCTCCCATTCTGTTTGCTTCAGTTTGTAGAAGGATATGAACCAAGAGGGACGACTCAAAGTGAAGTTCAAGCGCCTTCAGGGTAGGACCTGTGAACTCAGATTCCTGGTTCTGTCCACGTCTACTCCTCTTCTCCCACATTGGATTCCCCTTCCCTTCAAGCACTGTTGAGTCCTCTCTTTCTTATCAGAGCTAAAACAAATCTCACAGGGGAAAGTGGAGACATTTGCTAGGGATCGTCCAGTAGGTGGACATTGTTATGCAGAATACAAATGAGGATGTCGTTATACTAACAATGTCATGTATCAGGCAGGGTTCTATGGTATGATTTAAGCAACAGGCTCAACAATGACGTGTGGATTAAAGCACTTACTGGCTGGTATTTCTTGGCTACATTTGTGAGCAAGTCACTTAATACTCCTTGGGTTCTGTTTCCCATCTATGGAACAGGATTTATAAGTTACTAAGGTTCAATACAAGATAATGAAATGAAAATATTGTGTCAGGTGTGCCACAAATAAAAATGGTTGATGGTAACTTATTGTTGTTACATCCTCACACAAAACCATATTTCTCTCATCCCAGAAGCAGGAAGAGTTAAATGCACATCCTCATCCCCTAATCCTTCACTTGCAGCTTCCAACTAAATGGGATGTAGACCTGAACAGTGTGACCCACTCACCATCCCCCAGGGACCAGCCCTGCACACAGATTTTCTCCTTCTGTGACTCTGTCCCACTTCTCAGCATTTTTATCCTGTGAATCTCAGAGCTTTGCCAATATGAACAAATCCTCCCTCAGCATGGTTCCTTCTGTGATTTAACAAATAAGTGGGAAAAGTTTTGCAAATGAAAATGTTGTGTAATACCTTGTCTGTATCTTACACACAAGTCTGTATTTTACACACGAGTCCTCCTTTTTCCTTTCTTGAAAGGCATCCCTTCCACCACGGAGGCCTAGGCACAAGGTTCATTGTCCTGCAGAAAGAGAGAGCGACCAACGAGGGCGAGAGCCCAACACAAACCACCACGCCTGCCCCCATGAAATATTTGCCTTTGAGCCAGCAAATATTTGTTTACATTGACAATGTGCCAGGTGTTCTTTGTCAGTGAATGAAAGAAGCAAAAATAGACTCAGCATGTATTTTAAACAAATGCAGTATAAAAGTGGAGAAAACCATCTACTACTTGTAGCTCAGTGGCCCAATATGCCGCTCTGCACACACACATGCACACACACCCTCAGATGCGGGGTCTTTCTTGTTTTTCTAAAGTTCAACCTGTTTATCCCCTCTGCCAGCATCCCGCTTACTATGACAAAATCTTCATTTCACTTGCAGCTTTATTAGAATTTTTCAGTTATTTTAACAACAAGAACAAAAAGTTCACTATTTAAAATCCATTCTATCATGGATCAAGTAATTGAGTGACTGCAAACCATATGGGAGACTTGAGTAGAGTTCCAGGTTCCTGGCTTCAGTCTGGACCAGCCTCAGCTGTTGTGGGCATTTGGGGAGTGAACCAGCAAATGAAAAATCAATCAATCAATCAATCTCTCTCTCTCTCTCTCTTTTTCTCTCTCTCCCCCTCCCTCCCTCTCTCCCTCCCCCCTCCCCTTTTCAAATAAAAGAAAAACAGATTTACCTAAAAAGCCATCTTTCAGATCCCTAAATCTTTACTAAATTTAACTTAAGTAAAGTTATAGAAAACAAATCACAGGGGTTGGGTCTGTGGTGCAGCAAGTTAAGCTACCACTAGTGAAACTGGGTCCAATGTGGGAGTTCTGGCTTGATTCCCAGCTGTGCTGTTTCCCATGAGGCCCCCTGCTAATGCACCTGGGAAGGCAGCAGAAGATGGTCCAAGTACTGAGTTCTTGCTGCCCAGGTGGGAGACCAGGATGGAGTTCCTGGCTTCTGACTTCAGCCTGCTGCAGCCCTGGCCATTGCAGCCATTTGGGGAGTGAAACAGCAGATGGAAGACCTCTCTCCCTCTCTCTCTTTCTCTCTCTCTCTCTCTCTCCCTCTCTCTCTCTCTCTCTCACTGCTTCCTCTCTATAGCGCTATCTTTCAAATAAATAAATAAATAAATCTTAGAAAACAAATCACAATGCTTTCACTAAGACCTAATTAAACTAATTTCATATTCTACCATATCCACTGCATTATCACCACAACAAACAGAAAAACACACTCCGGCTGGCGCCTTGGCTCAATAAGCTAATCCTCCGCCTGTGGCCCTCACCTGGGTTCTAGTCCCAGTCGGAGTGCCAGATTCTGTACCAGTTGCCCCTCTTCCAGTCCAGCTCTCTGCTGTGGCCCGGGAAGGCAGTGGAGGATGGCCCAAGTGCTTGGGCGCTGCACCCGCATGGGAGAGCAGGAGGAAGCACCTGGCTCCTGGCTTCGGATCAGCACAATGAGCCAGTGGCGGTGTGCCGGCCGCAGCGGCCATTGGGGGGTGAAGGAAGACCTTTATCTCTGTTTCAATCTCTCACTGTCTACTCTGCCTGACAAAAATAAAAAAAGGAAAGAAAAACACACACTCCAACAATAATAAAATTAAAAGAATATTTAAAAATCATTTGCAATCCAAATAGATTTGTTTAAAAAATTACTACAGTTGTCTATGAATGTTCATAGACTTATGAAAAAATATTCCTCTTGTCCAGTAGGTGGGAGCAGAGCTCTTCCATAGCGTCACAATTTCCCCACTTTGGTCTGCAATGCCTTCTGGCTGAGTTTGGTTATACCACACACAGAGACACAGCAGGGCTTAGAGACTCTCAGGCAAAGAGACTCCATAAATAGAGTTGAAGGGTGTGTTGAGTTTAATGGAAATTATTTTTTTAATGGATATTATTTTTTGAATAAAAAAACAATTATTTTTCAATTCACTCCAAAAGATTCATGTCAATGAAATCTGTCAGTACTCTGCTGGGCTCCTTCTAATTTTTCAAAGTTTGTTCCAATGGGAAGATTTCAACACTGAGTCAATCAGCCCTACAACATCTTCTTTGTCCAGTATCGCCTGCCTCCTTTCCCAAAGTTATTTCTGGTCTAGAAATTCAAGCTTTCCTCTCACCATAAAACTCTCTCCAAATTTACATAAATAGAGAAGATGTCCACTTATTTTGTCTTCAACATCAGATGATCTAGAAGGACCCAAGTGCAGCCCCAAGTTTCAGGCATGGAACCCCCTTCTTGTCCTTGACTTCATCGAGAGCAGCAAGGGATTCAGACGGGGACAGAGTCATAGGAAGTGCAAGGGTTCCATAGGGCTACGGAGTGACTGTTGCCTGCATGGGGGAGGAATCCCTGAAACACAGTGAGTGATGGTGTCCTTCCCGGGGTGGCTGCACTCAGCTTGGAAAGAAGGTAAGGAGAGGTTGACCAGCTGGCCTGTTCTGTGGCACCTGCATATGGGGGCACTCTGCTAATATAGCTTCCAGGCTCTTCAGTGTGTCACTCACTAATGTTTGTTGATCGAAACAGGAGACTTCTCTGCTGATAGGCATCTAAATTCTGTATCCAAAGCCCTTCTTCCTCACCACCCTATCCCCTCCCTGAATCTCGCTCTTGGCCTTTAATGGAAAAGGGCAGGGGAAGGGGAGGGGAGGGGAGGAAAGGGGAGGGAAGAAGGGCTGTTGCCATGGCTCATTTGGCTGCAGCACCAGCCCATATGGGTGCCGGTTCAGTCCCGATTGCGCCTCTTCTAGTCCAGCTCTCTGCTGTGGCCCGGGAGGGCAGTGGAGGATGGCCCAAGTGCTTGGGCCCCTGCACCCACATGGGAGACCGGGAAGAGGCACCTGGCTCCTGGCTTCGGATCAGTGCTGTGCCGGCCGTGGCGGCCATTTGGGGGGTGAACCAACGGAGGGAAGACATTTCTCTCTGTGTCTCTCTCTCTCTCACTGTCTATAACTCTACCTGTCAAATTAAAAAAAGAAAGAAAGAAAGAAAGAAAGAAAGAAAGAAAGAAAGAAAGAACAAAAGAAGACAGCTGATATTTGCACACAATCAACACAACAATTAATTTCATTGTGTAGGGCCAGGATTGTGATATAGCAGGTTAAGCCTCTGCCTGCCTCGCTAGCATCTCATATGATTACTGGTTAGTGTCCTGGCTGCTCCACTTCCGATCCAACTCCCTTCCATTCTGCGTATTTCACAAAAATAGAACATATAATATGTGACTTCAGTTGTCTGGCTTCTGTCACTTAGCATAACTTAGTCACACTGTAGCACGTATCAGTATTTCTTCCATTTTTATCAATGAATAATACTCCTTTGTAGGTGTATACCTCCATTTTTTTCATCGATTTACCCACTGGCAGATATTGGGGCTGTTTCCAATGTTTGGATAGTATGAATAAAGCTGTTATGAACATGTGTGCACATATATGTACTTGAGTACCAGCTTTCCTGGTTTGAGTTTTTGTTTTTTTTTTGTTTTTGTTTTTGAGGGACCGAGAGAAAGAGCTCCCATTTGCTGGTTCACTCCCCAAATACCTGCAGTGGCCAAGGCTAAAGCAAGGAACAGGGAACTCAATCCAGGTCTCCAAGGTCTCCAGGGACCCAGAAACTTGTGCCACCACACTGTAGCCCCAGAATCCTGGATTAGCAGGAAGCTGCAATCAGGAAGTGAAACCAGGACTTGAACCCACGAACTCAGATGTGGGATGCAGGCAACTTTAGCACTAAGCTAAATGCATGCTCCCTTGAGTTCCATTTTGTAGGGGAAGGTAAACCAAGAAGTATAACGCTGGGCCATGCAGTAATTTTACATTCAACTTTTTGAGGAACTGTTGAGCAGTTTTCCACAGTAGCTGAGCCCTTTTCCATTCCCTCCAGTACCGAGAGAGGGTCCCATTCCTCCACATCCTTGCCACTGATTGTTATTTCCTGGTGGTATGCCATAGATAGATAGATAGATAGATAGATAGATAGATAGATAGATAGATATAACTATATATATAGTTATATATATATATATAGCGAGAGAGAGAGAGAGAGAGAGAGAGAGAGAGAGTTATATCTGCTTACTAGCGACCCTGGCGGTACGATGTAGTACCTCACTGAGGTTTTGATTTACAATTCCCTCATTCCTATTGTTATTGGTTTCTTTTCATGAGTTCATTGGTCACTTAGGTATCATTCTTGGAGTAATGCATATTCAAGTCCTTTGCCCATTTTTAAATTGTGTTCTTTTTGTGTGGAGTTGCCAGTTCTTCATATATTCTGGATACAAATCTCATCAAATATATCTCATCAAATTTGTGAATATTTTCTCCCGTCTTTTAAGCTATAGTTTTCTTTTAAAAATTATATTTATTTTAATTGTATTTGAAAGGCAGACACACACACATGAGGGAGGGAGGAAGGGAGGGAGGGAGGGAGGGAGGGAGGGAGGGAGGGAGAAAAAGGGTAATATCTCCATTCCCTGGCTCACTTCTCTAAAAGCCTGCAACAGCCATGGCTGGGCAGGGCTGAAGCCAGGAACCAGAATCTCCATCCAGGTCTCCCCATGGGTGGCAGGGACCCAAGTACCTGAGCCATCATCTGTTGCTTCCCAGGGTGCACATTAGCCGGAAGCTGGATCAGAGGCAGAGCCAGGACTTGAACTAGATACTCTGATATGGATGTGGGCTCCCCAGGTTGTGTCTTAAAGGCTATCCTAAATGCCCAATCCCATTTATGTTCTTTTGATACATAAATGTGTTTCATGTTTATATATTTCAATTTATTTTCTCTTTCATTGCTTGTGCTGTTAGTGTCATTTCTAAGAATCTATTGCTGAATCCAAAGACATAAATCCACAGACATATGTTTTGCTCTAAGAGTTTTATGAGTTTAGCTCTAACATTTAAATAATTGAGCCTTTTTTTAGTAGTGTTTGTTTATGGTGTGAGACAGTGGATTTAAAATCATTCTTCTTCATGTGGATATCCAGATTCTGAACTCTGGGCTTATTTCTGAACTCTCAATTCTATTTCAGTGTTTATATGTCTGCTCTTGTGCCAACATCACAATGTTTTGATTACTGTAGTTTTGCAGTAAGTTTTAAAATTGGAAAGTATGAGTTCCCCAGTTTTGTTGTATT
Source organism: Sylvilagus floridanus (assembly GCA_949820135.1). Classification (NCBI taxonomy): domain Eukaryota; kingdom Metazoa; phylum Chordata; class Mammalia; order Lagomorpha; family Leporidae; genus Sylvilagus; species Sylvilagus floridanus. The sequence goes on along the minus strand of OX463236.1, from coordinate 31,669,941 downwards.
TTTTCAAAAATGTTTTGGCTCCTTGGGGCCCCTTAAAATTTCATGTAACTATAAAGACTGCCTTTTCATTTTGGTATTGTTTTTGCTGACCGTCAAGCTGTGTTCAGCTGGTGTTTCAGTGATGATTTCCTTTTCCAGTTTATGTGGACTGGCCCTGGGTGAGGCACTCCCTCACTGACTTCGCCAGTCTGTTTACAGCTCTGACTTGGACCTCAATTCCTGCTTAAGGTAGAAGGAGAGATTAGCCAAAAATGAAGGTCTTTTCTGAGCACGTGAATGATCTGACTAGACTTTCTAAGTTCCCCAAGTATGTGTGGGTGATTTTCAGTGGCCTGATTTCTAAAACAAGAAGACAGGCTGTAGCATGTCTCAGCACAATCTTTAGCTCCAGGTGACTGTGGATTGTTCCTTCACCTCATAACGTTGTTGAGCAAAGCCCATCACTTATCGACCCTATGTGAGCTTCAAGGTTAGCAAAATGCAGGAGGACCTTGATCAGTCTTTCGGGTGACCCCAGCCAGGTGAGAAAAACCAGCCCAGTAACTTCCCTATTAGACTCACTCTCCTCCCACCCTCTGGACTGCATGGCCAGAGGCTCACCCTGGGATCGGAGAATTCCTCAAGTATGTCAAAGAGAAGTAAGCATACATAATCTCATTGTACACAACAAGATGCAAAGATTTTGCAAAACATCCCTTGATTTTGTGCCCATCTATTATTGAATTCACAAATCTCCAGTGACTTGAATTTCCCACATGTTATAGAGCTACATTTTAAGGAAATTATTGACACCAAAATTTTCCTTGTTTCCCGGAAATCCTGAATCTTGTGGAATATGTGTAGATGTGGGTCACTTTTTTTCATACACCCTGTTTTGAATCCAATGTGCCCTTTTTATCTTAATTTCTTTGTCTTTCTCCTTCTAACTTGAGAGGTTTTCTTCTCTTATGATTTGGATAGTTTTCTTCTTACCAGGTCTCTTCTATTTTTGAAGAATTTCTGTCATATACTGGGCCTCTTGGATTTACCCCCTTTTTTTAAAAAAAAAATTATTTGTTTATTTGAAAGGCAGAGTTACAGAGAGGCAGAGAGAGAGAGAGAGAGAGAGATCTTCCATCCATTGTTTCACTCCCCAGGTGACTGCAACAGACGGAGCTGTGCAGATCCGAAGCCAAGAGCCAGGAGTTTCTTCCAGGTTTCCCATCTGGGTGCAGGGGCCCAAGGGCTTGAGCCATCTTCTACTGTTTTCCCAGGCCACAGCAGAGAGCCGAATCAGAAGTGGAGCAGCCAGGACTTGAACAAGTGTCCAAATGGGATGCCAGCACTGCAGGCAGTGGCTTTACCCACTATGCCACAGCTCCAGCTCCTGAATTTGCCCTTTATGTCTGGGCATTTCTCTCTGATTTTTTACAAGAATATGTCTATCTAAAATCTATGCCATGTTTCCTCAATAGCTGATCATGGTACTGTTTTCCTAATATTTCACTAAGGTCCTGAGAAATTCCATACCAGCTGCCCTGGGGCCACTCTGGTAGGGCCCATCACTCCTGGAATCCTGGGGTAGTTGTCCGAGTAAGTGGACACCCTTTCCGCATTGGTACCTGTGAAATCTTCCCTTTATCCTCCATAAGAATTCATACCGCTGCATCCAAGCATGAATGGTTTGCCTCACTGGCAAGTTCAGATAGCCTCAGACAGAAATTAGGAGCTTAAAAGTCTAGCACTTTCCCTGAATGTCACAGGGAAGGAAGTCAAAGAGTTAGAGTTCCAAAAGCAAGAAACCCCTGTGGATACCCAGACTCCAATCCCTAATGAAATTCAGTTGCTTGTATTTGTTGGGGAAAAGGGTATAAGGAAAAACTCCAAGAGCCACTGTATTAAGGTGATAAGAATATGAGGTATATTGTTTACATTTTGCTATTTTCCAGTAGATAAATAATGTCTCATATTAATTTAAAAATAAAAAAATTCAAACTAAATTCTAAAATAGAATTTCAAAATATATTAATGTTTATACCTCAACAACCACAAGGCAGAGACCTCACTCGTGCTCCCTGCTTGTTGTGGATCCTCTTTGTCCCTCATTGTCTCCTCTTCCCTATGTTAAACAGGAGCCCTGGTTGCAAAGCCCCCACAGCTGTAGGAGATGGGAGCTTTGTGCTGTTTCTCAGCTCCTGTGGCTTCCCAGTTCTTGATCCAAGAACCTTATGAGACCCAATAACAGTTCTGGTCCTTGAGCACTGTGATATTCTCTGTAATCCCTGCCATTTCTTCACGTTTAGAGAAAATAAGCTTAAGCAGGTTCAGTTTCAGTTTCAGTTTGGAGTACAAAGTTCCCTTATAAAGACACAGAACAAAAATTTTTAGGGAGTGGCCAATTAGGTTAGCACTTTCATTCCCAGTTTATTTTCCTAACTCCACCTTCGGGCTAATGTGGACTGTGGGAGGCAATAGTGATGGCTCAACTAACTGAATTCCTGCCACCCATGTGGGAGAAGAGGACAGAGTTCCCAGCTCTCAGTTGAGAGAGCCCTAGCTATGTTCGCTAAGTGGGTAGTGAACTAGTGAACTGGCACTGCAGGCCAGTTCTCTCTCTGCTTCTCAAATACAGGTTTGTTTGTTTTCTTTTTTTCCAAAATTTAACAACACCTAGTAATGAAAAGCCATCAGCTTGCTAATATTAACAGAAAACTCTCAGGTTCTATAGGAAGAAGGCCATTGCCAAATGCCACTGTAGCTGTATCCTTGACCTGAGTGAAAGGCGGTAAATCAGTGACACTAATTTCCATTGTGAGGACAGCTGACTCTGGAAGTCTGTTACTAGCAATTTCACCCAGAGGGGTGAAATTCTTTTACAAGCAGCTACTGGGTTTATGCCTATAAAGCAAAACTTGGGATTGGCATTGTGGCTCAGTGAGATAGGAGGCTGCATGCAACACCATCATCCCTGATCCAAGCTCTGGTTCCAGTCCTGGCTGCTCCACTTCTGGTCCAACTTCAGGTTAATGAGCTTGGGAAGGCAACAGCTGATGGCCCAAGTGCTTGGGCCCCTGCCATCCACACAGGAGCCACAGATGGAATTCCAGGGTCCTGACTTCAGCTTGGCCCATCCCTGGCTGTTTCAGCCATTTGGAGGGAAAAACAGCAAATGGAAGATCTGTTTCTCTTTTTCTGCCACTCTATCTTTCCAATAAATAAAAATAAAATATTTTTAAAGAACAAAAAAATAAATAAAGGAAAACACATGCATTAAAGGTCAGAATGGTAAGTTGCACTCTGCTAATAAAAAGTAATAATATTTGTGCCCCAAATGCCATCTTTTCAGAGACATTATTATTCCCATTTTCTAGGTTAGGAAATTTAATCTCAGAGAACTATTTTGCTTAAGCATTTAGACCTAATAAGTGGGCAAGCTAATAAACACATCCCTGCCTTGTGGTGTCAAGTTAGTGGTCTTCTCTTCTGTCTGGAATCACTTTTTAAACTAAGAATACGTAGCACGACATTCTCAGTGGAGACCAACCTTACCAATACTAACAGCTAAAGAAGATGTGAGGGGCTACGGACAAAATCCCTGCTCCAAAACATGTCTCCCCTTACCTAACTTACTTTATTCTTTGACTCAAGTCAGGAGGAATCTGAGATGAAAAGAATAAGTTCTGCCCTTATTAATTAGTAATGAATATCAAAGTCATATTAGAAGCCTTTTCGCCAAACTTATACCTACATCCTTCCATCTCCCCTGCCTCCTAATCCCAGATTCTGCATGCCAGAGGTGGGACTAGCACAGGTATATACTGAAAATGTTCCTCACAGGATTCTGAAATACTGCTTTTATTTAAGAACAGCTTCCTCATAAGTATTTGTTGATAGACTTAATATCAGAAAAATAACCCAAGTAAGAGACAAAGGACCTGAACAGAAATTTCTCCAAATAAGACATAAGGACACTAACAGGTATACAGAATGGTGCTCACTAACCACCAGGGAAATGCAGATTAAAACCACTGTGAGATACCATCCCATATCATATATTTATTTTCTTACAATTTTGGAAACTGGAAGTCCAAGATCAAAGTGTCAGCAGCCTCGGTTTCTTCCAAAGCATCCCCCATTGGCTTGTAGATAGCCAACTTCTTCTGGTGCCTTCGCATCATCTTCCCCCTGTTCTTGTCCCCAAATGTCCTCCTCTTGTAGGGACATTTATTGTATGAAAGTAGGACACTCTCTAAAGATTTGATTTGAACTTAATTATGGGGTTAGAGACCATCTCCAAATACAATCATATTCTGGGTTACTGAAAGTTAGGAACTCAATACATGAATTTGGGGAAAAACACAATTCATTCCACCGCACAGACAAATCCTCACTGTCTATAATAACAGCATTACAGTAATTTGCCCTATAAACACTTCAGCTTGAATCTTCCCACCTCAGTCTGGATTAGGTCTCCTTCCTTAGCACTCCCAAAACATGCTATGCATTCTCTGTCACACTCGAGGGCCTATTTTTCACTTAGAGGCAAAGAGACAGAGACAGACACACAGAGCATGCACTCTCATCTGGCCATCATAGCCAGGACTGGGTAAGGTTGAACCAGGAGCCAGGAACTCAATCCAGATCACTTTATGGGTGAAAAGAAGCCAACTATTTGAGCCATCTCTGCTGCCTCACATGGTCTACATTAGCAGGAAGCTGGTGTCAGGAGCCAGAACAGGTACCAAAATCTGGGTACTCTGATGTAGGACGCAGGCATATTAACCACTAAGCCGAATTCCTACCCAGTCTCTTTTTTCCTTATTCCAGCATTTATTCTTGTACCTTTCCCAGAATAAGGGTGTGTGACTCTTTTTGCCTTGAAGTTTTATTGAAGTATGAGCCCCCTAGCTTTGCTGTATTGTGATAATAACTCATGAAACAAGAAATACAGGATTAGCAAGTGTGGGCACTAGGTTTTCTTTCTGATATGTTGAATTTAAGAGTTATCTAAATGGAGACATCTATCAATGGACTATAAATATAATATTGGAGCCAAAAGGGAAAACTGTGGTAAAAGTATGGTTTGGTGAGTGGAAAGGCTCATTCAGGGGAAACACGTAAATGAGAAGAAGGGCATGGAAGAAGATTGAAGGATTAACAAAGACAAGAAGAATGACATGGAAAGGCCAGAGAAGTAAGTGGAGACTCAGACTTCTATTTAAGCATGCTATTTCATGTTCCAGACTCCTTTTCAGAGAGCTGATTTTCCTTTATGTTGCCACCAGGGGTCTCCAACAACTTCTGCAACATCTGGCGGAGCCCTCAACAAAAGCCTTAGCTCGGTTTCTGATAGATTTTCCAGCAGGAAGGTGCCTTGAGCAAGAAGGCCACACGCCTCACAATACTAGTAGTTTACAGGATGCCTAATGCTCTTCACGTTCAGCAAGCCCTTCACATGGTACTAACATGAGAATGCTTACGAATACAAAAAGTACAAATAACACACTGTATACCCTCCACCTCATTAACGTTTTGCCATATATGTTTTGTCCTGAACCATTACAAAAGAAATTATAAACATTATGATACTTCAACCTTTTAGCATACATTTCCAGAAAATAAGAGCATTCTCCCATCAGTCAGCATAAATATCATCACACCTAACACGTTTAGAAAATTTTGTATGTTATCTATTTTCCAGTCCATGTCTAAATATTACCACTTGTCTCAAAGATCATGCATCATTTTTGGTTGCTATGTCTCCTTTAATTTAAAGCAAATCCAATTCCATTCATGATATACATCCTTGATATCATGGAACACATCCTTGATTTGTCTGTTCATTTCCTTGTGGTATCTTCTATATGGATTCTCTACTACATATATTTCCTATAAGCTGAAAGTCAAACCTACAGGCTGGAGGTGGAATTTTGATGCAGCCGTTAAAGCACTGCTTTGGACAGATGAGAGTTCTTAGATTCAAGCCTGGCTTTGTTCCCAATTCCCACTTCCTGGGACATCTGTTTTTCCCAGACCCTCTAGAAAGGGATGTGCCCTGCTGACAGCTTGATTTTTAGCCCAGTGAATGCCTTGTAGAAGTTCTGACCAATTGAACCGTAACATGACACATTTGCATATCTTAAGGCATTAAACTTGTGGCAATCTGTTATATCAGCAGTAAAAAAAAAAAAAAAAACAACTAATAGGCCTATCTAAATTAGTTGTTTATTAAGGAATGTGTGTGTTTTATATCAGTCATATTTCAAACCAGGTGCTCCTAAAGCCATACCTATTATATTGTGTTGAACTATAAACAAAATCTGTCTCATTATATCGAAATAGCTATATTGTGGAAATATTTCTACCAGTTTTCATAACATGGGTGGATTTTTTTGTTTGGTTTTTCAAATATTTCAAGGACCTTGACTGTCAAACATAAGGCTTTATTCTATGACAAAAGTAATAGAGAGCTATCCCGAGAAGTATTCACTTCTGGAAGTTATTATCATTCTCACTTTGTAAAATTATTTATATAGAAATTTCCCAGCATAGTACAGAACATTTTGGGAGTTGATAAATGCTAGTTTCCTCCTTTCAATCCCATATTCTGTCCCAAAATACAAAATGAAGATTCAGCAAGTGATGTGCTTCTAAAATACAAGTAAATAAATGTACTGTGAATTATGCCCTCCTTGACGATTTTGCTATTATCCAACTCTCTCTGTAGGTTTATTACATCTTTGTACAAATGTAGCCTTATCTAATCAATGAATTTCCTGACTCTGTTTTTACTGACATTTTCTGTAGCCTCACTGCTTGCTATAATTCTTTTTTCTCTCTCTTTACATTCTTAAAGTAGCCTATAAGTTGATATTAATAAAAATGGAAAAGTAAGGACCTTAGAAAATTCATTCCTCTGACAAGAATTATCAGAAGCAACTTCTTTGGAAGTCTGGAAATTAGGCACATATATTATTCCAAGGAGAATTTATTGAAGAAAATTGTCGGATCTTGGGGCCAGCATCCCATATGGGCACTCATTCAAGACCCAGCTACACCACTCCCTGTCCAGGTACCCACTAATGCTCTTGGGAAAGCAGCAGAGAATGGCCCAAGGGCTTGGGCCCTGCACCCACGTGGGAAACTCTAGAGAAACTCCTGGCTCCTGGCTTTAGCCTGGCCCAGTCCCGGCCATTGCAGTCCTTTGGGAAGTAAACCACTGGATGGAGGATAGATTCTTTCTCTCTCTCTCTCTCTCTCTCTCTCTCTCTCTCTCTCTCTCTCTCTCTTTCTCTCTCTCTCTCTCTCTCTCTCTCTCTCTCCCCTACTCTCTCTGTAATTATTCCTTTCAAGGAAATAAAATATTAAACATTGTTGGTTCTTAATATGAACAATGGCATTTTAACTTACTATATTCCCATCTTCCCCAATTTCCTAGCGTTCTTGGAAATCAATGACAATCTGCAGTTTGACAACCATTGGCAGGAAAATGGGGTTGGACTCCTTCACAGCCCCATTCCCAGAGAATTACTATGAAACTTGTATGATGGCTCCCTAGAAGATCTGTTCACAAAGCTATCTTTTTTTATATAACTCAGGGCCCACTCACTATGAAAAGTCTTTTTCTTTGTGGCATTTGTTGAAGACAATCAAAGACAGTTGTTAAACATGCTGACTTCCTATAATGGTGGACAACAGTTGTGGCAAATAGGCTAACCAAAATGCTGAAAAGGGAAAACTTGGGAAGAAGATGCCAACAGCTGACTGAAAAGCTCCACCATATTCTTGGGAATCTAGAAGACCAACACCTGCATAAGGTTTTTCATATGTTCAGGGAACTTCTAGAAGGCCCTAAATGTTCACTGTTCACCAACCCTAAGGCTCAAAAATTGAAAACCATAGCAAGGTTGGAAAACTGCCTAGTTGTGTGGTGAACTCCTCAGCAAAATCTAGGATATTTATTAGTTTCAGGAACCTAAGGAAATTTCTTCCCAATTATTAGTTGAATTCCAAGATAAAAAAATACAGATTTCAGTGTTCACATATGACAAAGAATGTAGCTTTTACAGAATTAGCTCTGAAAAGTCACAAAACAAACAAAAACAATAAATACTAGCAATAAATAACCCTTGGAGAAAGATCAGATTTCTAGATTAACTACAAGATGGTATTTAAGTTATTCCATTTTCAACCAAAAGTTATGAGACATATGAAGAAATAAGGAAGAATGACCCATACACAGGAGAAAAAACAGTGAATAAAAATTGTACTGAGGAAGCCCAGATGTTCAATTAAATAATCTATTTTTAAATATGTAAAAGAACTAAGGCATATCATACTGAAAATATCAGGAAGTACAGAAATAATGTCTCACCAAGTTGAGAACATCAATAAGGAGATAGCATAGGAATTATACAAAATAAAAATTCTTAGTAGATAAGTGCAGTGACTCAAATAAAAAATTTACTAGAGGAGGTGAACAGTAGATTTGAGTAGATAGAAGGAAGAATAAAGCCATTTAAAGATAAGTAAATTGAAATTAACCAATCTACATACAGAAAGAGAAATGACCAGAGCTGCAAATATAAATAAAAATATAAAACACTCACCCTAGAGAGAACATATATTCTTCTCAAGTGCACATTGAACATTCCCTAGAATACATCATATATTAGAAAAGAGTTTGTATTTTTTCCTTGGTTTTTTTTTTTCCTTAAGATTTATTTATTTATTTATTGAAAGGCAGAGTTACAGAGAGGCAGAGAGAGAGAGAGGGAGGCACAGGGAGGGAGAGAGAAAGAAAGAGAGCTTCCACCTGCTGGTTCATTCCCCAAATGGCCATATCTGAAGCCCAGAGCCAGGAGCTTCTTCTACGTCTCCCACACAGGTACAGGGGCCCAACAACTTGAGGTATCTTCTACTGCTTTCCCAGGCCATGGCAGAGAGCTGGATAGGAAGTGCAGCAGCCAAGACTCAAACCGGCACCCAAATGGGATGCCGGCACTGCAGGAGGCAGCTTTGCCTGCTACGCCACAGTGCTGACCCTTTTTTCTTGTTTTTAAAATAATTTATCTGTCTCTTCTGTGAAGTATCTTTTCATATCCCTTGAACATTTTCTTCTGAATTCTTTGTTTTAAAGATTTATTTACTTATTTGAAAGTCAGAGTTACACAGAGAGAGGAGAGGCAAAGAGAGAGGTGTTCCATCTGATGGTTCACCTCCCAGCTGGCCGCAACGGCTGGAGCTGCGCTGATCTGAAGCCAGGAGCCAGGAGACTCTTCCAGGCCTCCCACGCTGGTGCAGGGGCCCAAGGACTTGGGCCATCCTCTACTGCTTTCCCAGGCCATAACCGAGAGCTGGATTGTTACAGCCATGCCAGAGTAAAGAATATACCAAGAGACAGTCTCTTATGCAAAACGCAAGTAGAGTATTTAATTGACCAGCATGCTGGGGTCGCAGCGTCACGAATGTGAGCGAGCGACCCTGAGTACAAATCACATCAGTTTTTTATAGTTACCAAAAGGCTTTGAAGTTAATCCATTGAATCTGTAGAACATATTTCACATGGGAACCCAGGGAACAGGGGGATCACATAAGCACAAAGTGTACAGGTGCAAGGTACAGATAACATCAGCTATTAGCAAGATTTACAACAGGTAAGGGTCACTTTCACCATACATCTCCTAAGGTTAAATAAAACCCTAAGTTCATCATCCGGGTGCCTATCAAGGTGAACAGGTTTTGGTTTCGATGAGCCATTCCCCTAATTTTACAAGGCCACATTCTGGTGTTATCTCTTCCTGCCCCAGCATCATTATGTCTGTTCAGTAAGAACAGGCCTCAACCCCTCCTTGAGTCAGGAATTTAGAAAGTAGGTCAAAAGTTAATCTGGCAAGGGTCAGAAGAGGAAGGGGGAGGGGGGTCTGCTTAGCTTTAACATTGCTTCAGGATCAGAAATGGAGCAGCTGGGTCTTGAACTGGAGCCCATATGGGATGGCGCTCATTCAGGCCAGGGCGTTAACCCACTGTGCCACAGTGCCGGCCCCTTCTGAATTCTTGATACTTAAAAACAATCAATTCCTAGCCTATTGATTTGGGACAATTATTTCCCTCTATAATTTTCATTTGTCTTTTAACTTTGCTAATGATGATTTGGCCACAAATATTTTTTCAACATAGTCCATTTTGTCAATTTTAAAGTAACTTCAGCTCTTTGAATCAAAGTTAGAAAAAGCGTTCCTAATCTCAGAAGTTCTTCTAGGTTTTCTTCTAGTACTTAAATGATTTCATTTCGATCTTTATGTTGATATTAGTATAGCATATAAGGAGGGGATCTAACTGTATCTTTTCCTGAACAGGGTTACCTTCTTGCCCATGCAGAATTATGTGTAAGATTCCTCTATATCAATGCATGTAGCTAGAGTTAATTTATTTCAAATGTTGAATTCCAATGTGAATCTGAAAACTTTTTATTCTCCATTGATAATGAGAATTTTGGCTATTTCGAATACTTTGGTATTATAAATAGAATGGTTATAAACATGTTTATATGTCTTATTTTTAAAGTTTGTAGCACTTACTGTTACATGCCTTGCATCAGTTGAATAACTGAGTTGGTATTTAACTATTTACTGCTACTTACTCATTCACTTGAACTTGAGAGAAGTAAGATCATCTTATATCCTTGGGCTATGTGCCATATTGACTAGAAGGGAAATAAACTCCCAGTGGGAAATGAATTGAATTGAATTCATTTGAATGGAATTCTTAGCCTGCTGTGGGCTAAATATAAAATTAACAATTTATTTTTAGTTACCCAAACCAGAACCATGTGCATAGGTCTTTATTTTTAAGGTTAAGAGAGAAATCTTAACCAGAATCAAATAAACCATTTAATTCATCTACCTTTGACACTCATAAAACTTCTCATATACATATGGACACTGATAAGTTTCTTTGATCCATCAAAAACAGATGAAATGTGATGGAAAATTTCTTGCATAACTTACTTTTCACAAATCCAGAAAGAACACATTGGCCTTATTTGGCATACCTTTCACATTATTGTTTTGACTAATCTATTTGTTTAAATGACAGGCTTCTAGAAGTTACTCTGTCCTCTTATAGTAGAAGCAAACGTTATGTCTTTCAGAATGCATTCCAGGCTAGGTTTTTATCCAGGAATTAAAAGCCTAAGTGGTGAGTGAACAAAATCTATGTCTTTTTCAGACTGTAATGGATTCTCCTCCTTACCCAGTGCTATACTAAAATAGTCACCAATAGGCTGGCACCAGCCCTTTTAAGGGCTGATTGAACTTATGAAAAATAAATTAGTACCTTTTGTTCACACTGAGGCTTACCAGAGACTCATATTTATATTATGGTTAAGAGGCAATCTTAAAAATACAACATTTCCATTCACCATAACATTTTGAGCTTTCAGGAAGTAGCATACTCAAGGAAAGGCAGTTTTAAAAATGAGAACTTATCTAAATTTTTAAGAAAGTTTGCTAAATGATAATTTAATAGAAGAGTGTTCAATTACTTGGTAGAATCACTATTTCACTATTAATTAGTCATAACTCATTAAGGTAAGTTTTTAGGTTATAATTAATATAGAATTAAAATGTTTATGAGTTTCAAGTCATATAAATAACATGTGTTACTTCTGTCTCACATTCAAGTCAACTTCACTCTGTCTGTACTAAAACATTATGGTAGCACCCGATCAGAAAAAAAAACATAATTATGTTGTTCTTAAAATTAGTTGTTTTGGCCGGCGCCGTGGCTCAACAGGCTAATCCTCTGCCTTGCGGCGCCGGCACACTGGATTCTAGTCCCGGTTGGGGCGACGGATTCTATCCCAGTTGCCCCTCTTCCAGGCCAGCTCTCTGCTGTGGCCCGGGAGTGCAGTGGAGGATGGCCCAGGTGCTTGGGCCCTGCACCCCATGGGAGACCAGGAAAAGCACCTGTCACCTGGCTCCTGCCATCGGATGAGCGCGGTGTGCCGGCCGCGGTGGCCATTGGAGGGTTTACCAATGGCAAAGGAAGACCTTTCTCTCTGTCTCTCTCTTTCACTGTCCACTCTATCAAAAATTAAAAAAAAAATTAGTTGCTTTAATAGCTAAAAGAATGTAAGACTCAGGACTTTTGTTAAATGTACATAGTGCTCATAGTTCTTTATTCATAGTATGTTTCCATGGCTATTTTGATTTCTGAGAAAAACTTTCAAAAGCCCTTACTGTTTATTCCTAAAAGATGCCATTCTATCTAGGGAGTATGCTGTCACCAATAGTATTTCCACAAATCCCACTTAGCACTCACTCCATTTGCCTACAAGGAAAAATCTGATGTGAAAGACTGACACTGTGGCATAGTAGGTTAAGCTTCTGCCTGCAGTGCTGGCATTCCATATTGATGCCAGTTCAAGTCCTGGCTGTTCCACTTCTGATCCAGCTCTCTGCTAATGGCCTTGGGAAAGCAGTGGAAGATGGCCCAAGTGCTTAGGTTCCTGAACCCAAGTGGGAGACCCACAAAATGTTCTTGGCCCCTGGCTTCAGATAGGTCCAATTCTAGCCATTGTAGACATTTGGAGAGTTAACCAGCAGATGGAAGATCTCTCTGTCTCTCCCTTTCTCTGTCCCTAACTCTACCTCTCAAATTCTCCATTCCAAGACACTCAGATAATTGCTTCAATAAACTCCAATGCCATAATGTCTCATACTTTTATTTAACAATCCTATCTTTTACAACACATTTTTTTTTTTGCCCAGGAAATCAGTGAGCACATAGTTAGTATCATTGTTAATATTTAACGTTCACTTATGGGAAAGGCCATATCTTTCCTTTCTAAATCATTTCTAAATTCCCATCCAGCAATTCAAAAGGTATTGTTCTGTGCTTTGGATTTAGGTTAAAAATAAATCTTACTGCTTTGATGCAATAGCATGGAGTTTTCTTAATCAAAGTACAAAAACGTATTTTGTTCCTAGAGTAGAAAATGAGTGTTTTGTACCAATATTTTGTAAATTATGCCTTAAGATTATAAAGAAAAAGTGCATTGTAGCATCATGTGACTCTGTATTTTAACAAGAGAAAATTCAGCCAATCACAAACTAGTCCCATGCTTTTTTTAAGACTTGAATTTGTAAAGAAGGCTCGTTTGTCTGGGAATGGAAGATGTGACCCGGAATGGGCCCGTGACATTTCTCTCATGGCACAGAGAAGCTGAGCTGAGAGAAAATATACAGTGCCACAAGTGGAGGTGGTGGGGAGAGAAACTGTTCTAATGGTGTTCAACTCTCTCTCTAATACTCCTCAGGGCAGTTCTAGTCACCTTCTCTCACTGTTACATGAAGCCAATACAACTCTAACTGGTTTCAACTAGTTGAAGTTGTGTCTCTGTCATATGCAACTAGATAGCAACAAAACATTCAAAGTATACCTCAAACCAGGGGGAAAATCAGTGCAAACTGAAGACCTTAAAATATTCTACTGGAGGTGAGAGGGCATAATGTGATCAAAATCCTTTGAAATTGATATCAAGGGTGTTAGTTAAACATCTTTCCAGTTTTCTATTAGGACACAGGCTAAGTACACCAAAGTTGTTACTTAAGAGGATTTCATAGCAACAGGGTTCTGGAGGGTGTTGGCTGACTTCAGCCTTCAATGAGTTATAAGACAGAGACAAGCTTGGATCTGAACTGGCTCAGCAGAGAGAATCCATTAGGATGAATCAATGGTTTTGTTAAAAAGAAGACCTTTCTGCCTGTGGCCTGAAATGCAAGGTAGCAAAAGGTTAAACAACAGCAACAAAAAAAATGTCCTACTGAATTACAAAGACTGAACAATTTGTCCTCTGTTAAACATAGCATGTTGGCTTGGAGTGGTTTTATCATAAGGAATCAGAGGTTTCAGTCAGGTTTTTTTCTCCCATGATTCCTCAAGGTAGCTCTGACATACTCCCTCCCTGACTCCTCCAGAACACTCCTATCAGAACACACTAACCTGGAATCAGCCCAGGGGGGTTGGAAGTTATTTTCCATGAGCCAGTCAAGAGATCCCCCTTCATTTGGTATGTTCAAAGTGTGAAGAACCCAGTAGAGTTAACCCTTCACTGCACACCAGTCTAGTTAAGAAAAATGCCACATACTTCTACTTTACTCTCTGGGATATGCACTCTTGGGACTCAGGTACCATACTGTGAGGAAGTTCAATTGGGCCCAGAAAAAAAACCCAGGAGAGGCCCTACATACAGATTCTTGCTGCTAGTCCTAGTCAATAGCCTGAATCAATTAGCTATAAAAAGAAATTTCTGGATAATCTGGTCCCCAGCCAAATAACTGAATCATCCTCTGCTTTTAAGATTTCCAGCTAAAGCTTCATACACAACAGAATAAGATTCTCCTGGGCCACACAATGCCTATGGCTACTAAAATAGCCACTTATGTCACTAACTTCAGGATGATTTATCGCAAAGCAATAAATACCACAATAGTTTTTGGGTACCAGAAGTAGGATGCTTCTAAAAATAAATCTAAGACATGTAAATTGGCTTTGAAGAGAAGTAACTTAAAGGACCTTGAGGCTACTCTTTGAAGTCCAAATGGTTCCTAGGAAGAGTTAGTCAGAAAGAAAGGGCTTCAAGGAGGCTGTCAGTGGGACTCTAAGGGAAAGTATGGAAAATGTTACTGGAAGCTAGATAAGGAAGCAATTGTTATACAGTGGCAGAAGTTTGCCAAGACTGTTATATGCAGTGATATAGTATATAGAATAAGTACCTAGAACTTGATAGTTGCAGAATATTGCAAGTGTCACTCAAAGGCTATGATAATATATGAGATGTGAGATGAACCATGGAATATACCACTAAATTAAAAGGGTTTGGTACTTCTGGGACTCTCCAGTGAGCTTGTTTCTCAAATCCAGTCATTTTCATAAGACAAGCTTTTTTCTTTTTCTTAAAGATTTATTTATTTATGTGACAACTGGAGTTACAGAGAGAGAGAGAGATCTTCTGTCTGCTGGTTCAGTTCCCCAGATGATGGCAAAGGCCAGGGCTGGGCCAAGCCAAAGCTGTTCTATTTGACCTGAAAATAGACAAGTACATTTGTGTTTATGCCTAAGAGAGATGGATTTTGACTGGGTTCTGGGAGGGCATTTTGAAAGTTTATGTATAAGAAAAGGGGACATGTATGTCTACTGGAAAGCCAAACAATGGACATGATTGGAAATTATTATAATTTTGGTTAGAACAGTCTTCCCACTAGTTTTCCTATTCTGGGGAGGTTGGCATCTACCCAAGAAATCTTGTCTAAGTGCTCCATCTTAATCATAAATCCCTCTTGTCTCCACTAGGAATGGACTTTTATACTAACGATATTGCATACTTCTTTTAGAGTTTCATCATTCAAATGTGAAACCCTGGGGAAAGTGGTGAAACCGTTAAGATGCCACATACGAGGCTGGCACTGTCTGTGGGCACAGTTTGAAACCTGGCTGCTCCACTTCCAATCCAGCTCTCTGCTATGGCCTGGGAAAGCAGTGGAAAATGGCCCAAGTGTTTGGGCACCTGCACCCGCGTGGGAGATCTGGAAGAAACTCCTGGTTACTGGTTTCAGATGGGCTCAGCTCTGTTTTTTTCTTTTTTTTTTTTTTTTTAATCCATTTTGGGGATTGAACCCGTGGGTGGAAGACCTTTCTCTCTTTATAACTCTACCTCTCAAATAAATAAACAAAATCTTAAAAAAAAAAAGTTGCTACTTGGGATGTCTGCATCCCATATTGAAGTACACGGATTGCAGTGCTAGCTCCAATCCTGATCACAGTTTCTAGCTAATGCATATCCTGGGAGGTAGCAAGTGATAGCTCAAGTAATTGTGTCCCAGTCACCTATGTGGAAGTCCTAGATTGAGTTCCAGGGTTTTGATTAGGCCTGGCCCAGTTCCAGAGTTGAGACCATTTGAAGTGTCAACAAATGGAAAGTTTTCTGACTGTTATCTGCCTTTCAGTCTTTCAATTAAATAAAATAAATAATATTTTAAAGTATATCCTGGACACTATGGTTTAGTTATAGCCTTGCCCATTGAAAAATAATTCATGAACTTTGAAATCTGTTAGTCTATAGGTTTGACCTTCATCATTTTCCTTTCCTTACATTTTTTTTTCCATTGAAGAACCTAGACCATTTGATCTGAGTTTCCCCCAGTCTGGACTTTATGGATTTTTTATTCTTATTGCAATGTAATCCATTTTTCTGTCCATAATATTTCTGCCAACTGGAACTGGATGGGATTCAGGTTTAGACCATGGATGGCCCTATGGAAAGTATTTGGCACATAACATCTGCCTGTCTCTCTTTTCATAATGGTAGCAGCCATTGATACTGCTTTTTAACTCCTTAAATGTTGTAAAATGATTAATTCTATTGTTTATCTATTAGTTGAAACAGTTCTATAAAGGAGCACATTTTCTGTAATATTTCGTTATCCAGAGGTATAATTCATACTGTAAAGTCAGGATAAATTCTTGACTTTCTCATTATTAGTTCTTCAGATAATTAGTTAGTTCCTTATCATTATCATTCTCTGGGATGGTCAGTTTATTATTATTATTATTATTATTATTATTATTTTAGATTATTGTGTGAATTAGGGGCTGGCATTCTGGCTCAGTGGGTTAAGCTACTGCCTTCCATGCTGGCATCCCATATGAGGGCTTCTTTGAGTCCCATGTGGACACTTCAGCTTCCTGCTACCATGCCTGGGGAAGTAGAATGTGGTCCAAGTGTTTGGGCCCCTGACACCTACTTGGGAGACCCAGATGGAATTCTATGCTCCTGGTTCCAACCTAGCACATCCTTGGCTATTGCAACCATCTGGGTAGTGGTCAGAAGATGGATGGTGTGTGTGTGTGTGTGTGTGTCTCCTCTCTCTAAAATCTGGTTTTCAAATACATAAATAAATCTTTGAAAAAGAAAACAAAAAAAGAAACCCCTTTCTCTGTCAACTTTCAGCAAAATTCATCCTGCTCAAACAATGGAATGGACTGTTGTTTGAAAATATATACATTGTGGGGTCCGGGCCTGTGGCGAAGAGGGTAGAGCCACTGCCTGTAGTGCCAGCATCCCATTTGGTGCCTGTTTGAGTCCTTGATGCTTCACTTCCGATCCAGCTCTCTGCTATGGCCTGGGAAAGCAATGGAAGATGGCCCAAATCCTTGGGTCCCTGCACCCACATGAGAGACCCAAAAGCAGCTCCTGGCTCCTGGCTTCGGATAGGCTCAGCTCTGGCCATTTCAACGATTTGGGGAGTGAACCAATGGATGGAAGATGCTTTCTCTCTCTCTTTCCCTTGCCTCTCTGTAACTCTGCCTTTCAAGTAAATAAATAAATCTTTATATATATATATATATATATATATATATACATATACATTTATATACATTGTGAATTCATGAGTTTAAAGGTATTTGATGAGTTTCAATCTATTGTACTTATTATCATTATTAAAGATCAATTGCTACACTTTTGCCAGTGTACGACTTCTGACTTCTTTTTACAAGATCTCAGTAGTTTTTCATAGTTTCTTTGCCATCTTCCATGACTACATATTCTAGTTTCAGCTCACACATTTTCAATGATATTGTTGGAATCTGACGCTTCGGGTCTCTTTTACTTGGAAATCTCATTTGAAGAACACAATCTGGACACTAGGGATATTCTTTGCTACACAGTGAGTCATTGTTTGTAGGCCTTTTCTGTGGGTAGAGCCAATACAGATAGACAGATAGATGAAAGACAGATGATACTCAAATTCAAAAC
Organism: Sylvilagus floridanus; assembly: GCA_949820135.1. Lineage (NCBI taxonomy): Eukaryota > Metazoa > Chordata > Mammalia > Lagomorpha > Leporidae > Sylvilagus > Sylvilagus floridanus. Next base: position 31,652,141 of record OX463236.1, on the reverse strand, counting down.
TATTTTTAATTTTAGAAGTTCAGTGTAACCTCTTCTTTCATCTACATACAGATTCCTAGTTCTAAAGGCCAGAGTAAATGATAAAATTAAATATTCCTTGATTATTCCTGTTTTACTTGATATTACATGCATAACAATAGATTCATAATGCTAATGCTATCACCATCTCAATACTGGAAAATAAGCTAAAAACTTTATATGCTTGTCCCCTAATTTATGTGCTGGAATACCAGAAAGTTCATAAAAAATTGTTTATTTTGTTGCAAAAAGTTTTGAAATGCATGCCTACTAAGGATAATCAAAAAGTTCATGGAAAAATTGTTATGAAAAAAAGTATGCCTGGTTTTCAAAAATGTTTAGCACCAAAATAGTCCTTTTAATGCCATTTTTCACAAGGTTTTTGAAGTTTTTTTGTATCTACATTATCAAATTTTATAGTTAATATACATTACACCCTCTTCCTCTTGTTTTGCCTTAAGTCTTGATTCTATAGGATCCCATAATATAATGTTCACTTCCTTATGTAAATGCCTATGCAGTAATTTTGGTTTCCTGAACCTCATTTTCTGGATTCCTCAGAAAGGACTCACGGACACAATATTTCCCACGTTGCTGAATGTTGATATGTTTGTGCCCTTTATACTTGAACACCACTTTCTATAAAATCCTTGGTGCACAGTATATTTCTTGAATGTATCATATATGTTACTCCATTTCCTTCTGGGAGGCCTTTGATGGCCCATGTACTTGGATCCCTGTCAATCGCATGGAAGATCTAGATAGAGTTCCAGATTCCTGGCTTTGGCCTGACCCAGCTTTGATTATTGTGGGAATTTGGGAGTGAACTAGTGAATGGAAGATACTTCTCTATGTGTGTCTCTCTCTGTTTCTCTGCTTTCCAAAATAAAATAATAAATAAATAAAATCTTGGTACCAAAAGTTTATTTTTCTCTTAGTCTTCAAATTTCAGTAATTTTACTTGAATATGTCTTGGTGTTGGTTACTCTGACTTGATATTCTCAGGTATTCAATATGATCTCTCAATTATTCCATTTTAAGTCATTAATTTCTAAATTCAGAATGTTTTTCTTGAATTGTAGGTTTTAGAATTTATTCGTGGCCGGTGTCATGGCTCACTAGGCTAATCCTCTGCCTGCAGCACTGGCACCCCGGGTTCTAGTCCCAGTTGGGGAGCCGGTTCTGTCCCGGTATATGTCATGCTCATGGTGCAATAGTTTTAAAAAGAAAGGAGAAGCCCTCATAGACCCACTAATCAGAGACAAACCACTGCTGAGTTTAGTATATCCCCTAAGGTTCCTTTTCTGTGTATGGCAGTTCTGAGCATGTTGTATATATAATTCTGTATTCCATTTTTCCCTACAACATAATAATTGTTTTCTGTTACAAAAAGTCCTCAGTACCATTCATGTGGAGCTATGCTAAATCTATCATGTGGCTCATCCATTATTTACTTAACCAATGCCAAATGTTTGACCAATTTAAAAAATTACAGGTGATGGTTTGCTCTGAGATGTTGGTTCCTGTTTCCTTGCTTCCTCCCTCTCTTACTTGCTTTATTTATTTATTTATTTTTAAAGATTATTTATTTGCAAGTCAGAGTTACACAGAGAGAGGAGAGGCAGAGAGAGAGAGAGAAAGAGAGAGTGAGGGAGAGCGGTCTCTTCCATCCAATGGCTCACTCCCCAATTGGCCACAATGGCCAGAGCTGTGCTGATCCAAAGCCAGGAGCCAGGAGTTTCTTCCAGGTCTTCCATGTGGGTGCTGGAGCCCAAGCACTTGGGCCATCTTCTACTGCTTTTCCCAGGCCATAGCAGAGCTGGATCAGAAGATGAGCAGCTGGGACTAGAACCGTCTCCCTTATGGGATGCCAGTGCTACAGGCCAGGGCATTAACCTGCTGCCCCACAGCGCTGGCCTTTATTTATTTATTTATTTATTCATTCATTCATTCATTTATCTGGGGCAGGGCGGGGGGTGGTGGAGAGAACTTCCCATCTGCTAGTTTGTTCCCCAAATGCCTGGGAGCCAAGAACTGAACCCGGGGTTTCCCACATGGGTGGCAGGGATCCAACAACTTGAGTTATCTCCTCTTGTCTCCCAGGGTGCTCATCAGCAGGAAGCTGGAATCAGGAGCAGAGCTGAGATTGGAACACAGGCACTCTAATATGTGATATAGTCATTCCAACCACTGTGCCGAATGCCAACCCCTCTGTTCCCTCTTTCTTTAAAAAAAAAAAAATCCCTGTAGAACAACCTGCAATCTTCCCTTTTTTAAATTTTTTTTTTATTTTTGACAGGCAGAGTGGACAGTGAGAGAGAGAGACAGAGAGAAAGGTCTTCCTTTGCCGTTGGTTCACCCTCCAATGGCCGCTGTGGCCGGCGCACCTCGCTCATCCAGGTGCTTTTCCTGGTCTCCCATGGGGTGCAGGGCCCAAGCACTTGGGCCATCCTCCACTGCACTCCTGGGCCACAGCAGAGAGCTGGCCTGGAAGAGGGGCGACCGGGACAGAATCCGGCGCCCCAACCGGGACTAGAACCCAGTGTGCCGGCGCCGCAAGGCGGAGGATTAGCCTGTTGAGCCATGGCACAGGCTGCAATCTTCCTTTTAAAAGTTTGTTTTTAGTTGTCTGAAAGAATTGAGCAACATAGAGAGAGAGAGAGAGAAAGAGTTTTTTCATATGCTAATTCACTCCCCAAATGCCTGCAACAGCCAGAACTGGGCAGACTAGGGCCAGGAGCCAGGAATTCTAGCCAGGTCTTTGACATACATGGCAGGGACCCAGGTACTGGGTCCTCATTTGCTGCCTCCCAGTATATGCATTAGGCAGAAGCTAGACTGGAAGTAGAGGCAGGACTTGAACCTTGGCACTCTGATATGGAATACAGATACCCTAAACTGTGGCGTAATTCACTGCGTCACAATGCCAGTCACCCAAACAACCTGTAAACTTATATAAGCCACTAATGAGTAACAATAGCCATATCAGACTCACACAGAAGTTCCCATGACAGGTGTTAATAAATTATTGACATCTCTAAAGAGACCTCCTAGCCCCATGTTAATAATTGAGGAGTCAGGGGTAGTCCTCTTTAATCTTGGAATTTTACCTCATCTAACATAGAAAAGTGTACAATAATTATTTCTCTGATGTTGAGAGTATGTTTACTCTGTTTATATATACATATGTTTGTATATGTGTGTATATGTGCCTGGGTCTATGAAATCATTTATATCTTCAGCTCTGATGTTTATTCTGATCACCAGACTCAGATCCAATTCACCTTGCAAAATTAATGCATATAAAATTAAAGTTCTTATCTTTTTCAATCAAACTTCCTAACTTTTCTGTTTCCTTCCGAAGTTATGCCTTACATCCAACATATTGATCACTCTAACTAGGTTCCTAAGAGACAGAGAAATAGAATCTTAATAGATTCCTATTTTCCCTGTCTTCCAAAAATCAATCAAGTCCAATATTTTCTACCACTTTGATATCATTGGTACAATCTTACTTTGTACCATTACTTTGGTTCTTACCATATTTCTTGTGAGCTTTAGCTAAAATCTTCCTGTATTTTTTAAAGATTTGTCTCATGTATTATTCATCCTATTCTTTGTAAAATAAGAAACATATACAGCCATTTATACAAGTGGGGTTTTTGAGATGTAAATTTTTTGAAATGTTCAGCAGTTTCTCGATATTAATTTCCTGCTGTTATCCACCAAGCTCTTCCTTGCTTATTTTTTTAATAATATCTACAATGGGTAGATTTCTTCGGAAGCAATTTGAAAACTCCCATAAGTATTGAGCTCAACTTCAGTTGGCTTAGCCTCTCTTTCTCTGTTGCTCGGTCTTTCAAACATTTTGTTTGGCCCATACGAACGACTTTTTAAGAATGTGTGCATGTGTGTAAAACCTGGTATTTCTGTTTACTTTTCTAAGGATAAAGATCTTACAAACATTCCTTAGTATTATCCAGTATATTGATTCCCTCTCAACTGAAACATCAGCCATTTATTTGGCTTATGTTTCCATGAGTTTTGTGCAGGAGCCAAGTCAAACACTAATGAAAGTATGGTAGGGACAAAGGGAGAATTTTAAAATAATATTGGTCTCCATAACTCTACCAGAAATGCACTTCCTAAAGTCACTGATGATCTCCTTTCCGTTAAATTCAGTGTGCATTCGTCTCTTCTCTGCATTTCAGTAGTGTTGACTAATTTCTATTTGAATTTCCTCCCTTGCTTGTTGGAACATGCCTTCTATTTTTTTCCTTCTTTTTTTTAACCTTTTGACCTTCCTCTTGTTATTGGGCTTCTTTGGCTCAGCTTTGCCCAGTTACTGTCTTTGATATCCTTCTCTTTTATTTAACTGTCTCCCAGGCTGATTTTATCTCCATCCATAACTGAATTATTTATCCACATAGTATGTTGACTCCTAAAACTTCATTCCAGGTTTCTTCTCTAACATTTATATTTGGATAGTTGGCTTCAATATTCCAATCTCAAACCCAATACATTCAAAACTACACCCTTTATCTCTACTATCACTCTCAAAGCAAAGCACAACTAAACAAAATCCTGCTCCTCATCCTGTATTTTCCCTGTTCCTGGACCATCTACAAAGGTGATTGGGCAAGAAACCAGAGTGCTACCTTCTATTCATTTCCATATCATCATCCATGTCTATTCACCACGCTGTGCTAGTTCTTCCTCCTCAGTAGCTCTGTAGCTAAACACTTGAATAACTGAACAAGAACTTGCAACCTAATTATCCTATCTACCTCAGTTTTATCTCCTATAACTAATACATTAAAATCTATAATTCTTTCTCTATCATTGGCACAGTAAGGGTTCCAGATAGAAATCCCTCTTAATTTCAGCTTGCATCCTTGTCAATGATATCCACACAGCAAGTGATGCTGAGAGAGCTGGAAGAAGAAAAGAGGGGAAAAGTAAAATGTTCCCAGATGGTTGTCTGAGTGTCACCTCTACTCTCCCTCTGAATGAGGGCCTCGATTCTATGTAACATTTGTTTGATGCCTTATTTAAACTGCTTTACTGGACATTTTCCATTTGTTAAGCTCCCTAGAGAAAAAAAAATGTCTTGTTATATAGCTAGACTTCATTTTCATGAGAGTTTACACCTGGCAAACGTTGCAAGGGCCCAAACCTCTTAGGATGATTTAGGAAAATGAGATATGAAAGTTTTACTTCAACTGAGTGATTCCATTTTCGGTTTTTAATAGGATAAGAAACACAGGCGCATTATAAATCAATACTCCGTTGAACGGTGTTAACAACCAAGGAAGCAAAGGGTTCAAAGAATTAACTAAAAACGAATTTTCCAGGATAAAGTGAAGAGACCTCTGGAGCTAAATATCTGCATTGTTTGAGATTTTGTTTTGGTTTTTTACTTTTTAAAAGTATGTGATGGATTAGGAAGACACTTTTTTCTGTTAATACAAACTGAAGAAAATTGCTCGTTTTCTTAGTCAAAATACGGTGTTTCTGTCCCCCAAACATCCTGGAGAAGTTGTTTATAAAGACTCAGGAGTGCTGGCGAGGCCCGACAGCCTAGGGCATGTGGCAGGTGCCTGCAGGATGAAGTGCTCAGACTGCATAAGCCCCAGGAGCCCGTCCGTTACTCACTGCCATGGCTTCCGTGAGCGACCCAGAGCTACTGCTCCATCTACGCTCCAGACACGAGGGCCGTCCCGCACCCTTTCACAGGGCAGAGGCGGGGAATGCCACCATCTGCTCCTCAGGTGCTCACGCTCAGAAACCAAGAAAACGAACTTGAGTCGCATTGCGCGTGTTCGTGTCCTCGTCAGTGTCTGGAACTCTGGAGAATAGCTTTTTTCCAAAGAGTATCTCTACACTTCCACAAGAAGTCCCAAACCGCAAACCCCAAGGATCTTCACACGCTCTCATTGCTTGTTTGTTGTTTGCTTGTTTTTTTCATCTTTGCCTTCAAAATAAACCAAGCGATCAGCATGAGGTAACCTGATTCCCAAGGCCAGGGGCAAGCACACAGGTACAAGCCGTCAACAGGGAAAGGGCTCTGCTCCCGCTACCGGCTACCGGCAGGCTGGCCACCGCTAGTCCACCGGTGGCTCCGCAGACCTGCAGAGCACGCACGCACACCGGCTCAGGGTTACCGGGCGCCCCGCAGGCCGCCGCCCCGGACGCGGCCCCGCCCCTCACCTTGCCTGCGCGGCGCTCGGGCCGCGAAGGTGCGTGCGGCGCTCGCTGATTGGCGGCGGCCTGGCGCTGCCCGCCTGCCATTGGCTCCTCGGGCCTCTTTGTTCCCGGTTCCCCGCCGCAGGCTGCCTGCGGCGGACTGGGCGGCGGAAGTTCGACGGCGCCGGGCGAGTGGCTGCGGCGGCGGCGCCGGAGTCCCGGCCGATCCCGCAGTGCCGGGGCGGAGCGGAGGCCACCTGAGCCTGGACGTGAGATCCCGGACAGGAGGAGGACGCCCCCTCTTGACCCACAAACATGGACCTGGACGCCAAAATGAAGAAGGTATGGGGCCGCGGCGGCGGACTGCGGGCGACTTCACCTGCGCGGGCGCGTCCCTGACCCCCGAGGGGGTGTCGCCCGCTGGCTGCCCGGACAGGTTGGGGCGCGCGGGCCGCCGGGCTCCGGATCTCCGGGGTTCCGGGTCGACGACGAAGTGCCGGGTGGCCGGGCTCCGCCGAAAGGCAGAGGCTGCGGAGAGTGGGGATGGGGGCGCGGGTCGTTGCCCTTGGGGGTCCTCCACGTCCCAGCGGCGGGAGGTGTTTGAAACTTTTCTTGGAGATGTTTGTGCAGCCCCTCTGTCCTCCCCCCCCAAGGGAAGAAGGAGATCGGCGACCCCGTGACACTTGTTCTTCCTGTCTGAGGAAGTTCAGCTTGGTTCATGGGGTTCGGGGGCGCTGCCGCGGCGTCCAGCCAGCCGCCCGCGGCGCCCTGGAGTGAGTGCTGATGTGAGGCTCTGCCCTCGCACGCGCGCTGCTGATAACTCCTTAAGTGATGACTGGGGGCGAGGGCGCTGCCTGCCTCGTAGGGAGGGGGTTCTCCCTCTGAGAGCGTCGGCGCCCGCACAGGTTCCCAGCCCCGCTGCTCTGGACGCCGGGACCCCCAGCCCCACCGGGGCCGCTCCCCGATTCCGGGGAGCCCCCGCGTCGCCTGGCAGAAAGGGGTGGGGACCAGACTGTGACTCAGAAGGAACGCTGTTGTCACAGTCGAGTGTAACGTTCTGCGGTCAATTTAGGCGAGCCTGGTGCCCTTATCAGCTAGGGAAGGAAGTTTTTGCAGAGAGAAGAAATGGAGAAAACTTCATGTTCATCTCCTGACCGCGACAGGTCCCCGGTTTATTATCTCGTAGAGTCAAAGGTCCGGACTTGAGCACTAATTCCGTCTTATGCGCAGGTGGGGGATTATATCAGAACATGTACTCGAATGCAAAGTGTTAGGAAGCTTCTGGCCAGTGAAAGCTTGGAGAGAGGAGTTTCCTGGTTCTTTATGACTGAAATCCGCGCTCCAAAGGGAATTCAGGACAGGAAAACCTCGCTTAGGAAAGTTAGGAAAGAGCATTCTCCTCTCCTCTTGTTGGGTTTTTCTCTTTTTTATTTTAAACAATATTCATATTTTGGTTACTCTTGCCTGCCACTAGGAAAGCATTTTTGTTTGCTGCTTAGTTAGCTTTCTGTTGGTGAACACTATTTGATTTATACTTGTATAGAATGTGGACGGTACTACCTTTACTTTCAAGCATTGATTGAAAAACTACTCTGTAAAAGTCAGCATTCCTTAGGGGAGGGGAAGACATAGATAGGTGGAGCACAGAGGATTTTTAAGGCAGTGTCGCTCTTCTGTACGATGGTGGATAAACTCCACTATATGTTTGTCAAAACCTGCAGAATGTACAACACATGAGGGAATCCTAGTATAAAGTGTGGACTTTGGGATAATGATGTTAATGTGCTTTATCAAAGATTGCCATGAATTACCACTCTGATGTGGGATTTTGATAGTGGGAGAGGTTATGCATGTTGGGGATAGGAAATCTGTGAGAGCTTTGCATTTTTTTCCCAATTTTGCTACTTTAATAAATAAAGCCTATTCAAAAAGAAAAAAAAATGAGCATCTAAGAGTTTTTCAAACTTGGAGACAAGGAGTAATTTTGAGGGAAAAGGTCCAAAGTCAAGAATTTTGTATGCTTGCAAGGGAAAAATCCAGACATTTATTTATAAATAGTTTCCTTAAAGTTCCCAATCTGAGTTATAATAAACAGTGCCCTTTACTTATGGTCTAATTTTTATCCTCCATCCCCTCTTTACTTGAAAATGTTATCTTTCCGACCGGAATCAACCTCTGAATCCTTCTCCCTCTCTACCCCCCACCGCCAAGAAAACAGATTCCCTAAATTTACAGCTGTTACAGATAATTGCATGCCATTGACAAATCCCTGTCACTATCCTGTCACTGATGGTGATCCATCCAGCCATTAAATTGGAAGCTACCAAAAGGACCCTACACTTGCCCATTGGCTTCTACATTGGCTTCTATGTCCCACCTGCCTTTGAAGGAACCTTGACAGACTTGACACTCTGTGAGTTGGACAAGAAGTCTCCCAGTACAAAACAGTATGGAGAGCTCAGGAGTGTGTTTCACAGAAATGTGTACTTCCTTAGGACATTGCTTCCTACGACACCCAAAGATGGAAACGATACGAGAGTATCTCTGATTTCCTAGCAGCACTTTCTCACTCTTCTTTGACACCTAGATGATTTCAAGTCTCTTTTCTTTTTGATCTGAGTACACAAGAAAAGTAATAATAATTTAAAGAAACTTAAGAAAAGCAGTTGGGGGCTGCCATTGTGGCTCAGTGGGTGAATCTGCCTTCTGCAGTGCTGGCATCCCATATGGGTGCAGGCGCTCTGCTTCCTGGCTGCTCTGCTTCCGCTCCAGCTCCCTGTGAGTGCTCTTGAGAAGGAGAGCAGTGGAAGATGGCCCAAGTGCTTGGGTCCCTGCACCAACGTGGGAGACCCAGAAGAAGCTCCTGGCTTCCGTCTGACCCAGCTCCAGCCATTGTAGCCATTTGGGGGGTGAATCAGCAGATGCAAAATCTCTCTGTCTCTTTCTGTAAGTCTGACTTTCAAATAAATAAACCCCCTCCCCCCAAAAAAAAAGAAAGAAAAAGCAGGTTGGCAATTGGAGCAGGAAAGAAACAAAGACACAACCATTTACATGAAACTAAACTTGATTTCTGTTTTACAATGTGTGGCATTTTTTTCCCTTCTAAAATCCATGCATGGTTGATTTCATAAGGAATTTTCTCCATGGAGAAGAACAGTTATTTTTTCCATTAACATTTTGTGTAGAAAGAATTAAAAGAACTGTGATAAAGACATAGTGGCCTGGGTGGATGATTCTATTATGATTCTTGATTTAGAAAAGGAGTGATGTCAACACCCGTTGCGCAAATTTGAATTTATTACCAGTTAAATCCCACCATCACAAATACGGGGGATTTTATAATTAGATTTTGGTATATTTTGTTTTGTTTGACTTGAGTGAGCTGTTGCTAGGATGTGGGAGATAGTTTGGTCTTACAGAGTTTCTGTTTTAATAATATTTTAGGACAGAATTTGACTTGTATGTCCTTGCGCTGTCTTCTGAGCTACTCATCCAAGTCTTCTTCCTTAAGTTTCTTGTTGTAATTGACTGTGAGAGTCCTTGTCTGCTTGGGAAAAACAATGGGCTTTGAGAGGCAGAAACAGAGTCTCATTTTGTGGTGAATGGTAAGTCATGGCCCTCGGCCAGCTGTTTTCCTCTTTCCTTTCTGTGGTACTCTCCCGTGAGAATCACTTCTTTTTCTTTAAAAGCATCCCAGAGACAAGGAGAACTCCAGTAATTTCGCTTACACTGCCCAGAATTGCTGCAGGGCTTTGATTTTACTTCATTCACTTTGCCTCCTTTCTAGCCCCTCTCTTTTTATACATCTTAACGTCTTGAACACTTTTCTTAGTATTCCTTAATTTTACTTTTAAGAAATGAGATGCATTCTAAAGGTTGTAGGTCATTAAAATTCTACTGTGTCTGTATCTAAATCTGTTTTAAAAGCTTCTGTCATCAGCCAAAAAAGCATAGTGAAACCAAGTGGTTGCAATTAGAAAAAGTACTGAACCACAGACATTATTTCCATTAGAAATAAGAATGAGCCTTTCTCTTAGGTGGGCCCATGGTCAAAGTGGGATTTACTGCTCAATGCTATTTTTGCCTGCAAGCATCATTGAAGCAATTTTTACTGTGCATCATAAGCAAGGCTGGGGGTAAAGGAAGGACAAGACATAGCCAGGACTTGGCGTTAGAGGTGGTTTCTGTCTTTCAGAACAAATACAGAAAAATGTGAAGTGGTCCTCAGCTAGACTCTTACCCTTCTAACCTGGGGTGTGGTTCCTTACATTGCTTACGGAAAATGCTTTCTCTTACTTGCCCTGAATATTACTTTGAAGGATATTGTGGTAGGTGTTCTGTTGATTTTGCTCTTCTGTGCTATCTTATGAAGTAGAAATGGTGACTTTCACCTCCGCTGACTGTGACTCATGTACCATCACCCTGCAAGCTGACTTTGTGCAGTGTGCAAACTCCATCTGTGACAATCTTATTCTTCAAGGGCCACTCTAGCACCGTGCACCTCCTCTTGGAAATCTTTCTTCTTGTCCCATCTGGGTGGAAAATTTTTTTCCCTAAATATCCAAAGCATGTTCTTTCGTTTTCTTTTTCTTTTTTAAAAGATTTATTTATTTACTTGAAAGGCAGAGTTACAGAGAGGCAGAGGCAGAGAGAAAGAGAGGTCTTCCATCCTCTGGTTCACTCCCCAGATGACTGCAAAGGAGCCAGGAGCTTCTTCTGTGTCTTCCCCCACGGGCACAGGGGCCCAAGGACCTGGGCCATCTTCTACTGCTTTCCCAGGCCATAGCAGAGAGCTAGGTCAGAAGTAGAGCAGCCAGGACTTGAACAGGTGTCCATATGGGATGCGGGCACTTCAGGCGGTGGCTTTACCCACTTCACCACAGCGCTGGCCCTGAAAGCATGTTATTTCTTAGGGCACTCATCACTCATCACCTTTAGATTTCAGCATCCATTGTTGTTTTATCTTCTTATCTGGACTGTGAGCTTGAGAGATGTCCTCATATCTATTTGCATACTTCATTTGCTATTCAAAACAATCTTACCAAGTAGACCTTGGCCCCATTCTCAGGATTAAGAAGCTGAAATTCAGATAGCTTAATCTACAACTAGAGAACCTTACTATGAACCATAATCTGCACAGTCCCTCCTCTTTTCCCAATCAGCCGGTCTTGCTTAGTCATGTATATTGAATTAATAACGCATTATAAAAAGAAAAAGTACAGTGTATTTCATTTTCATTTGTTTAAACGAATTGTATTTGAGGAAGTGGTTTATAGTCTAATAAAAGTACCAATCTAATGGTTTTCAATATTTATAGGTTTTCCATGTTGTATATATGCCTTTTGATGTAAGTTGCTACCCTTTTTGGGAAGTGACAAAGTCTTTTTTAAAAAAAGCGAAAGTATTGTGCAAAGGAATTTCTGGGAGACTTTACAAGTGAAGAAGTTGCGTAAGCTTCAGTAATATTCTGGACCCTATCTTCTAGGATTCTTCCAACTTCTCAACTTATTTTGGGAGCCAGCGGTGATGCTGCCTCCTAGGTATTTAATATGGTACTGAGTGGTAGTGACCAAGCCTTGCGCCTCTGTCTTGGAAGTTCCTCAGTGACATCTGGAACTGTGGGAGTGACACTCACGGCTAGGCTTCAGAGAGTTTGTTCTCCTGCTGAACTCCATAGTTGATAGAAAGCCTGCCTCAGTACCTGGATAGATTAAACTTTATTCCCCTAGTAACAGAATACTCAAAGTGCCATGGAATGGCGGACCAGCTAGCTAAGAAGCCAGCAGCTTAAAAAAATTAAGCTCTGACTACTAGGAGAACTATTTGTTTTAATTTCTCATTGTTTATATAAGAAAAGTTGTTGAGAAGCAATAGCAGGCACCAAAATGATCAGGTTTCTCTTGAGGTTGTCATGAAGTTGCAGAGTGATGCCTAGCATTATGAGCAAGAAATAAACACCACAGAAGATCAGTGTGTAATGGAGTTAATAAGAGGGCTATCTGGGGCTAGCCTTTCACTTCTGTTGGGATGCTAGTTGGAATGACTGCATCCCATACCAGAATGCCTGGATTCCAGTGGTGATAGCTCAAGTACTGGATCCCTGCCACCTATGTGGGAGACCTGGATTAAGTACCTTGCTCCTGACATCAGCCCTCAGGCCATTGTGGGCGTCTGGAGAGTGAACCAAATGATGGAAGCTTTTTAAATTTAAAAAAAAAAAAAAGAGGCTTTAAAAAAAGATTTATCTATTTATTTGAAAGGCAGAGCTACAGAGGCAGGTCTTCCATCTGCAGGTTCACTCCCCAAATAGCCACAACAGCGAAAGCTTAGTTGATCCAGAGCCAGGAGCCAGGGAGCTTCTTCCAGGTCCCCCACGCGGTTGCAGGGGCCCAAGGAATTGGTCCATCTTCTACTGCTTTCCCAGGCCACAGCAGAGAGCTGGATCGGAAGTGGAGCACCCAGGTCTCAAGCTGGTGCCCAGATGGGATGCCGGCACTTACACTTGTGTCACAGAAATTACATTATTGTATGTGAGACAAAATGAATCACAAAGTAAATGTTTGGAAGCAAGCGAGCTGGCATTATGCCTGCAGTGAGCTCTGAGGTCACCTGTGTACTGGATTGCCAACACTGACAGTGGGTAGTTTTGGTGGTGATTTCTGGGCTTGGCTCCTGGTTGTGCGAACTTTTTTTTTTTTTTTTTTTTTTTTTTTTTTTTTTTTTACAGGCAGAGTGGACAGTGAGAGAGAGAGACAGAGAGAAAGGTCTTCCTTTTTGCCGTTGGTTCACCCTCCAATGGCCGCCGCGGCCGGCGCGCTGCGGCCAGCGCACCGCGCTCGTCCGATGGCAGGAGCCAGGAGCCAGGTGCTTTTCCTGGTCTCCCCATGGGGTGCAGGGCCCAAGCACCTGGGCCATCCTCCACTGCACTCCCGGGCCACAGCAGAGGGCTGGCCTGGAAGAGGGGCAACCGGGACAGAATCCGGCGCCCTGACCGGGACTAGAACCCGGTGTGCCGGCGCCGCAAGGCGGAGGATTAGCCTGTTGAGCCACGGCGCCGGCCATGCGAACTTTTTATTTAGTATACTTATTTCACGTATCTTAAATAATGGCAAATAGAAAAGAAATGAGAAGACAGCTTTTATGTGTTAGAAATGTGAAAAAAATCATAAACGGATATGACTTATAATTACCTACACCTATAAAGTACACAAACCAAGTGTTTTCCCTGACTAGAGATGCCGCATACAGGAGTCATTCTTGGATTTCCTGTTTGCAATCATTGCCAGTGTTTGTTTGGTAACAGCTACCATGGTAACTGAAGTCATGATTTTTAAAAATCTGTGTATTAGATCATTAATATGCAGAACATACAGGAAATTATTTTGCTTTTTACAAGGTGTTGATGTTTGGGAAATTTCTATAATTATGAATTGTGAAATCAACTTTTTCAAGGAGAGGAAAACAGAGAAACTGAGGACTAACCAAATTAAAAACAGGTTTCAAAACCTCAAAGATTTTCGAGATTTTAAAGAAAAATAATTTGATAATTAATAACTTCACCAGGGTTCTTTGTGTAAATACCCATGTATTAAAGTTTGTCCCAAACACTGTTAGAAGATTAAATTCAGAAATTATGCCTTTCAACTACCCAACTACAGTCTTTGACTATCCCATGTACAGTCAAATTTATTGTAGTTTCATCGTTTTTTCCTGAGTACCCCATCTAACCTTCCTGCTTAAACAGTTGGGAATCAGAGAGATAAGGGTACCTATGACACATTTTCTAAGTTTCACTGCTTTTTCTTTGGTCATAGTCACAAAAGGACAAGAGTGCAGTTTAGAACTGCCAGTTCCTCTGATGGGTGGTCTGCGAAGACTGGGGGCTGCCTGGGTTTGAGCAGGCTTAACTGGTGGGAATCGCTGAGTTCTCAGCTGCTGCACTGCCGGAAGGCTACTCCTGTGTAAATATGTTCAATCTCAAGCGCTGACTCACTCGCAAACCGTGAATGACTTGGCCTGTGTTTATGATAGTGACATCCTGACCACCATGAAAACTGTCCGGCATGGCACAATGAAACTAGCAAGAAAAAAAGAGAGGATAGAAAGCTGAGCGTGCATACCAGGGACTGAGTCTGTCAATAGGTCTTCAGCCACAGTGAACTTGCCCTTGGCTTTAACTGATGATAAAGTCGCGTTTCATTGCAAAGCAATCATGCAGATGGTAGGTGGATTGGCGTTTTTTATGATTTCATGTTAACACCATGATGGCCTTGACAGGATGAGTCACAAAATCAGAAATAAAGTACCTGGCTTCTTCCTTTATGGCATACTAGCCTATGATAAAAATAACTGAGGGCTGCAAAGAAGTCACCCTTTGTTAGTCACAAAGAATCTAAAAAGTACAATTTAAGACAACAGAACTAAACTTCATTTTTGCTAGTATCACATCACCTATTGAGCCTGTATCCTCCAAAACACTGTGATGTCAGCTTTGGTTAGTCAAAAAAAAAAAAAAAAGAAGAAAAGGGAGGGAAAGAAAGAAAACTAGCAGGCAAGACAGATATGTAAATGAACAACAAAACTTGACTGAATGAAGTAAGTGCATATAGATTTAAATGTACAAAACAAAAATTGTGAGATGGTAATGTAAAGAGTTCCCATATACCCCTCACTCATTTCCCCTATTAACATCTCATATTAGTATTTTTGTCACAATTAAACACACCAAGTTTCCCATATTTTTAAGAAAAATCTGTCATGCAAAAAAATTGGGCAGATATTTTTAAAAACAATAAAAATTAATTCCTACGACAAGATATAAATACAGATCCAATTAAAATTATTGAATGCTGCAGACATAAAATTCATTTGCTAAGTGCTTAATAGTTCCTGGTTGCTTACTCTCAGTTTCTTTAAGTATGTCATCACGGACTGGTGACCAGCAGTCTGCCGGCTGCCACCTGTTTTGAATAGCACTGCCATAGTAGGAATACAGGTAACTATTTCAGAGTGTGAGAATCAAAAGTAATTAAATGGGCGGGCTGAGAGTATTTTAATGAGGAAATAACTCCCTTAGAGTAAGATTTCACAAGGCAAAAAAGGAATTCCATGAAGAATAAATAACATGAACCAAAGGTATGTGACTGTGAAAAGGCAGTAAACCCGTGCCAGCATTCACACCAATAACATCTTCAGTTTTGACTTTTCTAACGGCAAAGCCAAAGTAGATGATCGGCTGTGATTTGTCATTTTCCCAGTGTGCAGGTTTGGATTGAAGAAGCATGTCACTGAGTTAGTATGGCTGTCTAGTCCACTGCGGAGCATCTACTTCTCCATCCTAGCTTTGATGATTATTTTATCCATTGCGTCATCTGCTAAGATAGATGAAGAAGTTCATCGTGGAGTCTGGCTGGTGAAGGCTGGGCTGGGCTCAGAGCATAGGTTGGGACCACACTGGTCCACACTGGTGCCACATCTTTCATCCTCCTCAAATCACTGGGACCTGAAGCGTGAAAGTGGAGCATTCACTCTGTCAGCCTTTTATTTTGACAGTGCAGCCACATGTCCCAGCCCAAAGTCAAGGAGACTAGCAATTATGAGGTTATGGCAAATTGTGGACATCAATAGTAATACATGGGAATAATGAACTGGGCCATTACTTCATCAATGCATGTGTTCTGGTGGGATAATGTGGGGACCTGAAGATACTTTTGAGAAGATTTTTCATGTATCAAGGGTCTGTTCTGAGATGATATTCTGTACAGTGCCACAGACTACTGGTATTTCAAAGCAAGGGACTGTTTGGCACTTCTGAGAAACTATGAAGGAAAGTTGATCTTGCAGAAGAATCCTCTACTTGATTTTCAGAGAGTGTACTTTTCAGTCTAGTGACTGATTTGTTAGATTTGAGATCCAGCCCTCTACAGATTCATTCCAACCAGGGCATGTGACCTCCATGTTGCATGAAGAGGTGTAGGAACTTACTGTTGTGGAAAATGGCAAGTCCCCTAGAGTTTGAAGGGGAGTTACCAAATCTGACCTTTTGCATACTGCAACAAATTGAAAATAGATTACACAGATATTCAAATGATGATGTGTGTTGTGCACAGCCATTAGTAATGGGATAAAGTTATCCTGAGAGAAATAGGCACAATTTAAAGGAATAGAGAGGGCAACACACATCTGGGTGGCTTAACTCCACATTTTTAAAAAGATGTCACAGATAAAAATAGAGATGTTATTCAGAGGCACTTTTCTCGTGGAGTCAGTGCAATTAATGCATTGCAGAGGACAATGCAGTTAAGCCAGATGACCACTGTTGCCCACTCTGGTGGAACAGGGAGTTTAAAGGCAGATCGTGACATTTCCAGATGGAGGTTTGAAAGGCAGCTTTGGTGTTTGCCCAGTCATTTGGACAAGTTTCTCAGCCTTCATGGCTGCAGGCAGCTAATCTGTGGAACATGGACAATACCTCTTGATTGGATTAGTCAGGTTAGATGTGTAAATACCTAGAACAATGCCTGACGTAGCAATTACTCCATTGGTGTTAATAGTAATGCTATCGGCAGGCGCCGCGGTTCACTTGGCTAATCCTCCACCTGCGGCGCCGGCACCCCGGGTTCTAATCCCGGTTGGGGCGCCGGATTCTGCACCTGGCTCCTGGCTTCGGATCGGTGCAGCGTGCTGTCCGTGGTGGCCATTTGAGGGGTGAACCAAGGGAAGGAAGACCTTTCTCTCTGTCTCTCTCTCTCACTGTCTAACTCTGCCTGTCCAAAAAAAAAAAAAATAGTAATGCTCTCTATCAGTTTTACTTATTTTATTTAGTTCGCTAGACCTTAGTACCAACAGAGAAGCATGTGGAGAACACAGGCCAGATACCAAACCTCAGAAGCGTGAGCAGAATATCACCATCAGTAACTACAGAATAAATGGTTTTGTTGTCCACCACTGTGTTTAAGGGTGGTTTGGTAGGCAAGTTGCAGCTGCCCTGAGCTGGGTGTCGGCCTCCTTAGCCTCCCACAGTGAAAGCTGTGCAAGGAGAAGGCTGTGCTCACTCTGAATTACTCTCATGGCCCCCTCTACATGTGAAAAAAATTCCAGAATCAGTGTACCGTAGCTTCTCGAATACCGCTGATGACTGGCAAGTGGGTCCTTTTTACTAATCTAGAAGAATCTAATTTTGATTTTTCTGCTTGTGGTTTAATCAGATAAAAGAAAATTAAATCCACATGTAATCCTGCTTCTAAATATTTGTTGTTTGTATGCTTTTAGACTTATTTCCTTCCCCTGAACCACTTGGACAACTCTACAGTGACAGCTGTGTGACTTCTCTAGTGGGGAAATCCTCATGGTATCGTCTAAATATAAAACAAGAAGGGGTGCAAACTCCCCTAATAGATCATCAGTCAAGGACTGCTCAGAAATGAGTTAGGGCTCTTAGGTTTTAAGTAGCACACTCTACAAACATCATTCAATTTTCCCAGGGTAAGGGAAGGTGTGTTGAAGCTAGGTACACAATAAGTAAGCAAGTTTAAGGAGCTGTCAATAGGATTCTGCACCTCTGCCCTCCTTCCCTAACTTCCATGCCTGCTGTAAGTCTTTGCTTTTGTTCTCAGTGCCTCTGAAAGCCAGTCCTGGAAGTGGAGGATGAGAGGACTGTCTGCATACTGTTTTCTGTTTTTTTCTGCCTTCTTTCCTTTGGGCTGCTCTCTCCAGGTTCTTTCAAAGGCTCCTGCTCCCCATGGTCAGGCTCCCCTACTGGCTGTCTCAGCCAGTGCCACAAGGCATTCCCTTCTCTCCAGTGAGAAAACACACCTGCCCTTAGCCTCTTTCCCTGCTTGTGCTCCAAGTAGGAGGGAAGTAGTGGCAGTAAATCACTTCCTTGTGCTCTCGTCAATGTGTTACAAGGGGGTTACTCTTGAAGAAATTATAGTGTAGCCCCAAGGCATGGCAAGACTGATGGCAGTGTTTCAGTTTTAGGGTACAGAGTCTTAATAAAGTCCTCTCCATGTGCAGCTGTCTGTGGAATCCACTCATTAGACCCAGCTGTGGAGGTAAGTGACGCAGGACCAAGTTAGGAATGTTTGCCACAATGCAAATTCCTTTAAGGAGCTGCTGCAGCTACCTTTGGAGTCAGAGTTGAAGAATTCCTTTTGGAGCTAATAAATGGGAGGCTGTGAGGGCTCTGTGCACGCACAGGCCATTGCAGAAACCTTCCTGGAATCGGCCCTAATTAAGAAGCAGTTTCAGTCACAATTATAGCCTATTAATTGTGGCATCTTTATAACCTCCTTTTTTTCCCCCCAGAGTAACAGATTTCAGAGGAGGCCTTTTATGAGTGTAGTTCATAGAATAGATATTCTCCTGGTGACCATTTCAAGTGACTTCCTTTATGTAATCATGTAAATATAATTTTATCATAGTTTGAGAAATGTATATAAGGAACCAGCATCAATTGAGTAAACAGAATGTACTTCATTTGGCCATTTGCTTCCCAAAAGTAGTTGTAGACATTCAAAAAAAGAGAAAACCTTGATATTTTATTAACCTAATCACATTGTGAGGATGTGTTAGATTTTGAATAGATAAGTAGTCCAGTAAAGTTAGGAGCTGCACCTACAAATGCTACTTAATATGAATCAAGTCATTTGCATCCTGATATCACAAAGCAGTGCTGTTTTTGTGTTTTTCTTTTACTTCATTCAGCTCCAGATGGACTTAAATGATAGAATAAAGTTTATGTAAATCTTTTTCCATTTTTTTTCTGTTTTCTTTAGGAAGGACTACAGTGCATCAGAGAAATTTTGAAAATTTTCAATGTGTTTCTGGCAATATCTTGCTAATCAGGCCTGGTATTTTATATGATATTTTGTGGTCTGGTTTGTGGCTGTTCTATAACATGAATACATGTTGTTATGTATGTGTGTATATTCTGTATGTGTGTTTACAAGTGTGTGAAAGTATGTATATGTTGAGAAAGAGTATGAGATGTAGCATCTAAAAGCATAATCTACCCTGCATTCTGGAAGACAGTTTCCTGGTCCTTACCAAGTGAACAACTAAAAAATGGAGAGGAATGAGAGGGTTTACACATAACAAACAAAATTGTGTTTTAGGATGCCTGTTTGGGTAAAGAAACATTTACGATTTGAAGTGGAAAATATAAGCAACGTGATAGATAAGCACCTGGTATACCTCCCTCCATTGGTAATGTGTCTGACTCCTCACAAATCTTTGAATTTAAAATCAACAGAAAAGAGGAGGTAGTAGGCAGCCCTAGGGTGGTCCCCAGGCATCTTCCCTCCTAGTAATATTCAAACCCCTGGTTAGTTCCCTCCCCTTCTGTGCAGGCTGGACCTGGTCAGTTGCTGCTGAACAATGAAATATGAGAGAAGTGTTGGTGTCACTTCTAATGTTAAGCACTGTTGCTTGTACTTTGGTACTCAAACTCTCTGGGGTCACTCACTTTTCTGGAGAAAACTGGCCACCATATCATAAAGCACCCATGTGGAGAGGCCCATAGGAGAGCTTCAAATAAGTCTCCCTTTAGTTGGGCCTGGAGATGACTGCAGCCTTCACTGATCCTTAGTTGCAAATTTAGAGGTCCTGAGCCAGCCCTTCTGATAAGCCATTCCCAGATCCCTGCCTGACCTATAGGAACTGTGAGATAGATGTTCTATTATTTTCAGCTCAGCAGTTTTGGTGTAAATACATCTTAAAAAAAATAAGAAATCTTAGCTCTGCCACTTGCTTGCTGGGTAATAAAGCAGATTAATCTCTCCAAGTTTCAGTTTCCTTGTTTGTGAAATAGGGATAATCCCTTCTCCATGAGCGGTTGAGGCTTACATGAGATGATGGATATATGGGGGCTAGCAGGTAATAACGGCATCTTAACAAATGATGGCTAAGGTATTTTTACTACCCCCCCCATCCCAACCCACAGTGCTCATTTTTTTAAGTATAATTATATATAATTTCAAGATATCCTAACAAGACTAAAATTCATCATTGTTTTCTAGAAAATCAAAAGGATCTGCATCTGCTCTTCTTCACATGTTGCCATTAATAGATGTCTTAGGCGATCTGTGGCTACCTGATTAAATCAGATCCTTGTAGACAAAGGGCCTCAGTGATGGCCTCTCTGTCGCTAACTTACTGGTACTGACTTAAGAAAGGCAGGGGCAGGTTGGGTAGGTGTTATCTACTTCAGGTTGATAAAGTTGCAGCAAGATTGACCCAGAATGTGCCTCCAGAATACAGTCTGTTATAAAATATTTAGCCAATGGACCACCAGTTTCCTTTTCTCTCCTGACAGAATAGTCTGTATGTGATTATTTACATAATAAAGTGTTCATGATGGATTTCAGAATAGAGATGCTTGTAGGGCTGCAGAAATGAATTCTAGAATCTGCAGTGAAGAGTTGTGTCCCTGTTTGCTTCTTTTGGCTGGTGGCCCTGACAACTGAAGGCCTTAATTGATGATTCTATTCTGGAGCTGGCATTCTTTGGTCGTATATTGATAATTCTGTTTATTCAGGATGATTTAGCAAACAATATTTAACTCAGGGTCTTTCCAGGTCATGTCCTATGTTTAGACACTAGTGGTTAAGGGCAGACACCTTGGACTTCATTTGACCTGGGGCAAGGTAACAGCTCAGTGCTCCAGTTTCTTCCTCTGTGTGGAAATAGCAGACTCTGATGGGGTTTTTAGGAGAATACAATGAGACGGTACACACAGGACACTGAGAACCATGCCTGGAAACATAAGCGCTCAGTCCACACAGCCTCCTCACACAGCCCCTGTCAGAGTCTTAGTGAAAAGCAGTGGAAGTTCCTTGGGGGTAACGATGCTGTTAAAGATCTTTTGAGAATTAAAGTAATTTAAGTAAATCAAACTTTCCAGCATTGCTATAAATCTCACATACACTGCAATGGGGTTCCGTTGATGTGCAATCACAGTGTAGTAAAGAAGGACTCAATAATAGACTGTGTAGCAAGACCCTTGGGAATCCAGAACTTCTTTGGGGAGAGGTCAAGAAAGGCATCAGAATAATTGCCTTCAGAATTAGGCCTGTTGGCACAGTGGAGGGTAGGGTTGGGCAGCTGGAGAGGGTCCCAGAGACCCAGGCAGAGGGAAGACTGTGCTAACAGTAGAGAGTGGCAGGAGGGGAGATGTGATAGCAAGATTCTAAGTACCTTCTCTGCCATGCTGGGAAAACGGAGTTCTCTGAACTTATTAAAAGCATCTAACAAGGGGAATTCATGATCAACTTTAGTTTTACTAAAATAATTTGAGGGACAATAATGTGATGCCATTTTTTGTGTTCTTACCTAAGTTAGGAGACTGTGGTCCCCTCCTACTGACATGATGAGAGTTTGAATGTAATCACTGGGATAGGGGATGGGTGGTGTTTTCAGAACAGAGACAGCAGGGCTTGGAGCATAACAAGCAGGGCCCTGCATGGGTCACCAGGTCAAGGGGTGATACTCTAGCTTCATCTTCCTCTCATGTATTTCAGAGAGTGATGGAAGTTTTTATTGTTAGAAATGAAGAAAAAGAAATTTAACAACTTTTTTAGGAATGATTAATTATAGCTCTTAACCACAATACATTATTTATATTCTTTTCTAAGAAAATTGGCAAACTATAGAAGTTGAAGAGTGCTTCTTTCCACACTTAAGTTTGGTTTTCTGTGTAAACTGCCCTCTTGCAACCTCCCCTCCTACTTTGGGTAGTGCAAAAGATTGGGAAATGACACAAACTATAAATTTCAAACAATTTAGAATCTTTTGTTACAGATTAATCAAAAGATGTTGATGGGTGGGGTTTCTAAGAGAATTATGTACTGAGAGGAGTTTTTTAGAAACATAGTTCCTTTGTCCAAGATATTCACCTGTGTCAGCAAGACCTAAAATACTTTTCAAAGGGGCTTTAAGAATATACATGCATGTGTGAGTGATAGATAAATGTACACACACACACACACACACAGACACCCAGAGAGGGAGAATTGGCAAAGGTACTTTACAAAGTTCATGGAGGTTGCGAATGGTATAGCATTTAAGATGCTGCTTTGGAGGCATACAAACACACACACATCCCATACTAGAGTGCATGGGTTTGAATCCTGGCTCCACTGCTGATTCCAGCTTCCCGCTTCTGTGCACCCTGGGTGGCAGCAGAGGATGGCTCAAGGGGTTGGATCTCTGCCACCCTTCCGATGAGTTTCCAGCTCCTAGTTTCAGCCTGGCCTAACTGGCTGTTGTGAACAGTGAGTGAGCAAGGAGATAGGAGATCTCGCTCTCACCCAACCTCCTTCCCTTCCCGCTTGCCCTCCCCCCAATTAAAAAAATTGGAAAAAGTGGAATTAAAAAATAAGTTTAACTTATTTGGGTACCAAAAATTCAGAGCCCATACAAAATTTTTCATAGAAAAAAATATATATTTTCCATGACCTTTTTGAAGACCCTGCAAAAAGCATGAATTTTAAAAATGAACCAAAATAAATGTACCTTTCGATTCCATTTTACCACAGACTTTGAAGTATCTTCACATATTTCGTGTAATCTACCTTGGTCAACTTCATTCCAAAATGATTAAAGACGCCTTAACTACAATTGCTTGTTTAGTAACCACATATGATTCCTTGCTCCAGAGGGAAATTTGGTTATAAAAACTGCTTGAATCAGATGATCTCACCCTGAATACTGCATAATATCTTCCAGACCCAAATTGTCTCAAACTCAACTCAGATCATGTTTGAAAAACCAGATGTTCCATATTCTTTTTTCCTTTTCTGTTAAAGTATCTGACATGCAATACCCTTTTCTGGGTCAGAGGGTCACCTGAAATATTGCCAGCCTATCTGGTTGCTTGAAATGATGAATATGGAGAAATTGATTCCATTCCCATTTCTTACTCTCAGATAAGCAAAAGGGGCAAAATAGGGGTGTTTGGAGGCACAGGTTATAGGAATATAAATTCAGTTTCTGGAACCTGTAGTTAGGACATTTTAAAAGTCCTATTTGTCTGTTGCTAGTGTTGTGGTACAAATATTATACTCATTTTTTCTTTTTTTTAAAATTTACTTGACAGATAGAGTTAGACAGTGAAAGAAAGAGACAGAGAGAAAGGTCTTCCTTCTGTTGGTTCACCCCAAAATGGCTGCTTCGCCGATCCAAAGCCAGGAGCCAGGTGCCTCTTCCTGGTCTCCCATGCGGGTGCAGGGCCCAAGCACTTGGGCCATCCTCCACTGCCCTCCTGGGCCACAGCAGAGAGCTGGACTGGAAGAGGGGCAGCCGGAACTAGAACCCGGCACCCAAATGGGATACTGGCGCCACAGGCAGAGGATTAACCAAGTGAGCCTCAGCACCAGCCCCAAATATTATACTCATAGAATCATTCTTATTTTTCTGGGGAACCTTGATAGGTATTCTAAAGCCTGCCTGTAATTTCTCCGAATATAGTCAATCCAAAGGACCTGTTTTCTTGGACGCTGAAGAAGAAAAATTAATCTGTCATATCCTTGTATTGATGCTGGCCAGAATGTGTTACTAAAATTACATGGAGGAGACAGCTTTGGGACTTGTGAGCTTATAAGAAACATGTGTTTTTAGGCACCAAGTGTTGACTCTTGAGGGAATACAAGATCATATTTGCAGTTGAAATAATTACTTGCACAGAACTAAGGTTCATCTCTCACTACTTGTCTTTTGTTTCCTGTGCATACTTTATATATTCTTCCTCCAAATGAATTCCAAATGATCCTAACTTACAGGCTTTTCCAATAATTACTTTCTATATTAATTAAACTTTGAGCAGATGACTATATGAAATAATAGCTAAACTAAGATAAAATGAATCTGACATCTGATTTGCAATCACAGTTTTAGAATTAGAAATTATCTTGGGGGTTGAGCTAGTTCACTTCCTGCATTATCTAGCTGGAGCCCAGAGGAGACTGACTTCTGAAATCACTGGACTCATGGTGGCATTCTGGGACCAGAGCACAGTGTCCCTGACTCTCCTTTGTGACCCGTCTACCTTCTCACAGTTCACTGTTTTGTTAGTTCTCCTGGAGCTATAAGTGTGTGATTTTTGCTCATCTCCATTCCTAGATGAGCCATTTCTCATCACAGCAGCGTTACACACAAGCACATGCATCCTGTGTGTGTTCTAGTCCGAGGATCTAGATTTCCGTTTCTAAACAATTTGCCATTTGCTTTCACTGGGGAGTTGCTACCACTTTCTGGGCTCCCCTTCTTCTCCACCTGTCCCTGCGAGAACCCTGGATACCACAGAAGAACACTCTCCTTCTCATTCCTCACCACGAATGCACGAGCCCAGACACCCAGATGGAAAGTGGCCCACAAGACGTGGATGTCCAAGCACGATAGCTGTGACTCTGGAGGAAAGAGGAGGGACCAACGCGGAGTGCTGAAAGTAGAGAAAGGACGAGGTCTTGTGAGGAGAGTTCTGGATCCTGGACATGAGGGAGTCCCAAACACAAAGTGAAAGGGAGGAATCGGCAGAGCTCCTGGGACACGTGCCGTTCTGACACCCTGACTGGAACTATAAAGAGTCGGGGAGCCCCAGCTCCTGGGACCCTGCCCCAAAGGGTCTGGGGATAGGCCTTGTGACACTGCCTGGGGCAGTCCTGGCCCGGAAACTCCCCTTCCTACTTAGTAGCATCAGAATGTTTTCCTCCATCTGAGCTGTGTGTGACATGTGAAGGGACGAATAGCCGATGGCTAGATGGCTCAGCAGGGATGGGAACAGAAGCAGAGAAACTGGGCTCACACTTAAAGAAGTGTGTCTGCTACTGTGCAATCTCAGAATATAAATTGGATTTGGTAACTGCATTCCAGAGTCTAATTCAGTCTGCAACCAGGCTCATCCACTAACAGGGACTCGCTTGTTTGAGTGGTATTTGCTTTTCTGTCCTAACAGAGGTTGGTCAGAAGGTGAGAGTATGGCAGTTCCCACCCAATCCCGTGGCATCCTTTAGAGACCCTCAGTGCTGGCTGTCAGTGAGGTTTAAGTTGAGTGGCTATAAAACAGTTTCTCTTATTGAAATCCCCCTGGGAAAGCAAGTTCATTGTCTGAAATTTTCTCTAAATGCTTTAGCTGCTCATGGTGGTTTTGAAAAGTAGGTGCCTTCGCGTTTGTGTTTAGTCTGCATGCTTGTTTTGAATTACGACTGCTTCTGAGGAACTGGAGTCGGAGAGTGCGGCATGTTGCTGTGCCCCTGCCCTCATTCCTCTCCCTCTCCCTCTCCCTCTCCTCTCTCCTCTCTCCTCTCTCCCTCTCCCCCTCTCTCCCTCTCCTTTCTCCTCTCTCCCTCTCTCCCCCCTCCCACTCTCTCCCTCTCTCCCTCTCTCTCTCTCTCTCTCCCCCTGTCTCCCTCTTTCCCCCTGTCTCCCTCTCTCCCTTTCCTTCTCCTCTCTCCCTCTCTCCCTCCCCCTCTCTCTGTTATCCTTGTGCTCTGTCTGTGGTGTTTCAAAGTCCCCTCACCCCGTATGTCCCAGCATGTGGGCAAATGAGTGTGTACATGTTTGGAAATGGGGCAGGGAGCCTTCTCTCCAGGAAGACACAGTCCCTGCCAGAGAGAGCTTGTGTGCAAGTGAAGCCCGTAAGGAGGATGGCAGTACTTGAGTGTTGAACCCGAAGCAGTGCTTTCTGGGCATTCCAGGGCAGCCTGCAGAGCCACAGTGGGGCTGTTTCCCGCGGCTTGGCTGGCAGAGCTTGCTCCCAGCTCTCCCCTCAGCACACATGCAGCTTGCTTCTAGCGTTTCCTCCCTACCGGTCTCATCTAATCTGTGGGGCTGTCTTCTCCTTTGTTGAACCTGGTGGCCCAAGACATGATATTGAACACTTCAGGAGGTTTTCTTTAAATAAAATTGCCTGCCACGAGGCTGGCCTGTGGCCCTCCCAGTGCTCCAAGGTGACGGTGGCTCTTCCCTCTTGCTCTTGGCCTTTGCATGTGCCATGCTTTCTGCCTTGCATGCATTTCCCTCTCTTCTTGGCCGAGTTGGACGCTGCTTGTTCTTTCAATATCAGTTCAAGCAGCCCTTGTCCAAGAAAGCCTTCCCAGCCTCCCCGATCCAGATCTCCCCTTCATGAAGTCATCTGCCATAGAGAGGTTGTCAGAGGGTTTGTGGATGTGTCATCCTTTCCCTTGGGCAGAGACGAGCTGGTGCTTCTCTTTGGGAGGCCGTTGACACTGTGCAGGATGGTGGCGCAGGAGCCACACACAGCAGAGTTTGGGTCTAGTTTGCCATTGACTTGCAAGCAGGAGCGGAGCATCTCTGTTCTCTGGATTTGAGTTTCCTGATCCCTTCATGCCACTTACCCAAAGCAGGGGCTCATCCTGCCCAGACTGTGTGGGGTACTTTAAGAGAGCAGATATTCCTGAAAGTCCCCAGTTCTGATCGCTCTGTTAACTGTTTCAAGAAGATCAATAAGAATAGGAAAGAACTTGCTCCTTTGCAGGGTTTACTTTTAAGTCAGTGGTGAGATCTGCGGCGGAATGGCTGGAAAAACTCTGCTGATTAATGAGGTTCTGGTTATGTTGGCTGAACTTTCAGGTCGCACTCAGAAACAGAGAATGAGGTGGTGTTGTGTCAGTCTGCAGCCTTCTTAAGCCCAGCATTGCCCAGACAAGGTGATCCAGATTCAAAAGCAAGAATTTGCTTAGATGGCCATTTAAAAGATAGTTGGAAGCACACTTAGGTAGACATAGTATCAAAGCCAGTAGTCAATCTTAGGATTGTATACACACATATAGTTTATGTATGTGTGTATGCAAGTTCTGCATCATGAGATAAACATATGCATTGCTGTGAATCACATGTGAGATGGTTTAAAAGCCACTGATTAAAGCTTAGTGATATGACTCAGTCTTAATAACCGTATCTGACTTGTCATGCGGGGTCAAAGCTGAGCAGGACTTATGTGGACTATAGTGTAGAACCAGTGCATACAGCAGGTGGATTCAGGACCATTAACCCCCTGGAATGGAAAGGTAGGAGCCATTGCAAGCGAATACTTTCTTGTAGATTTGCTGAACAGATAGGACTCTTAATGATGGTTTTTACCGAAGACGAGAAAACTCAAATAAGCAATTCCTGTCTGTGTTTTAATTCATTTTATTTTCATGCTATGACCCTCAGTGACAAGGAAACAATTTGATCTCTGGAAAGAAAAAAAAAAAGTTTAGTGTTGATGTTAAGCATGTAATTTAGAGAATTTCAGCTCCGTTGAAAATTGGTCATTGTAAAAGTAATGAGGCTTAATGAGTGAATGCTGTGTTGATTTTTATACTTCGGAGACTATACCTGAGATGGGCTGACTTGAAAATACCGTGGGTTCTCCTGCACAGCTGGGGACTCCTAATGTGGACCTGCCCTGGGTTACATCAGAGCATGTGGCCCCTTCTGAAAAGAGAAGGGCTTCGCTTCAACCCTAGGGCCTGCCAGACTGCTCTTTCAAGGAACAGGTTACAATGTCTTTTGTTTGCTTTTTAATATTTAATTTTATTTATTTGAGAGAGAGTTACAGAGGGAGACAGAGAGAAAGGTCTTCCATCCACTGGTTCACTCTCCAAATGGCCTCAATGGCCGTAGCTGAGCTGATCCAAAGCAGGAGTCAGGAGCTTTTTCTGGGTCTCCTACATGGGTTCAGAGGGCCAAGCGCTTGGGCCATCTTCCACTGCTTTCCCAGGCCACAGCAGACAGCTGGATCAGAAGAGGAGCAGCTGGGACACAAACCAGTGTCCAGATGGGATGCTGGCGCCACAGGCAGAAGCTTAGTCTACTGTGCCACAGCACACAATGTGGTTTTGATAGCGTAGTGACAAACATGACTTGGAAAAGTGACTGCAGGGGCTGTTGAAAAGGAGCTGTTCGTCCAGCTTGAGCTTCCACTGCAGGCGCTAGCGGATAACTAATTTGTCCGTCCCTCATGTGATATTTAAGATGTGGTATAACCTGGTCACTGGTGATTTGCTGATGTCTGGATGCCAAGGCAGTTGTACTTTTCCACTGCAGTCTAAGCTGTTGGGTGAAGTACATGGCCGTCTTGTCAGTTCCCTGCATCTGACCCCTCCCCTCCTGCTTGTTAGGACATGGCTCAGAAAGTTACCAAGGCCAGACTTGCTTTCCAAGCTTTCCCTGGGTACTTCTTCTTCTTCTTCTTTTTAAAATTTATTTATTTGAGAGACAGAGTTAGAGAGAAAGGTAGAGACAGAGAAGAGGCCCTTCCATCCGCTGGTTCACTACCCAGATGGCCACAACGGTTGGAGCTGTGCTGATCCAAAGCCAGGAGCCTGCAGCATCCTCTGGGTCTCCCACGTGGGTGCAGGGGCCCAAGCACTTGGGCCATCCTCTACTGCTTTCCCAGGCCATAGCAGAGAGCCAGATCAGAAGAGGAGCAGCTGGGACTAGAACCGGCACCCATGTGGGCTGCTGGCACCTCAGGCCAGGGCGTTAACTGGCTGCACAACATCGATGGCCCCATGCCTGGGTACTTCTTTGTCCATTGTGTCCAGGACATGTAGTGGCCAGAAATTCATGACTTTTTGCGACTTACAGTGTTTTCAGTCTTCTGTATGTTCAGTTGTACTCTGATGCTTTGCTTGTCATAATACGAAGCAAGAACAATATAAAGAGTATGTTTATGTATGAACTTGGAGCTGCCATTTACATACTTGGGTGTCTTCATGGATTAAACAATGTGATCCTCATGAAAGATTTGTTTGAAAGTTATATCAACAGGAGTGGCAGGTGGAATTAAAAATGAAATTTATTGAATTTTTTAGATTTCTAGAAAACAATAATAGATCCATGTTATTTTTTCTTTAACAGATGGGCTTAGGTCACGAGCAAGGATTTGGAGCACCCTGTTTGAAATGCAAAGAAAAATGTGAAGGATTTGAACTGCACTTCTGGAGGTAATGTTTTGAAAACTAACAAATTAGTTATGTATACTCTGGCAGTGCTTCCTCAGCAAAGGCCTCTCTCAGTTGCTCAGGTTTGGTTTTAGTATATAGGTCTGTCATTTTCTTTTCTAAGAAATGAATAAAAAAGTAAAACTGGAGTTGTTTATATCATTAAGTTGGAATGAATGGGCCATAATAACTGTATTTCGAGTTTTTGGGTTTACTTGCTGACTTTGAGATTTCCTGTGCATCTAGAATACTGCAGATGTCTTTTCTGAATGGCAAATAAGGTACTGAGGGGATCCTCTGGGACTGTGTATTGATTATCATTCTCAGCAGTTGATAACTTCTCACATCTTGGCCCTGTGTTTGCAATAAACAGTAAGTTTTAGTGCTAAATTGAACACTCAAATCCAGGTTGTCAGGAAATGAAGTTGAATTTAAGTTTCTTTAAAATTTTCAGCTGTAAATTTACTACTGAAAAACTTAGAAGCCTTAGATTTTTGTTTTAAGAAGAAATGGTTTTTTTGGATTGAGTGAAGTATATGTATATGCAAAACAGCTATTAGGTCAAAAAAGTGAATTTTTTACAGGTCATGTTTGTACGTTTTCTAAAGTAATATTATATACCACACAAATCTGAATACCAGTATTTGTTCTTAATCAATAGCTATGAAGACCTTAATGGTTATTCAAAAGTCTGCCTAGTGTTAGAATCAGTGTATTATTTTTAGGATTAAAAAAAAAGATGGTGGTGATCCAGTATTGGGATGAGAGCTGCCCTGTGACAGTGTCCTACAGGTTTCCACAAGAAACGAACAAGTGGAGGCATCAGCTGTGCAGCCGTGCACAGCAGAAGTTAAAGGAGAATGTAAACCAATACAAACTGCTGTATTTGGCTCTTCTTAAAGCTAGCTATTCAGTTTGACTTCAGAGATAGAGACAATTGTTTTAAATAATGAAGGCAACAGAAATAATAAGTTCTTTATTTTTAGAGAGCTAAAATTTTCCTGTTTTCTTGGAATTTTTTAATTGCAAGACATGTGTAGACGTTTCTTGTGCTACTTTTTCAAGGGTCATTCCAGCTAGTTAGGCAAATCGCCTGTCATGTCCTAACAAGATAAAAGTCATTAAACATAAAATGGTTTTCATGGAGTACAGTCTCTGAACTCCTAATATGAGCAGAGTGCTCTTGAACCTCCCACAACACTCTGCAGAGGGCTCCAGTGCCCTCTGCTGGCCATAGTGTTTACCTTACGCTTTTCAACTGATCTTTTGAACTCAGCTATGCAACTGCCAAAAACTGCTGATAAATTGATTTTTAAAGCTCATTCCTAAGATGTTTCACTTTTCCTGTAAAGCAGAGCGCTAGTTTATAGTGATTTTTGTTTGGCATATATTGTTTTTTAATATATATCACTCTAATCTGATAATTTTCAGATGAAAATGGATTAGACAGAGCAGATCTCCATGTTATGAAAATTACTTTTTTTAGTTTTATTAAACAGATTCCTTGCATCAACCAGCTGTAGCCTGAGAATCTAAGAGCCTAAGAGACGAGGGCTCTGGATACAGCCTGCACTCTGGCTGCGATTGGTACAGCCTGTGCAGAGGGTGTTTTTTAGTGGAGCCCTCATCCTCTTGGCATGAGTCCAGATCCCTTTGTCCCTTGGAACACAGTAATTCCCTGACTTTCACCATAACTGGTCGAACACCAGAGGCAAGGGCCTTTGACCTCCGGAGGTCCAGTATGGTCTTTGAGATATTCTAGCGCATTGTCCTGAGTGTAAGGAAGAGTGTCCATGTCTAGTATAGGGCCACAGAACTGTGGCAGAGGAGGGCCTGGGGTCCCACTCAGCTGCCTCCTCTGGCTTCTTGGTACACTGATCTCCAAGAGCCTTTGAGTTTCCCAGGCACGTGCTGAAATCAGAATTAGATTATCCTCCATCTCTATTCCAGTCTGTCTTTCCACATAACCACAGGATGGGCTCTCTGCTGTGATACACTCCCTGATAACCTCAGGATCCTCAGTGCTTCCCCAGAGGGTTTAATCGTTTACACAGAGCTGTGGTCTCTGCCGTTAAACCCCAGCATCTGGGCTCAGCTTGCTTTTCCAGCCTGTCTCGCTTCCCTTCACCGCGTCCTGTGCACCATCTGCTTGCCATGCGTGCTATTCCTGACGTTCTGTGCCTCGTTGTGTGTGTTCCCTGCCCGCCACTCCCAGGAAGCAAGAACTCTCAGCTCAGGCCTGAACTCAGAGAGAAGTCTTCCCTACTCCTCATACTGGTCTGCTCATCTGTCCTCACAAAACACCATGGACCTGGGGGCTTAAACCGAGATTGCTTTTCCCACGATTCTGGAGGTGGGGACCGTAAGATCAGGTGCTAGCACGGTAGGGTTCTGGGGAGGCCTCTCTTCCTGGCTTGCGGAGGCTGCCTCCTGCTGGTGTGCTCATTTAGCCTTTCCTGTTTCCTTGCTGGCCGTCCACTGGGGACTGCTCTCAGCTTCTAGAAACCACTGGCTTTCCTTAACAGTCACCTCCACCTTCAGAGCCAACAACGGTGCACCTCAGATCTCTCTGACTTCCTCTTTTTCTGCCAGCCAGAGAAAATACATTGCTTTTTAAGGGACTCAGATGATTAGATTAGGTAAGCTGATAATTTCCCATTTGGCCTGTACAGTACAGTCATGGGAGAAACACGAGGGAGAGGATCTTAAGGGCCATCTTACAATTCTACTTATCCCAGAACTTTATGTACCCGATACCCTTAATCCTCCCAACACTCAACCCATTTTGTATATGAGAAGTCAAAGACTGGGCAGAGTTAAAAAATTCCCAGAGTCATGGCTTATCAATGGCAGGAGCTTAAGCTGAATTCGAACCTTGGTGGCACTTTCCTGATCACCCAGCATTCTGCCTGGCAGATTAGAAAGTAGAAAGCACGTTTTCCCTTCTCACAACTAACGAACTTGTAACTGCACCACACCGTCTAAGTGGTGATTGTTGTTGTTATTGATGTCCTTGAGTTCAGTGGGGTTCTTTAACTGTCAGCTCTCCCCTTCCTGAGTATGCCAGTGATTGTAAGACGAGAGGAAGGAAGCTGATGCCTCTGAGATAAAATCTTATCTCCTCGATGCACTGTCAAGCAATATTTAGAGATAGCACTCTAGTATTTGTGAAATAAAGATATGCCACAAACCCAAGATTTCTAGAAGTTTATAACCTAGCTCATATTCAATGCATGGTAATATGGCAACCATAGGTCACTTATCACATAAGTGACAGAAGTATCGTTTTGCCTTCACTTTATTAAATCCTTCTAATTAAACAGTTGGATTTTTATAGAAACTGTGTTGCTTAATTATAGCATATCTCTCCTCAAAGTTCTTGATTGCTTTAGAGCTATCTGAAAACTAAGAATTCCCCACCATAAATGGATTAATAGTTGCGTTGAATTCTACAACAGAGGCCCACACTCAAGTCCATATATGTATATCCCTGTTATAAAAGGGCAGCCTCCAGCCCTTTTAAATTATGGTTTGTAGCAGTGCCATGGCCATGCCTTTAAATCACTACACATGCTGGCAACATGTCAGAGAACTCCAGTTCCTGCTACTCACCTTGGAAAAATGATAATTTTTATGAATAGTTATATAAAAACATTTCTCTTTTGGGAAGTTGAAGGCTAATTCCTCAGCTGCTTTCAAATGTAAATCTGGATTATTCTAAGGCCACAGTTTTTCTCTCTCTCCCTCTCCTCCTTCTGTCCCAAGCCCCAAGAACCTTGAAATTGTAATGTCAAGGTTGAGTGTAGAGCTTTGGTTTGTCATGCCTCAGTGTTTTGTTTATATATGTGTTAGGCACTAAATTTATTATACAAATAACATTTTAGCACAAATAACCATCATCCCCAGACACCAAAGGGCTTCCATCTTTGCATCTTTTTAAAAACTCATAAAAGAGACTGTTTGAACTAACTTCATTCTCATCCCCCTCCCTCTAGATCAGCAACTTTTATTAGTATCCTGTGGAGACTCTGGGGAGAACTGCTGTCTAGGACAGTTTGCAAATTTTGAGATGTAGCATCTGTGCCAAGTTTGGGAGCTGATTTATATACTCCTGAAAAACTGCAGTCAAACAGTTGTAGCTCTAATACATGTAGTAAACATAAACCAGTATAGCCTACATATTTCATCACAAGTTGGTTAGGAATCATCTGAGAAAAGGTAGCACACAAACCTTGCTCACTAATACAGAGTTTGTTTCTGATTTTTTTGTTTGTTTCTATTTTTTTTCTTCTAAGATTTATATATTTATTTATTTGAAAGACAAAGCAACAGAGAGAGAGGGAGAGACAGAGAGATAGGTTTTCCACTAGTTCATTCTTCAAAGGCCCACAACATCTAGGGCTGGATCAGGCCAAAACCAGGAGCCTAGAATTTCATCCTGGTCTTCCGCATGGGTGGCAGAGGCCCAAGCACTTGGGCTACTTTCTGCTGCCTTCCCAAGCACATTAGCAGAGAGCTGGATCAGAAGTGGAGCAGCTGAGGCTGAAACTGGCTCTCTAATATGGGATGCTGGCGTTAAACATCCCCTTAGCCTGCCAGACCACAATGCTGGCCCCCTATTTCTGTTTTAAGTACATTAGTTTTTAGGATCTTTCCTATTCTTAGGAGGATCGAATCTGGGCTATTTCATGCTGAAAGAAAATATTTGGTGGTCGGCACCGTGGCTCACTAAGCTAATCCTCCGCCTGCGGCGCTGGCATTCTGGGTTCTAGTCCCGCTTGGGGCACTGGATTCTGTCCCGGTTGCTCTCCTTCCAGTCCAGCTCTCTGCTGTGGCCCGGGAGTGCAGTGGAGGATGGCCCAAGTACTTGGGCCCTGTACCTGCATGGGAGACCAGGGGGAAGCACCTGGATCCTGGCTTCGGATCGGCGCAGGACGCCAGCTGTAGCAGCCATATGGGGGGTGAACCAAGGGAAGGAAGACCTTTCACTCTGTATCTCTCTCTCACTGTCTAACTCTGCCTGTCAAAAAGAAAAAAAAATATATGGCAACATTCCACTTATTCTCATGTCTACTTTTGGATACCAGGATAACATTCTTTTTGTGAAATATCTTCCAAACAACTCTAAGCATTCATCAAAGGTATTTCTAAGAATAAAATTTTCCAATTTAAATATGAGGGAATCAAATGTATGATATTACAACCTGAAACCCCAGAAAAAAATATTTATTTTTTAAACATTATATTTTTTCTTGAGATGGCTTATTTTTAATTTACCTTATTGTCAGAGGCTTTTTGCTGCACTAACCAAAGAGCTCAGCAAAGACCCTAGTTCAGCAAGGAAATAGGCAAGGGCTGTATATAGTAATCAGAGGAAAAGATGTTCTACTTCACTTATAAAAATGTTTAAAAATAGTCCACAAATCATCAAAACTATAGGAGTATATAGTTCTGAACATTTGTTTGCAAACATTTAAAGCAAAATTTGAACAAACACTGAAGCAAGACTGATACAGGCATTTCTCTGTTTTTGATTTTTTTTTTTAATTTAGTTCCTACGAATAAGGGAGAACATACAGTATTTGTCTGTCTGTGTCTGGCCTATTTCCCTCAACATGAAGTCCTCCAGTTCCAACCATTTTTCTGCAAATGATAGAATTAAATTCTATTTTTTATTGCCCACTATTCCAAAAAAATTTTTTTTAACTAGGTGATTGGTAAATAGTACACTTTTCCACAATGGATGGCTCTTGATGCTTAGTCCTGGTTTTGTAGGGGTTTCCATCTGGCGTGGTGAATTGTAGCTGGCCTTTATCCTTGTGGAAATGCAGCTGTGGGGTTAGGGGTCTGGAAGGAAAGTAGTCTCCCCCCGCTTCAGTGGTGACAGCTCAACCAAAAGCACCATGTCAGTCTTCCTGAGCCTCCTTACCAAGGCGGGTCCCCACAGCTCTCCATCTTGGAGGGAGGAGGCAGATGAGGCTTGTGCTATAGCCATGATTTTAAAATTTTAATGAATCAATCATAGACTTTCCCTACTTGAAAAAAAAATGATAATCGAGCATAGTAGGACATTTTTAGTTACAATCCACCTAGACTCATATGAGGCTTCTTAAGAAGGTTTGTGAGAAATGTGGACTATGATGAAACTACGCATGGATATCAAGCTTTTTTGCACTTGAACTCCTTTTAATTCAATTTCCATTATCTTTTGGAAGTGTCCACAAATGTATTCTCTTACTATCCCCACCTCTCTCCCCACACAAACACCTCTCTTATTTATATAAGAGTGGAACTATATGATCAGAGCTTCAAAAAGTTTGTGGAAAAGTAAAATTAAAAGTAAAGTTTATTTTGGTACAAGAATTGAGATTCATGCATTTTCTGTGAACTTTTCAAAGAGCCCTCACATATCCTGTTATGTACCTGAATCCTTTTCTTGTCTCATACCCCAAATCTGTTTCTTTAAAAAAATTAACATTCCTTCTCCCAACTCACTAGTACCAAAAAACCAGATTTCTTTTTTGATAGACCACGCTTACATCAAATCCATCACAAAGTTTAGTCAGTTGAACATTTAAGCAGATCTCAAATGTGCTCTTTTCCTTTCATCTCTGCTGTCAAATACTTTAGTCCCGGCCAGAACACATCTTAGCCTGGACCACAGAAGCAACACCCATGGTGTAAGTTCTACTTGTAAAGCAGCCATTGGACCTGTTACTTGGGACCACACCAATGTATACTGGGTGCATAGTTAGCATAGTAACGATTTCCCTACTGTACCCCTGTTCTACTCCTAGCCCCTTCTCCATGTGGTGGGTGTTGCAATATTTTGTTATAGTTCTGACCGTGTTACTCCCTTACCGAAGAGTCTTCAGTGCCTCCTGGGTGCTCTTAGAATGAAGGCCGAGTTTCTTTACATTTCCTTTCGGTCCCTCCATGGTCTCAGGCCTGCTTGCCTCTCTAGCCTTGTCACTGCCACATTTACTGTCCTCACTAGAGTCCTGCCCCTCTTCTGTGGTTGTGAGCTTTAAGGGAACAATCTCTCCTAACTCAGGACCACTGCAGATCCTCCTCTTCCTGCCCAGAAAGCTGGGGCGCTTTTCTTCTCTTTTTTTGCCCCCGTCCCCCATACTCTGCACACCTGTGTCTCACACATCCTTCAGCTCTCAACCTAAATGTCGCCTCATGGAGTCTTTCCCTCACCAGTTTCAACCAAAAATTATAGCCTCTCAAGGTACCCTATACTTTCCATCTGTCGCCCCACCAAACAGTAAGTTCTAGAAGATTAGAGCCTGGACCCATTTTTTTCATTCCTACATGCTAGTATCAAGTCTGTTGCTTGGTACGAGGGCACTCACACATGCTGCATGAGCAAGTGTTGGTCTCTGCAATGTCTGGTGCTGGACAGATGGGAGAAGGACTCAGTGTCCTTAGGGGCGAGACACCATTTCACTCTCTGTATGCAATGGAGCACATGGTAGGTGGGCAGTAAGTGGAGAAGTCAAGGAAGGAAGGAGAAAGAGGAAAGGAGAAAGGCAATGTGAGAAGGGGGAAGGAATGGAGAGGAAAAGAACAGGGGAAAGGGACAGGAAAAGAAATGGGGAAGGGAATAAAACCAATTCTGGGACGAGCGTCTCTGATGGGAAAGTTTATCAGTCTCCTTGCCTGTCACTTAAAAAAAAAAACAACTTGCAGAAAGGCAGTGAAATGCTAATGTGAAATAAAATATGAAACCTCTTGCTGTGATGATTTTTGATGGATTTATTCATTTATTTATTTGATTTTTTTTCAAAGACTTATGTATTTATTTGAAAGAGATACATACGAGAGAGAGAGGGAGAGAGAGAGAGAGAGAGAGAGAGAAGGAGAGAGAGAGAGAGAGAGAGAGATCCATCTTCATCTGCTGGTTCACTCCCCAAATGGCTGCAATGACTGGGGCTGGGCCAGGCTGAAGCCGGCATCCAGGAGCTTCCTCTGGATCTCTCATGTGGGTGCAGAGGCCCAAGGATTTGGGCCATCTTTCACTGTCTCTCCAGGCACACTAGCAGGGAGCTAGGTCAGAAGTGGAGCAGCCAGGACTCTAACTGGTGCCCATAGGGGTGCTGGCACTGCAGGCAGAGGCTTAACCTTCTATGCTACAGTGACTGTCCCTATTCATTTATTTATTTAGAGTGAGTACCATTTGGGGTTACCCGCAGGCCTGCCCCATTGGGCATACACTTTTAAATCATGACCTAACTTTTCAAATACTTAGAAAGCAAGCCCTGTTTCTGTGTCTCCTCACTTAAATATGGTGTATGCTCATCCCACCCTCTGAAAAAAGGACTTACTTTTGCATTCCATTATATAGAATACATTTAAAGGTGTTTTATGAACTGTAAACTTATGAACATACATGATTATTATTGATGAGTTACAATTAATAATTATCCTCCTTGTCCAAAATGATAGAAAAATATGTCGTAACTGCAAGTGTGGCCAAGAAGAACATGACGTCCTCTTAAGCAACGAAGAGGACAGAAAAGTGGGGCGACTTTTTGAAGACACCAAGTATACCACTCTGATCGCAAAGCTAAAGACAGATGGAATTCCCATGTATAAACGCAATGTTATGATACTGACCAATCCAGTTGCTGCCAAGAAGAATGTCTCCATCAACACAGTCACCTATGAATGGGCTCCTCCTGTCCAGAACCAGGCATTGGTAAATAACAGGGTGAAGGGGCATCTGTCAATTTATTTCGGGCAATTCCTTTCCATATATTATCTCTCTAGGGTTCTCATTACTTTGGCATCGAATGCCTTTAGAGTCTTTTGAAAGTTAGACTAGATACTGCCTAGGATTTTCCAGCTATTTACATATATTTGCCTTCTTTATGAAATAGTCTAACATTATTAATAATGAGATGGAAATAAGATTTTTAAAACATCAATCTGGTAATGCTATCTTAGCCTAGAGAAGATTCCTTTAAAATGGTAATGGATAGCTAAAGAAGAGAATTTCTGCCTTTGATTAAAATTGTAAAAAGCATCTCACACTATATTTCTTTTACTGTGTGAGCCAAAAAGCATGCAGCTTTGTGTCAGGCTCTTCTGCTATTATATAAAAACTAGATGAAAACACGGAAAAGTCTTTTAAGGTTAATTAAATCATCGGATTGAGTCTTGGTGCTTTGGTCATATGATGAACACGCTGCCAGTCCATGGGCTGTGGTTACTGTGTTTGCTTTGTGTTCTATTTTCAGTTGCACCTGTGTTCATTTAGCTCAAGTGAATAGTAGTAACCCAAATCATTTTACAGGCTGGAAAAAAAAATTAATGTCATGGAGAGAAATGTGTTCTTTTTTACCCAACTAAATCCACTTAGCATAACCATTTTTGAATGTTACTCCCCTGAGATCTTTGTACTGCCCATTAGATGGAATAAACCCTCTTCTTCCCTAAGTAGCTTCTGATGTATGCGATACAGTGATGTCCTGTGTGATGGCCAAAGCCTTCCCCAGCTGACCTTGGTCTCCTTGTGGTTCAGGCCAGACAGTACATGCAGATGCTGCCCAAGGAGAAACAGCCAGTGGCAGGCTCGGAAGGGGCACAGTACCGAAAGAAGCAGCTGGCAAAGCAGCTCCCTGCGCATGACCAGGACCCTTCCAAGTGCCACGAGTTATCTCCCAAAGAGGTGAAGGAAATGGAGCAGTTTGTGAAGAAATACAAGAGTGAGGCGCTGGGCGTAGGAGATGTGAAACTTCCCTATGAGATGGGTAGTCCCAGCCCCGACAAACTCTACATCCCCGCGGGGGACAGAAGCACCCAGGCAGCCATGGGGCCCATGGAGAACAAATCTGCCGAGTACAAAGGAACTCAGTATGTAAGTGGAGTGGTTGGTTTTACGTTTTACAGCTTCTTTCCCTGTCTTTGAACTTTTTGGATGGGGGGGGGGCTGGGTGCTCTTTTTCTGTTTCCAAAAGGACTAAGAGAAATAAGTTCATTAACCCTGAGTTAGACTTTTGTCCTAGAGTCATGAGAAAGCCATCGTGTATGACACTGCTGTCTGAAGCCAGATTTTCTGAGTATCTTTTGCCAAGGATAGTTGTGAGTTTGATGCATACACAGTAGTTGGCATTGGCATCCTGCTTGAATACAACATATGAGTCTAGAATTTGTTTCTAAACACAATTCTGGTGTTAATTGCTCATCACTTCCCATACATAAGAATAATGTGCGCTTGGGTTAATTCAGTTTTGCTTGTGAGTTCATTCCCAAAATTCAGAATTAAATTTTCATGGCTATATTGTCAAGCATTTTTTTTTTTTAGGTCTCCTAGAGAGGGAAATGTATATCCTTTTTTAGTAGAAAACAGTTGTCACACAGATGAGCAAAGAACTAAGCTTACTGTAGTATCAAGACCCAGCTAGCAATCTGCCAGTCAGGCTGGATCCTGAGAAAAGTACCATCAAGCTCTAACGCCATGAATTTTGAGAGCCTGTATGTAACATCGAGGTGAAAATTATGATGAGTAGCGTCTTACATCAATGACTAATTCAGGAAACACTGCTGTCGTAGACCAGGGTGAGAGAAGTGGGTGTTAGGCTTGTTAGGTGACCGTCTTGGATGCCTTCCCTCGCAGTTCTGCTATTGCTGCAAGCTGAGCATGAAGGAGGGCGACCCCGCCATCTATGCTGAGAGGGCCGGCTATGATAAACTGTGGCACCCAGCGTGTTTTGTCTGCAGCACCTGCTCTGAACTGCTGGTCGACATGATTTATTTCTGGAAGAATGGGAAGCTGTTCTGTGGCAGACACTACTGTGACAGTGAGAAACCCCGATGTGCCGGCTGTGATGAGGTATGTTCTCAGGGCCACTCGCGTGCTGGCTCCTCTGACCTCCATATGGGCCTTTCCCCAAAAAGCAGTAGCAACTAACCCAAGCATGAGTTGCTTTATTTATATCCAAAGAAGTTTAATGAAAAAAACTATGTATTTCATTCATTTTTAGTGTCTCTGCCAAATGTATTGACTAAGGAAAACTGGGCACAGAAACTACTGATTTGGATTTAATGCTAAATTCAGTTTAAATTAATTTAACATACAAGCTTTAGATTATCATGTTGAAGCTCCAAGCCCCAAGAAAGGATGTTGATTTACTTGTTCAGCTAAAGGCCTGCTTGTGTAAAGAGCCTAGCCTTGTCATCCAAAGCAAAGAAGGAAAATGCCCAGTTCATCTTCTTTTCCTGCTTCCCCCAGCTGATATTCAGCAATGAGTATACCCAGGCAGAAAACCAGAATTGGCATCTGAAACACTTCTGCTGCTTTGACTGTGACAACATCCTGGCTGGTGAAATATACGTGATGGTCAATGACAAGCCCGTGTGCAAGCCCTGCTACGTGAAGAATCACGCTGTGGTGAGAAGCATTCGGGGGGTACCTTGACCTCAGCCTGCTTTGAGACTCGAATTTGTGCCTCTCTCTAAGCCTCTTAACAAACAGCAAACAGAGAACACTCTTAAGAAGGGTGTGTGATTCCCACCTTAGGATGCTAAAAGCCAGGCAATTCATAAACAATACATAGACTGTCTGCTAACTCAAGAGTTCTATTATGTGTTTACAGTATAGATGATAAATGCCACAGGGCAATAAAATCCTCAGTTAACAAAAATAATCCTTGATGGGAATGAGATTGATGTCTTCTCATGGGTGTAGACCAGATTTCATTTAGATCAAGGTGTCCAGGGACTGTTTATATTCCTTAGCTCTGTTTGAATGTGTGTGGTGTGTGTTCATGGTACTAGACCACCCACTGGGACTTTTGTTTTGCTACTTGGAATTTGTTCAGTCCCTAATTCTTAAACCCTCATTGAATTGATTTAGTATGACAGAATTTGGCCTGCATATTTAGATTTGTATGCGGGGCCTCACGTTGAAGTACTTAATGTGAGAGAGTAATTTTTTCCTGTCTCTACCCTGCTTACACAACTACTGTTGTTTGATGGCTAAGAGATAGGTAATATAGATAAAGAGTGTAAAGTTGACCATATAAGGTATGGTTTATAAGCCCAGGAGTATCAGAATTGACTGTTACTTCTTCTTATGCTGGAAAACGTGCTAGTTAAAGTCTCCATGGGCCATCAAGTAGGAGTGACTCCTGGCTAAGGAATATAATTACATGTTTATGTAGTGCAAGGAGTGTGGTACCATGAAAATAAGGTAACAAGTGTACTGTCAATGCCAATTTTCTGCCATTATCTGTTGTCCTACATACAATTATTCATTTTTAAGTTTTATTTTATTTTATTTGAAAGGCATAGTTAGGTTGAGAAATACATAGAAAAAGAAAGATCTTCTATCTGCTTGTTCTCTCCCCAAATGGCAGCAATGGCCAGGGCTGGGCCAAGCAGAAGCTAGGTACCTGGAGTTCCACTTGGGTCTCATACATGAGTGGCAAGGGCCCAAGCACTCGGGCGATCTTCCACTGCTTTCCCAGGCACATGAGCCAGGAGCTAGATTGGAAGTGGAGCAGCTAAGACTTGAACTGGGACTCATGTAGGATGACAGTGTTGTAGGCAGCAGCTTCACCTGCTGCACCACAATGCTGGCATCCAGTCATTCATTTTCTGTGAACTCTGCCTCCCTAGTATGTCTCAGATCCTCATAGCTATAACTGGCTGTTGTTTTTTGTCATTTTCATATTGCAGTGGCTTAGAATTTGGTCCCCTCACTTCCAGTGTCATCTTGCTCAAAAGCCACCTGCCATGGTGATGGAAGCTGCTGTTTCTGAAATTCAGAATGTGATCATTACTCCTTTAATGCATCTTGCTCCTTCCATACTAGTTATCCAGCTCCATCATGCATTTCTGCATCACGTTACCTGCATTTTGTAGTTGATACACTGCTCTTTGTATCTTGCTCAGTCTTACTGGCTTGACCAATGTATCCACCTGTTGTTTTACTGATACATCCACCAATTCTTGTTTGACTCAACCATGCCTACACATTCCTCCAGACTCAATTTGGCCTTAACTGTTTGCAGAACTCTCTTGATTTCCACCTGAGTCCCAGCCTCCACTCTCTGGCTAGGCTGTTCATGTCCCTAAGTGTGTGTCAGACTATTAATGTTACTCATCTGTCTTCTTTCCTCCACTGGACTGGAAGCAACTGGAGGTTAGAGCTTGTCTTTCATTTCCATGTCTTCAGTATCTTGAGTGACTGAGAAAGTTCCTAATATTTTTTGTTTGAAATCATTGTGAACCTTCCTTTTACCTGAGGACAAAATGTTAGATTACCATGTGACCTGACACATTATTTAATTGATGCTATGAATATTGTTGCAACAGTTTCTCTACAAAGAGTGTTATAGTGTGTCTTTTTTTTTTTTTTTTTTTTTTGACAGGCAGAGTAGACAGTGAGAGACAGAGACACAGAGAGAAAGGTCTTCCTTTGCCGTTGGTTCACCCTCCAATGGCTGCCGCGGATGGCGCGCTGCGGCCGGCGCACCGCGCTCACCCGATGGCAGGAGCCAGGTGCTAGGTGCTTTGTCCTGGTCTCCCATGGGGTGCAGGGCCCAAGCACCTGGGCCATCCTCCACTGCACTCCCGGGCCACAGCAGAGGGCTGGCCTGGAAGAGGGGCAACCGGGACAGAATCCGGCGCCCCGACCGGGACTAGAACCCGGTGTGCCGGCGCCGCAAGGTGGAGGATTAGCCTGTTGAGCCACGGCGCCAGCCTATTTTCATTTTTTTTTTTTTTATTTGAGCAGAATAGAGAGAGCGCTCTGCACAGGTTCATTCCCCAAATGCTCATAATGGCCCTGGGCCAGGCTGGGGCCTCACCTGGGAGCAAGGAACTCAATTTGTGTCTCCCAGCTGGGCAGAAGCATCTGCCACAGAGCTCCTTACAACAGTGTTGTTAGCTACTTCACATCTTCCTACAAATAAGAGACGCAAGTAAGATCGAAAGAAATAAGGACTCTGAAATACAGTTTCAAGAAAACAGGAATTCCACTGCCAAAACAGCAAGTGGTGAAACAAGCATTGTCTCCTCATGGATGCTGCTTTGGCCCTGCCCTTGGAGCAGCCTGAGCGCCTTGGAGATTTTTGAAAAATTCAGGATCAGTAGATTTCCCTTGGGGAAATGTAGGACTTTGGGATGAATGGCAGTCAAACTACTATGAAACCACAAAACCTAAATTCTGTTATACCATTTCGTGTGTTCATTAGTATTTTTCTACCTAAATAATTTCATTAATCCCATGTGTCACTGAGCAGAGTTCTTTTTTTTTGTAAATTGAAAATGAATAATGGTAAAAAGGTTCACATATAGTATTACAAGGGCTACAAAAAGAGTAAATCATTGTCTAAAAGAAATGAAATAAAGCATTGACTGTGAAATGCTTCTGACTTATACAAGCAAGCTTAAAAATACTGGAAAATGAACGAATGTGAAATATAGAAAATGACAAAATAGTGTGCTAAGTGAACTATAAAGAAAGCTTTAGAAATAGATACATGCGAAAAACATGTGCTTGCCTGGTACACCCACCAAGTAGAAATGTGCTTGTGCTGATAGTTCTTGTTTTTGGTGCGTTCAGGAGTAGTTTATTGATCATTTAAAGAAAGCATCTCCCCTGTTCATCAGGAAGACTGGTTTCATTTGTAAATAGAAGCAGTGTA
The DNA here is from genome assembly GCA_949820135.1 of Sylvilagus floridanus. NCBI lineage: Eukaryota > Metazoa > Chordata > Mammalia > Lagomorpha > Leporidae > Sylvilagus > Sylvilagus floridanus. Next base: position 31,608,331 of record OX463236.1, on the reverse strand, counting down.
GTTCTAAAGATAGGGAAAGCATATGGCAAGTCTGCAATGGATATGTGTGGAAGGCTCCATGCATTTCCCTGCCTACACCTACTGATGCTGTGAGCAGCTGCTTCGTTTTGAACTCTTCAAGTACGGAAGCCCGTGACCCTCATTTCCACTCATTCCCACCCATCATCTCTCAGTGATTTCTGACAGCCACATTGAGAGACCAAGAGTGTTAAAGATGAGCACCATCACTTCATACTGGACAGTCTTGTTGGCTTATTCGCTTGTTATAAAATATTCTACATAAACACTGGAGATCATCACATTCACTCAGACCATGTATACACAAGAACTCATATAGCCTTGCTAGTGTTTTTGGAGGTTTCAACTGGGTAGTTTTATTCCTTTATTTTTTATTATACATGGCAGTTAAGAAGAAAATGACTTGTGGATGTGTGTTTGTGGATGCATATGTGTGTATGTATGAGGTTATATATCTGCATAAATATTGAATATATAATGGCACAGGTATTATAAGTGTTAATGTTCTATAATATTAAATTATATGTGAATTATGACTGATCTTATGACAAAAGACAATTAACAACTCATTGGCAAACTCATTATTTAGTGCAAACTCATTATTCTCAAACACCATCAGTATTTTTAATTGAATCCTTAATTACTTTGAACATGACTTTAATTTACTGTCTAGAAATCAGTGGTGTTAATAATGTGCTGTAGGTAAGACTTGTAAAATTACCACTTCAAAGATTTGAATGAATGAGAAATTATCACTTTATAAGCTTCTTTATAGTTACTAATATGAAATCTATTGGAACATGCTAGAACCAAGCACGTAGCTCTGTGGGGCTGTTTTGCATGTATCAAATCACCTGTGTGGCCTTCATCTATTATTTCTCTGTGTTCAGCGTTAATAGTTGTTGGCTGAAAAGATTAAAAGGTCACTCTCGGTTGTGTAGTTCTGAGGTTGACATTCTCAGTTTTAATGTATCATTATTTGTGAAGCGTGTTCCTTTTGTCCTGAGAACGCTACTATCACAGTCTGATCTCTCACCTTCTCTTCCGACTCCCATTATTACTTAACAGGTGTGTCAGGGATGCCACAATGCCATCGACCCAGAAGTGCAGCGGGTAACCTACAACGATTTCAGCTGGCATGCCTCCACACAGTGCTTTCTGTGCTCCTGCTGCAGCAAGTGTCTCATTGGGCAGAAGTTCATGCCAGTAGAGGGCATGGTTTTCTGTTCAGTGGAGTGCAAGAAGATGATGTCTTAAAATAAGAGCACCAAGCAGTATTGAGCCATGATCTGTCCAAGTTGGTATGCATTTCTACTGTAAAGTGCAATTTGAAAAAAAATAATAAAAGGAAAAGAAACAGTAAAGGAAACCAGGAGATTTTGTTCCATATCATTCTTTGAGGTTTTTCCTTATCAATTTTTTTCTGCTCAATTTTTGAAACCTGCTTGAAGCATTTGATTTTAGAAATGGTAAAGACTTTTGTCTTTCCTTAGCTTTCCAAATCTGAAATCTGAGTTGGAAGCTGGGTTTAATTGATCTCCATATCTGTATCCCCCTTGTTCCAAACACAGAATATGTAAAATACTTAAAAGTTAGTGTTCTGGATGGAAAGATGAGTGTTTCTAGTTCTATACTCTTTTCCCCCTCAAGTATAAAAGGAAAAGGAAATTAAATTTGCCCTAATGCCAAGACTCTACATTTTTTGCCTAATGTTATTCATTGAACTTTGTAATGATTCACAGTGCATTCTTCTTGAAAGAAAGTAGAAATGCCGTGTAGTGTATAGAGCTGCTATTTTAATGCCTATGCATTTGATATTTACTGATTTAGGCAGAAATGGCACTTTCTTTATTGCGTTTCTCTATTTTTTTATTTACCCTACCTCTCAATATTCTCTTTGTACCTTGATGACCTCCATATGTATGTGGCCTTAAATATTTTATCACATGTGGCATAACAGTATCCACACTTTTTTACTTCTTTTAGATGAATTTTGGCCTGGATATAAAAAGCAAGCCATTTATTTTATATTGTTTTCAATCCAAAGAACATGTATAGTTTTTATACCCAGGAAACTATAACTTATGCTGATTGCACTTGCCTGCCATGGTTTGAATAGATTTTTTGCATGGTTTTTATTTTTATCATTAGATAAAATGGATACTCTCTTGTAATACTTCTAAGCCTGTTCATGAATCTATAAAATGTCTTCTTTGCCTATATATTTCCATTCTTGGGTATTTTCTAATGTTTACTTTTCTCTGTATACTTCCATATATAGCTGTGTACTATAAAAATTAAAAGGAATGAATGATATGTATGTTATTATTAAAAATAAAGCCTCTTTCACTTTAATGATTTTTCATCTTTTTCTTCTCCTTTTAAGTGAAAAGTTCTCTGCAGTTAAACACATGTTTCAGCAGGGGGCGGTGTCTTCCAGGATAAAAACTACCCAGATAAAAGGCTGCTTCTGACAAGAGAAAAACCATTCTTCGTAAGAGAAGGGATATGTTTTATGGACCTTTACACTTTAAAATAAAATAATAATAAGCTTTTAAGTTGTTTCCAGTTCATGCAGGATTTTTTTTTTTGGGGGGGGAGTGTTATTTTAATTGAAGTTTGGGAAAATTTTGTTTTGTCAGGTGAACCTATTTAAGTTTTAGTAATTTATTTGTTTCCATTCTCTTTTAATACAACTAGTATTTATTAAAAGTCATACTCTGATACTTTTTAAAAGATTTATTCATTTATTTGAAAGACAATGAGAAGGGAAAAGAAATATCTTCCATCCACTGATTCCCCAGAGGACCGCAGCAGCAAGGGCTGAGCTGGGCTGAAGCCAGGAGCATCATCCCTGTCTCCCACATGGGTGGCAAGAGCCTAGTACTTGGACCATTCTCTGCTGCTTTTCCCAGGCCATTAGCAGGGAACTGGATCAGAAGTGGAGCAGCCGGGACATGAACTGGCAGCTGTATGGGATGCCAGCATCACAGGTGGGGACTTTATCAGCTACACACAACTCCAACTCCAGTATTCAAGTTTCAGTTCTAGTGCCCTAATTTTTTCATGCCAATCTATTATGAGAAAGTAAGCAAATGGGCAATAGCAGATTTGTTCTTCCTAATATTAGCATCCCATGAGGGTTTCCTTCCACTCAGTCTGAGGTATTTCTGTTATAGTGAGAATAGCCATTTTCTCTGATGCATACCCAGAATAATTTGCTCTTTGGGCTGTGGTTTTTGTTTTGTATTTACAGCTCATGTTTGCTTGGCCAAGAGTCCTTTTCTCTGTTTCATCCCCTCACACATGTGTGCATACATACATTGATTCCCTCTGTACTGTGCCTTCCCCACCATGAAAAGGTATCTTTGGGAGCATGAACATATGTCTTCTTATTAAAGAAGTAATCTGTGCATACATTTTTTTAAAACTTTGTCTTATTTAAAAAGCAGACAGACACACAAATCTTCCATGTGCTGGTTCTCTCCCCAAATGCATGCCAAAGTTAATATTAGGTCAGGTTGAAATCAGGAGCTGGGAACTCAGTCCTGGTCTCCCAGGTGGGTAGCAGGCACCCAAGTACTGCAGCCATTACTTGTTGCCTCCCAGGGTGTGAATCAGCATGAAGCTGGAAGCTGGAGCTGAGCAGGGACTGAAACCTGGGCACTCCAGAACCGCCTGTGGGCATCCCAGTGCTGTGTTAGCCACTATGCCAAATGGCAGCCCTCGGGGGTATACCATTTAAATGCTAATCTTACAAGTATCCATCATTATAACCATCACATACTTGCTTTTTTTTTTTTCCGTTTATCTTAAATGGCAACAGACCCATTTTCCACAGCTCTGTCTACAAAGTTGAACAACTTACCTTCCTAGACCTGGCTATGTGGGAATGAACAGAACTCTGCCTGTGGAGTCAGCTACTCTATAGGTCCTCCAGCCTAGCCCCATATTTCTGGGGCTGAGAGAGAATCAGGCAATCCAAGAAATTTCATCTGAATGCAACATTCACTACTGCCCACACAAAGAATGATTACATATACATTTGGCCATTTCCCTATATTTTCCTCTACTTTGCATGGGAGATACACAGAACCACTAGGTTTGGTTCTACCCTGGAATTTTTTTTTCTTTTGCATTTATTTATTTGAAAAGCAGAATGCCAGGGAGAGACACCTTCCATCCACTGGTTCATTCCCCAAATACCTACAACACCTGGGGCAAGGCTGGGCCCCACTAAAAGCCAGAAACTCCATCTGAGTTTTCCATATGAGTGGCATGAAACTGTCAGAAGGTTGAAGTAGCTGGGACTCAAACCAGACACTCTAATATGAGATGCAGGAGTTCAAAGCAATGGAATAACCCTCTGTGTCACCATACCCCTTGCTGTCCCCTGGGTAAATTTTTAGTTTGGTCTTATAGTACAGTGGAATGAACTCTGAGGTAAGAGATTCTCAAGATCCTTGGCCATTTTTGTTGTTAATCAGGTTTTAAGAAATAATCATTCGGCCGGCGCCGTGGCTCAACAGGCTAATCCTCCGCCTTGCGGCGCCGGCACACCGGGTTCTAGTCCCGGTCGGGGCGCCGGATTCTGTCCCGGTTGCCCCTCTTCCAGGCCAGCCCTCTGCTGTGGCCCAGGAGTGCAGTGGAGGATGGCCCAGGTGCTTGGGCCCTGCACCCCATGGGGAGACCAGGAAAAGCACCTGGCTCCTGGCTCCTGCCATCGGATGAACGCGGTGCGCCGGCCGCAGCGCGCCGTCTGCGGCGGCCGTTGGAGGGTGAACCAAGGGCAAAGGAAGACCTTTCTCTCTGTCTCTCTCTCTCACTGTCCACTCTGCCTGTCAAAAAAAAAAAAAATTTTTTTTTAATTAATTTATTTTTTGACAGGCAGAGTTAGAGAGAGAGACAGAAATAAAGGTCTTCCTTCTGTTGGTTCACCCCCACAAATGGCTGCTACGGCCGGCGCGCTGCGCCAACCCAAAGCCAGGAGCCAGGTGCTTCCTCCTGGTCTCCTATGTGGGCGCAAGGCCAAGCACTTGGACCATCCTCCACTGCCCTCCCGGGCCACAGCAGAGAGCTGCACTGGAAGAGGAGCAACCAGGACAGAACTGGCGCCCCAACCGGGTCTAGAACCTGGAGTACTGGCACCACAGGCAGAGGATTAGCCTAGTGAGCCGCGGCGCTGGCCAATAGAAATTTCTATTATCAAACCGCACTTAAGTTACATTTGTTTTTTTATAGGTACAGCTTATACTGTGTTTATTCCCAACATAGCAAATATTTAGGAAACACATCTATGCAATTAGTGATAAATCCTCCCAATGGAAAGAACTACCTTGGAAGGGAGAAAATACTTGATTATAGAACCACTGATGACACTATAGAGGGTAAGAAGAGCTGTCTTCCTTCTGCCCAATCTGCCATCTTAGACCGTAAAAGATGAGGAAGACTTCAGCTTTTCCTGTCTCCTGAGCAGCAATGAAAATTTGCGGGTAGGGGGGCTGAATAAAGAAAGAGAAAGGAGTTGTTTCCTGAGACCCAAGATAATACATTGACACATTGTTAGTTGCTAAAGTATATTGAGGCAGTGCACTTACTATCTTAGTGAAGAAACAGCTCACTGGTACAATTATGAACTCATTCCTGGAATCTACACCTACCCTGTTCATCCCTCAATAAGAGCATATTTACCATAACTTTCAAGTAGTTATAATTTTGAGAAATCAGTGGATATTTTTATCCAATCCTTTGCGAAATCTGTGTTGCTCTTGAAACCAATTGGCCTTAATTTTTAAAATTTATCTTTTAGAAATGTGGGACTGAGGATTTTTTATTTAATCAACTGTAGCTAAATAGATCCCAAATCTGACTTTGAAGTATTTCAGCCCCATTTCACCAAAGGCGAGACATTCATTATTGACTCATTCTTAAGGAATTTCCAACACATGGTGTTTAAGTTCATCCTACTTCTCCATGGTTACCAAAGAGACATCAGCACCCAAGATCAGTGCTAATAAGCCTTTGTCTCAGAAAACCCTGGCATATCTCAACTTGTTTTCTGGGCATTCACTTAGTTCCTGAGCAAACCTGTGACTCCATTAATGCCTCCATACAAAAGCACTTTACTACAATTTCTTACTAGAAGTTCTTTGCCTCTTATCAACCTCTGCTGATTCCAGTGCTGAAAGACAACTTCCGTGACGGCACTGAATGCTCACAAGCACAACAGAGACCTGCTGTGTTGGAGCACCTAGGTGTGCTGGGAGCACACAACCTTCATCACATTCAACTTAACAGAATCCTTTTTTCCTTCTGTTTACCAGAGGTTTAAATAGCTTTGGCTAATTATTTTGTCCTTTCATAGAGAACAGTCTCTGTGGCTTCTATTTTATCTAACAATGTATTCTGAACCATTCAAAACAAGATGTCATTAACCTTTTATACATGTTTTGAATGGCATTTTATCCTGACATTTATGAAGGCTACTATTGATTTTTCTCCTATGATACTTCTCCCCACAATATCTTGACCTTCAGACAAATAACAAAAGCAACTTGTCTCCAATTATCTTTCCTACAGTCAGCCATTATTCAATGCAGAAATATTAGAGTTGCTTTCCCCATAAATATTGACTGATTATGCAAGATATGGTAGTATAGTTCAGAGGAGGGCTGAGTTCAGAAGTCTACACAGACACCTTTTGGCCAAGTCCTGTTGACCCCCATCCCCTCCTCGCAGCTGCAGTTGAGTAGGATGGAGGATGGGAGTATTGGATATGAGAACAAGTTCAGGTACTGGGCAGACATCAAGAATACAATGAAGCCATCAGTAGTAACAACAGGGTAGATAGTAGAGAAAAGAGTGAACAAGGAGCTAAGGTTATCAAAGAATGTGGAGACGCGTCCTGGAATTTGATAGAAGAAGGCAAGTAAGGGTAGACTTGGTTGGCAAAGTTTGAGGCCCTGTATTATACTTCAAAGAGCTGTGATTGTGAGGACCCAGAAATGAATCAGTGTGGGGAAAATCAATGGCGAATGAGGAGGACACCTGTCCCAAGGACACAGGGGGTGGCCCACCTGGAAGAAAAACGAACAGCCTCTATTTGAAAATCCTACAGAAACAACTAGACTTTGGAAATAATCAGATGTCTGAGTAATATAAAGTGGAGAATACAAAGGAGTCTCTGCAGTTCACAGAAGCTGGACATCAGAGGATATGGAGGTAAAGTTGAGGGTGCAGGGAAGGACAGGGTGAGATGAGGAGAATGACAACCCCGAGTGGCTATCAGGTCTCCCAGTAAGGCTGAAACACTTAGATGCCTGGAGGTTCAGGGCTGAAAGGCATGCTGTGGTTAGTCATGGCAGCCTTGTAGGTGAGTAACCAGGAATGCTTTTGGCTGGAAATAACTGAAAACACAGTTATGAGTGGCTTAAAGACAAGATGTAGGCTGATCCAAATGTGGCTCTGAACAAGCTCATTTTAATCCCCTTGTTCGGCTCCCTTCCATGTTTCACCTTCCATTGAATGATTAGTCCCTTTATTCAAGCACCATGAAGTATGAAGTATGAAGGCATCTAAAAGAATAAAGGAGAAAAGAAGCCATGGAGTATTGTCCTCTCCAGACAGGAAGAACACTTCCCAGGAGTCCCCAGCAGAGTTAGCTACCCTTCCATCTCTGGCTAGAATAGGTCACATAGTCATGCTCATCAAAGGCAAAGGGACCCTGAGTTGCTATGGTTGATGTAGCTAATCACATTTCATCCCCCAAGGGGAAGGCACATGGCCAATCTGAACAAGACTAATTTTCTATCCAAAGAAAAGGGGACGTGGCTGTTGATTGGCAAATAACAGAAGCTACTCTGGGGAACAGTTGTTTAGGTTCAGGGTCTTTATCTGAAGGTCTGCTTGTATGTATTTGTGTGCTCCTGAAGCTAGAGGATTCTATTGGCCTGCAAGTACCACAGGGACATTACTTGGGGACATACTTCTTAGGGTTACACTTACATGGGCAACAATGATGTAGAATCAGTAAGAGATACTGGAAAGATCCTGAGGAGACTCTCACTGTTCTTGCTAGGCTGGTTGCTCCCACCATTTCATTCCATCTATCTGATCCATTGTCAAGTCAGACATTGCTATCAAGCACTGTCCCCTCCACCCCTAGAAGGGATAACCAGGTTCTCAAACTTTAGTATGCATCAAAATCATCTGTTAAATATAGATTCCTGGGTCCCACGCCCATGGGTTTCTGATTCAGTAGGTCATGGGTAGGGTCTGAAGACCTGCGCTCCTACCAGCATTGCAGCAATGCTGATGCTGATGATCTGGGTCCACACTCTAAGAAATATTGCTCTGGTCGATTCTCTATTTTTTCAAGAATGCAGCAAAAAGAATATGCTTCTATATTCCTATGTAAAAATCTCTCTCTCTCTCTCTCTCACACACATACACACACACACACACACACACACACACACACACAATTGTTATGTAGCTATACCCAAAGGCAGGCAGTTTCTTTTTATTTATTTGTTTCTTTTTCTCTTTTTTGTTCTTCTTTTCTTTTAGCAATTTCTTGAAGCCAGTAAGATTCTTTCACATCTCTATGACATTGCAAAGGTAGCTACCTCCTAGAAGGTGATCCCTGACACTTCCATACTCCACCAAGCATGGGACTCACCCTCTCTGCTCACAAGGGTCTTAATCTATATGGCTTGTTTGTGGATAACATTGTCCTACTTGAGTGCAGGAACCCAAAAGTGGACTTTGCTACATGACTATGCACCCAGAATGGTGAATAATGAAATGAGCTCCATGACATCTGAGTAAGGCATGGAAACCAGGTAAGAATTTTACCAGTAAAATGGAACTCATTTGGCCAAGTTTCTAAGTGATGGAGCATAACTCATTAGCCATAATAATTTTTGGAAACTGAAACAGTTACTTGCATTTTTAAAAACAGTGCAAGGACCCAACTACATTGTCCTCATCAACACTTATGAAGTTCCCTCCTCTCCTCCTTGCCTTCCCCATCCCTTCAGCTGCTCTCTCCACAAGTCCCCTAAGCCTCAATCCCACCCCATTCACTTGTACTAAGCCATCTCCACTGTTTCACTCACTCATTCATTCATTCGGTGAACATCTATCAAAGAGCTGCCACATGTCAAGAATTAGCTTCCTGCTAACGTACTTGGCTAACGTGCCTGGGAAGGCAGCAGATGGTGGCCCAAATACCTGGGCCCCTGCCACCCCTGCGGCTTCAGGCTCTTTTTAAAAGAGGAAAGCATAGAATTCCTATGTTCCTGTCTGTGGACACAAAACAGGGCCACGAACAGAAGCAAATCCACAGAGAGAAAAAGAAATCCTGAATAAATTAGCTTTTTGCATTCTTAAAAATACATTCTCTCACTATTACATCTTAAAGTCCGGGCAGCAATTATTCTTGAACACTAACATTTTCCATTTTCTGAGAAGATAAGCAGAACTATATTGACTCATTTTCTGAAGAAAGTTTATTCCATTCTAGTATTTATTTATTAAATTGCAGCTCACAATAAGTTTCACTGTGTCAGTGTTATTTTCTGCTGTGGTTATGCAACAGATGGCCTTTTTGTATTTTTTTAATTAAGTTTTGTTTTTAATTTTTATTTACTTGAAAGGCAGTATGTGTGTGTGTGTGACAGAGAGAGAGAGGGAGAGAGAGAGAGAGAGAGAGGAAGAGAGATCTCTTTCACCCACCAGTTCATTCTCCAAAGCCCCCTAGTTTTTAGGAACTATACACTGAAGTATTTTTGGGTAAAGGATCATTATATCTGCAACTTACACAGAAATGTTTCAGGAAAAGTACCATATATAGAACACAGTGAAACAAATATGGTAAAAGAGTAACAGCTGGGGAATCTAGGTGAAGCGTAAGCAGAAACTCTTTGTTATGCTTGAAATTTTTCCCTATGTCTGAAATTATTTGAAGAGGCAAAGTTTTAAAAAAGTCTCAACTCATTGTTCTGGAGAAACTTGGAATTTTACTGTAACTTTCATTTTATTAATGCTCTCTGTTTAAAATACAGTATTTGGGGGGCTGCATTGTAATGCAGTGGGCTAAGCCACTGCTTGCATTGCCACCATCCCATATCAGAGCACCAGCTGGAGTCCCAGCTGCTCTGCTTCTGATCCAGCTTCCTGTTAATGTGCCTGGCGAAGTGGTGGGAAATGATCCAAGAAATTGAAGTTCCTGGCTCCAGGATGGTGTTCCTGGCTCCTGGCTCTGGCCTAGCCCAGACCTCCATTTGGGGAGAGAACCAGTGTATGGAATTGCTCTCTCTCACTCTCTCTCTCCCTTTTAAATAATTCTTTAAATAATAAAATAAAATGCAGTGTTTGTCAATAAGCCTTATAGTTATAGTTTCCATGCCAATTTCACCTGAAGGCAGAAGTTACACTGCAGAAGATACACTCTCTTTCTGTAAGCTGAGCACTTGTGTGAAGGTTCGGCTCTGCATGGTTGTAATGCAGTGCCAAGAGCACTTCCCTTAAGTCAAATGCATGGGAGAGAAATGTGAACCCTGCCAATCACCGCAGCTGGGAGGCATGGGCAGTCAGTTAAGCTTTCTGTGCTTCAATGTCCCATCTATAAAATGGACATATCAATCCCTATGTGGCAGATAGCATTTTCAAAATCTGTGTCAGAGCAAACTGTCTGGTCCCACATAACTTTCAGAACTTTGCCACTCACCTGGGGTCCTTCCTTCCTGTGAACCCCAGGGGGACTTTGTGACAAACTGAACAAACAGAAGGCCATGTGCAAGCCTTGCTAGGGTAGGTCATAGAGGTAATATCACTTCTCCAGGTTCTCTCTCTGTCTCTCTCTCTCACTTTCTCTCTCTCTGCTTGCCCTTAGAACCCAGACACATAGAGAGGAACTGAGGCTTCAGGATCAACGTCAGCATCTACTGCCAGACTTTGCGTGCTGAATTCTTCCAACAATTCCAGTCCTGAACCTCAAGTTGTCCAGCTGAAGTCTCTGACATCAACACAGCTGAACTCCCATTATTCTGTCTAAATTCCCATATCATAGACTCCACGTGCAAAATGAGTGGCTGATTCACACTACTAAGTTTAGGAGACATTTGTTGGGCAGACATGTTGTCTGTAATACCCATGGAACAGAATTATTTGCTCCATAAAGGAGAATTCCTGCAAAACAGGGAAATTTGTGCTGTGTGCTTTAAAACATCATTTATACAAATGTATTCATTTTTTTATTCACATAGATGCATTATTTAGTATATTAACTTTCCTCTTCTTATCCACCTTTCTATTCTCCTTTCTTAAGGATTTACACAGATATGCAGGCTTAATCAATTTTACTCCACAAGCTCTACTTGAGAATTTATACACAGCAAGAACATTTGGAATAATCCAGACTCAAAATCTGGGAGCACTGTTTGCAGGACAGTGCATCCTGGGGTCAGGATCAGAAGCACAGAGCCAGCGGAAGGGCTGTGCTCCCCTGGGGGATGCAGTTGGATTCCTGTGCTGGACAAGGAATCCTGAGCGCCACGACTGCCAAAGTCAGAGACACCGTCAGTGCTGCTACAGATCAGTGGGAAAGAACCAAGGATACAGGGCCTTTCTCGGTCTCCAAGTTCTAAGCAATGAAAGTCATTTATTTAAGGGTGAAGAGGGGGTAGTTATTGATCACCTATAGGCTTGCGAAGACTGTAGTTACAAAATTTTATACAATATAGGCCTTGCCTTCAAGGACTGCTTGGTCTCCTACCTCACAAAAGAGACGGGGAATTTAAACAAGCTAGGGACCCTCTTACCAAACAGCATAGTCGAGAAAATCTTTTCATTAGCCCCGAAGTTTGTCAATACTTCTAGTTTAATGGCATGTAAGAGCTTTCGCAGTAAGTGATTTATGTGATTTTTTACTTTTCCCTCAAAGTTAGAAATCAGTGTCTTCTTTTTCATTGAAATTGCTATACTTTAGAGATACAACTTGAAAGTGTTTCAGCATTTGTGAGTGTGTAGAAGGGAGTGGGTGAGCATATTGGCAGCCCTCTTAACCAAGGCGTATGTTAAGGATTTATGCAGATGTGCCGTCTTAATCAACTTAAGTCCATGAACCCTACTTAAAGAATTTAAACACAGCCGGAGCATTTAGAAAAATCTAGATTAACAAACCCTGTGAACACTGTTTTCAGGACAGAGGATCTAATGCTATCAGCCCTCCCCTTGGTCAAATCCATAAGTACTCCCAGAAAGACCCTGTGATTAGCCCCAAAATCTGTCTGGATGAAGGCGAGTATTGGAAATCCCTATTTTACTTTATAAGTAAAGAAGAACGGATATTTTTTAAAACCAATGTTTAGTCTTATCCTCTCCTTTTAAAATTTTTCTTAACCTTTTGGACAGCAGCTCTAGTCACCATTATAAATGCTTTGAGCACTAGCTTGCTTCTCCCAACAGCCTGAGAGTGGGAAACGTCCAGCCTTTGACCGTACCAGGCCTGCAGCATCATTAGGTCAGGCCCTGCCAAGGCAACCACAGGTGGGACTTGAAATTCAATAAATCTATAGCAGGCTACTTTTTTAGTTGGTGATTTTGCATAGCCCATGAATGATGTTATAAAAATCCAAATGACCGTTGGCAGAAGAAAGTCTTCCCACTCCTGTTAGGTAGGTGCTTTTGTTACACCATTTTACAGAGAAGATGACTGAAGACAATGGGATTATATCAGGGGCCCAATCCACAAAGCTAGGAAGTGGAAGAGCTGGAATTTGCACCCCAATATTCAGGCTCCAAAGTCTGAGCTGGTCTATTCACCACACCATACTGCAGTCCTGATAAGAGTTCTTCCCTGGATGTCAGCTCACCATGTGGGAAGCACACAAACATTGTTTGTCCTCTCTCAGCAATTCCTTCTTACACCTTTGCCTCTTCCAAAAGCCATGTGCTGTCCTAAACAGCTAGTTCTCCTCTCTTTAAGAGGTGGCTTCTGACATTGATTCTGGGCCACACAGCCAGCAGCACCAGGTCTGCCTGCTAAGGACAAAACTGTTTCTGATATCCAATGGAATCCCTCATATTTGAACTGAAAGCCAAAACTCTGCTGCAGAGGTGCCAAGGCAAACATACTTAGATTATGAAGTGTTTCTAACAAATGCTTTGAGGTTTTAAAGGGGCAGCTTTTGAGATATGTAAGGCATTTGCAGGCAACTGAGATCCCACAGGCCAACTTTGCAGTCCAAGCCTAATGTTGCTGGGTTGGACAATTTTTTTTCTGAAAATCAGCACAGATGCTACAATGCCCCATTATCTATCACCCAGTCATACCAACAAACCTTATTTGAGGTTGAATAATCAAAATGGTATTCCAGGTCTTTGAGTTTGAAATACATGCATTGTGAATACAATTTTGGCATTCTTGAACAGAATTTCCAAGTGGAATTAAAGGTTTATGTTTGTAAGGTTTATAATCATTCCACAAAGTTCAAGATGTTTGGCAGTGCTTGGGAAACTTAAAAAGAGTAATAAAAGGTTTCCATGAGGAATTCAAAGCTGCCTTGTATGGTAATGATGGTTCAAGCCACTACACACTTCAGTGTTACAAGTTTAGCTGTGATTGTAGAGCTGGATCCTATTATGTAGCTGCAGAGATATTTAAGTGGCTTGCTCATGAACAATGAATAACGGACTTTGGAAAATGTGTAATTAATGTCTCAGCTTGGAAAACACATTAAAGAAATGAGACTGGGGGAAGTGGAGGAGAGAAAGTGAGAACTGAGCAGTATTTGGCCTCTTCCATGGAGTATTTATCAGTCTCCTTGACCGTTCTTTAGCAACCCTGCCTTGCCTTCAATTGTAAACTGTGCACTTGGCCAACCTGGAACACACACTGTGCCTGCCTGGCCCAAGCTCACTCTGAATCCGTGCTCTCTCCAACCCTGGGATCTCAAGCTGTAGATTGGGTGGCAGCCAGCAAAGGGGTTTCCTCATGAATCATAATGGGTGGAGAGGCTGAGTGATCTACCCTACCCTTGTCCCATAATCTATCCAGAATGTACTTGAAATAGAAGAGAAAAATTTGGAGTTTGAGCCTAACATTTGACTCCGAACACATTCTCAAAAAATGTGAGTGTAACGAGGGGGAAAAGAAATCACAGTGGCTCTCCTTCTATGGATAAGTTTACTCTTATAACATTGCCTCCAAAGGGGCCAGCACTGTGGCTCACTAGGTTAATCCTCTGCCTGTGGTGCTGGCATCCCATATGGGCGCTGATTCTAGTCCCGGTTGCTCCTCTTCCAGTCCAGCTCTCTGCTGTGGCCTGGGAAGGAAGTGGAGGATGGCCCAAGTGCTTGGGTCCCTGTACTCACGTTGGGGATGGGGAGGAGGCACCTGGCTCCTGGCTTCAGATTGGCATAGCTCCAGCCATTGTGGCCATTTGGGGAGTGAACCAACAGAAGGAAGACCTTTCTGTCTCTCTCTCACTGTATGTAACTCAATCTGTCAAATAAATAAATAAACAAAATATTTTGAAAAAAGAAAACAAGAATGAAGTTGCACACATTAGGGCTCTGAGGTGCCTGATTAGGAAAAGGTCCATTTCTCCTCCCTTGTAGATGACCAGGCTTTCCTGTTCAGATAATAAAATCAGTCAGTCCAGGGTGAACTGAAGAGGAAAGCTGGCAAGGAAGATAGGTGGTTCCATGCTCAAAGACTTGCTTGGATTCTGTTGAACAAATGTGGCATATTGCATCTTTAACTACAGGAAGAAAGCTGAAGATTATTGCCAGATAAAATGTATTTACAAAAGTCACAGAACAGATGTGAGAAAATTGTTTCCTGCCATCTTCTTACCCATTTACAGGAAGTTGAAGAGTATAGGTTTGCTTTTCAGTGATAGGCACTTACCTAGGCAAGCAAATTAAGACTGGCTATCAAATTCTGAATTTCATTTTAAAGAAACAAGGTACACTGCACTAAACAGATGCTATTTGTTTTCTTTTTACACCTCAAATCTCTGAAATTTAAAAAAAGACAGGTTAAGGCCTTATGAATGAACAAAAAAACTGAAAAGTGTGTGGCTATCAGCTTAGAATTTACCCTAAGGAGAAAAAAAGAGCCATTTGCACCTCAATATTTGTTGCAGCTCAATTCACAATAGCTAAGACTTGGAATCAACCTAAATGTCCATCAACGGATGACTGGATAAAGAAACTATGGGATATGTACTCTATGGAACACTATACAGCAGTAAAAAACAGTGAAATCCAGGCATTTACAACAAAATGGAGGAAGCTGGAAAACATCATGCTGAGTGAAATAGGCCAGTCCAAAAGGGACAAATATCATATGTTCTCCCTGATCGATGGCAACTAAACGAGCATCTAAAATGATACCCATTGAAGTGAAATGGACACTATGAGAGACAATGACATGATCAGCCCTTGTCTAGATTGTCGAGGAACAACTTACTATTTTATTCCTTCTAGTATTTTTGTTGTTGTTGTTGCTAAGTGAAAAGGACACTATGAAAGACAATGACATGATCAGCCCTTGTTATTGTTGTTGTTGTTGCTCTGTTTGTTCTACATAAGACCACTGGTTGAACTCTGTAATCAATCCACAATCATTCTTAGGCATTTAAAATTAACAGAAAAGTGATCTCTGTTAAACATAGGAGAGGGAATAAGAGAGGGAGGAGATATATAGGTTGGCACATGCTCACTCAGACTTACTTCCAATGGTGGAACTAGAAATGTGCCAGGGGATCTCAACTCAATCTTACCAAGGAGGCAGGTACCAATGCCAGCGCACACGGTAAAGTGATAAATATAAATACACAACCGATCAAAAAGATAGGGTATGTGTCGAAGAGATTTCACACATAAGACCAGTGTAAGCAAATAATGAAGGATAGAATTAAAAGGGAGAGAATGATCCTGCAGGGGAAGCAGGACACACAGCAGACTCATAGAATGGCAAACGCCCAACATAGCACTCCTGCCTCAGAATCAACCCTTGGGACATTCAGATCTGGCTAAAAGGCCCATGAGAGTCTCACAGGCATGGAAAGCCAAGACACGGTGGCAAAAAACAATCTAAATGAATGATTCTGGTGAACAAGACTCCAGCAGAAGGAACAGGCCATCAAGGAGGGAGGTGCCTTTCTCTGAAGTGAGGAAGGAACCTCCACTATGATACGGCCTTGACTAAACAAGTTCAGAGTCGGTGAACTCAAGGGGCTTCCATAGCCTAGACAGCTCATAGCAAGAGTCTCGGGTGATTGCTAACGTCATAAAAAAAGAGTGCCAATTGTTAAATCAACAACTGTAGTCACTGGGTACATGCTCCCCACATAGGATCTCTGTCCTTAATGTGTTTTACTATGAAACTTGAAAAAAAAAAACACTATTAGTCGAACAATACCCTATACCATGTGCGGTTGTGTGAGTACAGCCTGTTGAAAGCCTTGCTTACTATATACTAAGTTGATCTTCAGTATATGAAGGTAATTGAAAATGAAACCCGATGAAGGGTGGGATGGGAGAGGGAGTGGGAGAGGGGAGGGCCACGGGAGGGAGGGAGGTTGGGGGGGGGAGCCACAACAATACAAAAGTTGCAAAACAAGAAATAAAAAAGAACTTAATACTTTACCCTTTTAGTATTTTTTATGTTCTACTCAAAACTATTGGTTGAACTCTGTAATTAGTACACAATTATTCTTAGATGTTTAATTAATGTTATAACTAGTACTCAAATAGTATTTTACACTCTGTGTTTCTGTGAGGGTGCAAACTGTTCACTTAAAATATGCCAAATTGATCTTCTATATATAAAGATGATTGAAAATTAATCTTGATGTGAATGGAAGGGGAGAGGGGAGTGTTGTGGGTGGGAGGGAAGGTATGGGGTGGGGGAAGCTATTGTAATCCATAAGCTGTACTTTGGAAATGTATGTACATTAAATAAAAATTAAAAAAAGAAGAATTTACCCTAAAAGTGAAGTGAATCAAATTCACATATTCTCCTACATGACAGAAAAGGAGTTGAGTTTCAAACATGTGGCCTGCATGCCACACGTTTTCTCAGTAACTGAGCAATAAAACAATCATTCCTTCTTAACTCATGAATCACCAATTGACTGAAATGTGGACACATCTGATACCTGCTGATTTTGAAAAAATCAAGTTATTCCACTCGTGTAACTTATATCTTCCTAAATGTAGCTAATTCATGTGAGAAAAGAAACATGAAAAAAAATTGAGATAGTTATAATTTTGGCTTCATACAAAACTTCTTTCAGTATCAATAATTGTATATGATCACGAGGTATAGCTGATGTCAACAAATCCATCACATAACAGTTCCAGCAATATGTAAAAAGCATCAAACCAGCGTTTATTAATTTATTCAAGATCAACACTCAGAGCTTCCTAAATACGCCAAACAACATGATAATTAAAAGGCGTTCTGCATGGGGGGAAAGAAGCAGACATGCAAACAAGTACTGTGACCCTCATGGATCTGGAAAGAATGTTTATGTCTTCCCACAATTCACACGTTGAAATCCTTTCCCCAAAGGTGACGGTGTTAGGAGTTGGGTTCTTTTAGAAGTGAGTTAAGAATAGAAACAGAGCCCTCAAGAGTAGGATTAGTGCCCTCATGAAAAACATTCCAGGAGAACCCTTGCACCTTCTGCCATTTGACCTTAGAATGAGAAGGCTACGAGGAAGAGTACCTTCACTAGACACCCAATCTTCCAGAGACTTCGTCTTGGACTTTCCAGCTTCCAGAACTTTCAGAAATGCATTTCTCTTGTTTATCAATCATCTAGTCTATGGTATTTTGTTACTGGAACCCCAATGGACTAAGACAATGATCCAGCATGAAAAGCCCTCAATAGAGAAAGGGGCGCCGTGTGCTGTGAAGTAGCAGATAAAGCCTCCACCTGCAGTGCTGGCATCTCATATGAGCACTGGTTTGAGTCCCGGCTGCTCCATTCTGATCCAGTTCTCTGCTATGGCCTGGGAAAGCAGTAGAAGATGGCCCAAGTCCTACACCCGAGTGGGAGATCTAGAAAAAGCTCCTGCCTCCTGGCTTCAGATCGGTTCAACTCTGGCCATTCCAGCCAATTGGAAAGTGAACCTGCGGATGGAAGACCTCTCTCTCTCTCTCTCTCTCTGTAACTCTTTCAATAAATAAATAAATAAATCTTTAAAACAAATAGAGAAAGGACAGAGGAGGGGAGTAGAGCAGACTTTGTGTGTGTCAGAGGGGAGATGACGTTTGAGCTGAGTCTTTGACAGGAGTGGAGGTGACCCTGGAGAAGAAGGATGGGATGCAGACTATAACAGACCTTCTGGACCAGAGTCTCATAGAAGCCATGCAAACAGTAATGGGACAAGTGTATGGGGTATAAACAGGGACTAATTTATACTAATGAAGGTGCAGGAATGTTGGCAGGGAAGGTGATAGAGTTTAGGCTAGTGAGGAAGAAAGGCACGATGTGGGTATCATTGCAAGACTTGCTGCAGAGTGTGGGCTCTGAAGCAGTATTTTCCTTTGGTGCTTTGTAACCCTGTTAACACCTCTTTAGACCATTTTTTTATGGGATTATTTTTGTGAACTGGTCAACAAAAGGTTCCTTGTTCAAGTAAGTTTGAGAAATGAAAAATTTCTTGTTGGCAATAAAGGTAAAAACAGACAAATGGGAGTCACATCAAGGTAAGAAGATTCTGCACAGCAAAGTAAACAACAAAGTTAAGAGGCACCCAATAGAATGGGAGAAAATATTTGCAAACTATGCATCAGATAAAGAATTAATATCCAGAACAGATAAGGAACTGAAGAAACTCAACAACAAAATAAACAATCCAGTTAAAAAATGGGCAAAGGACACGAACAAGCATTTTTCAAAGAATGAAATACAAATGGCCAATAGACACATAAGAAAGGGGCCGGCACCGTGGCTCACTTGGTTAGTCCTCCACCTGTGGTGCTAGCATCCCATATGGGCACCGGTTCCAGTCCAGCTCACTACTGTGGCCCGGGAGGGTAGTGGAGGATAGCCCAAGTGTTTGGGCCCCTGCACCCACATGGGGGACCAGGCTTTGGATTGGTGTAGCTCCAGCTGTAGCGGCCATTTGGGGGATGAACCAACGGAAGGAAGACCTTTCTCTCTGTCCTTCTCTCTCACTGTATAACTCTATCTGTCAAATAAAGTAAAAGAGACACATAGGAAAAAGCTCAGGATCACTAGTCATCAGGGAAATGCCAATAAAAGCCACAATGAGGTTTTACCTCAGCCAAGTCAGGATGGCTATCATCCAAAAATGAAAAAAATAACAAATGCTGGAGAAGATGTGGAGACAAGGTACCCTAATACACTGTTGGTGGGAATGGAACTGGTATAACCATTACAGAAGGCAATATGGAGATTTACTAAAAATAGATTTACCATATGACCCAGCTATACCATTCCTGGAAATTTACCCCATGGAAATAAAATCAGCATATGAAAGAGTTACCAGTACTCCCATGTTTATAGCAGCTCAATTCACAATAGCTAAGTTATGAAATCAACCTAGATGCTCATCATTTGATGACTGAATAAAGAAAATGTGGTCTGAATACACTATGGAATATTATTCAACCACAAAAATGAATGAAATACTGTCTTTTGCAACAAAATGGATACAACTGGAGACCATTATGCTTAGTGAAATAAGCCAGACCCAAATACCATATGTTTTCTCTGCTGCGGAACAATGGTCTTACTACTTTTTACTTGTCAAACACTATATGTACTGGATCAGTAAGCCTCCAATTAAAACACAAATTCAACATACGTTATCACAAAAATTAAAGGAAAAAAAATGAAGCAAAGAAGAGGATAGAAGTATGATTATAGTCTCAGAACTGGACTTATGAAATACATGAAATCTGTTCTCTCTATATTAATAAAAAGCAAAATATAAAAGAAAGTCTTAATTATTAAAGATCAGGAAAGTTCATAGCCAAATATGTGTTTCAGAAATGCAACTTAGTCAAGATTATGGAAGAGGGGTTGGAAGCAACACAGCTAGGAAGCTAATGACCAGGCAAAGCACAAAGGACAGAGGAGAAAGTCTGAACTTGGTAGATTTTCAGAGTTGAAACAACACTAGTTGATTGGGAGGATGAAGAATTGCCTGATGGGAGAGGGGAGGGCATGGACAGGAAGAGGGAGGAGGCACCGATGTGCGCTGGGAAGAGGGTAGCTCCAGGAGGTGGTTCCATCTTCCTGGTGACACACTGAATGCCCCTTTCTGTGCTCAGTCAGTATACCCTTTTAAACCTTCATCTTCGCTGGCCACATGTTCACATCTCCAACATACAAGCCTGTTTCCAAATTAAGCTTTGTCAGTATTTCAAAATACTTGATATGAAAATAATTCTATTTGTTTCAAAACTCTGTCCTCATTAGCAAAGGAAATTTCAATGCCACAGTTGTCAGTGAAAAGAAAAGGCAGAAGCAGCAAAAATGTTCAAATAGTGTTTGTTACAATATTTTAGTAGTTTTAACTTTTTATTACTCATAAAAACTGTCTTGGCAGAGACTATTATCAACAGGCTGCAGAGTTCATCATTAATAATACTTGGATAGGAAATATGTAATAATTTTAGGCACAAAAATATGATACAAAAAATTTCATCAAGTCAACTTTAAGTTTCTCGATTTAAAAATGGCAAACATTTAGCAGGTTTTCGTCCAGGCAATATTCAAGTTCTTCACTACTACTTTGTGTTTTTATCAGGAAAGAACAAGAAAGAGAGGACCTAGGAAAGAATGATTGGATTTTCCTTGGCAAAGCCTTTACAGAAATTTAATGACTAAGGCACAAAAAGAGAAGCAGTCAGTAGTGCATACTAGGGACAGGAGGAGCTAAAGGCAAACTGATCAAAGAGAAGCAGGTCAATAGTAGGAAAATATTTTCCAATGGGGACTGTGGGTCAGCCATGAACCCTCCTGATGTTTACAATTTAATCACATAGCTACACTGACAAAATGGAATACTACAGCCTTGACAACCCAGCAAACTCCACATAACGCTGAGTGACAGAGGCCTGGCATGGAAGACCACCTACAGCATGATTCCAAGGATCTAATTCACTACTCCATTTACACCCTTGTATGACGGTGTGGCCTTTAGGAGGTTATAGATTAACAGAGGGTCCTGGGTTGTTGATGTTTTACTTCTTGATCTAGGGGCTGGTTACACTAGAAGGGTCAGTTTTTGCAAATGCATTCACTTATGCTATGTGCCCTTGTCTATGTGTGTATTTTCTTCAACCAGCTTTTCAAGGAACAGGAAAGACTGTAAAATAAATATCTCTCCTACGTTTCTTCCTGATGTTTCCTTCTGTGTTTCCTTTTTTGTTTTGGAAGAGAACACTATTGCTCTCATCTAAAATGAAAATAATAAGCCAAACAATTATATGTGCTTCAGAAAAAAGTCCCCACTGAAAAGCTATGTCCTATGACGTGATGGTAAATGAGACTGGGAACATGAAATGAGTGGAGCACACCTTCTGGTAGAAAATGGAAAACGTGGGGCTGCACAATGGTGAAGCAGGTTAAAGCTCCAGTCTGTGCTGGTTCAAGTCCTGGCTGCTCCACTCCGACCCAGCGTTCTGCTAATGCGCCTGGGAGAGCAGCAGAGGATGGCCCAAGTCCTTGGGTCCCTGCATCTGCATGGGAGACCTGGAAGAAGCTCCTAGATCCTGATCAGCTCAGCTCTGGCTGCTGTAGCCATTTGTGGAGTGAACAAAGAGAGTATCTTCAGATATTCTCTCTCTCTCTCTCTCAAATAAATAAAATAAATATTTTTTAAAAATGAAAACCATTATTTCACCAGTTAAGTTTGAGTAAGAGGGGAACACAAATATTTTGAACTCTAAGACCTTGCTTTTGCAACCACCTCAAGTGTGACAAGGAGCTCCACCCAGCCCCAACCTCTGAGGGAGAATTCCACTCCCAAAGGATTGAAGGTGCAAATGGCACAGGGCACGTGGGGCCAAGCAGTTAAGAGGCCATCATGACTCCTAACACGTTAGGAAAAAAAAAGATTTTATGTAAGAAAAACCAAATAAAGTGGGAGAAATTTAAGGAAATCACCACTTATGTTAAAAGTACTTAGACTGGTTACCAAAAACTAAACAAAAGAACATTGTTGTATAATTATAGGATTTTCAGAATTGTTCAGTGGTTATATTTTGCTACTTTCTTTGAGCTCTATGTAAGTAGTACACAGCCTTGACCTAATGCCCCCCCTTTTTTTGGTCATCAAATAATATAAAATACCATTTATCTGAAATCTCTTTGAAACGCACACACTTTTTGTACATTCATTCTTAATCTTAAAAATCTTATTTCAACATAAGTAAATTTGAGGAAAACCTCAAAGTAAGTTAAAAATAGACCAAAATAAGTTAAAGTCCAGATTACCTATGAATGGCTAACAGATAACCCAGCATCAGAATTTTTGGTGATTAAGATTATTCTTTATTTAGCTGGAGAGGTTAAGGAGGAAAACGTGGGAAGTGAGGAGTGGAAAGAAGAAAAATAGAGAAAGGGTAAGAAGTGATCTGTGGTTAAGATAAGGCAAGAGATGGGCTGACACAGTGGTGTAGAGGGTAAAGCCGCCACCTGCAGTGCTGACATCCCATATGGACACCGGTTCGAGACCTGGCTTCTCCACTTCTGATACAGCTTTATGCTATGGATTAGGAAAACAGCATAAGATGGCTCAAGTCCTTGGGCCCCTGCACCCATATGGGAGATCCAGTAGAAGTTCCTGTCTTTGGATTGGCGTAGCTCTGGTCGTTGCAGCCATCTGGGGAGTGAACCAGCAGATGGAAGACCTCTCTCTCTCTCACTCTCTCTCTCTTTCTCTCTTTCTCTCTCTGCCTCTGCCTCTCTGTGAGTCTGCCTTTCAAATAGATAAATAAATAAAGCTCTTTAAACAAAAGATAAGGCAAGAGTGTTAGAAATAAGAAAGTGCAACTGGTTAGGTAGAAACAAAGGTATTTTAAAAGAAAGTCATGTGACCAAAAAGTTCATTATGGAAGCATTTGGTTTAAAGTTCAATGCCTATTCTTTAGTCTACTTATTTTTAATTTATTCAGTTTATTTATTTTAATTTGTCCTCAAGCTTTCTCCCAAAAATGCTCCACTGTCATCAGGCATGTGGATAAAGTACAGATAGAAGGATAACTAGGAGACAGGCCAAGACTTTATATTGCTCATTACAGCAGTACCCCTGGCAAGAAGTTTTTTTTTTTTTTTTATTGTAATAAAAGTATGTAGGCCAGTGGTTTCTTCAGACAAAAGCAGTCTTCACATTCCAGAAACTCATGGGGAGAGAGTAGAAAGAACAAGCTGTACACACAGAAACATGCCCAGAACAATCAGTAATTCTCTGGATTAGAACTTTAGCTCTGCTTTCAAAACGGGTGATGTTGGCCTCCCTGGAAAAGCCTAGCAGGGTCTCTCGCCTTAGGAGCTTATAAAGAGTAGGTTTGGAAAATTTGTTCATAGACATATAACCAATGTAGTTGGTTCCTTAAAAGATGGGACTTAGATTTCAACACCTAAGGAACTGGCAGGTGGAGAAATGAACTTAGGAAGAAGAAGAAAACTTGAATACTAAGGCAAATGAGAGACTTGATTAAATGCACACATTGCCAGGGGTCAGCATGGGATGATAAATGTTGATCAGATGTGTTTTACTTTGTACATATGCAGGTCACTTTTTAATCTTTTTTAAGATTTATTTATTTGAAATGCAGAGTTACAGAGAGGCAGAGGCAGAGAGAGAGAAGTATTTCATCCTCTGGTTCACTCCCCAGATGTCCGCAACAGCCAGAGCTGCGCCGATCCATAGCCAGGAGTCAAGAGCTTCTTCTGGGCCTTCCATGTGGATGCAGGGGCCTAAGGACTCAGCCATCTTATACTGCTTTCCCAGGCCATAGTAGAGAGCTGGATCAGAAGTAGAGCAGCCGGGTCTCAAACCAGTGCCCATACGGGATGCCGGCACTGTAGGCAGTGGCTTTTCTGCAGTGCTGGCCCCAAATTGTTTTTTTTTTTTTTTTAATATATTTATTTGGGAACTGGAGGAGGGAGAGACAGAAAGCAAGCTCCCACATGCTGGTTCATTTCCTAAATTGGTTGGGGGGCTGAGGTCAGGATTTGGAAATTCAATCCACAGCTCCCCAAGAGGTAGCCTCCCAAGACTACCTCTCGGTAGCCTCCTCTTGGGAGTGCCTCCCAAGGTCTACATTAGCATGAAGTTGGAATTGGGAGCAGAACCAAATATCAAACCCAGGTACTCCAGTATGGGATACACACATCTAAACTGGCATTTTAATTGCTAGGTCAAACATTTGCCCTGCAAGTCATCTTTTATGTCTGATCCTCATTTTTCTCATCTGTGAATCTATGACCCAACATATGGGTCTTAGGAGTTCCTGAGGCATGGAAAGAGAGAAGGATTAGAAGGCCTTTTTAGTGAAATAATTACAGAAAACTTCCCTAATTTGAAGAAAGAAAGGGACATCCAAGTAAAGAAGCACATAAAACTATTAGGACATGACCAGAAAATATCTTCACAACAACACACTGTAATCAACTCTCCACAGTAAAAACATAAAGAAAAGATGGTATAAATGCTCTATGAACAGATTTCTGATTGGCCTGAAATTCTGACTCAATATCACCTGGAAAGTGTGACTTAATTGTGGCTTGTCCTTGATCCTAGCATCCAGGAATCCTGAGGGAATTCCTCTATGATCTACTTGTGTACAATGACAAGACTCCCCATCTGTGCTTGTACTCCATCCTGATTATGAGGGATTTGGCTCTAACTTTGCCCAACTCTCAGGTAATCCCAGCATCTGGAGATATCCCTAGATTCCACATTTGCTGCAGTGAACTCACCCTGGTGCTGGATGGAGAATACACAGTCACTTGCTTTACTTGGTCTTTAAAAATTTAGAGCGAATGTTTCAGAATTAATATGATGAAACTGAATCCAAGATGGCAGAACAGGAAATGAGCTTACTGCTATAGTCTAGGGGAAGATAGTTAAAAAAAAGTGGAGAGAGCACTGTCTCAGGGAAAAGTTAGGGAGAAGATGGCAGAGGAAACTTCATGCAAATTAGAGGGACACTGTGGACCTACGTGGAGGGTGTGGACGCATACAACTCAGGACCCCAGGAGCCAAGAGCCTCAGCACCAGCTTTGGAGAGTGAGGTGAGGCCAATCTGCAGCAGCCCAAGCCACTGGCAATAAATCTGCGAAAATATCCTGGCCCAGCTTGGAGCCCTTGGGGGACAGTGTACTTAACAAACTAGAGGAGAAAAAAAGGGGCACATTTCTCTCTGCTTGAGCACCCTGCACCAGTGTCCTGTAAGAAGCTGAGAGAGAGTGCAGGAGCAATTTTAGACATACCCAATAGCTGCATCAGATCATGTCCCTACGCCCAGCAACCAGCTGAGTGGAGACGCTTGAGTTTGGCTGGGAGAACTGACAGGAGACTGGGCACTCATGACTGTGGGAGGCTTGAGTGCTGGGACTGTGAAAGCACTGTGGGAGGTTGCAGGGTGTAGCTAGAACCTTGGGCAGTCACTGTGGGTGGCTCCACATGCCCCGGTCTCCCTGATTCCCTGGTGAGGATCATTGCTATTGATCCAGGCTCACACTGAGGACTGCACAGATCCTTGTTGTGGTTCTTGGGGCAACTCAGATGAATACTCTACCCACTGGGGCTAGTGCCCTGGCACTGGTCTCCTTTGAGGAGAGGAGGTGAGTGTGAGACTATGCCAAGAGAGCATAGCAAGCCTCATCTCTGATTATAAAGAAAAAGAGAGAGAGAAAAATTTACAATGCCCAACCTAGGTGTCAACTGGAACACGCCCTTCACCATGGAGCACTCAACAGATCTCCCTGGCCATACCCACTACATGCCTCTGGGTATTCACTGAAAACTCAGAAACTCCACTAAGACACAGAAGCATAGTCCAAAGATAAAAGCCATCACAGAGAAAAAACAAAACAAAACAAAAACAACAAAAAGAAACCAACAAGTATCTCTACAAATGCCAAATAATAAATGCAGTATTTCAAGAAACAAGAATAAGGAAGAAAACATGATGCACCCAAAAGAATACAACACTTCAATACTAAAATGTAAATATGAAGAGATTGAAGAAATGTCAGAAATGGAATTCAAAAAATTGATTGTAGGATTATTTAGAAGTAATCAGAAGCAAATCCAGGAATTAATAAAATCTGTCAATGACATGAAAGAAAATTTCTCCCATGACATTGAGATCTTAAAGAGAAATCAAAATGAAATCTTAGAAAAGAAGAATTCAATAGAACAAATAAAAAATGCAGTGAAAAGCCTTAACAACAGACTCAGTGAAGCAGAAAAATGAATATTTAAGTTAGAAGACAAATCCCTGAAAATTTTACAGTCAGACAAAAAAAAAAAGAAGAAGAAGAAGAAGAAGGAATTAGAAAACTAAAAAACAGTGTTGGAAATCTAAGGGATACTATCAAATAACCCAATATATGGGTCTTAGGAGTTCCTGAGGCATCAAAAGAGAGAATGGACTAGAAAGACTTTTTAGTGAAATAGTTACAGAAAATTTCTCTAATTTGAAGAAAGAAAGGGAAATCCAAGTACAGGAAGCACATAGAACTCCTAATAGACATGACCAGAAAAGACTTCACCACAACACATTGTAGTCAAACTCTCCACAGTAAAATATAAAGAAAATTTTCTAAAAAGTGCACGAGAGAAATGCCAGATTACTTTCAGAGGATTTCCAATTAGACTCATAGCTGACTTCTTATCAGAAACCTTACAAGTTGGAGAGAATGGCGAATTTCATTCTAAGTCTTAAGAGAAAAGAACTTTCAACCCAGACTACTATACCATGCAAAGCTCTCAATTATGAATGAAGGTGAAATAAAGACCTTCCATGACAAATAGAAATTGAAAAAATTCGTCACTACCCATCCATCTTCATAAAAGATGCTTAAGGATATACTACACACAGAAACATGGTCATCACTAAGAAAGAAGGTTAAGAAAGACAATCTCCCAGTATAAGTACAAAGGAAATCCAAAGTAAACAATAGAAATAGTTTTGGAAAAATGGCAAGTCAAATCATTACTTATCAATAGTCACCTTGAATGTAAATGGCCTCAACTCTTCAGTTAAAAGACACAGACTAGCTGAATGTATTTTTAAAAAGCCCATTTATTTGATGCTTACAAGAAACACATCTCACCAACAAAGATAAATGCAGATTGAAAGTGGAAGGATGGAAAAAGATATTCCATGCTAACAGAAATCAAAAAAGAGCTGTTATAGCCATCCTAATATAAGACAAAATAGACTTCAATACAAAAACTGTTAAAAGAGACAAAGAAGAGCACTATGTAATGATGAAGGGAACAATTGAACAGGAAGATATATCTATTATAAATGTACATGCACCTGGGGCCAGCACGGTGGGGTAACACGTAAATCTGCTGCCTGCAGTGCCAACATCCCATATGTGCACTGGTTTGAGACCCAGCTGCTCCACTTCTGATCTAGCTCTCTGCTATGGCCTTGGAGAGCAGTACAAATGGCTCAAGTGTTTGGGCCCCTAGACCTGTGTAGGATCAGTGCAGCTCCAGCTGTTGCAGTCATTTGGGGAGTAAACAAGAAGATGGAAGACTTCTCTCTTTTTGCCTCTGCCTCTCTGTTACTCTTCCTTTCAAATAAATAAATAAATTAAAAAAAATTTTTTAAATGTATATGCACCTAATTACATGGCACCTGGCTATTTAAAAGAAATGTTAATGGATCTAAAGAAAATCTGTTGAAATTTTTACGTAATGTGTACTAAACTGATCTTCTATATATAAAGAGAATGGAAAATGAATCTTGATGTGAATGGAAGGGGAGAGGGAGAGGGAAAGGTGAGGGTTGTGGGTGGGAGGGAAGTTATGGGGGGGGAAGCCATTGTAATCCATAAGCTGTACTTTGGAAATTTATATTCTTTAAATAAAAGCTATATATATATATATATATATATATATATATATATATGTATATAAATACACTCCAATACAATAGTAATGGGGAACTTCAATATCCACTTTCAGCAATGGACAGATCAACCAGATAGAAAATAAACAAGGAAACAACAGAGTTAATTGACATTGTAGACTAAATGGATCTAATGGATATCTACAGAACTTTCCAGCCTGTAGTTTTAGAATACACATTTTTCTCAGCAGTGCATGGAGCTTTCTCTAAGATTGACCACATGCTAGGCCATAAAGCAAGGCTCAGCAAATTAAAAAAAAAATCAGAATCATACCATGTATCTTCTCTGACCACATTGGAGTGAAGCAGAAAATCAACAAGTCAGGAATTCCCCAGAACATATGCAAACACATGGAGACTAAACAACATGCTCCTGAATGAACAGTGGGTCATTGAAGAAATCAAAAGAAAAATACAAAAAATTTCTGGAAACAAATGAAGATGAAAATACAATGTATCAAAACTATGGGATACAGCAAAAGCAGTGTTAAGAAGAAAGTTTATACCAATTGATGCCTAAATCAAGACATTGGAAAGGTGCCAAATAAATGATCTATCAATGCATCTAAAGGACCTAGAAAAACAACAGTAAACCAAACCCAAAACTAATAGAGAAAAGAAATAATTAAAATTAGAGAAAAAATCATCAAAATTGAAGCAAAAATTACAAAAGAGCAGCAAAATGAAAAGCTGTTTTATTTAAAAAAAAATTGACAAAACACTGGCCCAAAAATTAGAAATGAAAAAGAAAATGGATCAGCAAATACCACAGAAGTAAAAAGAATCATCAGAAATTATTACAAATAGCTGTATGCCAACAAACCAGGAAACTTAGAAGAAATGGATAGATTTCTGGACATATGCAACCTACCTAAATTGAGCCATGAAGACACAGAAAACCTAAACAGACCAATAACCAATAATGAAATTAAATCAGTAAGAAAGACTCTTCCAACAAAGAAAAGCACAGGACCTGTTGGCTTCACTGATGAATTCTACCAGACATTTAGGGAAGAACTAACTCCAATTCTTCTCAAGCCATTCAAAAACAATTGAACAGGAGGGAATCCTCCCAAACTCCAAGAAGCCAGCATCACCTGAATGCAATTGACAGATTCAATGCAATAACAGTCAAAATACCAAAGACATTTTTCTCAGATCTTGAAAAAACGATGCTGAATTCATATGAAAACACAGGAGATCCTGAATAGCTAAAACAATCTTTACAACAAAAACAAAGCCAGAGGCATCACAATACCAGATTTCAAGACATAATACAGGGCAGTTGTAATAACAACAGCCTGGTACTGGTACAAAAACAGAAGGACAGACCAATGGTACAGAATAGAAATGCCAGCAATCAATTCATGCATTTACAACCAACTTATCTTTGACAAAGGAGTGAAAAATCAATCCTTGGAGTAAGGACAGTTCCTTCAACAAATGGCACTGGGAAAACTGGATCTCCATATAGAGAGGTATGAATCAAGACCCCTATCTTATCCCTTACACAAAAATCCACTCAAAATGCATTAAAGACCTAAAACCATGATCCAATACCATCAAATTATTAGAAAACATTTGAGGAAACTCTGCAAGACATTGGCAAAGGCAAAGATTTCTTGGAAAAGACCTCAGAGGCATATGCAATCAAAGCCAAAACTGATAAATAGGAGTACATCAAATTGAGAAGCTTCTGTACTGCAAAAGGAACACTCAGCGAAGTGAGGAAGCAACTAACAGAATGGCAGAAATTATTTGCAAGCTATGCTACCGATAAAGGATTAATAACCAGCATACATAAAGACATCAAGAAACCCAACAACAAAAAAACAACACAGTTAAGAAATGGGCAAAGGACTTAAACAGGCATCTTTCAAAAGAGGAAATCCAAATGGCAAACAAACACATGAAAAAATACTCAGATCACTAGCTGTCAGGTGAGTTTCATCTCACCCCTGTTATAATGGCTTCCATACAGAAATCAACAAACAACAAATACTGGTGAGGATGTGGGGAAAAAGGTACCCTAATCCACTGTTGGTGGGAATGTAAATTATCAAAGCCATTGTGGAATACAGTATGGAGATACCTCAGAAATCTGAACATAGACCTACCACATGACCCTGTCATCCCACTTCTGGGAATTTAGCTGAGGGAAAATAAATTAGCAAGTGGAAAAGTTATCTGTACCCCCATGTTTACTGTAGTTCAATTCACAATAGCTAAGATATAGAATCAGCCCAAATTCCCATCAACCAAAGGCTGGAAAAGAAATTATGGGATATATACACCATGGAATATTACACAGCAGTAAAAAATGAAATTTGATCATTTGCAACAAAATGGATGAAACTGGAAAACATCATACTTAGTGAAATAAGCCAGTCCTAAAAGGACAAACACCATATGTTCTCCCTGACCTGTGATAACTAATAGGACACCTAAAAGGAAACCTATAATAGTTAAATTGACACTTTGAGAAGCAATGACTTAAAACAGTCCTTGTATGGACTGTTGAGGAACAGATTTTTTTCACATACTATTTGCTGAACTCTTAACATAGTGTTAATAATACATGCATAAAGTTAATTGAAAATAGAAAATGAGAATGGGAATAGGAGAGGGAGGAGGAAGCAGGGTAGGAGAGTGAGTGAGAGGGTGAGTACAGTGGGAAGAATCACTGTGTTCCTAAAATTGTAATTATGAAATGTATGAAGTTTGTATTCCTTAAGTAAAAGGTTTCTAGGAAAAAGAATAAGATGATGAATACAATGTGTTAACGTTTGTTCAAGAGACATTCTACAAACAATTAATGCATCGTGTAGGAGCTTAGGAGCTCCAAAATAGCAATCCAAGAACAGTTACTTGGATAGGCTGTAAAAAAATTGCAGTCTTGAAAAGTAGAATTTTTTGAGGCAATCATGCAAGCCTAGGATACAGAAATGCTACTGACTCTATCCAGCAGTCTCAACAATTCAAGACCTGATGTGGGAAGAAAAGCAGTTGAACTTAGTAAACACAAGAAATAATAGATTAATGAGTCTTCCCACTCTGATGCCTATTAGAATAATCGAGGCAAATTTTCAACCTCTTCCCTCCTTAACCAACTAAATTGGGCTCTCTGTGGTGAGGCCAAGGTGTTGATACACATGCTAAGCTGCCCACATTTTCAAGACATTGGAAAGGTGCCAAATAAATGATCTATCAATGCATCTAAAGGACCTAGAAAAACAACAGTAAACCAAACCCAAAACTAATAGAGAAAAGAAATAATTAAAATTAGAGAAAAAATCATCAAAATTGAAGCAAAAATTACAAAAGAGCAGCAAAATGAAAAGCTGTTTTATTTAAAAAAAAATTGACAAAACACTTAAAACAGTCCTTGTATGGACTGTTGAGGAACAGATTTTTTTCACATACTATTTGCTGAACTCTTAACATAGTGTTAATAATACATGCATAAAGTTAATTGAAAATAGAAAATGAGAATGGGAATAGTTGGCCCACATGCCAACTATTCCTCAGGGAACAGGGAAAAGACTCATTACCCTTGCTTACTTTTTCTGTGGCATTATCTGGTACTTCCCACAATGTGAAACCAAAACAAGGAGGTCTGAGTCCAAAGTATGGCTCTCTCATTTACAAACCATGTGTTCTTACGCAAGTCCACTTAACTTCTTCTAACCTCAGTTTTTCTAACTATAAATAAGGAGATAATATCTGCCCTACCAAGTTTTTGAGAAAATAGAATATGGTATATTTTGAAATTTTTTTAGCATTTTTTTATTTGACAGAGTTATAGACAGAGAGAGAGAGACAGACAGACAGAAAGGTCTTCCTTCCATTGGTTCACTTCCCAAATGGCCGCTATGGCTGGCGCTGCGCCGATCCAAAGCCAGGAGCCAGGTGCTTCTTCCTGGTCTCCCATGAGGGTGCAGGGGCCCAAGGGGTTGGGCCATCCTCCACTGCCTTTCTGGGCCACAGCAGAGAGCTGGACTGGAAGAGGAGCAACCGGGACAGAACTGGCACCCATATGGGATGCCAGCACTGCAGGCAGAGGATTAACCAAGTGAGCCACAGCGCCGGCCCCTGAAATATTTAATACATTCTACAAGGACACTTCCAAAAGTACATAGAAAGATGGAATTAAAGACATCACATATGTTCTATGAACTTTTCAAGATCTCTCACAGGTATCCAAAAGGCGGTAGTCACATGTTGAGTTTCTTTCCTTTAACTTTGCTAGTTACGTTTACATGGTGAGACACGAACAGTGAGGATCTCATTGTTGAGCCTGGCAATCACAGCACATGAACTGCTGGTAACATATGTATGAAGAATGATTGAAGAGACGGACTTTCTTCTGATTTTTCTCTCAGTTAATCAATCTGAGGGCGTGTAGTCAATTGAGAGTCCTTCAGCCTACCGTTCTGAGAGGCAAGGAACCTGGAGTCCTCTTAGAAATAATCACAAGACCACAGTGCTGTCTCCATAGTGACAGACTTGAGCTGGACAGGGCTCAGGATGGCCTTGGCCTCTCAGGGCTCTTATCTAGCTGGCCAGATCCGTAAAGTCAAGAACCTAAGGTGACAGATACATAAACTATACTTTTGCTTTATAAAGATGGTACAGACTAGGATTTGGAGAAAAAAGTATTTTTTTTAATATAGGGAAAAGGGAAATAACTATAAAAATATTTAAGAAAAGCTGCAGAAAAAAGTATTTGAGAATCGTTTTCCAAATGACTTCTCTGTGTTTTCCAGGTTGTGGTTTATTTACTTTGCTTTATTTTTTAGCTTCCTTACAATCCGTGTTTCTTAGAATTTAGGAAGTAGGATTTCTTCAAATAAAAATTAAGACACAATACCTCATGCCTGATAATGAATGCCTCCAGCCCATTCTAAATCTGGATAGTTTTCTAAACTGTCTATTTTCAAAACACAATGTCAATAAAGCTACTTTCAAAATACAATGTCATTACTCAAATAGTACATTATCCAATCCAATCTTCATATTCAAAATTGGTACTGATTTTACACCAGCTACATTTGCAATTATTCTGCTCCTCTATGCAAAACAAGTTGGGTTCTGGTTACTCCATAGAGATTGCAACAATGAACACATCTGTCAAAATCAGCTTACTCCTGTCCTGTATGTCACAGGGAAGGACACCGACTTGCTCAGATAATGCAATTAATCCACAGAAATGCTAGGAAGATTCATTTCATTTGTCTTATAATTACAATTCATTTCATTTCATTTGTCTTATAATTACAATGCCTGAAATTTTAAGAAATAGATTCAGTTGTTCTAAAGAAGTAAATTCCAACTGCATTACAAGTTGCTGTCAAGTGAATTTGCAAGAAGTTCTTGAGGGTCCTATACTCCTGCAGTCTCCTGTGTTTTGTAATGTACCTGTCACTTTTATACATGAATATTTATGCAGGATAAAATATTTCTAGATGAAATGTCTGACTCCAGAACTCTGTAGATAATATTCTTCTCTTTCCTGGCATTCAATGCTAAAATAGAAGAGACCAATGGTATTCATAGCAGTGAACAAAATCAACAACGTGTCTGACCCATGAATATTACCTTCCAACAGGATGAAAGAAACAATAAATGAACATAAAACACGTAAGGTATGTACTATATGTGTATGAAGAAAAACATGGGAAGTATAAAAGAGATGAACGGGGCTGCAGTTTGGGTAGGTTGGTGTGAAACGCCTTCTGATGGGGGTCACAGTTGAGCAAGACCTGAAGAAAGTGCAGAGAGTCTTGCCGATAACCAGGCGGAGGAAATAGAGATGGGAAGGCCCCACACTGGAAAAGTCATTGATGTAACTGAGGTGCAGTGAGGAGAAGAAGGTAGGTGACAAGGTCAGAGGGTGGCCAAGCCAGCACCCAGAGGGCTCAGCAGGACATTTTAAGGACTTGAGCTTCAATTCTGAAAAAGATGAGAAACCACTGGTGGGGTGTGAGTAGAGAAGTGATATGATAGTTCAAAGATGTTTCTCTCTCTCATCATATCGTAAATTTTACAGAAAAGAGTTGTATCCTTTCCTTGTTAAACTGCTGCTGCTGAATTTTTAAAATGTTTAATTTATAGTTTTCTGTTTATTTGAGATGTAGTAGAGAGAGAGAGAGAGAGAGAGAGAGAGAGTGCTCCCATCCGTTGTCTCACTCCCCAAATTTCTGCAAAATCCAGGGCTGGAACTAGGAACCAGGAACACAATCCAGGTCTTCAACTTGGGTGGCAGGAACACAGTTACTTGGGCCTTCACCAATGCCTCTCAGTGTTGGTGGGAGGCTGGAGGCAGGAGCCAGAGCCAGGAATTGAACCCAAGCACTCTGATGTGGGACATGAGCTTGGGCGTCTTACCCACCTGCTAAATGCCCACTTGTCTTGGTGAATTCTTAACTTTTTTAAGAGAATGGACAGGTATTGGAAAGAAAGACATAAACCCTTGTCACTATACTAACTGTGCCTTTGCCATGCAGATCCTTAGTGTTTACTTCCTCTGTGCTCCTGGTGTGAGGTTTGTAGGAAAGCCTTACTCACACTTTTCGAGCCATCGTCAACCAGGCTTGTGCCCTAAGGCTCTTGGGAAACAGCACAGTGAGCACAGTCACCCAGCCTCAGCCCCAAGTGCACCTCGTCACATTCCAGGCACTGTGCACCTGTGTGGTCGTGCCTCACAGTTCCGTTTTCATAAATAGATGACTCAGAGCTGCATTGTTCTTTGTTTAGCTTTCATCTTTCTCAGAGTTTGAAGTGCTTGTATGAAGCAGCTGTAGGTTTATTTGTAAAACCTTCACTACCTTCAATTGAAAGTTATTTTCTAAAAAAAATTATTTAATTTACTTGAAAGAAAGAGAGAGAGAGAGAGAGAGAGAGAGGGAGGGAAAGAGAGAGAAATTTTTCATTTGCTGGTCACTCTCGAAATGCCCACAACAGCTGGGGCTGGTTTCGTTGACGCTGAGAGCCAGGGACTCCCAGCTGGGTCACAAGGACCCAAGTGCTTCTGAGCTATCTCCCGCTGCCTCACGGGTGAGCATAACAGGGACTGGAATCAGCAGCAGAGCTGAAACTAACCCAGGCGCTCCTCCACAGGATTCACATGCCTCAGGTGTCATCTTAATCATGACACAGACATCCCCCCTCTTGAACTGTGAATTATTAAAAGCTTAGTTATGTTTTCAAATTTCTTTCTTTTTCTTATCCAAAATAACAGTGTTAAATTTTCAAAAATATTGTATTAGTATTAAGGGAGGACTATCAACCCATTAAAAACAAATTATACTGAATGTGTACATAAGATTTTTTATATCTGAACAAGAGATTTCCTGATAGAATTTCATTATAACCTGCTGTTTTTACTGAGGTATTTCAAATTTAGTTGTGTTAAAGGAGCTTTAAATGTACCTAATGGAAAGGTTTAAGTGTTGGGTCTAATGTTTACTGTCTTTGGAAAAATTATTTGAGCACAATAGAATTAACTACATTAGATTCATTAAAATCTGGATAGCTATTGCTTTGTCATGTACGATATAAACAATATGTAATTTAATGAATTGTTTATGGAGTAGTAGGTGAAATCAATTAAGTTTCAAATTAAAAAAACAGAGTGAAACTTACATTTACTTGTGTTTTCAATAGAACTCTTGGCTGCAGTAAAGAATACAAGTTTTTGAATGATAAACATTGAGAAAAACAAGCTCTTTAGTTCTTTTTTTTTTATTATTTGACAGATTTATAGACAGTGAGAGACAGAGAGAGAACAGAGAGAAAGATCTTCCTTCCATTGGTTCACTCCCAAAATGGCCGCTATGGCCAGCGCTGAGCCAATCCGAAGCCAGGAGCCAGTGCTTCCTCTTGGTCTCCTATGCGGGTATAGGAGCACAAACACTTGGGCCATCCTCCACTGTCCTCCCGGGCCACAGCAGAGAGCTGGACTGGAAGAGGAGCAACCGGGACTAGAACCCGGTACCCATATGGGATGCCCGCGCCGCAGGTGGAGGACTAACCAAGTGAGCCACGGCACCGGCCCCAAGCTCTTTAGTTCTATGTATGATATACACACATTTTGCATCATTTCAATAAGCTTTTCACGTCATACATTGTGTATTGTTATTGTGGTTATTATTATTATTATTTTTTTTTTGACAGGCAGAGTGGACAGTGAGAGAGAGAGACAGAGAGAAAGGTCTTCCTTTGCCGTTGGTTCACCCTCCAATGGCCGCCGCGGACGGTGCACTGCAGCCGTCCGATGGAAGGAGCCAGGAGCCAGGTGCTTTTCCTGGTCTCCCCATGGGGTGCAGGGCCCAAGCACCTGGGCCATCCTCCACTGCACTCCTGGGCCACAGCAGAGGGCTGGCCTGGAAGAGGGGCAACCGGGACAGAATCCGGCGCCCCGACCGGGACTAGAACCCGGTGTGCCGGCGCCGCAAGGCGGAGGATTAGCCTGTTGAGCCATGGCGCCGGCCTTATTGTGGTTATTTTTATCAACAAAGTTTTATCAGACTTGTTCTATAAGTCAGTGGAGAAATCCTGGCAAATACACAGAAGTTGTACCAATTATCACTTCTACCAGCTATTTTGGAGAACTTAACTAAAACCTGCAAGTGGGAATAAGCATTTAGCCTAGCAACTAAGACCAGGGTTAAGATGCCGATGTCCTCCTACGTTGGAATCCCTGATTTGAACTCCCAGGTCTAGCTCCTATTCCAGGTTCTTGCTAATGTGCACCCTGGGAGACAGGGATAAATCAAGCAATTGGATTCCTGACACCCAAGTGGGAGACCTGGATTGACGTTGGCTTAGCTCAGTCCCAGACACTGTGGGCCACTGGGAAGTGAAGCAGCAGATGAGAGCTCTATATCTCTTTCTGTCTCTGTCTGCCTTTCAAATAAAATAATTAAAATTGAAGATAAAAACAATCATATGTCACCATTCTTTGGTTTGTTTGAAGTTAGGGGAACAATTTTAATAATCTAATAATTGCCTAACAACTTTTGTCAACACAATTATTTCAGTGTTTTCACAATGTGTCTTAATTTAAATAAAAGCTATTATTGTTGAGAACAATTTTGTGGATGAGTTAATTAAAGTTCCCCAGATTAAAATGAATCATACTATTAAAGACTGACATTTGATATACTTTTTCTTCTCTGAGCAAAAAAATCCCACTGAAGAACTTCATGTAAAATTAGAAAACAATAAGAAAGCATTAAAAAATACACTATGTAAAGCAAAAATGCTGAGAATATAGCCAGTATTTCAGCTTCTATCTTGCCTCTACCCATTTTAAATGAATTTTAAATAAAAATACCAGAAAGACTACATAATAACCACAGGAACCCAATCAATATTCTCAAAACAACATTTGTAGTTGCTAGAGAAATATTGTAGATATCCAGGAAAAGTTTTGTCATGTTTTCTTCTCAAGTACAAACTTCCAATCCCACATACACTTCAGTATAAAGTAAGCCAGGCATAGAAAAATTAGGACTCTATTGTACTAGTAATAGATACATAAGCATCTGTCAGATTCAGATTCACCAAGCTACAGACAGGAAATGTTTAACAAAATAATTCAAAAGTCTAACAGGGCCCACTCAGTTCCCCCTAACTTGCTGTTCAATCTTATCTGAACCAGTATTACCATGTGAATAGGCTAAGGGATGCTTGATCCCAAATTTCTTGAAGTGCCTTCTATCAAATCTTACCCACATTTAGAAACAAAGCAAATTCATAAAACAGGCAGTCACTACAGACTTTGCATTTTTTGTGTTTCCATCAATTTCTAATTAGTGAATGCAAATGTACTATTGATTTATTCTAAGCATCTGCATTCCTTATACATATTTTTATTCTCTTATTATATTTTAGGATTAATGCTTAGTTTGGTTCTTCTTGTTTCATAATAAAAACATTTAATGTTTTCGGTTTGCTTTTTGTTACAGCTTTAACATTACAACATAGATTTTTATATATATAGTAATTTTGTTGTGGGCCTATGTATCTTAATCTTTATTCCAGGTTCCTGCCTCCACAGAAATGAGAATTCAAAGCAGAGGCATCTACACAGTGCGTAAGTGAGAACAGGATTAATTTAAAAGAGACAGAGAGCATGTACATACATTCACACGTGGGTAAGGACACCCCACATGGAGCGATACCCTTCATTGGTGGGCCAGAGAGTTGCCTATGAGGAGAGAAAGGGAAAGAGGAATCACAAGAGGGATCCCCAAGCACATTCAAGAGCAAACGAATGGTCCTTCTCATGGTTTCAGCCTCCTTTTTGAACTAGGGGTAAAGTGCCTTCATTGAATATACAAACAGGCTGGACTCTGTGAGCAATTTAGTATGCACGAGACTTTCTGGAATTTTCTTAGCCTCCACATGGACCTGAACTTCCAGGTGTCTATCATGGCAACTCCTCCTTCCTGGTCCTGCATGAGACACAGGTGCATCCTAAGAAAGTGGGCATCCCGGGTTGACAGGTAAGGGGGAGAGGGTTCTGCAGGGCTGGCACAAAGTTCCGCTCATCTCCTCCTACTTGATCTTCCAGCCTGATTCTCCCATATCAATTTCATTTACACCATTTTCTGAGTAATTGTCTATTTATATTTACTTCATGTCTTTATAGTTAGGGAAAAAAATAGTGTTCAGTGTACAAATGGTTGACCTACCCTAGTATTCCTTTATAATAATTTCCTAGGTTTATTGTATTGTCTTCAGAGATTGTGATCTCTAATGTCTTATTCAGTCCCATGGTTTGAAAGAGGGTGTTTTTATTCCCTGTCAATAGGGGGCAGAGTGTGATTGGATCCTTTTAACTAACATAACCTTATTCAGATTTCATATTTTAAATCATTTAATGATTCCATCTCCACCGAGGCACTTTTCTTAGGTAAGGAATCAACTGCTTTTATCCCAAATGGAGTGGCTAAGTGGTTTGGATGATAAAGGCCAGAGATTGTAAGACCAGTTCTTCCAACATCAACAGGTCACTGAGGCTTTACCACAAATTAATGTCAATTAAGCTTCAGTCCCCCTCATTGACACAAACCTCTCCCTAGAAAAGGAATGATGCCAGTTGCAATAATAATCAGTATAGTCACTGAACCAGATAACTTGAAACGTTCTGAAATCCTTCTGCTCACATGTGAAACTTAATAGTGATTTCCCCAAATTTTTCAAAGAATTTTTCATAAATATTTATTTATTTATTTGAAAGGCAGAATGAGGAATGAGAGAGAGAGAGAGAGAGAGAGAGAGAGAGAGAGAGAGAGAGAGAGAGAGAGAATATCTTCCATCTGCTGGATCTCTCCCCAATTGGCCACAATGGCCAAGGCTGGGCCAGGATGAAACCAGGAGCCAGGAACTTCTTCCAGGTCTCCCATATGGTTGCAGGGGCCCAAGCACTCGGGCCATCATCTGTTGCTTTTTCCAGGCCATTAACAGAAAGTTGGAGCAGAAGTGGAGCAGCTGAGGCTTGAACTGGATCCCATATGGTGGCAGCTTAACCCACTGAGCTAAAATGCCAGCCCCCAAAGAATATTAAAAATTTACATAGCAAGTCAAAGAGGGTAGTGGACAGTTGAAAAACATTTCTAAACTAATAATAAAAATAGAATTTTATTTAACTAGGTCAGAGCAAAAATTGAAATATCTTCCTAATATATTTATTAAAATGACATTTCTAAATCACTGGCATATGAAGCAGACTTCAAAGAATATGCAACCAAAAATCACAAGCAAAGAGGTATTTTAAAGGTATATCAAGTAGTTAATAAAAATGCATTTTTAATTTTGTGAGGTTTATAGTGTCTTTATGCTTTTCAAAGTCTGTGGTTCTGATTTTTTTCACCTTGAATATCTACATTCATTCCTAATATATTTGTTATTTGGGATTTTTATTCAAAGTATATTTATTTATTTTACTTGAAAGGCAGAGTGACTGAGAGAGAGGAAAAGAGAGAGAGATCTTCCATCTGCTGAATCACTCCTCAAATGTCTGAAAGAGCCAGGGTTGGGCAAGGCCGAAGCCAGGAACCAGAAGCCTTATCTGGGTCTCCCATGTGAGTGGCAGGGCTCAAGTACTTGGGCCATGTTCTGCTGCTTTCCCAGACATGTTAGCAGGGTGTTGGATTGGAATCAGAGCAACTAGAACTTGAACCAGTGCTCTCAGGTAGTAGCTTACCTGACCGTGCACATACGCCAGCTCCCTGTTTTGGCATTTTAACACACTCTCTCCCAAATTGGACCAGCTTAGATGTAAGGCTGACTTTGACATAAATAAAGAAATCATATTTATATAAAGATGAGCCCTAAACTTCATTGACGGAAGCATAAATTGTTCAGGGAGTTTAAAGAGAAGATCACCTGTGTCCCTTGGCCTCAGTCCAAATGACAAGTCTGACAGATAACAAAGCTGGAGTTATTAAATAAATCCCTGTGCGTCCCCAGCCCCTTGTCAACTCCCCCAACCACAAGGAAGGGTGTCACCCTCTCCTCAGCCAAGTGTGAACAGCTTCCAGAGAATCAGAGCGTGCTGTTAGCATGTCTTGAAGGAAACTGCAGCTCGTGCTCCCTGGAGATTTCCAGAAACCCGAGCTCTCTTTACTCAGTGAGGAATTCGGAGCATTGGGCCCAGTGGCACCTTCCTAGGACAGGTCAAGGACGCTGGGTCTCTAGAGTCAGGTTGTTCCTGGGAAGGAGTGTCCTTGGGAGGTCTGAAAAGGCTCCACTCAAGGGACCCCAACAGAGAGGCAATATCTGGTGCTCCTATTCTGACCCGTGTATGGGGGGGGGGGGCGTTTAAACTTAAAATTTGGAGTTCTGATTGTTGCATTGGTCTGGACATTTTAATTATTGAAACGTGATTCCTCTTACGTCTGAGTGAGCTGCTTGAGATGCCGCTCAGCCCTGAGGAATGGGGAGAGGGAACAAATGGAACCTGAAGGGACCATGTGGAAAGAATAAAGTGGCTTTGTGTTACCCTCTAAGAAGTGCAATCTCTTCAAGAGAAATTAAATCCATCGACCTTTAGTCACCTTAATCTAAGAGCTTAGAAATTTATGTTAAAGCTTCCTTATTTTTTAAATTTAGAACTTCCCTATTTTAAATTTTTAAAAATTGTCAAGGCTATGTTACATGGTACATAAATGTTAACACCTATTAATGTTAACAAATACATAGATATAAGTAGAGTCCACTGTTTTTTTAAAAAAATTAGTATTGACCTAACTAAATTTAACTTTTAGCTAAGAGGTTATAACTACATAATTTTTGTCTTTTGGAATTATTTAATTTTTTTTTTTGACAGGCAGAGTGGACAGTGAGAGAGAGAGACAGAGAGAAAGGTCTTCCTTTGCCGTTGGTTCACCCTCCAATGGCTGCCACGGACAGCGTGCTGCGGCCGGCGCACCACGCTCATCCGATGGCAGGAGCCAGGTGCTATGTGCTTATCCTGGTCTCCCATGGGGTGCAGGGCCCAAGCACTTGGGCCATCCTCCACTGCACTCCTGGGCCACAGCAGAGGGCTGGCCTGGAAGAGGGGCAACCGGGACAATCCGGCGCCCAGACCGGGACTAGAACCCGGTGTGCCGGCGCCGCAAGGCGGAGGATTAGCCTGTTGAGCCACGGCGCAGGCCTAATTTTCTTAAAAAATGATTGTAGGCATTTTTATAAATACTCCATGATGACAGAAAGAAATCTCTATTCATTGCTTAGAGATAAGTTCTTCTACATCTGGAATGCCCATATCTATAGCTGGATACATGGTAAAAAGATTTTTTCTGAAAATTTACCCATCAGGAAAGAGAAAGTACTTTCCCTATATTTAAAACCCATAGCAAGTTCCAAAAGGAGTAGAGAAATAGTATGAAATTCTTTGTATGTTTAGCAATGGAAATAGAACACCTGATTTTCTCCAGGTCTTATCTGCTCATAAAAGCAGACAGAATGGACAGATCAGTGTGATCACTTCAGTGCCCTCTCCAGAGCCCTTGCGACACCTTGGAAACTTTCTAAGGCCATGCTGATCAGGATCTAGAGGTCAGACATTATTTCAGATACACCAGAGGCCTAGACATGGGGATGCAAGGAATGACATTCCCAAGTTGACAGATTTTGGAATTAAAAAATGTTCATACTCTTTGGGCCAGAAAGTCCATTTATAAATGTCCATCTTAGAAAAGCTTCTGTACCTGTGCATCAAAAGAGCATGAACAGGCACCTCATGTTTTAAGAGCAAAAAAATAAATAGCCAATTATCCAAATAATA
Organism: Sylvilagus floridanus; assembly: GCA_949820135.1. Taxonomy (NCBI): domain Eukaryota; kingdom Metazoa; phylum Chordata; class Mammalia; order Lagomorpha; family Leporidae; genus Sylvilagus; species Sylvilagus floridanus. The sequence continues at coordinate 31,565,855 of OX463236.1, read as the reverse complement.
AGTTGAGGATTAGTGAAGTAATGGTATTTCATATCATAAGATATTCTGCAATAATTAAGTAAAATTTACATACTGATGGCAGATACAATAAGTTTTGTAAAGTCTGACTCCATTTGTGAAAATGTGTGTGTGTGTGTGTGTGTGAGAGAGAGAGAGAGAGAGAGAGAGAGAGAGGTTTTGCAAAAAAAAAAAATCTTAAAAGCATTTTTAGAAGAATATAAAATCAATTCTTAATAATACACTTTGGAAAGGCAACTGGAGTTGGGGAGAGGGTGCTAAAAGGACACAAATGAGATTATGTAAAATAATTATATAACTGGCATTGTGGTGCAGTGAATTAACTCACTGCTTAGAATGCTCACATCCAATATTGCAATGTCTGGGACTGAGTCCTATCTGTGTTTCCCATCCAGTTTCCTGGTAATGTACACCCTGGAAAGCTGATGATGGCCCAAGCACTTGGGTTCCTGCCACCCACATGGTAAATCTAGATAGAATTCCTGGCTCCTGGCTTCACCTGGCCCAGTCCTGGCTATTGTGGGCATTTGGGGAGTGAACAAGTGAACGGATGATCTCTCACTCCTTCTGTGTCACTTTGCTTTTCAAATAACTAAATCTTACATATATTATAAGAAATATGTGGAAATCCTCCCTTGTGCAACTCAATATGGACTATAAAGCTTTAAAAACTTGCGGCTCCACATCATCAAATAATACTAAAAAAATTGTCTTTTATTACCACTCAAAATGTCATAGTAAAACAGTCTTTACCAATTAACAAAAGTGCTAGATTATTGATAGTACTGATAAGTAAAGAAGTCATTGGATCGACATCTATAGATTAGCAGGCATTTAATAAATATAGGCTACATATATGGTACTTCATTAGACACAAATATCACCAGGCATCTTGGAATTTGAGAAGGTAGAATGAACTGATATTAACTAGTCTACTCACAGAAATTCCAATAAATTAACTTTCATAGCCTCTATGTTTGGATAAAGCTTCATTTCAGTGTTATGATAGTTGATTACTTGAACGATGGGTGCTATGGTACTTGCATTGATACATGCCACCTTGATGGGATTGTATTGGAATCCCCTGGCATGATTCTAACTCCACCAATTGGGGCAAGTCCGATTGAGCATGTCCCAAATTGTACATCTCCTCCCTCTCTTATTCCCACCGTTATATTTAACAGGGATCACTTTTCAGTTAAAATTTAAAGACTTAAGAATAATTTGTGTTAATTACAGAGTTCAACCAATAGTACTAGAACAAAAAATTTTTTAAAAAATATTTGAGAGGCTGGCATTATGGTTCAACAGGTTAAGCTACTGCCTGCAACACTGGCATCCCATGTGGGCATCAGTTTGAGTCCTGGCTGTTCCACTTCCAATCTAACTAGCTAGTGATGCTCTGGGAAAGCAGCAAAGCAGCAGAAGATGGTCCAAGTGCTTGAGACCTTGCATATGGGAAATCCAGATGAACTTCCAGGCTCCTAGCTTTGGCCTGGCCCAGCCCCATGGGCTATAGCCATTTGGTGAGTGAACCAACAGATAGAAGATAGCTTTTCTCTCTCTCTCTCTCTCTCTCTCTCTCTCTCTCTCTCTCTCTCTCTCTCTCTCTCTCTCTCCCTCTCTCTTTAACTCTGCTTTTCAAACAATAAAGCTTTTCTAATAATTAATTTGAAAGTCAGAGCTCTTCAAATGCCTGCAAGAGCTTGGGCTGGGTCATGCCAAAGCCAGGAGCTGGAACTCTATCTAGATCTCTCACATGGATGGCAGGAACCCAGGTACTTCAGCCATCACCTGCTGCTTCCTAGTGTGCATATTAGCAGGAACTGGAAGTGTAAATGGAGCTAGAACTCAAATCCAGCAACCTGATATGGGATATGAGCGTCTTCACCACTCTGCCAAACATCATCTTCACCACTCTGTCAAACATCCACCACTCAATTCATTCTTAAAAACAATTGAGTTAGTCTTTTTCAGTTTTCTCCTTTCTCTTAAAAAATCTTCCAGAAATAGCACATTCTTTCTTTGTACTTTCTGAAGTTTTTTACAGCTTAAGGTTTATTTAACAAGTATTATTTGAAAGAAGCAAATACCCCTGAGTCATTTAAACATTTGAGCTTGAACATGAAGTACATTAATAGCATTGCTTCCACCCCAGGCTCTAACTGAGATCTCAGACAATAGGTAGCTAGGGGAATAAGGGAGGGTGAAATGATGACAAAATAGGACATTTCAGAGCATGGGACACTATGGAAGAGAGCTGATTTGCGTGTCATTCATCAGCTGCAGGAGGCTGAGAAACAGGAAAGATGTGAAGAATAGCAGTGGATGTGGGCTAGATGGCAAAGGTTATGTTGCTAATGCCACTATTTACAACAGCTAGCATTTACAGTATGCTTAATGCATTAGGCACTAAGCACAGATAAGCACTTTGCATATGTGAGCTCATTTAATCCTCATAAAAGCCTCACAACACATTTACTGTTTTTATTTCCATTCAACAGATGAGGAAATGAAGGCTGAGAGTTGTTGAACAATTTGCCAGGTTTATTCTTGGTAAATGAATGAACCATTTACAGCAATTTTTAATATTTGTACGGTTTGATTTCATACAATGAGGAAATTCTCCAAGTTGATTTCAGGAATTATGGATTCATTTTAGTGCTCAGAAATATAAGTAGAGACCTATAGTTAAAATTTCTATGGCTTAAATTTTATTTTCTTCTAAGTCCCCTCAAAAGCATTCAGAGAGAGTGCAAAGGAATGAACGATGTATGAAGGTTAAGGAAAAATCTTATGATGGAAACCATATGATTCCAGCTCAAATGCCATCCCATTGCTTTGCATTTCATAGGAAAATTTCTGTCTTTCCTTTTCTCTGCAATCGCATCTCTTTTTCCCTTTCCCCCATCTCTCCTCTTATTTACTTCTCTTCAAAAATTATAATTCTTCATCATGGCTCTTCTTCTTCCCTCACTGTTTGGTGGTCAAGTGGTTTTGGCTCACTATGGCTTTGATTCCAGCTGGAGGTCTATAGGACCTTGCTGTGAGCTCCTTAATGTTACCTGACAGAGGTCGATCTCAAAGTCTAATTCCTAATACTGTAGTCTGATTGGCCTAGCTTGATTTTTCCATTCCTAGGACAATTGGTTGCTGACACAGGCATGGTAATAACAACTCATAATAACTGAAGCTGCCGCTTTGTGGGTTTTTAATTGGGATTTTATTTTTTTAATAAGAATATGATTGGGGAAGCAGTAATTAATGTTTTGAGAGCTATAGCTTTGAAGGAGAAGGTGAGAAAAGTTACACTTCACTGGAGGAGAGAACATCTTAAGAAAGTAGGAGACCATCTGGGAGAACAACCTGGAGATTGTAGGAATGGGAGAGAGATAACACAAGGTCATTTTAATATTGTATAAAATTCAAAGGAGAAAAAATATTTCAAGCATCAAAAGGGCATGATGCTTTCTTTACACTAGGGAACAGAGCAAGAGTCATGGGAAATAGAACTATAACACCTCTTAGGATCAGATGGAAAATCTGCATTAAGTGACAGAGTCTCAGAGTTGGGGTAGAACTGAAGATCCTATAGGATCTTAGAAACTGTTGACATGAGTCTGACTTTAGGTAAAATTGATGTTCAAGTTCTAGCCAGGGCAGAGGCAGTCACATGTGACTTGTAATACCACCTCTTCTTGTTTGTTATTTTTAGGATGAATCTTTTGCTTTTCTTAGTTTACTTCATTTCATTGCCAAAACTATCATTTTACACCTCCTAGGTAACAAGGAATTTATCAAAAGAAAGAAATAGTTCTCTGTTTCCACATCACTCTACTGTGGGTTACTCAAGGTGAGGGACAGTGTTATTTAACTTCAGGTCCTTAGCAACAAGCATGGGGTCTGGCTGCTTGCAGTTGCTCAATAAATATTTGTCAAATGATTCAGACAAGGAGCAGACCACCCTGGGTGGCCAGGTGTCTTGGTAGCAGAAGCAGACCCAATCAAGGATAATGGTAATTGGGAACTCAGAGCAGGCAGTGAGATCAAATTTGAGAAGGATAAAAATCAACTATCAACGTGACTTTGATCACATAATAACAAGTCAAAGTGGAAATAGATAGACTACTATGCTTGGAGCTAACCTTAGGCAACTAGTAGAATAAAGTTGTTTACCCCTATACTATCAGCAACAGCTCAAAACCCAAAGGACTTTGTGGTGTTTTAAATCTTTTAGAAAAGTCCAGAGGCCCCAGAAACAGGAACAGAGCACTTTTTTTTTTTCATGTAGGCAATTGGCTCACAGCTTCACCTTTTGTTATTCCCTCCACCGGGCATCAAAGACTTCTTTGGTGGAAAATGAATGAGTAGCCATAAACCTTCCTCTGACACTCCTGCCAAGGCACAAAGCAACAGCATACTTAAGAGATGGCACAGGCCAACTAGAGAAAAATGATATTTTTTGCCAAGTTCTTTGAGTCAATTAAAATATTCCATTTTGGGGCAGCTGTTTGGCATATCAGTTAAGAGACCACTTGAGATGCCTATATTCAAATCAGAGTACCTGAGTTCAATTCCTGGCTCCACTTCTAATTCTAGCTTCCTGCTAATGCACACTTTGGGAGGCAGCTGGTGATGGCTCAGGTAGTCGAGTCCCTACTACTCACTCAGGCATCCAGAGTTGAGTTCCTGGATTCTGGGCACTAGATGAACCAGCATATGGCACCCCCCCCCTTCTCACTCACTTTCTCTCTGTCTCTGTCTCTCTGCCCCTCTTTAAATAAATGTATCACTTTATAGAAAATTTAACATGAATTGCCATTAATCTATAAGAATATCAAAAGACAAAATTGTAACAAATTTAGTTACAGAGCTAATTGTCATTTATATGCAATTCATGAATGTGGTAGCCTCCATTCTGCAAAACAGAATGTGTGCTCACTGAGCAACAGCAGAACAACAGGTGTTATAAAGTGGAGATAAAGAAACAGAGTAATAAGAAAACTGATCGTTTAACCTCAGGTTAATTTTTTGTAAGGGTTAATTCAGAGTCTTCCTCTCCTACCTTACATCCTATACAAAAATCAACTCACAGTGAATCAAGAATCTAAACCTAGGACAACAAACAATCAAATTACTAGAAGAAAAGATAGGAGAAATGCTTTAAGACACTTGCATAGGCAAAGACTACTTGGATAATGCCCCAGAAGCACAGGCAATAAAAATAAAAACAGACAAATGGGATTACACGAAGTTAAGAAGCATCTGCACAGCAAAAGAAGCACTCAACAAAGTGAAGAGGCAACCAACAGAATGGGACAAAATATTTGTAAACTATGCATCCTATAAAGAATTAATACCCAGAATATACAAGGAACTCAAGAAACTCAACAACAAGAAAACAATCCAGTTAAGAAATAGGCAAAAAGTGGCCGGCACTGTGGCATAGTAGGTTAAGCCTCCACCTATGGCTCTGGCATCCCATATGGGCCCTGGTTCATGTCCCATTTGCTCCTCTTTTGACCCAGATCCATTAATGGCTTGAGAAAGTACTAGAAGATGGCCCAAGTGTTTGGGTCCCTGCACCCATGTGGGAGAGCCAGAAGAAGCTCCTGGCTTCACATAGGCCCAGCTCCAGCCATTGAGGCCATTTGTGGAGTGAACCAGTAGATGGAAGACCTCTTTCACCCTCTCTCTCTGTAACTCTGCCTCTTAACTGAATAAATAAATCTTTTAAAAAATGACAGCTGTACAGAACTTGATAGAAAGGGGAGGTGAAGATGGGAAGATTTATTAAAAAATAGATAAATGATATGAACAGGCATTTTTCAAAGGATGAAACACAAATGGTCAACAGACACATAAACAAATGCTCAGGAAGAAAGGAAGAAAGGAAGAGAGAGGTAGGGGAAGTATCATTACATTTTTAGAACTGTATATATGAACTACCTGAAATATATTCTCTTTACATTAATTTTATAAAAAAAAGAGAGGTCTTCCTTACCACACTGACTTGGGTAGACTAGAATCTCCTGTGTTCAGGAAAAACTGGTCTACTTTAGGATCTGTCTGCTTCTTTAACTCCTCAGCTTGATTATGTGGCATTTATATTTATTATTTTAATGATTTATTTATTTATTTGAATGGTACAGAAACACACACACAGAGAGAGAGAGAGAGAGAGAGAGAGAGAGAGAATCTTTCATCCACTGCTTCATTCCCCAAAAGATTGCAACAGTAATCTGGGCCAGGCTGAAGGCAGGAGCCAGTAGCAGAGATCTGGATCAGAAGCAGAGCAGTGGGGACTAGAACTGGCCCTCACAGATGCCGGCTTCACAGGCTGCAGCTTAGCCAGCTGTACCACAACACTGTCCCCTTTTCTCAACATTGTCTCAAGAGTTGTCACTTTTCTCCAATCTCCATAGTGATATGAAAAAAGTGTCCTTGCCAAAAATATGGGAAATGAGTACACATTGGTTTTGAGTATAATATTTACAAGTATTTCATTTAAGCATAAGATTTACTTAAAAAAAGACCTCACATTTTGAACATGTCTTTGAAGATGTTGATCAATGTATTGCTATGAAGGGCATCCACTTTCAAATAACTTGTGATCTTTAATTACGTGGAGTCAGGTAAGATTTCAGTTGGTGAAAATGCCTAATTTTACCCTAGCAATCCATGTGACTTCTTGGACACCTTGCACTTTTCCTTTAAAAAGCCTTTGCTTTTTTTCCCCTAAATTACACATTTAGCTCCTGTGTTACTCTTATCTAGTCCAACACAGGATTTGGCTCTCACTCACATAGTGCAGCTGGACCAAGGTCTGGCTCTGCCTGGCAAGAGCCTGTGGAATTTTGAATTCACACTTTAGGAAAATTTCATTTTCCCCCTCCTATTAATTGTGATGTCAGACTCTAAATATTTCCCAGCTCCAGAGTGGGATATTTTCTTTTCCCCTACATTCCCTCTCCCTATTGCAGCATCATGGTATTAAAACTCCAAATGCTTCTAACATCCATAAAATATGTGACATTGACATGGATTATCTCTGACATATTTGGGTGATTTTTACAATAATTTAGCAATCCTCTCTGAGCTGCCTGTAAAGCTGTAAGTGTTGTAGGGGACATAGACACACATAAAGGCCTAAATTGCTGCTTCACTGTGTTTGTACACAATGTGCATAACATGTGGGTAGGAACTACCAAGATATAATCAAGTCAAGGTAAGTGCCAAATCAATAGCATGACCTCTAAGTGAGGTGCTAACAGAATGGTAAATGGTGAAAGTTCCTACAGGAACAAACTATAGGAGGCACATTTTGACTTAAATCATGAAGGATGAGCAGAGAGAAGCTGGTAAGAACATGGACAAGTTCACAGGTGCATAAATAAATGTACTGATTGGCAGGATATGTGTTAGAACAAAGTTTGGGAAACTAGTTTGGGAAGCTGATACTAGGGCCAGTCTCTGGAAGACAGACTAAAGACTGTAGAATAAGCTTCATGGAGATGTAATGCCACCAAAAACTTTTGATCAGTTACATGACTTGGTTAAAACATTAAAGTCTAGGGAAAATGTTAAGACACCTGTGTGAACCCTTTGGCTAGTAGACATGCTCCACGAAGGCAAAGTCTATTGGTCATGTTTCCCGATATCCTATGGCACCTGGTACACATTTAATAAAATATATACTGAATGCCTCAGAATGAAGAGAAAATACTTGATGGAAATATCAATGTCTTACATTCTGCTTGGAGAAAGGAAATCAATTTATGCTCTATAATGATGGCTCTAGATGAAAGGATAGCCTTCCATGGGCCAGCGCTGTGGCAAAGTGGGTTAACACCCAGGCCTAAAGCACCAGCATCCCATATGGGCACTGGTTCAAGACCCAGATGCTCCACTTTCAATCCATCTCGCCTATGGCCTGGGAAAGCAGTAGAAGATGGCCCAAGTCCTTAGGCCCCTGCACCCTCTTGGGAGACCTGAAAGAAGCTGTTGGCTCCTGGCTTCGGATTGGCACATCTCCAGTTGTTGTGGTCAGTTGGGGAGTGAACCATTGGATGGAAAACCTCTCTCTCTCTCTCTCTCTCTCTCCCCTTCTCTCCCTCGCTCCCTCGCTCCCTTTCTCCTTCTCCTCTGTCTGTGTAACTCTGACTTGCAACTTGAAAGTAAATAAATAAATCTAAAAAAAAAAAAAAAAAAGAAAAGTAAAGATAGCTTTCCCGAGAACATTGGTCAATGTCTTCAGATGTTTTTGGTTTTCACAGCTCAGGGGATGTGACTGATAAATGGTAAACAGAAGACAGAGATGCCACTACATGCTCTGCAGGGCACAGAATAGACCCCCATGGAAATTATCTCACTTGAAATGCTGATGATGCCAAGGCTGAGGAGATCTGGAAGCAAGGCAGTCAAAACAGAAAAACACGGAAACATTAGAAAGACAGATTTAAGAACTTGATGACTTACAAAGTCACCAAGCAAAGGGGAGCAAAGGTCAAATGTTGCATGGAAATTCTCTTCTGGGAATAGTTGCACCACAGGCAAAACAAGAGCCCAGAAGGTAAACTGGTTTATTTGTGTCTACGGGTTGATACATTTGGGTTGAGGTTCTCTGAATTCATGAAAAAGATAAATTTACAAATAGAATGGTCTAGTTACAACCTGGGCATGTCAGCCTAAAGACTAATGCTCTAGATGTGGTGGCTGACAAAGCTGATAGAAGTTCTTCATAAACAGTTTCATGGAATAGGTGGACATTAAATATCCTTTATTATACTATATAAATGGATATGGTAAATTCTGTGAAATAAGTGCAGGGGTTTCTATGCGAACAGGTATAGTCAGGATACATCTGTGGAGTGGGGAATACCTCTTTTGGTATTTGCACTGAAAAAAATTAAGGACAAAGCGACCTTACGTGCTTTAAGTGGTAGGAGTGAAGGCTCTGAAATGGGCAAGTTTCAGAAACAGAAGGAAGGGGCCGAGTTGTAAATAAAAAGTAGAGGCATGAGGTGGACATGAAGAGGTAGGCAGGGACAGATGCTGTGAAACTGGGGGCCGTGTTCAGAGGTTTGGCTTGAATCTTGTTTGAGCAGCAAACTACTGGAAGCTTTTGTGAAGGGAAACAAGAAGTTTTATTTTACAGTTCTAAAATAACATATTCTGTATTTTTATCATTTTGAAATTGGCCATTATATGGAAAATAATTTTGAAGGACCAAGAGTAGAAACAGGGAGACAAATTGGTGGCTTTTAAAGGAGACTAGCCTAGAGATAATAGCACCTCAGACTAAAATAAAGTGATAAACTGTGGAAGAGAAATTTGAGAAAAGTCAAATTGTTCAAGTGATATTTATTGTTTTTAACATTTATTTATTTGAAAAGCAGTATGGCAGAGAGGGAGACACAGACATCTGCTTTCTGCTGGTTCACTCTCCAAATGGCCTCAACAGCCAGGTCTGGGCCAGACCAAAATTAGGAACCAGAAACTGCATCTGGGTCTCCCATGTGGGTAGCAGGGGCCCAAGCACTTGGGGCATCTTTCACTGCTTTTCCAGGTGCATTAGCAGGAATCTGTGTGGTGGAATGAGAAGGCCATGCCAAGATGGCCGCTGGCAAGCCAGCGTCAGTTACTCAGGAATGGCTTTGAAACCCACCTGGCAACAGAGCCTGCCTGGCAACAGGCTGTGATTGGATGGCTTTGGAAATCATTTAGCAACGGAGCCTGCCTGGCAACAGGCTGTGATTGGATGGCTTCAGATACTGCCTGGCAACAGGCTGAGATTGGTTAGGGCATAAACCTCCCCTTGACTGGATTGGCTGCCTTGGCTACTTAAGCTGCCGTAACAACTAAAATAAACGAGCCTGCCTGCTGCTTGCCTCTGGTCTGCTTTCACCCGACTCCCGGAGTCTGTGTGGTGACTCCGTGCCTCTTGCCCCCACCACGCTCCTCCTCTCAGAACGAATCTACAGCAACAAATCTGGATTGGAAGTGGAATAGCAGGGACTCAAACGGGCACTCCAAAATGGGATTCTGGCATTGCAGGCTGTGACTTACCCTGCTGCACCACAATCCCAGCCCTCCAAATGATACTCTTGGAATGGAATCCTTGGGGAGAAGAAGAATTATATAAGAAGTGACAGAAAGGGGAATATTCAGCTTGATGGTTCTGTTAGTCTCCTGGGGTTGCTGTAACAAATGACCACACATTGGGATGGCTAAGAACAAAAGAAGTTTATTCCCTCACAGTTCTGGAGGGCAGAAACCTAAAATCCAGGTGTTAGCAGGGCCACATTCACCTGACATGAGATGCGGGCATCACAAGCAGTGCCTTCGCCCACTGCACTACTCTCCTCCTCAACTCAGAGACACTTCACCCTAAAAGGCAGCTCTGCACAGATCCCAAGGTGATTCAGTGTCCCTCTTGCTAGCCTAGGAAACAAAACCAGCCATATTTAACTTGCATCAGAGCATCTTCATGTAGAGAAATTTTACCTGAGAGTTTAACATTATTCACAGGATTGTGAATCCATCTAAATTATAGATGTGGGTGTGAATATGCACTTTCTTTGAAGGAGAGGATCACTTATTTTCATCAGGTTTGCAAAAGTCCTCTAGCCAGGACACCAATTTGTAGTTCAGTCAAATGTGGGAAAGTAACAGGCTACACGGCACTACATAATGCAGCATAAACTGAAAGGACATTTCTGAGATGGTGTATAAGCATTGTCAGTAAAATATATTTCATATTCAATCACCACTGGAAGAACAGGGATAAGCTCTTACTCATGACCCAGTAAAAGGTCATAACCAGACAGCTGCTGTGTATTTCCATTGCATATGTTTCTCTTTCTTTCTTTCTTTCTTTCTTTCTTTCTTTCTTTCTTTCTTTCTCTCTCTCTCTCTCTCTCTCTCTCTCTCTCTCTCTCTCTCTCTCTCTCTCTTTCTTTCTTTCTTTCTTTCTTTCTTTCTTTCTTTCTTTCTTTCTTTCTTTCTTTTCTTCCTCCTCCTCCCCCTCCCCCTCCCCCTCCTCCTCCTCCTCCTCTTCTTCTTCCTCTTCTTCTTCTTCATAGGCATAGTGGATAGAGAGACAGAGTGAAAGGTCTGCCTTTTGCCATTGGTTCACCCTCCAGTGGCCGCCACATTGCGGCCGGCGCACCGCGCTCATCCGATGGCAGGAGCCAGGTGCTGGGTGCTTTTCCTGGTCTCCCATGGGGTGCAGGGCCCAAGCACTTGGGCCATCCTCCACTGCACTCCCAGGCCACAGCAGAGAGCTGGCCTGGAAGAGGGGCAACCAGGACAGAATCTGGTGCCCTGACCGGGACTAGAACCAGGTGTGCCAGTGCTGCAAGGCGGAGGATTAGCCTAGTGAGCCGTGGCGCCGGCCTCTATTTCATTTAGGTATTTTTTGCCTCTTTTAAACAGTGAATTTGCTCAGGGTGAGTAGAAGTTATGACTTTTTTTTTCTTTTTTTGGTATAACCTTATATTGGAGCCTTGGAACAAACAACTCAGGCTGCTGCAATGCATGAAAAAGAAAATCTCAAGGGCTTAACACAATGCATGTGTATTTCTATTGTGGTTGTCAGGGACCCAGGCACCCTCCATCTTGTTGCTCCATTCTGTGATACAGCACCTACTCCATTCACCTGGCTTGCGGAAAAAGAGAGGTGTGCTGGATCATGTGGATGATTTCTGTGGTATGGTCCAGCAACTGCAAACATCTCTTCTCTCAGATTCCAGTGGTTGGAACTCAAGCAGAAATCAAGACAGACTGGGATAGATCATGCAGTTGTATGGTCAAGAGGAGAGGAGAGGGAATGAATTTGGTCAGCAACAAGATGTTCCTGACACAGAATGATTCCAAACTTAAAGATCTAATTCCTCTACAACAAAAGAAGGATTTGAGTGAAAGGACTGCTGAGCTAAAATTGAGGCTTGCCTCTGTATGAACTCATGACTTAAATGAACTGTAGTCATTTAGCTTATCCACAGATTATGAGTTCAAGTGGAAATTCAGTGAGGGCATCTACAGAAGATTAAGTAAAATATTTCCTTATTGCCAAAAACAAACTCCAAACTCAAACCCTTCACTCCAGAGGTTTTCAAATCCACCAATTCATGGGGCCAGAGCTGTGACGTAGAGGGTAAAGCCACCTCCTTTAGTGTTAGCATCCCATATGGGCACTGGGAGCTAGTGTGCCTGGGAAAGCAATGGCAATTGGCCTAAGTTCTTGGGCCCCTGCACCCATGTACAAAATGTGGAAGAAGCTTCTGGTTCCTGGAGTCAACTTGGCCTGGCCTGACTGCTGTGGCCATTTGGGGAGTAAACCAGTGGATGGAAGATTTCTCTCTGCATTTGCCTCTCCCTCTTTATAACTCTGCCTTTCAAATAAATAAATAAGTAAATCTTTACAAAAACTACCAGTTTGGGACCCAGTGTAATAGTGGATCATGCAACTCTATACAGAATTGCCTACTCAACATGTTCACATAGATGCTTGATTGACGTTTCAAGTTTAATGTGTCTTGGCTCCAAGGCTTGATTCTTATTTCCCCCTCCATCCTTTCCTTGTGGATTGCAAAACCATTCTTTTGCTCAAACCACATTTTTCTGTAATATACCATATCTGTCAGCAAATCTTTTTACATTTAACTTCTAAATACTTCCACAATATATTATCACCACTCAATTCTTGTATCTGAATTGTCACAAAGTCTTCTAACTGATCTTTCTGCTTCCACCTTTACTCCTCAGTCTGTACTCCCTATGGATTCAGAAGAATCCTTCAAAAACATGGCTCAGATCACATTATTCCTCAGCACAAAATCCCACAATTGTTTCTCGTCACAATGAGGTTAAAAGTCAATCTTCAGCTCACAGACCTGACAGGGTTTCACCCCTGGCTACCATTCTGTCCCCAATCCTATTTCTCTTCCTGAACTTCTTCAGCTCCAACTACATGGGACAACTTGTGGTTTCTAAAAACATGCTGTTCTTTCTACCACCATTGATTTACTTCCAGATATTACCTTCCCCATCTCCTGGAAGTCTTGGCTCTAATCTTACCTTCTCAAAGAAGCTGTCTTAGACTCTCCTCTTCTAACCAGCAGCCAATCAGGGGCAGGCATTTAGGCCAGTAGTTAAGATGCTAACTAAGACACCCATGTCTCACATAAGAGTTTCTGGGTTCAATATCTGGCTCACTTAGGAGGTGGCCATTTAGTCCAGTGGTTGAGACGCCCATATCCCATATCAGAGTTCCCGGATTCAACATCCATCTCTACCTTCAGATCTTGGCTCCAGTTTCCTGTTAATGCAGACCACAGGAAGCTGAAGTTATGGGTCAAGTAATTGGATTTTTTCTGTCCATTTGGAGACCTGGATTGAATTCTTGAATCCCAGATTCAGCCTTGGCTCAATCTCAGCTATTGAGACTGAACCAGCAGATGGGAACTCTGTCTTTGTTTCTCTATCTCTAGAATAAATATGTAACTTGTAGAAAGAAGCCAGATACAAATGAATATAAGCTATATGGTTCATTTTAGTAGAAGTTCTTAAAAAATCTAAATTAATGTATGATTATACATATTATATGATTGAAACAAAATGTAACATATAATAATATATTAGGTGTTGAGGTTGTGGTCATGAATGAAGGGGTGGGTGGTGGGTATTGATGGCGAGTAGAAGTGAAAGGCCTCTGAGATGCAGTCAATATTGCTTTTTACTTTGGATGTGTGTCTTAATTCTGTAAAAACTCATTGAGTTGTTCATTTATTATACCTGCCCTTTGCCTCATGCATGCTTTATTTCAATAAGGTTTCAAAAAGTCGATACAACTACATGTTCAATCAATTCTGAACATTTTGCTGACCCAACGAAAGTTGTATCTTGCTTTTTATTCTACAAAATTGCTTCCCAGTAACTTTAGAGTTTACCTTTTACACATGCAGTATCTGAATCCTTTCCAACAAACGTTCATTAAACTCATCTCCTTTTATAGGTGCTGGCTTCCCTAATTAAAACAAAGCAGTTCCTTCCAAGGTTTGAGCAGAAGAGAGTTCCAAAAGGATTGCAGTTATATAAGGCGGCTCTCACTCTCCCTGGTCTCCCCCCATCTAGAAGCCCAGGACACTGAACACTGCCAACACTACTAACTCCCAACTTCTTACCCCCTGGTAAAAACCACAAAGTCCTTTCAGATACTTCTTTACATGGAAGCTAAGACAGGCTGATACTTTCAAAATAAATTCTCCTAAATAGGAATAAAGAAGTGCAAATAGAAATCCAAAAAGCAAATTAAATCTGCATAGAAATAATTGTGTCTCCAGTGTATTTTTTCATACTATCATAACCACCCTAGTATCTATAAAGCTGGTCTAACTTCAGAAATGGATGAAACCTAGCTTCCTTTCTTTCAAGCTCCATATCTATCTACCTCTTGGTTTATAAAGATCCCAGGCAGAAACACACTCTAAAATTAGAACCAATTTATTCCATGAGGAACTAAAATATTTACATATCTGTGGTAGACTTTGGTGCAGTGGTTAAATGACACTTGGGATGCCCAAATTCCAGGTCCTAGTTCCTCTGCTTCTAATTCAGCTTCCTGCTAACATATACCCTAGAGGGCAGTGGATGATGGTTCAAGTATTTGGGTCTCTGCAGCCCATGTGGGAGATCTGAATTGAGTTCCATCTTCTGACTTCAGCCTGGCTCAGCCCTGGCTCTTGAGGAAATTTGGGAAGTGAAGCAGCAGATGGAAGATCTCTCTCTCTCTCTCTCTCTCTCTCTCTCTCTCTCTCTCCTCTATCTCCCTCCCTTCCTCCCTCTCTCCTTGTTTCAAACATTTAAAAATGAAAAAAAAACCTAAGACACACATTTTTTTTTTTTTGCTTTCAAGTAATGCATTTTGTTTTTCATTTAAGAGACAAATAGAGATCTCCCTTCTGCTAATTGACACCTCAAATGCCAGCAATGTCTAGGACTGGGACAGGGCTAGGCCAAAGTTGGAAATCAGAAATTTAGTTCAGGTCTCCCTCATGGGTGGCTGGAATGCAATTACTTGAACCATCACTGCTGCATATCAGGCTCTTCATTAGCTGTCAGCTTACATCAGGATCTGGAGAAAGAGCTGATACTGAATCCAGGAACTCTTGATATGGGATATGGACATGTTAGCCACAAAATTAAATGCCCACTTCCTAAGTGATCCTTTTAATGAACCTGATTACTTTTAAGAATTCATCTGATAGAGTCACATACCTGGATTCTAGTTATAAAAGAGATGGGAAAATGTAGTTATGAATTATCAAAGTATAGAAAATGCATTTATAAAATATATGTTCAGTCACAAATAAAAGTCAGTCACCAAAAAGGAGGAGAATTAAAAGATACAGGTTGGTGACTAACTATTCTTTGCTGTCCAATATCAACACTTATCTTTCATATGTAATTTCCAGGTAATATTTTCTCAGCTGATATTATGAAACTATTTAGCATATGAACAACACACACTCACTCTATATCCAGTGATTTCAAATTATGATACTCAGTAGCATTCATGCCCTGTCTAGTTTCATCATGATCCTGTCTTCATATTTGTAAGGGTTGTATACCAAGCTTACCCACTACCAACACTTCCCCAGATACTTAGTAGGAAAAATGAGAGTGGGGATTCACTAGGACATGTTACTAAATACATGACAATGAATGAAGAAATATGTATAAATATCACAGACTTCTACTAAAAGAATAATACACTTGGTATACATAATTTCCTTCATTTATATCATAAAAAGAAGTTCATTTATGACCTCTCCCCTTTTAATTTGGTATAGGCCATGGGCAACTTTAACTTTTAGCCAAATACTAAATAAAGGATTAATGCCACTCCCAGCTTCTAGAGCTAGGGCAATGAATAAAGAAATCCTGATGAGTGCTTTTAATCAGCAAATTCAGACATCTTTGGAATTAAATCTCCCTCTTGGTCCATTAACTGGACCATTAATTAATTAATTAATTAATCTCCCCTCTTGGTCCAATTAATTCCTTTTAGAATTAATTCTCACATGGATTCCCTAGAGTTCTGGTATCACAAATTATTGCAGTATTTCAAATTACCTAGTCAATAAACTCTCTCTATATATATATATTTTATTTGAAATTGGCCTTTTGGGACATGCAGATACCTGTCTCTGGTTATACAACCAGCAATGAGAGGTGGACGAGACAGGCACGACAAAAAGAGGCTTCCTTTTGTAGGGTTTTAGGCAAGGTTGATAAAAGTTTCCAAGCACCCTAGGGGAAAGCTCATGATGAAGGGAACAAAAGCAGTTCTGCTTATAGAGGAATTCTATGGAATTTGGTGATTATGTACTTTCATGATCCAATGCCTCCCGTTTATCTATATTTTAATACATAGGTTTCTCCTTTTGTTCCAAATACACCATAACTTTTATATGAGTGTGAGACTATTAGTCAGACTATTTCCACAACTTGGTGACCCTCAAGATAAAAATGTTGAGTTTTTTTTTTTTCAGCTATTATGGATTCATTACTGGAGAGTCTAGAAGATCATCTTTTGCAATCAAGGATATTATCTGTTCCTGTACAGAAGGTGACAAGGACTAGGCATGCTGGAGATTTTGTAATGTTTCTTTTTTTAAAAAAAAATGAGTTTATTTATTTTTTTATTTAAATTTATTTTAAAGGCAGAGTTAGAGAAAGAGGAGGAGAGACAGAGAGAGAAAGAGAGATCTTTCCTCCACTGGGTCACTCTCCAAATGGCCACAACAGCCCGGGCTGGGGCATGCTGATGTTGCAGACTTAACCTGCTACGCCACAACTCCAAGCCAGGATTTTACAATTTTTCAACAAGTTCTGCAGTGCAGTCAGAAATAAGTAGCCTGAACACCAATCTTTGTTTTCCACAAGCACATCGTACTATGCCAGAACAGCGAATATTTATTTTATTCCTAAAGCCTGTCATGCCAAGTAATCCTAAGTGAAGATGTCGTTCATTGTTTGTCCTTGCTTGTCAGGGGCTGGCAGAGCCCCGTCATTTGATAACAGCGTTATTCTCAAGAGTTTCAGACATCGGCAAGGCATACAAGCTTAGATTTCCATTTCCTTAAGCATCTGGGTGCTGGCAACGTCTTCTGTTATCATTTATTATTTTTGTCAGGGTGCTAATTAGTAAGTAGAAGAATCAATTTGTCCTGTTCCCATAGTAAAGGCATTGAGCAAGGGTACTGGGCCTTACTGGATCAGAGAGGCAATGTGAGAAGTTACTTGGCCTGGACTTGTATCCAGTTGTGCCACCCTTGCCACGCTGACACCAGTGTGTGGAAATTTCACAAGTGAGACAACTTTTCATGATGATGCTTGAGACTGAATAAAAGAACCTCCACAGTGGTGCACATGAACTTCCAGACACCATCACTGCCATGGGCATCAAGAGGGTGGTGGCTGATTTGTCCAGTTCCTCAAGCTCCATCAGCTGCCTGTCACCTATAAGCATCCTGGTTACAAAGAAGCCTGCAAAAAAATGCTTGTGACTCTGACACTTAGCACTTTGGTGAGAGTTTCACCAAATATAAAAAGAAACAACTGTTGGATTATAAATTAACAATTGTTGCATTGCATCGATCACATCCTATTCATGCTATTGATGAGGAAGGGAGTCTTGCCCTGTAATTTGGGAGCAGCTGAGCATGTGCGACTCAGCACTGGACAAATGAGATAGAGAAAAGTTTGCTGGGGACACATACTCCCAGCCTGGGGAAGGAGGACGTAGCACACTGCCCAGGGCCTTGCAGGATTTGCATTTGGAATCAGAGTGACCAAGCAGGGGAAGTGGGAGGCAGGTTTGGTGGTACAAGAGGGCAAGGTGAGTCCTGCTGCTGACACAAGGGCATGATGAGCTTGCTTGAGTTATTCTGTAATTCCATGGGCTGGCACAGAACTGAAGCTCGCTACTTAGGAATAAGCAGGAAGTGCATCTGGTCCCGATGATAAGGAGGGTTGTTTGGCTAGAGGACCTCATCCACAGGAGCACAGTGGGGAGGAGAATGTGCACTTAGGCTGTCCAAGATCTTTGGATTTGACCAGATGTCAAAACAGCGCATACCATTCTACCTTGGCTTTCAGTCCTACACCATATGAAGCCACACAAAAGACAAATGCCTACCACAATATGTTTATGTAAATGTCACTTCAAACAAATTTTTCATATTGAATATTCAATTTGATAAGTTGCCTTTTTTTGTTCTACATAATATTATGAACATGTTCCAGTGTCAGAAGTAAACTTGGGGCAGGCGCTGAGGAGCAGGTTAAGCCCAGCTTGAGATGCCGCCATCCCATATCTGTGGGCTGGTTTGAGTCCCGGCACCTCTGCTTTTGATCCAGCTTCCCCATAATGTCCCTAGGAAGCCGCAGTTGATGGCTCAAGTACTTGAATTTCTACTACTGATATGGTGGTCCCAGATGGAGTTCTATCTCTTGGCTCCTGGCATCAGCCTGGTCTAGCCCCTGCTATTGCAGCCATTTGGGAAGTTAGCCAGTATAGAGAAGATGTCTCTCTCTCTCTCTCTCTCTCTCTCTCTGCCTCTCTGTCTTTCAAATAAATAAACAGATAAATATTTTTAAAAGTCATCTTTAAAATATTATTTTAGGGGCCAGCGCCGTGGCTCACTTGGTTAACCCTCTGCCTGCAGCGCCGACATTCTATATGGGCTATGGTTCTAGTCCCGGTTGCTCCTCTTCCAGTCCAGCTCTCTGCTGTGACCTGGGAAGGCAGTGGAGGATGGCCCAAGTGCTTGAACGTGGGAGACCAGGAGGAGGCACCTGGCTCCTATGTAACCTTTTCCCTAGAGTTAGAATGTGGGTTGCCTAATTTCACTGCTTTCAGTCATATTATGAAGAATCTCCTGATAATTCTTCTTGGCCCAAATCTTTAGAAATATGGCTAATGTTTCAAAGCATAAACCACTTTAAGATTTTAATATGTCTACCTATTATTTCAACCATTTGAAAAATTATTTTTTCTGATTTTAAAAATATTTTAAAGAAATCTATTAACACATTAGATTCTAGGGCCACAGCAAATGCATGACAATTACTACAGCATAATTCTTATCATTTTTCATGTTAATATGACTAATACACAGAGAACAGATTTCATGTAATTCATGGATACAGTTCTAAGAATACAGTGATACCTTCCTTCCTCTCTCCCTCCTGCCCTTCCTCTCCCTTGCATTCTTATAAAAATAAGAAAGATAAAGAAGTACAACTGGTTGAAAGCACTAAAATTTTACTCAGCAGTATAACAATGTTTGTAGACCACTATTTCTATATGCAAAAGTAGCTCTTCTAAAAGTCAGTTTTTAAACAGGTGTTCTTTCTTCAAGTATTAGATGAAAGACTTCTGAGACTTCAAAAAATATGTCACTATTTTTATGCTTTCTGACTCACTGTTTTCTTAGAACCACAATTACTAATGGGCTTGAAGAGAAATGGCTATTTAAAAAGGTTAAGGAGATGGGTTTATTTTATTAAGTAAGAGGAGACTAAGAAAGAGCTGATGTGACTGTTTACATATATGAGAAGTTATTTTATAGGAAATGAAGGCAGCTGTGTTCTATTTGTACTGTTGTGAAAAATTAAGTGATAGACTTTGATTTTAAAGTGGAGATGCATGTTTGATTTACAGCAAATGTTAGTTGGAGAATATTAGCACAGGAGATCATAGAATCTCTTGTTTCAGATGTTGTGAAAGAATAGACAAAGATATTCTGACACACCTGGTTTCTTGCCTAACACGCCCCTTCTAAAATATAACTATGGGGCTTGGCATCATTTACAGTAGAGAATGGGATAAGCTTACTCTTTGAATTCACTCAACAAACATTTACGAGGCCTCATGATGTACCAGTAACTAGAGAAGCAGCTTCTAATTCAGGGCCTGTATCGAGCAGACACACAGATGTGCCAACAGACGGTGAAAGTGCAGCATAGTAGGCGATAGGCTGATAAATGAGGACTGGCCTCGTCATCATGGCTGCCTTTGGATGAGTTCTTGCAGTGTGCCAGGCACCATGGCAAGTGCTGCATATGTACATTGTTTAATACAGGGCTCACAACACCCCTATGGAATATGTACTGTTGTTTGCCATATATCATCCATGCAAAAACTAAGACAGGGATACATTAAAGTACCTGTCTGAGATCATGCAGGTAGCAAATTGCAAAGACTGCTTCCCAAAGCAGATCTCGGTGGCTGTAGATCCAGGCTTCATCAAAGAGGAGACCTCAAGGTGCTGAAAGAGTGGGATTTGAAGGGATTGAGGCCAGGCTTCTGGAGGCGTCACATGTAATGTGGGTTTGAGCGTGCAGCAGTTGGCCAGCTCTGTGGAGGTGGGGTGTGGAGGAGAGGAGTTGCCTGCAGAGAAGGCAGCTGTTCAAGGGTCTGACTCTCAGTGTCTCCACTTAGCTTAAGGTGTTGTCATTCTGATGTGCTCACTGAGCTGTCTGACCCTGACAGTCAGATTTTCACAGTTAAGAGTGCTCAGCGTTAGTCCAAATTAAAACAGTCCTTCTCCTTCTTAGCTCTGCACTGGACTTGCTATGCCTATCTTTGGTCAAGTCATTATCCACTCCCACACTTCCCTTCCAGCCTCCCATTCTCTGTTACTAAGCTCCTGGTGCTTTCTCCTCTTCTCTGAAGAGGGGCTCTCTCTTTCCCAGACAGAACACTTCCTCTGCATCACTGGGAAGCTGTTCAAACAACCTCATGGCCTGTTGCACGCGTGCTTTCTAATGTTCCATCCTTACTTGAATCCAGGAACCGACTGCCCTCAGTCTGCAATCTGATCTCACCCTAGACCGCACAATGTCTCCTGCCATGCTTCCCTCTACAATAGTTGCAGTTGCTTTCATTTGGAATGAAGAAGGAGGAACAAACTCATAATTCTTTTCTTCAGGATTTTTTTTTTTGAAGTTCTAGTTCTTCTCTGGTCAATGACTGTTTATCTACATCAAGCCTTATAATGACTCTGTGCTGGTTATGTTACACATCTGCCTTTCTGATGTCATCCGTCCAAATAAACAAATAAATGTGATGGCATTTGGTTTGTGTTCTGTTTCTATTTTTGTTTTTTCTCCAAAATATAAGCTCCATTTAAGTTTTTGGACTAATACTTAGGTAGATCTTTTTTATCTCACACAATTTTGTTTTTGATCAGTTTTTGGTGATTAAGCAGGATCTAAAAACAACCATTCCAGCCGGCATCGCGGCTCACTAGGTGAATCCTCTGCCTTGTGGCGCCAGCACACTGGGTTCTAGTCCTGGTAGGGGCGCCGGATTCTGTCCCGGTTGCCCCTCTTCCAGACCAGCTCTCTGCTGTGGCCAGGGAAGTCAGTGGAGGATGGCCCAAGTGCTTGGGCCCTGCACCCCACGGGAGACCAGGAGAAGCACCTGGCTCCTGCCATCAGATCAGCGCGGTGCAGCGGCAATTGGAGGGTGAACTAACGGCAGAGGAAGACCTTTCTCTCTGTCTCTCTCTCTCTCTCTCTCACTATCCACTCTACTTGTCAAAACAAAAAACAAACAAACAAAAAAAAACCCACAACCATTCCATTTCCTACTTGAATTCAGGCCCAGCTGAAAGATAGAAGGGGAATCAGACCACTGGCCTGACCGGAAGGGGTCTGCAGCCATGAAATGACCTCCAACACCAAACCCCTGATGAGACTGGCAGAGCTGGGGGGTTCACAGACCTTCCCCGGAGCCTGCCCTGGTTGGCAGGAGTGAGTTGGGGTGGCCGGAGCTGGGACTGACATGTTCCTTCACATTTCTCCACATAGAAACCAGGGGAAAAGGAGATTCCTCCTTGCTGGGATGTGAAAGTAACCTCATTTTATGACACTGACTCCTGTTCCCTTCCTATTGCCTTTCACTTTTTATTTTATGTAAAGAATTGCCTTTTAAGTAACTATCCAGGAAACACTCTTGAATAGGATCAATTAAAACTTTTCCTGTCTCACAGTTCTCAAATTGAGACTCTCTCACCCTCCCATTAAAGATATGCCATTGTTCTATAGTACCTTCTACCAAAAGGCACAATTCCAACACATTTAGCTTAATGACCTAATTGGTTTTTCTTAGCAATTTATGAATCAGGCAGCACCCCATCTATGAAACAGAAAGGCCCTCCAAAGGAGCTGAGTGGAAGAGGCAGGCTTTATAGACAGAAAAGGCTGAAGAAAGCACAAGGATCAAAAAGTGAACTGTTTGTTTCAAAGTTACTTTCCTTATAGGGCTAAAACAGCAGGGCCTTTCTTATCATGCAGGCTCAGGTTGACAGGCCTCTTCTGATGAAGTGTTAAGACTCTCCTATGTTTCTAGAAAACTTAAATGATTTTCAGTTCAGTTTCACTATGTGGCACCTAGAATGAGTGACTCCACTCTGGTGTGCTCTGGTATGGTCTATTGGGCCCAGTGCAGGAGCTTATTCTAGAACAATGGCCTCCGATGAACTTCACTTAATATTGTTGTTCAGTAAATATAATCCTTGGTATTTTTACAGTGTAGCATTTTAATAATGTCCCTGTTTTCATGTTTGCAAAGTGCATTTTCCTAGATTGATTTTATCAGTGACTTTACTTCAAAAATAATTTCCTTTTAGGAAGATATCAGAACAGCACAAACAACTACCCCCAAATCACATCTGGAGTCAGATCACTTGGGAACATGAGTCAAAGAAGGTGTGTGACCCACTCCACTCTGTTAATGGAATACTTTACCCAGGCAAGCAAAAGAATGCTGTAGAATGTTTAAACATCTCAAGTACAGAGGACAGATTTCAAGAATGTCAAATATAAGAGGGAGGAATCTGCTGAGATGTTTTCCTCCATTGTGGTTGGTACTTGTTTCTGGCCATATATATATATATATATATATATATATATATATATATATATACATACAGAGAGAGAGAGAGAGAAAGAGAGAGAGAGAGAGATTTCTCCCCTGCCCATATAGAGATAGTAAGTTGCAGTGATATATATATGTGTGTGTGGGTGTGTGTGTGGGTGTGTGGGTGTGTTTGTGTGTGTGTATAGAGAGAGAGAGAGAAGAACGTTCCTTGTAACTAATCTAATCAGCATCCTGAAAAATCAAAGATTGAGATTCTCTAAATGATATCTTGAAAGCATCCATCAATCACCAGGCAAGTAGGATGAGAGAACTATCCTAAGAAGTGCATCCTTTGCTTCCTCCACATTCTTTTGTCTTCACTGTCATTAGATCTATCCTCTCAGTCAAAGATCTTGGGCTCACTATCACCTCTTCTCCCTCCTCTCTGAAATGGCTCCCTCATGCCCTGTGTATGGCCCAGTTGCCTCACCTAATCTGCACCAGGCTGATTCACTCATTGCCCACAGGTTACTTGGTGTGCTTTTCCACAGAGGTCTCTAAGCTCGAAAGTCATCTCTTGCTGGCTGTTACCACACTGAGATGCAGAATGCTCCTTTCTGAAAGACTCTAGGTCTTCTTGGAAGGTAAAGAATATAATGAGCACAGAGTTTAAGAACTGTTTTCACAGACCTGAAATCTGTTTTGCTTGTATTAAAATAGTTTTCTTCAGAGTGAAAAATCCTGCGTGGCCATCAGAGGATCCTGTGACATTCAAGTCTGCCCAGAGTAAGCAGCTGAGCAGCACGCTCTCTGGTCTACAGATTTGCATTGTCCTGTTAACTTCCCTATGCCAAAAACACTCAGTTGTTCCCTTTCACCAGCCTCTAAGGTCACAAGACAGACAGTTCTTTCTTGATTACTCAAACAAATACACGTCTGATTCAGAGGGGGAAAAGAGAGTTGCCAACAGTCAACGCTTAGGAAGGGCAGGGCTGCTTTCGCTTTTTAAGCCAACCTGATGAATCACCACTTGCATGACTAATTGTGGTGCTAAAATATGCCCAGTAATATGGCCTGTTTTTTAGAAGGGAAAATACTAACAAAGATGCAAAAAAAATGGGAGAAAACTAGACACTTCTTTATGAATATACAAATGGCCCAATACATAGAATAGATTCTATAAATGTCTCTCCCTATATTTCATCAATTCAATTCTAGAAAACGTGGAATTGGCATTGCTCTCAATCTGGCTTACTTCACAAGAATTAACTTCACAGGCTCAAAGAATTTTCCAGATGATTTCAAAATCTCAGAAGGTTAAGTGTGGACAGTGACTTCAATGAACTATAATGCTGGCAATTTTCATTTTAAGAAGCGATTGACAGAGCGACTTTAACTTATATATATATATATATATACACACATACACATGTAATGCAAAAATACATATATACAAATATATGTGTGCATATAGATACATGTATTTACATATATGTGTAAGAGGTGTACATACATGTATAAATTTGTGTTCTCTTTCTATAGCCACCAAAATATGGTAACAAAAATGACATAATTTGTATTCAGTTGTATTATCTGTTGAGGGAAAAATGCATAAATAGAAAATTTTAATGTAGTGTTATGAGATCAGTCATGTCAAGGATATTGTGGGAATAAGGGGGGAAATTTGTAGGAGGAAAACATGTCAGGGAAATGTTTGCTTAAATGACAAATGAGCTGATCTTTGAAGAATTCTCTTTTTTTTTTAAAGATTTATTTATTTATTTATTTATAAGACAGAGAGAGAAAAAGAGACAAAGGGAGAGATATTTTCCATTTGCTATTTCACTTAACAGCTAGATCTGGGGCAAGTCAAAGCCAAGAGCCCAGAATTCCATCAGGTCTCCCATGTAGGTGGCAGGGGCCCAAGCACTGGAATCATCATCCATTGTTTGTCCAGGTACGTGAGCAGGGAGCTGGGTCAGAAATGGAGTGACTGTGACTCCAACCAGTACTCAAATATGGGATGACAGCCTCGAAACCCACAGCTTAATACCTGAACCATAGTGCCAGCCCCTTGGAGGACCTTAGCAGTTAATCCTGTGGAGTGTGGCTCCTGCCAAGGCCCACACTTTCAGGATGGTGGGGCAATGGCGTTCTTTGACAAGAAGCACCAGAGACTTTTTTGGTGAACATACCCGTTTATTAGCAGTTAGGCACAAGCTTTTATAGGGCAGGCAAAAGGGAGTTGCTAGCCAGGGTAGCAGCATTAATTCTTTTTTTTTTTTTTTTTTGGACAGGCAGAGTTAGACAGTGAGAGAGAGAGAGAGATCTTGCTTACATTGGTTCACCACCCCCCAACCCCCGCCAAAACGCCACTGCGCCTATCCGAAGCAAGGAGCCAGGTGCTTCCTCCTGGTCTCCCATGGGGGTGCAGGGCCCAAGAACTTGGGCCATCCTTCACTGCCCTCCCGGGCCACAGCAGAGAGCTGGACTGGAAGAGGAGTAACCGGGACAGAACTGGTGCCCCAACCGGGGCTAGAACCCGGAGTACCAGAGCCGCAGGCGGAAGATTAGCCTGGTGAGCCATGGCACCGGCCTAGCAGCACTAATTCTATAGAAAAAATCTGATACTGGTGCTATGCTTCTCCAATCAGCTTGAAGGCCATGTAGCTCACATAGCTTCCAGGCAATCTTATGGGTCTGGGCCACACCTGGGAGCTATTTACGTAGTTGACAATTATAAGGCCCCTCAACAGGAAGTGGGTGTGGGAGAAATGTGCCTGGGGCCCCTGTTGCTTGCTAGCAGTCCTGTCATATGTGGTTCTTAGTGTGATAAGTCCTTGACCAGGGTCTTTCCCAGGAGGCATGATGTGCCATGCTCTCTTAACCTCCTGCATGCGCTAGGCAGGCAGTCTACCAGCCAGGCACAAGATCACCCACAGTGGAGGGGAAAGGAGGGGGGAAAAAGAATGGGGATAAATCCCAAGTGGAAAAGAAACACATGCAAGATGAGCTTCATATCTATTTTAAAAATTGTATTTATAACTAAAAAAAAAATTTCCATTAAAAAAAAATCTCCAAGCAGCGAAGTCTTCACATTTAAATTGATCAAAAATTTAAGGAAAAAATAACAATCATTCTATATAGTTCTTCTAGAAAATTTGAGGGACTATGTCACAATTAACCTATGAAACCTGCATTACCTTAATATAAAATCCATATCTTACCAGAAAAGATAATGAACATATGTACAAAGCCTTAGGAAAATGTCAGCAAATTAAATCGATTAAGGTGAATAAAAATGATAATATATCATGAATAAATGTGGTTCACTAAAGTAATGCAAGGAAGATCAAATATTTGCAAATCAATGCCATTCATCACATTTAAAAATTGATTATCTCTGCAGATTCAGGAAAAACAATCAGTAAAATTGAATGCTGGTGTTGTGGCAAAACTGGTTAAGCTGTTGCCAGTAACACTGGCATCCCATATGGATGCTGGTTTGAGTCCCAGCTGCTGCACTTCCAATCAGAAGACGATCCAGATCCTTGAGTCCCCGTGGGAGACCTGGAGGAAGCTCCTGCCTCCTGGCTTCTGCTTAGGTGTTGCAGCATTTAGGGAGTGAACCAGTGAATGTGAGATCTCTCTGTCCTTCCTTCTTTCTGTAATTCTACCTTTCAAATAAATAAAATGTCTTTATAAAAACACAATTAGCAAAATTTAATATCTGTTCATGAAAGAATGGTAATGAAGTAATAGAACAAACACTTATCAGAAATATAAGGACAGCAGGGAAACTCTTTGACCCAGCAAAGGCATTTAACAAAATAAAACAAGGACAGGTATTTGGTGCAGGTGTTGGGACATCATCATCCCATATCAGAGTGCCTGGGTTCAATTCCAGAGTCCAGCTCCTGACTCCAGCTTCCTGATAATGCACACCCTAGCAGGCACCAGTGTTGGCTCAAGTAATTGTGCCCCTGCTACCTACATGGGAGACCCCAATTGAATTATTGGCTTTGGGTTTGATTGGGTGCAGCCCCAGGTGTTAAAGCATTAGGGAAGTGAACTTATAGATGTGAGCTATATTCTTTCTCTGTCTCTCACTCTGTCATAAATAAATAAATTTTAAACATTAAAGCTACCATCACACTTGATGGTGAAAGACCAAATGCTTTGTCTTAAGTTCAAGAATAAAACAAGAATGTCTGCTCTCATGTCTCCTAGTCAATATTATACTGAAATTCTTAGATCATCTATATAGAAAATTTTGAAAAATATGCAGAAAGCCACCAGAACTAATAAATGAGTTGAACAAGGTTATGGAATAGAAGATCAACATAAAAAATTCAACTGGAGCAGGCACTGTGGTGAAGCAGGTTAAGCCTGTACCTATGATGCCCGCATCCTCTACGAGCCCCAGTTTGAGTTCGAGCTGCTCCACTTCTGATCCAGCTCCCTTCTAATGTGCTTGGGAAAGCATCAGAGGATGGCTGGGGTACCTAGACACCTGTTACCCACATAGGATATTCTGATGGAGTTCCAGGCTCCTGGATTTGACCTGGCTGAGCCCCAGCAATTGCTGCCACTTAGGGAGTGGACCATTGGATGGAAGATCTCTCTCTCTCTCTCTCTCTCTCTCTCTCTCTCTCTCTCTCTCCTCTCTTTCTATTTCTCAGTGTCTCTCCTTCTCTCTGTGTGACTTGTCCTTTCAAATAAATAAAAAAATAATTGCTTTTTTATAAATCAATTATTTTTGGATGTTATTACTCTGTAATGAGAAACTAAAACAAACTTTGAAACAATATCATTTACACTTAAAAAACACAATTCTTAGATTTAAAAGTAATAAATACAATAGGAGAGGTACAGAAAACTTTTCTGATAGAAACTGAAGAGAACATATATGATAAAAGGTATGCAGTTTGAAAGTACTTCAAAAAGTTTATGAGAATTGATGAAAAGAAAAAACTATGCAATGATCTCAAATTTTTTTTTGCACCAAACTAAACATATTTTAATTCCACTTTTTCATGAACTTCCTGAAGTATCCTCATATGTACTATGCTAACAGATTGGGTGATATGCTCACACAGAGTCCAAAACAGTGCCTGTTCCTACCAGCCAGACTGGAAAAACTCATAATTCACATGTCTTAGGTAGAATGCTCAGGCAAACTTAGCCTCAGTAGTGCGACATAAACAGCCCCCACGGAGCATAGCTCTGGATCAACTTAACCAATCACACAATCAAGACTCCAAGTTGCCTAATGATGTCATCTTTTATCTTGCATAAACCCATCTCTAAGTCCTTCTTCACCTTACTCCCAAAGTACAGTGGTACAGACTATAATTTAATATCAGGGGCCATAGGCAAGATCATCAGAAATGCTAAGTATCTTACTTTTATTGAATCTGTCTTTGTGTTACTTGGTGCTACTCTATGCTCCATTCATTCAAATAAACTTACTGGTATATCTCATCCCTGAGACTACGAGAACATAAACCTTTCACAGTTTTCTCTTCTTTATCTCATCTGTTGTTCTCCCAGGACGTGGTGACCTACTCTGTGACACATTTTGTTCCCGCTCACCCAAGCTGGAGTGTTGATTCATCTGTCCTTCTCTCTATAGAACTCCTCTCCACATGTGTTGATGCTGCAACCGGACTAACAAAATCATAAGGATTTGGCTTTTGGGGGAACCCTGTGTGAAGTTTTAGCAGAGAAGTGACATAATCTGAGTTTCATGTCATAGATCATTCTGACAACTGTCTAAAAGTGCACCACAGGATTGTAGGGCAGATTCAGAGAGGACACATACTGGCTACTTCCGTTATTCAGGTGAGAGAGATGATGGTGGCATGGACCCAAGTGCATGTGGAGAAGATCTGAGAAGCAATTAGTTCCGGATATATTTGGAAGGGGGAGCTCAAGGATTTGCCAATGAATTAAATGTGGAGTACAAAAGGAAAGTAAAATACAATACTAATTCCCAAGGTTTTTGTTTGCCTTATATTTTGTTAAAGCCATCAGAAGAACATATTCCATATTCTAAAACTGAGAAAGCTTTAGGAAGAGGAAGTTTGAAGGAAATACAACATCCTATTATGCACAAAGTAAGTTTTGTGCTGTTATATTTCATTTTGGTAGAGTTATGAGGCCAGCAGTTTAAGTACAAATTTCTGATTCATGATACTGTTGGTGTTGACTCTAACAGGGAAGCCTGTGTAATGAGAAGTTAATAAGCAGGGGTCTGTCTGAAGTTGCCTAGGGAACAAGGAAAGAGAGAAGAAAGAGTATGCGAAGCCTATACTAGCAGCATTCCAGGACTCAGAGACCAGAAACGTAAGACAGAGGAATGGACTAGAGTCCTAGTCATAAACCGAGGTAAAGAATGAAGGTAAAAGAATAAAGAATGACGCTGGATTTGACCATGCTAGAGTTATTAGTGATCTTGATGACAGAGTGTTTGCAGGGATGTTAGGACATGATGGTTCTAGAGTTTAGTCATAAAAGGGAAAATGAAGGGCTGGTAGGAGGACATCCCAGTGGCAAAGAGTATGTTTGTTTGTTTAAGATAGGAAAGAACAGTGCATATTGTGTGGTGATGGAATAATTCCTAGCAGAGACAGAGAAATTGATGATCCCTATTTCTTTCATCTTGTTTGGTTTGGTCTTTCAGATTTTAATTTAAGATAACATATTTGAATTAATTTTGAAGTGTTTTGAAAAATCACACATTTCCACAGGATTCATTTTATTTATATTTATTTGTTTCAATTAGTTGTTAACATGTTTAAATGATTGTTCCACTGTACAATGAGCCATAACATCCACTTGATTGATAAGTTCAAGAGTCAATTTTGCTATTTTGCTATGTAACAACTTCTATTTTTTAGAACTTTAAAAATTAATCTTAATGTCCACTCTAGGCCCTGCATTCACCAGAAAATGGCCTCTACTAGCACAGCCTGTTCTTGGACACAGATTCTAGACATTCAGTCTCTAATTATTACTTACATAAGATTTATGTTTTATTATGTAAAGACACAGAGGTCACTAACAAAACCCAGGAAATGGATCAATTAATTAGTAAGAAAAAGAGCTCACAGTTAGACAGCACGTTTCACATGCTGAATGCCATACAACAAACTACATTTGCCACCCAATCCATTTCCCTCAGCAGTTCTATGTGGTGATGGCCACTGTAATGCTGTCTCACAGGCCAAAATATGGAATTGTTCCAGAGGGTAAGTGATCTGCTGAAGGCTACACAGCTTGTAAGTGGGGCAGCTAGAATTTGAGGTCATGCTTTCAACAGTCACAACATAAACCTCTCGGGCTGGCCTGTGGATGGAGGCAAGAGAATGCAGGTATGTCTTCATGTGTGAAGGGATGTTACATTGAATGTGTTAGGAATCACAGGGTAATTAATTTGTATGCCACACTTAAAATTATGAATTCATCAGATTACTTAAATGTAGAATAATTACCTCTACTATAAAACTATTTAGGAAGAGAAATGTATTTATCCAAATTTTGAATTGGAGGTTAGAGTATATATCCACCATGCATTCGGAAAGAGGAGGCCAGAAACTGAAAACTCTAAAGCAAGTTTATGAGACACACAGTCCCTTTGGGAGCTCATATTAAGCTATTTTCAGAAGGGAGTAAAAATATTTTGGTCAAAATGCTAAGAAACGCCTTTAAAACATCTCCTAATATGGTCATAAGTGGTCTGTTGAAAAAAGCAGAAAGCCAGTTGCCCCTATGCCTGCGATATTGGTGTGGTTCATGGGATATTAGCGTTTACCTCTATTAATCTTGTTCTGACTAAACAATATCCTGCCTTGGATCAATAACTAAGAAAGTTGTGAAAAGTAAATTTGATAAGGATTACATAATTTTTTTTGAAATTTTCACTTATATTATTTATTTGAAAGGGACCCAGAGGAGAGAGAGAGAGACAGCAAGAAAGAGAGGGAGAGAGATCTTCCATCTGCTGGTTCACTTCCCAAATACTTACAATCAAACCCAGGAGTCTGGAACTCAATCTGAGTCTCCCACATGGGTGACCCAAGTATTTAAACCGTCACCTGCTACCTCCCTCAGTACCATTAGCAGGAAGGTGGATTGGAAGCAGAGCCAAGACTCAAACCCAAAGACTATGATATAGGGTGTGAGTATCCCACAAAGCAAATTAACTGCTATGCCAAATACCCACCCCAATAAAGATTCAATTTTGGGGGCCAGTGTTGTGGCATAATGGGTAAAGCCACCGTCTTCCAGCATCCCAAATGGGTGCTGGTTTGTGTCTTGGCTGCCCTGCTTCTGATCCAGCTCTCTGCTAATGGCCTGAGAAAAGCAGCAGAAAATGGCTCAAGCGCCCCTGCCACCCACATAGGAGACCTAGATAAAGCTCCTGGCCACTAGAGGAGTGATCCAGCAAATGGAAGATTGATCTCTCTTTCTCTCCCTCTCCCCTCTGTAGCTCTGACTTTCAAATAAATAAATAAATCTTTGAAAAAGAGATTCAATTTTTAAAATTTTTAAAATTTGGTGCAAAAATACTTCTTTTGGGTGTTACTTAATTATTAAGGCAATTTATTTATAAGATTAGCTTTCCCTTTCCTTTGGTGTTATTTAAAACTGGCTGTTACATTTCTATGTAATTAAGTGTTAAACTTAATTACCTGTTTTTGTTTTTCTTTCTTTTTTTTTTTTAACCTAATGCGATAACCCCAATGCTTGTGCAGAGAATTAAGTTAGCTCTCAAACTACTTATGGACAGCCTGCTACACTTTGCGATACATAATAGTGACGGGTAAAGCTGTGGGATGAATGTGGTACCTTTCTACCTTTAGGGGACATAAAACCCGACAGAACGACTGTAACAGGGATAGTGATCCTTGCTCTTCTGTGACTGCTCTGCCCTGCAAGATGGGCTTCCTCACACCTTTAGAGGGTGTCCAGTGTCTGCTTTCACAATTTATTGAGCAGGCTCTGATATCACAAAGCACAGTTTTGTATCTGTAATACAGTGAATAAGAATGAAATAATATAATAACAACACGATAATAAAATGAAATAGTAAATTAATCTGAAGTCCTTGAATAATCAAATCTTAGAACTCAATGGTTCCTAAAAATTCATTACGCTCTTCCCTCCCAGTGAAGACAGTACTATCTGCAAGGGCTCTAACAGATGATCATCACTCTTTTGGTTTCTCTTATTAAAACAGCTAGATTTCAGAAATGTCTTGGCACACTGCTGTTCAACTGCAGAAATATATCTGCTCAGAAGCCCCAAAATAAACATGCTTCCCAAGGGAATCAAGTGTGTGCTATAAAATCCCAGCTTGTTCATAGGATGCAGTACACATGAATCCCATTATGAGTTACTTCTGCCCCAGTGGCGGTGAGGTCCTTTGTTCCAAATTAAGAAGTGTTGAATGCAATTGATGATGACTCAAACCAGGGGTAGAGGCCATGAACTGAGAGATGAATCTCACATTCTGGATGTTTTCGGACAACAAATTTCAAAAACTTAGAAAATAATATTTCATAAGACAGTTTCCCTTCACTCTTTTAAGTCAGTTCACTCCTTCTATATGAATTCAGTCATTATACTCAGACATGACATCCAATTGAGCAACTCTAGACCAGGATGATTTTAAGCTAAAAGGGAATGCTTTTGAGTTAAAAGGGAAGCTCAAGTGAGAGGTTTGGTCATTTTGTTCTGAGACTCTGATAGGCTCGGAAAACTCTTGTCCCAGAAAAATAATTTATTCTAGTCCTCGTAGAAAGTGAAGCAAAAATGACCAGGTTTTTTTTTTTTTTTTTTTTTTTTTTGACAGACAGAGTGGACAGTGAGAGAGAGAGACAGAGAGAAAGGTCTTCCTTTGCCGTTGGTTCACCCTCCAATGGCTGCTGCGGTCGGCGCGCTGCAGCCAGTGCACCGCGCTTGTCCGATGGCAGGAGCCAGGAGCCAGGTGCTTTTCCTGGTCTCCCCATGGGGTGCAGGGCCCAAGCACTTGGACCATCCTCCACTGCACTCCCGGGCCACAGCAGAGGGCTGGCCTGGAAGAGGGGCAACCGGGACAGAATCCGGCGCCCTGACCGGGACTAGAACCCGGTGTGCCGGCGCCGCAAGGCGGAGGATTAGCCTGTTGAGCCACGGCGCCGGCCATGATCAGGTTTTTATTTGTATGACGGTCTCAGTTTTCTGACAGAAACATTTGATCTGTGTGCTTATCAGTGCCTGAGGCACATACTGTGTACATGTCAGGAGTGTAAGCTGCTTTTTCTTCCCTCAGGGAGCTTGTCCTGTAGTGAACATTCTATGGGACCAATAATGTAGAAAGCGTTTTGGGAAACGGAGCTTTGGGCAGACAACTATGACAAGAGAGCACACGGTAAAGGCTCAGTGAGGGCTCCAGGAAGGAAAAGATGTGCAGCTGTCTAAGTGTTAAGGAATGAGGGTATAAACGAGAAAACAGGAGAAGAAATGAAAAATTGAAATCACACAAGCGATAGTTTAGACAGGAAATCAGCAGGATTCGGTAGTTGCCTGACTTTGGGAATCAAGGATGAATTACACTGGAAAAATACTTGTCCTGATAAGAGCTACCACAGGCCTGAGAAAGACAGTAATGACTTCAGAGTAATTTTCTATGCTGTGTAAATTTACCACAGACACAGCAGTTAAGTGCCATACTAGAGTACTTCCAAACTTCATGGGAAATGCACATTACGAAAAAAGTTTGCATGCTTTCAAAAATTTTTGCACCACAATAAACTCTATTAATTCCATTTTTCCATGAACCCAATGCCACGTCCTTCACAGCTTCTGTGAGTTGGCAGGCTGGGTGGCTGACCTGAAATTTCTGCTCTGGTGCTCACAAGCCTGCTGGCAAGGTATCAGTCAGGCTGCATTCTCATGCAGAGGCTGGCTGGAGAAGACAGTTTTCTAAGCATTTATCAGTTTCCCAAGCATTTATAATGTACACCCTGCAAGGCAGCAGATGATAGCTAAGAAAGATACTTGGGTGTCTTACATCCACATGGGATACCTGGATGGAGTTCTGGGCTCCTGGCTTCAGCTTGGCATAGCCCAGATTGTTGTGGGCATTTGGAGATTGAACCAGCAGACGGAAGATCTCTGCCTGTCTGTCTGTCTCTATCTCTCTGCTTTTGAAATAAAATGAAAATAAATAAATTTTTAATAAAATATTTTGGGGCCTGTGCTGTGGCAGGTAAAGCCACCACCCAAAGTGCTGGTAATCCATTTGGGTGCTGGTTCAAGTTCCAGCTCCTCCTTCCAATCCAGCTTCCTGCTAGTGACCTGGAAAAGCCCAGAAGATAACTCAAGTGTTTGGGCCCCTGCCACCCATCTACACAGGAGACACAGATGAAACTACTGGTTCCTGGCTTCTGCCTGGTGCATCTCTAGCCACTGGGGCCACATGGGGAGTGATTCCTCTCGGTATGTGTCTCCCTCTCTTTCTGTAATCCTGACTTTCAAATAAATGAACAAATCTTTAAAAAATTTTCAAGTGGTGATAGTGACAAAAATGCAGCTTGTGGGGCTGGCATTGTGGTACAACAGATTAAGATGCTGCTTGCAATGCAGGTATCCCACATCTTAGTGGCGGTTCAAGTCCCAGCTGCTCCGATTCTGATTCAGCTTCCCGCTAATGCACCTCGCAAGGCATTAAATGATGACCCAACAACTTGAGCCCCTGCCATTCATATGGGCAACCTGGATGGAGATCCTCTCTTTTGACTTTGGCCTGGCCCAGATTTGGCTATTACAGGCATTTTGGGGAGTAAACCAGTAAATGGAATATCTCCATCTCTCTCTCTCTCTCTCTCTCTCTCTGCTTTTCAAATAAGTAAACACATCATTCTAAAAACAAATAAAGCTTAGATGTCCAATGACTTTCTTAAGACAGAGCTACAAAGCTTGAAGATAGATGTTTATCTCTTAAGCCAAAGATAAAATAATTTAATCTTCTCTAAAAAGCTGCTTCGCACATAAATTGGCAGCCTCTCAGCCAACTCTGTTTTGGAAGAAGTAGTATCTCCCACTGCATATTTGCTTCTGTGAAAATTCTGAGTTAATTCTGGTCAGCTCTCCACAAAATACTGACCTTTGCATCGCCTGGAAAACTAAAGGGAAATTTGGATGTGGAAGCCTACAGACGATATGCTAACCATGGGTGTTGCACTACCTGCATCTATTTCCTTATCCTATCCGTAAATGGCAGAATTAAAAAAAAAAAACATAGATCAACCACATCTTGGGTTTATGTGGCCAAACATAAAAATTAATAGCCTTACTTGGTCAATATTTCACTTATGGTGGCTTCAGCCAACAATCTGCTTCCTGAAAGCAAGAAGTAGAACAAAAGCTTGCCATATTCCACACCTTAAAAAAATCTAATAAAACCATAAAGAAAAACACGCCTCTGTCCAAATTTTTATTTAGTTACATTAGATAATCGCAGAGCTTTAAAAATGCAATTTCATTGTTATGCTTTAAAAGTCAAAATCTAGACATAAAATCTTAAAGGAGAATGAACACTTGCCTTAGCAGTTAAGTTTTTTTTTTTTTTTAAGATTTACTTATTTATTTTAAAGTCGGATTTACACAGAGATAGAAAGAGGCAGAGAGAGAGAGAGAGAGAGGTCTTCCATATGCTGGTTCACTGCCCCAACTGTCTACAACAGCTGGAGCTGTGCTGATTTGAAGCCAGGAGCCAGAAGCTTCCTCTGGGTCTCCCACGCGGGTTCAGGGGCCCAAGTCCTTGGGCCATTTTCCACTGCTTTCCCAGGCCACATCAGAAAGCTGGATTAGATGTTTCTTAAGACAACCATATCCCACATGGGAATCCTGGTTCTATTCCTAGCTTCTGCTCCCAATTCCAGTATCCTGCTCATGAAGACCCTGGGAGATAGCAGGTGCGATTCAAATAACTGTATTGCTGCCATTCACATGGGAGATTTGGATTTCTTTTGTAGCTCCTGGCTCCAGCCCTAGCAAAGCTCCGGCTGGGGAGTAAACCTTGACTTCATCGGTCTTTCTACCTCTCAAAAAAAAAAAAAAAAAAAAAAAAACAACAACAACAACAACAACCTCAGTGTAAATTGTCATTTTGGGAGTGACCTGGGACACATAGGACAAAAGTGGCTAACTTTTAAAACTGAAGAATTTTAAAAATCAGATTAACACAATAACACAATAATTGTAGAAAAATATTTAAAGGGCATAGTGAAGAAACATAATGGCTAATATTATTAGAAAGGAGATTCAAGGTTATTTGAAATTAATAATAAATCAAAGCAATGAGCAATTTTAATGTATCTTAGAATAAGCAAATTAATATACTCTGGTGGGAGTGTAGGAAAATTAGTGCTTTTAAGTAGCTGGAGATAGTATAAATTATCACAAACTTTACGGAAGACAATTTCAATGTACATCAAAAGTTCTAATGTAGTCATTCCTTGTACCAGTAATTCCACTTTTAGGAATTAGTGGTAACAGGAACAACGTGATTTAGTTCCAAGAGTGTTTTAAATCTCAGATTACTTATAATGGAAGAGAATGATGATGAAAGAATATTCAACATTTAAGGTAGTTGTAAAACAAGTCATAGTACAGTCACAGCCATTTTCCCCGTTCTATGCCCCAATATCTCCTGTCAGACCCACAGCGCCTCACAACCCCCCCAGGAGTGCAGCCATATAGCCCTTTGCATCCACCCACCCCTCCTGTGTCAGCAGCTCAGTAGATATGGAGGCACCAAGCTGCCCCCATCAGACGTGCTCTCTTGGAAGCTCTGAACTGCAAAGCAGCAGCTCAGCAGTTTTCTCAAATGGTAGGCCTGAGGACTCAGGTGCGGTGGAGGGGCTATTTACAGAGGGAAGGAAAGAATGTGGCCTCCAGGATGAATACAGCAGAGGCATGGGGAAAGAGAGGAGGACACAGTGGGTGTGTGTGCCGGGCCAAGGCCACACATCAAATCCCAGAGCTGCACCTATCTTTGATAGAGAGCAAAAAAGGCGTTGATTTTCAGAGACCTCTCTTTCTAGTTCTGAGCCTTCCTTTCCTGCTTTACCTTGTTTTCATTCCAGTATTGTATATATTTGTCACTGGGAGCTTCCCATGAATGACTTCCGAAAAGCACACAAATATCCTTTTGGAGGTTGACCAACCTTGCAAACCCACTGCCAACAGCTGTCATATTGGTGACAGAGTAATCCAGGTGCCCACAACTTGTCAAGGGAGCCGAAGCTAACAGATGCCATGTCCCCCACCCCGGGTGGAGGCAGAGGGTGGGCTCCCACCTAAGCCCAGCCACTGATGCCCTCAGTCTTAACTGGTGGAATACGCTCCAGCCTGCTGTGCTTTCCACATCTGCATATGCTAGGGCACCCTGCACTCCTGACCATTCTCACACCACACTTATCCTTCAGCCTGCCAGATTTTCTGGGACCCTAATAGCCTTCCAATACAGTTCCTTTGATTAAGCTCACCAGAGCCAGCTTCTGTTATGGGAATGTTTTAAAATTTATTTATGTGTGTTTTTCTTCTGCTCATTTTCTTACATGTGGTTTCTTTTCCACTTAGCTAGTAGAGCCTTGATCATTACCTCAAAGAGCCTTACAATTAAAGCAAGAATGAGAAATAAAAGGTGCCCATGTCTAGCTTTTGATTTACGGGATTAGATTTTTAATTTTAAATTTATTTTAATTTTATTTGAAAGGCAGAAAAATAGATAATTTCCATCCACTGAGTCACTCTTTTTTAATTTTTACTTGCTTATTTGACAGGTAGAGTTATAGACAGTGAGAGAGAGAGAGAGAGAGGGAGAGAGAGAGAAAGGTCTTCCTTCTGTTGGTTCACTCCCCAAATGGCTGCCACAGCTGGAGCTATGCCGATCCGAAGCCAGGAGCCAGGTGCTTCCTCCTGGTCTCCCATGCGGGTGCAGGGCCATCCTCCACTGCCCTCCTGGGCCACAGCAGAAAGCTGGACTGGAAGAGGAGCAGCCGGGACTAGTACCCGGCACCCATATGGGATGCTGGCACCGCAGGCGGAGGATTAACCTAGTGCGCCACCGTGCTGGCCCCCACTGAGTCACTCTTTACATGCCTGTAATAGCCAAGACAGACAGTCTATATCCAGAACCCCAGAACTCAATCAGTGTACCCTATGTGTTTGGCAAGGACCCAAATACTTGAGCCATTATCTACTGCTTCCCACATTATCTGGAAGCTGGATCTGAAGCAGAGAAGCCAAGACTCAAACGAGATAGTACAAAATGGAATGCATTCATTGCAAGTGTCTTAACTACTGTGCCAAATGCCCACAATCTCCAAGATTAGATTTTTTTGACTCTCTAGTGAGTTTCTTGAAACTGAAACTTTGTTTAAAGAAATAAGAGTTTTCCAAATCCCTTAAATTAAACTCCTGTGTAATGTTTTAGATATGATGGATTTTTGTCCTGGAATTTTGTTAGAAATCTCTGGGTAGAGACATATACAAAGCATACGCTCAAGAGAAAGGAGAAGAAGAGGGAATGAGGGGAGGGGAAGAGGAGGAGGAGAAGGAGAAGGAGGAGTTGTTTTTGGTCATGAAAGAAAGTCACAAGTCTCACGGAAAGGACAAGTAACCTGATGAGGTGTCTGGTTCCCTTCTCAGAGCTAGAACAGCCACAATGCAATCTCTGTTTCTTGGCCAGAGAGAGAGAGAGAGAGAGAGAGAGAGAGAGAACGCTACAGAAAGTGGAAATGGACTTAATGAGATGTTGATGCCTCTCTGTCAACAGACTGAAGAGCTGTTCAGGAGGGGTTATGGAGGAAGGCACGGTTTGGGATATTCAAGGTGCTCCAATCCTGCTGCAGCCCATGTAAAGCATGCCAGAGACCTAGGAAACTCCTGTGTGGCCCGTGGGGGTGGAGGCTGGATGTGAGGATACCACAGAGACCTAGCGGAATCCCTGGATTGAGAAAAAGAAACCACATAGCAAAGGAACCTCACAACTGAAGCAACTGGCAAGACCACACTCTTAGAAGTTGATTCCAGCAAAATGTTCTACAAAGTCAGATCGAAACAGCCACACCTCAGAGGACATCAATACAGAGCCCTTGGGGACCAACAAGTCTCTCTGTAGCAAAGATAATCAAGAACACAGAATAGAAAGGCCCCAACTCCCACCACATGCAAGGCTGTAAACTCCTCCAGCACACTGGGAAGAAGCAGCAGACATGGAGGACATTTCTTGACAGCAGACAGCCAAAACGGGGCTCTCGGCTGTTGGGAGCTGGAATATGTATGCACAAGAGATTCAGTAAGCTTTACATAAAAGAGCTGTGTGCCCTCTGCCTTTTCCTGGAATTGAAACTGTGAGCAAGATGAACTCTGCTGAATAAAATAAAGTTATAAAACATTTTGTTCATGGAGGTTATAAAGAATACATTTAATTCCTGATATAAACATAATCCAGTATACTCAGTAAGATAATACACAAAAATGACAAGTGTGTGTGTGTGTGTGTGTGTATGTGTGTGTATGTATGCTTACAAGAAGAGATTGGAAATAAATACTAAAGACGCAGTTGGGTTCTTTCCTATTTCCAAGGTTCCCACTTTTGCATTTTCACCCTAAATTTTGCCTTTTCCATCTGTGCTCAGACTTAGTTGCTCTATTATAACTTACTCTGATATAGAAGGAAAAGGAAATCAAATGGTTCTAGAGCTTACTTTTAAAGAGAAGGCAAAAGAAACATAGATGCTAAGAAGCCCAGGTGCTCAACTATCTGAAGCCATGTGCTCAGAGAGAAGGAGAGATTGGGGAAAGTATCAAAATGTTTGTGAATTTCACTATGGAGTATATTGTGAAGATGGAGGTCAAGCGAGGCAAGAATAAAAGTTCAGAGCAGGCTAAGTCACTATGGTTGCTAAGAACTGTGATTTGGAGGGCACTGGTAGTCAAGACTGGGTCATGTGTTAGAGAAAGAAGCTGTAAGAATTATGTGGGATGCATAACAGAACTTCATCCTGAAGAGATGAAGCTAAGGTGAGCAGATGTTCCCACATCAGCCCATCTCCTGTAGTCATACCACATGAGCCATACCCAGTCTTGGAAGACAATTTCTGCGGTTTCTTCAATTTTCTGCACAGAGCAGAGCCCCTGACTGGCTTTACATTTGCACAGTAAACACCCTTGGGAGATAAAGACACAGCTTACATCGATTAGAG
This sequence comes from Sylvilagus floridanus, assembly GCA_949820135.1. Lineage (NCBI taxonomy): Eukaryota > Metazoa > Chordata > Mammalia > Lagomorpha > Leporidae > Sylvilagus > Sylvilagus floridanus. The sequence continues at coordinate 31,525,637 of OX463236.1, read as the reverse complement.
TGCATCTTTACTTATTCTCTGTTGTAATTAAGCAGTGACTCCCTCCAAAGCAAACGTCAGGCAGATTTGCTTATTTCTTATCAGAAGGAGTTTGCTAAGCTCACTGTTTCTTACCTGGGGCAGAAAACCCTTGCATGTTCAGTGATCCGGGACTTCTCCATATAAACCCTCTGGGAATTTCAAGCAAGTGAGACTCAATATAAACATGAAGTTCATACTGCTTTCAGTGCCATATTAATGGCCTTTGCTCTGTGCCTTCTTCCAGGCTCTAGGAGACTGTGCTAAGAAACATTGTTGACTTGCATTCAAGGTATCATCTTGGACCCTCACTGTTCCTGATAACCAGTTCTTCCTACATGAAAGACTCAGGGGGGGCATACTGCTCTAGGCCAGGGGAAAACAGTAAAAAAAATAAAAAATAATAAATAAATAAATAAAGTGGGGGAGAAAGTGTGTTATCAGGGGAGAGTTGGAGAGAAAACTGCAGTGGAGATTCCATGGAAGGAGGAGAGATGTTGTGGATCTGTGTGGAAGATGCGGACACGCAGCAATGAGCATGGACACAATACGACCCCAGTGCTGAGAGCCAGAGAAAGCACAGAGCAAGATGAGATCAGACTGCAGCATCTGGTGCCACTGGTGATATAGTGGAGGGAGAGCCTAGCAGACTATGCGGTCTTTGAGTCTGGCCTGGAACCCTGAGAGGGACAGGGTGCCTGCTAACTCAGTGAAACAGAGGCACGTTCCTCTCTCCCCATCTCCCCTACAATGACGCCAAGCAACTGACTGAGGGCAGGCACCATTTGGGATGTAAAAGTAGCATCTGAGGCAGCTCTTGTGCACACACCCAGCAACTGGAGGGCACACATCTTGACAGCAATAGCACTAGCAGCTGCAGCAACTGAGATGTGCACACCTGACAACAGGAAGGGAGAAGGAACCATTTTGACATCAGTACTGACTGCAGAGTCTCTTGCATGCACCCAGCAACCGTCACAGAGATGGATGGTTGTGGAATGAGTAGGGGCTGCGGCCAGCGGCTCTTGCGTACACGCGTGATCCAGGGACTTTACAAGAAGGAAAAACTTGCATTCCCCTTGACTTTGAGTCTGGCTGACAGAATTGACAGAGGGCTGGGCACCCACATAGGACTGTGAGGTGCCCCCAGCCTCTCAACATATCTCAGGCTCCAGGGCTCAAACTGCCTAGGCAGAGCACCCACGGGGATCTGGCTTTGGGAACATCTCTGCCTCTCTGTGGATGGGACAGTCTAGTGGGGTGGAGTGGATCTACTGCACCCCATGACCATGGGAGCCTTTTGTGCTGAGACTTTAGGAACTCTCTGACTGCATGAGAGAGTGCCTGGTGGAGGTGGGACTCTGGGAAATCACGGAATCATTGTGTGCAGCTCGACACACTAAGAACTCCCTGATTTCCTGGGGTGAGTCAGTGCAGTGGGATCTCTGTCCACACTGAGGATCCTTTGTCTGGTTCATGTGGCAGTGTGGATGAGTATTGCAGTCACTGGGCATTAACATCAGGGCACTGATCACTTTGGAATAGAGGAAGTGAGTGTGTGATTGCACCAACAGATCATATCCTCCTTTCTGTTAACAAGAGATCTACCATGCTGACCTTGGGTGTCACCCTCGATACTCCTCCCACGCTGCAGCACAGACAAGAGCCCCGTGTCCACACCCAGTACACACCTCTGGATATTCACTGAGAGAGCAGACATTCCACTAAGCCACAGAGGAATAGTTCAAAGATATAAGCCATCAGAGGAAAAAATCAACAAGTATCTCCACAAATGCCTAAAAAAATGCAGAAATTCAAGAAACAAGAATAAGGAAAACAACATGATTCCTCCAAAGGAACACAACATTTTAATATTAGAATGTGAAGATGATGAGACTGATGAAATGCCCAAAATGGAATTCAAAAGCTTAATCATAGGATTACTCAGAAACAGTGAGAAGCAAATTCACAGATTAAAAAAAATCATAGAGACACGAATGAAAAATTTTCCCATGAAATGGAGATTTTGAAGAGAAATTAAGACAAAGTATTAGAAAAAATTAGAAACTCTACAAGGTAGGAGAGAATGGAAAAGCATATTCCAAGTCTTAAGAGAAAAATCTGTCAACCTAGAATATTACCCTGCAAGGCTCTCATTTAGGAATGAAGGTGAAATAAAGATCTTCCATAAAAAACAGAAATTGAAAGAATGTGTCACTGCTCATGCCAGCCTTACAAAAGATGCTTAAGGATGTGCTACACACAGAAAGACAGTCATCACTATGAAAGAATGTGAAGGCAGAGGCCGGCGCCGAGGCTCAATAGGCTAATCCACTGCCTGTAGCACTGGCACCCCGGGTTCTAGTTCTGGTCAGGGTGCCAGATTCTGACCCAGTTGCTCCTCTTCCAGTCCATCTCTCTGCTGTGGCCCGGGAGGGCAGTGGAGGATGGCCCAAGTGCTTGGGCCCTGCACCCGCATGGGAGACCAGGAGCAAGCACCTAGCTCCTGGCTTTGGATCAGCACTGTGCGTTGGCCGCAGCAGCCATTGAGGGGTAAACCAACAGAAAAAGGAAGACCTTTCTATCTGTCTCTCTCTCTCTCACTGTCCACTCTGCCTGTCAAAAAGAAGACGAAGACGAAGACGAAGACGAAGACGAAGATGAAGAAGAAGAAGAAGAAGAAGAAGAAGGTGAAGGTAGAATATCTCCCAGTAAAAGTACAAAGGAAATCCAAAGTAAACAATAGGCATATTTATAGAAAAATGTCAGGGCCAAGTTATTACTTACCAATAGTCATTTTGAATACAAATGGTTTCAACTCTCCAGTTAAAAGATACAGACTTGCTAAATGGATTAAAAAACAAGATCCATCTATTTGCTGCCTACAAGAAACACATGCCACCAACAAAGATACACACAGATTGAAAATGAAAGGATGGGAAAACATATTCTATGTAACAGAAAGCAGAAACAAGCAGGTGGAACCATCCTAATATCAGACAAAATAGACGTTAACATAAAAATCGTTAAAAGAAAAAATGAAGGGCACTATGTAATGATTAGGGACCAATTCAACAGGAATTACTGACTATAGTAAATGTATACCAATTACAGGGCACCTGGCTATTGATTTATTGATTTTTAAACAATATTTATTTATTTATTTATTTGAAAGAGTTACACAGAAAAGAGGAGAGGCAGAAAGAGAGAGAGATCTTCCATCTGCTAGTTCACTCCCCAGTTGGCTGCAACAGCCAGAGCTGCACTGATCTGAAGCCAGGAGGCAGGAGCTTCCTTTGGGTCTTTCCATGTGGGTGCAGGGACCCAAGGACTTGGGCCATCTTGTACTGCTTTCACAGGCCATAGCAGAGAGTTGTATCAGAAGTGGAACAGCTGGGACTCAAACTGGTGCCCATATGGGATGTCGGCACTGCAGACAGTGGCTTTACCTACTATGCCACAGTGCCGGCCCATAAACCTGGCTATTTAATAAAACAAATGTTAATAGATCTAAAAGGAGACATAGACCATGATACAATAGTAAGGGGAGACTGCAACACCACACTTTAATGGATAGATCAACTAGACAGAAAAATCACCAAAGAACAGAGTTTATCTATACTACAGACCAAATGGACCTACATATATGCACAAAACTTTTCATCCTACAGATGCAGAAAATGCATTCTTTTTTTTAAAAAAATATATTTATTTATTTATTTAAAAGTCAGAGTTCACAGAGAGAGGAGAGGCAGAAGAACAGAGAGAGGTCTTCCATCTGCTGGGTCACTCCCCAGTTGGCTGCAATGGCTGGAATTGTGCTGATCCAAACCAGGAGGCAGGAGATTCTTCCCGGTCTCCCACGTGGGTGCAGGGGCCCAAGGACTTGGCCCATCTTTCACTGCTTTCCCAGGCCATAGCAGAGAGCTAGATCAGAAGTGGAGCAGCCGGGATTAGAACCAACACTCGCACACATATTGGATGCCAGTGCCGCAGGTGGATGTTCAACCCACTGTGCCACAGCATTAGCCCCATTTTTCAGTGTTTACAAATAATTATCACAAAAGTGACAATTATGCCATTTTATTCCCTTTTTCCTTTAATTTTCTTTTCAAACATTTGTGTATGTAGTAATGGATGTTTTCATTCTCTCAAGTCTTCAAGAGCATAAAACAATCACATTTTCTGCAGTAAATAGGTAATATTAATAAGATTTCCCTTAATAGATTATTAGAAAGAGTATGACTAACATGAATAGATTAGGGTAACATTAGCTACTATAACAAATGGACCCTAAAATTTCAGCAGCTTAATACAATGGAATTTTATTTCTTGTTCAAGTAACAATCCAGGGCAGTGTGCACCTGTTGCTGTTGGGCTAGGTTGCATCTGTATCATGTAGTCAGGCAGAAACTTAGGTTGGTGACAGTACTGTTCTCTCTGACATCTGGCTTTAAAAGTTGCTATGGGAAGCAGAATGAATCCAATAGAAGAGGCAAGAGAGTAGATACAGAACCATATCAGCTCTTTACTTACTTTGGCCCAGAAGTGATGACATCACTTGCACTCACATTCTATTGGGAAAATCAGGCACATGGCCTCTCCTAGCTGCCAGCTGCTATGGAAATACTGGCTTGGGCTGGATAGCCACAAGGCAAAACCACCATGAATGGAAAGGTAGCATTAATTTGGAGATGTTAGCCATTAAAGCAATTTTCATTTAAAAAAACTTTGGAAAAATACATTGGGATAAATTAATTGGAATAATAATATGACCTAGGTTAGCTTGACTATTTAAGGTTTATAGTCCAACATTGCTAAGGTCTACCAATTTATGGAAGAAGAAATAGTCAAATGCTGTCCCGCGCTGTGGTTCACTTGGCTAATCCTCTGCCTGAGGTGCCAGTATCCCAGGTTCTAGTCCCAGTTGGGGTGCCGGGTTCTGTCCCGGTTGCTCCTCTTCCAGGCCAGCTCACTGCTGTGGCCCGGGAAGGGAGTGGAGGATGGCCCAAGTGCTTGGGCCCTGCACCCACATGGGAGACCAGGAGGAAGCACCTGATTCCTGGCTTTGGATTGGTGCAGCGCGCTGGCCATAGTGGACATTTTGGGGGTGAACCAACATAAGGAAGCCATTTGGGGGGTGAACCAACGGAAGGAAGACCTTTCTCTCTGTCTCTCTCTCTCTCTCTCTCTCTCTCTCTCTCTCTCACTGTCTAACTCTGCCTGTCAAAAAAAAAAAAGTCAATTGCTATGACATGCATTCTGATACATATATTGCAGGAGAAATATTGGACTATTTTTCTCTCCTCTTTCCTTAAATTACATTTTCCGGACTTCAGTAAAGTCATATTCAGATTTTTTTAAGTAATATTAATCTCACTACAGCATTTTGAAAATAATACAATTCTGCTATTTTATCAGTTATTGGTTGTCCATTTTCTTCAAAGACTATAATATCTGTAGAGAAGTAAGTTTCACTATTTTTCATTTGTGCCTGCTAAATGTAGATGCTAGCAAAGTTCTATGATTCCTTTTAATTTGTGTTTTTGTCAGTGATATAAGTTGCTTCCTGATCCAAGCACGTTTCTTTATGTCACTGAAATTACAACAGCCAGCGAAGTCTTTAAGTTAAATCACATTTGAATTTGTTTATGACTAGGGGTTCATGAAAGAAGCACTTTATACTACCCACAATGGTAATTATTCAGTAACAATTTGGCTAATCGTTCCAAATCCAAAATAATTCAAATAGTAAATAACAATACATAAACCTGAGGCATATCTTTAAAAGTTTTGTAGACTGTCTCTTGACTGAGGGTTTTATGATTTGGGGCTTCATGGCAAGGGAGTGAATGAAGGGTTTGCCTCAGTCTACTAATAAGGTTATTAAAATCACTCTTATCAATGATCTTTCCATTTAACTTGTTTGGAAAGAAAAAAAAATGTCTGTGAGTCACCACACCTTGTCCACTCCAGCTTGGCATATCACTTTGTTCTCACGGACAGAGACTGGATCCACGTAGGAAGAGCAGGGATTTGGACACGACTCCTCAAACACGCACATTGATTCCAGGTGAGTTAGAAAAGAGGCAACGTCCTGAAACTGAAACTACTGAAAAATGTTATACTCAATTTTAGTCAGGAATTCTGTGTTATGAAAGAACTTCAAACCTCTAATAGAAAAAAAAAAGTAGAACAGGCCCTGAGTCTCCTGGTTCAATATGTGGTCTTCTGAGACACTTTAAACTTAAAGTGAATCAAGTGACATTATGGAAAAGGATCCTCTGGTCATAGTGTTCCTAGCCATAGTTTAATCAGCTCCTTCTATGAATGCATACACTAATCAAATCTAAATGGTATTTTAAAATATATGATTTGCCTTTTCTATCCCTCCCTGTTCATTCTACACCACTCTCACTCAACATCAGATCTATGAGGCCAGTGCTGTGGCATAGTAGGCTAAGCTTCTCCCCATGGTGCTGGCATCCCATCCCATGTGGGCACCAGTTTGTGTCCTTGTTGCCCCTGCTCTAATCCATCTCTCTGCTTATGGTCTTAGAAAGCACTAGAAGATAGCCCAGGTGCTTGGGCCCCTGCACCCATGTGGAAGACCCACAGGAAGCTCATGGCTTAGGCTGCTGTGGCTATCTTCTGGAGTGAACCAGCAGATGCGAGACCTTTCTCTCTGTCTGTAACTCTGCCTCTCAACTTAATAAATAAAAATCTTTTTAAAAAATCAGTTCTACACAGTTCCTAAGCATAGGAAGGAAAGGATAAAAAACATCAGGAATGGAGTGGGGAGGTTAAGACTATATTGTTTTTTGAAAAATCCCCATTACAGTCCATTTAAATCTTAAGTGAAAAGACACTTTAAAGGACATGGGCAATGACCCAAAATACAGGACTCAGAATACAGGTTGCTGCATAGGATCTATGTGAGCACAGCAGTTCATGGACTTCTCCACGTTCAAGGGAGACGACTGGCTTTTCTTCCTCCAACTTGTTGCTCTTGAATTTGCAGTGCCCATCAGGAGCTTGTGCTGCAGAACATGTTTTTTAACTACTATATTGTTCAACTTGAACAAGAGTTCAGGGTGAGGAAGGTTAAAGCTGAGGCATTCACAGGATTTCCTGTTTGTGGAGACTCCTTTTTCCTCTTTAGGAGTGTGTTTTTTACATTTTACAAAAAGCTTCCTTGTCTCTTTTGATATTATCCAGTCTCCCCACCTGAAAAGACCATGTTGGGAAAGGGAAGGAATAAGTATTCCTTCCACTTTTCTAAGTGACCTAAGACAAGTTAGCTGAGTTTAATTTTATCTATAAAATGGAAATAGAAATACCCACCCAGAATCAACACTGGATTCTGGTGAGATTCAAATAAAGTGTACATGTTTTATATTTAAGGAACCAATATGTGATCAAGATCTTGAGGTGTTAGAAGTAACTTCTAAGAAAAATACAATCATTAGCACCCAAAGGTTAAAAAGAGAGCTTCATACCCCTGGAATACATGGTCCACTAGTAACTGGCCTACAAAATTATAATAAAAAACAGCAGCATATGCTTCAACTTCTTTAGGGACAAAGAAATAATGAAACACAAATAGTCTCAATCTGATCTGGGGTCTCTGTTTTGCATACTATTTGCTTGTGCACCTCAGGAAAGTCAGGAGGGATGTATATAATATACAATGATGGTGTCATGAAAATTACTGTTCTGATCCATTCAGTATAATATTGGCTGCTTGCCATATATAGCTTTTATAATATTGAGATATGTTCCTTCTATACCAAAATTGTTGAGGTTTTCATCATAAAAGAGTGTTGAATCTTATGAAATGTTTTCTCCACAACTACTGAAATGACCATATAATTTTTGTTCTTCATTCTGTTAATGTGATTCATGATATTTATTGATTTGTGAGTGTTGATCCACCCTTGCATCTCTATGATAAATCACACCTACTGATGATATATGGTTTTTTATGTAGCTTTGCACCAAAATACCTGACTTCAAAGTATACTACAAAGCTATAGTAATTAAAACAGCATGATACCACCATAAGAACTGACACATAGATCAACTGAAAAGAATAGAGAGCCCAGAACTTAATCTATGTACATATAGCCAATTGATTTTTGACAGAAATGCCCAGGCCATATATTGGAGTAAGGATAATCTCTTCAATAAATAGTGCTGGCAAAAACTGTATGTATATGGGTAGAGGGATGAAATTAGATTTATACTTCTCACCACATACAAAAGTCAACTCAAGATGGATCAAAGACCTAAATTTAATATTGAGACTATTAAGTTGCTGAAAGAAAATGCAGGGGAAACACTCCACGATATTGGTGTAGGAGATGACTTCTTGGATAAAACCCCCAGTGTACAGGCAACAAAAGCCAAACTAAACAAATGTGATTATATCAAACTCAGAAGCTTCTGCACAGCAAAGGAAATGATCGCTAGAATAAACAGACATCCAACAAATGGGAAAAAATATTTGTGAGCCACCATTCTGACAGAGGGTTAATATCTCAAATACTTCAGCAATTCAAAAAATTCAACAAAAAAAAAACAACCAATCCAGTAAAGGAATGGGCAAAGGACCACAATAGACAGTTCTGAAAAGAAGAAATATAAATGGACAACAAATATAAGAAAAAAAGTGCTCAACATCACTAGGCATCAGGGAAATGCAAATTAAAGCCACAATGAGAAGTTATCTCATTCCTGTCAGAATGGGTAATATCCAAAAAACACAGAGTAGCAAATGCTGGAGAGGTGGTGGAGAAAGGGGAACACTTAGACACTGTTGGTGGGAATGTAAATTAGAGAAGCCACTGTTTTTTCCAAAAACAGTCTGGAGATTTCTTAAAAATCTAGATATATATGGGGTCAGAGCTGTGGCACAGCAGGTTAAAGCCCTGACCTGAAGCGCCAGTATCCCATATGGGCACCACTTCTAGTCCTGGCTGCTGCTCTTCCAATCCAGCTCTCTGCTATGGCCTGGGAAAGCAGTAGAAGATGGCCCAAGCCCTTGGGCTCCTGCACCCACATGGGAGACCCGGAAGAAGCTCCTGGCTCCTGGCTTCAGATCAGTGCAGCTCCAGCTGTTGCAGCCATCAGGGGAGTGAACCAGCGGATAGAAGACCTCTCTCTTTGTCTCTACCTCTCTCTGTAAATCTGTCTTTCAAATAAATAAAAATAAATATTTTTTAAAATCCAGAAATACACTTACCATATGATCTGGCAATCCCACTACTGCAGACATGAACACACTGTATCAAAAAGAGACACTGCACTACCACATTTAAAGAAGCACTGCTCACAAAATCCAAAATATGAATCAACCACTCTTTTTCTCACCAATGTTAGAAGGAATTATATTTTTATCAGAGTACTGTAAAAGGATAGTCATAATTTATTATTCAAACTGGGAAACTTTTGAGACTGACAATGGATTCTATTAAGAATTATGCTTCTGCGGCGCCAGCACCCGGGTTTTCTAGTCCTGGTCGGGGCGCCAGATTCTGTCCCGTTGCCCCTCTTCCAGGCCAGCCCTCTGCTGTGGCCCAGGAGTGCAGTGGAGGATGGCCCAAGTGCTTGGGCCCTGCACCCCATGGGAGACCAAGAGAAGCACCTGGCTCCTGCCATTGGATCAGCCTGGTGCACCTGCTGCAGCGCGCTGGCCGTAGCAGCCATTGAGGTGTGAACCAATGGCAAAGGAAGACCTTTCTCTCTGTCTCTCCCTCTCTCTCACTGTCCACTCTGCCTGTCGGAAAAAATTATGCTTGACTAATTATTAGGCATACTTCAGTCCTAGTTTGGACAAACAAGCATGAATGGTTGCACTGCCTAAGTAAGTACACACTAAGTGTAAGACCAGTGGCAAAAAGGCCCAAATCAATGAAGGGAAGAGAAAAATGCACATTCTAGGATGAGATATAAAATGCTTAACAAGTACTTTGGACTCAATACAATCAGTACACACATAATATATATACATATATATATATTTAAGTATATATCTAAAATTTCTATTTATTTTCACTTATTTAGGTATGGTAAGGGAAGGAGGGAGGGAGAGAGAGAGAAAGGGGTATTTCCTATCTACTGGTTCACTCCACAAATGCTGCCAGTAATCAGGACTGTGCCAAGCCAGGAGTGGGAAACTCAATGTAGGTCTCCCACATGGATGGTAGGTAACCAACTACTTGATCCATCATATGCTACCGCTCAGGGTCTGCATTAATAGGAAGCTGGAATTAGGCGAGCAGTTGGGACTCAAACCAAGTCACTCCAATATGGAATGTAGGCACCCCAATCAGTGTCTTAACTGCTGGGCCAAATACCTGTCCTCAACCGGGTTATTTTATAGGTAAAGGAGTTATTATCAAGTAGAATGGATTAGAGAATGAGTTAGAGAACAATATTCTTTTTGTTATCCATGGATTGTGGAAACTTTTTGGAGCATTATAAAAGAAAAGCAATAGTAGCATGCTAGTTCTATGAATTGGATTATAATTAGGGCTGTGAGTCTTAACTGGGTTTAATTTGTACACCTCCTACCTCTCTACTCTTCTCTCTTTCTACCCTTCCCCCTGACAATAACACAGCACATTTAACAATATCAGGACATATTTTTGGTTGTCAGCATGAGGAGGTATTGCTGGCCTCTATGGGTAAAAACCAAGGATGTTAGTAAACAACCTAGAATTCACAAGATAGTCCCCTACAATACAAAGAGGTTTTCAGTCAAATGTACCAATAGTGCTGAAGTTCAAAAACTGCAGATTAGCATTGGAAAACCACCTGTCAGAAGGCATTGAGCACGTGAGCTAGAAGTAACCAATAACTCTCTGGAGTTTTCTTTTCTCTTACATGGCTTCCTCCTGATATTTTACTGTTTGGGCAAAATCTCCAAATAAGGAAGTGAACAGAGTGACCTGTAAAAGAGCTTCTTCTCAGACTTTTAGGTGGGAACTCAGCCCAATAAGAGTGTTATACCCATATAAATTAGTCATAATCTTTTCTGTTAGAGGCATCTTCAATGCAAAGAGCTATACATACAATCATTCCTTGCATACCAATGAAGTTATTTTGAAGAGTATATTTGAAACTTCATGTTTGGTCCTTTGTTTCTATAGAATTTTGAATTTCTTCTAACTTATAACTCAACCATAAAATATTTATTACAAAAGGCAGTAATATAATTAATGAGAATTTGGCAGGTTGCTTTTTGATATAGCTGAATATTAAAGTGAAGCTAACCCATTTTGACAGTTAGTTTACCAAGTTTTTATTAATTATTATAACATTTCAAATTCACATCTTTCAACTTCCTGTCACTATTAGCCATTCTGGTAGGCTGTGGCTTTATGCCCATGTCCAAGTCTGCATTGAAGCTGACCAAATCTGACTCCTCAATAAATGACCAAGAAGTTATAGTTCTCCCCTGGCAGATTGTTTCAATTATTTTATAGCTACAGTTTGAGTTGTAAAATAGAGACAAAAAGAAATTGTCACCATTCAGTCTACAAATGTAAAGATTGCAATTGACTTCATTGCTCCAGACACCCTGGACCAGTCTCCATTTCTCTTGTTTGTCTTCTCTTATCACTCAACACAGCTACTCCATATGAGCACAGAAACCATCCAGTGCTCAGCAAAAGAATAGCTGATGGTCGACAGTAGCCCTCTCCCATCATGTCTGAAGATCCTTCTCTTGACGAAGGGCAAGAAAGTCATTAAAGGCCACAAGACAATTCAGAAAATAACATTTTCACATGTTAATTGAAGAACAAAAAGGGTAAAAAGAGAAAATTTTGTGACTAACTCAAATTATGCTGGCTGCCAAGATTCATTCAATTAGGAAATGGGTTAAAAGGCATCACTATGGAGATGATTGTTTAAAGGCATGGATCTTGATAGTGTTGGGGAAAGAACAAATTACCCGAAGGAGTAAAGGCCAATGAGCCATGATATGAGGCTTTGCACTGAAAAACACATGGATTGTGATATCATCAATAGTCATTTAGGAAGGATTTTTAATGAGGAAAACTAAATGTTAACTTGGTATAATGTCTATCATAGAACTCAAGAGTCACACTGGTTGTAGTTGTTACCCAGTTTGAATTCCTCTGGTTGGAATAGAATCTTCATGGCAATGAAAACCTCATTGACAAAGGCTTGTTCAAGCCTTCTTTTTCACTAAATGAATTTAAGCACAAGTCCCAGCAATTTAAGCAAATTCTCTCTAGTCCACTCCCTCTTCTTCATCACATTATCACTGCCAGAGGTCAGACCCTCATCATTTCTCCTTTAGGTTATTACAATACCCTCCTAATAGATATCTTGCCTTCAGACTTGCCACCAGTCTACTCTTCACATGTCACTAGAACAATATGGGTAATGGGAAAATCTAAGCATGGAAATACTTTAGTGTCTCTATACTTCTTCAGGAAAATTCCAAAATCTCTAACAAAATGTAACATTATTGCTGACTTAGCCTGGCAACTTTGTTGGAGTTACCTTTGTTGGAGTTACCTCTGGGTCTCCATCCCACTGCCTACCCTACTTCCCAAGTACATAGATCTATTTCCCATTTCTTCAATGCCCCATAGTCTCTTGCTTATGTCCATGGTTTTTGGTTTCCTTTTCTCTCCCACTACATCTTTTAGCATATTCTCTTCCATTTGCCCAGCAGCCTGAAAGGTTATCTCCTCCAGATTCCTTCTCTAACACTACACTCTCCTACCTCAGTCCGTCTCACTCCATGGGACAGATTAGACGTCCGATGATGTTTTCTCACAGCACTGTGGATATAATTCTTACCAGACAGCATTTTGTCATGTGTTTATTTCTCTGTCTCTCCACTAGAAGAAAGATTTCTAAGGTCAAGATCATATTCAATATTGTATCTTCAAGAGAACCAATCATAAAGTAGACAACTCAAAAATATTTGTTGAGGGAGAGAAGAAGAAAAGGAGAGTAAGTGAAAGTGGGATGCAGGAAGAAAATGATGAAGTGCTATTCTTCAAACTTAAGCTGAATAAAGAAAAGAAATTCTGGAGAATAATTGAGTGCAACCTCTTTAGCACCCAAGCAGAGTCTACATTGATGGTACTATTCATGGGATATATTGAACGTTTTCTGACAAGAAGTGTGTGACCTAGTATTCACATGATGATGGAATTTCATATCTTGAGGCAAGAAAACCAATGCTCTTTAAAAGAAAAAGTATCTTCTGAAAGTTTGTGGAGCCTACAATAGATCTTTTATTTGGCTATTTTACTCTTGCCTCACTAGCAGGGCTGACAGTCTTGTGAGATAATAAAATATTGTTTTTATAAATGATGGTCAAATCTTTCAACGTTAGGGTTAAATTTAGATTTGCCACACAAAACTGGAAAACTATTCATAGCGCTGCTTTGCCATGTGTGTACTGTACTACCCAAGGCATTTCTTTGATGATTTGCAGTAGAATAGAGTTATGGCAGGATTTTGTATTGAAGCCTTCATTGACTCCTCCTTCAGACATTTAATTAGGGATTAAATCTGACCTATACAAGTCTTAGAATCAGCTTTGTCAAATGAGGCAAGCGTACAGTGGCTATAGTATGCAAGGATACAACTTCTTATTTTATTGTTGTGCTGATCAAATAAGCACAGCTTTCTTGGAAATATAGTGGCCAAGGTCTGTTGCCCAGGAATATAAACCTCATAGTACCTGCCAATCAGTGCAAACACTCCCAGCCCTATTCCACTTGAAAGACTGATATCTCTGCTCCTTCTGCCCAAGCAAAGCTGGCATCTTCCTAGAGAAATGGTTACCCATTCACATCACTCCTAAAAGAAACTTAAGATCTAATACAACAATTCACATTATTGACCACCTCCTGTTGATTGGGCACATGATGGCAAATCTAAAAAGAGATCTTCATATGCAAAGAATCCAGGAAAAGATACTCTGATACCACACAGCATTAACACTGCAACCCATCTGTGCTGTAACACAAAAAGGACATTGAGTCTAGTTACACTGTGTCAAAATTCACAAAGAGGCCTCCTCCACCATGTTCTGTCTCAATACCCCTTTCCATGGAAACCTTCCTTTCAAATGCTGCAGATAAAGTAGAAAAATAGACCCTTCTCAGAGAAGGACATTGTGGTAGGAAATATGAAAGCCCATACAAAACTACGTAAAACTCAACATTCAACATACTCATAAGATTGGGGAAGCCTGACTTTCACAGGGTGATAACAGGTGGCCCAAGGTGGTCTTAGAGGTTCTTGGCAGGAGAGGCTGTTTTGGCTGTTGAGCCAATTCACTTGAAAGTTTGATCATACAGAAGACTTTCACTTGACAATATGGAGGTAGTTCTGAAACAACTCCAGAAGAAATTTTCCAACTAGGGAATCTTATCTGTTGGTTCTAATGCCTAAGGCAAACCTTGATGACCATGAGGATGCTATAAAGAATGCACTGAAATATCATATCTTATATAGTTCCTTCAGCAAATCAGTCCTTTGCTACCTCGGAAGCAAACTTGACTGAGTTCAAATACGAATGCTGGGCCAACGCCGTGGCTCACTTGGTTAATCCTCCACCTGTGGTGCTGGCATCCCGTATGGGCACTGGGTTCTAGTTGCTGTTGCTCCTCTTCCAATCTAGCTCTCTGCTGTGGCCCAGGAGAGTAGTGGAGGATGGCCCAATTCCTTGGGCCCCTGCACCTGCATGGGAGACCAGGAGGAAGCACCTGGCTCCTGGCTTCGGGTCAGCACAGCTCTCCGGCCAGAGGCCATTTGGAGAGTGAACCAAAGGAAGGAAGACCTTTCTCTCTGTCTCTCTCTCTCACTGTCTATAACTCTGTCAAATAAATTAAAAAAAGAAAAAAAAAATTAAAAAATACGAATGCTGATATTAGAGCTACTACCAAAAAGACTAAAACATATATCATCAAAGTGGCACTCTGATTTTTCATCATCTTATAATTTATTTTGTTAAATGTTCCTAGTCATATAAGACTGTTTTCAAAGAATTCAGATATAGGGCAACAGTCTGAAGATGTATTCATTGAGAATGTGATAAAAGAGAAATCTGACAGGGTAGAATTGTGGTGTAGCAGGTTAAGCTGCTACCTGCTTTGCCAGCAATCCATATGGGCACTGGTTTGTCTCCCAGATGCATCACTTCTCATATAGCTCCCTGATAACATGCCTGAGAAAGAAGTGGAGGATGGCCCAAGTATTTGGGCCCCTGTCACAGATGTGGGAGACCTGGATGGAGTTCCTGCTCCTCTCTTTTGTCTGGACTATCCCTGGTTCTTGTGGCCATTTAGAGAGTGAACCAGAGGATGTGAGCTCATTCTCTCCTCTCTCTCTCTCTCTCTCTCTCTCTCTGTGTGTGTGTGTGTGTGTGTGTGTATGTGTGTATGTGTATTTGTGTGTCTCTCTCTCCAAAACTCTGCTTTTCAAATAAAATTTTAAAATCTTTTTAAAAAATCCTTGAAAAAAAGTCCTGGGGCCAGCATTGTGATATAGCAGATAAAGCCACCACCTGCGATGTGGGCATCCCACATGAGATTCAGTTTGCGCCCTGGGTTCTCCACTTCCAAACCAGCTATTGGCCTGAGAAAATCAGCAGAAGATGGCCCAAGTATTTTGAGTCCCTGCTACACACATGGGAGACCTGGAAGAAGTTCCCGGCTTCGAGCTGGCCTAGTACTGGCTGCTGTGTCCATCAAGGGAGTGAACCAGCAGATTCCCCCCCTCCCTTTCTGTAACTCTGCCTTTCAAAAAATAAATGAATTGCAAAATAAAAGAAAAGAAAAACAGTCCTGATACCAAATATTTTTAAATAAACATTTTTATAACTCTTCAATACATCCCATGGCATCTCACTACTCTATAGACAAATGTGTTACATGGTAATGCATTTAATAAAGGTAACCAACAAATAAAAATAATAAACAAAAAAGTGTATACCAACAGACAACTCTTTGCCTGTTTCTGCCAAAAAATAATTTATTGTTAACATAACAGTGGGAGCTCATAACCTATTTTATTGTCTGCATATTTTGGCAGAAGTTGTTTTGAGGATATATTTTACTTTTTTTATCATATGTATAATTTTGTTGCATCTTTAAAGACCTGACTAGGATGACGGCCAAACTCTACTCATTATTGGTGACAGCAACTGTAATTGGAAAACACTATGAGGGAGTGAAATTGTGATGTAATGGATTGAGCTGTCCTTGGGGACGCCCATATTTCATACTGGAGTCCCACCTCCACTTCTGATCTAGCTTCCTGATAATGCACCCTGGAAGGCAGCAGGTGATGGCTTAAGTATGTGGGTCCCTGCTACCCAAATGAGAGACCTGGATTGAGTTCCTGGCTCCTGGCTTCAGCCTAGCCTCATTCTGGCTGTTGTGGGCATTTGGGAGGTGAACCCAAAGGTGGAAAATCTCTCTTTCTCTTTCTCTCTCTTCCCCCCTTTTGTTCTGCATGTCAAATAAATAAATCAGCTCTTAAAGACAGTATTATGGGTAAGACTATTTAAATACAGTCATCCTCCAATATTTAGAAGAGATTGGTTGCAGGTCCCCCATGGATTCCTAAATCTTCAGATGCTCAACTTCCTTATAGAAGATGGCATAGTACATATTATCTATTCCCACCCTTCCATATGGTGTAAATCATCTCTAAATTATTTACAACATCTAGCTCAATGTAAATGCTATATAAATAATTGATATAACTTTTAGAAGAAAAAAATCTATGCATGTTTGGTAAAGATGTTTTTGCAAATATTTTTGAAAAACATTTGCTTAGTGGAATCCACAGAAGACTGACCATACTGTGCCTTCTTCAGAGGTGTTTACCATCAACTGCAAATATCAAGAATAGGGTTCTAAGTGTTACAAACCCATTTCAGTTCAAACACATCCCTGTCAGTAATGCAGGCTAGAGTTACCGTGTGAAGCCACAGCCAAGGCTGGCCCACAGCCAAAGCACATCAGGACACCAGCCCAGAGTCCATCCTGTGCTATGGGCTCCAGAGTTTGACTCTCACCCCAGGTCATTTCCCATGACTTTTTAAATGATATTCATAGATATGCAGTATCTTCTGTATGTACTAAATCCAGTCCTTGAGTGAGAGGTAGCCAGGCTGAGTGGGATCTTGGAGGTTAGTCGACGTTTTATTAGTAAAGAAAGAAAGGTGGATAATCACTAAAATTAAAGGGAAGGCTGGATTTTCTTAAAAAAAAAATTCCAGCTAATATCTCAATCACTTAACTGAAATGACTTTTAAAAGTCTCCCATTCTTTCTCCTAAGGATGCCAGCAGGAGCAGCCCGTGCAAATCCAGGCCCTCCATATGTCAAGCAGTGTTTGTATGTATTTCAGCGTATCCAAGCAAGGCCTTTTTAAGTTTCCATCCTACGGACGAAGCTGTACTTTCCTGAATGGCAGCCAGGAAAAAGCTTGGAGGTTTGGCAGGAAGACTGTGGGAAGCCTGGTGCAACCCCAGGCTGAGATCTGGAGCAGAGGCCTTGTGCAGAGGCGGACGAGAGCAACACCTCCCTTTGTTTCGCTCTCCGCATGAGTACAAATGGAGCCCCCAGATTGCAATCAGGCCCTATTGTATAAACTTGGGGTTTCCATGCCATACAGCATTTTTGGCAGCGAGACACTTATTATTTTTCAGCTGGAAAACCAATTAGCATTCTTTTTATATCTGGGTGTTAATACTTGGGCCTTAGAGCAGTTTTTTTGGCCAGCAGCCCACATGGCTGTAGTCTCTTGGGCAATGCCTGACAAATTAAGATAAAACCGTTACTTCATGTGCTCCTACAAAGAGAAAACAGAAACTGCTTCCTGCTCTTATTAATTGGATGAAGTCAATTTCCACATTTAACAAATACAAAGGTAGGCACAATCACAGTGTAAGCCCATGGCCCTTATCTCTCCCCAGGCTGGTTCCTCTTCAGGGATGTGGGCAAGCAGGGCTTGTCGGTTGCTGACTAAGCTTTCCTTCTCCTGGAAAAATCCTCATGCTCAACAGGGGTCTCTGTCACCTCTCTCTGTCACGGGCCTCGACCACCTCTAGGTCACCCTTTGACCTGTGTGGTATGTTTGCTTCAGCGGGTTTGAGTGATGTGATTTACCTGGGGGAAAGAGCTGCTGGGAGATTCCAGTCCCGACAAGCAGATTAGTCATAACAGTCAAGAGGGCACTGCCCAGTTTGAGAGAAGTAAACACAGCCAAATATTTCCCTATCTTGAAAGCAGAGCAAAGTCAAGTTCATGCTCCAGGAATGCAGTTTATGATTAGAGAAAGCCATAACTGGGCTGCTGTCTCAGGATCTCGGAACGTGCGGAGAAGGGGAGGACAGGAGGTTGGAATTGCTGTGGGAGGTGCCATGCTGGAAGGCAACCCCCCCATGATAAACACCCCTTGCCATGGCAACAAGGCTTCATGCCACAAATCGGAGGCATGCAACTCTCCGGCAAGCAGGCCACAACTTGGGAAAATCTCCAGGATGATGCAAAATATTTAGAAGGGAAGTGGTAAAACAAACAGAGAGGAAGCACAGCAATGCACTACAGTTTGGAGGCAAAAATGTTAGGCACAAAAAATAGTTTGGGTGCAATGACAACAGCTTTTTTGTGTCCTTGGTACTGAATGCACATCTCTTAGCTAGAAATGGCCCCAGGGGTGGCTGCTCCCCCTGAAGACTTTCTTTGTAAATAGTGGGTGGGGGCATCCTAAAAAAATCCATTTGAAAGACTTTTTTTTAAAAAGAATTTGTACAGAACATTTTCTTTGTAACAAAATCTATTCTGGAGCTGTATTATTTAACAAGGGGGCTGTGTTCTGACTCATACGGGAATTTATGGTGTAGGTTTTTTTTCTTATTGCTGTGTTTGCCGACAAGAGCAGAAAATTATCATCTATAAAACCTAAAGGAATGACTAGACAATGCCAATCACACACAGGCAAAGCAACCTTGGACTTGAGTCTCCAGGCACCAGGAGTCCCCTAACCTCACTATGCTCATGGTGGCTGTACCCACCCCTCACAGCGTTGCCTGGGTAGCCTTGGTTTACTCCAGTTGCTCAGGGTTAATCACTAACAGTGCCCTCTTCACTCACAAAAGTGGTTCTCTTTGGGGAGTAAGCAGTTTGGTGACCCTCTTCTTGCACAGAGCCCTGGGGTCTTCTGTGGACTTCCCCTTCTCCCAGAGCTCTGGTAAGCTCTGCCTGTGACTCTGTAAGGCTCAGAACCTAAAGCAAAATTTGAAAAGCAAGTGCATCACTTAAGAGAGGGCCAGAGGGCCGTAGGGAGCTGCCACACTTGCAAAGAAGAACCCTCAAGAGTTTGGCATCACCTAATGGGGAAAGGAGGAGACGTCCATCTCTGTGGCAGGGGTTCTCCATCAAATCCTTGGAGGCAGGCAGTCATTTCAAAATCAGCCGGGCACACGGCCTCTTAGTGTGCCTTGCAACTAGAAAGCATGGTTTAGAAGTTCCAAAGCAGAAGGTGTTCAGCCATTTCCCACCTTCACCAGCCACACCGCTCAGCTGCAGCTCTTCGGATCAGAATGGAAACTCTTTGATCTCTTTCACATCTAAGTTTAACTGTGGCGTGGGCCCAAAAGGTGGGCTAATTTTGGCAACTTCCCCTGTACATTTTTTTATCTAGAGATAAAAGGAGCACTTGGGAAGCATAAACAGAAGGTGTATTTCCGCAGGCCCAACAGCCGCCACATCAAACACACAGGGTTGTAGATGCTGGTGCTGAATAGTAGATTGGACTTCTTCAGTTCTGCTGTGCCCCCTCATTTGCAGGCAGCCAGCAGGGAGCTCATTTCCTTCCACTCTATGGCTGCAATGATAATATAGTGCCTACGAATTTAGGGAGCAGAACATATCCAGCAACATGACTGCCATTTTCACATGAAAATTTAGAAATTAGAAATCATATACTTTTTTTAAGTTATAAAGTCATCACTCTGGCCTTAGGTCTGAGATTCAAAGTTTCTCATGCAGAGTCTACAAATATCTGAATGAAACAAGACCTTAGGATAGTCATTCTTCTAACCTCAGTGAATCTCAAGGGGTCTGGTCTCAAAGCAGAGATTTATGGCCTACTAAGCCCAGTTAGGAGAATGGAACACAGGCCCTGAGGGGCAGCAGAAGAGATGAGTCACAGTGTGTGAATCCACAGAGCACTATGTGAATTTTTCAGCCAAGAACTAAATGAGAGGCAGTCCAGACCCTGTGGGGTTTCCTTAGCCTATCTGAACCCATAGTCAGATCTATAGAATACTCCACAATAAGCCAAGGGACAGAGGAGCTGTAATGGTGCAGTGGAGGTATCTTTATGTGATACACATCTGAGTGCATACAGGCAGTTTACTTGGATACAAATCAGACTCAGAGCAAAGGTATTGGGCGTACTTTGCCAAAGCAGTGTATTCTGTAAGAATTAAAATCACCAAATTGGGTAGAGTGATTTCTGGCCTTTCCTTGTCAATATCTAGGGACATCAGTTCTTTAAGGGCTGGTAGGACAAAAAGCACATGATTAACAGATTGCAATGGGACTGAAATACACCAACACTTCCCACATCATCCTCATCTTCTGATTTGACCAATGGAGATAAACACAGGATTCCAGGGGCCAGGCAGACTTGATCCAAGGTAATACAGCAGAATTTGTGTGTTAGAAGTATTGATGCAGAGAACTGAAGTAATCAGACAGCATCTGTATAGTATTTGTCTACTAGGAAAAAATTGTATTAATTTTTATTCCTTTACATGAAACTATCTTTTTTATCTTATCATATTGTTGGCTTAAAAATTGGGGAAGTTTGGCCGGTGCCGCGGCTCACTAGGCTAATCCTCCACCTGCACCACCGGCACCCTGGGTTCTAGTCCTGGTCGGGGCACCGGATTCTGTCCTGGTTACTCCTCTTCCAGGCCAGCTCTCTGCTGTGGCCTGGGAATGCAGTGGAGAATGGCTCAAGTGCTTGGGCCCTGCACCCGCATGGGAGATCAGGAGGAAGCACCTGGCTCCTGGTTTCTGATCAGCGCAGCACACCGGCTGCAATGCGCTGGCCATAGCAGCCACTTGGGGGGTGAACCAATGGAAAAAGGAAGACCTTTCTTTCTGTCTCTCTCACACTAACTCTGCCTATCAAAAAATAAAAATAAAAATAAAAATAAAAATTGGGGAACAAGGAGCAGGCACTTAGCCTAGCAGTTAAGATATTTGTGCGACAGGGACAGTACTTGTGGCATAGCAGGTAAAGCCACCACCTGCAATATTGGTATCCAGTATGGGCAATGGTTTGAGTTCCAGCTGCTCCACTTCCAATCCAGCTCCCTGCAAATGTGCCTGGGAAAGCAGTAGAGGAAGGTCCAAGTCCTCGGGCCCCTGCACCCATGTTGGAAACCTGCAGAAAGCTCCTGGGTCCTGGTTTCAGTCTGGTCCAGCCCTGACCATTGTGGTCATTTGAGGAGTGAAATAGTGGATGAAAGATACTCTCTCTCTCTCTCTCTCTCTCTCTCTCTCTCTCTCTTCCTCTTCTCTGTAACTCTGACCTTCAAATAAATAAATAAGTCTTGAAAAAAAAGACACTTGTACCTCACTTGTGCCCGAGTGTCATTTTCTGTCTCCATCTCCTGGCTCCAGCTTCCTGCTAATGCAGACCCAGAAAGGCAGTGATGATGGCTGAAGTAACTGCGTGTCCACCACCCACATGGGAGACCACCATTGAGCTTCCCTGTCTCAGCCCAGGAGCAACCCTGGCCCAAGCCTGGCTATCGTAAGCATCTGGAACGTCTTATATGTATATGTATATATCAGACGTATATGTATATAAGACATATACATATGATATGTACATAAGATGTTCTTACATCTTATATGTAAGATCTCTTTCCATCTCTCCCTCTCTAACACTGCTTTCAAAATGAATAAGTAAATCTTTTTACAAAGCTGAAGAAGTACTAACACACTACTTGCATTTTCAGTGGGTAAGGGGATGTATCTTAAGCATGATAAATATAAAATTCCCTTTAAAATTTCCCAACCATTTAGAACTTAGGATTCAACAGAAAGTTTGAGAGCTGCATCTAAGATCCCTCTCAACAAATCAACCTTTTCATAAAAAGGATCTGAGAGAAATCAGAATGGATCCTTAAAAAATTTCCTTTCATGGCCATTTCAACACTCCTTAAAGAAGATAAACTGGCAGCAAAGACCAAGGTCAAGAGAAAATGTAGGTTCAGAGAGGTCAAGTAAGTTAGCCACGAAATGTGATTCTCGTCCTCCTTGAAGCTGTTCTCTATCATGTGAGAAAGAGCTTGAGGCACATGTCTGCCTTCCTGAATACTCCTGTCTCAGATTTTTTTTTAGTTAAACAAGAAATACACAAATATGTTCTCAAAGCAAGAGTCATAAGATCACTAAACTTATGCATCCTATCTAACTAAACAGAATAGAGTTCAGGTGTCCTCTCTCTCTCTCTCTCTCTCTCTCTCTCTCTCTCTCTCTCTCTCTCACACACACACACACACACACACACACACACACACACACGGTAACTATGTAAGTCTTCTCGGGGATATGTTAATTTGCTTGACTGAAGTAATCATCTCATTATCTTTATGTATCAACATATGTTGCTGTGGCATAGTGAGTAAAGCCGCTACCTGCAGTGCTGGCATCTCATTTGGTGCAGGTATAGGTCCCCGTTGCTCCACTTCCAATCCAGCTCTCTGCTATGGCCTGGGAAACCATTAGAAGATGGCCCAAGTCCTTGAGCTCCTGCACCTGTGTGGGAGACCCAGAAGAAGCTGCTGGCTCCTGGCTTTGGATCAGCACAGCTCTGGCCATTGCGGCCATCTGCGGAGTGAACCAAGGGATGGAAAGTCTCTCTCTTTCTGCCTCTGCCTCGCTACAATTCTGCCTTTCAAATAAATAAAGTTTTTAAAAATGTTGTATACCTTAAACATATACAATTTTTATTTTAGAAAAGAGTCAATCCACACAAAAACCATGAAAGTAAAAAATAAAGGGACATAAAGTAGTTATATAGTCATACATCGCCAACAGAAAGAATACCTGTTGAGAAATTAGTTGTGATACAATTATTACTAGGCAATACAATATTTTTTAAAGTTTTTATTTATTTATTTTTTGACAGGCAGAGTTAGACAGTGAGAGAGAGAGAGAGAGAGAGAGAAAGGTCTTCCTTTTTCCATTGGTTCACCCCCCAAATGGCCGCTATGGCCGGAGTGCTGCGCTGATCAGAAACCAGGAGCCAGGTGCTTCTCCTGGTCTCCCATGCAGGTCTGGGCCCAAGGACTTGCGCCATCCTCCACTGCACTCCTGGGCCACAGCAGAGAGCTGGACTGGAAGAGGAGCAACCAGGACAGAATCCGGCACCCCAACTGGGACTAGAACCCAGGGTTCCGGTGCCACAGGCGGAACATTAGCCTAGTGAGCTGTGGCGCCAGACAATATAATATTTTAAAAACATATTTATTTACTTGAAACGCAGAGCCAAGAAAGAAAGGGACAGAGAAAGAGGAAGCATTTCCATCCACTGGTTCATGCCCCAAAAAGCCACAACAGCCAGAGCTGGACCTTGCTGAAGGCAGGAGTTTAGAACATCTTCTAGAACTCCCACAAGGGTGGCAGGAGTCCAAGAACTTGGACTATCATCTGCTACTTTCTCTAGCGGAAGTGGAGCACCCAGGGCTCAAACTAGTGGAGCATCCAGGACTTGAACTAGTGTTCATAAGGGATGCCAGCATCACAAGCCTCAGTTTAACCAGCTATGCCACAACACCAGCCCCACAAGGCAGTAGGATCTTACAGCATGTCCTTCTTAATGACACACGTTCAGTCTGTCATTATCAAAACATCATTATGGTAATATTATGAGATCATCATTGAAGATGTGGTCCATTGTTTGCCAAAACATGGATTCACTGTGCATGATTATATATAAACCTGGGCCATATACATTTATATACAATTCTACTATGTTATAACTTCTTTTCACTATCTTAAAAAGCTGTCTAGTTTAACACCTATAGATCTGGCTCTTTCTTTATAATAATGGAATGTTTTTTAATTTAGTCACCTCTCCTTGGCATGTACTTGTTTCTACTTATTTGCTATTAGAGAGAATATCTGAGTAATTATGTTTTAGTGCTTATGAATATTTCTGTAGAACAGATTCCTAGAAGCAGATCTCCAGGTCAAAGGTTAGGCTTATTTTGCATATTGAAAAACACTGCCTGTTTTATATAAGCTTTGGTCTATGTGTTTCTTCTGCAAACAATCCTTTCCCTCTTCTTTCATCTTTAACTTGGTTGTTTGTGTTTGGTTTAATCCTTTGCAGATACTCTTTACTTTATATAAATCTTTTACATGTGTTGTAAATATTTCTTCCAATCTGTAGTTTATCAATTAACTTCACTTTATGGTTGTCTCATAGGTGATTTTTTAAAGTGAGGTCAGATTTCAGAATCATAAACCTGTTTTCTTCAAATACCTTAGTAATTTGTTTTTAATATTCTCTTAAGCTTATTTAATTTTTTAAAGATTTATAAAATTATTTGAAGGGCAGAGTTATACAGAGGCAGAGGCAGAAGCAGAAAGAGAGAGAAGTCTTCCATCCACTGGTTCATTCTCCAAATGGCTGCAATGGCTGGAGCTGCACCTATCTGAAGCTAGGAGCCTGGTGTTTGTTCTGGGTCTCCCATGCAGGTGCAGGGGCCCAAGGTCTTGGGCCATCTTCCACTGCTTTCCCAGGCCATAGCAAAGAGCTGGATTGGAAGTGAGGCAGCTGAAACTCAAGCTGGTGTCCACATGAGATGCCGGCACTAAAGGCAGCAGCTTTACCCACTATGCCACAGTGCTGGCCCCTCTTAAGTTTATTTTTGATTATGATGTAAACTATAAGTTCCATTTTCCCCCAGAAAGTTAGTCAATTTTCACATGCCATTTATTGAGAAACAGAGTTCTTTTACTGATTTGAGATGTCAGCTTTACTGTGACATTTCTGAGATTCGATTTTATCTGTTTCCCATTAATGTGTTTGTCTATATGAATGCCAAAGTATATCATTATGTTCTGATTATCAGAAGTAAAATCCCATAATTACTCTTATTTAAAAATCTAACCAGATAACCCTTGCTATTCTTTCTCACACATGTATTTGAGCACCAACTTGTGAGCATCTTCACCATGTTGAGTCTTCCCACTGAAAACTAAGGAGCGGAAATGCATTTATGTAGATTTCTAAGTAGCTGCTCTTGAAAGCCTTACACATTTCCTACTTATTTCAGTATTTAAGCATTTTTTCTTCCTACTGTGAATGAGATCCTTTTCACCACTAGGTTTTGTAATTAATTATTTCTAATGTTCAGGAAAGTTTCTTTTTTTATATATTGACTTTTATATCTGACCACCATGTTATACTCTTAAAGTACTCTCTTAATTTTTAACTGTTGCTTTTATCCTCTGGTATTTTTGGTATATCTCAAATTGAAGATCCATCTTTTGAGAATTTATATTATCTAGGCATCTTGAGGATAATACTGGACCTATGTAGAAAGTATGTAACTCTTATTTGTAAAACTCACAGGCTCAGGGCTTCCGCATGTAGTTTCCTTGTTTGGTTCAGATTTTCTCGTAAAAGTCAAGTAATATATTCTTTCTTTTTAACTATATTTTATTCTATTTTTCTCACATACATAGAAAAAAAGCAATTCTGGAATTCAATAACTGGTTCCAAATTCTATCGTTTATCAAAAAGCCACCAGTAAAACTTAAAGTCAAGAATGAATAAATTACAAAGAAAAGGTGTCCCTAACACTGAATCAGTAAGACAGGAGGAAATCATTATCAGCTTGAGGGCCACACAGCCCACACAGCCCACTTCTATTCCTAACCGGCCTGGGCTCTCCACCCAAGAGCGGCCTCCCTGCTCAGAGCCTGCTTCCCCACCTACAGAAAAGTGCAGCAGGCTTCCTTTGAGCTGCCCTGCACTTCAGCTCCCCAGGCCGTGCTTCCTGTGGGAGGGATTCCTGGGGCTGGAATCCTTGCTACCTCCCCTTTCCAAAGCTGACTGCCTGGTCCTGTACATGCTAAAAAATATAGAAAAATTAGGATCAACAACTACCAGGTGATTTGTCCCTCCACTGTCTCTTCCAAGCAAAGGGTTTATTGCCTTCAACTTGTACATAGAGGGTGTTGTACATAGAGGGAGTCTGGTTTTTTGCTTGGAGGTACAGATCCAGTGAGAGACTTCTGGATGGGAAGATGTCACGCTCTATCTACGCATATTGGCTCATGATGCACGGGGTGGGAGTGTAGGCAGTTGTTAACACACCAATTGAGATGCCCATATCCCATATTGGGCTATCTGGTTCTAGTCCTGGTTCAGCTCCCAGTTCTAGCTTCCCACTCATGTGCACGCTGGGAGGCAGCTGGTGATGGCTCAACTAGTTTTGCCCCAGCCCCACACATGGGAGACCTAGATTGAGCTCCAGGTTCCCAGCTTTGACCTGGCCCAGGCCCTGCTGTTGCAGACATTGGGAATGAACCAGTGGTTGGGAGCTCTTTCTCTATGCTTTTGAAATACAAAAAATGCTTAAATGTCATTTGTGAAGCATAAATCTCTTAAGAACTCCTGAGTGACTGCATGTGGCTTCCCAAGGCACTAGAGGACAGGTCTGAGGCTGCCATATTCAATGAATAATTTCTGCCATGAATGTGGGAGGGAAAGTTGTGGGCTGCCCAATAAGCACTTGCCATCTTTGAATATAACTGACTCTGTTTCTGAGATTGGTCTTGTAACCTTGGAAGTTTTATTCATTTGTGGATATCACATATAAATTAAAGATAGCATTGCTGTTTAACATGGATCAACAAAGAGGCCTAACCAGGAAAGCACTCTTACATCTAAGAAGCCTTAATGCTAAACAATGAGTCTATAAATATATGTCCTCAATAAAGCTTAATCCAGACAACATTGAATGCTTATAAAAATAGTATTTATTTCAAGTTATTTTAATCATACATACTTATGGGATACACCGTGATAACTTGATACACTTGTGAAACATGGTATCACAGTTGTGAACTTCCTCACTACCAGGAATAGCAGCAATGGGGCAGGTGTTGTGGCACAGCAATTTAAGCTGCTTCTTGGGATGCTTGCATGCCATATTGAAGTATTGGTTCTAGTCCACCCTCTCTGGTTACTGACCCAACTTCCTGTTAATGCATCCGGGAGGCAGCATATGATGACCAACTATTTGGGTTCCTGCCACTCACATGGGACATCTGGAGGGAGTTCCAGGCTGCTGACTAGCCAAGGCAGTTGTGATCATTTCGGGAATAAACTAGAAGATGAAAGTTCCATCTCCCACTCTCTCTCTCTCCCTCCCCCTCATCCCTCCATGCCTGTCACCCTCTCTCCCTGTCACTCTGCCTTTGGAATAAATAATTAAAAAAAAAGAGTAGTGGCAATAGGTGGTGGTGTTTGATCTAGCAACTATACCTGCATCAAAAATCAGCTCTGCTTCCAGTTCCAGCTTCTGCTAACACAGACCCTGGGAAGCAGCAAGTGATGGGTCAAGGGTTCCTGCCACCCACGTAGGAGACCTGGATTGATTTCCAAGCTCCTAGCTTCAGTCCGGCCCAGCCCCACCTATTGCAGGCATTTGGGGAGATAATAAGTAAATGAAAGATCTCTCTCTCTCTCTCTCTCTCTCTCTCTGCTTTTCACATTAGTAGTTTTTTTTTTAACAAAATAGTGGAAGCAATAATAGTATTATTAATAACTCTCAAAATACAACTTGATATATATTGAGGTTGCAAATTAGAGGATTTCATTGTTACAACTCAAAACATGCCTCATGGCTGAGATAAGCAGATTCTTTCTTTTTTTTTTTTTTTTTTTTTTTTTTACAAAACAGTACTTTTATGTTTTTGTACTAATATCATCACCCAAAAGTTAGACTTTGCAAAATATTGGAGAAACATTGAATAACCTAGTGATGTGCATCCGTAAGCACTGGGAAGCATGGTAACGATTATAGTTGAATCTTTGTTTAAAGGAACAATATAGTATTTCTTAATTTTTATTTTTTTAAAGATTTATTTTATTTATTTGAAAGGCAAAGTTACACAGAGGCAGAGAGAGAGAGAGAGAGAGAGTCTTCCATCTGCTGGTTTATTTCCCTGATGGCCGCAACAGCAGGAGCTGGGCTGATCCGATCAGAAGCCAGAAACCAGGAGCTTCTTCCAGGTATCCCACATGGGTGTAGGGGCTCAAGGACTTGGGCCATCTTCTACTGCTTTCCCAGACCATAGCAGAGAGCTGGATTGGAAGTGAAGCAGCCAGGACTCAAACCAGCGTCCGTATGGGATGCTGGCACTTCAGGCAGCAGTTTTACCCGCTATGCCACAGTGCTGGACCCAATAGTTGAATATTTATAAAACAAAAAAAAGTACAGCGGCTGCACTGTGCTACAGGGGGTTAAACAGTATCCCATATGAGCACTGGTTTGCATCCCAGCTATTCCACTTCCAGTCCAGCTTCTTGCTAATGTGCCTGGGAAAGCAACAGAAGAAGACCCAAGTATTTGCGCCACGGCCACCCATGTGGGAGACCCAGATGGAGTTCTAGGCTCCTGGCTTCAGCCTGGCCCAATATCTGGCCATTTCAGCCATTTGGTGAGTAAACCAGCAAGTGGAAGATATCTCTCTCTCTCTCTCTCTCTCTCCATTTCTCTTTATCTCTGTAACTATGTGTTTGAAATAGAAAAATAAATCTTTTAAAAATGTTTTAAAAATTTAGGAGCATGTAGTTATGGTTTGGGATAGTACATCATGACATTCATTATTTTTCTATATTCACATATTTTTGAATGCAGTATTCTTTTTTTAAAGACAAGAAATCACTCCTTTTAATAACTCACTATTAGAACCGGACATGTCAGTTCCATCAGGAAAACTAAGCAGAGAAAGAATTTGGTGGCAGGGGTGGAGGTGGGGGTGGGTGGGAACACACTGGAAAAATCAGCTCCCAAGCATCACAAGGAGCCATTCCCATACACCACCAACAGACACATCTGAAATTTTAGTTTTAAAATTAACAGAACTCTAAGATAATTTGCAACAAAAGATATGGTATGTGTAGGAAGCCTAATGAATATACTTGTACCCTGAAAACCAGATAGAGATGGATCTGAGAAGCCCCTCTTCTTTACCCCAGGGCAGCACACAGGTTAAGATCATGAAAAGTTTCTTGACATACAACGTAAAATGGGGTCATCACTATGCCTACCTCAGAAATAACGTGAAAATTAAATGAATACATACATATGAAACATTTAAATCTGTTTCAAGCACATGATTTTCACTTAAGAACTGAAAAGAAAATACAATGCCCCATGATTTGGTGAATAGTCCTATTTAGCCACACAAATGAACAACAAAGTCATGCCATCTATTTTCTAACGTTGGAAAGATACACAACCAGGGGTATAGTGTGACAGTTCCTAGCCATTAATTTACTTGGTTTTCTCACGGTGATTTCTTGCATGATACAGCAGACACTGACATAGACTTCAATGCCTCTTCATTTTTCTCAGGCTTATCCTCATAGAAGTATCTAAGGGACATAGGTTGCATGACAAATGGACTGCCACAAAAGACTTTTTTATCACTGTAATAATCACTTAAGGTATAAATGTATGGGTTTTAAAATTTTTATCATACTTAGTATATACTGAATCGATCTTCTGTATATAAAGATAATTGAAAATGAAAAAAACTTGGTGTTAAATTGGAAATTGCATAGAAAATTAATCAATTTTTAAACAAATATCATGTAGGATCTCTGTCCTTAATGTGCTGTACATTGTGATTTAATGCTATATCTAGTACTCAAACAGTATTTTTCACTTTGTGTTTCTATGTGCGTGCAAACTGTTGAAATCTTTACTTAATATATACTAAACTGACCTTCTGTATATAAAGAGAATTGAAAATGAATCTTGATGTGAATGGAAGGGGAGCGGGAGCGGGAAAGGGGAGGGTTGTGGGTGGGAGGGAAGTTATGGGGGGAGGAAGCCATTGTAATCCATAAGCTGTACTTTGGAAATTTACATTCATTAAATAAAAGCTTTAAATTTTTTTTATCATACATAATAGTTTCTTTTATGCACAATATGGTTTTGGTTGTCCTAGATAATTGAGTTTAGAAGAAAACTAGGCACTTGTTCCACAGATGTGGTAAGGAATTGAGATGGCTATGTATAGCATCTGTATTAAATGACATTAGTTAAGGACAGTAGCCATCATCACCATTTTAACCACTATATGAAGAATGAAGCTATGAGCACAATAATCCACCTTAAATACCAAATCCCAGTACTGTTTGAGTCCTCCATGACCATAGTCTACATTACAATATAGTATTGTAGAATTTTAAAGATAAAGAGATCTTAGAATCCAAGTAGTCTAAACTACCATGATTTCACACTTGAGTAATCTGGGATTCTAAGTAGTGAGCATAAATTATTTTAGGGGCAGAAACTATGATGTCACAGAATTCCATGAAGAAACCAGGCCCTTAAATTCTGCCTAGTACTTGTCTTTTCAGTTATTCCAAATGACCTCTTTGCTGCATGATTTAATGTTTCCTCCTCTGAATTAACATTGCATGGTGATTGAAGTGGATGGTATGCTTCATTTTATGGATGGTAGGTGAAAAACATTAGATTACGTCTGATTAAATGCTAAGTATCTTCCTTGGCTAATTGCCTCTATGTATTTTTCAAATGATTTATTGTACCAAGACTCTCAATGATTTGTATTGGCCAAGATGCAAGTGAAGAGGGGCTTAGCTGCAAAATCAGGGGTGTCCTTAGTAACATGATCAAAGTTTTCCCCCATAAGAGCTTAACAGAACGGAAATCGAAGTGGCGATTTCTTGCTTCCTTTTGCCTGCAACCCAGTCCTGTTGAATCCTCGCTTAAAACCATCTTGTCATCTTCCTCCCTTGAAAGAGACCCTAGAAGATTCTATCTTTGCTGTTGGCACACCTTGGAGATGAGCATTTGAAAACACCAGGTTGCTCTTCAGCACTGTCAGGTCTAACCACAGCAGTAATACCATATCACTAAAGGCACATGTATATGAGAAAGAAAGTGGTTTCTGTGTCTATCTTGCCATTGTGATTTTCAGGGATGAGTAAAATGTACTCAGTATCTCAGTCATTCTGTTAAAGGATCTGTCATGCAGGATATGGATATTTGGTGCTTAACTGAGGAGGGTCCCTTGAAGACTATCCAGCCTGCACTGGCATTTCAATAAATCCTGCAAATAACACTGTGTTCTGCCTCAACCCAGTGACATATCAAAAGCCAGTCTGCTTTTTTTTTTTTTTGAGGAATTTCATTTGCGACTAAAAAGCTAAAAATGTCTCTCACCAATAACTGAGTGATATTAGCATGAAGAGTTTGAATGCTGCCAGGATTAACAGTCTATATCTCATTATTTAAGTACTCACAGTAATATTTCTCTTCTGTTTGAAGATTAATTAGTAGTGGGATTGAGTGCCTTTCCCTATTTCATTACTTGGACAATTTCCTTTTCTTCTCAAACATTCTCTTTTCGGCAGACTTCACCGATTTCCCCAGGCTATGAGTAATTCCCTTCTCTAAGTTCCAGAAGCATGTGGAGAGCCACAGTAGCAGCCCTGGTGGTACTGTGTCCGTATTGTCCACTTCACACCTGCCCTCACTGGAGCTCGCTCATCTTTCTTTGA
The DNA here is from genome assembly GCA_949820135.1 of Sylvilagus floridanus. Classification (NCBI taxonomy): domain Eukaryota; kingdom Metazoa; phylum Chordata; class Mammalia; order Lagomorpha; family Leporidae; genus Sylvilagus; species Sylvilagus floridanus. The sequence continues at coordinate 31,493,742 of OX463236.1, read as the reverse complement.
TGTTGCTGCCTACATACAGAACCATTTAGAATTGTCTGGAAATGTTGGTCCAGGAACTTTACTGTATTCCTTAAAATTAACTAAAAACAAAACAAATGCATGAATCACAATGTGAAGAAAATGAAATTTTAAATAAAAAGAACAAATAAACAGAATATTGTGTGCTCCTACAACCAAAATATATAAGCAACACATATGTGCATGCATGCACACAAACACAAATACACAGACATATACACACACACAGAGTTAGGTTAATCATCCCTTGTCTGAAACTCTTGGGAATAGCTATATTTCAAAACCCAAATCTTTTTTTTTTAAACTTTCACTTAATGAATAAAAATTTCCAAAGTACAGCTTATGGATTACAATGGCTTCCTCCCCCCATAACTTCCCTCCCACCCACAACCCTCCCCTTTCCCGCTCCTGCTCCCCTTCCATTCACATCAAGATTCATTTTCAATTCTCTTTATATACAGAAGGTCAGTTTAGCATATATTAAGTAAAGGTTTCAACAGTTTGCACGCACATAGAAAAACAAAGTGAAAAATACTGTTTGAGTACTAGTTATAGCATTAAATCACAATGTACAGCACATTAAGGACAGTGATCCTACATGAGGAGTAAGTGCACAATGACTCCTGTTGTTGACTTAACAAGTTGACACTCCTGTTTATGGCATCAGTAATCACCCTAGGCTCTTGTCATGAGTTGCCAAGGCTATGGAAGCCTTTTGAGTTCACCGACTCTGATACTAAAATGGATAAAGTATTACATTGTACATCAACAGTCAGGACAAGAGCTGATCAAGTCACTGTTTCTCATAGTGTCCATTTCACTTCAACAGGTTTCCCCTTTGGCATTCAGTTAGTTGTCATCGATCAGGGAGAACATATGATATTTGTCCCTTTGGGACTGGCTTAATTCACTCAGCATAATGTTTTCCAGATTCCTCCATCTTGTTGCAAATGACCGGATTTCATTGTTTTTGACTGCTGTATAGTATTCTATAGAGTACATGTCCCATAATTTCTTTATCCAGTGTACTGTTGATGGGTATTTGGGTTGGTTCCAGGTCTTAGCTATTGTGAATTGAGCTGCAATAAACATTAATGTGCAGACAGCTCTCTTATTTGCCAATTTAATTTCCTTTGGGTAAATTCCAAGGAGTGGTATGGCTGGGTTGTATGGTAGGGTTATATTCAGGTTTCTGAGGAATCTCCAGACTGATTTCCATAGTGGCTTAACCAGTTTTCATTCCCACCAACAGTGGGTTAGTGTCCCTTTTTCCCCACATCCTCTCCAGCATCTATTGTTGGTAGATTCCTGAATGTAAGCCATTCTAACCAGGGTGAGGTGAAACCTCATTGTGGCAAAACCCAAATCTTTAAATGAATTTTACAGTGGAATAGACTAAACCTATATTTTTAATAGTCTTACCATGGTTTGAGTAAGCACCACAAAATAAACACATTATTGCTTTTGTGGTATAAATATAAATATTCATCCTCTAGAAGAATACATAGTGATCCAAATATCCTCATCAATTCAGTTTGGTTTTACCTCTAAATGGGTTTTTCACAAACTTAACAAAATTATTTGATTTTCATAGATTTTTTGACTGCTGTAATTGTGAATAAGGGATTATGGATCTATGTAACAGAATGTAATCCAAACTGCATTTGGAATAGCAGATTATTCTATTATATCTTGCTTATAAAAATATAAAAACAGTAAAATATTCCTCAGATGTTTGTCATTTAAATTGTAGTCTATTTTTGAAGCCTCTACTCCCTTAAATGTAAATTAACCTGTTCTTGTTAATCTTATCAATAAATTATATTAGTTGGAAGGATAAAAATTAGCAAAAAGTCAAGTTATAGAGAAGTTTATATATAATTATTTCACTAAATGAAATCTCAGAATAATACGAGGGTTTTCGCACTGCAATTACTTAGAAAACTACAATTAAATCATAAGGCAAAAGTATCACTTAGCAGGGATTATACTGTGGCCTGTTTATTATTTGTTTCCAATACTTAATACTACAGACAATTTTTACAATGAATCTATGTTTTAAGACTTGGGTTTTATTATTCTTTGAGTATGTGAGGACAACAGATCGGAAAATGCGTGTCTTTGGGAAGATGATTTGCTGCAGTTTCCTAGAAGGAATCAGCAAAGCGACGACGGGGACCAACTGGGAGCATGGGGACAACCAGGAGGAAGAGGAGGCGCAGGGAAATGTGGGCCAGAATCTTTGCTGTGGTTTCTCTGGGAGAGGTGGGTGGAGGAGAGGGAGAGGGCTGAGATGGGCTGTTTTCAGTAAGTCGGGTGAGCTTTGGGATAGCCTCAGGGTAATTAAGGTAGGGGGACAGAGGCATAGAACATGAGAGCCTAGTGTTCTCCTGAGGAAGGCAGCAGCTGGCAAAGGCTACGGATTCACTGATTTGACTCTAAAAGTCTCTTGGCACACGAATGAGACCCATGTCTTTCTGTGCTTGAGTATTAACATGATGACCCTCCTCGTTGTTGCCAATGACAAGATTCCACTCTTGTTAATGACTGGATAGTATCACCATTGCACTATATGTATTACCATTTCTTTTTTTTTTTTTTAAGATTTTATTTGTTTACTTGAAGGTAGAGTTATATGCAGAGAGATGGAGAGACAGAGGGAAAAGTCTTCCACCCACTAGTTCATTCCCCAAATGGCTGCAATGGCCCAAGATGGGCCAATCCAAAGCCAGGAGCCTGGAGCTTCTTCAGGATCCCATGTGGGTGCAGGGACACAAGCATTTGGGCCATCTTCCACTACTTTCCCAGGGCATATCAGAGAGCTGGATCAGAAGGCGGCAGCAGGGACATGAACCCACACCCACATGGGATGCTGGTGCCACAGCACCAGCCCCAAATCACGATTTCTTTATCCACTCACCAGTTGATAGACACCTGATGGTTTCCATTTCGTGGCTCTTCTAATAATGTACTATATAGTTTTCCAGGAAAAATAAAAAGGTAGAAAAAAAGGATTTTTGAATGCTTTCATCATGAAGAAATGATAAATATTTAAGGAGAGTCATATGGTTACCCTGATTGGACATTACACAATATGTACCTATATCAAAAAATCACATGGGGCCAGCATTGTGGCATAGCGAGTTAAACCACTGCCTGTGATGCTGGCATCCCATGTGGGCTCTGGTTTGAGATCTGGCTGCTTTACTTCTGATCCATCTCCCTGCTAATGGCCTGGGAAATCAGGCCCAAGTAGGAGACCCGGGTGAAGCTCCCGGCTCCTGTCTTTGGCCTGGCCCAGCCCTGGCCATTTCAGCCATTTGGGGAGTAAACTAGTGGATGGAAGACCTCTCTCTCTTTCTCTCTGTCTCTCTCTCTCTGTAACTCTGCCTTTCAAATAAATAAATAAATCTTGAAAAAAAAATCACATGGCACCCCATAATAGTACAATTTTTATGTGTCAGCTAATATAGCCCTGGAATGTCAAACAAGGTCCCAAGCATCAAATGCAAATTCTAGAAAATGCTGTTATTATAATCTACAAATTTAAACCAATTATCAATGTAAAAAAAAGTACTTCCTTGTTTTATTTAATGGCTTTTTTTATTACAGACTTTTCATATTCATTCCAAAGAAAAAGTTCATATTGTTGCTATTTTTAACCTTTTTTTATTTGCAGTGTAAAAACTGAACGGTGTCCAGGATGTGACAGGGGTTTGGCACTTAGTGCATCCTCAAGGAATGTTAATCCTCTTCCCTCACGACACTTCCTTTCCCTTTCCCTTTTTTCCATTCATTTATCGCATATTTATTGAGAAGCCACTAAATACAATGTGAGACACCAGGGACACACTTAGTCTTCATGGAGTGGACTATGTAACAACAAGTAACCATGCACAGGATTCATTGCTTGGCACCTGAGACGCCAGGAGAAGGTACACTAGGAGACATTTGTACTCATTAGTGTGAGTGCAACGGCATATTATGTGAATAATTTTTAGCATAATTTAAGACAGTTATTTATTCTTATACATTCTTCAAAGTTTGAACCTGAAATCTTCTGAGTTGGCAAGCAATAGAGTGTTTCTTCTAAAAGCAGTATGTAATATATTTAACTATGGCAGATGAAGAACTTTAAGTACAAGATATCAGTAGATTATCAGTCTGCATGATGAGTTTTCATTTTCATTCTGCCCTTAGGACAGCTTCATTCTGTTGTATTTATTGAGTGCCTACTATATTTATTGGTTTCAAAGATGCTAGGCAACTCAGAGTAATATAAAACTGTGACATACAAGAATAGTTGAATGATTTTGTAATTTCTTATGTTGTTTCTTTAAGCTTTCAGTCAATAAAACATTTACTAGTATTTCTGAACATATTCAACTACTTACAGACATAATTTTAAAATCTAACCATGAGATATTACAAAATAGTATCATCCTTACCTAGCATGGATGCAGGGTTAACAATTATCAGCCACCATTTAGGAATAAAACAGATGCAACAGAGGCACCTTTTGATTCTGCTGTTGGAAAAGTCACAGCTATCTTCAGCCTTGTGCCTGCTGGCAAAGAAAGGTTTCCTTTGTCCTTGACTTTAGCCTTGCATCCTGGGCAGTGAGGATAGCACAAGACCAGGCTAGGATACCATGGATGCAAATAACACCATCACCTCCGGAACCCTCCTCCCCCTGTCGTTCCTCCCTCTGCCTTGCTTCTCTCCTTCTTTATTATAATATATAGATAAAAGATATCACATTATATCTTAATGTATATCTATCTATACAATATACAGATAAAATATACCAAATTAAAAATAACATTTGTATAAACATTATGAAGTCCTATGTCTAGGAGAGGGCTTAAAAGATATCCATCCCATTTTTACTTAAATATTTGATTATTAAGAACCACATACAGCTGAATATAGTTCTAAAAAGCAACTTATATGGTCAGATTTTTGCAACAATGAAAATATGCTACTTCACTATAGATTATCAGTTCATTGTGAGAGTCTCCATAGACTTGTCATAAAAGCTTTCAAATAAAGACTTTTATGAAACATTACCTCAACTATATTAGAGATTATTTTCTAATAACCAATCTATTGTGATCTTTTGTAGATAATCCTTTCTGCTTTCTTTAATAACCAGTTTCTGAATAGACACCCACAGCAGTTTGCTCTTTGATATGTTCATTATTAAATGACTTGTTGCACATTATTGCAACAGTAAAATCTAATAAAACATAGTTTCCCTTTTTTAATATTGGTTTTCCTCTGAGATATTTTGACATGTAATGTATCTTCCCAATATGACAAAATCTTCAGTAAAAATGCATCTCTCTGATTATAAAAGGGGCCTTACCACACTGAGATGAGAGAAGCAATGACTTAAGCTTTATTTTCTATGGGCTTCTTCTTTAGTTTCTTTCTTTTTTTTTTTTAAGATTTATTGGTTTATTTTAAAAGTCAGAGTTACATAGAGAGGGAGAGACAAAGAGAGAGACCTTCCATCTGCTGGTTCACTCCCCAGCTGGCTACAACAGCCAGCTCTGAGCCAGGCCAAAGCCAGGAGCCAGGAACTCCATCTGGGTCTCCCATGAGCGTGGCAGGGGCCCAAGCACTTGAGCCATCTTCTGCTGCTTTTTCTAGGCCATCAGAAGTGGAGCAGTTGGAACAGAAACATGTGCCCATATGGAGAGCTGGCATCACAGGCTGTGACTGTACCAGCTATTCCACAACACCTCCCCATACTGGCCCCCCTTTCAGGTTCTTAATAAAGAGTCATGCTTGTTCCTTCATATTAAAGCCAAGATGCCTTCCTGGGACTCGGGACAATGAAGGTCTGTTTTGTTCCTATCGGTTTTCAATTTTGGCAACAACAGTGAGCTCTAAATAAGATTGAAATCTTTCTTCACGTAAGATCCTTGAGATTAAAAGCTAATGATGTCTTAAAATTCAATTAAATAATGTCTTTACTAGTGCCTGGCCCTTTAGGTAAGTCATGATGGGACTGAAGCTGCCAGGGAACCCCACTTCCATCTTTACATTAAAAGCAGTCTCCTGGGGGTAGGGGTGCTGGCACTGTGGTACAGTGGGTAAAACTGCCACCTATGATGCTGGCATCCCGTATGAGCACTGATTTCAGTCCCAGCTGCTCCACTTCTGGTCCAACTCCATGACCACGCACATGGGAAAGCAGAAGATGGTTCAGGTTCTCGAGCCCTTGCCACCCATGTGGAAGATGTGGATGGTGTTCCAGGCTCCCAGCTTCAGCCTGGCCCAGCCCCGTTTGTTGAAGGCATTCAGGAAATCAACCACCAGATAGAAGATCTCTCCTCCCCTCCTTCTGTCTCTAATTATGGCTTTCAAATAAATAAATCTTCAAAAAAAGTTTTAAGCAGTCTATGAGGCAGAATTTAGCCTAGTGGTTAAGATACCAATAGAGATGATGGCATACTACATCAGAGTACCTGGGCTCAACTCCTGACTCCTGCTCCTGACTCTAGCTTCCTGCTATTGCACATCTTAGAAGGCAGCAGGTGATGCCTTAAGTAAATGGGCTCCTGTCACCCACATGGGAGACCTGAATTGAGTTTCAAGGTCTTGGCTTTGGTCTGGCTCATCCCTGGCATTTGGGGAGTGAAACAACAGGTAGATCTCTCTCTCTCTCTCTCTCTCTCTCTCTCTCTCTCTCTCTTCCCGTCCCCCTTTCAGATAAATAGATAGATATCACGTGCTTGATAAAGAGAGAGAGATGCAGTCTATGTAGGCTCAATGCTTCCCAAAATGTGATCTCTTTACCACCCGTCTCACAATCCACTGCAGTATTCATTAGAGATGCTTATTTGATGACTGTAGTGGGTTGAATACAGTTCTCCACAAAACTGATGTCCCCAGCGAGCCTCAGAGCATGATCATGTTTGAAGCAGAGTCTTTGTGGATAGAATTAGTTAAGATGTGTTCAAACACCATCCAATGACTGGTGTTCTTATATGAAGAGGAGAGGAGTCAGGGGATTCATATAACCCAGGTGAGACTGGCATGCGGCAGCTCTCAGCAAAAGAGCTCCAAGGATTGCTGGTAACCCTGAAGTTAGGGAAGCCCAAGAGACCTTCTTTCCTGGAGTCTTCTGAGGGTGCACAGCCTTAACACACAGAACTCTGAGAGAATAAATGCCTGTTGTTTTAGGCCAACATATTCACAGTTGTTTGCTATCACAGCCCTAGGAGACTAATACAAGTCTTACACTTTCTGCCTGCATCGGATGCTCACCCAAGTGCTCATCAGCATGGAGCCATTATGAAAGCAATGCCACTATCATGAGGCAGAGGTTTTCCCAGAACTGTGGCCTGACTCCCACAGGATTCACCCCTGGCACAGAGGTGTTGCCAAGGCTGACTGTCTCTCCCAAGACCCTAAGTTGATCTCATTGCTCGTTTGTCATTTTTGATGACTGAGTCCCTCCTTGAGAAGAACCTTGTCCCCTTTTCCCTCTGTTTTCCTTCCACCTTCTTGGCATTCTCTTCCTTCTCTGCCATCCCTCAATGTGGCCTTCCTCGGTGTCTAGCGGGGCTGTCTTCACACACCTTCTGGGAAATGGATGTACCTTAGCTTCCAGTACTTCTGTATTCTGACAATTTCTGAATCTTTATCTAAAGCCCAGATCTCTTTTCTGAGCCTCAGATATCTTGAACTGCCTCTTGGACAACTCATGCTGTTGTGTGCAAACCACCAGATCAACTTTGACATATTCAGTATTGAACTCATTCTTTTCCTTTCCAAGTCTGAAGTTCATCTTGTTTTCCTTGCTTGGTGAATGGTACAATAATCTACTCATTGTCAAAACCAGGATTCTAGTGACTTCCTTAGATTCCTCTACCTGCCACATAGGTAATTACCAAATCCTATTGATTCAACCTTCCAAATAGTTCTTAAGTCTGCCCATGTCACTTCCCTAACCAGGTCATCAGCATCTCTCACCTGGATTGTGTTAGAGGATCATAACTGGCTTTTTGTTCTCTTTTTTTTTTTTTTAATTTTTTTTTGGACAGGCAGAGTTAGAGAGAGAGATACAGAGGGAAAGGTCTTCCTTTTCTGTTGGTTCACCCCCCCCCCCCCATGACCACTGCGGCCACTGCGCTGTGGCCAGTGCGCTGTGGCCAGTGCGCTGCGGCAGGCACACCGCACTGATCCGAAGCCAGGAGCCAGGTGCTTCTCCTGGTCTCCCATGTGGGTGCAGGGCCCAAGGGCCTAGGCCATCCTCCACTGTACTCCCAGGCCACAGCAGAGAGCTGGACTGGAAGAGGAGCAACCGGGACAGAATCCGGGGTGCCCACACCACAGGCAGAGGATTAGCTTATTGAGCCGTGGCGCTGGCCTGTTCTCTTTCTATCATATAGTGATCATCCATCCATATCCTTTATAATGGTTAAAAAAATCTTTCTAACACAAACAAAAACAAACAAAAAGACAGTACTCTTCAATTGCTCACCACTGATTCAGGATGAAACCCAGACTCTTCAGCATCACTCTTGAGCCCCTCCCTAACCTCATCCCTGGCCACCTCCCCAGTGGTATCTGACCCCATTTCCATGTCATATTTATGCTCCAAATACCTAGAGATTCTTTGTTGCCCCAACACTCCATATTTTACTTTTCTGTTAGGCTTTTACATGCATTCTTATCCTGGCTTAAAATATCATCATATGATTAAAAAAAAGATTCTTTTTCCCCAAGAAAGGCTATATTATGGCACTGATGTCATTATATGAGATGTGAGCCTTCCAGCATTACTGGAAGTCCTGGGGGCATAGGTTCTTCGATTAGGTAGGGGAGAGATGGTGTAGATTTAAAAGATACCACCTCTGTCCTCAGGCAGCTCATACAATTGAGAAAGAATGTAATATTTTTAAAGAAGGGGAGAAAAAAAATCCATAAATACTTATATAAAGCTTTGTATCAGATTATGCTATAAAGTACAGGAAGACAAAGACAAAGATTCAACAGAGCAGAAGCAGAAGGGTGAGTTATGCCACATTATGAAGGTCCAACAGGACACGAATGAGGACCTAGATGGGGTGAGAGCAATGAAGAATTCTGATGAAAGAAATAAACACTGGAGTAACAATAACTGGAAATAGATCATTTATATACAAGGCTCAATAAGTTCTAGTGTGACCAGAGCTATGTAGATGGTTTTTCTATTTCAAATGCTACTTAATTCAATATATATTTTAAAATAGGGCTAGCACACTAATTTCATAGTTGTACCAATACTACTGACATAGGCTAGAAGACAGTTTATTTAATTGCTTACTCATTTATTTACTTTAAAGGGAGAACATCAGCGAGTGAGACAGAGACAGAGAGAGACAGACAGAGTGAGAGATATTCCATCTGTTGGTTCACTGTCCAAGTCCCTCAATGGTCAAATCTGGACCAGGCCAAAGCCAGGACCCAAAAACTCCATCCAAGCCTCCCCTTGTGTCATCTTCTGCTGCCTGCCCGGGAGCATTAGCAGGAGCCTAGATAGGAAGCTGAGCATCTGGAACTCAAACTGGATCTTCCTTATGGGATGCGGGTGACTCAAGTGGTGGTTTAACACACTGAGCTACACTACCAACCCTAGTGAGCTTATTTAAATTAGAAAGAAGCCACATCAGGCAGTGAGTGGATTTGAATGAGATCATTAGATTAATAGCAGTAAAAGAAGACTATGGATAAAGCAACAATCATGAAGGCCATACTCAAGTGACTAAAGATTGGGCATCACTGTATTACAGCATTAGGTCTTATCTAAAATACTATGCATGATAAAATATGAAGCTGTATAGCTACAGGAGGTATAAAGCTATGCTGTTTGGCGTTTATTGTCTTATCTCCTGAGATAGAAAATACGGAATGCATCTTTAGGTGAAATAATTTGTGTAGTAAGGTAGACATGATGGGTTGAAGAGAAAAAAAAAGCAGGGTGAAGGTGGGATCCCTGGAGTCATTGAAAGCACAAAGAACACTCTGGTAAAAGAACAAAAAGAGAATTAGATATGGTGAGTGAAGCACAAAATGCTCACAAATCAGAGTAGTGACCCACATTCTAGTGCTTCTGTGGCAGGGGTCTAGGGTTATTAAAATTCTTTTTCCCCACCAGGTTCGTGTCCCATGTCAATGAGGAATGAGGAGCATGGATAAGGAAGAGTGTGTAAAGCAGAAGCGGTTTACTGAGGCCGGCGCCACAGCTCAACAGGCTAATCCTCCGCCTTGCAGCGCCGGCACACCAGGTTCTAGTCCTGGTCGGGGCGCCAGATTCTGTCCCGTTGCCCCTCTTCCAGGCCAGCTCTCTGCTATGGCCCGGGAGTGCAGTGGAGGATGGCCCAAGTGCTTGGGCCCTGCACCCCATGGGAGACCAGGAGAAGCACCTGGCTCCTGGCTTCGAATCAGCGCGGTGTGCCAGCCGCAGCACGCCGACCGCAGCAGCCATTGGAGGGTGAACCAACGGCAAAAGGAAGACCTTTCTCTCTCTCTCTCTCTCTCTCTCTCACTGTCCACTCTGCCTGTCCAAAACAAACAAACAAACAAAAACCTTAGAAAAAAAAGTGTTTACTGAGAAAAAGCAGAGAAGAAATCAAAAATGAAAGAAAAAAATAAATTTTAGCTCCCTGCAATGCCTACAGAGGGTCCCTGAAGGAGACAGCCATTGATGTCTAGGGGTTTTTACAGCTGTAAAATGGGAATTTCCTGTGATTGATCTGGGAGAAGGACAGTTTCGATTGGTTGACTGGGTGAAAGTTCCAATGGAGACCCAAAATAAAGACAACAGAAAACACAGGAGACTTTCCCACAACTCGCATAGAATTCTTATTACCAAGATCAGTTACAACAGCACAGAAAAGCCCCCACTACAAGGACTAGCACACAGCGCCAACATCCTTCACAGAACCTGGTTACTAGACCTTTTCAGGTCCTCTGAGACTCATCTCCAGCTGGTGGGGGAGGGACCCCCTGCTCCTTGTCTACCTAGCCAGGAGTCATCTATCACTCCTACTCCAAGTAGCCAAGAAATTAAGAAGGAAGAGACATACAACAGAACATAATTGTTTGAATAATTGCAGACCTTCTGTCAGGGTTAGCCACAACACTGTCGACTACTAGAAAAACCACGTCAGACCTAGACAGAGATAAGGAAGGAAAAGTATTGGGAAAAGAAAGAAAGAATTTGAATGCAGGAAAGCATTATATTAGTTGGGGTTCTTCAGAGAACCACAACCAATGAGAGAGAGAGAGAGAGAGAGAGAGGACATTCTTATATAATCGCAGAGGTTAAGAGTTTCACAGCCTGCTGACTGCAAGTTGGAGACCCAAGAAAGCAAGTGGTATAATTCAGTCCAAATCCAAGTCCAAGTCCAAGTCCAAGGGCCTGAAAGCCATGAAGTCAATGGTATATATCTCAATCCAAGGGCAGGAGAAAGTAAGAGGAAAGATCCCAACTCAATCAGTGAGGCAAAAGGAAAAGGGATGAATTCCCCCTTCTTGCTCCTTTCCTTATACTCAGGCCCTCAGGATTGGATGCCATCCACCCACACTGGGGAGGGTGGTCTTCATTCTAAACCCACCCATTCAAATGTCAATCTCATCTACAACCAACCTCATGGACACATCCGGCAATAATGCTCAGTTCTCTAGGCATCCTTTAGCCCAGTTGAGTTGACTCAAAATTAACCATCACAGCATGACAGTAAGAGATTGTTCTTCGGTTAGGGAAAAATGTGTGGAATCTTCTGAGTTAGAGGGGAAACTACAGGTCATACATCGGCAGGCCAATTCCTCTTCTGAGAGTTCTGGAAGACTGAGAGTATAGAAAGAGAAGAGTGTTTATACATGTTGGTCTCCATCTTCTGAGTGATATGTGCTAATTTCTCTGAAATATCTGGGAACCAATCTCAGCCATGTGATATTATAATCTAAGCTTGAGTTATATAAGTGCTTTAACTGGCAGATGAAGGCAGAATAACAACACAAGAATGGGGATAAATAGAGGCTTCCATTTTTGAAGTCATCAGCTACGTGAGCTTAAAAAAATCTATAGGCTAAGAGTATGAATAGAACAGAAGGTAGAAATTCTACTATATGACTTCCTCCTTCAGATAAAAATGCTATATTGCTCTGTTTATTGAACATGAAACTTCATAGTTTATAAACAAGGGACATATGTGGACCTTCTCCAGTATAACATGAAAGAGCTATGATGTCTTCCCTCCCCTCCCCATAAAAATCAGTGAGCACGTTTTGGTTAACTAAATTAATTGTGCAACAAGGATGCTAAGGTTCTTGTGATGATACATAATACTTCAAAATACTAAAAAAGATTGTGTGTAAATACTTGATCAAACACAATAAATTTTCAATTCACGTTCAGGGAGTTGGATTACATTATTAATCCAGTCCATTAGTGTAGCATTGTCATTTGACTCCTTTGGTACGATAATATATTTTTTAAATTTAAAGGCACATGGGGAGAGAGAGAGAGATCTTCTAACCTCTGCTTCATTCCCCAAATGCCTGCAGCAACCATGGTGGACCTAGCTGAAGCCAGGAGTCAGGAACTTCATCTGGGTCTCCCACTTGGGTGTCAGGGGCTCAAACGTTTAGGCCATCCTCTGGTGCTTTTCCCAGGCCATTACAGGGAGACCAGAAGGAAAACAGTGGGGACATGAACTGGCATCCATATGGGATGCTGTGGCAGGCAGTGGCTTTACATACTGCGCCACATGACAGCCCCTGTTACTGACATTTAAAAAATGTATCCCAAGTCCTAGCATACTTAACAAATAGATACTTTTGAGATAACTCATGGACTACAACCATTCTGGATTTATTTAGTTGGTGTTTAGCCTCTCCTAAATACACCCGCATTCAATTAGTCAATAACAAGTCTCCACAATAGCTTTGCTGGCAACAAGAAGGCATCAGTTGAAAACTCACAACACCGACAGTGACAGCTGTCTGCTTTTCCCACTCGTGATTCATCATCCTTCCTACTCTAGGTTCTTTTAAGTCACACTTCCTTTCCCATTTACAACTTAGTGAGACCAAGAAAATGAAAAAAAACTGAAGTTTCAACATTCCCCTCTGAAAGCTCTTTGGGATTCTGAGCTGCCTTTTGCAGAGCCAGGATTCTGAGTAATCTAAAATAAGAGCTGGCAACAGAAGTTTGCCAGCTGTTACACATTTACCAGTCCAGGGACATTTTTCCTCCCTCTGGGCTGAGTAGTTCTAAAAGGCCAATCTTGACCTTATTTGGATTAAAACTTATAGCAGTCACACAACAGGACCGCTTTTAAAATTTCGCGCTTATCCTTAGAGGGGGGTAAAAAAAAAGAGTTTGACCTGTTTGCTTTTTCAGATAAGAAGATATCTAGTGGAGTTTTGATGAAAAATCTATGAATCTGCAGTAAAGACACTTTTTGCACTTCTCTATTTTTTTTGTCAAATTTGGTATTTCTTTAAAACATTGTGAGATGCTGTGAAGGTGTTTTGGGGTCCCCCAAAGCACCCTCTGATTGGAGATACACTAAAAAGACTCATGGGATTCAGAATGTAGTAGTACTCACAGCTCAGACTTACAACAGTGATGCAGTAAGGACAGGCAGCTAAGGCATCAGGGAAATCAGCCCAGACCAAGTCCACATGCCGGCTTCCTCATGCAGCCCCTCCCACGAGAGATCATATGAGTGTGCCCTTCCTCAGCAAACCAAACACAGCCCATGCGTAGATGTTTTTGTCCAGGGAATCCCACTGGAGACTCAGAGCTCAAAGATTTTATGGAAGCTCATCTTGCAGGCAAATCCCCTTAGCATGCTCCACAACTCCAAATCCCAGCAGAAAAACAGGTGATCTGCGTCAGTCAGGTTGTGTTGGCAAGGCACAGCGAAACAACCGATCAGCTAGGGAATGATTAGAGCACTCCCCAAATTCACATTCTCAGCCATCAGCTCCCTTGAAGCAGGCGCTTCTAGGAATCAAAGTCTCACATCTGCTAAGTTAGCCCTTTTCTTCACAAAAGCACATTTGCAGTTTTTCTACTTTGCATAAGACACTTAAATTCAGAGTAAAGAAAAATATCTCTACATATTTCATGAACAGTGAAAATATATGATGATGACCTGGATGACACACATTTCACCTTCAAATGTAGAGTAAAAGAAAATTCTACCACAGAGGTCTCACTGAAAAAGACCCTGCGAAAAATTGCTAGCTGTTGCAGATAGCTAAGGACATTAGGCAATGTCTTCTAAATACTCATCTAGATGCTATGAGTTAGTGTGTCCTGAATCACACACTACAAAATTAGGCCATTTAGATGTGGAGTGTCTATCATTTGGTTATTCTTTAATCCAAATTTTTAAACAAAGACTGATGCATTCTACTGTCCTGCTGTTTTTCATACTAAATTGCCCCTAAGCAATACCAAAAATCAACAAAATGCTGTTGTGAACATCAGCTTGACATCTTCATATGAGACATATTTTCTTTGCTGTTCAAAAAGTAATTAGGATACCAAGGATTTAGACTTAATAATGCTTCTAAAATAATGAGGTACATGCCTGAATACATGAAGGGCCTTTACAAATTCACAGAAAAAAATGCATATTATGAAAAAAACTAGAACACTGGTGGAGAAACCAAGATGGTGGAATAGTGAGGGCACCTACTGCTCTAGTCTAGGGGAATATAGTTTAAAAAACGTGGAGAGAGTACAATTTCAGGGAAGAGTTAGGGAGAAGATGGCAGAGGAAACTCCACGCAAACTAGTGGGACACTGTAGACCTACATGGAAGGTGCAGATGCACATAACTCAGGACCGTAGCAGCCAAGAGCCTAGGCACCAGCTTTGGAGAGTGAGGTGAGACCAGACTGCAGCAGCCTAAGCCACCGGCAATATAGCTGCGGGAGGAGCCTGGAACAGGCCAGGCTTGGAGTCCTGTAGGGGACAGTATACCTGCCAACCTAGGGGGAAAAAAAGGAGGGGCATGTTTCTCTCTCCCTGACCACCTGGCACCAGTATCCTGTAACTAACTGAGAGGGAGTGGGCACCATTTTGGACATTCACCACAGCTACACCAGCTCATGTCCACATGCCCAGCAACCAACAGAGAGGAGATGCCTGAGTCTGGCTGGAAGGATTGACAGGGGTCTGGGTGCTCGTGACTGTGGGAGCCCTGTGTGCTGGGGCTGTGAAAACACTGTGGCTGTATGTACAAGTGCAGGGAAGTCACTGTGGGGGGCTCCACATGTTTGAAGCTCACTGATTCCCTGGTGAGGGTCATTGCTGTGGAATCCATTCGCAAACCAAGGACTGCACAGATCCTTTGAGTGGTTCTTGTGGCAGCACGAATAAGTATTAAACCCACTGAGGCTAGCACCCAGGCATTGGTCTCCTTGGAGGAGAGGAGGTGATTGTGAGACTGTGCCAACAGAGCAGAATAAACCTCCCCTCTGATTACAAAAAAGAAAGGAGATTTATCACGCCCGATTTGGGTGTCACATTGAACACTCTCTTCACACTGGAGCATTTAACAGAGCTCCCTGGCCACACCCAGCACACACCTAAGGGTATTCACTGAAAGAGCAGACACTCCACTAATCTACAGAGGCAGAGTCCAAAGATAAAAGCCATCACGGGGGAAAAAAAAACCAATACGTATCTCCACAAATGCTTAAAGATAAATGCAGCAATTCAAGAAACAAGAATAAGGAAGATAACATGATGCCTTCAAAGGAATACAAGAACACTTAGTACTAGAATGTGAATAGGAAGACTTCGAAGAAATGCTGGAAATGGAATTCAAAAAATTGTTCATAGGATTACTTAGAAGTAATCAAAAGCAAATGCAGGAATTGAAGAAATCTGTACAAGACTTGAATGAAAACATCTTCCATGAAATTGAAATTTTAAAGAGAAATCAAAATGAAATATTAGAAATGAAGGATTCAATAGAACAAATAAAAAATGTGGTGGAGGGCTGGCGCTATGGCCAGTGAGTTAACACCTTGGCCTAAAGTTCCAGCATCCCATATGGGCACCAGTTCGAGACCTGGCTGCTCCACTTCTGATCGAGCTCTCTGCTATGGCTTGGGAAAGCTGTAGAAGATGGCCCAAGTCCCTGGGCCCCTGCACCCACGTGGGAGACCCGGAAGAAGGTCCTGGCTCCTGGCTTCAGATCGGCCCCAGCTCCAGCCGTTGCAGCCAATTGGGGAGTGAACCATTGGATGGGAGACCTCTCTCTCTCTCTGCCTTTCCTTTGTCTATGTAACTCTGACTTTCTAATAAACAAATATTTAAGAAAAAATGTGGTACAAAGCCTTAACAAGACAAATCTCAGGAAATTTCACTGTCAGAAAAAAAAATAAAAAGAAGAAGAAGAAGAAATTAGAAAACTAAAAAACAGTGTTGGGTATTTATGGGATACTATCAAATGAACCAATGTAATGCATCATAGGAGTTCCTAAAGACATGGAAAGAAAGATGGATTAAAAGATCTTTTTCGTGATGGGGCCAAAGCGATGGCACAGTAGGTTAATCCTCCGCCTGTGGCACTGGCATCTCATATGGTCACCAGTTCTAGTCCTGGCTGTTCCTCTTCCAATCCAGCTCTCTGCTTTGGCCTGGGAAAGCAGTAGAAGATGGCCCAAGTCCTTGGGCCCCTGCACCTTCATGGGAGACCGGGAGGAAGCACCTGGCTCCTGGCTTTGGATTGGCGCAGCTCCGGCCGTTGCGGCCATTTGGGAAGTGAACCAACAGATGGAAGACCTTTCTCTCTGTCTCTCCCTCTGTCTGTAACTCTACCTCTCAAGTAAATGGATAAAAATATATACAAAAAAAGATGTTTTTAGTGAAATAATTACAGAAAACTTCCCTTATTTGGAGAAAGAAAGGGACATCAAAGTATAGGAAGCACATAGAACTCCTAATACACATGACCAGAAAAGACCCTCACCATGACACATTGTAGTCAGACTCTCCACGGTAAAACAAAAAGATTCTAAAATGTGCATGAGAGAAATACCGGATTACTTTCAGAGGATCTCCAATTAGACTCACAGCGGATTTCTCATAAGAAACCCTACAAGCTAGGAGAGTGGTAAGATATATTCTAAGTCTTAAGAGAAAAAAAACTGTCAATTCAGAATACTGAATTCTGCAAAGCTCTCATTTATGAAGGAAGGTGAAATAAAGACCTTCCATAAGAAACAAATTGAAAAAATTTGTCATCACTCAGCCAGCCTTACAAAAGATACTTAAGGATGTGCTATAGGCCAGCACCGTGGCTCAATAGGCTAATCCTCTGCCTGCGGCACCAGCACACCAGATTGTAGTCCCAGTTGGGGCACCGGATTCTGTCCCAGTTTCTCCTCTTCCAGGCCAGCTCTCTGCTATGGCCCGGGAGTGCAGTGGAGGATGGCCCACGCCCTTGGGCCCTGCACCTACATGGGAGACCAGGAGAAGCACCTGGCTCCTGGCTTCAGATCAGCGCAGTGCACTGGCTGTGGTGGCCATTGGAGGGTGAACCAACGGCAAAAGGAAGACCTTTCTCTCTGTCTCTCTCACTGTCCACTCTGCCTATCAAAAAAAAAAGCATGGTCATCACTATGAAAGAGGGTAAAAACACAAACTCTCCCAGTAGACATACAAAGGAAATCCAAAGTAAACAATAGGCATATTTATGAAAAAAGGCAGGGCCAAATCATTTCTTATCCATAGTTACCTTGAATGTAAATGGTCTCAGCTCTCCAGTTAAAAGACACAGACTGGATGAATGGTTTTAAAAAAGAAAACCCATCTATTTGCTGCCTACAAGAAACACATCTCACCAACAAAGATGCACACAGACTGTGTTGGACCTCCCAACTGCTGAGATGCCCACTTGTTCGGGAGGATGCCCAAAGATCCAGACTCCAGAGGAGTTGATGAAAAAGCACGAGATTTTATTGAACATTTGCGCAAACGGGCCCCCACCTCAGGCAGTGAGGAGCCCCGAGCGGCTGTTACACACCGGCTATATAGGCAACGAATTAGTATATTGCTAATGAGCATGTGTAAAATGCTGGCGGAGAATGCAGAGGTGTTACAGGATTGGTCAGTTCGGAGGAACAATTAGCATATTGGAGAATGCTGGCAAAGAATGCTGGCAGAGAGTGCTGGCGGAGAATGCTGGGGTGTTACAGGATTGGTCAGTTCGGAGGGACAATTAGCATATGGGAGAATGCTGACGAAGAATGCTGAGGGAGAATGCTGAGGTGGCACGGGATTGACCGGTCGCTGTGACATCATAAGTGCGCGCCTAGGGACTTTCTGAAGGGGAGGGGTAGCTCTGCTCAGGCGTTGTTTTTTCCTTCCCAGAGAATGTTCTGCCCGCTAATCTCTGGGGAACATCTAGCTTTTTAAAGAAACCCCTGGTATTTGCCCAGGCCTAATTTCTTGTCCCCCCCACCCCATAAGGGTCCTTCAACTGAAAGTGAATAATTGGAAAAAGATATTCCATGCTTACAGAACGAAAAAAGAGCTGATGTAGCCATGTTAATATCAGACAAAATATACTTCAACACAAAAACTTTTAGAAGAGACAAAAAAGGGCACTATTCAATGATTAAGGAATCAATTCAACAAGAAAATGTGACTATAATAATTGTATATGCACCTAATTACAGGGCACCTGGCTATTTAAAAGAAATATTAAAGAATTTAAAGGGAGACAGAGACTCTCATACAATAGTAATGGAGGACTTCAACCCCACTCGCAGCAACAGACTGAATAACCAGACAGAAAATCAGCAAGGAAACAACAGGTAATCAATACTTTAGACCAAATGGACCTAACGGATATCTATAGAACTTTTCATTCTACAGTGGCAGAGTACACACTTTTCTCAGCCGTGCATTTAACTTTCTCTAGGATAGACCACAGGTTAGGCCATAAAGCAAGTATCAGCAGATTCAAAAAAATGGAAATTGTACCATGCATCTTCTTTGACCACAGTGGAATGAAACTGGAAATCAACAACTCAAGAATCTCTAGAACATATGAAATCACATGGAGATTGACCAACATGCTCCAGAATGAATAGTGGAAAAATGAAAAACTGTTGAGGAACAGTGTTTTTCTATACTATTTATTGAGGTATTTATTTAATATAGTTAATCTTCTGTGTTTAAAGTTAATTGAAAATAGATTTTAGTAAAAGATAAAAATGGGAGTGAGAGAGGGAGAAGGAAGAGTGTGAGAAAGCAGGTGGGAAGGTGGGTACAGTGGGAAGAATCACTATGTTCCTAAAGTAACTATGGAATGCATGAAGTTTGTATACCTTAAATAAGAGGTTTCTGGGAAAAAAATTTTTAAAAAACACTCAGTAGTGCTAATAATACATTGTTACTGATTTTTAAAAAAACTATATATGGATTTCAAAACTTTCTGCACCAAAATAAATGTATCTTTTGGGGCCGGTGCTGTGGCACAGCAGGTTAAAGCCCTGACCTGAAGCACTGGCATTCCATATGGCAGCTGGTTCTAGTCCCAGATACTCCTTTTCCGATCCAGCTCTTGGCTATGGCCTGGGATAACAGTGGAAGATGCTCCAAGTGCTTGCACCCCTGCACCCACATGGGAGACCTGGAAGAAGCTCCGGGCTCCTGGCTTCGAATCAGCGCAGCTTCAGCCATTGCAGCCATCTGGGGAGTGAACCAGCAGATAGAAGACTTCTCTGTCTCTAACTCTCTCTGTAACTCTTTCAAATAAACAAATCTTTAAAAAAATGTATCTTTTGATTCCATTTGCCCAGAATTGTTTGAAGGTCCCCCATATGTACAAATGGTTTTATTGCCACAGTGTTATTAAATTAGACCAGAGTATTGTTACCATTGTTGTTTTGATATTTAAGGGCCTTATTAATGTGGAAGCAGCCACAGAATCTCAAGAGTAATGGGACAATATAGTAGTGCTTTTAACAGCTCTCGAGGACATGTGACTTGAGACATTAACTTAATTGCATATAAGCATTATTCTTCCTATTTTGATAACTTGAAATCCAGATTTATTATTCCAGGGGACAGTGCATGGATCAGAGGGTCTTTCATTCTTGGCATACAGAGCCACAGACTCCTTTTGAAATCAGATGCCACTAGGGACCAGCATTGTGGTGCAGCAGGTAAAGCTGCCACCTACAATGCCAACAAACCATATGGGTGCCAGTTTGTGTCTGACTGCTCCACTTGTGATCCAAATACCTTTTAATGGTCTGGGAAAAGCAGCAGAAGATGACTCGAATTCTTGGGCCCCTGCCACCCATATGGGAGACCTGGATGAAGCTCTTGGCCCCTGCAGCAACTTGGGGAGTGAATCAGCAATTGGAAGACCTCTCTGTGTCTGTCCCTCTCTCTCTCTCTGTAACTGACTTTCAAATAAAAAAATAAATCTTAAAAAAGAAAAGAAATAATATGCTATAAGACAAAAGAAAAACTCATAAACTCTGAAAGATGAAGTACAGTCAGCCCTCCATAACCACTGGTTCCACATCTAAGATTCAACTCACCACAGATTAAAAATACTAGAAAAACAAGGACGACCTCTTGGGATTCCCACATGCTATTTCAGAGTGCTAGTTCAAGTCTTGACTCCTCCATTTCTGATCCAATTCCTCTTACTACATCCTGGGAGGCAGCAGGCGATGGGTCAAGTACTTGGGCCCCTGTTGCCCTACATGTAGGAGCCATGAATGAAGTTGCAAGCTCCTGGCTTTGGCCTGGCCTGGCCTATCCCTTCTTGTTGCAGGCATCTGGGGGAATGAAACAGTGGATGGAAAATTGCTGTCGCCTCTGTCTCTGTTTCTGTTTCTCTCTATGTGTCAGTCTGCCTTTCAGGTAGATGAAAATAAATAAATGTTTTTAAAAAATTAGAAAAACAAATTGTTATGATGATGAATCCATACACACTTTCTTTTCATTATTCCCTAAGTACAGTAGATCAACCATTTATATAACACTCAAATTGTATTATGTATTATAAGTAACCTAGAGATATTCTATAAAACAATGTGTGTAGGATATATGCAGATTGTATGTCATTCTATGTAAGAACTTTGAGGAATTTTTATATCACAAGGACCCTGGAACCAATTCACCAAGAATAGCAAGGGACAACTATACCTACCAAAGAGATCACAAGTAAGAGTATTTCAATTCAAAACAAGGCAACTGACAAATGTAAATCGTTGAGCACCCTCCTCCACTTCCCCTACCACCTACCATCAACCAGATGGGCAGACAGGCTGGAGCTGAGGGCAACATTACCTCAGTTACATAAGATTAGAAATTACAGCTTCTTTTGAGTATCCTACTTTTATTGCATGTATGTTTAACCCTATGACACCATCATTCAATACATCAAGCTACATCATTATACAGCATTGCCCCTGGAAGAGGTTAATTGGCTATAAATAAACCATTGCACTGTAAAAGCTGTACTTATATGACTTTTGATTTAGACTCATTCTTCAGGTTTATAAATATGCTAGATGTAGTTCCCCCAGTTAGCAGCTGTAGCTTCTTAGGAGGAGAAACGAACAACCAACATCTTCTCCTGAGAGCCCCGATGGGGCCATGTATTAAGTTGGCTCATCTGAAGTCTCTCTTCCAACTCAGAAAAACCCATTCTACAAATTCTCTCCATGTTGCAGCTCTCCACATGTGATTTTATGAATACAGATCATTTTCTCACTAAGTAGCATAGAACCTAGAATATAGGAAAGTTTAATAAATATTTAGGGAAGAAAACAAGGAAGGGAGAGGAAGAGAGAGACAGGAGAGAGAGAAGGAAAAAAGGAAAGAGCAAGAAGCTCAGCCCAAAGAGAAACTTTCACAAATCCATTCTTTCAAAATCATGCCCCTAACCATGACCACATTTTTACTTTACCTTTTCAATCCAAAACATCATCACCTATGTGTATGCTTTGCTCAAAGCAGGTAATGTCACTCCAACTCCAGTCAGGAGAAATAAATTGCATAGCACTTAGAGCTCCAGCAGCATCCCATATTGGTGATGGTTTGAGTCCTGGCCACTCCACTTCTAATCCAGTGCCTTGCTAATGCTCCTGGGAAAGCAGTAGAGGATGGACCAAGTCCTTGGGCCCTTGCACTCATCTGGGAGGTCTGGAAGAAGCTCCTGGCTCCTAGCTTCAGGTAAGCTCAACTCTGTCCATTGCAGCCATTTGAAAGTGACCCAATGGTTAGAAGATGTATCTCTGTCTCTCCCTCTATCTCTCTCTGTAACTCTGACTTTCAAATAAATAAATAAATCTTTTTTTTAAAAAAAAGAATACTGCAGTAGTAGACAAAAGGAGCTGTGTTAGAGTATATATATAAATTCTTAAAAAAACTATAAAATGTGACATAAACATATAATTTCGCATGTGCAATACTGAAATATATGAGTGGCCTTCAAAACATTCATGGAAAAATGCACATTATCTTTTAATTCCATTCTTCCATGAGCATTTTCACAGGCCCCAATACATGTAACTCTATATATCTACATATAAGTGCCAGAAACTTCCAATTACTTTGTATATATTAGCGTAGTAATCTTCACAACACTCTAAGACTGTTCTATCATTTTCCTCATTTTACAGTTAAGAAAATTGAGGCACAAAGAGGTTAAGTAAGCTTTCTGAGAACCCAAGGTTTAATCCCAAACAGCCATACTCCAAAGTCACTGCTTGTGACTACTTTTCTGTTTCTTTAAAGACACACTGCTTCACTTGTCTATGCCTGTTTCTTTACTCTAGAAATAGGCTGATAACACTTATCTTCATACAACTGTTTGAGCTATAAAGCCAGTAAGGGCTACAATGCCTAAAAATATTGGCACAAAATAGGGACTCATTGCATGTGAGTTCCTGTTCTCCTTCTCTTGAGTGGCCTCTGGCCCAGCGACCGCTCAGCAGACATTGAGAAACACCAGAAGCAACTCACCCTGGGCTGAAAGGACACTTTCTCTTCCTCCTAAGAGAAGTCAAGGAAGCTTTATGAAAGATGAATGGTTTCATACATTGCATCAATGTGTGAAAGGACAGGCACTGGACACACACACCCCTGCTTGGCACCATCACCCTGTCCCACCAGCTGCATGGCCACCCTGACCCAACCCTGCCCCATACCTCAAGACACACTGTTCCTTGTGCTCGTCACCCTACTGAACAAGTGACACACATTGCCTGAGACATGACTAACATGGTGTATGCGGGATCAGAAGCAAACTCTTGGCTTTAGCTCCAAATGAAACTAGTAGAAGGGGTCAGAGTTGTGAAAGCCAAGGATTCCTATTCCCAAGACCTGGGTACTTTAAATCTCAAGAGACAAATCTCTACAGGAAACCAAGTCTAACATCAATTTTATTTGAGTTAACACATCAGCTGAAAAGAATAATATATATATATATATATGTCCTCATACGTATGTATTTGTATACGTATATATGGAGCTACATAACCCTAGTCCTGAAAGCAAAATATAAGTCACCAGGGATCTGGGGGAGATTGCTGGTGACAGGGAGAGAGACAGCATAAAAACCTCTGAGCTCCTGAACAGGGGTGCCATTCCCTGGACCCTTCTGTTGAGTGCAATAAGTCAGGCTGGGGTGATCTGGGACACTCCAGCTAGTCACGTCTGAGGCTACCTGGGAAGAAAGGCAAAGCCAAAGGGTAGAGCAAGCCTTGCAAAGGTGCCATCTGCCCAGTGTGTGTGGAGTCATAGGGTAGAACTGACAGCAGAGGGTTTCTAGATAGCCAGGCACTGAGCCAGAAACTGTCTCTACCCGGCTCATGGAGCTTCCTAGAGGAGGCATGCATGGTGCTCAGAGTGCAAGATTCCAAAAGGGCCTGGCAGATAAATGGGAGAAAAGGCAGAGGAAAGAAGGGCAGAAACAGACTGACATGGCTTTTATATACGACTGTGACACCTCAGTGAATGCACTGGAATGAACCCATGGCCAAACATGAGGATTCTTATCTCTCCATCCATGCCAACACATGCCAGAGACCAGCCAAGGAGTAAATGCACCATCCTTAGGGAAGCCTGGATGCCAGATATGAACCCCTAGAGCAGCACACAGAGCCCTTTGTTGATCAAGTTAAAGAGCTTACATGAAAGAAGTCACCACACGGACCAAATGTACTGCCAGCAGGTAGAAAGGTGCCTTATACTGCAAATAGAAATAGATGAAAGAGAGGGAGAAAAAATGACAGATTAAGGAGCAGCACACTGTGCATGTCTAGGGAGAAACAGGGAGGGGAATAGTGCAGGAGGTGCACTCTCATCAGAGAATCAGAGATAAAACTGCCTGGGAAGCCCGACAGGAGGAAGGGAATCAGCGTGAACCTGCATAGTGAGTGCTGATGCACAATCAGAGACCACAGAGAGCCAGAGCCATGCAGAGCTGGAGCCAGGGGCATTTATGAGACAGGGAAGATGGACTGGACCAATCCATGGGCATAGAACCAGAGAGAGAGCACTTGGTGTGGGTCTGGACTGGAGCCCAGAAGGCTGGCGGTTGCTGGTGGTCACTTGTGGTCCTAGTGGAAGTGGAGGGAGACGGTCAATTCAAACCAATCTCTCCAAAACAGAACCTGCTAGCAGGCTGAGAGTGGGCACCATTTTTTAAAACAAGACAAAATTATGGAAGCCAGCAGGTACCCACGTAGTAGTTCACTGAGTTGAGGTACCTGAACACAGTGCTGGCGGCAGCGGAACGCAGGCTTCCACCAGTGACGCTAGTGTGCACGTGTGATCCAGAGCTTCAAGCAGAGGAAATGGACCACAGTTCCCCACTGATTCAGAGCTCAGCTGGGAAGTGGCTGGTGAGCTACAAGGGGCAGAGGGGCATGTGCACCTCTGGACTCAGTGACTATGGGGGTCATAAATGCTGAGACCTTGGGGCCTTGGTGGCTACATGAAAAGGTGTAGGAATGTGGCTGGGTATTGAGTTCTACCACACCGAACTTGGTGTTACCCTGGAAACTCGCCCCACCCTAGAGCATAGACAAGAGCCCCCTGGCCACACCCACCACACACCTCCTGGTAATCACTGAAAAGGGCAGGACAGTCCACGAAGCCACAGAAGCTTACCCCAAATATAAAAGTCAACAAAAGAAAAACTAAAAAATCAATTCCACATATGCCAAAAAATAACAGTCAAAATTCAAGAAACAAGAATAAGGAAGTCACTATGCCCTCTCCCCCATCCCCAGGAACAGCATTTCTATACTAGAATGCAAAGATGAAGAGATCAAGAAAATGCCAGAAACGGAATTTAGAAAATTAATCAAGGGATTACTCAAAAAAAAAAAATCATAAGCAAATCCATGAACTAAACAAAACCGTACATGACATGAACAAAAATTTTTCCCCAAAAATTGAGAATTTAAAGAGAAATCAAAATGAAATTTTAAAAATGAAGAATTCGACCGGCGCCGTGGCTCAATAGGCTAATCCTCCACCTTGCAGCGCCGGCACACCAGGTTCTAGTCTCAGTCGGGGCGCTGGATTCTGTCCTGGTTGCCCCTCTTCCAGGCCAGCTCTCTGCTGTGGCCAGGGAGTGCAGTGAAGGATGGCCCAAGTGCTTGGGCCCTGCACCCCATGGAAGACCAGGAGAAGCACCTGGTTCCTGCCATCGGATGAGTGAAGTGCGCCGGCAGCAGTGCGCTGGCCACGGTGGCCATTGGAGGGTGAACCAACTGCAAAAGGAAGACCTTTCGCTGTCTCTCTCTCTCTCTCACTGTCCACTCTGCCTGTCCAAAAAAAAAAAAAAAATGAAGAATTCAAAGAATCAAATTTAAAGTGTGGTGGAAAGCCTTAACAATAGACTTGATGAAGAAGAAGAAAGAATATTTGAACTAGAAGACAAATCTTTGAAAATCTTACAGCCAGTCCAAAAAAAAAGCCAAGAATAAAATAGAAAACTAAAACATAGTGTTGGAGATCTATAGGATACTATAAAATGACCCAACAAATGAGTCTTAGGAGTTCCTGAAGGAATGAAAAGAGAAAAGGGAATAAAAAGCCTATTTAGGGAAATAATTACAGAAAACTACCCCAATTTGAAGAAAGAAAGGGACATCCAAGTACAGGAAGCATATAGAACTGCTAATTGACATGACCAGAGAAGATCTTCACCACGACACATTGTAGTCAAACTATCCACTGTAAAAACATAAAGAAAAGATTCTAAAATGTGCATGAGAGAAATTCCAGATTACATTCAGAGGATCTCCAATTAGACTCACAGCTGACTTTTCATTAGAAACCTTATAGGCTAAAAAAGAAAGGTGAGATATATTCTAAGTCATAAGAGAAAAAATTGTCAACCCGGAACACTTAACTCTGCAAAGCTCTCATTTTTGCATAACAGTGAAATAAAGACCTTCCACAACAAACAGAAATTGAAAGAATTTATTGACACCCATCCAGCCTTACAAAAGATGTTTAAGGATGTGCTACACACAGAAACACAGAAAGATAGTCATCATTATGGAAGAGTGAGAAGGCAGAAAACCGACAATAGAAGTACAAAAGAAATCCAAAGTAAACAGTAGAAATATTTAAGGAAAAATGTTGTTCCTTATCAATAGTCACCTTGAATGTAAATGGCCTCAATTCTCTAGTTTAAAGGTACAGACTGGCTGAATAGATTGAAAAACAAGACCCATCTATTTTCTGCTTACAAGAAACACATCTAACCAACAAAGATAAACACAGACTGAAAGTGAAAGGATGCAAAAAAATACTTCATGCTAACAGAAACCAAAAAAGAGCTGGTGTTGCCATCCTAATATCAAACAAAACAGACTTTAACATAACATCTGTTAAAAGAGATGAAGAAGGGCACTATGCAACAACTAAGGGATCAATCCAACAGGAAGATGTGACTATAATAAATGTATACGCACCCAATTAACGGGCACCTGGTTCTGTAAAAAAAATGTTAATAGACCTAAAGGGAGACATAGACTCCAACACAATAGTACCAGGGGACTTCAAAACCCTACTTTCAGCAACAGACCAACTAGACAAAAAGTCAACAAAGAAACAACAGAACTAATTTGATGGTATTGGGTCATAGATTTAGGTCTTTAATCCATTTTGAGCTGATTTTTGTGTAATCAATACGATAGTTCAAATGGACCTAACAGATATCTACAGAACTTTTCATCCTACAGTTGCAAAACACATTTTTCTCACCAGTGCATGGAACTTTCTCTAGGATAGACCACAAGATATGCCATAAAGCAAATCTCAGCAAATTAAAAAAAAATAGAAATCATTTCATGCATCTTCTCTGACCACAGTGGAATAAAGCTAGAGATCAACAACTCAAGAATTTCTAGATCTCTAGAATATATCTAAACACATGGAGAATGAACAACATTCTCCTAAAGGAACGGTCGATCATAGAAAAAATCAAAAGAGAAATAAAAAATTCTGGAAACTACTGAAAATTACAATACATTATATTAAAATGCATGTGATACAGTAAAAACAGTGATAAGAGTTAAGTTCATAGCAATCAGTGCCCACATGAAGAAACTGGAAAAGTACTGAATAAATGAGCTATCAATCCATCTCAAGGACCTAGAATATCAACAACAAAACAAACCCAAAACTGCTAGGAGGAAAGAAATAATTTAAATTAGAGAAGAAATAAACAAAATTGAAACTGAAAAGAACAAGACAAAAAAATCAGTGAAATGAAAAGCTGTTTTTTTGAAAAAATAAATAAAATTGATAAACCATTGGCACAACTAATAAAAAAAGAAGGAAAAGACCCAAATCAATAAAATCAGAAATGGAAAAGGAAATGTAACAACAGATACCACATAAATAAAAGGAATCATCAAAAGTATTAAAAAGAACTATATGCCAACAAACTAGGAAACCTAGAAGGAATGGATAAATTCCTAGAAACATACAATCTACCAAAATTGAGTCATGAAGATACAGAAAACCTAAACAGAATAATAACCAAGATGGAGACTGACTCAGTAATAAAGACCCTCCCAACAAAGAAAAGCCCAGGACCAGGTGGCTTCACTGCTGATTTCTACCAGAAATTTAAAAAGCTTACTCTAATTCTTCTCAAACTATTCAAAACAATCAAAAAGTTTCCCCCATGTTCTCTAATAATTTGATGGTATCTTGTCATAGATTTAGGCCTTTAATCCATTTTGAGTGGATTTTTGTGTAAGATGTATTCCAATTCACAATAGCTACCAAAAAAAAAAAAAAAATCAAATATCTTGGCGAAACTGCAAGATATTGGCATAGACAAACACTTCTTGGAAAACACCCCAGAAGCACAGGCAATCAAAGCCAAAATTGACAAATGGGACTACATCAAGCTGAGAAGCTTCTGCACTGCAAAAGAAATATGCAGCAAAACAAAGAGGCAACTGACAGAATGGGAGAAAATATTTGCAAACTGCACAACTTCTAAAGGTTTAACATCCAGAATATATAAAGAGCTCAAGAAATTCAACAACAACAAAATAAACAATCTAGTTAAGAAGTGGGTAAAGGATTTAAACATGCATTTTTCAAAAGAGGAAATTCAAATGGCCAACAGACATTTGCAAAAATGCTCAGGATCACTAGCCATCAGGGAAATGCAAATCAAAATCACAATGAGGTTTCATTTCACTCCAGTTAGAATAGCTCACATACAGAAATCAACAAATAATAATTGCTGGCGAGGATATAGGGAAAAAGATAGTCTGCCGGTGGGAATATAAACTGGGCAACCACTGTGGAAGACTATATGGAGATACCTCAGAAATCTGAATATAGACCTACTATATGATCCAGCCATCCCGCTCCTGGGAATTTATCCAAACCAAAAGAAATCAGTCAATGAAAGAGTTATCTGTACCCCCATGTTCATTGCAGCACAATTCACAATAGCTAAGATATGGAATCAACCCAGAAGTCCATCAACTATTGACTGGATAAAGAAATTATGGTACATATACACAATGGAGTACTACTCAGCTGTAAAAATAAAACAAAAAATGAAATGCTATCTTTTGCAACAAGATGGTCACAACTGGAAACCATTATACTTAGTGAAATAAGCCAGTCCACAAAAGACAAATATCATATGTTTTCCCTGATCTGACATAACTAATAGAATACCTGAAATGTAAAATAGATGATTGTTTATAACACTTGTCTCTTCCATTGAAGAACAATCTTTTGTTTAGTTTAGTTTTGTTTTCTTTATCTTCATACTTTTGTTGAACTCCTTTACTTAGAGTAGGGTTAAGTATATAATTACTAAGTGAACTGGTAATAGATGATTGTAGAAATTAAGAATGAGAATCTGAGAGGGAATGTGGGCAAGAGGGGAAGCCCTACTTTATTCTTAAATATGCATATATGAAATATTTGAAACTTACATAACTTAAATAAGAAAAAGAACAACAAAAAAGAAATAAATGAAATAGAAATGAATTAAAGAGAAATAGGCTTCTGTAGAAATGAGCTGTGATAAATGGAAATACACCTAACACACATCTTCTGACATGAACGCTACAGAGGCAACAAATATATTATTTGCTTGGGAAGAATCATAATTGATTAGCACGTTTGATGACACTGGAAAAGAGTCTTCTGACTTCTGCCTCATTCCCTGATCCCTTAAGTTATTCACTGTCCATCTGTCACACCCAATGAGTGCAGACACCTGCTCCTACTCTCTGTGGCTTCTGGCCCTTGGACCAGCTCCTCTGCTTTCTCATGCTGAGATGTGCCCTGACCACCTTTGTCCCCTTGATCACTCTTCAAAGGATGCCTCACCCTCTTCCACTTCTAAGTGCCTCCCAAGATTCTCCCACCTGACTGTTCTGTCTCTGGGCACACTCACTCGCTCCCCTGCCCCAGCTCATTTCAAACTCTTCCAAAGCAGATGTAGGAATTTCTGTTTGCCCCATATGCATATGTATTGCCTTAGCTGTTGGTCTATCACTTTCTTATGGTACTTATTATAATTTGCCTATTATTATACATATTTATATTTTGTGATCCTTCCATGATTATACACTGATTTGTTACAAAATGAATGTGTAATTTACCACACTGCTTTCCTTATCTCCCAAATTCTCCCCAAATTATTTCCAAATATAGCATTTGTTGCATGTTCATTATACAAGATTTATCAAGTGAATCCATTCATCTGAAATTCCAAAGCAATTGTGGAATTAGAAGTATTAGTAATAATAACAAAAAAGTAACTTCATATTTTTCTGGAAAGACTCAGATTTATCCAACATACTACTCTAGAGTCACACACAAAAGATATGTGA
This sequence comes from Sylvilagus floridanus, assembly GCA_949820135.1. Lineage (NCBI taxonomy): Eukaryota > Metazoa > Chordata > Mammalia > Lagomorpha > Leporidae > Sylvilagus > Sylvilagus floridanus. The sequence goes on along the minus strand of OX463236.1, from coordinate 31,463,319 downwards.
CCATAGATAAATTACTTAACCTCACAGGGCCTTAGTTTTCTCATCTGTAAAACAGGGATAGTGATGTCTACTTCCTGGGATTGCTTATAGAGATTAAATCAGTTTCTATTTGTACAGTGCTTAGAATCATATCTCGCACACCACAGGTGCACTATAAATATGTCATTAATATAAAAAATGATATAATCAACTTAATTTTTAACTTACCTGAATGAATTTCTTGAAGATTATTTTTAAAGCATTAGAAGTCACCCAAATCGAAACCAATTACATTTTTTGTTGTTTCCATAGACAAGAAAATATGTTGAAATAAGGTGAAATAAGGTGAAAATCTCCAAGGAGACAATGGTTCCACATAGACACACTGATGATGAACACACATTTTGCTGTACTTGTGTTGCTCATCAGTTACATCATAGCTTCCTGCTGAGCCCAGGTGTGTCCTTAGTCTCCATCTCAACACAATGGTTTCCAACAGTTTCCACCTGTTCAGAGTTTATCCTACAGGCAAAACTAAATTGTCATGATTGAACTGCTGCTTCCTTTTGTGCCAGCATCAACCAGGAAAGGTATCCCAAGTTACTAACTAGAAGACTTACTCATGAGGAATTTAAGTGTGGTTGACTTTCAACACCCTCCTGGGAAATCACTGTGACTTCTGCTTAGAAGTCCTGGAATCTGAGTTGATCCATTCATTCACTCCTAGAAAACAGACTGTGGTAGGCAGAATCCCCAGATGGCTCCTAGATCCCTGCCCCCTTCATACAATCCCTGTGTAGTTCCCCCTGCTGTGTAATTTTTCCTGGTGTGGGAGACTTCTGAATAGGAATCATTTCCACGATTTTATGATGGCATGACAAAGATGAAGGGATTTTGCAGTTGCTGTTGAAGTCCCTAATCAATTGAATTCAAGTTAATCAAAAGGAAGATAATCATAGATGGCCCTGACCTAATCAGGTGAGCACTGTAGAATAAAATCTACAAGAGACAGTCAGAAGTTATGGTCTCAGAGCAGCAGTGAACCCTCTCATGCTGCCTTTGAGTAAGCACACTGCCATTTTGCAAGGCAGCCTCTGAGAACTAAGTGCCTCTGTCCTCAAGGGCCTGAATGTAGCTAGCAGTCCGTGAGCACAGGAGAGGACCCCACACCCTAGGAGCTGCTGCAGCTTCAGAGAACACCTTCACTCAGCCCAAGTACAGGACCAGCTGGGCCACCCAAACTCCTAGCCCATGGGAGCTGAGATGTAATAAACTCATGTTGCTTTAAGCCATTAAATTTGTGTGATTTATTACACAGCAGTAGAGAACTAATGCAAGATCTCAATACACTGTCCTTTTGCTTAAATTATGTGCTTGGGTTCAGTTGCATAAGTGTTTTATTTTTTACTCAATCTTTAATGGGTACTTTAGGTCATAGGAAATTACATTTCTTAAATGAAATCTTCATATTTTACCCTGGCAAAAAGAACAATATGGAGATTCCTTAGAATGGCTTCTGCTTCCAGGGAAATCGGGACTTGGGCAATCTCGAACATTAATCTGAGTCCCCAGTGTGAACTGACAAGCCAGCTCTAGACAAATTGTCTTCTTTAATATATTTAAATGTTAATCTATTATTTTGTCAAATGGAGAATAAAGTCAGACACTCCAATAGTCTGTATGGGAAACAATGCTCTTCCCCAGCCATAATGCATTAAAATTAAATCTCTACAAGTTAGCACTACCTGTAGCACCAATCAGAAAGGCCATCTAAGATCTGGGCCAGACTGCAGTCACGCATTCTCCAGCATTCTGATCTTGACAAGGTTTCCTTTTTCTTATGTAACAGTGTTCTAATTCTCATGAGATTTTCCCTTGGGGTCAATTTCTCATAACATTCTAAATAGAGATTTTAGGTCATTTCTTTCACAGAAATGTAAAGTGAGAGATTGTGCTTAGAATCACAGTGTACTTTAAGATTAATCCTTATCTCATTTTCGGGCCCATCCTAAAAATCTATTTGGATGCTTTATTGACGAAGGGCTTGGTGATCCCATGTCAGTCAATCACTACCAGCTTTTTCCCCTTATAATCCTGTTTAATTGCTTTTAGCTGTTGCATAAAGACTGCATGCTTTATGGGGTACCATGTAATGATTCCATATTTGTATACATTGTGTAATGTTCAAATAAGGGTAAAAATATCCATATCCTCATTTATCATTTCTTAATGGTGAAATATTCAAAATTCTTTCTCCTAGCTTTTCTTTTTCTTTTTTTTTTAAATATTCTATTTGTTTATTTGAGAGGTAGAGTTGCTGACAGAGAGAGGGAAAGATAGAGAGAAAGGTCTTCCACCCATTGGTTCACTCCCAAGATGGCCACTACAGCCTGAGCTGAACCCATCCAAAGCCAGGAACCAGGAGCTTCTTCCAGGTTTCCCACGTGGGTACAGGGGCCCAAGCACTTGGACATCTTCTACTGCTTTCCCAGACCATATCAGAAAGCTGGATCTGAACAGCAGCAGCCAGGACACAAGCCAGCACCCATACGGGATGCCAGTGCTGCTGGCAGAAGGTTATTCTACTACACCACAGCACCGAACTCCTCTCCTAGGTTTTCAAAAAATATACAGGAAGCTGGCATTTGGTGCAGAGGTTCAGTCACTACCTGGTATACAGACATCCTATAACTAACTGCTTAGGTTTGAGTTCTGGCTCTGATTCTGATTCAAGCTAACGCACACCCTGGGCAGAAAGGGGATGATGGCTCAGTACTTGGTTCCCTGCCACACGCATAGGAGACACTGACTGAATTCCCAGCAATCAGCTTCAGTCTGACCTAGCCTTGGCCAATGTGGACATTCAGGGAGTAATCCAGTGAATGGAAGCTCGCTCGCTCTCTCTCTCTCTCTCTCTCTCTCTTTCTCCCTCTCTCTCCCTCCCTCCTTCCCTTTCAAATAAATGAAAATAAAAACATAGAGAGCATGTTACTGTTACATATAGTCACCCTACAGTGCAACAGAACACCAGAGCTGCTTTCTCTCCTCTAATTATAACTCAGTGCTCATTAATTGACATTACCACAGCCCTCCCTCTCCTCTTGTCTCTCAGCCTCTGGCAGCCACTATTCTACTCTCAACTTTTTCTTCCAGTTTCAGACAGCCTTGTGGACTATGATCCCTGTCTTCATTTTCCCATCATTCTCAGACGTCATGTTGGCAGGTCTCACACTCTCAGCAGGACAGACTTAGTGATATCATGGGTTAATATGATATCTTGTAAGACCTTGGGCTAACAGTGAAATACTGAGCTAAGTCAGTAGCCTAAGGATCAGACTAAAGGAAGATGCATTTAGCTCGTGTGATGCTAACTAACATATCTCAGTTCTGGGATGGAAGCACACACAATGAATAAAAACATGGGCCATGGACAGCTTCTTTCCACACTCCAGGCCACTTAACTTGCTAACAGATGGTCCAAGACAGAAGAGGCAGGAGCATGGAATAGCTGCCACCTTCTCTTGACAACCACTCAAACAGATGCTATTTGTTGAACATCTATTGTGTTCTTGTGGTTGTAAGCATTTAGAAAGACAAAGTGTAAATGCAGAAAATGTTTTGTTATGACAAAACTGATATATATATCAATGAGACCACCATGAAGTGTGTGATTATTTCATTCATTCCACTGAGTTTATTAGGTATCTGCTGTGTCCTGCTGTCTCCCTCTCTGATGGACAGTACAGATGTCCAAGGCGGTCCCTATCATCTAGCTGTTCAGGTGATGATGGTTTAGTTCCTGTCATTGGCATTCAGAGCTCTATGGTTCCAGGTAACTCATTCATGCATATGTTATTTCTATCTCTTATTATAATAAGGCCATCCCTGTTTTACTTTTTTTTCATTTCTACCACGAAGTTACCTTGAAAAGTTAGTAAAAATATAATTAAAAGGTAAGTTTAAGGGTCAGTGTTACGGCACATCCCATATGAACGCTAGTTCAAGTCCCAGCTGCTCTACTTCCAATCCAGCTCCCTGCTGATGCGCCTGGGAAAGCAGTGTAAGATGGCCAAAGTACTTGGGCCACTGCCACCTACATTGGAGACTCAGATGGAGTTCCAGGCTCCTTGCTTCGACTTGTCCCAGACCTGCCCATTGTAGTCATTTGAGGAGTGAACCAGTGAATGGATGGATTCTCTCTCTCTCTTTCTCTCTCTCTCTCTGTCTCCCTCTCATTCAAATAAATAAATAAGTCATTAAAAAAATGAAACAAAAAAGAGATATGTTTAGTGGGAAAATGGAGTTAAAAGATGTTTATTTTGGTGCAAATTTTTTTGAAATCCATGCATAGTTTTTTCATGATATGCATTTTCCATGACCTTTTTGCAGACCTTTCATATGCACAGATCTCAGAACTTGTCTCACTAAGATAAACTTTTCATTCCATTTCCAAAGAATTTTTCAAAGTGCTTCATATTCTACTAGCTACAAAATAAAAAGAATTGACATGTCTCTGGAAATTAACAACAATTGACATCTATGTCCAGAAAACATTTTTGTGCATCTCTTTACTCTGGCTGAAAGATATAACACAGCTAAGATAGATCCAAAAAAAGGATCAACTTCAACAAACACCCATCCAGTGCTTACTACACAGCAAACACTGGGCTACTCATTAAGGATACAGAGATAAATAAGGCAGAGTCCCTGACCCCAAAGCATCTCAAACCTAAAAATAGGCTGCTTCCATCTGCAAGAATGAAAACTGCTGGTAAGTCTCACTGTCTAGCAAGAATAAGAAAAGCAGAAAACTGGCCTTATGACTTCTACCACAGTAGATGATCACACTATCCATCTCTCTTTGTAGTGTATCCAAATTTATAGAATCTATTTCTCTGTTAGCTAACATAGTTTGAAAAATAAGTCACAGCAAAGAAGATTTTAAGCAACTCATAAACTGGGCAATTAACAGAAACTGAAGCATGCTAGCATAGTATGCATCTTTTTTGTTTAATTTTTTTGAGATACCTGTCATAGAGTTTTCTGAGGCACTTCTGTACTTCTATAAGCCCTGGTTCTGTTGTCAGTGACACAATACTGTCATGGCTGAACCACAAAAATGGAGATTCTTTTAATTGTGTATTAAATAACCATGAGATGTATTTAGAGATTTAGGTAGGATACACCTCACTACTCCAAAATCAAAGAGAAGTTAAAAAAATCCAAAAACATATCTATATTAAATAGGCTTCCAAATATATGTCACAAAAATAATAGAGCAATCATTCAAGACATTAAATGGTCAGTAGTATAATTGCCTATATTATATCTATACAATTGCCTACACTGGATGTGTAGATAAGCTGAAAAAAATTGAAGTTAAAAGTTAATGATGGCTGGCACCGTGGCTCAACAGGCTAATCCTCCGCCTTGCAGCGCCAGCACACCAGGTTCTAGTCTCTGTCGGGGCGCCGGATTCTGTCCCGGTTGCCCCTCTTCCAGGCCAGCTCTCTGCTGTGGCCCAGGAGTGCAGTGGAGGATGCCCCAAGTCCTTGGGCTCTGCACCCCATGGGAGACCAGGAGAAGCACCTGGCTCCTGCCATCAGATCAGCGCAGTGCGCTGGCTGCAGCACACTGGCCGTGGTGGCCATTGGAGAGTGAACCAATGGCAAAGGAAGACCTTTTTCTCTGTCTCTCTCTCTCTCTCACTGTCTACTCTGCCTGTCAAAAAAAAGGTAATGATGGTACATACTATCCAAACAAAAGCATGGATTTGTTAGTAAGATAGTATTCACATCATCAATTTGGACTTCTTAACAGCTACTTCCTTCGGTGTGTATTTTGGCCTGTTTTTGGACAGGGCTCTGCCTATGACCAACAGGTCATCTCCAGCATAGTTCCGTAGGCTCACCATGTCTGTTTTGGGTTGAGGGGGACTTGTGCCCACAAAACTCATGCAGATATTTAAATTCTGATGTATTCATGTTAATGGTTGATAGATGAAGGATGGAAACTTGATTTAATTGTGGGAGCTAGGAGGTGGGGCCAGCGGAAGGTCTTTAGGTCACCGGACACTTGTCCTCAGAGAGCTGTTGGTTATTTGAATTCAAGTTCTGTCTAGCTGTCCTCTTTCCTTCCTAACTCAGTGTGATTGTTCCCTCACAACCACCAGACACCAGATTATGGGGCGGCCTGATCCTGAACTGTAGCCTCCCATCAATAAGCTGGAATAAACCTTTTCTTTAAAATAAATAAATACTCATCTTGAGTATTTTAGTTAAGGTAGCAAAAAGCAGACAAATGCAAGGTACAATTGCAGACCATACTGCAATTTTCTCTCTCCAGAGTTGCACAACTAAGTAGCTATACGTATTTGTGAGGGGATGCAGAAAGGGAGAGATTTTTAAGTAAGTCAGGGTGGCTTATGAGGAGGGAGGCCACTAGACACAAACAATCTAATATGCCTGGCTTGAGTACAGAATCTAGAACTATACTAAATGTCTATCTATACCCCCAAGAACCAAGATTTGATCTTAACATTTTAACTGCTTTGGATCAAATGAATTTAAAAATACAAGTAGGTTTCAAGAAGTGTACAGAAAATATGTATTATCTTTTAATTTCATTTTCCATAACTTGTGAAGTTCCCTCATGCAGGCCTCTGAAACGTACAACATCTATAGATGTATGCTCTGCAGATGCATACTGCCAATTTACACGCAGTTCTATTGAACTGTAATTGGCATCAATTACATCCATCATGCTGCTATCACATCACGTTCAATAGATTAGATCATAAATGTGTATATCTGGAAACTCTGATAGTGAAATCAAGCCATCCTGCTTAATAATTTAAGCACTCTCATTTCCATCACGGGTTATGACATACACCTGTTTTGTTTACCTGCAAAACCACACAGACAGACAGACAGACACACACACACACACACACACAATATGAGTCTTAATTCTGTAACATAAGATGCTATTTTATGGTATAAATTCTTAAGTGGAGAATTCTGAAATAATTATAGAAGAAAATAGTGTCACATAGCTATTGCACATCTTTAGGTTTTTCAGTAACAGAAAAGTGCTCTTTTGCAAATAACCACTATTCCCACACATAGTCAACATCAATAGCTGCTAATAAATTCTTTTAGAAAGCATGACATTAATCTACCAAAAGGCTAGTAGGTGAGTTGGCAACATGATAAACACAGGTAAAGCTGGTGACTGAAGATAAGAATATTTATATTTATATAAATAATGATATGGAAATTAAATTATAAATTATTATAACTATGACTTTTAAACACCTACAGCTACTGCTGTGCTTGGCAATTTATAATGTATTCTTGCTCATTTAAGAATTTTAATAAAATTTTAAATTTTGGGGGCATTGTCATGGCATAATGGGTAAAGCCACTGCCTGCAGTGCCAGCATCCCATATGGGTGCTGGTTTGAGACCCAGATGCTCCACTTCCTATCCAGCTCTCTGCTATGGCCTGGGAAAGCAGTGGAAGATGGCTCGAGTCTTTGGGCCCCTGAACTGGCGCAGTAGACCCTGAAGAAGCTCCTGGCTCGCAGCTTCAGATCAGCGCAGCTCCGATCATTGTGGCCAATTGGGGAGTGAATCAGCGGATGGAAGACCTCTCTCTCTCTCTTTCTCTCTGCCTCTCCTTCTCTCTCTGTGTAACTGTGACTTTCAAGTAAAATAAATAAATATTAAAAAAAAATAAGAGTCCCTTCCTTTAAAAAATTGATTTTTATTTTTATTTATTCAAGACACAGATAAAGTTCCCATTCATTGGTGACTCTCCAAATGCTTGCAATGTCTGGGGCTGGGCCAGTCCAAAGTCAGGAGCCAGAAACTGAATCTACACCTATATAAGTGGCAGGAACTCAGATATGTGAGCCACCACCTGTGGTTTTCTAGAAGCATCATCAAAGACTGGAAGCAGAGTAGCCAGAACTGGCACTCTGATATGGAAACCAGTGTCCCAGTGGTAGCTTAACCTGCTGTGCCACAATGCCCACCCAAAACAGATTACAGTTCATGTACTTGTGATCTACAAGCCTATTCCCTCCCTGGACCCCAGGGTCGCCATCACATACACACACGGTTATTTAGCTTTTGTCATCTGATAATTGGGGACAATGCTTCTAATTTTACATATTACGACACAATTTAAAATAACCCAGAAAATATCATAGTCATGTCAAGTAATGTGTGAAGGAAAGACAAGCTGAGATATGTCTTTTGTTGTACCAAGGATGTATTCAACAACTACTCGTTGGTATTCAGTGAGTATCTTTTTATTTATTTATTTATTTATTTTTAAAAAATTTTTTGACAGGCAGAGTGGACAGTGAGAGAGAGAGAGAGACAGAGAGAAGGGTCTTCCTTTTTGCCGTTGGTTCACCCTCCAATGGCCACCGTGCTGATCCAAAGCCAGGAGCCAGGCGCTTCTCCTGGTCTCCCATGCGGGTGCAGGGTCCAAGGACTTGGGCCATCCTCCACTGCACTCCCGGGCCATAGCAGAGGGCTGGCCTGGAAGAGGGGCATCTGGGACAGAGTCCAACGCCCCAACCGGGACTAGAACCCGGTGTGCCGGCATTTTAGCCTATTGAGCAGCAGCGCCGGCCCAGTGAGTATCTTTTCAACGTTAAGCCCCTTTAACAAAACATGACTGAGAAGGTAAGAGCAAGGAGTTTCTCAAGGTAAAAGGAAAGGGGATTCTGACCCGGTCTTCAGTGAAAGATGCTAAACTTGTGAATTACTTCAAAACAAAAGGATAAAAATAAGTTGAAACACACTCTAAAGCACATTATAATACCTGATTTTTAATTAAAATTTAAGTGTATTCATTCCTTTTTTGAGTTATTGATTTCAGGGCCTTTTTAAAAAAATATTTATTTTATTTATTTGGAAGATAGTTAGAGAAAGGTAGAGACAGAGAGACAGAAGTCTTCCATCCACTGGTTCATTCCCCAAATGGCCACAACAGCTGGAGCTAAGCCCATCCGAAGCCAGGAGCCAGGAGCTTCTTGTGGGCCTCACACATAGGTGCAGGGGCTCGAGGACTTGGGCCATCCTCCACTGCTTTCCCAGGCACATTAAATGGAGCTAGATTGTAAGTGGAGCAGCCAGGACTTGAACTGGCACCAATATGGGACGCCAGTGCTATAGTCAGAGCTTTAACCTGTCGTGGCACAGCACTGGTATCCGGGGCATATTTTTTCACATTTATTTATTTGAAAGAAAGAAAGACTAAGAGAAAGGTAGAGCAAGCCAGAGAAAGAGATCTTCCATCCACTACTTCACTCCCCGAATGCTGAACCCAGGAGCCAGGAACTCCACCCAGGTTTCCCACGTAGGTGGCAGGGACCCAATTACTTGAGCCATGACCTGCTGCCTCCCAGGTATGCAATAGCAGGAAGCTAGATTCAGGAGCAGAGTCAGGACTTGAATGTAGGCACTGTGATATAGGATGTGGGCGTCCCAACCGGCATTTTACTTAGTGCACTCAATGCTTACCCCGTGATGTAATTGTATGTTCACTATGCAAAGCAACAAGATCTAAAGCCTTGGCAAGATAAACAATCTGACAATTTAAAAGAATGGTCTGACTGCGTGTGTTTGAGATTCTTTCCGTTGCTGGGATATGAGAGGCTGAGGAAAGAAACAGTGTTCCCAACACTCGGTGACCGCCCCTTCTTTCCTCTTCTCCCTAACAAGGTTAGTCAGATTCGTGCAGATTGTCTAGGTTGAAAAGGGCCCTTATCACTGCCTGCTGATCACTGTTCCAGCCACAGGACAATGAGGGTTCATCCAAAAGCACCACTTCCTCTCTGCTATTGACAGGAAACCCTGCCTGTGAGGAGCTGCGCAAACCTTGCTCAGTGCTGGGCAGGGCAGCAGCTGCAGCCTGGGCTGGGAAACAATGTGCTAACCTGGTGTTTGTGCAGTAAAGTAGCAGGTGGTAATGAGATGGGAAATCCAATGGGGAACTTTAAGAAATAGTATCACCATCATATTCCCCAGGCAGTACAATGAATTGGGATATTCACAAAATAAGCTGCAAACAACGAGATGAAATACAATGCATTTCAAGCTAACACAACTTGGAACTTAGAAATAGCTGGGGAAGAAGTATAATAAGGCTTCCTAACAGAAGGATAAATATTTGTGGAAAATGAGTATTATGAAAAAAACTCCAAGGGTTTCAAAACTTTTTTGTATCAAAATAAAATTTTTTATAGATTTATTGGTTATTTGAGAGATAGAGTTACAGACAGAGAAAGGGTGATACAGAGAGGTCTTCCACGCACTGATTTACTTCCAAAATGGCCACAACAGCCAGAGTTTGGCTGATCCACAGCCGAGAGCCAGGAGTTTCTTCCAGGTCTCCCATGTGGGTACAGGGGCCCAAATACTTGGGCCATCTTCCACTGCTTTCCCAGGCCATTAGCAGAGACCTGGATCAGAAGAGGAGCAGCCGGGACAGAAACTGGCACCCAAATGGGATGCCAGTGCCACAGGTGGAGGCTTAACCCCCTATATCACAGGGCCGGCCCCCAAAATAAACTTTTAATTTCATTTTTCTATAAACCTTCTTAAGTATTCCTCTATGTTAAAATGGATTTGCTCATCTAAAAAACCTTCCATATCTCTTGAATTTTTAGATTCAGTTCTAGAGGGATGCATTGGGACCCACTCGCAATATATGTTATTATGTGTGTGCCAAGTGTTTTCACAGTTTTTCAAAGGAACAATCAACGTGGAAAACATCAGCAATTGAAGGACCCTGAAAATCTTGTGGCTGCATATCATTTTTCATCTAGATTCGCTAAAAGAAGTGCACGGAATATGAGACTCTGCTAAGATACTTGCAAGCATCAGAGGGAACCTTGAGCCACATCTTTGAGGTGCTGGCTTTGAGGAGCTGATGAGAGAACACAGATATGGGAATGTCTATTAGATTGATGGACCTTGAGGTCCAGAGAAAGTTCAAAGCTATTAAGATGGAAAAAGTTGCCAAAGGAGAGAAAAGTTAAGAAGGTCAAAAATCAAACATCGGGTTCTAGTCCCGGTCGGGGCACCGGATTCTGTCCCGGTTGCCCCTCTTCCAGGCCAGCCCTCTGCTGTGGCCCGGGAGTGCAGTGGAGGATGGCCCAGGTGCTTGGGTCCTGCACCCCATGGGGAGACCAGGAAAAGCACCTGGCTCCTGGCTCCTGCCATCGGACGAGCGCGGTGCGCCGGCCGCAGCGCGCTGGCCGCGGCGGCCATTGGAGGGTGAACCAACGGCAAAGGAAGACCTTTCTCTCTGTCTCTCTCTCTCTCACTGTCCACTCTGCCTGTAAAAAAAAAAAAAAATCAAACATCAAAAAAGTCTGTATTTGGAGGAAGCGAAGAAAAGTAATTTACTGAATATCTATCTACATAAAAAGAAAGAGTATAATAAATCTAAAGACAGAAATGGATGCAGGCTCGGTGATGCAAAAGTGCCAAGTAGCACTTAATCAAAACTGGCAAATGGACAACATCTTGGTATTTAAGAAAACAATCTTCAGTCGACAACCGAAAGCAGGAATGATATTGCTAGAAAATCTCATCGTCAAATGAGAAAGCAGTAAGGCAACGGAGAAAATATGAGTAAAGACTTCTTTCAAGAAATTAATGGGGAAAAGAAGAGATTGAAGTTTGGGGAGGGATAAAACTAGAAGACAGCTTCTTGCTACTAAAAAGGGAAAGAAAGCTCAAATGGTGGCAATTTGACATATAGAAATGTTAAAAAGGACAGGGGTAAAACACAGTTTGCCCTCTGTCCCCAAGGAAACAAAGGAAAACAATTGGTAAGAAAAAACTAAAATCTCAAAGAACTGAACTTAAAGGCTTAGACGGTTGTTGTGCACACTCAGGCAGGTTAGCCACACCAGTCAGCATGCAGGAACCCCCTGCTGTCTGAAACAGCCCTGGCTTTAAACCCACAGCTGGGCAGTGAGCCGGTTGTTTGCTTTCCCTCTGGTGAGAGAGCCTGGGGGATCCCGTGGTGAGCCAAAGGCATCCCTGCCCTCTCCCGCCTGTTCTTCCCTCTGTAAGCCACCCTTAGCCTGTCTCTCCCTCTCCCCACACCCTTTTAATTTCCCTCAAATTGAATTTGTCTTGGAAATTCTACGCTAGCAAATGAAGATTATTCAAACAAGCTAAGCAAATATCTCTGGCAATCAAGGTGGAATTCATCCTAGCCAAATTTTTTCAAAGGGAGAGAGAGAAAGAAGAAACATTATAGAGGAAATGGAGATAAAACTTGATTACTGAGAGCCTGCTTGGTGGTCCAGTTTGCTGGATCAACACGTTGGCCAAAACTCTCAAAACTGACTTAAAGCTTAAAAGCTGCTAAGATAACATCGCTGAAGAACAGAATGCTTGTCAGTCACAGGCCAAAGCTTCAGAGACATTAGTAAGCCCCTGACTCAAAGGTGGAACCCAGACATGGTAGAAGGTGGGGTCTGGCAACTGTGGAAAATCAGGGCCCTCTCTCAGAAATGACACTGGTTTTGGGCTTTCCTGGCCTGTGTGAATTTTCTCTGCTACAAGACCTTTCCTTGCCATCTCTTCATGCTGAAATCTTCCTCGACCTTCAGATCCAACCACTACCTCTTCCATTCAAAGGTGCAAAATCCACAGACTGGAATCCTCTCTTCCAGTGATAGGAACTTAGATCTCTAGGTCTGAATGTGTCTCCAAAAGATTGTGTGCTAGAAACTTAATTCCCGAATTCAGATGTTGGTGGGGCCTTTGGGAGGTAATCAGGGTTGGATGAGGTGATGAGGGTGGAACCGTCACAATGGCATTCGTGGCTTTGTAAGAAGAGACACTTGAGCCTGCACACTTGCTCCCATGCTGTAGGACACCATTTTATAACACAATGGGAAGGCCCTCACCATCTGCCAGCACCTTCTCTTGGACTGTCCAGCCTCCAGACCTAACAGAAGAAATTTCCTTTCTTTGTAAACCACCTAATCTGTTGTATTTTCTCAATAGATAGAGGATAGATAGATATTCAAAATGTAGTAGTTAATTTTTTGTATTAACTTGATTGCACACACACACACACACACATACACATACTCCAAGGTCAGTTATTTCTATTTATCTGGATAACCTTGACTAATTCTCACAGTGATTACCCTATCTCAAGATCTTTAACTTTATCACATCTGCAAAGTTTCTTTTGCCATGAAGGGAACATACAGATTCCAGTAATTTCTTTGGGGGGGTCATTAATTATGCTTACCACACAGTATAAACTTATCACTTCCTATTTCACCAACTATTCCTCTTGAAAAATATTACTCCCAGGCCTGGAGTTGTGGCGGCCTGTGATACCAGCTTCCCAAATGAACGTTGGTTCAAGTCAGGTGCTCCACTTCTGATCCAGCTCCCTGTTGATGTACGTGGGAAAGCAGTGGAAGATAGCCCAAATGCTTAGGCCCCTGCACCCACATGGGAGACCAGATGAAGTTCTTTGCTCCTAGCTTCGACATGGTCCAACCCTGGCCATCCATTATGGCCATTTGGAGAAATGAAACAAAGGGTGGAAGATTCTCTCTCTCTCTCTCCCCCCCCCCCCTCTCCTTTTCTCTCTCTAACTCTGCTTTTCAAACAAATAAATCTGAAGCCAGGAGCTTCTTCTGGGTCTCCCATGTGGGTGCAGGGGCCCAAGGAGTTGGGCCATCTTCTACTGTTTTCCCAGGCCATAGCAGAGAGCTGGATCAGAAGTGGAGCAGCCAGGACTCACTCCAACCGCCGCCCATATGGGATGCTGGCACTGCAGGTGGCGGCTTTACCCAGTGCATCACTGCACCGGCCCCTAAGTATTTTCAATAATGCTGTCTAGAGGGGTTTGCAAGTATAATATACTGCTTCTCCGTTTTATATTTTTCACATGTGGTGAGGTCTCAGAGACAAGCTATTTAGAATTAGATCTTATGAAACATGAGTACTTTAAGGCGGTTGCTATAGTTAATATCACAAAGTTGCAGCTGCTCTGTACACCACATAATTTTCCACTTTACCCTCAGGAGCACTATTGGAACACTTAAATAAAACACAATTGTGTATCTGGAAAGCAACGGTTGCCTCAAGTAATGGTTTTAACTGATAAGATTGATAAGGTACCTGGAAGTTGATCCTCCTATGGCAATTCTAATTTTCCCCCATTTTCTCAAGTTTCTTAGTAGAAAGTGGAAAATCTCTGATCCACAACATCTGTTTGTCTCATCCAGTGGAGCATTCCCATCTCCGCTGCAGAAGGTTCATGACAAGCCGCCAATAAAATTCCTGAGATTGTCCAGACACAGGATATTTGTGAAAATGATTAAGATAAGGTTTTTCATGCTGAAATTCCTCACATACACACCCTCTCTCAGAAAGCACCACTGGCCTCTGTGACAGATTTCAGGTGAGAGAACTCACTGATTCCATAAACAGGCGGTTTGCTGTGTTGGAATCCCTGACTCACTCAGCTGTGGGGTAGAAATCTGGGATTCTATTTGCATTCATTTAAATTGCAATTAGCTCCTGGCAAGTCACATCCAACTTAGTACATTTCATAAATGGAGATTCAGGCCTGCCAGAGAATGATGTCCATGTTGAATCCATAGTAATCCCTCCCTGGTGTTGAATCCAAACAAACAATGTCATAAGAAGTATGTGTGTAATTCCTTGAGTTCCACGATGTAATGGTGATTGGGAAGTTGCTTTCCAAAAAGAGACCTTGTGAAGGGACATCTACTGAGCAATTACTAACATGCCAGTGACTGCACTACAAACTTCAGATACATCATCTCAGTTAATCCGCGAAACTACACTAGGAATCATTCTATTATCTGACCCACTTCTCACATGGAGAAATTGAGACAGAAAGGTTAAATCATTTGCCCAGTGTCACATGCTTATTCAGCCTGAAGCCTTATACAAATTCAGATTGTTTGAGGAGTTCCTATGCTTAACTGCTGGGTGTGGCACTTTTTAAATCAAGGAGCAGGCCTTCTGTCATGAAGGAGCCACTCTTAACCATCACCCATCTTTGCTAAGAATGAGTTTCCCAGGGGATGGTGAGATTGACTTCACACTAATCCACCCATCAGTGCTCAACTGATATCAAGGATAGTTTTGCAACATGGCTTGCAGAATCTAGGCAGAGTCCTTGGTAGATGTAGTAGCTTATTGAATGATGACTCTGAAACCTGGGCTCATTAACATGATGCTTTAATTAAACTAGAAAGCCATAGGCATTGTTACAAATATTCGTAATGATTGCCTGAAGTCACATGCTACAAAGAAAATGAATAATTAAAAGCAGAAAAATTCAGTTTGTTTTCTAGTATTTATGGTAAACAAGATGAAATCCTTTAATTATATTCTTTTTTTCCTGTAGCTGTAAAATTTTCAATGTTGCTAAATACACTGAATTCTCAAAATTCAAATTATATTGTTTCCAAATGGCTCTAATTCCTTCAAAATGCCTGATAAATGGTTTCATAGCCTGTTGTGAGATCAACTGTAAACAGAAGGGAGTTCTCCAAGATGCCATGAATGTTAAGCTCTCCCAAGTTCCACAGTTTTCCACAGAAAGCTCATAGACAGTCTTCTCAACACTGGATCAAAGCATCTGCTTAGCCATACCAATTTACTGCTGCTTTAAAAAGTGCTGATGGCTTCTCATAGATAAGAAAAAAGCAAAAGGATTACCGGATTAGTGTTTGTCACACAACCAGCTTTTCTATTTTCTGACTAAGGAGTGGAGTCACAGCTCCTCAACATACCTATTCTTTCAACAAACTGTTGTCAGTCATGTTTGAGGCTGACCTCCTAGGTGGGATGATGAGAAGACCTAAGTTTACACTGAAGAGTACAGAACTCCTGGCATGACATAAGCCTGCTTCATTTTGCTACTCAATGAGGTATCATTGGACACAATTTTAAATCCTGTGTGCACTTTGCTTCACTCCATTTCTCTGTTCTGCTATTTGTTTCCACTTCTCTACTTCTAGCCACCTAGTACTCACTAGCAACCTCATAATTGCTATTGTCCTAAAACCTTTACATTTTTTTTTTTGACAGGCAGAGTTAGACAGTGAGAGAGAGAGACAGACAGAGAAAAAGGTCTTCCTGCCGTTGGTTCACTCCCCAAATGGCTGCTAAGGGCGGCATGCTGCGCCTATCCGAAGCCAGGAGCCAGATGCTTCCTCCTGGTCTCCCATGCAGGTCTGGGCCCAAGGACCTGGGCCATTCTCCACTGCCTTCCTGGGCCACAGCAGAGAGCTGGACTGGAAGAGGAGCAACTGGGACAGAACCGGCACCCCAATCAGGACTAGAACCAGGAGTGCCGGCGCCACAGGCAGAGATTAGCCTAGTGAGTCGTGGTGCCGGCCAAACCTTTACATTATTAATTATCCATGATAAGGTCACATTCATCTTCTCTGTTTAGTCTAATAAATGCCCTTAGGTTAACATTATTCTATAAATGTCCCAGTAACTAATAATGTCATAATTTAAAATCTTTTTAAAAGTGCAGGAAATAAGTTTATAGGGGAAATTATTCAAACTCAGACTGTGTTTGGGATCTGTTAGAGCAAGAGCAAGAGCAAGAGGAATTTGCTTTTTTTCTTCCTACTTATTCCTACATCCCCATGGCAAGACCAGATAATGGGAAATTAAATCCTTTCTTAGCCATAGATCTTAATCATCCCTTGGGAACCAACACCATTTCAGCAAAGCTAAATTTGAAACAAGAGTAGCCTATTCCAGCCAGGGCCAGCCTCTGTGTGCCATGCATATTCAGTTTAGCCAAGTGAAAGACTCACCTCAGCATTTTAAAATTAGTATTGTGAAAATGCCTTGAGTATGATTCAGAGTTTGAAGGTTAATCATCCAAAAGGTAAGTCTAGAAACATGAAACAACTTCTTTGTGCTAGTCTTCTTGATGTTAGTAGAATCTCACTAAACACAGATTATTCTTGCAAAGTCATGCAGAACAATTTTGAAACAACTCTTTATTGAATAATACTCTACTGACTCCCAAGGTTTGCTGTATCACTTGGCAGTTCTTTTCTAATCAGTTCCTATAGCACACCAAATGTAGAAAAGCCTTGAACCTATCTTTCTGTCCCAAGGTTAGTGCTGGTTTGTAGGATGCTGTACAGATTGTGTGCTAGCCATCTAGTCATGGCTAGAGAAATAACAATGTACGTACAACATATAAATAGATGTACGTGAAGTGTCACATCCTTAATCCACTACATAAGTTGCCTGGGAAATTATCAGCTCCTAGTTTTCTCCTACTCTGCAAAGTTTTACCATCAGCACACTTTTATTAGTGAAATATAAGCCATGAAGAGTCAATTCCCTAGGCAATAATATCAGATAAAATTTAAGATTGCCGGCCAGCGCCACGGCTCACTAGGCTAATCCTCCGCATTGCGGTGCCGGCACACCGGGTTCTAGTTCCAGTTGGGGCACTGGATTCTGTCCCGGTTGCCCCTCTTCCAGGCCAGCCCTCTGCTGTAGCCAGGGAGTGCAGTGGAGGATGGCTCAAGTGCTTGGGCCCTGCACCCCATGGGAGACCAGGAGAAGCACCTGGCTCCTGCCATCGGATCAGCGGGGTGTGCCGGCCGCACTGTGGCCGCGGCGGCCATTGGAGGGTGAACCAACGGCAAAAAGGAAGACCTTTCTCTCTGTCTCTCTCTCTCACTGTCCACTCTGCCTGTCAAAAAAAAAAAAAAATTTAAGATTGCCTGAATCGCAGGCCAGCCACTGAGAGCTGTCACACCGCTATAAAAGGAAAGGCCAACAGCCAAAGTGCAAGGACTTCAGCAAGCAAGTTCGGAAACTAGAATCTGCAAATGACTTGGTGCGAAAAGGTGAGCGACCACGTGCAGCGCACAAAGGGAAGCCCAGCTGAAGTGTATTTTCAAACTTACTTGACTACATTAGTAGGAAGTTCTCTTTTCCTTTTAATCAAGTGTTGGTACCACATATAATAATGAGCATTATTTGTTCTTTTTTATTATGAACCAAGGAGCAAACTAAAATAGTACCTTGGAAGGCTAAAAATGAACAGCTAGTATGCTGTTACTTCTTTTCCAAGAGAACTGCTTTATTTCATATACATAGCTGTTCTTGTTTATGCTTCAAATACCAAAAATAGACTGATAAAGTTTCTAATACTAAACATGACTACTAAATAATTATTCACTCATAGTTATCCAGGTTCTTTTGATGTCCATTGCTCCTCAAAGAAAGAACAAAATGAAACCTAATAATAAATTTTGAAGTAATAAAGATTGAAGGCAAGAATGTTAAAATGCTTCCTAAAAGTTGTTTCTTCCCCAGAAGAAAGTCCAGATGGGCTTTCGGTGGCTGACACAAACATCACCTGCACTCATTGTACACAACACTCATTTAGGAGTCAGACAACTCGGATTTTAAAGTGACACTGCCCACTTTTGTGCAAGCTAGCCAGGTCATGTCTCTAAGATTCTGCTGCACAGGAATCTACACGCAAATACCTTAGGTCAATAAAAACTAGCTTTGATGGCAAGCCAGCACTCAGTGTTTAGCAAAGGGCTCTAATGTCTTTAGGGCTCAACCAAGGGCTCTAATAAGCCCCATGTTTAGTTTGTGATCTTGACTTTTGGTGAAGTCCATGAGGCAAGAACTAAAAGAACAATGTTAAGTACAAGTTATCCCCCTTGAATTCATTCACGAAGACTAGTGATTGAATACCTTAAATCTGAATGTGGCATAAATACTAATGATGGAAGAGGGCAGGTAGAGGGCCAGGAAAAGCAGGCTTTGGATCATAAAGCATATTGCAAATGCAATCTTGACTCTCCATGGATCAGTTCTATTCAGTCAATTCGTTTGCAGAAATAAAATATACAGACTAAAATTACTTAAATAGTGGGGAATTTATTTATTTATTTACTTATTTATTTTGACAGGCAGAGTTAGATAGTGAGAGAGAGAGAGACAGAAAGAAAGGTCTTTCTTCTGTTGGTTCACCCCCCAAATGGCCGCTACGGCCGGCCCACGCTGCGCTGATCTGAAGCCAGGAGCCAGCGCTTTCTCCTGGTCTCCCATGCAGGTGCTGGGCCCAAGCACCTAGGCCATCCTCCACTGCCTTCCTGGGCCACAGCAGAGAGCTGGACTGGAAGAGGAGCAAACGGGACCGAACCGGCACCCCAACCGGACCAGAATCCAGGGTACTGGCACCGCAGGTGGAGGATTAACCTAGTGAGCCGCGGCACTGGCCGAAAAGTGGGGAATTTATTTTCTTACCAAACAAGAAATCAGTAAGTAGACAATTCGACAGTTCTGTAGGGGGCTGGCTCTGCGGTGCAGTAGGTTAATCCTCCACCTGCGGTGCCGACATCCCATATGGGTGCCGGTTCTAGTCCCGGCTGCTCCTCTTCCAGTCCAGCTCTCTGCTGTGGCGCAGGAAGGTGTTCCTGAGATGACAGCAGTATTTCATAAGTGTTGCTCTGTCACCATCCAAGGCCTTCATAAACAATGGCCATGTGAATAACAACAAAATTTGTGCTAACAAGAGGCTTGGAACTCCATCCAGGCCTGCCATTGTGGGTGTCGGGGACCTAAGCACTTGGGCCATCTGCTGCTGCTTTCCCAGGCACATTAGCAGGGAGCTGGACCACAAGTGGAGCAGTTAGGACTTGAAGTGGCACTCAGATACTAAGCATTGCAGGAGGAGGCTTAACCCACTGCACCACAATGCCAGCCCCTAAAAGCGTTATTTAAAAAAAAAAAAAAAATTCCCTCAGTTCCTCAAGAACATCTTTCCATGGTATTCAATGGGAATTTTTATAATCTATTGTATTATATTCTGTTGTATAAATAAATCATACTTTGTTTTAAAAGGCATTCACAGTTAAAGTTGTAGAGAGACTACTAGCTATTCACCACAATCTATCTCCTTCGTGGTTTAAGAGCAGAGAGAATCCACTTCCCAGTGTCCTGAGGTGTTTGGGGAGCCAGCGGTTGCCTCTGACCCATGAAACATGAGCAGAAGGATCTCAGCCACTTACAATTCAGTATATAACATCTTCCCCATGACCTCCATCTTTCCATGTAAGCCTGGCAAAACAGATCTTCTCCAGGAGACCCCTGGGTATCAGGAAGTGAAGGAGCCACAGGAACTAGGATGTTTGATACTGAATAGGTGCATACTCACCAGGGATACCCATTTTAAAATTAGTGTGAGCAAGAAATAGACTTTTCTGTATTTGCAGTCACAAAATTGTTGGGTTTCTTTATTATAAAAGCTAGTGCTACGCATGTTATTATTTGCTATAAATAATAAACGAACAGTGCTTCAAAGGATCCCTCTGTACCTGTCTTTGTTAAAATATTTATTCACTTAGAATATAGTCTTAAAAGCAGAATACCTAGTGAAAGAAGATGGAAATTTACAGTTTTTCAAACTGCGTTCAGTAAAGCTTGAGGATCACTGAAACCCCCTGCAAGGTGTGGGCATTTGTTAATTTGCTAAGACGCTATCTCCCATATTGAAGTGCCTGGGTGGGATTCCAGTGTCTAGCTCCTGATTCCAGCTTTGTGGTGTTAATGCAGACCCTGGGAGGCAGTGGGGATGACTCAAGTTAATGGGTTCCTGTTCCCACCACGTAGAGATCTGGGCTGAGTTCCCTGCCCAGGTTTCACCCTAGCCCAACCCCACCAGTTGTAGGTATTTGGGGAATGAACCAGCAGAGGGGAATGCTGTCTGTCTCCCTCTCTTTCTATCTCTCCCCCTTAAATACTTACATATATACCTATATGCCTACATAAAACCCTCTACAAGCAAGTCAGTCAGAATTTCCTAAATAACTTACTTTGATACAAATTAATGATATTTGGTAACCCAGGCAAGTAACTCTTGTAAAAAATTTGTTAGGTTCTGTCAGTTCTTCTAAGTCTTCAAACTAAACCTAGGTAATGCACTTATTATTCAATTTGGTTTAGGAACCAAATGTCATGAAATACTATATATGTTAAGTGTTATAAAAGTAAGGCAATACAGGGGCTGGTGATGTGGTGCAGTAGGTAAATCCTCCTCCTGCAGCAAGTGCATCCCATATGAGCACCCGTTCAAGTCCCAGTTGTTCCTCTTCCAATCCAATTCTCTGGTATGGCGTGGGAAAGCAGTGGAAGATGGCCCAAGCACTGGAGCCCCTGCACCCACATGGAAGACCCAGAGAAGACTCCTGGCTCCTGGCTTCGGATTGCCTCAGCTTGGGCTATTTCTCCGTTTCTCCATTTGGGGAGTGAACCAGCAGAAGGAAGACCTTTCTCTTTGTATCTTCCTTTCTCTGTCAGTAACTCTACCTCTTAAATCAATCAATCAATCAAAGACAATACAAGTACAAATTAGATGCAAAACTAACTCCTACCTGTATGAATTAATAGTTTTACCAACAAATTTCATTCGGCCTTGAAAATACTCGGTAAAACCTTACCTATGTAATTAATTAGATTGTTACTTTGCTCAATTACTATAATAGCATCACTTACTTCACAGTACAGATGTTTCCTTCTTGTAGTTTTTATTGGCTCAAACAGAACAGAGGCTTTAGTTCAAACCAGGGTAAGAGAATGAAATGTAAATGGGGAACAGAACAGGAGATAGCTGTATCAGCTGATTGTTTTGTTTCCCTTTGAAAACTGCTGGGTCTCTGCTCCTGGTCTGACACTTGGAGCCTAGAAACTTTCCAACTGTGTTGAACAAAACTTCTGTTTCCCTCTGGGAGCAGCAGCAAGCCATGGTAGACCACAGGAACCAGTGAAAATACTTCATCCTATTTATACCAGGTCACATTTCACCATTTCTGACAGATGGAGCCTTTGGAGAAGAATTACTAATGACCACTGGGAGACGACACCAGTCATTTAGGGAAACAATAAATATGCAACTGATACTTTACACAGAGACCCCCTAGATTTGTAATATGCTAAGAACCCAAAGGAAGCTTTTCCTGGTACTGTGATTTCTTCTTTCTTTCTGTCTGTCTTTCTTTCGATCGTTTGTTCGTTCATTCTTTCGTTCTTTCGTCCTCCCTCCTTCCTTCCTTCATTTTTTTAAGACAATAAAGCTTAATTCTGAGGATCTACTAAACGAAGTTAAAGGATACACAAATACCATGCCACAGTCTTTTTAAAAATCTGTTATTTTATTCCTATGAGTACAAATGTTTCTGTAAATTCTAGAGAAATATAACTTAGATGTTGCTTTGTTTAAATAGGTAAGCTCTTATTACACCAATTATAAACCAAATAAATGAATATCTCACAAGGGATTGGAAAGATGGTTAGGGTTGAGGGGCCATGAGTGACAATTTCAAGGGGTCACCCAGAGGCCTGGAAGTCCTCCTCTTGGGCAAAGGCACAATCATTTCCAAGGCTGGAAGGCTCACTCACCACTTTGGTAGGCTAAGGCAGAGTAGCAAATATCTGCACAGAAAGCTTACTCTTCGCTTTTAGAAATTAATAAATCCAAATCCTGCTTTATCTTTTTTTCTTCCCTCCTCAAATTTCATGACTACCAATCTAAAATGCTGACACATGAAATTAAGATTACTCTAACTAGAGTAAGAAAGTCAGAGATCATAGACACTTGTACATTTTGTTCACACCCCTTGCACATGACATTATCATTGCCACACTCCTTTCAAGATCAGTCTGATTTGCTCAAAGTGACTAGTGGCTGAAGGAGTCCCTTCTGGACTTTAGAAGCCCCATTTTTTTTTCTCTGATGAATTACTATTAGGGCCAGCAATCCAAAACTTGCTGCCGTAGAGGTTTTTCTGGTACATGATTCTGGCAGTCATCTACAAAGAGTAAGGAGCACTCCCCAAAGAATCGCCCCAGGATTACCCCTGCATACGTCAGAAGGAAATCCCAGAAATAAACAGCCTGCGGTGCCTGCAGCAAGAAGAAATATGCCAAAAATGTGGAGGGTGCAGGGTGTGTCTGCTCTGCTGCTTTGGATACAGACAACACACATCACACAAGGTTAAATGAACAGCTCAGACTTTCACCAGGGAAAAGCAGGCGTTTTAAAGGACACAGAGACAAAGTACTTGGTTCAGGGGGAATTCCACTGAACAAATTGTCTAAGAACAAATGTTGATGAGCTTACATAAGAACCCACAGCATAATACAACAGTGAAAGAGCTTGTGATATTCTGGATCTGATCATTGTAGAAAAAATCTCTGTAAAATTAGAACTTGGTAGGTATTGCTGGTGATACTAGTGCTTTCAGATCTAGTCTTTTCAACACAGATCTGTATTTAAAGAAATGCTTAATGATCATCAATACATAGCTGGAGGAATTACGTTATGTGCATATATTAAGAAAATGTATAATTTGGCAGGATAGCAAGTAACAGGGAAATGCAGAAGATTATAACTGCCATTAAAATAAGCAATCGCCTAAGGTGGCCCAGAGAGTGATGTTAACTATGAATGGTGGTTGGGAAGTATGAAAAGGAAAATTGAGAAATAAACACAAGAAAAATTTCCTGACACTCAAGCCTTCTTCAGTCTCTAGGGAATCCATGAAAAATCCATCAACTAGATCACACTACACGAAGTGTTGAGAATGCTAAGCTTTCTTGTTTCCACATCTCTGCTTTGCACTCTGGGATAATCTGTGTGCTGCCCTGAGAGCACAGTGCCTTGGGTTTTGGTATATTTTCTTGATAAACTCCTTCTCCACCAGCAGGCAGCAATAGCCAAGAAGAACTAATGAAGAGGACAGGTAACCGAAGTGCAGACGATGAGTACCCAACTCCAACTTCAAATCCAAATGGTTGTAATAAACCGTTTAACTTTCTCAAAGAGGGATATTGGAGGTTAATAAATGATTTGTAAGTAATTCCCAATTTTTATGAAAGAAAGCCAAAAATTCATTGAAGTTGTTTCAATTCCCTAGAATGAACAGACTAGATAGCTTCACATATTTGTAATTAACAAATAATTCTGGTGTCAAATT
The DNA here is from genome assembly GCA_949820135.1 of Sylvilagus floridanus. Classification (NCBI taxonomy): domain Eukaryota; kingdom Metazoa; phylum Chordata; class Mammalia; order Lagomorpha; family Leporidae; genus Sylvilagus; species Sylvilagus floridanus. Next base: position 31,439,261 of record OX463236.1, on the reverse strand, counting down.
CAACTTTTAGGGACTCTTGGATCTTTTTTTAAAGATTTATTTATTTATTTGAAAGGCAGAGGTACAGAGAGGCAGAGAAAGAGAGAGGTCTTCAATCCACTAGTTCACTCCCCAGATGGCCGCAACAACTGGAGCTGGGCTGATCTGGTCCAAAGCCAGGAGCCAGGAGCTGCCTACTGGTCTTCAACGCAAGTGCAGGGACCCAAGGACTTAGGCCATCTTCTACTGCTTTCCCAAACCATAGCAGAGAGATGGATCAGAAGTAGAGCAGCCAGGACTTGAGTTGGTGCCCATATGGGATGCCGGCACTGCAGGAGGTGACTTTTCCCCATAAGCCACAGCATCATCCCCTGGGAATTCTTGATCTTTACAACGTGACATTTCCTTAGTGATTAAGAGAGTTCACCTTATGTGTGTTTGGGATTAAATGAACTAAATCAAATGTTTTATATAATACCATCTTGTTTCTGCACAAATGAGGTATCAGGTCACAGTACAATTAATAATAATGGTGATATTCCTCCTTAATCACTTGATACAAAAATCTGTCTATTTGCTCTATGGTAACAGTGGACTCTGCCACAAATTTCATAATTTTTATTTAGCAACAACTCAGAAGTCTATGGCAAAGGTTTTCTCACCCCTACTTCATGTGGACATCACAAAAAGATGTCCCTTGTATCATATTCATTCAACACTGCTATATAAGAAATCCCACACTCAAATTTACACGTTTTACATTTCTTTTTCACCTAGGAAGGGTATCACACCTGCTGAACAACATACATTTGATTAGCCTTCCAAATTCTGTATCACTGTCCATTTAGAAGGTAGAAAAGTCTTCCCTGCTTCACAGAATTTGAGTAGGTGATGTGTTTTGGGGGCCTGCAATTTTACCTGTAGGACAGCATTTATCTTTAGGTAGCTCAGCCACCCTGATTGCTATAACTATTGCTGAGGTTACATGCATGTATTCAGAACTCAAATGCTAAATTGCAGACAAGAAAATTAAATGAAAAAATAAAAGGTTTCTTCTTAAATCATGTCCATTCTTCCATTATATTGTGTTCAGCATATGCCATGTGACGCTCCTAGTCACATCCAGGCTAATTTTTTTCCTTCTGTAAGTTCTAATAGCGCCAGCAAGGCTGAATGTCCAGTTAAAAACGCTATTTGTCCTTGGTTTTTCCTCTTGCCTAAATTCTTCCTCTAGTTCCGGCTCTACCCACCCAGTCTTTGATTTCCTCACAGAACCCTTTGCTTCCCTCCCTATTCACTGCCCTCCCACTCCTTCTCTGAGAAAGAGCTTCCTCCTCTGGGTGCTCTGTAATCCTTCTCAGGACCACACAATGAGCCTTTCTGTGGGATGATGGTGGACAGATGTGATTTTTCCAATGGGTTCTATTTTGCTTGCTTATTTATGTATTCCCCAGACTGCAGTCTTTAGTCTGGAACAAAATAAATTAAACATTCATTTCTTCTTACTTATATCGAGGTGGGCTTTCATGAATTTGAAATGATTGGCTGATTATACAATGTTCTTAAACTCTTTATTGAAAAAAAAAGCTATACTATATATTAGAGAAGGCTAAAAAGTAGAAATTTGTCTTTTAAAAACATTTTCTTCTTTTAATTTATTTTTTATTTTTGACAGGCAGAGTGGACAGTGAGAGAGAGAGACAGAGAGAAAGGTCTTCCTTTGCCGTTGGTTCACCCTCCAATGGCCACTGCGCTGATCTGAAGCCAGGAGCCAGGTGCTTTTCCTGGTCTCCCATGGGGTGCAGGGCCCAAGCACTTGGGCCATCCTCCATGCACTCCCTGGCCACAGCAGAGAGCTGGCCTGGAAGAGGGGCAACCGGGACAGAATCTGGTGCCCGAACCGGGACTAGAACCTGGTGTGCCAGCGCCGCAATGCAGAGGATTAGCCTGTTGAACCACGGCACTGGCCTAAAAACATTTTCAAAAGAAAGACTCCGGTACTCTTTAACAATAGCTTACTTTTTTTCAAAGAACAGCTTTCTATTTATAATAGCTATGCAAAATGAACACAATTAAATGTCTCAGAATCCATGCATCAAAAATTTCCAATTATTTTTCTCTTCCTTGAAATGGATTTTTTATATAGCAGAAAGAATATCAGATTAAGAAGTCAGTTTAAGACTTGTCTAACATGCAGTCTCCTTTTACAGATGAGAATACAGAAGCCATAGAAGCTGAAGAACCTACTCTAGGGCTCCCAGTTTGTGAATGGCAAAGGTGGGGTTGTAACCAGATTCCTGATTTCCAACACAGTGCTCTTTGGACAATCCTCTACCTCTCACGGCTCACCTGAATGGTACACAACTGCAAATTCCACACGCGGAACAGGTGGTTCACGAAACCAGCAGCCCAAAGGGCAGGAGTGAGTGCTTGCATGTGTTATCAGGCACTCAGTGTTGGGTGGTAGGCAAGGCATGAGAAGAGGGACTGGGTAGGAGGCAGGAATGTGGGCCTGCTGTACTTTGGAGAGTAGAGCATGGCACAAACTTTCTCTGCATTCACTAAGCCAGGCTGGGGCAAGTGTAATAGGGCAGAGGCCGTGGGTTCAAAGGCAAGATAGAAGTGATCACTTCCAAATACAGATCGTTCATGGTATTCAGAAAGTAGGCACATACTGCCTGAGAGAGGTTAGCTGTAATTCGCACATTGTTCCACTCATCAATCAATTAAAAACATGCTGCTCAATTGGCCTTTGGGTCATTTTTATTAAAAAGTGTGGTGGGGTGGAATGATGGAGAGCAGAACATTGATCCTGCAGTCATGAGCTGAAGACATTTTCATAGGATTTGCCAAAGCAACAAGCTAACGTCCCTTTCAAAAGCATGCTTATCCTAAAGAAACTCTTTTTTAAAAAAATATTTATTTATGTATTTATTTGAAAGGCAAAGTTACAGAGAGAGAGGGAGAGACATAGAGAGAGGTCTTCTATCTGTGGTTCACTCCCCAAATGGCAGCAATTGCTGGGGCCAGGCCAGGACATTTTGATGGTCTTTTGCTACTTTCCCAAGCACATTAGCAATGAAGCAGCTGGGACTCGAACTGGAACCCATATGTGATGTTGGTGCTGAAGGCTGCAGTTTAACCCACTATGTCACCTTGTCATTCCCAAGAAAATACTTTTTGACCAGATATTATACTTTTTAGTTTTTCTACTTTCTTTCTTTTTTTTAAAAGATTTTTTTTTTTTTTATTTATTTGAAGGACAGAGTTACAGCGAGGTGGAGACAGAGAGAGAGGTCTTCCATCCACTGGTTCACTCCCCAGATGGCTGCAACGGCTGGAGCTGTGCCAAACCGAAGCCAGGAGCCAGGAGCTTCTTCTGGGTCTCCCATGCAGGTGCAGGGGCCCAAGGTCTTGGGCCATCTTCTACTTAGTTCCCAGGCCATAGCAGAGAGCTGGGCCGGAAGAGGAGCAGTCAGGACTAGAACTGGCGCCCATATGGGATGCTGGTGTTTCAGGCCAGGGCGTTAACCTGCTGCACCACAGCGCTGGCTCCCAGTTTTTTCTACTTTCTTGGTTTATCCATTTAATCATCAGGTTTATGTGCTACCTACAATATGCCAAACAACTTAATCACTGGCTGTCAACATCTGCAACAGGGAGATGACTTTTTCATGTAATTGAGGTTGGAAAACCTATAATTCTTCATTTAAAATGTTTGTAAGTGTTCATTCTGTCGATTTGAAATAACATTTTGTTTGTGTTCAGAGCAAACAATTACAGTGTCTCATATTAGAAGAGAAATAAATCTCATCATCTTGAATTTCAAATTAATAAAACAACAGTCCTCAAAGAGCTGGCCATGAAAGAATGGGATGCATTCAGCGCATTGCAACTCAGAGATCCATGCTTCCTTGAATCATGTATCATTTTATGTAACATCTCCTCACAAATAGTTATTGCACTTTAAATGCAGAGTTAAATGATGACATTAAATAATAATTCTTTTTTTAAGACTTATGTATTTAATTATTTATGTGAAAGGCAGAGCAACAGAAAGAGGAAGAGTTAGAGATAGAAAGAGGGAACTTCCATCCATTGAATCACTCTGCAACTAGCCACAACAATTTGGAGTAGGAACCAAGCCAAAGCCAGGAGCCAGGAACCAGGAACTCCATCCCAGTCTCCCACATGAGTGGTAGGGGTCCAAGCACTTGGGCCATCTTCCCAAGCGCATTAGCAGGAAGCTGGATCAGAAGCCCAGTGCCCAGGACTCTAACTGGCATTCTGCTAGGGGATTCCAGCATTGCAAACAGTGGCTGACTTGCTGCACTAGGACACTGTCATCAAATAGCACATTCTTTAAACTTCAGAGCAATTTACTCACTATCTTGGATAAAGACATTTTTTGTACATTAAATTTGTAGCAAGACTTGATGTCATCCACTTTCTGCCCATCCCCAATCCTATTCCTGATCATCAAACAGAACAAAGAAATATGGAGTCAGTATTAGAAACACACAAAGGCAGATGTGACCCATGTGAAATATGTACCTAATGCCTGATAATCACCTTCCACACAGCACTAACACCTGCATGACACCTGGACTGCTCTGCTCTCTTCCTGGGTCTCTCGTGGAAGTTTCTTCAGGTCTTGTATGTGCCCTCAGGGGACTTTCAGACCCCCCATCTGCAGAGTGACCTGTACAAAAACCAGCTCTTTCTCTTGTAAACATTGCTGCCTTGTAACATACTTTAGAATTATTATTATATTTTACTAATAAGTTTACATTCCATCCTACCAAATGATAGGAAGTAGTGGTGGGGAAGAAAATCAAGTCTCCCTATACAGTTAAGGTTTATAGTTAACTTACATACAAATTAACCCATCACATTGAATCATATACAACAACAAATATATTTAATAGTAAAATTTTGGTTTTTGTTTTGTCTTCCAGTGTGCCCTCAGTAAAGACAATTTAACTCAGGCCACATAAAGTAGATTTCAGCAACCTAATTCTATCCTGGATCCCCCCCACCTCCCCATCTCCCCCGCCCAAACCTCTTCTACAGCCTAGTACAATAGAATTGCCTGATTTGTCATTCCCCAGGATTTGGGCAGAGTGCCACTAGGAAGATCGTCATCCCGGAAACAACTAGGCATCTTAACAAAATTTCCTCAAAGCAGATGTAGCAGATGTAGCTGACAAGCTCATAGTAAAGACTGTCAAGTAAAAAACAGTCCCAAAGATACTACAACTCACCCGGTGGCTGGCACATGATAGATACTATGGATAATACATATACCATACACATTATACTATGTTATATTTATACTATATTATACTATAGGTATTATGGTACTCATGAAAAGGAAGTGATCCTGTTTTTTCAGACAATAGAGCCCACCTGAACTGGCCGCATTTAACTTCAGCACAGGAAAAGTGCCATCAACAGAGACCAAAGAATGTTGTCCAAAATGTTACTCAGAGAGGAAAGAGTCTATTGAGGTGCTATAAATATTTCCAAAACAAAATTTCAAACTAAATACATTTAATCATTTCAAAATGTAAACATTAAACAGGGGAATTGAAAAAAATTAAGTACAAATTATATCCTGTTATTGAGAAAGACTGCAATTACTGTCATTTCATCTCATAAAAGAAGTCAAGGTGGTCGTCATAACCCACACTGGTTCACTATTCCATCGCAGAGATCTTGGACAGTTTTTGGCATATGTGCCAGGTCAGCAAAATCAACAGTTATTAGCAAATGTTTCAATGTCCAAAACCTAAGAACTGACACCATGCCAAGGAAATCAGGGTGTAGACAAAAGAAATGTGAGGAATTCAGCCTCACCTTTTAAAGCTTTTATGAGAAACAATTTTATGAAGAAAACACTTGCTGCATTAATGTAGGAAGATTATTTTAGCTCAAGAAGATGTAGGTGGCAAATCAAATAATGGAAGGTAGCTGAGCACAGGATATGGAGAAAACAACGTAAAGTGCACAAGGAGTTCAAGTGTACACTGGTCTATGCAAATGGCTGCTCTATTTTCTGTCATGTTCTACTTGGGCTCCCAGTGAGTGAATAGTTGAGGGTAGAACCAGGGTCCAGACAAGCATTAACAACCTTCAGTATCTTCTTTCTCATCCTCTCACATCTATTCTCAAAGTACAAATCACTCCCTTCCCCTTGCCCTCCCAAAAAGAGTTCTGCTTAAAGAATCTCTTTGGTGGCACAGATAAGGGACTTTCGATATCTTTTTCTTGGAGTGCTATTTATTTGTACCAAGTGTTAACTAGTCTATGGTCTATCTCACATTGCGACTTCCCTCCATGTTTACTCTGCAGTCCATGCCAGTGCTGTGGTGGTATTTCTCCCAACTCGGGAAATGCGCCAGAGTATAATTTCCCAGTGCTCTCTGCTGACCTTTGTCTCTGCCCCCTGCCATTCTGGCCACTCACTTGTATAGCTTTCCCCAGAGTCAGTGGGGCCTTGCCAAGGATGTGGGATAATAGCTGACAGTTTGTGTGTTATGCCTGGCACAATGCTAAGTGGTTTTTTTTTTAATGCATTGTCTTACTTGTTCTGTGAAACAACTCTAGAGAAATATGCTGCTATCATCCCCATTTTTAAGATGAGGAAGCTGAGGCTTGGAGGGATGAATGCAGTTGTCAAGGGTGAGTCACCAAGCTGGCATCTGGGCATAAAGAGGTGAACTTGAAAACCCACACTCTGAACCACTTCTATGTAATTGTGGTCTTTAAAGACAATAGGAAATCCGTTCAAATTGCCTTTTGAAAAATGAGAAAATAAGGGTAGAGGACATATTTTCTCATCGTGCCACCCCCTGACTCCTACCACAATCCATGTGGAAAAGACCCTTATTCACAATTCTGTTGAAAGGTGCCTAATGTACAAATGTCAACGTGCTTTTCTCAATTCATTATAATAAACTGAGATAATATTTCACATTTTTAAAAAAGCTGAAATCTTAGCAAAGGTTGTGTTCTCAAAAAGTAATGTCAAAGGATTGCAAGTTATCTTACAAGCAAAATAATATACATGTTCTTATTTGTGGAGTTCAACATGTTATTTTTGATAGCCATTGATTGGGAACCAGGTAGAGAGTGTAACCTTTTCTTACAATTTTTATAGTTTTATTATACAATGATTGACATATAATAAATTACATATACCTGATATGCACAGTTTAGAAAATGAGGACATGTGTCTATATCTTTGAAACAATCACCCAATCAAAATAATTAGTCTTTCTATATGTTCAAAAGTTTCTCTGTGTTTTTTCCTCTCCCAGTCAACTACTGATTTGTGTTCTGATACTACATGTTGGATTTCATTTCATAGACATTAATATGAATCAAATTTGAAATATGTTACTTTTCTGTCTAGTTTCTTTTATTCAATATAATCACTAATGTTTCATCAATATTACAGTGTATATCAATAGTCTATCCTAATTGTTGTGTGGTATTCAGCTGTATGAATGCACTAGAGTTTATTTATCAGTCTAACAGTTGGTGGATATTTGAGTTGTTTCCGATTTTGGACTTTTATAAGTAAAATTGCTATGAACAGAAGTGAACAAATTTTTGTCAGGATATATGCTTTTTTTTTTTTTTTTGACAGGTAGAGTGGACAGTGAGAGAGAGAGACAGAGAGAAAGGTCTTCCTTTTGCCGTTGGTTCACCCTCCAATGGCCGCCAAGGTTGGCGCACTGCGGCCGGCGCACCGTGCTCATCCGATGGCAGGAGCCAGGTGCTAGGTGCTTTTTCCTGGTCTCCCATGGGGTGCAGGGCCCAAGCACTTAGGCCATCCTCCACTGCACTCCTGGGCCACAGCAGAGAGCTGGCCTGGAAGAGGGGCAACCGGGACAGAATCCGGTGCCCCGACCGGGACTGGAACCTGGTGCAAGGCAGAGGATTAGCCTGTTGAGCCACGGCACCGGCCAGGATATATGCTTTTATCTAGAAGTAGAATGACTGGGTCACACGGCAAGTCTACAGCTACTATTTAAAAACTATCATATTGCTTTCCAAAGTGATTGTACCACTAGACAAGGGGCCCTTCCCCTTTCCAAGTTAATCACTCAGTCTACTGTCTCCAGAATGGCCCCCTCCCAATCATCACCTAATTAATCCACCCCATATTCAAGTTCAACAAGAGTTCTCCTTAATCCTCTAAATCAGGTGCTTTTTTTGGTACTTCCTTCTTTCCATGAATGTATTTCTGCTGCACCATGAGCAAATCATTTTATAATATCTGTTTATGCTTTTTATTCCCCTATGGAGCATGAACTCTTGGACACAGGGGTGTTTCTAATTCTTCATTTCCTCCATGGGTCTTAGCACCATGCTTGGCCTGTGGCTAATATCTGTGAGAGTAGATTGAATGAAGACAAGAGTCTGAGCCTAACGGATTTGGAAGAGGAGGATGTCATAAAACATACTGAATCGTAAAAAAATGATAGCAGTAGAACAGCTATCATTTATATATCATATATATATATCATTTATATATCATATATAGAACAGCTATATATCAGTAGAACAGAGACCTGCAAATCTGTGACTAAACGCACTGTGTTGTGGTATGTGGGTGTTCTAAACTCAAAGTCAGCACATTGTCACAGTAAAAGCATCTCCCACAGTCTTGGTAGCACTTGACTCGCCAGGGAATAGAAAGTTGAGGATGGATAACAGTTCCTTACAACTTTGGAATTTCGTTAGAAAATTATGTGATACCTGTGTCAACGTCCCCTGGAAGGAGACTCTTACATGACACACAAAGACACAAAATAGTTTGGAATAAATTAAATAGGCAACTGTTTTGGGAGATCCTTGTCCAAAACAGGAAAATACCTCTTTAGAATGCCCTCATCTTCTGAGGATGCATCTGCATATGAGGGTAGGGATGTGTGACTCAGAAATTCCATTCACTGCAAGTCAAGGCACTTGTTTTCTAGTTAGGCTCGAAGCCAATGTCACCATAACCTTGATGGACTCTGTGCAGCTCTGAGTCGTATCATCTCAGGAGTATAATCACAAAGATAATTTAAAATAGCTTTCAAGGAGACAGCTGACTCTTGAATGTACAGTGAATCAGTCTCGATGGGGGCACAGAACTGGGAAAATGACATGAAATGGCCGCAGGTGGCAAGTTTCTGTATGGGGTCCTGTAAAAAAAACTGAGGAGTGGGAAAGATGGGAAGATCTAGGAGCCAGAGAACAGATATTTAGGAGTGAGGTACTCAGAAAAATAAACAGCCAAAGAAGTAGGAAGAAGAGTGGGAGTCTCTGTCACAGAAGCAGCAGCACTCAGGATGGGGTCTCCTGGCAGCTCCCTCCAAGGCTCTTCTCTCCTCAAGGCCAAGTCCCTGATGCCTGCTACCCTTCTGCCCCCGCCTCTACCCAGGTCAACTGGACATCCTGGATTTCACTCATCATTTCTGACCTTGAATTGTACTTTAGATGAAATTTTAGACCCTTTTCTCTTATAAAATCTTTATTCTGTTCAAACTCACATTTTTAGCAAAATGATGGGGAGAACAGAAGACATAATATACAATGATAGTTTGATGGTGATTTTGTACTTCTGTATGAATTCTGTGTAGAAGAACCCTGGTTTGAAGCCTCCAGAATTATGTTTATTTCCTAACGATTTTTAATGTTAGCTGATTTTGGTTCCTGTGCTTGTGTTCGAGAAATATGAAGGAGTGGCTTTGTATATTAAATTGTTTTCCTAGCAGGGCCTTATCCAACTAATCTGACTTCAAATAAGACTTTTTCCAATGTTATTTTGAAACTGGATACAATATTTCTCATTAAATTTGTAAGTCAAACAATGATAATAAACTGCTACCTCAAAGGTTGCTAGTTAAATTTAAATGAAGTAGACTATATATAGGCTCCTTTAAAAAATTCTCCTTCTCACTACACAAAGCTGCATACATCTTCATGTTTCATTTATAAATAGATTTGAAAATGACGATCAGCTGCTAGCATTAACCATTTCCTGGTCTCTATGATAAAACAATCTTTTTTCCTGGCTTATTGTTTGATAAAAAAGAATGCTGAAACAATGTCTATACAATTCCTGTGTTAAATAGCAATCCAATTGAATCCAATTTTATCCTTAGTATATGTGGTTCAACTAAAGACAATCATTGTTATAATTCAGTGTATAGGCATTCACTCCCTACTTTAAATACTTTAATAGATGAAAATAAAACCACAATTTTAGATACATAAGTATGCCCCGCAATATTTGCAGTGTACTCATGTCAGCCAATATGTTTCAAGAGGGAATAAATTAATAGTAGGGAAAAGGATATGAACTTGAGGCACTTATTTCCTCAAAAGAACATATTGGCCATTTTTCACTTGAGGAATTAATGCTTTTGTTGTATTATAGTGCTCCATAAAGATAATCTTTTGTCATCAAGCATGAGAACATTGCCTGGAGCCATTTTTTGCTATATTCTGAATAGGTTAGTTTTGTGTTTTCCTTTTTTTTTTTTTTTTTTTTTGACAGGCAGAGTGGACAGTGAGAGAGAGAGACAGAGAGAAAGGTCTTCCTTTTGCCGTTGGTTCACCCTCCAATGGCCGCCGCGGACAGCGCGCTGCGGCCGGCGCACCGCGTTCCTCCGATGGCAGGAGCCAGGAGCCAGGTGCTTTTCCTGGTCTCCCCATGGGGTGCAGGGCCCAAGCACCTGGGCCATCCTCCACTGCACTCCTGGGCCACAGCAGAGGGCTGGCCTGGAAGAGGGGCAACCGGGACAGAATCCGGCGCCCCGACCGGGACTAGAACCCGGTGTGCCGGCGCCGCAAGGCGGAGGATTAGCCAGTTGAGCCACGGCGCCGGCCAGTTTTGTGTTTTCTAGTAGCACCCCAAGAAGTAAGCTACACCAGAGTACTGGAGTGGCTCTAGCCTGGGCTAACTCTCCCTTTATGTTTCTGTCTATCACTGTATCTGTCTCTACCAATATATCCTAGCTTTGTTTCTCTCTATATGCAAGATTATTCTCTCCTATTGCAAACAAGTTTCCTACAGGAAGATGAAATATGTTATTTCAACAACCCAATCTCACAATACATTCAATCTGATTATTCATATTTACTCACAAAATTCATGTGGGCTATGGTTAGTATAAACTTGTTTTTGCTAGCATTTTTCCTTTTTAAAATATTCCCTCTCCCTTCAGTTGTGTAGATTTTCTTAATACTATCTTTTTATCTTGACAAATCCACAAAGATCTTTTGCTATACCAGAAATCATTCATAATTTATTCTCTACTTTCTTCTAATTTTTTATACTTAATAATTCCATGTTTATTTTCTTCTGTTTCAAAACTTTGGTAGAACTGCTTAGTTCTCATTTTTCCTCAATATATTCTCTTCTCTAACAAATATGTTTAAGGCTAACATTTTCTCTCTACAGCTTTGGTCACATTCCGCACACAATGATGTATTGTTTACTCATTGTTCATTTATAGTATTTGTCATTTCCATTTTGATTTCCTCTTTATCCAAATGTTTTTAAAGAGGTGCTTTTGAGTATCCAAAAAAAGGTATTATTGTCATGTTTGAATTGCTAATTTTAAAACTTATTGTATTATGCTAAAATGTGGCACCAAATGCCTTATATTCCTTATAATTTTCTATTAGTTCAAATTTTCTACTTAGTTATTTTAGTCTGAAAAATTTGGAAAGAATAGATATTTGATCTTGTTCTTGAAGGTACACAGATAATCCCTGACTTATTTTAGTTCAATGTACAATTTTGTGAATTTACCATGGTGCAAAAGCAATGCACATTCTATAGAAATTATGCTTTGAATTTTGATCTTTTCTTGTGCTGGTGATATGTAGCACAATACTCTGTCAGTGCTGAGCAATCATACCATACAGCCACATGGTTACTATATTAACCATGAAGTCACACGGTTACTGTGTATAAAACAGGCTTTGTGTTCGATGATTTTGCCCAACTGTAGACTACTGTGCTCTGAGTACTTTAAGGTAGGCTAGGCTAAGGTATGCTATGTGTTCAGTAGGTTGGAAATATTAAATGCATTTTAGACTTAGAATATTTTCAACTATGATAGGTTCACTAGGAAGTAACCCTATTGTAAACCATAATGTATAATCAAACTTATTCATTAAAAAGGTCTATTATGACAATTCTTATTTTTATTTACTGAAGCACTGAATTCTGAAAAGCATATTAATGCATAACATTATAATTTTAGTTTTTACTTATTATTTATATTCTATAATTTTTTGCATTACAAATTTAAATACATGTTTAATGACCATTATGATTTTGGTGAATTACATTAAATTAATATTTTTCATTAATTATATTTACTTCATACTAATATATGACTGAAACTTACTTCATTATCTCTTTTAATTCTCATAATTTTCAGTTTTTGGCATCTTTTATTTCTTTCTTGGAATCTCCTGGTCTTATTTTATTGCTATGCTGTCTCTTGAATGTTTCCAAAGTTATTAATGACATATGATTTTTAAGTTTTTGTTTTCTCTGTTACTTCCATTGACTCCTGGTATGTCTGATAATCTCCATTTTGCTTCTCTGTGATTGCAGAAATTTATTATAGGATTTTACAATCAGTCATGGTGGGGGAACGCTTGCCTTTGCTACCAGTAGGAATGCAGAGTGCTATCAGCTTATTTTTGGGTTAGAGAATTTTAATTGTTCCTAGGACCTCTCCCCAACCTCATCCCCCAAACCAGCACGTATGCTCACCATCCTGCATCACAATGGGAAAAGATACTACAAAAAACTACCATATTTTAGCAGAAGCATGGGGAAGAAAAGGGATAACTGGTTCAGCTATATAAAATATAGTTTTACAAATATGCACCTTAAGAATGTCCTATATTTAATCAGATTCTGACAGTATTCCTGATGTGAATTCATGAATTTCATAAAACTCTAGTTTTCCAGAGCCAATTATTCTGGAAATACACACACACACACGCACACATACACACACACATCTGTTTTATACAGATATCTTGCTTTCTGCCAATTATCAGTCTACACATGCATGTGTGTTTTCAGTCACAATGGTTCATAAAATTCTCAGCACTGCAAAAATATAACTTTATTTCTTCTAAAAATTAGTTATCTATTTCTGTTTGACATTTAAAAATATGAATGTAGCCCATGTTCATTTTTCTCAGCCCAACTCAGTAATTCCTTTTAGGCAACCTCAATTTTTATTCATTCACACTAAGGTATGAACACTCGTGTTTTGTCTCATATTGCTGGAGTCAAGAGAGTGGGTGGTAGTTAAAGAATTGCCACCTTGCATTGTTGGTAGAGCACGGACTGTCTCTACTATTTCTCTCCATCTATCCTGTGCTGATATCCCTTGCAATGATGTTACTTGACTCATGTGGAACTAGACAGCATGTATGAAGCACATTGTATTCTCATAGCATGATTGCCAGGAGATGAGTTCTCAGTTCTCTGACACCCACCTGGAATTTAGCACTGCCAACCCTTCTCATCCATCCACTGCTGATGTGGCCCACTCTTTTCTCTGCTTACTGTTTTCCCTTCCCAAGACCTCTTGCAATCTGCCACTTTGGCCATTATACTGCTTGGTGCTGTAGGAGGGTGCAATTTAGCTATGAGCCTGGTGATTCTCAAGATTCCCAGTGAGAAGTGGGACATGAGAATACTTATTCTCATATACCTACTTAAGTCAGCTGTAGCATGTCCTCCCCACTCCACACCCATACTCACTGGACAAATGGTCCCTGCAATATTTCTAAAGTGTTTGTTTTCTAAACTCTCCAATTCTTATGAAATTCTTTTATCTAATATGAAAGGCAGAGAGCCACACCTGTTTTCTGTGCCAGTGAACTACATCAGATCTTTCTGGTCTTAAACCAAGATGGTTCTTAACTATAGAAGCTAAGAATACAACTTTGTTCTTATCCTTGAGCTCTTCCCACAGCAGCAGGGGCTCCCTTGCCTAACTTCTCTCAAAGGAGAGGGAGGCAGTTCAACAGGGAAAACAAGTTATCATTAGTATTTTGAATTCCTAAACTACCATGAATTAATCCTTTACCTGGCATTTGCCACATATTTCTGGTCTCCACAATGAGACTGGCTGAAATTGTCCCAAATATGTTTCTATCCTGAGTCTGAAGCAGGCTGGAATCATGACCTGGGATGTGATGGTGTGCTGTAACTTGTCATCATGTCACAGCAGTCCTCTGAGTAGGCCAGCAGGGCAGTTCAGGAGAGGCTAATGTGGTCTGTGATAAAACTGATGGATGATGTGTTAAGAGATTCAGTCAAATTCCTAGAGACACAGGTGCAGTCTAAAGCCTGTCACTAAGACCAAAGCCAGTTAGCTGTGATATATGAAAACACTCATGGCTGCCACACTCTTCATTGCTTAATTTTCCACTTTGTACTGCAAGACTAAATTCCTCAGGGCTTGGCAGAGACAGACTGCAAAAGGCCACACCCAACTTCTCCAACATTCAGGACTAACAACACAAAACTTAGGAGGCATTGTATTTCAAATCTATTCAAAGAGGAAATGGCAGATAATCAGATAATCGTTCTCCTTAACAACCAGATTCCTACTGCCTTGCTTAGACTTCCTGCTGATGAGTATTATTTGAGAGTATTTCAAAAAGTTCATGAAAAAAATGGAATTAAATTTATTCTGCTGCAAAATACATTTGTAATCCACAGATTTCTTGGAACACATTTTCTATGAACTTTTTGAAGAGCCTGCTCTTTGCAAAATGACTATTCAGCATTCATTCACCTTGCTTTGGGTCATATTAAAATCCTATCTTCTCTAAAAACTACTATGTGGTTCCCAACTTTATTGGATACAATTCTTATTTGATATGGATAGCATTTTAAGGCTTAAATAGAATATACCCATCCTCCAGGAAAAGAATCAGAATTATAAAGAATCAGAATTATAAAGGAAATATAAAAACTCTTTGTTAGCAAAGAATTGCAACCAAATACAGCTTGGAAATTTGAAAAGAGAGTGTAATTTCACTCCTAAAATTATTACTTAAAAGGAAGAGGAATACATTCCATAGTAATTGGGAAATTATTCAATTCTGAAAAATCATCTGACAATTTTTCACTGTAATGCTCATAATGAATTCTTTTTATAATGAGGAAAAGACATGTTTTTCATTTTTTAAAGATTTATGTATGTATTTGAACATCAGAGTTACAGAGGGGCGAGAGATATTTTCCACCCAATGGTTCTCTCCTCAAATGGCTGCAATGGCTGGACTGGGGCAGGCTGTAGTCAGGAATTTGTCTGGGTCCTCTACATGGGTACAAAGGCCCAAAGACTTGTGCAATCTTCCACTGCTTTCTCAGGTGCATTAGCAGACAGCTTGATGGGAAGTGGAGCATCCAGGACTTGAACAGGGACCATACGGGATGCTGGTGTCCACAGGCAATGGCTTCATCCACTATGCCACAACGCTGTCCCCATTTGTTATGTTTTGTGCATATTTAAAGTAAGAATAATCATGAACAATGGGAGCAGGCCTTGAAAATTCAGAATTAAGAGGTAAGATCTTAGGGCTTCTTTATCAACACAAGTTTTAAATATCTATAGGCAGGGGCTGGTGTTATGGCGCAGTGGGTTAAAGCAATGGCCTGCAGCGCCGACATCCCATATGGGCACCAGTTCCAATCCTGGCTGCTCCACTTCTGATCCAGCTCTCTGCTGCGGCCTGGGAAAGCAGTAGAAGATGGCCCAACTCCTGGGGTCCCTGTACCTACGTGGGAGACCTGGAAGAAGCTCCTGGCTCCTGGCTTCAGATCAGTTCAGCTCTGGCTGTTGTGGTTCATGTGGTGAGTGAACCAGAGGATGGAAGACCGCTCTCTTGCTCGCTCTGGCTCTACCTCTCTCTGTAACTCTTTCAAATAAATAAAATAAATAAATCCTTTAAAAAAAAAAATCTATAGGCAGGCGTTTAGCGTAACAGTTAAGTTGCCAGCATCTCAGATATATAGAATGCCTGGCTCCTGACTCCAGCTTTCTGCTAACACTAAAGAGAGTGGTGATGGCTCAGATAACTGGGTTGCTTCCACCCATGTGAAAGATCTGGATTGAGTTCCTGGCTCCTGATTTTGGCCCTTCCTCAGCACCCCTGCCATTATGGACTTTGAGTTAGTGAACCAGTTGATAGGAGCTGGTTTTATCTCACTTTGCAAGTAAGATTTTTCAAAAATTAAAAATCCACTAAGTGCACCACAATTCTTTTGTGGAGTACATGTTTCAGATTTAAAAGCCAGAGATTTTTTTTTTTTTTTTTTTTTTTTTTTTTTTTTTTTACAGGCAGAGTGGACAGTGAGAGAGAGAGACAGAGAGAAAGGTCTTCCTTTGCCGTTGGTTCACCCTCCAATGGCCGCCGCGGTCAGCGCGCTGCGGCCGGCGCACCGCGCTCGTCTGATGGCAGGAGCCAGGAGCCAGGTGCTTTTCCTGGTCTCCCCATGGGGTGCAGGGCCCAAGCACCTGGGCCATCCTCCACTGCACTCCTGGGCCACAGCAGAGGGCTGGCCTGGAAGAGGGGCAACCGGGACAGAATCCGGTGCCCCGACCGGGACTAGAACCCGGTGTGCCGGCGCCGCAAGGCGGAGGATTAGCCTGTTGAGCCACGGCGCCGGCCAAAGCCAGAGATTTTTGGAGTAATTCAATAAGATGTCTAGTCAAATGCTTATAATCTGAAGGCCAAGTAAGAACTTTAATTCAAAACAAAGACACTTTTTTTTTTATAACTGGAATATTTTCAGTCAAAAATCTGCACAGAGAAATGTTAAAAATTGTTATATTCAACTACATAAGAGGCATAAGAAATATATAAAGGAAAAGAGGGAAGTGTCAAATATTTGAGTACTTTATTTCCATCTTTTTCAATAGGGGTATTGGAAGGATGTCAAACCACACTTGCCATATCAAGAGGCTTCCATCCACAGTAGGAAAAGAGAACAGCATCAATTAACTTCTGGCAATGACAACTGTCATTTTGATATAACTTGGGAGGTCAACAAAACCAAAATAAACATCAGACTATCCAAAGAGCACACGGATTATAATGAACAAAGTAAAGGCCTTATGCTATATGTTGGGGCCAAACACCAATCCAGTTCCTGGCCCAGAGAAAGCACTCTAATTTTATTTCTTTGGAATAATGAAAGAGAATTCTCATTGGTCAGTTGAATGCATTAATAAATGACAACTCAGAAAATATTTACTGGTGTGGGCATTTGACACGTTAGCTAAGACACTGCTTGCTGGTCAGGTTCCATCTGGAGTGCCTGACTCAAGCCTCAGCTCCTCTGTTTCCAGTCCAGCTTCCTGCTGATGTTCACCCTGGAAGGCAGCACGGGATGGCTCCAGTACCTGCTTCCTTTGCAATCATTGTGGGAGACCTGAATTGAGTTCCTGGTTTCTAACTTCAGCTTGACCCAGCTCTGGGTATTGTGGGCATTTGAAGACTGAACCAATGAATGAAAGATCTTTCTCTGTCTCTCTGCCCATTTTAAAAAGAAAAAATAAATAAATAATTGTAAATATATGTATTTAATTATTTCTTGAGTACCATGTGCCTAGGCCCAAAAGATAATTACATTTCTTTTATCAAGAGACAGCGATGTAACATTGTTATGCTAGGGATTAAATCATACGTCCTAAGAGTGACAGACTCACACTGAGTTCTGCAGGGATATAATGAAGGAGAAGTAGTCTCTTCCTCAAAGGGCTTGCAGCTGTCATGCTGCAGGTGATTCTCGACGTGTAAGTAGGATTCAGGCAGACGCAGAAGAGCACAAAAGGACATCTCAGAGAGAGGACTGGCGTGTAGAATGCAATGGCACTGAGAAACCATTCCCTATTTTTAAAAAGATTTATATATTTTACTTGAGGGCAGAGTTACAGAGGCTGAGGCAGAGAGAGAGAGACCTTCCATCCACTGGTTCATTCCCCAGATGTCCACAACAGCTGGAGCTGTGCCAATTCCAAGCTGTGCGAATCTGAAGCCTGGAGCCAGGAGCCAGGTGCTTCTCCTGGTCTCCCATGCAGGTGCAGGGCCCAAGCACTTGGGCCATCCTCCACTGCTTTTCCAGGCCACAGCAGAGAGCTGGATCGGAAGTAGATTAGCCAGGATTCGAACTTGCGCCCATATGGGATGCTGGCACTGCAGGCAGCAGTTTTACCAGCCACACCACAGCTTCGGCCCCAACCATTCTCTATTTAAAGGACAGAGAGGGGCATTGTCAGGCAGGTGATGGGTTCATGTATGAGAAAGTCACTCAAAATATGGCTAAGAAGTCAGGCCCACCATCTTGTGAAAACATTTTGAAGCCATTCAAAGAATGTTGCATATCTTCCTATAGCTCATAGAAAGCTGTTGAGGGTGTGTGAGCAGAAAAAAGGTAGAGTTAGGTTTGAGCTTTGTAAAATATGCTCCTCTAGCATCCCATATGGGTGCTGGTTCAAGTCCTGGCTGCTCCACTTCCAATTCAGTCCCTGCTAATGAACCTGGGAAAGCAGCAGAAGATGGCCCAAGTACATAGATCCCTGCAATCCATAGAGGAGACCCAGATGGAGTTCCTGGCTCCTAGCATTGGCCTGGCCCAACCCCAGCAGTTGTGGCCAATTGGGGAGTGAACCACTAAATACAAGACCTCTTTGTCACTCTGCTTTTCAGATAAATAAATAAATTCATAAATGCATAAATATTTTAAAAGAAGATAAACTGATTTCTAACCAACTTTGTGATGTCACCTCATCTCTGAAGGTGTGCATCCTCAAAATGAGGGGTAACATGAGCACCAGGGTTCCCTGTCTACTGCCCACTACACCACCTTTGTCCCCATGTCTCATGAACAACTTGGATGCTCAGAGAAAGCTGATTCTGTCACCAGTCCAGAGGTGGGCGGCAGCTCAGGCATGGCCCACCCAGTGACCTTTTGTACAGAGGGTGTGAGACCTGGTTTCCATCCGTGAAACCAGAAAAGGGTCATCCCTCTGCACCAACTGGTTCTGCATCCATGGATTCAACAGCCAAGGATTGAAAGTTTTTAAGAAAAAAATGCATCTGTCCTGGATATGTACAGACTTCCTTTTTCCTTGTTATTCCATAAACAATACAGTATAACAACTATTTATATAGCATTTACATTGTATTTACATATTATAAGTAACCTAGAAGTGACTTAAAAGGTACAAGAGGATGTGCATAAGTTATGTGCAAATACAATGTCATTTTATAAGGGACTTGGGCACCCTTGCATTTTAGTATCTCTCATGGATACTGAAGGAGGACTGAATTTGTGGGACTTCTGTGAATAACTGATGATACTGTTCTTCCATTGGACAGTGGCATCTAGAAAAAGAATAGTTGGGGCCAGCGCTGTAGCTCACTTGGTTAATCCTCTGCCTGTGGCGCCAGCATCCCATATGGGTGCTGGTTCTAGTCACAGTTGCTCTTCTTCCAGTCCAGCTCTCTGCTGTGGTCCAGGAAGGCAGTGGAGGATGGCCCAAATGCTTGGGCCCCTGAACCCGCATGGGAGACCAGGAGGAAGCACCTGGCTCCTGGCTTCAGATCAGTGCAGTGGCGGCTGTGGTGGCCATTTGGGGTGTGAACCAACAGAAGGAAGACCTCTCTCTCTCTCTCTCTCTCTCACTGTAACTCTACCTGTCAAATAAATTTAAAAAAAGAGAGAGAATAGTCAACTGCCTACAGGTCCCTCCATCTAGTGCAGATGAGGCTGACATCTTGAGCAAGGCATAGCTGTGAGAACCACAGGGAATCAACCCAGAGCCCACATCAAGCTATACCTTGAGCCTGACCTAAATCTGGACATTATGGTGACCTGAGTCAATAAACCCTCTGCAAAGGTTAAGTCATTTTGAAATAGGCTTTCTGTATCTTACATCTGCAATCATCCCCATGGATAGAAATGGTTGGCACTGAAAGTGACAAAAGATTCGAAGTTTTGATTGACAAACAATATTTGTATATATCTATGGGATACAGTGTGAACAGTTGATTTATGTATATAAGGTATAATCATCAAACCATGGTAATTAACATTTCCATCTCCTTAAATATTTACCATTTCTTTGTGTTGGGAACATTCAAACTTCTCTCTTCTAGTTCCTTATAATATACATGATAAATCGTTTTGAAGTGTAGTCACTCTCCTGTGCTATAAATCACTGTAGACCACTAACTGTGTTTGGTAACTATTATCCAATCTCTATCTCCTTTCCCTTCCCAACCTCCAGCGACAACTATTCTATTCTCTCCTTCTAGGAAGTCAACATTTTGGTTTCCACACGTGAGAACATGCAGTATTTGCCTTTTTGTGCTTTGGTTCACTTTGATCTTAAAAACATGAGGCCATATTAAAGGCGGTTAGCATGTTGAAGTTAACATTTAAAAGATGGAACAATACTTCTTTCTGGCTATAGCAAATAATGCTTTTAATGCCTAGAGTCCAAGGAAATTATGTGAGAGTTTCATATCCAGACATTTTGGCTGAAGCAAAAACATGAAGTGTTGTTTATACATGAAGTTATGTCATCTTGGATTTGGAAGGCCTTAACGGTCATCTAGTACAACATTCAGACCAACACATGAGGCCACCCTGTCCACAGTGTCCAACTTCTTTTGAAAAGTCTTTTTATTTGTTTTGTCAATGAATATTTGTAGTGAAACAAGCATAAGAAGAGTGTTTACTTGGTTCTGGGGAATACAAGAGTTTTTCTTCATGAAACTTACTTTTTTAAAAAAGTGATTAGTAATTGCAATTTAAACTACTGTTTCTTGCTCATAACTACCATCCTTCCTCCTCTCAACACACAAAAAAAGTACAAACCCTCCTACTAGCCAAATATGTCAAAATATGTGCTGGAACAATATCCATGGTCCATTGGGAGTTGCATGAATGCTATTCATAGCCTAGTCTATTCCCCAAGTCCTCAGCCACTCCTTAAAGTTCAGCCCTTATCTCTCTCTGATTTTCTGCTTTATGACTTACAAAAACCCACTGCATTACCAGAAACAATAATCATGACTAAAGTCTCCCTACTTATAATTTAAATGCCTACTTTCTTTAATAATACTGTACTAGCTTACACTTACACAGCACTAATCATGAACCAGGCTCTTTTTGAGGTGCTTGATATGTGTGAAGTCAATGAATGTTCATAAAAATATCATCAAGTATGTACTCATTTTTGTCTCTATTCTCCAAATGAATAAACTGAACCATGGAGAAGCTAAGTAATTTATCCAAAATTATACAATCACACAATTAACTGGAAGCAGGACTTGAGCTTGAACAATCTGAAGGCTGTGCTCTTAGCACTATGTTTTATCACATTAACTGATTTTTAAATATTTATTTGAAAGGCAGAATAACAGCATGGGGGAAGAGGGGAAAGAGACAGAGAGAGAGAAAGAGATCTTCCATCCACTGGTCCGCTCCCCAGTTGGCCACAACAGGCAGGTCTGGGCCACATGGGAGCCAGGAGCCAGGAACTTCATTCAGCTCTCCTACACGGGTGGTAGAGGCCCAGGCATGTGGGCCCTCTTCCATTGCTTTCCCGGACCGTTATTAGCAGGGTGGTGGATCTGAAGCAGAAAATCCAGGACTCAAACCAGCACTCTGATGTGGGAAGGTAGAATCACAAGTGGTAGCTTACGCTGCTCTGCCAGAACACAGGCCCTTACCTTACCTTTCCATAGACAAGTGTCTTTTTACTATTTGTTAATGACATGCCTGGAGGCATTTTTTCAACATGGGTTCATGGTACCTTAGAATCATTCTGTATCACTGTTCTGTTCTAGAATTGCCACTCCCTTCAGGGTTAAATACCAATGGGAAGTACTGAGGAAAACAGGCCTGAAGCAAAAGTTAGGAACTTGAGGACTTGTTCTTAAAACTGCCTTTATGAGTTACCTTCAGAATCCATCTGGACTCAAAACCAGCAGGAATCACAATATTCCTCCTTAAGAGTCATTGTCACAGTGTCCTCATACATCTAACACCATCTTTCACATCTTAGAACTGGGGATTCTTCTACCTGTAGGTCAGGTTTTTAGCTGACCTTGATCAAAGTCTAACCACCTCTACTACTTGCTGAGCACATGTAACTTGATTTCCTTCCTGATTATCTGGTTGATACCTACTTCCCATCCTCAAATCCAGACTGATATGACTGGAACTATGAAATAGTCACCAGAGACCTTCCCTGGGGTGCTATGCTATCTTCTAATGATTTAGGTGTTCCTAATAAAAGTCCTAGTATTGGGGCTGGCATTGTGATGCAGTGGGTTAAGCCACCAGCTGCAGCACCGGCATTCCATATAAGGCCCTGTTCCGCTTCTCATCCAGCTTCCTGCTAATGGAATAGGAAGGCAGCAGAGGAGGGTCCCAATCCTTGGGCTTCTGCACCACGTGGTAAACCCCGATGAAGTTCCTGGCTCTTGACTTCAACCTGGACCAGCCCCAGCTGTTGTAGCTATTTGGGGAGTGAACCAGTGGATTGAAGACCTCTCTCTGTCTCTCCCTCTCTCTCTGTAACTCTGCCTTTCAAATAAATAAAATAAATCTTTAAAAAAAGGCCCTAGTATCTCTCTCTGCCACACACCTCCCTATCTGCTTAGGTTTGACTGTTTCCGGTTGTGATACATATGCTGTTTCCTGATTGTACCTCCTTTGACAGTGATGCCTTTGTAAACATCAAGGTCACTCTTGCCACACACCTCCCACTACTCTTACAAGCTCAGGTCCTACAGTGAGGAGTCTCTCCAGTTTCTGTCCTGCTAGCTCCTACCTTCCCCTACTAGCTAGTTTCATTAGGGGTCTGTGTGTCTTACCATATAACTGAGCTTTTCCAAAATATTAGAATCAGGAACGATGACTTGTGATATAAAGATTAGGATTCTTACAGTACTTCATGGTATTATTCTTTTTTTAAAGATTTATTTATTTACTTGAAAGTCAGAGTTACACAGAGAGAGAAGGAGAGGCAGAAAGAGAGTCTTCCATCCACTGGTTCACTCCCCAGTTGGCTGTAACAGCCAGAGCTCACGGATCCAGAGCAAGGAGCCAGGAGCCTCATCCAGGTCTCCCACATGGGTGCGGGGGCCCAAGGACTTGGGCCATGTTCCACTGCTTTCCCAGGCCATAGCAGAGAGCTGGATCTGAAGTGGAGCAGATGCGACTCGAACTGGTGCCCATATGGGATGCTGGCACTGCAGACGGTGGCCTTACCCGCTACACCACAGCACCAGCCCTCTTGGTATTATTCTTAATTTCTCCTATAACTAATAGTGTATCAAAATTCTAGTTTACTTTTGGAAAGTATGGACTACCATCTTATAGATACAGATAATCATTTTTAGGTAAAATAAACATTCAACATGTGTAAATAATAAATACAGGTTAGTGTAACCACAAATACTAATATGAAACTTTTTAGAAACCTGTGACTGATTTCACTTTTAGATGTATCTAGGTCTGGGTTGTCCAATATGGAAGCCCCTTGTCTTCTTCTATGGCTACATGAACTCTAATTACCTAAAATTAAATAAATCAAAAATTCAGCTCCTCAGTCACACTAGCCACCTTGCAGATGTATAATAGCCAAGAGTCACTTCTGCTAAGCAGCCTGAGCATTAGACAGCACAGATATGCAATATTCCCATCATCTCAGAAAGTCTTGTTGGACAAAGCTAATCAAGATGATGATGATACATCTTTAAGACAGAATGATGTGCTGAGAGTACATTAGCTTATCTCCTGACTTCTTTGTCTTAGGAGTAAAGTGGAATGGGCAAACACTTTATTTCCTCTTTTCCTTCTTTACCACACCAGCAGCAAAAGTTCATTACTGACAATGTTGAAAGTACAAATAAGCCACACTTTGATGTAGCAATTAATTTCTAAATGGAGGCAATGATGATTAATTATGCTAACTTTTAAAGATTTATTTTATCTATTTTAAAGACAGAGTTACAGAGAGAGGAAGAGAGACACAGAGAGGGAGAAGGGGAGAGAACTTCTACCCACTGAGTCAGTCCCCAAATGGCAGCAACAACTGGGGCTGGGACAATCTGAAACCCAGAGCCTGGAACTCCATTTGGGTCTCCCAAGTGGGTGGAAGGGGCACAAGTATTTCGGCCATCGTCTGCTGCTTTCCCAGGCACATTAGCACAGAGCTGCACTGGAAGCAGAGCAGCCAGAATATGCATGAGTGCTAATATGGGATGCCCAAGTCACAGGAGGTGGCATAACCTGCTGCACCCTGGCATCATTCCCTAATTATCCTATTTTTTTCTGTTTAAGGTTGCTTTTTCCTTTGAGTATTTCAATAAGTAATAAATGAGCCTATGAGTTTCATAAAAATCTGCTACAGTTTTACATAATATTCTGCTCATTCATTAAGTAATTGTTTGAAAATTCCTTTAACTTAAAAAAAAAAAGGAGAGATAGAAACACAGGTGCTCTGCCCAAGGGGAAAATGTGACACTTCAATGTAGAGTAACTAATGTCAACTATTAGGAAACCCAGGGAATCCCATCCTTTTACAAAAATATTTTCACACTCCCTTTGAAGCACAGGGTGGGAAAATGGTGCGGAAATGAAGCTTTCCTGTCTCTGCCATGTGTGGATAATCATCCAGCTGCTATCCAAAATAAAAAAAGCTGGAAAAATCTTTCCAAGCATCCTTGCAGTTGACTAGCAAAGGACATGTGCATGTCCCTAAAACTATGGTCCTTCTAGTTCACAACCACACTCTGAGGGCTGTCCTGTAGAATTCAACAACTTGAAACTACAGGATCTCCCTGCAGAACTTCTGCTATTACCTTTGCATAGGCGAAGCTCATTCTGATGAGGATAAGTTCACATCATTTTCTTGAGGCCAATGTCCACAGTAAAATCTCTGTTCTCCTCCTTCTATTTCTAACTGTAGCCAGGTTGATTGCTTCATGAAATCTTACTGAATTCCCTGCATCGAAATTTTTCTGGATATTTTTAGAACTTTTTTCTTGTATTCACATGTAGGAAAAATATATCACAACAGTAATGTCATACTTGCCTTTGCTGGGCAATGAATATTTTATGGATGTTGCTCTTCTATTACAAATATAGATATGAAGGAGGTTTATGCAGTCAATCCAGTCCAATCTGTTTCCAAATACAACTCACAAAGCTGGAGCTGCAGTTACCACCATGACACACTGTATACAAGTGAAAGGGGACACAGTATTTGAAAGGCAAAGCACAGCCAGAAAGTGGCTCTGCGTCTGGTGCTTCAGTACAATGACTACCATGCTTCCTCACGGATGGGATGAGTCACTTCCTTAGTAAAGGAGACAATGTTACAGTCAAGAGCTCACACAGCACTGAAACCATTTTTTATGATATCAAGGGGCGCAAGAAGGGGTTATGGTGGAGGAGCAACCAATGCAGAAAGTAGAATCAATTCATGCTAATAAAAAAGGAAAATATTCTGCATGAAAGAAAATCTACTTATCCAAGAAATTTCTCTATGTAGAATAAAGAATGGTAAAATACGAAGATGCATGGTTAGTGTGAGATATTCAAATGTTAAGCATCTTTAAATAGAAAATGTTTTGAAACAAAAAATTATACTATTCAAAGTGTATAAAACATAGGGGGTGACCTATAAAGTGAGGTGGGACAGAGTTAGGAACGTGTTCAGCTGCTTAGAAGCTGGTCATTGAAAGGAGGTTTGGGGATAGCACTGTGGAGTAGCAGGTAAAGCTGCTGCCTGCAGTGCTGGCAACCCATATGGGTGCCAGTTCGAGACCTGGCTGCTCCACTTCTGATCCAGCTCTCTGATATGGCCTGGGAAAGCAGTACAAGATGGCCCAAATCTTTGGACCCAGAAGAAGCTCCTGGCTTCGGATCAGGGTAGTGTCTCTCTCTCTCTCTCTCTCTCTCTCTCTCTCTCTCTCTCTCTCTCTCTCTCTCTCTCTCTCTCTCCCTCTCTCTCTTCCTGCCTCTGCCTGTCTGTAACTCTGACTTTCAAATAAGTAAATAAATCTCTAAAAAGAAAGAAAGAAGAGAAAAAGAAAGAGGAAGAAAGGAAGAAAGAAAGTTTGACATCTGAGAGAGGTAGAAGAGGAATGAGAGCACAAATATTTTTCCACAAACACTCCTAGATGAGGAATTTATGTGACTAAGCCATGATGCATAAATGAAGCTTTTTTATGAGTCTAAAAAGATGTGACTAATTTCTGTGCAATTCTTGCTGTTCCTGAAAATAAAACAATTACTTTTCCAAGTTTTAGTATTTGGAAAGCTTCCTACTGGGAATATACTTCCACTACCCTTACTTCTCCACAATGAAATGTTGGCTTCACTCCTCAGCTATTACAGGAGTGTGGACAAGTTATCTCTGTCTTGGTTTTCCCACCTGTAAAATTGTGATACCAACAACACCTATGACATAAAGTTGTCAGAGAGATTAAATGAAATATTTCAGGTAAAATGTTGATCACAAGACCTGGAGCATCATTAAGTTTGCAGTAAGTGGAATTCATTCAAACTATCACTGTCTCTAAATGCACAGCGATATTTCACAGGAACAAAGCAGTGCTCCATGTAGTGTGTCACAGAAATGGGAAAAAAGAACCTATGTGACCAAAGAGGGTAAACATCAGTAGCCATCAAGGCTTGGCTCTGGTTGGTAATGGGCAAGTATTCTCTGCTTGTGGATTTCCAATGATCAACTGAACAACACAATTCCCAGTAACTATTCTCATGCTCTTATCTATTTCATGGAGTAGGCATTCTGTTGAGCAGTGTTATCTGGTAGGACTTTCTGGGATGCTGGACACAGAGGCATGCAACCCCTAATGATGGGGATATTTTCTGAGAACCACATGGCTTGGTGATTTCATCACTGTGCAAACATCACAGGGTTCACTTACACAAATGTAGATAAGCAGGGCCAGTGCTGTGGCGTAGCGGGTAAAGCCGCCACCTGCAGTGCCTGCATCCCATATGGGCACCAGTTCATGTTCCGGCTGCTCTACTTCTGATCCAGCTCTCTGCTATGGCATAGGAAAGCAGTAGAAGATGGCCCAAGTCCTTGGGCCTCTGCACCCATGTGGGAGACCTGGGAGAAACTCCTGGCTCCTGGCTTTTGATTGGCATAGCTCCGGTCATTGGAGTCATCTGGGGAGTGAACTAGTGGATGGAAGACATCTCTCTCTCTCTCTCTCTCTCTCTCTCTCTCTCTGCCTCTGCCTCTCTGAAACTCTGTCTTTCAGATAAATAAATAAATCTTTTAAAAACATGTAGATAAGCAAAATCTTGAAAGGCATGGTATTTTCCAAACACTGTGTCCCTGTTGCACTGGCGTTGCGATTCAGAGAGGCTGTCTTGAAGAGGAGCAGGCTCACCGGTGACTTTTTCTGCACTGCACTGGCACCGTGTGCTTACCAAAGTGCTCACATTCTCTGACTCCTCAGTGGCCAGATCACAAAGGCCTTGAATTAGTATCCCACAACATGACCATGAGCAAGACTGCTGGCCTGCCCTTAAACGCTTTGAAATTTGACATTGTCTTAGCCTCCTCATGGATGAAAATCCTTCTAGGCATGCATCTCCCGCACAGGGAACTTTCACCCATATTGAAGATTTGTTCCGGCAAGTAATTTTTCTCTACATCATTTCATTCAGTTTCCAAAAATTCTTCAGCTGCCTTCACATCAGCACTCCTAGACACCACTCACTATCACCTCATGTAATGGATAGGTTAAACCACCCAGAAGTAGCAGTAAATTCAACATCTTAGTTGGATAGAGTCTTTCTTGTCAGTGTTTCAAACAAACTCTGCTTTGGCTACGATCAGCATGGTGCTGAGAGGGACCTGCTTCCATTTGGTCTTCAATCCGGGTCATTATAAGTCTCTCTATATCTAGTACAGATTCTTCTCAAATTTTTGTTGGTCTCACTCCCTTCAGTGAAGCTGATCCTTTTACAACTTTCATTGCTTTGTTCTTGTTCTTAAGCTCAGAGCTATGGTGGAGCAAGACATGGCAAGCAATAACCACCACTGATTTTCTGCATATGTTGTCCTTAAGCACTTTTAACTTCGTTTCCAGGTCAATGACTCAATGTGACCTCTTATTAATCACATTAACAGTGAGTTTCTGTATAGTTAAGGGCCTTGATGAGAAACAACACAAAGATTGAATCAAGCATAAGAAGAGATGATGCATTAAGAGACACAATAAACACAAGCTGTATGCAGCTACTGTATGCATTTTACTGTAAATGTTTCTTTATAAACAGAAGGCAAACACTACAATAGTATTAAAATATATACCATAATAAGTACATAAACCAGTTATATCATCACTTATCATTATCAACTCATTATATTCTTTACATAATTGTATGTCCTATACTTTTAAAGCACTGGCAGCAGTTAGATTTATTTACATCAGCATCATTACAAACACATGAGTAATGTGTTATGATGTAACCATGACTAGAACTTCAGTAAGCAACAGGAACTTTTCATGATTTTATGGGACTAACTTCATATATAGAATCTGTCCTTGACTGAAACATTATTTGGTACATGGTCATACTCTGCTCTTCTCTATCCAAAACAACAGACACTTTTAAAGAATATTTATTTATGTATTTATGTATTTGGAAGGTACAGCAACAGAGAAAAAGAGAGAGAGATAAAGATTTTCCTTCTATTAGTTCACTCCCCAAATGCCCAAAACAGCTAGGGCTGGGCCAGGCCAAAGTCAGGAGCTAGGAACTCCATTCTGGTCTCCCATGTGGATGGCAGGGACCATGTACTTGGATCATCTGCTGCTGCCATCTCGGGTGCATAAGCAGGAAGCTGATTTGGAAGCAGAGAAGCAATGACTTGTATTGGCACTCTGATTTGGGATGAGGGCATTGGAAGTGGCAGCTTAACCTGCTATGCCACAACACCAGCAATAGACTCTTACCACCTGTGATTATTGAGTACCAGGGATATGGCTAGCATAACTGAGGAATTAAAATTTTATTTTAAATTTAAAAAGCCACTTACGGCTGTGGCTTTCATTTTAGCAGAACACCTATAGAGAGATACAAATTGGCAAAATATGAAATCAAATATTTAAAGCAAACTTCTCCTTTCAACTCCTACACTAGTTTAAAAATTAAGATAAGTCCAAGTACCTTGCATCACCCTTAAATTCCGGTTTCCCACAAAACTCAGCATAGGTACATGCAAATGTTTCAGTCAGCTAACCCTAAACCTGGGCATCACTATACTCCTAGATCTACGGCAACATCTAATCCTGTGAAAGCAGCACTTGTGAAAGAGAAAAACTGAACACATAGAATTTACTCTTTATGTGTTGGGATAGAATAATTTTTAAGGATTTATTTTGAAAGTCAGAATTACAGAGAAAGAGAGAAAGAAACAGAGAGAAATCTTCCATCAGCTGACCCACTCCCCAGATGGCTGCAACATACAGCACTGGGCCAGGTGGAAGTCAAGAGCATCACCCAGGTCTCCCACGTGGGCGGCAGGGGCCCAATCACTTGGGCCATCTTCTGCTGCCTTTCCCAGACCATTAGCAGGAAGCTGGATCGGAGGTGGAGCAGCCTAGACAAGAACTGGCACCCATGTGGGAAGCCAGTGTCACAGGTGCTGGCCCTACCCACTATGCCACAACACTGGCCCTGGGATACAATGTTTTTAACAGAAGCAAATTCCTCTAGCTGTATAAATGACAATACCAACATACAGTTTCCTTTCTGGTAATGGCTGAGTCACCCTATTGATTCAATGCTCCTACCATAATAACTGGACTCATATATGCTCGGAAAAGCATTTAAAAAAATTGAACTACCCAAAACAGTCATAATCCAGATGTGGGAGAGACTTTAACCAAAGACAGGAACAGCACTGTGATAAGCTTTCCATTTTAAATAGCCTTTTGTCGGAGAGAAGGGCCCAGATTGGCTTAGTGCTGGGTGTCCACAACTCTGATGGAACCCCAGTCTTTTTGGTGTAAAGAACTCTGTGCGGCCACAAAGCTCAAGAGACCACAATAGCTAAAAAGTGGATGGTGAATTTTGGAAAAGAGAGAGCAATAACACGGGCTCCAAATCCTGTTCATTAACTCTGTTTGAATCTCTGGCTGAATCCTGCACTATGCAAGCACTGCATACGCTAAGCAGCAAGTTAGGGAAAAAAGAACTAAACAGGGACTTCAGCAGTTGCCTATTAAATGGGAAAAAGAGTTTGGAGTGTGATTCTAGCCAACTTTATTGCCTGCTAAAAGTAAACATTAACACTATTCTAAGGAACATAAGAAAATCCCAGAAACCCCTACAACACATGAATCACAAAGTCCTGGATGTAATTCAAAAATTCTAGATATACAAAGAAATAGAAACACATGGTCCATGCTCCAAACAGCTGTCCTTTTACTTCTGATGGACCTATTTCCTAGTGTCAAGTAGCTAGCATCAAACAATATCCAAAATAGGTATATTCTTTTTTTATTTTATTTCACAGGTAGAGTTATTGACAGTGAGAGAGATAGAGAGAAAGGTCTTCCTTCCATTGGCTCACTCCCGAAATGGCCGCTATGGCCGGTGCTGTGCCAATCCGAAGCCAGGAGCCAGTTGCTCCTCCTGGTCTTCCATGCCGGT
The DNA here is from genome assembly GCA_949820135.1 of Sylvilagus floridanus. Classification (NCBI taxonomy): domain Eukaryota; kingdom Metazoa; phylum Chordata; class Mammalia; order Lagomorpha; family Leporidae; genus Sylvilagus; species Sylvilagus floridanus. Next base: position 31,408,495 of record OX463236.1, on the reverse strand, counting down.
GCAGGAGTCCAAGCACTTGGGCCATCCTCCACTGCCTTCTCAGGCCACAGCAGAGAGCTGGACTGGAAGAGGAGCAACCGGGACTAGAACCTGACGCCCATATGGGATGCTGGTGCCACAGGCAGAGGATTAACCAAGTGAGCCACGGCTCTGACCCCAATGGGTATATTCTTAAAAGAGGAGGGCTGATGGCATTGTACCACCATAGGCAAAACTTACACCATTGTGTACAACTAGGAAAAGTATGCTTGGTGTAGAGGCAAGAGGGTTAAGTCACCAAGAACATTAGAGTTGAGGAGTAGGATGCACAAAGGACAAACAAAACTGTATTTCAAAAGTTTGCCTATGATCATTAGTAATCACACCTTAAATAATTAAATCATTGACAGTGGTACAAAGAAATAATTTTGGCATAAAATAAAATTTATTCCATAAAAAGGCTTAATTAATGATATGTCTTAAGAGTTCATACTACAAAATGAATAACAGAAAGAAACTCTCACACTTATTCCACATTATTTCTATCTCAGTGCCTGTATTGACACATGAAAACAATGTGCTCTCTTTTCTAGTAGATGAATACTAAATGAAAAGACACTGTGTATTTAAAGGATAAAGCTTAAAAAAAGAAAACGCATTTTGGCATTGTATTAGAAAACTCTGTCTCTCTCTCTCTCTCATGAGGATCTTTTTCCAAAGCTGTTGGTTGAGTAATCCAAAATTTGGAAATATATTAGAGTGAATGATTTGCTAACCAGCTACCTTTCTTATACATCCCATTAACAAATTAATCTGTGTCAGAGGGGCCATCATACAACGTCAAAAATGAAGCAAGTCTTGGCATGTTTGTCATTAGGATAAAAGACACACAAAACATGTAAAATTCTGAGAACAAATTAATACTGCTTAAGTACTCATAAATATTCTCTAATAAAATTTTTGAATAGAATGCATATCAATGATTTCAATCATTTTTAACACATTATATTTAGAACACAACAAGTAATGGAAGGCATCATATGTCCATATGGAACACACTGCGATCAGTCAGCTGGAGAAGGTGGAGTCACTTGTTTTAAAGCCTAAAGGCACTGCATTTGAACCTGAAGAGTAGGCCCAAGTTTTCTCCCACCCAACATTTTCTCCTATATTGGCACCCACTCACCTATCTTAGCTCTTCCAGTCAATCTTTACTGTCCCTTCCTGCTCACCCCCTTATGTTACTATTCCCTTCTAAAACAGCCACGGCTGCTACCCTGGCTAATCCAAAAAGATAAGAAATTTACTCTCTTCTTCCTCCCTTACTTTCCCCTCCTTTTCTCACCCCTCCACACTTCTCTACTGAGTGCCTGAAAATCTTTTCCAAGCTCCTCCTCTTTCTTACCCAGGGTCTCAGTTCCGGCCCACAGGACTTCAGAGCAATATTACTTCCTGAACTCCAAGGAGCCTTCTTCCTGGACCCCAAGGAGCATTCTTCTTGAGCCCTGCCCTAATTCCTTCTCTACTCTGCTGCCTCCATGATCTTTCCAAGAACAGGTAATTTCTTGAGATAGTAGTCTACTGAAAATCCCTCAGATGTACCATTTCAAACAGCTTCAAATGATGACCATCAAAATAAAAGATAAAAGAAAGAACAGGAAAGTTCAATAAATGACATTAGGAAAACTCAATACTATAAGCAGAATGAAGTTAACTCCTTATTTCTCACCATTTATAAAAATAAACTAAAAATTGTTTAAAAAAACTTAAATGTATGACATGAAAATACTAGAAAAATATATAGGGGAGGGGCCGGTGCAGTGACTTGGCAGGTTAAAGCCCTTGGCCTACAGCACCGGCATCCCATATGGGCACCAGTTCAAGTTCCAGCTGCTCCACTTTCAATCCAGCTCCCTGCTAATGTGCCTGGAAAAGCAGCAGAGGATGGCCCAAGTCCTTGGGTCCCTGTACCCACATGGGAGACCTGGAAGAAACTCCTGTCTCTTGCCTTTGTATTGGCCCAGCTCCAATACATTACAGCCATTTTGGGAGTGAAGGAGCAAAGACTTTGCTGTCTCTCTATCTCTACCTCTCTCTGTAACTCTTTCAAATGAACAAAATAAATTTAATATCTATATATATTTATATAGGGGAAATCCTTTATAACATTGGAATGGGCAAGGGTTTCTTAGAATAAGACTTCAAAAACATGGGAAAGAAAAGAAAAAATAGATAAAAGAAATTACACCAAACTAAAAAGCTTCTACATAGCAAATAACCAACAGAGAAAAGATGATGTACAGAATGAGAGAAAATATTTGCAGGCTATATAGCTGATAAAAGGTTAATATCCAAAAATGCATAACTCATAACTCAAATACTCAATAGCAAGATAACAAATAACCCCATTAGAAAATGCAAAGATGTGAATAGACATTTCTCAAAAGAAGACAGAAAAATGACAATCAGTTATATGAAAAAATATTCAAGATCCCTAATCATCAGGGAAATGTAGGTCAAACCACAGTGATATCTTACCTTCAGCCAACTAGAATAGCCATTATCAAAAACAAAAAAGATAAACGCTGGTGTGAATATAGAAAAAAGGGAACCCTTACACACTATGAAATTAATACAGCCATTATGGAAAACATTACGGAGGTTCATCAAAAATGAAAAATAGAATTATTTTATGACCCCGCAATTCCACTACTGGGTAAATATGCAAAGGATACCCTAAGGAAATGAAATCAGTCTGTTGACGAGACATCTGTACTCCCAAGGTTATTTCAGCACCATTCACAACAGCCAGGAAATGGAAACAACTTAAGAGTCCATCAAAGTTATAACTAATTAAAGGAAGCATGGTTTTATATACACAATGGAATACTATTTAACCATAAAAAGGGATGACATCCTTCACACGCATATATGGATGGAAGTTGTAGTCATTGTGTTAAGTGAAATAACCTTTATGGATGAATATATGATGTGCAAATACTATCTCAATAAAGCTGTTTAAAAAAGCAGAATATTGCCAGTCCTAGTGACAATGTAGAAAAATCTGGAACCTTCTGAACTATATAGTCATTGCAGAAAATAACAGTCAATGAAATTCCTTTAGAAAGTGGAGTTACCAGATAATTCAGCAATCCCAATTCTGGCCACAAACCCAAAAGAACTGAAAACCAGAAAAATTTGTTCATCCACATTTGCCCTCATTCATAAGAATCAAGAGGTGGCATCACTCACATGGCCATTACTGGGTGAATGATAAACAAAATGTGATGTATACATACAATGGAATACTCAACAATCAAAAGAAGGAAATTCTAGCACATGCCACAACATGGATGTACCTGGAGGATACCATGCTAAATGAAATAAGCCTTTCCCAAAGACAAGAGGGTACTATATGATTCTACTTACTTGAGAGACTTAAAGTAGTCAAATTTACAGAGGCAGAAAGTACAATGGTGGCTTCCAGGGGCTGGAAGCACACAGGACTGGGACCTTATCAAATGGATGAAGAAGTTTGGTTTTGCAAGAAGAGTTCTGAAGATTGGTTGCATGATGATGTGAAAATTCTCAACACTACTAGACAGTACACTTAGAATGGCTAGGTTAAACTTTTTTATTATGTGCAATATAAAAGAGAAAAATAGCTCAGTTGTTTCCCATAATATTCAGATAGAATCTTGGGGAAAAGAATTCCTAGGTCCTGGTATTAGACCTTCCGGATCCCATCTTTGTCCACCTCTGCCTCCAGTGTCTTCTCCTCTATCACTCACACCCTGTACCCCTGAATGTACCCAAAGGTGACTTCCTTCTCAGCATCTGGCCCCAGACCACTTCCCACTTTCCTTCTTGGTGTAGGGATGGGTTTACCAGGAAGCCTGTGAGCTGAAACATGAGGGCCTTACACAGTTCCCTTTCAAAATCGAGTGCTTAATATTTTTTCATTCTCTCATTTATTTAATTATCACTTTTAAATTAAATTTTAAATTTTTAATTAGTTTTTAACAGATTCAATGTGCTTTTTAGATGCAATTCTAACAACATACATGTTTATTTTCTTTTTTGACAGGCAGAGTGGACAGTGAGAGAGAGAGAGACATAGAGAAAGGTCTTCCTTTGCCATTGGTTCACCCTCCAATGGCTGCCATGGCCGCCGTGCTGTGGCCGGCACACCACGCTGATCCAATGGCAGGAGCCAGGTGCTTCTCCTGGTCTCCCATGGGGTGCAGGGCCCAAGCACTTGGGCCATCCTCCACTGCACTCCCGGGCCACAGCAGAGAGCTGGCCTGGAAGAGGGGCAACCGGGACAGAATCTGGCGCCCCAACCGGGACTAGAACCCTCCGCAAGGCGGAGGATTAGCCTAGTGAGCCGCGGCACCGGCCACATGCTTAATTTTTAATTTTTTTAAGGAGCCCCCTCATCCCCAAATAACATTTTTATGAACCTCAGGCCCTACTCCACTTGGGAAGAACCACCCAGACATCCCATATACAGGAAGCTATCCCTTCCACTGGGATACCTCCATGAGCCTCCTATCCCTGCTCCTCCGTGGGTGATGTGTATATTGTCACGCTCTGTATGCACTGTCACATACATTATGATGTGCTTGGTCAGTCTTCCAAATCTTGCTGTGCGTATCCTAAGAGACTATTCATCTCTCATTCTGGCTCCTGAAACATTGTATAGACTAGATGTGCATGAATTTATGAATAAATAAAATGTTATCACATACATCACTAGAAAGTTGGGAGTAGAACCAGGATTAAAACAGTCTTTAGTATCTCTTGACCTTTAATTCATTTTTTTCTCATTTATCTAATTAGGGACACACAAACTCTTAGGGATTTGTTTGCCATGTCAAATGGAAGTGAAACTGGTTTAACTTTACATGTCAGGCTCTCTGAAACAAATCTCTGTATTAAGCCACTGCAGGCTCCTTAAGCAAAACAGAGGCCTAGATACAAAGAAGCTATATACAAACTTGACAACCTAAGTGAGAGAAACATAGAAGCTGGGCTCAGTGCTTCTCTCTGCACAACAGGACAACAATTCCTCAAACACCAATTACATCTATCATATGAAACACAGAAAAACTCCTCATACTGAAGTGACCCTCAGAAGGCATTTTAGATCTTCAAAACCTTAAGGAAAAATTTAGGTGTAAGTACTAATAATTTTGAACCATTGAGTCAAGTTAGTAAGAATAAAAGTCAGTAACAATCTAATGTGCACCTAATGAATATTGGCATTGATAAATATTGGCATTTTTCTGTTTTCCATGCATTGTTTTATTTTATCTTCTTTGCAGCACTATGAATTAGGTACTATCATTATTCCAATTTCACAGCCTTACAGTGACTCAAGCATCCAAGGTCAGCCCATCAGTAAGGGACTGAACCTTGCTGTCTGGTCTCTAAGCCACTAAACTTCTTCACCTCCCTTTATTTGTCCAGGACACAGCAGCCTGGTCTACTAGTCCACCAAGGCTCGCACTGGACCTCACAAAGTGGCAATGCGGATATCAGAAAAGATTTTCCTGTCAGGGACCAATAAGAAAACTAACAAATCTCACATGTAATAGTCCCCACTTATCTAAAGTTTTGCTTGCCATGGTTTCAGTTACCCATGGTCAATGGTGCTCCAAAAATATTAAATGGAAGATTCTAGAAAAAGTAACTCATAAGTTTCAAATAATTTTCATTATAGTATACTATTATAATATTTATTATTATTCCTATTTATTTCTTTCTATGACTAATCTATAAATTAAATTTTATTAATTAAGTACATAAACACATAATATACATAGGGTTTGATATCATCTGCAGTTTCAAGCATCCCCTGGGGGGTATCTTGAAATTCATGGGCCTCAGATAAGGGGAGAGTGCTGTTCTTGAGAAAATGAGTCATGCAGGCTTTGCCAGTATTGCAGGCAACTGTTTCAGGATACATGAATTTTGTTTCACAAAATTCTCTGGGCTCTAAACTGTGTATATATTACAGTTAAGTTGATCTCTTAGTTTTAATTTATGGGTATATTTTATTTAGAATCACAATTGTTTTTATAATACAGCAATAACAAAACTGTCACTCTGAATAAACAGGAATATATGTTTATGTTATACAGTAACTTGTTCCAAGGAGTTGCTAAAACTGTAAACCAGGTCTTCCAGAAGGCAGAGGCAAGAGGAAAGCAAGCTTCTATCTTATCCTGCCGTGCAGACAAAGATATCAAAATGGGCAACTGCCTGCCAGGAGTATTATAAACTGTAATTGGAGGAGACTAAATAAGGAATCGAAGTACCATGCCAATACTTAAAAGAAAACATTTTTGTTTTCAATATATTTTAAGACTGTCAGAGAAAAAAACTGAATTAATATCAGTGGTCAATTTTTATATACTTCTTTCAATTTCACAAAGCCTTTCCAATTTGCAGAGTTTTAGATTAGAACGTTTTTCTTCCTAAATTTAAAATAATAATCAAATGACAAAATGTAGAAACAACAGAACGCTATATGTAAAATATCACTCAAATATTGTACTGCTAGAAATATAAAAGCCTAAGTAATTACTGGTACAAATACATTCTTTTATATTCTGGGTAGCAGAAAAAAATTCAAGTTAGAAAGAAATTCTGGGGGCAAGTATCTGGCCTAATGATTAAAACACCCAGGCCCTATATTTGAGTGGCTGGGTTCAATTCCTGACTCCAGCTTCCTGCTAATGCAGATCCTGAAAGGCGGCAGTAAGGGCTCAAGATAGTGGGTTCCTGCCACCCAGGAGGGAGACGTGGATTGAGAGTGTGGCTCCTGGCTGCTGCCCATCCCAGCCTTCAACATGCAAGCATTTGGGAAGTAAGCTAGTAGATAGGATAGAATCTCTCTCTCTCTCTCTCTCTCTCTCTGTCTTGCCTATGTGTGTGTCTTATCTATCTGCAGCTATATATGTATCTCATACATTTTTAAAAGGAATTTCTGTTGCAAAATGATGGACTGAGCACATTTGTTTATCTTCCTTCCTTCTCTAGATCTTAAAAAGTAAAAAAAACAAAGAAGGCATGAAACCACAAAAGCAAAAAGATCCTGAGATGGACCATCAGCAAACAAGAGTTTTCAATGAATTTCCAGGAGGCAAAAGCAGAACGAAGTATGGTGACAAGTGAAATCAGCCGGGAAAAAAAAAGTCACAGCCCAGATTGTGTTCATTTTCAAATTTTAAAATCACCCTAAATATAAATCAGGAAGGTGCTAATTATGGGTACTGAACAAAATGTAAATGTTTTTAAGCTTGACATGCATAATTGAAAGTATAATGATCTAATTTTGAACATGGTAATAACAAAGACAGATGAGAGGAAAGGAATGGGCACTGATGTCCTTTTATGAACTGAGCAGTCTAGAGATCCTGTCTGTAATCACAGAAAACACAAATAACAGATGGAGTCACCAAACGGGGAGGGTGAAGGTGGGGTGGAAAGGGTGTGGATGAGCCAACTCAGCTACATTGTCATCTATTATACCAGAAAGTCAGTAAATAAGCCCAGTAGAGAACTAAGACATAGCAGCATAGTTTGGATGGTAAAGAGGTATACGAAGTTACCTGCTCAAGAAGTTAAAGACAGGGGCTGCCACTGTGGCTTAATGGGGAACGCCACCACCTGGGGTGCCAGCGTCTCATATGGGCAATGATTCAAGTCCCAGCTGCTCCACTTCTGATCCAGCTCCCTGCTAAGGGCTGGGAAAGCAGAAGAAGATGGCCCAAATGTGTGGGCCCCTGCACCCACATGGGAGACCGAAAAGAAGCTTCTGGGTCCTGGCTTTGGATTGGCCCAGTTCTGGCTATTGCTGCCATCTGGGGAATGAACCAGCAGATGGAAGATCTCTCTGTGTCTCTCCCTCCACCCCTCCGCCCACCCCGCTCAACTCTACCTTTCAAATAAATAAAAAGAAAAAAAGAAGCATAAGGTAGAAACACCTAAAAGACAACAAACCTGTTGCCTCTGGGAAATAGCATTGGATGTAGAAAAAGTTGAAATAAAGAACTGAGGCTTTTAATTACAAACTCTCTCTCATTTTATTTTCTGTTATGTTTACAAGAATTTTAAGGGCATGTAAGAAAAAAATCAGATCTCAACTACCTCTATAGGTTCAGCACATCAAAGTAAGTTTGTGTGCAAGGTGAAAAAGTAAGGGAAATGCATCGAAACTTCAGAAGCTTCAGAACCCGGGGAAACTGGAGCAGCAGCTCCGGTGCTGGGCTGTTATGACACTGTGATGTCTGTTTCCATGCTGGCCGACGAAGCCTGGCAGCTGGTCAACGGTTATCCTTCTAAAAGGTCTGGAGTGAAAGAACGGATTGTGGTAGTCATAAAAGAGCTGCTGACAAGACCAGAGCGAGGCTCCATGGGCAGTTCTGTTTCACAGTCTTCCCTTCTTTGGGCAACACAGATGATGGCGTGAGCTTGCACCTGGCCTTGGAAGTCTCTTCCTTCATGCCTCCAGGTGAAGGAAGGCCCAGCACTACAGCACAGGATTGCTCTGGACATTCTATGATTATATACACAGCAGTATTCTTTAGCAACTAGAGTCACAGAAATATCTTGATTAGGACCAGTGCCATGGCATAGTAGGTAAGCCTGGAGCACTGGCATCCCGTATGGGTACTGATTCAAGTCCTGAGTGCTCCACTTCCAATCCAGCTCCCTGATACTGGCCTGGGAAAACAATACAAGATGGTACAAGTACTTGGGCCCTTGAACCCACATGGGAGGCCTGGAAGAAGCTTTTTTTTTTTTTTTTTTTTTGACAGGCAGAGTGGACAGTGAGAGAGAGAGACAGAGAGAAAGGTCTTCCTTTTGCCGTTGGTTCACCCTCCAATGGCTGCGCGGAGCCAGGTGACAGGTGCTTTTTCCTGGTCTCCCATGGGGTGCAGGGCCCAAGCACCTGGGCCATCCTCCACTGCACTCCCGGGCCACAGCAGAGGGCTGGCCTGGAAGAGGGGCAACCGGGACAGAATCCGGCGCCCCGACCGGGACTAGAACCCTGTGTGCCGGTGCTGCAAGGCAGAGGATTAGCCTGTTGAGCCACGGCGCCCGCCGGAAGAAGCTCTTGGTTCCTGACTTCAGATCGGTCCATCTCCAGCTGTTGCAGACATTTGGGGAGTGAACCAGCAGATGGAAGACTTGTCTGTCTGTCTCTCCTTCTCTCTGTATGTTACTCTGCCTCTCAAATAAATAAATAAATCTTAAAAAAAAATATCTTGATTGACCAGAACATGTCAGCTTCGTAAGATAGCATTAACTAATTTAAAAGAAAATGGTTTTCATAGGTCCAAAAAGTTAGAAAAATCGCAGTGATTTGTAGAGTTATATGGCTAGTTATTGCCAATTTGAATTGATCTTGAAAATACACACATGAACAGAAAACAAAATTCTTCCTTGTTCAAGATCTAGATCTTGAGTAGCACTTTGGGCCCAAGAAATTGAATTGTAGCCCATACTAGGAAGGTATTCACTGTTATTAAAGAATACATAGTAAAGATTATCAGCTAAAAATGCAAATGCTATAAATTGGAAGACACAGTTCTCCTAAACAGAGAGCTCAGATGTCCAAAGCCCAGGTCTGAGAGAGCAGCGGCTACATACCCCACTGTGGCCATCCCTTTCCTTGCTCGCTTTTTCTCTCACATCACTTTTCATTTTCTAACTTTGTGTATGGCTTATTGATTGTGTCTCCTGAAACCTTTGCATCTCTTCTGTTCTGTAACATAAACATCTAAAACAATGGATGTACCATAAAGGACCTAAATAAATAATTATTTCCTGGGTCGATCAGGGTGGGTGAGGCAGACAAGTGTTTACATTTCCTAGGCAATGTGAAACTCGCCTGATATTGTTCAGTTAATAAGCATATCTGAAAATTAAGATGTCAAAGCAAAATGTCCCAAATATAACAGTTTTTTCTAAATTGACTAAATCTTATAGTATCATCTTTGTACCTCACAAAAGCCTATTTAATTTGCATGCATTTACTCTAGATTAATGTGCCTGAATAACACGTTCTAGAATTTCATTTCTCAGGCTTTAATGTATCAAAGAGGATTCTGGTGTAGGCAGAAAAAGAGTTTAGCACAAATCTAGTATAGTGACATGCCTCAAAAACATTTGCATATTTAGTTTTTGCACCATAATATAAATTGCTTATTTTGGGAATTGTTACAGTTGTTTCATGATCTAACTTTCTGTTCATCCAAGTTTCCACAGGGATGGAAATAATAAACAACTTGCTATTAGTCATTTGTGATCTGTGCTCATAAACCACATGTGAGGCTCATGCATCTGTTACGATTCTGCTTTTGTGATGCCTTCCTTATACCCAGGATTAAAGTAAAAAGCAAATGAAGACTTAAAATATGTTGGCCATGTGCAAAACAGATCTTAGATTGTTAATTAATAGATTTCTCCACACGCATGAAGAAAGCCTCAGTTTAATTTACTTCAAGCTGTTATTATTAGACAAAATAAAAAATGTGGAAAAACAAAATATTTCTCTCATCAGAATCAAGCCAGTGCTAGCAAACAACAAAATACAGTAACACACCAAAATCAAATTCCTGAGACCTAAGCTGATAGAAAGGCCAAAAGACGTATTGACTTTATTGGCAAAACCTGAGCATTACTTTCATAAAACCTCAGTAAAACAACTTAAATGCTAACCAATACTAAAGTCTAAGTAATACACATTTCAGGAATGTGTCTTTATAATACCACATTTGCATTTCTCATAATGATATATACTTGATTCATGAGATTCTAGATTTGGGGAACCGGGAGGCACTCAATTACCTTCCAGAGGTTCCAAAGCTGGTCCTCTATTATGTTCATGCTCATTACAGCTCTGTGTCTGTATTCATACTCTCACTCTTGGCACTGAAACTGATTCACATTCATTAAGTTCTGTCTTTGAGCCAGAGTCTCCATGAAACATTATTGATTAAATGCAAAAGTGTTCTTGCCTCAAAAACATCAAACTTTTGTGGGGAAAGACATAGAAAAAAAATTAACTGCAAAACAAAGCAGTCTGAATGCTAAAGGAGCTTGCAAACACTAAATAATGAACTGTTTCCAACTTGGAAACCAAGGAGAGAGCAATAATGAAGAGATGTTTGAGCTAACCCGATTGTTTGGTTTCCATCACTCACATTTCATCAATTGCAACTTAATTCTCTATATAAGTATGATTAACGCAAATTTTCCACTAGGGTCATGGGACTTTTTTTTGCCTAATGCAAACTAAAACAGATTTATAGCCAAAGAAATGTGAATACCTCCACAGAGTTCTTTTTTTTTTTTTTAATTGACTATGTAAGGATGGGGTATACAGTAGCCGGAGTCAGATAGTTCCCATCGTCTCAGTTGTGCTATGGTTGGGGACGAGTTGCCCAGGGATACTACACAGGAGCTAGTACAGTTTCCCAATTTGCTAATTTGTGTGGAATTTGGTTTCCAAACCTATTTTGGACACTTCTTTAACAAGCAACAGATTTTGAAAAAATTGGAACTGTAGTAAGAGATCATGTTTTACTCTAAAGACAAAAAAAAAAAAAGGACATTAAATAATTTCAAGCAGAGAAGCAAATTTGCTTCTCAGAAAGATTAATTCAGTGGCAATATGCAGGGCAGATTAGAAAGTGAAGAAGGATTCTGTGACTTAGGGAGAAAACAGCAAGCATCAGAAGGCAATGACGGATGGCAACGAGAAAAGACAAGATGAAGCTGAGAGGGTTTTTTTTTGTTTTTTGTTTTGTTTTGTTTTGTTTTGTTTTTGACAGGCAGAGTTAGACAGTGAGAGAGAGAGAGAGAGAGAGAGAGAGAGAGAGAGAGAGAGAAAGGTCTTCCATCTGTTGGTACAACCCCAAATGGCCGCTATGGTCGGCACGCTGCGCCAATCCGAAGCCAGGAGCCAGGTGCCTCCTCCTGGTCTTCCATGCCGGTGCAGGGCCCAAGGACGTGGGCCATCCTCCACTGCCTTCCCAGGCCACAGCAGAGAGCTGACCTGGAAGAGGAACAACTGGGACTAGAATCTGGAGGCCTATATGGGATGCTGGTGCTGCAGGTGGAGGGTTGACCAAGTGAACCATGGCACCGGCCTGAAGCTGAGAGATTTCTAAGATATCAAATTGGCGGGTTTGATCATGGATCAAAAATAGGGAATGACAGAGAGGGAATACCATATTTTCTGACTGGGGTAATAAGATTTCTGGAGTTACCAACAGCAAGTAGAAAACATTGGAGAAAAAAGTGATAGACTTTGGGGAAAGGGGAGACACTGAAGTTATTTGTGTCACAACCCAAGAGAAAACATCTTGTAGCAAAGATGAAAGTTATTATGTAAAATATGGATAGAGAAATCCTGCATCAAGGAGACAGAGAACTGAGGGTAAAGTCTTTGTTTTTAATGTAAACTTAGAGCAAAATACATTGATAGAGATTGTGTATTTTGTGCAACTGGCAGCAAAGAAAGACAAAACCAACAGGGAAGCAACATCCAGCATTAAACATGAGGACCTAGAATTCAAAGAAGCAGCTATAAATTGAAACACAAATCAAAGAACAGAGTACAGAGCAGCACATTGATATGATAGCTAAAACAGAGGATGCTGCAGGAAATAAACTGTGAAACATCAATCACCAAATCCACAGAATGACAGTGCTCACGAACAGAGAAATAAGGATTTTCAACAAATATTAGCCAATCAAGCCCAACAAAAACAATAAAAATATTACATTATGATCAAATGGGGTTTACGCTAGGAATGAAAGATTGAAAATTTAAAGATCAATGAATGCAATTAGTCATTTGATAAAATACAACACTCTTTCATGATGAAAACTCTAAGCAAACTGGATATGGAAGGAACAATCCTCAATACAATCAGAGCAATTTATGAAAAACCCACGGCAAGCAGCCTATTGAATGGGGAAAAGTTGGAAGCATTCCCACTGAGATCTGGTACCAGACAGGGATGCCCACTATCACCATTGCTATTCAATATAGTTCTGGAATTTTTAGCCAAAGCTATTATGCAAGAAAAAGAAATTAAAGGGATACAAATTGGGAAGGAAGAACTCAAACTATCCCTCTTTGCAGATGATATGATTCTTTCTTCAGGGGATCCAAAGAACTCTACTAAGAGATTATTGGAACCCATAGAAGAGTTTGGCAAAGCAGCAGGATATAAAATCTATGCACAAAAATCAACAGCCTTTGTATACACAGGCAATGCCACGGCTGAGGAAGAACTTCTAAGAACAATCTAATTCACAATAGCTACAAAAAACAATCAAATGCCTTGGAATAAACTTAACCAAGGACGTTAAAGATCTCTATGATGAAAATTACAAAACCTTAAAGAGAGAAATAGAAGATGATACCAAAAAATGGAAAAATATTCCATGCTCATGGATTAGAAGAATCAATATCATCAAAATGTCCATTCTCCCAAAAGCAATTTATAGATTCAATGCAATACCAATCAAAACACCGAAGACATTCTTCTCAGATCTGGAAAAAACGATGCTGAAATTCATATGGAGACACAGGAGACCTCGAATAGGTAAAGCAATCTTGTACAACAAAAACAAAGCCGGAGGCATCACAATACCAGATTTCAGGACATACTACAGGGCAGTTGTTATCAAAACAGCATGGTACTGGTACAGAAACAGATGGATAGACCAATGGAACAGAAAAGAAACACAAGAAATCAACCCAAACATCTACAGCCAACATATTTGATCAAGGATCCAAAAACAACCCTTGGATTAAGGTCAGTCTATTCAATAAATGATGATGGGAAAATTGGATTTCCACGTGCAGATTCATGAAGCAAGACCCCTACCTTTCACCTTACACAAAAATTCACTAAACACGGATTAAAGAATTAAATCTATGACCCGACACCATCAAATTATTAGAGAGCATTGCAGAAACCCTGCAAGATATAGGTACCAGCAAAGACTTCTTGGAAAATACCCCAGAAGCACAGGCAGTCAAAGCCTAAATTAACATTTGGGATTGCATCAAATTGAGAAGATTCTGTACTTCAAAAGAAACAGTCAGGAAAGTGAAGAGGCAACCGACAGAATGGGAAAAAATATTTGCAAACTATGCAACAGATAAAGGGCTGATGACCAGAATCTACAAAGAAATCAAGAAACTCCACAACATCAAAACAAACAACCCACTTAAGAGATGGCCAAGGACCTCAATAGACATTTCTCAAAAGAGGAAATCCAAACAGCCAACAGACACATGAAAAAATGTTCAAGATCCCTAGCAATCAGGGAAATGCAAATCAAAACCACAATGAGGTTTCACCGCACCCCGGCTAGAATGGCTCACATTCAGAAATCTACCAACAATAGATTCTGGAGAGGATATGGGGAAAAAGGGACACTAACCCATTGTTGGTGGGAATGCGAACTGGTTAAACCACTATGGAAGTCAGTTTGGAGATTCCTCAGAAACCTGAATATAACCCTACCATACAACCCAGCCATACCACTCCTTGGAATTTACCCAGAGGAAATTAAATTGGCAAACAAAAAAGCTGTCTGCACCTTAATGTTTATTGCAGCTCAATTCACAATAGCTAAGACCTGGAACCAACCCAAATACCCATCAACAGTACACTGGATAAAGAAATTATGGGACATGTACTCTATAGAATACTATACAGCAGTCAAAAACAATGAAATCCGGTCATTTGCAACAAAATGGAGGAATCTGGAACACATCATGCTGAGTGAAATAAGCCAGTCCCAAAGAGACAAATATCATATGTTCTCCCTGATCAGCGACAACTAACTGAGCACCAAAGGGGAAACCTGTTGAAGTGAGATGGACACTATGAGAAACAATGACTTGATTAGCTCTTGTCCTGACTGTTGATGTACAATGTAATACTTTATCCCTTTTAGTATTTTTTTTGTTCTAGTACTATTGGTTGAACTCTGTAATTAACACACAATTATTCTTAGGTGTTTAAATTTAACTGAAAAGTGATCCTTGTTATATATAAGAATGAGAATAAGAGAGGAGGAGATGTACAGTTTGGGACATGCTCAATCAGTCGTGCCCCAAATGGTGGAGTTAGAAACATGCCAGGGGATTCCAATACAATCCCATCAAAGTGGCATGTACCAATGCCATCTCACTAGTCCAAGTGATCAATTTCTGTTCACAACTGATCACACTGATAGGTCTAAGAGTCAAAGGGATCACACAAACAAGACTAGTGTTTGCTTATACTAACTGATAGAACCAAAAAGGGAGAGAATGATCCAACATGGGAAGCGAGATACACAGTAGACTCATAGAATGGCATATGTCCTAAACAGCACTCTGGCCTCAGAATCAGCCATTAAGGCATTCGGATATGGCTGAAGAGCCCATGAGAGTATTTTAGGCATGGAAAGCCAAGACACTCTGGAAAAAAAAAAAGAAGACCTAAATGAAAGATCTCTGTGAGTGAGATTCCAGTGGAAAGAACGGGGCCATCAAAGAAGGAGGTACCTTTCTCTGAAAGGAGGAGAGAACTTTCACTTTGACTATGACCCTGTCAGAATAAGATCGAAGTCAGCAAACTCAAAAGACTTCCACAGCCTTGGCAGTTCATGACTAGAGCCTACGGAGATTACTGACGCCATAAACAAGAGTGTCAAATTGTTAAGTCAACAACAGGAGTCACTGTGTCCTTACTTATCATGTGGGATCTGTCCTTAATGTGTTGTCCAATGTGAAGTAATGCTATAACTAGTACTGAAACAGTATTTTACACTTTGTGTTTCTGTGTGGGTGCAAACTGATGAAATCTTTAGTTAATATATACTAAATCGATCTTCTGTATATAAAGATAATTGAAATGAATCTTGATGTGAATGGAATGGGAGAGGGAGCAGGAGATGGGAGGGGTGCGAGTGGAAGGGAAATTATGGGCGGGGGGAGTCATTGTAATCCATAAACTGTACTTTGGAAATTTATATTTGCTCAATAAAAATTTAAAAAAGAATAAGAAAATCTTATGATTGCTTTAACAGGTGAAGAAAAAATATTTGACAAAAATTAAGCATTTTTTATGACTAAACAATTTCTAGTAAACTAGGAATAGAAAGGAATATCCTAAATTTAATGAGGGGAGTCTAATAGAAACCCACAGCTGCTATTAAATGTAATGGTGAAATATTTAACACTTTCCCTTGAGATTCAGAGTAAGGCAAAGGCATTCATGCTAACCACTCCTATTAACATAGTACTGGAAGTATCCTAAGTATTATAAGGCAAGAAAAACTGCAAAAAGGTATACAGATTGTAAACAGAAAATAAAACTGTTGTTATTTGCAGATATCATGCATACATAGGATGTCCTAAGGAATCAATAAAACAACTACCAGGAGTAAAGAGTAAGTATATCAAGGTCTCTGAATTCACACACACACACACACACACATCCAGATATAATATTCAAAACAAATCATTGGAAAATCATTTTTTAATTATGTGTAATAGCATCAAAAAATACAACAGAGGTGGAAATTTGGCCTAGTCATTAAGACACTGGTAAAGATGTTTACTCCCCATATTAAATTACCTAGTGTGATATCCCGCTCCAGTTCCTGGCTCCTGCTTCTGGCTAATGCAGACCCTAGGAGACAGCCCCTTGGATATCAGGTATGACCCAAAAATCCCGAGTCAAAATTCTACCAACTGACCCATCCCTCCTTTCCTCCTTTTCATCAATAAAAACAATCATTTACAGATATTGTAAAGTGAACCCAACTCTCTTATTCTCATAATTTCAAGAAAGGTCTTACTATGTATCCCAGCCCACGACAATTCTTTTCAGGCACTAATTTCCTAAACACAGAGGGAAAGAATCCAAATGCCTAGATTAAGCAGGGCTATCTTCCCAATGGACATTTGAAAAAAGAGCCTGATACCTTCCCAAAATTGTCCATTTTCCTAAAACTTGAAAATCTATGGGATGACATATATGTGAATACAGTCTCTGTATATGAAAACTGGAGAAAAGAGTAAATGTTTCAACAGAATGTCATTGTTCAGTGAGTCATCATTTCATTTCAACTGCTTAACAGAAATAGAAGTCATGTTCAATTATTATACGACCCTAACATCCCACTCAAACTCAAAATAAGTTTAAGAAAATAGCATGTATAGGCATACATGCTATGTGGAAATGTGTGTGTGTGTGTGTGTGTGTGTAGTTGCTCACTATTTGGCCCAACTTGAAAAAATGAGTGAGAAGATGAGATTCATTGCATTTTGTTTCCTTCTGGATCTGTGTGTCATCACTGGCTTAGAGTTCTCCCATTTTTACCCAGATCTTTCACATGTCCTTAAACCTATTTGCTGCCTCTATTTTTCCAGCATCTCTCATTTTTTAGTCTACAACAATCAGAAAAGCCAAGGCCTTGCTTATTCTTTTCTACTTCTATTTTTAAATTTATTTATTTTCATGTTATTTGAAAGGCAGAGAGAGAGAGGAGAGATCTTCCACCTTATGGTTCATTGCTAAATGCCTGCAACAGTCAGAGCTGGGCCAGTTTGAATTTGGGAGTCTGGCATCCAGGTCTCCACTTGGGTACCTGGGACCTAACAACTTGAACCATGTTCCGCTGCCTCCAAGAATGCACATTAACAGGAAGCTGGATTGGAAGCAAAGTAGCTAGGACATAAACCAAGCACTCTGGTATGGGATGCCGGTGTCCCAAGCGGTACCTTACTTGCTGTACTATACACCTGTCTCCTGGCTCTTCTATTTTGCTTGTTATGATAGCATTTTCAAAAAAGAAATAAAAATACTATTAGCCTTTAAACTTATTTCAGTAGAAGAAGCCTTTTCCTTATTAGAAATTCCATGTGTTACAAGGTGTTATTGCTCACATGGTCCCCAGAGAAAATAAAATTAAACTGAAGATTTTAACTGAAAAGAAGTGATTTATTGCTACATTCTTCAAATGTGACAACTACATTCTATCTCTTGTAGCTAAAAGTTGAAAGCTTATTACAAACCATGGCAAGGAAAAACATTTCAGCAAGTTACTGAATTTTTGGTTTGTTTATGTATACGTCTATTTTAGAGGTAAAATTTTATTATTTCTTTTAAGAAATCCTAATATCAGCCGGCATCGTGGCTCACTAGGCTAATCCTCCGCCTGCAGCGCTGGTACCCCGGGTTCTAGTCCTGGTTGGGGCGCCAGATTCTGTCCGATTGCTCCTCTTCCTGTCCAGCTCTCTGCTGTGGCCCAGGAGGGCAGTGGAGGATGGCTCAAGTGCTTGGGCCCTGCACCTGCATGGAGACCAGGGGGAGGCACCTGGCTCTTGGCTTCGGATCCGTGCAGCGCGACAGCCTTAGCGGCCATTTGGGGAGTGAACCAACAGAAGGAAGACCTTTCTCTCTGTCTCTCTCTCTCTCACTGTCTAACTCTGCCTGTCCAAAAAAAAAAAAAAAAAAAAAAAAAGAATGTGCTGGCTAGGCTTATTCCTTGATGTTATAAAACACAAATTTAAAATTCAAGTATATTTGGTGACGTGTAAAAATGTTTTCATTTATTAAGGAACAGTAAGGTCCTAATGAATGCTTATGTGATGGGGATTGTATGCCTTCATCTATTTGTCAAAATCCATAGGATTTATAATACAAAGAGTGAAATTTCATGTAGACCCTGGATTTTAGCTAACAATAAGATTTTTTTTTAAAGCTTTATTTTATTTATTTAAAAGGTAGTGTGACAGAGAAAGAAGGGGAGTGAGAGACAGTCTTCCATCCTCTGGTTCACTCCCCAGATGGCCACAATGGTCAGAGCTAGGCCAGTGAAAAGCCAAGAACCTGGGGCCAGGAACTCATCCTAGTCTCCCAAATAATGGCAGATACCCAAGCACTTAGATGACCTGCTGCTGCTTTGCCAAGTGCATTAGCAGGGAGCTAGATTAGAAGTGGAACAGCTGGCATCCAGCATCACAAATGGGTGGCTTCACTTGCTGCACCACAATGCCAATGATAAGGTCTTGATATTGGCTTATCAGTTGTAACAAGTGCACCATATTAATGTGAGCTGTTGATAATAAGGAAAACTAGGAAGTGAGGGTTATAGGGGAACTCTGTAGTTTCCACTCATTTTTCTATGAATCTAAAACTGATATGTTAAAATGCCCCCTCTCAAGTTGTGCTCCTCACAGCAGCAGCCTAACTCTTTCCTTCCATTTCTAGCCAAGCCTACAGGGCCTCTCTGAGTTTTCTCTTTGTGCTTACTCTCCAGACTTAGCATATTCATCTTTTGTCTTAACCATGGCAACCAAGACATGGAAGGTGATATGACAAAGGGACCTCTTGGCAAGGCAGAGGAGCATTGTGAGAGAAAGAGGCATCTGTGAAGGTTGACAGATTCATCTCCACAGTCACCACCTTGCCACCTGTTGAGGAATGAGGAAAATGAAGAAGTCTACAGTTTGGCAGTTACGTGGCTGGGTGTGAGATTCACTTGGGAAATACAGGATAGGAAATGGATTCCTGGGGGAAGATGAGGAATTTGACCAGTATTCAATCAAAGAACAGTGTGTCCTTTAACATAGGGAAGGTTAAATTGCCAGTTCAATAGAGGAATCGACTCATCACAAGTATGTGGGTAGTACTGTGCTGACACAAGAATCTCGGATCCTAACTATCAGTGCTAACATGAGTGCTGAAAGAGTGTAGACAGTAGCTGAACAAAGCATTTACTGAATTTCTTCACATGCTTATCTGCTGTCTCTGAGTTTTCTGAATGAAAACAATGCACAATGCAGATTGGAAATGTGAGTAAGCAACATATTTTGGTTGGATTAGTAAAAGCACATTATCTAAAGCTTTCATTGGCTTGTGCTTATGGATTTGAAGGTTTTTTCCCTACATTAAAAAAGAAAAACTAAACAGAAACATTGGAGTATGGAACAGTTGTATCCTTCCTTCTTTTGCTTCCAACTTTCCTTCCTTCCTCCCTTTAATAAATATTATAACACAAAATAAATAAAAGATGTGCTGTCTCATCCACAGTAGATGAGACACACCTATATAACTCCAAGAAATCCTAAGTTAATGTGTATATAAAGGAAATCTAAAGGAGAAAAAAAAAATAACATATACATGTGCTAATTAAGGTCTTTGTATTGTAAAAATAAGTTGTTGAAAACAATTTTGTGTCTTATTGGAAAGATTCTTTTTCATCAAAGTATTGACTAAGGAACAGAACTTGATAAGCATATCAATTTTACAATTCAAACAGGGCCATAAAAACTTAATAGAGCAATGCATACAATCAGCTCTCCTGGAATTCAGGTAAAACTAACAAATAATTCTGGTTTATTTATTTATTTATTTTTGACAGGCAGAGTTAGACAGTGAGAGAGAGAGAGACAGAGACAAAGGTCTTCCTTTTCCATTAGTTCACCCCCAAATGGCCGCTATGGCTGATGTGTTGTGGCCGGCGCACCATGCCGATCCAAAGCCAGGAGTCAGATGCTTCCCCCTGGTCTCCATGAGGGTGCAGGGCCCAAGCACTTGGGCCCCGACCAGGACTAGAACCCGGGGTGCCAACGCCACAGGCGGAGGATTAGCCTAGTGAGCCGTGGCGCTGGCCTAATTCTGGTTTATTATAGATACATTCTTTGTCATGAAATAATGAATTTACTTATTGTATTTTTTATATATAGTTTATGACATAGCTGCCTATAAAACCCTAAATCAAAAATTGACCCAATATATTACATAATAAATATTAGGGGTATAGGAGACACTAACTATGGGTTAAATATACTTTATTGGAGTAGATGAATTCCAAGAAAGTACTGAAAGAAGAGAATGAATATAAAAGTTAGGTTGAAATGATTCAGGTGAATGTTTCCTTATACATATTAATACATTTTCCTGTGACATCTCAAATAAGGCACATAAGAAACTGAAACACGCTGAGATACTGTAACATGACAACTTTTCTTCACCATCTCTATTTGCCGAGAAGCAGAAGGACCTTTTAGATGAGAGAGTCATGGGAACAAAGGCACAGAGATGGAAACAGAGAAGACAAGGGTGGCAAAGGCAAGGAGCCCCATCTGGGGAGATGGAAGGACAGAACAGACAGTAATGACAAGAGGCAGGGAAGAGAAATTCAGTATCCATTAGGCAGGCTCTGTGGCTCAATAGACCAATCCTCCGCCTTGCAGCGCTGGCACACCAAGTTCTAGTCCCCGTCGGGGCACCGGATTCTGTCCCGGTTGCTCCTCTTCCAGTCCAGCTCTCTGCTAAGGCCCAGGATTGCAGTGGAGAATGGCCCAAGTGCTTGGGCCCTGCACCTGCATGGGAGACTGGGAGAAGCACCTGGCTCCTGCCTTTGGATCAGCGCGGTATGCCGGCTGCAGCGCACTGGCTGCAGCGGTTGTGGGAGGTTGAACCAATGGCAAAAGGAAGACCTTTCTCTCTCTATCTCTCTCTCTCACTGTCCACTCTGCCTGTCAAAAAAAAAAAAAAAAAAGAAGAAGAAGAAGAAAGAAAAGAAAAGAAAAGAAAAGAAAAGAAAAGAAAAGAAAAGAAAAGAAAAGAAAAGAAAAGAAGAAAAAAGAAAAAAATTCAGTATCCATTAAAGGAAAACCTTTCAGTTTTAAAACCTGTGCTGGGGCACATAGGGTAAGCCTCCGCCAGTGGCGCCAGCATCCCCTATGGGCACCGGTTGAGTCCTGGCTATTCTTCTTCCCCTCTAGCTCTCTAGCCTGGGAAAGCAAAGGAAGATGGCCCAAGGGGTTGGGCCCATGCACCTGCATGGGAGACCTGGAAAAAGCTCCTGGCTCCTGGCTTCGGATTGGCTCAGCTCTGGCCATTGCAGCCATTTGGGGAGTGAACCAACAGATGGAAGACCTTCATCTCTGTCTCTCCATCTCTCTGTAACTTTAAAAGGCTCTGCCTCACAAGTTTTGTGATTTGTGGGACATTCAGTTCACTCCCCTGGCCTGAGATATTGGGCAAAGTAATTCCTAGCTATTTGCAATTCTAAGAGTCTTTTACTTAATTATTCCATTATATCTTACTTAGGTTCACATAGTGTTTTCATTTCCAGAATAATTGTTTTAGTTCGAGTGATTGCCATAGACACTTAAGTTAAAGCAGCCTGCTCATGCTAAGATGAGCAATAATGATGATAGCAGACTCATTCAAGAACACTTTAACTCCAAATCAAGAAAGAGTTTCAATAGGCTACACAAGATCAAGTACACAACTTAGGCAACAGACACGACTACTTTCTTGTCATAAGGATATATTTTTGTACTCTGTTTCTTGCTGTGAACAGGCCTAAAGGAGGCCTGGCTAAGCCTACCACAGGACTGACACTAAAACTATTCAGTTCAGCAGCCAAATCGCAGTAAACCATTTTCCTTTTGATCTTATTGATGATGAATCTATGAACTTTACTAAAGTACAATTTTCAAATATAAAATATACCCACTTTAAGTGTATATTTCAATGGGTTTTGGTAAATGTATATAATGTATAACCACAACTTCAACCTGGATACATTATTTCCCATCTGCTCTCAAAATTCTTTGTGTCCTTTCCAAGTCAATGAATGTCCTTCTCCTCAGTCTTGTTCAGACAACCAGGTACCTGTACTCTGGCAGGCTAGGTTAGTTTTTTCTACAGTTTCATATAAATGGACTCACACCATACTCACATGTACTCTTGGGATATGGTTCTTAATAATCAGCACAATATTTTTGAGATTTATCTATGCTGTTGCATGCACTAATACTTTTTTCTTTTTTATATGAGT
The DNA here is from genome assembly GCA_949820135.1 of Sylvilagus floridanus. Lineage (NCBI taxonomy): Eukaryota > Metazoa > Chordata > Mammalia > Lagomorpha > Leporidae > Sylvilagus > Sylvilagus floridanus. The sequence continues at coordinate 31,385,620 of OX463236.1, read as the reverse complement.
AATATTCTTTTTTTTAACTTTTACTTAATGAATATAAATTTCCAAAGTACAGTTTATGGATTACAATGGCTTCCCCCCCATAACTTGCCTCCCACTCACAACCATCCCCTTTGCCACTCCCTCTCCCCTTCCATTTCAATTCTCTTTATATACTGAATATCAGTTTAGTATATATTAAGTAAAAATTTCAACAGTTTGCACCCACATACAAACACAAAGTGAAAAATACTGTTTGAGTACTAGTTATGGCATTAAATCACAATGTACAGCACATTAAGGACAGAGACCCCACATGAGGAGTAAGTGCACAGTGACTCCTGTTGTTGACTTAACAATTTGACACTCTTGTTTATGGCATCAATAATCACCCTAGGCTCTTGTCATGAGTTGCCAAGGCTATGGAAGCCTCTTGAGTTCACCAACTCTGATCATATTTAGACAAGGTCATAGTCAAAGTGGAAGTTCTCTCCTCCCTTCAGAGAAAGGTACCTCTTCTTTGATGGCCTGTTCCTTCCACTGGGATCTCACTCATGGAGGTCTTTCATTTAGGTCATTTTTTTTTTTTGACAGAGTGTCTTGGCTTTCCATGCCTGAAATACTCTCATGGGCTCTTCAGCCATATCCGAATGCCTTAATGGCTGATTCTGAGGCCAGAGTGCTGTTTAGGACATCCGCCATTCTGAGTCTGCTGTGTATCTCGCTTCCCATGTTGGATCGTTCTCTCCCTTTTTTATTCTATCGGTTAGTATTTTCAGACGCTAGTCTTGTTTATGTGATCCCTTTGACTCTTAGTCCTATCATTATGTTCATAGCACCTTTATTCATAAAACTAAAAGGAAACAACTCAGATGTCTATCAAAAGATGGTACATAAATGATGGTGAGTAATATTACATGAGTAATATTCAATGTTATAAACTCACCATGTTTCCTTTAAGTTTTATGAATAAAGATGCTATGAATGTATATGTACAAGAGCATGTGAATTTAACTTTTTATTTCTCTTTAATAAAAAATTGAGAACAGATTCTAATCATATGGTAAGGAGGGTACATTTAACTTCACAAGAAACTGTCAAACTGTTTTGCAAAGTGAAAACATCTATATTTCCAAAATTGATTTAGGTAGTTGCAATTGTACTACACCCTTTCCAACACTTCATTATTTCAATCTTTCCAAATTTAGAAATTGATATCCAATGATATCTCATTGCATTTTTCATTTGTATTCCCCTGATGACAAATTATGTTGAGAATTTTTTTTTTTTTTGACAGGCAGAGTGGACAGTGAGAGAGAGAGACAGAGAGAAAGGTCTTCCTTTGCCGTTGGTTCACCCTCCAATGGCTGCCGCGGCTGGCGCGCTGCAGCCGGCGCACCGCGCTCATCCGATGGCAGGAGCCAGGTACTAGGTGCTTTTTCCTGGTCTCCCATGGGGTGCAGGGCCCAAGCACTTGGGCCATCCTCCACTGCACTCCGGGTCATAGCAGAGGGCTGGCCTGGAAGAGGGGCAACCGGGACAGAATCCGGCGCCCCGACCGGGACTAGAACCCGGTGTGCTGGCGCCGCAAGGCGGAGGATTAGCCTGTTGAGCCACGGCGCCGGCCTATGTTGAGAATTTTTAATGTGCTTCACCATCATTTGTATTTTACCTCTTCCTCCTCTGTTTTGTGTTACTGCTGTCACACATTTTACTTCTACAAATCTTATAAACCACTGAAGTAGCTCATTATTTTTACCTTAAGTAATCAAATACCATTTAAAGATACTACCAACCAAAGTGTGTAGTCTTTGCTTTTAAGCATGGAGTTTCATTGCCAGTGCCCTTCATCCTTTTGTGTTGATCCAAATTTCCATCTGGCATTTTTACTCTTGGCCTGAAGAATATTTTCTTGAATGTGTTTATGATCCAGGTGTGCCAAAAATTGTTTTTCAGACTTTTTCTTAAAATATCTCTATTTTAGTTTTATTTGGGAGATTATAGACTTTTAAATTAATAGATTTTCTTCTCTTCTTTCAGCACTTTAAAGATGTCCTTCCACTGCCTTCTGACTCACATAACTACAAATGAGAAATCTATAATACTTTTATCTTTGTTTTTCCAAATATGTATTCAGTTGCTTTTATAATGGTGTTCATAAATTTGATTATAGTGTATTTTTTTTGACAGGCAGAGTGGACAGTGAGAGAGAGAGATAGAGAGAGAAAGGTCTTCCTTTTCCATTGATTCACCCCTCAATGGCCGCTGCGGCAAGCATGCTGTGCTGATCCGAAGGCAGGAGCCAGGTGCTTCCTCCTGGTCTCCCATGCAGGTCTGGGCCCAAGGACTTGGCCCATCCTCCACTGTACTCCTGGGCCACAGCAGAGAGCTGGACTGGAAGAGGAGCAACCAGGACAGAATCTGGAGCCCCAACCAGGACTAGAACCCAGTGTGCTGGCGCCGCAGGAGGAGGATTAGCCTATTGAGCCACAGCGCCGGCCAATTATGATGTATTTTAATGCATTTGTTATAGAATGTATTTTACCTTTGTTGGTGAGCTTTTGTGATTTGCAAGTTTATCATTTCATCGGATTTGGAAAATTTGGGGCCATCATTTCTTATTTTTGTGGTGCCTCTACTATCCCCATCTTTTGAAACTCTAATCACAAGTGTAATAGTCCATCTGATAGTGTCCTCACAGATTACTGAGGCTCTGTTTTTTTATTGTTTCTCTTTGCTTTTCATTTTTGACAGATTCCATTGCAGTATCTTCAAAGGTACTGGTCTTCTGCACTACTCGATCTGCTCTTGCTTTTTTTCTTGGATTTTTAAAGGACATTGTATTTTTTATTCCCATAGATTATATTTGATTCTTTTTTAAAAAAGATTTATTTTATTTGTTTTAAAAAGCAAAGTAACAGAGAGACAGAAAGGGGGAGAGAGAGAGAGAGAGAGAGAGAGAGAGAGAATCTTCCATCCACTGGTTGACTTCCTGAATGCTCACACAGCAGGGGCTGGGCCAGAAAAAAAAAGGCAGTATCCAGGAGCTTTATCTGAGTGTCCCTCATGGGTGCAGGGGCCCAAGGGCTTGGGCTGTCTCCTGTTGCTTTCCCAGACTCATTAGCAGGGAGATGGATTGGAGGTGAAGCAGCCGAGATTTGAACCAGTACCTGTATGGGATGTTGCCATTGCAGGCAGCAGCTAAACTCATTAAGCATCTTAACCTGTTAGCTCCTCTATTTGATTCTTTTTAATAGTTAGAATTTCTTTCATATGTTCATGGTTTTTAAAGAATATTGAAGCATAATTATTATAGGTTTTTAACATTCTTACCTGCTAAGTCTAGCGACCCTGTCATTTCTGAGCCTTTTCTATTGACTGTGTGCTCGTTTGAATCATATTCTTCTTCTTTGCATGTTCAGTAACTTTTATTGGGTGCTGGATATTGAGAACTCTGTGTTCTCAAGTATTGTGTTTGAACGTTGTTTCTTCCTTTCAGAGATAGATACCTTGAACACCATTTCCATCACTTTGAGGCCTATTCACTCACTTTGTCAGGGTGGGTCAGTAGCATCCTTCCATCCTGTGATAGTTCACTCCTGCTTCTAGGACAGAACTCCAAGAATCTCTTCCAAGTTTCTGAGAGGATTATCAAGAATTCTCCCTTCTTGCTGGCCAGAGCTTGCCCTGTGAATCCTGAGAACTTCTCAGTTTAGAGCTCAATGGCCATGGTCTGTCTATCTTTGTGAAACTTTACTCTCCACAAAGTCAGCTGAGCACACAACAAATATTACAAGGGATCCCATGCAGACTCATGGCGTTCTCTTATACAGTTCACCCTTTGCAAAACTCAGCACTAAATGCTGGTTTCTATCTTCTCAACTCAGCAAAGCTCAAGAATCAGTTTGAGTTTCCCTTCCTGTGCCCAGAAATTTTCATGTTATTTGTTCATGTTATTCTTTTTAAATGTATATATGCTAGAATAAATTGTGTTAGAGTTTAATCTGATAAAATAGCATGAACAAAATCAAGCAAATATAGTGTGGTTTTGAATTATAAAGTATTGAAATTTTGGCATAAGACTTGAAATAAAAGGATATAAGAACTATTTCTTTTAAAATGTTTTTTAAGATTTATTTTGTTTACTTGAAAGGCAGAGTTACAAAGAGAGGAGAGAGGCCAGCGCCACGGCTCACTAGGCTAATCCTCCACCTGTGGTGCTGGCACCCCGGGTTCTGGTCCTGGTTGGGGCGCCAGATTCTGTCCCGGTTGCTCCTCTTCCAGTCCAGCTCTCTGCTGTGGCCCGGGAAGGCAGTGGAGGATGGCCTAAGTGTTTGGGCCCTGCACCTGCATGGGAGACCAGGAAAAGCACCTGGCTCCTGGCTTCGGATCAGCTCAGTGCGCCGGCCGCAATGCGCTGGCCGTAGCGGCCACTTGTGGGGTGAACAAATGGAAAAGGAAGACCTTTCTCTCTTTCTCTCTTACTGTCCACTCTGCCTGTCAAAAAAGAGAGAGAGAGAGGAGAGAGAGAGAGAGAGAGAGAGAGAGAGAGAGAGAGAGAGCGAGCAGAAAGAGAGATTGCACTCTGGTTTACTCCCTAAATGGCTGCAGTGGCTAAGGAGCTGAGCCACTCTGAAATCTTCACCCTGGTCTCCTATGTGGGTGGCAGGGGACCAAGCACTGGGTCATCTGCTTTCCCAAGTGCATTGGCCAGGAGCTAGGCGGGAAATGGAATCAGCACCCAAACGGGATGCCAGAATTGCAAGTGGTGACTTAAATCACTACGCCACAACATCACCCCATCATAAGTATTTGTAAACACTTTAAAATAAAATCTATCCTTGAGTGAAAGGTCAATACAAGTAATAATCAATATTCAGAAAATGCATTCAAACATATATACATACATACGTATATATACATACATATATACATACATATATACATATGAGGTACTTCAGTTTGTAGAAAATTGGAGTTAAAAGATAAGTTTATTTTGGTACAAAAATTTTTTTTCATAATATGCATTTTCATAAACTTTTGAAAAGCCTTCATACATATATGTGTATATGTACACACAGATGCACACTAACATACATATAATTTCTTGGCTATACCTCTAATGATAAGGAGGAAGAATCCATTAAGAAAGAAACTCTTTCTATGGGATGATGAAACAGAATAGTTTACTTACTTTTCTAACAATGCCATTATGGACTCATACTACATCTGTCTGAAAAGTTCTTGATGCCTTTGTAACTTCCCCTGGGGTCTGGGCTCTCAGGAAAGGAATGCATCTATTGTACAGAAGAGGAGACCTTTAGGATCTCCAGACACTTCTCAGGATGCATACCAAGATACCTTAGACTAAGTGGCTCAAGCCAGAGGCAATGCTTTTTCCACAGTTCTGGAGTGAAAGTCCAAGGCTCTCGGTCCGTCTCACTGTATCATCACAAGGCAGAGGAAGTCTATCTTCTTGCAAGGGCACTAATCCCATTATGAGGTCTCCACCTTTAGGACCCAATGAAAACACACACACACACACACACACACACACACACACTCGAGCAAAGGTCCTCACCTCCAACACCATTCATTCTACTGGAGATTAGGGCTTCAACGTATGGATTTGGGGGAGACACAAATACCCATTCCCTAATCTGCCTCAATTCCTTTAGAAGTCTAAGAACAAGCCAGCTATAAGACATGACTTTCTCTGCCACTGGCCATCTCTGAAAGGTTTCGTGTGTTGTCATCCTCACCACAATGGTCTTTCTCCAGCTGCTCCTCAAATACACTCGCCATCCTTCCCCTGCTCTGAGCCACAGAGGGCTGGCCCTGTGGATGGCATGTGAAGGGCAGGAAAGCCCACTGTGATCCGCAGAGGAGTGACTTATATGAGTGACAAATCCAGTCAAACTACAAACAGAGACCTATATATGGATGGACATTGTTAAGAGTCAAAAAGTGACCATATTTGGCTTGAAGGGAGGAAAATCCTACCCACAGCTAAAGCTTTTCTCTTCAGTTGCCAAGACAAACATTGTAATATACTTACCATCTTGCAACATGCTTTGTTTACATGTAACCACTTTTCTGGAATTTTACCTGCCATCATTTAGATACCACTACGTTTTTCTTTTAGATTGAAAATAGAGTTTCGAATGCTTTTAAAATATTAGCCAAAACATATTAGAGAATGATAAAAATCACTCTGAAGGGGGATTGAGGGCTCTCATGGAAGGTCTTGAAAGCAGGCTGGGTTTATGTCTCCCTGGAATCCTCGGGCGGTATCTTCCGGGAAGTCTTCCAGAAGCACAACGTGCTCAGAGACCAAACAGCTGCAGGCTTATTTTGCTCCCCAGTTAGCCCCCAAGAGCAAGGTCTTTCAGATAAAATCAGATCCAAAATTAATATAATAGGCAGCATAAAAGGGAAAAATAAGTTGCAAAAAAGAATACTGAGAGGTTGGAACGTACCCTACCTTGGGTCACAGCCACATTCTCATCACTTTTATCCCCAACACCCTTTGAAAGAGTTTGGAAAGAAAGTATGTACCCCTTTGCAAATTTCTAGGTTCTCATATAAAATGTCGTTCATTATGGCTTTTTTTTTTTTTTTGGACAGGCAGAGTTAGACAGTGAGAGAAAGAGAGAGAGACACAGAGAGAAAGGTCTTCCTTCCATTGGTTCACTCCCCAAATGGCTGCTAAGGCCGGCACGATGCACCCGCCGATCAGAAGCCAGGAGCCAGGTGCCTCCTCCTGGTCTCCCAGGAGGTCTTGAAAGCAGGCTGGGTTTAGGTCTCCCTGAAAGGATCTCCCTGCAGGGTCCAAGCACCTGGGCCATCCTCCACCGTCCTCTCGGGCCACAGCAGAGAGCTGGACTGGAAGAGGAGCAACTGGGACAGAATCCAGCACCCCAACCAGGACTAGGACCCGGGGTGCCAGCGTCACAGGCAGAGGATTAGCCTAGTGAGCCACGGCATTGGCCTTCATTATGGCCTAAATACCTGCACAGAATGTCATTCCTAGAATACTATAAATGCTAACTCACTCTTTTGAATGTAGCCAGTGGAACATAAATATTACATCAATTTGATGCTACCATCATCTATTTTATACATATGTAAGATAATACATATTCTCTGATTTTCAAAAATTTAGCTTGATCATATTCCTCCTTGAAATCATTATTGCACCTGACTTCCACTACAGAATCTACAGAATATGATTTTAAAGTAATATTTTGTTGATTTGAAAGTATATTTGATCACCTTAGCATACTTATTTGCCACAAAAATATGTCTAGAAAAGGAAATTAATATGCATTGACTGTGCTCTTAAATATTTAAGAATTATAAGTTACCTCCTGGACTGAGGTGTTGTTATAATTATTAGTAGTCCATAATAAAAAATAGTAGTATTTACTATTCAAAATATTAGTGGTACATTATACTTGTCAATTAAAAATAAATTATAAAAGTAATGTAGTACCCAAGTGATCAAGAAAATAAAAATACTTCACAAAATTTGATAAATAATTACCTAATAAAAATAATTACCCAATTAAAAATCGTCCTAGTGCTTAAGATGCCTGTGTCCCACATCAGAGTTCCTAAGTTCAACTCCTACTCCTGCTCCTGACTCCGGCTTCCTGCTGATACCACCCTGGGAGGCAATAGTAATGGCTCAAACAATTCCTGCCACCTACAGGGAGACCTGGATTGAGTTCCTTGCTCCCAGTTTCTGCCTATCCCAGTCCCAGCTGTGGCGTTTTAGGGAATGAAAAACTTGCTCGCTCGCTCGCTCTCTCTCTCTCTCTCTCTCTCTCTCTCTCTCAAATAGATTAAAAAGAAAACTGTAAAACATAGTGGAAATGTTTCTCTTAAAGAGATGGATTGGAGATGATGTTTACGGTGTCTACATTGAAGATTCTGCGGCCACCTTTCCCCCACAGCCCCTTCACTGGAGATTTTCACACCACTGAGCAGAGCAGTGTGTAAGTTCACAATGGGTCTATACTTCTTTGGTACCGAATGGAAAGGAGAGATTCTGAAATGTGAGTGTAAGAGATAAACCACTTGTCAGTTATCAGACAAATTTTGATCAAGACTACGTAAGAAAGTCCATCAAATGAAGATGATTCCTGAAGACTACTTTTGTTCACACATTCCTCTGAATATCACCCCCAGTAGAATTAATTAATGTTATCCTACTTGTCATGTTGGCAGAGATGAGAAAAATTCACCTCACAGTAGCACAGGGCCCCTATGCAGCACCCTGCCCACCACAAGGAAACTGCCCCAGTCCCCTTGCCTTAACGATACTATTTTATTTAATCTCTAAACTCTGATAATTAAAAATTAAATTGGTAAAATTCAACCAGCCAAATACTTGACAAAATTTGTTCCATATACATATATATATATATGTATATAGAACAGTTATTTGTTTTTTAATTATAAATCTTTTTTTAAGATTTATTTATTTATTTGAAAGTCAGAGTTATACAGAGAGAGGAGAGGCAGAGAGAGAGCGAGAGGCCTTCCATCCACTGGTTCACTCCCCTGATGGCCGCAACAGCCAGAGCTGCCCTGATCCAAAGCCAGGAGCCAGGAGCTTCTTCCAGGTCTCCTACATGGGTGCAGGGGCCCAAGGAGTTGGACCATCTTCCACTGCTTTCCCAGGCCAAAGCAGAGAGCTAGATCAGAAGAGGAGCAGCCAGGACTAGAACTGGCGCCCATATGGGATGCTGGCACTCAGGCCAGGGCATTAACTCACTGAGCCACAGTGCTGGCCCCAACTTTAAGTCTTAATTTCAATTGACACAACAACTAGTCAATGAACAAATCCTTACTGAGCCCAACCTGAATGATCAAATTTGTACTAAGCTCTGATAGGATCTCAACCAATAGGCATGGACTTGATCCTTTCTGTGGTCTGGTCTTTCTGATGAAAGTGATATATGTACACCTCGGGAAAAAAATAAAATAACTTATTTGGCACATGATAAATTCAGTATAAAGATATAACTATGGAATATTAATTATGTGAGATGGGGCAAATATTTGGCCTAGCAGATGGGAGGTCTGGAGTGCCTGTGTTCAATTCCGCACTCTGTTCCATTAAAATAAACTATTTTATTTGAAAGGCAGAATGATGGAGAGAGGGGGAGAGACAGGGTGATTGTGGAGTTGGGGTGGTGTGGAGAAAGGTCTTCCATCTGCTGGTTCACTCCTTAAATGGCCACAACAGCTGGGGCTGAGCCAGGCTAAAGCCAGGCCTTGCTCTGTTCCTGATTTCAGCTTCCTGATACTCTGCACCCTAAGAAGAGATGGCTCAAGTAGTTGGGTCTGTGTCACCCATCTGAGAGACCTGGATTGAGCTCCTGGCTCCTGGCTTCAACCTGTCCCTGCCCGTGCCAGTGAAGAGATCTGAGAAGTGATCCAGTAGATAGGAGTGTGCACTCTCTCTCATAAATAATGAAATGTCATTTTTTTAAAAAAATATAAGTGTAGGGGCTGTCATTATAGCATAGCCGATAAAGCTGCTGCCTTCGATGCCAGGATCCTATAAGGGTGCCAGTTTGAGTCCTGGTAGCTTTGCTTCCAATCTAGCTCCCTGCTAATGGCCTGGGAAAAGCAGCAGAGCATGGCCCAAGTGTTTGGAGACCTGGAGGAAATTCCTGGCTCCTTGCTCCTGGCTCCAGACCAGCTCAGCTCCAGTGGTTGTGGCCATCTGGGATGTGGGCCAGCTGATGGAAGATCTTTCTCTATATCTTTTCCTCTCTCTCTATAAACTCAGCCTTTCAAATAAATAATCTTTTTTAAAAATATGTAAGTATAAAAAAGAATATTTTAAAATTTTTTAAAAACTCTTATGTGTCATGAACTATTTTTTACCATGTAGAAAATAATTTAGGATAAGATTACTGAACGTGGATTTTACAAATCAACTATTGCTTTTCAAATGGTGTATGTTCTCATATTGGCTAACAACTGAGACAAAAATGAAATCAATAGGGGACAGTGTTTTCATGCAGCAGGTTAAGCGGCTGATTAAGGCACCAACATCGCGTATCAGAGCGCCAGTTCAAGTCCTCGCTGCCCCACTTCTAGTCCTACTTTCCTGCAAACGTACTTGGGAAGACAGCAGAAGATAGCTCAAGTACATGGGCTCTTGCCACCCATGCAGGAGACTTGGATGGAGTTCCAGGATCCTGGCTTCATTGTGGCCATTTGGAAAGTGAATCAGTGAATAAAGGATCTCTCTCATCCTGTCTCTCCCTCTCTCTCTCTCACTATGCGTTTCAAATAAATAAAGTAAACCTTTAAAAACTGAATCTATAATTAACTATCAAAAAATGTGAATCAATGAAATATCATTTCACACCCACAAGGATGACTATTATGAAGACAGTAAGTGTTAATGAAGGTGTGGAGAAATTTAAACCTCATATACTGTTAACAGAACATAACATGTACAGTCACTTTGAAAAACAATCTGGTAATTCTTTGAAGAATTTAAACAGTTACCATAGGACACAGAAATTTCACTCCAAGGTACATATCTGAGATAAATGAAAACATATTTACATAACAACTTAGATACAAATGCTCATAGCAGCATCATTTATTATAACAGAAAAGTGGAGACAACCTAAATTTCCAATAACTGATGAATAAATAAAGAACATTAGTAAAAGGGAATACTATTCATCAATAAAAAGCGGAACTCTATATGATGTAACATGGATAAACCTTAGAAGCATTATGCCGGGGCCAGCGCCATGGCTCACTTGGTTAATCCTCCACCTGTAGCGCCTGCATCCCATATGGGTGCCGGGTTCTAGTCCCGGTTGCTTCTCTTTCATTCCAGCTCTCTGCTGTGGCCTGGGAAGGCAGTGGAGGATGGTCCAAGTGCTTGGGCCCTGCACCCACATGGGAGACCAGGAGGAAGCACCTGGTTCCTGGCTTTGGATCAGTGCACTGCACTGGCCGTAGCAGCCATTTGGGGGGTGAACCAACAGAAGGAAGACCTTTCTCTCTGAAAGCATTATGCCAAGTGAAGGATGCCAGTCCCCAGAGACCATATATTGCACAAATTCATTCATCTGGAATAACCAGAATAGACAATATAAAGAGACAGAAGGCAGTTCAGTCACTTCCTTGCACTGGGAGAGATAGGGGAGACCCAGGATGACAGCTAAGAGATACATAGTTACTTTTTGAGGTATCGAAAATATTCTAAAATTCAATGTGTTGATGGTTGTTCAACTCTGTGAATACACTAAAGTCTATTGAGTTGTACACTTTAAATTGGTAGACTGTAGAGTATGTGAATCAGAGCTCAACAGAGCTAATAGTTTTAAAAGAGAGGCCTCTAAATATGTCTAAATTGTTTCCACATGGGATCCAACTTTTATTTAGCACATTCTCCAAAATCACACCAAGTGCATACATTTTTGTTTTGTTTTGTTTTGCTTTTGCTTTTCTTTTAGGCCTGGTGTTTTCTGGGATGTTTCAGATCTTGGTAGAACCTGCAGCTATGTGGGTGGTCTTTTCGCTGGCTATTTCCAAGGTCAGACCACTCCCCTTGGAAAGGCATGTGCCACTCCCACTCCCGCTGGCTTGGAACACAGTCCACCTGTTTCCTCCACTTTGCTTTGTTGTGGAAGAACTCACAATGTCCTGACTGTCCAAGTAACTCGGATTCACTCTAGCTTTCTCATGCCATCAACAGAAAGACTCAGTAGATAATAATCCTAAGCAATCAGGGGCCCACAATTTACTTTTTTATCTGCCTTTAAAATCATTTACAGGCTTTCAATCACCAATTGAAAGTAATCCTGTTTCAGCTAGAATATCAGACTCACCTAGCATAATGCCCTCACTGAAAGAAAAGTATCTGAGGCATTTCTAATATTCAGTAGGGAGCAGCTTCCAAAGTGTGCATTCAAGAATAGCCATGAAATGTGCACTTGATATGCAGGTAAGGAAAGGGTAGCAACCTTATTCTAAACTGCTCCTATAATTGTAAGCGGCAGCTCACTTGAGTCACACAACCAAACATGCCTTAAATACTTCATTAAAAGTTTCCTTTCAGGTAAGTGTGGTACTTCACTGGCTGAGTCCTGAACCAAGCCACAAAGTCTTGTGTTTGCATCCCAGACCAAACATTTAATAACCATAGACCTTTTTCAAATCTAAGAACTTCTCTGAGCCTCAGCTTCGTTGTCTATCATATAAATGTCAGGGCAATATCCTTGTCTCAAGGGTTAGTTTTTAGGATCAAATGCAAAAGTATTAAGGGAAAACTACAAGTTGTATATAACATTAAGGATTATGAGTTAAATGAGAGAATTGAACTGTACTCAGTGCAAGGCCATCTCCCTCCTTTTGATTGCCTTTATATCTGCAAGCCTTGACCCTCTGAGGAAACTAGAATTTATTGAGTATCTTTTCTGGGAATCACAGAGCTAAATACTCCAGGGCATTCTGTTCTGATCTAGTTCATGACCATTTTACAACAAAGAACCCAAATGTGAGAGAAGCCACCCAACAACCAATGCAGCTATTGAGTTTTAGAACAAAACTAAAACCTAACTACCTAACTCTATGCTCATGTTTTTTCTACTGTACCATACTTTGGGAGTGGTATTCACCTTTCCTTGATCTCCTGAATAACCCTGTCCCTTCAGCATGTCCTAAGGAGAGATGTCCTAGAGTGAGCTTTTGGCCTATTGGTTTTAATGCAGTTTAATATGTACACATCCCAAATCAGCGTATCTGGGTTCAATTACCAGCCCTAGCTCTTGATTCAAACTTCCTACCAATGCAGAACCTGGGGGAAAAAAAAAACAGTGATAGCCAAGTAATTGAGATCTCTGCCACCCACTTGGGAGACCAAGTTCCCAGCTCCTGGCTCTGACCCCAGCTTAGCATCTACCATGTGGGCCTTTAGAGACCAAACCATTGGATAGTAGTGCTCTCTCTTGCTCTGTATGTGTGTAAGGGTGTGTGTGTGTGTGTGTGCACATGCATGCACGTGTGTGTGTGTGTGTGTGAGGCTCTCAAAAATGTTTTTAATTGTATATAGTCAAGCTAAAAGAAAACACATATGTATGGGGAAGGTAAAAGTCAGGTGAGTAATTACACTGAAGAGACACAAAAGACAAGAGAAATAGAGAAGGCAGAAACATGTAAATGAAGAATTATGAGACAGGACGTGTCAATATACTAAAAAAATAACCTGTGTACTCTTATCCAGATATATTTAAAGACAGTTTGTAAAAGTTAGTAACACTATCTCTTCCAAGGAGGCAAGTAGAGTAAGAATGAATTTTCTATTCCCCAAAGGGACATTTTAGCAAGGCTGACTATGTGGGTCCGCACTTTCCCAGGAGCGTACACTTGCCGGAGACCCCCCCACCCCATCTTGGATGGAATGTCATTCTCACACCAGCCCAGGATTCTGCTTTTCACCTACCTTTTGATTCCAAAATGACAGTGGGACTGTGTCACCTTCTACACTGGGCATTGCCAATCTTAAAATTTTTTTCTATTCTTGTTGAATTATCTAAGTTTTATTGTTTTTGATATTTTTTTAAAATCTAAGTTATATGTACACATGGCAAAGATGTGGAGCAACTGTAGCTCTCGTTCACTGCTGGTGGAAGTGGAAGTTTGTATAAGCATTTCATAATACCAGAAGCATCTACTACAATTGAACACACTTACCCATTAGCTAAGTAAATATTCCCTTAGATATTAAACCAAAGGAGCATGGCTATATCCGCATCAAAAAACATACTCAGAAAAGTTTACTGAAGTATTATTCATAGCAGCCCCAAACAGGGAACAATCCATATCTGTCAATTTTAGTTTGCTCATACAATAAAACACCACACAGCAAGGAAATTAGCTGGAGTGAAAACGAAAGAACTTCTCTTATATATAACATAGATGGATCTCATAGCCACATTTGATGAAATTAACTAGACATGATAGAGAGTGATATGTTAACTTTTTGTAAAATTTAAAATATGTGAATCTAATGCATCTTGAAAAGTTTAGGATTGCAGGATTGTATGCAGGAGGCTGTGGGTGGTAACAGAAACCCGGCATGAGACAAGCTTCTGAGATCTGGTATACTCTTCTATTTCTTGTTCTGAGTAGTGGTTGTAGTTGTGTTTTCATGCAATATGTTGTGCACTTATGATCTGGTCAGTTTTCTGTATGTACATACTTGTAATACCTTAATAAGAATAGTCATTAATTAAACTATACATGCATTTTTGAAGGATTCTTTGGTTATAATGTGGAGAAAGCACTTTATGTGAGCACAAAGGCAGCAGTGTCAAACATGGAGCTTGTTGAGATTATTCCAGTGGGATCTGAATTTAGAGTAGGGAAGAGGAGGAAGAAGAAGGTAAAGGCTTCAATTTGGGAAGTCAGATTGACAGACCCGAGGGGACAGAAGCAATGAGGGAAATGGAGGAATTATAAATGAGACCTAGGTTGCACATTTCAGACACATAGATGATACTATATATCCACATGAAAGAGAGAGAGAGAGAGCCATCTACTAGTTCACTTTCCAAATGCTGTAACAGCTAGGGTTGGCCAGGCTGAAACTGGGAACCAGAAGCTCATGTGGGTTACAGGGACCCAAGAACCTAGCCATCACTTGGTGCCTTTCAGGGTGTGCACTGGAAAGAAACGGAAATGTGGAGTTGAGCCAGGACTTGAAACTAGGTTCTCTGATATGGGTGACCTAAGCAGCATCTTAACCGCTATACCAAATACCAAATACCCACTCCAACTCAAGGATTTTAGTTTTCAATGGAATTAATTTGAATCAGCACTAAGAGCAGTCCCCCCAAAGAGCAGTCTAGAAATCAATAAAATGAAGGCAATGTGGTATTCTTGTTTGAACTGTATTGTTCAAATCAGATTTCACAGTCTAAGTGAGATTTTCAAGATGAAGTGAGCTCAGAAACAAAGAAAATGACAGGGAGCATTAGGCAACAGTAATATGTGGTGAACAACTGGAAGATACGGAGCTGTGCAGCCAGAAAATGGATTCAGGAAGGAGTGCCACCAGTGCTTAAAAACTACCTTGAGGGCCAGCGCCACGGCTCACTAGGTTAATCCTTTGCCTGCAGTGCCGGTACCCTGGGTTCTAGTCCTGGTTGGGGCCACCGGATTCTGTCCCAGTTGCTCCTCTTCCAGTCCAGCTCACTGCTGTGGCCCAGGAGTGCAGTGGAGGATGGCCCAAGTGCTTGGGTCCTGCACCCACATGGGAGACCAGGAGGAAGCACCTGGCTCCTGGCTTCGGATCCGTGCAGCACGACAGCCTTAGCGGCCATTTGGGGAGTGAACCAACAGAAGGAAGACCTCTCTCTCAGTCTCTCAGTCTCTCACTGTCTAACTCTGCCTGTCTTCAAGGGCTGACATTTAACACTTTCTTTAAAAACATTAGGAAGCATAATAAGACAGTAAATTAGATACATGATGATAAATATATAGGTGGTAGAAAGGTAACTAGATAGGATTTCAGATAAGCAGATTTTTAGAACAAAATAATGAAGAATTTTCTAACAATAATGTTTAGGCTGATTTATAAAGTAATTCCTCATTGCTAAAACATTCCAGCAGAGAGTAGATAGATGTGTGGATTATTGGTTTAGAATCTCTAAACCAATCCAAATTGGACATGTTGTGAATAGACAAGACTCTGATAGAAGGAAAAAAAAATTAGAAAAGAAGAGAGGGCTGGCATTGTGATATAGTGGATTAAGCTGCTGCCTGTGATGTCATCATCCTATATGGGCACTGGTTCGAGTCCTGGTTGCTCCACTTCTGATTTAGTCACCTGCTAATACAACTGGAAAGCAGCAGCAGATTATCCAAGTGCTTGGCCTCCTGCACCCATGTGAGAGACCAGGATGAAACTCCTGGCTCCTGGTTTCTACCTGGCCCAACTCTGGTTGGCCATTGAGGCCATAAGGGGAGTGAACCACTAAGTGAAAGATATTCTCTCTCTCTCTCTCTCTCTCTCCCTGCCCCACCCCTGTAACTCTGATTTTAAAATAAATAAATATATATTTAAAGAAATAAAAGGAGGTGGGGCAGAAAGAGGAGAGATAAAAACAGGAAAAAGAGAGGAAAACGAAGCATCTGTCGTGTAAACACTTTTGCCTGACAGGAAAAAACAAACTGACAAGAAAATATTGAATAAATTTGAGGGAAAATAAAATCTATGGCAGGACTGTGTGTTTGTTAAAGTATATTTTAACACTGAAAAACATCTTTATACACCTAGAAAGCATTTCCTGGATTTTATTCTTTCCTTAAATTCCAATTCTGGTTGATTATCAGCAGCCCATAGTCATAACAATTTAAACCTATCATTCATATGCTACCCCTAATTACTTCTGTTAGTCTACTTGTTTAAAAAAAAAAGACTTGCATTACAAAAATTGTGACATTGGGAAGGTTCTTCCAAAATTATAAAATAATAGCTCTATTTTTTGCCCCAAACATTTAGCTATTTGTGTTCTACTCCTTCAGAAAATACTTTGTTTCATAGTAAAAGTCTTCAGATCCAAGTAATTTGAGTAGCATGCCCTTTACAGCTACATTCTGCAAATTCTACTATTTCCAAATAAAGTAGTGTGCAGTTTTTCAGGACCACAGTGTTTTACTATCTAAGTTTATTTCCAGCGACTTGTTTATCCAAGAGCTTCCAATAATCACCATAATTTTAAAAAGTAAAAAGTGTACTTTTTGGTAAAATGTTTAATATGTGAATTAATTTAACTGATAAATGACAAGCAGAATTTTATACTCATTCACTATCATTAGAAGGGGAAAATGTCACTCTATTTGATAAATGATTATCACTTCCCAAATATGAGATCTGACATGAATACAGATGTTATTTTTAAAAAGTACATATTTCAATGAAAAGTTTGTTATTTCTCTTGAGATCAGCATGATGAGAATGTTCTGAATCCTCCAAAGTTCTCCACTCTGCCTCCTTTTTTAAAAAATACAAAGATTGACTAAAATAAGACATTTATTCATTTCCCAATCATTCCACTAGAGAAGAGTTACCTCATTCAGATACACAAAATGTCAACATTATTGTTGTCTCTACTATAGTCACCTTTGTTATCTACCTTTAGATCCACTCCTGTCCTGAAAAAAAAACAATTAAAATTCTAAGCACTTGGCAGGCAGTGAAGGATACCATGGCCCAGAAAGTGCAAATAAACACCTTCCTGGGCTAATTATGCCTTTATATATTATAAAAATCTGCCTTACTTCTGTAGAAGCATGGGACAGAAACAGACATTTTTAAGTAAACTCTCTGGAAACAAAATTCTCCCTAGATGTTTGCTGATAGGAAAATATAATCTAAAAATTCTCTTGCCAGCCCTTGGCAGCATCCCAGCCTTCCATCTACACATGCCGTTGGATTCCCTTTGCTCCATGCTCACAGATAAGTCTCTCAAACATGAAAGGCCACTGGAAAGACACCAGAATGGAACCAGGAACCAGGTGGAAGGCATTCTGTACTTTCAACATTTAGTTTCTCTTGGAAATATGCATGTGGCTAAAACTTGTGAAAAAAACTTCCCATTCTTTTTTCTCTTGGCTCATGTAGATTAGCCATGTTATTTTTAAAAATTGGCATTAATACTAAGTGACAGTATAATAATATTTGTAAAAAGAAAAATTACTAGAGAACATAAAGCCTTCTAACTGAGCCATAATGATTTTTTTTTGTCCAAAATCAAATCCCAAATCAAGTAAACAACCTCTGGATCTGTTGCTTGAGCAATAATCTTGTACACAGCTCAGTCAGTATTTAGAAAACATTTAACTTTGCAGTTTTGCAGAACATGCTCCTGTTTGGGCATAGGGAAAGTTGTACTTATTAGGAGTTAACCTTAAAAGCTAGTGCTAACCAAAAGTTAATGAGTGACTATTTAATGTTCCAGAAAGATAAAACATCGAAGTCTTGTGGACACGTCTTAATAATATATGCAATATTCCAGAAGTCAACGGGATACTCAGAATATTAAACAGGAACATCCTTTACTTGTGGAAAACAGGATAAAATAAATTAAAACTAACAATCATACATTGTGTTGACGGAGAATGAACAACCTGTAAGAATTATCAGCCCTACTCATGGGTATAGATTTTTTTTAGGAATGTACCTTCTTATCCGTTTATTTCTAATAGTCAAGCTTTTCCAAACACAAATTAATCCTGGGGATTCTTGTG
Source organism: Sylvilagus floridanus (assembly GCA_949820135.1). NCBI lineage: Eukaryota > Metazoa > Chordata > Mammalia > Lagomorpha > Leporidae > Sylvilagus > Sylvilagus floridanus. The sequence goes on along the minus strand of OX463236.1, from coordinate 31,367,344 downwards.
TGATGTTTTTGACTAGAGGAAATACTATTCAAAACAGCCAGAAGAAGATTAGACTGGCACGAATTATAAGCAAGCTACTGTGTCTTAATACTAAACAAAAAATGTCCTGGTTCCCAGGTGCAATGCTTATTTTACACAGAACATGGACAAAAAGACAGGTGCTAATAAATAAGAGTGTCAATTGTTAAATCAACAATGGGAGTCACTGTGTACTTACTCCCCATGTGGAATCTCTGTCCTTAATGTGTTGTACTATGCGAATTAACCTTTTTAAAAGGTAAAACTAGTACTCAAACAGCAGTTTATACTTTGTGTATCTGTGTGGGTGCAAAGTGTTGAAATCTTTACTTAGTATACATTAAGTTGATCTTCTGTATATAAAGATAATTGAAAATGAATCTTGTTGAAGAATGGGATGGGAGAGGGAGTGGGAGATGGGATGGTTGCAGGTGGGAGGAAGGTTATGAGGGAAAACCGCTATAATTCAAAAGTTGTACTTTGGAAATTTATATTTATTAAATAAAAGTTTTTTTAAAAAAGACAGATGCTAAAAATAATAATAAAAAAAAAAACCATGAAGACACTTCCATTAAATACCATGTAACTATCTGGCACCACGCCACATAATTAAAAACCTTAAAAGTGGACTTTTCAAAAAAATCTGTTTCTTGAAACTTTTTTGTGGTTGTGTTATGGTGCACTGTTGGAGGAGGGACAGTTGGAAGGTGAGGGTTGAGCAAGGAGGAGATGAAGAGATGCACTGATAAAGAAGGAGTAGGGAATAGGGAGTTATGCAAGGAATCACTGATGCAAAGTCCACTAAGCTCCAGAGAGTGGCTCACCCTGGAAAGGGCAGGTCTGTCTGAACTTCTCAGGCTTAGTCCTAGCTAACAGCAAGCAAGCCTAGGAGGAGATGCTTAAAGGACTCAGATACAGCTACCTGCTGTTCATTAACAAGTCCAGGGACCTTTCAGTTAAGGTCATGTAAAACTTGTAGAAACGACTGAGTTGCTTAGGACATCTGCCATTCTATGAGTCTGCTGTGTATCCCGCTTCCCATGTTGGATCGTTCTCTCCTTTTTATTTCTATCAGTATTCGCAGACACTAGTCTTGTTTATGTGATCCCTTTGACTCATAGACCTATCATTATGATTAATTGTGAACTGAAATTGATCACTTGGACTAGTGAGATGGCATTGGTACATGCCACCTTGATGGGATTGAATTGGAATCCCCTGGCACATTTCTAACTCTACCATTTGGGGCAAGTCAGCTTGATCATGTCCCAAATTGTACATCTCCTCCCTCTCTTATTCCCACTCTTATATTTAACAGAGATCACTTTTCAGTTAAATTTTAACACCTAAGAATAATTGTGTGTTAATTACAGAGTTCAACCAATAGTATTAAGTAGAACAAAAAAAACATTAAAAAGGATAAAGTATTAAGTTGTACATATACAGTTAGGACAATGGCCGATCAAGTCACTCTTTCTCATACTGTCCATTTCATTTCAACAGGTTTCCTTTTTGGTGCTTGGTTATTTGTCACCGATCAGGGAGAACATATGAAATTTTCCCTTTGGGACTGGCTTATTTCACTAGCATGATGTTTTCCAGATTCCTCCACTTTGTTGCAAATGACCGGATTTCATTGTTTTTGACTGCTGTATAGTATTCTATAGAGTACATGTCCCATAATTTCTTTATCCAGTCTACTGTTGATGGGCATTTGGGTTGATTCCAGGTCTTAGCTATTGTGAATTGAGCTGCAATAAACATCAAAGTGCAGACGGCTTTTTTGTTTGCCAATTTAATTTCCTTTGGGTAAATTCCAAGGAGTGGGATGGCTGGGTGACCTTGTCTAAATAAGATTGGAGTCTGCGAACTCAAAAGGCTTCCATAGCCTTGGCAACTCATGACAAGAGCCTAGGGAGATTACTGATGCCATAAACAAGAGTGTCAATTTGTTAAGTCAACAACAGGAGTCACTGTGCACTTAATCCTCATGTAGGATGTCTGTCCTTAATATGTTATTCAATGTGAATTAATGCTATAACTAGTACTCAAACAGTATTTTACACTTTATGTTCTGTGTGGGTGGGTGCAAACTGATTAAATCTTTACTTAATATATACTAAATTGATCTTCTGTAAATAAAGATAATTGAAAATGAATCTTGATGTGAATGGAATGGGAGAGGGAGTGGGAGATGGAAGGGTTGCAGGCGGGAGGGAAGTTATGGAGGGGAGAAGCCATTGTAATCCATAAGCTGTACTTTGGAAATTTATATTTGCTAAATAAAAGTTAAAAAAAAAAAAAAGAAACTACTGAGTTGCTGAAGACTGTCACAAACCCTTGAATCTCATAGCCTGAAGATGGAATCTTATGGATCAAGCAGTCCCAAACTTCTGTTTATTCATATAGGATCATTTATACAGGTGTACGCCGTATGAGCTAAGTATAGGAAGTTGGGCAAGGTAGACAGAATTTGGCAGTTGCCTCTTATAGTCTCTTTAAGTTGTATATTTTCCCTTAATTAATTGAAAATCTGGGTTAGAAATTTCTAGTCGGGCTGGCATTGTGGTGCAACTGATTAAACCACCACCTGTGATACCAGCATCCCTGTGGATGCCACTTTGAGTCCCAGCTGCTCCACATCCCATCCAGTTCTCTGCTAACACTCCTGGAAGGTGGCAGATGATGGCTCAAGTATGCCGGCCCCTGCATCCCAAGTAGGAGACCTGGATGGAGTTCCTGGCTGCTGTCATTTGCTTGGCCCAGCTCTGGCCACGGGCCCATTTGGGTAGTGAATCAGTGGATGAAAGATCTCTTTCTCACTGTCTCTCACGTTCTCTGTCACTCTGCCTTTCAAATAAATAAAATACATCCTTTTTAAAAATTTCTAATCAAGCAACAATAATAGGTAATAATCAAGCAATAATAATAGGTTCTTTTGAAAATTTTGCAGGATAGGGCAGTGCCACGGCTCACTAGGCTAATCCTCTGCCTGCAGCGCCGGTACTCTGGGTTCTAGTCCCGGTTGGGGCACCGGATTCTGTCCCAGTTGCCCCTCTTCCAGGCCAGCTCTCTGCTGTGGCCCAGAGCGGGGGACCATGGAGGACGGCCCAGGTGCTTGGGACCCTGCACCCGCATGGAGACCAGGAGGAAGCATCTGGCTCCTGGCTTCAGATCGGCGCAGCTCGCCGGCCATAATGGCCATTTGGGGGGTGAACCAACGGAAGGAAGACCTTTCTCCCTCTCTCTCTCTCACTGTCTAACTGTGCCTGTCAAAAAAAAAAAAAGAAAGAAAGAAAAGAAAAGAAAAGAAAAGAAAAGAAAAGAAAATTTCGCAGGGCAGACAAGTTTCTTTAAGCTTAATTTAAAAAAAAACCAACAGCATCTTATAAATTCCTTCTAACAATTCAGAGATTTATGATAAGTGTGAGTTTGTAAATAACATCCAGGGCTTAATTTTTCCATTTGCAGGATACTGAATCAGTGGTGCCTTACCCAGCCATCCCCAGCCTGGGGAAGGGAGAAGGGAGAGAAAGGTGGTTTTGTTTCCCATGGAACATTGGGCAATGCCTGGAAACATTTTTTGTTGTCATGGCTGAAGAGTGTTGACATCTTGTGAGGAGAGACCAGGAATGTTGCTAACCATCCTACCATGCACTGGACCACCCCTTACAAAAAAAAGTGATCTGGTCCAAAATATCGGTAGTGTTGAGCTTGAAAAACCCTAATCTAATCCAAATGCTTGAAATTATTAAGCCATAGGGTAAGATTAAGAAGTTTTTACTATTTCTATTAATAGCCAATTTTCACAAAAGCAGTTTGGAAAACAGACTCTGATCAAAACTGTATGTAACCTATATAGGAAAAAAAAGTATACATTTGTGATCTGAGAAAATAATGATAGCTGAAAGGAAAAATTGGACAGTTTCATTCATAGGAGCATTTACATATAATTTTCAATAATCTGGGAAAAAAACTTTCTTTCCTAGACACTGTGCAGAGAATCCAGAAACAAAATGCTTATAATCTAGCCTACCTGCTCAGCTGTCAGGGGCACTGGGGAAATGAACCAGGGGATGGTGGATCTCTGTGTATGTGTGTGTATCTCTATATCTCTGTCACTGTGCCCTTCAGATAAACCACTTTTTAATTAATGTGTTAACAAGTTGCTATTCCTCATATATATTAGTATACCATCTGAAAATCAGTCCTCTGGCCAGTTAGTAAGGATGGAAGATCAGTCAGCTATGGGAATTACTCTGGTTTAAGCCCCTTGAGAACAAGCGTGATTGATACTGTCTAAGCATTAACAGGATAAGCAAAACCCTCTTATAGCTCTTCTCAAAAACCTTATATATTAATATGGTGATGTGGATAAGAATTTCTTCAAAATAAGAATCACATAAAGAACCAACCCGTGAGAGAAGGAAGGAGAAAAGCCAATAACTCTGTAAATGAATGAATGAATGAATGAATGAGTGAATCTTCTTTTAAGTTCTCTGCTACATGCAACAGAGCTAGATGAGCATTCTTTTAACAAGTTTTACAGATGCTTTTCATAAATACCCATCATTTAACAAAACAAATCTAAAAATTATTTCATCCTAAAATCTCAACTGTCCTGTTAAGACCATATTAATTTTATCTTTTGTAGCCTCCTAGCCCTGTTATCTGAAAAATGATTGTTTATGATAACTATCGCAGATGTCTTAATAATTCCATGGAAAATGTCAATGTGGTTGAGGTAAAATACAGAAAGAGAAGGGACAGTTGTTAAGACATTTTGGGACACCTGCATTCCATATCAGAGTGCACCGGTAATGTATCAAGTACCCATGTGGGAGTCTCAGAATGAGTTCTGGACTCCTGGCTTCACTCTGACCCAGGCCTGCTGCTGTGGGCATTTGAGTAGTCAACCAAAGGATGGATGATCTCTCCCTCTCTCTCTCCTTCCCCCTCCCTCCCTGTCTTTCAAATAAATAAGAATTAATTTTTTTTACGAGAGAATTGTAAGAGAAGAAGCACTAATGCTAGGTTTTCAGTCACTGTTTATGCCCACTTTAGTGCTATGACTTTGTTTCTTGGATGAAACATCTTGAATCTGGCACTTTAGTTTTGGGGAAATTGATTTTTACAGCATGCTATTTGGTTGTAAACTATTTCTCCTTTTCATTTCCTGATGATTGATACTATAGGCTCCCTTAAGGATTCATGTCTTCCGTTCATTTGGAGAAACAATTATTTTTCCAACTTTCAGAGACTCAGCCTACTTGAGTAAATGGAGGACATAAAGAAGTCTTGAAAAAGCAGTAAGTAGGAAGTCTAACTGATCGCTTTGGAATCACTTGAACATAAAGAGAACTTGGAGAGTAGAGTAACAAAGAAAGAACCAGGCCAGCAGGACCTCTCTGGGAGGGAAGGGGTCCATGTGCACCTGAAATCCAACCCGGAACCCTCTGCGGTGCTGTAACACTGCCATCCAGGAAGCAAACTTTTCATTTAATTATCAGAAGTACTGGATTTTGGCTCCAAAACACTTTTTCCACTCAATGCCAGTCTTTTTTTTGGGGGGTGGGGGGGTGGGGGAGATTTACATTGTTTCAAAAATAGTCCTTTTCTTTCTGGAGTAGTAATTCTTCCAAACCAGTTCACAAGGATTCTCATGTGCACCAAGTTCAAATCACTGTACTCTGCAGTACTTAACCAACTGTCTACTGCGTCTTAAGCTCTGAGCAAGCTGCAGGCACCCCTGGCTCGCCAGACTAAGACTCATTATTTTGCCTTCGGCAAAATTTAAAGATCCTCTTCCTGGACAAAACACATCTATGGCGAAGTTCACCAGATGGCACGCCCTTTGTGCACAGGCGAACTCCTCCCTTCGGAAAACTTTCCAGTGAACCATCCTGGGCTGATTCACCCACTGCAATGTGGCTGCAGGCTACAGTTCTGCTCATTTGGTTCCTACAAAGTAATTGCAGTGGTGGGAGTTGGGCCTCGCCATTCAAACGTGCTCAGCAGGCGAACCCTGATTCCAATCCCCGGCTCCCTGGAAGGCAGCAGTGAAGCCTCAAGTGACTGACTTTCTGCTTTGCACGTGGGCGAGAGACCCTAGTGAGCTGACAGCCCCTGACTTCACTGGCTTAGCCCCGGCTGTTGCTGCTGCATTTGAGGAGTGAACCAGCAGATCGCGAGCCAGCTCTCGCTCTCGCGCTCGCTCGCTCTCTCCATCTCAGATAAATAAATAAATAAATAAGACTTTATCTTACAGGTTCCTGAAATCTTTCAAATGGGTCTGCTTCAAAGGAAAATTAAGAAGTGGGTAGGGTGCGGGGATCCGACCTCTACTCAGGGAGAGGGGGAAGGGAAGCGCGCAAATCCATAAGAGCACAGCACGGGCCTGCAGGACCGCGGCGCAGCGGAGCCTGCTGCAGGTCCCACGCCGCGGCTAGCGCCTGTGGCGTCCCCTGCGCCTGCAGAGTCCCGGACAATCAGCTGTGCGCGGCTCCTGACCTCTCAGGGCAGCCGCAACAGCCCTGATGCACGCCGACTGCGTGTCAGGGGCTGTGCATGAGCGTTGCATGAATAAACATTTAATTCTCACACGGTAACCCCGGGAAGCAGGTGTCCCGTTCCCTTTCCACAAAGGGGCCACTGAGGTTCCGGAGGCGCGGCTATCAGGGAGAGCAGCGCCGGGGTTGAACCTGACCTTCTCATTCAGCCCCCCCGCCGCCGCGCGCACCTTCTCTCGGGGACGACCTGCGGGGTCCCTGGAGCCTCGCTGCCAGGCGCCCGGCCTCACGGCCCGGGAAGCCCCGCTCGCGCCCTCCGGGCCGGGAGGGGCCGCCTCGCCGGCTGCGTCCGGTCCCCGCCTCCCTCCCCTCCGCGGCCGGCGGCGGGCGGGGCGCGGGTGGCCCGGGGCCGGGGCAGACCCGGCGGCGGGAAGCGGCCGCGCCCGGGCGGCACGGCGGGCGGGGCGGGGCAGGGCGCCGCGGGAAAGGGAGGCCGCGCGGGCAGGGAGCCGCGCCGCAGCCGCCGCGCCGCGATGGGGCTGGAGACCGAGAAGGCAGACGTACAGCTCTTCATGGACGACGACGCCTACAGTCACCACAGTGGCGTCGACTTCGCCGACCCGGAGAAGTTCCCGGACACTGGCCCGGACCGTGATCCCCACGGGCTCAACTCGCATCTCAAGGTGAGGCCGAAACCTGGGCTGGGAGGGGGGAGGCTTGGCGCGTTCTCCAAGTCCCAGGGTGAGGGTGCCCCTGGGTCAGCCCTGCGGGGTCCAGGGCTCTCCCCCATGCACCCCACACCAGGGCCGCCTGCGCAGCCGGGAAGTCTGCGCCACACTCCTGCGCGTCCACCGCGACCCCAAAAGAAGGTGAGGAAGTCCGGCGCCGGCCTTCCTCGGGGGCGGCAGGTTGGGGACAGTGCGCTCCGTTCTCTACAGCTAGGCTTTGAGGATGTGATCGCCGAGCCGGTGACTACGCACTCCTTTGACAAAGTGTGGATCTGCAGCCATGCCCTCTTTGAAATCAGCAAGTACGTGCTGTACAAGTTCCTGACCGTATTCCTGGCCATCCCCCTGGCTTTCGCCGCGGGAGTTCTCTTTGCCGTCCTCAGCTGTCTACACATCTGGTGAGTTGGGGGTGCCCCGGTGGGACCGGCTTGCTGGACCTAAGGGAGGCTTTCTGCCACCTGCCCCAGCCCTGTCGCTGGCGACTGCCAGGCCAGGACGCACATCAGTTCCTGAGCAGCGACAACACTGGAGGGGCTGCGTTATACTGTCTAGAAAAGGGGCTTGGACGGGGCTTTAAACGGGAGGCGGGATGGCCCTCTTTCCCCGGGTGATTTTCCTTTGCAAGCCCAAGGCTCAGCTGAGGGAGGAGGTGGGGACATGGAAACCCTGCCTCCTGCCATAGGGCACCCTCTCCCAAGAGCTCTATTCTGACTCGTGCCTGTGGTTCCCGGTAGGGCTCTTGATGTTGTTAACCTTTGTTCAGCCCCCATCAGTGCGGGGGTGGGGGTGGGGGCTAAACAAAAGTGATCTCTGAGCAGAAGACCACTGACAAATCGGACAGGACAATGATATCAGGCCTGGTTAAGCCATGCCACCTTTCCGCCCTGCCACAGGAAAGTGGTGAGGATGGACCGATGGAGGTGGGAGGAGTATGCAGTTAAGGTGCTGGCCCTCAGCACCAATGAATGAAAACCCAAGCTTCAGTGTACTGAAATGACAAGGCCATCAAATCACCCACCCACAAATGGGAGTGCATCTAGTTAAGAGAAGAAATGTGGAAACCCACTTGGACATTCATAGGATGTTTTGAGTAACTTTATTCTCACTCAAAATGCATCATTTGGCCCAGTGGTTAAAGCTTCTTGCATAGAGTGTCTGGGTATGATGCCCAGCTAAAGGCTCCTGATTCCAGCTCCTGATTCCAGCTCTCTGCTCATGCAGACCCTGGGAGGCAGCGATGATGACTCAAGTAGTTGGGTCCCAGCCATCCATGTGGCCAAGACCAAAAATGAGTTTCTAGCTCTTGGTTTATTTATTTTTTTTTTTTGACAGGTAGAGTTATAGACAGTGAGAGGGAGAGAGATAGAAAGGTCTTCCTTCCATTGGTTCACCCTCCAAATGGCCACTATGGCTGGCACTGTGCCGATCCAAAGCCAGGAGCCAGGTGCTTCTTCCTGGTCTCCCATGCAGGTGCAGGAGCCCAAACACTTGGGCCATCCTCCACTGCCCTCCTGGGCCACAGCAGAGAGCTGGACTGGAAGAGGAGCAACTGGGATTAGAACCCAGCACCCATATGGGATGCCGGAACCGCAGGTGGAGGATTAACCAAGTGAGCCACAGTGCCAGCCCCTGGCTCCTGATTTAGGCCCAGCCTCCACCATTATGAGCATTTGGGGAATGAGCCACAACACAGTAATAGTTGTGTGCTTGCTCGTTCTCGCTCTTTCTCTTTCTCCCTCTCAAATGATTTTTTAACAAACAAAACAAAAAGACTGTCTACATTGTTTGGAGAAGAAGAATATTGAGATCATCTCCAGTAGCACACCAGCTGTCTAGCTGGTGTTCAGGCAGTCCTGGTGAAATGTGGAACCCCAGATACCTCCATGTCTTTCTTAACCACTTTATATAGTATTACTACACCCTGACACATGCTCAGTATTCATTGCTAGTAGGCCCCAAACTACTCATCATTCCTCTTTACCGTCTTCACCTTAACTTCCTCAGTCAGTCAGCCAACTAGTCCATTGACCAAACAGTCTATCAAATGCTTGTTTTGTGCTGAACACTGGACTCCAGCCTAGTGAGACACAGGATCTACCTTTCAGCTTACAGTACAGCAGGGCAGCTGGCTAGGTGCAAAGATGATACCTTGCAAAAATGCAGCTCTGATGAAAAAGAGAAACAGGCAAGTATTTATAGAGGGAAAAGAATCCAAAAAGCCTTTTCAAGGGTAATAACAGTTTACCAACTAAGGAAAGGATAGAAAGAGAACTAATCACTAAAGATTATAAACAATTAAACCATGTTGAAATTGCCACAGACTCCAGAGAAATGAAAATTTCTGCCTTTATACATGGTCAGAGGCACAAAGCACAGATGTGTAGAAATCTAATATTCTGACATTTACACAAGGATTTTTTTTAAGATGCCTAAGTCTACACTTAAAATGTGGGATTCCTAATGAACTAAAACCACTCATGTAACCTTTATGTCAGTTTTCTCCCTTTCAGAAATGTGAAAAATGGAGTGACCACATATCATATTGGGAAATGCTGGCTACGAAGCTATTTGGAAATACAGAGTGCCACGTTTGTAGTCAACAAAGCCAGGCTTTCCCAAAACCTTTGTGAAAGAACTGAAAAAGAATTTTTTTTTCATTCATTAAATGATGGGAAGATATAAGTAAAACTATAGTTAACAGAATGGTGCCCCTATCCACCTGCCTGTCCTGAGAAAGGAGATGTTTTTTGTGTAGTGCTTCCATTGGTGAATGATCAACTAATTTCGTTTTTAGCCACATAAAATCTATTATTCAACTTCAGCTTGTATTTCAAATTACATTCATGTGGAACATTAATATTTAACTATCATGCATTTGTCAACAGGTAGCTGTGATTGCAAACAGAGTAGTTTCAAACAAAAATGCTTAAATGTAGTTTATCCCTGATGAAATAGGTTTATCATTAACGGATTACATTCCCATGACATCATAAGGCCAGATAGACCCATTTGAGAAAGATTTTTTTTTCTTTTTCATTTTATTTTATAGTTTCTTAAGCAAGGAGATGTCTACTGTTTTAACAAGAAGTTAGTAGTAATCAAAGCTATGAAAATGACACAGTAATAGAACTTTGGACTAAGTCACAATGTCACAACAGATCTGATTTTTAGATTCCTTACAGAAACACATAACAGTAACAGCAAAACCAGAAGACTGGTGATGTTGAACCCCAGACCACAGGTGTAAGTCATCAGGAACCAATAAATTAAGACCAATCCATGGCCCAAGCAGACAGCAATAGGAGCTCTTTTGCAAAGGCAGGATGCTGTTCATAAGTGGAACATACCAAAGCAATGTGACTGGGAATCCCAGGACCATAAATTTTGCTGAAAATGCATCACAAATAGATGTGCAACTGGTGGTAGTGCAGTAGTGGCAAGAGAAGACACGTGCTGTGACAATGCAGTGTGCATGGCACAACAATTACATAATGCCAAATAATAATCTCTGTCTTAGGGTTTTATTATCCAGTGAAGCACATAAAATTTATTTAAGAAGTGAGCTACATTAGACCTTAATCAGATTTGGGGTCACTCTAAATTGCCTAGAGGTTCGGAAGGGATATGATTTACAGTGTTGAGAAAACAATTTAAGTTTGACATCCAAGAACGTTGGATTCTGTGACCCAAAATGAGAGAACAGCTTTTAATAAATTAAAGTGAGTTCATCCCATGCTAAAGTCCAGTGTGGGCAACCGTACTTTACAGAACTGGAAAATCAACTTTTGTCAAGTGTTTAATTCCATTTTAGAACATGGAGAGGTAAGGAATTAATGGGGATAGAAAAGTTCTTAGCCTAAAGAAGAGTGGAAAGTTCACGTTATCCTAGATGGGATAGATTTGGTTAGAAAGTTTTGAGATTATTTGGCTACTGTTATTTTCATTTTACTTTCTGACTTCAAAATAGGTCCATTTATTATTCATTATGATAGCATCATATGGATTTATGGTGCATAATATGTGTTATTCCTAATAACCAGCTCTGTAAGATTTCCTGTGCTTATTTTAATTTGTATCAATGTGTCCAAGGCCACACATTGAAAAGCATAATGAAATAAGAAGTTAAAAGTTTCCATCACTCAGGTTTCAGTTCAACTGTTTAGCTCTGAAACCCCAGTAATTAATTTTCCTATGGAAATGCTTCAAATATTTAACACTTGGAATGAAACACAAGAAAATATAATCTGAGTAGGCAATATGAATAATTCTGTATTCTAAAATATATCAATCAATAGTTTCCTGATTTTCCCTGCACAGTGTGCAAGGCTCGGTGGATCTTTATTTGGGTATTTATTTTAATGCTCTGTTATGCCCACCCAGGCAATAATAAAGATTCCACTGAGACCAACAGCAATGCCCAAGAATTCACAAACACTTTTGTGCTCAAAGAGCACTATTACAGCAAAGAAACCAGAAGATTATATTGAAAATTAGCAAGCCTGGGAAATATAAGAATATGTAGTTATCTCAAGTAAAAGTATATGAAACAAATGATTTCAGGATAGATGAGTTTTTCTCTTTTCAAAGTTTTTCTCTTTTCAAAGTTTAGCATCAATTGCATGGCTCTTTTAATTATACCATAAAGCATTTTTTGGTGTGTGTAAGTACCATGACAAACAATGTAAGCATGATTAATAATATAAAGCATAACAGAATGCTAACCTTATTCCAGTTCCAAACATTTATGAAGAGCCAAGGTCACTTAGAGTTGTATCATGTAGTAGGAAAGAGAAATATATGCACCCATTTATGATACTGTTTGTAAATTTGAGAATTAGGAAGCTGGTACTTTAGAAGCACACAGTGGGGAGGATCCACTCAGCCCCCCCGGGGGGCGGGGCTCTCAGGAAACAGACCCCAGGGAAATATGCAGGGAGGCAGGCTACTATTTAGGGGCAGAGAGAAGGGAGAGACAAATGCAGCTTTGTCTTCTTTGTACGTTTTCAGATAGCATGCCATCAGTGGTTGCTGTTCATGTACTTATTCTGAATGTCCAAACGAATTTAAGTGAAGTAGGTTATGATAATATCTTCTCATGTCCATCCAAGAGTCAGTGGCCTTATTTGGTAACACCAATAATCCTCACACATGTCTCTTGCTCACCCCAGGATTTTGATGCCTTTCGTAAAGACCTGCTTAATGGTCCTGCCTTCAGTGCAGACGATATGGAGGAGTGTGACAGATGTTGTCATTGCGCCACTGTGTACAAGCATAGGACGATGCTTCTCTTCTGTCAGCTTGCAGCTGAGTCACGACTGAGCACTTGGACCACAGATCTGGAGAGTCGGTTACTATAATACTTCTTTGTTGTTGTAACAAAAAAGCACTACTGTTCTCTTCATTTCCCAACTCTCCCAATTAAGAAAACTATTAAGATATGCACCCACATGGACAAATGTTTATTGGCAGATCTTTTCAAATCATACCATTCTAATTAACAGTCATGGATTTCATATCTACCTTTATAACCATAACATATAACCATATACATATAACCATTATACAGTAGGTTGGCAATATTTCAATTTTTAAGGCAGTTTTTTACTTTCGTACAGAAGTCTCCATTTTATATGAATTTATAGTGATTAAGAGATATTTCTCTAAAAACACTACAATACTTCTATGCACAACTCTTCATAAAAATATTGGATTTCTTTCTTTTTTAACTCTAGGAGTAATCTTTTTAAAATTACCTTTATAGAATTCGTAATAAGGATAAAGGATGCATAGATAGGATATTCAAAGATCCTAGATACTGCAGTAACAAAAACACACAGTGATGATAGTAACTATCAGATAATAAAAAAATGTGAAAACAGGATCATGAAAATGTTCTTCTAAGCTATTGTTAACCTATAGTCCTATTTAATAAGTTGTTTCATTTGACTGTATATTTTGTGCTGAATGTAAATTGTTGCTCTAATCAGATTGCTCTAAAGGAGGTTTATTATATGTGTTATCTTGTTGAACTAATATATAGAATGAGAACATGTAATTCCCACGATGTAACTTCATTGGTAAGATTGCACAGTTGTAATTAAGGAAGCTTAAATCTTTGAGAATAGAATGTTAACAGAATGATATTCAAGACTTTCTTTTCTAATTTTTCAAAGCAAAATTCTAAAATATTTTATGAATAATTTTTATCTGGTTGTGATCTTAAAATAATTCATATCTAATTGGAATTTCATTTAAACAAAGCTTTTTTCTTTTCTCTCATAGTTAGAAATTAATCCTGTACACTGCATTCCTGTTAATGTTTCACTTTTCCTTCAATTAATATTGGTGCTATTTAATAATATTTTACAATAGAGACTATTTCTGACAAAGTATAATTTTAACTACAACGATTTAGATAGAACAGTTGTCGATTTGCTGGGTTCATGCTACTGAGCTACATGCATAAATTAATAATTAGCAGCCATAAACATTTAAGATATTCTTTAATATGTGTTTTGTAACACAGTATCAAATTATGCTTATCTTTTTTGAATTGTAGAGTCCTATTTCACTATTTTGAGTTATTGTTGCTTTAAAACTCTGATTATTCCAAATTGACAGGCATGTACTGGATAAGTTTATGATGTGAGTAGTTACTATAATTTACACATCAGTGCATGAATTGCAATGTATCAATGCTCAAACTTCAAAATTACACCAGAACCTGAATTAGCATTTATTTGAATATCCTCACACAAGTGACAAATCTTCAATCAATGAACAGCAATGAGATTTTTCAAAATTATCAGGTCGAGTGAATATAAATGAGGATTGAACTGGAATACTATTGACAACCAAATCAAGTGAATGATTCAGTTATGAAGTTCATATCCTTTTGAAGGTAGTTACAAAAGAGACATTTCAAAACTGCCTTCAGCCATTGTAGCATCCTTAGAAAAGACCCTCATGATGATTACCATGCACTTGACTGAATAGATTTTATTATGTTAGTTAAACAGGTCAATCAGTCTCATGGCTTTATAGTTGTACTTGATATTTAAATGTTTATTAAACATCTTTGGATATGTAGATAAGCCAAAAGTATCTGATTAATAAAATATCTATTTTAATAAATCATGAGCTTCCATATTTTCAACTAGCTACTTGTCAGTTTTAAAGCTGAAATATACACACATAGCCATATACCAAGGTCTTTTCACTTTAACAAGTGATTCTAATGAGTCCTTTCGAAATGAATTGTTGAGATTTTCCATTAACCATTTCATTTCAGAGACTCACACTTTATATCAAGTGAACCCAAGTTTCATATGTATTCATATTGGCTCTTTTATTTGAGGCGAGAGAGTGAGAAATGAGACTTCTATAATAAACTTTCTAAAAACTCATAAATGTGTTCATTGCTTTTTTACATTAAATATGTAATTGATCATTAAGCTTTTCAAATTAATATTAAACTCTTTAAAACTCAAAATAAGTAATAAATACATGAGTAATTGATTGTTCTGGGATGCATCTGTGAAAAACTATGAGATGGATCATTTAATTCTTTGTTTTCCTAACCCCTAAAAAGGTTCCATGTGACTTTTCCTGCCATTTGATGATAGTATGAAATAGGTTTTACCCAAACCTACCACACGACATCTTCCTTATACAAATCTCCTCTCCCTAATAGTAAATAAACTGATATTTCTGGGGCCAGCACTGTGGTGCAGCAGGTTAATGCCCTGGCCTGAAGTGCCGGCATCCTATATGGGTGCTGGTTCAAGACCCAGCTGCTCCACTTCCCATCCAGCTCTCTGCTATGGCCTAGGAAAGCAGTAGAATATGGCCCAAGTCCTTGGGCCCCTGTACCCATGTAGGAGACCTGGAAGAAGCTCCTGGCTCCTGGCTTCAGATTGGCACAGTTGCAGCCAACTGGAGAGTGAACCTTCAGATGGAAGACCTCTCTCTCTCTCTCTCTCTCTCTCTCTCTCTCTCTCTGCCTCTCCTCTCTCTGTGTAGCTCTGACTTGCGAATAAATAAATAAATCTTTTAAAAAAAAGTAAAAAAATAAACTGATAGTTCTGTTTCTAATTTTTTAATATGAAAGTAATAATAGAAATCACATGTACTTAGATAACGGTTCCATAAAACCAAACTAAAGCCCAAAATTATTTTTGGAAAGTGATTATGTGAAGAGTAATTGCTGATGTTGGCGTGGATTTTCTTGTGGTCAGTTAATCTGGAAAAATGACCAATCTCTAAAAATAAGGAAGCATTTGGTTTTTTAAAAGTATTCTTTATAGTTTTAAAGAATTTTTAAGTCCCTTTTTTAAGATTTATTATTTTATTTTGCTTGAAAGGCAGAGTTACAGAGAGAGGAGGTAGAGAGAGATATCTTCCATCTGCTGGTTCGCTCCCCAAATGGCTGTAGTGGCCAGGACTGGGCCAGGCCAAAGCCAGGAGCCAGAAACTCCATCTGGGTCTCCCAAGTGGGTACGGGGGCCCAAGCACTTAAGCCATCCTCCAGTGCCTTCCCAGGCACATTAGCAGGGAGTTGGATCAGAAGTGGAGCAGCCAGGACCTGAACAGGCACCCATACGGGATGGGGATGCCAGTGTTGCAGATGGCAGCACAACCCACTACTATAACTATAACTAACTATAACTATAACTATAACTATAACTATAACTATAACTATATATATATATATATATATATATATATATATAACTATAATGCTGATCCAAAGTCCCACTTCTTGATGGCAATCCATTTCCTATTAACTTATTTCAGTATTTTGCCTGGATTATAATGAAAAGAATCCTGTGCTAGAAGTCAGGCAAGTGGATTCGGACTCAGCACTGTAATTACTGAGTGTGCCACCTCCTGCAAATGGTTCAATTCCTGGATCTCAGTTGTCCTAACTCTTTAAAATTTGTATTAATTTTATTTATTTGAAAGGAAGAGAGAAAGAAGGAGAGAGTTCCCACTTACTTCCCAAATGTCCTCATCAGCTAGGGCCACACCTGATGTCACAAGACTGGCTCTCAGTTGGGGTCTCCAATGTGGGTGTCAAGGACCCATGTACTTGAGCCATCAGCTGCTGCCTCCCTGTATACACATTCACATGAACCTGGAATTGGGAGCAGAGTTGGGACTACAACCAAGGAACTTTGACATGGGATGCCGGCTGAATGCCTGTTCCAGTTTTGTTATTTTTAATAAAAACATTGTCCTAAATGATCTCTCAGGAGCTTTGTATCTCATTGTTTTCTGTGACTCCAGTGGGATGAAGGCTGGCTATGTATCTGCAAACCAACCCCTATGTGCAGTCTGTGGATTTTTAAAAAGTCAGTGTATTGCCTTTCAACTGCACATTGGCATACTATAAATACAATAATCAATTCATATACTTTTCATTCTTCCATCAATTACAATTCTTCATGGCAAGAATTTTTAGAGTTTGACAATTCTAACACACAGTTATTATTTTCTCAAAAATATTCTGTTAATAACAATTTTAAATTAGAATTTATTTTACCTAAAGATTACCTGCCAAAGTGACTGTTATGCCAACACCATCTCTAGCATTTGCCCAGCTATTTTCCACCACCTCCTAATTGACCTCTTCCCTTGCCTTAACTATGATCTCCTTCAGTCCCTTTTTCTCTTCAAAAAACATGGCAATATCAAGGATCCCATGTCATTTCCCCACTTAAAACTATTGTTTGTATGTGATTGCCCTCAGAACGACCGTCTGAATTCTAAACCATGCATCCAAGGCCTTCACTTCAACTCTGTGCCATACTGAGGGATCCTTCTGTGGTCTAACTGAAAACCCTACTCTATCCATGTGCTCTGCTCTCTCCTGTCCCAGAGGGTAGTACTCATCCCACCATGATCTGCCTAACTCCTACCTATTCCAAAGCTTCTGTGTCTTTCATATAAGATGGTATACCACAGATCACTCTGTAAAAGTAACCTGGATAACTAACTCCACTAGACTACTGTTTAGGTCTTTGAGAACCAAAAACATGACTTCATCTTTGTTTCCTGGGATTCTGCAATGGTGCCCAGTGCTTAATACATTCAATCCATGTTTTCTGACTGAATGACTACATGAATAAACAACTGGGGAAAATGAGGGATGATTGCAGAACCAGGGGTGGGAATCACACAGCAACTTCTTTATTTTCTTCATTTGCAAAGGGGGCCTGAAATGTACTGATTCAAACAAAATCTTCCTTTTCACTGTGCTCTCACTCATGAGTCATCAAGTTGGGAAAAGTAAGTGTATATAAAACCTATCAGGTGTATTTTGGCCTTTGGGAAAATTCTTGTCTTTAGTCTCAATCCTCTTAACTGAAATTTAGTTCAAATCTTTGGGAATAGGAAATCTCAGCACTTAGAAACTTTAGGAACATATTTCTATGCTTTTCAAAATGTTGCTATGTCTTTTAAATTTATTTATTTATTTTATATGCATGTGGAAACAGAGAGAGAGAGAGAGTGAGAGAGAGAGAGAGAGAGAGAGAGACAGAGATAGGTGCCTTCCATCTTCTGGTTCACTTTCCAAATGTCCACAGTAGGCAGGGACCAAAGCCAGAAGCCAGGGATTCACTCCAGGTCTTTCATGTGGGTGGCAGGAACCAAATTGCTTGAGCCAGCATCACTGCCTCCCAGGATCCATATCAGCAGAAAGCTTAAATAAGCAGCCAGAGCTGAGTATTGAACCCAGGCACACTGGTGTCCTAATGGCATCTTAACCACTAGGGAAACATCTGCTCCCCTATTCCTTTTACTATCCTATTTCCCATCTTCAAACTTAAAATCTGAAACATTTTTATAGAGTTTTAGTTGTAAAAAAGAAAGTCCAATACGTTGCCACATTTGATTCCATAAACAAATCAAGTAGCATAATAGAGAAATGATACAAATAATGGCAAGGTTTCATTAGCTTGCAGTTTTGCCATTTCAAATTTTTGTTTGAAATAACAAGGGCTCACACTAAATTTTTACAGACTAAACATAAGAAACAGAAACAAAATTTTTAAATGTAGGTAGAGTTACCATGAAAATTTAATCACAGCTAATGTAATCTATCACAAAGCAGGAACTGGTATTTTTCGCCAACTTGCTTCAGAAAAGCAGTATTTCCTGAATGAGCAAATGACTGCATAAATAAATGACTGAAGACAATTTGTATTCATTTGTGCAGGGGAGTCATGGAAAGGAGTTAACCAAGGAAGAGACAGAGGAGTCAGATCTACTAGGCATCCAAATGATATTTTCTGAACAGTTTTGCTTTCCATAATCTAATCAGCCAATTTTCTTCTCCTTGTTTGCCCTGAATAACAAAATGAGTAGAAGAAGGCACCCTTTAGTACACTGTAAATTATTATGTACTCATTTTCCAGCTTCTTTCTATGGATGGTTTCTAAAGTGCTGCCTTTGGAAGCATACACCCTGATTTTTGGTTTTAAGGAAAATTACTGTGGAATCGGTAACATCTTAATCTATTAGCAGCCATCCACTACTCTAATGTAAATTAGTGATCTGAGAAAGGAATATTGCTCACTCCATAAGGGGTTCAAGCATGAGGACCTTATGAGCGCACCATACATGGATTAACAGAGATGCCACCAAGGAGAAAGCTGGGATAGAAAAGGAAAGGAAAGCGATTCCAATAACAGGATCTTCACGTTTGTTTGGTTTTGGACGTTCTTGATCCAAATTCTTAGTGTGGGAGCAGTGGAAACTGAGCAGGGCTGGAGGGAGTTGAAGTCAGCTAAAGACTGTTTGTCCACAAAAGAAAGTGTTTTCAGGCCGGAGCCGTGGCTCAACAGGCTAATCCTCCGCCTTGCGGCGCCGGCACACCGGGTTCTAGTCCCGGTCGGGGCACCGGATTCTGTCCCGGTTGCCCCTCTTCCAGGCCAGCCCTCTGCTGTGGCCCGGGAGTGCAGTGGAGGATGGCCCAGGTGCTTGGGTCCTGCACCCCATGGGAGACCAGGGAAAAGCACCTGGCACCCGGCTCCTGCCATCGGATGAGCGCGGTGCGCCGGCCGCAGCGCGCCATCCGCGGCAGCCATTGGAGGGTGAACCAACGGCAAAAGGAAGACCTTTCTCTCTGTCTCTCTCTCTCACTGTCCACTCTGCCTGTCACAAAAAAAAAAAAAAAAAGTGTTTTCATATAATTGAATGAAGGGGTCCCTGGGAGGGGAGCATGAGGGCTCTGCTGGACCTATGTGCCCTAAAGACTTCAGAAAAGCAAAAACAAAACTGAAAACTGAGCTACAAATTGTGACCATCTGTGTCTCCTTGCCTTGCCCTCTCTGCTGTTGAGCGATATGATGTCTTTGGCAAAGAAAGAAGACCATACAGCAGTCAGAGAAATCAGAGGACAACACTTCAACAATATCCAAAAATAGGACAGGGACTCCTATCTGCTCGCAGCTGGACATGTGAGGTCACTCAGCCTGGCTGCCCGGCTGGTTAAGTGATTTTGCCATGATAGGAAAAGGTAGGGGCGGACAATGATGAGAGAAAGGAAGTGACATGACTCAGAGTGGGGAGGCAGCACGTAGCCAAGTGCAAGGGATCAGGAAGAGAGGAGAGCAATAGGTCATCTCTGGAGCATTCTTTTCTTTCCCTGCCTCCCAGTCTCTTGTCACCGAGCACCAACCAATAACAAAAGGAGAGAGAAGGACAGTAGATAGGACCTGCTTCTCTAACTGAATGCCACATCAGCCCCAGCCAAGTGCTCTCTCAGCTAACTGGGACAGTGAAACAAGGAATCAATTGGAAAGTTGCAGGGCTGACAACACCATATCCCTAGCAGTCAAGTAGCAAGGGCTCCATTTTCTAGAGAGGCAAGCTGGGAGAATTTCCATCTCCTACAAACAACAGGAGCATTTACATTTGTTGAGCACTTACTTATTACCTGCTGGGCACTTATTTAATCTGTATAATAGCCTTATTACAAGGGTCTAATGCCATTCCCATTTTTCAGATGCTTTTAGGTTTAGGAATTTGCTCAGCATCACGCTGGAAGTTAAGATTTCAGCCAAGAGAATTGGACACATAAGTCCACACTCTTCATCACCATGGAGGTTGTTGAGCGCACAATTTAATGACTTGTTATCCCTTCTAGCCCAAATCTGCTTTTTCATCTGTCATTCAATAAACTTTTCTACTTTGGGAAGCGCTGTTTTCTCATCATCCATCGATGGATTCAGTTCCTGGCCTCAGGGGCATCTGGGCTGCCTATACCCTCTTCACTGGGCCTTTCTAATCCCTGAGCTCCCTCAAAGCCCTGTACTCTATTCTCCTGGGAACATCCTTCTTTTCCCTATGTAAGCTGAACTGAAGACTTTACAATCTACTGATATCAGAAAAATATTTTCCAAATGCCACTATGCTCATCTTTCAAATTTTAATGAAATTTCACTAAATCTTCACACAGACTTCCCTAATACATATCAAAAGCAAAATGATGATTTTTCTCCTCTTTAGTATACACTCGACCCATTAACAAACTAAAAGTTACAGCAATAATTTTTTAGGTTAAGCATATCTTTTTCCAGAAAGAACCCACTTTTTGTATGTGGTTGCATATTTCGTGTCAATCTGTATGTCCTTTGGTACAATCTCATCAGTTATTTTATCTTTTTCTCTTTCCCAGAGAAAAAAACTAAATAGAATTTTTCTAGTAGAGAATAATTTCTTGAGATACATATCCAGGCACAGAAAAACTGGATTGAAGTATACAATTATATTCAGGGTTTAGTTGTACTTCCTGCTTTTCTTTCTTTTTTCAAAAGATTTATTTTATTTATTTGAAAGAGTTACAGACAGAGACAGATACAGAGAGAAAGAGGTCCTCCATCCACTGGTTCATTCCCCAGACAGCCACCATGGCCAGAGCTGAGCCAAGAGCTTCCTCTGGGTATCCCATGTGCTGTAGGAGTCCAAGCCACTGCTTTTCCAGGAGCATTAGCAGGGAGTCGGACCAGAGGTGGACAGCCAGGACTTGAACTGGCATCCATAAGGGATGCTAGCACTACAGGCCATGGCTTTAACCCACTGGTCCACAGCATCCACCCCATAATTCCAGCTTGTCAAGAGATTTGCACAATTTGTCAATGAAATAGCAGGGTAAAAATGTGTGATATATGATAGCATATTTATACATTATAGTGTGTATATGTGTTTAATCAGTAAAGATTTAATGTATGAGTATATGTATGTATTACAAACACAATATTATAACATTCCACTTTGCACATGTAAAGCTTTAACATTTTCCTAGAGTGAGTATTGTGATCTCCATGTTTATTTTTTCCAATTTTGCATTCACACCAAAGACAGTAATACTTGCATTGCAATAATGATTACACTGGGCTCCCATCACAGGGTGTGGAAGTTCTGCCTCCCAATGTAGGCAATAATCAACATAGACCCATCCATTCTTTTCTCCCAGTCTCCTCCTCTGCCCATACCCCTAACTTCTCCTTCAGTCCAGTGAATGGAATAGTTGAGCTGGCCTTGAAGGGTTTACAATGTTTTTGCTATGAGACAAGGAAAAACTAGTTGGACCACACAAGATGATCTTATTTGTTTAGAACTTTGTCTAAGATGATTTAGCACAGTTTAATAGTCTTTCTGAATGAAATGTGTAAACGACCACTCATTAAAATAAAGAAGTCACACTGAATAAATATATCAGAAATGGAAAATAGATTTGCAAGCATATTTTTTCACAAAAAGACAGCAGGAAGTAATTGATTATCAAAGAAGGTCCCAATATTAAATGTAGAAAACCACAGTACTGGAATATAGAAAAAGAAGCACAAGATGCAACCAGGACTTTCTCCAGTGTAGAGATGGCCTTGTTGAAGCCACCACAGGAAGAGCACACACATTTTAGGCCTACAAAACTGTAAATAAGATAAAAGGATCCTGAGAGAATATGTAGCATACTCAATCAATGTCATGTTCTATGTATCCAGGGGCAACAGCAAGTAAAATGGATGGGGATAGAGGACATGATCAAAGCACTGGAAATTAAATACAGTCACATAAAAAACATTTATTATCATGTAGCATAAACAAATGAGCAATCAATCAATTTGTTTATACCAATCTTATTTAGATAACAGAAAGATCCTATGAAAATCAACAATTTGAAAATTAGGCCCCTGAAAGGTGCCACCGTTGTTGGTATTACTTGTTCTAGGGTAAATTGAGGGGTTACATGAAACATAAAAAAATACTATACAAAGAACAGTGTTTATTAAAACTATTTGTTTCTTTGGGGAGGGAAATCCTAAAGGGGAGAGGTGGTATTTTCTTGAAATAGTCCCACATACATATATATACACACACATAATTTTTGACCATAAAATGTTCAAATAATGAGAAATGGCAAAAAGAGGATGCTAGAATATTTTTTCCTGGAAGAATTTTGGCAATGCTGAGCATCTAATATATCTGAAGAGACACAGTCCATGCTCTGTGCTACATGATGAATTAGGGATTTATTTAAAGACACCCATAAAGATAAATCCAGAATTGGGAAGGAAAAATCCTCCAGCCTTAAAATCTGCAACAAAGTTCACACAACAAGAGATTCTTCAAGGTGCAAGATGGGTTTGAGTTACTTTGTGGCAACACCTAAGAAACTGCTCTGTCTTCTTACAAAGCTCAGGGATTTGCACTACCTCAATTCTTAGGACTAATACCTTTTGGGTGTGGCTCATGGGAGAGTTTAATATAGCTCAGGCCCTTTAGTCACACACACACAAATCATCTTGGCTGCTGCCCAGTTTGTAATTCTTGACTTCACATTCCAAGAACCCTTCAGTTTATAGAAATGAGAAGAACTGCCAGTTCCCTGCAAGCAACTTGGCCAACTTCACTTGTAGGGTTCCCCTTCAATGGTGCTTCCTTCAGTTTCCTTGCAAATGTTTCTTTGTTAGTCTACTACTTCCTCTCTTGGAGTTGGGATTCCCTGTAAATCTTCCAAGCTGCAGCTCTACTGCTCTTCTCATAATATGAAGGCTGATCTGAAGAGTCTTTGATGCATGATTTTGTGGAGTTTTATTTCCTTCCCTCACAGTTCTTCTATAGTGCAGTGGTATTTGCTGCCATAACATCTACCAACATCTTAAAGTGTAAAGGTTTCATGCTTCCCCCTACATCACTGCTTCTCAAAGTTTAATATGTCTGTGAAGCACCTGGGATCTTGTTAAAATGCCAGTTTGGACTCAGTCAGTCTGGAATCAGTCCTGAGATTCCGCATTTCTAAAAGCCTCCATAATGATGCAGAGGCACAAGTTCTGGACCGTCCTTTGAGTACTGAGGCCCACGTTAGTTTAATCTTTAGTAAGACACAGAAAGAGATAATGATGAAGTCACTGTGCACAGACAAGAAAGTGACAATCACATTTTCTCTGGAATTAGAAATAATGAATAAATAAATAAACTCATCATATGTGTATAAGAAAGTAAAATTCTCTACAAAAAAACAGACCTCTCAATGGTTAATCTGAATTTAATATATATTCCTATTTATACTCCTTAAAAAGTGAAACATTTTACAACCGCGCATCAATGCTTCCAAGGGAGTGGCATAGAGATACATTTCCCCAGGTAAAAGCAGTTCCTGGGAAATCGTTTATTTACTAGGGGAAGGACCAAAGGAAAGAGAGTTTCCTTTGTTAAAGAATGGGGCTCTGAAGGAAAGCCAGACAGGTCACAAAACAAAGGGTTCCTCCCAAGTATTTACATTCGCTTGAGAACATATCTCCTGAGAATTTTGCAGTGGTATTCAGGAGCTGAGGTCATCTTTATCTTCATCGTGTTAGTATAATCAAGCTGGAACTTCTATGCTAATTATTTGTTAAAAATAATATATGTGGCTTTCTAATATGCTATTTAAAAGCTCTACTAGGATGTTATCAAACAGCACGTATTTCAGATATAAATTAAACTACATGGCAGCATATCATGTTACATATTGTTCTGTTGTCCTATGAGTTTTCCAAGTCACACTGTAGATAATGTTTATGAGGTTTCTATATGAGATTTTTTAAAAGTTCAAAGAATAATGAAATTAAAAGATAGATTGGTTTTGGCATGAAAATTGAAATAGACACATTGCTTTTTAATAATGTGCATTTTAATAAATTATTTGAAGATCTCTAATACTCCTAAAGGGGGTATATAATTTGTTTAGATTGACTAGGAGGAAATGTAGTCACAGTTCCAAATGTACTAAATATAAGGTTGTAACTTGTTTCACCACTTGACTCATATGTTTCTCAAAATTGCTATCCTCGTGATTTTTTAAAAATTTATTTGAGATACAGAGTTACACACAGAGGTAGAGACAGAGACAGAGAGGTCTTCCATCTGCTGGTTCATTCCTCAGATGGCCACAATGGCCGGGGCGGAGCTGATCTGAAGCCAGGAGCCAGGAGCTTCTTTCAGGTGTCCCATGTGGGTGCAGGGGCCCAAGGACTTGGGTCATCTTCTGCTGATTTCCCAAGCACATCAGCAGAGAGCTGGTTGGGAAGTGGAGAAGCTAAAACTAGAACCAGCACCCATATGGGATGCCGGCACTATAGGCCAGGGCTTTAACCCACTGTGCCACAGCGCCGGCTCCTATCTATGATTTTTAGTCAATATTTTCAGTCTGGCATTAGGCAGTACTATAATTTTAACTTTTGTTTTTAATTTGACAGGTAGAGTTATAGACAGTGAGAGACAGAGAGAGACAGAGAGAGAGGTCTTCCTTCTGTTGGTTCACCTCCCAAATGTTCGCTACGGCCGAAACTGCACCTATCCGAAGCCAGGAGCCAGATGCTTCCTCTTGGTCTCCCATGGGGGTGCAGGGGCCCAAGTACTTGGGCTATCCTCCACTGCCTTCCCGGGCCACAGCAAGAGAGCTGGACTGGAAAAGGAGCAGCCAGGACTAGAACCTGGCACCCATATAGGATGCCAGCGCCGCAGGCAGAGGATTAACCAAGTAAGCCATAGAAATCCACCCAGATGACAGAATGGACCAAGTTTTTATTTCTCTCTCATTTCATGCTTTCTGAATACACCATTCATTGAAATACCAGCATTTTGTTCCAGGTTTGTATTAAAATTACCTATCTTTAAAGAATAGTGGGATAATTATTTTGTAAAGCTGTTTTAATCTAGCTACTAAAATGGTCGAGGTAAGCAGATCACTCATTTTCACAGCAGCTGGTTTGAGATCTTCTACATCATCAGGATGAGATGATGAACTGGACTAGGAATTTTGCATGGACTTTATGCACCAATAAAGAGCTCAGTGCAATTTGGTTTGTTTGTCATTAAGTGTTGTTTTGATACTTGGATTCACACGTACATGGATAAATCAGATTGCCTTTATGACTGCTTTTCATGGAATTTGTGAAAGGAAATCTTACCTCGAAGAATGAAATTTTGCAAATAATAGAAAAGGCAAAGCTGTAAATTTTGATACCTACTTGTAGAGACTGATTTTTGCTACATTTTCAGGTAGTTGGATGTTTTACCAGATAGGACACCTTGCCCAACTACCAACGCGAAATTCAGGAAATTTGTTTCTGTAAGTTTGTTTCTGAAATTGGGTTTCAGGCAGTGTCGATACAGATCTTCCTTTAAAAAGTGAAGTAGGGGCAGGTATCCCCACCTGACATGCCCACATTCCATATCAGAGTGTCTGGAATTAATTCCTGACTCTGCCTCCTATTCTATCTCTCTGCTACTGCCCAAGCCTTTCGGTCCCTGCAACCCATGTGGGAGTCCTGAATTGAGTTCCTGGCTCGTGGCTTTGGTCTGTCCCAGCTCTGACTACTGTGGGCATTGGAAGAATGAATCAGTGGATGGAAGATCTCTGACTATCCCTTTGCCTTTCAAATAAATAAGCCATATATATATATATATATATATATATGTATATATGTATTTAAATGTGATGTGGTAGGAGAATACTCCAGCACCTGGAGCAACAAGGCTGAATCTTGTCCCCAGGCATTTATGTGTGCTCTGCCAGCTCTACTTTAAAAAGCAGGAAGGGAAAACAAGTCTTTTAAAAAGTGATTTTTATCAGAAAATCCAGAAATACGAAAGTTATAAAGTTATAACTTTACCAATTTTGATTTGGGCCCAGATATGAATTCCATTTTCTAGGCAGGATTTTTCTATTCAAAAGTCTTCTCAAGAATTAACATTATCTCAATCATATTAAATAACCGTATGGTAGGGTATGGAAAAACAAAATATTTCATAAGAAAATTATAAACTGACAGTGACAAACTGACATAGCTAAAGGTCAAACATAGCATTCTACTATCAATAGTTTGAGTTAACTATGATAAAAGCACAACACAAGGGTGGCAAAGAATTATAAATATTGGCAGAAGTTCTAAAAGTATATATGCGGAATTTGACTTGGAGGGTTTGCAGTCATTCAGAAATATCAGAGCTTGGAGAAGTCGCGGGTGAAATGCTGGCAGGCTTTGGTTGCAGGGGAAGAGAGGAAAGCTACAGGAGGATGACCCTTTGGAAAGGTCTGTGGAGTTTCCTTGCTGGTTGTCCTTGGAGCACTCCCCTCCCCTCGCCACCCCCCCCCCCCACTCCTGCACATAAGGGAAGAATTGTTCTAGCAGAAAAGCAGAGGGAGGGCTTCTCCCTATTCCAAACACACTGGTCCTGAGGGATTTAGGGCATGAAAATATTGTTGGGTGATTTAAGCGGGACTTCCCGCTTAAGGGAGAAGAAAACTGGGGAAAGAAGCAAGTAGCCTGTGAAAGGTGCAGTGTCCCTAAGAGCAGGCCCAGGTAAGTTAGGAGGAGCCTTTGTGCCTCCTGCTTTTGGGTGGGGTTCCTGAAGGGACAAACCCCTTGGAGCTTCTCCATACCATGGCAGCACATGGGGACTTACTCTGCTTTCTTTTTAATCTTTAAAAAAAAATTTTATTTTATTTTATTTTTTTTTACCATTGGATCATTTTATTCACAAAATAGAAGCAAGATTTACAGCCCCTTTCAGTTGAAAGTTTTCTCTCCAAATAATTTTAAGTAGAAGACCTTGAGATGTATAAACTATAAAACATGTTGAAATGAAAAAAAAATTCTTAAAATTTACAAACTAGTACTTTGTATAAGAATTCTGTATAAAGTTTGTCAATCAATGTAAAAATACTTTTTTTCAATTGAATATAATCTTTAAAAAAATTTTTTATAAGACAGGCAGAGTTAGACAGTGAGAGAGAGAGACAGAGACAAAGAGAAAGGTCTTCCTTCCGTTGGTTCACTCCCTAAATGGCCGCTACAGCAGACGCACTGCGCATATCCAAAGCTAGGAGCCAGGTACTTTCTCCTGGTCTCCCATGTCGGTGCAGGATCCAAGGACCTGGGCCATCCTCCTGTGACCTGTGACCCTCCCGGGCCACAGCAGAGAGCCAGACTGGAAGAGGAGCAACCGGGACAGAACCCGGTGCCCATACAGGATGCCGGTGCTGCAGGCGGAGGATTAACCACATGAGCCACGGTGCTGGCCCCTACTCTGCTTTCCACACTGCACTCACTGTGGGAGTTTCTGTGATGCCTCATCAGGCTTGACCACCTGAATTTGTCAGATCCATACAGAGCCCCAAGAAGGGCACAGAGACAGCAAGAAAGAGTCTCTGGCCCTAAGGGGCATGTTGAAGAAGCCTGAAGGACAGTGTGACAGTCTCCTACATAGACCCAGGAACAGATGGGGTGATGATATCCATCAGCAGGTGCTATGATGCAGGGTAGAGGAAGAAACTCTCCCCAGACCTACCTAGAGATTCCTTGGCAACTCACAAGGCCTTAGAATTTGATGCAATCCTAACAAATGGAAGAAACCAGGAGTTGACTGACGTAAAAATTGTTCCCCCATGAAGGAATAGAGGTTTCTGAAAGAAATTAAGGTAATTATAGAAAAATAGAAAGTTATAATTCACAAGGAACTCTGAGAGTATCTATGTTTTCCCCTAAAAACTCTGAAGCAAACAAGGCAAAATGGTAATACTTGACCCAGTTGAATAGCAAGTGTTCACCATGCTTTATCTTGGATGGCTGCATGATTTTGCAACTAAGGTGCTTTGGAATAAAAACATATTTATTATAATCCTGAATTTGTATACTGAACTGTGTCCCCTTTACCCTACCATCTGTTAGGACTTAGACGTATCCTTAGTGTTTTGAATGCATCACCTCATTGCATGTTCACAACACTCCTAATGAGTAGATAACCAATCATGTTTTCCATTTTAAAAACCAGAAATGTGAAGCTAATCTAAAGAAACAGTATGAAAAGAATACTTTCTTGGCTACCTTGCTCAGGTAGATTTTTTTTCAAAAAATATAGAATTGGTTGTTTGCTTGGTTTTCTTGTTTTTAAAAGAAAATAAGTAGGGGAAAAATCCTTTAGGGTATCCAACACGGAAAGGCTAATCCAAGAAAGATTCCCACTGGGCAGTCAAGCCAGAGCAGACACAGGGAGGGATCTGGTCTTAGAGCAAGGTTTCATCCTGAAAGCCATTGCTTTCCAGACATGCAATGGGCAGGTATGGGAAGAAGGCCTCGGCTGGATTCTGCAGATGTGGGTTTAGAAGGGAAGGTATATGGGGTGCAGATGGTGATTAACAGAGTAAACCCAGAGCTGTATACACAAACCATGCCAACCTGGACATGTTGATTTGCTTGTGTGCAGGGCCCTTCACTGAAATATACCCTTACTCCCCTGGGCCATCTTCAGGTGGACCCCAACCACCCTCTGAGGCAGCAGCAACCCAGCAGTATTCTGGGGCCCAGCTGCAGTGCTGTGACTAAGGTCTGGGATGATGAGGAGGCCTTGCCATGCTGTTTATAAAGTAAATAAGTATGTCACAGATAGCAATTACCCCTGTTAGAACCCAAGCTGCAATCCCCCTTTTCTGAACTCATTCCAAAGGTACATTTGGGAAATCTGGGAAGATGCTGCTTCATAAAACCATCCATTTCCTTGTAAGTGGTCAGATCTGGGATTCTGAGTCTTATGGTGGGGAATTAGACAAAGCCAGCTGAGGACATGAAAGGGACTCAGGTGGAGGGGATGGGAAGAGGAAGCTGTGCCAGAAGAAAAGCGGTACAGACATGGAGATCAAAGAACCAACTGAACTAGGGCTTCAGGAGTGGCATCTATTGGGTTGGGGAATGTTTCACCTGCAGGTTATGTCAATAGGTCTGGCGCTGTTAAGGCAACCACAGGCGGGATCGAAATCCAATAAATCTACTTTTTAAGTTGATGATTTGTATGACCCACAAATGATGTTATAAATATCCAAAAGGTCCTTGGCAGAGAAAAGATTCCCACTTCCATGACTACTTAAGAACTCCATGTTCCAGAAGCTGTTAAACAGGTGCTACGGTTATTTACCAAATTTAAAACATTTCCTTACCTAACAAAACTCCTTAAAAACATGCATTTTTAGTGTCTTTAAATACCATATTTTTCTAAGATGGTTGGGTTTAGATGATCTGTGTCCCTATTAATTCCACATTTCCAGAACACAGCTCTTAATCCTTGAGCTGACCTTCAATGCTGTTTCTAAAAAAAAAAAAAAGCTAGATGGTAGTAGTAGATGCCATCTACTCTTTCTTTTTTTCCTTTCTTTTCTTTCTTTCTTTTTTTTAAGTAAATGATTTGGGGAAAGTTATTAACTTGCCTCAAAGTCTAAAGTCATCTGCATGGGTATCCAAGAGAAATAAATTATATTATATTGTCATTCCAAATCTCTTTCCTATGCTAAGAGAATTCTTTGTCTTTTCGTATTTTTCATATAGAGTTGGAACTGTTTCTCCATGTCAGCTAAAAGGAACAGGAGATCTGTTTCTTTGGTGCCAGCTTCTTGCCGAGGCAGGTTCCTGAAAGAGTCTGTGGTTTTTCCTCTCATTAGGAGTTCCTTTCCCATTGACAACGCTTCACTGCTCCTTATTGATTCCGTGTGCTGCTCTGGTTCCACCAGCTCATGGGCTTCCCCAGCCAGGTGCTTTCCCCCTGCCTGGTGTGAGTTAAGCATTCACCCAAAGGCCTCCCTAGAAAGTCCTCTCCTTGCTAGAACGCAGGACTTGCTCACTCCAGGCTCCTGTTGACTTTTTCACAGTCAAGATTACTCATCCCAGCTGAGGACTGAAGAACAATGGATGGGAAACGGGTTTCCACATTTTTCCATACAACAGGACTCCAACACTTCTCCAACACTGACGGAGGAAATCATACTCTTAAATGAGTACAATACATTGAACCTGATACCATCCTTTCCAGCACATTTGTTAACACAATGTGTTCAAAGAATTTAGATATGCAATTTGGTAGAAATAAATGGAAGAAAACCCCACTTTTTGGAAGATCTGAATCTCTTAAGGATGGATAGCTAGCACAATTTCAGGCATACCAGCATCCATTACTGTGTGACACTTTCCTGGCCTGTCCTAGCTGAAACATCTTTGTTTTTCAAAAGGTGTTGCTTTTTTGTTATCAACAGTAGCCTGCCCTTTCCAGCTTCTATTTGAATCTCCTCTCCAAGCACAAGATCACCTCTTTCAGAGCTCCAGCCTCCAGTGCCCTCTCTTCTCCCCCTACCGGATTCCCCTTTCTAAACAGCCAGTTTTTAAATTTAGTCAGTGCCCCTTCAGGTGTACCCCCAGCCTTGCAGTTAGTTTCAAATAATTTGACTTCAGACTCCATTGGGGTCCTTTCCATTTTTGGATTGTGAATTTCCTGACCTATCATAGCCACGTATGTAATAAAATGATTTACTGTAGTAACATGATTACTATTCAATTCACCTTGTGCTGCTTTATGATACGATAAAGAAAGAAGCTCCAAATTCAGGAAACAAATAAAACATTTTGATTGCAAACACATTTTTTAAGTCTGTTCCATTATCCAAAATTAATTTTCCCCTCATAGCCAAGCACATTTAAAAAATATACTCTCCAGTCATAAACCTAAAGCTCAACTCAATTTTTTCTGTAATTGTAAATATTTAATGTATGATATAAATACGGCATGACCTGTTTGCGTGAATTTCTTTTGTTCCGGAAAAGATCGGTAGTACGATTATGTAAAAGTTAAACATCTCCGTTTCTCATTTCAAACCGTCCGGGAGACTTTTCAGGAGCGAGTGGGACACGTGCACTTCTGCGCGCCTGCTTCTCCGAGTTCCATCCACACTGACAAGAAGTCACCAAAAATAAGCCACACACAGGCAGGCATCGCGCAGTCTCTCCTTGTGTCTGAATGTGAAAAGTCCCTAAACCCCAGCCGGTTTTCATCCGTTCCTCCGCGACACCGAGCTTCCGAGGCGTCCGAGGCCGAACGTGGATAGTGGGGCAAACTCGACTTGGGACCGCGCAGACATCTTTCTGACGCCTTGGTTGCCCAAACTGGGCATCTGCCCCTGCCTGCTCCTGGGCTCGCTCCACCCCTGCCGGGTGATGCACAGCAAAACACGCGCTCTTCCCAGGACGCCTCTGCCGGGTGCATCAGGCTGGGCAAACGTGGCCCTAGGTGGCAGGTCTCTGCCCAAGCAGCGGAGCCCGGGGGCAAGGCTGGCGTGCTAGCCCTCGGTTCCTCCTGGCACTCCCCGCCCGCCGCTGCCAGAACCTCGAGGATGTGCCTGGACCCGGCGCCGCGCACGTCCCGGCCAACTGCGCGCCCAACGAGCCCCTGGCGCGCGGCCAGGAGGCTCCCTCCCAGCCACCGCCCGCCCCCCCGCCAGCGCCTTTTTTTTTTTTTCCTCCCCCGGTACAATACAAGATCTTCCTTCCTCAGTTCTCTTAAATCACAGCCAGGGGAAACCTCCTCAGAGGCTCCGTGCAGCCACGCGCCAGCATGTCTGGGGGCAAATACGTAGACTCCGAGGTAGGCTCTGGTGGGGACGCGCCGCCCGGGGCGCGCGGGGAGTGCCTACCCCTACCCGCTCCCACTCCACAAATATTCCGGCTGCTTTCCTCCTTGTCCCGGCCCCGTCTCCACTTGGGAGCACTCCTGTCGCGTTGGCACCTTGGAGGAATGGGCCTGGGCGGGGAGGTGAAGAGAAGCCAGGAATGTTTTCTGGGTTCCTGCTGAGGAGGAGGCCAGAGGAGCCCGGGAGATAGAGGGTGGGATGGGATGGGGGGGGGGGGTGGCAAGGGTCGCAATCCTCAAGTTTGGTTTGCCCCTTAGGGGGCACGTATTCTACATGGGTGAGCCCTTGTTGCGAGACCCTCCACGGAGCTGAAGCGCTGGGGGCTGGGGTGGGGGCGGGCGTCCTTTATCTGCAGTCCTGGAGCAGTCCCCGCGAGTCCCCGCCAGGAGCCTGGCGCAGCTGCCCCGCGGCGGCGCGCGTGTGTTTGCGCTCTGCAAAGTTCTTGGGCCGTCTCAAGGACCCTTGCCGCCTCCCGGCAAACAAGGCGGGGGTACTCCGCGAGGGGTGGGCCTCCTCTTAACCCCAACCACCACCCGCGCTGGGTGCGGACACCCGGTTTTCCCAAACGCAGCGGTTGCTCCGCCACCCGCTGGCAGCCTGGGAACGACCTGAGGGTGGTGGGTCCGGGCTGTGGTGCAGGTGACAACTACTTCCAGGGGGATCTGGCACATGGTTCGGACCAGAGGTGGGGGGGGGGCGTGGGAACTTGTGACACCCCCCTCCCCACGCAGGTCGGGGGGGGAGCCGAGGAGGGATAAGCGAGCGCCGAGGAAAGGGGTGCAGGGGACGCGGGCAGGTGCGAGAGGGATGCGGCGCAGCAGCAAAAAAAAACGGGGACGTTCCGTGGCTCTGGAGGTTCCCGCCATACCTTCAGGATTAAGCAGGAAGGGGTTATGGGGCCGGGAGGTGACAGGGGTCCGGGGCGGAGAAACGGAGCAGGTGCAGACTTCTGGGTATAGGGGCCGGAGCTCAGCCTGAGATCGGCCCCCTCCCCGCAGTGGTCCCCGCGGGGCGACGCGGGTCAGGCGTGCGCGGGGCGGGGGCCCAGGCTGGCCGCGCCGCGGGGTTTGCCCTGACCCCTGGCGGCGGGCGGGGGAGGCCGGCGCTCCCTGCCTGGTACCGAGGGGTGTGGTGTCGTCTCCGCGATCCTCTTAAAAAGCTGGCGGCGCGCAGGAGTTTTTTGTGCGCTGAGCGGCCGCTGTCGGCGAGGTCAGTTGGATTTCAAGCTCCAAGTGCCCCTGGTCGCTAGGCTGCCTTCTCCTGACCGCTTGTTTTCCTTTTTGAATTATTCTTCCCACTGCGGTTGTCACCCTCCCCAGGGACATCTCTACACTGTTCCCATCCGGGAACAGGGCAACATCTACAAGCCCAACAACAAGGCCATGGCCGACGAGGTGAACGAGAAGCAAGTGTACGACGCGCACACCAAGGAGATCGACCTGGTCAACCGCGACCCCAAGCATCTCAACGACGACGTGGTCAAGGTAGGCTGAGGCGCCGGGCGAGCAAGCCAGGGCCATCGCGGGAGGGGGCGCCGTCGCCGTCGCAGCTACACAGCACCCCTCGGGCCAGCCGCTGGGCACCCTCCGGGGACTGCGACGCCACGCACGGTGTCCCGGGGGCTCCATGTGCCTGGGCTCCTGCTGTGGCCAGAAACGTCACCTCGCCCTTCTCCCCTCCTGCTGGTGGGTTCAGCTGCACTTTAGCTAACTCGAGTTCTGTAGGAGTCTGTACTTTGCAGCCTGGCATATGAACCTCCTCAGCAAGAGACCAGCCGGCACTCCTTGGGAGGCTTGTGTTCCACTCCCAGGCTGAAGGTCCAGTGACAGGTCCCGTTATACAAGGAATTAAGGCAGTCAGATAATTGAGGTGGGTCTTGTGCCAGGGTGAGTCAGAACACAGAACCGTTATGTTTCCCTGGCTAAAATCATCAGAAGAGATTTTCCTTAAAAAAATTAAATCAGTGCAAATGCTGAGGACTCAGAATACAACAGGAAACTGAGCAGATTTACGAAGCCAAAAGTAATGTGTCCCCTCTTGATTTCCCTTCTACACTCCTCTGGTTGGTGTAGCGAGCTGCTTCTGTAATGTCTCCTTACGCCAGGTTGGATATCCTTGTTCTACTTTCAGGATGTGCTTGGTGAGATTAAAAGCAGATGGACCAACTGGATCATTGCACACATTTAGGTCTGACTCTGTCAGTTTCTTTTTTAATTATTATTATGTTATTCAACTTTGACCCTTTTGGTAAATCTAGTTGGAGGAACTTATTATCTGAAGCCATCTGGGTTGGGAAATCATGGGCTTGAGCCATCCTTGGCAGGGGGTTCTCCTTGAGGGTGGGGGAAGGCCAAGGAGACTCCTAGCTCCCAGAATGAGTGGGTGAAGTCCCAGCTCCCAGAATGAGTGGGTGAAGACCCAGTTCTGCCAGACCCCAGGCAGGTGAGCAGTTTCCACCCACCTGGCTTCCTGACCGCGGACAGGAGGAGCTATGATGCAAGGACTGTTAACGTTCCTAAATAATACATTTCAAAAGGGGGGTCAGTTTCATCTGTCCCTGCAAGGAAAATCTGTCAGAATGGACTCTCCTGGCTTGCTGGTGGAGAGAAAAGGAAAATTGGAGCATTGGTGGGTTTTTTCAATCAGCCAGATTATGGAATAGTTAAAAGCAACAACAGCACCCAAAGTAGTTTATAAGCTGGAAATTAGAATTGCTAAAAAATATTGACTGCAAACATTACCTTCAAGGGAGAAGGACACTTCTGGTTTTTTTCCCCCCCTTCCCGTGTGGCTTTGCATAAGAAGGAAAGTTGCCAGGAAAAGAGGCAGATTTCAGAAGGGGCTGGCTTGGGCAGAGCCTTCCTAGTGTTCCAGTGCCCTGTGAGTGGGATTCCCTGGAGGAGCAAGTGAACCTCCTGCTGTGAGTCAGAGAAGCCAGCAGTGTGGATGTGGGTCTACACACACAGCATGACTCAGTTGGGAAAGAAAGGCCCCACTGGGAAAAGATGGAAAAAAGGCATAGCCAGCTTGCAGGAAATGGAAGTTTACAAAATAGCGTGTCAAAGAGCAAGTATGGGGATCCTCAAATTAAAGAAATTAAAACAAAAAAGCTAGAGCAAGCTCCTGCTGGCCTAAAGACACACAACACCGCCCACTTGCTTGTGGAATTGTGAGCCAAACAAGACAGTCAAACAGAAAAATCCACCTCAAGGAGAACTTGGCAGATCCACTTGCTCAGATCCCTGCCTACAGAAGACATGAGAGAATGTCCAAGGCTACGAATGCAAATTCTGCCCACAGAACCCCTGCACACCTGCGCACTAGTAGGGTCAGTGAAAGGATGCCTTCCTACAGCTTTTGGAGACTCCTATTTTATACATTTTTATCTTGGCATCCAAGCACAAGCATAATGACAGAAATAGGAGTGATCCTCTCCGCATCAGTAAATAATAAATTTCTTTAAATTTTACTTTTGACAACATGGACCCCTTAAAGCAATGCTGACACCCAAAGCTGTACTGTCAGTGCAGGTTCATTTAGAACTCCACAGAGTGCGAGACAAACAGTGGCCCTGGGAATCTCCTATCAAAAGGATTCAATCGAGTAAGGAAAGACCTTTTCTGAAAGTAAGCAACCCTGTAAAAGCTGCTCAGGCTGCTACAGGGGCCCCTGGCCACTTGTGGCTTTTTCAATTTAAAGTTCAAGGAATTAACATGGAGTGAAATTGAAAATCAGTTCCTCAGTGACAGTAGGCACATGTCCAGTGTTCCACGTGTGCAACAGGTGGCACAGGTAAAGAACATTTCTCTATCTCTGCAGAACTTTCCCATCATCATAGAGGTGTCTGTTGGACAGTGCTGGACCAGAGTATTCCCCTCATTAAAATGTCCCCATACCAAGTTCAGAATTAATGTCGAATCAGATAGTGCATCCACACCAAATCCTTCCAGTCCCATAAAACAGCTTAGTAGGAAGGGAAAAGACACTCAGAAGCTGTGTGTGTGAACTGACATATCAGGAAGGTGGAGTGTTAACACCTATCCCATGAGTGAAAAGGAGATACATGAAAGTGTACAAATTACTTCCACTAAGATTCATTTCTTATCTTAAGGAAAGTTTGCTGTTCCATATTTTGTGGTATCTACATAGATAGCCCATGGATTATAGATGCTTTCTCAAATTCCCTTTAATTAAAGTAGTTGCAACCTCAGACCCTCCACTTTCTGTCTGGGATTTCCATGTCTTCTTAAAATCACATTTTCACTCATGTTTATTGTGTACTTATTTGGGTATCCTAGATTAAGACGATGGCTTCAATGTGTGATTCTAAGATCACATCAGCCATCACTCAGCTTATCCATTTAACTGCTACAATTTGATAGACTAGATGCTTTGCTCTGTAATTCCTAATTTAGAAAACACACAAATACATGCACACATACACAACCACAACAGTAAATCTCTGCCAAATAGTAAATATTGGGCCTTTTAAAATTTTTAAAAATAAAATGAAAATAAATAAAAACCTAAAAATATGAAACTAAATTTTTGTGTTTTGCCTAAACTTCCAGGAAACACATAATTGGATTTCAAGCTTTTTTAACCCATATGACTTGCTCTCTCCCACATAGAGTTGAATGTTTTCATTTCCTTTGGTATACTGTTCCACATGGTCTCTACTGTAAGCCCTCTCAGCATCATTTTGGAAGCAGACCAAATATATGTTACAATAAGTAAAAGTTAAATAATATTGAATATTGCATAGCAGAAAGGTTTTAATGAATAGTGTTGCTGTTAAGGAAACTATTTTGGACAGGGCAATGAGATGCAGAGAAAGAGGAGAGAGCATGAAGGGGGAGATCAACCTGTGGGGTCATAGAGGACAGTGGATGCAAATTACTGAGAGCAGCACAGGAGGAAATTCTAAATGCACAAGGCAGGAAGCTGGAAATGCCCCACAAGAAACTTGGCAGCCCATTTGGGTTGGACTTGGGGAGGTCAAGTGGCAAGAGCTGTAGGAGATCCAAGATGAAAAGATTGATCATGGCCAAAAGGCGGAGTCCTGAACATAGTACACTTGATAAGTTTGACTCTGTCACATCAGCAGTGGGAAACCGTGAAAGTCTTCAAGCATAGGCCAAGTGTGATGGAGCTGGACTCTTTGGGAGGTGCCTCCATACAGCCTGTGACAAGAGGTAGCCCAGACTGCATGAGCAGAACAGAATTACATGTAATTTGTCATGAACCATACATGAAATGAAGGCAGTGTCTAGTGGTATTGGGGGTAGAACCCTAGAGACACAAGGTGCTAGAACTGCAGACTTGGAAGGGAACATAATGATTATCAGGCTGGCTTTTTTAAATAAGAGAAATTAAGGGCTAACAAAGTTTAAAATATTATCCATGTTTTCATAGTTGCTCTCCCCAGAACAGATATTTTGATTTCTAGATTATCACCGAGACGAATCAGGACATCTGGGAGGTCTTTGTTGGAAAATAAAAATACGCTTTTGAAACTTGTTTTTCTGAAACTTGAATGCATTGATTCTTAAATATGCACAAACAGAAAATTGTCTGTAGCAGTCAAGAAAAGTGGTGCTCTGTACAGTTTTGGTTTTCTAATGGCCTTGGTCCTTTGAAATCCCTTTCGATGAGAAAGCATGCTAGAATAACTGGTGATTATTATCAGTGGGATAGTCATTCATCAAATTCTGTTTATTTAATATACATATAATCAAAGCACAATATATAAAAGATCAGACTATCTCTAAGCACTGTGTTAATATTGTGTTCTGTTGGAATTGGTGTCAGTTTTGCTTGTTTGTTTGTTTAGTAGATAGCTTTCCAAGACAGGGATTGATACTCTGCCATATATGAAATCACGCATGGAATTCAGAAGCCACCATTTATAAAACAGCATCATGGTCATCTTTGGTGAGAAATTGTTTTCACATTCCTGAGTAAAGACCAATAGCAAAATGTGGGTGAGGGTTGGTATTATTAATTGCTAAGCATCTGAAATATTTTTAAGTTCAGCCAATAATGATATATATTTTAAATGCTTATGAAAAGAAATATTTTTTCTCTCTCCATCTCTGAGCTGTGTCAGAAAACACTGAAGAATTAGCTAAACTTTGGTTAACACTGAATAAAATTTCATATTATTTATTAGCACTTCAGACAAGACAAACAATCTCCTTGAACAGGCTCCTGAAGGGGGATGTTCTTTCGGTTAATATCAGCGTTGGCTACACTCTGAAGGGGTGTAAAGTACAAACAGCTGCAATAGTGAGCAGCATCTGCAAAGTCCAGTCATTTCAAAAATCACCTGCTTATACATCCTGCCCACTCCAGTCTAACAGACACTTTCGTATTCTAAATGAAGCTGCTTTTTAGTTTGCCCTACTTTTAAACTTAAGTTCTCTATGATGGAGTGCCCAGAGAGAGCTGGACCTTAAAACATGGGGCTGGATGCCCTGACCTGTGGGGTATGATCTTCCTGGCTGTGTTTGCAGTGGGGAAGGGACAGGGCTGCTGCTTTCATACAGAGATGGTTTTTGCCAAGACATATAAGCTAGAGTTTTCCCCCAGCCATCTCTCTCTACAGAGAGAGAATTATATGCACACACATACACACTCACACATATCGTTTTTACTATACTCTATGGCTCTAAAGGATTTACAAACTATATTTCTAGAAAAGAACCATAAGGGCTGACATTGTCATGTAGTGGATTAAGCTGCTGCCTGCATCCCATATCAGCTACTCCATTTCCAATCCAGCTCCCTGCTAATGTAAATGAAAACTGATGAGTGATGGCTCAAATACTTGAGTTTCTGCCACCTATATGGAAGACCCAGATGTTTTCCTGGCTCCTGGTTTCAGCCTGGCCGAATCCATCTGTTGTGGTCATTTGGGGAGTGAACCAGCAGATTCTCTCTCTCTCTCTCTCTCTCTCATAAAATAATCAATAAAAAAAAGCCCTCAGCACCTAAAAGTATGCCTAATATATAGGTGCTGAGACACACCGATATAATGGAAACAGTATTGTGCCAAGATAAGGAAAGATAGTTTTGCAACATTTATAACATTCTTCTTTGAAACTTGAAAGTAATTTTTATATATGCACAGATACACAATTGTTTTTATTTTTAAGATTTCTTTATTTGAAAGGCAGAATTACAGAGAGGGAAAGAGGGGACAAAGGGGGGGAAGGTGGAGAGAGAAAGAGAGAGAGAGAGAGAGAGAGAGAGAGAGAAAGTCTTGTCTTCCAACCCATGGTTCACTCCCCAATGGTCAGAGCTGGGCTAGACTAAAACCAAGAGCTAGGACTTTCTTCCGGTCTCCCACATATGTGCAGGGGCCCAAGCACTTGGGCCATCCTCTGCTGCTTTCCCAAGCACATTATCAGGGGGCTGGATGGAAAGTGGAGCAGCTGGGATCCATATGGGATGCTGGCACTGCAGGCAGTGGTTTAATCAACTAAAAAGCATTCAAGTCCCATTGGAATGAAGATGGGAGAAATCAAAAGATTTCTCTTCCTTAGAATTAGGCTTATCAATAGAGAGAATTAGGCTTATCAACAGGATGCAAAATAGTTTTGCTAATAAAAGTTAATCAACACCATTCCTAAACATATATTAGGAGAGCTATTTGGTGTTCCTATACCATAATCTCTCTAAGTATGAAGAAAGAAACCAGAGTCATTCTCATAAAATAGTGTTTACCCTTCTCAAAAATTTATCTTTTAATATATAATTTCTGCAATCTATCATATACTAGGGGCAACAATGCAGAACAAGATAAATATGAATGCTGTCCACATAGAATTTAAACCTTTTTTTTAAGATTCATTTATTAATTTGAAAGGCAGAGTTACAGAAAGTCAGAGGCAGAAAGAGTCTTCCATCTACTTGTTCACTCCCAAGATGGTCACAATGGTCAGAGCTGTGTAGATCTGAAGCCAGGAGACAGGAGCTTCTTCCAGGTCTTCCACATGGGTGGAGAGGCCCAAGGAATTGGAACATCTTTTATTACCTTCAAAGGCCACAGCAGAGCACTGGATCGGAAGTGGAGCAACCGGGACACAAACAGGCTCCCATATGGGATGCTGGTACTGC
This sequence comes from Sylvilagus floridanus, assembly GCA_949820135.1. Classification (NCBI taxonomy): domain Eukaryota; kingdom Metazoa; phylum Chordata; class Mammalia; order Lagomorpha; family Leporidae; genus Sylvilagus; species Sylvilagus floridanus. Next base: position 31,326,968 of record OX463236.1, on the reverse strand, counting down.
AGGCGGCGGCTTTAGCCACTATGCCACAGCACCAGCCATCCACATAGAATTTATAACCATCTCCTGGCCTTTCTTCATGCAGTTTGCTTCTCAAAAAAATTTTTTTTCTGGAATTCCTTTACCAAATGCAACTGTGTGTTTAAATTTTACATCATTATCTCTGTTGCGAAAAGCAGCTCATATTCATTAAACTAACTAAAATAAGCCAGATCCAGAAAGACAGATGTCACTGGTGTTCTCTTATTTGTGGAAATTAATATAGAGAGTATAAAAATTGTGTGCTTGTCATATTATTTGATATGTAATTATAAATATTGATTTATTGAATTACATCTCATACATGACAATATACTCTTCTTTCCCCACTTTATGTTCATTGTCATGAATCCCACATTTTGTAATATTTACATCCCTATTTTCAAGAAAAATTAGTATGTCTGTGTATGCATATAATGTCTACATATGAAGTGGAGATGGCAAAATGTTAAAAATTGTTAAATTTTTTTAAAGATTTATTTATTTATTTGAAAGTCAGAGTTGCCCCGAGAGAGGAGAGGCAGAGAGAGAGAGAGAGAGAGAGAGGTCAGTCTTCCATCTGATGGTTCACTTCCCAGATGGCCACAACAGCCGTAGCTGCGCTTATCTGAAGCCAGGACCCAGGAGCTTCTTCTGGGTCTCCCACATGGGTGCGGAGGCCCAAGGACTTGGGCCATCTTCTACTGCTTTCCCAGGCAATAACAGAGAGCTAGATCGGAAGTGGAGCAGGCAGGTCTCAAACCAGTGCCCATATGAGATGCCGATGCTTCAGGCCAGGGCATTAACCTGCTGTGCCACAGTGCCGGCCTCTAAAAATTGTTATATCTTAAAAATTTTAAACTTTTGGGGCTGGTGCTGTGGCATAGCAGATGAAGCCACCAGCTGCAGGACTGGCATCCCATATCGGTGCCAGTACATGTCCCAGCTGTTCCACTTCCGATCCAAGTCCGTGCTAATACATCTGGGAAAGCAGCAGAAATGGCCCAGGTCCTTGGGCCCCTGCACTAATGTGGGAGACGCAGAAGAAATTCCTGGTTCCTGGCTTCAGATCAGCTCAGCTCCAGCCATTATGGCCATTTGGGGAGTGAACCAGCAGATGGATGATTCTCCCTTTCTGTAATTCTGCCTGTCAAATAAAAAAAAATAAATCTTAAAAAATTTTAAACTTTTTTAAGCCAGCGCCGTGGCTCAACAGGCTAATCCTCCGCCTTGCGGCGCCAGCACACCAGGTTCTAGTCCCAGTCGGGGCGCTGGATTCTGTCCCAGTTGCCCCTCTTCCAGGCCAGCCCTTTGCTGTGGCCCAGGAGTGCAGTGGAGGATGGCCCAAGTGTTTGGGCCCTGCACCCCATGGGAGACCAGGAGAAGCACCTGGATCCTGCCATTGGATCAGCGCGATGCCCTGGCCGCAGCACGCCAGCCACGGCGGCCACTGGAGGGTGAACCAACGGCAAAGGAAGACCTTTCTCTCTCTCTCTCTCACTGTTCACTCTGCCTGTCAAAAAAATTTTTTTTTAACTTTTTAAAAAGATTTATTTATTTGCTTATTTGAAAGGCAGATTCACAGGGAGACAGAGAGAGATAGAGTAAGACAGATCTTGCATATGCTGGTTTACCCCCCAAATGGCCACAATGGCCATTGTCCTGGGCTGAAGCCAGGAGTCAGGAGCTTCATCTGGGTCTCCCATGTTGGTGACAAGGGCCTAAATACTTGGGCCATCTTATGCTGGTTTTCCCATGCCATTAGCAGGGAGCTGGATCGGAAGTAGAGCAGCTAGGACATGAACCTGCAACTATGTAGGATGCTGACATTGCACATAGCAACTTTACCTGTTATGTCACAATGCTACCTTCCCCCAACAATAATCACTCTTTTTTTTTTTTTTGACAGGCAGAGTGGACAGTGAGAGAGAGAGAGAGAAAGGTCTTCCTTATTGCCGTTGGTTCACCCTCCAATGGCTGCCATGGCTGGCACACTGCAGTCAGCGCATTGCACTGATCCGAAGCCAGGAGCCAGGTGCTTATCCTGGTCTCCCATGCAGGTGCAGGGCCCAAGGACTTGGGCCATCCTCCACTGCACAGCCGGGACATAGCAGAGAGCTGGCCTGGAAGAGTGGCAACCTGGACAGAATCCGGTGCCCTGACCGGGACTAGAACCCCGTGTGCTGGCGCCACAAGGCAGAGGGTTAGCCTATTGAGCCACGGCGCCGGCAATAATCACTCTTAAAATGATTATTCTCTGAAGTCATATTTATAAATGACTGTACCCAAAGTTAGTTTGATGATATATAACCTGGCTGACTCCACCCTAAGAAAACAGTTGGGTCACATTTAGAATTCTAGATGTTTCTCTACTAGAAGAATACTTGAGGGTGAGGCCATTTTAAACCCAGCCAGAGAGTTTTGAAACACCATGGAGGGCTCCAAAAAGCTTTGCTCTATGGTTCTGCATTCCTTGAGGCCTCTTGGGCTTAGAGCCAACAACTATAAGCTTTGAGCCTTGAGTGACCTAGGAATGAGGCAACTGTATGTTCTAGGTTGTCCCACACCAGCTAGCTCTAGTCAGCCTCAAGGAACTGTTAACAATGCCCCTCTTGCTCAGGGGTGTCCCAATTTAGAAGAAGAAATGTAATGGTCACAAATGTGTTGGCCATGACCTATTGCTGATTCCTGTACCTGAAAGGCACTAGAAGTCCACACTCACTATTACCTGATAGGATCAAGCTGCACTGTTATTTGGCTCGCTTTGATGAAGGGCAGGAGAGGGGTGAAATCAGAGAATGGAGGGGAACAGAGCGTGCCATGCATAGAATATGGGAATTTTACAAATCCTGCTAGAAAACAGGCTGAATGGGACTTCTATCTGGCATTAGGCTGCACTGTAACTTGGATGAGAAGCTCCTAAGCTCCAATCTCTACTCTCTGCCCTTAGTTTCTTCCTTTGAAACACAGAGTTCATAAAATTGACATCCTTCTATCACATATTTTGTCAATCAAAGATTAAAATGTTTAAAATAGTTTAAGTATTTTTCAGTTAGTCCAGGAAACATAAAACAGCACACTCTCAAATGAACCATTGTTTAGGGTGGGGGAAGTGTTTTTCATTTTATCTTAAAGGAAATCTGCATGATCCATGTACTGTGTAACTACCCAGGGAATTAGCTGGTAGAACAGACTGACACCTGCACAGAATACATACTTCCTGCCTCTCATGGGAACTCTGTTGATGTTTCAGATATAAAATACATCTTGTTTCCTTTATTGAGCTTTGAAAAGATGTCTCTTGTTGGCCATTATTTCATGGTGGGGGAAGTGCACCTTCCTAAATATACAACTGAGTTTCCCCTTAGCCATTGTTAGCTGTTTTGGTGACTAGGAGCTAGGCATTTCTAATTTTAAGGCCTAAATAAGCCTTGATGGTGTAATGCATGTGCTTCATACTCTATCTCCCTTAACAATTTAAAAGTAAATTTTTTAAAGCTGTGTTCAACATATAAACCTTCCCTGAGCCCAGCTAGGTTGTTACAATATAAACCAACATTAGGGCCGCTGCCACGGCTCACCAGGCTAATCCTCCGCCCAGTTGCTCCTCTTCCAGTCCAGCTCTCTGCTGTGGCCCGGGAAGGCAGTGGAGGATGGCCCAGTCCTTGGGCCCTGTACCCGCATGGGAGACCAGGAGGAAGCACCTGGCGGCCATTTGGGGGGAGAACCAACAGAAAAAGGAAGACATTTCTCTCTGTATCTCTCTCTCACTGTCTAACTCTGCCTGTAAAAAATATATATATAAACCAACATTGATAGATTCTATGTAAAATGGTAAATTGTGTCTGCAGATTGCGATGGGTCATCTCACAAAGTTACAGCTATCAGATACATTTTCCCATTTACAAGTAACAAAAAAAATACATGGAGTCCACATAGTGAGAAAGTAGGAGATTGGGAGGAGAAGTCAAATAAAGAGAAAGTTCCATGAGGGCCCTTCTCCCCATCTTGCCACCCGCACTCTGTAGTGGACTGGGCTGGACACACTCCCCCTGCAGGATCCCACATCTCTGCACAGTGCTGCCCTGTCTGATGACTCAATCAGACTCCAACATCAACTGTGCAGTTGAATTACAGCCCTTGCCCCTAAGGAATTTGGAGTGGCCAAACCTGTATATAAACAAGTCTGAGTGAAGTCATGTTACTAAGGGATGGGCCATTGTCAGGCCCAAAGCAGAGGGTTCTCAGCAGTCTCCAAAGCTGAGCACATATTCACCAGAAAAAGGGTCCCATCTGAGACTTGTGGATGACTGACACATTCCTAGCACCAGCGGCAGGTCAGTGTGGCCAGAGCCAGGGATACATACAGGAGCTCATGAGGTGGACACTATTAGCATTATCACCATTATAGTCACTTTGGAGACAAGAAAACTCAGGACTAGCCAGTTGCTCATCATTACCAAAGTAGGAAGGAACAGAGTGAGGGTTTGAACCCAGGAGTGAATCTCCTAAGCCCAGGCTCTCAACCAACATGTTTCCATTCCACTCAATATGTAATAGGTGGTGATCCAAGAAGAGAGAGCAGAGAGAAGTGGCGGTGCCCTCACCCTGGATGGGCAGCCAAGAATGAGAGGGATTCCAGACATATCCTGTGCCAGAGTGACAGACAGGTCCTGTGGTTCTAGTGTCAGACTCTAGATCCTGCAGGTGGGTGCAGCAAAGAGGATAAAGACCAGTGGTGAGACCAGTGCCAATTCCCAGACCTCAAGGAATGTGTAGGCTGGGCAGGTTTCCAGCAGAGCAGGGAGGACCAAGTCCCAAAGACCAGAAATGGGTATTCAGTGGGGGTGGGGTCACAGTGATTAGAACCAGACAAGCGTCAGTGCTGGCTGGAGTTGACTCATCTGAGTCTTGCAAGCACCCCCATCACCGAGGTTTGCCAGAGTACCTGGGGTGGGGCTGATCCTGCCCAGATGTGCGGGAAGGGGCAAGTATGAGGGAAGGAAACAGGTCCTGGCAGGCACAAAATAGCTTTTTTAAGGTTTTCCCAGTTGCCTGTTCAATTTCTACAGACATACGTGCCACCACACCATACATTGTAAAAACAGGAAAACAATCCAGAAAAACCTGAGTCTCGTGCTGGTGGAGAAATGCCTATCGGACCCTGCAAGTGATTTCTCAGAGACTTCCTCCCTAGGCATTATATATTTGTTCTCAAAAACAAATGCCAGAAGCAAGGAACAGGCTTAATAGTTCATTTTACAAGGCATCATTCATCTCTTCAAAGAACAATTAAAATGTTCCAGAACATGATTCACGGTTGCCTTTCCTATATTATTAGCAGGAATATATGGCTGGAAATGGGTACAGCAAAATGTCTCAAGGAAATGAAATTGTGTGCATTAGGTTTTTCACTACTTCAGTCAGGTCAACAGATTTTCATCTGGCTTCTTTCTCAAGAGTCAGTTAGGGAAATGATGCAGGCATTGAGTTGCTGCTTGGGACACAACGTCCACGTCCCATGTTGGAGTCCCTGCTTTGCTTCCAGTCCATCTTCCTGCTAATGCATGCCCTGGGAGGCAGCAGGTTATGGCTAAAGTGGTTGGTTCTGAGACACCCACATGGGAGACATTAAATGTGTTCTAGGCTCTGGCGTCAGCCTGGCCCAGCACCAGCTGTTGCAGGTATTCAGAGAGTGAACCTGCAGATGGAAGACTTTTTATTCTCTCTCATTCCTTTTCCCTCTCCTCTCTCTTCTCCCTCCCTCCATCCCTCACTCCCTGCTTCTCTCTCTCTCTCCCCCCTTCCTCCCTCCTCCTCTCTCTCCGCCTTTAAAATAAATTAATAAATAAAATGAAAAATTCTGAAAAAGAAAACAAAATTGTCTGAAATAATTAATAATTAAAAATTTACCAAACTCTTTTGGGGAAGTCTTTCCTTGTCTCAGCTATATTAGTGTGGTAGTGTGAGGTTGAGAGTCCTTCTCATTATAATGTGCTCCTCCACCAGACATGCCATTCAGTCATTATGGAGCATTCTGGGAAGTGCAAACATGTCCTGTGTCCTGCTGCACAAGAGCCTGTCCAGCAGAGCTCAGCCATCTGCCAGAGCTAGCCTCCTGAATCTGCCACGTCAGAATCAACCATGTCTTCTCTTCGGTCCTCTACCTTTTTTTTTTTTATCGATGTTGCAGCATCGGTCCCAGCCTTCCTGCTTTTCTGCTTCACTGCCCCTCACTCTTCCCTCCTGCTCTCCACCTCGTCTTCTCGCTCTGTGCCTGAGTCCCTCAGAGCAAGATTGTGGCCCCTAACTTTATTGTCTGCCTGGTGCCCATCCCAGGTCTCCACCCTCAGTCAGCCATTAAGAAATGGATGCCAAAGTGAATTGACACTCTGGAAATCTTTTTTTTTAATTACCATTTTTAATTGGAAGGCAGAGAGACAGAATGATCTTCCATCTCCTGGTTCACTCCCCAAATGCCTGCAAGCCAGGAGTCCAAACTCCATCTGAGTCTCCCATTTCGGTACCCAGGTACTTGCGCCATCATTTGCATATTAGGGTACATACTGGCAGGAACCTGGGATCATAAGTAGAGCTGGGTCTCAAACCCAGGCACTCCCATATAGGATGCTGATGTCCCAAGTGGCATCTTACCCACTGTACCAAACGCCCACCCTTGGAATTCTTTAAGTAGTTTAATGTCTGCTGTGAATGAAAAGACACAGCAGGATTATATGAAAGACTGGTTTCCTTTTCCCCTCTTCTCTATATTGGCCACTTTGAAAACCTTCTAAAAGATTTTTTAAAAATCCAAAAAATTAATGTCAGAAACATTTACTGTATTTCCTAAGGTATAAACAAAATTATGTTCTGATATACATATATATTTAAGATATTCATTATTATAAAGAACTATTTAAATCTCCAATTCTAGCACAACACAAATGCATCTCTCTTGAGCCTTCCTATAAGCAGGCGATGGCAACTGGATGATCTCGGGGCCCCTGGAGGATAAAGCTGCTCTCCCAAGTGTCTGACAGGCAGGGCATGTGAGGTACAGAATGCCAAAGCAGGGTTGGATCTCAGGCCACAGGAGAGCCCACCTAGCAAACTCCTCACTGATCCAAGGCAGTGATTCAGAGGAATGACTAGACCAAGTGACTGCCTTGAGAAAAGTCCACTGCATGCTTGGAGGGGGCAAGAGCACTAGGAAACCCAGGCCTCTTCTTTCTTCTCTTTGCTTTGCTACTTCTGGACCCTAGGTACATAGAGCTCAGAGATTTGACTCACTGAGAGGTGGCGACTGTCAATCCATTATTCCAACAGCATAGAAGTTTCTTTTTACCTCTGAGTGGTTTCTCATGAGTCTCAGCTCTCCTCTCAGGGGAGAAACAAAGAGAAAAACAGCAAAACACTCAAATGTCTCCAGAAGGGGCCAGACATCATGAATTTCCCTGGTGATGTCTGTGCCAAGTGAAATGAATGTCACCTCTTTCCCAGAAACACTTCCTAACACCCCATAGCCCATAAAAATAAATAGCCCATAAAAATAAGATAAAGACCAAGACAGTGTGAGATAATGTCAAAGGACTTGAAATAGAACAGATATGAAGTGGGAAGAAAAGACAAACACACAAAAAAATAAGAAAATGCCAGAAGATTGTCATTGATGTGGGAGCTTGGAATAGAGAAAACCAATGATGAGCTTGAACTTGGGGAAGTCCCTTATCATAATCCTCCAGCCCTCAAGGGACCAAGATCTCCTGGTTGAGAGTCACTGTTACAAATACATCCTCAAGTGATCCACAGGCCATGCCTCCTGGGCAACTGGGGACTCACACTAGGTCCGCCAAAATTTTCAGAACATGAAACATTTAAATAATTCAATGATAGTATTTATCTGTTTATTTGAGAGACAGAAAAAGAGCTCCTATCCATTTGTTTACTGTCCAAAGAGCTGGGTCAAGGCTGAAGCATGGAGCTGGGGACTTCATCTGGTCTCATGCATGGGTGGCAGGAACCCAATTACTTGAGCTGTCACCCCTGCTTCCCGGGGTCTGCACTAGCAGGAATCTGCAGTCTGCAGAGCCCAGAATAGAACTGAGGAACACCCGAGTTCCTGAGTGTGATTTGGGCATTTTTTTTTTAATATTTATTTTATTTATTTGAAAGAGTTACAAAGAGAGGCAGAGACATAGAGAGGTCTTCCATCCTCTGGTTCACTCCCCAGATGGCCACAATAGCCGGAGCTGCACCAATCCGAAGCCAGGAGCCAGGAGCCTCTTCCAGGCTTCCATGTGGGTGCAGGGACCCAAGAACTTGGGCCATCTTCTGTTTTCCCAGGCCGCAGCAGAGAGCTGGATAGAAAGTGGAGCAGCCAGGACTAGAACTGGCGCACATGGGATGCCAGTGCCTCAGGCCAGGGCCTTAACCCGCTACACCACAGCGCCAGCCACGATGTGGGCATTCTAACCAGCATCTTAACCCCTGGGCCAAATGCCTGCCCCAGTGATATTTGACAGGAAGCATAATGACATTTTTCAAAAGAAAGGGCACATATTAGATTCTCTGCCCTTTGTGCTTCTGGTCAGAATTATGAAGAATGGGTTCTTGTTCCAATATTAAGTGGGAGGTAGAGATTATGGAGAAGCTCTAGGGAAGAGGGAACACGAGATGGGGGGGGGGGGTAAAGAGAAATCCCCAGGTGAGACTTTGTCTAGGTAATTTGTTAGAAGAACTGCAAGGCAAAGGAGAACAACAATGACCTTTGGTTATTGTCAGGTTGTTAGGAAACTTACAAAAAGACACTGCTCAGAACATTACTATTTCAAGATTTAAAAAAAAGGGGGGGGGGAAGCCTAGTTTGTTTAGCTTTAAAAAAAAAAATACAAGTGTTAAGTTATATGGGAGAAGAACTTCCAAGTAATAAGGGTGGATAATCCCAGGAATGTGTCACAAGGGCTTGTTCTGTCATAGCTGTGTGTGAAATTCCTTACTTGTCTATATAACTTCTCAGATCCTGACACCTCTACAATTACAATTTGATGCCAAACAACCTTTCTCTTTTTTTTAACTTTTATTTAGTAAATATAAAATTCCAAAGTACAGTTTATGGATTACAATGGCTTCCCCTCGCCCCTATAACTTCCCTCCCACCCGCAACCCAAACAACCTTTCTAAACAGCTTCCTAACTAAACAAAGGCAGGCAAATGAACACTGTCCTCTAGGCCATCAGGATACCTGATTTATTTGTTGACAAAAAGGAGTGGATGTTTAATTGTTTTAACCAGTGATTGAGAATACAAGTAAATGGAAAACATCTGAAAGCAGAACACTGCAAAATGCATGCATTGTATGTACCGAAAGGTCAGTATGAAACATCATCTTTATGACAAGCCTGCCCCTCCACTCCCTCCTACACATTGCATATTCACACAACTTGCAGCTTGTATAACCCCCATTGTGATATAAACTCATGAGCAAGTATGGCTTCTGCAAAGGGTAGCTGTTCTGTGGGTTCAAATCAGTGATTTTTTTAACCCTGGCGACAGTCATTTGGGCCACATTTCAAAATACCCATGAAATTCTGATTTCATTGGTCTATGGTAGCACTCAAGACTGCTGGCTATTTTGTTGCTGTTGTTTTGACTGTTCGTTTTCTAGGCTCCAAGGTGATGCTAATGTGCAGCCAGAATTAAGTCTGGTTTAGACTCTCAGAATTTCTTAATAATAAAACTAAATATCAGTAAAATTTTCAAGATCACAAAGGCCAAAGTGGGGAAAGTATTACTTTCTCAGGGCCTTATTTTGGGGACTCCTACTATCTTAATTGGAATATAAAATATTTAACAGTCAAATTCTTACTACAAAAATACTTAGGAACTCTGCTATAACAACTACATGAGATACACTTTGTCTATAGGAAAAAAATCTCTTTTATGTAATCATGCAGCCCTGTTTTTTCTTCCCTTTATGTATTCTTGGGGCCACAGTGTCCTCCCATGCCTCCTTCTCCTACTGGGCTCATGACTCAGGCTTATTGGGAATGGAGCTGACATCATGCACCCAGCTTTCTCCTCATGGTGCAACAAAATTCCTGCTCTGCCAGTGGTCACAGGGAACATCACAGAACCCAAGGAGAGGCAGGGGTTGTCCATTTCTTCAGTGTCTGACACAGAGCAGAGACTCCAACTCCCTGAGAAGTGCTTTACTGGTGCCAGTCACCTCTCAGAATGGATGAAGAAACTACCCTCAGAGTAAATCTGAATCCCAGTGCTCTTTTGGGCAGACACCTTCAAGGTGACCTTTAGAAAGTCACTCTCTGGAGAGCAGTTTCTTCATCCTTAACATTCAAGATATAGCAGTAGACATAAGTCACTTTCATTTCTAAAATTCTGTGCTTGGAGTCCAGCAATCTTGCTAACAGAGTTCAAGGTTGTAACAGTGAACATAGCCCACCACAAATATTTTCATTATCTTCCTAGAGATTACCAATCAGCTTCCTCACCCTTAATATTCATGTGGGTTTTGATTAAACTATCTTGAGCTTCCTGGAGGCTGAAGGCAAGCATGCCACAAGCAAACACTGGGTGCTGAGGAACATCAAGAGTTGGAGTTCACTTCCCCTTGCATCTGAGCTCTGAGCTCTGTGCTCATCCCTTGTGGTGCTCTTGCCTCCAACTCAGCTGTGTGTGCTCCAGCATGGATCAGAAAATCAGTTCCAAGGTTCGTTTCAGTTTTGTTTTGTTTTGCAACCAGCTAATTCATCTTAGTTCAAGTAGTTGTAACTTCTGGTAGAGCAATGTTCTTAAAAAGGCCTAGCTCAACAGAAAGCGCTCAGACTTTCTGGGCAACTGCAGTTGTCGAATTCACCTAGTTCCTAGTTCCTGAGGCCACGTTTCTGAAGCTCATTTAACAGCCCATCTGTGAGCAATAGGATCAGATGACTAAGAGCTGCAGGGCAGAAACAGCCTTACTTTGAGTCACATTTTCCCATTACCCAGCTGCAGAGTTTATTTCTCTGTGACCCATATAAAGTTTAGCATTCAGAACCCTGTATGATTTTAATCCCTTCACTTAACACTCCAGCTGTATAATTCTGAAGGTAAACACTACGCTGTTTGAATTGTAGACCACCTCAACATTCTTAGGGAACTTATCAGCTCCCTGAACAACGCTATGCCAAAATCTTGAAGTTTGGCGCCAGTCTTTAGCCTAGCAGGGAAGATGTTTGTGTCTTGAATTGGAGCATCTGTACTGAACACCCAGCTTAGCTTGGAACTCCAGACTCCTGCTAATGCCTCCAGTAGGTAGTGATAATGGCTGAACCCACTGGGTCCCTGCCACCCATGTGGGAGACCTGGACTGAGTTCCTGGCTCCAGTCTTTGGCTTGGTCACATCCCAGCTGTTTTGGGCATTTGGGGAGTGAACTAGTAGATAGGAGTATTGCCTCTCTCTTTTCCTCTCTCTATCTCTCCATCTCAAATAAATAAATAAAAACACACAAAATGCCACTTAAATAAATCTGCATGTTTGACCCCCAAATTTCATGATAAACAAAAACTGAATTAATCTACTTTTCCCATTATTAGTCATCTTTTGTTCATTCTTTTACCAAAATGCCACCTGTGTTACCAAATAAATAAATAAATAAATGCAATTACTAACGCTTGGGACAGATAATAACACATTCAGAATTCTTCCTACAGGAGATGTCATTGGGTTAGTGCTCTAATAAATAGGAAAAAGAGAGAAATATAACTTAGCAAATGACATTGTTCACTAATTCATTCAATTAGTCAGCAGACACTGATTTAATACCTGCTGCCTTTCACATAACTGATGGTCTAGTTATAGAAATGATACCCCTCCACCTACCCACACATATACACGAATACGTGTGTGGTAGGCTGACCCCAAAAGGCAAAGATGTGAAAACAGAGTTGAGTTGAAAAAGAAATCTTTAAAGAAAAGACATTTAGTTTAAGATATTATGAATCACACAATTAACACATGATAGAGTGTTCCAAACAAAACCAACAGTAAGCAGGATAACTCTGAGGCAGGTAAGGGCTTGGGGCTTTGTCCAGGAAGAAATTATTAAAGAGCAATCGTCCCTTCTTCAGTGACCTAAAGCTGGCTCACTGACATTGACTTTTCCGATTCCTCAATTCAGTTATTCCATTCCCAAACAATAGTTGCTTCATAAATGATGGATGAATGAATGAATGAACCCACAAGGCCACTGTACTTGCAAACCAAAAGTACCTGCAATCAACAAGCAAGCACTCGAGGCTCTAGGTATTTGCAAACTGCAGGCTGTGTCTCATCACTTCATGCTCTGAATTTCTAGAGTAACGGTGCTCAACCAGCTGCAGTTTTGCCTCCTGCTCCCAGGACACATTTCACAATGTTGAAGATGTTTTTAATTGTCACAATTTGGGGAACACCACTGGCATCTTGGGTAGCAGGCCATGCATGCTGGTAATCATCCTACAGTGCACAGTACAGTTCCCCACATCCCACACCAACAACAGGTTTATGCTGCCCAAAGTGCCAGTAGTGCCCACGTGGAGGAGCACCGTGTTACAGACCTGGGGCTGTGTCTTGAAAAACCACATTAGGCATGGAGTGTTAGACAGTTCTGCATAATGGGCTCAAACCTTGCAAGAACCCCAGCGTACACCCTTTTCCCCACTTGCTAAGCAGTGATCAAAGCTGCAGAGATTAATTCCTTTCATTTTCTGTGTGTTTAGTAAACAGACCCAAAGCACTGGAGGGAAAACTCTCCCAGCAGTGATGGAAGACAAAGGCTATTCGTAACCTGGTTTGACTTCACTGAATAGTAGGAAGCACCCTCTGTCATCAGGAAGTGTATTGTAGAAACTAAAAAGGAGCTAAGAGTGTTTAAAAAGCTCTGGGTCAAACAAACGTGTTGCAGATCAATGGATAGCCCCAAAACGGTGTAGATATTTCTGTATCTTCTGTCTTTAATAGAATAGAAACAGTTTCTATTTTCCTAAGTGTGGTAATCATTCATATCTGTCTGAGGACACGCCCAGAAAGTTAAAGAATAACAAACGCTCACGTGTAAACACAGAATTTCACCAGCAAACCAGATTGCAGATGAATCCTTATAATTGCATGCTTGTATAAAATGAGATTTCCATGCATTAAATGAGGCAAGACTTTTGTATCTGGAACAGAACTTACGACATATTGAAGGGCTGTTGCTATTTCTGCCCAAGGATGGCCCTAAGATATTGCCCTGCCTTCGTCAAGTTCACTAGCTAATCACCCAGTCTCCCATGCTCCTTTTCTTGGCCCTTGTTTGGCCTGCTTTTACCTTGTTCCCTGTTTTATGTCATTTGTTCAGTGACACTCAACATCAACTAGTGCCACTAAATCAACACCAGAAGCCTAGGGAGGAAAAAAGTGTCAGAAGATGTTGCCTGCTACTTTGTATTGAGCCATCTGCACCTACATAGTTTTTGTGATAGTGAAATGTGTCCCTATGGACAGGAGAGACCAGGTTCTCGATGAAGCTCCCAGGCAGTTTGTCTGCAGTGTACCAAGTGTGGGTTCAGGTTCTGACCTGTAATCCCCATAATAAAGGGTGGACAGCCTACACAGAAATGTGAGTACTCAGAAGTCCTCTTATTGAAGATTGAAGATTGTTTTGTGCCCTCAAAGGGGCTATGTATGCATTTTGTAGGGTTTCCCAATAATATAACAAATTGAGTTATATTAAAGCAACAAAAATGTATTGCCCCAAAGAAGGCTCAAGTTCAAAATCAAGGGTGTCAGTAGGACCATCCTCTGTCTGAAGGAATCCTTCCTTGTCTCTTCCTAGTTCACGGTGGTTTTCCAGCAATCTGTCATTCCCCGATTGCTGCTACAGAACTCCAGTCTCTGCCTCCATCATCACATGGCCTTCCCATTGTATAATTTCACATGGCCATTCTTGTAAAGACACAAGTTATATTGTAGGAGAGGCCCACACTACTCCACTATGTATTCATCTTAACTAACTACATATGCAATGACCTTGTATCCAAATCAGTTCATTCTGAGAAACTAGGCATTAGGACTTCAGCTATCCGTGTTGGAATTAATTCAATGCCTAACAGGATGAAAATTAAGAATGTATATTTTTGTTTATCAGAACTTAAAATATGTAATATGAACTCCAAATATTGCTTACTCCCTCCTAAGAACAGCAAAAGATGGAGAGATCTGCTTTCAAATGAAAGGAAAGGAGAATAAGAAGGAATCAATGCAAAGCAAAGGTAGTCCGACATACGTGGTGTTGACAACCTGCTCTGACATATCTGTGCACTCAGTGCTGGGTCAGCTGGGGCTCTTCTCCCCACGGCTTCCCTGGTCACCGTGGTAATGAACTCCAGTGGCTGCCTGACTGGCTAGAGATAAGCTGACCCTTCTTGCTGACTTAATGGTAGGATGCAGACTAAGGAGCCGTTTCAGGAATGCCGAAGCTTCTCCTTGACCACAAATATATTCTCTCTCTTCCTGGTGTTATTTGAAGTTTCTGGTTAGGACACCTGGGCGAGAGTTGCTGATGGAGCAGGCACTGTCCTAACCATGCTGTGTAAGTTAACTCATTCGATCCTCAGAACAACCCTGCGAGGCAGGTACTGTCACACTCACAGGTTACAAAAACAAACAAACAGAAAGCAGACACACTGGAGAGCAGGGATTCCAGCCCAGCCACCTCAGTATTAACGAAGGCACCACACATCCTTTCATAAACAACACAATAACTATGATCACAGCCACTCAGACCTGAAGGTCAGACTTTTCAGATCTTCTTGCCTAACAGAGGATGAAGTCGAATGCAGCTTTTGTTCCTCAACGTGTTCTCCCCAGACCACCAGATTAAAATGGAGGGAGAAGGAACAGACGCCTGGACTCCCTCACCCTCTGGACAATGATTCAGAGTCTCAAGGCCCAGAAATCTTCATCTTAAAAAGCATCGCCAGAAAATTCTCAAATATACTCTTTGAGAATCACTGACTCAAATGGACTCGAATAAGGGGAAGTGTGATATCACATGGCAAACCAGGAAATGCCACAAAGAGATCACAAGGCTGTAGGGACCCTGGTTGCCGATAGTCCAACGACCCAGGGTCCTGCCCCAGAGAAGTGTGAGGTTGAGGAGAGTGAGGGAAAACAGAAATAAAGTTTGAGAGCCAAGGAAGCCAGCCACATTGTCTTGCTCATAGCACACACCCCTTCCTTGTGGAAGTGGTCATTTGCTGGACTGAGGAGGCATTTTCTATCAGTTTGGATGGGAGTATGGGTGTGGGCAACAGAGGATAAACAGAGCCTGTGCACTCTCAAATTCCAGCAGTTTGATGGTATAGGGTTGCACAGGCAGGTCAAGGAGCATGGTGTGCGGTCCAAGAGAAGGTGTGGTGGGAGGACTGAACAAGGAACCAACAGTCTAAAGTTCTGGATTCAGTCCAGTTAAGGGTCATAATCTCCCTGAGGCTCAGTTTACTAATCTGTAACATGGGGAAAATAATGCCCTTCTTGCAGGTGCTCCCATACAGGATGGGGTTTGCGTCCACTGAGACATAGTATATTCCAGGATGTAAGTTACTGCTCTTCCAAGACTGCTGTCAAAGTCTCCTGCCTTGAATGTATCTGATACACTGATGCCTGACAGCCAGGCAGGAAGGATGGCTAGAGAGGGCATGCCCCTTGCTCTGTGCCTCCCTCCCACACCCACCAAGAAAGGAAACAGTCACTTAAATTCATTAAACTCATTCCAATGCACACATTACTCGTATGCCTCCTTCCCTGCATGGAGGACACACTTGCAGGCATCTGTGCAGATGCATACATATACACCATACACAATGCACGTATGCATGCACATGTACACAGGAGATCAGGAGGAAAGTTGAGGCTAGAGGCACCAAAGCACAGACTCACTGTCACCCTTCTTCCTGCCCCAGTAGGAGGGGCCCAGGGGACTTCTCCTGCTTGTCCCCTCCTCCTCCTGATCCAGCGTGTGCCCCCTGCTTTCAAGCCAGGCCTACGCAGCAATAGTTATTCACATCATGGTGGCAAAGCACAACCAAGCAAAAACTCTTCATTAATCTACATTTTTCTAAGTCATTTTTCTTCAAAAGCAAAGATTCTTGGGCTTGAACTGCCTGCCCAGCTCTGGGCTTTCCCTGCTGCCCAAGTCTCCTCTATGACAATCAGCCTCCATTTCATTGTGGGGAGGGGGGCAGTGGTGCTGCAGAGCTATGAGAAATAAGAAAGACCCTTGGAATAAAAGGAGATATTAAAATAAGTAAAATATATTTGAGATACTAGGTAAAGAATTTATCAGAGATAATATTATGGTTAGTAAAATATATAAGAGTTCTTCAAATGGTTTTCAGAAAATGGAACTAAAAACAAGTTTATTTTGGTGCAAAAACACTGAAAACTATTATATAAGGACTCCTCAAAGTTTATGAAAATTCATATTATGTAAATACTATGTATTAGGCCGGCGCTGTGGCTCACTTGGCTAATTCTCCACCTGTGGCGTCGGCACCCCGGGTTCTAGTCCCGGTTGGGGTGCCAGATTCTGTCCTGGTTGCTCCTCTTCCAGTCCAGCTCTCTGCTGTGGCCTGGGAGGGCAGTGGAGGATGGCCCAAGTGCTTGGGTCCCTGCACCCACATGGGAGACTGGGAGGAAGTACCTGGCTCCTGGCTTCGGATCAGCACAACACTGGCCGTAGCGGCCATTAGGGGTGTGAACCAATGGAAGGAAGACCTTTCTTTCTCTCTCTCTCTCTCTCTCTCTCTCTCTCTCTCTCTCTCACTGTCTAACTCTGCCTGGCAAAAAATAAAAAAAAATTAATAAATTAAAAAAGAAAGGAAAATACAATGTATGGATTTTAGGGTATTTTTTTGTTATAAAATTTATCTTTTAATCCCATTTTCTCTATCCAGGTCTCCCATGTGGGTGGTGGGGGCCTAAATATTTGGACCATCTTCTGCTGCAGTCTCAGGGGCATTTGCAGGGAGTTGGATCAAAAGTGGAGCAGCCAGGACTCGAACTGATATCTATATGAGATGCTGGTGTTGTAGGCAGCTGTTTATCTCACTGCACCATAACATCAGCTCTTAATCCCCATTTTCTACAAATGTTTTGAAGTACCCTCATATGCCTACATTCATTCAATAAACGTTCATAGGTACCTTAAAATACTATACCTCCTGAAGAAATACTTATTTGCAAATCACCGTATACACTAGTGTGCACTGGCCTAAGTGTTGTATTACTGGGTATTGTGAGGGACACTGAGATGGTTGTCACCAACACAGACGCTTCCCTAATTCCTGGCATTGGGCCAGTCACTTACTACTTAAATGACTTTTCCTTTGTGGGAAAATAAAATACTATTTGCCATTCTTATTATGAACATAGGCTACAACTTCCTAAGCTTATGATGAGAAGCAGATGAGTGGATTAGTGCACTGTAATAGTGGAATAAATGAAGAAACATTCCAGGCCCCTGGAGGGACTGGGAAGCAACAGGAGGGAGGTCCTTCAAAAGGGAGAGAAGTTCAGGCCAGTGACTGAAGTTCCCCTCCACACACCCCACCCACTCCCCATCCTCATCACTCATTCATGGGAATAATATCCCCCTTTTCTGCTCTCTTGCATCTTGAACCCAGGGTTAGCAATGCAGCTATTCCCTTTCTCCCCAAGAGGCAACACTGTAAGCTTCTGGGAGACAAAGTTGACTAGAATCCCCACCACAAGGGGGCCAACGTTCACACCCATGAGCCCATGTCAATGAGCCTACCCCAGGCTGACATTTCTCCAAGGGTAGTGGGCAGACTCCCCTGGAATCCACATCATTGCAGGCATTCCCAGTACAGTCCAGGCCTCCTATTCTTAGTTGGGGACACAAGAGCACAGCAGCCTTTTGGCCAGCCGTGCCAGTTTGGCCCAGTAAAGTTTGCCCCTGAGAAAACACATGGGCATTAAGGCAAAGTTTCCCTGTTCTGGTAACATTTAATTGTGTTCTTTCTCAATCCCCTCTGCACCCACACGCTCAAGCACAACGTTTACTCCACTGACTTCAAAGGCAACTCAGCATGTTGGAAATATGTGTGGGAACAAAGCTGGGAGTTTGAAATTGATCTAAACCTTCTCTCTGCATGACTGTGCTTGGTACATATGCTAGGACTTTAGAAATGTGTACTTGATTGTTTTAAACATCTATTTGTTTATACTGGGTTTAGAATAATGAAAGTAAATCTGGATTTCTATTGTCTGTTTGTGTTTTTTCCATAATAGAAATTGGCCATTTATCCCAGTCCAATAACACATATGTATAGGTCTAAATTGGGAAAAGCCTTTCCAAGAATATTTCTATTCATTTTTTCCACCAATGTTCAGATGCCACTAGCCAGGTACCCCAGGAAGGAGCAGAAAGCAAACTAGGGTTGTGAGACACGGAGTGGACAGGGTGGCATGGATGGAATGGAGCTATCGTTGAATCTGTTAGAAATACATATGCCCAGGCCCCAACCCAGGGACTCTGGTCTGAGTATGAAATGGGGACAGGGACTCTGCATCTTGACCAGGACCTTCCCTGGTCTTCCATTGCATCATTCCTGCCAAGAATGCCTAAGAAACGAAGAATCCTGCACAAGCGCGTTCAAGAGCATTATATTCAACATGTGTTGAATGATGGGTTTTCTAGGTAGAGCTAGTTTTTTGGTTTGTTTTTTTGTTTTTTTGTTTATTTTTACAGGCAGAGTTAGACAGAGAGAGAGAGAGAGAGAGAGAGAGAGAGAGAGAAAGGTCTTCCTTCCATTGGTTCACTTCCCAGATGGTCACAATAGTCGGAGCACTGCAGCACCAATCCAAAGCCAGGAGCCAGGTGCTTCCTCCTGGTCTCCCATGAGGGTGCAGGGACCCAAGCACTTGGGCCACCCTCCACTGCCTTCTGGGGCCACAGCAGAGAAATGGACTAGAAGAGGAGCAACCAGGACAGAATCCAGCGCCCCGACCGGGACTAGAACCCCGGGTGCTGGTGCCGCAGGCAGAGGTTTAGCCTATTGAGCAGCAGCACCGGCCTTGTTTTTGTTTTTTAAAGATCTCTTTCTGGCATATCAGGTTAAGGCACTGCCTGCAATGCTGATGTCGCACAGGGGTGGTGGTTGGAGTCCTGGTTGCTCCACTTCCAATCCAGCTCCTGGCTAATGTGCTTGGAAAAGCAGCAGAGAATAGTCCAAATGTTTGGGCCCTTGCACTCATATGGGAGGCTCAGAAGCCGTTCAGGGTTCCTGACTTCAGCCTGACCCAGCACTGGCCATCACTGCCATTTGAGGAGAGAATGAGCATATAGAAGATATTTCTCTCTCTCTCTCTCTCTGTAATTGACTTTCAAATAAATAAAACCACACACACACACACACATATATATATGTATATGTAAATATACATATATGTATTTATAATATATATAAATCTTTCTTTTTTAAAATCATAGAACATGAGAGAGAGAGAAAGAGAAAGCGAAATAATTCCCATGTGCTCATTCACTCCCCAAATATTCACAACGGCCAGGGCTGGGCCATGCTGAAGTCTGGAGCCAAGAACTCCATCTGGGTCTCCCACATGGGTAGCAAGGACCCAAGTGCTTGAACCATCATTCGCTGGCTTCCCAGGCCCATTATCAGGAATCTGGACCAGAAGAGGAGCAACTAGGACTCAAACTGGTATTCTGATATGAGACAGGGTGTCACAGCAGTGGCTTAATCCTCTGTCCCACAATGCTGGCCCTGGAGCTGGCTCTTAATTCTTAGTATTATATGTGGTTATAAATCCAAGCCACTTGACATATATGGTGGATAGTCTACCCAAACACATCAATAATGTACATTTTTTTCTAACATCCCAATGATATTACTTTGCAAACTAAAACATTAAAGACCTAAAACTAACATATCTAGCAATTAGGGCTGTGCCTCAGTGAAAGTTTGTTTTCTGAGGAACGTCTGAATGACTGATTTCCTCTAAGATCCAGGACTATGGCATGTGCTGGCTGAAACGGAGCTCCTTTTGTGGGCTTCAGTTCTCTCTGCTGTGCTACACTCAAGGAAAGCTGAGTAATGAGCTAGCTCATAGACCGAAGGATTCTTGCTATGTTTGGACCTATTAGATATCTACTGTACTCTTCAAACCATCATCATTGAAACTATACCCAGTAATCCAATAGTATTGTTCTATTGTGCGAATGCTCCCTTTTCTCATAGCTTTGTAAAGGTTTCCCTCTGAACTGAACCCAGTTCTTGCACATAGAAGATACCATCACAGACAGCTGGGGCCATCCCCCTTGGATTCTATAGTGAAGCATTTCCCTCAACACTGTCCAATTGTATCTATTTTTGGTCCAACACATACTAACTTCCATTAACAAATATTTTAAGTTTTAAAAAATTCTAATCTTCTGTTTGGTACAAATTGTAGAAGGTTTAAAATATTCTATTTTCTTTTTATGTATTTCTTTTTTTAAATTTATTTGCATGTATCTCATAAATACAACATTAGAAACATAGTAATTCTTCCCACTGCCCCGTCCTCCCACCCATCGCCTCCCCCTTCCTCCTCCCTCTCCTGTTTGGTCCTAGAAAGAAAAGGAAACAGCAAGGAAGGAAGAAGAAAGCGAGGGAGAGAGGGAGGGAGGGAAGGGTTTTCAATTTTCTCCCCTCTTTTCCCTTCCTTCCTCCCCCTTCGTTCCTTTTAGAAACTTAATTGTCTTTAAAGAACCCAAAGATGATACATCTTTCGTTAGCTCTTAGACATGACTATAACTTATGAGACATAGTAATGTCCTTATTTTAATACACTAAAAGGAAGTGATTCTTGAGGCAAGTTTGACTATTAAGTCTCATGATACAAATTTTTTTTTTTTTTTTTGACAGAGTTAGACAGTGAGAGAGAGACAAAGAAAGGTCTTCCTTTTGCCATTGGTTCACTCCCCAAGTGGCCACTACAGCCGGCACGTTGCAGCCAGCGCGCTGGGCTGATCCGAAGCCAGGAGCCAGGTGCTTCCTCCTGGTCTCCCATGCGGGTGCAGGGCCCAAGCAGTTGGGCCATCCTCCACTGCCCTCCCGGGCCACAGCATAGAGCTGGACTGGAAGAGCAGCAACCGGGACACTACCAGCTCCCCAACCGGGACTAGAACCTGGGGTGCTGGTGCCGCAGGCAGAGGATTAGCCTAGTGAGCTGCGGCACCAGCCATGATACAAATCTTTGTGGACCGAGGTCCTGCATGGGAAGTTAGTGCACAGTGACTTGTTTATTTAACAAATAACACTCATGTATAACATCGGCTATGGAAGCCTTTTGGACATAGTAGTTTGACAAGGCCATAGCAAATTAGAAGTTCTCTCCTCCTTTCAGAAAACAGTACCTCCTTCTTGGTGGCCACTTCTTTCCACTGGGGTCTCACCCACACGGTTCCTTTATGTAGGACATATTTTTCCCAGAGTGTCTGGACTTTCCATGCCTGAAATGCTCCCCGTGGGCTTTCCAGCCAGACTGGAATGCCTTAAGGGCTGATTCTGAGGTCAGAGGACTACTTAAAGCAATTTTCATTCTGCAAGTCTGCTGTATGGACTGCTTCCCATGTTGGAACATTCACTCCTTTTTAATTCTGTCTATTCTTGTTTCCAAACACTTAGTCCTATTAATATGATCACTTTAACTCTTGATTGTATCTATATGGTCACTTTGCCATTTGTTCCTAATCATTTGATCTTTGTAACACTTAAGCTGCTATTTTTATCAACCAGCTTTATAAGGGATTTGGAGGTCTTTTGGTTGGTTGTTAGGTTGTACCCTTAGAAGTATGTCTGTATGAATGTATGTAGAACTATACTGCTTTGCGGTTGTGTACTTCATACATTTCACAATTACAACTTTATGATCTTGGTGATTCTTCCCACTGTGCCTGCCCTCACACCCTCAATTCACAACCCCCTTCCTCTTCCCTTTCTTATTCTCACTCTTATTCTTTACTAAGATCTATTTTCAATTAGCTTTATACATATATGATTAACTCTATCATAAGTATAGCATTCAATGAATTGTATAAAAGAGAAAAATATAAGGACAATATTATAAAGAAAAAGACAAACAAGGATATACAATAAGAAGCTGTTTCTCAGTCTCCAAGAGAAGGGCTGTTTATAATCATGGCTTCTCAAAGTGTCAATTCCATTTCTACATGTTGTCTTTTAGGTGGTCGATTAGTTATCACATGTCAGGGAGAACATACAGAATTGTCCCTTTAGGACTGATTTATTTCACTAAGTATAATGTTTTCCAGTTTCATCCATTTTGTTGCTGTGTAGTATATTCCATGGCATACATACCCCATATTTCTTTGTTTTTTTATTTGACAGAGTTAGACAGTGAGAGAGAGACAAAGAAAGGTCTTGCTTCCATTGGTTCACCCCCCAAATGGCCACTATGGCCGGAGCTACGCTGATCCGAAGCCAGGAGCCAGGTGCTTCCTCCCGGTCTCCCATGTGGGTGAAGGAGCCCAAGCACCTGGGCCATCCTCCACTGCCCTCCTGGGCCACAGCAGAGAGCTGGACTGGAAGAGGAGCAACCGAGACCAGAACCAGCGCCCATATGGAATGCTGGCGTCTCAGGTGGAGGATTAACCAAGTGAGCCACAGCACTAGCCCCATGTATCCCATATTTCTTTATCCAGTCTTCAGTTGACAGGCTGGGTTGATACCTGTGCTATTGTGAATTGAGCTATTGTGAATTGAGCAGTGATAAACATGGAGTGCAGTTAGCTGTTTCATGTGCTGATTTCATTTCCCTGGGGTAGACTCCCAGGAGTGGGATGGCTGGGTCATGCGGAAGGTCTATATTCAGACCTCCGAGGTATCGCCACACTGTTTTCCATAATGGCTTTACCAGCTTACATTCCCACCAACAGTGGATTAGGGTACCTTAATCCCTGCATCCTCACCAGAATTTGTTGTTTGTTGATTTCTCTATGAAAGCCATTCTAACCAAGGAGAGGTGAAACCTCATTGTGGTTTTGATATGCATTTCCCTGCAGCTAATGATCCTGAGCACTTTTTCATGTGTCTGTTGGCCATTTGGATTCCCTCTTATGAAAAACGTCTGTTTAAGTCCTTTGCCCACTTCTTAACCTGTTTATTTGTTTTGTTCTTGATTTCTTTCTATTTTTTGGTTATTAAATCTTTATGAGTTACATAGTTTGCAAATATTTTCTCCCATGCTGTCAGTTGTCTCTTCACTTTGCTGATTATTTCTTTTGCAGTGCAAAAGCTTTTTATTTGATGCAATCCCATTTCTTGATTTTGGGTCTGATTGCCTGTGCTTTTGGAGTCTTTTCCAAGAACTCGTTATCTATGCCAATGTCTTGTAGGATTTCCCTAATGTTCTCTAGTAATTTGATGATGTTGGGTAGCAGATTTAGGTCTTTAGTCCATTTTGAGGGGATTTGGGTGAGAGGTGTCAGGTAAAGGTTTTGCTGCATGCTTCTGCATGTGATGATCCAGTTTTCCCAGCACCATTTGTTGAAAAGACTGTGCTTGATCCAGAGGTTAATTTTAGCAAAGAAAAGTTGGTTGTAGATGCTTGGATTGATTTCTGGCATTTATATTCTGTTCCATTGGACTATCCCTCTGTTTTTGTATCAGTACCAGGCTGTTTTGATTGTAACTACCCCATAGTATGCCTTGAAATCTGGTATTGTGATACCTCCAGCTTCGTTTTTGTTGTATAAGATTGCTTTAGTTATTTGGGGTATCCTGTGTTTCCATATGAATTTCAACATGATTTTTTCTATATCTGAGAAGAATGTCTTTGGTATTTTGATCGGTATTGCATTGAATCTGTAAATTGCTTTTGGTAGTATGGATATTTTGATGATAATGATTCTTCAAATTCATGAACATGGAAGATTTTTCCTTTTTTTGTATCTTCTTTTATTTCTTTTTTAATGTTTTGTAATTCTCATAGTAGAGATCTTTGACATTCTTGGTTAAATTTATTCCAAGGTATTTGATTGTTTTGGTAGCTATTGTGAGTGGGATTGATCTTAGAAGCTCCTTCTCAGCTGTGGCATTGTCTGCATTTACTGTTGATTTTTGTGTTGATTTTGTATCCTGCTACATTTCCACACACTTCCATGAGTTTTAATAGTCTCTTAGTGGAGTCTTTTGGATCCCCTGTATATAGGATCACGTCATCTGCAAATAGATATAGCTTGACTTCCTCCTTCCCAATTTGTACCCCTCTGACTTCTTTTTCATGTCTAATGACTCGCTAGAACTTCCAGGACTATACTGAAAAGTAGTGGTAAGAGTGGGCATCCTTGTCTGGTTCTGGATCTCAATGGGGATGCTTACAAGTTTTCTCTGTTCAATAGGACACTGGCCTTGAATTTGTCATAAATTGCCTTGATTGTGTTTAGAAATGTTCTTTCTATTCTAATTTGCCTAAACTTTTCATCAAGAAAGGGTGTTGTATTTTGTCAAATGCTTTCTCTGCTTCTATTGAGATAATCATATGGTTTTTTCTTCAATTTATTAATTGATTTATGAATGTTGAACCATCCCTGCATCCCAGGGATAAATCCCACTTGGTCTGGGTGGATGATCTTTCTGATGTGTCGTTGGATTCAATTGGCTAGTATTCTGTTGATGATTTTTGCACCTATGTTCATCAGAGAGATTGGTCTGTAGTTCTCTTTGTTGTATCTTTTTCCGGTTTAGGAATTAAGGTGATTCTGGCTTCATAGAAAGAATTTGGAGGGATTCTCTCCATTTCAATTGTTTTGAGTAGCATGAGAAGAATTGGAGTTGGTTCTTTAAATGTTTGGTAGAATTCAGTGGTGAAGCCATCTGGTCCTGGGCTTTCTTTGTTGGGAGGGTCTTTATTAGTGATTCAAGTTCTATTTTGGTTATGCATCTGTTTAGGTTTTCTATGTCTTCATAGTTCAATTTAGGTAGGTCATATGTACCCAGGAATCCATCCATTTCTTCTAGGTTTCCCATTTTCTAGGCGTACAGCTCTTTGTAGTAATTTCTGATGATTCTTTTTATTTCTGTGGTGTCTGTTCTTACATTTCCTTTTTGATCTCTGATTTTATTAATTTGGGTCTTCTCTCTTCTTTTTTTTTTTTTTTTTTGGTTAGTTGGGCCAATGGTGTGTCAATTCTATTTTTTTGAACAACTAGCTTTTCATTTTGCTGGTCTTTTGTATTATTTTATTGGTTTTGATTTTGTTGATTTCTGCTCTAATTTTAATTATTTTGTTCTCCTACTAATTTGGGTTTGGTTTGCTATTGTTTTTTTAGATCCTTGAGAAGCATTGATAGCTCAATTATCTGAACTTTTTTGATTTCTCTTTTGATTTCTTCAATGTTGCACTGTTCATTCATTTAAAAAGGGGGGAAAGAAATCACAACAGGCAGAGGCTCTGACCCAGAGGGAACAGTGGCCCCAGCAGACCAGGTGAGAGGAGGAGAGGAATTTGCAGATTCGTGGAGCTGCGGATAGCAGCAGGAGGGAGTGCTTGGTGAACTGCTTCTGAAGTTAAATGCCTCTGCCCATTGTACACGCCTCTGCCCATTGTAGGTTTTTTTCCCTTTTTTTCTTATTTGCTCTTTTGGCATTGAACTGGAATGTCTCTGCCACTCTCACTGGGTTTTCCACTGCAAATTCCCCACAGCTTTATATCAAGCATGTAGATTCAATCCTTTTTAAATATTAATTTTGCCCCATATGATTCAGACTGTCCTGTTGCTATTCTGCCATCTTGGAAAATCTTACGTATTTCTGAACTTTGTCCCAAGACCAAATTCCAAGGCGTTGGATAGTTATTCATTGTATATATTTTTCTAGAAGTGTGAAAATTGAATTGTCTATTAGGAAAGAGCCCCTAAACTAGAAAATAAGAAATCATCAAAATAAATGTGGTTTGGTTTGGAGTTGTACTAGTTGTTGATAGCTGCATAATGAATTACCCCTAAAATTTAGTGGCTTAAAACAACAAACATTTACAATTTCTGTGTGTCTAGATCCAAGTGTGGCTTAGCTGGGTGGTTCTGCTCTCACAGGCTACAGTCTGGTATCAGGACTACAGTCCTCTCAAAGCTGAACTGGGGCAGGATCCAAGTTCATTCATGGTGGATGGCAGGACTCAGTTCCTCCCTGGCTACTGTACTGTGGGCTTCAGTGTCTGCACAGCTGTTGGCTAGAGGCCTGCCTTGTTTTCTTTACACAGGCATCTCTCCATAGGGTAACTCACAACATAGCAGTTGGTTTCCAGCAGAGCAAGCAAGAGAGCAAGAAAGGCAAGCAAGGCTGTTGTCATAGTCTTTGGTCACTTCAGAAGTGACTTCCCATGATCACCTTTGCCATGTATTGCTAGTTTGAAGCAAACTGCTCATCCTAACCCACACTCCAGGGGATGGGTACAAAAAGGTCTGAATTCCCAGAGAACAGACCTCTGAAGACCATCCCAGATACTGCCTATCACATCTACATGTGATTTTTCTAGATTAAAAAAATATAGATTTATCTAATTCCTAACAATTTATCATCCTATTTATGCTTTGTCAAAACTATAATTAATATAAAGGTAATGTCCTCTGACACAGGTGAGGCAGTGTATCCTGGGAACAGAATCTAGTAGTACTGGAGTGAAATGTTGAGATCAGAAACAGTGCTCATTTTTCTAAATGAGGAGCTGTACACCCACTGTACCAACCATCAGGACAAAGTCTTTCAGGAATGCTTTCTATACAGGTAACTAAAAGAGAAACACCTGGAGCTTCAAGTAAGGGTATACATGTGTGACACAAGGGAAAATCAAGGGGTGGTGACTGCTGCAATTGGTTTTGTAGTTTGATAAATGCAAAGCATCATCTTTTCAGTAGTCTTGTCCTCTTAATCATGCATGTCACCTCATGGTCATGGTCACAGGATGGCTTCTCTACATCCAGTCAATATATTACATTGTAAATAGAATTAGAGAGGCAAAGGCCCATGCCATTTCCTTCTTTCTCTTTTCATAGGGAAGACAGAGCTTAGGCACACATTGGACACAGTGGTAAAAACACTTTTTGGGATGCTTACATCCTATGTTGGGGTGCCTGAGTTCAAGTCTTTGCCATGCTTCTGATTCTTATTGTTAATGTAGAAGGCAGTAGGCGATGGCTTAAATACTTGGGTCCCTGCCACCCATGTGGGAGACCCAGATTAAGTTCTGGGCTCCTGACTTCAGCCTAACCCAGCCCTAGCTGTTGTGAGCATTTGGGGAATGGACCAGCAGATGAAAGATCTCTGTCTGTATCATTCTCTCTCTCTCTTTTTTTAAAGATTTATTTATTTATTTGAAAGTCAGAAGTACAGAGAGAGAGAGAGAGAGGTCTTCCATCTAATGATTCACTCCCCAGATGGCCACAATGGCCAGAGCTGCGCCAATCCGAAGCCAGGAGCCAGGAGCTTCTTCCAGGTTTCCCACATGGGTGCAGGGGCCCAAGGACTTGGGCCATTTTCTACTGCTTGCCCAGGCCATAGCAGAGAGCTGGATTGGAAGAGGAGCAGCCAAGACTCGAACTGGCGCCTATATGGGATGCCAGCACTTCAGGCCAGGGCGTTAACCTAGTGTGCCACAGCACCAGCCCCTGTATCATCCTCTTTCAAATTAATTTTTTAAAGATATATTTATCAAGTTACAGAGAGAGGGAGACAGATCTTCCATCTGCTGGTTCACTTCCCAAATGGCTGCAATGGCCAGTGCTGAAGCAGGCCAAAGCCAAGAGTCAGGAGCTTCATCTGGGTTTCCCGCAAGGGTGTCAGAGACCCAAGTTCTAGGGCTATCTTCTGCT
This sequence comes from Sylvilagus floridanus, assembly GCA_949820135.1. NCBI lineage: Eukaryota > Metazoa > Chordata > Mammalia > Lagomorpha > Leporidae > Sylvilagus > Sylvilagus floridanus. Next base: position 31,299,020 of record OX463236.1, on the reverse strand, counting down.
GCTTTCGCAGGTGCATTCACAGGGGCAACAAGGGCACAAACTGGCATCCATATGGGATGCTGGTGTCATCGGAAGAAGCTTTACCTGCTATGCCACAACGCTGACATATCAAATAAAAAAATTTTTAAAAGCAAAGCTTTACTGGAAGTCCTACCCAACAGGCTTCCATTTGAAACTCATTGGCCAGAACTGAGTCATGTGGTTCCAATCACTGGCCAAAAAGGCTAAGATTGCTGAAACAAGTCTAAACCAATCATGCTTTATCTTTGAAAACAAAGAATTCATGCCATTATCTGAATCAGTTAGGATTTGCTGGCAGAGAAGCAGAATAGTGAAAGCTGGACAGGCAACTGACAAATTTTTTGTAAACCTCTTGTTGTTTTTCATATGCTGTATATATCCAATGTAATATCAGTTTTCATACCTAAAAAGATATGTTCCGGGGTCGGCACCGTGGCACATTATGTTCATCCTCTACCTGCGGCACCAGCATCCCATATGGGCACCAGTTCTAATCCCAGTTGCTCTTCTTCCAGTCCAGTTCTCTGCTTGGCCTGAGAAGGCAGTGGAGGATGGCCCGAGTGCGTTGGCCCCTGTACCCACATGGGAGACCTGGAGGAAACACCTGGCTCCTGGCTTCAGATTGGCGCAGCTCCGGCCGTTGTGGCCACTTGGGGAGTGAACCAATGGAAGGAAGACCTTTCTCTCTGTCTCTCTCTCTCTCACTGTCTGTAGCTCTGCCTGTCAAATAAATAAATAAAAATCTTTAAAAAAACAAAAAAGATATGTTCCTATGTGCAGGCATCTTTAAGTATAAAATCCCTAATGTACTTCAATTTTCCTTCTTAAAAATCCCTATCCAGAAATAAAATACCTAGATTTTCAGACAAAAATCCTCATGATTCTTTTTATCTAATGTACATATAAACTGCTTTTAAAATATTGCCTTCAGATACATTTAACAGGAAGAAATCATCTAAGATTTACCACATTAGCCAAGTATTATCAAAACACAACAAGGCAAGATTACTTTCCTTGACGTCTGTAGCTAAAGTTTTGTCAACTTAGGTTTCTGAAGTTGTAGCATCATAAGCCAACGCTGCACAAAGGTATTTAATGTCATTTATAAAAATCTGGTTATATAAACTGTTGATTCCTTATAAAATATCTCTTGAGACACAGAAATATCACTAAAGCACATTTTGTGCCTTTGATCAGTGGGTGTGCAGAGTCATTCTTGCCAAAGGGGCAGCTTGTTCCATAGATTACAGAACAGAAAATCAGTTTTTAGTGTAGCTCAGCCTCATCAGAGGCATCCCATTCTAGGAAGCTACATGGCATCTACACCTCTTAGGTGCTCTGTTTTCTTAGTAAGCAAGTTTCTAATTCCTTTTCTGCTCCAAATCTAAGAAAACAGATAAAATGCTGCTCCTGGCAAGCTCAGCCCTTCCCAGCACGGTAAGTCCCCTAGGAAAAGGGGATCAGGAGTGACTGTTTTGATGAGTGATAAAGCAAACTGAGGTTGCATATGAACACTGAGGATTCAGAAACAGTCATCAGTGGATGGACCTGAGACTCCTGAGACGGTTATATGTTTAAGTTTAGATGCGAGTCTTGCTGCCCTTTGCCTTAGCCGCAGAACATAGCAGTCAGCTGCAGAGAAGGTATATGGTGACAGCAGGTAGTAGAAGAGCCCAAGAGCATTCCAAAGCCTGAGTCCCAATCCTGTGTCTGCCACTAAATAAGAAGGTATCCGTGATGCAGTCATCTGGTTACTTTGGCCAACAGCTGTTCCATCTCAAATGAGATTCCATTTCTTCAATTGTTCCTTTAGCTCTGAATAGCTACAGGGCTGCTGGAGCAAACTGTGCTTTGATTGATGTGAAATTTTGAACTTCCTTCAATGGAATGACTATTCACTCAGCAGAAGTTCGCTGGGTTTGGTGCATTTTGAGTAGAAGTCAAAATGTTCAATAAGGATATTTGTGTAAATATTCCTTCCAGTTTTCTTTACTAGAGATGATGTACAAAAAATGTCCATGTTCACATTTAAATAAGACATTTCTCCAAAACTCATGCAGAGATATCCTTCAGGTCAAGAGATGTAAATGGGGAAATGGAGGTGTGTGGGGAGAGTGATGTCAGTTCCTAGGGAAATTGCTTGGAGATCAGGGCTGGATAAAAGCCTGGGAATTGTGAAGTTAGAGTTCTAATTTTGGTTTTTCCACCGATTCACTTGGGACCTTGAGAATGTCTGGCCCATTTTAATCATTCCATGCCTCAGTTTCCTTATCTGCCAGAAGTCTCTGGCTAGGTGCCCAAATTTGTGAGAACATACTGTTCAGGGCCATAAAAATATAATCAGAGTTTAAAACGCAAAACATCCTAGTTACTAGACATCTTGACTTAAAGTGGAAATGTTAAAAGAGTTACTCCTTTCATAATCAAAATGTGAATTTTTAGGAAGCATATCTTGAGGCAGGGGATGGAATTAAGCAAATAAGACCACCAGAAGGGAATGCATAAACAAAAAGAGTACGGATGTGAAATGCAAGTTCCAGCTTTGCCACTTAACAACTGTGCAATCTTCAGTTTTCTCACTGGTCAAATGGGAATGATGACATTGCCCCAGAGGGTAGGAGTGATTACAAGTTGGGTGTTTTGAGGGTTTGAATTCACAGACACCATGTGCTTTGTAACTTAGAGTTTCTCTTATAATTGCCTATAAAGAAGCCTGGTCACCCAGAGCAAAGAATTTTCTTAGTGCTGCTATTTGGTGAGCATGTACTATACTGCAGTGCTCTGTACTTATGCTGAATACTATGCATACATTGTCTCCTGCACCCCCCACAAAAGCCTAATATACTTACAGCTGTAGAAATGAAGGCAGACAGAAACAAAGCCTGACTTCTGGATCCACTGTATTTCTTTAATTTGCTTTGAGTTCTTTTACTCAACTGTGCCTCATTGCCTATTAATATTCTTTGAAGCCACCTTAAAATTTCAAGACTAAAGCAGCAACTTGAGTATATTTATAAAACATGTTATTTTGGTCCTGTGTCTATTCACCCCTGGAGACCTGCTCCATATTCACTGGGATATTTGGGAATAAATCATTCTCAGCAGAAGTTTCTGTAAAGCACTGAGAACTTAACCACCCAGAATTTACAAAACAACATAAAAGAAAGTATATCAATTGCCAATATGAATATGCCAATACTGATAAAAGTATCTGTGCTTAGAAAAATAATCATCAAGAAACCTTGTACACACTCTTACTAACTGAAATATCTTCATTAACTGAAGGTATTTCTATTAACAGGGACCAATTGTGCATATAGTGAGACACTGCTCTCAGAGGTCATGCTATGGCAATTATTAGTTTCCAAAAGAGTTAAATTTGGTAAGCTCTCTTCATTAATGTGCCTTTTGATTATGAAATACTCTACTCTCCCTTAGAGAAAATTTGAGAAATATTTTTGTAAAGGGGTGCAGTGCTAAAGAAAATCAGTCTCTTTGAGACCCCATTGGAAACTCAAATCCACTTCTTGTTTGCCTGGAAAATTCATTAACATTTCCAAGCCTCATATTTTTCTATAAAATGGGGATTTTATCTTACACAGTTGGTGAAGCTAAATGAGAATGGTATCTGATCATAACCACCAGTCCACAAATGTTGGGAATGTATTCCTCCCCTTGGAAAAAGATCTCAAGGCAAAGCTGCTTAGAGTCTGCTCTATAGATTGGGTTCCCATGTCCCCAGTAAACTACTTCTTAGCCTTCTTTGATAATAGGCATTATTTTCTAATAGAGGTGATGGCCCTTTCCCAACACACACACAAGACATATGCACTTGTTTCAAAGTACCTCTGGACCACCGTCGCCCACTCTCTGACCTCAGATTAAGAAACCTACTCTAGTAACTCTTTTGGCTTCACCAAATCCTCTTACAAAACAAGATCTTTTGCTATATTGTAGTTGAATGAAGGAAAACTGCAGGTCCTTATTTTTTTATAGCTGTGGAAACAATATAGTGACAGAACACAAACTCATAATAGACAACTGAGTAAGTTGCACAAAAACTGAATTAAAGTGTTGGTCGGATTTGTCATCCTACAACTTTTTAAATATACAGTAATTGTTTGCCATGGAATCTAAAGGGACAGAGGAAAAATGGAGTGGCAGCAAAACTACTTAACTTCATTTACAGAATTGTGACCACACCACTTTTACATATAATACAATGGATATTAGGACACTGGGCAATGGAGCAAGAAACAGAATGTTCTAGAAAATAAACTTTCAAAATTGGTAAGCATCATGCACTTTTTCCAAGAGACATTTTATTGTGTTGAATCAAAGGTGGCTCTTTGGCACTGAGCAGCTCCACAGAGTCATCCAAGTCCTCATTGCCTAATCCTGAGCTTGGCTGCACACTGCTGGCGATCATCAACTTGTTTGGATTTCAAATTACATTAGATCTCTTCATATAGCTGCCACCACCAGACAGTTGAGCTAGCTGTAACTGGCCTTCCTGTTAGTAATTTTGTTTTTAACCTTGTGCTTCAGTTTAGTTTACAGAAGTCCTTGCAGAGGGATAAAACCCCCTGAGAATTGTCTAGGTGATCCTACACCTGCAAGAGAATACCACTGGGAGAGAGACCAAGTTCACATTCTGACCCCATGGTTGCTCTGTGAATCTTTAGCAACTCACCTTCCAGATGCTTCTTTTGTAAACTGGCAGTAACCTTCCTTTCCAGATAGATTTGAAGCTTCAGATGCTGTTCACAGATACAATGCATACAGAAGCATTTTGCTAACTATTAAGTTCTGTGTGACTGCCAACTCATTTCAATATTTCCTAGAGGCCACCTAAAAGAACTTCTATAGGATTCATCATACATGGACCACTGAGATTTGTATTTGTCATCATTCAAAACTTTATTTTCAATTTGTTTAATTCAAAAGTGATGCTGGGGCTGGCGCTGTAGCGCAGTGGGTTAACGCCCTAACCTGAAGCGCCAGCATCCCATATGGGTGCTGGTTCACATCCTGGCTGCTCCACTTCTGATCCAGCTCTCTGCTGTGGCCTGGGAAAGCAGTGGAAGATGGCCCAAGTCCTTGGGACCCTGAACCCCCGTGGGAAACCTGGAAGAAGCTCCTGGCTCCTGGCTTCGGATCAGTGCAGCTCAGGCCTTTGTGGCCAATTGGGGAGTGAACCATTGGATGGAAGACATCTCTCTCTCTCTCTCTCTCTCTCTCTCTCTCTCTCTCTCTCTCTCTGCCTCTCCTCTCTCTGTGTAACTCTGATTTCCAAATAAAATAAATAAATCTGTTTAAAAAAGTGATGCTGTCTCTGGTCATCTTTTATTTTTTAATTGTCTTCCCTTTCTAATTTTCTTCTTGTTAATGTCATCTTTGTTCTCCCTAGCAGAAAAGACAAGCTCAAAGTTCATATTAAGCTTAGCTCTCCCCCATCTCCAAGTAACCATGTCCTGTGAATTCCTCCCTTATTTTTTCCTAGAGTTCCTTATCTTATTTTATCACGACCACTTTTCCAGTTTTGACCCGACCATGTCAAACTTGAATGACAGCAGCAGTTTCCCTGCCTTCAGTCTCTGCCTCCTTACTGCCAGCCTATGTGCTATTGTCAAATTCATCTTGATAAATTACTACACTAACTAGCTACACATCTCTGTTCCAGAGTCTTTAATAGACCACCACTGCATGGAAAATAATCTGCCCCCAACCTATCTTTGCAGCCTTGACCATTATGGTCCACTTTTCCTGTGACACCCACTGTCCTCACTTTTGTTGGCTCTTGGGACTTTGCTGACTGTATTTCCAAGGCCCACATTTCTTTCTTCTCCAAAGCCCACATCCCAGCACTCTGTGAAGTATTTTTGATGCCTCATAGCTCCCAGTGATCTAGTTTCCTGATTTAATTCTAGTTGTGTTTGGGACATCACTAATCAATTTTAAACTAACTGTTCTTTAACATTGCGTGTGTCATTGTCTCCAAAGGCATTCAGTTAGGGCAACTTCTTTATGTTTTACTGAATGTCTCATATCCTCATCTGTGTTGCTGGATTTTACTTTAAGGCAAGGAATCTAACCATAATGATTTGATTTTTCCCAGTGTAGTCGTTTTCAAATTTTGCATGGTAAAGAAACAACTGGAGAACACATTAAAGGCTATGTCCACATTAACAGGCAGAAAGAAATATAAATGACATTTCAAGGACAGAAGTACATCTGATTCTTTTTTTTTCTTGTAATTTTCTTGGTGCCAATTTCAAGGTTCAAGTTGCTAGTACAGCAACAATTCATAGATTTGTCATCTTGGTTCAGAACAAAGAAATCACTTTCTTAGTTTTCCTAACTATTCTTTGCCTCTTCCGAGTCCAGAGAGGGTAATGAGGGGGGAGTGAGGCCCAGATAAGCTGTGTTTCCAATTTGTTCCAAGTGGCACTGATGTTGTGGTCAATTTAAGCATCCGTATTAGTTCCTTTTTGTTGCTATAATGAAATAAATGAAGCAAGGTCCTTTATAAAGAAAGAGGTTGATTCAGCTTACAGCTTTGGAGACTGAAAGCTCAGAGAACATGACGCTGGCTCTGGCGAGGGTCTCCCCTCACTGAGGCACAATCATGGCAAATGGCATGGTGAAAGTAGTGGGTTTGAGACAGGAAGACAGAGTGGAGAGAGGTCGATCATGCTCCTTTATAACAAACAAGGTTCCCATGTGACATATACTAATCTCTGCCCAGGGCAGAGGCTCCAATGACCTAGAATTCTTTCCCTGGACCCGCCTTTTAAAGATCCCATGACCCCACATCACCACAGTGGGTACCAAGTTTCCAGCACATGGGCCTTTAAGGGATACACTCACACTTACCCAAATCATGGCAGCATCTCCAACAGGGATGGCACGGGAATACCACTGTTCATTTTTGGATACTGGGTAGTGAGTGTTTCTCTCTCACTCTCTCTTTGTTCTTTCTCTTCTTCTTCCATCCCATGCTCACATTCTGTCACTTTTTTTCTTTTAGATCGACTTTGAAGATGTGATTGCAGAACCAGAAGGGACACACAGTTTCGACGGCATCTGGAAGGCCAGCTTCACCACCTTCACTGTGACGAAATACTGGTTTTACCGCCTACTGTCTACCATCTTTGGCATCCCAATGGCACTCATCTGGGGCATTTACTTTGCCATTCTCTCTTTCCTGCACATCTGGGCAGTTGTGCCTTGCATTAAGAGTTTCCTGATTGAGATTCAGTGCATCAGCCGAGTCTATTCCATCTACGTCCACACCTTCTGTGATCCACTCTTTGAAGCTATTGGCAAAATATTCAGCAATGTCCGCATCAGTATGCAGAAAGAAATATAAATGACATTTCAAGGGTAGAAAGTCCTGATTCTTGTTTTTCTTTTTAATTTTCTTGGTGCCAATTCCAAGTCTCAAGTTGCTAATACAGCAACAATTTATGAATGATGTATCTTGGTTCATAACAAAGAAATCACTTTCTCAGTTTTCATAGCTATTATTTTCTCTTCTGAGCTATTTCATGTATTTTTGGCAGGCTGAATGTTTTAAAGCCATTCCAATGTTTTTCCTTACATTTTGATTTGGATGAGGATCACTGTTTTGTTGGCTGGGATATGAACATATTATTGACAGATAACTTGAGAGAGAGATGAAGAACTAAGGAAAGAAAAGAAAAAGAACACACAACTTTACTGCCTACTCCAAAATGTTGATTTTTTTATAGAAAGGGGAGAATTCCAGACTACGGCCATTAAGTGTACAGGTATTTGGGCAGATTTTAAGCAGATCCTGTACTAACTCCTGGCTGAGGAGTTAGTAAATCACTGTGGGTCACTTTAGTGATCCATTGGGGTCTAGTGATCCTTACTGAGTTAGAAAATATAATCATCTGCATTCACATTATGTGACCAATGCCTTACACTTCTCGAAATTTTAAACTATGATAGTTCCTGTGCCTGAATATTTGTTAAATAGATAACAAGACCTAAGTGCCTTCCTCTTTTTTCTCATTGTCCTTTTCAACTAGAACCTAATTCTTCACTTTCATTAGTTCTGCAGCCTCTGAAAACCAAAATTAGAGAATCCATTCTCTAGTTCTCTGTGCCTGTTTATACTGAAACACAGACGTGGCACAGCATAGATCTGCACTTCATCATGCAGCATCTCTATCCATATTGAGTATGGGAGCCCTAGAAAGCAAATTACAGTGGACAAGTGGGGCTGAGTCCTCTCTGGGCTGGCAGGGGTGGAAGCCAGCGTTCCCTGCCTCTCATCAGCTGAATGTGGTCAGCATGTCTATTCAGCTCCGTTTATTTTCAAGAATAATGACGCTTTCCTGAATCCAAACTAATCCATCACCGGGGTGGTTTAGTGGCTCAACATTGTGTTCCCTTTTCAGCTGATCAGTGGGCCTCTAGGGATGGGATGTCAAAATGGAGGCCATTGTGTAAGACTGTCAGCGGTGTTGTAAATGTGACCCTTCTAAGTAAAGCGCTTGCAACCGTCTGTTAGGCTGGGACACTAGTCCCTCCCTCTCCTAGGAGCTTTGGCCCTCATCCAAATGCCACTTTGCTCAGAAAGAAGATGAGGAGAGGAGGCAGTAGCAAAAGATTGAGCTAATTTGCTGGAATCAGTTCAAATTCTTCTGAACTCAAGCTGAGGAATTTCACCTGTAAACCTGAGTCATGCAGAAAGCTGCCTGGTACATCCATAAGCTTTTTATTTCTCCTGTTCATTTTGTTATTCTGCCCTTGGAGACTTTTTTAAACCTCCAGTTATGCTTTCACTTGTATTTTCATACACTTATTAGAACTTTGTTTGATTTTTTTTGCCTCTTCCAATCTTCCTGAACCTTTAATTGCCGACCTGTTATCTCCGATATTTTGCATTTAAAACAGACACTGGCATGGACATAGTTTTAAATTGTGTACATAACTGAAAATGTACTATACTTTTTATGTGTAAAGATATCTTTATCTTTATATGATGAACATCACTAGGGAAATGGCTTTGTGATTCAATCTGTAAACTGTGTATCCCAAGACATGTCTGTTCTACATAGATGCTCAGTCCCCCGTGCAAATCAATTGCTGGTCCAAAAAACTGCTGAGATTTTATATGCTTAATGATATATTTTACACTTTTTTATCCTGCATGTCCTATAAAGGTTACAAATTCTGCACAATAAACAATTAAAACTGTCAACTTCCATTATTTCCTCCTACATGGGCATTTACGTGTCAGTGTTTGTGTTTGTGTCTGTGTATTTGTATGTGGTGAGCATGTGCATATTGTGTGTGTACATGTATATAGTGTGCGGGGGGGTGTAAAGATTTCTCACTTTTAAATCTTGACAAAGTTATTTAAGTGGGATCTTTCTGCTAAGATTAACCCCATTCATGGATTACTCCAAATAAAAATTATAATTAATGATAAATGTTATATGCTATCTCATCCAATGTGAGCCCCTAATAACTTTGTGGGATGGACGTTAATGTCATCATTTGACAAATGACACAATTTGTATTCAGGGGGTTGGGCAAGGCCTTGAACTTTACCATGATGTAACTGAAATTTCTTAAGAGGTAATTATTTTTTTCTTGGCTAAATTCACATTCAGGGTTTCTGTGTCAGGGTTCACCAAAGAACCGGAACCGACAGCAGACAGAGAGAAATGACAGATGATAGGTGATAGAGAGATTGATATGACAGATGGACATAGAGATCAAGATGACAGAGATAAAGATGGAGATAAGAGATGATAAAGGTTAAGACAGAGAGCAAGAGATTCATTATAAGGAATTGGCTCACACAATGATGGAAGCTGACAAGTTCCAGGATTTGCAGTAGGAGCCAGCAAGCTGAAGCTGCAGCAAAGTTGATCTTGTTGCTCCATTCCAAAAGACAGCAAAATCAAGACCCTGGAAGAGCTGATAAAGCACTTTGAGTCCAATGGTAGGAGAAAACCGATTCCCCAGTGTCAAAACAGTCAAGCAGAAGGAATTCTCTCTCACTGGGAGGACGGTCAGCCTTTATTTCTCTTCTGTTGATTGGATGAAGCCCATTCATGTTAGGAAGGTCAATTTGATTTACTCTTTCTACCAATTTAAGTATTAATCTCATCCACACACACCCTCAAAACCATAAACAGAATGATGTAGGACCAAACACCTGGAAATCCCATGGTTCAGGTAAGCTGTCAAAATGAACCCTCGCAGCTTCCAAACCAAATTTCATGAAGGGTATCTTCTAAGCCTCCCACCCTGAAGTTCTCTGAAGCAGTTAACAGTGTTCCTCTCTTGCTGGGCTTTCAAGAAAGCATGGAGGCTGCTTAGTTGGTAACCCAGTCTGGATTTGTGTTTACCCAACAAATCCACTGCTATTATACACATGGAGACATGGCTTTGATCAAGGCAGCATTTGACATCCTGGCTGAAGTTAGGTCTCCAGTTCAGGCAGAATGAGTGACATGACTTTAAACAAGGATTATCTTTCCTTTGGTTTTATGATTTGAATCTAAACAAGTACATATTAACAAGATCAGACCCATTCCCATTTTGTTTGAGTTACATACATGAAATAGTTCCATCCCCACAGATAACCACATGGCTTCAGACCACTCTTAATCTGCATTGGGAGTAAATAGCTTCATACATCACACATTTAGTAAATGTTAGTTACATAATAATACACATCAGTCCAGTGAAGCAAGGCTGTCTAAACAGTTGACTCATACCTTCCCTGATGTGGGTGCTGATATTCAAACGTTCTGCTTTTTAAATTGGAATTCTTGTTTATGAAAGTGAGAGGAGAGGAGAATTAAAAAAAAAAATAAGGCACCTTAACATAATACAAAAGGGTAAAACCATAAAAAAAGATCATGGTTATGAATACATAAAAATCATATCCTTCTTTTTTCTTTTTTAATTTTTTTGACAGGCAGAGTTAGACAGTGAGAGAGAGAGAGACAGAGAGAAAGGTCTTCCTTCTGTTGGTTCACTCCCCAGATGGCTGCTACAGCCGGCACACTGCGCCAATCCGAAGCCAGGAGCCAGGTGTTTCCTCCTGGTCTCCCATGCGAGTGCAGGGCCCAAGGACCTGGGCCATCCTCCACTGCACTCTTGGTCCACAGCAGAGAGCTGGACTGGAAGAAGAGCAACCGGGACAGAATCCCGCACCCCAACCGGGACTAGAACCCAGGGTGCCGGCACTGAAGGCGGAGGATTAGCCTAGTGAGCCGCGGCGCCGGCCGATCATATTCTTCTATATATAAAAACTAGTAGAAACAAAATAAATGATAGAATGATAAAAGGAAGCATTTGATATATGTAATATATAGTATACATTACATATATTTTATATTTATATATATATATATATATATATATATCACATGCTTAGCACTGTGCTTTAAAAGATGTACAGAGATATAAAGAAAAAAATGAGCATGCCAACTGAAAAGTATGGAAATAAATGAAAAGGTAATTTACACAAAGAAGTGTATAATCATATGAAAAATTTCCATTCATCAATAATGGCATGCAAATAATCAAAATTGTGAGATACCATTTTCACCTAAGTTTGCAGAGTTGAAAAATGAAAGTCAAGTGCACATTGGTGAGGACACAGGAAAGAAAGCACACACATTCATTGCTTCTGTGAGGGTGAGTAAGAGAAGCCTTTTGGGGGACAATTCAATGTACATAAGATTGAATCCACAGTGCCATTTACTAAAAATGTAACAAAGCATACCTTGGATCATCAATCAGAGATGTTCATTATTTGTTTGTCAGTAGTATCATAAATTGGAAACAACATAAACGTCCAAAAACAAGGAATCAGATATGTTATTTTTACACTTTGATATTTTATCCAGTGGGATAGTTAATGAAGTGGAAATATGTCCATGACATGATATTAACTTAAATGGTAGAGTTAAACAATGGTCTGTAGTATATGTAGCTGACTTTCGCTTGCTTAAAAATTAAGGGAAGTAGATTCAAATAGATGCATCATTTCTGAGTTCCTGCTACATCACAAACATTATTGTTCTTACACAAGATTTCAAGATAAGTATTGATGTTTTCATTGTACAAATAAGGTTTAGAGAATTTTAGTGAGTCACCCATTCACATAACTGCTAAGTATTAGAGCTATCATCACATCCCAGAGTGTCTTGCACCAAAGCCTTGCTCCTCACTCTCTATCCTCCAGCTCTTGGCAGTGTCTGAGCCCTAAGCCTTCCTCTTCATGAAGCTTTCCATTTCCACTGGCTTCTCACTGACTCGCAGAATCATTTTCCATGTGTAGTAAGTGAGTAAAGTGAGCATAGATGAAGCAAACGTTAGCAATAGTTTCATGCACCAATATGTGTGTGCAGACTTGGCTCACAGAGATTTTTTTAAAGATTTTATTTATCTATTTATTTGAAAGGTAGAATTACAGACAGAGAGAGGGAGAGACAGAGAAAGGTCTTCTATCTGCTAGTTCACTCCCCAATTGGCACAATGGCTAGAGCTGGAGTGATCCGTAGCCAAGAGCCAGGAGCTTCTTCAGGGTCTTCCATGTTGAGACAGGGACCCAAGCATTTGGGCCATCTTCCGCTGCTTTTCCAGGCCACTAGCAGAGAGATGGATCTGAAGAGGAGCAACCAGGACATGAACCAGCACCCATATGGGATGTCGGCACCACATGCAGAGGCTCAGCCTACTATGCTACAGATTGGACCCCAAGTCTGTGTCCTTTAAACATTAGTTCACTCAATCTTCCCAGTAACTCTGGATGGTGCAAATATTTTCACCATCCCAACTTTATAGATTAGGAAATTTAGGCTCAGAGGAGTCAAGTATCTTGCCCAGAGTCACACAACCAATAACTGACAAAGTCAGAGTTATGAATTCATGGAGTCTAGCTCTAAATCTGGGAACCAAACATGTTGCTAAGCCATAAGGTTAGTGGTAATGCTGAAAAACAGAAGCAAGTTGTATCTCTACTGACAACAAGTAATGGTCAACAGTATGGTGTCATTAAAATGCAAATTGAATCATTTACATCTAAAATATAAAAGTAAAACTGCTTTCACAAATTTATCAAAATATTTGACTAAAGAGTTTGAATATAAGTTTTCCTAACAAACACACAAAAAAAGAATTTACTAGGGTAGACATTGTGGCAGAACAGTTAAGCTATCTGGGAAGCCCATAACCCATAACAGGGTGCTGGGGTTCAAGTCCTGGCTCTGCTTCTGATCCAACCTCCTGCTATTGTGCACCATGGGAGGCAGCAGTAACAACTCAGAACTTGAATCCCTACCTTCCACATGGTAGAGCCAGATAGAGTTCTTGGCTGCTAGATTCAGCCTGGCCCAGCCCTGGTTGTTGCTGGCATTTGGGGATTAAACCAGCAAAAGGAAAATTCTCTCTCTCTTTCTCTAAGTGTGTGTATGTGTGTGTCTCTCTCTAAGAGTGTGTGTGTGTGTCTTTGTCACTCTGCTTTGTTTTTAAATACGTAAAAATAAAAGTTACTTTAACAATGTTTTCTTATAGTCTATTTTCTGTCATATTATAGTTTAGTAACTTTCAAGATCCTGAAATGAAAGTGATAAACTGACACACTCCAGGACAGACTTCAATTGAAAGGAATAATTATGTTTTTTGGACTAAATCATAACATAAATATTATTAAACAAAAATTACTCTATGGAACCATTTTACCATTAAGATTCAAAACTATGGCTTTTTACCTTCCTTTCATATACTTGGCTCTTGTAATCATTCTCTAATCTTCCAACTGCTTGAACAATAATGAATTTCTTTAGTTTTTCATGACCCAACTCCCTGAGGACATCAGTACAAAATCTTCTCCTACTACAAAGCACAAGAATCTGCTTAGATTTGCTCCCCTATTCTCTTTCGCTTTTGCTAAATACAAGTCTGTAATCTGATCTGTTAGGAATGCCTTCCCTTCTTAGATTCCCAAGATACTTGCTCCCTTGATTATCTCTTATGATTCCTCAATCACCAGTCAATGCTGGTGTTCTGGATTGTTCTCATTAGCCTACAAATACCATGGATCTCTTTTTCATTAAAAAAAATATCCTCCCTTGGCATCAGATCCTTTTTGAACCATCAACTGTTTTCTTTATTTTACAGCCAAACTTCTCTAAAGAATTATCTACTCCGTGTGTGTGTGTGTGTATGTGTGTGTGTGACTCTCTCTTTCCCTCTTTGTCACTTTATCTTTCAAAAACTAAATAATTTTAAAAGAGGGGGTAGCACTGTGGTATGGGACTTAAGCTGCCAGTACTGAGACTGCTCTGCTTCCTATCCAGCTCTCTTCTAATGCGCCTGGGAAGGTAGTGGAAGATGACTCAAGTTCTTGGGCCCCTGCACCCACCTGGGACACCTGGATGGAATTCCACGTTCCTGCTTCAGTCTGAACTAGCCACAGTTGTTGCAGTCATTTGGGGAGCGAACCAGCAGATGAATAATTCTCTCTCTCTCCCTCTTACTTTCTCTGTTACTCTGTCATTCATATAAATAAATAAAGCTTTAAAAAATCTATAGACATTATACCATGGCTAGAATTTTATATGTGTGAGTGTGTCTCAGTTTTCTAAAGTAATATTTTGCTTCAGGTACCCATACACAGGAATGGGCATAGTCATCAGTCAATGTCATCATTGGTTCCTGAGGGGTTCTTTTTTTTAAAAAATGTGTATTCATTTTATTATTTATTTACCAGTGTAATACTTATGACTTTACTGCCAAATCAAAGAATTAGAGTACTGATAAAACTCACAACTACACATTTGCTCCTTCTCTTTCATACCATCTTAATTTCCTTTACAAGTATCAGTAGGAATAGGTGGTAGTCATTTTTTTTTTTACCCAGAAATATTTTACTTAAGGTATACAAATGTTATACCTTTCATAAGTTCAACTTCAGGAACACAGTGATTCTTCCCACCCTAGCTATCCCTCCACTCACACTCCCACCCTTCTTCCTCCTCCCTCTCTTATTCTTATTCTTATTTTTTACTAGGATATATTTGCGATTAACTCTATACTAAGTAGAGTTCAACAAATAGTATGAAAAACAAAACTGTTCCTCAATAGTCGAGACAAGGGCTGGTCAAAATCATTGCATCTCAAACTGTCAATTTCACTTCTATAGATTATCTTTTAGGTGTTTTATTAGTTATCACAGATCAGGGGGAATATATGGTATTTGTCCTTTTGGGACTAGCTTATTTCACTAAGTATAATGTTTTCCAGGTGTATTCATTTTGTTGATAATTATAGGATTTCACTTTTATTTTTTTATCACTCTGTAGTAGTCCATGCGTACATTTCCCATAATGTTTTTTACCCAGTCTTCAGTTGATGGACATCTGGGTTGATTAGGTATCTTAGCTATTGTGAACTGAGCTACAATAAACCTTGGGGTACAGATAACTCGTTCATATGCTGATTTTATTTATATTGGGTAAATTCCAAGGAATGGAATGGCTGGATTATATGATAGGTCTATATTCAGATTTTTTAGGTATCTCTGTACTCTCTTCCATAGTGGTTTTACCAGTTTACATTCCCACCAACAGTGGATTAGGATATCTTCTCCCCACATCCTCACCAGCATTTGTCGTTTGTTGATTTCTGTATGAAAGCCAATCTGACTGGGGTAAGGTGAAACCTCATTGTGGTTTTGATTTGCATTTCCCTGATGGCTAGTGATCCTGAACATTTTTTCATGTATCTGTTGGACATTTGGATTTCCTCTTCAAAAAATATATATTTAAGTCCTTTGCCCATTTCTTAACCTGGCTTTTTATTTTATTGTTGTTGAGTTTCTTTATCTCTTATATATTCTGGTTATTAATCCTTTATCAGTTGCATAGTGTGCAAATAATTTCTCCCATTCTGTCAGTTGCCTCTTCACCTAGGTGAGTGTTTCTTTTGCAGTACAGAAGCTTCTCAATTTGATATTACCCATTTGTTAATTTTGGCTTTGACTGCCTGTTCCTCTGGGGTCCTTTCCAAGAACTCTTTGCCTATGCTGATGATTTGCAAGGTTTCCCCAAAATTTTCTAATAATTTGATTGTATCAGGTCATATATTTAAGTCTTTGAACCATTTTGGGTGGATTTTTGTGTAAGGTGTAAGGTGTAAGGTCTTGCTTCATACATCTGCAAGCAGAGATCCAGTTTTCTCAGCACCATTTGTTGAAGAGACTGTCCTTGCTCAAGGGATTGATTTTAGCTCCTTTGTCGAAGATAAGTTGGTTCTAGATGTATGAGTTGATTTCTGAAGTTTCTATTCTGTTCCATTTGCCTGGCCATCTGCTTTTGTTCCATACCAGGCTGTTTTGATTAAAACTGCCCTGTAGTATGCCTGGAAATCTGGTATTGCGATGCCTCAGGCTTTGCTTCTGTTGTATAACATTGCTTTAGCTATTTGGGGTCCCCTGAGTTTCCATATAAAATTCAACATTTTTTTTCTAATGTGAGAATAATGTTCTTGGTATTTTGGTTCAAATCACATTGTATCTGTAAATTGCTTTTGGGAGTATAGATATTTTGATGATAATGATTCTTCAATCCATGAACATGGAAGATTTTTCCATTTTTTGTCTTCTATTTTTTCTTTAATATTTTGTAACTCTCATCATAGAGATCTTTGATAATCTTGGTACTTTCCAAAGTATTTAAATTTTTTTGCAGCTATCGTGAATGGGATTGATCTTAGAAGTTCTTTCTCAGCCATGGCACCATTTGTGTATAAAAAAGCTATTGATTTTTGTGTGTTGATTTTTAAAATTTTTTTTTAATTTATTTGACAGAGTTATAGACAGAGAGAGAGAGAGAGAAAGGTCTTCCTTCCTTTGATTCACTCCCTAAATGGCTGCTATGGCCGGTGCTATGCCGATCCAAATCCAGGAGCCAGGTGCTTCCTCCAGGTCTCCCATGTGGATGCAGGAGCCCAAGCACTTGGGCCATCCTCCACTGCCTTCCCGGGCCACAGCAGAGAGCTGGACTGAAAGAGGAGTGACCAGGACTAGAACCCATCCATATGGGATGCCAGCACTGCAGGCAGAGGATTAACCAAGTGAGCCACGGTGCTGGCCCCATGTGTTGATTTTATATTCTGCCACTTTACCAAACTCTTTTGAATTGCAATAGCCTCTTACTGGAGTCTTTTGGATCCCCTATATATAGAATCCTATCATCTACAAACAGGGATAGTTTGAATTCATTCCTCCCAATTCATATCCTGTTAGTTTCTTATTCTTGCCTAATGGCTCTGGATAAAACTTCCAGGACTATATTGAATAGCAAGTGGTGAGAGTGGGCATCCTTGTGTAGTTGCAAATTTTAGCAGGAATGTTTCCAATTTTTCCTCATTCAATAGGACACTGGCCATAGGTTTGTTATATTGCCTTGATTGTATTGAGGAATGTCCATTCCATACACAATTTGCTTAAACTTTTCATCAGGAAAGGGTGTTCCATTTTATCAAATGCCTTTTCTGCATTTCTTGAGGTAACCATAAGGTTTTTGTTCTTCAGTTTGTTAATGTGATGTGCCATATTGATTGATTTGCAAATGTTGAACCATCCCTAATACCTGGGATAAATTCCACCTGCTCTAGGAGAATGAGTTTTCTGATGTGTTGCTGAATTCAATTGGCTAGTATTTTGTTGAAGATTTATGCATCTATATTTATCAGGGAAATTGGTCTGTAATTCTCTTTCTCTGTTGCATCTTTTTCAGGTTTAGGAATTAAGGTGATGCTGGCTTCATGGAAGGAGTTTGGGACCATTTCCTCCTTTTCAGTTGTTTTTGAACAGAATGAGAAAAACTAGAGTTAGTTTTTCATTAAATGTCTTGTAGAATTCAGCAGTGAAGCCAAACCTTGTTGGGAGGGTCTTCATTACTGATTCAACTTCTGTCTTATTTATTGGTCTGTTTAGGTTTTCTATGTCTTCATGTCTCAGTTTCATGTTTCATTTCTTCTAAGTTTCCCAATTTTTTGGCATAGAGCTCTTGTAGTAATTTCTGTTGATTATTTTTACTTCTGTGGTATTTGTTGATCCATTTTCTTTTTCGTTTCTAATTTTATTAATTTGTGTATTCTACCTCATTTTTTTTGGTTGGTCAAGCCACTGGTGTGTCAATTTTGTTAATTTTTTTAAAAAACAAGCTCTTCATTTCACTGATCTTTTGTATTGTTGTTTTGGTTACAATTTTGTTATTTTTTCTCTAATTTAATTACTTCTTTCTTCTATTAGTTTTGGGCTTGAGTTACTATTGTTTTTTCTAGGTCCTAGAAAGCACTGATAGCTCATTTAGTTGGTGTCTTTCTAATTTCTTGATGTAGGCACCAATTGCTATAAACTCTCCTCTTAACACCACTTTTGCTGTATCCCATAAGTTTTTATATGTTGTATTGTCTTCTTCATTCATTTCCAGAAATTTTTTATATCTCTTTTGATTTCTTCTATGGCCCACACTGTTCATTCAGGAGCATGTTGTTCAGTCTCCATGTGTTTGCTTAAGTTCTAGAGATTCTTGACTTGTTGATTTTCAGCTTCATTCCATTGTGGCCAGAGACATCCATGGAATGATTTCTATTTTTTTGAATTGGCTGTGCTTTATGGCCTAGAATGTGGACTATCCTAGAGAAAGTTCCATGCACTGATGAGAATGTGTATCTTGCAACTGTAGGATGAAACATTGTGCAGATAGATATCCATTAAGTCCATTTGGACTATAGTGTTGATTAATTCTGTTGTTTCTTTGTTGACTTTCTGTCTAATTGATCTGTCCATTGCTGAAAAAAGAGTATTGAAGTCCCCCATCACTATTGTTTTGGGGTATAAATCTCCCTTTATATCCATTAACATTTCTTTTAAGTGTAATTTAGGTGCCCTGTAATTGTGTGCATATATGTTTATTATAGTCATATCTTCCTGTGGAATTGATACCTTCATCATTACATAGTGCCCTTTTTCATCTATTTTAACAGTTTTTGTGTTAAATCTATTTTGTTTGATATTAGCATGGCTACACCACCTCTTTAAGGTTTCTGTTATCATGCAATATCTTTTTCTATACATTAACTTTGCATGTATGTTTGTTGGTGAGATGTGTTTCTTGTAGGCAGCAAATAGAAGGGTCTTGTTTTTTAATCCGTTTAGCCAGTCTGTATCTTTTAACTGGAGAGTTGAAGACATTTACATTCAAGGTGACTATTGATAAGTAATGACTTGATTCTGCCATTTTTCCATAAATATTCCTTTTGTTTACTTCATATTTTCTTTGTACTTTTACTGGGAGATTTTCTTCCTTCACCTTCTTAGTGATGACCATGTTTCTGTGTTTCTGCGTGTAGCATATCCTTAAGCATCTTTTGTAAGGTTGGAAAGGTGGTTACAAATTCTTTCAATTTCTATTTGTTATGGAAGGTCTTTTTGCCACCTTGATTCATAAATGAGAGCTTTGCAAGGTACAGTATTCTGGGTTGACAGTTTTTTCTCTTATGACTTGGAATATGTCTCTCTATTCTCATAGCCTGTAGAGTTTCTGATGAGACATCAGCTGTGAGTATAACTGGAGATCCTCTGAAAGTAATCTGGCATTTCTCTCATGCATATTTAGTCTTTATGTTTTACTGTGGAGAGTTTAGCTACAATGTGTCATGGTGAAGACCTTTTCTAGTCATGTATACTGTAATTACTTCACTAAAAAGGCCTTCCATTCCATTCTCTCTTTCCACACCTTCAGGTACTCCTAAGTCCCATATGTTGGGTTGTTTGATAGTATCACATAAATCTCCAACACTATTTTTTAGTTTTCTAATTTCTTAATTTTTTTGGGCCTGACTGTAGAATTTCCAGAGATTTGTCTTCTAGCTGGGATATTCTTTCTCTTGCCTCAGCAAGTCTGCTGTTAAGGCTCTCCACTGCATCTTTTATTTGATCTATTGAATTCTTCATTTCCAATGTTTCACTCTGATTTCTCTTTAAAATCTCTATTTCACAGAAAAAAATTTCATTCGTGTCATATATGGATTTCTTTAATTTGCAGATTTGCTTCTGACCACTTCTAAGCAATCCCATGATCAACTTTTTGAATTATATTTCCAACATTCTTCATTCTCTTCATCTTCACATTCCAGTATTGAAGTGTTGTTGTATTCCTTTGGGGACATCAGGTTTTATTCCTTATTCTTGTTTCCTGAGTTTCTGCATTTACTTTTAGCCAATTGTGAAGATACCTGTTGGGTTTTTTTTTTAATATATAAAAATCTGGCTAATGTTTTTAAAAATGCAAAAAAAAGAAAAAAAAAGAAAGGAAAATTATCTCAACGGTAAGCTTCAATTGGTCAACAAGTGTTTAATTTAAAAATAATTAAATAAATAAATACAATGAATAAGTCCTCAGGTGCCAGCATTGAGGAACAGCAGGCTAAGTCACTGCCTGCAACTCCAGCACCCCATATGCAATTCAAGTCCTGGCTGTTCCACTTCTGATCCAGCTCTCTGATAATGTGCCTGGGAAAGCAGCAGAGCATGGCCCAAGTCTTTTGTCCCTGAATCTACCTGGGATACTTGGATGGAGTTCCAAGTTGCTGACAATCTGGGGAATAAACCAGTGTATGGAAGATCTCTTGCTCTCTCTCTTTCGTATGTGAACTTCAGTTCAATGACTTTTGACAAATAGGTATTTTTAAATTCTCAACTAAATAAGATTTCTTAATGCTTGTTTTAGTGCCTAGCTTTATTTAGATCATTTGCGTGATCTATATAATGAGCTATTCTTTGAAATGTATTAAGATTTGTTTTATGATTTAGTTCATGATTAATTTTATAAGTACTTTATGTATGTTTCTAGATTTTTATATGAGGATTCAAAACATGTCCATTATATCAGCTTTCTACTATGTTGCTCAAATTTTCCAAACAAGGAATTCACAAAAATGTTCATGAAAAATGTCTATTTTGAAAAACTATGTATGGATTTCAAAATTTAGTTTTGCACTAAAATAAATTTCCTTTATCTTCTATTTTTCCAGGATCTTTTTGCTCACTTTTTTCCAGATATATTTGCTTCTAATCTTTTACTCCTAGGGCTGCCACGCACAGCAATGCCAGCTGGGCACTTACACAACTCTAGGGAGTGGCATTCAGAGAGACTGCCCTATGATCACTCACATCTCTTATGGTGTGTGCAAGTAAAGTTTCCATGTCCTTGTGCTTTATTGGAGTCTTTTATAATAAGTACAGAGCTGGAATTTGTTTTTTCCACCCAGATTGAAAGCCTCTTCTTTAACTGGCAAGTTCAGTCTATTTATATTCATTGTGATAGTTGAGCTATATTTTTCTTCTTTCTGTTATCTCATTTTTAATTGATGTTCTACTTTTTCTGTTTCTTTTTAATATCCTGTGATTTCAAACTACCTCACCATTAGTTAGACAAGAGCTTTACCACATCCATGATTGTTGGGCTTCCCTCCTACCAACAACATTGAGTATGAAGACACTACCTAGAGTTTGGGTTCTGAGGTATTTTGGATCCAGTTACATTTCTTTTCCTTGATAATAGTTTCTTTTCTCTTTGGAAAACAGCAACTTTTACCAAGGCTTTTTGGGTTAATTAACGTAGTTTATTTTTTCTTCTTTTACTTTCTTTCTTTTTTCCTCCTGTCTTTCCTTCCTCCCTTCCTTCCTTCCTTTTTTCTTTTTTTAAGTACTTACTTTAACAACATTTAAAGTGTAAAACTTTTATACTTCTGTGAAACCAATGGTTAAGAATGTTATACTACTATAGTTTTAATCTTCTGTGATTGCTTTATAATGTACTGTATATGGGTGAAATAGTCATTTTTTTTTTTTTGACAGGCAAAGTGGACAGTGAGAGAGAGAGACAGAGAGAAAGATCTTCCTTTTGCCGTTGGTTCACCCTCCAATGGCTGCCACGGACGGCGCGCTGCAGCCGGCGCACCGCGCTCATCCGATGGCAGGAGCCAGGTGCTAGGTGCTTTTTCCTGGTCTCCCATGGGGTGCAGGGCCCAAGCACTTGGGCCATCCTCCACTGCACTCCCGGGCCACAGCAGAGGGCTGGCCTGGAAGAGGGGCAACCGGGACAGAATCCGGCGCCCCGACCGGGACTAGAACCCGGTGTGCTGGCGCCGCAAGGTGGAGGATTAGCCTGTTGAGCCACGGCACCAGCCTAAATAGTCATTTTTTTCTATTCAATTATTGTTTACAGCCCTTGCCTATATTCCCACTAAACAGGGTCATTTTGCTCTTTACTCGCTAAACTTCTTTTTTATTTTTATTTTTATTTTTATTTTTATTTTTTTGACAGGCAGAGTTAGACAGTGAGAGAGAGAGACAGAGAGAAAGGTCTTCCTTTTTCCATTGGTTCACCCCCCACGTGGCCGCTACGGCTGGCGCACTGCAGCCAGCGTGCTGCGCAGATCCAAAGCCAGGAGCCAGGTGCCTCCTCCTGGTCTCCCATACGGGTGCAGGGCCCAAGGACCTGGGCCATCCTCCACTGCACTCTTGGTCCACAGCAGAGAGCTGGACTGGAAGAGGAGCAGCCAGGACAGAATCCGGCACCCCAACCAGGACTAGAACCCGAGGTGCCAACGCCGCAGGAGGAGGATTAGCCTAGTGAGCCGCAGCACTGGCCAAGGGTCATTTTGCTTTTTACTTGCTAAACTTCTTATTCAGCAAAGTATTAAGCCTTTTTATTGTAACATAAAATTAAAATATGTTATCTCGAAAACCAAAACAACAAAGGGAGATGAAGGAGGTGGAAAGAAGAGAGGATAAAGGAAGAAAGGAAGAATAAGGAAACATTATGTTCTTAGAATTATATCTAAACAGCATATTGAATCTGTTAAAAACTAATTATAATTAAAGAAAACAAACAAAATATTTTTAGTGTCTTTTCTATGTCAAAGTATTATAAGCTACAGAATATTTTTATTGCAGTCATACATTTGAATAGTACATTGGTTATCTGTAAAATTCTATCTGCAAATTTCTTTTCTTCAGTACTTTAAAAATATTCCTCCATTGCTTCTGATGTCCAGTATCAAGCTTAAAAATTTTAATGTCATTTTTTTCTGTTCTTTTTTTTCAGATTTATTTATTTTTGCTTGAAAGTCAGAATTACACAGAGAGGAGAGGCACAGAGAGAGAGACAGAGAGAGAGAGAGAGAGAGAGAGAGAGAGGTCTTCCATCTGCTGGTTCACTCCCAAATGGCTGCAATGGTTGGAGTTAGGCTGCTCCGAAGCCAGGAGCCAGGAGTCAGGAACCAGGTGCTTCTTCCAGGTCTCCCAAGCAGGTGCAGGGGCCCAAGGACTTGGGCCATACTCTACTACTTTCTCAGGCCATAGCAGAGAGCTAGATTGGAAGTGGAGCAACCGGGTCTCGAACCGTCACCCATATGGGATGCCAGTGCTGCAAGCGGGAGCCTTACCCGCTATTCCACAGAAACAGCCCCATCTAATGTCAATTTTATCATGTATAATTTTCTTTTTGTGATATTTTTAGATCTCAGTGAAATTTATCGTTTGTGGATTTTTAAAATATGCATTGCCCACTGGTCCTTTACAGGGCATTTCAATCAACAGTAGTTCTTTCTTTGGAAAATTTTATCCATATTTCTTCAAATATTTTCTTTTATCTATTTTTTTACATTTTCTCCTTCAAAGATTCCAAGTATCTAGAAACTTGTATTTCTGCTTCTAGGATCTTTGACACTAAACTTTTGCATTCTCCATTTCCTTCTAGAAGCAGTTGTCAATCTAATCTTTCTATTCACTAATCCATTTTTCCTGTACCTTCATCACTGTTCATCCCACCTGTTAGGTAATGTCAACTCTTACGCTTTGGATTCCAACATTCTACGTGGTTCCTTTGGGTGATTCCTTGTTTCTTGTTGCTAATTTCATTTTCTCCTTTAGGATGCTTGTTTTAGAAATTACAAATCCCAATCCTTCTTCCAGAGGGTATTTGTAATTCAGTAATTCAGTTCGTTGCTTTGTTTTTGATTTAGCACCCCAGCTGTCCTCAGATACCATCAAGGTCCATCGTAAGCCCTCTTCTTGTCTCTCTGTACACTTTATTTTCAGGTTATCTCATTTCCCCATGGATGTCTTACAGATCTCTCTAACACATCTTATTCAAAACTGGACTATTGATGCTTCCTATATTCTAAAAACTATCTGCATTGCTTTAAATTGCTCAAACATCTATGTAGTTATTCAGGCCCCAAACCAAGAGGTTACCCCAGAATATTCTGTTTCCATTAAGCTCTATACCCAATCCTTTATCAGGATCTGTCCATTTTATTTCCATACTCAAATCTTGCTTTTGTGGTCTTGCCTCATTTCAGCAGCAGCTACCTCAGTGTAAGCAGTCATCATTTAAATCTTTGCCTGTCCAAGCTACCCTAGCTAGTCTTCTGTTCCCATGCTTGCCCCACATCCAACTCCTCTGGCTATTTTGATATATACAACAACACAAATTGTTCTACTGGTGTGTACACACACAACTTAAAAAACCCTCCATCCAGTATAAAATTGAATCCCTTTACCAAAGCCTACAAAGTCTTACACAATCCAGACAGGAACGTATACACACAACACACAGAGAAAGAAAGAAACACACACACACACACACACACACACACACACACAGGGAAAGAGAGAGCAATTCTAAGTGTTAGAATTTTCCATTGACTTCCCATTGCATCCAGCACAAAATTGAATCTCTTTACCAAGGCTTACAAAGCCTTAGATGACTCAAATCCTATCTATCTCTCCATCCTCATCTTTTTTTTTATTTGACAGATGAGTTAGATAGTGAGAGAGACAGAAAGAAAGGTGTTCCTTCCATTGGCTCACTCCTCAAATGGCCGCTAAGGCCGGAGCTATGCTGATCCAAAGCCAGGAGCCAGGTGCTTCCTCCTGGTCTCCCATGTGGGTGCAGGGCCCAAGCACTTGGGCCGTCCTCCACTGCCCTTCCGGGCCAAGCAGAGAGCTGGAGTGGAAGAGGAGAAGCTGGGACTAGAACCCGGTGCCCATATGGGATGCCAGTGCCACAGGCGGAGGATTAGCCAAGTGAGCTGTGGCACCAGTCCCCATCCTCATCTTATACCAATACCTCCTCACTATCTGTGCTTTGGATACACTGAGCTGCTTTCAGTCCCAAGCACATGCTACGCCATATCTAATCACAGGACATTGCATGCAGCTGTCCTCTCTGAGATTCTTTTATTCCTTCCTCTCTATTTTGTTACCTCTTTCTCATCCTTTAGGTCTCAACTTCAATGTCACCCCTCAGATAAGTCTTCTAAGACTTCCCTAATGGAAGCAAATCTTAGCTTCTTAATCTCTGTTTTAGCCTCCTGCGTATTTCTGTTATACTACGTATCATATTGAACAATTATTTTATTTTACTGTTAACAATTCTTAATCTCTCTTATGAGGCGGAGATTTTCCATAATATACAATTAATAGATGTTGGAATGATTAATTGATGGACAGTCACATGATTCTGGATAATATGAAGGCATGACATGCTGAATTCCTGCTTCCCCAACAATAATGCCATGCAAAAGTCACCTAACCCACTCTGAAATAAATAATCATCAACAACAGTCTTGCCATTTATTTTTCTTCTTCCACTTTCTCCATGATTTTGTTCCCTATTAAAACTTCGTCTATTGTATGTCTGAACATTTTATTATGCCAACACACACAAGAGTTTCCTTAACGAAAATTTTAGCAAAGGTTACCATGGATGTCTGATATACGCTTTTCCCTTACTTGAATAATACCAAACACATGTTGATACAGTTATTAAGAAAAAAGATGTTTTCCCAGCAGCTGTTGACTTCATCAATTCCACTATGCTGTGACTCACTCAACCTTCCACAGAGTTAGAAAGTTACAACTTACCAAGGAATTAAGTATTTTTTATTGTGATGATAGAGGAATGGTCAAAGTTAGAAATGCAGAACATGAAAAAAGTCTACTAGAATGAGAGATTTGATACTATAGAAAATTGAATAACAATGTTAAAAAGAAAAAACTACACTTACCTTGTACTTAAACAGAACAACTTAAAAATGTGAAAACTGGCATAAAGGATGGGGTATTTGCAACAGGGAAAAGGCAGTTATTTGTTTACAGAAGGCAACAGCTGCCAATCTGAGCCACTCGATTAATGGCCAACAAAGAAATCTCCTCTTTTCTAGCTGTATTAATATTATGCCAAGCATTAATGAGTAATAACTATCCCAGGCATTAGTCAATATTCCTTTTGAGAGAATACTTCTTCAATCCTCCACCACATTGCATAACCTCTTGGAAAAGAGTTGATTACCTGCCAGCTCCAGAACAGAAAGCTCTGTTGACCATATAACACAGTGAGTACTCTGTGAAGTACACAGAGCCACATGCACCTTGACAGATGGAATTTGGCTTGATAGTGATGGCATGTTCACATTTCACAGTGATTTTGTGCTTTGCCTCATTACTTTTCATATTGCTCTCAAAATGACAACAGTTCCCACTTATTGAACACATACTGTACAAACAACAATCCACTAAGCAATGTACAAATATTGTTCATAGCGCTCCTATGTCCTACATGTTACTGTCTAGGTCAAGTGGATACCATAGTCGTTTCAGAGATCAGGTAATAGAAGGCTCAGAAAGGTTAAATAACTCACTCAAGATTACTCAATAAGCTTAATAATCATAACTATTAGCTTCAAAGCTCTTCTTGATGGAGAAACTCACTATGTTCTTGGGAGAAAGCACAGTGTGGCAGCAGTGGCAGCATTATTTTGCAGTATTACAATAGCACTGTGTCTCCAATGGGACAAAGAAAGAGCAAGTGGTTAAAAGCTATGCAAATAATGTATTCTCTAGTCTAAGGCTCTCTTACCATAACTGTTCACTTCCTTCCTTCAACAGGTATTCATGGAGCTACTATTTGATATTATAAGGAATAGAAAGATAAGCAAAACAGAGATGAGAAAGACAAAGGCTTTCATCTTCACAGAGCTCAGGGAAGCATCTAAAAAGGCAATTCTAACCTGGAATTAATACTGTGCTATTTTTTGCTGAGAAGACAATTTTTTATCAAATAAAACTTACTGACAATGAAGTTTACAGATTAATACATTAGCTTTAAAATTATATCCTATAGCATGCAGAGGACTGACTAGTTTCCTTGAGTAAGGTGACAGGAGGTCAGGATCAGAGGAACGATGCACACCATTTTCCCTCAGACAAATACTGGTTTAATTTCTTCTCATGTTAATTGTCATTGTAACACTCTGAGTAAACATTTCCACCACTGAGAAAACTCAACACCACTGACTGACTTGGTGAGCTAAATACATACTTCATACATATTTAAGACTTAATGAAATGTCAGCGCTTGCTTTTTGTGATTATTCCTCTAGTATTTTTGAAGATGCAGGCTTAACAGAGGAGATAACCAAATTCAAAAACACCTATCAAATGAGTAAATACCAATTAAAATATATGATCCTCTTGCAAACCCACACTCCTGTTCTAACAGAAATGACTAATGACTTGAGTGGGAAGAGTCGGAAAAAAGGATAGTGTCATTTACATTCCTGAGGAGTAAATAAATTTAATAGTGAGATTACTGGCATTATGACAAATATCTGGAACGATGTCAAGTATTACTCATGCAAATTACAAGTAAAATATCAGCCTTCAGAATATATGATAGACTAGAGATGTTTCTTTATAAACTTCTTATTTCTCTTTCCCACTTCAACCTTAAACAACAATGAAAGCATCTAATAAGCCATTGTGTGGCAGAAAGCAACTTTGAACTCAGAGGCAGGAACTGCAATCAAATCCTCAACCAACTTAAGAATCAGCTGTGTGGCGTGGATAAATTTTATCATTGGCTACTTTCTCCAAATCAGCCACCATAATGCATCCTACATCACTGGACTGTGATGTGAATTACCATGTGAAAATGCCTAAAATAGAGCCAGTCCTCAGGGAAGTCAAAACATTTTGGGCAGTCCACGATCCTGCCCCACTCTTTGTAGTGCCCTACTTACCTGCTTTCTCTAACACATTCAATTATTTCTCTTGCCTTCTTTAATAGACCAGATTTCTTCTTGTGACCATCAATATGGATGGAGCCAAAAATTCCCAAAATCTCCTTGACCCTTTATTTCAGGGACTCATCACTGTCTGACTTCCATTTTTGTGTTTCTACAGTAGGGACTGAAAGGGGACATCCGACTGGCTCCAGTGAGATTATAGATTGATTTCCCCCTATATTTTTTGTTTTCCCTGGTTCAACCAGCATCAGCTACGGGAGCACAGCCTCCTGATTTCAAGGTTTGCCCATTCAAGGAGATGTGGAAGGAGGGGAAGCTACTTAGGAATAGGGAGATAACAGAGAAATGAACAAACACATCTATTTGGAATCTAAATATCCATAAAAAGCAAAAGATCCAATCTCTCTCACAAATATGTCTTCTTGTTTTCCCATGAGACAGGAAAAGAGTTTCATTGATAATCCCATTTTATAGAAGGGAAGCATAAAGCACCAAGGACGAAGAATCTATCCAGGTTCAGTTAATGAGTCACCAATGGAACAAGAAATAAATCCAGACTGAAAGCTTAGGCTGCCAGTCTCTTTAACAATTAAGATTACAAAAATATCAAATCATACAAAGACAGAATAAGTGCTATATCTGTATTGATTAAAGAGACAGAGACACAGGCGCAGGCGGAAGAAACTAACCAAGGTCACTAAAATGAGGAAATAAGCCAGCTTAAAATAAAATTCTATTTTGGCAGAGTCATGTTTTCACTCCTGGGCAACTTCCTCCCCATAGAAGAACATCAATACCAATGAGGAATGAACTTCAGGGTTAAAGCCTTGGCCCCAATCCCAGATGGCCATGGATAACTCCCCTGCCTCCAAATTGCAGTCAAAAATAGATATTTCTTTCAGACATCTCAGAAAATACAGTTAATATTCAACCACTACTCACGAATTAAATAAGTTATCTTACTGTGGAGGATATGACTATTTCATTATCTGTGAAATTTAAATAAAACATGCTAAAGGGAAAGGAGACACAAAACAGCCATTGCCAGAAGTCTCAATACATGATGGGTGCTGAGCACATTTAGGACTGTGGGGCCATTGTGAAAAGTCAATATCCTCCCTGACCTGACCCAGGGTAGGGCTGGGGTGGCGGAAGGTCTCTCAGCTGTAAGAGCAAAGTGCAGTGAGAGACATCATTGGCATAAGGCCTAATTGCCTGCCTGGGATCAATGTTGCCAAATGAATTTGGGAGTTGTCATGGTTCCCACTCCATGGCCCAAGTTCATTTGTAAAGGAGAGCAAAAGGAGCCCAGTGCTTTGAGAATGTCTATGCAAAATTATAATAATTATAATAATTACTTATTACATAATACAGTTATTAAGGTATTT
Organism: Sylvilagus floridanus; assembly: GCA_949820135.1. NCBI lineage: Eukaryota > Metazoa > Chordata > Mammalia > Lagomorpha > Leporidae > Sylvilagus > Sylvilagus floridanus. The sequence goes on along the minus strand of OX463236.1, from coordinate 31,269,441 downwards.
TCTGTGTTGTTCTAGAAACAAAGCACATACTTTGAGAAGACAGAAGAAACGGGTACGATGGTATTTTCCTCTTGTAACTTTCCCAGGCAAGAAAATAGCTCTGGTCCCCAAGGCTTTACAGCGTTTTATTCTTTCTTCATCGAACTGCAAACTACAGGGAGGCAAAGAACAATTTTTAGGCATCATTAAATCCATAGGATGTATTGTAGTGACTAGCACAATAAATACCTGCCTAACTAAACTGATACTCTATTGTAGAATGGACCCTGTTGTAAAATGTGTTGTTATAGAACACATAGCACTAAGTTCTGCATATCAGGCATGCCATAGTTACAAGTCATTAAAATGGAAGAATCGACTGTGATCCTTCTATATCTAACTTTGTGACCAAAAAATGCTCTGTTTTCATGATGATCCATTTTCCTGACAATTAATGTTAAACACATTTTCATATATATATATATATATATATATATAAAACTTAGCCTCTTTTGTACAGAATATTTTGTTCATTTTAACTGTCTTGCCAGTCCCATTATTTAATACACATATATTTTCCCTATATTTAAATTATTTATTACATATGTGTGTATTATGCATATATTTTCTGAAACTGCAGCTTGCTTTTTCATTCTTTAGTTTCTTTCAGTATTATTGTTATAATTTTAATAAAGTACAAATATTTTTTAAAATATGCACTAGTCATTAGCCGCCTGTGACTACTGAGTAATTGGAACATGGCTAGTGTGACTGAAGAAAGGAACTTTTTACTTCATTTCATTTCAATTAATTTGAATTGAAATACCTCTCATGTCTCATTGTTACTATGTTGAAAAGAGCAGCGCTAGAGTCTGGGACAAGGTCTGGCACATAGTAGTTGTTACTGAATGTTTCTGAATGAACAAATGAATGAATGCACATGCCTAATCCCTTCACATACTTATATCTTGCCAAACTACTCTCAACTACAACATGCAGGGAGTTTCATTTACTTGGCTCAGTTGGGATTAAATAAGTAATCTAAAAGCAAAGAGCATTTAATCATTCTTTGGATACTGTAAGAAAAGTCTTTCATGGCTAATTTGAAAGATGGACTTTAAAGTAATGAGAACACAAGTCAGTTGTCTACAGGCCATATTTTCGCTCCAAGTTTTACAGCTTAGGACAGAATGGTCAAGGAGAAGAATAATGTACTTGCACCCAGTTCCACTAAACTGTCTGCTGACTAATCTTGTATGTCAATTAACATGAAAAGCACTTGACTTTTCTTAACTATGTGTGCAAAATGTGGAAATCCCATGTGCCATGTCTCCTTCCCAGGATGTCAGGAGCAAATGATATCACTTGCATGAAAATATCTAATGCTCAGCTAATACAGATCATCATTAAAATAAGCTATTCATATGAATAACAAATATCATAATAATGGTATCTGTGCTGTTAACAATAACTGAATATGTGCTTCTTGCAAAATAAAAACATATATGCCCCCAAAAAAGCAAATAATTTTCTTTCACTTTAAGAATATTTCCATTTTTTTCTGTCCCACTTCATATTTCTTAAGGTCACATCCCATTTGCTGGGTAGTTTCAGGTGACAATTCTATAGCTATTCTTCTCATCCATCTCTTGATGTCACTGGATGTGGCTCTTGGCATGGGTGGGTTACACTGTGGGAACTATGTTTGAAACCAATTGTTCTCCTGCCACTGCTCTGAGATGAAGAGTTTACTTTGTGTTTCTTGAGGCCCCTTGGCGAGTCATTATAAGGAATCTTCTCAGAAGTGGAAGGAATGGAAAAAGCAAAATCAGAAAGCAATTTGGGGACCATTTCCCATGACTTATAAGACAGCAAAGCTCTGTGGGCTACACAAGCACCAACAGCCTGTGCACTGGTCCCTTGCAGCAATCCAAGATGTGATGGTATCTCAGCAGGGAACAATAGCCTAGCATTTGCTTAGGAGGCTGGACTCCAAGCACTGGGCTCCCAGCCTTGGCAATGACCCTAGTGCTCCAGAATGGCAACTCCAGAAGAGTTTCCATTCCAAAAGAGTAGTGAAGTTTTGAACACTGGGAATATATGTTGTGATCTTTGGGGATCAAATATGGGACATTAATATGGCACACAGACAAACACCATCATTAACAAAGCATAACCTTTCCACCACTCAGGCCAAATGGCGGCTTGCAGCATATCCAATTTATTTAGAGAAAGGAAAGAAATCAAACATTACTCACATCCTGTTTTAAAGAAAAAACATATTGCTGCCCGCTTCATGCCTGTGCCTCAAAGCAGGGCTCCCACTCCACATTTTTCACTGAGACCAAAGTGAGGTGGTTTTTCTGACTCACTCTTTGTCATGGCCCATAGAACTGGGAGGGCTGAAGAGAGGGATGAGTCTAGTTATATTCACAAGGCTGTGGTCAAAAACCAGAGTTGCTCTCTTGCTCTCATTTTCTTGGATCATCTGAGAGAACCTGAGGAACTGACCTGAGTGAATGTGGTTGTTCAGCAAGCTCTGTGTTACTCAGGCAGACACTGATCACCTCGAGCAGCAAGGAGCAGATGGGAAGCATGATCCTCCTCCCCTACCAGGTGATATGTTATATTTCCCAATACAGTACCACTTATTAAAGCATGCTCCAACATAACCATATAATCTGACACAATAAACACAATGAAGTGCCAGGCCACACAAGGCATGAAAGCGTCATTCTAGGCAAATGCATGAAAATTCTGATGAAAAATGCAGCTACATTTCCAGTCTGAATCAAGCCACAGGGTCTTACTGAGCTACTGAATGAGGCCCTGGCCCAAGAACACCCCTGTGAAGGGGGTAGGCCATGACGCTCTGTCTGGATTCTTCTTCCCTCTTATATAAGGGCAGAAGTGCCTGTTTGATATTTCCTAAAAATCCATATATATTTGTCACTCCATTCACCAAGGAGTACTCATCCTTGGTATCCATTTTGCCAACTAGCAAACTCTCTTATGCTCACTAGAGTGGAAGCTATTAAAGGATAGCTGGTTATGGTCTTTCAAATGCAAGTTTAGGGTCCCTGGCATGTTTATTCCTTAGCCAACTATTGCAAAATTATAATTATACACTGCTAATGTGTTTTGTAAACACACATACACATACAGCCCTCTGTTCATGCTAAGTGATTATAAAATCTCTTACAGAGCATATAATAGTACTGCTTTACCTTCAGAAGATTCTCCCCTTGAATGCCTGAGAAGTTTAAACTCTTGCTTTTTGCCAGATAGATGGCTTAGCCTTGGAGTTCAAGGTTTCCCTTCATTGTATTTCCTCAGAGTCTCCTACATAAATAAGCATCTTGTGAACCTGCAGAGCCAGCCCTAAGTAAATACATGTATGTGAAATCATAGAGAACACACATGTGCATCCCTGCTTCTGCATTTCCAGGCACCCAGAACATGCATGAACTATCCTTAAGAGCAGGTACAAGCCCAGGGGAGCTGGTCCAGGCCTTCAGGATCCTCCCACTTTTCAGTACCTAGTTGCTTCATTTGACCCCACAGCATTTCTTCATCCTGGAATGGAGACACCTGGAAAAATTCATACATGGCCTGAGTATGCTAGTCCCTGCATTATATTTTTTTCTCTCTTCTAGCAGCACAGGATGGTAATAACTTCCATTTCAAACAAAAAAGGTCATTGGGTAGCTTTCGGAACTAAGCAGTGATAGCTGTGAGAGATTCTGCAAATCCTTTCTTTGAACTTCCTTCCTTTCTGAATTCCATTTTCCTGACCTGTTGCAACAAGCGTCTACTTCAGCAAGTGTTACCACTGTGAGTGATGACCTTTTGTCCTAGTCTGTTTAGGCTGCTGTAACGACACCATAGACTGGGCAACTTGCAAACAACAGAGCTTTATTTTTCACAGTTCTAGAGATTGGGAAGTCTCTGATCTAAGCACCAGCAGATTTGCTGTCTAGTGATGAGCCTCTTCATAGAGGCCAGTCTTTTTGCTGTGTCCTCACTTCGCAGAAGCAGAAGAGTTGGGCTTCCATAAGGACACTAATCTCATTCATGAGGGTTTTGCTGTCATGACCTGATCACCTCCTTACAGCATCAAAATGAGGGCTAAGCTTTCCACATAGACATCCGCAGGGGACACAATATTTAGACCATAGCCCCTATAATAGAATTTTAAAATTAATGCAGTGTGTAGCAACTTTCATTTATTAATAAAATATAACAGGATAGAAACATCAGCATAGATCACAAATATTAAGGGCAATAGGATGAATTTAATGAGATTTGTTTCACTGTTACATATAGTATATGTGTATTTATAGTAAGTTGCAATATAAGACATAATTCTTAAGATAATATAAAAATATTTCAGAACACTACTATCATTTATCTTATGGCAAATTTTCTTTGAGTCTCTAAGACAAGGGAAAGTTGTAATGGGAAATGTCATGTGTTACTGAGTTTCACTAGGCAGGAAGGCTGGGAATGAATTCCATCATGACCCCAAAACATCTGCCCAAGGAAACTTTCGTTTCAAGAAAAGAATGAATCCCTCTAGCAGCCCAGGCAGTTTTCTAAAAAAGCAGGGTCTTAGCTTGTGTTTTCTCAGAAGCAGATGCCAAGGCCAGGATTCTCATGCAATTAGTTCATTGGAGAGAAGAGAACATCAACACTAGCTACACAGAGGGAAGGCAGCTTTAGGGGAGCTATACATTCAGCTACAATAGTCAGCTTCATGCTCAGGAAAATTCAGGGAGACCAGACACACTGCAGAATTACCCTACCTGAGAGATGAGACAAGAATTTAGAATCCAGTTGGTTGAAGGCTAGTTACTGCTGCGTGGTGGAGGCAGCAGCAGTTAATTCTCTGGCACTTCTGGCCTGCATGCTCCAAGACACAGTAAGGCAACGTAGTTTCCACTGCTTGGAGATGCAAGATCAGGAGTCCCAAGATGCAGACACTGCAAGTTCCCAGAGTTTCCCAAGGTCATAGGCAATACAGTCAGAGCAATTACCTGCTCAGCTGACCTGACCCTATGAACACTCATCTATAAGAACAGGGCATCCCTATCCACTCACACTCACCTTGAAGACAGTAATTTTGTGGGCTGCAGACCCAGATATAACTGAGGGTAGAAGGCACTACAAGTAGGCCAGCGCCACGGCTCAATAGGCTAATCCTCCACCTGTGGCGCCGGCACCCTGGGTTCTAGTCCTGATTGGGGCCCCAGATTCTGTCCTGGCTGCTTCTCTTCCAGTCCAGCTCTCTGCTGTGGCCTGGCAGGGCAATGAAGGATGACCCAAGTGCTTGGGCCCTGCACACGCATGGGAGACCAGAAGTACCTGGCTCCTGGCTTCAGATCGGCACAGTGTGCAGGCCACATCAGCCACTGGGGGGTGAACCAATGGAAAAGGAAGACCTTTCTCTCTCTGTCTCTCTCTCTCACTGTCCACTCTGCCGAAAGAAAGAAAGAAAGAAAGAAAGAAAGAAAGAAAGAAAGAAAGAAAGAAAGAAAGAAAGAAAGAACCACAAGTATTAGCAAATATCATTTTGGTGCTCACATTTGGTAGCAAATGAAAACCGGGTGAAACCTTTCAGGTTGTCCTAGAATTTCCACCACTTTGTGCTGAGAACAAAGTCTACATGAATCTAAGAGTTAAGATGAAAACTCCAATTTTGATAGATTTTAAGCTACTCATACTGGTTTCCCTGGTTTTGAGCCATCCGCTACATATTCTAGACTTGCCTTCTCCAGGTCCTCTGCAATGAACCTGAAACTCTGGGCTGTGAGCTCCTGCATTTTTTAAATTAGCCAATTATTTTGGTCTCAGCTTCTGCTGCCAGCTGAAGGCAAGAGGGAAGCCAAGTGCAGACCCCTTAGCCTGAGACCTTCCTCCTACTTCTACCCCAGGATTGGTAGAGGTACCCAAGTTGCATCAGGCCTGTACCACCATGAGAAGGTGGATAAATTGCTAAAGATTCATGGTTATTTGGATTCATTGAGCTGAGATTGTCAAATCCAATGCATCTTCATACCCTATGCTGTGAATGGCTCACCTGAAGATGTTACTGATAGGTGTGAAGCAATTCCAGTGAACTACCATTGAGGACTGGTAATTCCATACTTCCTTATCAAGCAGGTTGCCAAACTACCTAGCCAAACAAATGGGAAGGAATGAGCAAGACGGGCTTAGATCTGTAGTGGAATAGACCTTAGGGATTCTACCATGTGTCTACCAGATGCAAGGAGAGAGGGGAAAAAAAGGGAAAAAAAAAGTGTACAAAAACTCTGTGTTTCTTAACCCTAATTAGCTGAATAAACTAGAGATCTTAACTTCACTCATCTGCAGAGTTAATGCCACCAAGTCTGGCAGAGCACGTATCTCCATCAGGTGACATGATCTAGTTCTGGCTTTATATATCACGTGCTGAGCATCTGTCTTAGACACCAGGGCACAGCTTCTCCCAATTGGTTGTATTGGCCAAAATGTCATGACAGAGATCATGACATCCCAAGATCACTCTGGCTTCATACTAAGATCACTCTGGCTTCTCCCAGAATTGGAACCTGTTTGGGCTGACATCATTTGGCTATCAACTTCCCACCCTGTGACCCTGTCTGGGTCATCCAAGTCATCCTCAGAGGACAGAATCCCATTCTCCACGCTTTTATCATGGGCCTCTTCAAACCTAACAGACTTTCTTCAGAAGCAGCTACAACTCATCATCTGACTTCAAGATTCCCCATTGCTTGAAGACCAGCCCCTGTGCAGGACATACCATTAATACCAGCCATGATGGGGAGTGGGTTTTGGCCACCATGGAAGAGACTGGCTAGTCGGTGCATGAAACTCTAGCTACTTTCCTGGGTACACATTGGGCTCCATGCCCCAGCCTATTGTGCAGAGGCAATGTGCCTCAGATCTGGCTCTGACATTTGAACAGAAATTACATGTTTCATTTCCAGGCCTGAACCTTCAAAATTTTGCATGTAAACCTCTACTCTTCCTCTCTCTACTGGTTGAATATCTGGACCAGGGGACCCATAAAAACTATATTGAAATGGCAAGACATCTCACAGCTTGGGTCCTCAAAGGACTGAACAAAGCAAAATGCCATCTCCCATCCCATCCCACCCTCTAGCACTAATGGGCTTTTACATAAGACATTTCCATTGCACTGAGTGCTCAAGGTTTCAGGGTTTATCTGTTACAGCAGCTGGACTTACATTATCCAATAGACATCCATGACTAGGATGAGGCTTGCAGCCAACTTAATTGCCCCAGCTGTCTGCAGCCTACTCCCCTCCTGTCACAGTTGTGGAGATCTCAGCTTTCCTTACTGCCCAAGAGGCAGTATTAGGACATATGGGTTGAGAAGATGAGTAGGAGGTGCTATCAAATGTTTCTCAAGGTAACATCCAACTTTCCCATGTTTTGTAATCAGAGTTTTCCATGGTCACACACTGAGAGGCAAAGCCAAGGTTTTCATCCTCCCTCTGCTGGGAGGATGGGGTCTAATCTCTATTCTTAGGGGCATGGCAGGGTGTCAATCATGAGGAAGGTCCTGAACTCAGGATCTTACCTTCTGATGGACACCTTTAAGAAGGCCAAACACATCAGCCTCACAGAAGTGAGGAAATTTACAGTTAGCTGGACAATCTCTTTGTGGTTTAAATATAGTGTTGTTTCTTTCCCTCTCCCAAGTGATTCTATCCCATCAGTATTTTCATGTCAGTACAAATGCACATTCCCATTATTTAATCTGTTAAGCACATGGCCACACTCATTTGTACCAAGAGGCAAAGTTCCTTCCTGTGATGTCACCACACATAGCAGCTAAGTGCTGCCACCCAAATGCACAGTAAATAGGTTTAAGACCTGAGAAAGGAGACAAGCTTTAACAAGGTGCTTGCCGACTCCCAGCCCTGTGCTTGGTCACCACCCTCAGGCTCTCTCCATTGCTCCTGAAAAGGATTCACAAGGCAGCTGAGTTCCTATGTCCTTGGGGAATTTAGGAATGCTCCATCAGTCCTGCCCTGAGGGGACAGATTCCTCAGAGCAAAGTCAGAGGCCCAGGGCAAAAAAGGAGGAGGAGGCTCCTAACAGCAGCGGTCCTCATCAGCAGAGGAATGGCTGGGCCTGGGAGTGAGTGCACTGCCAGGCCTATATTTAGTTCAGCCAGTGACATCTTTGCACCTCAGCGCCATCTCTCACCAGGGAGAGGGCCTGTGAGACTGCACATTGTAGCAGGGCTTTGACTCACTCGTTTAAAAGAGATATGAAAACAGTAAGACCCAAGGGAACAAAAGAGTTCCCAAAATACAAAAAAGAAAGAAAAAACAGTTGAGAATTTCTGTAAGATGATCAAAAGGCAAAAGTCCTGGAAATGTCCCCTGCAAAGCCTTCCATCCCCCCTTCTTACTACAGCACACATCCAAATTTGCAGCAAATACTTGTTTATAATTTCCACTGATTTCTGGAAAGCTCAAGGCTACTTTCAAGAGTGTTTAAAAAATGAAAAACAGCCGGCACCGTGGCTCACTAGGCTAATCCTCCACCTGTGGCGCTGGCACACCTAGTCCCGGTTGGGGCCCCGGATTCTGACCTGGTTGCTCCTCTTCCAGTCCAGCTCTCTGCTGTGGTCCGGGAGTGCAGTGGAGGAAGGCCCAAGTCCTCGGGTCCTGCACCCGCATGGGAGACCAGGAGGAAGCACCTGGCTCCTGGTTCCAGATCAGCACAGCGCACGCTGGCCTTGGTTGCCATTTGGGGAGTGAACCAACGGAAGGAAGACCTCTCTCTCTCTCTAACTCTGCCTGTCAAAAAAAAAGAAAAGAAAAACTCTCAGTGCCAAGTAGAGGCAAGCATCATGTCTCCTACTGCAAATGGCTTTTAAGGAACAAACTGCAAGTGGCAGAGGTACCACACTGAAGTCAAGGGTAGCCTGTTAAAGTGTAGCTCCCCAATAGGTTAAGGACATAGCAAACAGTTTTCAATCAAGTACCTTATAATCCTGTGGATAACTTACTGCAGAGCTTAGTAGACTTTTTCTGGAACAGATAGTAAATATTTTTGGCTTTGTAGGGCCTATAGTCCTTGTTACTCCTAGTAAATTTTGTTATTTTAACACTAAACTAACCAGAAACAATAAATGACTGAATGGGCATGGCTGTGTCTCAATAAAACTCTTATTTTATTGAGAAAAAAAAAAGTATGTACAGGCCAAATTTGACCAGAGACCACAATGTGCAGATCCTTGACTTAATGGTCAGAGCCAATGTTGATGATGCCAGGCGCACAAACACCACCAGGAGCTTCACTGTGTATCTACTGCCAGAGGGGAGCATCCCAGCAGGCTGTCTCCAAAACCTTCTCAAAGCCAAATGAAGACTAAGCAAGAGAAGAAGAATTTATCTCCATATTTCTGTAAGCACCGAAGGATTATCAGCTCAGACTCTAACTTTGTAGACTACAGAAAGGTACTGGAAATCTGCAAATGATTGCATGTTCTTTTAAGTTTGAGCCTCAGAGAGAATGAAGTTTCTTGAAATTCCTGCTTCCATCCACAGGAATTACAGTGTCCATCATCGTAGCTGAGTCTGGGCCTTTCTTAGATGTGGCTGTACTGATTCTTAAATGGGCCATGTTCAAGGGCCGTTATACAAGATCTGGCTTTCAGAAAGTGCTCACAACCAGAGCTCTGAGCAGTGTTCATGGAGCTGGGGACTTGGTGGACTTAAACGGTCCTTGCCAAGGGGCCAATGCTGTGGTATAGGAGGCCAAACCTCCGCAGGTTTGTGTCCTGGCTGCTCCTCTTCTGATCCACCTCTCTGCTTATGGCCTGGGAAGTCAGCGGAGGATGGCCCAAGATCTTAAGCCCCTATATCGATAGGGGAGACCCAGAGGAATCTCTTGGCTCCTGGCTTCAAATCACCCCAGTTCTGACCTTTGCGGCCATTTGGGGAGTGAACCAATGGCTAGAAGACCTTTCTGACTCTCCCTCTCTCTGTAATTCTACTTCTCAAACAAATAAGATTTTTTTTTAACAAAAAAAGAGGTTCTTGCCTGAGCACCAATACTAATAGCTAGTTGAGTGACCCATGCAAAATGTGGAAATTTCTACTTTATTTTTAACTTTTATTTAGTAAATATAAATTTCCAAAGTACAGTTTATGGATTACAATGGCTTTCCCCCCTCCATAACTTCCCTCCCACCTGCAACCTTTCCATCTCCTGCTCCCTCTCCCATTCCATTCACATCAAGATTCATTTTCAATTCTCTTTATATACAGAAGATCGATATAGTATATATTAAGTAAAGATTTCATCAGTTTGCAACCACACAGAACATAAAGTGTAAAATAGTGCTTGAATACTAGTTATAGCATTAATTCACATTGAACAAAACATTAAGGACAGAGATCCTACATGAAGATTAAGTGCATAGTGACTCCTGTTGTTGACTTAACAAATTGACACTCTTATTTATGGCGTCAGTAATCTCCCTAGGCTCTTGTCATGAGTTGCCAAGGCTACGGAAGCCTTTTGAGTTCACTGACTCTGATCATATTTAGACAAGATCATAGTCAAAGTGAAAGTTCTCTCCTCCCTTCAGAGAAAGTACCTCCTTCTTTGATGGCCTGTTCTTTCTACTGGGATCTCACTCACAGAGATCTTTCATTTAGCTTGGTTTTTTTTGTTTGTTTGTTTTGTTTTTTTGCCAGAGTGTCTTGGCTTTCCATGCCTAAAATACTCTCATGGGCTCTTCAGCCAGATCCAAATGCCTTAATGGCTGATTCTGAGGCCAGAGTGCTGTTTAGGACATCTGCCATTCTATGAGTCTGCTGTGTATTCCATTTCCGATGTTGGATCATTCTCTCCTTTTTAATTCTATCAGTTAGTATTAGCAGACACTAGTATTGTTTGTGTGATCCCTTTGACTCTTAGACCTATCAGTATGATCAATTGTGAACTGAAATTGATCACTTGGACTAGTAAGATGGCATTGGTACATGCCAATTTTTTTTTTTTTTTTTACTATTTTTGACAGGCAGAGTGGACAGTGAGAGAGAGAGAGACAGAGAGAAAGGTCTTCCTTTTTTTGCCATTGGTTCACCCTCCAATGGCTGCTGTGGCCAATGCATTGCACTGATCTGAAGCCAGGAGCAAGGTGCTTCTCCTGGTATCCCATGTGGGTGCAGGGCCCAAGGATTTGGGCCATCCTCCACTGCACTCCAGGGCCATAGCAGAGGGCTGGCCTGGAAGAAAGACAACCAGGACAGAATCCAGTGCTCCGACAGGGACTAGAACTCCATTCACTGTCACCACAAGGTGGAGGATTAGCCTGTTGAGCCGAGGCGCCAGCCGGTACACGCCAATTTAATGGGATTTGGAGTCCTAAGGCATGTTTCTAGCTCTACCATTAGGGGTAAGTCTGACTGAGCATGTGCTGAACTGTACATCTCCTCTCTCTCTTAGCCCCACTCTTATTTTTAACAGGGATCAATTTTCAGTTAAATTTAAACATCTAAGAATAATTGTGTGTTAATTAAAGAGTTCAACCAATAGTATTAAGTAGAACAAGAAAATACCAAAAAAATAAAAATAAAATAGTAAGCTGTTCCTCTACAGTCACGACAAGGGTTGATAAAATCATTGCTTCTTGTAGTGTCCATTTTACTTCAACAGGTTTCCTAGTAGGTGCTCAGTTAGTTGTCTATGATCAGGGAGAACATATGATATTTATCCCTTTGGGACTGGCTTATTTCACTCAGCATGATATGTTCCAGATTCCTCCATTTTGTTGCAAATGACCGGATTTCATTGGTTTTGACTGCTGTATAGTATTCTATAGAGTACATATCCCATAATTTCTTTATCCAGTCTGCTGTTGATGGGCATTTAAGTTGATTCCATTTCTTAGCTATTGTGAATTGAGCTTCAATAAACACTGATGTGAAGACAGCTCTTTTATTTGCCAATTTAATTTCCTCTGGGTAAATTCCAAGGAGTGGGATGGCTGGGTCGTGTGGCAGGACTACATTCAGGTTTCTGTGGAATCTCCAAACTGTCTTCCATAGTTGCTTTACCAGTTTTCATTCCCACCAACAGTGGGTTAGTGTCCCTTTTTCCTCACATCCTCACCAGCATCTGTTGTTGGTAGATTTCTGAATGTGAGCCATTCTAACCAGGGTGAGGTGAAACCTCATTGTGGTTTTGATTTGCATTTCCCTGATTGCTAGTGATTTTGAACATTTTTTCATGTGTCTGTTGGCTGTTTGGATTTCCTTGTTTGAAAAATGTCTATTTAGGTCCTTGGCCCATCTCTTAAGTGGGTTGTTTGTTTTATTGTTGTGGAGTTTCTTGATCTCTTTGTAGATTCTGGTTATTAACCTTTATCAGTTGCATAATTTGGAAATATTTTTTCCCATTCTGTCGGTTGCCTCTTCGCTTTCCTGACTGTTTCTTTTCTGGTTATTAACCTTTATCAGTTGCATAATTTGGAAATATTTTTTCCCATTTTGTCGGTTGCTTCTTCAGTTTCCTGACTGTTTTTTTGCAGTACAGAAACTCTCAATTTATTGTGATCCCAATTGTTAAATCTGGGTTTGACTCCCTGTGCCTGGGTTTTTTTCCAAGAAGTCTTTGCCTGTGCCTATATCTTACAAGGTTTCTCCAATGTTCTATAATAATTTGATGGTGTCAGGTCATTGATTTAGATCTTTAATCCACATTGAGTGGATTTTTGTGTAAGGTGTAAGGTAGGGGTCTTGCTTTATACTTCTTCAGGTGGAAACCCAGTTTTCTTAGCACCATTTGTTGAATAGACTGTCCTTACTCCAGGAATTGGTTTTAGATCCTTGATCAAATAAAAGTTGGTTGTAGATGTTTGGATTGATTTCTGGTGTTTCCAATCTGTTTCATTGGTCTATACATCTGTTTCTGTACCAGTACCATGCTGTTTTGATTATAACTGCCCTGTAGTATGTCTTGAAATCTGGTATTATGATGCCTCTGGCTTTGTTTTTGTTGTACAAAATTGCTTTAGCTATTTGAGGTATCCTGTGCCTCCATATGAATTTCAGCATCATTTTTTTCCAGATCTTCGAAGAATGTCTTTGTTATTTCTATTGGTATCGTGTTGAATCCATAAATTGTTTTTGGGAGAATGGACATTTTGATGATATTGATTCTTCCAATCCATGAGCATGGAAGATAATACAATTTTTTGGTGCCCTCTTCTATTTCTTTCTTTAAGGTTTTGTAATTCTCATCGTAGAGATCTTTGACACCCTTGGTTAAGTTTATTCCAATGCATTTGATTGTTTTTGCAGCTATTGTGAATGGGATTGATCTTAGAAGTTCTTTCTCAGGCATGGCATTGTCTGTGTGTACAAAGGCTATTGATTTTTATATCCTGCTACTTTGCCAAATTCTTCTATGAGTTCCAATAGTCTCTTAGTGGAGTTCTTTGGATCCCCTAAATAAAGAATCCTATCATCTGCAAAGAGGGATAGTTTGACTTCTTTCTTCCCAATTTATTTCAAAGGCAGAGCTGCAGAGAGAGACAGAGAGAGACAGAGAGAGAGAGAGGTCTTCCATCTACTGGTTCACTCCCTGAATGTCCTCAACAGCCAGAGTTGGGCTGATCCAAAGCCAGGAGCCAGGAGCTTCTTCTGGGTCTCCAGTGTGGGTGCAGGGTCCCAAGGACATGTGCCATCTTCTACTGCTTTCCAGGCAATAGCAGAGAGCTAGATTGGAACTGGAGCAGCTGGGTGCAAAGTGGCACCTATATGGGGTGCTAGTGCTGCAGATGGCAGCTTTTCCCCTTAGACCACAGCACCAGCCTGGGATAATGATAATTTTTAAAAGTATTTCTTATTTGGGAGTGATGGGGGTGGAGAGAGAGAGAGAAAGAGGAAGAGAAAGAGAGAGAGAGAGAGAGAGAGAGAGAGAGAGAGAGAGAGAGAGAGAGAGAGAGATGGAGATCTCATCCAGTAGTTTTCATTCCCCCACCCCACCATATGCGTGTAATAGCTGAGGCTGGGCCAGGCCAAAGCAATCCAGTTCTCCCAAATGAGTGGCAGGGACTCAACTTTATGTCATCACCTGCCACCTCCCAGGGTGCATATTAGTAGGAATCTGGAGTTGGGAGCAGAGCTGCGACTCAAACCCAGCCACTTTGATATGGGATATGGCATTCCTACAAGTATATTAACTAGCAAGTGAAACCTTTTCCCCAAAGGATGACTATCATTTGAAAAATAAAGCAGGATTCAAAATTGAGAGAGTATAATTAATAAACTTCCTCCTCCCTCTCTTATTCCCATTCTTATATTTACTGGGATCTATTTTCAATTGACTTTATACACATTTGATCAATTCTATGTTAGGTAAAGAGTTCAACCAATGGTATAAAGAAGGAAAACAAACAAACAAACAAACAAACAAAAAACTGTTCCTCAATAGTCAAGATAAGGGCTGATCAAGTCATTCCTTCTCAAAGTGTCAATTTCACTTCTGCAGGTTTTTAGGTGCTCTGTTATCACAGATGAGGGAGAACATATGGTATTTGTCCCTTTGGGACTGGCTTATTTCATTAAGTATGATGTTTTCCAGATTCATTCATTTTGTTGCAAATGACTGGATTTCATTTTTTGTACCACTGTATAGTATTCCACAGAGTACATATCCCATAATTTCTGTATCCCGTTTTCAACTGACAAGAATTTGACTTGATTCCATTATCTTAGCTATGTGAATTGAGCTTCAATAAACATGGAGGTACAGATAACACATTTATTTGCTGATTTCATTTCCCTTGGGTAAACTCCCAGGAGTAGGATGGCTGGGTCATATGAGAGGTCTATATTCATATTTTTGAGGTATCTCCATACTGTATTCCATAGTGGTTTACCAGTTTACATTCTCACCAACAATACATTTTTCCCCACATCCTCGCCAGCATCTGTTGGTTGTTGATTTCTGTAGGAAAGCCTTTCTAACAGGGGTGAAGTGAAAACTCATTGTGGCTTTCATGAGCATTTCCCTGACAGCTAGAGATCCTGAACATTTTTTCATGTGTCTCTTAGCTATTTGATTTCCTCTTTTGAAAAAATGTCTGTTTAAGTCCTTTGTCCATTTCTTAACAAGGTTGTTTGTTTTGTTGTTGTGCAGTTTCTTGATCTCTTTGTATATTCTGGTTTTTAATCCTTTATTGGTTGCATAGGTTGCAAATAATTTCTCCCATTCTGTTGGTTGCCTCTTCACTTTCCTGAGTGTTTCTTTTTGCAGTACAGAAGCTTCTCAATTTGATGTAACTCATTTATTAATTTTGACTTTGATTGCCTGTGCCTCTGGGGTCTTTTCCAGGAACTGTTTGCCTGTGCCAATGTCTTGCAGGGTTTCCCCAATGCCCTCTAATAATTTGATGATATCAAGCTGTAGATTTAGGTCTTTAATCCATGTTGAATGCATTTTTGTGTAAGGTATAAAGAAGGGGTCCTGCTTCATACTTCTGCATGTGGAAATCCAGTTTTCCCAGAACCATTTGTTGAAGAGACTGTACTTGCTCCAGGGATTGGTTTTAGCATTTTGGTCAAAAGTTGGTTGTAGATGCTTGGATTGATTTCTGGCATTTATATTCTGTTCCATTGGTCTATTCATCTGTTTTTGTTCCAGTATTAGGCTGTTCTCATTATAACTGCCTTGTGTATGTGTTGAAATCTGGTATTGTGATGCCTCTGGCTTTGTTTTTGTTGTATAAAATTGCTTCAGCTATTTGAGGTCTCCTGTGTTTTCAAATGAATTTCAGCATCATTTTTTTTTATATCTGAGAAGAATGTCTTTGGTATTTTGATCGGTAATTGCATTGATTCTGTAAATTGCTTTTGGAAGAATAGACATTTTGATAATATTGATTCTTCAAATCCATGAATATGGAATTTTTTTCATTTTTTGTATCTAATTCTATTTCTTTCTTTAATGTTTTGTAATTCTCATTGTAGAGATCTTTGACTTCCTTGGTTAAATTTATTCCAAGGATTTGAATTTTTTTGGAACTATTGTGAATGGGATTGCTCTTAGAAGTTTTTTCTCAGCCGTTTCATTGTCAGTGTATACAAAGGTTGCTGTTATTTGTGTATTGATTTTATATCCTGCTACTTTACCAAACTTTTCTATGAGTTCCAATAGTCTCTTGGTGGAGTCTTTTGGATCCCTTATAAATAGAATCATGTCATCTGCAAATAGGGATAGTTTGACTTCTTCTTTCCTGATTTGACTCCCTTTGACTCTTTTTCTTGTCTAATGTCTCTGGCTAGAACTTCTAGGACTATATTGAACAACAATGGTGAAGGTTGGCATTCTTGTCTCGTTCCGGATCTCAATGGGAATGCTTCCAACTTTTCTCCATTCAATAGGATGCCGGCCATGGGTTTGTCATAAATTGCCTTGATTGTGTTGAGGAATGTCCTTCTAAACCCAATTTGCTTAGTTTTCATCATGAAAGGGTGGTGTTGTATTTTATCAAATGCTTTCTCTGCATCTATTGAGATAACTATATGGCTTTTTATTCTTCAGGTTGTTAATGTGATATACCACATTGATTGATTTGCAAATGTTGAACTATCCCTGCATACTAGAGATAAGTAAATATTTCTGATGTGTCTTTGGATTCAATTGGTCAGAATTTTGTTGAGGATTTTGCATCTATGTTCATCAGGAAAATTGGTCTGTAGTTCTCTTCCTCTGTTTTGTCTTTTCCGGGTATAGGAATTAAGGTGATTCTGGCTTCATAGAAAAAATTTGGGAGGACTTCCTCCCTTCCAATTGTTTTGAATACCTTGATTAGAATTGGAGTTGGTTCTTTTTTAAATGCCTGGTATAATTCAGCAGTGAAGCCATCTGGTCCTGTGCTTTTCTTTCTTGGGAGAGTCTTTATCATTGATTCAGTTTCCATCTTGATAATAGGTCTGTTTAAGCATGGTACTGGTACAGAAACAGATGGATAGACCAATGGAACAGAATAGAAACTCCAGAAATCAATCCAAACACCTACAGCCAACTTATATTTGATCAACGATCCAAAACCAGTCCCTGGAGTAAGGTCAGTCTGTTTAATAAATGGTGCTGGGAAAACTGGATTTCCACGTGCAGAACCATGAAGCAAGACCCCTACCTTTCACCTTACACAAAAATTCATTCAACATGGGTTAAAAATTTAAACCTACAACCCGACACCATCAAATTATTAGAGAGCATAGGAGAAACCCTGCAAGACATAGGTACTGGCAAAGACTTCTTGGAAAAGACCCCAGAAGCACAGGCACTGAAAACCAAAATTAACTACTGGGATTGCATCAAATTGAAAAGTTTCTGTACTGCAAAAGAAACAGTCAGGAAAGTGAATAGGAAACCGACAGAATGGGAAAATATATTTGCAAACTATGCAACAGATAAAGGGTTGATAACCAGAATCTACAAAGAAATTAAGAAACTCCACAACATCAAAACAAACAACCCACTTAAGAGATGGGCCAAGGACCTCAATAGACATTTTTCAAAAGAGGAAATCCAAATGGCCAACACACACATGAAAAAATGTTCAAGATCCCTAGCGATCAGGGAAATGCAAATCAAAACCACAATGAGGTTTCACCTCACCCCGGTGAGAATGGCTCACATTCAGAAATCCACCAACAATAGATGCTGGAGAGGATGTGGGGAAAAAGGGACACTAATCCACTGTTGGTGGGAATGCAAACTGGTGAAGCCACTATGGAAGTCAGTCTGGAGATTCCTCAGAAACCTGAATAGAACCCTACCATTCAACCCAGCCATCCCACTCCTTGGAATTTACCCAAAGGAAATTAAATGGGCAAACAAAAAAGCCGTCTGCACAGTAATGTTTATTGCGGCTCAATTCACAATAGCTAAGACTTGGAACCAACCCAAATGCCCATCAACAGTAGACTGGATTAGGAAATTATGGGACATGTACTCTATAGAATACTATACAGCAGTCAAAAACAATGAAATCCGGTCACTTGCAACAAAATGGAGGAATCTGGAAACCATCATGCTGAGTGAATTAAGTCAGTCCCAAAGAGACAAATATCATTTGTTTCCCTTGATTGGCGATGACTAACTGAGCACCAAAGGGGAAACCTGTAGAAGTGAAATGGACACTATGAGAAACAGTGACTCGATCAGCTCTTGTGCTGACTGTTGTTGTACAATGTAATACTTTATCCATGGTAGTATTTTTTTTTTATCCTAGTACTAGTGGTTGAACTCTGTAATTAACACACAATTATTCTTAGGTGTTTAAATTTTAACTGAAAAGTGATCTCTGTGAAATATAAGAGTGGGAATAAGAGAGGGAGGAGATGTAAAATTTGGGACATGCTCAATCGGAACGGCCCCAAATGATGGAGTTAGAATTATGCCAGGAGATTCCAATACAATCCCATCAAGGTGGCATGTACCAAAGCCATCTCATTAGTCCAAGTGATCAATTTCAGCTCACAATTGATCACACTGATAGGTCTAAGAGTCAAAGGGATCGCACAAGCAAGACTAGTGTCTGCTAATACTAACTGATAGAATGAAAAAGGGAGAGAATGATCCAACATGGGAAGCAGGATACACAGCAGACTCATAGAATGGCAGATGTCCTAAATAGCACTCTGGCCTCAGAATCAGCCCTTAAGGCATTCGGATCTGGCTCAAGAGCCCATGAGAATAGTTTAGGCATGGAAAGCCAAGACATTCTGGAAAAAACAGAAGACCTAAATGAAAGATCTCTGCTAGTGAGATCCCAGTGGAAAGAACAGGGCCATCAAAGAAGGAGGTACCTTTCTCTGAAGGGAGGAGAGAACTTCCACTTTGACTATGACCCTGTCGGAATAAGATCGAAGTCCACGAACCCTAAAGGCTTCCATAGCCTCGGCAACTCATGACCAGAGCCTAGGGAGATTACTGACGCCACAAACAAGAGTGTCAAATTGTTAAATCAACATCAGGAGTCACTGTGTACTTACGTCTCATGAGGGATCTGTCCTTAATGTGTTATCCAATGTGAAATAATGCTATTACTAGTACTGAAACAGTATTTTTACACTTTGTGTTTCTGAGTGGGTGCAAACTGATGAAATCTTTACATAGTATATATTGAATCGATCTTCTTTATATAAAGATAATTGCAAATGATTTAAAAATCTTGGTGTTAAACTGGAAATTGCATAGACAATTAATCAATTTTTTTTTAAAAAAAATCATGTAGGATCTCTGTCCTTAATGTGCTGTACATTGTGAATTAATACTATAACTAGCACTCCAACAGTATTATCATTTTGTGTCTCTATGTGAGGGCAAACCGTTGAAATCTTTACGTAATATGTACTAAATTGATCTTCTGTGTATAAAGAGAATTGAAAATGAATCTTGATGTGAACAGAAGGGGAGAGGGAGCGGGAAAGGGGAGGGTAGGGGGAGGGAGAGAAGTTGTGTGGGGGGGAGCCATTGTGATCCATAAGCTGTTCTTTGGAAATTTATATTCTTTAAATAAAAGCTTTATATAAAAAAAAAAGATAATAGGTCTGTTTAGGTTTTCTAGGTCTTTGTGGTTCAATTTAGGTAGGTTGTATGTGTCCAAGAATCTATCCATTTCTGCTAGCTTTCCTACTTTTTTGGCATACAGCTCTTTGTATTAATTTTCAACGATTATTATTTCTGTGGTGTCTGTTGTTACACTTCCTTTTCCATCTCTAATTTTATTGATTTGGGTCTTCTCTTTCCTTTTTAGTTTAGTTGGGCCAATGGTGTGTGAATTTTGTTTATTTCTTTCAAAAAATTAGCTCTTTGTTTTACTGATTTTTTGTATTTTTTTTAAATTCAATTTTGTTGATTTCTTCTCTAATTTTTTCTTTTCTCCTATTAGTTTTGAGTTTGGTTTGCTGTTGTCTTTCTAGATCCTTGAGATGCATTAATCGCTCATTTATTTGGTGCCTTTCCAGTTTCTTGATGAAGGCACCAACTGCTCTAAACTTTCCTCTTACCATTGCTTTTGTTGTATCCAGTAAGTTTTTGATATGCTGCACTGACATCTTCATTTGTTTCCAGAAATTTTTTGATTTCTCTTTTTATTTCTTCTATGGCCCCATTTTCATTCAGGAGCATGTTGTTCAGTCTCCATTTGTTTGCATATGTTCTGGAGATTCCTGAGTTGCCCAAAATGGAGCAAATGGTTAATTAACCCTTGGTTATGCTCCTCTCACCTCTCATTGTTACACATCCTGCTCTTCTAAATCTTTCTGCATGTTTCTTAGCTTCAAACACAGTCAGTGATCTCACTTTCTGATCAGGAAGGGCCCCTCTTGATCTTCCCCTAACCTGGTAACCTCTCACTCCAGCATCCCCACACTCATCTCTGGTCTGGCAAATCCCCATGGATTCCCAGAATGCATTAACTCTTGGAAGCAATCATTCTCTCTCTGCTCACCCAACATCACCCATGTGTTGATTCTTCCATCCAGGTATAAGGAAGCCTTCAAAGAGGCTGTGGCATTGCTTGGATATTGCTGGTAACGGCAAAGGGCAGCATCTTAGCAAAGGATCACATCCTCCAATCTACTCTTTTCTTACAAATCTACAAGAAAACTTGTAGAATATTGGGTCACAGCATTTATCATTTCGGTGTTTGTGGATGTTTGAAGCTAATGAGTTCCTTTTAATTGAGCCACAATCTTTTTCAAACAAAATGAAACCAATAAAAAAGCATTTATGTTACTTATTTAAAGCTAAAATTGATAATGCAGTAGCTAAAAATTGACTTTCCACTTCATTGTGTGAAATTTACCAAAATTTCCAAAATGTAGATAAAATACAAAACAGCTGCAGTTATGCTTTGAGGCCACCTTGTGAATACTAGTGTATAGGCTGCCATCTACTGGACATTTGTAATATAAAACGAATTCTAGGACTAAGTGTGTTTAATAATGGAAACAGGGTCTGTAGAGGAAACTCACATTACAAAGATTGCTAATTTTATTAGAAGATAAGCCAATGGATAACTTAATATAAATAAGCAGGAACAACAAAATTCTGGTCTGGAAATCCTTGTCACTAGGGAGTTTGAGTTTCTACTTGCAAGAGGAACGTTTTTTACTCTGGTGAATGTGGAGTAACTACAGCCTTCGTGCTAACAAAAGGATTTCTCAAACTGCAGTTCCTCGATACCGCCAGGAGCAGAGATACCTCTTATCACTTTTTGGGTGGTGCGAAGTAGGTCTGTATACCTTCCTTCTTTTACAAAGCTATGTTAGAACATGACACTATATTCAATCATACTCTAAAAATATGCATTATGTTGTACTGTGTACAATTATATTCAGTAGCAGAAGCTTACCAATTCCTAAGGAACTAAACTTAGTACTATTCACAATGTTGACCTTCTCTTTAATAAAATTCAATCTTCATTTCAGAAGGAAATATAGGGTTATGTAATGCTTTGTGGTCATTGTTTATTTTCTATAAAAAATTGTTAAGAAAAAAACCCTTAGCTAAGCTTTCTACCTGTTCTCCCTCTGGAATACATAAAAGTTATCCTTTAATTGAAGGGTAGAAAAACATTTGTATTTTGCATTTAAAAAGTGTGTTTTACAAGATCGAAGTCGGCGAACCCTAAAGGCTTCCATAGCCTCAGCAACTCAAGACTATAGCCTAGGGAGATTACTGACACCATAAACAAGAGTGTCAAATAGTTAAATCAACAACAGTAGTCACTGTGTACTTACGGCCCATGTGGGATCTGTCCTTAATGTGTTGTCCAATGTGAAGTAATGCTATAACTAGTACTGAAACAGTATTTTTACACCTTGTGTCTCTGTGCGGGTGCAAACTGAAAAAATCTTTACTTAGTATATACTGAATCAATCTTCTGTATATAAAGATAATTGAAAATGATTAAAAAATTGGAAGTTGCATAAAAAATCGATCAATTTTTTTTTTTGACAGGCAGAGTGGACAGTGAGAGAGAGAGACAGAGAGAAAGGTCTTCCTTTGCCATTGGTTCACCCTCCAATGGCTGCCGCGGACGGCGCGCTGCGGCCAGCGCACCGCGCTCATCCGATGGCAGGAGCCAGGTGCTAGGTGCTTTTTCCTGGTCTCCCATGGGGTGCAGGGCCCAAGCACCTGGGCCATCCTCCACTGCACTCCCGGGTCAGAGCAGAGGGCTGGCCTGGAAGAGGGGCAACCGGGACAGAATCCGGTGCCCCGACCGGGACTAGAACCAGGGGTGCCGGCGCCGCAAGGTGGAGGATTAGCCTGTTGAGCCACGGCGCTGGCCAAAATCAATCAATTTTTTAAAAAAATATCATGTAGGATCTCTGTCCTTAATGTGCTGTACAATGTGATTTAATGCTATAACTAGTACTCAAAGAGTATATTTCACTCTGTGACGCTATGTGAGGGCAAATGGTTTAAAATATTTACTTAACACATACTAAACTGAGCTCCTGTATACAAAGAGAATTGAAAATGAATCTGGATGTGAATGAAAGGGGAGAGGGAGTGGGTAAGGGGGGAGGGTAGCGGGGCGGAGGGAAGGTATGGGTGGGGAAGCCATTGTAATCCACAAGTTGTACCTTGGAAATTTATATTCTAAATAAAAGTTAAAATAAAATAAAATAAAAAGTGTGTTTTAACTACTTCTAAATATTTGGCAAACATGTGAAGGGCATTCTTTTTTTAGCAGTTACTTTTTTAAAAGATTTATTTATTATTTATATGAAAGGAAGAATGATGGGGGAGTTGTCTTCCATCTACTGGTTCACTCCCCAAAAGGCCACAACAGCCAGGGTTGGTCCAGGCCAAAGCCAGGAATCCAGAGCTCCATCCAGGTATCCCACATAGCTGGCAGGAGCCTGAGCACTTGGGCCATCTTCCAGTGCTTTCCCAGGCATGTTGGCAAGGAGCTGGATTGCATGTGGAGCAGATGGGACTCGAACCACAGCTCCAAAATGGAATGTCAGTGTTGCAGAAGACAACATAACTCACTGCACCACAACATCAGCTCCTGCATAGCAAGAAAGAAGTATGGGCTATAATGGGCTTAGGTACAGAAAAAGATCAAACTCTATAGATATAACAAACATCCTTTATAAGTCAATTTCATTTTACCAATTTGAGGCCAGATCCTCCCATGCATATTCATCTTACAAAGAGGGAATGCTTTCTGGGCTGACGCTGTGGCACAGCAGGTTAACACCATGACCTGAAGCACCAGCATCCCATATGGGCGCCAGTTTGATACCTGGCTGCTCCACTTCCGATCCAGCTCTCTCCTGTGGCCTGAGAAAGCAGTAGAAGATGGCTCAAGTCCTTGGGCCCCTGCACCCAAGTGGGAGACCTGCAAGAAGCTCCTGGCTCCTGGCTTCGGATTGCCACAGCTCTGGCCATTGCAGCCAACTGGGGAGTGAACCATCAGATGGAAGACTTCTCTCTCTCTCTCTCTCTGCATCTCCTCTCTCTGTATAACTCTGACTTTCAAATAAATAAATCTTAAAAAAAAAAAAAAAACAGAGGGATGCTTTCAACAGCAATGTCACAAATTGCTCCCAGTTACCTGACATCTTAGCAAGGTACAAATGTGTGTGTGTATGTGTGAGTGTGTGAATGGCAGTGTATATATGTGCATGCTGTATATGTCTTTGACTATGTGTGTGTGCTATTGTTAAAGGAATTGCTTATTTGACTATAGGACTTAAACCAAAGTCTCTTCAATGAAGCAAATAGAAGAAAGTACAATAGATAATGTACTAATGAAAGAGTCAGGTGAGTAGCTTTAATTATAACTGCAAAAGCAAAAAGGAAAAAGCCATGGCAAATAATTTATAATAAATAAAAAGGGATGCAACTGCTATTCAAAATACTTAAGTGTTTTTTGTGTGCATTTGTAAAAAGCTAAATTTTAAGTTAAATTACATTAAAAATTGTCTAAGTGTTTTATATTTTATATACCATAAGAAATAGAAAATTAGGTTTCTATATGTGACTCCTTCCCTTTCTTTAACCTGAACTCTCAAATGCAGAGAATTAGCTTAGAAAAAAATAATTGAAATTTACCCTTAAGCATGACAACATATTCTCAATGTTTTTGCATGTTTCAATTTTTATCTGTGAACCAGAAAAAAAAAATTGACTTTTCCTGAATTCAATTAGACTAGATTTATATAGCTGAAACCATGACAAAACACAGATATGGAATAAATTCTAAACCACTGTATGATGAATTCAGGCAAACCACTTAGTATACCAAGCAAATTAAGTACATCCGTGACTACAACCCCAAATTTGTCAAGAAAGTCCCATGTTCTCATACTCAACAAATCCATATTGTCCAAGACAAGCCACTTGCCACATGTGGCTATTTAAATTCACATTGATTCTACACTAAATAAAGTTAAAACTTGGTTCTTTATCACTAGCAACATTTCAAGTGCCCAACAGCCATCTGGGACTAGTGCCTACAGTACTGGAGAGCACAAAAATTTTCATTGTAACAGCAGCTCTACTATAAATTATCAAAATCCAAATTTGGTGCTTTTTTTTATAACTTGTAAGATAAGTTTTGAAAGAATTTTACTTAGGGAATGAATAGCCATACACCTCCAATTTTATTGTTTTATTTTCTTGTGTATTGGGTAAACATATTCTAAGCTTCAAAATAGAGTTAGTGCACATTATTGCTTTAAAAAGATGAACTGATAGGGTGCTGAAACTGGGAAAGACCTAAAGATAAATCACATACTCAACCACTTTCATTTAGCAATGAAAGCACTCAGGCTCACACAGGAAAAGAAATTACACAAGGTTACAGGAGATAGTTAGTCCACGACTAGGATTCAGCTTCCTGACCTCAGGTCCCATCTTGCATCTTAACATCTATAACTAAGTTACACCTGTCCTGGGATTACACTGAAGCCTCAATATATTTCACAAATATATAAAGAAACCAAATGAAATGAAAAATGAAGACTTTCTATATTTAAACACTTCAAATGTGAAATACTTAGCAGTACTCAAAATTAACACTAGGTGTCAGATTATTGGATTTGAAAAACTAAATTTGATTACCTAGAATTTTGCATGTTTGATCAGAAATAATCTGTGTTCCTAAGTATACTGCAAAATCAGATGGCAGGGTACAGTAGTTTTCCTTTACTTGATTATTGCTGTCAATAGGAGCAATATAATTAGGGTCCTACTTCTGCTTTCTTCTGATTCTTCTCTTGGAAAAGAATAGTTAACTTTTCACATGCCTTTATTCATTTTTGTTAATTATTTGGGGACATTTTAAATTTGCCCTTACATTTGAGAAGAAGCTAAATGGTCTTTGTTTCTTCACACTGTGTGAGGAGGCAGATGGACTAACAGACTGGTTGGAATGAGGAAAGGGAAAGTCTCTTTAAGAGGTGCAAAACACTTGCTTCTTCCCAAAAGCTACCTTTAGCAAGATAAAGCTAAATCCCACTCTTGAGTTTCCAGTTTTAAAAGAACAGCAAGGAAGCAATAATTCTACCCTTCTTAGTTTTGGTCTCTCATGAGAATAGAAACAGAAGTTGCCAATCACACCTTTCTGATGATTTTTTGTTTTATTATGAGAAAGCTAGACAAAATAGGACTACAAACTCTGACTTTTGATGGGTTTTGTCAACAAGCTCTGATCAACCATTAGCTGCTGTTTTTTTTCTCCCTCAAATTGTACATCAAAGACTCCCAAAAAAGACTCAAAAGACTTACATAAAAGACTCTCCATCAGGGGGCCGGCATTGTGGCATAGCGGGTAAAGCCATCCCCTGCAGTGCCTTACCCCATATGGGTGCCGGTTGGAGTCCCGGCTGCTACACTTCTGATCCAGCTCTCTGCTATGGCCTAGAAAAGCAGTAGATGATGGCATCCGTGTGGGAGACCAGGAGAAAGCTCCTGGCTTTGGATGGGTGCAGCTCCAGGCCTTGTGGCCATCTGGGGAGTGAACTAGCAGATGTCTCTCTGTAACTCTGCTTTTCAAATAGATAAAATAAATCTTTAAAAACAAAAAAACAAAAAGACTCTGTCACAGTTTCTCAGGCCTGCCTCTCTTGGAGCCCCCCACCTGGCTGCTGTGGCAGGAGGTTTCTGACTTCAATAAATCTGGCTTTTCTCACTGGACAGAGAAAAGTAGACATTCTTTTACGTGAGAAAAGAACCAAAGTTGCCCTTCCTTGCCACCATTTTATCAGTAACATAACGAGAACTTAAGTGGCATTACACTGAATCTTGTGATGTGTGCTTAGAATCTGCAAGGGGACTTAGCGTCAGGAGACTATATAAAATCTTTGCTTCAGATATTTTTAAGGGAAAAGACATAAATATAAGGCAAGAAACAGAAATTTAACACAGACTGGTGTAAGAGAAAGCAGCAGGTTGAAGACTAGGGAGACCAGCGGGAGGATTTAGGCAGAGGAAAGAACATTCATGGCAGCGCTGATCAGGACATAGATTGGACAAGAGGGGCACCTGGCAAAGAAGTCTGAGTCCAAGGCCAGCACAAGGGCTGAAGGGCAGAGTGAAGAGCGAAGTTTGGCAAGAGCAGGGAACAGGAAGGAGTGTGGGTAGAGATAAGGAGCAGTCCAGCCAGCCAGGACTCTGTGCCCCACTGTGAAGATGGGAACTCTAGGAAATGGAAGTCAGGGGACAAAGTCAAAGAAAGAAGAGAGAGAAACAGAGGACCTTGAAAGGCAAATGAACTCATAATTCTGGGGAGAGTGGGAAGGGTGAGATTAAAAGAAATCAGAATTCATAAGACAAAAGGAATTCCAATGGAAATATTCAAACCAAAATATGAACACACCAGAGCATTTGAATTTTTTAGAAGAGAAGGAATTCCACCATCGGTGATAAAAGCCAATTTGACCTGACAAGTTTGGCAGCGATCATGTTGCTTTCACCCCTATTCTCTGGCTTATAAACACTCAGACACTCTGGAAACACCGGGATTGCCTCAAGCATTTCATGCAAGATGCCTGCACTCAGTTCCACTTATTGACAGCCATTGTATGATCCTTTTTGGGTCATTTACAGGTACTTCAGCATGCAGTACAAAAATCAAATGGACAAATGACCCCCTTGAAGCCACCCTTTCAATGCTCTCTCCTATTGGTAGGAGTCTATCCAAAGGTCTGCTGATCACTTGAACTTGCCTTCCAATAGCTCCTACCCTCCACACGTGACAACATTCCATACCATCTTATCCCCTAAGGCCATCAGGTTTTCTCATCTAACA
Organism: Sylvilagus floridanus; assembly: GCA_949820135.1. Lineage (NCBI taxonomy): Eukaryota > Metazoa > Chordata > Mammalia > Lagomorpha > Leporidae > Sylvilagus > Sylvilagus floridanus. The sequence continues at coordinate 31,242,116 of OX463236.1, read as the reverse complement.
AAACAAGGTGATGTGTTAGTGGAGAGGTTTGGGGTACCTTTATAGCATAACTGCATAATAACATTAAGAACATTTACGAAGCGAGGAAATTCACTCTTATATATGTGCATTTCTTCTCGTGTTTTTAAGAATTGGATTTCCAGGGGCCGGAGCTGTGCCGCACTACGTTAATCCTCCACCTGTGGCAGTGACATCCCATATGGGCACCGGGTTCTAACCCTGGTTGCTCCTCTCCCACTCCAGCTCTCTGCTGTGGCCCAGGAAAGAATTGGAAGATGGCCCAAGCACCTGCATGGCAGACCAGGAAGAGGCACCTGACTCCTGGCTTCAGATCGGTGTAGCTCCGGACGTTGCGGCCATTTAGGGGTGAACCATCAGATGTAAGACCTTTCTCTCTGTCTCTTTCTCACACTGTCTGTAACTCTACCTGTCAAATAAATAAATAAATAAAAATCTTCAAAAAAAAAAAAAAAGAATTGGATTTCCAGTGTTCCCAAACTGATCCCCCTGGCATTTCATTTGAAAACAATCTCATAAAACTAAGGGAAACCCTGCTGTTTTATGTCTATATTCCTAGATGTAGGAAAAGGGAAATAGTAGTTAAAAGAATACAGCACAGCTGAGTTGAAAGGATTATTTCCTCTGAGGTTTTTAAACCCTGTGGCATTGTGGGGTGCCACCAGATGCCTTTGAGCCTCTTATGGGGGAAGAATATACAGTGGAAAGTGGGAAATCTAAGTGGGTATGGATTATAGTCCCACTCCACTACTTTCATTCTTCCTTTATCTGTTGTATATCCTGGAATTTTTATAAAAGTATCTATTTTTAAAATGGTTTTATTGGAAAATCTTTAACAACCAATTCTTCAGAGGGCACAAAAAGCCCAGAATTTGGAGGGTGGAGGGAAGCCCTGATCTGTACTATTTGTTAATTTTTGTGGTATAAATATTCCCTCTATGACCGACTTTGAGCTGCCAACATAAAAAATCCTGAATGCAATCTTGAGAACATACTCACTGTCAACTCTCAGCAGCTGGTGTGGCCCAGGCCAAGCATAGCTCATTAATGCACCTCAGTCCACCACAGTAAGCCACAACCCCAGTCCACATTCCAAACTACCAACCCTCTTGGACTCAAGTACCAAGGTCAGTGTTTAAATCTCATGTGGCAAAAATCTGAGTTTGGGCCTTCTTATTCTTTACAGTGATTCAAATGTTTTATAAACAACAAATATTCAATTAGACCTAAATGTCAACCATCTATTCAGGATTTCCAACTACAATGATGTTGTAGGTTATGTTGTAGGTCCTGGCCTCACACAGAAAAGCATTCTAAGTACAGACATGTTTATGGTGTAAAAAGTATTAATAAAGTTTATTCATAAGTTGAGAAAGTGAACACATGGGGCAGGTACTGTGGCGTAGTAGATTAAGCCTCTGCTTGCAGCACCAGCATCCCATGGGTGCTGATTTGAGTCCTGGCTGCTCCTCTTCTGATCTAGCTCCCTGCTAATGCACCTGGAAAAGGAGAAAAAAATGGCCCAAGTCCTTGGGGCCCCACACTCATGTGGAGACCAGGAAGAAGCCCCTGGCTTCAGATTAGCCCAGCTCCAACCATTGCAGCCATTTGGGGAGTGAACCAGTAGATGAAAGATCTCCCTCTCTCTCTCTCTCTCTCTCTCTCTCTCTCTCTCTCTCTCTGTCTCTCTCTCTGCTTCTCTGTAACTCTGCTTTTCAGATAAATTTTTTAAAAATCTGAAGAGAAGAAAGAACACATGCTCACATGAGTGTGGGTTGCTCCATGCAGAGAAATACCCATAAGTGGACAGTGAGACAAAGAATTTCCCAAAGGAAGAAGGGGTGGGGTAGGAGTTAGAGGGAGTCTGTAACTGTACAGCACCTCCTGCCATGGTGTGGAGAGAGAAAGAGAGAGAGAGAGAGAGAGAGAGAGAGAGAGAGAGAGAGAGAGAATCCTTCTCTGATATTGGCCCCTTTTATTAGGTAGGGGGTAGTGCCTCTACAAGTACTGGAACTTTTATGGTATCTACAAGAGTTCCATAGGGCGCTTAATATCCATATTTTCATGGCATGCCCCTAGGTCCCAGATCAAGCAGGTACATCGTTGTAAATAAAGCGTGTATTTAGACTGACAAGTAGGAGGTCAGAATTACGTGGAGGGTAGGGTATAGCTTGCAGATACTTCCAGTTCACTGCAGATTTATCTAGCTGCCTGCCTATTTATCCCACATCACTGGGGGTTTAGAAATTATTAGTCATACCGTGGTTCATATAACTAAATCCTAACTCCAACTGATTTTTACCTTAATGAGTAAACATCCCAATAAGAGAAAATGTATGACTTCTCATACTACTCAACACACCTTTACGACACACCCTTTCTTAAAGTAAACCAAATATCTATTACTGTGAAGCTTCTGCCCAGCCTTCATCTTCCCCCACAAGGAGCCAAGCAGAATAAGCCAAATTAAACAACCACATTAACAAACTAACAATCTCAGCTGAGACACCAACCCAAATTTTTGCATATGACAGGTAAACACTGACTTTGTTAAGACATGCATGAGTCTTCTTCCGTCCTAAGCAGCCCTGATTTCTGGCTGTTTTCATGACCTGCTATCAAGTCTCCTATCAACATTCTCAGCACTCTCTACTGAACTTGCTTCAGCATGCTTGTCTCTGGGCTTCTCCAGCTTTGTGACAAGTATTTCAGGTATCAAGTGACCAAGTGAGAGTCAATCAAGACCAACTCTGTGTGTTTTACTACTCCCTCTACGGCTGCCATATTATCATCCTTTTGACACAAATGACTCTCTCACTATTCATCATGCAAGTCAGTTGCTAAGACATGCTTGCCCCACCCAATCCCCTTAGAATTGAGTTCTTAAAACCAAGTTCAGACCTGACATTTATCTCCACCTCCTTTAATTTGGTGATACTTCGTTCATTACTCCTGCCTAGTTACATTGTTGGCTCCTTATTCTTTCATTCAATTGTGTCTATTTCCTTTCCTGTGGTCCAGGTAAAAGACAAAATCTGGTGGAAACTTCTCTTCCAGACAATGTCAAGCTATTAGTCGACAGTATTTGGACGTCACTACTCCATGTAACTTTTGCAGGGTTTTTTAATGACAGCATGTGAGATCTAGGGCACTCCAGAAAGCAGACTTCCCTTAAGCATATGACCTTGTATCAGCAGAACATCTGTCTTTTTTTAAAAGATTTATTTTATTTTATTTAAAAGACAGAATTACAGAGAAAGGTAGAGACAGAGAGAGAGGTCTTCCATCCGCTGGTTCACTCCCCAGATGGCTTCAATGGCCAGAGCTATGCCAATCCAAAGCCAGGAGCCAGGAGCTTCTTCTGGGTCTCACAGATGGGTGCAGGGGCCTAAGGACTTGGGCCATCTTCTACTCCTTTCCCAGGCTATAGCAGAGAGCTGGATCAGAAGAGGAGCAGCTGGGACTAGAACTGGTGCCCATATTGGATGCCAGTGCTTCAGTCCAGGGCTTTAACCTGCTGTGCCACAGCACCAACCTCAGAACACCTGTCTTTAATTCATGACGTCAGAATATGAAAGAACTGGGGAGAGCTGGCAGGTTTCTTTCCTGGTCTTTGTCTGTTATTGTGTATATGTGTGTATTTGTCTCTATTGTTTATATTTCTAGTACTTGAGTTCTCTAATTATAAAAGTAATCTAGATAATAATCCCAGATAATAAAATCATCTATTCATCATGTAAGTCTGTCCGTCATGCCAAGTTCATTCTAAGAGTCTGTGTTAGTTATAGAACAACTTTTCATTTGAGTACTTAGAAGACTCTTCTCTAAGAAAAGAAAAAACATCTGCTTGTGTAAGTCAGTAATTTCACTATCTCAAAGGAGTTGCATTTGGTCTGAAGGCAGAATGAAATCACCATGTTGAGTTCCCAACAGTTTCATTAACACGCTGTACAGTGAATCTCATCTCATCCATAGAGTAGCTAGCAAAAGCCCTAAACCTACTCTAGGGTTTCAGATACAGAACTAAAATGTCTGAGTGGATTTCCTTCCATTATGAGGCACTGACTCTGGAGTGGAATTGCTCTCAGTTCAAAGAAACTTGTGAGTGTGGGGGTTGTGGCCTGATAAACACAAAGGCTAATCTGAGCTCTTTGGTTAAGTAGTTTGATCCCAGGGAGCCCTTTAGCTCCTGGTCACCCAGTGAATTCTGTGTCCCATGATGAGACCTCAGATGTTCCCTGTGGAATGACTAACTGTTTTGGAGTCCCTCAAGGTGGTGCTATGCCCTTGCTATCTATATGGAAAAACATAAATTTAACCCTAGAGCCTATCTAGTTCCTCTGAAGCAGAGATGAATGACAAACATAAAGGCAGAGTGGGCCTCACATGGACACATTCCAAAATGTACACGAGGTGATCTTGTTCCTGGATACAGAAGGAAGGAAGCATGGCCACTGAGGTGTTTAGTGCAGGAGATTTAGGGAAATTCAGTGTAGGAAATGTGAGTGGTCCCAAAAAAGTGCTCATGAAGGCCAGGGCCAGTAAGGAAATGAAGAGAAGAATGCATTTGAAATTCCCCTAGAATTATTAATTATAAATGGCATGGATTTTTTGTTGAGTATGAAGAAAAGGGAAAACAAGACATTGATTTAGAAAACCATGGAAGTACTATTTTATTTAGTTTTTATGCTTCAATGTCAGCTTACTAAACTATAAAAATAATTATTTTTAGCTCAGATAGGTTAAGAAAGTTGAAGAGACTGGTCCAGATCACAACCAGTAGATAAAGGAGAAATGGAGAGGGACAGGAAGGGAACATATTCATTGAGTGTCTTATGCAAGCCAGGTTCTATGCTGGGCACTACATATAAGTTTATTTCTGCTATTTAGCCCAGTCAAGTACTAAATAGCTATGACACAAGATAAGGCTGATATTTTTGTTGTGCTTCACATGGATAGTTGTGGTTTCTTGCAGAAGTCTGAAAATCATACAGCTCAAGGCTCTACACCCATACCCCTATCACTCCATCTACCCCCAAACTCCCTCCCTTTCCTGCTGTTTTTTTCCACAATATTCAGAGGCCCATATCTATTGATTTCCCTGGTGCTCAAGGGTGGGGAATCTTGTAACTGACATCAGAAGCTCCAGAACAGAGAGGTTGCCCAACAAGAAACCCAACAACCAGGACAGCAACTTCCCTACGGCTGGTGGCATCATCTGTTTCTCCTGTGGTTATGCTTCCACCACCACCCTTGCCATATCCCTATGCTCTGTCAGGGAAGAGCAGAAGACATCTGCCTCCTGTCACCTAGTGCAAAGTCCAACCAAAGGGATTCCAAGCCCAAAAATCTCAGATTCAACCTTCCAGTCCTTTCCATTGGTTCACACAGAAATTTCTGCCAAGGCAAAAGCATGCTCTCTTCCACTTGCCTCATCCAATGGTTGTGACCAGCCCATTGATCCTCTTTTATACTTGTCATTAATTTATCTATCCTTGTGTCTTGCTCAAGGTAGCGCAGGTCTATTCTGATAGATTCTCTAACTTAGAACCACAGGATGACTGGAAATACAAGGGGCAAAAAGTAGTCACTTCCCAAAAGTCTTCTGAACTCCTTAGGCAAAATTACAAAATTATCCACCTTATTCCCAAGTAGTTAATATAGTCATCTCTCCATATCCATTGATTCAACCAATAACAAACTGAAACTTCCTTTAAAAATTGCAGTCATATTGAACATGTACAGAGTTTTTTCTTGTCATTAGTCCTTAAATAGTACCATATAACAACTTATTTACCTAGTATTTATATTGTATTAAATATTGGGACAGATGCTTGGCCTATCAGATAAGACACCACTTAGGACAACTATATCACATGTCAGAGTGTCATGGTTCTACTCCTGGCTCAACTCCCAGTTCCAGGTTTCTGATAATTCACACCCTGCAAAACAGCAGGTGGATAGTTCAAATGATTGGGTCCCTGTCACCTGAGACTTTGATTAAGCTGCCAGCTTCCGGCTTTGCCTTGGCCCAGCCCCAGCTGTTTTGGCATTCGGGATGTGAGCAAGCAGATGGGAACTGATTTGCGCTCTCTCTCTCTCTCTCTCTGTCTCTCTTTCTCTCTCTGTCCCTCCTTGCCTCTAAAATAAATATTTATTTTCCAAAATATAAATAAACAAACTTAAATATTCTTTCAAAAATGTATTACAAGTAATCTAGAGATGATTTAGAGTATACCAGAGGGATATATAAGTTTTATCTGAAAATACTCCATTTTATCTGAAGAAGGACTTGAGCATCTACAGATTTCTGATATCCACAGGGGATCCTGGAACCAACCCCTCTTGCATATTCAGGAATGAGGTAGTTCACCTCGCAGGAGAAAAAACTAACTTTTCCTCTTGCTAGTCTCTCCTTGTATTGATGAAGAAACTGAAACTCTGGGAAGTTATTAATGAAGGTAGAAGAGAAAAGAGAAAACACACTTAACTCTCTGAGATGGTGAGACAATAGAGATACAAACCCATGTCTGATGTTACTGTGAGGCCAAGTGCCTCAAAGAAAATGATTTTCTGAGATTCAAAATGTGGAATCATCATTCTCAGGGTGCTGCCCTGGGAATCCAACCACTATGCTGTGAGAAGCCCAAGCCATATGAATAGTCTATTAGCAGGCCCTGGAGTCTGCAGTCCCAGCTAAACCCTGCCTTTCAGTCATTCCAAGCCAAGTGCCATACATGGACCCTCTGGAAGATTTGTGTTCCCAACCACTTCAGCCACCTCCAGCTGCTTGATTCCTCCCAGCTGAGGATCCAGATACAAACAAAGAAGCCATCCCTACTCATTATGTCTGAATTCCTGACCCTCAGAATCTGTGAGCACAATAAGGTGGTGGCTCTTCCCCAGTAACTTTAGGGCGACTTGTTACACAGCCATAGATAACGAGACATTCACCAGAAGAGCCAGGAAGTCAAAAGCAAGGGTTTGAGATCATCCTAGGCAAACAGCATCAAAATGCTGGGTCGTGCAGTCTGTCACATAAGTCATCCAAGTCTAAGAGTCGCCAGCAGCATTACATTTTTTGGCTAGAAAATTCAATAGGCATGCTAGGTCATTGTTAACCAAGCTTTCTTTATGATGGACTGGGAAAACCATTACTAGTAACAGCAGAACATTTGGAGTGGAATTCTATGCCATTGAAAATATAAAAATGTTTTTCAGTGAAAAACACTGATCATCTGGAGAACGCTTTATCAGTATCTTTTTGTGGCTTTTCATTTTCTTATGAGGCAAAAATAGTTTTCTCTTAGGTCTAGGTTGCAGTCGGAACTGTTAATAAATAACCCCTATTATGCAAATAACAGTGCCCAAGGGATGAGAAATTGTCCCAACAGTAGAAGAAAACCATATAAAGTGCAAGACAAAGACCCATAAATACGAGATCAAATTCTATATTATAAAGACATATTTTTTTTTTTTTTTGACAGGCAGAGTGGACAGTGAGAGAGAGAGACAGAGAGAAAGGTCTTCCGTTGCCGTTGGTTCACCCTCCAATGGCCGCCGCAGACGGCGCGCTGCGGCCGGCGCACCGCGCTCGTCCGATGGCAGGAGCCAGGAGCCAGGTGCTTTTCCTGGTCTCCCCATGGGGTGCAGGGCCCAAGCACCTGGGCCATCCTCCACTGCACTCCCGGGCCACAGCAGAGGGCTGGCCTGGAAGAGGGGCAACCGGGACAGAATCCGGCGCCCCGACCGGGACTAGAACCTGGTGTGCCGGCGCCGCAAGGCGGAGGATTAGCCTGTTGAGCCACGGCGCCGGCCTAAAGACATATTTTTTAAAACAAAACCAGAAAATTCTTGTTTGTGTCATATATCTATCATATATATAGCAGTAATGCATGCATTTATTTATGATTATGAAAGAACTTCTGCTAAACCTCTTGGTTTTGTGGAATTGAAACATTACAATGAGATTTTTGATAGCTCCTTTTTATCATTTTTTTCTGTAATTGTAGCAAGCAGTTAAAGTCAGGCAGGACACATAACCTATGTATTTATTTATACACTGTGTACTGACCAGAGTCAAATATGTATTCACGTATTCAGTTATTAAGAAAATATATATTGTGGCTGGCACCGCGGCTCAATAGGCTAATCCTCTACCTTGCAGCGCTGGCACACTGGGTTCTACTCCCGGTCGGGGCCCAGGATTCTGTCCCGATCGCCCCTCTTCCAGGCCAGCTCTCTGATGTGCCAGGGAGTGCAGTGAAGGATGGCCCAAGTGCTTGGGCCCTGCACCCCATGGGAGACCAGGAGAAGCACCTGGCTCTTGCCATTGGATCAGCGCGGTGCACCGGCAGTGGTGGCCATTGGAGGGTGAACCAACGGCAAAAGGAAGACCTACCTTTCTCTCTCTCTCTCTCTCTCTCTCACTGTCCACTCTGCCTGTCAAAAAAAAAAAAAAGAAAATATATATTGAACATCTTCTATGTTTCAGACATTATTCTAGCTTCTGCTGGAAATGGTGAGGACAAAAGAAGTAAGAGCCCTATCTTCATTAAACTTACATTCAAGGGGCTGGTGTTATGGCGCAGAGGGTTAAACAGCCACCTGTAACACCACTATCCCATGAGTATTAGTTCTAGTCCCAGCACTGCTCCATTTCTGATCCAACTCCCTACTCATGTGCTTGGGAAGGCAACAGAAGAGGGCCCATGTGCTTGTGTCCCTACGACCCATGTGGGAGACCCACGTGGAGTTACGGGCTCCTAACTTCAGCCTGGACCAACAATGGCTGTTGCAGCCATCTGGGGAGTGAATCAGTGGATGGAAGACATCTCTCTCTGTTTCTCTCTCTCTCTCTCTCTCTCATTGTAACTCTATCATTCAAGTAAATAAACCTTAAAAAAAAAAAACCCTTACATGTTAGGGTGGAGAGTGAAATGATAAACAAATAAATAAATAACAAGATTATGAAGAGTCAATGAAGAAATAGATAAGACACAACAAACTTTTCAAAAAGTGAATCATGTGGAAAATAAGTGGATCAGAATTTGTTCTTCCTTCCAGAATCCCACCTCCCTTCCTCTACACAACTAGATCATCTTTTAAGGAAAACTTGTTGACTGAGGTGTTACAGTCTCATTGTACAAACTGAGGGAGCAGTCTCCCTCTCCTCCCCCTGCTCCAGCAGGGGCATGGGCATAGGCCTGAGATGCAGCCAGTCAGACTTATGATTGTTGATTGACAGATTCTTTGCATGTCTCAATGTGGGCAGGCCAGTCAGACCACAACTGCCAAGAGGGTCTTACCATGGGTGATGGTTCAAGGTATATGTCAACTAGGCTAGACCGTGATAGCCAAGCATTTAGGCAAACCTCATTCTAGATGTTTCCATGAAGGTAACTTTTATGAGATTAACATTTGCAGTGGTAGACTTTGAGCAATGAAGCTTACCTTTCTTAAGTGGATGGCCTTCAACCAATCAGTTGAAGGCCTGAATAGAGAAAAGATTGACCTTTGCTGAGGAAAAGGGAGGAATACATCTAGCAAGAACACTTTGGACTCAAGCAGCAACATCAACTTTTCCCTGAGTCTGCAGCCTGCCAGCCTCCCTGTCCTGCAGATTTGGGAATTTCCAGCCTCCATAGTCAGGTGTCAATTCCTTAAAACAAGTCTCTTAATAGATAAATGGATGGATGGATGGACAGATGAATAAAGAGATATTATATTAGTTCTGTTTCTCTCAAGAACCATGATACACCATAGCTTTTTCAATCCAGACTTAACAAATTCCCATATTTATTGCTCTTCCATGCTGCCCCTTTAGTCTTGTTTTTTTTTTCTTTTTTTTTAAAGCACAGAATAACACCTACCCCTCAAACACTGGCAAAATGACAGACCCATAGGTAAAAGAAGCAGCCCAACCATGTGGACTGGCATCACAAAACACAACTCAGATTTACCAGCATCCTCCTTTCTCAAGCTATCCTTCAGTCCACTGAGATTCTGTTCACAGTGGACAAAGTGCTTACAATTGTGTACCTCAGTTGGAACATGAAAACTGTAGCTTTTGAAGCTGGTGTTCTTTCTAATATCTTTGCTTCAGATATTTTCCAGTACTGCCTGTCTCCAGTCTCTGCCTGCCTACTAATCATGTACCTACTCAGAACATTTTTCACACATTCATGTTCATTCTTGTTGATTCATGTGTTATGATGAGAGTTTTCCTGTTTCTCAACCAACTAGGTCCTTCAGAGCAGAGATGATGTTTTACACTCCCTCATGCCACCCATGGTGACCCTCCATGAGACAGCTGCTCAGTAACTGTCTCTTGAGGCAGTGGAGGTTTAATGTGAACTCTAGTAGTTGGACCCACTTTCAATTTGAGAATTCTGTCACTGGTAATACTAGCCTGGCATTTTAAACAACCAAGCCATGGAACCAAAGCTATTGTCACTGGTAATAGTAGTCGAAGAAGTTGACTTACAGAGCATCTCTTTTCCAATGAACTCCAAGCATTTTGAACTCAGGGTTTCATTCTTAGAAGGCAATTTTTGGTCAATTATTTACAAATAGAAGTTCAATCAGACAAAACATTGTAGTGATTTTTCTACAGAGAGGACTGGTTAAAGATAACCTGAGAAAAAGCCAACATCTGTCCTTATTTTCAGTAAATTGCGTGTTTCATTGGGACTATCATTTTGTCAACATTTGAGGAGAAGATAAAAAAGAAACTGAAATGTCTACACACATAGCCCCGCCTGACAGGAAGACGATAAACAGCAGGCAAAGCAGGAGGGGTGCTTAAGGTTCTTTGTATTTGTTCAGAAAGTCAGGAGAGAGACAGAATCCAAACACTGAAGGAGATAGAGGGCATCCTTTCTCTCCCTTCAACTTCATGTATTGCTATGCACGAAAGGAATCAAAGGATCGAAGCCAGTGGTAAGACTTACAGGCTAAACACAGCTGCAGTGTGATATTTAGTGCATTAATAATAAGATTTTTCTTCAATTCCTCTTGAGCAGGGTGGGGAGATTTTTAAATTTCTTATGTTTATTTTATTTATTTGAAAGGTAGAGAGACAGAGACAGAGAGAGAAATGGGAGATAGAAAGACAATTTCATCTTCTAGTTTACCTTCCAAATGCCTACAGTGACCAGGGCTGGGCCAGGCCAAAACCAGGAGCTGGTAAGCCAATCTAGGTCTCTCATGTGGGTGGCAGTTTCCCTACTACTTGAGCCATAACCTGCTGCTTCCCCCAGGGTGTACATTAGCAGGAAGCTGGAAACAGGAGACAGAGCTGAGACTCAAATTCAGGCACTCTGACATGGGAACTTGGCATTCTAACTGGCAATTTAACCACTAGGCCAAATGCCTACCACTACAGTGGTAGTTTTAAAGCATTCTAACCAGAAAAAAAAAAAAAAAACTTCTAAGGCAGCTCCTATATTCAATACTTGGCATGAGCTTGTAGTCAGGCTTAATAACAACAATATAAGAGATTGTAGATATTGGTCTCTCACTTAATTGAAACTGTATTTCTTGAAGTTTTAGAAGTTGGCAAGAGTAAGTAGGACAAAGCAGGGAACAGAAATAAGGGATTTCAATTCAAATTCTTAAGTGTAAATTGCTATCTATAATCAGCATCCAATCCAAATTTTAATTCATAAATTGTTGTTTACATGATCAGAAAGATAAAATGATAATGCTGGAGAAAATTGCTAGGGCAGGATCTAAGTGATAATGGCATCATGTTCTCATGTAGATACAAGATAGCAAATCCAGGCTTCATTATTTTAAACATTCTGCTTTGATTATTAGAGACCATTAATTTCTAAGCTCAGATGCAAAAAGCTCTGAGACAACAAAGGTACAATTTAAGGCAGCTGAAAGGGAACTTGGCTTCCTTTGTTACTGTCCCATTAAATTATTATCATCACAAATTCATTTTCATCACAGTCCAAGTTACTAGCTTTTACTATGAGACTCTAATCTGCAATGCAGGAAGTTTCTTGTTCCACCACAAAGCTCTAAACATGGTGATTACACTACCTCAATGCATCACACACACACGCCACATACAGTCATAAACTTCATCATGATCATCAAGAGGTATACATTAAATTGCTGTTAACGGCTCCTAGTAAGCACTAAGCCATGTGGGTTTTTGTAGCTGCTCAAATCCAGTTCTTGAAAGTGCCACCTCCAATTCCTATATAGAAAATTGAATCTATACCTTGGCTTCAGGGAGGTAAAAAGAGTGTGAGACCTTGCACAAGTCACTTCAGTCTTGTGCACAATGAAAGTAGTGGTGATGATGATGATAACAGTAGGACACACACAGCAATCACAATCTGCCTGGCAGTGTTCGGAGTAATTCATACAAATAACTCATTAAGACTCAGCATGACCCAGGGAGGAGGTATTGCTTCCAATTCCCCTCCCGCTGCGGCCTCAGGTCTCAGGCCTCTTCACTTTGTCTCTTGCAGATACACGGAGTTGATCTCAAGGTGTGACTGCTAAAAGAACAGACCTTAAAATCTAAGGTAGAAAATAGTACCAGGACCCTACAAGTAGTGAGTATGTCTGTGGTAAAATAATATATATGTCTTTGAGTATTGGCTCCAGTTCTGGGCAAACAGTTCCTAAAACCCTGGGGATTTCTGGAGTGACAGGAGTGTCATTTGTTACTCATACCAGCATTCCTCCCACACTGAGTTTATGCTAATGAGATGACTCATGATGGATCCTTAGTTAGCTCCAGGATAAGTGACAATCACCAGAAATACCAGCTACTGCCAGGTACATGATTAGAGATTGGACCTTTCAGCCCCAATTCTCCACCTCCAGGGAAGGCAGTGGGGCTGGGAATTGAAAAATTGTTGAACAAAGAGGTTTGAGAGCTTCCAGGTTGCAAACATGTCAATGTCCTGGCAGGGCCACATGATCCAGAGAAGGCATGGAAGTTTGGGATACCATCAGCAACTGCACACCTCAACAAACATATCTCTTTGCTCCTGAGTTGCATGCTTTGTAATAAAATCATAATCATAAACACAGTGCTGTCCTGAGCTCTGTGAGTCATGCTAATCAATTATCAAAGCAAATGTATAGGCAGCCAGGCAGAAGTGTGGGTAGCTTGGGGACCACTTTTGCAGCTAATGTCTGAAATGAGGGCAGTCATATGGGACTGATCCATTATCTTGTGGGGCCTATTCTAATTTCAGGTGGTTAGTGTCAGAATGAAGCTGAATTGAATTGAATTGATTTGAAAAGGGCACCAGTTGGTGTGAGAGAATTGGAGAATTGGTGGCCTTTGGGGGAAAACAACAAAGAAGGATCCCGATGGCTAAATGAAGCTCAGTGGCAGAGACAGTTCTCTAAAAACATGAGTAGGATAATTTGCCCCATAACTTGTGAGGTAATCTATATTTCTCATAATTACAAAAAAGTAAAAAAAATCTTTCTTATTATGGTATAATATAGGGACTTCCCCAATCATCCGACCCTACTCTAAGAAGACATACATTTGATTATAAAATTCATATTTAAGATTTTTCTATGAGAAATCTGTGATTTTAGAAATGTTATTTGAAGATTTTTTTTCTCAAGAGAAAAAAATGTACATATATGTTGGGGGGGTTCTAAAAGATTTTCTATAAGATTGAAAGTATGTTATAATATTTCTTCCTAAAGTTCTGTCTACCAATTTCATTGTACTATAACCCTCTGCAATATTTAGCACCATAAATATCTAATGAAAGATAAGCAATATTTTGCCTTAAATCCCTACCTCTGTAGTCAAAAGTACTTTGGGAAAATGAATAAGGAGATGGGAAAAAAGTAAAGGAACCAGGAAAGGAGGCTGAGAGGGAGTCGGGCAGAGTGGCAGGAGAAAGCTGTCTTTCCCCTGTGTTGACCCACCCACTAACAGTGCCTCCCATTGATCTGCAGCCATTCTTTTGTCAGGTATTAATGTGATCTAATGAAACATCAACCTCTATTTTGATCTGGTGCTGCTGCAATTTATTAGGCACTCGCTTGCATTTCAAAACGCAACAATGCTTTGAAGGATGATTGGCCTCCTCTGATCAAAGCAAATTTCATTAGCTGAAATAGCTTGACTTATAGCTGCCCTATAAAACAGAATTGGAAAAAAAAAACCTTAATGTCTACATAAAAATATCTGCCAAAGGCTTCAATAACATTTATTCTTCTTCAAAAGACACAATGAAGACTGGGTGGCTAAATAATTTCTTATCTAATTGAAAAACCTGGTGCCCAGGAACCACTTAGAAAATTTTCATATAAGCCAAATAAAAATCATTTGAGGGCGGGCATTATGACACAGCAGGTTAAGCCACCCTTGGAATGGCTGCATCTCATATCAGAGTGCCTAGGATCAAGTTCCACCTCTGTTTCCAATCCAGCCTGCTGATAATGCATATGGAAGGGAGTAGATGATGGCCCAAGTCCTTGGGCCACTATCATCCATGAGGGAGACTCAGATGGAATTCCTGGCTCCTGCTCTAGCCTGCCCTAATCCCTGCTGTTGTGGGCATCTGGGGAATGAACTAGCAGATGAAAAGGTATCTCTCTCTCTCTGTCTCTCTCTCTCTGTCTCTCTTTGTGTGTGTGTGTTACTCTGCCTTTCTTTTTCCTTTTAAGATTTATTTATTTTTGGCAGGCGCTGAGGCTCAGTAAGCTAATCCTCTGCCTGCAGCGCTGGCACCCTGGGTTCTAGTCCCGGTCGGGGCGCCAGAGTCTGTCCCGGTTGCCCCTCTTCCAGGCCAGCTCTCTGCTGTGGCCCAGGAGTGCAGTGAAGGATGGCCCAAGTGCTTGGGCTCTGCACCCGCATGGGAGACCAGGAAAAGCACCTGGCTCCTGGCTTTGGATCGGCACAGCCTGCCGGCCACAGCGCACCAGCCGTAGTGGCCATTTGGGGGGTGAACCAACAGAAAGGAAGACCTTTTTCTCTGTCTCTTTCTCTCTCTCTCTCACTGTCTAATTCTGCCTGTCAAAAAAAAATTTATTTATTTTTATTTATCTGAAAGGCAGAGTGACAGAAAGAGGAGCAGAGACACTGGTTCATTTTCCCAGATGGCCACAATGGCCAGGGCTGAGCCAAGCTGAAGCCAGGAGCCCTGAGCTCCTATCGGGTCTCCCACATGGATTCAGGGGCCCAAGAACTTGGGGCACCTTCCTCTGCTTTCCTAGGAGCATTATCAGGGAGCTGGATTGGAAGTGGAGCAGCCAGTTCTCAAACCAGCACCCATATGAGATGTCAGCATCGCAGGCAGAGGCTTAACCTGCTATGCCACAATGACAGCCCACACTCTGCCTTTCAAATAACTAATTTTGTTTAAAAAAAAAAAACTTCTGAAATTGTTATTATATATTCTGAAAAAGTCACTTGATGTAACTGTATAATAACCAAATTTTATCATTTATAAACAGATAAATACATTTAAAGATTTCCCACTGCCCTCTACAATTAAATAACAAATTTTGGACCATTAAGAACCCAGAGACCAAAAAAGAAATATTACCAGTGACCAGTGCCCACTCTGGCCAGGGAGTTTCCAGCCTGCCTTTGTGGAAGACTTGCCCTGCTGATTTTGGACTTATGCAGTCAGTACCTACAATTGTCTCGAGTCAATTCCCTGTGGTAAACCTCTTAGGCCAGTGTTGTGGTACAGGATGTTAAGCCTCCCCTTGAGAGAAAATCAAAACCCACATGCCATGTAGGAGAGCCAGTTTGAGTCCTGACTTTTCTACTTTCTATCTAGCTCCCTGCTAATGTGCTTGGGAAAGCAGAGGATGATGGTCCAAACACTTAGGCCACTGACACCCACTTGGCAGATCTGGATGGAATTCTAAGTGCCTGGCTTCACCCAGACCCAGGCTTGGCTGTTTTAGTCACTTGAGGAACCAGCAGATGGAAGATCTTTTCCTCTCCCTCTCTCTCTGTTGCTGTACCTTTCAAATATATATATATATATATATATATATATATATATACATATATATATACACACACACGCGCATATGTATACATGTATATATGTATGTACATGTGTATATATACATATATGTGTGTGTGTGTATATATATATATATATAGGTGTATATATATATATATATACACCTACAAAAAAAATCCCCTACTTGTTCTGCTTCTCTGGGTGCACCATGATGATCCACTTCCCAACATGCTTATCATCTGCCTCTTAGCCTTTTCCTCCTGCCCTCTTTTCCTACCTACCCTCCCCCACACTTTGCCCTCCCCTCTGAAAAGACTTCCTTACCTCCCACTTTCATAATTCCCTGAACTCTAAGGGCAGACACCTCACAGACAAAGAAAACTCATTGTTAAGAAACATACCATACAAACCAGGAAGCATTTTAAACTATTCTGTCTTCTTTACCTTTCACTGTATTTCTTTACATTTCACTATAAAAATTCTCTAACTAGAGAAAATTTGAAAATTCTTATGGTAAATACCTGGACAACCTAGATTGTACCATTAACACTGTATGACACTTAACTTCATATGTTATCTACACACACGTATCCCTCTACTCATCTATAAACCCTCTTTCTTATGCATTTCAAAGTAAATAGCAGACTGACATTTCCCCCTTATTAATTCAAACATTAATTAATATTCAATATGTGTATATAGCTTACTTTATTTTTATTGAGAGAGAGAGAGAGAGAGAGAACACACTCTGATCAACTGGCTCTCTGCCCAAACGCGTGCAATAGCCTGTGGTTGGGCTAAAGTCAGGAGCTAAGACGTCAATCCTGCTCTCCTCTTTGGGAGGCAGGAATCTGATTACTTGAGCCATCATAGCTGCCTACCATGATCTATATCAGCAGGAAGATGGAGTCAAAGCAAAACTAGGATTTTGGAGGCGGCGTTGTGGCTCGCTTGGTTAATCCTCCGCCTGAAGCGCCGGCATCCCATATGGGTGCCGGGTTCCAGTCCCAGTTGCTCCTCTTCCAGTCCAGCTCTCTGCTGTGGCCTGGGAGGGCAGTGGAGGATGGCCATTTGTGGGGGGGGGGGGTGAACCAAGGGAAGGAAGACGTTTCTCTCTGTCTCTCTCTCTCCGTCTAATTCTGTCAAATAAATTTTTAAAATTTTTTTAAAAATTAAAAAAAACTAAGATTTTAACCCAGGCACTCCAACATGGGATGTGAGTATCGTAATTAGCATCTTAACCACTAAGCTAAATATCTGCGCATTATAGCTTTTTAAACTATTTTTTTAGGGAATTCCATACAAAGGAATGCCCAGATACTAAGCATATCATTCAATGAGTTTTGATAAATGCATCCAAATGTGTGACCTGAAACTGATATTACCCCAGAATGCTCCCATATTCCTTGCAAATCATTGGTAGTATTTTTTTTCTTTCATAGATCAGCTTTGCTTATTCAAGAAAATACTGACTTGACTTATTTTCCTTCAAAGATTAATTTTGCTTATTCAAAAGATTCACAAATACGGAATCATAGAGTATATATTCTGTTGTATCTGGCTTCTTTTTCTAATTTTTTTTATTTATTTATTTGACAGATAGAATTAGACAGTGAGAGAGAGAGAGACAGAGAGAAAGGTCTTCCTTCCGTTGGTTCATCCCCCAAATGGCCGCTACGGCTGGAGCTATGCCAATCTGAAGCCAGGAGCCAGGTACTTTTTTCCTGGTCTCTCATGCAGGTGCAGGGCCCAAGCACCTGGGCCATCCTCCACTGCCTACCTGGGCCACAGCAGAGAGCTGGACTGGAAGAGGAGCAACCGGGACTAGAACCCGGCACCCATATGGGATGCCAGCACCACAGGCAGAGGATTAACCAAGTGAGCCACGACGCCGGCCCTTATCTGACTTCTTTCATTCAGTATAACTTATTTGTGATTCAACCACATGGTTGAATCAGCTGTTTACATTGTTGAGGAGCATTTCGTGTTTAACATTCTTCCATCTATCGATACCTAGGTTGGTTACTGGTTGTCATGAATCTCCTTATATTTTAAATAATAAATAGTCAATCAAATTCAGACCATATTGCAAGTTGCATTCTTTACATGAACAAGTATTTGTTGTACAGCTACTGTGTGCAACGCACTGTTCTAAGCACTAATGCCAAGGAGATTGAAATATATTAGTAAAACAAAATACGTTGTAAGTTACTAATGTAGAAAGTCAGAGTGCCAAATGGATTATATGAAATTGCATATGTCTAGAGAGGCTACAAGAAGAGGAAGTGTTGGTAGATATGCCTAGAAAAGTGTATTTGGATAACATATGGCAGAGGATTTAACAGCAGGGGCTTTGAGACTCTCTCTGGACTTCAACAGATATTGAAAGGGAAATCAACTGTAGGACTTTGAGCATAGAAATGACATATAGAACAGTATTTTAGCTAGATTCTTCCAGATGTTGTAGAAGATTCGAAAGGACAGCTTGGAACCGGGACTCAAGGAAGAAGGCCATTACACCAGGAGAGGCATAAGGGCGAACTTCGTAACAGGTGGGGGCAATAAGAATCAAGGAGGGATTAAGTTCATTACAAACAGAGCTATGGGACTTAACCACCAACTAATTTTTTTTAGTCTAACTTCTAATTGCATTACAATTCAATACAAACACATTCATATGAATCACTGAAACAGAAGTTCCACAAAAATATTCCTTTACTATGTGTGAGGCACACCAGTATTTTCTATTTTTTTAGCTTTCCATATTTTTGTAATTAAAAACTGAGGGTAAACCACTAAACTGATTCTGCTCTCTATTGGGTCATGACCTGTGGTTCAAAGATGCTAGACTGCATAATGGTAATAAAGACGATGACTCAGTTTCAAACCTGGGCAACGGGAGAGAAGGGTCTTCAAATATTTGTAAATATTTTATTGAGAAGCCTCAATTTGATAGAGAATACACATAGAAGTTTAATTTTTTCCAGTAACTGTCCACAGTTATGTTGTTCCAAGTGTCAGTTCACCCTCACTCAACTTCAAAAATTTCCTATTTATTTTAGACTTCAGGACTTCAGTAGACTAATATTAGACAAAGTACAATACTTTGTACTTTGTACTCTGTACTCTTGCATGTTGCCATCATTCATGGCCCTATTTTATTTATTTAGTATATATTTGTTAGTAATATATTCAATACTGAAATTAGCCCAACTGAAGAATAAGACAACTGACAAATATTACATCTACCTATATTAAGTTCCTCATTCATCTCTTACCTCCTCTTACCTGATGTGAAAATCATTGCAATTATGTTTATCATCCTTTCCTTTTTTTTTTTGACAGGTAGAGTTAGACAGTGAGAGAGAGACAGAGAGAAAGATCTTCCCTCCGTTGGTTCACCCCCAAATGGCCTTAATGGCCAGTGCGCTGCGCCAATCGGAAGCCAGGAACCAGGTGCTTCCTCCTGGTCTCCCATGCGGTTTAGGGCCCAAGGACTTGGGCCATCCACCACTGCCCCCCGAGCCACAGCAGAGAGCTGGACTGGAAGAGAGGCAACTGGGACAGAATGTGGCACCCCAACCAGGACTAGAACCCGGGGTGCCGGTGCCACAGGCAGAGGATTAGCCTAGTGAGCTGGGGCGCCGGCTCATCCTTTCCTTCTTAAAATAATTTATTACAAACGTTGGTTTGAAAGATGAGGTTACATATAAACTTCAACAGCTAGCTTTTTTTTAAATTTTTTTCATTTTTTGAGAGGTAGAGAGAGACCAAGAAAGTTTCCTTTTGTTGGTTCTTCCCGTAAATTTCCTCCAGTGACCGGAACTGGGCAGGATGAATGCTGAGACTTGGAAACCCAATTCATGTCTCCCATGTGGATGACAGGAACTCAACTACTTGAGCCATCATCTGCTACCTCCTGGGGTCTGTGTTATCAGGAAGCTGGATTCAGGAACCAGAGCTCAAGCTGGAAATCGAACCCAGGTGTTCCAATATGAGACATTAGCATCTTCATTGGTGTCTTAATCATTAGGATTTGTAGGCTTTTTACTTTGTGTTCAGTGTTATATTTATTGATCATCCTCGTTTTTGGATATAGCTATAGTTCATTTATTTTCACTGCTTCTTAATATTTCCATTGTGTGAATGAGAACCAATTATTTATCCTCCTTTTTTTTGAATACTTGTTTACTCCGAGGGTTTTGTTTGTTTTACTACTACAAACAATATTGTTGGAAACAGTTTTTACTTGTGCCTTGTACATATTCACAAGTTCATCTTGAAAACATACCTAGGAGCAGAACAGTGGGGCTACAGGGTTTGAATAACTTCTTCAATGTAAGTTACTGATTTTTTTCTAACACTTTTATCATTAAAATTTTATTCTTTTTCTTTAAATTCAGTACTGGTAATTTAAAAAACCTCGGGATTATGTGTATTGGAGTTTTCTGTTGAACACCTCATTTCTGTTGTTCCACTGTAGACCTGCAGCCTAGGAGCCTGGGGTGGAGGCTGGGGACCTGGTCACTTTGTCATACAACTCCCACTCCTTCACCCAATCTTCCCTGCTGGTCTCAGGTGGGGAAGAGGGACAGAAAAGGCAGAATTATCTTTCTTGGAGGACTCCAGATCAACTTTTACAATTTCCTGTGGCTGCCAGGACAAGGACATAGAAAGAGGTTGGGGAGAGATGGAGCAGGTGAAAAACTGGGGAGGTAGAAAATGGCTTGGAACAGCAGAATCCACTGATTTTACCAAGCCCCACAGGCAGATGCAAGACTTGTGACAGTGTGCTTTGTGTTTTTTTTATAACGCTTTTATTTAAAGAATATAAATTTCCAAAATACAGCTTATAGATTACAATGGCTTCCCCCCCCCATAACTTCCCTGCCACCCGCAACCCTCCCCTTTCCCACTCCCTCTCCCCTTGCTTCACATCAAGATTCATTTTCAATTCCCTTTATATACAGAAGATCAGTCTACTATATATTAAGTAAAGATTTCAACAGTTTGCCCTCACATAGCAACACAAAGAGAAAAATACTGTTGGAGTACTAGTTATAGTATTAATTCATAATGTATAGCACATTAAGGACAAAGATCCTACATGATATATTTTTTTAAAATTCATTATTTTTCTATGCAATTTCCAATTTAACACCAAGATTTTTTTTTCATTTTTAATTATCTATATACAGAAGATTGATTCAGTATATACCAAGTAAAGATTTCATCAGTTTGCACCCACACAGAAACACAAAGTATAAAATACTGTTTCAGTACTAGTTATAGCATTACTTCACATTGGACAACACATTAAGGACAGATCCCACATGAGACGTAAGTACACAGTGACTCCTGAAGTTGATTTAACAATTTGACACTCTTGTTTATGGCGTCAGGAATCTCCCTAGGCTCTAGTCATGAGTTGCCGAGGCTATGGAAGCCTTTAGGGTTCGCCGACTTCAATCTTATTCCTACAGGGTCATAGTCAAAGTGGAGGTTCTCTCCTCCCTTCAGAGAAAGTTACCTCCTTCTTTGATGGCCCCGTTCTTTCCACTGGGATCTCACTCACAGAGATCTTTCATTTAGGTCTTCTTTTTTTTCCAGAGTGTCTTGGCTTTCCATGCCTAAAATACTCTCATGGGCTCTTCAGCCAGATCCAATGCCTTAATGGCTGATTCTGAGGCCAGAGTGCTGTTTAGGACATATGCCATTCTATGAGTCTACTGTGTATCTCGCTTCCCATGTTGGATCATTCTCTCCCTTTTTGGTTCTATCAGTTAGTATTAGCAAACACTAGTCTTGTTTGTGTGATCCCTTTGACTCTTAGACCTATCAGTGTGATCAGTTGTGAACTGAAATTGATCACTTGGACTAGTGAGATGGCCTTGGTACATGCCACCTTGATGGGATTGTATTGGAATTCCCTGGCACATTTCTAACTCCATCATTTGGGGCATGACTGATTGAGCATGTCCCAAATTGTACATCTCCTCCCTCTCTTATTCCCACTCTTATATTTCACAGGGATCACTTTTCAGTTAAAATTTAAACACCTAAGAATAATTGTTTGTTAATTACAGAGTTCAACCAATAGTACTAGAATAAAAAAATACTAAAATGGATAAAGTATTATATTGTACAACAACAGTCAGCACAAGAGCTGATCAAGTTATTGTTTCTCATAGTGTCCATTTCACTTCAATAGGTTTCACCTTTGGTGCTCAATTAGTTGTCACCGATCAGGGAGAACATATGATATTTGTCCCTTTGGGACTGGCTTAATTCACTCAGAATGATGTTTTCCAGATTCCTCCATCTTGTTGCAAATGACTGGATTTCATTGTTTTTGACTGCTGTATAGTATTCTATAGAGTACATGTCCCATAATTTCTTTATCCAAATGTATGCTTTGAATTCCCTGTGATCTTTTGCTGTGAGGTTCCTTCGTTTACCTTCTTTCATGTTGATGGCCGTGTTTCTGTGTTTCTGTGTGTAACACATCTTTAAGCATCTTTTGCAGGGCTGGACGAGTGGCAACAAATTCTTTCAATTTCTGTTTGCAATGAAAGGTCTTTATTTTACCTTCATTCACAAATGAGAGCTTTGCAGGATATAATATTCTGGGCTGGCAGTTTTTCTCTCTTAGTACTTGGGCTATGTCTCGCCATTCCCTCCTAGCTTGTAGAGTTTCTGATGAGAAGTCTGCTGTGAGTCTAATTGGAGATCCTCTGAGAGTAATCTGACGTTTCTCTCTTGCACATTTTAGGATCTTTTCTTTCTGTTTCACTGTAGTGAGTTTAATTACAATGTATCGTGATGAGGATCTCTTTTGGTCATGTTTCCTAGGGGTTCTATGAGCTTCCTGTACTAGGATGTCTCTGTCCTTCTCCAAAACTGGGAAATTTTCTGCTATTATCTCACTAAAAAGGCCTTCTAATCCTTTCTCCCTCTCCATGCCTTCAGGAACTCCTAGAACTCGAATGTTGGGTTTTTTAATAGTATCCTGTAGATTCCCAACAATATTTTTTAGATTTCTAATTTCCTCTTCTTTTCTTTGGTTTGACTGTATTTTTTCCTGTGCTCTGTCTTCTAAGTCCGATATTCTCTCTTCTGCCTCACCCATTCTGTTTGTAAGGCTCTCTAATGTGTTTTTCATTTGATCTATTGAATTCTTCACTTCATTATGATTTCTCGTCACTATCACAGTTTCATGTTCTACTAGTTGTTTCATTTCAGCTTGATTCCTCCTTAATATTTCATTTTCATGAGAGAGATTTTCTACCTTGTCCATTAAGGATTTCTGTAGTTCAAGAATTTGTTTTTGAGTACTTCTTAGTGTTCTTATCAATTTTTTGAGATCTGCTTCTTGCATCTCTTCTATCTCATCATCTTCATAATCTTGAATTGGGGTGTCTTTTCCATTTGGGGATGCCATAGTGTCTTCCTTGTTCTGATTACCTCGGTTTTTGCGTTTGTTGTTTGGCATATTGGTTTCTTCACTGTGGTGTTTTTTTCTTGTTATACTATGACTCTAGATTAAGTGGACTGTCTGCTTTTGATGGAGCCTTAGAGGCTTGAGATGGGTGTGGCCTGAGAGCTCTGTTTGGTTCCTCAGGGTTGAAGGTGTGTCAAAGGAGACACTCCCAGGTTAGGCGTGGTAAATCTCTCTCTGTTATTTTTTTTTTTTTTTTTGGTTCAAAAGGGAAGTAATTCCACACAGCTGAATGGAATTGGGGGTGGTTAGCAGGCGAATGATATACCCACAGGAGCCAGAGATTGGAAGCTCTTTCCCAAGGACCAGAGAGGGAATCTTTGCGGCCCTTAGTGTGGGCTCAGATTCTCCTGTAGTCTCCCACTGGGCTGCCAAGGCTACTGAACTGTAGCGTCTCTGGAGAGTACTCACATGAATTCGTGATTTCCGTGAGTTCTCTCCCTCACCGTCTCTTTTTTCACAGTCTCAGTTCATTAGCACCACACATTCATTAGGTTCTAATCTCCTGTTATTTCACCCCCACGCCCAGAGTCAGGTTTTTCTGCTAGGCTCGGGGCCAGTGCCGACCCGAGGTCGCCCTGCTTATGACGTATTCCAAAATGGCGCCTGCTCTTTGTCTTGCTCACCTTTGAGAGGTGAGCGGAGAGAGAGAAACTCGTGTCCCTATGGGTCACTTTCCCCCCCCTCTCTTCTAGTTAGCCTGGTGAACTTTTCCCCTCAGGGTTTCAAGCCTTGTTCGCTCTAGTCTCCTCTTTCTGCTTCCCTTCTGGTATCTCGGGCTATTGAGGTTCTTCTCACCTCGCGTTCCAGCGCTGGTGTGTTGAATCTGCTGCTGGTGTCCCAAACTGCGGGCTCCCACGCTCTCCACGCAGTTCCACTGTGAATCACCAGTTCCGGAAGGGTTTCCTCTGCTGTTTCTTCCCCTACTCTTCCTTGAACCTGCAGTATCTCCACTTTTATTAAACTGTCTCTCCCCAGACTATCGGTGTGCTCCCTTCCTATTCCGCCATCTTGCCGCTCTCCTGTGTTTTTAAGAGTATGAGCTAATCAGCATCCTTAATTCATGGTTCCGAGCCATGAAATAATCTCACTCAACACCTAATAACACCTTGTTACAGGTAGAAGCACTGGGTTGCAGAGAGAGAATATACACTTTCAGGACATTTTAAGTTGCCAATGAGAGGTGAAGATTCCTAGTAAGCAGTATTTAAAAACATCTGGACCTCAGAAGAATAATGGGGGCTTCTGATGAGACTTGGAAATTAGCCTAGTTGCTAAAGTCACTTAAATGTGGATATTACAATAATTCATTTCATGGATGAAAAACAGAAGCTCAAATGGTATAAATAATTCACACAAGAACTCATAGCTACTCAGAGGCAAAGAGGATATCTGCCTCTGAAATTGTGTGACTTCAAAATCCTTTGACCATATGCCAATGAGCCATGAGGATAGCACGAAGAAGAAAGGGAAGGAGAAATTCACAGCAAATACGATTTTCTTTGGAATTCGTGGAAATAAGATTGCAAATGAGAGTTATATAATTGAATTAATTGTCCCTTATATACAAGGTAGAAGAGTCCCTCTATGTGTTAAAACATGACTGTACCCTAAATACCATTCATAAAGAATGATGATGTGGGAATTCAAGCAAGATGTGAAGAGGGAATAAAGTGGCCCATGATTTTCTGGAAATCAAATAATGGAGCAGCGATGAAAAAGGGACATAGTAACAAATAGTGGGCAGTGCTCATCTAAGCCCCAAGCACTACCTATGGGGAAAAGTAACATACTCCACAAAACTCACCCTTTCCAAATCCCTATCAAAATATCCACTCTCATTCTGAAAATACATTGCACAACCAGCCCCCAGATTTTTCTTGCCCCAGATTCACTACACAACCTGTTGATAGTGACTTGGCTTCCTCACACTTTGTCCCAAACAGGGAATGTATTGACCAAAAGACAGGAATACCCATATTCCAGTACAATTTCATTTAGCCCACTTTATAATCACCAGTTTCTGGCAAAGTTTCCCCTGGGGATAGAGAATGCACAATCAATTTTGGAAACAGATATTATCAGATTTCTAATCCCACAAACCTCAGGCAATGATCATTGCAGTGATCCAATGCCTTTGACCTCATTACCCACCTCTACTCTGCACTACTGTGTCAAGTAAGGACACACAGTAAATGGCCAAAATGATTTTACAAAGGGATAATAAGGGAAGAGCCAGGAGCATGCATGACCACAGGAAGGAGAACATAATGGCTGAGTGGGCATAAGGTGAGGGTCCTCTGTGTCAAATGCTATGGAACTGGTAGGACCTGAGCAAGCAGAAAAGACTTTAGCTGCTTTTATCTGCTTTCTATTTTCTATATGTAAGTACACTGCAAAGACCAAGAGATGTCTCTAAAAACCTAATGGACAGCAATGGAAGGAAGAATTGCCTCCAAGTGAGAATGTTGAATAGGTAAGCAATTAGAAAAAATATTACTTGTAATCTATAAAAGAAATAGTATAAAGGAATACAACTGAGTTTCTTAACTTTTTAAAAGTGTGAGTTACCAGTTCATTCACATATGCAGTCTGGGTTCATACATTTAGTACTGTCAACATAAAACCAACTCTACAAAATGAAGGGAAACCAAGGCACTGTCTTGAAAGTTAGTCTAGAGAGCCTTCGTTTAAAGCCATCACAGTCATGATAAAACTGCACAATTGATAATAAATGTGAACAGGAAAAACAACTTTCCTTTTGAATTAACTTCTGATTTCAGAGTCATGGTGAACATGGTGTTCCCCTAAATACCTAGTGGCTGTTTGTTTTTATTTTAAAAATGTTCTCTTCTCCTTTGCAGCCTCATATTTTTCAAAACGCTGGTGGCTCAAGTGAAACTAAAAACATAAACCAGAAGTCCCTTAATAAACAATGAGTTGTCTGATGGGATGGATGCCTTTCGTCCCTTCTGTGTCCAGTTTCTGAGCTCAGGCCCAAATTCTATGTGAGGTTTGTATGGAAGAGTGAAATTGTCAGCCATATTTTCCCTTCCCCCTGTACTTCTGATTCTTCCTGATGATCTTAATTTAGAGCACAGACAGGAATATGTAAAAAGATTACCTAAGCAGTCCCAATTAAATAAGAAGATGGTATAAGACCATATTGCCTTTCTTAAATATGCAGCTTTGACAATCAGATGGGCCAGACTTTGAGACCAGGCCATATGAGCTGAATCCTTCTTTGCCAGTTAGTGACAAACAAAAAGGGAAAGGTGTATTCCCCTGCCCGACCCCAGTGGTTGCAGGTGCACTGACTGGTCGCTAACAGAAATGATAGAGTAGAATAACAAGAGAGCATCTCATGATCTCAGCTTTTCCTGCACAGGATTTATGTGTTAGGAGTCTCCTCTGTGATCCTAGACTTGACTAAGTAAAAAATACATTTAAGTGATGAGGTAATGTCAAAGATGTGTTTATTAACAACTCAGAGAGAAGTTAATTTTGAGCCCAGCAAATATACACACAGTTCATTTAAAGGGGATACATGTGTAGATCAGAAGAAATCTCTCTGACGTCATGCTGCTTGGTCTAAGACTCACAGAATAGACAAGTCAAAAGGCTGGCCATCTCAGTAGTATTTCTTTAATTTTATTTGAATGCTGTGCTCTCAATATTGACTTCTGAAGTTTATGTTAATTTTTATTTGCCCTGCCTTCCCAAGGAGCTGGTTGTCTAGGTGATGAATGCTACATATCCTAATAAAATAAAGCAAATAAACAGCAATCAATGCATTGACTTTGCAGGTTAAACTTTCCTTGAGGGAGGATTTGGGACAGATGCCTTCCTCATCAATTATCAAAACAAAGTTTGCTGTTAATTTACCCACGAATTTGCTGATCCCTGGTGGGCTGCAATTAGTACACTAGGATATGCTTTTAATAAGTTACATTTTAAAAAAAAAATAAGAAAAGAACACTATATCACCTCTTTCCAATTGGTATATGGTGTGCATAAACCTCTCCTGTATAGTTCTTTTCATAACTTACCAAGTTCACATTCCAAGCATTTCCTGGAAGTACATATGCAGCCAGATTTTTAGTTTCAGTGCAGCTTTGAGTCTTGCCTCACCCTGAGTTGGACCTGACATACCCACCCCTGTATCAGCAGTTCTCATCAAGTTGGGATGAGGTTATGGTTCAGTGAGTCTATGACAACCAATGGCTTGAGAGAGGTGGGAGTACAGAACAACGCAATGG
This sequence comes from Sylvilagus floridanus, assembly GCA_949820135.1. NCBI lineage: Eukaryota > Metazoa > Chordata > Mammalia > Lagomorpha > Leporidae > Sylvilagus > Sylvilagus floridanus. The sequence continues at coordinate 31,214,358 of OX463236.1, read as the reverse complement.
CTAATCAATTTATACTCATGAAATTTTATAATCAATTTATAATCATGAAACAGAAGAGAAAGAAAAGTGATCAATGACAGAATGAAAATGATAATAGGAGATGAGTGGTTTATCAGGCAAGCACAGTAGGCTCCTCATTTGGGGAAATGGGACTTGGAAGTCCCAGGAACAAAGGAAAAGGAATTGTTTTGAATGCTCATGTTTTGAATGTTCATTTATAAGAATCTACACACACCCACACCACATACACACACACATGTACACACTTTCACGCCTACACACACACCAGAAAGCTCAGTAAATGGGTACGCCATGCCCAAGAAAGGAAAGGGTAGGAACAGCAGGAGCAGGTTCGTTGGCAAAGACAAATATACCCAGAATGCAGCTTGTGTGCTTGGCTCAAGTCTATGCAATTAAGACTTCTATTTACAGCAGACTCCTTGTACCAGCAACTTAAAAGTAAATGACAACTAGTTTGAAACTGTTTGATCAGAAAGCAAAATTGAACCAAGGTAGGTTCTAAAGCTGATTAATCCGCTCACATTTCCCCCCCTCCTGCTAATTGCTAAGTACATTTTCTGGCTCTTGGCATTGATCTGCTGACTTCTAATTCAGGGTATGAGTTTAAAATATTAACCCACAAACTTCTCATTTTCTTTATTGGTCAATACAACTCATGACAAATGGTACAACATAAATTCTTCATCTTAATGCTTCCCCTTTGATTTTTTTTTCTGATTCTTCCATCTATTTCATATACTTGTCCCAAACCCTCTCCCTACAGATTGCATTTTTACTCTTCCTTCTGCTAAATGTTCTTTGACAGAGCAACATCAGACAGAAAAATGAGAGAATGAGTAACAGAGATTAATAGAACCTGCTGAGACCCGAGGGGCTCGGTGTGATGAGTGCTCTCTGCTGCAGAATGGAGGTCTACTGGAAACACAGCAATGGCTACCCATAAGCTGATTCCTTCTTCTCTGAAAATGACTCCAAATACCTTATTTAGCCAGCACTGGGTCTTACATTAGCCAGAATGTTTTCCTTGGGACTTTGTGGACAATCTTTTTTCCAAAAATGCCAATTGGTCTGTTTGTTGAGGAAAATGACATTGGTGCTACAAAGAGAATGATGGATACCCACAACCACAGAATACCTAATCCTGAAGTTTCTTCTCCTTTTTTTAAAATAATATAACTTTAAAAGGATGTATGTACTTATTTGAAAGAGGGAGTGACAGAGAGAGATACAGGGAGAGATCTTCCATCTCCTGGTTCACTCCCCAAGTGGCTATAGCAACAAGGGCTGGGTGAGGTCAAAGGCAAGAGCTGGGAACTCCATTAGGGTCCCCTACACCAGTAGCAGAAACTCTACTTGAGCCATCATCTGCTACTTCCTAGGTGCACTGGCATGGAGCTCGATCAGAATCAGAACAGCCAAGACATGAACCAACTCTACAATATGGGAAGTGGGCCTGCCAAGAAGCAGCTCAACTTGCTGCACCACAACACCTGCCCCCAGAAATTTACAGATAGGGGAAAAAACTTAGCTCTGCCCTGTGGGACAGTTCCAAAGTAGACTCTTCCAGCAGACACTGTCATGAAACCTCTGTATTGCAATGTCCCTTTCTGGGAATAGTTATTTATCCCTTGAAGGGCCTATCATTCTAATTATAATATCATTTACATTATACCAGAAAATAATAAAATTCACCCTTTATGAAAATGAAATTCAAAATCATTATAGGAAGTTGCACCTCTTTGTTTCTCAAACAGATTTTGCTCTTGCAGAGAGAACATGATCAACTAAAAAAAATTTCTTAGAAAAAATTAATCAACCACTTGAAAGGTATTCTAATGTGAATATGATAACACAGGTAATATTTAAATGCTACCATTTTCACAACACTGTCTCTGATTATTCATTCCACTTATAATTAAAAAGAATAAAGGCAAAGGTATTTTGAGAGATAAAGAGGGAAAGGAATAACATTTTTTAAAGACTAGCTGTATATGCAAGAACAACCCTATGGTGCTCATGGGATTACCTAACAGATAAAACACTGAGACTCAAAAAAACCAAGTAAGTTCTCCTAGATCACAAAGATAGCAAGGTGTATATTCAGTATTCAAATCCATCATAACCTTTCCACCACAACGTGTCATGTTCTACAATTCTATTTTTTTTCAAAAGCACTTTTTTTCTTATTTATTTCTTTATCTGAGAGGCAAAGAAAAATCCAGAGAGAGGGAGAGGGAGAGAGGGAGAGAGAGCACTCCCATCCACTGGTTCACTCCTCAAAAGTCCACTATGGCCAGAAAATAGAGCCAGGAACCAGGATCTCAATCCAGGAAGCTGGAATCAGGGACCAGATTCCATGTGGTGGAATTACCTGCTAGACCTGATTCCCACCCCTCAAAAGCATGTCTCAGTGATTAGGAAACTATTTAAGAATACTTCAATCAAGTAAAGGTATTCTTACATATAAATAAAATTAATCTTTAAGTGAACCAATGGTGCTCTCCTGCCAATTAATTTTAATGTTTTGTTTAAATGATCAAATCCTCTTATAGCTAAGGTATACACCCTTTTTGGGACCTCAGTATAACAAATTCAAGCAGGACATATCACAATTCTGAGCCATTCCTCATATGTAAACATACATGACGCCAATGACCTACCAGAAGTGGGTAATGTTGTTCAAGGTGTTTTTCCAACAGTGGTGATAGATTTGCACTGATTCATTCTTTTTGTTTTTTCTTTTACTGGTTCCCCTGGGATCAAGTGTATGTATTTACATTTGCCAGAAAGCCTGTTTAAGATTGAGAGCATGAAAACAGTGCAAAGTGAACCAGTCCACAAGGGAGTTATACCTATGACCTTGGCCTCATTAGTATCATGCTCAAGTCAGCTGAGTTAAGCAGCTGTATTTTCTTAAGTCCAAGCACAAATTTATTTGGTAAATATTAGAGTTTCAATTTCTTAAAGCCCCTTGGGGACCATTAAGTAGACTTCACCATTCATTCATCCAACAGATTTTAATTGAATACTTAAATTGAACACATCTTCTCCTTAGTGACTCGAGAGCTATCAAACAGTGCAAGATAGCACTCTTGCTCAACAGGAATTACACTTTATGAGTTGACTGTGGGGAGAAGACATGTAAGTATACACAAGTACAGTGCTATTGCAAGCTTGGGCCTGGAGACAGAAACTTGGCCTTGTAACCTGGCTCTGAAACTTAGAGCCTGCAGGATATCTGTCACATAATAACTTCTCTAAGGCTCTATTTCCTTACAAGTAAAGCAAAAGCCTAATATCAGGGGAAGTCCTTAGATCTAGATAGATAAGTCTCCACATTGTAGCTCACAATTATTAAGCACCCAGAATACTGGTCTTAATAACTTACTATGAAGGCACTTCAAAAATTTTTTGGAACATGTAATTAAAAGGTACTATCCTGAGCTTCCAAGATGGCAGAGAGGGAGTTTATTGCTCTAGTCTAGGAGAAAATAGTTTTTAAAAAGTGGAGAGAGTGCAATCTCATGGAAGAGTTAGGGAGAAAATAGCACAGGAAATTCTACACAAATTAGAGGGACACAGGGACGTACATGGAAGGCATGAACACCCACAACTCAGGACTCCAGTGGCTGATAGCCTACACACCAGCGTAGGTGAGTGAGGTGACAGCATCCCAAGCCACTGGCACTAAAGCTGCAAGAACAGCCCAGAGGGAACCTGGCTTGGAGCCCCGTAGGGGATTGTGTACCTGCCAAACTAGAGGAGAGAAAAAAAAAGAGGGACACGTTTCTCTCTCCCCAATCACCTTACAACAGTATCCTGTAACAAGCTGATGGAGGGGGCACCATTTTGGACATATGTAACAGCTGTGCCAGCTCATGTCCCCACCAAGCAACCAGCATAGATGAGACTCTTGACTCTGCTGGGGACAACTCACAGGGGACTGAGAGCTTGTGACTATGGGAGGCTTGTGTGCCGGACTGTGAAAAAAAACTGAGGCCGTGTGGGAGGACTCATGCTGTGGATGGGACTTGTATGGGAGGCTCCACACACTCAGGGCTTCCTGATTACCTGGTGAGGGACATTGCTGGGGAATCTGAGCTTACATTGAGGACTGCACAGATCCTTTATGTGGTTCTTGGGGTAGAGTGGACAAATAATATACCCCTGGGGTTAGTGCTCAGGCACTGGTCTCCTTTGAGGAGAGGAGCTTAGCTGAGCAGATTGATTTACCACACCAAATCTGGGTGTGTCACCTTAGACATGCCCATCACCCTGGAAAACTGAACAGAGCTCCCTGGCCACACCCACCATACACCTCTAGATATTCAATGAAAGCAGATGCTCCACTTATCTACAGAGGAATGTTACAAAGGTAAAAGCCACCACAGCAAAAATCAAAGAAACTGAGTATCTCCACAAATGCAGAATAAGCAACACACCAAACAAAAAATAAGAATAAGGAAGACAGCATGATGCCCCCAAAAGAACATAACATTTCAATACTAGAATGTGAAGATTATGAGATTGAAGAAATGCCAGAAATGGAATTCAAAAAATTGATCATAGGATTGTTTAGAAGTAATCAGAAGCAAATGCATGAACTAATGAAATTCATACATGATATGAAATAAAACATCTCCCATGAAATAGAGAACTTAAAGAGAAATCAAAAGGAAATAAAGAATTCAATAAACAAATAAAAAATGCAGTGGAAAGCCTTAACAACAGAATTAGTGAAGCAGAAGAAAGAATATCCAACATAGAAGACAAAGCACAGAATATTATACAGTCAGACCAAACACAAGAAGAAGAAATTAGAAAAATGAAAAACACTGTTGGGAATCTAGAGGATACTATCAAACAACCAAACATACAGGTTCTAGGAGTTCCTGAAGGCATGGGAAGAGAGACAGGATTAGAAGGCCTTTTAGTGAAATAATAACAGAAAAATTCCCTAATTTGGAAAAAGAAAGGGACATACTTAGGGACATCCAAGTATAGGAAGCACACAGAATTCCTAATAGACATGACCAGACAAGATCATCACGACACATTGTAATCAAACTCACCGAAGTAAAACATAAAGAAAAGATTCTAAAATGTGCAAAGAGAAATGACAGACTACTTTCAGAGGTTCTCCAATTAGACTCACAGTGGACCTCTCATCAGAAACCCTACAGGCTAGCAGAGAATGGCAAGATATATTCCAAGTCTTAAGAGGAAAAAACAGTCAACCCAGAATACTATACCCTGAAAAGTTCTCATTTATGAATGAAGGTGTAATAAAGACATTCCATGAAAAACAGACATTTAAAGAATTTGTCACCACCTGTCCAACTCTACAAAAGATGCTTAAGGATGTGCTGTGCTGCATACAGAAACACAGAAGCATGGTCATCACTATGAAAGAAGATAAAGGAAAGAAATCTCCAAGTAAAAGTTCAAAGGAAATTCAAAGTAAAAAACAGGAATAGTTTTGGAAAAATGGCAGGGCAAAGTAATTACTTATCAATAGTCAGTCACCTTGAATGTAAATGGTCTCAAATCTCCATTTAAAAGAACAAAGACTGGCTGAATGGATTAAAAAACAAAACTCATCTATTTTCTGCCTACAAGAAACATATCTCACCAACAATGATGCACACAGATTGAAAGTGAAAGGATGGAAAAAGATATTCAACACTAACAGAAACCAAAAAAGGAACTAGCATAGCCATCCTAACATCAGAAAAATATATTTTAATACAAAATCTGTTAAAAGAGACAAAGAAGGGCACTATGTAATGATTAAGGAATCAATTCAACAGGAAGATGTAACTATTATAAACATATATGCACCTAATTACAGGGCACCTGGCTATTTAAAAGAAATGTTAAGTGATCTAAATGGAGACCTAGAATCCAATACGATGGTAATGAGGGACTTCAATACTCCACTTTCAGCAATGGACAGATCAACCAGATAGAAAATCAGCAAGAAAACAGCAGAGTAATCAACACTATAGACCAAATGGACCCAATGGATATCTACAGAACTTTCATCATATAGTTGCAAAATACACATTCTTCTCATTAGTTCATGGAATTTTCTCTAGGATTGACTTACAGCTAGGCCATAAATCAAGTCTCAGCAAATTCAAAAAAATCAAAATCATACCATGCATCTTCTTAGACAACAATGGAATGAGCTGCAAATCAGCAACTCAGGAATCTCTAGAACATATGCAAATACATGAAGATTGAACAACATGCTCCTGAATGAACAGAAGGTCATAGAAGAAAGCAAAAGAGAAATAAAAAAAATTTCTGGAAACAAATTAAGACAATACCACATATCAAAACTTATGGGATACAGCAAAAGCGGTGTTAAGAGGAAAGTTTATAACAATTGGTAACTACATCAAGAAATTGGAAAGGCACCAAATAAATCAGCTATCAATGCATCTTGAGGATTTGGAAAAACAACAGCAAACCAAACCCTAAACTACTAAGAGAAAAAATATAATTACAATTAGAGAAGAAGAAGTCAACAAAATTGAATAAACACACACACACACACACACACACACACACACACAATCAGCAAATAGAAAAGCTGGTTTTTTTGAAAAAATAAACAAAATTGACACATCATTGGCCCAACTCGTCAAAAAAGAAGAGAGAAGACCCAGTTCAATAAAATTAGAGATGAAAAATGGAAAAAGGCAATGTAACAGACACCACAGAAATAAAAAGAATCATTATAAATTACTACAAAGAACTGTATGCCAAAAAACTGGGAAATCTAGAAGAAATGGATAGATTTCTGGACATATAAAACTTACCTGAATTGACCCATAAAGGCATAGAGAACCTAAACAGACCCATTATCAAGGCAAAAACTGAATCAGTGATAAAGACCCTCCCAAGAAAGAAAAGCTCAGGATTGTATGGTTTCACTGCTGAATTCTACCAGACATTTAAAGAACTAACCCCAATTCTTCTCAAGTTATTCAAAACAATTCAAAGGCAGGAAATCCTCCCAAATTATTTCTATGACACCAGCATCACCCAGATTCCTAAACCTGAAAAAGATGCAGCAGAGAAATAGAATAACAGACCAATTTCCCTGATAACATAGATGCAAAAATCCTCAACAAAATTTAAGCCAATAGAATCCAACAACACATCAGAATGATCATCCACTCAGACCATGTGGGATTTATCCCTGCTATGCACAGATGGTTCAACATTCAAAAATCAATCAATGTCATATATTATATTAACAAACTGAAGAACAAATATCATATGATTATCTCAATAGATGGAGAGAAGGCATTTGATAAAATACAACAACCTTTCATGTTGAAAACTAAGCAAATTGGGTATAGAAGCAACATGCTGCAACACAACCTATACAATTTATGACAAACCCATGGACAGCATCCCATTGAATGGGAAAAAGTTCGAAGCATTCCATTGAGATCTGGAACCAGAAAAGGATGCCTACTTTCACCAGTGCTGTTCAATATAGTCCTGGACAATTTAGCTAGAGTCATTAGGGAAAAAAAAAGAAATTGAAGGGCTACAAATTGGGAATGAAGCCAAGAAAGTATCCCTATTTGCAGATGAAATGATTCTATTTGTAGGGGATCCAAAAGACTAAACCAAGAGACTACTGGAAATCATTGAAGAGTTTGGTAAAGTAGCAGGATATAAAATCAATACATAAAAAAGCAGCCTTTGTATACACAGAAAATGCCAATGCTGAGATTGAGCTTCTAAGATCAATCCCATTCACAACAGCTAAAAAAAATCAAATACCTTGGAATAAATTTAATCAGGAATGTCAAAGATCTCTACAATGAGAATTATAAAACATTAAAGAAAGAAATAGAAGAAGAAACAAAAAAAATGGAAAAATATTCCATGTTCATGAATTGGAAGAATCAATATCACTAAAATGTCCATTCTTCCAAAAGCAATTTACAGATTCAATGTGATACCAACCAAAATACCAATGACATTCTTTTCAGATATAGAATAAATGATGCTGAAATTCATATGGAAATACAGGAGACCTTGAATAGATAAAGCAATCTTATACAACAAAAACAAAGTTGGAGCTACCACAATACCAGATTTCAAGAAATACTACAAGGTAGTTACAATCAAAACAGCCTGGTACTGGTACAAAAACATATGGATAGACCAATGGAACAGAATAGAAATGCCAGAATCAACTCAAGCATCTACAACCAACTTATATTTGAAAAGAAGCTAAAACCAATCCCTGGAACAAGGACATTGCTTCAACAAATGGTGCTGGAAAAACTGGATTTCTGCATGAAGAAGTATGAAACAACACCCTTACCTTACACCTTACACAAAAATCCACTCAACATGGATTAAAGATCTAAATCTATGACCCAACACCATCCAATTAATAGAGAACATTGGGGAAACCCTGCAAGGCATTAGCACAGGCAAAGAGTTTGTATAAAAGACCCCAGAGGCATAGGTAGTCAAAACCAAAATTAACAAATTTGTTACATCAAATTGAGTAATTTCTGTACTACAAAAAGAAACAAACAGGAAATGAAGAGGCAATTAACAGAATGGGAGAAATTATTTGCAACCTATGCAACCAATAAAGAATCAATAACCAGAATCTACAAAGAGAACAAGAAACTCTACAACAACAAAACAAACAACCCAGTTAAAAGATGGGCAAAAGACTTAAACAGACATTTTTCAAAAGAGGAAATCCAAACGGCCAACAGACATATGAATAAAATGGTCAGGATCATTAGCCATCCAGAAAATACAATCAAAACCACAATGTGGTTTCACCTTACCCCAGTCAGAATGGCTTTCATATAGAAATCAACAAAAAACAAATGCTGGTGAGGATGTGGGGAAAAAGTACCCAAATCCACTGTTGGTGGGAATGTAAACTGGTAAAACCACTATGGAAGACAGTATGGAAATACCTCAAAAATCTTAATATGAACCTATTATATGACCCAGCCATCCCACTCCTGGGAATTTACCCAAGGGTAATGACATCAGCAAATAAAAATGTTATCTGCACCCCCATGTATATTGCAGTTCAGTTCACAAACGCTGAGACATGGAATCAACCAAATTGCCTGTCAACTTAAGACTGGATACAGAAATTATGGAATATGTACACTATGGCATACTACACAGTGGTAAAAAATGAAATCTGGATGAATCTGGAAAACATCGTATTTAGTGAAATAACACAGTCCCAAAGGGAAAAATATTATAGATTCTCTCTGATTTGTGAGAACTAATAGAGCACCTAAAATGGACTCTGTAGAAGTGAAATTGACATTTTGAGAAGGGATGATTTGAGCTGCCCTTGTCTTGACTGTTGAGGAACAGTTTCATTTTCTTTTTTTGTACATTTTTTTCTTCATATTATTTGTTGAAATCTTTTTTAAATTTTTTTTTAATTTGACAGGTAGAATTATAGACAGTGAGAGAGAGAGAGAGAGAGAGAGAGAGAATGAGAGAAAGGTCTTCCTTCCATTGGTTCACTCCCCAGATGGCTGCTACAGCCGGCGCTGCACCAATCCAAAGCCAGGAGCCAGGTGCTTCCTGGCCTCCCATGCGGGTGCAGAGGCCTAAGCACTTGGACCATCCTCCACTGTCTTCCCGGGCACAGCAGAGAGCTGGACTGGAAAAGGAGCAACCAGAACTAGAACCTGGAGCCCATATGGGATGCTGGCACCACTGGTGGAGCATTAACCAAGTGAGCCATGGCGCTGGCCCCTGGTTGAAATCTTAACATAGAGTTAATCATATGTGTATACAGTCAATTGAGAATGGATCTCAGTGAAAAGTAAGATTGGGAATAAGAGAGGGAGGAGGAAGTTTGTAACTATTATGCTGTATAGTTGTGCATAGATTCCTACAGACTTATTTCTAAGGGTACAGTTTTAAAATTTGTCATGGTACCCCAAATCCCACTAAGCTGGGTGGTAAAAATGCCATCTTAAGTTTTAACGTGATCATATTAAGTGTTAAAGCGAATATGTAGATAGAATTAAGTGCTAAAGTGATCATATAAATAGGATCAAGTGTCTGGTAATAAAATTAGATAGAATTAAAAAGGAGAGATGTTTCAACATGGGAAGCAATCCACAAGCAGACTCATAGAATGTAACTCTGACCTCAGAATCAGCCCTTAAGGCTTCCTAGTCTGGCTGAAAAGCCCATGAGAACATTTCAGGCATGGAAAGCCAAGACACTGTGGCAAAAAAAATGTTCCACATGAACATCTTCTGCCTCTGTGTAATTCTGCCTTTCAAATAAATGCATAAATCTCTGTGAAACCCTAGCAGAAAGAAGTCGCCATCAAGAAGGATGTACTTTTCTCTAAAGGGAGGAGAGAACTTCCACTTTGCTTATGGACATTTCTAACTACTAACGGAGTTTGTGGCTTCCATAGCCTTGGCAGCTCATGTCAAGAGCTGTGGGTGGTCACTGACATAATATATAAGAATGTTAACTCTTAATTTTTTTAAAGGGTGATAAATATTTTTTAAAGATTTTATTTATTTCTTTGAGAGGCAAAATTACAGACAGTGAGAGGGAGAGACAGAGAAAGGTCTCCTGTCCGCTAGTTCACTCCCTATATGGCTGCAACAGCCGGAGCTGTGCCAATCCAAAGCCAGGTGCCAGGAGCTTCCTCCAGGTCTCCCACGAAGGTGAAAGGGCCCAAGGACCTGGGCCATCTTCCACTGCTTTCCCTGGCCATAGCAGATAGCTAAATGGGAAGAGGAGCAGCCAGGACTAAAATCGGCACCAATATGGGATGCTGGTGCTGCAGGCGGAGGATTAACCTACTATGCCACAGAGCCAGCCCCATTAATTGTAAAATTAACAAAAGGAGTTACTCTGCACTAACTCCTCATGTAGGACCTCTGTCCTCAATCAGTTGTATTATGAGAATTAACTGTAAAACTGGTTTTCAAACAGTTTTTTTTGTATCTGTATGTGTGTGTGCAAATTGATGAAAACTTTACTTAGTGTAGAGTTGTCTTTTGTGTACAAAGTTAATTGAAAATAAATCATAATGGACAATAGGATGGGGAGAGCAAGGAGGAGGGGTGGAAGTGTGGGTGGGGAAGGTGGGTATGGTGGGAAGAATAACTATATTCCTAAAGTTGTACTTATGAAATTTGTATTCCTTAAAAATAAATTAATTAATTTACAAAACAAAGACATGTTTCTTTTGGTGCAAAATTTTTTGAAATCCATGCATTCTGTCTCATACTATGAATTTTCCATATACTTTTTGAAGACCCAATATACACATGGATCTCAAAATGTTTTGCACCAAAAACAATTGTCTCCAGGTCAGCACTGTGGTGGGGCAGTAAAGCCACTGCCTACGCACCGGCCTTCCATATGGGTGCCAGTTTGAGACCGGGCTGCTCTACTTCCAATCCAGCTCTCTGCTATGACCTGGGAAAGCAGTAGAAGACGGCCAAGTGCTTGGGCCCCTGTACTCGTGTGGGAGACTTGGAAGAAGCTCCTGGCTCCTGCCTTCGGAATGGCCCAACTCTGGCTGTTGCAGCCATTTGGAGAGTGAAACAGCAGATGGAAGATCTCTCTCTCTCTCTCTCTCTCTCTCTCTCTCTCTCTCTGCCTCTGTGTAATTCTGCCTTTCAAATAAATGCATAAATAAATATTTTTTAAAAGATATTATCCTTTTATTTTTTGTAACATGCATCTTCCATGAACTTTTTGAAGACCTCTCATATATATATATATATATATATATATATATTTCAAAAATTATCTGATCAAAATCAAATTTATCTTTTAATTCTGTTTTCATGAACTGAAAAAATCTTTTTTGCTTATTTATTTAAGAGGCAATGAGACAGAAATAGAGACAGACAGAGTGAGAGATCCTATTCACTAGTTCACTCCCAAAGTACCCAGAGAGCCAGGAACTCAATTCAGGTCTCCCACATGGATGTCAGTGACCCAACCAAGTGTACCCTCACTGGTTGTCTCCCACGGTATGCATTAACCGGAACCTGGAATTGGGAACAGAGCCAGGACTTGAGCCCAGGCATTCTGGTGTAGAATACAGGTGTCCCAACAGGTGTCTTAACCATTAGGTCAAATGCTCAACCCCTGACAATTTTTTAAGTATATTTGCATGTTAGATGGGAGTGGTACGAATAAAAATCTTCTAATCTCTTAAACTTACTTAATATGTCTACCTGAAGCTCTTCCCAACCAAACAATCCACTTCTGTTAATGATTTCATGCTTCAACTGATCTCCGTAAACTCCAGTATCCTTTTTAATTTCCCTCCACTACATTCCAACCTCTCAGCACTATTTCTGTTCACATATTTTACAGAATCCCTTTAGTTCTCTCCTAAGCCATCTGATCATCTACTCCTCAACCAAGTTTCTTGGTTCCTAGACTGGGCTAGTCTCATGCCTACCTCAATAGCCTCCTGATTTGTTCTATTTCTTTTGTGATTATCACCCATTCAATCAGTCCTTTATGTAACTGATGCCATCAATCTCATTAATCTCATTGCTGTCCAAGAACTGACTCAGCATTCATTGACTTTCCACTGCCCACATGCCCACATGGATGACTGTTGGGACAGGTATTTGGCCTAGCAATTAAGACGCCGCTTGGGCCAGCGCTGCAGCTCACTAGGATAATCCTCCACCTAAGGCGCCGCCACTCCGGGTTTTAGTCCCAGTCAGGGACAGATTCTGTCCCGGTTGCTCCTCTTCCAGTCCAGCTCTCTACTGTGGCCCGGGAAGGCAGTGGAGGATGGCCCAAGTCCTTGGGCCCTGCACCCACATGGGAGACCAGGAGAAGCACCTGGCTCCTGACTTTGGATTGGCACCATGCGCTGGCCGCAGCGTACTACCGGAGTGGCCACTGGGGGATGAACCAACGGAAAAGGAAGACTTTTCTCTCTGTCTCTCTCTCTCTCTCTCACTGTCCACTCTGCTGGTCCAAAAAAAAAAAAAAAAAGATGCTGCTTGGGACACCTGAGTCCTACACTGGAGAGCCTGAGTTTGACTCCTAGCTCTGCCCCTGATTCAAGTTTCCTGTTAATGCACACTCGAAGGCACAGGTGATAGATCAAATGATCAGGTCACTGCCACCCAAGTGGGAGACCTGGATGGAGTTGCTGCTGGCTCCTGGATAGAGTTGCTGGCTCATATGGAGAGTGAACCAGGAGATAAGAGCTCTCTGTGTCTTGAATAAACAATAAAAGTTTAAAAAATATTAAGCAATCCTAAAAATTTCTTTGCATGATGATTTCCAGTAGTATTCTCAGTATTTGTCATCAGATATATCACATCAAGGTTAAAATTCACAATTTTCCCACCTCTCTTGTACCTTTCCACCTCTTCACCTGTTCCATTCTTTGCCTCTTGAAATTCTTCCTTTTCTGCAAAGCTCAACTTTCATGCCTCCTCCTCCAACAAGCCTCTAATGAGGCAAACTTTCCCTCCTTCACATTCCAATGACATTTAATTTGTGGTTTCATACAGTGCTCACTGTAGTTCACCTTGAACTGGAGTTAACTGGAGTTATTCCCTCCAATTCCAAAGTTAGTTCCCTGAAAATTATCATACCCATTATACATCTCTTTATCTTATAAAATCTTACAGCTATGAATTGTTCAATCTGTATGATTCAACCCCCTTACTCCTTTATTCACATTTAACTTATACTGTATGTGATAAGCTCAACATAAGATCCCCTGCTCCCATATCCTGTTGAACATTTCAGTTACTAGTTTCCCTTGATCTCTCAGCAGCATTTGGCACCATTGATCATTTCTTCTCTGATTAAGTCTGTCTTTGTTGACTTCAATGACATCACACCCTCCTAATTTTACTTTCTATAAACTTCCCTCTTCTCATCTTCTTTCACAGGAGTCAATCTCACACTGATCCCTAAAATATTGATATTTGCATGTTCCAATTATCAGTCATATCCCCTTTTATTCTACATGCAATATTAGGGGTTGTTTTGGTGTTTTTTATTAACTTATTTTGGATGCAGAGAGAGAAAACAATGAGTTCTCATCTATGGTTTACTCCTCTAATGCCCACAACATCCACTGGGCCAAACCCTGAAGCTGAAAGCCCAATCCAGGTCTCCCATGTGGTTGACGGAAGCTCAATTATTTGAGCCATTATCATTGCCTGCCAGGGTCTGCAACAGCAGTAAGTTGGAATCAAGAATCAAACCCAGGTACCCTGATGTGGGACACAGGCGTGTTAAGCATCTGCTTCATATATGCAATTTTGCTAACTCACAAAGTTGAACATGAATCTATCAAACTCTTTCCCACAGTCTGATATTCCTTCTTTGAAAAATGTCAACATAAACATAAGTTCTCAATAAGTCATTTTTTAGCCCATTCATGATTTTTTAACAAAATATCATTAAGTTGGTTTCTCATAAACAACAAATTTATTTCTGACAATTCTAGAAACTTAGAAGTCAACAATCAAGGTGTTCACAGATTCGATTTCTGGAGAGGATCTGTATTCCCATTCATGAGGACCCCATGCTTTTGAACTAATCAAGTCCCAAAAGCCCCACCTCCTAATAACATTGCTTTGGAGTTTAGAGTTTCAACAGATACATTTGGGAAGACATAAACCCTCAGGCTGTAGTATATAGGTTCCCCCAGTCCAACATCAGTTATTGGTCTAACAACTCTGAGCTCCAAATCCATTCTCATTGCCCTGTGATCCTGCAGCTGGCCCTTCTAACAGTTCTTTGCTAGCTCTGTCAGTGGAGGGGCACTGCAGCATGAAGAACTTGTCTTCATCATTACGGTTTTCTTCCTCTCCTCTTGTCCTATGGTGTCTGTCTATCCTGACAGACAGTGGTGCCCATCTTCAGGGAGGTTCAATGGCCTCCCCAGGGACAGCTTCCTAATGAGGCCAGGTGTGGCGAGACTTCCAAGCAAGACCAGCAACACTCTTTCACACAGCTTCCCAACTAACTCCACCAACACCTGGAGCCAGCTTTATGGAAAATGTAAGCAGCACCCTTGTAGGTGTTTTGCATTTGCCAGCCTCAGGCTGCAGCCCCTCAGCATATGTCTTTGCCATCCAGGGGACACAGACCCACTCCTTGCACTGAGATCTGAACCGCAGCCTTGGAGAGTGGAAGATTTCATTTCTTTGTTTTAATTTTTATTTATTTACTTATTTATTTAAGACAGAAAGAGAAAGAGAGAGAGAAAGTCAGAGGTTCCATCCACTGGTTCAGTCACCAAATGTTCCCAGTGGCCAGGGCTCAAGCCTAAACCAAGATCCAGGAACTTACGCTAGGTCTTCCAAGCAGGTTCAATCACTTGAATCATCAAAACTGCCTCTCAGGATCTACATCAGCAGGAAGCCAGTGTCGGAGCTGGAGCCAGGCATCAAAGCTGGGCACCCTGATGTGGAACACAGATGTCTTAGAGAGCTTTGATCATCTTGTTCCTCCCTTGAGCGCTCTGCCTCATCCCTAGGGGCAGTGATAGCTTTCTGTATCTACTATTACAGTGTTTAGAGTTCTATTTACCCCTTAGTGGTGACTCCCCTGTTGCTAGTTAGTGATTCTTTATATTACACTTTCCCTATTATGCTGCTGTCACCTGCCTGGACCCTGGCTGACACTCTCCCCATTTCAACTCCATCTCCTGATCATATCTCACATCCATCAACTTCCTATCATTACCTGAGTTCCTGCCTGAGTTTAGCCCTCATCATTCTTTGTTTGGTGATAGGGCTCCTAACCCATCGCTCACTTTTGGTTTAGATGTTCTTTAGTACTTCTTTTTCTTTCTTTTTTTTTTTTTTTTTTTTTTTTTTTTTGACAGGCAGAGTGGACAGTGAGAGAGAGAGAGACAGAGAGAAAGGTCTTCCTTTACCGTTGGTTCAGCCCCCAGTGGCCGCTGCGGCCGGCGCACTGTGCTGATCCGAAGCCAGGAGCCAGGTGCTTCTCCTGCTCTCCCATGTGGGTGCAGGGTCCAAGCACTTGGGCCATCCTCCACTGCCTTCCCGGGCCACAGCAGAGAGCTGGACTGGAAGAGGAGCAACCGGGACTAGAACCTGGTGTGCCGGCACCGCAGGCAGAGGATTAGCCTGTTGAGCCATGGCTCCGGCCTCTAGTACTTCTTTTTCAACACATCATAGAAATCATTCTGTATATAACTTGCAATGGGTGTGAATTTTAATCTACCAACTCAACAGTGGATGAGATGTCAAATGATGCTTTCTAAACCTAATTAAACCTGCTCTAAGCAGTCTTATTCTTAGTTATTACTCACTCCCTTCACGTTTAGTGAGGGTCCCGAGAGTCTTATGCAATTAAAATAGGATCCCTTGAAGATGAGTGCCAAAATTCATTCTCCTGAAGCACAGGAATCTTCACTCAGGCTGCTGGCCCAGAAGGGTGAGTTTAGCTTTCCAAGGGCACCTTGCCACAGTCAGTTCCCTCCTAAGTTGTGCTAGCTTTCTGTGACATGCAAAGGAACGGAGCACACACCCACATGTGTCCAGAAGACCTCCATCCCCTTCCCAGGCCATAGGGTCTCTTAGGTTTCTCCTCTTCCCTTCTTTCAACATGATGAGGTCCCCTCTACTCAGTACAATTTGTGTCTTCTGGCAACAGTGACTTAGACACCAAAACTCAAAACTCCTCCAGGCAAAACAAAGTCCCGCCACCTTACAGAAATAGAAAAGAGAAAACTACATGGCAACAAAAACAGAAGTCAGTATCCCACATAGGATTGGGGAAATCTTACGTCTTTTTTTTTTTTTCAAAGGTGAGTCCTTGATGTTTTTGCCCACAATATTTTGAATATATGTTGAATCCTCTTAAATTCCTTCTTTCACTGTGTTTTGCCAATCTTCCAGTACTCTTTTTTTTTATTCGACAGAGTTAGACAGTGAGAGAGAGAGAGGCAGAGAGAAAGGTCTTCCTTCCATTGGTTCACCCCCACAAACGGCCGGTACGGTTGGTGCGCTGCACCAATTCAAAGCCTGGAGCCAGGTACTTCTTTCTGGTCTCCCATGCGGGTGCAGGGCCCAAGCAATCGGGCCATCCTCCACTGCCTTCCCGGGGCCACATCAGAGAGCTGTACTGGAAGAGGAGCAACTGGGACTAGAAACCGGCGCCCAAATGGGATGCCGGCACCACAGGTGGAGGATTAACCAAGTGAGCCATGGCGCCAGCCCTATCTTCCAGTACTCTTGATAAAGTATTTAGGTTTAAGAGACATAATTTCTCACACTTTGGGTGCTGTATTTCTTGCTACAACTTCAAGGTGATAATCTCAGGGCTGGAAGTCTGAATTTGGCAGGTTGAGGCAAGCAAGCAGTAGAGAAAGGGGAGTGTAGGGAGAAAATAAAGCATCAGCTTTGCCCAAGGCACAGCTTATAAGTACTTGCCATTTGTTGGTGCTACTTTCTTCCTTTCCACCTTGTACTTTCTACTAAGTGTCCCACTTAGGTTTGTCTTTCACAACTCAGTTCAAGTGACAACCCTGCCAAGAAATGTTTAGGTATGTCCTTCACTAGATCAGCCACTCCTTCATGGGTCTTGGGCATATCTTCTGTATGCCACAGTCAGAGCACCCGCATTGTGTTTTATTTTGCTTTGGGTTTTACTTTTCTTCTTGCTTTGCTTTGCTGTTTCTCTTCTATACTGTAGAAGTAACTGTATTTACTTTGAGAGACAAGGACAATATCTAACATATTTGTATTTCATATCTAAGGACCACAGATTATTCTTGAATGTTTCCATGTTTGTTGAAACCATTATACTAATTCTTTTGAGATACTATAAATAAATCTGATGACAAGAGGGCCCTGAAAGATGCATCACTGCCTAATGTGCTAGAATTGTCAGGTACTCTTTCATCTTTCCAAGAACACACTAAACTCATCTTAAAGAAAGGCCAATTAATTATTTAATCTTTTAAGTACTACCTACAACATCTGCTGTATTATATTCTTTGGAACCCTCTAAATATGGAAAGACATGGAATGCCTCATTCTCCAGAGTTTTGGAAATCAAATGTGAGTTTCAGAATAAGATATTTAAAGGGGGCATGTATATCTGATAACCAATAGATAAGCTGCTGATAATTTGCATTGTTGAGCTTCCAGAATTTGAATTATTGGGTTTTTGGAAAGTATAGCTATTTTAACCTTCAAAATGAAATGCTAATATTGTTACATTGTTTGTGTATTTTGGCAGTCTCAATAAATGCCATCTGGATTAACAACATGAAGTGTATTCTTGAAGACCAAAAAATAACTCACAATTCATAAGACATTAGTGTGAAAAATGTAAGTTACTCAAAAAGAAAAACAACAACAACTAAAGCTATTAAGTCAACTCAGCATGTGGTGAGAATATGGTAAAGGATTCAAGGCTTGGTTTTCCAAAAGCAAGGTTATCCAAGTGCATTTTATTTTGCATACAGCTGAATTATCTTTCCTTGTTATTATGTAAACTGTTCTCACAATTTTTCAAAGCAGCAGTTCTGCCTGGTTCAGAATTTGGCTCTACCACTTTCTAGCTGTGCAGTCTCAGCAAATTATTTCATTCCTTGGTGGCTTTGTTTTCTAATTTGTAAAATGGAGATAATACTGGTGTCTACCTCAGATGGTCATGGTGATAAATAACAATTTCACTCAAAAAACATTGTTGCCTTCTGTTTACGAGACACAGTTCTAGGCACTTGGTATAGAGACACAGTTCTAGGCACTTGGTATACAATGTGAATGAAACAGGCAAAGAGTTCGGTCTTCACAGAGCTCATATTGTAGTTAAAATACCAAGAGCAGTGCCGTCACACAAAGCAGGTAGTGAGTTATTATTATTATTATAAATTTGTTTATTTGGAAGTTAGAGTTACAGAGACAGGAAGAGACAAAGACTTCACATTCTATATTGAATTGTTGTGTTCTTTTGGGAGCATCATGTTGTTTTCCTTAGTCTTGTTTCCTAAATTGCTGCATTTATTATTAGGCATTGTGGTGATACTTGGTTTTTTTGCTTTTTCCCCCCTATGAAGGCTTTTATCTTTGAAATATGCCTCTGTGTCTTAGTGGAGTGTCTGCTCTTTCAGTGAATACCCAGAAGTGTGTGCTCAGTGGGGTAAGGGAGCTCTGTTCTGTGCTCCAAGGTAAGGGAAGTGGCCACGGAGACACCCAAGTTAGACGTGGTAAATCTCTTTTTTCTTTTCTTTTCTTTCTTTTTTTTTTTTATTAGAAGAGAGGTTTGGAAAAAAAAAAAAAGGAAGAGAGGTTTGTTCAGCTCCATTGGCATAGTCTCACACTCATCTCCTCTCCTCAAAGGAGACCAATGCCTTGGTGCTAGCTTCAGTGGGTATAATTTTCATCCGCACTGCCACAACAGCAACACAAAGGATCCACACAGTCCTCAAAGTGAACACAGATCCTGCAGCAATGACCCTCAGAAGGGAATCAGGGAGCCCTGAGCATGTGCAGCTGCCCACAGGGACTGCCCAAAGTTCCAGTCACACTCTGCGCCTTTCCACACAGCCACAGTGCTTTCATAGTCTCAGCACACAAGGCTTCCGTAGTCATGAACGCCCAGCCCCCTGTCAATACTCCCAGCCAGACTCAGGTGTCTCCTCTCGGTTGCTGGGTGTGCGTGTACAAGAGCTGGTGCAGCTGTTGCCTGTGTTGAAAATGGTGTCCGCCTTCTCTCGGCTAGTTATAGGACACTGGTGCCAGGTGGTCAGAGAGAAAGAAACATGCTTCCTTTTTTTTCCCTCTAGGTTGGCAGGTACACTGTCTCCGACAGGGTTCTAAGTTGGACTCCCACCAGGCTCTTCCAGTAGCTTTATCACCAGTGGCTTGGGCAGCTGCAATTGGGTCTCACCCCATTCCAAAGCTGTTGCTTAGGCTCTCGGCTGTTGGCGAGTTGTGCACGTCCACACCCTCCACATAAGTCCACAGAGTCCCTCTAATTTTCATGCAGTTTCCTCTGCCATTTTCTCCTTAACTCTTCCCTGAGACTGTACTCTCTCCACTGTTTTTGAACGATCTTCCCCTAGACTAGAGCAGTAAACTCCCTCCCTATTCTGCCATCTTGATTCTCCTAAAATGAATTTTTGTGTAAGTTCATAGGGGTTTTTTTTGTTTTATTTTACATTTTTAATTTTATTTTCTCTCCCAAAGAAACCTTTTATTTAAGGAATACAAACTTCATGCATTTCATAAGTACAACTTTAGGAATATAGTGATTCTTCCCAATATACCCACCTTCCCACCTGCACTCTCACCTAACCTCCTCCTCCTCCCTCTCCCATTCCCAGTCCCATTCTTTACTTAGATCCATTTTCAATTAACTTTATACATAGAAGAACAACTCTAAACTAAGAGTTCAACAATTTGCATGCATAAATAAATAAATACCCTGTTCCTCAACAGTTGATACAAAGCTGTTCAATGTCATTGCACCTTGAAGTTAATTTCATTTTTTTTTTATAGAAACTTAATTAACTTTAAAGAAGCACCAAAGAATTTTACATCTTTTGTGATCACTTAGACATAATTATAATACAACTCTTTGAGGACAGAGGTCCTGCATGGGAAGTTAGTGCACAGTGACTCCTGTTGTTAATTTAACAATTAACACATGACCTCAGTGATCACCTGAGGCTCTTGACATGCACTGCCTAGACTATGGAATCCTTTTGAATCCACTAACTCAGTTCATAGGGATTTAAAACAATGTAAATTAATAGCTTCAGGCATCATTTATTGAGCATTTATTATGTGTCAGGCTCTGCATTTAGCTCTTGACACGCATCATCCCCTGATATAAAAAGTTTCTCGGGTCTAAGAAAAATGATAGTAGGCTAAGAGGAAAAATTTGATTACCAAACATGTACTGGCAGGGCCAATACTGCAGTATAGAAACTTAAGCCTCAGCCAGCGCCATGGCTCACTAGGCTAATCCTCCGGCTGCAGTGCCAGAACTCCGGGTTCTAGCCCTGGTTGGGGCACCGGTTCTGTCCCGTTTGCTCCCCTTCCAGTTCAGCTCTCTGCTGTGGCCTGGGAGGGCAATGGAGGATGGCCCAAGCGCTTGGGCCCTGCATCTACTTGGGAGACTAGGGGGAAGCACCTGGCTCCCGGCTTCAGATCGGCGCAGCATGCTGGCAGTAGCGGCCTTTTGTGAGGGTGAGCCAATGGAAGGAAGACCTGTCTCTCTCTCACTGTCTAACTCTGCCTGTCAAAAAACAAAAACAAAAACAAAAACAAAAACAAAAAAAAAACCTTAAGCCTCCACCTGCATTGTTGGCATCCCATATAGGCATAAGTTTGAGTCCCAGCTGCTCCACCTCTGATCCAGCTCCCTTCTAATGTGCCTGGGAAAGCAGCAGATGATTGCCCACATACTTGGGCCCTGCATCCACACAGAAGATCTGGAAGAAGCTCCTGGATCCAGGCTTCAGCCTGGCCCAGCCCTAGCCATTGCAGCCATTTGGAGAGTGAACCAGCAGATGGAAGACCTTTCCTCTCTGTCTTTCCCTCTCACTGTCTATAACTCCACCTCTCAAATAAACAAAATATTTTAGAAAATATTTACTAAATAAAATTCTATGATTATTATTATTTTTTTTTTTTTTTTGTGACAGGCAGAGTGGACAGTGAGAGAGAGACAGAGAGAAAGGTCTTCCTTTTGCCATTGGTTCACCCTCCAATGGCTGCCACGGATGGCGTGCTGCGGCCGGCGCACCGTGCCACAGCAGAGCGCTGGCCTGGAAGAGGGGCAACCGGGACAGAATCCGGCGCCCCGACCGGGACTAGAACCCGGTGTGCCGGCGCCACAAGGCGGAGGATTAGCCTGTTGAGCCACGGCGGTGGCCAAATTCTATGATTATTGATGTACCAAAATCAGCACAACCAATCCATACAATGTTAACCATGAAATAACCAGCATGATATTTAAAAGACAGACCAAAAAATTTACTTTAATTACAATAAACACAAAAATTATCACAATTAAAGACTAATCCACACATTAAATTGATCAATACGGGATGTAAAAAAGTAGAAACAAAACATACTACTCTGGAGTACTAAAAGGAAATATGAATTATTAAGAAACAATTAAAATAGAAAATATCTATTAATCATGATTGTTAACTGAGTTGAAAAATATTAATAGTGACTAGAAAAACATCACAGCTATAAAAGAAATTACCTAAAGTTATATTTTAAAAGGCCAGCATTGTGGTGTAGCAGGTAAAGCTGCAACCAATGGAGTTGGCATCCCACATGGGCACTGGTTGGTGTCCCAGCTGCTCCATTTCCCAACTAGCTCCCTGTTAATGGCCCAGGCAAAGCAACAGAGGATAGCCCAAGTGTTTCACCCCCGGAATCCACATGGGAGACCTGGATGAAGCTTCTGGTTTCAACCTGGCCATTGTGGCCATTTGGGAAGTGAACCAATGGAGGAAGAATCTTTCTCTCTGTCTCTCCCTCTCTCTCTGTAACTCTGGCTTTCAAATAAATAAATCATTTTTTAAAAAAGTTATATTTGTATATGATGAGAAGTATAAATTTAAAAATTTAATTACATGTAAGTTAGTTCAGGTGTTACTTTAAATTTCTTAAATTTAAACAATATGAATCACACTTGACTTGGCTGCCTATGTTCCTGTGACTTCAAGCTTGGAACCCATTAACTTCTTTACCATGCCAGTTGTGAGCACCAGCCCAGCAATTGTCTATACAGTCCTGTTTTCCTTTTGTAGAAGAAAGCTGGTTTACAAATAGTAAAACCTGAAGTCAAGTGTCTGGCCTAGTGGTTAATACATCAGCATTCCACACTGGAGTACCTGGGTTCAAGTCCTGGCTCCACTCAGGACTCTAGCTTCCTGCTAATGCAGACTGGGAAGTAGCAGGTAAGGTCTCAAGGAGGTGGATCCCTGCAACACATCTGGGAGACCTAGACAGTTCCCAGCCCCTGTCTTCAATCACAGCCAGTGTAGGTAACTGGGGAGTGAATCAGCATTAGAAAGTTGTCTTTGTCTGCCTCTCAAACAACAGATAAAAACAAACAGTAAAAACCACACAGAGATTTATGAAAACTATTGACATTCATGCTCTCTAAAATTTCTATGGAGCACAGGGAATTCTTTATTAATGACAGAAGAGGAGGAGCATCCTCAGTTCCCACTGATAGTTTGTCTCTCCAGGACATACCACACAGAGATGTCTCTTAGGAGAGAAACTGGAGCCTGAGACCTTAGCCAAAGGGTCAGAAAAAAAAGTTTTATGTTGATTTGTTTCTTTTCATTTACCTGAAAGGCAAAACAACACAAAAAGCAAGACACACACACACACGCAGAGAAAGAGAGAGAGAAAGAATTTCCTTCCACTAGTTCACTCTCCAAATGGCCACAACAGCCAAGGCTGGGGCAGGCCAAAGCCAGAAGCCATGGAACTCCATGCTCCTCTTCCATGTGCGTGGCAGGGGCCAAACAGTTGAGCCATCGTCTACTGCCTCCTAGGATGCATTACTATGACACTGGATTGGAAGTTGAGGAGTTGAGACACAAACCAACACTCTTATACAGGACACACTATCCCAGATAGGGGTTTAACACACTACACCGAATTCCCACTCCAGCATACTTTTTCTTCAAAGGGCCAGATAGTCAATGTTTTAGATTCTACAGATTATGAAACAAAATTGAGGCTAGGACATGGATATTTACATAGCAAGACAGCAAATATATTCCCACAAGATTTTTACTGGCAAAATTCATACTAGAGTGATAATAATAATTGAGTACAGCTTTTTGAATACAGATCTACTAATGAAAAGAATGAAGTTCTTTTTTAGGGAGATAACAGTTCACTTAATTAGGAGTTTAAATTAGAGCCCCTATCATCAAATCAGTTGCAAATATTTACCCACAAAAGACTCTTAGCTCATAGGTTATTAAAAATTCATATGACCAGATTTGATCTGCAGTCCATCATTTGATGACTAAGAGAGTTCTCTCTGGTACCATGAAATAATTTTAAAAATAGTAGAAAGAAAACACCAGCAGCAGTAGAAATTGTAATTGATTTTTCCCTGAAATATATTTACTTACATCTTTATTTTGCATTTCATTTTATTTGACTTCCTCCTTGATTGACCAAAGTCATTCACTGGCCTTGAGGCTGGACTAGATTTATTCAACATACATGAAAAGAGGGGAAAAAAGTCCATGTTTAGTTATTGATGACCAAAATAAAAATTTTGAGTTCTTAGAAAGATCTAATCAAAGTCAAGCATAGCTAAGACAATCTAGCCTTTTTAAGATGACTTAAATTTCTATTTACATATCAAGAACCAGGTTTGACTGATTAGTGCCTTCAATTTCACTAAGTAAAGAATGAAAGTTCAGAATTTGGGGTTGGCAATGTGTCACAGTGTTAGGTAAAGTAAAGCCAGCATCCCATAAGGGTGCTGGATCATGTTCCAGCTCCTCCATTTCTGATCCAGCCTGGGAAAAGCAGGGGAAGGTGGTCCAAGTGCTTGGGCCCCTTGCAACCCAAGCGGGAGACCTGAAAGAAGCTCCTGGTTCCCGATTTTGGCCTGGCCCAGCCCTGGGGGTTGCAGCCATCTGGTAAGTACAACCAACAGATAGAAGATCTCTCCATCTCTCTCCCTCCCTCTGTCTCTCCCTCTCTCTCTCTGTAACTCTTTCAAATAAATTAAATTTTAAAAAAAGAAAGTTCATGATTTGTCTTAAGAGAAGTCCCTTCTATGTAGTGTATCAGTCAGCTATTGTCACATTAATGCTGAGTAACACATCGTCTCAAATCTCAGTGGCCTATAACAATGAGAAAGTCCTCTCACCTTCTTGGTCAATCTTGGTTTGGCTGATCTAGCCTAGGCTTAGCTGGGTGACTGCTTCAAGCTGAAGTCTAGCTGATCTGTGCTCCAGGTTAAAAGTTCATTCAAGTTCACTCATGTCTGCCCATTCTGGGGCCCAGACTAATCGGACAGCCCATGGCCATGGCCTGTTCTCCCTATGGTGGAGCAGTAGAATGCAAGAGACAGCCACAGTGCACAGCATCTTTAAAGCTTATTCCCATGTCATGACTACTAAAGTTCCATGGTCAAAGCAAGTCAAAAGGTCAAGCCCTCAGGGTAGGAAAGGAGTGAACTCTACCACACAGTAATTTAAATTATCATGACAGTAGAGGAAACAAACCCTCTGTGCTTAGAGCTCTATAATGTCTGGAAAGGGAGAGGAAAAGAAAGCGAGCGGAAGCAATCATGTAGATATACATGTCATGATAGTCCTATTGTATCAGTCTGTAGTATTGGGCTGAATATAACAGAAAACCCAACTAACATGCTTTAAACAAGTAATTTATTTTTCTCAGATAAGAAGCCTTGTAGTGAGAAGCTAAGAGCTGCCAAAGCTGCCTACAACATCCTTTGATGTACCCAGCATCCTTTGATCTTTGTGTTCTCCTACCTTTAGCCTAAAAGTGTCTTTTTCTCCACCTCTCTCTCTCTCTCTCTCTCTCTCTCTCTCTCTCTCTCTCTCCCCACCACCACCCCTTTGGTCATTTTTAAGATACAACATCATATCCATATTCCAGAGTTGGTTAAAGACAAAGAAATAAAAATGCTTCTCTTCTCATTTTGTTTCTGTATTTTTTTTAAATAAAGGAATGAAAATCTTTCCAACTTCTGCTGCATCCTTTTGGACAGAATTGTGTGTTGTGGCCAGTCTTACCAGATGCCTTGGAAGACTTATGGTTTGGCTGTCTCACATACATCAAGCTTGACTAAAGCAAGGAAAAGGTTGGAAAATGAAGTCTGACTGAGCTACTCTATACTTTGTACCATGTCATAATCTCTCTAAAAAGGGGATAGCTAAAGAAATAACCTGATTTGATCTTCACATATTGAGTATATAGGTTGAATTATCACACTGTACCCCATAAACATGTGCAATTAAAATGATTTTTTAATTAAGAAAAACATATAGGAGTAGAAGAACTCAGGAACACTCTAGCAAATAGGGCACTGACCTAACTAGCCTGGGGAGGCTAAAGGCCTGGAGAAGAAGCCCTACATTGACCTGCAGCTTTAGCCAATCTGGACAGAGCAGAAGCACATTATCTAGGTGCACATCTCCATCCCTCCATTTATTTTCTCCATTTATTTATTATTTAGACCTATTTAGTTTTTTCAATCTGTAAATGGAATAATGGTTCCTACATCTTATGCTTCTAATGGCAATTAAAAGAACTAGTAGATTAAAAAAAAAAC
This sequence comes from Sylvilagus floridanus, assembly GCA_949820135.1. Taxonomy (NCBI): domain Eukaryota; kingdom Metazoa; phylum Chordata; class Mammalia; order Lagomorpha; family Leporidae; genus Sylvilagus; species Sylvilagus floridanus. Next base: position 31,187,985 of record OX463236.1, on the reverse strand, counting down.
ACATTCTAAGGAAATGGCAATACAGGCTGAGTATCCATTATCCTAAATACTTGGGACCAGAAGCACTTTAGATTTCAGATTTTTGATTTTGGAAGATTTACTCATACAGAAGGCGATATCTTGGAATAGGACTTGTCTAAACACAAAATTCATTTGTTTCATATACACCTTATACACATAGCCTGGAGGTGATTTTATACAATATTCTCAATAACTTGTACAGGAAACAAAGTTTCATGGTATGGAATTTTCCACTTGTAGCATAAGGTCAATATTCAAAAAGTTTCGGATTTTGCAGCATTTCGAATTTTTGGATTAAAGATACTCACCATCAGTAAATTCTAAGTGTTATTATTATATTAAACAAATACATAAAACTGCTCATCTCTATTCATTACCTAAGGGATATCTATTACCTCTGATTTAATCTGACACAGATGTTTCCTTAAAGGGATTCATTTGACCATCATTTGAAGACCATTTTTCCACCCATCATCCATACAGTGCCTACTATCTTCTTCCTTCCTAATGTTCTCTTTCACAAGGTTGCATGCCTCCTGCCTCCCCATTCCTGCCTCTATACCCAACAGTGTTCAGCCGGAAAGGGCATGGTACCCACTCTGCCTGTCGTTCTACACCTTCCAGCTCTGTATTGCTGCCTGCATGGGCCCTTCCTAGGTTTGGAAGCCAAGGAAGTCTGTGAGTCAGTTGTTGTGATGTGCCCTTCACTTGGGTCATCCAGCAGTCATGAGCCTGTAGCACACACATACGGAGAAGAGAGCTCTCTTGAACTGGCTCATCGTCAAGCCTTCTCCTTCTCTGTCAGCCACTGCATGCTTCCAAACTTTCTCCTTCAATAAAGAAAAGCTATTTCATACTTGGAAGAAATCCTCTACCTTTGAGATATCTTCCCAGGGAAGAGCCTAGCAGACTATGAGCCTATTGATGATCATTTCTCATAGAATCATAATATTTTACAGCTGAACAGGATCCAGGGAAACTGCAGCCCAGAGTCTGATGGCTTGTATGAGGTCATCTACCAGGTCATGGTGCAGCTGGGACCTGATTCCTCATCCTGTATCTTTCCATTAGATCATACTATTTTCTTCCTGTTCAACCCAGGGGTGAGGAGAGAGTGTTAGATTATGTTATTCATGCCCCTTTAAACCATACAATCCAAGCAACAGACACATTATAGGAACTGTTGACAAAAGGAGAGAACACCTGCCTCCACTGAGATCTGAATATGTGTCTTCTATTTAACTTGATTGTGTAGAAATAGAATTCATTTGACTAGGATCACTTCCTAGTTATGCTGGGATTAATGCATAACAGAAAGTATGACTTTAAACTATAAAATTTACTTTCAGTATCCTGGAATAGGAACAAAGAAAATCCAAGATGTTCAGTGCTTGCCCATCTGGGGTGCCTGTACATGTGTGTTTATCCTGACAGAATATGACCCGTCAAACTTTTAGTTGATGAGGTTTCCATCCTGCAAATAAGGGAAGGGCTGGGTCTGTCATGAGTCTGCCCTAATGACTGCCCCTTCCTCTCCATCTGCCATTGATCAAGCTGCAGCTCCAGTTGGGACCAAAGCCATTGCCAGGAGGCTCTGCAGGCAGTATGAAGGCCAAGGGCGATGATCAGAACATTGCAGTTAACCAGACTTTGGTTAAATATCAGGGTTATAATAAATAAGAAGAATGTATCATGTCCTGTCTGGTCAAATCCATAGAGACCCTAAGTGACTCAGCATATGTACTCAAGTAAACATTACTTGACTGATTAGTCCTCAATTTTACCACTGAGTAAAGTAGAGAACACACATGTACTGTGGGAGTTGGGGTGGAAAATCTCTAATTCATTCCCCACATACGTGCTAATATTTTATACAGATTAGAATAAACATGAAAGTTATAAAATAAAAGTTATGAAAGGAGGGGGGACGATTTTAACAGAAACTTGGGATGAGAAAGTTACCACAAATGAACACTGAGTTCACCTTGAGCTTCCTGATCATAATACTGACCATACTCAGCTATTACTTTTCTATATTTACTACTGCATAGACAGTACTTTTGTTAGCTCATTTAGTTCCCTTTGGTTCTTGTATCTGCATCAAAGAGAATCATATACATGACAGGTTTTCTGAGTTGCACAGTTATAAGCCAAAACTGTAACCTTCTGTAAGGAAATTACATTATGAACAAACTACTGGGAACAGAATTCAGAAGTGTCCAGGGTCTGAAAATGTAATCAATGTCATACAAGCTATGTTTATCCATTGTCTGTGTAGGGTAGAAAGGGGGATGATCCCTTTTCTCCTCATCATAAAAGGTCACAGGAGACATCTATAACAAAAAGCAAGTTAACAAGAGGAAAGCATAGTAAATGTATTCTATCATACTTTTGTATGACACAGGAGCCCTTGGACTGAAGATCCAAAGGCCCAGAGTGAACTGTGCATGTGTATGTATAAGGTTAATGAAGGATGGACAACCATATAGAGTTACGATTGGACACAAAGGGTTTGAACTAATGGCAATGGACTGAAAGGAAGCTCAGTAAAGCCTGCCTATCCAGATTCCAGTTGGTCCCTCTGTTGTAGCATTTCTTCCTCCCCAGGAGGTGGGAGGACTCTTTTGGGAATAAGGGACTTTTGACCCACCTTCAAGGTAGATCAGAAAGTGTTCATGGGTACCTTTACACCGAAAATTTGAACAGAATATATTTTTAGGTTTTATGGCTGGCTCTGGGGGAAAGTGGTTCTGGTTTCTATGACTCATCTTAGCGAAGAGGAATTCTAGTTTCCATGGCTTGCCTCAGGGGAGGATGTGGGGTGAGAGATAGGAGGGCAGGAGATCAGAGAGCAGCTTTGCTTCTGAGGCCTTTACTTTGGGGTGTCATCTTCTGAGCCCCTCATCTGTCATGTAGCATCTCCCCAGAGTCTGGGGTAGCACCCTAACATCAGATATACTACTGTTGCTAGCATGTCATGTGTGAGGGGTCACACGCACTGCCATATATGATGTCTCCAAATTTACTCATAGTAGTTCACACCAGATTTTGCACAGAATTTGATGAATAGAGGGGGCCAGACATTTGGTCTAGTGGTTAAGCCTCCTGTTGGAATGCCCACATCCCACATCAGAGTGCCTAGGTTTAAGACCAAGCTCTGGCTCCTGCTCCAGCTTCTAGATAATGCACACCCTGGGGGCAGCTGTGAGAGTTCACAAACTTGATTACTGGCTCCCTGCCTTTGCCTGACCCAGTCCTTGCTGTTGCAGGCACTTGAAAAGTGAACTACTGAATGAGAGTGCTCTCTCTCTCTCTCCCTTCCTCCCTCTCTCCCAAATAAATGAAACTTTAAAATAGAATACATTAAAGAAGTATGAGTAGTACAAGTCTTGCCATTTTTCTTAATATCCATTTGACCTGGAACAAATCATGTCAATCTGGGATGCTTTTGCATCCATAAAAATAGGAGTAAATGTGCAATTAACAGAGAGATAAACTGTGACTAAACAATGCAAACACTCCCTGAAGCACTCTCGCTGAATGAGCATAGCCAGAGGTTAGGGGACCGGAGCACCATCACAGCTCTGCTGTTGACTTCTCTGGTGACCCCACTTCATTTCTCTGGTCCTCAGATTTCTCTCCCATAAAATGAGGAGATTGGAAGCCGTAGTCTCCAAAGTTCTGTACAGCTCCACAATCTGGGATTCTAGTTTTTCCTTTTGCTCACATCAACAGGTTGTTTTAAATGTTAATACCCAAGAATAATATGTTAGTCATCCTTGAGTCATTGAATTTCAAGTTTTTGGCCAATCACTTCCCTGACCATTTTTAAATATGTTGTTTCACATAGAAACAATGTGCACAATGAAGCATGATAGTAAAAACAGAATGCTCCAACTCCCTTCAACTGGAATCTGTAGACCTCTTTCTATTACTTAACTTGCCCTGATGTCCTCAAAATAAGAACAGAAAGTGGCATAAGATTATTTCTCAACTCTGGAAATATTTGTGAGTAATTCTGCCAAAGTCTTAGTCAGAAACGATCATTGAAAACTCCAGATGGCATCAGCACAGTTACCTTGATTTGCTAATTTTCCTCTTTGAAATCTTGCCTTCCTAAGAAAACACATTGAAAAGAAATCTCTTTGAAACATTATCTTAGGCATGGAAATTGGCTTCTCAAAGGTTTTAGAGAGCAGATTCAGGCTTACCACCCTCTTTGTACCAGCTCATTTTTGTAAAGTCACTGTTTCAATCTTTAAAAAGTGAATTTTGGAATATCCCAATCGTAGGATATGCAAGAGTTGAGTTTCTATAAGAAATATTTACCAGTTTTGAATCTTACTTAGCAAACTTCTGGAACTCAGAGGAACAATTATTGTGTTTTCTAATGTCATACTAGAGCCAATCCAAGTTCAGAGTTTCCAATGACCTTGAGTGGGACTTTGTGTTTATGTCAATTGTTCAGTTATGAAGAGTCAAATAAGAATCTAAGACAGTGACAGCAGGACACTTTCAAATAGTTGTCATGTGTATTTCTTCATGATGTATTTTTTCTGGCGCATATTTTCCCCCTTATTGGGTAAAATATATTTCTAATATTAGATACACACACCACACACACTGAATTAACCTCTCCATCCTCTAACCTTAAAACTGGTAACTTACGTTAATGTAATTACTTAGTTAACTGATAAAATTCTAAAGAGTTTAGATAATTCAATATACTTTATTTTATTGAATAACTTAGGGCCAGAGCCTTCAAATCCCAGCTTCGCTCTCTAACTTGTTTTGTTTTGTTTTTAATTGTGTATACTAATTGTCTATAGCTGGGTATAATGGGAGGTTTTGATTCATGTGGACATTGTGCCACAAACTACCTTCAGATATGGACACTGCCTGTCCTACTCTATGTTTCCACAAGTAAAGAATGGAAATTGGAAAGAAAGTTTAAGGATTAAAAAAGTTTATCATTTCATTTCTTTCAAATTGAATCCCAAGCTCTTCCTTATATTCATTTTTTGCCTTAGTACTGTCCTGAAGTTAACATATTAGCATATAAATTTATAACTCTAAAGATATAACTTTATGTCTTTGAAAAGTTCATTAAAAATTGAATTAAAAGATAAGTCTATTTTGGTGCAAAAAAATTTTTTTAAACTATGCATACAAAGAGCCTTACAGAAAACACATATTATGATAAAACTATACATGGATTTCAAAAAATGTTTGTACAAAAATAAGCTTATCTTTTAATTCCATTTTCCATGAGGGTTTGAAAATGGCTTTTATATGAATCTACTTGTTGTTTATCTTATCTTTCCCACTTTACTTAAAGAATATGTGTCCTGATAGATTTAAAAAATGTCTTTATGTTTATTTTATATTTTTAGACATTGGTAGTTATTCTTTAATTCAAAACACTATTTAATTTTTTTTTTCAATTTGAGAGACAAACAGCAAGTTGTACTTTGCTGATTCACTCCCCAAATCTCTGCAAGGCCGAAACTGGGAGCCAGGAGCCCAATCCAGATTCCCTACATGGGTGGCAGGGACCCATCCCCTGAGCCACCACTACTGCCTCCCACAGCTCACACCAGCAGGAAGCTGGAGTCAGGAGCCAGAGAGAGGCATCAAACTCAAACATTTTTTCAGTAGCCATCACTGTTTCTACTCATTTCTCTACTTTTTTGGATGACAGTCTCACTTTATTACCTTCTTTTAAATTTGAACAAGCAGAGTCTTGTGTAAAGACTTTCACTTTTTATTTATTTATTTATTTTTTTTTGACAGGCAGAGTGGACAGTGAGAGAGAGAGAGAGAGAGAGAGAGAAAGGTCTTCCTTTACCGTTGGTTCACCCTCCAATGGCTGCCGTAGTCGGCGCGCTGCGGCCAGCGCACCGCGCTCATCCGATGGCAGGAGCCAGGTGCTAGGTGCTTTTTCCTGGTCTCCCATGGGGTGCAGGGCCCAAGCACCTGGGCCATCCTCCACTGCACTCCCGGGCCACAGCAGAGGCTGGCTTGGAAGAGGGGCAACCGGGACAGAATCCGGCGCCCCGACCGGGACTAGAACCCGGTGTGCCGGCGCCGCAAGGTGGAGGATTAGCCTGTTGAGCCACGGCGCTGGCCAAGACTTTCACTTTTTTAAAAAAGTTAAGTATGCCTTGAAAACCTAAGTTAAATGGAAGGATAGAAAGAAAGCAACATCCTTTCTCCCAGCTCTACTTCCTGCCTTGCTCACTTACCTCCCAATGCTTGTTGATTCGGCCTACTGGTCTATTTGCCAGTGGGGGTCCGAGGTAGGAATCAGGGGGTGACTGTTAAAAGACTTGCGTGGGGGCCAGTGCTGTGGCTCATTGGATAAAGCCGCTGCCTGCAGTGCTGGCATCCCATATATGGGCGCCGGTTCAAGAGCCCGCTGTTTCACTTCCAATCCAGCTCTCTACTATAGCCTGGGAAAACAGCAGAAGATGGCACAAGTCCTTGGGCATCTGCACCCATGTGGGAGAATCAGAAGAAGCTCCTGGCTTCTGGCTTCGGACTGGCACAGCTCCGGCTGTTGCAGCTAATTGGGGAGTGAACCAGTGGATGGAAGACCTCTCTCTCTCTCTCTCTCTCTCTCTCTCTCTCGGCCTCTCCTTCTCTCTCTGTGTAACTCTGACTTTCAAATAAATAAATCTTAAAAAAAAAAAAAAAGACTTGGGTGAGCAAGAAGGCTTTTGTGCTATTAAGAAAAAAGAAAGACTTATTTATTTGAAAGTCAGAATCACAGAGAGAGGGTGTGAGAGAGAGATCTTCCATTGGCTGGTTCACTCCCCAAATGGCCACAACAGCCAGGGTTGACATAAGCCAAAGCCATGAGACAGGAGTATCATCAAGATCTCCCATGTGTGTGCAGGGGTCCAAGCAAGGTTCATTAGCAGGGAGCTAGATCAGAAGTGGAACAGCCAGAATCAAATTGGCTCCCATATGGGATGCCAGCATTGCAGGCAGTGACTTAACCTGCTACATCACAGCTTTTGCTCCAACGCTCTTGATACTAACTGAAAAATAGCATGTAGACCTTAAAGGAGACCAAAGAATAGCACCTGTGTTACCTATTCAGCAATAGCCTCTCCCTCACCTCCAATTGCAAGCACCGACCCAATGTCTTTATATAAACCTTCCCATAAAAAAGAATCAAGTAAGCAACTAGGAAAAAGATTTAACTTGGACTATCTGTTTTTATGAGTTGACTAGTAGGTCTTATCATGCTTCACTGTGATTGTTGAATTTGTTAGAAGAAATTGTGTGTCACTTATAATTTATAGTCTTTCTAGTGTACAAATAACAACAGCTAATACTCACAGTGTGCTTGTGTGTGCCATGTACTTTCATGTAAAAAGTACTTCAATAAATTCATGGAGGGACTGGTGTGTGGTGCAGCAGGTTAAGCTGCCACTTGGCGACACCCACTTCCCACGAAGCACAGTTCGAGTCCCAGCAGCCCTGCTTCCACCCAGCTCCATGTTAAGGAGCCTGGGAAGCGGTGAATGAAGGCTAAAGTACTTGAGTTCCTGCCTTCCAGTGTAGGAAACCCGAATGCAATGCCTGGTTCCTAATTTCAACCTGGCCTAGCCCAGGCCCTTGTAGCCATCTGGGAAGTAAACCAGGAGATGGAAGATCTTTCTCTCCTTCCCTGTCCCCTTCTCCCAATTTCAAATCAGTAAATAAGTAATTTTTTTAAACTCATGAAAATGTGTCTTATAAAAGATGGCAAATGGATTTCAAAAATTTTGGAAGCAAAATAAATTCATTTCTTAATTTTATTTTTCTACAAACTCTTTGAAGTATCCTTGCATTCATTTTCTTTAATTTTTATTTCAATTTTTGATTTTTTAACATATTTAATGTGATTTACAGATACAATTCTAAGAACATAATGATATTCCCTACCTCTCTCCTCCCTCTCTGTCCTTCCCACTCTCCTTCCTTATCCCTTTCTTTTTTTAGTTTTTAAGATAACATTTTAAATTTACATTACAGTAAAAAGGCTTGTTACTTCAACACATGAGAAGTTTCACAAGTAAAAAGTAAAAAAAGAGCCTAGTTTGGTGGGAATATAGACAATGTCTATAAACAATAATTGAATGTAAAAAAGACCATTTTCCATTCAGTATTCTTGCATAAATTAACTTAATAGCCACAATGGCTGCTTTTGCATCCCTATTTGACAAGACAGGCACTAAAAGATGAATGGCAGACCCAAATTCACACAAACACAAGAAAAATTTTCACCAACTTGAAAGATCTATGAAAACAGGCAATTACGCAACTGAAAAAAATAAGTTAACAATGTATTTCATTAAATTTAACTGACTTCATAGTTACTTAATTATTCCATATTTCACTCACACCATTGGCACTTCTGGGAAGAGTAATCAAACAAAACAAACTTTAGCCATGCGGTAAATAAACAATCATTTGTGCCAAGAACCTGAAAGGTAAACTGTTTTTTATTATTTCTTTAAATTAAGACACTGTACTGGTTGAATATTCTACTACTCAGACAAAACAGTGTAAAAATATGTGTGATAGAATGAGCATTGTATATAAAACTGAAGGTGTGTCGGGTTCTCCAATGCTGAAAATATTTATTGGGAATGCACAATAACGCTCTGATGCCGTTTGTCAGCAGTATATTAAAGTCACAGTCCTTCATGACTTTAAATTGAGAATTTAAACTACATGTGTTATTTCACTCTAATCTTACCACCACCTCACATGTTATGTTTGTAAACGTATACCTCCTGGTTCATTTTATAGGATGCAATTAAATGGATAGCTGCAAATGGTTGTGACACAGTCATATATTTCAACATGTAGTTTGATTTAAAGCCATTGACAAGTTTGTTCAAAAGCCTGAAGACTGAGCATTATGCTAGACATTAAAAGTTGAGAGAAGGGGTGTCATAAAATCAGGTTGCAAAGAGTGCAATGGTCTGTATGTTTTTTACAAATGCTCTGCCTTACTCCTATTTTGAAGAGGTAAAATGACTCACACAAAACCTGATGGTATTAATTCTCCCTATAAAGTCAAACAAAATTACTAAAGCTCTAATGAACATTTTTAGCAAAACACAATATTTAAACTAAAAAGAAACACTGAAATAAAGGTTTGATCAAAAAAGTTTAAAAATATTTCAAAGGAGTTAAGAAAATAATTATATATAATACCAAGGAACTAAATGAATTCCACAAAACACTAAAGGGCTGTTGTGGGTATTATTCTTGCTTCCTCTGCAAATTCATTTTGCTATGAAATAATTTGGGGAGATGCAGTTTCCTTATTGGTTTCTTTTCTAGAAATCATCTTGGTAATTTTTGTATATAAATTGCATTTCAATCTCCAAGAATGAATTACAGCAGGCAGCATTTCCTAACTTGTTTGACTGGTAAGACCTGCTTTTTGACATAACATCTTGGAGAACTCCAGTTTTACAGAAATCATTTGGGGAATTTTGATCAGAAACAAGAAATTCTTGCCAGAAGTATATCTGTTGGCCTTTAAAAGAAAGGTGCCTCTAGTTCTTTAGCCTTTCCCCTCTCTTGAGATTTTCACTTGATACTTAAAAATAGTGACGGTGGTGTTGAGCATTGGGGACACCTGCATCTTGTATAGAAGCACCCATGTTTGATTTCTAGCTCCACCCCATCCAATTTCCTGCTAATGTGCATTCTGGGAGGTAGCAGGTAATCAAACTTGATTCCCTAGCACTCATGTGGAGACCCAGATTGAGTTCTAGGTTCCTGACCCAGCATTGGCTGTTGTGGGCATTTGGGGAGTGAACCAGCACACAGGAGCTTACTCTCTTTGTTTCTGCCTTTCAAATAAATTAACTGTAAATAACTTTTTAAAAGAAAGATAGGAACAATGTCATTCATCTGTGACTCTGCAGCCTAAATAAGGGACCAGTATGTGGTGCAGCAGGTTAAGCATTCCACATGGGATTCCATATAATGTCAGCATTCCACATGGGAACTGGCTCATATCCCTGGGGCTCCACTTCTGACCCAAGTCCCTGCTAATGTACCTGAGAAAGAGGTGGAGGATAGCTGAAGTGCTTTGGCCCCTGATACCCACATGCAAGACCTGTATGAAGCTTCTGGCTTCTGCTTGGCCCAGTCCTGTACCTTGTGGCCTTTTGAAGAGTGAACCAACTAATGGAAGATTCTCTCTCTCCCTCTCCTTCTCTCCCTCTCTCCCTCTCTCATAAGATATCTCTCTATCTCTCTGTCTCTCCCACTCTCTCTCTGTAACTCTGCCTTTCAAATAAATACATAAATCTTTTTCAAAGGACTAAATAAATATTTGCTAAACGTCTCTACTCTAAATTGTGCTATTAGGCTCTTGTCTATTTCCTTTCTTCGCTTTTCTTCCATTTGGCTCTCTACCGATTGGACAATTTAAGCCTGGGTCTTTCTAGTTTCAGATTCAATGTTCTCAAAGCCAAAACACAACTGGAGCTCCAAACATAATTTCCTGGTACTCACAATGTCTTTGATAGATAAGCAGACCTAGATTCCAGGAACTAGAATTAGATACAAATGAGGAAATCAAATACTCTCTCTCAAGGCCCCTCCATATTGGCACAGCCCAGAGATCTAATCCCTTTCCTTGAATTTTCTTTGATTTATATTTATATATAATATTTCAAATGTACAGAAAATTTAAGAGGATGAGGTTTTTAATGCATTCAATTCATGACTGAACAGAATGTGAACATTGGGCCATATTAAATAAAACGTCAGAGGCAGCACTAGCTTTGGTAGCACACATACTAAAACTGGAACAACAGACATGATCAATTCAGCCCCTGAGCAAGGATGACATGAGGCACTGAATATTTTTTAAAGGTCATTATATGAAATGAAATAGCAACACCCATAAAGACAAATACTGCATATTGTCTCTCCTATGTGGAAGCTTAAAATAAGTCGATCTGAATTTAGAAAAGTGATTCCTAGAGGAAAGGGAATAGAGGCAGGCTGGATAATGAAGACCAAAACACAGTCAGATAGAATAGGGTAAGTGTGCCACAGCACAGTAGGACAACTGTAGTTCACAATAATGTATTCTATTCTGTACAAAGAATTGGAAGATAGGAGCTAAACGATTCCAGACACAATGAAAAGATAAAGAAATAGAAATGCTAACTACACTTATTGCCTGATTTGATCAGCTTCTGTTATATATACATGTTGAAATATTACAGTGTCCCCTAAAAATGTGTATTATATGTCAATCAAAAAACTTTAAAATAGTGCTCTGCCTTACTATTTTTAAAACTATTACAAATATACCTGAAACCCTATTTGATTACATTCTTAATTCTCCATTCTAAAAGATAACTTCTATCTTAATGAAGCCAGTATGAATCTATACTTTAATAGCTATATCAATGTCAGACAGCCATACACAGCACATAAATATTCTATTTATGAAGACACCATTCTCCAATTTGCTTTTTCTACTCAATGTGCTTTCAAAATTTATCCAAGCAACACAGGTAGATCTAGTTCATTCATAATGACTTCAACGCAGAACTCAATAACACACATATGCCTTTCATTTTTAACCCAGTTTCCTATTGCTCAACATTAGGTTTTGCTGTATTGCATTTTTATGGGACTTGGAGTACCTCAGTCAAATCTTTTATGCAGGCAGCCAATTTGAGGGTTAGCTGCTGACAGCTCACAGCTGCTTGTTCATCCACTCAATCTCCTGGGCTAACAGGAGCTGCCTTGTCTAGGAGGTGACACCTCCCTACCCCACATACAACCCCAGGAAGCCTACAACTGGCTTTGGAATACAAAAAGACTCCCTTGCCTCAGTGGGAGAACACTTGATGTGATTTATAATCCAAGGCCTTCATGGGTCCATCTAAAACTACTCTGCTTTACCTGAGACCACATCCTCCCTCTCTTGGCATTCCTCTAGCAGGATAGAGAAGTGGTCCACTTCCCTCAACAGGCTCCTCACAAGTTTCTCCTGAGCAGCACATCCTCAACACATGGTATATACCAATTAGCTGTGTCAGACCCTGCTCCCAAGGAATTTGGCCTAAGACAGGGTCACCACACCACTCTCATAAACTGTGACTATTCATGTGTAGATTTGATGAGATTGCTCAAGTATATCCCAGAGTTGCTGCCTCATATGATCAGATTCTTTTCAACTCAACTAGAGTTGCTAAATTGCTTTAGAAAATAGGATTGATTGACACAACTATTCCCACTTTACCACTTCTTACCATTTCTAGAACTTGCCAGACATTTTTAAACCTTGCTGACAGACTGGGACTGAAATGATTCATCTAGCCCATCCTTAATTCTAGATTGTTTCTTTTCGTTTTTATTTAAAATACATTAAAGTATATTAAAAGAAAAAACAATCAGTGAAAATGGAATTTAAGTATATAAAATGAAATATTTTAAAAATATGTAAATAAATAGAATGTAAAATATATGTTATTATTTAGTATAGAACCCTCACTATGTGCCTTATCAATATTCTAAATACTCGATTCATTTTAATATTCAAGGAAGCCCATGAAGTAGATACTGTTATGGTTATACACATTTTACAGGTGAGGAAAATGAGTCACAAAGAGGGAGGTAATTTGATCAAATTCACAAAAGTAGTAAAGATTGTATTAAAGCCAAGACTATTGGCTAAAACATTTCACATGTTCAACTGTTATACTAATACCATCTCTTAACTACATCCTTTAGTTCTTTCAGTATCTATTTGTACCTCACAAGTCTCCTAGAGTTTTTCTTCTTAAAAATGTCATTTTGCAAAATAAGTAAATAGATAAATCCCTACACGCCAATTATGGTAATCCGAATAATGCCTCCTTTCCAAGATGTCCACATCCCAATCCACAGAACCCACAAATGTTAATCTAGGTACAAAGATACTTTGCAGATAAGATTAAATCAATCTTCAGGAGGGTAGATTATCCTGGTAGTTCCAAATGTCTTTATAAGAGGAAGGTAGAGAAAGATTGAGTACAACAGTAGGAGATGTGACAATGGTAGCATAAGATTGGGGTGACATAAGAAGGGGGTCATGAGTCCAGAAATGTGGACAATCTCCTGGAACTAGGAAAGTCAAGGACACAAATTCTCCCTCAGGGCTTCCAGTAGACAAAGCCTTGCCAACACTAAGATATTAGTCCTATACAAGATTTCAGACTTCTGACCTTCAGAACTAAGAGAGTAAATCTGTGCTGTGTTTAACCCAGTAAGCCTGTGGTGATTTGTGGAAGTTGTAGTATGAAACTAATACAACAATCTACCCCAAAACTCAGGGACTTTAGAAAACAATGATTGACAGGGCTGCCGGTGTGACATAGGGGGTAAAGCCGTTGCCTGCAGTCCCAGAATCCCATATGTGTGCCTGTTCAAGATCCAGCTGCTTTGGCCGGCGCCACGGCTCAATAGGCTAATCCTCCACCTGTGGCACCGGCACCCTGGGTCCTAGTCCTGGTCCAGAGCGCCGGATTCTGTCCCGGTTGCTCCTCTTCCAGTCCAGCTCTCTGCTGTGGCCTGGGAGTGCAGAGGAGGATTGCCCAAGTGCTTGGGCCTTGTACCCGCATGGGAGACCAGGAGAAGCACCTGGCTCCTGGCTTCGGATCAGCGCGGTGCGCCAGCCAAAGTGCCATTGAAGGGTGAACCAACAGAAAAAGGAAGACCTTTCTCTGTCTCTCTCTCTCACTGTCTAACTCTGCCTGTCAAAAAAAAAAAAAAAAAAAAAAGATTCGGCTGCTCCACTTCTGTCTGATCCAGCTCTCTGTTATGGCCTGGGAAAGCAGTAGAAGATGGTTCAAGTGCTTGAGCCCCTGCACCTGTGTGGGAGACCTGTGTGGAAGACCACCTGTGTGGGAGCTCCTGGCTACTGGCTTTGGATTAGCCCAGTTCTGGCCATTGCCGCCATTTGGGGAGTGAACCCTAGACAGAAGGCCTCTCTCTGCTTCTGCTTCTGCCTCTACCTCTGCCTCTCTGTAACTCTGCCTTTCAAATAAATAAATAAATGTTTTTTAAAAATAAAAGATTGTCACTCAAGGGTCTGTGGGTCTACAGCCTCCTTCACATTCAGTTTAGGGGGCTCTGCTCTTCCTGTCTCTCACCCTGCTCTTGACTCATATATATTCTTTCCTTGGCAATGGCATTAGTTTTTACAGCAAGTGAAAACTCAAAATCACAGCCTGGGTTTGAAATTGCCATAATGTTGCTTCCACATTGTTCTATTGACTTCAGCATATCACATAGCTGAATCCAAAAATCAAAAGGTGGAAAAATACTTTCTATGCTTCTCATGAAAATTAGGCACGACTTTGCAGTTGTCCCACAAAAGGGGTTTGGAATTGGGAGCCAATTATGCAATCTACAACCACTTCTATTTATTGAATGATACTGTAATCTGCTGTAGAACAATAAATTGATTGTTATTTCAATATATTATAGTTATTTCAATATAGAAATGTATACCATTGTTTTCTACATCTACTTTTCAGTGTAATTATCATCTTTAGGTTATATTCCATTTCTCTGTGATAGCTTTTAAGGTTTTATGTTGATGACAGGCCAGCACTATGGTGAAGTGGGTTAAGCTACTACTTGCAATGCCAGCATCTCATATCAGAGAGTAAATTTGAGTCACTGCTACTCCATTTGCAATTCAACTGCCTGCTAATGTGCCTGAGTAGGCAGCAGAAGATGACTTAAGTACTTGGACCCCTGGCACTTCTGTAGGAGACCAGGATGGAGTTCCAGGATCCTGACTTCAATCTGGTACAGCACCAGCTGTTGCGGCCATTTTGGGAGTGAACTTGCAGAAGATCTCTCTCTCTCTCACTCTCTCTCTCTCTCTTCCTCTCTCTCTCTCCCTGTCTCTGAGTCTTCCTATCAGTCTGCCTCTCAAAAAGTTAAATAAATCTGTTGTTTTTGAGAAGTCTACATTTGGATTTGTTTCCATTTCTCTCACTCAAATCTTAGTATATTCTGCAAATGAAGATCTCCTGTCTTGCTACAGGTCAGGAAATCTGTCACCGTATAACATCTTTCTTATCAACTCAACTGTATGCTCTGGGATTTCTATACTGTCTCTCTACCCTCCATAGGACAGGGAGATAAATGCTCTTTCTGAATCCTTCATCTCTCTTCATCACTTGTTATGTCACTTTGTCTTTATGAGCTGTACTTCATAATTTTTCCAGAATAGCTCCTAACTTGCTGGCCCTCTCTTTGGCTGGGCTCAATCTGCTGTTTAACATGTTTGTTGAGTTTTCATTTCACTCACCAAATGTGCTTTATAACTATGCCTTTTCATTTTCTCTTCTACTACTCTATTTTTATTATGCTTTTTATTCTTTCTTTTTATCTCTTTAAGTTTTTAAAATATGCCTTTTAAGTTTCAGATTATTCTATAATCACCAGTTTTGGAGCACAGAGTCTCCTGGCTGATACAGCTGCTCTCTTGCCCTTGTGAGGTTATGTTTTCTTTAATTCTTTTTTTTTTCATTCCACTGTGTTCTGTGTTTTGGGACAATCCTTTCAGAGTTGCTTCACTCTTATTTCTTCCAGAGTCCCAGAAGGTATCTGAGCTCCAGTGCCGTATTGGTGTTAATTTCTCAATACAGGATTCCAACACCCCAGGAGTGGTGTAAATTCAGAACTCACACCTGCTCAGCACTGACTTAGGTTTCCAATTCCTTGCACAGTTTATTATGTAACTTACCCCAGACCTGCCCCAGAGGGTGTTCCATTTCTTTTTTTTTTCCTCTTTTTAATTATTTATTTATTTACTTATTTGAACAGCAGAATTACAGAGCAAGGAGAGTCAGAGAAGGAGAGAGAGAAGACAGATAGAGGGCCAGAGAGAGAGGGATCTTCCATCTACTGGTTTACTCCTCAGATGGCCACAACGGCCAGGGCTGAGCCAGGCAGAAATCAGGAGCTTTATCCGGATCTCCCATGTGGGTGCACAGTTCCAAGTACTTTGGCCATCTTCCACTGCTTTTCCAGGTATATTAGCGGGAAGGTGGACCATAAGTGGAGCAGCCAGGACTCGAGATGGTGCCCATATAGGAAGTCAGGCTTCACCAAAATGCTGACCCTAGTCCCTTTTCATATATGACCACTATTTAGGTAGCAAACAGTCCCAGCACCTACTTCATGCAGGCCTGAGGCCTCATCTCCTGTGTTTGATTTGGACTCTAGTCCCAGCCGTCAGATCCCTCTGCACCCCTATGAGCCTCCCTAGCTTCATCTCTACCTGCAGGTCTGCTTTATGTGTCCTCTTCATGTCTTCCAGGGACATGGAGAGATTTTAATTTCTTTCTTGCAAGCCTGGCTGCTTTCTTTTAAAAACAGACATTTTTTTCCCAGTATTTCCATACTAAAGCAAGAAATACATCTTTTCCATCATCTCCTGTCATATGTGACAGGAAGTCACTGCCTTGATTTTCCACTGTGCAGAACATATCTTATTCAGGGTTCCTAGGTGGTTTCCCAGTCTCTCTTTAGCACTGGGGCACTACTGTAAACACAGCCAGTTTCTACAGGCTACAGTATTTCCTTCCTTTCCCAGGTCCAATCTTCTAGTCATGTGCACAACAGAGAAGTCCACCAAAACCAACCACCATGTCCATCTGGTTAGAATCCTTGGTTCTAACAGTCCCACCAAGTTTGAACTCCTACTTCCAAAGTCAAGCCAGAGATTGTGTCAGTGCTGCAATGCTAAAGAGACCAGATCACTCAAGGCTCATCTGTACAGCCAGGCCCTTTCCTCCGATGCAATTTGTGTCACGGGACTCACTGCCTGCTGACGGATTCTGGAGTCAGCCTTCTACAGTCATTGCAATCCCATTAATAATATGATAAAATCTCACTTCAACAGACATCTGACCACCCAGAGCCCCTGATAAAACAGTTCAAATCACAAACCATTCCTAGAATCTTATTTTGAGGGCAAGGAAAAGAAGCACATCTTCAGAAAGGAAGTTATAGCAAAGGTTCTTTCACATAATTAATACTCTTGTTACGTGCTAAAGACAAACACATTCATCCCAGTCTCCAGCCATGCAATGATTCTTAACATTCACAAAGATCAGTTTCAGACACTGGAAATTCTCATTGGCCAAAGAAAGATTAATGTACTTTCTGTGTTTATTGTGACAATGAAGATTATGAACGTATTTGGAAGATTTTCAGTAAGAACTGAAAATTAAACATTTAATCTTAAAAAGAAAAAAAAGCAACTAAATAAAACAGCATACTACTCAAACATTTCTATCAATTGAGGCATATGTATATAATATCTCTATTAAGGTATAATATCAGGGCCAGCACTGTAGCATAGTAGGTTAAACCTCTGTCTGCAGCGCTGGCATCCCATATGGGCACCAGTTTGAGTACCAGTTAGAGTCCCAGCTACTCCACTTTCAATCCAGCTCCCTGCTGATGGCCTGGGAAAGCAGTAGAAGATTGTCCAAGTGCTTGAGCCCTTATACCTGTGTGGGAGACCTGGAAGAAACTCCTGGCTCCTGGCTTTGGATAGGCCCAGCTCCGGTCATTGAGGCCATTTGGGGAGTGAACCAGCAGATGGAAGACCTCTCTCTCTGTCTCTTCCTCACTCTATAACTCTGTCTCTCAGATAAATAAATAAATCTTTAAAAAAAAAAAAGGTATGCTGTCATTTAATGATATTTCTCACTCTTCTGAAATTGTTTACCATAGATGCTTTAAAACTTGATTATAAATTTAATTCACCTTGCAAAAATTCACAGTAAATATTACCTATAAAATGTAAAAACAATCAATTTTATCACAATTTTGAAGTTGACTTTTTAAAAAATATTGAGACTCACATTGCAACAGATACTATTGAAAATCTCGGTGAATTTAAAAAAAAGAAAAATATATATAAATAGGTCTTTATGTTCTTCTTGGATGTTATAAATGAAATATTTTTTCCTACATAATAATTCACACACATGAACAGCCTATCTCTTAGTTCCTTCTCCTAGAATTCCTTAGAAAGTTTAGTTTACTTATGTGTTCTACAAATCATTTCAGCTATCTTCCTTCTGGAATTTTTAAGGAAAACTCCCTAAATAGCTTTCTAGTAAAGGAGTCCTTAATATATGCTATACTAATTTTTCTATTTGATAAGTTTTTAAAACTTAGCTTACAAAGTTTTAGCATTCTTTCCATTCTGAAAAAAAAAGTTCATGATTAGAACTAAAAGTTTCCCAGCACTAAATATAAATCCCCTTCACATTTCTTACAGCTGATCTATGTATTATTAAATATTTCTATATGCAGTTTAAGGTAGCTGGAGGTGTAATTTGACACATGGTATAACCTACCATGAAATGGACTCTATGCTAAAAATGGAAGTCTATATTAGTCTTAAACATATAGAAAGGAGAATATTCTCTTAATATAGGCATTTCATAAGGCATCTGTTATAATACGCATAAACTTCAATAAAATTAGGCTGCCTAATTACTCTAATTTCCATTTTCTCTGGTTTGTAAAGTCTCTAATATCATTTGTCTCCTTATATGACAGACTAACTGAAATATATTTGATATGTTACTGGAGCAGAAAGCATGCTTTAAGAAATATCTAGACAGACTTTGCTTTTTAACTGGGAAATTCCTAATCCTCAAAGAGAATCAGATTTGCTTAGAAAGCTCTAGAGGCTACTTTGGTCTTTCCTTCTAGCAGTTTATGATGGTATCTTCCATTAATTATAGTGCCTGTTTGTAACTAAATTTCGAAGAGGTTAAGTTGATTGCAGCAATGGTACAGTCCTTCAAATTTTTTGGGTCAATGATTACAACTTCAAGATTCTTCACTTAACCTAGGCATAAAGCTCCCTCATTCTTTTCCCAATTCCACTGAATGTCCCCACTACATAAAAAGGCATTTCGTTATGTGTGAATTTCCATTAAAATCAAATACCTGAAGCAAGCATTATGGAACAGTGGGTTAGTCTGCAACACTGGCATCCCATATGGGCACTAGTTGGAGTCCTGGCTGCTCTACTTCCAATCCAGCTCCCTGCTAACGCACTTGGGAAAGCAGCAGAAGATAGCCCAAGTGCTTAGGTCTTGGCCACCTATGAGAGAGAGGTGGAGTTCCAGGCTCCTGCCTTCAGTCTGGCCCAGCCCTAGTACTTGTGGCTATTTGGGGAGTGAACCAGTGTATGGAAAATCTCTGTCTCTCCTTCTCTTTCAATAATCCTACCTTTCAAATAAAATGATCTTTTTTTAAAATAAAATTTCTTCTTTATTTATGTCACTAATATATAACTGATCTTTGACTATTTAGTACTAAATAATTTTAAACCATTTCATTGCCTCATTTCAATTTTTCAGTTTTTCCAAATCAAGTGCACATTGATATTAGATGATAAAAGAGTGGGTTTCTGAAAAAATAACTCTATGAACATTCCCCCGTCTTTTGTGAGCAGATAACCTGTAAAACTAATCAAAACATTTGGCAGAGTGGCATAGCTCAGGCTTTTGAGTGAGACAGACTTGGCTTCAAATATGTGTTTATTATCCGAACCCCATTTTCCCCATCTATAAAACGCATCCAAGAATTATTAGCTCTTATTATTTTTTTTTAAAAAAAGATTTATCTATTTTATATGAAAGGCAGAGTTACAGAGAGAGAAGGAGAGACAGAGAGATCTTTGATCTGCTGGTTCACTCCCCAAATGGCTGCAACAGATTTATCTCAGTCTTCTATGTGGGTGCAGGGGCCCAGGGACTTGGGCCATCTTCCTCTGTTTTCCCAGGCGCATTATCAGGGAGATGGATTGGAAGTGGAGCAGCAAGGTTTCAAACTGGTGCCATATGTGATGCCAGAGTTGCCAGCAGTAGCTTAGCCCTCTACACTATGGTGCTGGCTCCAGCTATTATGATTGAAGGAGACAAAAATGGCAGAACTGTCATTAGTTCTTTTCTCTACTAAAATCTATGGATGTCCATACTTTGTGTCTCAAATAAGAAATAATCTTTGACAAACTATATATGAGCAGTGAATCTTCTAAACCTGCTTCCCACTTTTTCTGGTGAGTCACTTCCCAGCCACAGGAGTTGCCAGGAGCAGATGGAGATAGTTTGTAATATAAACCAAGAAGAAAACAGGATCTTTATCAGTCTTAACTAAAATCAGCTCATGTCATTTAACAAAGCGTTTAGCCATTGCTCAGGTCCATGTTGGTGCCACCCAAAGCAGTGTCTGCATCTCAAATAAATAAAAACTCAGAGATTCCAAAGACACTGAAAAAGGCTCGGAATAACTCTGGTCTGACCTGACTTCCCATTGCCATCTCTTTGACATGAATCTACTCTAAGTCACTAAGCATTTTCCAGAAAGCAGGGAAGTTCTTTTTCCTTAAAATTTTCCATTTGTCCAGTGTAGTAAATTTTGCCCTTCATCAGTCTTTAAGCCTTGAGCCCTCGGCTGTCATTTCTCTCAACGTCTAGAGAGGCCCAGGAAGTATATTTAAAAGGAGCACTGTCCAAAGAGGTCTGGTCTCCGTTTCTCCTGGCCTTTACCTTGAGTGTTGACCTGGCTTTGATCAGGTGCAGCGGCTCAGCCAGTGGTTTTGTGTGCTCCTGAATTCTAACACTTGTATGCCTTCTACATGTTTCCTGGCTCCTGACTGCTCACATCAGAGCACCTGTTATATTCTCACCCCAGTTTCTGTGATTTATTAACTCTGACCATTTTCTTAAACTTTACTCTTAGTAATGCATTAATTAACCTAATCCAAGCACCCGGTACAGTCACTCCAATCTGCTATCATTCCCAGTCCCAGTGTGATAACTTGCAATAAATACCAAAATAATTGTTGCACCACAGCTGCCTGACTTCTGGGAAATTGTACTGAGAATATTGGATACTTCAGCAGCATGTTTCAAACACTCATCATCAACCAATGTTATTAGAAAATTAAATTACATAAATTATCCAAAGGATTCTGACTCTAGATCCCATCCAGACTCTGTAACACAATCACAGCTGATAAAATCCTATGGATCAGTGATTCTCAGAGAATTATGTGTGACCATCGGTGGGTGGTGAGAAGGATTCTGATTATTATAGGCCAAGGAAGAACAACAATAACTCTTCAGCCTTCTACAGAGGAATGAGGTGAGTTTCCATAGGTTTTCAATTGTATATGACTAAAGGCCAGCACCTAAATCTTAGCTGAGTTCCTCAGAAAGTAGAAACAAAGGCAAAAGTTTACAAGCTACGACTTTATTACAGAGTACAATCCAGAGAAGCATAAGACTTAAAACAAAGTTAGTAAAAACAGCTTCAGCTCTTACATCTAGTGCTGGTCCTATAATAACCAAGGCCATAATTGATACTCATTATCTCAGCTCTCTACCCCACCATCGAGTCTAGATTCCCTCACGCTCGGTTAGCACTTTGGATGGTCCGGTTTTCTTGCCCAGTGAGTACCCAGACCTTTACCTCTGATGGTTCAATAAATGTCCCAGCAATTCCAGTTTGCAAACATATACCTCCCTGCACCTTTTGAAGAGCAGCACTCTGAGATCTTCATAGAAATCAAGGATTATTATCTTGATCAAACAGTAAATTGTTTCTTTGCCCAAAGTGTCAAGATGGTAGTTGCAATCAAGTTCAGCCAAATCTTACAGTGTTTTCTGATGGAAAGAACTTCCACGTGGCAACCAGGACTTCTAGAATGGCAATGGCTAAGTTACGGGTTCAAAAAGCACAAACTCTACAAGTGTGTCACTGGAAATGATAACAAGGAGAATCAATCCTACTTTTACCCCAGAGTCCCTGCCTGTGAATTCTAGCTATTGAAGGTACGAGAGGACAATGCCATAACCCATGGGATGTGATCAACAGTTAATGCCTTAGCCAAACCACTAGTAGGCTATT
This sequence comes from Sylvilagus floridanus, assembly GCA_949820135.1. NCBI lineage: Eukaryota > Metazoa > Chordata > Mammalia > Lagomorpha > Leporidae > Sylvilagus > Sylvilagus floridanus. The sequence goes on along the minus strand of OX463236.1, from coordinate 31,165,977 downwards.
TTGCTTTTATTAGGACATTTGTTTCTAAGTGATGGAGTGGAGTACCTGGTAACTGGTGATCCCATTGACAAATGCCCATTATTATAACATCTTTGCCATAAAATGAGACCATTGCTGTGAGGTAATCGAATGGAATCTCTTATTCATTGCCCAGGGTTGCCCAGACAGAGTACCACAAACTATATGGCTTCAAACATTAAAAATATGTTGTCTTTCAAGAGGTTAGAAGTCTGAGTGAAAGGTGTTGATTGGATCATGATTCCTCTGAGACTTGTAGGTGATCTTTGCTTCCTTCTTTCTGGTTTCTGATATTTACATGCAACACTGGGTGTTCCTTGGCTTGTAGCCTTACCACTCCAGTGTCTGACATTGTCATTAAATGGATTCCCCCAGAATGTCTCTTTATCTCTTCTCATAAGGACACCATTCACATTGATCACTATTCTTTTTTTTAATAACGCTTTTATTTAAAGAATATAAATTTCCAAAATACAGCTTATAGATGACAATGGCTTCCCCCCCATAACTTCCCGCCCACCCACAACTCTCCCCTTTCCCACTCCCTCTCCCCTTGCATTCACATCAAGATTCCTTTTCAATTATCTTTATATACAGAAGATCAGTTTAGTATATATTAAGTAAAGATTTCAACAGTTTGCCCTCACATAGCAACACAAAATGAAAAATACTGTTGGAGTACTAGTTATAGTATTAATTCACAATGTATAGCACATTAAGGACAGAGATCCTACATGATTAAATTGATTAATTTTCTATGCAATTTCCAACTTTTTTCATTTTTAATGATTTTTTTCATTTTTAATTATCTTTATATACAGAAGATTGATTCAGTATATACTAAGTAAAGATTTCATCAGTTTGCACCCACACAGAAACACAAAGTATAAAATACTGTTTCAGTACTAATTATAGCATTACTTCACATTGGACAACACATTAAGGACAGATCCCACATGAGACGTAAGTACACAGTGACTCCTGAGGTTGATTTAACAATTTGACACTTTGTTTATGGCGTCAGTAATCTCCCTAGGTTCTAGTCATGAGTTGCCAAGGCTATGGAAGCCTTTAGGGTTTGCTGACTTCAATCTTATTCCGACAGGGTCATAGTCAAAGTGGAGGTTCTCTCCTCCCTTCAGAGAAAGTTACCTCCTTCTTTGATGGCCCCATTCAATCCACTGGGATCTCACTCACAGAGATCTTTCATTTAGGTCTTCTTTTTTTTTTTTTTTCCAGAGTGTCTTGGCTTGCCATGCCTAAAATATTCTCATGGGCTCTTGAGCCAGATCTGAATGCCTTAAGGGCTGATTCTGAGGCCAGAGTGCTATTTAGGACATCTGCCATTCTATGAGTCTGCTGTGTATCTCGCTTCCCATGTTGGATCATTCTCTCCCTTTTTGATTCTATCAGTTAGTATTAGCAGACACTAGTCTTGTTTGTGTCATCCCTTTGACTCTTAGACCTATCAGTGTGATCAATTGTGAACTGAAATTGATCACTTGGACTAGTGAGATGGCCTTGGTACATGCCACCTTGATGGGATTGTATTGGAATTCCCTGGCACATTTCTAACTCCATCATTTGGGGCACATCTGATTGAGCATGTCCCACATTGTACATCTCCTCCCTCTCTTATTCCCACTCTTATATAGACAACTAATTGAGCACGAAAGGTGAAACCTATTGAAGTGAAATAGACACTATGAGAAACAGTAACTTGATCAGCTCTTATGCTGACTGTTGTACAATGTAATACTTTATCCATTTTAGTATTTTTTTTTATTCTAGTACTATTGGTTGAACTCTGTAATTAACAAACAATTATTCTTAGGTGTTTAAATTTTAATTGATCACTATTCTATACAATCTTAGCAGGGGCCCACCCTACTCCTGTATGACCTTAACTAATTATAATTATAATGACCCTACTTCCATATAAGGTAGCATTCTGAAGCACCAGAGGTTAGCACTTCATTTTTTTTTTTTTTTTGGTAAGGGACACAATTCAATCCACGGTAGATACCACACCAATAGACAACATTAAAAGAGGATTCTGGTCTTTATTTTCGTATAATCTGTCTTGCAGTGACTAAAAATGACAACATTTAAAAACTGTAGAGATGACCTATAGCCTTCAAGTATTTAGTCTTAGGTCAACTGAAAGAAGATTGCAAGCGTCTTTTGACAGGCATCCAGCACTCAAGAAAAGCTAAACTGTTCCACAATCCTTATCAGTATTATTGTTCCTGTACTGGTTGAGTCACAGACTTCTTATTTCCCATTACTGCACCTTCAATCTGTACCTGATCCCAGTGAACTACAGGTAAAGATCAGGAATTGTGATACTAAGTTTTATCACCATACCATTCACCACAAGAAATGGAGTCTTTATTGATTTTAAACAGGAACAACCATCCAACTCAAAAATTCCATCATGAAGATCCAATTAATAAGCCACCAATCTCACCAATCGTATCATTAGCCTGAGTACTCAAACAGAACCTGAGTTCTCTATTAAAGAGGGAATCCCACAGAAATAACAGTGAAATAAAAGATAAAAAAGGAAGACCAGAAGGGAAAGCCAGTATGAGGATACGTTACTGAGCTAGTCACCACTTGACATCTGATTACTCCATTTCACTAGACCATCTCCAATACTCTATATGAATGATTATGCCAGGTCGGTAATCAGTAACTCAGATCAGTGGTGGGTATAGGAATATCCACTGCCTTCCATTTCCCACTGATTAAATGTTCATCCCACAGGGTGCTACTCCTGTTTACTTTTATCACGCAAATATATGGGTGCCAAGTGTTTATCATCTTTCTCACTGTCAACAGGAGAATCACAGGATAGAAAGTGAGTAGTTCATGGTGAACCATAGGAGAGGTGATGTGAAGTTGTGCTCTCTCGAAATAAGCTAAAGTCCATTTGGTCTTTGTAGTGGCAGCTGGAGTGAACCAATGACCAAAGACTTGGAGACAAGTGACATGGAAATGATTCAAAATGGTATAGAAGAGTCTGGAACTTATAACAAGTCAGTTGATAGGAGTTAATTTTTTCCCTTTCTTAATTTTTTAAAAATATTTATTTTTATTTATTTGAAAGACAGAGTTACAGAGAAAGGTAGGGACAGAGAGAGGTCTTCCATCCACTGGTTCACTCTCAAGGTGGCTGCAATGGCTGGAGCTGCGCCGATCCAAAGCCAGGATCCAGGAGCTTCCTCCTGGTCTCCCACATGGGGTGCAGGGGTCCAGGGATCTGGGCCATCTCCTACTGCTTTCTCAGGCCATAGCAGAGAGTTGGATCAGAAGAGGAGCAGCCAAGACTAGAACCGGCACCCATATGGGATGCGTGCACTTTAGGCCAGGGTGTTAACCCACTGTACCACAGTGCCAGCCCCCCCCCTTTCTTAATTTAAAAGTAGCATGTCACTGAGTTATTTTTCCCTCAGAAAGTGGGAATCAATAAAGTAGGTGGTCCATGGGGCCTTTTTTCTTACCTAAACATCTGGAGGAGATAAAACACTGTGTATCGTTGCCTTTGGTGATACATAAGCTGCTTATTTACCTATTAACTTTATTTACATTGATTCTTTTAAAAAAAGATTTTGAATGGCTTATAACAAAAGATAGATTAATATGATCAATGTATAAAATGGTCCAAGCAGGGAATGTAGGGTTAGCTACATGTAGTGGTTAAGACACCCACATCCTTCATCTGAGTGCTTGAGTTTAATTCCAAGCTTCAGCTCCCAGTTCCATCTTTCTGCCAGTGCAGACCCTGGGAGACAGTGATGATGGCTTAAATAGTTGGGTTTCTGACATCCACATGGGAAACCTGGCTTGCATTCCTAGTTCTCATTGCAGCCCCAACCCAGCCGCAGCCATTGTAGGCATCTGGGGAGTAAACCAGCAGATGGAAGTTAACTCTGTCTCTGTTCACCTGTCTACTTCTCAAATAAATTAATTATAAAAAAAAATGGCCAAAGCCAATGGGAAAAATACAAATATATTAATTATATGTTTAACATGACGGCAATGATAGAGCTGCAAATCTGACTCTAATATGGTTCAGAAAGTGTGATAAGTTATGTAGCTCTTGCTAACAGAAAGCAAGAAGCACGCTTTAGGGGAAGCAAAGTTCTTTCTGGCGCTGAAATCTGTAAGACCTTTCTGATGTGAAGTTTTATAGAGAGGAAACTGAATGATGTAATGGGCAATGTCCTCAACAACATTTTCTCAGAAAATGAAGAAGTTGACTTCATTTTATAATGAAGTGGGAACATTTATTATTTCAACAGCTGGCACTGGGACTCTTTTAGGGAGGAAACTACTGTAGATGAGAACCTCTAGGGCACTGGTGGAGCTGTAAAAGCTTGAGAGGAACAGGAAAACAATTCTGCCTAATGCGGGAGTGAATCTCTTGGCCACAGGGGCATTTGACAATGAGTGGGTGAAGAACTGATATGGGAAGAGAGAGAAGAAAGCTCTGTGGGCCATCGCCACGGCTCAATAGGCTAATCCTCCACCTGCGGCGCAGGCACACCGGGTTCTAGTCCCGGTCAGGGCGCCGGATTCTGTCCTGGTTGCCCCTCTTCTAGGCCAGCTCTCTGCTGGGAGTGCAGTGGAGGATGGCCCAAGTGCTTGGGTCCTGCTCCTCATGGGATACCAGGAGAAGCACCTGGCTCCTGGCTTCGGATCAGCGCGGTGCACCGGCCGCAGCGGCCATTGGAGGGTGAACCAACAGTAAAGGAAGACCTTTCTCTCTGTCTCTCTTTCTCACTGTCCACTCTGCCTGTCCAAAAAAGAAAGAAAGAAAGAAAGAAAGAAAGAAAGAAAGAAAGAAAGAAAGAAAGAAAGAAAGAAAGAAAGAAAGAAAGAAAGTTCTGCAGCCTTCCCTCATCACCTACCACCACTCTTAGTCTTCAGTAAAGTTTGGGAAACCTGCAATTGCTTTGGGTATTTCAAAATGTACGTTGAAAGTAAAAAAGTGTGAGTGAAGACAATGGTGAGGTGAGATGGCAACAGAACATCAGAACCAGAAGGCAAGAAAAAGAGGAAATCAGGAAATTTTAAACCATGTGTATTAAGAAGAAAATGACAGCAAAAAATACTGCTGATTGAGGGCAGGTCTGTACCAGAGAAACAAGCACTCATTTTGACATTAACTTATGGATGCTAAGAATCCCAATAGTGCCAACATGACAGATTTGTCCTCTGAAGTTAGATGAGATACTCAATTTCCCTCTTCACTGTAGTGACAGAGCCTCTCTATTTTCAGCCTGGTCAATGGGATCCCAACTTGAGGTAGCTTCTAATAAACCATTCAGCTAGCTTTAGCTTGTTAGCAAGGGTTGATGAGAGATAAACAGAAAAGATGGATAATTTTCAGATCACACTTATGAGAGACTACTTGTCCTTTGATTTTTTCCCCATTCCCAAAGTCTAGAATGGGAACACAGTGGTCGTGAGGATTATTTATATCATGTTTCAAGAAATCTAGGGTAAACAGAACAACACTGTCATAGTGATTCCATAAGGCCATCAGGAGTGCCTCTGGCTTTCTGGTTTTCTTCCTTTAAATCATATATTGATAACAAGGCTATTATACATGGATGCCATATTCCCAACCTATGCAGAAAAATGGGAGAAGAAAAAAGAACAAAATCAAAAGCCAAACTTACCTTCTTTTAGTGTTTTTTCTAGAATTAGTAGCTAGGGACCTCTATTTAGAATGAAATGATCAGAACTGTGTCCCATGGCAATCGTTATACACAAAAGCATCTAAAGACATGAGAATTTTTGCCCAAGAACCTTGCTGATACAAATAAATCCAGTCAAAGTAAGGGAGAGGGAGAGAGTAGATGCTGAATAGGCAACCATCAGTGTCTATCATATAGTGTCAATAGAAATTCTGCTGCTAAATAGGATATCCTCAATGTAATTTAGAACTCCTGAAAAATCAGATTCTAAACATTTCCAAAGCACTCATCAATCTGCTCTATTAGTTCTTTTGGAGGCTGTTCTATCACATTTTCACAGGAAGAATGACTGTTGCTGCTCCCTTTCTTAACTACTTTTCTTTCTGCTGTTGTGCCTTCAGTATTAATTGTTGTGTAATACTAGAGTGCAGTAACAATGGACACAATACTTTACATTTCTCTGACGAACAGGTGAAATTTATGCTCCCTTTTCTAGAATCTGGGTGAGTTCTTGAGAAGCAGAACACGGCAGAAATGATCCTGTGTTTTCAGGCATAGGCCCTAAGATATTGGCAGATTTCTCTTTTTGTCTTTACAAATATATCCTCTCAGAAATGTACCACCATGTTGGGAGGAAATTCAAGCAACATTGTGGAGAGACCAATAAGGAAATGAATCAGTGCTACTAAATTATACCCATAGCTGACCTTCCAGTTCAGAACAGCAGCCACCTGCTAGCCACTGTCATGAGTCACTCTGGAAGTGTATTCTCCAGCCTCAGCTGAGGTGTCCTAGATGATGTTTGATGAAGCAAACCTGAAATATCTGCTTTGAATACTGCCAAAATTTCAAAAATGTGAGAAAAATAAATACTTGTTACAGTTTTAAGCCATTATGTAGTCTGCTACGCATCAATAGATAAATAACTTTCAATGGAAGAAATTAGTGATCCCTCAATGAAATGTAAATTTAGATGAATTTTTAGTGCTCAAAAATTGTGGAAAATGTAAATATCAACATGAATATGTCAATGATCTTTACCTAGCTCAAAAAGCCAGAAGTGTGTTTAATAATACTTTACTTTGTATTTCATCTAACTAAATACATAGTCATTGATATAAATATTTTAAAACATATTTATTTATTTATTCTTACTTGACAGAGAAACAGAGATATCTCCTATCCACTAGCTCACATCTCAAATGCCCACAATAGCAGGGCTAGGCCAGACTGAAGCTGGGAGCTAAGAACTCAGTTCTGGTCTCCCACACGAGTGGCCGAGACCTAACTACATGAGTCATCACCTTTGCCTTCTAGGGCGTATGGAAGCAGAAGCAGAAGCAGAGCCAGGACTGGAGCCCAGCACTCCACTGAAGGATGTGAGCATCTCAGGCCTTTTAACTACAATGCTAAATGTCCAATCTGACACAAATATTCGACCAAAAGATTGAAGAGACTGTATTCCCCATACACAAGAAAGCAAACAATATTTAAGAAGAAAATTAAAACTGTACCTGTATCTGTCATAGTAGTATCACCTTTCTGAGCTCTGAATAATTTGTGGATGCTCGAGAAACTCAGAGATGACTTTAAAAAATAAAAACACTCAGCTGTGTTGGGTTTTAACATTTAAATCAGTCACCGTTTCCAAGCTACTCAGTTATAAGCACAAGAGTGAGTTAGAATAGGGTAATGTGGGGCTGGTGCTTTGGCGCCAGTGGGTTAAGCCACTATCTGCAGCACCAGCTTCCCATGTAGGCACCAATTAGAGTCCTGGGTGCTCCACTTCTGATCTAGCTCCTTGCTAATGGCCTGGGAAAATCAGCAAAAGATAGCCCAAGTGCTTGGGCCCCTGTATCCACATGGCAGACCTGGATGAAACTCTTGGCTCCTGGATTTGGCCTGGCCCAGCCCTGGTCATTGGAGCCATTTGGAGAATGAACCAGAAGATGGAAGATCTTTCTCTCTCTGTTTTCCCCTATCACTGTAACTCTTTCAAATAAATAAGTAAATCTTAAAATTAAAAAAACAAATAGGGCAGGAAACAATGATTAGTGAGGATGCTGACTCCAATGTATTAAAATTTTATAATTTTAGTTAAAATAAATTCTTTTTGGTTTTGCTACATATATAATGTGTTGGCAATTTCAGAGGATAAAGTCATTCAAAGTAAAGCTCACGTGGACAGGCTGTGGTACAGCAGGTTAAGCCTTTGCCTGTGATGCCAGCATTCCATATGGATACCAGATCAAGTCCCAGCTGCTTCACTTCCAATCCAGCTCCCTGCTAATGTGCCTGGGAAATCAGTAGAACATGGCCCAAGTACCTGGTCCCCTGCACCCATGTGGGAGACCCTGAAGAAGCTCCCAGCTCCTGGCTTCAGCTTGGCCCAGCCTCACCTATTGCAGTCATTTGGGTAGTGAGCCAGTGAACGCTCTCTCTCTGTGTCTCTTTTTCTCTCCCTCTCTCTCTGTAACTGCCTTTAAAGTAAGTAAATAAATATTTAACAAAAAACAAAAGAGAAAGAAAGAAAAGACACAGAAAAACAGGTGATTAACTTAAAAGAAAAAAAGTAAAGCTCATTAGCCTGTTTAGAGTACAAGAAATTGTTCTTTGTCTACATTATGATGAGAATTTATACCCTAAAATTAAAATCCTTTAATGGACTCAGCACATAAATAAAACTTATAGCTGATTTTCAATTAGACCTGGGCCATGAGTGGGCAATTTGGCATAAGATCTAAAAATAGAATCACTTTTTCCCTCTCTTGCTTTTGTGGAGAGAGGCATAAGATAAGAGATGGTCAGAGTGATCTGTAACCTAGACTTAACATAATAGTGTGTTAAACACATTCTAGGTTACTGGTGGTGGAGGGCTGGTATTACAGAGCTATTCTTCATCTTTCAAGGAACCAGGCTCTTATTGTCTTGTTCTCTCATCTTTAGGTTATTTTCTTCATGTATCCAATAAGGCTTATCACTTTGTCTATATAGCAAGAAATAGGATAAACAAAGAGGAAAAGAAAGGCAAACTTTCCCTCTAAGGATGCAACCAAGAGGTATCACAAAGCAATTCATGGGGGCCTGGCGCCATGGCGCACTTGGTTAATCCTCCACCTGCAGCACTGACATCCCATATGGGCGCTGGTTCTAGTCCTGGCTGCTCCTCTTCCAGTCCAGCTCTCTGCTCTGCAGTGAAGGATGGCCCAGGTGCTTGGGCCCCAGCACCCACGTGGGAAACCAGGAGGAAGCACCTGGCTCCTGGCTTCGGATCAGCACAGCGCTGGCCATAGCGGCCATTTGGGGAGTGAACCAATGGAAGGAAGACCTTCTTCTCTGTCTCTCTCACTATCTATAACTCTATCTGTCAAATAAAAAAAATAAAATAAAAGCAATTCATGGGCCAGAACCTCAGGCCATACCCAAGTAAGAGGAATGTGTACAAAGTAAACTTCATTCAGAGTGGATGTGTAGCCAGTAAAAAATTAGGCATTCCAGTACTATAAGAGAGAAATGAAGAGTAGATGTTGAAAAACTAGCATGCCTACCACAAGGTGTACTCACAGGGGAGCAAAAATAAACCTTCAAACTAGTGCCTTACTTTTGATTAGATTCTTGATTTGAATGTTCTGCCTGAATGAGCAGGAGACAAACGCCTTATGTAAACCTCTCTGACCAAAACGTCACAGAGAATTCTGCACTATGAAAAGAGATGATACACCTTTAAGTCATCTTTATGTACCAACCATAAAATACTCTGATAAATTAAAGAAACCAGAAATCATTGATTCAGACATGGCTAATAGATCATCAGGGCATGTTTATTTTTGCCATGCAACAATTTCTAGAGTGCTCTGCACATTTGCTTTCTATGTAATTTTAGCTCATGTACTATCTTTCAGCAGACAATCTCAAGAAGCTTTTATAAACATTAATTAAGTGAACTTCACAACACTCTTGAGAACTGAGTATTAATACATCCATCTACATGGCTGGAAGCCAGATGAACATTACAATGGAGCAATACGGAGCTTACTTCGCTCCAGCCTTATAAGGGCATCTAATAGGCAGTACTGGAAATTCAATGTTCACCTGAAAATTGGGTATCTAGCTACTTCTGGACTGGTAAATGATTCTTACCCTATGTTACATACTGGCAAAATGTTACCAAAACAAAAACAAGAAGAAAGCTTTTATTTTGAAATGCTACTTCAATTTGTAAGTGACCAATGTGCAATCTATCTTTAGACCTACTGATAATAACAAAATTGGAAAGCTTTTCATCAGATATACTTTTAGCACCAAGCTTGATACAATTTGTTTCTAGATTAAATTTGAAAAAGCAGCTGATGAAAAAGAGTTATTCAATTCATATGTTAGGACAGGAAAGCACACATCAGATTTCTCAAAGCAAATAATCAAACTGTATAGGAATGTATATTATGTATATTTTCTGTACTAACTTAGAGTTGTGGTGAATAAATAATAAGAATGATGGCAACATACATGATCATTTTGAATATAATATCCAAAGAGCTCTTTGTTTAAGTTGGCACAAAGCATACCTTGGGAATATTTAAAATTCCAAGGTTTTCATAGTTGCTCTTCATTGAAGAAACTTATTGTAGACATGTCATATGTTCAAAGAAATTTCCTAAATATTCCAGGGGATGTAACTATGACCCTCTTAATGACAGTCCTTTGACAAATTTGTGGAAAGTGGAATTAAAATTTGTTTATTATGATGTGGAAAATTTTGAAATCCATAGTTTTTTCATAACTTGCATTTTTCCCCAGACTTGTTTAAGACTGCTCACAGGGGCAAGATATACACATTTCAGTTGCTAAGTGAATGTTTTAACATTATGCTTACTTCTGGTAATCTGACCTGTGTCTGAAAAAGACTGAGATTTAAGCCTCAGTGCAACAGAAGCTAAAAAATAAAAATAAGGGCAAGAGTGTTATTTTCATAGACGTGGACAAGTGTCCAGTGTAAGATTTACTGGTGACAACCAGCATGAGGACTAATGAAATCTGAACCAGTGAAAAGCCCAGACTTTCATCAGAAATCTTTCCCAATAGTTCTATAAATAGATGTTTTAAACCCCTCCAACAAGGACCATTGAAAGCTTAGATATACTGCAATATCCTAAAAGCTCTCTTGGACCTGCTGGCCGTTCAAATCAAAAGAAACTTAAAATAAAATTTTCCTAGAACATTTATCCTGGCTGAGCTAATGAAGACAGGGAACCACGCTCCCATTTCACAGGGCTCACCCTTTCCTCTGAGCTGACACACACTCAGAACATTTGAGAATGTTATCAGCAGGCTAATTAATCAAAGCTTTTTGGGAGCTAATAATCATCTAACCTTTTGGTTATTTTGTTTGGTTGCAGGAGGTATAGGAAGTACTTTTATAAAGGAATATCAAATTTAGTGATTATTGGGAAAAAAAAGGTCTTGTCATCAAAACCTGATAAATATGGAAATTTCAATTAAAAATGTAAAATAGAAAAGATGATAGTTACTTATGAGAAAATAGGAAATAGTAATAGAAGATAAGGTTGGAAGGAGAGACCACACTGAAAACTATTCTTTGTTTAAAAGTGCAATATGCACATTAGGCTTCCTGGATGAAGATTTGATTTGAAGGACTTCCTCCACACACTCAACTACTAACAGCACTCATTTGATGCTTGTGATGGTGAGCTATGCCACATATATACTGATTATATATATTAATATATATTAAAAGCTCCAAATGTTCTATTAATTGTGCACTTGAAGCTATCATTTATATTCATAAAATGAGAACCACATGAGCTGTGGCAGGTCTTGACAAACATAAAAACTACAGGCCTCTACACAGATCTTAGGGGGATGAGCCTCTCCCCATCAGCCTTCTCCTAGAATGCCAAATGAGCAGCAATATTAACTGCCATAAGTTTCATTTTCTCTCCATGTCCTGGGCCTTCTTCCAGTGAAATGGCTAATTAGAATTCAGGTAATAAGATCAGCTTTTAGAGCCAAATGTGATATGAAGATAACATGTACCCAACTATTTATTTTATATCCAGGAAATACACGCCTGTAGATTAAGTAACTTGGCCAAAGTTACTCAGTAAGTTAACCCAGCAAATTGTCAGAGCTACAGAAAAAATATATAATAGTCAGGACAAGAGAAAAAAATAATGTATATACCCAAATGGGTTGTCTTTCTACTTCTACTGACAAAGATCATTTTGCTAAATTCAGACTGCCCCCCCCCAATTGAATACAATAATTAAATCTATTTGAGACAAGGTCTCTCATTGCTCTTCGCCCATACTGGCCACTTTGTTGACACCTTGCATTGGCTGTTCCCTCTGCCTATAAAGCGGTTTCCTTTGCACAACTTCTTTCAGCACCACCATTAAGTCCTTGCTGAAGTGTCGCCTTCTCAATGAGATCGTCCCCAAGCATGCTATATGAAATCCCCCAAACCTGGCTTAATCCTTGTGCCATTTTCTGCTACAGTTTTCCCATGGCATTTACTGTCACCTGACACACATATATCTTATATTTTACTTACTTATTTACTTGTTTACTGTCTTCTGTATTCTCTGAATATAAGTTTCATGAAGGCAGGGATTTTGATCACTATAGTGTCTCCAAAACCTGGAAATGATAAATAAATGATGAAAATATAAAGCCTTGTGAAATTCAAATGTTTTCATAAAATGCAAACACACATTCCTTGGATGTTGTCAACAATCAAGGTAGAACCTCTTCTTTAGGTCAAAAGAACCCGAAATACAAGTGTAAAGAGACTAGGATTTCATCTGTCAGTTAATTGGTGTGACATCAATAATACACTCAAAGAAAGATTGAGAAATATTTGACAAAGGGATTTTATTAGTTACCTGTTGCTGTACAACAAATTATAATCAACTTAGTGGCTTAAGACAACACTCATTTAGCTGGCGCTGTGGCTCACTTGGCTAATCCTCCTCCTGCGGCACCGGAACCCTGGGTTCTGGTCCCAATTGGGGTGCCGGATTTTGTCCCGGTTGCTCCTCTTCCAGTCCAGCTCTCTGCTGTGGCCTGGGAGGGCAGGGGAGGATGGCCCAAGTGCTTGGGCCCCTGCACCCACATGGGAGACCAGGAAGAAGCACCTGGCTCCTGGCTTTGGATCGGAGCAGCATGCTGACCGTGGCGGCCGTTTGTGGGATGAGCCAACGGAAGGAAAACCTTTCTCTCTCTCTCACTGTCTAACTCTGCCTGTAAAAAAAAAAAAAAAAAAAAAAGAGGTCAGTGTGGGAGGTCCATGAGCCCACTGACTCCCTCTCAGTCCCCTGTCACCAGCTAGAGCTAACACCCTGGCCCTTGGTCTTCTCAGTTGAGGAGCTCAATAGCGAAAAATTAAAAAAAAAAAAAAAAAAAAAAGACAACACTCACTCATTTGTTAGTTCTGAAGTCTGCTGTAGTATGATTGAATTCTCTGGCCAGGGAATTACAAGGCTCAGAAAAAGGTGTTGGCCACACCTTTACCCAAATCTTCTTCCAAAATAACTCTGGTTGTAGGAAGACTTTAGTTCCCTGCAGTTCTAAGACTGAACTCTCCAGGACTTGGTTTCAGCAATTAGTGGACACACGCATTCCTTGCCACATGGCCCCTTCCATCCTCAAGCCAGCAATCTCCAGTCAAACCCTTCTGTCTCTCATCTCTTGGTGAACTATAGACTCATATATTGAACTCATATATTGACTCATATATTGAAAGGCCCATGTGATTAAGTCAGGCCCATGTGGATGAACATTTCACTCTATTATAAGATCAACTGAGCTACGACATGCATCTGCAAAATCCCTTCCCTACACAATCTATATTAGTGTTTGATTGAATTCTTGGGAGAAGCAGTGTGAAAACTATGCGTCACAAATCTTACATTCCTGCCTACCACAATAAATATTTACATCTATGGGTTCAATCGAGGTATATCAATAAGGGATGCCAAAGTGTCCCTGAGCTGAAAGCTGGGAGCTCTTAGAACCAGACATGAAGAGATAAGAGGAAGGGAAAGCGACCGGAACCCAAGGAGCTGTGATCTAGCTGCAGGAAAAAGGGAAGGCACCCAACAGGAGCTTTGCTTCTGCCTTCCTTTGGTAGAAGATCAAAGCCATTGCCACTGAAAGCTCAGCAGGAAGAGTGTCAGGAGAATAAAGACCCTGACTTTACTTTCCTCACATCCTGCAATCTCATCCTGGGGTCTTGCTGGTGTTCCTACTTGCTGAACCCAGCAAGAAGGCAGAGGGAAAGGAAACATGCAGTTGTCATCTATAGTGATCAACTTCCCAGGACACAGAAACAGGTGTTGAGGAGCAAATGAAAACTCCCCAGCATAATTACTATCATCTGTGGAGGTGCACGTATTCTCTCATAACACATGTTGATAGATCTTTATGATTCAGTGATCTAAACATTCAAATTGGTTTTAGAACTAGCAGCTCTGAAATCCACAATTAGCATCTCAACTCATGAGTTCTGATCTCTCCCATACCAATTTTTCTCATGTTTTATGTGAATGGTTAGCCAAGGACTACTAGACATTTGAGGGAATTTTCTTACCTGAAAGACAGAAACAAAGAAATGGAAGGAAGGAAAGGAGAGGGAAGAGAAAGGAGGAGGAAGGGAATATATAATATTACATATGTTATATATATATATATGTTAATATTATATATATGTATAAAAATCAGAAGCTAAATCCTGCTAGTCTAACTCTTCGATTCTGGGGTTCCAGAAGAAAGGATGGAGAAAAATGAAGTGGGAAAAATAAATCAGGACTTAAAATCACATCAAACTTTTCAAGAAAAAGACTGAAAACAGACCTCTGTTTTCTAACCTAGATTCTACATCCGCCCAAACTCCCAGGCAAGCCACGAGGGTAAAAGGAAAACACTCTTAGACTTCAAAATCTCAAAAAATTCTCATCATATGAATTTTTTTTAGGACATGAGAGGAGATATTCCACCAAAATTAAAGTGTCAACCCAGAAAAAAGATGGCAGAGGAACTGAAAAACATGGAATGCCAATCACCCTACCTCTGCCCTCTCAGATCACAACTCAGATGTGTGAATTTCACCCCCCCCCCATCCTGATACAAGGTTCTGCCTCTCGATTTTAGCCTCTGTCTTCCCCTGGGATCTTAATTCTTTTTTTTTCTTTAATTTATTTGACAGGTAGAGTTATAGACTCTATATATGTATATACTATATATATATAGTATATATATAGTGAGAGAGAGAGAGAGACAAAGAGAAAGGTCTTCCTTCCGTTGGTTCACTCCTAAAATGGCCGCCATGGCCGGCGCTGCACCCATCTGAAGCCAGGAGCCAGGCACTTCTCCCTGGTCTCCCATGCGGGTGCAGAGGCCTAAGCACTTGGGCCATCCTCCACTGCCTTCCCGGGCCACAGCAGAGAGCTGGACTGGAAGAGGAGCAACCGGGACTAGAACCCGGTGCCCATATGGGATGCCAGTGCCACAGGCGAAGGATTAACCTAGTACTCCACCATGCTGGCCCCATGGGATCTAATTCTTTTTTTTTTTTTTTTTTGGATAGGCAGAGTTAGACAATGAGAGAGACAGACAGAGAGAAAGGTCTTCCTTCCGTTGGTTCTCCACCCCCACAATGGCCACCATGGCTGTCGTGCTGCACTGATCCAAAGCCAGGAGCCAGGTGCTTCTCCTGGGCTCCATGTGGGTGCAGGGCCCAAGGACTTGGACCATCCTCCACTGCCTTCCCGGGCCACAGCAGAGAGCTGGACTGGAAGAGGGGCAACCGGGACAGAATCTGGCGCCCCAACCGGGACTAGAACCCGGAGTCCCGGCGCTGCAGGCAGAGGATTAGCCTAGTGAGCTGCAGCGCCAGCCAGGATCTTAATTCTTATATCCCATGTGATTACAGCCACTGTGGATAAAGAAGTTGATCTTCCATTCCTGCTGTCCTGGACTTTACGACCACATGGAACGGAACCCACAATTAGCAATCAAGCCCTTGTGGAAGGACCTCTGTCAGCATTACTTTGGCCTAGACCAAGATCAGAGGACTTGACCCCATATGACCACATGACTTTGAAGCAATTGTGTATTAACACACCTCCCAAAGGGTTATGCTATCTTTCAAATACTGAGCCCTTGCTATGTTTTGGACAATCACCAAAATTAGGGGTCCCTTCTAAGTTATATTTCATTTCTTTTCTTTACACTGAAAAAGTAATTTCAGAACCCCAAGACAAAAACCCATAATGCTCCTGGAGCAGTCCAGGAGCCCTAGCAGGCATGGCTGACTTGGTCTCAGGAGACAAAAGGGATTGTCTCCACCCTACAGCCAATGGTCATGGGCATGATCAGCAAGTGCTCTCAACCAAGGAATGTACTTGGGTCCTTGGTGACATGCAGGCACAACTCTCCTTCCTCTGGCCATGTGACAGGTTTACTCGTCCCCTCAATCACACGCTTGACCTCATCTGTGACAGGTTTAATGGGCACATCCAATCCCAACTCTCTTGCCTCATTTCAGGCACTAAGCAGTCAGTACTTTTCAACAACCTAACAGAAAATAGCTGACAAGTAAGTTATCCGGACAAAGAGAAACCTGTCACAAGAATTTTGCCCCTACTGCATGACTCCCTTTGTGTGCTGTGTATAATGTATCCTTTGGGAAGGTGACACTGATCTCAATGTAACTTCCTTAAGAATAATAGACACTGTCAAAGTGTGCTAATCCCATTTGTCTCCCAGGAGAAAAGGAAGATTATTAATTACCTAGCACAGGTCAGGGGGTCATCAGGCCCACAAAGAAGGTTTACCCAAGGCTGCTTCAGGACATGAAAAAGTTGGAAGCTTGGCAGAGCTATGGGGCCCTGCATGAAGTTTCTGCTCCCAGAACATGCTGTCCAATTCCTAATGTGCCCAGGTAACATCTATAGAAGACACAGCCCAATTTCCAGAGTTACTGATGAATTTTTAAAACTTTGTTCATAAGGTTTGCCACATAAGGTTTCTGTCAATGATGAGTCCTGTATACAACAATGGTTCCGTAAGATCAGATTGCCAAGTGACATCACAGCCATTTCACTTCATGCAAGTTAACTCTGTGATGTCCACACAATGACAAGATAACTTGACGATGCATTTCTTCAGATGTGTCCCTAGCTATCAAGGCTTTGGGGCAAACAGATTGAAAGGGTGTTATTTCTATTTCTTCAGATGTGTCCCTAGCTATCAAGGCTTTGGGGCAAACAGATTGAAAGGGTGTTATTTCTGGTGCCTCGCCTAAACCATGTAAAAACAGAGCTGGGTCAGTCTATATTTGCAGTAACTCAGCCCCTATGTAACCACAATACTCTCAAAGAGATGTAAGACTTCCTACCTCCCCTTGCCCCCAGGGACAGTGTTTCTCCTTTTCTTTGCTTTAAATGTTTTCTGAGGCACAAAGCAGCAGTCAGGAAAAGCCCACACAAATTAATACATCATTGGGATATGCTGTCACAAAAGTGGCTCATTGTAACACAGTGTGAGATATGCTAAATTAGGAGTAGGAAGGAACATGGAAAACAGACGAAGCAACCTGTCAGCCTGCCCAGGGACAGGACATTCATGGAGGCCTTCCAACATCAAGTTTGGACCCTGAAGGATGAGCCAAAGATTGCCACCCAATTATAAAAGGGAAAAGGATCCCCACGGCAGGGAATGAGCAAGCCATTGTCACTATGTTTGCCAAAAGGCTGCAACACTCCAATCTTCTTACCAGCATTTTATTCCGTTGACTTTGGAAGGAAAGCAAAACAAAAACTAGGGCGAATCCCTAGGGCACATACCTTTCTAGGTCAAACTTTATTTCCCAATACTAACAAGTCTGATACCTCCCCCAACACCTGCCTTGGATTTCAACTTCATCTCTCTGCAGGGCACAAGCTGATGAAGAGTAACCCAACTGCTCATTGTAGAGCCACTTCTGTGCTTGATCTGCTGATGAAAGGATTTTTGTTGAGCCAAAAACTTCGGGACCTCTGTTTCCAAGCTGCTCGCACTCCTCCCCAAGAATGAATGACTCTGTCTCCCACCAGGAGGGAAACCTTTTTTCCTGCCTCAATATGTCCTATTCCTTCCTCTTTGTCCCCCACAGCACCAGAGATCTTTCATTCCTGGCTCTCCATGATCTACAAAGTTCTGGAGTACTGGATTGTTTTAAAATGTTGACACAACATAACACAAAAGCAATGACTTCTTTCAACAGCGTATGTACCAAGTGATTAATTTTCCTGAAATTACTCTTAGCTCTCCTGACAATTTCTCCTATTTGAACCTATTAAAAGTTTTAATTTTTACTGGTGATCACTACCAGAAAGTCAGTGAAAAGATGGAACCCCCCCAATATCCAAACAATTTCAAGTGATAGAAGTTGAGTACAAAATGTAGCAACATTTAAGGAGTTTTGTTTGACAAATTATGTTTCAGTTGAGGCTTAAAAAATATTCAATCAGGGAAGGATATGGAATGATACAGAAGAAGGAATTTATTACAGGAGATGAAACTTACACACTTGTAGGAGAAACTGAAACAGTAGGGATCTGAAAAATGGAGTTGAAGGAAGAGAGAAAAGTCACAAATGAGTCAGACCTTGTAAGGAGCTCTGAGAGCCAGCATGTCGTACTGCAGCCTGGAACCTCAAAGCCTATGAAAGGCTGTTGGCCTTTCCTGCCTCCCAACTTGGTGAGCAAGACGTAAAGTGTCTGTTCAAAGAGCAAGGGTAACTTCTAACAAGGAGGTCAGCGTTAGAAAGGAGGGAGGACAAACTAAACACACTGACACACCTGTGTCCATCTCTTGCCAGATAGAAGACCATGATCTTTAGAACATAAGGATGGCTGCTCCTCTTCTTCCCCTCAGAACTCACACTACCCTTTTGGCCACCCCCAAACAGGGATTAAATGAGAATGGAAAATCTAAACAACTTGGTTCCAAACATAAACAACCACACAGCAGAAAAATCTGGCACACTGATATTCAGACTAACCTACCAGACCTCCAACAGTTCCTTAGGCAGCTATAAGTAATTACTCCACCTCAAACTCAAGTCCAAAATGAATGCATCATGTGTCCTAGGCTTCCACCAAACAACATAAACAAATAAAACAAGCTTTATCAAAGTATAATTTTCAAACAAAATCCACATATATTATGGTATAAAGCATATTTTGTTATTTGTACACAAAAAACAAACTTTGAGTGTTGCTCAATTTCTCTGATCTCTAAGTTGTCCCACATATTCCACACCATATATATAATAAATATTATATATTATTATACAATAATATAGTATATAATATATATTATTATAATATATATAAAATGGAGTCATTCATTCTTGGGGAGAGTGTAGGCTCATATATAGTAAGTTTGTGTTTGTGTGTGTGTGTGTGTGTCTTTCCTCTTGGCCCCATATCCCAGCAGTCACTTTCAGAGTGTGATGGAGCAGGGTCTCATCATTGCTCTCCCGCATTAAAGAAATCCCCTCCTATGGGTTGCTACTGTGGCAGAGCATGCAAAGCCACCACCTACAGCAACGCCATCCCATATGGGCACTAGTTCGAGTTTCAGCTGTTCCACTTCTGATCCAGCTCCCTGCTAATGTGCCTTGGAAATCAGTAGAAGATGGCCCAAGTGCTTGGACCCCTGCCATTAACATGGGAGACCCAAAGAAGCTCCTGGCTCCTGGCTTCAGACCAGCCCAGCTCCGGCAGTTACAGCCATTTGGGGAGTGAACTAGCAGATGGAAAATCTCTTTCTGCCTCTGCCTCTGCCTCTCTCACTCTCTCTCTAACTCTGCCTTTCAAATAAAATAAACAAATCTTTTTTAAAAAAAGAAATCCTGTTCTCTCTTGCTACCCTGCCTCCAATCTCACCTTGCTTTCAACCTTCCATTAAACCATAGTAATGTTTGAAATATGTAAAATTCTAATTATTTTACTTATTGTAGTGACTGCTTATCACCTGCCATATAGATCTTCTTTCTTGGTGTGATATACCAGACCCCTCATAGGTATTCTGACCCTCACCTACTGTTTCAGCTTCCTCTTCTACCCTAACCCCAAGACACTGTGGCCCAGCTGTTTTGAACTATTCGAAGAACCCTAAATATATAATTATTTCATGACTGCTCCATTTTTTAAGACTTCACTTCCTCAATTCTGTCCCCTTACAACAGTCACCTGGAGAACTCCTGCTTATCTTTTTTTTTAAAAATTATCTATTTACTTGAAAGCAGAGCTGAGACAGAGAGAAAGATCTTCTATCCACTGGTTCACTTCCCAAATGACCACAACAACTTGGGCTTGACCAGGCCAAAACCAGGAGCCAGGAGCTGCTTCTGGGCTTCCCAAGTGGATATGCAGGTCCAAGGACTTGAGACATCTTCACTGCTTTCCCAGACACATTAGCCTGGATTTGGATCGAAAGTGGAGCAGATGGGACTCAAACCAGCACCCATATGGGATACCAGCACTGCAGGCTGTGGATTAACCCACTGTGCCACAGTGCCAACCCTACTCCTGCTTGTCTATTAGGATATGGCTCAAATGTGGCCTCTCTTGCAGTGTAGCCCACATCTTCTCACCTTCTTCTGATGCCTGAAGCTGGCCTACATTTTCCTAATGTAATAGAGTATAATGGGGTGCAGATGACTAAGTGCACAATAAACCTGACTAATCATAGACTTCAGGGTGAGTGAGCCTCATTATGGTTAATGAAACACTACAATCTCTTAACACAATGCTTTGCCTCTTTCAAATTCCAGTCAGATAGTGTTTTTGCAGCTACTCATGCATGCAAAATATGCTGTTATATTCCACCTATGTTAAGATCAAGCCCACAATTCCCTGCAGAATGTTTCTCAAGAAACTGCACTGACATCTGATATTTAATTAAACAACATCCTGTTATCAGACCTACAACCAGTTTTGGTGATGGGCTGTTTACTGCTGACCTCTCTACCTCTAATCCTCTCTGAACTCCTTGGAAACCCTAAAGCTCCCTCACCCAGGAAGATGGTAGTTCTTCAGGAATTAGTCTGCTATCTTCCTAATTTATCAATGGATTATTAGACTTTCTCTTGCCTTTATCTTCAAACCTTGTCCTTGTTATTCTGATTCAGCACCGCAGACAAGGACCAGACTCCTAGTAACACAAAGAGTGGACAGCACTTGATTTGTTGTCCTGGATCTGCTGGCTTAAATGCTGGTTTTCCCTACTGGACTGTGAGCTCTTCAAGTTCCAGACCATAGCTCATTCATTTTTGTAGCGCAAAACATGAACACTTCCCTGGCACATGGTAGGGGCTCAATAAACATTTGTTTAAAAAAATTAATTGATGTATTATGAGATCTGACATGTTTAAATATTTTATTCCATGTTTATAGTTGCTTCCACACAAATTATGATTCCCATAAAATATAGGTCTATATATACAAAAATTGATTTATTTGGAGGTAATCCAATAAATGTAGGCCAAATATTAAAATTCAGTCTAAATCTTGAAACGGCTCTAAATCATATGACATCATTGATCAGATTAATAAGATTATTTCTAAATCTCAACTTCACTGGTGCTGTTTAAACATACTTTTGATCTGCCATAGAATACAGAACAACAAAGGGAACATCTGGTTTTTCTTAACTTTAGAGTGACAAATCCATGTGTTAACAGTAGCAATGGGAGGGCCAACAGTACTTGATAACTGCCCTAGTGCAGGAACTCAGACCAAAACAGATGACCAGACATTTCAGAGGAAGCTTTAAAAAGATGTCTTTTGTAATTCAGGTTATGCATTCCTTGAAAGTTCCTTCAGTATAAGCATGAAAGTTTGCAATAATTTGATCAGATCAGACAGTTTTGTCTACAGGTTGGTTGCATTGGCCTCCGGAGGGTAGTTTGGTCGGATTTTGCTGGCTCTTGTAAAGTGGGAATGTTTATAATAGGCCAATGAGCTGGAAGTCCTAAGCAGTTTGCATCACTGCCAGCTTTCTGAGCATGATCTTTGGTCACAGTTTGTGCTCTTATTTTTTAAATTCTTCATCGACAAACCAAGGTTAATCCAGAGTTACTGCCATTTCTTGTATGTGTTTTAAACATGCATTAATAGTAATTACGCTTAGATACTAAGGTTGTTAAAGCTTGAACTCTGGCCAGTGAAAAAGTGTTGCAAACTGTTTTAATATAAGCATCTTTATTATATTTTAGAATATATTAAAGTGTAATAGTTTCAGGAATACTAACCAAACCTTTCAAACATTCTATGATTTTTCTATGCCACAAGGACCTATATAGTTCCCCCAAAAATATTGTTTTGAGGCCATTTTTAACTGCGTAATTTATTTTGAACTCACCAAACACATATACTTGAGGTTATTATTAAACCATTCACATTGAAGTAGAAAAAAATTTTATTGAAGCCAGAGTTGTGGTATAGTGGGTTAAGCTGCCACTTGGGACACTGGTATCCCATATCAGAGCGCCCATTTCCCAGCTGCTCAGCTTTCCATCCAGTTCCCTGCTGTGGCACCTAGGAAGGCAGCAGAAGATGGCCCAAGTACTTGGGGCCCTGTCACCCATGTGGGAGACCAGGATGGAGTTCCAGGCTCCTAGCTTCAGGCCAGCCCAGCCTTGGTTATTGTAGCCATTTGTGGAGTGAATCAGATGGAAGAGCTCTCTTGCTCTCTCTTGCTCTCACTCTGCCTTTCAAATAAATAAATCTTTTTAAAAAATATTTTTATAGTATTTGGACAAGGCAGTGATTACTAAGATCCAAACAGTGAAATTTTTCTTTCTCTGTGATGTCTGTTTGATATAATTGCTCTAAGTAGACTTGTTTCAGCCAAATTTCAGGTGATACTTAATATTTTCAAATCATTTTCAACAGACTTTAGAATTATTTTTGTAGATGAGGACTCTGATTGACAGGGATCAAGAGCCAAAGTACCTATTGAGTCAGCAGTAAGATGTGCAATGGTAGTCATTACATGCTCTCATGGACGCTTTTTTTAAAAGGCTATCCATAAACAAATGCTGATCAATGTAGGATACACATTGATTTTCATGGCTGCATTGTTTCCCAAGACAGGCTAATCCATTTGCCCAAGTTTAAATTAACCAATGAAATGGATAAGCTAATTGGGAAATAAGGCTATACTTTGCTGTATAAAAAAATGAAATTTCTCCCTCAAAATGCCTTCACCACTTTACCACAAGGTAAAAAAAAGAAAAAGAAAAAGAAAAAAAAAACAGAAAAAGAAGATTAGGGAAAGGGAGGAACAAGGAATGAAAGGGAAAAACAGAGAGGGAGGAAGAGAGGTACTGGGAGAATAAATGGGTAAGGCTGGGGTGGTGCTGTGGCATAGCAGGTGAAGCCACCACCTGCAGTGCTGGCATCCCACGTGGGCATTGGTTCAAGTCCCGGCTGCCTCACTTTTGATCCAGCTCTCTGCTATGGCCTGGGAAAGCAGTAGAAGATGGCCCAAGTCCTTGGGTGCCTGCACCCATGTGGGAGACTGGAAAAAGCTCCTGTCTCATGCCTTTGGGTCGGCACAGTTCCTGCCATTGTGACCATCTGGGGATGGCAGAACCCTCTCTCTTCTCTCTCTTCATTCCTCATCTTCTGAAGACACAGACTTCCAGCGGCCTCTCTCAGGAATATGACTCTGTCATCTAGTGCTTTTCCTTCTCTATCACATTCCCTAGGTCTCTAAAGCAGAGCACAAAGGTTATGAAGACAGAAATACAGAAGAAAGTATCCTGGGTCCTCCTCACATCCCAGACTTCTTGGTCCTGTGTTCTTCCAGCCCACCATCTGGGCCACCCTAACTGCCCAGGACTCCTGCTTATACGTGTGCAATGTTTTACTTACAGCAATGTTGCAGGTATCAGTCCCCAAGGATCAAGCAAGCAGAGGGGTGGCCATGCTTTAAGCTGTAATTGACTCTGCAGAGAGAGAAGAAATGAAAATGAGAGGAAGCCTTAAATTCTTCTGCTCCAACAGAGCAGCTTAAGACTATCTCATTCATCATAGGACAGAGGCAGTTTATAATCACTGTTAATAAGATGTGCAGTTTTTCTGAAGATAGGCCAGCTGTGTGACCTTGGATAAGTTACATGATCTTTTTGAGCCTCTTTTCCAAGAGAATGATACCTATTCTAGATTTCTTTTTAGGAGTTATTTATTTATTTATTTGAAAGGCAAAGCTACAGAGAGAGATGGAGAGACAGAAAGAGATCCTCTATCAGCTGGATCACTCCCTAAATGGCTCCAACAGCCAGGTTGGGTTCAGGCTGAAGCAAGGAGACAGAACTCTATCCTGGTCTCCTACATGGGTACTTGTACCACCTTCAGCCTCCTTCCCAGGCACATTCGTAGGTAGCTGGATCAGAAGCAGAGCAGTCTGGACCCGAACTGGTGCTCCCATATGGAATGTTGGTGTCATAGCAGTAGCTTAATCAGCTATGACACAGCACCAGTCCCCTATTCTGGATTTATTATGAGGTCATAAGCAGAAATCCAAACACATGATGGACAATGGCAGACATTTAGTAAATGAGACCTAAATAGAGGAAGCCTTTGCCTGATTTTAGGAGAGAGGCAATAAGGTAGATGTGAAAATGGACCAAATCACTAACAAAATTGCAGCACCCTGTAGGAGATGGTAATTTACCTTTAATTTCCTCCCCACGGTTTGCTAGGTCTCTGATTAAAATTATGATACTTGTAGCTTGTAGCCTAGCAGTCTTGTACTTCTCCTCAACATTGAATATGCTCAGTCA
Source organism: Sylvilagus floridanus (assembly GCA_949820135.1). Classification (NCBI taxonomy): domain Eukaryota; kingdom Metazoa; phylum Chordata; class Mammalia; order Lagomorpha; family Leporidae; genus Sylvilagus; species Sylvilagus floridanus. Next base: position 31,141,392 of record OX463236.1, on the reverse strand, counting down.
TATTTTTAGATATCTTAACATTGAGTATATATTTTTAGAGAGCTCAACCACAAGCAAATGACCAATACAAATCAACATAAAAGCAGCTCTTGTTACAAATGCCTGACCCTTGGTGGCTGGCATTTCCATTCTTGAAGGCAAGGTTTCCTAAAGTGTGGCATCTACAAAATTGTAAGAAATTGGCACTGAAGATGTTAAGAGGAGAAAAAATGCATTCCATGGATAATTAAGTTTGGGAAATGGTAAGGTAAGTGAAGTTAAGAAGGGTTTGTTTTTAGGTTGTTCTTTTATGTGCATTTTCAAAAATTTTGTGATTCTTTTTTTTTGTTTGTTTTTTTGGACAGGCAGAGTGGACAGTGAAAGAGAGAGACTGAGAGAAAGGTCTTCCTTTTCCGTTGGTTCACCCCCCAATGGCCGCTGCGGCCAGCGCACCACGCTGATCTGAAGCCAGGAGCCAGGTGCTTCTCCTGGTCTCCCATGCGGGTGCAGGGCCCAAGCACTTGGGCCATCCTCCACTGCACTCCCTGGCCACAGCAGAGAGTTGGCCTGGAAGAGGAGTGACCAGGACAGAATCCGGCGCCCGGACCGGGACTAGAACCCAGGGTGGAGGATTAGCCTATTGAGCCGCAGCACTGGCCTGTGATTCTTTTTTTTTTTTTTTTAAGATTTATTTATTTATTTGAAAGGCAGAGTTATATATAGAGAGAGGCAGAGGCAGAGAGAGAGAGAGAGAGAGAAAGAGAGAGAGAGAGAGAGATTTATCCATCCACTAATTAATTCCCCAAGTGGCTGCAACAACCAGGGCTGGTCCAGTCAGAAGCCAGGAGCTTCATCCTGGTCTCCCACATGTGTGCAGGGGCCCAAGTACTTGGGATATCTTCTGCTGCTTTCCCAGGCACTTTACCAGGGAGCTAGATTGGAAGTGGAGCAGCTGGGACATGAACCAGCGCCCATATGGGATTCCGGCGCTGCAAGCAGTGACTTAACACATTGTTTCACAGCACTGACCCCAGAAAATTTGCAATTCTAAGGTGCTTAATATATTTCTACAAAGCTCATAGGAATCTCACATTTCCAAATACTGATTGCCCACAGAAATGACATATGCCATCATCACCTGAATTATTCTACTGGCTTTTTGTGGAGACACTTTCTGTAGGCACAATAACAGGTGTATTAGGGAATGAAAAACTTAAGGTAATGCTTACAAGCCCTCCTGCCTTCAGGAGACAGTGATGTCAAGAGTAGAAGTGAGTTGGAAGCGACACAAGAGAAGATATAGGCTGATGACAAATCGCAGAACCCATGTTCTACCTGCCATGATTCCCATGCTTCAAAAACACTTTATAGGCCCATGTATGTCTGTGGTGGGCCCTACTCACCCCAGTTGCTGGCACCTATTCTAAGAAGATGGCTTTTATTTCAAAGACAGTACCATGTAAACAAGTTTACAGAGTACCTTCAAAGATCCAAATTTTAATGCATGGAAGGGAGAGCAGAAAGGAAGCGACCTGTCTAGGGCAGCAGGTGGCTGTTTCTCTCTCTTGACCACAACTACCAATAGGCCCATCTCAAAGTCAGTACAAGGAATCCTGTTTGTAGTTTAACACTATGTGTTACCCACCAGTGTGTAGGAAGGATAGCTCATGCCTTTTTGACCACTTACATGTTACTAGACACTATTCCATGCACTTTAATCATTTAATCCTCATAATGACTATTTTTTTAATTAACGATGTATAATTTATTTGAAAGGCAGAGTTACAGAGAGGCGGAGGCAGAGAGAAAAAGGAAGAGAGAGAGAGAGAGAGAGAGAGAGAGAGAGAGAGATCTTCCATCTGCTGGTTCACTCCCCAAATGGCCACAATGGCTGGGGTAATGCCAGGCTGAAATCAGGAGGCAGGAGTTTCTTCTGGATCTCCCACTTAGGTGCAGGGGCCCAAACACTTGGGCCATCTTCTGCTGCTTTTCTGGGCCATTAGCAGGGAGTTGGATGGGAAGCGGAAAAGCCTGGTCTTGAATCCACATCCATGGGGGATACCAGAGTCATAGGCAGCAGCTTAACTCATTATGCCATAACAGCAGCCTCAATGACTATTATCCCATTTTACAGATGAGATGGCACGTTTAAGCCACTGGCAGGTAGTGACACAGCTAGCAAGAGGCGGAGCTGAGATCAAAATCCACCAAAAAAGGGAAAGGGTGGCATTAACTTCCTAGGCACTGCCTGTTAGGAACTAAACCCTTTCCCTGAAGGTCCCATCAGAGTTCAATTCACACCTTATTTCCAGAATTACATCTCATGTCCATGCCTAGCTGCAAAGGAGTCTGGGAAAGCAAGTATTTCTGTTTTCCAGCCCCCGGAGAGCAGGCAGAGAAGGGAAAATCTGGTTGGGAACAGGTGCTGGGTTAGCCAGCCAACAGTGACAGCCACAGTGGTTTGTTTGGTTAGGAAAATACCAACGGAACTTCATCATACAAGTTAACCTTTCTCCACCCAAGGAAAGTTAACAGCAACAAGTTTGCTGTAAAACCAAAATAGAATTCTAGAACCCTATTACAGTTTTTAATGTCTGTTTCCATTCATTTCTTTAAAAAATGTGAAATTACCTCTAACCCTTTTTTGGATCAAATCTATTTAGACAGTGTGTAAACTTTATTAGAGATCCACAAACTCAGATACTTTAAATTTTTTTTATTATTTATTTGCTCTCATTCAATATTTGAAAGGCAGAATGACAGAGAAAGAGGAAAATCTTCTGTCTGCTAGTTATCGCCCCAAATGCCTAAAACAGCCACACAGGGGTCAGGTCAAAGGCAAAACCCCATCTTGTTCTGCCAGCAGTGGCCCAAATACTTGGGCCATCATCCACCACGTCCCAGGATGTACCAGCAGGAAGGTAGACCAAAAGTAGAGCAGACAGCACTAAAATCAGGCTCTCCAATGCGGGATGCTGCTGTCCCAAGTGTCAGCCTAATCCACTGCACCCCAACATTTGCGCAAACTCAGACTTTTAATTATGCTATTCTTAGCCTTTATAAAATATTAGCTTTTTACAATTAATAAATCAAAACAGCAATTTTCAATAGTGTGTAAACTGGATTGAAATTTTTCAGCCACAAGAAACTTAGAAAACTTCAGTTCTAAAAATATAGAATAGATTGTTTGCATTTATAATCTATTTGATTTTCCAGTTTGCATTGGCTTTTCTGGGTCTTTCTACAACTTTAATTGTAATTTTTTTTCTTTTATATTTTTGTCACAGCTCTCAAACTCAGAAAACCTGTTAAGGCAACTACATAATTCGATGTAAAAATCCAGTTAACATATTGCTATGGAAACCAGGAAATAGAAACAGCACTCTAATTATTCCTTTAGACAACTGTGGCTAAGTGTGTGAATGTGTGTGTGTGTGTGTGTGTAAATTCACTTAGGCACCTTTTATTGAAAGCTGTTACTGGACTCCAAATCTCTAATTGATCTGTCCATAAATAGGCCCAGGACCCTACCACCAGCAAATCAGCATTTCAGTATGAACTGTAGCCATTATTAAATCTTGCCATGTGGTACCAGGAAATCCTCAGTAGGGCTGTGTTTAGTAGGCCGTGCCTGGCTAAGCGAGGCCTTGAGGCCTGCTGTGGAAAACACCTGACCAGCACTTAAGAGCTGGGTTCCAGCTTCGCCTTTACTAGCCAGCTGCGTGACCCTTCTAGGAACTCTTAGGGACTCAGTTTCTTCATCTGCCAAATGGTTTAGTGCTGAAATCTAATAATGTCACTGGGGCTTTCCTTTCCAATTACAGTGGAGAATCGTGAGGTGACCGCCTTTAAGGACCGAACTTGCTCCGTGTTGTTTCTGGTGAAATGCCTGGCCCATAGTAAGCTCTTGGAAAACAACTATTCCTACCATATTTTTCCATTTTTCATTCTGTCGTAAATAGTATCTGCAGATTGACTGCTATCTTGTCCCATGACTGTCAAGTATCAACAGATCCATGTCTGATCATATATTGCCGTTTATCGAATAGGCCCTTCTCGGAACTCTAAAGAACTCACGCGGTTCCTTAGACCCTATTACTTACGTAAAGGTCCGTATCAATTTTTATATGCGAAATACTTTTAAAATACTAAGTAGTGAGCCCTCATAATTCCTAATAAATTACTCCCTCAACAATTCACCAGGGCCTCAACATTTTTTTTTTTAAATAAGATTTCAACAAGAATTAAAACTTTCCTTCTGTTTTTGCTCGGTTAATCACCCTGCTTCCGGTTATTAAAAAAAAAAAAATTAAAGAACCTGAAGTCGCCTCCGGGTTACACTCCTCTGTTCTTCCTTGTGGAAACTCGGGTTATTCTAGGAGAGGATAACCGTTGCGTAACGAAATCATTGGGACAGTTCGTCCGTCCACTCCTACCACCGTCTCCGACAATGAGCGCCTTGTCTGCGGTGCTTCGCGCTCGCTCGCCGCGGGCGTGGGGGAGGCTGAGCGCCGAGCCTCGTGCGGGGTGCGCCGAGTGAGCGCGCCCGGCGGCCCGCGGCGCCCGAGCGCCAGGAGGGGGAGACTCGGCCCCGCTCCTCCGCGGCTGTGCAAAGTTCGGAGCGCCACAGCCAGGGCAGGCGAGACGGCGCGCAGCCGGGGCGAGCGAACTTCGCCACCTAGAAAGTTTCACCTTGTCGGGGGCGGGGGCGGGGCGGAGGAAACGCGACCCCCGCGGGGCCAGGCGCGGCGCGCGGGCGGCAGGAAGGGCGAGGGCCAATTTCCCTCTCTGGGTGGTGCCACTCCCCACCTCAGCGGTCCTCTGCCGGCGGGCAGCGGGCGACGCGGACGGACAGACACGTGCTGAGGCGGGCGGGCCGGCGCCTGGGTCCGGCCGCCTCCCGCTGCCCCCCGCCTGGACGCGCCCGGGGCGCGCGCGCCGGTCCGCGGCTGAGTCACGGCCGGGGCAGCGCGCGGGTGGGAAGGGGCGGAGGGAGCGCACTCCGCGGGCAGGCGGGCGGGGCGCTCGGCGGGGCTGGGCTCGGCCCGGCCGCAGGTGACCCGGAGGCCCTCGCCGCCCGCAGCGCCTCGGAGCGCTTTGTGACCAGATGCGGAGCCGGGCGGAGGGCGCGAGCCAGATGCGGGGCGACAGCTGACTCGCTGCAGGCGGGAGGGGAGGCGCGGAGCGCGCGGGTCGCTCCCCGCGCCGCCGACTTCTCCTCGGCTGGTTCCTGGGCACCGCAAGGTAAAACTATAACCCGCACCCCACCCTTGGCCCCAGCGCTTCTGCTTTCTTTGTTCCCCCACCACTGGGGTTCCGGTGGGCAAGACCGCGGGGGTGGGCGAGAGTTGCGGGGCTTCGGAAACTGAAGGGAGTGGCCCGCGGGGCGGTGGAACGGACTGGTGGGGTTGTTGTTGACCGCCACCTGTGTGACTCCGGGGCAGCGGGGCGCCCGGGCAGTGGGTGCTGCCCGCCTGGGAGGGCCCCGCAAGTTTCAAGGCTGGGGTCGGATTCAGCCCTTTCAGAAGGGAGCCGGTCACCGTGTCCCCGGGTGATGCAGCTTGCAAGGCTTGAACCAACCCATTTCCTTATTCCCAAGCCTGCTTTTCTCTGTATTGTTGGGGTGGGGGGTGGGGGGGGGGTCCTTCCCCGGGGCAGGTGTTGGTGGGACTTCTGAATTCCTCATTGCTGACAGACACGGGGCTTGTGATCCATCATTTTCGGCGTACCTTGTCTTTTTTTTTTTACTGGGGCTGTGGCGGAGGACATCTGTCTTAATAGGTGAAGTAGATTATAACGAACCAGAGGTCAGCAGTCTGGCTAGTGCTGGTGCTGACCCAATCATTAAAGCACCGGAGAAAGTAGTTTCCCGACTATCGCCTGGGCAGAATTTACTCCCAAGAATGGTCTCACCTTTCGTGTTTTAAAAGAGGCATCTGCTAATTTGGCACTTGGAGAGGGTTCCAGTGGCTCCCGCATGAATAGCTAGCTGCCCCGTGTATTTTACGTTATCACAGTTTTATGTTCAAAGGAGCCCTCAAGCAGAATGAAATATTGTCAACTCTCTTAGGCAAAATAATCAAGATACTTTAATTGCCAGGTTAAGATGCTCGATGAATGTGAGAGGATTGTAAAATCTGACAGGGGAGAGAGTATGAACCGTCTGGACCGTCTCCTGAATTTTAAGATTGTTCACATTTTGTAGCACTGGGTGGAGGTTTCTTCTGTCACTTCCATCAGCCAGACACATGCACATTACCATGCAAATGGATTCAGAAAAACATTATTTGCCTTTACAGCTAGACTATTATAGCTGACTAATGAATTTTTTCTGCATTAGGATGATCTGAAAATGAGGTACATCATGTTTTTCTGTGCTGCTGGGACATAAATGGTGCTTTTATGTAAGCAGTGTTAAGTGGTGTTTGGGTTATTTACAGGTATATGGCTTTCCTTTCTAGCTGGGCTTTGTTTTGAACATATTAACTTCCATAGTGGAACAGAAGTAAGGTACTGGTCCAACCATTGCAAGTCTGTGCTGGATTCAGAGTTCATTCTTTTTGACCTGCCCAAATAACACAGGTGAAATTTATATCATTCATAAGAAATTTCTGTACTGAAAATATGTCTGATTGCCTGTAAAATATACTGGTGTTTAGAAAATTCTGTTCAGTTTTCAAACTGAACAGTGCATAAGCCTGCATTACTTAAATATATTTTGCTTTTAACATGATGGAACTTATGGCATAAAGAGGGTGTTCTGCCAATGACTGCTTTTTCAAAGATTGCTTTGTCCCTGATACGTCTTGGGGGTGGGGGTGGGCTCTGCGTGCTTTCAGAGTTAGTGGATAAGGTTTATCTGATGAAAATGTGCCAGGTTAACCATAGCCAGTCGATAGGAAAGCTCATAACTGGTGTTTTCACTACTTTTAACCTTCACAATAAGATAAATGACACTTTTCTACACAGAAGAAAGACCCCTCATTTATAAATTCCTTTTAAGCCTATGTGAACATGTGCCCAACATTAATCTTGAAGATTTTTTAGAAATTTGTTTTAATGAAGTCTAGACTAAGAAATACACTTCAAAAATCAATGCCCTTAGCTTGCTAAAAAGAATAGTTCAAAATAGCATTAGTCTTATTGCAGACCTATATAGTAGCCTCAAATAAGTTTTTTTTTTTTTTCAAATGTGGCCATCTAGGGAAAAAAAAGTAACTCAAAAGGGCCACGCACTTCTCAGGACATACACTTTGTCTAAGTGGTTGCACCCAGGCTTAGAGGTTACTCCTGAAGAGGCACAGCTCCTTACACATGCGGATCCTCCCTTCCGTGCCCCTTGCTCCTTAGCCCTTCTTTGGCTGGGTCAGAGTTGCTTCCAAGCCTTCTGTGCCCTCATTTTTCCAAATCAGTTTCCTAGTTTCTTCATTGGAATGAAGCTCACTGAACCTCCCCAGAGCTGTGTACTCTTTTTCCCTTCCCTAAGATTTTCCTTGGTGAGCTGTATTTGTTCATGGGATACCCACTTTCCCAGTCATACTCCCTCAAGGGGAGAAAACACATGCATTGCAGAAGCTCCTGGGCTAAGAAGTCAATCTCCTTTTCCTGGCAGGAGTATGTTGAAACAGGTGTGTTTGACACACAGCCCTCAGGGCAGAGTTTCTTCCTGGGCTTTGCTCAGTGCAAAATCAAGTCACCTGTGAGGACTCAATGGTAGGCACACTGACTCGTGTCAGCTTAGGGTTATTTTGATTTTGTGTTCCCAGTGGTCCCTAACTTACCAAGCTTGACCCATGTGTGCTTCGCCTAAAATAACTAAGAATTCAGCATTGAGCATCATGGATGCCAGGTGGTAACAAAAATTTTACTTTAAAAGAGAAGAAATGAACTTTATCCTTGAAGAGTTTACAGTCTTGATATGCAGACAAGTGTCACGAATACAAAATGGAACCAAAATCATAATTATTCAGAGGATATCCCCCAAGAAAGACAACTTGAGAAATCTCCCCTTTTGCTATTAAATAATGGAATTTTTATTTTAAATCAAAAGAGTACAACTTAAATACCTTAATATTTTGAGATTGCTTCTGTGTTTGCCGTCTCTCTGATGCTACTACAGATTTACAAGCTGGACAAGGCTGGTAGAACTATCTTTAACATCCCATGTTACAGACTGGGAAACTATGAGCTTGAACCTGGCTCCAGCCTTCTCTCCAGCACCATGCACCTCTCCCCAGTGTCTGTGAAGCTTAAAGACTACAAAGAGGCATTTTCCACTGAGGGAGAGGTAGGGATCTTAAATTAGTGATAAAAAATGAATGTAACATTTCTAGTCCCAGGCGTTTTTCTCACCTTCTCTCTCCAGTTCTCTCTTTATCTTCTTGTAGTAAGACATTCCAAGAAAAGGCTTCATTCATATGTGTGGGGCATTCTGCTCCTGTTATCAGATCAAGAGCTGTGAGTAATTTTGTAATCTGACCTTCTATCACAAAGCCCATTCTCAGATATCTCTTCAGCTGTGTTAAACAGTGTAATATAGCCCCCTTGGGTTTTGTTTCAATAAAAACATCCAGTAAAATCTGAATACTCTGTTTTTCAAGGGACAAAATGAAGAAAGTGTTTTTATAAGCTGTAAAACGTAATTGAGAGAAAAATCACACATGTGGCATGTGTAGCAGGAGGTGTGAGCACAGTGAAATAAAAAACAGTTGACTTTGTAATCACACACCCAGGTATGTGTTACTTCTTTCTGTGATTGTGTAAATTTGTGCAAGTATCCTTATGCAGGTTACTCCTGTTGATTTTAATTTCTGTTATAAATTATGTAACTTGGAGGAATTCATTCTCGTGTTCTATAGCACAAGGGTAGCTGTAGTGTGCAGCAATTTATAATATATTTCAGATTAGCTGCAGAAAAATCCAGAGGTTCCCAGGGCATAAAAATAATAAATGTTTGAGGAGATGGAATGATAATTATCCTGATTTAACCACTATACATTGTATACATGTATCAAATCATACTACACACCAGAAACATATACATGTATATAAAATATGTCAAATAAACAAAATTGTGTAGCTTTGGGCTCTAAGAAGTTATGTGAGACCCATGAGCCAAATAATTTATATAATGAGTGAAAGAAATTGAAAATGTATGTCTCTGAATACAATAAAAAATAGCAATTGCAAAACTGGTTAGAGAATCACAGGTTCTCGTGAAAGGCAGATTCCTGTACTCCAAGAATGTGATTGAGGATTTAGTCATTCATTCAGGATAGTTTGTTTAACGCCTACAAGGCATAGATCTCAAGTCTGACGTGGCAGTAGACAGTGAAACACACCACTATCTCTGACTTTATGATGGCTTGGTGCTATTGCGGCAGACAAACTATAAAGAAATATGTAAATAAAATGTATTGTACATATATTGGGTAATACTAGGAGTTGCAGGGAAGAATAAAGCTGTGAAGGTGAGTAAGGACTATTAAGAATACGAGAGGCTGGCTAGAGAGGGAGAAGTGTTTGAAAAAAACAGTAGTGAGATCAAGGAAGGTCTCACTTCAAAGTTGACTGTTGCGCTAGGACCTGAAAGACATGAGGGAATGAGCAGTGTGGCTCCCAGGAGCACTCTTTGGGAGTACCATTGCCATTCTGTTTTCCTTCTGGAATTGTGCAGTTTACACAGCTGTCCACAGAATCCCTGGTTTTTAGGGAAGTTCCTGCCATTGCTAGTTACAATTCAAAGTTAAACACAGAAGGGTAGTCCACACCCCTTGTTTCAAGGGACATGGACAAGGATCTGTAGTATTTTCCTACATTGCTTGGTCCCATCTTCACCTCCATCCTCTATGAAAGATATTGCTCCATTGGTACAACTTTTCTTGTTTTCCACACTGTGAACCTGGTCCCATTTGATTTGCTGAGGGGAATACCCTTGGCCTTTGTCGTTGATCCCTCTGTAGAGTAGAGAGACTACAAAGGAGAGGACCTCTGATGGTGTGCAACCTTCCTCTGCTGTACACTTTTTTTCTTTCCTTCTCTTTGCTTTTTCCTCTCCACTGTTAAGCTACTGTACTGAGTTTTCTTCCTTCCCTCATATGTCCTATCAATATCCTATAGGAGGATTTTCCGCCGGCCGCAGCGCGCTGGCCACGGTGGCCATTGGAGGGTGAACCAATGGCAAAAAGGAAGACCTTTCTCTCTGTCTCTCTCTCTCTCTCTCATTGTCCACTCTGCCTGTCAAAAATATATATATATATATCCTATAGGAGGATTTGCAAATAGGTAATTTAAATGAAACTAACCATTTCTCTAAGGACTTGACCAACTGCTTGGAAAATGCCTGACTCAAGAGAAGAATCTGGCATCATCAGTGTTGCCATAGGATCCAGTGCATGGCGTGGACCCATGTGGTGGCTATCACTCAGTCTCAAAAGAAGCTAGAAATCTGTCCATTTTAAAAGGTTGACTCAATGTCTTCAAAACACTATACAGAGAAAGAAAGTCTCTCAGCCAGATTTGGCTCCTGGTGGTCCCAGTTGCATTCCCACCCTGGCTGTGTTAGCAGCATGAATGGCCCTGGAGCCTCAGGACCACCTGCCTCTACAAAATGTTTTCTAGAATTCTCCATTTCCCTCTGGAAAAGCAAGTGATTTAAGAAAGAAAATGGATATCACACTCTTCATTGCCTTTCGGCACATTTCTTCTTTCACTAGACTCATCAACTCACCTATTTTGGATAGAGCTATTTATATTTCTACTCTAAAGGATAATCTAGCTATTTCATTCTTAAGCTGAAGTATCATTTTCTAAAACCTGAATGCCTCATAAATTTCATTTCCAAGTTCTGTCATTCAGGATACACTGTCCCTATGGAATTCTGGCTCTCCCTTCTTTTGGATCTGCCTGAAATTCATATCTGCCTGAACACCTGTTAATTCCCCTGCCGTGGAAATCCAAAAGTTTCACTGCCTTATTGGTTTCAAGGACTTTTCAAAAGCAATCAGGGCCGGTGCCGTGGCTCAATAGGCTAATCCTCCACCTGCGGCACAGGTACACCGGGTTCTAGTCCCAGTCGGGGTGCCAGATTCTGTCCCGGTTGTCCCTCTTCCAGGCCAGCTCTCTGCTGTGGGCCGGGAGTGCAGTGGAGGATGGCCCAAGTGCTTGGGCCCTGCACCCCATGGGAGACCAGGAGAAGCACCTGGCTCCTGGCTTCAGACCAGCACGGTGCACTGGCCGCAGCGCGCTAACCGCAGGGGCCATTGGAGGGTGAACCAACGTAAAGGAAGACTTTTCTCTTTCTCTCTCTCTCACTGTCCACTCTGCCTGTCAAAAAAAAAAAAAAAAAAAAGCAATCAGATTGCTGTTGCAATCTATTTTTCCAAAGGAATCAAAGCTCTTACATTGGTCGTGCACTTTTTTCCCTTAGTCCGAAAAACTCAGTGAAATGCCCAGGCCAGCAAACTTCCAGAAGGCCATTGTGTTGAAAAGGAAGATTATGTGTACTGTATTTCTTCCTACAATTTTAAATGCAAATACAATAATATATGAAACCACATGCATATTCAGATCAGTGTCATTTTCCTGTTTTGAAATGATCTTATATTCTCTGATTGTTGGAAATCTGAAGGAGCACCTAGAATTTCAGATCCAATTTTGATGTATGTTAAAAAAATTTTTTAAAATAAGTAACTTGCAGAATTAGAAATTACTCCAACTGTCTAGTAAGACTATGGAAGACTTCTCCCTTTTAATACCTTGTTAACAACATTGAGACAACATTTAAAGCTGGAAACCTTTGAAATAACATCATCCTCTCAAGTCAGAGAAAGAGAGAGGTGTAGTAATGTGTTTAGCAAAAGTAGGTTTCTTCCTTTGGGGCCTGATCATGTGAGAAGGGAAAGCCCAACCAAATTGCAGGGCCATAAGACAACTCTAACTAGCTTTAAAATAAGTTTTGGCTATGCTTGGGAACAGAATACGATCAAACCAGCACTTTCACTCTTAAATTTTAAACCTAAGAGTCTTTTAAGGGAAATTTAATCCATGTGTTTTGATTCAATTAAGCCATTACACATAAACTGTATGTCACTCTAAGTTCTTTGATGTCTAAGAAATCTTTGACACTATGTAAGGCCCTTTTTGTTCTAGGAAAATAGGAAGTTGGTTTTTGCTAAGGATCAGTAAACAGCATCTTCAGAAATCCCTGTTAGTCTAAAATCCTGGAACTGTGATGAGATGGATGCTCAAATACATAATAACACATTTCCTGATGTAATGTGGAAAATATAAGTTCATTTAAAGACCTTGTTTACCAGTGGTACTCACTTGTAATCTTTTCTAACGCCATGGAACTGATTTTGACATAACTCCTTTTTGTATTATAACAAACTCCAAATGTCTATCATTTTGTCTTAGCACACAGTAGGTACTCAGTATTTTATTGAGTGTTAAATGAATGACTTTTGCTTTTGCTCAGAACCTTCTAGCTAATGTCAGTCTTTCTTTTCAGTATCAATAGCCATCTGTCATGTCTTGGAATGAGATCTATTCTGAGCTAGTGACCTGGTTCGACAAATTTTAAAAATAAGCCATCTAACTAAATATATGACATTTATTGAAATTCATTTTGTATGTGAAGCAACTGCCTTGCACAGAGTGCTGAAAATAGGAAGGAATTTCTAGGCTAATTTGATTAAATATTCAGTTGATACCATATGCTTTCTGAAAATTGATTTTCCCCTCTTTTACTATTCCTGTCATCCTTCTTCCCACCTTGACATGCTTACTGATTGAAAGCTAAGCACAGAAAAGGGCAGGTGGCTTGTATCTATAAGCAAGAAAAGCAAGTTCATACAGGCTCAGAAAATGTAATGCTGTAATCATACATTGTCTTAATATAGGAGGGAGAGGGGTTTACCCGACAATAATAGTGGTGTTGGATTTTGCTCCGAATTACATGGATGACACATCTTTGAACTCTATTGTGTGGAGAAAAGCCCCTTCTTACTGTAGTTAGATTTCCTGTTTGTGAGTGTGCATTTTCTGGTAACTAGACTTCCCATATGGACTCAACACAAATATGTAGCTTTAAATGCAATTGAAATGCATAGGATTAGAGTCCTGGCTGCTTTGGAAATAGTACCTCCTTGGCTCTAAAAGGAAGTAGCACTTAGAAGAAGGTGTAATACGGAAACATAGGTGTTGAGAGCTTTCTTTGATAGCATATTGTAGATTTTTCATTGACCATCACATTTTAGCCTCAGAAAAACATCCCTGATTTAAAACAAAAAAAAGTGTTATTTTAATGTAACATGTAAGGTGGTAAAAGAATTTGGCTATTTCTTACATCTTGTGGAAGTGGGGGAGGAAAAAGAAAAATTGTGTCATTATGGTCTTGAAATACAGATTCTCTTAGGTTAACGTGAAGGTTTACTGAATATATACATCATCATTAAAGTTTTATTTATATTTACATTTCTATGGTTTAGACATACCTGTTTTTCCCCAGTGGTTGATCAGTTGGTCAGTAATCTTAGATTACTGTTTTTGCACACATTCGTTTCCATTAAAAGATTTCCCAACTTAATAGATTAACTTGTATTTGTACATCTGGAAAAATGTAGTTCAATTTAAGAAATTTTTTCGTGACAGCTCTCAAGCCACAGATGTAGGAAATGAAAACCAAGAGGTATACTGCTGGGGCATTGGATCAATGCAGTAAGCAGAGGAAAGGTGGTGGATCCATCACATGGTCATGGTCATGGGTGTGCTGTAAGTCATGAAGAGTGTGTCCCAACAGAAGTCAGGCTGCCTTCTTTCTAAGTGAGAAAGAAACAGGTCACACTGGAGAATGCAGGGATACTCACAGGAGAATGGTAGGCTACATGGTAAACAAATCTATACTTGCATTGTGTGTGTATTGTATTGTATGTGTTTTGATTCTGGGAGAAGCTGCTATCTCTCCATTACTAAATCGAGCCCCTTAATCCACCCTACACTAGGTTGCCAGTAAGAATGGCAGGAATACATATGAGAAGCAGAGCTTTTATTCTGAGTGTTGGTGGCATGTCAGCTACTTTTAAACACTAAATAAAATTCCATCTTTTTAGAGAAAATCACAATGTTAAAGAAAAACCAGACAAATTTATAAACATTTTATCCCATCTCCAAGAGTAAAATATCCCATTATAATGCATAAATTATTGTTGGGCCCAAAAGTTGTGGTCCTAAAAACCATATCCATCATCATTCTGCACTGGGATATTATCTGCTGTGGACTCTGTTGAATACCCCTGCTTATGCTATCTGAGACCATTCCTTTGAGACTTGACTATACAAAGTTCATGCTAAAGTGTATGTAGGAATTACATTTCATTTTCTAAACACAAACTCGGGTAGTGGTTTAAAGATCTGAGGTAAGCCCATATCATTGAAAGCCTTCTTCTTCCTCTTTTTGCTTCTCTGAGTCTTAGGTGAGCAGCTGTCACTTGTCAGTCTCACTTGAAGGCAGAATGTCACTTGCTCCAGCCATTGGCTGCACCATCCAGAATGAGCTTGTGGCCTGACCACTATCTGGTATAGACAGAGACACAAACAAATAGAATCATTTGGGACTTAAATGAACCCTTGTACCCAAAATAGGGCCTTAGCTATTGTGGTTTTTTTTTTTTTTTTAATGAGTTTAAAATGGTAGAAATCAGGAAGCAAACAAAGCAAAGACTTTTGACAGGGAAAAATGCTTCCTCCCAATAGAAATGAATATGCATTTTAGAGTTTTTAAAAATTCCCTTTCTGTCTTGTCAAAATTAAAAGACTTCTAAATTTTATTTCAGCCTCACTAACACATTCTTGGATTGTTCATTGAAATCTGTACGTAAAGGCCTAGTGATTTTAAATATTCTGGTGGTCTTCAAAGAGTTTAACAACAACAAAGAAAATTGTTCTTTAAATCAGCAGAAAAGTACAGATAAAACCCCAGTTTCATTAATGACAATGAAAGGTGACAGCCCTTGAATCCATAAGTTGATTAATTACTTTCTAAATGTTATTAAAGGTTCTAAATGAATAACTAGACTAGTATTCAAGATCAAGACTCCCTCACAATTCCTAAATGGGTTTTAATTTTCAGAGCTAGGTGATCATTATAGCTGATTTATTTATTTAACATCTTTGGACTGTTGGCTTTATTGCAAAGAGCAGAGTATCTGTTTCAATATGTTTTCTTTGCCCTGAAGTTACTCCTTGCAGATTTCAGTAATACTAGTTTTGAAACAAAAATAATCAAATGCTGGCATTTCCTCTTAATAAAGACCCACCAATCTGATGAATTATCTAAACATTATAAGGAATTTACTACAGAGGTCATAATTACATAACCATTTACTTTCCAAACTTGCCTGCTGAATGTGTAGACATTCAATGACAACAGCCATTGTGCATTAGGATAAATATTACTTTCAAGTGAACTTTTGTTCTTATTTTGGTCATTTCCTATTTTGACCAATCCGTAGCACCTGCTTCTCTCAAAGTCCATTGGGAGACCCAGATAAGTAATTGACAACAGCACATGATTAAGACTAGAAAAGGGAAGGACAGGTTTAATGTATAAGCACATGAGAGAGTTCCTAATCTTACCAGAGGGTGAGAGAAGCATCAGAGAAAGCTTCCCAGAAGAAATGTTACCTAAGATGAGACTTGAGGAGAGTAAGCATTATCCAAGGAAAGTGAGGGCGAGAGTGTTCCATAAAGAGGGATTATATATGCTGAATCTCTGTTCTGGAGACCACATGGCTTGCTTCAAGAACTCAAAGGGAGCAGGATGGCTATAGCCCAGATTTCTAGTGGAACAATAGAGAAAGGCACCACTGGGGAGCTGGGCAGGAGCTGACTTAGGCACGACTTTTAAGCTCTGCTAAGGAGTTGACCTCTTACTTTGTCAAAGAAGCGACATGATCAGATTGTCGATTCAGAAAATTATCTCTGGTATACTTGGGAACAGATTATTAGCAACAACAAATTATTAATAACAAAAAATTGTTCTTTAAATCACCAGAAAAGTACAGATAAAACCCCAGTTTCATTAATGACAGCTCTTGAATCTATGTCATCTAGGAAACTGTTGTAGTAATCAAGCAAGAAGTGACACCACCCTCAACTCTGAAAATGGGAGCAGACGGACATTTAAAACCCCTGTAGCTGGGAGTCAGGGATAATGTCTGGAAATGTGGGAATGTTAGCACAGTGTGGGAGAGCAGACTTCTGGGAGTAGATGGAGGTACCAGAGGAGATCCAACTTCATCTCTGCCTCATTTGTCCCTTCCTCCCCAGACCATGAGCTTTGGTGACCCCAGTGCTCAGTCTTCATCTTCTGAACACCATCAAACTCATGGTGTTCTCAAAGCCCACTGATTGGTCTACCCATCAGTTTATCCATCTTAGTAACTAGCAGAGTCATTCTGTAAAGTACAAAAGCCAAATTCCTTGGACTGTTCTTGATTCCTTCTTCTTCCCTCTCACATCTCATACCCAAATCCATCAGCCATTCCTGCTAACTCTGTCTTCAAAATGTAACCAGAATTCAGCCACCTCTCATCCTACCCTTTCCTTCCTTGCCTGGGCCACCCCCCCTTCCCCTCCTGGACTGCCCAGCAGCCTCACCACGGGCCTCACTGCCCCACATGTGCTCCATACTACCCCTGCCACCAGCACTCATCTCCCACACATGGTCAGAGTGATTCTGTTCAAACATAATCCCTTGCTCCTTTGCTTAACACCTTGCACTGATTTCCCATTTCCCTCCTGATTTCACAGAGGTCCACAGGGTCCTATAAGCTCTGATTCTTTGCCCGATCTCATCTCCTGGTTGCTACTGACCCCTTTGCTGTGTGCCTTCAGCACTGTAGGCATGCTCTCAGTTTCTTCCTTCTTGCCTCTGCCTAGAAGTCTCCAATGGCTGGGGTCACCACTCCTTCAACTCCTAAAACTTCAAAAACTACAAACCTTTCCCTCAGGCTTTCCTCCAGGAAATCCTGGTCCCCAAACCTGCTGTTTGTTTCTCCCACCACTTATCCACTCCCAATCCTCCAGATGATTGACTGAGTTATGTGTAGTAATCATTGTCTGCACCCCATTGCCAGAAAGCACATGTCCCCAGAGCAGCAAGTTTTGTTTTATTTACAGGTGTAGTCCATGTATCCAGCACATAGTAGGGTCTCAATAAATAGTTGTCAAATTTAGTCTCCAATAGCTGTTGGTAAGACAAAACTGATATTGGGGAGACAGATTTCCAGGTTCTTCTGCAGATAGACATGAAGAACAGATCTAGAACTCTTCATTTTGCTGTGAGTTTTCATCCTTCACTGCCTGCACAGAGCAGCAACATTCTGTTGTGTCTTCTGACCTGTAACTGCTTCCCACTACAACCTTCTCACCATCCTGTCACCAAAGTGGTCTAGCATACACTTACAATGCATCTTGTGTATATGTGTGTGTGTGTGTGTGTGTGTGTGTGTGTGTCTACTGATTTGCCTGAATGCTGCCAGTGAATCCCCACCTACAGATAGACCCCTCAAAGAGATAGATGAGACGTTTTGTGATGGCTTTTCCTGTCTTAATCCTAGCCTTCCAGTTTCATTCACTGCCAGCCTAGCCCACATAGCCTTTAATCTAATTGCAGCTTCCTGGACAATCCTACACAGTCTCCCTATGGTAACTGTGTGTGAATCCTGTCTACAGTACCTGTCCCTTGCCTCAGATGCACCTGAGAAACTCCGCATTAACATGCAAAACCCAGCTCAAGTACTACCCCTGTTGGAAAACTGCCCTCCTCTCTGACATCCGCATAACTCCCCCAGTGCACACATCCTACCATACAGTCTGCGAGCGTGGTGGATGGAGCTAGGAACTCATACTCAATGAGCAACATCTATATTGTTGAAAAATAGATTGTATTTTTTATTATCATACCTCTCCTGTCTTTCCATTCTCTCTTTCCCTTAAACACACATGCCTCCTACACATACACATTCTGCCCTGAATTTTTATTTTCCTTGAATTGATCAATATATAAATGCAATAATGAGCACACTTGTTTTTAAGTTCTCATAACCTTTTGGTTTATTGATTTTTCAAGGATCCAGAATGTTTACAGTGTTTTAGAAATTGGATTCTGCACTTATTTTCTGTACTCTATTTTTACAAGGATCAGTTTGCCTGGCATTCTCTACTCATTTGGAAGTATTTCAGATTTTTGTTTGGTTCTTTATTGTCTGATGACATATTGAACTCAACATAATGCTATTTGTGTTTTTATTCTTCTTCCAAAACTGTTAGATTTGTGTTATGTTCACCCAAGAAATTCACATCTATGCATAATAAGGACAGGTGTGGCTGTTCCTTCCATTCACAGCATTCCCATGTTTGCTGACAGTTCTTTTCTACTTTGTCTCAATAAAAAAAAATGTCATATACTGACAAAATTCACCTTGAAAAAGAGACCCTAGTTCATTCCAGTGCCAAAGAATCCACCTGCTAATGCCGACTTCCCAAAGAAGTTCTCAGGTGTGAGCAAAAGAAAATTCAGAACTAACTGAAAACAGCGACACAAGGAAAGTCTCTCCTCATTCAGACAGTGCATGTTTCGGGGGTAGAACCTGGCCTGTGGCATCCACTGGCCTTTCCCTTGTGTCTTTCCCTGGATGCTGATTTCTCTTTTATGTGACAGCCACCATGACAAGCCGGAGGAGGCCAGTTGCTACTCACCACCTGCATTCCTCCTCAGCCATTTGGGTTCTGCCTTAGATGGCACTCAAGAAGATTGATCCATGCTATCAGCCCAATCCTAAGCACAGTTTCCCCATTTGGAATCGCAGCTTGCCTTATGCCAAGGGCATTTGCAAACACTGAGGGAGGGAATGTCTGATTCATTAGTGAGTAATGGGCCAGCTTCCTCTCCAACTGGTCTCCCTTCAGTGGTTCACATTCTGACTGCTCTGCTGGGTTCATCCCATCCAAACCTTGTATTTGAATGTGACTGGAAAAGGTTGCTAGGCTTAATTCTGTTTTAACTGACATACTTAGAAAGATGTTTCTTAAATGTGATTTGCAGATTTATGGTATTCAGTGTTTCTGGATTAAATGAACAAAATCTGGTACCGTTTCCACACCATCCGAATTATAAAATCATATCCATCCATTAGGCTGAAAAATCTGAAAAAATACTTTTATAGGACTTCAAGCATTTTAGCACTTTCTTAATGGTGGGGATGTCCCACCTTCACACTTTGAAGGGCAGTAAAATATCCTGACCTTCAACTTATTAACGAGCAAAACCCTGTCCATTAATTGGGGATCTGAAAGTTCAGTGTATTTTCTGAGCAGTTTTGTAAACAATGTGCTCAAAGATAAGACAAGTGTCCATTTATTCTTCCTTCCCAGAAATTTAGTACTTTCAACTATTCTTATAAGGACAGAGATGTTTGCTAACAGATTACAAATTTATGAGGGAAAATCTTGAGAATATAATGGCATTCCATTCTCTTTATCTTTATTCTTGCCATATCAGAGTTGTACAGTGATATTAATCATATATTACAACTGGAAAATGCACAGTTGGTTTTTTTATGCTATGATTCAGTCATTTTTAACTTTTAAAAAGATTATAAAAAGAAGAAGGATGCAATATTGGATAAGAATTTTAATAAGATAACTATTTATCTCTGTCCAAGAAGCAACATTTGTGTAATAGTCAAGAAACAAAGTTTAGAGCATCTCTGAAAATATTAATTATAACACACACACACAAATTATTCTTGTACTTAAGTTTCACTTGTTTTCTCCTATAGTCACCTATTTTAAATTTTATAAGTTATTTTTATAAATAAATTACTCAAGTCTTGGAATATCCTTTGTGCTATAGAAATTTTAGGTCATGTATGGACAGGATGCAAAACATACAGTACATTTAGTAAAGAAAACAAAAGAATCTATTCCCTTCCACATAGTTATCCCTTCACATGGTATTTAAACCATCTGCTGGAACAGGTTACCCTGCTAATCACTTTTAAACCAGCATATTTTAGATATATAGCAGTAAAACCTAAAAAAAATGGGAATATGTTTTTGCAATATTTATTTGCTAGAGAAACCTTAAAAAACTGTTCTACTCCAACAGATAAATACCCCAACTCTAATTTTTTTCAATCTGTGTTCTGTTGATTAAAAAGGCACTTACTTCTTTATTTTTTTCCATATGCTTACAACTAGGATTGTCATGTCAAATAGATTGATGAGACATACCAAAAAAAATTATCCACTGTTTGAAATCCAAATTTAACTAGGCATCTTGTGTCCTTCCATGCTCAGTCTCAGTGGGATACGGACTTACTCTTCTCTAAAGAGGTAAAGTAATGGTCCCTATTTGCTTTTCTTTCTTGGTATGAGAGGCCCTTCTATGACCCCTGTAGAGAAGCACAGATGCCAAGAACTTGAAAGGGGGTTAGAGGAAAACCACAGGATGGCCACAGTATGGGAAAATAGGACATAACATTATTTCAACTGTAGATAAGAC
The DNA here is from genome assembly GCA_949820135.1 of Sylvilagus floridanus. Classification (NCBI taxonomy): domain Eukaryota; kingdom Metazoa; phylum Chordata; class Mammalia; order Lagomorpha; family Leporidae; genus Sylvilagus; species Sylvilagus floridanus. Next base: position 31,120,844 of record OX463236.1, on the reverse strand, counting down.
TGAGATGATGAAACAATCACCAAGTATTTGGAGTGGGCTTACCCGGGAGACTATGCCAGCTTCCTCATTTTTGTTGAGGGCATTGAAAACTGGCTAAAACACAACTGAGGGTAATAAACATCCTAGCTACCTTCTTAGAATGGTGCAGGGTGTGCTGCATAATTGAACTCCAGTGCCTCTCATAATTCATGTCCAGCCTTCATGGACAGCACACAAGATGCGCCCATTATTCCCATGTTTTGATGAAGGAAACTGGCACTCAGAGTCCAAAGATGTGAAAAGTGATAATACCCAAATTCACACCACATCTAAGTCTTATGACAAAGCCCACACTGTCACTGCTCTAACCCCACCACATCTGCAGAAGTGTTCGTGCACTCTTGGGATGAATGTTATGAAATATGTTGTCAAGCAGACTCCCTATAAATACAAAAAATAAGCTTGTATCACAGGTGTTCTGGAGCACTTAACTGTGATCATACAAAAGAACAGCGGGATGGGCAGACAAATCCTGAGGATTCCTACTGTCCCTCCAACTCACTGTTAGCAATCCCTGTCAGGGTGGTATCTAGCTTCATTAGAAAGGAGTTTTTAATCCCATGTTATTTTGTCATATTGTTTCCAAGGTCAGGGTGGGAGTTTTTGATGACTACAATAGCATTATATTAAATCTTTAGACAAAATAAAATAATCAAAAATTCAACAAAGCATTTTTTTTGACAGGCAGAGTTAGAGAGAGAGAGAGACAGAAAGATCTTCCTTCTGTTGGTTCACCCCCAAATGGCCGCTACGGCCAGCACACTGCACTGATCTGAAGCCAGGAGCCAGGTACTTCCTCCTGGTCTCCCATGCCGGTACAGGGCCCAAACACTTGGGCCATCCTCCACTGCCTTCCTGGGCCACAGCAGAGAGCTGGACTGGAAGAGGAGCAACCGGGACTAGAACCCAGGGTGCTGGCGCTGCATGCGGAGGATTAGCCAAGTGAGCTGCAGCACCAGCCAACAAAGCATGTTTTAAAATTTGCTTTCTCAAATGCCCAGTAGGTCCATTCACTTTCATTGTAGGCTACACATTTAAATTTTAGAGTTTATCCTGCTGTTTTTTAACCTGCAGGCTGTAAGCTCTCTGAGGGTAGAAGTTCTCCATATCTAAATAAGCATGTGGCATGCAGTGGATGCTCACAGATATTTGATGAATATTGTGTGATTGAATATAATATGACTTCATAAGCAGTGAATGTTGATATATATTAAATTTAAGTATCATTAGGAGTCTCCTATAGGGATCTTCTTTCCTGAACTTCGTCTTCCTGGACTTACTTTTAATGTTAATGGAAATAATTTAAATGCAAGACTAAGAGTTTTCCTTAGGATTCACTCTGGCAAGTGTTCCTGGAGATTTAGCCATGACTGTTTTTATGGCTGCAATTTCCTGAATATGAGATCTAGGCCATTCTCCATCATCATAAATCCCATTGGTATACTTAAAAGCACTATTGAAATATTTTCCAATTTTTATATCTTGACTCTTCACTTAGATACATTACTCCAATCTTGAAATTATGTTATATAAATATTGTAGAAGATTGTGGAATTATATTGTAAGAAAAAAGATTAGTATACCACCTCAGAATTCTTAACAAATAGATAGATTCCCAGATGCAAAGTGAAATATTTATGGTAATTATTCAAGTAGATAAAGAAGCCATCTTTGTCCTAATTGTTTGAATATTTTATGCACTGTTCTTTTTTGTGCACTGACTTTTTTTGAACTCACAGGTTTATAATGTGTTTCACTGGATATTTTTTGCCCAGGACTTTTTCAGGAGCAAAGTATAAAAGAATCATTATGAAACAATTGATGAAAAAAAAAGAAGGAAAAAAGAAATTTTTAAAATGTTTATTTTATTTGTTTGAAAGGCAGAGTTACAGAAAGAGTAGAGGAGGTAGAAAGTGAGAGATCTTCCGTCCTCTGATTCACTCCCCAGATGGCTGCAATTGCCAGTGCTGGGCCAGACTGAAGCTAGGAGCCAAGACCTTTTCCGGGTCTTCCACGCAGATGCAGGGCCATCTTCCTCTGCTTTCCTAGGTGCGTTAGATCATAAGTGGAGCAGCTGAGACACAAACCGGTGCCATATGTGATGTCAGCATCATAGGCAGCAGCTTTACTCCATCACAATGCTGGCTCCAGAAAAAAAAAAATGTTTACTTCCTTTAGCTTAAGGAATGACTAGATACAGATTTGCAAACAATAATATCAGGAAGCTGTCTCTCTCCATGCCTGGCCTCTCCTGCCTCTGGGTCAGTTTCAAGCTTGGGTGGGCTTTCTCCACAGGGTAGCAAAGATGGTCACCAGACACCATCCTTGGTGCTCGTGCTTTCTGAAGAAAATATCTCTCCAAGTATGCATATTAAATCCCCATAGAGACTGCTTGGCCTTGCTTTGGTTACCTGCTCATCACTGACCAAGCACTGTGTCAAAGAGAATAGAGCTAGAATAAAGAATAGAGCTGCCATTGTGGCACAGCATGTAGGTCCCCACTTGGGATGCCCAGTCCCATATTGGGGTGCCTGGTTTGAGACCCAGCTCCCCCACTTCCAATCCAGCTTCTTGATAATGTGCATCCTGGGTGGCAGCAGGTGAGATAGTGGTCCAAATACTTGGGTCCCTGTCACCCATGTGGGAGATCTGGCTTCTGGCATTGGCCAGACCCAACTGTTGTGGACATTTGGGAAATAAACTAGCAGATGAAAGATCCCCCCCTCCCTCTTCAAATAAAAAAGGAAAGAAATTTTAAAAAGAGAATAGAGTAGAGTTCATTGAAAGGCCAGCCTGGTTTGCTTATGCACCTTGCCTTGAGAGAGGCCCAGTAGGTAGGGGAGTGACAGTTTTCAATGGAGTTGCCAGTGAAAGAAAATCAGTGGGTGCTAGTAAAAATGGCTGATTATTGTGGCTTTTGAATAAAAATTATTTCTAAGAAATGCAAATAGTTCACAGCAGTTCAACCATATTCATACATTAAAAAGAAATATACTCATGACTGGATTGCATGTTGAGTACCTTTCAGAAAATTCTTTATCCTCTTTGAACTTCAGTTTTGTTTTTTGAAAACACAAGAATAATGTTGATCTTATAATCATGATTAGAAGAGATAATATAACTGACCATGTCTTGTAAACTATGAAGTAAAATCTACATAGTCATAACTTGTTAAGATTTCTAAGAAAATCTTTTCCTCAAGAAAACAAAGTTATCCACGTCAACATTTATAGTCTCTTCTCTCAAAAAACTTCCATTACACCTGTCATGTTTTTTCCTTAGGAATCAGTATTTGAATACAGCATATATATGCTTTGCAAGATGTTTTTGTTGGTGTTGACAATGATGATGATGGTGATAGTGTTGACAGGCACCAGCAATTAGTTACTCAATCAGTACTTGGATAATTAAATGTATTGCTAGGGGGCCAGTGCTGTGGCGCAGCAGGTTAACACCCTGACCTGAAGCGCCCAGCATCTCATCGGAAGTGGCTGCTCCTCTTCTGATCCAGCTCTCTGCTATGGCCTGGGAAAGCAGTACAAGATGGCCCAAGTCCTTGGACCCTTGGACCCTTGCACCCGCATGGGAGACCAGGAGGAAGCTCCTGGCTCCTGGCTTCAGATTGGCACAGCTCCGGCTGTTGCAGCCAATTGGGGAGTGAACCATTGGATGGAAGACCTTTCTCTCTCTCTCTCTTTCTCTCTCTCTCTGCCTCTCTTCTCTGTGTGTAACTCTGACTTTCAAATAAATAAATAAATCTTATAAAAAATGTATTGCTAGGTTTCTGGGGGATGAGAAAAACAGTGTAACCTAGTTTAATGAGAGGTAGATGGATGGCAGACAGAGCCAACTAGCTGGTTTTAAGGTTAAACTAAGCTAATTCACACAGCTAACTAAACAATCTTCTTGAAAGGAAACTCCTGTAAATACCAATAGGATAATGACCAAGGTGCTATTCAAATAAGCACTCCCAGGAAGTGTTTTGCCAGTGAGATTATCTTAACCATCAACTGAAGAGAAATAAAGAAATGTTTTATGGGTGATTCAATTTCACCTGATATATGCACACCATTTTAAGAGAATGAATTAGTCACTCTGTTTGAATCATCTTTATGTGTTCCTTTTAGTAAGGAACTCAAAGCTGGTTAAATGGCTAACACTGTTTCAGAAAGAAAAAGCAGCAGAAACAGAGAAAACAGACATTCTGTGTCGAAACCCTGATCCAGGCACATCACAAGAATAAATGTATTGACAAAAATATGCAAAATGAAAGTATTTCTGGAGTCACTACCAATATAAATATTAAAATTGCTCAGACAGCCAGATCTGGCAGGTTATATAGATGGGAAAGTGAGAGCAATATATGCCAAGTCAGTGGCATTGGAATTAAATGCAATTCTAGGAAAAACAATCTCAGAACTGAGAATTATTAGAATTGGAAAATGCTTTGGAGTTCCTTAGTTCATCCCAGAAGTATACTAGTTAATGTGTTTTTTTTTTAAGATTTATTTATTTATTTGAAAGAGTTACATAGAGCAGGAGAAGCAGAGTGGGGCGGGGGGGCCTCCATTCACTGGTTCACTGCCCAGTTGGCCACAATGGCCATAGCTGTGCCGATCCAAACCCAGGAGCCAGGAGTTTCTTCTGGGTCTCCCACACAGGTGCAGGGGCCCACGGACTTGAGCCATCTTCTGCTTTCCCAGGCCTCAGCAGAGAGCCGGATTGGAAGTGGAGCAGTGGATTCTTGAACCTGTGCCCATATGGGATGCTGGCACTGCAGGTGGCGGCTTTACCCACTACATCACAGTGCCAGCCCCAACTAGTTAATGTTTGCTAACATCCCCTCCCCACTAGGGGAGAACAAAGCCCCTGATTTGTAGTGTTTGTCGAATTATGTGGTGTAAATGCTCCTACCTTAGCTGATGGCAAACTACCAAGATCAAGTTACTGAATTGGAGGTTGAGAAGAGATGCACACTACAAAATGTCATGAGCTAGTACCAGCAGACTCTGACACACAACTGGTTCAACTCTGTGATTTCAGAAGTAGGAAAGTGGTTGAGGATAAAAGAGTTGGGTGATTTGTTTTGGGTCATGCAGCTCATCAACCAAGGTGCTGCAGCTTATACCAGACTTTCCCTAATGCTTCATCTCAGGACTGCGAAGGCATTGTGAGGACTGGGCCACTGATCGATTAATGAACCCGTTCAACTCCCCCCTAGCCTAGTTAAGGCCCCTTTAAGGCTCCATGGACCTTCTGACATCGAGTTTAAACCATAGTGTGTTTTTGTCTGTCTCCCCTCATCTGAGCTCTCACTGGCCATTGGAAAGTGTTGTCTTTTTCTTTGAATCCTTGTTATTCTGCATGATCTCTGGCACATTGTAGATGCTCCTAAATGATGTTTGAGGGCATAAACAATGAGAGACCATTTATTGACCTACTGTATGCCATACATTATTTTTAGTGGTTTATGTGCATTAGCCCACGGAATCCTCAGAGTAACCTAACCCACCTAACAAGTGAGGAAGGTCCATGAACCACTCTCATATTTTAGTTGAGAAAACAGAGGCTTAGAGTTACTTGCCCAGGGCCACATAGCGAGTGGATGGATTCTAACTCTGCAGTCTCACTGCAGAATCTGCATACATGACCACTCAGCTGTCACTCAGTTTACTCGGTATCATGAGTCACACAGCTTTGCAGCAAATATTTGTACAAGGATTCACTCCCTTCCTTCCATAGGACATAAGCATTTGTTGGAGATCTAGTCTGGCCAACACACCTTTACTGATGGGGAAGGACCTTAATTAGAATGATCAAATGTATGGAATATTTTAAGTGCCTTAGTTTTCATATTATCTGTGGTTTAAAAAGAAACCTATATTTTAATTTAAAACCTATCAGTTATAGTATGCCCTAGTCCTATTTTTGATACAAATAAATAAATTCAAACTTTATTTTATTTCTCACTGAAACAGTGGCATTACCATTCACTTTCAGAAGATGAAAAGAAGGTATAGGGGTTGGCATTGTGGCTTGGCGGGTAAGCCGCTGCTTAGGATGCCCACGTATCTGAGTGCTGGTTCAAGTACCTGACTGCTCAGCTTCCCATCCAGCTCCTTGGTCATGTGCCTGAGAAGCAGCAGATCTCCTCTCAAGTACTTGGGCCCCTGCACCCACCTGGGAGACCCATATGAAGTCCCTGGCTTCTGGCTTCAGCCTGACACGGCGCCTGACTGTTGCAGTCATTTGAGAAGTAAACCAGTGGATAGAAGATTCATTTATTTCTCTCTCTCTCTCTCTCTCTCTCTCTCTCTCTCTCTCTCTCTCTGCCTCTCTGCCTCTCTGCCTTCCCCCTCCCTCCCTCTGCCTTTCAAATAAATACATTTTTTGAAAAGAAGGTGTCCAAGACTAGAATACTAATTGCAGTGAGTTTGGAAGTTTTTCTTTAAACAGAGAAAATGTCCTTTTCTCTTTGATTATACTTTGCCATCTCATCTAGGGATATTAGGAAAAAAGCCCATTTATGCATTGTCTTGAGTTCTAACTAAGTGAAGTCTAGTACAATGAATGATCTCTGTACCAGCCTTAAGATACAAACTTTATTTTAAGAACATAATTTAATGTAGAACCTCAAATTGTAGAAGATGATCACTTTGAAAGAGCCATCAAAAAGTCTAGAAGCAAAATAATAACCATTTCTCACCCTCCACACTGTTTTTATGAGCATCAAGGAAGATGCAGATTGGTTAGAATTTTTTTTCCTTTTGGCAGCAATGGTTCATTTGTTTTCTTCCTTTGTTATTTTTTTCTATAGAAAAATACAAAAGTAAGTTATTTATTAAGTTAGTTTTCCCAATTTTAGAAGACAATCACCATTTTGAGCAGAACATTTCATTTTTCATATAATAAGTGCAGTTTACATTTGCCTTCTAATCAGACAGCATGTTCGTTTTTTAAAAAAAATAAGTTTCATTTATGTATTTATTTGAAGAGAAAGGGGCAGGGAAAGATAGATTTTCCATCCCCAAATGCCTGTAACATCCATGGCCAAGACAGACCAAAGCCAGAAACCTGGGACTCCATCTTGATTTCCCACATGGATGACAAGAAGCCAAATACCTGAGCCATTGCCTGCTGCCTGCAAGGCACATTAGCAGGAAGCCGGGTTGGAAGTGTTGGCGGGACACTATTCAGAGCACTCCAGCATGGGCTGTGGGCATCCCAAGTGGCAGCTTGACAATCCCTGACCCAGCAGCTTGTCCTTCATCCTTCTTTTCTTCTGTTCCTAATCATTCCCTTCACCAGCACCAAAAACTTGCCAGTACATTTCAAAACAATGAGAGTTATATATAAAAATAGCAAGTTCAGCTCCTTTACATTGATGTGCACTCTGTCACAGTCAGAGTGCTTTGAGAGGTGAAATCTCTTTTATTTATTTATGTTTTTTTTATTACTTGACAGAGTTATAGACAGTGAGAGAGAGAGACAGAGAGAAAGGTCTTCTTCTGTTGGTTCACTCCCCTAATGGCCGCACGGCTGGCGCTGTGCCGATCTGAAGCTAGGAGCCAGGTGCTTCCTCCTTGTCTCCCACACGGGTGCAGGTGCCCAAGCACTTGGGCCATCCTCCACTGCCTTCCCAGGCCACAGCAGAGAGCTAGACTGGAAGTGGAGCAACCGGGATTAGAACCCAGTGCTCATGTGGGATGCCAGCGCCTCAGGCAGAGGATTAACCAAGTGAGCCACGGCGCTGGCCCCAAAAGAGGTGAGATCTCTTTTTGACACATGTAGTCATATGAGACTTTAGGGCTGAGACTCAGGTGGATAAATTCACACAAAGCTGGAGAAGAAGAAAAATGGGCCAGAAGCAGAGAGCTGGTTGTCTAACTCCTGCTGCTGGGCACACTCCCTGATAACTCAGGAAGTTGCTTCAGTATTGGGGAAGCATTTGAGAGAACAGATTCCTGTTTGCCAGACATGGAATTGAATTCTGATTCTACCTGTATGACTTTTAGCAAGTTTTCTCATCTAGAAGAGGAGGATAATAATACTTCCTTGTTCACAGGTGTATGAAGAGTAAATCAGAGGGCTTGGCAGAATGCCTGGCACATGGTAAGCACTCAATCCATGTTATTGTTACTTGCATTATTAAATGGTTAGTCTTCTCTGGTTCTTCACCCTGTGGATGCTTTGCTTTGCCTTCTGGCCCAACTGTACTTTCCTAGTTTTGCTTATTATTTCAAAGCCTGTATCCTCAATCAGATACATCCCTTGCACTCTTATCATCATGTGTCCTTGACCTTCTGCCTTGAGTTTCTTCCATCTTTCTTGAAAATGAACAGGCGGTCACATCTTATCCTAAAGGAGCCCTCAGAGAAGTCCTTTCACTCATTTCTTGCTGACCATAATTTGTATGCCCTGAAATATCTACTCTGAACCTCTTTGTGCACCCTCAAGTCCCTGGTCCGTCCTCTGCACCCATCCCTTTCAGCAGATGATCATGTGCCATAATTTATTTATAAAACCTTGAGGTCATATGCTCTGAACTCCAGTGTTCCTGTATCTTCATCTGATTCTCATTCTCTCCTGCTGCCTCAGTCCTATGACCTCTCTTGTGTTCCAAGGATCTTGGAAATGCCTTTTTTGTTTTTTCCTTTGGAAAAGCTCTGCTAGTAGTTTTATCTCTCATTTGCCTGCTTTGTTTTCTTACTTCCCCAGCCTCAACTGGTTGCTGCTTTCTTGTCCAGATCATTTGCTTTCTACTTTGCACAGATTTCTCTGCCTGCTAAGAATTTCATTCCTCATCCTCCTTGAAGATTCAACTCTAGTTGAATTCCAAGTCTGCCTAGTCGTTCCTAGTCTGCCAGATTCCTATTGCTCTGTATTCCTGTAACTCTGTAAACCCACTGCCTCCACTAGTGATTGTAAGCTTTCCAAGGACAGCACCATGTCTTTATAGACATTGAATCAATATGAGTAGAAGAAAAGAAGGTCTTACAAATAAGCAATTGCCCTACATGAAATTATGTTTCCTACAATTTAAGAGTAAACCTCTCTTGATCCCATTATTATGTTCAATTTGTCTTTTCTTTGGCAAACATCCGACTTCCTCACCACACGTTCCCTTGCTTTTTAATGTCTGACATCACTGCTGAATCTCTAGAAGCTACTTTCTTGAGGGCCAGCAAAGAGCTTCCATGTGGACCACGTTCTGCTCCTTGAGACCCTCACCTGGCTTCTGTGATGCAGTGCATTATTGGCTCTCTTGATGCCCGTCTGACCTAACCTTCCCTGGCTCTTTCACTGGGACCTCAACTGTGGGTATTCTCTAGGGTCCGCTTCATTCACCACCTCTATTCTGTCACCCCATCCTTCCATGAGCATACTCACTCTTGATTTTAACCATCACCTCTTGGCAAATTTCCATTTCAACTAGTCTCAATTACTCCACTAAACCTGTATTCTGCATTTTCATTCCTTCTAGTGTGGTGATAGCAAATGCCTGGTACTCAAACTTCCACCTGCCACTGTCTCATCCAAGACAGATATCACCTCACCCAAAACCCATCAGCCACTTTCCCGGAAGGGTAGCTTCTTCTCCAAACACTTCCCATGGCATCTCTGTTCCTTGGTACACATTCTCTTGTCTGCTCAGAATTCTCACTCTCTACTTATTCTAAGCGCCTCCTTCCTGGTGAATAATGTCAAAGCTGCTAGACATCCCTGCAGTAGAACACTTGCTCATTTACCACCAGCACTTCAAACTCAACACCGTTAAAGCTGTGTTTGCCTGCCTTCAGCCTAACTGCCTACTGCTGACTACTATGATTTTGTGACCTTTCCCTGGATGACTGCTCATTATCTTTGCCTTCTCTTTAGTGCTCTACCTTTAGATGTAAAATACCATTTATGCAAATATGTCTCTCATTGATCTTTTCTTTTCCTTGGGACCACTGCCTAGGCACTGGCCCTATGAGTTCATTGTGGTCTACAATAATTCCTGGTCAATTGGTCTTCTGATTGCCAAGTTTTCCCTATTCAAAGCATCCATGCCTCTAGATCAGTCTTGGAGTAAATCTAATATCAATCTTAGAGTAGAAGCCTGGTTCTATGACTCTCCAGTTCAGAGCTCTTCATTACCTCCTAATGGAAGCCCCCATTTAGTAGAATAAAATTGTCTTTGATTTTGGAGTCAGAAAGATTTGGGATCAAGTTCTAATGTTATGTGACTTTGAACTTCTTTTTTAATTTATTCATTTATTTAACACATATTTGGCATCTACTCTGCTCTGTGCTGGGTACCTGGGATATAGTGTTAAACCAGACATTGTCCTTGCTTTCCTGAACCTCACAGACCTTACAACATAATGACCTTTACCCCATTTCTCATAATCAGACAATGTCTCCTTTCCTTGATGCTTACAGCATTTGGTGTATGCTATGCAGGGTATTCAATGTCATGTGTTATTGTTGTAAGCATATTTATATTATCACTTACCCACATCATAGGTTCATTGAAGGCCAGAGGTGGTGTCTCATTTCCCATAGTGCAAGCACCGAGAAATGCACATGATGATTGCTCAGTGAAAAACTCATGTCGTGTTATAGACTCAGGCTTACTCTTTGGTGTATTGATAATATCTACTGTGTTTTTAGAGACTGTGTTTTTCCTGTGAGAATTAAACTATTCAAAATAAAAAGCAGGTGGCAGGTAGTTAGCCTACCAGTTAAGATGCCTGCATTCTGTATCAGAATACCTGGATTCTATATTTGGCTCAAGCTCCTGACTCAGTCTTCCTGCTAATGCAGACTTTGAGTGACAACAGAAATGGCTCAAGTAACTGGATTCCTGCCACCCATTTGGGAGACCTGCCTTGAGTTCCCAGCTCTCTGCTTTAGCCTAGCCCAAGCCCAGCAGTGTGGCCATTTGAGGGCTGAACCAGCAGATGGTTCTCTCTGTCTCTCAAATAAACAAAATTTTAAGAGAAAAAAAGTTATTTAATTTCTATTCATTCTAAGGCCTCTCCTTCCCAAAATGTTACCTGATTATAGCCATTGTAAGTAGAAGTCACACTGTTTATATACTGAGCAGCAAATCCACTCGTGCTTCCTAATAGAAATATTATCCATGTGCATACAATGGAATGTCAAAATCATGTTCCTTTTACTAAATGGCTTTTTAACTTGGTAATGAAAAAAACAGGTTGTACTTTAATTCTAAAGATTATATTTTATTTTATATGTTTTCAGCTTACTCTTTGGGTTCCTGGTGATCTTACATTAAGCATTTGTCTATCTGAAACAATAGGTTAACTATAGCCAAATTCTAACTGTACCTTTCCTCTGCACACAAAATCCTATAAACAGCATGTGATCATATTACTTCTAGAATTTATGATTGTTTTCTTCCAAAAGGAATCTAAATTTAGCCTGGTAATTCTACATGCTCCCAAGGAAACAATGCCTGCTGTGATTTCTAGAATAAATGAATCTGAGCCACAGTTCCTTTACTTGACTAACTGAGAAAGTTTAAATATCAACATAGTCATTAGCCACAGATTTGAAACCACATTAAATAACCAACAAGGGGTTAATAAAGAAATGCACTATGTTCCTTACTTCCTTGCTGAATGAGTCTAACTTGGTTGCTGTATCGTCTCTAATGCAGGTCATTGTTTGAGTCTCATAATGGTTCTCTAAAATTACTTGTTCATGGGTTGAATTCTAAAATTAAACTATGTGGAGTCATGTCCAAATGCACAATGCATCTTTATGTGAAACTTGCTGGAGTTTTTTGTTTTCCTTCTATGTAAAAATTCCAGTTAGGAAGCTTTATGTGTGATAGTTTAACTGGGATCATTCTTTCCATTTTTTTCTTCTTTGTTTCTAATGACAACTAAACTGCTCTCGCCTTGAACATGTCTTGGCAGATAAACTTCTCACAATGAAGGCGCCCGCTGTGCTTGCACCTGGCATCCTTGTGCTCCTGTTTACCTTGGTGCCGAGGAGTCATGGGGAGTGTAAAGAGGCACTGGTGAAGTCCGAGATGAATGTGAACATGAAGTATCAGCTTCCCAACTTCACCGCTGAAACGCCCATCCAGAACGTCCTTCTGCACCAGCATCACGTCTACCTCGGTGCCATCAACCACATCTACGTTTTAAATGACAAAGACCTTCAGAAGGTTGCTGAATACGCGACCGGGCCGGTGCTGGAACACCCGGACTGTCTGCCGTGTCAGGACTGCAGCAGCAAAGCCAATTCCTCAGGTGCTGTTTGGAAAGATAACATCAACATGGCTCTGCTTGTTGACAAGTACTATGATGACCAACTCATTAGCTGTGGCAGCGTCAACAGAGGGACCTGCCAGCGACACGTCCTCCCACCTGATAATCCTGCTGACATACAGTCGGGGGTTTACTGTATGTTCTCCCCGCAGGCAGATGAAGAGCCTGGCCAGTGTCCTGACTGCGTGGTGAGCCCCCTGGGAGCCAAAGTTCTCCTATCCAAAAAGCAGCGCTTCATCTATTTCTTTGTGGGCAATACCATAAATTCTTCTTACCTTCCAGATCACTCATTGCATTCGATATCGGTGAGAAGGCTGAAGGAAACACAGGATGGTTTTAAGTTTCTGACGGATCAGTCCTATATTGATGTCCTACCCGAGTTCCGAGATTCCTACCCCATTAAGTATGTCCATGCTTTCGAGAGCAACCATTTTATTTACTTCCTGACTATCCAAAAGGAAACTCTAGATGCTCAGACTTTCCACACAAGAATCATCAGGTTCTGTTCCAAGGACTCCGGCTTGCATTCCTACATGGAAATGCCTCTGGAGTGTATTCTCACGGAGAAGAGGAGGAAGAGAGCCACCAGGGAGGAAGTGTTTAATATCCTTCAGGCTGCATATGTCAGTAAGCCTGGGGCCCATCTTGCTAGGCAGATTGGAGCCAGCCTGGGTGATGACATTCTCTTTGGGGTGTTTGCCCAGAGCAAACCAGATTCCTCTGAACCCATGAATCGATCTGCCGTCTGTGCATTCCCTATCAAATATATCAATGAATTCTTCAACAAGATCGTCAACAAAAACAACGTGAAATGTCTCCAGCATTTTTATGGACCCAATCACGAGCACTGCTTCAATAGGGTAAGTCACACAGATTCCCCACTTACAATGTATGAGACTTAGAACAGCGTAAGTATCGATCTAGAAAAGAGTGTCGGGAGTGATGTTTGTGCTTGGTAAATGGTCTTTGTCCAAAATATTTGCAGATTCTGTCCAAGAAAACTTAGAAATTGCATCTTCATTTATAATTAAAATTGTATCTTTAAAAATTAATGTGGTAGTTAAAAGATACTTTTACAGTTTGAATTTAAATATTTTCAAAACTTCAGATTATTAAAGTTGTTTATCATAAAAGCTTTAGTAGATTTTATCAGATTTATATTGGTTTTAACACAACAGAATTTCTGTAAAACAAAATTAATGAGATCCTTTTGCAGTCTCTGCAACATTTAGAAGATGCTCAACTTAATTTGTGGGATCTTTAAATTAATTAATTAATTTATTAATTTATTTATTATTTGAAAGACTGAGAGGCAGAGAGAGATCACCCATCCTCTGGTTTATTCCCCAAATACCCACAACACCTGGGGATGGGCCAGACCACAGCCAGGAGCCAGGAACTCAAGACAGGTCTCCCACATGGGTGGCAGGGACTCTCTACTTGAGCCATCACCTGTTGTCTCCTGGGGATACACGTTAACAGGAAGCTGGAATTGAGAGCAGAGCAGGAACCTGAACCCAGGAACTCAGATACAGGATGCAAGCATCCCAAGTGGTATCTTAACCACAGACACTCATGCTAATTTGTGGGTTTTAAAGGCATTTTCCTTATGAGACCAAATTTTCTCACTGATAGACAAATGATTATTCAGTATTCTTGACATTAATTAAAGAGACTTTACTTAAAATATATATTTTCAGAAGATATGTGTGTATATATAATATATATTCCAAAATGTTGTTAAATAAAACTTTTTAAATGAGGTAATGTTTTTCTCCAAATAACTTGAAAAAATAGGGTCTGGAGTTGTAGCACAGTGGGTTAAGCTGCTGCCTTTGATATTGGCATCCCATATGAGCACTGGTTAGAGTCCAGGCTGCTCTGCTTCCATTCAAGTCCCTGATAATATGCCTGGGAAGGCAATTGAAGATGGCCCAAGCCGGCTCTGTGGCTCAAAAGGCTAATCCTCTGCCTTGCGGTGCCAGCACACTGGGCTTCCCCGTCGGGGCGCCGGATTCTGTCCCGGTTGCCCCTCTTCCAGGCCAGCTCCCTGCTGTGGCCCGGGAGTGCAGTGGAGGATGGCCCAGGGGAAGGGAGACCAGGAGAAGCACCTGGCTCCTGCCATCGGATCAGCACAGTGCGCCGGCTGCAGCACGGTAGCCATTGGAGGGTGAACCAACGGCAAAGGAAGACCTTTCTCTCTGTCTCTCTCTCTCTCTCTCACTGTCCACTCTGCCTGTCAAAAATAAAAAAAATTAAAAAAAAAAATAAAAAGATGGCCCAAATGCTTGAGCACCTGCCACCCACCTACATGGGAGATGTAAATGAAGTTCCAGGTTCCTGGCTTCAGCCTGGCCCAGTGCCAGCAGTTGCAGCCATTTGGGGAGTGAACCAGCAGATGGAAGATCTCTTTCTGTCTCTCCCTCTCTCTGTAACTCTGCCTTTCAAATAAGTAAATTAAATATTTTAAAAAGAAAATAGAGAGGGAAATGTTTCCTTCCTCCCAAATCCTTCCTTTGAGTATTGACTTTAATCTTGGGGTTCCTTCTTTAATATTTGTTTATCTATCACATTCTAGGTTGGTACTTTTACTGGTTGGTATTTGGTATTATAAATATTTTTAATAAATTATGATTTGTACTTGATAATAAGTGGAATTTTTGTGAAGATACTAGGGAAATTCTTGGTGCTGTGATTTAAATATAATAGAATCTACTAGCTATTCCCAGAAGATCTATCCTGAGAATCATTTGATCACCTGGTACTGGAGGAGCAGCACCAATGTAGGAGTCACTTGTAGCCTGAAGCTTACTTGTCCTGGACCCAGATTGGGTATAAGGACCTGAGTAAGCCTCCGAACCTAATGATGACTCAGAATGAACAAATAGTCTCAAGTCTCAGTTAACTCCAGCAGTTTTCAAGGCTATGCTTGTGAGCAGAAAGAACATTGACTATGTCCTTGACACATGAAAGTATATAATTTGTTAAGAGTACCAAGGGCATATGAATTCAGCAACTTGGGTTGACTTTTTCTGAAATGTCTGGGCTACTTCCCTAGCCCAGACATTTATGGAAATGCTTGGTGCCATTTTTATTAAACTAGGAAAATAATTCTGAGTAAATCAATTCATCTTTTGGAGAACTAAAGACACAATTTCCCTTTTCTCCATCCAAAGACTATGAATATATGTAGCATACATATACACATATCTCAGCTAAGACTTCTTTCCTCTGCACATGCTTAAACGATATGTTGTGGATTTGGGAAACTATAATGGAATTCCCCATGAAGCTATCCCTTTTCTTTTCTAGAAAGTACAAAAGAATGAAAGGAGGCAAAAGGACTTTCATAAACCTAGAATTAGAAAATAAAACTGTAGTATTAATAGCATTACAGAGAGAACACTTTTTCCTGCGTTCAATGAGTTGCTTCAGAAACATAAACCTAAAACAGGTCTAATGGAAGTCCCTAGGGCCTCCAGGGCACGTGACTTGGCTGTTTAAACCTTGCTCTGTTAAAAATGTGAGAGACTTGACTTTACAACAATACATTGGTATCTTATCTCATTGTTTTATTTTGTACATTTCAGCCCCTAGATGTAAAAGTATTTATGGAGTCTAGAAATTGTCAAAACACATCTGAACTTTATCCTACCCCTTGACTTGTTTAGTGTTCCAAGGGGAGCAAAAAGGCAGGATTATACAATGAAATGTAGGTCAGTTTTATCATCCAGGAAAAATGCCCAAAATGCACTAACCACACCTGAAACCATTATCACTCCCATTGCAGAAATTTCTGTGGGAAACAGGATGGAACTTGCCAGTATAGTCTTCTAACTAGGAAAGCTAACTTCTGCATTGGCCACATTCCATAGAGACAAATACCTCCAAACCTCCTTTATTTAATTGCCTATTTATCTTCTTTGGTTACTTATGACAAATTTCTTCTGAAAATGGGACTACACAATTCTCTTTTTTTTTTTTATACTCAGTCCACAAGAAAGACCTGAGATCATTCCAATAATCAGCATATAATCATTTCCCAGCTTCATCTTACAATGAAGGCACCTGGAGCCATTTGTCACACAAACACAATTGATTTACAAGATCAAACTTGCTTGGAAATTCTAAGCAATGAGATGATTTCATTTTGTCTTGGCAAATCTATTTGGCAAGATAGCAGTTGACCCTTCTATTAGTTTCTTGGAACTGAGTTTTTATGTTGGCACAATGTGTAGTGATAGATATGCATGTTGTAGTTTTGTTATTAACAGCACTAATGTTGTATGGAAGGACTCGGGTGTGCTCTATGCACAAGGTTAAGGAAGCTGCAGCAGTTACTTTCATTTAGACCACCCTGTCTTTGATGTGCATGCAGTCACACAATGAATTTCCTGACCCTTATCGAGTTCTTTACCATGTACAGAATACATTTCTATCACAGGATTGGACAAAGAGAGTGGCAGAAAAGGCTCTTTTGCATTCTAGGGGTGCAGCCAGTATATCAAACCTCACTTGCTTGCTTAATGATCACATACAGTGTTGCAGTTCTGAGTCTCACATTCCATGAAATGTGATGCAAACTCTGCTCATGCATCTTCTTATAGTGATGTCCTCAAAAAAGCCTTCTTTTGAGTTCATCTGATAATTCCCAGAACACATCTTTACCCATGAGGTACTTATGCATCAGAACTCTCAGTCTCCACATATGATTCTATTTCTGAAAACTTAATCCAATTCACAAGTGGCCATTCACGAAATACCAATGCCTTTATTGTATTAGTTGGTTTAAAAGAATATATTCTTGATATTCACATGTAGCCATTTCTGTATTATTTCTGAAAGTTATCCTTAAGGGACTGTTACAGGGAGTTCCAATACTTAGAACTATGAAACTATACAAGGAAAAAAAAAAGAAGCTATACAAGAGGACTTCAAAAAGGTCATGGAAACATGCATATTATCAAAAAACTATGCATGAATTTGAAACAAATACTTTTTCACCAAAGTAAATGTCTTAATTCCATTTTTCTAAATCCATCTTAAGTACCTTTATTCCTTTTTTTTTTGTTACTTATCAATGAACCTCCATAAGCATCCTAAACTAGTATTCGTGGAAATTGTTTTAGACTGATGCATATTACCTAAATAGCATTAATATTTGAAATGAAATATTGAGAAATAACACCCATAATATGGAAACTTGGTGAAGACCCAAATCTGGGGAGGAAAGACCTTACCTTCTATTGGAGGATAAACTCTAATAAAAATCCAGTCGATGTGCTTTAAGTTAACTGACATTTCAAATAGTCTCCTGTAAGAGACTTAGTAACATGGTGTTTCCAGGAAAAAACTAGAATCAGTATACATTGGCCCAGTCACAAATGAGAATCAATATTGAACAGAATTCTCTTTTTAGTCCCCAAATCAGCAAAATTCCAGTTCCTTACATTATCATGTATTTACCTAAAGAAGTGGCATAATGCGTTTTGAAAAAAATTTTAATGAATGTTAAAGTTAAAAAAGGATTCCTCACCTGGTGGCAGAGATAGGAGCTCTGAGAGGGCAGCGGGAGCAGGGAATTCGGCTGACAGTTATCTATGACTGCAGTTCTAGAGCTGCCGTTGGATGGTGGTACTGGTAAAGCCAGCCTCAGCCCTCCGCCGTTAACCAGAATTTCTCCACCAACATTGACCTGCTTAACCAACAATGCAGCTGCTTCTCCAAGGTAGGCCTGCAAAGGCAATTAGGAAGCCCTCAGCCAGTTGGAGGGCATCAGGACACCTGCAGGGAAAGACTGGAGATGACAGCATCTAGGAGAAAATGTGCAATTTAGGGTCATTCCTGGCTTCAGATTCTAAGCTGGCCCTTTAACATACAGGTTGTTTGCTTGGGTGAGAAGTTTAAACTCTCAGGTGTTTAAGCCATGGTTTCCTCATTTTTAATTTCTTTTTATTTATTATTTTTTGCCAGGCAGAGTGTGAGAGAGAGAGAGACAGAGAGAGAGCTATAGACAGAGAGAGAGAGAGAGAAAGGTCTTCCTTCCGTTGGTTCACCACTAATGGCCACCACGGCCAGTGCTGTGCCAGTCCGAAGCCAGGAGCTGGGTACTTCCTCCCAGTCACCCATGTGGGTGCAGGGACCCAAGCACTTGGGCCATCCTCCTCTGCCCTCCCGGGCCACAGCAGAGAGCTGGACTGGAAGAGGAGCAACCAGGACCAATACCTGGCACCCCAACTGGGACTAGAACCCAGGGTGCCGGCACCGCAGGCAGAGGATTAGCCAAGCGAGCCAAGGTACTGGCCTTGTTTCCTCATTTTTAAAATGTGGATAATAATAGATATAGATACCTCATGTGGTTATTTGCTCACTAAATGAAATAATTTATAAGTGGCACAATAAGAATTGCTCAGTAATTTAAATTGAATGTTAATATCTATTCCTTGTACTATATTTATGAAGTGTTTTAAAATTTACCTAGTGTTTTCAAATACATGAAAGGCTTTCAAAAAGTTTAAGAAAATATGTATTTTGAGAAAAACTATGCAGGGATTTCAAAAGGTTTTGTACCAGAATCAACTTACCTTTCATTTAATAATGAAAAGAAAAAAAGATAAGTGTTCTTGAAATAGCTCTCACTCTTCCAGAAAATACAGTTAACACATTGCACTCTTTCCTGTGGTTCCATTAGCAAAGTTTTCTTTATTTGTAGACATCTGAAGGAATAAAAGTAGACTTCTAGCGAGGACTTTCATCAGCCTCTTGGACGTCCTAGTGATTAATGATGGGTCAACTGATCTATCATCATAACTAGCAGCTATTACAGGGAGGAATCCTTGCCAAGAGAAAAGAAAATGAAAATGATTGGATTGTTTTCTGGAAGAAACACATTCTGTTGCCCACAGGGGCTTTCCCATCCTTCCTTACCTGTTAAGTAACCACATCCATAATGCTTTATTTCTTCTTATTTCTTATTGTTTCACAGTCCCAATCCAAAGAAAGACAGGGTGAGGAGTGGGGGATGCTTGAGGGAGCAGAGTGTGGGGAGAAAAACAATTGCATCAGAAGTGTTCTGTAGTCAAGCTGGGAGGTATAAATTCTGCCCCTTTGTCCAACTTTCACTTCTAACGACTCTTGGCACTCAGTGATACTGTGCTTATGTGTTTGTCACAGTCTACATAAACAATGGTTCACAGATAATATGGTTTTAGAGAAAGCCAATCTCATGGGTTGTTTGTATCAAGCTTCCTTGTTTTTAAATATCATTTATACTAAAATTCAAAGAGAAGCCAACTGCTTCCCAAAATAAAGGAAACTTAAGGTAGTAATTTTCCATCTCCGTTTCAGCATGCCAAAGTTGAAGGGTCACTACTCAGAGCCATCAAAGGAAGAAAGCAAAGCGATTAGAGCAGTTTTGAGTGAGAGCAAAAATCAAAAGAAAATGCAAACAAGGAATAATACAAACAGGCAGAAAAATAAACATACAGCAATGCTTCTTTATTACTGTTATAAGGATGACAGATGAGGAAAATTGAGTTACATTTAAGTTGTAATGGAAGAAAATAATTGCAGCCTTCCATCAGGAAAAACCACAAGGACCATTATTGATCTGTCATCCTCAGGGCATGTCTCGTAATATTTAATAAAATAAACAAAGATTTATAACTCTTCATAGGCCATATATCTATAATCTCCCACACCATTTGAACTGCAAATGTGGAGTCAGTGTTACGAATAACATCCATGTAATTATACTGGTTTGGCATGCCTTACTTAAACAATCTGGCATTCTCAAGAGAATGTATTTTGTATTGGGGATGAAAAATGTGAAGTCAGATTACAGAGTTATTTTACCTCCTGTGCTCAGAAATGAGAGAATTTTATCCTATATGAAAAATATTATTGGGAATTCTTCATTCATTATATTAGTCCTCCAAACTTAACACTAACTAAATACCTTGGCCATAGACCAAATGTAATAGATATAAAGCTAAATCTTGAAAGAAAATCCTCAAGTTATAAGGATTTGATTTTTTGTTAAATCTAATTAGAGATTCATTAATTTTTCATTTGATTCCTTTTCCTTCTGTAGACTCTATTCTTCTCCAGGCTTAGGGAGTTGCTGCTTCCTTACTTATTCATTTGAATTCCCCATGCTACCCATTGAATGAAAAGTGACATATTATATACTATTTTATTAAAAGACATGTAAAGTTAGATTCTTTCCAGAATTTTATAACACTGTCTGAGATCAGTGGGCACATCATGGAGGTATTGGGAAAAAAAGCCCTTCACCTTTCCCCTTTTTGCTGCTAACCCCTCTTGGAACCATTGTATGGTTCAGTCACAGGTCCCTATCAGGAAACACAAAACAGCAAAAGCATGATGTTTTCAGTAAGTTTAACAGCAGAAGAATACAGTTAAAACCAAAACTGTCCTCAAAACTATAGGTAGGGTTATCTGTGGATTATATTGATTCATGGCACAATTGGTAGCATCTACCTCTTGTGTTGGTAATTATGCCACTTGCATTTTTCATTCATTTTTCATTGTTTCAATATCTTTGAAAGTATGGGTGTATAACCTGTGTTTTATTTAAGTTGTTGATTTCTACTTTGAAATTCATTTGGAAAAATTGATGCAATCAACAATAAGGAGTTCATGCAGAAATCTTTTTTAAAAAATCTTACACAAATGCTAATAAAATTCTGGAGTCACAGTTCTGATAGATGACATTTTCATTGTCATACTACATGATTAGAGATTTATGGAAGCATATGGGATTGTGAATTTTGATAAGGATATTGATCTCTCTGAGCAGTAATGGATTTTTACTCAAAATAATGTTTCAAACTTTGGTTGTTACACCCTTACTTCAGACTTGTGTCTTATCAGCAGCCATCCAACCCTGCACTGTTATCTGCTCACTCTAATAAGAAAAAATGAAGACTTGTCAGAATTTGGATAGAGATAGAGGATCCACCAGGAATTTTTGCTGTTGCTTATTCATGGATTGGCATGGTGACTGATTCAGTGGGCACTGGGAGGGCAGAATGACTCAGTGCCCAGATATGTGCCGTAAGTCACATCTCCAGCGTCCAAGGAAGGCTATAAATGCTCTTTTATCAAGGAAATAAAACCACGGTCTCAGCTAATTGTAAAGTCGTTAAAACTCTCTTGATTTTTTTTTTTTTAATATTGAATGTGCAAGTGATTCTAGGATCCTGGATACATTCTAGTCTGCTAATTATATATTTTTTTCTAACTAAAATGTTCTAGGCTGGTTCATTTGCATATGAATTTCTGGCTAAGCAATGTTAACTGCTTTTCTAAAAGCCTCCCCCTGCTTGGGGAAGCAGTTCATTGCACTGCACTTAAGACTCTGGATGACACTGAAGCAGATGAAGTGTGACTACTTAGTGATACTTCAAAATATTCTTTACCTTCTCAGCAAGAGGACAGCAAACTGTCTAACAAATACATGCTAATGTAGGATAAAGGCTTGTTTCAACTATTCCTGATGTTCACAAATGGGTAAATGCTTTATGAATCATGTAACTATTAAAAAAAATACATTGTGATTCAAACTGAATGATTTCAGTTGTCTAATTTGGGTAGATCACCAAAATTTTCATTAGTCAGAGGACATTAAAATGGTGAATGATACTTCAAATCAGGCCCCAGATAAAAGGGGGAAATTAAGGTCAGTTTTGATTTGGAAAGCATTCTTTTCTAGAGCTGATTTTATGAAAATTAAGTTTGCTGACTTGTCCTTTTAAAATCCATAGATTATTCATGTTTAGCTAGAATGTCTCTGCATGCCAAAAAATATATATGTGTATATTAAATTTTCTAATGAAATTTTAAATTGAAAACGTCTGCTTAACACTTGGTGTGCCAGCAGCCAGTCTACTAACTGAAGTATAAGTGAGATGGTGCCCAGGAAATGGGGAAATACAAAGATTAAATTGGTCTGTTAGTTCTGAGTGAATCAATAGTATTTAGTGCTAATGCACTAAGCAGATTACAAGCACTAATGCAGTGGCAGTCAATAGCTAAGCGAATATCTCTAAAAATTATCTTGACAATAAAATGTGCAATATTTTCCATTTATTTTAAACTAATTACATTATGGGCTTGTTCTTTTATCTTATTGGTTTAAGCCAAGTGCTAGAAGCCCAACCATTTTATTTAGTGTGCAAAATGACCCAAAACTTGTAATCATTTCAACAAGGGACAGAAGAAAGGATTTATTCATAGAACCAGGATTCAGCAAGAAATTCAAGAGCTATTTCTTGACTGTCTAACCCTGCTAGTGTTACAGTGGTGAACGAGCCAGCTATTTGTCTTTTTGAAGCAAACAGACTAAAGCAGACATTACCGTAAACAGTCACACCCATAAACCAGAAAGTTCATGGAAAATGCATATTATAAAAAGATTATTCATGAATTTCATTTTTGCACTAAAATCTTTTAATTATACTTTTTCACAAAATTTTTGAAAGCTCTTTCTACATCACAATTTATGAGATCTGTATGAGGGAAATAAATATTTGTGAATGCAAATGAGAGAGAATATATTAATCTTGTAGTTTAGTCACAAAAGGCCTGCCTGAGGAACCTTTCACATAAAGCTTAACTTTTTAGGAAAGGAATATATCCTTAGTGCATGGGCAGATATACAGCAGACATTTAAAAGCTAATAGTCATTACTTGTCATTCATAAGCTTTACCCTTTAAGTACAAGCCACTGCATATTATCTTATACTTACAAAAACATAACAAGAAGTAGTGCTATGTCTCTATGTTTAAACTTCACTTGTCTTTTCTTTGATTTCTAAATGAATTGTTACTTTTTAGTAAGCATGAAGCTTTTCTTAGTATAAAGAAGGTAACTGTGTAGATTTCTAGAAGCTAGGAACATAGGTTGCAATGTCTCAGAGCCTGTCCCTTACTCAGTTGATTTCAAAGTAGGTATTTCTTGCCTCAGGCCAAGTTGTTTCTTCCTTGTCTCCTCTCCTTTCTTCTGTGACCAAGGCTTGGGACCTTATCTGTCAGAAGCACATTTTCCTCTTAGTGTGGAAGGGGGCTGTTTTTGTAACCAATAAACTCTTATAACCTGCGACAAAGAGAATCATACAAATCTGAGAAGAATCTAAATAAGCTCCTTTGAAACTAACAAACTTGCAATCATTAGTAGAACTCAAGGGAATGTGATGCTGAGTGGCCCTTAGTCACATTGTCTTTCTGCATCTGTGTACTGTGCTCTGCACAATGGCATCCATTTTTAGACCATTTCCTTCTCATGAGAATCATGTGGTGTCAAGGGCTGGGGGAGAGACAAGAGCCCCAGATTCACAAGGATATCATGAGCACCTACTGGATAGACAAGTGTGCACTTGGAGCCATCTCTCTGTCATCTTGATTTATAGGCAAGTTTCTCCAGCTTTAGATGCAGACATACCTTGCCTTTCTCTTTCATTTTAATCATATTATCTATATGGATTAAATCATGCAAATATGAAAATTAAGTTTATGGTCTTAGAAGACAGGCTGTTTTCCTCTTTGTAGCTAAGTACATATTTTTGCAAAGGAAAAATAATAAATAGTGCTGATTACATTTGATAAAAACAATCTGTCTTGCAAAAGAAATCTGTGTATTTAACGCAATAAATAAAAACAGCCTGTGTTGCTGAAGTGTTTTTTGTATAAGTGCAGGGTAACATTTATAATTGTATTTTTATGGCTATCATAAATCAGCCTGTTTTTCTCACACTCACAACCAGGAAGGTTTGCAGTGGGATGTGAAGGTATGCATAGGGGATAGAAAGAAAGACTCACCCTTTTATCTTTCCTTGTTCACTTTCGTTTGGCCAAGGAGTGGTGTTTGTTAAGGGAATAGGAGGCATTTAATCATCGAGTGATTCCTGTGCCCACAAGCCAGAGAGGTCTCTGGCTTGCCCTTCCTGAGAGCTGTGATTACATGCAAGGACTAGTTATTTTCCAGTAAAATGACCACAGTCTTGGGTGTCAAACATTGTTTATGAGAGTACAGTGTGCGGGGGGTTACACAAAAATCTCAGGAAAGATCATAGGAAAGTGAGACTATTTTTCTTCATTTTCCAACCACATAAGAAGGGAATGTTCTAAAGTACAAGAATAAAGGTCAGTAGGAGGTCGAATTAGGTGATCCCAGGGCTTAAGGAACTGAATTAAATGAATGAAGAAGAATTTATAATAGGATATGACATATGTGATGATTCATGAAATATAAATTTATTTGTGGCTCCAACATCATGGTAAATAAGGACCAGTAAATGTATTATTAGAAAGAGTAATGGAAAAATAAATACCAATTATATTGGGCTGATCCAGAGCCAGTGTGGAAAAAAGTGAGCAATGTTGTTTTACTCTCAACTAAACTCACTCTCTTTTTCTGAAGAGTTACAGGAAAGGTGTTGATTCCAGGTAGAGTTGGACATGCAAAGCAGGCATATGATCAATTCTGTTACTAGTCCAATCTTAAGGAGATACGTCAGTGTTTGCAAATGAATGAGTCATACAGTTTAACAATAGTAAGTAAAACTTGTGATGTTGAAAGGTCAAAGTACAAGTTTTTGACATGCATGAGTACAAGGAGGACTAAAATACTTGAGAGCTTTAGCTCAGCAGTTAAGATGATGCTTGGGATACCACATCCCATATCAGAGGGTCTGGGTTTGGGTCCCAGCAAAGCTTCTGGTTACAATTTCCTGCTAATGTGCACCCTGGGAGGTAGCAAGTGTTAGCTCAAGTGGTTGAGTCCCTACCACACAGATGGAAGACTCAGATCGAGTTCCAGGTTCCCAGCTTGGCCTGAATCAGCCTTGACTCTTAGGGGAACAGAGTGAACCAGCAGGTATGAGCGTGCGCACTCTCTCTCTCATCTCTCTCATTCTCTCTGCCTCCTGCATGCCTTTCAAATAAATATATTTTTAATAATTAAAAAGTAGATGTTAATGATAAATTGTGATAATAATTTCTATTTTCCTGTCCAGATACTTTTTGGAATTAAATACTTAGGAATATATAGGCAACATTTACAGACTTTTAGGCTAAGTATGTTGCCCCCATGACTGCTTATATATCTCCATTTGTTTTTAGTAGATTCTACCAAAAAATTCATCTCAGTATTGAAAATTGAAAGGTCAGTATATGTGGCATGGTTGTAAATCAGATAGAAGTTACATATCTATTTTAAAAAGAATATATTATAGATTCTAGGATAACCACGGGATAAGCTATATGCTATTGAGTATGTTATGATCCTAGTGATTATATAACAATCCAATTGAATGCAGATAAACTCATGAAAAAAAGGATTATGAAATATTTGGAAAGTATGCATGTAAATTTTTGTAGGTAAATATTAATATAGTATTTTGTGACCTTTAGATATTAAAAGCTTTGGCCCTTGGAAATTGCTGTTACAACTCCCAGTAACTTATTTAAAGCTGTATGCTGAACGTTCAAGAACTAGTTAAGAAATAGTTGAATGTTCTGTTTTCTCTGTCAATATGTAATAAAATCTCTGTTCCAGTGAATGGCTGGACAATTATTTTAATAACAACATTAGTATAGCCCCATTTTACCTTTCTTGCTGTTAGCCAAGTTTGCATTTCATATACTGATCTGTAAGTAAATCACAAATTAAACTGAAGTATTGTTGATTTAATACTGACTCTTTCTAACCTTCTTCCTGTCTGTCAACCTCAACCCAGTTCCCCAGTGGCTCAGGAAACCCTCTGTTAGGATTAAGTAATAGTTTACACAACCTCTCTCATTCATTAACCCATGTTAGCTTTCTCATTCTTGAACCCAAGCCCTGGTTTATGACTGTAAAGCACCTTATCTAGCTGTTGGTTTGGGTGTGACTACCACCATCTCTTTAATCAAGAAACCTAATATTTCCAAGGAATTATTCGGCCTATCCACATGTCTTCTGTATTAGCACAGTCCCATTTATCTTCCATTCCTTCTGCAAAATAAAAACCAATCATTCATAGCAAATGCAAAGCTTAAAACTTATCCTACATGTACACAAAGCAGACAGGGGTTTTTAGTGTATTGGAAATGATGCCAATAAAGATAAAACCACCTCTCCCTGACTCTGTCCTCTTCCTCACCCAGTCTTATGTCACAAAAGTTTGCTGGAGCAAGTAACCTTTCCTGAAAGCAAACCTGTTTGTATAACTGCATCCTTAAACAGAATTGGAGGGCTTCCCAGTGGTTTCAGTGTAAAAACTCCACACATAACTTGCTTTTTGAGCAGTTTCTTACCTTGGCCTTGGATCTTTGCTGGTCTACCCTCTTACCCAGGGGTGTGCTGGTAAATGTTGAGGGAAGGGAAGAGAGAAGCCCCTGACAAGTAGGGTCTGCCAATTTCTGAAGCATAAATGCCCCAAAGCGCCAAGTCAGAGTTACCGTTGAAACAGTTTTTGTCACCAACAAAAAATTTGGAAGAGGGGAAGGTGCTTGGCTCTGAGAAGGCTCTGCTTGGGATGCCTGCATCCCATAACTGAGAAACTGGGTTCAAATCCTGCCTCCGAAACAGCAGTGATAGCTCAAGTACTTGGAGCCTAGGACTCCTCACTTTACCTTAGCCTAGTCCTGGCTGTTGGAGGCATTTGAGGAGTGAATCAATGGATCGGAGATTCTCTCTCTCTCTCTCTCTCTCTTTCTCTCTCTCTCTCTCTCTCTGCCTTTCAAATAAATAAAACACATGAATAAACTACAAGAAATACAATTTAAAAAAGTAGGAGAGGTACATAATCGACCCTGTGAGCTGATAATGTAGTGGCTCCAGCACAGCTCTGTCACCCCAGCCTGTAGTCCACCTATGGTTCTTATAGTTCCCTCCCAACCCTGCCTTTGCACATACTTCTGCCTCGGATGTTGCTCATTTTGTGTTAAGTGATTTGTGATTTTTTTTTACACTGGTTTTGTCCGGTGAACACTCTGTCCCTACCCTCCAGCATTTCCTTCCCTGGGAAATCATTTCAGATGCCACCATTTCCAGCCGCCCCATCGTATTCCACATCAGCTGCCTTCCCTGTGTGTTCCTGTAGCATTCGTGGCTTATTTCTGCCATTTCTTTTAGCACACACTCAGTGGTCACATGTTCACGAGTTCCATGCTTAGCCCCTGGAAGAGAGGGACTATGGCGTTTCTCTGTATCCGTTCCCAGTACTTACACAAGAGCTAGGATAAAATAAATGCATATCAGATGTGAAAATGACTTAGCCCCATATTTCAAAAAATGTAATGGAATGCTGATTACTAAAAAGAGAATGTTTTAGATAAAATTTTCTCACTCTCTTCCCCAAATCTCTAAAAACTTATTTATAAAACGGAGGATTTTCCTAGAAATTAATCAGCACTGAAGTAAAACTGTGAAGTTCTACCCACCATTGCCCCTTCCTTACACACACAAACACCCCTGCCTGTCCACCGTGAAGATGAATCCAAGGAGAAAAGATAAACATAGGGCAAATAAGCAGGAATTCCAGGACTTTGTGCTCTAAGGAAAATAGAACTTGGGACTGGCACTGTGGTGTAGCAGGTAAAGCCACTGCCTGCAGTACCAGCATCGATATAGGCACTGGTTCGAGTTCCAGCTGCTCTACTTCCAATCCAGCTCTCTGCTTTGGCCTGGGAAAAAAGTGGAAGATGGCCCAAGTCTTGGGCCCCTGAACCCACATGGAAGATCTGGAAGAAGCTCCTGCTCCTTGCTTCGGATTGGCACTGCTCCAGCCATTGCAGCCATTTGGGAAGTGAACCAGCGAATGGGAGACTTCTCTCTGTCTTCTCTCTCTGCCTCTGCCTCCCTGTGGCTCTGACTTTCGAATAAATAAATCTTTTTAAAAAAGAAAAGAAAAAGAAAATGGAACTATAGCTGTCAAGAGGAGCAAGAGGGAAAGCCTTCCCTTCCCCTTCAAGCATTTTGAATCTTCCGACAAAGCAGGTGTTGTCATCTATGAGAAGGATTTTAGGCAGCACCATCTAGTGGACATTGTCCAAGTAGTGATACCAAGAGAGACACCTCCCTTGAAATTTGCACTTGGAATTCATAGATTTTTATTACTGGCCACCAATCTATGATTTTTAAATTAATTAATGTATTTGAAAGACAGTTATAGAGGAAAGGGAGGGATCTTCCATCTACCCGTTCACTCCTCAAATGGCCACATCAACTGGAGCTGAGCCAAGCTGAAGCCAGGAGCCAGGAACTCCATCCAGTTCCCCCATGAGGGTGTAGGGTCCTAAGCAGCTGGGCTGTCTTCTGATACATCTCTGGCACATTAGCAAGGAGCTGGGTAGGAAACGGTGCTCATAATGGGATGCTGGCCAGGGTCACAGGTGGCAGCTTAACCACTGCACAAGCCCCAGTCTATGACTTTAAGTTGAAAATGATGTGCAGGGTTAAGGAAAAGAAATTAAGGGCAGAGGTGTTTATTGAGACCACCCTTCCAAAATGTGTGTGTGTGTATAAACATAAAATAAAGACAAAAAATACCAGCCTTCCTGTGGCATGGGCCTGCACTCCACAGTGGCACCACTTCTTGGCCACCAAGTGTGCACTTAGTACAGACAGAAAGGGTACTGAGGCTGCCTTCACACTGATGCTTCACACTGAGATGAGAAGAGAGCCGGGTGAGCATCAGGGACCTCACCCTTGGAAGGGCTGCCCCCAGACGGAGGTTTCTGATAAGCAGTTCTGGACTGAGACAAGAAGAGGAAGAGTCTCCACACTGGTAAGATGGAGAGGACGGATACAAAGTAACAGCAGCTGTGTTAATGGCAAGCTACAATACAAGCCATGGCTTACACACCAACGTGGGGTACAACTGAACAATTCTTGTGGCAGATAGCTAACTGCCCTTCTGTATTGAGTATGACACTCTTAGGCACATAAACACACCAGGGCTCTTAGCACCTGCAAGGGGAACTGCTCTTGTCTGATTGGTTGGTACAGGGCAATTGGCACTGTATCTTCTGAATCTCTTTTATACCTCCCTGAGTAAGTACATTAAAATTTGGTTTCTGTTAAAGAGAAAAGCAGAAAACCTCTTTATAGGAAGCATTAAAACATGCCTCGCTTGGAACACTGTTCTTTATGAATCACTGTCACTCCTGGCTCTGATTGAAGTTCAGTATGAAGGCTGCTAACCAAAACCACATGGGCTCATCTGTTTAAGACATGATTCACCTTAGGAAGTGGTGATAAAGAAGCAAAAATTTTAACACTTAGAATTCCAAAGCCTTCTAAAGATGAGTCTGGCCGGAATCCTAGTGAATCTTGAGAACAGAGTGGATATGTATTTATTTCATATATATATATGTATATATATATACGTATATATATATGAAATAAATATATGAGGGTATTATATATCATATAAGAGTTTTCATGCATGTATGTGAGTATTTTATATAAGAATATTATACACATGTATGTATATATAAATCCATACACACAAACTTGCACGTAAAATATGTTCTGCTACAGAGATCTCCCCCTTCTCTCATCACTAGTTTACCTTCTGCCCAGACCCCATTAAACTTCCACTTCTTATGTGAGATTTCACAGGCAGTTTCTTTTTCTTTCTTTCTTTCCTTTTTTAAGATTTATTTATTTGAAAGAGCAACAGAGAGAGAGAAAAGTTTTCCAACCACTGGTTCACTCCCCAAATGACAGCAGTAGCCAGGGCTGGGGGAAACTGAAGTCAACAGCCAGGAACACCATCCAAGTCTCCCACATGTGTGGCAAGGGCCCAATACTTGGACTGTCCTTGTGCTGCCTTCCCAGGTGCATTAGCATGGAGCTGGATTGGAAGCAGAGCACCCAGAACTCAAATCAGCACCCGGATGTAGGATGCGGCTGTCTCTAGCAGCAGCTTAACTCACTGCACCACAATGCCAACCCCAGTTATACTTACAAAGTGTTAAACACTTACATACATACATACACACAGAAAAATATGTAGTAAGAATCCTATGATTCTCAAAGATGAACATATTTGGTATTTAACCCTTTGAAAAAACAAAAAAACCTGCCTACCCCTGTTTAGGGAATAATAAAATCTAAGAGTAGACAGATATCAGATCTACAAATTTTGATGAGCCATGAATGACCTCATTCATGAGCTGTAAGTAATTCTGTTCAGTAGGTATGAGTGTTTCAGTTTTACAGATAAAGAGACTGAGGTTTGTTCTAAATTATTAAAATTCTGAATTTTGACCTTATAGACATGAGGAGTCACTAAACAAATAACAGTAATAAAAACTGTTAAATTGCGTGCGGGCAGGGACTTAAATGTTTTTTGCTGACTACTTTATACTTCCAGCATCTAGAATAGAGTGGGTCTTGTGCTTTAGGGTTTTCGTTTTGTTTTGTTTTTTAAGATTGATTGATTGATTTGGAAGTCAAGAGTTACAGGGACAGAGGGAGAGACAGAGAGATTTTCTATTTGCTAGTTCACTCCCCAGATGGCCACAACAGCCAGGGCTGGGGCCAGGCTGAAGCTAGGAGCCAGGAACCTCATCCAGGTCTCCCATGTCGGTGCAGGTCCCAAACACTTGCACCATCTTCCAGTACTTTTCCTAGGATGTCAGCAGGGAACTGGCTCAGAAGTGGAGCAGCCAGGACTCAAACCAACACTTATGGGATGCCGGCATTGCAGGCAGCAGCTTTACCTGCTATGCCACAATGCCAACCCTACGTGCTGTAGTTTTATATTTGTTTCCCAGAGCTACCATAGCAAATTAGTACAAACTTGGTGGCCTAAAACAGCAAAATTTTTTTTCCACTCAGATCTGGAGGCCAGAAATCCAAAATTGAGGTGTCTACCAGGGTTGTGCCCCCTCCCTGGGACTCCGGGGAAGAGTCCATCCTTGTCTGTGGCAGTTCTAGTGCCCCAGATATTCCCACCGTTACAGCAGCCTCACTCCCGTCTCTGCCACTTGTTCCACATCTTCCATATGTTCCTCTGTGTCCTCTCCTATAAAGACAGGAGTCTTTGGACTTAGTGCCTGCCCTAAATCTAGGAAGATTTCATCTCGAGGTCCTTAACCAACTACAAAATCAAAGACCCTGTTTCCAAGTAAGGTGCCATTGTGAAGTTCTTGGTGGACATCAATTTGTGTGTGTGATGGGGTGGAGGAGGACATTGTTCAGCCTACCACAGGTCGCCATATTTTGAATTATTAAATGAATGAGAAATGCCCATTTAATATGATCCTGGCTCCTGTGTCACTTTTAAGCCTCAGCAGAGTTGTCTTATCTGAGTACATGAAGATCTGAGACTTAGAGATCTGGGTGCCCTGTGGTCACACAACTCATGTTCTTTTCAGAATATCCTGAAAGGGCAACTTGGGAGCATTCAAAGAAAGTTTATCAAGTGGACTTGCTGAAGAAGATTCTAGAATCAGGGAATCAGATTGTGGGAGGCCAAGTATGAGATTTTATGAGATGTCCTTTTTTAATGATTTTATTTATTTATTTGACAGGTAGAGTTATAGACAGTGAGAGAGAGAGACAGAGAGAAAGGTCTTCCTTCCATTGGTTCACTCCCCAAATGGCCGTAATGACCGGAGCTGCGCCGATCAGAAGCTAAGAGCTTCTTCATGGTCTCCCACACGGGCCCAGAGGCCCAAGAACTTGGGCCATCCTCCACCACCCTCCCAAGGCCACAGCAGAGAGCTGGATTGGAAGAGGAGCAGCCAGGACTAGAACCAGCACCCATATGGGATGCCAGCACCGCAGGCAGAGGATTAACCTAGTGCACCACAGCACTGGCCCTGAGATTTCCTTTTAATTCATGGAAAAATAGATATGAAATTGATGAGTGGGTCTGAACAATGAAGCAAAGCAAAGACTCAGGGAGGGTGGAGACCTCAACCTTGGGGAGAGGTTAGCAGTGGATGCCACGTGGAGACAGGAGGCTGGAGCAGGAGTCAGCTTGGGGAGAAGCGTGATGAGCGTCCTTGGTGGTTTATTCAGAGGTAGTCTGGAGGCAGTGGTGGGGCCAGGGCTGGCCCTCAGAAGAGAGAGTGCTGATGTGCATGTAAGTTAGGTCACCACCATGAGGCTGTGAGAGCAGGGCAGCTGCAGCACCCAGTACCTCTGAGTCACCAGTGTTGAGGCAGCCACTGGCCAGCCCCCTGCTGTCTCTGAGGCCACAGCCAGAGAGGACGCTCTACCTTCTCACCTAGAGACACCTCAGCCACTCCCCAGCTGTGTGCCTCTGCTAAAATGCCAGCTGAGAGCTCAGGTTGACAGGAACTGGAAGCTGTAGATTACTTCATCAAAGGCAGAAGAGGCTGAAGGATTGAATCAGTGTCTCTTAGACTGTGCGCTGAGCATATCAGATTGAGTTCTTGTTGTTGCACAGAACGGTATTAGGTTCTTAGGGTTGGACCACACCCCAGTCAGTCTGGCTTGTATTACGGACCCCAGAGAGAAAGACCTGCTCTGCCAGAGAGCTCACTCTTCATTTTGCCGAGAACCCAGGTTCCTTAGGCATGTGAGTATAGACTGAGAGGACTCAAAATATGTCTATAAGAAATATAACTAGACACAGAAGTTCAAAACCCTGTGCCTCTGCCTGCAGTGGGCTCCACCATTCCCTCTCCCAGCCCCTTGTGATATAAAGAAGACAGCACATGAATGACATTTATGGAAGTAAGCTAAATGAAATTCCTGAAATTAAAACAGATGGGTTTTTAGCCAATCTAAGAAAAGTTCTAGGGTCTAAGCAAAGAGGGACTTTCTATTTTAAAATATGTGTTCCCAAGAAAACTGTTACTCTGTGTATCTAGAATTTGTACAAAGTATGATTATAGGTAAGCTTATGTTAAAATGCTTCTGGTAATTTAGTCATGGTCAAGATGGCAAGAGAGCTGGTATGAGTCAGCTGGCAGTGGTTTTACAAGATAATGCATTTTCAAATAATTTATCTTGCAAGATTAACAAATTGAATAAAAAAGTAAATATATGAAAAAATTATCTGCAAGACTGATTTAAATTATCTATAGGTGAGCTAAATCTGTCCTATAGATCAATTAAAAGACTCACTATTTTAAATATATCACATCTTAATTACACTGAATTAAATGTAATTGCATATTCACTGCATACATCATAATGTTAACTAAGGGAAACATTTTGAATCAAATACATTGAAACATAGAGTGCTTTGATTTTATTTTCATTACAAAAAAATGATATATGCATGAGTCAGGTAACAAATACCTGGCAAATAGTCATGAAAAGTGTTGCAGCAGGACTTACAAATCATAGATTAATTCTCATTTTTAAAAATTTTAACTATTTATTTGAGAGAGTGCTCCCATCCACTGGTTAACTCCCCAAATGCCCACAGGGCCAGATCTGGTGTGGGCTGAAGCCGGGAGCCAGGAACACAATCCCAGTCTTCATGTAGGTGGCAGGAACCCAATCACTTGGGCCATCACCGTTGCCTCCCAAACTATGCTTTAGCAGGGAGCTGGCATCAGAAGCTGGAGCCAGATATTGAACCCAGGCACTCTTGTATGGGACTCAGCCATCGTAACCACTAAACCAAACACCTGCCCCTTATTCTTATTTTGTGATTCTGGCAGTATAAAAGAATGTGGGTTAAGGGAGTGAGTTTATAACAACGTTTTAAAAAAAAAATACAAGGTGTTGATTATTGGTCCTCATAGGTATATGGTTATTTAGAGGATGATAGTCCTTTGAAAACTCAACACTACTTCTTATAAAAATCCAGAATCCATTTAGATTGGAGGGAGCCCCTGCCAGTTGAAAGATAGAAATTATTTCCTCACTGGGTAATGTAGACAACCCGAGCAGTGGTTTCTTCTGACAGTGGGCTGATGGCAGTGGGTGACTGCAAGCCGGGAGAAGCCTTTGGAAGCCCTCTGTAGAGCTAAGAGAGAACTTCGGAATCCCTTCACTCAGCCCCTCCTGCACTGTGACCGCTCAGTGCCTTGGTTTCTTCCTAATCTTGTTATGCAACTCAGTGAATTAATATTTATACAGTGCTTAGAACAGCCAGACACATTGTAAACACTAGACACAAATGCTCATCAAATAAGTAAAAAAAAAAAAAAAAAAAAAAAAAAAAAAAAAAAACTGGGACCAGAGAGAAGCAAATTATTTGCCTGAGGTCATGCAGCTCATCAAAGCCCAGCTGGAATAGAGCCAACTGTGACCCCTAGGGGTGCTTTTATTCTTTCCTGCAAGTCCTTAGGCCATGGGTGTTGGTTTGCCACTGAAATACCATAGGAATATATAAATAAGAAACACGATGCAGTGTGAGGAATGTTTGTATACCAGGTACACACATATATATGTATATGTTTGCATGTATACCAGGTACACACATATATATGTATATGTTTGCATGTATATGTTTGCATATGAGGGTATTTGAAAAATTTCATGGAAAATGAAATTAAAATATGTTTATTTTGAATCTTGATGTGAAGCAAGGGGAGAGGGAGTGGGAAAGGGGAGGGTTGCGGGTGGGGGGGAAGTTATGGGGGGGGAAGCCATTGTAATCTATAAGCTGTATTTTGGAAATTTATATTCTTTAAATAAAAGCGTTATAAAAAAAAATAAATAAATAAATAAAATATGTTTATTTTTGTGTAAAAAATTGAAATCCATGCATATGAGGGATATTCACAAAGGTCATAGAAAATGCATATTATGAAAAAAAAATGAATCTCAAAAATTTTTGCACCCAAATAAACTTGTCTTGAATGCTATTTTTACATGAATTTTTAAGATAACTTAATACATGAAAAATAAGGTTTCTGCCACCAGGCTATAAAAAAGGAATATGACCAGTGTCTTTAAAGCTGCTGTGTGGCCCATCCGGTAGTGCCCGCTGCTCCCAGAAGAGCGGGTAAACAGCAGTGGGGAAGTGTATCGTCGTCTGTCCTCTGCCCGTGGTTGCACTCAGCATGTGTGTAGGCCTGAGCACGTGTCCTGGGTGAATGTTTTCTCTTACTTCTTTTTCTCTTTTGACTCAAATATTTGAAGGCATCTGGCATTTTCTTACACCTTTTCATTATCCACCTCATTCCTTGTCACTCTCTCCCCATTCCCACCCAATAGAACACATTACTTCTCCCATTCAGAAGACTTCTCATGGGGCGAGGAGTTCAGCTTACTGATTAAGACTCTGCTTGGGACACCCACGTCCCATAAGTGGAGTTCCTGGTTCCAGTCCCAGCTCTGCTGCCGATTCCAGCTTTCTGCTCATGTGCAGCCTGGGAAGTACACAGTGTGTATCCCTGCCACCCGCATTGAGTTCCCACTGCCTGACTTGTAGCCCCTGCTGTTGCAGGCATTTGGGTTGTGAACCACAGGATGGGAGATTGTGTGTGTGTGTGTGTGTGTGTGTGTGTGTGTGTGTGTGTTTCTGCTTTTCGAATAAAGAGATTTTAGAAAAGGGCCACGCTTCAGGTTTTTGTGATCAGGGAACAAGTGTCAATGACAAGCAGAAGGTAGAGCATCTCCCCTGTCAGGGTAGCCACAAAATTAATATGGTATACTGGAAGGTCATCTGGTCTAACACCTTAAGGGCTAAATGACTAAAAAGACAAATCAAGGCAGATTTGAGTGCTGTATTAAGGAGTTGGGATTTTTTTTTCTGTGGGCCTTCAAGAATCCACTGAAGTTTTGGGGAAGGAAATGACAGCTGGTGACTGCATTACAGTAGAGGAGTTGGGAGACTCAGTGCCAGTTAAGAAGTACCCAGCCGGGGCCAGGAAGGGATACAGGGGCAGCTGGCAGGGCTGCTCCAGAGTAGCACTGTGGACAGGGCATAGCCAGACTTAGCAACTAGTTGCATGTGGGCAATGCTAGAGAAAGAGGAATTGGTGATGACTGAATTTTGAAAGTCACCTGCATGCAAGCATGGTCATGTTCATTAACCAAAGCATGTAACAAAGAGAGATTTGAGAGTCAAGATGATTACTACAGCCCAAGATGCTAGTGGTTATCTCCCTGCTGTTGTGCGGGAAATAGTGTTTGCTTCCAGCCTGACACTGAGGAACGGGAGTGAAGTAGTGTCCGGCCTTTTCCATTTCTGTAGTTGTGTAACCCTCAGAACATTGCCCAGACTGGTAAAGAGCAGCAAAAGAAACTCATGAGCCTGAGAGCCAGAGAGACCTGGATTCTCATGTCTGTTCCAGTGGGTCCTGGGCTCTGTGACCAAGCCCTCAGCAGCCCTGAGTCTCATCATTCCTAAAACTGAGTGTGAGAAAACCTCACAGGCCTGTCATGACTCTTGAACATGAAAATGCCCACTTCAGTGCCTGGCACGTGCGGGTACAGGGTAAAGTTGTTTTCTTCCCTCTCTTCCTTCCTTCCTTCCTTCTCCCTTCTTCCTCCCTTTGTTACTGTAGGAACAAGGCAGTCTGGCTCCCTTCAGGAGCAGGTGTGCAACCTGCTGTGCACTCTTCTGCAGCTTCCCAAAGCAGCTGCTCTCCCAGACAACTGCTTGTCCCCACCCACACTCAGCTTTACCCCAAAGCACAAGACCTCCTGGCTTTAGGAAGCACAAATAGCAAGGCGACCACTGGCAGCAGGTTGCTCTTCCAGAGGATGGAGTCCCACACTCAGGAACTGTGTGTACGGTACTGAGAAGCAGCAGCCCCATTCTCCGGGCACGAATGAACAGCAGACATGTTGATTCTTTTGCTTTAGGGGACACAGCAAATCAGACTGAGATTTAGTTGTATTTGCACAGTGCTTTACCTCTGCAATGCTGAGAGCTTAAACCAAGGCTGCCTGTGCTGTTATTCCTCAAAGGCAGCGTGCAGCTCTGTAAGCCAGTTCGTGCCACCCTGGTCCCAGTGGTTGAGTTTGTCAGCATTCTCAGTGGAAATGAGACAAGGAGAGGCCACTCCCCCGAAGTGAATGCTTCAGTGTCACCCTTTCCTTTTTCCTCAAAGTCAGTGCCCCCACCCCTGCCCTGCACATCTCCGCTAAAGGGGAAAATGAAAAAGCAAAAGGTCTGTGTCCCCGGCTTATGAAACTTGAGTGCCACCTGAACCTGACATGGTATTTGTTTTGGGCTCCAAATTGCACAATTTTTCAGGATCAAGAAGTTCTATAAAACCTATTCCAACATTATGCAATGTCCCTGTACCCAGGAATTATATTTGGGGCCAGTGGAGGCTTAACTGGATCCTCTCAGTCCTGAGAAGGTCCCATTTAGAGACCTTTCTGTTTCCTGAAGGAGCTCAGAAGTGCACAATGTAAATTTTGCATTAAGTTAGGTGCAAGTTCCACATGTATGCCTTACTTGTGTGAAGCAGGTGCAGAGAGGCAAAAGACCCAGTTGTATTACTCTTCCTCTCCTTGAAAAGGACCCACAAATTGCCCCAAGCTTGTGGACTCTCTACAGAGACACTTGTAAAACATGCCGCTCCATTCCCCTGCTCACCCCACTCAGGGAGTCAGACCACAGTGTAACCTGGGTAGGTAATGGGCTTTATCTCTGAACAGCTTTGCTGTTGCATTAAGCTTTCATCAAACTGTTATTAAGTACCTGCTGTATGCTAGGCACAATACAGGGCACTGGGGATAAAAGATAAGACAACTCCTGTCTGGTTGATAAAAGCTGCTGATAGTTTATGATCAAAGACTCCACGCTCCACACATAGCACATTGTTTTTGCATCTCGGTGAATCCATCATTTCTCCACCAGTCCTGTGTCCCACATCAAGTCTGATACTTTAATGTTCCTGCAGATGCCATTTGGGGCATGAAGAAAAAGAGAAAGCACTAACAAGAGACAGGATAAACCTCCAACCAAAGCATGACCCTCAGATGGCCTTTGAGTGAAAATTGGCCTTTGCCCTTTAAGCAGCTTCCCTCAGCCCTGAGTATCTTAGCAAAATGGATGATTGATCCCCAATAGAAACTCAATTATCAATTAATCGATTGCTACTCAGTTGCTGGGACATGTCAGTTATCTGCTGCTCCTTGAAGTAATCTGTAGTACTTTAGTGAAGAAAAGCTTCTGATTAAATCATGCAGTTGTACTCATCTATATATCAAAATGAATGTCTAAAACATTTTTAATTAGAAGAGTCAAATTTAATATCTGGGACTCAGTTTATCAATTTATTGCACTTAAAATGAAATAGTTGCTGATATATGAGATCAAGCACTTTAGATGGTTTTTAGTTAGAAATTGAAGAACTTTGCACTCCAGGTGACAGACTTTGACCTTATGGAATAAGGTAATTATAGAGGGAAAACTGAGTTTATATTTGTTCTTAAACAGCAACGTGGTTCAAAATGTAATGTACCAAATTTCTTTTAGTATTTTACATTTGGTATATATACATTTGGTATACAAAATGTAATATACCAAATAATAGGAAAATAACAGAATTTCTAACATCCCAGGCATTTTTCTGGACTTCCAGTGACATACACAGATGTGAAGAATGAACTTTTTCTTTTAGGTTAGACTTCATTTTCCTTAATATATTCCCCCACACCCATTTTCAGATTCAGATTCACTAGTTTAAAAAATTTTTTTGTTTATAAATTTGAAAGGCAGATTGGCAGAGAGAGGAAGAGATCAATCTTCCATCCCCTGGTTCACTTCCCAAATGGACTGAATGACAGGGGCTGGGCCAGGTCGAAACCAAGAGCCCTGAGCTCCATTCTGGTCTCCCACGTGGGAGAAAGAGGTGCAAGCACTTGGCCATCCTCTGCTGCCTTCCCAGGTGCATTAGAAGGAAGCAGGATGAGAAGTGGAACAACAAAGGTTCAAACAAGTGCTCCAGGATGGGCTGCCAGCCTTGCAGGTGGCAGCTTAGCTCACTGTGCCACAACACTGGCCCCCTCATAAACCCTTAACTGCCCTTATTCCTGAGGATGGGAGAACTATCTTTAATAATATTTGTTGAGGAACTGGTGCTGTGGCACAACGGGTTAACACCCTGACCTGAAGAACCAGCATCCCATATGGGTGCCAGTTCGAGTCCCGGATGCTCTGCTTCCAATCCAGCTCTCTGCTATGGCCTGGGAAAGCAGTAGAAGATGGCCAAATTCATTGAGCCCCTGCACCCACATGGGAGACCCGGAATAGGCTCCTGGCTCCTGACTTCGGATCTGCACAGCTCCGGCCATTGCAGCCAGCTGGGGAGTAAACCATTCGATGGAAGACCTCTCTCTCTCTCTCTCTCTCTCTCTCTCTGCGCGTGTGTGTGTGTATGTGTGTATAACTCTGACTTTCAAATAAATAAATAAGATACCTCCACTTTCATCACCCATCTTCTAACCATAACTGATTCACTTACCTGTTCATTCATTCAGTTCATACTTATCAAAGAGCTACTATGTGTGCTATTTAATCTACTGTTAATGTGGTGACTGAGGAGGGTAAAAGAAGATAATCATTCAGGAGAAGTCTCACACCATATTGTCACAGAAACTAGTATTATGTTGCAGCTGTTATGCTACGCTGTGAGACACAGGTTAAAGGTGTCATGAGAACCTGTACTAGAAGCATTTCACTGTAATATTGGGGTCAGGGCGGGTGTCCTGAGAAAATGGAGATGTGCTGAGGTATGAAGGACATGTAGGAGTTGGCAAGGTGCGTGGGGGTGGAAGGAGCATTGGCAACAAAGGGAACAGCGCATGCTAAGGCCCTTCCTGGAAAGACAGGTGGCCTGTTTGGAGAACTGAAAGAAGTCCCATTCACTGGAGTACAAAAGGTACAGGTCTGGAAAAGGTGGCCAGGGGCCAGGGGATGTGAAGCCCTGCAGGCCATGTTGAAGATGCTGCCCTTTGTCTGAAGAGCCATGGGGAGCATTAAGTGTGTTAGACAGAGACATGATCAGATTTGTATTTTTAATGTGGAGAACAGAACCTGACAAATGTGACTGTGGATGTGGTGGGGGCATTACCCAGGAAGAGACAGGATGGCCAGGATGAAGATTGTGGGAATGGAGATAAAGACATTGAGATGTTTAGGAAGTGAGGCTGGGGCTGGTGCTGCAGCTCAACAGGCTAATCCTCTGCCTGCGGTGCCGGCACCCCGGGTTCTAGTCTCAGTTGGGGTGCCGGAATCTGTCCCAGTTGCTCCTCTTCCAGTCCAGCTCTCTGCTGTGGCCCGGGAGGACAGTGAAGGATGGCCCAAGTGCTTGGGCCCTGCACCCGCGTGGGAGACCAGGAAGAAGCAGTTGGCTCCTGGCTTCGGATCGGCACCATAGCAGCCATTTGGGGGGTGAACTAATGAAAGAAAGACCTTTCTCTCTCTCTCTCTCTCTCACTGTCTAACTCTGCCTGTCAAAAAAAAAAAGGAAGAAGAAGTGAGGCTGGTAAAAATTGATGATGGCCTGTGCTTGGGGACTGAGGAGAAGGGAGGATTCAGGGGTGACACTTAGATTTCTGACTTGAGCACCATGAGGAGTGGCGGAGCTGTTCAGTGGTGCCTGGTATCATGGGCAGACAGGGGAAGGTTGTGGTTTTTGCTTTGGTCAGGTGGAGCCTGAGGTCTCTTGACCTGTGAGTGGAGACACAAATGTGAGGCCACCTGGGGAGAGTACCGAGTGGAGTGCAGCAGCCTTGAGCAGCTGCAACCCCGACAGCCAGGCATGGATGGCCCTGGCAATGGAGACATAAATGCTGTGGTCTGAGAGGAGGAAGGAAAACCACAGAATGGAGTGTTGGGTGAAGGGAGGGCTGCACAGCACTTAACAGTCCCCTGCTACTGAACAGTATTTTTTAAAAGCCTTCCATTTGAGGTTGAACCCAAAGGGTGGCTACCAGATTGAGTGATAATTGCCTTTTGGTCAGCTGTATCCTAAAGTGGTTTTCTGGATGTGCTGGGTTCTACTTAAATGGATTAGTGGAGTAGTTTATTTAATCTGTATAGCCACCCTATAATCTAGGTGCTGTTTTACAATTCCACCTATTTCACAGATGAGAGGAATAAATTGCAGGTGGCATAAAGTCATAAAGTTCCAAATGCAGAAAGAGGGCAGAAATTACATAAAACTGAGCATTGGAACCAGGATTTGATGCTGCCCCTGGGTCTGTGGGCTATGCTTACCCACCAGTTATCTGTTAACACCATTCCACATAGCCCCTCTGTACATGTATGCACAAAGGCGTGTACTTTAAAATACAAAGTCAGAGCAGGCGTTTCGCCTGGCAGATAAGACACCCGTGTCCTGTATCAGAGTGCCTCGGGTCACATCCCAGCTCTGGCTCCTGACTCCAGCTTTCTGTCAGTGCAGATCCTTGGCAGCAGCAGATGATGGCTCAAGTAACTGGGTTCCTGCCACCCACACAGGAGACCAAGATTGGGTTCCTGCCTCCTGGCTTCATCCCAGCCCAGTTCTGGCCATTGTGGGCATTTGGGGCATGAATTAGTGGATGGAAGCATTTTCTCTTCCTGTCTTTCCCTCCTATCGTCTTCTCCCTTACCTTCTCCCTCTTTCCTTCTCCTGTTCTCTCTGTCCCTCCTTCTCCTTCTCCTTCTCCCTCTCCCTCTAAAATTAATATTTTAAAAATATAATATCATGTACTTTTGCCACCTTTATTTCAAGGGTTAAGACATTTAAACTTTTATTTTTGTTGTAATGGCATCAGCTAAGTTTATGCATTCATTTTTTAAAAATTTAACAGAGAAGGAAATACCAAGACAGAAAGATCTCGCATCCCCTAGCTCATTCCCCAAATGCCAGCAACAGTTGAGGCTGGCTCAGGCCAAAGCCAGATGTCAGGAACTCAATTCAGGTCTCCTCATGGGTGGTGGGGAACCAAGTACTTAAGTCATCACTGGCTACCTCCCAGGACATGTATTAACAGGAAGCTAGTATCAGGAACAAAGCTGGGACTTGAACTCAGGCACTCGGATATGGGTTTAGGTGTCTTAACTGGCGTCGTAACCACTAGGTCAGACACTACCCTGTGTACTTATGTATTGAACCATGGTGCAAATGATGATAGCAGGGGCCAGCGTTGTGGCACAGCAGGTTGAGCTAGCTCCTGCAATGCCAGCATTCCTTATGAGTACCAGTTTGTGTCTGGGATGCTCCACTTCCAAACCATCTCCCTGCTAATGTGCCTGGGAAGGCACTAGAGGATGGTACAAGAACTTGGGCCCCTGCACCCACGTGGGAGACCCAGATGGAGTTGTCAGTTCCTGGCTTCAACCTGGTCCAGCCCTGACTATTGTGATCACCTGCAGGGTGAACCAGCGAGTGGAAGATCTCTGTCTCTCACACACACACTGTCTCTTCTCTTTCTCTGTAACTCTGCCTTTCAAATAAATAAAAATCAATCTTTTAAAAAAACATGATAGCAAGGTTTGCCCCGTTCTAGAGTCTGTGTATGTGTACACAGCAGTGGCTGGTGAAACTGGAGACTTTGCAGCCTCTAGAAATGTAGACGCCTATCTGGGGCTGTTTGTCTCTGCACGGTTGTCCTTGCCATTCCACTGTGAGCTCTGAAAGGACACACTGGAAAGTTTCTGACCAGCTTGTTTGCATCTGGACTTACATTAACTGTATGACCGTATTTTATTCCAGACACTTTTGAGAAATTCGTCAGACTGTGAAGCACGCAGCGATGAATACCGTACAGAGCTGACCACCGCACTGCAGCGTGTGGACTTATTCATGGGCCAGTTCAACCAAGTCCTCTTAACATCCATCTCCACCTTCATTAAAGGCGACCTCACCATTGCTAACCTCGGAACCTCAGAGGGCCGTTTCATGCAGGTGGGTGCTTTCTGAGCGTGGCTGTCTGTTCTATCTGGTAGTACGCAATCCGTGTTTGTTTTTGCAGGAAGTTATTG
The DNA here is from genome assembly GCA_949820135.1 of Sylvilagus floridanus. Lineage (NCBI taxonomy): Eukaryota > Metazoa > Chordata > Mammalia > Lagomorpha > Leporidae > Sylvilagus > Sylvilagus floridanus. The sequence continues at coordinate 31,077,634 of OX463236.1, read as the reverse complement.
AATTATTGTAGAGGCTAGAGACACACATGGAAAGCCAAACAGTGGTACCTGGTCCACTTTTTACAAAGTGTGCAGCCTATTTGTGTGAAGTTCTTGGAGCTTTCAAAAGTTTGGACGTGGCTGCTTTAATTTTCTTGTTCAGAAAGGTTTACTTTTTTTTTTTTCCATTCATAAATTCTGTCACATGTTTGGAAAGTAAAAATGAAACAATTACAGTATTTCCAGGCCATGTTTTCCTATCTCAAGGGAAGCTACGGATCAAAGGGGAGCTATTGTGTGAACCGTGCGTCTCCGTGAGAAGAAACATTCACATCATTGAGAAATATTGGCAGCAGTCAGGAAGGGAGTCTGTCATCAAACCCCCATTGTAATTCATGCTCTTCTGATTCTACAGAACAGTGGGCCCACTCACAAATAAGTTCTCTACTTTAAAAAAAAATCTGGATTTTATTAAGAAATGTTTTTAATGGGCAGCAACAATATTTCCATACAATAAAATTTCACATTTCTAACTTGGTGGAAATTACCATGTTTCCTTGATAGAGGAATCAAAGCACTTTGCAGAAATTAAAATTAGATTTTCGTGTTAGGTTTATTTTACTGCTTTAATAGTTATCTGTCCTCTCAACATGAGTTCATTAATAGATTCTTGATGAACACAGAATGTCGATGATATCTACAGAAATACTGAATTTCTGCGAATGCTTGAAACTTTCTTTATAAGGAGATGCTTGTACTTAGAGTTGTCTGATAGATTGGTGTGCTGATCAGAGAGTTGTGGTATACCCAGTAAGGATGACAGGGTTTTCCCAGGCCTTGCCCATCTATCCATCCTGTATCTCTATTCTTTTGCAATACACATTTTTAAAAATTACCAATGTCTTCAGAGCAGTCTGGATACCAGTCATTTCCGTATTGTAAGAACCATAAATCATGTTTCTTTTGTACTAGTGGCTTGATAGAATTTTTTCAAAATCGTAAATACAGTCTTCCTAACTAATCATCTAGATCCTGTGACCTAAGTTTTCCCACACTGGTCACCCTTCCTCCTCTGCTTCACAACTTACTAGGTCTGTTCTCCCCCTCCTTTCTGTCCTCCATCCCAGAACTGCTGTACACACCTCATCCATATTGACAGTTTAGCTGTATTCTTACCTTCTCAGAGTTGAAAGAAGGATGTCCAGTCCCTTGCCACATGGACATGCACTGTGGCTATATCTATTATCCCTGGAAAATGTGTAGTGTTATTTTGTGTTTATATGTGTTATTAATTTACATTGATGGTACTCTGTAAAATTCCATAGATCTTGGAGGAGGATGAGAGAGAATAGCATCTGTTGAATTTGCAATATTTTTGCAATGTTCGTTTGCTTCCCTTTATCTTTATTTCTGCTTTTCTATTTTTCCAAATTGCCCATAATCTCACCAATCCAGTTTCATAGTAATAAGCTTTCTACAGTTACTTTAGATCTAACAATGTTTTTAACATCAAAGAGTTCCTGGCCTATTTCCAGATGCTAGAATTCTAATGAAATCCTATTTTTAAATAGGTTGATCGAATACAGAGTCTACCACCCAAGCGATATGTCAGGCACCAGTCTCATTCGAAAAGCTACAGCACATGTTCTATTCATATCCCCCATCATTTATAGAACAAAAGCCATAGTATGTCCATAAAAATAAATAGATACTTGTTTTATGAAAAGTACAGGTGTCACCAATTTTTTTTTTTAAACCAGGTGACCTTAATTCATCAGCTGTCTACTGGAAACCTGTTGACCTTGCTTTGCTAGGCAAATGAGTGGAGCAAAGGAAACAGTGGCACTGAACCTGCATTCAAGCTCTAGAATCTTAGTAGGGAAGACCAGCATTGACCTGGTGACAATAGCATGTGCAGTCAAAGAGCCACAGTGACTCACAGAGCTTCTGTGAGTGTTTCTCTAACACTTGTATAAGACGATTCCTTTCCAGTAAGTTTTATATAGATAAGCATAAAGCATTTGAGATCATTCAGCATCACTGAAATCAAGTTTGTTTATAGCAAATAATGGTGGAGGAGTGGTTAGGAGTGGAGCAAAGAGAGGGGCATGTTCAGCCAGAGCTGTCAGAGCAGTAACTTCCTACCAAGTTCTGTAAATGTTTTGACTGCACCAAAATGCAAAAACTCTGGCCAGACCCAAGTTTCTAGAACTCATGATTTAATAAATACTATGCAGTTTCTGTTACAAAATAGAATGGATATAATTTTTTTCCCAAAGACAGCTGCCACACATGAAAAGGAACAGCAAAATGATTTTATTTCCTTCCTACCCTGAAGCCCAATGGCAAGGTTGCTGTGCGAATTTTTCCTCCCAAGAGTTTGCAGCTGTTTCTGCCCTTCCTATTGTGCTTATATTCAGCTCGCTCTGGGAACACAAGCCACAGCCCCAGCTGTTGGGTGCAAAGTGAATCAGGTATTTCACAGTGGTTATTTGATTAGAAAGAATTATATTGTTTAGCTAACAATATCATGTGTGTGCAGAGAAGACATTTTTGACACATTGCTAGCATTTAAACTTGTGTGACTTATCTTGTACAGGTGCAGCTGCATCTAAATATGCTAATGTGTGTGTGTATTTGAGTCTATATCTGCAGTACCATGCCAGTATAGATTTACCAGTTTTAATTTGTGTGATCACTCTCTCGGGATGCTTTGAAGTAAAATAATATGATAAACTACTTAAAACAGCACCGGTAAACAGGGAAAAACGTGCCTTTTTACAAATCAGGGGTAAGGGTGTAGAAAGGAACAGGACTGAGGACACTGGCACAGTGAGCATGGCTGCATGGGGGAGGGGAGAAAGGAGAGGGGTTCTCATGAAGATCACAGGATAATCACAGGGATTGCCCACGTCTCCCCTTCCAAGCCCCTTCCGAGCTCTTCGTCTAATCTGCATCCAAAACAATGCTTGCTTGATTTTTTTTTTTACAGCACTTGTACGAGGCCTTTAATCTCTCAATGCAGAGCATTGCTATTAAAATATTTGTGCGTGACTGTCAGGCCAGGGAGAGTGAGTGGATCAGGGATGGGGGTGGGGTACTCAGGCCCTTTCAAGATGTGTCTTAAGTTCAGCTCCACAAACATTCACCGGACTGTTACTGTTAATGTGTGCCCCACGCTGGCCTGCCAGCAACAGCCTCTGCCTGGGCACCCTCACAGCTGCCAGTAGGCTCTTTGTTATCATCCTTGCTCTTCCTCCATACCCGCTTCTCTCCTCTCCCTGATCCCATTACAACCAATCACCCTTTTCCTCTTCTGCCTTTAACTGCACTATTGCATCCCAGGAAACTCAAGCATCACCTAAATAGATGTCCTTTGCTAATAGTTTATGGATTATGCTAGTAATCAGGGGGCAGAAAATAATGACTCACTTCCAATCAAAAGAATCCATTCATTTATTGATCTCCTGATTCCAAATTTGTTTGGTTCCTGTGCCACCACTGTGGCAAGTCGGTGTCTGCTCCACTTCCCATCCAGCGCCCTGCTAATATGCCTGAGAAAGCAGCAGCAGATGGCCCAAGTGCTTGGGCCCCTGCACCTATGTGAGACCCAGAAGAAGCTCCCAGCTCCTGCCTTCAGGCTGGTCCACTCCTGGCTGTTGCAGTCATTTGGGGAGTGAACCAGCAGATATAAGATCTGTCTCGGGGCTGGCGCTGTGGTGTAGCAGGTAAAGCCACCACCTGCAGTGCCAGCAACCCATATGGGTGTCAGTGCAAGTCCTGACTGCTGCACTTCTGATCCAGCTCTCTGCTGAATCTGGGAAAGCAGTGTTTGGACCCTTGCACCTGCATGGGAGACCCGGAGGAAGCTCCTGGCTCCTGGCTTCAGATTAGTGCAGCTCTCTCTTCCTCCTTCCCACCCTCCCTCTCTCCCTCTCTCTCTTTCTCTGTGTGTCCCTCTGCCTCTCTGTAACTCTGCGTTTCAAATAAATACATCTTTAAGAAGAAAAAAAAAGATCTCTCTCTCTCTCTCTCTGTGTCTCTCTTCTTCTCAGTCTGTAACTCTACCTTTCAAATAAATAAATCTTTTTTTAAAAAAATACATACCAGTAGATTTTTAAAACTTTTATCATTTCAGAAAAGATATACTCTGTGTATAGGTTGGCTAATCCTTTAGTCAGTATATTGGGAATGTTAATTTGAAGCTGTTGGTTATTTAAAGTTTTTAAAAGATTTCCTAGCTTATTTGGTGTTGAGATGTTCGAGTTTTTCTTTCAGTCTGGTATTGACTCATTTTGACTCATTTTTGACTCATTTCAAAAAGATGGAACACATGTATCGGTACTTGTATAAGGAGGAGCACTGTTTACCAGTTGGGTGTATCAGGCCTCTGTAGAGTCAGGTTGGTATAGAAACACTCCTGGCCTCTCCACCAAAAAAGAGTCAAGGGAAGAAGGGAGGAAAGCTCTGCCCCTCGGCCTGTTGTCTCATCACTTTTCTTTTCCTTTCTTTTTTAAAATCTATTTTATGTATTTGAAAGGCAGAGAGGGAGAGAGAATCTTCCATCACTGGTTTACTTCTCAAATGGCCATAACAGCCAGGGCTGGGCCAGGCAGAAGCCAGGCATGAGAAACTCCATCTGAGTCTTCCGCTGCTCTCCCAGGCACATTAGCAGCGAGCTGGATGGGAATCAGGGTAGCCAGGGACTTGAATCTGCCTCTCAGGCAGTGGCTTGACCTGCTGGACCATAGCACTGGCCCCTACTTTTCAATCTGGCTGTCTGTACCAGTCAGCAATCTCTTCTACTACTCATGTTTTCTGATTTTTTCCCTAATTCAAAAAACTAAATTTTCACCTTAGTGGTAACAAATGCTCTTCTCCTTATATTCTGGTTTCTTTCTAATTAAACACTCATTTCCTTTGCATGCTAAGAAGGTAGTAAACCTGAGGCAAGAAAGAAGCAAGGGGCATCAGGGATTGTACCTTGAAAATGCAGATTAAACTCAAAGGTTATCTAAATTCTGAAACTTTTAAAAGGTCGCATGTCTTCCTAACAGCTTCAGTGAGCCTCTTAAGTCTGTAGATGAAGGCAGTCGTTAGGCCTAGGGGATTTACTTATGTGCCAGAGTCTGCCCTAGGAGCTGCAGGGAAGAGGTAAGTGGACCTGAGTCCACCAGGTCACCTCTAGCTACAGCTGTGTCCACTCATTGATGGTGTCCTCACTTTCACTTGAGTATTTTTCTCTTTGAGTCTCAAATTCCAATAATTTGCATCTTTCATTAAGAAGGAAAATTGCCCTCATTCCTTAACAGAAAACCCTTAGAAATGAAACTAGACAATAGCAAGACTCTCATTCAGTTTTTTTTTTTTTAAGATTTATTTATTTAAAAGGCAGAGTTACAGGGAGGCAGAAAGAGAGAGAGAGAGAGAGAGAGAGAGAGAGAGATCTTCCATTCACTGGTTCACTCCCCAGATGGCCACAACAGCCAGAGCTGGGCTAATCGGAAGCCAGGAGCTGGGAGCTTCCTCCAGGTCTCCCGTGTTGGGTGCAGGGGCCCAAGGACTTGGGCCATCTACTGCTGCTTTCCCAGGCCACAGCAGAGAGCTGAAACATAAGTGAAGCAGCCTGGTCTGGAACTGGTTCCCACATGGGATGCCAGCACTGCAGGTGGTGGCTTTACCCGTTATGGCACAGCTCTGGCCCCTTCCCCTCAGTTTTATTTGCCTTGAAACACAACCATTATTTTTTCTGTTCTTATGCAAGGAAAATTCACTTTGATCTTCAAAAGGTGGTATCAAGCCTGTTGGTTGCATTTTAATCTACATTTCTCTGAGACTGGTCTGCAATGTTATGTGATGCCCGGGTCACAGATGAAGGACTGTGTTGCACGTGTGCAGAGAGGCAGCTGCCCATGTTAGACAGCAGGAGGGCCACAGAGTGGCACAGGTGGAACCCTCACCCATAGAGTTGAATCCCAAAGCAGTGCCTTGGTCAGAGTGTGGTGCCAACAGGAATTGTAGTGCTGCCCAGGTCTCTCTAAGAATATCACAGCATGCAAAGTATTCGTAGTCCACAGCAACTCTGATTAAACCCTGTGTCAGGTTATCATCTGATGTCTTCCAGCCTTGCCCCCTACTCCTGCCCCGCCATTCAAGAAAGCTTCATTCTCATCCATGCTGCAGCATCCCACCCTTGCTCCCCCCTCCACCACGTCAACTCCATGCCCTCCCATACGAGCCCTCAAGCCCTCTGCCTCCTTGGCCAAGCACAGGCACGTGGGCAGCTGCTCCATCTTCCTTGTCTTATTCTCCAGGGGAGAATCCACTTTTGTTCTTCCCACCCCTCCCTCGCTCCAGCCCCTCTTGGATCCTTACCATGAGGGCATGTTTCTCAGGTCAGTGATGGGGCTGCCTGAGGACCGTACTCGGGCAAGAGGAGGGCCTCTGAGGCCGTGAACTGCCAGAAGTAAACCTTCCTCTTATTTAATGTCAGAGAACATCTGGCAGAGAAATACAAACTGAAACCACACTGAGGTTCCACTTCACGCCCTCTAGCATGGCTGTGGTCAAGAAAATGGAGGAGGACAAGTGTTGTGAGAATGTTGAGAAATTAGAACCCCCATGCACTTGATGGTGGGAATGTCGTATGGTGCAGCCATTGGCTAAATGGTTTTGCAGTACTTTAAAAGGTTGAATACAAAGTTACCCTAAGACAGAAGCATTGTGCTTCTAGCTGTCTACACCCAAGAGAAATGAAAACATGTGCTCACACAAAAAGTGATGATGAATGCTCACAGCAGCATTATTCATAATAGCTAATAGTGTAAACAACCCAAGTGTCCAAGTGGTGAATAGAAAAATAAAATGTAGTGTATTCATACAGTGGAGTATTATTTTGCAAGAAAAAGGAGCATGGGTGGAAACATGCTAAGTGAAAGATTCCAGACACAAAAGATCACATCTGAGTATTCTGAGATTTCATCTATCTGAACTATCAAGAAAAGGGAAATCTATAAAGAGAAAAAATAGATTAGTGGCTCTCAGGGTGCGTGGGGAGTTAGGTGAATAATGACAGAGATATAGGGTTTCTTAGGTAATGTAACAGTTCCAAAACTGGTTGTGGTGATAATTGAGTAAATCTATAAATATTCTAAAAATTATTGAATTATCCATTTGAAAAAATTACAGGGTGTAGGTGCTTGCATTTTGCTTTGCAGTGGGTTAAGCCACCTCTTGTGACGGACGCCATTGTCCCATATCTGAGAACCAGTTCAAGCCCTTCCCTTTCCACTTCCATTCCAGCTCCCTGCTAATGCACCTGGGAGACAACAGAAAATGGCTCATATGCTTTAGTCCCTGCCACCCTTGTGGGAGGTCCGGATGTGGTTCCTGGCTCCTCACTTGGACTGGCCGAGTCCTAGCTGTTGCGGCCATTTGGGGAATGAACCAGCAGATGGAAGATCTTTCTCTCCGCCCCCCCCCCTTTCTCTTTGCCTCTCCCCTACCTCTCTTTTAAATAGATAAATAAATTTTTCTTAAAAGTTAGGAGAGTAAATAGAAAGCTACATACAAATATGTTAAATTATTATAAACTTTACTGGTCCAATTAAAATGTAAAATTTCAAGCATGTGGGGAGGAGAGCAGACCTTATTCGTAGGCTCTTAAAAGAATTTATTTGAAAGACAGAGAGAGATCTTTCTGCAGTTGTAGACTCTTACACAAAATTAATTTTGCTCAGGTTTACAAATTTAGGAGCTTATCCACAATGGTTGTACTATATTTGTATGCATATTTCTTCCCCAAGTACTCCCCCAGATAAGTTGTTGGGAGAGGTTATGTGAGATCACAACCATAGCAATCAAGTACTTTTTAGATTCCTTCCCCCATCCAAAATGTAGTAGTCTTACATTTTCAAGAGCATTAAATAAAAAGATTTTGTGACCTATATACCTAAGGTTAGTTGTTGACGCAATGGAAACTCCAAAAAGAATTGCTAGTCTTCTGTTTCATACTAATTGTTTTGGGATTGCCAGGTGATTTATCATAAGAATTAAATTTAGATGCCACTTTCAGTTCTGTCCCTGAGCTATCGCCATGACAACCAAAAAGAACTCCTAATTTCTTGCAAACATTTTTGCTTCAGGGTATTTTGAGTTAAAGTGGTTACTCAATTATTTAGAATTTCAGCAGTAAGAGAAAGTGAGAAATTAAACAATAGAAAAACATTCTTGCCATTTTACAGCCTTAGAAAGCCCTGCAGGAACAGGCTAATGATCTACTAAAACAGTGTTTGCATCTGGGTGCAACTCTGCTCAAAATCCAAAGGATCATTCTCCTTTCCACACAGCTTTCCTGTCCTCTCTTGTTCCATCAAATAGCACTCACCCTAGCTCATTATCAAAAGCAGAGCTTGGGGCCAGCATTGTGGCACAGTGGCTTAAGCTGCAGCCTGAGACACTGACATTCCATATCCCAGTGCCAGTTTGACTCCCAAGTGCTCCATTGTCAATCTACCTCTCTGTGACTGAGCCTTGGAAGGCAACAGAGGATGGCCCAAGTGCTTGGGCCTTCGTCACCCACGTGGGAGACTTAAATGAAGTTCCTGGCTCCTGGCGTCAGCCTGGCCCAGCCCCAGCTGTTCCAGCCATGTGGGGAATAAGCTAATGGATGGAAGATCTCTTTCCCTCTCTCTTTCTGCCTTTCAGGTAAAAAGCAGTAGTAGTCATAGTAGTCATAGTAGTCATAGTAGTAGTCGTAGTAGTAGAGCTTTGGGGGTGTGATTTTGATGCAGCAGTTAAGATACCCCTATTGAATATCAGAATGCCTGGGTTTAAGTTCCACCTCTACTCCCGTTTCTAGCTTCCTGCTACTGAGCACCTTGGGAGGTAGCAGATAATGCCTTAGGAAGTTGGGTACCTGACACCCACATGGGAGACTTGGATTGAATTCCCAACTCTCAGCTTCAGTGTGGCCCAACCATGTCCATTATTGGCATTTGGAGAGTAAAACAGTAGCTTGTAGATCAGTATCCCTCTATACCTTTCAAATAAACAAACAAAAAAAGAAGAAGAAGAAATTCTTTTTTTTTAAGATTTTATTTATTCGAGAGGCAGAGTTACAGACAGACAGAAAGAGAGACAGAGAGAAAGATCTTCCACCTGATGATTCACTCCCTAAATGGCTGCTACAGCCAGAGCTGGGCCGATCCAAAGCCAGAAGCCAGGAGCCTCTTCTGTAGGCGGCAGCTTTACCCACCATGCCACACTGCCGGCCCTGGCTTTTGCTGTTTTGTTTTTTTTTTAGTAATTTAATCCTGGGGTGCCAGGAATAATAATTCATTCCATATGGGCGCTGGTTTGAGTTCCAGCTGCTCCACTTCTGATCCAGCTCTTTACTATGGCCTGGGAAAGCAGTAGAAGATGGCCCAAGTCCTTGGGACCCTCCACCCTTATGGGAGACCCAGAGGAAGCTCCTGGCTCCTGGCTTCAGATCAGCACAGCCCTGGCCATTGCAGCCAACTAGAGAGTGAACCAATGGATGGAAGACCTGCCTCCCTTTCTCTCTCACACTCTCTCTCTCTCTCTCTCTCTCTGTGTGTGTGTGTGTGTGTGTGTGTGTGTGTAACTCTGACTTTCAAATAAATAAATCTTAAAAAAAAAAAAAAAAAAAAAAAAAAGCAAAAGTGGAGCTTCCGGAGCTGTGCGGGTGTAACATTTCCCCCTTGTCATCAAAAACTATGTTGGGGGCAAAGGCTTCCTCCTTAGGCACACTTAACTGATATTGCCGAGATTACTGAAACAAGGAGCAATTGGCAAGGCAAATACTTTGTGAAATTTGTTTTAGTGCTTTGACTCATGAGTTGAAGCTCTTTATTGGTATTTACTCTGTTGCTCCAAGAGTCTATCAGTTGAGTGTTTAAGGAGAGGTCAAGCATGCAGATTCTGGCATTAGATAAAGCTCCTTAGAAACCTGATTCTTGTTCTCTCTTGCTAAAATTCTCTGCCGTCACTTCTTGAAGGAAAATCATAGTACCATCTTTTAGGTTATCGTGCGGCTTCAACGAAGTCTCTGTTTAAAGCCGTTTGCTCAGTGCCCGATTCAGGTAGCTATTAAGACTTCTTTCAGTGCACTTCAGACAGGAAGTCTTAACTGAAGACGCACAAATCAATCGACCCAAGTCCAGGGGTGCAAAGAGCTTCTTTGCAGGAAGAAAAGAGAAAGGTTAGTCCTTTCTGGTAAAGGTGTATTGGATGGGATTCAAAGGGTTGATAAAGTCAAAGATGATGGCCTGGTAATTAAGAAGGAAATGTGTAGAATAGATGTGGGAAGGGCTCAGAGAGGTGACTGTTTTGTAGCAGGTCTGAGTAGAATCTGAGAAACCAGGGAGACAGGCCCAAAATGCAAATAACCATACAAAGCTTCCTAGGTATGAATCATTTCAGTGAGGTGGAAAGCACAAAGTGAGGTGGAGAATAGAGTTGGAGTATTAAGCCAGGCTGAGATTTCTGTTGTTTTGCTTTGTGAGTGAAAGGAGATTTGTTTTTTCACTTTTGCTGTTTGAAGATGACCAAGAAAATATAGGCATGGGGCTGGGGTGGGGAGTGTGGGTCAGAAAATGGAGGAAAGTAGAAAAAAGTGAGGGGAAATGAAGACTGCAAAATTGGATTAATGAAATCTGGGTAGTTTGAGATGGAGGCTTTGAAAGTCTGACGTGTCCTGCTCATCAGTCACTAGCACCATGAGGGAGGTAGAACTAGTAATTGAACCTCTTTTCATTGTGCCTGCAAAGATCACAAGTAGCTATTGGGCCCTAAAGTTAGTTCTGTCCATTCCCATCCTGACCAAGTCATTTAATGTCTGTGCAAATGCAGCCACCCTGCTTAATGGACGTGTTTTGAAAGTGTTGGGTGTTTGAGGTAGAACAAACTCTAGACTAGAAGTGTCACGATGGTTAACTTTTACAGCTCTGTGAGCTTAGTTTCTCTATCAACAGTCTACTCTCTGGGAACAAATGAGGTACTTTGGGAATCTTCCAAAATTGTTTCCACCCACTTGGCTCCTTTATTATGCTCAAGAAAAAATTTACTACTATTCCCTGAAACATTTATATGTTTTACGTGTTTGTTAGAGTCCAAAACAATTACTCCTGTAATTTTCATTCCCATTTTATGAATAATATAGCTGAGGCACAGAAAATGGTTGTTTAATTCATCCTAATCTCTCAGATGCCCATGTTTGTTCCATAGTTTCATACCCATGGCAAGTAAGTACACTTCCAGTACAATCTAATAGGTTGAGAAATGCCAATTTCCTAGAACAGACTTCAAGCCCAGAGATGTGCTCAGCTTCCTAAACCCCTACATACTCAAATATGCAGCCTGATGTCCTACCTAGGAGTGAAAGTCTTTCTGAGAACTCCTAAGCCCCCTTACATCTGTGTTGCACCTATGATAATCACCCTGACTGTATCCCAATTAGTGATCCCCATCTCTGAACTTTATTATTATTGAGTTCCAGGAACTGGGCAGATGGAAATTATGTAGCTGGGAAACACTTCAAATTAGACATACCTGAAACCTAGGGTGACACCAGTTGTCAAACCTCACTTCCCAGGCATTAAAATCATCAGGCCTTATTTTAAAGCTAGGAGATAAAGTAGAAGTTTTGACAGTGGTTTGTAAAAAATACAGAATATCATTTCCGAGTAGCTGGAGGCCTATTTTGACCTCTTAAGGTCTATAAATATGACTTGAGAGCAGCAATGGTGGAACTAGCTCAGGTTTCCAGGCGTCTGTCCACTATGCTCAGCATTACATCAAGGAGAACTGCCCAGTGCGTAGGATCAAGGGGATAGATTAAAAAGTGATCCAGAATCCTTGTGGCATATGTGGTGTCTTCTTTCTGGGGAGGGCCTCACTCTGCCAGTTCCCTGCACAATTGTGAGGATTTGTCTGCCTGTGCTAGCTGATTGATTAGAAGGTCTCCTTCCCTAGAAACCATTAAAAGATCATTGGCAAAAGTTTATCTTGAGGGCTCAAATAAATGGGCTCCAAGGCAGATTAGAGTATGTCATATTGATTTACAAGATGAACTGTGGGGTCTTCAGTTCAAACACCCATGAACTCTCCTAATCTGTTATTACCATTATCATCCACATTTCAGATGCACATTTAAACAGAGCTTGTTGAAATAAGGACGCTTCCTTTTTCTTTCTCAGGTTGTGATTTCTCGAACGATACCGTACGTCCCTCATGTGAATTTTCGCCTGGATTCCCACCCTGTGTCTCCAGAAGTGGTTGTGGAGCACCCGTTAAACCAGAATGGCTACACACTGGTGGTCACAGGAAATAAGGTGAGCCCTGCTCGCATGGGAGTCTGCAAGGACCTGGTTCATCCTGAGGGGGCATTTGCAGGTGTCATGGGGCCTTTATCGTCTCTCTCCTTGTCTTAGACTCACTGCTCCTCCTGGATGTACTTTCTTGAATATTCCAGAGACCTCCTGAAATCCAGTTAATTTTTCCTATTCAAGGAAGATTAGACCAAAGGGCTGTCTTTTCACATTGTGTATTTCTCCTTTCGTCCGGTATTTCTCAATGAGTAAAACAAACACAGAACGAGAAGTACAGTCCTGGTGGCAGAACTTTAGCACAGGCAGATAAATCCTGGAAATGCACATTGGAATCTGACTCTTGCCAGTAATCCCTTTTCTCTGAAAGATGTGCATCTTGTTGCCAGAATGATATGTGACCCTCCTTAGAATTTTCCAGAGGTTCAAATGTGTTTTCCCACTGCTTAAACCATACTCTCTTGTTATTTTAAAATCGTCTCAGACATGGCAAAATATTCCTACTATATACGGCCTGTAACATTGCATGACAAGGCTTGTGTTCTCTGGACAATAATGTTAAATGTTATCATCTATGTGCCAATAATAAAAGGAAATTTGATTTTTAACATTTTAATCACTTAATGATGATTATATGATTAAATGACTTACACAGTTGCTATCCCTAGTAGACTCCATCAAATTATGGATTTTTTACAAAACAAAAACCCATCTAGAAATTCTTTCTGTATCACTATTAGTTTTTTGTTTGCTTGCTTTAAATAAATGCTATTCGCCCTTTAATATGTTTTTAAGAGGCAGAAAGATGGATGGACAGAGAGAGTCCACATCTGCTAGTTCACACATCAAATATTCCAACAGCCTGTACTGGGCTGGGGCTGGTGCTAAGAGCCAGGAACTCAGTCTAGACCTCTTACATGGGTGACAGGGACTCAATTAACTTGATCCATCACCTGCTGCCTACCAGGGTCCACATTGGCAGAAAGCTGGATTCTGGAGCTGGAGCCAGGAGCCAGGAGCCAGGCACTCTGATATGAGATGTAGATATCTGAACTGCTAGACTAACCAGCACACTCTGCCTTTTCTTCACAGATTACCAAAATCCCATTGAACGGGTTGGGCTGTGGACATTTCCAGTCCTGCAGTCAGTGTCTCTCTGCCCCTCCCTTTGTGCAATGTGGCTGGTGCCATGACAAGTGTGTGCCGTCAGAGGAATGCCCCAGCGGGACATGGACTCAAGAGATCTGTCTGCCTGCAATCTACAAGGTAGGAGTCTGTTGGCTGTTATGATTTTTTTCTGTTTTTTTGGCAAACACAGATCACTAAAATAAAATCCAGAGGGCCGATGTTGTGGCACGACAGGTTAAGCCTCTGCCTCTATGAAGCTGGCATCCTATATTGGAGCACCAATGGTTGTGCTTCCAATCCAGCTCCCTGCTAATGCCTGGGAAGGCAGCAGAAGAGGGCCCAAGTGCCTGGGCTTCTGCCACACCTGGGAGACCCAGATGGAGTTCTGTGCTCTTAGCTGTGGCCTGGACCACTTCAGGCCATTGAGGGGAGTGAACCAGCAGTGGAAGATATGTCTCTCCCCCAACCCCACCCCACCACTGATAACTGCCTTTCATATATAAATAAAACCTTTTTTTAAAAAAAGCCCAAAATCAATGTACTCATTTACCAGTGAGACGTCAGCTGAAGTTCCCTCTCCCTCCTGGGGTTATTCTGTGGGTGGCACCTGACGTGCCTGCACCTGAAGCTCTTGCCCACACTCTTTCTTAGGGCAGCTTTCCTCCCACGGTGCTGTGTGAATAAAAGACTGGTGGCCAAGGAGCAGTGGTGGTCCCATTTTCCTCACACTGGGACCTGTTCTATTCCGACTCACCCATACTCTGACTCCTTACCACCTGCTATAACTGCCAAGTGCCCAGACATGACCTTGTCCACAGAAACAGATGTGCTCTTGGCCTGCTCTGGAATGCTAAGCTGCAGCCTACAAACTGACAGTCCCGGTCATGCCAAGACAGACAGGACAGAGGGTTTCTTCGTATCTGGGCACAAGGCATGGCCTTGTCTCAGCACAAATGAGACCAGAGGTTATTTCTCAGAGTGAACTGGGGAGCAGGTGGAGGGACAAGCTCCCATGACAGGCTGTAAGTCTTCTCCCAATGTTTCTGGAAGAGAAATAAAGGCTGAAGTGGTAACTATGCCTACAGCTATACTTTTGTAAGGCATTCCATTCTTAAATTCATCCCAAAAATATTTATTGAGTGCATAGCTTGTAGACACTGGGAAGGTACCTCCCATACAAGACAAACAGCCTCCTGCTGTTAGAGAGCTTAGCTTCTGAAGGTACACATCAGCCGTGACACCACAACCACGTTGTCTAACTCACTTACCTTATTCAGGCAAGTACAGAAGGACACTGCACAATGTGCATGAAAAAATGAAATTAAAAGACAAAAAATTACGTTGATACAAAAAAAAAAATCTTGTAATCCATGCAGATTTGTTCCATAATGCTCACTTTTGAAGACCTTGCCTGTGTGTGAATTTCAAAGATTTTTGGCATAAAGTCAATTTCTTTTAATTCTATTTTCCATGAATGTTTGGAAGTACTCTTATATATTTGGCACTGTGACTATCTCCATGGCAGTGCTTTACAATTTCTTGATCCAAATACATTTTGCTTGAAATACTTCCTGGTGAGGACACAGTATGTGTTTTCTCTTCCCAAATGTGAAACAGTTGGACTTTAGTAAATGGTTCTTGTGAAAGAGTTAAGTTCAAGGTCTCAGTCTCCTGGTTCATGCCCAAGTAAACAAAGTGTGCAAGGCAGCTCAAAAACCACCCCCAAGCTCATGGCTGTTTTCATTTAGTTACGGTTGGGGACAGGATTTGTAGTGGGTGACTAGGTTTTAAACCAAATCCTTTCCTGTTAGGTGTGACACAGGGCCTTAGAATAAACCAAATGAGAGTAAGAAAATGAATTTGTCTCTACTATAGTTTTTATGCATTTTTTTGTTATTCAGTCTACCTTAAAATCAGAAGCCATTGTATACTTTTGTAAACACAGAGCCTTGAAAATTGGAGTCATTAGAAATATAAACTTAGCCACTCTGTGAAAGAGATGTGGAGAGGGTGTGTGGCATACACAATTCAATCACAGTGTGTTCATTTTAAAAATAGCCAGGTTGTAAGTAGAGAAAGGTTTTGTAAATAGAGAATGTAGATTGATGGCCTGTACAAATGAAACATCTAACTTGGACCAATGTGCTTCCTTTTACTAATCAAGAACACTACGCTAAACTGGTTAAAATTGAGTAAATATTTTAGAGTGTTCTGGAACCAGAGATTCTCCCATAATGTTTAAATAGCCCTCCTCTCTCACCTTCTCTGGTCCCAGCACTGTGTAGTTGGCGATTTTAAAAGCTTGCATTGTATCATGCAGATGTCAGACAGGCATGGGCTGTGGGGTTGGAAGGAGAGTAGTGCAGCTGAGTCCATAAATCCCTTTCAGTTCATAGATGTTAGGAAGATTTCATGCTGCACTAGACCGTGACATTTAGCATTCTTACTGCAAAAAAGTAAGACTGACTAGTCATCTTTTTCTTATCTGTCTTAAATGCTACATGCACAAAATCCAGCTAATGTATAGAGTTTCACTTTCCAATACATGTAAGTTAACCTGCGTTTCAAGGTACAGGATGTTCAGAGGCCAAACTCCTTCGCAGTCCCACGTAGGAGAATTTTGAAGGTTGGAAGCCCTTTATTTTGTTTCAAATCTGTCATCTGAGCTCAGACTTAAAGAGCAATGAGAAATGCTTTGGAAGAAGAAGAGCACTTTCCAATGTATTCTGAATTTATTAGGCTAATATTGTGTTCATAGCACTAAATCCAGTCCCATTGAGACGATAAAACATTATTAATTGATCAGAAGACTCAGCTAAAAAACAATTGCAATATCTTTGGGCAGTGGTGATAGGCAGGCAAATTCACTGCCTATTAGAAAAGAAGCCTACTACTGAGAATTTTAATTTTCAAAAAATTTTGATCTGGGGGAGGGGAGGAGTATCTTCCTTATGTTTTATTAAAAATTTTTTTTGAAAACTTAAAATACAGTTGTGGGGTGGGCATTTAAGATGTCACTGGGAACACCAGCTCAGAGTGTCTAGGTTCAAGCTCCTACTCACTTCCAATTCTAGTTTCCTGCTAATGTGCACTTTGGGAGGCACCAGATGATGGCTCAAGTACTTGAGTCCCTGTCACCCATGTAGGAGACCTCAACTGAGTTCTGGGCTCCTGGCTTCAGCTTGCCTGTTGTGGGCATTTGGAGAGTGAACCAGTGAATGGAAAATCAATCAATCAATCTCTCTCTCTCCCTCTCTCCCTCTCTCCCCTCTCCCCTCTCTCTCGCCTCTCTCTCCTTTCTCCCCTCTCTCCCCTCTCACCTCCTTTCACCTCCTTTCACCTCCTCTCTCCCCTATCCTCTCCCTCCCCTCTCTTTCTCTCTCCTTCTCTTCCCCACCTCCCTCCCCCTTTGAAATAAATAAAAATTTTTAAAAAGATTCTATTGGAATGAGCTCATTAGTAAGTGATCTTTCACCTGTGAAAGAATGAGAGCTACTTCTGTGGCTCAATCTCCCCTATCCAGACGGGTGGGAGACCCCAACTCTGTGGCTTAATGCTGGACACTCATTTCCTGCTCACAAAGTCTCTGCCCTTCAGGATCACTCGGAGTTTGCCAGCCCATTGTTGTGTCTGTCCAAGGGTGTGTAGTCCACGACTGCTTCCTTCCTTTCCTCCTGGAAGAGTGAAGGTTATCCCATAAGCCAAGAGGAAAGTGCTCAGCTCAGCCCAGGGCACAGCACTAAGCAGAGCTGGCCTTTCAATCCTTAGAGTCTAGCAGAGGGCTTAAAACGCCCCTTTGTCTCACCAGGGCACCAGTTGAACAACTCCTGATGTCCTTTCCCAAGTCATCGCCCAATCCCTTTGCCAAGTGGCGGCGTGCCTTGAGTGGCAGACTTCAACTTTTACATGGAAAGGAGGGTGTAGGCAGTGGGATCAGGCCATCATCAGCCTTGGGCAGCTGTTTTCGATGAGGAGGCTCCTGCATTAGCAGAGGGAAGAGTGGCTGTGTGACTGCCTCAGACTAGATGGTGTCCTGGGAGGGTTGGCTATCTTGTTCTCTCCTACTGGATTTCTAACATAATAATAAACAGATTTTTTTTCTGCAGCAGTTCTCATTTGACTAGACATGGATGAGGTAAATTTTCATGAAAGGCACACTGTGTAATGGATTTTATGGGTAAAATGGCTATCATAAAAGCATTAAGCTGAGACTTTAAAGGGGTTTGGTAACAAGGGTAAGTTAAGACTTTGGTTTGAGATTATTGACTTAGGAAGGATGGGAATGTTTGCAACTTTGCATTTGACTAAAAGCCCTCAATTGTAAGAGTCGCTTTCAGACTTTCACAAACTTTAGCTCATACCTTTACAGGTTTCTGAGTTGCCTCTATCTTGGTGCTGCATTTTCCCACCATTGTACTTTACAGCACAATTTACAATATGCCCTCCCCCCCCAAAAGAGTACTTCCTTTCTCAATTGTCACAAAGCTGCTGGGGAGAAGCTTATTTTTAACTTGCAAATGTGTTTCTGTTTTCATCATTTTAGCCTCAGAGCAGTTAGTTGTCTTAGAGATCATAAGTGTCTAATGCTGTCTTATGTTGTGGTTGTCAGAGGCTTTTTAAATACACCCAAAGTTTCCTTGAGCCACATCAGAAGGGAGCTGACAGTAATAAAATGGATCTGTTACTTATTTGCCATTGAATGTGAGGGTGAAAGTGAGAGACCAATCCTAAAAATCAGATGTAAAATAATGCTACAGAAGAGCATGAGATACAATACTGATTTGGGGATCTCTAGTTCTCCTGTTGTCTATTTCTATTAATAATAAAATTTATATGCTAAATGTTATATAATTTTTAATGCTTTGTCTGTCAGCTCACAGCTGGTGTAAATACATCCAATAGTGACTATATTTAAAGAATAAAGAAAAATTTTCAATCAATAATAAATGTGAATTAAGCAATATAGGAGCAGGCATTTGACCTAGTGGTTAAGATGTTGGTCAGTACGGCCATGTCCCACATTGGAGTACATGGGCTCAGTCTCTGGCTCCAGCTTCCTGGTAAAATGGATTCCCAGAGGCAGTGGTAATGACTCAAATGGCTGATTCCCTGCCACTCATGTGGGAGAGCTGGACTGAGTTCCAGCTCCTGGTTCCTGACTTTGTCCTCAACGCTGTTGAGGTATTTGGGGAGTGAACCAGCAGAAGAGTGTTCTTTCTCATCCTCAGTTTCTCTCTCTCTCTCTCCCTCTCCCTCACCCTCTCCTTCTCTTTCTCTCTCAAGTAAGTACTTTTAGAACAGGTATAAAGAAGCAGACTCATTTATTTATTTGTTAGTGCCTGGCACATAGAAGGTGCTTTATAAATAGTGAATGAATGATTGGCAGATATGTTGTGAATACCATCTGTGTGTTTGGTGTTGTGATAGCTGCTGAATGCAATTGTACAAACACTGAGCACCAAAAGAGGTATTTTTACTGTGTGCCTTCTTCTCTGGGTAAGAAATACCATAGCAACAAGAAGTAGCACACACACACAGCAAGGCATATATTGCACCTTGGCTTATAGATATGTGAAGGAGCTTGTAGTTCTTGTTTTATTTATTTATATATTTTTAAATTTGAGAGGCGGAGGAGAGCAAGGCCCAGGGCAACAGACACAGAAAGAGCTGCCATCTGCTGGTTCATTTCCCAAATGCCCACAGCAGCCAGAGCCAGGAGTAGGGAACTCATTCCAGGTCTCCCATGTGCATGGCAGAAACTCACTCACTTGACCCATCACCTCATGCTTCCTAGGATCTGCAGGATTATCAGGAAAAGGAAGCTGGAGTCAGGAGCCAGAACCGGGAATTGCACTCAGGTACTCCAGTGTGGGATGGCATGTACCTTAACTGCTAGACCAAATGCCCATTCCCAATGAAGGAGTTTGGGTCGGAGATTGATCAGGAGGCCCATGAAGCATTTCTTTTCAGATTATAAGCAAGTGAAAGTCTGATGTGACTGCTCTTGCTCCAGAGACCCCTAGGACTGGAATCTGCTTTAGAGAAGCCTCCAAAGGCCCTTCCTTTCCACCCTGGCTGAGTCTGCTTTTGGCTCTATCTCTGAGTCCCTTAAAAACAGCTTGTTTCATCAGCATTTCAGGTAGTTTTAGTGTTTGTTCCAGATGCTCTAAAGCGTGCCACCTGTCTCATGTAGTGAAAATTCAGTTTCTACTTGATGTGGAAGAATGGAGCAGTTTCCGACCATTTAAGAATATATATTGTTTCTGTGTTTGTTTTCCACTCCTATGAAAAATAACAATATACTGGATTTTGTTTTAAAGTTCTGTGTTATCCTTGCAGGTTTTCCCAGCCAGTGCACCCCTTGAGGGAGGGACCACACTGACCATCTGTGGCTGGGACTTTGGGTTCAGGAAGAATAATAAATTTGATTTAAAGAAAACCAAAGTCCTCCTTGGAAATGAAAGCTGTAACTTGACCTTACGTGAGAGCACGACAAATATGTAAGGGCTTCAAACTGCTTTTCTGGTTTCTGCTTTGAAAAAAGCCTTGGTTTTTGAATGACTTTTTATAAAAAGCTACCCAGAAAGCCCATGTCTTGAATTTAAAAAGGGCTTGGCCTATCACATCTGCTGTGGGCTTGTTTCATTTTGTTTTCTAATTCTGTTTACATATTGGGGATAAAGAGAGAGCCAAGTAACACCACCTTGGTGAAGAAAAGAAGGATCCAGCATCTGGGAAGTTTTCACTCGTTTCTCTGACAATTTTGCAGAGATTGTCTGAAAGAGCAGCACAGGTTGCAGTCAGTCTGTTTTTCCAGTCTTCAAATACGAAGTCTCCTATAACATTTTTCTATAAAAAATTTTTGTAAAGTCCAGCATTAAGTTCTCGCTTCTAAGTTTGCTTTCTAAACCTGAGAAATGTCATCAAGTACCTCACTTGCATGTTTGAGACTCCTTGGGGATGAGTTTAAGTTTACATTCAGCTAGTATTTATTGGCACTGTAATTGATGGGTTATATCTCATGCATCCATTCTCAAGTTAGGAGGCGACAATGCCTTGCTTATTTTGCACAGGAGGTACCTGCAGTTTAGAGAGGTGGAGCATGACTTAGGAGAGGTTATCCAGAGTCAGAGCTGAACAGGCTTCTGAACGCAGCTCTTCTCATCAAACACCTGTGCTTTCTTTAAGCTCTGAATTCCATAGTGAACAGAGAATCCAGAAACTTCATTATCATGCAGTGCCATCAATGAGTCATTTAAAGTTCTATGAGTTGTTAGCTTATATCTTACAGGATTTATTCTAAGGTTACACAAAGATATAATTCTGCTCATTTTCCTGAGGCTAAAACATCAGCTAATATCATACTTGTTAGTTTAATGGCAAGACAGATTCCTTCTAGAAATCTCCCTTGTAAATTCTCCAAAACTCTTAATCATTACTATATGAATCAGGAACTGTAAAAATGAAACCTTATTGACTCTCTTCTTTACAGAGTTATTTAATGTAACATATTATATTTAAACTTTTTTATAACTATAATATTACTGATTTAAAAATAATTCCATGGAAAGCCTATCACAATTCCATTATTCTCGAATAATTTAACTAAACAGGTAACAAGTATAGCCCCCAAAATGTGCTTGTTGATATATATATTTTAATGAATAGATTTGGCTTTTGGATAGCCAGCTCAGTTTCCTGCACTACTGAAATATCATTCCTTTGTTTTAAGTATGCCAAACATTATCCCTACACTGTGATAAGCTTAGACTTAGATTATTATGCACTTTTCAATCAGTGGGGTCAATGTTGATGAATTAAAACATTTCCTGTTTTGTCTGTACAAATAATGTCATACAAGCGTTATAAAGTTTAGCATAATAGTACAGAAATAGAATTATACAGTGTGCAGTCGTTGGCTTATGATGAACCTCTTGTTGCAGTTCGGAGTAGTCACTATACAATTTATAGTGAATTCACCTTCACATAGAACGGCCAAACTGGAAAACACCTTAGGATTTATAACATACTGAACCTTCATTTGTTTCAGGTTGAAATGCACAGTTGGTTCTACAACGAATGAGCATTTCAATATGTCCATAACTGTTTCAAACAGTCGAGGGAGAACACAGTATAGTACATTTTCCTATGTGGTAAGTCTCACCATCATTTTTCTCATGAACTAGGTGTTTGATTTTATAAAAATTAACAAATTGTCTTGTTTTTATCTCCCATTCAGGATCCTGTAGTAACAAGTATTTCTCCAAGTTATGGCCCGAAGGCCGGTGGCACTTTACTCACTTTAACTGGAAAATACCTGGACAGTGGAAATTCTAGACACATTTCAATTGGTGGAAAAACGTGTATTTTAAAAAGGTTTAATAAATTTATTTATTGTTGGGTTAATATCAATACCTAATAAATCCAGCAAGCCTGGCTGCCTTCTTTCTAGAGAAAAAATCAAGATGTTTATCATTTATTCTTCTGCAGACAAAACTTCCTCCTTCCCAAGTCTATCTACTTCTTTTTGCTGATTTTTCTACTCTTCCTTTATTATTCATTAATCCTGCTTTTCGGTCTTCCCATTCATCCTCTTTATAGTTTAGTATCTTAGCTACATTTTGAGGTATGAGATTCTGATAATGGATGGTAAATTAACCATTTCCGTCAGGATTTATACTTAGAGGCCCATGTTGTGGTGCTGCAGGTTAAGCCACTGTCTGTGACTCCAGTGTTGCTTATCAGAGCACTGTTTCGAGTCCAGATTGTTGTGCTTCTGATCCAGCTCCCTGCTAATGCACTTGGGAAGGCAGCAGAAGGTGACCCAGGTAGTTGGAACCCTTCCATCCTATTGGAGACCCAGCACGAGTTCCAGGTTCCTGGTTGCTGCCTACCAGCCCTGGTTTTTGTGGCCATTTAGGGAGTGAACCAGCAGATGGAAGATCTTTGTCTGTCTGTCTGTCTGTCTGTCTCTCTCTCTGTGTGTGTGTGTGTGTGTGTGTGTGTGTCACTCTGTCTTTCAAATAAATAAAATTAACCTTCTTAAAAGGTTTTATAATTAGACAATGTTACTTTAGGGAGGGAAGAAATGGGGGTGAATGCTTTTGGGAGGTTATGTTTCTGCTTCTTAGACTGAGAAAGGCTCTGTTTACTCAAGTACGAAAAGTACTTTAAGGGTTGTTTAAAATCCCAAATGTGTTGAGATGAAGGATGGCTTTTGTCTACAACAAGGCTAAGTTTGGGATCCAGACCAATGAAAATAGCCTCCACTAGTCAGGACTTTTTTTTAGACCACTTCAGGAAATTCCTATTTAGCATCTATTGAGTTAAATTCTATTGATTTATGAAAATAATCCTAAAATATGTATATTTCTGATGGCTGAAGTCCATTTTCTTAATTTTTATTTGTTCAGCATGTCAAACAGTATTCTTGAGTGTTATACTCCAGCCCAAACCATTTCAACTGAGTTTCCTGTTAAATTGAAAATCGACTTAGCCAACCGAGAAACCAGCAGCTTCAGTTACCGGGAAGACCCCATTGTGGATGAATTTTATCCAACCAAATCTTTTATTAGGTAAGTAGAAGCTGCTGATATGTATCAGAAAATAAGGAACATCAGGTTGATTTGGCTATAGAGGAGTCAAGAGGAATTGCAGCTTTATCTCTGGCTTTTTGATACTGTTGCGTCCAGGAAAAAAAATTACACGCAGGTCCTGGGCACAGTTTTACTCCATCAGTGCCAGTTCATACCAAGAGGCATTTTATCCTATTCTATGATATTTGAAACAGATTATGGCTAAACAGATAAAGGTGCCATCATAAAATGTATGTACCTATATTTAGAGACATTAATTGCATATTAACTGTAGAGCACAAAATCAGAATTCTCTTTTTCTATCATTTCTCAGTGCATTTTCTTGTCTGGTCTGCTTCACACAGCTTTTCCCTATCCCAGACTCCGTTTGACTTAGGACCCAGTTCAACTTGCCTAATCTCTATTAGTTCTATCAGAATAGTGACAATAGTTAATATTCATTTTTTCTTTGTATTTTTTTCAGAGAAAAATATTTCCTTTGTTTATTTGATGAATAAAAATATAAATACATGTCTTCAGTTTATGAAATATGCATTTTTAAGAATATTTTCAAGTTAAATAAGTTGTTTCCAAAGAATTACCCTTGAGCTTCCATTGTGCCTCTAGAAATCTCTGCATGTGATCAAACTGACCCTCTCTTAAAATACTTGGGGGAAAGAACTTGTAAATGCTGCTGTTTTTCTATTTTGTTTGGCCAGCGGTGGAAGTACCATAACAGGTGTTGGAAAAAACCTGGATTCAGTTAGTGTCCCAAGGATGGTAATAAGTGTGCACGAAGCGGGAAGTAACTTCACAGTGGTAAGTCCTGGGGTGATGGGGCTAGGCTCTGCCTTTCTACCACTACTGCTTGCCTTCCAAGGCAGATAGGACATTTGGGTTTTGAGTTTGGGGCTGATTACCTTCCTTGCAGCACAGATCAACAGTCATTTTATTCAACAACTAAAATTATCTACAGTCTTAGGCTGACATTGTAAAACACACACACAGAGTATTTAGGCACAAATGAAGATTACCAACTTGAGGCAGTATCTTTAAAGATACTAAGTGAAAATCACAGCATTCTCCTCTGCCTCTTTTGAATACATGATAGAACACGATGCCTTCAGCTATAAGAAAATGCTTGGGTAAAGCCTCTGATCCTACTTCAACATTCTTCTTTATAAACTATAGACACACAAAGTATTCTTAAACCTTCCTGCTCTTCTTACCATTCTTCTTATCCCTTTGTTAGCACATTATCAAGTAACAAGAAAAAGCCCTAGAATATTTTTGTTAAGTCCTAGAGTTTGATGTTTTTCCACTTTTTCTTATTTTATTTGCAAGTTCCATCAAAATGTAATTGAGGGGCTGGCGCCACGGATCACTTGGTTAATCCTCCACCTGCGGCATTGGCATCCCATATGGGCACCGGGTTCTAGTCCCGGTTGCTCCTGTTTCAGTCCAGCTCTCTGCTGTGGCCCGGGAGGGCAATGGAGGATGGCCCAAGTACTTGGGCCATGCACCCACATGGGAGACCAGAAAGAAGCACCTGTCTCCTGGCTTCAGATTGGCGCAGCACCAGCCGAAGCAGCCATTTGGGGAGTGAACCAATGGAAGGAAGACCTTTCTCTCTGTCTCTCCTCTCTCTCACTGTCTATAACTCTACCTATCAAAAAAAAAATGTAATTGAATGCCTCCTTAAAAGTGATGGAGCCATTTTTGTGCTCTACGAAATTACATAGGTCACATTAAAATGGTCATTTTCGTTAAGAACTTTGGGAGGTTGGAGTTATTTCCAAAGATTCCATACTTTTACTGATGTTTTTCTCCACTATAAAACACCATGATCTAGTTGGACTTGTGCCATCAGCCTAGCGTGAAAGTTCTAACTACTCTCATTCAAGCAAGGTCTTGATTGGGCAGCTGACAGATTGAATTACGCATTTTCTTTTGGATTCCCCATCCAATGTGTCTTGAAAACCAAAGCCACAGTGTTCTTTAATTACAAAAACCAATTTGGGGCTAAAAATGTCAAGCCAAGTCCCCAAACAATAAGGTCATTGCAAATGAGATTTTTCTTGACCTTCTCAATCAGCCACATTGCATCACCTCTAAAGGGTATTATTGGATTTTTATCATATTCCTGAGAGACTGTACTCCAGGGAATCGCCATATGAAGTAAAGGGCTTTGAAATCAATCCCCACACATGGCCACAAACAAAGTTAGAATACCACTACTATTAATTTAAAGGATCTCAGTTCTCTACAACTAAACATAGCAATTTTTCATTAACCAAGTAACTTTTTTGATAGTAAGAATAGCTGCCTGATGTTGGCATGTGATTTCTTTTAAGTAGAAATCTGAGAAATTGTTACTTTATCTGATGACACTGAGCTTCTATGATGAAAATAATGACAAAGTTTCTTTTTTTTTTTTTCTCCCTCATCAGTATCAAGAGGAGGCCTCTTAGCTTTATTCATTCACTTCTAATTAGATGCTTACAAAAAACCTGCTGGGTGTTAGACATAAAGGTGTATATCCTAATGAAGATTCTGACAATAGTGAAGGATAAAAACTTCACCTGTTTACATATGTAGAAGTATGACCCTCTTTCATTTAGCTACAACCATGTCAGTATAATAGAACTATGCATTAGAAGTGGGCAAGAATGAAAATGTAGTGCATTTATTTTACCACTTACTAGTTCAGTCTTTACTGTTTTACCATTGGTTATGCTGACTACCTTGTAAAGAGATATATGTTCCTTTCATGGTCGGTGCCACTTAATTTGAAGCTGACTATGATGAATTGAGCTCATTTATTATTTAACAAATAAAAAAACTCTTAGCCAGGCCTGATTTAGATATATAAATCCAACAATAACGTTAAGCCCAATAAATTTAGATCTTTTGAAATAAAAATAATCACATTCTTAACAAAATGTATGTTCATTTGTTAACTTAAATTATTGCCAGAAGCCTTCAGTGTGTTGTGTAGTTTTCAAATTTCTTGTTCTTTCAAATTTCTTCTTAGAGAATTAATGTGATGGCAATAAAATTTCTCACTTCCATCTTTCAAGATGACAGGAATAAATGGCTTTTAGTGTTAACACATTAATTTGACATAAAACCAAATAATAATATTTTATATATACCATATTTGAGTTTATCTGCTCAATATATACATGTTTAAATGTAGAATATTTTTAAAAATTATTTTTAAAGATA
Organism: Sylvilagus floridanus; assembly: GCA_949820135.1. Lineage (NCBI taxonomy): Eukaryota > Metazoa > Chordata > Mammalia > Lagomorpha > Leporidae > Sylvilagus > Sylvilagus floridanus. The sequence goes on along the minus strand of OX463236.1, from coordinate 31,051,377 downwards.
AAATATCAGATACTAAATTCCGATTGTGCTTTTTATGTATATCCTGAGTTCTTTTTCTATTGTGAATGTAAGTAATTGTTTTATCTCTAACTATACTTGTCAAAGAAAAGGAAATCTAAGGGATGTTATTGCTTGTTTGTCTTTTCCTTGGGGAGAAAAACACAACCATTTAACATTAAGTGTACCACTTTGTGTTGCTGGTTTTAGCCTAAGTACAATCAAGAGGAAACTACATTTTCCAAAATTCCATAAATTAGAATTCCAATGGGGAAGATTTGAAATCACAGATGAAAGGGCATGAAATACTAATAGAACAGTTTCTATAGACTAGAAACATGGCAAAGGATTTACCAATATAAAATGTACAGTGGTCAAGAAGTATAGCATGGGGGTTAAAGCAGTGACTTTTGTAAATAATGTCCTTTAGTGTATGTACCCTCCTTTGCCACTGAGAGTTATATGATCTGGGTGAACGTAATGTGCTCACAAAGGTCAGTTTCTTCATCTGTAAACTGGATGATCAGAGCACCTACCCTTTGGTTGATCATGAATTAAGTAAAACCAACCTGGTGAAGTATTCTGCATAGAACATGGTAATGAATCATTAAAAGCTTAAAACATACTAATAAGATTACCTACCTACTTAACTAACTATAATGTTAACCATGCAATGTTTGTCAGTATATAAAGCACTTTCCCATTTATTACCCACATTGGGAAGAACCCTTTAATCTTAATTATTAAACGAGGAAACTGAGTTTCTAAGTAAGAACAGTGTGTCAATTCTTACAGCTTGTGTTAAAGTTAGGTTATGAACCAAGGACTTCTAACCCCATCAAGTCCAGCCCCTACTCTGCCATAGCTGCTGCAGGACATGAGAAGGCAGTCCCTGTAGAGATCTATCCCGTATTCTTAAGGAAGACAAAATGATGGAGTGAGGGCCAGCCTCAGATACCTTGGCATCATCTATTCTAGGCCAGTGAAGTTGCATGTTCCTTTGAAGACTGCATTGTTTAGGTAATTTTGCATCTACCGTGTTCTTCAAACATTTTGCAAACCATGTTCTTCAACACTGGGAAGTAAATGAATATTTTTGTCAGAAATTGGGTACGTCCAGTTGATTGAAGCAGTGGAATGGGAAAGTCACTATGAGTGTTGTCAAGCTATCATCTGTCAACGGTAGATAATTGTGTCTCCCCACAGGCATGCCAGCATCGGTCCAACTCAGAGATCATCTGCTGCACCACTCCTTCACTGCAACAGCTGAATCTGCACCTCCCCCTGAAAACCAAAGCCTTTTTCATGTTGGATGGGATCCTTTCCAAACACTTTGATCTCACTTATGTACATAATCCTGTGTTTAAGCCTTTTGAAAAGCCAGTGATGATCTCAATGGGCAATGAAAATGTACTGGAAATTAAGGTAAGAAATGCTTAAAACATTCTCTTAAATCATCAGCTCAAACTTTATTAACTTCATAGCTTTATGAATACAATTGTACTTTGTCATATCTTATACTATATCAGCAGTAAACTCTGAAAAAGAAATCTTTTTGGCATAAGACTAAAAGATAAATATAACATGGACTGCATATTAATGAAGTGTTTAAAAGCCCTCATCTATATATTTTAAAAGTAGCAAATGCAGGAAACAAATCTATTAAATAGGCTACCTGTATTGGATTATCTTGCCAGTGTAATACATTCCCCTGGACATTTTACCTAAATGTGCATGTTCTAGGATAAAAGGAAGAACCATGAAAGTAAATGCATCAATTGTAATTATGTGCCTCCTTGTAATAGTTGGAATTTCATATCTGCATATGGTCATCTCTAAGCTGATTTATAAATGGAACTGAGTTCCCACCACCTTAGGAGTATATTAGCCTCTCAGTATAATTCAATAGAGAATAACAGATCATCTTTTCTAAGCCAGCCTGTTGCAAATGAAGAACACTAAAGCCCAGAGAGGTTAACTGGTGTGAGAAGCACAGAAATAGTAACAGAACAGAGACTGGAATATGGCTCTCCTGTCACATCAGTCATGTTCACTTCAAATAACAATAAAACAGGCAAATTGATCAAGACTAATTATCCATTCCCCCGGCCACTCGAAAGATCAAACTATTTATCCTTCAACATGTTGTATTAGACATGCAGAATTTTTTCCTGAAAGATCATCTGAATGCAGACGTGCCCAAACACAAACAAGAGAGCAGTCCTTGTTTAGCAGTAATTTGAGTTCTCATACGTTCACTCCCTGTAAGCATTAGGTTGACAATGAAGTATTCTGCTGTTTCAACAAGATTTTTATCTGCAAACCAACCTATGTGCACATTCACACTCCTACAAGTTTACCAACTATGTGATTGTGTTTTGTACAATAATTAAGCAAGCCCAGCATGAAATTAAATGGAAGCTTGCTTCAATGAACAGCATGTTTACCACAGCAAAGTTCTTTCATCTGCTTCTTTAATTAGTTTTAGAAAAGGAGAAAGAGCTTTTATCACTTCTTTTTTTTTCAATAAAACTAATCTAGTGTGACCTTTTACATTCAAGAATTACTGTTTGCTGTTTGAAAGATTCCATTTGGTTTCTCTTGATGAAAACAAAGGTTTATGTGCAAATAGTTTTACGCCCAAGGAAACCCTCTTTCTGTTCCCATATCTATGATGGGGAGGATTAGAGATAAATGGTTCCTTATCTGCCTTTCCAAGCACAGTCTTGCATAGAAGAGAATACCTCTTTTTCTGTAAATTAAATACCTATTATTCAATGGCCTACAAAACTGTTGGACCAAGGAAAACCTGATCTGACATCATCCTCAGCCTGCTAATGGTATTCCCAACATGGCCCATGGAGTCTCCATAAACAGGCACAAAATAGTTTCTTTCCTGGATGATAAAAGACTGACTCTTTTTCTCCAACAAGGATGTGGCAACTACCATGTCACAGGCAGTAATCTGGTAGGGACAGAGGCAGTTTAAGGGATTATTTTGGTTTCATGAGTCAATCTTTTCCCATAATCCATTTCTCTTATGTATAAGAAGACATCTGAGATGTAAGAGTATTTTTTAATGGGTGACAGTAATTTAACATTTTATCAATTTCTAAAGTTGAGCATAATAAAACCTCTGCACATCTTATGGTAAAAATAAAGAAAAATGAAGCAAGGGATAAATTTTAAAAGTCCACCTCTAGACAAATGGTGGAATGCTTTTATCAAAGGAAGATCATTCTGTTTCATGTTGTGCTTGTTCAATCACCATTCAGAAACTGAGGATAGAGTGTGTATTTTGTCAATGAAAGTGCTGTGGAAGGATCATGTGTTTACAGGGAGGCTTAACTCCTTTTGCCAAGAAGAGGTCATGATCCTCAGCCAGCCATGCATGCAAATATTCCTTGGCTGAAAAAGAAATTGTGATACCGTCCAGTCGACTGTGGGAGTTGCTACCTCAGTTAGCAGTTAACCCAGTGACAACTCCATGGGCAAAAGAACCAGCCAAGTTTGGGTCAAGAAAACACAATAGGGGCCAAGGATCAGTCACTTCTCAGAATGAATCAGAAATCCCGTGATTGGAGGAAGTAGTTTATAGTCTAGGCTTCAAGTCCACCAGGACCAGTTGTGGACAGTGGTCAGCAGCAGTGGGTGTCCTTGTGCTCCTGTCAACAACAACCCACATTTGTAGGGAACTTCACAGTTAACACAATACTTTGACATACATTCTTCCTTCTGAGCCCTATGTGGACCTATGAGGTTGTGAGGCCTGTGATAATTATCCCCATTTATAGGTAAGTAAACAGATTTATAAAGATTAGCTGATTTGTCTTGGGTTACCCATCAGCCATCAGCAGGGCTCATGTAAGCTTCTTGATTTCAGATTCCACAAACTTCACTGAACTGTGATGTTTCTTATATCAGTATTCCTTCGATGTATACCAAAACATCTTTCATATATCATATGGTACCATGACTTATGTACCATTTTTTACATGAAATAGCTCTAAATGTTTTACAAACTTCTAAAAGTGTATTCTGCTGCAAGAAACACACACACTGTTTTCTCCCTATCATATCATGTGACTTATTGTTTGTGAGCACATTTTATGGATGGTAGAGATGTACAGTATTTAATGCTGCAGTGAGAATGGCCTTGTTACCGGGTACTTATTAATAAACTGCAATATTAATAAGCCGATGGGTTCTTGCCACGAATTCAGAAAAGAATTCTGAATATTGGCATAAGTGAACGAGGCAGCATGATAAATTTTAAGCTTTTTATTCAGTGAGAGAAGTGCATAGGGGAGTGAGGGCCCTGTCTAAGAAAGGGAAATCTGGAATCATACCGAGCAGAAGTCAGCCCAGTCACCTGGAGGAGCATGTATGCTGGAGGGCATGGAGCGTGTGGCCTGAAGGCTACACACCCCGGAGGCGCAGGGCAGCAAGGAAGTAGGGCAAAAGGAAAAGGGCAAAAAAGGGCCGAGCCTGCCATGTCCCAGGCCTTTAATCCACTTCCAAAGGGGGGTGGTTAATTAGCCTGATTGGCAGGTGACCACACAGGTGTGGTCAGGTAGGGGCATGAGTTCACACAGGGGTGTGGTGCAGGTGTGGTCTTCCACCTCACAAACCTGATTAATTTTATCCTGTATGCATGCCTACAACAGCCTGACACTACCTTGGAGGATTTGCTTATTATGGAGGATATAGAAATATATGGGAGTAGAGATGCTTCCAAATTCTAGTCGGTAGAACCAGCTGAAACAGGAGGCTGAGGCAGGAAGTTACGCTAGAGCAGGGAGCAGGGACTCAGGCTGTGACACCGTGAACACAAGAACAAATGTTGAGAGCTCAGATAGCGGCCGGGCATTAGTGTCTGGGAGCAGAAAGGTCTGGACGGTAGCATCATTGAACCAGACCCATCCACCTGCAGCTCAGAGGCAGCTAGAGGTTGTCTTCCTACCCCTCTGGCTAATTCACCTGTGCCTATCAGCCCAATCACAGTCACAGTTGTCACAGTTACCCTGAGGACAATTCTCACCTCAGCCAGGATGGGAGTGAATCATGCTTTTCTCAGAGGACAACCGTGGCCAGCATCAAGACAAGTTTTCTATTTGTCAGTGCACTTAGCTCACTTTCAAACCAGCATTCCCTGTGCTGCACAAATTAGGAGACATTCTGGGAAAGCAAATATATATTCCCAGGCACATGGACAGCACCCGTGGTTTCATGCCACCAAGCAGTACAGTTCCCCCAGTAAATACTAAAGGCCCCCAAGTAGCCAGTGAAGAACCCAGCTTTGCTCAAATAACCAGGGGCCTTTTTCCCAAAATGCCCGTAACAGCTTGTGGAACTCAGTTGTGAAGCTGGTGGTGAAGGATCTTCAGACTGGTCTCCAGTCGAGGGCCTCATAGCCCTCAGTGCAGTGTCTCCCTCACCTTGCACCACCACCACCACCAACAACAACAACTCACAGACTACCTGCTGTCATCCTCCCTGCACTTTGAACTGTTGTCTGGCTGGGTGCCGCTACCAGCGTGCACCACACTGACTGCCCCAGGCACACCTTGTGGCCACCTGGGTGTATGAAAACCTGCAGGACTCCCTGTGTGACACTGCTATGTGTTAAAGCCTACCCATTTTCTATCCCTGTCTGCTCTGTTCTGGATCCCTCTCTGACATGAGTCCCCAGGCCTGAATCCTGGCTATCTTGGCCAGGAACATGTCACTGCTGGCCCAGATTGGAGAGAGGGTCAAGATACATGCTGATTGACTCCTTGGCAATAGTTTTCATTTTAGAGGTATACCCTCTTTAACCTAACAGTGAGAGGAAGCAATGCTTATTTATCTTTACATGCTCAGCGACTACAACACACAGTATGCAGTAGGCAGGTTTTGTTCCAAATGCAGTGTGATTGGCTTCATGAACTAGCCTGTTCCCAAGCCTTACCTCCTCACATGTAATAGCAATAAATGCCTACTTTGGAAGGCGAGGGTCTTCCCAGGGTAAAATGAGATCATTGCAGCTACATTGTAGAATGCGTATAGAATGTGTGAAGAAGAAAGCTCTTTCTTCAGTTGCTTTTAAAAAAAAAATAGACACACACATATATAAAACCACTTTAATGAGAACAAACTCAGCTGATTTTACAAGTATGTTTTTCTATTTAAATAATGGAAGTTTTAAACAGGCATTTTTTTCATAGCTCAATAAAGCTATGTTTATTCTTGAAAGGAAAAAATTAACCTATACCCATTATTTTTTCTTGTGGGCTCCTCTATCATATAAAAGTAGACTGCCAGTGTCACTTTTGTGATTTTTGTAGATTTTAGGCTTTTGAAATGACTGCATGGGGGTGGGGGTTTAACCTAACAAGACCACAAGGGATGCCTGCCTCCCCTGTGGAAGTACTTGACTTTGAATGGTGACTCTGATGCTGCTAATGTGCTCCCTGGGAATAAGCAGCTGGTCATGGCTCAAATATTTGGGTTCCTTCCATGCATATGGGAGACAGGGATGGAGTTCAGATCTCCTAACTAATGCTGTTGCAAGCATTTGGGGAGTAAACCAGCAGATAGATGGGAATCTGTCTCTCCCTCCCTCCCTCCCTCCCTTCTTTCCTCCCCCCCCCTTCTCCCCCCTCCCTCCTTCTCTCTCTCCCTTTCCCCCTCTCACTTTCTTCTCCCTTTTCTCCCCCCCATAGTCCTTCACTCTCAAATAAATAATTTTTAAATTACTGCATGTAGAAAGCTGACAGTAACTTCCTATAGAAGTCATTGTTTCTCATACGCTCCTTGGTAGGTGGCTGTGCAAAGGGACCTAGTCACTGGGCTTCATGACCAGTTTTTGTCTTAGAGAAACCCTGTTGCACCATCAAGAAGACCCTGAGCCTGAAAGAATGAACATTGGAAATTTAAATGCAGGGTATTCATCCCTTCCCCCAATCTTAGTTATTATCTAAGCAAGACACATTAGCCCCACTCATAAATCAGGCCCTCCAGCTCTTTAAACTCTTTGCTTTGTGGGTCTCTAAATTCCCTCCAGGATCTGAGTGAGGGCTTTCACCTCCTCAGACCTAACCAACAAGTTGTCATTTAAATCCCCGGAGTGACCTGCAAGATTTATGGGCTTCTCTGTGGAATCACCCTGTGAGGCTGACCTGGGTTGATGGACTGTGCATCCGCTCCTAGAAATGGCATGGGGGGGGGGGCCAGCGCTGTGGTGCAGTGGTTTAAAGCCCTGGCCTGAAGCGCCGGCATCCCATATGGGTGCTGGTTCTAGTCCCGGCTGCTTCTCTTCTGATCCAGCTCTCTATTGTGGCCTGGGTAAGCAGTAGAATATGGCCCAGGTCCTTGGGCCCCTGCACCCACATGGGGGACCCTGAAGCAGCTCCTGGCTCCTGGCTTCGGATCGGCGCAGCTCTGGCCATTGCGGCCATCTGGGGAGCGGGCCAGCAGATGGAAGACCTCTCTCTGTAACTCTGTCTTTGAAATAAATAAAATCTTTAAAATAAATAAATAAAGTTAATCCATTTAAAAAAAAAAAGAAATGGCATAGGGGCAGGTGTGCCTATTTACATGTTTTCTTGAACCCCAGCTTCATGTTATAAAGAAGTATCCTCTTGCCAACTACTTTCCCTAGAATGAGATCTGACCTGTCAGTTTGTTGAGTGAGATCATCCAAGAGGCTGTATGTGAAAACAGTGTATGCTGTCAAAGGACTTTTGCAACTGCTTTTTGTTTGTAAGAAAAATAATAATAGGTTTTGATATATGTCTCCTCATAGTAATGGTTTGTTTAATAAATCTTTATTCTCAACAAGTCTTGATGTAAGAAATTATTCTTGATATAAAAAATCTGTGTTTGCACTTTTTTCCCAAGGCTAATCACTGGCTTCTTCAACAAAATGTTGATGCTTTAGAAATGTATAGTAGGCTGGCACCTTGGCTCAATAGGCTAATCCTCCGCCTGCAGTGCTGGCACACCGGGTTCTAGTCCCGGTCAGGGCTCCGGATTCTGTCCCGGTTGTTCCTCTTCCTGTCCAGCTCTCTGCTGTGGCCCGGGAGTGCAGTGGAGGATGGCCCAAGTGCTTGGGCTCTGCACCCACATGGGAGACCAGGAGAAGCACCTGGCCCCGGGCTTGGATCAACGCAGTGCACCAGCCACAGCACGCCGGCCGCAGTGGCCATTGAGGGGTGAACCAACGGAAAAAGGAAGACCTTCCTCTCTGTCTCTCTCACTGTCCACTCTGCCTGTCAAATAAATAAATAAATAAATAGAAATGTATAATAGTAACTCCCATTAACTAAGTCTATCAAATTGAGTAATATTTTAAGTCCTCAAAAAATTATAGCTGTGTAATTATTCAAAATAGTGAAATTGTGTTCTCAAATCATAATGAAGGTCATATAGCATCATAAAGAATGCCTTTAAGGGGAAAGCATGTGAGTTTATGGTTAAGATGTCAATTAGGATACTCACATCCTACATCAGAGTACCTGGGTTTGAAGCACAGCTCTGCTGCAGATTCTGACTTTCTGCTAATACTCACCCTGTATGGTAGCAGTGATAGCTCAAGTATTGGGGTCCCTGTCACCCACATGGGAGACCCAGATTGAGTTTCAGGCTCCTGGCTTCAGCCTGATCCAGGCCTGGCTGTTGTGGACAGTTGGGGAGTGAGCCAATGGACAGAAGCTCATTCGCTCGCTCCCTCCCTCTCTCTCTCTCTCTCTCTCCCTCCCTCCCCTTCTCCTTCTCCCTCTCCCCCTCTTCCTCTTCTTCCCCTTCTCCCTCTCTCCTCTTCCCCTCTTCCTCTCTACCTTTCAAAATAAATTTTTTAAAATATTTTTTAAAAAAATTCATTTATGGATTAAAAGATAAAAAGAAACTGCATAACTCAAAACAGAAAAGGGATATGCGGCCGGCGCCACAGCTCACTAGGCTAATCCTCCGACTGCGGTGCCAGCACCCCGGGTTCTAGTCCTGGTCAGGGCTCTGGATTCTGTCCCGGTCGCCCCTCTTCCAGTCCAGCTTTCTGCTGTGGCCCGGGAGTGCAGTGGAGGATGGCCCAAGTGCTTGGGCCCTGCACCCCATGGAGACCAGGAGAAGCACCTGGCTCCTGGCTTCGGCTCAGCGCAGTGCGCCGGCCGCAGTGGCCATTGAGGGGTGAACCAACGGCAAAGGAAGACCTTTCTCTGTCTCTCTCTCTCACTGTCCACTCTACCTGTCTGAAAAAAAAAAAAAAAAAGGAAAGAAAGAAAAGGGATATGCTTACATGAACCAGTTTCATCAGCTCTCTGGAGATGGGACCCAGGCATCCATATTTTGTAGAGCTCTCAATGTGACTGTAACATCCAAGCCAGAGTTGAGAGTCACAGCAAATTAGGCAGAGCAACAACTCAATCTCTAAATTGCTTGCTTTTTGCCAAACATTGATACCTACTGAAGACATTAATAAGATGATCATGGGTAGGATGTTGTCAGTGGTAAGAATTTAGAAGGTAAGAGTCTCTTTCCTTTTCTCTAAAATCTAACTTGATGGAAAAGGTATAGACTGTGTAATTCCAGACTAATTGGTGCCCTAAAACAGGCACTTCCATCATTCCAGTCCCAGGAATGAGCATCATAAAATCACATGCTTTTTATGCAGTATATTTATATTCTTTCATAATTGTTAGCATTCCTGCAAAACTGTGAAGTGTTAACAACCTCTTTTTTTTTCTTCCTTCCAGGGAAATGATATTGACCCTGAAGCAGTTAAAGGTGAAGTGTTGAAAGTTGGAAATAAGAGCTGTGAGAACATACACTCAGATTCTGAAGCCGTCTTATGCACGGTCCCCAATGACCTGCTGAAATTGAACAGTGAACTAAATATAGAGGTGGGATTCCTACATTCCTCTCATGATGTAAATAAAGATGCCAGTGTAATTATGTCACTCGTAGGCTTAAAATAAATCATTAAAGCTCATCAACTCAGCCTCAAGTCCTAGATGTTATTTTAGAAATAGTGGGATTTTTTTTTTCCTTCCCTAAGTTTGGGAGGGTCTCAAAGGTCCTTCCTACCCACACTGCTTTCCATCCTGCCACACTCTTGCCAAAGTTTGCCAGAAGTTCTCAGAAGGAAATACGTCTCCCCTCACCTCTCACCACATCAGGAACTAGAGCCTGTGAACCCCTGCCCACTACTGTGATCCCAAATGCATAGAAGCCCATTAGCCAAAGATATATGCACTGGACAGAGTAAAGTAAGGAGGAAACTATTTCACAGTAAATTCTTTCATGTAAAAGGTAAATCAGATAACCTAGAATGAGAGTTGTTTTCTTCATTCATTTACAAATAAAAACTTAATTGTGATATAGCTCATATGCCATATAAGTTACCCAATTTAAGTGTACAGTTGATTGGCTTTTGATATATTAAATAATTATTTCCTTAAGTCACAGTGAAAGTGTGTAGCATAGGATGGAATTTTTTTAATGTATTTGATGAAGTGGCGTTAATTGCGTTAACAATATTTTGTAACCATCACCACTGCCCAATTCAAAAATGTTCTGTTTACCCTGAATAGAAGCTCAGTAACCATTAAGAAGTTAGCTCACATTCCCTGTCTGACCCCAGATTCTGATCATCTCTGTTCTATTTCCAGTCTCTGTGAACTTGTCTTTTCTAGATATTTCATGTAAATGGAATCATATGTATTTTCCTTTGTTGTCTAGCTATTTCACTTAGCATAATGTCATAATGTCTTCAGGGCTCATGCTTCTTGTGTTAGAACTTTGTTCCTTTTATGGGTAAATAATATTCCATTGCATATTACCACATTTTGTGTATCCAAATATGAGTGAATTTAAAGGATTATTGAAGTCTTCTTTTAAAAAATATGAAATAGGAAAGTACAAAAAATTATAAAATCTAATACTGAATCATGGTATTAGTGTTGGAATTTTAAAAAGATCATCAATCCTAAAATCATAAAATGTTAGAACCAAAAAGGACCTCCAGGATGAGTGTCAAAATTGAAATAAAAATATTCTGAGACTTTATTGTCCCATAATAATAATATGAGTATTTACTTCTTATGGAAGTCTTCTCTCTCCTCCACCCTAGCCTTCCAGGACAGAATTAATGCTCCATTGTCTCTGTTTCTTCCTGTTTATTCATACTTACATGGTATCCATTGCATATTGCATTATAAGCATTTATTTTCTGTCTCCCCTTTCACAAGTTAGTTCCTTGAGGCCACGGATATTTCTCTCCTCATTATCTAATACTGAAGCAGAATTAAGGAATCTCTTACTACTCTGAAAACAATTATGCCAGTTCTAGAATGGTATTAATCAGCTGGTATTTTGAGCCAAGAGAAATTGTGATTCTGCCTGGGTAGTATATTTTGTATCTTTAATGATTAAATTCTGACTTCTCTTTATTTGTCTTTTATTTAGTGGAAGCAAGCAGTTTCTTCAACTGTCCTTGGAAAAGTAATAGTTCAACCAGATCAGAATTTTATGGGATTGATTATTGGTGGTGTCTCAATATCAATAATACTTTTATTATTACTTGGACTTTTTCTGTGGCTAAAAAAGAAAAAGCGCATTAAAGGTACTTTTTGGTTACTGTGTTATTTAGTTACCTGAAGAATATCATCATACAATTTAAAGTTGTCATAAATTCATGTATGCTGACTTATTTGAGACTCATAAAAGTCGTGAGTTCTGGGCATTAGATCAATGCCCAAGACAGCCATGTCTTTAATAAGCTCTTTCTTTCTCTCTCTTTTAAGATCTGGGCAGTGAATTAGTTCGCTATGATGCAAGAGTTCACACTCCGCATTTGGATAGGCTTGTAAGTGCCCGAAGTGTGAGCCCAACTACAGAAATGGTTTCAAATGAATCTGTAGACTACAGAGCTACTTTTCCAGAAGGTATATTTCAGTTTATTGTTCTGAGAAATACATGTACACCTACCTCAGTGGGTTGTGAATATTGTTTATTTTTGGGTTTGCCGTTATCCTCTTATAAAAATATAAAAGAAGTATTTGCCTGTGCCAAAGCAGTGTTTCATTTGACACATAATTACACGGCTCTTATTTTAAAATGGTCCCATGTGTTATCATTTTAGAGTCTTTGGGCTCTCTTCCCATAAATAAGTTAATTTTGAAATCATTTGAGTGAAGGAAACTTGTTTATCATCAAAGTGTAATGCTAAGAGAGTATGAAGTTCACTTTACCAATCCAGGAAGAGTTTAGTTGCCAACCATATTTATTTAAATGTAAGTGGAAGCTGCTACATTTTTTACCTGTTAGACTCCAAACATTTAAGACCTACCATTAGGAATCCTTGGAAGCATTCTCAATGATCTGTTAGCATGCAGCCTTTTGCCTTCCATATTTCAAGACTTGAATATATTTTGAAAATTGTCCTAGAAAAACCTTCAGTTATTCTATTATAAAAGGAGGGGTCAGCATCATCTGCTTTGCAAAATACTAGGCCCATGATGTCAGTTAGCTAGAGCTTTTCACATTGTTATATTTACAATCTCCTGGTGAAAGCAAAGTGTCTGTGTTGTATCAGCTCCATTATCTTTAGAAGTTACAGGACGTGAGTCAAGTACAAGCATTTCCCTGGTTGAATATTTACCATTGGACAAATAAAGTGAGTCACAGGCAGTTTTGAGTACTGGAAAAGTTAGCAGTTGCTCATCCAAAAATGTAGAAGAGCGATGAGGCACTCAACATTTTAACTTTTTCAACACTTACTGTGTCTTACTTTTTGAAGTTCATTTTATTTCTGTAGATAAACACATTGTAAATGTTGTCTTTGACCATGTGACTCCTTTTGCATTTTAAACCCATTCCTTTAGCAATATGGATGAAACAAACCCATTATATAGTTTGACATTTAGATCCAGTTAGTCTCTGTTCACATTTCAGAGCTCTAATCTGAAATAAAATTAAATATTTTTTTCAAACTCCTTACTCACCAAACCTCTGCCATCGTTGCTAAGAAAGTTGAATTTCCTTCTACACTCTCTACACTGAACCTACTCTTTGGAGACGTAGAAAGAAAAAACAGGCAAAAGAATCATCCAGAGGGAAGAATGAGGGGATTGATTTACAGTCAGCACCTAATGAAGAGGCAGTTGCAGAGCTTTTCTCTCTGTAACAAATGGGAACACCTTGAAGACTTTTTCAAGAAGGCCTAGAATTCTTTGCGGTGCTACACCAGAGAGTCTGGTGCTACACCAGAGTTATGGTTTAAATTGGTTCCTGCACATGTTTGAACTGAACTAAAGGGTTAGTAGAATTTCATGCCAAGGGACTTTTTCCTGGGTCTTATCAAGGATTTCCCTCTATCCCTATACCCCTGAGGATTTATAACCTTGATTTCCAGGATGCAAAGGTTTAGGAAATGAACAGAGTTTAGAGAGATTAATTTGCACTTCCAATATCCTGGAGAAGGTTTGGAGAACCTTGCTCCTTGGGATTAAAGGAAGAGACGCCCAGCTGTGCTCCCTCCTTCCCTCATCCACCCAGCATTTCTATGCCCTTCCTTTAAGGCTGCACCTGAATTACTTCCAACTAGTAACTACCCTGCCTATAGGTGGCTCCCCAGACTTTTCTGGAATGACTTGAGATTTCACTGCTCTAGCCAGGTTCATTTGTGATTGATCAAACTGTCTACTGTGAAAGGTCTTATAAATGCTTCAGTGGGGTTAGGAATAGTTAGGTACCACCAACAGCTTCTCTCTAGTTCTGATTCTCTTACTCCTTTGCAGACAAACTGTATTTTGGTGCCAGTAGGGCCCCCCACATAATCCTCGCTCTAAGTTATGTCCTATTTTATTTCTGTGCCCTGCATCACTTCCCTTCGGGTCATCTGCTGCAGTTATGGTGCCTCCTCCTTGATCTGTTTGGGTTCCCAGTGGAAAGGGCAAAGCAACTCGTGGCTCCTTTGTCCTGTATAACATTAAGAAGTTTACTCTCAGCACAGTTCCTACCCCTCAGCTGGAAGAACTTCTTGTAAAAGGGAGCCTTACCTGAGGCTCTTAGGGAGCTTTGGGTGTAAAGATCAGCTTAAAAGCAATACTGGTTCCTTTTCCAGGTTGCCTCAATGAGGCTGTTAGAATGACATATTAACCCAATTCTAACCTGCCTTTCCTAAATAGCATTAATGCTAAATCCAGGGCCATCTCCACACGGTGGAGAATTTATCAGCAATGAGAAAAGCTTTCTGTCCTGCACATTTAGTCATTATATACTTCTAGCCACATTACATATATTTATGTGTGTATGGCTACCTATGTACACACAGTTATGCATTCATATGTGTTTCAGTGTGTATGCATGTATATTTTCCTTGGGAATTAATGTAGTTTTGTGCTATATGAATTAATTCCTTTAATAAACACCATTCTCTCAAACTCATCTTTTTTTTTTCCAATTTCCTTACGTTTGAGCTGGACGTTTCTGAGACTAGCCAGTTGCTTGACTACTCCTACTACATCCCATTCTTAAGAATACACTAATACACTATCAATCTGTTTAAAAATAAATTTAAAGCATGGTTTTTTGCTGTTGATAAAAATGTACAAGGAAATGAAGAGGGAATTAAAACGTTTAGTGAAAGCACTCTAAAATGTTTATGTAAGCCAGTATCTTTTCCCAATTATCATTTTTATCAAACCAGTTCCTTCGTAAATACTCCTCCAGCCTCATTCAAGGATATAGCCACCATTTTTTTCATTGCAGAATTCAGACGTATTTATTAATTCACTTTGCTACCTCTCAGTCGTCACTAAGTGACACTTCATCATGTTTTCTAGTAATTTTGCTTTGTCTTGCAGACCAGTTTCCTAACTCCTCTCAGAATGGATCATGCAGACAAGTGCAGTATCCTCTGACGGACCTGTCTCCCATCCTAAATAGTGGAGACTCTGATATATCCAGTCCATTACTGCAAAATACTGTCCACATTGACCTCAGTGCTTTAAATCCAGAGCTGGTCCAAGCAGTCCAGCACGTAGTGATTGGGCCAAGTAGCCTGATTGTGCATTTCAGTGAAGTCATAGGAAGAGGTAAGTATTTCCACTCGTATTTCTTGTTAAATGCGATTTTCCAGTAAGCATTTTATCTTCTGCCTTTGCAGATTAGGAACTTAGACAATGGTGAAAGCTACTGACAGAGCACTGATAACAAGCACACTTGATTTCTGTCCTGCAGAAATGTAGCCCTGCAAATCAGATCCGTGGGGATTTGCCCCTGTGCCTGTAGGCAATTGGATAATCTCCCCAGTGTATTAGAAATAAATCACATTCCTTTCTCATCTTTCTATCCTACTGGCAACTACAGTTTCTTGGAAGGAGCTGTTTACTCCCTTTATAAAATCATTCTTTTAAGCTCAAATATTTTCACTCCTATCTCCCTCCTGACTTTACCCTGAGCACAGTGACAAACTCTACCACGTCCTGGTTTATAGCACTTTGTACACTGCTGGATAGCATCAGAAGACAGGGAATTTATAGCATTCCCCTGATCTGAAATGACATATATCATCTCCCAATGCACTCCAATTTATTTATACAAAGAGGAATGAGTATTGGTAGCAAGCTAGCCAGAGCAGCAATACCAGCTAGCAGAAACAGCATTGGAGGAAGTATTTACCAGGAAAAGTAGCCAATCAGAAGCCAAGAAATTAACTCCACTCTTTTTTTTTTTTCCTAAAAAGCTTTTACCCTTAATATTGAATGGCCTCTGATCCATTTTATTCTACTTAAACTGAAAGAGGTTGTGTGGGCCTCCTGTACGATGCGAGAGAAGCTGAATGGCGTGATTTGCCTGACATGAACACAAGGCCTCAAGGCCTTCTCGGTTCGCTGTGGTTGCATCCACACCCTGCTGCCTCGCACGCTTGGGAGGTTCATCCTCAGCGTGTGCTTCCTTCCCTCAGAGCAGCCTCACTGCTGCAAACCTGCTTCCAGGGCTTACATCAGAGTCCTCTCTGCTTCTCCCAGCAGACTATAAATTCCAGCAATTGCACCCATTTTAGTGTGTGTCCTCACGAATTATGTTCTGTTCTATACTTGTAAGATTAGATTTCTTTTTAATCAGAAAAGGATGCTAAAATAGCAAATTTTTGGAAGTAACAATCATTAACAATTCTGTAAATATTAACTACTGTCTATTTGTATGTCTTGCTCTGGTAGAATGTGAGCACTTAAAAGCCAGGTTTTATTGTCTTCATCTTTGAGGGATAAAAGGATAGCCTAATGCCTGACACTCACATACTAGGCACTCAGGACATCGCAGCTGGCTGGATTAATTAATTGATGAATGGCTTACACAACCATCTGATGGTTCGCACGTCTGGGGAAAATTATTGCCACTAGATGAAAGGTTGCCATTGAGAAAATGATGTGGTTAAGACCAGAGAGAATTGCATAAAATGAGTCAGAATGAATTTTATTCATTTGGGCAACTGTCTTTCAGTTTCTGCCAACCTGGCTTACGTATTAACCGGTGACTAATGGGGGAAATCCTTATTCTATAATACTAACCTTATTTCTAATGGTAACATTTTTATTTCAGTTTAGTTTACTGGAATATAGGGAACTTATTTTATTAGATTTCTTCTTGTGGGTAAAACTTTATTGCTATGTTTTAAAATAAATTTAATCCTTACAATAATAAATTTCATTTATAAGGTAGATGTTATCCCCTGTTCTCAGTGGTCCCAGTGTGCCTTCATATCTCATTATATCAGCCTTTATTAACAGTCATATCACCTACAATTTTTAACCATGTATAAATAACCATACTGCTTATATCTTCAAGTGAAATGTATTGCATTACATATGTACACAAACTCAGAGTGAGCTTTTGGTGTAGCTGTTAAGACACCTCCTGTGATGCCCGCATCCCATATCAGAGTGTCTGGTTCCAGTCCCAGCTTCACTCTCAATTCCAGCTTCTTGCCATTGTACACACTAGGAGGCAATGGGTGATGCTCAAGTAGTTAGGACTCTGCCATCCATGTGGGAGATGCAGACTGAGTCCCCAGTGCCTGAAGGAGCCCCAGCTATTGCCAGCTATTGTGGGCATTTGAGGAGATTCATTCTCTCTCTCTCTCTCTCTCTCTCTCTCTCTCTCTCTCTCTCTCTCTCCCTCTCCCCCTCCCCTTCCTTTCCAACTGAATTTTCTAAAAAATAGAAACATGTACACATAGAGTGGTATTATTGCTCAAAAGTATAAAAAACAATGCATTGTTCCTATATGGAAAGAAAAGGAGATGAAGGTCGTGCAAAACCTTAATTTACTTAGCTATTGGCACAGTTAAATGTTACATAGCACTAACCACGTTTCCTCCTTCACCTAGGGCATTTTGGTTGTGTATATCATGGGACTTTGTTGGACAATGATGGCAAGAAAATTCACTGTGCTGTGAAATCTTTGAATAGTAAGTTACATTTTATATAACAGTGGAGTAAACATTTGTGATTTGCAAACCAATAAACAGCTTATAGTAAAATGTTGATTTATACTTTCTCATGTGGAAAAAATCAACTACTGCTGAAATTATGGGTCTAACTCAGAAAATCTGTTGACCTAAACTCTTGCTGCTGAAGTATTCCCTCTGAAATTACCCTTCAGAGCCCATGTAAGTAAGGGTGTAGGAGAAATGAGGTTATTGGATGAACCAAGTATCACTTAACTGTTTTAACTGTGTTGGTCTTGTAATAATTGTTTTGCAACTGACATCTATGGAAAGTATTGGAAGCATGTTGGCACATTCAGTAGTAATGACTCATTTTACCCAGAGACATGGCAATAATTATTTTTTGACCACAACTCCCATTACAAAGATAAAAATGTAATAAGACAAACAGGAGAAAAGTATGCTGGCAGAAAATTGGAAAATCATAAGTATGATAATACCTCATTTATCCGCATTTTTGTGGAATGAGACGGCTCCACATAAACAAGCTTCCTAAGTGAAACTTACCCTCTTTTAATGCTGGAACATTTCTTAAAATTTTGGCTGTTATTAGGAAAATCTTTCTAGGATGAAATGTTGAAGAAACAGAGAATTCTTCCAAACATAAACTAAGTCTTTATGGAGGACTCAGAGTCATAATTATGGCCATAAATTAATGTACTATGCAAACCAATGTTCATCACATGCTGGAGTGTGCCTGGCTTTGCCTTTATGAGCAGGTCTCACATGCTTACTTTTTCTACTCTCATTTTTAATTCAGTGCTTATAATTTGCAGCTGCCTGAAAAATGTTAACCAGTTATGCTACAGATTTACATTGAAATTAATAAGCCTTAAATGCACTAATGGACATTTTTCCTACAAGACACATTATTGCCACACTATTTCAGCTTTTCCTTATATAAATCTCTGTGCTGAGCAGCAACCTGTATGGTTAATGTGGTTGGAAGTTTGACCATGATGTAATTAAAGAGACAGCCTATATGATACCTAACTACAGGCTGTGATAGTTAACTTGCCTTGTAAGAGAGCACTCCTGCCAGTTATACTCAGAACAATCATACCCATTACAATTACAATACCCATAACAATCATAATACGCAGAAATCCTTCTCTGTGCTTGATGTGTGTTCTGATTCATGTGGACTTCCAGATCTAAGAATGCATTGCATTTATAAAAGGATACCAACACTGTCACTAACCCCAAAAAGATACTAGACAAATTAATAAAACAAAAGCTATTAAATCCTCATGAATGCTAATTTGTTTCAGGCCCTTGGTATCTCTATCCAGAAATGGTTAGAAACTGTCATACTAATAAATGGGTACTTAGGTACCATAAAGGGATTCATCAAGTTTTGCTAGTACAGGAGCCACCTCTTTTCATAAATGAAGCACAGCCACTCACTGTGGTTTATTTTGTGGTTCAGTAGCATAGTTGAGTATTTACCACAGGGACTCCTCAGCCCACAGAACCAAAAAATATTTACTATCTATCCCTTTACCAAAAAATGACTGTCCTGCACAGTCACTACAGAAATAGAATGGCCAGCTTCTCTACCCTTTTTTCTAAATGAGATACCCTGTGGTTCTGGAAGACACAGGCTGGATGCTGTCTTGGGAAATTGGGGGTAGCTGGTGACTTGAGGACATAGTATAGGGTGACACTGTTGGGGCTCAGAAGTATGGCACTTTGGCATGATGAGGACTTTGAACTAAAGACCTGGAAGAGCCTCAGAAGCAAGGTCTCTTCTTGATGTTTTCCTGCCTTTCTTTCTCCTGCTCTCCTTTCTCCTCCAAGATGGGCCATAGAAACTAGATTCCTCCTTCCCAAGGCAGGTTATAGACACCAGACCCCCTGTCCCTAAGACAGCCCTAAGACCCAAATATTTTCCTCTGGCCTTTCTATGTAAGAACTGGACATCAAGAAACCCTTGGACTTACGCTGTCTGCAAGTACATCGGAAGCCCTCATTCTGGGAGAGTCCTGCCCCATACCCAGAAGGAAAAAATGCCACAAAGAGACTGAGAAGAATCCTAACAGACAGGCCTTCTGGTTTCCCCCACTTGGGCTGTTACTAGGTTATGCTTTTTGTCCAATCACATTTCTGCACTGCTGTCCACTCTCCATCGAATCTAAGCATAAAAACACGGTTCTCCCCTTGAGTCTTTGGGTCTTCATTTCACAAGACTTCTATGTCGCATAAAACTGTAGGTAAATAAACTGGTTATGCTTTCTCTTGTCAACCTTCTTTTTTGTTATTTGAGCGTCATCTATGACTTACGAATGGTGAGAAGAAGTACCCCACCTTTCTAGTCCTACATTATTCACTCCAGTGTGTTGTAAAAAGAGTAACCTGGGTTGAGGCTTCAGGACAAGATGTAACCCGTGGTTTTCCATTTCCTTGCCCTTCCTGTCTAAAGTGATGAATTGTCTGTTGCTCCATCATGAAGTTAATTTCTCCTCTGCTGGATTTCTCAGGAATCACTGATATAGGAGAAGTTTCCCAATTCCTGACTGAGGGGATCATCATGAAAGACTTCAGTCATCCCAATGTCCTGTCACTCTTGGGAATCTGCCTTCGAAGTGAAGGGTCTCCATTGGTGGTCCTACCGTACATGAAACATGGAGATCTCAGAAATTTCATTCGAAATGAGACACATGTAAGTCTGTTACCAAGCTTACTAACTATAGAACCAGCTGTAAACCAGCTGTCCTTTCAAAATATGCCTAGTTTAAGCCTTTTAAAACATGAGTAGCCAAAACGCATGTGTAAAATGTTGGTACCATTCAGAAATCTCAGAACCTTCTATCCCAATGGGAAGTCAGTGATATCTGGAAGACAGTAATTATTATATGCTCTGCAAGCAGCCTAGCTCTACCATCTGCCCGATAGATATATTTAGCTATTGTTGAGCGCCTACTATGCCAGAAACTGAGCGTAGCACAGGAGAAATAGAGGCAGGGCAAGCCTCACTGTAGGTGGAGTTTTAACTCTACAATATATTGAAGAATTAGTTACAGATGAGTCCATTACTGTTTCCCATACTTATCCCATACTGTCCTACCTCAGGACCCTTGTACATGCTGCTCCATCTACCTGGAAACACTCTTCCCCCAAATAGCCACACATCTCACTTCCTCTTCTCCTTCAAATCTTTTCCCTAATGTCATCTTCAAAATGGAGCCTTCCTGGCCTGTTGACAAGTGCAGCTGACCTTCCCCAGCCTATGCCTTTGGCTTCCTTCCCTCCAACACACTCACCCGCATCAGCCATGCTCAGCTGGAGCTGTCCAGTCCTGTGGCATGAGGCACATGTGAGAAGTGCGATTGGACTATGCTATTGTGTTGAATATATTGGTATAAAATAAAGCAACATATCTCATAAACAGATTTTATATTAGGTACATTTTGAAAGAATAATAACTTAAATTCATTGAGTTGAAAAATAAACTATGAAAATTAATTTCACCTATTTCTTTTTGCTTTCTTAAATGTGGCTACCAGAAGATTTTAAATTTTCTACTCATATGGGGCTTCCATTATATTTTTGTTGAATAGTGCTATGCTAGGCCATAAATGAATAAGTAATAGCTATCCATTTGGGTGTATATACAAGGAAATTTCAAAGAGTTCATGAAAAATGGAATTAAAAGATAAGTTTATTTTGAAGCAAAAAAATTTGAAACCTCTGTATATGAGAGACCTTCCAAAAGATCAGTGTATATGATGAAAAACAAATCATTTTTGTGGTGCCAATGTGTGGCTTAGCAGATTAAGCCACTGCCTGCAACACTGGCATCCCATATGGGTGCCGGTTCAAGTCTCAGCTGCTCCACTTCAAATCCAGCTACGACTAATGCACCTGGGAAAGCAGCAGAGGATGGTCCAAGTGCTTGGGCCACTGCCACTGATGTGGGAGACCTGGAAGAAGCTCCTAACCTCCTGGCTCCTACTTTCAGCCTTGCCCAGCCCTGTCTGTTGCAGCCATTTGGGGAATGAACCAGCTGATGAAAGATTCTCTCTCTCTCTCTGTCTCTCTCTCTCTCTGTCTCTCTCTCTTTACCTATCTCTCTGTGTGTGTATGTGTGTATCTCCCTCTCTGTAACTCTGCCTTTCAGATAAATGAATCTTTCCCCTCCCAAAAAGAATTGCACCAAAGTGAACTTGTCTTTTAATCCACTTTACATAAAATTTTGAAATACTCCTATGTGTACATGCACATCCCATCACAACGTGTAAAGTCATGAGAGTCAGAATGTGTGTGTGTGTTGTTCACTGCTGTAGCTCCAAACCTCTAAAAGAGTGTTCTGTACGTGGGCTGTTGTTAAGCATTTGTTGAATGAATGAGCCCACTATTTCAAAATAGGTTCTTAGTCTCTTGCAAGTGGGAGTTTTCTTCATGATGATGAAGCCAGGACCTAAAGGGCGAGCAAGCATCGGCTAGGGCAGGGCCATGGAGGGTGAAAGGAGGAGTCCCCAGAACAGAACTCTAAATACCCTGGCCTCCTTCTTGGCTCCAGAGTCCTGGTCTCTGTGGGAATCCATGGAGTAGCTTTACTGCTGATCAAAAACAACCTTATAAACTTGGGGTCAGGTTCTCAGAGAAAATAAGCTCAAGGACAAGAAAGATATATTTTATGATCAACCAAAGCAATGGAACATTCCGGGGCAGAGTCTGTGACCTTACCTTACAAAGCTGCCCTAATAGATCCCACTTTCCCTCTTGCCCTTGTCCTGAAGAGTCAGCAGTCCTAGATGTGCAACCTGCTCCAGTGGTTTCTCCAGGTCAAGCTTGGTAGTGTTCCTGTTACCCAGTACAGAATAGCACCACGGCCTTTTACTACCCAGGCAGGAAGTACAGGTGACAACCACTGACAGAGAGGTCTTCCAGAGAAGCCTAAAGCACCAGGCACTGACCTAACCACATGCTGTGTGCTTGGGCAGGGCACCCCTTAGGGCTGAGTTCCCCCTGGCTGCCTTGCACTGTGGCTGCTGAAGAAGAGCTACTCCTTCCTCAGGCTCAGACCCTGGTCTGGGTTGTTAGCCACAGGAACACTGTGTAACTTCAGATACAGTTCTTACGTTCCTGAGTCCAGCCAGTTTCCAGGATGGGGTTTGTGGAGAGTGAGATCTCGTGTTTTCTGTACTGTGCAAGACTTCCCCAGGAGTGAGCAGGTGCATCAGTACCTGTGGGAGGTCTTCTGATGTGATAGATCTCACAACCATGTAGCCTTTGGAACTAACAGACTTAGGTTAAAATCCTGATTCTACTACTGATCATCTAGGTGGCTTGGGGTGATTTATTTCTCTCTGAGCCTGCTATCTTTACTGTGTATCTGATGCTTTGACACCTGAGGCCCCTCTGATGCTGGAGGGACTGCCCCTCCCCAAGCTAACTAACTCCTGGAGGTATTCAATAGCTTGCATTTCATATGCAAACCAACCAATCCAGAACCCTTCTCTGCCTGCTAGATGGGGCGTTCCCACTCCAGTTGCTATCCAGTACTTAACCATCCCATGGCCAGGCATCATCAGCAACTAGGAACAGCCTTTCCATCCCAGGGCCTGTGGAAATTATTCAGAATAGCCAATCCTGAGCCTGCTTGCCCAGCCTCACCTGGCCTTCCTGGTGGAAACTGCAGCAATCTCTCACCCCGTTTTTCCCCTTGCTCCTGACTGTCCCCAGTGTTCCTCTTTGTGGCCTGCATAATGTCATGTACCCAAGCCCCTTGGAAAGTGTAATTAACAGGCAGTTGTCTCATGATAGATTATCCTCATCATAACCAACGAATAATAAAACCTGCATTTTTCAGCCTCGCCACCTTCCTATCTGAAAAGCAGAGCCTGTCACACATGCATTACAGAAGTGTCTAAAGATAAGCCGTCATTTACAAAAACTTTGTATACAATACATACTTCAAAAATGTTGTTGCTATCAACTGGGCACAAACTGTTATCTGAGACAATATTATAATTCTTACAAACATTTCAAAATTCTGAGATCCAAATTAGGACAGTAGATGCTTAGCTTGTGCTTTTCCAACTCTCTTTGATTTCAGAACCCAACTGTAAAAGATCTTATTGGCTTTGGTCTTCAAGTAGCAAAAGGCATGAAATACCTTGCAAGCAAAAAGTTTGTCCACAGAGACTTGGCTGCAAGAAACTGTATGTAAGTAGTCGTCTCTGTGCCATGTGTCCACCTTAAGTGACAAGGAGTCTGTCCCCAGCTGTTGAATGCCAGGGCAGATGTTTTCTCCTTCATGCAAACCTCCTTTGGTTCCATTAAAGTTTTAAATGGATGTGTAAGCCTTGGGGATGTGGGCGGGGCTTTCATGCTTTATCAGACAAAGAATTTAAAAGGGTTGCTCCATAGGGGGTCTTACACAGCTGTTGTATGTTTTGCTACCCAAGCCCTTCCCACCAGTAGCCCCCAGTGTTGTGGTTTCATGCCACATTAGTGTTTGCTAGGGAGAATTTGATCTTCAGCATTTTACAGTGAAAAGGAGAGGAGTGGTAACACAGATACCAATATAGTGTAACTTCCCAAGAGTGGACTTGAAGTCAGCCTGCAGAAGCCCTACCAAAAATGGTATTTGGGAATGAATATACAAAGACCTTTATTTGTGTCTGGCTGCCTGGCTGGATAACACAACAGTCAACAGTTAGTAATTGATTCAGTGCTTTTTCCCCTGCACAGCCCTGATTCATGACTTATGGTATGTGTGAATGAAAGAGCTGTGCTATTAATTTCCTACCTTGGTTTTGGTCGATGTAACAACATAAAAGCCAGCTTAAACAAAGGATATGCAGCCTCACACAGCGGAAATTGATTTTTTTTTTAACTAAACTTTGCTGTTTTTCTTAGATGCTTTACTGTGTATCCTTTTTTTCTGTTACCTCAATGGTGAGCTGTATGAATTTAATATACTAACTTAGCCTGAGAATGAAAAAGTACCCTCCATGTTTCCCATAAAATTGAGTATTGCTAATAAGTTGACAGGTGAAGATATGTGATTCCTTTGGGGAGTCAGTTGGAAGATTCTGTTTGACGACCAAGGAAAACTGGGAGAAGAGGCAGTTTTACTGCTTCTCTAATTCTACATTAAAGCACAGTGGAGTTTCTTATGTTTAACATTCATGAGTTCTCAGCCTGTTGAATTCATAATGGAAATGTCAAGCATCTTTATTGAAGAATTCCATTATAATTTAGTGCTAGGTCAGTAGAGGCCAGATGAAGCACTCCTGTCAGGAGTTATGGATTTCAGATACCAAAGTCACTTGCTGTACTCTGTAGATATTCAGCATTGCTGTAAATAATTCTGTTTCAGCCACCAGGAATAATTTTTTTATCCATTCTGTAGGTTGGATGAAAAATTCACTGTCAAAGTTGCTGATTTTGGTCTTGCCAGAGATATGTATGATAAAGAATACTACAGTGTACACAACAAAACAGGTGCAAAACTGCCAGTGAAGTGGATGGCTTTAGAAAGTCTGCAAACTCAAAAGTTTACAACCAAATCTGATGTGGTAATGTACCAATCATCCCTGACTTTCTCCTCTTTTACTTTTATACCCAACTTTCTTTATAATTTTATGGCATCTCAATTAAAAAAAAAAAAAAAAGTCCTAATTTGCAGCTAATTCCAGTTATCTTCATGTGTAAAACTGATGTTGGTTGTCTGCTGGATACCCCTAGGATATTTCCATAAATGTACTCTTTTATTAAAATCCATTTATTGAGTAGGGTACCATGCTGGCTCCTTAGAAAGCTCAGAGGGGAACCGTGAATAACCCCTGTCATCCAGGAGGCTATCAGTGATTTTGACACACAGTGGACTGGGATTAGCCCTACCTCTCATAGTCCAAGGGCAGCAAGAATTCCACCTTAGATCTGGAAGCGGTAGCTAAGGCAGATCTGGCAGTGAGAGCATGATCCTTGCACCTGCCTGGAAAGGTGGCCTCCTTTATCTGCGAAGGCCATCCTCTCACGGGCAAACTTCAGGCATGTACCTGAGCACTGAGGATGAGAGACACAGTCATCAGCTCCACTGCATTGCCCTTATTACGTTAAGGAGAAGGTGGTGCTTAAAATGAGCCTGAAGAGAAAAAAGGTTTGAAGTTGGGTAGCTGATCAGATGGAATTACCAATCCAGGTGAGGCCAAGGGTCTAGAGGGTATAAGAATCTCTGAATTTTAAAGAAGCAGTGCTTATCAGTTATTGGGCAAACAGCGAGAGCACGGAGGGAATTAGCAGAATAAGTTGAGAAAAATAGATTTATTCTAGATCATAGAGGTCCTTGAAAACCAAACCAGCACACCTGGAATTTATTCTCTGGCCATGGGGAAACATATAACGAGATTAGATTCCAGTCCTCTTCCTTCTGAGAGATGATGTGAGAGGAATAGAGGCAGAATGACGGAGAGGTAGAACTTGAAATAATGTAGACACTGTAGGACTGGAAAGGAATTGGTGAAGGGGACATCTCAGAGGTATTATCTGCGATATTCCACAAGAATTGATTAAAGTCAAAGATGAGCAAAGCTGTATGCTGGTGCAGTAACAAATATGTGACAACCAGGAGCAAAAAGCCAGAGAAGGAGAAAAAAATACTTAGGTCCTTGACTAAGATGGGTTTGACTTGGGAGAAGGATGTGCAGGCAGAGGGGTCAATCGGGCACTTGGAAGTTGGATCTGCAGCTTGTAGAAAAGGTTATCTTAGCTAGGGCGGCCATGATAAAATACCATACACTAGATGACTTACATAGCAGAAATCTAACAGTTCTGGAGGCAAGAAGTCCAAGATCAGGCTGGCTCATCAGCATGGTTGTTAGACTCTCTTTCTGGTTTATAGATTGTTACCTCCTCCAGCGAAGCTTCTCTTCCTGACTTACAAATCATCACCTTCTCTCTGAGTGCTTCTCACATGGCTGAAGAGCAAGAGACTTACAGGTGTTAATTCCTGCATGAGAGCCCACCCCTGTGACCTCACCTAAACATTATTACCTCTCAAAGGCTCCGTTTCCAGATACCATCATACTGGGGATTGGGATTTCAGCATATGAATTTCCAGGGGACACAGTTCAGTCCATAACAGAGGTCAAATCTAGGGATATGTGTTTGAGAGTTTGAAAGTAATTATTCAGGAGGACCTACAGATGTGAAGTGAAAGAGAACAAAGAGGTAGGCGGCCCAGGAGAAGGGACTACCATGAAAGCTAGAGGAAGAGAAAGTTTTTGGTATGATTAGCAGTGTCCATTTCTCCTGAGCGCATCGAAAGAATGACAAACAGATCATTCAGTCTAGATGTGCTGAGGAGTCTGGGCATGGAATGGGTGGGGAGTACACGTAGTCTGTTCATATGCAGCAAGTCAAGTAGAATGTGAATCTAGAAGTACACAAAGATTGACAACTGGGAAGGAAAAAAGTGGAAGCCCATGATATCAGCAAACAATGCAGGCAGAAAATAATGTTAGTGGAGGGTGTGGATTTGAAAAGATACAGGGTTGGCAGCTATTGAAAGATAATGAGATAGGGATCTGAATGCTATATTGGAAAGCAAGAAGTCATCATACTCCTCCCTGTGAGTCAGCCAAAGCGAACAGTGAGACCGTGTTCATAAGAGTTTTGAACAAATTGTAGTCTTCAAGTGAAAGTTGACTTTCCATTCCTGTGAGGAGGTGGAGGGAACATTACAGAATAAATTGAGGTGACTAGATAAGTGTGTCACAGGTCATGGTAGAAGAATGCAACTTCCACATGCGAAAGATTGATAAGAGAAAGTGATAGTACAGAGTGGAGCTGAATGTCTGGGGTTCTGATCCTGAAAGGTTCTGAAAGAGATGGACAAAGTGAGGGGCAGAAGGGGAAATGAGGCCAGGTTAGTGGTCATGCCAGGTGAAATGTAAGGTAAGGAGAATTAACCCAGCCTATAACACCATACTGTTTGTTCAGGCCTGTTAGTCTGCCATCCAGAACCTGATCCAGTTCTTAACAATGCAATAGTAAAAAGGCAAAATACTGCAGTTTTTTTAAATAGGCAAAATATTTGAATAGACATTTTACCAAAGATACATATGAATAGCTAGCTAATAAGGACACGGAATGAAAACATGTGCTCATATGAAGACATGTACATGAGTGATCACAGTAGTGTTTGTCTTAACAGCCAAAAACTGGGAGCAATCCTAACATCCATCAACTGGTAAGTGGACAAATAAAATGTGGTACGTCTATACAGTGGAATACTGCCATTCAGCAGTATGAAGGAACTACTGATGCATGCTACAACGTGTGGCAGAAACATTGTTAGGGGCAAGAAGGCAGACGCAAAAGATTTATGTTGGGTGATTCTCGTTATAGGAAATTTCTAGCAAGAGGTCAAACTCCAGAGAGAACATACATTGATAGTTACCTGGGACTGACAATGGGAGTGAGGATTGACTATAAATGGGTATAAGGGAACTTTCTGAAGTATTAAATTGATTGTGGTAGTAGCTGTACAACTAAACTCACTAAACATATCAACTTTAAACCTAAAATTGGCACCTTTTATAATCTGTAAGTTATAGATCAGCAAAGCTGTTAAAAAGTATCTGATGAAATTTTGCATGTTCAAGGTAAGAGTTGGATTCTGATAACCCCCCCACACACCCTACTACCACACACACACATGGCACCACGGTCAGCACTTCTCACATAGCAACAGTCACTCAGAATCTTGACTGGAAATTTATACACGCTTCTGTAGATGTGATGATGCTATTTCAGTCTCCCTGTTGTCGAAAGACACTGTGTCTTACTTTTTAAAGGCTGAACCTGAGTAATCTGTACACAGTGCTGCTTTGGCAAATGGTTACTTGTTGCATGGATAAATCTGCACAAAGATTCACTTTGAGAACATCACAGTCTTTTGGCAGTTTACATGGCGCATTTCCAAAAGCATGTCCCAAGCTGTGTGGATGTTGAGGATCTACAAGCCAAAACTTGCCTGCTTATAGATAGTTTCTCATTCTAGCCAATGCTGGATGAAGTTCAGCTAAAGTCCCAATACTCTTTAAGTCAGATAAAATTGGAGTATTCCTACACTTGAAATTTCTCATACTATGTTTCGTGCTGAGTGCAAGCTCTTTCCTTGGTCTGCACTGACTTCTCGAAAGTTCAGTCCAGCCAGCTTTTCTCAGCCCTCGTCCTGCCTCATCTTTCTGAAGCATTTTCTGTATCCACCACCCCTTCCTTCTTGAAATTCCCTCTTCCTTTGTCTTCCTGGACACTGCACCATCTGCTTTGTCTGCTGCTTCTCAGTGTGTTTTCTTTATCCTTGGTGCTTCTCTTTCTCTCACCTCCTCATGTAGCTGTTCCTTATGAGTTTTGACTTCCAGGGTCAGCCTCCCTCAACAATTGCAAGCATTCCAGCGACAAACAACTCTGCCCCTCTCTACCTGTGTGTCATCAGCAGCACAAACTTACCATGCTCAGAATCAAATCCTTTCCTGCTATGTTGGCATGTCTCATTTCCTGATTTCTGATGATGGCATCACCGTGGTACAGTTTACCTTACTGTCTCTTCAGTGTACCCTCCTTTGCATTATTTAACAACCACCATCAGGACAGAGAAGAGTGCCTTCATCTCAGAACCTTGCCCTGTGTCCTTTGTCATCACCTCTCCCTGTCCCCAGGATCTGCAAATCACTGATGTTTTAGGCATCTATAGTTTTATTTTTTGAGAACATTATGTAAATGAAATCATATAGTCAGTTGCCTTTCGAGTTTGTATCTTTTCACTTAGCATGCTTTGAGAGTTATCTGTGTTGTATTGGTATTATTAATGTATCAGTCCTTTCTCAAGTTTGACTACTTTAGGTATCCAACATAGGCAGAATCACGCAGCCTTCCTGTGGCTGGTTTTTATCACTTAGTTTAATGTTTTCAAGGTGTATCCATGTTGTAGCATATGGCAAAGCTTTCTTTTTTTAAATTCTAAATAATATATCATTGTATGTATGTACCACATTTTCTTTATTTATTTGCCTGTCAGTGGATATTTAGGGTTCTTTCACTTCTTAGCTATTGTGAGCAGTGCTGAAATGAACATGGGTATGAAGATTCCTTTGAGATCATGTTTCCAGTTCTTTTGGATAAATACCCAGAAGTAGGATTGCTAGGCCATGATTTATATTTTAAATATTTTAAGGAAACTTCATACTGTTTTCCACAGTTAAATGGCTCTTTCCTTTTATTTCTGAGTAGTAGTCCATTGTACAGCTGAACCACATTTTATATATCCATTCACCAGTTGAAGGACATTTGAGGTCTTGGTGATTTTAGGCAATTAATTATATATAACTATAAATGCTGTGACATTTGCTTAAAAGTTTGTAGGTCAAAAATAACTTTTATTTTGGTTTTTAAAAATACCTAGAATTAAGACTCTAAAATATGTGTATGTTCACCTTTATCAGAAATTGCCCTCTTTTCCAAAATCTCTGTATCATTTTATATCCCTGCTAACAATCCATATGCGTTCTAGTTGTTAAGGATCCTCATCAGCACTTGTTATGGTCAATTTTCAAGGGTTTTGCCCTTCTATTAGGTTGTAGTGATATCTTATTTTCTTCTTAGTCTTTGTTTCTCTAATGATTAATGACATTGAGCACCTTTTCATGTGCTTGTTTGCCATCTCTGTATCTCCTTCAGTGAAGTGTCTACTCAGGTCATTTGCCGATTTTTTTTTTAAGTTTCAGAATTGATTTTCAGGCTTTTTAAATTGTTATGTGTTTGATTATATTTGAAATGCAGAGAGAAAAACAGAAATCATTCATCTACTTACACCTGCCCAAATGCCTGCAGTAGCTTGAGCCCAGCCAATCTGAAGCCAGGAGCTTTGAACTCCATCAGAGTTTCCCATGTGGGTGGCAAGGACTCAAATATTTGAGCCATCACCTGTGCTGCCTCTCAGGGTCTGCATTAGCAGGAAGCTGGAGTCAGAAGTGGAGCTGGGACTCCAACCCAGACACTCTGAGATGGCATGCATGCATATC
This sequence comes from Sylvilagus floridanus, assembly GCA_949820135.1. Classification (NCBI taxonomy): domain Eukaryota; kingdom Metazoa; phylum Chordata; class Mammalia; order Lagomorpha; family Leporidae; genus Sylvilagus; species Sylvilagus floridanus. The sequence goes on along the minus strand of OX463236.1, from coordinate 31,020,849 downwards.
AATTAACATCATAACACCTGTACCAAACACCCACCTCCAGACTTTATTATTATTGCTATTGAGTTTTTAGGGTTTTTTATGCATTCTGGACACATATATGTATTATCAGATACATGGTTTTGCAAATACATTTTTCTACTCTGTGGATTGCCTTTTCATTTCTTTTTCTAATGTCTTTACAAAGCAGAGGTTCTTAATTTCATTGAAAATTTAATCAGTTTACCAGTTGATGAAGTTTTATCAATATATCCTTTTTTCTCTTTTATCAATTCTGGTTTGTATTTATCTTCTCAACTTACCTACTCTTGAATGTTACATTTTCTAGTCTCCACCCCCTACTTATCTTGGCAGTGATCCCTTCTGTCACTTTGTACAGCTTTTTCCAACTGTCTCTGACATCTCATCGCTGTTCTGGTCCTCACCTTGGCTAAAGATGGGCAGAGAGTCTTCAGATGAGCTCATTGCTCAGACATCCCAAATGACTGGGCCAGTACCACACAATACACATGAATGACAGAGCTCCCTTGCCTTGAAAGTAAAAGCGACCTGCTGCTGTTATTCCTAGTGCACACTCATGGTCTGCCTCTCTCCCCCACTGTACCCACATCTTTCCCCTCAGCGCCACACATATCGCAGCTTCTCTCTTGCTGGTCAGGGTCATTCTCTTTCATGCCTCCTCCTCCCACAGTGCTGTCAGTCACAAGCGCTTTTATGGGAATTTGGGATGCAGACTGGACAGTGTTTTTCTTAGAAACGGCCTCCCTCTCCCCTCCCCAGTGCCAGGAGTCCCACAACTCTCCTCTGGGACTCAGTTATTACCCAATCTTAGAACTCCTTGCAAATGTTCTTACCTCTTCCTCTTGTTTGAGGAGTTCATCTCCAAACTTAGGCTGTCAGTGAGAGAGACTTGATCAGAACTTCACTGCCTTCTCAGAACTTTGGTTTCTTTATCTTTAAAACGTCTATGAAACCAGTTACATTGCAGAGTTGTTATAAGGATGAAGTAAGAATATTTTTAAAGGGTATGACTCCCATGCATGCCTTGTTATATAACAAATAGTCTTCTACCTCCCTGATTCGGGAGTATAACCTCATAGGCTCCTGTGCTGCATGTGTTACTGTTCTGATTCAGAGGCCTCCTAAGTGGCCTCTGTATTGTGGATCACTGTGTTCTTTTGTCTTCTGCACACAGAGTATTTATAGGTGTAGTCTCCAGGAGCACAAAGTCAAGTCCTGTCACCTTCAGTTTAACCTACCTGCAACATTTAGAAACCTCCACCGCATAGACATATTTCAGCTTTATCTCTAGTCCTCATGCAGTGGGACCTGTAGTGCTCACTGTTCAACAAAAACACATGTGTCCTCTTGCCCTTGGGGTCACTTCCTCCATCTGGAGCACTCTTTCTGCCTGTGTGCTCCACGTGCCCAGAAAACACGTTTCCCACTCCTCCAAGACCCACCTTCTTGTCACGCTTCCTGAAGCCTTTCTCAGCACCTCACTGTTAGCTCTTTGACTTTTCCCTGTGTCACATCACTATCTTACTGATCTGTGTAACATCTTTCTGCACAATACTCTTTTTTATTTTAGATTTATTTAATTAATTTGAAAGAGTTCAGAGTTGCAGAGAGAGGTAGAGACAAAGAGAATGGTCTTCCATCCACTGGTTCACTCCCCAGATGGCTGCAATGGCCGGAGCTGCACCAATCCAAAGCCAGGAGCCAGGACCTTCCTCCGGTCTCCCATCCTCTACTGCTATCCCAGGCCATAGCAGAGAGCTGGACCAGAAGTGGAGCAGCCAGGACTAGAACCAGCACCCATATGGGATGCTGGCGCCTCAGGCCAGGGCATTAACCCGCTGCACCACAGCACCAGCCCCACAATACTCTTTTTTTTTTTTTTTTTTTTTTTGACAGGCAGAGTGGACAGTGAGAGAGAGAGACAGAGAGAAAGGTCTTCCTTTGCTGTTGGTTCACCCTCCAATGGCTGCCGCGGACGGTGCGCTGCGGCCGGCGCACCGCGCTCATCAGATGGCAGGAGCCAGGTGCTGGGTGCTTTTTCCTGGTCTCCCATGGGGTGCAGGGCCCAAGCACTTGGGCCATCCTTCACTGCACTCCCGGGCCACAGCAGAGGGCTAGCCTGGAAGAGGGGCAACCGGGACAGAATCCGGCGCCCCAACCGGGACTAGAACCCGGTGTGACGGCGCCGCAAGGCGGAGGATTAGCCTGTTGAGCCACAGCGCCGGCCTACTCTTTTAAAAAAAAAAAAATTATTTATTTATTTGAAAGTCAGAGTTGCAGAGGCAGAGAGAGAGAGAGGTCTTCCATCTGCTGGTTCACTCACCAGATGGCCGCAACCGCTGGAGCTGTGCCAATCAAAAGCCAAGAGCTTTTTCTTGGTCTCCCACGAAGGTTCAAGGGCCCAAAGACTTGGGCTATCTTCTGCTTTCCCAGACCATAGCAGAGAGCTGGATAGGAAGTGGAGCAGCTGGGACTTGAGCCAGTACTCATATGGGATGCCAGTACTGCAGGCGGTAGCTTTACCTGCTATGCCATAGCGCCAGCCCCTGCACAATACTCTTACACTCGTTCAAGCAGCCCTGGACCTGTTCAGTAACTTGGGCAGTAACCTGATTGTGCATGATCAACGTTCAATAAATACTCATTAGATAGAATTTAATGCTTTGAAGGTTAACCCAGTGACAAGTGAATCACAAGGTTTTCAGGCTATGGCAGCCTTTGAAGGGCTGAATTAGATAGCAAAGTTATCTAGCACCCTCCACCACCCCTGGGGGTGGAGGGGAAGGTTTTGTGGTCTGTAATTGGATCAAGCCAGTCCATGGCCTTAAAGGGTTCTTGCACTTGGGCAAAAAGGAAAGAGCCATTAGCAGAAATTTGTATCGGCAACTCCCATCTCTACCTAGTTTCTTTCTTTCGGTCACAGTTTATTGTCCTTGCAGAGTATTACACTACCCTTGCCTCTTAATGTTACAACTTCCTGTTCCACCTGTCTAGTGTGGATTCTCTTTCTTTCTCTTTTGTTTTTTTTTGGGGCGTGGGGAGGACTTCATCTCTTCCCCCATGTGCTTCTTTGCCTTGGAGTAGCCTGAGAGTGTTGCTAAGCAGGAACTGCCTTCCTGGGTCCTCTGCACAGGGACACCAGCACATGCTGGCTTACTCTCCTTGTGTCAGTCTCACCTTGGCATGTGTCCAGGGAGAGATAATATTTCTGTCTCATCCATTCTGAGCAGAATGCTTGAGATCAAGAAAATGCATATTTAGTGAAGTTCAGTAAACCGAGCAAGACCCAAGGGTCAAGAACTCTTAAATGTTTGTCCCAGTGTGAATTCAGATGTATTAACAAATGTCTAGCAAGTCACGTAACCTCTCCGTGTCCTTGTGGTCTTGCTATCAAGTGCTCATGCAGCTGGTTTATATTAATCTAGGACTTCAGCATTTCCAAATCACGGTTCTACTGAAATTAGTGTTCAATAGGGGCCTTGTTGTCCAGAAGTTTCATTATTTATGGTTTTTACTAACACTGATTTAGATCTTCTCTTTTAACAACATTTAGATTAGAAAGGGTTACATTTCTTAAAGAGTGTTTACATTCACTTTGAAATCTCACATTTAAATTCTGGAAGGTGTCCTTTATCTTCTACTACGATGAATCTAAGATTGTAGTAAACCTATGGGAAGAGAAAAGGAGAGAAGTGTGTCAGTGCTTTGATCATACAAGGGAGAAGTTGGAAACTATACTAACTCAAGGAAATCCTAACCGTCATGTACATCCAGCTGTTCTTTTTGAAAACTTTACATTTATTTATCATCTGACCTTATCCAATCCAATTATCCCTGAAAGCTACAGCTTAATAATCGCCCTTAAGGAAACTTCTGTCTCAAACAGCAGTCGTATTGAGTATGTTAAGCCAGCTTTCATTACCAACCCTGCTGATCTCCATTTGGAATTGAGTGGTCACACACTTCTCTCATCTGGATTCTCTTCCTCATTTGACTAGTGGTCCTTCGGCGTGCTCCTGTGGGAGCTGATGACAAGAGGAGCCCCACCTTACCCTGATGTGAACACCTTTGACATAACCGTGTACCTGCTACAAGGCAGGAGACTCCTGCAACCCGAATACTGCCCAGATGCCTTGTAAGTAGGAATCCTGGCAGGATCCTCTGTCCCTTTTATAGTCTTGACTTTCACAGACATGCTTGCCTCCTTGGGGATCTCTCACAGCATTTCCTTCCAAAACAGGTACGAAGTGATGCTAAAGTGCTGGCACCCTAAAGCCGAAATGCGCCCGTCCTTCTCAGAACTGGTCTCCAGGATATCCACGATCTTCTCTACTTTCATTGGGGAGCACTATGTCCACGTGAATGCGACTTACGTGAACGTGAAATGTGTGGCTCCCTATCCTTCTCTGTTGTCATCTCAGGATAACATGGACAGCACAGTGGACACGTGATGCCTGGATACAGCACAGTCCTATCCAAGCAACAGTCGTACTTTCTCCAACAGTTCTCACTGCCTGGCCTTTGAAGGGTCATCCAATGTTTTTTAGTGTTTTGATTTTTGAATTTTGCCAAAATTGCACCATGAGAGGACCTGTATTCTTATTTGCATTTCTGGGCCATAAGGAATTTCTCATCTGACAGAGCATCAGAACCAGAGGCTTGGTCCGCCAGACCAGTGACCAACAGCAACCCTATAGTTAGGATCACACTCCTATCCCACTGGAGTCCAACCCCTGAGTTCTGAATTGAATGTTTTAAAAATCAGAGGCCCACCTGGTTTTCTATGGGGAACTACTATGGATTTGAGGGCTCCTGGGTCACAGAAAATTCAGAAGTGGTAATGTTCAGGACACTTGTGGCAGCCCAGGAGTCTACACCTGTTTTAGAATTTCCTCATTTCCAAGAACTTTTATCTGCTGTACGGTCACTAGTGTTTCTCCTTATTGATGTTGTCATTCGCCTATTAGGCAAACATTCCCTTTTAAACTTTTGTACACACATTCTTTTTGTTGGAGGACTATCTGGAGGCAAAGACTTTCATCAGAGTTTCAAAGTAGGATGACATGGGGACATTTATATGTTGTACATAGATGTCATAAAGAACATCTTCATAAAATAGCCTAATCACAGGGAAATATTTAGTTGTCATTTAGAAATCAACTGTTTGAGGGGCCGGCACTATGGCATAGTGGGTAAAGCCGCCACCTGCAGTGCCGGCATCCCATATGGTGCTGGTTCAAGACCCCACTGCTCCACTTCCAATCCAGCTCTCTGCTGTGGCTTGGGAAAGCAGTAGAAGATGGCCCAAGTCGTTGGGCCCCTGCACCTGCATAGGAGATCCAGAAGAAGCTCCTGGCTCCTGGTTTCAGATCAGCTTAGCTCAGCTCCAGCTCTTATGGCCATCTGAGGAGTGAACCAGCAGATGGAAGATATTCTCATTCTCTTTATCTCTCTCCCTCTCCCTCTCCCTCTCTTTCTCTCTCTATTTCTCCCTATATCTGTCCCTATCTCTATCTCTCTCTGCCTCTGCCTTTCTGTAACTCTGCCTTTCAAATAAATAATTTTTTTTAAAAAATCAACTGAGAAAGCTCATGTTCTGATCTAATGAATGTGGACATTTAGATGTTTTGTAATTTCTTAAATGATGACTCAAAGCAAGTCATTTGTGCTGATAAATATCTTCAAAGGTAACTCCACGTGTATTTAAAGCAAAATACATCCAAGGAAGAGCTTCATTGGCTCCCATCACAACTCCTTATGTAAAACAAACAGTGGATTGACTAGAAATACCTGGCCTCCTACTCAGGTGGCAGCTTCTCACCTCACAAATTGAAAATAAGACGTCCTGTTTTGTAATAGGACATGTTTTGTCTTAAGCAAAATATATCTTAGAAACAAAAAAGATAATTGAAAATTCTAGCTATTTTACCTGGATGAATATTTACTCTAAGCAAGACTATTGTGGCATTTTGTCCTGTGGAATTTTGTGCTTACTACTGTATAGTGCATGTGGCATAGGTTACTCCTAACTGGTTTTGTCGATGTAAACATTGAAAGTATTATATTTTTATAAAAATGTTTATTTTTAATGATATAAGAAAAATTTTGCTAGGCCACAAAAATACTGCACTGTGAACATTTCAGAGAAGGTATGTCAGACTCAGATTAATAATCTCATGGTTTTCAATGGCTGTAAATAGTGATAAGGAAATGTACTGATTGCCAGCACACCCCACCCTTATTACATCACCAGGACTTGAAGCCAAGGGTTAACATAGCAAGCTACAAAGAGGGTGTGTTACGCTGAAACCCAATAGTTGAGTTTGGCTGTTGTTGCAGGAAAATGATTGCAACCAGAAGTTCTTTGACAATGGTGGGAAGACACAAGGAGTTATACTGCAGAGATATTTCACTTCTGATGTTACTAGTTCATAACTGTAAAGAATAGTACTCATGCGCAGGGCATTGTAAACGCTGGATGTCAACACAGGGAAATCTGCTCTGCAGAAAGAGGTATCTCTCCCAAGGTCTGGAGAGAATGGATGCACCAGGAACCAAAAGAACTTGTGGAAGCCACCCACCAGTGGAACTGCACCCTGTACATACTTGCTTGAGAAAACTGCAATGTGAAAATCATGTTTGCTATTTATCAACTCGTCCTTAGGTTAATGTGTTTGGACAGATCTTGAGAGTAAGTGACTCTTCTGAACTAGATACTTGTCACTGCCTATACTTGCAGTTGAGCTGAATGGTACTTTGTATTGTTAATAGTTGTTGTCCTGATAAATCTTATGATTAAAATAAAGTAATGTAACATCTTGTGTACTGAGAGTTTGTTATTGCTAGTCATGCTTCATTACCTTCATGATTTACATAATGACAGAGTAAGCCAACAACGGATTTCTCCTGGATCCATCAAGCTTCTCCATATCTGAGAGCCTTAGTCAACACAAGGCATAAGCAATGATTAATAATACCTGCATCCTTGAATCTTAGGAAGCCACTGTCTTTCTAAGGGTGATTTGCACTTAGGTCTCAAATTACCTGCATTCTTCTGACAATCTTTCAACTTCCACATCACCTGGCTCCTATATTAGCATCCTGTTGTTCTCTGGCACCTGTGTATGGACACAAGGTATGTCTTTGGGCCAGAATATAAACCAGGGACCTGCTATCCCATGCTTGGCACAGACACATACTCAGATGGCAGTTGGAGAGGTCAGAGATTGGCTTTCTTGCCCCCTCAAAACTACCCTTTTCACCTGCCCTGCTACCCATCTTTCAGGAGCTCCCAGTTGGCAGAAAACCTTCAGGTTATCTCCGTGTGTGTGTGTGTGTGTGTGTGTGTGTGTGTGTGTGATGGTAAAAGAATTCAAAGGTGATGCTCAGTCATATAGGAATGGTGTAGCACTTTGAAGAAAGGTGATTTTTTAAAGAACCCAAGATTAAACCAATGTCTAATAAATACAGCAGGGGTTTATTCTTTCCTGAGAAAGAACCCAACCCCTGTACATAGCCAGACTTCCTCTAAGCCAAACGATGCATTTCCACAGGAAGTTCCTTCAGACTGTGTGCCCCATAAGGATAAGAACCTGTCATATTGAAATCCCTAATATCTGGCACTTAGTAAAGCCTCAAATAATTGCTGAACTGAAACAAGATTTTCTTATCCTCACTCAATCTCTTTAAACCACCTCAGAGACAAGTATTGCCTGTGTAGCTCTCGTGTTTGGTGAGCACTGACATGGGTTGGGATAGAAGGACTTAGCTCTGGGCAAATATGTGTGTGATGCTCTGAATTCTTAATTACCACAGAATTTTTCATTCTGTAATTGTTGTAGGCATTACTTACATTTTTATTCCTTGACCTGTTATGCAGATTTCATCCTTCAGCATGAAGAAGAGATATTAAACCTATAAAAATATATCAGATGTCTGAGTGCTGACATCTCATATTGTTAATCTAACAATTTAGTTCAGGAAATAAGTTGACATTATATAGGAAATTGATTTGTATTTTTTCAAAGATATACTTATTAATTTGAAAAGCAGAATTATAGAATGAGGGAGAAACAGGTGTCTTCCATCTGCTAGTTTACTCCCCAAATGGCTGCAACAGACAAGGCCAGGTCAGGCCAAAACCAGGAGTCAGCAGCTTTCATCCAGGTCTCCCGTGTGGGTGCAGAGGCCCAAGTACCCAGGCCATCTTCAGCTGCTTTCCCAGGTGCATTAGCAGGAAACTGGATTGGAAGTGGAGCAAATGGGACTTTAAATCAGCACCCATATGGGTTGCCTGCATTGCAAGTGGCAGCTTAACCTGCTTTGCCACAATGCCAGCCCCTGATTTACACTGTATTTTCTTTGATCCAACAAATATTTATCAAGCACCTTTGTAAGGAATACAGTGAGGTAATGGGGATATAAAAATAAACAGTCCCTCCTGTCCCAAGGAATTTAATAGACGAGACCAAAAAATTATATACTTAGTGAATATTAGAACAATACATTCCTTAGATCTGTAAAATGTCAGACATAACAGCTCTGCATTGGCCAGTGTTGTGGCATAGTGGGTAAAGCTGCCACCTGCAACAACAGCATCCCATATGGACACTAGTTCAAGTCCCAGCTGCTCCACTCCAATCCAGCTCCCTGCTGATGTTCCTGCCTCCATGTGGGATACTGGGATGGAGTTCTTGGCTCCTGGTTACAACCTGGCCCAGCCATTATAGCCATTTGGGAACTGAACCAGCAGATAGAAGATCTCTGTCTCTCACTCTCTTCTATCATTTTGCCTTTCAAATAATTAAATAAATCTTTGTAAACAAAGAGAAAAAGAAAAATATAGGCTCTTGGGCAAATAGACCATGCCTTGACTCAGTGTGGGCAACACACTGAACTCTAATCCTGTTTCCTCACTTGTTACGTAGGCATTCCTGCTTACCTCAAAGTTATTTCAAGACTAAACACAAGTATGTGAAGGCCCCTAGCACAGCATGGTTACTCAGTGATTGTGATATTCTTATCTTCACCTTGGGCAGTAAAAGCCCATGTGAATAAAGGTAGCCTGTGATTGGCTGAAAGAGAAATTAGGCCTTTACAGATGTCTCAACTCAAATCCTTACCCTACTCTTCACCTCACACTTAGATTATGCAGTACACAGCTATGATTCTTCTTCAGCCTTGAGCTTGGATAAGATAGAGTGGGAGATGAGAAGAGTGACAAGACAGTGGCACCTTGCCCCTGAGTGCAAAATACCTGAAGGATACCTCCGTCCCTTTCTCTGAACTCCCTGCTGTTCCTGGGATCACTTCTGCAACAAGTGGTTTCCTTTGTTCTTGGTTAACCTTCAGGCCTGTAATACGCAACACACAGGGAAGAGAGCAATCTAATCTGCATGATGTTGTGTGAAGATGCAATGATAAGGGTCGCTTTCTTAGTATCATGTCTAGAGAGTTTTATGATGCTTTACTTAATGATTATTCAATTTGGGGAAAAGTAGAATAAATACAAGATTTTTTTAGTTTTATGATGTGTTTGTAAGATAAGGAATGCTTCATGGACAGTCTCGTCGATCCAGATGACCACATACACACAGCTCATTTTTTGTGGCACCATAGACAGTTTCAGGACATAGATGGGTGTGCAGACATTATTCCCCAAAGGAAGAAATGCTTCTTGCTGCTTTTTCTGCTTCATGCTTGATATTTTCTTCAGGACTGTCTCAATTCCCTATCTATCACAACACTAGAAAGAGTGTCAGTCATAAACTAATGAAATATTTCAGTTGGTGAATGGAAGGTAATAAAATAGAGCCTTGCCCAAACTGTCCTTTGCTATAAATTACACCAGAGGTCTCGATTACATCAGCCAAAGGTATTGATCACAATGCTGAGAGGTTTATAACTACTCTTGACTTAACTGTGTGACCTGGAGCAAAAATCCAGGAAAATCACAAGAGCATCTCTTTGGTTAAGAGAGAGAGAGAAAGAGAGAGAGAGAGGAAGAAAGAAGGAAGGGAGGGAGGGAAAGGAAGGAAGGGAAAAGAAAGGAAAGAAGGGAGGGAGGGAGGGAGGGAAGGAGGAGGGAAGGAGGGAAAGAAAAAATAAAAAAGAACCCATCATTAGTACATTGCTATCCAACTAATGCTGTGTTGGAGTCAAAGCAAATCCACATATCTAACAATCATATAGAAGGAGTCTGTCTTCTCCCTTTTCTCCAGTGGGTGTTTCTGAGTTACTCTGAGTAATGTGTTTTCCTTGTTATCAATTAAAATATATAGATTTTTAATGCTAATATGATGTATTCACGTACAATTAGCATTCAAATATCTCCCAATCTATTATTACTATTATCAAAATCATTGTTATTAATTAGTAAAGAATTAGAGTTTCCCACATAGACCAATTTAGAATAAGGTTCAAGGGGCCAGCACTCTGGTGTAGTAGGTGAAGCCTCTGCCTGCAGCACCAGCATCCACATGGGTTTGTGTCCCAGCTGCTCCTCTATGTGTTCCAGCTCTCTGCTATGGCCTGGGAAAGCAGTAGAAGATGGCCCAAGTGCTTGGGTTCCTGCAACCATGTGGGAAACCAGGAAAAAGCTCCTGGTTCCTGGCTTTGGATTGGCCCAGCTCTGGTTGTTGTGACCATTTAGGGAGTGAACCCAGCAGGTGGAAGACCTCACCCCACCCCCTTTTCTCTGTCTCTCCCTCTGTCTGTAACTCTGTCTCAAATAAATGAATTTGTTTTTTTTTTTTAAATAAAGTTCAAGTCCTATTCTCTTGAGCAACCTGGTCAAACATTCTGAAAATCAAGTAGCATTAAAAGAAGGAATTCTGAGATGAAAATGACATGTTTAGGCTGCATCAACAGAAAATTCTAATGTGAATGCTATAAACTTGCAATTTAACATTAACCCACATTAAAATAATAATGAATTTTTATCCCATTCTTGAAAAGAAGCACTTTGTTTTGATGCGTTCATATCTTCACATGAGTCCAGGCGGGCAGAAACATCCACTAATCCTTAGACCTCTGGAGTGGAACGACAAAAATGCGTAAAATCTTCCCAGGCCAAAAGAGATCAACTTTAAAAATCTTTGGCATCCAAACATGTCAGAACAGTTTTTCACTGGCTCCCTAAACAATTTGTGTGCCTCATTTGTGGTCCATGGAATCTATAATATCAGTTCCTATTTTTATTGGGTAGCCTGGAATGTATAAACACCGTATTTCATCTACCTTTCCTAGTTACCATTTTCACAGTTGTTTTTATGAAGTCTCTTCGCTCCGTCTCTGTTTCTGAGTGTTGGGACGTGTAGCAGACTCTGCCAGCTGAAGCCCTCACGTTGATGTTTGCCACTGGGTTCTGTGACATCTGCTCTTTCCATTAGAGTCAAGCTGGGCTTTCCTTCTATAGAACTGTGACTAAACAACCACCATACTCATCAGCAGCAACAATTCTCGTAAACAAGAAATGCCAAATTGAGAGCCTTTGTGAAATCCTGCCCCAGGAGGCCACCCTGCAGTCACGTGACCCTCAGAGGCCATTTCAGAAGTCCCAGTCAAGAGAAATTACAAGAGAAACTCAAGTACTCTCTCGTCATCCTGTTGCAAATCTGTTTCTGATTTTTGCTAAACTGTGAGTATTAAACAGAGAGGATGCAAACTACCTTTGTTAGCCAAAGAGTCTGTGGAATCACCTTGGTGGGAAAGCAGCAAATCACTATTACTAAGATACTAAAAACCATGTTTTTAGAAAACATCCAATGTTAAAAATACTGTAAGTATTTTTTCTGAAAATGAACTTAATTAATAAAAATAATACTGATAATGATCTCATCCCAGGACATGTCACAGGAATTAATGACTGTGTGAAAGCTAATTGGCTAAGGTAATGCTCTGAGGAATTAGTCTTGCTTGATGAAATGCTGTTAGTTTAGTAAACGAAAACTTAAAATGACAGTAAAAGTCTGGGCTGCCACATCAAGCCAATTGATTCACAAGAGGAAAAGCTAATACAAAAATGTGTCATGTGCTGCTCTCTGTCAATGCATCTGTGATTCAAAAATGCAGATCCTTTATACATTTGTCTTTCCTGTGTTTCTCTTCTCTGTTTACTGCAAGAATGTGTTTCCTTATGGACTGTTCTACTGATAGAGAATTAACCTGTTGTGCACCTTCCTCTAGCACAGGCACATCAGTTTCCTAAAATGATGCTTTCAGTCACCTCATTTCAAACACCATCCTCTGAGGAGAGTGGAATCCTCCAGGAGGACTCTAGAGGAAGGTCTCCAAAGTATACGAGGCTTAGATATCACTGCACCAGCGTTTTACTCCAGGAATATCCTCACTTTTTTTTTTTTTTTTTTTTTTTTGACAGGCAGAGTGGACAGTAAGAGAGACAGAGAGAAAGGTCTTCCTTTTCCGTTGGTTCACCCCCCAATGGCCGCTGCGGCCGCTGCACTGTGGCCAGCCCACTGCGCTGATCCGAAGCCAGGAGCCAGGTGCTTCTCCTGGTCTCCCATGCAGGTGCAGGGCCCAAGGACTTGGGCCATCCTCCACTGCACTCCCAGGCCACAGCAGAGAGCTGGCCTGGAAGAGGGGCAACCGGGACAGAATCCGGTGCCCCGACCGGGACTAGAACCCAGGGTGCCGGTGCTGCAGGTGGAGGATTAGCCTAGTGAGCCGCGGCACCGGCCACATATCCTCACATTTTTAAAAAGATTTTATGTATTTGAAAGGCAGAGTTACAGAGAGAGTTTCATCTGCATCTCCCATGTGGGTGCAGGGGCCCAAGCACTTGGGCAATCTTCCACTGCTTTCCTAGGCACATTAAGGAGCTGGATCAGAAATGCAGCAGCCAGGACTCAAACAGGCACCCATAAGGGATGCCGACACTGCCTTTACCTACTACACCACAGCGCCAGCCCCCATATCCTCCAATTTAATCTCTCAGTTCTGCCCTCCTCACAGCGCCTGTTCCTTATGACCTCACAACAGCTGCCTTCATGCAGCGTATCTGAATACATCACTTTCCTCCCACTCCTGGATGCTCCCTGCATTGTCCTTTATGTTGCTTTGTTTCATTTCTTTCCATTGCAAAATATGTTTTCATGAAAAAAGCTTTTTGAGCTGGACGAAGAGGTACAAAGTGGACAGGAATCTCTTCCCCCATTCCTTCTCCACAAGGGTAGCCGATGTTACACTCTGTGTCTGCTTCCAGAAATACTCCACCTGAAACCAGACACTTGAGTACCTTTTAGTAGCCTACCTCTCATTGTTACTCAGCATGCTCTCCCCACTTCAGGGGATTGTCTATCTACTGCTGGGACTTTGCACTCCCACCAGAAACATCCCTCCTTGGTGTGAACTGTGTGAACAGGCTGGACCAACCTATTTGAACTACCTCTCTATCTGCCGGCTTATAATTTGGTGTCCCTTCAAGCCAGTGTTCTTCAGATTATTTGCATAACTTATTTAAATAGAGAAGAGACTAAAATGATGGTCTTTTTACTTTTTTTAAAATAAAAACCATTTATTTGAAAGGCAGAGTGAGAGAGAGATATCCTCCATCTGCAGGAACCAGGGACTCCATTTAGGTCTCCCATGTGGGTGGCAGGAACTCATGTACTTCAGCCATCTTCCACTGCTTTCCCAGGCACATTAGCTGGGAACTAGATAAGAAATAGAATAGCCAGGACTAAACCTTTGCTCCAGTTTGAGATGCTAGCATTCCAAGTCGCTGCTTAACCAATTATGCTGTAGTGCCAGCCCCAGAAATGGTTTCTCTTAATGAAGAAACAGATTTGCTTATTTCTGTTTGCCAAAGCAGAATAAATATGCTTTTTAAAAATTTTTTATTTAAGGTATACAAATTTCATGTATTTCATTTATACAGATTTAGGAATATAGTAATTCTTCCCACCCTACCCTGCCTCCCACCCACGCTCCCACACTTCTTCCTCCTCCCTCTCCTATTTCCACTCTTAATTTTTACAAAGATCTATTTTTAGTTTACTTTATACTCATAAGATTAACCCTACACTAAGTAAAGAGTTCAACAAAACAGTGTTAATTAAAAAACACTGTTCCTCAACAGTGGAGACAAGGGCTATAAATGATCACTGGATTTCAAAGTGTCCATTTCACTCCAATACATTATGTTTTAGGTACTCTATTACTGTATCACAGATCGGGAAAAGCATGTGGTATCTGTCTTCTTGGAATTGGCTTATTTCAACAGTTTCCAGTTGCATCCTTTTATTGTAAAAGATAAGATTTCATTTATTTTATTGCTGAGTAGTATTCCATAGTGTTGTATACCTTGATTTCTTTATCCAGTCTTCAGTTGACAGACATCTGAGTTGATTCCATATCTTAGCTATTGTGAATTGAGCGGCAATGAACATGGGGGTACAGATTAAAAAAAAATCAGCAAAACAGTACGCTTTTCCAAAAACCTTATTCTCTTCTCCAGTGGAAGTTTGCAATGGAAGTTTCCAGACTGCTTTGAAGCAATAAAAGATTTTAGACTTAGGTCATAAAAGTAGATCACCTGTCCCTGAATAGCTGCATGCTGTGAGGATTATTTCAGAATTTCAGCTGAATGACCATTTCTGGCTGATTATAACTGTCACCACGTGTGGCCAGTTACTCTCCTTCCCTCCGGCTGTCCTTTAGGCAGCCTAATCTTACCCATTTCACAAGGATCCACGTATGGAAACTGAATTGCTGTACATCCTATTGCCGACTTGCTCCAGTCCTAAGTCTGTACCCAGTGACCTGCGTGGCAGGCTCAGCCCCCTTGCTCTCATTCTGGACTGGAAATGCTTTAGCATAAAGGTTGGATAGACACAGTGTGGAGTTGACAAACTGAGTTTGCATCATGTCCACCACTCACCAGGTGGTTGATTTTTGGAGCAGTTGTTTAGCCTTCCTAAGCATCAGTTTCCACATCTGCGAAATGAAGATTCTTAGGTTTCCTCATAAGATTGTGAATGATTGAACAAATGATGTGTGTAAAGCATTCAAGAAGTGGTAGTCATCATTTCTAAAGGCTTTCATTTTCACATTTTATTCTTTGTAATTTGCTTTTTTTTTTTTTTTGACAGAGTTAGAGAGAGAAAGAGATAGAGAGAAAGGTCTTCCTTCCGTTGGTTCACCCCCAAATGGCCACTATGGCCAGTGCTGCGCCGATCCAATGGCAGGAGCCAGGTGCTTCCTCCTGGTCTCCCATGCAGGTGCAGGGTCCAAGGACTTGGGCCATCCTCCACTGCACTCCCTGGCCACAGCAGAGAGCTAGACTGGAAGAAGAGCAACCGGGACAGAATCCGGTGCCCTGACTGGGGCTAGAACCTGGGGTGCCGGCGGTGCAGGCAGAGGATTAGCCTAGTGAGCCACGGCGCTGGCCATAATTTGCTTTCTTCCCCCCAAAAGACTCAAATAAAATTAGTTCTCAACATGCCCAAAGTCTGGAACAGTCCAGAAAAGTCGAAAGGAAAAAAATCGTGAACAGACATTGGTTCTCTTACCCTTTAGTAAACCACCTGATCTGAGGAATAGGATCCCTGTCCAGTCTGACGTCTATAACCTGTATGACCTTCTGTGTCATTTCATTTTTTATGTTGTACTTTCCTCATCCATAAAAACAGGGACATGCATTTGGCTCAGAGGCTAAGCATCACTTGAGATGCTCACATCCCATATGGATTTGCCTGGTTCAGGCCCTGGCTTCTCTGCTTCCAATCTAACTCCCTGTTAGTGAGCTTTCTGGGAGGTAAGATGGCTCAAATACTTGGGTCCTTGCCAACCGCGTGGCACACCCAGATTGAAGTCTGAACTGCTCTGTCTCCATCTGTCTCTCTCTGTCTGCCTTTCAAATAAAATGAAAATAAGTAAATATATTTCTTAAAATTTTTAAACAAAGACAACCACACCTCATAGTGACCACTATAAATATTAACCATTATGATAAGGTTTCATACAAGGATAAGGTAATTTTATGGCTATTAGATTCACCAAAATATGTTTTTTACATCAGGAGTCTCTTTAGAATTCATCTGATTCATAAAATTCCCTCTAACCAACCCCAGCCCTTCAATTGTTCCCAGATAAGCGCTGGAGCTGTTGACGCGAATCTGTTCTCAGAATCACAGAGCTCAGTGCTGGAGAGGCCATGACTCTGGCCCCAGCCTCGCACAGGGCCCTGGTGCTCACTGCCAGCTGACCCTGAAACAAGTCCATATCCCCCATGGAGTTCAAAGTTTGGAGGTGAAGTCACTGCCCTTCCGCAAAGATAAACACAAATGTAGCTCTGAGCTGGGGTCCTGTGCTAACATGAGAATGCCGAGTTTGAATCTCATCAGGGCAGTGTTTTTCCAGCATTATAAATTGTTCTTTGTTCAAATCAGAAACTGAATTCACTTTATTTTCCAAAATCGGCCCTGCCAGGTTTCCTTGATGTAATTGTATCTTTTTTGTCTGCTGACAATGGAAAGCAGAAGAAAATAGTCTTGCTAAGGAAATGAAATATTACCAAGAAAAACAGGCATTCTCACACTGCATGAGGTGGTCTTTTTTTCTTCACATTCAATTTTTTATAAGAAAAAAAAAAGACTCTACCCTTTGAAACAACAGCGTTATTGCAGTGACTATTAAATCATATCTGCATGGCCCCATAGAAAATGTTGGAAAGAAAATTAACTAGTTCATAAGGGTATGCACAACATTATTTTTAAAAGGAAATGGCTCTTCATACATAGAAAGAATAATAAATGGTAACAAAGAAAAGTGAGAGTTCAAGCAATTATTTAAATAATTCAGATTTTTTAATGTGTAGTTAACTGAAGCAGCTGTGGAGTTCAGGTAAAGTCAGAGAAAACACAAATTACCCATAGCGATACTGAGCTTCTTCCCTTTACCTTGCCAGAATGTCCTTGTGTTGATAGTAGAGAAGAACGGCGAGTCCTGGGTCATGGGTAAGGAGGGCTTGGAATGCAAGGACAAGAGTTTAAAGCAAGATAGATCCAGGTCTCATCCTAGCTTTGCTACCTACTCACTATTTGCCCATAGACAAATATGGTTTTTCATTTATTCAATTTAAAAATATTAAAAACCTTCTACATTATAAATACTGTTCTGAGGAAGGAAAATACAGCAAGGAATGTACTAGCTAAGACTGCTGCCGCCACAGGGCACATTTTCCCAAGCAGGGAGAAAGATCAGTGATTGATAGACAGATAGATGATGGTAATAGATATAGATAAATAGTAGATGACAGATTGATAGATGATAGATGTAAATAGATGATAGATATAGAAGCTGTAATGCTTAAAGGGAGATGAGATTGGGAAGGAATTACTTATCATAAAATGCAAGATTACTAACTGGAAAGACTAAATAAAATTACATATGCTTTGCTACTAGCCTGTTAAAGATACTCAATAAATGTTAATTTACATCTTCCTTTACTTTTTTTAATCCTCTCCCTCCTCACCCACTCCCACTATGCAAATATAATTAATCTCTGGTTCTAAAAAAAATGGATAAAAAACTAAGCCACTGCATACCCTAAGGAATAAAAACTAACACTTCTTGTAGCTCAATTTATCTAGGCGTCAACTGAAAGTAATGAGTGAGCAAAACCATCCACTAGCAAGTCATCAAGCATCACAACTAGTATTCCCCAATGGCAGACCTCCTCTGTTCTGAAGAATTCCCTTTCATTCAAAAGGAACACAAATCATATCCAAGATTGTTTTCTACTTTTAAGTTGAAAATTGTACATACTTTGGTTACCACATCCTTTTATTTTTAAAAGCCAATACTTTTTTTTAATTTTATATTTATTTTATTTAATTGAGAGACAAAGAGATGGAAATTTCCCATCTACTGGTTCAATCCTCAAATGCCCACAACAGTCAAGGCTGGGCCAGGCTGAATCCAGCTCAAAACTCAGTCCACATCTCCCACATGAGTGGTAGGGACCCATCTATTGAGCCATCACCTGTTCCTTCCCAGGACAGGAAGCTGGAATTGGGATCACAACCAAGACTCAAATTCATGCACTCTGATATGGAACATGGGCTTCCCAAGCATCATCTTACTACCCACAGTACTAAATGCTGTCTCCACCCCAACCTGTTCCCTTTAAACACCTTTACTCCTGTTTACACTAGGTGATAAGTTCAAGGAGATAGGGGCTGGTATGGAGGTTGCAAGGTGTCATCTTGGACTCCCACGATGGGCTCCCATCTTTCTCTCCCACCATCCCAGTGAGCTTCTATGCTCAAGGTCACCTTAAGGTCCAGATTGCTTCCTGAATTTCAAGACAGAGGAACGACCAAGTCACAATAACTCAAGAAACTTCCTTAAAGACCTCAGAACCCTTACACTGCTACAATTGGACCAGAATATATTCATAGAGGGTAACTAGGAAGTGTATATTTATGGCCCAAATTTGTCCCACTAAAAACCAGGATTTTCTTAAGGGATATGGAGACAGGGTTGAGAGGCCTCTAAGAGAGGCCTCTTTCAATGTTTGTTTGCAAAACCAGTGTCAACCATTATTTTCTACAGGATAAATCACTTAAGAATTCTCCTATTTTAATAACTGGTCCAAAAAATTAGCATCCCTGACAGCTCATGGATGGAATCATGTCAGGAAAGAACTGCACAAGAATAGTTATAGGGCAAGAGAGACTAATCTGAATATGAAATATTTTTTCTTTGTGAAAGAAAAAATAATGTGTGTTATTAATGAGCCTTAGTATACAATTCACTACAAGCTTTCTCTGCTTATGGATTGTCCTATTTTCATAATCTGGGGAGATGGGCTTAGAAGTTCCAGGAAGGAATTGGGTGTTAGGAGGACGTGAGCAGGATAAAAGAAGAGTGAGTCCTTTGTTCTTAGGGGCTTCCAGCCCCTTAGCTCTGGTCTTGCCATTCCACTCCTGTCCTGGGAGTGAGTTCATCCAGAACCCTAACCCCTTGAGAGAACACACCACACAGCCTGGCCCTTGGCCAGTACCGTGAAGCGCATGGTAAACACTGGGAACGTGCTGCAGATGAAGAGTCAGGTGCACTCCTGAGGCCAGGATGCATGTGCCTGGAGTGCAGAGAAGGCCAAATCACAAAGGACCTTTGATTGCACCCAAAGGTGTTAGGACATGGGGAACTACCAAGGGATTCCAAACAGAAGGACAATATCTTAAGAAATCAATTGAGACTATTTGAATCATGCTGCTAGTTGACTGTAACAGAAACCGTAGCTGAACTGAGGGGGAGAGGCTAGAGGTCAGCATCCCGTGATCGCAGTGCTCTTTTGCTTTATGACTGCATTTTGATGGCACAGTTGTTTACAACCCTCTGCTTCCTTCTGTGCCTTATCATTAGTGCTCCTTTAGAATAATGAAGCCTGTTCTATCCATTAACTCCACTAACATTTGATCTCCCCATGGACTGGGGTTAAAAATTAATTACTCTTCTAACATATTGATTACATGACTATAAATATAAAAACAGGACTACAGAGCAACTACAGGGACCCTTTGTTTAAATAGCTTGTTTGCTCTTTTTAAAGGAGGTAATTAATGTTGAAAGACCTTGAACTGGAGGGACATACAAGAAAAGCAACCCTAGAGTGCCATCTAGTGTTGACAACACAAGGAAATGCAATGCGCTGTATCAAAGAAGGGTCAAGTTTCCTATATTGTGCTTGACTTCCTTCTGTCTAAATCAGGCAATGACTGAATAGAAAAACAAAACAAAAAGACGACTCTTAAACTGCCTTTATTTTCACCTGGACACAAATATGAATTTTCAGCAACATATTCAATTTTGTACTGTGGGAGGAAGGTTCTGTTCAACTTCCAGGTCCTGATGGGCTCCCAAAATTGCAGGGCATTGTTTTCAACTTTGCTTCATCCCTCATATAACTCCTTTTTTGAAAAAAATTTAATTTATTTATTTGAAAGGCAGACCAAGAGTAAGAGAGACTCTGCCACCTGCTGTTTCACTCTACAAATTCCCACTACAGACTGGGCTGAGCCAGGCTGAAGCCAAGAGGCAGGAATTCAAGTCAGGTCTCCCACATGGATGACAGGAGCCCAAAAACTTGAGTCATCACCTGCAGGCTCCCAGGATGCATAAGCAGGAAGTTGAATTGGAAGCAGAAATGGGACCCCATCACACGTTGGTATGGGATTCAGGAGTCCCAGTGGTTGGCTTTGCTGCACCACAATGCTCAGCCCTTTTGTTTTGATAATTCTAGCGAGTTGGCTACCTTGTAACCCTTTATTTCCATCTCTTACTGGATTATTTTAGATTATTTCATCTACTTGAAAGCAAATTCATGAAAAGCAGGGATAGCATGGAAGAAGTTAGGAACTAGTGTTGAAATCTCTTGCCATGAAAATTCATTGTTACTGTGGTGGCTCATATATCAGAGCACTACCTTCTGCAGACATTAAAATTCACTTTGTTTGGTGTCCCTAATACTGCCCAGCCCTTGGGAAGCACGAATCTGACATTATATTAGGCAATACACACTGACCTAGTAACTCAAAGCAGTCATCGCTAGTAACTTAAAGTGACTACAGAGTCTAAGGTCACAGTTGTAAATCTTAACCACAGGAAGGCCAAAGATTATCATCCTTTTTACACCAAGGGCTGTTGATTCCTTTCTCCCAGAGTCATATTTCAAAGCCTTACCAATCTGAAACATATAGGCAGTGGTGACAATATGCTTCAACCACACATTTCAAAGAACATTAGGTTAATCAATGAAAAGTGGCCATCACATTTATTCTATCTAAAGCTGGAATGTTATACTTTTAACCTCACACTCCACTGAAATTCAGGTGTCTTATTTTTATTTAATAGGCTATCGTCACATTACATCATAGTTCATTAAGGAGGTGTGTGATACTGTATCAGTGAATCCTTGGATGCTTTGCCAGTATTCTGAGTTCGTTTTATGTGTAAACAAGGATATTTGTGCCATTGAGACCAAGGTCAAAGGTTTAATCCCTAAACACTGCAGGAAGCTTCAGTGTTGGGTGCCCCCAGGCATCTGGTCAATATCTTTCTTCAACAACATGAGACTTTATAAGAGTGAATGAGCAAATTACCCACTGCTAAAGAAAAACATTTTTCTTATTTCATTTTTATTAGTTTTTATGTGTAAAACATCAAGATGTAATATTATTAAAGCTAGCATTCTTGTAGACTATAATCCCATCCAGTACCACTTCTGTTACAAAAGATTCCCTCATCTCTCTCATTTATGTATAATGATTTTAGGGTTCTTTTATTCTTTTAATTTTTTTAAATTTGTGACTAATATGCAGTGCTTGTACATTTTTATGGTGTACAGTACACTATTTCAACACATACACACAGTGTAAAGCAATCAAAGCATGCAAGTACCCTTTGCGTTTGCTGAGCTTGTCTTTGTGTGTGGAGCCTCCCAGCCCCTCTTTTCCAGTCCTTATATAGTATATAATGCATTTATTAGGAACTGTCATCACACTGCTACTGGAGAGCTGCAGACTGCAGTCTCAGAGGGTCCTTGGCTTCAACGACAAATAGAAATCAATCATAAGCCAGCAAAGTAAAAGCAAGAGATTTATTTTTAAAAATGGCACAAAAAACTGAGTTGTTTCTTTTGTTGTGGAGTTTCTTTATCTCTTTATATATTCTGCTTACTAATCCTTATCAGTTGCATAGTATGCAAATAATTTCTCCCATTTTGTCAGTTGCCTCTTCACCTTCCTGACTGTTTCTGTTGCAGTACAGAAGCTTTTCAATTTGATTTAATCCCATTTGTGAATTTTGGCTTTTATTATCTGTGCCGCTGGGGTCTTTTCCAAGAACTCTTTGCCCATGCCAATGTCTTGCAGGGTTTCTTTCCCCAATGTTTTCTAATACTTTGATGGTATCAGGTAATAGATTTAGGTCTTTAATCCATTTTGAATGGATTTTTGTGTAAGGTGCAAGGTAGGGGTCATGTTTCATACCTCTGCATTTGGAAATCCAGTTTTCCCAGCACCTTATGTTGAAGAGACTGTCCTTGCTCCGGGGACTGGTTTTAGCTCCTTAGTCAAATATAAGTTGATCGTAGAAGCTTGCATTGGTTTCTGGCATTTCTATTCTGTTCCATTGGTCTATCCATCTGTTTTTATACCAGTACCAGGCTGTTTTGATTATAATTGCCTTGTAGTATGTCTTGAAATTTGGTATTGTGCTGCTTCCAGCTTTGTTTTTGTTGTATAAGATTGCTTTAGCTATTCGAGGTCTCCTATGTTCCCAAATGAATTTCACCATTATTTTTTCTAGATCTGAGAAGAATGTCTTTGGTATTTTGATTGGTATTGCATTGAATCTGTAAATTTCTCTCAGAAGAATGGACATTTTTATAATATTCATTCTTCCAATCCATGAACATGGAAGTTTTTTCCATTTTTTTGTATCTTATTCTATTTCTTTTTTTAATATTTTGTTATTCTCATCATAGAGATCTTTAACTTCCTTGGTTAAATTCATTCCAAGGTATTTGATTTTATTTTTTAGCTATTGTGAATGTGATTGAGTTTTTTCTCAGCTATGGCATTGTCTGTATATACAAGGCTGTTGTTTTTTGTGTGTTGATTTTATATCCTGATACTTTACCAAACTCTTTTATGAGCTCCAACAGTCTCTTGGTGGAGTCTTCTGAATCCCCTATATATAGAATCATGTCATCTGCAAATGGGATAGTTTGACTTCCTCTTTCCCAATTTGAATCCATTTGACTTTTTTTTATTGCCTAATGTCTCTGGCTAAAACTTCCAGGACTATATTGAATAGCAGTGGTGAGAATGGGCATCCTATTCTGGTTCCAGATCTCAATGAGAATGCTTCCAATTTTTCCCCATTCAATAGAACAATGGCTGTGAGTTTGTCATGAATTGCCTTGATTGTCTTGAGGAATGCTCCTTCTAAACCCAATTTGCTTAGTTTTCATCATGAAAGGATGTTGTATTTTATCAAATGCTTTCTCTGCATCTATTGAGATAATCATATGATTTTTATTCTTCAGTTTGTTAATGTAATGTATCACATTGATTGATTTGTGAATGTTGATCCATCTGTGCATATCAGGGATAAATCCCACTTGGTCTGGGTGAGTGATCTTTCTAATGTGTTGTTGGATTCATTTGGCTAGAATATTGTTGAAGATTTTTGTGTCTAGTTCATCAGGGAAATTCTTCATTAGTTCTCTCTCTCTGTTGTGTCTTTTCTGAGTTCAGGAATTAAGGTGATGCTGGTTTCATAGAAAGAATTTGGGAGGATTCCCTCCATTTGAATTTTTTTTGAATAACTTGAGAAAAATTTGAGTTAGTTTTTCTTTAAATGTCTGGTAGAATTCAGCAGTGAAGCTATCTGGTCTTGAGCTTTTTTTTGTTGGGAGGATCTTTATTACTGATTTGATTTCTGTCTTTGTAATGGGTCTGTTAGGGATATCTAGGTCTTCATGGATCAATTTAAGTAGGTTGTATGTGTCCAGGAATCTATCCATTTCTTCTAGGTATCCCAATTTGTTGGCATACAGCTCTTTGTAGAAATTTCTGATGATTCTTTTTATTTCTGTGGTGTCTGTTGTTACATTTCCTTTTTCATCTCTAATTTTATTGAATTGGTTCTTTTCTCTCTCTCTCTCTCTCTCTCTCTCTCTCTCTCTCTCTCTCTCTTTGGTTGGTTGGGCCAATTACATGTCAATTTTGTTTATTTTTTCAAAAAACCAACTCAGTTTTGCTGATCTTTTGTATTTTTTTGTTTCAGTTTTGTTGATTACTTCTCTAATTTTAATTATTTATTTTATCCTACTAGTTTTGGGTTTTGTTTCCTATTGTTTTTCTAGATCGTTGAGAGGTGTTGATAGCTCATTTATTTGATGCCTTTCCAATTTCTTGATGTAGGCACCAATTGCTATAGACTTTCCTCTTAACAGTGTTTTTGCTGTATCCCATAAGTTTTGATATGTTGTATTGTCATCTTCATTTGCTTCCAGATTCAATATCTGTCTTGGTAATGGGTCTTTTGATTTCTTCTATGACCCACTGTTCATTCAGTGTGCATATTGTTTGCCTTCTCTGCCACAAGGACCACACAAAGGATCTGTGCAGTCTTCAGTGTAAGCTCAGATTCCCTAGCAATATCCTTCTCCAGGTAACCAGGGAGCCCTAATTGCATGGATCCTCCCACGGTGACTGCCCAAAGTCCCAGCCACACCCTGAGTCCTCCCACACAGCCTCAATGTTTTCATAGTCCCAGCACAGAAGCCTCCACAGTCATGAGCACCCAGCCCCATCTGTTCTCCCCACCAGACTCAGGAGTCTCCACTTACCTGGTTGCTGGGCACAGACACACAAGCTGGTGCAGCTGCTATATATATCCAAAGTGGCGCCTTCTCTCTTTTAGTTTGTTACAGGATGCCATTGAAGGGTGATTAGGGAGAGAGAAAATGTGACACCCCCTGTTTGTTTTTTCTCTTCTAGTTTGGCAAATGCACTATCCCCCACAGGGCTCCAAGCCAGATTCCCTCTCGGCTCTTCCTGCAGCTTCTTCATCAGTGGCTTGGGCTGCTGCAGTCTGGTCTCACCTCTCTTTCCAACTCTGGTGTGGAGGCTTTTGGCTGCTGAGTTGTGCATGTCCTCGCCCTCCATGTAGGTCTACTGTGTCCCTCCAATTTGCGTAGTTTCCTCTGCTGTTTTCTCTCTAGCTCTTCCCTGAGACTGCACTCTCCACTTTTTTTTAAACTATCTTCTCCTAGAGCAGCAAGCTCCCTCCCTACTCCCACAATCTTAATCCTCCCCACCAATATCTTTTTAAAGATTTATTTACTTGAAAGGCAGAGTAACAGAAAGAAGGAAAGACAGAGAAAGAGATCTTCTATCCACTGGTTCACTCCTCAAATTGAGCAGGACCAGGCTGAAGCCAAGTACCAAGAACTCCATCCAGGTCTCTAACTTGGGTGGCAGGGGCCCAAGTACTTGAGCCATCATTTGCTGCCTCCAAGCACACTATCAAGAAGCTAGAATGGAAATGGAAGTAAGACTCAGTTCCAGACACTCTAATATGGGATTCAGGTATCCCAATAGTTGGCTTAACCCACTGTGCCACAATGCCCACCCCAATATTAAAGAACAATAATTTCATGTACATATCCTAATGATGGTTTGTCCTTCACTCCAGGGATGCCCAAAACAAAGTTCTCAAACAAGTTTCCCCAGAAATCCAACAGGTAATGCAAAGCAATGATGCCCAACCAATAAGAAAAACAGATGAAATGGAGAGTGTGCATCAGCTCCAAAGAATGAAGTTGGTACTAAGCTCCAGTCCTGATTGACCCTTGTGTTACCACATTGTCTCCATCCATTTTCCATTGTCATTGTTGAATACCACAGACTGGTAATTTGTAAAGAATACAGTTATTTTACATCCCAGTTAGGGAGGCTGAGAAGCACAAGGGCATGATGCCAGTGATGCTCATCTCCTGGTGAGGGCCTTCCTCCTGCATCATCCCATGACAGAGGGCACCCACAGTGGGGCAGGGCAAGCTGGCTCACCTAACTCTCCCTACTCTTTCAAAACAACTAACACAACCTAGGGCCCCACCCTCGTGATCTCCTCTAGCCCTGATCACCTCCCAAAGGGCCCCCTCCAAAGCCACTGGCTTCTGCGTTGTGGGGACTACATTTCAACAGGACTTTGGGAGGTACAAATACCCAAACTATAATCACATCTCTTTTCTTCCTCTAAGAAAAATCAGCCAACCAGATTTATATAAAATTTCAATTTTATGCACATTAAACCTTTTTAAAAAAGATTCATGTATTTGAAAGATTTAGAGAGAGAAGTAGAGACACAGAGAGAGATAGGTCTTCCATTCACTGGTTCACTCCCCAAATGGCCGCAAGGACCCAGATGAGCCAATCTGAAACCAGGATCCCAGGGACTTCTTCTGGGTCTCCTACATGAGTACAAGGGCCCAAGTACTTGGGCCATCCTCTGCTGTTTTCCAAGGCACATCAGATCAGATCAGAAGGGAGCCAGATCAGAAGGAGCAGCCAGGACTTGAACTGGCACCTGTGTGGGATACTGGCGCTATAGGCTGGGGCTTTAACCTGCTGAGCCAGCGTGTTGATCCCAACCCAATTTTTTAAACTTGATCAGGCCAGACCAGATGCATCTAAGACACAAAGCTTAGTTCCTTCATGGCACTTTCACAGTGAGGGAGCAAGGCCAAGGATTTACTGAGCACATGCTGCACATTAGGCACTGAACCTTCTATACAGACTTTTCAAATAATCTTCAAAAGATCTTACTGCATAGTTATCAGTATGCCCATTTTACAGATGATGGAACTAAAACTAAGGATAAATAAAAATTCACCCTTAATAGTAACAGAATCAGGATTTGAACCCAGTTTTTCTAGCTTGACAGAATAGCCCTTTCAAATTTTATCATGATACAACTCCTACCAAATCCCAAAGTGAAAGATCACTTTTTTTCCCATTTTTTAGAAAGTGGTCCCTAAATATTTTACGGGACATTTACAGAATTATTTGAAATATATAACATATATTGGGGAGTGAACAAGCAGAAGGAAGACCTTTCTGTCTCACACTCTCACCGTCTGTAACTCTACCTCTCAAATAAACAAATAAAATCTTTTTAAAAAAGGACACAAAAGCTGGCGCCATGGCTCAACAGGCTAATCCTCCGCCTTGCGGCGCCGGCACACCGGGTTCTAGTCCCGGTCGGGGCACCGGATTCTGTCCCGGTTGCCCCTCTTCCAGGCCAGCCCTCTGCTGTGGCCCGGGAGTGCAGTGGAGGATGGCCCAAGTGCTTGGGCCCTGCACCCCATGGGAGACCAGGGAAAAGCACCTAGCACCTGGCTCCTGCCATCGGATGAGCGCGGTGTGCCGGTTGCAGCGCGCCGTCTGCGGCAGCCATTGGAGGGTGAACCAACGGCAAAGGAAGACCTTTCTCTCTGTCTCTCTCTCTCACTGTCCACTCTGCCTGTCAAAAAAAAAAAAAAAGGACACAAAAATATAGATCAGATTTTGCCACATGTTGAAGATGAAGATTGAAGATTGATTCCCAATCCAGTGCTAACCTCAGAAAAGAAAACTGTCACTGTATAAACTGATTCTATAAAGAGGTGGCAGTGGCTGAAATCTCAAAATTAACCACAGTCAGAGGCAGGTGTTTGGCATAGCAATTAGGACACTACTAGGATACCTTCGTTCCTATCGCAGTGATTGGTTTCACCCAGCTCTGTTCCAATTCCACCTTCCTCTTAATGTGCATCCTAGGAGGTAGCTGTGGTGGCTCAAGTGATGGGGTCTCTTTCACCCACTTTGGAGACCTTGACTAGTTTCCATTTCCCCACTTCAGCCTGGTATAGGCCTGGCTGTTGTGGAAATTTGAACAGTGAATTAGCAGATGAAAGTTCTCTCTGTGTTTGCCTCTGTATCTTAACTCTCTGTGTCTCTGTCTGTCTGTCTGTCTCGCTCTCTCTCTGCCTCTCAAATGAAAAATAAATAAATAAATAAATAATCAGGGCCAACCTCATGGCCTGTCCTTGGTACTGAGACTCAACCCCTTAACTTCACAATTCTCTAGGACATCATTAGAAGGATGTGTGTCCAGGTAAGCCTGTAGAGATTGCAGAATACAGAAGATTAGAGTAGTGACCAAAGAAGTTCCCATGAGAAAAGACTCTCCCTTCTTTCCTTCCAAAAAGCTGAGAACTATGGAGAAGGGAGGATTTTTGCCTAACAGAATTTGAAAGAAGAATTGTCTGTTCAATGAAACCTTTCATCTCAATGAAGTAGCCCATTAAGAAGGACAGATAGTGTTGATCTGTTATATCTGAATGTGCCTGGGAAGGTACTCACAGCCTAATAATTTATAATTTCCTGGGCTTCAGGATAGTAGCAGCTGGTCCTGGTATCACTCACATTTTTTTTTAATATATTGATTAAATTAACCCAGGTTTTCAGAACAATGTGTTCTGTACAGAAACCAAAATAGACAGAAAAGTAATAATAAATAATTGAAGCAGGCTCTGAAATTGAGTTGAATATCTAAAATTGAAAGAGAAGCTTCCTTCTCTGACCCCAGGAAATTTAACCGTGTGTTATAGGGAAAAACACTTGGCCACAGTTGCTAAGGTCTGAAATTCTGGAGAAAAAAATTAAATGAGAAAGAACAGCTCTTTATGTTGATATAATGAGCTTCACCATGATCTCTGCCAACATTACATTTTATACAGTGATTTCAGAAGATGCAGCAACATTAAATTTTTATCTTTGCTTTGCAATTCAGTTAGAAGTTAAGTAAAAATATAAACAATATATCCCCAGTCTCAGATGCTCCTGAAAAGATCATTTCAGAACAAATTCATCTCAACTTGCTTTTCTAGGTATATGATGAACAGGAATGATAGGAAGAACCCTAGAGGCGGAGCTAAGGAGAACTAGATTCAAGGCCTGGCTCAGTCCCTATTAGTAGCCAGCATTTGTTGAGAGCTTAACTATGTGCCAAACAGCACACAAAATGCCATTGATGGGCACTGGCGCTGTGGTGCAGCGGGTTAATGCCCTGGCCTGAGGCGCCGGCATACCATATGGGCACAGGTTCGAGACCCAGCGGCTCCTCTTCCAATCCAGCTCTCTGCTATGGCCTGGGATAGCAGTAGAAGATGGCCCAAGTGCTTGGGCCTCTGCACCCACATGGAAGACCCAGAAGAAGCTCCTGGCTCCTGGCTTCGGATCAAGATACCTCCAGCCATTGCAGCCAACTGGGGAGTGAACCAGCAGATGGAAGACCTCTCTCTCTCTCTTTCTCTCTGCCTCTCTTCTCTCTGTGTAACTCTGACTTTCAAATAAATAAATAAATCTTTTTTTAAAAATGCCATAGATGGATTAACAGTCAGAAACCCTGCAATAACCTGATGAGGTATATTCCCTTGTTACCACCATTTTGCAAATGAGGAAACTGGGGCACAGAGAATTATTGAACTTGTCCAAGATCATATAACTAATAAATAGTTGAACCATGAATCAAACCCAAGGTAGTGTTCCTCTGAGAACACATGCATTTAATCAGTGTTCTATAAATGAGTAACCTTGAGCCTTTTCCTTCCTAAGACTCAGATAACTTATCTCAGATACGAGGATAATAAAACTTATCCTGCCTATTTCCCATTTCCCTGCGTCCCTGTAGGGAATAAATGAGATCATTTTATATAAAAAGTCTCAGTAAACTATAAATCATTTACAGTCTTCCACTTCTTGACTCGCTTTCAGAAATGAGTAGAATGAATCCAAAAGTAGAATTCTAAGGTAGACACCCCTCATCAACAGGAAAACTTAAGCCTGGCATTGTCCTTATAACATTGCTCTCCTACTTCAAGACTGGTTATGATTTCATTTTGATACCAAATTTGAATTTTCCATATGGAAAGCAACGTAGACCTAGAATCAGATATGAAGACCCAATTGGCCCTTACCAATTCTGTAATGTAAACTCAGATTCCTCCTCTAACCCCCAACTCCAGGATGTCTTCTGCAAAATCTTTTTCAATCTACCAAATTCTATGTTGGCTCTTTTTTTTCTGTGCTGTCAGTTTAACTAAAGTTATTTCACTTTTCTAGTTGTACACCAATAGTTTATTATCTTGATCTGTGTTGTGAGTGCCTTCATAACAAGAGCTATGTTTCGTTCTTGTAACTCTACAATTCTGCCTGGACTACAGTATTATGTGCCTAGTAAACATTCATTGATAGAGAAAAACAAAGACACAGATAAGTGCGTTCAGCCACTCAACAGATATGCCTTATAAAAAAATAAGTTCTGTCTCCACGTTATCACTAAAAATTTCCAACGAGAATTATACTATTATTTTTCAGTGTCTAACAGAAAATAAAAAAAGGATGGAAAAGTAGGAATTATATATTCTGGAACTCTTTCTTAAAAAGACTGAAATACCAGCTTTGAGAACCACTTGTCACCACCCACTTCTCCCTTCCATTTGTCACTTTGAAAATGGCCAGGAAATTCTTTCTTTTTCATGCACTTTATAATTGCTTTGTTATTAAGAAAATAGCCAGCAGTCTGTTTACTATGAGAGTCCCGGGTTATTTTGGAATTCCTGAACCTCATGCACAAATCAATTCTTTTGCTAGTCCTTGGCAACACAAAGCAACTGGGCAGGCGCCAAAGGGAAAGGAGATGCTTGGTTATCTTTGGGTGGGTCCTGAAAATACTGCGAACAGTGATTTGGAGGGAACATCAAGAAGTTAGTGGAAAATGGCATTAACAGATGCTATTTTGGTGCACAAAAAGTTTTGAAATCCATCTGCTTTTTTCAGAATATGCATTTTTCCAGGAACTTTTGGAAGGCCCTGTGTAGGCACTACAGTTACTATACAGCAGAATCAGACTTAAGGGCAGAAGTGCACTATACATGTAAGCTTCTTTTTGTGGGGTGGGGATGAAACTTTTATTCCTTAGAAATATCTGAAAGCCGGCATCACCGTAGCTCACTAGGCTAATCCTCTGCCTGCGGCGCTGGCACACTGGGTTCTAGTCCCAGTCGGGGTGTGGATTCTGTCCCGGTTGCCCCTCTTCCAGGCCAGCTCTCTGCTGGGGCCCTGGAGTGCAGTGAAGGATGGCCCAAGTGCTTGGGCCCTGCACCCCATGGGAGACCAGGAGAAGCACCTGGCTCCTGGCTTCGGATCAGCGCGGTGCACTGACCAAAGCAGCCATTAGAGGGTGAACCTTTCTCTCTGTCTCTCTCTTTCTCACTGTCCACTCTGCCTGTCAAAAAAAAAAAAAAGAAAAGAAATATCTGAAAGTCTAGAGCAAGATATATATCTCAACTATAGCAAAGACCTCATCTATCCAAAACACACATATGAAACTACCTTACCCACCTCTACTATTTTTTCTTAGTATTTTTTTATTTGTTAAAAGATGGATCCCCACACCGGCTACAGCGGCCATTGAGGGGGGGAAGACTTTTCTCTCTGTCTCTCTCTGTCCACTCTGCCTGTCAAAAAAAAAAATTGATCCCTAAAGACATCTTTAAAAAACCTTTAAGAATTTATTTATTATTTTATTAAAATACAGTGTACATATTAAGAAATACACATATATGTACAGATAAAATTTTTGTTCTCTGATCACACTCATAAACAATACCCAAATTAAGAACAAAGCACTACTAGTAACCCAAGAATCCTCACTATTCTCCTCCTCTCCATTTCATTTTTTATGTGGGAAAGAAGAATACATTGTCAGTTACATGGTATGATTCAGTGAGGCAATATTTATAACTATAAACCAAATGTTATGACAGTCACACACTTTTTATGCTCTCCCTACATATTAACTACCACATATAACAGCAAACATACAAAATCTGTCTTTTGGGGTCTGGCTTATTTACTTAGCATATCAGTGATCTCCAGTTACATTCATTTTGCTGTGATTGTCAGGATTTCATTTTTATGCCTGAATAATATTCCACTATGTCTATATACCACATTTCTTTATCCAGTTATCAGTTGATGAACATCTAGGTTGATTCCATATCTTAGTTATTGTGAACTGAGCTACTATAAACAAGGGAGTGCAGGTAACTCTTTATATCCTGATTTCATTTCTTTGGGTATATTCCCATGGGTCGAATAACTGGGTCATAAGGCAGATCTATTTTTAGTTTTCTGAGAAATCTCCATATTGTCTTTCATAATGGCTATATCAATCTTCATTCCCATCAACAGTGTATTCCCAGGGTATCTTTTTTACTACATCCTCACCAGTATTTGTAATTTTTTGATTTTTGGATAATAGCCATTCTAACTGAGGTGAGGTGGTATATTATTGTGGTTTACATTTGCATTTCCCTAATAGCTAGTGATGTGACCATTTTTTCATGTGTTTGTTGGCCATTTGTATTTCATCCTTTGAAAAATGCCTGTTTATATCCTTTGCCTGTTTCTTAACTGGATCACTTATTTCATTGTTTTTGAGTTTCTTGAGCTCCTTATATATTCTGGATATTAATCCTTTATTGGATGCCTAGTATGCAAATATTTTCTCCCATTCTGTCAGTTGTCTCTCTAATTTGTTAATTGTTTCCTTTGCTGCATGGAAGCTTCTTAGTTTGGTATAATCCCGTTTGTCTATTTTTTCTTTTATTGCCTGTGCTTCTGATGTCTTATCCAAGAAGTCTTTGCCTAAGAGGATAAGTTGCAGCATTTCCCCTATGTTTTTCTCTAGTAACTTGATGGTTTGGGGTCTTAGGTTTAGATTCTTGATCTGTTGTGAGTTAATTTCCATATGGGGTATTAGGTAGGGGTCTTGTTTCAACCTTCTGCATGTGGAAATCCAATTTTCCCAACACTGTTTGTTGAAGAAACTGCCCATTCTTCAGGGAAGGAATTCAGCGTGTTTGTCAAAGATTAGCTCATTGCAGATTTATGAATTAATTTCTGAAGTTTCTATTCTATTCCATTGGTCTATACATTGATTTTTCTGCCAGTATCAGGCTGTTTTGATTATAACAGCCCTGTAATATGTCTTGAAATCTGGTACTGATGTCTGTGGCTTTAATTCTATTGTTAAGATTGTTTTGGCTATTCAGACTCTTTTCTGTCTCCATATTAATCTTAGGACTATTTTTTCTAGATCTGTGAAGAATGTCCCTGATATTTTGATTAGGAGTTCATTGAATCTGTAAAATATTTTGGGTAGCATGGACATTTTGATAATGTTAATGCTTCCAATCTAAGATCTCGAAGATTTTTCCAATTTTTTGTCTTCTTCTATTTCTTTCCTTAATGTGTTGTTTTGTTTGTTTGTTTTGGTTTTGTTTGTTTTTTTTTGGACAGGCAGAGTGGACAGTGAGAGAGAGAGAGAGAGAAAGGTCTTCCTTTGCCGTTGGTTCACCCTCCAATGGCCACCCTCCAATGGCACCGTGCTGATCCGAAGCCAGGAGCCAGGTGCTTCTCCTGGTCTCCCATGGGGTGCAGGGCCCAAGCGCTTGGGCCATCCTCCACTGCACTCCCTAGCCACAGCAGAGAGCTGGCCTGGAAGAGGGGCAACCGGGACAGAATCCGGCACCCCAACCGGTACTACAACCCGGTGTGCTGGCGCTGCTAGGCGGAGGATTAGCCCAGTGAGCCTCGGCGCCGGCCTCCTTAATGTTTTGTAAGTTACATTGTAGAGATCTTTCAAATCCTAGTTAAATTTATCCCAAGGTATTTAAATTTTTTTTTAATCTATTGTGAATGGGACTAGTCTTATAAGTTCTTCCATAGCCAGAGCATTGTAGGTGTATAAGAATGTTATTGATTTTCATCTATTGACTTTACATCCTGTGACTTCACCAAACTCTCTTATGAGTTCTGATATAGTCCCTTAGTGGAGTCTTTTGGTCCTCCTATATAGAGGTTCACGTCATCTGTAAGCAGGAATACTATTAGTTCCTCTTTTCCAATTTGTATCCCTTTGATTTCTTTTTCCTGCCTAATGGATCTGGCTAAAACGTCCAGAACTATATTTAGTAACAGTGATGAGAGCAGGCATCCTCATCTTGTTCCATATCTTAATGGAAATGCTTCCAGCTTTTCCCCATTCAATATGATGCTGGCTGTGAGTGTGTCATATTACCTTGATTTTGTTGAGGAACATTCCTCAGCATAATTTCTTAAACTTTTTTATAATGAAAGGGTATTTTATCAAATGCTCTCTCTACATCTATTGAGATAATAATATGACTTTTATTCTTCATTTTGTTTATGTGATGCATCATATTATTTGGTTTGCATATGTTGAAACTTCCCTGTAATAAATCCCACTTGGTCTGGGTTGATGATCTTGATGTGTTGTTTGACTTGATTTGCTAGAAGTTTGTTGAGGAGTTTTGCAACTATGTTCATCAGGGATATTGGTCTACATTGTTTTTCTTTTTTTTTTTTTTTTTTTTACAGGCAGAGTGGACAGTGAGAGAGAGAGACAGAGAGAAAGGTCTTCCTTTGCCGTTGGTTCACCCTCCAATGGCCGCCACGGTCGGTGCGCTGCGGCCGGCGCACCGCGCTCGTCCGATGGCAGGAGCCAGGAGCCAGGTGCTTTTCCTGGTCTCCCCATGGGGTGCAGGGCCCAAGCACCTGGGCCATCCTCCACTGCACTCCTGGGCCACAGCAGAGGGCTGGCCTGGAAGAGGGGCAACCGGGACTAGAACCCGGTGTGCTGGCGCCGCAAGGCGGAGGATTAGCCTGTTGAGCCACGGCGCCGGCCGGTCTACATTGTTTTTCTTTTATTATTGTATATTTCTCTGGTTTTGAAATTAAGGTAGTGTTGGCCTCACAGAATGAGTTTGGAAGGGTTTCCTCCCTTTCAATTGTTTTGGGTGGTTTAAGAAGAATTGGAACTAGTTCTCCTAAAAAGAGTTTGGTAGAATTCAATTGTGAAGTCATCTGGTAATGGCTTTTCTTTGTTGGGAGGTTCTTCATTATTGACTCAATCTGTGTTGGTTATTGGTTTATTCAGGTTTTCTGTCTTTGTGCCTCCATTTTGGTAGGTTATACGTGTTCAGAAATTTATCCATTTATTCTAGATTCTCCACTTTGTATTTCTGTGGTAGCCATTGTAACATCTCCTTTTTAATCTCTGATTTTATTAACTTGGATCTTCTGCTCCCACCCCAAGGCCCCTTTTTTGATTAGTTTGGCCAGTGGTATATCAATTTTATTTTTCAAAAAAATGGTTGTTCATCGTGGTATTTTTTGTAGTTTTCTTAATTTCTATTTTGTTTATTCTCTATAATTATTTATTTCCTTCTACTAATTTTGGGTTTAGTTTTTTCTTATTTTTTCTAAGTCCTTGAGAAATATTTTTAGATAATCTACCTGACACCTTTCAAACCTTTTGATACAGGCACCTATTGCGATAAACTTTCCTCTTAAAACTAATTTTGGTGTATCCTGCACAATTTTATATATTGTTTTCATCTTCAGTCATTTCTTTTTTTATGAATGACTTGACTTTATTTTTTGCATATAAAATAGTTCCTTTTTCCCCCAGAGATCTTTTATTTAAGGAATAACACTTCATAAATTTCATAATTACAACTTTAGGAACATGGTGATTCTTGCCACTGCATTTTCGTTCGTGTCAAGAAATTCTTTTATTTCTCTTTTGATTTCTTCTATGACCCACTATTCATTCAGGAGCATGTTTTTCAGTCTCCATATGTTTGTATACTTTCTAGAGTTTGTTTTGTTGTTAATCTCTAGCTTTCTTCAATTGTGGCCAGGAAAGACATGATATGATTTCAATTTTTTAGAATTTGTTGAGACTTATTTTATGGCCTAGTACATGGTTTGAGAGATTGTTCCATGTACTGAGAAAAAGAATGCGCATTTTGCAGCTGTTGGGTAGGATGTTCTGTAAATATCTATTAGGCCCATTTGGTCTATAGCGTAGATTAATTTTTTTCTTTATTGATTTTTTTGTCTGGTTTATCTGTCCATTGATGAAAGTGGGCTCTTAGAGTCTCTTATTACTATTATATTTGAGATTATATCTCCTTTTAGGTCCATTAATATTTGTTTCATAAAACTGATGCCCTAGCATTACATGTATATACATTTACTATAGTCACATCTTCTTGTTGAATTGATACTTTAATCATTACATGACCCTCTTATCTCTGTTAACAGCTTTTGCCTTAAAGGCTATTTTGTCTGATATGAACATAGTGATTCCTACTCTCTTTAGATTTCCATTTGCATGGAATATCATTCCATCCTTCCACTGTCTATGTGCAATCTTCATTGATGAAGTATGTTTCTTGTAGGCAGCGTATAGATGGGTCATGTGTGTTTTTTTAAAAAACCATTCAGCCAGTGTGTATCTCTTTTAACTGGAGAATTTTGTGCATTTACATTCAAGATTATTATTGATCAGTAATGACTTGGTCCTGCCATTTTTGCATAACTATTCCTATCATTTGTTTTGAATCCCCTTTGTTCTTTTACTAGATTTTCTGCCTTCACATTCTTTCATGACGCTGATTGTTTTCCTTAAATATCATTTGTAATGCTAGCCATGTGGTGACAAATTATTTCGATTTTTGCTTGCTCCAGTAGGCCTTTATATCACCTTCACTCGTGAATGAGAATTTCACTGGGCAAACTGTTCTGGGACTTTGACTATCAATCTGATAAGAGTCCCTTTAAAGGTGATCTGGTGTCTCTTGCAAATTTTATGATATTCTCTTCATGTTTTACTTTTGAAAGTTTGATGTGTTGATTTTGGGTTGTATGTGCTTCGTATATATGGATTTCCATCTCTTGCTCCAAATTGGGGAAATCTTATGCTATTATATCACTGAATGGATTTATACTTTTAGGAACTCCTAAGACAGATATACTTGGTTATTTGGAGATAGCCCATCAATCCCAGTTTTTGGTCTTTCTAATTTTTTTTCATTTTTTTTTGTCTGAGATATTTCAAAAAACCTGTTTTCTTGATCAGATATAGTTTCTTATGATGTACCAAATCTATTGTCAAGGCTTTCTACTGTATTTTTTATCTGACTTGTTTTTTGTTTGTTTGTTTGTTTGTTTGACAGGCAGAGTTAGACAGTAAGAGAGAGAGAGAGAGGTCTTCCTTCCGTTGCTTCACCCCCTAAATGGCCATTACAGCTGGCACACTGCGCCAATCCAAAGCCAGGAGCCAGGTGCTTCCTCCTGGTCTCCCATGTGGGTGCAGGGCCCAAGCACCTGGGCCATCCTCCACTGCCCTCCTGGGCCACAGCAGAAAGCTAGACTGGAAGAGGAGCAACCGGGACAGAACTGGCACCCCAACCAGGACTAGAACCCGGAGTGCCAGCGCTGCAGGTGGAGGATTACCCTAGTGAACCGTCTCTAATATTTCTGTTTGCTTTTTTTCAGTATCTCTGTCTCTGCACAATATCTCATCCATGTTACATATTCATTTCCTTATTTAAGTTAACTGTTTCTCTGTGGTTTTGAGTAAACTTACAATTATTCTTTTGAATTTTTTTCAGGCATTTGGTCAATCCCCACTTATTTTTTTTAAGATTTATTTATTTACTTTAAAGTCAGAGTTACATAGAGAGAGAAGAAGAGGCAGAGAGAGAGAGGTCTTCCATCCACTGGTTCACTCCCAGTTGGCCACAACGACCGGAACTGTGAGGATCTGAAGCAAGGAGCCAGGAGCTTCTTCTGGGTCTCCCACGTGGGTGCAGGGCCCAAGGACTTAGGCCATCTTCTACTTCTTTCCCAGGCCACAGCAGAAAGCTGGACTGGAAGTGGAGCATCCGGGACTTGAACTGGTGCCCATATGGGATGCCAGCATTGCAGGCAGTGGCTTTACTTGCTATGCCATACCGTCACCCCCTCCACTTCTTTTTTTTCTCCTCCAAACACCTTTTATTTAAGGAATATAAACCTCATACATTTCATAATTACAACTTTAAGAACATGATGATTCTTCCCACTGTACCTGCCCTCCCATCCATTCTCCCACCGCTCTTCCTCCTATTTCCACTCTTATTTTTTACTAAGATCTATTTTCAGTTAACTTTATGCACACATGATTAGCTCCATGTAAAGTAGAGTCAATCTACACTTCTTAACCGTTCAATATTAATATACTATTAGATTCCTTTTTGGGAATAGTCTTCGTGGTTCATGCTTCTTGTCTTTCTATGTTTATTTTTGCATATCCAGGGGATCTCTTGTTACTGTCTCCTCCAGAGGATTTTTTTCCCCATTGAAGGCTTTATTCCAGAAATGTGTCTCTGAGGTTTGGTGCAGTGCCTGTGGCTTACATTTGAGTTCCAATGGTGTGTCCTGGGCAGGACCAGGAAGCATTAGCCACCATTTAAGATTGAGGCAAGAGTACAGAGTGACACCCAGGATGGGTGTGGTAGAGCACCTCTGTTACAGTCAGTGGGGGGAGGGGATATTGGAGCTGGCCAGCATGTTCACAGTCCCAACCCTTCTCTGTGTCAGAGTGAACCAGATGATTCAGAGCCTAAAGTGAGTTCACAGTGCCAGTGCACCTCACTCACCCAGGTGTGCACACTGTCCAGAGCACCGACCCACTTCACGTTGTGTCCTCCAATCCCTCCATGAGATCCATCGCAGCATGCAGGCAACTCTGGGTCCCAACAATCAGACTAGTTGGTTGCACAAGAACCTAACTGCAGCCAACAGCACTCTAAGCTCCATGGTCCAAGCCCAGAACTCCCACAGTCTCTGAGTACAGGGAGTCTGCTCTCCACCCTGCGAGCTGCCCTATCCCCAGCACCAGTAGCCCCTGCAGCAGCAACATGACCTGCTTTTCCCTAAGTCAGAACAGAGGTCAGCTGTGACTCTACCACAGCAAACTGGGTCTGGTGCTTTGGTGGAGGGAGAGTTGGGGGGCGGGGGGGTGTACATGGCCTCTCTTTACAGAGCAAAGTACCTGCGCAATTCCCCACTAACTCCCTAGGCTGGACTCAAAGCCCCTGGAGACTGTGGGATTCTCCCTTAGTCAAAGCCTCCAGTGGCAGGGGCCACAGCAGCCTCCTCACACCATACCCTGGCAAGGTGCTGCTTTCCAGCCAGGAGCCAAGCAAGGGCAGCAGCATGTCTGTCCCCATTCCACTCCACTTTCTGCTCTGTCCATCCTCCACTAAAAATTTCTGTCAATCAGTTCCCCGGGAATGTGGTCCTTCATTTATTTTTTTGGTGTCTTTCTGTGGCTGAGGTCAGTGTGCCTCTTACTATTTAGTCATCTTGGATCCTCTGCTTCCCTACTTCTTTTATTAATGTTAGCTTATTGTCTTTATTTAAAATCCCATTAAAAAGCACCTAGGGGGGCCGGCGCTGTGGCTCAATAGGCTAATCCTCCACCTGCAGCGCAGGTACACCGGGTTCTAGTCCCGGTCGGGGCGCCAGATGCTGTCCCGGTTGCTCCTCTTCTAGGCCAGCTCTCTGCTGTGGCCCGGGAGTGCAGTGGAGGATGGCCCATGTCCTTGGGCCCTGCACCTGCATGGGAGACCAGGAGAAGCACCTGGCTCTTGGCTTCGGATCAGCATGGTGCGCCGGCTGCAGCGGCCACTGAGGGGTGAACCAACGGCAAAGGAAGTCCTTTCTCTGTCTCTCTCTCTCACTGTCCACTCTGCCTGTCAAAAAATAAATTAATTAAATTTTAAAAAAGCACCTAGGGGGAAAGCCTGAGGATATTGGTGTGAAGCAATGGGAAGATTTTTTGGATATGATCTCAAAAGCACAGGCACCAAAAGCAGAAATTGACGAATGAAATTATATGAACTAAAAAGCTTCTATGGAGCAAAGGTAACAGAAAGCAGTGAAGAGACAACCTACAGAATGAGAAAAATACAAATTATTCATCCAACAAAAGGAGCTCAAGTGGACAGAAAAAAATAAGTCAATTTTAATGAGTCAATGACCTGAATAACACTTCTGCAAAAATGATATACAAATGGTCAACAAGTACTTCCAGGCCAGCCCTCTGCTGTGGCCCGGGAGTGCAGTGGAGGATGGCCCAGGTGCTTGGGCCCTGCACCCCATGGGAGACCAGGAGAAGCACCTGGCTCCTGGCTCCTGCCATCGGACGAGCGCGGTGCGCCGGCCGCAGCGCGCCGTCTGCGGCGGCCATTGGAGGGTGAACCAACGGCAACGGAAGACCTTTCTCTCTGTCTCTCTCTCTCACTGTCCACTCTGCCTGTCAAAAAAAAAAAAAAAAAAAAACAAGTACTTGAAAAAAACACTCATCATCACTGATCATCAGAAATGTATGTCAAAGTTCAGCACATGCTCACTCAGACTTACCTCCAATGGTAGAGCTAGAAATGTGCCAGGGGATTCCAATTCAATCCCATCAAGGAGGCATGTACCAATGCCATCTCACTTGTTAAAGTGATCAGTTTAAGTACATAATTGATCAAAAAGATAGGTTAAGTGTCAAAGAGATTACACAAATAAGACCAGTGTCTGCAAATAATGAAGGATAGAATTAAAATGGAGAGAATGATCCTACTGGGGAAGCAGGATACACAACAGACTCATAGAATGGCAAATGCCCTAAATAGCACTGCAGCCTCAGAATCAGCCCTTAAGACATTCGGATCTGGCTGAAAGGCCCATGAGAGTTTCTCAAGCATGGAAAGCCAAGACACTGTGGCAAAAATAACCTGAATAAAAGATCTCTGTGAATGAGATCCCAGTGGAAAGAATGGGCCATCAGAGATGGAGGTACCTTTCTCTGAAGGGAGGAGAGAACCTCCACTTTGATATGGCCTTGTCTAACTGAGATCAGAGTTGGTGAACTCAATAGGCTTCCATAGCCTTGGCAGCTCATGACAAGAGCCTTGGGTGATTACTGACATGATAAATAAGAATGTAAATTGTTAAATCAACAATGGGAGTCACTGTGCACCTGCTCCCCATGTAGGATCTCTGTCCTTAATGTGTTATGCTATGAGAATTAACAGTAAAACTACTACTTGAACAGTATTCTATATCTTGTGTGTCTGTGTACGTTCAGTCTATTGAAATTTTTACTTAGTATATACTAAGTTTATCTTCTGTATATAAAGATAATTGAAAATGAATCTTGATGAAGAATGGGATGGGAGAGGAAGTGGGATATGGGGTGGTTGCGGGTGGGAGGGAGGTTATGGGGGAAAAGCCACAACAATGCAAAAGCTGTACTTTGTAAATTTATATTTATTAAATAAAAAAAGAAGAAATGTACGTCAAAACCTCAATGAAATATCATCATCTCACATCAAGTGGATATTATCAAAAAGAAAAAAGATAACAAGAGTTGGCAGGTATGTGGAGAAAGGGAACCTCTCATATACTGTTAGTGAGAATGTAAATTAGTGGAGCCAGTATGGAAAACAGTGTGAAGGTTCCTCAGAAAACTAGAACCAAAACTATCATATGAGGGTTGGCGCTGTGGCACAGTGGGTTAACACCCTGGCCTGAAGCGCCGGCATCCCATGTGGGTGCCTGTTCTAGTCCCAGTTGCTCCGCTTCTAATCCAGCTCTCTGCTATAACCTGGGATAGGACCCACGTGGGAGACCTGGAAGAAGCTCCTGGCTCCTGGCTTCAGATCGGCTCAACTCCAGCAGTTGTAGCCATCTGGGGAGTGAACCAGCGGATGGAAGACCTCTCTCTCTCTCTGTGTCTACCTCTCTCTCTGTCTTTCAAATAAATAAAAATGAATCTTAAAAAAAAAAAAAAAAAACTACCATATGATCCAGCAATCCCACTTTGGGGTATACATCTGAAAAAACTGAAACCAGTATGCTGAAGAGACATCTGCACTCACATATTTATTGCAGATTTTCACTATTGTGAATATGCCAAAATATAGAATTAACCCAGGTATCCATCGACAAATGAATGGATAAGGAAAATGTCATAATATTCATAGTGGACATTATTCAGCTATAAAAAATACAAATATGAAAGTCTATCATTTGCGACAACATGGGTAGAACTGGAGGACATAATGCAAAGCGAAATAAGTCAGGCATTGAAAGACATATATCACATGTAGTACTAAATAGTTGATTTGAAAGAATAGAATAGAAATAGTGATATTCAGATCCTTGTAAAGGGGGAGGGAGGAATGGAGGGATGAAGACAGACTGGTGAAATGAGTACAGGGATACAATTGGGTAGGAGGAATAATTTCTAATGTTCTGTAGCACAGTGGGACAACTATGGTCGACAACAATTACTTGAATATTTACAAATAGCTACTAGAGAGAATCTTGAATGTTCTCAACACAAAGAAATGATAAATGTCTGGAGTAATAGATATACCCATTACCCTGATCTGATCATTATACATCAGATACACATACTGTATCTGATACATCAGATACACATACTGTATCTGATACACATATTATACTCCATAAGTATGTGCAGTTACTATGCACTAATTAAAAATATATTTTAAAAGAGAAAACTGGGGCTGGCTATGTCAGGTCCCATATCAGAGTGCCAGTTTGAGTCCTGACTGCTTGTTGTCAGTTCAGCTCCCTGCTAATGTGCCTGGGAAAGCAGTAGCAGATGGTCCAAGTACTTGGACCCCTGCACCCACATGGGAGACCTGGATGGAGTTCCTGGCTCCTGGCTTCAACCTGGCCCAGCTCCAACTGTTGCAGCCATTTGGGGAATGACCCTGTGGTTGAAAGATCTCTTTCTCTGTCTCTGCCTCTCTCTCTCTAACTCTGCCTATCAAATTAAAAAATAAATCTTTAAAATAAGGAAGAGAAAATTAGTTATAACTTTACATAATAGTTTACATACATTTATATTAATAATAGCTTGGGCCAGCACCGCGGCTCACTAGGCTAATCCTCCGCCTTGCGGCGCCAGCACACTGGGTTCTTGTCCCGGTCAGGGCACCGGATTCTGTCCCGGTTGCCCCTCTTCCAGGCCAGCTCTCTGCTGTGGCCAGGGAGTGCAGTGGAGGATGGCCCAAGTGCTTGGGCCCTGCACCCCATGGGAGACCAGGAGAAACACCTGGCTCCTGGCTTCGGATCAGTGTGGTGCACCGGCCGCAGCTCGCCGGCTGCGGCGGCCATCAGAGGGTGAACCAATGGTAAAAGGAAGACCTTTCTCTCTGTCTCTCTCTCTCTCTCTCTCTCTCTCTGTCCACTCTGCCTGTCAAGAAAAAAAAATAGCTTGAGGAAAAAAAGTGTTTAGTACTATAATTTTCCTATTGTCACCACTTTAAATGTATTACATAGGCTCTGATATATAGCCTTTTACCATTGTTTTTAGAAATTTTGTAATTTTAGCTTGCTTTCACCTAATTAAATTTCCATCCAGAAGGACTTTATGCCTCTGTGTTTATTAATAATT
The DNA here is from genome assembly GCA_949820135.1 of Sylvilagus floridanus. Taxonomy (NCBI): domain Eukaryota; kingdom Metazoa; phylum Chordata; class Mammalia; order Lagomorpha; family Leporidae; genus Sylvilagus; species Sylvilagus floridanus. Next base: position 30,977,844 of record OX463236.1, on the reverse strand, counting down.
TCTCATTACATTGTTCTCCAAGAATATTGTCTGTTGTATTTCCACTTCACTGAACTTACTGATGATTTCTTTGTGGTTTAATATAGGATCTTTTTTTGTGGGGACAAAATTACCTAGGAAAATTTTTCTCATGCAAAAATTAATTCTCATTACTCTGTAGGCTCTGCTACTTTGATTTTCAAAGCAAGACCAGGGCCCAAGAGATAAGGATAAGAAACAGGAAATTGCAATGGGCATTTGGTCTAGTGGTTAAGATGCCTTCATCCCACATCAGAATGCATACATTCAATTTCTTACTCAGCTTCCTGATTCCAGTGTCCTGCTAATGCAAACACTGGGAGGAGTGGTGATGTTTCAAGTAATTGGGTTCCTACCAGGCATAGGGGAGACCTGGAGTGGGTTCTCAGCTCCTGGCTTCCGCCCTGGCCCAGCTCTAGCCTTTGAAGCAATTGGAGATATGAACCAGTGGATCACCAGATGGCAGTTCTTTCTTTCTCTCATACTCTAAAATAAATACATAATTTGAATAATAACAATAACAATAATAAAAGAAACAAAAAGCTAGAGCTAAAGGATAGGTCTGGAGGCTAAATTCAGTCTACTTTTGTCTAAGGCAGGCCTTGACTCTTACAGAAAGACATGGTGAATAAAGACTACATGTGAACCAAGAACCATCTTACAGAAATGCTGGTTAGACTGGGATCCAGCCGGAAGAGTCTCTGGGGTCCAAGATGATTCCCAGTCTCCTAAAGAGAATCAGTCTTTTTTTTTGTTCTTACCTGACAGTGACAAAGTGAGAACCTCAGAATAATGATCCTCAAAAAGAACTGGAAAATGGAACTAATATACAGCATTGCCAGCTTGGTTCGGACTTCAGTAGCCTTATCTGAGACCCAGCTGAAGCCACCTTATATTTGCATTTCTAACGAAAGTAAGAAAATCTGAGAAAACCAAGAACTCCTAAAATGACAGAACTGGCTGGAGGCAGGGAGATCTAAAATGCCCCTTATAAAATGAAATCTTCAGTAAATGATTGACGACCTTGATGTTGATATTAGAATCTATCCTACATCTGGCAAAGAGAACTCTATTCACTGTAATGACTTTTGCTGGTCTTTTAATGTGTCCTTTTCCTGCGCCCTACATTGTCTCTGGTTCCCACCTCAGGAGTCATCAGTTTTCAGTGGCAATTCCAATGCACCTACCATCTAGAACTTTCAGTATTTCCCACTGATTTCACACTGTTCTTTCTGGCATCTGTTGGTGGTGGCCATGTGTTCTGCTCTGAGGTAGTATGTACAGGCAGTTCTGTGTTCATGTTATTTCCTTTCACAAGAAGAATATTGTGTTATTGTAGGTTTTTGTAGTCATTAGCTAATGTATCTAGGACTGGACAGGAAATAAACAGGATGGTCTTTGGAAAGTCAGAGCAACTAAGCAGATGCCAAAAGAAAGAGAGACACTTGACTTTTTTCAAATTTTTGTTTTAAAGATTTTATTTTATGGGCCAGCACTGTGATGCTGTGGGTTAACACCCTGGCCTGAAGCACTGGCATCCCATCATGGGCACTGGTTCGAGTCCCAGCTGCTCCTCTTCCAGTCCAGTTCTCTGCTGTGACCTGGGAAAGCAGTGGAAGATGGCCCAAGTCATTGGGCCCCTGCACCCACATGGGAGACCCAGAGGAAGCTTCTGGCTCCTAGCTTTGGATCGGCACAACTCCGGCCGTTGCAGCATCTGGGGAGTGAACCAGAGGATGGAAGACCTCTCTCTCTCTCTCTCTCTCTCTCTCTGATCTACCTCTCTCTGTAACTCTGACTTTCAAATAAATAAAAAAAGATTTTATTTTATTTTATTTATTTGAGATAGAGTTACAGACACACACACAGAGAGAGACAGACAGACAGACAGACAGAAAGGTCTTCCATCCACTGGTTCACTCCCCGTGTCACCATAATGGTCAGAGCTGAGCCTATCTGAAGCCAAGAGCTAGGAGCTTCTTCCAGGTCTCCCCAAGCTCTTGGGCCATCTTTTACTGCTTTCCCAGACCATAGCAGAGAGCTGGGTTGGAAGAGGAGCAGCTGGGACATGAACCAATGCCATATAGGATGCCGACAACGCAGGCAGAGGCTTAGCCTAGTAAGTCACAGTGCTGGCCCTGTGTTATAGAGATAGAGGAAGAGATAGGGAGAAAAAGAGATCTTCCATCCACTGGTTCATTCCTCAAATGGCCTCAATGGCTGGGAATGGGCAAGGCCAAGCCAAGAGTCTGGACCTCCAGCTAGGTCTCCCTCATGTGTGACAGGGGCCCAAGTGTTTAAACCATCCTCCAATGCTTTCCCAGATGCATTATCAGAGAGCTAGACTGGAAATGGAGCAGCCAGGACTGGAACTGGTGCTCATATGTGATGCCAGCATTGCAGGCAGTAGCTTACTCTGTTGTGCCACAATGCAGACCCCATTTGATATACTTCTATATAATGTATTTTTTAAAGATTTATCTATTTATTTGAAAGGCATAGTTACAGAGAATCAGAAGCAGAGAGAAAGAAAAGTCTTCCATTTGCTGGTTCTCTCCCCAGATGGCCACAACATCCAGAGCTGTGCCAATCCAAAGCCAGGAGCCGGGAGCTTCTTCTGGGTCTCCCATGTGGGTGCAGGGGCCCCATCATTTGGGCCATCTTGTACTGCTTTCCCAGGCCATAGCAGAGAGCTGGATAGGAAGTGAAGCAGCTGGAACTCGAACCAGTGCCCAAATGGGATGCCGGCACTGCAGGTGGCAGCTTTACCTGCTACACCACAGGGCTGGTCCCTTGATGTGCTTTGGATGGGTCTTGAAAATACCCACCAAACAAGGTGAGCCTGGAGGATCTTAGAGTTCCAGGAATCCAGAAAACATTAAAACACACACAGATACAGTACAATATTGGAAGGCACAGTACTCTGCAGGAAGAGTTCCTAATGGCCAAACTGGAACAATTTAAGCAGCAAATACTGTTATATCAGATTATAACCCAAACTATAAAATAAATATATACAAACCAATACTAATATAAATGATTGGATAAATAAATATATAAATAGAGGAGATGTGACAAATCTGCCATCCAGAGGAATTTCAAAAAATTTCATGTAACTGCTTCACCTTCATAGCAGTGGAACATACCCCCCCACTCCCTAAGTAGGATCTGAGTATGGTGACTTCCTTCCAAAGAGTGCAGTATGGCAAGAGGGAAAGAATGAGGACTTTACAAGAAAGTCCTGATCAACACTCCCTACTCAGGTAGCCAAAAAATACAAATATGAAAGTCTGTCATTTGCCACAACATGTGTGGAACTGGAGGACATAATGCAAAGCAAAATAAGTCAGGCATTGAAAGACATATATCACACGTAGGTATTAAATAGTTGATTTGAAAGAATGGAATAGAAATAGTGATATTCAGAGCCTTGTAAAGGGGGAGGGAGGTATGGCAGGATGAAGACAGACTGGTGAAATGAGTACAGGGATACAGTTGGGTAGGAGGAATAATTTCTAATGTTCTGTAGCACAGTAGGACAGCTATAGTCGACAACAATTACTTGAATATTTACAAATAGCTAGTAGAGAGAGAAACTTATCAACAGTGATATATAATGATAGTATATCCCCTTAAAAGGGGTGGGGCCACATAAAGCTGAAGAAATCATTTGGTTTCGCCTTGCCTAGGCAATCACAGACAGGACTTGAAAGTTAATAAATCTATAGCAGGTTAATTTTTAAGTTGATAATTTTGTATGGTCGGTGAATAAAAATGTTATTAATATCCAAACAGCCCTTGGCAGAAAAATAGGTTTCCCCACCCTTATTAATATGACAAGGTGAAAAAGCAATTTATCACCATGATTCTTTTTCTCCCAAAAACCTATAATCCCAGTCTAATTATAGGGAAGATATCAGACAAATCTCAGTTGAGAAACAGTCCACAAAATACCTAGCCAGGGGTTGGTGCTGTCAAGCAGTGAATTAAAGCCCCGGTCTGCAGTACTGGCATCCCATATGGGTGCCGGTTCGAGTCCCAGATGCTCCACTTCTGATCCAGCTCTCTGCTATGGCCTGGGAAAGCAGTAAAAGATGATGGGCCAAGTCCTTGGGCCCCTGCACCTGTGTGGGAGACCCAGAAGAAGCTCTTGGCTTCTGGCTTTGAATCGGCATATCTTCAGCTGTTACAGCCATCTAGGGAGGAACCAGCAAATGGAAGACCTCTCTCTCTCTCTCTGCCTTTCAAATAAATAAATATTTAAAAAATAACATGGGAAGGACCAGCATTGTGGCTTAACAGGTAAATAATAATAGTAATAAAATGAGAAATTGGATGTCATGTATATAGAAACACTTTACAATCTTTACAATTTTTATGTAAGTCTAAAAGTGTTCTAAAATTAAAACTATTTATGCCCTGGCTTACTTGACCTGACCACTATATCACTCAAAGTCCTTTATGAAATAAATTGGAAAATAAATGTAACCTGGGAAAAATAACATGTTAGCCTAATTTCACTTTATATACTATTTTCCTTACCTGATTACCCCAGGTCTTGAATAACAGTAAGGACTTTCCTGTTCCACATCTGTGTCCCACCCAGGGCATATAATATATAACCATTAGGGCTCGTGGCAATATACCAGCAGTTTAACTGAAGGTGGGTGAGGGATTAATGGGAAGTTAAAAATACATCTCAGAATACAAATGTCAAAGTAACATACATGTTAAGGCTCCTTTTGCCATTCAGAATCTTTCTGATTCTTAGGTTTGAGAAGTTCTACTATGGACCAATGAAGTCTTGTTGACATATACATGTCACTGTTTTGCAAGAGTTTGTAGATGCTGGTATGGTTAACATAAGGCTTTCACACAGATCAGAAGAGGAGGGCTTAAAGAAGACAATCTATCAGATCACTTCCAGGTCCATGGCTAGGCCAGGCCAAAGCCAGGAGGCTGGTGCTTCTTCTGGGTCTCCCACATGGATGCAGGTGCCCAAGCACTTGGGCCACCTTCTGCTGCCTTCCGAGGCACATTAGAAGGGAGCTGGATCAAAAGTGGAACAGCCGGAACTTTAACCAGAGCTTATAATGGGTTGCCAGTGTTGCAAGTGACAACTTAAGCTGCTGTGCCACAACACCACCCAAAGAATTAGCCCTTTTCAACCATCAACTCCCATTACCAACCAAACAGCCAAACTTCCTGTTCCCATTTACTTGGGTTCCTATGCACCCATGGCACTCGTCCATCCAGCCCAGCCCTGGCATCAGGACTTTTCTGTTTTTAGTTCCTTCTGCTTTCTTGATTTTTTCCCCAGAAACTGAAAAACTGAATATGCACTTATTTTCCCAACTACAATGTGGATTTATTTTAAAAAGTAGTTCAGCATTTTTAGAGAGCTCCCGATGACACAAACACACCTTCTCAAAGCACATTCACACTGAAATGACTGCTTGGCTTTCACAGCTGGGCCCACAGAATATACTCAAAGAAGAGGGATAAAGAAGACAGGACAGTGTGTTCGTTTACTAGAGCTGCTGCAACCAAGCTCCACAAATGGGGTGGCTTCCCCAGCAGAGCCACATCGCCTTACAGTTCTGGAGGCCAGAGATCTGAGATCAAAGCCTCTGCAGGGCTGGTTCCCTCTGAGGGCTGTGAGGGCAAACTGCCAGGAGCAAAAGAAAAATGCAAATGAATATTTATAGAGCATCCTTTGTGCTGGCTTCCATGCTAATCTCAAAAACATAAAGGGGGGGGGGGGAGGGGGAGGGGCATCCAGCACTGTGATCTAGTGAGCTAAGCCTCCACCTGCAGCACTGGCATCCCTTGTGGGCACCTGTTCTAGTCCCAGCTGCTCCACTTCTGAGCCAGCTCTCTGCTATGGCCTGGGAAAGCAGTAGAAGATGGCCCAAGTCCTTGGGCCCCTGCACCAAAATGGGAGTCCTGGAAGAAGCTCCTGGCTCCTGGCTCCTAGCTTCGGATGGGCCTAGCTCCAGCCATTGTGGTCATCTGGAGAGTGAACCAGTGGATGGAAGACCTCTCTCTCTCTCTCCTTCTCTCTGTCTGTAACTCTACCTCTCAAATAAATAAAATAAAAATCTTAAAAAAAAAAAAAACATAACATGGAATGAAAAGACTGAGTACAAGGAACAAAAATGCTGTAAGGAGAATTTTCTAAAGTTCAAAATAGGAAAACGTAGATTGTGTAAAAGCATCTTTATTTGTTTATAAAAATATGAAGAAAAATAAAACAATGATTAACATAAAATTCATAACGGTAGTGAGAGTGCAGGTGGGAAAAGGATGCCATGGGGGGAGGGGGCACATAGTGGACCTCCAAGGACTGGTGACATAGTCAACATCTTACAGCAAGGTGGAAAATACATGAATGTTTTTATTATTCCTTAAATGCCACAGAGTCCTTATACACTGTTGCAAGTTGGGGTCCCTGGGAAGGCACCTCTGAGACACAGATTAGCCTGTACTGTAAGGTGGTTACTGGGGAGTGTTCCTGGGTTCAACAACTGGGGGAAAGAATTGAAGGAAGCAGAACCAGGTAGGGGAAGAAGTGGAACAACAGTGTAGTCTCAATGGCAAGATTAAGCAATCGTACAGAGTGTTCTACAATTGGGATGGCCTCTCAGTGCTGTCCTGATTCAGAGATGGGGAACAGGTCTTGAGCAGTCACTTCGTGCAGGTCACTTGGGGGAAGGTTTTGACCTTGGCCACCCACTCAAGGGACTAACAACCAAAGGTTTTTGGCTAGCAGCGCTTCCAGCAGCTGGGACAAAGTCCTTGATCTCTAAAAGGATTAAGCTGGACATCAGCATCTACCCCAACACCAGGTTATGTACATGGGTCTTCAAAAAGTTCATGGAAAAAGCATACTATGGGGAAAAACTGTGCCTGGATTTCAAATGTTTTTTGCATCAAAATAAACTTAGTTTTTAATTTCATTTTTCCACAAACTTTTCTGCTATTTTTTCCACAATGATACAAATATCTGAAAGAAAAGAAAATAGGTAAGGCAGGAAGGGCAAAGTTGTGAAGAAGCAGCATTTAGGAGAGGCACAGGAGAAAGTCATGAATATCATTGCTGGACACTGATGAGGAGGACAACTGAGCCCTGCTGGGGAGTGTCTGTCCACCGTGTGACACACGGCTTTTCTGCTGGTGGAGGTGAAGCCAGTGAATCAGACAGGGCGTGATGGTGTTATCCATGTTGTGACTAACAGGCAAAATGGAGGTGGATTTACAGGGTGAGTTGATTTGACAACTCCCAGGAAACTCTCGTTGACAACCAGGCCTCTGCTTTGTCTCCACCCAACTGTTAAGGGGAATATGTGGATAAGAACTTCTACCCTCTTTCTGAGAGATCTGTTTCTTTGATACTCCAGTGGGAGGGAGGCTAATGGGGATGGGGACAGACACTTCAAGAACGCTAATCTTGGGGCTAGCATTGTGGCACAGTGAGTTAAGCCACTGCCTGTGACACTGGCATTGTATCAGAGTACAGATTCAAGTCCCAGCTTCTCCACTTCTAATCCAACTCCATGCTAACATGCCTGGAAAGCACTAGAAGATATCCCCATGTGCTTGGGCCCCTGGCACCCATGTGGGAGACCCAGATGGAGTTCCAGGCTCCTGGCTTGAGCCTGGCCCACCCCCACCCATTGCAGCCACTTGGGGAGTGAACCAGAGGATGGAAGATCTCTTTCTCTCTCTCTCCCTCTCTCTCTCTCTCTCTCTCTCTCTCTCTCTCTCTCTCTCTCTCTCTCTCTTCCTTTCAGATAAGTAAGTAAAATCTTTTAAAAAAGATAATGCTGGACACCAGCCATCTCAGAACAATAAAAGCTACTGTTAATTATTCACTATGTACCAGGCATTGATCTAAGTGCTCTACCTATATAATTGCATGTAAGTGATGCAGGTACTGTAATTATTTGCTACCTTACTGATAAGAAAAGGGAGGCACAGGTGATCAAATCGCTTAATGTCTCACAGTAGACCAGTGCTGAACTGAAGCAGGATGCCCAAGAGACAGTATAGACAGTATTCTGTTGGAACAGTGACTGCCTCCCAGAAAGAGGGGAGCATCCAGCCCGATGGTGCCAGGAGCTTTGTGTACCACACAGCTCTCTGGCCATGGATCCAGCTTGACTTTTGTGCCAAATTGAGAGGGCTCAGTGCTGAGATACAGACTTAGCGTTCAAGCACAAAGGGTGGACTGGGTGGGGAAGGCAGTGGGGTGACAGACAGCAAGAGCTCTGAGGACCAGAGACAGCCTTAACCTGGCTTCACCCCATATCCGAGCACCGTTTCAAGACCCAGATGCTCCATTTCCATTCCAGCTCCCTACTACTGAACCTAGGAAAGTGGCAGATGATGGCCCAAGTACTGCGGCCCCTGCCACCCATGCGGGAGACCTGGATTGGCCTGGCTTCTGACTTCAGGCTGTTGAGGGCATTTGGGGAAACAGCAGATTGAAGATTCTCTCTCTCTCTCTCTCTCTCTCTCTCTCTCTTTCTTTTTCTCTATCACTCTCTGTAACTCTGCCTTTCAAATAAATAAATAAATCTTTAAAAAAAAAAAATAAAAGAAAGGGAAACTTTCAAGCTAGCCCCAGCAGGAGTTCAGCACCAGACCCTGGAGGCAGACTGGCTGGGTCCATTGGCTAACTCCACAACTGGATAGTCAGTGAGCCTGGGCAAGTTACAGGAACTCTGAGCAAGGACAAGATGGCATCCACTTCCTATGCCCAGGGTCTAGAATTGCACCTGACCTGAGAGGGTTTGAGTTCCTATGTTCTATTATTATTTCTTCCTGAGTAGCAGGACATTGTTGGCCTTGATGATTCCATTCTGGTCATTCTATTTTTATCTCCAGGAAATCAGGGTGTGGTTCTGGGATCAAGATCATTCAGAGAAACAAAGTGAGTCACCATTCTGTCTGGCAGGAAGGCAAGGATCTAATCTAATGGACAAGTATCTCTGGAAACACATCAGACATCATGATTTAGAAAACAGGAGACAGTATCAAGAGTGGTGGGGGTTGTGGGTTCTTCAGAGCCCTGCTATTCATTCCTCAGGGGTGTCTTTGAGAGGAAGCCAGGCAGGTGGGGTCCCAGGCCTCACTTCAACCAAACAGGCTCCACTTACATCTATTGTATGTATTATTATAACTGCAAGAACTAAACACCTGTAGATGGAAATAAAGCAGTAATACAGGCCCTTGACCAACATGTAATCGAGTCCTTCCTGAAGAAGAGTCTCAAAGCTCCTCTTTTTGTAATTCAGGGCCTTGCCATTAAAATATGATACAAAATATGATACAATTTTTTTCATGACAAATCGAAATGAGCATGATTTGAAAAGCAGTAGGAATGAGAATGAACAAAGCAAATTAATTCCTGTGGTAGATAGTAACGGAGTGCTACAAAAAAGGAGATGCTTTGCAAATATAAGGCACTTTCAAATGTATTTTTTACCCTTCTTAGGAGTTTAGACGGGGCTAGCACCATGGCTCACTTGGTTAATCCTCTGCCTGTGATGCTGGCATCCCGTATGGGCACCGGGTTCTAGTCCCGGTTGCTCCTCTTCCAGTCCAACTCTCTGCTGTGGCCCGGGAGTACAGTGGAGGATGGCCCGGGAGTGCAGTGGTGCTTGGGCCCCTGCACCTGCGTGGGAGACTTGGGGGAAGCACCTGGCTCCTGGCTTTGGATTGGTGTAGCTCTAGCCGTAGCAGCCATTTGGGGGGTGAACCAATGGAGGGAAAACCTTTCTCTCTCTCTCTCTCTCTCTCTCTCTCTCTCTCTCACTGTCTAACTCTATCTGTCAAATAAATAATTTTTTTTATTTTTGACAAGCAGAGTGGACAGTGAGAGAGAGAGAGACAGAGAGAAAGGTCTTCCTTTGCCGTTGGTTCACCCTCCAATGGCCACCACGGTCGGCGCGATGCGGCCGGCGCACCACGCTCATCCTATGGCAGGAGCCAGGTGCCAGGTGCTTTTCCTGGTCTCCCATGGGGTGCAGGGCCCAAGCACCTGGGCCATCCTCCACTGCACTCCTGGGCCACAGCAGAGGGCTGGCCTGGAAGAGGGGCAACCGGGACAGAATCCGGCGCCCCGACCGGGACTAGAACCCGGTGTGACGGCGCCGCAAGGCGGAGGATTAGCCTGTTGCCAAGGCGCCGGCCTAAAAATTTAAAAAATAAAGAGTTCAGACACCACTGTCAGAAGTGCTTCTCTCATGGCACCTGTGTGCATTAGATGTGACAGGCCGGCCCACTACACTGACCTGTCCATTAGGCTCCGTTCTTAGGACTCATGATACTTTCAGGGGCTCAGAAAAATATTCTAATTCTGTTAAAATCAAGAATATATCTATGTATATATAGGCATGTGTGTGAGTGTGTGTACAGATGCACATGTGAGAATGCATTGCACCTGGGTTATACTCACCTTTGTACCAATTTTGTAAAATAATGTTTAGTAGTTGTTTATGGAGGAAGGGATGTAGGAAGGCAAATGTGCTGATAGCCCCCTCATATCAGAACGCAGCCCTGATGCCTGCAATGCAGAGCTATGACAAGTCACAAAGGGGACCTGATAGGCAGACCCAAAGGCCAGCCGGGATGTGATTTACAGCACCCAGTCCCTGAGTTGTGTTGTGGACTTAATCATGCCAGCAGCCATCCTTGTGTGTCCTGATGAAGCCGTGACCTAAGAATTTTAGGAGAATCTTTCCTTTTTTTCTTTTCTTTTCTTTTCTTTTTTTTTTTTTTTTTTGACAGGCAGAGTGGACAGTGAGAGAGAGAGACAGAGAGAAAGATCTTCCTTTGCCGTTGGTTCACCCTCCAATGGCTGCCGCAGCCAGCGAGCTGTGGCCGGCGCACCGTGCTCATTCGATGGCAGGAGCCAGGTGCTAGGTGCTTTATCCTGGTCTCCCATGGGGTGCAGGGCCCAAGCACTTGGGCCATCCTCCACTGCACTCCTGGGCCACAGCAGAGGGCTGGCCTGGAAGAGGGGCAACCGGGACAGAATCCGGCGCCCCGACCGGGGCTGCAAGGCAGAGGATTAGCCTGCTGAGCCACGGCGCCGGCCTCTTTTTTTTTTTTTTAAAGATCTGTATGTTTGTTTATATGAAAGGCAAAGAGGTTGAGACAGAGAGAGAAATCTTCCATCTACCAGTTCACTCCCCAAAATGTCCGTGACAGCCAGTGCTATCCCAGGCTGAAAACAAGAAACAGGAACTCCATCCAGGTCTCCCATAAAGTGGCAGGGACTCAAGTACTTGGGCCATCATTCATAGCCTTCCCAGGTGTGTTAGCAGGGAGCTGGATCATAAGCAGAGCAGCCAGGACCCAAATGGGCACTCTAATGTGGGATGCTGGCATCAGTAGCTGCATCTTAGTCACTGCAGTACAATGAGGACCCCAGAACTTTCCTTTTCAAACTATGGTGGCAAGTCAACAGGCTGGGCACCGCCTGGAGACTTGGCAGAACTGCAAAATCTCAACCCCCAGCTAAGACCTGCTGAATCAGAAGCTGAATGTTTTTGAGATCCCAAGTGATTTACATGCACGGTGAGATCCGTGAGGCACAGGACTCAGTCAGTGATACGGATGCAGGCAGCCTAGGGCTACAGAGAGAAAACTGAGATTTCCTTAAAAAGAAGATAGAAGTACAGGTGAAGAAGAGCAGTGGGGAGAGCAAGGGAGCCAGGAAGGAGTCAGGGATGGAATGCAAGGGAACCCTCCTCCCGGAGGTGTTACCCAGTTAATGTTGCATTTTCCCTCAGGCTTGGGGAAAGTTTACCTAAAACTGTCTACCTGTTCTCTAACTCTGAACACTTGGCTTCTTAGCATGATGATATTCCAGGGCGCTCGCTCACTCTCTCTCTCTCTGCCTTTCAAATAAATAAATATTTAAAGGGCCAGCCTCCTCTGCACCCACACTTGTACAGATGATGTCCAAGCCCTTACACCTCTTTAGTACTGCCATATCCTGAACTTCATGCTTCCTTGAAGCCCTATATAAATCAGCAGTCTGCTCAGACTGTGCCTCCCTTACTTTGGCTAGCCATTAGTTCAGTTTTGTCATTTTACTTTTAATATTGAGCTATGGTCTCATCATCCCTTGGTATCCTGAACCTAGGCATTAGCATGAGTATAACCGCCTCAGCCAAATGCAGTGCAAGCAGTTTAGTTGGCTAATTAAGCTTCAGAGATTAACTCCATACAATAACAGGATAAAAGAGAACCCTGGCATCTTCTTATTAATGTGTACAGCAGGTAGGGAAGAAGAAATAAGAGGAATCTTGCTTTTTACTGTGTCTGGAGTGCAGCATCTATGGAACACAGGGTATACGGAAGGATTATGCTCAGAGAGTTATTCATTTAGGAGCCATCAGCAACCAACGTACTCTGCAGCTGGGGAAATGAATGTTTTAGTCTTCGAAGGGTGATATGGACAGCACTATTGCAGCATCCACTACACCAGTTGACTCTAATGTGGAACTCAGGGCTCAGAACTATGCAACTAAGTTGTCGATTTTTTTTTTTTTTTGGACAGGCAGAGTGGACAGTGAGAGAGAGAGACAGAGAGAAAGGTCTTCCTTTGCCGTTGCCGTTGGTTCACCCTCCAATGGCCGCCTCGGCTGGCTCACCGCACTGATCCGATGGCAGGAGCCAGGTGCTTCTCCTGGTCTCCCATGGGGTGCAGGGCCCAAGGACTTGGGCCATCCTCCACTGCACTCCTGGGCCACCGCAGAGAGCTGGTCTGGAAGAGGGGCAACCGGGACAGAATCCGGTGCCCTGACCGGGACTAGAACCCGGTGTGCCAGCACCAAAAGGCGGAGGATTAGCCTAGTGAGCCACGGCGCCGGCCTCTTTTTTTTTTTTTTAAAGATCTGTATGTTTGTTTATATGAAAGGCAAAGAGGTTGAGACAGAGAGAGAAATCTTCCATCTACCAGTTCACTCCCCAAAATGTCCGTGACAGCCAGTGCTATCCCAGGCTGAAAACAAGAAACAGGAACTCCATCCAGGTCTCCCATAAAGTGGCAGGGACTCAAGTACTTGGGCCATCATTCATAGCCTTCCCAGGTGTGTTAGCAGGGAGCTGGATCATAAGCAGAGCAGCCAGGACCCAAATGGGCACTCTAATGTGGGATGCTGGCATCAGTAGCTGCATCTTAGTCACTGCAGTACAATGAGGACCCCAGAACTTTCCTTTTCAAACTATGGTGGCAAGTCAACAGGCTGGGCACCGCCTGGAGACTTGGCAGAACTGCAAAATCTCAACCCCCAGCTAAGACCTGCTGAATCAGAAGCTGAATGTTTTTGAGATCCCAAGTGATTTACATGCACGGTGAGATCCGTGAGGCACAGGACTCAGTCAGTGATACGGATGCAGGCAGCCTAGGGCTACAGAGAGAAAACTGAGATTTCCTTAAAAAGAAGATAGAAGTACAGGTGAAGAAGAGCAGTGGGGAGAGCAAGGGAGCCAGGAAGGAGTCAGGGATGGAATGCAAGGGAACCCTCCTCCCGGAGGTGTTACCCAGTTAATGTTGCATTTTCCCTCAGGCTTGGGGAAAGTTTACCTAAAACTGTCTACCTGTTCTCTAACTCTGAACACTTGGCTTCTTAGCATGATGATATTCCAGGGCGCTCGCTCACTCTCTCTCTCTCTGCCTTTCAAATAAATAAATATTTAAAGGGCCAGCCTCCTCTGCACCCACACTTGTACAGATGATGTCCAAGCCCTTACACCTCTTTAGTACTGCCATATCCTGAACTTCATGCTTCCTTGAAGCCCTATATAAATCAGCAGTCTGCTCAGACTGTGCCTCCCTTACTTTGGCTAGCCATTAGTTCAGTTTTGTCATTTTACTTTTAATATTGAGCTATGGTCTCATCATCCCTTGGTATCCTGAACCTAGGCATTAGCATGAGTATAACCGCCTCAGCCAAATGCAGTGCAAGCAGTTTAGTTGGCTAATTAAGCTTCAGAGATTAACTCCATACAATAACAGGATAAAAGAGAACCCTGGCATCTTCTTATTAATGTGTACAGCAGGTAGGGAAGAAGAAATAAGAGGAATCTTGCTTTTTACTGTGTCTGGAGTGCAGCATCTATGGAACACAGGGTATACGGAAGGATTATGCTCAGAGAGTTATTCATTTAGGAGCCATCAGCAACCAACGTACTCTGCAGCTGGGGAAATGAATGTTTTAGTCTTCGAAGGGTGATATGGACAGCACTATTGCAGCATCCACTACACCAGTTGACTCTAATGTGGAACTCAGGGCTCAGAACTATGCAACTAAGTTGTCGATTTTTTTTTTTTTTTTTGGACAGGCAGAGTGGACAGTGAGAGAGAGAGACAGAGAGAAAGGTCTTCCTTTGCCGTTGGTTCACCCTCCAATGGCCGCCTCGGCTGGCTCACCGCACTGATCCGATGGCAGGAGCCAGGTGCTTCTCCTGGTCTCCCATGGGGTGCAGGGCCCAAGGACTTGGGCCATCCTCCACTGCACTCCTGGGCCACCGCAGAGAGCTGGTCTGGAAGAGGGGCAACCGGGACAGAATCCGGTGCCCTGACCGGGACTAGAACCCGGTGTGCCAGCACCAAAAGGCGGAGGATTAGCCTAGTGAGCCACGGCGCCGGCCTGTTGATTTTCAAAGAGGAGTTTCTGACCAGCAACATCAGTATCACATGAGAACTTAGATGTGCAAATCACTGACCCTCTACTGCATCAGAAGCTCTGGGGTGCTGCCCAGCAGTCTGTGTTTTAACAAGCATTCCAGATGACTTTAGTGTACCCTAAAACTTGAGAATGACTGGTCTAAATGGGTTTCATTTAAGACTGAGAAGGTGTTTGGAGACATGAAGGGAAGCTTAGCAAGGTCACAAAACATGTCAAGTGTAACACGAACAGGGAGTGTGGTTTAGAGGAAGGTGATGGATAAAGTTGCTTAGCTAATGGGACTAGTTACTAAATAAACTTATTAAAAATATTTTCTCCCTCACTGATCATAAGGAAACCATGTAGATATTTAAGCAACTTATCAAAGGAGCCAGATAAAATGTGTGGAGAGGGGAAAGGACTCTGCCATGAAATTATCTATTATAAATCATCTATTATAAAGCAAGAAAGATGTTTGAAAGTGTGGTCATTAATACTCGTGGTAAAAGTAGGAAAGAAGGAATGACTCTGAGGGATTCCACAATGATTGACCACAGAATTTGAATTTCCAACAGAGAGGGAGCAGAGATTACTGCAAGGTTTTGAAATTTACATCACTAGGACCAGAACAGTCACAAATGGGGAAGTCAAGAAGGGAACCCACACTGAGACACTGGAAGAGAACACAAATTTTGTTTTCTGCATTGCAAAGTACACCTAGGACGTCCAGGTGGAGATTTTCAAAAATTCTATTTAAATATTTATTTCATTTATTGGAAAGGTAGAGAGAGAGAGAGAGAAATGGCTGCCTTAGCCAGGTCTGGACCAGGCCAAAGTCAAGAGCCAGGAACTTCATCTTGGTCTCTGACATGAGTGGCAGGAGTCTAAGCACTCGGGCCATCTTCCACTGCCTTCCTAGATACATTAGCAGAGAGCTAGGTCAGCAGCTGAGCTGCAAGGACTGGAATCGACCCTCTGATAAGGGATTCTGGCGTCAGAAGCAACAACTTAATCCACTATGCCACAATAATGACCACTGAAGTGACTTTCTTAAATGAAAGACCAGCTTACCCAGCATTAACTACACCTAATTCATTAGAATGTGTGTGTGTGTGCACGTGTGTGAGAGAGAGCAAGAAAGAGCATATACAGATAGATGTAGATTGTGTGTGTGTAAAGACTGCATATATACAATGTGTGGGTGTGTGAGTTTGTGTATGTGTATATGTAAGGTAGGACAATTTCTGTACTATTGTTAGGGAAAACTATCCTAAGTGAAGTTAAAAAAGAGCATTTTTCCTTTCACAAATGATCCTATTTCTTTAGGCGTTAGACAAAGCGTAGATTCTTTTTTTTTTTTTTTTTTTTTTTTTTTTTACAGGCAGAGTGGACAGTGAGAGAGAGAGACAGAGAGAAAGGTCTTCCTTTGCCGTTGGTTCACCCTCCAATGGCTGCCGCGGCCGGCGCACCGCACTCGTCCGATGGCAGGAGCCAGGAGCCAGGTGCTTTTCCAGGTCTCCCCATGGGGTGCAGGGCCCAAGCACCTGGGCCATCCTCCACTGCACTCCTGGGCCACAGCAGAGGGCTGGCCTGGAAGAGGGGCAACCGGGACAGAATCAGTGCCCCGACCGGGACTAGAACCCGGTGTGCCGGCGCCGCAAGGCGGAGGATTAGCCTGTTGAGCCACGGCGCCGGCCAAAGCGTAGATTCTTTTTCACTGGAGTACGTACCTCTCTGAGAGTTGTCTATGGAATGCCAAGGGGAGAACCTGAGTTTCTCAGGCTTATTCTTAGCGCACTGATGGCTTCTCCTGGAAGCAGTGTTTTGCTGAATAATTTGAAAATCACTCCCCAAGATTAGGGTATGAAACCTTCTGCATTAGAGTTACATGGAGTGCTGGAAAATGCAGCTGCCTGCACCCCATCCAAGGCTGAAATAATCTGTATTTAACAAGGCCCTGCCCCTCCCCTCTCCCCACACATAATTCTGAATTGCAGTTAGGTTTAGAAACAGCTGGCCTAGATCATTTATAGGACTCCATGTAAGAGAAAACAGAGTGGGAAAGGAATATTTGAAAGAAAGGAACACTGTCAGAATGTATTTGGTAGAAGTTCAGTAGAAGGCACAAGAGAATATGATGGGGTAAGGATGTGGTAAAGCACCACTAGGGATCCCCACACCCCATACTGGAGTGCTTCCAGTCCCCGCTCTGCTTCCAGTTCTAGCTTCTTGCTAATGTACACCCTGAGAAGCATCCAGCTGCCCATGACGGAGACCTGGGAGACCTGGATTGAATTAACCAATTCTGGCTTTGGCCTGGCCCAATCCCAGCTATTGTGTGCACTTGGGGAGTTAACCAGTGGATGAGAGAGATCTCTCTCTCTGTCTCTCTCTCTTTCTCTCCTCCGCTTTGTCTCCCTCTATCTCTCTGCTTTTCAAATACAATCAAAATAAATAAGATAAGGGATTTTTAAAAAGGAAGAAAATGCAAGGGGCTTCAAAAAGTTCATGGAAAATGGCATGAAAAGATAATGTGGGTTTCCCAGGTGCTTTCTGAAGCTCCCTAAAATCACTGAAAATTGATGAAAATGAGGTAACAAGTGACAGTACTGCAGGTGTGAGCTGTGTAACTGAATTCTTTCCACTTCCAAAATGCATGTAAGTCTCCTAAAATGGCCATCTTTCCACTTAGGTGGAAACAGCAAGCTTTAAGGAAAAGTGATTTATGACCACCAGGTGTGATGGAGAGCATGCCCCCATTTCTTCCTTTTGTGTTTCCTTCCTTCTCTCTGCTCCCAGCCCCATCACTTGGCTGGCTCACTTCAGCCATCAGGCCTCCATTCAGATGCTGTCCCTCAGGGAGACCTTGCATGGCCACTTCTCCAGTTACTACCTCATTCTCTGCTCATTTCCACTATTGCACTTTTACAGCAAGCCTTTTTAAAGATAAACTCCAGAATGTAAGTGAGGACTCCTCTCTGTGCCTGAGTCGCTGTTCCCGTTGCAACGTTGTACCACCATCCTTCACTCTGCATCTTGGAGTTGGGTACAGATAACCCCCGCTCCCAAGACTTGGTCCCTGTTTGGCAGGTTTCTAGGATTTGTGTCAACCTGGGGTTAAAGGCAGGCTGCTGGCACTTCCGCCTGCTCTGGTGTCAAGTCTTGCTCCAGCCCCTGAGCCCTAAGGCTCCGGTTCCCCTGCAGTTTCCCTTTTCTGTGAGCCACAGAAAGAGGGGGAAAGTCATGCCTTTTCCTCTTTCTGTTTGCTCTTCTTTCCCCTCTACTCCCCCTGTGGCCACACCCCCAGGCTCCCAGCCTCCTCCAGGGCAGTCACAGAAAGCTTCAGAGGGCTGTTCTCATCTCCCAGAAGACTGCACACTATGAAAACAATTCTGAATTTGCAGTTAAAACAAAAAAGTATGTAAATTCTGACTGCATCGAAGCTCAGCTTCCTCAAGTCTTCCCTTTTACCTATTAGGATCTTACGAGCGAAAATAACACCAGCTTCATGAGATGTAACCTCCTTTTTGACTTGTAATGGTAGAAATGGTGTTTTGCCCATTCTCAGATCTGCCAGAGTTGCCTGCTTGATTTTCACGCAAATTTGAGTTACAATAAAATCTCATAAGCCCTTCCAGACTAACCACTCTTTGGTTACCAAATCTATCTCCATTACTCCCAAACTGCAAGATACTACACCTAATCAGAGCTGTTATCTTGATTTACAAGGTTTAATCTGGCATCAACTTGGCTTTCATAACTTTCTAATCTCATGTTTTCTCACTGAAATAAAAAAAAATAGGGGCAGGCATTTGGTGCAGTAATTAGGACACCACCCAGAACACTAGTACCCCAAATCAAAGTGCCTCAGTTTGAGTCCTGGCTCCACTCCTGATTCCAGCTTCCTCTTAATGTGCACCCTAGGAGGCAGCAGGTTATGGCTCAAGTAATTGGGTCCCTGCCACCCACAAGGAAGACTAGGATTGAGTTCCCAGCTGCTGACTCCAACCTGGCCCTGTCCTGGCTAATGCAGGCATTTGGGGGCATAAACCAGCAGATGGGAGATAAGTAGAAGATTAAAGCATTCCAGAGGTTATGCATCCTAAACTCCACAAGTATACAAATACTTTCTCCTTTCTTTCACTTATTACCACCTCTTCAAAAGAAATCAAAGTAAAACCCAATAAATCTGTTTAGCTCCAGGAAACAAATGCCTAGGGGCAAGAAAAAAATTAAACTTGACAAAAATGTGCCTTTGAAATTTGTTACGTTTCTCTGGACTTCCCTTCCCTCTCATGAGCACTGGATTTAATTAGGAGGCTCACTGTCCTATGGATTACCTTCATAGCATTGTACCACAGAATAAAAGAATTAACTAGGCTTATGCTTTGGAAAAGGAGCCTCTAACTCAACAATGAAAATACAAATAGGGTAAGCTTTTAGCTTATTTTTTTTTTTATTTTTTTAGCTTAGCACTTACAATTTGAGTTAAGATGTTAGCAACCTGTATCAGAGTGCTTGGATTCTATTCCTTGTTTTGTTTTGTTTTTGACAAGCAGAGTGGACAGTGAGAGAGAGAGAGACAAAGAGAAAGGTCTTCCTTTACCATTGGTTCACCCTCCAATGGCCGCCGCGGACAGCGCGCTGCGGCCGGCGCACTGCGCTCATCCGATGCCAGGAGCCAGGTGCCAGGTGCTTCTCCTGGTCTCCCATACAGGTGCAGGGCCCAAGCACTTGGGCCATCCTCAACTGCACTCCCTGGCCACAGCAGAGAGCTGTCCTGGAAGAGGGGCAACTGGGACAGAATCGGGCGCCCCGACCGGGACTAGAACCCGGTGTGCCGGCTCTGCAAGGCGGAGGATTAGCCTGTTGAGCCACGGCACCAGCCTGGATTCTATTCCTAATTCCAGCTCCTAAATTCACCTTACTGTCAGTCCCGACCAGAGGGGCCAGCAATCATGGCTTAAGTAATTGGGTTCCTGCCACTCATATAGGAGATTCGGGTTGAGTTCCTGGCTCCCAGCTTCAGCCACTGTGTACATTTAAAGAGTAAATCAGCATATGGAGCTCATTAGCTCTCTCTGCCTCTCAAATAAATAAATTTAAACTTTAAAAAAAAATCACAAATGATCTTACTTAAAAAGTAGCCAAAAACCTTAAAAGAGACATCACCATAGGAGATACACTACTGGTGGAAAATAAGCATATGAAAACATATTCCACATCACAAGTCATCTGAAATGCAAATTAAAATGAGATGTCACTATAGCTATATTAAAATGAGATGCTACTACCCTCATATTAGGATGGCCCAAATCCAGAACACTGATAACACTTAGTGCTGGAGAGAATGTGAGCAACAGAAACTCTCATTCATTGCTGGTGGAATTATAAAATGGTATACCACTGTGGAAAACAGCTTACCAGCTCCTTACAAGACAAAACATACTCTTACCATACAATCCAGCAATCACACTCCTTGGAATTTACCCAGAGTTGAAAACTTATGTTCACACAAAAACCTGCACCAAGATGTTTATAGTAGCTTTATTTAAAAGTGCTAAATCTTGGAAGCAACCAAGATGTCACTTAGTAGGTCAATGGATAAATAAACTGTGGTACACCCAGAGGACAGACTACTGATTTGGCACTTTTAATGAAGTCTTTAAAGAAAGGCATTCTGACTTAGGTAATACGCGAATGTAAAAACAGGTAAGGCTGCCTTCTGTTCTAATTACCAGTGCAGTTAGTGTGTTCTTTTTCACAGGGACATATTACCTACACACCAGAGAGACCCTTGTAGTACTTTCTCTTGCTAGAGGATGACCCCTTAAAGTTCCAACAGTTTGTAGTGCACAAAACCACTTTCAATGCTGTTTGGAAGGGAAAGTAGAAAGCAGCCAGCACTGCAGCTCACTTGGCTAATCTTCCACCTGCGGCGCAGGCACCCCGGTTTCTAGTCCCGGTCGGGGCGCCAGGTACTGGTCCTGGTTGCTCCTCTTTCAGTCCAGCTCTCTGCTGTGGCCCGGGAGGGCAGAGGAGGATGGCCCAAGTGCTTGGGCCCTGCACCCGCATGGGAGTCCAGGGGGAGGCACCTGGCTCCTGGCTTCGGATCGGTGCAGCACGCCATCCGTGGCAGCCATTCAGGGGGTGAACCAACAGAAAAAGGGAAGACCTTTCTCTCTCTCTCTCTCTCTCTCTCTCTCTCTCTCTCACTGTCTAACTCTGCCTGTCAAGAATAAAAAAAGAAAGCAATTTTATAATTTATAGACATCATGCTTAGTTCTCTTCGAAAGTTCATTTGCAAGGCTGGCGCTGCCACCTGGAATGTCAAGTCCTGGCTGCTCTGCTTCCAATCCAGTTTCCTGGTCCAAGTGTTTGGGTCCCTGCCACCCACAAATGAGACCAGGATGGAGTTCCTGGATTTTGGCTTGGACCTAGCCCAGCTGTGGCCTTTGAAGCCATTTAGGTGTGAACCAGAGGATGGAAGATTCTCTCTCTCTCTCTCTCTCTCTCTCTCTCTCTCCTTGCTGTCTCTAGCCCACGCTGACAATGAGACGGGACTGACTGGCAGTGTTAAGATCTGTCATCTTTGCAGGCCAAAGATCTCATTCCAAGTGGTCTCATATACTTTCAGATAAATAAATGTTTTGTTTAAAAGTTCATTTGGGGGCTGGCACTGTGGTGCAGCAGGTTAACACCCTGGCCTGAAGCGCTGGCATCCCATATGGGCTCCAGTTCTAGTCCCGGCTGCCCCTCTTCCAATCCAGCTCTCTGCTATGGACTGGGAAAGCAGTAGAAGATGGCCCAAGTCCTTGGGCCCCTGCACCCACTTGGGAGACCCAGAAGAGGCTTCAGGCTCCTGGCTCCTGGCTTCGGATCGGCGCAGCTCCAGCCGTTGCGGCCAACTGGGGAATGAACCATTGGATGGAAGACCTCTCTCTCTCTCTGCCTCTCCTCTCTCTGTGTGACTCTGACTTTCGAATAAATAAATAAAATATTTTTTTAAAATTTCATTTGGATAGAAATTCAGACTGTTTAGAGATAGCTGGTAATAGAACCAATTTTTATGTATCTTGTTTCAGGTTTGTCACTTGGGCTAACAGGTATGTGATAATGGTGTGTGTGTATGTGTGTGTGTGTATGTGTGTCAATTGTTCTCAAGGCTAATCATCTGATTAGTTAATGTTCTCATATAATTTTTTAAAGATTTATTTATTTCTTTGAGAGGCAGAGTTATAGAGAGAGAGAGAGAGAGACACAGAGAAAGGTCTTCTATCCACCAGTTCACCTCCCAATTGGCTGCAACAGCAGGGGCTGGGCCAATCCGAAGTCAGGAGCCAGGAGCTTCAGCTGGGTCTCCCACACAGGTGCAGGAACCCAAGCACTTGGGCCATCTGCCACTGCTTTCCCAGGCCATCAGCATGGAGCTGGTTTGGAAGAAGAGCATCTGGGACTTGAGCCAGTGTCCATATGGGATGCCAGTGCCAAAGGTGAAAGCTTAACTTTTTTTTTTTTTTTTGTGACAGGCAGAGTGGACAGTGAGAGAGAGAGACAGAGAGAAAGGTCTTCCTTTGCCATTGGTTCACCCTCCAATGGCTGCCGCGGACAGCACGCTGCGGCCGGCGCACCGCGCTCATCCGATGGCAGGAGCCAGGTGCTAGGTGCTTTTTCCTGGTCTCCCATGGGGTGCAGGGCCCAAGCACCTGGGCCATCCTCCACTGCACTCCCAGGCCACAGCAGAGGGCTGGCCTGGAAGAGGGGCAACCAGGACAGAATTCGGCGCCCCGACCGGGACTAGAACCCGGTGTGCTGGCGCCGCAAGGCGGAGGATTAGCCTGTTGAGCCACGGCGCCGGCCGAAAGCTTAACTTACTACACCACAGTGCTGGCCCCTCTCATATAACTTAAAATTATGTCATATGACCATATGGCAGAATTATGAAACTAATAGTCCAATGTGATTTAACCTACAATTCAATGACTTTATGTTGTTGAAGTGATTCAGATTTTTAATACAAAATTAATGTTTACTTTTTAAAAAATATATTTATTTTATTTATTCAAAAGGAAGAAAGAGAGAGAAAGAGATCGATCTTCCATCTGTTGTTTTACTCCTCAAATGACTGCAATGACTGGGGCTGGGCCAGGCTGAAACCAGGAGCCTGGAACTCTGTCTGTGTCTCCTATATGGGTGGCAGGGGCCCAGGAATGTGAGCCATCATCTGCTGTTTTCCCAAGTGGATTAGCAGGAAGCCGGATTCGAAGTGGAGTAGCTGGGACTCCAGTCATCTGATATGGGATGAAGTTGTCCCAAGCAGTGGCGTAAGCCACTGTATCAACTGTGCAGGACGCTGAATGTTAACTTTCACGGTTGACAGCTAAGAGATCTATCACCTACTCCATTAAGGACACTATACTACTTAATTATAATGTGGATAAGTCTTAAATCTCTGTTACTAAAAGGACCAAACTAATAACCCCAAAGTTAAATGTATATAAGCCTCCCCAGGGACGGCATCTAGTGTAGCAATTAAGATGCCACCTGAGATCCCCACATCCAGTACCACAGTGCCTGGGTTCCAGCAAGCTGGAGGAAGCAGTGAAGCTTAAGTACTTGGGTCCCTGCACAAGGGAGATCAGGACTGAGTCTTGGGCTCCTACCTTTGACTTGGCCCAGCCTCAGAGCATTTGTGGGCAAATTCAAATGAATGAAATAATAAATACACTTTTAAACTTAAAAAATAAAAACAAACAAATGAATAAGTAGAAGAGTAAACAAGAGTCACTGGATATAGAAAATAGGAATCAATACAGAACAGGAAGTTGCAAGCAGAAACACAAGGTAAAGGAATCTCCAAGAAAACGAGAAAGGCACACCAGGAGGACACCTCTGGAACTACCAAAGAGGGAGAGGTGTCCAGATGGGAGCCCAATGTCTCTTGGGAAATAGGATGTATTGAGGCCAAGGAAGATCCATGTTACCATCAAGCAGTATTTGTAATCGGAGGGCTAAGTGTGAGGCAGGCCAGGCTCAGATCTTTCCCTGTATTCCTGCTTTTAGCACGTGCAGGTGAAGTTCCAGCTCTCCCCTGTATGGCCAGGGCAAGGAACAACTGCTTGGGCTGTCAAGGACACTCACCTCACCCTACAGAAATACAGGCTTCATCCCGATCCTGAGAGAGGGGGGTTGGTCATGCTGTGCTGCCCTGTTCCTTCAAGGAAAACCTCCTTCCAACCCCCCTTCCTTCCTTCTTTCCCTTTCTTTGTTTCTTGGTATTTCTCTCTATCATCATTATTTTTTAAGGTTTACTTATTTATTTGAAAGGCAAGGCTTCAGATCGGTGTAGCTCCATTCCGTTGTGAACAAACGGAAGGAAGAACTTTCTCTCTGTCTCTCTCACTGTCTAACTCTGCCTGTCAAAAAAAAAAAAAAAAAGAACAAAGAACGGGTTCCCATGTTAAAAGGCAGGTGACTAAATTACTGTTTCTTAGGTTGTTTTCACACTCACCATCAAGCTGGCCGTGGCTCACCACCAAGTGGCCGTGGCTCACTTGGCTAATCCTCTACCTGTGGCTCCGGCATCCCATATGGGCACTGGGTTCTAGTCCCGGTTGCTCCTCTTCCAGTCCAGCTCTCTGCTGTGGCCAGGAGTGCAGTGGAGGATGGCCCCAAGTGCTTGGGCCCTTCCCCCCCCCCCATGGGAGACCAGGAGGAAGCACCTGGCTTCTGGCCTGGGGTTGGTGTAGCTCCGGCGGAAGCGGCCATTTGAGAGGTGAACCAATGGAAGGAAGACCTTTCTGTCTGTCTCTCTCTCTCTCACTGTCTGTAACTCTACCTGTCAAATAAATAAATAATTGTTTTTTGACAGGCAGAGTGGACAGTGAGAGAGAGAGACAGAGAGAAAGGTCTTCCTTTATGGTTGGGTCACCCTCCAATGGCCGCCGTGGCCGGCATGCTTTGGCCAGTGCACTGCGCTGATCCAAAGGCAGGAGCCAGGTGCTTCTCCTGGTCTCCCATGCGAGTGCAGGACCCAAGCACTTGGGCCATCCTCCACTGCCTTCCCGGGCCACAGCAGAGAGCTGGCCTGGAAGAGGGGCAACTGGGACAGAATCTGGTGCCCCAACCAGGACTAAAACCCGGTGTACCGGCGCCGAAGGTGGAGGATTAGCCTATTGAGCCACGGCGCTGGCCAAAATACAATCTTAAAAAGAAGAAGAAGAAAGGCAAAGTGACAGAGAGAGGGGGAGAAACAAGAGAGAGAAAGAGATCTTCCATCTTTTGGTTCACTCTCCAAGTGCTGACAACAGCAGGGGCTGGGCCAGGTCAAATCCAGAAGCTAAGAACTTCATCTTGGTCTCTCATGTTTGTGTCAAGGGCCCAAGCACTTGGGTCATCATTCTGCTGCCTTCCCAGGCACATTAGTAGGAAGTTGGAGCAATAAGGATTCAAATTAGCAGTAATTATGGGATGCCAATGTCACAAGTGGTGGCTTAACTTGCTGCACCATAGTGCTGGCCCTTTCCTATTATTTTTTAAATTTATTTATTTTATTTATTTGATAGGCAGAGAGACAGCAAGAGAACAAGAGAAAATGAGACAGGGTCTCCCATTCACTGCATCACACCGCAAATGCATGCAATAGCTGGGGCTGGATCAGATCAAAGCCAAGAGCCAGGAACCAACCTGAGTCTCCCAGTCTGGGAGGTAGAGATCCAACTAGTTGAGCCATCACCTACTGCCTCGTAGGAAGTACATTAGCAGGAAGCTGGAATCAGCAGCAGAGCCAGGACTCAAACTCAGGAACCTGTTCTGATATAGGATGTGGGTGCCCCAGTGGATGTTTTTTCTTATGCCAAAAGTCTGTCATGTGTTATTCTTCAAGAATGGGTTCCCAGCCAGCGCCACAGCTTACTTGGCTAATCCTCCGCCTGTGGCACCGGCACCCCAGGATCTAGTCTCGGTTGGGGTGCCGGTTCTGTCCCGGTTGCTCCTCTTCCAATCCAGCATTCTGCTGTGGCCCAGGAAGGCAGTGGAGGATGGCCCAAGTGTCGGGCTCCTGTACCCGCGTGGGAGACCAAAAGAGGCACCTGGCTCCCGGCTTCAGATCGGTGTAGCTCCATTCCGTTGTGAACAAATGGAAGGAAGAACTTTCTCTCTGTCTCTCTCTCTCTCACTGTCTAACTTTGCCTGTCCAAAAAAAAAAAAAAAAAAAAAAAAAAAAGAACAAAGAACGGGTTCCCATGTTAAAAGGCAGGTGACTAAATTACTGTTTCTTAGATTGTTTTCACACTCACCAGCAAGCTGGCCTAATCAGTCTCAATTAGGTGAAGGCCCCTCATCTGAGCCACACATGGAGGAGGATGGCCTACAGATGACTCCCAGAACTCAAGTTGTGCCCTCCCATAGCACCCCATAGAACCACTAATTGGACCATGAGCAGAAACACAAGAGCCCAACAGCTTTCGAAAGCAAGGGAACTCACAGATTACAACATCTGCGGACTGAACTCTTCTGCACACGGATCCCTACGGGGCCCTGCCATGGGCCCCACTGATCAGAAACTGCCCTGTGGATGAACTTCTCTTTCCTGGCCTCTAAAGCTTTCTTTAGACCTAAAATACTTTTTTTAGACCCTGGATTGGGGAGGCAGATTGGGGTTTTATCCAGTCTGCATGCTGGCTAGCCATGCAGATAAGGCCTTTCTCCCCATTTCCCTCCTCACCCAATAAAAATTGGTGACATTGACTGGTTTGTATATAATGGTTGGGCAGCAGACCTACCCCTACCTGAGCAAAACTCAGCCTCTTCCTCCTTTAATTTGTTTCTGTCCGATGTATCAAACATGGCCCATGTTCCAGTACTTACTGTAGTCTGGTGTTTTCCCAGAACCACCAGTGGCCTTGCCCTCTGACATTTCCCAACCGAGCACCTGCAGATTCTCGACAAAGCTGAAGCCAGATCATGTCCCAGAGATTGTTTATTCGCCTACTCCTGGACACCTTCAATTACCACCGACTACACAGTCCTCTCCCTAGCACAGGGCAGTGTGCTTGATTGCACAAGGTTCTAATCACCTGGGACCTCCACCTCTAGGTAAATTGGTGTTAATAAATAATAAACTGAGGGAAAAAAACACAGAATGATACACACTGAAATTGTGACAGTGTTTACCTTTAGGGAAGGTGGGACAGGCAGAGGAGAATGACAACAGGCTAAAAACGCACACAGGAAACCTCAAATGTGCTGTATATGCAATGCTTTTATCTTTTAGCATCAGCTCCAAAGCAAATAGGGTACAATGCAAACTAGCATTTGACATAACTGGGCTGTGAGTACTTAAGTGTTCATTATACTCATATTAATCTCTATTCCTGTCTGCATATTTGAAGCATTCTATAGTAAAACAAAAGTCATTTTAGAGATGAACTGGTGGGAGGCTAGGCCAGAGTCGCTTCCTAAAATAGATCCCCTTTTATATTGGGTCTATGATTCTGCCCTTCTTTCAAGCTAACAAGTTAATCTTTGACAACTTCATGGGTACCAGCAGAAAGCATTAGATCCTTGATTTAGGTATAATAGATATTATTACACATGGGACATCCCACAACAAGAGTGCTAGCATATTTGCATTAGTTTCTCTCTTTTCCTGTCTCATGGAGCAGCACAGATGGACTGAGATGAAAGCCTGAACACTAGTGGAGTGCATAGTAGATGAGGCACCTTGAGCTTAAGCTTAAGAAACTGAATATTTTATGTTGAGCAGTAAATAGCCTTGTTCTTTGTTCTGGAGAGAGATACTGTCTTTTAGACAGTCATCTCTTAAAAAGGAAGTGTGTTGTAGGCAGGCATATAGAATAAAATTGATCGGGTCTGTGAGCTGGAAGACCCTGCTATGCATTTCCCCTGTGTGTGACCTCATGCTCCTACCTGGCCACACCTGTGCACCCGCCGGCCAATCAGGTTAATTAACCACTCCCATTTGGAAGTGGATTAAAAGTCTGTGATATGGTGTGCTCGCCCTCTCCTTTCCTTGGCTTTTTGCCAGTGTAGAGCTTGCTGCGGTGTTGCACCTAGAGGGTGCTCAGCCTTCGGGCCACCCGCCCCATGTTTCCTGGCCTAGATGCTCCTCTACCTGGCTGACTCCAGGTACTCAGTATGAATCCAGATTTATCCCTCTCTGTTAGATAAAGCCCTTACTCTCCTATGCATTTCTCTCACTGAATAAAAGCTTGAAAATGTATCCTGCTGCCTCATTCAATTTTATCGATATTCAGAATTCTCTGAATATGAGGCAAGAACCCACACAGGCTTATTAATACTGGGAATTTATTAATAAACACACGGCGATATTGTATGGCACCCCAGATGGGACTTTGGGGAAACTTTAAGGGGGCCATATTCCGATATCATACTTTAAGGACCAATTCCGATATCAAGTGCAGAACAAATAGTCACTATGCTAGTAAGACATGCAGACAAGTAAAAGACCCACTGAGAATTATGTATCTATACACTCAAATCACCCTGTATTTTTATTGCATATGTCACAATTGTAATTATATAGTTACTTGAATGATTATTTGTTTACTATTTGTTTCTTCTGTAAATAATAAGCTCTTGGAGGAAAAGAGCACATTTTGAATCGAAAAATCACTCTTTCCCCAAGACAGCTAGCTTCTGGAAATAAACCCTGTACTCCAATCAACCCTCATCCCTGGTGAATTGGCTATTCAAGTGGTGTGTAGCAAGGGCCTGATTATTTGTCTAGTAACAAAATGTTTCCTCAAAAGGATGCCTGGGCACCTCGGAAGCTGGAGATGATAGAACAAGTACTCCGGGTTCAAATGAGCTGTCACATGTTAGTGCATTGGTGGGAAATCAAACCCCTCCTCCAGCAGCTGCAACATCTTGGTTCCTGGGCCAGGAAGTCTCCCCTGAACTACATTAAAACACTTGGCCTACTATAGATGTTGGCTATAAAAGGAATTTGACACATTCAAACCCTACTACTGCCGGCCCTTAGACGACCCCCACCAACGGAGTCCCTGGCTGCTGACTCCTTACAAGGACCCTGTGAAGCAGGAAATAGCCAGAATGGACCATGTCCCAGTTCCCAAACAGCAGTCTAGGAGTGCAGATGGAGGAATGAAAGGAGTCAGTTAGGGCAGGAATGGTTAAAAGATAGAAAACAAAGGGGCCCCTCCTATAATCTCTCACATTCTCTTAGCCCAGCTGGGAAAAGAGCCTGAGCCAGAAAACAAGTGTCCTCACATCCTGGTTGGGGAGCAGCTGGATTGGAAGTAGAGCAATGGGGACTCGAACAAGCACCCACATGGGGTGCTGACACCGCAGGTAGTGGCTTTACCCACTGTGCCACAGTGCCAGCCTCACATGTCCATACTTTTAACTCATGGGAGAATGACCTCTGTGATTTCTGCCAGGACACCTCAGAAACTGGAGATGATAGAGAAAGTTCTACTTGGACTTGTTGCTCAATATAGAAATAAAAAGTCAGAAAGAAAGTACAAAATCAAAAGCGAGTTTATTTACAGTAAGCAACAAAAGCCCCCTGAGTTTTTTTTTTTAAGATTTATTTATTTATTTGAAAGAGTTACACAGAGGAGAGGCAGAGAGAGAGAGAGAGAGAGAGAGAGAGGTCTTTCATCTGCTGGTTCACTCCCCAGATGGCCGCAATGGCCAAAGCTGTGCCGATCCAAAGCCAAGAGCCAGGAGCTGCTTCTGGGTCTCACACATAGGTGCAGGGACCCAAGGACTGGGCCATCTTCTCTGCTTTCCCAGGCCACAGCAGAGGCTGGATCAGAAGTGGAGCAGCTGGGACATTAACCAGTGCCTATATGGAATGCTAGCACTGCAGGCAGAGACTTAGCCCACTAGGCCACAGCACTGGTCCCAGGAGTACTCCTGTATATAAGAAAGACATTTCGTTTTTATGCCATTTTTTTGCATGTATATGTTTTTTACTAGGGATATATTTTTATATTTTGAACATCTAGCCTTTAACAACCAGAATGTAAATTCCTTTAGAACATGGATCATGTCCAATAATCTAAAGTTCTCTCTCTTCCACCTCTCTGCCTTGCCTAAACCAATTCAGGTGAATTCTTGGCTCTGCTCTGTTTCTTTCCCCTACTGAAAGTCACCTGCAGAATTAGCTCTCCTCTATTCCCAGGGCTAATCTAAGACAAAGAAGGGTTAAAGTTCTTCAAAATCAGCATTTTGGGGTACATCCTCAAGCTTAGCCCAAACCTGTTGAGATGCTCCAAGTTTGATAACGACCCTCTCACCCAGAAGCTGGAGCCCCACAGTGGCCTCTTGTGCATATCTTGTAGTTCCCATGGTTTTTTTTTGTTTTTTGTTTTTTTGTTTTTTTGTTTGACAGGCAGAGTGGATAGTGAGAGACAGAGACAGAGATAAAGGTCTTCCTTTTTCGTTGGTTCACCCCCCAAGTGACTGCTACGGCCAGCGCGCTATGGCTGGCGTGCTGCAGCTGGCACACCGCACTGATCCGAAGCCAGGAGCCAGGTGCTTCCTCCTGGTCTCCCATGGGGTGTAGGGCCCAAGGACTTGGGCTATCCTCCACTGCATTCCAGGGCCATAGCAGAGAGCTGGACTGGAAGAGGAGCAACCTGGACAGAATCCAGTGCCCCGACTGGTACTAGAACCCAGTGTGCAGGCGCTGCAGGCAGAGGATTAGCCTATTGAGCATGGCGCTGGCCAGTTCCCATGTTCTTAATCAGATAACTTTTCATAATATCTCAGTCACTCCCAGGAATGTTGGGACAGGCAAACAAAACTGAGATTGGCCTTCTCCCTCAGGGGAAATTTGGAATGTAAATTCCATCCCACAGTTGTCTTGACCAAGCAAGGGAGCTGGACTTCCTTACTCCAACATCTGACAGTCATTGGTTAAGAGCTGTGCCAGAGAACCTAAATTCCCAGCTCTGTGCTTCCTGGCAAAACGCCCCAGCAGCATAAGAGCAGTTGCTCACATAATAACTGCAGGTACTGAGAAGCAGAGAGGGAAACACAGGATTAGTAAAAATGTTTCAAGGGGGTCTGGTCAGAGCATTTACGGTGTTTGCTATAGCTCTGTCCCCCATAAACAGGCCACAAGAGAAAACCAGAGAACAATGGGTGCCCTATGACAGTGTGGGACAGTCACTGGGGGTCATGCAACGCTTAACTGCAATGGATACAACAATGTGCCAAGAAGGAGACGCGAGGTGACCTGAGCACAGAGCCCTACATCTCAGGAGAGCATCAAAGGAAGGTGTCACTACAGCACCGAGAGGTCTGATGAGAAAGCAATGGAGGTGCTAAAGGTCAGTCAAAGAGGCAATGTGAGCCCTTCTGCGTGTGTGTGTGTGTGGCAACCCCAAAGGAGCAAGAGGGAGGACTTTGGGCAGGTACTACTGCAATTCTGTGGAATAGACTTACATTAGAGAAATATAATTATACTGGAATTTGCTGCAGCTTTGGAAAAGACAAATGACAAGGGCCATCACTGTAGTGCAACAGATTAAACCGCTGCTTGTGTTACCATCATCCCAGTGCCAGTTTAAGTCCTGGCTGCTCCACTCCCAATCCAGTTCCCTTCTAATATATTCAAGAAGGCAGTAGAAGATGGACAAAGTGCTTGGACCCCTGAAGTACACCGGGGAGACCTATTTGCAGTTCCGGGCTCCCAGCTTCAGCGTGGCCCAACCCTGTCTGTTGTGGCCATTTGGGAGATGAAACAGCTCATGAAAGATCGTGTTTCTCTCTCTTTTTCTCCCACCTCACTGTCACACTGCCTTTCAAATAAATGTCATTTTATTTAAAAGAAAAAATAAAGACAAATGATAAATTTCTTTTTCTGCCATACTATTAGTCCGAAAAAGAGTGAAATGTATGATCATCCATTAAAGATACAAAGTTGAAAATATTGGATCTGTCTTTTTACTTGCTACCAGCAAATCTGTCCATTGTGTTACTTCATTCACCTTTCTAGAACCTGATCTTTTAATTCATGCACCACAATTAACACTGCCATAAAGAGACTGGTTTTTTATGTCAGTTATTAGCCTAATGTTCTCTATCCACTTTTTTTTCTCTTTTTATTTTACTTTTGACAGGCAGAGTGCACAGTGAGAGAGAGAGACAGAGAGAAAGGTCTTCCTTTGGTATGGAATTTGTGAGAAAATTCTTTTCTCTCCTGTTCTGGAGTCCCCAGTCACATTTTGGGATAATCTCTAAACCTCATATGAATTTTAGCTCAGTTTTACAGCTCCCATCTAGGTGTGTGAAATAAAAGAATCCTTCAATCAGTATCCATTACAACAAAGCTTTTTAAGCACTTATGTTTCATATACTGTATATGCCAGACAGCTGATCAAGACACAGGCTGTGTCCTCAAATGGCAGATTGACATAAAAGGTGCTGATGATAGCTGACATTTATTGAGACCTTTGTTAAGGCCTGTGCAGGGTGCTAAGCACTTTGCCTGTATTATCTTATATCCCCTTATAAACGAAGAACCACTATGATGTACAAAGTCTAAATGAAAAAAAGTGATTTTTTTTTTTTTAAGATTTTTACTTATTTATTTGAAAGGCAGAGTTACAGGGTTGGGCCAATCTGAGCCAGGAGGCAAGAACTTCTTCCAGGTCTCTCATCTGGGTACAGGGACCCAAAGACTTGGCCCATCCTCCGCTGCTTTCCAAGGGGCATCAGCAGGGAACCAGACCAGAAGTGGAACAGTCGGGGCTCAAACTGGCACCCGTCTGGGATGCTGGCACTGCAGGCAGCTGCTTTACTGGCTATATCACAGTGCCAGCCTCAAAAACAGACTCCTTCATAGTAAGTTGCCTAACATTCACTAGAGCTGAACAAAGATCAGAATTCAGGACCACTGATTATCAAGCCTGTTACTGGGGACATATGGCAAAAATCAATGGGGAAATTTCTATTTTGGATCTAGAAAAAAGAAATGAGTAGCTTTGATTACAGTATTCCATGATGGTTTCAAAGAAGAAGAGGTAACTGAATATAATTTTTTTTAGATTTATTTTATTGAAAAGCAGATTGAGGGAGAGACAGAGGTAGGATGGGGGGGAGAAGATCTTCTGTCTGCAGGTTTACTCCCCAAATGGCTGCAACTATCAGGGCTAGGTCAGGCTAAAGCCAGGAGCCAGGAACTCCATTTTGGTCTTTCATGATAGCAGGGACACAAACATTTGAGCCGTCTTCTACTGCTTTCCCAAACACAGTGATAGGACACTGGATTAGCTGGATTAGGAGCAGTCAAGACTTGAACAGGCCCTTCAATAAGGGATCCCTGCAGAGATTTAAACTCCTGTACCACAACATGAGTCCCTGAATAGAATTTTTTTTTTTTGGGGGGGGGGGCAGGCAGAGAGAGAGAGAGAGACAGAGAGAAAGGTCTTCCTTTGCCATTGGTTCACCCCACAATGGCCGCTGCGGCCGGCGGGCAGCACCAATCCGAAGCCAGGAGCCAAGTGCTTCTCCTGGTCTCCCATGCGGGTGCAGGGCCCAAGCACTTGGGCCATCCTCCACTGCACTCCCAGGCCATAGCAGAGAGCTGGACTGGAAGAGGACCAACTGGTACAGAACTGGCACCCTGACCAGGACTAGAACCCTGTGCGCCGGCGCCGCAGGCAGAGGATTAGCCTATTGAGGCACTGTGCCGGCCAGAATTTTGAAAAATAAATAGGTGGCAAAGAATATTCCAGAAAGATCTTTGACAGAGGCCCAAGAGGGTATGATCTATAAGTAGCCTTGTGTGTTCCAGTAAGGTATGTGTTGGGGAAGCGGCAGGGGTGAGCTTGGCAAGGTAGGTAACAGCCATAATAGGAAGGACAGTGCATTCAGGAGGGAGAAGGAACAGAAAAACACGTTTCTTCACTCATTCCTTGGTAGCTTTACAATGATCCATGCCATGTTTCTCTAAGGGCATCTTGGTGTACCTTTTCAAAACTAGCTAAAGAAACAGGCCACAGGCAGGGCACACTTACAACTACAAATAATCCAAAATTGAGGTAAATACCTGACTTGGAAAGATAATTATTTAAAAAAATATTATTTATTTGAAAGATGGAGTTACAGAAAGAGAAAGAGGAAGAAAGAAAAAGAGAGAAAGAGGGAGACATTATCCATCTACTGTTTCACTCCCCAAGTGATTAAAACAGACAGCACTGGGCCAAGCCAAAGCCAGGAGCCAGGTACTCAATCTGAGTTGCCACATGGTTGTCAGGGACCCAAGTACTTGAGTCATCACCCGCTGTCCCCCAGGTGTACACTAGCTAGAAGCTGGATTGGAAGTGGAGCAGAGAATCAAACTCAGGTATTTTGACATGGGGTACAGGCATCCCAAGTAGTGTTTCAACTGCTGTACACAACAGTTGCCCTGAAAGTCAATTACTTTTCAAGTATACAAGGGAAGAACAGGCATTTGGTGCAGCAGTTTAAGACACCACTTGGGCTGTCTGCATCCTGTACGGGAGTGCCTGAGTTAGACTCCTGATTCTACTCCCTGTTTCAGCTGGGAAGCAGCAGGTGACAGCTCAAGTATTTGGGTCCCTGCTAAAAACGTAAGAGACTCAGATGGTGTTCCTGGATGTACCCAGCTGAGGCTAGTGCAGGCCTTTGGGGAATGGCCCACTGTTTGGGAGTTCTGTCTATCTCTCTCCCTCTCTCTTTCTTTCTCTTCGCCTTTAAAATAAACAAATAAGTAATTAGGGATATGAGGGAAAATATAAGAGGGATATTCAAAAAGTTAGTAGAAGTTAATATTA
Source organism: Sylvilagus floridanus (assembly GCA_949820135.1). Lineage (NCBI taxonomy): Eukaryota > Metazoa > Chordata > Mammalia > Lagomorpha > Leporidae > Sylvilagus > Sylvilagus floridanus. The sequence goes on along the minus strand of OX463236.1, from coordinate 30,943,322 downwards.
TGAAAAACCTATGCATGGATTTCAAGATTTTTTGCATAAAAAAACTTAGCTTTGAATTCCATTTTCCACAAACTTTTTGAAGTCAACTCATATATGATTTTCCACACTTTTCCCAATCATGAAGACCTTATTTAAGGTCAGTTGTGCTGACAAAGTACCCAACAACTAAATATTAGTTATCTAGTATTGGTAGTTTTTCTCAGAGGTGAGATAAGTCACACTTGTAAATTGCAGACAACAGTTTTCCAACTCAGGGATGAAATCAAATATAGAAGTCTATGTCTGATGAAACCATTTAGTGGCTGATTAGTAATAATTATTGAATATTGTCTTATACATTATTTCATAGTAAATACATAAAGTATCAGTCCACATGCATATATCTGTGGAAAATAGCACTGAAAAATAAGTTTACTTTGATAAAAAATACTTTTGAAATCCATGCATAGTTTTTCATAATTGCATTTTCCATGAACTTTTTGAAGACTCTTTATATATATAAAAGATTAACAGCCTAACCATCTAGAAACATGGACACTAAAATAATATCGGCTAAATTCACAATTTTTATCAAGACATTTAATTTATCTGAGGCTCAACTTACCTGCAAAATGAGAGGCCTTGCACTAGATGATTCCAGAAAATTGGTAATTCCTGATCTTGAGCAGCCCAAAATGTAGTCTAGGACTTAGAGCACATCTACAAGAAACAGATTAAGATGTATACGTGTAGCTTAAAAACAAACACCACAAAAGGAAAAAGCATAAAATAATAAATCAGGTCTGGTGGAGTTAATTGAAAAGGCGGAGATCATACCACTAAAAAGTAGAAAAAATGAAAATTAAAAATAAAAGGGAATTATATTTATTAAATAAAAGTTTTCTATAAAAATAAACAAATAAATAAATAAATGGGTAGGGGTGGGTGTTTTGCCAAGTGGTTAAGTCACTGCTTTGGACACCCATATCCTATAGTAGAGTACTTGGTTCAATTCCTGCCTACATCACATTTGATCCCGCTTCCTGCAAAAGGACCCTGGGAGACAGCAGAGGATGGCTCTGGTACCTGGGTTCCTGAAGACCTAGACTGAGTTCTGGACTCCTGGCTTCAGCCTGACCCAGTCCTGGCCATTGTGGGCATTTGAGGAGTGAACCAGTAGATGGAAGATCTCTTTAAGCCTGTTTCTCTCTGTCTCTCTGCCTTTCAAAGTAAAAATAAATAATTTAAAAAAAAATAAGAATAGAAATTCTAACAATTATATGTGGGATGAATATTTTTCTTTATTTTCTTTTCATTAGAAAATAACTGATTATCAAGTGATAAAATAAAATTTATGAAATGTTCGAAGTTTAATTATAAGAGTTGGAGGGTGGAGGAAGGGAAGAGCCAAGGGAAGTTGATTAGCTAACAGCTATGGGCCAAACCAACAAGAGTGTTGCATAGAGGTCAGCCTCGTGGCATAGCAGGTAAAGCTGCTGCCTGGGATGCCAGCATTGCATATGGGCGCCAGTTCTAGATCTTACTGCTTCACTTCCAATCCAACTTCCTGCTAATGCGTCTGGGAAATCAGCAAAGGATGACCAAGTCCTTGGGCCCCTGCACCCACATGGGATATCTAAAAGAAGCTCTTGACTCTTGGCTTTGGCCTGACCCATCTGGGAAGTGAACCAGCTGATGGAGGATCCCTCTCTTTCTCTGTTGCTTCCTCTCATTATGTAACTCTGCCTTTCAAATAAATAAATTTTTTTTTATATTTCCCATACTCTTGAATACATGATGAAACCTAAACTCATAATCTAGCCTACTGACCACCAGGCATTGCCACCTGTGGTTGATGAATGAACTTTCTGGACTATAAACCTCAACCAACCTAGAAGCAATAAATGCTTTGAATGTTTCTCCTTATGAACTTCCCTGTGCTATCCCACCTCTTTTATCTGTAGCCAATGTAAGTTCAATGTAAACAATTTCTGCTTTCCTTCTCCAAAGTTTTGTTATAAAATTATGCTTGGTTCCCACATCCAGCTTTGCTGCTCGTAGTTGCAGAACTTGTCCCGGGACCTGGTCTTTTTCTGACCAGCATCTATAACAGCTCTGTAAACCCTTTCAGATCAGAGATCTGTCGATCTCAAAAGTTTCCATTTACAACAAGAATTCCAGTGCATTTCTCCTTGCAGTCATATTATGATTATTTTCCACTTGTATCTATTTGTGTGATGGTTTGAAGTCTTGCAGAATTCATAAGTTACACGTTTCATAGTTCTGTTAGTCCTTTTCATTGTATCAGGAAGCAAGTATTGGGAGATTACTGAAAGGATTACCAGAAATTACACATAATTGCTGGTTGTACCACTGTGGAAACCACATGTAAAGTATCACCAAGGTTACAATTATAAATATACTTTGAGTTAAATTATTGCAAAGCATTATCAGATTTGAGTGAAGTTTCTACAGGAAGAGAGCAGCCAGTTAACCCAGCAACATTTACTGAGGACTCACTGTTTACTGATTCCACAGTGTGATACTAGCTGTTGCTAATCGAACCAGAGGGGGAAAAAACACCCAAACCCAGAAGCACTTTTGATAGCAGGTGGTGGTAAATGGGAACTGATGGAACATGAGAACTATCACTTTCATTAAGTTCACTTACTGGAGTGCACCTGGACTTTAGACAGGGAGAAAGAAAAATTTTAGAGTAGATGAAACATGAGATATAGAATAAAACGCCTAGGTTCCAATCCCAGCTAGGTCACTTAGAAACTGAGCAACCTTGAACAAATTGTTTAGCCTCAGTTTTTTTTCCTTCAGTGAAATGAGTATAATATTAGGGATAAGCACCTTATTCCATGAGGTTGCAATGAAAAAGCAGTGAAGCAATGGCTTGTAAACATGCTGTTGATTATATCCAGTGAGATCCTTGGCCAAATCAAATGGTTTATTCTCTTTTGTGTCTTCTCCCTTGCCTTCAATAGGACACCTGCTTTTTCGTGCATGTTAGCAAGCTTCCACTTCCTGAACTCTCCTTAAATGAACATTCAGTAAATTCCTTAATGTCTTGTGGGGCCAGCACAGTGGCATAGCCAGTGAAGCTGCCACTTGCAATGCTGGCATCCTGCCAGGGCATTTGTTTGTGTGCTGGCTACTCCTCTTCCGATCCAGCTTCCTGCTAGTGGCCTGGGAAAAGAAGGAGAAGATGGTCCCAGTGTTTGAGCCCCTGCCACCCAAGCAGGAGACCTGAAAGAAGTTCCTGGCTCCTGGCTTTAGCCTAGCTCAGCCCTGGCCATTGCAGCCATCTGAGAAGTGAACCAGCAGATGGAAGATAGCTCGCTCTCTCTCTCTCTCTCTCTCTCTCTCTCTCTCTCACACACACACCCTCTCCCCCCGTTCTTCTGTAACTCTGACTTTGAAATAAATAATCTTTAAAATGATCATAATGTCTCGCATCTGAATAGTTACTTAAGCTCTTTACAGAACCCTTAGATATCACGTGCATCTGTCAGATTCATCTTGCTGGACATTATTTCTGAGCATATCATGTCACTGTGGAAAAGTTTTCAGCAGCTTCTCTTTTTCTACTGAATGAAGTTTTAACTCCAACCTAAACTAATGCCTTGCTACTTAAAGTATGGCCTCCAAAGCAGGGGCATTGGCATCACCTGAGAGCTTGTTAGACCTGCAGATTCTACAGCCCCATCCCAGGCTATTGAATCAATGATACTCTCAAATTTTCCGTTTTCATAATTTATTTTTTAAAGATTGTATTTATTTATTTATTTAAGAAGTAGAGTTACAGAGAGAGGGAGAGACAGAGAGAAAGGTCGTCCATCTGCTGGTTCACTCCCCACATGGCCGCAACAGCTGGAGCTGAGGCGATTTGAAGCCAGGAGCCAGGAGCATCTTCTGGATTTTCCATGCCGATGCAGGGCCCAAGCACTTGGGCTATCTTCAACTGCTTTCCCAGGCCATACCAGAGAGCTAGATCAGGAGCTGGCACTTAGTTCAGCAATGCCCCAGCAAATTTAACAAAATCCCCTGCTGATGGAACATCAACTATATCTTTACTCTCTTGTAAACTTGAAGCTTCAGAAACTGGAGTTGTGGCATAGCAGATAAAGTCACTGCCTGCGACACCATCATCACATATGGGTGCCAGTTCCAGTCCTGCTGCTCTGCTTCCCATCCAGGTTAACGGCCTGGGAAGAGCAGCAAAAGATGGTCCAAGTGCTCAGGCCCCTGTTGCCTAAGTGGGAGACCCAGCTGAAGCTCCTGGCTTTGGCCTGGCTCAGCACCAGCAGTTACAGCCACTTTGGAGAGAGAACCAAGCACGGAAGATCTCTCTCCCTCTAACTTTGACATTCAAAAAATAAATAAATAAAATCTTGAAGTCTCAGAAGGGTTGCCAAATTTCACATATGAAAGTAAAGAACATTCAGTAAAATTAGAAATGGGTAACTTTTCAGTGTATCTCAAATGCTTCACTGGACACTTTCTTTTAAAAAGCCATTGTTTATTTGTAATTCATATTTTGCTAGTTGTCCTGTATTTAATCTGACCACCCTATTAAGGATGGTAGGATCCATTCCCTGGCAAAAGTGCAGTGCCTCCCCCAACTGCTCAGTGTGTGTCTGAACAGAGGAAGTGAGTTTTTTGAAGACAGGTTTTGGGGCCAGCACTGGTATAGTAGGCTAAGCCTCTGCCTGCCAGACTGGCAAATCATTTGGGCGCAGGTTTCTGTCCTGGCTGCTCCTTTCTCGATCCAGCTCCGTGCTAACAGCATGAGAAAGCAGTGGAAGACAGCCCAAGTCCTGGGGTCCCTGCACCTGCGTGAGAGATCTGGAAGAATCTCCTGGCTCCTGGCTTCAGATAGACCCAGATCTGGCAGTTGTGGCCATTTGGGGAGTGAACCAGCAGATGGAAGATCTCTGTAACTACCTCTCAAATAAATAAAACCTTTTAAAAAGTGGGATTTCTGCCTTTTTGCGCAACATTGAAAATCCCGAGACTAACACGATGCCTGGAGCATAATAAAAGACCAATAAATTCTGAATTAAATTAAGTTAAACAAATTTACCTAGCACAATCTCACAATTACGGACCGGGGTTGTGTGTGCCTGTTTTAATTAAAGCCGAGTATTTATCTAAGGATCCTATTTGTACGCTTTTTCACTTTGGAGCCGGCAGAGTTCAGGACTCGATGGGAACGAATCAAGAGCTCAGAGTGTACTCGTCGCAGACGGGGCCCATATGGTCACTGGTGGGGAGAGAACCCCGCTCGTTCTCCGGAGGCTGACGAGCCTGCGGCAGGCGGCGGTCGGAAACGCTTCCCTCTCCCGGCTTCCGAAGCGCCCGCGCCTGCGCACAGCCGCACTCCGGGCCCCCAGGGCCGGGTTCAGGGAGGCGGGGCTCCCACGGCGCGTGCGCGGCGGCCTGGGCGGCGGGCCCCTCCCTTGGCGGGGGCGCGCGACACGGAGGACCGCACCGAAAGGGGGAAGTCAGGTGGCCGCTGCTGCCGCCGCCGCCACGGTCTGTCGCCAGAAGGAAGATGGCGGATCTGGAGGAGCAGTTGTCTGATGAGGAGAAGGTAAGAGCCGCGGGGGCGGCGGCGGCGAGGGTCGGTGCGGAGCCGGGAGAGCCTCGGCGTGTCCCCGCCGAGTCTGGACGGTGGCGACGGGCTTTGGCCGACGGGCCGTGCCCTCGGCTGCCCTTCCTCCCCCGCCTCGCTGTGCCCGAGTGCCTGCCCCTGTCAGTCAGCCGAGGCCCCCGCGCGGGCGCCCGACTCTGACGGGCCTGCTCGCGCCGCTCCTTGTAGGGTGTGTGCTCCGAAAATAGGAAGCGGGCCGAGGGCGGCGGCTGCGGGCCCGGCGCGGAGGGCGGGGGCGGGGGGCGCGGGCCGAGGGCGGCGGCTGCGCGGGACCCTCAGCCTCGGCGCGGGCCCGGGGCCGCTGCGCGGAGCACCGGGGACTGCAGAGGGGGTCTGCGTTCCGGCCTGGGAGAGGCCCAAGGGCAGTGCCCAGCCCGGCGGCCTGGCCTGGAGCGTCGCCGGGGGTGAGGGGGAAGGGGGAAGGGGGAAAATCGCTTAGGAAGCACTTGGGCCTTCCACTTCCCCCGCCCCGTCGCCAGAAGGCTGCCTTTCCCCCTCCTCCCCCTCCTCCCCCTCCTCCCCCTCCTCCTCCTCCTCCTCCTCCTCCTCCTCCTCTCCGGCTTCCCTTTTGCCCACGGAGCTTCCTTGCTTTTTCTTTTCTTGGCTTTCGCTGGAAGCCGTGCAGCTCCGTGTTCCTTGAGAGGGATCCGAGTTGCTCACAAAAAGACCCCTTCCCGTAGTTCTTGTCTGCCCCGGTGGGCAGCAGCCTCCCGGGGGCGGGGGGCGACCTGGTGCCATCCCGTTTCTTCCTGCTGGGACTTCCTCCGAAGCTAGGCGGTGCAACTCCTGTTAACCGTGTGTTCGATGCTGTGACAGCAATGGAAACCAGATGAGAGACTATAGTCCTCAGACGTGTGAAATAAGAAGACGATCCTAGAACTAATTCTCTCTTATTCGCCTGTTCCCTTTGGCTGCAGGGGAAGGCCTGGTTCTCGGGGATGGGCGGGGTGGGGAGGAACCCTAATAATTTTTGGAATATTTCCTGGAGAGGACCTTGATGTTTCTCAGACTTAAAAGTGTCTAACACGACGTGAATAAGATAGTGTGACCGTTTTGGAAATGCCCGTCTGTAACCATGCTGCGTGCCTATGTTCTCAAAATAGTAAGGTTTTGTAGGAAACACAGGCAAGTTACATTAGGATGTTCCACAAACCCTAATATCAGCCTAAAGATACTTTTATTTCTTGTGTTCTTGCATCAAAATGTAAGATTCTCTTTCCCCAGCTGAGTATGCAGAAGGCAGCTCTGTCTTCAGTTTTCAAAGTGTTTTCTGTCTGTGAGGTGGTAATAAAGAAACAACAACAGAAAAGGGGGGGGGGGGAGGCAACAAGATTCTCCATAGTGGACAGGCCCCTGTCGGAGATCCGGCAAAAGTTACTGGGCACTGTTCACATGTGTGGTGTTGGTAAACAGGCCGGAGGTGGCAACTGAAAATGGACATGAGCAAGCACATGCATACACGGTTAAGTAGTGCGGTTTCTCGAAGAGATTGTTGTGCCTTTACTCAATCATTCTGAAGTGGTTGTTAGTAGTTCAAGTGGCTAAAAATGTAGTTGGGGAGAGAGTACTCAGTGTGGGAGTTAATACAGACCTGCCATGTGTTGCAAAGGTCCGGAGTAGCAAAATGAGATGCCAAGATCCCTTATTATCTGGCACTCTGGGAGCACCAAGTTCCAGAAGGGGCAGAAGCTGGCCATCCAGCTTGCCCAGCATAATATTGGATGAGTGAGTGAAAATTCCAGCTTGGATTTTGGTGTTTCTGTTTTTATTCAGACTTTTATGAAAATATTCTGTAGATATTTTACATACAGATTTCATCCCTGTGTATGCTAATTTAAGGAAAAACAGCTCAGTCAGTGGAAATTTAATACTCGAATTATGAAAATGCTTTTTTCAATCTTTGGGGAGAAGGATGTTGGTAAGGGATGAGAAATGGTGATATTTTTAAACTTAAATTTAAATCATGTTACTCTTTCGGCTCCTTTATTTGTAAGCTTCAAAAACAACCTTTTTGTACTCTTAAGCTTTGAAATTTTCATTCTGAAAGGCAGATCTAAGGGAAGGGAGCTGTTAAGATTTGTGTAAAACCCTTTGTATATAGACAAATACATTCTTAAATTTGTTATGAACTTGAGGTGGGTAGTTTTATTATTACCATTTCACAGATGAGTAAAGAGAGGTTTTAAGAGTTTTAAGTAATTCTTCCAAGGATAACTAGGTAGAAAGTGGCAAAGGTGGTTGTTAGATCCAAGTTTGTCAGAGTTCAAATTCCATGCTCTTGTGATACCATGTTCTTTTAAACAAAATTGGTTATGCGATCCTTTTCTGGGTTTGTCTCTCTGTTTTTAATTTGTTGACAATTTTTTAAAAAGGAGAAACAGTGGTTCTTTTAAAGTAAAATGTGTAGATACCAAAGATTAAATAGTGATGATTTCTAATATGTTTTTTGGTTTGTTTTAGATCAAGATTTATTATTATTTAGCACATTTAAATATTTTTATTACTGGTATAATTTCATATATGCCTTATAGTAGGAAGCATCTTAGAAACTGACCTAGAATAAGAGCTTTGCTTTTAATAATCATGTACAGTTACTTTTTGAGGATACCACTAGTGAAACTTAATGACCCTGGGGCCAGCCCTGTGTTGCATCCGGTAAAGCCTGCAGTTCCGGCATCCCATATAGGCACCAGTATGAGACCTGGCTGTTCCACTTCCAATCCAGCTCTCTGCCATGGCCTGGAAATGCAGTAGAAGATGGCCCAAGTGCTTGAGCCCCTGCACCTGCATGGGTCACCTGGAAGAAGCTCCTGGCTCCTGGCTTCAGATAGGCCCAGCTCCAGTTGTTGCAGCCATTTAGGAGGTGAACCAGTGGATGAAAGATCTCTCTCTTTGTGCCTCTGCCACTCTGTAACTCTGCCTTTCAAATAAATACATCTTTTTAAAAAACAACAAAATGTAATGACCTTTTCTCTTGGCCATCAGGTTAATAAGAAATATTTAGCTGAAGAAGCACATTGAAGTTCTTTTTTTTTTTTTTTTTTTCTGCTTTAAGACTTTATTTGAGAGGCAAAGTTACAAAGAGGGGTCTTTCAACCACTGGTTCACTCCCCAGATGGCTGCAATGGTCAGAACTAGGCCTTTGTGAGGCCAGGAGCTTCTTCTGGGTCTCCCACTTGGGTACAGGGGCCCAAGCACTTGGGCCATCTTCTACTGCATTTCCAGACCCATCAGCAAGGAGCTGGATTGGAAGTGGAGCAGTGTGGGCTTGAACTGGCGCCCATATGGGATGCCAGTGCTGCAAGCGGAGGCTTAACCTACTATTCCATAGCACCAGCCCCAAGTAAAGTTCTTCAAAGCTATTAATTTGATGTGATGTGTCCCACAGACTTCTTACATGGAGAAACCCTGGGCCAAAACCAGTTTACATTTTTTGTTCCTGGGTCAATTATATTGCACAGTTAAGCATTTTTATGAATTTGAAATTGTGGTACAAGGCTTAAGTGAAAAGAACCATTGCCTTCCCAAGACTCTAGATAAGAAAATCTTCCTGAAGGAAAATAGTTATTGATAGAAGAGGATCTTTTCTTTTTTCTTTCTGTAACCCCTCCTGTCTTCCCCCAGCAATTAGGATAGTCTATTCCCATAACATTAGCTTTTATGTCTTTGTAGATGTGTCTCAAGTACATGGCTCTAGCAGTGACTTCTCTCCCGAGTACTGATCACACATTTTTACCTGCTGGTCGTGTTTACAGGCATTAATTAGATGTGTTCAAATGGAGGCTGTCTAAAAGTAAATTACAAACCCCCTTCTTTGTCCACATGAACTACTCATTTTTCTCTTTATTTCATTATTCCTGTCATCAGGTTTTAACTTCAGCTTTAACATTTTATTTTCCTTTTTCCCCATTCCTTAAAATTGGTTTCTAAATTTTGTCACTTCTGTCATCAAAATGTGCCTTTTACAAATACTTTATTTCTCACTTGAAAAGTTATTTATATTAATATTTGGTTAATTGCCTCTCAGTTGACCAGATTATTAAATTAACTGTTGTTTGGTAACAAAATGTCACCAAACAAACAAAATACAAATTGATTTTGGCTATTCTGTGGTAACAGTTAAAAAAGAAAATGAGGGCCAGTGCTGTGGCGTAGTAGGTGAAGCCTCTGCCTGTGGTGCCAGCTTCCCATTTGGGTGCTGGTTTGTGTCCCTGCTGTTCCTCTTCCAGTCCAGCTCTCTGCTTATGGTCTGGGAAGGCAGTGGAAGATGGCCCAAGTACTTGGACCCCTGCACCCACTTGGGAGACTCAGAAGAAGCCCCTGGCTTCTGTTCGGCCAAGATCTGGCCATTGTTGCCACTTGGGAAGTGAACCAGTGTATGGAAGGAGACCTTTCTTTGTCTCTCCCTCTCTCTCTATGTAGCTCTGCCTCTTGAATAAATAAATAAATTAAAAAAAAAAAAAAGTGGAGGGAGGAGAGGTAGGATTAGAATAAGTGTCTCCTGTCCGTTCTTTCCCTGCAGCAGTTACATTTGCCACAGTTGGACTTTGATTAGCAAAGTCTCGACACTGATCCCTACGGTTAGCAGCATCTGAGCCAGATTCTCTGCTCTAACATCTTGGTGCCTGGATCTCCCATTGCCTTGGCAAGGAAGCCCAACTCTTGAAATGGTGTTCTAGGTCTTGTATTCCAGTCTAATCTAAATATTTGTGATATTTCCATACTGTCATTTAATCCTGCTTTGAGTGTAGAGATACACTCAAAGGTATCAAAGGTACTGTGCAGTACCTTTAGGTAAATTATTTCATCTCTCAACCTCAGTTTCCCCTGAAAGGTGAAGATGTAACAGGAAGTACCTTCTCAGTGACGATGGTGCCTGGCATGAAGTAAGCACAAAGTGAATGTTGATTTTTCTCAGCTTACAACTTCCCATCCAGTTTTAGTGTTGATACTACTCCCAGGTCAGGTCACTTTTTTGAAAAAGGAAAATTTTACTCAGATCACATGGTTAGTTTAATCTCTTCTGAGCTCTATAACACAACCTTAGTATAAAGTTTTTACTTTATAGTTATGCATAATAATTGGTTTACCTTTTTTCCCTTTTCTGTTGGAATTTCTAACTATAGAAATGATGTTTTCTGTAGCATCTGTCATTACTCTCTGCATGTGATGAGTAGAATAGTTCAATGAGTGAATCAGCATGATATGAGCTCAGAGAATTAAAAGAACATAAGCTTTATGAAAAGTAAAGTAGTATGTAATGGCAGGTTTTGAGGGAAAGTCTAGTGTGTCTAAATTTTTCATTTATCTAAATAGTGCTATAGATTTTATAGATTTGGATAATCTAAGGAAATTCCTAGTGTTCTTTGAGGTAAAGGTGATGATATTAAGTAGGGTTCAAATGTGAAATGTTCTTTACAAGCAGTTTATATATGTTTTCCTCAATATAGAAGCATACCTGGCTTCATAAATTTTTGTGTGTAGTAAAAATAATATAAGCTGCCATTATACATCATCATAATTAATATAAAAGTAGTGCTCTTATTAACTAGAAAGTTAATGTGTAAGTTATTGATTTGAAAAATATTCCTAATTTTATTTCTCTAGATTAATTATGTTATTACACCAATGAAAAGTAAAAATTCCTCCTATAGAAACTTGATAGAAGCTAAAACATAAGTGGAGTTTTTCAGACTTTACACATTGAAGCAAATCTGTAGTGTGTTTTCAGTGCATTTGGGAGCCATTTTCCATTTTAAAAACAGGGTAGTTTAATTGATATAATATTGATTTTCAGTGTAAGAATATATAAAATGATACAGTGCGAAGAGTAAAAAATAATTTGTAAGGTTGAAAAATATGAAGGCAGCGGGCGCCGCGGCTCAATAGGCTAATCCTCCTCCTGCAGCGCCGGCACACGGGGTTCTAGTCCTGGTTGGGTGCTGAATTCTGTCCCAGTTGCTCCTCTTCCAGGCCAGCTCTCTGTTGTGGCCCGGGAGTGCAGTGGAAGATGGCCCAAGTGCTTGGGCCCTGCACCCGCATGGGAGACCAGGAGGAAGCACCTGGCTCCTGCCTTCGGCTCAGCGTGGTGCGCTGGCCACAGCGGCCATTGGGGGGGGTGAACCAACGGAAAAGGAAGACCTTTCTCTCTCTCTCTCTCTCTCTCTCTCACTGTCTACCTCTGCCTGTCAAAGAAAAAGAAGTTTATTTTTGAAAAAACAAAGCTTTTTGAAATTGTATATACAGGCCGGTGCCGCGGCTCACTAGGCTAATCCTCCGCTTGTGGTGCCGGCACCCAGGGTTCTAGTCCCGGTCGGGGCGCTGGATTCTATCCTGGTTGCTCCTCTTCTAGTCCAGCTCTGCTGTGGCCTGGGAGTGCAGTGGAGGATGGCCCAAGTCTTTGGGCCCTGCAACCGTGTGGGAGACCAGGAGAATCACTTGGACCCTGGCTTCGGATCAGCGCAGTGCACCAGCCATAGTGGCCATTGTGGGGTGAACCAACAGAAAAGGAAGACCTTTCTCTCTGTCTCTCTCTCTCACTGTCCACTCTGCCTGTTAAAAAAAAAAAAAAAAAAAAAGAAATTGTATATACAAGTAGATTGAATATCCCTTATCTGAAATATTTGGGACCGGAATGGTTTAGATTTTGGATTTTTTTAAATTTTGGAATATTTATATATACATAATGAGTTCCCAAGTTTAAATATGAGATTAACTTAACGTTTCATATGTATCTCATACACATTACCTGAAGGTAATTTTTTATACAGTAGTTTTAGTATGTGCCTGTGGAGTGTTTTGATATTGTTGTGGTTTTTTGAAAGACATCCATCTCCCATCTATTAGTTCACTTCCCAACTGCTAGCAACACCCATTCCTGGGACAGGCTCCATGTAGGAGCCAGGAATTCAGTCTAGGTCTCCCACATGGTGTAGGGACCCACTGCTTGAACTGTCACTGCTACCTCCTAAGGTATACATTTCCAGGAACTAGACTCTGGACCAGAGCCAGGACTCAAACCCAGGCACTCCCATAATTCGTGTAGGAGTACCAATCAGCATCTTAACTACTGTGCCAAACTGTGACCTATCATGTGAGGTTATATGTGGAATTTTCCACTTGTGGTATCACATCAACCCTCAAAAAGTGTCAGAGTTTGGAACATTTTCTATTTCAAAATCTTGAATTAGGGATGCCCAGCCTGTATTCTGCATTTCATTGATCCCAGTAGTCATATTTTTTCATTTTTTAAGATCTCTGAAATCAGGCCAGTCAATTGTGTTTTCCTTTTATAGTGGTACATATAATTATGAATTTTACATTAGTTGCTAACTGGGAGAGGCAAGGATATAATTGCAGTAACAACAACCTAAAATCAGCCTGAAAGAGTTGAGGGTGGAGGCTTTGTACCTCATCTCTGCTCATTCAGTGTATGTCTAGTGTGGGTCAGCGGAAGGGCCCTGCGTGGTGAAGTCACTTAACAGTTCCTTAAGAGTTCCAGGCTGCTGGAAGATTTTGATCTAAACTTTTCCCCCAGGTACTGCAGCAGTGGGAAGGAAATGGAATGAATAGCATGGAGCTTATAAAGTCCTCCCAACCCCCTATCCCATGCCTTAAACTCACTTCATGTCTCAGATTTCAACCAAGCAAAGCAAGTTACATGTATAAATACAGTTTTAGAGGGGTCAGGGAAGAGAGAGTTAGGAATCTGAATAGTTGTAATGATACCATAGTTTAAGTTTTATATTCACTGAATGATGGTGTTCTGATCACCTGTGTTGCACAGGAAGTACAAGATCACAGATTCAAAGGTGGACATATATAACATGCACTCTGCAATGGCTAAGTGAGTAGTGAATGGGTGGAAATTCAGAAGGAACAATTACTTCTTTCTAGGGGCATGGTAGATGTGATTACGGTGCGGCTCATACCCGAGACTACAACATAGGAAGAAAAAAAAATCAAGAAGGTGGCAGTGGCAAGGAGTATCAGTTAAGTGTAAAGGGAAGTCAGCTAAATAAATGAATATCTCAGGTATTTTGGAAGGAAGAGATGGAAAGGTGAATGCGCTTTTGAATAGGTCACATACAGGATGGTTCAGCCTGAACATTATGGACATATTGGGCCACATAATTCTTTGTTGAGTGAGGGACATCCTGTTCATGGTAGACTGTTGAGCAACATTGTTGGCCAACCTGATAACCAGTAGCACCATCCAGTCAAGAACATCAAAAATGTCTCCTGGGGAACAAAACCTCACCTAATTGAGAACCTGGGGTCTAGACAGGTTGGAGTTAGCTGGCACAGTTGGAAAAGTAGGTCAAGTAGATTTGGGGACCTGACTGAAAGTAGTCTTACAAGAAATGGAGGGGAAAATATTGATAGTGTTTTAGAGTTGGAATCAACTGAACTGGGTAAATGAGTGTAGGGGAAAGGCATCAGTCAAGTAACTGAACGTTAAAATTTGGGAAGTAGTACCACCACTAACAGCTAGAGGATACGTAGCTGGGAGGAAAAAAATGGTGAACTTAACTTTGATTATTTTAGTATGAACTGCTGGTAGAGTACATGAAAATGCCTATCAGATAATAAACAGAGAAACGGAGTTTGGAAAAGAGGTCGGACTCAGAGAATCAGAGATTGGGAAGTCTTCCCTTTAGGGTTCCAGCTGTGAGATGGGATAAGTCTTTGAGGAGAAAAAGTTTGGACGGAGTAAAGGGGAAAGGGCAGAGAGCATATACTTTTGAACATACTGGTTGAGCAGCCCTAATCCAAAATGCTAGGGACCAGAAGTTTCAGAGTTTTCAGATTCTGGAGTATTTGCATAGGCTTTACCAGTTGATCATCCCTGAGCCAAACATGGAGCATTTCAGATCAAGGATGCTCAGTTTGTACTTTGATTTAAAGGAGAAAGAAAAGGAAAGAAACAGAAAGGTGTGGAATAACTTTTGGAGTCAAAAGTGTTGTATACCCAGCACAGTGGGTGCCTGTGTATCAGAGTATAAAGAGAATTGTGAGAAGGAGCAGTGCACACTGCACCAGAGATTAAGGAGGACTATGAGGTTGAAAAAAGCCTTTACATTTTTTTTTGTTTGTGTTGTTTTGTTTTGGTTTTTTTTAAGGGAAATGGTTTATTGAGGAACACCCTACAGACCAGAGTGAAGGGGCAGAGAAGGAAAAAGAGAAAGAGAGTATAAGAGAGAAACAGAGAGGAGAGGAGCTAGCAAGGAGAGAAGATAGAGCAGAGCCAAGAGAGAAGAACCAAGAGCCAAGAGAGCATGTGTTCAGGAACAGGCCCTTTTAAAACTGAGGGTGGGCAGGGAAGCAGGAGCAGTGAATCCCATTAGGATGGGGGTGGAGCCTGGCTCAGCTAGCTGGGCCATTCAGCCACCTGGAAAAAGCCTTTAAATTTAAGAGAAAGGAACAAGAAACAAATCTGCTGCATGTCTTACACTTTAATATGCCGTCTCTCAATTTCCCATTCTACGGATGGGGAAACTACAGATCAAGGCAGCTATATAAATGGTGGACTAGGCATTCTTAGTAGTCTTTAAAGGAGCAATTTTAGTAAGTTTTTGGGCAAGGAGTGGAGAGAGAAAAGCCCTGTTACTAAGGTCTAAATAGTACGGATATGCTTTTTCTCTTCCAGAAATGGCCTTTCAATCTTGTCTGCGTTATAAACTAATCCTTCAATAATCAGACACAGTGACATCCCTCCTTTTGTTTTGTATCCTGACTAGCCTTTGCTAGGCCACTTACCAATTTTAATATATTGAGCTGGTCTTACTTCCTGTGTTCTTCAGGGCCAAGCCCTTTGGCATATTTTGTAATTCCAGCAGAGTGCTTAGCACATGTAAGGTCCACTGGTTTTCAGATCTGACTGTAGATTCAGCTGGAGAGGTGATGAGCAGACATGGATATACAGATACCACTGTTGAATGAGACCTGAAGTGTCTACTTTTTGTAAAAATAAAGCTTGCCAAATGATTCATTATTTTTATTTTTTTAAGATTTATTTGTTTGAAATTGGAGTTACAGAGAGAGGTAGAGACAGAGAGAGAGGTCTTCCATCCACTGGTTCACTCCCCAGATGGCCGCAACAGCCGGAGCCGTGCCAGTCTGAAGCCAGGAGCCAGGAGCTTCTTCCAGGTCTCCCATGAGGGTGCAGGGGCCCAAGGACTTGGGCCATCTTCTACTGCTTTCCCTGGCCAAAGCAGAGCACTGGATCATAAGAGGGGCAGCCAGGACTCAAACCAGCGCCCATATGGGATGCCAGGGCTTCAGGCCAGGGCTTTAACCTGCTGTGCCAAAGTGCCAGCCCCAATTTATTGTTTTTAAATGTTTATTTATATTTATTTGAAATAGAGAGTGGGTGAGTTTGGGGGAGAGAGAGAGAGCGAGTGAACGAGAGCACTTCATCTTCTAGTTCACACCACAAATACCTGCAGCAGCTAAGACTAGTCCAGGCAGAAACCAGGAGCCAAGAACTCCACCCATGTACTTGAGCCATCACCTGCTGCCTCCCAGGTTGTACATTAACAGAGCAAAATCAGAAACAAACAAGAGAGACAGTAATACAGATTATTCTTGAAAAGAAATTAGTGAAACAGAAAAGAGAGGTTTTATAGGGCCAATGCTGTGGCATAGCCGGTAAAGCTGCTGCTTGCAGTTCGGCATCCCACATAGGCTCCAGTTGAAGTCCCATCTGCTCCACTTCTGATCCAGGTCTCTGCTGATGGCTTGTGAAAGATGACCCAAGTCCTTGGGCTCCTGCACCTGCATGGGAGACCAGGAGGAAGCTCCCGGCTCCTGGATCTGCTCAGCTCATGCTGTCAGTGACAGGCAGAGTGGACAGAGAAAGAGAGAGAAAGGTCTTCCTTTCCGTTGGTTCACCCCCCTAAATGGCCGCTACGGCTGGCACGCTGTGCCGATCCGAAGCCAGGAGCCAGGTACTTCCTCCTGGTCTCCCATGAGGGTGCAGGGCCCAAGCACTTGGGCCATCCTCCATTGCCTTCCCAGGCCACAGAGAGAGCTGGACTGGAAGAGGAGCAACCTGGACAGAACCGGCGCCCCAACCGGGACTGGAACCACGGGTACTGGCGCTGCAGTGATCTGCCTAGTGATCTGTGGCGCCAGCCTCTTATTATTTCTCTTTAAGAATACTTTTTTTTTTTTTTAAAGATAAGACAAAATTCAGAGGTGTTTTGTGAATTGAGGTAGTTGAGAAGAGAGAAAGAAATTGAAAATACAAGATAAAAAATAGTTTATGTTACCTTTTCTTTTTCGGTTAATGATAATGCCTACTTTGGATCCATGGGTCTTCATGTTTTAAATAAATGGCAAAAACACATTTAAAGAAGACTTGATGTTGAATTTGCAAATAGCCTAGTTTCATATTAAGTGCTATGGGCTCTGTTTTTAATTACTGTTCTAAATGATAATTATAAAGGAAAATTTCTTAGGAAAAAACTTAGGAACACAAATTATCACCCTTAATTATACTCATATTAATTTAGCCATAACACAGACATACAATAGTGTTTGCTTGGTCATAAACTAATTAAAATCATAAAGCTCAAGAGTGTTTTATATTCTTATTTGCCTTGAAGTTCTCAACAAAGCATAGGAAATATTTAGAGCTGTGGGAAGCAGCTTCAGATAATTCTTACAGTTGAAGTAAAAAAATGTAGAATGGCTACTGTAACTTTACTGTCAGTCCTTAAGGTGGTAACCCTTCTTGAGTATGCATTCTTTGAAAATCAGGTAAAATCCATGATTCCTTTCTCCATGAGACAAAAAACTCCCAATGATGTATATACATCCTTTAGGGGTAGGTTGCAAATACTGGTCCCCCATCAGAACCACTGCAGGAGATTTTTTTTTTTTTTTTTTTTTACAGGC
Source organism: Sylvilagus floridanus (assembly GCA_949820135.1). NCBI lineage: Eukaryota > Metazoa > Chordata > Mammalia > Lagomorpha > Leporidae > Sylvilagus > Sylvilagus floridanus. The sequence continues at coordinate 30,925,780 of OX463236.1, read as the reverse complement.
AGAGTGGACAGTGAGAGAGAGAGAGACAGAGAGAAAGGTCTTCCTTTTGCCGTTGGTTCACCCTCCAATGGCCGCCGCAGACAGCGCGCTGCGGCCGGCGCACCGCGCTCGTCCGATGGCAGGAGCCAGGTGCTTTTCCTGGTCTCCCCATGGGGTGCAGGGCCCAAGCACCTGGGCCATCCTCCACTGCACTCCCGGGCCACAGCAGAGGGCTGGCCTGGAAGAGGGGCAACCGGGACAGAATCCGGCGCCCCGACCGGGACTAGAACCCGGTGTGCCGGCGCCGCAAGGCGGAGGATTAGCCTGTTGAGCCACGGCGCCGGCCAGGAGATTTTAAAAATATGGATTTCTGGGTTCCATTCTCTGGAGATTGATTTACATTTAGGAATATGGAAATCTATTTTATTTTCTTTTTCTGCACGCTTTCCTAGTGACTGTTGACAAGTGCCCATATTTGGGAAATTCCCACCTGTTAAGTCCCCTTTCTTGACCACAGAGGAGATAAGTGTGAGCCATGGTGTCCAACATGTGAGAGTTACTTGGGATGGAGGCAGGGTTCTGAGAGGAAATACAGGTACCTTGTTAGATTTGAATTTAAGGTAAGCAGTGAATTGTTTTTAGTGTAGGTATTTCTTGTGCCTTATCCCTTTGAGGTCCTGGAGAGTATAGGGCTTTTTGTGTCTAAATTTAATGGTTTTGCCTGGCTATTTTTTTCCCCTTTTTTAGAATTGTACTTATCTGAGAGGTAAATGGAAAGAGACCAGTAGATCTCCCATTCACTAGTTCACTCACTAAATGCCCCTAATGGCTGGGGCTGGGCCAGGGCTGAAGTCAGGAGTCAGGAACTCAGTTCATGTTTCCCACGTGAGTGGCAGGATTTAATTCCTTGAGCCAACACCTTCTGCCTCCCAGGGTGTGCGTTAGCATGAATCTGGAGTCAGGAACCAGAGCCAGAACTTGAACACAAGCATTCTGATAGGTGATGCAAGCCTCCCAATCCACAGCTTAACCACTGTGCCACACATCTGCCCTTCAGATGGCTGGGTTTTTTGTTTCGTGTGTGTGTGTGTGTATCTGTGTGCTCCATGCACATACAGTGCTTTTTATACTTGCATCTTTTTTTATGTCAGCTTACTGTATTTATAGCCACTTTGGTAAGGACTCCATTTCCTGATAAGAAATCATTATTTTCTTCATACGGTATTTAAATCTCCTAGAACTGAAGTTGTACCTTCATCTTTGTAGGAATGTTGCCAAATGTCCAACAAAGGCATCAGAAAAATCTAGAGTATTTATGGACACAAGCAATTGAATTAATATTAATTTTGCCAGCTCTTTGTATAAATAATGGTACAAATTGATAACCTACAATAAACTCTCCCAACCTGTTACACCCTCAGATTTTAGCTGATAGTCATAAAACTGTAGTAGCACTTCCAGTTACTTCTAACTTCTTATTTTGGACACATGTTTAAGAGGTAACCTAGGCTGTGGAGCCCTGATCCCTTTTAATCTGTGGCATTTTACCATGGAAGCCAGTCTTTGAGACAGGTACATTCAGTTACCATTAATGCAAAGAGAGGCAGGCCAGCAAGGCAGAAACATGTTCATCTAGCCGTCCTTCCCTGAAAGTTTTTCAGTGTAAATCAGCAGCATGAGTATAAGATTACGCACTTCTGAATTCATGTTCTGTTATCTTCGATTGGTAAAAATACTTGATGTGTTATGCTAACTACTCTTTCTGAGGAATCACCCCAGGCCAAAGAGCAGTATTTCAAAAACTTATAATATCTGGTTCATCAGTGTATTCTGTAACATGCCAGAGTTTTGATCACAGCTTCATACCAAGTGTGCCTTATCTTCCATTTACATCTAGAAACTGCATTAGGAAGGTAAGACACCATTGCTCTACAGGATTTAGGCATTACCAAACTAGTGGTCTTTTTTTTTTTTCCTGGTCTGCTCTCTTCCCATGATTGTACAAATTCTGCTGATCATCTGACCTCTAGAACAAATTGATAAGAATGTGGAGAAGCTGATTTCTCTTGGTAGGCTCAGAATGTAGAAGTGCTCTATACAATATGAGAGACATCAGTTCTTCTGTCTTTGCCAATAGTATGGCAGAACCATGTGTGACAGGCAGCATCCCAGTGTTTCCATAACTTTTTCACTGTCTGCCCCGAGACACTTCTGATCCTGCTGACATCTGACAAGAAGACAGTCGTGCTGGTGGAAAGCAGGAAGCAATTTCCTGGTGGGTTTATCAAAAAGTACTGTGTTTTCAACTGGTGGAGGAGAAGTAGCATTCTTTCCTTTATCTCCTAGGGGAAGGATTTGGGGGAATCCTTTGTAAGAACAGTGGAATCAGTGTCATCTGAAAGATGAATGTCCCAATTTTTTCTTTCCTGTACTATTTGCGACTGGATTCATCTACTGTCTTCTGAGGCTTTGTGGGGATTCTGACCCAAAGATTGAGTACTCACAAACTGCCAAGATGACAGTGTTCATTTTTGAGAAAGTCCATTTCAGGTCATCTGATTTGCTCCATCAAATACGATTTCTCACTAATAAGCTAATTTTATCTTCTGTGTAATAAGAATGAGGCTCAGGTAGCCTCAGAACCTCTATTTCATCTTCTACTTTACCGGCCACCTAGAAAAGCATTCCCAATTAGTTGACCACACCCAAAATATTGGCACATTTGCAGTAAGTTTGGAGAGTTGTGGTGTTAAATCTGTATCGTCCTATGACTCAAAATCCTGGTTGGTATTTTTCCTGAGTTATTGATGCTAAACTTGTAGTTATTCTTTAATAAAAATTTATTAATAAGTTCAGAGCTGTCTTCAAGAGGTTTGATTGGCTCCTGAATTTCAGTCATTCCTATAAAGGGACATTGTTTTCTATTATCTTCTTGGGTTAACTCAGATCCACCCCCCCCCCCTTTTTATGTTCAAAGTATCCTTTCCCCTCCTCCCTTCACATCCATTGAAGAGTAGGAAATTAGATAACCACACTTAAATTTATGTCTGAAAGAGAAATAAATGATGTTTGTGAAGAATTACATGACCTTCTAATGTTGAGCCCATATATCAGCTTCTTTACATATATTTTACCCCTGCCCCACTTTCTCTCTCCCCCATTTTATTAGACAGGTTTTTTGTTTGTTTGTTTTTTGTTTTTGTTTTTGACAGGCAGAGTTCGACAGTGAGAGAGAGACAGAGATAAAGGTCTTCCTTTTTTCCTTTGGTTCACCCCCTAAATGGCCGCTACGGCTGGCACGCTGTGCCGATCCGAAGCCAGGAGCCAGGTACTTCCTCCTGGTCTCCCATGAGGGTGCAGGGCCCAAGCACTTGGGCCATCCTCCACTGCCTTCCCAGGCCACAGCAGAGAGCTGGACTGGAAGAGGAGCAACCAGGACAGAATCCAGCGCCCTAACTGGGACTGGAACCCCGGGGTGCTGGTGCCACAGGCGGAGGATTAGCCTAGTGAGCCACGGTGCCAGCTAAGCAGATCTTCCATCCTCCATGGCTGGGCCAGGCTGAAGCCAGGAGCCTGGAACTCCATCCAGGTTTCCGCGGAAGTAGCAGGGATTTACTATTTGAACAACCACCTGCTGCCTCCCAGAGTACGCATTAACAGGAAGCTGGATGGAAAGCAAGGGGCTGGGACTCAAACCAGGCACCCCAGTATGAGACTGGGGCATCCCAAGTGGTGACTTAACCACTGAGCCAGATTCACTGCTTAAAATACATTTAAACAGCTGAACTGCTTCCTTCCTCATCCTCAATTACATATAAATTGGACCTTCCTGGTTAAGTGCAATCTTTCTGATCACTTCCTCTTCACTATTGCTGCAGGAGGGATTGTGGAGTTGACTGAACACACACACTGTCACTGGACAGATGAGATTGACAGGAGCTTGTTAAACAAGCTCAACAGCCCAGAAGAGGGAGACACCACACACCATGCACAGGAGTTGCACTTGGGAAGAGAGTGACCAAGCCAGGGCTGTGGGAGGCGGGCTTGCAATAGCACCAGGGTGGGATGATCCCTGGATCCTGAGGGAGCATGTGATTGGCTTGTTTGAATAATTCCTCCACCTGGCAGGGAATCGAAGCCTGCTACTCAGGGATAAGAAGGAACTGTGTCTGTTTCTGGTGGTAAAGAGAGTTGCTTGGATAGAGAACCTTATCTATGAGAGCAAAGCTCAGAGGGAACTTGGAATTAGGCCTTGTCAAGATACATCATAATAATACTGGACCTTAATTTTATGCCTTACACCACATGTCTCAATGCTACTATTTATCAAATCTGTTTGCTAAAGATTGGTGTAATAATATATCAGTACATTTATGATAGTAAAATTTGAGAATTTTCCTTTCTGTCTGACCTTTTCTTCTGATAATTCAGAGGTTAAGATACTCTGCTGCTGTTTCACCATAGTAAATATCTTCTATTTGCTAAATCATATGCAAGAGGGCTTCACAAAGCTCATAGAAAATTCACATTATCTTTCATTTCTTTTTTCCATAATCGTTCTGAAGCTCAGTTAGATGTGACTGAGTGTGGAGGCATGAAAGACAAGAGAGAAGGACTGGAGTAATAAGGCTCTAATACTGTATGCAATGTGGAAGGAGAAAGACTGGACAGATTGTAGACATTAGAAAGTATTGGAAAGAATAAAAAAGGTAATAGCAATTATTTGAGTGCTTTCTATGTGCCAAACACTTTACTAAGGGTAATACCTCATTCAACCAAGTGAGGAAACTGAAAGTAGTTTGCTGTAGGCAGTAGGCAGTGTAGATGTGGTCTGAATACACACAGTCTTACTTAAGAGTTTGGGCTCTTAGCAGTTCTATTTTACAGCCTTGGAGGAGCCTTAAAGGTTACGCTAAGGACTGTGGACTTTTATCTTGCTGGAAGTGGGGAACCATTGAATGATTTTGCACAGAGAAGAAACATCAGGATTTCCATTGGAAAAATCAGTCTGGTGCAAGGTAGAATTGAATCTGAGCAAGAGACAGGCAACAGGCACTCATTGATCATGTGACTGACTCTGGAAGAGAGAAGAGTGTGGATGATTTCTAGGTGGTGTCGGTAATTTTGTCAAGAACAAGAAGGAGTATGTTTGGGTGTGACAATCCTAGATATCTTTGAGGCAACTTGATGGAGATTTCTGTATGTTCTAATTGAAGATGTAGGTTGGTTTTGAGAGAGATTGTGATAGGTATATGGATATGAGAACTGTGGTGGGTTGATAATTGAAGCAATGGAAATGGATGGGATTACCCAGAGACTTCTTTTGTTTCCAACCTGTCTGAATCATCATAAAGATTACATTGTGTTGCGAAGTAGCTTGTTGTGTTGTGTAAAGCCCTCAACTTCTTTTGAAGAGTTCATACAAATCTTCATTCTGGATCTGTTTTCTCTTGCACAAATTAAGGGTAATAACAGCTATCTCAGAGTAATTGTATACAATACTTTATCCAACAGGGCCAGGATTTTTAAAAGGTTAAGAAATAATGATATATTTCATCTCCACTAGATTAACCTTAAAAAAATGGAGGTTTAAGAACAAAAATAGAAACATGATTACAGAGCACTTGCCTTGATTTAAATGAAAACCCAAATCTTAACTGCAGGGTGACCATCATCAGCTAGGAATGTAGCTTTCTCTCCTGTGTTGCTGTCCATAGTTAGAGGTGAACAGGTCAAGTGGAGGCGGAGCAGATGTTGGGTACAGGAAGTAAATGCATTGCAAAGAACACAGAAATGCATGGACAGTAGATGAATCACCTTTGTAACACTGCAGGTCATGGAAAGAATGGGTCATCAAAGAAGGAGGCACCTTTCTCTGAAGGGAGGACAGAACTTCCACTTTGCTAATAGTCCTGTTAAAAACTGACAGAGTTTGTAGATTCAAAAGGCTTCCATACCGGCTGCTCCACTCCCGATCCAGCTCTCTGCTATGGCCTGGGAAAAGCAGTAGAAGATGGCCTAAGTCCTTGGGTCTCTGCACTCACCTAGGAGACCCAGAAGCTCCTGACTCCTGGCTTAAGATCAGCTCAGCTCTGGCCATTGCAGTCATTTGGGGAGTGAGACAGCAGAATGGAAGATCTCTCTCTCTTTCTCTCTCTCCCTCTGTCTCTCTCTCTCTCTGTCTTTCTCTGTAAGTTTCAAATAAATAAAAAAAAAAATTCTGAGATTATAATAATGCAGTACACTTACTATTGACTGCTGTTAATTACCAGTAATAGCTAATTGATTCACCCCGGGTCATATAGATAATGAGTAGTAGAAATGGTCAGTGTGACTGTAGAGGCTACACTCTAAAGCATTACCTTGTATTGCTTCTATATTTCTAGCTTAGGTGTTTGTGGTTTTGAATGTACATTATGTGAAAATTAACAGTCTACATTCAGAATTGCATTAGTGATTACTCTTGGAATGTTCATTTCATTGAAATCCTATATTCCCTGGCCATCTAAGTAAATGGGAATTCATTCTTATGGATTTGTTCAGTATGTACTAACTGTCCACTAAGTGCAGAGTGTGGGGCAGAGGCAGTGGAGGTCCTGCTGTTTTAAATGTTTATTTAAAAAATATTTACAAGTTTGCTGTTTGCCAGCATGTTCTAAATGCTAAAATGTGGCAGGATATAGGAAAGTCTCTCCCGATTTTTGGTTTTTCTTCCCAATCAATGCTATACTGAAGATTTTGGAAGAAAGGGACTGAAAAGTTAGCCATTTTTTTTTTAAAGTAAATTAAGTTAAATACGTTTCACCATAGATGAAATATCAAAACATAATTTTTTGTGTTTCATTATTATAAAGTCAAAACTGGAACTATGTGTATTTGATTTTTCAGAGTCTTGAATTGTTTCATATAATTGTAAATGAACAAAAATGATAGATGTGATCATATTTTAATTAATCAGAACTTAATTAAGGTCTTGTTTTTAATCCAGAGTTGCTTAACTTAATGTTAAGAACATGATGAATCATTGTGAACCGCAAAAATGCCTGAATAACCTAACTAGAATCTTTGTGTATAAAAGTGAATTGTTCATTACTTCCAGAGATAACCAGTGGATGTCTTTAAACAAATTGTTAGTATAAAGAAACAGCATACTAGTTTGCTTTTGAATTACTTAACATTGATAATTTCTATGAGTTAACCAAAGGCTCAAAGACTATGATAGCATTCCCTTCTTGCTGCCTATTAGTATTGTTTAATATTTAGAACTTCCTTGAGGAAGCTACATTCTTAGAATTACTTCCTGAATGATGACCATCAAGTTCTTATTTTTCAGAGTAACATTTGGAAGTTACGAAAATCTATGACGTTTTATATCCTGATTGAAATAAAGAAGTAACTCACATTTTAAAAATAGGACTGAATTTTTTTTGATCCATTGGGATAAAGAAGTATATTTTAACAAATAATAAAGAATGTTTTATTTATCTATATGCCAGTATAATAAAAAATGGATTCTGATCCCCACAAAATTCCTGGTGCCAATAATACACAAAAATAATCAATCCTGGACAGATTAAAGACAAAACTTTAAAATTAGAGAAAATGTAGGGAAGAAAACCTCAGAAGGAATGCCTCCTGCCCCCTATCTGTAAATATATCAGTATGTTCAGGGCATTCTCTTACTAATTACAGTATAATTATCAAACCTGACAAGTTAAAACATATAATACTGTTATCTAGTCTACATTCTGTATTCAGACTTTGCCAGTTGTCACTTTAGTCACTATTTTTTCCCCACACATCCAGGATCCGTTGAATTTTGCTGTAATGTCTCTGGTCTTTAATCTGGAGTAGTTTCTCAGCACTGTTTCATGGCCTTAATTATCTTTCATGGCCTTAATTCTTTTAGAGTACAGAACTGTTATTTTGTAGATTCTCCCTCAGTTTAAGTTTGTTTGATGTTTCCTCCTAATCAGATGCAGCCTGTGAGTTTTTAGTGGGGTATCACAGGAGTGCTGTGTTCTCAGAGCATCCCCTCAACAGACACATGATGTCAGTTTGCTTATTTCTTTAGATAATTCCCGTCATTTAGCAAAGGTGATTGTGTGGCAGGTTTCCTCAATGTAAATTACCTTTCATCCCTTTGTAATTAGTCTGGTATCATGTAGAGAGAAACTTACAAACCATAGCCTATTATTTTATACTTTTGTCCACTGATTTTAGATCCACTGATGATTTAATTTGGTCATTCTCTCTACATTTATGAATTGGAATTGTGCTATAACAAAGAACTTTCCGTCTTCCTCATTTGTTCATTCATTCCTTTCTTGTCAGTGTGACTTTTTTTCTTGCAAAAATGAATGGTATTGTTAGTATCCATAATTAATTTGTTGCTTGAATTATAGAATTTTGTTTTTGTAAAAACACTTTTTTGTAGAATGCTTTTTTCCCTCATAAGCTTGAATTGTAAAATTTCTTTTGGTAGGGGGCCAGTGCCGTGGCTCACTTGGTTAATCCTCCACCTGCAGCACCGGCATCCCATATGGGCACCAGGTTCTGTCCCAGTTGCTCCTCTTCCAGTCCAGCTCTCTGCTTTGGCCCGGGAAGGCAGTGGAGGATGGCCCAAGTGCTTGGGCCCCTGTGCCCTCTTGGGAGACCAGGAGAAAGCACCTGGCTTGTGGCTTCGAATCGGCGCAGCGCGCCAGCCATAGTAACCATTTGGAGAGTGAACCATTGGAGGGAAGACCTTTCTCTCTCTCTCTCACTAACTCTGCCTAATTTAAAAAAAAAAAAATTTCTTTTGGTAAAAATAATTTTTGTAGAATGCTTTTTTCGCTTATAAGAAAAAACAGTGTACAAAAATAGAGCTATTTTTTCTCAGGACTTACATTTACTAATATTTTTGATATTGTTTTGAATGTGCCATTGTTTTAATTTTTAAATTTTATTTAGTTATATAAGTATAATGTATTTCATATATACAGATTTAGGAACATAGTGATACTTTCCACCATACCCTCCCTCCAGCCCATGTGCCAACCCTTCTTCCTCCTCCCTCTCCCATTCTCACAAAGACCTACTCTTAGTTGACTTAATAATGGTAAAGTCAACCCTACACTAAGTAAAAGAGTTCAACAAATCTTCTGAGTAAATAGCATTTTTTTATTTATTTATTTGACAGGTAGAATTACAGACAGTGAGAGAGAAAGATGGAGAGAAAGGTCTTCCTTCCGTTGGTTCACTCCCCAAATGGCCACAATGCCCGGAGCTGCGCTGATCCAAAGCCAGGAACCAGGTGCCTCCTGGTCTCCCATAGGGGTTCAGGGGCCCAAGCACTTGGGCTATCCTCCACTGCACTCCCAAGCCATAGCAGAGAGCTGGCCTGGAAGAGGAGCAACCGGGACTAGAACCGGAGCCCATATGGGATGGATGCTGGTGCCGCAGGCAGAGAGACCTGAAAGACCTGGATTGAGTTCGCAGCTTGCAGCTTTAGCCTGGCCCACATTTGGCTGTTGTGGCATTTGAGGAATGAACCAGTGGATGGCTGTGTTTCTGTGTCTCTGCCTCTCAAATACTTTTTTTTTTTTTTAAATAAAAGTGTTTAATCACATTTTGGCTCTAGAGGATCACAGTCCAGGCTCAGGCAGACCCCATTTTGGGTCTGACTCTTGCTGACAGAGGCTGAGGTGGCACAGTGCAGCACACAACCAGAGGGGGAATGTGCTTGCCTGTCTAAGTGTATGCTGTTGTAAAACCACCAGGATTCAGTTAGGGGGAGGGCCTTTCCTTAATCCAACCTAATCACTTCCCAAAGGTCTTAGCTCTGAATATCATAATTGGATTAAGTTTTCACCATCTTTGTACCACTATGACTTTAGACTTAACCTTCCCCGTGAGTTCAGGGGCCAAATTTTGAGCTTTCTTAAACTGCTGTCTACTTGCTGATGTGATTGTCGTGAGGTACACCTGTCAGCTGCCAGTGACTTCAACGTATAGGAATAGAGTTAAGCTCCCACCTAGCCATCCCTTCCCAACAAAACCAAGGCTTACCCCATAAAGTTAGAGGAAGAGTTTGTTTAACAAAAAAGATTTAGCAGTGAGCTTGGGAATATCTCTAATAAAGTCACTGTGCTCTTCAAAACAGCTATAATTCCCCAGGGTTAATAGAGTTTATCCCCCCATGTGTGTTAGAGAAACTTTGAAGAAATGTGTTTTCAATTATTTTCAGAAATTCTTTTTACGCCTGGGACCTCTTGTATGACTTTTTTTTTCTTTTTTGTCTTTCTAGGATTTAGAAGTAGGCCAGAATAAATAATTTTAAAAATTAAAAAAGAATAACATTTAGTGCATAGCAATGCTGAAAAAATGCCTAGGTGGTTGAACATTTTATCTCCTTAGGGAGAGAAAGGAGCCCTTACTGTGACAGGTGTACTTTATTTTCTATGAGAAACCCAGAAATCAAATTGTTCTTAAGAAATTAGCAATGACCAGATTAACAGTACTTCAGGCATAGCTGATATAGTGCAAGTTGTGTTTTGGATTTTCAGCCAGTCAGCTCCCTTGACCTCCCACCCTTAATGGCACTACTTCTGAACCACTGTTTACTTTCTGTATGTTTTGGGAGTCCAATTACTTGTACATTTAGTGCAAATGTATGCAAAGACAAAAATAAGTTTTTTGGAAAAAGATAACAATTATTTTTGCTTTCCTGGTGAAAATCAGAACTAAAATTTTATATATTATATGCCTGTTTTGGAAACGACTAAAATTTTTAAAGCTCAACAGCTAATTAACTACATCACTTTGTGTTTATTGCATGCTGTCAGTATTTTGCCAATTTAAATGTAGTGTACAAATTATTAAGAATGTTAAAAATAATCACCTCATTCTGAAAGTTTTTTCAAATAAGTATTTGTATTTATCAGCATGTTGTCATAATTTTTGTTGCCTATGATAGTGTTTAAGACTTCGATTGAAATGCTTTCTAACAACTCCTTATCTCAGTGGAGGAGAGGGATTATAAGGTGAAGGTTTTATATAATCTTAATAGAGCCACTGGAGTTTTAGCATGCACAGTCCTCCACACTCGCTCCACCTTTGCCTTTTTTTTTTATTTTATTTTTTAAAGATTTATTTATTTATGTGAAATAGTTACATAGAGAGAGAAGGAGAGGCAGAGAGAGAGAGAGAGAGGTCTTCCATCCACTGGTTCACTCCCTGATTGGCCGCAACGGCTGGAGCTACACCAGTCTGAAGCCAGGAGCTTCCTCTGGATCTTCCCATGTAGATGCAGAAGCCCAAGGACTTGGGCCATCTTCTGCTTTCCCAAGCCATAGCAGAGAGCTGGATCAGAAGTAGAGCAGCCAGACTCAAACTGGAGCCTAAATGGGATACCAGCACTACAAGTGGCAGCTTTACCTGCTATGCCACAGAGCCGGCCCCAACCTTTGCCTTTTAAAAAATAATTAGTGTTTATATGTTGCCTTTTAATTGCAATGGTACTCTCAAACATTTTTGAAGAAAAATAATTTTTGAGAAAACAAAATATTTTTAATTAGCATATGGTAAAAGAACTCTCCTTTTTGTGTGACTTTTTTTTTTTATGTTTAATTTTTTTGACAGGCAGAGTGGACAGTGAGAGAGAGACAGAGAGAAAGGTCTTCCTTTACGATTGGTTCACCCTCCAATGGCCACTATGGCTGGCGCGCTGCGGCCACCACACTGCGCTGATCCAAAGCCAGGAACCAGGTGCTTCTCCTGGTCTCCCATGCGGGTGCAGGGCCCAAGCACTTGAGCCATCCTCCACTGCCTTCCCGGGCCACAGCAGAGAGCTGGACTGGAAGAGGAGCAACCGGGACAGAATCCAGCGCCCCAACAAGGGTTAGAACTTGGTGTGCAGGCGTTGCAGGCGGAGGATTAGCCTAGTGAGCCGCAGCGCAGGCTTGGATGACTTTTAACATTGTATAGATGAAAGTAACCACTACCAAAATACAGATTATAGTGCATCACCTCAAAAAGCTCTTCTGTTTTCTTCTATTCCCGCCTTTATACCTTTGTAATCACATCTTTCCCCACCCATATTTTAGCCCCTGGCTGCTCTCCCTTGCTGTACTTGTTTGAGAAAGTCATATAAATATAACTCTATGCTATCTAATATGTAACTTTTTTTTTTTGTCTCCCAGAAACCTTTCATTTAAGGTATACAAACTTCATGCATTTCATAAATACAACTTTAGGAACACAGTGATTCTTCCCACCCTACCTGCACTCCCCCCCTTCTTCCTCCTCCCTCTCCTATTCCCATTCTTATTTTTTTACTAAAATCTATTTGCAATTAACTCTTTATACCTAAGATTATACAAAGTAAAGAGTTCAAAAAATATTATGAAAAAAACCTATTACTCAACAGTCACAGCAATGGTTGTTTCAAGTCATGACATCTCAAAGTGTCAATTTCACTTCTATACATTACTTTTTAGGTGCTCTATTAGTTATCACAGATAAAGGAGAACATATGGTATTTGTCCTTTTGGGACTGGATTATTTCACTAAGTATAATGTTTTCCAGTTGCATCCATTTTGTTGCAAACAACAGAATGTCATTTTTTCATTTTATTGCTATGTAGTAGTCCATTGTGTACATTTACCATAATTTATTTATCCAGTTTTCAGTTGATGGACATTTGGGTTGATGCCATTTCTTAGCTATTGTGAATTGAGCTGCAATAAACTTGGGAGTACAGATACATCTTTCATTTGCTGATTTCATTTCCCTTGGGTCAGTTCCCAGGAGTGGGATGGCTGGGTCATATGGTAGGTCTATATTCAAATTTCTGAGGTATCTCCATACTGTCTTCCATAGTGGCTTTACCAGTTTACATTCCCACCAACGGTGTATTAGGGTATCTTTTTCCCCACAAGCTCCTCAGCATTTGTTGTTTGTTAATTTCTGTATGAAAGCCATTCTAACCAGGGTGAGGTGAAACCGCGTTGTGGTTTTGATTTTTATTTCCCTGATGGCTAGTGATTCCGAGCATTTTTTCACATGTCTATTGGCCATTTGGATTTCCTTTTTGAAAAAAGTCCTTTTAAGTCCTGTCCATTTCTTATCTGGGTTGTTTGTTTTGTTGTTGAGTTTCTTGATCCCTTTATATATTCTGGTTATTAATCCTTTATCTGTCGCATAGTTTGCAAATAATTTCTCCCATTCTATCAATTGCTTCTTCACTTTCCTGAGTGTTTCTTTTGCATTGCAGAAGCTTCTCAATTTGATCTAATTTCATTTGTCAATTTTAGCTTTGATTGTGCCTCTCAGGTCTTTTCCAAGAACCCTTTGCCTATGCTAGTGTTCTCTAATAATTTGAAGGTACCAAGTCGTAAATTTAGGTCTTTAATCCATGTTGAGTGGATTTTTTTGTAAGGTGTAAGGTAAGGGTTTTGCTTCATACTGCTTCTGCATGCAGAGATCCAGTTTTCCCAGCACCATTTGTTGAAGAGAGTATCCTTATTCCAGGGATTGGTTTTAGCTCCTTCATCAAATATAAGTTGGTTGTGGATGCTTCCATTGATTTCTGGTGATTCTGTCTGTTCCATTGGTCTATCCATGTGTTTTTATTCCAATACCAGGCTGTTTTGATTTTAAATTCCTTGTAGTAGGTTTTGAAATCTGGTATTGTAATGCCTCTGGCTTTGTTATTGTTGTATAATATTGCTTTAGCTATTCAGGGTCTCCTGTGTTTCCATATGAATTTCAGCATCATTTTTCCTGTATCTAAGAAGATTGTCTTTGATATTTTGGCTGTGATTGCGCTAAGTCTGTAAATTGCTTTCGGTAGTATGAGCATTTTGATGATATTGGTTCTTCCAATCCACGAACAGGGAAGTTTTTCCCTTATTTGTATGTCTTATTCTGCTTCTTTAATGTTTTATAATCATCATCATAGAGATCCTTGGTTAAATTTATTCAAGGTATTTAATTTTTTTTGCAGATAGTTAAAGGACACTGGTTCTGAGTGCTCGGGGAGAGAGAAATGTTCCCATCTCCCCTTTTTTTCCTCTTGATTAGCAGGCACAATTTCCCCCACTGTGTTCCAAGCCTTACTCAAGCCAGGCTCTTCCCACAGCTTTATCGCCAGTGGTTTGGGCTGCTGCAGTTTGTTCTCACCTCACTCCAAAGCTGGTGCTGAGGCTCTCGGCTGCTGGGGTCCTGAGTGTGCACATCCACACACTCCACATAGTTCTACAGTGTCCCTCTAATTTGTGTGGAGTTTCTTCTGCTGTTTTTTCCCTAATACTTCCCTGAGATTGCATTCTCCACTTTTCCACTTTTTTTTTTTTTTTTTTTTTTGAAACTATCTTCCCCTAGACTAGAGCACTAAGCTGCCTCCCTATTCCACCATTTTGGACTATGTAACCTTTTGGGATTGATTAAGTCTGCATAATGCATTTGTGATTCATTGAAGTCACATATTAATAGTTCTTTTTTGCAGAGTAGTGTTCTGTTGTTTAGATATATTTTTCACCTGTTTGTGGATGTCTGGGTTGTAGATTTCTTCCAGTTTTGAGCAATTGTAAGTTTTTGTGTGAACTGGAGTTTACTTTTCTGTAGTGTCCATACCTAGGAGTGATTGTTGTCTCATAGGGTGTGTGCTTCACTTTATAAGAAATATCCAGGGCTGGCACTGTGGCATAGCAAGTAAAGCCGCCGTCTGTATCCCATGTGGGTGCAGGTTCGAGTCCCGGATGCTCCACTTCTAATCTCTGCTCTCTGCTATGGCCTGGGAAAGCACTAGAGGATGGCCCAAGTCCTTGGGTCCCTGTACCCGTGTGGGAGACCTGGACTGGATCCTGGCTTCCGATCAGCCCAACTCCGGCCATTATGGCCAACTGGGGAGTGAATGAGTGAATAGAAGATCTCTCTCTGCCTCTCCTTCTCCCTCTATGTAACTCTGATTTTCAAAAAAATAATATTTTTTTTAAAAAAGAGAAATATCCAAGCTGTTATCCATATGGTTGTCCAGTTTTGCATTTCCACAACAATGTATGAGAGTTCCTATAGTTCTGCCCCCTTAGCAATATGTGTGTGCTGTTAGTATTTTCTAATTTACTTATTCTATTAGGGATGTTCTAATATTTCATGGTTCTAGTATTTGTTCCTAAGAGGACTAATGATATTGAGCACTTAATCTGTTTTATGTTATTTATTCTCTGGTGAAGTGTCTATTTAAATCGTTTGCTTACTGTTTTCTTATTATTGAGTCTTGACAATACTTTATATTTTCTGAATACAAATCATTTGTTGGATTGTAATCTACCAATATTTTCTCCAGTGTGTAATATCTTTTCATTCTATTTACAGAGTAGAAGTCCACAAATCAAAAGCTTGTAATTTTGATGGTTTCAGCTTATCAGTTCTTTGATGTCATGTCTAAGAATTTTTTGCCTAAGCTTAGATCATGAAGATTTTCTTCACTTTTAATTTTTTTTTTCAGTTTTATGTTTAGAGTTATATAGAGTAGTGAAATCAGGTAGTAAGAGTCCTCAACTTTGTTCTTTTCCAAAATTGTTTTGGCTATTCTAATTCCTTTGTCTTTATTGCTTTATATTTACTGTTAATGGTATGAAATAATACATTTCATTACCACTTATATGTTCTTATAAAAACCTTTTTTTTAAATGCCTTGATGTGTGTGTTTTATGTGTGTATTTGGGTCATCAGAGTGACAGTTTGATCTGGCTAGCATGATGGGGAAGGATGTATTAATTTAAGACCAAAATTATCTTCACTTACTACATTCTTCAAGCATAGATAAATAAAATATACAGAACATCAATTTTAAAATTATATTGTTGCTCTATACCCCAAAATCCTGCTTGTGATTTGATTGAACCTATATTGAATTTGTGGAATAGTTTGAGGAAAACTGGCATCTGTGTTTTCCGAACCATGCACATAGGGTGTCTTTCCATTTATTTAGTTCTTTGTGATTTCTTTTATCAGTGTATGATATAGTTTTCAACATACAAATCCTAAACACATGTTATTAGATTTATATCTAGTTGTTTTACTTATCTTTTAGATTCCTTAGGATTTTTACTTTAAAAAATCATGTTGTCTGCAAATAGGAAGTTGTATTTATTTATGTATTCTTTTACAATGTGTCTGCCTTTTCATATTGCTCTGGCTAAGACCTCCAGGATGGTGTCCAATAGGAGCAGTGAAAGTAGACATTTTTGTGTTGTTCCTGATCTTAGGGAAACCATCCAGTCTTTCACTGTTAAAGATGATGTTAGTTGTAGGCTTTTCTGGGGCGTGGGGGAGCTATACCTTTTATCAGATTAAGGACATTCCCTTTGCCCTAGTGTGCTAAGAGGTGTTCTTTGTTGGTTATGACTATGTTGAACATGATCAATAATCTTTCTAGTCTATTGACAGTCATACTGTTGTCTTTGTTGGTTGATGTTGTGAATTATTGCCATTCATTTTCAAATACTGAAACAAGATAAACCTCAGTTGGTTGTGATGTATTATCTTTGCAGTTTATTCCTGGATTCAGTTTGTTAATACTTTATTAAAGATTTTTGTACCTATGTTTGTATGAGATTTTGGTCTGTAAGTTGTGTTTCTTGTACTATTTTAGTCTGATTTTGATAGAGGATAATATTCTTCTCTTGACATGTGTTGGGAGGTATTCACTTCTCATTTCCAGGATAAGCTGTGTATAAGCAGTATAATTTTTTGTTTAGATGTTTGGAATAAAAAAATCAGAGCTTTATTTGTTTAAAATTTTAAACTACAAATTCAGTTTCTTGAATAGAGAACTGTTCAGACTATTTCTTCTTGAGTGGACTTTTTAAAGTTTTTCAAGAAATTTTTCCATTTTGTTCATAAATTGTTGCTGTTGACAATTTAAATGCCAATACAAGATTTGTATTTAGGAAGGCTTGGTGTTACATTGTTACAGCCAGTATGTTCTTTTCTTGGGAGTATTTTGCAAATTCTACCAAAATGATTTTGAATTTGAGCAGCAGCATAATGTAGTGAATAAAACTTATGGTTCAGGAATCAGACTGACAGTTACTTAACCTGTTCTGCCTAAGTTACCTCATCTGAGAAATGTCCACATATGCTGTAGAAACCACCACCATAAGATTATTGTGAATAGTAAAGAATATAATATGCTTGGTAAGCACTAATTTATTTTTATTTTATTAATTTTTTTAAAGATTTATTTTATTTTTTACTTGAGAGTCAGAATTACACATAGAGAGGAGAGGTTGGGGGGGGGGTCTTCCATCCAATGGTTCACTCCCCAATTGGCCGCAACGGATGGAACTGCACTGATCAGGATCCAGGAGCTTCTTCTGGGTCTCCCACGTGGGTGCAGGGGCCCAAAGATTTGAACCATCTTCTGCTGCTATCCCAGGCCATAGCAGAGAGCTGGATCAGAAGTAGAGCAGCCGGGACTTGAACCAGCACCCATATGGGATGCTGGCACTTCAGGCCAGGGCGTTAACCCGCTGCACCACAGCGCCAGCCCCGGTAAGCACTAATTTAAATAATCATTTGTTTTCATCGTTTCATCATTACCTATCATTGGTAACCAACAGTAATCATAGATTTTGCTTCAGACTTCTTCCTAGTCCATTCTCCAAAGGCATTTTCTTTTGTTTTAAATAGATGTTTCTAACCTTTTGAAGACCTTGTCACACAGAACATCTAGAAACATCTTAATTCAAACCATACTTGTTTCTTTTACTTGATACATGGGTCCTTGGGCACACACATATACACACATACAACGTTATTTACAAACATACCTGTTTCCTTTACTTTCCATTATTAGTTCCTACATCAAACCAAAGGAAGTGCTGTTAACATGAGAAATGTGCAGATGAAGCAAGGCTTTTGTTTTTGACAAGGATGGTGCCTTAATTCAGTGACTACTTGTATGTCCATAAAGTTCACCTGGAAAGCTTGTTTAAATGATGTTTTCTGTGCTCTATCTGCAGAGGTTGTGATTCAGTTGGTTGGGATGAGGCCCGTTCTTTGCATTTCTGATAAGGTCTTGTGCCTTTGATGGTTTCAGGAACACTACCTCAGTAGTGTGGTTGGGAAATGACTGTCAACACCAAAAGGCCCTTAGGGAACCTGTTGTTTAACCTCTCAGATTCCTTTTCATTAGTGATTTGTCTATCAGATTATACTTCATTCTTTCAAAATGTGCTTGTCAGTACACTTGTTGGTATTCTGTTTGTCACTTATCTGAATTACAGTTTCCCAAGATGTAACAAGTGTTATATTAAACCTTTTAAACTTAGACCTTACTTCTTCTCCTCCTTTTTGTATTTTTCACTAAGTGACATTATAGACACATAAATACATCATTTTTCTCTTTGTAGCTAAATGTATCTCATTTCTTTACACATAAAAATTTTTGTGATTGACATCTTTTCACTTAGGTTTAAAAGAAAGTTGTTTGTAAGAAAATGTTTATCTGGGGGCCTGCGCCATGGGGCACTAGGTTAATCCTCTGCCTGCGGCACCGGCATCCCCTATAGGCACAGGTTCTAGTCCCGGTTGTTCCAGCTCTCTGCTGTGGCCTGGGAAAGCAGTGGAGGATGGCCCAAGTTCTTGGACCTCTGCACCCACATGGGAGACCAGGAGGAGGACCCTGGCTCCTGACTTCGGATTGGCATAGTTCCGGCTGTTGCAGCCATTTGGAGGGGGTGAACCAACTGAAGACCTTTATCTCTGTCTGTCTCTCTCTCATTGTAACTCTACCTGTCAAATAAATAAATAAATAAGAAAATGTTTATTTGTAACAACTTTGAATCCTTAGCTGCATTATATTTTATCTATATTCACTCTGTGTCTTGTGATTATATTAAATGATTAAAGCAGTAGTTAAGGTGTTTGAAGAAATATCGCTGTCTTTAAAATTTTAAGCTATTTTCTGTGGAACCTTGACACAGTTTTGTTTTCTTAGTAGAGGCCTATGCTGTGAAACATTCATATCTTCATTTCTCTTTCAGGTGCGTATAGCAGCAAAATTCATCATCCATGCCCCTCCTGGAGAATTTAATGAGGTATTTAATGGTGAGTGTTTAATTTATAACACTAAGGCTTGGTATATCTAGCATTCTTTTATTTTTTTACAACTGTATTACCAAAGGAATCTGAGAAGACTACATAAAAAAATGTTTTCTGAATTACAATGAAAATTTGTGTCAATCTGTATTTTGTAATGGCTAGAATATTATGTCCTTATATATAGGGTAATTCTTCTTAAATAAATTACTTTTTAAAAGAATAAAATAAATTTTGTGGTCATTTTTGATAAAGCAGTTTCTTTTTGGTAAATTGTTTCATTCAAGTAAAGATGTAAGCACATAGAGTAGATTTCTCCCGTAGAACACTTAAATGGTTTAGAAAAACAATAGGGGTCAGGCATTTGGCACAGTGGTTAAGTTGTTGCTTGTGATGGCTGTATCCCACATCAGAGTGCCTAGTTCAAATCCAGGCTACTCCACTTCCCATCCAGCTTCCTGCTAATATACATGCTGGGAGGCAGCAGGTGATGACTCAAGTACTTGGGTCCTTGCCACCTGAAAACCTGGATTGAGTTCTGGGTTCTTGTCCTTGTCTTGAGTCAGCCCTAGCTGTTACCAGCAGATACAAGTTCTCTTCTTTGTTTGCTTCTCTCTCTGCCTTTCAAATAAAACAGAAAAATAAAATGAGGACAAGTTTTTCATATTAGATACATTTTTGTGTTTCCTTTAAAAAGAAATCTGTTAGATTGATATGAACAGCTAGAGGGGAGAACATTATAGCTTTCTTTAAACCTCATTGGCAGACATTTTTATAATTATTCACTTATAGACCAGAAATTTAAAAGTCTCTGCAGTCTGCTGGTTGCCATAAAACCTGTAAAAATAACTGCTCTTCAGGAGTAAGGTTGATGGCTGAAAGAATCACCCAGAAAATGATCTATAGAAGTTCCTTAATAAATTCCTGCAAGTGCTATAAATGTGCTATTTCTCCTTCATGTATATTTGACCTTCACTGTGTCCTTTTTAATTTTTTAAATATTTATTTGTTTATTTGAAAGGCAGAATTACAGAGAGGCAGAGACAGAGAAAGATATTCTTTTCACTGGTTCACTCCCCAGACAGCCACAAGGGCTGGAACTGTGGCAGTCCGAAGCTAGGAGCCAGGAGTTTCTTTTGGATCTCCCACGCAGGTACAACACCCAGGCCATCTTCCACTGCCTTCCCAGGTCACAGCAAAGAACTAAATCAGAAGTGTAGCAGCTGGGACCTGAACCGGTGCCCATAGAGGATGCCAGCACTGCAGATGGCACCCCTACCCACTACTCCACAGTACCGGCCCCTTCTGTGTCTCTTTTTTTTTTTTTTTAAAGATTTATTTAACTTAATTGACAGAGAGAGGTAGACAAAGACAAAGATCTTCCATCTGCTGGTTCACAGTGGGAGCCAATCAGATCCGAAGTCAGGAGCCAGGAGCTTCTTCTGGGTCTCCCACGTGGGTGCAGGGGCCCAAGAATTTGGGCCATCCTCTGCTGCTTTCCCAGGCTCATTAGCAGGAAGCTGGATCAGAAGGGGAACAGCCAGGTCTTGAACCAGTACCCTTGTGGAATGCCAGTGCTGCAGGCCGGGTTTTAACCTGCTGCATCATAGCACCAGCCCCTTTCACTCTGTCTAAAATTAAAAGAAAATTTATACAGAGCTCTTTAGTTCCATTTTTAAAATACTCTACTATAGAAGAAACTACCAGGGGACTTGAAAAGGTTTATAGAAAAATGTAATTAACAGATATAAACTTTATTTCTAAACATGAGTAAGTTAAAACACTTTTGTAAGTGATGATATCATCCACATCACTAAAGAATGAGGTTCCTGGGAATTTAACTATGTCTATGCAGTGTTTTTAAAAATTATTAACTGAGGAAAACTGTATTCCATTTAAAGATATTTTTTAAGATTGGGAAACAAAAATAAGTCAGAAAGCCAAATCGGAACTGTAAGACAAAATGTTTAATAATTTCCCATTGAAAGTCTTAAAAGATTGCCCTTGTTTGGTGAGAGGAATGAGCAGGAACATTGCTACAGTGGAAAGATTCTCTAGTGACTCTTTCTAAGGTGTTTTTCTACCAAACCTTTGGTTAACTTTCTCAAAACACTTTACTAATAAACAGCTGTTACTGTTCTTTGGCCTTCCAGAACGCCAGCAAGCGAAGGATTGTGCATCCCAAAAACTTATTTCTGTGACCTGTGCTCTTGACAGTCTGCTCTTGTTTTGAGTGGACCACTTTCATGTCTTGGTAGCCATTGATTAGATTGTGGTTTGTTTTCAGGACCATACTGGTAAAGCTATCATTCATCTCTCTTACAGTTCTTGGAAGAAATGCTTCAAAAATTTGATCTCATTTTTTAAAATCTTCCTTGAAAGCTCTGCTCTTGTCTGCAGCTGACCTGGGTGCGACAGGGCACCCATTGAACAAAGAGTTTAATTTTTTAGTCAGAGTTGTGTAAGCTGAATCAGCTGAAATTCCTGTGGTGTTGGTTGTTTCTTCTGTTAATCTTTGGTCCTCTTTTTTTAGAGCACAAACAAAATTCATATTTTCCTCAAAAATTGGTCTGCTCTGTGAGCTTCATCTGCAGCCTTGTTTTGTACCTTAAAATGAATGACTCATTTCTTTCTTGTTTATTTTTTAAGATTTTTATTTATTTATTTCAAAGTTAGATGGAGAGACAGATTTTTCCATCTACCGGTTCATTATCCAGGCAATGACCAGTGCTGAGCCAGACCAAAACTTAGAAACAGGAGCTCCATGCAGATGTCCCACATGGGTGGCAGGGGCCCAAACACTTGGGCTGTCTTCCACTACTTTTCCCAGGCCATTTGCAGGAAACTGGGTCAGAAATGGAGCAACCAGACATGAACTGGCATGCAAACGGGATGCTGGCATCATAAGCAGAAGTTTAATGCTATAATGCTGGCCCCAGTTACACCCTTCCTTCCGTCCTTCCGTCCTTCTGTCCTTTCATCCTACCTTCATTTATTTGAAAGGCAGTTACAGAGAGACAGAGGCAGAGAGAGAGAGAGATCTTCCATCTGCTGGTTCACTCCCCAAATGGCTGCAACAGCTGGAGCTGAGCTGATCTAAAGCTAGGAGTCAGGAGTTTCCCCTAGGCCTCCCACGCAGGTGCAGAGGCCCAAGGACTTGGCCATTTCTGCTGCTTTCCCATGCCATAGCAGAGAGCTGGATCAGAAGTGGAGCAGCCAGAACTCAAACCGGTGCCCATATGGGATGCTAGCACTGCAGGCTGCAGTTTTACCTGATACGCCACAGCACTTGCCCCTCCAGTTACTCATTTCTAAACTGCTGTTCTCTTTGGGCCATGTTCCCCATAAACCTTTCATAAAGTGTCAGTTATTTACCCATTCTTCAATCCAAGCTTCACTATACATTTGATGTTCTTGCTGCAGTTTTAGTAGAATTTGTGTTGCTCTGTTAGCAGCTCTTTTCAAACTGGTGTCTTATCCTTAATGCCTCAAACTAGATCCTGTTCAGACATGGTAGAAAAAGTTAGTATATTTTTGGTGCTAAAAAGTGTTGAAATCCATGCATAGTTTTTTTAATAAGATACATTTTCCATGAACTTTTGAAGATAATTCATATTAACATTTTTGATGACTTTTAATTTCTAGTTTTCATTCATACTATAAAGCATAATGCATGGGGCTGGATCTGCTGCTCAGTAGGCTAAGCTTCCACCTGTGGCACCACCATTCCATATGGCTGCCAGTTGGTGTCCCAGCTGATGCTCTTCCAATCCAGCTCTCTGCTGATGGCCTGGGAAGGCAGTGGAAAATGGCCCTAGTGCTTGGGCCCCTGCACCTGCATGGAAGACCCAGAATGGGCTCTTGGCTCCTAGCTTCTGATTGGCCTATCTCCGGCCTTTGCAGCTATTTGGGGAGTGAACCAGTGGGTGGAAGATCTTTCTTTCTGTCTCTCCCTCTCTGTGTGTAATTCTGTCTCTCAAATAAACAAATAAAATCATAAAAAAAAGTAATGAAATCTTACCTCAGAAAAGATTAGATTTGAAAGTAAAGAAATGAGGCAGAAGTTGTATAAAGTTAAGATTACCATTGGGAATCTGTTGAATCATGCACAAACTATAATATATGATTTGATCCATACAAGTACTTATGACAATTCTTGTGTTTAAAATTTAGCCACTGAGCTACACATAGAGAATGAGTGGAGAATTTTTCTTTGTAAAAGATACCTGTAAACCAAAATAATTCTACTTAAGATAACAGTAAAATCTTAAGTAGTAAACATAGGAATTGGAGAAAATTCAAAAGTAGTTCTGCTTCCTGTCATTTAATTCTTTTTTTAATATTTATTTATTTGAAAGAGTAACACAGAGAGAGGAGAGACAAACAGAGAGAGAGGTCTTCCATCCAATGGTTCACTCCTCAATTTGCCTCAACGGCCAGAGCTGCACCGATCCAAAGCCTTGAGCTTCTTCTGAGTCTCCTACATGGTTGCAGGGGCCCAAGGACTTGGGCCATCTTCTGCTCCTTTCCCAGGCCACAGCAGAGAGCTGGATTAAAAGAGGAGCAGCCAGGACTACAACCAACACCCATGTGGGATGCTGGCGCTTCAGGTCAGGGTGTTAACCCGCTGCATCACAGCGTCGGCCCCTACTTCTATTTTAAATATTCTGTCTTAGTAACCAACATCTATGTTATATGGTTGATGATTGGATAATTAAAGAAGATAGTATCTCAGGCTGGCATTGTGGTACAATAGGTTAAGCTGTCACCTGTGATGCTGGCATCTCATGTGAGCCCCTTTTTGAGTCCCAGATGCTCAACGTCGAATCCAACTCCCTGCTAATGCCTCTGGGAAAGCAGTGGAATATGATTCCAATGCTTGAGTTGCTGTCACCACATGGGAGTCTTAGATGGAGTTCCTGGCTCCTGGCTTGGGCCTAGCCCGGCCCTGGCCTTTGCAGCCATTTGGGGAATGAATCAGTGGCTGGAAGATCTCTGTCTCTCTCTCTCTCTCTCTCTCTCTCTTTTTTTTTTTTTTTATTATTATTTTTGACAGGCAGAGTGGACAGTGAGAGAGAGAGACAGAGAGAAAGGTCTTCCTTTGCCGTTGGTTCACCCTCCAATGGCTGCCGCGGCCAGCGCACTACAGCCAGCGCACCGCGCTCATCCGATGGCAGGAGCCAGGTGCCAGGTGCTTTTCCTGGTCTCCCATGGGGTGCAGGGCCCAAGCACCTGGGCCATCCTCCACTGCCCTCCCGGGCCACAGCAGAGAGCTGGCCTGGAAGAGGGGCAACCGGGACAGAATCCGGCGCCCCAACCGGGACTAGAACCCGGTGTGCCGGCGCCGCAAGGCGGAGGATTAGCCTGTTGAGCCACGGCGCCGGCCTGTCTCTCTTTTTAACTCTGCCTTTCAAATAAATAATTAAAAAAAAAATCTCCTGTCTAGCTTCAAAATTAGCATATAATTGATGAAGCTGCAATAAAGTCTGTAGTCTCCAAACTCCTGTACAATTCATAGATCCAAGAAATGTAATTCTGGGCCGGCACCACAGCTCACTAGGCTAATCCTCCACCTGTGGTGCCAGCACCCTGGGTTCTAGTCCCAGTCGGGGCGCCGGATTCTGTCCCGGTTGCTCCTCTTCCAGCTGTGGCCTGGGAGGGCAGTGGAGGATGGCCTAAGTGCTTGGGCCCTGCACCCGCTTAGGAGACCAGGAGGAAGCACCTGGCTTTTGGCTTCTGATTGGTGCAGTGCGCTGGCCGTAGCAGCCATTTGGGGGATGAACCAACGGAAAAGAAAGACCTTTCTCTCTGTCTCTCTATCTCTGTCTAACTCTGCCTGTCAAAAAAAAAAAAAAAGAAAGAAAAGAAAAGAAAAAAGAAATGTAATTCTAAGAAAGGTTTTCCTGTTATTGTTCTCATCCTGGATTAAATGCCTTGGATATTTTTTATTCAGGAAGGACCTAGAGGAATGTCTGTGTCCTAGAAATTGGTTTTCTAAGTCTTATTTGGAATTAACATTGAATTGATATGTTCTGTGTTGAGTTACAGTAAATGTGGTCATTTAGTGGCCTGGGGTGCATAGTGAGCGATAGAATATGTGTAAGTGGGATATAGAGCCTATATATAGTATATCAATTTTAACTGAGAGGGTGCTTTAGAGCTTAAAAATAATTAAGTGTTTGAAGGGGAAAATCTTTTATGAGTTTAATTATTTCCATGACTATTTTTGTTGAAGACTTTAGCATTAGTGATTCTAAGAAAAGCCAAAAATCTTAGAATTACAAAGTCATAAAGTATGGTTTTTATGCTATTTATTTGGCTGTCTCTGTTAGAGTCATTGAAACATGAATTTCTAATCTTCATTCTCAAAACTTGATTAGTAGTTCTGGACTGGGGCTCTGAAAACTGTACTGTTATATATACTCTTACATGTTTTAATCATCCAACTTACCACACTGTGGCTGTGGTGTGTAGCCTGGCTTGGAAGCATAGCCTAATTCCTCCTTTAAGAGTAGGGCTAATAGGATCAAATAGATCCTGCTTTTCCATTATTTTCCCATTTGAAACTAGAAAAAACACATTGCCATGTGATACCACTCTTAATTATGTTTAAAATATTGTAGATAAAAGAATCATATTTATCAAACAGAACTTGATTGCTATACAGCATAATAGCTATTACTATAAATTCCTACATTTTAAAAATAATTTTAGGCAGAAACTTCCATATTTTCAAATCAGTTGATTTAGAAATGAAATTAGTATTTGATTTAGTAACTAGCAAGAGGTTCTTAAAATTAGAGCTATTGCTGAAAAAAATCATGTGAATAGGTGGTGTTTTTTCTTTAGAAATGGCTTTATTATTTTTGTGTAAATGATTGATTGTCACAAAATTTCCAAAGCTCAAAGAAGAACTAAATGGGGCCAGTGCTATGGCTCAGAGGCTTAAAGCCCCAACCTACAGCAACGGCATCCCATATGGGCACCGGTTTGAGTCCCGGCAGCTCCCCTTCTGATCCAGCTCTCTGCTAATGTGCCTGGGAAGCAGCAGAGGATGGCCAAGTGGTTGGGCCCCTGCACCTACATGGGGGACCTGGAACAAGCTCCTGGCTTCAGATCTGCTCAACTCCAGCAGTTGCAGCCATGTCGGTTGTGAACCAGCAGATGGAAGACCTCCCTCTCTCTATGTGTTTCTGCCTTCTCCCTGTAGCTCTTTCAAATAAGTAAAAAAATAAATAAAAATAAAAATCACACAAAATCCTACCTTCTTGTTCCTACTGTTTGAATAAACTACCTCTCATGCATATCTCAATTAACGTATATAATAAAGTATAATAATACTTAAATATGATAATGCTACACATGCTGAATTTTCCCTTTCCTGTTTACTAAGAATGTGTTTCCATATGGTTAAATATATATCTACATTATTTTAAAATTTTATTCATATGAGAGGCAAAGTAAGCCCTTTCATCCATTGGTTTACTCCCCAAATGCCTTAAGTGATGGGGGACAGTGAGGAAAGCCAAAACCAGGAGCTGGGCTCTCAATCCAAATCACTCGTGATTGTTAGGTATCCTATTTCTTGAGCTATCACTGGTGCCTCCCAGGATCTACATTAGCAGGAAGTCAGAATCAGGTGCCAGAACCAGGAGTTGAACCCATGTACTCTGATGTGAGATGCAGTCATCTTAACCACTAGGTTAAACACCTGCCCCCTACATTATTTTAATGACTGGCTAGTTTTATACTGCGTAAAAGTATAGTTCCATTATATTTAGCCAGTTTCTTTTTAAAAAAAGATTAAAAGATTTATTTTATTTATTTGAAAGGCAGTGTTAGCAAGAGAGAGAAGGAGGGAGAGACAGAAACAGAGAGGTCTTCCATCTTCTGCTTCACTCCCCAATGATTGCAACAGCTAGGGCTGGGTCAAGCTGAAGCCAGGAGCTTCTTCTGGGTCTCCCACATGGGTGCAAGGACCCAAGCACTTGGGCCATCCTCCACTACTTTCCCAGGTGCATTAGCAGGGAGCTGGATCAGAAGTGGAGCAGCCAGAACTTGAACTGGCGCTCATCTGGGATGCTGGCAGTGTAGGCAGTGGCTTAGCTTGGTATGTCACAACACCAGCCCCTAGCCAGTTTCTTAATGGGAGATACTTAGGTTGTGTTTCTTTCAACTCTTGAAAAAATCATGTGATTTTTTTTTTAAATGTTTTGAAACGTACTTGGATTTTCCAAAAAAAGTGTTATTTTTGAAGTCACATTTCAGTGATTAATAGCCAAATGTCTACATAAGAATTAAATCTAAAATTAGGACAGATTTAAGAATGAACCAAAATGAGATCATAAAGTTAGATAAAACATTCTTTGTTACTAGAATGTGAGCTTTCTTAGGACAGAAATGCTTGTATCTGAACTTTAGTCACAAACTATTTCCTGTTTAATTATTTTACTATAGAGTCAATTCATTTGAAACTGATGCTTGTATTGTCAGACTATGAGGCATAGTCCAGATTCTTCTGAATGTCTTATCACACTTGTTTCTGGTGCTGCTTAACTCACTTTAGTTCACTGGAGATATGTACTAGTCTGCCAGAATTTACTATTAAGAATATGAAGTGGCATGTTTTCCTATTTCGTTTCTTTTTTTTTTTTTAACTTTTATTTAGAATATAAATTTCCAA
This sequence comes from Sylvilagus floridanus, assembly GCA_949820135.1. NCBI lineage: Eukaryota > Metazoa > Chordata > Mammalia > Lagomorpha > Leporidae > Sylvilagus > Sylvilagus floridanus. Next base: position 30,898,028 of record OX463236.1, on the reverse strand, counting down.
GGTACAACTTGTGGATTACAATGGCTTCCCCACCCATACCTTCCCTCCCCCCCGCTACCCTCCCCCATCCTATTTCATTTCTTAATACTGTTTTATGGACTTGTGATTATTTTGCTCATGCATAAGGGTTACTAATACATGATTCAAAAATAATCTGTATTCATTACATTCTTTAGACATTGATAATAATATAGAAAACATAATATTTGTTTTGCAGATGTCCGGTTACTGCTTAATAATGATAATCTTCTCAGGGAAGGAGCAGCCCAGTAAGTCCTTGCATATTATATCGATATAACTAAAATGTCATCAGGAAAGAAAATGTTTTAAAAGTGGTTTCTGAGCAGCTCTAATTCCTGACATAGATCCATGATACTTCAAAAACAGTTCATGGAAAAATAGAATTAAATGGTAGTTTATTTTGGTGTAAAAAGTTTTGAAGTCCATGCATGATGTTTTCCCAATACACATTTTTTGTTAACTTTTTGAAGATCCTTTGTAGTTGCACAGTAAGCTCAAGTATATATAATTGTGTGTGTGTTCTGAACTAGAAGAGAAATACTTTTGGTCACAGAGGGGTTTAGGGTTTATTAAGTGACAATCTCTTCATTGTATGTTTGACCATGTTTTGTATACTCATTTAATATTGCATTTTGATATTTGCAAAATTGTATAGATTATTTTTCAAAGGTCTTCGATGGTTAGGCGTTTCTTTTATTCACCTATAAATACCTAACATAGTACCTGACACATAGATTTTTACTGAATTTTTTAATATTTTAAAGAATTGGGCATTTCTATATCCTAATCATTGAAGTTGGACCCATGACCATACCTGTGACTTTCCACAACTATCCTAGGACTTCAGATAAATAATTGATCTTTCCCCAACTCTAACCTCCCTAAATAGTGCCTGAAGGTCCGTATTTTGGGCTAACCAACTCCATTACTCATGTGCAAATCATATAATTATATAGATTTTTAATTGCCTTATACACATAAAAAGAGAAGAAAAATAATTTATTAAAAATGTATATTTTTTGAAAAAGCTATGGGGGGAGGAGCAAGACAGAGAGAGATCCTCCTTTCTCTGGCTCACTCCCCAAATGGCCACAGTGGCCAAGTCTGGGCCAGGCCAAAGCCAGAACCTAGTAGTTTCTTCAGTCTCTCCCATGTGGTTACAGGGGCTCAAGGACATAGGCCATCTTCTGCTGCTTTCCTAGGCACATTAGCAGGGAGCTGAGTTGGAAGTGGAGCAGTGGGGACTTGAACCAGTCCCTATATGGGAATGCCGGCACTGCAGGAGGTGGCCTAATCTTCTACACCACAATGCCGGCCTCGAAAAAATAATTTTTTTTTAAAAAGTTAAGTGCTTTACAAAGTTGTTTAATATCCATCCAGTCAGCTACACATATGCAATATGTGAGATTCTGACTAATATGTGAAATGTTCTGTAATTTGGCTTTTGTAACACTTGAAGGTCCTTGTTGTTAACCCTAATGAAGTTACAGGTGTAACATAATTCTGGACATACCTGATTTTTCTTCTGATAAAAATTTGTGGCTTTTTTTCTTGCCTCTCATTACAATGAAATTGTACAATATTACAATGAATTACTTCATTGTAATAAAAAAAAGTATGAAAAAGTCACATGACCTCCATAGGTCAGGTTTCTTTAACTCTCCAACTGAGAACTCTAAATACATTAAATATGGTTACACATTCAGACTTCCAGTGTACAGGTACTTGGAAACAGTTACAGCCCTCACCAAGTGAAATTGGGGACATGAAGTCCAACAGCATTAGAAATGCTGTGAAGGCATAACTTTACAAATAGCAATTAAAGGCAGAACTTGCCTTTAATAAGGTTAATAATATGTTCATGTAATTCCAGTGCTTTCACAATTTAGTGAACCAAATTTACTACACTTCTAAAAACCTAGATGAAACATGAAAAAGAAGCAATACAGTATAAATTGTAACTTCAGGAAAAATTCCTGCTTTATTATTCCAAATAATTTTTCTCAGTTAAAATAAATGTCCTATAGTTCTGGAATGTGGGAAAATTATGTTTAAAGTCACAATGCAGTCTTATTGATGGAACCTTGGTTAAATAAATAGTGTAAGTTGAGAAAGGTTTTAATCTCCAAACCTATTAGACTGGATAAAGATCAGTAACGACCACCTTGCCATTATAGGTGGTCTTATTCTTGTTTTTTTAGTAGTCACTTTCTTATTTGCATTGGGAAAAATACATGCTATGTGAATTAACATTTTAATCATTAAGTGTACAGTTGTGGCCTCAATGTTGTATGTGACCATAGCCAGCATCCATTCATTTTCCCAAACTGACATATAAACAGTGACTCTCCATTCACCTCAGCCCTTGGCAACCACCATTCTGTTTTCTGTAAGTTTACTCACAATACATCATATACGTGGAATCATATACTGTTTTTTTTGTGACTGGGATGTTTTACAGAGCATAATGTTGTCAGGGTTCATCTATGTGGTAGCATGTTTCAGATTTCCTTTTTAAGGTTGAGTAATACTTCATTGTATATATAATACCATATTTTTGTCCATCTTTTAATGGATACTTGGGTTGTTCTGTCTTCCTTTAAATTATATTAAAGTGCTTTCTAGGAATCAGTTTTAATTTATATCTTAGATTGTAATTGCCAAATTCTGAGTGAATGAATGGCTGTTTACTCCTAAGTTCTTCAAGGCTTACTGGAATTTTTGTATGTTCAATTAAGATTTAATTTTTTCTTTTTTTTTTCTTTCTTTCATTTTTTTTTTTTTTACAGGCAGAGTGGACAGTGAGAGAGAGAGACAGAGAGAAAGGTCTTCCTTTGCCGTTGGTTCACCCTCCAATGGCCGCCGCGGTCGGCGCACTGCGGCCGGCGCACCGCGCTCATCCGATGGCAGGAGCCAGGTGCTTTTCCTGGTCTCCCCATGGGGTGCAGGGCCCAAGCACCTGGGCCATCCTCCACTGCACTCCTGGGCCACAGCAGAGGGCTGGCCTGGAAGAGGGGCAACCGGGACAGAATCCGGTGCCCCGACCGGGACTAGAACCTGGTGTGCCGGCGCCGCAAGGCGGAGGATTAGCCTGTTGAGCCACGGCGCCAGCAGATCTAATTTTTTCTGTAAAAATATAATGCAGGTTGGCGGAAGTCTTATGGATTCTAAGAAAACAAAGTTATCCAGTTTTAACAATACTGCTTTTGAGTAAACTTTAGCATTATCTTTGTTAAATAAGTGTGTAGTTTTCATGTAGATGCCAAAGTCTTTTTTTAAGTTAAATGAGAAACTTGATTTGTTGAGTTTTTCAGAGTAAAGTTTAGTGGAAGTCAGAGAAATACTCATAATTATGTAAGTAGTGAATTATGAAAGAGTCAGTACATTTGACTCAACAATAGATTGAAAGTATTACAATTTTATTTGCCCACAGAAGTATTTATATGATAATGATGCATAAGTGATTGTTAGGCTAAAAAGCTTAAATAAATTGGATTTATTCTGAAAGAAACTTGAATGTAAGCTCTATTTTTCTTTTATTGTAAACCAAATTTTTAGTACATTTGTGATTTACACAGCAAGAGATAGGTATGCTAACATAGGTATTAATAATATTCTGATCTTGTGTGGAAATGAATATTTGAGGAAATACATAACTCTGATAAAACAGCATGTTTATAGCAGGACCTCAAAACAATAAATAAATAAAAAATCTTCACAGGAAATTTCAGATTTTCTTGCATGTGGCTATACTCTCAGTATGTTGACTGGATGAATTAATAGAGAAAATACTGATAATTTTGTCGATTACAGTAGTATTCTTCATACACAGCTTCTGAGTATTCATCCAGGTTTGAATTAATAGACATCAGAGAGTATCTGAGAGTAGAAATATACTATAAATCAGTGATTGCCGTTAGTGAGATTGCTGTGATTCACTGCATCCCCACTGTGAAATAATTTGAGTGTTGTCACTCTTTCTTGGTTCTGAATTACTTTCAAAATGTCTAAACTTGGTTTTACCCTCAAAAGAAGATAATTTTGTCACAAAAATTTAGGTTGTCTAAAATTGAATAAGCTAAAAAAGGCTTTGCAGAAACATTTAGGATATATTCCTATATATTCCTATATTTTAGGATATATTCCTATTTCACTGGAGTATAAAACCTTACATTCCTTCTTCTTTGTTATATTTTTTAATATTGATTTTTTTTTTTAGATTTATTTATTTACTTGAAAGAGTTACACACAGAGAGAAGGAGAGGCAGAGAGAGAGAGAGGTCTTCCATCTGCTGGTTCACTCCCCCGTTGGCCACAACAGCCAGATCTGTGCTGATCCGAAGCCAGGAGCCAGGAGCTTCTTCCAGATCTCCCACGTGGGTGCAAGGGCCCAAGCACTTGGTCATCTTCTACTGCTTTTCCAGGCTATAGCAGAGAGCTGAATCAGAAGAGGAGCAACTGGGACTCGAACTGGTGCCCATATGGGATGCCGGCACTGCTTTACTGACCCCAATATTGAATTTCTTTAATACTTTTCCTCTCCACATGTATATGCTGTTCCTCTCTGCTAGTGGCCTGGGAAAGTGGCAGAAAATGGCCCAAGTGTTCGGGCCCCTGCCAGCCACATGGGAGACCCAGATGAAGCTCTTGCACAGCACTGGCCATTGCGTCCAGATAGGAGGGTGAACCAGGAAGACCTTTCTCTCTGTCTCTCCTTATTACTGTCTGTAACTCTACCTCTCAAATAAATAAAATCTTTAAAAAAATTTTTTTTTGATTTTTGGTCCAGCCTGGGAACCAATTACCATTTAAAAATTAAATTTATTATTTAAATATAGTTTTACTGGGAAGATTAATCCTAAATTCTAAATAATTTAGTTTACAGACATGCTTTTGAGGCAAATTATTTAACGCTTGGTACATACCTGGAGGCTATTCTTAGGACAATTACAGTTTTTGTGAATTAAAAGCAGAAGTGAACAGCTACTTCTTTTGCCCTCCCCTTCCATGTACTTCTATCTATATCCACCCTCATCTTTTTTTTTTTTTTTTTTTTGAACATCCAATGTCAGGAATTTGACACCTAGTAATTTAATTCTGCTTTGCTATTTTTATATTTACTAGTTTCCTGTTAACTCATCAGTTTGCTCTTCTCAGCCCAGATACTCCTTTCTAGAGGAGACTCCAGAGCTCATACCTGGAAATTCAGTGGACATAGGTCATCCAGCGTAATCTGAAAAGCTACCATATAGTTTAAGTAGAGTTAGAGCCCCAAATTAAAAATTCTCAGTATCTTTTCTGTTAAATGCAAGTAATTTCCTAGATTATAGATTTAATAAAATGCAATATTGATCTTTATACAATTTTTAGATAACTTTCATCCTTTTTTTTTCTACACATGTGTTATGTAATTACCTGGTAATATATTATTCTTTACTTTCGTAAAAGTGGAAGAGACTATTCTTGAATCTATCACTATTCCTAGCCTACACTCTGTAGTTCCACCACGGAATGTTTATGTAGCCTAATTGCTCTTTCTGTCTCTCTTTGCTCCACTACCCAATTTTCATACATGCCGCTGCCAAATTAATCTTATATATAAGTACTTTCTGGGGCTGGCACTGTGGTGCAGCAGGTTAAGCCACAACCTGCAGTGCTGGCATCCCATATGGACACTGGTTCGTGTCCCAGTTGCTGCACTTCCAATCTAATTTCCTGCTAATGGCCTAGGAAAGCAGCAGAGAATGACCCAAGTGCTTGGGCCCCTGAACCCATAGGGGAGACCAGGAAGAAACTCCTAGATCCTGGCCTTGGCTTGGACCAGCCCAAGCCATTGTGGCCATTTGAGAAGTGGACGGGCAGGTGGAAGATCTCTCTCTCTCTCTCTCTCTCTCTCTCTCTCTCTCGTCTCTGTAACTCTGCCTTACAAATAAATAAATGAACATTAAAAAAAAAAGTACATCCATGTTCTCCTTTCTCTAAAAGCTTCTGTGACTCTGCTTTGCTTTCCAAATAGTGTAGTTGTTCCATGCTTCAAGACCTGCCAGTTCACTCCAGTAAAATAACTGAACACCTGCTATGTGCCAAGCATTGAGTGTAATATTTCCTATGATAATGGACCTGACTTACCTTATGTGTTTTGCTCATATTTTTCCCTCTACTTGAAATACTCTTCTTGCATCTCTCCAGTTTCTACAAGACCAAAGCCTACTCAGTTTTTCAATTCCATTTCTCAGTATCACCCTCATTACAAAAATGAAATTACCCCAATTATCTTCTTATAGTCTTGCCTCAAGAGAATTCAGTTTTTAAAAAGCTCCATAATGCTTTATTGGTAATTCTCTTATGGTATTTTCTGCTTTGTGTTGTGTTTATGTTATCTCTCCTTTTCAGCAGGAAGCCCTTTGTTCACAAAATCTGAATGATCACTCTGCTTCTTTCACAGCATCTAGCCTTTTTTTTGTGTACTAAATGTGAGAGAACTTCTGAAAGGTTGAAGAATAGAATTTTTAAAAATGTCAATCTTCCATGAACTATTTGAAGCCCCTTCATATGTACTTGAAAAATTAGATATATACAGTATAGATGTCTAACCTTTACTTTCACAGTCTTGAATGAAAAGGTCAAGACTGATTTAATTTTATTTTGCTAAGCATTGAAAGCTGGATATTGTTAATCAGTTTTTAAAATGGCCACATCTATATTATATTTATTGTGGTATAAGATCAATACTAGACAATTGTAATTTTATCTTTCTTGCCATGTGCAGTTCAGGATAAAATTTTATTGACCAGTGAATTTTTGGCTGTCACTTTTTTATAAAACATTAGATATATAATTTTAAGTAATTGGCCTTTTTCTTTTTTTAGTGCATTTGCACAGTATAACTTGGACCAGTTTACTCCAGTAAAAATTGAAGGTTATGAAGATCAGGTATGTTTATATAAACATAGGACCTAGCTGTTCTTTGTTTTGTTTTGTCATGGTTACTGTATCCTGCAAGAATTGGGAAGCGATATGCTTAAAGATGAAAAATTATTCATTTTAATCATAGCCACTCACTGGCAAAGTCATTGAAAATTTACTTTCTTACATTAAACTAATAATGGTATTAGCAGAAAAGTCCCTTTTGAAATTCTCAGATGTAATTCATTTAAGATTTTAGAAAATAATTGCTTTAAATAACTTTCTTGTTTTTTATAGGAAAAAAAAATCAATCCTATATTAATCCAAAATCTAGAATATATATTAGTAAGATTTATATCATAATTTGGTTGCTCTGGAATTCTACAATTCTTCATGTGAGTAATATAGCATTTAGTAATTATTAAATCTTTTCTTTCCAAAATGCAAGTTAAAATTGCTAAGCTAAAAAAAAATCACAAAAGGTCATCCAGGTTTTTCTTTTGGTTTGGTTTGAACAGTGGTTGTATTAATTCAAGTCATGCTTGCATGAAGTACAATTTATATGAAACAATATCATCAGGGAACTTGTAGGTAGAATATAAGAGAGAGCTCTTAGTGGCCATTTATATCAGAGCTGGTGTTTGGGATTGCTCATTATGTAATATGTTGTCTTGTAGTTAAATGCAGGCAATAGGACTAGACAGATGATGACATAAGCTTATATATAGATATATACATATATAAAGATATATAGTGCTTCACTGTATCAATCTCTGAAGTTTATTTTATTTCTGCCTTAGGGGGTTTTGGTTTTTTTCTTTTTTTTCCTTTGGTTGCTGTTATTAATAATACTGTATTGAACATTTTTTTAATTCTGGTCACACTAATTGTTTTCTACAAGAAAATTTTCTGGGTAAGATGATGCATGGTTTTAAAATGTTGGCTGTAAATATAATTGAAAATAATAAATTATTAAATAACAAATTGAAAAAAATAAATGAAACATTGGCTAACTTCTAGAATCATTTTATTTACCTAGCATAATTTTAATACTTAAACCAAAAATATTTTTAAAAAATTTATATGCAAGTTTTCCATATGACTATGAATATATAAACATTAAATAGGAAACTAACCAGTAAGAGATAGAAATATGTTAGAAGGATGATAGAAATGTATCAAGACTAATAGGATTTTTCACAGGATCTAAGAATGGTTCCACATGAGAAAATATAATTGTCTTACAATAACCAGCAATTCAAGGAGAAAAATGTTATATTAGTGGACTACAAAAAGGATTTGAGAAGTTAGCAGTTATTTTTCATTAAAAACAAAATCCTAAGTAGAAATATGGATAGATATAACCTCTTAGGTATAATTGACTATTTAAGAAAAACAAATAATAAATATAATAAACTACAAACCCTAAGACAAATTTTAAAGTGAAAAATTAGGGTAAACCACCTGATTAAGATTATTACTTATATCATAAGTGGAGATAAATAGTAATTAAGACACAAGAATGAGAACTTGTAAAGCTTGGAAAGAGAAGACTCTGGTAACATGATTTATAAATTTAGGGATACCAAAGGATTCTAGTAATGTAAGTGTTCAACCAAAACAAGCTGCAATTAAAAGAATTTGGTGAGATGACTAAATCTAAGGTAAGTACTTCATATAGAACTCATTAGCTGTCCTCTTTTAGCAAGTAAGTGAATTCAATTTAAATAATGGTAAAAATTATACATTAATGTAAGAGTAAGTTTAACAAGAAAAGCATAGGATTATAAAGAAAGTAGTGATTGTCTTCTTGAAACAGATAAAACAATCAAAACATTAAAAAGGGATACCACATTCTTAGAAACTTAAATTATTAAGCTTAAATTATTTCTTAGAGACTTAAATGATTTAAAATTAATTTTTAAATTAAATGTAATTTGAATCAATTTTTTAATTGGCCAGTATTTTTATAAAGTTTATGTGAAAAAATACTTGCTTGAAATAACTAGGAAAAATATAAAAAAGAAGAGTGAGAAAAAGTTGTCTTATTACATAGAAGAAGATATTTTACATCCGGTTTAAAATCAAGTCAGTGTGCTATTTTATAGAACCAACAGATTAGTCAATAGAACAGTATGGAGAACCAGAATTTAGTCCCAGCATTTAGGAAATATTTTTATATAGATACTGGCATAACTACTTCCAAGAAAGAAGTGCATAAAGAAGAAAGTTAGGATGGACCCATGTTTTCACATAATGTGCTGAAATTTCAGATAGATTAAAATTTTTAGCAGTGACTACAATTTTATGGAAATAAAAAATCTAAAATCCTACCTATACAACATAGGGCCAGGAAGACTATCTTATTAAATAAGACTGGAAACTTAGAAACTGTAAAAGAAAAGACAGGGGTGGAACATAGTAGCACAGTGTGGTGTTTGCAGCTTTGGGCATCTGCATTCCTTTTCAGAGGATCTGGTTTAGGGCCCAGTTACTCTGCTTCTGATCTAGCTTCTTGCTGATGTGCCTCCTGGGAAGCAGCAGGTGATGGCTCAAGTACTTGAGTATCTGAGTCCCTGCCATGCACTTGGGAGACCTGGGTGGAATTCCAGGCTCCTGTCTTGGGCCTGGCCCAGTCCTGGCTATTGCTGATATTGGGGAATAAACCAGTGAATGGAAGATAGCTTTCTTGCTCTGCCTTTCAAAAATAAATAAATAAGTGAATGAATTAATAAATGAATGAAAAGGGAAACATTTTACTACATATTCATGTCTTTAACTGTAGAATGAAACATACACCTTAAGCAGAACTCAAAAGTATTAAAAATTAAAAACCCAGATAAAAAATACTAAAGAATATTCACTAACATAGGAGCAAGTGGCCAACAAACATGAAAAGATGTTTAGATCTATCAGCATTCAGAGAAATAAAAATAGGGACCAGTGTTATGGCACAGTGGGTTAAGCTGGTATAGCAGGTAGTCATTTTGGAGTGCCAGCTGGATTCCTTGCTACTCTGCTTCCAATCCAGCTTCCTGCTAATGTACCTGGGAAGGCATAAGAAAATGGTCCAGTTTCTTGGGCCCCTGCTATCCCAGGTAGAGTTCCTGGCTCCTGGTTTTGGCCTGGCCTAGACTGGGCTGTTGAAGCTATTTGGGGTGTGAATCAGCAGATGGAAGACCTCTTTCTCTGTGTCTCCTTCTTTTGCTATTACTCTACCTTTCAAATAAATAAATCTTTTTGAAAAAGAAAATTGAAATAATGGTGTATCCATTATACTAAAAGAAATAATGTCTCTTGGTGATTGTATGGAAGAAAACATATATTGTTTATTGAAATGTGGATCATAGCCATTTTTCAGAATGTAATCTAAATACATATTTAAAAGGAGAAAAATAGAAATCCTTTATTTGCTGACCCTACCACCTTTGCTGGGAATCTGTCATATAGAAATAAAAGCATTGGATAGAAATAGAAATGAAAGTATATGGAAATAAATATACAACAATGCTTATTTCGCCATTTTTATTGTTCTTCCTAATCCCCCCCCGAAAAAAGAAAACAGACTGAATGTAAAGACATGGCACATCAGTAGTGGATTGGTGAATACATTACATTCATTTTACAGGATATTATGTAACCATTCAAAACAGTGGTGAGAGGTCTATCAGTTGACTTCGAGGGACTTCTTCAAGATACTTACATTGAAAAAGCCAAATACAGAAAAGTGTTTGAGTTTTGCATGCACATTTTTATTCCATTATTAAAACATAATGACCCAAGAAGCCATTTGTGTGTATGTATATGCATATACAGACAAGTGTGTATATTTTTTCCATGTGGGATTTCATGACAGTGAAAAAAATTTAGAAGGGTATGTCCTGTGTTAGCAAGGTTTGCTGCAGAGGAATGGGGGACGTCTTGGCATATGAAAGGAATAAAAAGTTAGGAGAGTTCCAATGGAAGGAAAAAGGGGAAAGTTTTTAAAATAAAGAACAAAATACCATAATTTAAATGAAAAAATTATGATTTTAAAAATGTGGAAATCATTGACTCAATGACTAGTGTATAAGAAACAAGTAAAAGACACCTCAGAATAGATGAGATGGGACCCACTAAAGAGGTTTCTCACTAGACTAAAGCCATTCTGGCAGCCTTGTGATTGAATGTTATTACCTGTTTTTAGTTTTGAGGAACTAGAGCTGGTTTCAGAAAGAATAAACTGTTCAAAGGTCTCAGAGAAAGAAACCAATTCCAGCAGTGTAAGGTTAGAGGGTGCATTTTTTTTTTCATTGAATAGGCAAAAGTTGCAATGGGTGAAAATCTGACCTGCATTCAATGAGCTGGCCGCATAATCTATCCTCTACTCATCTGTAGTATAGTTGCACCATGTAGCAAAGCCACTTGCTTGGAATAGAATTGTGTTTCTTTTAAGGAAAAAGCTTAAGAGTGTATTAATATGTATTAGTACTTAACTGCTGTTTTAAATACTTCTTCCTAAATTCATTCCATCATTGAAGGTATTGATAACAGAACATGGCGACTTGGGGAATGGAAAGTTTTTGGATCCAAAAAACAGAATTTGTTTCAAATTTGATCACTTGAGAAAGGAAGCAACCGATCCAAGACCCTATGAAGCAGAAAATGCGATTGAATCGTGGAGAAGTTCAGTAGAAACTGCTCTTCGTGCTTATGTAAAAGAACATTATCCGAATGGGGTCTGCACTGTAAGTCATTGATGGGCAACTTTTCTGTCTTAGGCAAATGTATTTATGATCTCTAGAAATTTACAATAACTTACAGAACTGATATTTTGTAGCTTGCCACTCTTTTTACCAAGAAGTAAATACTTCTAAAAAGGTTTACTATTTTTTTCAAGGAAGTCTGAATAGTAAATAAATATCTTGCAATAGCCCAAAGTGAGGAAATGGGTATACCTCTAATTAAGTCCAAGTAGGAATTAAATTTGGTTTGAGGTACAAGTTGTGATGAGATTCTTTAATCTTATGTTCATAACTTAAGATTTCTTAACTAGATTACAAAAGGTTCAGAGAAGGGGCTGGAGCCATGGTGCAGAGGGTTAATCCTCCGCCTGCGGTGCTGGCATCCCATATAGACACCAGTTCTAGTCTTAGCTACTCCTCTTCCAATCCAGCTCTCTGGCTGGGGCCTAGGACAGCAGTGGGAGATGGCCCAAGTCCTTGGGCCTCTGCACCCACATGGGAGACCAGGAGGAAGCACCTGGCTCCTGGCTTTGGCCATTTGGGGAGTGAACCAACAGAGGGAAGACCTTTCTGTCTTTCCCTGTTTGTAACTCTACCTCTCAAATAAATAAATAAAATCTTTAAAAAAAAAAAGTTCAGAGAAAATAAAATTATTTGTATATGGAATCATTTCCTTATGTGTTTTGTAGTAAGATTTCTTGTGTATCTTAAAACATGGTTCTTTCATAGATTTAACATATTTTTGTATTATCAGGATGAAATAGTAAAAGTGCAGTGCTTTTTTTTTTTTTTTTTTTTTTGACTTTCAGAGAGGCATAATAACACCCTGAGTTTATGCTCCAGTGATCTTCTCCATAGCCAGAGTTGTCTTTTGGAATGCAAATGAGATCAGGAAAATCCCTTATTTGAAATCCTTTAAAGATTTCCCTTTGTGCTTAGGATATAGGCTGGGCTTTTGAACTTGGCTTACAAGGCCTTCTGTAACCTTGATTTGTGCTTACCTCTCCAACCAGTGACCATATGTCCTGGTTCATACCTGCTTTCCAACATAACTACCAATGTATCCACTAGTACTGCCTTTTTTTTAGAGATTTCCTGTTTAAGAAATTGATGTGGCCTGCTAAAAATCTCGAAATAATTGAATAATGTTATAATATAACCTAAAATGTATTACAAATTCTTTGAATTGTAACTAGTTGACCAGGATTATTTTGGAAGAATATCTCAACGAGTAAGAGAGTGGTTCTGGGGGAATTGAAAGAAGCAATTTTTTTTTATTACTCTTAAAGCAGTAGGCAAGAGATGAAATATTTTCATACATTATGGATATTCTCACGATGACCTTTCTCAGTTTATAAATAAATCAACTTTCTCACTTTTATTCTAGCACTTTTAAAAATGACTGGAGGGGTAGGGATTTGGCATAGTGTGTTAAGATATTGCTTGGGACACCCACATCCCATATTGGGGTGTGTATTAGGTTTGAATCCCAGTTATGCTCCTCAGTCCATCTTCCTGTTAATGTGCACCCTGATGGGCAGCACATGATAGCTCAAGTGGTTGGTTCCTTGCCACCCATGTGGGACACTTGGATTAAGTTTAGGCTCCTGGCTTTGACCTGGCTTAGCTCCTGCTGTTTTGGGTTTTTGGGAGTGAGCCAGTGGATAGGAACACGTGCTCTCTTGCTCTTGCTCGCTATTTCTCTTTGTCTTTCAAATCTCAAAATTAATTTTTTGAAAAGACTAGAGAAATGACAGCCCTTAAGATTGTAAAGTGAAAAAAATAATCACAAGTAAGTTGCAGTTTTTACTTGCAAAGATGGCTAAGTTGGTATCTGTTTAAAACAAATTTTCTACTTACAATGACCTGTGATTGAAATGAAAGCATGATACATCTAGGATGTTTATGAATATTTAGAGTACATAATTTTTACTCAGTAAATTGTAATTTATTAATTGGAAGGCTTTTATCACCTATTTTCTATTAGTTTAAGTATATAAATTTGAGAACTTTCCTTTGTAGTTATAATATTGGAATGTGGACTTATTTTGTATCTTTTATGTGTTTCTGCGAAAGTGGTATATTTAAGTATTCTAAAGATGTTTAAAGTTGGATGTTCTATGTTCCTAAATTCAATCTTGTTCCTGTTTTCTTTGCCAATAAGGTATATGGTAAAAAAATTGATGGACAGCAAACCATTATTGCATGCATAGAAAGCCATCAGTTCCAAGCAAAAAACTTTTGGTAAGTTAAAATGTTGTGTACTGAGGAATTTTGACACTGTGTATATTTTTTTGTAGTTCTGTGTTAGTGGTGGGAGCTATACCTTGTTTGTGAGTGATGGCACCAATCTAAACAGGTTATAAAACTTCAAATTTTGATGTAAGAAAGAAATTTGTGCCATAGTCGGCCTAATCATTAAAGATAGCTGTAAATCTGTTGCCATTCAGTGAAGAGTATGAGGGATCAGTAACCCCTGTGGACCAATTTGGTCTCTAGCCCGATGTTCGACTGCTTACCCTTCTCAGAAGTAAATGCAAGATTGTGAGGTTAACTAAGATTAATTAAAGAAATGCAGAGCCTTCATAACTGGAGGAAAATCAATTCCGTTATGAACATATACACTTTAAGGACAAGTTAAAGTTTCCTATAGAGTTTCCTCCAGATTCGGATGTACAAAGTTACTTTTGTAGACTTAATATATATATGTTTCTCTATTTGAGATCTAAAAGATTTTAACGTTAATGTACCACAGTTTTAAGCCAACAAATCTTCATAAAATTATTATTAGTTTATGCTATTTGTGTGAAGAAATAGACAATAAAACCAATATTTTGTGGTTGAACTACTTTTAAAGGAAAATATTATTTTCTTTTTATTGTTTTTTAAAGATTTAATTATTTATTTGAAAAGCAGAGTCACAGAGAGAGAGGTCTTCCATCCTCTGGTTCACTCACCAAATGGCCACAATGGCCAGTACTGAGCTGATCTGAAGCCAGGATCCAGGAGTCTCTTCTGCGTTTCCCACTTGGGTACAGGGGCCCAAAGACTTGGACAGTCCTCCACTGCCTACCCAGGCCATAGCAGGGAGCTGGGTCGGAAATGGAACAGATGGGACCCAAACTGTAAACAGTGGCCTCACCCGCTACGCCACAGCTCCAGCCCCGAAAATTTCTTTTTATTAAATATTACTTTAAAATATACTGGAGACGTTTTATTGAATTACTAATTAGGAATTATATTAGCAATTATAATTCCTTTGAACTTTAGGATAGATAAAATGAGGAAAATTTTGTCTTTGAATTTTGTTTTTCTTTTGCTTTACATACTGGCATTTTTTTTAAACCACCAATATGACCATTGTATCACTGAATTTAAAATTTTATTTTCACTTTCTAGTAAAAATATCAATTTTTCATTTCTGTTTTTCCATGAATATCTTGTTATAATTGATAACTTGTTGATACATTTGAGTTCACATCAGAAGACACTTATCTTGAATGTTCTTTAGATTGCACTAGAGACTTTTCCATTTCCCCAGTACATAGGGGAATAAACGTTTGTTGACAATTTAATTATAAATATTAATTTATATTTAATCATAGATATTAATAAATAATTATTAACATTAGTAAATGTTGAATGTTTGTAATTAGAGCTAATAAAAATTAATCACAAACATATTTGTGATTATAATAAGACATCTTGGCTATTTTCTCCATTGATGAAAGGATGTTATCTATTTAGTGTCATTTACTAATACTATAGTAATGCTTTTGGAAGAATCTTTTGAAATAATTCCAAATTAATACCATTACTTAGTTTGAAATTCCCTTTTTTTGCTTACAAAATCAATGGTTATATATTCATATGTAATAATGGTTATATTCATATGTAATAATGGTTATATTCATATGTAATATGAAAATATAATATGGTGGTATATTCATAAGATCCTATTTAGAACTCACTAGGTGCTTGGTACTAAAACCTAAGTAAAAGAAATAACTTCCTTGGGAATCATGAAAAAAAAATGAATAGACCTTTGTCACCCAAGCTACTTTGAATAATCTTGGATGAGTTGTGAAAATCAAGACATGTTGTAAAATTAAATTTTTTATTTTATAGAACATATAATATTCCTCAAATGTTAGATATTAACTTCAGGTATAAGAATGTTACCATTTAAATTGTTAAGAATATTGAAAGGAAGCCAGAAATATTATAAATAAAACCGGTATGGTAATCCATTAGCCATGTGACTATTTTATAAATACATACTATTCAGAAAGAACAAACAGGTATAAATTTGCATTATCAGATTGACTGTCTTAGTGTGCAAAGAACAAATAGAGGTGAAAAGGTATCTGAAAAATAGAATGAGACTCTTTTTAACTATAACCTTTTATTTACAGATATCAAATCCTACTTAAGAGTATCATATAGCATTTGCTAGGCATTATTTAATTATTTGATACTTTGTATCATTCAGTAAATGTTATACTGTTCTGTGAAAGGCTGATAATCTGAACATTTATTCAGTTTACTCTTAGAGGGATCCAATTAAAGAATAGCTTAAAATTTTTCTCCAAGAAGTATCTTGTGTGATTTTACATTGAATTGTGTTTTAAGTCTTAGCTTCAGAATTCTGAAGCTGACATACATTATATAGGTCCTCTCAGTAGAGTAAATATTAAATTAAATATGTCTTACAACTGAAATTAACTTTTGTTCCTTCTGAATATTTCGGTGGTTAAAAAATGGGTGGAATGTCCAGCATCTACCCCCTACATTCTCTCATACTGTAGAATTAGCATTACATCTAAAATTTAAAATTGATTCAAATTATTTTCCCTACCTTATTTACAGCTGCTGTTTTTATTTTTAAGGAATGGTCGTTGGAGGTCAGAGTGGAAGTTTACAGTCACACCTTCAATCACTCAAGTGGTTGGCATCTTGAAAATTCAGGTATGAATTTTTTTGTTTGCTGTTTTCTAGATTTTTCTGATCAGAGAAATAGTTAATCAGTTTATATTTTCTTGGTATGTGATACCATTTCTTTTCCAGATCTTTGCTTTGGGGTAATGGGATAAATAAGTAGTACTGTATTAAATCTCTTCAGTAACCTGGCAGTTTGTTCCATAGTTAAAAATCTTCAAGGACATGTGACAGATTACAAAATATGGTTAAATGTAGATACTACCATTTGGTCACTCTCCATTCAGTTTATTTATCCAAGGATCTTCTAAGTAGCCCTTATGTTCTTTTGCCTTCTGAACTAGCTGAAGTTGGGTGACATGTAATATTAAAGCATATATGTTTGCGTATATATAAATGTTTACTTGTGTATATTTTATACATGCTATTTATATATATAAATAAATATTTTAAGCATTTCTTGTATTCATATCTGCTTTTCCATAAAGCCCTCTAGAATTTAATTTGTTCACTTTTTTAAAAACGTATTTTGTTTTTATTTGAAAGGCAGAGTTAGTTTTTTCACTTTTTTTTTTTTTGACAGGCAGAGTTAGACAGTGAAAGAGAGAGAGACAGAGAGAAAGGTCTTCCTTTTTCTGTTGGTTCACCCCACAAGTGGCCTCTATGGCCAGCGCGTTGTGGCCGATGCACTGCGCTGATCCGAAGCCAGGAGCCAGGTGCTTCTCCTGATCTCCTATGTGGGTGCAGGGCCCAAGCACCCAGGCCATCCTCCACTGCCTTCCTGGGCCACAGCAGAGAGCTGGACTGGAAGAGGAGCAACTGGGTCTAGAACCCGGTGTGCCGGCACCGCATGCGGAGAATTAGCCTAGTGAACCACAGCGCCAGCCTAGTTTTTTCACTTTTAATACAAGGTCAGATGTTTATGTAGACTTAAGAACATTTGATAGCTAAGATCAAGTATCTGAATATAAGTACAGGTATTACTAAATAAGTTAGAGGAAAGTACAGACTAGTTTTTTTTTCCCTTTGTTTCCTTATTTATTCAGTCCATTTGTTGATTATCTGCCAGAAAAGGTAGAGGGCTAAAAGCTATTGAAAAATAAAGATGAGTCAGATACTGCTGTCCTGTCATTTGATTCCAGTATACCTTTCTAGTCTTATATTCCTTTATTTCTATGTCTTGGTATCTGTCTCTTCTGGATGAGAGAATGGCAGTTAAGAGCATGGATTTTGAAACCAGACTGCCTGAGTATGAATCCTAGCTCTGCCATTTACTAGTTGAGTGACATTAGGAAGTCATTTAAACTTTGTTTGCTTTTTTGTTTGTTAAAAACAACAAAGAAGCTCCTATGATTATATAATGATTAGTTAATATGGATAAAATGGGCCGGCGCTGTGGCTCAACAGGCTAATCCTCCGCCTTGCGGCGCTGGCACACCGGGTTCTAGTCCCGGTTAGGGCACCGGATTCTGTCCTGGTTGCCCCCCTTCCAGGCCAGCTCTCTGCTGTGGCCTGGGAGTGCAGTGGAGGATGGCCCAAGTGCTTGGGCCCTGTACCCCATGGGAGACCAGGAGAAGCACCTGGCTCCTGCCATCGGATCAGCACAGTGCACCGGCCGCAGCGCGCCAGCCGCGACGGCCATTGGAGGGTGAACCAATCGTAAAGGAAGACCTTTCTCTCTGTCTCTCTCACTGTCCACTCTGTCCAAAAAAAAAAAAAATGGATAAAATGCACAGAACAGAGCCAGACACATAAAGTGCTCAGTGTGTATTAACCATTATTGTCAACATTATTCTTCCATTTATTTAAGGCCTCAGCAGCTCTTACCTGAATAGATACTATAGCAATTTCTAAAATAATGCCTCTGTTGGACCAAAGCTGGTTGATTACAGTGATTGTATGGATCACAGTTCTACCTTTAGTACTTCGCCTAGTGCCTAGCATATGATGCTTTAATCACCCTTGTCCATCTTTCACATTGTCATCAGAAGGGTAATTTTTCAGAAAATTTAAATCTGGATATGTTACTTGCCTACCTAGGACTATTTAGTGGTAACTTCTCACCTGCCACATAGTCCAGATATAGTTTTATGAACATACAATATGTGTCCACTACTATATATTTCTCTAGTTGTCTGCTTCCCCACCACATACATTTCCAACCATAAGTACCTCCAGTCCTTTCTGAACTACACTGTTCTCTAAGCTTAATTGCTCTGTATTCTCTGGCTTAATTGTAATGGTTATTTTGCTAAGCCCAAGTATTGCCTGTTTTTTTGAGGTCCTTTTTTTTTTTAACAGGCAGAGTTAGACAGTGAGAGAGATATAGACAGAGAGAAAGGTCTTCCTTCCATTGGTTCACCCTGGAGATAGCCGCCACGGCCAGTGCATAGTGCCGATCCGAAGCCAGGAGCTAGGTGCTTCCTCCTCGTCTCCCATGTGGGTGCAGGGCCCAAGCACTTGGGCCATCCTCCACTGCCTTCCCAGGCCACAGCAGAGAGCTGGACTGGAAGAGGAGCACTGGGACAGAACCGGTGCCCCAACAGGACTAGAACCCGGTGTGCCAGAGCCGCAGGCATAGGATTAGCCTATTGAGCCATGGCGCCGGCCTTGGGGTCCCTTTTTTAAACTCAGAGTCAAGTATTGTTAGTATACTTTATACATAGCTCTTACCATATTGTGTTGAAATAGGAAGTCCAGAACAGTGCGTTTTGAAAGCCCTCTATCTCTAAAACCTTCTATGGTAGCAAATATTTATAGTAATCATTCAATTAATACTTGTTGAATAAATGTATTTCTATGAATTTTGGGGATTAAATGGTTAGTAGAAATACATGAAGGGGGAACTGTGTTCCTGAGGAAATACTTTGAGCTCAGTTTGGACATCTGAGGTTTAGGTACCAATAAGATGGCTGTGAGGTAAAAGTGCCCAGCAATCAGGCGAGAGGAGGACCTGCTTGAACAATCTTGACTACACTCTTCCCTAGACTGGGGGCAGGAAGAGGGTATGCAGGGTCTGGAGCTCAGCAGAGAACTCTGGGCTAGAGTGGAAATTGGTAGTCATCTGTTTGATGTAATTGCCAAAGCCGTGAGGATATTCAAATGATTCCTATAATGTAGTGTCTTCTATTTCTTTTTCCATAGGTTCATTATTATGAAGATGGTAATGTTCAGCTAGTGAGTCATAAAGATATACAAGATTCCCTAACAGTGTCTGTAAGTAATTAATTCCATAATGAAATTTAAACAACCTAATATTTCTATAAAACCAGTACAGTTTTAGAGTTAACATTTTAAGTGATAAATTTCAAATTAAAGTGTATTCATGAGGCAAGCGTTGAGGCACAGTAGGTTAAGCCACCACTTGGGACACCTGCATCCCGTATCAGAGTGCCTATCCATTCTTTTGATCCGGCTTCCTGCTAGTTCACCTGGGAGACAGTAAATGATGGCCCAAGTGCTTGAGTTACTGGAATTTGCAGGCATTTGGGGAATGACCCAACAGATGGGAATACGCTCTCATCCCCTACTCTTTCTTCCTTCTGCCACTCTGCTGTTCAAATAAATAAATCTTTTTTTTTTTTTTCTTTTTAAAGATTTATTTATTTGAAAGGCAGAGTTACAGAGAGGCAGAGGTACATAGAGAGAGGTCTTCCATCCACTGGTTTACTCCCCAGATGGCTGCAATGGCCAGATCTGGGCTGATCTGAAATCAGGGGCCTGGAGCTTCTTCCAGGTTTCTCACAAAGGTATAGGGGTCCAAGAATTTGGGCCATCTTCTACTGATTTCCCAGGCCATAGCAGAGAGCTGGGTTGGAAATGGAGCAGCTGGGACTTGAACTGGTGCCTAAATGGGATTCTGGCACTGCAGGAAGCAGCTTTATCTGCTAAGTCACAGCACTAGTCCCTCAAATAAATAAATCTTTAATAAAAAAACTCAAAGTGTATTCATTTAAAGATAGTAAGTAGTAGCAATTCTGCACCCATTTTTTTGCAACTTTGAGGTATAATTCATATACCATTCGATTCACATACTTAAGTATAAAATTTAATTTAATTTTTTTAGTGTATTAACAAGGTTTTACAACAATCTAATTTTAGAACACTTTCATCCTCTTTAAACCTTACACCTATTAACAACATTAGTTCCCTATTCTTCCCAGCCCTACTGCCCCAAACTCTTCTCTATCCTAGGTAACCATTAATCCACTTCCTCACCCTGGATTTGCCTATTTTGGACATTTTGTAAAAACAATCATAAAAATATATGTGATCTTTGTAACTGCCTTCTTGAGGATATTTTCAGTGTTCATCCTTGTTAGAGCGTGTATCAGTACCTCCTTTTTTATTGCCAAATAACTCATTGTATGGATATGTCACATTTTACTTATCCATTCATCATTGACTGAAGTTTATTTTCTACTTTATGTCTCTATGAACATTCATGCATTTACTTATTTAGTTTTTTTTGAGAGGCAAACAAAAAGAGAGCGCCCATCCCCATTTACTCCCCAAATGTCTACAATAGTTCTGCACCAGACCTAGAGCTAGGAGCTGGGAATGTAATCCAGTTTTCCCATGAGGATGACAGTGACCCATTAACTGAGCTATCACCACTACCTCCCAAGGTCTGCAATGGCAGCAACCTGGAGTCTGGAGCTAGAACCTGTAACCAAACCAGGTACTCCATTGTGAGATGTGAGTATCTTAACCTCTAGGCTAAATGCCCACCTCAAATTACTGTTTTTTATATAGACATTAAATTTCCATTTGGTGTAGACAAGAATACTTTGGAAAGTTCATGGAAAATAGAATTTAAAGATGAACCTTGAAAAGATGAGCTTTTAAAAATATCTTCCTACATAATAACTCTGTTTTTAATCCTTTGAAGAATTGCCAAATTCTGTTCCACAGCAGCTACACCATTTTACAGTCCCCCAGTATATGAGGTTCCAGTTTTTCCACATCCTTGTCAAAACCTGTCTTTCTGATTATGGCCATTCCATTGGGACTGAAAGTGGTATCTTACCACGTTTTTATTTACATTTGCCTAACAGTTAATGGTGTTGAATATCATTCCATGTAATTATTGGCCATTTGTATATCTTCTTTGGGAAAATATCTATTAAGATTTTGCCCATTACTTGATTTTTCGTGTTTTTGTGGAGCTGTAATTGTTCATATATTCTGGATACAAGTCCAGTATTAGATATGTGATTTTCACCTACTTATGAGTTGTTTTCACTTTTTTGATAGTTGTATTTGCAGAACAAAAGATTTTATAGTTTTTATGTGGTTGATCTAATTTTTTTTATCATTTTTGCTTTTGGTATATTTAAGAAACCTTTATCTTTTCCAACATCACAAGTATTTACTCCAATGTTTTCTTGAAATAATTTTATAGGTTTAGTTCTTTCGTTGAGGTCTATGATCCTGTACCTAACCTTTAAACTATAATACATGTTTCTTTCCTCTAGCTATTTGAATTGTGATTTAATGACATTTTTCTTTATTTTCAGCTTTCAAATTTAAGAAAATTTTTTAAAGATTTATTAATTTATTTGAAAGACACAATTACAGAGAGAGGTGGGGAAACAGAGAGAGAGACATCTTGCATCCATTGGTTTACTCCCCAAATGGCCACATGTAGGTCTCCCTCATGGGTAGAAGGGACACAAGGAGCTGGAATGGAAGTAGAGCAACTGGGATAGGAACCAGCACCCAGATGGTGGCCTAACCTACACCACAATGCTGACCCACAAATTAAGAATTTTTTTAGGGGCCAGCGTTGTGGCGCAGTGGGTTAGCGCCATGGCCTGAAGTGCCAGCATCTTATATGGGCCGGTTCAAGATCCAGTTGCTCCTCTTCTGATTCAGCTCTCTGCTATGGCCTGGGAAAGCAGTAGAAGATGGCCCAAGTCCTTAGGCCCCTGCACCCATGTAGGAGACCTAGAAGAAGCTCCTGGCTCCTGGCTCCTGGCTCCGGATCAGTGCAGCTCGACCCCATTGAGACCAATTGGGGAGTGAACCATTGGATGGAAGACCTCTCCTCTTTCTGCCTCTCCTCTTTCTGTGTAACTCTGACTTTCACATAAATAAATAAATTTAAAAAAAAAAAAAACATAATTTTTTTAGCTTGATTTTATTTCTGCACAGAGTTTATTCACATACTCTTCCAAGTAAGATATTATGAAATTTTATGTGAACACTGTGTTTTCTTTTAAGAAATTGATTTCCAGGGGCTAGCATTTGACCTAGTGATTAAGATGCCATTTGGAACACTGGCATTCCATATTTTGAGTGCCTGGTTTGAAGTTCTGACTCCACGTCCATTTCCAGATTCCTGTTACTGTATACCCTGGGAGGCAGCAAGTTGATGGCTCAAATACTTGGGTACCTGCCCCTTTCCAGAGACCTGAATTGAGTTTCTGACTTCCTGCTTCAGTCTGGCCAACCTCAGCTAGCTCAGGCATTAGGGGAGTAAGCAGTGGGTGAGAGCTTGCACACACTTGTGTTTCTCTCTCTCTCTCTCTCTCTCTTTCTCTCTCTTTCCCTCTCTGTCTCTCTCTCTGTCACACTGCCTCTCAAATATATTTTAAAAATTTAAAAAATAGATTTCTATTAACTCTATTATTAAAAGTGAAAAAAAATCCTATGTTGGCATGTTAAAATATTTAAACAGTGGAGTAAATCTACCTTAAACTTTCTAAAATTTTATTATTTATGTTTTTAGTTGAAAGTCAAAGAGAAAGCAAGATACCTTCTATCCACTGGTTCACTCCCCAAATGGCTGCCAATAGCTGGGGCTAGGACAGGCTTTAGCCAAGAGCCTGCAACCCCATCCCAATCTCCCATGTGGGTGTCAAGGTCACAAGTACTTGGACCAACCATTAGTAGGGAGCTAGATTAGAAGCAGGAGTAAGTTTGGCAAGTCTAACCAGCGCTTGGATATGGGATGCTAGCCTTGCAAGTAGTGTTGCTTAATTCTAAACTTTAAAATTTGCTGCCAGCCTGTACCTTAAACATTAAAATATGTTCTTCCAAATTGGTAATTTTTTATGTTGTTAAGATGGTAAACAGAAATCAATGTCTTTAACTTTTTACCCATAAAGGTGTATATTGAAATATATGTTGTTAGAATTGAACTTTTCAGCAATGTATATTACTAAGATTTCACTTTCCTTAACAAGTTACACACTAAGACCAGGCTCATTCTGCTGACTCAAAATATTTTTGCCTAATTTCCCTTAGAACTACAATTGATCTTGACAGTATTTTTTCCCTTTGTTTGTCTTAGTTTCCATCTGCATTATTTATTAAAATATTTTATAAGTCATATATATGTTTAGAAATAATAGATTTAATTTTAAATTACTATGTTATTTAATTTTTCCCTGTTCAGAATGAGGCACAAACAGCAAAAGAATTTATAAAAATTGTAGAAGCTGCAGAAAATGAGTACCAGGTATGATTTTCAAAAATACTGTATAATCTGTTCACTTATGAATCAGCACTGAAATATTAAGTCTTTTGATGTGTGTTTGCTTTAACTACAGTGCAAGGGCAAACTTAAGAAAGTATAGTCAAAAGTAATGGCAAATAAACTGAATTCATTTAAGATTTAGAATTTTAAAAATACTACAACTTATTAATAGTGAATATTGACCAAAATATGCCAGAATTTTTAATGACTAGTTTGTTTCCTAGTAGAAATTCTAATTGAGGTATTCCCTAAGCCATTTGAATTATATGTAATTTCCTTAGATCTGATTTGATTTTGTGCTTTGCTGTTTATATTATCAACATGTGAACCCTTTTGAATTTAAGCATTTTACTTGTGAATTGGATGAGTTTCCACCCTTTAAAAACATAATTTGTTCTGATGAAAATAGAAAAATGGATTTAAAATATATATAAATATTAAGTTTAGTTTATAATTTCATTAAATGTAATTATTCAAACTAATTATATACATTTCCTATTAATTTTTTAATCAGTTTTTTAAGATCATTTTGAGGTTTCTATATTGAGGATTCTATTTGACTATTTAAAAAACAGTGAACCTGGCTACTTCAGGTTGTTTTCTGAGCATATCTATGTGTTTTATATGTTCTGTTCCTTTTATTTGCCTTAAACTTGTAACTACTGTTTTTCGTAGACTGCCATCAGTGAGAATTATCAGACAATGTCGGACACTACTTTCAAAGCCTTACGTCGACAGTTGCCAGTTACACGCACTAAGATTGATTGGAACAAGATCCTTAGCTACAAGATTGGCAAAGAGATGCAGAATGCATAAATGAACATTGCATGACCGGATCATTTTAGTGTCTTTGCGTTTAAAAAAAAAAAAGAAAATTATTGCAAAAGTATTCAGAACTGTCAAGCTGCCCATTCCGATGGGCTGTTGCCATTTAAAAATCACTGTAATTAATTAGTTTGGTTAGAGCACAAAGCTTAGCTAATCAACCATTACTTTTCATTTCAGAGAGGGTTGAAAATGGGTTTAGTTTACTTTTTGTTATGTCTTTACTTTCTTTTAAGCCTTTCTTAAAATGAAGAGATGATTCCTTTAGTTTATGGTTATTAGTTTTTGAGGTATTTCAAAAATATTTTACTGTAACCCTAAAATTGTTGTCTTCAGTTTAGGAAATGGGTAATTTTTGATATTTGCCCAATTATTTTTAAATGGGGGTCAATAATAGAAATTCTAGTTTAAGGTGGTTGATGGATTTAGCCATATATGCTGCTGAAGAAATTGTCTACCTTTTCCCCTCAACTTTTCCATTTCTGTAAGATCGAGATTAGCAGGAAAGCATTTTCTATATACATTTTGTTTAAACCTTTCAAGAAGGTTATTTAGCTAGCTTAGTGTTTAACTAAACTTTTTTTAAACAAGGCCAAGATCTAATGCTGTTTTGAGATTCTGAAATTAAATGAAAATACTTATTTCAGAAATGCATTTAATGCTTTTTTCTTGTGACAGTTATGCAAATTAGCTTGAATTCCATATGTCCCTGAGTTATTTTTATCATAAAGCCACAAATGTATTATAACAAGGCAAATTGTAATATATATAATCCTAAACTCATGATCTTGTCTCAGTTTTTTTTTTTGGATTGAAAAGTGCTGAAATTCAATGTAACATTAAAATGCAAATTTTCCTATTTATTGAGTAGAAAAATCACTTACCAGTGAGTCAATACTATTTTAAAATACATTCTTTGGATATTGTAATTCTTAACTGGCTGTAAATTAGAAAAGCTGGGATTACATATGGTGTGCCGTTACAGTCTAAATTTTTTCATCTTCCTATGCATCATAAGCATGTTTGTAATATTTCAAAGAATAGATTTACTGATGCTACAGGAATTTCAAGCCTGTAGTGAATGTTAGTATTTACTATGGGAAATGGGGGTGGATTTATGGTTTCATTCAGTAAAGTATTGCTAATTATACTTGAGTGGAATCCATTCCTCACGTATTCCTGCAGATGTCTGGGCCTGAAAATGTTTTTTTTAAAAAGACACCACTTTTACTATGTACAATAAAATATTTCATTAGCTTGAATTGTATAGATTTTTAAAAACTTAAAGCATGTTTCATTTCTTTTTAAAATCACTGTTGGCCTTTAAAGCACTGAGAAAATAATATGAAATTATGACACTTTGGATAAATAATTTTCTCTTTAGTTTAAAATACAAGTTTTGGCATGTTGAGATTCCCAAAGAAAATGACTTGGTAACATTAATTGTCTTTTCCTTTTTTTTTTTTAAGACCCATTCCAAAGATTGATGATAATTTTGTGGGTAACCTAGATCAGAATGTAGTTGATAAACTGAGTTGTGTCGATTGAGCTGTTTTCGTTTTGTATCCTATGAAGGTCAATTACTTTGGCTCTGTTTTATAGCCTAGAATGTGTTCTTGAAAATACATGCAACTCTGTTTAAGGTGATTTGCATATGAAAGGGAAGATTTATCAAAAGTAGTTAAGAACACAGCCTGAAATAATGCTTGCACAATACTCTAGTGTTTTAGAGACTCTAGTGTTTTATGAAAGTGAAAGAAGAATGGAAGCCAAAATTATCATAAAGCTCAGGAATATAGTTTTAATAGGAACTACAACAGCTGCTGTGTAGGCTGAAGAGCAAAGACAAGGGCACAATCAGGGAAACTACTAGGAAGCTGTTGCAGCAATGCACTTGAGAGAGAAAGCTGGGGTGAGGGGCTGGTGCTGTGATATAGAGGGAAAAGTCACTGCCTGTAGTGCCAGCCTCCCATATGGGCACTGGTTCAAGGCTGCTCTGCTTCTGATCAAGCTCTCTACTATGGCCTGGGAAAGCAGTAGAAGATGGCCCAAGTCCTTGGGCCCTTGCACCTGTATGGGAGACCCAGAAGAAGCTCCTGACTTCAGATCAGCTCAGCTCCGGTTCCTTAAGCCATTTGAGGAGTAAACCAGCAGATGAAAGACCTCTCTCTAACTCTGCCTTTCAAATAAAACAAATCTTTAAGAAAAAAAATAAATAAATAAAGACAGAACCCTTTGAAAAGTAGTTTGGGGAAAAAATAAAAGCTGGATTGGATGGAGTTGGTAACTCTAGAGGTGGTAAGAAGCACCAAGTTCTGCAAGTATCCTAAAGGTGAACATCAGCAAGGTTTGCTGAGAGGTTGTGGAACATGAAATAAACTGTTAAGAAAATTCTGGACTTGAGGGATTTGGGGAGTTTCTGGGAAGAGACCGTAGGTTGTAGACAAGGGACAGGAGTTAAAGACATCAGCTAGCGGAGTGGATAGTGAGTGGACCTGGAAAACAGTGTGATAGCTAGGCGGTGAAGGCCTCCTCAGGGTTAGTGATGGTGAATGTCAAGTGAAACCAGTGAGTTTTTCTTCAGCCTTTATAAAAGCTGCATGGTGCAGTCATAGAGCACAGGAATTGAATTTAACCAAAGTTGTGGTTTTTCCATGAGTGTATGACCACATGAAACAAAGCAAAGGTATGGTGGTCTGCGGAATTTAAGCTGGGCAAGCCGGGAAATGAGGACTTGAGAGGCAGAGCCATAGTATATGGCAGAATCAGTGGATTATAGGGGACTGAAAGGAATGGCCTAGAAATGTAGGAAGTGGTGATTAGATAGTTGTGTGCTAAAAATTGAGATTTTGAAAGGGTTGTTAGTAATGACAAATGTGACCCAAAGAGTGATTGGCTGAGAGAGGAGAGGAATAAAAGCAACTGTGAAGCCCAGACATGGAAAGATCATCTCTGTGGATTTGAAACAAAAAATGCTCATAGATGTAGGGGCTCTGATGAGGACCTTCTCCTGACTACCTGGATGTACCACATGTTTATTACATTTCTGTAAGTTCAATAAGTATGTGACACACATATTCAAGAGACTTTTCCTCATTTGGAGTTTTGGAAACTAAAATTGGAGCAGGAGTATAAAAGGATGGTGACCTTTTCCTTTATTGTTTGATTCATTACAAATGTCCCTCAAAAGTAGAATTCTTGGGAAAATAATTAAGATTAGATTATGTTAAAGTATTTAGGTGGCCCCTTTTGTGGTTAAAACACTTTCTTAGAGGACACTACAAACTCATCATCAGTCTATAGCACTGTTTTCCTGTCTCACATCTCAACACATGCAGAAAATGATGAAATTTGTAAGGCACAGGGCAAGAGAATGGATGTGGCTGCTTATCAACTGCTGTAAGGGTTGAGGGGTTGGTGCACCTTGAACCCACTAAGGAATATGTGCCACGAATAGAGCATAAAATAAGTACTTACGGGGCCAGCGCTGTGGCGCAGCGGGTTAATGCCCTGGCCTAAAGTGCCGGCATCCCATATGGGCGCCGGTTCTAGTCCCTGCTGCTCCTCTTCCAATCCAGCTCTCTGCTATGGCCTGGGAAAGCATTAGAGGATGGCCCAAGTCCTTGGTGCTGGAGGCCCGGAAGAAGCTCCTGGCTCCGGATTGGTGCAGCTCCAGCCATTGCAGCCAAATGGGGAGTGAACCATTGGATAGAAAATATCTCCCTCCCTCCCTCCCTCTCTCTCTCTCTCTTTCTCTCTCTCTCTCTCTGACTTTCAAATAAATAAATCTTTTTTTAAAAAATAAGTACTTGTAATTAAGATTGATTACTACATGAACTTTAAGCCTTACTTATGCCTAAGGAAACTTTAAAAGGATATCAAGCCAAGGAAGAGTCTGGAAGGATAAGTTTTAAACTACCTTGCCATCTTCGTATTTCTAGTAAGTACGCACATAACTGCTAGCATCAAAATACAGATAACAGGTTTCTGGCATACCAATGTCACGGGTCTAAGAGTGCTGCACAGATCAAAATGAGATCTGGATTATTTTTTGACAGGTGCCATAGTACAAAATGAAATCAATGACTTAATAAATGTTCTTATAAATGAAAGTATGACTAGAAAGGTATTAAAATACTTTTATCTCTAGTTTTGGTATAAACTAACATTTTGCCACATACACTGACTAGAAAGACATGACCGATGCCAAGTTAGCCATTCATTCTGAAAACATAAATCTTGATGCCTTAGTTTGTGGGACTACATGAGGTCAGAGAAATCTGATTGGAAGATTGGTAAGGAAACAAAATTGGTATATTTTAGAACATCGATGACTTTTGGGAGAAATTTTATAAAGTGCCCATCTCTTTGAATTTCCAAACAGTTCTTGCACTGTAAGGATAGCCCTAAAAATCTTGGCAACTAAACAGTGAAAGTCATTTCCTTCCTCTTTGGTTTCATTTTTTTTTTTTTTTTTTTTTTTTGTTAACTTGTGAGCTTCGCAGTCTAAACTAACGTGGAACTCTTCCATTTCAGACTGAAAAATGAGGATTTTTCTCCCAACTCCCAAAAGAAAACTAAAGAGAAATACCCAGGAGCTATAGCTCTCATATATAGAGTAAGCACTTAGTGAAGACTTTAGTTCCTTTAGAATGCACAGTAACATACAAGAGATCATTGTTGCAGGACATTGCAGGTGTCTCAGACAAGCTAAAGAAAATCTTGGGGCAGACATTTGGCCTAGCATGTCTACTTAGATGTCTACTTCCCATATCAGAGTGCCTTCCTGCTAATGTGCGCCCTAGGAGCCGGTGGTGATGGCTCAAATGATTGGGTCCATGCCACCTCCACCGAGGACCTGGATTGAGTTCCCAGCTTCTGACTCTTACCCCATACCAGCCTGGATATTGCAGGCATGTGCGGAGTGACCCAACATCTAAGAGTGCCCTCTTACCCTCTCCCACTCCTACTTTGTGTGTGTGTGTTTGGGGGGGGTCTCTCTGCCTCTCAAAAGTTTAAAAAAGTCTTGGCCACATGCACTCATTTTTCCTTTACATTGAAGCTTTACAGAGGAGAAAAAGGAAATACAAGTGAAAATAAATTCCATCCAAAGACTTGTAATGGCAAAAGTCTTAAACCAATCTAAATATCCAGCAACAAAGAATTGTTTATTGTGGTTTAACATTGGGATAACAACTTCTAATTTAGGATTCAGAGCATCATATAGGATCACACTGTAAAAACATTGAGAGAACAACTGCAGAAAGGTAAGTATATTATAAGTTTAAAAATCTAGACTTTTATCATTTTCTATATAGGTAATAGATAAAATGTGATGCAATAGACCAAATCAGTATAGTGTACAAGGCAGAACATGAGAGAATGGAATTAGGAGTTTGGGTATAACTACAAAGGGATTTGATTATAATTAAGTATTAAGCTGTTTGATAAGTATATAGGTGTTTATTACCATGTTCTCTTTTTTTAATGTCTATTTTGCATTTAAAAAATCACCTTATGCTGATAAATTTGGTACTGTACATAAAAGAAAAATATATAAATTGAATCAGAAAAAAGGCAAATATAATAACCAAAGAAAAATTTATTTCAGAGTTTAAAATTGCATTTTAAGCATACACTGATTATTTCATATACAATCTTCTGTTAAAGAAGTCACTCTAGGTAGTAGAAAAAGATGGGAATTATGAGATTGGTATAAGTTAGAATGAAAATTGTGGGGCCGGTGCTGTGGCTCACTTGGTTAGTACTCCACCTGTGGCACCAGCATCCCATATGGGCACCAGGTTCTAGTCCTGGTTGCTCCTCTTCCAGTCCAGCTCTCTGCTGTGGCCCGGGAGGGCAGTGGAAGATGGCCCAAGTGCTTGGGCCCGCATGGGAGACCAGGAGGAAGCACCTGGCTCCTGGCTTCAGATCGGTGCAGCGCCAGCCATGGCAGCCATTTGGGGAGTGAACCAACAAAAGGAAGACCTTTATCTCTCTCTCTGTCTACAACTCTACCTGGCAAATTAAAAAAAAAAAAAATTGCACTAATAAAGGATGAGTCTTCCTGTAAAGTTAAAAGAAAAATTGCTTACTACAAATAATCAAAGAATACTACAGAATGACTAAATATTATGTATCAGTGGATTGCATTGATTGCTTCTGATTGCCTCTTGTTAGGAAATCTAATGTCACTTACTACAGTAACATGTTAAAACATAATCCTCTTAATGCCATTAAAGCATTTGGTAAAATAGTACCAATCCTGATTTTAAAGACGATTTCTCAAATAGGATAAAAATGAATTGTTAATGAGGTTGAGAGCAGGGTAGCCACAAGGTGGGGGCAGGGGTGGGTTGGTGGTCGGGGGGTGAGGGGGGAGAAGGCAGGAGGTCATTTAATTTGGACCTGTGCTCCATATGTTACTTGTTAAAATTCAGAGATGTAAGGATGTTTATAAAATAATACGATGGAGGTTTGTGAGGAAATTTAAGTAATCGCAGAATAGTTTGAGAATTTTTAGTCCAAACCTTCACGATTTATGCAATGAAAATTAACATGACTTCATAAGTAGATTAGGTACATAGTACATTCTACATGCTCTGACAAAGCAAAATTGAAAGGGAAAACATTTAACTGATGGTTAATTTATCTGTTGTCCACTGGCACTTAGAACACAAAAAGTACAATAGAATTGAGAAGCAGATCCTTATGACAGGATCTTGAATTCCTGACATTAATGAAGAGCCTTACTAGTCTTGGACTGCCTGGTTGAACGTTTGTTGAGAAATAAATATATCTTGGTTAAGCCACTGCTGTTTGGGTTTGATTTGGTTTGGTTTGGTTTTAAATCAATCCTGCCTGTCACCCCATGCAGAATTTTGTGCCAGAGGTGGGGGGCATCCTATAACAGAACCTGAAGTATGGTCATATCCAAAGGCAATAAAGTGTCAACAGAGCTTCTATTGCCATCTGAAAACAGTACAATATGCAGGACTGCCTCACTGTTGTGTGTCTACTACATCTGCTCCCTAGACAAGTCAGCCCTGAATAGGGAGTATTGGGATTCCTTGTAAAGCCAGGTGACCTGTGTAAGGCCATGATAAAACTTTGAAATTGTCTTGAATACCTTGAAAGGTAAACTGAAAAGGCTTTAGCAATAGGAAAGCTAGTTTTAGGAAGAGTCCTAACAGTGCCTTAGACACTCAGGCTAATCTAGAAAGAGCTGTAAGGAGTTAGTGGCTACACAGAATCCCTCCCAAGTGAAGTGTTGGACTTCTGAATCCTGTTGAGCTTGAATCTTGTAAGGGTGGCCATATATTAATTACCTATCTGGACTGTAGGTCGAAAGTTGGTAACATCAACAAGGCATTAGATTGAAGGCAGAGATGAGACTAAACATACTTGCCCTTCAAACCCAAGACCATTGTTGCGGAAGGTATATTGATTTTCTACTGCTGTGTAAGAAATGACCTCAAAGTTGACCTTAGAACGACGGTAGAGTGTTCTCTGCATATATGCTCCTGCACATTCACTTGAATACATATCTTGGAGGTTGAGGTAGCTGCAGTAGGGGGATGAGTTTTCAGGACTGTATCATATGGGGAGGAAAAAATGGTTGTGTAATAAGAAAGGCCCATTAACAGATAAAAGGAGTAAATACAAAAATTGGTAGATGCCACTTTCATACTATTGCCTTAGCAGAATAGAGACATTTTCCATCTTCCCATAGGGCTGTGAATGGCTGTATTACTAGGTTCTGGCTAATGGGCTACTTGACAATGTAATAGGGAAACTTCTGGAGTCTTCTCTAGGGATCAGAATCTGTGCACTCCTTACCTTTCTGCCTGCATCCACTGCCTGGAATGTTGATGCCATCACCTCAAACCTTCAGTTCCAGGCACAAATGGTGTATACTCCTCATTGTAGAGCGGCACACCACCTGGAACTATCTCCGTGAGACTTTATCTGAGACAGAAACCT
This sequence comes from Sylvilagus floridanus, assembly GCA_949820135.1. NCBI lineage: Eukaryota > Metazoa > Chordata > Mammalia > Lagomorpha > Leporidae > Sylvilagus > Sylvilagus floridanus. The sequence goes on along the minus strand of OX463236.1, from coordinate 30,865,148 downwards.
CCCTCTGGTTTAAGCCTCTGCTATCTTGTTTCTTGTCACTTGCAGATTAACCTAATCTTTAAAGATAGAGCCCTTCTACTTCATCTCATTTGCTGTTTACAAAGAAAAAAGAATTCTAGATGGGCATTAAGACCTAGCCAAAGCAAACGGTAAATGTTTTGGAACTAATGATCTTGAGTAAGAGAAAAACTTTCCTAAAAATAAAAAGTCAAAGAGGACAAAGGTGACAGAGTTCTCCTCCCAAAACACACAACATGTCTGGTCACAGCATATCTTAAATATTCTACAGAAGAATGTTCACCCAAGAGCCCATTAAGAATGATGGTAAACATTTTTCTCTCCAACTGTGTTCTAATTTTGTGTTTGGCATCTTTTGCAGTCAAAAATGTTGTCACTTTAAGTCTCATCAAGTGTTTCAAAATTATTCTTTGAGTAAAAAATATATTTCTGAGCATATTTTGAGTAGGGTATGATTGTTTTTCTAACATTTTCATCAGAGGAATGGATGAGGTTGCAGCTTCTGAATGAGCCAGCAGGTGTCGCTGTTCTCGCCAGTCGCAGTTGAATGAAGACCGTGAGGCTTAGACCGCCTGTATCACCCCGTGGAGCGCTCGGTCTTGTCATAACTGGGCTGTCACTCTAAAGACGCTGTTGCTCAGGGAAGGAAACTCTGCTTAGCATCCAGAGAAAGAGCCCTTATGGCGTGGAAATAGCAGGAAGTAGGGTTTTGCCCATCAGCGTCCGTAGGAAAGTTTGAGTTACTCAAGAGTACAGTGATTCTTAACTGACTTTGAATTGAAAATCTGAAGGAAACGCTGATTCTTCTGCTTAGACAGCTGCATGCTCTGGGAGGGAGACCGGGAGGAAGCACCGGCTCCTGGCTTCGGATCGGCGCGGCGCCGGCCATGGCGGCCATCTGGGGGGTGAACCAACCACTGTCTATAACTCTCTCTCTGTCTCTCTCTCTTTCACTATCTAACTCTGCTTGGCAAAAAATAAAAAATAATTAAAAAAAAAAAAAAACCTACATGCTCGTCTGCCTGTTGCTCCACCTCTCCTTGTCTCCCACGCTCAACCTCTCCTCGTATAATTTCAGGCAGTTCCTGGCCCCTACTGTGCACTGATTCCAGACATGTTCGTATCGTATAAGAGAGCACAATTTCACAGCCCTCTGCCGTTTAATTATTTTCAAAATCATTCATTCATTTTTTAAAAAGATTATTTATTTATTTGAAGGAGTTGCACAGACAGAGAAGAGGCAGAGAGAGAGAGAGGTCTTCGAACCGCTGGTTCACTCCCCTGATGGCCACAGTGACCAGAGCTCCGTCAATCTGAAGCTAGGAGTTTCTTCCGGGTCTCCCACACGGGTACAGGGGCTCAAGGACTTAGGCCATCCTCCACTGCTTTCCCAGGCCATAGCAGAGAGCTGGACAGGAAGTGGAGCAGCCAGGACTCGAACCAGCTCCCAAATGGTATACAGGCACTGCAGGCGGCGGCTTTACCTGCTATACCCCAGCGCCGGCCACCTATCATTCATTCATTTTACAAACTTTTCTCCCACTCCTCCCTGACTCCACACCTGGTTTTCAGTACTTGGGAATCAACGACAGTAAAGTACCTTACTTTCTAGGGGAGAGACAGGCATGAAACCAGTCAATCCAATAATGTCAGATATTGGTAAGGGTAGACAGAAAAGAAAGCCAGGAAAAGGCCCCTGGCAAGAGGCTTCATGTAAGTGAAGACAGGAGAGGAAAAGGAAAAGGCAGGAAAGAGTTCTCCCAGCAGAACAACTTGCACGAAGACCTTGGGCTGGGAAGGAGTTTGGCTGGATTGGCTGGAGCCACTGGTGTTCTCTCAATTCCTCCCTTTCTCTGATTAACCACATCTGATTGACAGCAAGTCCAAAATGTATCTGGAATTCACTTCTCTCTTTTCCTAATGACATCACTTATACAAACGGCCCAGCCTGTGGGATAATCCGACTGGTGCTTTGCATCTGCTCCCCTCTCCCTCCAGCCTATTTCGTATAGAACCACAAAGAAACGGTTTCCCTTCCGGACTTAGAAATTTCTCAACATCCCTTCCTGACAAGGCCCCAGCCTGCCTCTTTAGTTTAGAAGTAAAGAGACATGTAGACAAAACAGGAGCACTAAATAATTCACGGTATTCACGTCACCCCTTAGTCCTGTCCAGGGACTCAGACTTTCAGCACCAGTTTCTTGACGATCAGAGGCTTAGGCCAGTCTATGATCTGTGACCGTGGGCCAAACACAAAGGTGCTCACATTGACCAAACTTAGGCTTAGGCTCTTCTGAACTCTTTTTCAATTCAACCTTGACTTTGGGGTTTCCATGTTTGTTTCTTCATTTTCCAATTTTAGCAAGAATTTGGCTTAGTCCCCTACCCTTGATATCTGATTATATCTCCCAAGTGATGTCTGATCACCCTGGCCTGCCTTTAGCAAGACACCTGTTAGGTTTGTGTAGCTAGAGTCCCTGTACCTCTTAGTAATTTTTCACACTTAGTGACCCGCACGCTGCTCCTTGGCTACTCCCACTCTTTTGTGTTGTGTTCAGAGTTGAGTCCAATCTCTCCCCACAGCAAAACCCCATTGCAGAAGCCCATACACTTACAATGCTCTGGAATAGTCTGCAAGTGTCATGAATAATTTTTCTTTTAATACGGCCTAATCTGATGTTTGTTTTTGTCCAGCTGGGATGCTAAGAAAGGTTTTCACATTATTAAATGGAAAAAAAAAAATGGAATGACGAATAGCCCTATAGGCTTTTAAAGAATTCCATGTGCTGCTCTAAATCTTGGAACTTGTTAGCCTACTTAAGCATGATAACCCTGTGACATACTGGAGCTTCTAGATGCTTCATCAGCCAGGATCATACAGCTAATGAGTAGTTCAGCTGGAATTCAAGGAATCGTAGCTCAGAGCCTGTGCTCTTCAGCTGCTTGCCCAACCCTGTTAATGTAGGTATGGTTGTGGCAAAAAAGAGATGCGGGCACCACATTCCTATGGGTTCACAGGAAGCGAAGCAAGCTGTAAGTAAATGGCCGTGTCTCTACCACGATGACAGCAAAAACTAACATTAACCCACGTCTCTTTCAAAAGAATCCCTTTCATTTCATTAGTAGACCTGTGCTGTACCCACTAACTATATTTTTTATGAAAAATTGTGAAAAAATTTTTCTTATTTAAATACCTACATAATACCTTTTATTTTGCCTCTTGCCTTAAAGTCTAAAATATTTACTATCTGACCCTTTATAGGAAAAGTCTATAGAACCCAGGTTTGATTTTGTTTTCTTTGTTTATTTGAAAGGCAGAGAGCCCGAGAGGGAGAGCACTACCAACTGTGGGTTCACTCTGTAGATGTCTGCAACAACCTGAACTAAGCAAGGCTGAAGCCAGGAGCTCAGAGCTCAATCTGGGACTCCCATGTGCATGTCAGGGACCCAGTACTTGAGCCATTCCACTGCCTCCCAGGGTGTGCATTGCCAGGAAGCTGGAATCAGAAGTGTAGCCAGAACTCCAGGTTAGGCACTCCAATATGGGATGCAGATATCCCAAGAGGCGACTTAACCACTACAACACTCACTCACCCCATAGGACCCTGGATTAAATCATGAAGACGTTTATCGCTTATTTAAGAAGCCTGCATTTCACAGTGCATACAAATCGCAAAACATCACATACAATACAGAAGCCTTGACTTTGATGACTTCCTTAAGCAAGTAGATGAGCTTTGGACTCTGAAATTCTCATTACATGAGACAAAGAAATCTCCTGTTTGATTAAATAACTAGTATTTAGATTTTCTTTTACATCAGCTGAACGCAAGCTGAAGGAACACTGGCTTGAATCCCTAGATCCTAAAAGGTTGTCACCATGGGAGAGTCTCAAGAATCATTTGTAGAATGAGTGAATGAAATGCAAATGCAGCCCTGAAACTTCAGGGCCGTGGGCAGTTTTAAGACAATAACAAGCTGGGGCCAGCACCGTGGCTCACTTGGTTAATCCTCCACCTGCAGCGCCGGCATCCCATATGGGTGCTGGGTTCTAGTCCCAGTAGCTCCTCTTCCAGTCCAGCTCGCTGCGGTGGCCCGGGAGGGCAGTGGAGGATGGCCCAGGTCCTTGGGCCCTGCACCAGCTTAAGAGACCAGGAGGAAGCACCTGGCTCCTGACTTCAGATCGGTGCAGTGTGCCAGCCATGGCGGCCATTTGGGGAGTGAACCAATGGAAGGAAGACCTTTCTTTCGGTCTCTCCCTCTCATTGTCTGTAACTCTACCTATCAAATAATTTTAAAATAAATAAGATAATAACAAGCTGCAGGACCTCAGAGCTGCCTGACTGCAGAGGCCCTCACACTGCAGTTGTGAACACCCTCGTGGAGCTTGAATGCAGTGTGGACACTACCCAAGGAATTATGCAAATGACACAATCCAGTTCATGCCACATGCATGTGCATCATTTCTCATGGTTATCAATGCAAAAAATCTACAATTTTAAAGTTCTTGTGGGAAGGGCATTGTGGCACAGTAGGTTAAGCCACTGCTTGCAACACCATCCTCGCTTATTGGAGTGATGATTTGAATCCCAGCTGCTCCACTTATGATCCAGCCTCCTGCCAATGAACACCTTTGGAGGCAGTATGTGATAGCCCAACTACTTGGGCCCCTGCCACTGTCATGGGAGAGCTGGATGGAGTTCTTGGCTCCTGGCTTCAACCTGGCCCAGCCTGGGCACTTATGGTCATTTGGGTAGTGAGCCAGCAGATGGAAGTTCTCTGTCTCTCGCTATCTCTGACGCTCTCTCTTTCAAATAAATCTTTTTTAAAAGAAGTTCTTGCAAAACTCATAGAAATCTGAGAATATCCCACTCTGAGATAGCCTATACAGAAGAGTAATGTTGTCTGAAATTTTTCAGTCACAAAGAAGTGGCCACAAAACCCATGAAAGACGAGCACCTCCTTTGAGCACATTGTGTTGGTAGCTGCCAGCATTAATTGCTATTGCCTTGCTGTGTTACTTCGAGAGACTTCCCTTACCACATGTTTGGCAACTTCTGAGTTAGGAGGTGGCAAAGTTTCATGTCCAGAATAGAATTACACTCAACTTTCAGCAATAACATAACTGACAATTGGTAAAACCTACCTGTCCATTCATGAAGTCACATGATCAGCGGTATAACAGAAAGTTATTTTTAAATTCTGGACATAGGACTAAGAATATTTTTTTTTTACTAGGTACTCTTCAAAAGCGACTCCGTCCACCCCTCAGGGTACCTGTGAGTATGCAAGAAGCACACTGGTGGGCGGGTCACTCAGCAAGTTAACATTTACCTTATGGATGTACATGAAAGGAAATAGATTTTCTTTGAAAATGGAGACGTGTGTGAGGAGTCTGACTTTATTGTGTATTATTGTTGTGTGTATTCCCACCCCCTGCTGCCCACATGCCCAAGGCTATAAGCTCCACAAGGGCAGGGGTCTTTGTTCACCACTGTAACCCACACACCTGGAACACTGGTACTCAACACATCCTTCTTGATGAAGGAAGAACAACCTGGAGCGGAAGGCAACATAATTGTACTGTGTAGAGCAAGTAGTCTAGAAAGGGTAGTGGTTTGAAATCTAAGGATAGATTACTTCATCCATAAAACAATACTTCTTAACACAAGTTATGGAAGGTGGAATTCTTCTGAAACATGTTCACAAAACTCTCCACACTGTAACTGTACAGTTCACTTTCACCCCTACTCACTCCTCTGCTGAAATGCATCTTGCTTAAGCTTCTCTTTGCTTTGTATGCTCTTTCTCTAAGTCCACATTTCAACCATACCATAAGGCCTGATCCAATGGCTATCCCTTCCCAAAAAAGGTTTCTAAAAATCCTTTTTCTCTTTTTTGAGCCTTTGCAATACCTAGAGTTTGAACCTCTCTTAAAAGGCTCACCCTACTTACTATAAATCCTATCAAAGTTATTTTGGGGACATCTTTAGAGACTGCTACTCCAGTTACACCTAAAACAATGAAACAATTTTCAAGACATTGGAACAGGATGAAAAAGAACAGTGATCCCCAAAAGAGCTGGGGAACAAATGAGGCGAGCCCTTTGAGAGAGTTTTCAGGTCCCATGTGCAAAGGCGAGAGTGAGCAGCCCAGCAGAAAACAGACTGAGGAGACATTGCTGAGAGTCTGGGGAGACCAAGGCAGAGTTCAAAGCAGGTGTCTCTGGTCATTTGCAGCTTTGGAAACTAATAAAGAGAGAGTGTAGTTTAACCAGGAAAACTTGTTTCTGTGAAGGGTTGCTCCAAGGAGAAACTTCATTGACTCTTTCCTGTTCAAGGATAAGATACAGATGTTGAGAGTCAGATGGCATTTCCACAGGGCATGGTGTGTCATCTTGGTTGTGGGAGTGAATTATAGAATGATTTATGTTTACAAATTTTGAAATTTGTCTAATGGATTGGTAGAAGATAACCATTGTTCCCTGATATCTAAATTCCTTTCTGTTACGGTTTTTGAGAAACACAGAATGGAAACTTTTTCATCCTTATCTAATCCACAGTCATATTTCCTCAATTATTTCCATGATATCTATGGTATGGTTTTGTGTAAATGAAAAGAAAACTTAATGAAGTTTAGTCAGTGTCTATCAGACTGATGGGAACACATGTGCTACATATACTAGGTAGCTACACCACAGGACCATGTTGCACAATTATTTCCAATTCTGCTATATAACTTAATGTTGCAGAGGTGGCCCAAGGGCTTGGGCGCCTTGCCACCCTGTGGGGAAACCTGGATACAAGTCCTGGCTCTTGACTTCAGCCTGGACCAGACCTGGCTATTGTGGCCTTTTAGAGAGTATACCAGTGGACAGATGGAAGATCTCTGTCTCTCCCTTTCCCTCTGTTGCTCTATATTTCAAATAATTTTTTTAACGTTTACTTTTGTGAATTTGGGTAACAATCTCCCCACTTCAGGTATCTTTTTAGATCCAATTATATACACATGAGCCAAGGAAGCTCCTGGATAGGTTTAGCTGGTATGAATATTCAGACATAAGCAGTCAAATACCAATGAACTGAAACCACTTCAAGGAAGCCATGAGGGTTAGATGAGAACTGTAGGGCACTCATCTGAGTCTGAAAAATGAGGTCTACATTTATCTTAGATTTAGCTGCCAAACAGCAATGTTCTGTGATTTAAGGAAACTTGGCAATAATAAAAACAGTCATTATATAAATTCCCAAATCATTCATCCTTAAAGTGAGTTTCAGATAGTCCAGAATTTTGTAAACACTCCACTGGGTTTTAGGAGGAAATGCTAAAACTTGTTTTGTATTCAATTTATATTTGAAATATGTGTTTATTTTTATTGTGTACTTAGTATATTGGTATTGTGGAACATACTAACATAAATAACTTGGTATACATACCTTTGGAGGGTGTTTAATTTTTTTTATTGCTAGACAAAGTTTGCTTTTCTAAACCTACACATTCATTTACTAAATTTTATGTTGCTTTTGTGGCATGATTAAAATCCCTCCACAGCTGGTGAATATCTGAATTTGGAATTTCACTTATTTGCCTCCATTTTCTCCATCTATAATTTCTTGGAACTCAAGAGTTTCGTGAGCTAGACTTAAATAGCAACCATAATTTTCATGAAAGAGAATACTTTTCTTGACTTTCTTTCTCATGTATTTTTATTAAACCTTTGCTTATTGCTATTTGTCTTTTAGAGTAATGAAACAGATAGTAGCAGGTTAAGCCGCCACTTGGCAACACTGCAATCCCATGAGTGTTGGCTCAAGTTCCAGATGCTCCACTTCGCATTAACTCCCTGCTAATGTGCCTGGGAAAGCAGTGATAGATGGTCCAAGCGGTTGGGTCCCTGCCACCCACATAGGAGGCCTGGATGGAGTTATGGCTCCTGGCTTCAGCCTGTTCCAACAACAGCCGTTGTGGCCATTGGGGGCTTGAACCAGCAGATGGAAGATCTCTTCTCTCTCTCTGCCTCTGCCTCTCCTGTGCTCTCTGTAACTCTTTCAAATCAATAAATCTTAAAAAAAAAAAAAAATTGAATTGAAGGGAAACTCAGACATCATGTACCCCAGCTGTGAGTGAGGGGGTTCCCAGACATGAAAGTTTCCATTTTAAACAGGGGAAGTCCTAGCAAACCAGATGAATTGGTCATGCAACTTCCCACCTTCTGTACAAATTGCTTCCAACATTAAAGCATGGGCTATTATTCTCAGTTTACAGGAGAGGCGAGGTGGTTATGCTGCATACTCTCAGTGAGGAGAAACCAGCTAATGGTTTTGCTGGATGCTTTCCCCTCAAGTTGAAAGATTTTGCCTTGTTATTTACATGCATTGGTCCCTTCTTACATGAAAAAAAAAAAGACATGGTTTCCATTTTTAAGTGTACAAAATCAACTCTTTGAGTGTCAAAAAATTAAACAACAACCATACCCCTTCCACTCTTCCAGCTCTGTTCATATCGACTCACTTCAGCACACAAACCCAGTGCTAGGCTCAGGAGGGGATCTAGCAAGGAAATGTGGACCAATGAATGAATCTATAGAAAATACTTGATAAATATATGTAAACAGGGTAGCCTGAGATAAGTTTCTCTTTTGGGGAAAAATAAAACACTATGATACACAATGGCTACAACAAACAAAAATGCAGATAACTAAATCCAGACTATAGCAAGTTCTTTGCTATAGTTTGCTCAGTCAGTCACACTTGACAAGCTGACTCAATTTGGCTTCATCGACTATGGACATTTTTAGCTCAAAGGATAAATGACACACTTATTCAGAGACAAAATGGTACTGAAAGATAACATTATAATTCTGAGAGGGAGGAAAACTCAATGACAATCCATATTCACTATCATTGACAAAGAAATAAAACCCATAATAGTTAGATGTGTATAATGTGCTATATTTATCAGCTGTGTGCAAATAGCATTGAAATACAGAATAAAATGAAAACCTAAAATGAAATTTGCAATGCCAAGTAAAGAAGAGATGTGAGAATTAATATCAGAAATACAGTTAGTTTGGTTAGAAAGGGCAATTTAATATCAGTCTGAAATACATGTTAAGATAAAAAACAATCCGATTTTTCTTTCTTTCCTGTTTTTGGGACTAGGTTTCTACATCATCCAGATATACTAGATGATTATGAAATTTCCACTTTAATTTGCATATCTAATTATAGCTTCTCATTAGAAATGAGAACAAAATGAAATTAACTGATAAGTGCAAGGGAGTACATCTTGGTTAAAAGAATATAATCAGTGTTCAGAAATCTGGGAATAAATGCTCTGTATCAATTTTTTTTAAATGTATTTATTTGACAGAGTGACAGAGAGGAAGACAGGGAGGGATTGGCCCTTTTTTGCTTTTAAGGTTGATTTATTTATTTGAAAAGCAGAGTTACAGAGAGAAAGAGAGAGGGAGAGAGAGAGCTAGATCTTCTATCTGCTGGTTAATTCCATAAATGGCCAAAATGGCCAGGCCTGGGCCAGCCCAAGCCAGGAGCCGAGAACTCCATCAGGGTCTCTCCCGTGGGTGCAGGGGCCCAAGAATTTGGACTATCCCCTGCTGTTTTCCCAAACAAATTAGCAGGGAGCTGGATTGGAAGTAGAGCAGCTGGGACTCGAACTGCTGATCATATGGGATGGCAGTTTTGCAGTCAACAAGTTATCCCACTGAACCACACTAGCCCTGGTAAAAACAAATAAGGCTAGGACATGGCTATCAGATTTGTATTAATTCTTCTCATAACTCTAACATTATTCTAAGGTGATTTATGAATTTTTTCAGTCTAAATGATTGTTTAATTGATGCGTATAAATCTGTCAAGTGCATTGCAGATTTGTATACATGAACTTGAACATGCAATGCATATTGGAGGTAAATAATATAATTATAATTGGGTTGGAATTATTTTATATGATGGTTATTTCTAGTGCTGGATATTTTTAAATCATGTAATACTAAGCAAAGGTATATCTAGATATGACTCTAATTCCTGAAGTCTTATCCAGTTGTAGTAAAAAAAATTCAATTTAAAATGATAATAAAATTGAGATAGCTGCTGATATTTTACATATAGAGTAGTTCAGGAAGTGAATTTTATTTTGATTGAACAGGTTATAAGACACCTCTTCAGTTTAAGTTTCAAATGTTAAAAAAGTGTGATATTTCTATGCTTTTTATTTTATTTTAAGATTTATTCATTGATTTGAAAGGCAGAGTTACAAACAGAGGGAGAGACAAAGAGAAAGGTCTTCCATTTGCTGGCTCTCTCTCCAGATGGCCACAATGGCTGGAGCTAAGCTGATTCAAAGCCAGGAGCCAGGAGCCAGGAGCCAGGAGCCAGGAGCTACTTCCAGGTCTCCCATTTGGGTGCAGGGGCCCAAGCACTTGGGCCATCTTTCACTGCTTTCCCAGGCCACAGCAGAGAGCTGGATGGGAAGAGGACCAGCACCCAAACAGGATTCCAGCGCTTCAGGGAGTGGCTTGGCCCACTGGTCCACAGTGCCATCTCCTATGCTATCTATTTTAAATGCAACTGAAAAATGACCGCACCGCAAGTATTTTCTCAAGGACAAAGTGACTGAATACCATGGTAAAGAACAGAGTAAGGAGAGGAAGTAGGTGCTCTTGTTACCTCTCATGATTACTTACGGTAAGAAACAGGACCAGGCAGAAATTCAAGGCATTCCTTAAAATTTTTTTCCGGCATTTTTTTGTTGTTGTTATTGCTTTTGTTGAAAACGTTCTCTCTCTCTCTCTCTCTCTCTCTCTCTATATATATATATATATATATATATATATATATATATATCAATATCAGATTTTTTTTTGGTCAGGCAGAGTGGACAGTGAGAGAGAGAGAGACAGAGAGAAAGGTCTTCCTTTTCCATTGGTTCACCCCCCAAATTGCCGCTGCGGCCAGCGCACTGCGCTGATCCAAAGCCAGGAGCCAGGTGCCTCCTCCCGGTCTCCCATGCAGGTGCAGGGCCCAAGGACTTGAGCCATCCTCCACTAAACTCCCGGGCCACAGCAGAGAGCTGAGCTGGAAGAGGAGCAACCAGGACAGAATCCAGCGCCCCAACCGTGACTAGAACCTGGGGTGCCGGTGCCGCAGGCAGAGGATTTATAGCTCAGATTTTTAAATTATTTGAAATGCAAAAATACAAAGAGTATGAGAGAAAGAGAGGTATTTTCTATCCACTGGTTCAGTGGTCAGATGGCCACAACCTGCCAGGGCTGAGCCAGACTGAAGCCAGAAGTCAGGAGCTTCATCTGGGTCTGCACATGGGTAGCAGAGGCCCAAGGACTTGGACCATCTGCTGCTCTTTTCCCAGGGGCATTAGTAAGGCGCTGATCTGGGAGTGGAACAGTCAGGACTCATACTTGGTCTCATACGGGATGTGGGTGCCATAGGTGGTAGCCTAACCTGCTATGCCACAATGCTGGCCCTAGCTTAGATTTTTTAAAAATTTATTTGGAAGAGTGACAGAGAGCGAGTGAGCGAGAGAGCAAGCAAGAGATATCTTTCATCTACTTGTTCACTCCCCAAATGCCCACAATAGCTGGGGATTGATCAGGCTAAAACCAGGACTCAGGAATTCCATCCAGATCTCCCAAGCAGGGGGCAGGGAATCAAGTACTTGAATCATCACCTGTTGCTTCCCAGGATGTACATTAGAAGGAAGCTGGACTCCCAAGTGGATCTGGAACTTGAGACAGGCACCAGATACGGGATGAGGATTTCCCAAGCAACATCTTAAACACTACACGAAATTCCTACCCCTTAGCTTAAAGGAAAAACAATCTCATCCACCTTCCTTTGATATCGCCTCATGGTTACATTTTAACAGTACAAAGCAGAAGGCTGTGTTGACTTCTACACTGTTTCCAAATGCAATTTCTTTTATGTTTTTGCTTTGTTTTGTTTTTGAAAATAAAGAACCATCCTCAATTGGCTAAGTCAATATTTTAGAGTGAAAATAGGATTCGGTTGCCTTCAGATTTTCTCAGATTGCATTCTTGCTATCAGAATTATTCTATCAGTGAAGCTTATTTTATTAAAGTAATTTTAATTTCATACTGGGAAGTGGTTGGAATTATTGCTTAAGTTGACACATACAAAGACTATCAGGAAAATTACCTTAACGTTGATGAGCAAAATGCCACCTCTGGGGCTGGCGCTGTGGTATAGCGGGTCCATGTCCTGTTTTCCCCAGGCCATTAGCAGGAAGCTAGATAGGAAATAGAGTAGCTGGAACATGAACAGGTACCCATATTAGATGCCAGTGATGCAGGCAGTGGCTTAACCCACTACACCAAAACACCAGTCCCTAAAATGTCTTCATTTTTCATTGAAATTAGTGAATCAGAGATCTCAAGAATCTTGACTCCGGTAAAGATCTGATGGACAATGTCACGTTCAGTGTTTGAATGTACCCATTTGTGGCCATAAACAACTTTTTAAAAAATGTATGTGTGGGCCAGTTTCTCTTATCCTGATCTGTATCTCATTGTAGTAGATCAGGTGTGTAGAGCAAACAGCTGCTGAGGGTGAGGCTGGGATTAATGAAAAATGTAAGAATAGGACTGTTACGTATACCATAAATAGGTCCTAGGTATATAAAATTAACAGGGTTTATTTTATTATGGATGGAACAACAAGTAAATGTAGGGACAGATGGGTGTGAGCCTTTTGCTCACCCTTTGTAAGGGTCATGGCTGACACTATAGCTAGAGAAAAGCATAGCATATGTATTTATTCAAAGCTTTTCCCAACCAGGTGGCCTTCAGCAATGAAGACCCAACAACCAAGGACAACTATTCTTATGCTTAAGTTTGGTGACTAAGGAACAGTGTGAAGAAATGTGATTGGGCGTAAGGATATGATCTAAGGACAACAGACTGAAGGGGGAAATCCAGGGACAGTGCGGGGCGTGGGCTAAGCTGCTGCCAGTGGTGCCAGCATCCTCTATGGTTATTGTCCTGGGTGCTCCTTCTGATCCAGCTCTCTGCTAATGTGCCTGGAAAAGCAGCAGAAGATGGCCTAAGTGCTTGGGGCCCTGCACCCATGTGGGAAACCTGGAAGAAGCTCCTGGCTTTAGCCTGGCCAGACCTGGCTGTTGTAGTCATCTAGGAGGTGAGTGGATGGAAGAATCTCTGTCTATCCCTCTCTTTCTGTAACTTTTTCAAATAAATAAGTGAATCATAAAAAGTGTGGGGAGAGAAATCCAATAGGGACTGTGCCTTCAGGCTCTTCGTGGTCTCTCAGTGTAGCGTTCCTTCCTCAAAGAGTGTGGGGCTGTGGCCTGAGGATCTTCTAAAAGGAAGAGTGTGACCTTTCTAGGTTGCGTGGTTTGCTTTGGAGGAGGAGAGTTCTCATTTTCACAACCTACCATGGGGACGAAGAAATCTGGTTTCTACAATTTGCTTTGCTTCAGGGAGAAAGAGAGGCTGGGGGTGGGAGGACAGAAGGTCAGAGGGGCCATGCTTCTGGGGTCTTTCCAGTTTCCTTCATTTCAGAGTGCCCAGTATGCCCAAGCACCATACTTTGGCATATTGTGTTCTGAGCCCCAACACAAGCCAAACAAAATTTAAAATACAGTATTCTGCTGATGCTCAGACTTCTAAAACTGTCTTGGCTGTAGAATGAAAAACTGCAATTGCTTCATTACCGTCTAATATAGATCGTCAAATCATTTGTAGGTAGAACCAGAGTTGAAAGTTTAGCTGATATTTTATTTTAAAGATTTATTTATTTGGTTCACTCCCCAGATGGCTGCAAAGGTCATGGCTGGGCCAGGCTGAAGCCAGGAGCCAGGAGCTTCTTCCTGGTGTCCCATGTTGGGGAAGGGGGCCCAGACACTTGGGGCAGCTTCTGCTACTTTCCCAGGTGCATTAGCAGGGAGCTGGATTGGAAGTGGAACATCCAGGGCTCCAACTGAAGCCCATATAGGATGCCAGCATTGCAGGAATTGGCTTAACCTGTTAAGCCCCCATGCTGGCCCCAAGAGATCCATCTTCCATCAGCTGGTTCACTCCCCAGATGGCTGCAAGGGCCAGGGGCCAGAGCCTGGAACTCCTCAGGGTCTCCTGTGTGGGTTGCAGTGGCCGTCTACCACTGCTTTCCCAGGCACATTAGCAGGAAGCTGATTGAGCAGTGGAGCAGCCCTGAATTCCACTGCTGCTGATATGGGGTGTCTGTGACTTCCCCAGGGGTGCCTTGACCTGCTGCACCTGGCTGGTGGCCCATAACATATTTTATAATAAAATAAGTTGTGCCTCTCATTTAATGTAACCTGCTTGGAATAAGCCAGAGCACTCCCTTCCCCCCACCCCGGGAATTGTTTATATGCAAAGCAGGCTGAAAGTTGTTTCAACTGTGATGGCTAAAAGACTGGAGGACAAATAAACATTTATGTTGTCTAGATTTCTTTGGAAAACGCTTTGCGACTTCAAAGACACAGAACACAGATAGTATGATTTATGATAGTATGATTTATCTTTAGCTCTACTAAACGATGACAAGAGCACACCTTCTACTTTTTTGTCACTGCCCTGGGTTTATTCATTCCTCTGAGCCTGATTCCCGAGGCAAAGCGTAGTGCGTGGGGTTTCAGACCTCGGGCTCTGCAATCCATGACTGCAATTTAACTTTGGCTCCGCCTTTCAGGTACAAACGGCAACCGCTGTGTGCCTCAGTTTCCCTACTTAAAGAAAGAGGCTGAGGGTGCGGATTGCTGTAGGGCCTGAGATTACACGGAGCATGGAGCAGTGCTCCGCCAGAGGCCAGCGCTCCATCTCCGCGAGGCCCCCCGAAGGCCTGTCTCCCTAAATGCGAGTCCGTATAATAAATATAAGTGGCATCCGAACGGGAGCGGGCAGGGGCCACGTGATCGCTCCACGAAAGCCACTTGCGGGGCCTCCCGAGAGTTAGCAATTTAGGCTGCGAAAGGGAAAGCAGGCGCGCCCGCTGCCCGCGCGGTTTCCCGCCGCGCCCGCGTCCCCGGCCCCGGCGGCGGGCGGGCTCGGAGGCGCCCGGGCCGCGGCGGCGGCGGCGCGAGCGGCGCCTCGGGGCCGGTGAATCATCCCGGCAGACACCGAGAGCCGCGGCAGCAGAGAGCAGCGCTGGAACATGGCTGAAGCGGCCGCGGGCTTTCTGGAGCAGCTCAAGTCCTGCATCGTCTGGTCTTGGACTTATCTCTGGACCGTGTGGTTCTTCATCGTGCTCTTCCTAGTCTATATCCTGCGGGTGCCCTTGAAAATCAACGACAATTTGAGCACAGGTAAGGCCCGGGCCGCCGGGCCCGTAGCGCGCCCGCCCCTCCCCCGCCTCGGAAAGTTAGTGCAACTCGCGCGGGGCCGCGGCCGGCGGGGGCGGGCGGCCGGGCGCGTGCTCGGGGCCGCGCCGGGCGCGCGCACCGTCGCCCGCGGCCGCCTGCCCGCCCGCCCGCCCGCCGGGGACGCGGCGCCTCAGGTGGCCGCTCCGGGAGACCGACGGTCTGCCCGGCTGCGTGGCCCGGGGCAGGCGGAGTCGTGCCGCGCCGCGCCGCCACCAGGCAGGCCCGCCGCTGGCGCCGGCTCCGCGGCCGGATGCCTGCCTCCCCCGGTGCTAGTGGCCGGCGGGGAGGAGGAGGAGGACGGGCGTCAGGAGCCGGGGAGTTCCCGGCGGCGCCCCCTTGGGTGTCTGCCCTCGAACGCCCAGGGCTCCTCGGAGCATACCGAGTCCTTCCGCACAGGCTTCCCGGCCGCAGGCGCTGAACGTCCGACGTGTCAGCGGGCCGGCGCCGCTGCCGCCTCGGCAGTCCGGGGGGTGCGAGTCCGGAGTGAGCCCCTCTGGGGGTGCTGGGTGCTGGCTGGCGTGAGCGGGGCTGAGGCGCTCCCGAGGGGCGCCCGGCGGGGTGATGACGTGTCAGGTCTCCACACGGGGCTCGGGGAGGTCGTGCATGACCTCTGCCGGTGCCCGCGGCCGCCGCCCGGCGGGGAGGGTCTCACTGGACTCTGCGCAGCCCCCCCACCCGAGCGGACACGCGCCCCTCCAGCCCGCCACTCTCCTGAGACAGCTCCGAAACACCGCGTCTGTTTGGAAGCGAGGGTCACAGTCCTCGAGTCTGGAAATAGTTGTGGGGCTCAAGGTAGACAGGCCTTCCTTTTTTCTTTCTTTTTTTATTTTAATTTCATGGAACTCTGGGAAATCCTGACAGTCACTCCTATTCAGCATTTACATACGCCGGGAGTCCAGGCCCCACGGTGTTAGCGGCTCTGAGACACTTTTTAGCACACTTGATGAAGTTCTTACTTTGTTAGGGACTTGAGCTTTTCAGGTGCTAAACTTGAGCATCTTGAATACTTTAACTTGCACTCATGTGCATATCTGCAGTTGTTTCATAGTATTTCGTGGATACTATCCCTAGGAGGCAGGTGGGATTCTGCACCCCAGAATCTCACTGTTTAGAGGTGCAGCTCGGCCCTTTGGGTTCAGTATCCCAGAGACTGTGACTTTCTGCGTTTTCTTAGGGTGTTTGCTTGTCACAGTTTTGTCTTCCTTGCTTTAGGCAAATACATCTCTAAGATACCCTCTAGTCTACTTTTGTTTGAATTTTATTTATTTATTTAGATTTTATGTATTTATTTGAGAAGTAGAGTTAGAGAAAGGTCTTCCATCCTCTGGTTCACTCCGCAAATGGCCGCAATGGCTGGAGCTGAGCAGATCCAAAGCCAGGAGCCAGGAGCTTCTTCCCAGACTCCCACTCGGGTGCAGGAGCCCAGGAACTTGGGCCATCCTCTACTGCTTTCCAGGCCAGAGCGGAGACCTGGCTCACAACAGGAGCAGCTGGACAGGAAAGGCCGCCCATCTGGGTTGCCAGCACAGCAGGCCAAGGCTCAGTCTGCTGTGCCACAGCAGGGGCCTGAAGTTGTTTGAATTTATGTTGTAGTGGAATCATGTATTTATTCTTATGTGGGTTTGATTATTTTCCTCCAAAAAAGTCCTCGTAGGATTTTTAAAAAATGTAACTCCCATTAATATACATTTTATATTTAACACACATTGGTATACCACATTTTCTTTTTTTAAAGATTTTTTTTAATTCATTTGAAAGAGTTAGACATCTTTCATTCCCTGGTTCACTCCCCAGGTGACTGACTGCAACAGCCAGGACTGGGACAGTCCAAAGCCCGGGGCTTCATCTGGGTCTCCATCTGGGTCTCCTACAAGTGTGGCAAGGGCTCAAGTATTTGAGCTTCTTTTCTCAGGCCACCAGTAGGGAACTGGATTGGCAGTGGAACAGGCGGGCCTTGAACCCATATGGGATGCTGGTATTGCAAGCAGTGCCTCCACCTGCTATGCCACAATGCTGCCCTTCCACATTTTCTTAAAGTAGGTTAAATTATTATCCCTGGAGGTATGTTCATGTGCTCCTACATGCATCACATACCAGTGCTTTATCCAGAACAGGCAAGAAGCAAAATCCCTTCTGGAAAAATGTGTAGTTTTTATGGAAGAAATTTGGTGCAGCTTCTCCCAACAACTCTTGACTCTAGCATTTTCCAGAGGCCTTTGTTAATTTGTGTAAGGGTGTTTCTCACTCAGGCTTAAACACAGAAAATATGAAGGTGAATGGGCTGTCGGGACGGAGCCCCACCAGACACACGGCAGAAGGAGCCTGGGGCTATTTTCTCAGTAATGCTGGACTTCTGTTTTCCTGTAGTTTTATGCATATTTTAGTCATAAAGGAAGATAAAAGGAGAAGCACACAGAGAACAAGTACCTCTGCTATTTCAGTGAGAATGTGTGTGTAGGGTGGCTTCAGCCTGGCCCTGCCCTGGCTGTCCCAGTGGATGGAACATCTCTCTCTTCCTTTCAAATAAATAAAAATGAAAATCTTCATGGTATACCTTTTCTTAAAATGTGCTCCTTGAGCATTTTTGCACCAAGAAGCTTAAGTGATTTTTCCAGTTCTTTTTCTTGAAAAGCAAGTGTTCAAAGATCTTTGAAATCCCTCTTCATTCCTTTTGGAGAAAAAAAAATATAATGTATTGTCCTTACGTAGCCTTAAAGTTGTTTAAATTACAAAATACTTTTGTGGCACTTGTGATGATAATGAAGAATCTGAATAATGACTTTTTTCAGACCCTCAATTTCTGTATGTATAAAAGGACGGCCTTAGACTCCTTAAGATTCCTTTTAGCCCTGGTATTCTGTGTCATTGTCAGGATAAATTTTACTGAGTGCAGAGTATAGCACATGTTATTTACACTCCCTGAGAGCAGGAGCCTTGTTTGTCTTATCTTGTCTATCTTGTTTTCTGTCTCCAGGATCTAGAATCTAGTAGGATCCAGGATCTAGTAGACAGGCCTAACATGCTCAGGTGTAAATTTGTAGGATGAATGAAAAACTATGTCAGTTGATTGTGCTGACTTAACAGTAACGTTGCCCTTTGGGAAATGATTTGTGAAGTTACCTTGTAGTCACTTCCAATGGGGTTGGAAATTGTGTTAACCGACTCTAAATCAGCTATAACGGTTACCCTGCTGTGTTTATTGATGTTCTAAAGTATTAATACATTTAGATCAATTCTTTAGGAGTAGAATTTAAGGAAGACTATCTTCCTTGTCCATATTGTGAAGTTAATTTAATATAAACAACGTTAAGAGTCAAAAATTGATCACTTTGTGAGTCAGTTTGTGTAACAGACCCTGGAACTTCAAGTAAAAGGATTTAGAGGTAAGTACCTCATGTTACCTGTAATGATGGAGCTAGAGGTTCTACCAGTATGGAAAAAGTTCTTGTCTGTGGGGAAGGATAGGCCAATAGAAGAAATATTTGATGGGAAACATTTTAGAATGATATTGTCAGGCATAATGAAAATTTGTAAACACAAAGAAACGTAACTTGAAGTGATTAGAAATACTGCATCACAATTTTAAGTTGTATTTGCCTCCTCCCCCCTCTAATGGAAGAAACCGTTTTAAGATGGAGAAGACCGATGAGAGTAGTTTTAGTGTTACCGAAATTTGCTTTATCGTCGATATTTCTCCATATTGGGTAGTTACTGAGAAAAATAAATACCAGCTGTAATTAACTGAAACAAGCAGTGGGATTAGAATTAGAAGATTTGAGTTCAAATTCCAGGTTGCTAACTGTGGAGTAACTTTGGGCATATTTCTTTGTAAGCTCCTTTGCTCGTTTATAAGGTGAGGACAATGCATCTCTGTTTTGTTGGTTTATTTTGAAGTCTGCATGACATAAAATTTAGCACTGAGCTGTGAGCATAGCACATATTTAATATCAGGACTATATATTGTCTGCCTGTTCCAGTCCATTTCGCTGACTCTCAATTGTGTTCATCCATTGGTTAATCAATCCACTGGCTAGTTTATTCTTTCATTTGGAGAGGCAAGTGCCTGTAAAATTAAGCTTGCACTTTTCCTGTCAGTTATTATTTGGAGATGCAGTCTCATGTCAGTTATAATCTTCCAAGTTTCAGCACTTGTTCTCCATGATGAATGATTACTAATGTACCATTTTGTTTGCTGTGCTTCCCCATATATTATCTTCCTCC
The DNA here is from genome assembly GCA_949820135.1 of Sylvilagus floridanus. Taxonomy (NCBI): domain Eukaryota; kingdom Metazoa; phylum Chordata; class Mammalia; order Lagomorpha; family Leporidae; genus Sylvilagus; species Sylvilagus floridanus. Next base: position 30,845,516 of record OX463236.1, on the reverse strand, counting down.
CTATGAGCAAGGACTATGCATAGAAGTCACATCTTAAAAATAGGTTTGAGGGTAAATCTGTTGATTGGAACTAGGAAGGGACAGGGAATTAACCTTTATTAAGTTCTTACATTAATCAAACACTGTGCATAGTGCTTTATCATTGGTTATTAGATTCCCTGGGCTTGTTCACAAGTCTGTTTATATCCTGTAATACACCTGGTATTATTCTCTTTGTATATGTGGAATGAACATTTGTTCAAAATAGAATGAGTACTCATAATACTATTGTCTGATTTTAGGAAACATTACAACTGAACACTTTTAAGATGTGTTTTGCAGGGCTGGCACAGAGGTGTAGTAGGTTAAGTCTTTGCCTGCAGTGCCTGCATCCATGAGGCTTTGATTTATGTCCCAGCTGCTCCTCTTCCAATCTAGCACCCTTCTAATGCACCCGGGAAAGCAGTGGAGGATGGCCCAAGTGCTTGGGTTTCTGCACTCACGTGGGAGAAGCTCCTGAATCCTGGCTTCAGATTGGCCCAGCTCCTGCCATTGTGGCCATTTGGGGAGTGAACCAGTGGATGGAAGACCGCTGTCTGTCTCTCCCTCTCTATCTGTAACTTTACCTCTCAAATAAATAAATAAATAAATAAACAAACCTTTTTTAAAGAAGATGCATTTTGTTAGGGAAGGAAGCAGCTTCCTTTATGAATATGGATTAGAATTTGGAGACTTGTGGAGCACTTTGGGGACTGTTTCCTTAGGATACTCGGAAGAACTTGAAAGCAGGGATTTTGAGTTTTCATCTTTGCATTTTCATCATGTGGTCATTGCTCAGTGACAGTACATGGAAGGATGAGTGCTTGAGTTAAGGGGTGCTTTGAAGTCCATCCAAGGTGGAGGTACTGGTGGTCTTTTTAATTTTTTTATTTTACTTTTATTTATTTGACAGTTATAGACAGTGAGAGGGAGAGACAGAGAAAGATCTTCCTTCCGTTGGTTCACTCCCCAAATGGCCGCTACGGCCGGTGCACTGCGCTGATCTGAAGCCAGGAGCCAGGTGCTTCCTCCTGGTCTCCCCTGCGGGTGCAGGGGCCCAAGCACTTGGGCCATCCTCCACTGCCTTCTTTGGCCACAGCAGAGAGCTGGACTGGAAGATGAGCAACCAGGACCAGAACCCAGTGCCCATATGGGATGCCGGTGCCGCAGGTGGAGGATTAACCAAGTGAGCCACGGCGCTGGCCCTGGTGATCCTTTTCTTATTTTACTTCACCTGCTAAGCTTTTCCTTTCTCCTGCTTCAGAGGAGGGTGTTGTGAATATGCCACACTGAAACCTGGCCTTATTATTTTGCTCACAACAGAAACTCAGAGTCATGGAAGGATTTTCCTGAGGAAACCAGGGCAAGAGTCCAAAAACAAGGGAGGAAAAAGCATTCTTGTGCATTCAGAAGAAGTGATTGCCCAAGCCAGAACAAATGGAAAAGTTCAGAGGAGGAAACACGAATGGGGAAGAAGGAATAGTGTGGTGTAAATATGACTAGCTGAGGGGCTGAGAACAGCTCACAGATCTTCTAGATATGAGGCTGGAATAGCATTGACAGAAAGTGTTTTGCTGGACAAATACCACAGTGTAAAGAATGCTCATACATCCTAAAAGAACCTGTAATTGGCACCTCCCTCAGCATTCTGTGAGTGGTTGTGTGGTTGACATAGTTGCCTTTGGCCCTGCAGCTTGGTGGTAGAATTGGTCTGTTGATTAGAATGCAGCTTTGTACGAGATGGTGACATGAATGAGAAAGTGAATTTTAGACTACAAAGTACTATTTAAATCCAAGGCATTATACTAGGTTGTTTCCCAAGAAGGGTGTATTTTATAGGCTTGGTTTCATAGTGAAATGACAGGTAAAAATATATAGTGGGGGAGCCAGTACTGTAGCGTAGAGGGTAAAGCTAATGCCTGCAGTGTCAGCATCCCATATGGATGTCGATTCAAGTCCTGGTTGCTCCACTTCCAATCCTGCTCTCTCCTATGGTCTGGGAAAGCAGTAGAAGATGGCCCAAGTCCTTGGGCCCCTCTACGTACATGGGAGACCCAGAAGAGGCTCTAGGCTCCTGGCTTTGGATTGGCATAGCTCTGGCCATTTTGGCCATCTGGGGGAGTGAACCAGTGGATGAAAGACTCTCTCTCTACCCCTGCCTCTCTGTAGCTCTGCCTTTCAAATAAATAAATAAATCTTATATATATATATATATATATATATATATAAAATATATAGTGGGATCTGTTTTTATTCTAGATATTCTTTCTGACATTGCACCAATCATGAGAATGGACTTTTAGATTGTTTGGACCCAAACTACTGAATGTTTGTTGCAAACATGAAATGTTATCTCCCAACATCCTGATTGTATTTGCGATAACATTGTAAAGATATCTAGAAAGGATTTTGAGTTTTCCAGAAGAGAGAGAATAAGTAATGAAACTCATTTTTGACATTATAATAGAGCAAGACAGTTGCTTATGTGTTACTCTTACCCATTATTTAAATATAGCAGGCATCCCTGAACTACCTACTGTGCTAAAATAGGAAACGGACAGGCCCAGTTAGCTGTAGCAGTATTTTATGTTAGATGTGGCTGTGGTTAGAGGAGTCACTGTTTAATTGCAGTTACTAAATCTTTCAGCAGAATAAGGAAACATTCATATGGGAGAGCATTTAGTTTCCCTCTGAATTTTAGAACACTGAAAGATAATAGTTATACCCTGGAAAACTCTAATCTTGGTGTTGAAGTTGACCTCCACTTCTAATAAAAGATCTTGGTTAAGTGTCAGTCTTTTAGAAAGTTTGATCAAGCCTATAAAATGTTTGAGGACTTTAAAGAGATCTCTTGGGTCAGTGAGAAAGGACTATTTGTTTTATTATAAAAAGTTTAACAATTTAAAACAGTGCAAACAGTAGAAACATCCCGAGTCATAAAATAGTCTTAAAGAAGTAGCTTTTACGCATAAGCAGTTTGGGTCTGGATTTATGTGTGCTCTAGAATTAGAGGTTTGTTTTATTTTGCAGTCACTATAATACTATTCTGAAGTACTCTTTTAGTGGAAATACACGCTGGTGGAATGTTTATAGTTCTTCCTTTTGTTGAGCTTTTCCAATTTTAGTCTCCTTGTCTGGGGAATAAGAGAATGGATTTTACTTCCATACTAAATTGGTCTTTTTCATTTTTTGATAGGTACTGTGCATTGAGAATTTCTAATAGAACTAATAAAATAATGCTCTTGGGGATATTCTGTAATTTATTATACCCACTTGACTCAGTTGATTCTTCTTCTGTGACATGTTTAGGTTTGTGTGAGCTGGTTAGCATTTCATTCTCCCTGCAGTTTCGTTTCAGTGTGTGTGTGTGTGTGTGTGTGTGTGTGTGTGTGTGTAGGATTCTACTTGCTGTCATCGGCATATTTTATTTCAAACAAAAAAATTCTACTTTTTTCAGTTCAGTCTCATCGTTAACATTATGGTTTAGAGAGAATCCTTTTTGTTTTCTTAGCTTATTTATGTTACAGAAATATAATGTTTGGCTGTTTTCACAATGGCTTTTTCAAGAAAGCTTAAAATTATATATTTTTATTTGAGAGATGAAGCCTGAGAGCCTAACTTACAATTTTAAAACATTAGAAACTAAGTTCTCTATTTTTCCCTCTGAGCTGGCAGTTGTGTATGAATTATCATTCAGTAAAAGTCTGAAAATGTAATAAAAAAATCTCATGGTGAATTTAATCAACGAGAGAAAGTCATTATCCTAAAAAATACCTTGTCTTTCTCTTCCATTATTTGAACAATCAAATTCTGTTTTAGGAGGAAAAGTACAGAAGTGATGACAGTGGCAATTAAGTGTGAACACAGGTATGCAGACATCAATTAGTTTGGGCTATAAAAGTATTACTATAAATGTTTGATTTTTACACAGTTATTTTTTACAGCTTACCTACAGAAAATAATATAGCATTTTCTGTAGTTTTAAAAGGACAGTTAAAGGAAACTATGACTTAAAGGTAAACATTTTCAGTTTTAACTGTGAATGAATGTGGAGAAGAGTAATAATGTACATAAAAAGGGCAAATAACCTGCTGATCTGGACTGGAGAAGATCTAAATTCTACACTTATGTGAAAACTGGCCAGCTGCAATGAGAAAACAGAGCTGTATTTCTCAGTCCGAAGCGAACACCTAAATGATACTGCTGAGTGTGGTGAGGAGCAGGCTGGGACTTTCAGGGGGGTGGGGTTGTGTAGCAATAGTCTCAGGCCAGGGATTTTCTCTACTGTGTCTTGAACATTTCCGTAGCATTGTTTCAGGACCAGCTGACATTCTAGAATAAGCATGACTTAGAAGTGAAATATAAAATTCTTTCTTCTGTTTGTAGCTTGCAGAAACAAATGAAGATATACAAATACCTAGAAGTTAAGACACTATCTTTTTAGTAGACTATACTTCCTTTTTATAGTCATTATATCCATCATTTACGTTTATTTCATTAAAGTATTGTGTTCATATGTGAATGCATTTGACACTTCATTTTATGGAAGTTTCTTTTTAGTGTTGACAAGCTTGCCAGAATTAGTCCTTTCAGATTGATTTATTTACTAGAGATTTAAAATAGTTTAGGTCAAGTTCATATATCCACCTAGGGAGGAAGCCTAACTGTTAGTGAAATGATACTGTCTTCACCTTGCTTTTAGAGGAAAGCTTCCCTGCGCCCGTATGGGAGACCCGGAAGAAGCTCCTGGCTCCTGGCCTGGGATTGGCGCAGCTCCAGCTGTTGCGGCCATCTGGGGAGTGAACCAGTGGATGGAAGACCTCTCTCTCTGTAACTCGGTCTTTCAAATAAATAAAATAAATCTTTAAAAAAAAAAGATACTATGAATTTTCTACGAACTTTTTGAAGCTCTTTCATGTGTATATAAATGCACCCATCTTCCTTTTTTCATAGCCATATATATATATATATCCTTTGTGTGTCTTCTAGTTCCCCTAAACTTTTTTTAGTTCCCTTAAGTTTTGAAGAGAAATATGACAGCAACAGGCGCTCTACTGCTGTTGAAAATGAATAAGATTTTATTATCTTTTTAAAAAATATTTATTTTATTTATTTGAAAGAGTTACAGAGAGAGGTAGAGACAGAGAGAGGTCTTCCATCCACTGATTCACTCCCCAGATGGCCGAAATGGCCGGAGCTGAGCCAATTTGAAGGCAGGAGCCAGGAGCTTCTTCCGGGTCTCCCACAAGGGTGTGGGGACTTGGGCCATCTTCTGCTACTTTCCCAGGCCATAGCAGAGAGCTGGATAGGAAGTGGAGCAGCCAGGACTCAAACTGGAGCCCATATGGGATGCTGGTGCTTCAGGCCAGGGCTTTCACCTGCTGTGCCACACACCAGCCCCCTTATTATCTGTTTTCTAACTTCATTCATTAACCTATTGCCTACTTTCACACTTTTTCTGGAGCTCCTTAAACTTATGAGTACTTTTAATTCATTCATTGCTTCCCAGTTTTTTTTTTTTTTTTTTTTTTTTTTTTTTTTTTTTTTTTTTTTTACAGGCAGAGTTAGAGAGAGAGAGACAGAAAGGTCTTCTTTTTTACGTTGGTTCACCCCACTAAGTGGCCACTACGGTCGGTATGCTGTGCCAATCTGAAGCCAGGAGCCAGGTGCTTCCTCCTGGTCTCCCATGCTGGTACAGGGGCCCAAGGACCTGGGCCACCCTCCACTGACTTCTAGGGCCACAGCAGAGAGCTGGACTGGAAGAGGAGCAACTGGGACAGAACCAGTGCCCCAACCGGGACTAAAACCCGGGGTGCTGGCGCCACAGGCGGAGGATTAGCCAAGTGAGCCATGGCGCTGGCTGCTTCCTAGACCTTGTTCTTACTGATGAGTTGCACTGCAGAAAAGGACTTTTGATGTTGAATATCTATAGTCTCTTCCCATCAAATAATAAATTCATTGAATCATACTATTACCAAGACACAGTGCTTGGCTGAGTGTGGAGGATTGGAATGATGACCTGGATATGGCTCCTGTTCTCAGTACCTTGAGGTTTTGAACATAGAAATGGGCACATAATCAATTTTTTTTTTTTTTTTGGACAGGCAGAGTGGACAGTGAGAGAGACAGAGAAAGGTCTTCCTTTTGCTGTTGGTTCACCCTCCAATGGCCGCCGCGGCCGGCGCGCTGCAGCCAGCGCACCGCGCTCATCCGATGGCAGGAGCCAGGAGCCAGGTGCTTTTCCTGGTCTCCCATGGGGTGCAGGGCCCAAGCACTTGGGCCATCCTCCACTGCACTCCCGGGCCACAGCAGAGAGCTGGCCTGGAAGAGGGGCAACCGGGACAGAATCCGGCCCCCCAGCTGGGACTAGAACCTGGTGTGCCGTTGCCTCAAGGCGGAGGATTAGCCTGTTGAGCTAGGCACATAATCAATTTTGATTGAAAGTAAACTGTGTAGAGCATAAAGGAATAAACTGGTATCAATAAGGAGCTGAGAGGAAGATTTAACTTTGTGCTGGACTTTGATTTGGACCTTGCCCTTGCAGTTTGCAGGCTGCTTGGTGAATGTGAGAATGTGAAATTTCTTGGTGCCTTCTGAAAACTGCTGAAGTGACTGATGGGAGGTAGAAAAGGGAGAATATATTGGCTAGGTTGGAGTTAAGTTTGTAGGATTTAAAATAATTAATTCTTTTTTAAAGAAGGATTTTAATATTTACTTATTTGAGAGAGTGAGTTAGAGAGAGAGGAAGAGACAGAGAGAAAGGTCTTCTGTTTACTCCCCAGATGATCCCAGCTGCCAAGCTGAGCCCATCCGAAGCCAGGAACCAGGAGCTTCTTCTGGGTCTCTCACGTGGGCCTAGGGGCCCAAGCACTTGGGACATCACCCACTGCTTTCCCAGGCCATCAGTAGAGAGCTGGATTGGAAGAGGAGCAGCGGAGACACAAATCAGTGCCCACGTGTGATACTGGCTCCCGATACTACTATGCCACAATGCCAGCCCCTATTGAAATTGAGGCTCGTCCTGTCTCTTACTCTTTCAAATAAACTAATTAAAAAAATAAAAAAAGAAATTTTGATATTTTATCCATATAAAGTGAATAGGAAATAATATAGGAAATATAACAAGGTTATCTACTACCCATATTTAAAATATGTTAACATTTTTGCTGTATGTGTTCATGCTTTTTTAAAAATATGTTTAAAAATGAACCTATAAAGGCTGGTGCTGTGGCGTAGCAGGTAAAGCTGCCACCTGCTGTGCTGGCATTCCATATGGGCACCAGTTTGAGTCCTGGCTGCTCCACTTTCTATCCAGCTGTCTGCTATGGCCTGGGAAAACAGGAGAAGGTCCAAGTCCTTGGGCCCTTACACCTGCGAGGAAGACCTGGAAGAAGCTCCTGGCTTCGATCGGCACAGCTCCGGTTGTTGTGGCCAATTGGGGAGTGAACCAGTGGATGGAAGACCTCTCTCTGCCTCTCCTTCTCTCTCTGTGTAACTCTGACTTTCAAATAAATAAAATAAATCTTAAAAAAAAAAAAAAAGAACCATATATTTTTGGAACACTTTAGATTTACAGAAAAGTTGTGGCAACAATATGGAGCTCCCATAAACCTCATCCCTAGTGTATCATATTGTTGCCATCTTGCATGCTAACTGTTATACCATATTAACTGTTAAAATTAATGGGGCCGGCGTGGCACCGTGGCTCACTTGGTTAATCCTCTGTCTGCAGTGCTGGCATCCCATTTGGGTGCCGGGTTCTAGTCCCAGTTGCTCCTCTTCCAGTGCAGCTCTCTGCTGTGGCCTGGGAAGGCAGTGGAGGATGGCCTAGGTGCTTGGGCCCCTGCACCTGCATGGGAGACCAGGGGAAGCACCTGGCTCTTGGCTTTGGATAGGTGTAGTGTGCTGGCTGTAGCAGCCATTTGGGGGGTGAACTAACGGAAGGAAGATCTTTCTCTCTCTCTCTCTCTCTCTCACTGTCTTACTCTGTCAAATAATAAAAAAATTTATAAAAAAATTAATGAACCAGTATTAGCATATTACTGTTCACTGAAGTCCACACTCTATCCATATTTCCTTAGTCCTTATCTAATGTTGCTTGCTATTCCAGAATCCAGGATCCCGCATTACACTTATAAGTCATGTTTCCTTGGGCTCTTCTTGGTTGTGGCGGTTTTCCAGAGTTGCCTTGATTTTGGTGACTTTGATGGTTTTGAGGAGCACTGGCTAGGAATTTTTTAGTCAGTCTCTTAACTGGGATTTGTCTGATGCTTTTCCTATGATTTTTCTGGGATCATGAGTCTTGAGAGGAAGATCACAGAGGAAAAGTGCCATTTTGGTCATAATGTAATGTATCAACTTATTGCTGTTGACATTGACCTTTATCTGGCTGAGATGGTGTTTATCAGGTTCTCTACTGTAAGGTTCCTTCCCTATCCCCCTTTTCCACACTGTACTCTTTGGAAGGTCATTTCTTTGCACAGCCCTACTTGAGGAATGAAGAATTTTTTCCCTTTGTGGAAACAAATGGTGGCTAGCCAAATGAGAACAAGTTAAGGTTATGTATTCAGGGGTTGTGATAAGAAGGGACTCACTCAACCACCATTACTTGCATTTGGCAGAGAGTGAGAAAGCTTTATAGTGGCTTGGAGGCTGTTGGCATGAAGCAGCTGAAGGTGAACTACCTAGAAGATGGCTCAAGTACTGGGATCCCTGTTGCCAACGTGGGAGGCATGGACAAAGTTCTGGCTGCTGACTTTGGCCAGGCACAGTCTTGACTATTGAAGGCAATTGAGAAGTGAACCAGCAGATGGGAAGATATCTGTGTGAGTCTCTGTTTCTGTCTCTGTCTCTCTGCCATACAAATATATAAAAGATTAAAGTTAAAAAAAAGAGGTGGGCATCCTATGTCCTTGGTTATTGGTGCCTAATTAGCTTTCTCTAGTTCCAAAATTGGGGAAAAATAATCAGGGAAGCTGTCAGTTATTGATCAAGCCTGATAATTGAGTTGAATGCCTCTGAAGTTACGTACTTGCCAGTTCAGGTTGCTGTAGCAAATATATTGTAGACTGAGTAGCTTAAACAACAGAAATTTATTTCCTACAGTCTGGAGGCTACGAATTCCAAGATCCAGATGCCAGCAGGGTGCTGTGGCACAGTGGGTTAATCTTCCGCTTGCGGCAGCAGCATCCCATGTGGGTGCCAGTTCTAGTTCCGGCTGCTCCTCTTCTGATCCAGCTCTCTGCTATGGCCTGGGATAGCAGTAGAAGCACCTGCATGGGAGACCTGAAAGAAGCTTGGGGTCGGCCCAGCTCTAGCCATTGCAGCCATTTAGGGAGTGAACCAATGGAAGGAAGACCTCTCTCTCTCTCTCTCTCTCTCTCTCTCTCTCACTCTCTCTCACTGTCTGACTCTACCTATCAAATAAATAAATAAAACGCTTAAAAAAAAGATGCCAGCAGATCTGTTATCTGGTGAGAGACTTGTTGGTTTGCAGGTGGCTGTCTTCTCCTTGTATCCTTACATAGTAGAGACCAGAGAGGCAGCAAACCTTATTTTGCTTCTCTTTTGATAACACTAATCTCATTCATGAAGGCTCCATCCATGTGACCTAATTATATCCCTAAGGTCTCATCTCCAATTACCATCACAGCAAGGATTAGGTTTAAATGTATGAAATCTGAGATGACATATTCAGTGCATAGCCTTCTAAGTTGCTGGTTGTGGATCAGAGTTCTATTTTTATATATGGTCTTATCATTTCCTCTTTGTGTATTCAAGTTTTCACCCACCTGAAGGGTGTCTTCTTAATCATTTAATTCAATTCTTTAAAAAATGTATTTATTTATTTAAAAGGTAAAGAGACAGAAATCCCATATCTGCTGGTTCATTTCCCAAATGCCTGCAACAGCCATGCCTGAGCCTGACCAAGGAGCCAGGAACACAATGCAGTTCTCCCACCCAGGTGACAGGGATTCAGCTGCTTTCAGCCATCACCTGCTGTCTGCCAACAGGAAGACAGAATTGGAAGCAGAGATGGGGCTAGAACCCAGGCATTCTGATACAGGAAGCAGGTGTCCCAAGTAGCATCTTAACTACTAAGCTAAATGCCCACCCCTCAATCATTTTTTAAATCAATATGGATTTATGGAAACTTATTTTATACTTTGGCTTATAACTGCTTTATTTACTTTATTGAAGAAATTATTTCAGTTTTGGCCTTTGATACTTTTCTGGGTGACTCCTGTGCACCTTTGGCTCTCATCATAGTGAGGTTTTTTTTTTTTTCTTTTTCTGAAAAGTTTTTTAAAAAAAACTTTTTAGCACTACAAGACTTGTATGCTTCCTTTGTTATCTCTCTTTAAAAAAAAGCCTTTAGGGGTGGCATTATGGTGTAGCAGGTAAAGTTGCCATTTATGATGCCTGCATCCCATATAGGCTCTTTTTTAATTAATTAATTATTTTTTTAAGGAATACAAATTTCCTAAGTACAACTTTAGGAAAATAGTTATTCTTCCCACCATACTCGCCCTCCCATCCCTCCTCCTCCTCCCTCTCCCCTTCCCAGTACCATTCTCTATTAAGATTCATTTTCAATTAACTTTATACACAAAGGACCAACTCTACACTATGTAAAGATTTCGACAATTTGCACATACATGCACACACACAAACTGAGAACAAGTATCACAGTTAACTCTTATAATACAACTCATTGAGGACAGAGGTCCTGCATGGGGAGTTAGTGCACAGTGACTCCTGTTGTTAGTTTAACAATTAACACTCTTATGTATGACATCAGTGACCACCCAAAGCTCTTGACATGAACTGCCCAGGCTATGGAAGCTTTTTGAATCCACAAACACTGTCAGTATTTAGACAAGTCCATAAGCAAAGTGGAAGTTCTCTCCTCCCATTTGAGAAAAGTACCTCCTCCTTTGGCCACTTCTTTCCACTGGGGTCGCATTCACAGAGATCCTTCATATAGAATTTTTTTTTTTTGCCACAATGTCTTGGCTTTCCATGCCTGAAATGCTCTCACCTGCTTTTCAGCCAGATCAGGAAAACTTAAGGGCTGATTCTGAGGTCAGAGTGTTACTTTAAAGCAATTGTCATTCTATGAGTCTGCTATGTGGACTGCTTCCTATGTTGGAACGTTCTCTCCTTTTAAAATTCTATTATAATTATCTGACACTTGATCCTATTTATATGGTCACTTTAAACTTAATCCCATCTGTATGTTCACTTTAACACTTAATATGAGGCTGGCGCTGCGGTTCAATAGGCTAATCCTCCGCCTAGCGTCGCCGGCACACCAGGTTCTAGTCCCGCTTCGGGTGCCGGATTCTGTCCCGGTTGCCCCTCTTCCAGACCAGCTCTCTGCTGTGGCCCAAGAGTGCAGTGGAGGATGGCCCAAGTGCTTGGGCCCTGCACCCCATGGGAGACCAGGAGAAGCACCTGGCTTCTGCCATCGGATCAGCACGGTGTGCAGGCCTCAGCGCGCCAGCCGTGGCAGCCATTGGAGGGTGAACCAATGGCAAAGGAAGACCTTTCTCTCTGTCTCTCTCTCTCTCACTATCCACTCTGCCTGTCAAAAAATTAAAAATAAAAATAAATAAAACACTTAATATGATCACTTTAACACTTAAGATGACATTTTTATCACCTAGCATAATGGGGTTTGGGGTCCCATATGGGCTCTTGTTCGAGTCCTGATGTTCCACTTACGATCCAGCTCCCTCTAATGGCCTGGGAAAAGCAGCAGAAGCTTGCCAAGTGTTTGGGTCCTTGTACTCCTAGCTTTGGCCTGGCCCAGCACTGGTCATTGTAGCCGTTTGGGGAGTGAACCAGCAGATCGAAGACCTCTATCTCTTTTCTCTTTCTCTCTCTCCTTCCCCCTCTTCCTCTCCCTCTCTTTCTCCCTTCTCCTCCCTCCTCACTCTTTCCCTCTCCCCTTCCCCTTCCCTCTTCCTCTTTCTGTAGCTCTAACTTTCAAATAAACAAATAAATCTTAAAAACAAAGGGAAAAACCTCTTACCTATTCATGGAGAGCTGTTCCTGCATCCTTTCTGCCCTTCCTTCTCTATTGCTAACCATGATCTTGAAGTTGGTGGTGTTCTCACGTATTTAATATATTCACAGACAATAGTAATTTTTCTGAGTTTAAAACATTTAAATACCCTTCTGCATACCCTTCTGCGACTTCATTCTGTTATTGAAATTTATGAGATTTTCCATTTTGTAGATCTAGTTCATTTATATTCATTGTTGTATAGTATTCTATCATGTGAATATACCACAGCATATCTATTCCACCATGAATAAACAATGTATGTAGAATTTCCTAAGGGAAAGTATTGTCAGTGGCGATGGGATGCATTAGGGAAAGTCTGGAAATTTGAGGGGACATTTTAAATTATCATAAATTAACCTTATTGACATTGAGAAGATAAGGACAAAGGATGCCTGGTGTCCTTCATATGTATGCCCACCAGTGTTCCACATAATTTATGAATATCCTGCTCAAGTATTTTTTTGAAGATTAATTTATTTGAAAAGCAGAGTTGCAGAGAGGCAGAGGCAGAGAGAGAGAAAGAGGTCTTCCATCTCCTGGTTCACTCCCCAAATGGTCTCAACAGTCAGAGCTCGGCTGGTCCAAAGCCAGGAGCCAGGAGCCTCTTCCAGATCTCCCACTTGGGTGCAGAGGCCCAAGCACTTGGGCAGTTTTCTACTGCTTTCCCAAGCCATAGCAGCGAACTGGATCGGAAATAGAGCAGCCAGCATTCAGAACTGGTGCCCATATGGGATGCTGGCCCTGCAGGTGGTAGCGTTACCTGCTATGCCACAGCGCCAGCCCCTCAAGTATTCTTACATACAAAGACTCCATTTATAAAATGACCTAACTATGGCCTAGCAGCTGAGGGATAGCCGCCTATACCATGTGGGCTCTGGGTCATGTTCCTCCTGTTCCGAGTCCCATTTAGCTACCTGCTAATGTACCTGGGAAACCAATGGAAGACGGTTGAAGTCCTTGGACCTCTGTACCCATGTGAGAGACCTGGAAGAATCTCCTGGCTCTTGGCTTCAGCTTGGCCTGGCCTGGGGAATGTGGTTGGAAGATCTCTCTCTGTCTCTCCTTCTCTCTGTGTAACTCTGCCTTTCAAATAAATAAATAAAAGCTAAAAAAAAAAAAAAAATGATCTGCCTCTAATCTCTGTATATAAACCCAAAGTATATTTGGCAGGGTTTTAATATGTGCTTTTTTTGTTCGTTTGTTTATTTGTTTGTTTTTGACAGGCAGAGTGGCCAGTGAGAGACAGAGAGAGAGAAAGGTCTTCCTTTTTGCCGTTGGTTCACCCTCCAATGGCTGCCACGGCCGGCGCTCTGCAGCTGGCGCATTGCGTTGATCTGAAGCCAGGAGCCAGGTGCTTCTCCTGCTCTCCCATGGGGTGTGGGGCCCAAGCACTTGGGCCATCCTCCACTGCACTCTCGGGCCACAGCAGAGAGCTGGACTGGAAGAGGAGCAACTGGACAGAATCTGGCACCCCGACCGGGTGCCGGTGCTGCTAGGCAGAGGATTAGTCTATTGAGCTGCAGCACCGGCCAGTGCTATTGTTTTTAACCATCAAAACTACCATGCAAATTGAAGGAAGACTTTACTTTTTTTTTTAAATAGGAAACGTTTATTTAATAAATATAAATTTCGAGAGTATAACTTTTGGATTATAGTGGTTCTTCTCCCCATAACCATTTTCCCACCCACAGACCATCCCATCTCCTATTCCCTCTCCCATCCCATTCTTTATTAAGATTCATTTTTAATTATATACAGAAGATCAACTCTATACTAAGTAAAGATTTCAAAAGTTTGCACCCACACAGACAAAGTATAAAGTATTGTTTGAAGACTAGTAGTTTTACCGTTAATTCTTGTAGTACAACACATTAAGGACAGAGGTCCTACATGGGGAGCAAGTGCACAGTGACCCCTGTTGTTGATTTAACAATTGACACTCTTATTTATGGCATCAGTAATCATCTGAGGCTCTTGTCATGAGCGGCCAAGGCTATGGAAGCCTCTTTAGTTCACCAACTCCGATTTTATTTAGACAAGTTCATAGTCAAAGTGGAAGTTCTCTCCTCCCTTCAGAGAAAGGTACCTCCTTCTTTGACGGCCCCTTCTTTCCACGGGCATCTCACTCACAGAGATCTTTCATTTAGGTCATTTTTTGTCACAGTGGAAGACCTTACTTTGTTCAGAACTTTACTGAGAATTCTTTACCCTTTTGGAAACTCATGATTGCATTACCATCCAGCATATCCTGAATTCCTAATCCGGCACACATGGATTCATCTGCACATGTTGGTTTTTGCATTCATGATGATGCACATTGGCATGCATATGCTTGTCAACTTAATTAAGCATTCTACCAAAGTCATGAAAATATTTGCATATTTTTAAAAAAGATTTATTTATTTGAAAGGTAGAGTCGTAGAGAAGCAAATGCAGAGGCAGAGAGAAGTCTTTCATCTGCTGGTTCACTCCCCAAATGGCTGCAATGGTTGGAGCTGGGCTGATCTGAAGCCAGGAGCCAGGAGCTTCTACTGGGTCTCCCATGTGGATGCATAGGCCCCAGGACTTGGACCATTCTCTACTGATTTCCCAGGTCATAGCAGAGAGATAAATTGGAAGTGGAGCAGCTGTGACTCAAATGGGCACCCATATGGGATGCTGGCACTACAGGTGGCGTCTTTACCCACTATGCCACAATGCTGGCCCCACATCTGCATATTTTTAGAATTATGTTATTTTTTTTTTTTTTCAAGTGCACAGCTGGGTGTATTTTTGCCGCCTGGGATCCAGGTAAACAGCACCCGGGGGAAGCTACAGAACCCCAGGAAGACACTTGCGGGCACCCCGGGAATAACCCAGAGCCTGGCTTCCAGCAGTCATGGTCGGCGCTGCCCGTGTGAACTTCATGTGGCGGGAAGAATTATGTTATTTTAAATAAACCCAGGACTAACGTGTGGCAAATGAGGTTGCTTTGGTGTAAAACTGAAGGAGATACTTTGAGTCCTGCGAATGCAGCCTCAGCTTTTGCATCATTTTTTGTGCTCTAAACATTTTTCTTGCCCAATCCTAATGCTGCCTTAATTACAAATTATGTTGTTTATTTCTCATTTATATTATAGTTATGATATTTAAATATTTTTAAATTTTATGTAACAAGTAGATTGTTAAGTTTGCTATAGTATTTGAAGAAGTTTTTTAAATGATTTGTTCTAAAAGAAGTATTATGTACAATTGGTCTGAGAACCACTTTTTTCTGGCACACACTTGGAAGTGTCCATTTCTGGGCCTTGTGAGCATCTAACTTTGGGAGTTGCAGATTCCTTTATAGAATGATT
Organism: Sylvilagus floridanus; assembly: GCA_949820135.1. Taxonomy (NCBI): domain Eukaryota; kingdom Metazoa; phylum Chordata; class Mammalia; order Lagomorpha; family Leporidae; genus Sylvilagus; species Sylvilagus floridanus. Next base: position 30,830,090 of record OX463236.1, on the reverse strand, counting down.
CTATCAGTCAGCAATTGTGTAGTAATCGTACATTTAAAAAAATACAAGCAAACAAGCAACCAACAAAAAAAACCCACTTCAAATTTCAGTGGTTTAAAATAGTATCTATTTTTCCTTGTCCCTCTATGAATTGTTGCAGTTAAAATGAACTGCACTGGATTCCTCTGGGCTCCAATATACAAGTTGGATTGAGGTTTTGAGTTCAGGTACATAGTTTATCTCTTTTATTTGCTTGGAAAAACATCTACCCCAAGATATCTTATGGGAATTACTTGTTAGAAACATAGGAAGGCACATGGAAATATGTAAAATGTCATAAAGGCCAAGGCTAGAACTGGCTCACTCATTCTTTGAAGTGTTCCTGTCCCCTTCTGCCTCCCATCCTTTGGTGTGACAGGTATACCTATAGGCCATTGGCAGACATCTCCAACGAGAGGAACCATAAGGAGGAAGGGTAAGCCAGTGTACTCATAAATGGAGTGAGGAGAACCCTCAGCAGATAAGAGAGAGGTAAAAAAGAGGGGAGACCAATGCTAGAATGGACCAGTTGATTCACAGAAAACATTGCTGACTAGAGCTTTGTGTAAGGATAGTGGTGGACATCAAATGCTTTGATATACTTTATAGAGATTGTTATCGACAACAAAGGTAGGGTGAAGCTGTGACATGTTAATGAAGATCCAGAAGAAAGCAGAGCATACACCCAATGTGGTATTAGGAGAATTGATTGAAATGACTATTTACAAAGATGTAGGCAGGAAAACAAAGAGTGAGGAAGGATCTCTTTGCTGATCCCAGAGGCTAGCAGTAGAAGCGAGTGGCTACTGTCCTTAGTCCTGAAGGGATGGTGAGAAGCAGCAGTCACTGGACCCTGGAGAAGAAAGTGTGGAGAAAGGAGAAAGGCTGTGGCCTTCATGTGTGCCAACCTGTGCCGACACTGCATCCGGAACTGCGGGAAGATGCACCCTCCTGTTCTGCCCTCTGATCCCTTCTTGGGGTCTCCCATTGGTGGAGACCAGCCAGAGGACAAGCAGGGTGGGGAAGGCAGGAAGTGGACCTGGAAAACATCTAGCATAACAGAACACATTTTCTCTGACTACTTGAGCCTTATTTTTTTATTTTTTATTTTTTTGTATTGTATCTTTGTAATTGAGAAATTCTCAATGTGCTATCTTCCGAAGACTTTCTTATGCTGCACCCTGAAGTAAGCTCGTGTGCATGAATGTGTACGTATCTTTTTTTTAACTCTCATTGCCTGTTGGGATATTTTCAGTGAGACATAGATTACTAGGTCCATCTCATGTCTTCCTCCTAACAGAGTTCACTTTCTCTTGAGGGTACTTTCAAGGCTCATAATAATCTTCATCGTTTCTTACCTTTATATGTGTTTGCTGCAAATGCTGTCAAATAGGTAGTGCTTCATAAATCTCTCTTCAATTATTACTTCTCTTTATTTCAGTCCTTATAATCTTATTACAGGAATCTCTCAAGTGATCCTCCTGCCTCTAATCTCTCCTAATCTTTCCCACAACCAGGATATTGTTTTCAAATCCTTTAATATCTTTCTGTTGCCTAGCAGATTAAGCAGAGACATCTTAACCTAAAATCCCATGCCTTCCACCGTTAGCTACCATGAACCTCCTTAGCTTCGTACTCACGTACTTAGCAGCGTCCTACACAGTAGGTGCTCCACTCAGATACTTCATCAACACCATCATTTCCATCACACTTTGTTCTCAGTCGTCTTACACATTCTTCACTTGTGTTGTGAGGGAACCAGGTAATTCATCTTCCAGTTGGACTCCTATTCTTTACATGAGTCCTAATTGTTCCAAATGCTGTGTGTCTTCAATACACCAGTACAGCCCATGGCCTCCTCAATCTCCCTCCAAAGATTCTTCTACATTGTGGTGTGTCTAGGCCTGGCAGCCCCTTGACCTTGAAGTCCTTGGGCCTTTCCCCCTTTAGTGCTTGTTCTTGTGTAAGCTGAGACCTTCTGTTTGAGGTTGGTCACAAGGAGCAACTGACACTCTAAATTGGAGGCCCCCTTCAAATAATCCTGATTTGCTTTTTTTTTTTTAAGTAAAATTTTTATACAAAAATAATTACAGTTTCCAGAAAAGTTGAGAGAACAGTACATTATTTTTTTTTCCTTCCAGAACCATTTGAAAGTACAAAGCTGACATGGTACCCCATCACTCTGAAGTACTCCAGTACCAGTGCTTCCATTACTGTGCTTTATAGCAAAGGGATTCAGTCCACAATCATGCCATACATTTAGTTGCTAGTCTCTCCAGATTCCTTCAATCTGGAACAGTTTCTCCAGTTTTCCCTGACTTTCATGACCTTGATACTTTTTTCAAAAAATATTTATTATTTATTTAAGAGGTGGAGTTACAAAGAGAGAGAGAGACAGAAAGAGACGCAGAGAGACACATGCAGGGAGAGACAGAGATTATCCATCTGCTGGTTCACTCCCCAAATGGCTACAACGTCCAGGGCTGGGACAGGCTGAAACCAAGAGCATGGAACTCCACCCAGGTTTCTCAAGTGGGTAGCAGGAGGCCAGGGCAGATTAGCATGGGTCTACATAGAGCAGCTGGGACTCGAATTGGTGCTCATATGGGATGCTGATGTCCCAGGCGGGAGCTTAGCCCACTGTGCCACAATGCTGGCCCTGACTTCGATACTTTTGATGCATACCTACTGGTTATTTTGTTGAATGTCCTTGAATTTGGGCTTGTCCAGTGGTTCTGCATGATTAAGTCAGGTTATATATGCGCCCTTGGCGAGAATGTCATTGGACTGATGCTGTGCTTTCCTCATTGTGTCCTATCAGGTGGCATATGATTTTATTTGTCCTGCTGTTGATTAGCCTCATTTTGATCACTTGACTGAGGTGGTGTCTGAGAGGATTTTCTACTATAAAGTTACTCTGCTGCCTTTTGTAGTTAATAAGTATCTTAGAAGTGACACTTTGAAACTATGTAAATTCTTTATCCAACTTTTATTTCCTTACACCAGTGTGTGCTCCTTTTTTCCTGCTTTATTCAATGAGATGCCATTTGTTACTAGCAACATTATTTTGATACTTGAATTGTGCTAGATTTGGCCTGGGGGAAACCCTTCTAACTGGTATCTGAATTTTTGGGAAATGTCCTTGTCATTCTTTGAGGACATGATTTCTTTCTAATGTGTTCCGGACTTATTTGTACTTTCCCCACTCTGGCCTTGGAACCAGCATTTTCTCCAAGGCTCCCTTTATCCTTTTAGTGGAGAAAAATATATAGAAGTCCAGATCTGGGCAGCAAGTATGCTTACTGCCATTGGGTGTTACTGCATGCAGTCTTCTTGGGACAGAGCAAGGGAATATATGCACACATACACAGATGTGTGTATTTTCATGTAAATTATTTTCTATATTTAATGTTTATCTATCAACGCTCTTGAAATCATGAGTCCACATTGATAAATTCAAGTCTAATCCTCAGGGTTCATTCCATTTTTCTTCTTTCTATACTGGTTCCTTCCCTGACAGTGGGAAATCTAGAACTTTTTATCCTTAATACTTTTACTTAATTGTTCATTCCACCCTTATGTAACCAGTATCTCTTAAAATCCCTTCTCACCTGGCTCTGGCTCTGACAGGAATAGGCTCTGACACCAGTTGTTGAGGAGCCCCTCTCAGGGCCCTGATCTTCCTGTTTGGGCTCCAAAGCCCAATATATTCTACTTTCTTCTCCCTGTGCTGCAGGGGACACCATCCTCACAACTCTGGCTCTCACGCCTGCCTATCTGCTCTCTGTTCTTAGACACACTGCTTCCATCCTGATGCCCCGTCCAGGGCTGTCTACCTGCATAGATGCTCTCCTCACCCTACTCTCCGTGTCAGAGTGCTGCCTTCTCCCCTCACTGTGTGTCCCCAGCCAGCAAAGATATCTACCTTGCTTGGCCCTGCTGTGGCTTTAGAAATGAGTTATTTAGGGAACGAAGAGAAAGAAAAGGCAGATCCACCTTTATCAATGATTTTCATCCTCTTCCTTCTTACTATTAAAAATATTTACAAAAAGTTTATTAGATACTGCAGCCCTGGAATTTTGATAGTGTTCTCTTATTGCCTCTTGCCCTCTTTTATTCAGCTGTGCCATTATCTGTTAAATTCTTCACTTCTTAAGGTGGAACTGGTCTAATTCTGTGAAGGTGTTAAAACTGAAGAATTGAACCTAATTGCAAAGAGCATGTCTGCTGGAGGACAGCAGTCACAGTGCAAGCTCCAGTTTGTGCATATTTATCTCAGCACAGTTGTTGTGTGTGTCAAAGGGATGGAGGGAGAGAGAGAGAGAAAAAATTTCTGAAAGTTGGCATGATTAACTTGTAAACCTGCTCTTCTTGTGAAGGGGCATTCTTTAAACATTTGTAATTTCTAGAAAACTTTTTGTCTGCAACAGACCATAGATTAAGTAGCCTCTCCCAGTGTGGCAGAAGGATCTACTTGTCTAACAACGTCTCCACTACACTGGAAATTATTCAAGGACAGGAGTGTAGGCTCTGTGACAGTAGTATGTCTGCTATGAACACCTGGTCTGGAACTCTAGCACTGTGCTCTGCATACTTGGCCAACACCAAAGTCCTTTCCCTTTCCCTCTCTCCCTCCCTCCGTCCCTTCCTTCCTGAGATTTATTTGAAAGGGAGGGAGGGAGGAAGGGAGAGAGAGAGAGAGATCTTCTATCTACTCTTCGCTCACCAGACGTTTGCAACAGCTGGTGCTGGGCCAGGCTGAAGCCAGGAGCCAGGAGCTTCTTCCAGGTCTACCATGTGAGTAGCAGGGGCCCAAACACTTGGGCCATCTTTGGCTTCTCTTCTGAGGCCATTAGCAGGGAGCTGAATTGGAAGTGGAACAGCTGGGGCATGAACTGGTGCCCAAATGGGATGTCAACATCGCAAGTGGTGGCTTTAGCCACTACACCACAATGCCAGCCTCCATGCTCTTTCTTTTATACTTCATCATATGCAGACTAAGATGGGCTCTGTCTGCTTTGAGCTAATGGTGTGGTTATCCCAGAGTCTAGGGACAGTCTGTTACCTAACAGCACGTCCCTCTTGTCCATGTTGGAGATAGTTCTGTGTAGTGTAAACTAAGTGCTCAGTAAGTTTGTATACACTTCACTTTACTTATTGTAGTACTTAATACCCCCACCCCACCCCAGTTTCCTCCCAATGATCTAGTAATAGCTGAGGGAATGGATGGGAAGGTGACTCTATTATTTAACATCTGTGCCACTTAAGATGAATTATCTAATATTGGAGGATCAGTTTCCTCTGTAGTACAGTGGGGGATTTGAATAATTTCCTCATTGAGTTGCTGTGAGGATTAAATGGGGTACAACTATGTAAATGTGCCCAACACCTGTGCCAGAGTGGGTTCTCGGTGCAGGCATTGTTTACTTCCCCTACTTCAAGTTTAAGGGGCTCCTATAAGAAAGTGAAGATGGCTGAACCAACAGTGTCCTAATGACCATTCAGGCATAATATTTACCTAAAAACTGTCATTTTCCTTGACTGAGTAATCCCATGACTATTACTATGATTAACAAAATTGAATCTTGAGCAAGAACTCTCCATGGCTTGGGTCTCAGTCCTCAATTTTGATCTCGTCAATGGTAACTAGGTTTGGGAGTAATTCTTTTTGACACCAGATGGCGCTTATCCATGTATGTGTGAGGCTGTCCTGTATAAAGTTATGTTTGGGGAAAAACACATCTTGTGACTTTTCAGAATTGTATAGTGATTTTGATACTCATGCTCACCCTGGTGGTGAGCTGTTTTAGGGCTAAACCATGGGGTAAGGACAGAAGTTTGGTGAGAGTTTTACAGTTCTTTTAGATCATTCTTTTTACCCATCTAATTCCCAACCCCTATATTTAAACACAAGGTATTTACTATGGAAAATAATAAGATGGGAAGAATGCAGGTGAATAAATATGGTATTGATGTTTTATAGAGGTATATGAAATTGGACATGCACTAAATCATGAATTAGAGCTATGAAGACAATGAAGTAATTTGTAGACTCATAATAATTTCCTGTTTTTTCAATATGTTCACAAAAGCATTCATACTCTGACACACTAGTAGTGGATAATCAGCATTATAAGAACTCAGAGCCCATTAGAAATATTGTGACTGCTAAAAAAATTTGAAATGTTTTCTGTATCACTTTTGATAAAATTCAATAGATATTTATCAAGCCTCCCATCATGATACAGAGAGGAGACATGGTCCCTTCCCTTCATGAAGTTAGAAATAATTACCATGTATGATTGAGGTTAGCTGCTATAATAGAAATTGCATGGGATCAGAAGTAAGGGTTATCAGAATGTGGGGAACCACAGGCCGGCCACCTGTGGGGACCTCCTCATTGCAATCTGCCTTAACCTGCTGAGCATAACAAAGTCAAAGAAGTACTGACCGCTAGACATGCAAGAGATACACCTTCAACCTGAGGATATGTATGCCCTTTGATCTGATCAATGGACTGCTCGCCCTAGGGGACTGAGAATGGATAAGAGACCTGGATAGGGGCGGGAAGGGCAGGGCAGCCTCTTCAGTCTTTCTCTCCTTCTTTCTCTCGGCTGCTTCTGCTCTTTCTTCTCTTTCTTTCTCTCCTTTCCTTCTTCTATCACTAAAAATAAAAGTTCCTTGAGAACCGATCAACAGTGGTCGTGTTGTGCGTGAATCCGTGGGTTGGACCCTTGCTGGCAAGGGTTCAACAAGTGGTGCCGTGACTCGGATCGCTGGATTCAAAGTCCAGACTTCGACATCAGAATTTGTAGTAAGGGGCTGTTTTAGATGAGATGCAAGAGGAATACTGTTAGATATTTCTTACTTATTGTGTTTTCCCTGAATATTTGACATAAGCAATTTGGAAACAAATACTTTGGTGAAATATAATTTTAACTTTTATAATGTTTCAAATGATTCCTGGAATAGTTTTGGCATGCATGTATGATCAAAGTCTGTTATAATTCAAAGTAGGTGACTTTGCTTTTTCATCTGAACTGCAAGTGGAAAGGGGGATAGGGAGTGAGGGTTGGTGGCAACTGAGAGTTAGTGGTGGTTTGGTTTGGATATGGTTTGTTTTCCAAGCTTGATCTCCAATGTAAGGGTACTGAGAGGTGATGGAACCTTAAGATGTGAGCCCTAGAGAAGGGAATTAGATCATGGGGCATCATGCACAGAAGATTCTTTCTCACCTCCTGGGAATGGGTTAGGTCTCAGGAGACTGGATTGGTTACTGCCGGAGCAGGTATTACAACACATGCTTGGCTTCCTTAGCTCATTTTTCTGCTTTCTCTCTCACTGTGCCACCTCTCTCATGCCCTTATGTACATGCCTACTTGCCATTCTTCTTGTGTGTGCTCCTACCCTGAAATGCTGTCTGCCACGTTATAATGCAGCAGTCCTATTTTGAACCCCCTGCCTCCAAGACTGTAAGCTAAATAAACCTCTTTCCAGGGGCTGGCATTCATCCTAGCAGTTAAGATGCAGGTTAAGATGCCTGCACCCCACTTCACAGTACCTGGGTTCAATATCTGACTTCAGCTCCTGACTCCAGCTTCTTGCTAATATAGACCTTGGAAGGCTCAGGTTGACAGGTTCCTGCCACCCATGTGAGATACCTGGTTTAAGTTCCTGGTTCCTGGCTTCTATCTGGACTAATTCTGAGCATTGTAGGTATTTGGGGAGTGAGCCAGTGAATGAGAGCTGGTTTGCTGTATCTGTCTGTATCTCTGTCTCTCAAAAATTTTTAAAAGCTTATTTTTTAAAAGCTTATATACCAGTCACAAGTATTTTGTTGTAGAAATACAAAGTGGACTAAGACTCTGGAAATAAATCAGTTAGTTGACAGCTTGTGATTGTGTAGGACAAGTGGTCTTATTTGCAAACAGCAAAAACTGACCCTGGCTAATATAAGGAAAAGTGAAAAACTTTAGAATCTGATGGGAAGCTGAAGTATTAGATTTTAGAAAGAACAAAGTCCAGACCATCTTAGGGATCTAGGTAACAGGAACTGTGAGTTTTTCAGTATGCCATGGTCACAATGACTGACTCCCAGCCACTTCAGTTTTCTAATCTATTACTTAAAAGAAAAATCATGGTAGATATCAGTCTCTTTGGAGAGCACAGCTGGTTACAGTCCCATTTGGCATCAGATAGAAGGGTGATGGCTAGTGTGAGGAAAGGGAGTTCAGGCTTCATGGGAAGACAGAGTTTCAGTGTGTTAAGTTGGAGATACTCAGATATTCAAATTGAGGCATCTGGGAGGTAGTTGGATATATGAGTCTGAAGGGAGAGAGAGGGACAGAGGGAGGTCGGTCTTGCACATAATTAGTTTGTAGGTATTGTTAAAGTCATGGGATTTGAGATGATTACTAAAGGAGTAAGTATACAAAAGAGGCCTTAAATTACATACTGGGGCTTTCCAACCTGAAGAGATTGGGAAGAGGGAAGAACAGGCAAGGAGATGAAGAGAATGATTAAGAATTCCTGCAGTCAGGTCTCTCAGTGAGAATTCATGTGTGTATTCTTGCCCTCTAAGCCCTTTCCAATAGTCTGTTCATCTACATTCTCTAATCTCCAACCCCCCAGCCACCAATCCTTTGTGGATAGTACTCCCTTCAAATCTTTGCTTCCTCATTAGCACATAGGCACTGCCCACAAATTGATAATTATTCTGTTCATTAGCCTTCTTTTCTTGCAAAGTGAGAAGATGCAAGTGCAATATTACTTTCAAAATTTATTTATTGTTTGTATTTGAGAGAGAGAGAGAGAGAAAAAACAAAGAAGGAAGAGGCAGAAGATGGGGAGGAATGGAGGAGGACAGATAGATAGATAGATAGGAGAGAGAGAGAGATAGATAGGAGAGATGAGTGAGAGCTAGAAAGAAAATCTCCCACCCACCAGTTTATTTCCTAATTCTGCAATAGCTAGAGTTAAGCCAGGGCAGAAGCCAGGAGCCAGGAGCTCAATCTGGCCCTCTCACATGGGTGGCGAGGACCTAAGTACTTGATCCATTACCTGTGCCTCCCAGGATGCACATTAACAGCATGGAACAGAGACTGGAATCCAGGCCCTCCGATATGGGATGCAGGCATCCTACATTGTGTCTTAATGACTCTACCAGACACCTACCCATGGAACCCATTAGTTTTGTCTTACTCTATGTTGATACCCTATCCAAACTCTATCTACCCCGTCTACCTACCTTCTCTGTCTCTAGTAATCAGTATTTTAAGTTCAGATTGACTTTTTTAAAAAAATTTCCATGTATGAAAGAGAACATTGTGCTATTTGTGTGTACCTGGCTTATTTGTCAGCGTAATGATACTCAGTTCTATCCATTTTGCTGCAAATGCCAGGATTTCATTCTTTTTCTTGACAGTAATATTCCACGATGTTTGTATGCCACATTTTCTTTATCCATTTATCTGCTGGTGGATACCTAAGTTGATTCTGTATCTTGGCTATTGTGAATAGTGCTTCAGTGAACATGGAAGTATAGGTGTCTCTTTATAGGTTGATTTTATTTCCTTCAGGTATATACCTGGGAGTGGGATAGTTGGGTAATATGTCAGAGCTATTTGTAATTTTTTTTGTGGAACTTTTATATTGTTCTCTATACTGTCTGTACTAATTTGCATTCCCAGCAATAGTGTATAAGGGTTTCATTTATTTGAAAGGCAGAGTAATAGAGAAGGGGAGAGACAGAGAGGGAAAGAATCCTCCATTTGCCGGTCCACTCCGCAAATGGTCCATGGCCCAGGCTGGGCTAGGCTGAAGTCAGGATCCAGGAGCTCTGTTATCTCCTGTGAGTCAAAGGGGCCCAATCTTCTGCTGCTTTTTTCACCTGCATTAGCTGAGAGCTGGAAGGAAAGCCAAGCAGCCAAGATGTGAAGTAGCCCCCGGATATGTTATCAGCACCCTGGTGTCACAAGTGGCAACTTAACCCACTTTGCCACAGCACCAGTCCTGGGTCCCATTTTTGTCATATTCTTGCCAGCATTTCTTATTTTTTGCCTTTTCATAATGGTCATTGTAACTGGAATAATGATATCTCATTGTGGCTTGATTTACATTTCCCTGATAGCTAGTGATATTGAGCATTTTCATGTATGTTTGTTCACCATTTGTATTTCTTCTTTTGAAAAATGTCTATTCAGATCTTTGCCCATTTCTTAACAGGGTTGCTTGTCTTTTGTTGTATTTTTTGAGTCCCTTATATGTTCTCTATATTAATTGATTGTCAGATGCATAGTTTGAAACTATTTTTTTAAAAAAATTTGCTTTATGTATTTGAAAGCATTACAGAAAGAGGACAGTTGGGGTGGGGTGGGTGAGGAGAGAGAGAGAGAGAGGGAGAGCGAGATTCTATATATTCTCCAAATGGCTGCAATAGCCAGGGCTGGAACTCCAGGTCTCCCGTTTTTTGTTTTTTGTGTTTTCTTTTTTTATTAATTTATTTATTTGAAAGTCAGAGTTACATAGAGAGAAAGAGAGGCAGAGAGAGAAGTCTTCCATCCTCTGGTTTATTCCCCAGTTGGCAACAATGAAGCCAGGAGCCAGGAACTTCTTCTGGGTGTATGGGCTCAAGGTTTTGGGCCATATTCTACTACTTTCTGGGGCCATAGAAAAGAGCTGGATCAGAAGTAGAGCAGCCAGGACCTGACTTGGTACCCCTATGTGATGCCAGCACTGCAGGTGGTGGGTTTACCTGGTACGCCACAGCGCTGACCCCAGATCTCCCATTTGAAGAGTGTGTCAGGTGTCCAAGTACTTGGGCCATCTTCTGCTGCCTTCTCAAGCACATTAGCAGGAAACTGGCTCAGAAGTGGAGCAGCCGGAACTTGAGCTGGCACTCATGTGGGTTGCTGGCATCGTGCAGGTGACAGCTTAACCCACTGTGTCACAACATCACAAGTGTCCCATTCTGTTGTTGGTTTCCTTTGCTATGTAGGAGTTTCTTCATTTGTCACAGTCCCATTTATCTAGTTTTGCTTTTGGTTTCTATGCTTTTGGGGTCTTATACAAAAAAATCATTGCTTATGCTAATATATCGCAGTATTTCCCCAATGTTTTCTAGTAGTTTCATATTTTACATCCATTTTGAGTTAATTTTTATATAAAGTGAGAAGTAGGAGTGAGGTCTTATTTCTGTGTTCTGCATATGGATATTGAGTTTCCCTAGCACCATTTATTGAACAGACTGTTCTTTCTCCAGTATAGGTTTTTGGTGTCTTTGTCAAGAATCAATTGGTTGTGGATACAGAAAATGTGTTATTTGAAGAATTTTTCTTCTTCACTAAATTTTTTTAAAGATTTATTTATTTGAAAGAGTTACAGAGAAAGGTAGAGACAGAGAGAGGTCTTCCATCCGCTGGTTCAGTACCCAGATGGCCGCAACAGCCAAAACTGTCGATCTGAAGCCAGGAGTTTCTTCCAGGTCTCCCATGCGGGTGCAGGGGCCCAAGGACTAGGGCCATCTTCTACTGCTTTCCCAGGCCACAGCAGGGAGCTGGATCTTTAAAGGACTCAGAAGTGGCATTTGGGCCAGCGCCGCGGCTCAATAGGCTAATCCTCTGCCTGTGGCGCTGGCACACCGGGTTCTAGTCCTGGTCAGGGCACCGGATTCTGTCCAGGTTGTCCCTCTTCCAGCTCAGCTCTCTGCTGTGGCCCGGGAGTGCAGTGGAGGATGGCCCAAGTGCTTGGGCCCTGCACCTGAATGGGAGACCAGGAGAAGCACCTGGCTCCTGGCTTTGGATCAGTGTGGTGTGCCTACCGCAGCACGCCAGCTGCAGTGGCCATTGGGGGGTGAACCAACGGAAAAAAAGGAAGACTTTTCTCTGTTTCTCTCTATCCACTCTGCCTGTCAATAATAATAATAATAATAATAATAATAATAATAATAAAAAAGAAGTGGCATTTTGGTTTTTATAGGTCAGAACAGAAGTCAAATAGCTAGCACCCCAAAGCTAGCAAGGGAGAAAAATAATTCATAGTATAAGATTGGCTAGGGGATGGGGCTGGCACTGTGGCGCAGCGGGTTAAAGCCCCAGCCTGCAACGCCAGCATCCCATATGGGTGCCCATATGGGATGCCGGCGCTTCAGGCCTCTCTTCTTCACTATTCTCAGGTACCTCAGAGAATGGTTAAAAATTATAAATCCATGGTGGCGAATTGCATAGAACCATCTAAATGAGCTTAGCATTTTTTATTCTTAGACATCTAATCAGGTTTTGGGGAGGTCACCATGACAGTGAAATGCAGTTGAAGGACAGGTAGGAGCAGACTTACTTGGGGTCACATAACCTCCTTTTGGGCCTTTGGGTTTATTGTGTAATCACCAGCCTGGCTGCTTTAGGCTGCAGAAGAAAACTGATCCTGCTTGGATGTTCTGAGCCGAGGCTAATTTTATTGTTATTGAAAACTGGTCTCTCATTAGGTTCCTGACTTGGCACCACCTCCAGAGTTTCATATATATTGATTTCCTGTAAAATTGCTCCTGGCACACAACTGCGCAGTCATTACTGACCTGAACTACTTGCTCAGACACCTCACCAGAAACCTTAACCAGGGGCTTCTCTTGTTCATTTCCAGATTCAGTCTCTCTGCTACCAGTAATCACTCACCATGGGTACACTGTTTTTTATTCCTCTCCCCCCAGCCCCTAGTCAATCTTTTTTTTTTTTTTAATAATTATTTTATTTACTTGAAAGACAGGTGTTACAGAGAGAAGTAGAGCTAGAGAGAGAGAGAGAGGTCTTGCATTCCGCTTGCTCACTCTCCAGATGATGCTGCCAATATGGGATGCTGGCGTTGCAGGCTGGGGCTTTAACCCGCTGCGCCACAGTGCCAGCCCCATCCCCTAGCCAATCTTATACTATGAATTATTTTTCTCCCTTGCTAGCTTTGGGGTGCTAGCTATTTGACTTCTGTTCTGACCTATAAAAACCAAAATGCCATTTATGAGTCCTTTAATGTATTACAATCTGCAGATATCCTAATTATTATAAATTTTATTATAAAGCTAATTGATGTTTGTGGATAAATGTACTTAGTCTAATAATATGAACACTAGAGGGCACTCTTGAAAAGATAAAGCATAGATTGATTCATTTCTTTGGTTTTTGAATTCTTTATGATCCTAGTGAAATAATTTAGGTTAGTGACTAAAATGATTATTGAATTCTGATCAAGTATGGGTAACAAATTATGATCTACAAAATACTAAAAATACTTTAAATAAACATCAAAAGGCAATGAGCAGTGAATTGACTATCTCCCTTGACTCCGGATAAACTTCCAAAATGCACACATTCAAAGTGACATGCCTGGTGACTAATCATGTGAAAGCTTACATTATTTATATATTTGTTCAGCAGATACCAACTCAGAGTTTACCGCACTGTAGCCTGCCTAGAGGACACAAAAATGATTTAGATACAATCCTGTCCTCAATGAATGTATAATCTAGTGTAGTGTTCTCGAATATAAACATGATTTTTAAGCCACATATCAGATTTTGCATTTTATAGAAGATACATTAACAAAATAAAAACAGATGAAAATTAAAGCAATTAATTTGGTAATACTTTTTATATAACTTGATATATCCAAAATATTATCTTTTAAAATTGTACTATATAAAAGTTATTTCAGGGAGCCAGCATTGCTGTATAGAGAGGTAAACTGCTGCTTGTAGCCTGGCATCCCATATCTGAGCGCTGGGTCCAGTTTCCATCCAGCATCCTACCAATGTGCTGGGGAAGGGAGTGGAAGATAGTCTAAGTTCCTGGGCCCCTGCCACCCATGAGGGAGATACAGTTGGAGTTCCTGGCTCCTGGCTTCCACCTGGCACAGCTCTGGCTAATGGGGCCATATGGAGAGTGGGTCAGTGGATGGACTATCTCTCGTTCTCTTTGTATTTCTCCCCTCTATGCTTTCTAAATCAATAAAGGAGAAATAAATATATTGATCTTTTAAACATTATTACAGGTTGAGTTTTTTTTTTTTTCTCTGAAATACTGGGAACAAGAAGTCTTTCAGAGTTTTTCAGATTTGGAGTTTTGCATACATGTGAGCTATCATGGGGAATGGGGCCTAATTCTAAATACAAATTGATTCATGTTTCATATACATCTTATGCACAATAGCCTGAAGGTAGCCTTAAGTGCTATTTTAGTGTGCCTGAGTTTTGGCTTATGGTATCCTGTTAGTCCTCAGAAATTTTCAGATTCTAGAACACATTTGATTTTTGGATTAAGAATGCTCAATGTTTAGTGAGACACAGTCGTGTGTGTGTGTCTGCACACACACGTGTGCATGCTGTGTGAGAGTGTGCTAAGACTTTGAAATCTGGCGTGTACTTTACACTTCCAGCACACTCTCACTTGTTGGCTCTTTTCAGTTGCTCAAAAGCCACGTGTAACCTGCAGCTGCCCTTTTGGACAGCGCGGCTGTGGGGCCCAGCACTCTCATCAGGCTGCACACTGAAAATGTGAGGGGCAGCTTCTCTATTTTTATTGCAATATCATTTGTGGTCCAAGAAACTTACCAATTACAGCATGCAGTTCTGCCAGCACCACTTTTAAAACTAGCATTTGTTATTGTTCCAAGGATGTAATATCTTCTCTTTTGTCTGTGAGGTGTTTTTTTTTTAATTTTTAATTTTAATTTTCCATTTTTCTTGATGCTGTGTCTTTCATTTTCACATTTTTTAAAAAACTGCTTTGGTTGCTGTTTTTATCATTCTTCTTTTAGAACTCTTCCTTGTATGTTTGGTGATCTTTGAAAGAAAATGTGTGTGTGTGTGTGTGTGTGTGTTTGTCTGGTGTCTGGTGTCTTCAAAGGAGGAGAGATCGATGATTGATTTCTCTGTAGAGTGAGGGAGTGAAAATGAATAATTTCCCTTTCAACTAAGTTCTTATACAGCTTGGACCAGTTTGTTCCTTCCTCCCTTCCTCCCTCTCAGCTTCCCTCCTTTTTTCTCCCCTTGAGGACAGGGAGAGAGAGAGAGAGAGAGAGAGAGAGAGAGAAAGAAGAGGAGGAGGAGGAGGAGGAGAAAGAGGAAGCGGAGGAGAGGAGACAGAGGCAAGAGGGAAAGGGAGAAATCTTGTATCTGTGGTTCTCTCCTCAAATGGCCACCGTGGCCAGGACTGGGCCAGGCTGAAGCCAGGTCCTGAAGCAGAGCAGCTGAGATTGAAACTGGCAGTCTGATGGTGCTGGAGTTCCAAATGGGGCTTAGATTGCAGTGCCACCATCCTGGCCCCGTGGGGGCAGGAGGAACACAGAAATAGATAGATAGAGCTGGTCGGGGAAGGGAGTGGGATGGAGATCTCTTCCATCCACTGGTTCACCCTCCTAAAAGCCTGCAGTAGCAGAGGGTGGGGCCAGGCTGAAGCCAGGAATCAGAAATTCCATTCAGGTTTCCTTCGTGGGTGGCAGAGACCTAAGTAGTTGAGCCATTACCCTCTGCCTCCCAGGGTATGCATCCGGAAGCAGAGGAGCTGGGAGTCCTCACTAGGCACTTCCATGTAGAATGCAGGCATCCCAAGCTGAGGCTTAAACCCAATGCAACTGCCCCAGAATCTTCTTACCTTAAGAGCTTAATCCTGTTTTGTTCTGTTGTGTGTGCACTTTTTTTTTCCTAAAAGTTCTGATCTTGGGGCTGTCAGTGGCGCAGCAGGTTAACGCCCTGGCCTGAAGCGCCTGCATCCCGGTTTAAGACCCGGCTTCTCCACTTCCGATCCAGCTCCCTGCTGTGACCTGGGAAAGCACTAGAAGATGGCCCAAGTCCTTGGGCCCTTGCACCCACATGGGAGACTGAAGAACCTCCTGGTTCCTGGCTTCGGATCGGCGCAGCTCTGGCCGTTGTGGCCAATTGGGGAGTGAACCAAGGGCTGGAAGACCACCCCCCAACCCCGTCTTCCTCTCTCTCTCTCTCTGCCTCTCCTCTCTCCTCTGCCTTTCCAATAAATAAATAAATCTTGTTAAAAAAAAGTTCTGATGTTAGTATTATACTTATATTAAAAAAGGGAAGACGGAAAATAGACAGTTTATTCTGTTAGGTAAATTATAGTATGCAATCATAGGTTGAACTTTCTTTTTCTTTATTTTTAAAAATTTATTTACTTATTTGAAAGGCAGAGTTACAGAGAAAGAAGGGAGGGGGAGAGTGAGCATGCAAGTGAGCCTCCATCTGCCGGTTTGTTCTCCAAATGGCTGCAATGTTGGGGCTGGGTCAGGCCAAAGCCAGGAGCCTGGAACTTCATCTGGGTGTTCCATGTGGGTGCAGGGTCCCAAGTGCTTGGACCACTGTCCACTGGTTTCCCAGGTACATTAAGGGAGCTGGATAGGAAGTGGAGCAGCCTAGACTTTGGCTTTGCAGGCTTAATCCACTTTGCAGTGGCTTAATCCACTGTGGTACAATGCCAGCCCCCTGAGCTGTCTGTTGTGTGCACTGCCCCTGTAAAAAAACAAGGCTCACATCCACACCCTTTTCAGCTTCCAGATTAGGTATTTCCTCCTCTGTTCAGCCTTCCCTGGCTGACAATTGTAAATACTCTTCCATACTCATCTGTATACTCTGGCACTCCCTATTTTCCTTCCTTTTAAAAATTTTTCTATATTGCATATATCATCATAGGGCACCTGTAGTTTTACTTGTTTCTCTCCCCTCAAAAATCAGTGAAATTTTAAAGTAGATTTTTAAACTGAGTAAAACATTCAGCCAAAAAAGAAAAATCATGTTTACAGTTTGATGAATTTTCACAAAACTGCATACCCATGACACTGTATCCCAGATAAAGAATTAGAACACTGGGGCCAGTGTTGTGGTTCACCTGGTTAAGCTGTTGCTTGTGATGCTGCATCCCATATCTGAGTGCCAGTCTGAGTCTTGGCTGCTCTATTTCCAATGCAGCTTTCTGCTAATGTGCCTGGGTAGGCAATGGAGGATGGCTCAAGTACTTAGGCCCTACCACCCAAGTGGGAGACCTGCATGGAGTTCATGGCTCTTCTCTTTGGCCTGCCTCTGCCCCTACTCTTTTGTGCATTTGTCGAGTGAACCAGCAGATGGAGGAACTGCCCATCTAACCCCAGACCCCATCACTCTGCCTTTCAAACAAACAATAAATCTTAAAAACAAAACAAAGCAAAACAAAAAAAAAAACTGGAACATTACTAGCATTCCTGAGTACCATATGCCCTGTACTATAACTAAGCCTGACTTGAACCCTTCTTAAAAGCTTACTACTCCTTGACTTTCTTTTACCTTGTGTTAATTTTATCTATTTTAAGTTTTACGGAAATTAGATACAGTACCTGTTATTTTTGTCTGAACCCTCTCAGCACTATATTTGTAAATTACATCTAGGATGTTGTGTCAGTAGTTTGTTTATGCCCTTTGCTGTATAGTGCTCCATTGTATGACTGTAATATATCTATCCAAACCACTCTTAATGTCTATTAGGCTGGTTTACAGCTAGAACTATTATGAATAGTTATTTTTTGTTTTGAAAAGCCACATGGGTTCCTAAGCTACTACTTTTTCCATCCTGACACATACTTCCTTTGAGGCAATACACAGGACTAACCATGTGCTTGAATTCAGGGAAGCTGAAATGTTATTCAGCCATTTTCTCATTCTCCTCTAAGTTACTTGATAACAGAAATCTTGACTTAATCATATTTGAACTTGCAGTGTTTGGCATGGACCAGGTATATAATAATCTAAATACTGTTTCTGAGGGATTCCATAAGCTTTGATTGGATACTAGGGATAGGGGAAACAGAGTTTATTTGAAAGGATCAGGGGTGAATTTAAGTTTCACCATCTAGAAACTTCAAATCCAGCAGTAAGAGGGGTTCTAAATACACTTCAGATAAAACTTTGGCTAAGGAATCAGTACTCTTGACTGTATTATAAAATATATTTTGAGATAGTACTGCATAGCTAGCAAAGACAATAAATTTTTTTGTTTTATAAGCAAAAAAGGAAATGCTGGGAGGTAGGTACTTGGTTTCTCAATTTTCTTTTTTATTGTGGTGAAATAGCTATATCTTTGTATCTTTCCATCACTGTCTTTAAGTATATGGTTCTGTGGTATTAAGTACATTCACATTGTTCTGCAACCATCATTATCATCCTTCAACTGAAACTGAACCCTTCTCCCCAGTCCTTGGTAATCATCTGTCTGCTTCCTGTTTCTATGAATTTGACTTACTCAGGGAGTCTGATGTAAGAGGAGTTACAGTATTCATCCTTCTGTGACTGGTTTATTTCGCTTAGCATAATGTCTTCAAGATTCTAAATTTTCTTTTCAAGCATGTAGATTGAAAGATGTTTTGGGGTATATTAGTAAATAAAATATATTTGACTTTCTGAGATTCAAAGTTATCTTTCCAAAAGTATCAGAAAATTAAGGGCACAATTATTTGCCAAAATATATCATGTCTACTTGTCTAGTAATTTTTATGTATAATAAATGGTAGCACACTGACTAAATGTGCTTAATACTCCTTGGAGGAAACATAGCCTGATTTTTATAACAAATAACTAGATATATATGAGAGGGTATATTTACCTCCAAACAAGGAAAAGCCAATGGGTATAATGATTTTTACAGTAAAAGAAAACCTTTGGTGATAAATACATGAGAGCCGGTGAGCAAGCAAGTGCATTCATGTGCTGGTTCACTTACCAAATGCCTGTGGTGACTAGAAATGAGCAGGATTGAAGCCAGGAGAGGGAATTCAATCCAGGCCTCCCATGTAGTTGGTAGATACTCAAGTACTTGAGCCCTCACTGCCTCCCATGTTATGCATTAGCAGGAAACCAGAGCTAGAGGTACTGCTACAAGAGGAGCTAGCATATTAATGGGTATCTTTTTTTTTTTTTTTTTGACAGGCAGAGTGGACAGTGAGAGAGAGAAAGGTCTTCCTTTTTGCCGTTGGTTCACCCTCCAATGGCCACCGCGGCCGGTGCTCTGTGGCTGGCGCATTGCGCTGATCCGAAGCCAGGAGCCAGGTGCTTCTCCTGGTCTCCCATGGCGTGCAGGGCCTAAGCACTTGGGCCATCCTCCACTGCCCTCCCGGGCCATAGCAGAGAGCTGGCCTGGAAGAGGGGCAACCAGGACAGAATCTGGTGCCCTGACCAGGGCTAGAACCCGGTATGCTGGTGCCGCAAGGCGCAGGATTAGCCTATTGAGCCGCAGCACCGGCCATTAATGGGTATCTTAACCACTGGACTACATGCCTTGGTGATATTTTTATATTCAAGACTGTTAATAATGAATTAATTAGAGCATTGCAGAGAATATTTTGATATGGAGGAGATCTGTCATAGAGACCACAATCTAAAAAAGAAGTAAGTACTTAGTTCTGGAACATGAAGTGCTATCAGTGGTTTCTGTGTAGGGAATTAATGCTGGGAATATTTGTAATATATTTTTTACTTTCTTTCAAAAAAATAACCAGAGAATAAATGATGTGTTGGTTATCTTCTATTAGCTCTTTCAGATTTATTTTTTACCTTTTGTTAGCCTTCCTTTCTGCTCAGAGGTGGTGGTAGTTGTGACAAATATGGACTTTTGTGGTCTGTCTTCTGATTGGGCTTAGTCAATGGGAAGAAGGCTTGCAGGAGACTGGGGTACTCAAGGAGAGTAAGTTATCTGACTATCCGTTCACCAGAGCCCATGCCCTTTGCTTACTTTCGTAAGTAATTCTTTTATTAAATTCTCAAAGTATGTCTCATTTGATGTGGTATCTTTTCTGCTAGGACATAACTAACACACATAACAGCATTTTGTGGATAGTTAGAAGAAATAACCACCAAGCTAGGAGATCTGGCTGTTAGTGCTGGCTCTACTTGTGCAAGACAGCTTTCCAGGGCTCGAGGTAGCTTTGTAGTAATGTACATGTATATAGATCTTAATTTCCCTGAAAGCTTTTTGGAAAACAGGAAAGGCATAATAATTATTATTATACTCATGAACAGTATGAAATGCCTTCCTGGTGAATGGATATAAATGACATGAAGGGGGCTACACGTCTTAAATGGCAAAGGTAGGCACTTAATTGGTAACCCATGGAAAGTGACCCTGAGTAAAAAGGTGCAGCACAGCCTAATGACCTAGTTTTTCTTAGTTTGTGCTAGCATCTTCCTTATGTGGATCATATCTGCTGAATATATTAAGGAGTTGCACGTACAATGCTTATAGCACTTCTAAGGTAAGGCAGGTAAATCAAATGAGGCAATGAGTTATTTATTCTAGTCATTAGTTGCTATCGGGGAAGGTAGGTCATCTCTGGATGAGATCTTCCAACTTTTCAAGGAAACATTTTTTGTGTGCTAAAGTCTCCCAATTTGCAAATTTAGCAACTGGTTAAAAATTTTAAGTGTTCGTAAATGACCCCCTGGCCATTACAAATTTCCTAGTAACCTTCTAGGTTAGAGGTCCCTACTTCTTCTTACCTCCTTAATGGACTAATATATCTTTCATTTTTTGGCTTCCAATATTAACTGTGCGCATTCCAGTTCTTTATGCTTGACACTTATGTGCAGATGTGTTTTTGGAGAACACTGTCTAGGGAACTGAAACAAAAACTCGGCCGACTCTTGTGGAAGTTGATTTGGTGATGGATAACTTGGCTTGTTGGTGCTGCTTCTTCATGGCAGGTTTGTTGATGTAGATACAGTCTCTTCTTCATCAGGTAGGACATAAAGTCTTTCCTTTATTCCATCAGTTGTCATTTTCCTAATAGGTCTGTTATTTATTAATCTGAGGGGGTCAGAATGTCACCTGATATAATGTAGTTACTTTGGTGTTTTCTCATGATTCAGATGAATAGCTACCCTCCTGCCAAGGCAGGGCGAGGAATACCTCTAGATGACATTTATTTATACTTTCCAGAAAACATGTAAATGCATATCTAATACTCATTTTTTTCCATTTCATGTCCCATAAAACATTAGTTTTGGAGCGTCACCATGTTCTATAAGAAATGGTTCCTATAGTCAGTAAGTTGGAGAAATACTGCATAACTTTAGGTCCTCTAGAAGAGTCATAGGCAAATTTGCTTGGAAAAGTGTGAGAATCCCTGTAGTAGGACTTGCTTTAATCCAGACATTCATTCATTTATCCTTCTGCCAACTTATTTATTGAGTATGTACCATGTGCTAGACACTGCTCTTCTCCTAGGGTATATTGTCTTCATGAAAATGGTCTTGTAGATAAAATAGATAATGAATAACTAAACTAACATAGAAATACCTCATAGATTGTGAGAAGTAGTGGGAAGGAACTATACACTGGCTATGATAGAGAAGAACAGGGGCATATACTACACTTGAGTGGGTAGGGTAGACTTCTCTAAGGAGGTGACATTTAAATAGAGGCCTAAAGAAAGATAAGGAGCTCTATATACACTAATTAGAGGAAAAGTTTTTCAAGCAGAAGAAAACAGCCAGGGCAAAACTAATGGTAGCAAAAATATGTTGTGCTCCTGTTAGTTGCTTAAGAACTTGGCATGAAAAACTTGTCTCATCTCTTTTTACAGATGAGAACCCTGGCTCACTATATAATCTGCTTAAGTCCTCAGAGCTTGTGAGTTTATGGTAGAACAGGGATGGCACTTAGGCATGCTTGTGTTATACTGCCTTCCAAAGTCCCTGAAATTGAAGCATCTCTCCTTTCCTTTTTTGAATAGTAGGCCTACAAAGAAACTTAGGTATACCACATTGGAGAACTTTTGTTTATCGGGAATTACAGCAGAATTACTGCCCTCATGTTAAAGCTCCACATAGAAGAGGGGTAAGAAAATACCTTTGCAGTCTTATGTTTTTTCAAGGATATATATACTAAATATCTGAGATACTTGGAGTCCAGCCTTCTAGGCCCCTTCTTGGGCAAAATTACAAGATGTGCTAAGTATCTGAGCAACAAACCCTATGAAGAAAATTCCCAAATGAAGGACAGAAGATAGAACAGCTGTGAATTTGGGAGGAGCAAATAGAATTCAACATCTCTGTGGTTCAAAAGATGACACTGAACCTTGTGAATGGTGGACCAGCCACTGGACATTCCTCTTTGGTCAGTAAAGGAAAGTTTGGCCCATAGTAGATGATATCTAGAGAGGAAAGAAAGGTTAGGTACATTTCTACTAATATTTCACTGATCAATATCACCCTGTAGAAGAGTTTACTTAGGAAAGAGCATATCTATTCTATAAATTCTGAACAAGTTGTTCTAGTATTGAAATTTCTATTAGTCACGTTGCCTGTGCCTAGGATTGTGTTCCAAAGCCAAGTGTTAAAAAGAGTTGGTGGATGAACTGTCAACTGTGTAACTACTTTATTTTAAAAAATTTTTGACAAGCAGAGTGGACAATGAGAGAGAGAGACAGAGAGAAAGGTCTTCCTTTTGCTGTTGGTTCACCCTCCAATGGCCGCTGCGGCCGGCGCACCGTGCTGATCTGAAGGCAGGAGCCAGGTGCTTCTCCTGGTCTCCCATGCGGGTGCAGGGCCCAAGCACTTGGGCCATCCTCCACTGCACTCCCAGGCCACAGCAGAGAGCTGGCCTGGAAGAGGAATAACCGGGACAGAATCCAGCGCCCCGACCGGGACTAGAACCCGGTGTGCTGTGCCGCAAGATGGAGGATTAGCCTAGTGAGCCATGGCGCCGGCATAACTACTTCTTTTATAGCCCATGAAGAACTCTGTCTTTGCAGTGTGGACCACCCTCAAATGAGGGGTCAGGCTACATGATTAGGAGACCTTAGGGCTTTGCTGTTCAATAGAACTTTCTGTGTTGATAGAGGTGTTCTGTAATGCAGTGTTTGTTGAGCTCATGTGGCTCGTGTGGCTGAATTTTTAATTTTAGCTACCTTAAGTGTAAATAGCCATATCTGGCTACTGAGTATCTAGTGAACAGTACAGGCTTCAGAAGTAACCTCAATACCTTCATGAAGTGAGAAACAAACAAAAAACAGTGACCTTTTGTGTTTTTGCTCAAGCAGCTAACCCTGCAGGAGCTAGTTCTATATCCCACGTCATCTTCTTTTCCATATGCAGGTACTTTTATAGTCTATTAAAATGGTTGAGTTGTTAACAAGCTTCTTCCGTACTTTATGTGGCTCGAGATGGCTCGAGATGGCAGGGGAAGACAGGTGATGGTGAAGAGGGCAGTACTGTCCCACTGGGCCTCACAGAAATGTGTGTGTGGGCTTTGTGGTGTCACAATGACTGGTCACTGTTACTGGCCATACTGTCTGGGGGCTAGGTATGTGAGCTGAAATATCATCCTGCTTATACTACCCATAGTGCCATGCCCTCTTTGAGAAATATTCATGGAGCTTTCTGATGGTAAGAGTTATGTAAAACTTTAAGGTCCTGGCACTCAAAGGTTATCCTTCTCTGAAAACTCAGATGTCTGATACCTAATCTCTATTGTCTGGACATGAGGTTTTCTTTGACTGTAGTCTTTTCAGGATTCCTTTTCAGTACCAAGCATTTTGAGTATATTAATGTTGTTGTGAAAAAACACTGAAGAAGTTATGGACGCTTGTTCAGAATAGAAGCAGTGAATCTGGCACCCTATCTGGTGTGCTTTTAAAACTTCATGAATATGGTGGAAAAGCTATTCTCCTGCAAACGCTCAGAAGAAAACAGGAGGTCTAATTATGGTCAGTTGAAATCTCACCCAGGCAGTATACATAAATCAAGCTACTATTACTATTGTATAGAGGAGTGCATGTATTAGGAACATGTATTTCCAAATCTAAAAGCCACCTTCTTGAGGTGGATGTTGTGCCATACAGCAGGTTAAGCTGCCACTTTGGACACCTGCACCTGTTTCTGAGTGTCTAATCCCTGCTGCTGCTTAAACTTCCTGAGAATTCCCACTGGGAAGGCAGCAGATGATGGCTCAAGTGTTTGTGCTCCCGGACCTATGTGGGAGGTCCTGGCTCCTGGCTTCTGCCTGACCTGGCCCTTGCTGTTGTGGGCATTTGGGGAGTGAATCATTTGTGGAAGATCTCTTTCTTAATGTCTGTCCTTCTCTCTCTGTCGCTCTTTCAAATAAGTAAATGAACCTTAAAAAAAAAAAAAAAAGGCCATCCTCCTCCTGAAAGAACATAACAGAAAAGAGAACTACCAATGCTAAGTGCAGTTGAATGGTTTGAGTGTTGTTTTCTGTTATGCTGTCTGCCTCTCAGGTGTCTGTTTTCCTAGAAGGGATACATTCACTTCACAAATGAGCTGAAAGGAGAGGCTTTGTGTGTGTGTTAATTGCAGAAAGGACCAGTAGTAAGGTGGTAGAGTCACAGAGGTTAGGTAATAGCCCTTTCAGAAGGATTCCATGTAATTGTAACAGAGCCCATCAGCCTTTGAGATTGTTCTGGCCATGCTTGGAAGGAGGCATGTCTTGTATAACAGTTATGGTATTCAGAAATCATTTTTGATACAGTCTACTGTTACTGTCATTTTTTAAAATAGTTTTGAGTGACAGATCGATAATTGCATTAATGTCAGTATAGCAGATGTATTTAAGAAGGGAAGGGTGGTCAGATTTCCTTATTCTTCCAGACTCCAATACAGAATCCTTATCTTGTTTTAACAAAATATAATTTGATGTCTTTATTCTGCCTAAAGCAAAAATATAGGAAGTGTGCATAAGCTGAAAAAACATGTTTTATGAACATACTTTTTTTTTTTTTAAAAAAAAAGGTCTATTTATTTATTTGAAAGGCAGAATAACAGAGAGGTGAGGCAGAGAGAGAGAGGTCTTCCATCTGCTAGTTCACTCCCTACCTAGTTGGCTGCAACAGCTGGACCTGCGCCTATCTGAAGCCAAGAGCCAGGAGCTTCTTCCAGGTCTCCTACATGGGTACAGAGGCTCAAGGACTTCGGCCATCTCCTACTGCTTTCTCAGTCCATAGCAAAGAGCTGGATTGGAAGTGGAGCAGCCGGTGCCATATGGGATGCTGGCACTGCAGGCAGCGGCTTTACACGCTATGCCACAGTGCCAGCCCTTTTAACAATGAAGTTTGTCTAAGTAAATTTTAGCTGGAGATCAACTGAGATCTATTATTTTGAGATTTCAAGGTTCTAATCTAATATTGTTTTTATCTAGCATTTGGTTATATTTATAAGCTTCATTAATTATCTACAGCTGATAACATTGTATATTTCTAACACATTGTATTTCAGGTACTTCAAAAATTATTTTAAAATGGTATTTAAAAGTTTATTTTCATACCAAAACATTGAAATCCATGTAGTTTTTTCATAATATGCATTTTCTGTGAACTTTGAAGATCCCTCAGATGCACAGATTTCAAAATATTTTTGTACCAAAATGAACACTTTTTTTAAAGTTGTATTTTTTCCCTTAGCTTTTCTAAGCACCTACATGGAACCTGCTAACTTTATAAGGGCTGTTGTGACAGCAGCATGAGTGTGTGTGTGTGTGTGCGTGTGTGTGTGTTAAAGGTAATATCCTTCACTATGAACCATGGATTGAAAAAGCTGTACAAATCAGTAATATTATAAAATCTGTTATTTATAATGTCAGAAACATTTACTGATTAGCTTTCTGGAATGTGTATTTCCTCCTGCCTGTAGTATACTATAGAGCTTTGCAAAACAAGTTTCTTAAGAAGGGGTTTTGAATGAGTTGTCTGTAGGCTGCAGATGTAGCCGATTCGATTCATGTTGCACGGAGGGTAGCTTTGCAGGGCAACCACAGTCAGTTCAGGAACTCTTATCTTCAATTGTTTCTATAACTCTGAGGTCAAGGTCTCTCAAAATGATATGGCCATTGTTTATTGTCCCTTCTTTAAATTGAAAGGACTGACTTTTATGGTTTCCCACCTTAAAATCTCTTTTTTCTTTTTAAAATTTTTTTGCACTCATATGGATGAACATTGACTAGTATGGAAATATTTTTGACAGAATAACTTGATCCAGATGGAAAATGATTGTCTTTTGGATATATAACAGAAAAACTTCAATTATGAATAAAAGTCCCAATGTTCTGAAAATGATTTCTCCCACAATGGTAGTCAGGGGTCCAGGGAGAAACCTAAAGGATTCTTTGATCTTGCTTTTGTGTTATCCATTTGGCTCAGAGTTTTATCATTTCATTATAGACAAGTTTGTGGAGAGAAAGGATGAAGCATTCAGCTTTTGTAATCTCTAAATATTCAGAGGTTTGTTGTATATGCTGAAAAGAAATGAAAAGTCTATAGGTATGTTTTTTTCCCCAAATGACCACAATGGCCGGAGCTGAGCCAATCTGAAACCACGGAGCCAAGAGCTTCTTCCGGATCTTCCACATGGGTGCAGGGTCCCAAGCACTTGGGCCATCTTCTGCTGCTTTCACAGGCCACAGTGGAGGGCTGGATTGTCAGAGGAGCAGCTAGGACTATATGGGACACTCATACCACACATGGAGGATTAACCTACTGTGCCACAGTGCCAGCCCCTGTAGGTGTTTTATTTATTTATTTATTTTTGACAGGCAGAGTGGACAGTGAGAGAGAGAGACAGAGAGAAAGGTCTTCCTTTGCCTTTGGTTCTCCCTCCGATGTCCACCGCGCTGATCCAAAGGCAGGAGCCAGGTGCTTCTCCTGTTCTCCCATGGGGGTGCAGGGCCCAAGCACTTGGGCCACCCTCCACTGCACTCCCGGGCCACAGCAGACAGCTGGCCTGGAAGAGGGGCAACCAGGACAGAATCCGGCGCCCCAACCGGGACTAGAACCCGGTGTGCTGAATCCGCAAGGGGAGGATTAGCCTATTGAGCCATGGCGCCGGCTGCCTGTAGGTGTGTTTTTAAAGTCTGGCAAGGTTAGAATTTGAAAAATTTAGAAGCTATGCTTGAACTGCTTCCAGTGACCAGAATAACATACCCACCTTTAAGAAATCTGTCTCTCAATAACATTGATTCTGATAGTATCTGAAAATGGACTTTTGAAAGAAAGCAAACTTACTTTTTGTACTTATTTTATATTTAGTGCATTTCTGCTTTATGTCTAGTGTTAGAAATATCTATGAATCCTTATTTTTATCTTGTGATGTTTTAGACATAAGTACCCTAGTATAATGTTAAATTAATATCTAATTCTGGGGGCTGGCACTGTGGCATAACAGGTAAAGTTGCCGCTGGCAGTGCTGACATCCCACATGGGTGCCGGTTCTAGTCCTGGCTACTGGTTCTAGTCCTGGCTACTCCACTTCTGATCCAGCTCTCTGCTATTCCCTGGGAAAGCAGGGGAAGATGGCCCAAGGACTTGGGCCTCTGTACCCACGTGGGATACCAAGAAGAAGCTTCTGGCTCCTGGCTTTGGATCGGCGCAGCTCCGGCCATCGCGGCCAACTGGGGAATGAACTAGTGGATGGAAGACCTCTCTCTCTCTTTGTGTAACTCTGACTTTCAAATAAATTAATTAATTAAAAAAACCCCAATTTTAAAAAACTGTATAAGTCACAGAAATTATTGAAAATGATTTATTTTTCATGATAATATTTTGGATAAAATATTTACAACTCTTTATGTATTTCTATTTTTTTTTTTTTAAGATTTCTTTGTTTTTTCGAAGGCAGAGTTACAGAGAGGCAGAGATAGAGAGAGACAGAGAGAGAGAGGGAGATCTTCCATCTGCTGGTTCATTCTCCAGATGGCCACAATGGCTGGAGCTGTGCTGATCCAAAGCCAGGAACCAGAAGCTTCTTCTGGCTCTCCCACGCAGGTGCCAGGGCCCAAGGATTTGGGCCATCTTCTACTGCTTCCCCAGGCCATAGCAGAGAGCTAGATCAGAAGTGGAGCAACTGGGAAAAGAATTGGTGCCCATATGGGATGCCCATACTGCAGGAGGCAGCTTTACCCGCTGTGCCACAGCGCTGGCCCCAGTGTGTATTTCTGTTAAAAAAGACTTGATTCAAGTAGAATTAGGAATATGCTTAAGGTAAATGGTGTGTGGGAACCTTGTGTTTCTGTTTTCATCTATTTCCTCAGCTATTTTTGAAACGTGGCTATGTTTAAAAATGAGTCTATTGTGTAAACCTGGAAGTTCACTGGCCTTTGTGTTTTGTTCATTATGATATCATCTGTCCTTAGAGTATACTTTTGCTGTAAGAAATTCACACACATTCCTGAAATAGTTTACATTTTCAGTGAAATGCCAAGACAGGTCCATTGAATGTAATTTTATTGATTTGAACTGTATTTGTTAATAAATTGTAATGCTGGCAAGATAACTTAAAATTTCTTCCTGTTTTATCATTAGCTTATGACTTGTTATGAGAATAAGTCTTTGATGCAAATAAGTCATATTAGATAAATATAAAATCCAATTTGGTTTTAACATTGTATAAAGTAGGACAATCTAAAGGCTGTTGATCCTAAGTAGCATGGGTTTCAATCCACTTCACTTTGTCTCCTGTCCATTTGTCAGCCATATAGGATCCCTGTTTCCCTCTCTGTCATTAAAAACATTGCCAGTTCTTACAATTATGTATATCCTATTTTTTATGAAAAGCTGCCAGGCATTCCTGATAGATGCTAGGGGATTTAGTTCCTTCTTCATGTATCACAGGGCTTCCTGGGTGCTGATGGGCTGTGGAAACAACTGACAGGGAACACTGTTTTAAGATCCAGTACACTGAATTCACAGTTTAAAAACAAATATGCTCAGGAGAAGTAATGCAGAGCGTGTTCCTTTAAAAAAAAAAAGAAATTCCAGGGAAAAATTCTAAATTGAATTGAGAAGATGGAGTGCATATAAAAGAATGGTTCAAAGGAGGTTATTTGTTTCTCTTTTATATTTAGACATTTTGTCATTCAAAAGCATAATATATTTTGTTTGTTATGAATAAATAAACAGACCATAAATAAAAATGTTTCAGAGATATTCAATTATTGAAGAGGAAAAGCCAATAATAGTAATTTAATTAATAATAAATAATATGACTCCCAATATTTTGCCACTTATAGGGTGCATTCATTTATGTCTCAGGTATGTGAAAACTGAGGCACTCAGTTGCCTAAAGAATGATCCAAGGGAGGATCTTTCTTGAATTCCAGTACATTTCCCACTTCGTTCTTTTTTCTTTTTCTTTCTTTCTTTTGGTTTTTTTTTTTTTTTTTTTTGGACAGGCAGAGTCAGACAGTGAGAGAGAGAGACAGAGAGAAAGGTCTTCCTTCTTCCGTTGGTTCACCCCCCAAAGTGGCCACTATGGCTGGTACGCCAGGAGCCAGGCACTTCCTCCTTGTCTCCCATGGGGGTGCAGGGCCCAAGCACTTGGGCCATCCTCCACTGCTTTCCTGGGCCACAGCAGAGAGTGGGACTGGAAGAGGAGCAACAAGGACAGAATCTGGCGCCCGGACCTGGACTAGAACCCTGGGTGCCGGCGCCGCAGGCGGAGAATTAGCCTAGTGAGCCACAGCGCCAGACAACTCCGTTCTTTTTTCATGGTTGATTTATAGTAGTGTCAATGTGCCTTTCTAAAGGACAGTGTCTGTTTTTAAAACAAACAAAAATCTTAATTTTTTTTTTTTTTTTGGTCCCTAAATATCTGCCATGGCCAGGAGCTGGGAAGCACAGAAGTTGGGAACTCAATCTTTGTCTCCCACGTGGGTGGCAGGAACCCAGCTGTTTGAGCCATCACTGCTACCTCCCAGGGTGATCCTCTTAGCAGGGAGCTGGAATTGGGAGCAGAGCCACAGCTGAAACCCAGGTGCTCCACTAGGGATGCTGGCATTCCTAGCTATGTCCTAACCACTGTACCAAATGTCTGCCCCAGTGTCCATGTTTTATTGGAAATAATAAAGTTTGCAAAGGAGAATAGTTGTTATGAGTAGGTTATCTTACATCTTTACTTTCAAAGTTTTGAGGATTGACCTTCCTTTCCTGTTTAGCATGCTTGTGTTTTAAGGGTGCTGCCACCAGTTGGTAGCAGTGTAACATCATCGCCTGTTCTGAGTGGTCTGTATGCTTTCTGAGAATTTGAGGTGTTGCTTTCTACTCAAGCTTGTCCATTTATTCCCTCAATAGCATAGTTAGGGATTAGATTTAACAATGAAATATTTATTCTCTCTATATATTTTTATAATGTCTTTTCACAATTTCAGTTTTATATTTAAAGTTTGTATTTCTCAACAAATTTAAGAACAGAAACATACCTAATTCTTAAAAATTCTTCTAACCAGTTATTCTGACTCTAATTATAATTGCAATTCCCGGTTAGAATATTTCATCTTTAAGACTGTCCTGTTAGCTGCTAAATTTCACAGCTTTTTGGCTTCCTTCACGTATAAAATGCACATGCTTGTTCCTGCCTGGATTGAGTGTTTTTTTGTTTTGTTTTGTTTTGTTTTTGTGAGCTTGTACTACATTTGCAGCAGTGAAGAAATGTATCACGTAGAAACTGAAAATCATCAGTAATTCTTCTGCCAAAGATATCTATTTTATACCTAAAATTTTTAAAACATAATTAATTTAAAGAATTTATTTTGTTTTTAATTCTGGTAAAATATGCGATGTTTATCATCTCAGACACTTTAAAGTGTGCACTTCAGTAGTGTTGAGTACACCCACATTTCTATGCAGCCAGTCTTCAGCTCTTTCTTTTTTAAAAAGAATTTTGAGAGGGAGAGAGAGACTGTGTGTGTGTATGTGTATGTGTGTGTGTGTGAGAGACACTGTATGTGTGTGTGTGAAAGAGGAAGAGAGAAGCAGAGAGACAGAAGGAGCTCCTATTGGCTGCTTCACTCTCCAGTTAACCTCATTGGCTGGGGCTGGGCCAGAGCCAGAGCCAGAAGCCAGTAACTCAGTCCTACGTGTCTGGTAGGAAGCCACTTACTTGCTGCCTCCCAGGGTGGGAAGCTGGAATCAGCAGCCCTGCTGGGAATCAAACCCAGGCACTCTTATAAGGGATGCTGGTGTCTTATCTGGCTTCTTACCCAAGAGACCAAAGACCTGCCTCCAGATCGCTTTTCATCTTATGAAACTGAATTTCTGTACCTATTAAACAACCCCCTATTTTTCCCTATGCCAGCCTCTGGCAACTGCCTTTCAACTTTCTATCTCTATGAATTTGACTACTTTAGGTATCTCACACAAATGGAATCATACAGTATTTGTCTTTCTGTGATTGACTTATTTCATTTAGTATAATGTCCTCAAGGACATCTTTCTTCTCCACAATGCTACTATATTATTCCTACTGCTTTATAAGTTATTTTTCCCATCTAACAATGCATTGCAGGTATCTTCTTACTTAATATTTGTACCCCATTCATGTATATATAATTTCCATTACTACCAAGCATATAATCTCTGTTCTATGGATAAGCAAACTGAGGCTTACAAGTGAACAATTTCCAGTTTCTAAGTAGCAGTTGTTGGGGATAAATCCAGGTCTGCTGAATCTTTAGTCAGTCTGCAGTGTGGTTCAGATAGCTTACGGTTGTGATCTTTGTGAAGAAAGAAGTGATTTTGCGGATAGATGTCTGTGGTAGATGAAGGGCCTGAATGTATGCTTTCCATGTAGGGAAGCTCTGCAATTTGGAGCTCACAGTTTCAGCGACACAAATCTCTCTCTCTAGAAATATTTCTTAAGTATTATACTTTATTGCGTTTTCCCCTAGAATCACTTAACGTCTGTGTTAAGAATGGATTATTTCTAAGAGGCTAGTAGTTGTCCTGATAAGAAATACATTTTCGGTGGCCTTCCGAAAAGCTAGAGATAAAAGAGCAGAGAGGAAGTTATCTGCCACTTATCGGAAGGATAATGAAAAGTGAAAATGTCATCAGCATGAACTTTGGTAGAAATATGCTGAAGTTCTCAGTGAGCCAGGTCAAATACAATGATTAGTGTAACTCACTACAAAATTGTTGCATTTTAGAACTAGAAAAGACCCCCCAAATAATCTAAACTTCCTACTTTCATAAATGCGGTTTTGTTGTAAAATGCCCAAACTAGTTAACTGTGCAGGTAGGATTATAATCTGAGGTTCTTGTTTGTCAAGAATTCTCTTTTGGCTGTTGTTGGTGAATGGGGCCAGGTGTTCTCATACCAAATTAGCTATTACTTGTATTTTGTGCAATGAGTGTGTTTTGTAGAAGGTTTCTGGGCTCTAATATAATTGAGGAGACTTGGAAATCTTAACCCATAATTTACATTGTTATAGAATATTTGAGGCCTTGAAATGTATGTGGTTTGGAAATGTTTTGTTATCTTGTGAAAGTAGTTGAGAATTTCACAGAACTTGATTCAGCATTTATCACTGCTTCTAATGCAATAAGGAATGAGAAAGCTAGGTGTCGTCACGGCATCATTGGAAAAGAATGGAATTGGGGTGAAAGGTTTTATTTTTTAAGTTTTAGTTATTTATTTTAAAGGCAGAATGACAGAAATAGAGTGAGAGGGAGGAAGGGAGGGAGAGATACTGAGAGAGGTCTTCCATTCACTGCATGACTTCCAGAATACCCATAACAGCCAGGGCTGGGCCAGGCCCAAAGCCAAGAGCCAACAACTCCATCCAGATCTGCCACATAGATAGCAGGAACCAAGTACTTGAGCCATCATTTACTGGGTTGGAAGCAGAGATGGGACTCCATCCCAGGACCTTCGATATAGGATTTGGGCATCCCAAATGATGGCTTAACCTGCTGCGCCATAATGCCTGCACCAAAGTAGGAAAACTTTCTTTAATTCCCAGCCAGCTCTGACCCATAAGGTAGTTGTTGGATTCATTACCATTTGTGAGTCTTGTAAATGGTAGTGACCTAATTGATGATCAGAGCTCTTTTAGAGATAGGTCAAATCAACTACAGTAAAGATTATGGTTGGCCGGCACCACGGCTCATTAGGCTAATCCTCCTCCTGTGGCGCTGGAACACCGGGTTCTAGTCCCGGTTGTCCCTCTTCCAGGCCAGCTCTCTGCTGTGGCCCAAGTGCTTGGGCCCTGCACCCCATGGGAGACTAGGAGAAGCACCTGGCTCCTGCCTTCGGATCAGCGTGGTGCACAGGCCGCAGCATGGCGGCCATTGGAGGGTGAACCAACAGCAAAGGAAGACCTTTCTCTGTCTCTCTCTCTCACTGTCCATTCTGCCTGTCCAAAAAAAAAAAAAAAAAAGATTATGGAACAGAGGTTGGCAAACTTGTAAAAATTATAAAAATTTATTTCAAAGTCTATAAGGAAAGTTTTACTGGAAGACAGCTACACTCATTCATTTATGCTTTGTTAATGTTTACTTTTATATTAAAACAACAGAGTTAATAGTTGCGACAGAGACTGGATGCCCCAACACAATCTAAAGTATTACTATTTTGCCCTTTATAAAAAGCACTCGCTCTTTCTGTAAAACATTGAAAGCCATTTTTATTTTGGAGTGCTGTGCAAGTTTACGACCTTCTTTGCTTACCTAGAACTCCACCTGAACATTACCATATTTCTTGAACAATTTATTCACCTTTTTTTGGTCTTTGGGAAGCCCACAATAGTCAGCTATTTTTCGTGATTTTCCTTTCTTATTTTCCAGTGGATCCTTTTGCCAAGCAGGGGAACAGAATAAGGCCACACAGGAAAGTGTGTGGTTTGCCTAATGGAGCTTGTCTTTGGAGGGAAATCTCTCCCTTAGGCAGCTCCTTGTTTGTAATAGAAACCTGGATTGTTCTGTTCCTCATACTAGAGTTTGCTTCAAATGTTTATAAAATAACTTTTGCTGGTTAACCTTGAACACTTACATCAATGCTCCCCTCATTATTTTCTGATAGAGTAAAACTAAAAATGACTGGGAGGTTATACTATACCTCTTATTTTTTAAGCAGGAAGCTGGATCAGAAGCAGAATAGCTGGGACTTGAACCAGTACTCTGATATGGGATGCTGGCATGACAAGCAGAGGCTTAACCTGGTTGTGCCACACTGTTGACCCCAAGATCTGCTATTTTTTAAGAATTCCATGTTTTGCAGCAGCTGAGAGCTTTGGATCCTGCTGCTATTCCCATCAGCTCTTTAAAGCATAACAAACAGGTGCTGTCTATTCAGAAAGAGCCTTTATCTAAAGGTTTAGAGTTGGTAAATTAGATCTTCTGTTCAGCTATGCATTTGGTTGTAATTGTGCTTTGGTATAAATGTGCTGAGGATGATTCTTAATTTTGTCTTAGGACTGTGCCATGGATATTGGGTAGCACTGGTCTGGGTCCTGGAATTGAGTTGAGCTCACAGCTGGGTTCCTGCGTCTTTTCATAGCATATGCCTTATTATCTGGCTGATGGTTGATGCTCCTCTGCCTTAGCTTACTTAAAAGTTCCTAGGTGTTTGGAGGTAGAGCTTACTAATAGGAAGAGTTGGATTCACTCTGTAGGGATCTTCTTCATCTAGAGGATCCCTTTTGCAGTGATGTTTCCTCCCATTGTGGAGTAGCATTTGGATTCAGTAAGCAGAGTCAATGCAGGATGACAACATGCTGAGGCAGAGGCAGGCTGGAGTGGCTAGGAAGAAGCCTGGAAGAGCTGCAAAATGAGATACTTAGTAAAGTTTGTTCTGACTTAGCAGAAAGAGGTAATCGGAATGAGACATAACTGGAAGGCATTTTGACCTAGTTCTGACATGTTTGTGAACAGACTGAGAACTGGGACTGCAGGGAAAGCCCCATATTTTCTGAAATGTGGAGAAACAGGGTGAGCATTTATAATCCAACTCTGAGATTTTAAAACATGTGCAATAACAAAGTGAATCATTATATATGAGTTGGAAACACGATGAAAGCTGCTTTGGTAAAGTTAGTTTTTCAGGTTGAAAAGGAAAAAAAAGTGCAGTAGGAGCCACATTCTTACTTTTCTGGGTAGGGGAGGGTGCTGTAGACTCACGTGGTAGGACCTACTCCAGGTAAGAAGCTGTGAAAGAGGTAGAGAGGAGAGCTATGTCTCAGACCCTCTTTGTCACTGACAGAAGACCAGGGACAGCCCTGTCTGTGTAACTATCACTTGTCCAGTCCTGGAAGGAGGCGTCTCCTTCAGAAACTTTATTGTGAGCACCCAGGCTGTATTGTCCAAGGATGTGTACCCCACCAGGCCTTGAACCCTCCAGTAGGCAGCGTCTCCAACAGTTATTTCTAAGTGTGTGTATATTACTTTTCTTACCCCTAGGCTGAGTTATAGGGACCCCTCTAGAAAGAAATACTATGCTTGAGTACAGCAGGAGGCTACCTAGGACCATAAGCATCCAACATAATTGTGTTGGATCAGGACAGTATGACACCCTGGTTCCCTGGTTTCTCACCCTTCAGAAGGGGCTATTCCCAATATTCTGGCATGCCAGAAGGAAGGGGTGGGGGAGCTTGTATAGGCTAGATGAGGAGGAGTGGTTACCAGCTGAGAGGTACTTGAGTCTTCTTATCTGCCTGCGGTTAGTTGGAAGCAGAATCCTAGATCATTAGATTAGATTTCAGGTGTCCTCTAGTTCAGCCTCCTCATTTTACAAGTGGAGGAAAAGACACCTACAGCAGATTAGAGAGGTAATAAAAGTACAGACACCTGTGACACACCGGGTCTCTACTGTAAGTGATGCTTCTTCCATCTTGGCTCCTGAAGGATTAAATTGTAGCAGGAATCTGGGATGGGGAACTTCCTGCTCACTCAGGAATGTGTCATAGGACAGTGGTCTGTGGCCCATAGGCTACAGCAGGTGGCCCGAGAAGGATCTCTGACTTAGGTGAAGTGTTTTACATTTGGGGAGGAATGTGATGTGGTTATTTGGGAAGAGGCTGTCTGGGCACATCAGCTAGTCTCATTTGCTAAGGGTGAGATGGGAATAGAGATGATTCTTGGGGAGGGAGAGAGGAGTCTAGCTGAAGACTCTCCTGAATGAGCCTTGAGGTTAAAATCGGATGAACCTGCAGTCGAGGTCTTTATAGAGTGCGGGTCGGTAGTGCATCTACTGTGACATTTGGATACTGAAAAGTAGAGAGGGACTTAGTGGTTGCTGGGTGTTTAGTGGATAGTTTGGCTCCTTTTGTGGTTACAGTTTTCTGCACTTGAGTACTTATTTCAACATGACTAGCTCTCATTTTAAACTATCAAAATGACTTTAAACATTGTCCTTTTCACTCTGTTTAATTTTTCCATAAGTTCAGATTGAACATAGAATAAAAAGAGAAGTTTTATAAACTCTGAACAGAAATATGTGGCAGGCATAGGACTGCATTTATGGGAAGAATGAATCCAGTTTTTTGAAATGACTTTTTTTTTTTTTTTTTTGCTTCCACTGTTGATTATATACTTGTGTAGTAGTAAAGCACAAGTAGTCTGTGCCAGGCTACTACAGGTTGAGTATTGGCTCTGTTTGTTACAGCATGTGACCTTAGGTTAGTTACCCATTTTCTATGCCTCAGTATCCTCAACTATAAAATGGAGGTAATACCTCATAGAGTTGTTTTAAGGGTTAATTAAGTTAATACATGAATTAGAACAATGCCTGGTTCACACGAAGTGCTGCTTGTGTATTAGTTGTTGTTATGTTCCAGGCATTGGTCTACATTCTTTGTCAATTTATTGGCATACCTAGGCTCAGAGATTTTATTTTATTTTATTTTTTTTTAGTATTTATTTTATTTATTTGAAAGAGTTACAGAGAGAGGTAGAGCCAGAGAGAGGTCGATCTTCCATCCGCTGGTTCAGTCCTCAAATGGCTGCAAAGGCCAGAGCTGAGCTGATCTGAAGCCAGGAGCCAGAAGCCTCATCCAGGTCTCTCATGTGGGTGCAGGGGCCCAAGGACCTAGGCCATCTTCTACTGCTTTCCTAGGCCATAACAGAGAGCTGGATATGAAGTGGAACAGCTGGGACTCGAACTGGCACCCATATGGGATGCCCGCACTGTAGGACTTTAACCCACTGAGCCACAGTGCTGGCCTTGGCTCAGAGATTTTAAAACTTGCCTAACATCATTGAGCTAATAAACAGCTAGGGTAAGACTTAAATCTTCAGCCTGATTCAGAGCCTGACTCTTAAACTCTTTACTGGATTTCTGAGATGTGACAAATCACTTAATTTTAAGTAGGTTGTAGGTTTTTTAGTTATTTACCCATCTATCCATTTGTCTTATGCTTTGTAATTTACACTTTTTTTTTTTTTTTTTTTTTTTTTTTTTTTACAGGCAGAGTGGACAGTGAGAGAGAGAGACAGAGAGAAAGGGCTTCCTTTTGCCGTTGGTTCACCCTCCAATGGCCGCCGCGGCTGGCGCGCTGCGGCTGGCGCACCACGCTTGTCCGATGGCAGGAGCCAGGAGCCAGGTGCTTTTCCTGGTCTCCCCATGGGGTGCAGGGCCCAAGCACCTGGGCCATCCTCCACTGCACTCCTGGGCCACAGCAGAGGGCTGGCCTGGAAGAGGGGCAACCGGGACAGAATCCGGCACCCCGACCGGGACTAGAACCCGGTGTGCCGGCGCCGCAAGGCGGAGGATTAGCCTGTTGAGCCACGGCGCCGGCCACACTTTTTTTTCATTGTGTCCTCATTCTGGTAGTAAGATGCACTTCTTTAAAAAATCTGTGATTTAAAGAATGATATGTGGACGTTGTGGTGCCGTGAGTTCAGCCACTGCTTCCGACACCTGCATCCCATATCAGAGTGTCTGGTTCAAGTCCCAGCTGTTCTGCTGCCTATTCCTGCTATTGTGCCTGGGAGAGCAGCAGATGATGGCCCAAATAATTGAGTACCTGCTATCCATGTGGGAGACCGGATGGAGTTCTGGGCTCCTCATTTCAGCCTGCCCAGCCCAGCCCAGCCCGTTGTGGGCATTTGGAGAGTGAACCAGCAGGTTAAGTTGTTGCCTGCATCTCCAGCATCCCATATCAGAGTGCCACTTTGAGTTCCTACTGCCCTGCTTCTGATGCAACGTGCTGCTAAGTTGCCTGGGAAGTCATGAGAAGATGGCCCAAGTATTTGGGGCCCTGCCAACCCATGTGGGAGACCCAGCTGGAGTTCCAGGCTCCTGGCTTTAGCCTGGCCCAATCCCAGCCATTTTGGTCTTTTGGTGAGGGAACCACAGGATGATAGATCTCTCTGTCTCTCCTTTCTCTGTAACTCTGCCTTTCAAATAAATATTTTTTTTTTTTTTTAGAAAAAGAACTTTCAAAATCTGTATTAACATTACTAAATTGTGAAAGGCATAAAATGGCATTACATGTGACATCTGATAATGGCAATCAGTGTTTCTATGCACTCATAAATTTTGGGGAAATTAAGGTAGTTATTATTAGAAAGTTTGAGCTTAACATTTTGAAACAATTATTATGTTATTGTTTTAACAATTTGCACATCGTAATTACTGGGAAAGAACTGCATCAGACTGACATAGCTGTGGAAAGCTACCCAATCTTACCCTAGATTAAGATAAAGAGAGCTGAGATGGACCTTCTTAGCAGCAGTGACAGGCAAAGTTGATGAGAATGACCAGCTTTTGACTGTTCCCCTAATGGTTTCTAATATGCTTTGCTTATAGCAATGAAGCATTGATTAAATAATTGAATGAAATGCTTTCTCATTTATTTTGTAAAATTATTGAGAAGACCTGTTAAAAGGTAACATTAGATTTCTGTGGTATATATTTCCAATATTGCGTTTAAAATAGGAATGTTTTCTAATATTGTCAACTCTGTAATTATCCTAAGGAGAAACTTTCAGTGGAAAGGAAAGCAACAAATAATGCTCCACTAGTCACTAAAAAAACTTTGTAAACCATCAATACCATACTTTCTTCAAAATAACTATAATTTGGGGAGTATTCTTAAAAAAATATTTATTCATTTGAAAGCTAGAGGTGAGAGAGAGAGAGAGAGAGAAAGATCTTCCATCTACTGGTTCACTCCCCAGATGCCCACAACAGCCAGAGCTGGGCTAGGCTGAAACCAGGAGTCAGGAACTGCCACATGGATGCAGGGGCCCATGTATTAGGATCTTCCAGTGCATTTCCTCATGCATTAGCAGGAAGTCAGATTGGAAGCAGAGCTCATGGGTCTCAAACCTGCATTCTTACATAGGATGCTGGTATCACAAACCATGTGCACTTAACCCAGTTGTGCACCACAACACTGAACTTCTGGATTATTTAATAGAGCTCTAAATTGGAAATTGTTCAACCATTCAGATTGATTGGGAAAAAAAGGTAAAACTGATAAAAATATTTTATTGATTTATGTCTTGTCTTTTGGCAAGATAAAGAATGGTTATGTCAAGATGAAGTAGCCATTGATAAGATTACTTAAAGTTCTATCCAGGATGTACTGAAGACCAAAACAATTGACAATGAAAGAAAAGAAGGAATATGTAGCAATGTGGTGTTAAGATTCTGTCAGGGCCAGTGTCGCAGCTTAATAGGCTAATTCTCCGCCTACGGCGCCAGCACACTAGGTTCTAGTCCCGGTCGGGGTGCCGGATTCTGTCCTGGTTACCCCTCTTCCAGGCCAGCTCTCTGCTGTGGCCTGGGAGTGCAGTGGAGGATGGCTCAGGTCCTTGGGCCCTGCACCCCATGGGAGACCAGGAGAAGCACCTGGCTCCTGCCTTCGGATCAGCACGGTGCGCCAGCCACAGTGGCCATTGGAGGGTGAACCAACGGCAAAGGAAGACCTTTCTCTCTATCTCTCTATCTCTCACTGTCTACTTTGCCTGTCAAAAAAAAAAAAAAAAAAAAAAAAGATTCCGTCAGATAACTCTGTCCCAGTAAGGACTATGTGGCCTTTCTGGTAAATTGCTTTTTCAGGACTTTGGTAAATGAGTTGGAGGCCTTAGATGTGCTTTAAAGGATTGTTCTTTCATCACCTTTATTAGGTTTATTTTAAAATTAACCAGTT
Source organism: Sylvilagus floridanus (assembly GCA_949820135.1). Lineage (NCBI taxonomy): Eukaryota > Metazoa > Chordata > Mammalia > Lagomorpha > Leporidae > Sylvilagus > Sylvilagus floridanus. The sequence goes on along the minus strand of OX463236.1, from coordinate 30,790,182 downwards.
GTGTTTCAGTGGATCATATGTACATATATACCATCACATGAATGAAGACAATATGAAATTTTGACTAAAAATTTGGATGCTGACTCCTCCCAGGTTGTGTGGGTTTGTAACATTGAGTAGTAGAATTAAATATGGATTTCTTGTGTTCTTTTTACTTAGAGAATAAGAGAATTGATTTTCAGCCTAGTTTTAACCTGCTAATTTAGAAAGGAAATAGGAAGAAGTGGCAGGTTGTTTTTTTGAGATACTTTTCTAAGGGTGACTTTAAAAGAACAGGCAAAGGACAGAGCCACAGCCGTTGCTGCTCGAGACGAGATAAGCAGAAGTGCTGTGTGTGTGTGCATGCATGTGTTTAATGTCACATGGCAGGAGGCATCCCCAGAGCTGTCTGCCTATCCAGGGAGTTGTCTCGTTTGTAGATGATAGAGTTATACTTTGAAAATACCCAGTTTCCTGCTCCTGCCTTGTTATGGACTACACAGGTAAAAGTAAATTTAAATTATTTTTCTGCCAATTAGAATGACATAGAGTATAATATTTGAACTTACATATAAAATTGTCATGTGTGTACCTTAATTATTAAATTTATTCCTGAGCATGTATGGATTTTTGTGTATATAAAATGTGGTTAATTTTGAACAAACACTTAAGGGGGTTTCTCAAATATAGCCTGGTTGTTTCTTCCATTTCAATTTGGGTTATACTTAAATGGACTTCAACTGTACCCCGTAATTAGTCTGCATTTTTCCCTCCTGGGTCAAAAGGTTTGAAGTACAAACATTGGAGCTCAGATTATACTACCCAGAGAATAAAATTCGCACATATATATACAGTTCACAGAGAGGTAGTTTTTGTTTTTTGGCATTATTGTGGTTTTTTGCTTGTGTGTGGTCTTATCTTTTGGATGGTGTTAACATAATGAGATGAATTGGAGAATTCAGTTTGTATCCTAAATTTTCTGAGTCCAGACGTACCCAGATTTTTCCGATAGGCAACTAGCCTTCTTCCTTTGACAGCTGCATAGCTGTGTTCTCACTTTCTGGTTTCACTGGTACGGGTTCAGAAATAAAGTTAAGGTTAGACCGACTGGGTGGAGGTGTTTGAGTGAGCAGGGGATTCCTTTGGCTCTAGTGGGGTCAGAGTGTGAGTGGCAGGTGAAGTTGTGATGAACTGAGGACCTCAGTCTCTACCCAAAGTTTGTGAAATCAGTTCAGAAGTCTGTTGCCCTACTCTGAGCATCAGGGTAATGGTGACCCTGTTTGTTGACAGGTTGCTTTTACACTAAAGATTAAAGACTTAGAAGATTCCCCCCCCCCCCCGGGGCAAAAACCCACTTTCCATAACTAGTGTAATGAAAATCCTAGAGTGCATTCAGATTAAGCTCTACCATACTATCTATAAATGACCCCTTTAGACCTATGGATGGATTTTGGCAAGACAGCTTATTATGGTGGTATATAGTTTTTTGTGAAAGTGATATTTATTTTTATTCTTTTATTTTTTAAAGATTTATTTATTTGAAAGGCAGAGTTACAGAGAAGCAGGGGCAGAGAGAAAGAGAGGTTGTCCATCTGCTGGCTCACTCCCCTAATGACTGCAATGGCCCGAGCTGCACTGATCCGAAGCCAGGAGCCAGGAGCTTCTTCTGGATCTCCCATGCGGGTGCAGGGGCCCAAGGACTTGGGCCATCTTCCACAGCTTTCTGAGTCCATAGCAGAGAGCTGAATCCAGAGTGGAGCAGCCATGACTTGAACCAGTGCTCACATGGGATGGCAGCACCACAGGTGGCAGCTTTACCCATTATGCCATAGCGCCGGCCCCAAAAGTGACATTTAAATGCAGCTTTTAGGAGCTTGCTGAAGAACTTCTGTGGTAGGTACTTTTTGGAAGTAAAATTCTTTAAAGCAGTTGATTGCCAAAAACATGTTTGTTCTGTAAATCTATAATTTCCTTTTTTAGGGTTCCTTTAAAACAAGTTTACCCATATGCAGGGTCTTCACAAAGGTCGTGGAAAATGAATATTATGAAAAAAATTATGCATGGATTTCAATTTTTGCATCAAAATAAACTTATTTTTTAATTCTATTTTCCACAAACTTTTTTGAAATTTTCTCATATGTGTGTATGTTTTGATTTTCTTTTCTTTATAAGATTAATACACCAGACTTTTTTTTGCAGGGCTCTGAAATAAAATGTACCTATATTTTAGAAAATCCACTCTATATGTGCTACTGTATTGAAGCAAGAACACCTTAATAGCCATTTACTGATAAATCAGATTTGTAAAGTCCTACCCAAGGGCCGGCTTTGTGGTGCGGTTGGTTAAAGCACTGCTTCCAACTGCAGCATCCCAGATCAGAGTACTGGTTGCAGTCTCAGCTGCTCAGCTTCTGATCCCTCTCCCTGCTAATGTGCTTAGGAAGACACAGAGGGTGACTTGGTCCCCTGCCACCTGGGAGTTACTGGCGCCTAGCTTTGTCCTAGCCAAACCTTTCTGTTGCTGGCATTTGGGAAGTGAACCAGCAGATGGATAATCTCTCTTTGTGTCTCTCCCACTTCTCTATTTGTTGCTCTGCCTTTCAAGTAAATAAATAGAAGAATCTTAAGAAAGAAAAAAAAATTTACCAGAGAGCTTTTCTTTAATTATAAAAATTTTTGTCTTTCTTCCCAGAAGAACGGAATCATTAATTTTTTCATTTTTCTGTATCTTGGGTAGTATCATTAAAACTTTCTCCATTGTTTTGAAGTAATCTTTGATTTATATGTAGTTGGTATTTTATGATCTACAACATTAACAAGTTAAGTAGACATCAAGAGCAATACTTATAAAAAATTTTAATGAGGGCAAAGGAAATTGTTTTAAAGAAATTCAGATGTCAATTTCAAAATTTGTGTGTGTTGTAGAGCTAATTTATGGTTTAAGATCTTGCCACATTAATAATTAATTAATTTAGTTGTATGATATGATAGGAACCTAGTTTGATTGTCATCTTTAGCCATTTTTATAAACATTTACTTGTTTAAATATCTAGGCATATTTAATTTCGTCTGTTAGACTTTGAAGAGAACAGCTCATGTTTTCATTTCATGGGAGAATGAATTCTTTTGGGTTAGAAATGAAAATTTATTTTGCTGTCAGCTCATTTCAATACAACCACTTTTGAAGTAATGGCATTATCATAGCACCAAAGATGCTATCTTCTACTAGAAAACTGATATTTGACTATAGATTTATTGTAAAAAATTTCTTAAGGGGCCCCAAACACTCTTGGTTATGACTTTTGCCATGCTCCTCCTACCAGATGATTTCCATACTATGCAGCTACATCTTTTTTTTTTTTTTTCTTCAAGATCTCTGTTGAAATACCACCTTTGTAGGGTGGTCTTCCTGATAATTTATCAGAAGTCACACTCCTATTCACCCATTTAATCACTGCTTATCCTCTTATTTCTCTTTATCTTTAAAATTTATTTATTTATTTACATTTTATTTGAAAGACAGGAAGAGAGAGAGAGCTTCCATTTGTTGGTTCAGTTCCCAAATGCCCACAACAATTGGGTCAGATTCTGGCTAAAGCAAGGAACTCAATCCAAGTCTCCCACATGGGTGGCAGATATCCAAGATCTTGAGCTATCATATGTTGCTTCCTAGGGTGCACATTAGCAGGAAATTAGAATCAGGAGTACAGCTAGGACTCAAACCCAGGGGCACTCTGACATGGCATGTAGGTGATTTCTTAATTGCCGTTCAGGCCTCCAGGTTACAGAAACCTTCATAGGAGGCAGATGGTGTGATTTGTGTCAGTTCTGCCAGCAAGTGAAATGTTTAATGTTATTGGCATGTGGACTGGTCCTGTTACAGTTGTCTCAAAAGTAGACTTCTCAAAAAATATTGCAGCTTGTAAGTTACTCAAAGTCTGTGCCATGAAATAAATATAAGCCCCCAGAAAATACATTTTCACATACATGTATACATTCTCATATGTGAGCTGAAAAAGAAGCAAAGAAATGAGTCAGCTAGGCAGTTACTGTGTATGGCTCTGGTCTCTGTTTTAAAATCTCTCTTATCTAGGAACCATTTTCTTATTCAACATTTCCTCTTGCCTTTCTGATTGCCACATCCACCTACCATGTGAGTGACTATTCATATACAACATTTCATGTGCAATTTAAAATTCTGGCCTTAGGGTTCAACCAGTTTGAGGTGCATTGCCCTTAGCCACTTCCTACAATTGTGTTTCAGCAATGTTATTTTTTTAAAAGATTTATTTATTTGAAAGGCAGAGTTACAGAGAGGATGAGACAGAAAGAGAGAGAGACAGAGAAGGAGGGATTGATCTTCCATCTGCTGGTTCACTCCCGAGATGGCCGCAATGGCTGGAGCTACGCCAATCCAAAGCCAGGAGCCAGGAGCTTCCTCCAGATCTCCCACACGGGTGCAGGGGCCCAAGGACTTGGGCCATCTTCTACTGCTTTCCCAGGCCATAGCAGAGAACTGGATCAGAAGTGGAACAGCCGGGACTAGAACCATCGTCCATATGTGATGCTGGCACTGCAGGTGGCGGTTTTACCTACTATGCCACAGCACCGGCTCCACAATGTTATTGATATTCCCCCTTGGTGTTGACTTGATCTATTATTTTTGAAGGGATTATATTTTATTAATTCCTATGATTTTTCAGTAGTTTTCTATAATTTTTAATTTTCTTTAGTCACCTTTAAGGATTTTTCTCCTACCACGTTTTCTGTTGGTTTTTATATTCCCTTCATTTCATTGAATCCTTAAAATACTATATAATTTTTGGCAATTACTTACAAATATCTCAAGAGGCAGAGTGGTTGAGAGCATTGCTTTGGAATGCTTTGGAATGGTTTGAATCCCAGCAAATCTTAACACCTCGTGACTTTGACAAAGCATTTAACCACTTGTCCAATATGAATAAAAATGGTATCTTCCTCATAGGCTTGTTATGAAGATTAAATGAGTTAATGCATGTAAAGTTCTCAGAATATAGTAGAAAAATCTTAGCTATTGTTTTTTCTTTCCTACAAGAAAAGTTTGTTTTTTTGTATAATATTTCAGCATTTTTAGTAAGCTAAAGGTCAACTTGTTTTGGATAAATTACAGTACATTCATTCAGTGGAATATTATATGTCCATTAAGAGGGTGAGATAAGTCTACCTATACTGACTAGAAAAGATGCTACTGGTACTTTCAGATTGTAAATATTTCGTACTTTCACATTCATATCAGAATTTCATATTTAAAATTGTATCTATTTAACGTTGTGCCTTTGTGAACACAAACTATTGGAAAAGGTATGTCCTTGGATGAATTGGTGGAGAGGAAACTTGAATTCTTGAACTTCCTTCTGTTTATTTTCTTAAAGGTATAGGATTATAGGATTCCATAAACACACTTACACAGATATTCGTATTTACTTTTTGTGCATTTCAACATTTTCTAAAACATTAAAATTTCTTTGCTTGCTCCATCCAATAATTAATTTTAATGAAAGTCTGTACATTTTTTCTAGCTGTTGTTTTTTAACAGATTTTTAAGAATAAAGCTATGTGGGGAGACTTTGTCCATTGATTCAAGAAACAGACTATTATCTGCAGTTATTTCTTTGAGTGGATAAATTAAAAAGAAATATATTAGCTACAAATACCCATTCATACATAGGTATGCACTATGCACACAGCTTTTAAAATGACTGAGTTACTGTGGAAAATGGCAGAAATTTTCATAAGGTAAACCGAAGAAAAGTCAGGCAAAAGGAAAAGGGTAGGATGAATGTATGTACACAAATAGATTCCCAGAGCAGTGATGTTTCACATTTGAATAACTGTTATAAAATAACTAATAGCGTAATCACTGACATTTAGGTGCTTACTATGTTTTGAGCAGTGTTCTAAACACTTGCACTAAAATTTTTATTACATCTGTTTGTATTTATATGTCCAGAATGTATGTACAATGCATATTTTCACACTTGTGATTGAATGTACAGTCCTTGTTCTGTCAGTCTACCATAAGCTTAGAGAAATCACAGTGAACTTGTTTGTAATTACTTTTTTTCTAGGTGTTTTTTTTAAAGCAGATTTTTAAGAATAAGACAATGTGGGGAGACTTTGATTTGTCCATTGATTAAAGGGAGATTATCTTTCATTTCTGATAACCTTGCCTTGAAAAGTTCCATTTGCTGCATAAAACCAAGAACCCTGATCTGCATGATCTTTTTATGGTTAGTTGCTACAAAGCCAGTATTTAAATTTCTTCGCGGTTTCTTGCTGTGCCTTGTCACAGGATGAAGACCTTGTCAGGAGGCAGGATATATATGTGGTTCTTGGTCTTGTGCATTTTATGACAAAGGAATTCCCCTTGGGAGCGTGCTGCTCCCCTGAAGCCCCTGGAGCTTCTGGCTCAAGCAGCGCAATCGGTCTGTGCAGTGTCCCTGACGTCATCCAGCGTATGCATAAGCCCTGCTATTGTCTTACTGCTACAGCAGGGCTGGGGATTGCAGTATCCGCTGTTGCTGCTGCTCCCAGTCCTGCCCCTGCTGCTACCTAGTCCTGCCTCGCTGCATCCCAGAAGAGCCACGTCGGCCTTCCCGTGCCTAGTGGATTTTCAAAAGCAGCTCTTCGGGTTTTGGTGCTGTAGGAGACCTTGCTTTTCAGTAACACGGGAGAACACTGAAGCTCGTGAGAGGAGAATCTGGCAGCTGGACACAGCTTGGACTGCATTGTCTGGTTTCATGACCCCTGCTGTGTAGCCAGCTCATCTCTTCCCTCTCACAGGCACACGCTCAGTGTTTTTTTTTTTTTTTTACCCCCATCCCCCTTTTCTTTCTTTTTCTAATTTTTTTTTAAAGCAGCCTCTGCAGCCAGCCATGTTTGGCACTGAATCTTCATGTAAGTAAATGAATCCCTCTTCTCTGCTATTTAGAAATCTGCTTGCTGTCATGGTTTCATTGACTTGGAGTTCGTATCACTTTGCCTTAGGTCGTTTGTATTTTGTATTTTGGCTCTAATTACAAAGGAATTGGTCTCAGGGAAGGGACTCCCCTTAACTGGGTTATTCATCCTTACAGCCAGGGATGTCACTGTGGTCAAATCCAGGCCTCCAAGAGGGAGGTATGAAGACAGGATCCAGGCAGCCTCCCTGGAACGTGCTAATTGATGGGATCAGGCCTGTCACTGATCTATTGTTGTGGGCTTCGTGATGGTGCTTAAGCCTGAAAATAGATACTGGGACGATCTGAGGTGATAGCATTTATTAGAAAGGAAAGACAAACTCATATTTTTTATCTAAAGGGAGCAAAATGTATCATTACATACTCCTCTTGCATATTTTTAAGAAAAACATCAGGAGTAGACTTTGTATGTAGGTTAAAAAAGAATAAGAAATATCTCTATTTTTGAAGATGGATTTTTTTTCTTATAGTGGCTTCAATTTTTATATTCCGAGTAGCATCATAGCCTAGCAACATCATATCCTTCTTAAAACTTGGACAGTTGAAGTGCTTTGGTGCAGAGCAGGCCCTGCACAATGGGCTGGGCTGGACAGCAGTTGTAGACAGCTACAATTGGTATTTTAAAAAAATGACCACTAACTATTTGAGGATTACTTAATGTCAGGTATAGAATAATGTAACTTGTCAGTGCTGTAGTACAGGCTCTGCAGAATGTTTTGTCATCATCTATAAGCAAAGGTGACAGTTAAGAATTTCTAGAGACCCAACCCTCTGGCCTAAAGCATTACACATTGGCAAGACACTATCTTTACAGAGGAGTAGGGGGATAGGGCAGGAATTTAGGAAAGCAGTTTCTTACAAATTTGTAATTTGACCATTTCTTTCTGATCTCAGGTGATCAGTTTGACTCTTAGCATAGCTGATGGTTATTCCAGAACAGTAGCATTTCACTGGAGCTAATAACCCTCAGTTCTGTTGTTTTTTGACTGTTTAAAAGAGTTCGTTATTTTTGTTGTTTAACTGTGGAAACTTCCCATCTCTGAAACGACCAGACTGCCTAATCAAGGTCAAGATAGAGTAACTGTGAGATGTAATGTCCCGTTCAGCGTGGGACAAAATTATTTCCTAATAATTTAAAAATAATTTTTGAATTTGTTTAATGGTAAATTTGGAGTTACTGTCATCCAAGAAGTATAAATACGTTATTAAGCGGCAAAGACCTTCCAGCTTCCTTTTAGTCATGAGATTTTGTTTATGTAGGAACCTAGGTATGGACAGAAATATTTATACTGTGTACTGAAGGAAAATTAATCCTGTTACTTTGTTTTGCTGGAAATGGAAATTGACACTCAGCGTGGGAGTCTTTGGGTTCTCCAACTAGGGCCGCTGACATCGTCCTGTCTGTTTGATCAGACAGACACACAGCCATTCTTGAACCTTAAACCTGATCTTTTGAAATCGCCCATGTGCTGCTTGGGTATGTTTGAAAAGTGCTGGTTGCTTTTGGTCTCCATAGCTACCAAATTAACGGAACAGAAGAGAATACCATTCTGGAGACAGAATACTATCACGGATGTTTTCAGCAACTTTTGCCTTTCCCGAATATTGAGTTTTGTGTGTTGCTTGCCACGAGAAGCCCGCAGACAGCTTTGTATTTCAGTAGATGTTAGATGCTGAGAATGGACTGCCTTCCTCCGATGGGGAAATGCCCAAAGTCTGCCCTCAGAGTTAAGTATTGGTTGTGTGATCTGAAGCATAACTTTTTAGGCCTTTGCTTTTTACCTTTTTGGGAGGCCATTATTGAACTGAAGTATGGTTTACATACAGAAAATACCTAAGACTACGTGTGCCACTCAGAGTGTTTGCCCAGTGCCAGTACCAGTACCAGTACCCGGATCTCAACACACAGCAGTCCATTTCTGCAGGAAGTTCTCTTGTGGTGCTTCCCAGTCAATGTTACTTCCCCTCTCCATCAAAAGATAACTGCTGTTGTGACTTCTGATGCCATAGGTTCACATTGTGCATGGTTCTTTTTTATTTCCTTTCTCCCTTGCTCGTTGCCTATAACAGAAAGAAATATCTTTACTTTCAGATATTGGAGTAAGTAATTTGATTTTGCATTTTAAAACTTTGAGTTCAGGAATTAGCCTTAATTAGCCTAAAGTAATAATGCTTGATTTAAATATACTTTACCCAAACAACCAGAAAAACAAAATCTTTTTAGATGACTGAAAAAAAAATTACCTGGAAGAGTGGACCCTGCTTCATCAAACCAATTAATAAATTCTCTTCTGACATGATTTTAGTCAATATCTGCAGCTTTACCACTGACATCTCTAACTTATAGATCTGAATATCCCATTATTATGTAGATAGCAACAGTCAATCTATTTTGGGCCATTTTGAAACATAAGTCTTCTATAGTATATACACACTAATCATTGCATTATACTCTAGGAAGTTTGACTTCTGCAACTATGCTACCATCTGGACGTGTTTCATGGAGCCGTACTATCTTTTACTGAAATTTCCCAAGTCTAAAAGTGGGAGTCATATGCCAGTTCTTTATCTCCTTTGAGGATTTGCAATTTTAGTTTCTATGGTCAGAATAATTTAGGTGTAAGAAGAAAGTACTATCAAAATTTTTTGAGGAGGGTGGTCAATCTAATTTTGTATTTGAGGATACTTACTTTGGTTTAATGATAGTTTATATTTTAAAATCAGTCATTTGAATTATCCCATATTAAAAGAAATTTACTATTAAAATTTTAATGTATTTCTTAAAAATTTTTATTACGTTGATTTGAAATGTAGAGGGGGAGAGAGAGCAAGAGAGAGAGAGAAAGAAAAGAAAAGAAAGAGAGAGAGAGATTTCCTGTTCCCTGGTTCACTTTCCAAATGCCCACAATAGCTGGGACTGAGACAGGCTGAAGCCAGGAGCTGGAAACTCAAGCCAGGTCTTCCACATGGATGGTAGAGCCCTAAGTACCAGAGCCATCACCTGCTGCCTCCCATAGTATGCATAAGCTGGAAGCTGGAATCCGGAGATAGAGCTGGGGCTCAAACCCAGGCACTCCGATATGGGATGTTGGTGTCCTAAGCAGCACCAAACTTGTTCTGCCTATTAACGTTTTTAAAAGGAGAAAAAGTTTTCAGGGAGAAAGGGAGAAAAGAAATTTGTTCATCATTTCTTGCTGTGGAGGAAGGAAAACTTACTTTGCTCTGCTACCATTTAGTTACATCCTCATAAGGCTGGTTATTCTCTAAAGAGAAGGTATTTTAAGTATGATGAACATTTATTCAATTAGCATTTATTGGGCCCATTTCTCCTCTTCTGTCCCCTCCCATGTTTAACTTTTTCAATTCCCAAGGGTATCATTTAAAGATGTAGAACTGGGACTCACGCCAGGCTCTAACACATGGACTTGTTTTCCAGTATACCTACGTTATTAGTCCGGTCATAAGAGCACCAACTTACCTGCTGAGAAACAGTATCCATAGGGCAAAGAGTATCATCTGATCTGTCCTCAGAACATTTTGTTAAAATAAAGAGAATATCTAGAGCATTTGTGAGGGGTGAAGAGAAATCACCAAATGCCAACCAGGCAGCAGTGTGGGACGCACCCACCTGAACTTAGTGGAAAAGGGGAAATAGTGGTGAGGGGCAGCAGTGATATCTTTCAAGCTGTGTCTTCCCCACCTTCTTTTGATGCCCACATCATGCTGAGTAGGAAGCCAGAGGCTGGATAGGATTTGGTCTATGTGTGATGACCTGTGTGATTTGTCTGATGGGCATCACAAATTCAGCTGTTGCCTTATACTTGCATTACTGGTGAATGCAGTATTAATAGCGAGCATGTGCCACATTACAAAGAACAAGGTAATTATCTCAAATTTTGAGCCATTGTGTGAGAGGTAGTCACATGAAAATATTCTAGTAATTCTAGTAATTTTAGATCTCAAAGACATCATAAGTAAATGGTATCTCTCCCTTCTCATGTGTGCATCCCAGAACCCTTCTTGACACCTGCTCACAGGAGATATTCAACTTGTGTCTATTGTTTTGGTATAATTTCTGTGAATTTTGTTGATGTGAATAGGACTATGATCAGTCCAAATTGGACCGTTTCACCACTGAGCCATTTCTCAATATAAATACCTGGTCAGTATTAAATAATTGCATCAGAGACAACTGTTTCTGCTATTAGTATATTTGACATTTTAGTACTATAATTTGTTTTCTCGTTTATCATATAGAACTGAGCATAATTTAGGAACACATAATTTCCTTTCCTATAACTTTAATCAGATTATTAGTATTTAGTTTTTTTGGAGCTAGGTACTTAAATCTTATTTCACACAAAAACAGATTCTTAAGTATACACAAAACCTCACCTCTAAGTCTGTACTTGGAGTATTGTATATAAAATAAAATATTATAAGATGTTAGGTAAGTAGACTATCACATACTACTAAAGTCACAAATACAGAAAAATAATTATGGATTATAAAGATATGTGTTGGGACATGGTCACTTGGGAACTTGGGAATCTAAGGCTCATATAATAATTTTGACTAGACATCATATTGCCCTTTCTTCTGGAAATGTACTAATTTGAAATTTTCTTTTGAGTTTCTTTGATAATAACCGACATTGTAGCTTTTAGCATCAAGAGAATATTTTAAACTAAGTAAGATGAGATTTTTTTCATTCTGATATTTAATATACTTATTTTGCTAGCAAAAAATGGAATAAAAATAGCCAGTGGTTATTTTTAAATTCTCAGATTTCTTATTTTCGTTTCAGTATTGGCTTCCCAAATTGTTAGTCTGAAAAGTTTGTTTAGCAAAAATCAAATGTGAGTTTTGTGATTTGTTTTTTCATTGTTACAATGGACCAGATTCATATCCTGTATAAATGGTGGGGAATCTATTGGGGAAAATTGCCATATATGGAAACTTTCCTCATAGAATCCCCATGGAGTTACACAGGATGTGAATAGGATTCATTGTTATGCATTCTGAGCTGGGAAAGTCACTGATGTGTATTTTTTAAACAATAATAGTAACTGCATTAAATTAAATTCAAATACTGTTAAGCTTTCAATTTGAGACTATAGGAGATACTACATTATGAATTGAATGGTCCCTTTTGTTAGTTTTTTACTTTTTTGAGGAGTATTGACATCCCTCCTTTTTCCCCTAATCTGTATAAATTAACACACTAATGTTTTTAATTAGAATGTGTGTGTTTTAAGTTAAGAGGAAGGATCACACAGTGAGCCAGGAAGCAGAGAGAGTGTGCCCAGCTCAGGCTTTTGGAACTAATTCTCTTGTGAGAACTACCTTCTGAGGGCAAGCCCCCAGTGATCTGAGGACCTCCCATTGAGTCCACCTCCTAGGCCCCATAACAGTGTCTAGTTTCTACCCTCTTAGTACCATTTGCTTATGACCTCGGGGTTTAAGCATCTGCGTGAGTTTGGAAGCCAAATCTTGTCAATTCATAGCAATACATGTTATAGAAAGGACAGTGACCACATGCCAGATACCATGACTAAATATAGACTGTGGCTCTTGATTGCCTGGACTCAGATCTTGGCATTACCATGTTCTGTATGGGTTTGGCCATCTATCTTCTAAACTCAAAGTGTGGTGTATCTAATGAACTCTTGGTGTTAGGCAAATTGGCCATGTGGGGCCAGGCCAGGATATCTTGTTAAGGGGGCCTGTATTAAGGAGCATCTGTGGAGAGTGGTGTCCAACAGTGGTAAAGACTGGCTGAAGGACGGGAGGTAATACTTTCTAAGACTTCGTGGAAATTTGAGAGGTCTATCATGGGGATTTTTTTTTTTTTTTTTTTTTTTTACAGAATGGACAGTGAGAGAGAGAGACAGAGAGAAAGGTCTTCCTTTTGCCAGTTGGTTCACCCTCCAATGGCCGCCGCAGACGGCGCACTGCGCTCATCCGATGGCGGGAGCCAGGTGCTAGGTGCTTTTCCTGGTCTCCCATGGGGTGCAGGGCCCAAGCACTTGGGCCATCCTCCACTACACTCCTGGGCCACAGCAGAGAGCTGGCCTGGAAGAGGGGCAACTGGGACAGAATCTGGCGCCCCGACCGGGACTAGAACCCGGTGTGCCGGCGCCGCAAGGCGGAGGATTAGCCTGTTGAGCCACGGTCCCAGCCGATTCATATTTATAATATATCCACATAATACACTGTTTCAGGTCAATTCAATCTCTAGCAAATCAAGTTCAAGCTTCAGGTCTTTGAAAATTACTGTAATGTCAAATAATGAGAAAATATTTTTAAAATATAAATTCAAGTTCAGCTGACAGAATCCGGCGCCCCGACCGGGACTAGAACCCGGTGTGCCGGCACCACAAGGCGGAGGATTAGCCTATTGAGCCACAGTGCTGGCCTATCATGGGGATCTTTAAAGGGACCCAGTAAGAGACCTGAAGGGAGGGGACTACATGGAATTGGATTACATGGGTCAAGGTTGGCAAATGCCCTACATAGTTCTACTAGTCACCTTTGAGGCAGGCATCACTAAGTGATCACAACAGGATTGGGATAAGCCACTAAGTGTTGGAATGTTCTCCACTTAAAACACTTTATTGATACAAGTGTTTTTCATGTCTTTGTAATAGTCACGTAAATATTCAAAAAAAATTACAGCACTTCCTGAATTTAAAAAAATTAAGAAAATTAGTGTTTGAGAAATGTTTCTCTGGTTAGAATGGCTCTCATACAGAAATCAACAAACAATGGATGCTGGCAAGGATGTGGGGAAAAAAAGATACCCTAATCCACTGTTAGTGGCAATGTAAATTTGTACAACCATTGTAGAAGACAGTATGGAGATACTTCAGAAAGCTAGAAATAGATATACCATATGACCCAGCCATCACATTCCTGGGAATTTACTAAACAAAATGAAGTCAGCATATGAAAGAATTATCTGTACTCTTATGTTTATTGTAGCTGAATTCACAATAGCTAAGATATGGAATCAATTCAGATGTTTATCAGCTAAAAACTGGATAAACAAATTGTGGTCTACATACATTATGAAATGCTACTCAGCTGTAAAAAAGAATGAGATCCTGCCTTTTGCAACAAAATGAATGCAACTGGAAACCAGGGAAATAAGCCAGTCCCAAAAAGATAGATACTATGTTTTCCTTGATTTGTGGTAACAGAGTACCAAAAAATGTAATATATATGAGTGAAAATGACATTTTGAGATTTGATGATTGCTTTACAGCCCCCTGTCTTTACTGTTGATGAACAGTGTTTTTTTCTTCTTACTATTTGTTGAACTCTTTACTTAGTGTAGGGTTAATCTTATGAGTATAAAGTAAACTGAAAGTAAAACATTATAAATAGTAAGAGAGGGCATAAGAGAGAAAGGAGGAAGAAGACTGAGAACATGGTGGGGAGGGAGTGTAGGATGGGGAGTATCACTGTGTTCCTAAATCTGTATATGTGAAATACAAAAATTTGTTTACCTTAAAATTTTAAAATAAATAAAAAATATGTCCCTGTAGATATAAAATTAATACACTATTCTGTGTCACATATGGTGCCCAGCAATTTCAATGGGATAATGATTCAGTTACCACTGATCTCTTTTGAATTAAATTTATACCAAAAGAAGACATATCCCCAGAGCATAGCAGGGCACATTGTATATATCAAGCCCTTATATTCTTTCAAATTTGAATTTGCTGTGGATTAAGGCAATATCATTTGAAAATGTGATGTGAATTTTTAGGGGCCTAAGAGTGAGTTTAGTAAATTTTTTCTAGGCTAAGGAGTTTATCACACACATGTACTGGTACATGTCATAAACATGTGAGTAAACAACTCTTGTCATTCTTTAGAGCAGCAATGAGTGACACAAATAGAATAATACTAGCCTATGAACTTCTATTCCTAAACCCAGATTTGTTAAAGGGTAAACTGCCACATACTGATTACTTGACCACATCTGATCTAAGTTCACTTATCATTTTTAAAAGTTATTATCTTACAATAACAAATTAGTATAATGAGTTTATTTATAGTGTGGAAACAGGATTATTTGTAATCATATAATTTCAGCAACTAGAAAAATTATTTTGATTTCTTTAAAAAAAACATTTATTTATTTGAATAACAGAGTGAAAGCAGTGGCAGGGCAGGGGTTATAAGGTAGAGATCTTCTATTTATTGGATTACTCCTTAAGTGCCCATGACCATCAGAGCTGAGTCAGGTCAAAGCCAGTAGCCAGGAACTCAGTCTGGGCCTACCGTATTGGTAGCATGGACTGAAACATTTGAGTCATTGTTTTCTGCCTTCTAGGCATAGTAGCAGGAAACTGAAATGGAAGCAGAGGAGCTGGGACTCCAATCAGGCACTCTTGATATGGAGTGCGGGTGTCTCCAGCAGTTGCTTGACTTGCTAGGCCACAGCACTGCCACAGTTTATTTTCCATTTCTTTGTGAGGATGTCACAGTTAAGATTCAGGCTTTTTGGAACAATTTGGGCAGTAGTGAGGCTGATTGGGGTGAGTATGTATTAGGAAATCACAATGACCAAGTTGGAGTGTTCTTTATTTCTTCTTTTTTTAATTTATTTTTATTTTTTGACAGGCAGAGTGGATAGTGAGAGAGGGAGAGAGAGAGAAAGGTCTTCCCTTGCCATTGGTTCACCCTCCAATGGCTGCCGCGCCCTCCCATGGGGTGCAGGGCCCAAGCACTTGGGCCATCCTCCACTGCACTCCCTGGCCACAGCAGAGAGCTGGCCTGGAAGAGGGGCAACCAGGACAGAATCCGGCGCCCCAACCGGGACTAGAACCCGGTGTGCTGGTGCTGCAAGGCGGAGGATTAGCCTGTTGAGCCACGGCGCTGGCCCCTCTTTATTTCTTCTGCCACCCTTGGCTACTTCTAGGAATCTTGGGTTAGAGGAGCACAGGTGATTCAACTCTGGGGTTTCCCATCTGAAACTTACTTTGGTGCTTTAATATAATGGTGTTCCAGCTCTTTGTTGCTACCTAACAAATCACCCCAAATCGTAATTGCTTACAAGTATCTAGGGATGTATGTCTTGTACAATGGTAGGAAACTGCTTGGGACACTTGCATCCCATATAAGAGAGCCTCATTTGAGTCCTGGCTCCTCTGCTTCTCATCTAACTTTCTGCAAATGCACACTCTGAGAGGCATCAGCAGTGTCATCCATGTGGGAGACCCAGATTGAGTTCCAGGCCCCTGGCTTTGGACTGGCCCAACCCTCACTGTTGAATGAACCAGTGGATGGAAGATGTCTCTTTCTCTCTGCCTTTCAAATAAAATGAAAATGAACAAATAAAAATTTAAAAACACAGAAACTTGGGGCCACGCTATGGCATAGTAGGTTAAGCATCCACCTGCAGTGCCGGCATCCCATATGAGTGCCAGTTCGAGTCCTGGCTGCTCCAATTCCAATCCGGCTTCCTGCCAATGGCCTGGGAGAGCAGTAGAAGATGGTCCAAGTGCTTGGGCTTCTGCACCCACATGGGAGATCAGGAAGAAGCTCCTGGCTCCTGGCTTTGGATTGGCTCACCTCTAGCCATTGTAGCCATATGGGGAGTGAACCAGTGGATGGAAAGACTTCTGTCTCTGTCTCTCCCTCTCTCAGTAACTCTATCTCTCAAGCAAATAAATAAATCTTAAAAAAAAATACAGAAACAGAACCCAAGTATCTGTTATTATCTTTAACACTTTGTTGGCCATTGGACCCTGTTGTGAAGAATCTGTTGTGAAGTCACAGTCAGATTTCTGTTGGTGCTATAGTCACATCAAAGATTCACCTGAGCTGGAGGCCAGAATATCTTTCGCACACAGGTATTAGGTGTGGCTGACTGTTGACTTGGGACTTAGCTGGGGTTGTTGGCAGGAATGCCTGTTGCTGTTGTTTGATGTGATTTATGTCCCCCTTGAGAGTTTGTGCCTCAAAATCTCAATCCTCTGTGTGGGGAATATGGGAATGTGGGATCTTTAAGAGATAGTTTAGTGCAAGGTAATTAGGTCATTGGGTGTGCTGCCCTGGGAAGAAATCTATACTGATCTCTCAAAGTGAGTTAGTTATTCTCTTGAAAGCAACTTGTTTTAAAAGACCATGCTTGGCCCCCCCTGCCTGCTGGCTTCCTGTTTGGTCATGTCAGTTCTTCTTCCACCATCATGTCATCCACAGTGGGACACAGCCGAAGGGGCTTTTCCCAGAACTCAGCAGCTATCAGTGCCATGCTTTTGAACCTTCAGAACTATGAGCTAAGTTGTAAAACTCTTTGCTTTGAGAGTACTCAGATTCAGGTATTTCGTTACAACAATGGAAACCGTACCAACATACCTACACTTCTTTATGTGACTCAGGGTTCTTATTGCATGGTGCTAGGTTCTCAGAGGGACATCTGATGGCTGAGTGTTGCATGAGACCTATGCAGAAGCTTCAAGGGTTCTTATAATCTAGCCAGTCTCAGATGTCACTTGGACCAGATTACATTGGCCAAGCAAGTTGCTAAGATACCAATTCAAAGGGAAGGGAATTAGACTTCTCCAGGTGAGAGAGTAGCAAGGTCACATTGTAGAAGAACATTTACTATGGAAAATATTATAGTGGCTATCTTTGGAAAATAGTTTGCCATCACTACTATGAGGCTGGTTCTCCAGAGATGCCTCCAGGATTCTCTAAATCATGGGTCTGAAACCTTTTTCTGTCAAGGGCCAGAAAGTGAATATTATAGACTTGTAGGCCATACAAGTATGGTCTCTTTTGTAATTACTCAACTCTGGCATTGTGCTGCAAAAAAGCCATACGCAAGTGCATGTGGCTATGTTCCAATAAAACTATTTTTGGAAACACAAATTTTAATTTCACATCATTTTTACATATCAAAATATTTTAGTTTTTTAATTTTTTCCAATCATTTAAAATGTAAACAAAACAAAACAAACAAAAAACAACTTAGTTCAAGGGCCATATAAGAGCAGGTAGTAGCCAGGATTTGGCCCATGGGCCTTTGTTTGCTGGTCCACCCTTTAACATTTTATTTAAATTTCACTTCAGGTACTCAACAACTAAAAAAAGAATAATATATGCATTCACATATGAAAACTCATTCTGATATATTGGGAACTACTGATAGATTAACTTATGTTTTTAATGTTTGATTATTAAATATCAACATTTGATCATATGTCTATTACTAGACTCTTACATAATAGTTTATAAGACAAAAAATGTTCTGCTTAAAATGAATAAAATGCAAAAAATAAAGTAAACCAAACCCTAGGACACTAGGAGATTTCAGTTCTAATCCGCTCTCAGAATAACACTAGGTAACAAAAGTAAGACAACATGTGGGGGCCTGTTTGATTCAATGCCATAGATATTTGTTGAATGAAGAGGAATAGCATGTGTTAAGCTAGAGAAAGAGAGCAAAAAGCTTTCAAGAAATTTAAAGTTCAGTTGCACATGGGGACATTGCAGTGAGAGAGGGAGAACAGAAAAATTAGTGATATTAAAGCTATGTTTCTTGTTCCTTTAATGCATTGTGTAATATGCCAACTGTGGCAATAGAAACCTGTTTTTTTTTTAAATCACTATTATTGATGAGTAATTTACATATAGCAAAATATATGCACTTTGAATGTACAGTTTGAATTGTGACAAATGTATACATACAAGTAACCATCATCATAATTGTAATCAAGATACAGAACATTTTTGTCACTCTAAAAAGAGCCCTTGTGCTTCTCTGTAGTCATTCCTCACATCCAGAATTTTGTATAAATGGGATCCTACAATATATATGCCTTTGTGTTAGGCTTGTTTTGCTCAGCATAATGTTTTCAGTTATGTCATTGTTGTTATTGGTAGTTCCGTTCCTTTATTTGCTGGATAGCAGAAATAATGGAATTGTCTCATCCACCCATCTGTTGATGCTGAGTTGATTCCTGTTTTGGGTTCTTAGGAATAAAGCTGCATGTATAATCACTCATGTATAAATCTTCACATGGACATATGTTTTCATTTCTCTTGGGTAAATATCTAGGAATGCTATTGATGAGAAACTGCCAAATTGTTTTCCAAAGTGGTTATATTATACATTCACACCAGCAATGTATATGGGAGTTCAATTGCTTCATATTCTTGCCAACTTTGGTATTGTCAGTATTTTTAATTTTTCCTAATTTAGTGGGTGTTTAGTTCTATATTATGATTTTAATCTTATTTAACTCATTCTTAAACAAGTTGAACATCTTTTAATGTGCTTATTTTCCATTTGTATGTCATCCTTGAGGAAGTGTTTATTCAAATACTTTGGTTTAAAGATTTAGGTTGTGTTTTTATTGAATTTTGAGATTTTTAAAGATTATTTTCTTGAAAGTCAGAGTTAGGCAGAGGCAAAGAGAGAGGTCTTCCATCTGCAGGTTCACTCCCCAGATGGCTGCAATGGCTAGAGCTGAGCCGATCTGAAGCCAGGAGCCAGGAGCCTCTTCCAGGTCTCCCAAGCAGGTGCAGGGGTCCAAGGACTTGGGTCATGTTCACTGCTTTCCCAGGCCATAGCAGAGAGCCCGATGGGAGGTGGAGCAGCCAGGATTCAAACCCATATGGGGTGCTGGCACTGCAGGTGGTGACTACCTGCTATGCTACAGTGCCAGCCCCTCCATGTGTTTTGATACAAGTCTGTTGACAGATGTATGTGTTGACAATATTTTCTTACAGTCTTCAGCTTTCCTTATTATTTTATAAATGATGATAAAATTTTTAAAGATTTTATTTATTTATTTGAGAGGTAGAGTTATAGACAGTGAGAGGGAGAGACAGAGAGAAAGGTCTTCCATCTGCTGGTTCACTCCCCAAATGGCTGCAATGGCCAGAGCTGTGCTGATCTGAAGCCAGAAGTCAGAAGCTTCTTCCGGGTCTCCCACGTGGGTGCAGGGGCCCAAGCACTTGGGCCATTTTCTACTACTTACCCAGGCCATAGCAGAGAGCTGGATTGGAAGAGGAGCAGCCTGGACTAGAACTGGTACTATATGGAATGCTGGTGCTGCAGGCAGAGGATTAACCTACTGTGCCACAGCGCTGGCCATGATAATAAGTTTTTAATTTTAATGAAGTCCAATTTGCAAATCTTTATGTTGTAATGATTTTCCTCTACATTTTCTTGCAGATGTTTTGCATGTTGTGCATTCACGTGTACCGTGGTTGATCTGTTGTAAATTGTGTATACTGTGAAGTATTAATGGCTGTTCATTTTTTTCATCAAATGATTATTAGATTTTTCTAGCATTATTTCTTGAAAAGACCATTTCCTCATTGCATTGGCAACTTTATCAAAACTCAATTGGTCTCATACTTCTAGTCTTTCTGACTTATCTCAAAGCTCTTTATGTTTATCCTTATGCCAATACCATAATCTTGATTGCTACTGCTTTATGATCACGTTTGAAATCAAGTAGTGTAAACATGACAAACCTGTCCTTTTTCAGAGTTCTTTTGGTTATGCTTGATCCTTTCATAGCTCTATACATTTGAAAGTTTGCCAGTTTCTATGAAGAGGGCCACTGGAGTTTTAATAGAGCATTTATTTAATCTGTGGAACAATTTGAGAGAGTTGCCACTTTGACAATATTGCTTATTCTGGTTCATGAACATGGTATATTTTGCTTTCATTAATGTCTTTAATTTCTCACAACAATGGTGAAACCAGTAATGAAAGAAGAGCAAAGCCAGGGTGTTTTCAATGATAAAAGAATATATATTTGAAATGGAATGCTTATATAACCTTCCAAATACATGTTTCTAGGGAAAATATTGTATAATAACATGTAGAAGTGGTGGTATTAAGAAACTCAATTTGAATTTGGAGGGCTTATTTGCATTTGTGAAACTGTTAACCTGAAAAATGAGATTTTATTAAACAAATGTTGCCTTCAAGTCTTTTGGGGGATATATTCTAACAAATACATAGGAATGTTTTGTGCCTAGAACATTTAAAATTATATTCATATAAATGCTACCTTAATGGCCTTTAAAACGTTTGTTCTCCCAAAAATATGGATTACATATCTTTCTCTTGTTTATTGTAACTTAAAATACTACTTTATAATATATACTTCCCATCAGTGCCTAAATATTCACATTTCTTTAATTAGAACAGGATTCTCCTTATTAAACTGGTTCTGTTGTCCTGTTGAGTTACTACTTTTTTGAGTCTGATAAGTCTGTGGATCTTTGTGGTTTCAAGAGATTTGAAACCAAACCTGTCTTTCAAAATAGATTCAGCCTTTTTGTCACTTTTAAAAATTCAGTTGGTACTCTATTAGTTACCATGGATCAGGAAAAACATATAGTATTTGTCTTTTTGGGACTGGCTTATTTCTTTCTTTCTTTCTTTTTTTATTTATTTATTTGACAGAGTTATAGACAGTGAGAGAGACAGAGAGAAAGGTCTTCATTCTGTTGGTTCACTCTCCAAATGGCCAAGACAGCCGGTTCTGTGCTAATCCGAAGCCAGGAGCCAGGTGCCTCCTCCTGGTCTCCCATGCTGGTGCGGGGGCCCAAGCACCTGGGCCATCCTCTATTGCCTTTCCGGACCACAGCAGAGAGCTGGACTGGAAGAGGAGCAACCCAGACTAGAACCCGGCACCCATATGGGTTGCCGGCGCCACAGGCAGAGGATTATCCAAGTGAGCCACGGTGCCAGCCTGGGACCAGCTTATTTCATCAAGTGTAATGCTTTCCAATTGCATCCATTTTGTTTCAAAAGACGCTATTTAATTTTTTTTTTTTTTTTACCGCTTTTGAACTCTTTACTTAGTGTAGGGTTAATCTTTTAAGTATAAAGTAAACAAAATCGATCTTAGTACAAATTAAGAGTGGGAATAGGAGAGGGAGGAGGAAGAAGGGTAGGAGCATGGCTAAGCGGATGGCAGGGTAGAAAGTATCACCATGTTCTTAAACCCATATATATGAAATATGTGAAATTTATACCTTAAATAAAATAAAATCAACTTAAAAATTCAGATGGGGACTTGCTTTGTGGTGCAGTGGATTAAGCTGCTGGTGAGTTAAGCTGCCATCTGCAGTGCAGGTATCCCAAATGGTTGCCAGTTTGAGCCCTAGCTACTCTACTTCTTCTTCTTCTTCTTCTTCTTCTTCTTTTTTTTTTAAGGTTTATTTGAAAGGCAGAGTTACAGAGATGCAGAGGCAGAGAGAGAGAGAGAGAGAGAGAGAGAGAGAGAGAGAGAGAGGTCTTCCATTTGCTGGTTCACTCCCCAGATGGCTGCAACGGCTGAAGCTGGGTCAATCCGAGGGTCTCCTACAAGGGTGTAGGGATTTAGGCCATCTTCTACTGCTTTCTCAGGCCAGAGCAGAGAGCTGACTCAGAAGTGGAACAGCTGGGACTTGAGCCAGCATCCATATGGGATGCCAGTATTGCAGGCAACTGCTTTACCCACTCTGCCACAGCTAATCCACTTCTAATCCAGCTCTCTGCTAGTGTACCTGGGAAACTAGCAGAAGATGGCTTAATTCTATGGTCCTCTGTCACCCATGTGGGAGACCCAAATGGAACTCCAGGCTCCTGGCTTCATACTGACCCAGCTCTAGCTGTTGTGGTTGTTTGGGGAGTGGCACAGCAGATGGAAGATTTCTGTCTCTCTTTTCCTCTCTGTAACTCTGCCTTTTAAATAAATAAATAAATTACTTAAAAAAATTCAGCTGAACTTGAATTTATATTTTAAAAATATTTTCTCATTATTTGACATTACAGTAATTTTCAAAGACCTGAAGCTTGAACTTGATTTGCTAGAGATTGAATTGACCTGAAACAGTGTATTATGTGGATATATTATAAATACGAATCTACATACATATTATCTAATGCCTACAGCAACTGACATGAAAATAATCTACTCTTGTTTTACTTGTAAAACGATGTCCTACAATAACCTTTAGTTGACTAATGTAGAATTTCTTTAAAAATTTGAGTGGTAGATAGAGAGGGTGGGAGGTGAGAGGGGGAGAGAGAGAGAGAGAGCAAGAGAGAGCTCTGTCCTGGTTACCTCCCCAAATGCCTGAAACAGTGAGGGCGGGGCCAAGCAGAGCTGGGAGCTCAGTTTACATATCCTACCTGGGTGGCAGCACCCCCGCTGCTTGACCCATCACCACTGCCTGTTCAGTCTGCATTAGCAGGAAGCTGGAATCAGGAACCCTGTCTGGGAATTGAACCCAGGCACACTGAAGTGGGTTACAGCTTTAACCGGTATTTTAATCACTAGGCCAAGTGCCTGCCACTAATGTAGATTTTGAAAGCTGCAGGATGAATATGCTTAATGGATTATGAGTTAATCTGTGCTTTCTTTTGTACCCTTTTTCTGCGTTAGTCCCAGGCAGTCTTACTTTGTCAGTTATTTTTAGTGTGCATGCATAGCACAATGCTTAAGAACCTGGACTCCGCGTCAAGCAGCAAATGGGGCCTAGTTTCACTAGTTGCCTTAGGCATCATATCTCCTAGCTTTAGATCTGCAAAATGGGGTGCTAATTAACCTTATGGGATTGTTGTAATACTTAAATGAAATAGCTTTGCAGACTGGCAAACTCTAATGGCACAAGAGAAGCAATCAGTTGTTTAATTTCTCTTAGTGTTCCATACCAGGAACCCATTTCACAGAATTATCAACACATTGATTGTGTTTGAAAATTTGGCATCAAATAGAGTATAGAGATAGAAATGGCAGCTTCAAATATAAACAAGTAGAAAAGAATAAGAAAAATTGTTTTAAATGGAAAAACCTTGTTTGGTTCCTGCCATCTGGCAGCTAACACTTTAAGGAGACACAATGAGTGAAATTCTAATTCATGCACATTAATATTGAGCTGAATAATGTTTGTATTCTTACACATTTAGAATATGATCAGTCCTCTAATTTCTCTTTATAGCCATAGTCTTCTCTCCTTAGTTGGTATTCTGAGTTTCCATAATAGTCACTTTAACTTGTCTCCCTTGCTTCTCTTCCTCCATATGTGGGTCCATTCTAAGGTGAGTTCTCTGTCTCTCTGTATCTCTCTCTGCTTTCCCTTCCTACTTCTTTCCCTTTTTCTATCTCTTCCTCCCTCCCTTCCTCCCTTCCTCCCTTTTTTCTTTCCTTCCTTCCTTCCTTCTTCCTATCCTTTCTTCTTCCCACCCCCCCATTCTACAGGTGAATTTTCTTTTTCTTTCTCTCCTTCCCCTCTCCCTTTCCCCCTCCCTTTCTCTTTTTCCTTCTGTTCCTGTATAACTAACATATAACAAATGTGTACATATCTGATTCTATGGGCCGTGACAGTTGTACACATTCCTGGCAATATTACACGAAGTAATATATATGACATTTCTATTACTTCAGAAAGCTCCTGTGTGCCCCTACTAGTCAGTGTCCTTCCCCACCAGGTAAACATTTTCTGATTTTTATAATTAACATTAGTTCTGCCTTTGACTTCATGTAATAGGTGGAATTACACAGTTTGTATTCTTTGGTGTCATCTAGCTTGCTGCTCATGTTCTTCACGTCCAGCACCTGTTCAGAACACTCTCGGTGACTCTTCCTTGCTTGCTGAACTAAATATAAACTCCTCTTGGGTGTTCAAAGCTACCATATGGTCCTAACTTTCCTCTCCCAGCTTAACTCCCACTACTACTCTGGATATACACTGAGGCCAAACAAAGCTTACTTGCTTTTTTCCTGTGTGCTTTTTCTCATGCAAGGCCTTCTATTTGTATCTGGGCCTATTTCCAGAGATTCGGCTCTTAGCCACTTTGTCACTCTTTGATGCTCATCTCAGGTGCCAGTTATGTATGAACCTTCCTAGTTCACTAGTGCAACTCTCAACCTGTTTTTTTTTTAAACTTTGTCCCATGATCCTCATTAGAAACACCTCTTTTACACACAGAACCATGATTTTTCAGCTCCTTCTCCAACATCTATATATGCCACTTTATATGCCCTCCCCACCCCTCTTCCATCACTGTCCTCTATCACAAAGCATCCATCATTTTTAATGACCTATTATTCTTTCTACTGGATAGAGTGTGGATTCTGGATTTTTTTTGCTTTAGAGTCAGACTTTCTGGGTTGGAATTTTTCTTCTGCTAACTGCATGACCTTAAGATAGATTAATTTCTCAGTTTTTTCTTT
The DNA here is from genome assembly GCA_949820135.1 of Sylvilagus floridanus. Classification (NCBI taxonomy): domain Eukaryota; kingdom Metazoa; phylum Chordata; class Mammalia; order Lagomorpha; family Leporidae; genus Sylvilagus; species Sylvilagus floridanus. Next base: position 30,764,996 of record OX463236.1, on the reverse strand, counting down.
TGTAAAAAAATGAGGATACAGATAGCACTGTGTCATGGGGCTGTTGTGAGTTTTAATTGTCTTAAAATATATATTACCTAATTCAGTTTCAATTTGTATTGCCATTTTTATTTTTATGTATTGCCTATATTTAATCAGGTATTATTGTATTAGTCATTTATGTTACTGTTTTTTTCATTTCTATGAATAGTTTTCTTTAGTTTTAAAATTTACCAGTTTTTAACATTTTTATATTATTGATTTATGTTTCTTATTGCATCATATTTCCATAGGGCTAGAATTCACATATCTTAGTGCCTACCAAGCTAATAATTTTTTTTTTAAGATTTATTTTATTTATTTGAAAGAGTTACAGAGAGAGGTAGAGAGAGAGAGAGAGGTCCTTCATCTGCTAGGTCACTTCCCAGTTAGACACAAAGGCTGGAGCAGAGTCCATCTGAAGTCAGGACCAGGAGCTTGTTCAGGGTCTCCCACATGGGTGCAGGGGCCCAAGGGCTTGGGTCATCTTCTACTGCTCTTCCAGGCCACAGCAGAGAATTGAATCCAAAGAGGAGCAGCTGGGACTAGAAATGATGACGGGACTTCAGGCCAGGGCTTTAACGTGTTGCGCCACAGCCCTAGCCCCTACCAAACTAATTATTTTTATTTATTTGAGAGGTAGAGTTACAGACAGTGAGAGGGAAAGACAGAGAGAAAGGTCTTCCTTCCGTTAGTTCACTCCCCAAATGGCTGGAGAGGCCAGAGCTGTGCCAGTCTGAAGCCAGGAGCCAGTTGCTTCTTCCTGGTCTCCCATGTGGGTTCAGGGGCCCAAGGACTTGGACCATCTTCTGATTTCCCTGGCCATAGCAGAGAGCTGGATTGGAAGAGGAGCAGCCAGGACTAGAACTGGTACTATATGGAATGCTGGTGCCGCAGGTGGAGGATTAACCTACTGCACCATGGTGCTGGCCCCCAAACTAATTATTAAAAGTAGTTTGTTCTTGTAGTGGTCTGCTGTCTATGAGGTGTTGGGAAGTGGTACTGAGTTATTTTGAAGGCCAAACATCAGTACTTCTGGGGTGTTCTGTTTACCTCACCTAATGATTAATTAAACTTAATCTCTTCTTAGAGTGGTGGTCTTACTGAACACAATAGTGTCAATGTCCTTCTCGTTATTCAGAAAGATGTCTGCTATGTGAGTGGGCTTTGAACCTTTGCAATAGTTAAGGAGCCTCTTCCTAAATACAAATAACCACTTACTACCTTACCTGGTTTATATGTTTGTTAGATTTTCTTAAGTAATACATGTTTATAATTATTTTTTAAAAATCTACGATACCTGAATATGGATGTTGTAGCATATTTTTTGCTTGGTTTAATTCCAATTCAGATGGATTAAGTGGCATTTTCTCCTTTGACAGTACTGATCAATTATTCTGAATTTTTTTAAAAATTTATTTATTTGAAAGAGTTATGCAGATAGGAGAGGGAGGGAGGGAGGGAGGGAGAGAGAGAGAGAGAGAAAGAGAATGAATCTTCTATCTGCTGGTTTACTCCCCAGATGGCCGCAAACAGCTGGAGCTGCACGGATCCAAAGCCAGGATCCAGGAGCTGCTTCTGGGTCTCCTACACGGATGCAGGGACCCAAGGACTTGGGCCATCCTTGACTTCTTTCCCAGACCATAGCAGACAGCTGGACTGGAAGTGGAGCAGCCAGGACTCGAACCGGCGCCCATATGGGATGCTGGCGTTGCAAGTGATGGCCTTACCGGCTACACCACAGCGCGGGCCCCTATTCTGAAATTTTAATTGGAAGTTAGTGATATGTAAGGATAGAACTAAAACTCCTGTCAGTGTACTTTTTGGTTAATTTCTTTTGAGAGATGCATCAGAGATTTATTTGCCAAGAAGAGAGCACAGGGAGCAGAATTGCCTTCCACTATTTGCGCATATCATGAAAACCTTTGCAGCCATGCTGTAACATGCCTCATTTTACTTCAGGCTCTCACTAAGCAAAGGCATGTGGAATTTACATTTGAGTTTGTCATTGTTTTTGTTTTTTAAGATTTATTTTATATATTTGAAAGACAGAGTTACAGAGAGAGGTAGATAACAAAGAGAGAAAGAGAGAGCTGTCTTCCATCCACTGGTTCACTCCCCAAATGGACACAATGGCCGGAGCTGAGCCCATCTGAAGCCAGGAGTCGGGATCCTCCTCTGGGTCTCCCATGTGGGTGCAGGGGCCCAAGGACTTGGGCCATCCTCTACTGCTTTCCCAGGCCATCATGACGGAGCTGAATCGGAAGTGGAGCACCGGGATTCAAACCGGCACCCACATGGGATGCTGGCATTGCAGGCCGGGGCTTTAACTCACTGAGCCACAGCCCCAGCCCTGTTGTTTTTTTAAAGATATAAAATAGTCAGTCCTGGGAGTCCTTGGGTCTTCACTTGCTGGGGAATCATCAGCTGCACACCTGATTATTGTATGTTTGTTTTTCATGTTAGATTGACCTTTTCCGGCTTCCCTTGTTGAGGAAGTTGGAGTCTTCATAACACCAGCTGTGTGTGGTATCAATTTGGAACAATAATTCAGGGATGCCGAATATGTCTCACGTTTATTTCCTGAAATTGTGCATTGATATCTTTTGTCAGTACACTTCCAAATGAATGAGAGCAACATTTTCTATTTTCAGTTATTTTAAAGGATGGGGAGCAGACTTGCATCTGCAAATTCAAACTTAAATCGATACAGCTTATTTGCTTAAAATAAAATATACACACAAGAAATGTTAACTGAATCAATCAATTTCATAGTTATCAGATCCTTTCTCATAGTAACTTGATTATTTGAGGTTTTTTCTTTTAGAGTTTTTTTTAAATATCTTTTTAAAAGATTATTTATTTATTTGAAAGGCAAAGTTAGAGAGGCAGAGAGAGAAAGAAAGGTCTTCCATCCACTGATTCACTCCCCTAATGGCTGTAACAGCCAGAGCTGGGCTGATCCAAAGCTAGGAGCCTGGAGTTTCTTCCAGGTCTCCCACGTGGGTCTAGGGGCCCAAGCACTTTGGACCATCTTCTACTGCTTTCCCAGTCCACAGCAGAGAGCTGGATCAGAAGTGGAACAGCCGGGACTCAAACTGGCAACCATGTGGGATGCCGGCACTGCAGGTGGCAGCTTTCACCGGCTGTGCCGTAGCGGTGGCCCTGAGTTTTTCATTGTTGGTAAGAGAAATACCTCCATTCTATCTACTGCTAATTGCATCAGGACTTTTTTCTCACACGAAGCTTTTCAGGATTTTTCTCTACCTGATTATTTTTTTGAAAGGTAGAATGAGAGAGAAAGAGACGGAGAGATAGAGAAAGATATCTTCCATCTGCTGGTTCATTCAACAAATGGCCTCAATGGCTGGGGCTGGGCCAGGCTGAAGCCAGGAGCTTGGAATTCCACCTGGGTCTTCCACAGGGGTGGCAAAGCAGCAGACATCTTCTGCTTTTTGAGGCACATTATTTAGAGAGCTGGATTGAAAGTGGAACATCTGGGACTTGAACTGATAGGAGATGCACGTGTTGCAAACAGAGGCTTAACCTGCTGTGCCACAACACCTGCCCCTCTATGTGACGTTTTAAAACAGATTTTTTTTATTTGAAAGGCAGAAATACAGAAAGGGAGGCACAGACACAGAAACAGAAAACTGAAATCCTCTGGTTTAATCCCCAAATGCCTGCAATAGCCAGGGCTGGACTAGGCCTAAGCCAGGAGTCTGGAATTTATTCTGGGTCTTTCATGTGGGTTGCAAGGACCCAAGCCCTTGAGCCATTATCTGCTCTCTAATTTGAACCTTAAAAAAATTAATGTTTGGGGTGAGCATTTGGTATAGCTGTTAAGATGCCTCTTGGGGGCACTCACATAGTAGGAGTGCCTGAGTTCAAGTCCTGGCTCTACTCCTGATTCCACCTTTCTGCTAATATGCTCCAGGTAAACAGCAGGTGATGGCTCAAGTAGTTGGGTTGACTTGGGGTGAGTTCTTGGCTCCTGGCTTTAGCCTGGCACACCCCAAGCTGTTGCAGGCATTTGGAAGGTGAACCAGCAGGTCAAAGATGTCTCTCTCTTTCTCTCTCTCACACACACATACACACACCCTTTAAAATAAAATAAATAAACAAACGTTTAGCCCAGTTGTTAGGTTGTTAAGACTGTATCAGAGTAGCTGGGTCTGATCCCAAGCACCAGCTGCCTGCTAATGCAGGCTCTGGGAGGCAGTAGTGATGGCTGAAGTAACTGGGTTTCTGCCAGCCATGTGGGTGACCTAGGTTGAGTTCCCAGCTCCAGATTTCGATAGAGTCCAGTTCTGGCTGTTGAGAGGCTTCAGGGAGTGAGCCAGTTCATCTGTGTCTCAAACAAGTTTAAAAAATTAAGGGCTAGTCCTTTTTCTTTTCTTTTGAGTAAATTCTTTGGGGAATAGCAGTCATCAAATAATTCCTTAATACAGGGTCTAATAATCAATAAAAGGTTGGGAATTCTTAAAATAGAAGTGTATAGCTTCATGCCTATTTCATAACTCTTTCTGGATTCTTCCTAGGGTGTTAGCACTCTAAACCTGAGATACTAGATGTTCTTTTTCTGTCCTAGAGTATATTTGCGGATGTCTCCGGCTGACAAGTGAAATAGTTACTTGCTGCTTAATAAATCTCCCTGGGAATTGTTTGTTACTCTTTGGGAAGCTCCTTCTGCATGTTAAGATTTGACTGTCCTGTGTTTTATTAAAAGAACTCCTTATTCTTGAAGCAGTAACATTTCATTTTGACTTTCATGCAGTTGAACCATCACCCTAACACTGACCTGCTCTACAGACAATAAAGTCACCACTCCATGACCACATTTTAGTCCAGACGATACAGAATATTTTGTCACTTGTATTGTTTGGGGTCACAGAAAGCATCATATCTGGGATAAGTGATAGCATGACTTTTATCATGAGTCAGTGGAATTGGTTAATCTAGACAGGAAATTATTGGGTATTTTACTCACTTAGCTAACTGGACTTTTGTTTGCTTTTGAGAATTGATAGTAGAAATAAGGCCGAGTACCAGCTGTGCTAGGCTCTGTACCGTTTTGTATCCAGCCACTGTTTTGCACAGTGAGACGTGATCATTTAAGCCTCCTTCTCAGAAAACCTTGTTGAACAAAGAAAGCAGGGGCAGGCACATTAAGTTAGGTGGCAATTATCTTTCTCTGGGACAACCATATTTAATATTCAGACACTTTTGGGTTTGGCTGCCGATGTTGCATTTTGAAATAACAGTTGCATACCAATAATAATAGACCCTGCATTTGGTGGAAAAGTCCCAATTTCTTGAACCTCCCAATCAAAATTCAGTTTCAAATAATTTCCTTGGGAGTATGAGTAGGCATGATTACAGTGTCAGACTTTCTTGGGTTGTTGTTATCACTTTCACCTAATGGCCTGTTTTGTACTCTTACAAAATCCAGCAGGGCACTTGTCAGTTTCCTCTTTCTAACTGAATTTAAAACTGTTGGTTAGACCCAGTGTTCTGGCTATAGGGAGGCTGGCAGTGTGAGTGGAGTGAGCGGCTGAGCTCTGAACAGCTGCCATGGAAGTCGCAGGGTCAGCCAGAGCAATTGGCTGTGCCATGTTTCCTGAGGCAGACTTCCCCACAAACATAGGTATTTTAATGCTGGTGATTAGGTGAATCTGGCATTTGGGAGTAAGGTCCTGAGATCTTATTTTTTGTTTGAAAACGTGCGACATTACATTTTTATGTCATGCCCTTAATGCACAGTCCTACCACAAAAGCTTCCCAAAGAAGAGCCAGTTTCAAACTGGAGAGGAAAGGATTTTATGATGCCATTTAACTGAGAAGGCACTTAAATGTAATAGATTAGGACAAGGAACAAAACAGATGAGGCAGTGGCAAAAGACTGACCTCAAAATATTGACCTTAGCTTCTGAACATTACCTTCAATAACCTGAATTTTGAGTAGTCATTCTGTTTCAGAATCAGTACAATGAAGAACTGTGATCTCTTCAAATTTGCCTATTGGGCATGGTGGAATATGTGATGTTATTCAATTTCCATGAAACTGTTTAAATAATCCGATATATGTTCAGCATACTGTGTTACTCTAAAGATATTTTCTATTGTTCTTATATTCCCCAAGAACCTTTATTGCTGGTCTGTGCTTCTGCATGTGTGAGGGAGGGATCAAAAGCCACGGCTCACTAGGCTAATCCTCTGCCTGCGGCGCCAGCACCCCAGGTTCTAGTCCCAAATGGGGCACCAGATTCTGTCCCAGTTGCTCCTCTTCCAGTCCAGCTCTCTGCTTTGGTCCAGAGTGCAGTGGAGGATGGCCCAAGTCCTTGGGCCCTGCACCCACATGGGAGACTAGGAGAAGCACCTGGTTCCTGGCTTCAGACTGGGGCAGTGTGCCGGCCACAGTGCACCTGCTGCAGTGGTCATTGGGAACGGCAAAGGAAGACCTTTCTCTCTGTCTCTCTCTCTCTCACTGTCCACTCTGCTTGTCAAAAAAAAAAAAAAAAAAAAAAAAAAGAAAAAGACAAGTAGCATCATCTTGAATTTGTGGATAGGTTTGAATGTTACGATTGAGCCATGGTTTCACTCATCACTTCCCAACATTTAAGCTGTCTACTCAATCAATGACAAATGGATTCTTGAGAAGTAAATGCTGCAGGAGGCTTCTGGGGGAGATTAGTGTTGGTCTATGTAGGAACAAGAGCTATGTTAGAAAAATCTTCAGTGAAATATTTGTTTCAGATAATTGTGCTTAGTGTGTGGGAAAGTTGTAGCTAGATGAAAGGAGACCAGTGGGGAACAAGGCTGGGCTTTCTTTACTATAGCTGAAAGATGTATCTGAAAATAGATGCTCTACACTAAAAAAAGATAAAGTATATCCAATAATAGAACTATTTAAAGGAAAATTTTCTGTAATTTACCCATTATAAGCTAATTGGAAGAGTCCCAGTACACTAGCTAAGGGATTGCCACAAAGGGTAGGGCTTGGCAGTTCCTACTGCTGAGAAAGGCTTGTGCACTCTTTGTTCCTACATTGATCTGTGCATGCCAGTTTTAGTTTTTCTTATAAATATTATTCCCTCCATCTATTGGATATTGATTGATACTTAATGACATTTTTATGTCTCAAGATTAGAGTGAGATTATTATTTAGAATATAATAGCCATTTTAATATTTTTAGTATATGTCTAAAGTAATTTATTGTTTCACTAACACATCAGAATGTATCTTCATTTGGGGAATTTTAAACAATACAAATAATGAAAAAAGGAAGTAGAAGAAAAAGAAGGCTCTGAGCTTAGGAGTTGGATTGACATTGAATTCTTTTCTTTTTTTTTAAGATTTTATTTATTTTATTTGAGAGATACAGACAGTGAGAGGGAGAGACAGAGAGAAAGGGCTGCCTTCCATTGGTTCACTCCCCAAATGGCTGCAATGGCCGGAACTGCACCGATCCGAAGCCAGGAGCCAGGTGCCTCTTCGCAGTCTCCCATGTGGGTGCAGGGACTCAAGCATTTGGACCATCTTCCACTGTTTTCCCAGTTCATAGCAGAGAGCTGGACTGAAAGAGGAGCAGCCGGGACTCGAACTGGTGTCCATATGGGCTGCCGGCGCCGCAGGCAGAGGATTAATCTACTGCACCAAGGTGCCGGCCTCAACATTGAATTTGGATCTACCCTCATCTGGGCTACTAATTTTTGGCAACTGTATAAACTTTCAGTGGAGGGCAATAGCCAGTCCATAAAGTTGATTTAAGTGTTAATGAGAGAGTGTATGGTAAATGGATTGACAGAATGTTTCATATATGATAAGTGTTGGGTACATGGATATATGTTTAATTGTGAATAAAAATGTATTGAGTACTTGGAACGTACTCTACAGTACTAAGAGATTTATCCTACATGCAGATAAATGGAAAGATATATGTGTAAACAATGTAGTGAACACATTTGGCCCTGTCTTTAAACAGAGCACCCTGCTCAGGGAAATGGGAAATTTTATGAATATTAATAGTACCCCCAATCCTCCCACTCAATGATAATTTCTCTTAATATCCCTTATATGTTCTGAGTAATTTGTAAAAAAGGATATAATTTTGTATTTGATACTTTAAAATTTGTTTTTATTTATTTAATAATGTTTCATAAGTATTTTGCCACAATACTGAATTTAACAGCCACATGGTATTTTGTTGTAGGCCAAAACGTGTTTTTTTGTTTTTTAAGCTAAGTTTTACTAATGATTATTTAGGGTTTTTCTTCTTCTTTTTCATTTTTCCCCTCTCATAAATAGTTGCGGCAAACATTCTTGTGGTTAAATCATTTCCCATCACAATGGTTTTTTTCTTTAGGATAAATTTCTGGAAGTAGACTGGAAAGACAAAAGGCATGCAATTGTTTAAAATATTTTATTCCTGCTAGCAGATTACACTGGGAATTTGTACATCTTGGGTATACGTATTAAAATATTTTTGTGTAAACTCAGAAGTTGTAAGGACATGGAGGAATGCAGTATCATTCACTTTGTCCTTTTTGTGTGAGAAAAAGTTTTTATTATTTTGTATTTGCAATATGCAGTAAATTCTGTCTCTGGGCCAAACATTTAAACTGGGTAAGCTGCTTCATCACAAGTCTATATTTCTAGGTAAACTTTATTCTAAATCATGGGCTCTTACTCTGGTGATGAAGTTCATGTCTTTATCAGTGAGTATGGTGGACGTATTTGTCACTATGAAGTGCTGATTGGTGCCAGTTCCTTGTGGGAAAAACCAACACTGTAGGACAAGTTCTTGATATAGACATTTACATTTGCATTTAAACTAAACTAAACCTTGTAATATCATCGCCAAAAGCCTCTACAACAAACTCTGAATTAATCTAGTGTCTTGAAGGATATTCTTAATTTCATTCTGTATACTTTATTCCGTGGCACCCCACCCTACATCCATACCACTGAACCTTACTTTTCACCCCTCACTATCCACCTCTTCCCTTCTGTTTTATCTAGAGATAAGTCAAAGTTACCATGAATGGATGCTTTCTGGGATGTTCGAGGATTTCCCCAGGATGCAGCCCTCAGAGACTGCACCTGCTTTATGATGTGAATACTGTGAACATGAGCGAGGAAGTCTGGCGGTGTCTATGCAAGAGCATTAGCTAATTTCATTGAAAGGGTTTAGAAATGTGTCATGTTGCAATGCAGGGCTGAATCATTACTGCATATTCATTTTTCTACACTGAGGGTGAATGTGATTTTAATAGATGAGAAAGCAGATTTGTTTTTTCATATAAAATTCTGTGATTACTGGAATATTCTGCCCTTTTTCCTCCAGTGACCCAGGCTGGGTTCTCCAGCTCCAGGCTGAAGCAGCCTGGCTGTTGGAGGCATTGGGAGAGTGAACCTGCAGATGGGAGAAAGCTTCTACTGCCCATCTTCCAATAAAAAAAATTTAAAAGAAAGTCTTTCCCCTTGAACTGCATACCCATGCTTATGGTAAACAGAATAACAGCTCCCATCTCAGTCCAACTTCTCCGTTGCTATAGTAGAAAACTTATCCACGGAGTGGGTAAATTGTAAACAGTGGATGTTTATATGGTGCATGTTCCTGGAGGCTGGACAGGCCACACATCTGTTGAGCACCTTTGTACTGCATCATTCCATGAGAGAAGATGGGAAAGCAAGTGAGACAGGGAGAAGATGGAAGCCAAACTTCTTCCCCTTTTATCAGGAGCCACTTACATGATAAGTAACCCACTCCTGCAATAATGGCATTAATTCATGCACAAGGCCAGAACCCTCATGACCTAATCACCTCCTAAGGGTCCTGCCTCTCAACATTGTTACAATGGCAATTAAATTTGGACATGAGGGACTGGCATTGTGGCCTGTGACCCTGGCCTCCCATATGGGTGCTGGTTCAAGCCCTGGCTGCTCCACTTCAGAATCAGCTCCCTGCTAATGAACCTGAGAAAGCACCAGAAGATGGCCCAAGTACTTGGGCCACTGCCACCAAGTGGGAGACCCTGATGAAGCTCCTGGCTCCCTGGTGGTTGCAGCCTTTTGGGGAATGAATGGAAGTTCTCTCTGTGCTCTGCTGCTCTGTGTAACTCTGCCTTTCAAATAAATAAATAAATCTTCAAATAAAGAGAAAAAAAATGGATGTGAGTTTTGGAAAGGACCTTCGAACCATAGTAACCCTCAGAGATGTCTATATCCTAACCCCTGGAAACTATGGATATGTTACATTAAATGGCAAAGGAAATAAAAATTTAAATCAGGTAGAATTAGAGTTGCTAATGCCCTAACTTTAAAATACAGAGATTATCATGGATTATCCAGGTGAGCTTAGTGTAATCAAAAAGGTATTTAAATGTGGAAGGAAGAGGCGGAAGAGGAATTCAGTACAATGATATGAGAACTCAAACCTACTTTTGCAAGCTTTGAAGTTGGTGGCAGATGGACACAAATCAAGGAACATGCCAACCTTCCAGAAATATTCCTACATAATAAATACATGTACATGTTTTCTCCTTTTATTTTACCTTATAGGAGTTTACATTCCATACTTTAATATTCCTCGAGTTTTTGCTTTTTTTTTTCCCTCAAAGCAGTTTCCTACCCATTCTTTCTTTCTTTCTTTTTTTTAAAAACACATTTGCTTATTTACTGGTTTTTTGAAAGGCAGAACTTCAGAGAGAAAGATTCTCCATCTACTAGTTCACTCCCCAGATGGCTGCATCAGCCGGGACTGGACCAGGCTGAAGTCAGGAACCGGGAATTCCATACAGGTGTCCTACAGGGTTGGCAGGGGCCCAAGGGCCCAAGAAGATACCTGGGATATCCTCTGCTGTCTTCCCAGGTGCATTAACAGGAAGCTGTATAGGAAATGGGGAAACCAGGACTTAAACCTGCACTCTAATATGGGATGCAGATGTTACTAGCTGTGACTAACCTGCTGTACCACAACACTGGTCCTTGAGTTTTTGCTTATTTAATAAAGTGTTTTTTTTTTTAAAGATGTAGAGAATATAATTGTGATTCATGAATTTTTTTATTTTTTTGACAGGCAGAGTGGACAGTGAGAGAGAGACAGAGAGAGAAAGGTCTTCCTTTGCCGTTGGTTCTCCCTCCAATGGCCGCCGGGGCCGGCGCACTGATCCGAAGGCAGGAGCCAGGTGCTTCTCCTGGTCTCCCATGGGGTTCAGGGCCCAAGCACTTGGGTCATCCTCCACTGCACTCCCGGGCCACAGCAGAGGGCTGGCCTGGAAGAGGGGCAACCGGGACAGAATCCGGTGCCCCGACCGGGACTAGAACCCGGTGTGCCGGCGCCGCTAGGCGGAAGATTAGCCTATTGAGCCATGGCACTGGTCTCACTGAATTTTTTTTTAAGATTTATTTTTATTTATTTGAAAGAGTTACAGAGAGAGGTAGAGGCAGAGAGAGAGGTCTTCCATCTACTGGTTTACTCCCCAGATGGCTGCAATGGCTGGAGCTGTGCGGATCTGAAGCCAGGAGCCAGGAGCTTCCTCCGGGTCTCCAACGTGGGAGCAGGGGCCCCAGGACTTGGGCCATCTTCTGCTGCTATCCCAGGCCATAGCAGAGAGTTGGATCGGAAGAGGAGTAGCCAGGACTAGAACTGGCACCCATATGGGATGCTGGTGCTTCAGGCCAGGGCGTTAACTTGCTGAGCCACAGCGCTGCCCCCCCCCCCCTTTAAAATCAGCTTCATATAATCCTTTATATTATTACATCACAATTTATTTAAATAGTACTCTACTGATGCTCTATTAGGTTGATTTGGGCTATTAGAAGTCTTGTGAATAACCATGAATATATCTTCAGCATAAATGGAGTTGATCAATTTATGAGTTTAAAATCTAGCTGGATGTTGCTCACATACTCTTCAAAGGTTTCATCAAACTTGCACTGTGTTTTATAGCCTCTCTCTGGGCCAGATCGTATCTTGTCGTTTAGTTACAATGAAGTACAAAGCGGAAGACCCTGAGAGACAGAAATTGTCATTGTTCCTTGTCAAATGTAGTGCCAGACATTGTGGTGGGATTGCCAGGAGGGACTCCTCAGTTGTCCAGCTGATCTGGGTCTCAGACAGCGTGATCCCTTTTGCAGGGATGAGTGGATGTGGATATTCTACCATGTCCTGCAGCTTTGTTTCCTTGGCATGACTGCAGCCATAATGGAGGGAAGCGAGGGGGTGGGGGTGGGGTGGCACGTGACCTCGAGCCTTGTCTTTTGCACTTTTGGGGATGTGGGTAGACACAGAAACACATTTCGTTGGTGTATGTGACTTTTTGATGAAATTTTTCTGGTTTGGAAACATGCCACTTGTCTCCAGGAGGGGCACAAGATTTGGGTACAAATATTGATTTTTGCAACAACAAATAAGATGTTAGTCTCATGAGCAGGAAAAATCATGCACCATTTTTGAGGTCCTTGGGTCCCCTGTATGACATCTTCCCTTCCATGAAACATTGTCGGCAGTAACGTTTGATGATACTTGCTCTACTTCACTTTCACCAATGCTATTATTAGCAAATGTTTTCAAAAAATAGAATTTTGATCATTTCCTGGCTCTATAATGTTAGGACGATTACCTAGCTTTGTCATCTACAAAATGAGGATAATAGTATATAGTGAGCATGGGTACATTTTTACAATCATGTTACTATAATCTTTGTCAACCTGCAGGGTGAAAATAATGTCTTTTAACTTGTTCTGTAATTAGAAAAGAGGTTAATTATATTAATAAACATTAATTTTAAATCATATAAATATATTAATGTTAATAAAATGCTTTGCTTTAACATTCCATTAATAAAATCTAATATAAAATTAATATTAAAATGTAACATTTAATATTGTTATTTAGTGACATTAATATTAACAAACAAATTAATTACAATTAATATCAATGAGTAGTATGATAATCATTAAGCACTAATAAAATCAATGTGTAATAGGCCGGTGCAGTGGCTCACTAGGCTAACCCTTCGCCTGTGGCATCGGCACCCTGGGTTCTAGTCCCGGTCGTGGTACCGAATTCTGTTCTGGTGCTCCTCTTCCAGTCCAGCTCTCTGCTGTGGCCCGGGAAGGCAGTGAAGGATGGCCCAGGTGCTTGGGCCCTGTGATCAGGAAAAGCACCTGGCTCCTGGCTTCGGATCAGGGTGGTGTGCCAGCTGCAGTGTGCCGGCTGTAGTGGCCATTGAGGGGTGAATGAATGGAAAAGGAAGACCTTTCTCTCTGTCTCTCACTGTCCACTCTGCCTGTCAAAAAAAAAATCAGTATGTAATAAATTGATATTATAAGCGTTAATTTGTTAATAAAAAACAAATATTTTAATAAATATTACATAGTGTTATTAATATTAATAAAACATAGTCTTTAATAATATTAAGTGTGTTTAACATTTTTTATTGATATATAATTTTATTTGAAAATTATTTTTGTTGGTATATAAAACCTTTGTATTAGGGAAGTTACTCTTTATGCCATAGATTTTGCAAATAAGTTTTTGCAGTTTGTCATTTGCCTTGTATGGCAGTTTTTTCTGGCACAAGCATTGTTAATATTTACTTGTCAAATTTACACATTTGTTTGATTTCTGGCTTTTGTTTTATGTCTATCCATCATCTCCAAGTTTGAAAAGAATGAGTTTTCACTGAATTGTTACAAAAGGCATGCTGTTAATAACACTCGGAATACCTTGCTGTTTTCTGGCTCTCTATTTTCTCATATCTGGTTATAGCAATTTGGGGGAGGAAAATACATCCAGTGTTAGTAATTTTTAAATTTTGACTTGATGTCTCCCAGTGGAGGAATAAGAACAGATTATTTATGCTTTAGAGATTTAAATTGTTTAAAATTGGTGCGGATAGAGATAATGACTAATGAAGCAAGCATTTGTATGCTATTCTGTTTGTGACAAATCTCTTTCCATTGTGGCCTAATGATATTCCACTCTACTTTTCAAAGAGGTCATGTGTTTGAGACAAATTAAATTTTGGGGTCAGGCAATATTTACTTGATTAAACATACATTACTTCCATGGTGACTGCCTTGTATTCCCAAGTCAAGGAGACTTCTCCGAGGAGGGCAGGCAGGTTCCTGTGGTGGTTCACTGCCTTGAAGACTTGTCCCTGGCAGGGTCTCCAGGGAACCAGACTCCCTCTCCCAGGACAAGAAAATTGATTGTTCACTGAATATCTCAGAAAGGTGACTTCAGTTCTTCAGATGTTAGTATTAGTGCTATTGGTTTTTATTTTTATTTCTTTATTTTTTGCCAGGCAGAGTTAGAGAGAGAGACAGAGAATTATAGACAGTGAGAGAGAGACAGAGAGAAAGGTATTCCTGGCCGGCGCTGTGGCTCAATAGGCTAATCCTCCACCTAGCCGCACTGGCACACTGGGTTCTAGTCCCGGTAGGGGTGCCGGATTCTGTCCCGTTTGCTCCTCTTCCAGTCCAGCTCTCTGCTGTGGCCAGGGAGTGCAGTGGAGGATGACCCAAGTGCTTGGGCCCTGCACCCCATGGGAGACCAGGAGAAGCACCTGGCTCCTGCCTTCGGATCAGCGCAGCAACCATTGGAGGGTCAACCAACTGCAAAAGGAAGACCTTTCTCTCTCTGTCTCTCTCTCTCTCTCACTGTCCACTCTGCCTGTCAAAAAACAAAACAAAACAAAACAAAACAAAACAAAAAAAACAAGGTATTCCTTCCATTGGTTCACTCCCCTAATGGCCACTATGGCTGGCGCTACACCGATCTGAAGCCAGGAGCCGGTACTTCCTTCCCGGTCTCCCATGCGGTACAGAGACCCAAGCACTTGGGCCATCCTCCACTGCCCTCCCAGGCCACAGCAGAGAGCTGGATTGGAAGAGGAGCAACTGGGACTAGAACCCGGCACCCCAACTGGGACTAGAACCTGGAGTGCCAGTGCCGCAGGTGGAGGATTAGCCAAGTTAGCCACGGTGCTGGCCAGTGCTATTGGTTTTTAAGTCCAGACTGGGGAAATATCACCACCACAGCTCTGTGAGATAGTGTGTTTTGTTTCCATTCTCAGGGGCAGAGATTCCAGTTGAGCCTCAGCGCCTGCTCTGCTTTGTCTGAGGATGAAGATGATGGCCTGTGCTAATTCACTGTCCAACTCATTTCCTTTAATTAGCTTTGCATTTCTTAGGGTCAAGGAAGTTTGGGGATGATGATAGAGAACCACCATTTTATCACTGATGGCAGCGACTCCAAAGAGAACTTTATGATACTCTGCCTTCATGGGCCACCCTGGCTTTTGTTGTTTTTTACTTTTCAAAATACATTGTTGTTTCATAGTACATAGCACTGGGATGCTGCTGAAACACTTTCCGCTTTTCTTCTCCTGTGGAGGTCTTTTGCTTTGAGTTCATAAGGAAAAAACAGACGGTTGTTGCACTTTTGATTGATGTATTTGATGGAATGTTTCATTTTAGTGAAATTGATAGGCAAGCATGAGGAGGGTGGAAGAAAGAGAAGGAGGGACATTAGGAATTGTATCTATTAAAACACATTTTATAATATCACTCATTTGCTTGAAAACTTGATAGCGATAGTACTGTTTGGGAGCTTGACATGGATCAGGTACCAGCTACATGTTTTGTGTACTTGATTCATTTAATCCCCACGGTAGTAGTTTTATCCTGCTTCACACAGGAGGAAATGAATTCAGAAAAGTCTTAAAGAAGCTTGTCTAAGGTTACACATAACATTGTAAGTGGTAAGAGTCATACCCAGGACTCTGTGACTTCAAAGTTAATGTTCACTCGTCTGTTCTTGCCTCTCTAATAATATTTAGATGCAGACATCTCACAAATGCATATCCCTGGTCTCGACCTCTCTGGTCTAGACCACTCCTCTGAACTCTAGACCTGTTGATCCTGTGCCACACCTCTGCTTGGATGTGCTGTCAGCACATGATGCTGAATGCACACCACAGCTGGTTTCTGATGCCTCCCCTACCTGCCATCTCTTTTCAGGCTGTGACTCCTCCATCCCACTGGCCACTCAGGCTAAAAATCTTGAAGTCGTCCATGATCCTTTTGTACACTCCACATGCACTCTGTCAAGAAGTCATGTGAGCTTTACCTTCTGAAGATACCCCCAGTGCTTCCACCGCACCTGCTGTGGTCCAGGTCACCATTCTCTGCTGGGATTGCTATGATGTTCTGATTAGGGACAATGCTCCTATCATTGCTTCCCCGCAGCCATTCATCAGCCAGGGAGGGCCTCTGCAGACCCTATTCAGACCTTGTCAGTCTCCACTTAAACCCTCCAACAGGTCCTCTGCACCCTCAAAGTTAAAGCCCCAAGGGATCTTGTCCCAGTTACTTACCTCCGCTTCCATTAAATTCGGTCTTGCAACACAGGACAACTTGCTATCCATGCAATAAAGCAGGCCATACTAGCCCTTGGCGTCTGCCCTTCCTGGGATGTTCTCTGTCTTGTCTGCCTGGCATACTGCTTCATTGCCTTCAAGCTCTTGAGGAAATGGTATACCTCTTCTCAGGCATGCTCTGCCCACTTTTTTTCTTAACCCTCCTCATCCCTCTTACCTTAATTTTCCTCCACTACACTCACCTACTTCTTTCTAGTAGATTATATCAATTATTTATTAATGTATATAGTCTGTCTTCTCACAGCCTGGCATATTGTTGTGCACCAATAGTATCTGTGGAGTGAATAAATTTATTCACAAATATATATCAAGCTCTGTGCTAAGAGTGAAGGATCTAGATGCCATCCCTGGCTCTTTCGTTGATTCTACCGTTTTTAGGATTTCTACTTGTCAGTTAAAGAAAACCAAATTCTAGAGAAGTTCTGACTCCCAGCGGTAAAAGGAACCAGCATGTTTCGTACCATACGCTTCCTACAGATACAGCACATTCGTTTACACCTTACAGCAGCCCTGTGAGGACCGTATCTGTGTTCTGCACTTGAGGAAACTGTGGTTTGGGGATTATGCACCTTGCTGAAACCACCTCCCTGTAAGTAGCACAGGAAGAGTGACCCCCCTGTCTGTGTGTTGGTGCTCGTTCCACTCTGCCATGCTGCTTTGCTGTCAGCTCCCCATCACCTCGCTTGTAGGGTGAGCCACATTTCCTTACCCTGAAACATAAAACTCTTGGCAGTCTGCATTCAGCCTGCCTGGTGAGCTTTAGTTGTTTTTCTCTCCTCTGGGGCACTGCCAGCTCCAACTTCTCTTTAAAGTCTCGTTTTGCACCTGAAAGGTCATATGCTTGCAGTTTCATACCACACAGGTCTGCAAAGTGTTTTTCCTCTGACTGAAATGCCTTTTCATCCCCTTTCTGCCCAAGGAATGTGTGATTCGCTTTTGAGTCTCGGTTCCTATGTGGTCTCCATGAGGCTGGTCACTGCATGCCACCTATGATTCTCTACCGTGTTGTAGTTAGTCCATCAGCAATGGGCTTTCTTCTGTTCTTTTTTCCACTGGTGTCTGGAACAGGGACTAGAATAGACCATGTACTAAATAAAAGTTTCTTACAAGTGGTTTAGTGTTGACTTGAGCTGTAATGGGTAATGGAATTGCACAAACATTATACATTTAAAAATGGAGAAAAGTCCAATAACACCTGGAAATACTCTGTGGATAAAGCACTCATTCATAGTTCATCGCTGTAGAGTCATTAGTACATGGATTTAATGAGCTCAAAACTCTGCCCTATTACTTATTTCAGGTCTAACTTTGCAAGGTTCTTGGCTCTCCGAGCCTTTTCTTCATCCATGAAATGGAAGATAATATCAGTTCCTACACAACAGTGTTGCCAGGAGGATTCAATGACAGTGCATATAAAGTGCCTACTGCAAATTAAAATCTAAATAAGTATACATAATTATAACAAAGCTTTCTAGTGTTATTTGTACTACGTGTGTTAGATAAAAATTGCATTTAACAAAATGTTCAACTAATGAAATTAGTCATTAAAAATCAGCAAGTCAGATTTTTTTGTTATTTTTTGGGTTCATCTTTCAGAGTGATCTCTCTCTTTTCCAGATAGAGTCCTACTTTAAGTGATAAATTGAAAATTTAAAAAATTTAAAAAGTGAAGGGAGTTTAGAGATAGGTATTATCTCAGGGGAAGCAGTTGGAACTTGGGAGTTCTGTAGATCAGAGCACTTTAATTGCAGGCAGTGATAATCTTTGCATTGTTTATGAGATTAGGTAGGGGGAGGTTTTTACCAAACAGAGCATCTGATTGGAAGAATTGAATCTTACCCAGAATCCACCTGGAAGGCACTGTGAAATGGTTTCTGTATGATAGAATCATGTTTAGAGGGCCCTGTAGGAAAATTTTAGAATCATGTAACTGTTCATATCCAGCTGATATAAAATTTTACATTAATTTAGTGTCTGGCACTTCATACTCTGCATTGTCAAATAACATTTTAGGCTGGCAATAATGAAAGCATTTGGACTAAATAGATGTAATGTGAAGTCTGTGACTTCTGAGAGAGGTGAGCCAGCTTCACACCAGCTGTTTGGAAGCTGGGAATTGTGTGTGTGTGTGTGTGTGTGTGTGTGTGCTTCTATCTCCATACCAAATTTCATTTTAGAAATCGGCCTGAGAGGGAATTCTGAGAAATCAAAGGCAGAAATAAACGACAACTTAAGTCAGGTGGGAAGTCAGGAATTTATTCCCTCTGTCATACTTTAATTATTATACAGTTGTATAACAATACCATTAATTACAGATGCAACTAAGTATTCTTCAATTTATTTAAATGTCCTCTTTAGCTGCTAGAAATACAGAGGTGTACAAGATAGAAATGTTCCTGACTGCATGGAAGTTATACAAGGGGACTTTAAAATTTTATGAAAAAATAGAACTAAAAAATAAAAGTAAAATTTATATCCTTTATTTCTCAGCATAAGCTCTATCAAGTTTAGTCTATCCCTAAAGAATTGAGACTCCTGGAAATTTAACTATGTCAATGCAGCCTTTTTTCTTATTTATTTTTTATATTATTAACTGAAGAAAAATGGGTGCCCTTCAAAGATATTTTAAGGTCAGGAAAGAAGTCAGGAGCCAAATCAAGGCTATATGGCAGATGTCTAAAAGTTTCCTATAGAAAATCTTGCAAATTGCCCATGCGTGAGTAGGAACATTGTGGAGAAGGACTATGTCAAGAAATTTTCCCAGGCAACTTTTCGCTGAAGCTTTTACTTTCTCAGAACACACACATGAAAAGCAGATGTTGTCATTTTTTTAGACCTCCAAAAACTCAATAAACAAAATGCCTTGAACATCCTAAAAGACTGCTGTCATTCCCTTTACTCTTGACCAGTTTTTTTTGTTTGTTTTTGCTTTGTATCAGTTCTTCCTCTTAGTAGCCATTCTTTGGTTGTGTTTTGTCTTCAGGATTGCACTGGTAAAGCCATGTTTCATTTCCTGTTAGAATTCTAGCAGAAATGCTTCAGGATCTTGATCTCAATTGCTAAAAGTTTACATTGAAAGCTCTTCTGTTGTCTGTAACTGATTTACAGCTAGCAGTTTTGGCATTCATTGAACAAAACGTTTGTTCTACTTTAATTTTTCAGTCAGAATTGTGTAAGCTGAATCAATTCAGATATCTGTGTGACAGCTGTTGTATCATCTTTGAGTAATTGGTCCTCTTCAACTAGGGAACAATTAAGATTAATTGTTTCCTCAAACATTTCACCTTCTATATCTTCTCATCCCTTCTTACAATGTTATTCATTTGTCAACTGCTGATTTATTTTGGGACATTTTCCTCAAAAACTTTTCATAAAACATCTGTGATTTCACCATTTTTCCACCCCAGCTTGACCATAAATGTGATACGTTTTGTTGCTTCAATTTTAGCAGAATTCTTGTGGTTCTGATAGGGACTGTTTTCAAATTGATGTCTCATTCTTCTTAGTGCCTCGAACTAAATCTTGTTCAGACATGTTAGAACAAGTGAGTATGAGTTTATTTTGGCACTTTTTTTGAAATCCATGAATAGTTTCTTCATTATATACATTTTCCATGAAGATAATTTAATGGATAAAGCAGACAGTAGACAAATGTGCAACCCATCCTATTTATTTAGCATCCAGGTGCAGAGGCTGGGGATGATCAGTCTCTAAACACAGGTAATAAAGTGGTCAGAGAGAGCCTTCCTGAGGGCTTGGGAGTTAAGTTGCAGGATTCAGGAAGTCAGCGTCGTGAAGGGAGAGTTTCAGGCAGGATCTCAGCTTGTGTGATATCTCTCCTGGAGGAAAGAAGTTGGTCCTTCTCCAATCAGAAAGGGGACCAGTATGACAAAAATTGGTGAACAAGGTTGGAAAAGTAGGCAACGGACAGATCATGTAATGGCTTGGAATCTGAGGTTTCTTCTGAGTGCATGGGAAGCCACTGTAAGGATATAAAATCCAACAAGTTTCAATGTTTGTATTATATGAAAAGTAGACTGGAGGGAATAGCACAAGAATGAAAGCAGGAGACCAATTAGGAGGCTGTTGTGTAAGAAGAGACCTGCCCTTGGCCTCGACTCCCCAGGTGGAGAGGAAAGGAGGATGCATTTGGGACACATTTGCATGGTAGAATTGGCGGGGGTTGTTGGATTGGGTGTGGAGAGTGAAAGAAACTGAGAAATCAAGAATCGCTCCCAAGTATTCTAGTTTGAGTACCTGAGTGGAGGGGAGTGCCATAAATTGACCTAGGGAATTATCTGAAAAAGCTAGAGAAGGAAACACAACAAAAGCCAAAGGGGATTTGAAGGTTGGCAGCCCTTAGCAGAGTCTAGCCACCCACATGTTTTCATTCTCATTCTCTTGCTCTTTACCAAAATAAAAGCTTTTCATCTGCTGCAGACTCTTTGAACACAGTGCAGCCTCTGTGTCATCCATAATTTATGCAGTGTTCTCAAGTAAAAGCGTTAGTGTCCAAGGCCTTGTGATTCTGATCTGGTTTCCCAGCATATTTCACATGGCAGATATGAAAGGGAAGATTTAAAAACAAGAAACTACATCACTTATTCCCCTGGTGCATTTTAAAGGGCAACATTAAATCATACTCAGGGTCACTCTCCTTTTTTGTAGGTGTGTAATTTAACTAGAAAGGTGATCTTTCCTCCAGGACCAGTTGTATCAACACCTGCACCCTATTTATAGGAAAGTTAACAGATTGATTGATATGTTTTCTTTCAGCTGCTCTTTTCTTTCTCCGTATGCATCACCAGAAAGGATTTTGGAGCTATAGCCTTGCAACCTTCAATCTGACATTGGTAGTACGTTTTTTGGGAAAGTGATTATTATTATTGTCAGGTCTTACTCTTTTAATAATAAGTAATTTTTCTTGTTGCAAATAAAATGATTGTATATAAATTGGAAAGTACAGAAAGTTATATTGCCACTTGTGATTTCAATACTGAGAAGCTATATTTTCTTCCAGTCTTTTTAAAAATCCCATCAGTGTGATGCTTTACTCTGTAAATTTGCATCCTGCGTTTTTTTTGCTTAACGTTCTTTTGTGGCTTATTAACTGTTACCCAAAGGCAACATTTGAAATGGCTGTGCCATGGAGTACTTAATTATTTATTCTGTGCCATGGAGTACTTAATTATTTTCCTACTGTTGAGCATTTAGATTTTGATGTTGTTTATGAAGAAGTTTTATGTTCAGGACAAAAAGCTAGACAAGTCTTATTGAATATCGTGTTTTAACAAAAGAAACTAAATCTTCTACTCAAACCAAAAATCTGCTCTAAAGACAGCTTTGGAAGAATGATTGTGGCATCAGAACAACAACAGTAAATCCCTAGTCTCTTGGTATGTTGTTTTGGTCTCTTACCTCTTGCAGATCTTCTGGGGACTTTGGGAAGTGCTGGAGTTAAGCATGGTCTTCCCTTGCTAGACTCCAAAACACCATTAATCATGGGCATCTTCACCCTGATGCTTTCAGGCTTCTTGGTGTTTCCATTGGTTGCCGATACCTCTGGATCTGGTCTTGCAGCATTGATCAGAACTAGGCAGAGACAGGCACAGCCCTCTCACCACTTCACTGTGCTACAACCCCAGCCCGACGGGTGGTCCTTCAAGTCTCAGGAGTCTCCTCTTTCTAGCCACCCACCTGATCATTAATGGTTTGCTGAACATCTTGTTAGATCCAGGAACTGAGCAGATGTTTGGGATACAACGTAGGACGGAAGCAGCAACTCTCACAGCTTCTGCTTGGTGGCAAGTTACCGTCAGGAGGGAGTTTACATCATTATGTTTGGTTTGGGAGAGGGATTACTAAAATGGAGTTCTAGATAGCTCTGACCTTAACTAGCTTTCCCACCCACTGTGAATACGCTCCACATATTGTAGTTCGGAATCTGTCACATATCCCTCTAGGTTTGAGCTTATCTTAAAACCCTATCATGAAAGACAAAAAAATACAGTGAACCAGAGGCATTGCTTAGTAGGGCTGTGGCTCCAGCCTTTTCCACTCCTGGAGCTGTCAGGCTGGTCCTTGGTGCCGCAATGCATGTCTGTTATCCTTGAAGTCAGCAATGTTTTTTGCCACTCCTGTGCCTGTGATAGCATACATGCTGCATGCTAAAAGTGGAGCTGGGGACAGCTGGGTGTCAGCCTACCCAAGTGACAGTTATTCTTGTGTAATTCCTTCCTCCTTGGAGGAGGATCCATGAACATAGAATATAAGTGAATTTTGCCTCTGATCATTCCTTGATTATACTTGGTCTGTACTATAAATATTGTATGCTTGACTTGTAGACCAATGTTGACTTGTTGACTTTTTTTTTCTTTTGTTGGGTTTGGTTTATTTGGAAATTTGGCAAATAGGTCTTCACAGGTGAGGAATTCAGTGATTTCACTTGCTAAGTTGTATGTGAGCATTTTTCTAGCACATTAATAATTTCTTAAGAACAACCAATATTTCTTATGGATATTATTGAACTCTGCTTGGACAAGTCAGGGAAATGCAGCAGGTAAATAAATCTGGATTTTAGCAATGATGAAGATATATGGGCTAGATATAAGGAAAAGCAGGTGAATTATGAATGCTAGGTATTTTATTTAGCGATGAAGTGGTACAAGCAACAAGCATTCACTGATCTTTGATTAACATTTTTACTTCACCTTTTATTACATAGCCTTGGACAGTTTAATAGCAATATTCATGATTATGTTTAATATCAATTGACATTCACCTAGTAATTGCCCCATTACTAAAAGGTAATTTACTAAGAAATAAATTTAGTTGATTCAGTCTTCTATGAGATGCAGGTAGCGTTGTTATTCTTCAGTTTGGATATTAAGAAAATGTGTTGCTGAGATATTAAGTGAATAATTTCAGATCATGTAGGCTGTCTTTGCTGGACCCAGGCTTTTCACTCAGATCATTGTGACCAGCAACCTCTACTCCAAACACTAGACTCTACTTAATCTTTCTAAGTCTCAATTAGCTGTGTTGGGCATAGGGAATTTATTTATCTGATACAATATCTGTTGCTGTTGTTTGTATTTTGGTAAATTCCACATTTACCTGGTACTTTTTCTTCTTTCTATTCAGTTTGGCAGTAGGACTTTCTGTGCCAGCTTAGTGAGCCAGGTGAGATATGAATTTTGTTGTATGTAAAAAAGAGGATTTTGTGCATTATTTTTTAATTTTTAAAAATTTTTTGACAGGTAGAGTGGACAGTGAGAGAGAGACAGAGAAAAAGGTCTTCCTTTACCTTTGGTTCACCCTCCAATGGCCGCTGCAGCCGGCGCACTGCGGCCGGCGCATCACGCTGATCTGAAGCCAGGAGCCAGATGCTTCTCCTGGTCTCCCATGCGTTTGATGAATATTTTAAACTCAGAATTGTGAGAGATACATGAGATTAAATGAGATAAGAAATGAAGACAGTGGAAATTGGAAAGCACTTTACACATACAAAGGGTTCTCTTACATTTCTTTTTCACCAGGTCACCTTGGGGACAGGAATCTGGTGGCATATTTCAGGGTCCTAACTTTGATCACTAGCAAAATGAAGTAAATACAGGAGATGCATGTAGATTGAGTTTTCATTGATTGCTTACATTTTATTTTCTCTAATTATCTGCAAAGTAGATGCTTTAAAATGTAATGATTTTAAATTGTGGCCAATTTAAAGCTTTTCATAAACATACTTAGTGCTGTTTTCCGCTACCTAATTTATTTCATTATGCAGTTAAGTAGAATAGTTCTATTCCCTCTTAATATGTCCCAGAATAACTGTCTTTTGTCCTTATTTATGAGTAAAGCTGACCCAGGATTAAACTAAAATTAGATTTTAGCATTCCTTAGGTCATAGCTCTCTGCTATGGCCTGGGAAAGCAGTAGAAGATGGCCCAAGTCCTTGGGCCCCTGCACCGGAGTGGGAGACTGGGAAGAAGTCTCTGGTTCTTTGGTTTAGATTGGCACAGCTCTGGCCTTTGCGGTCATCTGGGGAGTGAACCAGTGGATGGAAGACCTCTCTCTCTCTCTCTCTCTCTCTCTCTCTCTCTTTCTCTCTCTCTCTCTCTTTCTTCTTCTGCCTCTCTGTAACTCTGCCTCTCAAATCTATCAATCAATCAATCCAGAGGCCTTCATGTTTTCCTCGAAGTCCTGTGACCATCGACAAAGCCTGGCAGTTGCAGCAATCCTTTCGGGACACTGCAGAACCTCAGCTGGTTTGACTCCTTGACTTAGGACAAGGACTGTTTCTTGTCGATGGTCCACAGACTCTAGGATTTGTAAATATTAGAAAGCAAACTCATTTTTGCACAAGTTTTTAAAATTTGTAAACTTAGTTTTAAAATTCTTTATATTTGCAAGTAAGTATCAAGAGTGTCAAGAATGTTGACTAAGTTGTGAGCATGAGTGGCTGGAAACACCACTTTTGCTTTTCTGCAATAGATTGTTCTTGAGCCAACCAGACTATCTGTCTAAATAAAACAGAGACATCAGTAACAGATTTTCTTCTTTGCAAAAGAACAGTTATTTCCCATAATGTTTGCATGATGATTATTTTTAGTGCTTCCAAGTAAAACATAAATATTTGACTTCATCTGTTTTCAGAAGTAAATGATTGGTTTGCATAAAAAAACAGTTGATTTGAAAGCAATATAAAATACATTCTATTTAATGCAAGTTGCTATAACTTTCCTATTGGTTGTTGATGGTGACCTCTTTTTTTACGAAGGTATATTTTGTGCTTTTTACTTGAATGCAGACTTTGCTTTGACTTCTTAGTTCGTTGTGGTAAAACTGAATATTGTGATTCTTTAGAGGAAGCAAAGTCTCAGAAAAGAGAAATCATTAGGAATTATAAATCCTATTTTCATATTCATCCTCTGTTTTATGAGAAATCACAATGTAGAAAAATTTTACTCAGCTTTTATTAAAAAGATTTATTTATTTATTTGAAGGGCTGAGTTACAGAGAGATCTTCCAAACGCTGGTTTACTCCCCAAGTGGCTGCAACAGCCAAGGCTGGGCCAGGCCAAAGCCAGGAGCAAGGGGCTTCTTCTGTGGCTCCTGTGTGGGAGGTAGGGGCCTATGCACTTGGGTCATCCTCCACTGCTTTCCTAGGCCCATTAGCAGGGAGCTGGATCAGAAGTAGAGCAGTGGAACACTTGAACCAGTGCACATACTGCATACCAGCACTGCAGGCTGTGGCTTTAGCCCACTGAGCCACAGTGCCAACCTCTTCACTCAGCTTTTAAGTCAATAGATTGATGGTATTTATTGTTCAACTGCTGTGTGATGGTATCAATAAAATATCAGATATGATTTCTACATTTTAACTAGATTATTATTTAAAAGGAAAGAATGCTGAAATCTAACATGTCCTAGGAAAACAGATGGCAGTTTCATTCATTTGTGAGTACAAATGTATGTGTATACGTGAGGTTACTTCAAAAAGTTTGTGGAAAATGCAATTAAAAAATAAGTTTAGGCCGGCGCCGTGGCTCAACAGGCTAATCCTCCGCCTTGCGGCGCCGGCACACCGGGTTCTAGTCCCGGTCGGGGCGCCGGATTCTGTCCCGGTTGCCCCTCTTCCAGGCCAGCTCTCTGCTGTGGCCCGGGAGTGCAGTGGAGGATGGCCCAGGTGCTTGGGCCCTGCACCACATGGGGAGACCAGGAAAAGCACCTGGCTCCTGGCTCCTGCCATCGGACAAGCGCGGTGCGCCGGCCGCAGCGCGCCATCCGCGGCGGCCATTGGAGGGTGAACCAACGGCAAAAGGAAGACCTTTCTCTCTGTCTCTCTCTCTCTCTCTCACTGTCCACTCTGCCTGTAAAAAAAAAAAAAGTTTATTTTAGGGCAAAGAAATTTTGAAGTCCATGCATTTGAGGGCTCTTCAAAAAGTCATGAGAAATGTGTCTTATGAAAAAAAGTGTGAGGTACCTTCATAATTCTAAGCTCCAGAATAAACCTAGATTGGCTTATAGTTACTAGGAATTTCCTGGATGTGAGTATATGTTCTTGTTGTAAAAATTCTACATATTTTATACAAATATGAAGGTACTTCACACATTTCATACAAGTGGTGGCACTTGGATAAAGTACTATGGATCTGATCTGATAGTAAATCAAATTCTTATATGCCAACTATTTGAAAGGCAGAGTTACAGAGAGGCAGAGGCAGAGAGAGAGAGAAGTCTTCTATCTGCTGGTTCACTCCCCAGATGGCTGCAATGGCCAGAGCTGCGCTGATCCAAAGCCAGGAGCCTCCTTCAGGTTTCCCACGTGGGGTACAGGGGCCCAAGGACTTGAGCCATCTTCCATTGCCTCCCCAGGACATAGCAGAGAGCTGGATTGGAAGTGGAGGAGCCAGGACTCCCACTGGTACCCATATGGGATGTCAATACTGTAGGCAGCGGCTTTACCTGCTACACCACAGCGTCGGCCCCTACTGTTATATTTTAATACATTTAAGACCTCGGGCCTTAGGCTCCCACCACTCTTTAAGTATTAAAATTTTGTTCTGAAAGTTCATATCCATTTGATCATTATAGCTAGTTGACACAAGTACAGAGGGATCTTTTGTTGTGAAAGTCTAGGGGTAGCCATGCAGCCTGGACAAAGAGGTCCGGTTCACTTGAGGCAGACCTTGGATGGGGCTAGTTACCAGCTGGTCAAAGATGAGGAGCCAGTGAATCATGGTGGTCAAAACAAGCCTGAAACCTGAAGAATCAGATAGCCAGGAAATGCAGAGAGGGCAAACAGAATATCAGACAACTCGTGACTGTAAACCCATTGTGTAAGGAAAGATTTTTAATTACAGTGCTGGAACTGATTTCCCTCTGTGTTTTTCGTGATTCTGGCTGAGTGTGGAAAACCTTGCTTCTTTCCACGTGTAATTATAGCTAAAAGAGACAAGTGGGCCCTTAAATATTTTTTGATCTAAGTAAACACTGGGTATGAAAATAGAATTCAGAAATGTTGCCTCAACAGCCTTAAGAAATAGGCAAAATGAGGCTTCTTCACTCTGAGAGAAAGTAAGAATAAGCGTTAGAAAACCATTCTTGGGGCCGGCGCTGTGGCGCAGTAGATTAATCCTCTGCCTGCAGCAATGGCATCCCATATGGGCGCCGGTTCTAGTCCCGGCTGCCCCTCTTCCAATCCAGCTAGGTACTATGGCCTGGGAAGGCAGTGGAAAATGGTTCAAGTGCTTGGGCCCCTGCACCCGTGTGGGAAACCAGGAAGAAGCACCTGGCTCCTGGCTTTGGATTGGCACAGCTCTTGCCATTGTGGCCATCTGGGGAGTGAACCAATGGAAGGAAGACCCTTCTCTCTGTCTCTCCCTCTCATTGTCTGTAACTCTACCTCTCAAATAAATAAAATCTTAAAAAAAAAAAAAAGAAAACCACTCTTCCATTCTTTTTATGTGTGGGCAGCATTCTGATTTCTCAATGTGTTTCAAAGTTACTTTATGAATGTACCACGATTTTAGTCAACATTATTCTGAGGTTTTCAGGGGAACTTGAAAGAATTAGCTAAGGGAGAAGTAAACATGGAAACTTGTGAAAAGAAAATGAGTAACAATGATGAGTATAAACTCAGATATGTGGTAAATATTTGTATCTAGGAATAAATTTTACAATAACAAAGTCTTAATTTGGTAACTATTTTCACAAAAACAAAAGCAAGAAGAATTACAATGGTGTTGGGAAATTGGGTAGCAGGTTTTTTTTTTTTTTTGAAGAGTAAGTAGGTTTATCAACATCTTTTACTATATATCAATACAATTTTGAAGTTTTTCATTATTGTAAAGTACATATAGCAAACTTTGTTGCTTTAACTCTTTTTAAGTGCATAGTTCCATGATACAAAACAAATTCATAATTAGAGTGGGCACGGTGGATTAAGCTGCTGTTTGGGATACCCACATCCCACATTGGGGTGCCTGGTTGAGCTACAACTTTGCTTCTGATTCCAGCTTCCTGCTAATGGGCATCTTGGGAAACAGCAGATGATGGCTCAGGTACTGTAGTCCCTGCCACCCATGTAGGAGACCTGGATGGAGTATCAGGGCCCAGCTAAATTGTAGGCATTTAGGGAGAGAACCCAAAGTGGAAGATCTCTCTCCCTATCTCTCTACCTTTCAAATGAATAATCAAACATTTAAAAAAAATCCATAATCTTGTACAGCTGTCACTACTATCCATATCCTTAACTCCTGATATCTTGTAAAATTGAAACTGTGATTCTATTGAAGAATAATTCCCCATTCTTTTCTTCCCCTTAACTCCTAGAAACCACTTTTTCTGCTTTCTGTCTCCGTGATTCATTTTTATTTGAGAAGCGGATATGTTGGAAAAGATAGAAAGATAGAGATGATAGAGAAAGAGAGGGAGGAAGACACACACACGCACACACACACATGCACACACACATGCACACGCACACATGCACACGCACACACACACACACACATGCACACGCACACACACACACACACAGTGCTCCCATCTGTTGGTAGTCTTCAAATGCTCATGACAGCTGGGGCTTGGCTGAAATTAAAGCTGGAATCTGGGAATTCAATCCAGGTTTCCAGGGACCCAATTACTTAACCATCAAGCTGGAGGCAGGTATTGAACTCAGGTACTCTGAGTCAAGGATGTCACGGGTCAAGGATGTCTTAACTGGCATCCTATTGATTAGGCTAAAACCCACCTATTTTTATGATTTTGATTTATCTAACTACCTTATTTAAGTGGAATCATGCAGTATTTGGCCTTCTGTGACTGACTTATTTTAGTTAGCATAATGTCCTCAAGTTCCCTTCATGTTGTTGTAGATGGCAGCATTGCCCTTCTATTTGTATCTCCAAATAATATTCCATTATATGTATAAATTGCATTTTGATTATCCTTTCATCTGTTGGTGGACACTTGGGTTGCTTCACATTTTATGTTTTGTGGCTAATGCTGCTATGAACGTGGGTGTACAAACATTTCTTTGAGACCTTGTTTTGAATTCTTTTAAGCATATATCCAGAAGTAAAATTGTTGCATCATATATGGTAACTATTTAAAATGTGTTAGGAACCAGTATTCATTCATTTTTATCCCCCAAACATTGAGAATTTTGTAGATGAATGTACAGGACAGATAATTGACACAAAGGGAAATACAATTAGTAAAGTGAGCACAAAAATGCTTATTATAAGTCACTATCAAAGATTTTGCTGGAATCTATGACATACTGATCTCATTTTGTAATTACTAAGGTCATCCTCTCTTCCTTTATGAAAGAGAATATTTTGGCAAAATTGCAGTAAAATTTGTACACTTTTATTTATAAAAGAATCAAGGAAGCTCATTTAGTGCGGTTGAAGAAAATTGGGAGAGCCCTCTGGGGAAAAAGGAAAATGTAGGAAAAGCCAAAACAAAACAAAAAAACCCCAGAAAACAAAAAACAAAAAGCCAAATTGCTGAAACCCTGTGGCCCAATAATTCTATCCGTAGTAATCCATTCCAAGGAGATATATATGCATGTGGTATAGAAGCACTTGTTTCCTCTTATAGCAAGACTTGGAGAATAACCCTAACGTGCATGGACATGGTAGTTACATAAGTGATGCTACATCAACATGGCAGCATCTCGTAGTCATTACCATGCAAAACATGAAGAGTGAATACTTGAAAATAGAGAGTCCTTCAGAAATCCATGGAAATAGAATTGGAAGATACATTTATTATGCTGCAAAACGTTTTGAAATCCATGCATAATTTTTTTCACAACCTGTGTTTTCCATGAGCTCTTAGAAGCCTCCTTGTACACTTCAGGTGTAATGATAAATAGGATAAAGCCCACAATATGATTTCAAGGATAAGTTTGTGTGAATGCCAACAGAAAACAACGTAATTATTTTAAATGAGAGTTTACAGAATTTTAAAATTTATTGAAATGCTGAATGTAACGTTCACTTTCCCACAAATATATGGGGAAAGAAATCTAGTTCCTGCTGTTGTGAAACCATCTAAAAGCATCATGGCATTGCATCTCCAGGATGTGGAGATTCAGGTCCCTGATGTGAGTGGGCTGAAGGGAGGAGTCCGAATGTCTATTTGGCTTTTTTCCTGCACTCTCAGTCATACACTTCAGCTCTAATGACGCCTGCACTGCAGAGGGCAGTGGGGAGAGCAGTTCTCACAGGATTTGAGCCTATTAGCTCAGCCTTGTCATTGGCCAGCTTGCTGAAATCTAGCTGAACCTTCATTTCTACAACTTAGGCGTGTGATGGGTGAGGGAGTAGTAGGCATAATTCATGAGGCTTTTCTACTGAGGCTTTTTAAAGGTAGTTTGATGCAAAGTTTTTATCCTGTGAAATTAGATGCCAAAACAACAAGATATTTATATTCACTGAATCTCAGACTGATGAAAAAAATTAGATGTAAATGCTCCACTTCAAGGAAGGCATTGGTTAAAGCCTCTGTGTTTTATATCTATAAAGGTATGGGAAGAGAATAAATTGAATTAGGAATAGATGGCAGGTCTGAATCCACAGATATGCAAAGACGGAGGATTACACTTAAGTGGGCACTACAGGATGACACAGACATTGCTGTGATTCTCTGGCCATTGCTGTGCCAAAAAAGGAAACAAACAATGGTTATAAACAGGTTATCACCTAGCAAATGAATATGTAGGATGAAGCTTAACAATCTAAGCTTGTTTTCAGATTATATTTCAGATTTATCCTAAATCAAAAGGGTAGCTTGTTTGTCACTGATGTGATGGTGTGTTTATTCAGCTTGGGATACCGTAACAAAAATACCATAGACTGGGTGGCTCATAAAACAGGAATGTGTTACTCACTGTTTTGGAACTTGGGAAGTCTAAGACCTAGGGACCAGTTGATTTGATTACCTAGTCAGAAGGGCTCTCCTGGCTTACAGAGGTCATCTTCTGTGTCTTCTCTCAATGGAAGAGTGAAGAGAAGCAAGCCCTCTGATGTTTCTTCAAACAAGGTCACTCAGCCTGTCTCAAAGGGCCCTTCCTCAGGACCACATCCAATTCTATTTGCCCTAAAGGCCCCAGATAACATCACATTAGAAGTTAGGGCTAAAACATACCAACAGGGACCTTATCTTACACTTTCTCAACCCCTAAGCAGAGAGCTCATTTTTTGCTGTAGCACATTCACTGTCATGAATTTAAGTCCATATTGTTTGATTAAAGGATAGCTTGTTAATCTTTTCATCCTTGTGGTATGAAATTCAATCCCACTTTCATGCTAGTGTTTGAAGTGTGTTTCAGTGAGTTAGCCTTGTAGCAGTAGAATGTTAAGCAGCCATGAGGATTCAGTTCTTGTGCTTGTTTTTTCCATTTCCTTTTCCAGAACACTAATATATTCAATATATGCTAAGAGTTCTAGGATATAATAAACTTGTGTGGTTTGCTCAAAAGATACAATTAGTGTAGTTTATCATGGGTGAATTACATTTAGGTTCCTGGTAGGAAAAGTGAATGTTTATATTTATCTACTCTGTATGTCAAACATTGGATGGACTTCAGGATGAGCAATGGTACATCCTGAACTTGGCTTGCACTTTTTGTGACCAACCCAGTATGCCTATTCTCTGCCAAAAAAGTAAAAATGAGTTAGTTCTGTTATTCTGGTTGGAATTATTATTGCCTTAGTCCTTTCTGTAGACAAGTATTGGAGCAAAAAATGCAAAAAGCTTTCTCCTATTTTTTAATATATTTCAAGAGAAAGTTAAGAAGAAATGTCTTAGTTTTGACTTGTGGAGACTTTCATTAATATGTACTGATATTTTAAAGTGCTGAATTGTTTTAAAGCATACTGTGATGGGGTATTGTTTTGTAGATAGAAAAATATCTCAAAGTCAGAGATAACTGGAAATAGAGAGTTTGCTTTTTTGGGATTCATTGTTTTTGTTTTTATATTTTACTCTGTTCTCTTTTGAAGTCCTAGGCAGAATTAAACTAGAAAGAAATCTGGGTGATAAGTTCTTTTTACAGGTGATGATTTTATATGAATTATAAAACACAGTTGCAATTCTTCCTGGATTTTGTCCAGGAAAAAGTTAAAAATTGTTCAGA
Source organism: Sylvilagus floridanus (assembly GCA_949820135.1). Classification (NCBI taxonomy): domain Eukaryota; kingdom Metazoa; phylum Chordata; class Mammalia; order Lagomorpha; family Leporidae; genus Sylvilagus; species Sylvilagus floridanus. The sequence goes on along the minus strand of OX463236.1, from coordinate 30,732,376 downwards.
GTGAAGCTTTTGCGCACATTCACATTTTTTCCTTCTATTGGTGGATCATGGAGAAAGATTTCTTATGTTTACATTTCTATAAAATGATCCCATCGCTGCCTTCTCGGTTTATCATCTCATATAGAAGCACTGTTTATTTGTTTCTTTGAGCAAAGCTGGATTTAAAAAAATAAAAATAAAAAACATACACTAGGGGCTAGCACTCTGGTGTAGTGCATAAGGCAGATGCCTGCCGTGTCAGCATCCTATATGGGCACCAGTGTAAGTCCTGGCTGCTCCACTTCCAATCCAGCTCCCTGCTGATGTGCCTGGGAGAGCAGTGGAGGATGGCCCAGGTGTTTAGGCCCCTGCACCCATGTGGGAGACCAGGAAGAAGCTCCTGGCTCCTGGCTTTGGCCTGGCCCAACCCTGGCCGTTGCAGCCGTTTGGGGAGTGAACCAACATATGGAGGAGATTCTGTCTGTCTGTCTGTCTGTCTCTCTCTTTGCCTCTGCCTCTCTGTAACTCTGCCTTTCAATTAAGAAATAAATAAATCTTTAAAAAATATAGTAACTTGGAAAATACCTGTGATATTGTTATCCTCTAATTTTCCCTTCACCTAGAGATTATAATTTGATGCAGTTATGTCATTCATAGCAATTCCCAACAGGTTTTATTGATATTAATCTGTTCGGTGTCCTTGTATAAGATAAGAGGTATAGTAATTTTTAGAACATTAAATCACTCTTTAGGGAGGAGGTTAGATTTCCTCATATTTCTTCAATAATTAAGTTTTAATGTATGAAAACACATGACATGCACTTAAAGTTTTTTATCTTGCTATCTTTTTCAATATGATATTTTATTAAGCTGCAAAAAAATTAGCCCCTTTTTCTGTTGAAGATTAACATTTACAGGACACTGTACTTGGGAAAGATTTTTTCTCTTCCATGAACCACCTTTTCAACTTACTAGTAAATAAAAATGTGTTTCCATTTGGTTAATGCTTTCTTGGAAAAAATTTAAGAAGAAATGTGATGTAATTATCAAAAGCAAAAAACATTAATGAATTATCAAGGTAATTAAAGAAATGACTTCCCTATAGGTTTCTGCCAGGGGCTTTCAGGAAAGTCTCAGAAGAATTTGCTTTTTTCACAACTATTTAATTAGCTTGAGAAAAGTCCCAAATGTACCCTTCCTACAAACATGCTCCAGGAAAAGTGGTGACTCCGGTGTGTCCACTGGTGTCTTGACAGCAGCCAGACCAAAGTGGTGGTGTTTGCAGATAGAACTTGCTATCACATTAATTTCAGCAGAATTTTCAACATATAAGGTACATAGTTTTGTCATGAATTTTGACAAAATGCCCCCTGAAATCAGTTCCCATGTTCGTTGCTTCCTAAGCTTTTACAACAAATATGTTACTGCTTCTCTCCATGTGGTAATGCATTTGCTGACCTGAGATGCCTTAGGAAAAGCTTTCTCTCAATACCGTTTGATCCTCAGAGATGTGTCTGTGGCAGAGGTCCTTCACCTGTGTCAAAGGACACAATTAACACAATTAGTTTAATGATCTTAATTGGTTTTATTTTCCATTGTCAACACTTCATTCCATAGCATGTCTAAGTGTTCTGATGAGCCCAGCAAAAGAGGTTGGTTTTAGAAACAGAAAACAGCTGAAGAAAACAGGGAGGGAAAGGAAAAAATAAACCCTGGAAACTAAAAGCAGATTGGTCATTTGAAATTTACTCTCCCTATAGGGAGGGGACAGGGAGACAGGGCAGTAGAAAAATAACTGATTGGTTAACATCAGGTTACTTCAGGCTACCTCTTCTGTACAAGGATTCATATTATCAAGCCAAATGAAATTGGCCTGTTTGGAAAATTGGGCTCTTCTCTCTAATCCTGATTTCCTCAAAGTTCAGATGAACATCTTGGTGACAAGGAACTTTAGTGTTGAGTGGCTCTGTTTTGATTTTCAGCCTGATTTGTTTGGGCCTTCTTCAGGGGCTTAGACCAGAACCATGGTGTCCTTTCGTTTTTGTTGAGCACCTGAAACAACTCTAAGGGTTTCCTAGCAAGTGCGTGCCATGGACAGGAGTCAATGCATTCCTGCTGTGTTCTCTATACTATGTTGAAAAACTTAATGCATGCTCATTAAAACTAAGCAAAACAAAATAAAGCATATCTTGACCTTGTGCATTTTTTTTCCTTTCCTGTATCCCTTAAATGGACTAATGTTTATTGAGGACACTGCCTGAAATTCTGCAGTCATTTGAACAGAGTGAAGTCAGTTAAGTCTTGGAGTAACCTTGGGAGGTAGAGCTATTCTGCTTACAATATAGGGCACCCAGACTCAGTGAGTGAATGTTTGCCAAGATGCCATAGCTGGTTGACAGTAGAACTTTGTGATTTGAGGGCTTTTTGGTTCAAGTCTGGTATGGTATCCTTTTTTCTATACTAGTGAATTCTTCATTTTGTGTTTTACTCAGAACAGGCTGTGAGTGTGCAGCAAGAAAGGAAGGAATTCTGCTTCAAGTCTGTGTTTTTATTTTTATGTCTGTCGAGGTTATTAGGATCTCTACCACAAGTCACCATTATTTTGCCCTCGGAACACAGCGGTGGCTTTCTGATTGTATGCTCTTTCCCATAGTAGCTAGCCATCTCTCCTTCTGCTTAAAGATTTTCAGTGATTTTCCAGTGTATTTGGGATAAAATCCAAAGACTTATTTTGGTCTGTAGGACCAGCATCTCTCGCTTCTGTTTGTCTCTCCTTCCTTGGCTTAGCATCGTATGGCCATTCCTCCTGCAACATCCCAGGCTCTTCTTCAGGGCCTTAGCACTTGACTTTCCTCTCTCTGCAGTTCTGCAAGGTCTTTCTGACTACATCTGACTTCAGCTATCAGCCCAGAGAAACACAATTGCCACCTCCCAACCTGTGTCCTTCCGTTTTTATTCATGTACTTTCTTTCTCAATATTTCTAATTATCTTTCTATTCAATTAATAATGATAACATTTAACAAACCCTTCCGATGCGTCAATCATCTGTCTTTAATCCTATTTGTAAATGAGGAAGTCAAATACCTACATTACAGCAAGTGGTGAACCAAGGTTTAAATTCAGGTTTCCTGCAGAAGAGTAGACTCTGGGAAGGCAGTGGCCATGTCTGTGTATTATCATGTCCCTGGGGTCTAGCACATAGTAGGCCCTCAACAAATGTGTCGAACACATGAACCCACAGCACTGACTTGCTTTTTGTAGTAGCTTTATTGAAATATAATTCACAAAGAGTAAGATCTACTCTTATATCTATCTATCTATCTATCTATCTATCTATCTAACTTCTTACTACATTTGATCTTAGCAAAAAGGCCGAGAAGCAATATATATATTCTTGTATATAGCTCACAAAGAGTGAAATGGCAATCCAGTGGTTTTTAGCATATTCCCAGAGTTGTGCAACCATCATCACTATCTAATTTTAGGACACTTTCATCACCCCAAACAGAAACCCTATACCGATTAGCAATTCCTTCCCATTTTCCCCTCCCTGGAAACCACTAATCTGCTCTCTGTCTCTGTGGGTATGCTTATTCTGGTAATTTTGTGTAAATGGAATTACACAAGACATGGCTTTTTGTGACTGGCTTCTTACATTTAGCTGAGTGTTTGCAAAGTCCCTTTATGCTGTAGCATGTATCAGAACTCTATTGCTTTTTATTACTCAATTATATTATATGAATGTGTCACATTTTATTCTGCTCATCAGTTGGTGGACATTTGGATAATTTTTACTTTTTTGTTTATGAACAATTCTGTGAACACTTTGTACAAATTTTTACATAGACATATATTTTAAATTTTTTATGCATGTGTGCCTAGTAGTGGAATTGCAGAATCATGTGGTAACTATCAAGGTTTCTCAACACATTTTTGAAAACTGGAATGAAAAGATAAATTTATTTTGGAGCAAGAATTTTTGAAACTCATGTATGGCTTTTTCATAATATGTATTTGTCATGAACTTTTTGAAGTACTCTCATATTTTTAACATTTTGAAGAACTACTGGACTATCTTCCAGTGTGGTACAGTGATTACGAAAACCAGAGCTGGCCAGTCCTTACAGCAGTAAGAACAGATTTTATTCAGGGCTCCTGTACTTGGGGAAAAGAGACTCAATATAGAATTGGCCTCAATTTTGAATAAGGAAGAATAGGGATTTATAATCAAGGCTAGCCAGGGTGATCGGATGTCACCTGAGGAATGGTTGGGGATGAGATTTAAGGGATGAGGTTAGGTGAGGGGTTGTGGCTAAATTGACTTCACAGAATTCTTGCTGAAACTAGGCAGTGAAAAGATGGACACAGGTCCAAAAGTCAAGGCCTGCTTGGGAAGGGAATTCTGAGGAGCTTGGCTGAAGTTCAGCTAAGGAGACATTCTTTGCCTTGTCCCAGACAGAAAGTTCACATGTTTCTTTCCAGTGCTTTTCCTCTACTGTGTTACCAAGAAAAGTTCACTTAAATTCTACAGAAGTTCATTTCATTTGGCACCCACATATACTATTTCATAGTGTTGGCTAAGCTGGGAAATAATCTATGGAGTATTTTTTTTTAAGTTTTATTTATTTATTTGAAAGGCAGAGTTACAGAGAGAAAAGGGGAAAGAGAGAGATAGATATCTTCTCCATCCATCGGCCCACTCCCCAAATGACCACAATGACTAGCACTGGGCCAGGTTGAAGCCAGGAGGCAAGAGCTTCATCTGCATCTCCCACATGGGTGCAGGAGCCCAAGCACTTGGGCCATTCTCTACTGCTTTCCCTAGGCGCATTAGCAGGGAGCTGGATCAGAAGTAGAACAGCCAGGACTCATATCCGTACCCATATGGGATGCTAGCGCTGTACACCACTGCTTAGCCTGCTGTGCCATGGAGTATTTTTTAAAGCTTGAAAAATGTCTTCCATTTTTTTCCATAGTTATATATTAGTAGCCTTTTTCCCCCCTTTTTAAAAGATCTCTATGGGAATATTTGGCAAGCTGTAGTTTTGGCATCTTTGGAAATCTTATTTATGCTATTAAGAGTGAAAAGCAATTCATTTATTACTGTGGAGTAGGACACTGGTCTCATTTAGGTAAATTGCTATTCTCCCCATAAGAGCATATTTTAAATAATGAATTGAGAATTTTTCCTCTCCTTTTTTACTATTGTTTCCTGTTAGAAGCATTTTCTTTCCATGCCTCAGGGTTGGTAGTGGCTCAGATGTATTACCAATGCCAACTCACTTACTGAAACATAGTTTTTTTTTTTTTTTAAACTAACCAGCAATTGCTAAAAATGTTAACCTTTTCACTGTTTCATCCTGTATCTTTTTCTACTTTGCCACCACCTGTCCGTTATATGTCACATTTCTTCGATTAATGCAAATTCAAGTTTATTTTGAGAACTTAGCAGTGCTCCTGAATATAATAGTCTTAGAAAGCTGGGAATCCAGAGTTATTACTCACTGAGTTAGAAAAATGAAGGCCTCCTCTCAGTGGCTAAAGCCGAGCGTCATAACCTTCACACGGTTAAGGGCAGGGCAAGCAGCCTTTTCTGTACAATAAGCAACCAACCTGTGCCAGCTCCCTTTGTATGTGCTTTTATCACAGGAAGTGGATTCTAATGATAATTGCTTGAGCTTCATTAATATTCGTGGCACATGCCTCTTACCTTACATGGTCCTTATTCTCTGTGTGTTTCACTAATGTGCCATTTTGCCTTTCATTTTGGCATGAGGAACCATGATTTCGGAGGGTGTGAAGCAGAGAGCAGCTGGGGAAAGAATAAATATGCAGACCCAGTGCCAGGATTAACATACTGATGTAGATCTTCTGAGAAGGGGTCTTTTGAGGCAGGTTAAAAGGAAATGCCAAGTAGAACCAAAGCAGACCTCGCACTGGCACGTGATGCCCGTCAAGGAGCTGCCTGGCGTCATTCTGCTGCATTTTGCTTTTGGATTGCCAGCTGCATCGAGCCAGCTGCTTAAGCACAGCTAAAATGAAGGCAAGGATATTCTGAATACATATTTTATATCTGAAAACCTGCCAGTAATTCGTCAAGCTGAGACTATTCACAGTAGCATCTAGAAGAAAACCAAACCCTTAGAGTTCCAGAAGGAAACTATCTTATCCTTCCTCCCTCTGTAGAATTATTTTTAAAAGATTGTGCCTTCCCTTCTTGGATAATTTTCAGAAGACTCGGGAAAAATAGTTTGTACTCTTTATTAATATGATTAGATATAACTGAAGTTTAATTAGTAAATTATAAAAATAAATTTGGATGGGTACAGTGTAGCTATTTAAAGTTACATGGATATAGATTTGCAGAAAGAAGTAACTACTGAAATTTAAACGTCATCCCATGGTACACTCTCAGAATAGGAGCTTTTTACGCCATTTAATCCTTCTCCTCTGCTTCCAGTGCTCCCATTTCATCCTACACCTCATATCCAGTAGTAAACAGTGTCACTTACTTTTATGTTCTTTCAGCTGATTGTTATTACAGAAGACTCATGTAACTTGTTTTTCTGTGGAGCTTTCATATGCTTTTTAAGAGAGAACAGGTTCTTCAGAGCTGTGGTGATGGACGTGAACCACCAGGTGCATGTGGAGTCACGGTTTGGTTTATGGGTTATCTGGCCTCCTCCACAGCTGTGCCTGGGGTCCTACTGCAGATTTTAGGCCTCCCTCCTCTGTTCCGTGCTTCTCACACTTCACTATTGGAGGTCTAAAGACAGATATGGGAGTGGATGTGCAAGGGAGCTGGGGCCACAGGCCAAAGCAGCTCCTTGCTAAAACCCAGCCCATTGAAGTCCTTTTAAGTCAAGTCGATTTTGCATCCTATCCCACAGCATATCCCTGATTATTATTATTTTTTTTTATTTTTTTTGACATGCAGAGTGGATAGTGGGAGAGAGAGATAGAGAAAGGTTTTCCTTTGCCATTGGTTCACCCTCCAATGGCCGCCGCGGCTGGTGTGCTGCGGCCTGCGCACTGCACTGATCTGATGGCAGGAGCCAGGTGCTTATCCTGGACTCCCATGGGGTGCAGGGCCCAAGCACTTGGGCCATCCTCCACTGCACTCCCGGGCCACAGCAGAGAGCTGGCCTGGAAGAGGGGCAACTGGGACAGAATCCAGTGCCCCAACCGGGACTAGAATCCGGTGTGCTGGTGCTGCACCCTGATATTTTTTAATATAAAATATTTAGTTTTCTAATCATCAAATAAAATTGATACTTTAGGAAGGCCTGTCACATTTCATTTTTGGCTTCCTGATGTCATATGCACGACTGATTTGGGAAATTATGGACTTAATTTGGCTTTGGGAAAAAGCATTTTTGTTCCATTTTGAAATGCACCTGATAGATGCAGATGATTTCAGAGCATATGGTTGTAGATGGATAATAAGCAGCTTATTTCAGCTTTCTAGTTAGTGTTGTGAAAGTGGCCGTACTGAGTCCAGTAGCCTGATTTTTAGACCTGGCTCACTATTATCCTGTGATACTGGAAAAATCATTTAACATCCTGAGGTCTATTTTCTCACCTGTAAAATGAGAGAATGAATTTTAGGAGATGAAGTGTCATTTTCCAAAGTGTTTTGTGAATTTTCACTTGCAAAATGTATTCTTTTTAAAAACATTTGATTTTAAAGACAGAGCATGCATGCGTGAGAGAATATTTATTTGCTAGTTGATGCTCCAAATGCCTGCTAGAGGCAACGTTAGCCTGAATCCAGGAGCCCAGAACTCAATCAAGATTTCCCACATGTGTAACAGGGACTCAGGTACATGAGGCATTACCTGCTGCCTCCCAGAGTATGTATTAGCAGAAAGCTGGAATTGGAAGCAGAACCGGGCCTTGAACCCAGTCACTCTGATATTGGATATGGGTGTATCTTAGCTGCTGCACCAAATGCCTGTCCTTGCAAAAGGTATTTTAAGGGTGGTAGCCAGACATTGGGAGGAGAGGGAAATGGGGAGTTGTGGTTTAATGGTTATAGAATTTGAATTTTGCAAGATGAAAATGTGCTGGAGATGGGTTGTGCAACAGCGTGAACATATTTAGCTCTACTAAACCATATACTGCAAAATGATCAAGATGGTCAACTTTATGCTATGTGCATTCTACTGCATTCTTAAAGATAGTCTGAAGACTCCACTTTTAAATAAATTCTGTCCTGTGTATCCTGCCCCCCTGAAAACTGAAAAGTATAGTCATCATATCCAAGTTTCTGAAACATGCACCAAGAAAGTCTTCTCAACGTTAACTCAGTATTTCAGTATTTCTCAAATTTAGCCTTCCCCAGTTCAACTAACATTAAGAAATAGCTCATGCAACTCACATTTGAAGGAGCGGTATTTGATAAAAGGTGATCTGAGATCTTTTTCAGTTCAACCTGTCAGTTTTCAAAGATATCCTACCAATATTGGTCTGGCGTATTGGAGAAAATAGATGAGGTGGCTCTGGGTTAAGGAGCTTGTTAACTCAATCAGCATGCTCTGGGTAGAGATCTGGTCATCAAATGTTTATAAAGTTGCTGAGGAAACACAAAATGTGTTCTTCAGATGATCTACACTATCACTTCTGGCCTGGGAGAGAGGTGCTAGAGGCAGACACCCTAAACTCTCTGCTGTTTTTGGCAACAATTTATTGTCCATGTTAGGCCAACAGGAACTCACCTGCCCATCTCTACAGCTGTAGTTATAATTGGTCAGTAGACCTAATTGGAAACCCCTACTTGGGAGAGTAAAGAATGAGAGGTTCCCAAGAGGATGAGACTCTGACAGCTTAATATTTGATTTTTTTAAAAAATTATTTATTTCGAAGACAGTTACGAAGAGAGGTAGAGACAGAGATAGAGGTCTTCCACCTGCTGGTACATTCCCCAGATGGCCACAATGGGCAGAATTGAGTGATCCAAAGCCAGGAGCCAAAAGCTAGGAGTTTCCTCAGGGTCTCCCACGAGCGTGCAGGGGCCCAAGGAGTTGGGCCATCTTCCACTGCTTTCTCAAGTGCATTAAGATCAGAAGTGGAGCAGCTAGGACTTGACCCATATGGGATGCTGGCACCGCAGGTGGCAGCTTTACCCACTATACCACAGCTCCAGCCCCAATATTTGATTATTTTTAAAGTCATAAGCAGAACAATATTCATGTAATGGGGGGTTATTTTTCCCAACTTCACATTTTTGGTATAGTGACACAAATTGAATATGGGGAGAATCAAATTCGTATTAGTACATGATTAGCATAAGTGAATGAGATCAACATTTTTTACAATTACGGGCCTTTTTCTGAAAGTTTCCTCAGCCATCATTTGTTTCTCATATTCCCTATCATTCTATGACATCATACTTTGCTTACTTAAAGATTGTGTACTAAAGAAAAAAACAAGGTTCCAAACTGGATTTGAAAATTATATACCCTGTTTTTCAGCTGGTATTTTCATTTAGCTCAGCTAGAAACTAAAACAAGTTATCACCATGTACTTTGGTAGTAGATGTTTTGATTTCAGAAATGTCAGGCCCTTCCCAGGTTATCTTTTACACTTATTTTCATTTTCCTCATGAAATAACTCTTAGTTTTGCTTTTATTTACTCTTTGCTGTTTTTTTTCTAAGAATCCTATTGGAGAGAGTTCAAGATTTAAAACTAAATGTAAAACTGCATCCTTGTTGAGTGGCAGTGATCCACTGAGAAATCCCGTTGACAACCTATTCTGAGCTTTTGAGCTGAAAGTTTAATTCACACCTTTTTGAGCAAGTCTGATTTGTCACTTCTTGGGATCTTGCCAAACAGTGCTGATTCCTGCTAGCAGATCAAGGCTAGTGAGCAGGAGCCAGAATTGTGAAAGAGATGCAGCCACTTCAACTCCAGGTTCAAGTGTGGGTGAAGGAAGTGAAAGGTGTCAGATCACATTCAGAGTCCAAGATGGTGCTCAGTCAAGGCACATAATAAACCACAGTGAGAAGGAGTTTGAGACCAAGAAAGAGGGCACAGGGTGACGAAGCTCTCAGGCTAGCCTGTCTCTCAGGTCCAGGCAGGCTGCGTGGGCACCTCCCAGGGAGCATTGAGGCAGGGCTTCTGTTGCTAAGAGAAAACCTGGAAAGAAAGAAAAAGAAACTTTATCAATGAAGTTTAAAAACTATGAGACATCAATAAGCTATTTAGTATCTGTTGGCCTCTCTGAGATATAACACTGTAGCATGAATGAATGAAATGGATAGGACAGGTCTGGAAATGAAAAATGTTCATGAAAAGTTAAGTGGAATGTAAATTTAAATAAATAAAATATATATGTATTTTTTTTTGAAAAAGTATACCATCATAGATAAAGGAACTTTAGGTCATGGTAAGGTAGAACCTTATTCAAATGAATGATCCAAACACACTATAGGGACAGATACTCTGTTTGCCTGGTGTTTTCATCTGTCTAGCCTTGGAAAGGTGGACAATTGTTAGACAGTAACTGCCAAAATGTTAACATGTTGCTAGTACTCCCAAAAAGAAGCAGCTTATCACAGAGGGCAGTATGTGAGTAGGCAGCAAAACTCTAATCGTAGCATCCTGGGTTGAAATCTGTTTCTGCCACTTACTGGATGCATGGCTTCAGATAAATCACTTAAATTTTCTGTGCCTGTTTCTCCACGTGTAGAATGGGGTTAATAGAAGTAATTAGCCTAAAGGGTAGGTATGAGGATTCAGTGAACTAATATTGGAGAGGTCTGTAGAACAGTATCTGGCTAATAATTATTTGCATACAAATATGTGTTAAGCAAATAAACAACAACAAAAAAGCAATGACTGTCTTAGCTTCAAGGAATCAGGAACTACTTTTGGATTTTTCTGTCTATTCCTGTGAATGTTCCTGTCTTAGGTCGTTAACATTTTCAAAAAGCATTGTTTCTAGTAGATCATTGAATTAGTGGTTTTTTTTTTTTTTTTTTTTTTTTTTTTTTTTTTTTTTTTTTTACTTAAGAAAAAAATCACACTAGTTACTTATAGCTGGCTACCCAATGTATTTTACTCTAAGGATAGGGTGAGTAGATATTGTGTGATTTCCATATACAGTTAATCTAGTATCTGGTTTATCTGGCTGATTTTTTTTTTAATCTCATAGATGGTGATTTGACAGGAAAATTAAACCACACTAAAGCTGTTTATCCTCTCTCCTTTCCCAAACACACCGTGAGCTATCTTCACAAAAGATGATACAATTTTCACATATCTGTGTATGGTTAGGCCTGATAGGTACATGAAAAGAAAAGTCATTAGACTTCAGATAATGACTCTGGGTAATAAGCTTTTGTTCTAATAAGATTTTGAGGGATTAAACCTCCTAAATCTTTTCTAAGATAAAGAAGCCAACACTAGGTAAACAATGATTGTGTAGTTAGAACTCCAGCAAAATTTGATTTGATTAGCTTCTCCTAAGACATTCAGTTGTAGTTAGCTGACTTGTTGTTTGCCAGTAAGTAGTGATGCCATGGAGAATGGTGCTGTCTTTGGTTTGTAGTCCTTTTGGTTTAGATGTACAGTCCTCTAGAATGTTTTCAAATTAATTAGCATTGCACCTGAATGATGAGATGATAGGGCAATCTGGGTTATTGGGTATTTAGTAATTTTGAGTAATTTAGTTCATTTTCTTTAGTTTAATTCCAAGGAACTGAATATTAAAAAATTATCTCTTGGTGATGAAATTGGTTCTAGTGATTTGCTAAATGGTAAAATAATTTTTATCACTTCCTAATGGATTTTTGGAATACAGATGAAAGTAGTTACTGTAAAACATACTATAAATTTATTAAAATAAATCCTGTCCATGTAAAATTATACCAATGACTAGTATCCTTCATGTTACATATGTATATAAGCAAAATTTGTAAATTTAATTTTGAATGTACATTGTGTATCCATTGAAGTCATCACAGTGACAGTTTTTACTTGCTTCCGTGGCAGGAGCCATATCTTCAGAAATAAAGTGATGGAGCAGAAGACAATGGATCGGAAGGACAGCCTGGTAGTGTGGGGACTATACATTTCTTTGCATCAAAATTGAGGCATTTAGATTGCGAAGTCCAGCCTCTCAACACAGCCTGTTGTTTGCCTGCAATCCGCTCCTTTGGGTGTTAGGCAGAGTAAGGGGAAGAAAGGTGTGTTTCCATGCTCACCTCCATGTGTGTATTCTCTTACTCCTTGGCCTGTTGGCCTGGGCAGGTATGAGAAGAGAGCAGAACATTCATCTTCATACTGCTCAATCCTTAGAGTTTTCTAAAATAATTGTACTATATATTTCATGGATGTCTTTAACTAAATAATTCCTCCTTAATTTTTCTTAGAAAAAAATGAAAATTTCAGAACATCTTATTTTAAAAATAAACTATTATACAAAGATAGAAAATATCTTGACAAATCTGTGGTAAACTGAAAGGACATTTTTCATTTCCAGATTATCAATTTAGAATTTAATTAATCAAGATACCAATTCAGAATTTAGCGAGTCCAATATGTGTATACATACATATTCATAAAACTCCTTTAACATTAATTGAAGTATTTCTTACTAGGAAATGTTGATGGCTTAGCAATATTTCCTTATTTTCTATAAGCAGCCCTTAGAGAAAGATGTAAGTGTGTGTGTGTGTGTGTGTGTGTGTGTCTATAATTGTGTGATTAGCACACAAATTTATTCACTGTCCTAGAGGACTGTGCTGGAACCAGAGGAGGGGTGACTTTTTAGGAATTAAGCAACTGAAAACTCTTTATTTATTGGTGAGATTAGTTTTTTGTGATATAAGATGCAAAAGTTGCCTGTGATAGATTAGTTATTAGAGATTTGTCATTTGTCATAGAGCTGAAAATGACCTTACAGTCCAAATCCCTCAATTTATGGAAGAGAAAAATTGGCCCAGAAACATTAAGCTCTTGGCCCAAGAGATAGCAGATGTGACTCCTAGATCTTTTCTAGGAAATAAGAATATATGTTCCATGTTGCTATAGCACTGTGGATTGAAAGAGAGAAGAGCTTTTCATTGCAGTTATGGTCATGTGATAGGTTTTTTCCGGTAGTGACAGAATTCAAAACACAGTTTATAGCTGTTTAAGTTGAAAAGATACAATTGGGAATTCCAATGATTTAACAGTAGAATAGAAAAAATGAGAATGTCAGCGTCTGCAGTCACGTTTTTTCAATCTTAGTTTGAGGAGCATTATAGATTAGATGTGGTAATTAGCCCAGCCATCTGGTGACACAAATTAATTCAACTTATTGGGTTATAATATAAACATTGTGAATCAGAGTTGCCATGTTACTTTCATTCTTTCTGATGAATTATTATGTTCTTATCAATTTATTACCATGCAATAACTTACATTATTTAAACAACACTACCTAAAGACTAAGGGTGAAGCTGGAAATTCATGCCCAGCTGGAAAGAGCTGACTGCCAGCTACGTGGTAGCAAGATAGATGCTCTGTTTTAGGAGCAGTCCTGCTATTATATACCTTGAAAAAGAACAGAACAAGAAGAGTCATGGTTGTGTGGATGTCTTTATGGGTGATAAAGTTTAAATTAGGATATGCAGAGCATTCCAAGACAATTAATGTCTACTCTGTTAGTTAATTGGCTGGGATGAATTGCCTCTCAGTGTTTCATTTGCCTTAATGAGCTCAGTCATGACATCAACACACGGTGACACTGAGGGGTGGTGATAGTGCTTGAGTGGATGACACTGCTCAATGCATTCTGCGCATTTTTTATCTGAGTTGCTGCTTCAGTGGCTCTCCTCTGACTTGGGAACAGTCTTTTAGGTTCTTGCATAAATCTCTGTGTTATCCATTTAAAATCATAAATGCAATGAAACCAATAATTCCATATAAGATTTTGTGATCGTAGCCTTGTAAACATTAGAAATTATTAAGGGGGAAGGCTTTTGGTACACAGTTAAGATGCTGCGTGGGACTCTAAATTCCATCCTACATTCCATATAGAAGTGTCTGTGTTCCAGGCACAACCCCACTGCTGGTTCAGCTTCCTACTAATGCACACTCTGGAAGGCAGCAGGTGATAGCTTAAGTGATTGGGTCCCTGCCACCTACATGGGAAACCGGGATTGAGTTCCTGGCTCCTGGCTGTTTGGGGGACATTTGAAGAGTGAACCTGTGAATGGGCAATAGATCTTTGTCTCTTTCAATGAAATAAAATATTTTTTTAAAAAGGATTACTATAAGTAAAATAAATTGCCTGGTGTTATGCACAATCTGTCTAAAACTGAAATTCAGATGCATATAAATATATATAACACTTTTTAATCTTTAAAGGTTTTTCTAGGAGAAATGGAGGACTTTTGCTTTTACTATTATTCTGGCAACTCATTCCTAAACAGCTTGTCTAAAACTAAATTAAATTGAGATATTCTTTGAAAAGTTCTCCTGAATTCCTGTTTTAGAAGTTTACTTATTAATAGAAGAAAAAAACAACATGTATTGGTTATTTTAAAGACTATCTATGCTTTTACTACCAAAATAATACACTCATTAGAAACACTTTAAGACTATATAGATGTTAATAATATGAAGTGAAAATTTCCTGTACTCCCACCCTTCAAAGATAACTGCTGTATGGTTTCTGTGTCATGCTTTGAAAACCTTTGTCTTCCTGATTAAATAACACTACCCTCACATATTACAGAAAATCTAAAATCTGTAGCAATGAAAAAATGTTACTCATAATTCTATCATTCATAGATGGGCACTGTTGGAATGTTTGCTATATTTGTGCTCTTCCACATTTCTTCCTGTGCTATGTATGTTGCAGAAACTGTATATGTTTATGTACCTATATAGAGAGCTAATGTATAGTTATGCATTTTTTACAAAAGTTGTCAAACTGTACATAACTATATAATTATTTTTCAAGGTTATGTCTCAAGTTTTCAATTCCACAGATACTTCAATGACATATTTATTTCAAACGTACCATAAGTGGTATATTTATTGCTCAATTTAAGTCTTTATAGGTGTCCTATATATTGGATGATGGTACATAACGGATTTTAAACTAAACTGTAGTGATCATCTGCCCATGTCATTTATAACTTGATTTTTTAAAAAAAGAGAATCCAGTTGTTTATTTTAAAATATGAATTTCAGACTTGCTGGACAAAATCCCACTATAGTTAATACACAGATACCACTCAACTATACATTTAAAATG
Source organism: Sylvilagus floridanus (assembly GCA_949820135.1). Taxonomy (NCBI): domain Eukaryota; kingdom Metazoa; phylum Chordata; class Mammalia; order Lagomorpha; family Leporidae; genus Sylvilagus; species Sylvilagus floridanus. Next base: position 30,717,145 of record OX463236.1, on the reverse strand, counting down.
GAAAAAATCACCCACAAAAAACTTCAAGATTTAATAAAAATAGGGCAATATGCCCATTTTATATTGGACATAAGGAAGGTCTTACATTGTCTTATTATTTACACTTTGTAATAAAGAAAAATCAGGATGTATATAACTTGATTTTTAATGGCTACACACTATTCTTTCACATAAATATGCAATACTTAACTATTTCTTGTTGGATATTGAGTATATTTATTTCCTTTTATAAATAATATATTCATAGATATATTTTGCTAAATATCCTTGAAGGTAAATATTTGTACATATCCATTATTATGATTAATTCGTAGCTGTGTAGTGATTTTTAAAGGACAACAACACTGTAATCAATTTACATGTATAAACTTTTCTTTTTCAAAATTTATTTTATTTATTTAAAGGCAGAGTGACAGAGAGCCAGAGCCAGAGAGATCTTCCATCTGCTAGTTCACTCTCTCAATGGCTGCAATGGCCAGGGCTGGACCAGGCTGAAGCCAGGAGCCTGGAACTCCATCTGGGTCTCCCTCATAGGGGGCAGGGGCCCGAGTACTTGGGCCATCCTCTGCTGCTACATCTGTAAACTTCTAAGTCTGATAAGTCAACTTATAAAAGTCGATGACTTTTGAAGATTCCAAGTTTTAGGTTTTTAATTAAAATAAAATAAAATATATTAAATCTTCTAGCCTTAAACACTCTGGGTTTAGGTATTAAGATAATGTAGTTTAATAAATCATCACCACATTTGTGTAAGGGATGACTATTGTGCATTTTTAAAAAGATTTTATTATTTCGGAGATAGAGTTACAGAGAAGGAAGAGACAGAGAGAAAGTCTTCCATTCCCTGGTTCACTTCCCGAATGACCACAATGGCCTGAGCTGAGGGCTCTGAAGCCAGGAGCATCTTCTGGGTCTCCCATGTGGGTGCGGGGGGCCCAAGCACTTGAGTTATCTTCCACTGCTTTGCCAGGCCTTAAGCAGAGAGCTGGATCAGAAGAGGAGCAGCTGGTACGCGAATGGGGTCCTGGCCCTGCAAGCGGAGGCTTAGCCTACTATGCCACAGCGCTGGCCCTTGTGTGTGTTTTAATACAGGCTTTGTTTAGGTCACTGAGTTTTATACGCATTGACTGATTGGAGCTGTGTGTACCAAAATCCAAATTCAAAATGAAAAGCATAGGTAAACACTGATTTATGGTATGCTCAGTAATAGAAATAGAAATAGGAAATGTGGCTAGATTTTCTTGGAGAGAGGATGTGCTGACTTCCCAGGATGTTTTAAATCTCTCATTTTAAATAGAGTTTTATCAGTTATTTTGTTTCAGAATAAAAGCAAAAATTAGCATAACTTAAAAATATATTATCAGCTGTTGATTAGAGCAATAACTATATGATTTGAATGAAAATACAGCTTTATAAATGTAATAATTGTCACAGCTGCTGTTTAGTGAGCTCACAGCAGGTGCCTGACATGACCTAGAAGCTTCTTGCCATTCTTATAAATCCTCATTAAAGTCAGGATAACTGTCAGTGTATGGCAAGCCTGAGTGGTTTCAGTTTAAATGCTCCTCCAGTTATTCATGTTTTTGGTTTTTTGGATCCAGGAAATATTTTAATGTCTCTTTAAAACTTCTTAAATTTTTTCAACTATTAATCATTTCCTTTAGACTATAGCAATTTTTCTAGAAATTACTTCCAGTGTAATTCAGCCAAACCTTCCTGTAGCAGATGTTTCAATCATTTCACTTATCTTACTGCCAAGCTTTATCTGAGATAAGAAGGCTCCTATTATCTAAATGACCCCTTAGTACTCTATCTTTCAAGCGGTTTTGGTTAAGCTTGATTTTACCCCTTTAGAATATATGGTTTGCCCAAGTGAAATGAAGAATTCAGGTGTAATAGGAGTAGCTATATGGTAGTGTGACTATAAAATACTGAGCTTTAGTTCTGTGTAGCTATTTCTATCCAAGGGACTAATGTTCTGTAGTTGGTAATTATAAAGAGGTAACTAAACTTATTTTTGGAATTTTTTTTACCATTGAAACTTGATATATCAGGATTTCACTAGAGAAATAGAAGTAGTAGGACATACACAGGAGGAAAGAGAGCGGGGTGGGGGCAGGGCATTTACGTGGTTGTGAGGGCAGGCTTGACCGGTGTGGAATGTGTACTCAGACCACTGGGAAAGACAGGCTGGAACTCTGGGGCACAGTCTGCCCTTGCTCTCCATAACTGGAGTTTCTTCAGTTGTGTTGAGAAGGCATTTCACCGGATTGCATCAGGCCTGCCACGATTGTCTAGGATAATCTGTTTTACTGAAAGTCACCTGATTGTGTACTCTAACCACGTCTGCAAAGCACCCTCACAGCAATGCCTAGTGCTGATTAAATACCCAGAGACTGTTACCTAGCCAAGTTGACCACAGAACTGACCATCACCCTTGACATGTAAACCAGTTCATAGTTCACAGTCATATCAAAAGGTCAGGTTTATTAATATGAAAACATAGTTTATCCATGACCAAAACCAGGAATACCAAATTTGACAACTTAATGCTGGTTCTGGTTTGGGGCATACTAAATTTTGTATCTTATCAAAAATAAAATTTACTATAGAAGTACTAATATTTACGAGTTGAGAGCACTGGAAAGAAAGTAGTTCAGGCTACAACTGCAATTAATTAAAACATTTTGGTGTTGGCATTGTGGAGCAGCAGGTGAAGCTGCTGCCTGCAACAGTGATGTCCCGTGTGGTCGTCAATTGGTGTCCTAGCTGTTGGACTTATCCAGCTTCCTGCTAGTGGCCTAGGAGAAGCAGTGGAAGATGGCCTGAATGTTTGTGCCCCTGCCACCATGTGGAAGACCCAGATGAAGCTCCTGGCTCCGTGCTTGGCCCTGGCCCAGCTCTGGCTGTTGAAGTCATCCTGATAGTGAACTAGAGGATGGATGATTGATTTTTCAATATCCACACTTCACCTCCCTCCCTAGGGCCCCCCCCATTACTGTTTCAAATAAATAAATCTTAAAAAAAAACATTTTGAGGAATGGCAGCATCATTGGAATATTAATGACTTCCCAGCGGGATTTAAAGCAATCATTTAAATCTGTGCTTCTCAAATTGAGGCTTAGAATCCTCTGAAGTAGATACTTTCTTCTGCTATTAGCAGTTCTTCAGTATTCAGTACCAGAGAAGCACTGCTTTTGCTCAATGTAAACCAGGGGGCCAGCAAACTCTATTTGAAAAGGGCCAGATATTAAACGTTTTCAAGTGTTGGTGACCACAGAGTCTCTGTCGTAACTATTTGGCTCTGCTGCTGTGGTGTGAAGACTGCCTTAGATGATATGTTAAGGAGCATGACAGTGTTTATAAAACCTTACTTACTAACACAGGTAACGGCCTGATTTTTCCTGGAGCCTGCAGTTTGCAGTCCCTAATGAAGCTGAATCTGTTGTGTCGGTTAAAATAGTCCATACTCTGCTTACAGTAGTATGCACATTTACTAACATGATATATTTCAACACGATTCAGAAAGTTTGGAACTGGTCAACTATTTATTAGTCAACTTCTATTTTTCTGCTCTTTTAATAAGAATGATGGAAAGGGCTGGCGCCATGGCTCACTTGGTTCATCCTCTGCCTGCAGCACTGACATCCCATATGGGCGCCGTTTCTAGTCCCGGCTGCTCCTCTTCTAGTCCAGCTCTATGCTGTGGCCCGGGAGGGCAGTGGAGGATGGCCTAGGTGCTTGGGCCGATGCATCCACATGGGAGACCAGGAAGAAGCACCTGGCTCCTGGCTTCGGATCAGTGCTGTGCCGGCCGTGGCGGCCATTTGGGGAGTGAATCAACAGAAGGAAGACCTTTCTCTCTGTCTCTCTCTCTCACTGTCTATAACTCTACCTGATGAAAGAATCAGAGCAGGTATAGGAATAAGGCAGTGCCCGATCTTTTTAGGGATTAAAATTTATGAAATTATTAGCTAGCAATGTGGGGTCATGTGTTTTACATATTATATTTGATTATAAAATAAACTACATTTTGACTTCTCTATTAGATACACGCAATGAAGTATATTTCTTCAACTTTCAAGAAAGGAAAAAGAAAAGGCAAATATTTGTGTCATTTTCTTTCTTAGTGCATAAACAAGACCCAGTGTGGAGACTGCTTTGTGAGCATATGGAGGCAACACTGTAGGGCAGGCTCCTGACTGTCAGCTTCCTGGCTTGTTCCTCCTTCTGTCTTCTCTTTACTAACTAATGATGATAATATGAGGAAAAGAAGCAGAGGAATTATCTGACTATATATCTAGAGGATGTGGGCATTTGGAAAAACATCACAGGCTTCCAAATATTTGAGTTTGAGATTCCAAATTCAGTAGCAGAAAAATATTTTCTGCTGTAATACTATAGTATAAATTTTGGTTCAGTAATAGGCTACAAAATCAGGAGACTGTGCTGGTCACAAGGCAAATGATATGAGGAATGACACTTATCTTTGGGTACTAGTTTCTTCATCTGTTTTAATTGAACTTTATGTTGGTGCTCTTAAAGATAGAGTTGAGGGGGCCGGCGCCGTGGTGCACTAGATAATCCTCTGCCTGTGGGCCAGCATCCCATATGGGCCCTGGTTCTAGTCCCAGTTGCTCCTCTTCCAGTCAGCTCTCTGCTATGGCCCAGGAGGGCAGTGGAGGATGGCCTAGGTGCTTGGGCCGATGCATCCACATGGGAGACCAGGAAGAAGCACCTGGCTCTTGGCTTCAGATGGGTGTAACTCTGGCCATTGCGGCCATTTGGGCAACCAGCAGATAGAAGACCTTTCTCTCTGTCTCTCTCTCTCACTGTCTTTAACTCTTTTTGTTTTGTTTTTAAAAAAAGAAAAAAAGATAGAGTTGATTGGTTCCTGTGTGTTGGAAAGATGACCAAGGTGGCAGCATGGAGGTTCAGTTAGCCAACACTGAGATGGCATCAAAGGGACAGGCTGGCGGTTCTACTTTGATCAAAAGTGATAGGAGCCAATCACTTTCAGATTGTCATTGCTTGTTTGTTTCCTGGTTTGAGACCAGTGGCTACCTGTTCTCTGTCATCTGGGTGTGTCTGTCTGTGTAAAGCCTGAGTCAGTCATGGTATGTGTTCCTCAGAAAGTCCGAGGAAATAAGAGACCAGAATATCAGAATTCTGTACCAGAAAAGGAGGAAGGGAAAGTGGGAGGAAGCAGCAAAAGGAAAATAGAAGTACATTAAGTCACTCATGTTCTATGACAGAACAGAAAGGTTATTTCCCAAGAAACTGAGGTCGACTCTATGCTAAAAATACACTCTCCCCAATACTGTGCAACTGGGATTTTTTCCCCCCGCGTATATCTTTTTAGCAGCTAGATTCCTGTTTGATTTTCTCTGCAGCTGTTGGTCTGTCTCATATTACATTCCCATCATTTCTAAATCTGGTTTTTCCTGTGTCGAAGCCTGAGAAATAGTTCCTTTTACTGGTTTCTGTGTTTTGTGTCTGTTTACTTTTCATTCTCCGGGAGGCATTTAAGCCAGTCATCGTATCATGCCAGCTCCTGTGACGACATGCCTCTCTGCTCATTCTCCCTTCTGTTACTGAATAACATGGTTTGTATGTGGGTGCAGTGCAGTTGCCTGGAGTACTGTGAAACGCAGTGTATTCAGTGTAGTGGTTCATCTTTGTTTTGTTTTTGGAATGTCATAAAACCCTCCCAGGGTGTTCCTTCTTGTTGCATCAAAGACAACTCGAAGATAAGGGACATTACAATACATTTTAGCTTTTATTGAATTGTATATAGTGTTTTTCTTCCAGTGTTTTCCTCTCAATTTTTATATAGAAAACGTTCTGCAAGCATTCTGGAAATTAAATAAATGTAAAGATACCATAGGGAAAACTGGGTCAACTGGGATAGATGAGTGATACATTTAGCAAGTATGTTGACCTCTCAACTTTTCATTACTACAAAGAAATACCTATACCCAGCTGCTTATGAAGGCGAGAGCTTTATTTCTGCTCATGATTTTCAAGGTTCACAGGCAACCCCATTGTTTGGACAGATGGTGCCAGAGCCCCAGTGTGGTGCAGAGTATCGCATGGCAAAAACAGGCAAGTCTGGAGGAAGAATCACCTGGTGAGCCAGGAAGCAGAGGGAGTGGCTGGGCCTGACTCATAACCATCTCTCTCGTGTGAGCTATCTTCCAAGGACATGCGCTCAGTGACATAAGAACATCCCTCTAGGCCCATCTCCTGAGCACCGTAATTGGATACAGTTTTCATCCTCTTAGTACTATCAACTTATGACTTTGGGGTTTAAAGGTCACCATGCATTTGGTAGACATATCCTTTCATACCATAGAACTAAAGAAAACATTTATATATCAGTGAAATTCCAGTAGAAAAAAAAAAGCCATAACACGAACCAATATTTCCCAAAGAATAAAAGCTAGAGAAAATAAACATGAAAAATTTTACTTTAGCTAGTAATCAAAGAAATAATTACTCCCTCTTTCTCCCCACTTCTTCTTCTGTTCCCTTATACCCTTCCTTCCTCCCTTCCTTCCTTCCTTCCTTCCTTCTTCCTTCCTTCCTTCCTTCCTTCCTTCCTTCCTTCCTTCCTTCCTTCCTTCCTTCCTTCCCATCTCTTTCATTCTTTCTCTCTCTGAGTATTTCTTTTTTCTAATTGGCGAAAAGTATTTCTCAATTTGATGAGGTAGGCATTCTCTCACATTATTGGGGTGGAAAGTGGTACTGCCATTCTGGACAGCCATGTGGCAGTATGAATTCAGACTAAAAATTCTTGGTTCTTGGCTACCTGTCACCCATGTGAGAGACCTGGATTGAGTTCGGGGATCCTGGCTCTGGCTTGGTCCGTCCTCAGGTGTTGTGGGAATCTACTAGCACATGGAAGATGTATCTCTGTCTCTCTCTACCTGTCAAATAAAAATAAACAAATAAGTAAGCTTAAACTGCTTGGAATCTTTGACCCAGTAGTATCACTTCCAAGAATCCATTCTAAGGAAATAATTAGAGATGGCATTATGCATAATGATAGTCACTGTTATTTATAATAGCATTGGAAATCTTAGCACCTGGGCCATCCTCCACTGCCTTCTCAGGCTACCCCCTAGAGCTGGACTGGAAGAGGAGCAACGGGGACTAGAACCGGCACCCACATGGGATGCCGGCGCCACAGGCAGAGGATTAACCTAGTGTGCCACCGCGCCAGCCCCCTATTACAATAATGTTTTAAAAGAAAATTTGCATATATCTTTAAAGATTCATGCATTCATTCATTTGTTCATTTGTTTGAAAGGCAGAGCAATAGAGAGAGATGGAAAGAGAGAGAAAAATCTTCCTATCCACTAGTTCACTCCCCAAATGACCATATCTGCCAAGGCTAGGCCAGACAGAAACTAGGAGCCCAGAACTCCATGCATGTCTCTCACATGAGTGGCAGGGGTACAAGTACTTGGGTCATCCTCTGCTGCCTTCCCTGTGCATTAACAGGAAGTTGAACCAGAATCAGAATTGGGGAAACCAGGACTCAAGCTGGCATTTCCATATGGGATGACAGTATCACAAATGGTAGCTTAACCTGCTGCACCACAGCGCTGGTCCCTCAAAAACACTTAGTGGCATCAGAAAATACTCGCATTTTAATTTTAAATAGAGAAAAATGAAAGGTACCTGACAAAGCATCAGACAGGGGATCCAGATCTTCTACTGTTCATGTTTCTGTCCTGATCAGAACACAGTGCCTCCCCTCCCTATGGGAAGTATCTGGCACTGGGTAAGAGGCAGACTAGAACAAAGATCCAGATGTGTAGACCTCACACTGCGTTGCTAATCTTGCAGTCATTAGCTTGAATTTTGTGTGGCAATAAAATCCCTCAGTCATCAGCCACTCTCCTTCACCCTCATATCAAGAGGAAGTCATTGTTGGGTCCATGTACCCTAGACCAAGCCTGTGTGGTTTGGGGTAGCACATAGAGCTTGGCCTTGAATCAAGCACTCAACTGCTGTTTCAGTGGAGGTAGTAAACGTTGCAAAGTTTGAACAGCAAATCTGAAAGTTGCACATTTCTGCTTGTTTTATCTCTTTAAATATTCTGTCAGTTACTCAACAGAAGGATATGCTGAGGCAGAAGGAGTGTAGCTTTGGGTCAGGTAGAGCTATGCTCAGATCACAGTTTGTTCACCGACTAGCTGCATGCCTGTGGGTCAGTCATTTAACCTTGAAGAGCTCAGTTTCATTTTTGAAAAATGGGAATAATAATGCTAACTTTGCAAGGCTGTGATGGGAATCAAATGATAAATAAACATGCCATGAACACATGAAATAGTGCCCAACATATGGGAATACCCAGCCCATGGTAAATATTGGTAAATATCAGTCAGGTCTTTTTTCCACTCTGGGTGTGTGTGTCTGTGTATAATTGAAGCAATTATTTAAAAGTGTGGCCATATGAGACTTTTTTTTGTCATTGCAATCATATTGGATACTTTGCAGTTAATGTCATTTTGAAGATGGTATTTTCTAAATCATTTACTATATTTGCTTAATGAGTAATCATGTTACATATTTCTTTGTGGTTTAGTCTCTGTATCTGTATGATTTGATCTTAGCAACAGTTTCTAAGAAAAACAGCCTGTGCAGGTCATCACTATCAGTTTTTTGTGTGCTGATTTTTCTTTTTTCCTGGTTTTCCCCCAAATGATATTTTAAAAATATCCTGTATTTAAAGAAAATCTTAGATTGCTTGAAAAGCAACCCCCTTCTTTTTAAAAAATTAAAAGGGGGTTGTTTTACAGTTAATATGATGCTTGGTCTCTAGGAGTGATACTTGTTTGTACCATAGCTGGTCACAGGGGCATTCTAAGTTTGTGGCACAGAATTTTTCCACGTGAGTTTAATTCATTCATTCAGACCCAGGACTGTGGCTTCATTAACTTTGGGTTTTCACCAACTACAAATCCACTTAGAGGGAAACTGCCAGGCTTCTAAAAATCCAGGCAATTGCTAACTGAAAACATGAAATACGGATGAATGGATCATTCATAGTGAGGGATGACGATGTCTGAAAACCACTGAAAGAGAGAAAAATGCCATCCACAGTGACTGGGAACATTTGTATTAAGGACCACATAGAGTATCTGGAATTTAGAAGCATCTATCTGTATCTATGCCTGTATCTATAGCTATCTATATCTATAGATCTATATATATATATATATATATATATATCTAATCTATATCATCTATCTATCTCTATGTATATTTGGAAAACTGGCTTATCCATTTAAAAAGAACTTCAGTTTCTACTGACTGTCACTTGGCAAATCAGGTCCATTTGAGATTTGGGAATTAGAGTTTACTGCCAGCCTCCAACCTGGGGAGATAGTTTCAGGTGACCTCTAGAATAGTATCTAGGCATTTGATGCAAATGCAAAGCAAATGCAGTTACTAGAATTGTACATTTTAAAATCGAGGGCTTATTTTTAGCAACCAGGCAGTTAGAGCAGCTGAAATTACTGGCTTGCCTGGTGGTTTCCCATGTGGCTTCTTATCTCTAGGGGTTATGCGCCCGTCCTCAGAGGGAGATAGACTTAACCCAGCTTCCAGCTGCTTTCTTCTCAGAAGAGAAGTAAATTAGTCCTTGAGCTCTTTGAGAACTTAATAAAAAGTAAAACCTAACTTAGAGTCAAATCTGAATTTTATTTATCATGGCCTATTGCTGCTTCTCTAGCCCAAAACATTATCCTCTTTTGAGGCAAACTCTTCAGCTCTAAGTTAGCAGGGGATTTCAATACAAAGTAAATAAGCAATAGTGCAAAAATCAGAACAAATAAAATAGAAAAGAGATTTATTTTGTCATGTAATCCTAGCTGATAAAATAGACTTTATCTGTGTGTGATGGTCAGGTTCAAAACCATATCAAAATGCTTGAATGTGTTTTTTTTTCTTAACTTTTCTTAAAGGTATACATAAAAATAAGACTCTTAGAAATGACACATCTAATGATTTACTATATCTTAAAAATTTATTGTGAGGAAGATATTTTGGGCTAGAGAAGAAGTTGTAGTCCATGGATAGTTAAATTAAAATTGAATTCTAAGTTACAGTTTACTTTTTTCAGAAATTCTCTTAAAAGTTATAAGACACAATTTAAGACACCCACATCCCATATTTGAGCACCTCGGTTTAAGTCCTGATTTCGCTTTTAATTCCAGCTTCCTGCTAATGTGCACTCTGGGTGATAGTAAGTGATGGCCTAAATATTTGGGTCATTGCCACTCACCTGGGAGACCCAGGTTGACTTCCTGGCTCTTGGCTTTGTCCTGTTCTAGCCTTTGCTGTTACAGGCATTAGGGGGGTGGGGAGTGAACCAGCAGATGGGAGATCTTATTGTCTTTTTCTCTCTCCCTGTCTTTCAAGTAATTTTTTTAAAGAAGAGGAAAAGGGGCCAGTGCCATGGCACAGTGGGTTGATTCTCTGCCTGTGGTACTGACATCCCATTTGGGCAGCGGTTCTAGCCCCAGCTGCTCCTCTTCCAATCCAGCTCTCTGCTGTGGCCTAGGAGAGCAGTAGAGGATGGCCCAAGTGCTTAGGCACCTGCACCCACGTGGGAGACCATAAACTAGCTCCTTGATCCTGGTTAAGGATCAGCGTAGCTCTGGCCCTTGCAGCTATTTGGGGAGGGAACCAATGGAAGGGAGGACCTTTCTCTCTGTCTCTCCCTCTCATTGTCTGTAACTCTACCTCTCAAATAAATAAATAAAAAAAAAAAGAAAAAGAAGAGGAAGAGTTTGGTGTGAGAATTAACCAGTGTCTCTTAGAAAAGCTGATTGCTCTTGGAATAAAGGTTTGCCTAATATTCATAATTTACTTACTGACTCATTTGATACCATTTTTCAAGTCAAACTAATTGATAAACTCCTTTCTTTTGACTGCCAGGCTTCCATTGGAGGTAGCCCGTGCTTTCTGCCTCATCACTCCTGGTCTTTCTCGCTTGGAATCTAGTTTTGGCTCCACTTGGCCAACATTCCCTTGACTCTTATCCTTGATGTCACACTGTCAACAGCCATACCCTGTTGATTCACCTGTGCAACATCTGATGTGCCCAACTCCCTACCCTAGTGGTATTACAGGTGCTCTCCTTCGAAATAATTTCCACAGGTACACATTTTATGCACTGCTGTGTTATTTATTTATTTTTTTGACAGGCAGAGTGGACAGTGAGAGAGAGAGACAGAGAGAAAGGTCTTCCTTTGCCGTTGGTTCACCCTCCAATGGCTGCCGCAGCCGGCACACCGCGCTCATCCGATGGCAGGAGCCAGGTGCCAGGTGCTTTTCCTGGTCTCCCATGGGGTGCAGGGCCCAAGCACCTGGGCCATCCTCCACTGCACTCCCGGGCCACAGCAGAGAGCTGGCCTGGAAGAGGGGCAACCGGGACAGAATCCGGCGCCCCGACTGGGACTAGAACCCGGTGTGCCTGCGCCGTAAGGCGGAGGATTAGCCTGTTGAGCCACGGCACCGGCCCTGCACTGCTGTGTTATTACTAGAGGCATCTTTGTCACACATCTGTTCATGAATGTCAACTATCTCCTCACTGCTGCTATGTAAAGTAGCACAGTTCTTACTATCTGGTGTTTGAGTCAATGTTCTCTTCGACTGCTTCTCCTTAGCTGCCCTGTCCCCCCCCCCCCAAAAAAAAATTTATTTATTTGTTTTTTTTTTTTTTTTTTTTGACAGGCAGAGTGGATAGTGAGAGAGAGAGACAGAGAGAAAGGTCTTCCTTTGCCGTTGGTTCACCCTCCAATGGCCGCCGCGGATGGTGCACTGCGGCCGGCGACCCGCGCTCATCCGATGGCAGGAGCCAGGTGCTAGGTGCTTTTCCTGGTCTCCCCATGGGGTGCAGGGCCCAAGCACCTGGGCCATCCTCCACTGCACTCCTGGGCCACAGCAGAGAGCTGGCCTGGAAGAGGGGCAACCGGGACAGAATCCGGCGCCCCGACCGGGACTAGAACCCGGTGTGCCGGCGCCGCAAGGCGGAGGATTAGCCTGTTGAGCCACGGCGCCGGCCCTTATTTATTTATTTGAAAGTCAGAGTTACACACAGAGAGAAGGAGGGGAAGAGGGAGAGAGTTCTTCTATCCACTGGTTCACTTTCCAATTGGCCACAAGGGCGGGAGCTGTGCCGATCCAAATCGAGGAACCAGGAGCTTCTTTCAGATCTCCCAAGGGACTTGGGCTATCTTCTATTGCCTTCCCAGGCCATAATAGAGAGCTGGATTGGACATGGAACAGTTGGGACTCAAACCAGTACCTCTATGGGATGCCAACACTACAGGAGGCAGCTTTACCTGCTACACCACAGTGCCAGCCCCTTCTAGATTTTATCTGTATCTCTCTTCTGATATTTTTCTATTCTGTTTTTTGTTATTTGGGTGGGTCTCTAATTTTCCCTTCTCAAAGGAAGTATCAGTCTCATTATTATCTTATTTCCTACTCTCAATGAAGTGTATATATATATATATATATATTTTTTTTTTTTTTGGACAGGCAGAATTAGACAGTGAGAAAGAGAGAGAGAAAGGTCTTCCTTTATCTATTGGTTCACCCCCCAAATGGCCACTACAGCTGGCGTGTTGTGGCCGGCGCACTGCACTGATCCGAAGCCAGGAGCCAGGTGCTTTCTCCTTGTTTCCCATGCGGGTGCAGGGCCCAAGCACTTGGGCCATCCTCCACTGCACTCTTGGGCCATAGCAGAGAGCTGGCCTGGAAGAGGAGCAACTGGGACAGAACCGGTACCCCAACTGGGACTAGAACCCGGGGTGCCAGCGCCACAGGCAGAGGATTAGCCTATTGAGCTGTGCCACCAGCCAATGTATCATAGTTTTGTAAGCTAAATGCATTTTTGATGATTGAATTAGCTAATATTTAATAAATGTAGAGCATATACTGGAAGATTGATCTTTGTTATCGTTCTTTTGTTAATATTCTCCTTACCTTTCTTAGGTATTTCCATGCATTTTTAGATCTAACAATTACCTGTTCAAATAGCTGATTGCTACCAGTATTTTGACCTCTTCTATTAGTTTTCTGTGTTTTAGCACATTAAGTAATGAATTTGCTTGATTCAGCTTTGTAGCATGTAAGTTTCCTAAATCCAACCACAAAAATTTCTGTAATATTTTTCTGTATAACTGCCAGTAAAGAAATAGTAAATGAGAAACCAGCGACCACATTCACTTCAAGATCATGAAAAATCCCTGGCACATGTCTTCTGGAGCCCTGCAGTGTGAATCAGAGAACCACTAGCAGTTTTCTTTAACCTCTCGCCACAACCATTGTCTGCAAGCATGTGCTACAGTACTACGGTGAGAACTTCCGAGACCTCTGCAATCCAGGCATTTCAGCTCTCCAGACCACCGAGTGCTAGGTTAGAAAAAACAGGCCTCATTCAGATGAGTATCAAAGACTTAGCAAGGCAGTCCCTGAACTTTGGTTTTCAACCACAGCTCTTATTTTACACAGTTCCAGTGTACATTCCTTGAGGCTGTGCTTAGCAGCCTTCTCAAAGGAACATTCTTTGATGCACATTTGGTCCCCAGACCTGCACAGGGCTGAGTTATGAGCACAAACTTCGTATTTCCAGAGCAACACTCAGAATTCTAACTGCCTGTTCATTATCACCATGTCTGCTTCTCCCAGAATCCTGGAGAACAGAACTGTGTCATGTATCTTCATGTTCCCAGCATCTTACACAGTGCCTGGCACACTTTTTTTTCTTTCTTTCTTTTTTTTTTGACAGGCAGAGTTAGACAGTGAGAGAGAGAGAGAGACAGAGAGAAAGGTCTTCCTTCTGTTGGCTCACCCCCTAAATGACCACTATGGCCGGCGCGCAGCACTGATCCGAAGCCAGGAGCCAGGCGCTTTCTCCTGGTCTCCCATGTGGGTGCAGGGCCCAAGCACTTGGGCCATCCTCCACTGCCTTCTCAGGCCACAGCAGAGAGCTGGACTGGAAGAGGAGCAACTGGGACAGAACCGGTACCCCAACTGGGACTAGAACCCGGGGTACCGGCACCGCAGGCAGAGGATTAGCCTAGTGAGCTGCGGTGCCGGCCTCCTGGCACACTTTAAACATAAATGTCTATTGAATCACCAAAGCTGGTTGTTTGCCTTTGAAGTCAATGATTTTAAGTAGCACTTTAGGAAGGAGAGTTTGAAGCAGGCAAACAACAACAGATATTAATCAATACTTGATAGCATGTCAGATTACAAAAGTAGTATAAAAAATGTTTTAAAAAACCCATATCTGTCCAAGACCACTTCGTTTGGAGGGAAATAACCCAGAATACTTCCATTGTTTCTGAAAACATTGCTGCAAACTAGTGTAGTAGTAGAGTTTATAGTAATTTTGATGACTTTGAGTTGTCAAAGATTGAAATATGTTCAGGACACTTAAGGATACAGTCAAGTATGCAATGTATCATGCAAGGATTTCCTTGTGAAGTTGCTTTTAACCTAAAAAATGTCTTTGGTGTTTAATAAGATAAATCCTTAACTGTCTTAAATAACTGATTTCTGAGAGTTATCTGGGACTTTCTTAATTTGTTAATGAGCAACAGTCTCAGAGTCTACTAATATGCATCTGTACTGTACAGATACTCTGGCGATAGGAACACACACAGACCTCAGAAGACAAGGTCTTAGCCAGTAAAGACGTCTAGTTTTGCCATATTTATATTTTCATATGGAATTGATAATTGCAAGTCCCGGGAGAGTGCTTGTTAGAACTTTCTCACCCAGAGCTCTTCCCTGATGCAGTCAGTCAGCAGCCATTGAACACTGCTTCTGTGGACCTGGCTCTGTGCTGGGTGCTGGCAGATTGAGACACAGTGTGAATGCTTATGGCCCAGCATTGCCCAGAGCTCAGAGTGCCTCGTCTTGGCAAAGTTTCTATCCCTCTGCATTGTAACCATGGGCAAGATTTTCTCCTTGCTGCTATATAGTTTATGAGAAACAGAAGCATTCATAAAATTGTCTTCAACCCCGAATTAAGCATGTTTTAAATGTTTTAAGAATATAATAAGAACTTATACAGGAATTTTTCTGTAAATTTTGTTTTCTAACTTATTTTCATTGTATTTGAAAGATAGACAGAGATCTTCCATCCATTGCTTCACTCCCCAGATTCCCATAACAACTGGGACTGGGCCATATTGACGGGAGGAGTCCAGAACTCCATCTGAGTCTCCCACATGAGTGGCAGGGAGCTATCTGCAGCTGCCTTCCAAGATGTGCATTGATAGTAAGCTGGATTAAAGCAGTGGAGCCAAGACTTGAACCCAGTGCTTGTGATATAGGATGTGGGTGCCCCAAGCAGTGTCCTAACTGTGGCACCAAGTGCTCAGCCCCCTTTCTTCTCTCGGCCAGCGTAGAGTTGCTCGTTATCAGTGTATTTGTAAATGAAGGGGAACAGATAATCTGAGATCCCACTTGACTAGTCCTTGAAGTGTATCAAGGTTTGTGTGTGATGGGGTTTGGGCTGTCTCTCATGGTGACAGGGAAGGTTGATGGATGGCTTTCCTCCAACAAGGGACACGGAGCCGGTAAGACTGAGCACTGTAGTGTTCACACCGGTGCAGCTTGCATCAATAGAGTTTCCCAGATCACAGCTGAGAAGAGAGAATGCACTCAGCTCCTCTCTTCAGTCAGATGCCTGCGAAAGCAGAGCAGTACACATGTGGAATTGCTGAGGTGACATCTAGGGTGGAGCAAGAGTGGACACTGTGATTTATGAGGATTTCTTGCCATAAGAATTAGTCTAAAAATATACATCCATGTCCTGTCCTTCCCTCACAAGGATAAACGCCAAGGACTTACCAAGGGAATTGTGAGAATGAATCGAAGGGCAGGAAGAGGATAAGCAACAAATAATGAAGAAAATTGGTCTTGGGGTGCTTTTAATCCTTAATTGAATTTACTGATGCATGCATGCCTATCAGTAAACTGAGTTTTTTAAAAATGTGCAAATATATAAGTTGTGCCGAGGAAAAAAGACTTGTAGTGAAATGAAGATGTTTCATTCCCAGATTTAAAAAGAGTTCTTCATAAGCTTCTACTTTAATATTGGCCAGTTCGTAAGGCCATTTACATATCAGGTGGTGGAATAGCATATGAGTGTAGTAGATGGAAGTCGCATTTTATTTATGAACCTCCAAGAAAGAAGCTCTTGGGGGCACATAGAGGTGGCCTATCGTAGCATTCTTTCTGAGCACACTGCAATTAGTCATCATTATTAGGTGTCCACACTGACTTTCACTTTCATGAATTATTATGTTGATGACCAGATTGGTTTTATATTGACGAATAACAAATTTTTATAAATATAGCAGTTTAAAACAACACACTTTTATTATCTCCTACCTCTGTGGGAGTCCAGGCATAGCTTAACTGGGTCTTTTATTCTGGGTTTCCCAAAACTATGATCAGGACTGTGATTTCAATCTGTACGTTGAACTCATTAGAATCTACTTCCAAGCTCACTTAGGCTACTGGCCAAAATTTTTGTAGAACTGAGGACTTCAGTTTTTTATTGGCTGTTGTAGAAGCCGCCTGAAGTCCATTGTCACATAGTCTTCTTAGCATGGCCACTTACTTCATTAAACTGGTAACAAAGATCTTTGCTGTGTTTGGTACCAAGGTGAAATCTTATGTAGTTCTTTGTTAGAAAGAAGTCTAGGACCAGCGCTGTGGCTCACTAGGCTAATCCTCCGCCTGTGGCGCCGCCACCCTGGGTTCTAGTCCCTTTTGGGGCACCGGTTCTGTCCCGGCTGCTTCTCTTCCAGTCCAGCTCTCTGCTGTGGCCCAGGAAGACAGTGGAGGATGGCCCAAGTGCTAGGGCCCTGCACCCGCGTGGGAGACCGGGAGGAAGTACCTGGTTCCTGGTTTTGGATTAGCGCAGCGAGCCAGCTGTAGCAGCTATTTGGGGGGTGAACCAAGGGAAGGAAGACCTTTCTGTCTGTCTCTCTCGCTGCCTAACTCTGCCTGTCAGGAAAAAAAAAAGTCTATATTCCACTACACTGAAAGAGAAGGAGTTTTATAAGGCTGTGCATACCAGGAGGACTAGGATCACTGGGACATTTTAGGGTTTGCCTATCACAGGGTCATTCTGGGAAAATAATAAATTCTCTATTTTTTAAAAAAGATTTAGTTATTTTTCATTTGGTGGAGCAGAGTGTCAGAGGGAGAGAGAGAGAGAGAGATTGATTGATTGATTTTCCATCTGCTATTTCATTCCTCAAATGGCTGCAACACAGCCAGCCCACAGCCAGGAGCTAGGAGCCAGACTTGAACTCCATTCAAGTCTTCCCTGTGGGTAACAGGGGCCTAAGTACTTGGGCCGTCATCCACTACCTGTACAGGTGCATTAGCAGGGAGCTGGATTG
Source organism: Sylvilagus floridanus (assembly GCA_949820135.1). Classification (NCBI taxonomy): domain Eukaryota; kingdom Metazoa; phylum Chordata; class Mammalia; order Lagomorpha; family Leporidae; genus Sylvilagus; species Sylvilagus floridanus. The sequence goes on along the minus strand of OX463236.1, from coordinate 30,699,692 downwards.
GAAACCAGATAGCCAGGACTCAAACCAGTGCTCATCTGGAATGCTGGCATTGCAAGGTACAGTTTAACAACACCGGCCCCTCTTTAATTTGAAAAACTATGCAATCCAGATATTTGATGAAAATTATTATGTGTGGAAACTAAGCTTGTAAAATTTCCATTTTTCATTTTCTTGCTCTTTGATAAATGAAGAACCGAAGTGAAGTTGCAACCTTATTTAATGGAAGATGACAGAAAGGAAGAAAGATGTTAGCAAGGTTGAAAGAACAGTGACATACAGGGAGAGAATAAAAAATGGAAAAAATTCAGCTATTCCAGTGTGTTTCCTAATTCACTTTGGAGGTCTGAGAAAAAAGTTTGAAACTAGATTTCTGCTAGACTCACATGCCTTTAAGTGCTTTCTATAACTAAATTAGAAATATTCCTTTTCAAGAAATGGACAGTTTTCCTAGTCCGGCCTGATATACCAGTCTCAGAGGCTGAAAGATACCGTGGCCTCTGATATTCATCCCTGCTGATTAAAACCAGTGTGCTTGGGTTATGGAGTAGGCTTTAATATGGTTTATATCATAAGCCACAACGGGCCTGGGGACTCAAAACAAGAATAGGATTGCAGGTGGTTCTGGTGTGGCCCATGGCTGAATTGGCTCTTCCCACAGAATCTAGTAAGGTAGCAATCAGAGATTTAGGACCATGCGATAGACTGTGGGAACTCAGTCCTCTCTTTGCTTCTAAGATGGCTACCTTCAAATTAGCTTTCAAGCTTAGTAACCACCAAAAGAAACTAGAATCCAGTTACTAGGACCCACTGTTAATTGAGCGTTCATTTGTTCTGTGTGGCTTCCATGCGCAGCATAAGGACAAACAACAGTGCAGATGATTTGCTTCATAGGTTATAGTCTGTAGCACAGGGCTTGGCACATAGAAGATGCTCACTATATGTTAGGGTGACAGCTGCTATCACTGTTGTTATTTACATGTTCAACTCAGTCTCTTCTGCTTTCTACAACTATGGTAATGTAAGATGCCAAATCATAGAAGGAAGAACACCATAAACAAACCAGAAACGTGGCTGGCTGAGACATAACCTCATAGCACCATTCCAAGATTCCGAAGTACACCTTCTGGTGCTCTGATTCCCTCCAGGGAGGAATTTGAACCTCTTGTATCATCTTCTTGCCCCCACTCTTCTATGATCCACAGAAGTCATTTAATTTTCAACCTATTTAACCACACTTCCTACATAGTTTCTTTTCAGGGCCATGGTAAATTCTTTCATATTTACTCATTAATTAAATGAGAAGGCAGTGCTAAGTTAAAATTCAGCATCTGAGCTCTGTGTGATGCAGCCCCTGAGGCTCTCTCTGAATATCTGCTGTAGTATTCTGTGAGCAGTGACCTGTCAGAGGCACCGAGCTGGCTTGCACAGAAGGCCCCAAGCTCTATTCAGTTTTGTTTCTGGATTGAAATAGAGCATTAGTGAAGTTTTATGAATTTATTCTTCATAGCTAGATTAGTCTTTACCTATTTGGCTCCCCTAACCTCAACAGGTATGAAGGTAATATTAATGTGTGAAAATTTAGGAATATTCATTTTCTGTCTCAAAGCACATAGCCTACAGTTTTCTAGCCCAACTTTTAGATACTTTAATAGTCAAAAATAGTTTCTAGTGATCCTGATGCAAATAGGCAAAAATATTCCTGGTTTTAGGACAGCCCATCCTGTAGTTTGCTGTCTTCCTCATTTAATGGAATAATGTTTAACTAGATCACCCACCACTGTCCATGATGGCTTCCTGTCTCCACCCTGGCGCTTTAAATATAAGTAACAAAATTACAGTAGACTTACCTTTAAGGGTTGGAGGTAAAAATAAGTATAATATTACAAACATCTATCCTGTAGCATCATTTATTTAGAGCTTCCTGTCTTTTTCTGAAGAAAGACTACAATCTTCCTGTTTTCTTTTGTGGCTTAATGCTTTTCATTACTATCCATGTATACTTTCTGATGCTGTGGTTAGGAGCCTGGGGGCAGGTCAACTCTTGGTCAGGTCTTTGCCCAACCCAGCCTCTAGCTGCAAAATAAGATAAACAATAATATTGATGTCATGGAGTTGAAGTGAGAATTAAATTCTCTAATATCTGGAAGTGTTTTGTGGTAAACTTTAAATACATAGATAAATAGATTGAAATGAAAATTACTGAGTGTTGATATTTATTTCCAAAATTGCCAAATGTTATGTCCTATAATATTCAGTAGAACTATAAGATTAATAGATTTTAATATGACAACTTCCTACTCGCTAAATGTTTATATTGCTGCTTTTCTTATTCTCCATTTATATCTTTCTCTTAATGTGCACCATTATCTCTCTCAGCTTTAGCTGTATTTCTACAAGTGGATATAACAGAGAGGTGAATTGAAATTATTAATCACCACTGCTATGTAATCATTACCAAATAAAAACATTTACTCAACATAGTGTAAGTTTTAGAGAAATTAAGCAAGAGAAAAAGAAGTAAGAGTCATACAAATTGGGAAAGAAGAGGTAAAATTGTCATTGTTTGCAAATGACATGACCTTATATGCCCAAAACACCAGGGCCTCCACCAAAAAGCTATTAGAATAAACAAATTTAGCAAAGTTACAGGATACAAAGTCAATGTGCAAAATCAGTAGCATTGTTAGTCACTAATAGTGAATTATCTGGGAAAAGAAATTAAGAAAGCAATCCCATTTCTAGTTGCTACAAAAAGAAATACCTAGGAATAAATTTAATCAAGTAGTGAAAGATTTATACAAGGAAAACTCTAAATCATTGATGAAAGATTGAAGAGGACTCAAAGTAATGAAAAACCATCCTGCGTTCATAGATTGGAAGAATCAATATTGTTAAATTGTCTATACCACCCAAAGTAATTTATAGATTCAGTGCAATCTTTGTCAAATGCCAGTGGTGTTTTTATAAAACTAGAAGAAGGTACTATTAAAATTTGTATAAAACCACAAAAAACCATGAACAGCCAAAGCCGGAGCCTTTTTTTTTTTTTAAATAAAATTTATTTCATTCATTTTTACGGCAGAATTACAGAGAGAGAGGGGAGAGGGAGAGGGAGAGGGGGAGACAGAGAAATCTTCCGTTCACTAGTTCACTCCCCCAAATGGTTGCATCGGCCAGAGCTGGGCTGGACCAAAGCCAGGAGCCAGGGTCCAGGAGCTTCTTCCAGGTATCCCATGTAGGTGCAGGGTCCCAAGCACTTAGGCCATCTTCCTCTTGTTTCCCAGGAGCATTAGCTCTGAACTGGATCAGAAGTAGAGTAGCCAGGACTTGAACTGGTGCCAGTGTAGGACACCAGCTTTGCAGGCCGTGGCTTTGCCTGTTAAGCCACAATGCTGGCCCCAGCCGAAGCCTTCTTAATTAAAAAGAACAAAGCAGGAAGCTTGACACTACCTGATTTTAAAATGTTACAAAGCTACATTAAAGCAGCATTGTATTGGCATAAAAATAGATCCATAGACCAATGGAATAGAATAGAGACCTGAGAAGTAAACCCATGTGTCTACAGCCAGCTGATCTCTGACAGAAGCTGTAAGAGCATACATTAGAAAAATGACACATTTTGCAATAAATGGTGCTAGAAAAAATTGGATATTAACATGGAGAAGAAACTAGAGCCTTGTTTCCCACTAGGTACAAAAATCAACTCAAAATGCATTAAAGATCTAAATTTAAGATGTGAAACTTCAAAACTACTAGAAGGAAACTGAGTAAATGCTTCAGGACATTGGAGTGGATTTTTTGGGTCAGAGGTTATGTATCTGGCAAGAAAATATTTGCAAGTTATGTATTTGGCAAGAGGGTAACACTAGAATACATAAGGAACTCAGTTCAATAGCAAACAATTACCAAGGAATCCAATAAAAAAAAAAGGGCAGTAGATCTAAACAGACAATTCTCAAAGGATGACATTCAGATGACCAACAGGTACATGAAAAAAATGCCCAATAGCACTGATCATCAAGGAAATGCAAATCCAAAGCACAAAGAGGTATCAAGACAAAAAGATAACACGATGGTGAGAACATGGAGTCAAGGGAATCCTGATCCATTGTTGGTGGGAATGTAAATTCGTCCAGCCATGGTGGAAACAGGATGGTCCTGAGAAAACTAAAAATAGAACTCCCATATGATCCAGTGATCCTGCTGCTTTGTGTATATCTGAAGGAAATGAGATCAGGTGGTCAAAGAGAAGTTTGCAATCCTTTGTTTATTGCAGCACTATTCACAATAGCCAAGAAAGGGAAACAGCCCAAATGAATGGATGGCCAAAGTGTGGTACATGAATGCCGTGAACCACTAAGCCATAAAAAGGATGAAATCTTGTTATTTGCTGCAACATGGATGGAAATGAAAGTCATTATGTTAGGGGAAACCAAGCGTAGAAAGACAAGCATCACATGATCTCACTTGTATGTGGACCCTAAGAAAAGAAGTTGGAAGTGTCACAGTGGTTACCAGAGGCTGGGGAGGGAAGGGAAGGCAGGAGAGAGGGATTGGGAAAGACTGATGAGCAGACACTAGGTTATAGCTGGATATAACAAGAAGCTCTGGGGTTCTGCTGCATACTAGGGTGACAATAGATAGTATATTTTATATTTCTCTAGTAAAAAATACCACCTGGGTGGGGGCTGGCATTTGGTTCAAACAGTTTAAGACATTGCTTCAGATACCCATATCGTGTATCAGAGTGTAGGGATTTGACTCCTGGCTCTGTTCCCAATTCTGGCTTTTTGCTAACGAACATCGTGGGAGGCAGCAGTAATGGCTCATGGAGTCAAGACCTGGCCACCCATTTGGGAGACCCAGATTGAGTTCCTAGCACCAGGCTTCAGCCTGGCCCAGGCTTGGCTGTTGTGGGTATTTAGGGCGTGGACCAGTGGATAGACAATTTCTGTACATCATGTCTCTCAAGAATAAAAAAAAAAAAGATAAAAAAAAACACGCTGAAAGATAGAATTGAATGTTTTCACTGTAAAAATAGATGTTTGAGGATATAGATATATTTACCCTGGTTGGATGTTATACTATATATATATATATATATATATATATATATATATATACACACATATATATATGTGTGTGTGTGTGTGTGTTGACACCTCACAGAGTACCTCAAAAATATTTTCAATTTTTGTCTGTCAATTTTTTTCATTTTAAAAATGACAGTAAAACTTTAAAAGCAAATTAGTAGAATCTTTCATCTGTTTTAAAAACTCAAATAATATTATTGTTTCTTTTCACTTACCAGTTAATTCTGATTCCTTTTCCTCTTTCAAACCAGTGGGTTTTGGGGCTGACACTGTGGAGCAGTGCTGGCATCCCACAAAGGCACTGGCTCTAGTGCTGGCTACTCCACTTCCAAACCAGCTCTCTGCTAATGTGCCTGGGAAAGTGGTGGAGGATGGTCTTTGGGCCCCTGAATTCATGTGGGAGACCTGGAAGAAGCTCCTGGCTCCTGGCTGCAGATAAGCTCAGCTCCAGCTGTTGTGGCCATTAGGCGAGTAAACTAGGGGGTGGAAGATTTCTCTCTGTCTCTACCTCTCTCCCTGTAATTCTTTCAAATAAATAAAATAGATCTTTTTAAAAAGTCAGAAAATTCAGTAGAAAACCTTTCCTTTCCATTGCTTTATGCTTTTGTTGCTGGTAACTTAACAGCAGCTAGTAAAATATTTCTAATCCAGGTAATTTTTTTCAATTTCTTTTAGAAATTTTGATTAAATTCTGTGATCAATTTGTTCCCCAAAACCTAGAAAAGTATATGGTATAAATATGAATGTTAATAAATACAGAATAATAAAGAAAATAGTCTGTTCTGCAATAATGAGAAATGTGAAACCATTTATAGTGTGAAGAGGGGGATTTTGAGAAATTTAGAGGATTTTTTTTTAGATTTATTTATTTTTGAAAATCAGACTTACAGAGAAAGAGACACACACACGCACATACACACACACACAGAGGGAGAGAGATTCTTCTACCTGCTGGTTCATTCCCCAAATGGCTGCAACAGCCAGCGCTGGGCCAGGAACTTCATCTGGGTCTCCCCTGTGGGTAGCAGGGGCCCAAACACTTGAACCATCTTCGGCTGCTTTTCACAGGCCGCTAGTAGGAAACTGGATTGGCAGTGGAGCAGCTGGGACATGAACCAGCACCCATATTGAGATGCTGGCATCGCAGGCTATGGCTTTACCACTGCACCGCAATGCCAGCCTGGAGGACTTCTTACAGTGTAATTGTTTCCTTTTAAAAGATCTGCCTCCTTCCACTAACTCTTGCACAAGAGATGACATCGCTGTCAATTTTAAATGATCGAGCAAACCTTCCTCAACTACACTGTACCTTCTCCCTCTTCTGTTCCAGCTTGAGGTTGATCACTCCTCCTCTTCCTTCTACCTCTCTGGAACAGTCCACGTATTCCAAGTTGTGAATGTGGACTTCATTCAGCACACTGCCTTAGTCCAGTCTCTCGTGATGTCCAATGGCAGACCAGAGGTTAAACTCACTCATTTAACAGAGGAGGGCTTCTTTTTTTTTTTTAATTTAAGATTTATTTATTATTTATTTGAAAGTCAGAGTTACACAGAGGGAGAAGAGGCAGAAAGAGAAAGAGAGAGGTCTCCATCTGGTGGTTCAATCCCCATTTGGCTGCAACAGCTGGAACTGGGCCGATCCGAAGCCAGGATCCAGGAGCTTCTTCCAGGTCTCCCACATGGTTGCAGGGGCCCAAGGACTTGGGCCGTCTTCTACTGCTTTCCCAGGCCATAGCAGAAAGCTGGATTGGAAGTGGGGTAGCCGGGACTCTAACCGGTGCCCATATGGGATACTGGCACTTCAGGCCAGGGTGTTAACACACTGTGCCACCACACTGGCCCCCAGAGTGGCTTATTAAGAGGAAGCCCAGGGAGCAAGGAGAAATGGAATCACTGAAACCTTTTGCTTCTGCGTCTTCACAAAGGGGCTACTGCCCTAACTCCTTCTCTCTTCATCCCTTCTATCTGTTTAAAAGGCTCTGTCTCTCTCTTGAGCACCTTAAAGCAGGTGCCTTTCTCTGCTCCAACTGCCATCCTATTCCTCCTCCTCCCTTCTTTGATCTGGTTAACTCTTGCTTACTCCTCAGGACTCAGAAGAGTTGATCTCGTCTCTTGGACACCTTCTCTGATATCCTCCTGCACCTGCTCCCTCCCCACCCCCGCACTGGGTTCATCCCTTTTGTGTGTTTTCATAAGGTTCTGTGTATAGGGCCTATCTATACACATATCAAGCTTTGTAGTGGTTGTTTGTGTCCTGTGTGTTCCCCAGATGCACTGTGGGCTTCTGGAGGGCAGGAACTGTGTGTGAGTCATTCTTTCATTCTTTATCCATGGTCTCATTGATAAACAGAATGAAATATTTGTTGAATGAATGACCATGGAAGCTGTTCATTGCAGTGATCTTACTTCACTGTCTGGGCCCAGCTCAGGGCAGCCCTCCTCTAAAGCCTTATTCTGAAACCAGGCTGGATGTGGTTTCCTTCCACTGACAGATTTAGTCAAGAAATGTGAATATCCTTGCAAAAAACTCATTATATCTGTTTTAGTTCTGGTAATAATAAAAATTTTGTACTATATATAAAAAATCAGTGGCTTAATTAATGAGCAGCCAAATGAACTAGATGTTGGATGTGACGAGTGATGAGGATTGGTAAAGAGGGTGCCTGGCAGTGAACATTAATGTTTAGTGATTTTAGTCATCTAGCAACATTTTGAAGAAGTTGAAAAAAACTTACTTGATATGTGCTACCTTTTGCTAGTTTGTGCTTTGTCTTTGGGGTAACCATAGTGTTAAATAATGATTTAGTTAAACAGTCATTAGTAACTATTCAATTATACAGTCATATTTTTTTTTGACAGGCAGAGTTAGAGAGAGAGAGAGAGAGGGAGAGAGAGAGGTCTTCCTTCTGTTGGTTCACCCCTCAAATGGCCGCTATGGCTGGAATGCTGCGGCCAATCCGAAGCCAGGAGCCTGGCGCTTCCTCCTGATCTCCCATGCGGGTGCAGGGCCTAAGCACTTGGGCCATCCTCCACTGCACTGCACTCCACTGCACTGCCACAGCAGAGAGCTGGACTGGAAGAGGGGCAACTGGGACCAGAACCCGGGGTGCCGGTGCTGCAGGTGGAGGATTAGCCTGTGAGCCATGGTGCCGGCCCCAATTATACAGTTATTGAAATGACTATTTAGTATATTCACTATAGTTTTTTTCCAATTGCTCTAAGGTTGAAATACTACTGTCGACTCCTCAAGGATTCTGAAGTGCAGGTCCCACAGAAAATATAAGAGCACCTTTTCCTTTTGACTAGCAGTTACAAACCAGTTTTGTTTTGTTTTATTTTTATTTATTTATTTATTTATTTATTTATTTTTAATAAGGGCCTGTCGGTGGGGAAGACCCTGCTTGACTCTGGTACTGTAGTTTAATTAGCGTATGGCTTTTTTTTTTTTTTTTGACAGGCAGAGTGGACAGTGAGAGAGAGAGACAGAGAGAAAGGTCTTCCTTTGCTGTTGGTTCACCCTTCAAAGGCCGCCATGGCACCTCGCTGATCCCATGGCAGGAGCCAGGTGCTTCTCCTGGTTTCCCATGGGGTGCAGGGCCCAAGCACTTGGGCCATCCTCCACTGCACTCCCGGGCCACAGCAGAGAGCTGGCCTGGAAGAGGAGCAACTGGGACAGAATCCGGTGCCCTGACTGGGACTAGAACCTGACAAACCAGTTTTATTAAACTCTTCAGTGGTTATTAGTCCATGAGAAGTATTCTCAGCAATCGTTTTGGGAGGTAGAAATGACAAAGTTGCCCTTTGTTCTTATACATAACTTTTTTCTTTCAGGATGTGTAACTTGACACCTAGTAATCAGACCCTACATGATGTGAACCATTTTAATGTGACTGCTGTGAATCTAAGAAGAATTCTTTTTTTATAGATTTATTTTATTTATTTGAAAGAGAGTTACAGAGAGAGGTAGAGACAGAGAGAGAGGTCTTCCATCCGCTGGTTCACTCCCCAGATGGCTGCAATGGCCGGAGCTGCGCCCATCCAAAATCAGGAGCCAGGAGCTTCTTCCAGGTCTGCCACGTGGGTGCAAGGGCCCAAGGACTTGGGCCATCTTCTGCTGCTATCCCAGGCCATAGCAGAGAGCTGGATCCGAAGAGGAGCAGCTGGGACACAAACCGGCGCCCATATGGGATGCCGGTGCTTCAGGCCAGGGTTTTAACGCACTGCACCACAGCACCAGCCCCTAAGAATTCTTATCATCAGGGACAAATGATTTCCTCAGAAAGAAAACATGAAAAAAAAAAAAAAACCCTTGGTTTTACTGACATGCTAATGCTTTCTTTGTTCTTCTTCCCTTTTCTGTTTTCCAGTGAGCATGTTTTTGAACACGTTAACACCGAAGTTCTACGTGGCCCTGACAGGCACGTCCTCACTAATATCAGGGCTTATTTTGGTAAGTGGTAGAATCCTTCTTACTTGTAAACCTGTTGTTTACTAATGCATATGATAGTATATGTATGAGAAACAAGTGTGGAAGAATTAACAGTAGCGGTTTACAGTGATTACCTTGCACGCTTAAGAGGCCTTTCACTACCCAGTTATATATGTCTAAAAAATATTGAAAAACATGGTGAGCATTCATACATAACTTTTGTTGAAAAGGAAAAACAAATGTATATAATATGGAAAGTAAGCGAAGGCACAATTCTCTGTCAAATTCTAATGTCTAAAAAACTAATATAAAATTTACGTCAACTAAAAATGTTTTTCTTCATCAAAAGGGATTATTTGACATAAACAAGATCAATAGAAACAAAGCTCTGTTTCTTTGTATTGACATGAATTATGACAATTTTAAGCTTTTGTCCCTTCATCTTCTCTTCTGTCAAAATTTACTTTTATTTCTTTACTGCTTCCTAAAAATACCACAAATAGGCGTATTATCATCCACTTATATCCATTACCTTTTGCTCTACAATAATCACATGTGAACTCAATTATAACACCCAAGTAGTCCATTTTATTTATTTATTTTTTTATTTTTATTTTTTTTTTTTTTTACAGGCAGAGTGGACAGTGAGAGAGAGAGACAGAGAGAAAGGTCTTCCTTTTGCCGTTGGTTCACCCTCCAATGGCCGCCGCGGTCGGCGCGCTGCGGCCGTCGCACCGCGCTCATCCTATGGCAGGAGCCAGGAGCCAGGTGCTTTTCCTGGTCTCCCCATGGGGTGAAGGGCCCAAGTACCTGGGCCATCCTCCACTGCACTCCCGGTCCACAGCAGAGGGCTGGCCTGGAAGAGGGGCAACCGGGACAGAATCCGGCGCCCCGACCGGGACTAGAACCCGGTGTGCCGGCGCCGCAAGGCGGAGGATTAGCCTGTTGAGCCACGGCGCCGGCCGTGATTATTAATTATTATAGGAACAGGCACAAGAAAAAATTTTGTAGAGTTGATGTTAAGAAAAACAGAAGATTGGGCTGATGCCGCAGCTCACTAGGCTAATCCTCTGCCTGTGGCGCCGGCACCCCAGGTTCTAGTCCCAGTCGGGGCGCTGGATTCTGTCCCAGTTGCTCCTCTTCCAGTCCAGCTCTTTGCTGTGGCCCGGGGAAGGCAGGGGAGGATGGCCCAAGTGCTTGGGCCCTGCATGGGAGGGCCAGGAGAAGCACCTGGCTTCTGACTTCAAATCAGTGCAGCACGCCAGCTGTAGTGGCCATTTAGGGGGTGAACCAATGGGGGGAAAAAAAAAGGAAGACCTTTCTCTCTCTCTCTCTCACTGTCTAACTCTGCTTGTCAAAAAGAAAAAGAAAAGAAAAACAGAAGATCCGTAGGAAAACAGAAGAGTTTTAGAGAAGGGCACAGGCATGGGGAGCAAACAGTGTAAGTGGGCCTGGAGTAATGGAGGAATTCAGAAGTGCAGGCTTGTAAGAGCCGGAATGAAAAGGTAGAGAAATATCTGCAGCGCATCAGCCTGCAAACAGATGAAAGGGATGGAGGCAGTATGGGGTGCATGTTTTTGTGATCAGACCATATCAGAACTGTATCACACGGGCTACTGGATTCAAGACATGGGTTGTTTCAGGTTGGTATTATTGATCCAGAAATGTGAAGAATATCAGCAGGAGTCCCTCCAAGAGAGTTGCATTGGTGGAGATCCATATAGAAAGCCCAATGCTGGCTGTAAAGTCCAACCCAATGCAAGGAGAAGCATTTGAAAGCTCCTCCTTAAAATGGATTGAAATAAGGTATATGCGGTAACGTGAACCATATTGCGTTTTATGTCCCAATCTGATCACCCGTGCATATCTCTGAAGTCGTTCCTGTACTGTAAAGTCATGAGCAACAAAAGACACTGTCAAGATTTGTTCATAAAGCCATGAAGTTGATCACTTCTTTATTCCATGTAAGGATTATATTTTATTCTGAAATTTTGTCCCTCCTAGTTTCTAATGCTAAAATTTCCTTCTGAAATTATGGTGATAGTGTATGGTGGTGTCATTTTACTATTGTGAATTGGCAAGAAAACTTTAGCATCCCCGAGGAGATCGTCAAATGTGATGGGAGACAGGAGAAATTTTAACACAGCGGAAAAACCGAAAGTCTGGAAACCACTGGCCTTTGAGTCCAAGGACTTCAAGAGTTTACTTCTCTTAGGATAAAAATTAAGCAAACAAAGAGATTTGAATCTGACCTAGAGCAATGATGGGAGAAGAGAGAGGCTTTGGATTGTCTCTGGAAAGCTCTTTAATCTAGGGATCCAGGAAAGAGGGCAACAAGTTGAGGAGGAATTTGCTGGAGCAAAACTGGTGCAGAAGCTGCCTTTCTAGGGCGCCACAGAAAAATCGGGGTGCATGTTGAAGGTTTAGGAGTGAATCTCTCACTCTGAAGGTTTCTAACTTGCGTGGTTAAATAGAAGATTTTCATTCGAGGCAACATACTTACTATTTAGAATTAGGTAAGAAGCTCTGTTACTATATCAGGAATTGTGCAATATCCAGAAAAGGATGAGGACAGGTGAACATGAAGAGAAAATGATGAAAAAGGAAAGTCAGTTTCCGCGACACAGGTGATCGAAGTGAAAGCTGTGGGGAACCAGGGGTTTTTGATCTCTTAGAACTTTATGGTCATTCAGCCCCAGTGCTTAATTTTTTTCAGAAGAGAAAAGTGAGCCTTCCAAGGAAAAGAAAAGGAAGTGTTTTGTCTAAGCACGTATCAGTTTGTGGCAAAGCTGTGCCTAGAACCTACTGGCTTCAGGTTCCTACTTTAGTGTTCTTATGTGAACTGAAGAAACTCCAGACTCGGAAAATGCTTTCACGAGCTTCTTGAATTCTTAGTAAGTGTGTGATGAAATCACAGCAATCTCTTAGCACATATAGCTTTTGGAAGGAAGGGAGAAGTATTATAGGCCTCCATGTGTAGTTATCATCAACATTTAAAGTAACGTATTAACATTTTTGTCCCAATATATCTTTGATTTTATTTTTTTTATTAACGACAACAACAAAATGTTGTTGTCTCTGGAGACAACTTTATGCTGAAGCCAGCGATCCCCTCTGATACCTCAAGGCAGGTTTTTGTTTGTGCATTCCACGTAAGGCCCTCGCCCATTTATGTGCCGGGTGCTGACCTGAAGCACTGACTGTGCTAGTAATTGCTAGTGTTGTTTGCATTTTACTTACACATTAGCTGAATAGACAGACTAGGCAAGTTAGTAACCTGCCTTAGGTCACATAGCTAGAAATGAATGGCACAGTACCACTGGAACACAGGCCACTTCAGCCAGGCAGCCCGTGTTCACTCATTGCATTGCCTTGCTGGGTAAGTTCTCAGCTGTTTTCTAGCCTGCTGAACAATCGGCAAGTCTGAATTTTATTCTAGCAGTGTCTTGGTGTGGGTTCGTAGGCTGTAGATTGATTACTGGAGTGTGGGTTTTTTCCTTTTCGCTCTGGTGAGCTGGGCCCAGTGGTCATTTTCCTTACTAACTCAGCAATGGCGAAGTCCCATCAGCAGTAAAGGGGTTTCCCCAGAGCATGACCACTGCTGAGGTGGGGAAGCTTTCTCGTATTTGTAGAGCAGAGCTGCTGATCTCGGCTGGACTGTCTTGTACATTGGCTACATACTCCTGACTGATAGGAAGCTTTAAACAAAGGAAAACCTCTTGTATAGGAAGATTTTGAAAGGATTTTCTCCAAAATGATGGTTTGTGCTGAGGGCAAAGTAACTACAATGTGGGAATAGCTCTTGGTAGCTTTTAGGTTCCTATGGAGTCTGTTGATGTTGGAGTTGTCTGGCTTTTAGGAAACAAACTTGGCTGGGTGTTGCAATGAACTCCGAGGGAGGTCTCTGTTCAGACACTGTTCTGCTGTGTGCATTTCAGGGAGAGGCAGCAGTCAGGCAGAGGATCAGGTGTTCTGTCAAATAGCTGTGTGCTTAGTGGTTTGTTTCTTGGCACGTGGGAGACAATTACCTAACTGCCCTCCCCAGAGCAATAGTCAGAGAGCCTGCTTTGAACATTCAAAGTACAGGGCTGCCCCTAGGGAAACTGGTTGTTTTGGGACCTCAAGATTCCTATACTAGACACTGAAATTATCTCTTAGGAGAAGAGGGGTCAAAACGACAGACCCAGTATTTCCTCTGTGAAGAGAGTCAGTTCACTGAACCACACACATACTTAAAAATAGAATTCATTTGGCAAGTGCCACTGTCTTTCACACTAATTTGTTTAAATGCAAATATTCATATATTGTATATCATTGGTGGTTGTTAATCTTACAAGTTGAAAGCTGGTGAGTTTGCTGTACCATCTCTCTTCTCTTTGGGTTCCATGCCTGTACCCATGTAGACAACTGTTTCCTTTGCTTACCTTCAAGCTGCCCCTCAGTCTGCTAAGCACAAGGCTTCTCCTATCGCTCCAGCTCCAGCCCCAGGAGCTATACCTGTCATCACAGTCCACCAGCCAAGTTAGTCTTTAATTTACCAGAAAGGCTTCACCCAATCTGCTTGAAGTAGCCTCTGCCGGCAGTGTTTATTTCAGTGGAGAAAATTTCTGGGTTTTGTTCTTGCTTTTGAGAATGGTAAGGTAAAGATATGCAGAAAATACTCCTTTTAATTTTCTCAAAATGTTAGTAAATGGAGAAAGTGCTGTGTGTTGTTTGGACATCTACACATAGATCCCCATATCCCTATGAATATGTACTCATATATAGTCATGTCCTGTGCCTATACATCTTAACCAGACATGCATCTATAAACGATATACTGGGCATAAAGAACAAAAGAGAAAATTAGAATCATAAGTAAAATAATCAGTTCATGTTTTGTACATTTTAAAAATTATGTTTTGGGGAAATTGGCAGAAGAGGTGACGATTGGATCGCAATCCATAGTAACAAGAGACCCCTTTACTGAGTTCCATCTTAACGCCAGTTAACTCTATTGTGTTCTTTGCATATATTATTTTATTGAGTTCTCATTGAAATTTTAAGTGATAGATATATTCAGTGCCTTAATGCCACTAAGTAAAAATACACATAAAGGCTAAATAATCTGACCAGGGTTATAGAGTAAATAAATGGTGAGATTTAAACTGGATCTTTGTGACCATGCTCTCTATTCTCTTCTGTTCCAAAGTAAAGGAGTGTGGCTAGAATATCCATTCAGTTTTTGAAGTTTTATTCTTAATTTATTTGAAAGGGAGAGTGACAGAGGAACAGGGAGAGACACAGGGAAATCTTCTATCCTCTAGTTCACTCCCCAAATGCCTACAACCGCTGGGCCTGGGCCAGGCCAAAGCCAGAAGCCAGGAACTCCATCTGGGTCTCCCATGTGGGTAGCAGGTGTCTAAGTACTTGGGCCATCATCTGCTGCTTTCCTAAGTGCATTAGTAGTGGAATGGATTTTAGGTGCAATAGCCAGGACTCAAACTTACACTGTCATATGAGAAGTGGGGGTCCTAAGCAGCAGCTCAGCTTACTCTGCTACAAGGCCTGCCCCTTAGATCTTTTCCATTCATCTAAAAAACTTGACTTGAACTTCAGGTAGCACTTTGAATGATAGGCATATGGGTCGTCCAAATGATGGTGATTCTGGACCTAAGAATAAAGCAAAGACACAAGGGAAACTTGATTAGAAGGGTTCTTGGCACGTGGGAAGCAGCACATAGATGTCAGGCTGTGTCGGTTATGAAGCAATTATCTCTTCATTCTTGAATGCGGAGTGAAAGAGAGGGTGTAGGGGCCAGATAGCAGGGGACCCTGCAAACCTGGGGAGAAACTGAGGCTCCTTTGGCCTTATCAGGAAAAGTTTCTTGCTTTTACCAAGAAAAAAAAGTAATGATCTTCTGCAGGAGACAGAGGGTGGATCAATGCCTGTCAGGGACTGATTGTGAACACTGGCATTTAGGGGGATCAGATTAATGCTTAGATAGGGCAAAGATGAAGAGGATGCGTGAGCTAGTGGCAGATCAAGGCACCAGACTGCCTCTTTGTCTTTTTCCGTTTACATTTGAGCATGAATTGAGAGGCTTGAAAATGATGCAATTGCTGGGGTTGGCAGGAACCACTAGACTTTAACCAATAAAGATCTAGGGAGTTTACCCAGGTCACTTGTCTTGATAAGGATGGAGTGAAGACTAAAATAAACTTCCACTGCTTTCCCACACATCCTGCTGCATCTAGAAAGGTGGATAGCAGCAGGTGAAGCAGTTGATAGTATTTTTATTTCAACAGACCCACAGAAATGGGCTAGGTAGATAAGAAAGAAAAAGCAGAGAGAGGGAAAGAAGGAAGATGACAAAACGGAGAGAAGTAGAGAAGGAGGCTGCAACCTTCTCTGAAACAGACAAACTTTCTTTTGCCAGTTGGCCATGGATTAGGTTAGATCTGGCCAATCTAGATTAGGGACCAACATTGACTACAATTTATAATTACATATTCTCTATGTGATTACTCGTCATCTTCTTCACCCCTGAATTGATGTATCATTATGGTCAGGGACCACATCTGTGTTCCTGTGCACTACTATGTCTATAAGGCCAGGGTACGTATTAAGTGAATGCACAGAAGATCCAGTGAGTGAATGAATTAACTAAATGCATGAGATTTATACAGGGAACTTTTTGTTTAAAATGATGGATTCCAAGCATCACTCCAGAACAACTGAATTAGAATCTCTAGAGGAGGAACCTAGGGGACAGCTGCCATCACTGTATGAGCTGGCAGGATATCCAACAAATGGCACAGACTGGCTTTGCCCAAATCCCAGTGGTCTCCATGGCTTCACTCCAGGAGAGTGACCCTCCCCTTCTGGCCATAGTAATTAATGCGACAGTGCAAAGTCTCATCCTGTGAACACACAGACATGAAGGTGGGATTGCTGTTAACCCTGAAGAGAGCCTTACCCCTCCACTTTCTATCAGGTGGCCCAGAAAGGGAATGAAAGGGCGTGAATGCAGCCTTCATAGAGCCCCTGCAACTGTGGGCTTACAGTTGGCTAAGGAGAGATTGGCTGAGATCTGGCAAGCAAGCAGGAGCTCAAGACTCATGTGGTGGCTAATCTGTGTTCCTAAGCAAAGTGCACAAAAGCTGAAACTTCACAAAAATATTGTGTCTGTCATAAGGAATTGTGAGTAGATACAGAGAAAAGGATATATCTGAGAATCCACACAGAAATTTAAAAAGCTACAGATGTGACTATAACATATGCCAACTGCCTTGGTTTATCTCACGCTCAGCTGATCCCCTTTGGCAAAACAAACAAATAAATAAAACTCAAGCAACAACCTGTTTACCACCAGCTATATCTTTGAAAACTTACGACAGGTGTCAGTTTGGCAGTCCTTCCATCTGGGAATAGACTGCCAGAGAGTTTCGTATTCCCTCAGACTCTACCAGCAGGTGTATGTTTTCTTTTGTGATGTCATCTTCTGTGTCCTTAGGAAGCACTTGGTAAATTTTGAGCTTAGCCATCTTTGTATTTCCCCTGGGTTTGATGTAATTGGTTGTAAAATGGCTAGGATTTTGCCAAATGAATGTCTTGAAGTATTTTTGTGTCTGTGAAACAGGATATAGAGTAGTTCCTTCTTGAAGAGAAGTGTTTTTTATATAGAACATGCCATTTGAAAGAAGAGTTTTTGTTGGGAAGACAAGAATCTTTAGGAAAGAATTGGGTCTGCAAGATTGTTTGAAATGTTTTGTTTATGATCCCTTTGTCAGAGTTTCATTCTCTTCCTGCATATGAAGATGAGACAAGTTTGCACATTAGACCAGCCCCAGCCTTCATACTCCTTGGTCATCCTCTCTGTGAGTGATGGCGTGATCACTGGGCATTGGTAACTGGGTTCTGGCCAGTTGAATCTTTATTTTAATATGGTCTTGGCCTGGAGGATAGCCCTGCAAGGATAGATCCAAGCCCATCCATACTTCCCTTATTTCCAAAAGATCAGCCTTATATGTACCTCCACTGTTTCTAGTGTCACTGATTTTTATCCCTTTGTTGCCTTTTTACTTTGAAATACTTTACCTTCCAAAGTAGTGCCTCTCCTCTTCTTGTCTTAGAGCAAGAAGTGGTAGGTTACTTTTTCAAGGTAGAAGAATGTGCTTCCTTGGCTTTTGGTATTGTGACTCTTGGTTATTTCTATTCTTTCTCGTCTTCAGTTTCTCTCTTTCCATTTCCATAAAAATATGTGAGCTTTTGTTTTGTGTAACACAAAACCTTTCATTGAGCTGGTGTTTATTAAGATTATATTCCAGCCAGCGCCGTGGCTCACTTGGCTAATCCTCTACCTGCGACGCTGGCACCCCGGGTTCTAGTCCCAGTCGGGGCGCTGGTTCTGTCCCAGTTGCCCCTCTTCCAGGCCAACTCTCTGCTGTGGCCCGGGAGTGCAGTGGAGGATGGCCCAAGTGCTTGGGCCCTGCACTCGCATGGGAGACCAGGAGGGAGCACCTGGCTCCTGGCTTTGGATTGGCACAGCGCACCAGCTGTGACGGCCATTTGGGGGATGATCCAACGGTAAAGGAAGACCTTTCTCTCTCTCTCACTGTCTAATTCTTCCTATCAAAGAAAAAAAAATTATATTCCATTACATCAACTAGGCCAGCCCTTATCCATCCATTCAGTCTTCCAACCATCCATCTAGCTAATCTTATAGTTGTTGGTCAGTCCCCATCCATCCATCCATCCATTCATCCAACATTAACTGATTGTTTACTATAACCTTATTTTTTAAAAAGATTTACTTATTTATTTGAAAGAGTTACAGACAAGCAGAGGCAGAGGCAGAGAAAGAGGTCTTTGATCCACTGGCTCACTCCCCAAATGGTTACAACGGCTGGAGTTGGGCCGATCCAAAGCCAGGAGTCCAGAGATTCCTCCAGGTCTCCCACATGGATGCAGGGGCCATCTTCTACTGCTTTCCCAGGCGCATTAGCAGGGAGATGGATTGGAAGTAGAGCAGCCAGAACTTGAACTAGCACCCACATGGGAAACTGACACTGCAAGCAACGGCTTCACCCACTACACCACAATGCTGGCCCCTAGAATTTATTTTAATAATTAGAAAACTGAACCCAAGAGAACAAAGAGAACTAACCAAGTTCACACAATCTAGCTATGTAGTTTAAAGGATTTTGTCTTTTAACTAGATGGTAGGGTCTCTGATGATTTCCTAAATGCCAAACCCAATTGAGTATTTTCTTACTTGATTTGTATAATTCTTGGTTTGGCATGTGAGGAAAAAGCACTAGAGAGACTTAATTTTTAAAACTATAAAAGTTGCAATTTTTTGTCTTAATTTTTGGTTACCTCTCAGATCAAAACCTGTTTTGTTCCACTGTGGCAGGCCCCCTATGCTATGGGCATGTCTAAGAACTACTTCTAAAATCTAAATTTGTTTATGAGAGCTTTGCTGTTTACATTATAGGTGTGCACCAGGGAAAAGAATTCAAAGTGACACCAAATATGTGCGCATTAAGTAACACCATCTGCCCATTTGGATCTGCGTAGCTTTTTGAAAATACTGTGTAGTGCTTGCCCAAAGCCTGACACATTTCAGAATAAGGGGAAGATTGTTTGCTGAGACCTGAAATTAGAAGACTTGGTTTGAAGTTTCAGAAGACTTCAAACTCTTCCCTTCCTCTTTTAGTTGTTGCTATGTTCTTTTTTTCCCCTAATAGTTGGGCCTTTCTTTATATGAGTGTCCCCTGTATATTGCAGGGGCTGAGCTACTGCTTCATTCACAGGCCTGAGAGGTCTGCCTTTTCCCTCCAGATGTCTGTAGAAATACCCTGGTCTTTATTGAGGTCTGTTTTTCCTGCATTAGAAGCACTGGGTGGAGGGCGACCACTACAGTGCGAGTGGTTAAGCCAGTGTTTGGGACACTCACATCCCATAGTGGAGTGCCTGGTTTGCGTCTCAGCTCCCCTGTGCCTCCAGCCCAGCTTCCTGCTAATACACTTGGATGGAGGTAGATGAAAACCCAAGTAATGGGGTCCCTCCGACTTGTGAGAGATACAAATGGAGTTGGTGGCTCCTGGCTTCACGCTGGCCCACCTCTGGCTATTGTGCGCACTTGGGAGAGTAAACCAGCACACTGAAGATTGATATTCTCTCTGAAGAATATCTTCCCTCCCTCCCTCTCATTCTGTCTTTCAAATAAATAAATTTTAAAAATCTTTAAAAAAAATAGGAATACCCAGTAGAATATCTAGTTAATGTGAGTCACGTATTAGAACTGTCTGGTTCCATTTGATGAACTACTTCCAGAGTAGTTTTTATTAAGAAAACACAAAGGGATAGTGCCAGAGGGCCCTTAGAAGATTTGGAAAGCAAAATAACAGGCTTCTGTCTGTCTGTTTACAGGAAGCAATGAAAATGACCAAAAAAAGGTCTTTTTAAAAAAGACTTATTTTAGGGGCTGGTGCTGTGGTATAGCAGGTAAAGCTGCCTCCTGTAGTGCCAGCATCCCATGTGGGTGCTGATTTGAGTTTCAGCTGCTCCACTTCTGATCAGCTCCCTACTAATGTGCCTTGGAAAGCAACAGAAGTCGGTCCAAGTCCTTAGGCCCCTGCACCCACGTGGGAGATCCAGAAGAAGCTCTGGGCTCCTGGCTTCACATTGGCTCAGCTCCAGCCATTGCAGCCATTTGGGGAATAAACCAGCAATTGGAAGACCTCTCTTTCTCTCTCTCTGCCTCTGCCTCTCTGTAATTCTGCCTTTCAGATAAATAAATGAATCTAAAAAAAATTCTGATGCCTTCTTTAAAAAAACAAAGGTTTATTTTATTTGTTTGAGAGAGAGATCCTCCATCTGCTGGTTCATTTCCTAAATGGACACAACAACTGGAGTGGGGCCAGGCTGAAGCCAGGAGCCTGGAATGCCATCCTGGTCTGGCATGGGTAGCCTGGGCCCAGTACTTGAGCCATTTTTAGCTGTTTTCCTAGGTGGATTAGTAACGAGCTGGATTGGAAGCAGAGCAGCAGAGACTCAAACCCTTGCACAGACATGGGATGCAAGCTTTTCAGGTAGCAGTTTAACGTGCTATGCCACAATGCTGGCCCCACAGAAAGCAGTCTTATTACAGAGTGCTGATAAGATTAACGACAGAGAGCTGGGGCTTCAGTCTAAGCAATTATTTCATTAGCTGTGTGACTTTGGTCAGGTCACCGTTCCTTGTTGGACAATTCTCATTCCCCATCTGTAGATGAGCTCCGTTCATAGTCCTTTAAGGCTCCTTTTAGTGCTCGTATTCTGTGATTATGCTCCAGGAGCTAAGGAATCTGGAGACTCCTAAGGACATTTTGTATGATGGCTACAGGTATGCTAGGAGCAGTCTGTGTGTGAGGCATGGTGGATCTGTGGCATGAACCTGTGGTAGCAGGGCCAAATCTTTGTAATCCTGCAGCACAGTTCATGACTGGTGTAAAACAGTGTGGCTGTATGGTGGAATGAATGAGCTAAGGCCTGGCAGCAGCACAGTATGGAAAGCAAAGACTTGGAGTGGAGGCATCCCTCACCCACTGGTAATGGACAGCCTCTGCCAGTTCCATGGCCCATGTTTTGGGCCCTTGGGAGACTTCTAATAAAGGCAAAGCTGTAAATCTTCTCCCAGGCTTTGCTGAATGGTCAGGATGGTATAGTGAGCAGTATCCTTTGTCACAATGATTTCCAGGGCTTTCCACCACCAGTCTAGCCACAGACAAGATGCTGTGCTAGCCTGAATTGTAGACTGGGGAAAAGAGAGATGCCTTATAGCAGTATGTGAGGTGCATTGCTCTTGGGAGCCTTGTGCACCATTAACAGAATAATGGAAGATTTGCTATTCATTTGAAAACCATGTAGTATGTGCTAAACTAGTTGTTTTACACGATATTGGTATAGGTATGAAAATTAAGGACTCTTGAGGATAAATAATATTCTGCTTAACAGTTGAGGGAACTGATGTTCCAATGAATCAGTTAAATTACTTGGGGTTATAGGCTCCCTTCTGGATCCATGGTCTGTAAATTTACCATTCTTGAACTTCCTTTCTTCTCCAAGGACAGTCTCTTATTCCTGCTATTCAAAATGTTACACACTAGTGCTGTCTCCCTTTCCCCTCATTTTAAAAAAAGATTTATTTATTTGAAATGAAGAGTTACAGAGAGCTAGAGATATCTTCCATCTGCTAGTTCAGTCTCCAAATGTTTACAATGGCCAGAGTTAAACCAGGCTAAGCCAGAAACCTGGAACTTCATCCGAGTCTCATGTGCGGGTGGCAGGGCCCCAGGCACTTGGGCCATCTGCTGCTGCTTTCCCAGGTTCATTATCAGGGAGCTGGATCAGAAGTGGAGAAGCGGGGTGCTCAAATGGGATGCTGGCATCACAGACAGCGGTTTAACACACTGTGTCATGACACCAACCGGAGTTGTGTGCCTTCTTAACTTTCATACTATACTGTCCCCACTCCGTGCAGAGAAATCACTTGATTTTTTTTTTATCCTGTGAGAATGTCTGTGGGCAGAAGGAGTGAATCTCTGAAGTCGAGTCAAGGTGTCCTATTAGAGGACTGGAAACATTTAGTTTGATTGTTACTTCCTTCTGGTCATACAAATGCTCTTTCTGCCTTTTGAGAAGTCTTCAAGAGAAAAAAAATGCTAGTTTTAAAATAATGCCCCAAAGTTCATTCAAAGTAGATAATAAAATAAAATAAAAGATAATAAAATCTTGTTTTCTTGAAATATGTAGGGATCAAGATAATTAATTTAATGTTAGTTGCATATTCTATGATATATTATAGAACTATAACTATACTTCAACACTCTGGGATATAATTGATTCTTAAATTTTGCGTGTGAATGATTTGTGCATGCTGAAGGAACAAATCCCCAAGGAAAGGAGGAAAGGATGTGGGCGAGAGCACATTGGAGCGGTGGTGATGGGGAAACACTTGCTGTGGCAGAGGGGTTCAAGTAAGACGGGTTGGGGAAGGTCATTTGCTTTTGGGGGTCATAGGCTGTCTTGGCCTCAGTCTTGTCATATGAGCATCATTCTTTCCCTTTATTAACCAATGTTATTTCTTTTCTCTTTTGGAATCCACAGTGTGTAACAATTGGTGAGCTGGGTATGGGGAACACTGGTGGTGGACAACAGATGCTTGTGTCTATTAAGCATGTCTTAGCACGGAGTATGTTGTTGGGTCTCGGCAGTTGTGTGCCAACCATACATGAAATGAGATGCCTCTCTTTCTTTCATTCTGTAAAACTAGCAGTTTTCTAAGGACTTCTTATTAAAAAAGAAAAAATATAAGGAGTGTGCTCTTAAAATATTTAGGCAGGTAGGGTTTATTCAAAATATAAAGTGTCAAAAATGGAATGTTTCGTAAGCTGCACTTTGAAAGCTGGCTCACAAATGTTTCTGGAATTGTCATTCAGCTGCGGCAATTTTGTTTGATTATTATACGAACTTGGAAGAAAATAACACTGAACAGATCTTAATGGTGTTCTTTTATCTATAATTGTAGTTACAGATTTTTTTAAAAAAAATGAATCTTACGCATAGAAAAGAACATTGAAAATTTTCAGTTTATTAAAATTAATTTTTTAGAATAAACATTTTGGAATAAAAATTGTTTAGTTAAGTATTTAATGGGAATAGAATTAGTAAACATATTAACATATTTAACACATTAACATATTTCATGGGCAATTTTACAGAAATAATAAAAAGTGCCAAGGACCCTAAATACATTTACTATTTTTCTGTTCTAGATATTTGAATGGTGGTATTTTCGCAAGTATGGAACATCATTCATTGAACAAGTCTCAGTAAGCCACTTGCGCCCCCTTCTGGGAGGGGTTGACAACAACTCCTCCAACAATTCTAACTCCAGTAATGGGGATTCAGATTCCAACAGGCAAAGTGTCTCAGGTATGGGAAGTTCTTCAGTTATTTCCTGACTTACTAAACTATTACTGTTGCTCTTACTAAATTATTATTATTGCTAAATTGTTATGACTATAAGACAGTAAGATGATGCTACTGAAGATTATACTAAAGAGAAAAATTCAGTTCATTTTTCTCAGGGTGTTGACAACCTGTCCGAGAAGTAGAGGATAAGCATCCCAGGCAAACGAAATGTTTATATTGCTGATTTTACTTTTTTCTCCCATTTTATATAGCAAATGGTCACTTAGGTCACTGTTTCCAACTAGAGGCTCTTGTCTTCTTGTTCATAGTTTCTCAGACTTCATGAATAGTCCATTTCTTCCATGACAGTTGCAGAATCTTGTGTGCAACTAGATCTGATCACATTACCCCTCTGCTGGGAAGAATTCATTGGTTCCCGTCCCACTGAAGATAAAGCCCAAGTTCCAGTTTCCTTAGCACAGCTTGAACAGCTTCTAGTCCATCTTGCCAGCTGCAGCTTCTGCACAGCCTGGTCCCTTTCCTGTATGTCCAGCTTCCTAGAAACCTACTTTCCATTTCTTGAGCATGCCATATTTCTCCTGACTTTGTCTGGAAGTCTGTCTCCCCCCTTCATTTGTTTATTCAGCTGTCACGACCCAAAATCAGATATCACCTCCTGAGAGCCTTCTCTGATACATTACACACTCTCTCTCCACTTGTCTTGCTGCTTGGTATTTTTACCTTTAGCAACATTTAGCAAATTGCGCTGTGACTTTTAAGATGCTGCTGTACAGTGGTATCTCTAGCATCTTGTGCAGTGTCTTCTTTATTTTTGAAACAGTGAATACATGGATGCATGCAAGTCCTGTACTTTCTCTGCTTATCAAGCAAGAAGGGTGAATACAATTTCCTAGCTCAGTCTCTGTGTCAAGTCAGTAAATATTTCCTAAGTGCCTAGTATGAGCCTGGTTTTATATAGATTCTTATGAATATTTTGATTCTAAGAAGTCAGAGTCCATATCCCCATGGAACTCTGTGTCCTGAAGGAGACACAGTGATGAGAGCTCTCATTATTATGAGGGAGACTGGCTGTGTTTTAGAGAACCAGTGAGGAGCTCTTGACCACACTGGTAGAAGGGGTTTGCTTTTTGAACGAGAGGGAACCAGTTCTGAGGTTTGAAGGAGAGCAAGGAAGAAATTGAAAGATCTAAGGTTAGGATCCCTCTCCCCTTCTCTAGAATAACTCGATCTACATTTCAGACTGGGTTCTATGCATCAACAAACTTTGTACAGAGATTTCATTCTGGATATTGATTCAATGTTCTTTTTACAACCTTTTAGTTGCAGAGGATTTCAGAGGGATGGAGGGAGGGTGAAGGAGGGAAGGAGTGAGAGGGAACTTTCCCATTTGCTGATTCACTTTCCAAATACCAACAGCCACCAGGGCTTGGCCATCCGAATGCAGAAGCCAGGAACCCAATCTAAGTCTCCCACCTAGGTGGGAGGGACTTAACTACTTCAGCTATCACCTGCTGCTTTGTAGGGTGTGCACTGGCAGGAAGCTGGATTCAGGAGTGGGGCCAGAACTTGAATCCAGGTACTCTAATATACGATGTGGGTATCCCAACCAGTAGCTTAACTACTAGGCCAAATGCTCAGCCAGCAATCCTCTTTTTTCTTTTAAAGATTTTTTTTGAGGGGCCGGAGCTGTGGTGCAGCGGATTAAAGCCCTGGCCTGAAAAGCCGGCATCCCATATGGACGCCGGTTCTAGTCCCAGTTGCTTCTCTTCCAATCCAGCTCTTTGCTATGGCCCTGCACCCGCATGGGAGATTCAGAGGAAGCAGCTGGCTCCTGCCTTTGGATTGGTGCCGTTCCGGCCCTTGTGGCCATCTGGGGAGTGAATCATCGGAATGAAGACCTCTCTCTCTCTGTCTCTACTGCTCTCTGTAACTCTGTCTTTCAAATAAATAAAATAAATCTTTTAAAAAAAAAGATTTATTTGAAAATCAGTTACAGCCAAAGAGGGAGAGTCAAGGAAAGAGAGGGAGATCTTCCACTGCTTCATTCCCCAAATGGCCGTAATGGCTGGGGCTGGGCCAGGCTTAAGCCAGGAATCTGGAACTCCATCCAGGTCTCCCTCATGAGTGGCAGGAGCCCAAGGACTTGGACCACCTTCTGGTGACTTTCCAGGCAGATTATTAGGGAGCTCAATCAGAAGTGGAGCAGCCAGGACTTGAACCAGCACTCATATGGGATGCCGGCATCGTAGGTAGCAGCTTAACCCACTGTGCTACAACACTGGCCTCTTAATGCTCTTTTAATGCACACTTTGCCAACTAGCTGTGAGTAGTATGTGACAGCTGTTAGACACACTTATTTCATCCAAAGTGTACATGCACGAGACATTGTACTACCCAAGTAAAATTATCTGGGATTTTGTAAACTCATTTACTTTTTGAAAGAATAAGAAAGACCCGGGCAAAGCAACACATGCCTTAACCAGATACTGTAATAAACATGGCTTATTATACTAATGAGGAGTCTTAATCATTCAGTCATATAACCAAAGCAGTTGTGGATAATTGCCACCACTTTGAATCTGCTGTAAAGACCCCACAGATTAAATATGCTCTTCTCTGACTTGAGTTACAGTCTTTGAATGACCCAGAACATTACAGAAAATTAGCAGATTGAAAACGGAATCCATCCTCATTTGAGGCTATTCTGTGTGGTGAATACATCTGTATTTTCATTACAGTCTCCTCATGCAGGCTCCTCATGCCGTCTGCCCAATTTAAATCTCTTAACATGTTCTGTAATGCCGTGAAGACTTCATACTCTTCTTATTGCCATAATTATTATGCCTTCTGTCTCAGTGAATGCCTTGATTAAGCCTTATTCTTCATATGAATATTTTTAAAGGATTTAATTATTTTTTATTTGAAAGAATTACAGAGAGAGGGATACACACACACACACACACACACACACACACATATATATATATATATATATATATAGAGAGAGAGAGAGAGAGAGAGAGAGAGAGATCGCTTCCATCTGCTGATTCACTGCCCAAATGACCATGATGTCCATGGCTGAACCCGGCTGAAGCCAGAAGCCCGGAGCTTTCTCTGTGTCTCCCATGTGGGTGCAGGGGCCCAAGTACATGGACCATCCTCTGCTGCTTTCCCAGGTGCATTAGCAGGGAGTGAGTTTGGAAGTGGAGCAGCTGGCACTTGAAGTAGTACCTATATAGGATGTCAGTGCTGCAGGCACCTGCTTAACCTGCTGTGCCACAGCACTGGCCTCTTCAAATGCATCTTGATGCCATTCTTTCAGCGGTTATAGCAGCTTTATACGGAAGAACCTAATTTTTATATCTTTTAAATTTATTCATTATTAATAACCTTGGCAATTTTAAGTTTTATTTGTATTGAGTTTCTGCCTGGCTAAGACTGAGCTTTTGAATATTATTGTTAATTCAATTCCATTAGTATTTAGTGAGTGCCAACTCTATATTCTGTTCATATCCACCTGAATAAGTAGAGCATTTATGATCTTATCACCATGTTCAACGAATTGCCTTTAGGAAAATAGCGAGGTGGGCATTTGATGTGACAGTTACGCTACTTAGGATGTCCACATCCCATATTGGAGTGCCTGGGTTTGAGTTTCGTCTCCACTCTTGTTCTCAGCTTCCTGTTATTGTACACCATGGGAGGCAGCAGAGGATAGTGTGAATAATTCAGTCATTGGAAC
This sequence comes from Sylvilagus floridanus, assembly GCA_949820135.1. Lineage (NCBI taxonomy): Eukaryota > Metazoa > Chordata > Mammalia > Lagomorpha > Leporidae > Sylvilagus > Sylvilagus floridanus. The sequence continues at coordinate 30,672,465 of OX463236.1, read as the reverse complement.
TCACATGGAAGAGCCTGATGGAGTTCTGGGCTCCTAGCTTCAGCCTGGCTTAGCCTCAGCTGTAACAGGCATTTGGGGAGTGAATCAGTGGACAAGATTCTCTCTCTCTCTCTCTCTCTCTCTCAGATAAATAATTCATAAAGTTTATAAAAGACAAATGCAAATTAACTTGTCTAAGTATACCTGGGCCCAATCTGCTTGCTTTTTGAAACTTGGGCTTCTAATATGTGGCTAACTCAAACACAAATTATGTTATGAAAGTACTAGATCATCATGGAACTAATGCTATTTTCCATTTCTCCTGTGCTGACTTTTATTTTTGAAATAAAAATGTGTAAAGTACAATGTCTGCATTTATCTCTATCCTTAAGCACTCTGTATTTAATAGTCTGACTTCAACTAAGTATATGGAAAAAGGAGACTAAAAGAACCTTTGGGGTAATCAATACTCTTTCCTTAAAATAGAGAGGCTTGTTTTGAAAATTCCTGTTACCTTCATAATAATAAAATGAGTATAGGCTGAACAACAGAAGGATGAATCTACTTATTTTTCTGGAACATCATAAGTCACCTCTTTGCTAAACCTTACATGAAATACAATGTGTCTAATGAAATCTCATGGATATTGCCATAGTCAGTTTGATGGCATCGTTTATGTGAGAAAAATCATAGAAAAGGCTAAAATTTTTTTTAAAGTTTTTAGTTATAAACATTGGTCTATATGAAAACTCATTGTTGCTCTTTGCTTAAAAAAAATCATTGGTTTTGACTAAAAGCTGAAAATCCTGGCCTACCTACAAATGATTTGGAATAGGGTGGTGGGGTGAGGAGTCATGGTTACAGGGCTGATTGTGTATATTTTTAAGTTTTTGCATCTGTGCAAGAGAATTATGGATGCTCTCAGAATTTGCAGTGATCTTTATCTGTGAGCAAGTAGAGAAATGGAGTTAGTCAGTTTCTTCTCTACCCAGACTTCAGCTTACTCAGTTGAGGGTACCATTTGGGAGAATTCTGTTTGTTTTACTTTGTTTGAGAGCTAAATTGCATTCTTCCCTCCTCCCTGCTCCCAATATTCGTTTTCTGATAACCTTGCTGATATATTTCATCATATGACTGTTTCTTACCATTTCTTAATTCAGCTTAATTAGGCGCCGATGATACATGGGGGTTTAAAATGTGATTATGTCTTCCTGTTTTAAGAGAAGGAGTTTTCAGAGCTTAGTAACTTTTCCCCCCTTTATTTTGAAAAGCATAGAGACAAATGAGACAGAGATTGTTCATTCTCTAACTCACTCTCTCAAATGCCCAAAACAGCCAGGGCTGGGTCAGGCTGAAACCAAGAGCCCATAATTCAATGTGGGCCTCCCATTTGGGTGGTAGGGATCCAACTACTTGAGCTGTCATCTGCTGCCTTCCATGGTGTGAATTAACTGGAATCACAAGTGGAGTCGAGACTCAAACCCAGGTACTTGAATGTAGGGTGCAGGCATCCATGTGGTGTTTTAACTGCAAGGCCAAATGCCTACCCCACCAGTAACACTTTAATTTTGAGTTTATAGGAACATCTGTTTGATAATTTGGCCAGTTTTCAAATAAAATACCTTAAGGACACAGGTTTGTAGCATTTACCCTCTTCAAAATATTGGGAAAAGTACAAGATGCTCTATCACGTGAAGAATATCCCTGCCAAAGTCCACTTTAAATGATCTAAGACACTGTAAAGCTTCTTGGGTAGAACCAGATCTCTAAACAAACTCTAGGGTACTTATCTGTCTTCCTGTCACAAATCCCATCTACTCTTTTATTTTAATCCCATCTACTCTTTGTAAGAAATGTATATTGCAAATTCTAAATAATTATAATAATTGGATTTAACTATACACCTAAATTCTAGATTAAAGTTCATTATATTGCTAGACAGTTCAAGCACTGACTTAATGAAGATAATAAAGAAAAGCAGTGGAGATGATGAGTGGAAGAAAAATTCTAAGAACTTTGTAGAGCCCAGATTTTTTAAAAAAGATTTATTTTATTTGAAAGGCAGAGTTACAGAGAGAGGGGGAGAGGGGTGAGGAGGAGGAGGGGAAGAGAGAGAGAGAGAGAGATATCAACTGATCGATCGATCTTCCATCCACTGGTTCACTCCTCAAATGGCCCCAACAGCCAGGGCTGAGCCAGGCCAAAGCCAAGAGCTTCATCTGTGTCTCCCACTTGCAGAGACCCAAGGACTTGGGCCATCTTCCACTGCTTCCCCAGTAATGTTATCAGGGAGCTGGATTGGAAATGAAACAGCCATTGCTGGGACTCAGGACTCAGACTGGCACTTGTATGGGATGCTGGCATCGCAGGCATTGGCTTAACCCCTTAACTCTAATCCCAGATTTTCATACCAGCAGAACAAATTACTTTCCCCATGGAAGGCCATATAATTTTAAAACTAAGACTCTTGGCATCTGCTATCGGCTCTACATGATATTATCTCATTTAATTCTTATAATAAACCCATGAAACAGCAACTCTTGTTATCTACATTTTACAGTTGAAGAATGTCAAGTCACCTGTTCACAATCACATGACTGGGCATCTTACTTCAGAATCCTAGTTCTTAAGCACTAAATGAAACATATAAGTGATCCTGTCCAGACTCTCTGTGGGGTCTGGAAAGCCAAGATCAGTGTAGCTATTAAGCTGGTAAAATAGTTTCATTAAAATCCTATTCTACAGTGCATGAGGTTATTTCTGAAGTGACATGATCCCAGCTTATTCAAACAGCTCAGTAGCAGGGTTGCCAATGTCCGGGAGCCCAGGCTTTGGGCTCAGACAGATGTGGCCCTAATCTTAGCTCTATCTTTGTATAATAAGTGACCTTGGACCAGTCATTTAACTCTCCTGTATCAATCCTGAGGACCACCATTTGACAGTGTCCTCTAGATGGACTGAGTTCTCTAAATGTGATGCAGGGGAATGGGGCAACCACTTAGAGATTTAATTGCGTGATCAGTTTGGCTTCCTCACTAGTGCAGCAACTCTTTAACATGTACACATGGCAGTGCTTGCATTTCCAATATTTCCTTTAGCAAAAATGCAAATTGCTACATGCCAAGTTGCAACATAGAATTGCTCTCTAATAGTCTCAATGAGGGTGATTGTACTTGCTGAAACCTAATACATGTGTTCACAGAGATTCTCTTGGCCAATGGTCATTACATCTTTTTAAAATCTTTGCCATTAAAATTTGTATTTGATACAGATTATATCTCTAGTTAAATGGTGAAAATTCCTAAAAAGTTTTTTTTAATTGTTTTTAGTTTAAAGGCAAAAAAAGAGAGACAGAAACAGACTGCGATCTTCTGTCTGCTGGTTTATTCCCCAAATGCCCACAGCATTTAGGGCTGGGCTAGGCCAAAGCCAGCAGCCAGGAACCCAGCCTGGGTCTTGCACACGGATAGCAGAAATCAAACCACCTGAACCACCACCTGCTGCCTCCCAGGGTGCACATTAGCAGAAAGCTGGGATCAGAAGCAGAGCAGAGACTCAGCCCCAAGCATTGCAATATGAGATGTGGGTATCTGAAGCAGCTTTTAAATTGCTTTCAAATTCCCGTCCCCTAAAATAGTTTTAATTGCTTATGACTATTTATTTAATAAACTTATTTAACAATACCCATGTTATTTGGTGGAGTTGATTGGCTTAGGTTAGAAATGGGGCAGTGCTGTGGTGTAGTAGGTTGGGTCTCTGCCTGTGGCGCTGGCATCTCATATGGGTGCTGGTTCAAGTCCTGGCTGCTTTGCTTTCAACCCAGCTCCCTGCTGATGGTGTGGAAAAGCAGTGGAGCATGGCCTAAGTCGTGGGCCCCTGCACCCATGTAGGACACCCATAGGAAGCTCCTGGCTCCAGATGGGCCCAGCTCTAGCTGTTGCAGTCATCTGGAGAGTGAACCTTAACAAATTTGAGATTCTGAGAAGAGATGATACTGTATCATCCTGGGACCTGCATTGTGGTGCAGCAGGTTAAACCATTTCATGCAACACTGGCATCCCATATTGGAGCACTGATTCAAAGTCCCAGCAGCTCCGCTTCCAGTTCAGCTCCCTGCTAATGCACCTGGGAAAGCAGCAGAAGATGACCCAAGTACTTGGTACCCTGTCACCCACATGGGAGAGCTGGATGGAGCTCCTGGCTTTGGCCCGGCTCACCTTGGCCATTGCAGCCATTTGGGGAGTGAACTAGTAGATGGAAGATTTCTTTTTCTCTCTGTCTCTGTAACTCTGCCTTTCAAGTAAATTGAATAAATCTTTAAAAAGAAGAAGAAGAAAATTCCCTAAGCTATAACTTAGTAATTTTATTTTGAAGTCGCACAAGTGTGTGTGTGTGTGTGTGTGTGTGTGTGTGTGTAGGGGGAGGGTTGCCATCATTTCTTTTTTGTTGTTTTTAAATTTAGGGAAAGGCTTCAGAGTTAAGTAGGACATACAATATTTTATTTCGTGTGATTAACAGTCCTGTGACTTTAGAATTGGGTTCTTGTTTTTCCCTTGAAGACTGTGACAAGGAGGAAAGTCTGGTTCTCACAGTAGACTTACTCCTTCGATAGAGCTTCTTTAAGTGGAGGTCAGATGGTGGTTCAATAAAGCACCCTCTTCACTTTCCTACCCAGGCCGTGAGTTCCTCTAAGTCATAAACTGTATCTCTCTTTGTACCCTAGAGCCCAGTGCAAGGATTAGTGCATGCTAGTCAATACACCTTTATAACACACAGTCCTGTGTGCAGTGGGGTGGCACTCCAGAGGAGTAACTGAGTATGGAAAGGCATGAATTAAATGTGACTGCAACAAAGTTATAGTAGTGAATATAGTAGGCAGAGGACTGAAAATGAAAAGGACTTGAGCTTCCTTTTACAAGCCCTTGATGCTAGTGAGCATTGTTTTTCTTTTCCCCAATTTTTTTGTCTTTCACATAGACATCTGTAATTGCGTACTTTGAGAACTCAGCAAGTGCTATTTCAATATTTATTGCTTCTCTTTCTCTTGAATTGCATTCTGTCAGCAATTTACTCTACTACTGAGTGCTATAGATGATACCACCAAGAGCATGTTTCTGGGGCCAGTGCTATAGTGTAGTAGGTTAAGATGCTGCCTGCAATGCCGGCAACCTATATGGGCACCAGTGTGATTCCCGGCTGTTCCTCTTCCAATCCAGCTTCCTGCCAATCTGCCTGGGAAAGCAGTGGAAGATGGCCCAAGTCTTTGGGCCCCTGCACCCACATGGGAGACCCCAATGAAGCTCCTGGCTTCAGCCTGACCCAGCCCCAATCATTAGAACCATTTGGGGAGTGAACCAGTGGATGAAAGATCTCTCTCTCTGACTCTCTCTGTCTCGTTGTATCTCTGACTTTCAAATAAATAAATGAAAAAGAGCACGTTTGTTCCATCAGAACATATTTTGAACTAAAACTATTAATGACGTTAACAAGTCCTTGGTGAAGTTCCAGTCAACTTTCAATGCTTCCCAAGGGCACTAAACTTGTTATGTAAATGGAAAATAGAAAATTAACTTCTGGAGGTAAAATTTTTGATCTGCTTTGAAAAAAGGAATTTATTCCTAAAAGGTACAAATAAGAAATGGGGCCTCAGGTGGAAAAACTCTTCCTCTCTTGAGAGTGAATTCAATTTCTTGATTGAAATCTTCATAGTATGATACGTTTGGCATTTGTACTCTTTGTCCCTATCATGAAGCCATCAAGCAGCCTCATACTTACGGGGTGTGTTCCTAAGAGTGATTCCAGACTGAGTTTTGTAGTGAGGAGAAGATGATGGCAGTGACTGAAGTGAAACTTTTATGTGTGTTCTTGCTTTGACCTCTAGATTGCTCACTCCTTAGAGGAGAAGTACAACTGCATCCTCAGTTCACAGATTATAATAATGAAGACATTTCTTATGTAGTTCAGCATGTGTTTTTTTCTCACTTAAAACATTTTACATCTGTTAACAACTACTTAGATCTCTGTTTCTAATATCAGGATAGTTGAAAACACTAAGTACAGAACACATTTATGACACAAGTGTTAACAAGGATTTTTTTTTTTAAGTTCTGTTTGCTAATGGAACCCATAGAAGCAATATTTCACAATGTTTACTGCACCCCCTGCTGGCTATATTGTGGTATTTCCTAAATAAAGATAGCATATTTAGATGCTGTTTAGTGGATAAGTATACACATTTCTCTTTGGAGTTGTTTTCATTTAGCAATAATTTGAATTTCATCTGCTATGTAATGAAGTTTCAATTCTAACTAAAGGCAGTTTTCTTTATGACTTGTCAATTGATGTTTGAATAGTGCTATCTTCCCAGGCAGTATAATAATGTATTTATTGGAAAAAATATTTGCCATAATCTTTTTACTTATATTTCAGATGCCATTAATAGAAGAGCATATCTCCAAAATGTCCCTGTTTTATTGTAAATAGTTCTACCATGAAGCTCCTTGTACATAAATCTGTGTGCATGTTTATTGTAAGCTAAATACAATCCTTACAATATTCATGAAGCTTTTTTTTTTTAGATTTTATTTGACAGAGAGAAAGAGAGACAAAGAGATCTTTCATCTGCTAGCTCACTTTCCAAATGGCCACAACAGCCAGGGTTGGTCTAGGCCTGGGACTCCATCTGAGTGTCCCATGGGGGTGGCATTCTGATAAGGGATTCCAGTGTCACAGTTAGTGGCTTAACCCAATGTGCCACAACACTGACCCAATCATGAAGCTGTAAGACAAGCACTTTGGATCTTGGAAAAGATTCTCCAGGGAAGGGCTGACAGTAGCATAGCCCTAAGAGTTATACCAGCCACGTGGAAAGAGGTCTTGATTGCTTGGCTCCCCAGTGTGTTTCAAGCTATGATCGCAAGTCAGTGTGCTAGTGACCCCTCCAAGGGCTTCTGTGTTTGTAGAAAAATAATTGTTTAAAGAGGGCATGGTTCTCTAGTTAGTGCTGTGTGAAGTGATAGTCATTGGATCTCAGTTTCTCAAGAACAGACTTCAGAGATGCTCAGCTAAATGAACGAAGATTATTTCCTAAATGGCAAGTTAAGCTAAGTAACAAAACACCTAGGGTGGCTATTGATAAATACTGTGGAAATTTTAAGTAGAATCCTGTCCTCATTGAAAAATAAATTAATCTTCTTTAAATGAAACCATGTATTTCTGTTGTGTGTATAACCTTCATTTAGTGTGTTAACAAATATTTATTCGGTTTACACACAGTGTTGTCATAGTGCTCTGTTTCCTCTGCTATCACACTGTATTGTAATTGATTTGGGGTGCTCAGATCAATGTTCATTGTATGTATGTACGTACAGGACTGAGGGTAGTATTCTAGTGAATCCCCATATGGCCTTTTAATGTCCTTTGAATTTCTGCAATAATGGCTCATTTCTGTGTGTATATGTTGTTGGGTGTGTTTTTGGCTGGTCTCACACACACATAAATGTTTTGAAATTACTAACTTATTTTATTTTCTAATAAAACCTTATTCATCCAAATAAATCTAATATTCTGAATCAGTAGAAAGTCTTAATCATAGGGTGTTTTAAAATAACTGTAGTTTATTAGTCACACCCTTATTATAAAACAGTCTTAAAGCTGATGATTGACTTTTTAAAGTTCTGTGGCTCTGAGTTTTTGTGGTCTTTGTACAATGAAAAAGTACAATCTATTAGTACAAACAGTATTTAATATTACTATGATGATTAGTACATGTGTCTGTGTGAGTAAATTATGTTAAAATGTCTCAAGAAAATTTATTTTCATAGCATTTCCGTCTTGAGTAATTGTAATTAAATTTCTTTTCACTCCTCTTCTGGAAGGCAAAAGCACTCTAGTGAATTATCAAAAATTGTAAATTAGCATAAACCCTAATTAGAGTCAGGCTCTTTTCATATTGTACTCTAGAGCTTAAATGTAGCTTGTCATGTATGACATTATTGGAGATATATTTTAGAGGAGCAGAAAGTAAAGTTTTACTTTTATCTATAGCTTTTACCTATAACTTAAAAAGTAAATTCATAGAATTTAGCTGGAGACCTTTAAATAATGATAGAAATTGTGAACTAACTGATTTTGGCTTAAACCTTCATTTTCTAAATGAGGAAACTCAGACATGGAGAGATTAGGTTAAACTTTCCAAAGTCCTGGTGTCTGAGCCACATTTTCTGATTAACCACTCAAGAGTTTTTCCATGTGGCTTCCCATGTGAAGGATAGAGAATAAAATTATCTTATCAAATAGCCAGGAAGGGTGTTTCGCTGAATTAATTAGCTCATAGTGTCATTGAACTTATGTGTAACATTTTCATATTTCTCTTTGTTGCAGAATGCAAAGTATGGCGAAATCCACTAAATTTATTTAGGGGTGCTGAATATAATCGGTAAGGATTTTGACAGCTTGGGAAACAAATGGATCTGGTTCAGAGAGCAAAGGCAACAGCAAACGTTGGTTCACTTAGGGGTCACATAACAGCCTATTTAGTGCTTCCGTATGATGCTATCCCCAACTGTTTTGATTATTCTATTTTATAAACATTTTAGCATAGGAATTGGGGTAATGTACAAAAGTGTATAGTTTTTAGAGTTTTTCTATATAATTTTTGTATATATTATATAATTAAACTTATGTGATGCTTGCTTGAAGCCTGGCTATAAAGATGACAGAGAAATTATGTCAGAATTTTAATTTAGTAAAGTTATCAGATAATTTAGAATATTGTAATTTTTTTAGGAAAAATCTATTCATAATGCTAATTAGGAAAAGTTTTCATTAGCAAGTTCTAATAAAACTTTAAGACAAAAATATAGGGGAAAACCTTTACTTCTTTCTTCCTGATGTGACTCCTAAAGGGAGAATAGGGTGAGTTTTTGAAAGCTTCTTTTAAAAATTTATTAGCAAAATTATTTTAGTATTTAGCTAATCATTTATGTTTCAACTTCTCTGCAACTTAATATTGTATAAGAGTTGCTTTCCTCTCTCAAAAGTCCCCCCCCCCCTTATTTTCCCTTTACAGATACACGTGGGTGACAGGACGAGAACCTCTGACCTACTATGACATGAATCTTTCTGCCCAGGACCACCAGACATTCTTTACCTGTGACTCGGACCATCTACGTCCTGCAGATGCAAGTATGGAAAATCCCTCTGATAATTGCTGGGTGGGAAGATTTTTTTTTGCTTTAAGTATCGAGATTTCTGCATTTAGAATATCTATTCGTTAAAAATCCCTTTGACTCTTAGACCTATCAGTGTGATCAATTGTGAACTGAAATTGATCACTTGGACTAGTGAGATGGCCTTGCCAATAATTAAAATATTGTTGGTTGGTTAGTAGAACTCAGAATTCTGACACTTAAATAAAGCTTTATCACATTGAAGTATCAATGTGCAAATGAATTCCTTTGTTATAGTTGAAAACATGATTTTAAAGACTATATCAAAGATTCACATATTTTGAAGAAGTATTAATTGTATATGAAGCTAATTAAATTCATAGTTGAAATGGAAAGGAAGACTTTATATTGCTGATGTTCTAATTAAAAATTGGGATTCATTGAATCCAAATGAATAATGAATACATTTTAGTGAATTATATGTTAGTGATTTATATGCCTACTTATAAGTTCATTAGACTCCAGTGGGGGCATGACCTTGGCTATTGGAATTCATATGTATTTTCCTTTTTAGAGAAAGATTTGGTTAGCATGTATTTCACACTAGTTGGGTTACAAATAATCCTAGTGATTATTTCTTGTATTATTAAACTTATGCAAAGTAAATAGATGGAAAAATCTTTAAAAAGGGATATGTACCTATTTTTAAGAAATTGGGTTGGGAAATACAAGTTTATTTTACAGAAAAGGATATTGTTACTCTTTTTAATGGTATACTTGGCCATAATGAAATAGCACTGTATAATAAATATTCCCAAGATTGAACTTCCCACAATGCACTCATATTCATAATATGCTCTCATGTATGAAAACTCAGTTTGCAGGCAAATTTTAGGAACACATGCACATGTTAAGCAAAAGCCTACTACATTTTTAGTGACCCAATTCATATAATTCCTAAAATGGTTTAAAAGTGTTCTAATATCCAGAGCCTGAAATAAGTGCTCAGGAAAATGACCAATAGAAGTTATGTTGTGTCTAAGTAGAATAAAGAGATAAGTTGTGATATAATCTCCAAATATGTAAAATAATAGGTGTTCTCTAACACAAGTGATATCAATGTGCCCCAAGAAATATAACACAATCTCTGTTAGAGTGCCTTTTCCTAATTTCTTTAGTCCATTAGATTTACATCTGTTGTTTCATGAGCACAAAGAAGGTTTGCTAGTAGAAACGGAACAGTGCAATAAACAGAATGTATTTGGGCGACGTTTTCAGGTTTGGGCTGACCATCTTGGTAATGAAATGCTCTTTTGTAATTCAAGCTGAAAGCCATTAATTTAACTGTTGTTGCGTGCTGAGTCTTCTTCATTATGTGCACTGATTGACTTGCTTTTCTCCTTCTCTCTCTTTTTAAAAATAGTAATGCAGAAAGCCTGGAGAGAGAGAAACCCTCAAGCTAGGATTTCTGCAGCACATGAAGCCTTGGAGATAAATGAGTAAGTCAGGGTAAATCTTGTTGTTGAAAAAGATATATTATCCTTTGCTGAATATATTGTTTCCATTGATGGGATGCTTATAATAAGGATTAAGGATTATGGGTGATGTTGCTTTTTTGTTGTTATTGTTGGAATGAAGGGCAGCCATGTGGAGGTGATTTTAGTCATTTTAGAAAGCAATTCATTGACTTTGTTCTGATGCTAAGTTAAATCCTTCAAGAGCTATTCTAGGGATATTGTGAGGACATAAATACAGTTCTTCATGTACCTAAAACATTCGATGGGGAAATTTTTCCAAATACAGAATACTCATCTTTCACATTTTCCAAGCAGAACTTCTGCTATTAGAGGGAACGTAATAAAGGCTTAAGGTGAAAAATAACATTTAAAAATTTTTTTAAGACCAAGACAAAGATAAGAAGAAATGCTGTGCTTAGTATTATAAAACATTCTGTGGGTTACCAACAAAGGCTGGGAAATCTTTTCTGGAGATCTCAGAAAATGAGAAATTCTTGAGGTTGAAGTCATAAAAATTCAGGGTTGGCAGAGACCTTAAAGGTCATTTAGCTCAACCACCCATCTGTTGCTTGAATCACCTCAACACTCTCCTTGCCAAGTGGTCATTGTTAAACTATTTTGTGATTTGTCTGAAGAAGGTTACAGAATCTTCTTCAGAGGTCTTAGCAAGAAAACAGAAAAAAAAATTCTCTTGAGAGTTGGAAATCCTGCCATTGTAACCTGTTGATCTGTTTGGTTTCTGATTCTGTCATACAACATGTTTATTTTTCAATTTCTTATCATCTACGAATTTAATATGCCTGCCTTCTGTGTGTCATCCATGTTTCTGAGAAAAATATCAGGGCTAGGAATAGAACCCTGTGACATGACAAAGAAACTCTGCCCCCCAACCCCCCAGGTTCATGTCTTCATGAATCACCACCCTTTGGTATAGTTCAGCCAATTACTAAGCCACCCAACTATACTTTATTTCAATCCAGATTTCTCCCTTTTGATCTTAAGAACCAGGTGTTGCTATGGGTCTTCAATTTATAATAACTCTATTAGAGTAAATTAAGCTAGCAAGTCTGATTTATTTATTCCTGGTGAATTTAAGCTGGCCTCTAGTGGTTACTACATTCTTTTTAAAGTGCTTGGAGACTATCCTGTTAATAATCCATTAGAAAGTCTTTCCAAATCATTGTTCTGTAGTTTGGGAAGTCTGCCTTCTTCCCTTTTTACTGCATTTGTCATCTCATCTTCTAGTACTTCTCCATTCTTTGTGATTTCTCAACTATCCACAGAGCTATTCCATGGCCTACCAAGGTCAGTTGGCTTCTTGTGATTTGCCCATCCTGGTATAGTAACTCATTTAGAATGAATCAGTTTTTTGCTATCTTACATCTTTTTACCCATTTCAGAGTTTAATTTCTTCTCCCCTTTTCAATCTGACAATCATTCTCCTTGATAGAGAAGCCAGGAACAAACTGGGAGTAAGAGAGGAGCTTTGCTTTCTCTTTATTATCTACTGCTATTAACAAAAAGCTTTCCTTGTTTTGGTGTTGTTGCTGTGTTTTTTTTTTGTCCATTTGGCTTATTTGTTTACGTTTTGGAGAACTGGAGTCAGATATAGGGTCCTAAATATTATTTAAAAACAGGGAATAGATGGTTGTCTTTAGCATTTTTGTTTCGTTTTGTCTTTATTTATTTTTTGCAAGTCTCAGCTAATTTGAAGTTTTAGCTCTCCTGACATTATTCTTATAAATTCATTCCACTCTCTTATAGTCCTTCATTACATACTCTCTTTCCATCTTTTTTTTTTTAAACATGGCCTTTAAAAATCTGACCAGGGAAAGATCTCTGTGAGGCCACACTAGTTACTTAAGTGCTGCCCATCTTTTCTTCCTGGGAGGATCATTTGTGGTTGTTGTTACTATTGGACATTTGAAAGCTGTTCAACCCTCTTCCACCGTTTTTCCTTCTCAGTCTCATACCATTGAATCATACCTCTTTTCTTTGAATTTTTTGAAGTCTACCTTCCCCTCTTTGATTATCCAGAATGACATCGTAAGTCTTTCTGAATGTTCCTATCAGTTCTCATTTCACCAACTATTTTTTTCTTCTTGGTCAGAATTAGGTCCAGAGTTGAAGTTCCCCTAATTGCTTCCTCTACCATCTGGGAGATAAAATTGTTACCAAAGTAAGTCAAGAACCTGTTGGGTGCCCTCATTCTAACCAATGAGACTTGTAGTGGCTATCTGGATGGTTGACACCCCATCACCACACTTCTTGCTTCTGTATGTGTATTGTGTTGTGACAAGGATGCATCATCTCTATCTTCCATTGAGCTGAGCAGTCTGTTCTGTACTCCCCAACCATTAGCACTTCTATTGCTCTCTCGTTTTTCCTTCACTCACAAGCTCTTAGCATGTTTCTACCCCAACCTCATGAGTTTCCACCTAGATGTATGTTTCTTGGCTAGTAGTGCTACTCTGCCTCTCCTCATAGGAATACTATTTGAAATATGAATAAGCAAAGCAAGCAAGCTAGCCACAACCATCCTTGAATTCCCAGCCCACCAGCTGCTGTCTTACAGCTAAGTCCTCTGATGTTGTATCTACCACTCAATATTATAATCTCAATTCTCACCTCATTACCCTTGACCCATATTTGTACATTGGCATCTGAAGCCTTAATAATGTCTTCTGATGCCTGCCTATCCCAGTTATTTTCTCCAGTGAATCACTGGACAGATTCTGCGTCATTATTGTTCTTTCCAAGTCATGTATGCTGCCCTCCAAAGTAACTGGTTTTATAGCTTTTTTGGGTGGGCCTTTTCCTCCCTACTTCACCACATTCTGTTTAAAGTCCTGTTGATGGTTCCTGCCTGCAATTAGAGGGAATGGCAAAAGAACTTACCTGACCCTCCTCAAGGCAAAGATTGACTGGTAACTCCAAACCTCCCATCAGTCATTCAGTTCAGCCTCCGTTTCCTCTCTGGCTATCGTAGTTTGTGGATAGTAAAGATGACATTTGGTTTTACTTTCTGTATACTTTGTCTCTTGTGGTCTGATGGAGATAAGCAGGGAAATGGCCACAGAGAGACAATGGAGAAGGAAAATGAAGGGGATGGGTGCAGATGAGGAACTGTGCAGGCTGTGTGGCCTCACCATTTCCCTATCACTTTCCTGTCTTTGCAGTGGGTTGTTCCTTATATGATTTGGAAGGTTTACATTTCCAAGAGTTCCCCAGGTTCATTAACTTCTTATCCTTTCTGACTTCCTGTCTTAGAGGGTTGTTGAAAGGATTATAGGGGATGATATGTGTGAAGTGCCTGGTACAGTGCTTAATGTAGCCTAAGCAACAAAAGGCAGCTGGTTGAAGGCATGCATTTACCTTTGCTTCTCTGGATGAAGCAGACTTTGAGCTCCCCAGAAATGGCACTACGTGGAGGTCCTTCCAGTGTTCTGTGAAGTAGGAAATCAGTGCTAACTGTTAGGAGATGTAGAAGCACTATTTTCTACAGCAACTAACTTGATTCAATGGATTTCTTACTGCGAAGAACTCCTTCGATTTAAGAGAATCTGTGCTATGTACACAAAAGTAAACTTATGCATAGTTCCTCGAACTTTGAGTGTTGGAAGGAGACATCTACTTAACCGCCCTGCCGTTGTCACGGTCATTAGCTGACATTTGTTGAGTGCACTGAACTGCTGGGCACTGTACTGAGCACTTTTCATACATCACCTTACTGAACCTTCACAACAGTGTTGTGAGCAAATAGATTCCATGTTGTTCTCCATCAGGGAGGCAGAGTAATAACTAATAAGGGGTGGAGTCCAACTGCTAAGTCCCATGTTCCTAATACGACACATTTGACCTCTCAAGCTAAAATACAGATGTTTCTTTTGTACCATTATTTTGTGTCAGCAACTATAAACAGGGGTGCATGAACCAGTTGGCTCCTCTGCATGTTTTGGCATAACTCCTTGCCCTTCTGCATGAACTCCTATGGTCCATTACTACACACTTGGATTTGTAATTGATGGTGGCTATTATCTGAATGAACAGGTGTGCAACTGCTTATATTCTTTTGGCTGAAGAGGAAGCAACAACCATTGCTGAAGCAGAAAAACTGTTTAAGCAGGCCCTGAAGGCTGGAGACGGCTGTTACCGGCGTTCTCAACAGCTACAGCATCATGGATCTCAGTACGAAGCCCAACATAGTAAGGTTTCCTCCAGGTGATGCACTGGAGGATCTGACTTGTAAAATGATTCATCAGAGCACATTTCCAGGCCAGTTCAAAATGTGATGCTCCTGGAAGGGAACTGTCAGTGGCTTTTGTCTTTATTCATTTTTTTCCTGCCTAAAAGAGTACTTCATTAGTAACAATTAACTTAGAGCTTCATTACCATTTACCTTCACATTCTTTTTCTTGCCCATAGATTCCTAAACAAAGAAATCAAACAGCAGTTGACTTGTAATGGTGATCTTTCTTCTATGCAGAATTCTTACATTTTTCTGTTCCTCAGATGCATCTCTGTCCTATAACTTTAAATCCGAGTTAGGAAACAGGACTTATATTAATCACAGAGTTATTAAAGGATTTATCTTATAGGTCTTCTACAGCATAGGTTGAAAATAGGACAATTAAGAAGATAACAGTTATTGGTGATTGTATCAGTATGTAGTTCTTATTTAAGAAATATTGATACTGGCTTCCAGAAAAAGAGCCGTGAGTTCCTCTTTTGTTGTCTCTTTATATTAAAATTAGTACCTTTTATTTATAGTAACTGTTTAAAGATCTGAGATCTTTCACTTCAGCGCAGTAAACTGTTAGTTACGTTTGGGACGATAGTATAGAAACAAGACAATGAAATAATTTCTGAAATTCCATAAGCCATTTCACTCATCATTTTGTGAGGGTATTTTCATGAAACAACCAACATTTGGTGCTTGTTTTAAAAGAAAAAAAAAACCATTGCCTTATTTATTTGAAAAGTGGGATGGGGGTAGGGAGAAAGATGCAGGGAGAAAGAGAGAGAGAGAGATCAGAGATCGTCTATCCACTAGTTTATTCTTCAAATACCCGAACAGCCAGGGCTGAACCAGGAGCCCAGAATTCCATTGGGTTTCCCCTGTGGGTGGTAGGGGTCCAAGCACTTGGGCCATCTTCTGTTGCTTTCCTAGGCACATTAACAGGGAACTGGAAAGTAAGCAGAGTAGCCATGACTTGAATTGGTGCTTCAGTGTGGGATGATGGTGTCACAGTGCTGCGCCACAACCCGAACCTGGTTGTTTCTTTTTAAGGTAGAATTTCTCTCTTACTGATTCTGTCCTGCAACTTGGAGTATATGAATATATTTCCTTCATATTTGAGATTATAAAATCAAATTTTAATGTTAAACTTGGATTTGGTATAGAAGCCACAGTAGCCCATATGACTAAGTTGCTAGCAGGATCTTTGCATTTCCACCTGCATGCTCATGTTTATGTCCACAACACTCATCAACACTCAGGTTTTTATACTTATTCTGCAGTGAGTGCATATGTTAAGGAAATCTCTATAATCACTCTCAATATCTTACCTTTAAAAAGAAAGTATAATGCAATGCATTTTGAAGACATGTATTAAATGTCTCTTTTATAAACTAATGGAAATTAATATGTAAAAGTCATAGCCTACAATACAACTTAAGCATTTTTCTCTTTTTTCTTCTCTAAATTAAATCTTTTCAACCTGTTGCCTAAATCTATCCAAAAATATAATCACATCTTTAAAATAATTTGTAGGTACTTGGCAAATTCTCAGCACACATCTTGTTCTCATTGTTTAAAATTTGAAATGTTAGGAGTTTGGTCTTAACATCTTTTAATAGCTGCATATTATACATGTACTTAATCTAAAACAGGTGTGTCATACTTTTCGCAAACATGGTAATTTTATTGAGGATTAAGCATGTGCATGTTCTTACTGGTCTGAGAACATATCCAAAAAGACATATAATTAAGGATTAAGATAAGAAGTTGTTAATGTACTTTTAAAAGACAATTCTAGTGACTATTGTTAAAACTATTTAGCTTGTCAGTGCTTTCTCTAACACTAGAATAGCTTTTTCATTTTGTTGCATACTCTGTTGTCATATCTGGAATGTGTTATATCGCCATCTAAAATCCACTGCTTTGGGGACCTGGAGATGATTATGATGTCACTAGTGTTAGAGAAAGAATAATATAAAACAGAAGTTCAAGATGAGGCTTCTCCAGACTTGATGTCAAGAATGAAAAAGAATAGTTCATTGGGATGCAACCTGAGATTCACCTCTGCATCTTTACCAAAAGCATGCACATTTGAAGAATGTGAAATTCTTGCTTATAAACCAAATGCAACGTGGATATGTTCATTTTCCCAGATCTTTGTGGCAGATGATTTTATTTGTTATAAAATATTCAACATCCAAACTCAAAAGCATGAATTAGTCACGTGATTTGACCTTTGCAAGTCTAAGTACTTTTACTGTATTCTGTATTCATTCTATTAACAATGTTATCAGTGCTTCTGGCAATAAGGAAAAGCCAAAGAGCAGTCTGTTTTTGCTAAGGTTTCCCTGTAAGGGTGAGGCAAATGGCCTCTGCATTTTTTTTCTTGCTGCTCTGCTGAAAGCTCGCTCTCTCTCTTTAAATAAATTTTGATGTTTTATATCTCCCTCTTCAGGACGAGACACCAATGTCTTGGTCTACATCAAAAGAAGGCTAGCAATGTGTGCCAGAAGACTCGGGAGGACCAGGGAAGCAGTGAAAATGATGAGAGATGTGAGTTTGAATTTGTGTTTGGGAATGGTGGCCGTGCACCTGGCTTTAGGCTGTCGTAGCCCACTGAGTGGCTGCAGCAAACAGTAGCAGTGATAGCTTGGTCGTCTTACAGACTCTAGAGCCAGACCATCCCTGGTTCAGCTCTACGTCTCAACTGACTGGATGAACCGTCTTGGGGAAGTTAGCTCTAGTTTTCTCATCTGCAGTTTGGAGATAACAGTAGCAATCCTCACAATTACTTTTTAGGATTGTTGGGAGGGTTAAATGAGGTAATACATGCAAAGCTTTTAATAGTCTGGGGGTTGATGTTGTGGCATAACAGGGTAAGCCACCACTTGTGACATCAGCATCCCATATAAAAGTAATGGTTTGAGTTCTGGTTGCTCCACTTCTGATCCAGCTCCCTGCCAATGTGCCCAGTAAGGCAGCAGCAGATGTATCAAATAGTGAGGCCCCTGGCCACTAATATGGGGAAACTTGGATGGATTCCTGGCTACTGGCTTCAGCCTGGTCCATCCCAGTAGTTGCAGTCATTTGGGGAATGGACCAGCAGATGGAAGATCTACCTGTTCCCCCCATCCTCTCTCATATGCTCTTTCTAATAAATAATCCTTAAAAAATAGACTGGTGTATTAAAAAAAAACCTCAAGATATGTTATTATTAAACATTTGACAATAGCTTAAGCCAGTGAGATCAGCCATTTTAGCTGCCTTTTTCTCTATGTAGCTTTTAGGAAGAATTGATAGATTATAAGTCAAATTGCTGTTCTCAAATTTAGTAAAATTATGAACTAATCCTATTATAGTTAAAATATTTTTTATAAAGTTTTTATTTAAAGAATATAAATTTCCAGCCGGCGCCGTGGCTCAACAGGCTAATCCTCCGCCTTGCGGCGCCGGCACACCGGGTTCTAGTCCCGGTCGGGGCACCGGATTCTGTCCCGGTTGCCCCTCTTCCAGGCCAGCCCTCTGCTGTGGCCCAGGAGTGCAGTGGAGGATGGCCCAGGTGCTTGGGCCCTGCACCCCATGGGGAGACCAGGAAAAGCACCAGCCTCCTGGTTCCTGCCATCGGATGAGCGCGATGCGCCGGCCGCAGCGCGCCTTCTGCGGCGGCCATTGGAGGGTGAACCAACGGCAAAAAGGAAGACCTTTCTTTCTCTCTGTCTCTCTCTCTCACTGTCCACTCTGCCTGTCAAAAAAAAAAAAAAAAAAAAGAATATAAATTTCCAAAGTACAGCTTATGGATTACAATGGCTTCCCCCCCCCCCCCCATAACTTCCCTCCCACCCGTTACCCTCCCCTTTCCCACTCCCTCTCCCTTTGCATTCACATCAAGATTCATTTTCAATTCTCTTTATACACAGAAGATCAGTTTAGTACATATTACGTAAAGATTTCAACAGTTTGCCCTCACATAGAGACACAAAGTGAAAATACTGTTGGAGTACTAGTTATAGTACTAATTCACAATGTACAGCACATTAAGGACAGAGATCCTACATGATTTTTTTAAAAAAAAGTGATTAATTATGCAATTTCCAATTTAACACCAAGATTTTTTAATCATTTTCAATTAACTTTATTTTTTTATATAAAGCTTTTATTTAAAGAATATAAATTTCCAAAGTACAGCTTATGGATTACAATGGCTCCCCCCCACACAACTTCCCTCCCTCCCGCTACCCTCCCCTTTCCCGCTCCCTCTCCCCTTCCATTAACATCAAGATTCATTTTCAATTCTCTTTATACACAGAAGATCAGTTTAGTACATATTACGTAAAGATTTCAACAGTTTGCCCTCACATAGAAACACAAAGTGGGCCGGCGGCGCGGCTCAACAGGCTAATCCTCTGCCTTGCGGCGCCGGCACACTGGGTTCTAGTCCCGGTCGGGGCACCGGATTCTGTCCCGGTTGCCCCTCTTCCAGGCCAGCCCTCTGCTGTGGCCCGGGAGTGCAGTGGAGGATGGCCCAAGTGCTTGGGCCCTGCACCCCATGGGAGACCAGGAAAAAGCACCTAGCACCTGGCTCCTGCCATCGGATGAGCGCGATGCGCCGGCCGCAGCGCGCCGACCGCGGCAGCCATTGGAGGGTGAACCAACGGCAAAGGAAGACCTTTCTCTCTGTCTCTCTCTCTCACTGTCCACTCTGCCTGTCAAAAAAAAAAAAAAAAGAAACACAAAGTGAAAATACTGTTGGAGTACTAGTTATAGTATTAATTCACAATGTACAGCACATTAAGGACAGAGATCCTACATGATTTTTTTTAAAGAATTGATTATCTATGCAATTTCCAATTTAACACCAAGATTTTTTAATCATTTGCAATTATCTTTATATACAGATGATCGATTCAGTATATACTATGTAAAGATTTCATCAGCTTGCACCCACACAGAAACACAAAGTGTAAAAATACTGTTTCAGTACTAGTTATAGCATTACTTCACATTGGATAACACATTAAGGACAGATCGCTCATGAGACGTAAGTACACAGTGACTCCTGATGTTGATTTAACAATTTGACACTCTTGTTTATGGCATCAGTAATCTCCCTAGGCTCTAGTCATGAGTTGCCGAGGCTATGGAAGCCTTTAGGGTTCGCCGACTTCGATCTTATTCCAACAGGGTCATAGTCAAAGTGGAAGTTCTCTCCTCCCTTCAGAGAAAGGTACCTCCTTCTTTGATGGCCCCGTTCTTTCCACTGGGATCTCACTCACAGAGATCTTTCATTTAGGCCTTCTGTTTTTTTTTTTTTTTTTTTTTTCAGAGTGTCTTGGCTTTCCATGCCTAAAATATTCTCATGGGCTCTTGAGCCAGATCCGAATGCCTTAAGGGCTGATTCTGAGGCCAGAGTGTTATTTAGGACATCTGCCATTCTATGAGTCTGCTGTGTATCTCGCTTCCCATGTTGGATCCTTCTCTCCCTTTTTGATTCTATCAGTTAGTATTAGCAGACACTAGTCTTGTTTGTGTCATCCCTTTGACTCTTAGACCTATCAGTGTGATCAGTTGTGAACTGAAATTGATCACTTGGACTAGTGAGATGGCCTTGGTACATGCCACCTTGATGGGATTGTATTGGAATCCCCTGGCACGATTCTAACTCCATCATTTGGGGCAGGTCCGATTGAGCATGTCCCAAATTGTACATCTCCTCCCTCTCTTATTTTCCTATATTCTTGAACCAGGATATTTTATTATTAGTAGTCAATTTGTAAGAATTAAGAAGAGAGGATATAGATAAGAGTTTGAAAGAAAAAGAGAACCAATAGAACTTATTATTATATAACTTTATTTTGTTTTCAACTTTATTTTATAAATACAAATTTCAAAAGTACATCTTTTGAATTTAGCGCCTTTCCCCTCATAACCTCCCTCCCACCCACAACCATCCCATCTCCCATGCCCTCTCCCATCCCGTTCTTCATCAAGATTCATTTTCAATTATCTTTATATACAGAAGATCAACTTAGTATATACTAAGTGAAGATTTCAACAGACTGCACCCACGCAGACATACAAAGTATAAGGTACTGTTTGGGCTGGCGCTGCAGCTCACTAGGCTAATCCTCCACCTTGCGGCGCCAGCACACCAGGTTCTAGTCCCAGTCGGGGTGCCAGATTCTGTCCCGGTTGCCCCTCTTCCAGGCCAGCTCTCTGTTGTGGCCAGGGAGTGCAGTGGAGGATGGCCCAAGTGCTTGGGCCGTGTACCCCATGGGAGACCAGGAGGAAGCACCTGGCTCCTGGCTTCGGATCAGCGCGGTGCGCCAGCCGCAGCACGCCGGCCGTGGCGGCCATTGCAGGGTGAACCAACGGCAAAAGGAAGACCTTTCTGTCTCTCTCTCACTGTCCATTCTGGCTGTCAAAAAATAAAAAAATAAGGTACTGTTTGAATACTAGTTTTACCGTTAATTCGCTTAGTACAACACATTAAGGCCAGAGATCCTACATGGGGAGTAGGTGAACAGTGACTCCCATTGTTGATTTAACAATTGGCACTCTTATTTATGACGTCAGTAATCACCTGAGGCTCTTGTCATGAGCTGCCAAGGCTATAGAAACCTCTTGAGTTCACCAACTCTGATCTTATTTAGACAAGGCCATAATCAAAGTGGAAGTTCTTTCCTCCTTTCAGAGAAAGGTACTTCCTTCTTTGATGGCCCATTCTTTCCTCTGGGAACTCACTTACAGAGATCTTTCATTTAGGTCATTTTTTTTGGCCACAGTGTATCGGCTTTCCATACCTACAAAACTCTCATGGGCTTTTTAGCCAGATCCGAATGCCTTAAGGTCTGATTCTGAGGCCAGAGTGCTGTTTAGGGCATTGCCATTCTATGAGTCTTCAGTGTATCCTGCTTACCATGCTGGATCATTCTCTCCTTTTTACTTCTATCAAATATTTGCAGACACTGGTCTTATTTATGTAATCCCTTTGGCAGTTAATCCTATCATTATGAACTTGAAACTGATCATTTTAACAAGTAAGATGGCATTGGTACATGCTACCTTGATAGGATTGAATTGGAATACCCTGGCATGTTTCTAGCTCTACCATTAGGGGTAAGTCTGAGTGAGCATGTACTGAACTGTACATCTCTTTCCTCTCTTATTCCCACTCTTATATTTAACAGGGATAACTTTTCAGTTAATTTTAAACACCTAAGAATGTTTTAATTAACTGGTTTCCCCCAAAAACATTCTTTTAAAGTTATATAATAACACATGAAAAATGTTCAGGATCACTAGCCATCAAGGAAAACACATAAGAATGTGTGTTAATTAAAGAAGTCAATCAATGGTATTAAGTAGAACAAAAAATACTAAAAGGAATAAAATAGTAAGTTGTTTCTTAACAGGACAAGGGCTGGTCAAGACACTGTTTCTCATGGTGTCCATTTCACTTCAACAGGTTTCCTTTTAGGTACTCAGTTAGTTGTCACAGATCAGGGAGAACATTGGATATTTGTCCCTTTGGGACTGGCTTATTTCACTCAGCATGATGTTTTCCAGATTCTTCCATTTTGTTGCAAATGACCCTATTTCATTTTTTTTTTACTGCTGTATAGTATTCTATATAGTACATATCCTATAATTTCTTTATCCAGTCTTCTGTTGATGGGCATTTAGGTTGATTCCAGGTCTTAGCTATTGTGAATTGAGCTGCAACAAACATTGAGGTGCAGAGAGCTCTTTTATTTGCCAATTTCCTTTGGGTAAATTCCAAGGAGTGGGATGGCTGGGTCACATGGTAGGGCTATTTTCAGGTTTCTGAGCAATCTCCAAACTGTCTTCCATAGTGGCTTTACCAGTTTGCATTCCCACCAACAGTGGATTAGTGTCTTTTTTTCCCCCACATCCTCGCCATCATCTGTTGTTAGTTGATTTCTGTATGTGAGCCATTCTAACTGGGGTGAGGTGAAACCTCATTGTGGTTTTGATTTGCATTTCTCTGATGGCTAGTGATCCTGAACATTTTTTCATGTGTTATTATGTAACTTTAAGACAATCTTTTTCAGGGAAACCAGTTAAGGAAGGACATTTTACTTTCATGTTTTTGTTGTTGCTAGTAAGAAATGCTTTTCATAAACTGACAGCAGTGTAAATTATATTTGTAAGGAATTTTCTATTTTAAAACAATCTCAGAAAACCTTTGCTAATATTTCATTCTACTTGTGTATTCTTGCATATATAAGTAGCTGTCCCTTATAAAAGTGGAAAAATCAAGGGACAAGATGGAAGTGGCATCTTGCCTGCCCAATGCTTACCTCGTGGGTTTGAGTACAGGCTATGCAAACCTAGTGAGCCTTTTTGTACTTTCTTTTTGTAGTTTCTTGTTGAAATTTGATGCCTTGATATGGCAAAGAAACTCTACCAATCACTTTGGCTTTGAGGGAGCTGGGGATTTTATGAAAGATAGGGTATTTCTCTTAAGCTGATCTAGCCACATTCATCCTTTAAATAGGATTTATTATATGTATTGCCTCTTCTTAACCTTAACTAAGGAACAATTATGCCTGAGGAGCATGTTTTGGTGATTTTACTTATTACATGCTTAAACAACTTCATAGGAAAAACAAATTCTGGTTATTTGAATTCTAGTTTATCTGTCTCATTTTACTTATCATTTTCTATATGTATACCTATAATTTCACATGATTAAACTTATCTACCATATATCTACTATGATTTTCTTTTTGTTTAACATAAGTTCTTGTTTATAAAATGTTTATTGACCTAGTCCAGATATAGATCTTGGGGAGAAAGTCTGGGATGCAAGGGAAGAAACATTGGGCAGAGAGTTAAACAACCTGGATGTGAGATTCACAGCTTTGCCCTTTAATAGCTTTGAGATCCATGGCAACCTACCTTTTATGGGCTTTTCATTTAGTCTTCTGTAAGTTGGGAATAATGTTTCTTACGTAAAATGGTAACTGATGGGGAAAATTATATACGACAGTGTGAAACACCTGACATAGTAGGCACAGCTACAATTTTCCGCTACTTTTTCTCTATTATGTAAGCTATTAAATAATTTGCTTGACTGTCCTCCTGATGGATATTTTGAGATATTCTTGATTTATTTTTTGAATGAATTCATCACCCAATCAAGTAATCTATCTAATACACACACACACACACACACACACACACACACACGTATTGATACACATGTGTAAGCATTTACACACATTTGTTTCTGTATAGATATGTTTCTCTATAGATATTACATTTCCTGGAATACCAATACTTGTTGCCTTTTCTCGGTTTATGATGCATTCAATAGCTGTGTACCCTCCTGTTGTAACAGGCCTTTGAGGGACACTGTCATACTTGGTGTAGATGGGTTTTCGAGAGAAATATTCGAAGTGCTCCTTCTTTCAGGAGCTCCTTTTATCCATCCTCGCCCCCAGCCCGCGGAAGGGAGGTTGAGGACCTCCCGCTTTAGTAAAGCAGCCGCTGCTCTGAGCCTCGTGGGAGACAGCTGATGGTCAGCCCTGTGTGTGTGACTCTTCTCAGGTCATGGGTCAGGCTTCGTGGAGGCATTCACTCCTTGAACAACATGCACACAGACGGTCTTGCTGTAAAACTTCCTCTGATAACACAGCATAGTGGATTCCAGGAAGGCCTGCTGATAAAGCACTTAGGCCAGAAGATCTAATTTTTCATTAAGACATGGCCATCCTCTCCCCATATGCACGGGTTCTAAATTTCCTAGAGCAGATTTTAAATTAGAAATAGAAATGCCAGAGTTAGATTACCTTCCTTGTAGGAAGCAGTCATTTTTAAAAACTTTCTCTGGAAATGCCTTAAGAAAAGGAAAGCTGTGAATTGGTAAGATATCCTGAAAGAGAGTGAAAGGGAAGTCTGGCAAGCCAGGATGCAGATAATTTCTTTATTTCCATGGCTCAAGACGGTGTCGTGGATCAAAACAATGTTGACACTGTCTGTGAATTATCGATGAGGTAAATAAGCATCGATTCCTTAATGTGCAGATTCATAGCTTCTCATTTTTTAAAGTAACACATTTATCTTGAATTCCCAGAATGTTTTTTCCAAACTCACTTTAATTAGTTTCCTTTTGCTGAAACATGAAATCACCTTATTGCTAAATAAATCTGAAGAAATATTTTGAGGGTATAGCATTGTACATAGCGGGTTAAGCTGCTGCCTGCAGTGACAACATCTCATATTAGGGCTTATTTGAGTCTTGCTGTTCTACTTCTGATCCAGCTCTCCCTGCTAATGGCCTGAGAAAGCAGCAGAAGATGGTCCCAGTGCTTGGGCCCACACATCCATGTGGGTGACACAGACAAAGCTCCTGGCTCCTGGCTTCGTCTAGTCCCAGACCTGGCCATTTCAGCCATCTAGGGAGTGAATCAGCAGATGAGAGACCTTCTCTCTCTGTCTCTCCTTTCCTCCCTGAAACTCTACCTTTCTAATAAATAATCAATCATAAAAATAAATAAATCTTTATAAAAAAGAAATATTTTGGTTGTGGACAGGGCTAAGTACACCTGCTGACTTTTGAACTTCACTGTTGTTTACTATTCAAAAGGAGAGAATTTGCATTTTTTACTTTATTAAATTTAAGGAAAAGTCTTTATGTTCTTACTTTTGGTAATTTTGCCCCTTAAACATTTGTACACACAAAATTTCTGTTTTCCATGTAGTTTCTGCCCTTTGGCCAGCCTCCAGTTTTCTCTGTGTCTTTCCCTGGCCTGATTTGAGTAGATTTGTAATGGAATTCATGAGGCCAGTGTCTGTTCTAGCCCCGTAGACATGCTCTATGAGAATTGGTGTGGATGCATTGGTTTGAATGAGCTAGTCTGCCCCAGATCATCCGGTATTTGGTCTAGAGCAAGGTGTCTCAACACAGGTACTACTGGCATTGTGGCCTAGTAGGTTAAGCCACTGCTTGTGACGCCTGAACCCCAACTGGGCACTGGTTTAAGTCCTGGCTCCTCTACTTCCAGTTCATCTCCCTGCTAATGTAGGTGAGAAAGCACAGGAAGATGGCCCAAAGTGCTTGGGCTCCTGCCCCTTCATAAGAGACCTGGAAGAAGCTCCTGGCTCCCTTTTGCCTGGCCCAGCCTTTGCTGTTGTGGGGAATGAACCAAAGAATGGAATCAGTCAATCTCTCTCTCTCTCTCGTCCTGTCTCTCTCTGCCTACAACCCCACCTTTTCATTCGTGGCCTGCTACTTGATATTGTAGTTCATCATGCCTTCTTCATGAAATAGTTTATTGACTAAATTTTAGAAGCCAGGCTCTCATAGTTTTCCTGAAATCTCACAGTCTCTTTGCTGGATTCGCTTCATCTCTCTGTCTTCCAAAACTTGAAGCGTCCACTGGTCAGTCCTGAGTGACAATATTCAATCTCAGATTGTTAAATACCATCAAAAGGCTGGCAGACATTTCTGTGGTGTTTGTTGTGTCCTAGGTGTCATTCTAAGTTCTTTACAAATATAAACTTATTTCAGTCTCCTAACATCCCTGACACAGGAGCTTGTTCCAGATCCCATAGCTAGTGAATATTTCTGAGTGTGGTTTGCCAGTCGCCTGCATCAGTTTACCACCCACATGATAGTGTAAGTGCAGAAATTGAATAGAACAATTCACCGGAAGCACTTGGCACAGGACTTTATGAGTAATAAGTACTCAATATTGTTACCATTATCATCTAAGTACATTGCCAAGTGAAAAGCAAAGGTATAAAAATAGGTGTTAATATAGATCAGAGGGTTGCAAACTCTTTGGTCTCAGAATTCCTTTACAATGATTGTATGTATGGATTTATATATTGATATTTTATTAAAAATTATATATTTACTTAAAATAACAATGACAAATAATGACATATTAACACAAATTACATTTTTGGGAAAAATAACTATTATTCAAGGAAAAAGTCAGTGGGAAGAGCAACATTGCTTTTTTTTTTTTTGACAGGCAGAGTTAGACAGTGAGAGAGACAGAGAGAAAGGTCTTCTTTTCTCCGTTGGTTCACCCCCCAATGCGCTGTGGCCGGCACGTTATGCTGATCCAAAGCCAGGAGCCAGGTGCTTCCTCCTGGTCTCCCATGCGGGTGCAGGGCCCAAGCACTTGGGCCATCCCCCACTGCCTTCCCGGGCCACAGCAGAGAGCTGGACTGGAAGAGGAGCAACCGGGACAGAATCCGGCGCTCCGACTGGGACTAGAACCCGGGGTGCAGGCACCGCAGGTGGAGGATTAGCCAAGTGGGCCATGGCGCCAGCCGCAACATTGCTTTTAAGCATTGTCGATCACCTGTCCAGGTGAATAGGAAGCAGATGGTGTTTCATATCCAAGTTCTCTATTTTGTCTGTTGTAATGTCACCTAAAATGTGGTCTCTGGGTGTTGCGATCTAACCTATAATATCTGGTCATTTAAAGACATTCCATATATGCTTTCTTTTTTTTTTTTTTCCATATATGCTTTCATTCTTTCTAAGCCTTCACTGCTAATTTAAGTCAATAGAAAGCATGCTGCATATGCTTTGAACCATGTTTAACCCATTCTCAACCTAGTTTGTTAAGATTATACTGCTAACCATCTCATTGTATTACAAGACATCGTCATGAAGAGTCACAGTTACCCTATCCTTGGACTTCTATCTTTCCTGCCTGCATCCTCACCCTTATCACTGGGGTTCCCAATGGAGAACTAGAGAGTTTTCAGTTTTCATTATCAGTGACTTCTATAGTGAGTAATACTTGTGAGAGCAGGTAAAAAGTTCGTGGAGGATGGAATGAAAAGATCAGTATATTTTGCTGCAAAAAAATATGAATCCATGTATGTGAAGGGTCTTCAAAAAGTTCATAGAACAGATATATTATGAAGAAACAATGATTGAATTTCAACATTTTTTGCACCAAAGTATGCTTATCTTTTAAAAAAATTATTTACTTCAGAGGCAGAGAGACTGAAAGAAGGCGAGACCAAGAGTTCTCATCTGCTGATCTGCTCACCAAGTGTCTGCAATGGTCAGGGCTGGGATAGGCTAAAGCCAGGTCTCCCTGTATGTGTCAGGGATCTAAGTACCTGAGCTACTACTTCCTGCCTTTCTGAATGTATATTAGTAGAAAGCTAGAATTGGGAGTGGAGCAGGGAATTGACCCCAGGCCCTCTGATAGGAGGTTTGAGTATCTTAACTGTTAGGTCAAATGCCTGTCCCCCACTTATTTTGCTTTTTTTTCCCTTAAATTAAAAGATTTTACATTTTATTTATTTGAAAGGAAGGAGGGAGAGAGGGAGGCAGAGAAGCTTCCATCTGCAGGTTCACTCCCTAAAAGCCTGCAACAGCTAGGGCTGGCCCAGGCTGAAGCCAGGAACCTGGAATTCCATCCGGGTCTCTCACATGAATTGTAGGTATCCAAGTACTTGAGCCAAAACCTGCCGCATGTCAGGGTGCTATAGCAGGAAGCTGGAATCAGAAGTGGAGCATGGACTTGAGCCCAGGGACTCTGATGTGGGTTGTGGGTATTCCAAGTGGTATCTTGACTGCCCCCTGCTCCCAATTTGTCTTTTAATTCCAGTCTTTAATTCCAGGTTTTAAAATTCCCTAGTATACTATCTCATTTAATTCACACATACCATAGTGTTCTATTAAATTACAAAAGCAATTTATGCTCATTGTAACAAGTCAAAGAATAAGGAAGTTATAGTACCCATCCCTACAATTGCGTCTGAGATAATCAACTCTCGAGGTTTGGTGTCTATCTTTCCACCCTGCTTTCTTGTCTCACACAGATAGTTGCCTGGCCATGGGAGGATTTTAAGCAGAGTTGACTTGTCTTTTCAGAAGGTTCTGTCAGAGCCATAAGTCTTCATGTGGGTGCTCAATTTCTGAGCATTTTCTGTGAGGGCTCACTCCCTGAAAAAGACACACAGGTTTTGAGATACTACAGTGCTATTTTCATTGACTTCTTTTCATACTTACTTTGTCTTTATTCAAAATTTTTTATCTCAAATCAGCTATTCTATATTCCCTTCAGTAAGGAGAGATTTGGACTGAATAAGCAAAGATTTTTTTTTCTGTTCAAACTTTAAATCCACTAGATTTTGAGTTTCTTGAATACTAGTGACATTTTTCTTGTGTGTCACCCCTCCACCAGCACCCAGAACAGTGTCATGTAGACAGCGACAATTGATAAAAGTTTTGAATTGGTAAATCCAGGCTATGCCTTAGAAGTCTGCAGTTCACGCTGCTCCTGGGATCTTTGATCCCAGCTTCTTGTTGGTTAGGCTACCTTTTTGTTACTCCTTTAATTCTGATTTTCTATCTTTCTTAAATGTAGTAATATTGATTTTCTGAACTAATATAGGTTAAAATGAGTTCTTCTTGGAAAATTATTGTAATTATTGTCAGTGTTCATTGTCTATCCCTTTTAGGTTTTCACAGGTACCATGGGATGTGAGCAATTGACCTTTATGAATTAGCTTGATAGTACTAATAGTATCAGGATGCATTTTACGTGATTTCTGAAGAGGAGCGTGCCTAATAAAATCAAATTTTACAAAGTATACACCTGGGACTAAGCAAAGCTTTTGTAGCATCAAGGGCTGTTGACTTGCAGTTTTGTCCCCTTATGTTCATGAGAGATAATCTCTGTGAAATCAATGGT
Source organism: Sylvilagus floridanus (assembly GCA_949820135.1). Taxonomy (NCBI): domain Eukaryota; kingdom Metazoa; phylum Chordata; class Mammalia; order Lagomorpha; family Leporidae; genus Sylvilagus; species Sylvilagus floridanus. The sequence continues at coordinate 30,642,860 of OX463236.1, read as the reverse complement.
TTCTAAAATATAACTAGTATGCTCTTCCCAAACTGATTGTGAAAACACATTTTGAGGAATATTTTTGCAACAGAAATTTCACTTTCATTGCAAAGGTGCAAAGAAATTTTTGGGAAGAAACATGTTAAATGATATTTTTAATTTGAGAGACACAAAGAGAAAAGCAAAAAGAGCTCCCAACCACTGGTTTACTCCCCAAATGCTTGTAATCGCCAGGACTGGGCTGACCTGAAGCTGGGAGCCAGGAACTCAATCCAGGTGTCCCACCTAGTGGCAGAGACCCAGCGACAATAATCTTCACTTGCTGCCTCTGAGGATCTGCACTGCAGGAGGCAGGAGCTGGAGCCAGGAATTAGACTCATGGGATGCAGGGTATCTTAAACACTAGCCCACATGCCTATCCCCAAATGAATATTTTGGGCATTTCTATTTTTTTATTTCCTTTTTCCCCTCATGTTCCTTCTCCCCTTCATGTTCCTTCTTTCTGTCTTTCCATTCCACAGGTCACGTCATTTCTCCTTCATATACTATTTCTTATTTTTTTCTTAAAATCATCATGGTTTATTATGAGTAACTTGGTGAATTGTATTTTAGCTGTAGACTTGATTGTTGGAGGAAATCAAGTACCATTATGTGCATTATATGGGTATAGAAGGTAGGAAGAGTACCTTTACTACTTTGAGGCAACCATGTTACCACTTGAATAAATAACTTAATTACTTTTAAAGCTTTTTTAAGGTTTATTTTATTTATTTGAAAGACAGGATGGAGACAGAGAGAGAGGTCTTCCATCCTTTGGTTCATTTCCCAAATGGCTGAAACAGCTGGAACTGAGCTGATCCAAAGCCAGGAGGCAGGAGCTTCTTCCAGGCCTCCCATGTGGGTGCAGGGGCCCAAGGACTTGGGATGTCCTCTGTTGTTTTCCTAGGCACATTCGCAGGGAGCTAGATCAGAAGTAGAACAGCGGGAACTCAAACCAGCACCTATATGGGATGCTAGCACTGCAGGCAGGGGTTTTAACCTGCTGTGCCACAGCACTGGCTCCCCTTCAAAACTTTTAAGATATTCACACGTATCACTGAACTCAAGACAAAGTAATACAGTAAAATGTTTACTTCTTAAAGTGTTTCTGAAGTACTTGTTGACATGTTTCTAGATTCTTTGCTGTACATACAAATGAAGAAAATGTGAATCTTGAAAGTAAATGCAACATGTAAAATCTCATTGACCTTCCAAGTTAGACTTAATATAAACTCTTGCCTTCTTTTTGCTTTTCTGGATTTGCCTAATATTGTTATTTAAATTTACTTATTCAGGAAATTATTAGCAATTAGTATGTCATATGGAAAGAGGTTTAATTTATGCAAGCACATAGTAGCTTTATCAAAAAAATCGATTGCTGATTTACCTACTGGTAATTGCATCAATAATAGTGAGTCATGGTTTTCTTATCATTATACTGTATATTCACTGTATCAAGTGATAAGCAGGTGATAAAAAACCTTGATACGATTGAGAGTTTTAGCTAGAAATAGTGTTATTTTATTTGCCATTAGATCCTGTCTTACCCATGGCTTAGTAACTATATAGCTGCCACCATCAGGATTTTTCATAGGATGCTCCCTCATTTTTCCAAATAGTAAGTAGAGCTTTCAGTTTGTGTGGTTGGCCCCTGATCATTCTAGCCAGATGCCTACATCTGAGACTGACTTAGCTTCCTTCCTGCAGACTGCTGTTCTCAGCCTGAGCAAAGTGATCAGATTCTAGATATTTTGAAGACAGGACCCACAGAATTTGCTAATTGATCATATGTGCAATGTGAGAAAAAGAGAGAAGTCTGAATGATTCTAAGGAGCTTACCTTGAAAAAATAGAGGTTTCTATTAGCCAAGAGGTAGAGCTGGGAGTGAAACAGATTTTTTAAGGGAAGTGTAAGAATTCCGTTTTGAGAGAGCAGGTGTTTAGCCTAGCAGCTAAGACACTTGCATCTCACATCAGCGTGCCTGAGTTTGATTCCTGGCTCTGACTCCCGATTCTAGCTTTCTGCCAATGCACTCCCTGGGAGGCAGTGGTGACGGCTCAAATAAATGTGCTCTTGCCACCCATGTGGGAGACTTGGATTGAGTTCTTTGCTGCTGGCTTCAGCCCCTGCCCAAACCTGGCTGATGCAGACATTTATAAAGTGAACCAGTAGATAAGACTCTGTGTGTCTCTGAAATTAATAAATAATAATAATAATGCATTACATTTAGAACATGTTATATTTTATAGATAACTTGTTCATTTTTTAAGCACTAACTTCTTCAATTTTTGTTGTGAATTATACTAAGATTCTTTTTTTAACTTTTATTTAACAAATATAAATTTCCAAAGTACAGCTTATAGATTACGATGCCCCCCCCAGAACTTCCCTCCCACCCGCAACCCTCCTGTCTCCCGCTCCCTCTCCCATTCCATTCACATCAAGATTCATTTTCAATTATCTTTATATATAGATCAATTTATATACTAAGATTCTTTTAAAAAAATTATTTATTTTGGGGCTAATGCTGTGGTGTGACAGGTTAAAGCCTTGGCCTACAGTACTGGCATCTCATATGGGCACTGGTTTGAGTCCTAGCTGCTCTACTTCCCATCCAGCTTCATGCTAATGCACCTGGGAAAGCAGCTGAGGATGGCCCAAGTCCTTGGGTCCCTGCACCCATGTTAGAGACCCAGAAGAAGCTCCTGGGTCCTGGCTTTGGATCTGCTCAGTTCTGGCTGTTGTGGCCTTTTGGGGAGTGAAGCAGTGGTTGGAAGACACTCTCTATCTCTGTGTGTTTCTACCTCTCTCTGTAACTCTGTATTTTAAATAAATAAAATAAATATTAAAAAAAATATTTTTGAAAAGCAGAGTGAGAGAGAGAGACAGAGATCTCTGTCTGTCTGTCTGTCTGTCTATGTGCTGGTTCACTGCTAAATGACAGCAATGGCTTGGGCTGGGCCAGGCTGAAATAAAAGCTGGAAACTGCATTTGGGTCTGCCACATGGATGACAGAGGCCCAAGTACTTGGGCCATCCTCTGATGCTTTCCCAGGGATATTAGGAGGGAAATGGATCAGAAGCAGAGCAGCTGGGCCTCAAACAGCACTCCAGTATAGGATGCCAATGTCACAAGTGGTGGCTTAATCTGCTATGCCATAACATCAACTGTCATGCCAGCATCGTTTATTGAAATGAGAAAACTACTAGATAGAAGGAAAGAAACAGAACATCTAGATTTGATGAAATTCCTTCTAAAATGTAGCTGGTGAGGAATTCCCATTTTAGTACCACTTGTTATTATAATACCAGGAAGATAAAATCTGGCTGACTTCAGAGGGACCACAGCTAAAGCAGACTTGCATAATGTTTCATGTAGTGGCGTGCATGTGTTATTTTCTTCTTTGTTTCTTAACCTTTTCACTCAACGGAAGTTTTCAAGTCTGTTTTTGTTCTGCATACCTCTTGTGTGTAGTTTGTAGTTTCTCATTACTGCACCATATTCCATAATATGCTTGTTCTCTACTAAACCTGTCCTCTACTGAAGACCCTGGTTGCCTTCAACTCCCCATTATCCCAACAGTGCTGTATGGACGTGAGACAGTTTCACTAGGGTGTAAACCCAGGGATGGGATTGGTGGATATTAGGATTGATGTCCACATGCTGGATTTCAGTGTGTCTTGTCATTCCACTCTCCAGAATGGCTGTCTGTGATTGTTAAATTCTTATCAGCAACACATGACTCTGCCCATGTAGGTCAATACAAGGCTGTGCTTCATGCACTAAATGTTGTGCATATTTATATGTGCAGGGGGTCTTCCAGAGTTCATGGAAAATGTACTTTATGAAAAACTTATTCATGGATTTCAAAATTTCTTTTCTTTCTTTTTCTTTTTCTTTCTTTTTTTTTTTTTTTTTTGACAGGCAGAATTAGACAGTGAGAGAGAGAGACAGAGAGAAAGGTCTTCCTTTTGTTGGTTCACCCCTAAATGGCCCCTATGGCTGGCACTGTGCCGATCCAAAGCCAGGAGCCAGGTACGTCTCCCATGCAGGTGTAGGGCCCAAGCACTTGGGCCATCCTCCACTGCACTCCCGGGCCACAGCAGAGAGCTGGACTGGAAGAGGAACAACCAGGAAAGAATCTGGCACCCCAACCGGGACTAGAACCTAGAGTACCGGCACAGCAGGCAGAGGATTAGCCTAGTGAGCTGTGGTGCCAGCCCAAAATTTCTAAAATAAAATTTTCTTTTAATTCTATGAACTTCCAAAAATTTGTATTTATTTATGAGAAGCAGAGAAAGTGAGTGAAAACATGAACATGTACTTTCATCTACTGATTAACTTCCCAAATGCTTTTAACAACTAGGGCAAGATCAGGGTGAAGCCAGGAGCTGGGAACCCAATCCTGGTCTCTCCATGGGAAGCAGGAGCCTAATCACTTGAGCCATAGGTGCTGTCCCCAGGATCTACATTAGCAGGAAACCGGAGTCAGGAGCTAGAGGTGGGTATGAAACCCAGGCACTGTGGTATGGATGTGGGCATCTTAATCACTAGGCCCCATGCATGCCCCTGTCATGAATTTGTTGTGGTACCCTCGTATATATCAAACACATATTTTTTTCCCCAAAGAAACCTTTTATTTAAGGAATGCAAACTTCATGCATTTCACAAGTACAACTTTAGTAAGTGATTCTTCCACTGTCCCTGCCCTCCCAGCCACTCTCCCACCCCCTTCCTCCTTCCTCTCCTATTCCCAGTCTTATTTTTTTACTAAGATCTATTTTTCAATTAACTTTATACACAGAAGATTAACTCTATACTTTAAAGAGTTCAACAAATGGTATGAAAAAACATTCCTCATAGTCAAGGGCTGTTCAGCCATTGCATTTCTTTCTTTTTTTTTTTTTTTTCTGACAGGCAGAGTGGACAGTGAGAGAGAGAGACAGAAAGGTCTTCCTTTGCCATTGGTTCACCCTCCAACAGCCATTGCATTTCGAAGTTAATTTCACTTCTTTTTTTAGAGAAACTTAATTAACTTTAAGAAGAACCCAAGAATGATACATTTTTTGAGCACTACAACATAACTATAACTTATATCATACATATCTTAATGTTTATTGCTTAAAACTCTTTAAGACATTATTTCATAACTTAAAAACACTATGTAGGTATTTTTTTGTTTTGTATTTTATTTGTCTCTTTTTACTTCTATTTTCCCTTAGTATTGGCAGAGATTTATCTATTTCATTAATTGTTTAAGAAGAATTATGATTTGCTTTTGTTTCTGAACTTTTTGTTTTACTATAATTTTTCTTTCCATATATTTACTATTGAATTTCTTCTCATTATCTTCCCTATCTTTTGTATTTATTACATTTTCATGACAGTTACAATTGATTCTAAGCACTTCTTTATTCCTTTGTAATTTCCTCTTATCTCATATAGAATGTTTCTAGCCCCTTGTCATTGGTTGCTTTTTTTTTTTTAAATTATGCCTAGAGAAAGACATCTTGTGATATTGCCATGGGAAGCATTTATGAGTCCTTCCCCTGAGGACTAGTATATGATCAGTCTCCATAAATGTTATATTCTTATTTGAGAGGAATATATTCCCTGTTGGGTCTGAGGGATTACTATTTATTAATATTTACTAAGTGGAGCTTATTTACTATATTATTTAAATCTGAAGCATATTGACTTATATCATTTAGCTCTTCAGTTTCTAAAAAGAATATGATAGAATGTTCACTTTCAATTGTTTATGATTTCTCCATGATTTGTTATTTGTTGCTTTATATATATATATATATATATTGAAGTTATATTGTTAGATGCATTTATGTTGATGATTATTCTCTTATGTACTTACATTAAGACTATCTAATGTTCTTCCTTTATCCTTATATTCTTCTCCCTTGGTTTTTCAATGAGTATTAAGGTTAATTATTCTAGTTTACTTAGATTCATATTGGCCTAGTATTTTAAAAATTTTACTCATTCATTTGAAAGGCAGAGAGACAGAGGGAGGTAGATCTTCCATCTGCTGATTCACTCACTAAATGCCTTCAATAGCCAGGGCTGGGCCAGGATCCTAGAATTCAATCCAGGTCTCCCATGTGGGTAGCAGGGACCCAGGTACTTGAGCCAACACCAGGAAGCTGAAAACAGAAACAGAACTGGGTCTCAGATTCAGGCACTCTAATATGGGAAGTAGGTTTCCCAGGGGGCATCTTAACTGCTATACCAGTTGCCTTCTCCTGGTATATTTTTTCCAAAATGCTGTAATCAATGGGCCAGGGCTGTGGCATAGCTGGTTAAGTTGCCATCTGCAATGCCTGAATCCTTTCTGAGTGCCAGATCCAGTGTCAGCTTCTCCTCCACTTATGTAGCTCCCTGCTAATGTGCCTGGGAAGGCAGGGGAAGATAGCCCAAGTACTTGGGCCCCCTACCACCCAATTGGGAGACCCAGATAAAGATCCTGGTTCCTGGCTTTGGCTTTGTGGACATTTGGGGTGTGAACCAGTAGATAGAAGATGTGTGTGTGTGTGTGTGTGTGTGTGTGTGTGTGTGTCTTCCTTCCTTCCTATGTAACTCTGCCTTTCAAATAAATAAGTAAATCTTATAAAAAATTTTAAAATGTTTTGAGATTTCTGTTACCTTTTGATAAATAATTTTGATCTGTAAAAATGTTGCTGATTATTTTTGCTGTTCAAATATGAGGGTCTTGTACTTTTGATTCGTATTTTTAGTCCATTCTAGTTTATTGCCATTATTCTGTTGAGAGTAAGAGAATAATTACTGGGTTTTTTTGCTGTCCTTTTTGTGTTATATATGTCATACTTTTTCTGTTCCTTTTCTTTTTTAAAAGATTTATTTATTTGAAAGTCAGAGTTTCAGAGACAGAAGGAGAGACAAAGATGGTTGCAACCACCAGGGAGCTTCATCTGAGTCTCCCACATGGGTGACAGGGGCCCAAACGCTTGGACTATCTTCTACTGCTTTTCCCAGGACATTAGCAGAGGGCTGGATCAGAAGTGGAACAGCTGGGATGCCAGTTGTAGTGCCCATATGGGATGCCAGCATTGTAGGCAGCGGCTTTACCCATTATGCCACAACTACAAGCCCTCCTGTTCCTTTTCTTCCATTGAAAAGATCTGCTGGTCTAATATTTTTTCTATTTTTTAAAGATTTTATTTATTTATTTAAAAGGCAGAGAGAGAGAGAGAGAGATCGTCCATCTGCTGGTTCACTCCCCAAATGGCCACAACAGACAGAGCTGGGCTGAACTGAAGCCAGGATCCAGGAGCTTCCTCCAGGTTTCCCACGTGGGTGCAGGTGCAGAAGCACTTGGGCCACCTTCCACTGATTTCCCAGGCAAATTAGCAAGGAGGTGGATTGGAAGTAGAGCAGCTAGGACATGAATCTGCACCCTTATGGGTTGCCTACTACACCACAGCACTGGCCCCTGCTGGTCAACATTTTAAAATTGTTTTGTTTTTCTCTATACTTATATTTATGTTACTTGATTACTTGTAAGGCTTCTCAATATTTTTCCCAAATGATACAGTTAAGTTAACCTCTGTCCCACTCCTAGACTCAGATAGCAAAGAACCTTTGTAAGCAGCTGTTTGTCCCATGCAGTGTGCAGGGAGCTTTGAGTCTCTGCAGGTGTGGTGTGACTGCTTCAATGACCAGGAGCCAGTGAAACTGGTGACTCCCAGGGTGGCAGAGCAGTAATCACTGGAAACAGGCACATGGCTACTCTGGGTCAGCAGGAACTGCAACTGTAAAGCAAGCAAAGCCTGCAGCAATGCATGTGATAGTAAGGCTGGCAAATGAGTTGGATCTCTTTGATTTCCCTTTTTAATACTCAAGGCAAAAGCATTATTGCATCCTCCTTCCTGGACAGTTGACTCTTCCACTTGTTCAGAGCAGGTACTCTGATAGTCCTGAGAGTCTTCTCCCTGGGCCTGTGGAAACTGACTCTGTGACACTAGGGTTCTCAGATGCACAAGGCTCCTTTATGAGATCTCTCACCAATTCCTTTAAGTACAAGTGTGCTCGCTCACACTCTCTCTCCTCCTCCTCCTCCTCTCCCTCCTTCTCTCTCCCTCCCCTCTCTCTAGTAGTGTATCTTGCTATATTATCCCAGTAGTAAATTTTTTTTTACCTAAGAGTACATATAGTTACTACCCCCAGCTGTATCTGAACACCCATCTTTTTAAGTCAAATGAGCTGCCCCGTAAGCTCCAGCTTAATGTATCACTACTGTATTTCACACTCTGACTCTGGGCTCCTTTGCTATTCTCTGGAGGGTCAGGAGCAGCCCCTTGCAAGTTCTATTTGGGGAAATGCTCTCTGCTCCTGCCCCAGCGGTGCCCATTTAAGTATGTAGAGATAGCCCTGCCTTCCTGCCTTCCTCCCCCCCATCTTCTCTCTTCTTTTGATTTGTTATATCACCTCAACTTGTCCTTGTCCTAATTTTTTTTTTCTTGAAGGCATTGCTTTTTGAGCCCACTGAAATTCTACTCTAATTTGCATGGATAGTTATCTTTTTATTGTTGTTCTTAAAGCTTGGTTCTGTGTGTTTCATTGTGAAGTTTTCTTTCTCTATTTTTTTATTGGAGGAACTTAGAGAGTATGTCTGCTGTTGCTGGACTAAATGTTAACATTTAAAATCAAAGCACAGGAAAGCTTATTGGCGTCTCTGTGTATATCAAGGGCTGATTGGTTATTAGTGGGCTTTACTTCTGGGTACCCAGGCAGCCAGCTTGTCTTTTAATCCATATCCCAAATGTTACTATCTCGGCCTTTTCCTGGAGGGATTTCCTGAAGGATTGTCAGGGCTTAAGCTTGAGGAGAATACGTCTGACTGTGACTGATTTGGGGGTAGGTTGGGTGAAGGCAGCTATGTCATTCCGTGTCCATATTGTCACCTTAGGTATTCTATTTTTAGCATGGGGCTTCACTTAGCCTGTCATTGTGACAGAGTTTGCAGTCTAAACCATGCAATTTCTGTAGGGAATGAGTTGCCAGTTTTCTGGTTGTCTGAGGTAGGTAGTTCAAACTGCAGTGTCTGGTCACAATGGATATAGAATTAAACCTAGTGCAGTCCTCTGGCTTCCTGCTAGTGCATGTACTGGGAGACAACAGAGATGGCTCAAGGGCCTGAGTCCCTGCTTCCCATGTGGGAGACCTAGGTTGAGTTCCTGGTTCCTGGCTTTGGCCTGGCCCAGCCCTGGCCACAGTAGACTGGCAGATGGAAAATATCTGTCTGTCTCTCTGCCTTTCAAATAAATAACATAAGTAAATAGAAATGTATTAGAAGTCCAACAGTAGAAGAGCCTTCATGATATTGAGTTGCAGGAACACCGTGCATACCCTACCATGCACACACATTCTCAGTAGGATTTATTTCTTACTTTTAGTTGTTCTTTCACTTTAAAGATTTTTTATTTTGTCACTTATTTATTGCCTATTTTTTCTGCTTCTTCTAGAAAATAAGCTGTAAAAGAGCAGGAACTTCATCTTCCATGGCACATTATAATCACTCAGTTCATTTTTGTTGAATGAATGGGTAGATGGATGAATGCCTGGATAGGGAATAGATGGAGTTCTACCCTACATCCCATCAAATGCCAAAGTAAAGAACTCAACTGAGAATTCTTTTTAGGATTTATTTATTTGAAAGGTAGAGTTACAGAGGGAGAGGAAGGAAGAGGAATGGAAGAGAGAAAGAGAGAAATCTTCTATCCACTGGTTCATTCCCAAATGGCTGCAATAGCCAGGACTAGGCCAGGCCAAAGCCAGGAGCCAGGAGCTTCTTCCTGGTCTCCCATGTGGGTGACAGGGGTATGAGCACTTGGGCCATCTTTCATTGCTTTCCCAGGTGCATTAGTAGGGAGCTAGGTCTGATGCAGAGCAGCCAGGAGTCAAATCAGTGCTCTGATGTGGGATGCTGCTATCTGCACAACACCAGCCGTCAACTGAGAATTTACCCGCCCTCATACTAAAAGCTCTTTCCTGCTCTGAACAAAGTCTTTAGTGACTATCCCTCTGATTGCAGAATAGGCAGTCACTTAATTTCCATTAAATTTTGGAATGAGAAAGGCTGTTCATCCCCACTGCCTTATAGCCAGGGGTTTAATTACATTGGCCTCTACCCACCCCCTAACCCATTTCTGTTTTGTCTCTGCCAACTGTAAATTTGGAAGTTCTCTGGGGCTCTTCTCAGAACAGCTGCAGCTTCCTCAACAGTGGTTTATTTTTTTTTAAGATTTATTTATTTATTTGAAATTCAGAGTTACACAGACAGAGGAGAGGAAGAGAGAGAGGAAGAGAGAGAGAAAGAGAGAGAGAGAGAGAGAGAGAGAGAGAAAGAGAGGTCTTCCATCCAATGGTTCACTCCGCAATTGGCCACAATGGCCAGAGCTGTGCCAATCTGAAGCCAGGAGCCAGGAGCTTCTTCTGGGTCTCCTACATGGGTGCAGGGGCCCAAGGACTTGGGCCATCTTCTACTGCTTTCCTAGGCTATAGCAGAGAGCTGGATTAGAAGTGGAGCAGCTAGGTCTCGAACTGGCGCCCACACAGGATGCTGGTGCATCAGGCCAGAGCATTAACCCACTGTGCCACAGCACTGGCCCCTCAACAGTGGTTTAATAAAGTGTCATTTACAGTTTGTCTTGGAAAAACTTGCAAAAATCTCTTTTCAGTGATGCTGCCAGCAGTTTCTCCCATGCCCTTTGCTATTTTCACTGCAGGTAGAATTTCTTTCCTTTTGTACCTTTTTTTTTGCTTTTGTTTTGTTTGTAAAGGTTTAATTTATTTATTTGAGTGGTAGGGTTATAGACAGAGAGAGGGAAGGACAGAGAGAAATGTCTTCCATCTGCTGGTTCACTCCCCAAATGACCTGGGCTGGGCTGATCTGAAACTAGGAGCCAGAGCTTTTTCCAGGTCTCCCACATGGGTGCAGGGGCTCAGGACATCTTCCACTGCTTTCCCAAGACATAAGCAGAGAGCTGGATCCGAAGAGGAACAGCCAGGACATGAACTGGCGCCCATATGGGATGCTGGTGCTGCAGATGGTGGCTTCACCCACTGCACCACAGTGCTTATCCCTTGTACCATTTTCTTATAATTGCAGTTGGTCTCCTGGGAGAGAGTATTTATGTTTATTCAGTCATCTCTTTCCATTTGTAAGTCTTTTGCCTGAGTTTTTTTTTTTTAAACTGCCATATGTGCCATGCTGCACTATTTCTAAGAGCTAAAGGGTAAGAGGGAACCAGCCATATGGAGATCTGAGAGAAGATGTTACTGACCAAGCAAGAACTCATACAGAGATCATAAGGCTAGAAAGAGTTTAGCAAGAAAGAGAAGGCCAGAGGCTGGTGTTGTGGCATGGCAGGTTAAGATGCCACTTGTAATACCAGCATCCTGGTAATTAATGTCCTGCCTGCTCCACTTCCAATCCAGCTCCCTGCTAATGGCCTGGGAAAGCAAAAGAAGATGGCCCAAGTACTTGGAGCACCATACATGTGAGATACCAGGAAGAAGCTCTTGGCTTTTGGTTTCCACCTGACCTAGCCCTGGTTGTTGCAGCCATTTGGACTTTACCTTTCTTTTTTTTTTTTTTTTCTTTTTCTTTTCTTTTCTTTTTTTCTTGACAGGCAGAGTTAGAAAGTGAGAGAGAGACAGAGAGAAAAGTCTTCCTTTTTCCATTGGTTCACCCCTGAAATGGCCGCCACGGTTGGTGCGCTGCTGCCGGCACACTGCACTGATCCGAAGGCAGGAGCCAGGTGCTTCTCCTGGTCTCCCATGGGGTGCAGGGCCCAAGCACTTGGGCCATCCTCCACTGCACTCCCAGGCCACAGCAGAGAGCTGGACTGGAAGAGGAGCAACTGGGACAGACCCCGGTGCCCCAATCGAGACTAGAACCCGGGTATACTGTACCTTTCAAATAAATAAACAGATCTTTAAAAAAGGAAGAAGGCCAAGGTAAATGAAAGGTAGGTCAGAGGAAAATGAACTTAAAAAGGCAAGCCATAGCCATGTGAATCAGCTTTGCAGGAAATAATTTGGAGTTTAGTTGTCATTAGAAGTACAACAGGAAGCCTTTAAAATATATAAAACATAAGAGGAATGCAAGCTTACTGATGTTTTTAGATGATACTAGGTAGAGTGCTGGCACTGTGGCTTAGTAGGTTAAGCATCCATCTGTAGGTTAACCATCTGCCTGTGGCACCAGCATCACATATGGGGACCAGTTCAAGTCCCGACTGCTCTAATTCCGCTCCAGCTCCTGCTGATGGCCTGGCAAATGAGTAGAAGATGGCCCAAGCGCTTGGGCCCCTGCACCCACTTGGGAGACCCGGAATAAGCTCCTGGCTCCTGGCTGTGGATCAGCTCAGCTCCGGCCGTTGCAGCCATTTGGAGAGTGAACCAGCAGATGGAAGACCTCTCTGTCTTTCCCTCTCTCTGTCTGTAACTCTGCCTCTCAAGTAAATAAATCTTTTTTTTTTTTTAAAGAAGATACTAGGTAGGATGTCTAGAATGGGGGCAAGAATGGAAGCAGGGAGTCTAGTTGAACAGTTTCATTAGTCCAAGTAAGAGCTGATGAAGATTTGAATTTGGGAGTGGCAGTGAAGAAATTGATGGATATGATGGAGTTGGCTATTGGAAAAGCCAGTGGATCTACTTTTAAAACGTAGGTATATGTAGAATCCTGCCATTCTCACTGTGTTAACAGACCTCCTGTTGGTCCAAGCCACTGCCATCACTTACTTGCATTCTAGTAATAGCCTTTTAACTGTCCTTTCTGCTGTTGTTCTTGCCCCTCTGCATCTACTCTGTACATTAGAATTGACAATGGAGCCACTTAGGATGTTTGTGAGGCATTATTGTTCTTTGACTTTAAATCTTCCAGTGGCCTCTCATCTCACTCAGAATTTGAGCTCTGAATGTGGCCTGCATAACCAAACCCCCACTGATGCTGTGTGCTCACTGCGTTCCAGCCTCACTGGCCTCATTGCTGTCTGTTGACTGTACCAGAATGTGTTAGGACCTTTACCTGGAATACTCGTCTTCCAGATACCCAATGACTTGTTCCCTTACCTTCTTCTGATTAAATGTCACCTTTGCAATCCCATCTTCTGATGGCTGTATTTTAAATTGCCTCTGCCTGTTCTACACCACCATTTCCCAACCTCCTTCTATATTTTATTTAATATTCTTGAAATTTACCATCATCTGATAGTCTGTATATTTTATTTATTTGCTTGCTTTTGTTTCCTTTCACTAGAGTGTCACTTTCAGAATTTTTTTTAATCTGTTTATCCCAGTAGAACAGTTTTTGGCAAATAAAACTGCCCAATAACTATTTGAAGGAGGAATTTCTGAATCAATTGATTATGGAAAAAATAGTAGCAGTATAATCAAGGAAGATGTAGGAGTGCCCATGTTTTCAGCCTCATCAATTTGATGATGATCTTACCACTTTGGTAACTGGTAAGGAGGATGGCCGGGAGAGGAGCAAATTTCAGTGGTCAAGCAGAGGTTCTGACGGGAGTTTTGAGAAGCTTAGGAAGCTTGAGATACCTATCCTACTGCTACATGAAAATTTCAGGAAAGCAGCTGGATAGGGTCTGGAACTTAGGGGTGAGGAGTCTGGAAATCGTCAACATATATTTTAAAGGATGTAAAGCCATGGTATTGAGTGAGGTCATAAATGAGAGGTCTTTTAAAAGTTCATGGAAAATGGAATTAAAAGAGAAGTTTATTTTGGTGCAAAAGTATTTTTCCATGAAGCCTATTTTCCATGAACTTTTTGAAGACCCAGCTTAGGGAGAGAGATGGAAAAGGAAGGTTAAGAAGTGAGCCCTTGTGGTCTGCAACATTGACAAGCTGGGTAAAGGAGACGCATCCAATGGATCTGAGAAGGAGCAACTGGAAAGCTAGGCGTAAAACTAGGTGATTGGGGGTATCATGGCAACTGAAATTTAAGAAAAAAAAAATAGGGAACCAAAAAGTAAAGAGGACAAGGCATTGGTGGTCTCAGTGAAATTAAAGAGGAGGTTTAGGTGTGGACTGAGGTCTAAAGATTTAAGATGCCAGTTGGGATCTGTGTCCCATATCAGAATACATGGATTTGATGTCCTGGAGCCCTGGCTTCTGATAGACACTTCTTGCTAGTTTGTATCCTGGGAGGCAGTGGTGATGACGTGGGTATTTGTGTCCTTGTCACTCACTTGGGAGACTTGGATTGAGTTCCTGGCCCCAGCTGCTGTAAGGCACTGAGAGAATGAGCCAGCAGGTGAGAGCTCTCTGTCTCTGCCTCTCAAATAATTTTTTTAAAGATTTATTTATTTGAAAGAGTTACACAGAGAGAAGGAGATGCAAAGAGAGAGAAGTCTTCCATCTGCTGGTTTACTCCCCAATTGGCTGCAATGGCCGGAGGTGTGCCAATCTGAAGCCAGGAGCTTCCTCTGGGTCTCCCACTCAGGTGCAGGGGCCCAAGGACATGGGCTGTCTTCTACTCTTTCCCAGGCCATAACAGAGAGCTGGATCGGAAGTGGAGCAGCCAGGTCTTGAACTGGTACCCATATGGGATGCTGGCACTGCAGGTTGTGGCTTTACCTGCTATGTCACAGCGCTGGCCCCAATTTTTTTTTTTAAGAAGATGATGTTTAGTGGGAGAGATGGTGTTAGATTACTGGTGAGCAGTACAATGCATTTTAGATGGTGTGGAGGACTGGAGTTTGGCTTTGATCTTGGATTGCTTACCTATAATGGAGACACTGTCTTTTGCTTGAAGAAAAGTCTAACTCACTAGGTGGGATTTCCACCTGCACTGAAGTCCAGAGTAGGACTATGGAGTCAAGTGCTGCAGTCTTTGGTATATGAAGTCTGCTACCTGGTAGAACACATGACTAAATGCTGGGAACAGGTACTGCTATACTGCAGCCCAGGCTTCTGAGTGTCAGAAACTGCTGTGTTGGGATGCGCTTTGGGAGAGTTAGGAGAAGACAGTTCTAATCTTGCACGGTAGACACAAGTTCTGTCGGGCAAATGAACAGCTGCAAAACAGGGTGTGAACTCAAGCTAGTGTTCTGTCAATAGCATTTGGGTGTTTGAGGGGAAAGTCTGGAAAGACTTGGGGAGGAAAGAGCCCTGGAAGGCTAAGTGTTCATGCAGCAGTACATATATCAGGTGAACATCAGAGGTTGGGGTACTGACCTCTTCCTGTTGCCACAGAGGAATCTCCCGTAACGTTTAACTCTCACTTGACTCTACTGAGAGATGCCTGCCAAAGTGAGTTTTTGTTAACTGTACCCCAGATAACCAAATGAGTTAATCTCCTGAATAGTGTTATTTACCATTACCCATGTGAATGTGGAAGAGTCTCTGCCAAACACAGTGATTGTGGTTTTGGCACAAAAAGTCCTTCCTGACAGTACTTGTTGGCCAGTGTGTTTATCTGCTTGTTGAGACCACTGCTGGAACATGAGAGCAGTGCCACGTCACCACAAGGGGAAGTGTGCGTGTTGTCCTCCTGTCTGTGGGCCTGCTTCCAAGCCATTCAACATGTGCGTCAAATTGTTCAGGTTTGTTCATGATCCCAGGGCTACGTTGCAGACCTACTTTAAGCTGTTTAGGATGAGAAAGAAATGCTTTCCTCGAAGTGTTACCCATTGCTTTTGAGGAGGGCATAAATTATTCTTTCCCTCAAGGCAGTATGAGGCCAGCTTCTTCCCTCTACTCCAACAACCTCACCCTTGTGCTTCCTGCAACTGAAGTTTAATAGTGAGTTTAGAGTAGAGAAATTTCCTCTGTACCAACACAGATAAAATAATAGTACTGTTGGGGCCGGCACTGTGGCTAGTGGGTTAAGCCACTGCCTACAGTGCTGACATTACATACGGATGCTGGTTTGAGTCCTGGATGCTCCACTTTAGATCCCTGTTGATGTGCCTGGGAAGGCCCAGGTACGTGTGCCCCTGCCTCTCATGTGGGAGACCCAGATGAAGTTCCAGGCTCCTGGCTTCCACCTGGCCCAGTCCTGGCCATTGTGGTCATTTGGAGAGTGAACCAACAGATGAAGGATTTCTCTCTTTCTCTCCCTCTCTCTCCCTGTAACTCTGACTTTCAATTAAATAAATGTTTTTTAAAAAAAGTAGTGCTGTCAAGTTTTTAGTTTTGGAAAGTCAAGTTCTTAGATGTCTAAGGTAGGGTTAGATGAAGATGCAGCAGTTAAGCTGCCCCTTGGGACACCTGTAACCCGACTCAGAGGCCCTGGATTTGAGTTCTGCTTCTGCTTCCGATTCCAGCGTCCTGCTAATGAGCATCCTGGGAGGCAGCAGGCAGCGGCTCGTTGCCACCCACATAGGAAACCGGGAGTCCCTGGGCTCCTCGTTGCAGCCTGATCTGGCCCTGCTGTTGCAGGCATTTGGAAAGTAGATGGAAGATCACTGGTGTCTCTCTCGCTCTGCCTTTCCAATAAAAATAAATGAATAAATAAATATTTTTGAGATGTAAGGTGAAACATATAAAGTAGAAGCTGACAAAGAATCTTTGAAGATTTGTATGTGCTGACCAGGGTTGTGCTTGTTTTATCTCTAACTGATTAAGCAGAAATGGAAGAGGAAGTTTTACAGTGAAAATATTTTTGTTAAAAGTTGTATAAGCATGAAGATTGTCTCATTCACCGAAATTTGGGAGAAAAGTTCCCTCTCTGGAATAAACTAGGCATATTTTCGCAGAAAAACTAGATTAATTATTTAGATAGCCTTCTAGCCCTTTGAGTCTTTGGGAGACAGCCAGCTGTCATTGGAAAATCGTCACATGCCTACAACTGTTACTTTTCTCTTTGGTTCTCAGTGTAGTGTGCATATATATGTATATAATATATAATATATATATGTCTATAAAATATGTTCAGTTCAGTGTAGAACTGAGCTGATGACTTAACTAATTGACCTCACAAGTCCTGTATTGTCCATGTTACTTTTCAGTAGATGCAGCTTAATATTTGCCTTCGGATTAGTTCTGAAAAATGACATTTTGTTATTAGTGTAGGTTTAAGCCTCTCGGGATGGCATTTACAGTGATTTCTGTAAAGGGAGCTCTCCTGAGCCTCTAAGGACTCATTCTTCCCATTCATGGCCTTTAGTGTCAGTAAAAATCACTGACAAAATTATGACCATGCTATGGAGAGTGTCTTTTCTATTTTCTATTTATGCCTTTATTTGAAACCATAATTAAGTAATGTCAAACTTGCAACTATAACAAAATAGTATCTGCTGTTTGAATATGATTCAGGCCAAATTCTATAAACTTTAATTAGGCCAAGCTTGCATTGACCTCAGTAGGAATCTGGCCGAGGATCTCTTTTAATTACCTCTGCCTTAAAATATGTAAGAATTTCCCCATTGCTTTTCTCACTCAAGGAACAATACATGGATAGCTAAACTAATAAAATGTTTAAATAGAAACAAATCAAACTTGAAGGGTTTAAACTGTTGTTTTCATCCTGTAATTCAGCTGAGAAAAAGCATGCAGACTGTAGTTCTAAATTATGTCCATAGAGTATTTCAAATCCAGTGAATTAACTCTCCTCTTTTTTTTTCCCATTTGAGCTCATAAATGTTAACCTCAGAAGTGCCTCAAATTCTTTCATTGAAATAAACTTGAACTGACAATAACCAGATGATGTAAAATTGAAACTGAAATTCTATCCTTGGCCCATCCCATGTTCTTCCCCATAGGTATTAAAGGAATCGTAGGAGAGTTAGTGTTTTCATTCTATGTAAACTATAATATTTGGGCAAAACAGGGCATATAAATTTCTTGCTGCCAGGAGAAAGCAATTACCACTGTGGAGAAGATAGCGGGCAATAAATAAACAAAACTATGCGAGATAGTGAGTGAGCTCAAAGATTTATTTAGAATGACTTAGCTTATAGAAAACAGGCCTCTATATTTATCATATGCTTTCATTCAAGCTTGATATGAGAACTGTGGGCTTTTCTTATTAGCAGGGCTAATTATATCACCAAACCACTTTTTGTACATTATTTTAAAGTAAGTAAATGGAGATCTGCTCTATTGTGTAACTAAAAACAAAAAGGAAGCTAAGCACACAGAGCAAAACAAATAGCCCTTTGACAATGCAGCCTAGCTATGCCAGCGTTGGGAAAGGATGGTGGCCCCAGATACGTCTGGATAGGGGCTGGACGTGCACCGTGAGTGAGGTGTTACCCCAGCCGTGCTGAGGAGAAAAATGAGCTCCCCTGGTGTTAAGAAACTCCACTCTCCCTGACATTAAGGAACCCCACTGTTTAAGAGACTCCACTGGCCCTGGCTGTAAAACCAGATCTGACTGCGAAGCGGGACGTGCTCTTGACTTCTCTAATACGCCTCCTCTCCCACGGCGAACCTTTCCTTGTATGTGTCTCTTCTGCAGTTTTGAAGACAAGGTGCCATGGGAGTCATTGATGTGGTCTGGAGAAGAAGCAAGAAGGAATTTTTAGATGGAAATGTTTTCTTATTAATGCACATGGTCAAAGCCTAACTCTGACCCTAATCCCAATGCTGAGAGTCAGGGGAAGAATTTACCCTATAGTTGGTTTAACTCTGAGCTACCCTTTGGAATGAAATAATAATTCCTATAATTCCTCATATCCCATCCATCAGTGAACCTACTCTCTGGAACTCAGATATAGAATGAAAAGCTGCACTGCAAGTTATATTTCATGTTAGATTAGCAATTGTTATCTCGATACCATTGTAGAGATCAAATACAGTATGTGAAAATCTATTAAGCAGATACTTTGGAGGAAAATTCTCAAAATATTGTGCAACCAGAAATACCTTTTATTTAGATGCTAGGAACAATTTGAGGAGCCACAGAGTCAGACCTCCAATGATAAGGAAAGAATTTTTCCTCAAAAGGCAATTAGGAATTAGAAAAATCATGATCTGATGAAAACCAAACTCTTTATGGCTTGAAGAATTACACTTGACAAGTACATCTAACGAACTTCATGGTGTTGTGGAAGAAATTTTTAAAGTATAAAATATACAAAGAATAAATATATAAAACATATCTCTACTACCTAGAATTTAAAATGTAAGTAAAAATAATACATAGTAACAATTAAAATTTTGCAGTTGATTTAGCTTTTTTTTAAAATTTTTTTGACAGGCAGAGTTAGAGAGACAGAGAAAAAGGTCTTCCTTCCATTGGTTCACACCCCAAATGGCCGCTACGGCCAGTGCGCTGTGCTGATCCAAAGCCAGGAGCCAGGTGCTTCCTCCTGGTCTCCCATGGGGTACAGGGCCCAAGCACTTGGGCCATCCTCCACTGCCTTCCTGGGCCACAGCAGAGAGCTGGACTGGAAGAGGAACAACTGGGGCAGAACCAGCGCCCTGACCGGGACTAGAACCTGGAGTACTGGCGCCGCAGGTGGAGGATGATTAGCCTATTGAGCCGCGGCGCTGGCCCTTACCGTCTTTTCTTAAAAGAACTAAAGCAATGTATACACCATCCACCCTCCCTTATTTACATTTTCATAATATGCCCCCATGAACTACAAGTAGTATTACTTTGTGCATTTTTAACTTAATTAAATGGTGTCTGGCTTGAACCTGTGTTTCACAACAATATACTTCACTCAGAGCTGTTTGACTTCTCTTCTCATTTAGATATCTTAATTTGTAGCCCATTCATTTTATCTGCTATCATATTTCATATGTGTATACCCCATTTTATGTATTCAGCCAGTATTAATGACAGACATCCTCACCAATGTGTAACTCAGCGTGTGGCTCCTCAAGGATATGTGTGAATATTCTCTGGGAACTTTAGCTGGAAGAGGAAGTTTTGGGTTGTGGGTTAGGCCTTTTCCCAGTTTATTAGAATCTGCCAAACCAGCTGTGTTTAAGAGATGTACTTTTAAAATATAATTTCATTATGAAGCTCTTGTAATGAAGACCTTTTGGTTTTTATATTTTTTTCATATTCACCAGGGGTTGACAAGCTAATCTAGTCTCCTACCTGTTTTTGTAAATAAGGTTTTTGTGGGAACACAGCTCTGCCCATTCATTTAGGTACTATCCATGACTGACTGAGCTACAGTATCAGCATGTAGTAGTTGTAACAGGGACCACATAGTTTGAAAAGCCCTTTACAGCAAGAGCTTCTAATCTCTGTAATAGTAGTATTGTCATCATTCTATTTAATTCATATCTGTTTTGCTTTTTAAATTATCTAATACATAGGAGTGGGTGTTGTGGCATAGCGGGTTAAGCCACTGCTTGAGACACCCGCATCCCATGGCACGGTGCCTTGTTCGAATCCCAGCTATCTGCTTCTGATCCAGCTTCCCAGTAATGCAAGAAGGGGGCAGATCTGTCACCCAGATGGGAGATCCAGGTGGAATTCCACTCTGCTGGCTTCTGCCTGTCTGGGGAATGAGCCAGCATATGAAGGTCGATCTCTCTCTCTCTCTCTCTCTCTCTGTTTCTCTTTCTGTGTTATACTACCCTTAAATAAACATTAAAATTACCTACTCTTCAGCCACATGAAGAGGATGATTTTAGGATGTGATCAGAAAGTAGAAATGGTAATGTGAGTCGGGTTTGTGCTAACATGAGGAAGGGGTAGGAATCTGAGCACATGCCCTGAGAGCTCTGAGACCCAAGAGATAAGGAAACCACAGCTCAGAGAGGTTAAGCAATTTGCATGAAATCACACAGGTGGTAAGTGGATTTCAACTCAGAAATAACTCCAAATATAGAGTGCTTTACTCTGTAATACAACTGATTTCTTAAAAGCGTGTAAACACAATACAAAGCAGATATGGAAGTATTATATTGGAAGCATAAGCAAAATAGCTTAGTTCTGCAGGACTTGGCAGCCCGGAGACTGGGGTTCTGATGTGTTGAAATCTGGACTCAGTGTTGATGACTGGGTTTGAATCATAGTTCCAGCACTGACCTTGGATGAGTCACTTAAGCTTGCAGCCTTCATTGTTGTTTGGTGGGGTGGGGTGGGGTGGGAGGGAGCTCGCCTGTAAAGTGAGGAGGGTGTTTGGACAATCTCCATGGGCTCCTCTGGCTCTCACTTTCTAGGATGCTGTGACTTTAGGAGGTGGCATTTGATCTGGGCTTTGGAGGGTGTGGTGATTTTGACAGGCTGCCTTATACATGCGGGGGAAAGTATTCCAGGTGGTGAAAACAATCTGTGCAGAAACACAGTGGCTAGGAACTATAGAAGGAATTTGGGAATGGTGTGCTACAGTCTGGTCTGACAAGGCCAGAGTTCAGTCCTGCAGAAGACAGGAGAGACAAGAGGGGTCTGGCACTGTGCTGAGGGCCTCGAAGTTATGCTGAGGAGCTGGGAGTTGCTTTGCTGGAATTGAGACCTTGAAAGGTCCTTGGCCCTATTTTTAAGCATCCCTGTCCTGTGACCTAGCCTGTCTCTATATAAATAGTTCTGGTGATGGAGGAGCCTTCCTTAGACCACCTATTCTGTTTTTAGACAGCAGGTGGTGGAAGAAAAATCTTCTGTACACTGAGACAGAGTTTATGGTTTCTGGCTACACCTTTTCCAGAGTGTACAATGGAAGATTATCAGTGGTATAAGACCATGTTCAGGGGTCAGCACTTTGGCATAGCTGGTTAAGCCACAGCCTGTGATGCTGGCATCCAATATGTGCACTGGTTCAAGACCCAGCTGTTTCAGTTCCAATCCAGCTTCCTACTAATGTGCTTGGGAAAACATCAGACGATGGCCCAACTGCTTGGGCCCCCACACCCGTGTGGGAGACCCAGAAGAAGCTCCTGGCTCCTGGATTTGGCCTAGCATAGCCCTGGCGGTAGTAGTCATCTGGGGAGTGAACCAGTGGATGAAGATTCTCTCTCTCTCTCTCTCTCTCTCTCTCTCTCTCTTTAATTCTGCCTTTCAAATAAATAAATCTTAAATTTTTTTTTCAGGAATGTGTAACCCAAGGACTGCAGTAGACCTGTGGTAGTATGCAGTGTGTAGTAGCACACACCCCAAAGGATGGGAACTTGAAAAAGCTTCTAGGAAGCATTCCAGTCGTGAAATATGTGCTGAGCATCCATGATGGGTCAGTCATTGACCGAGAATACAGATGAGTCAGAGTTCCTGTTCTCACAGACTTCCCAGGCTCATGGGAGAGGAGAATCCATAGACTGTGGTAACAGGGATTTCGGTCATTCAGATTGGGAATAATTAACCTGCAGATGAAAGCTAAATAAGAGGTCAGAAGCTGTGGCGGGTAAGGATTCCTGGAGGTCGAGGAGCTGGTCAGGTTGACCTCAGCGGCAGAGAGGAGAGCTCAGAGACAGAAACATGAGTGCCTGTAGCCTAGTTGCAGCATTGGAAGCTGGTGTGTGGCAGGATTGTGGTTTGTGTGTGAAATGGCTACAAGGAAGGCTGGCACTATAGCCACAGACTGGTCACAAGGGGCTGTGTCTTCTGTACTAAGGATTTGGAGTGGTATCTTGAATTTGATGAGAAGCTAGTATCTTGGAAATGGTCATCACCACTCCCAGTTTATCAAATGTATGTCTACTCCTTTTAACAATATTAGCACATATAGAAAATATGAAGGAAGAGGTAAAAATCACCTTTAGCCTCACCAGAAATAGCCACCATTAAAACATTTTGGTGTGAGTATATTTCTAACCAAGTTTGTTTTGTGAAAGCATGAACTTACTGTAAAATGCTCATAAGTCTCTATACTTTTTTAAAAAATACTTATTTATGAGAAAAGCAGAGCTACAGAGTAGGAGAGAGACAGGGCGTGAGATAGAAAGAGAGAATCTCCATTGGTTCACTCCCTAAATGGCTGCAACAGCAAGGTCTGGGCCAGTCCAAATCCAGGGGCCAGTAACTCCATTCTGGTCTCCCACATGGTTGGCAGGTCCCCAAGTGATTGGGTCATCTTCCACTGCCTTCCCAGGTACTTTTACTACATACTTCAGTATGTAGTACTAAAGTACTACATACCAGGGAGCTGTTTTGGGAGCAGAGGAGCTGGGACTCTAACTGGAATTCTGGTATGGATGCTGGTATCACAAGCTCTGGCTTAACCCACTGCACTACAATGTCAGCCCCATATCCTAATGTAGCAATGCATGCCAGCATTTCCCAGGTCATGTCATCGAAATGTTTTATTCATTAAATAAAACCTTAAAAATAAAAAAAAATTAAAAAAAGAAATGTTTTTAAGAACTTAACATTCTACAACTACATATAATAGCCCCAAAATAACTATATCTTATTATACTTAAATTTCTCATAATGGGTTCAATTTTAGGTTCCATGCATTTGTTTGCACCATTTTAAGTGATATTGTGATAAGTAGCTTTGTTTGTAAATTTGTGTTCACACATGACTCTCTCCTTGGGATAAGCCTCACCATGTTAGTGGTTGCCTTTTAAATAAGGCCGTGATGGACTCGGTGTACATATTTAAAGGGCCTTTATGACAGCATTGTAAAAGGTGGATTGGAACAGAGGTGATCTGGAGGCAAGCAGATGAATGTGAGTAATTTAGAGAAAGTATGAGGGCATAAACTAAGTTGTTGGCAGCAAGATCAGAGAAAACAGGAGATGGTAATCATTCCTGAGGTGTTCGCTTGCATAATACAGCTTTCTGCAAACTTGGCCAAAGTGATCAGCATTTTTTACATATTACTTCAGAGGTGGGGGCTTCCAGGATGGCTGTGGTGGAGAGGAAGGAGAGGGTGATAGGAAGAACAAGTCTGAGCTGTCCTGGGAAAGAGGAATTCCCAGATAAGAATTAGAAGCTTTGCTTCTAAGGACAGGAAGCACAACTGTCAGGAAGATAGTTTATAAGTCGACAGAGTGCCTAGGAGAAGGGTCAGAGCAGGATGCCAGGACATGAGTGCTAGCACCATACAGATGGTGGTCCTGAGGCCCTGGGCACAAAAGCAGTGCTAGAGGTGAGGCTGTTCATGATGAAAGGATGTGCGCCATAACCTGGGAGGAGACTTCCGTAGCAGGCAAGGTGGTAATCAGAGAAGGAGCTATGAGATATCACCATAGGAAAAGATCAGACGAGAAAGGTGTTGAGGAAGCCAAGAAAGTGGCAAGGATTTCAAGGAAAAGAACATCCTCTGCCAAATGATGCAGAAGTCAAACAGGAAGAGGCCTGGAGGGTGTCCCTGAGAGAATTTAAGTCACCTGTGAATGTGGGACAAACAGATTCTGAACTGTGGGCGAGGTGAGCCTGACTGTGGTGATGTCGTGAGGAGGAAATAGAGCAAAGAAGTTCAATATTCGTGGCTTTTTTTGCTAAGATTTTTGTGAAGGGCTGGAGAGGGTGATGGATGAAAAGGAGGGTTTTCTTTTTCTTCTTGTTTATATTAAATGAGAAGAGCAAGATTTTCAAATTGTCATGTGACTTCAGTTACCCCTGAAACACTTGTTTTTTTGCCATGTTTAAAATCTGTTTATTGGTGATTATTTTCTGGACACAGTGTACCCTGTCCAACATTCCAATGAAAGCAGTGCTGCTCAAACTCCTAGCATCTTTTTTTTTTTTTAAGATTTATTTAATTATTTGAAAGGCAGAGTTACAGAGAAGCAGGGGGAGAGAGAGAGAGAGAGAGAGAGAGAGAGAGAGAGAGAGAGAGAGGGAGAGAGGTCATCCATCCGCTGATTCACTCCTCAGATGGCCACAATGGTTGGAGCTGTGCTAATCTGAAGCCAGGGGCCAGGAGCCTCCTCTAGGTCTCCACAGGGCCCAGGCTCTTGGGTCATCCTCCACCACTCTCCCAGGCCACAGCAGAGAGCTGGACCAGAAGTGGAGCAGCCAGAACTTGAACTGGCATTCATATTGGATGCCAGCACTACAGGTGGCAGGTTTACCTGCTATGCCACAGCAGCAGCCCTGATCCTGGCATTTTACTTCAGGTTTTGTTTAAAGCAGTAGAGCCCTCCGTGTTTGTGCATACAGTCTTTGGGTTTCAGTGAGACTGAGTTTATAAGCTTCAGCAGATAATATTTGGGATTGCAGTTTTAAAATTACAGAATGTGACTTGTGTCCTTGAAGTTTGATCATTACCTGAGGAGTTGGCTGAAAATGATAAATGTTTAAATGTTATAGTTTAGGGAATGTCTTTATTGTGTTGCCAAGTGCTGAATGACAGAGTTTTACTTTTAAAAAGCTTTAATTAGAAAGAGGAAAAAAAATCAAAGGGGTGATGTCAACCAGAATCAAAGTGAACCAGAACAAGAAATACTTTTATTGGTTACAGAATATCAACAGTATGTGGTGTAGTCTTATTCACTTCCTTTACTAACAGTGAAAATTCAGCAGATCAGAGATTCTTATTGACTACATCATCATTTAGATAGCAGTTTTTCACTGATAATATGACATTCTTTGGGGCAGCAAAAAATTGTTTTTAAGCATATTAAATGATTCTTGGCTTCAAAAATGCTAAATATTCCTATTAAAATAAAAAATGTATAGCCTATACAACTGGATTCTTGTTTAGCAGTGAGTCTGTTTTTGAATATCATCTCTTTCGGTGTAATTACTATAAAGAAGTTGATATCACATTTTAAGGGGTCATTGTGTTATCATAGAAAATAGCTACTCATGTAGCAGATGAAAGAGAGGAGAATAAATATATGATTTTTGCTGTATAAAGAACTTGGTTGTCCAAATTTTTACTTTGCTGTAAAACCAGATTTTGCTCTGAAATTCTTGGTCCTTTCTTCTTTCTCCTTGCTTTCCAATGAAATTCATTGCTATTTATTTGAACTCCTCATGGACCTCTCTTCCTCCCATCCAATCTA
Organism: Sylvilagus floridanus; assembly: GCA_949820135.1. Taxonomy (NCBI): domain Eukaryota; kingdom Metazoa; phylum Chordata; class Mammalia; order Lagomorpha; family Leporidae; genus Sylvilagus; species Sylvilagus floridanus. The sequence continues at coordinate 30,616,985 of OX463236.1, read as the reverse complement.
GAACCTTTGGGCCAATCACCACTGTAGTCAACTCTCTTGCTTCTTGACTTTTCATTGAAACTAATCCATCTTCCTCAGCTCAGACCTATAGCTTGGCATCTTGCAACTGTTAGCTAAAACCTGACAACTGTGGCAGTTGGACCTCCCCACCCCTTTTAAAATTCAGTCTCCAGAGTGTTAGGCCCCTTAAGCTGGCCTCTGCAATCCTTGTTTCTATAGGCAGATCTCTACTTTGTGACTTTTCTACACTTCTACCCTCAGTCTCTGAAGATGACCTCTATTCCTGTTTTATTGAGGCAACCAGGCAAGAACTCATGGGCTTATTTCTTACTACTCCCCCAGTCATTACCTATAGGACCTCCCTCAGCCACATTGCCTTCTAAGACTTTCCCACCTCTTCTTTGTCACCAGATTACCTGAAAGAGTAATGCTGGTATCCCCTTCACTGGCTTCCATCTAGACTGCCCTAGACTAACTGACCAGAGAACAACTGTGAAAACCTGTGAGGCATTTATTAACTCTCTCCTCAGTTGGTTTCTCTATGGCATTTCATCATTATTGGATTTTTTTTTCAGTTTCATTCTAAAAAATGATTTATTTATTTATTGGCAAGGCACAGTGACAGAGAGGGAGGTAGGGAGGAAGAGAGGGAAGGAGAGAGAGAGAGAGAGAAAGAGAATCTTCCTTTTTCTGGTTCACTTCCCAAATAGTGACCCCAGCTAGGGCTGAGCTGGACCAGGAGCCAGGAACTCCATCCAGATCTCCCACTGGGTGGCATGGCCCCAGCTACTTGGGTTTTCAGGAAGCCGGATCAGAATCCAAATAGTCACGACTCTGATACAGGATGCTGAGTTGCAAGTGGCGGCTTAATCCACTATGTCACAACACCTGTCCCCATCTTCAGTTTTTATTAAAAGCTCCTTCTTTTGGACTTTCACTCACCTAAGGTCACAAATTCAAAATTGCCCTTTGGTTCCCAAAGTATCAGGGATAAATGAAGCATTAATGCTTTACAAAATAATAATTGGCATGTAAACTTATTATCTAGTATAATTATACTTTTAAGAATCAGAGGCTGATGCTGTGGTGTAGTAGGCTAAGCCTCCACTTGCAGTGCCCAGCGTCCCATATTGGCACTGGTTCCTGTCCTGAATGTTCCTCTTCTAATCCAGCTCTCTGCTTATGGCCTGGGAAAGCAGTGGAACATGGCCCAGGTGCTTGGGCCCCTGCACCCACATGGGAGATCTAGAAGAAGCTCCTGGCTCCTGGCTTCAAATTGGTTCAGCTCTGGCTGTTGCAGCCATTTGGGGGAGTGAACCAGCAGGTGGAAGACCTTTTTGTCTCTCCTTCTCTCTCTCTCTGTAACTCTGCCTCTCCAATAAAAAATAAAATCTTTAAAGAAAAATACAGTAACTGAATGCCACTCTGATTGTCAGGTTTTTTTTCCTTCAAAATTGTACTTAAAAACCCAAATGTTACAAGGATTTTTGGATTTTTCCACTCTTGGAAGGCCCCCTCCATGCTGCTCAGGCTGGAGGTCCTTGATTCTAACAAATACTTTTAAATCTCAAAAAAGAAATCCATATGGTATGTCTATATTATATAAATATGTGTAATTCAATATCAACCATACTTTAAAAATAAAAAATTCTTTCCTAAAATCTTTGTCATAATCACTGTACTGTATGTATATATACCAAAAGGTATATTTTGTTATAAAAGAAATGTGTATATTAATTACTCCTTGGTTTCCTATTTTCTAGTTGATGAAGGAGTTCCCTCTGCTGAGCATGTTCAACATCCATGAAAACCTTTTAGAAGCGCTTCTGGAACTACAAGCATATGCTGACGTCCAGGCAGTCTTAGCAAAGTATGATGGTGAGTGCTTGGGTTTGTGTTTGTTTTTGGTTTTTTTGTACTTGATTATTCCTTTCTTCTTGATACAGTCCAGTGATTAGGTCAGAGGGAGATTTCAGGTAGCAGAGCCACTTTGGTGACTTTGTTCTCATGGATTTTTAACCTCAGTGCTACCGTGATGGTTTTAGAAGGCCATGCCCTCTTTCTCTCCTCCTCCTGTAGATTCCCCTGACCCTCTCTGTCAGGCAGTTATGCAAACTCTGCTCTGTCCCCTCCATGGTCAACAGTCACTCAGCACCTCTGCAGGCAGCATGTGCCTTGTTGGGACTGCACTGTTAGAATTTTAGCTGCGACGCCACATCAGTGACAAGTAACTGTTGGGTTTGTTGATTCTTTGGAGCAGTGTAGCCCTTGCACTTGACAAATCAGTAAGCATTTGGGCATAAAATAGTGTTCCCTTCTCAGGTCTTTTCCTCCTTAGCAGATTACCTCCATTGCTTTACACAGCAGGCCTTGAAATCCCGTTGCTATTCTGATTACTGAACAGTGAATGTATTTCACTTTACCTGTTTTTGTTAAAACAGAAAAATAAACTGATACTCCTGGAGGTTTAAAAGCTCTTCTACTCCTAATGCCATTATTTGTGAACTCACTATTTGATTAATTGTACAAAACTTATCTGTATAATTACCCACTGTGGTGTAGCTGCTAGGCTCTGTAGCTCTTTATAATACCTGCCTTATTTTGATAAACTCTCACTGAGAGAAATGTGTTTGTAAAATTGATATTAGGGAGTGGTTTCTTATATCACATAATCACTTTCTTGCTTTATAACATATTCTTTAATAAGATTATTCAGTGTATTTAAAGAATTATTCAGAATACAAATTTCCAGAAATTTTTCAAACATATAGAGCAAACTATACTGTGTGGGTCTTATTTTTGGCTGTAGTTCTTGATAAGACGTTTCTGAAGCGGGTTAGAATTGTTATTCTCTGCAGTTGGGGGTACTGAGGCATTGTGAGACTTTGTTTTTGTTTTCTTCCAACTCTTGCTTAAATTCATGAAACAAGCCCCCAGCTGGCGATGGCATCGTCATGCCTGTGCAGACATGACCATGCTTTGAAACAAGATATATGCTACCTAGTATGGAACTGATTTTAGAAAGAGAGAAAAGAATTTGTATAGAGCACTTTAAATTAAACAAAATAAAGACTTGTTTGGCTTTCATGTCAGCTCATTTTTATTCTCTGTTTATGTGCTGGAATCTCACTGTTCAGCTGAGCAGTGAGCTAAGCTTGGAGCTCTAAGCTTTGAGGCTGCCCTGTAGACAAGAGGCTCATACACTGAGGTTCTTGAAGTACCAAGGGAATCCTGCCCCATGCCCGTAGCTGCAGGTGCCCGTGCACTTTTCCGTTTGCCACCAGAAGCCACCAATGTATCACAGGGTTCCGACATTCTCACCCCCAGTGCTGACCTGTACTCAACCTGATACATCGAGGCTTAAGAAATAGATTTATCCAGTGGAGCCTCTGGGATCACAAATCTCCTAAGGCTCCTTTCATGGAAATCTCAGTTCATTACAGAAATCATCAGCCTTGTGTTCTAAGACTGATTGTAAAATAAAGAAATGAACTCATTTGGAGCTTTTCATTGTCTCCATATATCCCATTGCACAGCCTCTGTTCCACAGCAACCAAAAGCTGATTTATTAGATTCTGATAACATATGTTCCCATTATTTGTTACAACAGCTGTCCCACCCTCTACTAAACTTGGCTCACACTTTGAAAAATTCTTTTGTTGCAAATAGACAAACCCGCCATACCAAGGCCCTTGTGTTGAGCTTTGTTTATGTTGTATACCTGGCAACAGAGATGATGTTCTTGTTCGTTATTCATGGAAAAAGAGCCTCATTAGTGGCAGGACACACATTGTTGCTGAGATGCCTCATTAGGGGTTTTGAGTTCAGTAATTGTCAATAGAGTGTGGATGACCTAACCTCTGAATTCTGAAGGGAGTTGTGGTGCTGACTTGGCCCAGGCCCGTATCATTTACAGTAGAAATATAATGAAGTGGCTGCTGAAGTTAGTGTTCTTGAGGGGTGAGCTGCAACTCACTCAAGACTGTTGAAAAATATACTTCTTGTTCCCATTCCTGTACCATGAAATGGGTCGTTTCACATCTATCTGTGCTGTTTTTCCTGGAGGCCTGAAGGACCTTGTTGAAGCTGTTAGCCCATACCTGGACCTGTGTCAAGGAGTGGGTGCGTTAGAGGTGTGGCGTTCAGACAGCTCGTGGGGGTGCCCTGTTCTTCACCATGGCTCCTCCATCATCGTTATCGTCCATGAGATGCTGCAGACCGTACTCCACCCCACTCCACGGAGCCCCTCCAAAGCCGCAGGATTATGTTGTCTTTGTGAACTGGAGTTCTCTGTTTGGGTAGCTATTTCTTGGGTGGTTTATGGATGCACAATTCTTTTTTTTTTAATTTATGCTTTTTTTCTCATTTTTAAAAAGATTTATTTATTTATTTATTTGAAAGTCAGTTACACAGAGAGAGGAGAGGCTGAGAGAGAGAGGTCCTCCATTTGCTCGTCCACTCCCCAAGTGGCCACAACAGCTGGTAGCTGTGCCAATCCAAAGGCAGGAGCCAGGAGCTTCTTCCGGGTCTCCCACACTGGTGCAGGGGCCCAAGGACTTGGGTCATCCTCCACTGCTTTCCCAGGCCATAGCAGAGAGCTGAATCAGAAGGGGAGCAGTTGGTCTTACACTGGCGCTCACACAGGATGTCTGTGCTTCAGGACAGGGCGTTACCCATTGTGCCAAATCACTAGCTCCAGGTGCACGATTCTTTATAACACTTGCTAGATGATTGAGTTATCTTTGTTTTCTATTTTTTGTAAGTGGTATTTTGGGAAGCAACAAATAGGATTAGTGCTGCTTCTCTGATCTATGCAAAAAAGGATTTAGATAAGTGACAAGGCCATGAAAAAATGTTCAGGATCACTAGCATCAGAGAAATGCAAATCAAAACCACAATGAGGTTTCACCTCACCCCAGTTAGAATGGCTCACATACAGAAATCAACTAACAACAGATGATGGCGAGGATGTGGGGGAAAAAAAGACACTAATCCACTGTTGGTGGGAATGCAAACTGGTAAAGCCACTATGGAAGACAGTTTGGAGATTGCTCAGAAACCTGAATATAGCCCTACCATGTGACCCAGCCATCCCACTCCTTGGAATTTACCCAAAGGAAATTAAATTGGCAAATAAAAGAGCTCTCTGCACCTCAATGTTTGTTGCAGCTCAATTTACAATAGCTAAGACCTGGAATCAACCTAAATGCCCATCAACAGTAGACTGGATAAAGAAATTATGGGATATGTACTCTATAGAATACTATATGGCAGTAAAAAAAAAAAATGAAATAGGGTCATTTGCAACAAAATGGAGGAATCTGGAAAACATCATGCTGAGTGAAATAAGCCAGTCCCAAAGGGACAAATATCCAATGTTCTCCCTGATCTGTGACAACTAACTGAGCACCTAAAAGGAAACCTGTTGAGGTGAAATGGACACCATGAGAAACAATGACTTGACCAGCCCTTCTCCTGTCAAGGACAGCTTACTATTTTGTTTCTTTTAGTATTTTTTGTTCTACTTAATACCATTGGTTGAACTCTTTAATTAACACACAATTATTATTTAACTGAAAATAATTTTATTAATTTATATATTTATATAAATATATAAATATTAATTTATAATTAGTCTTATGTAACTGAAAAGTTATCCCTGTTAAATATAAGAGTGGGAATAAGAGAGGGAGGAGATGTACAGTTTGGCACATACTCACTTGGACTTACCCCTAATGGTAGAGCTAGAAATATGCCAGGTGATTCCAGTTCAATCCCATCAAGGTGGCATGTACCAATGCCATCTTACTAGTCAAAGTGATCAGTTTAAGTTCCTAATTGATCATAATGATAGGATTAAGTGTCAAAGGGATCACATAAACAAGGCTATTGTCTGCTAAAAATACCTGATAGAATTAAAAAGGAGAGAATGATCCAGCATGGTAAGCAGGATACACAGAAGACTCATAGAATGGCAATGCCCTAAACAGCACTTTGGCCTCAGAATCAGCCCTTAAGGCATTTGGATCCAACTAAAAGTCCCATAAGAGTTTTGCAGGCATGGAAAGCCAAGACCTAAATGAAAGATCTCTCTGAGTGAGATCCCAGCAGAAAGAATGGGCCATCAAAGAGGGAGGTACCTTTCTCTGAAGGGAGGAGAGAACTTCTACTTTGACTGTGGCCTTGTCTAAATAAGATTGGAATTGGTGAATTCAAGAGGCTTCCATAGCCTTGGCAGCTCATGACGAGCCTCAGGTGATTACTGATGCCATAAATAAGAGTGCCAATTGTTAAATCAAGAACGGAAGTCACTGTACACCTACTCCCCATGTGGGATCTTTGTCCTTAATGTGTTGTACTAAGCGAATTAACGGTAAAACTAGTACTCAAACAGTACTTTATCCTTTGTATATCTGTGTGGGTGCAGTCTGTTGAAATCTTTACTTAGTATATATTAAGTTGATCTTCTGTATATAAAGATAATTGACAATAAATCTTGATGAAGAATGTGATGGGAGAGGGAGTGGGAGATGGGATGGTTGTGGGTGGGAGGGAGGTTATGGGGGAAAAAGCTGCTATAATTCAAAAGTTGTACTTTGGAAATTTATATTTATTAAATAAAAATTGGGAAAAATAAAAGAAAAGTGACAAGGCAGGGCCAGCACTGTGGCATAGCTGGGAAAGCTGCCTCCTGCAGTGCTGGCATCCCATTTGGGCACTGGTTCAAGTCCTGGCTGCTCCACTTCCAATCCAGCTCACTGCTAATGTGCCTGGGAAAGCAATGGATGGTGGCCCAAGTCCTTGGGCCCCTGTACCCAACTGGGAGACCTGGATTAAGTTCCTGGCTCCTGGCTTTGGCCTGGCCCAACTGTGGCCATTGCAGCCCTTTAGGTGGTGAGCCAGCGAATGGAAGATCTCTCTCTGCCTCTGCCACTCCTTATCTGTAACTTTCAAATAAATAAATCTTTAAAGAAACAAAAACAGCAACAATAACAAAAAAGTGACAAGGTATGGCAGTGATGGTAGTGGTGGTAGGGACATGTTTTAGGAAAATGATGGAGGGAAAATGTATGCTTCTTCATCACTATTAAAAAATATGTTCTGCTTTGAGATTGGATATCATTGACATTCACGAACTCCTCATGCAGTCAAGTACTTCAGAAACCTAGGGTCCCTCCTAGGATTAGTAGTTAATTGGTCATACCTCCTTGTAACCTGTGGACTAATTTTGATTTGCCGTCTGAGACAACTTCTCAGGTTTTATTATTCTAGTCATTAATCTGGGATGCTATCTTGCCGTCCTCTGGAGTTTTCGTACTCGTCTATTTGTAATTTGTTAGCCAGCCTTATAGGTAGGCAGTTTTTATTCAGGTGATTGGTTCTGGCTCTGTAATGTCCTTCACGTTGACTAAAATAGCAACAATTATTTAGTTGTACAGTGTACCAGTGTCAGACATGATTCTCAGCTTCACATGGATGAATTCATTTATTCTCACTGCAAGCGTATTTGGTAGATACTATTGTTTTCCCATTTTACTGCTGTAGCAACCACATAACTTGCTTGCAGGAAGAGCCCAAGATGTCAAAGCCTTGTAGATGTTATGTAATTAGAGAACAATTTTGTTAAATATAATGTGAATTGGAAAGCCAAGTGGGAAAATGCAGGTGGTCACACAAGTGACTGCAGGCAGATGCTCTTAGTCGTCACACCCTGCTGTTGGCAGTATTTGTTAAATTGTTTTTATTAATACTATCGTTGTTCTTATTATTAGTTATAGTTTATGAAGAACTTACCATGCAGGTTACTTAAACCCTCACGATAACCTTGCAAGGAGGTAGTTATTCCATGTTAGCAGAAGCAGAAACTGAGGTTTTGTGACATTAAGTAATTTGCAAGTCCACATTCCAAGAAACCTGCAGAGCTGGGATTCACATCCAGATCTAGCTGGCTGGAGAGCCCATGTGTTTTCCATAAACATAAGCCTTGCTAAAGTGATGTGCTCTGTCTCTCTCCTCTTACAAAGGCATGGTGAGAGCTTCAGTGATGCCACGCTGTCTTTCAAGGTTCCTTTCTAATTGTTCTGTAAGAAATGAGTGTATCTACATTTGTCTCTCTTTCTGAAGCTACCTTAAACATATGATTTTCCATCTTCCATCGGTTTGTACCTGATTTCTTTAATCACACAGGGAATTCTGTGTATGGTGTTCATTTAACTTGAGGTTTATCTTCTTTATTTTTCCTTCTGTCATATATCTGCTTAAAAGACAGCAATGTTTTCAAGATCATTAAGCATAAGAATCTTCATTTAGATGCCATCAGGAATATGTGAACATTGTCACAAGCTTGGGATTGCCTTCCAAGAGAAGCTGATAGGCCACCTAAGTAGAAAACTTCAGTTCTGAAGATTAGGGTTGTGATGTGGAAAGGAACTCATGAATGAATTCTTGTTCGTTATCATTAGTGCACTTTCATGACTAAGCAAGTGACTGTGAATGTGAGTGCTACCAGGTACCTTATATGCAGACACACCTTATACCTCTGGTTCTGCTTGTGTCTAGTTAAAGTTCTCAGTGTTTTCCAAAAGGCAGTCACTGGGGGTGGGGGTGAGTTGGGGGTGGGGGTATGACATGAAGCAAGTCCCAGCTCTGCCTTTCACTAGGTGAGTAAAGTTGAATAAATTGCTTAACCTTCTAAGCCTCTGGAAATGGAATGGGACTTAGAAAGGCTCTCTTGCCAGAGATCACACACCTCGTAATTAATTGTGAGGATGAAAGGAGTTCAGTCCATGCTAAGTATTCAGATCAGTGCGGGCCGCACAGTGTGCTCAGAAACTGTTAGCTGTTATGAAGAGCCACGGTTGCCACCTTTGCACTTCGCCACCGTTCGTGATCAATCCTGCACCAATGCAAAATGCATAGAATGTCACTTGAAATGAGGGAATAAGAAGACTTGTGCCTTCCCAAAAGGCAGTATTCTGGCCTGTTCTTAAAACTAATTATGAAACTAATGGGGCCTATCAATGGATACTTGATAAGAATACAAATGGTTAGTTTTACCTATAATCAGTTTTTAAACTTTTGGGAAGCTGAAAAGACAAATGTCAAGTATTTTCACTCCTGTTCAAAGGACAGATTGTTTATCTGGGTTCACAGCAACCTTAGGCTCTGAGCAGATTGTACCAATGGAAGTAGAAATCCAGGCTCTTTGGGATATTTACTCCATTAAGTCATGCAGTGATTGTCCCAAATTTGGGGGCAGAAACTTCCCTGTAAGGAACAGCTGGTCTTTTTTATAGTCACCAATGTTACGTAAATGCAACTATATCAAGACCGCTTTTACTAATGCCATCAAGCCCATCCTAAATTAGCATTATTATCTGCCATCTGGTAATGTGCAGAGGGTGTACTTTGTAGAGCAGGACATGTTTCTAACACTGGAGGAATTACTTTCATCTCAGTAGATTGAAAGCAGAAGTTCTAAAGAAAGCCATTAGGGAATCACTCTGTGTTGAGACTATCCTGTGAATAAGCCTCTTGCTGATATTATTTTGCAGAGTCAGCATGTAGTTGTAAGCAACAATTTTGTAAACCTTGTTCATTGCCCTAGGCCTTAGAACCAGCATAAATGATTCAGCTATCATCAGTTACTTTGAAATGGTCACTGGATAATCTGCCTTTTCCATTTATGTTTGAGGAGTGAGTGAGAATAGGAAGGACTGAGATGTCAGGAGGGTCAGTATATAAAATCTGTGTTCATTAGCACTGCAAGTGTCAGATTCCCCAACTCAGTGCTTCTCAGGCAAGTTTAAAAGAGTTTTGACAACGCAAGCGCAAGCAGCTTCTGGAACATCCACCACAAAGTCAGGCTGCATTTGCCAAAGAAGGTGTAAGATGTTGTCAGTGCCTGTGACAGACCCTAAACCTACTCCAGATTTCTTCCCTGAGCTGGCTGCTACAGAAAAGATCAATACCAGGCAAGTGCTGAAAGGGAATCCTTGCATTAAAGTTGGGCAGGTGATCCTTCTTTGCTGCTTCCAAGATGAAATAATTGTCAGCACTGAAACCATGGGCTGTGGCTTCAGGCCTGTATGCACCAGTCACTGAGAAATGATGGTTCCTGCATAGCTTTGCACAGGATGCCCTGCTGCTCTGGACACCAAGAGGTAGCTCTGCCAAGAGAACTAGGCCTTTGAGGTTACTTTAAAGCAAATGATAGACTGTCAGGGGCTGGACTCGTACATGCAATGAGCAGGAGTTCCGATAATAGATGTCATTTCAATGAGGACTGTACACATGAGAAACTTCTCCTGTCTCTGATGATGGAAGACCTTTTATGAATGCTTACATCTGTAATTCACACAGTTGGCACATGCACAAACCCTCGAAATTTATGTTGGCTTTAGTAATCCTTACTGCCCAGTTATCATAATTTACCAAGGTAACATTCCTCCCCAACCAGCCATTACCATCACAGAAACTGCTGCATTTGGCTCGAGGGGATGAGCCACAGAAGGGCCTTCTGACACAGACCTTCTGGGTAATCCAGTCCAAAAGTTGCAAATAACATCTGGAATTTGGCTCTGTAGCATTAGATGAATTTTCTGGGTGTAGTAGAATGTGTATTGCCTGCCCCTCCCCCTGCCCCAAATTACTAAGGTCATCTAGAATTTCCTGATTGAATCATTGAACTCCCATGTGACACATCTTTTTGAGGTTTTTGTATATCAGTGCTTTTAATTTATTCAGTGACATTTTTACCCTCAGTTGGTTTTTTGAAGATGTGGCAAAAAGGCCTCACACTACCTGCCACCAACAGCAACAAATGCCTATGGACAGAGGCTGTGATTCTTCTCTTTGCTTTGCTTTGTGTCTTAAGCAGGAGAAAACTGAAAACCTTAACTGAAGACATCTGTATGGCGGATAGCATCACGTCACAAACAGGTTATAAAGGAGAAGTTGACTGCTTTTTTGTTCATTTTTTCCATTTTTGTTTGTTGGGTTGATTCATGGCTCCACAAACATTTGGGAAGGCCATGTGTTGGAGTAATATGAATTTCAAGTATACCTTGTAGAGATTTTATCAATTTGTTGCCTGAGCAGGAAATGGGATACCTGGTGCTTCATGATCTTAAAGGACCATAGAGGGCAATTCAGTTAATTTTTTTTTCAAATTCCTTCAGCAAAGATACAACAAGCACATCATGTCTAGGTTGCTGACTTTCAGGTGTTTCTGGATTCAGAGATGAATATGTTCTGTTCTGTGTCACAAGAAGTTCTCAGTCTAGTAAAGAAAGATATTAAAAAGCAAGAAACAAACAAAACCCACAGTCTGTTGAGTGAGATGAATCAGTGCTCAGTGAATCTGGAACATGCAGAGAAGGAAACCCCTTGGGAGCAGGCCCTGCGTGCTTTCTCTTGGACTCCTGTGTCCTAAGGTAATCATTCAGAACATCTGTGCCCAGTGAGTGACTGGTTAAATTGAGATACCACTGTGACACAGTGCCCTCATTTCTGAGATGGTTAGGGCTTTATGTATCTGCTGGCTGCTACCCTTGGAAATGCTTTTAGAATAGTAGTGATGAGACTTGATCTTTCGTTGACCTATCCATCTCACACATATGAACAGTTAAGATCCTCTTAAAGCTAGATCTCAATTGTTACTATTGGTAAAGGAACAAAAGAAAATTAGGTTAAAAAGATTATCATTGAAAATCTATCTAAACTTGCTCAATGGATTTTCCAAGGCCCTTTTAATTAACAGTGATAAAAACGTAAATTTCTTCCAAGATTATTGCATTCAGAGTTTGCTCTTATGAGCCATTTATGACTTTTGAAGCTTTAAGAGTCATTCTCCCTAATATGACCTTTTCTTTTAGCAACACCATTCCAATAAAGTATCCTTAAGTGGCCAAAGAGGTGTGGTTTGCCTTCCTTGTCTCTGGCCAAAGATTGTACTTTTCTTCAACCTTGTTAGAACTTTTACATTTTTTTTTTCTTACTGCTCCACTTTTCATCCATCGCTGTTTCAAATAGACATCCAGATTAGAGCAGCAACACAATGTCATGCATTCTGCTGGAGTGGCACAAGCAAGATAGGTGCAGGACACATTTTGAGAAATAAATTTCAGACTCCTTCTTTAGACACCATCAACATTGATCACTTTTGGCTTCCAGGAACTAAATTGGATATAAATGGTTGCAAGTTTCAGGAAGCTAACATATTAAGAAGTGTGAGATGTTACTACATTGTTTTAGGATTTCATTCAGCACATACTGACCACCAACTCTATTTTCTGCTATGGGTCCAAAGTGATGAAGAGCATGGCTTTTACTCCTAAAGCACACCATGTACAGAGCAGACGCAATTGAGGGCACATACAATTACTATAAAGTCTAAGGACCGTGATAGACATTAACGCAAGGTGGAAGGGACACCTCACCCAGCAAGGGGAAGTGAGGGAAGCCTTCCCAGTGGAGGCTGCATCTAAATTAAACCAGAGAGTGAAGGTGCTTGAGCCAAAGGTGTGAGAGCACAGTTGACCTGGCTTACGTAAAGAACGCTCTGGGTCCTATAGAGCAGAGGAGCAGAGGTCAGCGGCAGCAGTGGGCAGAAGAGAAGTTGAGTGAATCAGGAGGCGCCAGGCCTCTATGGGCTTCGGTTCCTGGCTTAGGTTTTATTCTGAAGGCCTTGCGACCTGGAAGCAATTTCAGCAGAACAATGGCTTAAATCTGGCCACAGAGTGAAGAGAGCAGCACCATGGATGGGTTCATACGCTCAGCTTATTTTTGACACTGGTGATGAACACATAGAACAGAAGCACTCAGACCTGAGAGAGGGTGGAAAGCCATTGTGGTGATTTTAGGCACTACAGTGAACACAGGTTTCTCCCGTAGGGAGATATTTGTAGGGTTTTTTAAATGTTAGCATAACAGAGGTGGTAAATTCGATTTTTCTTCTTTAAACAAGTGGGAATGCCAGTGCAGAATTTTTTTTTTTTTGTTTCTTTCCTAGGTGAGCAAATCATCCTGTTTTAACCTGTAGTTTCAAGTCACGTAATGATGGGGATAAGTTCGGAGAGGTGCATCACTAGGAGGCATCATCACTGTGGGGATGTGGGAGAGCATACTTCCACAAACCCAGATGCCTTGTCCTGCCACACACCTGGGCTCTGTGGTAGAGCCAGTTGCCCTAAGCCACAAACCTGTACAGCATGTCACTGAACTGAAAACTGCACAGAAATTAAAACAGCTGGTATTTGTGTATCTAAACATAGAAAAAGTACAGCAAAAATATGATATAAAAGATCAAAAACGGTGTACCTGTAAAAAGAGCTTAGCTGTGAGTGGAGCTTTCAAGACTGGAAGTTCTGGGTGAGTCAGAGAATGGATGGTGACTGAATATGAAGGCCAAGATGTTACTCTACACAGCTGTAGACTTTTAAAACACTTTATGCTTCGAACTATGCTAAATTCATAAAGTTATTCTTTGCTTCAGTAATAATCTGAACATACTATAACTTTTTTTTACTTTATACATATTTAAATTATTTAACTTTTTGACTCTTAAAATACTTAAGGCAAAATTACCTTGGATAGCTGTGCAAAGATATTTGTATCTTTGTAAATTTTTTCTTTTAAAAATGTATTCTTTTTTAAACATTTCAGACATTCTTGTTAAAAACTAAGATACAAGCACACATAATGGCCTGGGCCCACACGGGGTGAGGACCATCAATGTCTCCCGCCTCCACCTCTTGTCCTGCTGGAGGGTGTTTGGTGGTGGTCACACACAAGGCACTGTCCCCTACCGTGATCACAGTGTCATCTTCTGTACACCTGAAGGACTGTCTGGGGCTCCTCTTGAGGTGTCACTTTTGCAGAAATAAATTCATGTTGGTGTGCTTGGTAAGTTTCTTCAGCATGGATTTGCTTGTAAGTAGGTAATGCACCATGAACACTCTATTAATAAAACCGTTCTGTGTTGGGGTCCATGTTTTCAAACTTTTACAGGCACTTGTTGAAGTCTGCAAGCATTTCAGCTAAACCCTCCCCTGTGAATTTTCTTCGTGGCTTTTCTTTCTCCTGAAGTTTCCTTTTGCCTATTCATTTTTCTTCTGCAAATTCCTCCTGCCTATTCTTGAGCTATACGTTCACTGGGCAGTAAGAATTGTTCAGCTCCCTTATACTCGTATGAGCTCACTGCCATATGAAGAGTCCACCACTGAATGGAATGTCATGTGGCAGGCACCTAATTGCACTCACTGAATGTTGTTTGCTCCTTCGTATTCTGTTAATTACACGATATTGAGAGCAATGTGTACTCAGCATAAGCCTCAGAAAATCTTTGAGGGAGTATAACTAAGACATAGTGAAGAGCTTGCCAGGATTCATGTAACACGACACCTACCTGCTGAGTCATAACAATGACATGGGGAGAAAAATATGGAATGTGGGGAACAGATGGAGTCTCTACCTATACTTCATATTAAAATTGTGAATTTGGAGATGGTGGAGTGCCTGATATTGAATGCCTACCCAAGTAGATCTGTACGTCTTATTTGCTAAAATAAAAGCATCTGATTAATTTTTGCCTTGCTGACACTAAAGTTATCACTAAAGTAGACAAAATATGCGAGTAATACCCAAGATTTAATTCTTACCAAAAATGAAGAACCTTAAGAGAAGGAGATTGTATTGTCTTATAGCAATAGTAAAAGAAAGGAACATTAGACACAGATGTGATTTTACATTTCCTGCTTCCTCCAATTGATATTGATTAAAGTATTTCTTTTAAGAGTTTTATGCCTATACATGTTTACCATTTAATTTATGTATAATAAAGGAATAGGAATGAAAAATTTTTTAAACTTTTATTTAATATAAATTTCGAAAGTACAACTTTTGGATTATAGCAGATTTTCCCCCATAACCTCCCTCCCACCTGCAACCATCCCATCTCCCACTCCCTTTCCCATCCCATTCTTCATCAAGATTCATTTTCAATTATCTTTATATATGGAAAATCAACTTAGTATATACTAAGTAAAGTTCAACAGTTTGCACCCACACAGAAACACAAAGTGAAAAGTACTGTTTGAGTACTAGTTATAACATTAATTCACACTGTACAATTCATTAAGGACAGAGATCCTACATGGGGAATAAGTGCACAGTGACTCCTGTTGTTGATTTAACAATTGACACTCTTATTTATGGCATCAGTAATCACCTGAGGCTCTTGTCATGAGTTGCCAAGGCTATGGAAGCCTCTTGAGTTCGCCAACTCCAATCTTATTTAGACAAGGTCATAGTCAAAGTGGAAGTTCTCTCCTCCCTTCAAGAAAGATACCTCCTTCGTTGATGGCCCGTTCTAGGAATGAAAATTTTAAAAGTTGTGAACATGCACTAGAGCAGTCATAATGTTGCTGAATCCTGTTGCATTTTTCTAGTTGAGGGTGGGA
Source organism: Sylvilagus floridanus (assembly GCA_949820135.1). Lineage (NCBI taxonomy): Eukaryota > Metazoa > Chordata > Mammalia > Lagomorpha > Leporidae > Sylvilagus > Sylvilagus floridanus. The sequence goes on along the minus strand of OX463236.1, from coordinate 30,601,524 downwards.
ATGGAAGGGCATAGTTCTGGGTTCAGGGTCACCTTTGTTTAGGCATCTCTAGTATTTTGTTGCAGCACCTCAATTCTAATCTAGTTCTTCATTTCCAACTGACTGAAAGTGCCTGTCTGATGAGGTAACCACTGAAAGGCAATTTGCTCTTTCTCTTTGAGACATTAACTCTTACTTAACAAGAATTTTTGTTTACTTTATCAAAAGTGAGACTCTTGCTGTTCTGCTACCTTGAAGTACTATGATCATTGTGTTGCACCTCAGCCCTACGAGGGCTTTTCATTGGTTCCCACCCCACAGAAATGTGTAATGTTGATGCAGAAGGAACACAGATCACACCAGGAAGAGTGGAAACAATAAAAAGTATGAACGTTATTAAAAGCTATGAACTTTTAAGTAGAACGTGTATTATCCACAGCTTCTTTCTTTTACTAGCAGTCCATGAGTAGAGCCTACACAGATAATCTGGTTCCTGTACTGATTTTCCACACTGGAAGGCTGTTGAGTATTTAGATGTTGGAAAGGCAGCAAGTCAAAGCCACAGGTGTCTGGCATTCTTCTCCTGGTCATAAGCACAGCATTGTATCGTACGTGTGTGATGGCAAAATTTTGCTTGCATATAATTTATGAGATCAGGGTTCTTTTACTTCCCTTTCAGTTCTGTGCTAGTATTTTTTATCATTGTAGTTTGTCAATGTCACTGAAATTTCCCTTTTAGTGAAATATCTCAGGCTGGAGTTGATGGCAAATACTTGATATTGGAAAAGAGATTGGTTTTCTTTTGGGAAATTATTTTCCTCTGCTCTTAGCTATTGCTAATTATGGAACTTTCCTTTTTATTCCTACTGTAATATAATTCTTTCTCAGCTGAAAACAGCCCTCACTCACCAGGTATCCCAAGAGTTATGAGCTCTCTATGCTAGGGTGCATTTTGCAGCATCTGCGAATGGCATAGTTTTACCTATTCTGAGTTAAGAAGGTATCTCTGTGTCATAGTGTGAACTTGGTTACAAGTGTTAAAGAAGTACTAATGCATCCAATTCTGGAAAGGATGGACTCATAATTTGAAAAGAAATTTCCCAATGGAGTGACCTCTTTGTGTCTGTTGTCAGGTATACCCTGTGTTGAATCCTGGTAAACTCATAATCTGAATCTGTTACCTGCCTCTGCCCCTCCATCTGAAATTTTCCATGAAACTGAAGGAAACTTATTTTCTGGATGACCAATTAAGCTTTTCTGAAAGGAGATTTATCATTGGTTTGAATGAACACAATTATATATTTTTATAAAGGTTTTATATACATGCCTTTTACAAATTACATGTATGACTTACGTATTTCTCCTTGATTTCGCCTTTTATTAACATTCTTAAAAACTGAATATGAACTTCTTGAAATTCCTGAAATGTAAATATCATTTAAATCTGACCAATAAACAATAATTCATTGGGCAGATGTTTGACCTAATGATTAAGAAGCTTGCATCCCATATCTGAGTGCCTGAGTGCGATTCCCAGATCTGGCTCCCAGTTCCAGATGCCTGCCAATGCAGACCCTGGGAAGCAGCAGATGATGGCTCAGTTGGAGTTCTGCCACCCACATGGGAGACCTGGATTGAGATCCTGGCTCCTAGCTTTAGCCTGGCCCAGTCAGCCCTTACAGGCATTTGACAAGTGAACCAGCAGATAAGAGCTTTGTTTGCCAGTGTCTATCTCTCTGCCCCTTGAATTAAAAAAAAAAAAAGACTAATTTATTAAGCTGTGTAGAGTTATTAAAAATATATCTATCTGTTTTAAATATTTACTTATTTAATTTCAAAGGCAAAGTTACAGAGCAAGAGAGACAGAGATCTTCCATCTGCTGTTTCACTCCCTAAACAGCTGCGATGGCTGGGCTAGGCCAGGCTGGAGGCAGGAGTCAGATGCTTTTTCTGGGTCTCCTACATGGGTATAGGGGCCCCCTTGGGCCATCATCCTCTGCTGCTTTCACAGGCACAATAGCAAGGAGCTGGATCAGAAGTGGAACAGCTGGTACTCGAACTGATGCCCATCTGGAATGCTGATGCTGCAGGCCGCGGCTTTAACCTACTGTCACAGCACCAGCCCCAAAAGTCTATCTGCTTTTTCTTCACATTGATACTTCATATGATTGTTGAGAACTTTTTGTAATTTACAAAGAGGTCCTATTTGCCTTTTATGTATCACAGATTTCATGTAATATCTAAATTTTTATATTAAGAGCCATTTTCCACTTCAACTCTACATATGAAAATACAAATTTTAAAACAGAAGATGATTATTCTTCAAAGAGTGTGTCTCGTGTATTATAAACTTGAATTACTCACAAAAATACAAATTACACTTTGTTTCATTCCACCTTGGTGCAGTATACTGTAGCTGAAGGTCTTGTGTAATGTATGCCTTACATAATTCTTAATTTGTGCTTTATCGGGCTTCTGTGATTAAAATGCTAGTGTGTTGAAAATCTTTGCTTTTTGTTCCTGCAGACTTACAAGAGTTCCTACTTTCTTTTTTCTCTAACAGATATAAGCTTACCAAAGTCGGCAACAATATGTTACACAGCTGCCTTGCTCAAAGCAAGAGCTGTCTCTGACAAGTAAGTGAGTAATACCTTGTGCAGTACTGCATGCCCAGCTGGACTTGAGGAGATGTGTTGCCTCTGAGGGATTTCTCTGGAAGTTTCTCTTAGTCTGGGAGACCCCTGCTTATGAGCATGCATTTTCCAAAACGTGCTGATCTTTACTTTCAGTACTAAAAGGAGGGAACGTATATCCCCAGGTATTGTAAGGGTGTATGGGTCCCTACAGAGAGATTTATATGAAATTCCATGCCTCTGAGATGACTTCTTTTTTCTTTTTTCTTGGCCAGACAGTAGATAACAAAGGCCTGCTTAGGACTTAAACAAAATGCTGTCCTCTAATTCAGTTTTTGCATACTACTGTTCCTGCAGCAGCCCATAACTGAGTGGTCCTTGTACAGACATGTGACATGGTAGAGGGGATGGCCATCTGCCCATTCTCCACCTCCTCAGTTCCAAATTATCTGCCTAGCCAGGGTCTCTCTGCTTTGAGATGTCAGCTGAGTGGGACATTTGCCTGTTTGATCCAGGCAGGTGGCTATGGCATTTAGAATTTGCCTGAGCATCCAAGGATGACTGGCAGGCGAAAAAGCATAGATGGCTTGACTGTTTTTGAGTTCATAATCACTTGAGATGTGCCCATGCCACCCTCTGTAATGCTGAAAAGCAGAGGAAAGGAAAACAGCCTCTGCTGTGTCAGACAGGTTTGCTGTTAAGTGTGTGTGCACTTCAAGACCGAAGTAATTTTCTTTCATTCTTTTTTATCCTGTAGATCGCCAGTACCTACTGCAACATCTTTTCTCCCTACACAGCGACTCCAGCTTGGGAGGGCAGGGCCAGGGTTGTCACAGCTTCCCCTGTGGTGTCTGCCTGCCAAGCACAGCTCTGGAGTTAGCCCTGGGTGTGAGGTGAGAAAGAGATTGCATGGTCTGGTTTTTTTTTCATTCACTTGGGCAGGTGTCTCACCCACAGTTTCGGTGTGCACAGCCCCTGCCTGTACGGTCCTGAGCAGGCCCGCCTGCTGCCGAAGCTGCAACTTAACCCTCCGTGGCAGCACTGACAAGGGGTTGGGAGCCTCCTTTAAAATTCTCCCCAGTTCTGTTTTTAACCAAGTGCGCTCTTCTGTAACCTAGTTTTCTCTTTTTCCTACACCGTCTGCCCTTGTCAGCCTTCCTCCCTCCCCTCATCCAAGCAGGTTCCTTGTAGAAAATGGAGATTAGCTATTTAGACAGACAGACTTGACAGCTGAACTTCACTCCTGCTGTGATTAGATGCAAGCACGCTTTCTGCTTCTGCTGGGGATTTTGTTGGCCTTGGTCGAGGAGTCACTCAGAGGTTCCATGTAGAAGGAGTTTGGAGAGCTCGTGTCATCGGCTCGCTATGTTTTTATGGGCCCTTGTTCTGTAGATGCCTTTCCCAGTGGATGCCCAAGCAGCGGTCCCAACTGGATGTTGTTTGTCTTTCTGCTTTGCAGATTCTCTCCCGAGGCTGCCTCGCGGCGGGGCCTGAGCACGGCCGAGATGAACGCAGTGGAGGCCATTCACAGAGCTGTGGAGTTCAACCCTCACGTGCCAAAGGTGAGCCTGGGCCCTTCATATGGCGCACTGTGCTTAAACGGGACAGGTCAGGAATCGTGAAACTGGCAAAACTTGCAGATCCTCAAGGCACGGATGTATTTGATGGGTATCATCAAATGTAGATCAAATTGGTATCATCTGTGTGGATCAAATAAACCTTGGGCAGTAATACTGGTTATGAATAAAACTGATAAAAACTGACCAATGTGACAGTCCATGTCTCTATAAATAAATGACAGTATTGGGAAGCAAATAATATGGAAAACCTCAGTGTATGAAAAATATTGTGCTTTGTGAATGCCATTTTAACAGGAATACAGAGTAGCAAATATTTGTCTTAGGTGTTACTCAAATGATTGACCAATTTACAAATACCACATATTTCTGACATGCTTTTTTTATGTTGCTTCTGAAGAAATTAATCAAATCAAGGCAGAGGATATTTCTGTAATCTTTGTTCAAAAGGTGGAGGTATATCGATGATGTACCTGTATTTGGGTACCTGAGTATAGCTGTGTCTCTATAGGCAGCACATTCTGACTTCTTAGAAACTATCCCTGGGACTCACATCAGGTATTACAAGGCATAACTCTCTCAGCATTGCACCTGTGAAAGATGGCAAATGAAGGCTGCATGCTTGTGTTGTTCAGAACTGTGGCAAAAGGGTGTTGTTTGTATGCTGGAGATGATTTATGGAGTTACCTACTTTATTGTGTTGATATCCAGAGTGACAGAGAAGAGTGACCTAATACCATTCCTGAGGTTTTACTCAAGTCAAGATCATCCTTTCACTTAACAGGAAATTGAAGAGTTGTTCCCTGTGCCACGTTTGCATAAGAATGTTTGAGTCCACTCTAGCTCTAGTGGAGAGACACTGGCATGTTTTTTGTCAACTTATGTATCTTGTGCATAAATATATAGCTTTATGTAATGTATTTTTACCTGAACTAAAAGCGTTCATTCAACTTTGGTCAAAATTTAAAACTTACTGTGAAAATATTGTCCTGAATTACAGTAAACTTAGGTCATCCATTAATATTTATCGAATGGCATTCTCTAACTACTGAGCTATTCTATGAGCATAAATAAGGCTCTCTTAGAAGTAATGTTAGCCAATGATATCCTGGCTTCTCAGGCAAAAAACGTGAGCTCAGGTTCTGGCTCTGTCATTCGTCAACCATGTAGCCATGCATTTAGCATCTCAATCTCAAATTTTTGTTTTCCCTTCTCTTTCAAAAGATATAAAAATGTAAGCTGTGCCTATCCTTTTTGATAAAGATCAAGTGAAAATACACTTGAAGTTCCTGAAAAACAGTTGAGTCCCATATAATTTTAGATTATTACAGATGACTTACTTGACTTGTCTAAGAACCAGGCCTTAACTATTCTAGTTTTCCGAACTGAGGCATTGCAATCCTGGGGTGCAAGACAGAAAATCAATACAATAATTGTTGGTTAGATATAGATATTTTGATTGAAGTAGTTATTTCCTTCTCTGGTGGTCTGAAGTGGTTAAATGAGTCTCTGAAGAGTGTTCACAGTCCCAAGAAATAGCTCAAGGCCGCCATGGTCAGCTAGCATTCTGCCTCCAAAATGGAATTACTCTAAAAGTGGAAACACTTGAAATACTTGATTTCACTGTCCTTTCTAAAAGAAGCTGAGGAAAGATAGGGTACCCATATAAACGGATTTCCCACCACTGGGCTTTTAGTGATTGTGCCGAGGGGGTCCTGTTTCCTGGTCCTCTTCCTCTGGTCCCATTTCCACAGCGGAAGGGCTTCCTCTCTTCAGAAGTAACCAGCACCTTGGGTGCACATGTGCTGTACACAGTGCTCTGAACTTTTTTTTTTTTTTTTTTAAAGATTTATTTGAAAGAGCTACAGTGAGGCAGAGGCAGAGAGAGAGAGAAAGGAGAGAGAGAGGGGGAGGAGGGAGGAGGGAGGAGGGAGGAGAGAGGAGAGAGAGAGAGAGAATGTCTTCTATCCGCTGGTTCACTCCCCAATTGGCTGCAATGGCCAGAGCTGTGCCGATCCCAAGCAGGAGCCAGGAGCTTCATCTGGGTCTCCCATGCGGGTGCAGGGGCCCAAGCACTTGGGCCATCTTCCACTGCTTTCCAAGGCCACAGCAGAGAGCTGGATCACAAAAGGAGCAGCTGGGACTTGCACTGGCACCCATATGGGATGCCAGCACTGCAGGCAGCGGCCCCACCCACTACACCACAGCGCCAGCCCCTAAACTTCTTTGATACCTGTTCTATCATGTGTTGGACTGCTTTCTAATTCTTAAGCAAACACACACTGATGCCTTTGCAGGCAGAGGATAGTTGTAGCACTAATAAGACGTCAGTACAGGATATAAACTCTCTTTGGTGTAAGAAGGGGCCTTAGCATTCATCTGGATCCCCTTCTGATGCTGAACTTGACTCTGCTCATAAGAATATGATCATTGTTTTTGTTAATGGTTTCTCTTAAAGATTTCCTTGTGCCAGCACAGTACTAACTGAATTACACATCCCCTCTTGTTTATTTTTCGTAACAACACTATGAGCTGTACCATATTATTGTCCCTATTACGTGAATGAGGGCACCGAAGGTTTGGAGAGGTTGAGTACCCTGCTCATGGTCACACAGCAAAGCTGACAGAGCTCAGACTGGTTTTGGGTTATCTCCTCTTAACTATCACCCTCCTGTGCTTCCCAGACCCCACCAGGGGGCAGACTAGCCCTGGCTGAACCCTTCTAATGATGGAGGGCAGGTTGCTTCCAAGGCGCTTGCTTCCTTGTGGAGATTTCAGATTTCTTACATTTACTGTCATATCTTGGACGCGTGGAAGGCGTGTTTCTCTGTCACAGAAGGTTTTCAGTGGCCTATCATTGGAATGGTTGGTATCGATATGCTATTTTCCCTAATTATAGTCTACCCAGAGGGAGAAAAATTATATATAACTCTCTCTGTCAAACAGTAGCTGAGAACTTCTGTAAATTTCCAGCTTATTTTCACTGGGTATCCCATTAAGCAAAGGCACGTAGGTAATATTTCATCATTTGCTAATATCCCAGGAAGATTACTCTCAGGCACTCCTTTCACCTGCAGACATAAGGAGCAGGAGTAAGGATGCTCTTGCACATACGACAGGCCCGGGAAATCAATGCCACAACTCTATTCTGAAGGAGAGTCTATTGAAGTTGCCAAGTGCTAACCACTAAGCTTTCTGAAGTTTTAGATTTGCCACAGATTAGTAAGGAGGAAGAAAGCCCAATAGACTGATCTTTACAAAAAGAGCTGTCACTCCCCTCTGGAGAAACCACAGTAGTGTCCCCAGCTCCCGCTGGAGACAGTGTAAACTCCTTAGGAGGTTCTTTTCCTTTGAGAAGTTCATTCACTTCAGAAGCATCCTACACCACCATCCTTCACCACCACCCCCTGCCACTAAAGCTACCACCAGGAAGCCTGTAGCTCCTGACACCAGAATTAATCCCTGCCCTCTGTGGTCTCTCACTCCAGTGCATTATGTACCTACGGTTTATTCCCTTTTAAGAACAATGGAGGTGTTAGGATCCTAATGATGCCGCGATTTTCAAGAATTGATTACACAGCTTAAGAAAAGAATTTTTTTAGAAATCATTATCTATTTACTTGCAAGTCAGAGTTACAGAGAGAGGATACACACACACACACACACACACACACAGAGCAAGCGAGCGAGCTTTTATTTGCTTGTTCACCCCCCAAATGGCCGCAACAGCCAGGGCTAGGCTAGGCCAAGGCCAGGAGCCAGGAGCTTCTTCTGGGTCTCCCATTTGGGTGCAGTGGCCCAAGCATTTGGACTATCTTCTACTGTTTTTCCCAGGTGCATTAGCAGGTAGCTGGATCAGAAGTACAGCATCCAGGACTCAAATTGGCACCCAAATGGGATGTCAGCTTTGCAGGCAGTGGCTTTATTACACCACAATGCCAGTCCCAACAAAATAAATTTCTAAACCAATAGGAGATGCTTTCCATGTAATAGTATTAAAACAGGAGCTTTCTAATTTTTTTAAAGATTTATTTTATTTATTCGAAAGTCAGAGTTACAGAGAGAGGAGAGACAGACAGAGAGAGGTTTTCCATCCACTGGTGCACTCCCCAATTGGCTGCAACTACCAGAGCTGTGCCAATCTGAAGCCAGGAGCCAGGAGCTTCCTCCAGGTCTTGCCACACAGGTGCAGATGTTCAAGGACTTGAGCCATCTTCTGCTGCTTTCCCAGGCCATAGCAGAGAGCTGGATCTGAAGTGGAGCTGTCGGGACTCAAACCAGCACCCATATGGGATGTGAGCACTGCAGGCAGTGGCTTTACCCACTTTACCACAGCGCCAGCCCCAGGAGCTTTGCATTTAAAAGTAGTATTCTCCATTTCTCAAGGAACATTTAATTCATGCGATGCTGGACAGATGAAGGGCTATGGTCGTTTCCATTCTGTACCTTCATCTTTATATTGCTACGCTTTATTCATTTTTTTCTTCTGTAAATGTGCTTTACTTGCCCTTCTCTTCCTTAGCAAAATCGAGATTTACATTGGGGCGGGCTGATGGGAGGTGATCCATCAGTGATCTATTCGCACAGGTTTGAGTTAGCTAGCACTCAAGTACTCTTAGTGTGCTGTAGCCATACCTCGAGCCCTTCCCTGCAGGGCCAAAATTTGGATTTGGAAGAGATTATGTTAACTCCTTCAGAGTTCCAAAGAGAACTTTTGTTTCTGAAAAGATTCCAAAAAATAGGCTAAATTATGCTACAGACTATATTGGAGGTGGTTTTGTTCTTTAATGGTATTATAAAACACGTTATTTTATATATTAAAGTATAAAAAAACCATATTTCCTTCTATCCTTTTTTGTATGCGTTTTTAATACTTTTGTACTTTAAAATGTTGGTGGGAAGCTCTTAAGTTGTACTTTATGGTTGGATATTAAGGGTATATTTATTATTTCTGGGGCAGAATCATCAGTTTTAGAGTTCTTTTAAAGATTATCCTCCAACATTAAAGCACAAGTCTTTTATCCATGTGCCTTCAAACTTTTTGAAGTTATCCTCTGTAATTGTTTTTTAGACATGCGTGTGTTGCAAAAACACAACACAGCCTACCCTCTTAACAGTACTTCTGTACACTTAAAATTTTGTTAACTAGATGCACATGTTGTGTAGCAGGTCTCTAGAACTTCTTCATTTTGTGTGATTGAAACTATTACCATGGAGCAGCAACTCCCCATTGTCCGTCTCCCCAGCTCCTGGCAGCCACTTCTGTACTTTTGTTTCTTTGACTACATTAGCCACCTCATATAAACGGAATCACACAATATTTGTCCTACGGCGACTGACTTTGTCACTTAGCTTAATGTTCTCAAGTTCCATCCGCATGAAAATATGGGGACAGCATGCTGTAGCATATGACAGAGTTTTCTTCTTTTTAAAGATAGTAATATTCCACTGTATGCATAGACCACATTTTCTTTATCCATTCAATTGTCCATGGAGGCTTAATTGGTTTCCACTTCATGGCTATTGTGAGTGATGTTGCCTTGAACAAGATCCTGTTCTCACTTCTTTTAGGTGAATACTCAGGAAAGGAATTACTAGATCATATGGTGATTCTGGTTTTTAACATTTGGAGGAATTTCCACATGATCTTCCTTAGCAGCACCATTTTACATTCCCACCAGTAGCACTCAAGTGTTCTGGTTTTTCCGCATGCTTCCCCATGCTTCTTAGCTTCTTGATAGTGGCTATTCTAACAAGTGCGGTAAAATCTCACTGGTTTTGAGTTCTGTTTCCCTGATGATCCCTGATGTTGAGCATTCTTTCATATATCAGTTGGTCATTTGTCCTTTTTTGGGCAAATGTCTTTTCATGGCCTTGCCCATTCTTTAATCAGGTTATAGAGGTTTTGCCATCGAGTTAAGGGGGCTCCACATATATTTTAGATATCAGCCCCTTATCAGACATTTGATTTGCAGATGTTTTCTGTCATCATTCAGGTTGCCTTTTCATACTCTTGATCATTTCCATTGTGGAGCAGAAGCTTCTTAATTTAATGTAATCCCACCTGTCTGTTTTTGCTTTTGTTGCCTGTGCTTTGGGTGTCATGTCCAAGAAATCACTGCCAAGATCACTATCATGAAGCTTTTCCTACATATTTTCTTGTAGGACATTGACAGTTTCAGGCCTTACCTTTAAATCTCTAATGCATTTCCAATGGCTGCAATGGCTGTGGCTGAGCCAGGCCAAAGCCAGGAGCCAGGAGCTTCATCTTGGTCTCCCACTTAGGTGCAGGGGCCCAAGTACTTGGGTCGTCCCCCATTGCTTTCCGAGTTACATCATCAGGGAGCTGGATTGGAAGCAGAGCAGTCAGGACTTGAACCAGTGCCCAGATTGGATGCCAGCACAGCAGACAGGCACTTAACTTTCTATGCCACAGCACCAGGCCCTTGAGTTGGTTTTTGTGTAAGGTATAAGATAGAGGTCCAGTTTCATCATTTTACATATGGATATCCAGTTTTCCCGGCAACATTTGTTGAAGAGCATGATTGACTTCTTGAGTCCTTTATTGTAGACATCAGGTTGACAGTATGAGTCGGATTTTATGTAGATATAAAGATTTTTTAATCTTTAGGATTATTCCTTAGGGTAGATTTATAGAATGGGGATTACTGAGTCATGTGTAGAAAGCTCTTGATATTTACTGCCAAATTGCTTATCAAAAAAAACCCCAAAACACTGTAGTTTGCCCTCCCATCAGCAGGTGGCTGCCTTATTTCATTATACCCTCACTGTCATTGAGCAGTTTCTTTCCAAAAAAAGGTGTATTTATGAATTTATTAAGTACAAATGGAATTTTATTCTAGTTTTGGCTATGTGTAGTAAAGTAGAATGTTGTTAGCTATTTACAGTGATTATGACAGAGCAAGGCATAGCAATCTAAAGGTAGGCAGAACTGTGAAATATCATTGAAAAAGTTCAGTGGTATTCAAAATAATGACTGTCAGTACTTCCTGTCCATGGAGCCAGAGAGAACCATGGGAGGGGACAGTTAATTAACTTCCTGCCCTTCCTTTTTTTGATAAAATGGGGACATAAAAAGTAACAGCTTTGTAGGACTAAAGACAAGTAAAGGGAATTTCATTATATAACTCATCTGGCCCGTGCTCAGTTCATGTCGGCACCATCATCTCTTGCCTTTCACCTCCACCTCTAGTTCTGTGCTTGCTGCTACAAGAACAGGTTCTCTGACCCAGTGCCCTCAGGAGCCCTGCAAGCCTCCAGGTTGACCGAGGCTCCAGCATGTTCTAGCTGCAGTTGTCTGCACCCTGCAGTTGCTTGGTAATTCCTTTGCTTGTGGCTGAGCAGGAGTTAGGCATTTCTGATTCTGAGCATGCTCAAACCCATTCCTCTCATCCCCTTGCCTCCTCTGGTGGAACAGGCATGGGTCTGTTCTAGGAATGAACAAGGTTGCCCATAAAACCTCTGCTTCTTCCACCTTCATTGCCCCTCCCTACAGAAGCAGGATGACCTCTCTGTCATGGAGGTTGACCACTCCTTTCTTTCAGTGATGTAAATCAAATTTCCCATGGCAAGCTACCTGAGCAATCCCTCACACGCACACACACACCATTACTATTGGCTCCCCTAGCAAAGTGTTTCCAGTTTCTACTAAAGTTTTCACTCTTCCCCAAGAATTTCTTCTTCAGCCCATGAAAAACTGAGCAGTTACTCATTTCCTTCTTAGTGGTAGCTCCTTCTGCCTACCAGCTGATGTTGCACTGTGGGAATGAGGCTTCACTACCCACCCGAAGGCAGGAAGAGGACTGTGAGCAGAAGAGAGAGAGAGGCGATAGAAGACCTTCCCTAGCATGGACTCTGTGACCAGCGGGTCCAGGTGTGCAGAATCACAGAGGCAGGGGTCCAGCTGAAGGTCTTCAGGTGCTTCTTTTAAACCAGGATTGACAGGCTTAGCGTCTCTTGGCCTTGGTTGCTTTTCTCCCCTCTCTTTGCTGCCCTGAACACTCTGACTTGGCATCTGTTCTCCTTATCGAAGGTGTCAAGGCTTTCACGCCCTTAGAAGACTTCTTCCTGTTCCTCTCTCAGCTGGAATATGCAGACCTTGTTCAGTTTCTGCTCAACCACAGCACATCTGCTCCAACAGATGTTTACTTGATCATAGGTGTAGTAGCGATCTTCCTGCTCCTATCCACCAACCTTTATATTCTCCAAAAGTATACATTTCTATTGCAGAATCCTCTTTTCCCTCCCAACAGTGAATTCATTTACATTTAATAAGCACCTACTACATGTCAGGCACTGGGACACTGCTCACAACATGGTCTGTACTCTCAAGGAGTGAGTGCTTCGCAGTCATTGATAAGAGAGACCAGGCAGTCTGCTTACTCTTGGGGCTGGAGAAGGCAGCCAGCCAGTGTTCTGGGACTCCTGGAAATCACATCTTGCGCTTTGCTGTTAGGAATCTTCTCTAAGTGTGCATCACCGTGGAGTGGCCTCTCTGTATACAGAGTGCCAAACCTTCTGCTCCCCTCTGAAGACCATGAACATGGTGGTCCCCTGAAGTGGGTGTTGACTCATAAGAGTCAAGCCTGGTCAGTTTCAACAAAGAGGGCTCCGCAAGTCACAGATTCCCTTCACCACCAACACCAAACCCCACTGGCTGACTTAACTGGTTATTAAGCTTTTACTTCTACAAAAACAAATACTCAAATAACCTGGCTGGTGCCGCGGCTCAATAGGCTAATCCTCCGCCTTGCGGCACCGGCACACCAGGTTCTAGTCCTAGTCGGGGCGCCGGATTCTGTCCTGGTTGCTCCTCTTCCAGGCCAGCTCTCTGCTGTGGCCAGGGAGTGCAGTGGAGGATGGCCCAAGTGCTTGGGCCCTGCACCCCATGGGAGACCAGGAGAAGCACCTGGCTCCTGCCTTTGGATGAGTGCGGTGCACCGGCCGCAGCGCACCGGCCACGGCGGCCATTGGAGGGTGAACCAACAGCAAAGGAAGACCTTTCTCTCTCTCTCTCTCTCTCTCTCTCTCTCACTGTCCACTCTGCCTGTCAAAAAAAAAATATAACCCTTTCTTATTTCTGTAAGCAATAAATATTTTTTTCACTCCTCATGCAGGATCATGTGAAACCTTGATAAAGCAAGTGAAAGTCACACTGCTCTGGTTGAACCTGAGATAACAAGTTCTAATAGCCCAGCAACCCCAGGGCACCTTTGTATACAGTTGAGAAATTAACAGGAGCTGGGGCCAGCATTGTGGCACTATAGGATAAGCCTGTGATGCCAGCATCCCATATGAATGTCATTTTATATCCCAGCTGCTCTACTTCCAATCCAACTTCCTGCTGATGTTCCCGGGAAAGCAGCAGTTGATGGTCCAAGTACTTGGACCTTTGCCACCCAAGTGGGAGACCTGGATCCAGTTCCTGGCTCCTGGCTTCAGTTTGGCCCAGCCTTGGCCATTGTGGAATGAACCAGCGGATAGAAAATCTCATTCTCTCTAGCAATCTCTGTCTCTGTCTGTCTCTCTCTCTCTCTCTCTCTCTGTCTAACTCTGCCTTTCAGATAAATAAATAAGATTGTAAAGAAGAGAAGGGAGGCAGAGCAGCCACCACTTGCAAAAGCCATCATCCCATATGGAAGCCAATTCATGTCTCAGCTGTTGCCCTTCTGACCCAACTCCCTGCGAATGGCCTGAGAGAACAGTGGGAAATGGCCCCAGTGTTTGGGTCCCTGCTACTCATGTGAAAGATCCAAATGAAGCTTCTGGCTTCTGGCTCTGCCTGACCCCACCCCAGCCATTGTGGCCATCTGGGGTGTGAACCAGCAGATGCAAGATTGTCTCTCTGTCTTTCCCTCTTTCTCCTTAACTCTTTCAAAGAAATAAAAATAAATAAATAAAAAAGGAAGGTGGGAAGGAAGGAAGGAAAGAAAAGAAAGGAACTAGCAGATCAGATACCTTTGGCCCACTGCCCACACTGGAGAATCAGCTCCTGAGGTTCCACCCGTAACACTGGGCACCTGGTCCCACTCTGAGCAGTTCAGAAGTGCCTGAGGGAGACAGTGCCAGCTCCTTGGGATGCCTGGGTATTGTGGGTGGAGCTGTTGAAGGAAAAAAATCATGAAAAATCCCTAGCTTTCATCTTAATCTTTTGTGACATCTCAGGACTACTAAGCCATGTGCTGTCCTTCCTGGGCAGTGAAGGGCACAACAGGTCCCCCGTGGGTCCTGAGAATTGCCACACTCCTGAAAATTCATTTTACCAACAGGGCAGCAGGGGATGATGGCATATTGCGGTCAGGACCTTGCCTAATAGATACTTAGGTGTGTAGAGTCATGTGAAAATAGAGGGTTGAATTGGGAATGTTATGAGAGAAATGTGTTTCCATTAAAATTTTCCTTTTTTAAAAAAAAAGCTCATCTATTGTAAATCTAGAAACTAATTTCATGGGGATTTCGAGAGGCTTGTGGGGGAAAACATCCTGATAATCGTGTATGCTAATGGGGCATCTACAGGGCATTGTAATAGAGATGGAAATTCCATTTCGTGCAAACACTAAAGCAGTCCTCACTTTATATCTTGGTAAAGCTGATTGACAGAGTATAAAATTGCTTTTTAATCCAATTTAGGAAACAAAATGTATAGTGGGTTTTAGCTTTTAAAAATGCTTGAAGCATGGAAGCAGAAATGTAAAATACCCTGGCAGTTATCTGTGATATTATATATCAATGGCACATTTCAGAAATATTATTTCAATATAAGTTTCTTTGAATTGAGTCATATTTTGTTCCAAAGCTTTTTTGGATTGGAGTAGGGAGAACATATTGTAGAAATATGACCCTGAGGAAAATGGACAGAAACCAGTTTTTAGCCACATTTCTCAGGATTAGAAAGCTTCTAAGTCTCTTTCTTAACCAAAAAGCACTGAAATGGCTTCCACCAAGGCTGCCCCCACCGAGGCCATACCTGCCAAGGTCACCTCGCCAAGGTCACCCCTCCAAGGCCATGTCCACCTAGGCCACTAGACCCTTTGCTCTCTTCTCAAACCCCCATCCTCTTTCATTTCTCCTAAGCAGGTGGCCCCGCAGACAGACCCTTTGGTATCTTGAAGCCAGCCTAGTTCCTGACTCCCTCTCTCGGCACTATGCCTGCATCTCTGCACAGTCTTCTCCCACGTCTTTCCCTCTCTTGCCCACCCCTTCTTGTTGATTTTCTGCGGGCTTCATTCAGTGGGCTCTCCACTCTTGCCCAAAGCTCTCCTGGGGACTCCCAGGAACCCCTACTGCTTGGTGCCACCTCAGCTCCGAAAACCCAAATCTGTGTCTCTGGCTTTTCTCCCAAGCTCCAGACTTCACGCTCACTGCCCCTGAGCTGTTTGTCCTGGGAAGCCCTGCAGGCACTTGAGACTTTGAAAGGTTTGGTACCTTTCATTGCTAAGCCTCTTCTTCCTCTGATGTCTATATCCTACCAAGGATCTCACATTATTCTAGTTTCCTCCGGAAAGAATTTCACAGTCACCATTGATTTCTTTTGTCCTCAGACCCAGGCAGGCACTACGTCCTGGGGGAGCCCCTCAACTTCACTCTCCTGGACTGCGACAGGAGCCTTCTAAGACCTTGCTTTCTTGCATCTCCTTCCTGCCGTGTATTCCTGCACTCACTTGTCC
Organism: Sylvilagus floridanus; assembly: GCA_949820135.1. NCBI lineage: Eukaryota > Metazoa > Chordata > Mammalia > Lagomorpha > Leporidae > Sylvilagus > Sylvilagus floridanus. The sequence goes on along the minus strand of OX463236.1, from coordinate 30,585,648 downwards.
CTGTCTCTCAATGCCACACCCTACACCAACTCACTTCCCACTTGCCCACTGCAGGGCTCTGCAAACTGCTCCCTTGTGTTTGAGCCATAGGATTCCTCAGACCTCCCTGAGATCCCTCCCCTGAAGTTTTGTTTTTCATCAATTTCATGGATTCTGTTTTAAGATTCTTTTTTTTTTCCCCCTTTAAACATATTATTCAGCATCTAAAAGCCTGGAAACCACAGAGAGACTCCGGGCCAAGGGCATACTCTGGAGCGTGTCATGGGAGGCCTTTGACAACCACTTTTCCTGCTTTACTCCCTGGGAGGGTAGAAAAGAGCCGGAGCTCCAGCACAGCCACACGCAACCTGTGCAACCCTGGGCGAGTGACCCAGCTCCTCAACGCCTCCGTTTTCTCATCTGTGATATAGGGATGATAACATCAGGTCCCTCCCAGAGGTGGTGGAAGGAGTGCCTGAGATAACACTTGGCACAGGTGTGCTTAGGTGGGGCAGCCATTAGTGTCTTGTGAGTGTTCGGGCGCCACAGGCGACAAGTACAGCATGCACTTTGATGCTTTGTGGACACGGTCCAGCCTCGCTCCTGGCCTGCAATCTCCCCTCCCCAAGGAAGACATCTCTGAGGAAAAACTGTCATCCACTTGCTAGGATCAGCTTGTATTTTCCTTTTTCTGCGAGGTCGTCTTAGGCACATCGCTCGCCATCTGCTTCCTTGGTGCAAAGAATCTCCGTGCGGTTATTGAGGAGCTCATCATGTTAGTTTTGTGTCTTTATATGGCTTCTTGCTTTCTCTTCTTCTTCCTTCTTCCTTACTACAAGGATGATGCATCCTCAAAGTGCTGACCTAGCCTGATTCGTGTCTGTGCCCTTGAGGTGTTCCCGTATCTGTTCTTGAGGCCCAGGGACCCTCCTATACCAGTGCCCTTGGACCACACTGAGTGCTCCCATGTCTGTGTCCTTAGGGTACCCTGGATGTTTCCATAACTTGGGGTACACTGTAAGTCCCCCCATATTCCTGTCCTTGTGTAAGCTGGAGGTGCTCCCACACCTATACTCCCAAGATACCCTGTGGGCACTCCCATATCTGTGTCCTTGGGTTGCACTGTGGCACTCCCATATCTTTCCTTGGGATGCAAAGTGGGACCTCACACATTTTTCAAATGAAGCAAAGTAACATGAATAGATAAATGACCTGAGAAGAAGCAGGTACCTTGGTGAGGAACCCTTCATGGACCTGCTAAGGTATTTTATCTAGAAGCAGACTCAGTCATCAGTGGAATGTGCAGATACAAGAAATACAGCTCACCTCTACAGTGAGATGAATGATTCATCTTTTCTTTTTTTTAAAAAAAGATTTATTTATTTAATTGAAAGTCATAGTTGGGGGAGGAGGGAGGGGTGGAGATGGAGAGAGAGAGGGCTTCCATCTGCTGGTTCACTCCCCAAATGGCCACAACAGTTGGAACTGGGCCAGGATCTGAATTCCAACAGTTGGAATCTGAAACCAGGATCCAGGAACTTCTTCCAGGTCTTGTATATGGGTGCAGGGACCCAAGGACTTGGGCCATCTTTCACTGCTTTCCCAGGCCATAGCAGAGAGCTGGATCGGAAGTGGAGCAGCCAGAACTTGAACCGGCACCCATATGGGATGCTGGCTTTACCTGCTATACCACAGCGCCAGCCCCCGTTTCATCTCTTTGTTAGGAAAAACAGCTACTCGTCAATGAATGCTTTACATATGTTACCTCTATGTAATCTTCACAAATGTAAGCTGGGGAACTGGGGGCAGGTGTAGTGGTACTGTGGAGTACGCCTTGCATCCTATAATCAGAGTGCCTGGGATCAAGTCCCACCTCTGCACTTCCAATCCAGCTTGCTACTAGGCAGCAGATGATGCCCCGAGGATTTGGGTTTCTGCCACCCATGTGGGAGACCTTTACTGGGGTTTCAGGATCTTGGCTTTGGCTCAGCCCCAACTGCTATAGGTATTTTTGGTGTGTGTGTGGGGAAAACCAGGAAGACACATGAAAACATTTAAACCAACAAGATGTGCATTTTTATTGTTCCATTTTTACAGATGAGTGAATTGAGGTTCAAAGAAATTAAATTATATGTCCAAGGTCTCATAGCTGAATAGTAGAGCCAGGATTTCAAAATAGTGATTCAGGATGACGGATGGCACATGGGAGGAGGTGAAGCAAGGAACCCTGGGGATGTGTACCTCATTGTCCATCACAGCATCATCTGTGTGAACCATGCTGACTTACTGTTGTCCTATTACACTGTGTGTCTCACTGAACCCAGGGAGTAGGCAACATTAAAACAGAACTTGTAGCTTCTCTTCCAACGAATGCTGCTTTAGTCTCTAAATTCTTAATTGACATTTTAAAAGCATTTTCTGGGTTTAGAATTTGTTTTATTAGAGCTATTTATGCCAAAGTATTATACATGTAAAAAAGTTGCTAAACTGGTTATCATTTGTATAATCTGTTTTTTGTGTTTTTGATGCAAGTCTAGAAAATGCATTTGTGTTACATATCTATGTATACATAGATGTGTTTACAAAAAATAAATATACAGAGAGAAAAATGCTTATTACTAAAAACATAGAAAGAACAATAAGAAATTAATTTTTCATAAAATCAAATATTTAACCTCCAATAACATTCTCTCTGACTGCCACATGTTTTTTAATGCCTACATGTACATGTTTATTATCAAAATAATAATCTGTTAAACATATCCCATGACAATTATGTTATATATATAACATGGTACATTGTTTTTGTTGTCATTGTTTTAACTTAAAGACGTATCACGAACATTTCCCATGCTAGGAAATACTCTTCTGCTCCCTGTTTTGGGGAGCAGTGGGTAGTCATCTTCCTCAGGTGCTGTAATTTAATTAACTAGTTCTTTCACATTTTGTTTACTCGGATTTTTGCTAATGACTTTGATGTGTCTGATGCTTTGTTGGCATTGACAATCTCTGCGAAAGAGGGTATGAATTAATTCCATGGCGTTAGCATTTATGTGAAGGGTGACTTTGAGATCATTTTCACTCGACTGATAGAATTTTAAGACCTTAGCAAAAGAGACCTTAACAGTCACCTAGGGTAGCCTCCGTTGGCCAGATCTCCCCAGCAGCTTTCCTGACAGATGGTCCAGCCTCTGACCTTGAGTGGGTGTTGCTCACTGAAGACCACAACCCTCTGCTCTTTTTTACAGCTCCTGACTTGAATGCTTCTAATCCCGCACAAGGAGCTGGGTTCTGACACAAATAGATTTTGAAAAGTTGCTTCCGAAAACTAGATGCACTGCACTTCAAGATCAGCATGATTTGCAAATCTGGGGAGGAAGTTCGAGGCAGGATGGTGGGCAAAGACAGCACAGAATTCTGGTTTAGCTAATAGAAGCCAAGCCATTAATATAGACAGGCAGAGCGTGCTCTCTGATTTGTGAGCTACAGTTATTCTAATTGATTTCTGCATACTTGCGGATAGGAATCTGCCCTCTTCCATTTATTTTTCTCCTGACAAGTAAGATGTGAAATGTTGTTCCATGCCTTTCTAATTTAAATGTTGCACATGTTGAGAACTGATCTCGCCAGCCATTTTAAGCTTGGCCAAAAACATAACACATTGTTGTTATTAGCCTTCATCATTTGGTTAGAGCCAACATTTTGTTTGGAACTATAACAGCGTATAAATCTCCTTTATAGGCATAACCTATTTCTGCCATAAAATAGATAGGATGAGAAGGCAGCACTATTTTCTTGGTGAGCTGCTTCCATGAGCAACGTCATGAGGCTGATTAGACCAGGGGATACTCATTTTCAGACACTTCTTGGGAAGAGAGACTTCAGTTTAATTCAGCCTTTGAGTGTGTATGTTTGTGTTACTTTAATGTGTGAGACACTGTAGGAGGTGCAGTAGGGAACATTAAGATAGAAAGATGCCGCTAGTACCGCGGCTCACTAGGCTAATCCTTATGGTGCCGGCACACCGGGTTCTAGTCCTAGTCGGGGCGCCGGATTCTGTCCCGGTTGCCCCTCTTCCAGGCCAGCTCTCTGCTATGGCCTGGGAGTGCAGTGGAGGATGGCCCAAGTGCTTGGGCCCTGCACCCCATGGGAGACCAGGAGAAGCACCTGGCTCCTGGCTTTGGATCAGCGCGGTGCGCCGGCTGGAGCACACCAGCCATTGGAGGGTGAACCAAGGCAAAGGAAGACCTTTCTGTCTGTCTGTCTCTCTCTCACTGTCCACTCTGCCTGTCCAAAAAAAAGACAGTAAGATTCCAGGGTTCATGCTCTTGTCAGTCTTAGACTCAGCTGAGAAGACAGACACACGGACAGCCGATATTATAGGGTGGTATGTGAAAAGTACGTGTGCACCAAGATCAGAGAGCACTTGGAGGAGAAACAGCATTAACTACAGCTTGCCCTTGGGGGCCACCGATGATATGCTTGAAGCCATCCGTATCCCATTCAACCTGATTCTGACTAAGGCATCTGTTATGGTTGACTCCTGTGATGGATGCTAAGATTTGTTCATGTTCAACATCACTCAATTATTTGAAGATTGGAAACTGTGTCTCCAGCAGTGCCATCCAGAGGGACTTTTCTCTGATAATGGAGAAGCTCCCTACACTGCCCACTACCATAGTCACCAGCCGCTTGTAGCAGTTTGGGACTTCAAATATGGCTAGTGGGACAGTTGAACTGAATTTTTACTTTGTGTTTGATTTTAATTCATTTAAATGTAAATAACTACATGGGGCAGAGGCTACCACATTGGACAGACAGCACAGATTTATAGCTTCCCTTTGTGGGGGATTTTCTAAACCCTTTCCTCCCAGCCATGCTTTCTCTGCCCCACCTCCTTTTAATTTGTTTTCTACTCAAAAATGCAGATAACTTCCAAGGCTCACTTCTTCTCATGCCCCTGTTCCTGAAGGTTCCTTAGGCCAAGGGGAGAGTTCTTTCATAAATATCTAATAAAATGCCTATGAAAGTCTTCTTAACCATAGAAATAAAAGGAATAGTAGCTTATACATTTCTTATGACTACCATCTGAGATTTCTTTATACCTAGGACCATGGGCCAATTGTATTCATGTTTAGTTTAAAAATTCATATAGCATGAACTTTTCTTTAAAAAACTGTTTCATAGATACTCAGATAAAAATTTTATTCTAAGGCTCTCATTAGGCAAGAAAATTTCCCCCTTTTTTTCCCTGATGATTGGAGTAAACCAAATGGTCTCCTTTAACTTGCTCTGAAACAATCCAGTTTGTAGCACTTCACAGGTTTATGTCTTTCTCTTGACTCACAGCCTTGGTGTCTTTTCAGACCATTGCTGGCAGTAGCAACATACATTATAATGGCTTCCATTGAAGTAGCAAAATCAAGAGAAGATACAAGCTATCTCTGAGTATAAAGTGCAACTTCTATGTTTGTGTTGCGGTTGATATTCATTTTAAATATAGTGCTAGTTGTATTTCTGTATAATTCTCTATTGTTGCTTTTCTCAGAAGATTTTTGTTCTGCACTATTTTAAAACAAGGTACAGGAAGAAAGCACTGGCTTGTAGAGTTCAAAAAGGCAAATGAGTTCTCTCAGAACTCATGCTTGAGAAGTTCCCATCAACACAGTGAACACCTCTCACGGAGCAGCCTGGAAAGAGGTCCTTCTGTCTAGGTCTTCCGTCAAGGAGAATTTCTGTACCCCCTGCAGCCCACATGTAGTGATGCTGTCACTGTGCTCCTACTGCTCGCTGGAAATTCTCTCTCTCTGTCTCTCACTCTCGCACTTGCTCTCTCCCTGTCTTTTTTGCTCTCTCTCTCTCTCCTCTTCTTCCTGCAATGAGGCCAGAGGCTTGCAGGTTTCTTCACATGTCAGAGCCACAGTGAGGAGTTTCAGTTGCTGAGCCTAGAGCCCTCCATGTGTCCTCCTGGCACCTACTGGTCTGTGTACCCTGTGCCAGGTATGCCAACAGCAGAGAAAGCTTGTTGAAGGCAGATGCCTGGGGATCCCCAAAAAGATACAAATCCTCAGCTAGATAATGCTGAAGACATGGACATTTGGGTCATAATCTCTTTTCTGTTCATCAGGACTCTTCAGCCTTCACCCTTTTTCATAAACTTCCACTGACAGCAAAACCCACAGGTAATGAATTTGGACATGAAAATGTTTGACCATCTCTTCTCATAGCACTTCCTTTTTCTGTTTATTTAATGTTAGCTAGGCATATAACCCTCCTCCCCCATCACTTGCCAATCTCCATTCTAAAGAAGATGCACAGATGGTTGTGAAAGTTGTGGGAGTGGTGGTGGTGGTGGTGTGTGTGTGTGTTGGGGATGAGTCTGCAAAGGGAAGTAGTTGAGGAGCAGAGCACAGGGAGAATGCCAGCCAGCAAAGAGAGATTCACATTTGCAAATATAAAATACCTTTCTAATTTTGCTTCCCTTTCTGTTCTATAATCAGAACAAACAAAAGAGCAAAAATGGAAAATGTCTTCTCTCAGCTCCCAGAAAGAATACCCCCTCTTGTCCTGTATTCACACTCCCTTTATAGAAGGTAGGAGTAAAGAGGCACACGCTGACACCTTCCCATCATTGGGAAACGATCTAGAGGGACATTACTGTTAGGGGTTCTTTACTGTCCCCCTTCCTTGGGTCTTCTGACGCTCAGGCTGCCACCGTCACTCCCAGCAGCACCCGAGCAGCTGCACAGGGGGCTCTTTTCACAGGACAAGGTCCTTCAAAGTTGAGTGGCGAATATAGAAAGAAACAGTGGGCAGTGCTAGTTAATCTCAAATCTCTGTGGTACCGCTGGTTTAGCCATAGCATTCATGTGTCTATTGTATGTATTTCCATGCTGGTCACAAAATTATACCAAACTGTGTCTTCTACATTTTCCTTTATGTTGTTGGAGTCTATTTATATTTCTTTGATTAGGATCATAGCCTGAAAGCCTACTGTAGGATACTAGTGTAAGCCCAATCATCTGTCAGCAAACTTTGGGTTGCTGCATGTTTTAGTAATTGCCTTCAAATGCAGGCATGAAGTTACAGGTTTGATGAAATGCTTATAAATGGTGGCTTTGGAGAAATCAACCTGTCTATTTCAATATTGAATTCTGAATTACCCTGTATTAACACATCTGTGTTCTGCCTTTTTCGTTTCAGTACCTACTAGAAATGAAAAGCTTAATCCTACCCCCAGAACATATCCTGAAGAGAGGAGACAGTGAAGCAATAGCGTATGCATTCTTTCATCTTGCCCACTGGAAGAGGGTGGAAGGGGCTTTGAATCTTTTGCATTGTACGTGGGAAGGCAGTAAGTAATTTTCTTTCCTTGAAACTTGTTTTTAAAAGTATAAAAAACATGCTAAAGCTCTTTTTGCTGGGGGTATTCATAATGAGCGATGAAGATATGCCTGTGTACAGCTCTTATTTTCTGTGATGGCCCCTCACTGAGACTTTAATGACTTTGGCTCTCCAGTTCCCTGCTGATGGTGGGTGATCCTATGGTGATACCGTGTCCACAGCTCAGAATAGATGGGTTGGATCTGCACTCTTCCAGAAGAGGAGCATCCTGCCACCCAGAAGACATTCTTTGGGGTGCTCAGCCACATGTTGCTCTGATAATGATAATCTTTGGCATGGGATTAGCCTAGTCTTGGACTCGAATTACCACTTCTTGATGGCCTTTCTCAGAGGGTAGCTAAAGGCAACAGTTAGCCTTCACCAGAGCCAGGCTGGTCATATACAAGTGCAGTTATGTGTAAAACAAGAACAGTGGAGCTGGACCTAGTGCTTGGTGGGAGGGGTGGCATTTGTGTGTTGGTACGTAGGTGCCTGTTGGATGGATGTCAGGATGCAAGTAATTGGCTCTCTATAGATCCAATCGTTCTGTGTAAAGCAGGTCCCAGTGGTAGGTGAGACACGCTCCCTGCCCTGGAGAAGCCTGTCAGCTAGTTGGGAGTAGTAACCAGCGGCATGTGGCACCGCCTGGTGATTTTGCAGAAGAGAGTGGTCTGTGGAATCACATGGGCATGGGCAACTTTGAGTCACATGAGATCTGAGTTAAGCCTTAAAGAACCAGGACAGTGTTATAAGCAAAGTCATGTGTGAAGAAGTAATGAGTAGTGGGGGTATTTGAGAAAATATAAAATTGTTAAAAACAGTAGATTATTAGGTATCATGTGCATTGAAATTCTGCTAATATTAAATTAAACCAAAGAAGTATGGCAAAGATATGAGCTTTTTTTTCCCTTTCACAAGGAAACAAAACAGTAAATATTAGAGTCTTCTGATAATTTTTTTCCAGTTCACCCCTACTCTGAGCAGCCCCACAAACAAGTGTCTAATTCATTTCTGTTTATCTCTGCTGCTTCCATTTTCATTTTGATAATCTTCAGCTCCTCCCTTTTCCTGCCCTTCCCTAACCCAGCAGGAATCCAAGTTGGTTCAGGAAGGGAGGGGAGAGGGAGCAAGACAGAATGGGGTGACTCCAAGTTGACAGCGATGAGACTCAAAGTTGTCTGAAGGTTGTTTTGGTTGTATTGAGAATGTTTCTCTATAGAGAATTAATAGCAGGTGCCCTTATGTAATTTACTCTTTATAGTTTGAAGAATGCTGATTTGATTGGTGCCTCCACTGCTACTTAGTAAGTGTACTATACACTGCAGCTGTCTGGTTATGGCACCAGCAACTGAGAGTGGCTGTGTTACAATGTAGCACACTCCACTATGCATGTGAACAGTCCCCTCTGGCTTGCATTTACTGCTGCCTGTAAGGTGTTTTCTCAGGAAGAGACAAGAGAAATGTTACTGAAGCATGAGAAAGAAACCAACAGGTCCAGCAGAGCTGAATATGAGAGGCCTCACTGAGCACTGGTTGTGGATAACTGAAATAGACACGTTGGCTTACCACATAAGAACATACTGGTAGACGAGAATTTTGGAAAGAGTTATGAAGTTGCTCCAATAAGAAATTCACCAGTCTCTATAGTAAGGACACGGAAAGGGCAGGGCAAGGGGTGGTAAAGACTTGCTGTTGAGAGAAGCATCACTGTAAAACAACAACAATCCTGTAAGGAATGACTGGAACTTGTGTTTGGACATTAGTAGTCAGATAACAATGGGAGGTGCCTTGAATCGCCTGAGGAACACAAGGAGACTGAGCAGGGGAGCAGCACTGGGAGATGTCGTCACCTCAGGTTAGATTGGCAGAAGCCTCCATCAGGACACGAAGAAAGGTGGATTTCTAGACGCAGAACAGTATGGCAAGGCCATCAGGTACCTACAGGAGAGGAAATTCTACATTGGATCCTTGCAGTAAAAGAGGAACCACTCTGGGAAAGTAGTTGTGAAAATCAGGTAACTGTGATCCCATGCAAAATCCGTTACAATGCCATTCTACTTTTTGAAAGGGAGCCATGACATTGAACTTGAGAAAAGAGAACTTTGGGAGTGCTTATTACTACTATAAACCAAGTGCTTAAGAATGCCAAGAACCTTGAAGAGCGTTTGTGTAAGTGGGTAATTTACAGAGGCTTGTATTTATATCCTTTCACTTCCTCCTCCTGGTAACGTTCTGAGGCAGTCAGGACAGGGATGCTCGGAGCTTCAGAAGAGGAATCAGATTCATGGAAACTAGAGGGACTCACTGAAGGTCCTGCAGCCCTGGGTGCTGAAGCCAGGATGCAAAGCCAAGGGCCCTTTTCCTTCACTCCACTGACTTGAGGAAGGACAAGAGAATCAGTCATCCCTGAAACATGGGCTCAGAAGGCCACAATTTAAGTTGACATCATTGCTTACATGCTAAGTTATACTTTTTACACCTGGCCCCTTCCTGGTGGTTAGAAAGTTAATTGTTGAGTATAAAATTGTATTCGATTGTTTAATGTTGATTTATGCATTTTATATATAGAATGAGATAAATTACATAAAATAAATAATATGTATGTATAAACAAAGAAAACAGACTAGTAATAAATACACCTGTTTTAAGCAGTTACTAGTGAATTGTGGATTTTAAGTGATTTTTTTCTTCCTGTTTATATTTCTCAAATTTTCTACAGCAGGCACAATCATATTTTCTATTTACAATATATGCAAATACCTGTATTTAGATAAAACTATATTGAATTACAGATTAATTTGATTCTATTTAAAAACAAAGCTGAGGCCAGCTTTGGGTAGTAGCAGGTAAAGTCTCCACCTGCTATACTAGCGACCCACTTTGATGCCAGTTCAAGTCTTGGCTGCTCAACTTCTGATCCAGCTCCCTGCTAATGCACCTGGGAAAGCAGCAGAAGATGGCCCAAGTGCTTGAGCCCCTGCACCCACATGGGAGACCTGAAGAAGCTCCTGGCTCCTGGCTTCAGCCTGGCCCAGCCCTAGCAGTTGTTGCATTTGGGGAGTGAAGCATGGGATGAAAGATATCTTCCCCTCCTCTCTCACCGTAACTCTGTCTTTCAAATAAATAAGATAAATCTTAAAATAAAAGCAAAGCTATAAATATGTCATGTATTCATAGAATGGCAGATGTCCTAAACAGCACTCTGGCCTCAGAATCAGCCCTTAAAGCATTTGGAGCTGGCTGAAGAGCCCATGAGAGTATTTCAGGCATGGAAAGTCAAGGCACTCTGGCAAAAAAAAAAAAAAAAAAAGACCTAAATGAAAGATCTCTGTGAGTGAGATCACAGTGGAAAGAATGAGCCATCAAAGAAGGAGGTACCTTTCTTGAAGGGAGGAGAGAACTTCCACTTTGACTATGACCTTGTCTAAATAAGATCGGAGTTGGCAAGCTCAAGAGGCTTCCATAGCCTTGGAAGCTCATGGCAAGAGCCTCGGGTGATTACTGACACCATAAATAAGAGTGTCAATTGTGGCCGGTGCCATGGCTCGCTTGGCTAATCCTCTGCCTGCGGCGCTGGCACCCAGGATTCTAGTCCCGGTTGGGGCACCGGATTCTGTCCCGGTTGCTCCTCTTCCAGTCCAGCTCTCTGCTGTGGCCCAGGAAGGCAGTGGAGGATGGCCAAAGTCCTTGGGCCCTACACCTGCATGGGAGACCAGGAAGAAGCACCTGGTTCCTGGCTTCGGATCAGCACAGTGTGCCGGCCATAGCGGCCTTTTTGGGGGGTGAACCAACGGAAATAGGAAGACCTTTCTCTCTGTCTCTCTCTCTCTCTCTAACTCTGCCTGTCCAAAATAAATAAACAAACTTTTTTTTTAAAAAAAGTGTGTCAATTGTTAAGTCAACAATGGGAATCACTGTGCACTTACTCCCCATGTAGGATCTCTGTCCTTAATGTGTTGTACTATGTGAATTAACAGCATAACTAGTACTCAAACTAGTACTTTATCCTTTGTGTATCTGTGTGGGTGCAAACTGTTGAAATCTTTACTTAGTATATACTAAGTTGAGCTTCTGTATATAAAGAGAATTGAAAATGAATCTTGATGTGAATGGGATGGGAGAGGGAGCTGGAGATGGGAGGGTTATAGGTGGGAAGGAGGTTATGGGGGGAAAAGCCGCTATATTTCAAAAGTTGTGCTTTGGAAATTTATATTTATTAAATAAAAGTTAAAAAAAAATATGTCATGTAATTTAGAAGAATCAGCACTGCAAACCCAAAAACTGCATTCAATCTTTTGAAATCATTTGTAGATTTATGTCCTTTCTAAGTTGAATTAAATGGAGGTTCAGAGCCCTGGATTTCAAATCAGAGGACTTGGATTAGAATTCTGACCCAGCTATTTGGAGCAGTTTTTACGTAACTGACCTGGGTTTTGGAAACTTTGAATGCTGTGTCCTCCCCTGGTTGGTGGCGTAAGGGCAGGTATCCCAGTTCTGGTTCAAATTCATGGCCCCAGCTAGGCAGCCTGGGCCTAAGCAGAGTAGGCTGCACTTCCCGCAGTCTACCACTTGGTGGTGCCTTTTGACATCTCCAGCCTCTTGGTTTTCTCCATTGAATCATTTTTTTTTCTTCATTCTGAATTTAAGACCATTCCCCAGCTGTTTTCCAACTTCCTTTTTTTCACTTGAAAAAACATTCAGGGAGGAAGGTAATAGTACCTAATTTCACCAGGTTCCATGTTTTGAATGATTATTATTCAGTCTAGCTTTTGGAGATTAAAAAAAGATTCTTGGTTCTGTCAAAAAGTATTGCTTAGGGGGAAGGGGTGGAAACATTTTGTTTTGCTTGTTAATGAATTTATTATGTTGACACATTAGTCATCTTGTGGAACTGAGTTTTCCACCAATCAAGCTGAAAAATCTCCCTTTTTTTGATAAAACCCTGAAGTCTAGCTGATGCATGGCAGAGATTGTTTGGGTTTGAAACATATGGTGGTTTATAAAAAAAAAAAAAAAAAAAAAAACTTGAATCCTCAACCACAAATACATCAGCATTTCAAAGGTTTCCAAAATGTTTGATTCATCACTGCCCCAGCCCTTGAGATTAAACAATATGTTTCTCAAAGTCAAGATAATTAAGAAAGGGGAAAAGTCTTAATTTACAAGGTTTTATAATATGTTTCTTAGTTCATTACACAGCTGCCACCTTATCTGAATTATACTTATTTTAAACACTGTAGTTTCTGGTTATCCTCATACACACTACTACACATATGAGTTGAGTATAAAAAAACATATCTGGGTGGAAAGCCTCATTTGATCTGGGTCTTATTTATACTGATGTTGTGCCTGATGGGGCCCTACCTTAAATGGCACAGCCCCTCCTTTACCTGTAATAAATACTGACGCGGCCTTATCTCCCTCCTACCTTGTACTGTACAAGCCTCTGTTCTGGCTGCATTTATGTTCTCAATCAGTGCTGTCTCCTCACTGTGACTGTGAACTTTAACTTTCTAGTTCTATGTATCAGAAGACCAGTGTGCCATGGGGTAAATCACTTAGCCTGTCTTTGTTTCAGTTTTTTCCACCTACCAAGTAAGGCTCTTTATTTTCTTTCTGGAGACACGTTTTCCCCCAAAGAATCCACTAAATAATGTATAAGATTTGAAGGTGGCATTTTTTTAGGGGGACTAGGCAGAATATTTTCTTTGAGAAGAGAAAATGGCCCATTGTTGAAGCATAGGATGAGATTGTGATTCTAATTTATTCTCTTTGAACCTAATGGCAAATGTTCCCCACTGTAAGATGTGGTTCTTAGGGATTTCCTCTAACCAAACCTTTCCTCCACAAGGCTGGCACCTTTTGAACTATTAAAGCAAGTTCCCACTTCCACCCCTTCAATAGATTCAAAGCTGAATGTTATAATTTCAGAGAAAGCTTGACCCTGATCATAGCTAACTTATCTTAAAAGCTAGTATCCAGATATCATATGCTTCCCCACCGACTACCCAATAGAGCCAGCTCACTCTGTTTATTCATTGGGTCTGGGGGACTGGCTGTAATTTGGATCCACCTGAGTTAATAAAGGGAAATTACCTTTCCTGATTGTGTACTACATTTTATTCAACAAATGTAGAGTCCCTCTCTGATACCAACCATTGTGTTGCAAATACCAAGGTGAATGAGGCTCTGAAGTGTTTTGGGAGAAACATTAATTTTTGTGTATGTGTGTGTATATATATATATATATATATATATATATTCAGCATGTGTGTGTAGGTGTGTGTGTGTGTGTGTGCTGAATAAGAGGAATAGAGGGAACATACAGCCAGTACTATCAAGAAAGCAGGGGCAATGTGTTAGCGTGTTGAGGATCACTGACAAGTTAGTGACTTGGCAATAAAACCTTAGGATTTCTTCTCAGAATTGGAATTTAATCCAGTCAAGAGAAGGTTAGGGCTGGCGCTGTGGCGTAGTAGGCTAAGCTTCTGCCTGCAGCACCAGCATCCCATATGGGCACCGGTTTGAGTCCCAGCTGCTCCTCTTCTGATCCAGCTCTATGCTATGGCCTGGGGAAGCAGTAGAAGATGGCCCAAGTGCTTGGTCCCCAGCACCCACGTGAGAGACCTGGAAGAAGCTTCTGGTTCCTGGCTTCAGATTGGCTCAGTTCCAGCCCTTGCAGCCACTGGGAGTGAACCAGCAGATGGAAGACCTTTCTCTCTGTCTCTTCCTCTAACTTTGCCTCTCAAATAAATAAATGAAATATTTTTTTAAAAAACTACAAATATATATATAGAGAGAAGGTTGTTTTCCCAAGGCTGTGCAACTAGACAGTGAAAAAAAAAATGTGGATCATCACCCAGGCTTTTGACTTTTGAATTTTCTTTAAAATGATTCACAAAAGACAGATGGCCTTCCTGCTGGTTACCTACATTGCAGTGAAAAGCGAGAACATAAAATTTGAATTTTGATGATAATTTTCTGTTCTACCATTTGCACTTCTGATTACTAACCAAAAAAGCAGCATTTTTGGCATATGCTAGAGCGTGACCTGGAGAATGTAGGAGCTTGAGGTTCCTTGGAAACAGAAGTCAGTTAAGGAGGAACCCAACCTCTCCTGAGCAGCCAGATACTGTGTGTAGACACTTTGACCTCTGCTGTCACACTCAACCCAGTTTTACCAACCTTATGAGGTTCATGGCGTTAGCATTTAGCGTAGGTCCTGCTCATCCTTTAGATGTCACCTCTGCAGCTCATTTGTTAAATGAACACACCACTAAGAATCTCTCCTTCAAGACAGGCATTTAGCACAGTGGGAACTTTTGTACTTTTAGGATTATCGGATCATGTTTCCCACACTGGGCGCAGGGGCAGTGTGTGCTGGGCTCATCATTATATCCTTATTACATAGAAGGCACTCACAAGTTGATGAGTGACTGTTGCTAAGAGAGCTGGGATTCAAAGTCATGTCTCTCTGTTGTAAATAATATGAATAAAGTTCTCTGAGATATTCTTTGAAAAGGCAGTGTAGACAAAAAGTACCCCCTAAGCTCTCTCTTTATAATAGGTGGGTGAGAGGTTATCAGGAGTCTTTGAAAAAAATTAGGAATTAGCTTGTTAATCCTTCAGTCCATTCTTTGGTTCTGTCATCTCTTTTCCTAGTTTCAGTGGAAAGCCTCTGTGTGGAACTTAGAACGTGGGTCTGGTTAGGGATGGAAGAAAACAGTTCATGAACTTGATCATGATCAAGTTGATCATGATTGTGTAAGGTGTTCATGAACTAAGTCCCAGTTTGGTTTTGATCCTCCAAGACACAAATGAAATCAGGGTGGTGGAGGAGATAGCACACAGAAGGGAGTACACAAATGTTATTGGTAAAGCATGCATTAATTCTGAGTGGCCAAGCTTTTTGGCCATTTTTAGCCAAATACAGGTATATTTTTAATTTCTCTGAAGTGTGCGTTTTCTCAAAGATTTTGAGTCTGCAGTCATTCATAAAATAGATCTGTTCAAATGACCTTTCTGCATTCTTATTTGTACTACCAAATCACAGTGTTAGTAGTTGCACTTGCAAAATTTCTGGACATTGGCTAAAGGCATGAGGCTCTCTTGGAGAAGTCACGCGTGTTTATTGTGAGAGAGACCTGGAGGTGGGAGGTGGAATGGCCAGGTTTATGCAGTGCCTCTTTCTGGCTCTCTCTAGACCTCCATATCTCACACTTTGCTAGACCCTGCACAGCAGGGTGGGCAAGGGATAAAATTGCAAGCAGAAATTATATTTGATTTGAATGAAGACAGAAGCCTTAATATTATTTTCATAAGCTCAGTGTAAATGACAATGGCATGACAAAGAGTTTTGAAGAGCTCTGTAGGCATCTTCGCTATCTTGGGGGTGGGAAGTAGGGCAACTCAGGAAGCATATTTTATATATATGCGTATGTGTATATTTTAAAAGTTGTATATAACCATGTCTTCACCCTCTTTAATAAAGACTAAAACCAACTAAAAAAGAAAAAGACAAACTTGATGCACAAAATTCTGTATGCACGCCAAGTGCTGATGTAAAGAACCTCATTTGACTGAAAAGACACCAACCAACCATTAGATTTCCATGGCTGAACACTCACAAGATCATGTACACCTATATTTCACTGCAAAAATTGCTCCCTGAAGTGCGAACCAACTTCAATTTTGAATAAAATTTAGCATTCAAATTTATAGCCACCTTGAAAACTAAGGGTTTATTTATATCATAAGAACCTGAACAGATTCTTAATTATGCCAGCCTGGTTGCACATGGAGAATCTGGATTTCTTTTTTTTAATGTAGGTTTTCCCACATTTTTTAGAGCTTTTATAGCAGCATCATTTATGGGAAATGCTATGAAAATCCTGCCATATTATAGTTTAAGTTTAAAGTCAATGCTGCTTAGAAGAGATTCTAGTGTACCTTATGGAGGCACTGAAAGGTTTTTATGCTTTCCCCCCAGTCCTCTTGAAAGTCTGGTTCTGTTGAAAGAGATATTGGTTCCTTCAAGTGATCTCTGGGTGTTAACAATGTGCACAAGGAACCTCCTCTTGCTTGTTCTAGTGGGCAAAAGTCATTTTTGTTTCCATCAAAGAAAAGGTCTGATTCAACTAGCGTGAGCCTTTCATTTTAAGAAGAGTTAAAGTCTGGGGCGTTTTTTAATGTTTTAATCTCTGTTTAAGAGGTTTCTGCTATGAGAAAATTGATAACATTTTTACCTCAGCAAACTGCCAGCACACTGGCTCTGCTCTAATCCCACATTTATAGTGATTTATAGTCTCCGTGGCAATGTGCTGTAACCTCAGAGTGATACCACTGTGGTGTGGATTGACTGCATTCCAAATGCTGGAATCACATACATAATGTTTTTACTTTTAAATAATATTCAGACACTAGAATAAATACCATATGTGCACCGATGCTGGGTACAACAGAACCTTGTCATATATTTTTTTGTGTGTGTGAGAGAGAACGTTCTTTGTTTCTGATTCCTATTTGAAATCAGTATGCAAAAGATAAACATGGACATTGACAGCATTTTGAGAAGGCTTTGGTAATCACACATCTGAGGATGTGGCTACAATCTCTTGAAATGTAGCATTTAAAACTAAAAAGCTTGGTGTGTGTTGCCACCATCCCTCCCTGGCTCCTGTGAAGAAGGCAAGGACTGTTACCTGACATTTCTAGTGTAGGATATAGCTGTTGTATTTTATGTCTATAGCATGCTGGAGTAAAAGTCCATCTGCTAAAGAAAAATGACCTCCATGAGCCCTGTTCATAGGAACAGTGAGAGTAACATGCTGATGACATTGTAACAGGGAGAGTAACACACTTGATAATGGGGAGGGATGGATTGATTGGGAAGCCATAATTCAGTGTGGGGCTAATGTCATCCGATGCCACAAAAGCAGAGTTTAGGTGGCCTGACATCATCAAGATACAGATAATCAATCTCTCCAGCTCTACTTTTTCCCACATGATATTGAAGATTTAAAAGTTTCATAAAGTGTAGAAGTACCTCCCAAGTCATGCATTTTTACATTTTTGTTTTTATCCATCTTGGTTGGAGTCCTAATCCACTTAGACATATTTTTAAAATAGACATGGTAGAATGCCTTTCATATTTGTACATCTGTAACAAGCTCCAATAAGTCAATCCACATTCGCTTCTTGGGGAAGCATTTCAATCCAGGTTTGTGTGATTACCATTGTCTGAGCTATATTGAATTAGTGCTTATAACATTTTTATAATATTTTATACATGATGAAACCCTGGGCATTGAAATTGATGGCTTCCCTACCCCTTTACACCCCTATCCCCACCCAGTTTTGCGAGGCTTGCCCAGAATATATAGTGTGAGATTAATGTGTGAGTAATACATCATAATGTATCTCTGACATTTTATCTGGCACAGGGCTCGGCTGGGTAAGTAGCACCTCCCTTGCAGGAGTGTTCTCCACCATCACAAAAATGTGAAAAAGCCCCTTTTTGAGGTGGGGAAGTCGGGAGGCAAACACTGAACGTCTACCACCTTGTCTCTCTCTTTCAGCTTTTCGGATGATCCCTTATCCCTTGGAAAAGGGGCACCTATTTTATCCTTACCCTATCTGTACAGAAACAGCAGACCGAGAGCTGCTCCCATGTAAGTTTCACCTCTCCTAGTCCTCTCTGCGGCCGGTGAGGGTGGTGTGGCCAGAGGGGGCAATGGGAAGAGGTGGGAATGATAAATGTCTATAATGTTCTTTGTCTTTTATTGCTTTCCTCCCAATCCCTGTCCTTGTTTGATAGCATATGTATTAAAGTGAGTTATGTGAGTGGGTTTGGCTTCAAGCTCTCCAAATTCATCAAAGGGAAAGATGCCAAAAGACTGAAATGGAGATGGAAGAGGCACTGTGTACTGATGGGCCTGAGCCCAGAGACCCCGGGTTTGGGGCAGATTGTCCCCGGGCTGGTCCCTCATGGAGGGTTCTGCCGGGGCCCACCAGCTGCTCCGATGTGGCCTGCGCTGCCTGGAGCTTACAGAGGAAGCGCTGACTTCAGAGGGAGCTGCAGATGAGTCAGGGGTGGGAGGGCAGCACCAGGCCGCTGGCATGGCCGGCAGAGGCGGAGTCACAGGGCAGGGCGGGGGTGCTCCCTGCGGTGATGCAATGCTCTTGGCTGGAGGGGCTTCTGCGGAGCCTCTCGTGTAATGCACATAATGAGTTGGCGTACATGTGCAGAGCACACGTGCAGCCTCAGCACTGTGTAAAAGCACACACAAGGAAAACCCTGCCCTCGAGAACCTTACAAGCTAGCAGTCTAATGGCCCATACCACATGTGGAAAATATTATTTTGGTTTTCTGTAATACAACATTGTTTTGACAGTTCAGGCTAAATAGTTATTATCAGATCAGACTGTGTGTAAGGCGCAGGTCCAGACTCTTCATTGGCCCTGACGTAGGACATAGTTTTCTCCCTCAGATAATAAGCTCCACACTCGGGCTATGTCTCTGTCCCCTGTCCTCTCTCCTGCCACCCCTTCCCTGTGCCCAGCCCCAGTTATGGGGACACCTCATAGCTATCACATATGTAAGTACTTTGCCCTGAGAAACAGTGGAACTTTGAGCCCTGCGAGTGTAGTAAGTATGCAGACACCAGCAGTTTGGAGCCAGTCCCAAACCCCCGGAGTGGTAGCATCTGGGTACAAAACTAATGTCCTGTCATCAGGTTGAGGCAGCAGAAGATGCCCCGCTCGTTGGGTTGGTCGTCAGACTGGATGTGAGAGCTGCTCTCCGCAACGTGCTCCTCACTGTCCGGGTTGTAGTGTGAAAAACGCTTGGTCCCTCACACGACATCAGGTTTCCTTTCCGAAATCCCTGCTACGGGCCCAGAGTTTACCTTTTGACTCCCTCTTCAGGGAGATCCCTGCTGAAGTTTCAGTTTTCCGCTAAGAGAGACAGTTTTCTGAAAAGCACAGTGTTTTTAAATGTTTTAATTGAGTCCCACGCAGTTTCCATGGAGACAGATTAGCTATTAGAACAAGATTACAGAGTTCTTAAACTCCACGAGGATAATCTTTAGAAGCCTGAACTAGGGAATCCTGGCTCCCATTTGTGTAACTGAAGGCAGCGGTGCCAGTCTGTGGCCCTCCACATCCTTCCTGGCTTGGGGCTGAGCTGTGAGGCAGGTTGCTTCCTATATGTGGCACACAGAAAGGACAGCTGTGGTCACGTTCAGTTCTGAGGGCAGTTCCTCCCGCGTTGGAATCCTCACCCAAATTCGAGCAGGCATCCTGGTCTGTGCTTTGTCCCTCCCGGATCCCATCTGCTCCGTGCTGGGCAGGATGGGTTCCCAGTTAAGGCTCTAGTTAACGAGAGCTGCATGCTGGAGGAAAGGCCTTTGGAGCCTGTATTTCCTGGGCAACGTGGGTCCCTCAGGTGCTTTCGGGTAGGCGATGGTGCCCACCTGCCGTTTCCCAGCCACTCCCCCAGGGTTCCGGCCCCAGCAGGTTGCCCTTTCTCCTCTGGCCAACAAACAGCACAGCACACTACAGTCACAGGCAGCCACTTAATGAGCAGAAAGGAGGAGTTGCTTCTCATGGCTTTTGTGCCATAGCTTTTTGATCTCCCTCAAGCCCAGTGCTTGGAGTTTAAAAGTCATGAAAGGCACCCTTTGTTTTGGGTGATTGTTGGAAGTATATTTATCATCAAGAGTCTCCTTCAATTGGGCCAGATAACCCTGAGCGGCCTTGACCCTTACCCCTTACAGGTTGAATAGGCCAGCATGTGAGGTCCTTGTTGAATATCTCTGTCAGGGTAGTAACCTCCACTGACATTTTTAGAGTGTGCCAGGAAAAAATACAAGATAAACTAGTATTGCCTCATTATAATGATATGACAAAATACAGGAAGGTAAAAATGTAGACCAGGGATTTTTTCCCCCAATATACTTGCTTTTGTATTTTCTAGGTTTTGTACAATGGGCATGTGTTTTGAATAAAGTTTTGTTGTTTTGTGGAGAAAGATTGTGTATTAGGCATAGATGGCGCTACTGTTCTTGCCCACACATGTGCAACATCACAAATTATCCCTATCAAGCCTCTAGCTAGAGTGCTGAAGGTTGGCCGTGGACTTGGGAGAACCACATAGGTAGCCTAAAGCTGGGTCAGTTGATGGCTATGGTTTGCCAAGTATCCAACCATTTTCATTTCCAGCAGGGATAGCCAAATCTCCAAAGAGTCAGTCCCACCATATAGAAATTCCCTAAGGATGCATTTTACAGTTCTAATATATCCCCTTTGGTCTTCTCCACAGCTTTCCATGAAGTCTCAGTTTACCCAAAGAAGGAGCTTCCCTTCTTCATTCTCTTTACTGCGGGATTGTGTTCCTTCACAGCCATGCTGGCTCTCCTGACACATCAGTTCCCGGAACTTATGGGAGTCTTCGCAAAGGCTGTGAGTGTTTGCCAAGAGGGAGGCCTCAGGGGACAGACAGTGAAAGCCAAAGGAGGCAGCATAGGAGAAATTGGGGACTGCCACACAGGCGTGCATAGGAGCCTGTGGAGATCCATTGCCCACTGTTCAGTGTTCATTATCACCAATGGAATCAAAAAATTAAGGGTCAAGAGATAAAGTGGGAGTTGTTAATGCATGCCTTGCCTCATTTCATGAAACCAGTTCCCAGCAGTTTCTAAAAAATGCTCAAGGTTCAAAAGGATGGATGGAATAATTTAAAGAATGTTAGCTGATGAAAAATTTGTAGGAAGTTGTTCACTTTGGTTTAAATTGAATGACATTATTTCTAATCTTTGGCTACTGTGGGTCTTTCCTACATGAAGGATGAGATTTATATTTTCAAAGATGATTTCAATAGTTTTTTTAAATGGCCACAAACATTTAGCTTATTTGGGGGATGAACTGAGAGGCCATGGAAGGCTTCTAGTAGTCAGCGCTATGCTTCATGACAATCAGACATGAGCAAATCCATGAAGAGGCTCTAAGGAGGGATGCGGAGAGGAGCTTTAATGAGAAAAGCCACCTCCATGGACAGCCAGGAGCCTTTGTCCCCTTGTTGAATACTGACCATGTTAACCTGGCTGTGCAGTGAGGGTAAGTGTGCTGATGTGGCCACAGCTGAAGGAATCTGGCAGAAAGTTGTTGCCCTGGAATTCCAATCAGATTTCAAGGTGAGTGCACTCAGAAACGAGCATGTCTAACTTGGCTGGGTTGATTGAATCCCTTTCCAGATGATTGACATTTTCTGCGCGGCAGAGTTCAGGGACTGGATTTGCGAGAGTATTTTCATGCGTGTTGAAGATGAACTGGAAATGCCGCCGGCTCCTCAATCTCAACATTTCCAAAAGTGAACTCATCACCCTTCTCCCCCCCCCACCAGAACAGTTCCTCCTCCCGTATTCCTGACCTCTACCAGTGGCCCTGCCATCCACCCAATTACTCAAGCCAGCACCTCAGCAGGCCTCCCAAATTCTGCCCTCCCTCAATCCCTGCATCCCATCGCTCTCGGCCTTCCCAGCTGTCAGTTCTAACCTCCTAAGCAGCTAGGCATCCGACGAGTGCGATTTACCTCTTCCTTTTCTCCTCCTTGCCCCACTGCATCTCGTTCAGGCTAGGTCCTTGTTACTTCTTGCCTGGACTCCCCCAATGGTCTTAACTGATCTCCTTGCTTCTAGGCTTATCCTTTGCAGGTCTTTCTTCTGTACTGACCAAAGAATGATCTACCTAAATTGAAAATCTGAGCATGTCACTTCGCTGCTTGAATTTCTCCAACGGTTTCCCACCCATTTCAGGATCAAGTCCCAGGTCTTTCGCATGGCCTCCAAGGCCCTTTATCATCTGGCCCTTGCTTGCCTCTTCAGCCTCCTCTCTCCCAACTCTTGCACTGACATTGCTCTTCGACCAAATGAATTACTCACCATCCTCAGATGCACCAGGAGCTTGCACAGCTCAGTGCCTTTGCACGTGCTATTTGCATAGAATGCTCTTCATTGTCACTACCCCATCTCATCCACTCTACTAACACCTCTTCATTCTTTCATACTCAGCTTTCTTTAAATGTCTCCTGAGCTGAGTCAGGTGTCCCTATGTGATCCCACAGTATTCCATGGATACGTATATTATCACATTTATTATACTATGTATTATAATTGTTGAAAACTTGTGTGTCCATCTATAGAATGTGAGCTCCTTGAGAGCAGAACTGTGTCTTCCTCATCTCTGTATCCCCAAAGCTTTGCACAGTGCCTTGCACATAGATTTTTAATAAATGATGATTCAATAAATAAATGGTAGTGGTCTCTGCAGAAAGAATCAATGTCAAGATCAGATAAGGTTCACCATTCCTTCTCTTCTTTTGCGCTTAGAGTCATGGACTCTTAGAGTTGAAAGGACCTTAAACAGATTGCCTTCAACAGTAACTCCTAGTGGAGGCCTTCTAGACCCATCTCGAATACTTTCAGTGATGGGGAGCTCACTGACTTAACAGCAAAGCCCATTTCGTTGTTGAATTACTTGGAATTCTTCATGATACTACTAAAATCTGCCTCTCTTACATTTCTACATATTATTTTTATTCTGCCAAACAATTCAACTTTCTCTTTGAAGTTCTTAAGACAGCTCATCTATTCACAGCCCTCTTCTCTTTCGTTCAGGCTAATATTTTAAATTTCCTTAAGTCTTCTGTATGTGATGGATTTCTAACCTCAGTATCACCCAGATTTCCACCTTGGATGTTGCTTAGTTAATGGGTCTGCACTGTTTGTTATTTTCATCTACTCTCTTACCAATCTCTGAGTAAAAATAGTTGCCAAAATTCTGAAGTTAAAGTGTAAGTTTAGTGGAATGTGAATATGAATATTTGTACATTAGACAGTTACTGTTCCACCTTATTTCTCCCTTACACAAGTTTTAGAGCATATTTGTGTAAGAATGCCTTTGGTCCAACAGTGGTGTAGCACTTGGGAGTTGGGGTTAAGTATAGAGATTCACAGCCTCCAGTGTGCATAGATTTCAGCTGGCCATGCCACCAGAAAACAAGAATCTTGAGTGTTAATCCCTAGGAAGCTGTATTTCTAAGCAGGCCCAGGGGATTCTGAGGACGGAGGTTGGTGATTGGTCTCAACAATGCCGA
This sequence comes from Sylvilagus floridanus, assembly GCA_949820135.1. Taxonomy (NCBI): domain Eukaryota; kingdom Metazoa; phylum Chordata; class Mammalia; order Lagomorpha; family Leporidae; genus Sylvilagus; species Sylvilagus floridanus. The sequence continues at coordinate 30,562,133 of OX463236.1, read as the reverse complement.
ACCTTCGAGCAACTGTTGGCAGCCATGTGCTGGCAGATCTGCTCGGTGAAAGCGTCACGGGACACAGTGGTTTCAGTCTGGCTGTACCTTGGAGCCACTGAGGCACTTCACAGTGACTGATACCTGCTCCCACTTCAGACTTGATTGGTCCAGGGCACAGCCTGGGCACCTAAGTTGTCAGAGGCTTGACAGTGACTCAGACTGTGTGACCAGGGCTGAGAACCAGCACACTGAATGACATCACTGATCGCCTGGGACTTTAAGCAGCAAGAGCACTGGGAGGGGAGGGGGTCGGGGTGGGGCAGCTGGTGAGTAGAAAACTGCGTGGGTGTGCAACCCTCTCTCCAGAGTCCTGGAAAGGCACGTTTGTAATGGAGGTTAAACGAGAGGCCACTCCTCGTTTACTATTTCCAAGCCTTTGGTTTTTCACTCCAGGAGCAAATGATTTTATGAAACATACATTTGCCTTTAGGGTCTGCATGTTTCTGTGGGGTAGGTTGATCAGTTGTCCGTAAGTTTCAAAGGTCATATAAGTAGGCTTGCTCTGGAGCCTCTGATTGGAGGCTCACATCCATCTCGTTAAGGTCTAGCAGTCTCCAGCAGGTCTGGCGAGACTTGTGGGGAAGGAAGATGGATGGCCTGAGAGAGACAAGCCACACCCGGCCCCGCCCCCAGTATCTTCTCCGCATCCTCCTCACTGTCACTGCATCAGGCCCGTCCTGAAGCACCCACCCTGCACCCCACGGGTTATCACAGCTGCCCTAAAGGCCATCTGCAGCTTGTGAAAATGATTTTCTCAGCCTTCTCCCGAGATAACGTCCCTGGGATAATGACTTGGAGTAGACGCAGGGAGATTGCACTGCCACCCGCCAGCCTGTGCAGCTTGGGAACTCTGCACCGTGTTTACATGTTGGTTTGCAGCCATCAAGGAAGCTGACAGTGACGGGAGAGCCCCTGGAAAACAGTCAAAGGAGAGGTTTCAACAGCCGCCCCGCCCCCGCGTGATCGACTTCAATGACTTAGGATGAACTCTTCCTAGAATGTTTAGGTACCTAGATAAGGCTGCTCATATAAATAAGTTACGCCCAACTCACCCCTCACAGAATGCAGGAAGGTCCCCAGTCTGACCCTCTGCTCTCAAGGGCCCCGTCCCTATCCCTCTGGTCTCTCTCCTTCCCAGAGACTGAGCACCCTGACTTCTGACTCTCATCTTCACTTATAGGCCCTGACCTCTTTGAAGTCTGATATTGATTACAGTGAAATGTCAATTGTCTGAGGGCACCAGGGCACCTGGAACGTATTCAGATAAGTAGAGGCATTCCGGACGTGCATGCAGCCTGTTGGGAGCCCTGACCTCTTTCTAAGTGATGCTGTTTCAGGAAAAGGAGGATCAGGCGATTGAAGTGTCACTCTCTCTTTTTTATTAGCTGAGTTGCTTTTTCTCACCACACGACATTGATTGAATTATGGGGCGCTTTGGTTAGAGATTTGACCGTGTATCTCTGCCCTCTGAACAGAAGTTTTCCACATTGAGATAGATGGGCTGTTTCAGGGTTGCCTGGTGTTGCTCATTCAGACTTAACTTTCCAGGCAATAAATTTCTCCCCAAGTCCAGAAGTGTTAGTGCCGTTTCTCTGTGTGTATTGGTTGGGTCTCAGGCAAAGTTGTAATGACTAATTTTCAAACGTGTGACAAAGTACAACTAAGCATAGAAAGCAAGGCATGCTCCTTCAAACTTTTAAAAATACTACCAGATGAAGGCCGTGGGTGTTTATCTGGTTACCAAATGGAAGTGTTTAGGAGCTTCGGATGCCCCACTACCTTGTATGCTTGTATGGTGTAGGACAGAGAGGAAGACGTGGGGCATTGTGCTAGGAAGAAGGCGGCTTATTTGCAAGACAGTAAATTAGGCTCTCTAGGATAGAGTTCAAAGGAGTCTTGCTCAATTCCCCAAAGAATGGAGCATTCTAGATGTGAAGGAGAGACATTATGCATTCCATGCATTTTAGACATTGGGACTTAAACCTTGTTGAGAATAGCAAGTGTCATATAGGACAGAACAGTCCGTTGCGTCTTACTGTGCAGCATGGGAAGAGCTGGCAGTTATGGATGTCAAAGAGAATGGAGCATTCCTCTTGATTTGGGGCTTTTTTATTCAAGTTAAGTCAGTGCCCAAAACAAAGCAAATAAAGAAAAAAGGCCTTTATCTCGAACTAACTCTGTAACATCTTCCCATTCATTCTGCACCTGAGGTTGAGGCTCCTGATGTCCCCACATTCTAGTGTGTGATGACTTTGAGGGACATCTGTCCTTTAACTGCACTGGCTCATGCCTCATATTCAGCAGTTCCTTCCCCACTCTGTCACAAATTCAGCAGTTCTGATCTGTTTTTGGTCAAGTCTTTAGGATACGATAACTTCACCAGCAGTATCTCCTTGTTTATTGAGCCCCATCTTCTAACACCTGTTGGAATCTCTGGCTTATCCAGAGCACTTAAGCACTTATCTCCTCTTTATAGAGTTGAGTATTATGGGCAAATGCTGTGGTTTATTGAGCCTTGTCATTTTCTGATTATATATGTGTGTATGTGTTTGAAAGGGACATGTAATACAACACATGCATAACTATGTATATACACAAGGGATAAAAGTTCATGGGAAATGGAATTAAAAGATAGCTTTATTTTGCTGCAAAAAAATTGAAATCCATGCATATGAGGTCTTTCAAAAGTTCATAGAAAATATGCAATTTCTTTTAGTTTTGTACCAAAATAAATCATTGAATTTCATTCTTCTACAAACTCTTTGAAGTACCTTCATATATATATATATATATATATATATATATGTTTATACTTAATTTTTAAATGTTACCGTGTTGGAAATTTCAGCACTAGGCTTGTTCCACATTCATTATCTTCATATCACCAGGATTTTACAACTACTTTCAGAGGCAGCTGGGGCAGTAAGTACTCATTTCTGGATTCAGTGTCTCCATCATTGTCTCCTAACTGCTTCATCAGTGGTACCCAGTCTAGTTCTAAAATGTGGAAAGAGATAGGCAGTTGGGTGAGCATCCCAAGGACATCAGAAACTGCCACACACTTAGCACTCACCTGAGGACAGGACTTCCCTGCTTTTACTCAAGCACAAACGTGGCTGTCTGCTCCTTAGCTGCAACCCAGCCTCATGGTCAAGGCTCTCCCAGCCTCCTCCTGACCCACTCTTAAACTCGACCTCTAAGTGTATCAACTAAACAGAGCCACTTTGTCTCTGCTGGTCATCTCCTTTGCTTCCCCTTTTCTGTTGAGGCTGTCTATTGAGCCTGTAGGGCCCACCCTGCTCGTATTTTTCATCCGTACCCTATCTCTATCTCTTGATTCCCCAACCATCCATTGGGATCTGTTGCAGTTGCCTCACTTACATTTTTCAACATTCCTTTTCTGAACCTTCCTGGTACTTTCTTTGGGCTTCTGTCCTGTGTGGCTATCCTGCCTGGCCAATCTGGTCATTATTTGGCTCTGCCAAGGTCTTAGTGGCCCTGCTCCCTCCACCAGTGGACCTTGAGCTTCTTCACCAGGGTAGGGAGGTGGGGGCATTGTCCTCCAGGCTCTTACATTTGCCCAGGGCTTAAGTGCCTTACTGAGTAAATATATTTAATTAACATAAACGATAGATATGGAAATGGATTCCAAATTTACAGTAACTGAGTTTCCTTCATGTAAATCTCAAACTTGGTGATCAAGCTATAATGTGTTAGAGGCCTTCTCAGTATGTGTTCTACTTGTCTTTAAAAAAAGAAAAATTCTGCAGTCAGTGAATTTGGGAAACTTGCCCACCATACGTCTTCTTGAGGACCCAAGATCCATAGAATGTGTGACCAAGCATACATAGCATCATTAAGTGCACTCTCCGCTGAACTTGTCTGATCGCAGAACCACATCCCCTCTGCACGTGATACACACACTCTGTATTATCCTGTGGGCAGTTCTGGGAGGTGTAGACAAAGCTGTGCTGTGAGCAAGGGATTAGGAGAGAGGATTCAACAGTTGAACCATGTGCTGAACCAGAGTGGGATACTTTGGTCTGAACAGAGGGCAAGGAGACCGTCCATGTACCCTTCTCTTCCCTGAATGGGATGGGGCCACCCTCCGCTACCACCAAGAGGAGTCTGACTCTTGAAAGCCATAGCTAATGAGCATTGTTCTCTACATGGAAAGAGGAAGGAATTTAGTAGCCAAATGATGGTCTCTGAAGGATGGCTCAGAGCAGCTCTTTCAACAAGACTCGTCCTGCCTGGAATAGCGAGCCTGCTGCTTTCCCTGCAGCTCTGGGGTGCCTGCCGCCACACAGCTGGTTCAGAAATAAGCAGGGCTGCACAGATGTTTGAGAGACAACAGGATCCCAAAGCAATTTATGTACAACAAACTTGACTTTGTAAATTGCCACTTCCACTTAAAATTGCTAAACTCAGATGCATGGGCAGGTGGTCTAAACTGTCGTTGTCTTTCCAAAGTCTTCAGCCCACCTTGCCACCCATCTGTCATGCCTGTTTGATGACACCCACCATCTTCACGGGCAGCCAGCATATCCCAAAGCTGAGCAGGTCAACCTGGGCACCGCAGGCCATCTGTCTGCAGACACTGCTCCCTTAGCTCCTGGGACAGGCGGCGGGGGCTGGAATGTGGCTCTGCCCATCAACCAGTGCTTCCTATGAAGGTCAAGATGAGACTGCAGCCTACAGAGACTTGCATAATACAGACTTGGGACGCACGCATGGGTCGGAGAGGTGCGTTGCATATTTGTGGACAAGGTCACCCCTGACTGCCGTGTCTTTCTGGTTTCTTTGCAGTTCCTCAGCACTTTGTTTGCCCCCTTAAACTTTGTCATGGAGAAGGTGGAGAGCATCCTCCCATCCAGCCTGTGGCACCAGCTCACACGGATCTGAGGGAGCCCACGCCGCTCGCTCACCTCGCCCCGCTGGCTGCCACCTCTCTTCCGTGCCCACTCCTCACGGACGGCGGGAGAGCAGGAGGCTGGCGGGGAGGGGAAGCCATCCCAAGACGGCAGAGTGTTCATGGACTGTCCCTTCCGTATTAAAGGCTGTTTGGTTGTACACAATTCATTCATGTTCAGTTCTATTTTATTTTGCCTTCAGAAAAGAAAAAAAAAGTCAAAAATAAACTTTTGTGTATTGCAGCAACAAGTTGTGTGTTCCCGTGTCTTCCAACCCTGCAAAGTGTTGGTATCCCAAGGTCAAACCTACAGATTTACATTTTGTTTGCCAGGGACCCAGATCTGCCGAGGTTCTCTTTGCTGATGGAACTCATCTCAGCTGGCCAGAGGAACCGCTCACAGTCAGTGACTTGGAAAATGGAATTTTGGGTTCAAAATTGCTCTGTTTTTCACCCCCAAACTGAATATCTTCCTAGGCCAAATGCGTGAAAAGAAGCTTCCCAAATGAATGGCAGACAGCACTAATGTGGCGTAACAGGTTGCCCCAGTTCAGAGACTCTATCCAGGATAGTATCCAACTCTGTCATTCCAGGAATCATTTACATTTTGCTTTAGAAAACTTCTCATGAGAAGGAAACTTCCAACAAGAAACTACAAATCCAAGTAGAAAACGACCACTTTACCAACCTTGCCATCTTTACAATTTAATTAATTTATTTGAAAGGCAGAGAGACAGGAAGAGATCTCCCATCCGCTGGTCTACTTCCCAATTGCCCACAACAACCAGGACTAGGCTAGGCTGAAGCCAGGATCTGGGAACTCAATCCAGGTTTCCCCTGTGGATGGCAGGAACCCAAGTACTTGAGCCATCACCTGCTGCCTCCTAGGATTAGCACTGGCAGGGCCTCAAACCAGGCACTCCAGTATGGGATGCAGCCGTCCCCAGTGGCCCCTTAACCAGTGCAGCGATGACCCTGAATGTGGCCATTTTTAAAATCTCCTCCCATGAGGGTACTTTTTATTTATTTTTTCAATGTTTGCATTCCTGATGCTCCAATGTTAACATTCTTTGAGTATTTTAGAGCTCTAAACCAAAATGATTGTTTGTCCTCACGCCTTTGAAAGCCTTGCCCATGAGTCATACCTTGCTTAGCATCTGACTCTCCTTCAGCAAAAAATGAGAAAGAAGATCAAAGAAATAGACTTGAATTCCATTTTAGAAGTGAAACGTAGCTCTATTTAAAAGTCTCAGTGCAATACCTTAGAAAAACCACTGTCCTTTACACAGTTTATTTTCTCTTTTCTTTAGAATCCTAAAGCTTTGCCCACCTGTGTGAAAACAAGCATCTTCCCATGTGGACTTCCTGCAAGCTCCTAGTTTTATCCAAGAGGAAAGTCAGGTGGGAGATAATGTTTAGGTGCACCAGGGCTTCTTAAACTTTTGGCAAATTTTTTTGTACCCACTTTGTGCTTTTGACTCTTGCCCTTCAGGAAAGCTCCTAGTATGAGGTTGAACCCTGTTTTTCAATCCAGTAGTGCTGCTCTTGAGGACAGAGTCACGTCTGCCTTATTGACCTCTTTATCTCTTCTTTCTCCAACACAGCCCTTGATGGAGTAGATGCTCAAATGATTGGAATGAATGTGTGAGAGAGGTATGATAGGTACAAATAAACTTTTGCCCATGTTCAGAGGAGAAAGAGTGGTCCCAGCTGCGAAGGGCCAGGGAAGCCTAGGAGTGTAATTCTGAGGTGCATGCAAGAGGAGCTATGTGACACATTCTTTGGTTCAATAGATGAGGGAACCAAGAGATTTTGACCTGGCTGAGCTGCGACTCCAGGTTGTGATAAGTATTAGATGAGAGGTGTAAGAATCTGTAAGCATGGGAAATAGAAATGGGTCAAAGTAAGTTGCTACAAACCCCAGGTTGCCAGAAATGCAGCAAAGAAGTATAAGATAAGGATTTAAAAGTGCCTAGTGAATTTCATAATCAGGACCTGAGACAGTTTCATGGAAAGGAGAGGTGGTGGTTAGACTTCAAGGGTAGAAGGAATTGGAGGATGAATGTGGAAGAAATATGGGGGCAGAATGAGTCATGGGCGCATAATAGAGACTGTTGGAGGAATGGGCCTGTGGGCCAAAATGCTGTGACCCCAATGCTCCGTTTCTTCCGCCTGCCCCCTCAACTCCTCTGCTTGATGCGTGAGCACGTCACCGCCCATTCTTGCAGGTCTGGCATCTTTGGGCCTGATATCAGAGAGGGTGCTCCTTTGCCCACTCTGTCTTGCTTTGTTGTCCAAAAGGAAAAGCATACAAGCCCTCTTTTATCTGAAGGGTTCCATGCAAATCTGCAGAGACATGGAGCAAAAGAAACCAAAACGGGAGCAAAGTTGTTTTTATGGTGATCGTTTTTACAGGCTTCTTATACTCTGTTCATGGTCCGTGGTTCCTGACTTCTTAATGAGATAGCAACTGGAAACCGTGCCTCATTCTCCCTCTCTGCTTTTATTTCCACTTGAGGGTGCATCAAAATCCATTCTGATAGGCGTTTCTCTGGGAACATTTGTGCTGCTAGCAGGGCACTGAGTGTCCCTTAGCCTCAACTTGTGTATGTCTTTGCTGGAATCCAAATGCAAACTTTCTGAATTACATACCAGCAAATGGAGTCTCTCAATGTATACAGGAAATGATACAATAGGACCAAATGGGATGATCTCTGGGTTGGTTTAACTTCTTTGATCAGTTTTTGTCAGTATCCAGGTTATTCTGGCTTCACAAAAGAATTAGGGAGCCTGCCTGCCAGTGTTTGAATGGCTTGCCCTCCAAGATGCATGCAGTAGCTGAATCCCAATTGTGAGGCAGTCAAGAGGGCGACAACTTAATTTGACTGTGTTGCTTAGAAGTGGGGCCTTTGGAAGGTCAACAGGGTAGAGCCCCTGTGATTGAATATTTGCTAGCAAGAGACCAGGAGACACACATATGCGCTTCCTTTTCCTTGCCATGTGGTGACCTCAGGCCTCAGGATTTTGCCAGTAAGAAGGCTGTCGCCAGACACAGCCCCTCCACCTTGCACCTCCAGAACTGTGAGCCAAAATAAACTTCTTTACCAACTTCCCAGACTCCGGTATTCTATTATAGAAATGGTAACAGAAAGTGGAATAATACACTTCCACCTTTGTATATGGTCTGGAATATTTAAACGCCGAAATTACTTACTGTTACAGGATTAAATAATACTCAGACATGAAGCATATGATTTTAGTGCTTTGTTACTGGTAGATTTTGGATCACCTTTCACTATGTGTGGTGATTGGTCCATGCAAACCTTCCTCCTCTGATGTTCAGTTGATTGTATATTTTCCTTTTTTTTTTAAAGATTTATTTATTTATTTGAAAGTCAGAGTTACACAGAGAGAGGAAAGGCAGAGAGAGAGAGAGAGAGAGGTCTTCCGTCCGATGTTTCACTCTCCAGATGGCTGCAACGGCCGGAGCTGCGCCGATCAGAAGCCGGGAGCCCGGAGCTTCTTCCAGGTCTCCCATGCGGATGCAGGGGCCTGAGGACTTGGCCATCTTCTACTGCTTTCCCAGGCCATAGCAGAGAGCTGGATTGGAAGAGGAGCAGGTGGGACTCCAACCAGCACCCATATAGGATGCTGGTGCTTCAGGCTGGGGTGTTAACTTGCTGCACCACAGCGCCGGCCCCCATGATTGCATATTTTTCTAGAAAATTACCGTTTTCTGTAGGCATTCAAATGTGTTATCAGAGCGAAATGAATATACAATTTATATATTTAATCTCTGCATTTGTGGGGTTTTCTCTTTGTTTGTTTGTAATTGTGTGTATTTTTTGCTGTCTTTCTCCCCTTTTAAAATAGATTTCTTTTAAAGATTTATTTATTTATTTGAAAGTCAGAGTTACACAGAGAGAGAAGGAGAGGCAGAGAAAGAGAGGTCTTCCATATAATGGTTCACTCCCCAATTGCCCACAACAGCCAGAGCTGTGCCGATCCAAAGCCAGGAGCTTCCTCCACATTTTCCATTTGGGTGCAAGGGCCCAAGGACCTGTGCCGCCTTCTACTGCTTTCCCAGGCCATAGTAGAGAACTGGATCAGAAGTGGAGCAGCCGGGACTTGAACTGGCGCCCATATGGGATGCTGGCACTGCAAGCAGTGGCTTTACCCGCTAAGCCACAGCACCGACCCCCTAAAATAGATTTATCTCTGTAATCTGGTTCTTTTAAAGAAACAAATTTTAGCTGATTAATTCATTCAACAATTCTTTTTGTTATATATTTTATTTTTTTAACTTTTATTTGATAAATATAAATTTCCAAAGTACAGCTTTTGGATTACAGTGGCTTTTTTCCCCTATAACTTCCCTCCCACTCGCAAACCCTCCCCTCTCCCGCCCCCTCTCCTATCCCATTCACATCAAGATTCATTTTCAATTCTCTATATACAGAAGATCAACTTAGTATATACTAAGTAAAGATTTCAACAGACTGCAACCACACAAAAACACAAAGTGTAAAGTACTGTTTGAATACTAGTTATACCACTAATTCACATAGTACACCACATTAAGGACAGAAATCCTACATGGGGAGTAAGTGCACAGTGATTCCTGTTGTTGATTTAACAATTGACACTCTTATTTATGGCATCAGTAATCACCTGAGGCTCTTTTCATGAGTTGCCAAGGCTATGGAAGCCTCTTGAGTTCGCCAACTCCGATCTTATTTAGACAAGGTCATAGTCAAAGTGGAAGTTCTCTCCTCCCTTCAAGAAAGGGACCTCCTTCTTTGATGGCTGTGTTCTTTCCACTGAGATCTCACTCGCAGAGATCTTTCATTTAGGTGTTTTTTTTTTTTTTTTTTTGCCAGAGTGTCTTGACTTTCCATGCCTGAAATACTCTCATGGGCTCTTCAGCCAGATCCAAATGCCTTAAGGGCTGATTCTGAGGCCAGAGTGTTGTTTAGGACATCTGCCATTCTATGAGTCTGCTGTGTATCCTGCTTCCCATGTTGGATTGTTCTCTCCTTTTTTATTCTATCAGTTAGTATGAGCAGACACTAGTCTTGTTTATGTGATCTCTTTGACTCTTAATCCTATCATTGTGATCAATTATGAACTGAAACTGATCACTTGGACTAGTGAGATGGCATTGGTACATGCCACCTTGATGGGATTGTATTGGAATCCCCTGGCACATTTCTAACACTACCGTTTGTGGCAAGTCTGATTGAGCATGTGCTAAACTGTACATCTCCTCACTCTCTTATTCCCACTCTTATATTTAACAGGGATCACTTTTCAGTTAAATTTAAACACTTAAGAGTAATTGTGTGTTAATTAAAGAGTTCAACCAATAGTATTAAGTAGAACCAAAAAAAAAATGCTAAAAGGGAAAAAGTATTAAGTTGTTCCTCAACAGTCAGGACAAGGGCTGATCAAGTCACTGTTTCTCATAGTGTCCATTTCACTTCAATAGGTTTCCTTTTTGGTGCTTAGTTAGTTGTCACTGATCAGGGAGAACATATGATATTTGTCCTTTGGGACTGGCTTATTTCACTCAGCCTGATGTTTTCCAGTTCCTCCATTTTGTTGCAAATGACCGGATTTCATTTTTTTTTTTACTGCTGTATAGTATTCTATAGAATACATATCCCATAATTTCTTTATCCAGTCTACTGTTGATGGGCATTTAGGTTGATTAGGTTGTGAATTGAGCTGCAATATTTTATTTTATTATTTTCAGTTTTTACCTATTTGCTCTTCCTGGTGTCTCTTGTTTATAAGCATTAAATTTTTTTGATAAGGAACATATGTAAGCCTATAAATTTTCCTGAATGTCCCACACCTTCTGCTATCAAGGGTTCTCCTCTTCATTCTTTTATGGAAGTTTCTGTTTGGGTATCCTTTTATTTAGGGGTGATTGCTTTTGGATGTTTCCTGGTAACTGGTTCTCCATTATTGCCTCTTAGCAACTAATTTTTAATGTTACTCTGTTGTATCTATTGAAAACCTCAAAGATGCTCAACTACCTGCCTCCAAGAGCAGTAAATACCAAAATGTCAAGTCTGTGAGTTACTCTTGGGTAAACTTTTCTTTCTTATTTCCATATTAAAAAAAAAAAAAAAACCTCCATCTTTCTTCAATGTGAAACTTTGGGGGCAATGTCACACACTCAAAAGTGTCTGTGTCCCTTCCTCTGGTTCTTCTTACTCTTCTCCTTGTCCTAGGGCCACACACTTCAACTTGAAGCACAGGTGTGGCCATGTTGACAGGGAACAGAGTGGGTACAGGTAAGGAGGACTGTGGAAAGGCTCTAAGAGGCTGAATGACATCCTTGTCTCCTGCTCTGCAACAGTGACAGCTTGGGTACACTAGGAAACTGAGATTCTAAAAGGAGCTGGGTATTTGGGAGATCTAGACAGCTAGGACTAGCCTTGAAAGGTCTAGTCTTATAGTTCTGGGTGTTGAGGGCCAAGGATGAGTGAAGCCAAGCAGCCAGGAATGTCCAAGCCAAGGTGCCTGCCCCTCATCAGGAGGGCTCAGGAAAACTGCAGGGTCCAGGAGAACAAGAAACCAGCAGGTGATCTCTCTAATTTCCTCCAGAGGATATCTACAAGTCTCTAGCAGGAGCCAAGAGGGCAGAAAGGAGGCAAGTTCTCTTCCCTTCTCTCCAAGTTGTCTCCTATCAACATCACAGCCTCGTGGGTCCTTGAAGCTTGTGTGTGACCAACCATAGGAAGAAAACCTCTGGAATTGAAGATTTCAATTTTTCATCATTGCAAGGCAAACCAGCCTCAAGATGGTATGTGTTTGTCCAAGAAGGGTAGTTACAATTTTATATGATGCACAAGGAGTATAACTTTTAAATGTGTTCTTTAAAATCGTATGCTTCCTGCTCTGAGACTCTGTGTCACCAAGGCAGCAGGAAATTTCATCTCAAGCTTGAGCAGGATTGCCCACCTCCAAGCGGGTGAGCATTTGGAAGGTCAGTGTTCTGGTTGCTTCTAACAGCACAGTTTCCAGGCTCCCAACTTATCTGAAGTTCTCGGCACACGCAGGCCCCAGGACCTCAAGGCTCCCATGCCATGCCCCTCATGTGCACCACCTTCTGCCAGCCTTCCCGAGGTCTGGGCACTGCCTCTCAGCCTCTCCTACCCCTGTTCTGGACACACAGGGCCTCCTGCCGTGAAGACAGACCCCTCCAATCACAAACTCCTCCAGGCTGCCACCGCTTTTCTTCCAGAAAATGTACTGGGGCCAATAACTACACTTGGGACTCCTGCTTGAAATGTCGAAAGGGAAGATGCAGGGAGAAAATATGATGAACACATCAAACAATATTTTGGCCCCACAAAGAAGATACTCTTCACATCCAGAGCAAATTGGACTTATTTGTTCACTCTTTCCTTTATTTGGCTGGAATTTATTGAGGACCTCCTGTGAGCTTGGGATAGCATTACGCTTTCCCAGTTGACCTCAAATGCAGTGCTATTCACAATGTTTTCTTTGTGCATTTATTCATCCTCCACTGGACCACCAGAAGTTCTCAATCCACGTGATGGCCTGGTAGCCTCCACCATTTGGGGTCAGCTGTCCAGAAGCTCCTGGAAGCATTGCCTTTGGTTTTCAATGGAGACTTCACGGCCTAGGCATGATAGAGGCTTAGACCGCTCTGTAGAAATGGGACTGCACACAGAGCCAAGATCTAAGCTGATGGAAGGAGTGTGGCCACCCAGCGAGGCCTGTCTGTCCAGATTCTTCTCTGCCTCTCTGAACAGCATTCCTTCCAGCAGGTATGGAGCACAACCTTGCTGAAATGAGGGTCTTATCTTCTAGGATCAGGCAAGGTGGGTCAGAGAATTTCTTGACAGTCTGCTTCAAGACACAAAGGCAGAAGATTAGTGTATATTTTTAGTTTCTATGACCTACCTTGGGGGAGAAAAAAATCTAACTCCTATCACCTTCCCCAGGAAAGAAGAGGAGCAGGTGTAAAGTGGGTGGGAGAAGGTCAAGGAAAGTGGTCTTTCCTTCTGAGGCCTAAAGTGCCCAGCATGAGCATCTTTACCCTTTATTTCTCTGCAAAAGTCCTGTGAAAGCTTCAGGAACACAAGAGGCTATGACTTTAACAAAAGGTATGCTCATTGTTCTAGTCATTTAGCAAATAACAAGGGCCAAAGAAGTTACGTGCCAGAAGCCATGGACTCTCCCCCAAAAGCCCTGTATATATTATATGTGTGTGTATGTGTATATATGTGTGTGTATATATTGTGTATATATATATTGTGCATATATATATTGTGTATATATAAACATATATATGAGACTATAAAGATATAACCATGTAATATATAACATGCTTAGCATATCCCTTGTTTAATAATAACCATGTAATATATAGTCTTCACATTATATAATATATATTATATATTATATATATTATATATCATCTTCATATATATTTACCTATTTATATATCCCATGGTTTTATCTCTATATATGTATCACCATATAGGAATTCATCTTCATATCCTTGTGGTCTAGAACTTTGTATTCTAGAACATAAAGCTCAATAAATGTTGGCAGGAAGGTAGAACTGACAAGATGCTAAGGATAGGAGATGATGTGAAACCATCATATGTCTGTAGAAGTGCAGGAATTATATTTAGTATAATTATTGAAAGGGCAGCCCCATGAGGAGTTTTGTTGAAAGAAACTTTGCCAAATAAGGTTTTGTCTGGGAGGTGCTTGATAGGTTGTATGAGTTAGAGTTCCCCAGTGGAATGGAATCAATACACACATGCACACACCCCTCTGTTGGTCTGCAAGCTACAGACCTCGGAAAGCCAGTGGTATAATTCAGTCTGTGACTGGAGGGCTGAGACACACGATGCAAAGCCCACTTTACGGGCAGGAGAAGGTGAAATGAGATGTCCTCACTCACACAGGCAGGCAGAAGAGGGAAGACATGCCTTCCAGTCTCTGCCCTGCCTTCCGCTCTCTCTGTCCCTCCTTGGATAGGGCAGTGCCCAGCCACATCAGGAGGGCAGTCTACCGGGTCCTCTGATCCAGGTGCTCACCTCCTCTGGAAATATCAGACACACTCAGAAACAATGCTTGCTCTGGGCCCCGTGCCCACTCAAGTGGACGTAAAGTTAACCATCACATGTGCAAAATTCCTTGAACCTAATGTCATCACCCCGTACAGGGCAGGCAGGGAGTGAGTCAGGAGCTGGGTTAGAAGCCCTTGCACACGTGGGCAGTGGCCAGAGGGCATTGCCCCAGGGTGCTCATCTACCTGCTTCTCACTCCCCGACTATTTCACCTCTAGCTGGAAGCAGATTATGTCTCATTACTTGAACTTTAGCCTTTTGAGGGGGTGCTGTTCCTCAAATACCCCAGAAAGGTGCAGAGCTGGGTAAATCTCAAAAAAATACACTTTACTTTTTTTTTCCACATTGTGGCCATGTGTGTTATGATAGGAGATCAGGAACTCGCATTTCTAGATTAAATCATTTAGGCATTAACAACAAGTGTGATGCTGTGGACCAGATGGAGAAAAACTCAGACCCGAGTTTCTTCTACACACTGGCCCAGTGAAATGCTTTTGGGAGATGCATTGTGTCTTAATCATACTGTTGCAAATTCCCAATGTCAAAAGCCGGGAGAAGTCTCGTAATAAAGGCAGCTGTGTAACCCAGTTCCTCTCCTTATGAGATCACGGGGTGTGCTCTCCTTTAATAGAGAATGCTCATGAACATCTCACATTGGAAAACACTGTACCAGATGCATGCTGAATGAAAAGGGTGGTTTCACAACAAGGCACGTGGTCATCCTGAGAGCTCACTGTCCTGGCCAGGTCAGGGCCGGCTGGACAGAAATCGGAGAGGACTCCCTCGCTGCATCAGCGTGAAACCCTGCTGTGCTTCTTACCTGGGCCTAGTGGGCTCTGTGTCCTCCTCTGGCCTGCCTACGAGGTCTAGCCACGGGTTTTTATATGTTTTTCTTCATGTGCAACTGTTTGCTTTCAAACTGACATTCAAAGTATATGTATTGCAGAATAGTTAAATATAACTAATTTAAAAGTGAATTGTCTCGGCCGGCGCCGTGGCTCAATAGGCTAATCCTCTGCCTTGCGGCGCCGGCACACCAGGTTCTAGTCCCAGTCGGGGCGCTGGATTCTGTCCCGGTTGCCCCTCTTCCAGGCCAGCTCTCTGCTATGGCCCGGGAGTACAATGGAGGATGGCCCAAGTGCTTGGGCCCTGCACCCCTTGGGAGACCAGGAGAAGCACCTGGCTCCTGGCTTCGGATCAGCACGATGTGCTGGCCGCAGCGTGGTGGCCATTGGAGGGTGAACCAACGGTAAAAAGGAAGACCTTTCTCTCTGTCTCTCTCACTGTCCACTTTGCCTGTCAAAAAAAAAAATAAAGTGAATTGTCTTGTAGTTATAACAAGCATTGCAAAAAGTTTGTAGAAAATAGAATGAAAAGTTTATTTTGGCACATCACTTAATTTTTTTTGAAAAGGCAGAGATATGGAATGAGAGAGGGGGAAAAAGAGAGAGAGGGAGGTAGGGAGAGAGGGAGAAAGGAAGAGAGAGAGAGAAAGAGAGAAAAAGAGAGAGAGAGAGAGAGAGAGAGAGAGAGAGAGAGAGAATCTTCCATTTACTGGTTTGTTCTCCAAATGTCTGCAATAGCCAGGGCTGGACCAGGATGAAACCAGGAAGCAGGAACTCAACCTGGGTCTCCCATGTGAGCAGTAGGGAACCAGCTACTTGAGCCATTACCTGCTGCTTCCCAGAGTGCATATTAACAGGAAGCTGGAATCAAGTGGAGCTGGGACTGAAACCCAGGCACTTCAGATAGGGCTATGGGCATGCCAAGCAGCATCTTAACCGGTGGACCAAATGCCAAATCCTGATGCATCATTTTTGTGGTGACAGCACATAATATCCACTTACTTTGCATTCTTCAGGAATATACAATCATCACTAACCACAGTCACCTTGCTATGTGATAATTTTCTTGAAATTTATTCCTCCTATCAATGGCAATTTTGGATCCTTTGGTCAGTGTCTCCCCTTTTTGCCCTCCTCTGTAAGTACCTCAGCCTTTGGTAACCATCATGCTACTTTCTACTTCTGTGAGATCAGCTTCTGTTTTTAAAATCATAATCACCACCTTTTTTCTTAATTTAAATTCATTTATTTATTTGAAAGGCAGAGAGACAGAGACACAGAAAATTCCGCCATCTACTAATTCTGTGGCTAGGGCTGAGCAGGCTGATGCCAAGAGCCTGGAACTGGGTGTCCCACATAGCTGGCAAGGACCCGACTACCTGTCATCACCTGCTGCCTTCCAGGGTGTAGACTAGCAGGAAGCTGCATTCAGAAGTGGAGCTGGGTCTTGAACCTAAGCATTCTGATAAGACATGTACATTTTAAGGGGTGTCTCAACTGTTGTGCCATGCCAAATACTCTCCCAGAAATCGATTTTTGAGATTTCACATGAATGAGATCAGGTATTTGTCTTTCTGTGCCTAGATTATTTCACTTCACAGGTTAATGTTGTTGCAGATGGCAGTATTTCACTTTTTGTGAGTAAATCATATTCTATTGTGTTCGTATACTGTGTTTTTAGCTGTTCTGTCAATGGATTTTTAGGTTGATTATGTATTTTGGCTATTGTGAATAGTGCTGCAATGAACATAGTAACACAGACATTTCTTCAACAGACTAACTTCCTTTCTTCACTCACAAACTCAATGGAGGGACTGTTAGGTCATATGATAGTAATATTTTCAAGTTTGTGAGGAAACTCCAAGCTGTTTTCCATAAGAGTTGCACTAAGTTGTTTTCCTACCAACTGTACGTAAGTATTCCCCTTTCTCTACACCCTCTCCAACACTTACCTTTGTCTTTTTTACAATGGCGATTCCAAGTAAGGTAAATTGATACCTCAGTGGGATTTAGGTTTGCATTTTCCTGATGGTTAGTGATGTTGAGTATTGTTCCATGTACCTGTTGGCCATTTGTATATCTTCTTTTGAGAAACATATCTTCAAGTCTTTTGCCCATTTTTTAACTGGATTATTTGGGGGGTTGCTATATAGTTGATATTCATATTTTGGATATTAACCCGTCAGATATATTGTTTGCAAATACCTTCTCCCAGTACAGAAGTTGCCTCTTTACTCTGGTGCTTCTTTCCTTTAAAGTGCAGAAACTTTTTAGTTTATGAATTCCGATCCAGCTCTTTTTGATTTGTTGTCTGTGCTTTTGAGCAAAATCTTATAGAATGTACTTCAACACAATAGAGGTTGGACATGACAGACCCACAGCTAATGCCACGAATAGGGAAGCATTGAAAGCTTTTCCTCTACTATCTGGATCAAGACAAGGATGCCACTTTTACTATTTTTTTCACTGTGGCACTGGAAATCCTAACCAGAGAAATTAGGCAAGAGAAAGGCATGCAAGCTATAAATGCAGAAGGATAATTGTCTTATGTATGGAAAACTCAGTCTCCACCAAGATGATTAAAATTAATGAAGTATTTTAGTAAAGTTGCTCTATACAAAATCAACATGCCAAAATCAATAGTATTTCTATATACTAATAGTGAACCAACTGAAAAATGAAATCAGGAAAACAATCCCATTTATAACATCTGTCAAAAAAAAATGCCTAGGAACAAGTTTAACCAAGAAGGTAAACGATCTCTACATTGAAACTAAAAAACATTGATGAAAGAAATTGAAGATACCCATCAGTGGAAAGATATCCTGTGCTCATGGATTAGAAGAATTAATATTGTGACCTACAGATTCAAGGTAATCCCAGTCAAAAATAACAATGACATTCTTCACAGCAGTAGAAAAATTAATTGTAAAATGGTGCAGAAACACAAAAGATCTCAAAGCCTTTAAAATGTGCATAGATCCCAACACAAAGTGGAAAACAAAGTGGTGAAATTAAAGACTGGGAAGTGGCACAATGTAAGCATTCTTTCTCTAGTCATATAAGAAAAACCCAGGGGCCATTTCTGAGGGAACGTAAGAGCTGGCTTTTTGGCTGTGGTGATCAGTGGGTACCCACCCCTCCCCTGTGGCCTTCTCCAAGCAGAAGCCCCTGGAAGCGGGGTGTTCAGAAACCCTCCCACGAGTCCCAAGGCCTTTGGGTCTTAAATCTACCAAATCACATTTTACCTGATTATTTTTGGAAGCAGGTTAGTGACAACCAGGACAGTCCCTCTGCAATTAGAATGTGATGTCAGAGTGAGAAAATCCCCTGTTCACTGGGAACTCCCACGTCACTCATTTTGTATTAATGATATTTATTCTCCCTTGTTGTTTTATTCTTAAAAAACGGCTCCCCTGGTTGCAATGTTATGTTAAGCATATTACAGTTACTCCAAAGTCAGTTCATATATTACAGCTTGTTCTACTCCTGGGTATATATTTCTGAATAGCTCTCCCTCCAACAGTCACAGTTCCACATTAAATATGGGCTGCTACGGCTACAGCCTGAGAAAGTTGCCTCTTAGAGCCCTGGCTTCTTGTTTTCCCTGGAAGTGGTTTCCCCTTCTATTTTATACTCCCCAGGAAAGATGTGCCCTCTGCTCAGAGAAGTCTACCTAGGGCAGGTGGGCAGGATTTTGCTCCAGGGTTTGGGGAGGGGAAGCCAGAGGTGGCAGCTGTTGAATGCTTGCAGCTTTCGGTGGGTGCTAGCAATGGCTTAGCACAGGCTTGGAGCGGCAGAGTGGGGGTGCCTGAAATCAAGATCATTGGGAAAAAGCCACAGTACCTTCCTTCCACAATGTTAACTTGAGTTTTTGTGCTCTGCTGTCATGCAGTGTTTCTCTACAGCAGCTACCATGCTATTGATCACTGGCATTACTGATGGTTTCAGGAGTTTTGCTGGATGCCCCCTATGTAGTCACCGCAGTAGAATCCATCATACATATTTTTATTTTTGCTTGCTGCAGGATCCAAGAATAAAGCTCAGTGAGTCACTTGGTTCTGTATTTGCTTCCTTCACTCATTCATTCATTCAACCTATATTATGCGCTGGGCTCCACCCAACTCTGGGACTATGTCAGTAAGCAAGTGCAGCCCCAGTTGTGCTCATCATCCTTGTGGCCTATGGTGAGGGCCACAGTCCTCCGGGAAAGTGTCCCGCCTGTGCAGGTCCTGGGGCAGTCCTCGCATGGCTGATGCCAGTCACCAACAGCAAGCGCCCACTTCCCTGGTGTGGGGCTTTGCAGTAGGAAACAAGTTACATTAGACAGCCCATGTGTCTGTCCGCCCAGGGGCTCATGAAATGACCCTCCCAGACCCTAGAGGCTCTCAAAGGTGAGCTACTTGGAGCCACTTTTCTCCTGTGCAACTGGCCAATTCTGATTTACCCCTCAAGCTTTCTTTCAAATTATCTTATTGCCCAACACCGTGAGAGGCCCCAGGCACTTCTGTGTTACAAGATAAGGAGGAATCTTCAGAGGAGAAGTGGCTGCTGCAGGGCCAGGACACAAGAGTCTGTGGAGCTCACCGCTGTCTCCTAAAGCAGAAGACCCGAGACCCTTGACAAATGAGAATCAGATTGCGTCCAAAATACAGCTCAGGCTCTTGGCGCTGTCTGTAGCCATATAAGGAACTGGTCAGGGGCTGTTTATCAGAGGGGTTCTTGGGGGCAAAGAGAACCCACAGGTCACTTTAATTAGCTGAGCAATCCCAGCTCTGATGTGCCTGCAGCTGTCACCAGGAGGGGGGATGAGCTCTTCCAATGGCACTTTTATTGCAATTTTTTTGTGCAGGGGCTGCAAAGGGCATCATTTTCCTCTCAGCTCCTCTGAGCATCTTTGCAAATATTTGCATAGGATCTTGGACTTCAGAGAATACTAGCATATAAAAATAGCCAGACTATTGATAAGTAGGTATTTTAATCAATCATATCAATGATCATTGATCACCATGATGGCCAGTGATGCACCAAAAAGATCATTCAGAACCAACCTTCTTTTCCTATATGGTCTAAACAAGAGAAGGTGACTTGGACAGCTGCACCTGCTCTTCATTTATCTGCCTTGTTCAACGTGATCTTATCCATGTTCAACTCCAAAGCCCAAGCTTCCCTACAGCATCTATAGCCAGACCAACAAGTTCCTTTTGGGCCTCAGTTAGAAATGTTTTCATACATGTAGATCTTTAAGATTCATGTATATTTTCCTTCAAAAATATCTCTACTAGCCTTTTGTTTCTTAAAAGTCTAATCAGAAGGGCCAGCATGTAACGTAATGGGTTAAGCTGCCTCCTGCAATGCAGTTAGCGCATGTGGGTGCTGGTTTGAGTCCTAGCTGCTCCACTTTTTATTTTTTTAAAGATTTATTTTTTTGTTTGAAAGGCAGAGTTATACACACACACACACACACACAGAGAGAGAGAGAGAATGTTCCATCCACTGGTTAGTGAACCAAATGGCTGCAATGGCCAGAGCTGGTCTGAAGCCAGGAGCCAGGATCTTCTTCTGGGTCTCCTACGTGGGTGCAGGGGCCCAAGCACTGAGGCCATCTTCTGCTGCATTCCCAAACACATTAGCAGGAAGCTAGATCAGAAATGAAGTAGTTGGGAATCGAACCAGTGCCCACATGGGACACTTGCACTGCAGACAATGGCTTTACCCATTATTTCACAATGCCAGCCCCCCAGTTGTGCCATTTCTGATCCAGCTCCCTGCTAATATGCCTGGGAAAAGCAGAGGAAGATGGCCCAAGTAGTTGGGCTCCTGCACCCACATGAGAGTACCCAATGAAGCTCCTGACTTCTGGTTCCTGGCTCTGGGGTGGCTCAGCTCCAGCCATTACAGCTGTTTGGGGAGTGAACCAGCAGATGGTACATCTCCTCTCCCTCTCTCTCTGTATCTGCCTTTCAGGCAAATAAAATAAATCTTTGAAAAAAATCATCTAGCCAGATACTTAAGAAACATGTGGGTTTTTGAAAAATAGGTCTCCACTCATCCCATAACCAGTCATCTGCCACAGGAGAGACAATTGAACTAAGCTTTGCGATATTTATTTCAGCTTCATCTTTTCAGGCTCTTTTTACTAACTCCCATGAAGGATAGGAATCCTGAAATCTGATTTGATTTGCCCCATCATATACAGGAAGTTTTTAAAAAAAATTCTCCCTCTGTTAGCACCATTATAACAGCCCTCAGAACTTCATATCATAATATCTCTCTATTCCTCTTACTAGATTATGAACAGATCCGTCTTTGCCTTCCCATTGTTAACAGAGCCTGTATGGTGGTGACCAGCAAATGTTGAGTACAAGGAAAGAGAAAGGAGGCAGGGAGAGGTGGTTGGTTAGAGTCCTAGAGAGATTGTCCTCCCAGGCTGAGTCATGAATTCAGCCCCAGTATGTATGCCTGGGGCACTGGTGCACTGGGGCACCGTGTACTGTGCAGTTCAGTAGTGGGAACTGAAATGTTGCATCAGGTATTTTAGAAACAAATCACTCCTGAAAATTCTCTACACATGTGAGTGGTGAAGGGCCTGACCAAGGCCTGAGTCTGGGTGTCTTGAGGAACCCCATCTCCTTTGCTTGTTTCCCCACACTTCCCTCATAGTCCACATCTCCCATACAACACAGGTTTCTGGAACCTGTAGCTGTATAGTTCATCCAGAAGGCTAACAACAAGCTCTCAAAGGGAAATTAAGAAAGAAATCCCACTTATTGTTGCATCAAAAATAATAAAGTACTTAGGGATAAACTTAACCATTGGAGGAAAAGATTTCTACACTGAAAACTGTAAAGCGTAAGTCAAAGAGTTTAAAGAAAACACGAATAATGGAAAAGACATTCCATGCTCATGAATTAGGAGATTCAGCATTCTTAAAATATCCATACTACTCAAAGAAATCTACAGATTCACTGTGTTCCCAATCAATATTTCAATGGCATTTTTTACATAAATCAAAGAGGCGATCTCAACACTGAAATGGAACTACAAAGTACCCCAAATCGCCTGAACAATCATGAGAAAGACAAACAAAACTTGGAGGTATCACACTTCCTTATTTTAAAAATATTACAAATCTACAAAAAATTAGTGTGATACTGGCAGAAAGACAGACATTTAGACCAATGGAAGAGAATAGAAAGCACAGACAAACCCATGAATACATGTATCGTCAACTAATCTTTGACAATGATGCCAAAATATACGATGGGGAAAGAACAATCTTTTAATAAATGGCATTTGGAAAACTGGTTATGTACATGAAGAAAAAAAAATCAACTCAAAATGGACTGGGGCCGGCACCGTGGCTCACTTGGTTAATCCTCTGCCTCCCATATGGGTGCCAGTTCTAGTCCTGGTTGCTCCTTTTCCAGTCCAGCTCTCTGCTGTGGCCTAGGAAGGCAGTGGAGGATGGCCCAAGTGCTTGGGCCCTGCACCTGCATGGGACACCAAGAGGAAGCACCTGACTCCTAGCTTTGGATCAGCATAGCTCCTGCTGTAGTGGCCATTTGGGGAGTGAACCAACAGAAGGAAGACCTTTCTCTCTGTCTCTCTCTCACTGTCTAACTCTATCTGTCAAATAAAAAAAAAAAATAGACTAAAGACTATTGCGGTGCAGAGGTTAAGCCACCACTTGCAATGCTGGCATCCTTCATTAGAGTGCCAGTTTGAGTTTTGGCTGATCCTGATCCAGCTTCCTGCTAGCTTTCTGGGAAGGAAGTACAAGGTGGTCCAAGTGCTTGGATCCCTGCAATTCGTATGGGAAACTCAGAAAGAGTTCCTGGTTCCTGACTTTTGCCTGGTGCAGATACACTTGTTTCAGGCATTTGGGCAGTTTCAGGCATTTGCCTGCTGGTTCATAGCAGGTGGAAGATCTCTCTTGTTCTCTCTCCTTCCCTTCTGTCACTCTACCTCTCAGATAAATAAATCTTTTTAAAAATACTTAAAACATAATACCTGTAATGAATTTTTAAAAATTTTTATTTGCTTGTTCTTATTTTATTTGAAAATCCGAGAGAGGGGGAGACAGAAAGAGATCTTCCACCCACTGGTTCTCTCCCTTAAATGGTTACAACAGCCATGGTTAGACCAGGCTGAAGTCAGGAGCCTGGAACTCCTTCTAGGTCTACCCATTCGGGGCAGGGCCCCAAGGACTTGAGCCATCATCTGTTGCCTCTCAGAGTCTGTATTAGCAGGAAGGTGGATTGGAAGCAGAGGAGCCAGGATTTGAATCAGGTACTCTTATATGGGATGTGGGCATCCCAAATGGCAACTTAACTGCTACAGCATATGCCCAGCTCAAGATCTGAAATTATTAAACTCCTTGAATAAAATACAGATGAAAAATTTCCACAACATAGGTTTTAACTGTTATTTCTTGGAAAAGAGGTCAAAAAAATACAAGTAACAAAAGCAAAAATAGACAAATGGAACTACATCAAACTAAAAATATGCTCTGCAAAGGAAACAGCCAATAGGGAGAAAAGGCATCCTACAGACTGGGGGAAAACATTTGCAAACCATATATCTGATAAGGGGTTAATGTCTAAAATATATAACAAACTCCTAGACTTAGCAGCAAAAAAATCAAATCACCTGATTTTAAAATGGGCAAGGATTTGCAGAGGTATTTCTCCAAAGAAGAGCAACAAATCAGCAGCTGGTATACGAAAACATATACAACACCACTAATCACCAAGGAAACACAATTCAAAAGCACAATGAAATAGCACTTCACATTACAATGAATAGATAGTAAGTGTTTATGGGAATGTGAAGAAATTGGAAGGTAGGGGCCGGCATTGTGGCGTAGTGGGTAAGCCACAATGCCTGTGACACTGGCATCCCATATAGGCACTGGTTCATGTCCCAGCTGCTCCACTTCTGATCCAGCTCCCTACCAATGGCCTGGGAAAAGCAATGGAAATGGCCCAAATGTTTGGGCTCCTGCCACCCACATGGGAGATTCAGAAGCAGCTCCTGGCTCCTGGTTTAGGCCTGGCCCATCCCTGGCCATTGAAGTCATCTAGGGAGTAAACTAGCAGATGAAAGATCTCTCCCTCTCCCAATCTCTCTCTGTTTTTCCCTCTCTCTGTGTAACTCTGCTTTTCAAATAAGTAAATAAATCTTTTTTTTTGAAGGTAAATTGAAACTGCTGTTTGTTTTTGGTGGGAATCTAAGTGGCTACAGCCACTGTGGAAAATGGTCTGGAGATTCCTCAAAAAACTAAAAATAGAATTAGCATATGATTCAGCAATCCCACTTCTGGGTACTTATCCAAAAAAAAAAAAAAAGAATCTCAAAGAGGTATGTGCACTCCCATGGTCATGACTGCATTATTCACAATGGCTCAAATCTGGAAATAACCTAAGTATCCATCCACAATTGAATGGATTTTAAAACTGTGGTCATACATACAATGCAAGATTGCTCAACCTTAGACAAAGGAAATTCTGCTACTTGCGACAACATCAATTGACCTGGAGACATTGAGGAAATTATGCCAAGTGAAGTATGGCAGCACAGAAGACAAACACTGTGTGATTCAGTTGTATGAGGTATCCCAGGTGTCAAACTCAGAAGATGAGAACAGAAGGGGGATTGTCAGGGGCTGGAGAGAGGACATAAATGTTGTTCTTTAACTGGTATAAAGTTTCCAATTGTGCAAGATGCATAACTTTTACAGACTCTGCTTTATAATATTGTGCTTATATAATTAATAATGCCAAAATTAAAAATGTAAGAGGAGGGGCCGGCACTGTGGCAAGGTGTATAGAGCCTCAACCTATGGCACTGGCATCCCATGTGGGCACAGCTTTGAGTCCCAGCTGCTCCCCTTCTGGTCCAGCTCCCTGCTGATAACAGTGGAGGATGGGCCAAAGTGCTTGGGCCCCTGCACCACATGGGAGACCTAGAGGAAGCTCCTGGCTTCAGATTGGCTCAGCTCTGGCCATTTCGGCAATTCGGGGAGTGAACCAGTAGATGGAAGACCTCTCTCTCTCTCTCTGTCTCTCCCTCCCTCTGTGGCTCTTCCTCTCAAATAAATCGATAAATCTAAAAAAAAAAAAAAGGTTATAACTCACGTTATTTGTTATTACCAAGATTTTTAATAAAATAGTCCAGAAGTTTCTGTAGAGTACCTCCTTTTCCTTTTTCCCATTCCTAGACTGACAGATAAATGTCTGCATTCTTTGTAGAATGAAACAGGAAGTTATTCCCTTAGGATAGTTTCTTAACCCCATTACTATGGACATTTCAGGCCAGGTGCTCCATGGTGAGGGAATGTCTTGTGCATTATAGGATAATTGGCAGCATTCCTGATTCCCACCAACTGATACTGGAGGCAGACTCCATCCATACAACCAGAAACACCTCCAGAAACTCCATCCACACAACCAGAAACACCTCCAGAAATCATCAAATGTCCTGTGAGGGCCAAAATCACACCTGGGTGAAAACCACTTCCTTAGGAAGGATCCCATCAAGCCTAGAGCTGTGGCATTGCAAGTGTCAGTGGTGAGGGTACTTGGTGGCACTGGACTTGGTGAAGTCATTTTCCCCACGGGTGCAGCTTGCTTCGTTGACAGTGTGACTATCCCCCTTCTGGCTTCTGTAGTCTAAAATCATGAAGATAGCCAAAACACTTCTTGCTTTCTGACTTCATCTAATTTTCTATTTCTGGTGAAATAAGAGGAGAAAAGTATTTGGTGTTAGTTTCTGTTATAATCACTACCACATACTGGGTGGCTTAAACCATAAATGTGTTCTTTCACAGTTCTGGAGCCCAGAAGTGCAAAATCAGATGTCAGCAGAGCTGTGCGCCTTTCAGAGGCTCTGGGGGAGAATCCCATCTTCTTTCAGGTTCTAGGATGAAGCCAGGCATTCCTGAGTTGAGACTGCATCACTCCAGATCTCTGCTTCCACCTTCCATGGCCTTCTCCTCTTTGTGTCACTGGATACTTTTCACTGAATTTAGGACCTGGAAAGATTTCATCTCAAGATTGTTAATCACCTGTGCAAAACACCCATTTCCCAAAAGTCACATTCACAGGCTCTGGGATGTAGATAGATTTTACTGGGGGCTGCCCCTTACTTAGCCCATTACATCGACTACAACGAAGTTTAAACATAAATACTCATCTTTTAATATTTTGTTTTTTAAATATTTGAAACAAACAAGACATTTAGAAAAGTTGGAATTGTAATCTCCAAACCCTTTATTTTGAGATTGAATTGTTTACACTATGCCCTGTCACTCCCAAAGATATCAGTGTGAATTTCCTACACACACACACAATTCCCTCCTCAACCTAAGCACAACTATCAAAACTGGGAGCACCTGCACCCAGCACACCCTCGCTCCTCTGCAACTCCGATCCTGTCTTAGTTTCTGCAGGTTTCCTTACACTGCCTATTACAGCAAAAGGGTCCACTTCACAGCCACTTTTCACTTTTAGTTTGGGTGCCCCTTCAGGTTCCTTCTCTTTGAAACTAATTCTTAGACTTTCCTTGGTTTCCAAATCTTTAATATGTTGGGGCATTGAAAGTTGGTAAATTTGTAGAATGTTCTTCAGTATGGGCTTGTCTAATGCTTCTTCATGATTAGATTCAAGTTCTGTATCTTTCCCAGGACTGCGGCAAAAGTGAGTCTGAATTCTTCTCAATGCATCCTATCAGGTAATACCCTATTTCCATGTCAATGTTTGGAAGCAGAAACTCTAAAGCAAGGCTGGTGCTGCAGCTCAATAGGCTAATCCTCCACCTGTGGCACCGGCACCCCGGGTTCTAGTCCTGGTCGGGGCGCCGGATTCTGTCCCGGTTGCTCCTCTTCCAGTCCAGTTCTCTGCTGTGGCCCGGGAAGGCAGTGGAGGATGGCCCAAGTGTTTGGGCCCTGCACCCGCATGGGAGACCAAGAGGAAGCACCTGGCTTCTGGCTTCAGATCCGCACAGTGGGCTGGCTGCAATGCGCCGGCCGTAGCGGCCACTTGGGGAGTGAACCAATGGAAAAAGGAAGACCTTTCTCTCTGTCTCTGTCTGTCTGTCTGTCTGTCTGTCTCTCTCTCTCTCTCTCTCACCGTCTGACTCTGCCTGTCAAAAAAAAAAAAAAAAAAAAGGAAAAGAAAAAAAGAAACCCTATGGCAAAACAGGAAGCCACACAATGGCAGCCTCCACCCTCAGAAAGACCAGCCTGTTATGGGCAGGTGTGCTAGGCCACCAACTGGCCATGATTAGAGAAACGTAGCTCAGGGACTCCAGCTGTGTCACCTCAGTGAGCTTAAATATCTGAGGAAGGGTGTCAGTGGTTGACTTACCACATCATACTGTGAGGGCACTAAAGTTCTTGTTTCGCCTCTGTTCGGTTTTCCCAGATTAATTTTCCAAACGTTTGAATTTTGAAGGTTTTACCAGGTTTCCTCTGAGAAAGGAAATTTGAAAGGATGAACTAATTCAGACATCCCACCTTCTGTCCAGGCCAGGGATGCTTAGCCAGACCACCCCCTGAGGTAGGGCCAGCTGGTTCTGTCCAGGTGGCAGATGGAGCCTGTGGGTTAACATGGGTTAGCATCCACACAGTGCTTGTGCACATTTTATCCTGTGCTGCCAGTCTGCATTCCAACCCTTCTTCCCTGATGGGCCATGACAAGCCCAGATGTAGCCTCCATCATCCAGGTACTTGTATCTTCCTCTTTGGGCTCTCTATCCTCTGCCAACTTTGTACTAGGCCTTTTCCACTGTATACTTCTTTTTTTTTTAATTTTTTTTGTGACAGACAGAGTGGACAGTGAGAGAGAGAGACAGAG
This sequence comes from Sylvilagus floridanus, assembly GCA_949820135.1. Classification (NCBI taxonomy): domain Eukaryota; kingdom Metazoa; phylum Chordata; class Mammalia; order Lagomorpha; family Leporidae; genus Sylvilagus; species Sylvilagus floridanus. Next base: position 30,534,355 of record OX463236.1, on the reverse strand, counting down.
AGAAAGGTCTTCCTTTTGCTGTTGGTTCACCCTCCAATGGCTGCCGTGGATGGCGCGCTGCGGCCGGCGCACCGCGCTCATCCGATGGCAGGAGCCAGGTGCTAGGTGCTTTTCCCTGGTCTCCCATGGGGTGCAGGGCCCAAGCACTTGGGCCATCCTCCACTGCACTCCTGGGCCACAGCAGAGGGCTGGCATGGAAGAGGGGCAACCGGGACGTGTGCCGGCGCCGCAAGGCGGAGGATTAGCCTGTTGAGCCACGGCGCCGGCCCACTGTATACTTCTTAAGCATGACTTCTCATACCCTCTGCATGTTGGGATTTAATGAAATCTTTACTTTCCTACTGAGGTACACATGCCCAGCTGTCGTATCTTCTACTCCAGCCTCTCCTGAGTGAACTTGAACCCTAAAAGTTGCCCCGGTTGGAGCCAGGAGAGATATTTGATCTTAGGAAACTGGTCCAGAGGCTCAAAAGAGGCCATTGACATGCCTGATGTTCCTTTCTCCTAGTGAACAAAGGGAGAGAGGAGTGTGGGAAGTACACATCGTTGTACTTCATCATTGATGAAGAGTTGGAGCCATAGTCTTATTGGGCCATGTGAAATTTTTAAGAAATGAAGGAAGAAGTTAAGAAAGAGGAAAAGGAAGCTGACCTAAAGTGAAGAGAAGAACCACAGAGAGAATGCAAAGTAGAGAGCAGCTGCCTTGGTTTCCAATGTCTTTCTAGAAACAGATGCGACCTCTCTCAAAGCTCCGATGCTCTTAGCTTCCTGTCCAGGGATTTAGTCAGAGATCTCCATCTTACAAAAAGCTGCCTATTAGGTCTCATTTTGAGTGGGTTTCTGTTAGTTGCCACCAAAAGAGAATTTCTTGAACATTCTTCCTGACTACAATGTTGCAAGATCTGTCTTGAAATAGACATTGTTTTCTCTTGGCCTCAGAAGGGTAGCAGCTTTTCTCCACACACTCCCATAGTGAGCAGGGTAGATCATTCTCTTCCCTGCCATCCTTGGATGCCTGGGCACTTCTCCATGTTCCCTGATAAACTTAGAGTACTCCTCCTCTTTGTCTCTCCCCACCATCCTGGGCATCCTCAGTGTCCACAAGGGAGATCCAGTCCTATAGTTCCTTGACCCATCCATCCCACAAATAATGAAAACACTGTATTTAAAATGATGAGGATTTTATAGCTTAGGAAATAGGTTCTCAGTCCCAATCTCATTTTCATTTGATTTTTGAATCCATTCCCAAAGCTACCCTTTATAACTGCCTTATTTCCAAAACTTGGATGCCTTTATTTTCCTTTTATGATGAAAATCTTAGACTTCACATTTTCCCCTTTAGTTTTTCCCAGTAAGCCTTATCTTAGGAATCATCAGGGGCCTTTTTTGTACCCTCACCCCATCTCATAGGCTCCCAGGTCTCTGCAGCTTTCCTCCTCAGTCTGTCGGGAGCCCATATGTGGCCCTGAGACCCTCCTGACCAACACTAGCTTCCCTCACCAGTGGAGGGACACCAAGCTCACCTTGTCAGCCTCCATGCTTTGCTGACCAGAAATACCTGCCCTTGCTGCTCAGAATCTTACTGTTCAAATCCACCTATCTATCCATCTATCATCTGTCTTCTGTCTTCTATCATCAGCTATCCATCCATCCATCCATCCATCCATCCATCTGTTCTCTTCCTTTCTCTCATGTCTCATCTGTGCCTTCAATCCGTTAAAGTTATTTTGTGATTCCTTCATTAACTCCCGATTTCCATATTCTTCTTCCAAGTCCAGTTCTCCTTTCACCTCTACTCTTAATCTCCTGGCTATAATCTGCTCCAGGATTTTCCTCTTTCTTTACTGTTTCCATTTCAAGCCCCCCTTTTCATTTACCTAATTAATGGACAAATACTTTTTTAGAGGAATCAACCCCTTTTCAATCTTCTTTCTTTTTTTTTTTTTTAAAGACAGAGTTACAGAGAGTTAGAGGTAGAGACAGAGAGAGAGGTCTTCCATCCGCCAGTTCACTCGCCAGATGGCTGCCATGGCCGGAACTGCTCTGATCTGAAGCCAGGAGCTTCTTCTGGGTCTGCCACGTGGGTGCAGGGGCCCAAGGACTGGGCCACCTTCCACCGCTTTCCCAAGCCACAACAGAGACCTGGATCGGAAGAGGAGTAGCCGGGACCAGAACTGGTGCCCACATGGGATGGCGGCACTTCAGGCTAGAGCTTTAATCTGCTGCGCCACAGTGCCAGCCCCTTCAATCTTCTTTAAAACTCCCACTCGGGATATTCCCACTCCATTCCTTGCAGGTTAGACTCACTGCTCTGTCTCTTCTCTCTCTTCACGCAGTCCTCTTCAACTCCCGAACTCTGTCCTGAAACAATCTGTCTTTTTAAAGGAAAAGGCTGTTTGCCCATTTCCCAATTCAAAGCCCTTGGAACTTTTCTGCTTTGGACTCCAGGACATTTTCCTCCAGATTCTTCTTGAAGCCCCCTGGCCCGTGTCTGCCTTTGCTGCCATTTACATGGAGGCCTCTACATTCTCATTCTGTGGAGAATCTTCTTTCTTTGCTCTCTCCCCCAGATGGTCTCACTTTCACCCTCAGCCTCATCCCCAGGCCAGGAACTGCCCCCACCCCACCGTGACTCTAACCCCATACTTCCTGAGCTCCTGATCTACATGTCTAAGTGCCTGTCCAACTTCAACTTGACATGTTTCAAATGGAACTCAGGGGTCGGCGCCGCGGCTCACTAGGCTAATCCTCTGCTTGCGGCGCCGGCACCGCGGGTTCTAGTCCTGGTTGGAGCACCAGATTCTGTCCTGGTTGCTTCTCTTCCAGTCCAGCTCTCTGCTGTGGCCTAGGAAGGCAGTGGAGGATGGCCCAGGTCCTTGGGCCCTGCACCCGCATGGGAGACCAAGAGGAAGCACCTGGCTCCTGGCTTCAGATCGGCACAGCAGGCCGGCTGCAATGCGCCGGCCTTAGCAGCCACTTGGGGAGTGAACCAATGGAAAAAGGAAGACCTTTCTCTACATAGCACCCTGGTGGTGAATTCACACAATTCTTCAGTAGCTCATACTGCAGAGGGCCAGAGAATTTTGTGTTCATCCCCCTCTGCATGGCTTGTCCAACTCTAATTGCCTCTGTTTTCAAACTTAGAACACAGGTTTAATCCTATCGTTTCCATCTCAGGTTTGCATTAATTCCTCACTATGTATAGGGAAGACCCAGACTCCGTGGAAGGGCAATGCAGCACTCTAGACTCCGTGGAGGGCAGCTTCCACATCTCCTTGGCATGGCACCCAGCCCTCAGCTCCTGCTACAGCTTCTCTTCACTAACCCCAACCTGCATGACTCCACTTATGTTCCTTTGGATCTTCATTTTCAACCATCCAAATCCTCCGTTAGGCCAGAGATCTGATCAGTAGTCATTCTTCTGAGTTCCTCTGATGCTCCTAGAAGAACTAGTGAGTGTGTCTCTTGATTCCTCTGGTGCACACTGGGGTCTGACTGTCCCCACCAGAACTCATGCTGACATTTAATTCCCATTGTGAAGTACTCAGAAGCTGAAAGTTAATCCAAATATAATATTTGGAGGTGATACCTTTGGGAGGTCATGAAGGTTAGACAGGGCATATTGGTGGGGCTCTCATCACTGGGGCTGTGGCTTTATGAGAAGAGACCTGCGCTGGGACTCATTGGCTTACTGTGTGAAACCCCATGCTGCCCTGGGTCTTTGCAGAGTGCACACCAGCTACAGGCCCTCCCCAGATGTGGCCATTTGACTGAACTTCACAGCCTTCAGAACCATGAGCCAAATACACCTTTATTCTTTATAAACTTCTCAGCCTGTGTTACTCAGTTATAGAATATAAGTGGACTAAAATGGTGGATTGCCTTTAACTTTACTCTGCCTTGAAATGTGATTATTTTCATTACTATGTACAAGCTCTTTAATAACAACTACTAGAGAGTAGAATGTGTTCTTCATTCTTATCACGTTTAAAGAGGTATTGGTGGGGTCAGCACTGTGGCGTAGCAGGTAAAGCTGCCACCTGCAGTGCCGGCATCTCATATGGGCGCCTGTTCAAGACTCAGTTGCTCCACTTCCAATCCAGCTCTCTGCTGTGGCCTGGGAAGAAGGGATTAGATGGCCCAAGTCCTTGGACCCCTGCACTCACGTGGGAGACCCAGAGGAAGCTCCTGGCTCCTGGCTTCAGGTCCACCTACCTCTGGCCATTGTGCCATTTGGGGAGTAAACTAGCAGATGGAAAGCCTCTCTCTGTCTCTCTCTCTGTCTCTGTCTCTCTCTGTCTCTCTCTCTCTCTCTGCCTTTCTGTAACTCTTCCTTTCAAATAAATAATAATAAAAGGGGTATTGGTATCCTCAATGGTCTAAGGAAGAAAACGAAACTCAAAAGGTTTAAATTTCTTCTTAAGGGCACTCGGCTGGTGAGCTGTGGAAGCAGAAGATGAACCCATACTGATTTTTTCCAAAGCTTATTTTTCCCCCTAAGACCAATGGATCCCAGTCTTCCTGGTTCATTGAAATCACATGGGAGATTTTAGGAGCTATGGCTTCACCCAGATGTAACTTGGGCAACTGGATTTTCTGGTTTTTGTTTGTTGTGGTATCTGTTCCTCGGGTGATTCGACCATACAGCAAGGTTGGGCACCTCTGCCCTAGTTACTCTACTTACTCAGTGCTTCCCTCAGTGCAGGCCCATGATGTTCAATAAGCACTTGTCCTAAATCTTTCCTCCTTACATTCATGTGGTCTATTATACCCTTCATCCTTAAATTCTAAAATTGCCCACAATTTGGAGGAAAAAAAAATCCAAAGTAATTTGTTGCTTGGCTATTATGAGCCCTGAATTCATTTCCAATGAAATTTCCCAAATTACTATAAAAAATTAGGAAGCTCAACCCAAAGTTAAATGCTAACTAACTTTCCTTGATCCTCGTTGGCCTTTCTTCAGTGAGATGCCTGCCTCCTTGGTGTGCTTCAACCCCACTCTTGTGCCTTGCTCTAGCAGCTTCACGTCATTAAGTGTTTCTACAAACTGATCCCCAGGCACAGACAACCTTCCTAGGAAGCAAAGCCGAGGCTCTGCAGGGAAGGCATGCATAGGCAATGAGGACTGAGACATCAATCAAACCGCACACCTGAGTCCTCAGCTCTGCTCCTGTGTGAGATTGTCACAGCCAACCACTGCTCCTGTAACTCCTGGGGATGAAATAATTTTATTGAATCAGAAGCTACCCTTTGAATAATTTAGTGTTATTATGCTATAGCCAAATTTATGGGAGGAGATTTGAAAACTAGACTAAAATGTTTTGCCTCCTTAAGACTTAGTAAGTATTGAAATTTTGCCAATGAGAAAAACCTGATAAAATTGCTGTGTGTTTACATGCACTTTCTGTCTAATGAATACGATATGAGTTCTTAAAGAATTCAATTCACATTTCTGTTTTGCTGCATCTAAGATAGTAAACAACTCAGAAGATCTTTCAGTCTCCAGGAAGGCCATAAAAGTACACTTCGCACAGGGCTAGTGGACGCAGATGTCGGTCATTGCTAGCAATAATGTAGAACACATGGGTGTGGGCAGCACTAATCTAGAACGTATGCGTGTGAGTGGTAGAGACAGGCTTTCTGAATGCTCAACGTTCTGGATCCAACAGTTCATTCACCGAACTTCATTTGGTTGGATTCTTCCCTCTGTGTCCACACACAGGGTTTGTAATTCAGAACCGAGTACTCCCCAGAGCCCAGGGAATCAAACAGTAGCATCCCCTTAGAAAGACGCCTGAAGCCAAGTTAAATGGTGATATGATACTCTGGTGAACAATTAAGGAGGTGCTGCAGAGCCTCAAATGAATGAGTCCACAGTGCAGGTAGGCAGCTTATGGAAACAGGCAGAGACCCAGGTGGAGGTCCTAATCTTGACCCTAACTTCTGAGACTCAGCAGCTGCCCTGGCAAGACAGGTGTATCCTACTGGAAATTTGTTCATATCAGCTCCGTGGGGCGGTCAAGGGCTCTGCAAGGGCGCGCAGCAGAGGATAGCCACAGAGGCCGTTGTGGTGAAGGGCCTCTTCAACGTGGGATGGTTAACAGCCAGAGCTGGGCTGGAGCCACCCGGGGACAGTCACAGAGACAGCTCTGTAGAAAGAATCCTTAACTGGGGAACAGAAAGGGAACCTTGCGGAACTGCAGACGCGGGAGGTGCAGGAAGCAGACACAACCGACAGGGGTGGAGGCACAGAGGAGAGATTGGAGGGCCTGTTACAATTTGGAAAGGTGAAGAGGAGGCCCTGGAGGAAGACTCAACGTCTTGGCCAGATGGTACCTGTGTCTCCTGGAGCCACGGTGAGGCTGGGCTGGGGCACTTGGGTGGGGGTGAGGAATGCAAACCAGAACCTCCTGCTGCTGGCGTTGGGGTACCACCAACCCTGATGGAGCAGACAGAATGACAGTGCCCTGCCTTCTTCCTTCTCGGGCCTGCCAGTCTTCTCTTTGAAGGGCCTGCCAAGGTACACTGGCAAAACAAAAATGTGGCTTTCGGCCTCCATGCAACAACATGGAGGGGCGGTTTTTGGAGCTGAGACACTACAGTTGAATCACTAGCCAGGAAGGGAGGAACTGGGGTGGAGATACCCAGGGGAAATCAGGCAAATCAGTAACAATATTCCATGTCCCCCATCAGTTGTATCATTTTACCTATTTATTCACTCCTCAACCCTCACAACCACCTTCCCAAGCAGTACTGATATTCACCTGTGGTTAAGGAAGGCCTGTCACTCAGAGAGTGTGAAACAATGCTCCAGCCTCACCCATGAGGGCTGGGACAGGGATCCAAAAGCAGGATGGTGCAATTTCAGAGTCTGGTGTATCTCAACAACAATGAGTAATTAGACTAGAAGGGTGGGGAGCAGATTTGGAGAGGGGCATTAAGGTTGGATGGAGGGAGGCTAAGGGATTTAGATCTTTCAGGCAGTGAGAACAAGAAAGATATTGCAAAACCACAGTGAAGTGATGGAAACACTGTTTTAGAGTGACTTGCATGGAAGGAGTAGGCAAGATGGATTGAAAAGGAGAGTTTGGTGCTGGGGAGCCTGGTTGTACATTAATTGCAGCCATTTAGAAAGGAGATGATCAGGGTCTTGATTTGGGTGATAATGAAAAGCAAGAGGAAGAGGAGAAACACTTGGAAGAAAGAATCAGTAGGAATGGTTACATAATTATTGCATCAAAATTAGGTCTCAAAGATAATTCTGAAGTTTGAGGGTCCAGGCAACCAGCAGCATAATAGAATTGCCTTCACAAAGAGAAATTCTGCAAAATCTGGAATGTTTGTCCTTTGAGAAGGTGGCTTCTGCCTCCTTGCCCCAACCCCCTAGGGCACCACCGCAGCATAGGATTTGCAACACTCACTGGTCTCGTCTGGGATTATCATCAGAAAGTTGATGATTTAGAATTGATGCAGAGGTAACTATTTACTGTGTTGCCAGGGAAGGTATTCGATTGGAGACTGGGAGCTTTCTCCAAGTTATTTAACAGTGTGGATAAGAGGATTCATTGGGATACTGTATAATGATTCCCAACCTTTGGTATTCTTTGTAATCACCTGGGGAGGTTTTAAAAAACAACACTTGGGCTCCACTCCAATCAGTCTGACTCAATTAATCTGGGATAGGATCCAATCTGTCCCCCGTCCCCCACAGCCCCCCACCATGCGCCCCAGCCCAGAAAAGATCCAAGGGGATCACAGTCAGGACTGGGTCGGGAAGGACAGGGTGAACCCAGGACAGAATCAAGAGTGGAGCCCAGTCCCTTTTATTTTATTCTAGAAGCAGCATGTCTGGTTATCTGTTTGTGCACCCCTCGCATATGTTCTGGACTAAGCTCAGAGACTTCCACTGTTACCTGAGAGTTGTCAGCACAAGAACTCACCCAGAACTGTGTTACCCCATTCAGGAAGGTGCTAGGTGCCTTGCGAGATGAAGAAGCCAGAGAAGAAAAAAACCTCTGCTTCCCCAGACAGTCCCAGGATGGTAGTTGTCTTTTCAAAGCCTCAACCAAAAATGAAAACACACTTAAAATTTTATTTGGACTTTCAAAAAATTGATTGATGGATGGAAAGGCAGAGTTGACAAAGACAGAGAAAGCAACTGAGAGATTTTCCATCCAGAGCCTCATCCGGTCTCCCACCTGGGTGGCAAAGGCCCAAGCACTTGAGCCATCTTTCATTGTTTTCCTAGGCCAGGCAGGGAGCAGAAGTGGAACAGCCAACACGCGAATTTGCACCTGTATAGGATGCTGGTGTCGAAGGTGGTAGTTTAACTTCCACAACAAGCTGGCCCCTGGACTTCTCTAACAGCAAAAGCCTGCTGTTCTATCTTTCTGATTTGGAATGTAAGGGAGGTGAATCTACTCTTATGCGATGATTGATTTCATTTTAAAAGGGTCAATTGTGCCTCAAAACAATACCTTTAAATCGAAAGCTGTGCCCAGAGGCAGGGAGACCAGCTTAGGGATGAGTGGGTTCATCCTCCCTTTCGTTCTCACTGGAGATGCCTGCTCACAGAGGAAATGGCCACATTAGCTCGCATTTTTACCCTACCTGCCCTCCCTCCCCCTCTCTATCCCTTAAATGTTATGAGTACTGTGCCCTAGCTAAAGGCTGTCAGGATCACATATGGACCTGATTCTATTGGGATCCAGAAAGCCCTGGCTGAAGGAGGGGCTAAGCACCCTGGTAGACATGGGGCGTGCCTGAGACACCCTTGTGTCTGGCATTCCAGCCATGCTGGGCCGGGGCAAATGGACTCGAAGCTCCATACTGGAGCATGAACTGTGACGTCTGGGAGCTTGATGACAGCGTTTTGGAGTGTGAAGCTTGTCCCTGCCCTTCCCAATTTTCCCACTCCCCCCCCCATTCTAAATTAGCATCTCTAATATGTATCCTTGCCTCCACAGGCTAAGCACTGTGTGTATGTCTCTCATTTTTGTCCATGGCTCTGAATCACTCCTCGTTCCTAGCACGATGTCATTAAACACCAAACTCCCATTCTGCGATCTGGGTGGTAGACTGTACGAAGGGAAGCATGGGAGCTTAGCTAAGACAGTCCTGGTTCCAGTCTCCACTTAGCCCAGCCCTCAGCCCGTGCCTAGGATTGGCAACCAGGGGAGAAAAGAAGAGTCTGCCAAAGACGACCTTCTCTTAGCTGAAACTTTAGTGTTTCTTGTCCTTGTTGCTTCCACAACAAGGACAAGAAGTTCAGTAGAAATGGAACTACAAGATAAATTTAGGGGGTGGTTGTTTGCCACAGAGGCTAGGCCACTGCTTTGGACACCCACATCCCATACTGAAGAGCCTAGATTCAAGTCCTGGCTACTCTGCTTCCGATTTAGCTTTCAGCTTATGTGCACATCCTGGAAGGCAGTAGTTGATGGTTCAAGTATTTGAGTCCCTGCCATACATGTGGGAAGCCTGGGTTGGGTTTCTGGATTCTGGCTTCGGACTGGCCCAGCCCTGGCATTTGGGGAGTGACCCGGTGAATGCAAGTTCTCTCTGTGTCTCTGTCTTGCTTCCTCTGACTCTTTTTGCCTGTTAAATAAAATGAAAATAAGTAAAAGCTAAATTTATTTTGGTGCAAAAGAATTTAAAAGCCATACATATTTTTCCACAATGCAAGTTTTCCATGAAATTTTTTGAAGGCCCTTGTAAACTTTTGAACCATGGTTTTTCTAGTTGTGACAATAAAAGGATTGCCCAGCATCTAGACTATTCCATTTAGCTAAAAGCAGGGGGCACAGATGCACATTGTAAACTTGTGTAGCTGGGCACTACCATTACTCAGTGTGGAAATAAAGAAAAAAAAATCTGTTTGGAGCCACATTTCGTTCTGAGAGGAGTTCCTTTGTGTGCTCAGACTTAGTTATGCTACAGAAGAGCACTGCTGGACTTTTGGGGGGGGGGGAGGAGGTAGCAGAATCTTTTCCAAATTCCTGTGGTTTATCAGCTTGCGAATGAATGCAAGATCCCACCCTCTTCTTCTTGAGAGTCAGAATTAGAGAAGCCTGTTTTTTTTTAAGAGTATGGCCCAAACAAATAGCTGCCGGCATGAATGGATTCCTGAGGGCCCCAAAGGGGAGTTCGTTATGAGGGAATCTGTCTGTGATATGGGCTCAATATGTGGGTGAGGAAGAAGGACCCCTGGATCTTGACACCAAGGCCTGTTGTCACTCTTCGAGAATGGCAGCTACTTGTGTGAGTGAAAACTAAGAGGGCTATATATATCCTTGGGTCCCAAGTATGAGCTCTGGGCCATACAGCCTTCTGGATTAGCAAGGATGACAATTTATGAGCTAAAGTCCTTGCCAATCTGCAGGCCTGGTGTGCACAGAAGGCACCTGTAGCCTGAAGACACGTTCCAGTCCTACTGTTTGGAAGTACTGCTGTTTGGCTATTTTGAATTCAGTGACTCCTGGGAATTCTTGGACAATTTGTAGTGGAAACCTCAGGAGAGAGCTGCTGGATTTCTGCAGATGAGAATGAGTGGATGAATAAGTAACAAATTGGGGGGGGGGGGGAGGGTAAAGCTTAGGTATAGAGAATTAGTCTAGTTATGTTTGCTTTCAAGCCCATTTACTCACTTGTGATGGGTATAGGGACAGAGACTAGGAGGAGAGAATTCTAAGGGACATAGTAAGTGTTTCAAGATGAGCAGCTCACAGGGCCTGCCATGCTTTGGATATGGTCTAAGCGTCTCCCAAAGGTTCATGTGAAGGACGCATGGTTCCCAGGGTGGTGCTAATGGGAGGTGGTGACACCCTTAAGAGGAGGGACCTAGAGGGAGGGTCTTAGGTCATGTGGGATCTGCCCTCAGAAGAGATTGAAGTAGTTCTCACCTCACTCGTTCTGGCTTCCCATGTAAGATGTGCTCCCTTGTCCAGGCACACGTCCTGCCATACTGTGACACTGCCCACCACTGTGCCCTCTCCAGTGGCCAAACCCAGGAGGCCCAGCCAGTCTTGGACTTTGGACCTCTGCAACAGTGAGTTAAATAAACCTCTTTTCTTATAAAATTAGCTGGTTCTTCTTTCATTTCTGTAATGGAAAGCTGATAAATACAGGGACCATTAGGGCTTGGAGATCCTTTAAATCATCCAATGGAAATTAATCAGAATGTGAATTTTGGATGCTTTCCCAGTAAGTCTCCACCTCCATACCCCCCCATATATGTGTATTTATACACATATATACACCCACTACACCACAATGCTGGCTTCCTTAACTGCTGTTCTGCTATTCTACCCATACCTGCTGTTGTTTGTTAACAATATTAAGGAATACACACACACACACACACACACACACACATATATATATATATATATATATATATATATATATATATATGGGTTGTTTATACCAGCATCAGCACAAACATGTAATGCATTACACTGTTATAATATCATGATTTTATGGCTACGATGTTACTATGTGATAAAGTTTTCAGCTCCATTTTAATCTCATAGCACCACCATTGTATATGTAATTTGTTATTTTGTTATTCACCGAAATGTTGTTCTGCAGTACATGAATGTATTTGTGTGTGTGTCTCAGCCAACCTCCTGCAATAATTTTCAGATTGTAAGCATTCCACAAAATGAATTTGGCAAGAGGTTGCTTTGTATTCTTGGGAGAGATTCAAAGTTGAGTACTATTGTCATATGTGTTGTGTACCATGCTTGATGAGAAAAATTTTTGAGTATATATCAGATGAACAATTGAAGCATTCATTTACCTGCTTCTTTATCCTAAAATAATACTAATTTATCAAATCCCTGCAGCATGCCTGGTGCCTTGGAGTTGATTTCAGAGTTTGAAGTGAAAAGAAAAACTGTTATGGGGAAAGGGAGGGAGGGAGAGAGCCCGCCTAAAGGAAACAATCATAGTCAGCCTTGGCTGGTGTTGTAGTGGATCTGGAGCTTCGTAGATGAAATTAATTTTAGAGGAAAGTTGAGATTTTATAATTTTAGGGTTCTTATTAATGATCTCTACATTCAACGTATCCCCAAAGTTTTGTAGGTATTTTTTCTTATAGTTCTTCATAGTCATATTATTTATTTCTAGATATTTTTCTTATGTCTAATAAAATCCTAACCAGTTCTCCTATTTGGAGTAAGTTCTCCCCACATCGATACTTACAGATATATGCTCCTTCTTTTAGACCAGTTGAAGAGCTTTGAAAAGTATCTTCATCTCACTAAGAGATTAAAAAATTATGCATTTTTGTTTTAATGATTATTAAAATTTTAAGACTTAGAAATGTCTAAAGTTTAGCATAATTTCTTCCTTTATTCTAAACAATAGAAACTTAAATATTGAAATGAGATCAATACCTTTCCATCTTGATATTGTTGCAAATACTTTATTGCACTTTGCTTTGTTTCCACAAATTAATGTATGCCAGTTTTAAATAGTATTTTTGAAATGTAACCACGTGTGTACAAATTTTTTTTTCATTCATCTTAGCATTTGTAGAATTTATTTCCTTTCTCCTGAAGTTCCTAAAGCTAGATTTTGCTCTTGGTAGATTTTGTTTGTCTGAAGATGTGTTTATTTTATCTTTATACTTTAATGATAATGTAGTTGGATACAAAATTATAGATTGACATTTTCTTTGAAAGTTTTGAAAACATAATTCCATTTTGGTTTCCAACCTTGTTTTGGAAAAGTCTACAGTGAGTCTGATTATTGTTCTTTTATAACCAACTTGCCTTTTGTCTCTGCTAGCTTTCAAATCTCTTTACACCTGCAGAAGTGTGTTTTGGTATATGTATATTTTGTTTATAAACTTGGTATTTATACTTTGTGAAACTGAAGGTTTATGTCTTTCATTTATCCCAAGAAAATGCCTGTCTCATTATTTTTCCTCTTTCTTTCTGCAACTCATATTATAAGACATGAAGGACCTACTCATTTCATCTTTCATGTCTTTTAACTCCTTTCATATTTTCCTTTTCATTATTTCTTGAGCAGTGTTCTGGGTAATAGTCTTAGTGCTATCTTCCACTTCATTAACTCTCTCTTTGGGTGTATCTTTTTCTCTTCATTCTACCCACTGAGTTTTTATTATTTTTTAATTATTAGTATATTTTTACTTGAAAGGCAGTGAGAGAAACTCTGCCTACTAGTAATATTCCCCAAATGTCCACATCAGATTGGGTTGGGCCAAGCTGGAAAACTGGAGACCAGAGCTGAATCCAAGTCTCTCATGTGTGTGGTGGGGACCAGTACTTGAGCCATCATCTGCTTCCTCCCATGGTGTGCATTAGCAGGAAGCTGAGTTGGAACTCAAACCCTGGGACATTGGAATGAGATGTGGCCTGCCCATGCTGAGTTTTTACAAAGACACATTTAACTAACATCAAGACCAGATGATTACATTTAGCTTTGAACAACATGGGTACCAAAACAAGAACTATCTTAAAACATTTTGTTGGATGCTTTGATCTGTATACAGAACAGAAACTAAAATGCTAGTTACACAGCTAATAAAAAAAAATACAGTTTTTATGTTTTGTTTTATTTTTAACCATAGAACTATTTTCTTTTTAAAGATTTATTTGTTTTATGTGGAATAATTGTGGAAAGAGTGGGAGAGACAGAGATCTTCCACTTGCTGGTTCACTCCCCAGATGGCCACCACAGCTAGTCCTGGGCCAGGCTGGAGCCAGGAGCTATGAGCTTCATCGGGGTCTCCTATATGGGTGGCAGGAGCCCAAACACTTGGGCCAACTTCCATTGCTTTTCCCAGGCCATTAGCAGGGATCTGGATAGGAAATGGAGCAGCTGTATGGGATGCTAGCATTGCAGGTGGTAGCTTTAACTACTATACCGTGACACCAGCCCTATAGAAATATTTCCTCCTTATAGTAATTAGGCCCTGCTAATGTGGCTGGCTGAGTTCATAAATATATTACAACCTCTAGCTTTCTTGTTATTTCTCTCTTTCTCCTCTTCTGCTGTGCTTTCTTTGTTGGTGGTAATTAGAATCTTCTGCTACTGCCATCACAACTGGTGATACTAGAACAATCATAACCACTTTGGTTTTGTGGTTTGCAAAATACTGGCCTCTACTTCCATAAAGACAGAGCTTCCTCCTTTTGTGGGTCCAGAATTTGAAGATTGTTGTAATTGTCAAAGTCCGTTGTAGTTTCTGCCACCCCTCAAACTGCTCCCATCATTATCAAATCCATTACAACCATAACCACTACCATCCTATCCATCACCACCACAGTTGCCACCAAAGTTGTCGAAACTACTGACATTTCCTCCAATATTAAAGTTGTCATTTGCTCTAAAGCAACCTTCGCAGCCACTGACAAAGTTTTAAAAGCTATGTTGACTGACAAGGATGCAACACAGGCAATCTCTTGCTCAGCCAGGACCTCCCTACTTCATAGTTACAGCCATTCATAGTGTGGTGTTTCTGAATAAAAAATAATATCAATGGAGTCATGGCCAAAGGTTACATTTAAAAAGCTTGTCTTCTTGCTACTGCCCTAATGAGTCATTATTTCAATTGCCTCAGGCATCTTATACAGTTGAAAGTATATCTCTTACATATATTTTCTAATATTTTCTATAATGCCACAAGCAAAAAATATTTTTCATAGGAAACTGGGCACCTTGTTTTATTTTGTTTTGACTTCACTAATGATAATTGTATAATTTATAGAAAACAACATGATGTATCCATACATGTATATATTATGGAATGATCAAATCAGGCTAATTAGAATATGAATCAGTTACAATAGTATTTTTGTTGTAAATATTAAAAATCTTTTAGTTCTTATTTTTTTCAGTTTTATTTTTATTTAAGGTGAACAAATGTCATATATTTCATATATACAGATATGAGTATAATGATACTTCCCACTCTATCCTTCCTCCTGCCCATGCTCCCCCTCTCCCTCCTCCTTCCTTTCTTATTTTTTTTTCAATGTTTGCAGTGATATACTTTCCATTTGTTTTATAATCATAAGCTTAATCCTCCACCAAGTAAAGAATTCAACAAGTAGTCAGTAGAAAAACCAGTGTTCATCAAGAGTATAGACAAGGGCTTTAAACAATAATTAAATCTCAAAATGTCAATTTACTCACATACATTACATTTTTGTGTTGTCTATACTAATTATCACAAACCAGGGAAAACATGATATTTGTCTTTTTGGGACTGGCTTATCTCACTAAGCATAATGGTTCCCAGTTGCATTAATTTATTGCAGAATATTAAGATTTCATTCTTTCTTACAGCTGAGTAGTATTTCAAAGTGTGTATATACCATGATTTTTTATCCAGTCCTCAATTGGTAGAATCTGAGTTGATTTCATATCTTAGCCATTGGGAATTTGGCTGCAATAAACAGTAAGTACAGATAACTCTTTCATGTGCTGATTTCATTTCATTTGGGTAAATTCTCAGGAGAGGGATGTCATGTGGTAGATGTATTTTCAGGTTTCTGAAAAACCTCCATATTGTCTTATACATGTTTGTACTAGTTTACATTCCTATCAGCAGTGGATGAGGGTACCTTTTCCCCCAACATCTTTGCCAGCACTTATTGTTTATTGACTTTTTTATGATAGCCATTCTAATTTGGGTAAGGTGAAACCTCATTGTGATTTTGATTTGCCTTTCCCTGTTTGCTAGTGAGCCTGAGCATTTTTTTATGTGCCTGTTGGCCATTTGAATTTCCTCTCTGAAAAATGTTTGTTCAAGTCCTTTGCCCATTTCTTAACTAGATTGTTTGATTTGTTGTTGTTGAGTTTCTTGAGCTCTTTATAGATTCTGGATATTAACTTTTATTAGTTTCATAGTTTGCATATGATATTAACTTTTCTGGATATTAACTTTTATTAGTTTTCGTAGTTTGCATATGTTTTCTTCCATTTTGTCAGTTGCCTCTTCACTTTTTTGAGTGTTTTCTTTGCAGTGCAGAAGCTTCCTAGTTCAATGTAATCCCATTTGTCTATTTTGGCTTTGATTACTTGTGCTTTTGGGGTCCTTTCCAAGAAGTCTTTGCCTATGCCAATGTCTTGCAGAGTTTCCTCAATGTTCTCCTCTTAAACTTGATGGTATAATATTGTAGATTTAGATAACTGATCTATTTTGAGTTGATTTTTGTATAAGGTGTAAGGCTGGGGTCTTGTTTCACACTTCTACATATGAAGAACCAATTTTCCCACCACCTTTTGTTGAAGAGACTGTCCTTGCTCAGGGATTGATATTAGCTCCTTTGTCAAAGAAAAGTTGGTTATATATGTGTGAATTGATTTCTTGAGTTTGTTATGTTCTATTAGCCTACATGTTTCTTTTTGTGCCAGTATCACAGTGTTTTGATTATCACTGCCCTGTAGTACATCTTGAAATTTGGTATTATGATACCTCAGGTTTCTTTTTGTTGTTTAAGATTGCTTTAGATATCTGGGGTCTCTTCTGTTTCCACATGAATTTTAACATTGTTTATTCTTGATCAGTGAAGAATGTCATTGGTATTTTGATTGAGATCTCGTTGAATCTATAGATTACTTTAGGTAATCTAAAAAGAATCTAAAAAGGTATGGACCTTTTTAAAGATTTATATATATTTATTTGAAAGGCAGACTTAATAGAGAGGGGAGAGGAGAGAGAGAGAAAGATTTTATGTCTGGTGATCTACTCTAGATAGGCCAGGCTGAAGCCAGGAGACTGGAGCTTCTTCTGGGTCTCCCACATGGGTGGCAAGGTCCCAAGCACTTGGGCCATCTTCTACTAATTTCACAGGTCATTAGCAGGGAGCTAAATTGGAAGTGGAGCAGCTGGGACTTGAACAAGCATCCACATGGGCTACTAGCTCCAGAGGCAGCAGCTTTACCTGCTGTGCCACAGTGCTGATGCCAGTATAGGCATTTTCATATTAATTCTTCCAATCATGAACATGGAAGATTTTTCCATTTTTTGTTGTCTTTTTTATTTGTTTCTTTTTTTAAGTTTTTTTTGATAGGCAGAGTTAGACAGTGAGAGACACAGAAAAAGGTTTTCCTTTTTCCTTTGGTTCACCCCTCAAATGGCCATTATGGCTGGTGCGCTGTGGCCACCATACTGCACCAATCCGAAACCAGGAGCCAAGTGTTTCCTACTGGTTTCCCATGCAGGTGCAGGACCCCAGGACCTGGGCCATCCTCCACTGCACTCTCAGGCCACAGCAGAGAGCTGGACTGGAAGAGGAGCAACAGGGACAGAATCCGGCACCCCGACTGGAATTAGAACCTGGTGTGTGGCACTGCGGGCAGAGGATTAGCCTAGTGAGCTGCAGCGCCAGCCTTATTTGTTTCTTTAATGTTCTGTAATTAGAGAATCTGTAATGTAGAGATCTTTCACATCCTTTGTTGAATTTATTCAAAAGTATTTACATTTTTTGAAGCTATTTTGAATGGTACTGATCCTACAGGTTCTTTCTTAACCACGGCTTTGTGCATCCAAAGGTTATTGTGGGCTTTTTTGTTGTTAATTTTATATACTGCAACTTTTCCAAACTCTTATGAGTTCTAATAGTCTCTTAGTGGTGTCCTTTGAGTTCCCTATATATAGAATTATGTCATCTACAAATAGGGATAATTTGATTCCTTTGATTTCTTTTTCTTGTCTAATGGCTCTGGCTAAAACTTCTAGAACCACATTGAATATCAATGGTGAGAGTGAACATCCTTGTCTGGTTCTAGATTTTGGTGGAAATGCTTCCAACTTTCCCACATTCAATATAATGCCTGCAGTGGGTTTGTTATATATTGCCTTGATTGTGTTCTGGAATGATCTGTCTATACCCAATTTTCTTAGGGTTTTCATGAAAGTATGTTTTATTTTATCAAATGCTTTCTCAACATCTATTGATAATCATATCATTTTTATTCTTTAGTTTGTTAATGTGATGTATCACATTTATTGATTTTTGTGTGTTGAACCATCCCTACATACCAAGGGTAAATCCCACTAGGTCCAGATGAGTGATTTTTCTGATATGTTGTTGGATTCAATTAGTATCTTGTTGAGGAGTTTTACATCTATGTTCATCAGGGATATTGATCTATAGTTTTCTTTGTTGTATCCCTTTCTAGTTTTGGAATTAAGGTGATGCTGGTCTCATAGAAGGAGTTTGGGAGGATTCCCTCCCTTTCAATTGTTTTGAGTATTTTGGGAAGAAGTGGATTTAATTTTTCTTTAGAAGTCTGGTAGAATTCAGCAGTGAAGCCATCTAGTCCTGGTTTCTCTTTGTTGGCAGGATCTTTATTATTGATTAAATCTCCATTCAGTTATTGGTCTGTTTAGATTTTCTATGTCTTCATGACTCAATTTTTGTAGATTGTATTTGTACAGAAATCTATCCATTTCTTCTAGATTTTCTAAATGTTGGTATATAGCTATTTCTGATGATTCTTTTTATTTATGTGATATCCATTGTTACATTTCCTTTTCCATCTCTTTTATTGATTTGTGTCTTCATCTTCCCCTCTTTTGGTTAGTAGAGCCAATTGTGTATCATTTTTATTTATTTTTTCTGGAAACCAAACTTTTCAGTTCGTTGATCTTTTTTATATTTTATATCTTTATTTAAATTTTGTTATTCTCTAATTTTAATGATTTCTTTCTTCCTTCCAGTTTTGGGTTTGGTTTGTTCTTGTTTTTCTAGGTCCTTGAGATGCATTGTTAGATCATTTATTTGATGCCTTTCCAATTTCTTGAGGCAGGCACAAACTGCAGTAAACTTTACTCTTTTTTTAAAGATTATTTAGTTACTTGAAAGTCAGAGTTACACAGAGAGAGGAGAGGCAGGCAGAGAGAGAGTTACAAAGAGAGGTAAAGACAGAGAGAGTGGTCTTCCATCCACTGATTCATTCCCCAGATGGCTGGAACGGCCGGAGATGAGCTGATATAAAGCCAGGAGCCAGGAACTTCCTCCGGGTCTCCCACACAGGTGCAGGGGCCTCAGGACTTGGGCCATCCTCTACTGCTATCCCAAGCCATAGCAGAGAGCTGTATCAGAAGAGGAGCAGCCAGGACTAGAACCAGTGCCCATATGGGATGCTGGTGTTTAATGCCAGGGCATTAACCTGCTGTGCCACAGCACCAGCCCCAGGTGTTTGCATATTTTCAAAAGTTTCTTAAACTGTTGATTCTCAACTTTATTCCATTGTGGTTAGAAAATATACATGGCATGATTTTTATTTGCTAATGCTTGCTTTATGGCCTAGCATATGTTCTATCCTACAGAAAGTTCTACACATGAAGAATATGTGAATTCTGCAGCTATGGGATGAAATGTTCTGAAGATATAAATTAAGTCCATGTAGTCCATAGTATTAGCTCTATTTCTTTTTTTATTTTTTGTCTAGTTGACCTGTCCATTAATGAAAGTGGGGTATTAAAGTCCCCCATTATTATTGTATTAGAGTCTATATCTCCCATTAGAAACATTAAGATTTGTATTAAATAGCCAGATACCCTGGCATTGGGTGCATATACATTTACTAAAGTCCTATCTTCCTGTTGAATTAATCCCTTAAATCATTACATAATGTCTTCTTTCTGTTTTGACAATTTTTGTATTAAAGTCTGGTTTGTCTGATATTGGGATGACCACTCTTGCTCTTTTTTTGCTTTCTGTTGCATGGAATATCTTTTTCTATCCTTTCACTTTCAGTATGCATGTAACTTTGTTGGTGAGGATTGTTTCTTGCAGGCACCAAATAGAGGAGCTTGTATTTAATCTATTCAGCCAGTCTGTGTCTTTTAATTAGAGAATTTAGGCCATTTACATTTTAGGTTATTATTGATAAATAATGACTTGGTCTTGCCACTTTCCCATAAATATTCCTATTGTTTTCTTTGGAGTTTCTTTGTACTTTTACTGGGAGATTTTCTGCCTTCACATTCTTTCATGATAATGACTATATTTCTCTCTTTCTGTGTGTTGCATATCCTTAAGTGTCATTTCTAAGTTTGGCAAATGGTAACAAATTCTTTCCATTTTGTTTTTGGAAGGTCTTTGTTCCACCTTAATTTATAAATTAGAGCTTTGCAAGGTACGGTATTCTGGGTTGACAGTTTTATTTAGGACTTGGACTATGGACTATGTCTCTCTAATTCTCTCCTAGCCTGTGGGGTTTTTGTTAAAAAATCAGTTGTTAAGTCTAATTGGAGATCATCTGAAGGTAATCCGGTGTTTCTGTCCTGTACATTTTAAAATCTTTTCTTTATGTTTTACTGTTGAAAATTTGACTAGAATGTGTCATAGTGAAGATCTTTTCTGGTGCTACCTGAATTTGGATATCTGTTTCTTTCTCCCAATTAGAGAAGTTTTATGTTATTATTTCACTGAATAGTCCTTCTAACCCATTGTCTTTCATCAACTTCAGAAACTCCTAAGACCTGTATGTTAGGTCGGTTGATGGTAGCTCATAAATCACTAACACTGTTTTAATAAGTGTGTCTGATTTTTTATTTTTTCTTTTTGTTCTGAGTGTGATATTTCCAAAAATTTGTCTTCTAGCTTGGATATTCTTTGTTCTACCTCACTAAATCTGTTGTAAAAGCTTTTCTCTCTTTTCTGATATTTTAGATTAATTTCTATTCAATATATCTGTCAGCTAAATTTTTCATGCATGCTTATGGGTTTCTTTAACTCATGATTTTGCTTTTCATTATTTTTGAGTAATTTTATGATCATCCTTTGAATTTCTTTTCAGGTATTTCATCAGTCTCCTCATCATAATATTCTAATATTGAAGTGCTGTGTACCTTCGGGAGAGTCATATTGTCTTCTTTGTTCATGTTTCTTGTTTTTCTACATTTATTTTTAGGAACTTATGGAATAACTTGTTTTCTCCTTTGATGGTTTTACCTTTGAGATATACCTCTGTGGATTAGTGGAGTGTCTGCTCCTTCAGTGGATATTCAGAGGTGTGTGCTGGGTGGGGCCAGGGAGCTCCAGTCAGTGCTTGGGAGTAGGACAAGAGTCTAGGGTGACATCCAAGTTGGGCATGGTAGATCTCTACTATCAACAGTAGGGAGGATATGATCACATCAGCTGGTGTTATCACTGATTCATCTCCTCTCTGCCAAAGTGATCAATGCCCAGGGTGAGCCCACAGTGGCTAGACAACCCACCCATGCTAGCACAGGAACTGCACCAAGGATCTGCAGTCCTCACTGTGAGCACAGAACCCTCTGCATGACCCACCTCAAGCTCTCAGGGAACTCTGAATCCAGGTACTGTGATTGCCTGGAGATGCAGCTACACTCCATATTCTATAGTGCAGTCACAGAATTCCCACAGTGATAGTGCCCAGGACTCCCACAGGCTCTCAGCCTCATGAGTTTGTGCCATCCATGGAGAGAACTGGGGTATTCCCAGAGCCATCTGCCTGTTGGTGTTCCACTTTGGCAGTTGGAGTAAGGTCACCCTTGACAGGGTTAGGGCACCCACAGACTTGGTGCCCCACCCCCTGCCAACCCTTCAGGTCAGACTGAAAGTCAATAGGGGGGCCAGTTCTATAGCCAGTAAGGCTGCCGCCTGCAGTCCTGGCATCCCATATGGGCGCCGGTTTAAGACCCGGCTGCTTCACTTCCGATCCAACTCTCTGCTATGGCCTGGGAAAGCAGCAGAAGATGGCCCAAGTCCTTGGGCCCTTGAACCCATATGGAGGACTTAGAGGAAGCTCCTGGTTCCTGGCTTTGGATCAGAGCAGTTACAGCTGTTGTGGACATCTGGGGAGTGAACCAGCAGATAGGAGACCTCTCTCTCTCTCTCTTTCTTTCTCTCTTTCTCTTTCTATCTCTCTCTGCCTCTCCTTCTCTCTGGAACTGTGACTTTCAAGTAGAATAAATAAATCTTTTATTTAAAAAAAAAAAACAAAGTCAGTAGGAATTATGGATTTATCCCTCTGGTAACATCCCCTAACTTGCACAGGCTCAATCCATGGCTGCCTGCGGTTGCCTTATCAAGATGGGGCCTCCTTCCTGGTAGTTGATGGGAGCCCTTGTCGGGGGTGAGGGGAAGGGAAGTAGGCAATGTGCTCTCCTTTCTTGGTTAGGTGGACACCCTGCTGCCCCCTAGTACTCCAGGCTAGTCAGTGTGGATTGCAGAGTTCTCTCTCAGGTAGTATCAACAACAACATGGGTTTCCTGAGTCCTATCACTTCTCTCTAAGGAGATGTTGTTTCTTGCCAATGCTGATTCTGACGCTGTTAGGAGCAGAACAAAGGTCACTATCCAACTTTTCACTGCCAAGTATGGTGCTCTGTGGGAGTCATGGAATGGAAAGGAGCAAGTCGGCCTCCCTGCTCCAAGTCCAGCAGTTGTTGAGACTCCCATCAGCTCCCCGGGCTGAAGAGTCAGCGGGTGACTGTAGAATTCTGTCTCAGCTAAAACTATGTGTGGTGGGGTGTGCAGCAATGTCTTTCCACCCTGATGTGGGAAGATGGTGGCTCACAGCTGGCAGCTGGCTGTACCACACGGCTGGCTGCAGCAGTGTCTCTGTCTTCCCTCTTCTTGTCCCACAGAGTCCTTGTTGTTTTTTCAGTCCTTACTGAAAATTGCCATCAGACCCCTGGAAATGTGTTCCTTCTTTTCTTCTTTTTGTATCCCAGAGCAGCTGAAGTTAGTGTGGCTACACCCTCCTCAGCCATCTTGGCAGTTCCTTAGCTGTTTTTAAATAGACATGATATCATTTTTAACTATAATAACCATTCTGTTAAATACGACATGAGAACTTAATCTTTACATCTAACTGAAGCTTGGAATCTGCTGACTAATGCTTCCCTTTTCTCCATCCAACTCTGCTGCCCTTCAGCATCTGATAACCACTGTTCTACTCTACTTACGTGAGTTCTACTCTTGTAGATTCCACAGAAGAGTGAGACCATATGGTATTTGTCTTTCTTTGCCTAACTTATTTTATTTAACATAATGTCCTCCAGACTTGTTCTTGTTGTTGCAAATGATAGAATTTTCTGATTTTTAAAAGGCTGAAAAATAGTATTCCTTTGTGTTCAAATGCTCCTTCACTTATTATGAAGTGACATCCCAGTAAACCCACTGTAAGCTGAAAATGCACACAGTGCTCATTATATACCAAATATCATAGCTTGCTTAGTAACCTGTTACACTGTAGAGCACCTGTTTACATTACTGATCTTATGGCTGACTGGCAGCTGAGAATTTATGCCATCACCAAGCACTGAATGATAGTAACCCACTGCATATCTCACCTTGGGGGGGTGGGCAAAGAATCAAAATACACTATTTGAAGCACAGTTTCTACTAGATGTGTATCATCTTCACAACATCACAAAGTCAAACAATTGTAAGTTAAAGCATCATAAATTGGGGACCACATATACACAGATTTTAAAAATCCATTCTTCTGGAGCAGCCATTGTGGTATAGCAGTTTAAACCAATGCTTGGGTCGCCTGTGTCCTATGTCAGTCTCAGTTCAACTCCTGGCTACTCTGCTTCTGATCCTGCTAAAGCACCTGGGAAGGCAGCAGCTGATGGCCCATGTACTTGGGTTCCTGCCACCCATGTGGGAAGCCCACGTGGAGTCCTGACTCTTGGCTTCAGCCTGGCTCAGCCCTGGCTGTTGTGGGCATTTGGGGAGTGAACCAGCAGATGATTGAGATTTCTCCCAGTTCCTTCCCCCTTCCTCATTCTGCCTTTCAAATTAATACTGAATAAATATTTTTTAAAAATCCATTCATCTGTTGTTGAACACTTAGGTTGGCAATTGTGAAAAGTGCTGCACTGATCACAGGAGTACAGACGTTTCTTCAATATACTGATTTAAGCTCTTTGGGTATCCTCAGAGGTGGATTGCTGGATCCTATAGTAGTCCTATTTTTAGTTTTTTTGTGAGACCTCCATACTGTTTTCTAAAATCACTATACTGATTTATAGCACAACCAAAAGTGTGCAAAGGACTCATTGGATAATTGGTCTTTGAGAATCTTGTTTATTTTTCATTTTCTTTTTTTTTCTTCCTTTCTCCTCCTTCTCCTTCTTCTTCTTCAGCGATCCTCCTTTGTTTCACAACTCTTCCACCATGTGTGACTTTGACTCCATGACTGATCTGCCGGCACCAGAGTGGCAGGTGTGACACTCCAAAGACTCTGGAATGCCTGGGGTGCAGATTTTCCGTTACCACACAGTCTGTGAGCATTCTTCCTCCTCAGTCTCCTGTTGGTGATTTTGAAGTTAAACCTTCTCATGAAGAACTTCTGCAGTTCTTTGGTTTCTGTGTGAGCTTGACTGAGACATACAGGAGGAAAGATTTTATTTAATAACAATTCCACAGCTATAGTCATAGGCAGAGAATCATTAAGTATTTATTATCAGTGGTTATATTTGAATTTCTGGGTGTTCTTTCTGGTGTTTTTCAGTTTTCTTTTAGCTTATTCTTCTTTCTGTAGGTATTACCTATTATGCTCATATTTATTATTCATTTGAATTGTCATTCATCATTCCTAAACAGACTTTTTATATAGCTCATATTTAATAGTTTTATTTTCTGATATTTTTGAGAGGCTAATTCTATGGTTTGTTTTTTCCATAACTCTTGATCATGCTGGCTTATTTTGTGGTGTGTTATGTAATTTTGAATTATGTACTCAGGTTTGTTGAAACTTCATGTGTGAGCATATTCTTCAACCTGGCTGAAAATGTGGCACTCAAGGAGGTTTTGCTCTCATATCTGTGAGGCTCCTCAACTAGAGCTTTTTTTTAAGGTTAATTTCTTTGTGAGGTGATTCCTGGAGCATACTGATTATGTAAATTCTAATATCAAACTAAAGTGAAAACAGGCATGTAGCTGTCCCGCCTGGGTCACCATTATGATATCATCCAGCCTTATTAATAATATTTGTAATCGTGTGGGTTCTTGCCATCTATTCACATAAGAATTCTGAATATTGGCTCAAAATAAACCAGGTGACATGGTAAGTTTTAAGGGTTTTATTCAGTAAGAGAAATGCACAGGAAAGTGACAGCTTTATTTAGGGGAGAAAGAAATCTAGAAGCTAATTTGGGTTCATATCAGGCAGAGAGCAGGCCGGGTGCCACATGGAGCAAGCACACAGGCAGGACAGCAAAGGCAGCCTGGAGGTCAAAAGGCTGTGCATCTGAAGGCATGGGGCAACAAGGGAGAGGTCCATGCTCCAGGCCTTGTATTTACTTCAAAAGGGAAGTAAATACAAGTTATTTAGTCTGGTTACTTAGTCTGGTAGGCAGGTGGGCACCCAGGAAGAGCCATGAGATCACATAGTGGATGTGGTCTCCAGGTCATAAATCTAATCAATTTGATCCTCTCTGCCTACCTATATCATTCCCCCCTCAAAGATTCCAGCCCTTAATCTTAAGGGATGTTTAAGGGCATAGAATTATCATATCTTCTATAGCTGCTTCCTGCTTATCAGGGGCATAGTGCAGGCCCTGCCTCTCCCAGGTCTGGAAGTCTCTCTGCCTATCTCCTCTAACAAATTTGCTTTATGAGCTGGAGAATTTTTGGTCACCACCAATGGCTAGGTCCCCTGCATGGTCAGTTACTTTAAGAAGTCATTGAGTTCTGAAACATAAAAGTTTGTCAATTAGCATAAACAAAACTGGAACAAAACCAGTTGCAACTGGAGTGCCCCTTAAGATGGAAAAAACATATCTTATAGACTCCCAGAGAGTGGGTGGCGATAGGCTACCCTTCTGCAGATTATAAAACCATTTAGCCTGAGCATAGAGAATTATAATAGAAGAACCCATTAAGGAGTTTTTTGGTCAGTAACAGCCCCTGAAGAGGAGATGTAGATACAGCATGTCTGTCTGAAGGTCTAGCAGTCTTGATGTGATGAAAGCAAAAGCCTTACTTATCTTTTTGCTTTTTGAAGAGGTATTTAAAATCTCAATTGGCTCACAGGAATGATCAAGCATGTCTTTTGAGTTTATCTGTGAAGACTTGAGGTAGGCGTTTAATCCTGGTTATACTGAGGTAGCCGTGCTCAGTAGCATCTGGCAAGGTCTCTTCCGTTTAAGCTGTAACTGATCTGAAGGGGATCCTTCCAAGTTTTTAATAGGACTAAGTCTCCTGGGGAGATGGGCTGCTCATAAGTCTTGAGATCTGGTACTGGAAGAACCTTATTGCCGTGTTCTACCAAAGCCCTCTGCACCTGGCCTAGATTGATAATATACTTTATCTGATCTTGTGTTTCTGAATCAAAGAGGATGTCAGAGGTGATGAAAGGCCTTCCTTACAGTGTCTCATATGGACTAAGCTTAAGGTAGTTTTGGGTGCCATTCTCATCCTGAGAAGGCCAGTAGGCAATAGCTTAAGCCATTTTTTCTGAGGTCTCCTGGCAAAGCTTAGCTAGAATTTTCTTAAGACTATGATTAGCCTTTTCAACTGTACCCACTGACTGAGGTCTCCAAGAAGCATGGAGGTGGTAGGAAATTTCTAGAGCAGCAGCCCCCTGTTATTTTAGATACAAATGAAGGGACATTATCACCCTAGAGTGACTGGAGTCCAAGCATGGCACAATATCCTTCAGCAAGGCCTTGGACACCTCACAGGAAACTAGTTCCTTGGTTTCCAGTGCTAGTGGTCAGATTTTTCCTTTGTTGGAGACATAGCTCTTTGGAGTTTCTGACTTTATATGGAAGGGAATGGACTGTTGTGTTCTAATTTCAATTCCCCACCTCAAGGAAGTCCAAGACCTTACTTCCCACACCAATGTGATCTCTCAGGTCTGAGCTTATAGGCGGGTCGGTAAATGCTCACTGGGCACTGACGCTTAGGTTTTTAGCATCTTCATTTTTGGCCTTTGGAGGGTCACAGCAGGAAAGCTCATACATTTCAAAAGGTGCTTATTTTGCCTTTTGTAATTTCCATCCATGTTGTAGCAGGAGATTTTTTGTATATGGGGGGTATGTTTGTTTCACCATAGTAACAGAAATAGATGCTTATTTTTTCCAAAAAATCCTTTTTATTTAAGGAATACAAACTTCATGCATTTCATAAGTACAACTTTAGGAACATAGTTATTCTTCCTACTATACCCACCCTCTCCTACTCCCAGCCTTCTTCCTCCTCCCTTTCCTATTCCCAGTCTTTTTTTTTTTTTTACTAAGATCTATTTTCAATCAACTTTATACACAGAAGATTAACTATATTAAGTAAGAGTTCAGCAAATTGTATGAAAACAAGACACCTGTTTCTCAACAGTCGCGACAAGGGCTGTTCAAAGTCATCGATGCTTATTTTATTTGTTTTATTCAGTCCTCGTTCCCTAGCACCAGGGAGGATGTGTGGCAGATAGTAAGTTGTACCAGACAGTTGCTGAATAAGTAGTTGTTGAAATAAGGAATAAAGCTAGCTGGCGCCGCAGCTCAATAGGCTAATCCTCCACCTAGCGGCACCGGCACACCGGGTTCTAGTCCCGGTTGGGGTGCTGGATTCTGTCCCGGTTGCCCCTCTTCCAGGCCAGCTCTCTGCTGTGGCCAGGGAGTGCAGTGGAGGATGGCCCAAGTGCTTGGGCCCTGCACTCCATGGGAGACCAGGAGAAGCACCTGGCTCCTGGTTTTGGATCGGCATGGTACGCTGGATGCAGCGTGCCGGCCATTGGAGGGTGAACCAACGGCAAAGGAAGACCTTTCTCTCTGTCTCTCTCTCTCACTGTCCACTCTGCCTGTCAAAAAAAAATATATAAAGCTAAATAGCATCCCTGCATTTTAGAAGAAAATTGCAGAGTGTAGATTCATCACCTCAGGCAGCAGAGGTGAGATAAGAATTTTAGCCCCCTTTCAAAGATAGTGAAAGGGAAATGACATGTAGGGGTGAGCTGTTCCCCTTGTGGGTATCAATATAATCTACCCAGGACTCTGACTGCACTATCATTGCCATAAGGAAAAATGCTTACATGTCCAAGGAATAGAAAAATTGCTTTTGGACATCATCTCACTCTATGCATCGCTCCAACAGAATGAATCACATTCTAGGCAGGCTTAAACTCCCTCGGTTTTATTTATTTATTTATTTTATTTAGTACTGCCTTCTCCATGATCTCACATTTCTTAGCAACTTTCTCACAAATTAAAATGCATATCTGGGGACAGTTTTTTTTTTCCATCATGAATAAACATGAATGCAAATCTACTCAATACACTTTCGGAATGATTGCAGTAAAAACTCTCCACCCTGTCCCCTGACCCCTCGTCTAAAATTCCATTTAGACATGGATTTGCTTGCTCGCTCTCCTACACTCCTCAGAGATTCCTATAAGGACTTCTTGTTTTCCTAACTTTCTGAAGGGGCTTTCCTTTTACTAACGTGGCCACCGTCAGAAACAATCCGAACCACAAGGTTGGGCTAAAGCGAGCAGTCAGTGAGGATCAATTGGAGGTCAGAGATGGGCAGAAACCCGCATTCCTCTTGCCCACATGCACTGTTTTTAGGTAGGGGGCAGTCACTATCTGTTGTTTCGAGAAGCATTATCAACAATCTAGTATTATACAGATCTTCCCAGTTTGCTTTGTGGATAGAGATAGCACCCATATTTCATTAAACTAAGTAAAATATTATTTCTAATAGGTGCCTATATCATATTCAATGTACTTTGTATCTTTAAAGTATTTTAAAATGTTATTACATTTAAATACAACTAAAATATTTCTTGAACATTGTTGCTGAGGCAACTCTATCTCCTTTTTTAGTTTAAGTAGGTAAGGCTATTATGAAGGATATTTCAAAAACGTATTGACATGTTCATTCAACCTGAGTAACCAAGCATTACCCAGGGGCTTGGGTCCATGTTGAAGTTGATATATAACATTCTAGAACCATCTTCAGCTGTAGACTGAATCTCTACCTGAAAGAGTGATTTTTTTTTATAATCACAAATCTCAGATTTTCTGGGGTAATCTCAAAAGTATTTTATTTGAGATAAAAGTACCTTGTTAAGTGTGAAATTAAAAGTCACTTCGTGGTAGGACTTTTATTAAGTGTGTATCCACATATAATTTGCTGTCTGGATTTCATAGAAATTAAATAAAAAGTCATAGAAAATCCCTTGGTAGTCCCTTTCCATCCAGGCAGTGCCACTTATAAAGCTTCTAAGCTTCTTTTGACCTGGGGCAAGTGACTGAATCCTGAAACTTGCCTCAGCTCCATAATGGAGATAATCATATCCACGTCTAACAGGAGTTCCAAGCATGCAATCCAGTTACGCACATGACAGTGCATGTGAAGTCAGAAGTGATGATGCCAAGCAGGACATGTCTGTCTGGGTCCCTGTTGCACTGCCAGAGCGTCGTGCAGAGCCTGACTTCTGGGCGCTTCTCACGCCGACTGACTAATAGTAGCTCTTCCCCCGGGATGATTCAGCGTCTCGCTCACATCAGTCGGAAACACCAAGTTTCTTTTGTTTTCTTATGAATAAAATGCAAAGTCTGGAATAAATGACCAGCCAGGTTCCTTCCAAATGTGGCATGCCTGTGATTCCAGGAACCCTCCCTCTCAGAACCCCGGAAGTGTCCCCAATGTCCCTGCGCTGTTGAAGTCCCATGTCCACACAACAGGCCAACACGGTTTTCAGGAACCTTTTAATTATCTGTCTAGAATATGTAAGCTGGAGGGATCATCATGACTCAACCATTCAATGAGTCCGGAAAAATGAAATTTGCCAATGAATGGTTAATAGACAGAGGAAGCATTCAAATTCATGCGTCTGTATAGACAGACTACTGAGTAATTCTTACTCTAGTTACTAAACTCTGTAGAGGAGGAAAATTTCTCATCTGTGAATCATGATTCTAATAAAATCTCCAAGGGCTGGTGTAAATACTTTTAAAAACACTGGTGCTTATTATTTCATGTCAGTTGTTGAGAAGATAGGGCATTGTTTATAGTTACGGCAATATATAGGAAAATTAAACCCGCACTCCCTTCTCCTCCTCATCAGACTCTTAGGCTGGGAATATTTGTCTTGATTAAACATGATTCCAAGATGACGACTCAGGGTTCAAGGTCTTTCACGAAGCCTGCCTTCCTATTGGAGAGTAATGATCAACGGGCAGATGCCAGAGTTTAGACGGACGGAGAGACTTTCAGAGACTCCAATTTGGGTTTTGTTAGCTGTATTTCCTGCTATTTGTTCGGCTGGCGTGTGACCCCCACCTGTAACACGAAGCCCCTAAACATTGACAGATGGGCTTGTGTAGCTCGTGGGCCTGTGCTCTGACCAGTGTGGCTGTCAGCTGAGTGGGGACCAGCTGCATCTTCGTCACTGAATTACTAGATCTGGGTTTGTGGGAAGTCATGTGGTTCCTGTCCTCGGTGGAACTTAGGAAGGCCTGCGAGGCTGTGAAGAGGGGAATGGGTGGACTCTGTGGGGAAATCCAGAGCGTGTGATTCACGACGGGGGCTTTTACACGGCCAGTCACTACTTGGAAATTACGCAATCAACTTAAGAGTCAAAAATGTAATCTCAACGTTAAATTGATTGTGCTGATTAGATGTTAAGCACATTGTAACCTAGGACTGCATAATACCATGAAGGAGCAGACAGCAAGCGACATGCTCACCCCAGTCGTTCTCATCTGCTCTTCCGGCAGCGTGAATGTGAATTCAGTTTGGCCCACAAAAAACCTTTCAAGTCAGCGGAGACGGGCTTTGTGCTTACTTCTGGGTAGAACGCCTTTGATTGTCCTCTCATCCCGAGGTCTTCAGCCAGCAGGGGCCCCCTTGCTGGCACCCATCCCCCAGGCTGCCTTTTCCTCCACGCTACCACATCTCGCCTCCAGCACGTGTTTCCCTGTTCCGGCTCTGTGTTGGCACCTGTTGGGCAGCACTTCAGCTCCTTCGCTCTGCTGACGTACCCCCTGCATGAGGCTAGGGTGCGGCTGGAACAGCAAGGGGCAGCTGGCGGTCAGGGGGTGGGGAGCAGGGAACAGCCTTCAATTGACACCCTTCCTGGCCTACGCGGGCATTCTCACCATCTCCTCTCTTGCTCAGACCTTCTCCATCTTGCAGGGTCTCCTCCCCTCTGATGCAGACCCACAATGCTCTCCCTCCTCCACCTTCCTGGCCCCCCAAATCTTGGGGGTTTCCCTTTCCCCCACAGTGAGCAAAAGAAACTGAGGGATTCCTAACAAGAATGCTGCCTCCGGCTTCTAAAGTCCCATTTTCATTCTTGTTAACCCCTGTCCCTGCCCAGTTGCGAGCACTTGGCACCCATCCAGACACCCAAGAGCCTCAGGCTCTCCCACACTGTGGGACCCACGTGGACTTGACTCTTTCTACCCCTTGGCCCTGTTTGGGGGTTGACGAAGTCTGGAGATGTTTTTGTTGATTACACCTGGGAGCCACCTGGCATGCCATGGGGAGAGAGCAGAGTGCCTTCTAAACATTCTATCATGTACAGAGAGGACAGCCCTCTCTCACATAGGCTGAGATAACAGGACAAATCCTAGGCAAATATATTTTGGGGCAATGTGCTTTGCAAAACACCCATAGATACATTAATTACCATCTCTTTTTCAGATCTTCCAAGCAGGTGTGGGATTTCTAGATGGGTCAGTGGAGTCCCAGAGGGAGAGCCAGCAGCCCAACTACAGGACCATGTTGGGGTGCTTAAAGTATAGAACTAGTGCCATGCCTGAGTCAGTTCACCCCAAAAATACAGCTCACCAGGGAAGAGAAAATGGGGGGCTGGATTTGTTTGGCTGGAAGAGAATTCATTCCTCTTTTTCTGAGCTTTTAGTGCATGGTATAAATAGCCTTCGTAATCAAGGTGCAGGGATCTAAATAATGGGGCAAGGGATCTTGTATGTTTCTAATCAAGCTGAGGAAAGGCTGTTTCAGCCAAGAGCAAGCACTTAACGGCGAGAGCAGTAATTCAGGGAATCAATGGGAGGGCGCTTGCTGCTGTGAGAGACACTGAATTTATAAACACTGCCAAAGCACGCACGCACTGAGAGGGACTCGCATGGCGCTGGCACCCACAGGAAAACATGGAGCGAAGATCTGGAATCACTCCTCAGCCGTGACTTTGTCCTACCCATTAACTCCTAAGGGTAGTGATCGGTAAGGTGAGTCGATGGCCTGCCCTGAAAACCTTGACAAAAGTGGCAGATGCGTCTTGCTGGGGCTCTTTTGAGGGAGATCCTGAGAAAAGACAGGACAATAGTTCCCATAACCCGCACGGGCTGCTCTTCACCAGAGGGTTTGGTGAGACTGCCATGAGTTTAAAATAACAAAGTGAACACTGAAAACTCACTTTATTATGTTTTGATTTCACAGAAAATGTAGACTTGTAAATAACAATAGTTCTTTGTAACAACCTGCGTGACACTTTTATTAGCTTGTGCAAGTGGGAGGTTTGGTTAAACAGGAATCCATGTGAATATCAGTGGGAAATAAAAGCTAAAGCTGGAACTATGATTTAGAAAAATAAGGATCACGTTGGGCTCTGTAAACCACCTGTCACCTTGCTGATCCCCAGAAAAATGTGAAGCACGTTCTCATGGATGAGTGAGAATTTTCTCTGCCTAGGTAAGGAGAAGGTCAGAGTGGGCACGCCTCCGCTGTCAGCTCACACCAGCAGCCTGCTTTTCAGAAAAGCAGCAGATACCTGACCAAAGGTATGCACTGGCTTTGGAACGGGCGAGGCTTATTTGTTGAGTACAGCTCTTGCTTTTAAGACAAGGAAACCCAAGTTCAAGTACAGTAAATAGGCACAAAAGAATGGTTCTGGTCCATTGCATTCTCTTCTGAGCCTTTATTTGAGAGCAGGCGAGAAGGGGGATGAATGTTTCTCTGCTCAGTGGGACAACAGCAGGCTCGAGCCAGCCTTTCGTAACCGCAGAGCAGAAACAAGCAAGATCCTGGCCTGAGGATGCTGCAGCCCGGCAGAGCACACGCATGGTCACGCCGGCCTGGTGGATGGCCCTGCACCGGGGTTCAGTCCACAGGAGGCGCCTTAGTCAATTAACATGGCTCAGGAAGGTCAGGGTGATACAGGACTTTCTGACTTGAAAATCTATGAAAAAGACATGTGTCCCCTGGCTTTTTTCAAGCTTGGTAATAATTCTAAGAAAAAGGAATAAAGCTGTGACAATTTCGAATCAGCTCTTGAAATTCTCATTGGCCCACCTTGAACTGAACTGCTCAGCAGGTGTGGACAACAGGAGCCATGGCCAGGGGACCCTGAGCCTTGTGGGTCTCAGGAAGAGGTTCTGGTTGGCAAGGACAGGGCATCAGTAGCACGAAGGGGTAGAGATTGTCAATAAGAGCAGAAAAAGCTACTGCCCACCGCCCACCAAGCCGGCCAGGTACCTACCTGACAACAGCTACCAGGCACTGCCTCCCTCCCCTGCCCACCCTCCCAATCTGGCCCACCACACTGCCTTGCTACCTGGCAGATCCTTCTTTCCAGATCTTTGCTTCCATCTGGGGACCCTGAATAAGGGAGGGCACAGCATCAGTGTTCTGGGTGTGTGGGGCAGGGAGGGCTTGCCTTTCCCATTTCCGTCCTGAGGCTTCTGTATCCGTGACACGTCAGGGCCCTCATTCCTGTGGGACACAGGGCCAGTGCTGGGTGTGGCCTCAGCACTGGGCTGTGTTGTGCTGGAGCCATCTGAGGGGATGAGTGGCCAGGGCAAGACAGGAACTTTCCAGACGTGATGAGTCCAGCAGCCAGCCCAGGGCGCTGCATGGGACAGCACCTTGACAAAGGCTGTTCTCAGAACACAGGCGCACAGCAGTGGGCTCCACAAAGCGCTGTAGGGAAGCAGACCTGTTGAGGAAACCCCTCCCATGCTGGTTCCCAGGCCCACGTGTAGGCCACGCTGCTCTTGGTAGAAAACGTAAATGAACTAGTCAAGATCTGCCGTGGCAGGAGTTTTCTGGGATATTTTAGAAAGCTGATGGCATTATCTTGGGCCAAGCAACTTTCATTTATTTTAAGATTTCTAGGGTTGGCATTGTAGTGTACCTGGTTAAGCTGCCACCCATGGCGCCAGCATCCCACATGGGCACTGGTTCTAATCTCAGCTGTTTCACTTCAGATCCGGCTCTCTGCTATGGCCTGGGAAAGCAGTGGAAGATGACCCAAGTGCTTGGGCCCCGGCACCCATGTGGAAGATTTGAATGTAGCTCCTGACTTCAACCTGCCCCAACCCTGGTCATTTAGGTCATTTCGGTAGTTTACCAGCGGATGGAAGAACTTTTTTTTTTTCTCTCTCCTCCCACTTCTCTCTGTAATTCTGCCCTTCAAATAAATTACATCTTTGAAAAAAATTAAGTAAAATTTCTATTAGGAGGGAGATTGTAAGTGGATCTCACTTGAGTGGACTTTCCCACTATTGTATTTTAGGTAATTCATGCCGTGGAATGCTGTGCACACACTTGCACAGACTCCTTTGCCTCTCTTGGTCTCAGTTTCCCCAAGCTGGAGCGGGGAGGGGGTGCCGAGATGTCCTCTAAGACTCAATTCTTAGTGTACTGATGGATCTTCTGGGTCGAGGTTGATCTCACAGGAAGAAGGGCTGATGGCTTTGCAAACTCTAGGGCTGTGCCTCACCTCCCTTGCAGTCATTCACAGCAAGGCCTGGCCTTCCCCCCAACTATGCTCAGGGCAGCCACTGTCAGCTCCACCGCCCCCACCCTCTGCACTCATGGAATTAAATGGGAAAGTGTCACTATGAAAATATGAAACAAATCATTTGGGGATTTGGGAAGGAGTGACAGGGACTAGGAGGCGGTGAGCTGTCTTCTACGAGCCTCAGGTCTAAATGACCTGTTCAGAAGGAGGCTAGGGAAACTGAGGATCAAAGTGTGAAAGGATGAGCAAGCATCAGTAATTTGACACCAGATGCACATAATGAAGCATTCTGTTAATGACTGCAACTCAGGGAAGAAATATGTAGAACAAGAAACCCATTGCATGGGGAGATGAGAAATAACTTCCTGTCTTTCACCTATCTTCCAGTTAATGTTTAAAACACACGCACACACACACAGGGTAGGCAGCCTCTCTGATTTCCCTGAATGTCATCTTTTGGCTTATGGCAGAAGCCAACCACTATTTGCATACTGATGTTCCCATAATTACAGTTGGGTCCCTTAAGTATAGTCTCCAAGTTAACGATTTGTTTGCAATATAATATAGTAGGATTACCAACTTCTAAGCAAGGCAATGTGTCATTTGCTTTAGGCTACAGTATCACGTCATCTTATAAGCATCAAATAAACACAATTAAAAATGACAGGTCTTTAAAATGTGCTGGAAGGGTGATGGGCATAGCTGATGTTCCTTGGCATACGAGGCTGACTTCTCTTAGGCATCTGCCCGAAGGCTGTCCCGAGCGTGACTGAGCTCCAGAAAGCTCCCTATCAGCATTTGGGTTCACTGGTTCCTGTCATTCCAAGTTTTCATTCTCAAAGTTGTCTCAGTTACGACATTCTCTGGCCACGTGCCTTAACACCAGATAGGAATGTTATCCCCATCCCCCCACCCCGTGTTCTTATTTGTTCACACTTTCTGATGCTCAAAATCATTTTCTACCATGTTCACCCAACAGTTAAAGAATATCGCCAGATCACCCATCTTTGTTTGTAGTTCCCTTCAGATCCTAAGTCAGAGGGAAGGCTCACTCCCTATAGATTCTTTACACAGAGGGAAATGGAGGGAATAGCGATGCAAAGCAATCACCATCTGAGCCTTTTGCTAGCACAAAGATTCAAAACATCAGCATCCCCAAGGATACACAGTCCCACCTTCTTACATCAGACAACGAGTCCTTTGAAAGTGTGCATTTGAAACCTGAAGTTTATTGAAAGCCATCCTTCCCCCAGGCAGTGACCATTCACCCCAGGGTGTGGGCAGAGGGGGTGGGGTGGCCCCTGGCAACCACTGATCACAGGAAAACCTTGCTGGATTTTTCAAGAATTTAAGTTAATCAATGACAGTCGATTTTGTCTTCTTTACTCCCCCACCCCTGCACCCACTCCTGGAGAGAAGGATGAGATTTCTTCACGGCGAATGTGTGTGGGAGGACGCAGAGGAAGCTCCCTTGAGACACTCTCTGTCCTCCTGGCCAACAGCTCTAGAAAGAGGAAAGTCTAGAAGGGTGAAGATGGCGATCTGGGCCCACTGCCCTCCCCCCAGTAGCCTGGTTCCAAAGAGAACTCCCAAGGAAGAGGCGGGACCCCAGAGAGCCAGGCGGAAGACAGAACAGGGCATGTGTTGGATGCAGCACATGGCCCCCAGTACTGGGGCCACCAAGGAGGGGAGGGGCTTCTGCTGAGACAAAGGCCACATGCCTTAAGAAATATCCCCCCTAAGAGAGCCCATGGGTCCAGTGTCCTCGCAGATCCAGTGGAGTCCTTGCAGGAGGGTCGATGGGCGGTGACCTCTGCTGGGGTCATGTTGGGGTTGTCCAGTCAGCACTCTTGGGAGCCTTGCAGGTGTGCACGTCCAGGGCCTCCAGGCAGTCCTGGCAACGCACGGCACAGCACCAGTGGAACTTACACTCGCACTTGGTCATCCGGGTGACGCGGGAGGTGTCATAGCCTCTCCCGCAGCACATGACTTCACAGCTGTCCATGCCTCTGGATGTCAGGTTGCACACACGACCTGCTGTACCCGGGGAGCCTGGAAGACAAGCCAGGGAGGTATCACTGAAAAGGTTTGGGGGGTGGATACAAAACGCCTGGGGAGGAGCAGGTCATGAGGGCCATCCTCCAACCCAGGGCTCTGCTTCTCCACTGCCTGCGACAGTGACACCCATTGGGGGGCACACGCTGTGTTCATCCTCTGTGCCAGCCGCAGCCAGCGGAGCAGAGCTGAGGGCCAAGGACCACAAGGATGGACAGAAGCTTTGGGTGTGCCTTGGGCATCCTGAATTCAGCTCCCACTTCTGGGGTGGGAACTTTGCACATTATCCTTGCCCAGCCTTGAATGGATGGATCATCAAATGGATGAGGCCAGATCAGAAGGAAAGAAAGCTCTCGCCTGGTTCCTCTCTCCAGACCTCAAACCACAGTAAGAAAGTAGTTACCGCTCTTGGAATCTGCGAGGGCATGGAACCCTCCAAGGGAGGGAACTCCCTCTCCCCAGATTTGATTACATGGGCTTCCTAGAAAGAGAACAGACCGCTGGCGGCTGAAGAAGAGGTGTGGGCACCGCTTGTGTCATACCCTGGGGAGGAAGGGTGCAGCGCAGCCGATGGGACCCACAGCAGTCTAGCAGGACACAGAGACTGTGTGAGGCACTGAAGACCTGCTGCTAATTCCCTACGGAACAGCAGCCGTGGGTCACATTGGTTAAGTGGCAGTCCACGTGGAGGCACTGTGGGGAAGATTTTCAAAGAGAGGAAGCAGCAGAGCTTTTTCACAGGGACATGATCGCACAGCAGAACTAAGTGCAGTGGATAGTTTTGGAGTGTGTACTCAGCTTACAGCAATCCTTTCCCTTCTTCCTGCTCCGGAGCTGGGTGCCTGGCAGCTGTGTTGCGACCCCACTCCCTTGCTCACCAGTGCCTGGAGCAGGGTGGGCACCTGATGCAGGCTGGCTCATCACGTGGGTTTCCCTGCAGAGGTGTGGTTTTGACAGACTGGTTATCTCCGTAGCACACTGAGTTAGGTGGACCCCCGAGGAGATCCACAGTGGGACAGGAACGAGCAGTCATTCAGAGAGAGCACGCTGTCCCAATCCTGCACTGCCCTCTGCATCTGCTTCCATTTCTCCTGGAGTCTGGGCCGCAGTCCAACCTCAGCCGTAGTAGAGACCCTGTGCATTTCTGCTTGGAGCTTAAGCTGTTCCAGTTGCTATTACTTGCAGTCAACAAGTAAAGACAGTGACAGTTCATTTTCAGTCCCTCTACCGTGGAATGAGGCCTGCCTCCCTCATAAGCCCTCCAGCCCCTCGTGACTCTGTGTTTATCTCAGTCCGCTCTGTGCAGCTATCTGCAGAAATGTCATGTTGCCCTGCTGTCCAGAGAGACCAGGAAAGCAGCAAGGTTCAAGCAGGGCGTGGGGTCAAGAGAAGGAGAGGGTGGAGCAGGATCGTCTCTGCCGGAAGACAGGCAGGGAATGTCACGAGGACAGGAAGGATGGCAAAGGGCTGGGGTCGGGTTGGAGGAAGGGTCAGCCAGGGACGGCCCCGAGCCTGCATCGTGCTGGAGAAGCGGCAGCAGCTGGGCCTGCACCCGGGGCAGCCATCAGGACAGCGCTCAAAATCACTGATTGTGCAAAAAGGATGCACTGCCAAATGCTGCCTCTTAACAGCACACCCATTATTTCATTGAGTAAACATTTAGTGAACACAAACATGTGTAAGACACTGCGCCGGTTGCTTAGGGTTTTGGAGGAAGTGGGGGGGGGGAAGGAGGGAAAATAACTGGGACTCAGTTCCTACTCTCAGGTACTCAACAGAGAAATCGGCAGAGACATCTGGAAAGAGAGATATCCCCTGCTTCAGAATACTTGTGCATTTGAGCTTCAACTTTGCTGAGTAGAATCTTTAGAGTGTGGACAAATCAGGGTTCTAATCCTGGCTTTGCTGTGCACCAACTTGACTTTAACCTTGTCAGGTTCAGTTTCATCCAATGCAAAATAAGGACAGGGCTCATGGTGAGTGGGAAATGAGATGATGCATGAAGCTACCTCACATAATAACCTTGACCCTCTAGTCACTTGCCTAGTGAGTGCTTGCTGAGTACCTACTATGTGCTGAGCACAGTTCTTCGGGGAGCTTGGGATGTAGGAGTGAACAAAGCAAAGATCCTGAGAAATGCTTGTCCTAAGAGGTGGGTGTGAGCCAAGTATATTATAACAATGACATTTCTTCATATTCATAGCAGCCAACAGGATGAAAAAGAGAGCGAGCGACTGCTCACTTCTATAGAGGAGGAGGTAGAAGAGACAGGATGTGAAGGATGAGTGGATCGGCAGGGAAAGAATGGGTGAAAGGCATCCCAGGCCAGAGCCAACCTGTTGGCAGACATTCCAAGGGCAAGTTCACAAAGGATGCAGGTTCGCTGTGGCTGATGCACAGAGCGTGTATTGGGCAAACAGCATGGAAAAGGTTGGAGTGACAGGTTCAAGTGGCTTGAAGCCTTGTTACCATTTGGATCTTATTGTTCTGTGGGTGGCGGGCCAGTCAAGATTTTAAATTGAGGAAAAACATGTTAAATGATGAGTTTGGGAGGGAGGTGAGGCTCAAGGTTCCTGGCATAGTCTGGGGCAGACACAGGAAGTGGAGATAGAAGAAGGACAAATGTCTGGTATGCTGAAGAGAGAGAATTACTAGATCCTGGTGATTCACTGAACTGAGGAGCCGGGGTGCAGGCATCAAGTCAGAATAGACTGCAACAAGTTCATGGTCTCCACAGCAAGAAGGTGACCTTGGATGGGCACCAACGGACAGACACAGTGCACTGAAGAGTGAATGGGAGGAGAGGACATGGGGACAGTGAGTGTAGGCAAAGGGCAGTGCAGCCGCAGAGGCCAACGAGGCTACTCACTGCCACGGAGACTTTTGGTGGCTTGTTAGGCAGCAACAGATGCCTGGTCCAGGGCTTCCAACTCAGATTAGGTTTTCATTTATATAGAGTGCAAAAATGGGGACACTGAGCAAGGCTGTTGGGAGTCAGAGTGGTGACTTCTCTTGGAGGAAGGGAGAAGGAATGTGAGGGAGGGTTCTGGAATCCTGGGCCTCTTCAGCAGCTTGCCCTGGGCACAGGTTCTAGGGTGCATTCATTTGAGAAAATTCATTGAGCTGGGCGTGTGTGATGGGTGCACTTTCCTGTGGTGGGAGAGGAGGAGGGAAAGGAGAAGGAGAAGGAGGAGGAGGACAAAATTGCATGTGCAGTAGGTGAGGAGCAGAGGAATACCCCACAAGGCTAGAATGCAGGGCTGCACAGGGAACCGCAGCAGGAGAAGTGCTGGAGGGGGAGGGGAGGCTGCCTTGTGTGACAGGTTAGGGGGCAAGAACTTTCACCCAAGGGCGGTGGGATGCCACTGAGGGGCCTGATGCACAAGGGCAGCATGACTGGGTTTGGGCTCAGGAGGGTCACTGTGAGTGAGCGCCATGTCCAGTGGAGTGAACAGGGCTGGAGTGAGGCCAGCAGATGAGTTAGAGAGGCTTCAGGTGTTCCGGCAGCACAGGAGGTGGCCTGGATGAAGAAGGTGGTGATGAGAACTGGAGGGAGTCGTGGATGAGAGGAGGTGAGGGGCAGGTGACTGAGCAGATGGACGGTGAGAGGATGGGAGGTGTGGGGCTTGGCTGTTCCCTG
The DNA here is from genome assembly GCA_949820135.1 of Sylvilagus floridanus. Lineage (NCBI taxonomy): Eukaryota > Metazoa > Chordata > Mammalia > Lagomorpha > Leporidae > Sylvilagus > Sylvilagus floridanus. Next base: position 30,493,978 of record OX463236.1, on the reverse strand, counting down.
AGGCGGGGAGCACGGGGGAGGGCTGACTTGGAAGGCAGGTAATGAGTTGAGTTTTCAGCCTGTGGAGTTTGCACTGACTGTGGGCCATACACGTAGAGAGGGTCACTGGACAATCTGTCTTGGGGCTCAGCAGAGAGGTTGGGATCTGGGAGTCTTTTGCTCAGAGGTGGTAATGATGTCGGGGCTGTGAATGAGACTCTCGGTGGATGTAAGATGCACCCATGTGGTTCCAAAGAGGCCCCACTGAGGTTCCGTATAAGCTCCTCACACCAACAGACATTCTTCACTTCCACTGCTGTGCATTTGTTCATTCCTATGACCATGAACTAGAATTCCTCATGCCCTTGGGGCTGTGGGGTGTGGGGTGAGATGTGGGTGAAATGCCCCACTCCTGCATCAGGCTGGGGGTCTTATACCACATCTAACTTGGTGCTCTTCCCCTGGGGGCCGAAGCCTGGTGGAATCTGAGCTGAGAGTCCAACTCAACCTTGGGGAATGCCCCTGGTGGTTTTTGTTCCCCAAACACAGAACACTGAACGAGACTCTGAACAGGGAGTGCTCAGTGTGTTGATCTCAGTGCCATCAGAGCTCAGAGAGGGAGGGGCAATGACCATTGACTAAAGCTTAACACAGACATGGTTTCAGTTAAGGAAACAAAGACTGGGGCAAGGACTTGGCTCAGTGGGCCAGTCTTGGTATATGCTGGAAAACACGATTCATCTGAACATGCCTCTCTCCACTGGCCACCCAAACAGAGTGTGACAAGGGCCCCAAGATGAGAGAGGGTTTTTGAGAACTGAGAACCACCAAAGTGAGAGCAGTGGTGAAGTCACAGCCCGGAGCCACACCAAGCCATTCTGAGGTCTGGGGAAGGGGCACCAGGGAACGGGCCTCAGAGGGGGCAAGAGCAGCCCTGCTGGGAGCAGAGGCTAAAGCTGCCTGGCAATGGGCGATGAGCTGGTCTTGCTTTGGGGCCTGGATCTAACCTTCTGTAGATGGGCCATGGAACAGAGGAGCTGACCAATACCTGCTGTGATTTTAGCAGCCATTCCATCCACACTCTGCAAAGAGCACTTCCCGAGGGCAGAATCTAGGCAAAACTGGCTGGTCTTGTGTTAGAATAATGGAATTATTCTAAAACCCATTATTATTATCTGTTATGATAACAGAATTATTCTAAAAACCCATAATTATTGACAGCAGTAGGGCTATACTGTCTTAAGGACCTCCCATCAGTCTTTCCAAAACAGAGAGCATTATCATTATGCTTCAAATAAAAGAATCAAGACTGTGTATGGCGTGTGTGTGTGTGTGTGTGTGTGAGAGAGAGAGAGAGAGAGAGAGAGAGAGACAGAGGGAGGGAGGGAGGGAGGGAGGGAGGGAGGGAGGGAGGAAGGAAGGAAGGAAGGAAGGAAGGAAGGAAGGAAGGAGAGAGAGATTAAAGGGAGCCACTGAGTTTTATAATGTTCCTATTTGTTTAGTTCTAACTATTTGCAATGCACTCTTTCAGAGCTTTGTCCTCAATACACCAGGTACTAAGTGGTGAGTCACTCACCCCTGCCTGGGCCACAATGGAACCGCTGCAGAAATAAGCCGGGCTGCACCTGTAAGCCCATGGGGTGAGTTTTTACCTCTAGGCAGATGGACAGAGAAGGTCACCTGCCCTCTCCTTGTGCTCTTCTTCTCCATGCATCCTTCTTCCTTCCTTCCTTTCCCTCTACCTTTCTCTCTTAATCCCTTTCTTTAGTAGTTCCCAGCTAGAGCCATTATCTATGGCTTACACTTACACTTACATGAGGTAGGTCCTGTGATAAGCATTTTATTTGCACTACCTTGTTTAACTCTCACAAGCTTTCTAGGCAGGTACTATTATCATCACCAACATGGAAATGAGGAGATGGGGGTTCAGGGAGGCTAAGTAACTTACTCAAGAACACACAGCCAGCAGGTGGCAGGCTCAGAATTGGAAACCAGGCGTGTTGCCTGCAGAGGTCAAGATCAAGGCTCCGGGACATTCTCCCCATCCGTGGGGAGCTCACCCTGGGCCCTGCCAGGTGCTGCAGAGCTGACTCCCTTGGAATACCACATGACAGCCCTTTGGCAGCTTTCTTGCTCTCTCTTTGAGGTCTTCTTAAAAATATGTATGTATGCAGGTATGTATTTTGAAAGAGAGATAGCGTGTGTGTTCATATTGGTTGGTTCACTCCCCAAATGCCAATAGCCAGGGCTTTGCCAGCGTGAAGCCAGGAGCCTGGAATTCAATGTGGGTTTCCCATGTGGGTGGCAGGGACCCAGCTACTTGGGCCATCATCTGCTGCCCCATTGAGTATGCATTAACAGGAAGCTGGAGTTGGGAGCAAAGCTGGGACTTGGACCCAGTACTCTGATATGGGATGCAGGAGTCTTAATCAGTGTTGTAGCTGCTAGACCAAATACCCGCCCCTGAAGTCTTGTATCAAATGAAGAACTTGCCAAGTTTCTGTCATTTAGCTTTACGGAGTAGAGGCCTTTTTGCCAGCTCATGATATACTGCAGACGGTTAAAACACCTAAAGTTATGTGAGAAAAGGGAAAAGGCTGATTAACGTGGTGTTAGCAGTTCATGATGCATTTTTCCTGAACAGATATTCCTACCAGATTCCAGGATCCTTTTTGAAGAATGAGAATAATTCCTTTGCAATGCCAGGATGCACGGCCTCACCACATGTGGGCCCTCGCTGTGGCTTTGACACCTGTCACTGCTGTGGCCCTGGGTGAGGACATCAGCAGAGCCCTCGCTACAGAGAACCCAGGGAAGCCAATCACACCAGTTTTCTCTCACCCAAAATGCAACTACTGAGCCTACTCACCTGCCTAACTCTCTGGACGTTCAGGTTCTCTGAGCCACTTCTAACAACCGACTGGGTAAATATTTTCATCACACAGGAGCTTTAAAAAAAACACGCATGATGGCTCAGAGTACTCCACAGGAGACATTTAAAAATATTTTCACTTAATGGTTCAATCATTAAAGTCTCCCCAACTGATATTTTTAGAAGGATAAACGCGTTCACATTTAACACAAGTCATGTTGCTCTATAACACTCTCTCTGCACTTTGATTTAATAAGATACTACCACGGTGGACCCTTGATATTCTGACTTCCCTTTGCTTGATGTTCATGAAGTGTGCCCAGATGCATGGCCTCCTGGGGTAGGGACCCACCCAACTCCAGATGCAGTGTTGCAGACTCAGACCCCAACCTTTTGTCATCTGTACCCCATACTCCTAGGAGATCACCTGCCTAAACTCAGAGTCCACAAATCCGGGCTGAGCCTGGAAGGTTCAGTAACATCTGTGCTGTGGCAAGTGCTTCTTACAGCCAGCCAAGTATATCTGGTTCCTCCCTCTGTGTGCTGTCTTCACCCTGCCTGGCACAACACCTGGCCCAGGCCGGGAGAAGGAAGACCTAAGAAGCAACGCTTCCAAAGAGCAGGAGCTGAGACTGTTATGCTGTAGACAATGCCGAGGGGACTTCACAGAACTGAGCATCCCATCCACAGAGCGATAGAATTAACAATGGAGTCAGGGTTCCCAGTGTAAAAACATTTCTGTCTCCACCGACATGCATCTTCCTGACAGCACAGGAGGAGCAGGGGGCTTTGGCTAATAGTTCCCAGACCATACCTCCTGGGCCTGGAGGAAGGCCTCTCTCTCTCCAACCTCTCCCTCTGCCCATGCCTCTGGAAATTCTTGCCACTCCAGGCTGACAGAGGCCCATATGTTGACCATTAGGGCATAAAGCAAGATTCACTTAAGCCTGTCAGCCAATAGGCTGTTTCTCCTCTGGTTGACTTACACATTGTCATTAATGACACAGATTTATTGGGGGAACAAAAGAATGTTAAAGAGCAAACATGGGAGACCGCATATTCATCTACTTGCAAGACTCTCGCCTTCCTCACACTGTGGATTGCACAGCAAAAGCTACTTAGGAAAGGCACTGTCTCCACTCATCTCACGTGTTTCTAGTCAGTGTTTTTCTAACTTGGAGCAGCCAGATTGCACAGGAATGCATGTCCTATTAAATGAGCAAATCCTAGAATGAATGAAAGTCAGTATGATGAAACCCTGCGAGCCTTTCCGGATCTGGCACCACGTAGCCTACCCAGTGTGTTTCCTGCTGCCCGCACCTGCACCCGCTGACCAGGCTGTCTTCCCACTATCCCCTGCCCCTGACACGACTCTCCAGTGTCACAGCCATGGAGACAGACTCCTCAGAGAGCTGAGTCATTCTCATCTGCTGCACTGGCCTTTCCCCTCCGTCCTTCCAGACCCAGGCCTTCTTTATCATGGTCCACAGGGCGCCATGCGCCTACTGCTTATGCAATAGGACCCACGCACTGTCATTTCTCAAGCATCTCGTCTACCCAAGGACAGGCATTAGACTCTCTCCTTTCTTCTGTACATGGCATAGTGCTCACATGGTCAGCATGTATTTTCTGATGGATTAAATTAAAAACAACTTCTAAAAAATTAAGATCAATCCTCTCTTTGCCCAGTAAGGGGACTCTTACTTCTCCCTCAAGTGACTGCCCAGACCTTGAGTGCTTTGGTGGGAGAGGCAGGTTAAACTTTTGTTGCTCTTCAGATCTCTCTATGGTTATACAGGGAACACACACAAGGAATGTGGCTCATTTTTGAATGTCAGAAATCCAGAACAACAGCTTATAGGAGTTTGTGGCATGCTGATAACATCCTGCTATTGCAAACTTGAACAAAATTAGTTAATAATTCTTCCACTTATTATAGGAATCTTAGAAATTACTAGATGAAAACACCCATATCTTAATAAACCAGAGAAGTTAATCTGTCCATGGCTGCCAAATTAGTAATCAGTAAAAATAGTAATGGGTACAATCTATGGCACCAAAGTATTCTCATTGAAAATGCAAGGCTTTCCCTGATAACTTGACATTTGCATAGCTTTAAAGAAAAGATTAGCTGGTATCAAATGGGTTTCCTGGGGAAAAGCTTCAACAAAGTAAGCAAATTCATTCCTTTATAGTATGCCACCCTTTTGTTTGCACCACATGAATATGGTAATTAGAGAAGAGTTTCTTTATGTTTCTATAAAAGGACATCTATTTAGTAAATGATTTGCTGTTAGAAGTTCAAATTATGATGAAGAATGGGAAATAAGAAAAATGAACACTTGTTTTTTTCTGGAAAATTTTTTCTTAAAAAAACTTCCTGTTTTTCGTGTTCACAAATTCAATCTGACAGCCACTGTCAATTAATTCAAATTAGGGTGCATTTTATTGAATCCTTAAAATATGGTTATTCTACTAAGTCTACATTGTGAAAAAATAGCACAGATTTACAGATCTCGCTGGCAACAGAAAACGGCACTGGGCATAAATGCATTTTGCGTATGCTGACAATGGAATCAGATGAACAACCTTGTGATCCCACTGACAGCAGCAGTAAGTAAAAAAAGGCCCCTCCAAGGCTCAAAGAACTGAGTGACAGGTGGCAGCTAGAAGCAATCGAGTCAGCTCCTACACTTATCTGAGAATTTTTATTATCTCATTCAAGGAGGTGATCGGCAACTAACATCTTATGTTCTGTAAATGCCTGCTAATGCATGTGAATATGAGAAACAGGTACATTCAACAGATTAATTAATTAAGAGTAAACGGAAGTGTTCCTAGGCTGTGTGTGATGAGGGGATCAGTGATGAGGGAAAGGGGTATTTGGTAGTTCCCCACAAAAGAAATCAAGTGATTGGTAACCTGTGGTGCCTCACCAACATGCCTAGGAACTTACCTGATCTGAGCAGATTTTGTGTGGTTCTCAACTTGCTGTTCCAGGGAACATGGCACAAACAGTTCCAGTCATCATGGAAGATGGCCCAAGTACGTGGGCCCCTGCCACCCACATAGGAGACCAAGATGGAGTTCTGGGCTCCTGGCTTTGGCTTGGACCAGTGCTGGTCCTCGCAGCCATTTGGGGAGTGAGCCAACAGATGGAGAATCTCTCTCTCTCTCTCTCTCTCTCTCTCTCTCTGGCATTCTGCCTTTCAGATCAATGGATGAATCTTTACGTAAGTAAGTCCTGTTGGCTGCTGTGCTGTTTCCTTGATGTTTAGCATCTCATGGGACACAAGCACAGTGTTTGTGATGTCCAGAAAACCAGGTCACACCATAGGGCCTCTGTGGAATATCCATCCCTGACCACCATGATAGGGATTGTGTTGCCATGGTTTCTGAGTTCTGTTTGCCAAATATGACTTATGCGGACCAACCAGGCAGACTGGAGAGCTTACCACTCACAGCCCCAGCTACTAGCTGGTTATCAAGTGTTCAGCTAGCAACGAGTTCAACAACTGTTGAGTTCTATTTGTTTTCTGAACTGGACTGAAGAAGACGTGGAGCTGCCTGCTTCCCGAAGCCAGTGGGGAGACCGCAGGCTGACCTCTGGCCTAGGTCGGGGTGTTTGCATCGTAGCCAGTTGAAAGTGGCCTGTGATTAGGTGCAGATGCTCTCTCTGGAGAGGAGTCAGCATTCCTTCCTGAGAGATGAACCTATCTCTAACTGAAGGGCTCCTTTGATTTACAGATGCCTGGGGCAATGACCAGAGTAGATAACCACAGAACCACAGAATGCTCATCCCAGAAAGCCCAGCTTTCAAGATCTGGCCTCTGATTTGGCCTGCAGAATGTCACATGCACATCACACGACTGCATGTACTCCAGATCTGAGCTGCATGGGGAGTATTTATAGTTGAGCATCATAGTGCTCACTTTCTTCAGTTGAAGACTAGGGGCAAATGTGCTTTGCTGCTGTTCCTGCCATAATCTATCTTCCATAATAGGTTTTTGGGTTTACTGTTTCTTAGAAATAATTAAAGACTTTGAAACTCTTGAAAACTTGAAGGGCTCTTGGAAAGGGGTTCAGTCTGATTGTGGTCACTTTGACTCTTCTGTCCATAGGCACTCCCATTATGTTGCCGTGTCCTAGTGTTCCCTCTTTATTACACGGCACCTCCCTCTCCCACATATACCTCCAATTTCAGGAGGTCAGTAGCATGGCGACAAAGCCGTGCTGTTTCTTGTGTTTACCACTTCCAGGCCATGCAATCTTGGGGAAGTTGCGTAAGTTTTCAGGATCCCTTCTCTGTCACTGCTATGAAAAGGCACTGACTGTGCAGCACAAAGCCTGACTCTTAAAGATCTCAACCAATGTGGCCCCCATTCTGCCCCAGCTAGATCTATCCTCATTCGGAACACCCCCAAGGACTTGACTCTGAGGTTCTTCTGGTCAGTTGGGCTAATGTGGTTATGAAATTTCAAGAACTTGCTAGAAGGCTGATTTTTGTGACCTCTGTCAAGCTAATTCCAACAAAAGCTTTGATGGCTAAAATCACTGTAAAGTGTTTAGTTTTGGGAAGAAGACACATGAAGATCTAGGGCGTTAATGAGAAAGAATAACCTCACACTGAGCAAGCCTGGGCAAGAAGATTTTTGGGGTGATAGTTATCTAGAGCTCCTTAAATAAAGAAATTTTTTTTTCCTTTGTCATATATCAGGTACTTCCTCTTGTACCCCCTGCCTGAAGAATGTCTCCTGGGATTTCTTATCTAATTGGGAAAGCCGGGGATCATGGACTATCTAACTCAGGGATTTTTCAAACTTTGATGGGCTTAAAGTTGAAAAGCATAGAGAAAGTCAGGAACAGGCCTCGCCCCAGCCCCAAGTTCTGATTCACTGGGTCTCTAAAGAGGCCCTGATTTGGAAAACAGTCAGTGGACTAGACCAAATGCACATGATTTTAGGTCAGATAAGCAAAAATAAAATAATTTAAGAGAGTAAATAAATTATACAGCTTCCTTCAAAGAGCAGGGCCCTGGAGCTGTGTGTCTTGGGCCTGGAACAGCTGGAGATAGAGTAAAGTGGCTGTAAGGGCAGACTCCAGTAAAAACTGTCGCTCAGCCTCTTCCCAACCTCAAGTCATTGGGCACAGTCCTGAACCTCTCACAGCTTCCCCTTCCTCTCCCATAAAACGGGGTCAGAATGCATAGACTGATCCTTGCCACAGGCTGGAGTCTACAGATATGTCTGCTATTTCAGGATCCAGAAACAGAATTGCGTTCTAGTGTAGGGCGTACAGAAAGCAGAGTGTGCAGGAATAACTTAGCAATGTGAAGAGGCAGTGAGGATTACTCAGAGGTCCTTGAAGAGCAGGGTCCTTATTTCTCTGACTATCCATGAGGTAGTTGATATGACAAAGTATAACTGCATCACTGTGAAGTCTTGTAATTGAAATAAAATTTTTGCTTCACAAGGTCTTTACACACCCAGATCTTGCAAGACAGGAAGAGGCAAGTATGCAGTGTCAGGGTCAAAGCACAGGCTCAGGTATCTGTCCCCTCCTACACATGAGCTCTGGAAAGGTTCATTCGTGTCTCTGAGCTGTACGGTAGGGACGATGATACCTAGGGCTGCTGATCTGACTTCAGAAACTTAGTTTGATGCTTGGTTGGTGCAGATCATCCAGGAGCCACTTTCTTTTTGTTCATGCATGTGTGTGTGTCCAGTTACTAACTCCAATGCAGTGATGTCATGAGGCTACTGCAAGGTTTCGATAAGATCGTGTGTGCAGGGGCAGGTTGAGCTGCTGCTTGGGACACCTGTTTCCCACACCAGAGTATGAGTTGAGTCTCAGCTACTCTACTTCTGATCCAGTTTCCTCCTAATGCACAAGCGAAGGCAGCAGATCATGGCCCAAATACTTGGGCCTTGACTCCCGTGGAGGAGATCTGGATGGAGCTCCAGGCTCCTGATTTTGGCCTGACCCAGCCTCAGCTGTTGCTGCCATTTGGGTGAGTGAACCAGTGGATAGAAGATCACTCTGTCTCTCCTGCTTCTCTCCCTGCCACTATGCCTTTCAAATAACAAGTAAATCTTTTAAAAAGAGATCATGCACACAGTAATCTCAGTCCAGTACCTGCTCATGGGTTATTTAACACATGGGCCCTATAAGGATCCAGGTATCATCACCCCCACGCTTGGTTTGAAGAGATCAGGGTTAAACTGCTAGCTAGTGGCAGAGGAGAAGCCAGCCCCTGGGACAATCCTATAGCAAAGTTCAGGTTTCCCGGTGGTTCTGTGGAAAGCTTGGCCTGACAGGTGGTCCCAAAGCATGTCAGGAATGCAGGGGGCACAGCTTCGGGTCCTTCTGCTCTGTGTTCCTTAATCCACGGGCTTCGTGTCCTAACCTGCTCAGGGCAACAGAGAACCTGCTCATCGCACCATGAAGCAAAGTCAGGCACTCGGGGGCAAAAACGAGGCTTGGGCATTCTTCTGACATTCCCCGTTCATCTTATTTCTTGGTCAGTCTACTGTTAGAAGCTGACTGCCATCTGCTCTGTGTGACTGGATCCCTCTGCAATTATTTTGGAATGGAAAACGAAGTCTGAATTTAGATGAGAGGGCAGTTTTTATTCTGATGGATGAGTTCCCTTGCTTTCTACCAAGTCTGAGAACTGGCCTGAGCCACAGTGAGCTGTGGGCTCCCATCAGTTCTTTGCACTCATCCTTATTTGTACCGGAGTCTGTGCAAAGGATGAGCTAAGCCTGGGGTTCGGTGTCAGTCGGGAGGGGTGAGAAGTAGAGAAAGCGCATGTGTGAAACCAGACAGGGGGAACAGGTGCTGTGCCGAAGCTGACCGCGTTCCACATTCAGGATGGAGAATGGAAGGCAGGCTGTGGCTTTAACGAATGAGGTGCCTCATACACAGCCCTTAGCACGAGCGAATGTGAAGTAGGGCACGTTTCAGAAGAGGCTACACCGAAAGCCTTGGGACCCTGTCCCATGGTCACGAAGGTGGGAAGCCATGCGGCAAAGCTCTCACCTCTGGGCCTCTAGGTTATAGGAAAGGCGCCAGGTGGCCATACAGAGTACACAAGTGCACTCATCAGAATTCTGCTGGGGGAGAAGAATCCCGCTAACCTGCGTATGTTTGATGTTTTGCCCATGTACGTACATTCTTGTTGGGTTCCCATTTCTCTGGAATCTGCACATGATCCACCCAGCTCCTTACACACTTTGAATATGAATTAGAAGGGACGTGAACTTTGAAACTGAAGGCCACAGGCTACACTTGGAGAGCTGGCACTGATGACACAGAACCTCACGCCAATGGTGGAGGACCCATCACTGCAAGGACGCAGGGCTATGAAGGAAGTGTTTGAACTCACCTGCCTCTCGGTCCCTGACACAGTAGTCTGGAGAATTCTCAAAGTACACCAGGTCATTTTTCGTTGGCTTCTTAAACCTCTTGTTAGCCACGGTGAAACCAGTGCCATCCTGGTTCATGACGACCTGGATGGCTCCATTGTACTTCTTCCAGAGGTAATCGCCCGTTTTCCTGAAGTCAGCCATGGCCAGCCAGCACGTCCGCAGAGTACAGGAGCCGCTCACACCGTGGCACTTGCACTCTTGTTTCAGGAACCGCTTTACAGCCTGCCAGAGAGGACAGGGGCAAGGTCAGAGGAGGTGGCCCCAGGCCTATGACACCTGCTACAACTTCCCTTACCACGGAGCAAGCAGGATGCTGGATCCTGGGGCTAATGACTAAGGGATGAGGAGGACAGATCACTTGTTGCTGCCAGTTCCCTTAAGCTACACGGTGCTACGTGCAGAGAAGGGTAGACCCCTGCTGACTGAAGAGAGGACAGGGCTGATTTGAAGAGGGAGGGAGTGACTTGGAGTGCTTTCTAAATAATCAAAGCTTTATCATATCAAAAATGCAGACTCTTGCTGAAACTAACAAAGGAATCGCTAAGTGATCGTTCAATATGCTAGGCACACTCAGTGAGGAGCTGCTGTCCCTGTTGAAGGCACTGGGCTGGTGCTCTACTCCCACTGTCTTAGTGACCCGACTCTTCCTAACAGCCCTGTGTTCCCATATGCAGCAGATGGGCAGGGAGCATGACTTAGAGAGGTTGCGGCAGCTGTCCAAGGGTGCCCGGCTGCTGATGGACCACGCTGGGGGGCATGCAAAGCCCAGGCAGCCCCCCTGTGGTTGATGTGACATTAGTTACAGAGGCTATACCGCTCAGCTTGGGCCCAGGGATTCGGCTTAGAAGACAGGGCTGAGTTTGCTGTCCATTCTTAGAGAGGAAGTAGAGGAAAGCCCATCTTGGCTGGCTCCCAACATGGAAGTCTTTCTCCTGGGGGTGTGAGCGCTGTGGACAGAGCAGGGATTGCGGGGATGGTGTCTAGAACTCTCCAGGGGTCCTGCTTTGGATTAGAATGACCTTGCCCTGGCCCCTCTGCCCCTGGCTTGCCTTCGTGCAGAAGCACCTGGTGGTCCTCGAATCAGGGCCTGGGGAGGGAAGTGAGTGACTGGCCTGGGGTCCAGGGCTGGAATATGTAATGGCTGGATACACACGTGGATGCTGAAGTCTTTCCCACTCTGTACAAATGAATGGATTCTGCTCAGAGCACTCTGACCCAAATCTACCCCTTGGTCCCTTTTCATGGGTCACCACTTTCAGAATTGTGTTTTTTCCTCCCCAAGGCTAGCATCATCCCTTGTTCAGATCATCCGTTCCCCCAAGTCAGCTAAGTATTAAAAGAGCTTTTGCTAATACACTGACAATTAGGGCAGTGCCCATTAGACACCCAAAGCCACATGAAGCAACCAAGGGCCATGCTGCGGGCTACTGACCTCAGAGATCTCACCGGACTGCGGCTTTGAACCTTGGCTCAGTAACAGGACAGGGAAAAGCCTGCCTGTCGAGGCCTCCATCACCTTCATTTGTGTCCCCAAGTCAGGGGGGTCTCTGGGATGAGGGTGGATAGCTCAGTAAGCCCCCTAGATGACAGACATTCTCCAAAGTGCTGCTCCGACCAAAATTCTTAGGGCAACTTTTTTTTTTTTTAATTGAAGGTGGAAGATTCAACTCTGCTCATTCTCTGAGCTGCTGCTGTACTTGGCCTGGAGGTGGGCTACATGGCCTGAGCATACAGCCGGAGGGAGCTCCCCGCAGCTCCTGTGCCCATCCCTTGCCCTGCCAGGGTACACACAGACACTGATATTCCAGCTGCCTCCCCAGTGGCCTGCCCCCTTGTGGTTTTGCCCTGGTGCTCCACCTGGTCTTGCCGCTTACCCAGGCACCAGTTTCTGTCTGAGTCCATACTAGAACCAGGGGTACAGAGGTGTTCATTCCAGAATGTCAGTTGCAATGGGTCCACGTGCCTGGAAATATGTCAGAAGTATTCAAGAGCTGAAGGAGCAAGGTTGGCCGAGACCTCACGGTGGCCCTCTGATTGTGTACTCAGGGGAACGCATTCACAGTCCTCCCAGGCCCGGCCTTGGTGCCGGCTTTGCTTCGTAGAGCGGACTCTGTTCTATTCGAAATCTGTCCTCTTCAGCAAGGGCAAGGAGAGAGAAGCAAGCAGGAGGAAGTCTCCCACTCACAGCACCCCAGGATCTTCAAAGGATGTCTTACGTCATAGAGCAAAGTCCTCCGGGAACAGCACTCCGCCATGTGCTCACCGCTCTGGGCTTCCTATGCCAAGTGTTTGGGAGGAGGGGATGTGTGGGAGCACAGGCCTCTGGCACAGCCACGGCACGAGCAGGGGCATCTTGGTTCCCCCCGGGGCCCCCCGCAGGCCCCTCCTGAGGGCTGTGGCAGCCCCACTCAGAACTGACACCGTTCTAAGTGCGCTAAGTGCTCGGCAGCTCCTCAGGTTTGCTCCCGCTTCTAAGCATATCCTTGCTAAAGCTGGGTTATTTACACCTAAGTCATACCCCCAGCTTTAAAAGTCCCAGGAGAGGTGGGCATCTGGCCTGACAGTTAAGACACAGCTGTGATGCCTACAATCCCACAGCTGAGAGCCTGGGGTTGAGCCTTGGCTCCGGCTCCTGCCTCCAGCTCCTTGTCAGTGTACATCCTTGGACACAGCAGTGATAGCTCAAGTACTCCAGTTCCTGCCATGCACATGACCTGGACTGATGGACTGAGTTCCTAGCTCCTGGCGTTAGCCTGGGCCAGCCCTGGCTGGTGCAGGCATCTGGGGAGTCAACTAGTGGATGTGGATTCAATCTCTCTCTCTCCCTCTCTCTCTTTCTCTGCCTCTCAATTAAATAAATAAATAAAATTTTCAAATGACAGGAAATATTACTGAACTCTCTTCATCATGCTAAGTTGCCACGTTATAAACTTCAAAGCTGACATTTTAACATGAAAATACTGATTTTAAAATGACTCTTCTAAATAGGCCTTATAAATCCTTACAAATACGTGTGGTGGTGACAGATGCTGTTGATCATGTGTGTAGCTACCATTTCCTGTCTTTCCTACCAACAGCTATGTTCAGGTGTTGGGCAGCAGAGAGGTCAAGCTTCTCTCTGACCTCACAGTGGCCTAAATGAATAATAGTAATCCCACTCTCCCACCATTGATTTTCTTCAGCATGGGGCAAGTGTTAATTCAATTTGGGCTGATACGATATTAGGAGAAATCAACCTGCAAGCTTGGAAGAAAGGTTTCTTTACTCTTTAAAAGAGATAATTAAGGGAAAAGGTATTTGGCCTGGCAGGTTAAGACACCTGCATCCCATATTGGAGAACCTGGGTTTGAGTCCCATTTCCACTCCCAACACTCTGGGAGGCAGCTGAAGATAGCTCAAGAAGTTGGGTCCCTGACACCCATTGGGAGACCTTGATGCTTGGCTTTGGCCTTGCCCAGCCCTGTCCTGTTAACTCCTTGGGGAGTTAACCAGCAGATGGAAGCTCTCTCTCTCTCTTTGCCTCTCACATAAATCAACTGCTTAAATTGCAGGGGATAGGGTTGGTGCTGTGGCGCAGCAGATTAAAGCCCCAGCCTGCAGTGCCAGCATCTATTATGGGCGCCAATCTGAGTGCTGGCTGCTCCACTTCCAATCCAGATCCCTATTAGTGCACCTGGGAAAGCAGTAGAAGATGGCCCAAGTCCTTGGGCTCCTGCACCCACGTGAGAGACCTGGAGGAAGCTTCTGGCTCCTGGCTTCGGATCAGCACAGCTCCAGCAGTTGCAGCCATTAGAAGAGTGAACCAGAGGACGGAAGACCTCTCTCTTTCTCTCTCTCTCTCTCTTTCTGTCTCTACTTCTCTCTAACTCTGTCTTTCAAATAAATAAATCTTTAAAAAAATTAAATTGGGGGATACATGAGAGACACAAAAGGACAAATATCTTTTCTCTGTCTGAGGTGCTATGTTTTGCAGTAGTGACTGCAGGCCAGGAGGGCAGTTGGTGCAGAATCAAAATTCAGCTGCAGATGAAGTGTTGGGCGATGCAGGAGCCCAGGCTCTGGAGGGCACAGTGCTGCTGCTGCTGACTGAGCACACTTTGACCCGCCCTCCCTCATTACCCAGTGCTCTGAGACTGTAACTGAACCATTGCAACTGGTTATCACAGTCGGGTCTTGACTGTAGATCTGTTACAGGCCTTATCTGACCATTAACCTTGGGAGAGAGGGAACTATCCTCCCTGCCCCTGGCTTGGCTCATGTCCCCTGCCCTGGTTGTTAACACACAACTGGCTCGTGCTCAATTACACACAGGGATGACCTCCACCTGTTCTGTTGGTTGGATGTGCAGACTTGAACTTCACCCTGAAGCAGAAAAAACCCTACTCAGAGATCAGGGGGAAGGTGGCCCCTTTTGGAAGCGTAGTATAGGTACGATTGGGGACTGTGAAGCTGCCAACTGGGCATCCTAGCTTAGAGCAAGCCCAATATGCAGATGCTATGAGAACACTCTAACGGTAACAACCATTTATAAAGCCTTTCACGGGTGCAGGATGCACACTCGGTGGTTTGTTTACCTGTTGTCTTATACAATTGTCACAGTGAGGAGAAGCAAGCTGTTGTCCCCATTCTAACATGCTGAAAACCTGGGCCCAGGGAGAGGAGGGAGATCCCAGGAGTCACTCAGCTGGACTGCGGCAGCACTGGATGTAACTCCAGTCCTGTGCTCTTTGTAAAAGCACACTTAACATCTTAATTGGCATGGTGATTTTCTGAAAGTTTGAATTATGCATACTGTATTTCTCTCCATTCTCATGAATAATCAAGAATTGACTGGATAATCTAACAGCCTGGTTACAATGGGAGGAGAGGAAGAGCAGAAAGAGAAACAGCAGGGATTACACTGTTTTCCAAACTAATAGTCATCACAAATTTATTACACAATGAATTCACAGAAGAAATACAAAGTACTAATAAAAAGGCACACAACAAATGTCCAACTTCACTTATAATCAGAGAAGTGCAAACTGAAATAATGTGGTACCGCAATGCATTTGGGACAGCAGTTAAGATGCTGCTTGGGATGCCCACATCCTGTATCTGAGTGCCTGGGTTTGAGTGCAGATCCGCTTCCCATCCAGCTTCCTACTAGTGTGCACCTTGGGCAGCGGCAGGTGATGACTCAAGTACCTGGGTCCCTGCCACTCCCTTGGGAAACTGGCATAGAGTTCTGGACTCCTGGTTTTGACCTGACTCAACTCAACTCTGGCTGTTGTGGGCATTTATTTGGGGAGTGAACTAGTAGATGGAAGATTCTCTCTCTCCTGTCAACATTTTAAGTGTTCGTATCCTTTGGCCTGGTTATTTCTCTCTGCTCAAGTGTTGAAGGACACTCATGCACAGGGAGGTTCATTGCTGTGCAATCAACAATGGCAAAATATGAGCAAAAGCCCAGATGAGATCAACAGGAACATGATGAGGCAAATTATGGTCTATACCCAATAATGGAATATTAGGGGGCTCTGAAGAATGAGGACGGTCAGGTTTACAGGCATGAAGCGCAGGGCCCTGCATGTGGCCCGGCCCCCTTTTAAAGGCCTGCAGGTGTCAGCACACAGAGGAGGAAGGCAAGAAGCTTTCTCTTACAATCTGGCTGCAGCCTAGGGAACCCTTGGTCTGGGAAGTGAGGGGAAAACAAACAGGTACAAACTGCTCCACATACAAAAACAATGGAATTCTGAGACTGCTCCTTGGCAACTGGAGAGAGTGGAGCAATGGTTCTCATTCCTGGCTACCCATTAAAATCACCTGGGGGTCGTTCCAGCCCACGTCAATCAAACCCTGGAGTGGGCGTGGGGCCCAGGCCTTGAAGGCACTTTCTGTTCTCCAGGGTGATTCCAGCAGGAGCCGGGGAGAGAAGGACCTCAGAACCCAGGAGCCCCCCAGACAAGGTAGGAGAGCCCTGCCAGGGGCAGGCGTCCTGGGACATGTGGAGGGCTGGAGTGTGAGAAATCCCGCCGACTGCGCTGATGTGACATTGCTAGGAATGAGGAAAACGGAATCTTGGTTGTTTCCTACCCCGTTTTAGAGGTCTGACCCTCCAGACAATGTTTGCCACAAGTGGTGTTCTCTGCTGGGAGCTGCTTTATGGGCAATGAAGGGTGGGTGGCAGCTGATGAGTGGTGGGTTGGGTGTGTGGGTGGGGTGGCGGGTGGTGGGTGGGTGGGTGGTGTTTTGGTGTGGGTCACAAGTCACAGGTTGTGTTTGAGTTGGTGGGTCATAGGTCGTGGGTTGCGGTTGGGTTTGGGTGATGGGTTGTGGGTAGCTGCAAAGGAGTGGGCAGCTTCCCTGTGGTCTCCAGTGGCGCTGGGTGCGGAGTGGTGGTTCCTCCTCCACAGCTGCTGATGGAGGGGGTGGAGGCATTTTATTTGGGCTGTACCAGGAGAGGCCAGAGTGAGGACTTCTAATCTGTAGCTGCCGTGACGTCTCCCACAATACATCTAGAAGCTGACTGAAAAGATGAAAACAAGAAGCATCTGCCATCTGGTCAGGCCTTGGTATCTGCAGGGCCCAAATGCCTGGAGCTGTTTGCAAGTGTTTAAATGCAATTCCAGAAAGTTTCCAAAAGCAAAACTTGAATTTGCTGCCCCTGAGCACTGTGCTGACTCCCGGGAGTGGTGTGATGCCTGGGCGCTCCCTGCTGTAGCCTGCACTTCACAGATCCTGTCTCCTGCCTGTCCCTGTGCTTGGGCAGGGCCCCCTCTCCTACTCGTGTGCAGTTAGCCCTACTGAACATGAACAGACTTTTTTTTATTGCCATTCCTCCCTAAAGAATAGAGTAAAACTGCTATTTACAAGGCATCTGCATGGCAGTGGGTATTACAAGTAATCCAGAGATAATTAAAGGTGTACGGAAGGATGTGGGTAGGTTGTATACAAATACTGCACCCTTTTATATAAGGAACTAGAGCATCCTCTGTGTTTTGGTCTCTGCAGGGGGTCATGGACCCAACCCCCTGTGAACGCCAAGGGCTGACTGTGTTGTTAACTGCATGACCTAATGCTGTGCCAGGACCGCATGTGACTATTTCTGGTCCAATATCACAGTCTGTGTAACGAAGGATGTCTGGGGTTTTCTCGTTTATTACCAGTCCCGCTGACCACACCCTGCTCACAATTATTCCACCTGACGCATCACCTCCCCCTCACTTCCGGGGGGCCTGTGGACCTGCATCCTCTTGTTCCCACCTGGCCTGGCTCCACAGCTGAGCCCCACCATCATGCCCTCCTTGACCGGCTGCTCTGCTCCAAGTCCCACTTCCCTTGTTCGGTCTGTTGCTGCTTTTTGCTGCAACACATTCTTGAGCAACTCGTCCAAGGTGCACCGAGGATACATTCTCTGAATTCTTATGTGTCTAAGATGTCGTCATCCAGCCTTCACACTTGATTAATAGCTTGGCTGGGTATAGAATTCTGATTGGAAAGAATTTTCCCTCGAAACATTGGAGGGCTAGCCCCACAAGCTCTTGGCCTCCAGTGGTGCAGGTGGGAAGTGTGATCTCTGACCGATTCATTGGAAAACAGATTTTGGGGGGTTGTTTTCACTTCACTTTGTATTTTGTTTCCTGCTAAAGCTTCTAGGATTTTCCCTATTCTTAATGTTCTGAAATACCACAGTGATACTTCCCCCCATTAATCCTGTCCTTTTAATCTGAACACTCATGCTCTTTGCATTCTCTTTAATAGTTTTCTCCTCCCCACTTTTAGAAATCTTTCTCTATGGCATTCTAATTAATCAGTGGCTGAACGTTCCAAATCGATCCTGTATGTCTCTTACATTTTCTATCATATTTTTTCAATGCTGACTCCTTGGCTTCTTGAGCGATAAATTCCATCAGAATAACCCCGCTGGCTCTCTCCACCCTCTTTCTCACTTCTCCCCTGAGCAGGAGACTGGTGAATACAGGGAAAGGAGCAGGACTTATGGGCCGGCTTCCTTCTCTCTAGGACTCTGCCAGACTGGGGAAAAGATGGCTCATGATCTGCACCTGCCATGCAGCCTTAGGCCTCCCTTGCAGGGGCTGCAGTGCCCAGCTTGGGCCAGTGTGAGTGGGTCTGCCCAGCTCAGGAGTGGGTGTCAGAAAGCTGTGTGCTTGATGCTGTACCCACCAGTGCAGTGCCTTGTTTTTTCCAGTAGAGAAACTGCCATTCTTTACTCCATCCATCTGTCCATTTTTTTCCTGGGTTTCAAACTCAAGTGGAAAAGGGGAGGGCTGTTCTGGGCCCCCTTAAGCTCCATTTGTCTTTTGGGCTTTTTGTCTTACTTGTGGGAGATTTCTCCTCCGAGCTCATTCTTGTGCTCTGGTTGTCACTTTTCCAAAGCCTCCATTCTTATTTATGAATGTTAATATCGTCTTGTATCTTCGGGAGGAGACTAATTAGGCTCTTTTAAAATTCTCTTCTCGTCCCTACAATTACTGCTCGTTCTTCTGGAGTCATTTTCTTGCAATTTTTGGTGTTGTTTTTTTCTTTCATGCTGCTGAATTTAATCTAAGAGATGACAGCCCTTGGACAGTCTCTTCATATTTAAGAATGAAATAGAAGGCGACTGGAAACTCTGGTTGTGTAGGTGGGGCTTGCTGAGCAGAGAGAGCTGCTTCCTGGTGAGAGGACTGCACACTGGCTAGGAGCCAGGAAAGCCTGGGAGGTTCAATGCCAGACTTCCAGGAGTTAAGCTCAAGGATGTAGGGGAAGGACCTGGGACTCTGCATCCCTTGGATTTGTCAGTTAACCCCAACCTTCAGGCCTATGCTTTTCTCCAGTGCCTTCCTGCACTGGGAAATTTTCTCAGAGAATCTGGGCTCCCACCTTGGTTGTCACCCCATCTGATCTGCCTTCTTCCCCTTCCCTGTTTTTATTTTTCTAGATTTTAGCTTCTCTAGCCTTCTTTATCAGTTACACTTTCTTCATTTGCTTTCCGTGTTCCAGAAACTCATTGAGTGCTTTCATTTCATTGACTAATTCTCCTCATGTCAGTGTGAGTTGGCAGGAAGAACATTCAGGGGTATTTCAAAAACATTGTGGAAAATGGATTTCATAGGTAACTGGTTTTTGGTGAAAAAGAAAATAATAATAAAACCAACCAAATAAACCTTTGCAACTCGTGCATAGTTTTTTCCTAATTTCACTTTTCATGAGTTTTTAAAGAATCCTTTGTATGCATGGATTTTAAGTATTTTTTTGCACCCAAATAACCTATATTCTAATCCCACTGCTCACAAACTTTTAGAAGCACCCCTGTGTGTCCCGTCCACAACCTTGAGTCAGATTGCCCTTTGAAAAGCTCTGGGAGTAGACGAGGATTGCAAGGAAGAAAATCTTCCCATCTTGTGCTGCACATTTTTGCACTGTCCAATTTGTTGTTCTTGTTCCTGTGGGCAAGTACTGTTTGACAACAGAGAGGGAGAACAGGAAGAAGAATCCACTACCATGTCTACTTGTCTCTGTCAGCGTTTTTTTTGCTGAAAGCTTCGTTCAGAACTATGCCCACAGGCCATACCATGACACCGTTAGGTCCTAGATTCTGTTTTATTTCTTGAGCTTTTCCTAAATGTCCCTAGTTCCACTTCTTTCTTCTTTGATTCTTAATGCAAGTTTGCTGTCAAGATTCCATTTCCAGCCTTCCCTTTGGCTCCTCTGCTCAATTCTCACAGCCACCGTGGTCAGCACCCTTCTTGCTCCGCCTCTCTACTCTCAACATGTGCCTTCACTCCATCTAATTTTTCCTCTGTTGCACCCTGTCAGTATGTATGTGCTCATTTGACCAGACTACTTGAAAAAGGCAAATAAATCTGATGTTCCCTGAGGACAGTAGTATTCTTTTGGTATTTAGACTCATAGAAACCACTTTTGGTTTAATATATCTTTTCTTCCTTAAAATTCAATAGGGTCTGGTGTTGTGGTACAGTGAGTTATGCCACTGCCTGCTAAGCTGGCATCTCATATGAGCCCTGGTTTGAGTCCCAGCTGCTCTACATCTGATCCAGCTCCCTGCTAATGCACCTGGGAAGGTAGCAGAAGATGGCCCAAGTGCTTGAACCCCCGCCACCCGTGTGGGTGACCTGGATGGAGTTCCAGGTTTCTCGCTTCTGCTTGGCCCACCCCTGGCTGTTGCAGCCATTTGTGTAATGAATCAGCAGATGGAAGATATTTCTCTCTCTGACTCTGGCATTCAAGTACATAAAAATAAATCTTAAAATTAAAAAGCAATTCTTCAATAGGCCCTTGATTGCTTTAGTGCTAACACCTTGTCTGATTTTTTTTTTAAAGTGGCTCTTCTTCCATTCTTGATTTGGAGTATGTTAAGCCTTCCATCTGCACAGGCTGTTTTCTACTTTGATCATTTAAGAAACTTGTTTTTTTTTTTTTTTAATGTTCTTTAAAGAAAAAAGAAACTTCTAGACATTAGCAATCTACACCAGAGAGAGAGAAGTCTGAATGTTAAAATAAAGAACTACAGAAGAAGGAAATATGTGCATTGTGCAGGTGGGAATGATTTCATTTTGTATTTCTCCACTCCAAATGACTCTCCGAGTATAATGAGATAGAACGCTGACCAGGTTCTTACCATATGTCAGATCATACAAGGCTCTTTACATGCACTTTTACTTAACCAAAATAAACATATAAGGTATATACTAGTATTATCCCCATTTTCAGGTGAGGTTATTAGGAGAGGAACTTACTCTGGATCTCACCAGCAGCAAGTGAGATAACTCACGCTGACAGGATAGATCCCAAGCCTGCCTGACCTCAGGGTCTACACATGAAATCTCTGGCTAGTGTTTCTCCTGGTAGGGTTTGCCAATCACCTGGGCTCATGTTCGTTGGCTTTGGTGAGTTCCACAAGTTTATACGCTTAGTGTTTGCATATCTCATTATAGACTACAAGAATTGTTTTGCCAGTTTAAGGATAAACTTCTCCCAAGGAGAATGAAATTGTGGTTTTTTAAATCAACTTTTCTGAAAACTGAAACCAAGCAAGAGTTAGGGAGTCCTCATAAGACTTCTTTGCAGAAAATGAGAATTTTTGTTCTTACAGGTACTGTATTTAGCTAAGTTTCCAAACCCCATACCGTGTCATACTGATTGTTACCCTATAAGAAGGAAAGCAATCCACTTTATGCTGTGTGAATATGGGCTGCCTTCACAACTGATCTTGCCTCAGAAATCCTATTAAACGTCTGCTTTAGCCCTTTCTATGCTGTGTTTTAAGTACATTACTTAAACTTGAGCATTTAGGGACGTGTTTAGTACCTCACTTTGTAATTGGTTGTACTCCATAAAGCAGTTGACATATTTCTGGTTCTATATCAGTTTTCCTGGGGGAAACACACATTAAAAACATATTATTTAATTTTCAGGTGCTGGCTTAAAGCCAAGTACATTTATTAACAATTAAACCCTTTTGACAGATCCACATCTCTAAGCTAGGAGTTACTGAAAATTGAACCAACTTACACCCTTCAAATATACATGCCCTGGACTGGGAAAACAAGGAATACTTATTAGCAAACCAGGCAGCTGATTTGCTCATGCAAATATTTATTAACTTCAATAAGACATTATGATTTCTTGAGCACTGTCATTCTTTTAAAAAGCAGTGACTGTGGGTGGGCTTAGCTAGAAAATATAAGGTGTGGAATTTATTTTTGTAGAATTCAGGAACATTACAGTTGACTAACCTCATATATAATAATTCTTACTGACTAATGAGGCAAGTCTAAAAACCATTTCCCATTAATAATAAAACTTTACATGGAACTGTAACAATTTTGCTAAGAGTTATTCCTTCTTTGGAGACTTTCACTCTAGCTAGTTTTTTTATTCATGTGATATATAAAGACTTGCTACAGTATTAAGCACATATTATTTTGGGGGTCCAACAAGACAGAGGTGAGGCTGACAGAGTGATCTAATTTTTAAAGTGCATTTAATTTTATAAACTATGGATGCCAATAAGATAAACAAGTATCTACTAAACAAAACTTGTGGGCCACAAAGATGCTCAAGATTATGGAAGGCAGGATTAGGAAGAAGGGAGGTTAAGGCAGTGTGGCTCTGCTGCTTGGTTCCATTTCGTCATCTTCTTTCCTACTGCTGCTTCCTACTTTTAAGAGTGTCATTTCTGTTTCATCACACCCCAGTTCCCAGAGCAGAGCCTTTATTTATTTATTATTTATTTTAAGTTGCATCAAAGGATCTCTTCTTTGAAGCCTTTATTAGAGCTTAGATTTACTTGCTTGTTAGCCTACGCTTATATCTTGTACAGTGTGTATTTTCTGTTTACTTAGGAGGCATTTCCTGTAGATGGGAATTAGATGTATCTACTTTGTCCCAGTGGCTGTCCCCAGTGCTGGTAGAACCGACCTTGGGTGGTCTGCTCTGATAAGCAGAGCATGGAGCTAGAAACCCTGGATCCCCTCCTGTCCTGAGCTTCTCTTATGCAAAGAACAAGGGGCCTCCTTACATTTTAATTTCAGATAACTTCAGTGAGCAAATGCGTTGCATTGATTTGCTAATTCTCACAATCCTATTTGGCCCCAGTCTCCTCATATGCAAAATGTGGACAGTAAGGGAACTACCATTTGGATTTGCTGGAAGTCTGGGGGGGGGGGGTGTATGTGCATTTTATTTTATATGACAGCTTGTCCAAGGTACACTCAAGTGTTAGAGCTGCTCTCGGGACTGCACAGCCCTACCCTGCCCACTGCCTCAGTCAAGATGACAAACTTATCTAAGAGCTCCTAAGGAGTAAACCGATAATGGTAGTAACCATAATGTGCAAAATATAAATATCAGGGTGGGCATTTGGCACAGTGGTTAAGCTGCCACTTGAGATGCCCACACTAGAACACCTGGGGTTGAGTCCGGGCTCACTCCCAATGCCAGCTTCCTGAAAATAAGCACCTTGGAAAGTAGCAGGTGATGAGTCAAGAGTTGGGCTCCTGCCACCCATGTGGGAGACCTGGACTAAGTTCTCAGCTCCCACCTTCAGTCGGGCCCAGCCCTGGTTACTGTAGGCATTTGAGGAGAGAACCAGCAGATTCTCTGTCTCTCAAATGAAATATTTATATATATGTGTGTGTATATATATATATATATATATATATATATATATATATTTCAAATATAAATATTAAGAGTTGTCAAATCTAAGTATTATATTTTTCAAGATTTATTTTTTTTATTTGAGAGCAGAGTGTCAGAGGGAGGGAGGGGGAGAAAGGGAAAGATAGAAAGAGATATCTTTAATTTGCTGGTTTATTCTCCAGATGCCTGTAAGAGCTAGGGCTAGGTCAGGCTATAGCCAGCAGCCCAAACTCTATCCTATCTCCCATGTGGGTGTCAGGGACCCAGATAGTTGGGTCATCATCTGCTGCTTTCCCAGGTGCATTAGGAGGACACTGGGTTGGAAGCAGAGTAGCCAGGACTCGACCCAGTGCTCCAATATGGAGTCTGGAGATCCCAAGTGTTGGCCTAACCCACTGTGCCACAACACCTTCCCCTAGTTTTTATTATTAACACATATTGGGAAGCTTACAAAATCAATCCTTCCACGCATATGTAAGGTTAAAAATAAAATTCTGGGAGATAGAAATTTCTCATAATTTTCATAATCTATTTTTAAAGTCATAAGCTCAAACATTTATAGGATTGAACTTTGATACCTAGCACACTA
This sequence comes from Sylvilagus floridanus, assembly GCA_949820135.1. NCBI lineage: Eukaryota > Metazoa > Chordata > Mammalia > Lagomorpha > Leporidae > Sylvilagus > Sylvilagus floridanus. Next base: position 30,469,959 of record OX463236.1, on the reverse strand, counting down.
GAGAAATCAACAAATGCATAACAGTGGGACTTCCCAGTTCCAGGCCTTCCTCTGTTTATAGTGACATCCGGGCCCTGCAGGTCCAAGCAAGACTCAAACCCACATCCCCGGCTCCTGGAACTCTCAGTCCTGAGCTGCGCCCCAGAGCCCTCCTCATTCCTCAACTTTATGATGTTCTCTCAGCTCCAGTATCTTGCTCTGATTGGGAGTATCTTCTGAAAAGCAAGTTTTCCCATCTCATCCATGGGAAATCTTTATCTCCGTCCCAAACACCCGTAAAAGTTATGACCCAGCCTTTATCTCGTCAGCTGAGGGGCCTCTGGCTCGTGTTTCTCCGACACTCCTTAGCATCCGTGTTTGCTTTGTGCGGCCATGGTACTAGGCTCCCTGCTGGAAATCCAGATCCTGTGGTCAGGGGCCGCTTGGTCTTATTCTTTCCCACATCTGACTTCATACCCACAACACTGCATTTACCAAAGTGATTCCTTAATGGATTACCTGCTGACCCAAACTTAATCCACTCAGAACACAACAGTGTTCTCACAGTGCCAGGATTGAAATCCTGTGAACCCCTAACCAAGGCTGTTGCATTGTTGTGCTCAGAAGGATCCAGAGTTACCTTTTCAGCATTTATTTATTTATTTTATTTATTTTTTGACAGGCAGAGTTAGACAGAGAGAGATACAGAGAGAAAGGTCTTCCTTCCGTTGGTTCACCCCCCCCCCCAAATGGCTGCTACGGCTGGCACGCTGCTACGGCTGGCACGCTGCGCCGATCCGAAGCCAGAAGCCAGGTGCTTCTCCTGGTCTCCCATGCGGGTGCAGGGCCCAAGGACTGGGCCATCCTCCACTGCACTCCCAGGCCACAGCAGAGAGCTGGACTGGAAGAGGGGCAACCAGGACAGAATCCGGCGCCCCAACCGGGACTAGAACCCAGGGTGCTGGCACCACAGGCGGAGGATTAGCCAAGTGAGCCATGGAGCTGGCCAGCATTTATTTTTTAAAAGATTGATTTATTTATTTGAAAGGCAGAGCTACATAGAGGCAGAGGCAGAGGGAGACGGAGAGGGAGAGGTGGGGAGGGGGGAGGAGAGAGAGATAGGCCCTTCATCTGATGGCTCACTCCTCAGATGGTCACAATGACTGGAGCTGTGCCAATCGGAAGCCAGGAGCTTCCTACAGGTTTCCCATGTGGGTGCAGGGGCCCAAGGACTTGGGCCATCTTCTACTGCTTTCCCAGGCAATAACAGAGAGCTGGATTGGAAGAAGAACAGCCAGGTCTTGAACCTGTGTCCATATGGAATGCCAGCAATGCAGACTGTGGCTTTAGCCAGTAAGCCACAGTGCTGGCCCCACCTTTTCAGCATTTTAACACAGCATTTCCCCTGTTGTCACTAACTAATACACACACATTTTAGACAACTTGTGAAGAAATACAAGAGGAAAATGTTGTCAGTAAAACTACTTGTCAAAAAAAAAAAAAAAAAACCTACCTTCCTGAGGCATTTTTTTTTTTTTTTTTAAAGATAGAAAACCTGTTTCCCCAGAAATTCTTAACAGAGACAATATAGCAAGTGCATGTGAACAACCACAACTGGGTTCAAGTGCCGGTGGCCATATGGGATGCTGGTACTGTAGGCAGCAGCTTTACCCGCTACACCACAGTGCCAGTCCCTTCCCTTTCTTTTAAAAAATATTTTTTTAGAAAACAGGTAAAGGGGTCCAGCATTGTGGCATAGTGGTTGTAAGGCTGCCAGCTGTAATGCTGGCATCCGGTTTGAGTCCAGCTGCTTCACTTCCAGCCGGCTCCCTGCTAATGTTCCTGGGAAAGCAGCAGAAGATGGTCCAAATGCTTGAATCCCTGCACCCATGTGGTAGACCCAAAGGAAGCTCCTGGCTCCTGGCTCCTGGCTTTGGTGTGATCCAGCCCTGGCTGTTATAGCCATCTGGGGAGTGAGCCAGCAGATAGAAACCTCTCTCTTCTCTCTGTCTCTCCTTATCTCTAAATCTGCCTTTCATATGAATAAATAAATCCTTAAAGAAAAAGAAAAATGGGAGTAGTAATACTATTTTTTTATTCCTATAGAGGTTTTAGGAAGATCAAGTTATAAAACACTGGACAGTAATTTGTAAGTTAGAAAGCACTACGTGCCTGTAATTTATTTGTGTGTTAAATTGTACAGTAGTCTATGCACTGTGGAGCAATGAGACTGAATCTTGAGTAACATTCAAATTGGTTCATGCCAAGTTCTATTACCTATGTTAAAAATAACCTTCACTTCACCAAAGGGAAAAGGACGCTTTCTGTGTCCCTGCTACATACATGGCGCTATGCTCTTTGCCTTACACTTGTTTTTCCCATAGTGCCACACAGGAAAACAATGAAATCCAGTGAACAAAGCCGGAGGTACTGCACGATGAAAACTAAGGTGGCTCTGATCTGGAATCCCATGTTCTTTCTGTCCTTACTATGGTCAGAGACACCATTTGGGGAAAGTATTTCTATGGAATTCTATTGTTCTCTTGGAAACATTTACTCCTGTGGAAAATTCCAGAGTGACTGAAGGGCATTATTTGATTGGATACAAGGATTATTTGATCTAGGTACTCCTTGAAACGTTTAAAGAAGTTGTGATTGTTTCACTTTAGAGGAAAGAATGAACTAATTCCAAAAGCCATTTGCCAGGAATCAAAAGGAAACAGAGAATATTGACAAACAGTGGTATCTCCTGTGTGTAATTTACACCCATCTTAAAGTATAATTTGGAAGTTTTCGTAGCATGGTTTCTTTAGACCTAAGAAGTGAGGCTGAGGGAAGCTATGGAATTTCTTTCTTGATAGAATGCTTGTTTAGAACAGGGTAGGTTATCTTTCTAGGACTTATTCATAGTCCTGTTGGAAGTAAAAAAGTAGATTCTACCAAGTAAACATGAAGGGAAAAGTTGTTATAAATCCTGAAACTGTGATTAAGATGCATGATATTACAGCAAAGGGGGACTGAAATGGTATTACAGGACAGAGACACTTGAGGGTGCTCTAACCAGCTGCTATTGAAAAAATGAGTTAAACTGTTCAGGTATTGGGGGAAATGAGGGACTAGTGTGAATGGCAGTGTTGACATCTGACTTTTAGCACTGGCTAAACAGAACAACCTTAGAATAGATGGCTTTTCTTTTAAATCAAATGTATCGGTCTTCCCTCCCCTCTACCACTCTTCTTCCCAGTTTAAAACGTGGAAAGCATGCACACTGGACAACCTGAGAAACATGTAAAAAGCACAAAGAAGAAAAAAGCTCTCAGTATGGGAGGCTGGGCGTTCTCAGGTCAGGCCAGTTGGAGGCTTAGCTCAGGAGGCCGACCTTCAAACGCCAGCCCAGCCTGTTCACATCTTGATTCCACAGACCTACTGATGGTAGTAGTAGGGGGAGGAGCAATGGGGGGTCTGATGACCGCAAGCAGAGAATTAGAGACGCATGTTTATCTCAATACATTTACTCTCATTAAAGTTCATATTCACTGACATCATGCATCTCCTTGAGAAAGCCTGCCCACCCACCATTAATTAAAGCCACATTTTAAAAAGTCAGTGTGTGCACTTTTATTCCAATCAAAAGTAGCCTCCTAAGTTTTGCAGAATAGGCAGGAGAGTATCTGAGGCCTGACAGCTGTTCACCTCTACACAGGGAAGAATCATGAGATGTACAGTAAAAGCCATGTTATTCAGGGCCTAAAATATAATGGCTAAGATCTGTTGTCTTAAAGAATTGAACCATTCAGTATCTAATAACGTATTAAGCAAAATTCACATTTATTTTGGTAAGTCAACATTCTTTGGATACAGTGTATGACCACATGCCTATATCTTCCCAAATGATCAGAGAAATCTAACTGTATCCCCTGTCTGCATAATTAAGCAGCACACTCCTATCATAGACACCACAGTTTGTAACTTTTACATGCGCTATCAGTGTCAAAACAGAGGTCAATGTAAATTTCTTTTATCCAAATCATTGCACAAACAGTAATTACCCGTAGCTGTAAGATTGCACAACCACAGTCTATATTCTTGGCAGTAGTCAACCTAACTTCATAGATTCATGAAAATAAGGAATGTTGACTTTTAAAGTTCAAGAAAGGTACTATTTGTAAACAGTTCAGGTCACACTCATCTTAGTCTATGTGCTAAGCAAGAGTTTTTTCCTTCTGACTTCCTTTAAATGAGATTTGCTCTCTCCAGGAGCCTAGTAAAAAGGTTTTCATCCAAACAGATCTGCATTCTTTTCTATTCTTTTCCCTATTAAAGCCCCCCTCGGAGACCTTTCAATTTTATACTGATCTTCCTTTCTATAATATCCGGTGCATTTCTATGTTGTATTGATAAAAGACAAATTATGGTTATCTCTTCCCATTTGTAATTAGCTTATTCCAGAATAATTCTGACCAAATATTTCCTGAGGCCAGCTAATTTATTCTTTCTACACAGAGGTGTACCTAGTGGGCAGCATTCTGGTTATGCTACCTTAAAGAAAGGGATGTGTCATCAATAAATCCGAGCACTGGCATTGAGATGGTTTAATTCTGACTCTGCTCACCCCTGAGCTAGGAGCTGAAACTTGAATTCTAGCCCTTACTCTCCATCAACTCACCACGTGACCTTGAGGGTCTCTGGTTTTCCATCTGGCAAACAGGAGGTAGAGAGTAACTACTGTGTCACAGGCCCACAGCCCAGGAAGACTAGCAGATAAGGCACCAGAGTACCCCTTGGGGGGGCCAAGTCTTCCCTGGTCTGCTTACTCTTCCAGCAAAAACCACAAAAAACAAGGTAGAGCTTTTATGAGTTAGAGCTGGGTCTGGCTCTAAAAGAGCATTCCCGAATACAGAAGAAGCCAATGAACCGTGCCTGGTGAATTTCATGAACAGTCTGGGAGAAGATGCTCTGGATATTGCTATCTCTTAGACACAACCATTCAATGTACCACTGCTACATGGGAGGAAGTAACATCCTAATCCCGACTCTATCTGCCCAGATGATACAGGATCCAGAGGGACCATAAAACACTTGACTCAACACAACGCCAAAAGCAATGGGTGGACTCCTTCAGCTCAGCTGTGGGAAGGAAAGTGGAGTGTGGGCGGGGATCTTTTAACCCAGTCGATGGTATTCTTTAGAACAAACAGCTCAGTGCTGGGGGACAGTGGAAAGTCGTGACTCTACAGCATTTTATCAGCGCTAGGAAAAGTTTTAGATAAGCTCTGCTCAAGTGATTGATAGGACCATGCTGTGTACAAAATGAGCACCATTGCATTTCCATACCTTCCTGCCAGCTCTGTTGTTATGAAGATTCATCAGCGCTCTGGCGTCCTTTCCTTTCCTTTCCTTGGCATCCACGAAGGCTCGGGCAAACTTGATCCCATAGTCAATGTTATCACTGCAGCCACCCCAGTCGAAGGTGCCCTTGCTGTCCTTGGCGGTTCCTTTCTTCTTTGGATCACAGGAACAGGATTTTAATTCTCCTTGGCTACAGGCCCTGGTGATGGCAAATACAACTCCAGCTGAGGAGATGGCGTATACAAAGGCAGATTCCCGACTACCTGAAACAGAAATGCTTTTCTTAAAAGTGGTCTGGCAGCACTAGCTCTGGAGAACGTTCACACGGTGGCTGTATAATACTTGATCTGCCACGGGCATCCTTTGCCACTAGACAAAAGGCTGATAGTATACGGGAAGATTTATTTCATTTCTAGAGCTAAGGCTCACTCTTTCATATGAATGATTGCCACATAATAGATATCTATAGAACAAGTCTCCTCAAAGCAAATGACAAGAATAAAAACCCAAAATGGCCTTGTGGCTTCAAACCAGCTCATGCACATGGCATTGCTAGCTAAGCCTTAGTTTTTCATCTTAAAATACAGTCTGAATTCTACAATTCAATCATTCCATGATATTTTTGAGTATTCACAGCTTCTGTTGGAAAAAAAAAATTTCTGAACTACCAGGCATTACTGAAGACATTCATAGGCATTTAAATTATTGACATTGAAAGACTGAATTCAGAGAAACCTAGGGGCTGAGGTGGGAAGAGAATTCCAGCAGTAACCAGCTTCTGGCGTTAACACTGGAGAGCTTTGGCTTGGCATCAACTTTCACAAGTCATTGAAAGATTGTTGAAGGCAATATGCAATATCCTTGAGTTACATACTGCGTCTAGCCATTAAGGTGAATGTACTTTCTTTTAGAACACCTGCACTAATCACTGCTATTGGGTAAAAGACAGTGAAAAGCTTTTCTTTGGTTTTTCTGGAAGGAAGCAAATTTACCGCCTATAATTAGACTTGGGCAAGAACCCTTTGGGGTGCTTTCTTAGAATTGTTCTTTATTAGACCACAGGCTACTTTCACTTACAGGCTGAAAGGTACATATTTCAGTGCAATAACTACATTAAATTATTTTAATAATCTGTAGTAACTCATAACACGGTGTTGCGGTATAGTGACAGATATAAGGCTCTTTAGGGTCCTTGTGCACCTTGTTTCTCAAGTGGAGCTGTATTTCATTGTTATTAGCATGCATTTTTATTCATGGTTGCTGCAGCAAATATATTCACAATCAAAATAGAAGCTAGACAACCTAGTGCCAACGCAAGGCAGAACACGGGACCGTTGGGTGAGTCAGGATGTCAAGCGCAGCGTGACTTTCTGAGCCACACAGCTAGGAGCACAAACCACCTTTCTGAATGGAAGCCCTACTTGTTTCTGTTTGTCATTCATGGCTAAAATTTATTAAACGTCCCTGGCAATATTTGCTCTGCAAGTCTCATTATTAAAAATCAGGAAAACATATCTACGCCCTATTAAATGGCACTTACCTCAGCCTTCAGAAAATCTCTCTCTCGAAACTTCTGATCATCAGAAAAAAAGTTAATCATGCCCCCTAGTTAAATAAAATCAAATAGATGAATATTTGTCATATGGAACAGGTAGTGGTCTCTAGATAGACCTGTGATGGTACATGGGAGCTGTCCCAGAAGTCTGTGATGGTACATGGGAGCTGTCCCAGAGGTCTGTGGTGGTACATGGGAGCTGTCCCAGAGGTCTGTAGTGGTGCATGGGAGCTGTCCCAGAGGTCTGTGATGGTGCATGGGAGCTGTCTCAGAGGTCTGTGTGGTACATGGGAACTGTCTCAGAGGTCTGTGTGGTACATGGGAGCTGTCCCAGAGGTCTGTGGTGGTGCATGGGAGCTGTCTCAGAGGTCTGTGTGGTACATGGGAGCTGTCTCAGAGGTCTGTGTGGTACATGGGAGCTGTCCCAGAGGTCTGTGGTGGTGCATGGGAGCTGTCCCAGAGGTCTGTGTGGTACATGGGAGCTGTCCCAGAGGTCTGTGGTGGTGCATGGGAGCTGTCCCAAAGGTCTGTGTGGTACATGGGAGCTGTCCCAGAGGTCTGTGTGGTACATGGGAGCTGTCTCAGAGGTCTGTGTGGTACATGGGAGCTGTCCCAGAGGTCTGTGTGGTACATGGGAGCTGTCCCAGAGGTCTGTGGTGGTGCATGGGAGCTGTCCCAGAGGTCTGTGGTGGTGCATGGGAGCTGTCTCAGAGGTCTGTGATGGTGCGTGGGAGCTGTCCCAGAGGTCTGTGGTGGTGCATGGGAGCTGTCCCAGAGGGTCCCAGCTTGTGTTGTCAGGGACACAGACTCTGAGTGAAACTGACAAGTGCTGTAAAGGAAGGTGAGACTTGGTGCATGGCTTAATCAGGTCGTAGCTTCCAGATCAATAACTTTTTTTTTTTTTTTGGTTTTTTGTTTTTTGACAGGCAGAGTGGACAGTGAGAGAGAGACAGAGAAAAAGGTCTTCCTTTGCCGTTGGTTCACCCTCCAGTGGCCACCGCGGCTGGCACGGTGCGCCGGCGCACCGCACTGATCCGATGGCAGGAGCCAGGTGCTTCTCCTGGTCTCCCATATGGGTGCAGGGCCCAAGGACTTGGGTCTTCCTCCACTGCACTCCCGGGCCATAGCAGAGAGCTGGCCTGGAAGAGGGGCAACCGGGACAGAATCCGGACCTGGACCAGGACTAGAACTCGGTGTGCCAGGCGCTGCAGGCGGAGGATTAGCCTATTGAGCCGTGGCGCCAGCCTCAGATCAATAACATTTTTATCATCCCCATTATATAGTTTAGGAAAATATCTTGCCCATAGTTATCCCATTTATTTTCTCAAGTCTGGTTTTGGATTTGGAGTCCAGAGCCATGATCAGAGATGCCACACAGGGGAAAAAACTCCTAAATGCCTAACAAATTTAGCAACAGTGTTCATTTTAAGGAGACAGAAATTTTGTGAGGTGGTCTTTTAGGGGAAAGGGATGGGAGTTGTGGATGACGGTATGTCAGTGAGGATCAGTCCTCTAGGTGTGGAATTCATCCTGGTGTGAGGTACAAACAATTGCATTGACTTATTGGCTGAAAGAAAAATAAATCGCAATCTGCTCCATTTCAGAAATAATTTTCAAAGCAAAAACATCACCTTTCTAAAGATTTATCATTCAAACAGGTTACTAAATAGTTAAATGTTTATTTATTTAAATGAAAAACAGCGCATTGACTGGCTATTCATTTTACCTCCAGATGTTTTGATATCACGTAGATATGGCCTTAAGATGTTTTCAGTTAAGTGTTTGAGATGAATCACTAAAATGCTATGTGTGAAATAGTAGCACATTTCAAGAATTGGCTTTGTAACAAAATAAATTGTGATCTTAGGCCTCTTTGTAGAAAAACTGATTCTTTTTAAAGCCATCACAACATTCAAATTTAAATGGTGATGTTTTTACTTCCTGATGTGTGGCTATTGAAGTTGCTCTCGTTTTTTTATTTTAGAAAAATAAAGCAAGTGTACTATGAAGTACACAAGCACTGTTTTTGTTACCTGGGAAGGCCAAACATTAGAAACTAGAGTTTCTTGAAGGATGTGGTTTATTGAATTCTCTTTGAAACTACAAAGATAAAGATATCTACAAAAGATATCTACAAAGATAAAGCCTAATCATCTTTTGACTCTGTCATAAAGGCTTATTCTAGAATTCTGAAGGCATATTCTTGCAAGAATATTTTAGGTTTTCCTCTGCTTGTGACTAGCACCTGTCTGTTCAAAGAGTAAATGACAAATGTCCCTAAGACTTGTTCTTTCTTATTCTGGCTCTAAGGCAACACAGGCAAATTGTCTCCATGACCATCCAGTCCTTCAGTAACTTGAATGTTTTCTCTAAATGCTGTTACTCTTTGCTTTTCCGTAGTCTAGAAGCACATTTGAGTTTCCTAAGGAGAGTTCTTTACAACTCTAAGATATTAATTTCCATCCAAGCAATTAATTGTGAAAATATTTAAAATTGCCTCATTGGAATTTCCTGATTATTTCCAGGAAAAGCTGCTGTAGACCAAATCTTGCCTTCCCATAACCAATACAAAATCATCACTGATGGTCACAGGAGTTTGAGGAAGAATTGGGCCTTCTGTGCACAATGGAAACTGTGTAGCATGAGTATTGTAGGTTCTAAGCACATTGGCAAAGCATTCAACTTCATCAGAAAGGAATCTGAAGGAAGTATTCGTTAGGATCTTATATTTACCTGAGGCCTTGGACTAGGTCAAACTAGTTCCATTTCCATGTGAGGTTCTAACCTCCTCCTTCTGAGCAACTCTACAGCTCTGAAGGAATAAGCACCGCCAAGATTAGGATCCAGTATTTTATGAAGGAATCCCCTTTGGCAGATATATGAGTACTATCTGTAGGGTCACTGGTCAAAACTGCTTCATTTGATTTGTGATCGAAAGATTTTTTTTAATAGGGAGATATCTTAATGGATCTAGAGGTAGTCATTTTGCAAATGAGAAATGCATCTACACTGAAATCACTGGAAAATGGTTGGGAGTGCTTTGAAAAGAAAGATTCTGATAAACACTGAGAGCCTGCACATAATGTATCCAGAGATTACTTGTGCTAGATATTTGCAAGCTCTCTTTGACAAGGTCCAGCACTTTAATTGATTCACTGGTGAGCTAATCTAGGTGAAGTCTTAAATTCCATGAAGCTGAAATTTACTATTAACCTTTCAAAAATTTGCGATGTCATATCGAAACTCCAAAAAGAATGCAGAAGAGTATAGTTCTTAAACTAGAGAATAAAATTGCAGAATATCGCAGTAAATTAACTTTAGGAATACTCCAAGAGTGAGAGTACTACGCCCTTGGGGGATTTTAGAGACATTCAGTTATGCATTTGGCCTCATAAAACCCTAGGGCTGTGATGATTACATGATAGAAACACCCTCTGTTAAGCATTACCAAGTTGCACAGCCTGGATGATTTTCTTAGGAATGGTGGTGGGGGCTTGGGGGAGGGGCGCTAAAAACAAGTGTACATGTTCTTGTCTCTGGGGTTTGCACATAAACTCTTGTGTTTTCAGACAGGTCTCCCGATGGCAAACAGGCTGTGTTATTTCTTGGAGAATACTAATAATGCCAGCTTAGTATTATTTGGAATTAAAACCTGACTTTCAATTTATTTTCTCTGATTGCATACTAGCTAAACAGCTCCTTCCCCTGTTCAGATGTTTATTTTATAATTGGATAATGTTGAAGTCTCCTTTGAAGGAAAAAAACTCCTCATATAGTCTTGTTTCCTATTTCCATCCTCCATAATAATCTTATTGCCTAAAACGTCGCTGGAAAATAATAGGTGCTCATTGTAAGTTCATCCAGGCTTTGGTTGTAATGAGTGGTGCTGGTAATACGTAAGGCTGCAGGAAAGGCACAGGGAATGCAAGATAGGCCCTGCCCTTACAAATATACAATCGGTTGTAAAAAATGTTCGATACAGAGAGGCTGAAGGCTGAGGAGCTGAATGAGAGGTCAAAGGCACTCAGTAAAGAGTTTTCTCTACTTCTTAATAACATTCACTCTGTTTTTATAATCATGATGATCTTGGGCTGATAAGAGATGTGAGCATTCTACCCTGCTCTTCTGCTTAAATTCTTCTGGAAGGTTCAAGCCCCAGAAAGATAAGGAAAAAGTCAGAAGATCCCCGTGGCTGTGTCCTCCTGTCTCCTAGAAACAAAATCTGAACCAGGAGAGATGTGCAGGGTTGAAGCAATGCACAGAGCAGACAGGGAAGACAACAGCCCTGGGCCCTACATCCTACTCCATGACTGGCTTGTAGTAAGACTATTTAGACAAGTCCCATGATTTTCTCATCCTCATCTTCAAGACAGAAACGATGCCACCCAATAGCACAAATGGATGGACTATAATGCAGTTACAGATGGCCATGGGCTTTGCAGCCCTAGTGAGGGTTGTGTGGAGCCAGGGGAGGCGAGAGACTTACTTCGGAGCAGAACCCTGCCAAAGAGGCTGTGATCCCTGTCCAGGGTGTTGCAGTTCCAGCGGTGCTGTCGGAACTGATACTGGCACTCTGCTGTCCACTCGGCCACACCCAGGCCTATGGCACGCATCACGTCCGGGTGTCGGTGGCACAGCTGCCGCTGGCGGCTCACCAGGCCTGGCACATTGTCACACATCACCCTGGAGGAGTCACCTGTAGCTCTCATGTACCTGGGAGGGACCAATGCAGAGAGGAGAGAGACGTGAACAGACAGCCCTGGCTCAGCGTTTCCCAGGAGACTGGAGCAAAAGCACTGTCTTAGGATGGATTCTTCATCATTTTGGTGATGTTAAGCTGGTTTTAACTCATTGGAGAAGCAGGCGAAGGAAGGCATGGGGCAGGATCTGGTGGAAGCCACGCCGTGATAGAGTGGTGCTTTTGCACTCGAAGCCAGGGCCACCCAAAGGCGCCCTTGGCAGGGACTGCAGTTGGGGGACTGAAAGGGATCGCAGCCTTCCAGGGGAAATGTGTTTTGGGGAGGACACCTAAGGACTTTCTCCCCTGGAAGGCTCTGATCTCAGTGACACAATGTGTCTGGACTCGGCTTTGGAGGAAGCCAACCTCTGGAAGCCCCTCACTCCATTTATTTAACCTAATATCTTACAAACTGTCTGCATCTGTCTAATCAACACCTGCTGGTATCTGATGCTACAGTCTCCTCACAGGCATGCCATTCTTTCCTTACTTAAAAAAAACCCTTACATATTTCCATTATCTAGTTCTCTTTAGCTTTTATGGAAAACCTTTGGAAAAAATTCTTTCTATTGTTATTAAGGACACTAAATGTTTGGAAGAATCAAACAATGTTATAGCTCCATAAAGTACTTTTTGAAAAGAAACTTTAACAAAAAATTACATCATCATCCCTACCCAGATGTTCTCTATTAGTTGTGAAATGTTTAGAAAGGTACCTTTTATATAACCCAAGCTGCCATAGGTGTCTTTTGAAGGGATCAAACAAGGAGAATGTCTTTTTCTTGTATTTTCATTATTTTATATGATCATAAAATCGCTACAGCTGTGACTTCCAAAAAATATATTTAAGTGACAGCTGAGAGACAATGTGACAAAAAGCCTGGGCAATAAATAATGTTTATACACCCATGGAAACAGAAATGGTCATTTTATTGAAACATGGTCAGTCTGATAAATCAATCTTTGATCCTGTGTCAGCAATGTCAAGGCTAAACGCCTTCCTGTTCAAAGCTGGCTTAGGGAAGAATTGAACCCTTTTTCCCACCAGCACTCTTTGCCTCACCCCTTTGAGGGGCTCTAGTATCTTCCTAAGAAGTCCCCTTCTCCAGTCTTTCACTGGGCTGAGAGGCTTACTTTTGCCAGACTCTGAAAACCAGAGCCCGATAAGCAGTCTTTCCGAGTCAGAATTTTAATATCTGTTCTGAAACCTGTGAGGAGGTTTCCACAGAACCCTAACTCCATGTCTCTCTGAGATCAGGAAGCCGAGAGATGGGGCAGAGTTTCTGCATGGGGACAGAATCTGCCTCTGGAACTTTCCCCGATGCTAAGACCTGCCACGGTTCAAGGTTACATCACTATGCAAAATAAATAAATAAAGGCATTAGGTCAGCGCCCTACAAAGGCCACCAGTGGAGTTACTCTTTGGGGTGCGGGTATCAGACAGGGCTGTGGCTTGGCAGAAAGGCGACAGTGTCTACCTGGGGGCAGCAGGCTGTTCTTCTGCCTCACTGAAGGGAAGCATTAGGAATGTGGGAGGACGGGAAATGATAGTCTGTGGGTTCCACAACTCCTGACTGCCTGAATCGGCCGCCGGCTTATCTCCAGGCGTTTTGGGGAGAGAAAAAGGTGGGGGAAGCAGATGTAGTTTTCAAGGTGAATTTACACACACGTACGCGTACACACACACACACACACACCCGTGTGGAGCTGGAGACCTGGCTGGCGCGGCTCTCCACAGGATCACAAATTGGCTGATTTTGCGGTCGCTCAGCTGCATCCAAATAACCCAAACACCAGGGCTCTCATTTCAAGGGGGCATGTGATTTTTTTTGGAGTTGTCAAAGCTGAAAGGGTCTTCCGCGGAAAGCCAAGGGGCACGGGATGGGGCAACAGCAGCGCGCAGCAGTGGGGTTCGGGCTGGCGGCATCCGTGTCTGTGGGGCAGCGCCACCACCTCGCAGGATCTGGGACCCGCGCGGTCCCCGCTCCCCTCTCCCTTCTCCCAAGTGTCCGCGCTGGGGACTTACCACCATGAAGAGCTGACCTCGGGGCTGAGCCAGGTCAAGAGCAGAGGGAGCCCCAGCCAGATTCCACCGAGAGGGGCGTTCATATTAACCCCCTTGCGTCCGCATCAGGTCAGACTCCGTGTGCGGGCGCCATGCGTGCGCGGAGCAGAAGCGCTCAGCGCCGGGAGCGCCTCGTCACGGCCGCCGGCGCCGCGCCCCCGCCCCCCTGCTCGCGTCTGCGGGCGAGCAGCAAGACTCACTGATAAAGTTTCAAAAGACAAGCCCGGGGAGCGATAAAGGCCAGCCGGGCCGCCTCGCCCACAGCCCAATTCCCCAGGCGCAGGAGCGTGGCCGCCGCACGCCCCTGTCCGATCAGCTCTGTGCCCCTCCGGCAACCGCCTTGGAGGGGGAGCTGCGCTGGAGTGGGTGGGGGTGGGGGCACAGGGTCTCGCACGCGAGTGGACAGAAGGATCGCCAGGGATGTCTGGGGGCGAGGGGGGCGGGGAGGAAAGAGCACCAGCGTTTGGGGAAGCTGGGAGCAAAAAGCCAGCTCAGCCCCAGGAGCGCGCATTCCGGATAGGCGAGGCTACCCGCAGGCACACAGAAGTCCCCAAGGAGCATGCAACATGGGAACATGAGGGCAGGGAATGCAACAGGACTGGGTGCGGGATGCCAGAATCCACTCACGGCCTCGCTTCTCTCCCTGCCACTGAGAAGGATCAAAGCACTTGTGAATTTGGAGCTGCAAGGTTGGGGAGGGAGGGGCAGGGCCACCTCCGGGAAATAAAGACCTGTAGCCTAGGTTCCTCTTGTGTTCGGCTTAACCACGGAACTCCAGAAGAAGGGAGCCCAGAAGCCTGGAGTCCCCGGGGATCTCCCCAGCACTCTGGGCAGCGCACTGGGGACCACGAGATTTTCACACACACCCAGCTCCTCTCTGGCGCTGCAGAGCGCGGAGATCGCACAGGGAGGGCGGCGGGAGTCCACCCAGAGGCTGCGCCCAGCGCTGGCCGCACCTTCCGCAGCCTGGGCGCTGGAGCTGCGAGACTGGTGGGGTGGGAGTAGGGATGGGGGTCGAGGGACCCTCAGCTCTAGACCTGGGCCAGGCAGAGCCCAGGGAGAGGGGCTTGGCCTGCGGGCGGGGCATCTCAAGCAGCAACTGGCATGCGGCCCCGCGGTTTATCACCGGAAAGGAAGGAAGACCAGGAACTCACAGCGGCCGTGAACTGTTCCATTGCTCCTTTCCTGGGGCGGAGGGACCAGTCGCCCGCCCGTCCGCCCACCCGGGAACTTGCACTTGGGAATAGGCAGTGCGTGTGCATGCATGCGTGTTTAGGTGGGTGGGGGGCGCATTGTTCGCAGGCCAGAGGAGGGGTGGCCGTCCAGATGGCAAGGACGGGCTCTCGCCCTGCGCGCCCACCCCTCGGCCAGCCCTCCCTGAGCGCGGTGAGGGTCTGGACGAGGCAAAGCTCAGAGACGCCAAAAACCTGAAAGATGCTGTCATCGCCACCCCTTCCCCCATGCCGGTCCCTGGCAGGTCCGGCACCTCCCAGGCTGACCCAGATACATCCCCATTTGGGTCCGGAAGGGAGGAGAGGGAAACAAGCCCCGAGCCACCCACGACTCGGGAAGAGCAGGGCCCCGCGCCAGGGCCGCTGCATATCTCTGGGCCGTGACCCAGGGGGAAGTTGTGCATGGTCTGTGCGGGGGCGCGCGGGGAGGCGGCGTGCGCGGAGCGGAGTGCGTGCTCGCTGGGGGGAGGGTGTGTGGTGAGCACTGCACTGCAGCACCCGGTACCGCCAACTTGTGTGCTTAAGGCCCCAAGTCTCCTTCTCAAAGCAAATGCTAAGCTTCACCTCCATCCTCCTTTGTCTGTCTCCAAGTAAGTGACACACGGGAGTGATAGAAGAGATGACTGGCGTTGTTGGAACCAGAGGTTGCCAAAATTTCATTTCCACTGGCCAAGAAAGTAGGAGGGTGGATGTGTATACGTTGGGAAAGGTAGGCAGTTGGCTGCTTCTCTCGTGAAGAATGAGAATTGAAGCCATCTAAGGAACTCTCACTCAGTTCCACCCATCTCAGCACATCGTGTCCTCACAGCTAAGGGGTGTCAGAAATACACGCGGTGTGACCCTTAGCCTAGAAGCCCTGTTCCCGCCCCGGGAATTATTGGGTGGCCTGGAGACCTGCCCTTCAGTTGATGGTGAGGCCAGTGGGATGACCTAAACCTGAAACAGACCTCCTAGAAAAGGCAAGGACCATCCTCAAAGCTAATTAAATCCGCTCCAAAGGACTCCAGCCTGGGGCAGGAGGCCCAGTGTCACATGCAGGCAAGAAATGAGTTTTGGTGAAAGGCTGAGGAAATTCAAGAAAAGCTACATCCAGATCTGAAAGAAGGTCCACCCAAACCCCGCTGCCTGACCTGTCTGGAGGCAGGGCGGCCAGGATGACTTGGCTCTTCCAGATCTGTGATTCGGCTCCACTCCCACGCTCCACCCCTGTTCACCGAGCACCCACTCCTTAGTCCGTGTGACTTCCCTCCCTGTGCAGGGCCTGGCTCCTTCTTCAGGGTTTCTATTCTTTGGATAGAGCCTTCCCTTTGCAGACAGGAGAGGTAGTTGAGACTTGCTCAAATGCAAAGACAAACAAACAAAAATTAGGACAAAAGAAGATTGCAGCAAGCCTCATTCTCTAGCAATAAAAACCACCATCTTAAAGAATGGTTAGCAGATAATGAAGTGGATTGCGTATGACATCAGCTTAGCTACAGCAGATGATGAGGTAAGGAAAGACTGGTTCAGAGTGCCCTTATGTCTAAATTTTAACATCTGATTTAAAAAAAAAATTCAACAAGAAATCTCAGATGACTGTGAAATTCATTTACAGTATACAGAACCCACTTCTCTTTTTAGAGATTAACGTTGATTTGCTTGTAACTTCAGTATAGCCTTGAAGCCAAATGAGTCAGTCTATTTTCTTAGTTAGATCCATTGTTTGTCTAATCTCCCAGGGCAGAGAAAGAGAGAGAACTAATGTACTACCAAAGCATCTCCACCCTTTGAAAATGGAGAGTGAGTTCAACCAAATACACATCTGTCTTTCAGTCTGAACTGGCTTCTTCCTAAGGCAGTGACTCGCACTATTGCCACTCACTAGCCAAAAGGAAAATTCTAATATCAGTCATGTAAATCTTACTGTGCATTTATTTGTTAAAAAAGATTTATTGACTTGAAAGGCAGAATTACAGAGAGAGGGCAAGACAGAGACAGAGAGATCTTCCATCTGCTGGTTCACTCCCCAAATGGCTGCAACAGCCAGGGCTGGGCCAGGCAGAAGCCAGGAACTTCATTTGGGGCTCCCTCATGAATGGCAGGGGCCCAGGCACTTGGGCCACCTTCTGATGTTTTTCTCGGGTGCATTAGCAGGGAGCTAGATCAAAAGTAGAGCAGCTGGGACTCAAACCAGCACCTATATGGAAAGACTTCATCACAGGTGGTGACAGTAGCCACCATGCCAGAATGCCAGCCCCTCAGTGTGCATTTAAGTTAATGTATACCAAAGACTTTTGCTTTCAGCCTTGAGACAAGGAGAGGTAGTTGAGAAATGCTCAAGAAAAATAGGTACCTGAACTCTCCTGGTGGGTGGGGAGAGGAGTGTCAAACCACAAAACTTGGCCAAATAACATGAGGTGTATCTTTTCAGCCATTAGGCAGTAGGCAGCACCTAGCTGTGATCCTTGACAGACTGTAAAGATCCTTGACAACTGTCTCGCCATTGTCCTAATGTTTCTGCCAAAGAGCATTTTTTTCTGGAGTACAAGAAGGTACAAGCAGAACAGTGGTCTCAGTGAAGTATGGTAATAAGAGTTTTGGGCTGTTGGAGCAGCTGGAATTGACAGTATTTCTGGAGATTAGCAGCTATGAAAAGGGGGCACCTAGAAGTCCACGTGGATATTCACTCTCAGTCCTTGGCCAAGACCTGAGCTGATCCTGTGACAAGATTCTTCAAGCCTAGTTGCACATGTCAGGTATTGTAGAGAGTCATTGGAACAGGGACATCATAGAGAGATTTGGGCACTCAACTCGGATGCCGCCAAGGCCATGCCTTGAAAGTAATGTCATACTTCTGTGCACAAATGCTTGTCTCAGATCAAAATTCAAAACAGGAATTAAAATAAGACAGGACCAGGGTGATTTACAAAACCAAAATAAACCCCCATCAAAGGAAGATAATATGATACAGACAGTGTATCATCAATAATAAAAAACTAGCAAATGAAGAACCTGCAAAGGAGTTCCATTCTCAGGAGAAAGCAGTTGATAGAAGCTGCCTCTAGATGATCCAGATGAAGGAGTTATCAAGAAAGAAATTGTAAAGTAGTTATTTCATAAATGATTATTCACAGAAAATTGTGGTCACAATGAACAAATAGATGGAGAATCTCAGAGAAATGGAACTATGAGAAACAAATGATCCCAGATGGAATTATGGAATTTCAAGAAGGTATGAAAAACATTGGGGGATATAAATATGTTAAAACATAAAATAATGCATATAATTTAAAAATAATGATTGTAATATATTTTGAAGTTTAAAACATGTAGAAGAAAAATATGTGACATCACTAGCACAAAAAGCATCATGAGGCCTCTGATTTGGCATAAAATGGAGTAAACTAGCAAGTCTTTCCCATGGAAAACAGCTAGGCTAGGTATTTTGTCCAGAATGCATGAAGCTATTTGAGTACTTAGAAAAGCAAATGGTAGCAGGTGGATCAGAGAAGACTGAAAGTTGAATTATTACGAAGTGGTGGTAGGATTCCCAGTTAATTTTCCTTTGGATTTGGATTTTTTTTTTTTTTTTTTTATTTTTTTTTTTTTTTTTTTTATTTTTTTTTTGGACAGGCAGAGTGGACAGTGAGAGAGAGAGAGAGACAGAGAGAAAGGTCTTCCTTTGCCGTTGGTTCACCCTCCAATGGCTGCCGCGGACGGCACGCTGCGGCCGGCGCACCACGCTCATCCGATGGCAGGAGCCAGGAGCCAGGTGCTTTTTCCTGGTCTCCCATGGGGTGCAGGGCCCAAGCACCTGGGCCATCCTCCACTGCATTCCCGGGCCACAGCAGAGGGCTGGCCTGGAAGAGGGGCAACCGGGACAGAATCCGGCGCCCCGACCGGGACTAGAACCCGGTGTGCCGGCGCCACAAGGCGGAGGATTAGCCTGTTGAGCCACGGCGCCGGCCTGGATTTGGATTTTTTATCTTAGACACAGGCAGCCAAAACCTTTAAGTGGATATGTGGCATTGACAGAGAGGCCTATGGGAAGGGAATCTAGAGAAGCCCTCTAGTTTGGATTCAAGAAAGGGGAAAGGGATTTCTAGCATGCTCAAAGTTAGAATCTCGCACATTCTACAATCCTTGTGAAGTCCTGTGTTGACGTTGGTAGCAGTGACATTGGCCAGAGTGTGATCTCACGGGTGCCTAAAACTCTGAGAGATGGGAAAACTGCTCTTCAGAGGAAGTGTGGGAACAAGGAAGTAGGATAAAATTCCACGGCCTTTTAAAGTTTTGTGGCTCCAGACATGAGTGTAGTCACAGGAAGTATATAGAAAAATGAGATAACTGAAGTCCTAATTTGTATCCAGAGCACAAAAATATATGTCCTTAAGAAATAGAAAGGATTGAGGAAGTTATGAGAATGTGGAGCTTGGGAAAGCAACCCCGTAAAGCTATAAGTGAACTTCCATGCCTATCCCCTAAACTGTGTATGTGTGGACCTGTCTCTAAAGATCATACCAAAGACTTTCAGATGATATAAACCACCACCCAGTTTCCATGCAAGTCACTGGATTTTACCCACATGAGACTGGCATGAGCAACATCTCAAAGACTTTGAAAATGGAACTACCATCAGAACCAGAACCCACAAAAGGCTGCTCAGAATTTGTAGCCTGAACTCTACTGAGTTGATTGTGTGCTGAAACAAGAATACTAAGATTCTCCATAGACAGAATTTATGCACAACTCAGAGCCTCTTAACAGTCTATTCCAAATGTCCACTACAATCAAAACTGCTTGAGATAAAAAGAGCCAGGAAAATTCCAGTCCACATAGGAAAAGATACTCAAGAGACACTACTGCCTGGATAACACAGCTGTTGAATTTATCAGACAAAAACCTCTGAGGCAGTTACCACAAAAATGCTCCAGGAAGTAGGGTGAATACTCTTAAAGTAAATGGATAATAGAAATTCCCAGAAAATAAATAGAAAATGGAAAGAGGAGACACTTATATTTTAGGATACATACATTTGCTAGGGCACAAAGTAAAATTTAGACAATAATGGAACCTATGATTGAGCTTGAAGACTGAACAAGAGAAATGATCTAATCTTATATATATATATATATATATATATATATATATATATATATATAATGCTTTTATTTAAAGAATATAAATTTCCAAAGTACAGCTTATGGATTACAATGGCTTCCCCCCCCATAACTTCCCTCCCACCCGCAACCCTCCCCTTTCCCGCTCCCTCTCCCCTTGCATTCACATCAAGATTCATTTTCAATTCTCTTTATACACAGAAGATCAGTTTAGTACATATTACATAAAGATTTCAACAGTTTGCCCTCACATAGAGACACAAAGTGAAAATACTGTTGGAGTACTAGTTATAGTATTAATTCACAATGTACAGCACATTAAGGACAGAGATCCTACATGATTTTTTTAAATTGATTAATTATGTAATTTCCAATTTAATCTTTTTAAAAAGATTTTATTTATTTATTTGAGAGGTAGAGTTACAGACAGTGAGAGGGAGAGACAGAGAGAAAGTTCTTCCCTCTGGTAGTTCACTCCCCAAATGGCTGCAACGGCCAGAGCTGTGCCAATCTAAAGCCAGGAGCTTTTTCCAGGTCTCTCACATGGGCACAGGGGCCCAAGGGTTTGGACTATCTTTCACTGCTTTCCCAGGCCACAACAGAGAGCTGGATTGGAAAACGAGCAGCTGGGACTAAAACCAGTACCCATATGGGATGCTGGCGCTGCAGGCGGAGGATTAACCTGTGCCACAGCACTGGCCCCATGATCTAATCTTAACAACAGAGGGAAAAAAAGATTAAAGAGGAAATATCCGAAGGCACTGCTTGAACAACACCACAAGGTGTAATATTGCATCGTTTGGATCCTGGAAAAGGGGAAAACAGTCCATTTAGCAAAAATTGTTGGCAAAAGAATAGCTAAACACTTCCTAAACTTGACAAAAGGCACAAACATAGAGATTCAGAAATCTCAGGAAACTCTTAACAGGTAAGAAATTAATGCCAAACATGTAATAAAATTGCTTCAAACTAAAGGTAAAGAAAACACCTTGTAAGCAAAGACAAGTGCATTACTTATGGAGAACAAAGGAAAATGATGACCTGAGTAACTTCATATTTTTCTGTCATAAAGTGTGAAGGCAAAAGGAAGTGGAACAACATTTGTTAAGAACCGCCAGCGGCCGGCGCCGTGGCTCAACAGGCTAATCCTCTGCCTTATGGCGCCGGCACACCGGGTTCTAGTCCCGGTCGGGGCACCGGATTCTGTCCCGGTTGCCCCTCTTCCAGGCCAGCTCTCTGATGTGGCCCGGGAGTGCAGTGGAGGATGGCCCAAGTGCTTGGGCCCTGCACCCCATGGGAGACCAGGGGAAGCACCTGGCTCCTGCCATCGGATCAGCGCGGTGTGCCGGCCACAGCGCGCCAGCCGTGGCGGCCATTGGAGGGTGAACCAATGGCAAAAGGAAAACCTTTCTGTCTCTCTCTCACTGTCCACTCTGCCTGTCAAAAAAAAAAAAAAAACCACCAGCCCAGAATTTTGAATCCAGTGAAAATATCCTTAATGAATGAGAGTGAAATAAAGACACTTTCAGGTGAAGGAAAATAAAGAGACTTCATTGTCAGAAGATGTATCCTAAAAAAATTGCTAAATGGCGTTCATCAAGAAGGGAAACTTAACCAAAAGAGAATCTGGATGAAGGGAAGGTAAAAAAATGATAAATATCTGGAGAAATAGGATATTCTAAACCTCTTCAGTTCTTTCTGTTTGAGTTTGAAGGCAAAAATTGTGACCTTGTCTGGTAGGGTTTTCACAATATTCAGATGCAAAACATAAATTATAGTACAAAATGGGAGGGTGAAAGGGACTTTATGGTGATAACATATTAGCTTCCACGTGAAGTGGTGAAATGTTAATTCGGGGGGCCAGCGCCATGGCTCACTTGGTTAATCCTTCGCCTACGGTGCTGGCATCCCATATGGGTGCTGGTTCTGGTCCCGGTTGCTCCTCTTCCAGTCCAGCTCTCTGCTGTGGCCCAGGAAGGCAGTGGAGGATGGCCCAAGTGCTTGGGCCCCTGCACCCACGTGGGAGACCAGGAGGAAGCACCTGGCTCCTGGCTTTGGATCGGCGTAGCTCTGGCTGTAGCAGCCATTTAGGGGGTGAACCGACAGAAGGAAGACCTTTCTCTCTGTCTCTCTCTCTTACTGTCTAACTCTATCTGTCAAACAAAAACAAAAACAAAAAAACAGAAATTTTAATTCTGAGTATACTTAAAAAACTACATATATATAACAGAATCACTAAAATGTCCACTTTTAAAGCTCTAGACGTAGTTACAACAAAAAAATACAGCAGGTTAAAATAAAATATTAAATGATTAGATAATGCATAGAAGGCCAAGAAAGGAGAAACAAAGGAATGAAGAACCAAGAGAACAAAGAGGAAACAAATAATAAAATGGTAGATTTAACTTCCAACATATCTAACTATAAACAACATAGTTTTATGAACCCAACCCAGTAACTTAGGCACAGATGATGTGAGTGGTTAAAAATGAAGAGCCAACTGCATGCTGCCTACAAGAAATTGTCTTCAAATATAATAGTATTGGCAAGAGAAGGATAGTAAACGATGTAAACTGTAATTAAAAGAAAGCAGAAGTTGTTATATTAAAATTAAAATAGATAACTGAACAAAAATTTAATGCAGGATAATGAGGTGATGAATAGTTGAATCCCCAAGAAGACATACAGTCTTAAATGTGTATGCAGCAACAACAGACCTTCAAGAGGTGTGAAAAGAAATCGACAGCACTAAAACAAATGCACAGCTATAATTGGAGAGGTCAATACTCCTTTCCCAGTAATTGACAAAACTCTACAGAAAAATTAGCAAGATGCAGAAGAACTCAACAACACCATTAACAAACTAGATTTACTTGATATTTGTAGAATGCTTTGCTCGGAGCTGGCACTGTGGCTCACTTGGTTAATCCTCCACCTGTGGTGCTGGCATCCCATATGGGTGCGGGTGCTGGTTCTGTTCCCGGTTGCTCCTCTTCCAGTCCAGCTCTCTGCTGTGACCCAGGAAGGCAGTGGAGGATGATCCAAGTGCTTCGGCCCTGCACCCACGTGGGAGACCAGGAGGAAGCACCTGGCTCCTACCTTCGGATTGGCACAGCGCTGGCCGTGGCAGCCATTTGGGGAGTGAACCAATGTAAGGAAGACCTTTCTCTCTGTCTTTCTCTCTCATGTCTGTAACTCTACCTGTCAAAAAAAAAAAAAAAAAAGAACAAGAAAGAAAAAGAAAAAAGAATGCTTTGCTCTACAACAAAAGGCTCCATGTTCTTCTCAACTGCTGTGAAACATTCACTAAGTCTATATTCTGTATAACAAACCCTAACAAGAGTAAAAATAACCATCAATGTAAGAAATATGGAAAAAAATGACTATTTCAAAAGTGTACAAAAATATCTGGGGCCAGAATTGTGGTGTAGCAGATTAAGCCCTTCCTCTGGTGCCAGCATCCCACATGGGCTCCAGTTCAATTCCTGGCTGCTCCACTTCCAATCTAGATCTCTGCTAATACATCTGGGAAAACAGCAGAAGATGGCCCAAATACTGGGGCCCCTGCACCCATGTGGTAAGACCTGGGTGAGGCTCCTGGCTCCTGGCTTTGGCCTGGCTCATTCCTGTTTGTTGCAGCCATTTGGAGAATGAACAAGTAGATGGAAAAATCTCTTTTCTATCTCCCCCTCTGCCTTTCTAATTCTGCCTTTCAAATAAATAAAATCTTTAAAATAAATCTCACAGAATTCAATAGCTGACATGAATTATATGTTTAAAAATCTTTTTACACAGAGGCAATAAGAACATTTATGTAGAAAATCTATAAGTATCAGTGGATGAAACTATTAGAATAAATAAGAGAATTTTGTAAAATTTAGCAATTCAAGATCAAACACATAAGTAACTTACATTTCTACACCAGCAATCAGCAATTTAAGCCTAATAGTAAATTAGTGTTCACCTACTAGATATGAAAAACCATAATAAAATCTTAGTATTTAAGTGTATGGTATTAGCAGGAAATAGGTGAATGAAATAAAGTATAAAATTCAGAAGTAGATCTATAAACACATTATGAATTAAGTATAGGAAATTGGTACCATTTCAAATCAATAGGGAAAGGATGGAAAATTGAGTCATAGTAAAGAAATGCTATTATGCCAGTATTTCATACATTGCACAAAAATAATTTTCAGACATATTAAGCATCATAATATGAAAATCAACATTTCTTTTTTTAAAAAAAGATTTATTTATTTATTTGAAAGGCAGAGTTACAGAGAGGCAGAGAGAGAGAGAGAGAGAAAGGGTGGGGGGAGGTCTTCCATTGCTGGTTCACTCCCCAAATGGCCACAATGGCTGGAGCTGGGCTGATCCGAAGCTAAGAGCCCGGAGCTTCTTCTGGGTCTCCCATGCAGGTGCAAGGGCCCAAGAACTTGGGCCATCCTCCACTGCTTTCCCAGGCCATAGCAGAGAGCTGGATTGGAAGTGGAGCCACCAAGATTTGAACCGGCGCCCATATGGGATGCCAGCACTGCAGGTGGCAGCTTTACTTGCTGTGCTACAGTGCCAGCCCCAAAAAGCAACACTTTTAAACACAAGAAAATAGAAGTATTTTAAAAGCTTGGGAAACAAAGAACACCACAGACAAAAATTAAGCAGGAAAAAGAAGATATTTCAAATTAATGAACTAAAGGGGTGTTTGGTATAGTGTTGAAGACACTGATTGAGATGTCTACATGAGAGTGCCTGGCTTAGGTCCTGGCTTGGTTCGCAATTCCAGCTTCTTGATAGTACATGCCATAGGAGACAACAGATGACGGTTCAGAACTGGGTCCCTGCCACCCAGGTGGAGGATCCAGATTGGGTGCCTGGCTCCTGGCTTTGGCTTGCCCCAGTCCTGGTCATTTGGGAAATGAACTAGCAGATGGGAATTCTTCCTCTGTGTCTGAAATAAAAATAAATAAAAATAAAGAACTAAAAGTAAATAAAAAAAAAGCCTAATCCAGTAGAGAAATCAATAGATGATAGTAAAAAACAATTGATGGGGGAAACTTATAGACTTATAAAGAGGCTCAATCTTACTAGTAGTCAGGAGACTACAAGCAGAATACTAATACTGACTGTATCGAATCCTCATCGTATAGAGTTTCATTCAGTTAGCAGTAAGTGCTGTGGGCTAGTTAACACTCACATGCACTGCTGGTAGGCCTGTAAATTGTCAGGCTCCTCCAAAGCTACATAGCAGTGATGTCGCCAGGATTTCAGCTGGAAACAGATGGCAGGATAATTCAAGGAGGTTTGATTTACAAAGAGCTTATTTATGAAGGTGTGAGCAGAGGAGCTGTTGCCACCCCAAGAGCCAAAGGGACGAGAGGAAGAAGTGAAGGTTCCTGGAACCCAGAAGGAGCAAATCCTGTAGAAATTGCCATAGAGGAGCAGTGCCCTTCAGTGAGGGGCGCAGGTAAACCACAACATCTTGTCGAGAGGGAGCCACGTGAATAAATACCCAGAATTCACTCTTCCTCAGATATCCTGCTAGGGTTCCTTATTGGATAGACCCAAACCAGAACTTAAGTGCCCTTTGAATTAGTTCATGGAACTGGCCTCCTAGGGTGGGTAGGGTGGACAGAGGCTCTGGAGGGGCAAGCCAAAGATCCATCTCTGGCAACATCAGTAGTTAATTAATTCAAAACAATTTTGTCTTAAAACTAACTACTCCACTTCTATATATAGAAAAGAAGCTTTGTCATACACACACAAGGACACATATGGAAAATGGAATTAAAATATGCATTTTCCATGAAGTCTCTGGTATGCACAGTACAAGACTGTTGAGAAGACCAAGTTACAATCACTCAAAATTTGATCATTGAGGGAATGGATAGGTAAAATGTGGCAGGGGCATGACAGCAAGCTCTTAGAGCAGTGGAATTAATTACAGCTTCACTTTTTAACATAGATACATTTAACACAGTGTTGATGGAAAAAGTAAACAGAACGAGGCAACATAAGTATAACCCCATATTAGTTGGGAGTGCCATTGGCACCATGGCTGGAAAACCCAACCGCAGTGACTTAGGCAAAGAGGGTTTTTTCCTCGCACTGCGAGAGCCGTCCAGAGTGAGGCCAACCAGAGCTGGTACAGCTGTCCCATGATACAGACAAAGGGCGCTCTTGCGGCTTCACCGTTCTTCAGATGTTTAGCGCTACCCCCAATTTGTGCTTAAAATCTAATCACTTCAGTTTGTTCAGTAATTCTGTTGATGTGGGCTTTTCAAAATCTGTATTAGTTTTCAAATTGACTTGGAAATATGAAATATTTTTAAAAATCGGAGGTATTCAGTGAATGAAAAACTGAGAATATAGGGGTGGGTGTTTGGTATAGGAGTTAAGGCATCTCTTGGGATGCCAGCATCACATATCGCATGTCTGGGTTGGAGTCCTGAATCGGCCCCAGATTCCAGCTCCTTGCTCCATGTGCGCTGGGATGCAGTAGGTGATGGCCCAAGGAGTTGGGTCCTTGCCACACACTTTGGAGGCTCAGACCAACTTCCACTGGGTCCAGCTCTGTCTGTTGCGGATATCTGGAGATTAAACCAGTGGTTGGGAGCTGGCTTTCTTTTCTTGCTTTTAAATTAATTAATACATAGAAATTTAGGGGGAGAAAGCAGAGAAAATGGGTATATCTCAGGTTGCTAAGCTCTAGTGCCCACGAATTAATATAAAACATTTCAGGAAGATGAAGAGATAAGCTTCCCCCCCTCTGTGACTCTGGCAGGCGAAAGTGTAATTAGATATTAGAGCGAGTCTCAGCAGACAGTCTGAACAAGATTGAGTCACTCACCACCACCAGTCTTCATCTAGAGAAAAATAAGTGTGTAGATTCTAGCCCCGTCCACACTGTCGGAGGGTTTGACAAACTTGGCTTCATAGATAAGTAGTTTTGCTTCTAATCTGCAGTTGATCATTCACCTTTGCATTGAGTAAGGTATAACTTGTTGAAAGGGGGAAGGAGAAATAGAAGGAGTCTTATTGGGTAATTTATTCTCTGTTTGACCTGTTATTTCTTGTTTCATACATTCTGAACATGTTTGTGTGAGTTTAGAGAACTTAATATTTTTAATCATGTTCCTACATTACAGAACTATTTGTTTTGAAAATACAGAGCCTGAAATTGGACTCTGACTTCTCATGTAGAGTATCATTTTTGGTGCAAGGCATTGTGATAAATGCTTTATTATTAATAATAACAATAGAAATTACACTTTTGCCACTTACAGTACACTATCAGGTACTGTAGAAAATATTTTATGTGTTTTAGTTTGTCTATTCTTTCTAATAACTGGATAGGTCTTATAAATGTATTAAAATATAGGTTTTAATAAAGCTGTTAAATGCCTCATATATAGTAAATGTCATAATTATTAGTATTGTTCACATTTTACAGATGATAACTCAAAGACTTGGTCTCAGCTCTACAGCTAGTTCATGGCAGAACTGAAAATAGTTTAGTTCTGCTTCTCCCAAGTATGCATTAATCATAAAACTACAATCTCACCTATGTTGTTGTATGTAACCCTCTCACAACAGCTAACTCAGGATGATACTTTCAGATTGGAGACTAAATTTCATAGAGGATAGTTATTAACAATGATCATGTATGTCATGACTTACGCAAGGCCATTGTTGGCAGTGACAAGAGCTGGGTTCTCTGGGAATCAAATACTGATGGAGATTATATACAGGATATTTGATAGGAAGTACTCTGGAAAGCAACACATGTGCAGGGGAAGAAAAGGAAAAATGGGGTTAGGCAGAAAAGATGGGCTGTGATGCCATCTCCGTGAAGGCCTCAGTGAGGAGTTCTTTGGGAATTCAGAGGTGGGATAGTCCTTCAAGTTGTATGGAGTTGCAATGAATGCCCCTGAAATTGGAGACTTGGAACTCCTCTGTGGACTAGTCATGCCTGGGAATGGGATGTGGTTTTGGGAACTCAGTTGTGTTTATTATTATTATTTTTTTTGTTTTTAAGATTCACTTTATTTATTTGAAAGGCAGGGTTACCAACCCTGGCCATGACTTAATGTGCTGCACCACAACACCTGCCCCCAGAGTGGCTGATCTCATTAAAAATGCATTAAGCATGTATATGGGTGTGGTGCTTGTCCATACTAAGCATTCCATAATTTTCTTTAAAAAGCAAGAAGAATCTAGCCTTTATCTTTCTGTTATTTTTGAAAATAGGTTAATTAATTTTGAAAGGCACAAAGAGAGAGAAAAATCTCCCATTTGTTGGTTCACTTCCCAAATGCCTGCAAAAGTCAGGGTTGGGGCAGGTCAAAGCCCGGAGCTGGGAACTCAGTTGAGATCTCCCACGAGACGCAGGGAACCAGATACTCGAGCCATCACCTGCTGCCTCCCAGGCTGAGCATTAGTAGGAATCTGCTGGGACTCAAACCTAGGCCCCTGATAGGGGATACAGTATCTCAAGCTGTGTCTAAACTGCTGCACCAAATGCTTTCCTCAATCATTTTTATTTACCTTTTTAAAATGTTGACATTATTAACAATAACTATATGTTGATGTACTGTAATGTGGCATTTTAATGGATGTGTACAGCATGCACTGATGAACCCAGAGTAAGCAACACTTCTCTCTTCCTGATGATTGGAGCCTTAGAGCATTTCTCTTAGATATACTCAGAAAACACGTGATAGGTTATTGTGAACTACAGTGACTCCATCATGCATTGAAAAAATAGAAACTTACTCTTTCAAACTCTGGTTTGGCATCTATAATTCAACCTTTCCCATCCCCTACCCTTACCTCTTCCAGTCTCTAATAATTAGTATTCTATGTTCTGATTAAGTTTTTTTTTAGTTTCCATATATAAGAACATGTGGCATTTGTCTAACCTAATTTCAATTGACATAATGATCTCCAGTTCCATTCATTTTGCTGAAAATGACAGGAATTTATTTACTTTTATGGCTGATTAATATCTCATTTTATATATATACCACATTTTCTTTATCCACTACATCTGTTGAGGAACACTTTGGTTGATTCCATATCTTGGCTATAGTGAATAGTTTTGCAATAAATGTGGTGGTACAGGTATTTCTCTGATACAGCGGTTTCATGTGTCTTGGATAAATACCAGTGGTGGGATTGCTGGATCATATGAAGTTCTGTTTCTCATTTTTTAAGGACTCTGTATACTATTTTCCATAATTGCTATACGAATATTTACATTCCCACCAACAGTGTATAGGAATTCCCCTTTCTCCACATCTTGGCTAGCATTTTTTACTTTTTGTCTCTTTGGTAATTGCCATTCTAACTGGGGTAAGGTGAGACCTCACTGTGGTTTTGATTTGCATTTCCAGGATAGCTAGTCTGTTGGCCACTTGTGATTCTTTTTTGAGAAATGTCTATTCATGTCATTTGCCTATTTCTTGTTTTAAATTTTTTTAAAGATTTATTTCATTTATTTGAAAGGCAAAATTAGAGGGGTGAGAGAAAAAGTGAGAGTCAACCATTCTACTGTTTACTCCCTAAATGGCTGCAATGGCTGGATCTGGGCTGAGGCCAAAGCCATGAGCCTGAAACTCCATCTGTGTCTCCCACATGAGTGGCAGGGGCCCAAGCAATTGGACCATCCTCTGATGCTTTCCCAGGTGCATTAGTAGAGAGCTGGATCAGAAGTAGAGCAGCTGGAACTCATATGAGATGCTGGCATTGGAGGCAGCAGCTTGACCCACTGTGCTGCAACACTGGCACCCATTTGTCCATTTGTTAACTGGATTGGTTGATATTTTTGCTGTTGAGTTTTTGAGTTCTGGACATTAATCCATTATTGGATACATAGTTTGCAAATATTTTCTCCCATTGGATGCCTCTTCACTCTGTTGATTTTTTTTCTTTGCTATACAGAAGCTTTTTAGTTAGATGTATTCTCTTTTGTCTAGTTTTGCTTAGGTTGCCTGTGCATTCGGGGTCTTATCCAAAAAATGATTGCCTACATCAATATTTTCTTCTAACAATTTCAGTTTCAGGTCTTACATTTAGGTCTTTGATACATTTTGAGCTGATTTTTTGTATATGGTAAGAAGTAGGGATATAGGGATATACTTTCATTTCTGCACATATGAATAACTAATTTTGCTAACATCATCATTTAATGACAAGATTATCATTTCTTTGATTATGATCTTGGCCCCCTTGTCAAGAGCCAGTTGACTGTGTATGTGTGTGTTAATTTCTGGATTCTCTAGTCTGTTCTACTGATCTTATACCAGTTCAACCCTGTTCTTATACCAGTACAGTCAACCAGTTCTTATACCAGTACAACCCTGTTTAAATTTCTATCGTTTTATAGCTCCTTTGAAGTCAGGTATTATGATGCCTCCAGCTGTCTTTCTTTTGCTCAGGATCACTTTGGCTATTTTGAATCTTTTGTCATGCTATGTATGTATGAATTTTAGGATTGCTTTTTCCACTTCTGTATGGAGTGTCATTGATATTGATATTTGATGAGCAGTGCATTTAATATGCAGATTATTTTGTGAAATGTGGATATTCTAACAACATGAATTCTCCCAAAGATGTTATTCCATTTTTTGTGTCCTTTATTATTTCTTTCATCAGTGTTTTATTGTTTTGATTGTAGAGCTCTTTCACAAATTTGGTTAAATTTATTCATAACTATTTAATTTGTTGTAGCTATTGTGAATGATATTACTTTCTTGATTCTCCTTTCAACAGGATTGTTGTAGCTTTATAAAAAATATTACCACTTTTTATATGTTGATTTAGTAACTTGTAACTTACTGAATTGGTTTATTGTTTATTTTCTTTTTTAAGATTTTATTTATTTGAGAGGCAGAGTTACAGACAGTGAGAGGGAGAGACAGAGAGAAAGGTCTTCCATCCACTGGTTCACTCCCCAAATGGCTGCAACAGTCAGAGCTGGGCTGATCTGAATTCAGGAGCTTCTTCTGGGTCTCCTACGCAGGTGCAGGGGCCCAAAGATTTGGGCTATCTTCTACTGCTTTCCCAGGCCATGGCAGAGAGCTGCATCAGAAGTGGAGCACCCAGGACTCAAACTGGTATCCATGTGGGATGCTGGCACAGCAGGTGCTGGCTTTACCTGCTATGCCACAGCCCAGGCCCCAAGTTAATCCTTTTTTAAAATGTTGAATTTAGCTGTAATGTCATCAAACTCTGGGCTTTTCTTTGGTGGGAGACTTTCAATTACTGCTTTCATATTGTTACTTGTTGTTGACTAGATTAGGTTTTTCTCTATTTTCCTGATTTAATTTTGGTAAGTTGTATATGTCCAGGAATTTATTCATTTCTTGAAGGTTTTCTGATTTGTTTGCATATAGTTTTCATATTAGTTTATTATATTTTTAATTTATATGGTATTTATATTATTACCTTTTTATCTAAAACTTGATTCATTTAAGTATTTTCTCTTTTTTCTCTGTGTAAATGCCTATTTTATCTTTTCAAAAAACCCCAAGTTTTCATTTTGTACTTTTTTGTTACAATTTCATTTGTTTCTGCTTTGATTCTTATTATTTCTTGCCTACTACTAATTTGGGGTTTTATTTCTTTTAAATAATCTAGATCCTTGAGGTGCACCATTGTATGGTTCATTTGAACTCTGTCTTTAAATGTATTATTGCCTAAATGTCCCTCTTCCTACTGCTTTTTCTATTCCATCTTTTTATATGTTGTATTTTCATTTTCATTTGTATCAAGACATTTTTGAAATTCTTCTGAATTTCTTAAATGGTGTAATGGTCATTCAGGAGCATGTTGTACAATTTCTATTGATTTGTGAATTTCCAATATTCTTCCCGTTGTAACTTTCTCATTTGTTGTGATCTGAGAAGATAAATGGTGTGATTTCAACTTTAAATACTGTATTGAGACTTGATTTGTGACCTCATGTATGTTATATCCTGGAAAATGTTCCATGGGCTGATGAAAATATGTTCTATAGGTCTTAAAGAAAATGTTCTATAAATATTGGTTTGGCCATTTGTTCTAGATTATGGCTCAGCTCTGTGGTGTCTTTGCTGGTTTTTTGTTTGTATTATCTGTTCATTGGTGACAGTGTGGTGCTGAAGTCCCCAACTATTATGTTTACAGTTGTCATATCTTCTTCCTTAATCAATAGCAATTTTTATCTTATCAATGTGCAATGACTTTGTCTCTTTTTACGGTTTTATTTGATATGAATACAGCTATTTCTGCTTGTAGTACGTCTGAATTTTCCATGGAATATCTTTTTCCAACCCTTCACTTTCAGTCTAACTGCATCTCTGCTTGTGAATTAAGCTTCTTGTAGGCAGCATATGTGTGGGTGTTGTTTCCTTTTTTAATTCATCCAGTCAAACTTATATATTTTCACTGGGAAATTTAATCAATTTACATTCAAGGTTAACATTGATATGTGAGAATTGAGCCTTGTCATTATGTTACTTGCTTACTGATGTACTTGTGCTTTGTTTCTTTCTACCTCTCATAACTTTTTTCTGTGTTTTGATAGTTCTCTGTCATAAGGGTTGATATCCTCTTTCTCTTTTATATATCTGCTCTGTTAATTAGCTTTATATTTTTGTGTGTTTTCAGGATGGTTGTTAAGATCCCTTTAATTCTAACATAGAACTTCTTTAAGGCTTTCTTATAGGGGAAGCCTGGTGGTGGCAATTCCTTCAGTTTTTGCTTTTCTGGAAAAATCACTATATTTCTTTGTCACTTCTAAAGGATGACTTAGCTGAATATACTATTCTTGGTTGACAGAATATTTTTAGGACCCTAGAATATATCATTTCATTCTTTTCTGACCTGGAAGGTTTCTGCTAAAAGGTCTGATAGTCCATTGAGTTTTCTTTTATGTGTAAACTGATGTTTTTCTTTCACTGTCTTTAGGATTCTTTTCTTAACTTTTGACAGTTTGACTATAAAATGCCTTGGAGAAATTCTTTTCGGTTGAGTCTGATTGGGGTCCTTTAAGCTGCCTTTGTATATATATGTATACTTCTATCAAAACTTGGGAAGTTTATAACTTATTTCATTAAGTAGATTCTCAATACCCTTTTCCTTTCCTTTAGGTATCCATGTAATGTGGATATTTGTTCACTTAATACTGTTCCATATGTCTTACAGGTTTATTAGTTTTAAAAATTCTTTTCATTTCTGTCTGGGCTACTCCAAAAGATTTGTCTTCAAATTAAATTCTTTATTCTGGGTTGTGTATCTGTTGAAGCTTTCAATTGTAGTTTTTATTTCATTGATTGAAGTTTTCAGCTCTAAATTTTCTGTTTTTCAATTATTTCTATTAAATTTCTCATTTATTTTCCTCATTTCTTTAACTTGTCTATATTCTTTTATATATCATTAAATTTCCCTATGATCATCATTTTGAATTCTTTTTCAAGCATTTAATAAGTTTTCTTCAAATCAAGATCTATTTCTGGAGCACTATAATGTTTCTTTATAGTTATCATGCTTCCTTCTTCATATTACCTGTGTGTCTATGTTGATATCTGCACATCTTTTGTAAAAAGTGCTTCTGTTTGAAGTGGGTTTAATTGGAAAAAATTTTTTTGTTTAGATGGGATGTAGGGTGTCATTTTGGCAATTGCTTTGCCTTTGTTTCTATATGATCCCAGGAGTGTAACCACTGTGTGATTTCTTCATCTGTAATCAATATCAGCAGTGTCTGTGCATTCAGTAAGCTTCACAAAACTGTTATAGAATATTAGAAACTACCACATATTAAGAATAACTCTTTGAATGTGAGATTAACAGCCAAACTACTTAAGAGGGGTTCAACTTGTATAAGCATTGATGCTCTCATATAAACCCTCTAATGGTTTTATTCTAATTTTGGAATGCCAATATATATATATATATATATTAGCAATGGTAAAGTTGGGGCAATATTTATTGCTTCTTCTAATTTTTCTTTCCAGTCATTTTAATTGAGGACACGTTACTCCTAAAGCTGCTTTTCATCTCCCAGTTTAACTAGCGTAGAAAGGTCCTAGCTTTTTCATCTTATATCTATTTTCTTACTTTCAATCCTAAAACCATATTGAATTCAAACAACCTCCATAAAGTCTGTTTCCCAAAGAGACAAGATGACCTTATTACATGAATGGCAACGGTTCTAGCTTCTAGGCATATTGTATCACAAACACAAAATGATAAATCAGTTATGGTTTTTAAAAATTAGCTTGGAATTGTCTTATAAGCTAGATGACAGAGCGGCTACTCAATCAATGGATCTTCCAAGAATATTCTATACCCCAGGAAGGAAAGGACAACAAAACAGGTTTCTTAGTCTTGTACAGGGCAAGAGAGGCCTATACTGTGGCCTTTTTTTTGTTGTTGTTGTTCAAAGAGCTTTATTCTGGTCCTCACCAGCCATTAAACCACCAGTGTGTAATACTTCCTGCTCATCTGCCCCAAGCAGCAGAAGCTGCATGCAGGCCTGCAGTGGAAGACAGATGCAAGTAGTGGAAGAGGTGTAGAGAAAAGCTGGATGAGATTTCTGCCATAGCAGAGAGGTGAATTGGGGAGGAGCATCTGGGACTTAAACGGAGCCCATTTGGGATGCCAGTGCTGCTGGTGAAGACTTAACCCACTATACCACAGTGCTGGCCCCATTATATAAAGCTCAGCATTAATCTGATTTAATTTGTCTGAGAGATCATCTGAAATACAGATGAGGCAACCAAGATCTCAGAAACTGCCCAAGCTATGACAACAGGGATACACACTCAGACACCTTCTATCTTATCTCACTGTCATTATGGAGGTGAAGCAGAAGATTGATTGAGAGGGAAGAGGCATCATGCAACAGCAGACAGAAGCTAAAAAAGAAAAAAAATCAATATATGAGAAAAGACCAGAAAATAAGAAATTCATGTAAACAATCATGAACGATCAGCTTAGAAGAAGAAGGTGAAAAATACTATCTATTCAGATAAATCTTGAGATGGTCACTCATGAAAATGTTTTCATTTACTCTCCTTTAAAAAATGTTACACAGAATTTAAGAGTTGTTCATTTTGTTTAGGATATTGATAGCATAATCTCAATTTATAGGTAA
This sequence comes from Sylvilagus floridanus, assembly GCA_949820135.1. NCBI lineage: Eukaryota > Metazoa > Chordata > Mammalia > Lagomorpha > Leporidae > Sylvilagus > Sylvilagus floridanus. Next base: position 30,434,803 of record OX463236.1, on the reverse strand, counting down.
AGAAACAATAAGAAATTTGCTCCAACAGTTTAAAATTAATTTCTCAAATAACAAATGTGTCACATAAGTCCAGTATAACATTTTTATTGGCACTTGAAATAAATGTATTACTCACTAGTGAATGTGCCAAAAGGAAAAATCCCCACCCTATTTCCACCCCCACAGAGCTATGAATGATTATTTATTGAGTAGTGACAGAGTGAGTTGGAGTGCAAAACAGAAGTCATCATGGTTATCTGGGTTCTTGAAAATTAGCTTTTGTTACAGTGTTAAGATAAAATAGGTTGGCTCTATAAAAACTTTCCATTAAGAAAAGCCTCAATTTTGATTCTGGTGCCTGGAATTATGACTGGTTTCTATTTTGAGCAATATTCTATTAAACTTCCAAATACCTTGTTTCCCATATTTAATAAGTATAGTTAATTAAATTAGTGGTTTAAAAATATTGATTTTAAAGTCAGAGTTACAGAGAGAGAGGGAGAGACACAGAGATTTCCCATCCACTGGTTCACTCTCCAGATGGCTACAAAGTCCAGGACTGGGCCAGGCTGAAGTCAGGAGCCAGGAGCTTTAGCTGAGTCTTCCACATAGGTGGCAGAGGCCAACTTGGCTTTTTCTAGGCCATTATCAGGGAGCTGTATTGGAAGTGGAGCAGCTAGTACACGGACTGGTGCCCGTGTCAAATGTTGGTGTTATAGGTGGCAGCTTAACCTGCTAAACCACAATGCCAGTTCCTATACTAGGTAATAGCTGACATTCATTCCACAGGAAATTTTTCAAACCTAAAATGTGGACATATTTTATGAATCATTTATCTAGGCCTTATGTATCCTGGTCAATCTGCTAGTCTTTCCTTTTGCTTCCAGTAAATTTTAGGTGTTCTTTCAATTTTTCAACTCCTTATCATATTAATCAAAAGCTAAAATTTAAATGTCCTATAGTATTAACTTACAGATTATGTAAAAACTACATTAAAATGTTACTGTTTCTCACTTTTAGAAATGGATCTTGTGTACTGTTCTAGGCTAAATATTACATTAGACCCTGAGCAGACACCCCAAAATAGTAGTTAAGAAGTTTCACTGCTAAACTGGAAGTATGAGGAGCTCTATGGACACACTTCCCGGAGAAGCACACAAAGTGAGAGGAAACTATAAAAACATAACCATTTCAAGTCTCTGGAAAGAGTCCTAATAGCACAGAACAAATACAGAAACATTTATTCTAGAAAACCTACTAAAACTCAGTAAGAACAGGAAGTCTGTAGAATTTCAGACATGATCCATTCTCTCCTTCATTATACTGCCTTCATAAGAAAATACAGTTTGGCAGAAGCTCCACTATATGTACGCATGGCAAAATGTGTGTCTGCCTAGCTACAACCTCTGAGGAGCAATAGCAGGAGCTTCACACATTGTAGGAAATAGATGTCACTAAAATAGTCTGGACAAATCCTTAAGTGAGTAAGCAAACAAGTTTTTGTTGGGAGGAAGGGTGAAATCAGTATTCAAAGTTGCTGATTATTCTGTAAAATAACCAAGTTTTCAACAAAAAGTTATGGATATGCAAAGAAACAGGTGTCACTTATATACACAACAGAAAAGAGCAGGTATCAAAAACTATGAGAGTGGCCAAATATCATATTTAACAAAGTCTTAAATAGAACCATATATATTCAAAGAACTAATAGAAGCCATCCCTAAAGAAGAAAGAAATAAATTAGAGAATAAACAAAAGTGAAATCAATAAAACAATAAAAAAGATCAGTGAAATAAAGAGTTGTGTTTTTGAAAAAATAAAAAAATTGATATACAATTGGGCCAACCAAAAAAAAAAAAAAAGGAAAAAAAAGGGAGAAGACCCAAATTGATAAAATTACAGATGAAACAGGATACCACAGAAATAAAAAGAATCATCACATATTACTACAAACAGCTATATGCCAAATGAATTGGAAAATCTAGAAGAAATGGATAGATTCCTGGATATATAATCTACCAAAATTGAGTCAAAAGACATAAAAAGCCTAAATAGACCAATAACCTAGACAGAGATTGAATCAGTAATAAAGACTCTCCCAATAAAGAAAAGCCTAGGACTGCATGGCTTCACTACTGAATTCTGCCAGACTTTCAAAGAATAACCAATTCTAATTCTTCTCAAGCTACTCAAAACAATTACAAGGAAGGGAATCTTCCCAAACTCCCATGAGGCCAGCATCACCTTAATCTCCAAAACAGAAAAAGATAAAACAAAGAAACAGAACTACAGACCAATATGCCTAATGAATAGATGTAAAACTCTTCAACAAAATACTAGCTAATTGAATCCAACAACACATCAGAAAGATCATTCATCTGGAAGAAGTAGAATTTATCCCTGGTAAGCAGGGATGTTTCAACATATGCAAATCAATCAATGTGATACGTCACATTAACAAACTGTAGAATAAAAACCATATGATTATCTCAATAGATGCAGACATTGCATTTGATAAAATACACCTTTTCATGATAAAATAATTAATCAAATCAGGTATGGAAGGAACATTCTATACACAATAAAGGCAATTTATGACAAACCCACAGCCAACATCTTATTGAATGGGAAAAAGTTGGAAGCATCTCCAGTAAGATCTGGAACCAGACAAGGATGTTCATTTTCACCACTGCTATTCAAAGTAGTACTGGAAGTTTTAGCCAGAGCCATTAGGCAAGAAAATGAAATCAAAGGTATATAAATTGGAAAGGAGGAAGTCAAATTATTACTATTTGCAGATGACATGATTCTATATATAGGGGGGCCAAAAGACTCCACTAAGAGACTATTGGAACTCATAAAAGGTATTTGGTAAAGTGGCATTTATAAAATTAACACACAAAACTCAATAGCCTTGGTATACAGACAATACCATGGCTGAGAAAGAATTTTTAAAATCAATCCCATTTACATTCCTACCAAAAATTAAATACCCTGGAATAAATTTAACCAAGGATGTCAAATATCTCTACAATGAAAATTACAAAACATTAAAGTAAGAAACAGAAGATAAAAAAATGGAAAAAATCTTCCATGTTCATGGATTAGAAGAATTAATTTCAAAATGCACATACTACCAAAAGAAATTTACAGATTTAATGTGATCCCAATCAAAATACCAAGGACATTCTTATATCTAGAAAAAAATGATGCTAAAATTCATATGGAAACAACAAGAGATGCCAAAGAGCTATAGCAATCTTAAATAACAAAAACAAAGCTGGAGGCATCACAATAGCAGATTTCAAGACATACTACACGGTGGTTATAATTAAAACTGTCTGGTACTGGCACAAAAACAGATGGATGACCAATGGAACAGAATAGAAACTACAGAAATCAATCCATGCAGATACAACCTACTAATACTTGACAAAGGAGCTAAAATCAATCCCTGGAGCTAGGACAGTCTCTTCTGGGAAAACTGCATTTCCACATGCGAAAGTTTGAAACAAGACCCCTACCTTACACCTTATACAAAAATCAACTCAAAATGTAAAAGGATTTAAATATATGACCTGATGCCATCAAATTACTGGAGAACACTGGGGAAAGTCTGAAAGATGCCGGCTTAGGCAAAGACTTCTTGGACATGACCCCAGAATCATAATCAAAGTCAAAATAGACAAATGAGATTATATCAAGCTGAGAAGCTTCTGCACCAAAAGGAAACACTAAGTAAGGAGGTAACCCCCAGGATGGGAGAAAATATTTGCAAACTAAGCAACTGATAAAGGATTAATACCCAGAATCTATAAAGAACTCAAGAAACTCAACAACAGCAAAGCAATCGAGTGAAGAAATAGGCAAAGGACTTGAACAGGCATTTTTCAAAAGAGGAAATTTAAATGGTCAACAGACACATGAAAAAATACTCAGGATCACTAGCCACCAGGGCAATGGAAATCAAAGCCACAACGAGGTTTCTCCTCATTTGTTAGAATGGCACTCAAACAAAAACAACAATAAATGCTAGCGAGGATGTGGGGGAAAAGGTACCCTAATCTGTTGGTGGGAATGTAAACTAGTACAGCCATTGTGGAAGACAGTATAGAGATGCCTCAGAAAGCTGAAAATAGAATTACCAGATGACCCAGCCATTCCACACCTGGGAATTTACCCAAAGGGAATGAAATCAGCATATGAAAGAGTGATCTGTATGCCCATTTTTACTGCAGTTTAGCTCACAATACCTGAGATATGGAATCCGCTCAGATGTCCATCAACTGAAGACTGGATAAACAATTGTATATATATATATATATATATATATATATATATATATACTCTGAAACTACAAAAATTACTGGGAATAATTAAATAAATGAAAAGACATCCATGTTCATGGATCAAAAGATTTTATATTGTTGAGATAACAATAGTCCCCCAGTTGATTTAGTCAGGCCAATCCCTATCAAAATCCCTCCCACATGTATGGTTAATTGAACTTCAATAAAGGATGACAAGATAAGTAATTGGAAGAAAATACAGTTTCTTCAACAAATGATTCTGGGACAACGGGATACCTGCATGGAAAAGGAAGAAGTTGACTCTTTAAAACATACACAAAAATGAACTCAAAATGGATCAGTAGGCTAAATATAAGAGTTAAACCTATAAGAATCTTAGACAGTCTTGATGTAAAGCTTCATGACTTAGATTTGGTGATGGATTATTTGATATATAGAAGCTCTTCAGGGAAAAACAGACAACTTGGACTTTATCAGAATTTAAAACTTACATGCATCAAAGACACTTCTAAGAAAATTTAAAAGGAAGCCTACAGAAAGGGAGAAAATATTTGTAAATCAGCTATATGATAAAGGTTTAGTATCTACAATATATAAAGAACTCAAACTGAATAAGACAACTCAACTTGAAAAAATGGGCAGAGCCTTTTAATAGACCTTTCTTTAAAGAATGTACACATACACCCAATAAGCACAAGAAAAAATGCTCAACATTATTAGCTGTCAGAAAAGTACACATCAAAATCATAATGAAGATTCATACCAGGATGGAAATAATCAAAAATACACTAAGTGTTTGCAAACATGTGGGAAAATTAGAACTCTCATATAGCAGGCAGGAATATAAAATAGTACAGCTACTTTGGAAAACAGTCTGACAGTTCTTCAGAAGGTTAAATATTGAGTTACCATATAATCCTATAGTTTTCTCTTAGGTATATACCCATGAAAACAACTCAAATGGTCATCAATTAATGAATAGATAAATGTAGTAGTGTTTAGTATAAAAGGAAATATAGTAGGTACATGCTAAAACATATATGAAACTTGAAAGCACTTATGCTACACAAAAGGCAGTAGTCACAAAGGACCACATACTGTCTGATCCCATTGGTGTGAAACAATCTGAACGGGCAGGCAAGTTTATACAGACAGAAAGTAGATTAGGGGTTGCACAGGACTACATGAGGTAGAGTAGTGAGAACAGTGTTCTTAATTGTAACATACCAAAAGCCACTGATATGTCTACTATAAATGGGTGAATTACTGCAAGAAAGCTAACCATCAATTAGGGAACAAGGAAAAGATCAAGCATAGTTTCATAGTACTATTTTAAAAAAATGATTAGGAAACCTTTATGAAGTATTCTTTATATTTTGTAACTCTGCATTTTTAATTAATGTGATAAATTTGTTCCTACTAATGCTTTTCTAGTTCTATCCCATATAGACTATCTAGGGAAACTAACGTGATACTAGATTTAAAAACTTAAAATTCTTTCAGACAAATGCAGCAGTGGTTTCAATAATGTGTACATTTTAAACTTCATTGTTCCCAATTCAGGCTGTACTGAGCTATTTTTTTGTTTTTTGAGAGGCAGAGAGAGGGAGAGCCAACATTCCCATCTGCTATTTCATTTACCAGATGCCAAATGCCTGCCACAGGGACTGGGCCAGGCCAAAGCTGGATGCAGGAATTTAATGCAGGTCTCATGTAGGTGTTAAGGGACCCAAATACCTGAGCCATCACCTGCTGCCTCGGGGTCTACATTAGCAAGAAGCTGGAATCAGGAGCACAGCCAGGACTTGTGTGAACATCCTAACCAATCTCTTAACTAGCAGGCCAAATGCCTACCCAACAAGGCATTTTAGTTTGTTTTTTCCACTTTTGTTAACATACTAAATGTTTAACTTGAAGTCTTGGGAATTTTAGAACTTGGAATTATGTGTCACAGAATTTTTTTATACACACACATATGCCCCCACTCATTATCTCCCCATGTAATCTCCAGTGAGTCAAGACAGCATAGTTCCAAAAATCTGTTTCCCTTCTAGTCAATGTCTCCATCCCCAACATACCTACCACTGTGACTGTTACCTCCATGCATTTTTCTTTCTTTTGAACTTATATAAATGGAATGATCATGCAGTATGCTCAAAACTTTGGCTTCTTTTGGTCAATATAATGCCTCTAAGATTTATCCATATTTTTGTGTGGTAAGTTTGTTCTTCCTTATTACTATGTGGTATTCCATTATGTAAGTACTCTATTTAGCCATTCTGTTGAAGGACATGTTGATTGTCTGTAGGTTGCAACTGTTAGTAAACCTACTGTGTACCTTCAAATACATGTCTTTTGGGGATGTGTACATTCATTTCTCTAGGATATATATTTAAAACTGTTGGGTCATAAGGAAAATGTATAGTTTAGTAGAGAATGGTCAGTTTTCCAAAATGGGTTTTGTCAATCAATGTATTAGTTTTCGTTACTCTCCATCTCTACTACCACTTGATGTCATCCTTTTTAATTTCCCTCTTCCTGGTGGGTGTGTAGTGGTATCTCATTGTGGTTTCAATTTATATTTCCCTAATGACTAGTCCTGGGAACCACCTGTCAGGCCTAATTGGCCTATCATCTGGAGGGTGCTGACCCCTGCTCTTATCTAACATTTTTGGCCACCTGCAGTTTCCTTTCCTGATTCCCCCTGTCTCCCTTTCTTTGAATGTTGATGCTTTAGGGCTCTGCAGCCTTGTCTTCATCATTCCCTTGGTGAACTGATCCAATCTTATTAAGTGATAATTTCTGTATTTTTTGTCTTTTGCCTGGTTCTCTACCCTGCATTTCTGACTAATGTAGTCTACTGTTTATTCAAAACCTCTCCTTTCCTCTTACTACTCTGGTCTTCCCAGAGATGTCCTAATCTCAGTAAACAGCAACTACATCCTTCTGATTGCTCAAGGCAAAAAACCTTAAGCTATCTTTTTTTTTAATATTTGTGTTCATCTACTTGAAAGGCATAGAGAGAGCCAGGAATTCTATCTGGTCTCCCACAAGGGTGGCTACCATTAAGGTTAATGGTACTGCCTTGCACTGGTCTAGTAGCTTCCACATATATGCTGCTGTTTTAAAAGGCCAGTAGCAAAGATCCTTTCAGTAAATGCAACTGATACACTACTTCTCAGCTACAGTCTTCTAACGTTTTTCCAGTTTAGGAAGGGCAAAAACTTGTAAGGCCCAAACCATCTAGGGACCTGTTACATCTGTTACCGTTTGACTCTTCTTCTCACTTGACTCTAGTCATTCTTGCTTTTAGTTTCTAGAATACTCCAGTGCCACAGTGATGTTTTTGCCTGTTTTTGTTCTTGAATGGTCTTCCCCCAGGATTCTGCATGGATATTCTGTAATCCCTTTAACAAAAGACCCTGAATTTGAAAGGCTTTTCTATTTAAAATACCACCTCCCAAACAGCCCTTTGGCACAATGATTGTCTTTGGGACCCCTGCATCTCATCTAGAGTACCTGGTTCAAGTCTTTGCTCCTTGCTAATGTGCACTGGAGGAGGCATCACATGATGGCTAATACTTGGATCCCTGACACTCATATGAGGAACCTAGATTGAGTTTTAGATTCATGGTTTGGCTTGGCCCAGCCCTGGCTATTGTGGAAGTTTGGGGAATGGACAAGCAGGTGGAAAATTTCTTGCCATCTCTCTGACTTCAAAATAAAATCAAATAAGTGTAATACTACCACCACCCTTCACTTCTGCCCTTGTTTTATTTTTTTGCATCAACACTTACAACATCTGCTATCTTTTACGTTATTTGTTGGTTTATTTCCACTATAAATATAAGTTATACAGGGCAGGGATCATCGATTCTCTAACAGCTAGGAAAATGTCTGGCACTTGATAAGTGATCAGTAAATATTTGAATACATGAATGAATGCTGGAAAGAGCATATAATTTGAAATGAAACAGACTGGATTGAAATCCCAGCTTTTTAACTGGCAGTGTGAACTTAACAATTTACTTCAACAGTCTCTGACTTAATTTCTGTAGAAGAGAAATATCATCACACTAACCTATGAATTAAATGAAGTGCTTGCCATAAATTAGGTGTTCAAATGTTAATTTGTCCACCTAGTCTCTCTCCTTCTCCCAAGAAAATCCATAGCATTTCTCTATAGTAAATATTTGAGAATACAACTTCTACATTTTCAAAACAAAAAAATTGCAGAAATGTGAATCTGAAATCCCAAGGTTAAAATATCACACCAATTTATGCTTTCCAATGAGTAGATGCTCAAAGAATGATGATTCAGCCTCACTGTTTTGGTGTGAGAGCAGAAATTATGAATTATAGTTCCTTATAGCATTCTTCCTTTCCAAAGTTCTTTCCCTTTGTAAGATGTTTATTTCTCAAGCTGTAATAGATCAACTCTATCTGTTTAAGTATGGCACTAAGTCAAGCAAAATTTAAATAGTATATTCTTTGTTAGATTAGGCCTGCCCTTTTATTAACTTCACTTTTAAAATGTAAATATCATTATTTTGTTTTAAAAAAGTAATCTTATATTACTTCTTTAGATATGAGAAATTATATGCCAAATGCTGTTCACTTTTATAATATTCTGGAGTGTTATATACTGTATATGTCATATGTTCCCCAAAGCATCTTACCTAAAAAATTCTAATGTACTTTCTCCTTTCTACACTATCCCCTAGTTTTCTGCCTTTTTACTTTGCATTTAAAATATTTTTCCTAAAATATTTACTCCATACTTTAAAATGTTTTATCCTTTAGAATTTTCTGGAATAATTTAAAGGTAATAATTATAATATAATATAAACAAAAAGAACCAGAGGGAAAATAAGAATCAAATGAAAGTTATTGATTTATGAATGCTTCACAAATTCTCCAAGATTTTACTACAATACATGAATACACCTTTATAAATGTTCAAGAATAATAGATAAAACTTTTATTTTGAATGTGATTACAGTCATGTTCAATATCATTACAATTTACTACTTGATAAAAATTAACATGAAAATACAGAAAATTATATTTATAATTCAAACTAATAAACAATTTTCTAAAGAAAAACTCTCTGCTTTGCATTGTCATAATATTTCCCAAGGAATATTAACAAAGAAAGTAATGTGTCACAAATGGTTAAAAGCAATGTTTCTGGGTAGTTTGAATAAGATGTACTACATGAGTTAAAACAAACATTAGGGTTATTTTCTCTGGAAAGTTAGCTTGCAAATGAAAAGAAGAAATCCAAATCCGCATACTGTAACAGCTGTCCTCTTCAAAATTTTACTATTCCATGTAGATACTTCTTCCATTACTGGTATATGAGTTGGATCATTTTCCCGTTCATTTTGCAACTATTATTGTATGGAAAAAAGGAAAGCAGTTACTATAAAATACACTGAAAACAAAAACATCTTTAATTTAAAAAAATACAATATCCAGATTAATTCACTGGTTTTAGATGTTGTCAACTCAAGATTCCCAGGGAAGGTTTAGAGTGAACAGACAATCTTTCCTTCACCAAGATCTCATTACATAAATTATTAATTTTACATTAAAAGTGTAAGTTACTATAGATTATCACATGTTAAAATGGTGTTTTTATGTCTTGGAATAAGGTTCTTCTAATATTAAAGTTTCTATTTTACTTATATGGGATGACAAACAATTTATGCTTATTTCCTGTGTTTAAAGATCAATTAATATCTTACATAAAAGCAAACCATTCTTATACTTACAAAAGATGAAATTTAGCAAAAACTGAAAAACTGGATGCTAATGCCAGAAGTTTAATAAAATATTTAGATATAACTGCAGGATCAAATGTCAACAAAAACTTATGTGGCTCTTTTACTACTTCTCAGCAATGAAAGTACATCACTCAGTTTCCAAATTCCCATAAAACTGTTTGCTAAAGCCTCCCCTTCCTGCTTTGTGCATGTGCCTGTGTGTGTGTGCACACATGCATACGTGTCCAAAAAGAGAGAGAGACAGACAGACAAGGGGGTAGGGCAGGAGGGAGAATAAGCAGAAACTAAAAAAGATCCTTCAAAGATAAAAAGAATCAGGCACATTTATAGAGTGATATTTACTAGGAACATCCTGTGCTGGAGTGGTGATATAAATACTTCTCAACATTACCAGGAATAATGACTTCTAAATTCTCAGTGTAAATATTTAATTAAAAAAGTCTGCAAAATTAATTTTAAATTTATAGCCAAAAAAATGGACTTCAATGTCAGTCTCATTAATACTGTATTCTGCGTCTTAACTTCCAAATGGCTTCATTCAGCAACAGATTCCTTTCTGACACTGATGCTCCACTTACTGAATCCTGAGACAGTCATTCCTTTTATTAACCAATTACTTAGAATGACCCTTTCTGACAGGAGCCTGTCAGTGTGTTGGTTTGAAAGAGAGTGATGTGGTGTTAAAGTCTAGCCTTGACCTCTCCCACCCTCTCTCGTTTTTACCTCCATGTTTCATTTAAAAAAAAAATCCCCTTAAGTTATTATTGGTAAACTCTGAAATATAAGCTTAAGGCATGATAGCATATTCTCAAATCTAGAAGCCTGCGTAAGTTCCCTACATCAAATCTCCTTATGATTACTGCAAATCTACAAAAATCGATCCCCTAGCTTTCTTGAAAATTAAGACTTTCCTGCCCAAAGAACTGTTTTGCCATTATTACAGACTAATAAATATGTTGCCAAGGCTAGTCCTTATACAGCAATTCTAGGTAGAGAAGCTCACAGAAAAAAGAACTTCTAGTTCACTAAATATGAAAATTCCTTTATAGGTATAAAATCTTAAAATAAAAATTATGGTACCTGATTAGATTATTTGTTTTAGTCATTTCGTGCCTAAAAGCAATGCTTTTTAATTTCACTGATTTCATTTTAATTCTCCACACATACATACTGTCACACTTAGGTTTTTTAGTTCATCTTAGGGAAACTGAATTAGTAAGCAACCCTAAGGCAAATATGTCTTAGGGAATTTCTTACACTAAATATTAGAAGTTGATGCGTTGTACTTTCATACTAATTAAATACCTTCTGAATTAAGTCTTTTAATTTGCAGACTTCTTCATTCAAATCTTCCACATTACTAACCAGTTCTTCACACACTGAAGTAAAATTCCGTGGAGAAGCCCATTCTAGGACTATCTGTTAATATTTTCAAAAGTTAAACTTTAAATAACAGGGACAACTTTTTACAACTTTATATCCACAATAATTATACAGTATAAACATCAAGTTATATAGTTGAAAAACTTTTTTTTTGTTTAGGATAAATCCTGATACCAAAATGAAGTCAGTAATTCATGTGAATACTTTAATCACCTTGCTACATTAATTTCTTAAATAAATGTACATATAACTTTCTATCTGAAGATTAATGTAGTAATATTTATTAATTTCTGAAGGTATTTAAAATGACAATTCCCATATGTGTGTTATATGAAAACCATAGGAAAACAAGTACATTTAAAATTTTTCACTGCAGATAAAGAGTTAAAACCAAATCAGAGGAAAAGCTACAAAATAAATTTGCAGGTCACTTATACTCTATTTAAAATTTCCTTCATTAAAAACAGCTTATATTGATACAATTTTTTAATAACACTCAACACACTGTTTTGTTTCAACTTTCACTTGGGTTTCCTTTCACTTTGTATATTAAACAATTAAATCCTCTTTAAGAACAAATGATAAGTTCAATATAAAGATAAGTTTAATTTTTGGTCTGACACATTTTCCTTTACTTAAAGGCTAGAACATAAATATTTCCCATCAATTATTACATGGGGGAGTAATATTAAAAAATTGACTTATTTAGATCTTATGTGATTTTTCCCAAACAGCTGATTTTACCAGATCAGTAACGCTTTATCGATTGATCATGAACTTATCTGGATTGTTCTTCAGCATCCATACTTTTCTTCACTTAATAATTTTTGTAGAATACCTTGTGAGAATTTACAGGTAATTCAGTAATGATATTCTGTACAGCTGTTATTAAATGGCCACATTGTTTGTTTAATTTCAGAAGAAAGTTGAGGAACTCATCACCACTAAAGAAAGGAAACAAACAAGCAAATAGAAATCCCTGATTAGAGCAATTTTCTTCATTCTACTAGGTAGTTATGAAAAATCTAATCATAAATGAGGTCTTTCAAAAATATTTATGGAATAGCTAATGCGTATTAGGAACTCAAATAGGCATTAAATATAAAAGAAAAAAGTCTCCAATCTTGTGGATCTCAAAGACTAGGAGATGTACATCCAATTTTAACAATATTATTCATAGGGACACATGAGGGAAGATGAAAATAGCAAGGTTATCTAGCATGTGAATTATACTGAATTACATACTTTTATGCTTACTTTTCTTTCAATTCTCCCCAACAACCCTGTTAAACAACCCTGTTAACACTGGTTTATAGTTGAGATACTTAAAACTCAGAAAAAATGAATTTAATAGTACAAAATATGATGGTGATTAGAAATACTTCATAGAAATGATACTTGAGTCTGGAGCTGAAAAGTAAGTCTCCCAGTCATGTGTGGAAGGGAAGGTACTGTAGAGGGAGAGACTCAGAAGGAGCAAAATTACAGAGGAAAGAGGTCACTAAGGTGTAGTTAAAGCACAGATTATGAGAAAGCAGTAAGAGAAAAGGTGTAACCATTTATTAAAGAATTTTTATCTTCCTGATAATGTAGTTACTGAAGAATTTTAAGCAGGAAAATGAAAAACCAGATTTTTGTATGAGCAATTTTATTTGAAGAGTGATATGGATTAGGAACACAAAAACGAAAAGAGATAACTGGGAGCTTAAGGATCTGGCAGAGGCAGTGTCACTGCAGAAGAGGCAGAGTGATGGCCTAAGAAACCTTTAGGAGAATAAACTGCAGATGGTGGATCGCATGTAAAAGAAAAGAATACAAGATGATTTTCAGGTTTTGGCTCATGGAAGACAGTGCCACCAATCATGGAAATGAATCTGGGTGGGTGGTGGGGAGATTAGGAGATGAAAAGATAAGGCTGTGATGCAATAATAAAGAGCACACACTTTTTAATGAAGAGTGGGTATTAAGCTTCCACACTTACTGATCTTATGATCTTAAGCAAATCTAATCTTGAGCCAAATATTTTCTTTTATCTAGAAGGGAGACAACAGAACTGTCAGGGGGCTGGATAAAGTGCCTAGTGTTGTGTCCAGCATACAGCTGGCATTCATGCAAACTTAATTATGATAACTTCAATGATGATGAGACATGCAGGTGGCAATGACCAGTAAACAACAGAAAATGTAGGTCTTGCAAGAGTATTTATCCTGGGGGGTCTACAGACTCATGGAGGACAAGGTTAAGCACATTAATTAAGTAAGCTAGGTCCACTGATTTTGGCAATGTGGAGACACTGGTCATGAGATTGGCTGACAGAAGTCAATTTAAGCAGAAACTCTAAAGAAACTTACATAACCAATATAAATGTTGGCCAAGGGTATGAAAAGCAATTCAAAGAGAAAAAACAAAATTTGAATGGATAAAATAGGGCAATAAAATAATCATGATACTACAATCTAGCAGAATGACCAAAATTAAGTTGATTGACAAGCACAAGAGATGACCTTTTGGGAGAGTCCTTTAACAATATCTATGAAAATAAAAAAGGTCCTGGGGTTGGCTTTGTGGCACAGTTGGTTAAACTGCTGCCTGCAACACCAGCATCCTATATGGGTGCCAGTTCGAGCTCCACTTCTGATCCAGCTCCCTGCTAATGCGCCTGGGACAGCAGCAGAAGTACTTGGGCCCCTGTACACATGTGAGAGACCTGGAAGAAGCTTCTGACTCCTGGCTTCAGTCTGGCCCAGCCCTGTCCCTTTGTGACCATTTGGGGAATGAACCAGAGAATGAAATACTGATCTCTGTGTTTTTCCCCACTCCCCTCTGTAAGTCTGCCTTTCAAATAAAAATAAATATTTTTTAAAAAGACAAGAAAAAATTCATAAAAAAACTAATACTGTGAAGCAAGAAGAATACTTCTAAGTCCAAATAGAAATTCTTGGAAGTTCTGACTACAAACTATACAGTTTTTTTCACATTATTTCTAGGAGGAAAGATAAAAACCAAGCAAGTTCAACCTCCAGTAAAAGCAATAGTGAACTTTTCTCATTTTACCAGGATGTAGGTAAATTTTTATTTTAAATGAGTCTTTTAGATATTTAGGTGGTAAAATAAGTTTTATAAAATATAAACTTCATAGAAATACTACACATGCAGTGAAAAGTGCCTGATAGTTGCTTTCAGAAAGCAAATTGAAAATAAAAAAATATTTAGATAAGCCTTTGCTCTATTTAGCAATAAGACAATAGTTATAAAAGCATTTGGAAAACAATTCCATTTCTTTCTGTAGGTACCAATGCCATCTTACTAGTTAAAGTGATCAGTTTAAGTTAATAACTGATCATAAAGATAGAATTAAGTATCAAAGGGATCACATAAACAAGACCAGTGTCTGCTAATAATAATTGATAGAAGTAAAAAGGAGAGAACAATCCAACATGGGAAGTGGGATACACAGCAGACTCTTAGAATGACAAATGCCCTAAACAGCACTCTGGCCTCAGAATCAGCCCTTAAGGCATCTGGATCTGGCTAAAAAGTCCATGAGAGTATTTCATGCATGGAAAGCCAAGACACTGTGACAAAAACTGACCTAAATGAAAGATCTCTGTGAATGAGATCCCAGTGGAAAGAACGGGCCATCAAAGAAGGAGGTACCTTTCTCTGAAGGAAGGAGAGAACTTCCACTTTGATTATGGCCTTGTCTAAATAAGGTCGGAATTTGTGAACTCAAGAGGCTTCCATAGCCTTGGCAGCTCATGGCAAGAGCTTCGGGTGATTACTGACATCATAAATAAGAGTGTCAATTGTTAAATCAACAACAGGAGTCACTGTGCACTTACTTACTCCCCATGTAGGACCTCTGCCCTTAATGTGTTGTACTATGCGAATTAACGGTAAAAATAGCCTTCAAACAGTTCTTTATACTTTGTGTGTCTGTGTGGGTGCAAACTACTGAAATCTTTACTTATTATAGAGTTGATCTTCTGTATATAAAGATAATTAAAAATGAATCTTAATGCAGAATGGGATGGGAGAGGGAGTAGGAGATGGGATGGTTTGCGGGTGGTTATGGGGGGGAAGAATCCAAAAATTGTACTTTAGAAAGTTATATTTATAAAATAAAAGTTTTCTATATAAAAAAGAACAGAAATTAAAAAGTATCAGACATATTTCTGCCAAAGTAATAGCAGTGATTTGCTTGTTTTTGTTTACATGTGATATTTATACAAGGTACACTTATATTTTTGCACTCTTTATTTAAATCTTAAAAAGATTATTGAGTAATTCATTAATGGTATATATTTATAGACATTACTTTTTTAAAAACAAAGTTGAAAAAGCACTGTTTGCATCAAAAATGGTATTTTTTACTTTAGTTCCCACATATCAAGGAGAGAACATGTGGTACTTTTTCTGTGTCTGGCTTATTTTACTCAACATGATATCCTCCAGTCCCAACCATTTTGCTGCAAATGATAGAATTTCATTCATTTTTATAGCTTAGTAACATTCTGTTTGTTATATATACCATGTTTTAATTATCCAATCATCTGATGATGGACACCTTAGTTGATTCCATATTTTGCCTATTGTGAACAGTGATGCTGTAACCGGGGTCAAGCAGGTTATCTCTTTGATACAATGAGTTCATGTCTTTTAGGTATATGCTCAGTAGTGGGATTGCTGGGTCCATATGCAGAGTATTTCTAGTTTTTAAAGGGATCTCCATTCTCTTTTCCATAGTGGATATACTAATTTATATTCCCATCAATATATTTTTCAATTTAATAAGCTTAAATAGATTAAAATCTATTGAGAACTGTCATTCAAAATAGAAACTGATGACAGGAATGCAATTCTAGATAGGTGAGTCACAAACATGTATGTGGAATATAATCTGATCAGCTATTATTCTGAAGACAATAAGACTGATAAATTAAGAACTCAGATCAAATAAGCAAATAATATTACAAGTAAAAGTACAGCCTTTCATTATCATTAATGAAAGGGAAAGAGACAGTTTTATCATGAGACATCATTTTCAGGGCCACTGAATATGGACAGGCAAATTATGCAAAACTCTGCCACATGCAGTTTATATCATAAACCACAAGGATGGTACGTTCTTGTCAGAATGGAACAGTATACATAACCTGCACAACTCTATAAGAATTATGTAAAAATTATGTAATCAAAGAATTTAAAATAAGCAGATATGATATAAGTATGGTAGACTATATGAAGGATCTTCATGAGTTCCTAGAAAGTATTATGAAAAAATTGTGCATGGATTTCAAACTTTTTGTACCAAAATAAATGAGTCTTTTCATTCCATTTTTCCATGAACTTTTTAAGTATCCTCAATTATCTGATCAAATTATATTTCCCTTACCGAGCTAACTACTATCAGTCAGTCACTCCTTGTTACAGAATTATAACTAATGCTCCAATGACCTGAGGTTTGGCCACATGACTTGGTTTGGCAAAGAAAATATGACTTGGGAGTGACTCTGTAACTCCTGAACAGAAGCTTCAAGAGACTGACTGGTTCTACTGTGTATTTTTCCCTTTATCATGAGAATAGCATGTCCCACACTGGGACTGTTCCTCCAGCTTGCTATCAGAATAACAAACAAACAAGGAACGTAAATGCAAACAAAGAACAAAACAAATGGTTATAAGTAACTGAGAATTAAATGAGATCTAGAAGGTTATTTGTTACTGCACCAAAACACAATGTAAGTGAACCAAAACAACAGTACATATTTTTAAAGCTCAAGTCAAGTAGTTGTTTAAAATTCAAAATTTGTATAAAGTTATTACAAATAAATGTTATGTACTCATTGTACAATATCTGAAAAAATTAAAATCATCAAAAATCTTACTATCCAAAGAACATGACTGGTGTTATTTTTCCAAATATTTTCTTACAGCATACATTTTCCTTCAATATTTTTCCTGTGGATACAAACAACTATATAACACTTCATTTGCCATGATATATTGCATCTTTTATATTTATTATGAGTATTTTCTATGACATTGTTTCTATGTTTCTATGACACTGTTTCAAAACTTATTTAAACTATAGAAAAATTATATTGATGCAACCTAATTCAATTTCTTTGATACTGACAATTTAGAGTTTCTAATCTTATCATATTTATAAAAAACTTATGAGAACAATATATCCTTACATAAAATTTCCTATCTATGAAGATTTTTCTTTTTGGAGGGGGAGTGGTTTCCTTGATAGGCATGATTTTGAGATGGTTTTAATACATTCAAGTGAATGTCAGGTGGCTCAGAGCTCAGAATACAAGTGTGGGCAGAAGCTGTTGAAAACTTTAAGACATGGATAAAAATTTATTATTTCTGTTCAAAATGTCTTCTAGTAGTAATGGAATGCTTACTAACATTTTATAATTGCATTCATTCTGCAAACATACTAAGGCAGAGAAAGTAAATGTGTGCATTTGCATTTTTTTAGTGGAGTTGATTTTAGAAAATCTGACACAGAAGAAAAGTACCTTAAAATAAATCAGTAGCTATATTTCTGAAGCCACATTACCAGGAGATTATAATCAATCAATTCAACTTTTCCTGCTGTTAGTTTTCTTATGACTTAGTGACTAATTTCTTCTTTAAAGAATGACTTTGTACAAATGGGAAATAAAACCTTTTCCATAACAACATGTAAACAAAGTCTCTGATTTAATAACAAGGTCAAATTCCTGGAATATATGTCTGCCAGTTTTTATTTTTTAAAAAATTCAGCACTTTTAATAAGTGAACCATTTAGGATTTTGAACATTCTTTAAGTTTATTAAATACCACAAAGTAAATTCATAGGGCAACTCTGACATCATACAAATTTTATACTAAAAATTTTAACTTGCAAGTCAGTCGTGTAGTACTTAAAATATTCCTTCACAGAAATAATGGTGAAAAAAAAGTAAGGAACACAGATATTAAAAAAGGTCTGCTGATTTTAAGGGCTATAATGTTATTCTGAAGAAATGAGGCATTATTTTGGATACTGATATTCTTGTTATAAGGAGGTATATTAAGACAAAGGAATGAGGAATATCTGGCATATAAAATTTAGAATACAGTGTTTTTTTGAAAAAGAGACTGGGTAAAATGCAATCAATCTGACCAGGTGTAATGAGAGGCAGAAAATTAGGGAAAATGTAATTGATACACAAATCTCTAAAGGAGAAAGAAAACCATTGTAAAAAAAAACTAATTTTATAGGCTAGTTATAGGTAGCATTGATAAATGGGATAAGTTCAAAATTACCTAGTTGGTAGAAGAAAAACAATTATTATGGATTCTTAAGGATTCCAAAATCTACATATTTTTACTATGGCTGAGGTCTCTATATAAAAATATTAACAGAAATTCCTAAACAGAGAGGTAATCACATAATTTAAAAGGCTGAAGAGGTCTCACAATTTTTCTGTTCTATCGTACATTTAAATTCGTTATGGGGCCATGTTTTAAGACAGTCGGTTAAGCTGAGACTGGAGTTCTGGGCTGCAGGCTATGAATTGAACCAGCCCTAGCTGTTAGGGGAATTTGTGGATTAAGCCAGAGGATGGAAAATCTTTCTCTGCCTATCTCCCTACCACTCTGCCTTTCAAATTAATATAAACAAACATTTATCATACTTAAATAATAAAAATAAATAAAATTTTAAAAATGTCTTAGATATGAAAAAAATCCAGATGTAATATTATGTACAGCGAAACTATGACCTTAATTTGTACATTGTATTTTTATTAATGTAGTTGAAAAGGGTTAGTTTTTCACAACTAGGTAAGTGACACTGTTGACCTAAACTGAGTCAATAATCATATAAAGCCTTAGTGATTCTTTAGGATATTAAATTAGGTCTTACTCATCCTATATTTTTATTTAGTTTTTGTTTTAACTTTTATTTAATAAATATAAATTTCCAAAGAACAGCTTATGCATTACAATGGCTCCCCCCCATAACTTCCCTCCCACTCGCAACCCTCCCATCTCCCGCTCCCTCTCCCATTCCATTCACATCAAGATTCTTTTTTTTTTTTTTTGACAGGCAGAGTGGACAGTGAGATAGAGAGAGACAGAGAGAAAGGTCTTCCTTTGCTGTTGGTTCACCCTCCAAAGGCCGCCGCGGCCGGCGCACTGCACTCGTCCGATGGCAGGAGCCAGGTGACAGGTGCTTTTCCTGGTCTCCCATGGGGTGCAGGGCCCAAGCACCTGGGCCATCCTCCACTGCACTCCCTGGCCACAGCAGAGAGCTGGCCTGGAAGAGGGGCAACTGGGACAGAATCCGGCGGCCCAACCGGGACTAGAACCCAGTGTGCTGGCGCCGCAAGGCGGAGGATTAGCCTGTTGAGCCACGACGCCGGCCTAAGATTCATTTTTAATTATCTTTATATACAGAAGATTGATTTAGTATATATTAAGTAAAGATTTCAACAGTTTGCACCCACACAGAACATAAAGTGTAAAATACTATTTGAGTACTAGTTA
Organism: Sylvilagus floridanus; assembly: GCA_949820135.1. Lineage (NCBI taxonomy): Eukaryota > Metazoa > Chordata > Mammalia > Lagomorpha > Leporidae > Sylvilagus > Sylvilagus floridanus. The sequence continues at coordinate 30,414,813 of OX463236.1, read as the reverse complement.
TAGCATTAATTCACATTGAACAACATATTAAGGAAGGTACCTCCTTCTTTGATGGCCTGCTCTTTCTACTGGGATCTCACTTGCAGAGATCTTTCATTTAGGTCCTTTTTTTTCCCCCCAAAGTGTCTTGGCTGTCCATGCCTAAAATACTCTCATGGGCTCTTCAGCCAGAACCGAATGCCTTAAGGGCTGATTCTGAGGCCAGAGTGCTGTTTAGCACATCTGCCATTCTATGTGTATTCTGCGGTGTATCCCACTTCCCATGTTGGATTGTTCTCTCCCTTTTTAATTCTATCAGTTAGTATCAGCAGACACTAGTCTTGTTTATGTGATCCCTTTGACTCTTAGACCTATCAGTATGATCAATTGTGAACCGACATTGATCACTTGGACTAGTGAGATGGCATTGGTACATGCCACCTTGATGGGATTGAATTGGAATCCCCTGGCACATTTCTAACTCCACCATTTGGGGCAAGTCAGCTTGAGCTTGTCCCAAATTGTATATCTTCTCCCTCTCTTATTCCCACTCTTATATTTAACAGAGATCACTTTTCAGTTAAATTTAAAACACCTAAGAATCACTGTGTGTTAATTACAGAGTTCAACCAATAATATTAAGTAGACAAAAAAATACTAAAAGGGATAAAGTATTAAGTTGTTCATCAACAGTCAGGACAAGCGCTGATCAAGTCACTGTTACTCATAGTGTCCATTTCACTTCAACAAGTTTCCTTTTTGGTGCTCGGTCAGTTGTCACCAATCAGGGAGAACATATGATATTTGTCCCTTTGGGACTGGCTTATTTCTCTCAGCAGGATGTGTTCCACATTCTTCCATTTTTGTATTTAGTTTTTAAAAATTTATTTATTTGAGGCCGGCGCCGTAGCTCAACTAGAACCGGGTTCTAGTCCTGGTTGGGCCGCCGGATTCTGTCCCGGTTGCCCCTCTTCCAGGCCAGCCCTCTGCTGTGGCCCAGGAGTGCAGTGGAGGATGGCCCAAGTGCTTGGGCCCTGCACCCCATGGGAGACCAGAAAAAAGCACCTAGCACCTGGCTCCTGCCATCGGATGAGCGCGGTGCGCCGGCCGCAGCGCACCGGCCGCGGCAGCCATTGGAGGGTGAACCAACGGCAAAGGAAGACCTTTCTCTCTGTCTCTCTCTATCTCACTGTCCACTCTGTCTGTCAAAAAAAAAAAAATTTATTTATTTGAAAGGAGTTAAGATGGAAAGACAAAGGATCTAACCACTGGTTCACTCCCCACTGTACAATGGCTGGGACTAGGCCAGGCAAAAGCCAGGAGCCTGGTATCCCATATGGGTGGCAGGAGTCCAAGCACTCAGGCCATTCTCCACTGCTTTCCCAAGAGCATTAGCAGGAACCTGGACTTGAAGTGAAACAGCTGGGACTCAAACCAGTGCTCCTTTGGGATGCTAGCACTGTAGGCAGAGGCTTAACCAGCTAATCTACAATGCTGGTCCCTAGCCATCCTTTTAGTAATCTAGTTAATTTTGGTCTTTCCAGAATCCTTATTAAATTTAATCCAATTGAGTTTTGGGAAATTTGCTTCAGCCTACCAAAACCTGTACCATTGTGACTCTCAAATCTTCATCTAGCCACAAGTCACATGTAGCTTACTGAGCCCTTGAAATCACATAGAGTTTCTCTGATTATAGTGGAATCAAACCAGAATCTGTAACAGGGAAACAACAGGAAAATATCCGAACACATGGCAACTAAACAACATATTTCAAAATAATCCATAGGTCAAAGAGGAAGTCTCAAAAGAAATAAAAATATACATAAAAATGAAAGAAAACGACTACCCAACGTACCAAAAACTGTGGAATGCAAGTAACACAGTGCTGAAAGGGAATAGCAAAAAGGGCTAATTGCTATTTAAGAAAGAAAATGTCTCAAATAACCTATACTTCTACTTCAAGAATCCAGAAAAAGTAAATTCAAAACAAGCAGAAGGAAGGAAATAAATTTAACAGCAGACATCAATGAAATTAAAAACTAAATCAGGAAAGTTACTGAAACAAAAACCAGGTTCTTTGCAAATCAATCTGATAAATCTCTAGCAAGACTAAAAGAAGACAGAAATCACTAGTATCATGAGACAGGATGTTACTTATACAATAGATCCTACAGTCACCAAAACAATAACAGCAGATAACTCCAAATAATCTTAGGCTCATAAACTTGACCACTTAGAAGAAATGAATCAAGTTCTTGAAAACCACAAATTATTAAAACTCAGTCCAGATGAAATGGATATTAATAGTCCTATTGCTGACAAAGAAATTGAATTTATCATTAAAAAGATCCCCCAGAGAAATCTCCAGGCCCAGAGGGTTTCACTGGAGAATACTATATAGTATGCTTAAAGAGTTAACACTAGATCTACAAAATCTTTTAAAAAATTAAAGAAAAGGTAACATTTTCCAACTTGTTTTGTGAGGCTAGTATTGCCCTGATACTAAACTAGACAAAGCACAAAACAGTAGCCTATTGAGCAGTTATCTCTCGTAGACTTAGATAAAAAATCCTTAACAAAACATTGGCAAATCAAATCCAACAATGCAAAACAAGAGTAATAAACATGGGGTTAATCCAATGCAACGCTGGTTCAATGATTAAATATCCAACAACATAATCAACCATATTATAAGGCTAAAGGAAAAAAAAACACATGATTATATCAATTGACAGAGAAAAAGCATCTGATAGGACCTGTGTTGTGGCCTTGTGGGTTAAACCACTGCTGGTGACTCTGGCATCCCCTACTAGAATCCTGGGTTGAGTCCTGGCTACTCTGATTTTGATGCAGATTGCTGCTAATGCACCTTTGAAAGAAGTGGCAGATGACCCAAGTGCTTGGGCCCCTGTCACCCAAGGAGGACACCTGGATGGAGTTCCTGGTTCCTGGCTTCAGTCTGGCCCAGACCTGGCTGTTACGGCTATTTGGAGAGTAAACATTGGATGGACAATCTCCCTGCCTCCCTCTCTGTCACTCTTTAATTTAAACATATAAATAAATCTTAAAGAAAAAGCATCTGACAAGATTCACCAACTGTTCATGACAAAAACCCTCAGAAAAATAGGAATAGAGCAAAATATCTACAGCTAGTGTAATTATATAAAAACAAACTGAATGCTTCCCTCTAAGATTGGGAACAATGTCCACAATCCATAACTTTTGATTTAACATAGTACCAGAAATTCTATCTACTGCAATGAGGAAAGACAAAGAAATAAAAGGAGTAGAAACTAGGAAGGAAGAAATTAACCTGCCCCCCTTTTTAGACTATATAATTTATAAAGAAAATCTGAAGGATGCCAAAAACTCCCAGAACTAGAAAACGATTCAGTAAGATTAAAAAATACTCTGTAGACAAAACAGTCAACTGTACATGGAAACTGAAAATAAAAATTAAATCCAATTAAGATTTATTCAAAGAAAATGAAAATTTAGGAATAAATTTAACAATGTATGTACAGAAACTGTGTAATGAAAATCAAAAATGCTGAGGCAAGCACACCTAAAACTTGTAGATGTCTGTGTTCATACATTGGTAGATAACATAGCTGTCTGTTCTACCTAATTGATTAGACCTCATCAACATGAAAAACGCTCTTTGAAAGACATCATTAAAAGGATGAAAAATTACAATGAAAAAATATTTGCATATATACAATAAAACACTTGAATTGGATGATTCCCAAAACTCAATATTAAAAAACATTCAATCTGACAGAAAATGGGAAAAGACAAACATATTTCATCAGAGAGGATACACAGATGGCAAGTAAGATATGCAAAGCTGTTTGGTATCACTGGTCACTAGGTAAATACTATATGAATTATCATATAGTATTTGAGTTATCATAAATTCTATAATGAGTTATCACCACTGATCACTAGGTAAATACTGTATGAGTTATATAGTATATGAGTTATCATGAATACTATGTGTTATCACCACACATCTATCAGAATGCTAACAAAAAATTAGTGCTGACACAAAATGCTGGTGAGAATTCAGAGAAAATGGATCCACTCACACAGTGCTGAGGGGAATATAAAATGGTAGTATTATTCTGGAAAGCAGTTAAAAAAAAAAAAAAAACTAAACATGCAGGTACCATACAATCTAGGAACTACCCTCTTAGGCATTTATCCCTGAGAAATGAAAACTTATTTTCTAACAGAATCTTGTAAATCAATGTTCAAAGCAGTTTTATTTGGAATAACCCCAAACTAAAATCTTCTCAAATGGCTAAATCTGATTGGGTAAATGGCCTAACAATCTGTAGAATATACTGGCAGGCATGAATTTCCAATTTTTTTGCACCAAAATAAATTTATCTTTTAATTCCATTTTCCACAAACTTTTTGAAGTACTCTCATATAGTTATTTCAAATTAGAAGTTAAAATAATTTACTACTCTATATTAATATATTTCAAAATAGTTCAGTATTAAGTTCTTGATAAGTTTAAAATATTAGAAATATTAGAAATGAAGTTTACATATTAATCATATAATTTATCACACATTAAGGCTGAAAATATAACTGAGCTACATGGAGAATGCTTTCTTACTGCACTATGTGAAAATATTACTACTTTGAATTTTCAAGTTGACTGCTAAAATGATTTAACAGAGTAAGCACTATACTATATAAGTTCAATTAGCAGGGTACAATGACAAAAATAAAAAAATTTCTATATGAATAAAAAAGATTATTTTGCTTTTTGGTAAAATTACTTTATAAAAATTGACTTTAGAAAGTACATCCCATTTCAGAACACAGTATATTCCAAAATCCATGTCCCTAAAAAAAGGTTAAAATCAAGAAAAATGACTCAGATATTATCAAAATTGAACTAAAAAAGAACAGTTGGTTCTAACCAATATTAAAGTAAATTAGTAAGTTAACTTTACCTGATTTCCAATTTTGCCACCTCAGGTAACTCTCCAAATTTTATCTCCTCTACCTCTAGTTCTTTAAGAGCAGCCAGAATTTTCTGCTGGTCTTTACTGGTAATTCCATTCTAGGTAGAAATAATTTGAAGGTACAATAAGATAGTTGTATTTGAGTAATTAATATATTAAGAGTTTCTAAAGAAGTTTTCTAGTTGAGGAATTTACTTCTTAAAAATACATATTGGAAAAACAGTAAATAAACTAAAATGATTATATGGTTTGCTTGCAATTGTGATTGAAAAGTTTAGTTATATCACTAAAATATTTAGACATAAAGTGAACATAGTTTTTTTTGCAATTCTAATACTTGCAACAGACCCCAAAATTACTAGACCTTAATAGATACCTATTATAAATCACGATAAGGAAATTTTTTCTTCAAAATGTTTTTAAAATATGTGATAAGTGAGAACCAGTGATTTTGGGGCTGGATTCCTCTTTATATTAAACTAAATTTTCTAGCTCAGATTTAAATAAGTAGTATGCTCATTCTGATTGCTAGAGATACTAAAGAATTCAAGTTTCCAATGTGCTCATGCAGCAAGATCATGCTTTTAGATACCCTCTGTGTGTCAAAAGACCTCTCGTTCTCCCCACAGCCATTTTCAAACTGTTAATAATACTACATAACAACAACAACAAAAGGCTTAATAGTTTTGAGAACCCAAAATAAAGCATTTTATTTGGAAGATGTAATATATATATACACACACACACACACACACACACACACATATCCACCTATTTCTAAGCAGCCTGTTTTACAATTTACAATGTATTTCACAACTGGAAATGAAACACCAGTTTTAGTTGAGATGTCATGTCAGTCTGATGAAAAAAAAAAAAAAACTGCTCCATGTCTTTAAATGTCCTTCAAATAATTTAATGCTGCAATAAGATTTTAGGTATGGTTATTCATAAGCATATCTAATCAAGAATCTAGGAAGAGATCAGTCAGGGTCTGGCTCTAGAATTTTAAAAACAGGAAATAAAAGAATTCACAACTTTAAAAACATTAAAGAATATATCAGCTTTTTGAAACTGATACTAACCTGCGTGAACTCATCTTTTCTCATGGTCAAAAGGTGTCTTAAAGTTATATCCCTTTCCTGAAGAGAAGGGGAGAGGGTGGAAGTCACTTTTCAATATAAATAAAACAGCAGAAGGGGAATCAGACAAATATACGTGTTAGTCATCTATATGCTCTGCTCCTAAAGAACTTTCAACTTTCTAGAGTGGACAAGATATGTAGATAAAAACTACTCTATTAGGTAGGTAGTAATGAATATCACAATGCCTGTATTCATCTAAAAAGGAATCAACGCAGGTTAGTTTCTAGATCCAAAGAAAATGATTACCATTTGTATTTGTTTACACAGAAAAGCTGTTTTATACACTGACACAAATTATTTTTTAATAAATATTTGAAAATTTCTGACTGTATCATATTAAACCATATATAATATATATTTCTACACAAGATGTTTCCAAATAGGACCAAGTTTCAAGATTATATGGTAAAACCCAACTCTGAAATATCTGAAGAGAAGGTGTTCTGTCTTAAAAGTGCCTCACTACATCAGCATCCTCATGTAGCTGCTGCTAACTGTAATCTACTCAAATCACGTATACGCAAATGTATGCTTCAAGCACCTAAACAGCACTTGACATATTGTCTAACTGAACCGTCAAGACAACTCTACACTAGGTATTATCATCTTTATGAAAAAAGAGAACTATTTATCTAATAAATGAAGGGTTTTCAAAAAGTTCATGGAAATGTATATTATGAAACTGCTATGCATGGATTTCAATTTGTTTTCCATCAAAATAAAATTACCTTTTATTTCCATTTTTTCATAAACTTTTTGAAGTAACCAAGTATTTCAGTTAATCATTAGAGGAAAATCTGATACTAAAATTTTCTCATTCAAAACTATGCTTCTTCTAGTATCCCATACAAGATAAACAACTACAAAAACAAACTAAGGGCATAGGTGTATACAGAGGCATTAGGCAGTGAGTAAAAGTTGTTTAATCCAACCAGATTCTAATTTATGAAAATTATTAGAGTAATATATTTTTGAAATGCTTATTGTAAGTTTAAAATAGGATATGCTATAAATTGAGAAAAGTAAATTGGTTCTCATTCATAGATGAGCATGCTTTCAACTAATATTTAATGTTTACTCACCAACAACTAAACATATATATATATATATAAAAAAAACTCACTATAGGTATCTGAAATCTTACCTTTAATAAGTCTGTCATGTGTTCAAGTCCAAGACCATGTAAAAATATTTCCAGATCTCCAAATGCTGTATAAGAACTATAGATATTTAGAGCAATGTCAATTTCAGAAAAAACTATAAGTGCACAAATATATATACATTTATATTTTGGAGAATGACAGTAAAAATGGGTAAGAATGAATCCATGCAGAATATATTTACAAGTTACACATCAGAACTATGTAATATCAAAGGAATAAGCGAAAGGTTTCTTGAGTAAAAACATGAGGTTTGGTAATATTAAAATGGAGTTCATCTTTCCTAAGAATAAAAATATGTGCCAATGTGTATTCTTGTCAATTCTCTGAAAGCTTATTAAACTGCAATAAATAAAGATTAAATAACTTCAAAATGACTTGTGTCCACGTACTGAACAGGGTTCAGAGAAAAGAAACCGTATTTTTAATTTTAGCCTATAAAATCAGAAAAATGTTAAAAAGAATTAGAAAGCAAGATATAGCACAGTTTGAAAAGTAACCTAAACATCCTGTTAGAGACTTTTAAGAATAAATTTCAATTGCTATTTTACTTAAAGTTTACATTTAAAAATCAAAGTTATTATCATTAGAACTAGTACATATAAACAAATAAAAATGTTCTAAAATCTTGGAGAACAAAGCACTTAAGTCCAGACATTTATGACATTAAAAAATACTTGTAAAAGTTTAAAATATCATATAATTTAAATGCCACATTTACTAAAATAAAAATAAATACAACTATTATTAACTTATAGGTACTCTGTTGAACTAAAACCTGCTATGTTACCTGAATATGTGATCTTTATCTTTATCAGAATCTGTTATCAATAGCTTACAAATAGTCTCTTCTTTAGTTAGCTGTTGAAGCTTTCCTTCCAATGGATTTAAAGTCAAAGAAAGTAAGTTGAAGATCTGAAAAAGTTCACAGGTCATTCAAATTTAGCTAACATTATTATATACTATCACATTGAAAAGAAACAACATACAATTATTTTATAACTAGAAAGGAAATTTTAGGGACAGAACTGAGAAAAATCTTTATAAAATCAAGTAAATGTTCCCTAGACATGAAATAATCAGATAAGAAAAAGTACATACATACAACTGAAAATAGTAAGATTAAAGGAAGATAGTAACTATTATTTTCAGTAGAAACAAAACTAAAAATTCCATTTTGATCAATACAGAATGATTAAGATATACTTTAGATTGTTAAGTGGGGGGAAAGCAAGAAGCATGACTGAATGTATGCAAATCCCAACTGCATACCTCACAGACATGCAGTGAACCTCCTTAATTTGAAAAATCTAGCTCTACGTAAGTCAAGGTTATATCATGTAATCAACCAAAATGCAAGATCAGATCTCATAATAAATGATTTATGATTAAAAATAACTTTTGAGGTTCATAAGTTTCAAATTTATGTGTCATGTACCCTAAATTTAATAATTACTAAATTAATTTTAAGTTTTCAAATTATCAAAGCTTAGAAGAAAAACTACAAATTTCTTTTCGAAGTTTTATAAAGCTCTAGTATTAGCATTTGCTGTAGAATAGTTTCGGAAATATAGATTTTATAGAAAATGGTAGGCAGATTATCAGATTCCTTAAAATATTTAGAGGGAGTATATTACATGCAGCAACAGTGGCATGGTCTGATGATTATATTAAGGAGCTGTTGGAAGTTTATATACTTTATTTTTATTTTTTGACAAGCAGAGTTAGACAGCATGAGAGAGACAGAGAGAAGGACTTCCTTCCATTGGTTTATCCCCCAAATGGCTGTTACTGCTGGCACACTGCACCGATCTGAAGCCAGGAGCCAGGTGCTTCCTTCTGGTGTCCATGCGGGTGCAAGGGCCCAAGCACTTGGGCCATCCTCCACTGCCTTCCTGGGCCACAGCAGAGAGCTGGACTGTAAGAGGAGCAATCGGGACAGAATCCAGTGCCCCAACCGGGACTAGAACTTGGGGTGCCGACACCACAGGTGAAGGATTAGCCTAATGGGCCACAGTGCTGGCTGGAAGTTTACATACTTTAAAATTCAGAAACTCAGTGTCATAAACTATGGAACTAATTAACTTAGTTCTACAATTATGCTGCATTTGATTCCTGCTAGAAATTGCAGGCATCTGGCTAAAGATTAATGTGCAAATCAGAAGTTTCTATCAATAAAGTAATTTAATATATAGTAAATATTTATTATTGAACTTAACATCTGAATGGTTGTAGGTCATTTAATCATGTTATCATTTTATCATATACTTTGTCACAAGAATAATGAGGATAGCCGGCGCCACGGCTCAATAGGCTAATTCTCTGCCTACAGCGCCAGCACACCGGATTCTAGTCCTGGTCGGGGCACCGGATTCTGTCCCGGTTGCCCCTCTTCCAAGCCAGCTCTCTGCTATGGCCTGGGAGTGCAGTAGAGGATGGCCCAAGTACTTGGGCCCTGCACCCCGTGGGAGACCATGGATAAGCACCTGGTTCCTGCCTTCCATCAGTGTAGTGTGCCGGCTGCAGCGTGCTGGGCCGCGGCGGCCATTGGAGGCTGAACCAACGGCAAAGGAAGACCTTTCTCTCTGTCTCTCTCTCTCTCACTGTCCACTCTGCCTCTCCAAAACAAAACAAAACAAAAAAACAAGAATATTGAGGGGGTAAAGTGTAAAGGATTTAACCATCAAGTTATTTAGTATCTTAATTACATGTTTGAATTTTGATAGTTGACTGACTTTCTTAAAACACTGATTTTTTAAAATATAGACTAGTTTGAAATATTTAAATAGTCCATTATATTATGGTCAGAATCAGATTTTATTATCAATTTACCACTAAATGCCTCTTATTTAGAAGAAAATTAATACGACAGTGAAATAAATTTCTTATCTACCTGGAGGAAAAATTTAAGGACAAACTATTATTGCATTATGAATTCTAACAAAATACAGAAGTTATACAAATGATCATGTGACATCCACAGAAAAATTAGTTTAATATATTGAAAGATACCTCAAGATGTTTATTTCTTTTTGCAATCTCACTTGGCGTCTTTCCATCTTTGGTTTGCAGAGTTTTATTAGCTCCAAGTTCAAGCAACTTCAAAACTACACTTTTATGTCCCTGACGTGCTGCCCATGTTAAAGCCTTTAAGTGGGAAAGGAAGATTGTTTAAAAAGACGACTGAGTATATATGAGACAGGAAAAGTTTTCCACAGTTTTTATGGCACAATAAAAAAAGAGAATACAGCTAATTAATGGAATGAAGCAATCTCTTCATTTCACAATATATCGTAAACAGATTTTCAAAGTTGTAATTGGGAAGCAGATTGCAGTACTCGGTGATTTTATTAGAGCAAACAGTTGTTTCATACAGTTAAATTATCTAAGGGAATCAAATTATTTAACTGCCAATCACTGAAGTGTCTTCTTCAAAAACAAATTCTTATATGTTTGCTAGAGCCCATACTTTTTGTGTGTACAGCTTCTTTAGTCAGGGGTAAGGACTGAGAGCTAGATAATTTTTTTTTTTTAATTTCAGCTTTTCTATTTTCAGTTTTTTCCACTCAACTGTGATTTTATCCCAGCCTTTCTGTAATTATTTTTTCTAAAAGACTACATAAGCCAATAAGACATTTATTATCAAGTATTATGTGTTATACATACTTGAATGTGCTAGATTTTCATATGTCTGGCACTCGTAGGTTTGCTTACACCATCATCACCACAAACATATGTGTTTTGTGGTTTTATCACTAATCTTAATGGGTCACCATCATATGTGTAGTCCTTCTTTGACTGAAACATCATTATGTAGTACAAGACTGTATTTTTTCACCTTTTTAAAAATGGACACATACCCTTCTGTAATTATTCTTAAAAATTTTTGTAGATTACTGATAATATTAAAATGTTATTGGTATCTTAGAAATACAAAGTGACATTGCAAAAGTGTTTCTCACAGTATAACCATTCTCATCCTGGATATTAACTTCTGCTCCATGAGCAACAAGCAGAGCAACAACTTGAGGGTGACCATCCCGAGCAGCATACATGATGGGAGTCATAAGTCTCCTAAAGAGGAGGAAAATACTTTTGTTAGTGTTATCACTGATGACTACTCAATTCCACGAATTTAATCATACTCAGTACTGCCAGTATTGCTTTGAAAGCACAGGAAAAGAAATGAAAATTGTTAATAAATCAGGTGGTTTAAAAATTCAATCTCCCAGAAAATAAGTAAATGTAAAAAAGATGACAATTTAAAAGTACTTTATGCTTACACAGCACCCTCTAGTGAAGAAACATTAAAAAATCGCTAACCCATGCTTCTAAATGTTTCATTAATTGACATGTATATCAAAAAACTAGCGTACCCACACTATGGGTATATTGACAGATGATACAAGACTCCTACCGTCATAGGATTTGTTAAATAAAATGGATTTAACAGATTGCTGAAATGACAATGTGAATTTTAAAACTTTCTCTTATTTCTTAATATGTCATTATGATTCTACTTTAGTTTCAGGCTGAGTATTTTCTAGGGGTACACAGTGGTTTCTCTCTAGTTAATCATTTCCCCAAATCAGATGATCAACCCTTCTATTCCCAGAACTTGGTCAGCTTCTTGGCCAACAGCAAAGGACAACAGAAATATCTGATCAGTTCTATTTGGGCTGAATTTAACATCACAACCTTTTTAAAAGGATGTTTGAGATTCTGGGCCTACTCTTCTAAGTTGACCCCAAATTGTGATTACATAAAAAGAACTTTTAGAAAAGAGAAAAAAATTAAATAATTGCAGAATGCTAGGTTTTGATCTCACTAAGGAAGTTTCTGTTGGCTTTTCAAATTATATACACAACCTACAAACACAATGTTTCTCTATAAGGCTTGTTAACGTGAGGTATCTCCTGAATCTGATCATCTCACACCATTGTCTTCAGCACAAAAACAATTCACACATTTATCTCTTTCCTCTATTTTCTAGTAAGATTTGAATGTTTTATTTGAAGTTATATGCTAAAGTATTTGCAGAACACTGTCTCTTCTACCTTGAATATCTCCTATTTGGTGGCTTCATTAGATAGACAATCACTACAAGGTGAGAATCAAATTTCCTGAATAATGTAAACAAACATAAAAATACAAACACAAAAAATTTACATCAGTTGATAATTCAGATTCTTCACTGCTTCCACAATAGTCTCTCTTTTCTACTGTACTTCCTTTCACACCTCCTTTCGATCTTCCCTACTGCAGGAAGCCACAATTAACCCTATCACCCAGGACGAAGTGCAGGCATCATTCACGACTCTTTTCTATCACTCCATTTATAAGTCACCAGCTGGTACTACTGGCACCACTTTCATAATATATTCTTATCAGAACACGTCTCATCACCTCATTAGCTTTGGCAGTAGTCCAAGATACCATCATCCTTCTCTGACCTGTGTGTTACTGCAATAGCATCATAACTGTTCTCCATTCTCCCACTTTTTATTTTCTTTGAAAATGCCAAGTTCTTCCCCTTTCAGACACTGTCAAGTGTTGTTCCCTCTACTTTTCCTCTGCCCGAATTTCACATTGCTCAATTCTACATCTTGCTTAAATCCATATTAAGATGAAGAAAATTAGCAAACCTACAGTTAGACTGATCAGAATAAAAAGAGAGGACACAAATGACCAGTATCAGGAATAAAAGAGTTGACATCAATAGATTTTAAAAGTATACGGCAGGGATGTATGTTGTGGTGCAGTGGTTTAGGCCACTCGTTAGGATGTCTATATCCCATAGTGGAGTGCCAGTATGTGTCCTGGCTCCTCCAGTTGCAATCCAGCTTCCTGCTGAGGTACCTAGGAAGGTAGTGGATGGTTGCCCAACTGCTTGGGTTTCTGCAACCCATGGGGAAAACCTGAATGGATTTCTAGGCTGCTGGCTATGTCCTGGCCCAGCCTTGGTTTTTATGGGCATTTGAGGAGTGAACCAGCAGATGGAAGATCTCTCTCTCAATTTTTCCCCTTACGCCACTCTGCCTTTTAAATAAATAAATAAATAATTTTAAAAATATAAGGAAACATTATAAACAAATTTATGCCAAAAAATTTGACAATTTAGATCAAAGGGACAAATTTTTCAAAAGAAACAAATTACATAGGCTCATTCAAGAATAAATAAATAACTTAAATAACCCTAGATGTATAAACAAATTGAACTGGTATTTTTTAAAAGATTTATTTATTTGAAAAGCAGAGTTAAAGAGAGACAGAGGCAGAGAGGCAGAGAGACAGAGGTCTTTCATCTGCTGGTTCACTCCTCAGATGGCCGTTGATGGGAGGAGCTGCACCGATCTGAAGCCAGGAGCCAGGAGCTTCTTCTGGGTCTCCCAGGTGCATGCAGGGGCCCAAGGACTTGGGTCATCTTTTATTGCTTTCCCAGGCCATTACAGGGAGCCTGGGAGCCAGATTGGAAGTGGAGAAGCTGGGACTCAAACCAGCACCCATATGGGATTCTGGCACTGCAGGCAGTGGCTTTACCCACTACACCACAGTGCCGGATCTGACAACAACTTTTAATAAAAACTCACAGCAATGTCAAAATAGACAGGGACCTTCTTAACTTCATAATGGCATTTATGAAACACAGCTGACATCATACTTAATAAACAAATATTGAATACCTTCTGCCCAAGATCAGGAATAAAATAAGGATATCTGCTCTCATCACTTCTATTTAACAATGTGCTTAAAATTCTAGTCAGTGCAATAAAACAAGGGAAAAAAAAAACAGAAGAGATAGGTGTCCTGATTTAGAAAAAGCAAAATTGCATACAGCATAATCTATGTAGTTGACAGAATCTTAAAAACAGTACTTGAACTAATGAAAAAGCTTACCAAGGTTGCCATATACAAGATCAATAATAAAAATCAAACTGCATTTCTATATACTATCAATGAATAATATGAAATAGAAATTGATTTTCAAATAATTTATAATAGTAAATTATAAAAACAGACCTGTATTGCTATTTATTAGAAATAAACCTACCACTTGCATACACACACACACACACAAATTGATAGGTCTGTATATATATGACTTATAGTCATTACCTCACTTATGATTTGGATCCCAAATATGTACTTTATCCCTAGGTATTCAGATCTTAATTACCAGAAGAAATGTGGACACTACTTAAAAGCATGACTCCTGGAATCAAAATATGTGCTTTCTCATTTCAGCTCTACCACTTACTAGCTGTGACACTTAGTAAACTATTTTAGATGCCTCAACTTCCCCATCTATAAATTAGGGAAGATAACAGTACACAATTCAAGAAGTTGTTAGAAGAATTAATATATGTGAAAAGTTTCACATATAAATGTTATTATTCACTCACTTAAAATGCATTTATTAAGCATTCACATGTGTCACATACTATTCTTAGTATGTGAGGTACAGCATATATAATATACATGACCAAGTCACTGCCATAATGGAGCTTACATTCAGGTAAAATGCTGTTTCTGCTGCTATTGCTGATCCAACCAGAGAACAAATGTAGAACAAAGATGGTTGAACATGAAGACTATTTACATGAAATGGAAGTTTTATTTCTGTTGTAGTATTAGCCCATATCAATGAACTTTACAAAGATCTGAATAGTTAAGACTGCTAAAATCTTGTTTCCAGATCACAAGATATTTTCAGCTTAAAATATTTTTCTGAACAAATTATTCAGTAATAATGGCATAATCTCTCAATATATTACTAAGAACTCAAATAATATTAATTTCTACACTGAGTATGACTTCTCTGTTAACAGAATTAGAGTGATCCAAAAAAGCTTACTGAATCTCAGTAAATATTTTGTCCTTATTTATAGATTACTAAAATTATAAAAATATTGATGTATTTGCTTTAAGAGGCAAAGTGACAGAGACAGAGAAAGTTCCCATCCTCTGGTTCAGTCCCCAATTGGGGAAGCCAGGAGCCAAGAACTCAATTTGGGCCTCCCATATGGGTGTCAGGCAACTTGAGACCTCACCTATTGCCCCCCACAGAGCACATCAGCAGGAAGCTGAACCAGGGAGCAGAGTCAGGATTTGAACTCAAGCACTCTGATATGGGATGCAGTTAATGGCAAGTATCATTTTAAGGACTTGCTAAATGCCTATATTAATTACTTTTATTTTGTCATCTACATAGAATAACAGGTATATGATTTATAACTAAGTAAAAACTAAAGTGCTTTTTTAATATTTTCAAGTAGTTACTGCTACTAGAATATTATTAAAATAAATTAAGTACAATAACATATAATATTTTGTTCTTTTGTATCCAAAGGCTACAATTATGTGTATTTCTTATGGAATATTGCAAACATGATTTATAATTATTTTTTAACTTCCCGAACTCGTAAGTCAGAACTGTACAAATTTATTCAAAATGACATGGGGCGATCGCTGTGGCTCACTTGTTTAATCTTCCACCTGCAGTGCCAGCATCCCATATGGGTGCCGGGTTATAGTCCTGGTTGCTCCTCTTCCAGTCCAGTCCTCTGTTGTGGCCCGGGAGGACAGTGGTGGATGGCCCAAGTGCTTGGGCCCCTGCACCCGCATGGGAGACCAGGAGGAAGCACCTGGCTCCTGGCTCTGGATCGGCACAGCTCCATCCATAGCGGCCATTTAGGGGGTGAAAAACGGAGGGAAGACCTTTCTCTCTGTCTCTTTCTCTCACTGTCTATAACTCTACCTGTCAAATAAATTTTAAAAAATGACATAACAACTTATTAATAATATGCAGACATATAATCCTATAAACACCCATATCATCAATATTTTATAATCTCAACATTGAGTATTAATTCAAAGAATTAAAAACCTGTTGTACTGTGCTAGGTATCTCAGTAATTACTTATAAAAAGCTTATAAAATATATATTACTTGTCATTTTACAGATGAGCAAACAGATTGAGGAGCAAGAAGTTTTCTTGTTAAAGGATAAACATTTGATATATGACAGAGATATTATTTTGGCTGAGTGTTTAACCTCCAATAGTCTCCCCCTAAATTTTACTTTTCTAAACTATTCTGATATAATGAAATCTAGAGTTCTCTAAATTTTTGTGTATTTAATCATGAAAGATGGGGTAGATTTCAGAGGCTAATTCCATAATATGACAGAACTAGGGACCCGAATGAAAAACAGGGCTGCAATACAATCTCAAGGAATTGGCACTCTGGCAGAATTATCAGAGGTATCATGAAAACTGTGAATGTTTTTCATTTGCTTGAATATTATTTATTAAAATGGAAGTTTTCTGAATATGTACTGAAATTTTTCTGATATTGAACTAAAAACTGAAATTCTTTTAGACATCAATTTCTCTTGGAATCGCAGCAACTTATAGGGAAATAATTTGCTATTATAAATTTACATGGATATTAATGGTTATACTGCAAATGCTTCTTTTTTCCTAACAAATGATGACAGTACTTCAGAAGGTCCTTGGAAAAATGGAATTAAAGGATAAATTTTGTTGTAATTTTTTTAAATACATGCATTTTTTCATAATATTCACTTTCCAGAAGCTTTTTGAAAACCATTATATGGCTTGCTTCCTAAAAAGCTTCAAATTACTACTGTAAAATGTTACAGAAGTATTGCAATGGTTTCTAACTTCTAAGAAAAGTTATTATTTGCTGAATGTAAGAGCAAACCCCTGTAACAGTGTCTAGATTATCTAAATGATGCACTGCTTAGCTTCAAAACAGCTATTATGATATGTTCCATAAGGCTGCAGGGCAATTTTGAAACAGGCCTTTCAGTGGTTCTACATTCATAAGAAATTGTAAAATCTGTAGTTTCTTGCCAGTTACAGTTTAATGAAATGGCAGTCATATTACCTCCTCAATGAGGTTACAAACGCTTAAATTAACAGATCTACTCAAGTGACATGTTTGCTATTGACATTTTTTTTTTTTTTTTTTTTTGGACAGGCAGAGTGGACAGTGAGAGAGAGAGACAGAGGGAAAGGTCTTCCTTTGCCGTTGGTTCTTCCCCCAATGGCCGCTGGGGCTGGTGCACCGTGCTGATCCAAAGCCAGGAGCCAGGTGCTTCTCCTGGCCTCCCATGCGGGTACAGGCCCAAGCACTTGGGCCATCCTCCACTGCACTCCAGGGCCACAGCAGAGAGCTTGACTGGAAGAGGAGCAACCAGGACAGAATCTGGGGCTCCAACCAGGACTAGAACCCAGTGTGCCGGTGCCACAGGCGGAGGATTAGTCTATTGAGCCATGGCGCCGGCCCAACATTGGTTTTCAATATTAATTTTCTTGGTATTTATTTCTTACGATTTAAAGAATTCTTTCCTCTCTTCAAACCACTGCGATTTGGTTTTGCTTGCTCCTTCTCCACAATTACTTTTTAATAATTTACTTTCTAGAACATTACATTTCTGGGGGCCAGTGCTGTGGCACAGCAGGTTAATGCCCTGGCCTGAAGCACTGGCCATCCCATGTGGGCACTGGTTCTAGTCCTGGCTGCTCCTCTTCTGATCCAGCTCTCTGCTATGGCCTGGGAAAGCAGCAGAAGATGGCCTAAGTCCTTGGGCCTCCACACCCACCCGGGAGACCCAGAATAAGCTCCTGGCTTCAGATTGGTGTAGCTCAGGCTGTCGCAGCCAGTTGGGGAGTGAACCATCAGATGGAAGACCTATCTGTCTCTCTCTCTTTCTCCTCTCTGTGTAACTCTTTCAAATAAATAAATAAATCTTTAAAAAATTACATTTCTTAAAAAAATTACATTTCTTTAGCAACTGTATATATTTATAGAGTATAGCACAGCATTTAAAACTTTCATATAATGTGTATTGATTAAACCAGGGTAACTGACATCTCTCCCTCTTTGCCACTACCTTACAACTGGAGCTACTATAAACATAAAGGTATAGGTAATTCACTTGCTGATTTCATTTCCTTTGGGTATATTTCTAGGAGTGGGATGTCTCGGTCTCATTATGTCTTTGATTTTCATTTCTGTGATGGCTAGGGATATTTTTTCATATATTTGTTGGCCACTTGTATTTCCTCTTTTGAAAAAAATTTTTTCATGTCCTTTGCTCTTCTCAACTACATTAATTTTTTGTTGAGTTTTTTAGTACTCTATATATCTTGGACAGTTATCTTTCATCAGATAAGTAGTTTGTAAATATTTTCTGCCATTCTTGTCAGTTTTCTCTTCATTCTGCTGTTTCCTTTGCTGTGCAGACACCTCCCTCCTTTTTTACCTTTAATTTTATAATAACATAATTTTCAATTCACTTTATAATCACAGGATTAATGTACCACCAACCATAATGTTCAACCACTAAAAAGTAAAAAGGCCACTGTTCCACAGGAGTATAGACAAGGCTATAAATAATGACCAAATCATAAAATGGCAGTTTCATTCTTACATATTTTTTGTATTCTATATTAACCACCACACATCAGAGAAAACATGTATTTGTCTTTTGGGGACTGGCTTACTTCACTACTCATAATGGTCTCCAGTTGCATTTTTGTTGCAAAAGACATGATTTCATTCTTTTTATATGGCTGAGTAATACTCAATTGAATATATATATATATATATATCATATTTTCTCTATCGTAATTCATCAGTTGATGAATATCAAGGTTGATTTCATGAATTAGTTACTGTGACTTGAGCTGATATAAACACGAGGGTACAAATAATTCTTTCATATACTGCTTGTGTTTTTATTTTGCTTTTGCCTACACCAATGTCTTGAAGTGTTTCACTGATGTTTTTCTTCTAGCAATTTTGTAACTTTGGACCTTACATTTAGGTCTTTGATCCATCTTGATTTTTGCATATAATGAGATGGGAGTCTAATTTCATTTCCTCACATCTGAATATACATTTTGCCAACACCATTTATTGAAGAGATAATCCTTTCACCACTGTGCGTCCTAGGCACAGCTGGCTCTATGTACGTAACTTTTTTTTTCATTCTGTTCTATTGATCTATGTGTTGGTTTTTATGCATGTACCATGTTTTAATTATCACAGTTTTAAAGTATTCTGAACTCAGATACTGTGCTGCCTCCAACTACATTTCTTTTGTTCCAAATCACTTTGGGCTATTCTGTGTCTTCTGTTATTCCATGAGTTTTAGGGTTATTATAAAAAATGTCATGGCATTTTGATAGGGATTGCATTGAAATCTGTAGAATGCTTTGGCCAGTATAAACATTTTAACCATATTAGTTTTTTCAATCCATGGACATGGAATATCTTCCCATTTGTGTGTGTGTGTGTGTGTGTGTGTGTGTCCTTTATCATTTCTTTCATTGATTTCATTCTTGTCATTATAAAGATCATAGTTAACATTATTCATAAATATCTTATTTTTTTAGATACTATGGATGAAACTGCTTTCTTGATTTCCCTTTCAGCAAGATTTTTATGATATTAAAATGTTACCATTACTTGTATGTTGATTTTGTGTCCTAAAACTTAATGAAGTGGTTTATCAAGCTCTAACAGCTTTCTGTTGCAATGTTTAGATTTTTCTGTGTACAAACTCATGTTATCTCCTACTGTGGATATTCTGATCTCCTTTCCAATTCGAATGCCTTTTCTTTCTCGTCTCTAATTGCTCTTGCATAGACTCCTGCTACTATATTGAATAAGAATGATGAAAATGAACATCCTCGTCTTATACTGTATCAGAGGAAATTTTTCCTCATTTAGTGTACTTGCTATTGTTTTGTCATATAGCATTTATTATGTTTCTCTTATACCTAATTTGTTCAGAGTTTTTATCATTCAAGAATGTTGAATCTTATCAAATGCTTTTGTTGTACCTATTGAGATAATCAAATAGTTTTTGCTCTTCATTCAGTTGATGTGAATCACTGCATTTATTGATTTTTTAAATTCTGAATCATCCTTGCATCCATGGATACATCCCACTTAATCATGGTGTATGACCTTTTTGATGTATTGTTAAACTGGGCTTGCTAATATTTTGTTTACAATTTCTGCATCTATATCCATCAAGAATTTTTTTTTAAAAAAACAAAGATTTATTTATCTGAAAGACAGAATCACAGAAAGAGGTAGAGACAGAGAGAGAGAGAGGTCTTCCATCCGCTGGTTCACTCCCCAGATGGCCGCAATGGCTCAGCTATGCCGATCTGAAGCCAGGAGCTAGGTGTTTCTTCCTGGTCTCCCATGTAGGTACAGGGGCCCAAGGACTTGGGCAATCTTCCACTGCTTTCCCAGCCCACAGCAGAGAGCTGGATAGGAAGAGGAGCAGCCGGGACTAGAACTGGTGCCCATATGGGATGCTGGTGCTTCAGGCCAGGGCTTTAACCTGCTGTGCCACAGTGCTGGCCCCAAGGATGTTTGTCTATAGTGTTTTTTTCATTTGTTCTGTTCTTGTTTGGTTTTGGCATCAGAGTAACACTGGTTTCTTATGAAGAGTTTGACAGAGATCCATATTCTTTGATTTTCTGTAGTAGTTTGAGAAGTATTAGAGTTATTTATTATTAAAATATTTTATAGAATTTAGTTGCAAATTCCTCAGTTTCTGGACTTTTGGTGGAAGATTGTGTGTTACTGCCTCAATTTTGTTACTGGTTGTTCTGCTTAGATTTTCTTTCTTCTTAATTTTGGTAAATTGTATGTGTCCAGGAATTTACCCGTTTCTGAATGTTTTCTAATTTTTGGCAAATAGCTGTTCATAGTTTATGATGCTTTTTCTGTGGTTATCACTTGTAATGTCACCCTTTTGTTTTCAAAGTTTATGCATTTTTATCTTTTTCTTTGTTGGGCTGGCTACAGGTCCATCTGTTTTGTTCATCCCTTAAAAACAACAACAACAACAACAACAAAAACTCATCTCTTTAAAAGTTAAGCTTCAATTTCATTTATTTCTGCTCTGATCCTTATTATTTCCTGCATCCTTTTATTTTGGGGTTTGAATTTCTCATTTATATAAGTCATCATTTTTCTCACTTCTTTAAATTGTCTGTCTATTCTCTGTCATCTCAGTGATTCCTTAGAATCATTCTTTTGAATTTTTTTCTGGAATTTCACAGATTTCCTTCAATTCAGGGTTTATTTCCAGAGTATTGCATTCCTTTTGAGGTGTCATGCTTCTTCATGTTTCCTGTGTCTCTATGTTGATGTCTGCACATCTGGTTTAACACTTGCTTCTTCCTGATGAACTAGGTTTCATTGGAAAATACTTCATTTAGATGTGATGTGGAGTGTCAACTGGGTAGTTGTTGGATTTGGGTTTAGGTGAGGCCAGAATCATCCTCCAACTGATCTATTCACCTATAACCAATGTTGGCAGTGTTCATGAGTGCTGCAATTGTCTACTCTGTGGAAGTTTCTGGAGGTAGTGACTCTGCAGTGCACATAGGTTTCTAAAGATTTGTATTCCCAAGTCCCACAGTGCTGAGTATCATTTCTACTGGGATTTGTGATGGTAGGAGTCACCCACCCGATGCTATGGGACATAGAGGGGGCTGTCTCCAGGCTTGGTTAACATCAGCAACCAGTCACAGAGCTACAGGACACAGAAGGCACAGTCTCCAGATCCCACTGTATATGCAAGATGACACTGGGACTGATGCCCTGGCCACCCAGAGCCCTGAGTCTCGAGAGGGATTTCACCAGGTACCACAGGAGCATGTGTAAGGCTGCTGCCAGCTCTAAGCCCCAAGAAGCAGAGATAGTGCAAAACAAACAAGCATGACTCCAGGGCCCTTCTATCACTGGTTCCATGGAATTTCTGGTGTTGATGGGATGAACTAGTAACCATTAAGACCGAATTGATTCTAGAAGTGGCTGTGCTGTAGAAGCTTGGGTCTGAGTCTTGGGGAGGCAAAGGAGGACAGAACAACATGGATTCTTTTCTTGGAGCAAAGCAGTTGCTTAGGCAGCAGTTAGTTTTCCAAACTAGACTGAAAGCCTATGAAGATCATGGAAATCCCCTGTAGTCAGCTAGGGCTGCTGGTCTGCATGATGATAGAGGTCAATGAGCTTTCCCACTTACCACTTCTGGGTAAACTGGAGTCCTCTGTCCTGCTCAGAAGGTGGGGTAAGGTTTTCCATGGGCTTCGTTCCTCTGTGCTGGCTTTCCCAGCCTATGCTATTTAGGCTTCTTGTAACTTCTTCACTGATGCTTCCCCTCAACCTCCTGAAAATATAGTCGTTTCTTGTTCTGGTTCATCTCTGTGGCACACATGAGTTCAGGGCTTCTCTACTGACCATCTTGAAGCTCAATCTCTGCTTGGTGCTTCTAACATCCAGCAGGTTTAGCAGAGGCCAATAGCTACCTGGATTCCTCTTTCTTTTTCTAGCACTCAGACATATATTCTATCCTCCATGCTCTTCCCCTCTCACTACATAAAAATCATGCCTGAATGATCTCACCTAGTCTCCTGACTTTGTTACCATATTGATGGCTGCAAAGTCTGTTATCACTAGCTCAGGTTTTGCTCCTGAGCTTCAAATCATACCTATCATTTCTAACTGGGTGTCCTAACAGAACTCAAGATGAAAACACATCCATATCTGAAGTTATCAGCTTCCTATAATACATATTTGTTATTACCTATCTTGCTAAACAGCATCACCATCCATACATTACCTGACCCAGAAACCTGAATTCATCTATAACTCCAGGTTGTGCCTTCAAGTCTAATAAATCAGCACTCTACTGCTGCTGCAATTATATTACATCTTAATTATTAGATTAATGGACTCCAGCTCATTAATTATAAATTTTCTTTCCTCTGGAAGTCCTATATTCATACACACTCTGATTGTTATGCCTTTTAATTCTTCTCTTCAACAGGCTTCTTCCTAATCTACTTCTAGGAATTCATCTTAGAAGCCAACATGTTCCTAAATCCTTAGATACCTTACCCAATCTGAGTTAGAGATTCCCCCCTCTCCTCTATGTCCTCACAACACTCTGTTTACTTTATCAGTTCATCTATCATGCCAAAATGTATTTACTTATTTCCTCCATTAGACTGTATGTTCCTTGAGGACAATGACCCTGATCTTTCCATCTACCTCTTATTGCCCACAGTAACTACTGTAATGATCTATGACTTGTGATATGCTTATGTTTAAAATAGGTAGGTCTTTCTCTTTACCTATTACATATCCCATGCTTATAGATTGTAACAGTGCATTTCCTTCCTTACTCATTCTACATATATTAGATCTTCCTACTGATAGACACATGTTGAAGTTTCCTGCTATAGTTGTATTTTCATCAATTTCTTTTTTTTTTTTTTTAAGTTTAATAGACTTTGATTAATGGATTTAGCAACCATGCGGTCTTATGTGTAAACATCTGGTTATCTTTTGTTTTTAAGCCAGTTTCTTTTAGTTGATAAATTCACTCTTTTCACATTTAGTATCTTGTAATATTTAACTATACTCCTTTTCTGTTTTCTTGTTTGCTATTCAGTACATTTTTCCTTTGGATATCTGACAAATCTACTTTTCCATTTTTTATAAAAAAAGAATTCTATTGAACATTTTTGTACTTCAGTTTCATAGTAAAATATGAGACTCTATTAGATATAAGATATATTTCCCCTAAACAGATTTTGTTTTATTTCTTCTACCACCATACTCTAATTCTCCCCTACTTCTATTCATAATAGGATAAGACCTAAGAATTTTTAAAATTTATTATTATTTGAGAGGGGGGTTGGGGAAGGGAGAAAAAGCAAGAACATTCCATCTGCTGGTTCACTTTCCAAATACCTGCAATAGCCAGATTGGGCCAGGATGAAGCCTGGTACCAAAAACACAATCCAAGAGGAATAATCTTTGAGTAACTCTTATTTCACTCTCTCTTCTTAGGTGACCCCGACTCCTGCAAAAACTATAGCCCTTGGATTTTGTTGGCATAGTTTAGTACTCACCAGAATTTCATTAGTTTGTCTTGTCTGTTTCTAGAATCCTCAGCACACATATTTCACATTCCTAGACAGTCTAATACTGTCCATTAAACATACATGTATCAAGGTTCATCACTTTTCACTGTTTCTATCCTTCCTCTTCATAAGGTCTCCATTCTGATTAATTTTAGTTTGGTTGTTTCCTCAAGTATTTTCCTTAGATAAGGTATTTGAAAAATGTTTTGAGTTCTTGCATATCCTTGAATATCTTTCCTTTACCCTGACAAGCAAAGGATAGCCTGAGAATCAGATTTTTTAGAATGGGAGCCTTTGTCTCAGTCTACAGCTGTAATTCCATCTTTTTCAAGTTTTAATAATTTCAGGTAAGAAGTCTGATGCTAATCATTTTTTAAAAAAATACTGGCAAGTAATTATATATATTGATGAGGTTCAATGGGACTCTGATGTTTACATTACGAAATTATTAAATCAAGCTAATTAACAAATCTGTCACATCCCATAGTTATCTTTTTTGTGATGAAAATTTAAAATTATTCTTTCACTAATTTTCAGACACGTCATGTGCTATCATTTATTATAGCACCATTTTGGACAATAGAACACTGAAGTCTATTCTTTCTAACTGATTTTTTACCCCTTGATCTGTATTTCCAAACCCTGTCCTCATACTCCTCTTTTTGTTCTCCTTTTTTAAAAACTCAATTCTGTTTGGAGGTTTAATGCAAATTTTCTTTGTCCTTAGAACTTATATATTTTAACAAAAATATATGCCTAGGTGTGTTTTTCTGTCTCATCAGTTCAAACTAGAACTCAGGAATTTTTTTCAATATGCAGCTTGTTCTTCAATATAGTCTTCACATCATTTTTCGGTTCAGGAAATACTTTATCTTCCATATGTTCCTTTTTCTTCCCTTCATTAATTTTGGATTCAAATATCATACCTTTTAAGTTCCAAGGAATCCTATTCATGTTGCATTTAGACTTCCTTTTGAAATTTTGATTTTTACTCTGGCTTGCAACCCTCGACTTCTGCAATTTTATTGCAGAAGCTAAATATTTTAATTGTCAATCCTTTCTCTAGATGCAGGGAAGTTTCTTATTCTCTGCTGCCTCTTTAGGGCTCATGTCTGATTGTTAGAATATTTTTAATGGAAGAAATCCTTTCCAAATTTTGGAAAATCAAAGAAGTTTCATATACAACAAGTCTCTAGTTTAAAAGAAGACTTTAGACTCTGTCCACAAGTATCTAATGAATTTTCTCTGCTTTGCTCCCTGAACTCTTCCAAAGTCAAGGAGAGATGACAGCCCACTTGTTCAGCTCCAAGTCTTTAGGAATCTGGACACCCATGCACAATTAGTTTCTCCAGGGTCTATGGATCTCCTAATTTCAATGTTTTTAAGAGCAGCTTCCTTCCATCTGGGCTCAGCTCTGTGCTCTCCAAAGGACTTCCTACCAATAGGGAAAGGAGATTTTTTTGCAGGGATGTGAACAAGAGCTTGAGAACTCATCAGTATCTAGTGGCCAGAAGGTCTTAGCAGCCTGAAGCTAGGGAAAGGCAAGTAGTTTGGAGTTGAAATTAAAAAAAAAGCAGAGAGAATGAAGCCCTGGTAGATAATTTTCCAGACCTTAGTGTGCCATTACAAAGGTCTTTGCAACCCAATTTATATGAGTCCACATTTTCACCTATTATTTTTTATTTATGTAGCTTCGTATTTTTAATGTTTAAGTACATTAAGACTTGAAATTATTTAAGTCTGAGGTAGGAATGCAGTATTAATTATTCCTTCAAATAGCTATCCATATCCTGAGCACCAAAATGATAGCCCAATTTCACCATGCTAATTTGAAATGCCACGTCAATTAAATGTGATAATTTCACATATTCATGCATTTTGCCCAAGATATTATTTTCTATATTATTTCCAGAAGTCAGCATGCTAGGTTTCCACTATACCACAGTTATAATTACTATGATATGGTATTTTAAATATTAGCCTGATTCTACAACATTATTCTTTAGCAAAACATACTGGTTTTTAAAAACTATTTAATTTGCACATATATACATTCTCTTTAAAATAATAAAGAGAAAGCTAAATGTTCCGTAATTTGGCTCCCTCCCTCCCTTACCATGGGCATTCATGGATATAAATTGGACATCTTTCCAGATCTTAGAAAAACAAAAATAACAAATTTTAAATATATAAACATGAAGAGCATATGAAAACACATGGAGATTGAACAACATGCTCCTGAGTGAACACTGGGTCATAGAAGAAATTATAAGAGAAATCAAAAACTTCCTGGAAGTAAATGAGGATAACAGCACAACATACCAAAACTTATGGGATACAGCAAAAGCAGTGTTAAGAGCAAAGTTTATAGCAATAGGTGCCCACATCAATGAATTTGGAAAGGCACCAAATAAATGAGCTTTCAGTTCAACTCAAGGATCTAGAAAAACTGCAGCAAACCAGACCCAAATCTAGTAGGAGAAGAGAAATAGTTAAAATCAGAGGAGAAATCAATAGGATTGAATCCAAAAAAGCATTACAAAAAATCAGCCAAAACATGAGCAGGTTTTTTGAAAAAATAAACAAAATTGACATACCATTGGCTCAACTAACTAAAAAAGGAAAAGACCCAAATCAATAAAATCAGAGATGAAAAAGGAAACGTAACAACAGACACCACAGAAATCAAAAGAATCATCAGAAATTACTACAAGGACTTGTATGCCAGCAAACAGGGAAACCTATCAGAAATGGATAGATTCCTGGACACATGCAACCTGCCTAAACTGAACCAGGAAGACACAGAAAACCTAAACAGACCCATAACTGAGACAGAAATGGAAACAGTAATAAAGGCCCTCCCAACAAAGAAAAGTCCAGGACCAGATGGATTCACTGCTGAATTCTACCAGACATTTAAAGAAGAACTAACTCCAATTCTTCTCAAACTATTCAGAACAATCAAAAAAGAGGGAACCCTCCCAAATTCTTTCTATGAAGCCAGCATCACCTTAATTCCTAAGCCGGAAAAAGATGCAGCATTGAAAGAAAATTACAGACCAACATCCCTGATGAACACAGATGCAAAAATCCTCAATAAAATTCTGGCCAATAGAATGCAACAACACATCACAAAGATCATCCACCCAGACCAAGTGAGATTTATCCCTGGTATGCAGGGATGGTTCAATGTGTGCAAAACAATCAATGTGATACGCCACATTAACAAACTTCAGAAGAAAAACCGTATGATTATCTCAATAGATGCAGAGAAAGAATTTGATAAAATACAACACCCTTTCATGATGAAAACTCTAAGCAAACTGGGTATGGAAGGAACATTCCTCAATACAATCAAAGCAATTCATGAAAAACCCACGGCCAGCATCCTATTGAATGGGGAAAAGTTGGAAGCATTTCTACTGAGATCTGGTATCAGACAGGGAAGCCCACTCTCACCACTGCTATTCCATATAGTTCTGGAAGTTTTAGCCAGAGCTATTAGGCAAGAAAAAGAAATTAAAGGGATACAAATTGGGAAGGAAGAAGTCAAACTATCCCTCTTTACAGACGATATGATTCTTTATTTAGGGGATCCAAAGAACTCTACTAAGAGACTATAGGAACTCATAGAAGAGTTTGGCAAAGTAGCAGGATATAAAATCAATGCACAAAAATCAACAGCCTTTACATACACAGGCAATGCCATGGCTGAGAAAGAACTTCTAAGATCAATCCCATTCACAATAGCCACAAAAACAATCAAATACCTTGGAATAAACTTAACCAAGGATGTTAAAGATCTTTACGATGAGAATTACAAAATCTTAAAGAAAGAAATAGAAGAAGATACCAAAAAATGGAAAAATCTTCCATGCTCATGGATCAGAAGAATCAATATCATCAAAATGTCCATTCTCCCAAAAGCAATTTATAGATTCAATGCAATACCAATCAAAATACCAAAGACATTCTTCTCAGATCTGGATAAAATGATGCTGAAATTCATATGGAAACACAGGAGACCCCGAATAGCTAAAGCAATCTTGTACAACAAAAACAAAGCCGGAGGCATCACAATATCAGATTTTAGGACATACTACAGGACAGTTGTTATCAAAACAGCATGGTACTGGTCCAGGAGCAAATGGATAGACCAATGGAACAGAATAGAAACACAAGAAATCAATCCAAACATCTACAGCCATCTTATATTTGATCAAGGATCCAAAACCAATCCCTGGAGTAAAGGACAGTCCATTCAATAAATGGTACTGGGAAAAATGGATTTCCACATGCAGAAGCATGAAGCAAGACCCCTACCTTTCACCTTACATAAAAATCCACTCAACATGGATTAAAGACCTAAATCTACAGCCCTACACCATCAAATTATTAGAGAACACTGGAGAAACCCTGCAAGATATAGGTACCAGCAAAGACTTCTTGGAAAAGACCCCAGAAGTACAGGCAGTCAAAGCCAAAATTAACATTTGGGATTGCATCAAATTGAGAAGTTTCTGTACTGCAAAAGAAACAGTCAGGAAAGTGAATAGGAAACCAACAGAATGGGAAAATATATTTGCAAACTATGCAACAGATAAAGGGTTGATAACCACAGTCTACAAAGAGATCAAGAAACTCCACAACATCAAAACAAACAACCCACTTAAGAGATGGGCCAAGGACCTCAGTAGACAATTTTTCCAAAGAGGAAATCCAAATGGCCAACAGACACATGAAAAAATGTTCAAGATCACTAGCCATCAGGGAAATGCAAATCAAAACCACAATGAGGTTTCACCTCACCCCGGTTAGAATGGCTCACATTCAGAAATCTACTAACAACAGATGCTGGCGAGGATGTGGGGACAAAGGGACACTAACCCACTGTTGGTGGGAATGCAAAATGGTAAAGCCACTATGGAAATCAGTCTGGAGATTCCTCAGAAACCTGAATATAACCCTACCATTCAACCCAGCCATCCCACTCCTTGGAATTTACCCAACAGAAATTAAATTGGCAAACAAAAAAAGCTGTCTGCACCTTAATGTTTATTGCGGCTCAATTCACAATAGCTAAGACCTGGAATCAACCCAAATGCCCATCAACAGTAGACTGGATAAAGAAATTATGGGACATGTACTCTATAGAATACTATACAGCAGTCAAAAACAATGAAATCTAGTCATTTACAACAAAATGGAGGAATCTGGAATACATCATTGCTGAGTGAATTAAGCCAGTCGCAAAGGGACAAATATCATATGTTCTCCCTGATTGGTCACAACTGACCGAGCATAAAAAAGGAAACTTGCTGAAGTGAAATGGACACTATGAGAAACAGTGACTTGATCAGCGCTTGTCATCACTGTTGATGTACAATTTAATACTTTATCCCTTTTAGTATTTTTTTTCTATTTAATACTAGTGGTTGAACTCTGCAATTAACACACAATTATTCTTAGGTGTTTAAATTTAACTGAAAAGTGATCTCTATTAAGTATAAGAGTGGGAATAAGAGAGGGAGGAGATGTACAATTTGGGACATGCTCAGTCGGACTTCTCCCAAATGGTGGAGTTAGAAATGTGCCAGGGGATTCCAATACAGTCTCATCAAGGTGGCATGTACCATTGCTATCTCACTAGTCCAAGTGATCAATGTCAGTTCACAATTGATCATACTGATAGGTCTAAGAGTCAAAGGGATCACACAAACAAGACTAGTGTCTACTAATACTAACTGAGAGAATAAAAATGGGAGAGAATGATTCAACATGGGAAGCGGATACACAGCAGAATACACATAGAATGGCAGATGTGCTAAACAGCACTCTGGCCTCAGAATCAGCCCTTAAGGCATTCGGATCTGGCTGAAGAGCCCATGAGAATATTTTAGGCATGGACAGCCAAGACACTCTGGAAAACAAACAAACAAACAAAAAAACAGGACCTAAATGAAATATCTCTGCGAGTGAGATCCTAGCAGAAAGAACGAGCCATCAAAGAAGGAAGTACCTTTCTCTGAAGGGAGGAGAGAACTTCCACTTTGACTATGACCTTGTCTAAATAAGATCAAAGTTAGCGAACTCAAAAGGCTTCCATAGCCTTGGCAACTCATGACTAGAGCCTAGGGAGATTACTGACGCCATAAACAAGAGTGTCAAATTGTTAAGTCAACAACTGGAGTCACTGTGCACTTACTCCTCAAGTAGGATCTCTGTCCTTAATGTGTTGTCCAATGTGAATTAATGCTATAACTAGTACTCAAATAGTATTTACACTTTATGTTCTGTGTGGATGCAAACTGATGAAATCTTTACTTAATATATACTAAATAGATCTTCTGTATATAAAGATAATCGAAAATGAATCTTGATGTGAATGGAATGGGAGAGGGAGCGGAAGATGGGAGGGGTACGGGTGGGCAGGAAGTTATGGGGGGGAAAAGCCATTGTAATCCATAAACTGTACTTTTAAATTTATATTTACTAAATAAAAGTTAAAAACATATATATAAACATGTACACATAATGGGTGGAATTTTGAAATTAAATTATCATACTGTTTATACAAAATTTTGCTTTGAAAGTAAGTGCAGACTCATTTTCCTATTTTGGAAGTTCTATTTTACCTAAGCAAGTTTTGATATTAAAGCATTTTGATTTTAAATTGTGATTCAGTTCTAAGTCTTACGAATTCTATTTAACCTCTTTTTAAATACAGTTATGATATGTAACTTTCAATACCTAATTTTATGCAATTGGCAGGTTTTTTTTGATTGTTGAATTCTAAATTTATTACACTGTGGTTAGTTAAGTGTTATACAGGATTATTTTTTAAAAAGCTATGGGTTAAGGATTCCTTTGTGGTCTTACAACATGACTGCATTTAGAAAATAATCCAAATATACCTGAAAAGAACCTATGCATGTTAGAGTCAGAATTTAGATAAATTTGACTCAGATATAATTGTAAGTTGTGTTATATGAATCTTTTATATATTTACTTTTGTATAATTTGTTGTACTATAAAGTCTTATAAAATTATGAGTTTGCCATTCCTTTTTTTTTAGTACTACTGGTTATTTTGTGTATTTTAACAATTTACCAATAAATTTAACAGTTTAGTAAGATAGTATATACATGCATTACACATATGACTACATATCAATAAAATCAATATAATTTCCTCTTTGTTCCCTTAAATAATGTTTGCCTAAAATTTTGCTTACTACCACAGAAATTTTGTCTTGATACCTACCAGGTATAAACATTTGCTAAATAAATTATATACTTTTTAGTACATTTATTTTAAATCCTTAAGCACTATTTTATTTTAGGTATGATTTCTTATGATTTTAGCCAATATGATAGTTGTAAGTGAGCTTTATCAATTATACATTCTTTATTATTAACATAGCTGGACTTATTTTTACCATACCATGGTAAATTCATGCTTCCATTTCTCCTTTTCAGCCTTGTCAGATCAATCAGGTCTGTTTGTTCCATTCCCACCTTCTTGATCTGAAAGCTGTCATCTTCCTTATTTTCTATTAGTATTTAACTTTTAAATACTTCTGCTTTTTTCTCTAATACCATTAGCCTCACTAATCATATTTCACAAAGACTAAAGTTAATCAACAGCTGCAGTCTCATCTGAAGAAAAACACTTTTTATTTTGCTTCATTCTCTCCTCAGCCATCAAACTCTAAACTTACTATCATGGAAATTTAGTATGAACTTAACATAAATGCTCATACCTTCTCTTTTCAAGGGCAACAGTTACTCAGATTTATTTATGTGTTTATTAATTTCTTCATTCAACATTATATCCTGCATTTGATTCTTTTTTTTTTTAATAAGGAAGTTGAAAATTTTATTGTTTCTTATTTTGCTGCAGAGCTGCTGCTTCACTATATAAAACAGTAACAGCAAATGTAGTATACTGCAAAGTTAAGACAGTATTGTTCTTTCTCTGGCACTGTACAACTAACAAAAACTGTCTGCATTTCCAGTTACTTCCAATAGAAAGATCATTACATATTTTGACTCAAATCCAGGGATGGGTATAAGCAAGTTACAATATTACATAAGGCTTAAGATAACAATGCTATCCTAGAATTACATTATTTGTATAACTTGTTTTTACGACAGAAAACTTCATGTATTCTGAATACTACTGCCTAGAGCCTAGTATAAAAATCACAAGGTACTGTGAAACAGATGCATATTGTGTTCATCTGCAATCATTACAGAATTAGGGGATATTTTCATCCAGTTGTAGAGTTGAAAGTATCATTTCTTCCCATCAATATTGCTAAAAGTTGCTATTTTAAGTCCTGTCTGCCACTAATTTAAGATAAAACTGTGCTGGATTAAATTATTCTATACTAGTTCATGCCATTCAACAATAGATTTTATGTATTTTTCATAGGCTTCTTCAATCATTAGTTCATCTAGTTCTGAAGGGTTGCTCAGTGTCATCTTGATCAGCCAACCATCTTCATACAAGATTTGCTGACAAGTACTGGGTTTTCTGCAAGGGCTTCATTAATTTCAGTTATTTCTTCTTAAAGAGGATAATAGAGTTCACTAGCAGTTTTCACACTTTGAAAAGCACCAAACTCATCTCTTTTCAATTTTGTCCCAACTGTAGGCAGACTACGATAAACAATATCTCCCAAAGCTTCCTGTGCAAAATTGCTGATTCCCACTATTCCAATACCATTTTCTGTTACCCACTCATGCTTCTCTGAATTTATGTACCGAGAGCAGAGTGGGTCCCATGTGCAGTGTCCGGACTGTGCCCAGCCGCAGTCACCAGGGCAGAGGCGAGCAGGGTGTGGTGGGCGCCAAGGCCACAAGCAGGCTGCAGGCTGCGGCTTGCCCCCATTGATTCTTATGTTTTTATTTTTTTCTTTGCCAGAAAAAATCTTAGACATCATTTTTAAGAGTCAGCAAATATTGGTTCTTGACCAGGAACACTTTCTGTGTACGTGGGGTCTTTTTCAGTTAGTGAAATGACTGATGGGGAGGTACTGGTATGTAGTAAGGATGAAGGATGTCCTTGCTGAAGATAACCTTAAGTTCTCATGTATATATGAAAGCCTCTTTATTTTGCCTTCATGAATGATAAAATGCCTAAATACAAAATTACCTGTTCAAAGTTAATTTCTCAGATCATTTGTCTTCTTCCATATATAGTTGCTACATTGTCAGATAAAATGTCAGATGGAATAAGAATTATATTGATAGGTAAATTTTCTGAGAGAAACTTTTAGTGTTTTTGCCTTTATTCTTGATATTATAAGATTCACTGTGGGTTTATATATATATAATTACATATTATTATAACAATATAGTAATATATTATAACAATATATTATTATATATTATATAATATACTATTATAGTAATATATTTAATAAATATTATATATAAAATTAAAATGTTCTATTTTAAATATATTTTTGTATTAATCTTACTATGTACCAGGATCTTTCAATCCTAAGGATTTTTATCTTCAATTTAGAAATATTACTGGCAACTCCTGCTTCAAAAATAATCTACATCTCATTTTTTACTTCTGGAATTCTTACTAGACAAAAGTTTGAACTTCTGACAAGGTTTTCTATGTCTCTTACTTTTTCCTTCATACTTTTCACTTCTGTAACCCTTTAAGTGTATTCTATGTTTCCTCACATCTTTTTTTTTTTTTAAAGATTTATTTATGTATATGACAGGTAGAGCTATAGTCAGAGAGAGGGAGAGACAGAGAGGAAAGTCTCCCATTTGCTGGTTCATTCCCCAAAAGGCCGTAAGGCCAGAGCCAGACTGATCTGAAGCCAGGAGCTTCTTCCAGGACTCATTGGTACAGGGGTCCAAGCACTTGAGCCATCCTCCACTGTTTTCCCAAGCCATAGGTAGATATCTGGGTCAGAAGAGGAACTTCTAGGATTAGAACTGATGCCCATATGGGAAGCTGGTATATGGGATGCTGGTGCCACAGGCAGAGGCTTAGCCTACTATGCCACAAAACCGGCTCATATCACATCTATCTTTCTAGGGCACTAACTAGTTCTTCAGCTGAGTCCCACCTGCTATTCTGTACATATACTTAAGTTTTAATATTCAAAAATGGTTTTTAATCCATAATCCACTGTCCTTGTTTCATAATTCCTATTTGTTACTTTGTGGAGGCAAATTCCTCTTTTATTGTTTAGAGGATACAGTTCTTTTTAGATTCTTCTATCTTTTCTGCTTTTTCTAGTCTAAGCTATTATTTTGTTGAATTTTTATGTCCCCATTTCCTGATGTTTACATTCTCCAGCATTTGATCATTTATATTTGTGCACCTACCTTCTGGTATACCATAAAGGCCTGCAAATATGGAAAACTCAAGACAGCAGTCCTAGGTAATACCATATTTCCCATCTATTTCTTCAGAGAGTTATTCCTTTTTTCATTTTAGAGAAAATTTCCCTTTTTATTTCAAATAGTTTTATTAAAATATTTTAATACTCTGATATTTATAACTTGCTGTAGAAGGGCAAGGCTTTAACATATTCTCAGCTGAACATCTTGAAGTCATAAACCTATTTTTCCAAAAATTCCTATTCTGTTTTTGGTCATGTTTTTCTTCCAGAATGTTTAGAATCATTTCATCAAGTTGAAGCAATCCTCTTGGCATTCCAAACAAGATGCTTAATTTTATAAATTAATTAGATAAAAAACAAGTATCTTTTTAAATGCTGTTTCAGGCCGGTGCCGTGGCTCAACAGGCTAATCCTCCGCCTTGCGGCGCCGGCACACCGGGTTCTAGTCCCGGTCGGGGCACCGGATTCTGTCCCAGTTGCCCCTTTTCCAGGCCAGCCCTCTGCTGTGGCCCAGGAGTGCAGTGGAGGATGGCCCAGGTGCTTGGGCCCTGCACCCCATGGGGAGACCAGGAAAAGCACCTGGCTCCTGGCTCCTGCCATCGGACGAGCGCGGTGCGCCGGCCGCAGCGCGCCGACCGCGGCGGCCATTGGAGGGTGAACCAACGGCAAAGGAAGACCTTTCTCTCTGTCTCTCTATCTCACTGTCCACTCTGCCTGTAAAAAAAAAAAAAAAAAAAAAAAAATGCTGTTTCATCCCAGCCAAGAACATGACATGTCTATTTATTCAATCTTCTTTTATTTCACTCAATGGAATTTTAAACTTCTATTCATTAGGTCCTTCACATTATTATTTACCTCTAGATACTGAGATTTTTCTCTTCTTGAGAAGGGGATCTATACTTTCATTGTATTCTTAACTGAGTCATTAACCAACTAAATTTTTTTGCAATATTATTGAAAAAACAATCTCATTTTATGGTTATTTCTAAGAATTTCTCAACTGATTATCTTCTGTTTACTAAGCATATATTCAAACAATCTAAAAACACCATAATTTTGTTTTACTTTCCTAATGTAAAAAGACCCAACAGCTTAACTAGAGGCAACACAGTTCAATGGTTCACACCAGGGGTCAGCAAAGCCTTTCTGTAAAAGGCAAAAGAGTAAATATTTTAGGCTTTGTGGAACATACAAGGATATGTCACAACTGCTCAGCTCTGCTGTTACAGCATGAAAGAAGACATAAACGGTTCATAAATAATGAGTGCAGCTGTGCTAATAAAAGTTTAGAAGTTTGCCAACTTCTGCTTTAGGGTATAAGCTGTGGAGTTATTCTGCCTAGGTTAAAATCTAGTTTTTGGCATTTACTGGCTGGGTAACCTTAGGCAAGATTTTTAAGCTCTCACTGCCTTTGTTTCTACAACTTTATATGGGCATAAATACTGTTTCTACATTTGTGGCACCAATTGATGATATTATCATACAGCGAGATCATCAGATAATAATGTTCAGTAATAAGAATAGTACCAGGGACAAAATAAATGCTCTGTCATGATTAGCTATTTTTATTAACTATATCTCATCTTCTCTTATATAATGAAATCGCCTAACAGTTCCCCCAAACAATGGTAAAACAAAGAGTGCCTATAATAAGCATTTTTGTCTTGTTCCTGACATTAAGCAAATGCTGCCAGTTTCTCCAGTCAGCATATGATTTGTTTTGGCTTCAGATATATATTTGTGAAATTAAGGAACTATTGATCAAATCAAACTTTAGGAGCATTATAAAAAGCAGAAAAACATTTTAACTTTTATTAAATGCCTTTCTGGTATTTATTAAAATAACTACCTTTAAAAAAATAACTTGGGGCTGGCACCGTGGCTCACTTGGTTAATCCTCCGCCTGAGGCGCCAGCATCCCATATGAGCACCAGGTTCTAGTCCCGGTTGCTCCTCTTCCAGTCTAGCTCTCTGCTGTGGCCTGGAAGGGCAGTGGAGGATGGCCCAAGTGCTTGGGCCCTTGTACCTGCATGGGAGACCAGGGGGAAGCATCTGACTCCTGGCTTTGGATCGGCGCAGCGCCGGCTGTAGTGGCCATTTGGGGGTGAACCAATGGAAGGAAGACCTTTCTCTCTGTCTCTCTCTCTCACTGTCTATAACTCTACCTGTCAAATAAATAAATTAATTTAAAAAATAAAAAAAAATAACTTGAGGGGCTGGCATTGAGGGACAGCCAGTTAAACAGCCGCCTATGACACCAACCTGTCATATCAGAATGCAAGTTCAAGCTCTGGGTGTTCTGCTTCCTACCCATGCTAATGTGACTTGAAAGCAGCAGAAGATGGCCCAAGTACTTGGTTGCAGGCACCCACATAGACAGAGCTCCCTGCTTGTGGCTTTGGCCTGGTCCAGCCCTGATGACTTGCCCTCTGGGAAGTTATCTTTTTCACTGTCTCGCCCTCCCTCTCTCTGTCACTCTGCCTTTCAAATAAACAAATAAATCATTTTTTTAAAAAAATCACTCTACTTGTATATAAAATTGTTTCCCTAGGACTGAACATTTTTCCACAGCTGACATGAATCCCATTGACTATTGTACTTCTGAATATCTGATTTGCTGATAATGTTAAATTTGCTGATACTTCCTTAAAGACTTAGGATTTTTGTATTTGTGTTCATAATAGATTGATTCATAGTTTTTTGGAATGAATAATTTTTAAAAATTGGATTTAAGGATCAGCGTTAGATTTGCTTTGCAAAAAAGAATTGAAATGCTTCTTTTTTTCATTAGGTTCTCCAACTATTCAGATAGTACTAGTTTAATCTATTATTTGGAAATTTAAAAGAAATGAACTGTTAAACTCTCT
The DNA here is from genome assembly GCA_949820135.1 of Sylvilagus floridanus. Classification (NCBI taxonomy): domain Eukaryota; kingdom Metazoa; phylum Chordata; class Mammalia; order Lagomorpha; family Leporidae; genus Sylvilagus; species Sylvilagus floridanus. The sequence goes on along the minus strand of OX463236.1, from coordinate 30,377,317 downwards.
TAGCCCAGTCCTTTCCATGGAAATTAGCTTCCTGACAACTGTTGTCAAAAGAGATACCAAAATCTCAACATACTAAAAATTTTAAAAGTAGAAGCAAGAAACCAACTTAAAAAGCCACTGCAACACATACAACAACAAAAATACAGAAAGATCTTATAAGTCAGTCAGAAACATGTGCACCACAAAATAGAAAAATGAAGAAGACAATTAAAAAGAAATAGAAATGACTATAAAATGTGGACGATTAATCAGCTAAATATTATTGAAAAGCACGCAGACTAAATGAAGTTATCATTATTTACAAATCAGATTGGAAAACAGATAACATTAAAAAATCTAGTGCTGTAACTGTATATGTCCTCTCAAATACTGCTGAAGTTAGTATAAAGTCATATAACTTTTTCGTAAGACAATTCAGGAATACCCATTACAGTCCTAAATATATGCATACATATACCTTTATTTCAGCAACTGTACTTTAGGAATATGTTCTATAGAGAATGTATCCATGTTGCTAAGGATATTCACTGCAGTATTTTCTGTAACGCTAAAATGTGGAAATAGTGTTCTTCAATAAAACAGTGTGTTAAGCAATAATATGATATCCATACAGTGGAATATTATATAGCTACTATAGAGAATTGGTGTCTATATACACTGGTGAGTATATTGTTCATGCAACACTTTTCAGTTAAAAAATCAACCTTAGTACAGTATACAGGGTATAACCACATTTAAAAACAAAGAAAAACCCCAATACATGGAAGAAATTCTTCAAGAATGTATACTAACAGCCTGTTCTGTGGAGAGAAAATAGAAGTCTTTTTACTCTGTAAGTTACAATAACTTTTCAGCATTTTTAACAGGAACCTTTCATGATCAGAATTTTAAGTCAAGTTCACATCTGCAAACTCTATCTTGAGGTATACAGGTACCAAGTTCTTAAATTCAGACAAATCTACTCACTACTTTCAATTATGAATACACAGTCCATGACTGTGGCAAGAGTAATGATCTTTTAACTGAACCTTTTGGTTCTAATTTATCCTCAACCTGCCTTCAGAATAACCTTTATAAAATGCTATTATATTCATTTTTCTTAAGTTGTTCAATAGTTTTCAGGATGAAATTTGTATTCTTTAACACAAATTACAGAGGTTAATAACTTGTAACTGCTGAATTCTAACCCAATTTCTACTCTAATATTTTCTGGCTACATTATTCACAACATCATTACTTACAACCACCTGAATGAAATACACTTTTTCACCCATCTCTGCACATACACCTCCATCTGCAGTGAATATTCATGCTAGCATCCTCAGTCTTCAGTTGGCTAACTTCTATTCATTCTTTGTTCCTAGAAACACCTTCACCTACTTTTAATCTTACCATGTTGTAAGTGCCTGCAGTCTCACAATATCTTATAATGTATTATCCAATTCTTCAGGAAGGGACTCGGGCTTCCATTTTCTATCTCCTTGTGTTTAGCATATATTAAGTGTTAATTTAAAAAAAACAGCTGAATTTACTAGTGATAATAAGTGAGGTATTTTTTAAAAATGTGTTTATTTAAGCTAAACTTGAAGTACTTTTTTTTTTCTTTGACAGGCAAAGTTAGACAGTGAGAGAGAGACAGAGAGAAAGGTCTTCCTTCCATTGGTTCACCCCCAAAATGGCTGCTACGGCCTGCACGCTGTGCCTATCCAAAGGAGCCAGGTGCTTCCTCCTGGTCTCCCATGCAGGTGCAGGGCCCAAGCACTTGGGCCATCCTCCACTGCAATTCCTGGCCACAGCAGAGAGCTGGCCTGGAAGAGGAGCAACCGGGACAGAATCTGGCGCCCTGACGGGGACTATAACCCAGGGTACCGGTGCTGCAGGCAGAGGATTAGCCAAGTGAGCTGCGGCACCAGCCAGTGAGGTATTTTTAATCTTCATCTACCAGATTTCATCCAAATTTCTGATAGTGAAGAACGGGTAAAACAAATAATGAAATTTATTATATAACCATAATTACATTTTTCCCCCTGAATGATAGTCTTCTGTTTATTTTCAATTTCTGGCTATTCGTTTTAATAAAACTTCCACTAGAGGGCATACAAAGAAAAGCAGAAACAAAATTCCATCTGGCAGGGAGAAAAAAGCAAAACAAAAAAATCCCATATATTTCTACACTGATTTATCACTTCTCTCTGTACCAGGGGTAAAATGGTTGGTTTATTTTCATGTCATAGTTTTATATAAACTCAGTACTATCTATTTTGCTCTTAATCTTAAAACAATCAGCTTATAGCTGGGAGATCAATGAAATAACTACAATAAGGGAGATTTAGAAAATGATAAAATTCTAGAAATTGGACATTCATCTCTAGCTATCAGAGTCGTTTCATTAGATCAACCCTCTCACTGAAAAAGGCTATAAGAGATGATAAAATAGAAAACACGTTTGAAGGCACAGTAGAAAAAAAGCTGCCAGACACGAAAAGCCTCAAGATCTTACAAGAAGAAAAAAACATCTGTTGGATTGAGTCCTACATTCTCTTCCACTTTTTCCCTTGAAGCATCTGCCGAAAGTGATGCTATAGAGAAGTCATATTTGTCTGGGCTTTGTCTTGAAAGCATTTGCAGATTTCTATGCTGCACAAAATATATTTATTATATATATATATATATATATATATATATAAGCTGTTAACATTCAGCATTCCAATCAAGATGAGGAAATAAAAACTGGCATTCATGACCTTCAAAAATAGTGTTGAAGTTAAACACAGCAAATGAGTTGAAATCATTGAAGGGCTATATGGGAAACAGACTAATTCTGAAACCCAGCCTTCAACCACCTTAACTCCAAATTATGTCAAGTGATGTGCCCTTGTTCTAAAGTAAGAAAATTAAATAATTTCTGGAAGCAAGCAGACCTGTACAGATGTTTAGATGTAATATCCAGCATTTAATCAAAAGTTATCAGGCATTTTAAAAGACAGAACCAAGTGACCTAAGGAGAAAACAGATAATAAAAATAAGTCTTTAGATGTTATCATAACCACACTGTGGAATAAGTGTGATTATTTCAAAAAATGGGAGGTAAAAATAAACTTTTAATTGTAAACCTGTATTTTAGGGGAGCAAAAGATGTAATCAGAAACTGCAGACCTGAAAAACAGGAGTAGTTGAAATTAGGAAGCTGACAGATGGATTTTATAGCAGATTAGATACAGAAGATAACTGATAACTTGGAAAACAGGCAAAATGAAAATAACCAGTGTGAAATTTAGGGAAGAAAAAAGATTTAAAAAATCTAGTCATTAATGTTAAAAAACAAACAGGATATGAGTGCAATAGTTTTAATTTCATCTGGAGAGAATAAAGCAAAAAAAAAAAAAAAAAAAAAAAACACATAGCTTACTGGCTGGAAACCTCCTCAAACAACAGATTTAAGTTCTATGATTCACCAAAAAGGCAGACTGGCTGGTTTGCTATGTTCAAACCCATTTTGCTTACTAAGACTATATCATTTAAGTCTAGAGAAAGAATGTGGAGGAAGGGAGGCTGGTAATAGCAAAATACCAGCATTGTGGGGCAAGAGCTCACCTATCCACAGCCTGTGATAGTAAGGATCAAAGCTCAAGAAAAGAAAAATTCAAGACACTAGGAGGCATGAGATGCCTTAACAATACCCAGGAAAACAGAGTAGGAATCACTGCTTCTAAATGTTCAAATTACTTGCTTATTTGATTTGAATTACATCTAAACCACTTTATTTTCAGTTTTTCAAAGAAGAAACTAAGGCAACATTAGTTATATGGGGTTCCCAAGGAAAATATGATGCAGTATGTACTGAAAATAAAGTCCACTTTATTCTTGAAGAAGCAGCACACCTTGTTTTTCTCAAATCAGGACCTAGTGTTCTAGAAATGCTGTCAGTAACAGTTCAAGAAAGAAAGTATTGGGGCCTGGTGTTGTGGTATAGCAAGCTGAGACACACCAGGCAATGCTGGCATCCCATATGGGCACTGGCTGGAGTCCCAGCTGCTCCACTTCTGATCCAGCTTCCTGCTAATGCATCTGGGAGAGCAGAAGATGGTTCCAGTGCTTGGGCCCCTCCCTACAACCATGTGGGAGACCAGGATGAAGTTCCTGGTTCCTGGCTTTGGATCAGCCCAGCTGTAGCCACTGTGGCCATTTGGGGAGTGAACCAACAGATGGAAGTTGTTTCTGTCTCTCCCTCTCTCTGTCTGTAACTCTACCTCTCAAAAAAATAAGTAACATAAAAAAAAAACACATATAGAAAGGTTGAAAGCATAAGGATGGAAAAAAAGTATCAAACACTATTAAGTGGGCCAGCGCTGTGTCATAGTGGGTTAAGCCACCGCTGCAGTGCTGGCATTCCATTTGGATGACAGTTTGAGTCCTGGCTACTCCATTTCTGACGTGGCTCTCTGCTATGGCCTGGGAAAGCCGTAGAAGATAGCTCAGGTCCTTGGGCCCCTGTACCCATGTGGGAGACCGGAAAGCTGCTCCTGGCTCCTGGCTTTGGATTGGCACAGCTCCAGCCACTGGGGCCATCTAGAGAGTGAACCAGTGGATGGAAGACCTCTCTCTCTCATTGCCTGTGTCTCTCTCTAACTCTGCCTTTCAAATACCTCTCTCTGTCTGCCTCTGCCAAAAAAAAAAAAAAAAGAAAAAAAAAGAAACACTAAAACACTAACAAGCAAAGATGATGTAGCCATACCAGTAATACCAATATTAGACAAAAAAAAAAAATGGTACAATAGGTCGGCGCCGTGGCTCAACAGGCTAATCCTCCGCCTTGCGGCGCCGGCACACCGGGTTCTAGTCCTGGTCGGGGCACCGGATTCTGTCCCGGTTGCCCCTTTTCCAGGCCAGCCCTCTGCTGTGGCCCGGAAGTGCAGTGGAGGATGGCCCAGGTGCTTGGGCCCTGCACCCCATGGGAGACCAGGAAAAAGCACCTAGCACCTGGCTCCTGCCATCGGATGAGCGCGGTGCACTGGCTGCAGCGCGCCGGCCGCGGCGGCCATTGGAGGGTGAACCAACGGCAAAGGAAGACCTTTCTCTCTGTCTCTCTCTCTCACTGTCCACTCTGCCTGTCAAAAAAAAAAAAATGGTACAATGAAACAAGCATTGTTAAACACAAAAAGGGGCATGCACTGTAAAAGTAAAGGCCAATGCATCAAGAATATTACAGGCTTAAAAACATGTAAGCAGGGACTTGCATTGTCATTGTGGAATAGTGGGTTAAGGCACTGCCTGCAATGCAGGCATCCCATATGGGTGCCAGTTCAATAACTGGCTGTTCCACTTCCCATCTAGCTCCCTGCTAAAATGCACCTGGGAAAGCAGCTGAATATGGCTCTCAAGTCCTTTGGCCTCTGCACACACATGGGAGTCAGAGATGAAGCTCCTGGCTTTGGCCTGGCCTACAGCTGGCTATTGCAGCCATTTGGGGAGTGAACCAATGGATGGAAGATGTTCTATGTCCCCCTAACTGCCTTTCAAAACAAAAAAAATCTTTAAAAAAACGATGTAAGCAAAAGTTGACCAAAAAAATACAAATCTCAATAAGTGTCAGATTAAGCAAGCAAAATAATCAATAGTCATTAGAAGATTCAAATAGAACTTATATCCTTTGCTTAATTAACGTACATGGATTCATGAATTTCTACTCATAACTTTTGATGCCAAATATGCGCGCAATTCTTTTTTTTCCCCATGCTAACAAAACCTTCAAAAGCTGAACATCCTACGATTCAATTTAAAAATGGTACTATGTACCTAGAGTTAGTGTTACATCTCACAAATTTTTTAAGGGCTCAGACTCATACAACTACCCCACTACAGACGCCAAGCACAAATCCTGGGCCTCTTATACTTTTGACCAGTTGGCTATAAATCTGAGTTCCTATGACTCTCCTGCTTTATAATTTGCTACACTGGCCCACAGAAATTAGGAGAAAATCTTATTTACTATTACTGGTTTATTATAAAGGATACAATGCAAGAACAGCCAAATGGAAGAGATGTACAGGGGAAGGTATGGGAGAGTGGGTATGGTGCTTCTGTTTCCTTGTTCCCCCTAGGTGGGCTACCCTTCCAATACCTTCACTAACCCAGAAGTTCTCCAAACTCTGTAGTTTGGGTTTTCATTGTGGCTTCATTACATAGGCATAATTGATTAAAACACTGGGCCCTGGTGACTGATTTAATCTTCAGTCCCTCTCCCTGATATGGAGTATGGGGCTCAAAGTTTCAATTTCTCTAATATTGCCTTTGTCCTCTGGCCATCCCCAAAGTTGTCATCCCCAACTTTGAAGTTATGTAAAGGTTCCTGGTCACTATTTTATTAGCATATTAAAACACCCACTCTTTTAAGAGATTCTGTGAGGTCCTAGAGGTTTTTATAAAGCTAGAGCCAAGTATTAATATATTAATATTAACAAAAGATGCTACTAATACCTCTATTATTCAGAAAATTACAATGATTTAAGAGCTCTGTGCCAGCAACTGGATGAAGATCAAATAAATCTTATTATATCAAATTATACACACTCATCACCACATCACATTCTTTTCTAGTGCCAAAGCTGACCAGAAAGTCTCAACAAATTTCAAAGATCTGAAATTATTCAAAATATGATCTCTTACACCTGGAATTAGGCTAGATGTCAGTGACAGAAAACTGGGAGAACAAGTTGTGATATTTTCAAATACTTGAATATTTTTCAGTAATAAAAAGAACTAGGAAATAATTTTAGGATTATTTAAAAAACATACTGAGCCAAAGAATTTAGACACTAAAGAGTGCACACTGAATTGATGTGCTTAACAAAACACTATTCTAGGGTAGAAAAAAAATATGTAAGTGGTTGCACCCGGGCTTTTGGAGGTTATCTTAAAGGGAAGGGCCTTCCCAGGGTAAGGGAAAATGTCCTCTACTTTGGTGGTTTTTTTTTTTTTTTTTTTGACAGGCAGAGTGGACAGTGAGAGAGAGAGACAGAGAGAAAGGTCTTCCTTTGCCGTTAGTTCACCCTCCAATGGCCGCCACGGCCGGCGCACCGCGCTCATCCGATGGCAGGAGCCAGGTGCTAGGTGCTTTTCCTGGTCTCCCATGGGGTGCCAGGCCCAAGCACCTGGGCCATCCTCCACTGCACTCCCGGGCCACAGTAGAGAGCTGGCCTGGAAGAGGGGCAACGGGACAGAATCCAGCGCCCCAACTGGGACTAGAACCCGGTGTGCTGGAGCCGCAAGGCGGAGGATTAGCCTGTTGAGCCACGGCGCCAGCCAAATGTCCTCTACTTTGAAAGAGATTTGGGTTACATGGGTATATTCCTTTGCTATAATTCAAACTGTACAGTTAAAATATATACATTTTACTTTGTAAATCAGATCTCAATAAGAAAGTAGAATTTACAAAACAGGCCAAGTGATATATAATGTTGACAGATAGTCATATATGGCTAATTTCACTTGAGCAGGAAAAATTCACACAAATGACAAGACTGTGGTTACCTCCAGTGAGAAATAGGGGAAGGGAATATGATTGAGAGGATTCAAAAGGGGCCTTTTACCACACAGTATTACTTCACTGAAAATATATTTAAAGGAAAATTAGAAAAAGTAGGCAAACTATAGCTTCTAAAGAGTATATGAATTATGAGCTCTGATATGCTTTCAGCTCTAATAAGAACTAGTAAAACAAGAATTGTTTTATATAATTATTCATAACCCTAACAGTTAAAAGTGAAACACATTAGCAAATATTTCTGCTTTAATTATGTGTTCCATTACAAATTATCATTCAAAATCTCAATGATATCTCAGAAAAAGTTTCATTCTATTTTTTAAACTGAGATTTTAATTAAATTTTTTTCCTTGTTTAATTTTAAATAAAATATTTTAGCCAGCTAAAATATAGGGGATAAAGTATAATCAATTCAATTATGAGTTCAGGAAGAACACATTTAAACATGAATATTTACTATGAAAAATTCCAAGATTTCATGTATTGTTATCTTTTTTTAAAAAATATTTATTTGTTTGTTTATTTCCTGAAAGGCAGAATGCCAGAGAGACAGAGGAAGAGGGGAAGACAGAGAGAGAGATCAATTGATCATCCATCAGCTGGTTCACTCCCTAGATGGTTCACCTGCTAAAACAACCAGCACTGGGCCAGGCTGAATCCCAGAGCCTGGAACTCCACCCAGATTTCCCACATGGATTGCAGGATCCCTAGTACTTGACCATCTTCTGTTGCTTTCCCAAGCACAATAGCCGGAAGCTGGTTTGAAAGTGGAGTAGCTGGGACTCAAAGTGGGACTCTGATATGTGATGCTGGTGTTGCAAGCAGCAGCTTCACCTGCTATACCATAACACTGGTCCCGCTGTTATCAATTCAGTAAATGAGTAACATACAGATTAATGAGAACTTTGTCTGTTACTTAAAAAAGTACCAGGCTGCATATGTAACATTTTTATAATCAACAAGACTCATCAATGAGACTACTCAAAATGAAGTCTATATGATGGAGAATTAAGTTCATTTTTAAAATAGCAATTTCCTACCATGTACCAGACACTAATAAGACAAAGTGAAGTTAGAATTTAGAAGTTTCAGTTTTTTTCTTTAGTCTTGGTTTCTGTGTGTGTGTATTTTTAAAGATTCGTGTCTTGAACTTTTCAATTTCCTCTCACCTGTATCCCCTCCATTTTGTGCTTTCAGAAGGACCAGGTAGCTTTACAGGTATATGAATAGCAATATTAATAATGTGCCTTAAATATACAATATAACACTAAGATATTTTTCACACATGTAAAGCTGCTAACAAAGATAAAACCAGCTCCCATTTAGTAAGAAAATAGTTAAACAAAAACATGAGCATAGGATATGGGAAACAAAGATGTTAGTTCAAACTAATTAAAAATCAGAAAAATCACAAAACTAAAATATGCTCATTATTATCTACCAGATTATTAAAACAACAACTTTTAATAATATGCTGGCAAGGGTGCAAGAAAAAAAATGAATGCTCTCTCACATGGTTAACAAACGTGAACTGGAAAAAACTTTTCAGAGGACAGTTTGGTTATAACTTGGAAGATTTTTAAATGTGCAAATCTTCGAACAATTCTATTTTAGGAGTCTTCTACAGAATTAATATGCACTAAGAATATTATTACTATTATTGGTACTACTACACACCCTGGAGTGTTTACTCTTTGGGATGGTACTGCGCTAGGCACAAAACTACTTTACAATGTTCCCAGATATCTTCATATTATAAAAATGAAACTGAAAGGATGAATAACTTGCCCAAATTACAAAACTATTAAATGATAAAGCTGAGGTTCAAACTTTGGTAGTCTAACTCATGAAGCAATACCCACAACTATCATACAACACAAGAAAGCAAAACCTACAATTTAAATGTCATTGGCATGGTAATGTTGAATAAAGTATATCAATCATAAGAAATCATATGCATTTATTAAAATGAAGTAAATTTACTATGTACTGGCAAGAAAATATGCCAAGACATTTTATGTGAGAAGAGGTGTGTATATTTATCAGTCTGCAATTTTTTAAATAAAAAATATTGGGGGCCGGCACCGCGGCTCACTAGGCTAATCCTCCGCCTTGCGGTGCCAGCACACCAGGTTCTAGTCCTGGTTGGGGCACCGGATTCTGTCCTGGATGCCCCTCTTCCAGGCCAGCTCTCTGCTGTGGCCCGGGAGTGCAGTGGAGGATAGCCCAAGTCCTTGGACCCTGCACCCCATGGGAGACCAGGAGAAGCACCTGGCTCCTGCCATTGGATCAGTGCAGTGCGCCGGACGCAGCGTGCCAGCCGTGGTAGCCATTAGAGAGTGAACCAACAACAAAAGGAAGACCTTTCTCTCTGTCTCTGTCTCTCACTATCTACTCTGCCTGTCAAAAAAAAAATATTGGAGATACTCATCAAATTATAGATTATTTATTCATAGATTTTTTTAATGGTTAGGGGAAAATAACAAAATAAGTGATAATTTCTACTAGTGTTTTCTGAAAAGCCCCTTTAAAAATTATTTCTAAAAGAATATTTTTGTGACTTCTGCCTATGTTTTCAGAGCAAACATGTCACATTTTTACTTAAAACTAGAAAATAGTTAATATTGTATGCCAAAATTACATCTCAGTCTACCACATTGCTTCAGTGACATTTACAACTAAATTTATATTCTGAGAAACAAAGCAACATTTTTCCCAGGGTATCTTCTATTTATTAAAACATGCAGTAACATTCAACAAGTTAACAATCACACAATGATTACGTCAAAACCTTGGGCGTTAGTTAATGTGTGCTGTGTTATCAATGGTTATAAAACATCCATTGAAATTAAAACGCCACCTCATTTTACAAAACCCTTGTCTTATGACTGAGCAACCTGAATATAACAGACTCCTTTGTCAGAAACACTGCCTTATAAATGTAAAAAAAAAATAATATAAGCTTTCAGAAAACTGGGGAAAAAACCCACAATTTCTAAAACCAGAAATGTTGTTTACATACAAGGGTATTTCAAAAAGTTAATGAACATATATGTTATGAAAAAACTATATATGAACTTCAAATTTCTTGTACCAAAATAAGCTTATCTTTTCCACGGACTTTTTGAACTATTATCTATATTTTTAAAAGGCTCATGATTACTGTTTTTTTTTTTTTTTTGACAGGCAGAGTTAGTGAGAGAAAGAGACAGAGAGAAAGGTCTTCCTTTTTCCATTGGTTCACCCCCACAAATGGCAGCTATGGCTGGTGCACTGCGCTGATCCGAAGCCAGGAGCCAGGTGCTTCCTCCTGGATCTCCCATGGGGATGCAGGGCCCGAGGACCTGGGCCATCTTCCACTGCACTCCTGGGCCATAGCAAAGAGCAAGACTGGAAGAGGAGCAACCAGGACAGAATCCAGAGCCTCAACCGGGGCTAGAACCCGGAGTGCCGGCACTGCAGATGGAGGATTAGCCTAGTGAGCCACGGCGCTGGCTATGATTACTATTAACAATAAAAATATCAACCTAAAATTTAAGGCAGAATTGAGGAAAGTTTCAAATTTTGTCATGTATCAATAATCTAATACAGACATTCTATACTTTACTAAATCATAATATCATTTTGATTGTATTATCAGTTAAAACAAAAATAAGGAATGATAAGTCCCTTCTATGGCACAAATGTCAAGTTACAATTAATTTGATTGAATTTCACCTTGTTTCCAGGCCAAAATATAACTAAGCAAACTAAAGGGATAACGTTTTTCTGTTTCCATACTTGCCTTTACAGTTTATAGACTTTTTAAGTCAAAATATTCAGCTACCTACTATAAGTAAGCCACAGAAAAGGAAAAAAAAATAAAGATACAAAGCAGTTTATTACAAACATGTTTTGCAACAATTAGAAAAATCATGCTGTTTAAACTGGTTTAGGTTGAAAATATCATATATATGGACAAGGGGAGGAATTTAAGAACATTCTACTAGGAGATCCTCTTCAGACTAAATACCTTTATCAAACCTCTGCTACATTTAAACACACTTAAACATTTGAGCACCTATTTTTTGTTCTATTAAAAAAAATACTTCCCTCATTAAGTATAAGGATAATTTAGACAACATATTGAAAAGCAATTAACAAAGTAATGAGCACACAGCAAACAATGAATGTTTCATTTAAAAACAAACCAAAAAAACCCCTAACTCCTAATACAAATTTTAGGGCCAAAAGAAATAAAGCAGTATTAAATTTCCATTTTGCTAAACATAATATCTACAGCAAGATCCCAAGAGAAATATAATTTGTTTTATTATTATATATAACATTGTATTGTATCATTATTTAATTAAAATTTGTATTATAGAAGGTAAATTTAAAAATGGCTTTCAATGTGTCAATTCTTTACCATTAGGAAAGGGTAAAAAAATAGAATAAAACAAAACTAATATAAGAACAAGGTAGAGCTATATATACTAATATGGAAAGCTGTCCATGAAATATTAAATCAGTGCTGTTTTCAAAACTATTTTAAATAATGTTTTAAAAAATAAATCTGCATGGAAAGCAAAGAATTACAGAGCTGTCATAAAAACAATGATCAATATTTTAGAAGATGCCAATTTCTACTTCTAGTAATGACAAACTGGATAATTTGTACCAAAACTATGAAAGCATATAAAATTTTCAAAAATTTCTTAAAAAGTGAAAAACTAAGAAATGAAGGAAACACTGAACCAAAATTTAGGTGGCAGAAAGCCAGAAGTAACTTGGACTTCACAGTTGCTCTTGAGATTAGGCTATCTGTCAGCAGAAGAACCCAATGGGAAAATAAGCTGTGATTCTGTGGGCTTTAACCACAAAGAGGAACAGAATTCAAAACCTTGGGCCTAGACAAGGTAGAGAGCTTCATAAAGTATCTGAAGATAACTTAAGTCAGGACTCAAAGGGCTACTCATCTACACCTTCAGAGTAAGGACAAACCAGAATTAAACCAGCTATTCCTATGTAAATCCCCTAAATGGTCCAGGGAACTTCAGCCTCCAATTTAAGTTTACATGAGTCCTGGACAAATAGCAAACCAGGAACCTTTTAAAAACATACAAAATCCTCTCCAGTGGATAATGCTAGGCCTCATATTTAAAACTTAATGACTAGCACCTAGTCATGAATGACAGGCATGAGACACACAGCTAACAGAAACAAACCCACAAAAGTTTGAGACAATGGAACTATTCCATCTAGATGATAAATTGACCAGATTACTTGACTATTATTTAATGCTGACTCTCAAGTGATCCTAGTTTCATTTATTTAATAGGGAAAAAAGCTAACTCCAAAAATGGTTAAGGCTTTGCCTCCATGCACTGAACTAGTGACTGAATACTACTTTCAGAACTCAGAACAAAAAACAAACAAGGAGAGGGAGGATGTGGAGGGGGAAGAAGAAGAGGGGAAGAGGGGGAGGGGAAGTGGAGGAGGGGAGAAGGAGGAAGAGAGGGAGAAAAGCTAGAACTTATAGATATGTGAAACAACAGAAAACCACCAGTGGGATACTCTAGGTCCTCTAATAATAAGAATATGCTGGCTGGCGCCGTGGCTCAACAGGCTAATCCTCTGCCTGCAGCTCCGGCAACCCAGGTTCTAGTCCCAATCAGGGCACCAGATTCTGTCCCGGTTGCCCCTCTTCCAGGCCAGCTCTCTGCTGTGGCCCAGGAATGCAGTGGAGGATGGCCCAAGTGGGCCCTGCACCCCATGGGAGACCAGGAAAAAGCACCTGGCACCTGGCTCCTGCCATCAGATGAGCGCGGTGCGCCAGCCGCAGCCCGCCGGCAGTGGCGGCCATTGGAGGGTGAACCAACGGCAAAGGAAGACCTTTCTCTCTGTCTCTCTCTCTCACTGTCCACTCTGCCTGTCAAAAAAAAAAAAAAAAAAAAACAATATGCTGAATGTAGAACACTTAATTCCTACCAACTAAGAGATTTCTATCCATTTGTCATCCACCAGCAATGGCATCTGATCCCATGAATCAGTAAGAAAATAATCTATATAATGGCTCCAAGGAGGCAAAATTAAGTAAGTAAACAAAACCAGACCGCCTCTCCATACAAAGAACATGTAACAGTGAACTACAATGGTGCCAGAATAAAAGAAAAACACTCAGTGACTTAGTGATACAATATTCACTGTTTAGAACCCATACCCAAAAGGCTGCTGAAGCAAAACCACCGCCACCACAACAAACACCAAACCTGACTTCCCAATACAAATGCAGTAGGTGAACTGAAGGAACAGATAGTGCCACCTGGAATTGATGCAGGTGCATGTCTCTGTGTAGGCAACCTAGAGACACAGAAATCTGCACTGTTGAAGGCACTTGCGTTGCCTTCACATAGAACCTTAAAATACTTCAATTCTGCTTATTGAAGTCTTCTAACAACTTTATGGCCTTTTTATATGCTACTTTGTTTTTCTTTCAACTTCCAGGTCAATTTTATACCTCACTTGGTCAGCTATTTTTGTCAAGCTATAAAGACTTCATTATACCTTTTAAAACTACTACAATTCAAACAGCGGAATATTACTCAGCAATAAAAAGTAACAAACTACTGATACATCAGGGATGAAACTTAAAGTTACTTATCATCATTGAGAGAAATCAGATACACATAAAAAATACCATGCAACTCTATACACTTGACATTCTAGAAAAGGATACTTTATATGCTGGAAATGAGACTTCAAAACTTGGAGGCTGACCTCCAAGACTTGGCTGTTTAACTTCATGCAGTAAGACTAGTGAGCTCACTTCAATTTTAGAAAAAAATTATATCTCAATTTCCTTTGTAACTACCAAGTATGTAATCACCCTATTTTCATTAAAACTAGTCATTTACAAGTTGATGGCTAACTATTCCTCTGTGCTTTTTCTTGAAGGTGATTTCTTTCAGTAAGAGAACTGCTTTTTCTGTTTGCCACCTTAACAGTGGCTCCCTGATGCATTGCCAGTAGCTTTTTGCCACTATTTACAAGAAAGTAAAATTCCCTGTCTTGTAATAGTGTTGGTTTTTGTCAATAAATTATCCATAAAATTCCTTCAAAATCTCATTATATTCCCCTTGTGTCCTGACATTTTCTTTTACATTGACAGAATGCTATCCCATTATATCTACTAATGCTATCCTTCCTATAAAAATACAGCCTAAAAAGAAACATTTGCCAAATCTTATTTTCTTTTCATAGCTATCCAGACAACACAATTCAATCATTTTATTGCTTTATGCTTTAAGCATAAAAATAAACCAGCTGAATAGTTTTTCAGGGTATTTCTCACATCTATTAATTAAATGAGAATGCTGTCTTTCCTTCAACTGTGTTGTAAAATTTTCTATTTATTGTAACTGAGCACATACTAATATAAATTTTATGCTATTTCAAACCCATCACTTTCTTAGGGCTTTCAGTTTTAAAATTGCTTTGTATTGTAGCTGCCTTATAATTTTTCAGAAGCTAGCCTTTTGTCATTTTCCATTCAAATAAAATCATTTTCCCAGATATAACCTATGTATCTAAAAAGATACCTTCTAGTTCTTGAGCTGCCAGAAACATCTAAAACCTAAGATACTGGCTTGCTTTACTTCTTCAGTATGCTTACAAGATAAGTGATTGAGAAGGTAAAGACTTCACTACCTGTTCTACCTTGTAGAAGTACTCTTTTTTAAAAAAAAGATTAAAAACACTATGCAAAATATGATTTTCCATTAAACCCAGATAGGCAAGTCTTATATGAAACCACTTCTAAGGGTACAAATCAAAATTACAGTACCCGGCCGGCGCCGTGGCTCAACAGGCTAATCCTCCGCCTTGCGGCGCCGGCACACCAGGTTCTAGTCCCGGTCGGGGCGCCGGATTCTGTCCCGGTTGCCCCTCTTCCAGGCCAGCCCTCTGCTGTGGCCCAGGAGTGCAGTGGAGGATGGCCCAGGTGCTTGGGCCCTGCACCCCATGGGGAGACCAGGAAAAAGCACCTGGCTCCTGGCTCCTGCCATCGGAGGAGCGCGGTGCACTGGCCGTAGCGCGCCGGCCGCGGCGGCCATTGGAGGGTGAACCAACGGCAAAAGGAAGACCTTTCTGTCTGTCTCTCTCTCTCTCTCACTGTCCACTCTGCCTGTCAAAAAAAATTACAGTACCCATGTAATAAGTTTACTTCAGCTTAAGCTGTCCTGAAGCACACATCCCAATTCCTAGCAACAATCAGATCAAAAATTATAGTTGACTAGGGATTATACAATAAATGACAGAATAAAAGTTCTTGTGAAATGATGCACTAAAAATTTTCACATAGTTTTTATAACTTCTTTTTTATTTGTTTAAATATCAATTATCCACTCTAGAAGCCTTGCCCTTTCACACTAGATCGGGGTTTCTATACCACAGCACTACTGATATTTTTGGACTGGTAATTCTTTGAGGGGTGTCCTATCCACTGTGGGGTGTTTAGCATCATCACTGGTCTCTATCCTTTAAATGCTAGTGGCATCTATCAGGTGTGACAACAAAAAGTGTCTCAGACATTGCCAAATGTCCCTCAGGAGGCAAAACAGACCTTTTCTGAAAAGCAAATCAGCTAGATCAAAATCATTCTTTCACCCCAGCAAAGATCTGGGAAATATCTAAAGCTGTATAGTTCCATCCAAGGCTGCTGTCCAGGTAACATAGAAACTAAATGGAAAAAAGAAATCCTCGAGTCAAGTATAATTATCAGGCACTCGATCATTATTATCTGAACTAATGGATTATGAAAAATTTCTAAGCACCTACCAACTAAACACATTTACACACAATTACTAATATGCTAATGTATTTCTATTTTCCTAAGTTAGTTGGTAATTGCTTAGAAACACTAAGTTTAGAGGCTTTACTACTACACATCAGTCATCATACTCTTTTGAGTGTATGGTTCACAGGAAATGATGGCTGACTGGCCTCCTTTGCCTTTCATTCCAGATTTTTATGACATTCCTACAAAAATTAATAATTGAAAGTCTATCTTCATGATATCCCCTTCCTTTGATAATACTATAGAATTGGAAATATGACCTCATAACCTATTTTCATACATTAACTATTTGGCCAAGTAAACACTGTTAATTTTTTGAAACCCATGCTATCAGATGTTTAACAGGATAATAATCAAAGTAAAGTATCTTCAACATTTTTTAACAGAAAATAAAGCTCTTACCTACAAGCAACATTTGGGTCAGCATTTCTTGAAAGCAGTAGCTCTACACACTTCAAGATCTTTTCTTCTGAGCCACGAGCAGAACATGCAGTTATCAAAATAGTTTGTTTATCTACAACGAATAGAGAGCTGAGTAAAAACCTCCACACATCTTTACCATTAAAAACATTCTAAATATTTTTGCACTCTAAAATTCATCCCGAATCTCTCACTTTTAGCAGTTTTATCTTCCTTCATCAAAACATGAGGTCAGGGACAGATTGTAATATCCAAAGTATATGTACAGTACATTTCTTAACTTCCTTCTTCTATTCTCATTTCTTTAAGAGAACAGAAAGTAGTACTAAGCCTCAATTTGAACAATTTTTTGTTGATTAAAATTTGTCTTGCTGAACTCACGATTAGAAAATGATGATTTGCATTATGATTTCATTTATTTATTTCTCAATGATTTAACAACTGAGATCTGGCTTCTGAACTACCTTATTGAGACAGCCCTAACTTTCACCATCACTTGTTTGTTTTCAGTCCATTTGATTTGGTCTTTCTTGAACTCATCCTGATCCCCAAACTCTTAATCTCTTGGCTTCTATGGCACAAGTGGAGATCAAAGTAGATTAAAAACAAATAAAAAAATGCTTCTCAATTGAGAACTAGGAAATGCAAAACAGATCACAGCTGTGACTGACAGAACAACAGATTATACTTCCAGTTGTACAGCTGATAAAAGTAGACTCCAATAATGTCTTAATATCTCATTACAATGTATAGAAATGAAGATAGTATCTACTCTCTTTAACTGATGGGGCTATTATAAGACAGATAAAAAAATTTAAATGGGGGCTGGCACTGTGGCATAGAAGGTTAAGCCTCAACCTGAAGTGCCAGCATCCCATAAGGGCACTGGTTCGAGTCCCGGCTGCTCCACTTCCAATCTGGCTCCCTGCTAATGGCCTAGAATAGCAGTGGAAGATGGCTCAAGTGCTTCGGCCCCTAAATCCGCGTGGGAGAACCAGGTGAAGCTTCTGGTTCCTGGCTTCAGCCTGGCCCAGCATTGGCTGTTGTAGACATTTGGTGAGTGAAAAGGTAGATGGAAGATATCTTTTTTCAAGATATCTCTCTCTTTATCTTTGCCTTTCAAATAAATAAATTTTAAAAAAACCCAAAAACAACAACATAAGAATTTAGATGCACATTCTGTGATAAAAACATGAAGTGTTTATAATTGGATGTATCCACCTAATTGCAAGGAGGGGGAAGTGGTAAAGAAATTATCAATTTTTGGCCGGCGCCGTGGCTCAACAGGCTAATCCTCCGCCTTGCGGCACCGGCACACCGGGTTCTAGTCCCGGTCGGGGCGCCGGATTCTGTCCCAGTTGCCCCTCTTCCAGGCCAGCCCTCTGCTGTGGCCCAGGAGTGCAGTGGAGGATGGCCCAAGTGCTTGGGCCCTGCACCCCATGGGAGACCAGGAAAAAGCACCTAGCACCTGGCTCCTGCCATTGGATCAGCGCGGCAGGAGCTGCGCCGGCCGCAGCGCGCCGGCCGCGGCAGCCATTGGAGGGTGAACCAACGGCAAAGGAAGACCTTTCTCTCTGTCTCTCTCTCTCACTGTCCACTCTGCCTGTCATTAAAAAAAAAAAAAAAGAAATTATCAATTTTTTAGCGGAATTTTTATATTCAAAAATCCTAAGTACAGTTTTCATTGAGTGCTAGTTTTAAATGACATAATAAAATGAAAAACCTAAAACAAAAAAAGAAAAACCTAGCACAGCAGAGTAAACACAAAGCTGCTGTGACGGAAATTTACATAAATATATTAATTAGGGAGCCAGCGCTATGGCGCAATGGGTTAAAGCCCTGGCTGGAAGTGCCGGCATCCCATTTGGGTGCTGGTTCTAGACCTGGCTGCTCCTCTTCCCATCCAGCTCTCTGCTATGGCCTGGGAAAGCAGTAGAAGATGGACCAATTCCTTGGGCCCCTACCCCTACATGGGAGACCCAGGGGAAGCTTCTGGCTCCTGGCTTTGGATCAGCTCTGTTGAGGCCATCTAGGGAGTGAACCAACAGATGGAAGACCTCTGTCTCTGTCTCTACCTCTCTCTGTAACACTTTCTTTCAATTAAATAAATCTTTAAATATATATATATATATATATAAATGAGAAAACAGAATAGAAAGTTTACAAATATCTAATTTAGATGTAATTAATGTGAAAATCCTAAAATAAACCCAATAGCTGAATGACAAAGTGAATTTAATTGCCTATTAAAATATTTTAAAAATAATTAGTAACTCAACACAATAATCAATTGAATTTGCACATATAATTTTGTTCTTCAAAAGCATTCAAAGAACTACTGAGTGGAAATACTTTAATAAAAAAGACAAACATATGGATTTAATAAACTATTTCTGAAACAACTTTGAGTGACTTAATTCAGAGTTGAGTTTAAGATTCTACAGGCTAACTTTCAAAATTTTCCACAAAATCATCAGCTTTTTCTGTTCTTCTCAATGCATTTTTCCTTTAGAAATAACCCTCCAGCACAGAAGTTAAAGGTATATAACACAGCCAGTTATAAAGATAGTGACCTGGAAATACCTTTTTGGAAAGAGGATTTTTCAAAGTATGTATGGTTTTCAAATTTGATTTATATATTATATATTTATCTTATACAACTAATAGAAAGATTTTTTCAAATGGTTTTTTTTTTTTTTTCCACTGCTTGGGGATTAAAGAGTCACAGTAGAGGTAATCAGTTAAGCTGTCTCAAACATCTTACCCTTATCAAAGCTTGCATTAGCACCTCTATCCAAAAGTATCCGCACCAGCTCCACATTAGCAACACTAGCAGCATACATAAGGGGAGTCCATCCATATCGAAAACTGGAATCCACACTAATACCTGTTAATATAAAAATAACCTTTTAAAAGCTCCACCACAACTACCACCAAGAAAACTCTCAAACATATAAGTTTAAAATATATTTGCACTGTGATATCACCATGTACTTTATTCTAGAAGGGAATTTCTTGTTAATATGGATGCAGCAAATAGAAAATAGGTTGGACTTAAAAGTTCCTATCTTCATTATCACAACAGACACCATATTCAAGAGATCTCACATAGCCAATGTTTCATCATATAACAAATACAACCTCTATTATAATAGATTTTTACATGTTACCCTTTTCTTTTTAGGGAAATTAGGAAAGGTTTCAGAGAGGCAAAATATATTTTAAATTTAAATATTATTCCTAGGCAATATTAAAGATCTCCATGGCTGCAAAAATATAGGTTGAGTATCCTTTACCTGAAAGTTTACAACCAGAAGTGTTTCAGATATCAGATGTTCTTAGATTTTGGAATATTTGCATATACATAATAAGATTTCTTGGGGACAAGACCCAAATGTAAGCACAAAATTCATTCATGTTTCCTATATACCTTACACACAAAGGCTGAAAACAATTTCACACAGTATTTTTAGCACAGGTGCATTTTGACATGAAGTAAGGTGTGGAAATTTCTACTCGTAGCATCATGTTGGTATTCAAAAAGTTCTGAATTTTGTAGCTTTTCAGATTCTGGAATTTTGGTTAGGAATGTTCAACCTGTATCACATATATCTACCCCTAAGCTACTTTTAACATCTTACCAACACAAAATATACTCATGGATGACTGACAAAACATGAAGCTCAAAAGACAGGTTAGGATTAGATTATAAAAGCTTTGTTAAGAAATGTATACTTTATTTCTCAAGGACTGACATCTAACTGTGTTTTTTTTTTTTTTTCTTTTGACAGGCAGAGTGGACAGTGAGAGAGAGAGAGAGAGAGAGAGAGAGAGAGAAAGGTCTTCCTTTGCCGTTGGTTCACCCTCCAATGGCTGCCACGGCTGGCGCACTGCGGCTGGTGCATTGCGCTGATCTGATGGCAGGAGCCAGGTGCTTCTCCTGGTCTCCCATGGGGTGCAGGGCCCAAGCACTTGGGCCATCCTCCACTGCAATTCCTGGCCACAGCAGAGAGCTGGCCTGGAAGAGGAGCAACCAGGACAGAATCCGGCATCCCGACTGGGACTAGAACCACAAGGCGGAGGATTAGCCTAGTGAGCCTCGGCGCTGGCCTGTGTTGTGTTTTTAATGCAAATATAATGATGTCAGTCCTTTTTTTTTTTTTTTTAATTTATTTGATAGGTAAAATTATAGACAGTGAGAGAGACGGAGAGAAAGGTCTTCCTTCCATTGGTTCACCCCCCAAATGGCCACTATGGCCGGCGCTGCGCCGATCTGGTCTCCCATGTGGGTGCAGGAGCCCAAGCACATGGGCCATCCTCCACTGCCCTCCTGGGTCACAGCAGAGAGCTGGACTGAAAGAGGAGCTACTGGGACTAGAACCTGCGGCCCATATGGGATGCTGGCGCCGCAGGTGGAGGATTAACCAAGTGAGTCATGGCACCGGCCCTGATGTCAGTCCTTGAGAAATAAAGTATACATTTCTTATCAAAGCTTTCAAAATCTAATCCTAACCTGTCTTTTGAGCTAATCATCACCTTTAATACTTAAAAGTAAATTATTAAGCATCTGTTAGGTTCCAGGCATAGTGTAAAAGAAGGTAAGTTTCAAAAGGATTGACATGGTATATACTTAAACACATCAGAACCATTCAAAATAACACTGTTATTTAAGGATGTATACATACATAGTAAAAGTGTAAAGATCCTGATAAGAATGATAAACACCAACTAATCTCCTAGAGATTAGTTGTAGAGTAGAAATCTCCAGGAGAGAAAGATGTCTCCATACGTTTAGAATGCTAGGGTAACTGCTAAATGAACATCTATTGAACAGTTATGAATTGTTCACAATGAATGGTGAATTTAGACAACTGTGTTCAGTTACAACATCCCCTCATCTCTCACCAGAATCTAGGAGCTCCTTCACCAGAGAAGTATCTCCTGTGGTCAATGCTTTCTTAAATGTTTCATTCTTCTCTTCTATGGGTAATGGTCCTTTTAATTTCTAAAAAAAAAAAAAAAAAAGGAAAACAAGATAAGAAAAATTTTTAAGAAGTCTTCTGTGTGTGTGTATATATATATATATATATATATATATATATATTTCATTGCCACTGCAAGAAACAATAACGTGTGGTTAAGCCCATAGGTTTCTATTGTTCTGATTTTTGCCAACCGAGTTTGTAAAGAAATCCCGTCTAAAATTATATTTAAGAGGAATGGGCGGTGACTGGTCCAAATTTAAGTAAAGAGCTACACTGACGACCTACAGAAGCGCATCTGACAGAACCCAGTTAGTGACCAATACGTAAAATTCATGGATTTACGTGCAAATATCTTCATTTACACAAGCGAAGAGGAGGTTTCCTAAGTCTGGGCTTCCCCATATAAAGGAAAGGAGGCCAATACCGGGTGCGGTCACGAGGCCTCCGCCATTACCTGAGGCGGCCGGTCGAGATACCCGATCTCCCAGCCATCGTCCTCGCTGTCGCTACTCTCTCCTCCACCAGCCACTGCCAGCCCACGGAGCGACCCGGCCGCCATGCCCGCCAGCTAGCTCCCCACTCACGCCGTGCCCGCGGCCTAGACGCCTGCGCACTGAGGCCGCGCGCAGGAAGCGTTGCGTGGGTACGAGCGACGCGTGGACTTCCGGGCTTTGGGCTCTCCTGCGCAGGCGCGTAACTGCGCCCAGCTCTGCTCTGCTGTTAGGAGCCCCGCGTTGAGAGTTTGGCGTGGCTGAGGGTCAGGCGGTCGACGAAGCTCCCTCAACAAAGTCCCGCCAAATACTTCCAGTTCCTTTAGGTGACTTTCCTTTCATTGTTTTAAAAACTATTACATTGATGAAATTCTTGCTTGGTAGGTAATGCTCCAATTGTGGCAGGAACAGAGTGGGAATAATGCTAAAACAAGGGTTTTGGAGACTTTTCTCGTGTTTCTCATCTGCCAAACTCACTGTTCAAGGCTTGTTCTCGGGGAACTGGACTCTTGTTAGCTGGAATACTGTCGTAAGAAACACCCCTGGGGGAGCGCTGTGCCATAGCAAGTCAGGCCTGCGTCCGGGCATCCCATATGGGAGCTGGTTCGTGTCCCACCTGTTCCACTTCCCATCCCGCTCCCTGGATGGGCAAGTGGCAGAGTATAGCGCAAGGGCTTGGGCACCTGCGTCGATGTGGGAGGCCTGGAGGAAAGAAACACCTTCCAAACATTGAAGAAGGCAAAGAAATGGGAGCCGGCTAAGTGTTGAGAACCTCGTGGGAAGGATTCTCACTTTAAATCTCCCGTGATCTCATCAAAGAACTTTCCCGTTGTGAAATGTATAACCCTAGAGGGGTGGAGGAACAATGGATTGGAAGAGCTGGGAAGAATGAAATGATGACTTAAATGTCCAGAAAGCAAGTAATACAAACTGTAGGTGGGAAGGGTTCATGTCAAACTCATAGCTTCTAGATGGAATGTTGGTAACATATTTGTCTTTGCCACCACAGAAAATTAGATACCTCAAGGAATAACGTACCCTTAAATACCTCAAGGTGATTTAAAAGGAAAGCGGTTGTGGGCTGTTTGAAAGATTTTTAAGTAATTTCTTTCTTGAAGATTCCCTGATACAAGATTTTGAAATTATTCCCTTTAAGACTCACAAAGGTAGACATTTTTCAATAGGTTAGGGACCACATCTGTCTTTCTAATTCCATTCATTCTGTCATTGAGTACACGCAGGTACAACAACTAGGTCTAAGGAGATAACACTAAAGAACAACCACGCTGCTTCATGAAGCCCACATTTTAATGAGAAGAGATAGAAAATATGCAAATAAATACAAAATACTTTTGCAGATTCTAAGTGTCTCAAAGAAAATAAACAAATGTGCCCAGTTTCTGGAATCAAATCACGTGTTTCCAAAAGCAGAATCATTTAATAGCTGTAGCTGTGTGTTGATGGGCAATCTTATTTAGCTTCTCTGTATCAGTTTCCTCATCTCTAAAACAGAGATAATCATAGTATCTACCAAAAATGTAAATTAAATGATGGGCTTGGAATAGGGCTTGTCTCAATATAGAAGATAAATAGATATTAGCTTGTATTATTTTAGATGGTGTGGTTAGATATGGATGCAGTACTGAATAACAAGGAGCCAGGCATAAAATGCCAGAGAGCAGAGTTTTCTTGGCAGTTGGAGAACAGTGGTGCAAAGAAAGAACAGGAAAGAGGCCTGGTTGGGCACTGGAGTATGGTCCAAGTGCTTGGGCCCTGCACCCGCATGGGAGACCAGGAGGAAGCACCTGGCTCCTGGCTTTGGATCAGCGCAGCGCTGGTTGTAGAGGCTATTTGGGGAGTGAACCAGAAATGGACCAGCTAAGACTTGAACAGGCACTCATATGGGATGCTGGTATCCCACGTGGCAGCTTAACCCACTCTGCCACAATACCAGTCCAGTCTAGCTGCCTCTGTCCTTACATGGCATTTTCTTCTGTGTGTCTGTCTCTGTGTATAAATTTCCCTTTTATAATACCAGTTACCTTGGATTTAGGGCCCATTCTAATCCCATCTTAGTCTGAATTTGACTATATCTGCAAAGATCTTATTTCCATATAAGGTTATATTCACAGATTTTGGGTGGACATATACATATATGTATATATATGTGAAATTTGGCATAATATTGTTAAGAATCGTGGTAGCATGTATCCATACTTCATTTCTTTTTATACTGAATAATACATGATAATGATTTCAGGATTAGAATATTACTGTAGTTATAAACTAGAGAAGTCGTAGAAAAAGTGGAGAGCAGGAACATATTAAAAATTTGTTGTGAATTGGTCACTAGGTTTCGGTAATTAGAAATGAAGGATGAGGAGGGAGAGAGGAATCAAAGCAGCTATGACAAGAACAGGAGGAGGATTAGATTTTGAGGTAGCAGATGAGTTTTGTTCTGCACAGAGACAATCTGAAAACCTGAGGAACATCCATGTCCAGATCTGCAGAGAGGCCAGCAGCATTGTTTCAGCTCTTAGAAGTCATCTTTCTTTTTAAAAATATTTATTTACTTCAAAGAGTTAGAGAAAGAAGGAGAGACAGATCTTCCATCTGCAGGTTCACTTCCCAGGTGGCTGCAATGATCTGAAGCCAGGAGCCAGGAGCTTCATTTGGGTCTCTCACATGGGTTCAGGGGCCCAAGTACTTTCACTGCTTCCTCAGGTGCATTAGCAGGGAGCTGGATTGAAAGTGGAGCAGTCACCAAATACCAGAGAAAGGGAAAAGGTTTATTGTTGGGTGGGAGGAACCTGACAGGCTGCCTCCCCAGGCACAGAAAGAATAACCTGTACCGGGAGAACAGGTCTTACCTAGCTTTGCAGAGGTAGGGCAGTGGGAGCGGCAAATCCTGTTAGGATGGGGGTGGAGCTGGCACTTGTGATTGGGCCATTTGGTCACCTGACTTCTAGTAAGCCAGGCTGGGCTTAGGAAGATGGCACCATTTTACTAACACCACTGCCCACATGGAATGCTGATGCCACCGGCAGCCTCTTAACCTGCTACACCACAGAGCTGGCTGCTAGAAGTCATCTTTCTAAGAGGTAAAAATAGACACATGCAATTAATATTACCAAGGGAGAGGATCTCAGAGGGCCAGGAATAAATCTTTGGCCATGAATTGTTCCTTTAGGAAGCCATCAAAGAAGTGGCAATGATAAAGAATGATCAAGGAAGCAAGAGGGAGCAGATATTTGGCCCAGCTGTTGATGTCTATATCTATTATCAGAGTGCCTGGTTTCAAGTCCCAACAATTCCCAAATCCAGCTTTATAGTAATGTAGACCCCAGGAGGCACCAGGTTATGGCTAAAGTAGTTGGAACCTTGCCACCCATATAGGAGACCCAGAGTGAGTTCCTGGGCTCTCAGCGTTGCCTGTCTCAGCTCCAACCATTTCTGGTATTTGAAGAGTAAACCAGCTGATTAGGGAGATCTCTGTCTGACTCAGACTCAAAAAAAGAAAGAAAAAGAAAAAAGATGAAGAAGCAGGAGACTTGGAATAGATCAGTCCTTCAAGAATCTTGCTCTGGGGGGTGGGTCTTGTGGCACAGCAGGTAAAGCTGATACTTGGTATGCCTGCATTCCGTATCAGAGTGCCCAGAATTGAGTCCCACCTCCACTTCCAACCCAGCTGCCTGCTACTGTGCACTCTGGTATATAGCAGATGGTGGCTTAAGTGCTGGGGTTCTTGCCACCCATGTGGGAAACCTTGATGGAGTTCCTATCTCCTTGCTTCTGCCTGGCCCAGCCTTGCCTGCTCTAGGCATTTAGGGAGTGAACTAGCACTTGGAAGATAACCCTCTCTCTGCCTTCCAAATAAAAATAAATAATTAGTAAATTTTAAAAAGCATACTGTGAATTATAATCCAAGGTTATAATAATAGCAATAATAATGATAATAAATTCATTTTATATCACTTTCTATAGACCAGTTCTTACAACTGACTTGAACCCCAGGAACTTGTCTATCCACGATGAACTAGGACATAGATGAACAGAGAAGGCAGTTTTAAACAAAATAATTTTATTGAAAAGAGTAGAGAGAGATTGCAAGAAAAAGGGAAAGTGCCCAGAAAAGAGCAGGGAGGGGCTTATTCAGATAGAAAAAGCCATTGACAGGTAGAGATCTAGAGGTTTTATGCCCACCGGAAAGTTTGTACAAGGTCCTTTAAGAAAAGTATTTCTTATATGTTTACCTCCTCCTGCTTTCTTATCTCCCAATTCTCCCCATTTTGTTGTGACTTTTATAGGACAGAGAGAAAGTACTATCTTGGGGCCTCTCAGTGGGGAGCCGTTTGTCTTCACCAGACTCCAAAGACGGGTCACAGACAACTCCAGTCACCCGGCCTTCTGGGTAAGCTTGGCACCAGAGCCTGCTTTTCTCTCAACTAATCAATAAAATTCTTTATGTCTTTTTTTTATTATAATATTTGTTTTCTAGTTCAGGCCGGTTTCCCAGCTAGGCTAAGAAAAAGTTCCACATTACAGCAGAGGCCTCTTTGTTCTCTCTACCTTTTTTTACCATGCCTGTTCTGACTGACTTCTTTCGCAGTCACTGTTCTAAGGGCTTTATCTATATTAAGTCACTTATTGCTCACACAATCCTGTGGAAGTAAATGTTATCTCAAGTTTACAGAAGGGGAAATGGAGGCACAGAGAGGTAAAGTCACCTGCCCAAGGTGACCTACCTGGAAGAGCAGTGCAGTGCATGCTTTTAGTCATTACAGTGTAACACTTGTGCAGCACTTCCATGGTCCCTGCTTTGCAACCACTAATCATTTAATTCTCGCTACAGCTTTGTGTGGTAACTGCTATTATTATCATCTCTGTTTTATAGACAAGGGAATTAAGGTACAGAAAGGTTATATAAGCTATCCAGGATAATACAAGTAGCATAGTTCAAATCCACACCAGCCTCTCTAGATGCAGAGTGATGCATAGGTTTGACTCAGAAAGGGTGATGTGGGCGCCGGCGCTATGGCGCAGCAGGTTAACACCCTGGCCTGAAGTGCTGGCATCCCATAGGGGCGCTGGTTTGAGACCCGGCTACTCCACTTCCTGTCCAGCTCTCTGCTGTGGCCTGGGAAAGCAGTAGGAGATGGACCAAGTCCTTGGGCCCCTGCACCCACCTGGGAGACCTGGATGAAGCTCCTGGCTCCTGGCTCCTGGCTCCTGGCTTCGGATCGGCTCACTCCAGCCGTTGCGGCCAATTGGGGAGTGAACCATTGGATGGGAGATCTCTCTCTCTCTGCCTTTCCTCTCTCTGTGTAACTCTGACTTTCAAGTAAAATAAGTAAATCTTAAAAAAAAAAAAATAAAGGGTGGTGTTCACACAGCACTGTCTCCCTTGTGGGCTGCTGCTTTGCATCCTGTGTTTTACTCCCACCCTGCAGAGGGAAGCACTGCTTTCCAAAGATTTCATCTGACTAGGAAACCAGACTCAGAATAAACTTATGATTCATCTTCAGGTAAGTCACAAGCTTTATTCCTGGCCAGATAAGAAATCAGTAATTTGGTTTTGTCTGAAAAGATTTAGGAATTCCCCTGGAGTGACTTCCTGTAGTGGGTCGGAAAACCACTTACTTGTGGCTACAGTGTTCTGCTTGCTTCACTGATGATAGAAAACCGGTAAGAGAAAGAGGACAAGAAATCAGCTGGACACCAGAAATAAATATTACTCAAATTTAGTTCCTCCCTGGCTTTGTTTTTTATTAACTTGCAAACTTTGTCTCAGATGTTAGTGATGATTAGCGAATACATTCACGTTACCATGACAAATGATGACGCTGTGTTTTGTGGAAAGCTTGCTTTAAAGTGAATGTTATCACATTCTTATAATTTCTGCCTATCTTTTATAAGGATAGACATAGCACTAGTTTCAAAAATATGAAAAAAATCTGTTAGGATCCTGAGTTCTTAATCCTATGTGAGATCCAATTAGGATAATTTTCTTTTTTGGAGGCATAAAATTGATAAAAAATATTTTTTAATTTTTTCTTCAATTGCTAGAATTTATATGTGCAAGACAGTCAAGGGGAGAGATAGGCAATAGCATTAGTTGATTCCACAAATATTTCTTGTGTTACATCTCTGTTTTATAGGCATCAGAAATGAAATTGCAAGGACGAGACAAGATATTTCACCTCAGAATGATTATGGTCTAGCAAGACAAACACATTAATAAATGTATAATTAAATACCAGGTAATGACACCTTTATAAAAATTTTAGTTAAGGTATACAAATTTTATGTATTTCATATATACATATTTAGGAACATAGCAATACTTCCCTCCCTACTCTTCTCCCTGTCCATGCTACAACCCTTTTTCCTCCCTCTCCTAGTCTCACTGTTAATTTTTACAAAGATCTATTTTCAGTTTATTTTATATTCATAAGGTTAAACCCACATTAAGTAAAGAGTTCAACAAATAGTATGAAGAAAAAAAACACTGTTCCTCAACAGTAGAGACAAGCTAGAAATGATCATTGAATCTCTAAATGTTCTTTTCACTCCAATATATTAGATTTTAGGTACTCTATTAGTTACTACATATCAGGGAAAACGTATGATATCTGTCTTTTGGGGACTGGCTTATTTCACTAAGTATAATGGTTTCTAGTTGCATCTATATTGTTTCAAAAGACAGAATTTCATTTTTTTTTTTTTTACTGCTGAGTAGTACTCCATAGTGTATATATACTATAATTTCTTTATCCAATCATCATTTGATGGACATCTGAGTTGATTATGTATTTTGACTATTATGAATTGAGCTGCAATGAATATGGGGGTATAGATAACTCTTTTGTATGCTGATTTCTTTTGGTTTGGGTAAATTCCCAGGAATGGGATGGCAGGGTCATATGGAAGGTCTATATTCAGATTTCTTAGGTATCTCCATACTCTCTTTCACTGGCTGCACCAGTTTATATTCCCACCAACAATGGATTAGGGTATGTTTTTCCCCCACATCCTCCATAGCATTTCTTGTTTGTTGTTTCTGTATGAGAGCCATTCTACCTGGGGTGAGGTGAAACTTCATTGTGGTTTTGATTTGCATTTCCCTGATGGCTAATGATCCTGAGCATTTTCTCAAGTTTCTGTTGGCCATTTAAATTTCCTCTTTTGAAAAATGTCTGTTCAATTTCGTTGCCCATTTCTTTTTTCCCCAGAAAACTTTTATTTAAGGCATACAAACTTCATGTATCTCAGAAATATAACTAGGAACATAGTGATTCTTCCCACTGTACCTACCCTCCCACCTGCACTCCCACTCTTCTTCCTCCTCCCTTTCCTAGTCTCCTTCTTATTTTTTTTTACTAAGATTTATTTTCAATTAACTTTATACAGATAAGATTAACTCTATACTAGGAGTTCAACAAATAGTATGGGAAAAAAAAGCCAGTTCCTAAACAGTTAAAACAGGTTGCCCATTTCTTAATGGGATTGCTTTTGTTGTTGAATTCCTTGAGCTCCTTATAGATTCTGGATATTATTCTTTTATCAGATGCATAGTTTGCAAATATATTTTCCCATTCTGTTGTTTGCCTCTCCACTTTGCTGAATTTTCCTTTTGCAGTGCAGAAGTTTCTCAACTTGATGTAGTCCCATTTGTCACTTTTGGATTTGATTGCCTGTGCTTCTGGGGTCTTTTCACAGAAGTCTGCCTATGTCAATGCCTTGCAGAGTTTCTCCGTTGTTCTTCAGTAATTTGATGGTATTAGGTCTTAGATTTAGGTCTTTGATCCATTTTGAGTGGATTTTTGTGTAAAGTATAAGGTAGGGGTCTCGTTTCATACTTCTGCATGTGGAGATGCAGTTTCCCAGCATCATTTATTGAAGAGACTGACCTTGATCCAAGGATAGATTTTAGCTCCTTTGTCAAAGATAAGTTGGTTGTAGATTGGTGGATTGATTTCTGAAGTTTCTATTCTGTTCCATTGGTCTGCACATCTGTTTTTGTGCCAGTATCAGACTGTTTTGGTTGTAACTGCCCTGTAGTATGCCTTGAAATGTGATATTGTGATGCCTCCAGCTTTGCTTTTGTTATATAAGATTGCTTTAGCTATTTGAGATATCTTGTATTTTAATATGAATTTTTTTTAAAAAAAGATTTTATTTACTTGAGAAGCAGAGTTACATACAGATGGAAAGACAGAGAGAGAGAGAGAGAGAGAGAGAGAGAGAGAGAGAGAGAGATCTTTTATCCAATGGTTCACTCTCTAAATGGCCAAAACAGCAGGAGCTGGGCTGATCTGAAGCTGGGAGCCAGGAACTTCTTCAGAGTCTCCCATGTGGATTCATGGGTCTAAGCACTTGGGCCATCTTCTACTGCTTTTCCAGGCCATAGAAGAGAGCTGGATCAGAAGATGAGCAGCTGAGAGACAAACTGGTGCCCATATGGGATGCTGGCACCATAGGCAGAGGCTTAGCCTACTATGTCACAGTGCTGGCCCCAAATGATACATTTTATAAAGAAAAACTGGCCTGGTGGAGGAAATAGAGAGTAACAGAAGCAAATGAGAATTTAAAATAGGAATTTTAAAAAAGTCTTTCTGAAGTCCTGTTGGCTTTTGGGGAGTGAACCAGCAAATGGGATCACTCTCTCTCTCTTTCTCTCTCCTGCTCTCTCTCTCCTCACCTCTCATATAAATAAATTTAAAAATTAAACATTGAAATTTGTAATTTACTGATGAACACTAAGAAGAACTCAGCAGATACAAAGGGCTCTTGAATTCAAGTACATAGCAAAGAATGTGCAGATTAATTGATAAAATAAATGGTCAAACTTCTCATATGTTTTAAATACAATGAGGACTGGAGCTGTGGCGTACCAGGTGAAGCTGCCATCTGCAGCTTCTGCATCCTATATGGGTGCCATTTCAAGTGCTGACTGCTTCACTTCCAACCCAGCTCTCTGCTCATGCACCTGGGATAGCATCAGAGGATGGCCCAAGTGCTTGGGCCCCTGTACCCACATGGGAGACCTGGATCAAGCTCCTGGCTCCTGGCTTCTGCCTGTCCCAGCCTTGGTTGCTGTGATGATTTGAGGAGTGAATCAGCAGATGGACGATCTCTCGCCTCTCTCTTTCTCCATCTGTCCCTTTCCTGCTGAAACTCTGACTTTCAAATAAATAAATCTTATAAAATACAATGAACTTTAATATTACAATTGTTGAAATTGTAATACAAGGTACATACATTGGATAAATATGTATCACAGATCAGTGAATATCAAATTAATTACATACTACACGTCATAAGCTAGAAAATAATACTTCTATCTGAAATGCATTGAATATTTACAGTGGCTAAAAATTATTCTAAGTATCTTATATTAATTAACTATATCAGGACTACTTTTAGCTACAAGTGACTATATCCAGCATGAGTCACTTAGAAACAAATGGTTCCTTTTTTTCTTTTGATACTTGGACAGTTGATTTGGTGGTACAATGCTTTCTGAGAACAGCTACCCCATTCTCTTGGTCTTGTCCTCATATTTTTAACATGTATCAAGCAGTGTGTTTGTGCAGAAGGGAAGAAGCTCCAACAGGTTTCTGCTTATGTCTCCTTTGATGCACTGATACTCAGCACCCCAAGCTGCAAGAGTGGTTGGGAAATAAAGTAAGGTTGATTTGTAGCCTTTAAAGAGGAGCAAGAAAAAGAAAAAGAAGGTTGTAAATGGGTCTTGAAATAGGCAGCCAACAGTGACTGTCACAAATCCATGCAATCCTTAGGAAAAATTCATGAAATGGGTACATTCATCTATTATCATTTTACAAGTGAGGAACTAAGACACAGAGAGGTAAAGAAGGTTGACCAATGGGGCCTGCACTGTGGTGTAGCAGGCTAAGCCTCCACCTGTGGTGCTGATATTCCATATAGATACCAGTTCGAGTCCTGGCTGCTCTTTTTCCAATCCAGCTCTCTGCTTACAGCCTGGAAAAGCAGTGAAAGATGGCCCAAGTGCTTGGGCTCCTGTACCCACATGGGAAACCCAGAAGCTCCTGGTTCCTGGCTTCAGATCCTCCCAGCTCCTGCTGTTGCAGCCATTTGGGGAGTAAACCAGTGGATGGAAGACCATTCTCTCTCCCTCTCTCTCTCTCTGTAACTCTGCCTCTCAAATAAATAAATCAAATAGAAAAAAAGTTAGACCAAGGCCACACAAGAAAATGATGCAAAGCAGAGGTCAACTCTACTGGTCTCCAGAGAACAACTTCTTCTCAGCAATTCTGCTGCAGGGTAGAAGCAAAACCACTGACAAACTTCACATTCTACAGTCTGGTGTGAATGATTTTCCAAATGATTTTTCATAGATATATATTGTTTAGTATAATGGCCAATGCGTTAGTTATGATAAAATCAAATAAATGTGCACTCTTGGTTTCATGCCTTCTTATTTAGCAAATAATAATAAGCCACATAGTTAACTCAAATTTGTAAAGTCACATTCTCAAAGATTTCTCAGAAACTCTGAGAAATAGAAGTAGATGTGATCACTTGCATTTGGTAATTGGAAATATTAGATCAAAGTTGTACCAAAGAGATATAGGACTTAAACTTAACATAAAGTCAAATTATTCTTATTTCATTAGGTACCTGCTGGTATGGATGTTTATATTTAGGATACATTTTTTCTTTTTTTTTAAATAAATGTTTATGTTTAATTGATACATGGTAAGTTTACATATTTAAGGGGGACAGTGATCCATTTCAATATATGGATATAATGTGCAATGATCAGATCAGAGTAATTGGCATATATCACTCCTTTGTGTTGGCAACATTCAAAATCCTCTCTCCCAGTTAATTTTGAAACATTCAATTAATTATCAACCACAGTCAACCTACTATGCTGTAGAGCATTTGAATTTATTCTTCCTAACCAACCCCTGTACTTGTTGACCTTCTTGTCTTCATACCTCTTCCCCAACATGCTTCTCAAGCTCTGCTAGCCACTGTTTTATACTTCTATGAGACCAACTTTAAAAAAAAAGATTTATTTATTTGTTTATTTATTTATTTATTTCAAAGGCAGAGTCAGCAAGAGGGAGAGACAGAGGGAGAGGGAGAAAAATACAGAGAAGGAAAGGGAGATCGATTTTCCATCCACTGGTTCATTCCCTAAATGGCTGCAAGAGCTGGGGCTGGGTCAAGCCAAAGTCAAAAGCCTGGAATTCCAGCAGGGTGTCCCACATGGATGGCAGGGGTGGACACTCTTAGGATATCTTCCATCACTTTCCCTGTTGCATTAGCAGAGAGCTGGATTGGAAGTGGAATAGCTGGGTCTTGAATTCGAGCTTGTATGGGACCCTGGTGTTGCAGGTGGAAGCTTAACCCACTGAGCCACAATACTAGCCCCAGAGCAACTTTTTCGTTTCCACAAATGAGTGAAAAGATGCAATATTGGTCTTTCTGTATCTGACTTCTTTCATTTCACATAATGTCCTCCATTTCCATCCATGTTGCTGCAAGTGACAGAATTTAATTCTTTTTTATGCTTGAATAATATTCAATTATATATATACTATTTTTCTTTATAGGATAAATTTTAATTACATTTATAGAAGAATTGAGATCAGTATTATTCTACCAATTTTCCCAGCTAGGCAAAAGTTTAAAACTTTAAAAATGAGCTTAAATGTTTCTTAACAATGATCTCTGAGATACTGTATTTCATGAAACTAGTTCCACTTGAAATTTTGACATATTTTTATATCTCTATTTTATAAAATGTAATATTCCAAGTAATTGTAAAGTCAACGTAGGAAATAAATTGTGCACTTTGTGCTTATTGTTTGAAATAAATGAAAAACTCACTTATATAAATCCAGAATATTTTATGTTGGAATTTTTATTGGAATTTCTTGTAATAAAATTATAAAGTTTTTCTCATTTTTTTCAATTTAATAATAGTCACCATTGATGTTTTATTTCTGCAGTATTTTATAAGTAGGCAAATTTGAGATACTTATTTCCCTTTAGCAGACTTCTCTTATTTGTACATTATTATGTCAAT
Organism: Sylvilagus floridanus; assembly: GCA_949820135.1. Taxonomy (NCBI): domain Eukaryota; kingdom Metazoa; phylum Chordata; class Mammalia; order Lagomorpha; family Leporidae; genus Sylvilagus; species Sylvilagus floridanus. The sequence continues at coordinate 30,342,960 of OX463236.1, read as the reverse complement.
TGCTTCTCATCCTTTTGGCTAAGATAAAATGTATAATGTCAAAATAGCTTTCATTTTTCACTGGTTTTAGGATAAAACCAATGTTAACTGAACTCTAACTGAAAATGAATTATGCAGTTATTATTGCCACAAGCTGCTCATAAAACAGTTTGTAGAGTCTGAAAAAAGATCTTTTATACATATAAAAAGTTTACATTTATAGTAATTTAGGCTAATTAAATATGCATGTATTTAGCTTAAGTCTGTGTTTGGAATGCTTATATTAACACAGACAAGTGGCTACTTTGTCAGAGACCAGGACAATGAGGAGCAAGCTAGGCAGAAGGAGCAATGTGGAGCAAGGGTGGGCAGAGGCCAATTAATGGCTGCTTTACACAGTGATCTGCCATCAAGGAGCCCCAACAATGCCAGTCCACGCCCAAATGGCACCTTTTTTCAGGGCATTGGGCAAGCAACTGTTATGACAGAAACCAGCTTCTGTCAGCTCTGCCAAGAGCAAGGCCACCGGAAAGGAACCTGCTGTGTGTGTGGAAGGATTCCTGGTTCAGAACCACAGACCCTGTGGCCTCAAGCTAAAAACCCTTTAGCTCTGCCCAGCCTCTGCCCAGCTTCCAACTCTAACCATTGCTATTGAGGGGATGGCTCAGGGTCAGTGAAATGTAAGTTGCCTATTTGTACTAGCCTCCTATTTACCTCTCCTTCTAGTCCAGCCACATAATGGGAGTCAACATGGTGCCTTCCTTAAGGAGATTAACATCTCTCTCATAATTTTCTTCCAGCAACCCATGGATAGGTCTGGGCCTCACACATACCTGGCCAGGCCTTAAAGCCTATCCAGATATTATTCAGCTTAAAAAAAAGCCCTTCCTTCCAGTTGCTAACAGGGCTTAGAGCAACAGCTAACTTAGATAGTCTTGCGCCTATTTCAAGAGGTCCTCACCAAGGACGTAAAGGGCCTCTCTTTTGAGGGGGATGCAAAATACTCCAAAATGTAGATGGCTAAATGTAAATTAGTCTGTTTCCTCTGCCAGCCTGAGATTCTGGCCTTGTGCATTAGCTTAACTTTCTAGCAAAACGTAGCTACTAGGCATCCAGAGGGAAAAATAGCATAGCTAGTCTACTATAGAGTTAATTATTTAACCCTTATCCTCACCCCTTGGGGAGAGAAAACCAGCCCCAGAAAAGATAGTGGCTATGCAGAAAATTCCTACTTCTGCAAACTTCAGGCAGTCCCAGCACTCCCCAAGCAGTTATAGATTCCCACTACAGGGAAATCAGTTCCTAAATCAGGCTCTCAACAGGGAGCCGAAGCAGATCAAAAGCACAGCTTTTATTCATTGAACAGCTGCCATGACTGAGGCTCTCACAAAGGGTTTGCTAATTCAGTCCTTCAGAACAGGCAGGCCCTATTCTTGCTACCTGCTGCCCAAGAAAATGCCCTGAACTAGGGTCAAACTAGATGGGTACAAAATCATGTTCATGCTTTCCTGGACAAGGCCAAACAACTCCAGGACCAGGTCAAACAAGGCTAAAATATCTGGCCTAACATCACATGTGGTCATGGAAATCTTGGTCATTGCCTCTCTGTGGCAACATAACATCCACATTCTTTCTGCTTCTCTGTAGACTGTTGTGCTTGAATGCCCTTGTTTGTTCTAATAGAAGACAAACCATCTGGCTCCAGGTAGTTCTAAGACAGGGCTTCCAGTGTACCTCAGCAGACAAGATGACCAGCCCTCTGGACCAAGCAGGACAATACTTCCCAAGGCCATTCTCAAATACCATAGGACAGATAGCAAGAGAAAAAGACCCATATGCATCTCTAAGGCCATTTGTCAGCTTCTGAAGTAGTTACAGAAAATGGACTTTCAGCCATTTATCCCTATAAGATTATGGGTATTTTCTCTTGATGGGGGAAATGTTGGGTAGAAGGTAAAAAACTAGCCTATGTGTGTGAGAAGGGCCTGAAGAAACAAGTACCTGCTGTGGAAGCTCCAGAAGCCCAGCATTGTGCATTTTAGAGTCCTGCCCAGACCCTGATAACCTTCCAGGTGCTCCCAACCCTTCCTCCAAGGAAAGCACTCAGGAGAATTCTCTCTCCTCAGGACCAAATGGGTTACCTGACCTGATAGCATGGGGCAATAAAACCTTCACAGATGCCCTAAGGGAGGTCCCTCTGCTCTGCCCTGCACCAGCCAATGTGGGGAGAAATTTGCTAATTTTCACCCAACAAATCCTTTTAGCTGGGGGCTCCTCATCCTTTGTCCTGGAGGAGAAGGGGGAGGGGGTTAAGAGACTTCCTTAAAAACTGGAGTCTAAACAAAGACTGTGCACTCAGCACTCTGCTCTCTTCTAAGCCACCTGCCTGGTCTGTCCAGGTGTATTCTTTCCATTCACCCAAGTAACCTTGTTCTCCCCCATTCCAAGTGACTATGCACTCTCTATCTGTCCCTTCTGTTCTAATGGATGCCCTATCCCCAATAAAACCTTATTACTTAAAGAAAAAAAAGCCAGTGGTATAGATGGAATCTTTCTAACCACAAAGAAAAATTTTAGAAATATATCTCTCATAATTTCTTATTTAGAGAACAAACAAAACTTCACAAGGGTGTGGTTTCAATGGTATTTATTATATTTTGGGAGAAAGAGGCAGCTGTCTCCTTGCTCTGACCTGACTTTATGGCCCTTGCTTTTTTTACATTCTTGTAAGAGCCAGATTGACAGACCTAAGTAAGTTACTAAATTACAGGGACAAAATAATAGATTTTCTTAAGCTTCAAAGGTTTAAATTAAGTGTTATAAGCAAGGTAAATGGAGAGAGGCAACACAAAAAGGAAAATATATTTAAGGTGAAAAGAGAATTATCATTAAGTTCCTATAAAATGGGGGGGGGGCTTTTTCATGCTATTTTATTTTAAATCATCCTAAGAATTATATGTCAATCTCATTTTGACATTAAGAAAACTGAGGTTTAGCAAGTTTAGTTACCTTGTCCCCAAACACTGATTTCAGCTTGGATTTGAATATAGGTCTCTTTGGGTCTATGCTGTCCAACAAATATATATTTTAAAGATTTATTTACTTACTTAAGAGGCAGACAGAGAAAGCAAGAGAGAGACAGAAAGGGAGGTCTTCCACCTGCTGGTTCACTCCAAAAATGGCTTCCATGGCTGGAACTGAGTTGATCCGAAGCCAGGAGCCAGGAGCTTCTTCCTGGTGTCTCATGCAGGTGCAGTGGCCCAAGCATTTAGGCCATCTTCTACTGCTTTCCTGGGCCATCATCGGGGATGTTGGTACCAAAGTGGGGTAGCTAGGACTTGAAGTGGCATCCATATAGGATGTTGGCTTCACCACAGGTGGATGCTTAACCTACTACACCACAGTGCCAGCCCCTGTCCAACAAATATTGACTGACACCAAGCAAGGTGAGAAAGACAAGAAGGAATATTGTTTTCTTATTATTTATTTATTTGAAAGAGTTACAAAGAGAGGTAGAGACAGAGAGAGAGGTCTTCCACCTACTGATTCATTCTCCAAGTGGCCGCAACGGCTGGAGCTGTGCTGATCTGCAGCCAGGAGCTTCTTCTAGGTCTCCCACGTGGGTGCAGGGACCCAGGACTTGGCCATCTTCTATTGCTAGCCCAGGTCATAGCAGAGAGCTGGATCAGAAAAGGAGCAGCTGGGACTAGAACCAGCACCCATATGTGATACCGGCACTTCAGGCCAGGGCTTTAACCTGCTGTGCCACAGCGCTGGCCCTGGAATATTATGTTTTAAGTGCATTCACTATGCTTTAAGCACAATTTTTCAGAACTTTCAAATTCTCTAGCTTTTGAAAGCAAAGATGAATTGATATTTGCTAGTTAATTATACCTATAAGAAGCGTAAAAGCCCTGTTAAACTTATTTGTGTTTTAATGAGAGTGGGCTAGAGAATCAGACAATAGGACTCAGCTCTGCATGGAGATACATACAACAGAAGAAGGTTCTTGGACCAGGGAAAGTTGGCGGTCGTTGGGAGAGCATGCAGGTAGAAGGGCTAGGAAGAAAATATCTTCCTTGTGGAAAAACCCTAAGAATGTCACAAACTTGAGTAGGGGTTAGCACCAGGAGACGGGGGAGAGAGTGGTGAATTTAATCCAGTAGGCAAAGCACAACAAAGAGCAATTACAGGAAGCAAGATCTCAACAAGTGAAAAGTAGTGGCTACTTCTTCCTTCTAATATGTTAGACATGAGGAGCACAAGCCAGGTCACAGGAGAGAGGGACTGCTAGGGTTATCTAAAGTGTCCCCCAGTGTTTACTCCTGTATTTCATACATGCCTTCTTCTCTCTGCCACCCCGGTGGCTTCATTTCCTAAACTTCTCCATCTCACTCGTCTGCTCCTTGCTCTTCTTTGAACAAGCTAGACTCCTCTCTCCCAAGTCCTTTGCCCTAGTTGTTTCTTTGGTCTAAAATGCTCTCCTAAAGGCATTCATTAGTCCCATTCTTTTCTTTTTTTAAAAAAACTTTTATTTAATGAATATAAATTTCAAAGTACAGCTTATGGATTACAATGGCTTCCCCCTGCCCATAACTTCCCTCCCACCCGCAACCCTCCCCTTTCCCGCTCCTTCTCCCCTTCCATTCACATCAAGATTCATTTTCAATTCTCTTTATATACAGAAGATCAGTTTAGTATATATTAAGTAAAGATTTCAACAGGTTGCCCCACATAGCTACACAAAGTGAAAAATAATGTTTGAGTACTAGTTATAGCATTAAATCACAATGTACAGCACATTAAAGTCCCATTCTTTTCTTTTCTTTATTTCTTTTTTTACAGGCAGAGTTAGATAGTGAGAGAAAGAGACAGAGAGAAAGGTCTTCCTTTTTCCATTGGTTCACCCCCCAAATGGCCACAACAGCTGGCACACTGCTCCGATCCGAAGCCAGGAGCCAGGTGCTTCCTCTTGATCTCCCATGAGGTGCAGGACCCAAGCACTTGGGCCATCCTCCACTGCACTCCTGGGCCACAGTAGAGAGCTGGACTGGAAGAGGAGCAGCCAGGACAGAATCTGGCACTCCAACAGGGACTAGAACCTGGGGTGCCAGCGCCACAGGCAGAGGATTAGCTTAGTGAGCCGCGGTGCCGGCCTTAGTCCCATTCTTTCACTTCCTTCATGTCACTACTCAAATCTTCTCCTCTCAATAAGGCATATCATGACCAACCGATTTTTTTCTCCACCAACGTCCACATATTTTATTAGATTTATACACATTTATGTTTATACACAAATATGCATACACACATATGAGCATGTAGTAGCATGTTTTTAAAATCTTTTTTAAACTTTTATTTCTTAAATATAAATTTCAAAAGTACAACTTTTGGATTATAGCGGCTTTTCCCCTCATAACCTCCCACCTGCAACCATCCCATCTCCCACTCCCTCTCCCATCCCATTCTTCATCAAGATTCATTTTCAAATATCTTTATATACAGAAGATCAACTTAGTATATACTAAGTAAAGATTTCAACAGACTGCACCCACACAGATACACAAAGGATAAAGTACTGTTTGAGTATTAGTTTTACCGTTAATTCACATAGTACAACACATTAAGGACAGAGATCCTACATGGGGAATAAGTGCACAATGACTCTCATTGTTGATTTAACAATTGACACTCTTATTTATAATGTTATTAATCACACAAGGCTCTTGTCATGAGCTGTCAAGGCTATGGAAGCCTCTTGAGTTCACAAACTCTGATCTTATTTAGGCAAGGTCATAGTCAAAGTGGAAGTTCTCTCCTCCCTTCACAGAAAGGTACCTCCGTCTTTGATGGCCCATTCTTTCCTCTGGGATCTCACTCACAGCGATCTTTCATTTATTTTCTTTCTTTCTTTCTTTCTTTCTTTCTTTCTTTCTTTCTTTCTTTCTTTCTTTCTTTCTTTCTTTCTTTTTGAAAGGCAGAATTAGACAGTGAGAGAGAGAGACAGAGAGACAGGTCTTCCTTCCATTGGTTCATCCCCAAAATGGCTGCTACAGCCAGTGTGCTGCACTGATCTGAAGCCAAGAGCCAGGTGCCTTCTCCTGGTCTCCCATGTGGGTGCAGGTCCCAAGCACTTGGGCCATCCTCCACTGCCTTCCTGGGCCACAGTAGAGAGCTGGACTGGAAGAAAAGCAACCGGGACAGAATCCAGTGTCCTGACCTGGACTAGAAACCGGGGTGCTGGTGCCGCAGGTGGAGGATTAGCCTAGTGAGCTGTGGTGCCGGCCAAGAGATCTTTCATTTAGGTCATTTTTTTTGGCCACATTTTTTCTGTGCCTGAGAAATTCTCATGGGCTTTTTAGCCAGATCCGAATGCCTTAAGGGCTGATTCTGAGGCCAGAGTGCTATTTAGGGCATCTGCCATTTTATGAGTCTACTGTGTATCCCACTTCCCATGATTACCAACCTATTTAACATTCCCATCTGTTCCTCCACCTTTTAGCATACTTAATCCTTCTCTGTATTTTTATATTCCATATCAGTTACACCTTCTTACATTCTACGGTATATTATTTGCTTATTTATTATGTTTGTTGGTAAAGTATAAGCTCCTATAGCAGTCATTTGTGTTTATTCCATGATTTATTTTAAAATCCCAGAAAAGTGGTCCAGGAAAGCCAACTGAAATTTATCCCAATTACAGATGTCACTTTTTTCTGAGCCTGTACCTGTGACTTGAAGCTAGTCAAATATAAACAGCGTCAATAAAAATACCAATGTGGTATTCCCTAGGGACTTATTTCTGCTCCTTTTTAGTTAATTCACATTACTACCCTTTCAACCTCCACCACGAAGTGTCTCATGTCCTCATAATCAACTCAGCTACCCCATGTGTTCAACCATTTTCTCTTTCCATTCTATCTCCTTTATGCCAAGTGGTATGACTTCTGCCACTTATTCTGTATCTTCTGGGAAAGGCTGTGACTCTCATAAACTTCATACCTTGGGTTTTTTCACAAAGTACCTCCCCTGATTTGCTGAAGACTTGGCAGTTGTGCAGCACAGACATTGGTAAAAATGAACACAAATATCTTTATTGTGTAATGTTGTATTGGAAGAGGACCCAACAGTGATTTTCTTATTTGTGTAGCTTTGCAAAATCCCATGTCTTATGGAAAGAAATTTTACCATCCTTATAATCATTCCCACCATTTAGTGTTTTTTAAAGCATCATTTATTAAGTACTTTTATGAGTATCAGCCCAAACATTGCCTAAAAATTATTTTTATTCTTATAAGAACCTTGAGAAACAAAGGTTATTCCACCAAATTTTATAAAAAAAGGAACACAAAAGCAAGTAGCCTAAATGTTTGCCAAGTGTCACATAACTAATAATCTGATAGGGTTCAAAATCAGAAAATCCACACCCTGTAGTAGATGTTGCTGTGCATTTAATCCTGATACTTGGTGGCAAGTCAATCCTCCTGTTGAAAGGACTGTGGGCTGATTACTCAAGAGAATTACTCTGTCCTGGGAGTCTAGGAATCCTCCTGTCCCTACTATTAACTCATTTTTTTAAGATTTAATTAAAAATTTTGTTTTTACTTAATTTTAGTTAATTTTTAGGAGATTCAATATTATTTGTAGGTACAAGTTTAAGAACATAATGATATTATCTTTCTTCCTCCCACCCTCCTTCCTTCTATCATTTTTGTTAGTTTTTGAGATAACCTTTTAAGTTTACATTACAGTAAAAAGGTTTAATACTTTACTGGATAAAAAGTTTAACAAGTAACAGCAAAAGGATTAGTTTAGTGGGAATATTTATGTTGTGCCCAGATTGTTGGATCCCCAAATGCCACCAGAAATGCAAAAGCAAGGTTTATTTCGGGCATACAAGTGGTGGCAGGGACCCTGTCTAACCAACCGTGCATTGGAGGGCAGAGGAAGGCCTTGAGCCATGCTCGGAAGCATCTTTTAAAGCAGGGGTGTGGCTAGGGTCAACTCTGGTATTTCCTGATCGAATGCAGTTGTTCCTGATTGGTTCGCACCCAGAGGATTTCCTTGTATGGTGAACACTAATGAGCTGTTGTGTTGTAAGTTTCGGTTTCCCCAGAGTGGTGCTGCTTTTATGGGAAGTCGGGAAGTTGGGCTTGCCTCCCCAAATGGAAGCACTTTTTTCAAAATGTAGTTACTCTGGCCCTTCATTGACAATGTCTATAGTTTATAATTGAATGGAAAAGTAACCATTTCACCCATATATAATTTTTTGGTCAATTAGTCATTCATAATTTCTTTTGAAGAAATAGAACCAATGACAGTATAACATCTAAGTGTTTCCTGTGTGGTTATAAGGTAATACATTTATTTTATTTATTTGAAAGGCATATATATATATATATATATATATATATAGAGAGAGAGAGAGAGAGAGAGAGAGAGAGAAAGAGAGAGAGAGAGAGAGAGATCTTTCATTCATTGATTCACTATGCAAATGGCCGCAATGGCCAGGGGTGGACCAGGCTGAAGCCAGGAGCTTCTTCCGGGTCTCTCTTGCAGGTGGCAGGGGCCCAAGCACTTGGGTTATCGTCCGCTGCTTTCCCAGACCATTAACAAGGAGCTGGATTGGAAGTAGAGCTGCTGGTACTCAAACTGGTGCCCATATGGGAAACTGGTGTTGCAGCTGCAGCTGTACCCTCTGTGCCACAACACTAGCACCGTGCTGTCATTAAATCTTGCTCAGTGACTGAGTGAAGGGGGTTATGAAGCACTGACCAATGCCCTCACCCTCAAAGTGAGGTTAAGGCTGTGGTGCAACTTGTGCTTTGGACCTTTCCTGAGGGTTCAAACTGAAGCTAGTCTCTAACTGAACCACATTCTTACTTCTCCTGACCTATCTTACTTCCCTTTTTTTTTTTTTTTTGGAATGTGTAGGCAAATGAACCGCTTGACAAGGAAACTCATCTCAAGTTTTCCCTGGGGAACCTGACCTATGACAGACCTCCATCCTGTTTTTTAGCCACCGTGTTACATTGACGTCTTTTTCTATTGGAGCATGAGTGTTTTCTCAGGCCTCTTTTCTTAGTAAAAGGTTCCTCCACTGCTCATACAAATGGTAGCATAACAGAGTGACTCTGCAGGAGGAGTGCATCTGTGATCATGTTCAATTACCTCTACACCGTGTGCTTTTCACTGAGAATGTTTCAAAGAGGATCATAGATACATTGTTGTAATCAGCCATGCTGACTGCTGGCCCAAAAACATCCAATGAAAACCTATGAATGTATCCCTTGGAGGCAGGCACTGTGGTGCAGTGAGTTATGTTAACACATACTGGAGTGTCGGGAGGAATCCTGCCTCCTTTTTGATATGGTTTCCTGCCAATATGCACTAGGTGTATGTGGGGGGAAGAGGCAGCAGGTGATGACTGAAGCACTTGAGTCCCTTTCAGTCACATGGGAGATACATTTGGAGTTCCTGGCTCCTGGCTTCAGCCTGACAAAGCCCTGGCTGTTGCAGGTGTTTGGCAGGATCGGGTGTGACCAGTGGATGGAAGATATCGCTCTGTTTCTCTTTTACTCTGCCTTTCACATAAATTCAAATGAATAAACATTTAAAAAATAATGTATTCCTCTGGGCAAAATTAGGTTTCACATTTTGCATTTTTCTGATGAGAAAAAGCTAACACTAGAAAAAAAATTCTATATTTTCTGTCACAGAAAATTAGATTCCGTAGAGTGTTTTAATTCTTCCTCTAGCTTTTAAGATGCTCTTTAAGTATTGGAAGTAATGTTTTTGTGAAACAAATTGCAGGTATAGCCATGATTTTAAAAATACATAGTAGTAAGCATATACTGTGGAATATCTAACTAGGAATCAGAAACACTAAAGATTGAGAAACAACATGATGTGGCAGGCAGTGCTCACAAATTAATTCATTTTTCCAAATACATGTTAATATACTACCTGCTGCTGACTAAAGTGGCCATTTTATCACTACAAATAATGAATGTGTAATTGATCCACACACAAAGCATTCCAGTGGAGGTCCTTGTTGATTACAGATTGTTCATTTTTTTCAAGATCAGGGAAGCAGACAGACTTTGTAGTGAATGGTGTAATTGTTGAATATTTAAGCAAACATGATCTATTTAGACATTAACAGTATGATTTACGCAATGGGAAATCATACCGACCAACCAAGTTTAGTTCAAGGAAATGATCAATAGCTATCTAAAAAGAGGAACTCATAAATATAACTTATTTACATTAGAAAAATGCCTTTAACAAAGTCTTCCTTCTCCCTAGTGTGTCCCACTACCCCTTCACACATCTAATATGTACCCCAAGAGCTGTGTATTAAAAAGATATACTAGAGGCCAGGGCTGTGGTTTAGCAGGTTAACACCCTGCCTGCAGTGCCGGCATCCCATATGGGTGCTGGTTCAAGACCCAGCTCCTCCACTTCCAATCCAGCTCTCTGCTATGGCCTGGGAAAGCAGTAGAAGATGGCCCAGGTCCTTGGGCTCCTGCACCCTCTTGGGAGACCTGGAAGAGGCTCCTGGCTCCTGGCTTCAGACTGACACAGCTCTGGCCGTTGCGACTATCTAGGGAGTGAACCAATGGATGGAAGACCTCTCTCTCTCTCTCTCTCTCTCTCTCTCTCTCTCTCTGCCTCTCCTCTTTCTTTGTAACTCTGATTTTCAAATAAATAAATAAATCTTTAAAAAATACACTATAGGATTAGAAGATAAGCTTTGCTTCATTTAGCAATTGACTTAGAAACCAATAATAAAGAATTGGGATAGTTAATTATTTAAAAAGAAATTTTGGTATTGGTTACCCCAGTATGACATGCCGATGTTAATTTAAAATTTATTATGGATTCACAGAATCATGTCAAACAAATGATTCTTGGATATGAAATAAAACAAATGATAATTTAATGACATGATTTTTGAGAGTCACTGTATACCTTCTCTTAGAATTAGAAAGTTTAAAAATAACAGTGCATTTGTAAAAATTTTTTAATTTTACTTTTTAAAATTGGTAAATTGGCAAAATATGCATAACAAAATTTTGCTATCTCAACTATTTTAGTGGCAATAGACACATTTCAGTTGCATGAAGTACATTCACAATGATATGAAACTATGACCATTATCCATTTCCAGAACTTTTTCATCATCCTAATCAGAAATTCTGTATCCATTATACAGTAACTCCTTACTCCCCTCTCTTGTGCTCTAACCCTTGGTAACCTATGTTTTACTTTCTATCTCTATAAATTTGCCTATCTGTGAGTAATATTTTTTCTTTTGTGTATGACTTATTTCAATGAGCATAATGTTTTCAAGGTTCATTCATGTTGTAGCATGGATCAAAACTTCATTTTTATGGCTGATTGATATTCCATTGTATATACCTTCCCACCTTCTCAAATAAAGCATATACTATCAGCTATGTATTATGTTAAATATTTTGAGCATTATTTTATTTGATCTTCCTAATAACTAATGAGGTAGGTACTTTTTAATCTCCATTATAAATAAAAACACTGGGGTACAGAAAGCTTAGGTAACATGCCCTAGTAAGTGGTAGGATGGGGTTGGAACTGGGTCTATTTATCTCTAGGGTTCAATTGTTTAAGTAGTATAGTATACTGCCAACTTAGTAGCATGTTCTCTCTTGAAATTTTTGGATAATGTTGACCACCAAACTTCAAGAAATATATGAAGCTATTGGCGAACATGTAGAAAATGGCACTTTAGAGTAAACAATGACCTGAGGGGTTCTGCTGCTGCCATACTATCAACTGACATAATTCATCTTAATGGTAGATAAAGGTGAAAAGGAAAAATTATTGAAATCCTGAAGTCCATATTAAGGACAATCAAAATCTTATTTGGTAAATCCTGGAGGGTTTTCCTTTAAAAACTTTCAAAAGGAAAATTTAAGGTAAAAGGAATTGCTATATTACTTGAATAGTGGAGTGTGTAGAGACTGAAAATATGTATAGTTGTAAATAAGAGTTTATACATATATATATATATATACATATATATATATTCTAGTAAGAGAAAAACTAGGGTATCATGGAAATTCAACACTACCTTCTTTATATTGATGATATATAACGTAATGATACCATCTCACATCACATACTTTAGTAACACTTTTAGGGTCAGATGGATTAGCTTAAAGGTTACCTGTTGTAATTTCTGTCTCCAACAAGCTGTCTGTTTGTCTGTACTTTAATACTTTCAGTGACAGGTAGAACACACAACCTCTTTTCATCATCATTTACTCATTATCATCCAGACATAAAATTTGAGGGTCAGACCAGATCTCCTTCCTCTTACTTTCCAGCATGGATCCTGTTCCTCTCATGTGACTATGCAGAACAAGTGTAATATTTTCACTCCCTATAGTAGCTTTTCAAATATTAGAAGATAATGTTGTACATCTCCTACTCACTTTCTCTGCTGCTCAAGACAACTAGCAGGAGGGACTGAGAAGCTCAGATGCTAGAGAAAGAAGCACAGATTTTGCTTTTTAAGGTAGTTGTAGATTTCCAATAATCTATAGAAGAAAATATTAATAAACTGAACTTCATTAAAATTAAGACTCTCCGTTCAATGAACGGTACCATTAACAGAGTGAAAAGTCAGCCCACAGAACGGAAGAAAGTATTTGCAATGTGTAACATCTGAGGAACTCCTAGAAGTCAGTGAGAGAGAGAACACACAACACAATGGAAAAATGATCACATGAGTTGTATTAGTACTTCACAAATGAACTCATTCAGTTGGCCAATAAACATAAAAATATAATGAAACTCATCAATAATCATAAAATGCTATTTAAAATCATGATACTATAATTTGCCATAATAGTTAAAGAAAACAAAACCCCTCATAATGCCAAGTATTATATATTGGTATGGAACTAGAACTCCCATATGCTTTTAATAGAATGCAGTTTATGGTTTGGTACTGACATTTTGAAATCCCATGCCCCAGACTTTCTATTATAAGATAATACCTAAGAGAATGTAAAAGTGTGCACAATCCAAATACTCATTAACAGTAGAATGGTAAATTTATCAAATATGTATATGCAATGGAATACTATATAGAAAAGAAGCAATATTTTTACATACTACAACAAAGATTAATCCTGAAAACAGGAATTGAGTCAAAGGAGCCAGACACTAAAGAGTATGTACTGTCATTCTACTTACTTGAAAGTCACAAACAGATAAAACAAATCTAGGGTGCTGAAATCACAATAGTTTCTTTTGAGAGAGGGTAATGATCAAAAGTTGACGATAGTGAAGCTTCTGTTTTGGTAGCATACGCTGCTATTTATTTATTTATTTATTTTCATTTTGATTTGAAAGGCAGAGACAGAAAGACAGTTGGAGAGAGAACTTTCTTCTGCTGGTTTACTCCCCAAATGCCCACTATAGCCAGGGCCAGGCCAAAGCGAGGAGCCAGAAACTCAATCAGGTTGTTCATGTGGATAGCAGGGACCCAAGTAATTGAGCCATAACTATTGCCTCCCAGGATGCATTAACAGGAAGCTGAATTGAAAGTGGAGGAGCTAGTACTCAAACGAGACCCTTCAAAATGTGATGTGGGCATCCCAAACTGTGACTTAACCACTGTGTGAAAAACCACTCTATGGTATATTCTGTTTCTTGATCTGGTGGTAACTACTTGGGTATATTCATGTTGCAAATTTTATTGAGTTATAGCCATATGAATTGTCTACATTTTACCATACATAGAATAAAAATTTTAAAAGATCATTTTAAAGATAATAGTGTCCATAAGCGAGTCTAAAAACTTCAATTACTTAAAATGTAAGGCTGCCATATTATACAACTAGTAAGTTTGCATATTCATAATGAGCACAATATAAAGATTCGGAAACTTATACTAAACTTACCTAATTAAATTTTTTGTTGAGAGGATCTGAAAATATTGAGAGATTGTCCTTTCCCAATCCTTATCCCCCAGAAAAAATAAAATTTAAGCTCCCCCCTTTTTGAGGATTAGAGTCAGGCAGTGAATGTGCCCGTCACAGTTTGAAATGTGCATTAGGCCAGCGCCGCGGCTCACTAGGCTAATCCTCTGCCTGTGGCGCCGGCACTCCAGGTTCTAGTCCCCGTTGGGGCACCGGATTCTGTCCAGGTTTCTCCTCTTCCAGTCCAGCTCTCTACTGTGGCCCAGGAAGGCAGTGGAGGATGGCCCAAGTGCTTGGGCCCTGCACCTGCGTGGGAGACCAGGAGGAGGCACTTGGCTCCCGGCTTTGGATCAGTGCGGTGCGCCGGCTGTAGCGGCTATTTTGAGGGTGAACCAACAGAAGACCTTTCTCTCTGTCTGTCTGTCTCTCTCACTGTCTAATTCTGCCTGTCAAAAAGAAAAAAAAAAAAAAGAAATGTGCATTATTTTGTAAAGTGTTCAGTGTCTATTTGGCGTTACAAGTACTCAATGAAGGCAGTTATTATCAACTTTCTGTTGCACTTGCATCACATTGTACACGAGTTTGCTAATAACGGAAGCATCAGAATCTCTATCACAAATGGTTCCATTATCAATCTCGTGTTTGTGCAAATTTTGAACTTGTGGAGTAATTCCTGGTTTACTTTTTTATGGTAGAGGTTGTTCAATGTCCAGTCTGCCAAGATCTTTATGGATTTGGATTCACTAATCTTTATTCGTAGCACTGGTGAAAATGTTGGTCAGGGAGAACTACTCTAAGTGATCCAGTAATCAGACTCTTAGATGTGATCATTCAACTAGTTAGAACTACTTCTAGTGGGACTCTCATCCAGACCATGTGTATTTTGTCAATTAGGATGCAAGCATAGAAACTACATTACATATCTCTCATTCTTTCATTTTCAGATATTTGTATCCTTATTTTATCTTGGTCATCTGCCTGAACTATATTAAACAGTGAACTACTTCCAGGCCTCAAACATTTTCTTCATCTCATTCCTAACTCATAGGCAATATACTTAATGTGTGAAAGTTGTTTACAGTGTAAATGGTAGAATAATATGAGGGCAAACTACTCTGATCTCATGAAAATGTTTATATCAGTAAGTATTTGGTTATAAAATAAGTTTTCGAAGCACCTTTTCACTTTTCTCTTCTTGCCAGCAGAGGGCGGGTAAGGAGGAGGGAAGAAAATCAAAGTATTTCTCTTGGCCTGATGGAAACTATTAAAGCACTTTTCTGAAATGATCACAAAGTGGGTTGTTTAATTTTCACTTTTATTATTCTATTTTAAAAATAATTGAAGCAAGTATGCATTTTGATGTTTATTATATATTTGAATTAATGAATCTCCAATGAAACTCATACTTTGAATTTTAAATTTATAAATCGATGATCACATTGAAAAATATAAATATTCTCCACATTGGAGCCATATGTCAAAAATGCCCCTTCTTATTTTGGGTAATTTCAATTAATTAGAATCTTCCTCTTAATAGTTTTCTAATTCATTTATAAATAGGTTTATGTGAATATTTCCCAAACATATCTTAATATAGATATTTAATCATTGTTTCAACATGCCAAGTTGTTAAGCATGGTGTGAAGTTTTATTAATCAAATAATGTATCTTTTAAACATAATTAAAGAGAGCCCAAATGAGATGGACTAGTTTATTTTCTCTTTTTTGCAATAGTATAGCCCACAGGAATGTTTAAATATAGCTTTGTAGGTATATAAAGATGTTTTCTCCTGCAACTTTAAATTTGTTTAATCAATAATAAAACATCCTTTTCAAAACAGTAGATGGTTTGATAACCTATGTAATTCAACAGCTCAGGACAGCTTGCACATAACCTTGTTAAATCAAAAGTCAAGCGGCTATTTGGATTTTTGCCTTTTCAGTGTGAATAATGCCATTGTTCTGGAGTACAAGAGCAGGAAGAAAGAGGGTAGTTTCTATCCCTCCTGGGAAGATAAATCTTCACACTGCTTACTCTAAGACCTAGAAATTCCTTCTTTCCTCTTTTTCCTGAGAACTTTATTTTTAAGAATTTTTTTCTTTTAGCAGACAACAAGGTTATATAAAGTGTTTAGAGCACTGCCAGCACATCATGAGTACTTTACAATTGTTAGTTATTCTTACAAGTTCATGTACTTAAGTTTAGTCCATTTATTGAACTAGCCTAGAAGATCATATCAAATGGGAATGATGTGGGTGCCAGTTTGTGACCTCGTTGTTCCACTTCCAGTCCAGATCCCTGCTAATGGCTTGAAAAAAGCACTGGAAGATGGCCCAAGTGTTGGGCCTTTTGCCACCAGCATGGGAGACCTGAATGGAGCTCTGGGCTCCTGGCTCCTGGCTCCTGGAATGCTGACCCTTGTGGCCATCTAGGGGATGAACCAGCAGATGGAAGATTCTCTCTCTCTCTCTTTCTCTCGCTCTCGCTCTCGCTCTGTCTTTCAAATAAATCTTTTTTTAAAAAATGAATGATCTCATTCTCAGAACTGCTGATTCTGTTTGCTTTACCTACTCAGTGGAAAACAGCCTTGACTTGGGTGACTCTTGACACTTAACTTCACTGAGCAAATTGGAGAAATAATGTTGTCAGTTGTCTGGGGCTGAATGCCTCTGGGTATTAAGAACTGACACTGGAATTTCCTGACTGCAATGACCATGTGAGTGGAGGAGATCTTGTGCTTGGGAGGGAATCAAGCTGCATGAGGAAGAAAAGTGTGACCTTGGAAGAGGAACCCCCTTGGTCTTCATAAGGCATGTCTCAAAGCACTGAACAGAAAAGAATTTCTGATTGCCCACAAAAGACACGTTTATAGTTTGGGACTTAGGTGGGGAGGGAATGCAAGGAGGGATCTTCAGAGCCCAGCAAACAGAAAAACCTCTGACTAAGCTGAGTGATGATGCTTCTGCCTAAAGGGCACCAAGACAGCCTCTACTGCTTTGCTCTCGCATCCCACCTGGCTCCACTAGGCCACCATGCATGTTTATTCCAGATTTATCTTTCTAAAATGCAATCCAGTGACACTACTTCCTTGCTCAAAATGCCCATACTGACATCCTTCTGTCAACCATAGCAGGCAGGGGACTCCGACCTTGCCGTTTGTGCCTCTGAACATGATCCCAATCTCATTTTCCACAAGAGCTTCCTGCTCTGGCAAGCAGTGTTGTTTCTAAAGAACATGTGCCCCTCTGCTCATGTCTTTCCCGCTCATCTCTCCTGTCAAGTGCCCCTTGCATTTCAAGATCAGTATTCAGTGACATCTCTTCTTGAACACCCCTCATTCTTATCTGGAAATGACCTTTGGTGTCCCTGAGTCTCTTGGCTATTTGCTTCTCTAGAATGGTCCTCATCTTATTCCATCACTCACCATAGGGGTTTGTATATTTGTTTCTCTGTAGGTGCTGACTATGAATTCCTTGATAGCCATGACTGTGTCTTATTGTCCTCAGAGATAAGCTGGCATCCTGCACCTGGCAGAGCCATTTAGAGAGGCCAGGAGTATTTGAATTTTCTCAAACCTCCAGTATATTAGAAATTGAAGAACTTCCTAGGTTTCGAAATTGTGGCATATTTCAAGCATTACATTAAACAAATGGATGTGATGAAAACACATACATGCCTATAATGTTTCCCTATGTAGCTCTGCTGCTTGTAAGGAAATAATGGGATTTTTAGAAGTGTTTACTGCACAGGGCCCTTCAGTTGACAGAGTATAGTAAATGACACAAGTTTAGCCCTGTATGGTGACTATCTTCTTTCTCTCTTTGGGATGATACTCAATCTTAGTCCTGGGTCAGATGACACCTTAGATCCTGTGAGGAGCCCTCCCATATGGGCCACTTAATAAATGTTTGCTGAAGTGAGTTAAACTTAAGTACACACTGAAAAGATGCTGTATGTTAATATCTTGTGTTAATTTCCCACATTTAGTTTGAATATGATATTATTTAGAAGACTAAAAGTTAATATTGACATCTAATTAAAGGTCTAAATTTAACTTTTCATTGTTTTATGTTTAGCAGATAGGAGCCAGACATTGGGGAGGAAATAAGGGGTCATCTCTATTGCCTGGCTATCTAAAATAACTGTATTTTCAGCAGTATGTGGTATATGACAACACAAATTATGTCCTCTATGACTCTGCTTTCTTTAACATTTTCCCTTATTTATTTTATGTGTTTAAGAGAGACAGGAGATGGACAGTTCATTCTCCAAATACCTACAATGCCCGTGGCTGAATTAGGCTAAACCTGGGAGTCAGGAACTCAACCCAGGTTCCCCAGTTGATGGCAAGGACCTAATCATTTAGACCATCATTACTGCCTCCCTGGAAATGCATTGGTAGGGAGCTGGAATCGGGAACAGAGCCAGGAATCAAGCCCAAGCACTCCAAAGTGAGATGCAAGTGTCCCAAGAGGTGTTTTTAACAACGAGGCCAGATGCTTGCCCCAGGTTGTCCTTCTGATTTGGTAACAGGGTTGAATGCTTCATGAAAATAAGCATATTCTTTTTTTTTTTTTTTTTTTTTTTTTTTGTGACAGGCAGAGTGGACAGTGAGAGAGACAGAGAGAAAGGTCTTCCTTTGCCGTTGGTTCACCCTCCAATGGCTGCCGCGGCCGGCGCGCTGCGGCCGGCGCACCGCGCTCGTCCGATGGCAGGAGCCAGGTGCTAGGTGCTTTTCCCTGGTCTCTCATGGGGTGCAGGGCCCAAGCACTTGGGCCATCCTCCACTGCACTCCTGGGCCACAGCAGAGGGCTGGCCTGGAAGAGGGGCAACCGGGACAGAATCCGGCGCCCCAACCGGGACTAGAACCCGGTGTGCCGGCACCGCAAGGCGGAGGATTAGCCTGTTGAGCCACGGCGCCGGCCCATATTCTTTTTTCTTGAAATTAGCCTAGGGATGCAAAGTAATGAAGACCCTCATCACTTTAAAATATTTGAAGATCATTACTATAAGTGTTAAAACATATAAATAATTCTTTGCCATTGGACAATTAAGCTTAAATCTTCTAGTTAGAGACATCCTTCCTCTAAAATGCAAGAATTATGTATCTTTATAGATCATCTTTCAGTCTAGGGTATAGAAATCAAGCACACCTGGAAGCAAGCACTAGTCATTAAAATGGCCACTGTTGGGGCCAGCACTGTGCAGAGGGTGAAGCCACCACTTGTCATGCTGACATCCATATCAGAGTTCTTGTCTGAGTCCTGGCTATGCTGTTTCTGATCTGTCTTCCTGCTAACACTTCTGGGAAGGCAGAGGAGGAGGGCCCAAGTACTTGGGTCCCTGCTATCTATGTGGGAGACCAGGATGGAATTCCTGGCTCCTGGCTTCATCATGGCTCCACTTGGCTATTGAGGCCATCTGAGGAATGAACCAATACATGGAAGATCTTTCTCTCTCTGTCTCCCCCCAACTCCTTCTCTGTCGCTCTGCCTTTCAAACACATAAATAAGTCTTTGCAAAATAGATCTTTACAAAAATAAAATGACAACAGTTCATTGATCGAATTAAATTTACATGGATGACCTATTATAAAATTATTTTATAATTAAAAGGATTTTATAATTAAAAGGATCAGAAGAAATGACGATCTAGCATTTTAAATGAATCACAATATAGTTTAAACTTGGGAGAAATACATATCAGTATGGAGTGCTATAGATAAAATGAGGATGTTTTATAAAATCTAAGGCCAAATTGTGAGAAGACAGCTTGCATAGACAAAGATGCCAGAAAGGATAGCTTTTTTTTTTTTTTCTAGGCAGAGTTGGACAGTGAGAGAGAGAGACAGAGAGAGTTATAGACAGTAAGGTCTTCCTTCCGTTGGTTCACTCTCCTAATGGCCACTACAGCCAGCACCTGTAATTTCACCTCCACGCTTTCTGTTAACTATAGGTGCTAGACAAAGGTTTGAGCTCAGGCCTGATCTTTTCAATGAGAGGTGCCCTATCAACTGGGCTTGAGTGTAGGAAGAGTGAGAAGTGGGCATTTGCTCTTTGATTTTTTTCTTCCTTAACCTTTGTTCTATAATATGGGCCTTTTGGGACTCAAGGGAATGGCTATGCAGTCTACTTTGCTAAATGCCAAAAATCTGTGTGATGGTGAGAAGCCAGTTAGATTGCAGAGTTCACAATGTTTCATAGGTGTTACATGGTAAAAACAAAGGTCACAAATATTTTTCTCAGTTCAAGGTTTCTTGTTAAAAATGTAAAGGAAATTAATTTGACAATATCCCATTGTAATGATTTTAGTTCACTGAATGACATTTTATTCTACAATAATATAATGAAAAAGAGTGGTTTTGGGATCAGTTAGGCCTAATTCGGGACTACCTGTACTAGGTGTGAGGCTATTGGTGAATACGTTAAGGATTATTTTACATCTTTTTTCCCCTCAAGAGTAAAATGCCATACTCATAATGCTTATCTCAGACAGGTATTGAAATAATTAAATGGGGGAAACATAAAAGATTTAGCATGTTAGAAGGCTCTTCCTGCCTCACACTTGTTTGTTAATTCATAGCAATTCCACTTAAACGTGTGAGGGTGAAGGTTAGTAATGATAAATACACAGAAGAATAAGAGAGGACAGTAAGTAGAAAGATGGAAATAGAATCTCAGAGATACAATTAATGCTTAAGTAAAATGTTTTCATAGAGAAAAGAAACAATTTAACTTTAAAGTCGAATCTCTTTTAATCTGATATTTTTAATTCAATTTTTAAAAAATCAATTCAATGAGAGTGGAAATCTGTCATCACTATGTGGCCAAACTCACTTTTATTTTTAAGTCATACAAATATCATAGTGAGTAGTTAATATTACCTTGAAACTTTGGCATGCTTGACAAATTCCATCTTCTTAGTAATGATGACAGATTTTTGAGTAACTGCAGACCAGTTTGATGGTCTTGAGTTGACAAAGGAGCTTGAAATTTTATTTTCCTTGTGAGCTTTTTTTGAGCTCACATTTTTCAGTGGTTTTTTTGAAAAAATTAAATAATATTAATTGACTGTCGTTTTCTACATGACTTAATTCCTACTGGGGGCAGAATATTTTTTAAGCTTGCAGAGTAACCCAACTGGAGGACAGTTTTCCAGACTTAGGCAGTTCATGCTCTAAGCCCTATATCCTATGGTCACCCATGCAAATGAAATAACTAATTGAGGAAAATAACTGGAGAGATTGATTTTTGAAAATGCTACATATGAGATAAAAAGATCCTATGGGCTTCAAATATTATTATAAAAGATTATTCACTGTTTAAATTGCTAATAGTTTGTTTCATAGAAAATATACCAAAATCATTAAAAATTTCTTCCGATATTTTTAAAATAAAAATTTTATTTTAAAATAGTTTAGACTGGCCCGGCGCCGCAGCTCAATAGGCTAATCCTCTGCCTGTGGCACCGGCACATTGGGTTCTAGTCCTTGTTGGGGCGTCGGATTCTGTCCTGGTTGCTTCTCTTCCTGTCCAGCTCTCTCTGTGACCTGGGAGTGCAGTGGAGGATGGCCCAAGTGCTTGGGCCCTGCACCCCATGGGAGACCAGGAGAAGCACCTGGCTCCTGGATTTGGATCAGCACGGTGCGCCGGCCTTAGTGGCTGTTGGAGGGTGAACCAATGGAAAGGAAGACTTTTCTCTCTGTCTCTCTTTTTCACTGTCCATTCTGCCTGTCAAAAATTAAAATAAATAAATAAATAAAAATAAAATAGTTTAGACTTACAGAAAAATTATGAAGATACTATATAGAGGTCCTGTATACTTCTTACCCAGTTTCCCTTATTACTAACATTTTTCATTAGTATGCTACCTTTGCAACCAATGAAACAATATTGGCTTTATTATTAACTGAAGTTCATACTTTACCCAAATTTCCCCAGTTTTTAACTAGTGATGTTTTTCTGTTCCACAATCCTGTCCAGGAGATCACTTTGCATTTAGCTTTCTATCTTCTTAGACTTTTTTCAACTGTGAAGGTTTCTCAAGCTTTCCTTATTTTTGATGACCTTGACAGTTTTCAAGAATACTGTTTGGTGCTTTGTAGAATATCCCTCGGCTGGGGTTTTTCTTGATTAGACTGGGATTATGGTCTTTTGGAGGAGGACTATGAAGGTAGAGTGTCACTTTCTTCACATCATATCAAGGGTACATGCTATCAACATGTAATGTTTGTGGTAGTTCTCCAAGGAAAAATTACATTTGCTTCTTTCCCCTCCAACATTGTACCCGTTGGAAGGAAGCCTCCATGTGCAGCCCATGCTTAAGGAATGAGGAGTTGAGTTCCACCTCCTTGAGAGTAGAGTACCTGCAGAAATTATTTGGAGTTTTTTTGTACAGAAAGTTTGCCTATTCCCCACCCCATTGATTTATTTAATCATTTATTCAGTCAGTATATACTTGGGTGTATTTATTTTGATACTTTGGATGATGACTGAATGCTACTTTATTTCATTGCTCAAACTGTTCCATCTCTGTCTATTGGTGCTCTCTTTCAGCTGATTGTCATAGCCCTTTAGAATATCCCCATCTTTGTGTTTTGGTTTTTAGCACTTTCTTACTTTCTGGCAAGAGAAGTGGCTCCAGTCTCAATTTGTGTACTTCCTGTTCCAGACCTAATGGGATCTGTGGTCCCTTTTATTGGAAGATGGTATTAGAATCCAAAGTCTGAGTACCATGGTGTGATGGCTACTATTGAGATGCCATTGCTTGTAGGGCCTCTCAGCTGACAGAGCAAGAAAACACATATGTGTGTATACTAACCAGTGTACACACATATGTCTATATGTAACCATCTATTCCTCTATTAAGGTAAATGTTGAGTTCATAATGTCTTCAATTATATTTCATTACAACATGAATCATTCTTTTTCTAAAAATTTTATTTACTTGAAAGGCAGATAATCAGATACACACAGAAAGATGTTCTATTCATCTATTCATGCCCTAAATGCCTGTACCATCAGGGCTGGACAAGGCCAAAGCCAAGAGCCAGAACTCAGTCCAGGTTTTCTACACAGGTGGTGGGAACTCAAGTAGCTGAGCCATCACCTGTTGTCTCCCAGGGTGCACGTGAGCAAGAAGCCTCAGTGGAGAATGGAACTAGGACTTGAACCTAAAGGCCTCCCATATGGGATGCTGATATCACAAGCAGCACTTTAACCCCTACACTAAACACCTTCCCCCAACATAAATCATCATTGTCTCTTTCCTTTGCTTACGTATCGTTTCCCATTCCAACTGTGAGAAACCTGGCATTCACCATTTTCCATCTACAAGCTTATCTTTTCATTTCCAGTTTATGTGTAAAAATGTGAAAATTGTTAGATGTACCCTTGAAGAATATAACCTTGTCAGTTGGGATGGCATGTATGCTGGTTCTCTTACTTTTAATTTTGCAGACTCTACTCATTTCCAAAATTACTGTTTAGAACCTTCCCCTCCCATTTCTTCTGTTGAGATTGCTTCATATATTTGTAGCAGATTCTTCTGTTGCATTTGGCTTTCTTTCCTGAGGATTTCCCTGTTCTCCCCATTTTTCTTTAAATTCAAGTCCATTAAGGTTAATTATTTGTGCTGTAAATTCTATGGGTTTTGACAAATGCATAGTGTCCTATATGCACCATTACAGCATCAAACAAAATTGTTTCACTGCTCTAAGAATATCTCTTGTGCCCCACCTATTAAACTCTTCCCTTCGCCACTCTGAACTTCTGGCAACCACTGCTCTGTTACCATCTCTATATAGTTGTTCCTTTCCCACAATACATATAACTGAAACAGCACAGCGCATAGACTCTTCACACTGGCTTTATTCACTAGAAATGGCATATAAGATGTGTCTGTCTTTTTGTAGCTTGATAGTTCACTCTTTTTTATTGATGAGTAATATTCCATTATACAAATGTACCATAGTTTTCTTATCCATTCACTGACTGAAATACATCTTGTTTTTTTTCCTAGCTTTTGGCATTATGAATAAATCTACTATAAACATTTGCATGCAGGTTTTTCAAATCAGTTGGGTAAATAACTACCTGGGAGCATGATGTACTCTTGCTAGCTCATGTCTAAGACTAGACTGTATTCAGTTTTGTAAGAAATTGCCAAATTATATTTCAAAGTGGCTGTTCCATTTTGCATCCCCATCAGCAACTCTTGCCAGTGATCCTAATACCAGCTTTTTTTATTATTATTATAGCTATTCTGAAAGGCCAGTGACAGCATCTCATTGTTTTAATTTGTAACTCCCTAATGACAGCTGGTGATAAGCATCTTTTCATATGCTTATTTGCCATCTGTATGTCTCCTTTAGTGTGGTGTCTGTTCAGATGTTCTGCTTATTTTTAAATTGGGTTTTCTCTTTTCTTACTATTGAGTTGTACTTTCCCTTATTTCAGAGGAAAGTAAACAAAAAATAAAAGTGGTTGAGAAGAGGTGCATTTAAAAATAATTAAGGATTATATAATCTATATATGTAATATGTAGCATATATTATATTTATGTATATTGTTTCATAATCATGTAAGCAAGGCATGATAGAAGAGTTAGCTCAGCATTAACTTGAGGCAGTGAAACTGGAGACACACACAGTTTATTGAAATTATCCTTCATCAATCAACTCATTTAATTTTCACTACAACTCTATTGATGGAAACTCTTTCTTCCCCACTTCAAAAATGAGGAAACCTTGCTCTCCTTCAATGCAAGAATTCTAAATCCCTGTGCCATGCTGTCTGATGGACAATACATTTTATAATGGCATTTTTCCCATGAACACTTACTTATTTTATTTACCTGAAAGACAGAGAGGAGAGAGGATAAAAAGAGAGAGAGAAAGAAAGAGAAATGAATTTATCTCTTGGTTTACTCCCAAATGCTGGCAGTAGCTGGGGCTGGACTAGACTGAAGCCAGGAGCTGGGAACTTAATCTGGGTCTCCTCCATGAGTAACAAGGATCCAAGTATCTGAGCCCTGACCTGCTGCCTCCCAGCAGCAGGTGTGTGTGTGTGTGTGTGTGTGTGTGTGTGAATAAGAACCTAGAATTGTGAGCAGATACTGGACTTGAACCCAGGTACTTCAACATGAGACACATGCATACAGATTATGGAAATATTGCATCTTTTTGAATTATCTAAACTGTTACCAGCCTCACTGAGCACACTGAGGTGACCCAGTAGAGGTTTGCATTTTTTCTCAGATATTTCAGTCTAAATTTATCTCACATTGTTTTTCATATTCACTTTCTTGAAAGCTAGCAAAATATGATACAGTAATCAAATAGGCTACTTCTTCCCAGCTCATATGATTCCAGAAAAAGAATTTCCAGGAGTGATTGGCTTTGGTTTTTGATGGGTAATTACAAGAAGCATTCCCACAGACAGTTGGAATCCTGACCAGACTGGGTCTTGAAAGCCACAGCAGTGCAGTTGCAGCTGGTGACTGGCTTGCTGGCTGGCAAGGCGCCTACGGCATAGGACTGGATGTTCCACCATGGCTGGGCGCTCCTCCAGGGAGCTGTCAGTCGCTGGGTTCCCACCGTGCCAAGCACCAGACAGGTGCAGAAAGGTTCAAGGTTTCTGTTCCCCATTAGAGTTGAGGGCATGCTGGCTGTGGCCGCCTGACATGAGGGGCCTGAGGAGCAGAGTTCCTGCTTTGCTCTGGTTGGGGTTCTGCACTGACATGGTCTTGAGAACATGCTGTATTCCTCACCTGCTGGAGGCCGGCCTGACATGAGTGGTGAGTTTGCAGGGGGCTTTTAGAGAAACAGAAGACTGAGTCACTTCCATTTATTTGTAAGGCTTCTTGTATGTTTTTTAAGGGAAAAAAACAGAGTCCTAAAAATTGTGTCTTATAGATGCAAAACATGAGATGCAGTAGAACTTCAGCACTTACAGAAGATACATAAAGCACATATGTATATAAGAATATTCATTCCCAGTGAACGAGCTGGGGAGAAACATTGAAAGTAACTGATGGAGGTGCTTTCCTTCTACGTCCAATAGGGCATCTTTGTCACCATGGAGCATGGTTTCTGAGATTTTGTTTTCAGTCCTAAAACCAGGAGTGGGAGAAGAATTCAGACCTAGGGTGGAGAAGAAAGAAAGAAAACAGAAGGAAACGTAGAAGTTACCTTAGATTTTGCAAGGCTAAGGAGAATCTGGAATAAATGAAAGAGACAACAATGCTGGTTATTTTCTTTGGGAAAGGGTAACTAACACTTTGCTTTGCTACAGTTTTAGTCAAATTTAGATCTGAGAAGCCCAGTGGAAGCTGCTGCAGAACTGTTTATTGTGTCTCCTGCTTGGCACAGAGCTGGAACACGTTAGCTATTCCAGAAAACATTTCTGGAAGGGAGTCAGAAAGTCACCTTATTTCCCAGGATATATTTCTTGTCTTTGTTTTGAGAAACAATATTTAAAGGTTTAGCAATTTATGACATAAGCTGATAACATACATCTTTGCACTTTTTTCAGTGCTTATGCAAACATGTAGTTTATGCAACCTGTGTATCTCCTCTCACCTACTTCTTGGGGTATAAATAAGGTCACAGGTCTCTCTCTCTTTTACTTTTTAATATTGAAGTTAGTAGGAAATTCAGAAACTTTTTTGAAGGACTTCCTCTACCCCAAGTTGTCCAAGAAATTTGGGGTTTTCTATGTCCAGGGGTGTAATTCCTGTTTCCAAACACCAGTGAAAGGGAGTATATGGAAGACTTGGCTAGTCTGCTGTCACATGCCACACCCCATTTTCTGCTACAGAGCCCCTGTCACCACAGCAGTGTGTCACTGATGAAAATAGGCCTCCCACAGAGTCAGATGCTTCCATTATCACCCTGTGGAAACAGATCCTTGTCCAGGTTACCGCAGTTCCTAGAGGAAGATCTCTCTATCTCATTCTCTCAGCCTTGGTCTCACTCAAGACTACATTTTCCTTGGATTTCCAGAGTTGCTATAGCAGTTTCCAAAGTTGCTCCAGTACCTTATGGGTAAAAGCAAGTTCCAATTTCAGCTGCGAAGTCAAGAACAACCCATCTGACATCATGCAGTAGGTATTGGCAGAAATCTTTCCTCTCATGGTTGTCCTTGGTGTGTCTATTTGAGTGCTCCAACAGGAGTCATCTCAATGCTTCACGTTGATTCTAAGCACATGGAACCTCACAGGCAGTGGAAGACATGGTCTCTTTCTCTTGTTCTTTCCCTTCCTCCTGGATAGCTACTGACTTTCCTTTGCTCTAGTGAAGATGGTCTACTTGATGAATTCAGAAGAATAGAAAATTCTCCTTTGTGGTAAGTCCTTATCTTCACCTAAACAGAAAAGCAAGAAGACAAATTGTAAAAGGCAGCTCCCCTTAGTCAAACAAGCAAAGCTGTTTGATGTAGTCTAATTAAGTGCTCTGCTCTGGAGCCAGACCACTGGATTTCAAGAAAAATTTTGCGCTTTCCTCGAATGTGGCATGACTTTTATCCTTCTGTACCTCAGTTTCTCCATCTGTAAAATGGGATGCAGAAAATAATAAGATACATTAACTTCACAGGGCTTTTCCTGAGATATTTAGTTTACACAGCAAACAAATATACACAACATATAATTTTTTTTCTTGCAAAGGCAGGATCATGCTAAACTTAATTTGCTCTTAGTAAACAATTGTCTATGTTTTTAGTAAAACTATGTAATGGTCAGACTTGTTTAGATGAAAACATGTTACAAGTCTATCAATTTCAGCTTACTTCATTAGCATGCTTTGTCCCAAAAAGCATTGAAGTGGTATTCACAGATTTCTTTGAAGATAATTTGTATAGATGTAAAGAAGTGTTCCAAAGTGTTTTGTCATCGTCTCATCAGCGTTGCCTCTCAGCAGTTTTGCAGTGAGGAGACTCTGGTCACCCTGCGAAGACACAGGGATGCATGCTGTGGAGGCCATGGAGCCATAGTCACTGAGCCAGGAATGGGTTGTCCTTTTGACCTTGCTGATTAATCACCAGAGTTTCACTAATCACATTGAACTTGAAGATCCACACATGGCAAGGATAGTGCCCTAAAACAAGATCTCAAAGACCCTGTCTAGACAGGGTAAGTTAAAGCAGATCAGAAAGGAGACCTTGAGCCTGTGAATTTTCAAATTCTAATTTCCTGTGTGAAAAAGCCGTCCTTGAGGAACTGGCTTCATGTCCTTTCCTTGTTTGTTTTCTCATGGATTGGTATAATAAATGACCATAAAATGAGTGCTTTTGAAAAAATTATAGCTGAAAATACTGTTCGTGATGTCATCCAGTGATAATTCAGTCTTTGGATGGCAGGCTTTTCCGTGAGTAGGGTGGAGGGAGGATAGTTTTTCTTTCCAGGTGAACTTGCATATTAACTTCTACTAGATATCAGACTATGAGAATAATACAACATCCAGTAAAATTTCCCACGCAGTCTCTTCTTATTCTGTATTACAAATGCCATATGTTAAGTGTTTTTATTACATGTTTTCTATTTAAAGGGAAATAGTTAGAAATGAGTAAATAGTCCACTGTTCTACTTGCTGTGCACTACTCTTTCTAAATGTACCTCTTCCATAAAGCATTTATATAAATTAACATAGAACTCACCTGAGAACACAAATCACCCTTTTCCTCTTAGAGTTCAATTTACAAAACTATTATTCTGATTCTATAGATAGCATCTAGCTTTCAGCATGATATCACTATGAAAATTTAATCTGGTGTTACAAATTCTCTAAGAAAACTTCACTAGAAAACAGAGAACACGAAAAAGAGAACCAATATAAATAATGAAACATTTCATAAACAACAGTGTTAGGAAATCTCAGAAGATTTGTTAGCTTTCTGTATGAGTATTTATGACAAAGTTATATGCCAAATGGTACTGAAAATTGATCCAGTTCTTTACTAGCATTAATAAGCTTCCATTTTATACAGCCTGGGGATCTTTAAGACTTCCTTTTTAAGAAACTAGCTGCCTTTAAGTTACAGATGACCCATCAGGGCGCCAAATTTCGTCTGGACACTGTTACAAATACTGCTGCTGATAAGCTTAACATTAGAGGAACGAGGGCTGGTGTTGTGTAACTGTGGCTGCTGGCTGTGACATCAGCATCCCATGTGGGCACTGGTTTGTGTCCCAGCTGCTCCCCTTCTGATCCACCTCCCTGCCAATGGCTTGGGGAAAGCAGTGGAACATGGTTCAAGTGCTTGGGACCTTGCCACTCATGCGGGAGATCTGAGTGAACCTCTGAGCTCTTGGCTTCTGACTGGCCTGGTGCTGGCCATTGTGGCCATCTGGGGAATGAAGCGGCAGATGGAAAATCTTTTTCTGTCTCTCCCTCTGTCTAAGGCTAACTTTCAAAATAAATAAATAAATCTTTTAAAAAAAATTCGAGGAACCAAAACACAGACCTTCCAGTGTGAAGGAAATGAGGACATTTCCACCACATAAAAATTTTTGCCTTTAAAAGCGAATTATCTTACAGTGGCAAGGGCACTGCTTTACCCTCTTTTCATCTGGTACTTCAAAAAGTTCATGGAAAATGGAATTAAAATATGAGTTTATTTTGGTATAGATCATCTTGAAGCGCATGCATAGTTTCTTCATAGTAGGAATTTCCAATGTATTTTTTTAAATATCTTTTTTGGATAAAATAAACTCAGGAGAGCTGGAATTGTGGCACAGCAGGTTAAGCTGCTACTTGCAATGTCAGAATCCTGTATCTGAGCACCAGTTGGAGTTCCAACTACTCCACTTTCAATCCAGCTAAAGGGCCTGAGAAAGCAGCAGGAGACAGGAAAAATACTTGGGCCCCTGCACCCCTGTGGGAGACCTAGATGGAGTTCCTGGCTCCTGGCTTTGGCCAGGCACAGATCTGGCTGTTGAATCCATTTGTGGAAAGAACCACTGGATGCAAGATATCTTTGTTTTGCTCTTGCTCTCCCTCTGTCTGTCTCTCCCTCTATTTCTGCCACTCTGCCATTCAAATAAATAAATAAATATTTTAAGAAGACAAACTCAGACTTTTAATTCCATTTTCCCATGAGCACTTCCATGTACCCTTTACAAGCAAATAACTTCAAAGGGAATGAGAGAATTAAATGTTCCTGAGAGTTCTGACAGTTTTTGGGGAATTCAGTTTTCTGTAGCATTCAATTTTGCAATGCTGCACTAGTTTCTGATTTATAATCAGTGATATGTAATGGTAATTCCTGCTATTCTTTTAATATGATTTGGCTCCCCAACTCATGCATACATTTAAACCCCATGTCTTATGTTAATGGTACTAGGAGGGTAAGAACTTAATCCAATTAGGTGTCTGGGGGTGCAACTTTTGGGAAATGATTGGATTAGATTAGGTTGCTAAGGTAGGGCCCTGAGATGGAATCATGATTGCTTTCTAAAGAGGAACACATGGATGAGGGTGTGTCCTGGGTCTTTGTGTGCTGGCTCCAAATATGATCTTCCTTCTGCATAAGTCCTGCCATTGCCAGCCTTCACCCTCATCAGGCAGCAGACCAATGAGACTGCCTGACCTTGGATTGTGAATCTCCAAAACTCCAAGCAAGAATAAACCTTCCTTTGTAAGTGACTTCTCTTAGGTATTTTAGTTGTGGTGACTAAAAGCTGACTAATACAATTAAAAAAAAAGATTCATTTATTTATTTGAAAGAGAAAACTCTTCCATCTGCTGGTTCCCAAATGGGAACAACAAATGAGCACAACACCCAGGGCTGGGCCAGGCCAAAACTAGGAGCCTAGAACTTCCATGTGTGTGGCAGGAGCCTAAGTACTTGAGCCATCATCTGCTGCTTCCCAGGTACATTAGCAGGGAGCTGGATCAGAAGTAGAACAGCTGACACTTGAACCAGTACACCCATATGGGATACAGGCATTGTAAGTGGTGGCTTAACGCACTGTGCCAAGACACCGGTCTAATACAATTTCTACCATTTACTACTATTACTACCATTAATAGGTTCCAAGTAGGTTTATGTACAACATTTAGTTCATTCAGTGCTTCTCAAGTAGTGGTAACTTTTCACCCTGCTCCCCTCCCCCAGTATATCTGGCTATCTTGGGAGTCAGTTTTGGTTGCCTGGGGAACAGAGGAGTGGTCCTACTAGCACCTGGTGGGTGGAAACTATGGAAGCTGCTGATCATCTTACAATGCAAGGCCAGCCCCCAACAACAAAGAATTATTACCAACCCTAAATTTCCACAGTACTGACACAGAGAGACTCTGACTTAATCCATTCAACAATCCTGTGAGGTGGAAACTATTAATCTCATTTTCAGCATTATGGCATAGCAGGTTTAACTGCTGCTTACAATGCCAGCATCCCTTATAAGTGCCAACAGTGTTATGGTATAACTAGGCATGTAGGTAAAGTTTAAGCATGCTGGAATCCTTGTACCCCTGCAATGTAACCCTATCTCTTTAACTGTCAATTTGATATGCCCACCTTCTCAGGATGCATGCTAAGACTCTACTCCATTTACATATCCAATTAGGGTACCACTCCCTTCCATATAAAGTGAAGTGGAAGGTGGGAGAGAGCTCTCTTGCTGCCACAGACCTCGCTTAGAGGTGCTGCTGCAGTTGGAGCTTTTTTCCACTGAAAACTGGTCTCTGTTGGACCTCTCCCACTCTCTGGCAGACCCTCCCAATTATAGGCGCCATTTTCAGTTTCTCTTTTCTCTCTAGCCTATGGGAAATTCTTTGGCCCACTCATATTGGGTGTTTCTCAGTGTAGGGCAGCCCACACTCATGCATGTGGATGTGTGGTTATTCCCTGACTGCCAAATAAACTCTGTTCCTATTTGCAAAAGATTCTAGTCTTGGCTTAATATTTCTATTTCTGTGGGAGACAAGAACCTGGATTTTAAAAAATGATATATTCATTGCCCACATCAGTTTGAGTCTCAGCTGCTCTGCTTCTGACCCAGCTCCTTGATAATATGCCTGTGTAAGCAGCGGATGATGGCCCATGTGCTTGGGCCCTGCCACCCACGTGAGAGACCTGAAGGAGTTCCTGGCTCCTGGCTTCAATCTGACCTAGCTCCAGCCATTTGGGCCATTTGAGGTGTGACTCAGCGGCAGATGGAAGATTTCTCTCTCTCTCCCACCCTCTCTCTCCATTCTGCCTTTCAAATGAATAAAATAAATCCTTTTAAAAAACCCTCATTTTCCTGAAAAGAAAAAGGAGAAAAAAAACGTTAAATAATTTAAATAGGATCACTCAGTAAGTTAGAGATGGTGTCAGGACTGCAAACCTACGTCATGATTGCCTTCAAGCCCAAGCTATTTCCCCTATGCACTGCTACCATCTTCTGTGAACTTTGATGACCATAAGTAGGCTTTGAGCTTTAGAGGACAGAGGTACCTCTTTATTCTGTTTTTGCCTCAGCATCAAGCTCTTGCTTGCTGAAAGAACATTAACCATTCATCTGCTGGATATCTTCTGATTTCTTCTTTAAGATGATATTTCAACAATTAGGTCAGTAACCCCAAGAGAAAATGGTCGCTGGATTGTTTTATTACTAAGTAAGGAATGTCAAAAGGAAAAGAGAAGTCCCAATTCCTGCCTCCAAAGAGGTTGTGGGGAAGAAGAGTTTACTATATGTATATAAATAGAGGTTTATATGCCTGTGTGTTTATAAACAGATTTGCCAGACCAAATGTCCTGTTGCAAACAGTAAAAGTCAACACTAATCTGGCTTCATCATGTACCAGGACACCTCCTTGTCGTCCTGAAACACGTTGTAAGACTGTAACCTGT
This sequence comes from Sylvilagus floridanus, assembly GCA_949820135.1. Classification (NCBI taxonomy): domain Eukaryota; kingdom Metazoa; phylum Chordata; class Mammalia; order Lagomorpha; family Leporidae; genus Sylvilagus; species Sylvilagus floridanus. The sequence goes on along the minus strand of OX463236.1, from coordinate 30,310,177 downwards.
GTTTGCATACTAGTACACCACTGGCACACTGTGGCAGAACTGTGGCCACTCCTATCCTCCTACCTTAGAGAAACTGACAAACACAATCAGCCTATGAGCGTGAAGCCAATGCCTTGCCTTCTGTCTTGTAATGAGCTTTGCTTTACTAGAGAGGTGACATGTTCTTTCCTCTCTTTATTTTGCCAATTTTTAGTGCACACATGATTTCTACTCATCTATCACTATTAAACCCTACTCAGGAAAGAATCCAAGGAACATAAGCAGATGAAGCTGACATGATGGATAAATTGTAGTACAGGTTCAATCTCACGATCTCTAATGGTAAAACTCCGGACACTGTGTGACAGGATGAGTAGAGTAAGACTACAAGATTATCTCATCATCTTTCATATACTGGGATGCTTTGTGGGAAGCACCTTGCTGAAGGCAGAGTAGTAAATAAATTTTGGCTTCCTTTTCTCATCATCTCCTCTTCCATTGCCTAGATCTTTTTAATGTTCTTTTAAAATGATGCCACACAAATAGTCACCTAATTTCTTGTGTTTAAGGTCAGTCCTACTTAGTAAGAAATTCTAGAGGGGAAATATGTGTAGTCATTAAGTTTGGGTTTAGATAAGATACTATTTAGGTTCAAATTCCAGCCTCTTCTGTTATTATTAATTGTGAAACTTGCTTGGGAAAATCGCTTTTGTATCTCGGGTTCTTATGTAATACATGGATATTGAAAAATTACCTGTACTACAGTGGTGTTGAAAGGATTAGAAAAGGTAAACCATGGGTGCATTTATCATCATGCCTGGCAATATGGTGCCCAATAGGTATAAGCTATGGATATTATAACATTGTTACAACATAATATGGGTTGGTGTTGAGTAGCTTAGAGAGAGAAATCTTACTGTTTCTTACTGTCCACTTCAACATTCATCGTGGTCCACTGACCTCTTTCCTAACTTGACATCTCAAAGCCATGTGTTGAATTTCAGTCATGACCTTCAGCCGTATTTAAGCATTTCTTTAGTGCATGAGTTTGTATTCCTGTACTAAGCACATATCCAGATGCAAATACTGAAATCCTGGGTCAGTTCATTTGGACATGTCTGCTGGCAATGTGAAAGTTCTGAATGACAGTGAAGACTGACTTCTGCCAAAATAAATTTGGGTTGCTTTTATGGTAACGATCTATGGTCTTCTTATACATGCGTGTGTACACACTTATGACAGAATATTGTAGTTCAGTGTTATTTATTAAAATATGTAATTCTGGTAGCTGCTTGATTTATAGATTTCTGCTTTTATGTCTCATTGTTAAACAGGTTTTAAAGTTTTGATTTCACAAAACCAGTGTAAGGAGGAAGACTGGGTTTGGTGGCTGGAAAAATGTAAACAAAATTACATGGGTGATTTGACTAGGAGCAATACTATATGCTGAAAGTAGAGAATGGAAATAGACCTGAGTTTGATCTTGGCTTTATCATTAGTGGCATTTATTTAACTCCTCTTGTCTGTTTCCTAGTTGAAGATTGAGGATAACAACACTTACTCACATGGTGAGCGTGAGGTTTACATGAAATGATGAGCAGCAAATAGTAAGAACTCAGGTGACTACTTTATTTATTCTTTCCAGAGGAAGGAGATTGGTTGAAAAGTATTTGGGGTCTCCTTGAGTCATACTCATTGGTCAGCTTCTGTAATCTTGAAGTGGATTCTTCATCCCTTCATTGTCATTGCTCATTGATAACAACAAGGAAATAATTGCCAATTGTTTTCAACATTTGTGTCTTACATTTGACGGGTAGTGCTAGTAGGTAGAAAACAAACAGACTTAGGATGGTGAAGTGGATGAAGTAAGTTCACTTACACTCCTGGGAAAAGTCAATAGGGAAGACAGAGCCTCGAGTTTTGTGATCCTGGAGAGAGGAAAACACCAGCACAGTCTTTGAAACAAGGGTCATGAATTAGAAATGCTGAAATTCTTTCCTTATCCATCCTGTCATCATTTTGTTCCATCTCTTTGCTCTTCTATCCTCTACTGGTAAAATTTGGTGCAATAAAATGTGAATGTTTCTTAAAACCCACTTTAAGATAGAAGGGAGAAAAGATGACATTAAAATGCACAGGAAAGTGATCAAAACCTGCGGAACACATTCATGAATTGAAATGCATGTTCCTTTCTATCATTACGTTAGCACTTTTTTTTTTTTTTTTTTGACAATAGAGTTCAGAAATTAAAGGCTTGGCTCTTTAAAATCCACACGACAAGCACCCAAACCTGGGAAGGAAGGCGCCCACGCCTGGGAAAGGGTAGGTGCCCTCAGATTCAGTCAGATCAAAGTTAATGCGCCACCTTCGCTTCAAAGGCTGCCGGATTCCTTCCGGCGCAGTATTCAAGACGTTTTGCCTAACGAGACCAGGAAATCCATAGGAGGGCGGGTGAGTTTACACACTGTCCAGTTGTCACTGTCGCTTAGGCACACAAAAGCCTCCTTAGAAACGCAAGCTAGACTAATAAAAACTTCGTAAAGACAACTAACAACTCTCCGGCGCGACGGGCAAGACACTATCTGCTCTTACCTCTTTGCAAGATGTTGACATTTTGGTCCCCCCAAGTGCGTCTCCAAAGGTGTCTTAGCCGCAGTTGGAGCGCACCTAAGCCTGAAACTAACAACGCTGGGTTCTCCCCCAGCCCCGCGAAGGAGGTGCGAGGGCGAGGGCGAACCCCCAGGCACGCACGCGGGACCTGCCGGCTCTCCAAGGCTGCATTTTAATGCAGGAGAGAGGTATTTCCCTTTTCAAAATGCACCTTGCAAACCTTACACGAACCCGGCTAGGATCCGGGGAAAGAGGAAGAAGAGGAGAAAGAGGAGGAGGAGGAGGAGGAAGGCACAGGGAAGCTGGCGGCGGCAGGTCCCGAGGCCGGAGGGACCTGGTGAGGAGGAAGGTCCAGGAGTCTCGCCGCGGTGCTGCTGCTCCTGCTCCCGCTGGTGGCTCTGTCTGTCCTCAGGCATCGCCGCCCGCACCGGCAGAGCGGCCGCGCGGCTGGGCTGCGGCTGGACGGTAGGGACGCGGAGCTGCACGGAGCGCGCGCGAGGGAGGAGGCCGGGAGTCCGCGGCGGGCGAGGGAGGCGTGGGGCGGCGCAGGCGGGAAGGAGGCGAGGAGGAAGGAGCGGCCAGGGAGCGGCCGGGGCGCGCCGGGGCGGAGAAGGCGGCTGGAGCGAGTGTGGGGCCGGCCAGGCAGCGCCGGGCTTTTAACCTGGGCAGCGGGGGCGGGGGAAGGAGCAGCAGGAAAGGGGAGGTGTGTGCCATGGGGGTGGGTGGGGGGAGTTGGCGGCAAATGACATCACGGCAGGTCAGAGAAAAAGGGGTGAGCGGCGGGCGCGGAGAGGAGCAGGGCGTCCGGCGGTAGGAGCGCGAGCCCAGCCTGCCCCGGCAGGCAGCCCGGCGCTCCGAGAGACCATGCAGAAGTCGCCTCTGGAGAAGGCCGGCGTCCTCTCCAAACTTTTTTTCAGGTGAGAGGGTGTTCAGCTGAGCTGCGCAAGCACACGTGCCCACGAAAGAGGAGGGAGAGGATATGGGCAGGGTTGGGGAGAGAGGACTAGTGTTTTTGTTCTCGGTTCTTAAGAGATGCGCTGTCATTCATGGTTTTGAAAGAAAACATGGTTTTGGAGCAATAAGATGGAAAGCATTAAGAAGAGATAGAAGAATAAACTGAAGCCCATTGTTGGGGTAGAGCCAAATCTACTTGCAACGGAAAGGCAGACTCTTAAGACCCAAGTGGGCTACTGTGAAATTGTTTTCTTCGATTTCTCTAAGAAACTTATCAGTGACAAAACTCTTCATAAAGGATTCTTGTTTGTGCCACCGTTTCCCCCATACATGTTTCAGAAACTTGTTTTCTTGGCATTCATACCACGTGGCACCCCTGCATGTAGTAGGTGCTCAGAAAACATTTGTTGACTGAATTAAAAAATGGGGGCTGGGGTTAGAAATTGTGTGATTAAACAAAGTTTTCGTTGTTAGAATCCCAAGTAAGTCTAACGAGCCTTTGCAGAATTCCATTGTTCTTCCTGTTACGAAGGAAATCAAGTCCATTGAAATAGGTATATTCAAAATGCTAATAGTACCTATTATAAATTTAAGAACATCAGAATTTTGCAAAGTGTGAAGCCCGGGTAATAGATGCTGAAGTCATAGCCAACTGACATGGAAGAGATTGCGCTCCTATCCTATTTTGCAAATGAACAGCTAGAAAAGCTTGCAAACTCCTTCTAATGAGATTTTTAAAAATAGAGTTTAAATTCAGAGTCTTAGGTGGAGTGTAATTAGATGTAGCGTTTCGTGTTTCAAGTGTTCTTTGGGTACCGCATCTACTTTGTTCTTGTTGCTCTACCTGTGTGAGTGAACCAATAGGGGCAGCTCTCTCCCAGGATGCTGCCAGGCTCATAATTCTCCAGTGAATCAGCATGCTAAATATTGGAAAAGTCAACTCTGCTACAAATATGCCCATAAATGTGTGTGTGAGAAAGTGATTCACATTCCTCCAAGCTCTGATTCTCTACACGTGCTGCAAACCCTGAAACCCAGGTGCAAAGGAGAGGCCATTGGCCCCTGAAGATCTCCTCCTTGTGGATGGAGCAGAAGGACTTTACTCTTTGGAACTGCCTTTCTTATTGATGTTTACAGCACCTTTTATTACTTTGTAAAATTGGCCTGTTTGTCTGTTTCCTACTACTTCTAAAATCACATTGCTAATTGGCAATAATTGGAGACTTTTTATCCACAGCACTCTGAGGAACCCAATTGCCAGTCAGTCTAAAAATGCAGTTTTCAGAATGAATATCCCATGGTTAATTCTAGGGACTAAGAGACTTTAAATAGCATATTGTTCATCTTTTCAATTGTTCATCAAGCTTTTCAATTTTTATAGATTGGCAAACTTTGGTATAGTTTTTAAAAAGCTGTCAGGTTGATTTGGAAAGAAAATGTATTATAATGGCTATGAAATTTGTTGCGAGCATACTCATTTCTTTTCTCCAAACCATTTTATAATAAGTTGCTCTAAGAATAGGTGTGTTTTTTAAAAGTTAAGTTCCTACTATTAGAGGAACTGACAATCACCCAGAACTAGTGATTATGAACTTTCTTCAGGGCTCTACTGCTAAAGGGCAAAAACCTTGCTCTCTGCAATGGGTCAGGCAGTGCCGCTCACTGGTGAGGAGCAGCAGACTTTGGATTCAGATCTTTTGGATTCAAATCCCAGATCTGCTGCTTAGTAGCTGCGTGACTTGCGGCAAATCCTGTCACATCTCTGTGTTCATGTGACTTGACCATTCAAACTTAGAGATTGATAGGACTTATGACCCAAGGGTTCTGCAATTGAGAAAATGCATGTTTATGTTAGCCCAGTAAGTGTTAGCTGCTGTTATCATTATAACTTACTACATTTGCACATTCTTTACAGTACCATGTGTCTTGTTTATATAAGGAGTGCAGTTCCTCTTAGTTGAGTATAATTCTGTGACTATCAGTCTGCATACACAATGAATCAGCCTGTATGAGAATTTGGTAAAAATTTCATCTAACATGGTCTCACTAAGCATGCAATAAAAAAGTTTTATCCTTATATAATATGTTGTTAAATGTACTGGAATTTAATGTTCTGAGTATGATCCCTTCTGTTTCAGAGTCATAAAAGAGTAAAATAATTATGGTCAGGGTTATGGAATATATTAAATAGCTCTTTAATTGTTTAGGTTATATCATTGGAAATCATAAATGTTTGAGAAAAAATCCAAAGTACTTTCTTAATGTTACATGAATTTTAAATCAAGTACAAAATTTGGAAGACATCTGAACTATCATAATGCAAATATAGGTATATATATATTCACACATACTCACACATACATAAAATAACAATATAATGTTACCCAAAAAAATTCAGTTTATGAATATGGTAGAAAATAAGTACATTAAGTTGTAGTTTTTATGAAAAATCTTTACAAAATATGAAGATATTTTTAAACTAGGTGTAATATTTGCATAAAATTTATGATTTGTATACCAGTTGGTTTGATTTACAAATTTTTATCAGATTATGCTTTTTTGATTTGGGACAAATTTTTCCAGTTTCCATTTTGTTATGACTTTTAGAGTGGTGATTTGATTTGTTCTCTTTTCTCTCATGCCCCGAATTTCCCTCTCTATCTGGTTGGCTTGTGTATGAAACTATGTATCAGGTGATATAACTTGGTTTTGGTCATAGTATCCAAAAGTTAAGATACCAAAAGTTAAGTTCTATATTGGAGGAGCTGTGTATAACCCCACAGAAACCAAGTGTAAAAGCCATAGATCTCTTATAAGACTGGGTATAGGACTCACAAAAATTCTACAGATAAGTCTCAAGTAAGACTAGAGAAAAATGTTAACATCTAGGGTGGAAATTCAGCCAAGGATTGAGAATTGTAAGTTTCAGGTTGATAGTAAGACACTTTTGTAATTGTTAAACACAGTAATGGAGAGACTTTTAAACAAGTACTCTAGAATTTATACATTAAAATAGGTGTGGAGACTGAAAATAGCTACCAATGAAAACCATACCCTTGATTATTTTGCCTTTAAAGAAAGTATTTTTTGATCTCTTAATGTGGAATTGTCTTTAAAATTTTATATAAATTTCTTCTTGTTAAGTGTATAATAATTTCACTTCTTCATAGTCATTTTTAAAATTTTGTTTTAGTATTATTTTTAAATGTCATTCATGTTACCATAGCCTTAATGTTTTAAAAATCTATTTATTTATTTATTTATTTAAAAAGAAGAGATACACACACAAACACACACACAGAGAGAGAGAGAGAGAGAGAGAGAGAGAGAGGAGGTGAGAGAGACAGAAGAAACAGACATAGATCTCTCATGCACTGGCTCACTACATAAACGCTGGCAACAGCCAAGGCTGGGAATTCAGTCCAGCTCTCCAATCTGGGTAGCAGCGACCCAACTACTTGAACCATCACCTGCTGCCTACCAGGATGTGCATTAGCAGGAAGCTGGAATTGGGAGTAGAGCCAGGACTTGAACTCAGGGACTTTGATATGGAATGTGGGTGTCTCAGGTACTGTATTAACTGCTAGGCCAGGCATCTTCCTCTGTTTTATTTTTATTTATTTGAAAGCCAGAGAGATTGAGGGAGAGAGAGAGAGAGAGAGAGAGAGAGAGACAGAGACAGAGAGAGAGAGAGAGAGAGACAGTGAGCTAGAAAGAGAGCTCTCTCATCTGCTTGTTCTCTCCTTAAATGACTACAATGGCTGGGGCTGGACTCAGCTAATCTGGGAGCCAGGAGCTCAGACCAGGTCTTCCATGAGGATGGCAGAAGCCCAATTTCTTGAACCATTGCTGTTGCCTCCCAGAATGTACATTAGGAGGAAGCTGGAGTGGGTATTGAACCCATATACTTCAACGTGGAATGTGAGTATGTTAACCTGTATCCTGATTGTTAGGCCAAATACCTCCCCCCATGGTCATTGTTATATACTTGTAGCTTGTGTTAAGTCATGTTGTCCAGACTGATCACTTAAGTCTGTTTCTAAATTATTTTTCCCTATATCTTAACATCAAAATTTTCATCATAATTTGCCTTATTAACAGACAAGTTTTAGTTACTGTGATCCAATAAATTGAATTGCAAATTTTAAAGGCAATTATTAAGAGAAAAGGAAATGCTTTGGGAATTACAGCATAATTATAATAATTATGTATTGAAAGGTCCATAAAGAGGATAATTTTGAAGAGGACCAAACTTACTTGGCTATACATTATTATGGTGTATTATAAAAAGTCCATTGTAATGATTTTATATTTCTTTTATTGATATATTCATAGTGCATGAAGACAGCTGAAATTTTGACTGAGCCATAAATATTTTTTTTTTCAATTTGTTGGAGGTTTCTTTGAAAGGTTGTCAATGGAAACCAGTTGGCTACCGAAACAAGAGTCTAGTCTGATCCTGATCAGAATTATCAGTTATCTCAGGGTTGAGTCTCAGACAAGGTTTAGGCTGTCCAAATCAAAAGAAATAGATGCGTAAAGCAAAGGCTAATATTAGATGAATAATTCATATTGTGAGATGCCACTGCTAAGGGTCCCTGAATACCATGAGCCCATTTAGTCAGTCTATGGACAAATGCTATCCAGTGAAGACGGTCCAGGGTTTCATACCCTATCTAGGCTTTATTTGCTGTAGGGACTAGGAGTCCATCTCTGGGATAGTGGCCCCTGTGTCCTAAACACTGGTGCCCAAACACTGACAAATACAGATTCTCTACACCGGTCCTTCTATACTCCTTTCTATCCATCTTCCTTTTGCTGACCATGTTTGTTTTGTTATTACATTTTTTTCAGAGGTTTCGACTTAGGGTATGTGTAAATTTTGTGTGAATTTCTACTGGTTTAACTTTTACAGTTTTAAAAATATCTCTTGTACATGATAGTCTATAATTATATATGTATATATAAAATATCTGTATATATAATTACATCATTGTTTCTTTCAATTTTGCAAGTTTTAAAAATTGCTCATTGGTTTTGAAGTGCAGCCTGAATAGTTTTTATGTGCTAGTTTAAATTAATAGCCATTTGACTTTCTAGCACTGTTCTTTTTGATTTAAAACACACAGCATACGGTACAGTTTTAATAGTTAACTCTTTGCCAAAGAGAACAGTGAAATCTATTTTTCTTAACTGCTTCATCAATATTTTATGTTTGATGTGACAATAAAAATATCCCTCAGATCCAGCTGATACTCTGGGGAAATCATGATTTTCCATTTATGATTTATGGAAGGAAGTAGGACTTAGAGTGACAGTATTCAATATCTAAATGTTGAAACTTGTTTAAAAGTTCCTTGAATGAACACTTATATAAAAATATATTATTATTGTTTAACAGGAACCTGTAATTTCACTGTGATAGAGTTACAATATAAGTATAGGATTGCAAAACCATCAGGGAAGGGTGTTAACCATTTAGCATGCAGTTATATGTTGTTTGTCAAAATTTTAAAAACATCTCTGACTCAGTAGCAATTTGGGCCATTTTGATCCACTGATTCCTGACGCATCTTGTGTAGGGCATTTCCCTGGGGCAAAATCCCTGCAAAGCAATGCGGTCTAGAGGGGAAAACAGACTATGATAGGGGTCTGGTTGTTTGGGGACACTGACAGAAGGATTACTTTATTAATGTGTCAAGTGCACTGTCGTAGATAAAACAAGACTATTTCAGTTGCTTTGCTTCAGCTCCCCAAGAACCAACTTACCACGTGGTTGTTTCAGTGTGAAATTAGCATTACAAAGTTCACTTAGAGCTTTGTGACAGCAAAGAGCTTAGGCTTCTGTTAGTAGGAAGCCTGTAGAAAGTCAGTTTACTCTTAGACTGTTTTGTGTAGAGAATTGCATTCCTACAGAGCTCTCACAGATCTGGTTCTCACTGCTGTATCCAACGTGCAAGGCTTGTCAGGTTTGCTTGGGAAGCTCTACTAACTTATTGCTGTCTTCTGACCTCAATGACTGGTTCAAATCGTGAAGCTCTGGATGTCAGGGCCTTTTCTAACTTATTTAGTACAATACTCTGTTTCAGACTCTTGAATAGAAGGATGTAATAAATATCTTTGTGGTGGTAATTCCAGTGTGATTTCCCCATAGAGAACTATGTGTATTGTAGATGGATGACTTTCCAGCTGTCCTTAGTGGTGGCACGATTCCAATAATGGGAGTTAAGCAAGCAGCACTGTGGGCAACTTACACCATCAGATTTCCTTGGGTCTCTTATGGCTCAGCCTTTGTAGGACAGCCCGCTTGCCAATTCTCTGTATGATTTGAAGATTTTTGTTAAGTTAGTGTAGTTAGGACTCTCAGCCCAGAAACTGTACTCCCATATAATTAGAGAATTCACCCATAGGTTGCTCTAAGGAGCTGAGTTGGAGCAGTCCTTCTTTTGTAGGTCATGATTCTGGGCAGCTTAGAGGAGGCCATCATTCATCATACCTTCTGCATTCCTCGTGAGGCATTGAAAAGGTAGTGGTATATAAGATGAGTTGCTGCCTTCATGGAATGAATTCTCTGACACCCAAGTTCTCAGGGGCTTTATGGAAGTCCTCAGTGGGGGCCCCTAATCCAGTCTAAGGCTGGGCAAGGAAGGCTTGCTGAAGGAAATGTCTCTCCCATTCACACCTAGAGGGGGCTATTCAGTAGGAGGTATCCAGACAAAGAGCATGAGCATGAGCTAGGAAACATCTGAACTCAGAAGCAGCCAATGTGAGTAGGACTGGCAGAAAGAGTAAGCATGGCCTTGCAGAGAAGTTCATCATGAAAGTTCCTAAGTTCATCCTGAAAACCTGCCATAGGGATTTGTGGGAAATGGGTCTGGAAACCTTAGCAAGGGCTTGGAAAACTTTGAGCATTTTAATATTTTTTTTCCTAAAAATGATTTATTCACTTACTTGAAAGGCAGAGTGTGAATGGGGGAGGGAGAGAGAAAGACTGAGAGAGATATCAAGATCTACCTGCTGGTTTACTCTCCAAATGGCTGCAACAGCCTGGGCTGGGTCAGGCAGAAGCCAGAAGCCAACAACTGGTCTCCCGGATGATGTGAACTTGAATACTTGAGCCATCTGATGCTGCTACCAAAGCACCATTAGCAGAGGACTGGATCAGAAGTGGAGTAGTGGGGACTCCAGCTGGCACTCCAACATGGGATGCACTTGTCCCGAGCAGCAGCTTAACCCATTGTGCCGCACCACGTGTCTCTGTTTGAGTTTTATCATAATGGAAGTAAAAACCCTTGCATTTTTAGCAGGCAAATGACATGACCAATCAAGAAGCTGTTGCAGTTTTGCAAAAGAAAAGATAAACTTATGGAGTAGCAGTAGGGATGGAAAGAGAGATGGATCTGATATGAACAGGTTTAGGAACTGATTGGAGGTGGAGGGTGCAAGAAAGAGAAGAATCAAGGGTGACATCTTGACCTGCTGACTGGGCTAAATGGCTGATGGTGGTGTAGTTTCTGGAGGGAGAAAATGCCATTGGAGAAGAAGGATGGGGATGGCAGCCTATGCAGGTCCTCTAGGGCTCTTCAAAACACAAAAGGAAATGACGTGTGTGGCTCAAGGTCAGGTAATATGATTATTTGAAAATATATTTAAGTGATTTAGAGCTTAGTCTTAGGTAAGAGATATTAAGGAGATGACAGCAAGAATTCTAAATACTTCCTTCATACAATTCCAGTCAAGGCCGGGGTGGTAACCAGGGAAATACTGAAGTGCATTGTTTGACCTTGTTGTGGTACAGTGTGACTCAAGAGAGTCAGGAACACGCAGCTGTCTTCCAGGGATGACACTGGCTAAATTCTACCTAGAGCCATCCTGAACTCCCTCTGACCAACCTGCCAGCTACTACCCCTTCCCCTCTGACCTCCAACACCCCCCCCCCAATAACTTTCCTCCTTTTAGCATTGGTTTGCATAACATTGCACACAACATATATGGGAGATCATGGACCTTCGAGAACGTCTTCAGATGTTGTTTTCAGTTAAAACAATTAAGAGCACACAATCATGTGTGCTTGACCTAAAATCATGACTTTTTTGGTGCTAAAAAGATTTTCAATATTTTTGAAAAGATAATGTTTCCTTGTTTCGTGTTAAAACTGAATCTTTTTAAACACACAAACTCTTGTTTTTTGCAGTGTCTGCAGAGGTGCACTTACCTTCTGTCTGACTTCATGGCTATTCCTAAGTGCCAAATGAACACTAAGACTCCAGGGAAGAACCTAGAATTTCATCTGGTAGCAGTCAGACGTGCAGTCGTGTGTTTCTTAACGACAGGGACCTGTTCTGAGAAATGTGTCAATAGCTGATAGGTAATTCTTTTGTTATGTGAACATCGCAGAGTGCACTTAAACCAGCTAAGATGGCTGTGATGTCTCCAGGTGATTATGGGACCACTGTCCTAGATTCAGTCTTTTATTGACCAAAACATTGTTACACAGTGTAGGATTGCACGTGAAAATCAAGTGTAAGAAGCGGCAACCTGGAGATGGTGACAGCTGTGTTTAGTGGAGATTCAAGGACCAGGTCTTGGAATCTAGTGTTGGTTACAGGAGCAACAAGGAAATGAAACCCATGCTGGTGGGGGTGAGCAATGCATTCTAGAGGCAGGAGCATAGAGAAACTGTGTAGGAAGCTCTGTTTGCCCAATATGTTTATTTTAAACATCTCCATGAATTCCAGAAAAAGAAACAACAGTAACACAGAAGCATTGCTTTTTTTAAAATTTTTTTTATTTTTATTTCTTGACAGGTAGAGTGGATAGTAAGAGAGAGAGACAGAGAGAAAGGTCTTCCTTTGTGGTTGGTTCATCCTCCAATAGCCACCGCAGCCGTTGTGCTGCGGCCGGCGCACCAATGGCAGGAGCCAGGTGCTTCTTCTGGTCTCCCATGGGGTGCAGGGCCCAAGCACTTGGGCCATCCTCCACTGCACTCCCTGGCCACAGCAGAGAGCTGGCCTGGAAGTGGAGCAACTGGGACAGAATCCGGCACCCCGGCCAGGACTAGAACCCGGTGTGCCGGTGCCAGAAAGCAGAGGATTAGCTTAGTGAGCTGCAGTGCCGGTTGCATTGCTTTTAAAATCAAAATCCATTGTTATATTTTTCTGTAGAGGTCACATGGCTTCTGCCGCTTTAGTGGGAAAGCAGTAGTAAATATTTTTCACTTTGTGGGCAACATGGTCTTTTCCACTATAGTGGGAAAGCAGCCATGGACAATATGGAAACAAATGGGAATGAATGAGTGTGTTCCAATATTCATGGACACCAAAATTTGAATTTCAAATCATGAAATTTTCTTTTTTGTTTAAATTCTATTGCAATAAGCTTCAAAATGATGATTTAAAAATTCCTTAGATTTTTTATTTTTTTGAGAGAGAAAGAGAGCAATGGAGAGAGAAGGAGGAGAGGGAGAGAGCTTGCATCTGCTGGTTCATTCCCCAAATGCCCACAGTGGCTGGCACTAGGCCTGGCTGCAGCTGCCAACCAGGAACACTATCCAAGTCTCCCATGCAGGTAGTATGGACATAACTTGTTGAAGCGTCACCTGCTGCCTTCTAGAGACAACTTTAACATGAAGCGGGAGTCAGGAACAGAACTGGGAATAAACCCAGGTAGATCAGTATGGGATGCAGGTGTTTTAATTGGCCTCTTAATAACTAGGCCGAATGTCTACTCCAAAAATTCTTACTTCAACATAAAAAAGTAGAAAAAAATATTTTAAGGCTCAATAATTCATTAATTTATAATTCAATAATTTATTAATTTTCAAAGGAAGTGAACATTTGGATGTGAGAAATGGACTTTTCAGAAGAAGAAAATGGTGGCTTAATGGCTAGATAGTTTTGCAGAAGTGTTTTTGACTTATAAGAATCCACTGACTATATTTTTTACCTCTTTTTTTTTGTTTTTTTGCTTACACATCTTTCAATATATTCTGCAATGCAGAGACTCTATCTTATCTCCCTTTTAGTAACCAGCATCTGTCTGAGTCCCTGGTACATAGTAAGCCTTTAAAATATACCTGTTGATTAGAACTCGAGTAATTCAATTAGGCTATGCTTGTAAATATGTAGTTTTTTCTTACTAATAAGCATTAATGTTATCCAGGTTTGTGTCTTCTCTTTAAAAAAATTTTATTCAAAAGGCAGAGAGGCAGGGACAGATGGACAAAACACTGTCTTGTGCTGGTTCATTCCCCAAATACCCACAATGACCAGCCAGGGCAGGGTTGAAACCTGGAGCCAGGAACTCAATCCAGGTCTCCTGCATGGGTGGCAAGGACTTAATTACTTGAGCCGCCACTGCTGCCTCCCAAGGTCTGCATTGGCAGGAAGCTGGAATCAGGAGCTGGAGCCAGGAATTGAATGCAGGTACTCTGATATGCAATGCAGACATCCTAACCGGCATCCAACTGCTGGGTCAAATGTCTATTCCTAGAAAAATTTCTATACACTACCATTTCCCATTTTCAAATTGGGTTATCTGATTTTTATGTTTTTGCTGTTGAGTCATGTGAGTTTCTTATATTTTTGGATATTAAGCTTTTATCAGATATATGCCAATAAGAGAGGAAAACACTGCGTGATCTCACGTATGTGTGGATTCTAAATTAAACTAAATATACAGAAACAGAAAGTGGGGCCATTGTAACTAGGGATGAGGCAGGAGATAGATGGGGAAATGTATGTCAAAGGGTGCAAACTTGTGATTGCGTGGGCTGGATGATTCTAGAGAACTGATACTCAGTGTGAGGACTATACTTAATAGTATTGCATTGTATTGAAAAGTTGCACAAAGAGTGGATTTTAGGTGCTCTGATCACCATAAAAGATGAGGTAATCAATACGTTAATTAAATGTAATAGTTATTTCACCTTTAAAGGCATATTAAAACATTATATTGTATACCTTAAAATATATTACAAATATGGAATTTAAAACTTTTCATCTGATATTCAGAAGATGAAATATCTAATTTTTGAATGAAAATTTTGTTTTAACAAATTGTTTTCTGAAGTACAACATAGACGAGGAATATTTTTTCTTATGTTGTTCATTGGACTTTCTAATAAAATTCTAGCTTAAGTTAGAACACTAATATTTCTCTGCAGATCAATAGTAGCCAAATTGCTATAGATGGGCTTTCCCCTCTGAGGTAGTTTTATCTTCAGATTTTGTGTGAACATTCAAGGTGACTGACAGTTTAATTTTAAGCCAAGTAGTTAAAGCAATTATTTTAAAATTTCTTTGTAAATGTATGTATCACAATTTACTCTTATTTTTTAAAAAAAGGATCTTCAATTATTTTACTTTAGTCTTGAACCTCTGAACACCTTGTTTCAAAAACTTAAGTAGGCTGATGAAGTTCGTACCACTAAAAGAACTTCTACATTTCAGCTCTAAGGTAGATTTTCGTGTCTAGAAGCTCATGATATTTTCTGGTTCATTTCAGCTGGTAACTGAGAAGTATTCTCTATTACTCTTAAAGTCAATATATAATATATACAAGAAACTTGTATAGACTTTTTTTTTTTTTTATTTGACAGGTAGAGTTAGACAGTGAGAGCGAGAGAGAGAAAGGTCTTCCTTCTGTTGGTTTACTCCCCAAATGGCTGCTATGGCTGGTGCTGTGTCCATCTGAAAGCAGGAGCCAGGTGCCTCCTCCTGGTCTCCCATGCAGGTGCAGGGCTCAAGCACTTGGGACATCCTCCACTGCACTCCTGGGACACAGCAGAGAGCTGGACTGGAAGAGGAGCAACTGGGACTAGAACCTGGTGCCCATATGGGATGCTGGTGCCGCAGGGGGAGGATTAACCAAGTGAGCCATGGCACCGGCCCATGTATATACTCTTTAACTTCAGAAAGTTTGTGGGAAAATGTCATTGAAAATGAATTTATTTTGGTGAAAAAAATGGAATAAATGAAAATTTTTATTATAATACAGAGTTTCCATGAACATTTTGAAGAATTCTCATATATATATGAAATATATATATATATGAAATATATATATATATATATATATATTTATATGAAAACTCTGGAAGTGAATGGGTTGATCCCTGTGGGATTGATTGGATTATGTAGCTAATATAGACCAACAGCATTAATACCATTAGACATGAGGCATTTACATAAATTAGTTAATTCAGGTTATAAAATATATAACTGCAATGAGATCTGATATTTTGCTTCCTGCATTATGATTTTCTAAAGCTGGTGAAATTAAAGCCCAGAGGTAGCAATCCCAACAACATCAGAACTAAGTTTTATACATTGCAATTTTAGTAGCCAGAAAGACAACCACTACAAGATGAACTTGCTAGTGTAAAAGTATTAATTTTGAAATACAATGTGGTTTTTATTTATTCATTCACTCATCCATGTATGCTATATATATATTCTTATTAAGCATAAATATTGAGCCCTTGATACTTGCAAAAACTAGGTATAGAGTTTGTGTAGATACTTTCAGAATGAGATTCTGGTCCATGGTCCTGATTTAAAAAGCTAATGGGTTGAAAATGAAAAGATTATCAGTAATTTATATGTTTCAGGAATCTCCATTCTTTAAACCATTAATAAAAGATGGGAAAATGTACTAAAGATCTGAGGACCAGAGATAGATTTGACAGAATAAATATAAAATTATGAGTATGGAGGTGATTCCCTCTTCTAGTTCTATTAATCTCTTCTCCCTACATCCCTCTTACAAACCTTAGGGCCCAAGGAAGAGAATTCTGAAAGTTCACTCTTCAATAAGTTAACAATAGAAATGGAAATGATTCAACTTGCCAAAGAATTGCAAGTTTTCTCTAAGTAGTTCTTGAAGTCTGCAATTTTGCGTTCTATTACTCCTAACGTTTATTAAGCACTTTTTGCATCTCAGCGAATTCTTCAAACACTTCTAGATGCAGTCTATATATAGGAAATATGTGGTTTAGAAAGGTTAGAGTATATACAAGTCAGGACATGAACTTGGATTGGTTTAAGTCTAGAAATCTATTCTTAACCAGCACACCATGTTATCCACAAACCTAGACTAGAATTGCTGATATAAATAATTTTGCTTAATTTCATATTTAAATTTTAAACATTTTTTGCACTTGCAACTTATGGTTTGAACACAATCATAATAAATACTATTTAAGTAAGTATTAGATTTAATTTTTCTTGGAAAGGCCAGAATAATGCTCTCTGCTTAATCACTGTTTTTGCTGTTATTACTTTGCATCTGTCCATGTGATAAGTTATTTTATGGTGGGGGGAAGGGTGGGTGTTGTTTTAGGGTAATGAGATCTTTAAAATCTTAAGTGTCTAGTTGAAGAATGAAAAATGTGGTTAGTCAAAAGCATGACAGTAGCCAAACATTGTCACATAGGAACAGCTCAGTTGCAAAGGACTTGACCTTGATTGTACTTATCCTGAGTGTTTCATCTAGGTTAGAGCCATCACCCTTCATTGTTTTTCAGATTTCCATGTCTACTTGTCTATCATTTTCTACTCTTTTTCTGCTCTTCTATCTTTATTACTAGGGTCTGGGTATGATTTGAGTGTGTCCTTGCAGCTTCATGTTTGAAATTTAATACTTTACTGTGAGGATTTAAGAGGGTGAATGACAGGCATTTGACCTAGTGGTTAAGGTAAAGAGACAGGTCAGGATGCCCATATAGCATTAGAGTGACCTGACCCTGGCTCCTGACTTCAGCTTCTTGTGAATGCAGGCCTTGTGATAGCTCAATTAACTGGGTCTCTACCACCCATGTGGGAGACCTGGATTGGCTTCAGTCCCTGACCTGGGGCCATTGTGGGCATTTGGGTAGTGAATCAGCAGATCAGAGCTCGCTCTTTCCTTCTCTCTCTCTCTCTCTCTCTCTCTCTCTCTCTTTCTGGCTTTTTGCCTGTCAAATAAATTTTAAAAACGGAAACCAAAAATCCAATTTATACTTTTATCAGTGTATCCCAAAATTCAAATAAACTCTTCCTTGGAATGTCTGTACAAACCATTAGAGGTGACAATAAATGACAATACCCTCTCCATAAATATGAAGATACAGTTAACTCCCGCTCCAAAATAAAAGCTAAAGTGATAATATAGCATTTATGTAGTACTCATATTTTCTTACATACATGCTTATGTTTTTCACAATTTTAATTTTCTGTAGTTGAAATACCTCTTGTAATTGATGTAAACAACAAAAGTGTAAGCTCTCAGGCCCAGCAATAAATTTCAGTATAGGAACTTAGCAGTGGTACATAAAAGCTGTATGTTCAGTGGCGTTTTCTTGTTTGGGCTGCCCCCTATACAGTTGACTTCTAACTTCAGTTGCATGTGCTGTTTGGTATTTATTGGGAAGGACTACTCTGTGATCTAGTTTTGAAAGGAACAGGTAATATTTAGTCTGAAGTTTGTCTGGCGTGCCAGGCAATGTAATTACAGTAGAGCTTGCCCACCTCAGCACTTCATTATGCCTTGAAATTATACTGCTTGTCTACAGGTGAAGGTGTTTTGGATGCAGCTTGTCACTGTAACCCTATTCATAGCTCTGAAAGGCCAAGAGTGAATCTGGAGTGTATTTTTGAGAAGAAGGCTAAGACCAAACCTTTAAATATGATTCTAAAGAGGAAAGTGATATAAGTAATTACATGAATAAGTATGTAATGTTGTTGATTTTTAATAACTGTGCATAGTGAAGATAGTATTTCTTTTTGGAAAGGCTAGTGTTAAGTTAATGGTGAGTCTGATAATCAAAGTCACCTTACAGTGACTAAGGATGAAAAGTGTAATAAAATCCATGATGATATCAACATTTCCTATACAAATTTCTGTTTGCTGTGATGAGATCTTGGATGCACTGGTGAACTGAGCTTGGCCCATGTGTATATAGTGACATGTTCACTCATACAGTACAGAAATAAGCGGTTTCAGGTCATAATAGTTTTACATATGTGAGAAGAGGAATCAGGGAAGCTTTCCTACAGAGTGGGTGCTTAACCAGCTAACCTGAAAACAATAACAGAGGCATCCTGTGTGCTAAAACTGGCCTGTAACATATTAGAGAATGTGTCATATATCTATTCTTCCTTTTGAGATGATAAGATATGTGGACATTTCAAATCAGAAATTAGTGAATTCCGGAAAGTATCACTAGGACAGGAGGTGTAGGGGCTCACAGTTGGAAAGCCGCTGAACTGGTTTCTCCCAAGTTGGTTGTTTCTGACCTTTCTTTGATTCCCCCTTTACGCCTGCCTGTACATTGTTCTTTGTCTCTATCCTCACTCTCACTTATAAGCAATATGAGGGTACTTCAGAAAGTTTGTGGCAAGATGGGATTAAAAGATAAGTTTATTCTGGTGCAAAAATTTTTTTTGACAATCCTCGCATAGAGAAGTCTTCAGAAAGTTCATGGAAAGTGCATATTATGAAAAAAAACTATGCATATATTTCAAATTAAACTTCTCTTTCAGATCCATTTTGTACCTTCCTATATAGCGGAAGAAGCATGCACTTTGGAATCAGTCTTGCCTGGAATTCTGACTCTGTGACTTATTAACAATGTGTTCTTAGGCAATTCTTTTAATCCCTCTGTACCTCAGTTACTCTCAGCCACAATGACTTATCCTCATCTTAACACAGCATGGCTTTATCATGCTATCTGACAAGCGTTGAGTGTTTACTTTGTGTATTAGTCAGGGCTGTCCAAAGAAATAGAACCAATAGTAAATATAATATGATTTCTTATAAGGATTTGGCTCACACGATCCTGAAGTTTGGCAAGTCCGAAATTGGCAGGGCTTCCTGGCAGGCTGGAGACCTGGGAGAGCTAACATTTTCACTTCGAGTTTGAAGACAACTTCTGGGGAATTCTCTTGCTCAGGAGTCTGGTCTTGTTGTTCTGGTCAACTTTTCATCTGATTGGATGAAATCCACCTACATTAGGGAGGATGGACCGCTTTACCCAAGTTCACTGATTTAAATGTCAATCTTATCCCCAGACTCCCTCCCCATTGACACATAAAATTAGCCATTCCATCTGTAAGCACTATTTATGCATTAAATGACAGCAAATAATGCCAAACACAGAGTGGCTCTTTAATAACTGGTAAACACTATTAGCAGCTGCAGCAGCATTACTACAGCTACCAGTTGTTGATCTTTCTGTCCAAGCTCCAAGAAAGCATCTTTTCTCTCCTGTGAACTAGACCTGGTACCTCCTCCGATTCATGGAGCTCACACTGCCGCAGAGGCCCCTGCCTAGTTCCATGCTGCCAGCCTTTGCTTTGCCACTGACCGGCATCCTCAATGTTTGAACTTACTTTAAATATCCAGAGTCCCACCTTTATTTATTTGTTCCTCTGGGTACCTTATTCTAACATGGACATTCCCTATTGCTTAGGGCCTGTGTGTTACTTTCTAGGGCTGCCATAACAAAGTGCAATGAAAGAAATGTATTGCCTTGCAGTTCTAGAGCCTGGAAGTCCAAGATCCAGGTGTGGGCAGGTGTGTTTCCTCTGGAGGCTTCGAGTGAGACTCTGTTGCATGCCTTTCCCCTAGCGTCTGAGGCTCCGCTGGCAGTGCTTGGTATTTAACTTGCTGTGATGTCACCCATGGAATTCTCTGTGTACCTCTCCCTGTGTCCAGAGCTCCCTTCTTAACGAGACACCAGTCATATTGATTAGAGCCAATTCAGATGACGTCACTGCAACTTGATTACGCCTGTAAAGATTCTCTCCCCAGATCAGGTCACCTCGTGAAGTATTGGGTATTAGGACTCAAATATTTTGGGGGAGACATAATTCAGCCTATTAATAAGAATCCTCAAGAGCAGAATGAGATGTGGAAGTAATTTGAAATTGAAAATACAAGACATGGAACAAGTTACAATAATTTTTACAATAATTTATAACACCTTTTAAAAAAAGATTTATTTATTTATTTTAAAATCAGAATCACACAGAGAGAGAAGGAGAGGCAGAGAGAGAGAGAGAGAGAGAGAGAGAGAGGTCTTCTCTCCACTGGTTCATTCCCCAGTTGGCCACAACAGCCAGAGCTGTGTCGATCTGAAGCCAGGAGCCAGGAGCTTCTTCTGGGTCTCCCAAGCAGGTGCAGGGGACCAAGGATTTGGGCCGTCTTCTACTGCTTTCCCAGGCCATAGTAGAGAGTTAGATGAGAAGTGCAGCAGTTGAGTCTCGAACCAGCGCCCATATGGCGCTCCCGCTACGCCAGAGCACTGGCCCCTATAACACCTTTTAAAAGCTCTGTGGGCCTCATGTGTAATGATACATAGATACCATGGAAACTGTCACAAGGGTCATAAGAAAGGTGAACATTTGCTCTTTAGGAAGATTGAAGAACTGGCCAGGACCGCAGCTCACTAGGCTAATCCTCTGCCTGCGGCGCTGGCACCCTGGGTTCTAGTCCCGGTTGAGGTGCCAGATTCTGTCCCGGTTGCTCCTCTTCCAGTCCAGCTCTCTGCTGTGGCCTGGGAAGGCAGTGGATGATGGCCCAGGTCCTTGCGCCCTGTACCTGCATGGGAGACTAGGAGGAAGCACCTGGCTCCTGGCTTCAGATCAGCGTGGTGCACCGGCCTTAGCGGCCATTTGGGGAGTGAACCAATGGAAGGAAGACCTTTCTCTCTCTCTCTTTCTCTCTCTCTCTCTCTCTCTCTCTCTCTCTGTGTGTGTGTGTGTGTGTGTGTGTCTAAATCTGCCTGTCAAGAAAAAAAAAGAAGATTGAAGGACTAATTATGAAATTTTGGTATATTTGTACTACTAATAAGGAAAGGGCAAAGGCTAAATATCAGGAAAAATGTTTTAATAACAAAGAGTGCTATGTATGAAAACTATTGAGAATTAAATAGTCTCGTCTGGGAGTTTTAGGATTATCAGCTTAAGTTATGACTCAGAAAAAGGGAGGGAATGTTATTAAAGAATTTTTCCTGTACAAATGTAGACTCTGTCATCTGGCCTTGCCTTTACTGTAGACTTGAAAAGGGTAATGACTCTTTTTAGGGGTAGTAGAGGGGAGGCTTTTCATGCATTTGCTTAGGAGTGATGGCTAAGCCACACCCATCTGCAATCAGTGTCCTCATGTGGGCCATAAATGTACCATGTTTGTGTAATTAACCAGTTAACACATTTATCCATTCTGTCCCAAGCACAGAACAAGACAATGGAGGTAGATGAAATTTATAACTACACTGTCCACAGAAAGTCTTATGAAGGAACTAAATAAGTAAACAAAGTTTAATGTGATATTAATTCAACAGTTCAACACATTAAATGTCAATACTTTCCCTGATCTGTGCTAGGTGCATGGGTTACAGCAGTAAAAGAGAAAAAAAGATAGGTCAAGTGGTTCTCCTGGTGGGCTTTAGAGTCCCATGTGCTTGGGGTGTGCAGGATGCATAGACGAGTTAATAGACAAGTGTGGTTCAAGGACAGGGTAGTCAGAGCACACAGGAGGGGAATTAAACCTGGCATGGAGAGATGCTTGCCCATAGGCAATTATACGAAACAGTTTCAGTGCCCTTCAGATTTCTCAGAAAAAGAGAGGTCAGGTTTTATTTCAAGGAAATGATTAATTTTTCTTCAGTGTGACCTGGCTGAACCAAAGAATAACATGGCTGGTGATGGTAATAGGAGAATCCTTTTAAAAAGCAAGAGCTACCTTATTCTCAATGGTTTCATTCAGTGGGCGCTCCTGCAGAGTTCAAAGGGAAGAGAATCTGGCTGGATGTTTCCTTTGAAGTGCATTTTCCTAAAGCGTGAATGGAAGCAAAAGATCATAGCATTTTGAGGTGAGAAAACTTCTTAAATGCCAATAAATTATTTTCCCTAAACTGTCATGATTTATGTTTTTAATGATCTGATGGCAAAAAGTGATCATTTTCAACTCTTAAATTGCTTATTAGGATCAATTAATGAATCAATCATTTCTTATTGTTTTCCTGTCGTAAAAAAGGATCAGTTTAGGAGTTTTTTCACACCTTTATTTACCTGTAGGTTGCTTATATGGAAAAGGATGTGAGGATTAAGTGAAGGGGATTTTAGGCCAGGCCTTGCAGTAGTCTTATTTCCTTGGTAAACTTAGAACCAGTCTGTCTTGCCACAGGTCTTGCTCCCTTTTTTTCCTGGAATTCACCATGGGGTGAATTTTTTGTGGGTTGAGTCACTCCTGCTGCTCTCCCATGCACCTCTGGAGAGCTTTGCTGTTGGCATTTTCCCAGTGATATAGGCTTCAAGCAAATGAGAAGTAATGCTAATGATTGCTCCTCAAACTCTGAAACTTCAATCCTGAGTCAAACATACATGCACGTCTCTGAATTTTCCTTTTAGTTTGCAGGATATTGCGGTTGTCTTTTTAGAGGGTGAAGTAATAACAATGGAAGAGAACAAGGTTAAAATGCTGTCAGAAGCCAGTGATCTTCAGTGGGGAACTTTGAATCCAAAGCTATGAGGCTCTTCTAGTCCTTCCGAGAACTCACTGTGGCAACTGTCCTAAGTGTTCCTTAACAGCAGGGAGTGACAGCCACATAACAGCATAACAGTAGATCGTACAAGCCAGTTAGGGTGAAGAGAAGAGCAAGACAAATAAGAGTAATTCCAGATGATTCATCGTTTCTTTATTTAGATGATTCCAAACAAAATCTTAGAGACCCAATAGATTACAACTGAATTTTCAAAAATCAACTTTGTTTTCCTTCTACCATGGTGATCTGTTATCCTTGGAGTATTAGCTTTTTTTTATTTTTTAAAGATTTGTTTAATTTATTTGAAGGCAGAGTGACATAGAGAAAAGAGGGAGAGAGAAATCTTAGATCCTCTGGTTCACTCCCCAAATGGCAGCAACAGCTGGGGCTGGGCCAGATAGGAGCCAGAAGCCAAGAACTCCATTCTTGTCTGTAACATAGGTGACAGGGGCCCAAATACTTGGACTTTGTTCTACTACTTTCCCAGGCACATCAGAAGGGAGCTGGATTAGAAGTGGAGTAGCCAGGACTCCAAATGGCACTCCAGCGCCCAGATGGGATGCTGGTACTGCAGGCAGCGTCTTCACCTGTTAGCCACAGCGCCAGCCCCACAAATACACTTCTTCTCTTCAAACTATGTCAGATGGAATTATGTTTCTAAAACATTTTTAAAAGTCTCTTTGAGGCAGTAACTAGCAAGAAAGTATCAGAAAGGATTTAAGAGTGATATTTTGACAATGTTGGGAATCAGATATTGGCCATGAGAAGGTCTGGTGTGCTTTGCCTGTGGTGACTAATTTTTTTTTTTTTAATATTTTGCTTATTTGAGAGGCAGAGTTACAGAAAGTGAGAGGGAGAGACAGAGACAGAGATGTGGTGGCTCATTCTCCACAGGTCCTTGACTCTACTCCACAGTACAGAGCTTCTCAGGATATTTCTGTCCCCAAAAGAGGATAGTCACCTCCACATTTTGAGAAACGTCAACAGAGAAAAAGCAAGTAGCTTTGATTCCAGATGTTGAATTAATTCTGGAATGACAGCCATGGCCTGGAAAAGTCTTGAGTTTTTTCTTTCTTAAATTTAAGAAAAAGATTCATTTATTATATTTACTATTTGAAAGCCAGAGTTACAGAGAGAGAGAAAGACAGAGAAAGAGATTTTCCATCCACTGGTTCACTCTCCAAATGGCTGCAAAGGCCTGGAGTGGGCCATCTTTTTTTTTTTTTTTTTTTTTACTTTTTATTAATTTAGAGAGGGAGAGTTAGAGGGAGAGGGAGAGAGGGAGAAGAAGAGGGAGAGGGAGAGCAAGAGATCTCATTGGCTTATTCTCCCCAAAGAGCTAGTCTAGGCTGAAGCCTGGAGTTCCACCAGGTCACCCCTGCTGGGGTCCATGTCTCAAGCATTTGAGCCATCTTTTGCTGCTTTCCCAGGCACATTGTCAGGGAGTAGATCATAAGCAAATCAGCCAAGACTAGAAGCGGCGCTACCATATGGGACGCCAGCATTGAAGGCAGCAGCTCAATGTGGTGCGCCACAACACTGGCCCCAGGACCTGGGTCTCTCTCTGCCAAAGGACAGAAAAGGGCATTGGAAAGCTTTCCTTGGGGTTCTAATGATGGCAAATGAACAAGTTAGATGAACAAAGAGAGCCTCAAGAAGGATGGCATTTTCGATATAGGGAGGGAGGAGAACCCAATAATTTGAGCAATTATAAACAAATACCAGTCACTTTCAATCAACATGTTGTGTTGGAGAAATTCTCATATCATTCAGGGATGTGCCTTTTACTCCTCCCTCAGACAGAAGAGGGGAAGAGCTTGCCTGACTTCCTCTCTGCTGCTGCTGGGCAAGCTTGAAATTGTTTCTCTGCTCTGTGCTCTGGAACGGGATTGTTCCACAGGAACACTGGTGACAGGTGCACAAGTTTCTCTCTGTAAGCGTTGAAAAATTGCTGCCAATATAGCACAGTGGCTCTTCCACTCTAAAATCTCAAGGCCAGTCCATTTGCCTCCTTCCTGATTGTCTGGGTTTCAAATGAATTTCTTACTGCCAATGGAAATAAAGGATCAGAAACTGGAGAGCAATGGCCTCAGTTGCCTTTCTTCATCTGTGAAGAACTCTCAGCAGTGAGCTACAGGATGTGGCAGTTTTCTGAGGCAGTTAGTCATCCTATATTTGCAGCCAATTGTTCAGGAACAGTCAGTTTCCTGGCTTTTGTTAGCGGCTGCATGCCCAAATAGAATAAAAATCAAACCCAATCATGGAAAGACACTCTGAGGCGCTTTTCTAACGTAGATGGGTAGTAACTGTAAATCATGATGCTTTGTTTGTTCTGTTCTCATTCAAGATGGGTAGTATTTTTTATTTATTTACCTGGAAAAAGCAGTGTTACAGAGAGGAGAGAGGCAGAGGCAGAGAGAAAGTCTTCCATCTGCTGGTTCGCTCTCCAAATGGCTGCAACAGACAGGGCTTGGCCAGACAGAAGCCAGGAGTCAGGAGCTTTTTCCAGGTCTCCCACATGGGTACAGGGGCCCAAGCACTTGGGTCATTTTTCAAGGGTTTTCCAGGTGTACTAGCAGGGAGCCTAGTCAGAAGTGGAACAGCTGGGACTCAAACTGGTGCCTGTGTGTGATGTCAGCACTGCAGACAGCGGATTAATCCACTGAGCCATAGCATTGGCCTCTTAAAATTTATTTTTAAGGTATAGCAGCTTTCTCCTTGCTTATTTTCTCTTTTGGACTCTTCACTTTGGGGGAAGCAAGCTGCCTTCCTCTTTTTTTCTTTTTTAATTAGTTAATTTGTTTGAAAAACACAAAGGCAGAAAGAAACACAGAGAGTTCCTCTGTCTGCTAGTTCACTCCCCAAATGCCTGCAACAGGCAGGGCTGAGACAGGTTGTAGCCAGAACTGAATCTGGATCTCCTACATGGGTGGCAGAGACTCAAGTACTTGAGCCTTCATTAGTTGCTTCCCAGGATACACATTCGCAGGAAGCTGGATTGGAAGGGGAGAAACTGGGACTCAAACCCAGGGACTCTGGAATGGGATGCAGGCATCTTAAGTAGAACTTCATGGTGCCAAATGCCTACCCCAGTGTATTTTATTGCAGCATGGTTTGGTGCCTTTCAAGCCCTTGAAATCCATCATGTGAGTAAATTAGATGTGACTGCAAGAATTGGTCTTTTGCGGCTGGTTGTGGCTCAGAGGGTTAGGCTGCCATTTGCAACACTTGTATCCTATATGAGCACTAGTTTGAGTTCCAGCTCAGCACTGCTGATCCAGCTCTCTGCCCATGCAACTGGGAAAGTAGCAGAAGGCACATGGCTCAAGTGCTTGTGTTCCTGCCACCCACATGGGGGACCAGGATATAGTTCTAGGCTCCTGGCACTGGCCTGGTGCAGCCCTGGCCGTAGTGGTCTTTTGGGTAGTGAACTAGCAGATGGAAGATCTGTTTCTTGTATCTCCCCCTCTCTAGGTCAATCTGCCTTTCAAATAATTAAAATAAATCTTTATTTAAAAAAATTTAAAAGTGGTCCTGCAATGTCCAAGGTAGGTATACATTCCTTGGTTTCTTTACAATACTGTCTTCGTTACCACTTTTTCCCTGCCCCCTGAATTCATAGTAGTTTCAGACATTAAGTTCCTTGCTTTATGGTGTCTTTTGAAGTTTTTAGTTTTGATAATGTCTATTTTTTGAGAGGAGTGGCAGGTTAGCCTCATGGTCAAGATGCCTTTGTCCCACAGTGGAGTCCTTGGGTTTCATAGCCAGCTCTGGCTCCTGACTCCAGTTTCCTGCTACTGCTGACCCTAAGAGGTGATGGTGATGGATGGCACAAGTAATTTGGGTCCTGCCACTCACATGAGAGACCTGGATTGTGTTCCCAGCTCTTGACTTTGGCCTCTTTGCTTCTCAAATAAATAAAATTTTAAAATAAAACATCTCTGAATTTTTCAGTAGTAGATTTGAAGTGGCAATCATGTGACTGGGGCTTTGCATAATTCAAGAAGTACGTGGGGCAGGCACGGTGGCACTGCTGGTTAAACCTCCACTTATGATGCTGGCATCCCATGTGAGAGAGCCAGTTCATCCCTGCTACTCTGCTTCTGGCCCAGCTTCCTGCTAATGTGCCTGAGAAGGCAGCAGATGATGTTCTTTGGGCCCTGACAGCCTCGTGGGAGAACACGAGATGGAGTTCTTAGCTTCTGGCTTCATTTTTGGCCCAAACCTGCCTCTTAATGCCATTTGGGGAGTGTATCAGCGGGTCGAAGATCTCTGTCTCTCCTTCTCTCTAGCTCTGCCTTTCAAATAAAAAAAAAAAAAACTTTAAAAAAGATGAAGTATCATCTCAAACAACCATTTTAAAAAATATGATTTTATGGGATATTAGTATTGAAGTGAGCATTATGAAAATCTTGGAGTTGGAACATATTTGACCAAAAAGTTTATGTTCATAGTTCACCATCGCAATTCATGTATTATAATTACAGTTATAGTGCTTAAATACAAGGAACTCTCTGCTTATTTCCAAAGTCAAACATACTCATTGATGAACATTTAAGAATATAAAGGCAAAAAATAGAATATCTCTTGGACTTTTTTTTTTTTTTTTTGACAGGCAGAGTGGACAGTGAGAGAGAGAGACAGAGAGAAAGGTCTTCCTTTGCTGTTGGTTCGCCCTCCAATGGCCGCCATGGCCAGTGCGCTGCAGCCAGTGCACTGCGCTGATCTGATGGCAGGAGCCAGGTGCTTCTCCTAGTCTCCCATGGGGTGCAGGGCCCAAGCACTTGGGCCATCCTCCACTGCACTCCCTGGCCACAGCAGAGAGCTGGCCTGGAAGAGGGGCAATCGGACATTTTCTTAATATGGTTTGTTCCTAATACGTTTATATTTAGAAACATCTCATAGATTTTCTACTTAATATTTGTATTCATTAAGCATAAGGATCAGAAATTAATTTCCCCTAGGATGCTTATACAGTTGTAAATCCTAGGTCTCCAGAATATTTTTCAGAATTTGTTTTTTATTGAACAGCAAAAATTAGCTTTCCAGGACTACTGAAATACATTGACTACATTAGTGACATCCATCCTGAGAGAGAAAAAAGAACTACAATCCCTTCATTAAAATTATTATCATGAATAATTAACTCTAACATAGAAGTGGCTAATTTTGAGCAAAAATGTATTTCCTAAGGTTGATCAAACTGACCCACTGGTTACTGATTGTGAGTTCACCATTTCATGGAGCAAATACTGTGCTAAGTGTCTTGAGCAGTAAGAGGAGAAGGAATGATGAACCTGACCCAAATATATAATTTTGGAGTGCATTTTTGAAGTCAATAAGTTCACATGGAACTTTCAAGAACTGAACACTACTACTTTCTTGCCTTTTATTTTCACTAAAATTCTTAGGGAAAATTATATGTGACTATAAGATAGCATCAGATTTAAGTTGATTGAACAACTGTGCTGTTCAACATGTTATAATATGAGGTTTTTTAAAAAAATTCTTGTAGTTACTCAATAGCTTTTCGTTTTAAAACACTCCTCCCTCTTTTACCCATTTGTCAATATATCTAAAGCAAAGTGGCAGAGCCATGCTTCAGGAGTTTGGGACTTATCATCACAATCTGTTCAAATGATTCCCCCTCTTTCCTCTGCCTGCTCTCAACATTTTACTTTGGTTGAGACAATCCAGAGCATGTGGGTTGCTTCATTCTCATGGTAAATAAATTGGTTGACAAAATTTCTAGTTTATTTGAATTTGGCTACACAAAGTAATTTAAAAATCCCCCTTAGCAATGGTGATTCCATATAAAAAGAAAAAAGAATATTAATCTTTAGGTGCATTAGCATATCAGTATTTTTGGAAAAGTATCATATAGCTAATGGTTTGAATCTGCAATTTTATTTTATTTTGGGTTTTTTTGAATATTAAGGGAAAAAGCAATGCTAATACGATTGTTTTACACAGATGAAATAATTGAAAACATGATATTTGACTTTCATTTTAAATTTTAGCAGATAAAAATATCATATATTTTTGTTGGCTTAACAAAAGCCAACTGTCAAATGGAAAAGTGATTATAAACTAATTATGAGGTTTTAGGAGGATGAGTTTTGTGTAAATCAAAGCTTTAATAGTGGCTATAAAATTGGTAAATTCTTTTCATTATATCACTCTATACAAAAATTCAATTTTATCCTAAGAACTAAAACTAAATACTATACAGTTTCAATGAGTGTGTGTTAAAAAATCAAGTGGTAGCATTTTTCTTCAATGAAAACAGAAACCTCATATAGCTAAGTGAACAGTACAGTCTATTCTGGGTGTTAGAAGTTTTTTTCAAAGTTAGTTTAAAACTTATAAATTATTAAAATATGTATAGATCTCTTTTTTGCTGCCCCATAATTAATAATTAGCTAGTTTCTGTTAGAAATTGCCAGAGAGGTTGTGGCGTAGCAGGTAAAGCCTGTAGTGCCAGTATCCCATATGGGTGCTGGTTTGAGTCTCGGCTGCTCCACTTTTGATCCAGCTCTCAGCTATGGCCTGGGAAAGCAGTAGAAGATGGCCCAAATCCTTGGGTCCTTGCACCTGTGTGGGAGACCCGAAAGAAGTTCCTGGCTCCTGGCTTCAGATTGGCCCACCTCTGGCCATTCCAGACATTTGGGGAGTGAACCAGTGGATGGAAGACCTCTCTCTCCCTCCCTCCCTCTCTCTCTCTCTTT
Source organism: Sylvilagus floridanus (assembly GCA_949820135.1). Classification (NCBI taxonomy): domain Eukaryota; kingdom Metazoa; phylum Chordata; class Mammalia; order Lagomorpha; family Leporidae; genus Sylvilagus; species Sylvilagus floridanus. The sequence goes on along the minus strand of OX463236.1, from coordinate 30,280,381 downwards.
CTCTCTTTCTCTCTCTCTCTCCTTCCCTCTCTTTCTCTCTCTGCCTCTGCCTCTTTGTAACTCTGCCTTTCAAATAAATGAATAAATATTTAAAAAAAAAAGAACTTGCCAGAACTTTGTAAACTGTCACAGTTTTTAAGTATACCGACTTATAAATGCTCTGTCAATAAGTGTTGGCTGTCTATGAATGAAAGAGAAGGATAAGATCAATTATGAATGAAAGAGAAGGATAAGATCAATTATGAATGAATGAAAGAGAAGGATAAGATCAATTAGAAGGCTGGCGCCACGGCTCACTTGGCTAATTCTCCGCCTGTGGCACCAGCACCCCAGGTTCTAGTCCTGGTTGGGGCATCGGATTCTGTCCTTGTTGCTCCTCTTCCAGTCCAGCTCTCTGCTGTGGCCCAGGAAGGCAGTGGAGGATGGCCCAAGTCCTTGTGCCGCTGCACCAGCATAGGAGACCAAGAGGAAGCACCTGACTCCTGGCTTCAGATTGGCGCAGCATGCTGGCCATAGCGGCCATTTTTGGGGGTGAACCAACGGAAGGAAGACCTTTCTCTCTGTCTCTCTCTCTCTCACTGTCCATTCTTCCTGTCAAAAAAAAGAATCAATTAGGAGAGGAAAAAAGTAGCGGAGTCCAAGAGAAGGCAGAGCAGCACTTTCTTGCTTTGGTGAGTCTAGTGTACCTGCTTTGACTCATGAAACACTGGATGTCCATTGATTTCTAATGGAGCAAATACTGAGGTAAAAATCCTGACTGGATGTTGGTAAATGTATTCACGTCTGTTCAATATACTCAGGATCAGTCATGAGGAAGGAAGGCTGGAGTTCTGCATTAATTAATATTGCTTATAGTAGACAGAAACAGAGAGCTCCTATCTGTTGGTTCCCTTCTTAAATGCCTGTAATGGCCATGGCTGGGTCAGGTGGAAGCCAGGATCCCAGAATTTGATCCAAGTCTCCCAGGTGGTTGTCAGGAACCCAACCACTTGAGCCATCACCTGCTGCCTTCTAGGGTGCTTATTAGTGAAAAGCTGATTTCAGGAGACAGAATTCTTCATCAAAGTCTCCTGGATTGGACTTATCCCAGCCTTGCCTATTGTGGGCATATGGTGAATGAATCAGTGGATGAAAGAGCTTTCTCTCTTTGCCTTTCAAATAAAATGAAAATATCTACATACATACAAAAGAAATACACAAACACATAAAATACATAAATACCTAGAGGTCATGGTATAATATAACCTTAAAATGAGCACAGATTACTCAGGGAGCTTTTTTTTTTTTTTTAATTTGACAGGTAGAGTCATAGACAGTGAGAGAGACAGAGAAAAAGGTCTTCCTTCCGTTGGTTCACCCCCCCAAATGACTGCTATGGCCAGCGCTGTGGTGATCCAAAGCCAGGAGCCAAGTGCTTCCTTCTGGTCTCCCATCTGGGTGCAGGGGCCCAAGGACTTGGGCCATCCTCCACTGCCTTCCCGGGCCACAGCAGAGAACTGGACTGGAAGAGGAGCAACTGGGACCAGAACCCGGTGCCCATATGGGATGCTGGCGCCGCAGGCAGAGGATTAACCAAGTGAGCCAAGGTGCTGGCCCCAGGGAGCTTTTTTTTAAAAGCAACTCATAAGCTGTGTAACTTTGAAATGAGCTGGAACTCAGTGATGGGAATGACTACTGGGACTTATATAGGGGCTAACAGAGTTATGCTTACACACTTTTAAAGGGATTGAGGGAATTTCTTTTGTAACATTTTGAAAATATCTTTTTTCTATGATGGTTGACAGATACTAAAATTCTGCTTACTTGTAAATGTAGTATCATATATTGATGATTTCAAACATAACGAAAATGCAAGGTTAACCAGTGAGTGGAGCCCATTTTCCTGTTTACTAACATTTGCAGGTTTCTCTCCCCATCCCCAGTACTGTTACCCTTATTCTAAGCCTTTCAAACACCAGGGATTCAGTGATTTGCTGCAGTTGGTTGTAGCTCATTGTTAAATTTTCAGGAAATTTGTGAACCGGTTATTTAGCATAACTGTTATTAAAATTTACATTTTTCAAATGTACATTCAAATTTGTAGTTAAATAAATTACACTGAATCAAAGGTAATAAAATGCAAAAGTTGCCCCTTCCTCATTATTTCACTGCTTACTTTCATCCATGCTTTTGATATTGTGTTCATGGTACCTGTGTAGTGCATGTGCTATGTTATACTGTGCAGTTGTGTATCTCTTCCTGACCTGGGGTGCAGTGACTTCAAATTTATTTGGTGGCTTAAAATTGATCTCAGTGAGAGTATTTACACCACAGCAATTGGCCAGTGCAGTGAATGTGTTTGCTTTTGTTTTCTGGAGAAGGGGTTGTTAAGCAGGTGTCTGTGCAGAACACCTCTGCCTGCCTTCTGGCTCACATTCCCCTGGCTTTCTGGCTGGCTTCCCAGCTGCTTGAATAACTCAACCCACTAGGCTTACTTTTCTTAAATAGGGAAATCTGAAAGGAAGTCATAAGGAAAAAAAAAATCGAGTCTTTGCCATTTAGGGATTCAGACAAATTTAGCAAGGATCCCTTCATATTTTTTGTCTACTCAAAATTTTCAGATTCAAATCCCAATTTGTGAAAACACTTTGGAGAGGATTATATATGCATAGTGCTTTATTTTTTATTTTTTATTTGACAGATAAACAGTGTAGACAAAGAGAGAGAGACAGAGAAAAAGGTCTTGCTTCCGTTGGTTCACTCCCCAAATGGCCATCATGGCTGGAACTATGCCAATCCAAAGCCAGGAGCCAGGTGCTTCCCCTGGTCTCCCACGGGGTGCAGGGCCCAAGCACTTGAGCCATCCTCCACTGCCTTCCTGGGCACAGCAGAGAGCTGGACTGGAAGAGGAGCAACCGGGACTAGAACCCTGCACCCATATGGGGTGCTGGCGCCACAGGCAGAGGATTAACGAAGTGTGCCACGGCTCTGCCCCCTCCCCCTTTTTATTTATTTGACAGATAGCCAGTGAGAGGGAGAGAGACAGAAAGGACACACAGTGTTTTCTTAGTAGTAAACATTTGCTTCATCTTTTTACTTCTTAGCTTAAGTTTACAAAGTCTCATAACCTAAATGACATTCTAGATTGCTGTCCCAGGCTTTTCATAGCCCAACTGCCACCAGTATTTCCAACTTTACCATGCAGTCTCTGTGACAGATATGGGGACAGTGAGCCCCACCCACTGCAAATGCCACATGATCCCAGTGCCTTTCCTGCTCTGTTCAGGCTAACCTCAACTATTTTCATTATGGTTCTCCAGGAAAAATTACCAATGCAACAGACTGTGCAGTGAAGGCTACACCTAATTATCACCTTTTGTTGGAGAAAGCTCTTGTTAAAATGCAAATATTCAGGTTAATTGGAAAAAGTGACTTATTAAACCATAGTCCCTTGGTAATGTCTTAACACGAAATGATTGATGAATTTACTTTGCATGAGAGCTGGGCTCAAATACAGTCCGGTTTTAATGAAGGACAAATCAGGCACATAGGGCGGGGGCCTCTTGCAGAAGCTGGATGCCAGGGAAGTGTAAAGAAGGATCTGGACCCTGTAGGTGGGGGCGGAGAGGGTAGACTTGCAAACCTTCTGTGAATATCAACACATTTGCATTTGGCACGGCATTTCCTCTTTTTATTTAGAATGGCCTTGCTAGAGTATTTTTCCTAGTATGAGTTTATCTTACTACCTAGGTTTTGCTAAAACACCGCCTTTTACTTTTTTGTGGTTTAACATACATTTTGATACTTTATAAAATAATGCCAAATTGAGAATTATCTGGAGAAAAGAAAGCTGCTGAGAGAAAAAAACTTAGGTTTGGGAATCACCAAATCAGTTTCAATTCCTTTCTTCAATAAACACATGAAATTTCTCCTGAGTAAGGTCTCATTCTCTTGGATGTTATTTAGATATTTCTCTCTCTATGTGGTTTGTTTATTTCACAATTCCTCCCTTCCCTATTCTCCTTCTCCTTCTTCCTTTTAGGTTTTTGAATCTCTGTGAAGATTCTTCTGCCTTAACCATAATAGTTATACACAGTCTTTGAAAATAACTGGACTCTCCTGCCTGGTTATTTCTCATGCAGCTTCATTAATTTCCATCATAAGATGTGGTTTATTAGCTGCCTGGAGTGCAGATGTGTGAAACTGCTGTGGGTGAGGAGACAAAACAGGAGCATTATCATCCCCACCCTCATGTAATGATTTTGGTGTAATAAGTAAATCAACACATTTCTAACAAACTCTCCCCAACCCTCTGGCTGCAGTCAGTTCCTTCGGCAGATACAGTGAGTTCATAGCTCAGTATCTTGTGCTACAGTAACAAAATTATAGACAGATGTCAATGAGGAGTCCGTCTTGTTATTCACTGTTCATTTTATAATTGAAGTGGTAGAAGCCCAGTATATGGTTATTTTGAGACAGTTTTTTAAATCTTAAAAAATATTTAAAAGTGATATATTTATTTGAAAGGCAGAAAGAAAGAGAGAGAGAGAGAGAGAGAGAGCGAGAAAATAGTTTACCTGCTGGTTCACTCCTCAAATGCTCACAATAGCTTGTAGTGCACCAAGCTGAAGCCAGGTGCCCAGAACAGAATCAGGGTCTCCTATGTGGTGGCAGGGCCCAATTACTTAGGCCATCATTTGCTACTTCCCAGGTGGATTAGCAGGGAACTGGTTTGGAAGCAGAGGAGCCAGGACTTAGACTGGCATTCTGGCAGAGGTTATGGGCAACCTAAGAGATAATTTTGAAAAAAACAAACAAGCAATCTTTTAAATCTAGAATAGTTCATATGTATAGAGGGCTTGCTTTTTTCTCCCTGGAAGGATTATGCTTTTATTCCTAGTCCCCTCTGACAAAGTAACAGTCACATTTGTTCGGGGCATTGATGCTTTAAAAGGTGTTTTAAAAGGTATAAAATATGAAGCCTGGCATTTAAGTTGGCTTGTTTTTTCTTGTATTTATGCATGCACTAATTTCCACACGACAGAAGATATGAATTGGCATTGGAATCCAAATCAGGTGAATGTTCACATCTTTCTCTTTCTCTTGTAGCTGGACAAGACCGATTTTGAGAAAAGGTTACAGACAACGCCTGGAATTGTCAGACATCTACCAAATCCCTTCTGCTGATTCTGCAGACAACCTGTCTGAGAAGCTGGAGAGGTATGCTCATGCTCTCTGTTTATTAGTTGAAGAGAGAAATTCATATTACTAATTCGTCAGAGAGTAGAAAACTAATGTGTTAGAGGGCTTACTTCTTAAAATGGCATGTAGCCGGCGCCACAGCTCAATAGACTAATGCTCCGCCTTGCAGCACCGGCACACCAGGTTCTAGTCCTGGTTGGGGCACCGGATTCTGTCCTGGTTGCTCCTCTTCCAGGCCAGCTCTCTGCTGTGGCCAGGGAGTGCAGTGGAGGGTGGCTCAAGTGCTTGGGCCCTGCACCCTGTGAGAGACCAGGAAAAGCACCTGGCTCCTGCCTGCGGATCAGCGCCGGCCGTGGCGGCCATTGGAGGGTGAACCAACGGCAAAAGGAAGACCTTTCTGTCTCTCTCTCTCTCACTGTCCACTCTGCCTGTCAAAAAAAAAAAAATTGCATGTGTAAAGGAGGAACATTTAATTTTCCTGCTTAAGTCTTAATCAATTAAAGAATTACCAATAAAATAATGAAAAGAAAACCATCATTCTGAGAAATTACTTTTTTTTCCTAGAAAATACTTACTTGAATTCTGAGAATTTACCTGTCTTTAAAGGATATAAGATGGATTTTGTGAACACTGAAGTAATATTATTATGAAGCAAATTATGATGGTACTTCAAAAAGTTCATGGAGGGTGGAGCCAAGATGGCGGAATAGTGAGGACGCGCACTAGCAGTCCGCAAAAAGATAGTTTTATAAAAACAGAGTTACTGTAGCCTCAGGAAAAATCTCACGGAAAAAAAATGCAGTGGAAATTCTTCCGGACCCAGTGGGGAAAGTAAGTTTGCGAACGGCAAATCGTGCCTTAGTGGCACGGGAGCTGCCGGGAGGGACGGGAACCGGACGGAACACAGTCGCCATTGGAATCGAGCGCTTAAACGGGAGCCGATACAGGGATCCCGAGTCACTGGCGGGGGGGAAGCAGACGCCACGGGGGAAACAGCACAATTGAGGCGAGCCTGCACGGACACTAGCCTCTTTCGTTGCCCACCCTGCTCACTTGAGCTAGACTGAACACAGTGGGACGGCGCGCGCCCGCCGGCTGAACTGGAAGCCGGGCGGAACACAGTCGCCATTGGAACTGAGTGCTTGAACGGGGGCCGATACAGGGATCCCGAGACACTGGCGGGGGGAAGCAGACCCCCCACGGGGGAAACAGCACAATTGAGGCGAGCCTGCACGGACACTAGCCTCTCTCGTCACCCACCCTGCTAATTCGAGCTAGATTAAACGCAGTGGGACAAGGTGCGCCCGCCCGCCCGCCCGCCCGCTCATCACTGAGGCAGATGGAACCAAAAACCCGAGGCTGTAGAAACCTGAAGGGGATCCAAAAACTGGGAACACACCGCGCACACAAACTCCGTTACCTTGACAACCCAGAGAAAGAGTGTGGGGGAAAAAAAAAATGCCAAATAAAAACAGATTCCGAGGGAGCAAGATCAAGGAAGACGCTATGATGACCCCAAATGGAAAAGACACCCCAAGTCAGGATTATGAAGATAATGAGATAGAAGAAATGCAAGAAGCAGATCTCAAAGAATTGATAAGAACATTAAGAAGTTCTCAAAAACAAATTCTCGAACTACAGAAATCCTTAATGGATAAGATAGAAAATCTCTCTCGCGAGAATGAAGTACTACGGAGAAATCAAAACGAAATGAAACAACTAGTAGAACAAGAAGCTACGATAGTGACAAAAAATCTTAATGAATTGAAGAATTCAATAGATCAAGTGACAAGCAATCTTGAGGGCCTTAAAACCAGAATGGGTGAAGCAGAAGAGAGAATATCGGACCTAGAAGACAGAGAACAGGAGAGGAAACAGTCAAACCAAAGACAAGAAGAGGAAATTAGAAAACTAAAAGATATCGTCGGGAATTTACAGGATACTATTAAAAAACCCAACATTCGGGTTCTAGGTGTTCCTGAAGGTATGGAGAGGGAGAAAGGATTAGAAGGCCTTTTTATGGAGATACTAGCAGAAAACTTTCCAGGCTTGGAGAAAGACAGAGAAATCCTAATCCAGGAAGCTCATAGAACCCCTAATAAACATGACCAAAAGAGATCCTCTGCACGACATATTGTAATTAAACTCACCACAGTGAAGCAAAAAGAAAAGATCCTAAAATGTGCAAGAGAGAAACGTCAGATTACTCTCAGAGGATCTCCAATTAGACTTACAGCTGACTTCTCAACAGAAACCCTACAAGCTAGAAGGGAATGGCGAGACATAGCCCAGGTACTTAGAGAGAAAAACTGCCAGCCCAGAATATTATACCCTGCAAAGCTCTCATTTGTGAATGAAGGTGAAATAAAGACCTTTCATAACAAACAAAAATTGAAAGAATTTGTTGCCACTCGTCCAGCCCTGCAAAAGATACTTAAAGACGTGTTACACACAGAAACACAGAAACACGACCATCAACATGAAAGAAGGTAAACGAAGGGAACCTCACGGCAAAAGATCACAGGGAATTCAAAGCATACATTAGAAAATATCTGGCAAATGGCAGGGCAAACTTACCACTTATCAATAGTCACATTGAACGTTAAAGGTCTAAACTGTCCTGTTAAAAGACAGAGATTGGCTGATTGGGTTAAGGAACAAAAACCATCTATTTGCTGCCTACAAGAAACACATCTTTCCAACGAAGATCCATACAGACTGAAAATAAAAGGATGGAACAAGATATACCACGCCAACAGAAATGAAAAAAGAGCGGGTGTAACCATCTTAATATCGGACTACATAAACTTTAACACAAAAACTGTTAAGAGAGACAAAGAGGGGCACTATATAATGATTAAGGGATCAATACTACAGGAAGATATAACAATTCTCAATGTATATGCACCTAATTACAGGCCACAGGTTTATTTAAAAAATTTGTTAAGAAACTTAAAGGGAGACTTAGACCCCAACACAATAGTACTGGGGGACTTCAATACTTCACTCACAGATATTGACAGATCGAAAGGACAGAAGATCAACAAGGAGACAGTAGATTTAAACAACACTATAGCCCAAATGGATCTAACAGATATCTACAGAACTTTTCATCCTACACGTAAAGCATTCACATTCTTCTCAGCAGTACATGGAACCTACTCTAGGATTGATCACATATTAGGCCATAAAGCAAGTCTCAGCAAATTCAAAAGAATTAGAATCATACCATGCAACTTCTCAGACCATGAGGGAGTGAAGTTGGAAATTAGCAACTCAGGAATCTCTAGAGCATATGCAAACACATGGAGACTGAACAACATGCTCCTGAATGAACAATGGGTCACTGAAGAAATCAAAAGAGAAATCAAAAATTTTCTGGAAGTAAATGAGGATAACAGCACAACATACCAAAACTTATGGGATACAGCAAAAGCAGTGTTAAGAGGAAAGTTTATATCAATAGGTGCCTACATCAAGAAACTGGAAAGGCACCAAATAGATGAGCTTTCAATGCATCTCAAGGATCTAGAAAATTTGCAGGAAACTAGACCCAAATCTAGTAGAAAAAGAGAAATAATCAAAATCAGAGAAGAAATCAACAGGATTGAATCCAAAAAAACATTACAAAAAATCAACCAAACGAGGAGCTGGTTTTTTGAAAAAATAAACAAGATTGACACCCCATTGGCCCAACTAACTAAAAAAAGAAGAGAAAAGACCAAAATCAGTAAAATCAGATATGAAAAAGGAAATATAACAACAGACACCACAGAAATCAAAGGAATCATCAGAAATTACTACAAGGACTTGTATGCCAGCAAACAGGGAAACCTATCAGAAATGGATAGATTCCTGGACACATGCAACCTACCTAAATTGAACCAGGAAGACATAGAAAACCTAAACAGACCCATAAGTGAGTCAGAAATTGAATCAGTAATAAAGGTCCTCCCAACAAAGAAAAGCCCAGGACCAGATGGATTCACTGCTGAATTCTACCAGACATTTAAAGAAGAACTAACCCCAATTCTTCTCAAACTATTCAGAACAATCGAAAAAGAGGGAATTCTCCCAAATTCCTACTATGAAGCCAGCATCACCTTAATTCCTAAGCCAGAAAAAGATGCAGCATTGAAAGAGAATTACAGACCAATATCCCTCATGAACTTAGATGCAAAAATCCTCAACAAAATTCTGGCCAATAGACTGCAACAACACATCAGAAAGATCATCCACCCAGACCAAGTGGGATTCATCCCTGGTATGCAGGGATGGTTCAGTATTCGCAAAACAATCAACGTGATACACCACATTAACAGACTGCAGAAGAAAAACCATATGATTATCTCACTAGATGCAGAGAAAGCATTCGATAAAATTCAACACCCTTTCATGATGAAAACCCTAAGCAAACTGGGTATAGAAGGCACATTCCTCAATACAATCAAAGCAATTTATGAAAAACCCACGGCCAATATCCTATTGAATGGGGAAAAGTTGGAAGCATTTCCACTGAGATCTGGTACCAGACAGGGATGCCCACTCTCACCACTGCTATTCAATATAGTGCTGGAAGTCTTAGCCAGAGCTATTAGGCAAGAAAAAGAAATTAAAGGGATACAAGTTGGGAAGGAAGAACTCAAACTATCCCTCTTTGCAGACGACATGATTCTTTATTTAGGGGACCCAAAGAACTCTACTAAGAGACTATTGGAACTCATAGGAGAGTTTGGCAAAGTAGCAGGATATAAAATCAATGCACAAAAATCAACAGCCTTTGTATACACAGACAATGCCACGGCTGAGGAAGAACTGCTAAGATCAATCCCATTCACAATAGCTACAAAAACAATCAAATACCTTGGAATAAATTTAACTAAGGACATTAAAGATCTCTACAATGAAAATTACAAAACCTTAAAGAAAGAAATAGAAGAGGATACCAAAAAATGGAGAAATCTCCCATGCTCATGGATTGGAAGAATCAATATCATCAAAATGTCCATTCTCCCAAAAGCAATTTACAGATTCAACGCAATACCAATCAAGATACCGAGGACATTCTTCTCAGATCTGGAAAAAATGATGCTGAAATTCATATGGAGACACAGGAGACCTCGAATAGCTAAAGCAATCTTGTACAACAAAAACAAAGCCGGAGGCATCACAATACCAGATTTCAGGACATACTACAGGGCAGTTGTTATCAAAACAGCATGGTACTGGTACAGAAACAGATGGATAGACCAATGGAACAGAATAGAAACTCCAGAAATCAATCCAAACACCTACAGCCAACTTATATTTGATCAACGATCCAAAACCAGTCCCTGGAGTAAGGTCAGTCTGTTTAATAAATGGTGCTGGGAAAACTGGATTTCCACGTGCAGAACCATGAAGCAAGACCCCTACCTTTCACCTTACACAAAAATCCATTCAACATGGATTAAAAATTTAAACCTACGACCCGACACCATCAAATTACTAGAGAGCATAGGAGAAACCCTGCAAGACATAGGTACTGGCAAAGACTTCTTGGAAAAGACCCCAGAAGCACAGGCACTGAAAACCAAAATTAACTACTGGGATTGCATCAAATTGAAAAGTTTCTGTACTGCAAAAGAAACAGTCAGGAAAGTGAATAGGAAACCGACAGAATGGGAAAATATATTTGCAAACTATGCAACAGATAAAGGGTTGATAACCAGAATCTACAAAGAAATTAAGAAACTCCACAACATCAAAACAAACAACCCACTTAAGAGATGGGCCAAGGACCTCAATAGACATTTTTCAAAAGAGGAAATCCAAATGGCCAACAGACACATGAAAAAATGTTCAAGATCCCTAGCAATCAGGGAAATGCAAATCAAAACCACAATGAGGTTTCACCTCACCCTGGTGAGAATGGCTCACATTCAGAAATCCACCAACAATAGATGCTGGAGAGGATGTGGGGAAAAAGGGACACTAATCCACGGTTGGTGGGAATGCAAACTGGTGAAGCCACTATGGAAGTCAGTCTGGAGATTCCTCAGAAACCTGAATATAACCCTACCATTCAACCCAGCCATCCCACTCCTTGGAATTTACCCAAAGGAAATTAAATTGGCAAACAAAAAAGCCGTCTGCACAGCAATGTTTATTGCGGCTCAATTCATAATAGCTAAGACTTGGAACCAACCCAAATGCCCATCAACAGTAGACTGGATTAGGAAATTATGGGACATGTACTCTGCAGAATACTATACAGCAGTCAAAAACAATGAAATCCGGTCACTTGCAACAAAATGGAGGAATCTGGAAAACATCATGCTGAGTGAATTAAGTCAGTCCCAAAGAGACAAATATCATTTGTTTCCCTTGATTGGCGATGACTAACTGAGCACCAAAGGGGAAACCTGTAGAAGTGAAATGGACACTATGAGAAACAGTGACTCGATCAGCTCTTGTGCTGACTGTTGTTGTACAATGTAATACTTTATCCATGGTAGTAATTTTTTTTTCTTTATCCTAGTACTAGTGGTTGAACTCTGTAATTAACACACAATTATTCTTAGGTGTTTAAATTTTAACTGAAAAGTGATCTCTGTGAAATATAAGAGTGGGAATAAGAGAGGGAGGAGATGTAAAACTTGGGACATGCTCAATCGGAACGGCCCCAAATGATGGAGTTAGAATTGTGCCAGGGGTTTCCAATACAATCCCATCAAGGTGGCATGTACCAAGGCCATCTCATTAGTCCAAGTGATCAATTTCAGCTCACAATTGATCACACTGATAGGTCTAAGAGTCAAAGGGATCACACAAACAAGACTAGTGTCTGCTAATACTAACTGATAGAATGAAAAAGGGAGAGAATGATCCAACATGGGAAGCAGGATACACAGCAGACTCATAGAATGGCAGATGTCCTAAATAGCACTCTGACCTCAGAATCAGCCCTTAAGGCATTCGGATCTGGCTCAAGAGCCCATGAGAATACTTTAGGCATGGAAAGCTAAGACACTCTGGAAAAAACAGAAGACCTAAATGAAAGATCTCTGTGAGTGAGATCCCAGTGGAAAGAACGGGGCCATCAAAGAAGGAGGTACCTTTCTCTGAAGGGAGGAGAGAACTTCCACTTTGACTATGGCCCTGTGGGAATAAGATCGAAGTCGGCTAACCCTAAAGGCTTCCATAGCCTCGGCAACTCATGACCAGAGCCTAGGGAGATTACTGACACCATAAACAAGAGTGTCAAATTGTTAAATCAACATCAGGAGTCACTGTGTACTTACGTCTCATGAGGGATCTGTCCTTAATGTGTTATCCAATGTGAAGTGATGCTATTACTAGTACTGAAACAGTATTTTTACACTTTGTGTTTCTGAGTGGGTGCAAACTGATGAAATCCTTACATAATATATATTGAATCGATCTTCTTTATATAAAGATAATTGCAAATGATTAAAAAATCTTGGTGTTAAACTGGAAATTGCATAGACAATTAATCAATTTTTTAAAAAAAAAATCATGTAGGATCTCTGTCCTTAATGTGCTGTACATTGTGAATTAATACTATAACTAGTACTCCAACAGTATTATCATTTTGTGTCTCTATGCGAGGGCAAACCGTTGAAATCTTTACGTAATATGTACTAAATTGATCTTCTGTGTATAAAGAGAATTGAAAATGAATCTTGATGTGAACAGAAGGGGAGAGGGAGCGGGAAAAGGGAGGGTGGGGGGAGGGAGGGAAGTTGTGGGGGGGGGCTAGCCATTGTGGTCCATGAGCTGTTCTCTGGAAATTTATATTCTTTAAATAAAAGCTTTATATTAAAAAAAAAAAGTTCATGGAAAAATGCAGTTAAGGAATAAATTTGTTTTGGTGCAAAAAATTTTGAAAGCCATGCACAGTTTTTCCTTAACATACATTTTGCACAAACTTTTTGAAGACAGCTCATATATATATATTTGCTTCCAATTTGATTTTAAAGATTATTTATTTATTTGAAAGGCAGAATTACAGAGAGGCAGAGAGAGAGGTCTTCCATCCACTGGTTCACTCCCCAAAGGGCCATAACAGCCAGAGCTAAGCTGATCTGAAGCCAGGAGCCAGGTGCTTCCTCCCGGTCTCCCATGCGGGTGCAGGGCCCAAGCACTTGGGCCAGCCTCCACTGCTTTTCCAGGCCATAGTGGAGAGCTGGATCAGAAGAGGAGTGGCCAGGACAAAAACCAGCACCTGTATGGAATGCCGACACTACAGGCGGCAGCTCTACTGGCTATGCCACACAGCTGGCCAGAATTTTAATATATGAAAACAAATGTACTTTTGGAGAAATCTTAAGGTAATAACGATTGGTTATTTTACAAAATGTAAAAAAATTCATATTTTGTAATGCTTGTTATATGCCAGGTAAAGTATTTCTGGGAGGAAAGTGTGATTGTTTCCATTCTACAGAAGAGCAAACTGAGGCTCAGAGAGTTGATGTAAGTTGTCAAGTAATGAATGATGGAACCCTGATTCCAACCCAGATCTGTACTGCCTGCCTTTCTAGAGACCTGTGAGTCCCTTGTGTTCCATGCTCAGCCTCTGGATTTGCGCATGAGCTAAACTGGGTCTTATGGCAGCAGCACAGGATCTGATACCAGGTGAAGGGGAGAGGATGTGGGAGGAAAAAGACAAGAGAGAGCAGGTGTTTGGCTTAGTAGTTAAGATTCCTATGTGCCACTTCAGAGTGCTTGAGTTCAATTCCTGGCTCCACCCCTGATTCTAGCATCCTAGTGATGCAACTGGATTCTGTCACCCATTTGGAAGACCTGGATTGAGTTCCAGCTCCAGGATCAGGCCCTGGTCCTTGTGGACATTTGAGGACTGAAACAACAGACGGGAACCCTTTCTTTCTTTCTTTCTCCCTGTCTACCTCTCAGATAAGTAAATAATTTATAAAACAGAAGAAAGAAGTTACTAAATTACTGCACCAAAATAAAAAGGTTGAATTGACATGAAATTTGTGTTATTTCCGTTAAATGCATTCCCTTTGACATTTCCAAGGCAAAGTAAGATATTAAATTTTACTTTTTCATTCAAAGAATTAGGCTAGTAGAAGTAGTCGATCATCTTTATACAATCAAGGGCGAACTATTATTACTGAGCACTTGGTGTGCTTAAGTGCCATCAAATCATAAATGTTTTTAAAATTTTGATCTTTTTGATGGATGTATTCCCACTGGCCAAGAGTAGGGTCTAGAGACCCAGCATTGTGACATGGAAGGTTAACCCTCCTGTGATGCCAACATCCCATATGGGCACTGGTTTGAGACCCAGCTGCTCCACTTCCAGTCCAGCTCTCTGCCTTGGAAGGCAGCAGAAGATGGCCCAAATCATTGGGCCCCTGTACCCACTTGGGAGATCTGGAAGAAGCTCCTAGTTCCTGGCTTTGGCCTGGCCCTTGTGGCCATTTGGGGAACGGAACAGTAGATAGAAGACATCTCTTTATCTCTCCTCCTCCTCCCCTTTCCTCCTCTCTCTGCCTTTGAAATAAATACAAAATAAATAAATCTTTTTTTTAAAAAAATGAGTAGGGCCAGCCTAGCATATAGCTTATCTTCAATAAATGTTTGTTGAATGACTGAATTATTGAATATAAAATGATTGATATTATGTAAAAATGTAAAATTGCTAGAGAGATAAAATATATACACAGAATTCATTGTAGCACTATCAACAAGTTCAGAGTAATATATAAAGTGTGAGTATCTAAATTCTAATGAATGCTAATTTATTTTTTCTTTTTTTAAAATTTTATTTAAGCTACACAAGTTTCCTGTATTTCATATATATTTAGGAGCATAGTGCCACCCCCTACACTCCCTCCCGCTCATGCTCCAACCCTTCCTCCTCCTGCCTCTGACATTCACACTCTTATTTTTATAAAGATTTGTTTTCAGTTTACTTATTCATCATATAATTAATCCTACACTAAGTAAAAGAGTTCACCGAAGAGTATAAAGAGGAAAAAACAAAATAAAACAAAACACTGTTCCTCTATGGAAGAGACAAGGTCTGTAAACAATCATAAAATCTCAAAATGTCTATTTCACTCCCATACATTACATTTTGGGTACTCTATTAGTTACCATGAACAAGGAAAACATACTATATGTGTCTTTTTGGGACTGGCTTATTTCACTAAGTGTAATGGTTTCCAGTTGCATCCATCTTGTTGCAAAAGAGAAGATGTCATTTTTTTTTCAACTGAGTAGTACTCCATATTGTATATATGCCACAATTTCTTTATCCAGTCAGCAGTTGACAGGCATCTGGGTTGATGCCATATCTTAGCAATTGTGAGTTGTGCTGCAGTGAACATGGGAGTAGAGATCACTCTCTCTCTCATATGCTGATTTCATTTCCCTTGGGTAAATTCCTAGGGGTGGGATGGCTGCGTCATATGTAGGTCTATTCTCATATTTCTGAGGTCTCTTCATACTGTCTGCCACAGTGGTTGCACCACTTTCCATATCTCCACTTTAAAATACCAAGTCTGACAGGTTTTTTTCATGTTAAATCACAGAAAAATCCACAAGGCATTTTCACTGGTTTTTGGTTTGACAGTTAAATCTAATATAATCTGCCAAAGTTCTAAACAGATAAAGATCATGGGATAGAGTGGCAGGGGTGGGGGTAGGAGATCTAGAATATTTATGTATTTATTTATTTTTATTTTATTTTTTGACAGGCAGAGTAGACAGTGAGAGAGAGAGAGAAAGCTCTTCCTTTTTTCCGTTGGTCCCCCCACCCCCCATTTGGCCGCCTCAGCCAGCGCTCCATGCTGCGCTAATCTGAAGCCCAGACAGGCAGGGTAGACAGTGAGAGAGAGAGACAGAGAGAAAGGTCTTCCTTTTTTCCGTTGCCCCCCCCCCCAATTGGCTGCCTCGGCCAGCGCTCCATGCTGCGCCAATCTGAAGCCAGGAGCCAGGTGCTTCCTCCTGGTCTCCCATGTGGGTGCAGGGCCCAAGCACTTGGACCACCCTCCACTACCCTCCTGGGCCACAGCAGAAAGCTGGACTGGAAGAGGAGCAACCAGGACAGAACCGGCACCCCAACCGGGATTAGAACCTGGGGTGCCGGTGCCGCAGGCGGAGAATTAGCCTAGTGAGCCACTGCGCCAACCTATCTATCCATTGATTGTTTTCCATCTAGTTGTAAGCACAGCAGTGTGTGTATTTGCTTGAGCTATACTTTATTTGTCCATCCTTTTCATTGCCCTTAAGAATCCCAGCACTTTTCTTTACTGTGTACAATGTGGTCCTTTCATGAAGCTAAATCCCTGTAGAGCGACATACAGCATAGCATTGAATTCTGCTACTTTCTCTGGCTGAGCAATTGCTGTTGGAGTCTCCACAAGGCTTTGTGTCTGTAATCACTTGGGTTAATCTCATTGGATATACTTGTGTGAACCAAACTGTGTTAAGGGAAACAGGGCAACTCAAATATTTGCACATTCAACTTATTGGTCCCACTTTTTGTTCTTTTGCAGAGAATGGGATAGAGAGCTGGCTTCAAAGAAAAAACCCAAACTCATTAATGCCCTTCGGAGGTGCTTTTTCTGGAGATTTATGTTCTATGGAATCTTATTATATTTAGGGGTAAGGATCTCAATTATAAATTAATTATGGATAACTTAATTGTATTCATTTTATGATTACAGAAGGTCTAGCATAATCTGGTAAACAGATATAAAGGTATAAAGTACTAATCCAACTCCAAACACAAAACAACCACAAGAACTTGAGTAAAATTCAGTTAAAAAAAAAATCCGTTGCAACTAGGATGTTCTAGAACACAGGTTGTGATTTACATCTTAAGATGGGGTCAGCAAAATGAACTGCTTGTTTTAAAAGAATTATTTTCTGTCTGTCATGAGTCCAAATCATGTTGTCTTACTAGCATGTAAGATTACTGGTGCTTTTCTTTCCCTGTATTCAACAGGAGAATGTCAAGAATTATGTCAAATCCAGATATATATATATATATATATATATATATATATATATATATATTTGTAGTATTTTATATATATATAATATATTTATATATATTTATAATATATAATATTCTATTTATATATTATAATATGTAATTATAATATGTAATATATTTATATATAAATATATTTATATATATTATATATTTATATATAATTTATATATAATATATATATTTGTAGTATTTTGAAATCATGTCTGCATACTGAATGGTTTCAAATAAAATAGCAAAATTTAAAAATTGAGCAGTGAGGTATTCTTGTGTGTATTTTCTCAGTATCCTGTGTCTTTATCAGTTGGAAGACAGCAATAGGGCTGGAAACCAGGCTTGAAGCATTTCAGTGTCTCAGCTGCCGTCAAATGTGACCCGGGTCTCTTATTTTCTACTTCATCGGGGCATCATGTTGAATGCTTGGTTGTAATCTCTAAGAGGAAGTGACAAGTTTAAACTTGTTTAGTCTTTGAGTAAAGACTGTGCACAATATTTTTGGGGAGTGCAATGTAAAGTACGGTCTGACTTGTATTGTGTTGGTATTGGTCTTGAAGCTCCAGGGAATTATCAGTGCCACAGTGTTCACCAAAGAGATGCTTTAAGGATATTGGCCCACGCACTCTAGGAAATATCTATTTAACATTTATCTTTTTTTTTTTTTAAGAATGGATTGGCTTTTTTTTTTAAAGGATTTATTTATTCATTTGAAAGGCAGAGTTACAGAGAGGCAGAAGCAGAGAGAGAGAGAAAGAGAGAGAGAGAAAAAGAGGTCTTCCATCTGCTGGTTTGCTCCCCAAATGGCCACAAAGGCCAGAGCTGGGCCAATCTGTAGCCAGGAACCAGGAGTTTCCTCTGGGTTCCCCATGCAGGTGCAGGGGCCCAAGCACATGTGCTACCTTATGATGCTCTCCCAGGTGGTAGCAGAGAGCTGGATGGGAAGTGGAGCAGCATGCACTGTAGGCGGTGGCGGCTTTACCTGCTACGCCTTAACGCCAGCCCCTTTAACATTTATCTTGACAAATATGACAATGATTAGGTCCCAAGTATTTTCCAATGCTTTCAGTAATCTTCTGAAAGAAATTCTGACTTTTAAAATAAATCTAAATATATGATAATTTGTACTATATATATTTATAAACACATATGGATCTATTAGTAAACACATCATATGTATACATGAGGAGCTTTCAGAAAGTTCAGGAAAATGTGTATTGTTAAAAAATGTGTGAATTTCCAAGTTTTTTTCCACTAAAAGTTTTCTTTTAAATTTTACTTTTCCATGTACTTTTGGAAGTTTTCTCATGTGTATGTACATACATACACACACATGTACGCACACATATAATCTGGAAGAAAATCTTCTGGATTTTGAAATTATATATATACATACACGCATACTACAAAGGAACCTCAAAATGTTTGTGAAAAAATGAAATTTTTGTATAATTTTATTTTGGTGCAAAATATTTTGAAATCCATATATACCAAAATTAATGCCTTTTTGAAAATCTCATCTATTTGAGAGGCTTGAAAGAGAGCGACAGAAAGACCTTTCTGCCATTTTACTCTGCAGGTGCCCACAACATCCTGGGCTGGGCTGGAGCCAAAGCCAGGAACTGGGAATACAATCCAAGACCCAATTACTGCCCCTACGGTCAGCACTGGTGGGAAGCTGGAGTCAGGAATAGATCCCAGGACTTCTTGTCAGGGAGGCAGGTGTGTTAACAGCTAGGCTGAACTCTGCCATAAGCTAATTTTTAAATTCCATTTTCCATGAACTTGAAGTATATGATAAATTGGAATAATACCCAGTCTCTTGGGTCCACTGCCTATGGCTGTTGCAGTATACTAGACTGCAATGTCTATGTAACTGTGTTTATAATGATTGTATTTAGGTACTCAACAGAAGCCTTAATTCTGCTGGGTTTCTGAGTCTGCTCAGGAGGCACAGGCAACAGAAGCTTGAAGGTCAGGATTCCTTCTGGGTCACTTCAGATGCAAATCAGCAGAAAACTTACAGGAGGTAGCAGTGCAAGGAAACCAATCAGAATCTTCTCATTTGCTTAAATCCTGGGAAGGAGCTGTGTAAAATCCACCCAAGAGTCAATAGGTTAAGGGTCAAACCAGATAGGCAAAATTAATGGATAGGAGAATGGAATAGATGTGGAGAAGGACTAGGTTGTTCTTAAGCTTCTCAAGACTGAAAAGATCCCAGCCAAAAGGATCTTAAAGCCTTTCATGGTAACTAATGATCTCTGTGTGGGGCTCAGGGAAGAGGCCCTTCTGGGCTAAACTATGCCTCAGCCCACAGCTCTCAAACCAGCAGCTAAAAAGCAGCTGTTGGTGGACAAAGGCCTTCACTGGGAAAGCAGCTGTAATGTTTGGTGAGAAGGCACAGAGGGAACTGAACCCCGAGACTGGCATGTGTGTGGTGATTCGGGGGGTTTCACCCTTGTCGCAGAGCAGAGACCTTGCTGAGGCCATGCAGTTTGCAGAAGTGCAAGTGGTGAAAAGTCTGTCTCACAGGATTTAGGTAACTGGAGTGCTTATTTAGATGAGTCCAGTTGCTCAGTGCACCTGATCTCTCAACTGTGTTCTTACTGTTCCTCACAAGAGGAGAAAATTTAGCTGCTTTAATACGACCTGTAACCTTTTAAATAAGTGATGTCAATGCCATACTATTTACATTATTATTTCTGGGAATTCCTTCTTTCCATTCAACAAGCAAGGATAAATGAGCAGGGATTCTTGAAGTTGCTATAATTCCATGCTTTGAACTATGTGGACTTACTTCCAGAATGTCTATCCGCAATTCATCTGTCTAAATCATGATTGTGGTGTAAAAAGCCATTTGGCTGGTTTCAGCACTGAGAATAAAATAAAATTTGCTAGTAACTGTGAAAGGTTAAGAAAAATGAAATGCCACCATGAAGGAACTTAGTGTCTGTGATACTGATGCAATTCTAAATCATATTAGCTATGGCTTCTCACCACTAACTAGACACTTGTTTTTTTCTCCATCTGACTCCACTGCCAGATATAACATCGTTGTTAACATTTAAGAACTCCCAGTATAAAGGAGACGCTGGCTGTTGGAAAACGTAGTGTAGGAGTCAGTTAAGGATAGTCTGGGGAAGCTAAGTAGAGGGAATTCCGTAAGCGCATTCCTGGGAGAATATGATTATCCTAAGGCACTTACTAAAAAAAAAATCATGAGTGTTCATTCATTCAAAAGTATTCCTGATTCCTAGACAGCTCTGGGCATGTTCCCATCCTCAAATTAAGACACATGTCAGTGCCACTGAGGTCCAACTGTCTTTCTTCATTACATCCCAAGAAGTTTAAGGCCTTGAAGGAAACAAGTGGGTATGCACTGTCAGATCCCACAGTCTGTATCGCTGGAAAAATCTTTGTCCCTTATGTTTGCACAAAAACGTTAGGTAGGCATTTGAACACAAACATTTTGGGGAATTCTGCACACAGATAGTCCCTGCCTTAGGCACTTTGACTTGTGTGTCTTCCCTGAGATTGGCTTCCTATGGGCTGCCTCTCTCACATTCCTCCATATCCAGCTGCTCCTCCTAACCCCAGCAGTGATTTACACACTGCACTACCTGTACCTGCCTATACCCTCAATAGTTCTACTCCCTTCTAGATCCCCTATGTGTAATACACATGCCGCACCAGTTCTTATGACAAGAACACTTGGAAGTTCATGGTGCTTAGATTTCTTCTTTGAAATGTACGGAATTTTACTTCAGTCTTTATACCCTAGTTGACATAATTTAATTGTCTGGGATGGGATCTGGGATAGTCTTATTCTTGAAATGCTCCCTAGGTGATTCTAATTGTACAGCTAGGGCTAAGAACCAGAGAGAGATAAGCACCAGCATGTCTACTGAATATTCAAGTGCATTGGGGGTGGCATACAAAGACAGAACTTTTTACTTTGATTTCCTTTCTTAATGATAATATTTGAACATATGTAAGAAAAGGGATGATAACACTTTGAATGACAGAAAGGCAGTGTTTCTCAACCTTTTATATGGGTACTAGTCACCTAGGAATCCAGTTGAGATTCTGGCACCAGGGGTTTTGGTGGGGACTGAGAGTCAGTGGTTCAAAGAGCACTCTGAGTGGTAATGCCATTTGCTCAAGGGCCACACTTTGAAAAGCAAGGCCTGAGAGGGTAGTGGAAGAAAATGAAGTCCAGTGGAAGGAATGGTGGCTGTGAAAAGAGAAACCATTGGACTAAACTGCCCTGAGAAGCCCTTGAACAAAGGTGAAGGGGACCTGCCTAGGGCTTTATTGGAAATTCCCATGCTAACCATTAACTATTTTTTTAGATTTAGTTTTAAAATTTACTTCTTTGAAAGGCAGAGTTACAAGAGAGAGAGAGAGAGAGATGGACACACACACACACACACACATCTTCCATTTACTAGTTCAAATGGCTGCAATGGCCAGAGCTTCTTCTGGATATTCCATGTGGGTACAGGGCCCCAAGCACTTAGGCCATCTTCTGCTGCTTTCCCAGGCCATCAGCAGGAGCTGGATAGGAAGTAGAGCAGTTGGGATTTGAATCCAGTGCCCATATGGGATGCTCTTGTGGTTGTTGCAGACAGTGACCGAATGTGCTATGCCACAGTGCTGGCCCTGCTAACTATAAACTTTCTACCTGTTGCCACCAGCAACAAGCACTCCAAAACTCCAGGGGAGAGAATGGGATGACTGGAGAATGAAGAAGGCCAAGCCATAGCTAAGAGGAGCTCTCTGGTTTGACTTCCCAGACTTTAGTAGAGGGAGATATTCTATCATCTTCTGCAGAAACTTTGCTAAATGGGTTGATTAGATTTTTACAAGCACTATGGGAACAGGCTGATTCTTCAAGAGCATTTTGCATTATACTGGCGTTTTGAAGCCAATACCATGCTCAGTAAAATATTATATTCAAGGGAAAAATTGATTTTCTGTTCTTCCATGTGATATTGTGGGACAAAATCAATTTGTAACTTAGGAATTGCCTGTGCTCATGGTTTTTATAATTTACATATGAGGGGATGACATAATGGGTTCTCTCATTCCTTTGTAGGAACATGGTATACCTTTCATTCTTGTAGCTATCTGTATTTTACAGTAACTGACCAATAAGAAGGGGGAAGGGGCAAGATCAACTAAAATTTATGTAATGCACTCAAATATGTGTTTTGTCCAAAGTTGTCCCATCTTTTTTTTTTTTTTCTGAACTCTACTGAGATGTGCATATGGTTTAGTGCCACAAATGCATTTTATGATTTGGGGAAATCAAAGAATTCACCTGGACCTCAATTTTCTAAACTATGCAACAAGAAGGGCTACAATACTGTGGACCATCTCTACCATCCCTCCCTTTTGTAAAAGTATGTGTCCATGATATGGGGGCCTAGAGAAATGGCATTTATCTTAAATTATAGTGATATTAACTTATAGCTTGATGTGTAATGTTGATATTAAAGTGGCTGTCATGGTTGGGTTGGTAATCCACTGAGAGAATGCAGTTATATCATTTTCGTTTTGATTTAAGGTTATTAAATCAAAATTTAAGATTATGAAACATAAGAGGGGTTCTAGTCCTGGTTGCTCCTCTTCAAGTCCAGCTCTCTGCTATGGCCCAGGAGGGCAGTGGAGGATGGCCCAAGTGCTTGGGCTCCTGCACCCACATGGGAGACCAGATCGGCACAGCACCGGCCATAGTGGCCATATAGGGGTTGAACCAACGGAAGAAAGACCTTTCTCTCTGTCTCTCTCACTGTCTATAACTCTACCTGTCAAATAAATAAAAAAAAAATACATGCTCTACATTTTCAGTGCTACATAATTATCTAGCTGTTAGTATTTATTTTAAGTAGATTCTCTACCAATGTGGGTAAAACCCATATTATTTACTTGTTATTTTATATATGCTACAAGCAAGTCTTACAGCAACAATTTATTTTTACAGGATACAGGAGAATATTGTTGAAAAGTGATTGATTCTAAATATTACTTAAGGAATTAAGCATGGTACTTTAAACACATATTCCATTGTATTTTCTGGACTATACCTATTATTGCTGTTTTCACAGCAAATTCTGTTACTTTTTAAAAAGATTTATTTATTTATTTGAAAGGCAGAGATACAGAGAGGCAGAGGCAGAGAGAGAGAGAGAGATTGATTTTCCATCTGCTGTTTTACTCTCCAAATGGCCGAAACAGCCGCAGCTGGGCCGATCCGAAGCCAGGAGCCTGGAGCTTCTTTTCCGTTTCCCATGTGGGTGCCTCCCATGGGGTGCTGGAAACCCAGGACTTGGGCCATCTTTCCTAGGCACATTAACGAGGAGCCTGATCAGAAGTAGAACAGCTGGCATTCGAACTGGCACTCATATGGGATGCTGGCACTGCAGGCGGTGGGTTTACCCACTCTGCCACAGTGCCAACCCCTGTCACTTTTTCTTATGAAATATAGAGAAGATAGCTTATATTTCTATTGAAGATGTTACCAACAATGATGAAATTAATAAACACTAAAAGGAAAATACCAAAAGCAAAATATTTTGAAATAGTTACTAAATAAAAAATATGATTCAAGAATATATTTTTGAGATTCCTTTTCATATGAGGTACATGTATTTTTGCAAAAACTACAAAACTTGTGGTAAAATGCATTTAATATTTAAAAATGAGCCTCTTAAATAATTTTTCAGTGGCTCAGGCATGAATAGACTTTCATTTTCTGTGTTGAAATGGAAGAACTCTTCCTTCAACAATTTGTATGAAGCTGAATGTTCCCATCAGAATCTAGTGAATCAGAATAAGGCAGAATTTGACAGTAGTTGTCAGCAGAATCCTGAGCCTTTGTTATAGTCTTTAAGCTGGTACTGTTAGGTTAAATTCTGGGTGGATGCATGTTCACTTTCTTCCATTATTCTTGTAGGTTTTTTTAATGATTATGAAAATAATCAGGGCTGGCGCTAATCCTCCATCTGTGACGCTTGCACTCTGGGTTCTAGTCCTGATTGGGGTGCTGGGTTCTAGTCCCGGTTGCTCTTCTTCCAGTCCAGCTCTCTGCTGTGGCCCGGGAGGGCAGTGGAGGATGGCTCAGGTCCTTGGGCCCTGCACCCGCATGGGAGACCAGGTGAAGCACCTGGCTCCTGGCTTTGGATCAGCACAGCATGCCGACTGTAGCGGCCATTTGGGGGCTGAACCAATGGAGGGAAGACCTTTCTCTCTGTCTCTCTTTCTCACTGTCTAACTCTGCCTGTCAAAAAAAAAAGGAAAAGAATCAGATTCTCACTGATAAATTTGATGTTTATCCTCGCAGCTCTCTTGCTCAGGGGAGTATATATTTAAACAGGAGAGGTGATCATTCCTTTACATAATGTGTTACAAATCTACTTTTCTTCTTCTTTTTAAAAAAATGTTCTCTAATTTATTTTAGAGGCACAGAGAGAACAACAAGGAAATAGAGTTTGTTCTCATCTGATACTCACTCCCCAAATGCCTGCAATGGCTAATATTGGGTGAAGCTGAAAGCAGCAACCTTGAACTCAATCCAGGTCTCCTGTGTGGGTGGCAGGGCTGCAACTACTTCTGCTATCACCTGCTGTCTCTTAGGGTGCACATTAACAGGAAGTTGGAATTGGAAGTGGAGCCAGGACTTAGATCTAAGCATTCCAATTTGAGATGTGGATATCCCATGGTGTCTTTTTATTATTATTTATTTATTTGAGAGGCAGAGTTTTACACACACACACACACACACACACACACAGAGGTCTTTCACCTGCTGGTTCACTCTCCAAGTGAGAGTTGAGCTAATCCAAAGCCAGAAGCCAGAGCTTATTCTGGGTCTCCTATGTGGGGCAGGGACTCAAGCACTTGAGCCATCTCTGCTGCTTTCCCAGGCCGCGAAGAGAGCTCTATCAGAAGAGAAGCAGCAGGGACACAAACTGGCACTCATATGGGATGCCCAAGCTGCAGGTGGAGGGTGATCCTACTATGCCACAGTACCGGCCCCATCTCATGGTGTCTTAACTGCTGTGCCAAACACCAGCCCCCATTAGATATTTTTCTACCTACTCATCTTAATGAATCATGTGGCTATACCAAAATTTACTTTGTAATTTCTTAAATATTGTTGAAAATTTAGATTACCTCCACTTTTTCACTACTATAATTAGTCCTTCAATGCACATTCCTTTAAAAAGCTAAACCTTCACAAATTTTCTAGACTCTAAGTGAACAAATATAAGTAAATTGCCTTCCAGGGGGAGTTGACCTGATTTACTGGCCTAATACTAAAGTATGAAAATTCAGTCATTACCCTTGGATCATCATTTTAAAAATGTCTTCATATTACTAAGTGAAAAGTATTATCATATTTGCTTGTGCTACTGTTGGACATGAGTTTAAGCTGTTTTTGTATATCAGTTATACATTTATATTTCTTTTTGTGTGTGAATTGTCTTTTCATAATGTCTATTTTTATTTTGGTGTATTTGTCTTTTTCTTATTGGTTAAGAGAGAATATTTTCTCCAGCTTGTCATTTACCTTGTAATTTTGTTTCTGGTGAGGTTTAGGTTATTTTCTTTAAGGTTTGTTTATTTTTATTATTTGAAAGGCAGAGTTACAGAGAGACAGAGGCAGAGAGAGGGAGAGAGAGAGAGAGAGAGAGGGAGGAGAGAGGTCTTCCATCTGCTGATTCATTCCCCAAATGGCTCCAATGGCTGGAGCTAGGCCGATCTGAAGCCAGGAGCCAGGAGCTTCTTCTGGTACTCCCTTGTAGGTGCAGGAGCCCAAGGACTTGGACCATCTTCTACTCTTGCCCAGACTATAGCAGAGAGCAGGATTGGAACTGGAGTAGCCAGGACTTGAATCTGCACCCATATGGGATGCCGGCACTGCAGGTGGTGGCTTTACCTGCTACACCACAGCACTGGTCCCTAGATTATTTTTAACAATCAGAATTTTTAATTTTTAAAAACTTGCTGGAAAATCTGATATTCTTTCTTTCTTTCTTTGTTTTCTGCTTTGGCATTCTATTTTCCTAAAGGCCCACCCCACCCAAAGATTATATAAGAACATACCTATTTTTTTATTTTTCACATTTAAATATCTAATCCATTGGAATTCATTTTGATGTATGTATGAGATAGATAGCTAACTTTTAAAAACTAAATGTATTGTTTTTCTATCACTTATTGCTTAATCACCTTTTTCCACTAAATTAAAATGACATATTTTATTATATATGAAAATATTACATGTGCTTGGATCTATTTCTAGACTTTACAGATCAATTAGTCTTTCTTTGTCATGCCATCTAATAATATAGCTTCATCATGTACTATCCAGTAATGAAAATCCTCTCATACATTATTCTTATTCTTTAAGTGCTTTTTGATTAGACTCATTTTTTCCAAGTGAAATTTAGAATCATCTTATCCACTGATTCAACGAATGTTTGTTGAGTAAATGCTCTGTGCTAGGTGTTGTGTATGGGGTTGGCGTTATCACTACAATTAAGATAGATGGTCTCTGCTCTTATGATGCTAAAAGTTTACTTCCAAATTGTCCACTTGGAATTTTGATGAAAATGACATAATAAAATAACATGTAGGAGAATGTAGCCTTGGCAGAATCAAGTTTTTATTTCTAGGAACTTTTGAGTCTCTCCCTTTGAGACTTTTAAAATATCTTCTAGTAATGTTATATAAAATATATTCTAGAGAAATATGCATGTACTCTGCAACATATCTCTTTTTCTATCTTATTGATGTTATAACATATCTTTTATTATATTGTTATTATGAATGGGATAGTTTAATTATTTTTGGTTTACACAAATCTGTTTCCTTAATATATTTATCTTTGAACTCTATCTAGTAAACACTGGATTCAATTAAATGTGTTATATGAACAATCATATTGCTGATAATGATATTTCTTGCTGTTTCTTTCCAATATTGATATCTCAATAATTTTTCTTGTTGGGCTGCTTTAACAACCAGAAAAGCGTTGAATTTTCATAACAGCCAGTATCCTTATTGTTGTTTTTCTTACCTTAAAGGTAAAGCTTCTAGGGTTTTATTAATGGTGGGGATGATTGTTATTTTGAGGGAGAAGTTATTTCTCAGGGTAACAAATTATCTTTATGTTCAAGTTTATTCTGAACTTTTATCAGAAACAAAGATTAAAGAGTTATCACATCCATTAGTCCTTATTGAAATAATCATGCAGTTTTCTGTAGTCTATTGGTATTCTATTAATTGATTTCTCAGTATTAAACTGCCTAGATTTCCTTAGGATTAAGACCTAAAGAATATTTAAAACAAATGGAGATGATGATGATGGTTTTATTAAGTGACCACACACAACAGAAACTATAACCTTGGAAATTCTTCAACCATTCTAATTATATTAGAAACAATTGTGCTGTAGGCTTGAAACCATAATTTTTAAAATAAAGTTCTCAGGACTTATTTATATAATTTAGTTGACAATCTGAGTCCTATTTTCTATTTTCACCTGAGCTTTTCTTCATGGGCTGAACATCCAGCTAACACAGACTTTTCCATCTCTAGAAATGTCTGATGCTGTTTTCTGTATGCAGGTAGCAAATAAAGACTCAAAGAATTTACACTCATTTACAATGACTTTGAGCTCTGATCTGGAAAGTTCTATGTGAGACTACGCACAACATGGAGGTATTGTCAGGATTCTAACTTTTCCCAGGACACTGATTATTCCCACCAAGAATACAGTCACTTGAAGTATTTGCTAACCTTACTTGCTCTACCCATGTATGATCTCTGAACTCACATTATTCAGACCTGCATTCCTCTCAGCATAAAAAACACAGGTAATCGTGGCAGGATGTGGGCCAGGATAATTACCCAAGGAACACTTAATCTCCTCCATGCGACTCTTAAGACTCAGATCATAAAATCAGAGATGTTAGCCCTGGATGAACCTTCATGATCAGTTTGCCCTGTGTCTCAGTTTCTGAGCGAGGAAAACTGTCCAGAGAAGGAAAGTGACTAAGGTGACAGAGAGAGTGTCATTAAGGTGCTGGTGCAGGTGCCTGAGGCTCATGGCTCTGGATTTGGTGTTCCTTTCACTGTCACGCTAACATTTTTAAACGTAGTTATTAGAGTTGTCTTATCAAGATGAGTCACTAAGTGAATTCCATCTTCATCTGTGTCTCATAAAAACCAATGAAAAACTTCACTAAATATTCAAATAATCCTCAATACATGCAAGCTCAGCTTGCTGCTAGGAGTTAATGAGGTGGAAACCAGGAGATTTCTTGAGCCCCTGAAACAGAGCAGCAAGGTGTGTAGAGGTGTTGCGTATGGAGAGTTCAGGACCGTGTCTCTCATTCACTCCTAGGGCGATTTTAGTAATGGCTTGACCTTTTCATAGATTGAGCTGGGTATCAGTTACCATTGTTTTCTTTTCCAAATAAAAAATAATCAGGTGATATCTGTAAATGGTTCCATTGTCAATATTAGAGAACATGATGCTCAAAAGAGATTAGGAAAAACTATAGTAGGGGTGGGGTGTGGAGAGCTAATTTTGTCCTTGAATCGTAACAGCTCTGTTTGGTTGGTGAAGTTTATGTTGGTTTGCTATTTGCAGATGGTCCTACTATTGGAATTTTCTCTACCAAAAGTCAACTGCATTTTATTCTGTGAACATCTGCCCTGCCAGCATGATACCACCAGTGTCTTTGTGAAATAGCCACTGTCACTCAAAAGATGATGATGTCCTCTTTTGGTTGAGGAAAGATAACAACGAACTCAGTGAAAAAATTTTATAAAATAAGCATACCATTCAGATTAACACATTTTAATTGCTTAGCTATGAATTGCAACAAAAGTAACAATTCGATGAGTTTATTGTGATTGAGATGAGAGGCTATGGAAAAATGTAATGGAGATCCAATGAGAGACTTTAGTTCAAATTAATCAACAGGAAGAAAAGCAAACTTAAGCAAGACTGAACATTTCTAACTAAAAAGTCTGTGCTACAGCTCATTTGCTAAAATAGTTATCTGTTTTCTCAGAATGTTCTTTTAAGCATTCCATAAACAGGAGTTGCTTTTTGGAAATATCTATATACTTATTTTTTGCAATGTATTGTTGACACTGATTCTGTATTCTTTGATGTAATTTTTATCAGGAATTCTTTGTCTCCCTGTATCTTTCTCTCTCTCTCTTTTTAAGAAGATTTTATTTGAAAGGCAGAGAAGGAGAAAGAGAAGGGGAGACAGAGAGAGAGAGAGAGATAAAGAAAAAGAGAGTAAGCTTCCATTGGCTGGTTCACTCCCCAGATGGCTGCCATGGCTGGGGCAGGGCCAGGCTGAAGCCAGGAGCCAGGAGCTTCTTCTGTGTCTCCCACAGGGGTGAAGGGGCCCAAAAACTTGGGCCATCTCAGCTGCTTTCCCAGGTGCTTAGCAGGGAGCTGGATGATAAGTGGAGTAGCTGGGACTCGAACTGGTGCCCATATATGATGCCAACACTGTAACTGGAGGCTTAACCTTCTTCTCCACAGCAATGGCACCTCTGTCTCTGTTTCTTTGTGTGTGTGTGTGTGTGTGTGTGTATAAATATACACAAAGACACTTCAAAAGGTTTGTACAAAAATGGGAGTAAAAGATAAAAATATTCTGGGATAGAAATTTTTGAAATTCATGTATAGGAGGGGCTTCAAATATTTCATGGAAAACATTTATTATAAAAAAACTGTGTACATATTTCAAAAATTCTGGTCCTATAATAAATTTATCCATGAATTCAATTTTCTGTGAACTTTTTGAAGTACCAGTGTGTGTGTGTGTGTGTGTATAGAGGAATGAGTTCTGAAAAAGGGAGAAAGTGTTCATGCTAATCATGACATAAGCAGTTAATTTCATGAGGTAGGTGTGCATTCACAGTTCGTGCACTTCCAGTTATTGTCTCTCAATAAACAAGAAATGATGCTGCATTTGGAATTTTATCTGGTAAACACCGATACTCCCTGCTTGTTGCTTCATGGCCACAGGTGATACTTCCAACGTGGATAATACATCCAATGCCTTGCAGCTCAAGAGAGCCTTTAGCCAGCTAGAAAACCACTACTAATAGAAAGAGGAATCAAAGTAAATGTGATATTGACCTTTGTTTATGAAAAACAACATTATATAGAAAGATTCTAGGATGAAATATTAATCTAAAATAATTTTCAGGTTGGAATATTGCTGCTGTAAGCACATTATGAAAAAAATGTAGTGCAGATACATACTTTTAAATCCAAGATTTATCTCAAGTGCAAATTTTCCTAGTATAAGGAGTTATTTTGGAATGAAATGATCCATTCTGGAGAAAATATGGTAGGCATAAATGGAATTTTATAAGAATGGCCTGGCCAACACTTGCACTGCTTACATGTAGCTTCAGAGCGGAAACAACCCAACTGCACCACTGTAGAATGATTCGAAAGTACATCTGGTCTTTCGGTGGCAAAGGGTGGCAAGTTAACAGCACTTAGAATAAGGGAAGCAGCTGTGCAAGTATCAGTGGGGGTAAATGTCAAAAAAAGTTAAATTAAAAAGGAAAAAAGCACAAAAAGAACGTCATGTATATAGAATTTAAAACCTCAGAAACAATTCTCTATACATATATATGTGTGTAGACATATTTTTATCTTCTAAACATGAATACCCATGTAACAAAAGTTCAAAGCATGCATAAAATGATACACAGTAAGTAGTAATGTGTTACTTATTTTCTTTTTAAGAAACAATGCTCAGGGGCAGCACTGTGGCACAATAGGTTAAGCTGCTGCCTGAAGTGCCAGTTTCCCATATAGGTGCTGGTTCGAGTCCCAGCTATTCCACTCCTGATCTAATTCCCTGCTTTTGCACCTGGAAAACAGCAGAGGATGGCTCAAGTCTCCAGGCCCCTGTACGCATGTGGGAGACCCGAAAGAAGCTCCTGGCTTCAATTTGGCTGAGCCCTGGTTGGAGCAGCCATTTGGGGACTGAACTAGAGGTTGGAAGATTTCTCTGTCTCTTCTTCTCACTTTGTAACTCTGCCTTTCAAATAAGTAAATAAATCTTTTAAAAAAAGAAATAAAAAGAAAGCAGTGCTCTTCAGAGGCTAGGACAAACTATTGTTATGTTCTATCTGGGTAGTAAATTAAGCAATTTTCTCTTAAGGAGAAAATGCTATGCTATATTTTAAACTGGTATTTAAAATATGGCTATATGAAATGAGAGTACTATAGTATTTCATGTTTGTGATTAGTTTGAAAACTTTTGTAAAGGTAAAGGTTGAGGTGTGTGTGTGTGTGTGTGTGGCACCTTGGTCTACACAGTTAATTAAAAAATGAAGCATTGTATGTAAAGTACAGAGTGGGCAGCTACACAAAGCCAGCAGTCAGTCAGTGATAGTTGTCTCTAGGTCAGGATTCCTTGCAGGGATGAAGTTGATGTAGAAAGCATGGTCATCTGTTGAGAATGAGGAGCTTCTAGTACTGGGCACTTGAAGTTTGGACAAGATGCATAAAATAGAAAATAAAAGTGAACTTCGAGGCGAAGCAGAGCAATCCTGGGCAGTATGGCGACAATGCATTAAAGCTCAGCAATATGCATTTGGGATGGGCCCAGTTGGCATAACATCATTTCCTGACATGACTTAGCTCCAGATCCACTCTTCACTAGGTCACAAAAGAACAAAATGGGGGTGGGAAGGCATTTGAGCAAGAAGAGCAATAATTGGATATCCCAAGTTCAGATCCCCAGGTTCAAAACTGTTTCTATATACTGCAGAAAAGTGGTGGTGAATTTGATAGGCAATTTGGTTTAGTAGTTGGTGGAAGACCTGGTGAGAGATTTGGAAAAACATAGCTTCCATGTTCCCTCTTTGAATCAGGCCTTTGAGGAGTCCATGAGTCATGGGCAAAGGGCCTAAGGTGAGTCTGCAGCAAACTCCTGCATTGATGTTCACCCCATCGAGCCAGTTAAGAAGCATTTAAATACAGTTGGGCTGGCATGGCACTCCCTCCTGCTGCTGGCTCCTCTCTCCGTGGTTGGTTGTCTTGAGAAGTGATGTTCATTCCAAAAGTAACGTCATATCTCAGAATACTTTCCAAGTTCTATGAAATGACATCAAGTCACTAGGTCTCTTTTAACTCCATTTTTTCATCTGCAAAATGTGAAAATAATACTGCCTACTCTGAGCCCTAAATTTGTTTTGACATCAAATGGGTAATATTTTAGAAGCTGTTTTGTGCTCTGGAAGTGTTACTAATTAGCACATCATTTCAGAAACAATACCTTTGCTTGATGGTCACTATCACTTTTTAGTTAAAAATGCCTTAGATAAAAACTTGTCTCCCACCGACTTTTACTATAATCCTAAATCAAATCTTAGTTCACAGTACTCAGAGATTAAAAATAGTGTCAGGAGTTTTATATATCATGTGATCCTCTCTGTAAGTGCATTTTGCTTACTCCCCTAAAGAGGAAATTGTGAGAGGTGATTTTTAATTTCTCTCCTCTTCACTTTCTGCAGGAAGTCACCAAAGCTGTACAGCCTCTCCTACTGGGGCGAATCATAGCTTCCTATGATCCAGACAACAAGGTGGAGCGCTCCATTGCCATTTACCTGGGCATAGGCCTGTGCTTACTCTTTGTTGTGAGGACCCTACTCCTACACCCAGCAATTTTTGGTCTTCATCATATTGGAATGCAGATGAGAATAGCCATGTTTAGTTTGATTTATAAGAAGGTAAGACTTCCTTGCACAGTCTCCATGGTCTGTATATTCTCCTTGGTACATATTTTAAATGCTATAAAATAGGTTCTGATAAGTAAAAGAATAAGATACCGATCAAAAAAAAAGTACTTTTAATTTAATCAGTGTTTAAATGATGTTTGCAATTAATTTTAATTAGCAGTTTAATTTCCCTTAATAATTTACTTTAACTGTTTTTATTGAGCATCTTCTGTAAGCTGCCTGTATTGTAGGTTTCTTTTTTTTTCCTTAGTCATGTTATCAATTTTTTTGAATCCATGGTTATCTATTAAAATAATGCCCAAAGTTTGCATAAAAGTCATTGACAAAATTTCAACTTTTGGTTAAATACCATGTATCTTTATGTTCAATAGCAAGAGTATGAGGGTGCTCCAAAAAGTTTGTAGAAATTGAAATTAAAAGACAAGTTTATTTTGGTGGAAATATTTTTTGAAATCCTTACATTATGATGGGATCTTCAGCTGATTCATAGAAAATGTGAATTATGAAAAACTATGTGTGGATTTCAAAATTATTTTGCAGCAAGACAAACTTATCTTTTAATTCTAGCATTCACAAATTTTGAAGTACTTAGTCCTGGTATAATGTATAATTGTTAGTGTTAAACCAAGCAATAAGCTTCCATTTTAACTAGCTGTTACAAGTGGTTGGCTGGCACCGCAGCTCAATAGGCTAATCCTCTGCCTGCGGCGCCAGCATACTGGGTTCTAGTTCCATTTGGGGCGCCAGATTCTGTTCTGGTTCTCCTCTTTCAGTCCAGCTCTCTGCTGTGTCCCGGGAGTGCAGTGGAGGATGGCCCAAGTCCTTGGGCTTTGCACCCGCATGGGAGACCAGGGGAAGCACCTGGCTCCTGGCTTCGGATCCACGCGGTGCGCTGGCCACAGTGCGCCAGCCGCAGCGGACATTGCGAGGTGAACCAATGGAAAAAAGGAAAACCTTTCTCTCTCTCTCTCTCTCTCTCACTTTCCACTCTGCCTGTCAAAACAAACAAACAAACAAACAAAGTGGTGATATCCTTTAGCTATTTTGAATTGGATTTTTATCATCCTGTAACTCTTGCAAATTTAGTTTTTGGAATAGTACATGCATTGACACAATACAAAAACACTCTGCATTTGTGTGTGTATGTTATCTAAGATAAAATCCAAGATACTAAAGAATGATTTAGGTGAATTCAAATGAACATTTAGTTACTTTATAAACATAATGATTTCAGGTCATTTCAATGGCATATTCTTTCCTCAACCTGATTAAATACCAGTTATGACTACTTGGATCTGCTGAGTCATCACAGAAAGTGGTTTTGATCGAATTATTTGGATGTTGCCCTACTGTTCTGTTTTATCCTATCCCAGTGTAAAAACATTATGTACTTGGCTTAGAAGTGACGTGGATCTAAAATTCACCTCTAATAATTAACCTATAACACCTTCATGATATACATACAAGGTCAATTGTGCTGTAAAACCTTGATAACCACACTTTATTGTTCCAAAACACCTTTTATGGAGGCAGATGAAAAAAATAGTGCTCACAGTTTAATCCAATTGCCTCAGAAGCAATTTCTTCAGATCACAAGTACTGAGAAAATGAGTGATCAATCAACAAAAATCATGTTTTGATGCATTAATTTTACAGAATTGAAGGAATTATTAGGTATTCTTTAGGATAGAGAATCTACACAGTTTGCATGTCAAAGAAAGTTGAATTTAATTTAATAAATATTTTAAAAAGTGAATGTAGTAATGACAACTAATAGGTAGGGATAATGCAAACCAAGCTTCCGAATGATTCAATAACACAGTCTCATTGTGTCTGCCAACAACTCCATGGGGTCAGTGCTATTATTTGTATTTTCTGGATAAGGAAACTTAAGACCAACTTGGTACACAGACTATACCATAAGTAAGTAAATAAATAAATAAAGCTAAAAATAGGTAAATCAGTCCCTGAGATGGAGAGATTTCCAAAGTATTAGAGAAAATGAAGTACATACTAGAACGGCAGTGGTGAGTCCAAGCGTGTGACATGGGAAGAGGAAGGCATGAGGTGCAGTAGGCTACGAGGGAGGTGAGACAGATAAGGTTAGTTTGTAAACAAGTCCTTGTGCAACAGGTAGTACAAACACAGCAACACGTATGTACTTTCAGGGCCAGAATAGGTTGTTGTTAAGTGAGATACTATGTTGTCTTTCTCAACATGGAACATCTGTGTTCTTACCCAGTTTGCTTTACATCACTGGCCATACTTACTGACCTCTCTTGGCATCATCAACACAGAATGCAACTGTGTTTTCATGTGACTCTGCTTTGGTCCTTCTCAAGTCTCACCCTGTCCCACAGCTGACCTGTTGTATCTTTGCAGCAGGTGCATAGGACCCTTCCTGCAACATTCCACATTTTGTGATAGAGCACTCTTTTTTTTTTTTTCTTTTTTTAAACCTTATTCCAAATTCTGCAATTATGAAACATCTTACTTTAAATTTTCAATACAAAAAAAATTTGAGCTTTGCCTGTGCATTTCAAAAATGCAGAAGTAACTAACAAATACTGAGTGCTTATTGTGCACACAGCTATGTGGTAAGCCCTGTGCAGAAAGTCACCTGAGATTGAGTTTGTTCTTAATCATGTAGGATCCAGCTTAGTGGATTTTGCCCTCTCGAATTATTCTGCTGTCGTTTTGGAATGAAATGCCCTGGTTTCTTCTCCATCTCTACTTATATAAACATTTTTCATTATTCCAAATCAATCTCTATAGAATTTTTCAAGATTTTCTAACCAGAAGTGTGAACTTTCTCTTAACTAGCCTATTCTTTTCTTTTTAATTTTAAAAATTGACAATAAAAATTTTAAATACTTATGTGATATTCCAGTATACGTATACATTATGTACTGTGCAAATCAGTATCTTATTATTTTCTATTTTCCTTGACTAATTTATCATCTTTATTCAATTATTTGTGTACTAGTTTGCCTTAAGGCAAGACTTAAGTTTTAGCAAATCAATAATAGTCCTTCAGACATTAGGTATAGCTATTTGATTTGTCTACTAAATACTCAATAAATATGAGATGGATTCAGTTGAAACAAATATTAGATGGGTACTTTCCAATCAAAGTCATCTAATGGCAAATCAATTCCTATTACATTTTACAGGAAAAGTAATATTGTGGTCTTTCATCATCATAGTTAATTCATTTTCTTAATCACTTTTAAGTTAATTTTTAGATAAGTAAGTAGATAAGAGTTGCTTTATCTACTTAACTATTTTGTGTAAATCATTGCATTTTTCATTATAAAACTTAAGATTTTATATTGTTAATATAATTTTTCTTAAATTATTTTTCATAACATACATGTATTGACTTTAACAGTGGTTATATTCAAATGAGTTATATGGGATTGCAAGAAAAATTAGAGGCTAAGCTTTTAATCTCAAATTGTACTGCTTTGGTTTCATCCTTTAAGATGAAACAAAATGAAAAAAAAACAGAAAAAAAGACTTTCTACATTATAAAAATGGGTATTTAAGTACAATATCATTCCTACTATGGAGGAAAAAATAGTTCCTGTCTGTATGCTGGAAAATAGAATAATCAGAGATATATCAGCATAATGTTTGCTGTTAAGAGACATATTCATAACTCTGAGAGAAACTAAGCTGGATGAACTGGAGATGATTTTCACTGTCTCGTCCTAAAAATGCATGCGTGGTAACCTAATTCTTCAGCTGTATTGTTGTGTTACTTATATATGTATTTGTTTTTTGCTTGTTGACCTCACCTAATTTCCCATTTTTCTTTTAGACTTTAAAGCTGTCAAGCCGTGTTCTAGATAAAATAAGTATTGGGCAACTTATTAGTCTCCTTTCCAACAACCTGAACAAATTTGATGAAGTATGTACCTATTGATTTAATATCTTATGCATTGTTGTTATAAATCATACATCCCCAAAGGTGGAGGTCTCCTAAGTCCGATAACAGTTACAGGTGGTTAAGTGGGACCCCTCTTGCCCTTCCCTGTTTTTGGAAACCTAGAAAACTAGCTTGGGTAGCGAGTTGAGCCTGATGGAGCCTCCCAGCTCGAAAGCACCTTAGCTTGCTGTTAATAATATTTTCAGAACTTAATCTTTATTAGACGTTGCTTCCCCTTAATACTTTAACTTGGTTATTTACTTTGGCTGAATATGATACTCTGGGCAATTCTTGTCCTCTGCCATCTTATGTGACAAATACACTCAAGGTCTTTGAGGACAACTAATGTGTTTTACTTATCTTTGCATTTCCAGTAGTTAACGTAACATTGGACTCACAGCAAATACTACATCAATTTCTGCTGGATCGGGCATGTTTTAATCTGCATATCTCTGTTAGTAGTGTTGTGTAGTTGTCTGGATTGAGTTCTTCATTGTTTTAGGTTCTAAATGATGGCTCTTGCTTTATCCAAAGAGAAATGAGTATTGAAAATAAATTATGGACATGATACTTGAGCTATTCAGTATCAGTTCCACCAAATAAAAACATACTTAAAAATGCAGTGATTTGAAACTTGTTCCTTGGGGAAACCCAGGCTGTGTGGAGAACGCTTCAGCACATCGCTGTGAGCTCCTGTAAGGAATGCCTAGATTTCAGTGTGCTCAGAAGCATGAGGTGTTGGATTGCAGAAGTCCACAGGGCTCATGTTCTTTCATACAAAACTGTCTGATTTGCGAGGAAGAGGATAAAATGCCACTTGTTCTTGTGTGCTTTATTTTCCAGGGGCTTGCGCTGGCCCATTTCGTGTGGATTGCACCTCTGCAAGTGACTCTGCTGATGGGGCTGCTCTGGGAGCTACTACAGGCCTCTGCCTTCTGCGGCCTTGCTTTCCTAATAGTCATTGCCCTTGTTCAAGCCGGGCTAGGGAGAATGATGATGAAGTACAGGTAATAATCTGTTTTCATGGCTCAAAAGGATTTGAAACCAGGTCTTCCAGAAGTCCATTCTAGTAACACCGAGACTGCTCTGTGCACTGAACTGTGATCCTGGGTGTCAGTAAAAAGGCGAGGTTTTAATGCTGCAGATTATACTTCCTAGATTGATGAGACTTTTTTTAAAAAAAAATATTTATTTACTTGAAGGACAGAGATACAGAGAAAAGGAGAGGGACAGAGAGAGATCTTCCATCTGCTGGTTCACCCCCCAAATGGCCACAATGGCAGAAGCTGGGCTTGATCCAAAGCCTGGAGCCAGAAACTTCCTCTGGGTCTCTCACAACATGAGTGCAGGGGCCCAAGGACCTGGGCCATCATCCACTGCTTTTCCAGGTCATAGCAGAGAGCTGGATCAGAAGTGGAGTGGCAGAGACTCGAAGCACCGCCCATGTGGGATGTCAGCACTGCAGGCAGTGGCCCTACCCGCTGTGCCACAGCACTAGCCCCTCTATAGAATTTTTTTTTTTTGATAAATGTTGATTCTGTGCATTTTTATAGATTGTAAAATTTTGGTTAAAATTGGTGCAAGATTTATGTCAATTGAAAAGAATGCATAAATTTTGTATAGTCTATTGCCTTTCCATACACTGCTTCCTAGCTCATCACACCAGGGCCTTAGTTAAACTTTTGTTACAGAAAGAATCAGTGATCCCCGTCTTGCTTATGATAGAGGACTTCTTGAGTTTGTCAGCTGGAGTGTGAGAAAATGTGGACAAATTTTGCAATCAGGTTGATGCTTGCATGCTGATTGCACATTTCTTAGTGAAGGGACCTTAGTTAAGCTACTTCTCCTCACTGAGTCTCTGTTTTTTTTTTTTTTTTTTAATGTTTGTTGTTTGGTTTTGAAATGGAAATAACCACTGTCATAAGGGTTAGGGATCCTATGTGGAATCTATGTAACATAGTGTCTTTCAAAATGGAGGCATTTACTAAATGGCAGCTCTTCTTTTTGTTATCAGCTATTTGATAATAAAATAAATGCCCCGAATGTTTGATAAAAGAAATGTGGCTTTTCTTAAAAGCTTGAGCAGTTCTGAGTATACAGTTTGTTTCTAGTATTTGATTGACTGATTGATTTACAGGGATCAGAGAGCTGGAAAGATCAATGAGAGACTAGTCATCACTTCAGAAATGATTGAAAACATCCAATCTGTTAAAGCATACTGCTGGGAGGAAGCGATGGAAAAAATGATTGAAAACCTAAGACAGTAAGTGGC
This sequence comes from Sylvilagus floridanus, assembly GCA_949820135.1. Classification (NCBI taxonomy): domain Eukaryota; kingdom Metazoa; phylum Chordata; class Mammalia; order Lagomorpha; family Leporidae; genus Sylvilagus; species Sylvilagus floridanus. The sequence goes on along the minus strand of OX463236.1, from coordinate 30,241,168 downwards.
TATAATAATTACAAGACTGTTAGAATTTTACCTTGAATATTTTTAAGATGATTCTGCCTTGGTAGACTGCTAGCATAAATTTGAAGTTTGGATGAACAATTGTATTAAGTTCTCTCAGTACTAGTGTGTTATTTATATAAGATCATTTTCGTGGACTATATACAGTTTTACATAGTTGGTCCAGCATGCTATTTTACGCTATAAGGAAAGGATCTCCTATGTATTGTTAGGTGCTTAACACACTTGGTTCATTAAAATAATGATGAGAATGCCGCAGTCTGATTACAACATACGATTCTTACCCAAATAAGTGATTTTCCATTATTGGATTTTTCTTAACTTATACGTTTACCCATGAAAAATGGAAAAAGTCCTCCAGTTGGTCAAAATAATGTTTATGCTTCCTTAACATAGTAAAAATCATAAATTGTGTTTCTGTAAACCATTTACCTGAGAAGTCAGTTCAGGAAATAAAAGCCACCTTCTGAGAGAGAGTCACTATTTGGCACCTATTTCTAGTCTTTTTTCACCTCAGATTACCTTTTGCTGATTAGTAAAGATTGTATCTGGCAAAAGAAAGAATACAGCACAGAGTAGATATGATTGCTGAGGTAATTTGGGGTAAAATATAAACTAGAGCATTTCTGTAGCCAAGAAACCCGTTTTTCATTAGTCAAGTTCCGTGTTCTACAAACTGGATTAAAAAAATGAAAAGCTCCTAAGAGACTCATCAGATGTCATTATCCTGTAAAGGGACAGAGTTTCAAGATGAGGACCACATGAGTTTCACAGGGAAAAACACACTGGAAAAGCAAGCATCCTGTGGGAGGGAGGGAGTGTGGCTGGCTGCGAGCTCAGCCTGCTGTATCCATGGACAGTGGTAGCTGAGCTGCAGGTGTGTGATTGGAACAACAGAAGAAATGCTGAAAAGCTAAGCCCTTTGCCATGTAAATAAAAGGAGTAAAAGAGTGTTTATTTCCCCAACATTTCTGGCCACCTGTTTCTGTTATGCCTTTTAAGACAAACCCAGGAAAGGAATAGCATTTTCTTTCCAGAAACATCCCTGAGGATCTTGGGGGATTGTTTAGTGGTAGAAGTTTTTCTCGTCAAGAAGGGAGTACTCCATCTCACCTGTCCCTGCTGGCACTCTTGTGCCTAGGTGCAGGCGCAGCAAAGCTGGTGAGGAGGTTATCGGAGGATCTGGTTTTTTCAGCCTCATGATCAGCTCGTGGGCAGCTCAGTCTCCTTGCTGACTTCTCTTGACTTTGGTTTTTTCTTTTTCCTCTTCCTTAAATGATGAAATCCATCCACTCAACTCTGAATTTCGGTTTGACCAATTGTAATAGCAAATGTTTGGTTGTAACCTGTATAATCCGGCATGAAATTGTTACCTGAAAAGGCTGGAAAGTACTGACGTAAATATGGGGAAGCAAGAATTGCCTCTCAACAGAGCAAATAGAATGTTCTGGAAGAGACCGACAGGATGCTCTTCCAAGGAGTAATGACCTCAGCCTGTGCCACTGTTGAATAGGACCAAAGGCTATGCAAAGCTCCCTGAAAATCTACTCTTTTATTGCTGTTTGGTGATAAAGTCACTTTGATTTTTTTATAAGAAACTGATAAAATATTTTTATGACTCATAAAGTGTTAGTGATTTGATTATGGTGAGTACTGCCTTCTGGGTGGTTCTTATAAATGTTCTTGGATCCATTATTCTTTTTTCTCTGTCTCTCTTTTTAAAACATTTATTTATTTGAAAGGCAGAGTTACAGAGAGAGAGGGAGAGACTGAGAGACTTTCCATCTGCTGATTCACTCTCCTGGTTGCAACAGCTGAGGCTTGGCCAGGCTGAGGCCAGGAGAAGTAGAACTCCATCCAGGGAGGCCCAGGCAGTTAGGCCATCTTCTGCTTCCTTCCCTGGTGCATTAGCAGGGAGCTGGATCAGAAGTGGAGCAGCCAGGACTCATGGGATGCAGGATGCTTGCAAGTGGCAGCTTCAGGCTTAACCCGCTGTGCCATAGCAATGGTCCTTGTTGTTTTTTTCTCACAGTTCCTCTTCTTATTATTCTTCACAATTGTTTTTAACATATTTTGACTTATTGTTAACATTTTTGTAACCAATGCTTTCTATCATTTTATTGATATGAAATTATTCAATATTTTTCTGTTTTCTATTGAGGAGAAAGAACACACTCGATAGATTCCAAGTATTAGACCCTCTGCTATGCTCTCATTCAATCTTGGGAGCTCCACAGGGAGGTACTATGTTTCTCTTCTTTAAATGTGGATTGTATAAAGTCAGAGGAAAGAGTGACTTGTTTAAGATCACATAGTTATAACTGGCAGAGCCAGGATTCAAACTCAGATGAGGTTGAACATCATAATCTGTTTTTAGTATCAAGTGGCTGAATTGGGTAAATGTTAGTTCACATTATACTGTGCTTGCAATCTGCCCTAGGCATCTGGAACTCCATTTTCTTCATCAGTGTGCCCAGGGTTACAGTGTTTTTTTCAGGCTTACAAAATTTCCTTCAAGTTTTGTCACTTGTGCATGAAAACTGTTCTTCTGAAGTGTACAAGTGCATAGAACTAGTGCCCAAATGCCAGTTGTCACCCCTACTATGCCATAGACCAGTCATTGCTCCCTGCCACCAGAGTCCTCTCTTCATAGCTCAGTTGTCCTTTCCCTGCACAAGAGGGGAAGGATCACAAATGACTTTAATTTTCATAATTCCTAGAAGAGCAGGGCTGAGGTAACATTGTCCACAGTTCTCGCCACCCTTTGCATTCCCTATGTTCTGCCTGTTGTAATCTCTAAGTCTCATGTAGATGCTTTATAAAAACTCACATTTACAATATAAGCTGGATAATTATAACATAATATTGTATTATTGCAAATAATTACCCTGAAATAAGGGAGCCAGATGGGATGCAGTACCTAATCCTATAGTTTTTTAAGAACTATCTGTAACAGAATAACTTAGACTCTTTTCCTAAAAGGTAGGCTCTAGAACCCTACTGCAGGTTTACTGAGTGTCTTTGAGAGGTGGGCCTGAAACTTCATTAGAAGGATTTCTGGGGTGATCTTTATCCATGCTACAGTTTGAGAACCACTCCCCTGTGACCTATGTGTTATTTTCAGTGTTCCTCAAAGCCATGTTAAAATTTCTAAACTTTTAGGAATCCATTAAGATCCAATTTAAAAAAATGGGCACTAGATCTTAACAGATATTTCTCAAAGGAAGACATACAAATGACAAACAGGCACATTAAAAATGCTCAATATTACTAATCATCAGAGAAATGCAAATCAGAACCACAATGAGATATTTTACTCCAGTTGGATTGGCTATTATCAAAAAGACAAATGATAACAAATGTTGGCTGGGATCTGAAGAAAGGGAACCCTTGCATATTATTGATGGGAAAGTAAGTTAGTACAACAGGAGGGAAAGCCAGACAGAGGTTCCTCAAAAAATTAAGAAAAGAACTACCATGTGATCCAGCAATCTCACCCCAAGGGTGTGTGTCCAAGGGAAATGAAATCACTCTGTTGAAAAGACATCTGAACTTCCATGTTTTTGTAGCATTCCCAGCAGCCAAGAAAGGAAAACAACCAAGTGTTTTTCAACTGATGAATGGATAAAGAAAATGTAACATATTTATAAAATGGAATATTACTTATTCATAAAAAATGATCTAATGTTGTTATCTGCAACAACGTGGATAGAACTGAATGTCATGTTGTTAAGTGAAAAGAGCCAAGCATGGAAAGACAAGTGTCATGTGGAAGTTAAAAGCATAGTGGTGGTTACCAGAATCAGGGGAGGGGTCTGCAGAGGGAAGGACAGGGAGAGGTTGATTGACAGGTACTAGGTGATAGCTTCCTAGGAGTGAGGAGTTCTGGAGTTCTGTTGTACAGTAGGGTACCTACAGATGATGCTAATGTGTTATATATTTCTCTGTTGAGAAAAACCTAAGCTTGGCTGCCTTCACTGTAAAGAAATGTTAAATATTTGAAAGGATACATATATTTACCCAAACTGGATATTATGAAAGTATACGTGTAACAGAACCTCTCATAGTACCCTATACATAGGCATGATGTTACGTGTCTTAAAACACAAATAAAAAGGCAAAAAATTTGTTTTGCTAAGAAAAAATAAAGAAAAAAACTAAAACCAAGGGAAACTTATAAGCCTGAAAAAGGGAATCCATTAGAAAATCAGAGAATTATCTTTTATAAGTTTTCAATATTGTCTTCATTTTCACATTTGATTACTTAAAACATGCACCCCCCAACAAAAAATTATGCCTCACAAATCTTACAATAATGAAGTGAATAAATATATAATAATAATGTAATACCTGAAAATTGTAATTATAATTTAAAACTAATATTTTTAAAGATTTATTTGTTTATTTGAAAGGTAGAGTTACAGAGGCGGGGGGGGGGGGTTGGGGGGGAGACTGAGAGTCTTCCATCTGTTAATTTACTCCCCAAATGGCTGCAATTGGCCTAAATCGGCCCAGAGCTGGGCTGATCTGAATCCAGAAGCTAGGAGCTTCCACTGGGTCTCCCATATGGCTGCAGCATCCTAAGTATTTGGGCCATCTTCCACTGCTTTCTCAGGCCATTAGCAGGGAGCTGGATCAGAAGTGGAGGACTTGATCAGCCAGGACTTGAACTGGTGCCCATGTGGGATGCCAGCACCGCAGGGGGAGGCTTAACCTACTACGCCACAGTGCCGGCCCCTAAAATAATCTTTATAGGTTATGTGTACATCCTAAGTATATTCATTACTATTTCCTTTTCAAATAAGGTAGCTGAGGCTCAGAAAGGTTAAATAACTTGCCCAAGGCCACACAATTCCTATAACGCAGAGCCAGGATCAGAACACAGGAGGAAAGAACTACGGCTCCCGTTCAGAGTTTACAGTCTAAAATGCCAGATATTCAAAAAGGAAAATAGCATCCTGGGTCTTACCATTCTTATTTATTTCTTAATAGAACAGAACTGAAACTGACCCGGAAAGCAGCCTACGTGAGATACTTCAACAGCTCAGCCTTCTTCTTCTCAGGGTTCTTTGTGGTGTTTTTATCTGTGCTTCCTTATGCACTTACCAAAGGAATCATCCTGCGCAAAATATTCACCACCATCTCATTCTGCATCGTTCTGCGCATGGCGGTTACTCGGCAGTTCCCCTGGGCTGTGCAAACATGGTATGACTCTCTTGGAGCAATAAACAAAATCCAGGTAATGCACTGCATGCAGGCATCATATATTAACGCTTCGACACGTTTTGGGATTTTTCTAGCAGATGAATTCTTGGGTTTGGGCTATTTCATGCATAAGGGTTTCCTCTTCTGATGGCTACCGGAGTACTTCAGATGCTCATGGGAGATAGAACTAAAAGGTAAGCTTATTTGGGTGCAAAAAGTTTTCAAACTCATGCCCAGAAGAGTCTTCATAAAGTTCATTGAGAGGCATTTTATGAGACATTGTGTGGATTTCAAGCTTTTTTGTTCTAAAGCAAACTTATCTTTAATTTCATTCTTCCACAACTCTGAAATTTCTTCATATACATGGTTTAAGAGCTCCTGTAATGAGCCTAGTAAAATAAGAATGAAAGCCTGTGAGATTCTCTGGAGTCCAGGCAATTGAAGAAAATTCTTTCTGTACTCTGGAGAATTTAATCCAAGTGATCAGTCATTAGATCAATTTTAAATGGACTTTGCAAAAAGTGCAAAAAAAATTTAGAAAATAACTTTCTTAATTATAACATTATAAAACTCCCCAGCAAATATTAAGAATTTTCACCTTAAACTTTCCCTAACATTTCCCTGGACTGTAAGATGGATGAGAAAAGCATTTTATGCTACATTAGTTACCTTAAAATCTCAACAATCTAACAGAACTCTCAGCTTTGAGAAGTCCCAGTCTTCAGGTGAGGAGACTCTGTTTCTACAGAACGAATTGAGTGACCTTATTTGGTTAGTAAGCATATAAAGATAGCTTATTATTTTTTTTAGATACTTATTTAAATACTGAATCCAGAAAATAAGCCATGGGGCAGAAATAAAAATATAGAGTGGAGGGTAAGCCACTTTTAGGTGGTTCTGCCATCATTTAACGTGTGCCAGAGGTTGCAATTGGTGGTCCATGGGCCTAACTTTGGCTCCTAGATGTGTTTTGTTGAACCTTTGCAGTTTTTTTTTTTTTTTTTTTACAGGCAGAGTGGACAGTGAGAGAGAGAGACAGAGAGAAAGGTCTTCCTTTTGCCGTTGGTTCACCCTCCAATGGCCGCCGCGGTCGGCGCGCTGCGGCCGGCGCACCGCGCTCATCCGATGGCAGGAGCCAGGAGCCAGGTGCTTTTCCTGGTCTCCCCATGGGGTGCAGGGCCCAAGCACCTGGGTCATCCTCCACTGCACTCCTGGGCCACAGCAGAGGGCTGGCCTGGAAGAGGGGCAACCGGGACAGAATCCGGTGCCCCGACCGGGACTAGAACCCGGTGTGCCAGCGCCGCAAGGCGGAGGATTAGCCTGTTGAGGAACCTTTGCAGTTTTAAAACTTGAATTAGTTATCGGTGGCTAAAATTTGGGAGTTTGTTTTTTTCTCTGTGTGTCTCTCTGTCACACACACACACACACACACACACACTCTCACACGTTCATGTCTTCAGCCCTTTTTGAAGAATTGGGACATCCAGCAAACAGTGTCCTTGATCCCCACATTCTGGGGAAGCTCCTTCATCCCAAGAGGGCCTGCCCCGCCTGGTTCATGGTGATCTGTATCTAGTCCCTTCTGTAATTGTATCACTTGTCTCACTGCTGAGAGTAAGTGCGTTTGAGATCTGGAATTCAGACAAAGTGGTGCATGTAACTCTGGGAATTATCAAATGACCTCTGTTAACCACATCATTCCTGTGAGTGGGAGAATGAGAGTGGAAGAGGGGAGAGAGAGAGAGACCCAGAGAGGTTGTTATAGAGTCACAGAGAGTCACTCGACAGGAACACAGAGACAGAGAAACAGGTGTTGAAAACAGAGCTGGGGAAAAGGAGAGAAACCACACAGGAGTTTGAAAAGAGCAGAGAAGAAAGGCAAGAAGCAAGACGAGAACCAGGCTTTTCTTCTTTCTGCTCCTGCTCGCCCTAGGAAAACTGTGACTGGGTGTCTCCAGTACCGGCTGTCCCTCAGAGCCGTGGCTGGTGCCTAAGACCAGAGGGATCAGGCCTTTCTGCTTCGACCTTGCCCAGAGTAGTGCTGCTACGATGCCTTGAAGAAGGAGGGTTCTATGAAGATGGGGATACTGGTTTTTCCTCTGTCCTAATATTGGACTGAGGCCCATTTGTGGGTGACTCAGGGGTCCTTTATGAATGCAAGGATAAACTCATTGCATGTTTAAAACCTAATGCATAAAAAGCTGTATAAAATATTGTTTGTTTAAAGACTAAATTTCAAGTAGGATGAATCCCAGGGCTTGACAAATTAACTTTAGCACACCGTTACAAAATTAGTAAGAAACTATTTCCAATTTAGTTACTAAAATCCATGTTTAAGATGTAACTCCATTAGAATGTAAAATAGATATAATAATGTGTTATTACTGTTCTGATCCTATGATATGTTTTTGCTGTTTTTAAAAATAGGATTTCTTACAAAAGCAAGAATATAAAACACTGGAATACAACTTAACAACTACAGAGGTCGTGATGGATAATGTAACAGCCTTCTGGGAAGAGGTTGGAACTTTTCTTTTTTGCTTGTTTGCTCTAAACACTTAAACATGTTTCTCCCTTGTGAATTTAAATTCCATCCTGGTGTAAAATAAAGTTAGAATGATGATACAGCTGCTAGAACTGAAAGGATGGTCTTTCCACTTATTTTATAGGTTAAGAAGTAGACACCCGGGAATATTAGATACAGTATAAAAACCTCTCTACACCTTTTGCAGTTATATAATTTATTTCATGTAACAGATCAGAAAATTAGCAAGGATCTGGGTTTGAATCCGGGCTCTGCTGCTCACACTGAGTAATCTCCACGGAGGCACTTCACCTCATGTGGCTTCTGGCTGTCCATGTTACAAAGAGGGTGTTGATGTTGACATTGCAAGTTTGCTATGAAGACTGACAGATCAGTTATTTCAAGTGGTCATCAGAGTACCATGCTCATACTGGTTCCTTAGTAGCTATGACCTTCTCTGGCCTCAAGTTTCAGATGAATGAGAGAGGATAAACAGGAAGGTTGACGGTTTCACTGCTATTTGCAGGTCATTGTTTTTCACTCCAGTGCAAAACACCTCCATTTTTCTCTGACCTCAGCTACTAAAACAGGTGGCATTCCTGGAGCTGTTACCCTTTGCCAGGCACCAGGATAAACCCGTTTTTATGTTTTGTCTCATTTGATCCCCACATCATTCTTAGGGCCAAAATAATGTTAATATTCTCATTTTACTGATAAGACAATGGAGGCTTTGCAAAGTTGAGGGATTTAGCTCAGCTCACACAGCTGGTAAGGGCTGAAGCTGGAGTTTGGAACAAATGTCACAGTCGAGAGTCCTTTTACTGTACCACAGCCTCCCTTCTGGTGGTATCCTCCTCCACACAGTCCTTGATGGCGTTTTTATGGGGTGGTGAGGCTTGTTAAACCTCTGCTGTCATGTCTGAGTCTTCAAGGTCCCCAGGGATGTTCCTTCCAGTGCTGTCCTTAGAACTTTTGTTTTCTGGTGGCTTCAGAAACCTTCTCTCTAAGTTGTATCCTGAGCGTTGTTAGCTCCCAGACCATTGTGCTTTGGAAGTGTCACAGGGCTACCATCTCCTTCTCAGTGCAGAACTCCCTAACTGTCCTGCATTCTCTGTCTCGGAATCCTACCTTTACAGCCTTTCAGTTTCATCAGATTTTTAGGCTCTTGAATTCTCCACTTGGAAAATCTCCTGAGTTACCTTTGGCTTATTCCAAGACCATTCGTCTTGGCTCTTCTCCCAGCTGCACTCAATTCGTTTTTCTTCTTGCTGATTATTCCCGCAAAGCATTGACTTTATCAGCTGAGGAGAAGGAAATGAAATCTGGGAAAATCACACATTGTTAGTCAGCTGTAAATTTTATACATTTATTGTTGCAACCTCAACTGGGGCTATAATCCTGGGCAAATCATTTCATTTGTCTTTGATTCCCTTTTCCATTTGCCCAAAAGCTACTAGAATGTTTATCACTTTCCTGAAATTCCCAATGTCTCTCATGACCTGCACACACCTGGTAGGCAGCCGTGGCTTCTACAACACTGAAAATAGAGGCCATTGTCAAGTCTGAGTGCTTTTAGTCTCTCTCTTCACCCTTGGAAGTATCTTTTCCTCCCACTTTCCTGTCTTAAAGAGAGATGTGCATGTCCCTCTGCCCTTTCCTGATCTAATCCCACTTGTTGCTTCTTGTCAGAACAGCGGTTTGCAATTATTCTCTCCCTGGAAGCTACAACATATCTTTTCAGCTGACTTCTCACACTTACGTATTTTCAAGGTATAACATCTCTTCCCTTGCTTCTGTCTACCTCAAAACTTATCCCTCTCTATCCTTCACTATCCAGACTGCACTCACGTCCTCACCTTTTTGGACCACACCACATTACAAACAGGATTTTCCCCTTATCAGTCTATAAAAAATGTTCTGTTCTTCTGGAATTCGCCACTTAGTTTAGCCTTAATGGACCACTCTGGATTATTTTAGCCTTAGACCAGAGATTCTGAGTCTGCCCTGTCCACTCCTTCAGAGAGGTGCTGTAGCACTGGGTCCCCCCCGCCATTTCACCTTCATGCATTTCTCTGGGTGACCTCACTCAGACTCAGCTGAGACCAACGTGCTGGTGACTCTGCAGTGCAAATCTCTGGCTCATTTCCTTGCTGAGGTTCACATATATGTTCCCAAGTTCCTGCTTGCTCCTCAAGTCCTTCATGTTCATCTCTCCCCGACCGTCCTTGTTCTGCTCCTTCCACTGTATTCTCCATCTCCTTTGATGGTATCACGCAAGGCAAGTCCCTGCTGGGTTATACATGACTCCTCCCTTGATCCCAACCTCTGAGTAGCTACAATTTCTACCTAAGTAATTAGGAAGATGGGGCTGGGGCCGGCGCTGTGGTGCACTAGGTTAATCCTCCGCCTTTGGCACTGGCATGCCATATGGGCTCCGGGTTCTAGTCCTGGTTGCTCCTCTTCCAGTCCGGCTCTCTGCTGTGGCCTGGGAGGGCAGTGGAGGATGGCCCAAGTGCTTGGGCTCTGCACCAGCATGGGAGACCAGGGGAGGCATCTGGCTCCTGGCTTTGGATTGGCACAACACTGGCTGTAGCCACCATTTGGGGAGTAAACCCATGGGAGGAAAACCTTTCTCTCTGTCTCTCTCTCTCTCTCACTGTCTATAACTCTACCTGTCAAATAAATAAAAAAAGGAAAAAAAGAAAAGAAAGGAAAAAAAAAGAAAAAAAGGAAGATGGGGCTTAGAGAGTTTAAGTAACTAGAACAAAGTCACACAACTGGTGAGGGCAGAGCTAAGATGTCAGCCTAGATTCTGTGACTTTAAAGCTTCTTTTCCATTCACCATGTTGCCACTTATTTTTCAAAAACAACAAAAGAGTGACTGTTGCTTTACTGTAAACCACACTCTCCTCTGTATCATGAACTCATTTTGTACCCTCCACAACTTGAAACACAGAAACTCTGAGCATTGTAAAGACTTGCCAGCCACCACCTAGGTGGTTGAAGGATGAGAGCAAGGTTAGGAAGAAGAAAAAGGCTGTCTCAGCCATTCCCTCCCAACTGCAGGGACCCTTCAACATGGGAAGTGTTCAGCCTGAATAGGAATCAAATAAATACAGTGAGATAATTTTTTCATATATGAAACTACAAATAAAGTCAAAGACCAAACAAAACCCAAACCAAAAAGCAGCAGTGTTGCTAAGAATTCCTGGGCACCAGATCCAACTTTGTGGCATAGGAGGTTAACCCACAGCCTGAGGATCCAGTGGCTGCATCCCATATGGGCACCTGTTCATGTCCTGGCTGCTCCACTTCTGATCCAGCTTCCTGCTAATGGCCTGAAGAAAGAAGCAGCAGCTGGTCCAAGTGCTTGGGTCCCTGAACCCATGTGGGAGACCCACATGGAGTTCCAGGATCCTGGCTTCAGCCTGATCTATCCCTCGCTATTGTGGCCATTTGGGGAGTGAACAGTGGATAGATTTCTCTCTCTCTCTCTCTCTCTTTCAGATAAATCAATAAATCTTAAAAAAGGAAGAATTCCTGAAAATCAGCACTTACATTTATTGCTGGTGGGAAGTTTGGAACCACCTTCCAAAATACTTAGAATTTTACATGCCTTTTGCTCTGTGCTTGATCTTAGCCAAAAGGCTGAGAAAGTGATGCCTTTTGCTTTGGAAATTCTACTTACTAAATTTTATGGTTAGCATTAAAAAAAGCATATGCCCCAAGATTCATAGCAAAATATGTGCATCAAAGAACTTTTTATTACATTTTATAAAAAGGAAACCATATAATAGAAAAGTATTTATAGTTTATCTATACTTTATGATAATCTCATGTAATTAAAAATTATGTTAAGACAACTTAACATGTGTGAAAATATTTACATCTTATTAAAAGTCAGGATAAACAGGTCACAAACATCATATATAATTTCTGTCAGTGGAAGAGTTGTGTGTGTGATTTTTATGTAATATCAACTGAAATGCTAAAACACACATACTTCTCAGTGGTATGATGGCCTGTGATCTCCATTTTCTTCTTTCAGCTTTCCTGTTTTCCAACATTTCCTGAATTCAATAAGTGTCTTATGTAATCAGAAGTAAACGTTATTAGTAACAATTGGTCTGAATGCTTACTGGGTAAATGTCCCACTTCTAAGTATAGTACCCAAGTGTCAGCCTTGTCATATTGCAATACACATTTGACCCAGTCTCTCACCATTTCAGAGGCATATATTGTTCTTTTAAGGCTAAATCATCTTGCACGCACGTGGATCTTCCTGGGACATCTGTAACCATTCTTCTTCTTGTGAAACCCACGCCCACCCCCTTATGTCCCTCCTAGCCCAGAGTGTCTGATATTTACTTGGTCAAGGCAGAGTTGGTTGTTGTCTCAAATGTACTCCCACAGGGCTCTGTGTGATTTTTACTTGTTATGCTGACCACATGGCATTCTATCATGTGGGATTTTTGAAGGGGCCTGGAATACAGAGATGGTGCTCCATGAAAAGTATCTACTAGGTAAATGCATGAATAAGGGAATAACAAATTCCTTGGTTTCATTTTTACATACTTTTTTTTTTTTTTTTTTTTTTTTTTTTTTTTTTTACAGGCAGAGTGGACAGTGAGAGAGAGAGATACAGAGAGAAAGGTCTTCCTTTTGCCGTTGGTTCACCCTCTAATGGCCGCCGCGGTTGGCGCGCTGCGGCCGGCGCACCGCGCTTGTCCGATGGCAGGAGCCAGGAGCCAGGTGCTTTTCCTGGTCTCCCCATGGGGTGCAGGGCCCAAGCACCTGGGCCATCCTCCACTGCACTCCCGGGCCACAGCAGAGGGCTGGCCTGGAAGGGGGGCAACCGGGACAGAATCCGGTGCCCCGACCGGGACTAGAACCCGGTGTGCCGGCGCCGCAAGGCGGAGGATTAGCCTGTTGAGCCACTGCGCCGGCCTCATTTTTACATACTTTTATTTGCCCACTCCTTAAAACTCTGTTTTCAGTTGTCTGAAGACTGAGGAGGTGTTACCCATCCATACATATCATAAGAACTCAGGATGATGGGCTTCAAGTTTAATTGCTTAGATATTCCAAAAGGGGATTTTTGAAAATATGCCCTCTCTACATTTTTAAGTTGGTATAGATTTTTCAACCTAGGCTTAAGTGAGGACAAATGATGTAATTTCCTTTTTATTGTGTTGTCTAAGTGTGTTAAATGAATTTTTGTCAAAAGTTTAGAGCTGCAGTTTCAGTGCATTTAATTCAGAGAAAATAAATGCATTTATGAAGTCAGTCCTCATGGTCAAGCCAATCAGCTATGATTTTTCTGTCAACATAGTGTGACTTTATTTTCAAATATATCAGATTTATCTAAAAAAATCTTATGATGAGGATCATATAGTTAATAATTTATTAACTTATTTATTCATTATTAGAAATTAAACAATTACTTAACTAGTTCATTAAAATGCCTAATCCCCTAATTCATTTCTGAAATTTTATTCTGAGATAGGTCAGACATATAGTTACACTGCTTTAAATGTGAAATCTGGGTGAAATGAGATTGGTTCTTCAATATTTCTTGCTTTGCTTTTATGGGACAGTCTCTTTCAGGAGAAAAACATTTCATATGGTCACTTTGTTTAAGCCCCAGGGTTTTTTTCTTTAAACAACTACAGATTTTTAATTTATTTTTTATTTATTTGAGAGGCAGGAGCAAACACAGTCACACAGAGCTCCCATCTGCTGGTTTACAGCTAGGGCTGGATCAGAACTCAAGCCAGGACTCCAAAGCAGGCTTCAGGGACCCAGCTATTTCTGCCTGGAAGAGTGAGCCTTAGTGAGCTGAAGTGGGAGCAGAGCCAGGCTTCAAAGCCAGGCATTCCAATGGGGGTGCAGGCAACCCAGCTGAAGGCTTAACTGCCCCTGATAGGTTTCATCCTCTGTTGAGTGGGGCATGGGAGGCTCACACTAACTTGCAGAGTAGGTGAGAGGGTCCTCTCATCTGTGTAAGGTGAGGGAAGGACAGGTGTGAGGGAGAACTCAAGAGAAATGATGTGGCAAACTTTTGGACAGATTTATTTTCGGAGAGAGGACATTTGGATGTTGAGGATCTGAAAACAGATTCCCCATAAAACTAGGTGAACCAGTTTCCTCCTAACCAATCTGCAGGGCTGTTCCTTTGGTTTGAAGACCACCATCCTAAGACTTCCCATGCAGGTAATAGACAAGGGGTTTTCTCCTCGCCAGCTACTCTTGCATAAATGGATTCGTTCAAATCAGTTCATATTTATATTCAGTGATAATTGCTTCAGGAAATGCTTTGAGTTTCTTGGAAGCTGCCACCAGTTTGACTGAATAGAAGTCAGGTTTGGGTTGTAATTCCACTCTATGACCAACTAATTATATAACTTTAGTCATTTAACCTCTCTGAGTCACAGTCTATAGCTTTGAACAAAGAGGATTATAAAAATCTACCTCTTATTTTATGCTGAGTATTAAATAATAATGTTTATAAACTAGCCTATAGGAAGTAAGTGTGGGCATATTCAGTCTTTAATTAATTTAAATGTAATTTAACTTGATAATGGACAAAGATTTGAGAAAGTGCAAAAGTGTTTTCATTACAACTCTGAGTTTCCAATGTCTTGGATTGTGCATTCTAGAAACTGTGTGACATATAATTTTGTATTGTAAACTAATAAAATGTGTGGTATAATGGGTCATATGCCATCTGCTTTAAATTAGTTGTACATAAAACAGATATCTATTGAAAATATCTGAAAACACTATCTTTTCTTTTCAATTTTTTTTTATAGGGATTTGGGGAATTATTTGAGAAAGCAAAGCAAAACAATAGTGATAGAAAAATCTCCAATGGTGATAACAACCTCTTCTTCAGTAACTTCTCACTTCTTGGTGCTCCTGTCTTGAAAGATATCAGCTTCAGGATAGAAAGAGGGCAGCTGTTGGCAGTGGCTGGATCTACTGGTGCTGGAAAGGTATTCGCTTCTTTTTCTCATCAATAATGTAATTTGCCATGCATTCCTCCTTATTTCTCTAGCTTTTTTTTTTTTTTTTGTAATGTGTGAAGATGTTTTGGAGAAATTCTTCAAGTTTTTTAACAGAAACAAAAACTATACATATTTGTCCCATATGATGCAATGTTTCAGTTCATGTATACATTGTATAATGTCAAGTTGGGGTAAATATATCCAAATCCTGTAACATTTAACATTTCTTTATGGCTAAAACATTCAACATCCTATCCTCTAGCTTTCATGTTTTTAACAGAGAAATACACATTATTTAAATTACATGATCTATATTCACCCTAATATGCAATAGACCCCTAGAACTTCTTACTCTAACTGTAACTTACTACCCATTTATTGAAAAGATTGTTCTTTTTCTACCCACATAATCTTAGCACTTTTGTCAAAGATCAGTTGATTGTTTTTCGAGTGGCTTTACTTCTAGGTTCTCTGTTCCATTCCACTGGTCTATCAATCTGTTTTTATGCCAATACTGTGCTGTTTTAATTATGAAGTCTTGTAATATTTAATTTGTAATTTAAAATCAAGTGATATAATGCCTCCTGCTTTGTACTTTTTGCTCAAGATTGTTTTGGTTATTTGGGTCTTTTTTGGCTACCTATGAATTTTAATAGTGTTTTTTTCTATTTTTGTGAAAAATGTTGGCTGGCGCCGCGGCTCAGTTGGCTAATCCTCTGCCTGCGGTGCCGGCACTCTGGGTTCTAGTCCCGGTTGAGGCACCAGATTCTGTCCTGGTTGTTCCTCTTCCAGTCCAGCTCTTTGCTGTGGCCCGGGAAGGCAGTGGAGGATGGCCCAAGTGTTTGGGCCCTGACCCGCATGGGAGACCAGGAGGAAGCACCTGGCTCTTGGCTTCGAATCAGCACAGCATTGTTGGCTGTAGTGGCCATTTGGGGGGTGAACCAACGGAAAAGGAAGACCTTTCTTTCTGTCTCTCTCTCTCTCTCAGTGTCTAACTCTGCCTGTCCAAAAAAAAAAAAAAAAGAAAGAAAAATGTCATTATATTATTGGTATTTTGATAGGGATTGTATTCAGTCTGTAAATCACTTTGGGTAGTGTGGCATTTTAACTATACGGACACTCTCAGTTCACAAACTCAGATGCTTTTCCATTTCTTTGTGTCATTTTCAGTTTCTTTCATCAGTGAATTATAGTTTTCATTGTATAGATCCTTCACCTGTTTGATTCAGTTTATTCCTATGTATATATTTTGTAACTATTGGAAATGAGAGTGCTGTTTTGATTTCTTTTTCTTTTTTTTGTTGGTATGTAACAAGACTACCTATTTTTTTGTGTTGACTTTGTACTTGCAACTTTGCTGAATTTGTTAGTGCTAATAGTTTCTTTGTGAAGTCTTTGGCATTTTATATATAAGATCTCACCTGCAAGCTGATAATTTGGTTTCCTTCTTTCCAATTTGGGTACCCTTTCTTTCTGTCATCTAATTGCTTGGCTAGGACTCACTGTACTATGCTAAATAAAATGGTGCAAGTGGGCATCTTTGTCTTGTTCTGGATCCTAGAAAAAAGCCCTTTAGCTTTCTCCGTTCTGTGTGATGTTAGCTGTTGACTTGTTACAAATCTGGCCTTTATTATGTTGATTTATATTCCTTCTAAATCTAATTGGCTTAGAGTTTTTATCATGAAGGGGTTTGAATTTTATCAAATATCTTTTCTACATTTATTGAGTTGATCATATAATTTTTGTCCTTGGTTCTGTTAACTGTTGATGTGGTATATCATGTTTATAGATTTGCATATGTTGATGATCCTTTCCAGGGATGAATCCTGCCTAATTATACTGGATGATGTCTTGAATGCATTGTTGGATTTTTGTATGCTAGTATTTTGTTGAGGGTTTTTGTGTGTATGTTTATCAAGGATATTGCCCTGCAACTTTCTTATTTTGTTATGTCCTATTCCGGTTTTTTTTTTTTTTTTTTTTTTTTGACAGGCAGAGTGGATAGTGAGAGAGAGAGAGACAGAGGGAAAGGTCTTCCTTTTCCGTTGGTTCACCCTCCAATGGCCGCCGCAGCCCGCGCACCGCGCTGATCCGATGGCAGGAGCCAGGTGCTTCTCCTGGTCTCCCATGGGGTGCAGGGCCCAAGCACTTGGGCCATCCTCCACTGCACTCCCTGGCCACAGCAGAGAGCTGGCCTGGAAGAGGGGCAACCGGGACAGAATCCGGCGCCCCGACGGGGACTAGAACCTGGTGTGCCGGTGCCGCAAGGTGGAGGATTAGCCTAGTGAGCCACGGTGCCGGCCCTATTCTGTTTTTTTTTTTTTTCAAATCTATTTATTTGAGAGATAGAGTTATAGACAAATAGATAGAGAAACAGAGAGAAAGGTCTTCCATCTGCTGGTTCACTCCCTAAATGGCCTCAACAGCCTGCCAGGGCTGAGCTGATACAAAGCCAGGAGTTAGGAGCCTCTTCCAGGTCTTCCATGGGCCATCCTCCACTGCTTTCCCAGGCCATAAGCAGAGAATTGGATTAGAAAAGGAACACTGGGACACCAACTGGCCCCCGTATAAGATACTGGGTGGTGCAAGTGGAGGTTTAGTCTACTATGCCCTATGCCACAGTGCCAGCCCCCGTTTTTTTATTTATTTATTTATTTAGTTATTTATTTTTATCAGGGTTAGGTTTGGTCTCATAGGATGAACTGGAAGAATTTCTTCCTCTTCTATGTTGTGGAAAAAGTTAAGCAGTGTTAAATGGTGTTAAGTGGTGTTAATTCTTTTTGAAATGTTTGATGGAACTCAGCAGTGAAGCTGTCTGGTGATGTGCTTTACTTTGATGGAGTTAGCTTAATGACTGATTCAGTCTTTCTACCTAGTATTGGTGTATTTATGTACTCTATTTCTTCATGAGTCAATCTTGGTAAGGTGTATGTGTCCAGGAATTTGTGTTTCTCCTAGGTTATCAAATTTGTTGCCATGTAGTTATTCATAGTAGTCTCTATCAGTCCTTTGTATTTCTGTGGTGTAGTTGTAATGTCACCATTTTCATGTCTGATTTTATGTATTTGAATCTTTTCTTTTACTTAGTCTAGCTAAGAGCTTTTCAATTTGTTTTTTATTTTTTCAAGGAACTAGCTTCTTGCTTCTTTGATTGTATTTTAGTATATGTTTTAGTATCTGTCATCTATTGGTGCTGAGTCTTTAGTATCGTTGTTGCTGTTATTTGAAAGAGAGAGAGAGAGAGAATGAGCTCCCATCTCCTGGGCCAGGCGGAAGCTGATATTCAGGAACTCGATCCATGCCTGCCAGTGGATGGCAGGGATACAACTCCTTTATCTATCACATGCTGCTTCCCAGGGTCCACATTAGCAGGACGCTGGAGTCAGGGACAGAGCCAGGACTTGACCTGGCATTTTGATATGGAATATCAGCATCTTAACTGGTGTCTTACCCTCTCGGCCAGATGCTCGCTCTGTGCTCTGAGTTTTATTATTTCTTTAATTTTTATTAATTTTGTTTTTATCTGTTTTTTGTTTTTCTAGTTCCTTGGTAAGTCTTTATTGGAGATATTTCTACTTTGATATAGACATTGGTTGATGTAAACTTACCTTTTAGTACTGCTTCTGCTGAATCCCATATGTTTCAGTATGTTGTGTTTCAATTTTCATTGTTTCAAAACTTTTTTTCATTTTCCTTTATCTATTGGTTGCTCAAGAATAAGTCACTTAATTTCCATGTTTTTATGTAGTTTCCAAAGTTTTCCTTGTTACTGATTTCTAGTTTTATTGCATTAAGGTCAGAAAAGATATTTGATATGATTTCTGCTTTAAAAATTGTTCAGGCTTGTTTTGTAGTTGTATGATCTATGTGACCTACCATTTGATCTATCCATATGCTATTGAGAGAAATGTATATTCTACAGCTTTGGATGGAATGATCTGTAGATGTCTAGTAGATCCCATTCACTCTCCTGTTTCCTTTTTGATTTTCTGTCTGCGTCATATGTCATTTTCTGAGAGTGAAGTGTTTGCAGAAATTCTTACATTAATATTAGGACAATACTTGGGTATAGTTTCCCTTATAATATAAATGGTTCCAAGAATAATGTCCTCTGGTTTTTATTTCCTGATATTTCTGGTGACCTTTTACTTACTCATATTTAGATTTTGAATAGTGTTTACACATGATAGGCATTCAGTAATTTCATTGAACAACTGAAACATCCATTTTTTTACAAGTCATTTGCATAGGCATTTTTTATACTGTTAGAATCATTGCTTAGATTTTTACCTCAGTATTGATGTAAGTAGGTCCCCATTTTGTTGACAAAGAATTTTAGAATATAGACTTGCTCATAATATATTATGAGGAAAATATAGAATTGAATGGTTTTTGAGGGAAAATATAGGAACATTAATTTTTTAAAAGATTTATTTTACTTATTTGAAAGACAGTTACAGAGAGAGAAAGAGACAGAGAGAGAGGTCTCCATCTGCTGGTTTACTCCCTAGATGGCTGAAACGGGTGAAGCTGTGCTGATCCGAAGCCAGGAGCCAAGAACTTCTTCCGGGTCTTCCATCTGGGTGCAGGAGCCCAAGGACTTAGGCCATCATCTACTGCTTTCCCAGGCCATAGCAGAGAGCTGGATCGGAAGAGGAGCAGCTGGGACTAGAACCAATGCCCACATGGGATGCTGGCACTTCAGGCCAGGGCTTTAACTCACTGCGCCACAGCGCCATCAGAAACATTAATTTATTCACTTATTGGTCTCTCCTTCACATCCCACCCTAAGAATAACTTACCGTAAACCCAGGATATTTGGCAAAACATTTCTCAAGTGGGTTAGAAAGAGAGAGAGCTAACAGATCAAACTTTATTATCCAAGGAAGAGAAGATTTTATAGTGATTTTCAAGGATGTCAGCTATCATGCAGGTAAAGGTTAACATTTGTTCTATTTTAACTCTCTGAGAAATAAGTTCACAGCACATAAAGTGATCAACGTAGAGATAGTTAAAGGCTCCCTCTTATTGGAAAAGCCTGCCAGGGGCAATGAGTATTTGTCTTAGGGTTTGCAACACTAGGTCCTTATTCCCATTTGACTCTCATTTGAACTGTGTGTAGGAAAAAGTGTAACGATCTTATGAAGCATTTTAAAGTACCTTCTGGAACTATACCTAAGGATATAGGTCAGAGGAAAAAAAAAAGAAGGGAGAGGGGAAAAGGGGGGGTGGGGAGAAAGAACAGGAGATAGAGAAGGAGGGGAGGAAGCAGAGAGGAAAAAGGAAGGAAAGAAAGGAGAAAGCAACAGTGCCACCGTCAAGTCAAAGTGGAAATAAAGACTCCAAATAGGCAGTGGTTTACTATTATCTAATATGAGGAAAGCTGTCCTTTTAAGAATGCAGTGTGAGACATGGGAAGCAAAAGCCACAGAAATTTTCAAATCATTCAATTGGTATCCACAATGGTAGTAAAACAACTTGCTTCTTTCTTCGATTGTTTTCCTATGTGTGAAACAGGCCTTTTGTGTAAAGTAGCTATACTTTTCTTCTTACCATAACATTTTCCTTCTTAGAGTATTATGTTTTTCTTCTATTTCTAGTATAACATTACTAGAATTTTCACTGTTAAAAGAAATTACACCATCAAAGCAGTTGATTCTAAAGATGTTACAGATAATCTAAACAAGGATGTCTTCTGGTGAGAAGCAGTAATTGTGTTTCATTGTAGTTTAAAAATTCATTGCTTAGGTATTTAAGGCCAATTCTATGAAAGATGAGTAAAAATAGTGTGGCAATTAAAAATTGCAGGACTTGCTGGCAATTTCATATCAGGCAGTTCTATTAAAGATTAATGAGCAGATAATCATTAGCTGGTGTTACAACTGCCTGGTATGGGAGAGAGTTATAAAGACAGATGCAGCTAAAGGCACTGATCCCTCAGGAATAAGTAAAGTCCTCTGAGAAATAAAGTTTGCCAACTTATCCAGGATGCTGCCTTTTTGGCGATGGAACAGCTTATAATTTTATCAGACAAAAGATCTAGCTAAAATATAAGATCAGATCCTTGAAAATGGTAGCATTTTAAGTAAAACCTCACTCCACCGCATTTGGTATTAGCTATCAAAAGTCTTAAAAATAATAATCTTCTAAGACTTATCCTACTATGTTTGCAGAGGTTTTATATAAAATTCTTCATAAAAACCTTTCTTTCCATCGCCTCAAGTTGAGGGGAGGAGGAAAAGCGTGGTGCATGGGTTTGAATTGGGATTGGTGAGATAAGGTTTGGAAGAGCTAGCGTATGACATGTTATTCCATCAACAAAAGTGGTATTTAAGAATGAACTTGGAGGGTGTGTGTGATACACTCTTAATTAAGTACAGAAGACCACCACTTACAAATGGTATATGCATTATGAGCTACATTTTATTATAGCATATATGTGTGTGTGTGTGTGTGTGTGTGTACATTATATGGAAGGACAAATGCTATCACTGGAATTTGCATCTATTTTATATTCCTGGCTTTTCCAAAGTTTCAACATTTCATATATATTACTTTTCTGCTGAAATAACGTCATGTTTAATTTTATCACTATCCCCTGTTAGAATCATTTAGATTGAAAAAGCACACATCATCTTCATTTTTCTATCCCAAGGACTGTCGTAGTGCATAGCAGGGCATACACACTTTTCACCAATCAACTGGGCATCTTTCTGACAATTTTTGTTGTTGTTCTCATCTACAATAAGTGTCCTATACTGAGAAAACTCCCTTGGATTCTTTTTAGGAAGCATTGCAGGTGTAAGAGCTTGCAATCCTGGAACCCTTGCACAAAGTGTGGCTATGGCATCTCTCTGTGGTCAGGGGTTTTCAGTTCTGTAGTTCACACCACAACAGAAACAGTTCTGTGGCCTTTTTGGCTGGGAAGAGTGATTGTGTC
This sequence comes from Sylvilagus floridanus, assembly GCA_949820135.1. Lineage (NCBI taxonomy): Eukaryota > Metazoa > Chordata > Mammalia > Lagomorpha > Leporidae > Sylvilagus > Sylvilagus floridanus. The sequence goes on along the minus strand of OX463236.1, from coordinate 30,219,474 downwards.
ACATGGGTAGAATTTTCATGAATGGAATTAGTGCCATTATAAAAGAAATCAAAGAGAGACACTTACGCTTCTGCCAGCGAAGACATAGCACAAAGGCAGCTATGTCTAAGAACCAAGCCCTCGTCATGCACCAAGTCTGCTGGTGCCTTGATTCTGGACTGCCCAGCCCCCAGAACTGTCAGAAAGAAAAATCTTTGGGTCAAAAGTCACCCAAGTTTGGTATTTTGGAATAGCAGTCCAAAGAACAATGGGCAGACAGACACACATTCAAAAAAAATTGCTGTCTAATCTTCCATTGTGTGGATCAATATTCTCTATTGCACTGAGTCACTGTTGATCAACATTTGGATTGTTTCCAGTATTTTGCTAACATAAAGAACAACACTATAAGTAATCTGCAAGTGAATCAATTAGATAGCTTTTAGAAGTGGTTTAGTATTTGTACTCTTACAGTTTTGATAGATATTGTCAAATTTTCTTCCAGAAGGTTATACTAATTTATCTTCATAAATAGAAGAGTGCTAATTTTGTTTTTTGCTAATGTGCCTGGGAAAGCAGCAGAAGGTGGTCAAGGTACTTGGGCCCCCACCATCCGTGTAGTCTGGCCCAGTCTGGGCTATTACATTCATTTGGAGAGGGAACCACTGGGTGAAAGATTCTTTCTCTTTCTCACTCTCTCTTTCTGTCACTCTTTCAAATAAATAAATCTTTTTAAAAGTGCTGATTTTCCCAGAGCATTACCAACAGAGGATATTATCTAATTTTTGAAATTTTTCAGTCTCATAGGGGAAAAGGATATGTCAGTATATTTTAAATTCACATTTCTCTTATGAATAATATATGGTCTCTTTTTATATGTTAGAAGTCACTTATATGGGGCTGGCGCCATGGCTCAATAGGCTAATCCTCCGCCTTGCGACGCTGGCACACCGGGTTCTAGTCCTGGTCGGGGCGCCGGATTCTGTCCCGGTTGCCCATCTTCCAGGCCAGCTCTTTGCAATGGCCTGGGAGTGCAGTGGAGGATGGCCCAAGTACTTGGGCCCTGCACCCTGTGGGAGACCAGGATAAGCACCTGGCTCCTGCCATCGGATCAGCACGCCGGCCGTGACGGCCATTGGAGGATGAACCAATGGCAAAAAAGGAAGACCTTTCTCTCTGTCTCTCTCTCACTATCCACTCTGCCTGTCAAAAAAAAAAAAAGTCACTTATGTAATCTAATTTTAGTGAAATATCTATTCAAAAACATTGTATATTTTGCTAATGGGTTGGTAGTATTTTTCTTTTTGATTTTAAGAATCACTATATAAAGGGAAATTACTTATTTGTATGGTGTTTATTAAAATATTTATGTCATGTTGACTTTTTACCTTTCCTTTAGAATTTTTTAAAAATGTAGTTTACTTGTTTTATGACTTTCTGACTTTCCTTAATTTTTTAAATGTTTATTTATTTTCACTTACTTGAAATTGACAGAGAGAAGGCAGGGTGGGGGAATCTTTCATCTGTTGGACCCCAAATACCCACAACAACTAGGGATGGACCAGGCCAAATCTAGAAGCCAGGACTCCATCGGGTTTCCAACAAGGGCTGCAATACTTTAGCCATTATCTTCTGCTTCCCAAGATGTGTTAGCAGGAAACTGGATCAGAAGTGGAGGTTCTGGGACTCATATCAGCACTCTGTAATGGGATGTGGGAGTCCCAGGCAGCAGCTTAACCGGCTAACCCACAATGCCCAACCCTGGCTTCCTGATTTTTAGTCATAGAAAATCTGTCTTCACGCCGGGCATTTTCTAATATTCTCTATGAGTAAATATTTTATGGTCTTATTTCTTACTTCATTGTCCTGCTTGGATTTCATTATGCATTTAGTGTAAATACAAATAGAAATATTTTGTTTTCCTTCCAGATGACTGTACAGTTATCTCCCACCACTTATTGAATAGTCCATCTGTCCCTCCCCCTCCATAGTCCTAGATACCACCTCTATCAAATAATGCATTTATGCATTGGATCTATTTTCATACTTCGGCTTCTGGGCTGTGAGTTTTGTCTATTTATGTATCAATAAGACACCACTTTTTAAAGTTATTGAGCCTTTACCATTTAATATAGGCATTAAAATATAATTAAGTCATCAAGTAATTATAGTTTATTGAATAGCTTCTTTGTGCTGGGACTGTTCAAGTTCCTGAGGATACAGTCATGAACAAACCCTACATGTCCTCACTCCCATCCTAGAGAGCTCATGTTCTACTGGGAGAGGGCAAACAAATAGTAAATATAGGATGTAGGATGTCATGGGATGACAAATGCTATTAAGATAAAACAGGGAAGGAAGACTTGTGGTAAGGGTGAAATTTTGTAAATAGGTGGAATGGGAAATCTTTCATTGAAGGGTACCCTTTGAGTAAAGATTTATAGGAGGTAGAGGGTGGAGCAAATATAATGCACTTGCCTGATTCAAAGAAAAGCAAAAGGGTTGTGGAGCAGGCAGAATGAGCCATGGAGGGTAAAATATTGTAAGAGAATGAATAGTGCACAGACCATAGAGAACCTTGTAAAAAGGCTTTTGTTCTGCGTGCAATTAGAGACCATTGGAGAGTATTAATCAGAAAATAATATCATTTGCCTGCATTGTAACAGGACCACATTGGCCAATGTTCCAAAATAGACTGAAGGAAGACAAGGGCAGAAGCCAGGAAATGAATTAGGAGCCTTTTGTGCTAATTCAGACAAGTGATGATGGTGGCTTGATCCCTGCAGAGACTGAAGTGGTATGAAGTGGTCAGATTCAGAACATGTTTTGAGGGAAGAGCCAATGGGATTAAAGGATTGGTGAAAGATGGCATATAAGAAAAGTCATACAGGAGTAAAGGCTGAGTTGGAACTTTCTGGATGGAGTAACTGGAATGATGAAAGTACCATTTACTAGAAAGATTATGGAAGAAACAGGCTTTGGGTGGAACTTGATTTTGGCATGTTAAGTTTGCAATGAATATTTGACATCCAAGTAGAGGATGTACAAGTCTAGACTCCAGGGAGTAGAGTCTGGTGGTGTGAAGACAGGACCAGCTGAGATTCCAAAGGAGCAAAGTGTGAACCCAAAGGCATCCCAACTATGAGCAGGTTCAATTGTCTGATAGAATCTCCCCAAGAAGCTGTGTGGGTTTCTTGTTCTTTTTAGATACAGGTTTTGAGAATTTTATTTATTTTTTCTATCTAAGTCAGTTTATGTGATTTTTTTCTGTCATCTAGGGTTAGTTTAGCCACACAGTTTTTCTTATTTATCCATTTTATTCAGCTTTTCAAAGCAGTCTCTTCTCTACTGTTAATTTATTCCATCTTTTTTATAATGTATGTTTGCAATTTTCTTTTTTTTTAAGATTTATTTTATTTATTTGAAAGACAGAGTTACAAAGAGAGGTAGAGACAGAGAGAGCGGTCTTCCATCTGCTGGTTCACTGCCCAGATATTTGAAGCCAGGAGCCAGGAGTTTCTTTCGGGTCTCGCATCTGGGTGCAGAGGCCCAAGGACTTGAGCCATCATCTACTGCTTTCCCAGGCCATAGCAGAGAGCTGGATCTGAAGAGCAGCTGGGACTAGAACTGGTGCCCATATGGGATGCCAGCACTTCAAGCCAGTGCTTTAACCTGCTGCGCCACAGTGCCGGCCCCTGAAGCTTTCTCGATCATGGTTTTTTTGTTCACTAGATAAATATGTAAAAAATAAACTTCATAACGACTAGCTTTTACATTTATTCATTTCAGTTGTTATGTTGTATCATAATTCATTTATTTATTATTTCATTTTTTAAAAAGGTTTATTTATTTGAAAGGCAGAATTAGAGAGGGAAAGAGAGAGAGAGGGTGGGGGAAAGAGAGAGGGATTGAGAGATTGAAAGATAGGGAGACAGGGAGTAAAAGAGGTCTTCCATCTTCTGATTCACAACTCAAGTGGCTACAAGAGCTGGGGATGGGTCAGGCCAAAGCCAGGAGCCAGGAGCTTCATCTGGGTCTTCCACATGGCTGCAGGGGCCCAGGCACTTGGGCCGTCTTCTACTACCTTCCCAGGTACATTAGCAGGGAGCTGGATTGGAAATGGAGCAGCCAGGACTTGAACTGGAGCCTATATGGGGTGCTGGTGTTGCAAGCAGTAGGTTAACCCATTCCACCACAACTCTGGCCCCTGATTTATGATTTAATGTTTATTAATTTGTCCTAGTTTCTTCTAGTTATTCTGTTGTTCTGTTTTAAAAAAATTGTATTTTTGAGTCTTTCCTTTTCTTTTGGGTAACATTTTAGATATATATTGTGGATTCTGATATGTAGTGTTTCTATTATATTGTTCTCTAGAAAATCTGTAGCTTTGGTTGGTCTTTGCTCTTTGACCCAAAAGCTTCCTAAGGGAAAGCTTGGCATTTTTCAGAAAGAAAATAAATTTTCTTTGTTTTCTGAGACTGTTGGCCATATTATTTCCACTTGTTAGAAATGATGATCATTTTCAGCTTTATGATCATTTTCATCTCTTTAATAAATAGTCAATATTTGTGTTTGTTCCCTGGCTACTTAAAAGAGACTGTATTTGTATATTTTCTATTAATAGAATAGAGTTCAATATAGATATTAAGTTGACATTATTACTCAGTGATATTTGGATCTTCTTAACAAAGAGCTGAATTAAAGTCTTCCACTATCTGTTTTTCCTTATTACTCCTTAGAGGTTCTGTAATTTTTGCTTCATGAATATTGCTTTTTATTTAATTTATTTATTTGTAAAAATTTTACTTGTTTATTTGAAAGTCAGAGTTAGAAATAGAATCTTCCATCCTCTGGTTTGTTCTCCAGGTGGCTGCAACAGCTGGAGCTGGGCCAGCCTGAAACTGGGAGCCAGGAGCTTCCATAGGTCTCCACACGGGTGGTATGGGCATAGACACTTGGGTCATCTTCCACTGCTTTCTCAGGCACATTAGCAGGGAACTGGATTGGAAGTGCAGCACCTGGGACACAAATCAGTGCCCATATGGGATGCTTGTGTTGCAGGCGGTGACTTAACCTGCTTTACCACAAGGCCGGCCCCGGAGTGCCTTTTTTTCATTGAATGATATTAGTCCTAAATTCTTCCTTGTCTAATATGTAAATTACAATTTTTCTTTTTGTTTGTTTGTACTTACCAGATTTAACTTTATTTAACTTACCAGATTCTATTTTATTTTGTTTTAATTGTGCCTCTTTTATTTAACATAGAGTTGAAGTTGTTGTTTTTTTTTTTTTTTAATTTTGGTTTTTTCTTTTAATGGATGTGTTTAGCCAAACAAAAAATCCTAATTTATATACTTTTGTTATAAGTATATCCTCCACAAATATTTTTGGCTATATTACCTAATATGTTTTGGAATTTGTAAGGTTTTTTTTAAATTTACCATTTCAACCATCTTTAATCACATAGTTTCATGGTATTAAGTGCATGTACATAGTTCCACAACCATCATCTCCCTTTACTGAGATTTATTAGCTGACTTTGTATATATCTTTTATTGAGTTCTATCATATTGTTTTCTCTGTTTTTTATAAAAATGATGTGCTATCTGTTGGTTCTTGGATTTGTGACTATGTATATACCTGTGTGTGGATGTATTTATAATAATAACTTTTGTTAGTTCACTAATATGATAAAATCACTTTTAAGAGATTATTTCTTTATTTGAATAACACAGAGAGAGAGAGAGAGCCTGAGAGGTAGAGAGAGCTGCCATCCTTTGGTTCATTGTCTGAATGGCCATAAGGGCTGGGTCATTGGTAGGCCAAAGCCCAGAGCCTGGAACTCCTTCTGGGTCTCCCACAGAGGGTGGCAGGGGCCGAAGTTCCGGGCGGTTTTCCAGGGCTTTCCCAGGCACATTAGCAGGGAGCTGGATGGGCAGTGTAGCAGCCAGCAATGCAGACAGAGGTTTAACCTGCTGTGGCATAGCCCTGGCTCCCAATAAAATCATTGTTCACAGAGAAAAATCAATGCTTTTCCAATGCTACTGCCTTTTCCTCTAGTCAATTTTAGTCAATACTGTTATCTTTCTTGATGTTTGATTTTGTATTGTTAAATACGCTTATGCTTCTGTTACTTGGTTTGTTAGCTTTAAATGATATCCTTTGACTTCTAGCTTTTCCTGATAAAGCAATCTGCAAGTTTCTTGTACATTCCACACCCACACCCCGTTTCATTGTTTTGTTTACTTAGTTTTTATACTTGTTAACTGTCAGGTCACACAACATTTACATTCTGATCTGCAATGCTAATTCTATTACTTTTACTTCACAGTTACATGAAGTTTTTGCTCAGTGAGACTTCCTTTTGGTCTATCCTACCTTGAATGATTTTACACTTTAGGAGTCTTGTGGGGACAATATTACCTGAATAGACCCTTTTATCTAATCTTCCTTAGATTACACCTCTTCTAATCTTTATCTAATCCAGTCTTTTGAATACTGAAGGTATCTTGTAGGATTATTGTGAGGATTAAATAAATTAATATAATTCAAGCACGGGGATTCAGCACCCAACACAAATGTTAGCTGGTACTCATCTGACCTGGGCCTCCTCCACCCCTATCCCAACACTCTGAATTAGGTGCCCCTTCTCTGTGAACCTCTACCTGGCACTTGTCACACTGGATTGTAATTGTCTCTTTCGTTCCCCCCACCCCCACCTTTGTTTCTTTGGTGCATAGCAGAATACCTGGAACAGGAAGTACTTAAATGTTTCGAATCAAATGAGTTAACAGATTCTTTAAAAAATCAGAATAGGAACCTCTGTTGAGGATGGTAATTGGAGGTAAGTGAATCCTGGCAGTGATTTGAGGGAATAACTTCATGACCGTGTTCTTTGTTTCCAGACTTCGCTTCTAATGATGATTATGGGAGAGCTGGAGCCTTCAGAGGGTAAAATTAAGCACAGCGGAAGAATATCGTTCTGCTCTCAGTTTTCCTGGATCATGCCTGGCACCATTAAAGAGAACATCATCTTCGGAGTTTCCTATGATGAGTATAGATATAAGAGTGTCATCAAAGCTTGCCAACTAGAAGAGGTAAGCAATTATGTGAAAAATTTCTGATTATGCTTATAAAACTTCCAAACTACCTGTTATTGATTTTAGTCTTTATAAATTAACAATTTCTCTTTGGGTAAGCTGCTACAGGTAGATCCTTTAATAAAACACGTGACTACTACTTTCAGAAGTTTGCAAATACGTGAACTAGATGCAATTTATTTTTTTAAATGATGGGCTAGGTTGGTATATTAAAAACTATGAAATGGTGGGAATTTTGTTCACTCATTAGTGGGACAGCTGTCCTCAATGGACATTTATATAGCGTGCAGTTTTTAAAAAGATACTTCAGAATTATGTAAGAGAATTTTAATAACACCATAAGCTAATGGAGCCCGTATTGAGCTGCCAGCGTAGGATCAGAGAGAGAAAGCTGTGACAGTATCTTTTCCTCAATGTTGAACATACAGAAGTATAACCTTGTGATTATAATTCTCTGAAGCAGGCAAAATGAAGATGATGCTATTGAATCTTTTTTTAACAAACGTAATATTGACCAATAGGCTAATTATCTGAAAATAGTATAAAATTTTCCAAGTGGAGACCATATAAGGATATGATAGTAGGTTCAATAATTACTGATATAAATGTTAGGGTCCAGAGTATATTATTATGAGTTTTGTCAAAAGTTTTACTTGAGTAGTGATTCTGATTAAAAATTAGTATCTTTGATAGATAGTATTTGGTGCTGATGAATTTTTTACATTTCCATTTATGAAAAATTATAATGGGAAAAATTAAGCTTAAATACAATATAAATAAAGGAAAATGTGAATTAGATGGAAGATACAATTCTTACAAAAGAGAGCTGTAAGGTTATCCAAATGGAGCCCCAAGTGTACACTGACTCATTCAAAATTTTTTAAAGCTCCAGTCTGTTTCTGTACACTTTGAGAGCATAATGAAAATTTGTTGTATAAAAGTATTGGATTCTTCATTTTTCAAAATTTAAGCATCCAGAAATAGTATTTCATAGTCTTGAGGTTGGAACCCTGCATTTATTATCAAAAAAAAAAATTGATGTGTTTCCTAGTTTGGGACTTGCAGTCATAGTGCCTTGCGAGATGAATCATGGAGTTCATTTTCTTATGAGTAGAAAGGTATTGGAAGATTTCTGGTAGACTATTTTGGTTCTTGCTTTGAATCTAAGTTTTATGTAGAAATGATTTTATAAATGGTGGTTTGATCCTCCATAGAAACTAATAAAATATGTATTTAACCCAAAATAAAGCTTAGGTATACTACTAGTAGTAAATTCAAAGCTGTGGGTTCTTCATTCATGGAATGAACAGTTACTAATTTCTAAATACTTAGCTAAGTTCTGGAATACCAAGTTAAATAAGACTTAGTCCATCTTCTGAATGGTTCATAGTAGGGAGCCTTGTGTTAATAATGAAAGATTGTGTAGTATGTGATTTATACCTAAATAGAACTGTTAGAAAATAGTAAGAGAAGGAAGAGAAGAGGAAGAGTATATTCTTTCTTTTTTTTTTCTGATTGTATGGCTAACCTTGAAAAAACTTTTGAAGAATATAATTCAGTAGTTTTAGCATATTCAAAGGTTTGTACAGCCATCACTTGATTTTTGGCCCCTTTGTAAGAACCCCATACCCACTGGCTATCAATGCCTATTCGCTTGTCCCTAACCCGCTTCCCTCATAGTCCTAAGTAACCACTAATCTCCTTTCCATCTCTGTAAGTTTGGATATTCAGGACATTCTGCTTACATGGAAATAATACAATAGGTCTTTGGGGCCTAACTTTTTTAAGTACAAGAAGGTAAAGAATCTTACTTCTGTATTTTATATAATACACACCAATAGGTGCTGGAAATAAAAAAATATATATGGATAGACTATAACCCATAAAGTTCTAGGATTCATGAAAAAGTGGGATAAACATATCAATACAGAGTTTAATTGATGCTTATGTAGACAATGAAAGATGTGTGTTAATAGGTAAAGTTTGAAAGAGGAAATGGGAACTTCTTCTGGGTCTGCCTGTTGTAAAGACTAATCTCTACATGAAGAAACAAGGCTAAGGACCTCTGATGGAATGATTCACAATGGAATTCCAAGGCTGACAAGAATGAAACCTATGGCCTTGGAGGAATTTTTCATTTAAGAACAAACATCAGAGTTGTCAGTGAAGTGAGGGGAAGGTTCATTTATGTAAACTCGGAGCATGATGAGTAAATGGGTTGTTGAGAAGGCTGAGACATACATATAAGGTGCCTAGCATAAAATCTGTACTATTAGCTTATTTCCTGTTCCCTTTGAGGTAGAGAATGCTGTTTAAGAGCCTGACATAGGAGAAATACTTTTTAGACTTATTCTTGGTAGTGAATGAGAAGATGGGGGTTTGTGTAGTTAAGGTAAACTGTAAGGGAACCATAAAGCTAAAGGATTGTGAAAAGCCATCAGTGTGCATGTTGATCATGACAAAAGTAGTTGTTTGGGAAATTATAAAGATAATCACTTATATAATGGCAGATGATCTTTGTCAGCAGTTCATTATGATGCAACAAAGGTTGGGTTAACTGTACTCTCTGGGCTTAGCTGAAGGCTATCAACCTGCTTGGCAAGTTCAGGGGGACTGTCTGTAAAAACAATCAGCATGAATGAATAAAAGGTAGAAACATTCTAGACAGAGGAAACTTTAAACAGATCCACAAGACATGAAACCATTTGGTTGACATAGGCCACCACAAGGATTTTTGTTGTTGTTTTTAAAATATTTATTTATTTCTCTGAAAGAGTTACAGAGAGAGAGAGGAAAAACAGAGAGATATTCCTCTGCTGGTTCACTCCCCAAATGGCTGCAATGTCCAGAGCTGGGGTCAATCCTAAGCCAGGGGCCAGGAGCTTCTTCCAGGTTTCACACATGGGTTCAGGGGTCTCAGCACTTGGGCTATCCTCTGCTGCTTTCCCATGTGTATTAGCAGGGAGCTGGATCAGAAGCAGAGCAGCCAGGGACTTGACCTGGTGCCCATATAGGATGCCGGTGCTGTAGACAGTGGCTTAACCCACTGCACCATAGCATCAGCCCAGCCACAAGCATTTTGATAGAAACTAGAGTGTAACTTGTGGATAATGATTGGAGAGGACAAAAGCTGGCTAGCCATCTCCTTCTATACTAGGCTCAGAAATTTGGTCTTGGAGGGAGCTTCAAATTTAAGGCATAATACTTGCCTGTGATAATGTGGACATGTGGAATAGCAAAATAAATAAATAAATAAATAAAAAAAAAAGAAAAAACAAGTTTCTAAAGATCATTATTATACTTTCTATGTACTCAGTTTTATGCTTTGTAATTTGGGGATAATATTATCTACTTTGTTGACTTTTGTAGATTCTTCTGGTACAGGAAAGTTTTTAATAAGAAGCTTTTATTATTATTAATGTTAGTCACTATTCTGACTAGATGGATCAACTTTGGCAGTCAAAATAAGAAGTTATTTTACTAACCTAGATAATATTTAAGATGGAATAGAAAAGAGAAAAATTAGGTAGAGGAATGGAAATATAAGGAATGTCATATTTATGTATTATTTACATCCAAAGAAATAGGCAAGAGGAGAAATGGGAATATGAGAAAGTGAATTTTTTTCATCAGGAAATTTGAGAACAAATAAATTGGTTTCCAACACGAATTGGAAACGTGACTAGGTGGAAATACTATGGGTTTAGGGGAGAAAGACCTGGGGATGAACTGAATGGAAGTGAGATATCTCATCAGTTCAGAAGATCACAGATTTTGCTAACAAAATAACAATGAAAGGTGCCTCTAGTGAGATTTAATAGTCATTAATATTGATAATTCATTTTCTTTTTTTGGTTAGATTTATTTATTTATTTAAGAGAGAGATTTACAGAGAGAGGGACAGAGAAAAAGGTCTTCCATCCACTGATTTGCTTGCCAAATGGCTGCAATAGCCAGATCTGGGTTGATCTGAAGCCAGGAGCCAGGAACCAGAGCTTCTTCCAGGTCTCTCACAAAGGTGCAGGGGCCCAACCACTTGAGCCATCTTCTGTTGCTTTACCAGGCTAAAGCAGAGAGCTGGATTGGAAGATGAGCAGCTGGACACACTGGTACCTATATGGGATGCTAGGATCACAGGGGGAGGCTTAGCCTACTATGCTACAGCACAGCCCTGATAAAATGTTCATTTGTTAGTATACAATTCACACTTTTCCTTTACTTGAAAGTTTTAGCAGTATCAAATAAAATATTCAGCTTTTTATTTCAAAGAATCTCTGTGTCTCTACTATTTTCTGTCCTGCTGACTTCTGTAACTGCAACTTTAAACTTTCCTAGTAATCTTACAACAGGCAAAAACACCCAAGCATTTTCTAAATTTCTGTACTTTAAACTGGAAGAATATAGTAAGTCCAATGAGAAAATTAGTGTGTGCAATTCTCTTCTCTATGCTGAATGTTTCATATCTGTTGTTCTTATCTATGCAACCACATGGTAAATTCCTTGAGAACAGCAACTCCAAAAACATTATGTTAATATACTCCACCTAGCACATTGAGAGAATGGTAAATTCTTCTCGGATGATTGTCTTGGAAATGTTTTGAAGTAGGCATGTCCCTTGCAAGAATTTTGCTCAGAAAATGTTCTTCTGTGAGCCTCAGAGTTCAGAGTTTGAGCAGACAATTGTATGGCACCATATGTTGGCTAGAAGTAAAAAGTACAAATAACTGAAAGTGCTAGTCCATCTTGACAATCAAAGACGGAAGTTTCCCCTACGTTCAATGGCTTGAAAGTTCCTAATCTTGTTCTTGTTAAGTAAGTGTTCTTACCTTTGAAAAAGCACACTGAGAACAATACAGTAGAATACCTGTGGACAAATGAAGGTTTTATTTTTCAAGTGTGCAGGAGTTGTGCTCCTGGGAACCTGTGTTACCTACAGAATCCCCAAGGATTAAGCCAACGGTGCCAGCACAGAGGCCTCAATATTCGCCCTGTGGCCTCATCACCAAACACAAACATTTGTGCATCAGTATGTTTTCATTTTGACTGCCAAAGTTGATCTGTTTCTTAATGGGTTACATCCAAACTTGGAATTGGAGGTGAGAACAGAATATTCTCTTCCTCACTTCTGTTTTTGCTCAGCTCTGAGATCTGCAGAACACTTCGTGCATGTTATGATGCTCAGTGTCATAGGAGCAGTCAGGCAGGTGTAAATTTGGATAGGAGAAAGCATGCACAGCATATTTCACATAGTTTTCTGTTTTCAATTTGCTGTTGGAACTGAATCACTTCATGGGATAGCCTGAAGACTTTATCACAGGGAAGGGCATGGAGATAGTTTTCTGTTGATAGAGTAGTTTGCAATGCAAGCTGTGGGTAGGCAAGTCATGTACAGATTCCTCACCTTTAAGTGTCCTCTTTTAGGAGCAGCTCAGTGCTTTATACTTATATATCTTACTTTGAATCCAGATTAAAGAGAATGGATTCCTAGCCAAATTTATAGTTACTTTTAAAAATACCATATGCCTCTCTGTAACCATTAACTTGTCCTCTCATTTTTCTTCTCAGGTAACCAAACTAGCCTTACAGTCCTCCTAAACATATGTAGTCATTGTAACTGCCCCTGGAGACTGTGCTAGCTTAAAAAGAAGAATCAATATCATTGGGTCCTAGTTCATTTACTTATCCTGCATAAAATTATAATTGTATTTTGTTATTAAAGGAGAGACAGACTTCCCTGTCCTCCTGTCTTTTATTTGTCCAGAATTCCAATTCTACTGCAATTGATCAATACCATAGTCTACCACATAGCTCCATGGCTAACAGGAATAGAATTCTAGGCAGAAGAGTGTTTGGGTAATGAATACTTGGCCTGTCTTTATTCATTGACTCGCTCTCATGAAAGTTCTTGGTTTTGGAGAAGTCATTGGCTTTTATAATAGTGCGTGGTGGGAGGTAGGGGTGGAGAGTATGCGAAGGAGGTCAGGAGCTTAGAATTTGTAACTGGTTTCCACAAGTTGTTGCAATACTTGTGAAACCACAGACTGATCCACATTAAGAAAGAATCTGTCATGACAGCCATTACATATGCATTGTAATGAAAATATTTATCATGTAAGATGAAGAAGGTAAAATTTTCATGTGTTTTTATTCTACCACCACTTGGTAGCTTTCATATTTAAGCCACTAGAACAAAATAAAATTGGAAAGGAAATTGGCAAGAATTTACTAAACCAAAAAAATTCTTAGGAGGGTAGTTGGCAAGAAGTATGAAAAATGGGAGGGAAGTGAGCAAAGAAATGAGTTAACATTGGTTCTAGAAATTCCATCATGTAGATATCACATGACTAATTAAATGTGAATTTGACCTCTGGATCTCTGGGTCTGGCCAAAACTAACTTTTAGGACAGACTTGAGGCTTGACTTTTGAATGGTCAACCCACCACTGTCGGAGAATTCACAAATATTCAGTTGGGAGAACTGAAAATAAAGAAGGTGGCATAGATATTAGCACTTGCATTTGTAGTACCCAACACATAATGAACGTCTAAAATGGATATTTGAAACACATTCAACTATGTACCCTAAACCAGAAAAAGCACATTAACTGTACCTTGAACTACCTGCGATTTTCCACTGATAAGTAATTAAGTTTGAAAGCACCTGCAGCTATTTATTGTGATATGAAGCAAGAACATCCATTTTCTAAAACTATTGAATCAGAACCAAAGAGGAAAGCCATTGGACTTTGTAAGTTAAACTGCTGTTTCGCTTAATTTGAGTCCTGGAACTTAAAAACCAATTGTAGCTAACATTTGTGTCAGCATTGTGCTGAGTAGTTGGCATGAATTGGTGTGCTTTGATTGAATCTTCATTTTCCGCTTACATAGTGACAGCTTTGCATAGAGTTTGCAGTTAAAGTGCAAATATACTGAATTCCAAAAGTGTGAGCTAAGATTTAAGGATTAAGATCACAACTGTAGAAATAATTATTAAGTTAACAAATGAGAGATCATATGTCTCCAAAACCAAAATAGTCTTAAGCCTGCCCCTCCTAGTTGGATTTGGGCAAGTCAACAGAACAGTAGCACACAAAGGTAATTATAACTGTCTGAGACCAAGCTATCCCATGAATAAATAATGAAATTAGGACTGGTGCTATGGCCAAATGGGTTAAGCTGCTATGTATTATGCCAGCATGCCATATTGTTGTGTGGGTTCAAGTATTTGCTGCTCTACTTCTGATAGAGCTCCCTGCTGGGGAAACAGTGGAAGGTGGCCCAAGTACTTAGGACCATGTCACCCACATGGGAGACCCAGATGGAATTCCTGGCTCCTGGCTTTGGCATAGCCTAGTCTGGTTCATTGAGGCCATTTTTGGCCTTTCTCTCTTTCTCTCTGTCTCTCCCTCCCTCTGTCACCCTGTCTTTCAAATAACTAAGCAAATAAATCTTTTAAAATAATGAAATTAAGATAGTTAAGCTAGGCCTGCATAGATAAGAGACAAAATAAAAAAACATTAAGTTTTCCACAGGTAAAAGCCATAATGTGTCATTAAATATGTGACTGATATTTCAACTCTCTTGAAGAATTGGGATTCTTGATTCTGTACTGACAGAGTTCTCCATACTAAAGAGATGTCTAATTGAAGGCGATAAAGAAAAGATCTTACACTTGTTTTTAAGAACCTTAAATATAGAAGGGGTCTCAAAGAAATCTGTAGCTGTCTTACAATCTAATCTGCCCTGGTTCTAGTTCTCAGTGTCTTATTAGCTTCCTGACTCTATGGCCATAGAGAAATGTTCGTGAAGATCTTCCCAGGAAGGGAACCTTGATGTTCCTAAAGATTGAATACTCAAGCAGTCCTTAAAATGGCAGATTGTATTACCACTGTTACTTTTATAGAACCAAGTCTATAATACCTACTTTTCATTTACAAAGCTATTTACCCTTGAGTTGGATTTGCTTAAATAATGATTTCAGAAAGTATTTGTTGAATTCCTTCTGTGAACACAACACTGTGTTAGGCATTCTGGATGATGCCTGCAAGTATAACACAGATGTTTGTATGGAGAGAAATACACAAGCATACACACTCACTCATTCATTCATTCATTTAGCAAATACTTATGAATGTAAACATTAAACTAGGGATTGTCTTAAACTCCGAACACAGTCCTCAAAGGGCTTTCATTTTAGTGGAGAAAATGAACAAGTAAAAACAATCACAGGTTGACAAGTTCTGTGATATTGCTTAACGTAAGGTCCTTATGTAGGTGCAGGTAAACAGCACTTTATCTGGTTGTAGAAGGTCCGGAGAAGCTTCCTTGGTAGAAGTGACATCTCAGCTGAGAGATGATGGATGAGTACAAGTCATCTGAGTGGAGAACAACCCTGCTGAACACTCTGGGAAGAGGAGAGAATGTACAAAGTCTGAGGCCAAGAGAGGACTCTGTACATTCAAGGAGCTATAGATAATTCTCTGTAGCTGGTGTGCAGAATGAAACGAGCCTGCACTCAAGAGAGCACCTGCACTTTTGAGGAGTTAGTGGTGTGGTAAGGCTGGAGTCTGGAAACGAAGGAGTTTGGTGAGAGGTGATACAGGGAGAGGGAAGTTATATTAAGAACTTTGTAGGATACATGAAGACAGTTAAGTGGAGGGCCGTAGGACTCACTGAAGGGCTAGGAGTTAGTGGTGATAGGAGCAGATTTCCATTTTTGAAGGTGTCTCTGGCTACAGCATAGAGCATGGATTATTGGAGAAGGGGCATGGCAGGGGAGGGGCACCCTTTAGAGGCTGTTTCAGTGACTCGCGTGAGAGATGGTGATGATCTGCTGGTGAGGACAGCAGGGGAAAGGAAACTGCTTGGTTCCTGAAATAACTAGAAGATCAAATGAATGGCCGGAGTCACTACTTTGATATGAAGGGAGAAAAAGGGATGAATGAAAGGTGGTGGCAAGTTTTTTTAAAGGATTTATTTATTATTTGAAAGGCATAGTTACAGAGAGGCGGGGTGGGGGGGAGAGAGAGAGAGGACTTCCATCCACTAGTTCACTCCCCAAATGGCCACAATGGCCATAGCTGGGCTGACCTGAAGCCAGCAGCCAGCGGTGCAGGGGCCCAAGGACTTGGACCATCTTCTACTGCTTTCCCAGGCCGTAGCAGAGAGCTGGATTGGAAGTGAACAAGAGCCAGGACTTGAACTAGTGCCCATATGAAATGCTGGCACTGCAGGCAGGGTTTTATCTGCTACAAAATAGCACTGGCCCCAGCAAGTGTGTTTTAAAAATGTAATTAATTATTTTTAAACATTTTTCAGTTTTTTGAGGTATAATCAACAAATAAAATTGTATGTTTACCATGTATAATGTGATGCTTAAATATATGTAAATATCATCAAATTTTACCACAATCAAATTAATTAAGATATCCACCAATTACATAGTTATGTGTGTGTGTGTGTGTGTGTGTGTGTTGAGAATATTGAGACCTAGTTTCTTAACAGTTTTTAATAAAATAGCACAGCCATAGTCAACATGCTGTGTAGAAGATATCCTGACCTTATTCATCCTAACTGAAACTATATCAAAGTAATTGAGTCCCTACCATCCACACTGGACCTAAATTGAGTTCCTGGCTCCCAACTTTGGTTGCAGCCCAGGCTTGCTATTGTGGGCCTTTGAGGAGTGAACCAGTGAACCAGTGGATGGGAGCCATGTCTCTGACTCTGTCTCTGTGCCTCACAGATGAATAAATTAAAAGAATTCAAAGCCTTTCTAATGATCAGAAAGTACTCAATATGATTTGTCAGTAAAGAGCAGGACACTGAAACAAGACTGAGCCCGAGAAGGCAAACAGTTGAAGATTTGTTGCAAAGAGAAACGGGATGGCTTATAGCACAAGGAGGCAGAAACCCTAGAACGTGTTTGCTGGATTAGACTCAGCCAGGTATAGACGTCGCTCTTCTGTTGAAGTAAGATGAACAAAGTTAAAATGCTGCAGATGCAGCTGTGACAGAAGTGTATTGGGAAATTGAGTCATTCCGTCAGAAATGATTATTGAACTAATTCCATGTGGCAAGCATCATTTTAGAAACAGTGATAAACGTTACAGTCCTTATTCTTATGTAATGTACAAATAACTTTAGAGAAGACAGATTATAAATAAGCAAGAAGCCCCTAACGATACCTTTTCCCCCCAGTGGTAAATACAGTAGGCACACTGGAAAGAGTGTGATGTATAGGCTGCCGGGGGGAGTGCTTTTCCAGATCTCTGTGTTCCACTTCATCTGCTAGCGTTTCTGTCTGTTTATGCTTCCAGTGCAGTTTGCTCATCATTTTGTTATTATAGAGTTACCGTCCTAATGAAGGTGGTGGTGTGTATTCCCTTACAGCCTAGACAAAGCAAAAAACAAGACCAAAAAAGGGACAGAAAGATGGAAGGGCCTCTCCTTCATTTTCATATTTTCTCTGACTGGTGAAATCCACTTCTGTACAGGACCCTAACTGCAGAGGAGTCCTGGGAACCCAGTGTTTAGTGTCCTAGTAATTGTCTCCTCCACAGCTGCTTTTCTTTATTAAGGAAGCACCATAACCAAAGCAACATTTTATAAGATCTGACTCACGTCAGTATGGAAACTGGAAGGAGATAATGAATCTGTTGTGCCTAGAAATTTGTGAAATATTGCTGCTCACTTTTTAAGAAAAAGGCATGGGGGGCCAGCGCTATGGCACAGTGGGTTAAAACTCCTGCCTGCATGGCTGGCATCCCATATGGGTGCCTAGTTGAGTCCCAGCTGTTCCACTTCTATCCAGATCTCTGCTATGGCCTTGGAAAGCAGTAGAAGCTGGCCCAAGTCCTTGGGCCTCTGCACCTGTATGGGAGACCTGGAAGAGGCTGCTGGCTTCTGGCTTTGGATCAGCTCATCTCTGGCCATTGTTGCCATTTGGAGAGTGAACCAGCGGATGGAAGACCTTTCTCTGACTCTACCTTTCTCTGTAATTCTGTCTTTCAAATAAATAAATCTTTTTTTTTTTAAAGGAAAAGGCATGAAAAGAAACTTGTTCAGGATTTCATGTCTTATAACTGGTGGAACCAGCAATAGAATCCAGATCATCTGACTACTTATCTTTTGGTTATGCCCTAGAAGCATGGCATATTTGAAAAGAAACTCTATCTTAGTAATGACTTATCCTTTGCACATTGCAGAGTTTTAGGTGTGTTTTCTAAAAAGATTTATTTTTTATTTGTTTGAAAGTCAGCTACAGAAGAGAGAGAGAGAGACAGAGAGAGAGAGAGAGAGAGAGAGAGAGAGAGAGAGCGCGCTTCCATCTGCTGGTTCACTCCCCAAGTGGCTGCAATGGTGGAGCTGTGCCAGGTTGAATCCAGGATCCCAGAGCTTCTTCTGGGTCTCCCATGTGGGTTCATCTTCTGCTGCTTTTCCAGGCACATTAGCAGGGAGTTGGACTGAAGTGGAGCAGCTGCGACTTGAACCAGCACCCATATGGGATGCCAGTGTCACAGGTGGCAGCTTTACCACTGTGTCACAATGCTGGCTCCAACATCGCAGGCTTTTAATTAGAATTTTGTGCTAGTAAATTTCATGGTGTGAGTATTATTAAACCTTTGAGACTATAAATTTGCTGTTTGTAAAGGAGATTTTGATATCAAACATTAGTGGGCTAATTGTGTTGAGGATCCCATGACATACTTTAAAAATATTTTCAGAATATTTATTTTACTATAAATGATATTTTTAAGCTACCAAAATACTAACAAGTATATCTTGGAAAACCCACCCATTCTAGCATATCTTTCCAGATATTCTCTTGAATTATATTCTATTTTTCTTTTCTCCTTGGGGCAGAACCTGTTCTTCAGGCATCAGAACCTTACATTTAAAATATGGAGCCCTGATTAGGTAGACAGTCATTCCAGCAGAGAAGGCTGCTTAGGGGAAGTTGATCAGCTCTTCAAAGAATAAGGTGATGAGAAGCATTTCAGCCATGATGAGTGGTTAAGTATGAGGCCCATCTCCTAAGGAACTAAACTGCAAAGCAGGAGACTTGTAAGGACCTGGAAAACATGGTAGGAAGTCCGAAGCAGGACCACATTCAAGAAAACACAGCAATATACCAATGAAGAACCAAGAATTCTTTTTCAGGGTTTGAATTTGTCCTTGCATTTTTGGTGGACAGTCCCAGAAGAGATAGTTAAGGAATTAGCAGTTCTTATATGCCACTTCGTAGGCCAGCTGAATCTACATCATCTAGGGAGCCAGGTCTCTGGTGCCCATATGGGATGCTGGTTCTGCAGGCACTGGTTTACCTAATATGCCAGAACACTGGCCCCATCAGGTATCTTTTCGAATTTCATTTTCTTGGGTATACTTACCTCAAATACCTTACATTTTAAAAAATGCTTGAGGTTTTTTTTTAAAAAAATACTTATTTATTTATTTGAAAGTCAGAGTAACACAGAGAAAGAAGGAGAGAGATCTTCCTTCTGCTGGTTCACTCTCCAGTTGTCCACAATGGCCAAAGCTGCGCCATTCCAAAGCGAGGAGCCAGGAGCTTCTTCCGGGTCTCCTACATGGGTGCAGGGGCCTAAGGACTTAGGCCGTCTTTTACTGCTTTCCCAGGCCATAGCAGAGAGCTGGGTAGGAAGTGGAGTAGCTGGGACTCGAAATAGTGCCCATATGGGATGCTGGCACCGCAGACAGCGGTTTTACCCTGTATGCCAAAGCGCTGTCCCCAAAAGCTGCTTTAGTTTTTAAAATTCAGTTTCAAATACAAGTACAGACTCCCTCCAACACATGAAAAAAAAAATAAAAACTAAAGAGACACAGAGACATGAGCTGAATTATGTATGTACTCACAAGATCATATGTAATATATATATATAATGTATATTAAACAAGAGTTTACTATTAGTGACAAAAAGAGTATACTATCTATTAGAACAGTGTTTTGTAGTTTTGTTGTGTCCAGAAAAAATTGTATTGGAATGTGAGTTTTCTGCTATAAATCAGTCACTACCTATCAGTGAAAGAAAATCTTTTTAATTTTTTAAATAATATTTTAAATTTATATATGGTGGACAAATTTTATATAGAGTTAGGAGCATAGTGATACTTTCCACACTCCCCCCTCCTTCCTTTCTCAGTCTTTCTTTTAATTTTTACAATGACATACTTTCAGTTTATTTTATAATCATAAGCTTAACCCTTTACTAAGTAAAGAATTCAACAAATAATATGAAAAGAAAAAATTAACAAAACAATGTTCCTCAACAGTAAGGACAAGGACTGAATAATCAGATTTTTAAATTGATTAAAAGTTCTTACTTCTGCTGACTTCCAGCAGGTATTGGTTTTCAGCCTATATTTCTATATACAGCTGTTTGTAATAGTCTGAATTAGTCGACAAATTATCTTACCTATAAACAGAGAGCCTCAGTTTTCAATTATGAGTTCAGGGGTGTCTTGTTTTCTACTGTGGAAATTTAGTTGTGTTGCTATATATCATACAGAGCTATGTAGCACTCCTGGGAACGTACCCTCATTTATAATAGCCACCTGCAAAAAGTGTTTAATTAATTCTTTCTCTTTCCAGCATTCTCTTGGCTCTGTCACCTTCTCTCACTTCCCTTCCTCTCTTCTCCCAATCTGTTCCCTCTGCTCACTTCACACTTCTTTCCCCCATCCTGTTGCCCAATTTCCTGTGCATAAATCATCAGATTACTAAATATTAATAACAATGGCGGTAGCAGGCCAATGATTCACTGCTAAATACCTGCTTTATTGAATGACATTATCTCCGAAGTCCATGTTCCTTTAACCTCAGCTTCTCACTCTCCTCTCAGCACAAGCATCTCTATTGTCAAGGTTGTTTTAAAAAGTGATAAGCCACCCATAAACCAAGGTTTATAGTCACAGGAAGCTCAAATGTACTCTGCAAATATTGCAAAATTACACAGAATCCTTAAGTGTAACACTCCACCCTTTCTTTAAAATTCTCTCTCTCAGTATAATAGCACCCTATATCCTTGCCCCATTGTATGTTCAGGTCAGAGTTAATGAGTTTTGTATTAGCAATTTCTCCTTAACAACTTCTGGTTCATGTGGTCCAGTTGAATAATGTTAGGGTGACGGAGTTTAGTTCCTTGTTTTTTTTTAAAGAAAGTGAAATGGTACACTTGCATGGAAAGGCCATATATCACACTGGATATTTTATACACTCCTTAATAATAAACTAAGTTAATCTTTATTGCACACTTACTATAATATTACTTTGACCCTCTCTAGTACTCTTTATCTATTTTCAAGTGTTTTACAATCTCAGTACACAGACTCCTTTGAAGTTGGCATTTGCCTTTCTGACCAGCATGTTGTAAAGGAAGCCAGCGAATGAACACGTGTCTGAGTGAGCAGCTCAGGCCTTCGTAGACATTGTAGTCTTAGGTTAAAATGCAGATTCCTAGGCCCTGCCCAAGTTCTCTTAAGGGGTGCAATGTTTTCTTTTTTTAAAGATTTATTTATTTATTTGAAAAAGTTATGCAGTGAGAAGGAGAGTCAGAGCTCTTCCATTCTCTGGTTCACTCCCCAGGGCTGGCCAGAGCTGGGCCTGGCTGAAGCCAAGAGCCATGAGCTTCTTTCGGGTTTTCCATGTGGGTGACAGAGGCTCCAGCATTTGGGCCGTCCTCTGCTGCTTTCCCAGGCATATTAGCAGGGAGCTGGATCCGAAGTAGAGCAGCCTGGACACAAACCAGCGCCCATATGGGATGCTGGTGTCATAGCAGCTTTACTTGCTATGCCACAATGCTGGCCCTGAGGTGCAACACATTTTTTTTTTTTTTTTAGATTTTATTTGTTTATTTGAGAAGCAGAGTTATAGAGAAGGAGGGAGAGACTCAGAAAGGTCTTGTATCCGCTGGTTCACTCCCCAAATAGCAGCAACAGCTGGAGCTGGGCAGAAATGAAGCCAGGAGCCAGGATCTTTTTCCAGGTCTCCCATGCAGGTGCAGGGGCTCAAGCACTTGGGCCGTCTTCCACTGCTTTCCCAGGCCATAGCAAAGAGCTGGATCAGAAGAGGACACAAACGGGCACTCATATGAGATGCCAGAACCCCAGGCAGAGACTTAACCTACTGTGCCACAGCACCGGCCCCGAGGTGAAGCAGTTTTAAAGTAACTTGTCCAGACCATTCTGGTCAGAAGGACCATGCTTTAAGAACTAATGATCCAGATATTCAATTTTATCTGTAGGTAAACTGTGCTGGGAAAATTATTTAAATTTAAATGGCACTGGAGGATGGTTTGAAAGAAAGTTTTTTCAGTCTTTCCATAAAAATACTAACCATTATATATTTGCTATTTGATAAACAATTCAAGATTTTTAAAATCAAATATAAACTTTTAAATATTATGATTAATTTTTATGATGCCAAATTATACCCAGCATTTTAATTCCAGTGATTTCTCTCATTTCCCCCAATAGTTTTTGTGGATAACTCCAAGGTAGCACTAGGGAACCTGCGATGTGAGTATAGAGAAATAGCATTTGTCTTCTTGTTCAAGGCTTCTCTGAGCAGCCTCTTCTCTTAGACTGCTTTATTAACAACTCAGGGTAGCACCAGGCGGTATAACTTTCTGTTCAGATTGTGACTTTCACAGAGGCAAGTATCTGAGGGCTGAAAACCAACACCCCTAAGATAAATAACAGTGCATACAAAACAGTGCTTTATGTTAAATCAAATAGAGAAAGCCAAATACCAATAAATCTTCGCATGAACCATAAACCACACAATCAGAATAGATGTGTTCATACAGGATCCTGGTGTTGCCAATGTGTTTGGTTTAAAATCACAGTCCTCCTCAATCTGTCCACACTGTTTTGTTTCATTTCAGTCTCAACAGCTTTATATGATGATTTCTGAGATACTTTCTAAATTCTAAATTCTAAATTCTAAATTCCAGTTATCCAGAGGTACACATTTTTGTCCATAAATGCTCAGTCCAGAAAAAGAAGTGAAATACTATGGCTCACTTAGGACATCAAATATTTTCAGATGCAGGACCATTTTATTTTCATACATTTAAAAGGTGATCTATGTTACGAGCATCTTTTCAGATGGGAAATATTCATATAACAACATCCCTGTTTCCTTAATTTGATTGTTAGGGGCATAGACATCGTGTAGGTAGAGCTTTTTCCTTACCATCATTTTTCCACGAAACTCCAAGCTTTAGGCAATCATTGTTATAAATGTGACATGTATTTTCCCAATCTATTTAAATGAATTTATACCCAAGTATACATATAGTTACCTATGAAGAATATTTAGTAGTTTTGTTTGGATGACTTTAAAATCTACACAAATGGTATAATTTGTGCACATAATTCTTCAACTTGCTTGTCTCTTGTTACTTTTGTGGGATCTAGCTACACTGCTGATATGTAAAAATCTATTTCATTTTTTAGTTATTATTTTTAAAAGTCAGATTTTTTGCTTTTATTATTTTCACTTATTAGAGAGAGAGACAGAGACAGAAAGGATTTTTCTATCTGTTGGTTCATTCCCCAAATGCCCAGCTGAGCCAGGCCAAAGGTGGGAGCCCAGAACTCAATCCTTGTCTCCTACGAAAATATCAGGTACCCAAATACTTGAGCCATCATCTGCTGCCTCCCAGCATATATGTTAGCAGGAAGCTGGAATTGGAAACAACGCCAGTACTTGAATACAGATACTCCATTATGGTATGGGATGTCCCCAGAAGAATCTTAACCACTGCACCAAACACCCACCCATATTTCATTTTAACTGGATGCGGTACCCATAATGTGTTAACATTTTACTTTCTTATTCTGCTTCTGATGAACATTTAGACTACTTTACACTGCAGTGGATATTTTTGAAAATTTCTGCTTTGCGTGTACACAAGAGTATTTTTTTTGACATATGTACTTAGCAGCTGAATTGCAGGGTCACAGGATATGCAAATATATGCACATTTAAGTTTCACTAGGGGGACCAGCATTGTGTCTTAGCAGGTTCCCCACTGCTTGCAATGCTGGCATCCCATATGGGCACTCTTGGAACCCCTGCTGGTCCATCTCCAATCAAACTCCCTGTTAATGTGCCTGGGAAGCAGCAGAAGATGACCCAAGTCCTTGTGTACCCACACGAGAGACCCCGATGAAGTTCTTGATTTCGGCTTGGCCAGCCTTGACTGTAGTGGCCATTTGGGGAACAAACCAGTGGATGGAAGACCTCTCTATCTCTCCCTTTCTTTCTCTCTAACTGTGCCTTTAAAATAAATAAAATAAATATTAAAAAAAACATTCACTGGGTACTGCCAAATTGCACTTTAAAGTGGTTGTATCAGTTTATAGCCCTACCAGCCATCTTACAAGAATTTCTATGTCCTTTTGTGAAAACTCTTTTTATTATTTGCAGATGCTGTGATTTTTGCCATTCTGATTTGTAAATCAGAACCTCTTTTTTTCTAAAAAGCAGTTCTGTTTTTATTTGTGAATTGTGTTTGTACATATTTTCATATTTGTTACCATTCTGGTTTCATGTGTACATATACACATTTGTATGCTTATGAATATATATGTATAATTTTGGGGTAAGTTTTTGTGGTTCAGGGAGATGTGCCTTACAGGCAGTTGCTACAGGAATCATGTTCAAGCAAGGTCCCCAGTTGCTTTGTGATGATAATCCTCCCTAAGATTGTGCCTGAACACTATTCCTTTCTTGTGAATGAATGCGTGTGGCAGGGACACTAAAGCAACTCTGAATTTGGGAGACCTTTTATTACATACTGGTTTTGGTTCACATACTCCCAGATGGCTTTGCTGGACCTCCCTTGGAC
The DNA here is from genome assembly GCA_949820135.1 of Sylvilagus floridanus. Classification (NCBI taxonomy): domain Eukaryota; kingdom Metazoa; phylum Chordata; class Mammalia; order Lagomorpha; family Leporidae; genus Sylvilagus; species Sylvilagus floridanus. The sequence goes on along the minus strand of OX463236.1, from coordinate 30,194,520 downwards.
TGAACAGTGGTCTAACATCCTTCCATCCATCATTTTTTTCCTTCTTTCCTTCACTCAGCAGTCAGATTTGCATTGAGGTTTCATAACCTTCCCTGCTTCCCACTCTGTTTTCTTACACAAATATTTCCCGTAAAAAACTATTTGCACATAATACAGTTTTGGCATCTACAGTTTGGAGGACCTGAATGTTACAATTCTTTTTTTTTCTTTTTTTCTTTTTTCTTTTTTTTATTTTTGACAGGCAGAGTGGACAGTGAGAGAGAGAGAGACAGAGAGAAAGGTCTTCCTTTGCTGTAGGTTCACCCTCCAATGGCTGCCGCGGTCGGCGCACCGCGCTCATCCGATGGTAGGAGCCAGGTGCCAGGTGCTTTTCCTGGTCTCCCATAGGGTGCAGGGCCCAAGCACTTGGGCCATCCTCCACTGCACTCCCGGGCCACAGCAGAGAGCTGGCCTGGAAGAGGGGCAACCGGGACAGAATCCAGCGCCCCAACTGGGACTAGAACCCAGTGTGCCGGCACTGCAAGACGGAGGATTAACCTGTTGAGCCATGGCGCTGGCCTGAACGTTACAATCTATACATTACATTATCATCCTCTAATGTGGATGTGGTAGCTTTTGTTATAGAGAGTTTTAGTTTTCATGTGGTCACTTTTATACATATTTTCCAATATAGTTTGTACTTTTGTATTTTCTCTTTAATACATTCTTTATAACATAAATCACACATATATTCTTCCGTATTCTCAATAATTTACAAGTTCCATGTTTCATTTTTCAGACTACAAATAATTAGAATTAATGTTTGTATTTGGTGTGAGTTAGGAATCTAATTTTATTGTTTTCCATATGGTAAGCCATGTCTCTCAAGACAATTTCTTTTTTTTTTTTTTGACAGGCAGAGTGGACAGTGAGAGAGAGAGAGAGAGAGAAAGGTCTTCCTTTGCCGTTGGTTCACCCTCCAATGGCCGCCGCGGTCGGCGCGCTGCAGCCGGCGCACCGTGCTCATCCGATGGCAGGAGCCAGGTGCTAGGTGCTTTTTCCTGGTCTCCCATGGGGTGCAGGGCCCAAGCACTTGGGCCATCCTCCACTGCACTCCCGGGCCACAGCAGAGGGCTGGCCTGGAAGAGGGGCAACCGGGACAGAATCCAGTGCCCCGACCGGGACTAGAACCCGGTGTGCCAGCGCCGCAAGGCGGAAGATTAGCCTGTTGAGCCACGGCGCCGGCCTCAAGACAATTTCTTTAGTAGTCCCTCTTTTTCTTTTTTTTTTTTATTTATTTTTATTTTTTATAATGCTTTTATTTAAAGAATATAAATTTCCAAAATACAGCTTATAGATTACAATGGCTTCCCCCCCCCCCATAACTTCCCTCCCACCCACAACCCTCCCCTTTCCCACTCCCTCTCCCCTTGCATTCACATCAAGGTTCATTTTCAATTCTCTTTATATACAGAAGATCAATTTAGTATATATTAAGTAAAGATTTCAACAGTTTGCCCTCACATAGCAACACAAAGTGAAAAATACTGTTGGAGTACTAGTTAGAGTATTAATTCACAATGTATAGCACATTAAGGACAGAGATCCTACATGATATATATTTTTTTAAATTGATTAATTTTCTATGCAATTTCCAATTTAACACCAAGATTTTTTTTCATTTTTAATTATATTTATATACAGAAGATTGATTCAGTATATACTAAGTAAAGATTTCATCAGTTTGCACAGTAGTCCCTCTTTTTCCTACAAATTATCATTTTAGCACCATTATTCTAGTTTCCAATCAATGCATGAGTTTATGTGTCATGTATTGGATTCCATTCATGTCTTTGCTTATTGTCACATAAGAATATCTTTTAAAATGACAATACTTTATTATTTAGCAATATTTATTACTTAGAGTTGGAAAACGTCCTCTGTCCTCTGGTGAGGAATCACAGGGTCTCAAGTTGGCCCTAAAGACAAGTGAGGACCCAGATCCACAAGGCTGGGCAGAGGAAGAAAAAGCTCAGCTCAAAAGCTTATGCCCCAGTCGAATCTTCCTCTCCACTAGCCTGTAAGCTCTTGAAACCCAAGGCTTTATTTTCACTGTCTCTATGCTACCTAAAATGCTTCACCCACTGCTTGCAACACATGTGCCACAATAATTTCAGCCTGCCCTGGCAGAGAACAAATTACAATTTCCCCCTTACCTGTGAGGAGTTCAGAGTCTTTGAGGTTAGTGATGTGTAAATATACAGCAAATAAAAAAAGAGATGACATACAGGCATGGAAGGTGTGACTGTCAGGGGAGTCATGGGAGACTTTTCAGAGGAAGTGACATCTTTATTGATTTTGAAGGAGTTTGTCAGATGGAGAAGTAGAGGACAGGCATTCTAGATTAAAGGAACCGAAGATGCAAAAGAATATCATGATGAAAGGCCTGATAAGATTGGAGAACTTTAGAATTTGTGGTTAAAGTATAAGGTCAGTATGAGGGGGTGCTGGAAGTTCAGACTGCAGAATTAACTGGGAAAAGTCCTGTATGTCAGTTTTTTTTTTTAAGTTTGGAAATCATTCTAGAGGTCACATGGATCTAATTCTTTTGTGGTTTTGAGAAAGGATGTGACATGATCAGCTTAAATGAGTGAACAATTGAATTGTTCAGAGTTGATCAGAGAGTCTACTGTATTTAAAGTTATTCTTCAACCAAGTTATGCTTACTAACTGAGAAGAAACTGTCTTTCCTAGGTTTTAGGGTCATGGGATATAACACGTATTCTTGATGAGTCAACCGTTACTGTGTTATATTATATCATAGGATTGAAGAGGATAAATCTTCGGGAAGGGGGAAAACTAAATTCGTAGGAACTCCATATCTTGCACATGTTTATTTTTTTGATAAGAACTAGTAACCTAGCACAGAAAGAAAATAATCATTTCCTTTTAATGTATGTACAATAATAGAATCTAAGCACCATAATAGTAGTTGGTATGGAGCAAGCTCCATGACTACTTGTATATGTACATATGTGTACTCATATATAAGTATACAATGCATGTATACATACATGAGTGTATATATATATACATATATGCACATATCTATGTACAGTCAAATGTATAAGTAGCCAAATCATTGCAATTAATATTTTGGATAGCCTGCATGAAAACTATGATAACTTCTGATTAGATATACTATATTTAAAAATGAAGATCACATTTTATAGATCATTAATATTATTATTGGTTTTTAAATATTTATTCATTTGAATGTAAGAGTTACACAGAAAGAGAAGGAGAGGCAGAGAGAGAAAGGTCTTCATCCGCTGGTTCACACCCCAAATGGCCACAACAATTGGAGATGTGCCAATCCAGAGCTAGGAACCAGGAGCTTCTTCCAGGTTTTCCACACGATGCAGGGACCCAAGAACTTGGGCCATCTTCCACTGCTTTCCCAGGCCATAATAGAGAGCTGGATCAGAAGTGGAGCATCTGGGACTCGAACCAGCACCCACATGGAGTGCCGGCACTGCAGGCAGTGGCTTCACCTGCTATGCCACAGCGCTGGCCCCGATCATTAATATTATTACGAAAAGTATTGCTAATTGTAAAGCCTTGTCCAGGACTTGAAACCTAATAAGTTTCCTACCAATGTAGAGCTTTTTCAAGTTATTCTGAAGATCTCTCCTTAAGAGAATTTTAATATGACCAAATAACCATTTTTCAGTTCTACTAATGAAGATATCTAAACAGAAAAATTTTAGAATATATCTATAAACCCTTCTAATGTCAATCTTCCTTCTCCAATTTAAATTTCATTTACAATTGATTAGCTTTTTTTAAAAAAAGATTATTTTTATTTATTTGAAAGTGCAACAGAGAGAGGGGAAGAGAGAGAGAATGTGTATGTGTGTGTGAGAGAGACAGAAATAGAGCTCTTTTATTCACTGGTGTACTCCCTAAAAGACTGCAACAGCCAGATCTGGACTAGACCAAAACCAGGAACTTGGATCTCCATCCGGGTGGCAAGGTGGCAAAGGCCCATGGACTTGGGCCATCATCTACTACCTTCCCTAAGCACGTTAATAAGGAGCTGGATCGGAAGTGAAGCAGCCAGGACTTGAATCAGCACTCTGATAATGGATACTGGTCTCAAGTGGTGGCATAATCAGCTGGATCACAATGCCAGTTCCTTAACTTCTTCTTAAGAAGCTATAATCAATTACTATTGAAATTCTCTGACTCAGCATGTTAGTTATATGATAACTTGAGTATAGATAAATATACAGAAATCATTCACTTTTTTCTGTACTAAGCCCTAACCATGTAGAAATTAAAATGTGAAATAAATATTCAATTTAAAATAATAACAGACTATAAAATATTTAGAGATAAATCTAATAGGAAATTTATAGAACATTTATGAAGAAAAATAAACTTCTTAAAGCATCTAAAATTAAATTTAAAGTAATGGATAATGATTTTTAATAAAAATTAGCATTTTAAAAACATGAACACTATCCAGAATTATGTATATTTCAGTAAGGTTATTTTTAGAATTTAGTTAAATGAAACTTAAATTTCATATGGAGAGAAAATATTTAAAAAGTACTGAAAGCCGGCACCATGGCTCACTTGGCTAATCTTCCACCTGCAGCGCCGGCACACCAGGTTCTAGTCCCCGTTGCTCCTCTTCCAGTCCAGCTCTCTGCTGTGGCCTGGGAAGGCAGTGGAGGACAGCCCAAGTGCTTGGGCCCCGTGCCAGCATGGGAGACCAGGAGGAAGCACCTGGCTTCTGGCTTTGGATCGGCACAGCGTGCAGGCCGTGGTGGCCATTTGGGGGGTGAACCAACGGAAGGAAGACCTTTCTCTTTGTCTCTCTCTCTCATTAACTCTGCCAGTCAAAAAATTAAAAAAAAAAAAGTACTGAAGAATGCATGCTGCATAGGCAGGTGTCTTGATTGGAATCCTGGCTTTGTATATCCATTGACTGTGTTTGGCTGTTTATCTTTTCCAATATTCAGTTTCCTTATATTTAAATAAATAGAATAGAACAGTTGATACATATAAAGTTCTTAAAACAGTGTATAACAAGTAAGCACTCAATATGTATTAGCTTTTCTTATTGTGCATATTATTGTTGTGAATATTGTTTTAATGTGGGAGACTAAATGACCAAAAAGCCTAGATATTTGTGAATAAGAATTAGACTTTTTTGGGGCTGGCATGTGGAGGGTTAAGCCACCTCCTAAAGCACTGGCATCCCATATGGGCAACAGTTCAAGTCCTGGCTGCTCCACTTCCAATCCAGCTCCCTGCAAATGCTCCAGAGAAAGCAGAGAAAGATGGCTTAAGTGCTTGGGCCCCTACATCTATGTGGAAGACCTGGAAGAAGCTCCTGGCTCCTGGCTTCGGCCTGGCCCAGCCCCCACTATTGTGGCCATTTGGGGAGTGAACCAGCAGATGGAAGATCTCTCTCTTCCTCTTGTGGTCTGTATCTATGCCTTTTGAATAACGAATATTTAAAAAATTAGATTTTGTCAAATACTAAATCATTAAAAAACCAAAGCACAGAAAACATGAAGCAGTATTTTAGTATGGGAATAAAAAAATAGGTCAGAGGAACCAGAGAACCCAGAAATAGATCTTAGTAAGTATGAGAATATTATATATGACATGAATACAATGGAAATTATCTATTTAATAAACCATTCCTGTTACTGATTAAAAGAAAGGAAGATTATGTTCTTATTGCATTGACAAATAAAGATGTGAATTATGCCTTGGATAAAATTTTTAATTAAAGAAATGATGGAGGGTGAAATGCAAAATCTTACATTTCCTGTCCAGTCTGTTCCTGACTGCAAAAAAATTGATAAAATGAACCCAAGCACAGAATTGCCTCACTGGGCAATTGAAGGTAGCTTGTATCAGTCAATCTACTTACTTATTATGTTATTCTGACGTTGGCTCATCAAGAAGGCTGCTGTTATGTTGATTACTAAAATATTTATGCATCTAACTAGGTATTTTTCATTCAGTAGTATATTTGTCTTCAGCAGAAGATGCAAGAATTTATAAATATTCCTGTTTTTTTTTTTACTGCCAAAATATGTTAGTAGAAATTTCAAGTCAACTACTACTCAGTTCTAAAAGCAAGATAAAATTCTTAGAAAAAATAAGGTAGAGAACCTGCCTCCTCTCCTTCACCTTATATGTATATATATATACATATATATATATATGTAATGTGTATATATAATATATAAACAGGTATGTTTATGTATATATAAAATAAGGTAATTGAATATGTAAAAGTATTATAGAACAATAGAACATTGTAGAATGAAATGAACTGGCCATCTCCAGAGTGGTGATGGTGTTTGGAAGGTGCGGAAAGAAATCAAATCCTCTCTGAGAAGGAACAGCATCTCCACCTTTACCTCACCCTTAAGAATCCTGACTTGGGGCTGGCATTACGGTATAGCAGGTGAAGCTGTTACCTGTGACACTGGCATCCCATGTAGGCACCAGTTTACATCCCAGCTGCTGCGCTTCCGATCCAGACCTCTGCTAATGGCCTGTTAAAGCAGTAGATGATGGCCTAAGTGTTTGGGCCTATGGCACTCATGTGGGAGACCTGGATGAAGCTCCTGCTTCTAGCTTCAACCTGACCGAGACCTGGCTATTATGGCATTTGGAAAGGGAACTAGCAGGTGTAAGATTCTCTCCCTCTCTTTCTCCCTCTCTCTCTCTCTTTCTTCTCCCTTTTCTGTAACTATCTTACAAGTAAATGAATAAAATATTAAAAGGAAAAGATAGTACAAGATCATCTAAAATAGAATCCTGACTTTTGTTTAAAAGTTCCCTACATATTTAATTTCAACAACAGTACATCTGGCAAAGCCAAACCAACATGGGACTTGAACCCAGGGCCTCTGAGTCCAATTACAGTACCTTTTCTGGGCTCTTCCATTGCACATTCCTTACAATATATGCTGATAAAGACCGTGGATCTGCTTTTCTGTCCATGGGAGAATAGGGCACCTTAGCACATTGAGTAAATGCTTGACTCAAGGCCAGTGGAAAAGAAGGCTTCCTATAGAACACTGGTAAATATGTCATTATAAAATGTCAGGAGTTGCCAGTACTGGGGTATGAAGGGTCTTCAGTAAGTTCATGGAAGATACATATTATGAGAAAAATATACATGGATTTCAGAAATTTTTTGCACCAAAAAAACTTATTTTTTAAATCCCTTTTTGATGAATTTTTTGAAGGACCCCTGTATTATGGACCAGTCTAAATTCAGTTCAGATTTTTACAGCTGTGAAAGGAAGATACTGTTGTCTTCATAGAGGACAATTGCAGATGGAGAAGGGAGGCAAGAGAGGCCCAGAGACTTGTCTGGGCTGTGTTTGGTCAGTTAGAAGTAGAGGCTGGGCTGGAAAACAGACCGCTTTGCTCTTGGCCAGAATTGCTGCTCATTTTTCTATTTTGTTTGATGTTTTAATTAAGAATTAAAATGATTCCACTTAGATTGTCATGTTTTCCATTGCTTTTTTTAAAAAAATATTTATTTGAAAGGCATAATGACAGAAAGGGAGAGAGAGGCAGCAATAGAGGGAGGGAGGAAGAGAGAAAGGAAGGAAGAAACAGAGAGAGAGAGGGAGCTCTTCCATCCGCTGGTTCACTCCCCTAATACCCATAATTGCCAGGGCTGGGTCAAGCAGAAACTCCATCCAGCTCTCTCACCTGGGTGGCAGGGACCCAGTATTTGGGACATCAACTTCTACCTTCCCAGAAAGCCGAATTGAAAGCAGAGTAGCTGGGATTTGAACTACCCATATTTGAACTACCCATATTTCAGTTCTTTTTAAAAAAAATTTTATTGAAGTTACACAAGTTTCATGTATTTCATATAGACAGATCTAGGAACATAGTGATAGTTTAGTAGGAATGTAGACATAGGCTATATGCAATAATTGAATGGAAAAATTACCATTTCACCCATATATAGTACATTTTAAAGTAATCACTATACTATAGTAGTATAACATTCTTAACCATTGGTTGTGTTTGGTGAATTGCTTTTTTTAAAAAATTTGTTTGACAGGTAGAGTTATAGACAGTGAGAGGGAGAGACAGAGAGAAAAGTCTTCCTTCCGTTGGTTCACTCCCCTAATGGCTGCGATGGCTGGAGGTGCGCCAATCTGAAGCCAGGAACCGGGTGCTTCCTCTTGGTCTCCCATGCTAGTGCAGGGCCCAAGCACTTGGGCCATCCTCCACTGCCTTCCCAGGCCACAGCAGAGAGCTGGACTGGAAGAGGAGCAGCTGGGACTAGAACCCAGCTACCATAAGGGATGCCGGCGCCACAGGCGGAGGATTAACCTAGTGTGCCACGGCGCTGGCCCCGGTGAATTGCTTTTTAAGTGTGCTTTCCTTGAATTACATTCTTAGCTCACTTTATGAAACACAAACTATTTGACTCAATTTTGGGTTAGAGGCATTGAGTCACAGAGCTGTTGAGTAACAGATTTCACAGTCAGCTGACAGATAGGAGTTCAAATTCTGGGTCTCATGTTATCCAAGTCAGTATTCCAGCTTGGGTGCTTATTGAGCAACCACTACAAGCACAGTTTGTGTGACATCCCTGTGGGTATCACAGATGTAATCCACGTTTCTATTCTCCAGTGATTCCAGAGCAGGGACGCTTGGATGCAGTTCTTCGTGGCATTTCCCTAGCTTATGCACAACCGGGACGTACTCCCAAGCATGGGAGAACACCTCACACTGAGAAATCCCATTCTCTCTAAACCAGGCCAAAGAAAAAGAGTGTTGCAGGCCCTATCTCTCATCAGCTGTTCTCCCAGGCTGGCGTGGCACACTGGAGCTGCAGGCCCTGGCATGCTGGCTGAGAGTACTGAAAACACCTGGCCCCAGGTGGTTACAGGTGCATTGCTAGAGTGCTCAGGATGATGCTGCTGTAACCATGAGAGAGACCAGAGTCACTTGATGATCGACATGGACAGAGCCGCATGATACCAACAGGTCTTCTCGCAGTTCCGTTCCCTGAATCTCTCAATTTTAAAACAGGTTTTCTCCTTTCCCTCAGCCAGCCTCAAATTAGAATTTGGAGATCAAGACTACAGGTGGTGCTGTTCTGGTCCTCTTAGGGGAACTTGATGTTGTTCCATTTGATCTGAGCATGTAAAGATTGAGCTCACATGAATATTTTCTGACTTTTTCCTCTAAGTTTTTTGATTCACCCCATTCATATAGGAAAGATGGAAGAGAATACTTTTTATTTTCCTTCCTCCTATTTGCTTTACTTGTTTAAAATATAAATAGTATAGCATCCTAAGAGAGAAAATCTGAAGCAGCCTTTTATTTATCATATCTGTAATAAAATTGCATGTGTGATCTTTGGACATTTAAATTCAGGGGTACTTATTAAAATGTAGCCTGGAGTTCATTAACTTCTATTTTTGTTTTTAACCTCCTTCTTCACTTTCCTTGTCTCTTTCATTCTGCCAGTATTTTCTTGCTTTTTTTTCAATATCTACATCTCCTGACAATGATTTCTTTTCCAGTCTTCTTTCTGTATGCCCTTTGTATAGCTTTCTTCATTTTCTTTTCTTGCACATACCTCTTTATAACCTAAAATCTGACTGATCTCATTTCCCCTTGTCTTTCTTCCTTTCTTCTTAATTACATAAATTTTGAATTAGAATTATGTAAATTCTTGTAAATTTATAATCCAGTCCCTAGATTTAACTGTTATAATCATACTTTCAAGGTAACTACTTACATGTGCAAATTTTAAAAAAAATTTAAAATTTCAACTGACAACTAATATGATATTGAGTTCAAATTTGAAAAAAGGGAAAATAGTAATAATCCTAGCAGCTTCTATCTTTTTAATAATCAATTAGAAAATTTGCAAAATTCTACAGAAGTCTGAATTTTGTCTATATCTGTTTGTATAGGGGAAATCATTTTTTCTTCAAATGATTTTAGTTTTTCAACCGAGAGTGGGATTTGGGGGATGGAAATATGAGGCAGGAGAGAAAAATACACTTGTGAGCTGTCTTGCTAATTGCCAATATACTTATGGAGATAAAAGAGTTTTTGTTTGTTTTTTTGAGGGCTGAGGCGTGTTAAAAAGATTTCTACCTATTCTTATAGTCTCAATTCAAACTCCATGTCTTCTTGAATACATTTTGCAACATTGTGTAGACACTTCTATTTTCTGTACAATTAATTTACGAATTAATTATGTACTGTTTTAGCATCTGTCTTAAAATGGTTAATTCAGTCTTTGGAATGTGATTTAACATTTTCCAGGAGTGTGGCTTGCCTTGAAAATTAGACTTACAATGCCTGAGGGTCTAGGATTATTTCTTATAGACTCTAATTTTCTCTTAGAAAACCTAGATTGGTTGTTGCCAAATTTGTTAACTGACTGAAGGGATGACATAAGTGGCAGAGAGGTGACAGGAGGGGCCCAGTGATTGGGGAGAGGACTTGGGAATGGAATGCAGAGGCCGCTTGAGGAAGGGTTTACCTGGGTGGGCAGGTATGAAGATGCTTAGATCCTGCAGGGGGTGTGAACAGCATTACTTAGTTTCTCTTATTAGGAGGTTTATAAACTTCGGGAGATTTCCTTTCAAAAGTACATTTAAATTGGAAAGAAATGTGTCAGTAGCCTTTGGGTTTGTGTGATGGGCCTGTGGGTGACCTTGGTATATTTCCATACCCATAAGTATTCAAATATTTTACTTTTAGGTATCTGATTTAATGACCATGAATGACATTTTAAAAATTCAGGAAAAATTTAGTTCTAAAATGTTAGCAATGTTATTTTGGCCAAATGAATTAATGGCATTTGAAATAATAAAAATGCGATGTTGAAAATTTTAAATGTACTTAAAGAACATGAAGGAAAATGTACCTTTGAAATTGATGTGCAACATACCAAAAATGCCTTTCTAATTTTCTATTTTGATAATAGGACATCTCCAAGTTTACAGAGAAAGACAATACAGTTCTTGGAGAAGGCGGAATTACTCTGAGTGGAGGTCAACGAGCAAGAATTTCTTTAGCAAGGTGAGTATCTGATTATTGCTCTACCAAGCATTTGCTGTAACTATTATGCATATGAAAATTATAGACATTTGTCTATTGCTTTGGTATCTGTTTCCAGAATTTTAAAAATTCCTGGAGTTTTATGGTTAGTGGGTTGAGAATCACTTTTAAGAACTATAGAGAATGATACAGTATTCAGATTTGGTAAAGATGATGGCTTTTCAAAAACACATTACCCTTATTTTGATATGTATCTGCTATATACTTGTCTTCCTTATGCTGTGTTTTACGACAAACAGAAAATCTAGGGATTCCACATAGAATAAGGAAAGGCAAGGTGTAAATTTCTGTGAATTCCATCACACATTCTCACTCACCTCTACCCTCTACAATGTACTTATCTGCTTTGGGCTTCAGTGTATGCTTCTTGGTTTATACAAACATAAATTATCCAAATTTTCACTATAATTAATAATTTTTTTTTTTTTGACAGGCAGAGTGGACAGTGAGAGAGAGAGACAGAGAGAAAGGTCTTCCTTTGCCGTTGGTTCACCCTCCAATGGCTGCCGCGGACGGCGCGCTGCGACCGGCGCACCGTGCTCATCCGATGGCAGGAGCCAGGTGCTAGGTGCTTTTTCCTGGTCTCCCATGGGGTGCAGGGCCCAAGCACTTGGGCCATCCTCCACTGCACTCCCGGGCCACAGCAGCTGGCCTGGAAGAGGGGCAACCGGGACAGAATCTGGCGCCCCGACCGGGACTAGAACCCGGTGTGCCAGCGCCGCAAGGCGGAGGATTAGCCTGTTGAGCCACGGCGCCGGCCTATAATTAATAATTTCTATGATTAAATGGCAAGGCACATGATATCAATTAGCTTAAAGTCTGTAGTCTGTAAGGTAAAATAAATAAGACAAGCACATCTGACATTATGGGGCTAAGAAATCTGTTGGTCAAGACATTCTTGTTCCAAGCATAGAGAAACTGTCAGAGAGAAGTAGAGATCCTTAACCTGTGTCAAGAGAAAGGCATGTGATTAATCTGTAACTTTCAATGAAAAAAAGTATTGGTGATGTGGGATGTCAAATGTTCTTGAAGTTTTGTAGGAACACAGTTCTTCTCATTGTGTTGCCATAGTTGTAAAGAGGAAATCACATGTATTGATGTTTTGGCTCTTTTTCCTTCTAACTCCTACTTCCAAATTGCTAGACAGGAATCTAATGGAGTACCTACAGTCGCTTTGGTCGCTTTGTATTATTCTAGTGTGGGTGGGTGGGGGGGGAATGAGAATGAACAGAAATAAGAACTGATGGAGGAAGAAGACTTTGAGGGTATATTGTTATGGGCTACATTAGCTCTTGTCTGTCTTCAAAAACAATTTATACTACAAAAATTCTTCTACATTTGACTTTGGCTTTTTGCCACATGTGCTTTTTTGTGACTTCTCTTAACCATGTGCTGGTTGATGACAGTTTTCTTCCTTCAAAAGGATCAAGAATTACCTATATAGATGTGTATAAATTAACGATATAAATAGGTAGTTTTAATTTTTTTTAAAATATTTATTTTGTTTATTTGAAAGAGTTACAGAGAGGTAGAGACAGAGAAAGAGGTCTTCTATCTGATGGTTCACTCCCCACATGGCCACAATGGCCGGAACTGCGCCAATCCAAAGCCAGGAGCCAGGAGTTTCTGCAGGGGCCCAAGGACATGTGCCATCTTTTATTGCTTTCCCAGGCCATAGCAGGTAGCTGTATTGGAAGAGGAGCAGCCGAGATTAGAACCAGTGCTTCAGGCCAGGGCTTTAACCTGCTGTGCCACAGCGCCAGCCCCTAAATAAGTAGTTAAGATGCAGCCAGATTATTAATAATCACATCTGAAAATTTGAAAAGTTATGAATCATCATATTTACATTCATGTGAGATCTATATCTTCATTCTATTACTGTCCTAAGATCAATTCAATAGCGATTTTATTTTTACCTTATAAAGTAAAATAATATGAGTATAAATCCATACTCTCCTTACTTGGAACTTTATGAATATGGTGTTGAGATTATAAGGAGCAAAATGCAGTATCAATTATATAGCCATGACAGAGCCACTCTCCATTTTTATATAAGTTAATACTTTGAGAAACATTTAAAAGATAATTTTAGGGAATGAATAGTTAGCCTAGAAGTTTAGCATCCACATCCCACATCAGAGTGCCTGAGTTTGATCCCCAGCTATGGTTCCTGACACTAGCTTCCCACTATAGAAGACCCTGGGAGAAAGTGGGGATGGCTCCAGTAATTGGGTTCCTGCCACCTGTTGAGAGACCTGGATTGCATTCCTAGCCCAGCCCTGACCCAGGCCTGGCCATTACAAGTATTTGGGGAGTGAATCAGCAAATAGAAACTTTCTCTCTCTCTCTCTTTCTCTCTGCTTGTTAATTTTTTTTTTAATTTAATAAGGAATTTAACATAAGTGCTGCAATTTATTTACTATTTCTGAAATTTTACAGTTAGAAATACTGTTTTTTGTTTTCCCATCAAAATCCAAGATTTTTCAAGGCAGAGACGAATGTTTGCCATTATTGTGCCAGCACATAGCATGTGCTTGACTCCAAATAGATAGTATTGTTAAGAGAATTTTTAAGGTGTTATTTTAAATTTTATTATATAGGACAATCCAATGTGTGACTTTTGATAGCTTATGCTGCTTACACTTAGCGCAATCACTTTAATGGTTCTTGGAGTGTTGCAAAAAGCCACAAAGCCGTGGGCGCCACAGCTCACTTGGCTAATCCTCCACCTGTAGCGCCGGCACTCCAGGTTCTAGTCCCGGTTGGGGTGCTGGATTCTGTCCCGGTTGCTCCTCTTCCAGTTCAGCTCTCTGCTGTGGTCCAGGAAGGCAGTAGAGGATGGCTCAAGTGCTTGGGCCCTGCACCCACATGGGAGATCAGGAGGAAGCACCTGGCTCCTGGCTTTGGATCGGCGCAGCATGCTGGCCGTAGTGGCCATTTGAGGGGTGAACTAAGGGAAGGAAGACCTTTCTCTGTCTCTCTCTCTCTTTCTCACTGTCTAAATCTGCCTGTCAAAAAAAAAAAAAAGATAAAAGAAAAAAAAAGGCCACAAAGCCATCTATATCTTGTATCTCCATTTCTCGTTTCAAGTCATCTACACCATGAAAGTCACATACGTGAAAGACATTTCTAACAATACTGTTTCTGTACTGTGCTGACACCAGTGTTACTTCAGTGAGTGAATGTGGTGACCACACTGAAGTGAATGTAGTTACTGTTTAATAGAGAGATGCATCTATACTGAATGACATGGGATGCTGGAGGAAAGCTGATTCAGTTTGTGTTTTCATTTTAGAGCAGTATACAAAGATGCTGATTTGTACCTATTGGACTCTCCTTTTGGATATCTAGATGTCTTAACAGAAAAAGAAATATTTGAGAGGTATGTTTTTTAATTTATTTACCTATAATGCTCATGACAAAAGACAAGAAGGAATGATTATGCCATAATAGCCTGCATTATAACTTCTTGAGAAATATGTCCACCATTATTTAGACTGTGTGGCAGCAAATAGCATGGCACCTACTCAAATCTAAGCTCACTGTCATGGCCAAGGTTGAAGGTACTGTCCATTAACACCTCATGCTTTACCAACTTCTTCCACTGCTGTACTGTTATATAACAAACTCTTATCTATGTAGTTGTTAAACTAGTATTGTCTCATTATACATCTTGTATTATTTAGATTGGTTATTATACTTAAAATGTTTACTTCCTCTTTTGTGTGTGTTAGTATGTTATTCTATCTCCTTCTTGGAGACTGAACTTCTGAAGGAACCACACTGGCTGAATGGTTTAATGGTTCCCTGTAGGTAAATGTTCAGACCAATCATTTACCCCAAAATCTCCTGGGAGACCTCTTCCTCAGTCACACCAAACTTAACGTTGCATTTTCTTGGAGTTCCATGAGGGTTCAATGTCTGTGAAGTTCCTAAGAGGAACAGTTGTTTATATGACTTGATTTCAAAGTTGGAAAATGATTTCACGGAATATAAAGTCATTTATTAAGAGAGAAGTCATTATACTCTTGTATAAATAAAGATTTTAGGCAATGAGAATGTATATGCCTGTGTGTATAAAATGACTGCGTTATTTCTAGAAGTACTTTTTCTAGAATTTTTGCTTCTAGAAGAGAATGTTTATTAGTAGGGGGTCAGCTTTTTTATAGGCAATTCTGTTATTGTTGTTAACCTATCATACTAATTTTAAGGTAAGATCTTGAGAACTAAACTAGTGGTGAACCTAAAATATAAAAGGAAATTAAAGGAAAATGTAAAGAACGAGAAAGTTCTGACATGTTAGGTGATATGTGAAATAGAGACCTCCAGGGACCTTAATGATAACCTCACAATTCCCTCATTTTCTAGGTAAATAATCTAAGACACAGAGGATAAATGATTTGCTCAGTCAAAATTTTACATGATCTCAGAACAGTAGTTTCATTCTAGAGCTAACATACAACTTTATAATGCAGTATGCTAGTTCATGCAGTAATTATTAAAGGGGTACTAAATTAATTACTATAGAATATTTACCACAGAGGATGAATAATTTTTTAAGAACAATAATAAAATGTAATAATAATGATTTTATACAAACACAAATAAAATGCTAACATAAAATACATGTATTATTTATAATGAAATACTTATGAAATTGAGATTTTCTATCTTTTTTATATTCTTAAAGCTGTGTCTGTAAATTGATGGCCAACAAAACTAGGATTTTGGTCACTTCTAAAATGGAACATTTAAAGAAAGCTGACAAAATATTAATTTTACATGAAGGCAGCAGCTATTTTTATGGTACTTTTTCTGAACTCCAAAGTCTACGGCCGGACTTTAGCTCAAAGCTCATGGGATATGATTCTTTTGACCAGTTTAGTGCAGAAAGAAGAAATTCAATCCTAACTGAGACCTTACGGCGCTTCTCATTAGAAGGAGATGCTAGCATCTCCTGGAATGATACCAGAAAACAATCTTTTAAACAGAATGGAGAGTTGGGGGAAAAACGGAAGAACTCTATTCTCAATCCAGTCAACTCTATGAGAAAATTTTCTATTGTACCAAAAACTCCTTTACAAATGAATGGCATTGAAGAAGATTCAGACGCATCCATAGAGCGGAGGCTGTCCTTGGTTCCAGATTCAGAACAGGGAGAGGCGATTCTACCTCGAAGCAACATGATCAACACTGGCCCCATGCTGCAGGGCTGCAGGAGGCAGTCGGTTCTGAACCTGATGACACACTCGGTCAGCCAAGGTCCCAGCATTTACAGAAGGACAACCACATCTGCACGAAAAATGTCTCTGGCCCCTCAGACGAACCTGACTGAAATGGACATATATTCAAGACGATTATCTCAAGAAAGTGGCTTGGAAATTAGTGAAGAGATTAATGAAGAAGACTTAAAGGTATGTATAAAGTATTAGTATAAAGTATTCCCCCTAGAGGATGCAGTTGAGTGGATTGTAGTATGTGATGTATAGCAAAACTTACTCAGCTAATTAGATTAAGATGAAGTTTATTATAAGATTTTGGAAAGTCTAAAGTCTGTAAATTATGTAAGTAACTTCAAAATTTATAACAATTAGCTATTTCTTTTCCTTAAAATATATTTTAAGTCTGAGTAAGGGCGTGCTAGTGGATCTTTTAATGTGAAAATCATTCCTATACATTGGAAAGCAGCTGCTTTAATACCACCTTGAACTCTTATCAGATGAGGTAGAGTAAAAATAAATCTGTAAACAAATAGTAGCTTCGGTTATTTAAAGAGCAGTCTCTTAATATATCTGTTCCGAGGTGGCCTATACACATGTGATGTATGTAAGCATGTAATCTCTAGACAGGACCAATTCACTTTCTAGCTTATATTCATCAGTGTTTCCTGAATTTAGTGAGTGTGGGCTTTTTGATCTTTCTAGTTTGGTTTATACATTGAGTTTCTGAAAATATTTCTTTTAGAGTATGTGAAACCCTATATCTACGAATGCTAGTCTTCAGATAAAAGTACTGCTTTGAAAAATGGAATGCTTTTATTTTTAAAACAGGAAGCAATATACAAGAGGAAGGTTTTTGTTGCTGTTGTTTTTTGCTAGGAAACTAAGTACCTTTAGTGAAATAAACACAGAGTTATAATGAATAGACAGAGTGTAATAGCATAGATTATTTAAGAGTACTGTGCCCTTTGGCAAGTCGTGAGTCATTTGACATCTTTTGACCAACATTTTTTTCTTTGTAAAATGAAGAAATAGAACAATAGATGATCCCTAAAATACATACTTTCTGTGTTCCTATCATCTGTATGGTTTAATATCAATTTAAATGAATTTCGCAAACCTGAGTCTACAAATTTGTAGTAAGAGCAATCCTTTGATTAAAATAGTTTCTATTTTTTTAAATTTTGTTTACTTGATGACTTTCTGTCAATTTTATTTTCTTTATTTTGTTCTTTTTAAGATGTATTTGTTTATTCGAAAATCAAAGTTACACAGAGAGAGAAGGAGAGGCAGACAAAGAGAGGTCTTCCATCTGCTGGTTCACTCTCCAATTGGCCACAATGGCAGGAGCTGCACTGATCCAAAGCCAGGAGTCAGGATCTTCTTCCCGGTCTCCCATGCGGGTGCAGGATCTCAAGGACTTGGGCTGTCTTCTACTGCTTCCCCAGGCCATAGCAGAGAACTGGATTGGAAGTGGAGCTGTAGGGACTCAAACCAGCGCCCTTATGGGATGCTGGCACTGCAGATGGCAGCTTTACCCACTATGCCACAATGTCGGCCCCAAGATAGTTTCTGTTTCATAGATTGATTTCTATCCCAAGTGGGATAAACTTAGTCCCTATGACTATCCTAAGATGTCTATCATCATCCTCATTTACAGATGAGTAAACTAAAGTTCAAAGAATTCCAGTCATCTCCCTGGATTGAAGTAGTTTCTGGGATGTCAATGATAGACTTAGATTCAAATTTAGGCCTCTTTGTCTCCAAAACCATTGTGCTATATTTGATTTCAAATGGATAGATTCCTGGACACATACAACCTACACACCCTTCTACGTAATTCTTATCTTCCTCTATGAATTTGGTTGACTTTTGAGAAACACAACTATCTTTCCCTTTGGGCTATCCAAAATCTTTTTTGCTCCCTAAACTTTTGTATGATATTAGCCACATTGCACATGAAGACTTCTAGGAAAATAGGATTAGAATTATGTAATTTAAGTCACAGCCAGGAATCCTAGGCTACCTAGGAATGTGCAAATAGTAGTTGGTTTTCAATCTTTGGAAGATCTCTTAAGCTAGCAAAATTCCAAACTCTGCTTGCCTCTGAACCCCAAAAGAAACAAATTCAATCAAGGGGAGCTCCAGGGAACTTCGTCTTAGTGGTATCATTCTAGGAAGCATTATAATAGTAAAATTGTCCAACAATAATACACTGATGGAACTAATGATATACTTTTAGAGTTTTGGAAAACTATGGTGTTTCTTTCAAAGAGCTGTGTTGCTCCTGTGGACATTACACTGGTTATGGGGTGACATCACACATTGCATTCATAATGGTTTATATTTGTCAAAATTTGCTTAGCTTCAAATAGTGTTATTATTTTATTTTCACACATTCAAAACCAAACAGCAGTGGTGGTATGAAATGATCTTATCTCATTGTAATAGCTGTGATTTTTTTTTCAGGAATGCTTTATTGATGATGTGGACAGCATACCAACAGTGACCACATGGAATACATACCTTCGGTATATTACTGTCCACAGGAGCTTGATTTTTGTGCTAATTTGGTGCATAGTTATTTTTCTAGCTGAGGTAAGAATGTCATGTTGTAAGAATATTACTGTGACTGCAAGTTAAATTAAGAACACACATGTGTACAGGCATATAAATGCATATATGTACACATAAATATGACTGTATGTAATCTTATAGTATATAATAAAATGGTTTAAAAAATACCTCTTAGCTCTTAGTAAGCAACAAATGGAATAGTTAATGATAATTTATTATTTAATCATAGCATATAAAAAAGTTTAAAGAGAATTACTACATACGAAGAGTTTTTTTTAGAAAATAGATTTTCTTATGTGTATATTTTTGAATTTTAAAAATTTATTGGCCAGTGCTACAGATCACTAGGCTAATCCTCCGCCTGCGGGGCCGGCACCCAGGTTCTAGTCCTGGTTGGGGCGCCGGATTCTGTCCCGGTTGAAATCTGTCCTGGTTGCTTCTCTTCCAGTCCAGCTCTCTGCTGTGGCCTGGGAAGGCAGTGGAGGATGGCCCAAGTGCTTGGGCCCTGCACCCGCATGGGAGACCAGGAGGAAGCACCTGGCTCCTGGCTTTGGATCGGCACAGCGTGCTGGCTGTGACAGCCATTTGGGGGGTGAACCAATGGAAGGAAGACCTTTCTCTCTGTATCTCTCTCTTACTGTCTAACTCTGCCTGTCAAAAAAAGAGACAATTTATTTAAAAGGCAGAGCAAGAGAGAGAGAGAAAGAGAGAGAGAGAAAGAGAGAGAGAAAGAGAGAGAGAAAGAAAGAGAGAGAGATCTGCTGGCTCACACCACAACAGCCAAGGCTGGACCAGGCTGAAGCCTGAAGCCCAGAGCCCAGTTTAGATCTCCCATGTGGGTGGCAGGGATCCAAGTACTTGAGCCATCATGTGCTGCTTCCCAAGGTGCGCTTTGGCAGGAAGTTGGATTGAACGCAACGGAGCTGGTACTTCATTGTTACTCAGAAATGGATTAAGCAGCTACAATACCCATTCCAATTATGAATGTTTGAGGTCTATCATATAATGTACCTTGAATACCTATAAGCATATGGTAAAATGTTACTATAGTGAAATAAAGTTTCATATCTATCATCTTAACATAGTTACCACATTTGTGTGTATGTGAAAAGAGCAGCTAAAATCTACTCATTAGCATGAATCCTAGATACCTTACAATTTTATTGCCTATAATCCTCATATTACACATTAGATCTCTAGCTATGAGAAGTTTTTGATATACTGATTCAAAATTTTGAAACAGAAGGCATTTGTATAGATTGAAATTAAACACTGAGAATAATTTTTGCTAAATTTTAAATATAACTGACTAGCTATGGCATTATTTGATAGGCAGATAGTGACTCTTCGAATGAGTGTTTCTTCACAAAATGAGATAAATATATGTTAGGGGCTTAGGAAATATTTGAAACGACACTTTCAGAGATTCAAATCCGCTACTTGAGGGTAGCCCTTGGCACAGTTGTTGAGCTGTTGATTGGGACGTCCCTGTACCATTTCATGTGCCTAGGTTCAGTGCACGCTGTGGCTTCTGATTTCAGCTTCCTGCTGATGGAGACTCTAGGAGCCAGCAGTGGGTACTTGGGTCTCTGCTACCCACATGAGAGCCCTGGATTTTGTTTGTGGCTTTCATCTTTGGCCTGGCCCAGTCCTGGCTGTTGCAGGCATTTGGGGAGTGAACCAGCCTATAGGAGCATGGTCGCTTTTGGCCTCTCTCTCAAATTAAAAAAAAAAAAATCACCCACTTGCTTACAGAAATGTTGTTTTCAGTGGCATCTGTGTGGGTTCTCTGCCATGCCTTTGCTGTCCTTCACCTTATCAGGTGGGAAAAAACCAAGGGGAATGCAAATAGCACAGAATACTGTAAGTTCAGTTCCGCATGAACTCAAAAGGTTCCTGCAACTGGGTGGTGGATGGAGCCTGCTAAGGGACCTGGCAGGGCAGAGCAGTGAGTGGAGTGGCTGAAGCTGAGAGGAGAGCACTTGCTCCTGCTTGTCCAAAGGGAACCACTGCAGCTCAGCACCAGTTGAGGACTGGCCATGAGTGAATCCGGGTTCAGTTTTGACAGATCTTATTTATCAAGGTAGGGCAGAGATCCAGATTTTTTTTTTTGGTAAATTTTCCAATTTTCAATTAAGCAAAAACCAGCCATTGATCACCATGTGGACACAGCTAAAGAACATCTGTGGGCTGGATTCAGTCTGTGAATAATAATTCCAGGTGTCTGTTCCAGGAGACACCCTGGGTGTGTCCCAATATAGAGACTAAAAGTAACCTAATATCCCATGATGTCTTCAGGAAAAAAATGACACAGGTGAGGAACTGCTTCTTCTGAAGCAAATAGAAGTGGACAAATAACCAAAGCCCATAGTTGGAACTATACATTTTTCCTATTGTTAGGTAGTTTCTAACCTCAATTAAGAAGGCTACATAAAGTCTCATCACTCCTCCATAATCATGTAAGAGGGTGTTCAGTATCTAAAGGTATTAGCAGAAAGTTAAACATATAACTGCACAAGTAACCGCTGGTTTCCATTTGGTCCTTGAGATTGATGATTTTTTTTGCAATTGTTGTCTTAAATTAACAAGCCAAATGGAGGCTTGGTGCAAGATGCAGGGCAGTAGTGTGCTCACTCTGAAACTAGCCTGCCCTGGGTGTGAGTTCTTTTTTTTTTTTTTTACAGGCAGAGTGGACAGTGAGAGAGAGACAGAGAGAAAGGTCTTCCTTTTGCCGTTGGTTCACCCTCCAATGGCCGCCGCGGTCGGCGCGCTGAGTCGGCGCGCTGCGGCACACCACACTCGTCCGATCGTCCGATGGCAGGAGCCAGGAGCCAGGTGCTTTTCCTGGTCTCCCCATGGGGTGCAGGGCCCAAGCACCTGGGCCATCCTCCACTGCACTCCCGGGCCACAGCAGAGGGCTGGCCTGGAAGAGGGGCAACTGGGACAGAATCCGGCGCCCCGACCGGGACTAGAACCCGGTGTGCTGGCGCCACAAGGCGGAGGATTAGCCTGTTGAGCCACGGCGCCGGCCTGGGTGTGAGTTCTAACTCTGTCTTATTAACACTGTGAAACTGAGCAAGTTGATTAACCTGACACTCAATTTCTTTCTCCAAACAATGGAGATTGTAATAGTACCAGCTTTATAGACCATTTTATTGGTAAAGAGACATCAAGATAATTAAGCACTCAGTGCAGGGCTTGGTATACAGTAAGCAAAGCTAGCTGCTGCTATCATAAATATGCTTAATTCCATATAATTAACCCTACAGCTCAAGGTAGTTTAAGGTGAACAAGTCCATAGCAGTGATATGATGAAAATTTCAATGATTCGTTTTATACTTTTACGAAACTTTGAGGTTGGGTAATTTGACACACTCTTGTATGAGTAATAATATTGCATTGAAATGTATTTCACATTTACCTCATTAATCTTTTCCATTCATGCCAAATGACTAACATTAATGAGAATGAAACAGCCTATGCCCCATTTAATCTCAACCAAGCCTTCGTAATTGTGAATCCTTTGACCCTGAACATGGAAAGATAAAATTACTTGATTATCTTTATGTAGAAAAAAGGGTCTTAATGTGGCAGTGATTTCTAATAATTTATAGCATGGTTATCTCATGCAACTCTGAAGAATTGAACTTAGGCATCTTTCAGCATGGTGTATAATTAATTAATGTGTTGAGTTGCTGTACATGTGTACAATATTATTAGCTCAATCAAGAAGTCAATGGTCTTTGTCATCAGGCAAGAAACTAAATTACAGCAGCAGATGTTAATGCTGTTTAATGATCCATTATTAGTTGAACTCGCAATCATGGCAAAAAATTATCTTTTTAATAGTCAAAGTAACTGATAATGCCATCTTCAGGCCAGAAATAATCTGATATATTAAGAGCCTTTTGGCCAGTGTCCTAGAGGCATTGCCGATTAACTGGCACGTAAAATTATAAACAACAAAACCTTGATAATAAAAGAAAAACAGTAATTAAAAAATATATGCACAGTTATGCAGCTAAATCATTTATGAGTGCTCATAATTGCCTTCTTTGAATCAAACTTTATATAATTTTTTTTCTTTTAGACTATGCTTCTTAGTACTAATGTGTCCATTTCTCATTACCTTTGAAATATATCATTGGTATTTGACATCATGGGACAAGTGCTAATTCAGGATGAGAGTTTAATTCTTTTGAAGCCCATTTACAGCCTCATACTAGTGATTACAGAACCTAAAGAAAGATTTATATTTCTTTCTTCATGATAGTGATTTATCTATTTTTAGTTTTAATAATGGTCACATTTCAATTTTTGTATTTATGTGTTTACAGAATAAGTCCAATATACTTTCCTTTTGCAATATGAAATAGGCCATTCTTTGGGGCTTGGTATTGTGATGTAGCTGGCTAAGCCACCACCTTTTATACTGGCATCCCATTTGCGTACCTGTTTGAGTCCAGGCTGCTCCACTTCTGATCCAGCTCCCTGCTAATGCACCTAGGAAAGCAGCATAAGATGGCCTAATTCCTTGAGCCCTGCCCCTATGTGGGAGATCCCGATGAAACTCCTGGCTCCTAGCTTGGGCCTGGCTCAACCCCAGCTGTTGTGGCCACTTGGGGAGTGAACCAGCAGATAGATGATCTGTGTCTCTCCCTCTTTCTTTGTAATTCTGCCTTTCAAATGAATAAATAAATTGTTTTTAAAAATAGCCTTTTCTTCAAAGCTGCTAAACTGAAAAAATAAATTACTCTGTCTGGTCTATTCACTTATCATTAGTGTGTCATTTTGAGAAAGGAGCTAGTCTCTCTTTATACTTTTGTACCATTTTATCTGTTATAAATGAATATCCTGTGAGATATTATCACTAAACAAGTGGAATATGACATTTCTGTTATGTTGGTCTTTCTGTGTACCTGCTAGCCAGTGCATCACTGACTAGATAACAAAGAAATGCAAATAATAGATTAGGAGACATTTCCCTAGTTTCTTTTGTAACAACCAAAGGGTTTGGTTTTGATTGGTGTATCTGAAGTCTGTTTGTTAGTGAGGAAACCCCGTGTGACTTTATACCGTTGGTAAACTGGGGTTGTAGTTTACTCTTATAACATCACTGCCGTTCCTGAATGATAGTAATACTTTTAGGGTAGCTTTACTTAATCACTGGTCTGTGTGTTTTTGGATCATAATTTGACCTGGAAATCACTGCTATCTGTGTTAAGTATACTGTGGACTATGTGATGTGGAATGCCATTTAAAACTGTGAGGAAATGGAAAGTTAAGATCTTACTTCCTTTCCACTTAATATTCTAGGATTGCCACTCTATCACAAATTGTATGAACTTTATAACCACAAAGCATTTTGGAAATGAAATGATAGAACTTACTTACTCAATTGTTTCTATCTACCTCAAATATTTTTACTCTAGCTGTTACATCAAGTCCTTAAAAATGTTTTTGTTCCAGTCATTCCATGTGGACTGAGTCAGAGAACCACTGTATATTATGACTTCCCAGTTCTTTAGAAAACTGCTTTGGTTACTTATTCTACTAGTAAAGATTATAAAATAGACATTTGTAAGCTATACTCACATTAAACAAATGTTGGGAATGACAGCATTATTGACACTCTTATAATGGGAAAAAAAAGGGGAATATAATAACCAGAGTGGGGTCTGCTGCTATGTTCAGCAGGTTAAGCCACTGTCTACAACATCAGCATCCCATGTGGATGTGAATTGGCATCCCAGCTGCTCCACTTCTGATCCAGCTTCCTATTAAAGTGCCTGGGAAAGCAGTGGAAGATGGCCCAAGTCCTTGGGGCACTGCACCTGTGTGGGAGACCCAGAAGAATCTTCTGGCTCCTGGCTTTGGCCTGGCCCAGCCCTGTCCGTTGTGGTCATTTGGAGAGTGAACTGGTGGATGAAAGATTTCTCTCTCTCTTGCCCTCTCTCTCTCTGTAACTCTGACTTTCAAATAAAATAAATAAATCTTTAAAAAAACTCAAGAAAAACCAAAAGTGACTCAGACGTATACCCTTATATGGGATCTTGAGTACTTTGATACTTCTTAAGAAATTGAAAGACATTTATACTCAAACAAAGATGTTTAAAATGGCAAGGTTATTGCTTGATTTCTTGTCATTTTGAATTTACTTAAATTTTAAGGAAACAAGGATAGTTTTTACTGAGACAATAGGGGGAAGCTATGAGTATAATGATGAAAATATAATTAAAACCATTGTACTTATATCTGAATATATATGTGAATCTGAGTATATATAAATTCACTTATATGTCAAGTAAAACACAACCTTTTAAAGTACAATACTTCAGAATGCAGTTTCTTAATTAATGCTGAATGTTCTCCATATTTTTTGATATGATACTCTTAAATACTTAAAGTAAATTCAAATATGAAATAAGACATGTAAATATCTTATTTCAAGTACACTTGCTTCTTTCCTATTTACTTTTATTCTGTATGTTCATTTCCAAAATTATTTTACTCACAATGCCTTACTTTTTCTCTTTCATTCCCTGATTAAAATTATTGCTGGACTAGTTATTTAATTTAAGGGCCATTTCTAGTATCACAACTGTGATGGCACCAACACAAAATTAAATTTGTCCACAAGATTTATAATAAGGAATGCTGAATTAGATTAGAACAGAGTACAGGTGATTTAAATGTCAAAAAGCTACAAAAATCATAGTTGTTAAATTTTTCTTGTTTGTTTAGATATAATTATAGGGTCGGCGCCGCGGCTCACTAGTCTAATCCTCTGCCTGCAGCACCGGCACCCCGGGTTCTAGTCTTAGTTGGGGCACGGGTTCTGTCCTGGTTGCTCCTCTTCTAGTCCAGCTCTCTGCTGTGGCCCAGGAAGGCAGTGGAGGATGGCCCAAGTGCTTGGGCCCTGCACCCACATGGGAGACCAGGAGGAAGCACCTGGCTCCTGGCTTCGGATCAGCACAGCACACAGGCCATGGTGGCCATTTGGGGGGTGAACCAATGGAAGGAAGACCTTTCTCTCTGTCTCTCTCTCTCACTGTCTAACTCTGCCTGCCCCCCCCAAAAGATATAATTATAGAACATTTAATCTTTAGCCAAATATTTCCACCTGGAGAAGACCCTCTGCCTTAAGTAATTCTAGTGCCAAAAAATGTATATGCTAACCTGAATGTACCTTATCTTTACTCATAAGCTGTGAGGTTAATTGACTTTCGTAAATATTAATCTCACCTTTTCCAATAATTAGTCTCACAGGTATTAATCTTCCATAATCATGGCCTGGTAAATTAAATTATTTATGGCAAGAATAGAGGTTAATTATCTGCCAGCAGGCTCTTTGTTTCTTTATTTAAAAAAAAAAACCCTAATTTTAAAACTTAAACAGCTGTACTTGTAGCTTTCCTATGAGGGTCAATGAATAGGCTCTATTGAATGAAGGAAAAGATCCGTGAAATGTTTACTTCAGTGAAAACTGAATTCCATGGACTGAATGTGTTCTCACCACAAGCAGTGGTGCTTGGAACAATGACTGTAGCTCTGCATTGAAGGAAAAAATGAAACTGTGTGTCCTATGATGTTGTTTATGGTGAATTTAGAGGTGGGTGTGGGAGGAATAGGAAAAGATGTTAGAAGAAAATAACTTTGTTGTTCCATTCCAGGTGGCTGCCTCCTTGGTTGTGTTGTGGCTATTTGGAAAGTGAGTATTCCCTGTATTGTGTTTGTTTCCATTTATTTTTTGTCTTGTAAACTATTGTAATCTTCACTATTTTTCATCTCCCTCCAGTATTGTGGTAGTGGAAAAACGAGTTATGGTCCTTCCACTATATCCATGTGAGTTTGGTCTCAGGGACTCCCCTGCAGATGTCAAGAAATTCATAGATGCTAAAGTTCCTTGTATAAGATGGCATAGTATTTGCGTGTAACTTGTGTAAATTTTCCATGTACTTTAAATTACCTTTAAATCACTTTGAGTGCATAATACAATGTTAAGGCTATGTAACTATCTATTACATTGTATTGTTTAGAGAAGAATGAAAAAAAAAGAAATTTGTACTTGTCCAACACAAAAACATTTGTCCATATGTTGATCTGTAGCTGGATTCATGGATGTGGAACATGTGGATGGGGAGGGCCAACTGTATTTGATTTCAGTCATGAGCATTACAGCACTCAGGTGTGTTCTTTTTCCATAAAATGCAATAAGAATATTTGAACCAACATTAAACATTTAGTATTACCTCTCAGTATTTTGATTAGTAATGCTCAATCATATCTGTTTCAATGCTGAGAAAACTTAACCTACTTTGTAGGAATAGTGAATTCCTGATAATACGGGCACAAGCTCTGCTCTTACAATGGTTATCTTTCTTTGGGCTTAAGTGTAGTTTCATTCACATGTATTGGGAAGTCAGTAGGCAATTCAGGTTGCCAAATAACAATTTCCCTTTTGCTTTCCAGCACTACTCCTCAAGACAAAGAGAATAGTACGAAAAGTGGGAACAGCAGCTATGCCGTGATTATCACCAGCACCAGCTCTTACTACTTTTTTTACATTTATGTGGGAGTAGCCGACACCTTGCTTGCATTGGGATTATTCAGAGGTTTGCCACTGGTGCATACTCTAATCACAGTGTCGAAAATTTTACACCACAAAATGTTACATTCCGTTCTTCAGGCGCCCATGTCAACACTCAACACGTTGAAAGCAGGTACTTGACTAAGAATGTGAAATGACACTGGTGATCTGCCATCAGCAGGACCTGTGTATAGTTGGTCACTTAGTAGTCTTTTACTTTGTGCAGGCACGTTTGTCCTTTTTCAGCCTCCTTATGAGTGAATATGCATTTCCCAGATATTACAGTCCACACCATGTGATGTCCTGCTTCTGCCAGTCCTGGCCCAGCTAATCAGAGTAACTCCAGTTGTTAGAATGTGATGCTGATGGGGCGGTAGTGGCAGAGGCAGGCTCTTCTGAGTCAACTGTCCTTCTTCTTTCAGATATCAATCTAGCTCTCATCCGGGTATCTTGTTACCTGGGTCTAGTATTGCTCAAAGAGGAGGAGATTTGAAGGGATCAAAGGAAGTATAACGTTCTCCTCCTGATAATGGAGTAGAATAATCTAGCTTCATGTGAACGTTCAAAGATGGTTCTATAAATTTATTGCAGTATTTTGGGGAGAGGAATGTATTTTGGAAACCCCAAATACATTTTAATATCATTTTTGTTGCTACCATATTTAAAGTCACAGAAAGAGTAGTAACCAAAAATTAAAACAAAACAAGATAAAACTTAAGGGTAATAGAGTACTTTGAGAACCATCAATTCCATTGATATCCACTTATATAAATTCACATTAAGAATTCCAAAATTAGTCAGGATTCCCACTCTCCTCCTCTGCCCCAGGGTTTTTTTCCCTTATAGAGATCTGTTTTACAGTGATTCATATCTAAGAATCTCAAGATAAGAAATACCCATGTTTCTTTCTAAGTCACGAAATTCCAGTGTTAAAATGTGGGAAGGTGTTTGTCTTTATTCAGAAGCCCCAAATGGCACCAAAGCCTTGCCTTAGGTGGATGTACTTGTCATCGCCCTCTGTTTCAGTCTAAGGACTTTAGGCCCAACAATAGGTCCAATTAAATGGATCCAATTATTTCATTTTCATAAGGGATGAGATCCAGGGAGAGCAGGGGATTTTCCTGACATGGGCCATGAGACACACTGGAAGGAACATGCGCGTTGCTGGAAATGTGGCTTGACCCAGTAAGATAGGGGATCATGGCAGGTTGCTCCTCGAAGCTCTGATCTTTCTTGTAAAGTGGGAAAAAGAATAATTATCTTTGAGAGAATGGAACAAGACAATTTACTTGCCTGTTAACAGCAAACAGGAACTAGATGTCGGTGTCCCATATTTTCCCTTCTGTAGGGGTGCATTTTGCATTCCACCTCTTTACTTTTCCCAGCCTCTCATTCCATTCAAAACCGTTTCTTTATTTCAAATTTATCATCGATGGTTTCATTTTTTTCATTCATCTCACTTCCCAAAATTTCATGTGCCTTCAGGATGACTCCTAAATAGGTCTGTGTCATTCATAGTCTTCCT
Organism: Sylvilagus floridanus; assembly: GCA_949820135.1. NCBI lineage: Eukaryota > Metazoa > Chordata > Mammalia > Lagomorpha > Leporidae > Sylvilagus > Sylvilagus floridanus. Next base: position 30,165,476 of record OX463236.1, on the reverse strand, counting down.
CATTTATGGACCTGAGAACCGAGATAGCAAGGTGATCTTACAGCATTGCTCTGTCCTTTCCCTACCCCTTCCTGTCCCCTCCATTTCTATATGCGAGCATTATCCTTGCTTTGGAAACTATCTGCATTACCATTCATGGCTCATTGTGCTCTTTGTGTTGCCCAGATACTGTCCACTGTACTTAGCTGCAAACAAGGCCTCCTTGCTTGTGTGTGTGTGTATTTGTAATTTCTCCCAGGGGTGCCCTTTTGTAGTTATACATTGATCCTGATTTTCTCTGACTCCTTGACAGATTTTACCGTGCTGCTTTTAAATGACCGTAAGCCACACAAATATATCATAGGTTTCAGTAAAATATACTGACTAGATGAAAGTGTGAATGCCTATTTTGAAAAAACTCTATCACTGGAAATATTAGCACCACATTCTTTTCCACCAAAGCACACTTTCATTTTCTAAACATAAGTAAAAACCATGGGTTAATTTTTGGCTTATTTATGGAAAGTTATACAAATATATTGAAAGACATATTCATCAGTGAATATTTGTGAATAATTACTACCTACCAGGAATTTTCCTGGAAATCTGGGTGATGCAAAATAAATGTGGCATTATCCCCTTAGTCCTCTAGTAATATAAAATCTAGAAAAAAAAAGATATGTGCACAAATGACTATACTATATGACATACATATAGTCACTATGTAATGCAGAGGTGTAGATAAGATATGTTGTGTGTGTGAAGAAGAGGAAGATATTAATTCTAGCTGGAGCAAACACTGATCCTTCTTTGCAGGAGGAATATTTGAGTTGGGTAAGGGAAGAGATACAGATGTTGACCAGTAGAGATGAGGAGGAAAGGCAGAGGTAACCATGTGGGTGAAAGTGGGAAGGTATGAAGGTGTAGAGTGGGTTTAAAAATATGGATCACTCTGGCTGAAGTGGGCTATTTGGGTCTGAGAAGCTTATACTAGTTAGCTGGGCTTAGGCCACATATAGAAAGCATTAGATATTAAACTAAGAATTTTGGACTTTATCCTGCAGTTAATGGGGGTTGAATGATAAGTCTCAATGTCACTTTGTATGGTATTATATTACATTTAATCTAACTGTAAGTTTAATTTCTGTAGACAATGTATTCCTCAAGGGGAAGGAGCCTGGCTTATTCCCCTGTGTTATCTCTGCACTTGGTGTTGTGCTTGGAAAATGGCTGATGCTACTTATATACCTTTTTGTCATTGAAGCCACACATGATCAGACTTACAAATATTCATCTGGAATGTAGAAGACAGGCTGAGGCTGGATTGCCAGAGAAGAAGGTTCTGTATAAAGAAAGAAAAAGTGATAAAGAGATCCATGTAATGAGCAGGCAGGGAGAAGGCAGCCATGGATTCTGCAGGGTATGTCAGAAAGATGTGGCCAGAGGAAAGCCCTATGTTACAGAATATGGACAGAAGGGAGATGATGATCGGATAACCAGTGAACTATCATTAAACTCAAAGTTGCAAGACTAAGGTTGTAATATTAGGATGAGTATCCACTGCTGACATCACTTATAATAAGGGTTCTATTAAGGGCGGTGCCGCGGCTCAATAGGCTAATCTTCCGCCTTGTGGCACTGGCACACCAGGTTCTACTCCTGTTCCGGGAGCCGGATTCTGTCCCGGTTGCCCCTCTTCCAGTCCAGCTCTCTGCTATTGCAGTGGAGGATGGCCCAAGTCCTTGGGCCCTGCACCCGCATGGGAGAGCAGGAGAAGCACCCGGCTCCTGCCTTCGGATCAGCGCGGTGCGCCGGCCACAGCACGCCGGCCATGGTGGCCATTGGAGGGTGAACCAACGGCAAAAGGAAGACCTTTCTCTCTGTCTCTCTCTCTCTCTCACTGTCCACTATGCCTGTCAAAAAAAAAAAAATAAGGGTTCTATTAAAGGCATTGGTTTTTATCTGAATCACAGAAATCTATGTTTTCCAAAGGTTTAAAAGTAAGAGACAGTAAAGTGAATACATAGTTACTTAGAATCATTAAGACAACACTGAGATTTTTGGTCTTTATATGATTATGTGATAATTCTTATTTGAGTTTCTGTTTTGCTCCAAACTCAGTATTAAACATGTTGGTATATCTTTTTAATATTATTTGTTTTTGAGGAATTTATCTTCCTTTGCATTATAGGTGGGATTCTTAATAGATTCTCCAAGGATATAGCTGTTTTGGATGATCTGCTGCCTCTTACCATATTTGACTTCATCCAGGTTTGTAAAAATAATCATTGTTAAGTATCCTTGTATTTTTATTATTTTTTAAAAATTACAAAAATAAGTGAGTTTAACATAATTGTCTTTTGAGAGTTGAAGTCCTAGCTATTGTATGAATTTTGTGAATTTTGAAAGTCTTCAAAATAGGTGTAAATTTAGTAAATTAAGGAATAAGTCAGAACTGTTTATCTGACCCAAATCCAACATAACCCTACCTTTAGAAGAAATGATTGTCTATTTGGAATCAATTTGAAAGGCATAAAAGACCATAAAAGATATTCTTCCCCCAAATCATGGACTGTAAAGTATGACAGTTTTAACATTGGCAACACAATTTGATAGAAGGCCCCTTACCTCCACAGGCCTGTGTTGAATGCAAACAGACTCCCTGGGTGGGCTACAGTTGAAGCTAGCCTCATGCCTGGACACTTTGGCACAGATCAGCTAGCCAGTCCTCCCACCATAGGACCCTAAAGCAGGGAGAGGTAGGAAGATATGCTTTCAAATAGAGTAGAAAGGAAAGACAAGCTCTGGATTCTCCGAGGCTGGTCGTGAGCTGTCCTTGAGTAACTGCTGTGAATAGATCTCTATGGTGTCTTGAATGTGAGGCTGGCTCTCTGATGTGGGGTGACTGACTGCTGGGGAGAATGGAGATGACAGTGACCTTGGGGATACCGCATTACAATAGCATAAGTGACAGACCTAAGGACAGCTGTGAGTTGATAACCTTGACGGTTGAATGAGGTTTGAGCATAGCTTCCTGAGTGACTTGTCTGATTTAAGTCAAGCTCCCGGGAGCAAACACCACAGCCCCAGTGATCTCTTTGGAAAAGCAGTTGGAACAGAGTGCTGCCCATTAGGATGAGTCATGCTCCTCTTGTCACCACCCCACTCCTCCACAATAATAATTCTGCACTTGAGGAAACCTCTAAAGTGAAAGTAGGGGCTCCACATGTGTGTGTGTATACAGCCAACACTGGCAGATGCAGAAAAACCAGACTGTTGGTGCCTCATCTGAAATGACTGACACAACCAAGTATACTTACTGCTCTGGTGAACTTTTGCCTTTGGGTGTCCTTCAGTTGCTCTGTTTAGAGATAACTCAGCAGCAGCTACTGCAATGCTTTCATCCACGTTTTGAGGTCATACATTTGAAGGAGTTTCCTGTATCTTTCCTTAAATGATGGACATTTGTTCCTCATTCTAGGCTGACAAATGACTGGTCCCAATCACAATATTATTAAATCAGATGCAAACTGCAGTGTAAACATCTTTTTTTTTATAGCAGATTATCTTAATGATTATTTAAAAAATATTTTATTTACTTGAAAGTCAGAGTTACACAAAGAGAGAATGAGAGGCAGAGAAAGGGAAAGGTCTTCCATCCACTGGTTCACTCCCTAATTGGCCACAATGGCCAGGACTGCACCTAACAAAAGCCACGAGCCAGGAGCTTCTCCCAGGTCTCCCACACAGGTGCATGGGCCCAAGGACTTGGGCCATATTGCCCTGCTTTCTCAGTCCATGACAGAGAGCTGGATCACAAGTGGAGCAGCGAGGACTCAAATAGGCCATCCTATATAGGTCATCCTATATGGGTATATAGGATACCGGCACTGCAGGAGGTGGCTTTACCTGCTGTGCCACAGCACCAGCCCTAGTGTAAACATCTTGACCTTGACTGTAAAAACATTCATGAATTGGTGTCCCTTGGTGAATATTTTTATACTTTTGTGATGCACTGAGAATATTCTGCATTAATTTCAAGTTCACAAATCCCTGAGAGAGTTAAATATTTTTATTTTATTCTTTTTTAAAGATTTATTATTTTATGTGACAGGCAGAGTTACAGAGAGCGAGAAAGAGAAGTAGAGAGACAGAGAGAAAGAGAGGTATTTTCCATCCACTGGTTCAGTCCCCAAATGGCCTAAATGGCCAGGGATAGGCTGGGCCAGATGGAAACCAGGAGCTTCATTCTGGTCTCCCATGTGGGTACAGGGGCCCAAGCACTTGGGTCATCTTTCACTGCTTTCTCAGGTATATTTGCAAGGAGCTGGATTGGAAGTAGAGTTCTGGGACTCAAACCAGCGCCAATATGGGATGCTGGCATTGCAGGCTATAGCTTAACCCACTGTGCCACAATGTCGGCTCCTAAATATTTATTTTCTAAACCCTTTTAGACACATTTAATGTCTTTCAAATCCTTTCTTTTATGACAATTTGAATAGTTTGTGCTCAACTTGTAATGCTGTTAACTTCAGGTATCGTTGCCTTACATATGGTTAGGTAGAACTCAATTTATCCATTTTATTTTCTTGTATAAAGGTGTCTAATATTCAGAAGCAGAAACATGACAATGCAAAACATAGTACAAATCCAATTCATTTTGCCTCTGTTAAGTAATTGATCACAGGGAATCCTTCAAATTGTGAACTCCTCTGGTTATACTTAGTTTGGACTTCTATACTGTGTTTGGACTTCCATCTAATCTATTATGAATTAAAAACTAGAGCAGAATTTCAGGTTTCTTTGTATAATTGAAGTATCAAATATTTTAAACCAGAGCCTTTAATTTTTCTAAATTATTAGGCTATGATGTGGGTTCCTAAAGGATCCTCTTATGGAACAAGTGCTTGTTTTTCTTAAGACTGAGAGGAAGTGATTCTTGAACAAGTTTTACTATTAAGTCTCATGATACAACTCTGTGGACAGTGGTCCTGCATGGGAAGTTAGTGCACAGTGACTCTTGTTGCTTATTTAACAAATAACACTTTATGTATGACATCAGCGGTCACCCAAGACACTTGACATGAGCTGCCTTGGCCATGAAAGCCTTTTGGATCCACTAGCTAGAAAAGGCCATAAGCAAAGGGGAAGTTCTGGCTTCCCTTCAGAAATAAGTACCTCCTTCTTTTGTGGCCACTGGGGTCTCACCCACAGGGGTCCTTTATGTAGAACATTTTTTTCCCAATATGTCTTAGCTTTCCATGCCTGAAATGCTCCCCCTGGGCTTTCCAGCCTGACTGGAATGCCTTAAGGGCTGATTCTGAGGTCAGAGTGCTACTTAAAGTGATTGTCATCTATGGCTGCTATATGGACTGCTTCCCATGTTGGAGCCTTTACTTCTTTTTGATTCTGTCTATTATTGTTTCCAAACACTTAGTCCTATTTATACAATCACTTAACTCTTCATCATATCTATACAGTCACTTTACCCCTTCTTCCTATCTATTTGATCTCTATAACACTTAAGCTGCTGCTTTTATCAGCCAGATTATGGGATTTTAGGGTCTTATGGCTAGTTGTTAAGTCATACCCTTAGAAGTAAGTCTGTATGAGTGTATGTAGAACTATACTGCTTTGTTGCAAACTTCATACATTTCACAATTACAGTTTTATGATCTTGATGATTCTTCCCACTGTGCCCACCATTCCTCCCTCACTCCTACCCCTCATCCTCTTTTCTTTCTTATTGTCACTCTTATTCTTTACTAAGATTTATTTTTAATTGACTCTACACATATGATTAACTCTATGTAAGGATAGAATCCAGTGAATCTTATGGAACATAAAAAGATAAGGAAAATATTATAAAGGAAAAGTTAAAAATATAGAATAAGAAACTGTTCCTCAACAGTCAAGAGAGGGGCTGTTCATAATCATTGCTTCTCAAAGCATCAATTTCATTTCTACATGTTGTCTTTTAGGTGCTCTATTAGTTATCACATGTCAGGGAGAACATATAGAATTTGTCCCTTTAGGACTGGTTTATTTCACTAAGTATGATGTTTTCCATTTTATCCATTTTGTTGCAAATGACCACACTTTTTTTTGACTGCTGTATAGTATTCTATGGTGTACATATCCCATAATTTCTTTATCCAGTCTTCAGTTGATGGGTATTTGGGTTGATTCCATGTCTTTACTATTGTTACCTGAGGTGTGATAAACATGGAGGTACATATAGCTCTTTCATATGCTGAACTCATTTCCCTTGGGTAGATTACCTGGAGTGGGCTGTCTGGGTCATATGGTGGGTTTATATTCAGATTTCTGAGGTATCTCAATACTGTCTTCCATAGTGGCTTTACCAGTTTACATTCCCATGAACAGTGGATTAGGATACCTTTTCCCCCATATCCTCGCCAGCATTTATTGTTTATTGATTTCTGTGATTTCTGTATGAAAGCCATCCTATTGAGGATGAGGTGAAACCTCATGGTGGTTTTGATCTGCATTTCTCTGACAGATAATGATCCTGAGCATTTTTTCATATGTCTGTCAGGCATTTAGATTTTCTCTTGAAAAATGTCTAAGTACTTTGCTCATTTATTAACTGGATTGTTTGTTTTGTTGTTGTTAAATTTATTGATCTCTTTATATATTCTGATTATTAATCCTTATCAGTTGTATAGTTTGAAAATATTTTTTCCCATTCTGTCAGTTGTCTCTTCACCTTGCTGATTGTTTCTTTTTCAGTGCAGAAGCATCTCAATTTGATGTAATCCTGTTTATCGATTTTGGCTTTGATTGCCTATGTCTCTGGGGTCTTTTTCAAGAACTCTTTATCTATGCTGATGTCTCATATGTTTTCCCCAGTGTTCTCTAATAATTTGATGGTTTCAGGTTGTAAATTTAGGGCTTTAGTCAATTTTGAGTGGATTTTGATGAAAGGTGTCAAGTAAAGGTCTTGCTTCATGATTGTGCATGTGGCAGTCCATTTTCCCAGCACCATTTGTTGAAGAGACTGTCCTTGCTTGAAGAGTTGATTTTAGCTCCTTTGTCAAAGATAAGTTGGTTGTGGATGCTTGGATTGATTTCAGGCATTTCTTTTCTGTTCCATTGATCATCTTAATTTGTACCAGTACCAGGCTGTTTTGATTATAACTACCCTGTAATATGTCTTGAAGTCCGGTATTGTTATGCCTCCGGCATTGTCTTTTTTATGTAAGACTGCTTTAGCTATTCAGGGTCTCCTGTATTTCCATATGAATTTCAACATCGTTTTTTCTATATCTGAGAAGAATGTCTTTGGTATTTATATTAGTATCGCACTGAATTTGTAAATTATTTTCAGTAGTATGGAAATTTGATGATATTTACTCTCCTAATCTATGAACATGCAAGATCTTTCCATTTTTTTTTTGTATCTTCCTCTCTTTCTTTGTAATTCTTATCATAGAGATCTTTGACATCCTTAGTTAAATTTAATCTAAGGTATTTTATTTTTTGGTAGCTATTTGTGAATGGGATTGATCTTAGAAGCTTGTTCTCAGCTGTGGCATTTGCTGCATATCCAAAGGCTTTTGATGTTTGTGTGTTGATTTTATATCCTGCTACATTTCCAAACTCTTCTATGTGAATGGGATTGATCTTAGAAGCTTGTTCTCAGCTGTGGCATTTGCTGCATATCCAAAGGCTTTTGATGTTTGTGTGTTGATTTTATATCCTGCTACATTTCCAAACTCTTCTATGAGTTCCAATGCTTCTTAATGGAATTTTTTGGATCCCCTATGTATAGGATCATGTCATCTGCAAATAGGGCTAGTTTGACTTCCTCGTTCCCAATTTGTACCCCTTTGATTTCTTTTTCTTGGCTAATGGCTCTGGCTAGATCTTCCACAACTATATTGAAAAGTAGTGGTGAGAGTGGGCATCTTGTCTGGTTCTGGATCTCAGTGGTATTGCTTCCAATTTTTCCCCATTCAATATGATGTTGGCCATGGATTTGTCATTAATTGCCTTGATTGTGTTGAGAAATGTTCCATCTGTTCCCAATTTGCTTAAAGTTTTCATAATGAAAGGTTGTTGTATTTTATCAATTGCTTTCTCTGCATCTATTGAGATAAGCATATGGTTTTTGTTCTTTGATTTCTTAATATGATGTATCACATTCATTGATTTGTGAATGTTGAACCATCCCTGTATACCATAAATAAATCTCACTTGATCCAGATGGATGATCTATTTGATGTGTTTTTAGATTTGTTTGGCTAGTATTTTGTTGAGGATTTTTGTGTCTATGTTCATCAGAGAGATTGGTGTATAGTTCTCTTTCTCTGTTGCATCTTTTTCAGGTTTAGGAATTAAGGTGATGCTGGCTTCATAGAAAGAATTTGGGAGGAGTCCCTTCCTTTTGATTGTTTTGAATAGCTTGAGAAGATTTGGAGTTAGTTCTTTAAATGTTTGGTAGAATTCAGCAGTGAAGCCATCCAGTCCTAGGCTTTTCTTTGTTGGGAGAGTTTTTATTACTGATTTGAGTTCTGTCTTGGTTATTACTCTGTTTAGGTTTTCTATGTCTTCAGGACTCAAATTAGGTAGGTCATATGTACCCAGGAATCTATCTTCTAAGAAATGACCCTGTAATTTGGGATGCTGATCTTGCAAGAGGTAACTTAACTTGCTGTACCACAACTCTGGCTCCGAATGCCTGATGAAAAAAAATCTAAATGAAAAACATACTAAAGTTCATTCAAAGTAAAAGTATTTCAGGGAGGCCAGTGCTGTAATAGAGTGGGTAAATCTGCCTCCTGCAATGCCCACATCCCATGTGTGTGCTGGTTTGCCCTGGCTTCTCCATTTCTGATCCAGCTCCCTGCTAATGTGCCTGAGAAAGCAGCAGAGGATGACCCAAGTGTAATTACTTTATCCAACTGAAATCTATGGGCAAAATTTAATTTTTAAAATTTTGATTTTCATTTTTATATAGACAAAACTACTCGTGGAATTAAATACATCTTTAGGCTATTATTCTTTGGTTAAGTCATCATCTTTAGAAATTGTACTTCTTTAGATACCCATATGGGAAGAAGCACCTAGTTCCTAGCTTCAATCTGGCTCAGCCTTGGTCATTACAGCCATTTTGGGAGTGAATAAGCAGATGGAAGATATCCCTCTCTGTCTCCCTCCCTCTCACTCTGTAACTCTGGCTTTCAAATAAAAATAAAATCTTAAAAATTTCAATTAATTTATATTTTAGGAGAATCAACTCAGAGCATTCATATTCATTTAAAATGTATTTGTCATTCAACTCTTTAAAGTGGCTGGAAAATAAGAATACCCCATGATCAAAAAACATCATGTTTTCAATCTCTCTAAAAACATTACTATCAGTGACTTAAATAATGTTTTGAACAGTGTCACAGAACCTGTGAAAAGTGTTCTTTGACATGATTGTCTTCCCTAGGAAGACATCTGCCTATAAGAACAGAACAGACTGGTAACATCACTGATATCACCTTATTTGCTTTGTAATTCCAGTATTTACTAACTTATGTATTTTCTTTGATTCTACAGTTATTGTTAATTGTGATTGGAGCCATAGCAGTGGTTTCGGTTTTAAAACCTTACATCTTCCTAGCAACAGTTCCAGTGATAGCAGCCTTCATTTTATTGAGAGCGTACTTCCTCCATACCTCACAGCAACTCAAGCAACTGGAATCTGAAGGTATGACACTGAATATGCAGTGATCAGTTTGAGAAAAAAAAAAGCCATGTGAGCTATTTAAGTATATGTACATAAGAGGAAACTGCATCACAAATTACACATGGATTGTTGTGTCTTTTTTTTTCTTTTTTTTTTTTTCTGGAATTAAAAGCTTATATAGATGAAATCTATTCATAGTATTTTTTTAAAAATTTTTTCCCCAATGAAACCTTTTATTTAAGGAATACAAATTTCATTCATTTCATAAGTACAGATTTAGGAATATAGTGATTCTTCCCACCATATCCCCCTCCCACCCTCACTCCCACCCCTCTTCCATTCTCCACTAAGATCCACTTTCAATTAACTTTAAAAAGAGGACCAATGCTGTACTAAGTAAAGAGTTCAACAATTTGCACACACACACACACACACACACACAAAAAAAAAAAACCACATTAAACACTGTTCCTCAACAATCAAGACAAGGGCTATTCAAAGTCATTGCATATTGAAGTTAATTTCACTTTTTTTAGAAACTGAATTAACTTTAAAGAAGCACCCAAGAATGATACATCTTTTGTGAGCATTTAGACATAATTATAATACAACTCTCTGAGGACAGAAGTTCTGCATGGGAAGTTAGTGCATAGTGATTCTTGTTAATTTAACAATTAACACTTTTATGTATGATGTCATGACAAGCTGAGGCTCTTGACATGAGCTGCCTAGGCTTGGAAGGCTTTTGAATCCTCAAACTCCATCAGCATTTAGACAAGGCAATAAGCAAAATGGAAGTTCTCTTCTCCCTTAAGAGAAAAGTACCTCCTTCTTTGATGACCACTTATTTCCACTGGGATCTCTCTCACGGAGGCCCTTCATGTAGAACATTTTTTGCCACAGTGTCTTGGCTTTCCATGCCTGAAATACTCTTGTGGGCTTTTCAGCTACACCAGAATACCTTAAAGGCTGATTCTGAAGTCAGAATACTATTTAAAGTGATTGTCATTCTGTGAGTCTGCTGCGTGGATTGCTTCCCATGTTGGAACATTCACTCCCTTTTAATTATATTATTATTACCAGGTATTCAATTTTATCCATATGATCACTTTAATACTTAAGATGGTATTTTTACCACCCAGCCTAAGGAGATTTGGTATCCCATGAGAAGTTTTTAAACTGTTCCCTTAAAAGTAAGTCCATAGGAATGTATGCAAAAATATACAGCTTTAAAGTTACAAACTTCATAGACTTCATAATTACAACCTTAGGAACATGGTGATTCTTTTTGTTAATTAATGACTATGTGGCTCTGTTTTGGTTTTAAGACAATTATAGAGAGTTTTACCAGGGTTGGTGTATATGACACTCATTCATAATTTACTTATATCAATTAAATTTTAAAAACTAGAGTGCAGCTAATACCAAAGGTTTCTCTGGGTTCCTTAATTATATTAGAGAAAATTGTTCCCTTTGTTTTTTTGTCTTTATATAGCATTCTTCTGTTTTTAAGTATTTTATTTGAGGGGTGGAGTTAGAGAGAGAGGAAGAGAGAGAGGGAAAGAGAAAGAGGGAAATAGATCTTCCATCCCCTGGTTTACTCCCCAGATGGCAGCAATGGCTAGAGCTGGGGTGATCTGGAGCTAGAAGCCAGGGTAGATAGCCTTCTTTTATGTCTTGGGGCTCTCATTTTGTGTGCCCCAATATCTGTTTGGAAAGCATTTGTTTTCCATAACAGCTTTGATGGGGATGCATTTTCGGGGAATGAATTTTCTTTCTTTTTTATTTTTTTGCCAGGCAGAGTTAGACAGTGAAAGAGAGAGACACAGAGAGAGTTATAGACAGTGAAAGAGACAGAGAGAAAGGTCTTCCTTCTGTTGGTTCACTCCCCTAATGGCCGCTATGGCCGGCGCTGTGCTGATCTGAAGCCAGGAGCCGGGTACTTCCTCCTGGTCTCCCATGCGGGTGCAGGGGCCCAAGGACCTGAGCCATCCTCTGCTGCCTTCCTGGGCCACAGTAGAGAGCTGGACTGGAAGAGGAGCAACTGGGACTAGAACCCAGTGTGCCAGCGCTGCAGGCGGAGAATTAGCCAAGTGAGCCGCGGCGCTGGCCAGGGAATGAATTTTCTTTCTTTTTTTTTTTTTTTTACAGGCAGAGTGGACAGTGAGAGAGAGAGACAGAGAGAAAGGTCTTCCTTTGCCGTTGGTTCACCCTCCAATGGCCGCCACGGTCGGCGCGCTGCGGCCGGCGCACCGCGCTCGTCCGATGGCAGGAGCCAGGAACCAGGTGCTTTTCCTGGTCTCCCCATGGGGTGCAGGGCCCAAGCACCTGGGCCATCCTCCACTGCACTCCTGGACCACAGCAGAGGGCTGGCCTGGAAGAGGGGCAACCGGGACAGAATCCGGTGCCCCGACCGGGACTAGAACCCGGTGTGCCGGCGCCGCAAGGCGGAGGATTAGCCTGTTGAGCCACGGCGCCGGCCCAGGGAATGAATTTTCAATATGTTTGTGCCTCCAGGATCATCCACTGAATCAATTCCCTTAAGCTTTGTTAATTGAGCACTTATAAATAGGTCTCAAGAGAAAAGAAATTTGTTTTTCCACAGGAATTTATTTGGGATTAATGAAAAAAAAGTGCTAATGGCAGCAGAGAAATATGAAAAAATGATAGTAGTAATTTTATAATAAATTCTCGTATTTTGTAGGTAAGTAAAAAAAGGGTAACTCCTTAATAAATATAACAGAACAAATCATATGTATTCAAAGTATGGCACTGAATGATCAACATCTCTGACCCATAGCAGTTATAGTATTATTGTAAGTTAATCTTGTTCAGGTACTTGCTAATATGGAATTGAATTGTGTGTTTGCATTGTTTGCATTGTTTTATATGGAACTTTCAGGTAGGAGCCCAATTTTCACTCATCTTGTTACAAGCTTGAAAGGATTATGGACACTTCGTGCCTTTGGACGGCAGCCTTACTTTGAAACTCTGTTCCACAAAGCTCTGAATTTACACACTGCCAACTGGTTCTTATATCTGTCAACACTACGCTGGTTCCAAATGAGGATAGAAATGATTTTTGTCCTCTTCTTCATTGCTGTAACCTTCATTTCCATTTTAACAACAGGTACAATGACTTTATTAACTATTCAGCTAAGCATTTGTAGTGAAAACTCTTTCAGTAAATGAAATACTATGTGCCTGTGGCTTAAACAGCTTTGATTTCTTAACATTTTTTAAGTTTATTAGTGAAAAACTTGGATTATTGTTGAAAAAATGATCTCTTGGAATTTCTACTATTTTATTGTTGAACAAATAATTTCTTTGAATTGGAGTTATATATAGTGTTATTCATTATTGTACTATTTAAAAAACTGAGCCACACAGAATGTCAATCTGTGATTTAAAGAAAAATGTTGTCTCTTCATGCTCATCTTGGTAAACATCCCTGGCTTCAGAATTGATAGATCTCTATTTTAAAGAGCTCTTTGAATAAGAGGAGGGAAAACCTACATTTATACACACAGATACACACACAATCCCCTCAGCTGGTAAGTTTTGATCTTTGAACAAGTAGTTTGTAAAATTCATTATGTAATGGGGATTTTGAAAGAAGAAAAACTATCTCAAAAGAGAAATAAATAAAATTGCCATACTTTTCCAAATACAAATGTTTTGAATTTCAGAATATTTCAAAATAGATGAAATAAAAACCTATATATATATATAGATAGATAGATAGATAGATAGATAGATATAGATATATATAGATGAGTTCCTCTAATTTAAGAAATTGAATGTCTGAGCTATAAGTATTGAAACATTATACCACATTACAGTGGACAAAAAGGCAGGATCCATGCTATTCTGCTGTATTGCTTGGATTTGAGAACAGATCAAAAGGAAGGTTCAAGGAGACCCAGGACAGGTGGCACCATTGTCATGAGAGAGTCAATCTCAGCTGTTTTTCCCATGTCTTGAGTCCAGATGCTGGCCTGGGTCTATTTCATTTTTGAGTCAACTTCATTCATTTTTTTCTCCTTGAAGTCTGGTTTTCTGGATGTACCACCACTCTGCCACATGGACTTCATGTGGCCTTTTCATTCTGGTTCCCTAAATTAACAGGAGAGTTTTTCAGAAAATGGACTCCTTTTGTTTCAGGGAGATGGCCACCTGTGGTCTACTTAGCTGCTATGAGGATAACAGGTTCACGATGTTCGTTCATTGGGAAATGACTTTATGAAAGAATGTAAAGTCACAAATGACATTATGAAAGAAATGTCTTTATAGATTGAGAATCTTACATTTTTTAAAGTTATCTGAAACAGATTCAGAGATCAGAATCATCTGAAGGAAGATTTGTGAGCAATTAATTCAATGAGTTGATGTGTCATGTATTCTAACATAATGGTTATGAGTAGAATCAAGTCCTGATTTGCCAGTGGTCATAGTCAAAGCATTTAAAAATCAGTATAGTATGGAACCTCCCAATCAAATCAGACGCTCAGTCAATGTGATTGTTGGCTACCCAACTAGTATCATTTTCGGCTCTTCTGGTCTTTAGCTGAATCCTAACTTGTATGTATGAATTAACTTTCCTAAACCCCTCATTTTCCTTATCTGTAAATAGACACAATAATAGTTTCCAGCCCATAAAGTTTGTGGCAAGTATTAAATACAATCTGTGGGAAAAACTCAGTATAGTGCCTGGTTCATATTAAATACCCAATAAATGTTATAGTACATGGTATTAAAATTTTATCTTATTCTCATCTTAACCTTCAGAACAAGCAATATACTGAATTCTTGATAGATTTTTACCTATCTAAAATAAATGATTTAGGACAAAGAGCATGTATGTGATGTATGTGCTCTCTATGTTATACCTTCTTCTGGAAAAATTTGTGGATACCAAAATTTCAGTTGACAACAGGATGAATTATTTCTCCCAGTTTTAGAACCTTGTAACAATTTTATCCTGCAGAATAATTCAAATTTATAAATAATTTAAGAACATTTCTCCTAGAGAATTTTGGGGCCATAATACTGGCTATTTATGAGTTTTAATTAGTGGTCCCCCTAGCCCTGAAAAACCATTTAGTCTGATTCAACACTTAAATATTGTTCTTCCCAAGTAAACTAATCTTTTGTTGTTGTTTTTAACATAATGGGTTATCTTCTCTTTTCAAATGATAGACCTCTTAGTCTCTTCTGATTGCCCAATGAGCTCTAAGTCCACTTTCTTTACAACAGCATGTGATTAGCAGAAAATATTCTCCTTGAAAAGGTGAGAAGCACATGTATACATTTTACAGATGCTTCTCAAATACTCTTTGCTCTTGATTCTGACTAAAGGAGCTCATTTGGACAAAGGAATTGTTTTTCTCTATTGCTTGTTCCAATATCTATCACTATTACTACTTATAGACTAATAGTATAAAAGACAACTTGATATCTACCCAATATCAACAACCCTTTCAATAGCTGCTTTTTTTACAAAGGACAATTTTTTCCTAATATTCAATCACATGCATTGAACACCTACTATATGCAGGGCATTATTGCTACTGCTAAGAGGCTGTGGTGCACTGAAATGAAAGAAAGATCATTAAAGTTAGTATACAACTGAAATGTGAATTTAGTGTGAAATATGGCATAAGAGAGACATGAATAGACTAGTTCACAGAAGAGAGAAAACATTTTTTGATATGTCTTTTCCATCTATAGGTGAAGGAGAAGGAAGAGTTGGTATTATTCTAACTTTAGCCATGAATATCATGAGTACGTTGCAGTGGGCTGTGAACTCCAGCATAGATGTAGATAGCTTGGTAAGTCATTATTTTTTTTAGTTTGGTGAAAAATATAAGAAAAAACAAAAAAAATGTAGATGATATAAGGGATAACTATATACCCAATGTATAGCTTAAGCAATAAAATTCTGGAAACTAATTGAAGGCTGCCATGCACCTTTCATTAAACCCGTAGCTCTTCTTTCAACCATATGACTACTATGAAGATCTAATGCTTCAGTGAACAGAAGACTGTTCACATGTTTCTCTAAGACTTTCCTAGTACAGATACCTAGGAGTGCTATTGTTGGTTCATGGAATTGATCCACACTCTATCAGATGTTGCCAAATTGCTTTCAAATCTGTTGTACCAATGTAGATTCCCTTCAAAAGAATCTTGGAATTTTCATAGCTCTCTATTGCCGACAACACTTGATGATGTGAGACTTTTTAAGTGTGGCAATCTGGTGGAAGGAAATTGATTACTAAAAACACAAGTAGCTTATACATGTTTATTTGCCATTTGGCTTTCCTCTTCTGTTAATGCTTATTCATGTCAATTGCTCATTTTTCAACTAATGTTATTTTTTGGTAACTGATTTGTAGGAGCTTATGAATTCTGGACCAACTATCAGTTCTGTACAGTTCAAGCATAATTCCTCTGTATACTGTCTTTTGATGAATTGAAGCTTTTAAGTTGAATGAATCTAACCTTATTCATGATTTTCTTCATTATTTGTGCTTATTTAAGTTTGTGCTTTGGTAACTTGTTTAATAAGTACTTCTATATAAAGGGTTTTCAAATTTAGCAGCATAACCTTTTTTATAAATATTACTTTTCATGTTTTTAAAAATTTATTTTCTTATTTGAAAGCCAGAGTTACTGCGTCACAGAGAAAGAGAGGCAGAGAGAGAGAGAGAGAGAGAGAGAGAGAGAGAGAGATTCCATCTGCTAGTTCACTCCCCAAATGTCCACAACGGCCAGGTCTGGGCCAGGCCAAAGCCAGGCGCTTCTTCCAGGTTTCCCGCATGGGTGCAGGGGCCCAAGAACTTGGGCCATTTTCTGCTGCTTTCCCAGGTACATTAGCAGGGAGGTGAATCAGAAGTAGAGTAGCCGGGACTTGAAGCAGTGCCCATATGGGATGCCAGATTCGCAGGTGGCAGCTTTACCTACGACAGTGCAGTGCTGGCCCTACCTTTTTATTTTTAATTTTCCACAGTATTTAGAGGTGGCACCCTTCTTATTTCTAACATGTCAATCATTTACCTTCTGCTTTTTTGCGTGGTCAATGTTTTACAACATGTGTATTCTTTATTAGTATGTACAAAGATCTTCTTTGGATTCCTTAAAATTGCAGGGACCACAGTGGTATTTATATGTAAGAGAGAAAAGAAAGCTACACAGATTTTCCCAATATTAGTTTAAAAACCAGATGTGTAATTTTCAGTCAGACTGTATATTTGATCTGGGTAGAGGTATCATTGACTTCTTTTGGTCTTTCTGGAGAAATGCACCTAAAATCATTCTTCATTCCTAATTACAGCAGTTTTGGAGTCCAGAAACCCAAATTATACTTTTTGCTTAAGTTCTTTTTCCTATTCCCTGAGACCAGTCATCTACTTTCAAAACAAGAACATTATTCAGCTATAAAATTTGTATAATCAATTCATACCAAAACAAATATCATTATTAAAAACTATAGGAAAAAAGGTAATTAAAAATATTGTTGCAGGACTGGTGCTATGGCAAAGTGGGTAAAGCTGCCACCTGCAGTGCTGGCATCTCATATGGGTGCTGGTTTGAGTCCCGGCTGCTCCACTTCTGATCCAGCTCTCTGCTATGGCCTGGGAAAGCAGCAGAAGATTGCCCTGTCCTTGGGCCCTTGCACCTGTGTGGGAGACCCAGAGGAAGCTCCTGGCTCCTGGCTTTGGATTGGCCTGGTTCTTGACGTTGCAGCCATTTGGGGAGTGAACGAGCAGGTGGAAGACCTCTCGCTCTCTCTCTCTCTCTCCCTCTCTGCCTTTCTGTAACTCTGCCATTCAAATAAATAAATAAATATTAAAAAAATTACTGCTGCATGGCTTTTAAAAATTTATTATTTTGTTAAGCATAGACAGAGAGAAAGAGAGGGCTCTAATTCATTGATTGCTTCTCCAAATACCCACCATGGCTGAGACTAGACAGTACCAAAGTCAGGAGCTGGGAATTCAGTCCAGGACTCCCATGTGGGTGGCAGGAACTCAACTACTTGAGACATCACCTGCTGCCTCCCAGGGTCTGCAGTAGCATGAAGCTGGACTTGGATAAAAGACCTGATATTGAATCATGTACCTTTACGTTGGAAGTCACTGTCCTCATCAGCATCTTTCTCCCCTCTCTCCCTCCCCAAAATCTCCTTTCAATCTTCTTTCCTATGCGTCTTTGTATTTTTATTTAAGTACTTTAATAATTCATTGTAATATTATTGAGCCTCAAGAGGATGTGAGTAGAGTTTCTTTTCCTTTAATATTATTCTTTTTAGTTTTACCAGCTCTTTTCGGTATCTCCACATTTTTCTTCACTTCGTATGCTTTTGGAGTTGGGTCTTATACATGTAAGTAAAACTGTTTCTGTTAGAAAGTAGCAGAATATTCAATTAATATTGTGCTTACATTTGTTTAATTCTTTGTTAAACTTTCTAAAACTCGGACAAAACAATTTAAAATTCTCATGCACTATACTTGTTTATCTAAAAACGTCTCTTCACCTTATTTCTGAACAGTTCCTTTATCTTTGTCATATCAATTGCTTGGTTTCTGTGGTAGCCTCTACACATTTACGCCATATGTTTAGTTGGTGTATTTCCGTTCTGCATGTCCAATCTCCATGAGAATTTCTGTAAGGTATTTTCACTTCCGTTTTTCACATGGGCATCCAAGGCTTTGTAATCTGTGTTTTGACCTTGTGTCTTTCATCTGTGGCATAAGAATCTTTGCAAGGACCTATTATGTTCTTACACAGTCTATGAAAAGTGTCAATATTTGCCCTTGATCTCATTTTAAAAAGTCATGTTCTTTTGTTTGAATATCAAAGTGAAATGTGGGTATTTGTTTTCCTGCCAGATAGCCTTTCCTGGGCATTTATCTCGCTGTTAATTCCCATCATATTCTGTCACCTGTGCAGTTGCTCAAATTATATAGGAAGCCTCTTTATTTTCATCTTGGCCTATATTGCATGTAGTGGATAGGTAGAGATAGCTGTGCCCTGGGTTTCATGTTTCTACGGTGATGCTAATATGAAAGGTGTGAAGTGAAAGCTCAGTGTGTTGTTATTTTATTTTACTAAGCTGTTAACTGAATTTACAGCTCACTATAAATTGGAACACATAGGCTGTTATATTTCACGTACACTCTGAACTCTTTAGTGCAAAGCTGATTAGGAAACTGTTAGATTTATCTGTCTGGCCTAGCTTAGACATGAATATAGAGTCAAACTTCCACAGAACTATGAAGTTAGAAAATGGCAACGTGGTGCTATTTTTTTTTAACCCCCAAGTGTTGCTTACACCAGGTGTGTATGTTTCTTTAGCATGCAACTTGTAAAAGCAAGATTTGGCTGATAACACTCGCCTGCTCCCCAGAGTCACTTGGTATTTATGAATATACATCTCAAATCCTGGCACTTGAGATCATCCAGTAACCCTTGCATTGCATTTTCCTAATAAATTCCTTATTTTGTTCTCAAAGATAGCTTTCTTCTCAGATGTTCCAATAGTTCTACCCCCTGCACTTTCAGCAAATGAGCTTGATACATACTTACAGAAAAAAGATAGAAGCAACCAGAGAAAATTTCCCCATTTCTTCCCATCAGAGGCACCAGCCTGCTGCACCTTCACTCAAACTTCCCTCCCACCCCTCTGTGCCGTTGCTCCTAGGTACAGGCCAGTATTATGCAATGTCCCCCTTCTTTGTGGGACTTCTACTGGCATAAAATACTCTACTGTTGTCCCTAGCTACCACCTCATTTGTCTGACCTATTCACAGTGAAACTTCTTGGAAAAGTGCCTTTCTCCATTTTTTTCCTTCTGTTCTTTACACAACGTATTTCGTTTCATTCTCATTATGCCCATGATTCAGCACCAACATCTTGCCAGTGCCAAAGCCTGTATCCTCATCTACCTCAGTTGCTCAGTGATATTTCCTATGGACAAATCCTTCTTGTGATCCTTTCTGTCTCACTTTCATGACATGACTCCCTTCTCATTTTCCTGTTACCTCCATGATTCCTTCTTAGTCGTTTTTGCTGGCCTCTCTCCTCTTGTAGTCCTCTAAATGCCAGCTATAATCCAGCCTTCTTTCATCCCCCCCTCTTTCCAGCTGTTATTATTTAACCCCATGGATCAGAAACCATTTTTTTTGATCAATGTTAAATTCATATCTAGCTTAGACCTTTACCTTGCTCTCTAAACAAGCATCCAGCTGCCATTGTGGTACTTTTGTATGTTCATAAAACACATGTGTCAAATGTCTTCCAGTAGACTTGACATTTAGAGGATGAGTTCCTTTTCGGTACCCCTGCAAAATATATGCAAGGTCTCTAGAGATCATTAAAATGGGACAAACTTCTTTTTTTTTTTAAACAGGCAGAGTTAGACAGTGAGAGAGAGAGAGAGAGAGAGAGAAAGAGAGAGAGAGAGAGAAAGGTCTTCCTTCCGTTGGTTCACCCCCCAAATGGCCACCATGGCTGGTGTGCTGCATTGATCTGAAGCCAGGAGCCAGGTGCTTCCTCCTGGTCTCCTATGCGGGTGCAGGGCCCAAGCACTTTAGGCCATCCTCCACTGCCTTCCGGGGCCACAGCAGAGAGCTGGACTGGAAGAGGAGCAACTGGGACAGAACCGGCGCCCCAACTGGCACTAGAACCCGGGGTGCTGGCCCTGCAGGTGGAGGATTAGCCTAGCGAGCCACAGCGCCGGCCTAAAATGGGACAAACTTCTATTCTGCCTGCCAATGTAGTCTAAAAATCATCTGAACATGATCTTCTAATGAATAATATACTTTAATAGGCTATTGATCACCCCCAGAAAAAATTTTAAAATATTTAATTATCACTATCATATTTAATAATTCTCACTGGAAAATCCCATGTTTGGAGATTTTTTTTTGTTGTTGTTATTTCAATTGATAGCTCAGTGTTTTAAGAACTGTTATTTCTCATTTGTTCTTTTAAATACAAATTGTGCATATGTGTTTCTATTCACTTCAATTGTATTTCCCTTCACATCCTGTAGATGGAATGAAAAGTGAAGTGTTAATTCCTTTTAACTTCATATTCCAAATTCAAACATTAGGTGGGTTTTCTTACAGTTGTTATTGATCAAGCTATGATCCTATATCTTATCTTTTGCTTCCTTAATTAGCAAGGCTGTGTTCCGGTTTATTTTCTTTGGATTAACTAGAGGCCTACCATTTTTTATTAACATAAAGCTTTTCTTTCTCTTATTCTTATCTACTTAATCATTATATAACTCAAAAAAATCAGTACATATCTAGATTTCTACTTTTGTGTATGCATCAAGGTTAAATCAATAAACAAGAGCTTGGAAAGGTGCCCAAGGAGATGTTTTAATCTTTGTGATATCAAGCCATCTGGCAACCAATAAAGTGCTCATACCTGCATTGTTGTAATGAGGCAGCTAATTTGTGTCATTTCCCAAGTGTTTGCCACAAAGTGAGCACAACTGAAAGATCTGAGCATGGGCACATTATCCTGCTTGCTTAATTCTCTGAGTGAAGCAGCAGGTAAACCAGCCCTGTCTCCATTCGATGTCTACCCTACTGAACTGTGTGTTCCTAATAAGACAAGAGGAAGGAAGCCACCAGGATGAGCAGGGAAGACAATGTATCTGCAGGGCTCACATTTAAATTCCAGGTAATGTGGCTTCAGAAAGTTATTGAAAGATTGATGCAATCTGAGAACAGTTTTCTGTCAATAGAAACTCCCTCTCTTTCTCCTTTGTCTTTTTACTGCCTGTGTTTATTTTGAGTTCCAGTAAAGATCAAGTGACTGATTGTTCAATGACCAACAAGAAACCTGGTGGGAGGAGAACAGGGGAACCTGGCTTTTCTTCATGGTTCCTGATCTTTCATTCTCCCATACTGAAAGTACTTTCTGCTGTTACACTCTAAAGAGGAAGATCCATTTTGGTTTTTCCTCTTTTTTGGTCTCTTCATCATGAATTCTTTTTTTTATTTTTGATTTCATGATCTCTGTGGTATATTTTCCTCTCTTGACCTCTGTTCTAAGACGTCTTTTCATCCAGCCATTCTCTATATCCATTCTCCATATCATGTAGAGGGACATGAGGTGTGGGAGGGAATAGGGGGATGAGTGCCCTTGCAGTCTGTGCTCACCTTGACACCTAAGAAGCTGTGAGGCCTTAGGCAATTCACAGCCCACGAAGTTCTCATTTATCTGCTTGTAAAAATGAAGCAGTTTGTATTTGAAAAATTTTAAGGTTCCTGCCAGTTCTGATATTTTCTATCTTCTGGACCCTTTTTATATGAACAATTTCAACTCTTGATTAGCTTAATATGCAGGCATTATTCTGGGTATTATAGAAATCACCTATCAGTGTAGAACCCCAAATGCTAAATTTGTGGATTAAGTTGTTCACCACCACAATTATCAGAGGCAATCAAAGAACTGAACCACTGTGTTACAAGAACCGAGAAAGAGAAAACATTATTATATTTTAGGGTCTTGAGTATGTAGATGAGGCAAATGAGAACCTCAAGGAATTTCTGGAATATTAAAAAAAGTTTGCAAAAATTTATAAAAGAAAATTGACTGAAGGGTTAACGTTGGGTTACTTCAAGTTTCCTTTTTTAATAAGGTTTAAGGCAGAGGGAGCTTTGTTATTACACTGAGCGTAGCTGACCTGTTTGGCAAATTTGGCTGTCATCTCTGGGAAGGAAGATAAGCAGATCAGTTTCAGGTTTTGACAAGAAACTTTAGCGTGAGTGAGTCCATTTTGATTTTTAATCCAGTCTGTTGGTGTCTAGTGTAAGAGCTTAGGCAAAATAATGGCTTACTGTAATTTTTATTCAACCGGGGTAAACATTGGTGTCTGCCTTTGCCTGTTGATGTACTTAGTATCACACTTACTGAAATTCTAAATTATTGTTTATGTGGGATATGCCTTTTATCATTAATTGTAAGGCATTTTTTTCTCCTTTGCTCAAGATTAGCTTCTCTATCACTTCTGACAGTCATAAAAAAGTGACACTGACTTGCCCTGGGAGTGGCCCCAGTTAGAATATGTAAACCATTTGTGTAGAAAGCAGACTATAATAACTTACTAAAGGACTAGAGTTTATAGCATTCCTTAAGTAACTCATTATGTTGTTAATAATTTATAGAAATATGGTACTTGATGGACTTTTTAGGTATTCTAGAAGTACAAGTAAGAAGCAGAAAGAAAGAGTTTTCAAGAATATGTTGTGGTCGGAGAGTCTGTTTTCATAACCACTATCTCTGGAATCCACATACATGACCTCAAGATTATAGTAAGGTCTATATCCTGGGTTTGGGTCTTTGTTAGTGAGTGTCAAAAGAGCATATAGTATGGACCTACTTGCATCTGTGGCTTAAAAGTATTCCCCTTTTAAGTACTTCACAGTTTGAAACTTTCTCCTGTAAAGCATGTGATATCTGTAATGTTTTTCCTATTCTGAGAGTTTTTAGGGTGATCTCTGTACAACTAATTCTTGCAATCTTCCTATAATATCAGGTAGTCTCTTTTTTTTTTTTTGACAGATAGAGTTAGACAGTGAGAGAGAGAGAGAGAGAGAGAGAGAGCGACAGAAAGAGAGACAGAGAGAAAGGTCTTCCTTCCATTGGTTCACCCCCCAAATGGCCGCTACAGCCGGCGCTGTGCCAATCCAAAGTCAGGAGCCAGGTGCTTCTTCCAGGTCTCCCGTGTGGGTGCAGGGGACAAGCACTTGGGCCACCCTCCATTGCCCTCCTGGGCCACAACAGAGAGCTGGATTGGAAGAAGAGCAACTGGGACTAGAACCTGACACCCATATGGGATGCTGGCGCCACAGGCAGAGGATTAACCAAGTGAGCCACGGCGCCAGCCCCAATCAGGTAGTCTCTTTAGAGCATTGCTGGCTAGATCTCAGACATAGGAAGTACATTTTATATTACCATGGCTTTGGGGGTGTTGTGGCATATAATCTAGGTTTTATGTAAAATTTTGATGCCCTGGCTTCTCAACTACCAAAAGGCTGGAAGCACGTATTTTGTAAGGTAGAGGAGTCTGGCTTCCTGAAGAGGTTTGAAACCTTCTCTCTTTTTTTTTTTTTTTCAATCTTTGTCAACGACATATGAATAGAGTTAGGAATCATCTTTTTTCTTTTAAGTGTTTATTTCTTTTTTTTTAAGATTGTATTTATTTATTTGAAAGCTAGAGTTACAGACAGTGAGAGGGAGAGACAGAGAGAAAGGTCTTCCTTCCGTTTGTTCACTCCCCAAATGGCTGCAAAAGTTGGAGCTGTGCCAATCCGAAGCCAGGAGCCAGGTGCCTTTTCCCAGTCTCCCACGCGGTGCAGGGGCCCAAGCACTTGGGCCATCCTCTACTGCCCTCCTGGGCCACAGCAGAGAGCTGGATTGGAAAAGGAGTAGCCAGCCTAGAACTGGCTCCCATATGGGATACCAGTGCTGCAGGCGGAGGACTAACCTACTGTGCCACAGCGTCAGCCCCAAGTGTTTATTTCTTTATTTTCATCTACTTGAAAGGCAGAGTGACAGAGAGAGAGAGAGAGAGAGAGAGAGAGAGAGAGAGAGAGAGAGAAAGGGAGAAAGGAGAGGAGAGGAGAAGAGGGAGGGAGGGAGGGAGGGAGGGAGGGAGGGAGGGAGGGAGGGAGGGAGGAATCTTCTTTCTCCTTGGTTCACTTCCCAAATGGCTGCAACAGCCAGGGCAGACCAGGCTGAGGCTAGCAATTCCATCTAGGTACCCCATGTGGGTGGCAAGAGGCCCGAGTACTAGAGCCCTATACTTGAGTTCTGTTGCCTCTCAGTATGCATTGATTTAAATGAATCTCTTTTAAAATAAGGCAGAGATAAAGATGTGAAGCTATCCTTTTGGCTCAGGTCATCATCCTCCCAAAAAACTTTGTTCTGCTACTTAGATTAGTACCTTTAAACATTCTTATGAAAGTAATGAGATTCAGTTTTACAGATGGACTCCTCCTTGAGGTGTTCAGGGGGATTTTTGATACATAATTACATTGGATGATGAAGCTAGGAATTTCAAGCAGTTAATTCTTAAGAAAAATGAGCACTTTGTTTTGACTGAATTCCAATTTTATGGAATCTATACAAATTATATCAGATTTCCTTTATACAAATGAAGAATTTGTTTAATGTTTCAGTGCCTGGTTCTTCATGCTGGCCCCATATTTTACTTCTCAAAACCCAAGAAAGGGACTTCTACTTAACTAGCAGTGGCTGTAATGAGACTTTCCTGTCAGTGGGGAAGACTTGCTGACCTAGACAAGGATGTCCTCTCACTCCTTGGGCAACTCCCTTCCCTAGCTAGGAAGCAGCACCCTGAAGTTAGAGTTTGCCAGGCTATAGTCACTCTGATCATTGCCAAATATGAATTTCCATGTTTATACAATCTGGGCAGCCAGTGATATAGTGGTTTTTACCTATCATGTAAAAATGTATAGGAGACAGTCTAAATGACAGAAAGGATTAAGTGAATTTTAGAAGCTTAGTGAAAACAAATAGATGAGACTAAAAATAGTTTGGTATGTTGTAAGCTCAGTCTAACCCAAGCAGCAACATATATTTCAGGATGAGAAGCTGAGGGGCTAAAGTGCAGCCTGAACTCCCTCCTAATGTTCTCTGAGCACCTGTTGTTCTTCACTGCACAGATTCTGCTTTCTGCACAGGAGGCAGAATAATGAATGCATTCATTATGAACAAAGATTTATTTAAAAACTGCATGATGCTAAGCTGTAGAAAGAGAGGAATGCTTTGACTATTCCATTGTTTGACTATTACAGGTAATGCTTTGAACAAGGTGATGGTAATAGAGTATGGGTTTAGCTTAAAGCCCTTGAGATATAAGCCTCAGGTCCTCTAACTCACATGAGCCCATTAGGAGGCCTTATACTTGAGAGTATATGCATGATTTTGATTCTTTTTCTAAAGGAATCCCCCAAGTTACCTAAGTTTCAGGCTCCATAAAAGCTAGGTTTATCTTTGGTTGTATCCATGAAGTTTTGGCTATGAAATCAAGCATGTGAAATATGACTTTGCTTTCAGTGTAGATGTATTTATTTTCTATTTGAACATGAATTCTACTAATTGTAAAAAACAATCTCAGTGAATTCAGAGATCTTGCCAGGTTCTGAGTAGAGTTTACGGAATGCCAAGGTATCGGTGGGGAAGGAGTGTCTAGCCCCACGTTGTCCGGAGTCCTGCTCACTGTCTCTAATGCACTGATGTTCTATCTGACCAGGAGGTGTGTGGTCCTGGTAGATGGAATCATTGGCTTTCCTGATCTGTGAACTGTGTTTTGCTCAGCTTTCTCTCAGCTTCTTCCATACCCTTGAGGAATCAAAAGACTTAATTTGGTTTCTTCTTAGAATCACTCTGGAATTACAGGGAAATTTGAGGTTATATCAAGTCATTTGTGCCTGAACATGACATGAACATGAACTCTACCACTCTTGTGTCATTCCATGTGCTGGGCTACTGGGCTACATCTTGGAGTTTAGGCTCAAGCCTCCTTTTCTTAGATACCACAGATCTTGAGGATAGAAGCAGGGTTTCATGAAAAGACTCCCTTTTAGAGGAAATGACATCTAAGCCCTCTTATTACTGCCATTTGCAGATAAGCTTCCTTGAGTCAGATTGTAGGGTGGGGAGAGTCGCTGTATTTCAGTTGTAAGTTTATCTTGGCTGCCATTTTTGCATGAATTGCATGCTTTGTGTCATTAAGGCTTTGGCTTTTGAAAAAATTTTGATAAAATCCAGTATTCCTATGGCTCACAAATTTTAAACTATCAATATCTAATTTTGAGTTTCAAAAGCTAATTTTTGAAACTTGAAAGACTTGAGATGATTTTCATTGCTCTGGTTAGGATGAGACTTCTCCCTCTAGAGCCCATGGAGATAGAATATCCAAAGTGAAGAACCCATGAGATACAAGGAACTGGTTTGAAAATCATTATATTATCTAGTCACATCAGTGGTTATGAAACTAACCATGATATAGGTGCCTGACTACCCACTTTCTCTTCCTGTCAGAAAATGTCCTAACTCACTGAATTGAAGGAACATCTTCCCATATGCTACGGATGAATGCCTGTTGTTAGGATCAAATAATGTGTTCTTGGTCAGGGATCTTTGACTATGCTGTAACTACAGTGGCCTTATTTGGAGCCACCTTAAGCAACTATCCTATATAAAAAAATGATGAATTGGAGAAAGATTCACTTTCTAAATTTGATGGGTATGTTCCATTTACCACATTTGACATTAGAAGTTCTGGATTCATCCTCAGAGCGGAGCCTCAGTCATGAACAGTGTAATTTGCAGTAATCAAATACAAGTACT
This sequence comes from Sylvilagus floridanus, assembly GCA_949820135.1. NCBI lineage: Eukaryota > Metazoa > Chordata > Mammalia > Lagomorpha > Leporidae > Sylvilagus > Sylvilagus floridanus. The sequence goes on along the minus strand of OX463236.1, from coordinate 30,138,394 downwards.
CAGACTCAAGAAAATTGTATATAACATTTCCTTGCTGCCAAAATATTGGTTATAAAAATATTGAAAAAGTTATAAAATTAAAAATGAAAATATTATAAAATAAAGTAAAAATACTATGTATAATTTTGAGTTATTTAAACAGCAATACTTAAATGTTTTACTGGTTGTTTGAAGAATTAACATAGTGCTCTTCTTGATATACTAAAGTGCTTAACAAAGACTAGTTTAGAATTATTCATTGAATTGACATAAAGAAATAATAGTCTCAACTTCATAAAGTTAAGCTACATTTGAGTATTTCTCTAAATCATTTCAAGAGAAGGATGCTATTTGTATGTGGGATAAATACAGTGAGATATTTCAAAAGCATTTGAGCTATTTCCCTGGTAATTTCACTTTGATGATAATTCTAATTTCTCTTCCAGACCTTCTTTAGACTAGTAACTCTCTATGAAAATTAAAGAATGGGCCAGCGCCGCGGCTCAATAGGCTGATCCTCCACCTGCAGCACCAGTACTCCCGGTTCTAGTCCCAGTTGGGGGCGCCAGTTCTGTCCTGGTTGCTCCTCTTCCAGTCCAGCTCTCTGCTGTGGCCCGGGAAGGCAGTGGAGGATGGCCCAAGTGCTTGGGCCCTGCACCCACATGGGAGACCAGGAGGAAGCACCCAGCTCCTGGCTTCGGATTGGTGGTCACAGCGCGTCGGCCATAGTGGCCATTTGTGGGGTGAACCAACAGATGGAAGACCTTTCTCTCTGTCTGTCTCTCTCTCACTGTCTAACTCCGCCTGTCAAAAAAAAAAAAAAAAAGAAGAAGAAGAAAATTAAAGAATGAAATTCAAGAGTATGCTTCAATTAAAGATTAGTAATGAATCAGGATTAATAACATTTTAAAGTCATAGTTCAGAATTTAAAATATTACATGTGGAAACAATTGTGATTACAGCCTCCCTCCTCTAGAGTTATTTATGATGGGTGTGGGCTTTGAATCCTTTCAATTCTATTAAAAATTGGTTCAACTTAAAAGGGTTATCTTCTTGAACCTTAAATGATTATTGATGATAATTCAAAGATGCTTTCAAGATGAAGATAACTGAAGTAAGAATCGCTAGAAAGAAGAAAGAACTTCACAAACAGGGGACTTGATCAATGGCATTGAAAACAGGCAATAAAGTTAGAGTTGCTAAGATGGAATCCTTGGTGTTGAATGTGTTAAATTAAGGATCAGTATCTAAACTCATATACATTGTGCATCAATCATTCCATACAAAGATAAGGAATCTTTAAATTTTACCTTTTGATAATGAAAAATAGAAATAATACAGGAAAATGCCCCAAATGCATTTCTTCCACTTTAAAAAAAATGTTTCTAAAATCTAAGCCTTAGCTATAAATAAGATGATAATACATTAATATTGTAAAGGTTAGTTAAGAACAAAACTAACATCAATATTTACTAGTAAGACTCAAAAAATAGCAGTAAAAATTTTGTTTAGCAAGCTATTAACACTTAGGAAGGGCTGAACAACAAGGATGATCTTTTAAAAATAAAATTGTAGTGATACAAAATTTTCAAATTCTTTCTTGTTATTCATCCTTATTTATTTATATTTATTCAGTAATATCTCCATTCCTCCACTCATTTATTACTTGACCAAATATCTATTGAGTACCTAGTATATGCAAAGCTGTTATAAAAACCATATTCTGAATCTAATAAAGCAGAATTATTCTGAGAAATATGTTCTTATAATTTAAACACCTTTAAAAATAGTTGAAATTCTTTATTTCTATGCACATTAAAGATATACATTATTAAGTGTTACATAAATAGGTTGAAAAAGTCAATGCATATTTAATTTCAAATATATGTATTCTCATTTTTCTCAGCACTGGAAATGGATATTTATGAAACTTAGATAGATAATTAATTATTTAACTACAGATGCATGCCTACTGATGACTTAAATTTATTTGAAGATTATTGTGAAGTTATTTAAAATTGACAAAGCATCAAGAGTCCACTTACCACCCTGTTGACATAAAGAATTGTCAATAGTTATTAAAGTAGTTCAAGAGAAAGGCAATATTCAGTAGTGATTTGAGGTGTGGTAAATTTTATTATAAAATACCCGCTGCACAGCATTGTACAGTACTGCTTGTTGTAGAGTAAACATTTCCTGTTGACATCATCTATTCTCTTTGAGAATAGATTGGTTATTTATGTATGGCTTGCGTAACTGAGAATTAAGTGATCACAAAAATAAACAGGTCTATTCAGAACCCATTTATGTAACTTCTGGTTAATTCTCTAAGGTTAAGCTTTTAATTATATCCAATTATTTCCTGTTGTTCACTGAAAACTTACAGCCGAGTGATGAATAATCTGTATCACATATTATTTTTACTTTTTAGGAGACACCAAATTAATTATGACATTGTCCGCAATTCTTAAACAAAAGTAAAATTTTGTTAATTTCCTTTCAGATGCGATCTGTGAGTCGAGTCTTTAAGTTTATTGACATGCCAACAGAAGAAACTAAGCCTACCAAATCCATCAAACCATCCAGCAACTGCCAGCTATCAAAAGTTATGATTATTGAGAATCAACATGTGAAGAAAGATGACGTCTGGCCCTCAGGAGGCCAAATGACTGTCAAAGATCTTACAGCAAAATATATAGACAGCGGAAATGCCATCCTGGAGAACATTTCCTTCTCAATAAGTCCTGGCCAGAGGGTGAGATTTCAACATTGCTTGCTTTGTTAGACCTGTGTTCAGTAAGCAAAGCCCAATAGCCTAAAGCAGTGTTAGGAGAATTCATTTGTAACACTATTATTGTAGACTAGGATCAATACTGAGCATTCACATTTGAAGTTACTATTATATGGAGATTATATGGAGTTACTAGTTGTCATGCAAAATTTAATTTGTGGAGTCCTAGGTCAATGTTCAATGTGATTGCAGGATATTTTCAATTGTATTATAGGATATTTCATTTGTTGCTAAGTTATTAACTAAAGATACTATTCAACCCCAATTATAACATGTTTAAGATTTTTTATCCTGAAAATATCTTCCAATAAGAGAATATTTTCTTGCTGATTCCATGTAATGTCTTCTTAAATTTTATCTAATTTGCACAGTGTCAAGTGTCAAAAAAGTGGCTTTTGATTTTTAGCTTTTTACTTTTTAGGGATTTTCATTAAGATGTCAATTGTTTAATTTTTTCCCAAATTATTTAGTAAGCAAAAATTACTTACTAACAAAAAGAATTTACTAAGAAATATTTTGTTTCCTGAGCATAAATAATTGTGCATTATTTTGAAGTGTTTCTTGATCTCAGCACTAGGCTGAACTCATATAAGGAGCTCAGTCAATATATACTGATTCTTGGAATTGATTCTTAGAGAAGGAGATGGTCCCCCTCTGTGTACTTCATGCTCTATAAACATAGTTTTGTATTGTCTTCAAATCTCTCCTACACTGTGCTATAAATCCAGACAGGGGTATTATATGCTTCTGACTGATGTTATTTTTTATTGATATAATATAAAAGAGAGCCAGTTCTTTTTTTTTTTAAGCTTTATTTTATTTATTTGGAAGGCACAGTAACAGAGAGAGAGAGAGGGAGGGAGAGGGAGAGGGAGAGAGAGCGAGAAAATCTTTCATTCCTTACATGGCTGCAATGGCGGGGACTGGGCCAGGTCAATCCAGGAGCCCAGAGCTGCATCTGGGTCTCCCTCATGGGTGGTAGGGGCCCAAGTACTAGGGCCATCTTCTGCTATGTTACCAGGTGCATTAGCAGGGAGCCAGATTGGCAGCTGAGCAGCCAGGACCCAATCCGGCACTGCAATATGGGAAGCTGGCATTACAAGTGGCTGCTTAACCTGCTGCTCCACAGTACCAACTTGAGCCAGTTCTTCAGAAAATCGAATTTAAGAACTTATCTTCGTGATTAATTTTAAATAGAGTTTCAAAAACTGTTAATATAGTGTTGGTAAAGTTATTAGGCCACCATCACTAACACAGGCATAAGAACAGATTGTGTCCCGCGCCGCGGCTCAATAGGCTAATCCTCCACCTTGAGGTGCCAGCACACCGGATTCTAGTACCAGTTGGGGTGTCGGATTCTGTCCCGGTTGTCCCTCTTCCAGGCCAGCTCTCTGCTATGGCCCGGGAGTGCAGTGGAGGATGGCCCAAGTACTTGGGCCCTGCACCCCATAGGAGACCAGGATAAGCACCTGGCTCCTGCCATCGGATCAGCGTGGTGGGCCGGCTGCAGCGTGCTGGCCGCGGTGGCCATTGGAGGGTGAACCAACGGCAAAGGAAGACCTTTCTCTCTGTCTCTCTCACTGTCTACTCTGCCTGTCAAAAAAAAAAAAAAAAAAAAAAAAAAAAAGAACAGATTGTTAGCACTTAACTCAAATAATGCATTGCACAAAGTAATTTTTTTATTTTTAAAAGATTTTATTTATTTGAGAGGCAGAATTACAGATAGACAGAGGAGGAGACAAAGTTATTTTAAAAAGAGTATAAGATGAGAAAAAAGTGACTTACTATGTAGTGACTAAAAAGTGACTTACTAGTAAATGACTTACTATGAGAAGCTAGACTTTTTGACTCATCTTTTTTCTTAAAATAAATCAATTTATGTACCAATAAAATTAATTCTCTAAGAGATTTCTGTTCATTAAAAATGGGATTTGTCTTATTTTTTTCTATTTCTGAGAGAAAATGGTTTTAAAGGGGGCAAAATGGAAAGATTTTTGCATTTTAGATAAAATTTACCCCTAGTACTTAGATGAAGACTGGTCTTTGTGCTGAGATTAGAACCCTGATGAAATCTGAATTTTTTTACATATTTGCTTCATTATTGAACTTATATATTAGTTATGATTTAGAGCTATGTAAAATTAATTATGTCTTGACTCCTACCTCCCATCAGAAAAAACACAATTAATTACTCTGTTTTGCCTTACATCAGCAGCTGAGAGTATTGTCCTTGGATCACAGAATGGATGCCAAAGCTGCCAGCTAGTATCATTATAAACAATAGCAACACATAGGTTGATATCAACTAGGTGTGAAGTCTTGGTAAATTGTGCGGTTTCCCTCCTCCTCACATCTTTCCTGTCCTTTGCTATGGTGGTGCCCGCTTGCCCAGTAAATCAAATTCAGTAAAGGCCTAGTGGAGTGAGAGAATTTGTAGAGACCTCATACCTGTAGAAAATTTCCCTGATGTGAGAATTGTCTACAGAGTTGTTGCAAAGTGAGGAAGAAGTACTATGTTGATGCATTTCATTGTCTCTGAGTATTCATAAACAGAGTAGACCTTGTGTGTTCAGTAAGTATTCATTGCAAGTTGTGCTTTGGGTTCTCACGGGGAATTGGAAATCACTCATATTAGAGAAGGCCAGGGTCTTAAACCTAGTTTCATCTGACTTTGAAGTTCTTTTTCATCATACGCCACCTCTCTAACTTAAAAGAAGGTGGAGGAACAGATGAATGAGAGAGAGGGTGGAGAAGGGAGTGTCTGTGCCAGGAGATCCAGTGAGATCCGGTGAAGCTGAGGCAGGCTTCTGGTGATGCTAGCAAAGCTAATGTTTCAAAGACCTTTACCTGTCAGAGAACTAGTCAAAGCCTATACTGATTTTGTATTTATAATTTTGTCATTCTTTAAAAAGCCTCCTCTTAAACTGTATAAACTCTAGGCTAAAAAAAATAAAGAAAACAGCAACAACAAAAACCCTTTGATATGCCTTTGAATAAGAGATCAGCAAGCAAATGCCATAGGAATTCAGAAAAGGAAGCGGTTGGTATCAGTTGGCAGAGAGTTGGGCTATTCAAGGAAGGCTCTATACAGGAAGTGCCATTTAGAATGAGGCTTCAAGATCTGAACTGTGCACTTAACCCAGTGAAGGTGGGTGAGGAAGAGTGTTCCAGACAGAAGACCTAACAGGAGGCATAGAGCATGCTCAGAAAGTAATAACTGGTTTGGTTAGGTTAGAGGATGCCTGTAGGATAAAGGAAGCCAAGATTAGAGCATAATGATGGAAATTTACAGATTTCGAAAACTAAACCAATGAAGGCAGTAAAAGACTTGGAAAGTTCTAATAGATTTTGCTAGTAAGTGGTTTCTGGTCATCCTCAAGAGCAGTGGACCAGCATCATCTGCATTGCTCAAAAACTTAAAGAAATGCACATTCTGGGGCACCTCAATCAGACTCTGCCGATGGAGACAGTAGTCAGTGTTTAGTGCCCTCCCAGGTGTGCCCATGCATGTATTTCTAACTGTCAGAAAACTTGTTTGAGAGCTGTTTTGCGTAGAGGAGTATGGGCAGAAGTCCAGCTGCTAAAGGCTGGTTGAATGGGGGAGCACTGAGGCGAGAAGCCATTTAGAACACTCATGTTGATGATGGGAAGTGATGGTCAGACCAAATGCAGTGTGGAGGTAGTCGCCTCTGCCTGAAGTAAAGTGGATTTTCTGTGAGACAAGAGGAAAGGCGATAAATGGAGTTAGACAGAGTCTTGAATCCAAGAATTGGGAAGGAAAATGTTTCCCAACTGAAGATATTCTGCTACTTCCAGGTTTTGAGTCGACTATATTAAGTCATGGAAGTCAGGAGGGTTAGTCTTCTGACTTTGTTCTTCAGTCTTATGTTGGCTACTCTGTGTTTTTTTTTTTTTTTTGCCTCTCTTTATAAATTTGTCAGTTGTACAGTCAATTTGTAGACATCCACAAAAACATTCGCTGAAATTTTTATTGTGATTGCCTTGAATCTGTAGATAAGGTTGGGATTAACTGACATCGTGACATTATAATGCTCTTGGACTCATAATGGAGTTACATCCTGATCAACCCACCATAAGTTGAAAATAGGTTTCAATGTGTTTAATACATCTATCCTGATGAGTGTCATAGCTCAGCAACTCAAAACTCTGTAGATTATCAGTTATTTATCCTCATGATCATGCAGCTGATTGGGATCAGCAAGATGGTATCAAACTGCAGGTCACTAGCCTGGGAAAAGATCAAATTCAAAATTTGAAGTGTACTCAGTTTTTACTGAATGTGTATTACATTATTATTAGTTTTAAAAAATAATGATTTGAACCATTGTAAGTCAAAAATACTTTGTATTGAATCTTCCTATCCATAAACATAGATTATTTATCTACTAATTTATTTATTCAGTTTCTTTCATTGAAGTTTTACAGTTGTCCTTATATAGATCTTATATGTATTTTGTTATATTTATATCTAAATATTTCATTTTGGAGATCATAATGTAAATGGTATTGTTACTTTAATTTCAAATACTACTTATTCATTACTGTGTACAGGGACATGATCAACTTTTGTATATTAACCGTCATTCTCACAAATTTGCTGTAATTACTAATGATTATAAAAACATCCAATTTTATCATTCTTTAAGATTTTCTATATAGATGATCATATCCTCTGTGATTACAGACAGTTTCATTCTTCCTTCCCAATCTCTAGATCTTTCATTCTTTTTTCTTGTCTTATTATATTAACAAGGACTTTCAATATAATGTTGAAAGCAGTGGTGAAAGTAGATATCCTTGTTTTGTTCCTGATCTTATTGGGAAAATCACAAGTTTCTCACCATTAGGAATGGTGTTGGCTACAGGACCGTAGTTCTTGATCAAGCTGAGGAAGTTTCCCTCTAATCCTAGTGTGAGACTAGTGGGACAATCTTATATGTGCTGGTTCATTCCCTAAATGGCTGTAATGACCAGGGCTGGGCCAGGCTGAAACCAGGAAGCCTGTAACTCCATTCTGGTCTCTCAAATGGTCTGCTGCTTTCCAGGAACATTAGCAGGGAGCTGGATCAGAAGGGAAGCAGGCTGACTGGAACTTGTGCTCATATGGGCTGCTGGTGTTGCAGTTGGTGGCTTAACCAACTGCGCTACAACACTGACTCCTTTATTCTTGATAATGTTCCTTTCTCTAAAGTCTTTGCTTTACAAAAATAATATAGCTACTACAGTTTCCTTCAAAACAGTGTTAATGTAAAATAGTATTCTCCATCTCTTTGCTTTAAAACAATGAATTTCTCTTATTTGTAAAGCAGAGAGAGAGAGAGAGAGAGAGAGAGAACCTTCCACTAATTGATTCACTCCCCAAATGGCTGCAATGGCCAGGGCTGGGCTAGACCATTAAGCGGTAGACTAATATTTAATTATTTAATTTATCATTTTGGGTATACAGAAACACTGTGGACTAGTTACTTTTCTTCAAAACAAAAAAAGCAGTTGAAATTCAGGGCTTATGTAAGCATATCAGTTAATTTTTAGTGGATTTCTGTATTCTTGGTGATATGGTGAATAGATGGCAAAAATTAATATTTTGTACAGAAAATTATTCAATCGTCATATTAAAACATTTTGTCCATAGTATTTACTTTAAAGATGCCCTGTTATTTTATTTGCTTTTATTTGAGGCATTTAATTCACAGAATCTACACTTTAAAAGTGTTTTTTCAATGCATGAGAAATATAGCAAGTATTTTGCAACCATTACTATAAAAAAAAAATCTATTTTCTTTTAAATCTCAAATAGCCTGTTCTTAAAAGCTGATGATTTTTTATCTGAATCTTAATAGCCTGATTGTATCTCTTCCTTTTTTCCTTTTCTTTTCCCTCTCAAAATGCAGGCTGGGGTTTTAATTTGGAGTCTCTTCTTTCATGATAAACCTGGACTTACCAAAATTCTTCAGATACGTATGTTGTATATGTCATAATACCTAGATATTCTTTTGATTAAATAGATGTTTAATAGTACTTCAAGATATATTCTTTTGGGTGAACATATCTGCTTTCTCCATTTGTAGCCCCTTCAAAATATCGAAATGTTAGCAGTAAGTCATAGTTCCAAAGATTTATCTCATATCAGCACAAACACTTAGGAGCCTGTTTGGTTAGTTAAACATGTCTTGTTTTCTGTCTTGAAAAAAGTTGTTGTGAAGTATCTGAATCATTCAGTAACTCATCCTGGGTGTATGTACACAGGTTCTTAAGACTGTTCATTCAAATACTAAACAAAGATGTGTGAACAAGTATAGTCTCCTGTGGATCTGAATTTCACTTGACTTAATAGCCTGATTTCTGGAGACTACAAGGATGTGAAAAATAATTACAATAGATTTCTATCTGTTGCAGCTTTAAAATGACAAGTAGAACACTGAGAGGAATGTCCTGAGACTGTTCTATTCATGGTACAGTGCAACTACAACTAGCAGCACGCTCAGCACTGTGTAACTCTCCACTTTGACTTATCTCAGTCCAAAATTCTCAGACAGGAGGTGCACTGAAGTTACTAGAAAACACTGACTTGGAATTAAGATATGTCTTAAGAGCTTATTTGCGGGAAGTACTTTAGTCTTTTTTAATAGATCACTGAGAAGCCTGGAAAAACAAATCCTGGAAAAGAATTGTATGTGCCAATTATATAAACAAAAAGGCTTTGTTAGGTATAAATCAACGAGATTCTTAGCTATTGAAAAACCTGTCAGACACAATGCATTACCAGTGACTCAGTGATACAGAGAAACCAGAGCAATAGCTGAAAATGTTAAAGCTAAATAAAGATTTACAAATTGCCTCTCAATCCAGTGGATTCCCCATATAAAAACTTAATTCACTAAAAATTGTACTGTTTACTTCTGAGGGAAAGGGACCATCGTCATTTGTCCTACTCATTAGAACTTTGACTAGTGATACAGGGATTTGGATCTGAAGCCACTTTTTAGCAAACTTTTTTGGTATAACTTAGAGCAAATCACATCCCAGTTGAACTTTTTCTTCTCTTCCCTCATACCTCGCCTTTCCAGCACATTCAGATGGCTTATAGAAGACCTTGCTATTTTGTTGGAAAACACATGACATCTAGTGAATGTGTTTGTGTAATGTGAGCTAATTCAGAAATGAAAATGTGGGTATGAAATTCCACATGAATTTTAAAGTAAGAGTTGATAAAATTGACTATTTATTAGTTCAGTCAGCTAATTATGTGTGTTCATTCATGTGTTCATTCATCCATTCGTCCTTCCATTTGCCTGTCCTTTGATCAGACCAAACAAGTATTTGTATGAGCACTTTGTATAAGTACTGGGAATCAAATGGAAAATAAGATAGGCTACGCTGCCCTTTATGAATTTACGTTCTTAAGATAAACACAAAAATAACCAAGGACAAAATAAATAATTATTGATTATGACTTGTGCCATGAAGACACTCAACAGAGCATTGTGCATAACCTTTAGGTGACCTGATTTTCTCAGTTGTAGCAGAGAATAAACACTTGTGAAAATCTTATTATAGAGCCTTTGTGATGGATAGGAGGACAGTCTTTAACATCAGAAATATCGATATTGTCATTCATATTTTCTTAAAGATTTATTTATTTGAAAGAGTTACATAGAGAGGGGGAGAGAGAGAGGAGACGGTGAGAGAGAGAGAGAGATTGATCTTCCATTATCAGTGTTGTTACCAGCTTACCCCAAAGGCCTATTTTATTATCAGGTCCCTAATAAGTGTTCAGTAAGTTATTATTATTATATCATATGGGTTGTCATATACTCTAAGACGTTTGTGATGGACCATGCACTATTACAGGTTGGTGATATGTATAGAAATTGAGAATAAGCATTTAGAAATTCATTTATATTATGTATTTTTAAAGTTCTGAGTTCTAATGAATTGAAAACTAAAGAAATCAAGCTATCCTTTACTACAGATAGTGTGAAAAGCTAGAAAAAGAAGATTTTGAGTAGTTTGTCCACAAAGAAATAGTAAATGAGGAGACGGATATGCTTACCCTGATTCGAATGTCATGAAAATATTTTTAAAAGTTTATAGAGATGGAATTAAAAAATAAGCTTTTTTGTACAATTTTTTAAAATCTATGCATTGTTTTTATAACATCTTTTTCCATGAACTTTTTGAAGACCCCTTGTGCACACTGTGTACATGTATCAAAACATATGATACTCCATCAATAGGTACAGTTTTTAAGTGTCAATTAATAAAAGACCATGTGCTCACTGTACTGTAAAGAGGCCAAACAATTACAAATACAGTAGAAATGACGTAAGGGGAAGGCTGTTGATTCAGTGTTACTATGTGCCAGGCAGTCTGTTCGGAGGTCAGCTGATGGCTGCGGGAGGCTCTGCCCCAGACAGAGCACCTTCCTCAGGTGCTGGGAGGTGAGCTGACCTCAGGACACAGGGTTGGCCTCCCTGTGGCCTGTCTGTAGCACTGGATCTCTCCAGCAATGCACGTATTCGCACGTCTATGCCTTGCTTTTACAGTCTTCAGGTAACAAGGATAGTTTATTTGCTTTGTTTTGTTCTCCTAAATAGCCTTTTTGCTGTCTCAAGTTTCCCTCTTGCCAATCAGCGTATATGTAAGAATTTTATTTCACAACTGTCCAAGAGCTTATTCGCTGAGGTGTGGGGAGGACTTGGCTGAACTGGCCTTCTCTGGCTGTAGAGGTACTCCCTGTACATATTCTTGTTTCTTGTCAGGCTTGAACTTGATACTTGCCTAATTTTTCAGGGGTGGTAACTAAATAGTAAGCTTCTATTAAGTAATTTTCAAGTTTATATCCAAGCTCTTGATCCCTGTTTCTAGGACTTCTGGGTTGAGTCCATTCTTATGCGCATTAAGCCACTGTGTTTGCTCTTCCTTAACACAAAACGGGCATTTTTCAACCTTTTTGTTGTTAGTAAAGATCAGCAATAAATGAAGCCGGTACTGGGTCTAGTTCTTTATAGCCAGCTTCTAGTTTCTTAAATAAACATTTGTTTATTTATTTGAAAGTCAGAGTTACACAGAGAAGGACACACACACACACACACACACACACACAGATCTTTCATCCACTGGTTCATTCCCCAAATGGCCACAGTGGCCAGGCTGGGTCCAAGCCAAAGGCAGCAGTCTGTAGCTTCATCCATATCTCCCAGTGAGTGGCAGGAATCCAGGCACTTGGGCCATCTGTTGCTTGCTTTCTCAGACGCATTAGCAGGGAGCAGGATTGGAGGTCTACATTCTGTTGCTCTTCCCAACCATGTCAATAGTGCTCATAATTGGGATCCTGCAAAAACAGTTGAATGAATAGATGAAAAATCTTTCCCTGGTGATGGGAGAAACTTTCCTAATGGTTGTTACTGAAGTACTGTTCAGACTTATTTGTGTGGTGTGGCATCTATGTCACAGAAGTAATTCTATCACTTTTCCCTGGTAGGTGGGCCTCTTGGGAAGAACTGGCTCAGGGAAGAGTACTTTGTTATCAGCATTTTTGAGACTACTGAACACTGAAGGAGAAATCCAGATTGATGGTGTGTCTTGGGATTCGATCACTTTGCAGCAGTGGAGAAAAGCCTTTGGAGTGATCCCACAGGTGAGTAAAGAGATTCCGCCAGAAAAAAAGAAAACAAGAGCTAAATTACATGTTCACCATTATTTGACACTTGCACTTAAGAAATTCACATTACCCTGTCAAATATATTCATTACGAATTGCTGTCTGTTTCTGTGTGTGCCATGTAGGGAGAAAAATTTATCTCTGAAAGTCTGACATTCTCAGTGGGGCATAGAGTTATTTGAAATTGTTCATAGTTTTGATTGCATTTCCCTGAAGACATGATCTGCAGTGAGAGCCTGGGGCTTTTGTTTTCACATGCGATTTTCTCACTGCTTTATAGTCTGAGCTCCAAGTTAGCAATCACAGCAGGTTGAGAAATGCTGTGCAAGACATAAAAGATTCTCCTGAAATAGCAAACACTTGGCAGTGGAATTGAAAATGCAAAGTGTAATGGTTGGGTTCTTGTTCTTTAGTTAACAAACACTGTCTCAGATCCATCTGTACTTTTTTTTTTTAATGTCACTCTGATTTGGGTCACAGAGGTGCCCCCAGCCTCACTGGCTTAGTATTATTCTGTGTTATTGTACAAGAGGACTTCTTGTGTATGAGAGAAATAGCTACCGTTCCAGTTTAAAACGATCTAATTGGAAACCAAGAGATGTCTTTACGGGTCCAAATCTGAAAGGCATTTGCTGTGTTTCTGCCAGTATTTGCTCTCATCTCTATGGCTGTTCTCACTGTTTTCATGACCACTTCCATCTCTTTGTGCTAATAAGGACTGAACTCATTGTACTACCCTGGTTCTCCCAACAGTTCTCTGTTTCTAATACAAAATGAAAATGCCAGAAGCATGTCCAGGTAGACCGACTACACATCCAGACAGAGAAAAAAATTTCCATTTCCTGCTAGATTATCTTGGGGGAGACATTTGTTCCTTTCAACTAATGAGGCACTAAATATTGTAACTGCCTGGCTGGTGCTTGAATTCACTTGTCTAGACCTTACCATGTTGCCAGAAGATTAATTCTGGTTGGGGTTTTGTAAACAGTACTGTTTCTTTCAGAAAGAAAAAGAGGAATTGTCAGATGGTGTAAGATAAAGAAAACCTGGAAATGTGGGTATCCCGAGGTGATAGCATGAGGCAAAATAAAAATGTTGAAGATCCTGGAATAGAATCTGGTTGTCAGAGAAGTATGTTTTTCAGTGTAGACTATCTTCTGGTCCCATTTTTAAACAACAGTAAAACTTCTGTTTTCTTTTTTTTCTTTTTCTTCTGTTCTTGTTCACACAAATCTGCCCATTAGAATAAATGAGCTCTAAAAGTTAATTTCAATTTCACTAGGACTCCATTGGTTGACGTGCATGTGGTGATGTTTTATTTTACTATGGAATCTATGCAAGATCTGGAGATCTGAGTGTAGCAGAGTTGTGAAAGTTCTTTATCTTGCCTTTCTGCCCAAGTAAATTTTCCAAACTTGCCTTTATTTCCTTTTCGTTTTTCGTTATGATAACTTTTTTTTTTCAAAAAATCTTTTAACATATAATACTTGTATATCTTTCTGGGGCACAGTGCATTGTTTCAGTACATTCAATGTGGTGTAAACTGGTCAAGCTTTGTAAGAATTAAACATGAAATACATTCAGAGGTTCCTTTACAAATGCTGGCTGACGCTGATGTAGATCTTCTCGGATGCCTGTTGGTGACTGTGGTTTCTGGGACTGTTCTCTCAGGTCAGAAGGGCTCTGTAGACAGTACTATTTCCTCTCTAGTGACAACCTTTGAACATCATGTGAATGCCCAAAAAGAGAGGAAGACGGCAAACCGAGATGCCTTTATTTTCCTAATCTGCTTTGAAAGTTCAGATTAAGTAATTTTTTCCTTCCTTGGAGTTGGATGATTATAAAGAAGGAAGAAGAAATACAGAAACACATCCGAGGAGAGCTATTTTTTTGTTTGCCTTCCCAATTCTTTCTTCCTTCTATCTCGCAGAACTTGCAAGGACATAGATGTAAGATCTCTGACATTGAGACAGCAGAGATTCCTGGGTCGTGTGCTCATTTGTTTTCAAACACATGACACAGGAACTTTGAACAGTGAGCTTCCCCTCTCTCTGATAGTGACCTTAAAACATCAGCTGTGCAACCACAAGATGCCAGTGGTTTTGGCAAGTCCCTGCGGGGTGCTTTACGCTCTCCTGTAGCAGAGAAAGCAGTCTCGGAGAATCCAGCGGCCTGCTAGATGGGATATTGTGTACATTTCAAGGGGGAATTTCCTTTAATTTGTTTTCCTCTACATGTGAGCTCTGAGGTTGTAACAAGGAGACAATGAGGCTTACAGTCAGAGTGCCACTGGCATAAGTCAGTTCAAACACCAAGACTTACAGTTGCACAACAGCCTTGAACCTTGTTAAGCACTGAATTCAGGAAAACATAAAAAAATAATTTTAACTATTTTTAGAGCTTTAATTACAGGTTTGAAAAGCTGCAGGTTATTCTGAGGAAATGACTAGGCCTGTTCTTGCAATGCAATTTTATCATAAAATAATCCATGCTCACATGACTCCTATCAGAGAGTTGGGACATTCTCTGCTGTGGAGTATGTGAGATAGGATAAAAACACGCATCTGTGGGTCAGAGCGATAAATTGGGGTTCAGCAGTTCCCACTCAGTGTAATAATCATTAATCCTTTAATGATTATTAAAATTTCCATATGCATAAAGTTGTAAATCTTACAGATTCTACAGTTAGAGGTGGAGATAGCATTTGGCCTTGATATGCCACACTGAGATCTGAGTCAACCTATGGACTTCCAATAACAAGCTGGAAATTTCACTGTTGTAAGTCAGCGTTCAAAGAAAGAATGTAACTAAAATGATGAATTCAACATAGGTACTCATATGGCGACTAATGGAGTCATGGCTTATTCAGTGAATGCTGTAGGTAATTATGACAAACCCCAGCCCATCACATCCGCATCGTCTTCCTTTTCTCCCGCTTCCACTGCTGTGCCTTTCTCCTCCTCATGCCTTGTGTTCCTTCATTACAAGATACACACAAATTAAACTTTTAAAAGCAAAATTCAGATTTTATGGATTTGAGATTTTTGACCTAGTCCAATGCCAGATGGGACCTATAACCTTGATTATAAATTTCTCCTCGTACTTCCGCTATGTCTTCTATTAAAATCATCTGTCTACTTGTTTAATTTCCACTTAGTATTATAAAACTTCGTGGACATTTTAGTTAAGGAAGCAAGATTTAAACTCAAAATCATTGTCAATTGATGATGACTAGTAGAAAAAACAATAGAAATGTAAAATAGACATTTTTTTCTTTTCTTTTGGTTTATAATATGCCTAACACAAGTTACATGATAGGAACTGAATCTACCTTGTTTTGTCCTGGGTCAGTAAACACTTATTAACTTTTACTAAGGATTGTGGTTCGATCAGTGTCATGTATTTTAATCTGTATAATCTTAGGCAAGTTACTTAATTTCTCTGGGCTTCGGCTTCCGTTCCTATAAAATGGGTACAATGATAGTAACTACTTCATTGGGCCTTTGTGAGAGTTGAATGAGTTATTAATTAAGTACTTACACTCTGGGGCCTCACTGTGGTGTAATAGGCTGAGTTTCTGCCTGTGGTGACAGTATCGCGTATGGGTGCCTATTCTAGTCCCAGCTGCTCCTCTTCCAATCCAGCTCTCCGCTATGGCCTGGGAAAGCAGTACAAGATGGCCCAAGTGCTTGGGCCCCTGTACCCACATGGGAGACCCAAAAGAAGCTCCTGGCTCTTGGCTTCAGGTTGCCCCAGCTCTGGTTGTTGTGGCCATTTGGGGAGTAAATCAGCAGATGAAAGGCCTTTCTCTCTATCTTTCCCTCTCTCTGTCTCTAACTCTACCTCTCAAATAAATAAATAAAATCTTAAAAAATAAAAAAGTACTTACACTCCTCCCTGCTACATAGAAAAGCACAACATACTGTGCTGTGGTAGGTTTTACTACTATTTATAATACCTTTGAGGTTAGGGATCCTATCTCCTTCACCTTTGTATTGGATTCATGAAGAATGTGATATTAATATAGCCCATAAAAGTCCCTAAAGTTTGTAGGTTTTAAAAAGACTATTGTGATGGAGTAGCTGGTAAACATGCCTCTGGCTGCTGCACTTCCCATTGAGCTCCCTGCTAATGCACCTGGGAAAGGAATGGAAGATGGCTCAAGTGTTTGGTTCCCTGAACTCTCGTTGGGGAACTGGAAGAAGCTCCTGGATCCTGGCTTTGATCTGGCCCAGCCCCAGCAGATGTGGCTGTGTGAGGAAGAAAACAATGGATAGAGGATCTCGATCTCTCTCTCTCTCTCTCTCTCTCTCTCTCCCCTTCCCTCCTTCTCTCCTTCTCTCCTTTTCCCTCTCTCTCCCTCTCTCTCCTCCCCTCCCCCTCTACACCTATCGCTCACTCTCCCCCCTCCTGTAACTCTGACTTCAAAATAAATAAATCTTCTTTTGAGATTTTATTTATTTATTTGAAAGGCAGAGTTGAGATAAAGAGGGAGAGACAGAGATCTTCCATCTGGTGGTTCACTCCTCAAATGGCTGCAACAGCTGGAGCTGAGCCCATCCAAAGCCAAGAGCCAGGAGCTTTTCCCAGGTCTCCCATGTGGGTGCAGGGGCCCAAGCACTTGGGCCATCCTCCATTGCTTTCCCAAGCCAGGTGCAGAGAACTGGAGCAGAAGAGGAGTAGGCCAGGAGAGGAACCAGTTCCCATAGGGGATTCTGGCACCGTCTGTCTCCTAAATATATCTAAAAGAAAAGAAAAGAAAACAACAAAAAAAGAAGGAATGAAGAAAAAAGGGAAAAAGTAACTGGTGTGGATGTAAGTACATTTTTACGATTTCTGAGTCACACATTAGGAAGTTTTGATAACACAGTACGACTAAGAAAATAATTTTTCTAATGCTGTGTTTGAAATTGTACACTAAAAAGTTGAATTATCAAAAGGTTGGGAACCATTAAATAACTTTACAATGAACATTAATTGACTATCTCACGTGCTATCATGTATATACAAATATACGACATGACATGTATGTACATTAATATTATAGAATTGCCCTGTATTTGTTATAAACTTCGAATATTTTTCACTGAGAAATATTTTATTCCTCTTGCTCTAGCTAATAGATGCTCCTACAAGCAAAGCAATACTTTATTATTATTGAGAAGTAGAGATATAGAGAAATATAGAGAAAGGGACACAGGGGAAAAGCTCCTATCCACTGGCTCACTCCCCAAATGTCTGCACATGCATGGCCAGGGCTCAGTTGGGACAGAATTCAGCTGGAAGCTGGTAATTCAGTTCAGGTCTCTGACATGGGAGCAGGCATCCAATTGCTGGAACCAGTGCCACTGCTTCCCCTGGGCTGTATTGGTAGGAAGCTGGAGTCTGGAGCCAGAGCCCAGAATCAAACCCAGGCACTGAGATGTGAGATTAGGCATCTTAACTACTAAAAACCTGGTCTAAACACTTATTTTTAAACATCATTTAATGTCGGCCGGTTCCACGGCTCACTAGGCTAATCCTCCACATGCAGCACCGGCACCCCGGGTTCTAGTCCTGGTTGGGGCACCGGATTCGTTCCCAGTTGCTCCTCTTCCAGTCCAGCTCCCTGCTATGTCCCGGGAATGCAGTGGAGGATGGCTCAAGTGCTTTGGCCCTGCACCCGCATGGGAGACCAGGAGGAAACACCTGGCTCCTGGTTTCGGATTGGCATGGCGCAGGCCATAGCGGCCATTGGGGAGTGAACCAACGGAATGAAGATCTTTCTCTCTGTCTCTCTCTCTCACTGTCTAACTCTGTGTGTCCAAAAAAAAAAAAATGATCTGGATTTGTTCACATTTTATAAATTTTATTGCCCAGATTCAGTTTATAAGATGTTGCAGACATTGTGAAAGAGGAAATTCAAAACCACTGTGAAATTTTAAGCATTTGGGCCAATTCCAGTGCTATACATGGTGTATGTAGTGCATACATTAGGGCTCACCCTAAAAATGCCAGCACCATGTGCTTAAGGATGAAAAGCCATCCTTCTAATTTAATTTACGTTACAGTCACCACAGAAAGCAAACTGCATTTTTGCTTTTCATTCGCCTTTCAGTGCTAAGCATTTTGCTGGTTGCAGTAACACATGAGTACTGCTGAGAACTGTGCGTGGCCTCAGCTCTTTCCCCTGAGCTGTGGAGTTGGCGCTGGGAAAGAGATTGGTCACGTCATGAACAGTGTGCTCTTTTTAGTTGTCTCTTGGTCTCAAGAATTGCTCTTTATATCATACATGAGATTAAATAAATACCAAATATTTGCAACACTCTAACTTTTCTAATAGTGAGCAGTTTCTTTAAAGCAAGAATCATTATGGAAGAGATTAGAGAATCATTATGATGGATTGTTTTGGGTATATTTTTTGCTGCCCAGTGGATCTGACTGTGCCGTGTTGGCCAAACCAGGCAGCTAGTTAGGGCCCCAGCTGTTTCGTGAGTTCTGCAGGGGAAAGGACTTAGATGACGTCCAGAAAGCTTTCAGCTTAGGGCTGAGTTTGTAGAAAGTTCAAACAGTTTGAAAACAGAACTCAAGATATCAACTAGCACACCTGGAAGCAAGAGAGTGCCAGACTCTATTTATAATATGAGAATGGAATGTCTGATTGATTTTATGAAATTGATCTCTAACTTAACCAGTTTGCTCAGTTAATTCTAATTTAAAATTAAAGGAGAACTCACTTTATTATCCTATGCTAGAGAATAAACTTTAAAAAAAATACAGAATTTGAGTGGTATCAAATTTACTGCACCTAAAACTTTTGGATGTCTAATATTAACAAACAGATTTCTTCCTTCGTATTTTTGAATATATATATCCTATTTTAAATAAAATTGATTAGCATATAATATACTAATATAAATTTGTAAATATCATATAAATTATTACACTACTATGAATAAAGGAGAGACCATTTCATAAGCAATTTTAAGAAGTGATTGAAGTTTTAGTGGTTTGTTAGTATAACTATTTTTTAAAATTGGGATACTTCCAATCATTTGTACCACATTTCTTTTTTTTTTTTAAAGATTTATTTATTTATTTGAAACAGTTACACAGAGAGAGGAGAGGCAGAGAGAGAGAGAAAGAGAGAGAGAGAGAGATCTTCCATCCGCTGGTTCACTCCCCAGTTGGCCACAATGGCTGGAGTTGAGCCAATCCAAAGCCAGGAGCCAGGAGCTTCCTCCAGATCTCTCATGGGGGTGCAAGGACCCAAGGATCTGGGCCATCTTCTACTACTTCCCCAGGCCATAGCAGAGAGCTGAACTGGAAGTGGAGCAGCTGGGACTTGAACCGGCACCCGTATGGGATGCTGGTGCTTCAAGCCAGGGCGTTAACCCGCTACGCCAGCCCCTGTACCACATTTCAGTAGAACTATACATGAAGGGTATATGAATGTATATGTATTTTCCTTCTAAGCCAAAAAATTCCTCAATAGGTTATGACAGCTATTCTTCCGGAAGAGAGAACTTTGATGTTTTTTATTTTTACTTCTTAGCATCAGCTCATCTTTGATGATGATGCTAAGAAGTAAAAATAAGGCAACATTTATTGAGCATGAGTATGTACATGTCTTGTGCTAAAGGGAAGATACACAGCAAAGTAATGGCCTAGTAGGAGAAATGAACATTAAAATGCTCATAGATGCATAGATAATATTCAATCTAATGTGGAAAAATAAAGTATAGGTGTGTGAGAGACCATGTAACTGAGGCCTTTTTTTTGGCTTTGAGGCTCAGGGAATATGCCCTTGAGGAAGTGACATTTCATTTGCAACCTGAAAGATGTAGTGGGCCATGGGAGGAGTGTAGGGGTTGAGCTTCCCAGGAAGGGAGAACAAACTGTGTGCAGCTGCAGGTGGGAGAGCAAGCCAGGTTGGCTGCAGTGAGGACAGGGAGGGAGTGGAGAGGCACACCAAGCAGCCAGAAGAAGTGGAAGGGCTAAATCATGGACGGTGGCCTGCGGCATCTTAAGGATATTACACTCTGCTCTCAGGGCAGTGGAGGGTTTTTTAAAAGGTGAATAAAATCATGTGATTTGTACCATGTAGTTGTACAGAGGGAGATTTTGGTGGCTTTGACTATTTGATAGCAGTAAACATAGAGAAATAATTAGATTTGACACGTACTTTGGGAAAACCGTCCATAGGACTGTTGGAAGGACTGTTCATGTTGAAAGATCAGGGAGAATGGGAAGTCACAGAAGATGCCCAAGTTTCTGGACGCGGTAATTAAAGGTGCTATGTGCTGAAATGGGGAAGCCTAGAAATGGAGATTTGAGAAGAAGGGAGGCATTAGCCCCTTGGATGATGGAGGCTGCCATCGTCATCTGTAGTTATCCTGCTTTGCAATGGAGCACTAGAACTTGTTTTTTTCATTTATTTTATTTTCATTTAAAAAATGTGTCAGATTCATAAATATTATGCATATTTATTAGGAAGTATGTAAAATTGTGATACATGCATACATTGTGTAATATCCATTTGGAGTCAATAGAACTATCTGCAAACATTTACTATTTCTTTGTAGTGAAAGCACTCAAAATCCTATCTTCTAGTGTTTTGCAGAATATACAGCGCAATAACATTGTCTATAGTTACTCTACTGTGGAATACAACCCCAGAATCTATTACTCATAAATAATTTAGTGCCCATCAGCCAATTTTTTCCCATTTCTTCCTTCCCTCTACCCTCCTCACCTTCTAGTAACTAGTACACCACCATTGTATTTTTAATTTCCCTGAGTTCACTTTTTATTTCACTCCACATATGCATGAAATCATGTAGTACTTGTATTTCTGTGTGTGACTTATTCTCTTAAGATTTCATCCTTTTTAAGTGAACTGTTTTTTTTTTTTTACTTATTATTTGAGTGGTAGAGAGACAGGGAGAAAGAGAATGAGAGCGTTCCCATCTGCTGGTTTACTTTCCAAATATCTTTAATGGCTAGTGCTGGGCCTGGTTGAATCCAAGAACCAGGAACTCAACCCAGGTTTCCCACAGGGCTGGCAGGGATCAAACTCCTTGGCTCATCATGTGCTGCCTCCCAGGGTGCACAGTAGCAGGAAACTGAAATCAAGAGCAGAGCCAAGGCTCAAACACAGGAACTCTGATTCAGGATGTGGGATGTTAACCAGCAGCTTCACCACTAAGCCAAATGCCTACCACCATCCGTTTTTATGACTGGTAATCTGATGTGTGTACTACCCGTTTTCTTTTTCCATTCATCAGTGGGTGAACACTCAGGACTTTACATTTCTTGGCCATTGTGAATGATGCTGCAATAACTATGGAGTGCAGATGTCTCTGACATACTGATTTCTTTTCCTTTGGATATAAACTGTGGAGTGGGATTGCTGGATCACATCATAGTTCTGATTTTAGGTTTTTGAGAACCTCCATACAAATTTTTACAAAGGATTCACTTATTTACATTCTCCACATCCTGGCCAGCACATATTATCTTTTGTCATTTTGAGGTGATCTTTCATTGTGGTTTTGATTTGCATTTCCCTGATGATTAGTGATGGTAAGCATTTTCTCAGGTACCTGTTGGCTATTTGTATGTCTTCCTTTGAATAATGTCTGCTTAAATCTAATGCTATTTCCAAGACAGCATTTCTTCATGTATAGTAGAATAATTGATCTCATTAGGGTGACATGCAGATGTATGGTGGTCACACCTTACCCGAGACAGGGCACATGGTAAGCCCACCCTAGGGCATCCAGGTAATTACCACTTTCTTAAGCATGCAACCCATGCTCTGATCCTCTCATAATTGTTTCCTGTCCTTCTAAAAAATGCTAGAAATTTTTCTGTAAAGAAGCACTGCATAAATATAAATATATATACATAGTATAAATATAAATATATATATTTAATATATATATTTAATATAAATATATATACATAGTATAAATATAAATATATATTTAATATATTTATATATTATTTATATATATTATTTATATATATTATTTATATATTATAATATATTTATATAAATATATTTAATATATTATATATTATTATAATATACAATATTATACATATTATATAATATATTATATATGTTATATATTATATATTTAATATATATATTTAATATATATAAAAATATATAAATATATATACATAGTGTATATATATATATATATATATATATACATATATACTATGTGGCAAACTTCTATTGGCAAGCCTTTGATTTTTAGGTGCTAAATAAACCTAATTGCTTAAGTAATGAATAGACTGAAGTTCTCAGAGCCACTTATTTTTAAATTCTCTTTAGCTTGTCAGAATTCCTGAGTAATGCCCTTTGACCTGCTCTTTTGAGCTTATTTGAACATTCCTTTCATTTACTTAGAAGCTTTGAGAAGGGTGTACAGCTGTATCCATCATGTCTCATGGTCCTATGAGTCATACACGTAATTGTTACATTCACTTCTGCAGAGCAATGCAGGTATCTCCTAACCTGAGAAATATCATCAAAAGGCTTCTGGTTGCCTCTCTAGAGGGTTCCTGAGATATTTTGCAACAACTTTCTTCTTTAAGCCATAAATTGTTCCTGGGGCATGGGACTGGGGTGAGGGTGAGCTCTCTGATGTGACCTCTGCTCTTGAACTTGTTGGGCTTGGTGAGGACACGCCCCTTCAACCTTAGACACACAGCCACAGTAATGTGGGGCCAGTTTGCTGTGTATAGTTCTTCACAGATGAGATGGGCACTGAGCATTCTCTCTCCATCTAAGGCAATCTGTACAAGCTAGGGTGTGCAATGATGTTCTTTACTCCCCTTTGTTTATTCTAAACATTAACATCAAAAATGTTCTTTCAGTTTATCCATGTGTGCAAGGAAGGAACTAAATATTGTTATTATTGAATCTTTTTTTAGAAAACTTCTATTTAATAAATATAAATTTCGAAAGTACAACTTTTGGATTATAGCAGTTTTTCTCCCCATAACCTCCCTCCCACCCGCAAACCATCCCATCTCCTACTCCCTCTCCCATCTCATTCTTCATTAAGATTCATTTTTTTTCTTTTTTTTTCTTTTTGACAGGCAGAGTGGACAGTGAGAGAGAGAGAGAGAGAGAGAGAGAGAGAGAGAAAGGTCTTCCTTTGCCATTGGTTCACCCTCCAATGGCCGCCACGGCTGGCGCGCTGCGGCCATTGCACTGCGCTGATCCGAAGGCAGGAACCAGGTGCTTATCCTGGTCTCCCATGGGGTGCAGGGCCCAAGCACTTGGGCCATCCTCCACTGCACTCCCAGGCCATAGCAGAGAGCTGGCCTGGAAGAGGGGCAACCGGGACAGAATCCAGTGCCCCGACCGGGACTAGAACCCGGTGTGCCGGCACCACAAGGTGGAGGATTAGCCTCTTGAGCCACGGTGCCAGCAAAGATTCATTGTTAATTATCTTTATATACAGAAGATCAACTTAGTATATACTAAGTAAAGATTTCAACAGATTGATTCCCAATGAGACAGAATTTACTTTATTTATTTTTAAAACTCTACTTCTTTTTTTTTATATAGATTTATTTGAAAGGTAGAGTTACAGAGAGAGAGAGAGAGAGAGAGAGAGAGAGAGAGGTCTTCCATCTGCTGTTTCACTCCCCAGATGGCCGCAATGTCCAGAGCTGTGCCAGTCTGAAGCCAGGAGCCAGGAGCTTCTTCCAGGTCTCCCACATGGGTGCAGGGGCCTAAGGACTTGGGCCATCTTCTACTGCTTTCCCAGGCCATAGCAGAGAGCTGGTCAGAAGTGGAGCAGCCAGGACTGGAACCCGCACCCATATGGGATGCCTGTGCTGCAGGTTGTGGCTTTACCCACTATGCCATAGTGTTGGCCCCAGTAATTTATTTTCTAAACCATTTTTAAACCATATAGGCAGATGTAAGTAGATAGTGATGTGGCAAGTGGAAAGTCCCAGGATAAGCACCGTGCAATGGTCATTACAGGGCAGTAGATAGTAATTTTTTTTTTGACAGGCAGAGTGGACAGAGAGAGAAAGAGAGAGAGAGAGAAAGGTCTTCCTTTGCCGTTGGTTCACCCTCCAGTGGCCGCCGTGGCTGGCGCGCTGCGGCCGGCGCACCGTGCTGATCCGATGGCAGGAGCCAGGTGCTTATCCTGGTCTCCCATGGGGTGCAAGGCCCAAGCACTTGGGCCATCCTCCACTGCACTCCCGGGCCACAGCAGAGAGCCGTCCTAGTAGATAGTAATTTTGTCACCTCGTTCGGATTACTCTCAACTGCCTCCCTTCTGTAATGTGCCTGAAGTTAGCAGATACGTGGTTCCCTCTTTTAAACTGAGTTCTTAGTAGTGCCCTCTCCTCTCCCTATCTGGTAGAGTAGAAGTAGAAGTAGAAGTGTGCCTTATCAACATGTGTGTGTGAGTGGGTATCTGTAAGCTGCAATTTCAAAATCCCTTTGAGGGATTGGTGCTTGGCTTAGAGGTTAGGATAGCTGCTTGTTATATGGAGTGCCTGGGTTCAGTATCCACCTCTGGCTCCTGGCTGCAAGTTCCTGCTAACTCAAACTCTGGGAGGCAGCCGTGATGGCTGAAGTCACTGCACTCTTGCCACCTATGTGAAAGATCCTGATTGAGTTTCCTGCTCCCAGCTTTGGCCTTGGCCCGGCCCCAGCTGTCACAGACATTTGGGGAGTTCTCTTTTTTCTGTCTTTCTGCCTCTCAAATACAGAAGTAAATAAATTTTTAAAATCCCCTGGAAGCTAGATTTGTCAAATCAATACAAAGACAATTAATTAACAACTCATAAATTTGTTCTGACAAATTAACTTTAGCTCAGAAGGTCACTTTTCTTTTTAAGATTTTTTATTTATTTATTTGACAGGTAGAGTTACAGACAGTGAAAGAGAGACACAGAGAGGTCTTCCCTCCGATGGTTCACCCCCTGCCCCAAATGGCTGCACGGCCGAAGCTACACTGATCCGGAGCCAGGAGCCAGGTGCTTCTTCCTGGTCTCCCATGCGGGTGCAGGGCCCAAGCACTTGGGCCATCCTCCACTGCACTCCCGGGCCACAGCAGAGAGCTGGAGTGGAAGAGGAGCAACCTGGACTAGAACCTGGTGCCCTTATGAGATGCTGGCACTGCAGGCGGTGGATTAACCAAGTGACCCACGGCACTGTCCCATTTTTTTTTTTTTAAAGATTTATTTATTTGAAAGGCAGAGTTACAGAGAGGCACAGGCAGAAAGAGAGAGAGAGAGAGAATATGAAATGTCAGCCTTCCATCCACTAGTTCACTCCCCGAATGGCTGCAATGGCCACAGCTGGTCCAATCTGAAGCCAGGAGCCAGGAGCTTCTTCTGGGTCTCCCACACAAGTGCAGGGGCCCAAGGACTTGGGCCATCTTCTACTGCTTTCCCATGTCATAGCATAGAGCTGGATTGGAAGTGGAGCAGCCGGGACAAACCAGTGCCCATATGGGATGCCAGCACTGCAGGCAGTGGCTTTACCTGCTATACCACAGCGCTGACCCCAGCAGGTTACTCTTTAAGATTTTATAACTATTTACTTATAATAAGGAGCAATGCTAGAAATAAAAAAAATTAACTTGCCACAACAAACTTTTTCTGAATTTCTTTATTCTAAAGACACTGGGATTAGAAAAATGTTTTCAGGGGCTTAATATGTTGCTTTTTTGTTTCTTGAAAATGATATAAAGGAAACATGACAAAATAGTAAAATTAAGGAAACTGCATGGTAAGTGCATGAGTATTTGCTAAATTGTTTAAAAATATTTTTCCTACATGAATTATTTCACAATAAGATGAGGAAAAATAGAGATATTTAGTATATTTATGTTTTCTTTTTTTCTTTTTTACTCTAGAAAGTATTTATCTTTTCTGGAACATTTAGAAAAAACTTGGATCCCTATGAACAATGGAGTGATCAAGAAATATGGAAAGTTGCAGATGAGGTAAGAATGCTAACTTAGATGATTTTAGAAGTAGCTCGTAAAAGAGTGGTTGTCATGGTTGAGAAATTTTACACACCTGTCTCTGAGTGTGTGTATGTGTGTGTTTGCATAGGCATACAATTTTTTAGATGGAGTACCTAATACTTGTGTACCTGGAGTACCCAGTACTTTGAATAAAACCTACCCTTCTCCTCACTGTCAAGGCTCCACCTAGCAGCCTCTGTTTTACTCTGTTGGGTCTGGCATAACAAAACAGTATAGACTGTGAGGCTTATCAACAACAAAAATCATTGCTTAGAGTCTGGAGCCTGGGAAGCCCAAGGTCATGAAGCCAGCAGATATCATTCCTGGTTCATCGATGGTGCCTTCTTGCTATGTCTTCAGACAGTGCGAGGAGTGAATGAGCTTTGTGGCATCTCTTTTCTACAATGCTCATCCCACTCTTGAGGGCTCCATCCTTATGATCTAATTACTTTCCAAAGTTCTCACCATCTATTACCACCACGTGAGGGTTAATATTTCCATAAAAGATTACTGGGGGAACATAAATATTATGTTATGGTCTCATAACATTCTGCCCCCAAATTCCATGTCTTTTTCATATGAGAAATACATCATCCCATTCTAACAGCCCAAAATGTCTTAATTCGTTCCAGCATCAACTTAAAAATCTTCAAGTCCAAAGACTCATCTAAATATCTAAATCAGATGGGCTGAGACTTTAAAGTATTATTCACCCTTAGTCAAATTAATTCCTACTTGGAATCTCTGAAATTAAACATATTATATGTTTCCAAGATGAAATATTAGATCAGGCATAAGATAAACCTTCCCTTTCCAAAAGGAACAAATAGGAAAGAAAGGAGTGACAGGTCCCAAACAAGTCTAAAGCCTTAGTGCTTAACAATAATTTTAGGTTCAGTGCTCTGCCCTCTGGGTCTATTGGATGGGACTAGAAGAAGTGGGGAGGGAGTCCCACCTTTAAGACCTGATAGGTCAGAGGTCCTGCCCTCATGGATTTGGGTGGCTCACCCCTGCCATGATCCTGTGCCTGAATCTTTCAGCCATGACTCCTCCAGGCTAGAGTTGCATGCTGGTGGTTCTACTAGTCTGAAATCTTAGGTGTGGCTTTTCCCCCAAAGCTCCACTGGGCCTAACAATGGAGGCTCCCTGAGGTAGCCCTAGCCTCGTATTGATTCTCTTCTGGGGCCCTGAAGCTCTCTGGGGCTCCCTTCAAAGTCTAGGTGGAGGCAGCCATGCTCCTACAGCTTTGCTGCATGAAGCCCATGCTGCACTGGGGTCTGCAGGAGCCGTACTGGGTGTGGCCGAGGAGCATGGTGATGGAGCATGGAGTAGAGGTTGTGATGGGAGGTGCTGCAAGGAAGCTATGGCCCCTCCTTTGAAATCCTTCTGTCTTGTAGGACTTTGTCCCCAGGCCTATGATTAGCGACACCATCCAGTGATCCTTGAAATGGCTTTAGGGTCATTCTTCCATACTGTGGACTATTGGTGCTAGTTTCTGTTTAGATGGATAACTAATCCCCCTCATTGTCTTGATGACTACTTCTCAGAGTCTGTAGAAATGGCTGGTCCACAGTCATCTTATAAAATTTGGCCATACCCTTCATGTTCTCTCCTAAGCAGGATTTTTCATTTTGTTTACAATATGGATAGACTTAGAACTTTCCAAGTTCTGCTTCTCTTTCTACTAACACTTCTATCTTTAAGTCATTTATTATCTCACATTTCGCTGTGAATAGTCCAGAAGAACCAGGGTACTCCTTCAACATTTTGCTTAGATGCTTCCTCAGCCAAATATTCAGTTTCATTGCTTGCAAGTTATGCCTTCTGTAAAACACTGGGAAATGAACAGAGTTCAGCCAAATTCTTTATTATTTGTAACAAGCATGCTCTTTCCTTCGTTGCCCAATAACATTTTCATTTGAGAACTCATAAGAATGCCCTTCACTGTCCATGTTTCTGCCACCATCGGTTTACGGCCACTTGGGTTTTCTCTAAGAAGGTCATCCCATTGTCTATGGTGCTCCTTTCCTTCTGAGTCCTTAACAGAATCACCTCTCAGAGTCCATTCCTTCACAGCAAGGTATGTTTTGGATAGCATTCACCTCTACTATGCATTACCCAATTTGAAAACTACGTCCAAAATTTTAGGTATCTGTTATCGTGACACTCTACCCTCAGTACCAATTTTTATCTTAGCTTCTTTGTGATGCGGTAACAAAATACCATATGCTAAGAGGGGTGTAAGCCATAGAAATTTCTCACTGTTCTGGAGACTGGGGAGCCCAAGATCAAGCTGCCAACAGATTTGGTATGTGGTGAAGGCCTCGCAGATGGATGTATTCTCACTGTATTCTTTTTTTTTATTTTATTTTTTATTTTTTTTATTTATTTTTTTGACAGGCAGAGTGGACAGTGAGAGAGAGAGACAGAGAGAAAGGTCTTCCTTTGCCGTTGGTTCACCCTCCAATGGCTGCCGCGGCCGGCGCGCTGCGGCCGGCGCACCGCGCTCATCCGATGGCAGGAGCCAGGTGCTAGGTGCTTTTTCCTGGTCTCCCATGGGGTGCAGGGCCCAAGCACTTGGGCCATCCTCCACTGCACTCCTGGGCCACAGCAGAGGGCTGGCCTGGAAGAGGGGCAACCGGGACAGAATCTGGTGCCCCGACCGGGACTAGAACCCGGTGTGCCGGCTCCGCAAGGTGGAGGATTAGCCTATTGAGCCACGGCGCCGGCTTCTCACTGTATTCTTACATAGCTGAAAGGGTGAACTAACTCTGGTCACTTCCCAAAGGCCAGGTTAGGATTTGGACATATGAATCTGGTGGCAGATGTAAACATTCAGTCTGTCGCAGACCCCATAGGAGGCATTACTTTGACATTCTCCCCATAACCAATTTACATTGTGTGAGACATGATCTAGGCGAGATCTGAACACCTTGAGTGTACTGGGCTTATCAGAAATACCTGATACTTGGGGTCATGTCTCCACATATTCGTATCTGCTCCTTTCCTGAGTCCTGAAACTCTTCCAGCACCAGGAGAAGATTTTGCTCTCACGTGATTGACTTCCCTGGAAGGCGTAGGTTTAGCACAGAAGGATAGTGCTCATCCTGGAAGGCCTTCAGATGACTGAAGCCTGCTCTGAAAGCCACTAGGCACCATGTGCCTTGGAGGTATGAGACTGTGAGTGCTGCTGAGAAAATGCCACATGCTCTGGATGGGCAAACAGCATCTTGAAGTTACTAAGGGATCATGTAGGAAATATATGGATCAAAACCTAAAGTTCCTAAATGGCATCCTCTATTTAGCCAGTAGGTGACTCCTTCTAAGTGGAGGTTTTCTGCAGAGAACTTGTGGATGAGGGGTGAAGGGACAGCTAGAATGAATTCTTGTTTTCTTTAACAGAATACTCTTGCTATAAATTTTTTTTTTTGAAACATGGGCATTGTATTAAAGAGAAAGGAAGCACAGAGTGTCCTATTTTGTTAAACTTTAGCAAGTTTAACATCTGGATGTTGGCAGAATAGAATCACAGGAACTAAGAATGTTGAAATTCAAAGGTCTTTTTAGAGAACAACTTTATTCTTCTGCTTCCTGCACTTTTGGTCCTTATGGCCTAGTTTGTGTTTATCCCAAATGTTCTTCCCACTCCTACCTCCCTTCAGAGTGGATCTTGCCAGGAGCTTTGAAATGTTTCTAAGTGTTAAACACTTACCT
This sequence comes from Sylvilagus floridanus, assembly GCA_949820135.1. Taxonomy (NCBI): domain Eukaryota; kingdom Metazoa; phylum Chordata; class Mammalia; order Lagomorpha; family Leporidae; genus Sylvilagus; species Sylvilagus floridanus. The sequence goes on along the minus strand of OX463236.1, from coordinate 30,108,226 downwards.
GTTGAGTGCCCAACCTTAACATGCCCCTAATAAAATGCACTTAGATTTAACCGTTTTCATTATCAAAGTTTCCTTATTACCCAACAAACACGGGGATTTTAAAGAAAACATTAACCAAATTGCAAGTGACACATTTTAATATCTTTGATGTGACTTCAGAGGCTGAACTATAGGAACACAGTGTAATGGGAGAGAAACTTGGGAAGAAAGACATTAGACTATAAAATTTGCAAGTATTGCCAAGTCACAATAAAATTTACAGGGAAGCAGGATCATAAAAATTATCTAAAATTTTAGAACATGTGGTTATGATTTTAAATGCCAGCATGATGCAAATCTGTTTAGTTTTATTTGAGTAGTTCATATTTAGGTTTATCTTTTTACTGACCCCCTTTGTATTAATTGATGTGTATAAATAACAATGAGGCTGTTCTAACGTTAATGTGATGTGCTTTGAGGAATAATGACAAGTTTTTATTGAGGGCATCTGCACACAAGGTAAACATTCAACAGCATAGAGAAGAAGAAAAGGCATTTGGATTTAAAAGTTACAAGGGCTAGGTTTTAGTCCTATCTGGTTGATAGAATAATTCATCCAAAAAGAACATTTGGGGGTGTGTCAAACTCAACTGGACAGAAAGGATCAAAAGATATAAACCAGAACTGTCCGGAACAAGCTGGGATGTGTGTCATCTCACCCAGATCTCCCGGTGACCTTTGCATGCCTGTGTCTCTAAAGAAAATGAACTGAGTAATAGCAGCCAGACAACTAATTCTAGCCCGGTAGCTTCTCCTACATAATTCCCCGTTCTCCCAAATGGAAATAAAAGGTATACATGATGACAGGGTCAGGCAAGAAAACCTTTATTTCTAGCTTGGACTTGGTCCCAAACTGCAGTGTGGAACCTTTTTCTTGCTGCTCTGGACTAGATTTTGTGAAACCGTGAAGATTTGTGCCTGGTTACTAACTCAAAGGCTTGGAAGCATGGCTCCCTCCTCCCTTCCCTTTATGCCATACGTCTGTACCTTCATTGTGATGATGGGGGAACTTAAGGGAACTGAAAGCAACTCTGATGGAAGGAAAGAGAGTTTCAGAGACTTAGATGGTCTAATCTGCTCATTCCCAACACAAGTCAGACCCAAACAACTTCTTTCCAAAACAGTGCCAAACTGATTTTGCCATCTGCATAGAGGAAAGAAAATCTCAAAAGAGACTGAATCCCAGGGTGAAAACGTTGACCCCTAGGATTGTGGCCTAGTAAATTATTAGGCTTATTGTAACTTTTCAAATGTTTATGTAAAGTGGACCCAGCCCAATGCCTTACAAATAATAAATACTAAGTAAAAGTTATTATACTCATTTTCCACCTGGTCATTGCCTGGTCATCCTTTAAATGTTTGATGAGATTCTGATTCTTATCTCACTTTACTTAAACTTCATGGGAAATTATATGTCTCGTCTTGGCTTAAAGATGTCTATGTCGATGCTTCCCAAATCTGCCTATTCCCAGAGCGCCTACCTAGTGTCTCAGTGGTGAAAAGTTCCTTACATCAATAAAATTATCTGTCCCTCCCACACACGTTTCCTGTATTCCTCATTGCAGCAAATGGTATCAGTGCCCTCCAGTTACCCACAGCCAAGACCTGGACAGTTGACCCCCAACTTTCTCCATTAGGCCCTGGGTATCTTTCAAGTCCTGTCCTAGAATATACTGACTTTCCTTCATCCCCACCTGACATCACTGCTAACTCTTGAGAGGATTCCTGAAGTAGGCTCCTGGCTGGCACTGCTCCTTGCGCTTCTGGCGATCTTTCTAATCTCTGCCTCTGACCACTTGCTTCCTCCCTTCCTATGGCTCTTTACTTCCTGGTGGACAGAACCCACACTGTTTAAGGTAACGTACAGATCACGATTGGGTATTTGTTTGCCTTTCTAGCCTCACTCCCTAAAAGTTACAGTTTAAATGGGACTCAGCTCCTGAACTCATGAAGATGTTTAAACCACAAAATCATGCGATTGCTACTGGAAAGTGGACACTTAATCCAATCCACTATGATGTTTAATGGCTAGTGGAAGGCCCTTAGGTCATTGAGGCTGTGCCCTCCGAAGGGAGTTCTCACAAAAAGGATAATTATAAAAGCCTGGTTGGGCCCAGCTTTCCCACGCCTGCTTCCTGGCTCACCGTGTGGTTCTTTGGCACATGCTCTGCTGTTGTTGTCCTCTGGCCTCGCCAGATGTCCAGCCAGTCTTGAACTTGAGCCTCCAGAGCCCTGAATCAAAATAAACCTCTTTGCTTCATTACAGGCCTATATCAGGTATTTTGTGGTAGTAATGGAAAGCTGACTAACATACCTACTTTCCACTTCCTATGATCAGCTGTACTGTTTCTTTGGTTTCTCTAAGACAACAGAGACTTTTCCACATGGTGTTCTCTGTGCTTGGGAGCCACTCTCAGCCCTTCACTGCTAGGTCCTAGTCATCATTCAGGTCCCTCTCACACAACACTTCTCATATATGTGCCCGAGGCTCCTGGTGTCTGACATGTATCTCATACCCTCAGTTCTTTTATGCCTTTCCTCATATTGGATGGAGATTTGCCTCCTAACTTGTCCATGTCCCCCACTGAATTGCAAGTTCCTGTAAGTTAGAGGTCATGTCCCATTCACTGTCATATTTCCAGTGCTTAGAGTAGTGTGGTACACATGGACAGTGTTCAACAAACACTGACTAAGTGAATGAATGAAGGGTCCTTTCATTGCATACTATCAAATTATAAATACACATAAAAATATAAAAAATATAAAATGGCCTTGAGATTGACATAGAGCAGGTATCACCACCATCCCTATTTTATCAAGAAGTATACTGAGCCTTGAGAGGTACTAGGACCTTGGTTGGGAATGTCGTGGCTCCAAGTAATCCCCTGACCCCTGCCTTACAGCCTGGCTTATCCCGGTGAGCTGTCGCAGTGTTGTCCATGATCTAAGTCCTAGGACTATTTGTTTTAGAATAAATGCCCATTTGGTAAATGTTTGCTTTTTTAAATTGCTTATAAATAGTGTCTATCCTTATTGATGGTTAAGCAAGTTGTTTTAGAGAACAAGTTAAATAGCAGAAAGAGTGTCCTTTGAGGTTGAAATCGTGCCCTGGTAAACCTGGAGAGTAGCAAGAGGAATCTCAAAAGGAATTGGCAGCATCTATTGTTGTAACTGCCCACTAATGGACTATTCAGTGAAACCACAGTTCACTTTTTGGATTTTTTTTTTCATGTGTCCCTGTCACAAGAGCAAACTCTTACTCCATAACATTCCAGAGTGCAGCAACAGCAAAAGTCAACATTCTGTATAACGTGACCAGTCCTTTATAGACTGCTAGACATTGCTTAGTTTTATGTGTCACAAAGCAAAATTTCTCCTTTCTTAATAACAGCTTGGGAAGTATCTACAATTTATTAACTCAACAGCATAAAGCTGGCAAATCCCTATGATCCAAAGTTCTTTGCATTTGATTTGATTATTTAATCTACTTATTTTTAATGATAGGTAGGAATGAAAATTATTAGTTTTGATAGAACTGAACTAAATTTTGTATTTTTATCTATTGAAAAATAATGTGATTATAGTACTAATAAGATTATACTGACATATGTATTTAAAGAATAATGAATTCCTAGATGAATGATGGCCAAATATAACAGAATTTCAATGAATGATAACTGAATGAAATATGAGTCAAAATGTAAGGGTGGATGAGTCCTGGTTTTAGCTCTCCATTATAGAGGTTGATTTAAGACATATCACTTGACCTGTGATTCTTTAAATCAAAATTCTTTAAAATCAACTCATAAAGTTAGAAGATTCCTAACACTGGTAGAGTCCTGCATGAATAAGAGTGCTGAGGCTGACAAAGTGGACAGAATGGGCACAAAGGACACAGAGCTGAGGTGCACGTCTTACCATCAAGAAACTCACAGTCTAACAGAGGGAACTGCACAAATACTACCATGACTGGGTGCCTGGATGCCTGGATGCCCTAAGAGATGATCAGGGATATTCAGAAGGCACAAACCTGAGAATGTCAAGGTGCTTGAAGAACTACTGGCTATTTGGTGCTGGGAATATGAGTGGAGGGGGCTGGATTCTGGATGCCTTAAATATCTTCTGAGAGAGCTCAGATTTTATTATACCCAGAAGAGAACCACTATAGAAATTTTTTAAAAGATTTATTTTATTTACTTGAAAGGCAGAGTTGCAGAGAGAGAGGGAGACAAAAAATGAGAGATCTTCCATCCTCTGATGGAGCACTTAACAAATGATCTGCAATGATCAAGGCTGGGCCAAGCTGAAGCCAGGGGCCAGGAACTCCACCCAAGTTGTCCATATGGGTGCAGGGGCCCAAGGACTTGGGCCATCCTCTGCTGCCCCCTCACCCATGCACCCAGGCATTTGAGCAGGGAGGTGGATCAGAAGTGGAGAAACTGGAACTCAAACAGTGCCCACATGGGATGCCAGTGTCGCAGACTGACTTAAACCATGGCTGGCACCAGAACACTGGCCCCTACTGTAGAATTTAAAACTGAGAAACGATGTGGTTAGACTAGCATTTCAGGCAGATCTCTAGGTGTTTGTGTCACAAATGGAGGATTCAACTCATTGGGGCTTCGAGTGAGATGCTTAAGAGATGATGATGGCTCAGAGCAGGGTCACTATCATGGGGTTAGCAAGGAGGAGAAGGATTTAAGAAGTACTTGGAAAGATCCAGGGCTGGAGATAAAGATTTGAAAATCATTAACTTATTGCTGGTCTCTGATACCCTGAACATGACAGTTCTCTGGGGAGAGTTTGGAGAGTTCGGGGTGACGGAAACTAAATTCAAGGGACAGGAGGAGGGAGAAAACCTCTACATGGTAATAGGAAGAAAAGACCGTGGAGTGAATGGCTTCTCCTAAGAAGAAATAGATGTTTTAGGATGAAACAGATGTTTTAGGATGAAAACACGTTCTGTGCTATGAGGCAGTAAAGACAACAGGTGTACACTAATCTTTTGAGATTTCTAGATAACAAAGGGGGCAGATGTTGAGTGGTAGCTGAAGAGAACCTACAGCAAGGAAGGGGTTTGTTTTTGGTTCAAGAAGGGAGAGTCTGTGGTAGACTCATGGACTGAAATAATAAAAACCGATGGTGTGAAGACGGAAAGAATGACACATCTCCTCTAACTCCTTGACAAGATCCTTTCTTCACATTCTTAGGTTTTGTGTCCCAAAGTAGTTTTATGTTTGAACTTTTGGGAATACAGCAGAGTAGTGCCCATTGTCTAATGAATATTCTTACATGCTCTTTCATCTCAGAAACACTTTTCAAACTTTAAAGAATTCTCACAAAGTACCATTGTTTTAATGAGAAATCAATTCAGGAACACAGATCCGCAATATACATGATGCCATAGAGTGAATTTTTGCTGGGAAACACAGTGATGTGGGTCATTCTGAATTTATCTTTGAAGGCCATCATCTCATTCTGCCTAGATTAGAGCTAGGTGAAAACATATGCTATCTACCCATATGAAATTTTAGATTTCTGAAGGACAGGAGACAATCATCTATTTATCTCTTTGGTCCTCATTTACTCAGAAGTACTTGGCAAAGACTAAACATCTGGTGCATATTTACTTAAATACATTTAAATATATGATGAGAGCCAACACTTAATAATGTTGGTCTTATTTTGATAGAATGAGTATCTTCATCTCATTTGCTTTTTTAAACTTTTCTTACTATTTTATAAAAGTATTATTTTTTACCATTATTTTACTATTAAAAAAAAATAAACCATTGACTCTAACACAATCTTCATGTCTAAGAGCCTTTGAATCTACTACTAATATACCACTTTTTTTTTTTAAATTTTTATTTAATGAACATACATTTCCAAAGTACAGCTTATGGATTACAATAGCTTCCCCCCTCATACTTTCCCTTCTACCCACAACACTCCCCTCTCCCTCCTCCTCTCCTCTTCCATTCACATCAAGATTAATTTTCAATCATCTTTATATACAGAAGATCAATTTAGCATATTTTAAGTAAAGATTTCAACAGTTTGCACCCACACAGAAACACAAAGTGTAAAATACTATTTGAGTACTAGTTATAGCATTAATTAAACACCTAAGAATAATTGTGTATTAATTACAGAGTTCAACCAATAGTTTTAAGTAGAACATAAAAAATACTAAAAGGGTAAAGTATTAAGTTCTTTTTTTTTTCTTGTTTTGCAACTTTTGTATTGTTGTGGCTCCCCCCCCACCCCCTCCCTCCCGTGGCCCTCCCCTCTCTCACTCCCTCTCCCATCCCACCCTTCATCTAGTTTTATTTTCAATTACCTTCATATACTGAAGATCAACTTAGTATAATATACCACTGTTTTAACTCTAGTTTTTTTTTACTCATAGTTTTATTAATTTCTTACAATCAGAATCTAGGAAACAAAGAGATGAGTTGTGAATTGCTGTATATAAATTTTAAAACCTCCTTGTTAATTCTTCTGTGCTTTTGTCTGCTGTTATAGTAAAGTAGGGATGGAAGGTAGCATGAGGATGGATGGAATCATGCATATCAAACCTTCCTTTCCTCTTTTATGCTACCTTCTATCCTATCTATATAAGTTGTCATGATAGAGTGAATAATTGCATTCTATAATTTTATCTTTTTCAGCATGTATTCAATTGTGTTGGAATTATTTGTGTAGACCTTTATAAACACTGAACATTGCAGAAGCTATATACCATTATTCTTTGATGCATATCAGGGTACTTGGCATATAATAGATACTTATTGAATGTTTCATGGATATTTGAAGCACAGAGCTGAAATAAGTCATAGGCTGATCCTTTAGACTTGCCAAGATTTAAATAGACTTTTGCTCAATCAAACTCGAATAGTGGGAGTTTGGATGGGGGTAGGTATGAAATTTAAGCTTCCAGAACTCTCATGTTTATTTTTAGAATGTCAACTTCTTGAGCGATTTTATCCCTGAGGTATTTGAACTACCCTCTCTAAGCACATGTTTTCCCTCTTTTTTTCTGCAGGTTGGACTCAGATCTGTAATAGAACAATTTCCTGGGAAGCTTGATTTTGTCCTTGTGGATGGGGGCTATGTCCTCAGCCATGGCCATAAGCAGTTGATGTGCTTGGCCAGATCTGTTCTCAGTAAGGCAAAGATCTTGCTGCTTGATGAACCTAGTGCTCATCTGGATCCTATGTGAGTTTCAGAAATTCTGAATAATAGCATAAAAGCATAGTGGGAGCAGAAACATTGAAACCTACTTCATATTGACACAAATTCTCATTAGGCTGTCATGTCTACAATGGGAGATTCTGCAGATATGAATAACTGCCCAGTGAAAAAGTCACTACTTGAACACAAATACTCATTTATTTGTATAAAAGCCCTGTGTACCCTTTTGAGTGTAGTTTGGAATTTCATACAAATTCCTCTCCCTTGTCAACACATGATAAAAGAATTACATTGGCATAATCTGATCCTTATGACTTTCCTTTATGTCTCATTTATACCATAAACATACTTATAATATAAAATGAAGAACTACTGGTGATTCTTTATGAAAATGTACTTGTTTGTGAAATTTTCTTGAAAATGTTTGACCTCTTTATGGGTACCTAGAATCTACCCCAAAGATTGTGGCTAACTCTAAAACAATATTATTTTAAAAGTATGTAAATAGAGGGGCCAGTACTGTTGCATAGTAGTCTAAGCTTCTGCCTATGGTGTCAGCATCCCATATGGGCACCAGTTCATATCCCTCCTGCTTCTCTTCTGATCCAGCTCTCTGCCATGGCCCAGGAAAGCAGTAGAAAATGGCCCAAGTGTTTGGGCCCCTGTGTCCATGTGGGAGACCTGGAAGAAGGTTGGCTCCTAGCTTCATATTGGTGCAGCTCCAGCTATTGTGGCCATTTGGGAAGTGAACCAGGAAATGGAAGACCTTATTCTCGCTCCCTCTCTGTCTGCAACTCTACCTCTCAAATAAATAAATAAAATCTTTTTTTTAAAAAGTATGTGAATATAGATGTAATTTAAAGAAATATGTTGATAGAGCAATAGGCATGTTAGCAAGGAGAAAGGCAGGTTACCCATTTCTGTGATGTTATATGTGTAATTTCTTTCTTTTTTAGAACATACCAAATAATTCGGAGAACTCTGAAACAAGCATTTGCTGATTGCACAGTAATCCTCTGTGAACACAGGATAGAGGCAATGTTGGAATGCCAACGATTTCTGGTGAGTCTTTATACATTTACTTAAGCTCTCATTTTCCTGTAATTCTTGAAAACAATCTCATATGTGATAATCCCTGTAAATTGCAGCAATGTACAGATTTATTCATTAAAATGAGCTGTGTAACCATCCAGCTCTACTCAAAATAGCTGCACAAGCTTTTTACTTTCATCTGAGCTGTGAAGTGAGCTTGAAATCCAGTAAACTCAACTAGCAGCATATTACTAAGTTACTTTATAAATTGATGTTTACACTTGTTGATCCCTTTATTTGGAAACTAAGTCATAAAAAAAGACTGTCCTATCCTGGATAAAAAAGGTATTCTTATTCTATCAGTGACTAAATGTTCCTTGGATGTGGCCCAAGACAGGCCTAATTATCTTACATCTGAGTTGCGATTCTAATGTAGTAGTTGAGGGGCTTTGATTTCATTTTTCCAGTCATTTGGCTCTCAGGTTATTGCCTCTCTCAGTCATCTTATTGTGTTTTCAAAACTGTCACAGGAGGAAGTTCTGAGGGTGATGTATCATGTCATTTCTCTTGGGATTTTGAGCCTACAGGTGGCAAAGGATTACAGGATGGTTATTATCATTATTATTACTGAGAGCTGGAAGAGACAAATTAGGGGGCAGATACACAACTTCTGTGCCTCCTGTGGGCAAGTTCAAGAAGTGATTGAAGTCCTCTCTCCTCTGGCCTTGGGTTTGCTCTACTTTAACGCAGGAAGGAAGCATAATAAAGTCAGGTACCTGATCAATTTGGAATAATGAAGCTTCAGGTCCACTGTTGAAGAGATGCAGCTCTTTATGGTGTTGTGGACTCACACCATTTGAGGGATCTCACATGAATCATTCCTCCTTGCAATTACCCTCTGAGCCTATGCCAGTTTCTGTCCCTACTCTGGCTTGACCTGTCTTCTGTGGGAGATCTCACTAATGGCCACTTCCCTAGGTCATAGAAGAGAACACAGTGCGGCAGTACGAATCCATCCAGAAACTGCTGAGTGAGAAGAGCCTCTTCCGGCAGGCCATCAGCTCCTCGGACAGGGCAAAGCTCTTCCCCCACAGGAACTCAAGCAAGCACAAGTCTCGACCCCAGATCACTGCTCTGAAGGAGGAGGCAGAAGAAGAAGTACAAGAAACAAGGCTCTAGAGAGGCAGTGCAAATGTTTGCATGGGACATTCCCTCATGGAGTTGGGGGAGAAACAGTTGCCTCTGCCTCAGAAAACAAGGAGAAATGATTTTTTTTTTTAAGCAAACATTTTGGAACAAAGAGTTGAGGACATTCTTATGATCTGCATAGATGGCTTCCTGGCCGTGGTCAAATCATGTGAAAGGTACTTCAAATCCTTGAAGATTAACCCCTGGGGTTTTTCTTTGCCCTTTGGTAGTAGTTGGAAAGGCAGCTATAAAATTCAGCCAGGTTAGATGTTCAGCTTACTCTTTAGTGAAACTTGTTCATTTGTCTTATTGAAGAACTGAAATCATGCTTCTTAGAGGAATGATTAAGTAATGGTAACTGGAAACTTTAGTGGTTCATATAAATTTATATCCCCCTTTCTCTCCTCTCTTCAAGATATTTAGAAACACAACTACAGTCATGCACTGCATGGTGATGTTTCTGTCAGCAATGGACTATATCTACAATTGTGTAACACATAGCCTGGGTGTGCAGTAATAATCTAGGATGTTCATACAACAACAAAATTATCTAATGACTCATTGCTCAAAATATGTCCCTGTCTTTAGGTGGCGCATGACGATACATTGTCCGCCAAGCATTCTGGCTCTCATTTCTAAGGAAGTATTAGAATACTGTAAGAGTCAAAAAGCATCACGTCAGTAAAAGCCCCGTTCCTTTAGCCTGGAAGTTAAGATGCAGTTGAAGATGCCTGCATCTCATATTGGACTTCAGGACTCAGCTCTGGTTCCCGAGTTTAGTTTCCTGTTAATGCAAACCCTGGGAGACAGAGGTGATGGCTCAAGTGATTGTGTTCCTGCCACACACATGGGAGACCTGGATTGAGTTACAGGTTTCCAGTTTCAGCCTAGTCCAGTCTCAGCCACTGCAGGCATTTGGAGGAATGTATAAGCATCCCATTCAACATGTGGTTAGGAAATAAAACTTCCAATTGTGCAGATTAGGGTTAGTACCATCCAGCTTTACCAAAAATCTAGCCAAGTCAGATAATGAGAATACACAGAATAGCTCTCTAGATGCTGAAGTTGACAGTACTTTCCCTGACCTCCAGGATGTAACAAGCTCATAAGACATAAGGACCGGAAGACGGCTGGAGAAGTATGTTGTGCAAACTGTCACAGGGAAGCCCTTCTTACCCGAGAAGCTCTCAGTAGAAAGTGCATGGGTAGATAGGCCATGGGTGCTATAGTGGACACACAGGAAACATGAGCATCTAGATCTACATGGTGATGGTGGTGTGTCTTCAAGCTAACTATACGTGCTTCTTACTGTCTGCTCTGAAGGAGAGAGGGAATGGGAGACACCCCAAAGAAGAGCCAATCATGAATTAGTTTTATATGCTTTTTTATAATTTTGTGATGCAAATAAAATTTTCTCTAGGAAATATTTATTTTGATAATGTTTCAAACTCTTACATAACAATGCTGTGTTTTAAGAATGATCATATTATGAATTATATTTGTATGAAAGAATTTTATATTTGCAATGTTGACTTTTTATGCCTTTAGATATTTTTATGATATATTATGTCAAGATTGGGTGAGAAGAACCTAGGGTAATATGGCCCAGGCCATGACTCACTTTTACAGTGTCAAGAGAAACATCAGGGCTGATGATGCACACACCTACGTGGCTCTTGCCCAGAACTCAGGTTGTCTCTTAGATGTAGTTCTGAAGAAGATGGTACCATAAGTCCAACTGCTCCTACCAAGGACATACTGCCATTCCTACTTCAAGCTAACCCTGAAGAAGATCACATTGTATTTATTACCGTAAGAAAATAATACCTGTCAATAAAATCCATACATTTGTGTGAAACTTAGCTGTGTCCAGATGTATTCATTTATCCCACCTCCTCTGTCTCTTTCTCCAGTCTCTAGGCTTCATGGAACATAAAACAAAAATCTTTCTTTTGCATGTAGCCTTTTGATAATCTCAGATGAAATAAGACACAAATTTTAAAGTTATCCTTTTGAATTTGGTAAAACATATACAATAACATTTACCATTTTAAAATTCAGTTCAGTGGCATTTCATATATTCATGTTGCTGTGCAGCCATCAACATAATCCGTTCATAGAACATTTTTCATTTTGCAAAGCTGAAACTCCTTATGCATTAAACAGCAACTCCCCGTTGCCTTCTACCCCCAGTCCCTGGCAACTACTGTTCTACTTTTTGTCTCTACAAATTCAACTATTTTAAATACTTCATAGGAGTGGAATCCTACAGTGTTTGTTCTTTTGTGATTATTCCACTTAGAATAATATTTTTAAAGGTTTATCAGTGTGATAGCATGGATCAGAATTTTCTTCATTTTTAAGGCTGGATAATAATCTCTGTATGTATATATTACATTTTGCCATCCATTTATCCATCAATGAACACTTGAGTTGCTTCCACCTTTTGGATAATGCTTCTAGGAACAGAGATGTGCAAGTAACACTTCATATCCCTGCGTTCATGATCCATATCACTTTCAAGGCCATTTTTGTTGTAAAATGGAGTCTTATAGAGCACAAAATATTTAGATTCCACAAATGTCCATGTATTTCTTTGACAACTTACTCCAATAATGGTAACTACTAGATAGCTCTTGATAAGGAAGGGAGAAAAAAAAGCTTCATCAAGAGAAATACCATTTCTACATTAGAAATTGAGTAGTTTGAGGCCAGCACTAAGGCACAGTGAGTTAAACCACCGTCTGCAGTGCTGTCATCCCATATGGGTGCCAGTTTGAGTCCCAGCTGCTCCACTTCTGATCCACCTCCCTGGTAAGGTGCCTGGGAAAACAGCAGAAAATGGCTCAGGTCTTTGGACCCCTGCACTCATGTAGGAGTTCCAGAAGAAGCTCCAGGTTCCCAGCTTCCCATAGGCCTGCTCTGGCCATTGTGGCCATTTGGAGAGTGAACCAGCAGATGAAAGACTCTCTCTCTCTCTCTCTCTCTCTCTAACATTGCCTTTCAAATAAATAAGTCTTTCAAAAAATTGATTAGTTTTTCTTTGTCCAGAGTGCTGTTTTTAAATTGATGAGACTTCTTTGATCCTCATTGCTTTCTTACTTTAGCTTCTTCAAGAAGGACACAGGTGCTGCCGTGTGCCTGGCTCTCCATCCAGCCCCATGTTTTCTTCTTGGGAGATGTTTGTTTTCACAACCCCAAGAGGGTAGTCTCTAAGCACTCTCTATTCTAACTATTCTTTTTGAGTTACTCAAGTTTATTTTTAGAGTAGTTTTAAATTCACAGCAAAGTTGAGGAATAAGTCTATTCTCATATATCCCTTATCTGCACCCATGCATAATCTTCCCTTCTGTCTGCAACAAATGGTGCATTTGCCATCATTGATGAACCTACATTGACACAGAATGATCACAGAACAATGACAAAACTAGTTCTCATTAGGGCTTGTTCTTGGTAAACTTTTGATGGGATTTTACAAATGTATGATGAAATGTAGTCACCATGATAGAATCACACAGAATGGTTTCACTGCCCTAAAATTCCCCTGTGCTATTCATCCTTCCCTTTCCCGAACTCCTAGGAACTACTTACTGATCTTTTCACTGTTCCATAGTTTCGCCTTTTCAAGAATATTATTTAGGGGCGCTGTCAAGCCACCATCTGCAATGCTAGCATCCCATATGGGTGCTGGTTTGAGTCCAGAGTGTTCCACTTCTGATCCATCTCTCTAGTAATGTGCCTGGGAAAGCAGTGGAAGATAGTCCAAGTCTTTGGATCCCTGCACAAATGTGAAAGACCTGGAAGAAGCTCTTGGCTCCCAGCTTCAGATTGGCCCAGCTCTGGCTGTTGTGGCCATTTGGGAAGTGACCTGGCCGATGGAAGATTTCTTTCCCCCACCCCATAACTGTACCTTTCAAATAAATAAATGCATCTTTTTTTTTTTAACAAAAAATGCATTTGGTTTTGTAAGAAAATGCCATCTTGCTTTTAAACTTTTTTTTTTTATTTATTTATTTTTTTTGACAGGCAGAGTGGACAGTGAGAGAGAGAGAGAGAGACAGAGAGAAAGGTCTTCCTTTTGCTGTTGGTTCACCCTCCAGTGGCCACCGCAGCTGGTGCGCTGCGGCCGGCACACCACGCTGATCCGATGACAGGAGCCAGGTGCTTCTCCTGGTCTCCTATGAGGTGCAGGGCCGAAGCTTTAAAAAAAGGAAGATGGAAAATACCATACTTTTAATGTAGCTGTACCATTTTGTATTCTTATCATTAATGAATAAGAGTTCTTGTAGCTCTGTAACTCTGCCAGCGTTCAGTATTTCCAGTGATTTGGAGTTGGGCCATTCTAATAGGTATATATGCACTGAATGGAATATGGTTCCCCACGCTCATGCAGACATTTAAACTCCAAAGTCTTATGTTAAGGATTGAAGAGTTAATGGTGGCCGGCACCGTGGCTCAACAGGCCTTGCAGCACCGGCACACTGGGTTCTAGTCCCGGCCGGGGCACTGGATTCTTTCCTGGTTGCCCCTCTTCCAGGCCAGCTCTCTGCTGTGGCCAGGGAGTGCAGTGGAGGATGGCCCAAGTGCTTGGGCCCTGCACCCCATGGGAGACCAGGAGAAGCACCTGGCTCCTGCCATCGGATGAGCGCGGTGCGCCGGCCACAGTGCTCTGGTCTTAGCGCGCGGCTGTGGTGGGCCATGGGAGGGTGAACCAACGGCAAAGGAAGACCTTTCTCTCTGTCTCTCTCTCTCTCACTGTCCACTCTGCCTGTCAAAAATAAAAATAAAATAAAATAAAAAGAGTTAATGGTAATTGGTGATGGATCAGGCTGGAGACTCCATCTAGTGAGAGCAGCTAAGAGGCGGGCCCAGTGGCAGGTGAAGATCATTAGGTGCTTGCCCTCAGAGGGTCGTTCTCCGAGAGGCTTGGTTATTCAAGCAGAGTTCCATCTCATCCCCTCTCTGCTTCCTGGCTTGCGTTTGATAGTTTCTCTCTATACCCTCTGCCTTGCCAGCCTCAGCACCACAGGACAGTGAACTGTGACGCTGCCAACTGTCTGCTGAAATAAACCTTTTCCTTCTGAGAAGCTGCTCTCGGGTGTTAAAGTAATGAGACACTGACTAATACAAGTGGAATCTTGTTGAATTTGCATTTCCCTGGTGACACTTGAGGGCGAGCAGCTTCCCACTTCCCACGTGCTTGTTTGCCAGCTGTCTGTCTGCCTGGATGAGATGTCTTTTAAAGTCTTAGGCCAATTCTTTCATTGGGTCATTTGTTTCTTATTGTTAATTTTAAGAGTTCTTTGTATATTTTGGATAATAGTCCTTTATCAGGTACGTGTTTTGTGAATGTTTTCTCCCAGTCCATAACATTTCATTCTTTTTTTTCTTAGAGCAGAATTTTTTATTTTAATGATATCTAGCTTAATAATTATTTCTTTTATGGATTTTTGCCTTTGGCATTTTACCTAAAAGGTCACTGTCATACTCAAGGTCATCTAGCACTTTCTCTTATGATACCTTGTGGGAGTTTTATAGTCTTGAATTTTACAACTAGAACTATGCTGCATTTTTGAGTTAACTTGGGAAGAATATATGTCTGTGTCTAGATTTATTGTTTGACATGTGGATGTTCAGTTATTTTGGAACCATTGTTGAAAAGATTATCTTTGCACCATTGCATTGACTTTGCTCTTTTGTTGAAGATCAACTGATGAAATATATGTGGGCATATTTCTGGAATCTGTATTTTGTTATTTTGATCTATTTGTCATTTTTTTTGCCCACACTATACTGTCTTACTATATCTACCTTTATATCAAGCCTTGGTCCTGTCAGGTGATGTCAGGTGTACAATAACACAGGCAGAGAGGGGGACAGGTAGAGAAACTGAGAGACAAAAATAAGACCAAGTGTCTACATCAGGAAATGACACTCTAATAGGGAGAATGTGAGATCCAAAGACCCCAGGCAGGCTTCCAGTGACGCTAACTAACAAAGCTAATGTTTCCATGAGCTTCACTTTGTGTGAGTCCTACCCTCAGGTCTGTACTGATTTGTGTTTATAACCCTGTTGTACTTATTCTTCAAAGAGCCAACTCTTAAACTGTATAAGTTCTAGGGAAAAAAAAACTCTTTGATATGCCCTTGAATGAGAGATCAACAAGCAAATGCCATAGGAATTCAGAAAAGGAAGCAGTTGGTATCAGTTGGCAGGCAGTTGGGCTACTCAGGGAAGGCTCTATACAGGAAGTGACATTTAGAATGAGGCTTCAATATCTGAACTGTGCACTTGAACTAGTGAAGGGTGCTCCAGGCAGAAGACCTAGCAGGAGGCATGGGGCATGCACAAAAGCAGCCATTGGTTTGATCAGGTTGGGGAAGTAAAGGGAGTCAAGATTGGAGCATAGTGTTGGAATTATGGATTTTGAAAACATAAACAATGAAGGAAGTAAAAGACTTAGAAAATTCATAGTAGATTGTTCTAATAAGTGGGTTTTGGTCATTCTCAAGAGTAGTGCCTCTCGAAGTGTGGTCCCTGCACTGGTGTCCTCTAGATCACTTGAGAACTTGAAGAAATGCACATTCTAGGGTTCCAACCAGATGTACCAAAGCAGAAATGCTGACAGTGGCAACCATGGTTTAGTTCTTCACAATAGTGTTATGTCCACCCAACTGGTTTGAGGTATAGAGGAGTGAGGTATGGAAGCATCAAATGCAGAGGGTTAGCAAATGGATGAGCCTTGGAGTGACAAGCCGTGTGGAATGCCAGTGTCAGTGGTGGAAAGTAGTAGAGCCATGGCCTGAAGGGATGGTCAGATCAGGGGCAGTACGGATGTACTTGTCTCAGCACTGAATAGCTTTTCTCTGAGGGAGGAGATAGGCAGAATTAAAGAGGACTTTCATACAGAGTTTAGAGATTGACAGTATTCACATTGTGCTACTTCAGCCTTTTGAATCAACTCGAAGCCAAAGTCATCGATGTCAGGTGCTGTCAGTCCTCGGATTCCGCTCCCCTCCTGCAAGGTCAACGCTACAGGTAATAGCAGATTCATCTACTTCTGCTTGCAGTTGCTGTAGTCTTTGCCCCAGGAATTTGACACTGTTGTTAGATGCATCCCCACTCAGGATTGTGGGTATGCGTCTTGTCTCCTTGGAGTGTAAATTTCTGTTCCTTTATCTCTATTATCTTTTTTGATTTCAGTCTGTTCCATCTGAAATTAACCCAGCTGCTCCTAATTTGATTAGTGTTACCATAGTATAACTTTATTGATCCTTTTCTTAACCTACATGGGACTTTAAGTATGAGGGGGAACAGGTTTTGTGGCACAGCAGGTTAAGCTGGTGCTCTGGATGCCAACATCCCATCCTGGAGTGGCTGGCTGGAGGCCTGGCTGCTCTGATTCAGATATAGCTTCCTGCTAATGTGCCTGAGAAGGCAGCAGATAATGGCTCAAGTATTTGGTTCCTGCTACCCACATGGGAGACATGGGTGAAGTTCCAGGCTTCTGGCTTCAGTCTGGCCCATCCTGTAGTGTTGTAGGTATGTGGGGAGTGAACCAATGGAGGGAAGCTCTGTCCCCTGCTCACCCCCATCATTCTGCTCTCTAAATAAATAAATAAAATCTTTAAAAAATTATGTAAGTTTCCTGGAGTCTCACCATTTCTTTTTTTCTTTCTTTTCTTCCTTTTTCCAGAGAGAGAAACAGAGTTCTCATCCACTGGTTCACTCTTCAAATGCCCTCCACAGTCAGCATGGGGTGGAGTTGGGGTGTGGGAGAACTGAATCAGGCTGAACCCAGGAGTCAAGAACTCAATTCAGATCTTCCAGGTGGATGGCAGGGACCCAACTACTTAATCCTTCAATGCTGCCTCATAGAATCTGCTTTAGGAAGAAACTGGAGTCAGGAATTGGAGCCAGGTATTGAACCCAGGTGCTCCCATATGGGAAGCAGACATTTGAAACACCAGGCCAAGTGCTCCTTCTTTCAACGATGTATTTATACCTTTGACAGTTAAAGAAATTATGGATATAGTGGGACTAACATCTACCACAGTTGTTACTGTTTGCCATTTGTTGTTCTTTTTTTTTTCTATTTTGTTTTCCACAGTTGTCTTTTGAAGTTTTACAGAGCATTTTATGTGACTCTGCTTTCTCTCTCTTGTTTTAAAGGCTTATTTATTTAATTGAAAAGTAGTGTTACAGAGAAAGAGGGAGAGATGGAGGGGGGCAGAAAGAGAGATATCTTCCATCTACTGGGTTCACTCCCCAAATGGTTGCAACAGCCAGGGCTGGGCTGTGCTGGACTGGCTAGGCCCAAAGCCAGGAGCTTCATCTGGGTCTGCCTCATGGGTAGCAGGGGCCTAAATACTTGGCCCATCTGCAGTTGCTTTCCCAGGTGCATTAACTGGAAGCCTAGAGCAGAAGTGGAGCAGCAGAGACTCAAATCACCATTCATATGGGATGCTGGCATCACAGTGACTTAACCTATGATGCCACAACACCAGTCCCTCTCATTAAGCTTTTGAGGGATAATTTCACAGGGTACAGAATTCCAGGGTAGTAAATTTTATTCTCTCAACACTGAAAATTTTACTATCTTCTTGTTTGCATGGTTTCTGGGGAGAAGTTAGATATAATTTTTATCTTTGCCTTTCTATAGATAAGGTTTTCTTTTTCCTCTGCTTTCTTCCAAGTTTTTTTTTTTTTTTTTTTTGATTTGGGCTAGTTTGAACACGATATGCCTAGGTGTAGTGTTTTTGGCATTTAATCTGTTTCATGTTACCTGGGCTTCCTGGATCTGTGGTTTGGTATCTGACATTAATTTGGAGAAATTCTTAATCTTTATTACTTCAAGTATTCCTTCTCTTACTTCCTCTCTTTGTTCTCTATCCAGTATTCTGATTATGCTTTAAGTTATATCTTTTGTATTTATTCCATAGTTCTTGACTGTTCTTTCCTTGTTTCAATCTTTTTTTTTTTTGACTCTGTTGAAAATTTCTGTTGTCTAATCCTCAATCTCAGAGTTTCTTTCCTCAGTTGGATTCATTCTATGAAAGAGCCCAGAAAGACCATTTTTGTTGTGTTAGAGTGGTTTCCATTTCTAGTTTTCCTTTTTGATTCTTAGGATTTCCACCTCTCTGCTGACATGATCCCTTTGTTCTTTGCATGCTGTCCATACTTTCTGTTGAAGCCTTAGCTTATTAGTATACTTTTAAAGTTACTGGTTTGATGCTTGCAGCATGCTGCCATGTCTAACTCTGGTTCTAATGCTCGTTCAGTGTTCCAGCTGCGTTTTTTTCCCTTTCAGTGTGCCTGCTAATGTTTTGTTCAAATGCAGGCATGATTTACTGTGAAAAGGAACTGTGGTACACAGGCCTTGGGTAATGTAGGGAAGTGTGTTTTGGGTTGGGAGCGGTGAGCAGAGCAGGGCTGGCTGGTGGTCGCGATGGTGTTCCCTGGTCCTATGATTGGGTCTCAGTAACTTGACTACTTGGACTCTGAACTTCACTTGTATTTCCTGGACTTTTCCCCCCTCTTAGTTGGGGGAGGATGGCTAGAGGGACTGGAGTTGGCTATTTCCCTCCGCTCAGGTAGGTTAGGATTTGAGAAGAACCACAGGTTAGCCTCAGGTGTTACTTTCTCCTGAAGGCAAGATAACAGAAAGCTGTGGGGCTTTAAAACAATGGTCACTCCCTACTCACCCCAGCAGAAGCACAGGGGGATTTTTCTCCAACATTCTCCTTGAGAACCTGGTGCAGCTGCTGGGGGTAATACGCACTGCACTCTCCCAAGAGTTGTGCACTCTGGCCCCTACTGTCCTCCAATTGCAGCTCAGTTCCTCCCACCCTCCCAGCACTGCTTCCTGTGGAGAGTTTGGCGCAAGGGATTCCACAAGGCCAATTGTGATTCTCTCCACCTGCCTCTCCAATGCTAGGCCAGCAGTTTGCACTGTGACCTTGCTTTTTGGGAGGGTCTCAGAGGTTTGTAGGTTCAGTCAGCTTGTTAGGATAAAGTGAAAACATCCATGCTCCTGATATGCTGGACTGGAACTGGGAAGTCTTTCTAATTCATTGTAGGTTTAAAAAAAAAAAAAAAAGCAAAACTGTAGGGAGTCAATTGCAAATAAAATGAGACAAAAGACTCCCAGTTCTGAAAGGCCTGTAAAAGATTAAAAGCCGAAGTTAAGTGTTGAGACTGGGGATGGGGGTCATGCACGCTTATTACTTTTCCCAACTTTTGGCTTCTCCTCACGTCAGATTTTTTGCCTTCTTATTTTCCGTTTCTCAAAGTAAACGTTTTAACCACAGGCTTTCTATTTTTACCTGTGTTTTTCTGTACTGTTGTCTGGAGTTTTGAGATTTACCTGTCTCTAAGTATGCACACTCCCTTCCTACACACACCTTCTTAATTTACTCGTATTTCTCACTTGCTTTATCTTCATTCTGAGAAACAAAAGAGGCAAAACAGCTTGAAACAAATACATTTCCTTCCAGTATTAGGAAATTGCTAACTGTTAGACTGAAAGACTAATAAAACCCCCTAAGTAAATATTTTAGTAGTTAGCTAAAAAAAGAACTTCAAATATTATCTGGTAGACAATTTAGAAGGGGGTTTATAAAGAGCTCAATACAAAAACCTGTTTGACCTGTTAAAACAGGTGTGGACAGTTACAATTCCCTTTTAAAGGATACAATGAAAAAACCTATAAATGCAAGGCAAATACACCAGGGCCTGAGAACTCCTAATCCACCCCTTAGGAATTAGAAGCTATTCCTGGTGCACAACTGAGCAGACTGGAGTCACTCTCCACTGATGGCACAAGGAATTGCTACTTTCTCAGAGAAGAGAGATTGCTTGGTAAGTGGCAAGCTTTTCCTTAATTTATTACAGTGGGAATACTCATTTGTTTTTAAATATCCATTTCTCTAGTTGTGAAATGGAATGGTGCAGAGTATCATGACAGTAAAATTTTTGTTTAAGTGAATATGCTAATGCTAACCTTTAATTTCATGTAGCAAAATAAATTAATGCAGCAATTATTCTAAATCATTGCTTAGACCAAAAGTTGTGGTACAATTTCAATACAACTTCCGTTGAAGAAAGTACAAAATTACAAAATACAAATGAACTTTCAAGAACTGCCCCCTGGTGGAGATTTTTCTATGGCAAAGCATAGCCAATTCCCCAAAACGTGCCAACCAGAGAAATGAGTGCCTAACTTCACACACTAGCTTTTATAAATCTCCAAAACATTTTATCCTTCACATTTTGAATATTGAAAATTAAACCTGAATAATTTGGGGCATATAATAGCTCTTCAGCTATGTTATATCTCATCCAGCTTTCACAGATGGAGTAATAGGAGTCATTTTTAACTATCCCAGTGACAGATGTGTTAGTATATGGAACTAAAACTGAATTGTATTTTGATGGACAAATATTCACACAAGCCCTTAAAGAAATTTTCAAAATCTACCTTGTAGTTAACCCCTATAAAGTCATAATTTAGCAAACATTTTAGTATAATGAATCTAAGCTTCCTTTGTTTCATTCAAAGAAAGGATCAGTACATTGAGTTACAATTGATTGGCCACCATTTTTGTTGAAGTCCTACAAGCTAATTTTAAAAAATAAGGTTATTTTTCAAACAACTATCTTTCTTCCCCTTTACCTGTTCTTTGGAAATAGATACCAAAGACTTACTAATATTCTAAAGTAAAAGTTACAGTAAGCAAATTTGTGATCATAAGCAACCCTCTTGGGAGGAAGACATTTTGATTTGTCCTGCCTCCCAGTCAGGTCAGACGCCTCAGTGTCCTTGAGGAACCAGAGTGGGAGTCAGTGTGTTCTTGGGCAGACCCAGCTTCCTTCGAAGAGCCCACGCCAGGCATTTGTAATTGAACCAAGCAATGTTGTAGGCCATTGAGACAAGAAGTAGAATTAAACATTCCAGTGAGCCTGAGACACTTATTATATTTTTAAAATCATTTTCTGGTTAATTAAAGCTTCTATTTTTTTTAATTTCAAATATATATAAAAGCAAACATAGCATCCGAAGCGTTATGTGCCTTTCAGTAAGTTTCAGCAGTTAACTCATGGACAATCTTATTTGTTCTCTGCTCCCTCAGTTACCTTCTATATTGTTGTGAGCAAATCCAAACAGCATGTAACTTTAACACTATGTATTTCTAAAGACAAGGCTTTCTCTGTTTTTGTAAAATTTTATTTATACATTTATGAAAGGCAGTCTCCCACATCCAGAAAGAGAGAGAGAGCCCTTCCATCCACTGTTCCACACCCCAAATGCTCACAGTGGCTCAGTGGGTGGTGTTGCTGAAGCAGAGAGCTGAGAACTCAATCCAGCCATCACTTCCTAGGGTCCACGTTAGCAGGAAGCCTAAGTCAGGAGCTTGGGATAGAATCCAAGCACTCTGGATATGGGACATGGGCGTCTTATCCAGTGTCTAACCTGCTAGGCCAAACTCTTGCCCCTCATTCTTTTTTTAATTTGTTTTTAAACACATCCTATCACCATTAATATAACTGATAAAATTTTCCTTGATATTTGCAAATATTCATGCAATAAATATAATTGTCTTAGTTTGTCTTGAAATATGTGTAATCCTTTCTTTACACAGGACTAGTAAAATGTGAACATGAGAAGCAGTTTAAATAATAGAGAAAATTATTGTTCCATCACCTTTAAAAATTAGTAATGAAAAACTCTAATTGTTGATTATAAATAAATAGGGAAATGAGAAATTGGTAAAACTATTTTACACGATGAAACATGGAGAATTAGGCTGACGCCTCGGCTCACTAGGCTAATCCTCTACCTGCGGCGCCAGAACCCGGGGTTCTAATCCTAGTTGGGGCTCTGGATTCTGTCCCGGTTGCTTCTCTTCCAGTCCAGCTCTCTGCTGTGGCCCGGGAGTGCAGTGGAGGATGGCCCAGGTCCTTGGGCCTTGCACCCACATGAGAGACCAGGAGGAAGCACCTGGCTCTCGGCTTCCAATCAGCGCAGCATGTTCTGGTTGCAACGCGCCAGCCATAGCGGCCATGTGGGGGGTAAACGAATGGAAAGGAAGACCTCTCTCTCTCTCTAACTATGTCATAAAATAAAAATAAGAAAAAAAAAACATGGAGAATTAAAGGTTTTTTTTTTGTTTGTTTCTTGGCTTTTTTTTTTTTTTTTTTTTTTTTACTTAAAACACATTGTCAAGAGTAGTTAAAGCAACACTTGCCTTTGGTCATCTAACTTGCAATATGAAGACAGCACCTTTTCTATGACTTGGCAAGTTGTTATACTCATTTCTAAGTATTAATTAGTTTCCAAAAATTGTATCCTCAGTGCCATTCATGTTGTGAAGCATCTCCAAGGGTTCATTTAGTGTAATGAACATTGCTGATGCCACTTCCTCTGGAACACCCTCCTCCTTTTGTCACAATCACTCTCCTTATTCACATTTTTAAGTTAGCCTTCATTAAGTTCCTCTGAGTGCCTTTGCAAACTCTACAGCAGCATAAGGGTCGACATACCCACAGTCTGCTTTCTCTTCCATAACTCCATCGCCAATCAATTTAAGTTTCATTGTCAGTATTATCACTCTGTTTCACTGCTGCATTTTAATGTTTGTTAACCAGGTCCATCTTCCAATTAATCTATTTTTATAAAATGTCATGTGGGTTTAGCCCTGAGAATCAAGGGGGCAACACAACTACAACCACATACTCCACACTCTTGTTTGCTGCTAGACTGAGTGACAGATGCTTGGTGACAAATCACCATCAGTCTTTGAAAGAAGGGGCACAATTGGCCGCAGATCGTGATGCACCTCTGTTGTATGGCAATTTGTGGACTAAAGAGATGGCAACATTTAGATTATGCATGTATTTACAGTTAATGCACTATGTTTCCGAGGGACTAACACTAACTACACCTGAGTAAACCTGAGCTATTATTTCAGAGCTGAGAGCAAGTGCAATTCCCTGCTTCTCTCCATGTGATGCCTCTGCTTTCCAGCAAGGTGCTAGATGAGCCAGGTAGACTGTAGTCTTCTAAGCTTGTCTCTCCTGGCAGAGCCCTTCAGCCCTGCTCTGCCCTCCCAGGGATCTCAGGTTGCAGACCATCTCTGGAGCCAAACAGAACACTCATAGCAGGTTAAAGCTCCTCTCCTCTAACACTACCAAGATTCAGGTTTGTGCCTCTGTCATTGACTTTTAATACTCATTTGCTAATGTCGAATTGATTCCAGCTCACATAGCCTGGAGTCTACAAAGGGTTTGAATTGACTGACCTCAGCCGTTCCTCATCTGTTTGATGGGCTCTTAAAGGTTACTGCAGGACTTCTTTGAACCTTTAAAATGCAGAAATGCATTTTGACACTCAGAGTAGAATGTCATATGTAATGCTTCATAGTTTATTTGGCCACTCAACCCGATTTCTTTGTGCCAGTTACAGGATTAATTAGGAGAAGGTGAGCCTGAAACATTTATTCTGTAAGGAAAGTGTATGGAAAATCCTTACATTGGCTGTGCAGGGGAGGAAATACTGTTTCATTTCACCTATTTGGACTCTTTTGTCTACAAATTAAACTTATGTAGGACCTAGCAATAGGAGAAAAGCAGAGTTAATTACTCAGATATTCACAGGAGTCCAACAAAAATAGGAGACTCAAGGACTGGCCAGATGATTGAGACTTACGTATCACCCTGAGCTGCAGGAAGGAATAAAGGTTTGGGGCTTCCAGGGGGTGGTGAAGGCACATTGTCTGATGGGGAGAGGAGGGAATTACCATCAGTGAAGATCGCCCGTTCTGCACTAACAGTCTCTGGGTAATAAAAGTTGTCTCTTAAGAGGAGCCCTCTTCCTGTGCCAGAGACTCTCATTAATGAGAATTTCCTTTATAGATATAAATTTTCCCTTCAGAAGGAGACATTTATACTGCGTATCAGGCAGTTGAAGGGCCATAAGAGCTTTTCCTGAATTGGCTGCTTTGGGTCTCAATTTCTTTCTTTTTTTAAGATTTATTTCTTTATTTGAAAGTCAGAGTTACACAGAGAGGAGAGGCAGAGAGAGATCTTCCATTCAGTGGTTCACTCCCCAATTGGCTGCAATGGCCGGAGCTATGCCAATCCAAAGCCAGGAGCCGGGAGCTTCTTCCGGGTCTCCCACGAGGGTTCAGGGGCCCAAGAACTTGGGCCATCTTCCACTGCTTTCCCAGGCCATAGCAGAGAGCTGGATTGGAAGAGGAGCAGGCTGGACTAGAACCAGCGCCCATATGGGGTGCTGGTGCTTCAGGCCAGGGCGTTAACCCGCTGAGCCACAGCGCTGGCCCCTCAATTTCTTTCTCAGAATAATATGCTAAAGTGGTATACATACTTTAAGGTGTTTGTCTGAACCCCTTCTGCTGCGAACATCTGCAGCCCGTGAGTGCAGAGGAGGATGGCTGAAGTCTTTGGGCCCTGCACCTGAATGGGAGACCAGAGAAGCACCTGGCTCCTGGCTTCGGATCAGCGCGATCGCCGGCCGCAGCACGCCAGCTGCGGCGGCCATTGGAGGGTGAACCAACGGCAAAAGGAAGACCTTTCTCTCTGTCTCTCTCACTGTCCACTCTGCCTGTCAAAAAAATATATATTTCTATCAGCCAATATTTCTATCTTAGGGTCTTGCTTAACGAAGACAGTGCCCACTTTTTGTCTCACAAAGGGAGAGGCTCATAAAGAACCACGTGGGTCTATGGTCATATCCCACTTCTGAGCGATTCCTACTCTGCATTCCATCAGAGAACTCGGGCACAACTGCCTGGTGATCCTGGGGGAGAAATTCGGTTAACTATGCTATTACAAGACTCAGCTGTTGTATTTAGCACTTGCATAAAATACAGTTTCATCTGTACTTGTTGACTGACTAAAGTGAAGCTTCCCCAAAAGGCAGATTAGCTCTATATTCTACGGGTGCTGGGGAAGGAGCTTATTCGGGGGGGGGGGGGTGGAGGAGGATGAAAAAGCCCCGGATGCCTGATCCTTAGGAGTAGGTGCCTGGAGAGCACAGCCAGGATTGCAGCCAGTACTATACCTCTAAACACTCCTAACCGCAGTCCCTGGGAGTGCCTCTTCCAAAGAGATACTGACTGATGTGAAAGTATGAGAACAGCAGTGCGCAGAGTATGGCCCCTGAGCCTGCACAGCAGGCATCACCTGTGAGCTGTTCTCTCCTCTCCCCTTACCTGCACCACCAAATCAGAATCTCTGGAGGCTTTCTCAAAGAAACTGCTTTTAGCAGATTCTCTAGGTGATTCTCATTTATACTGAAGTTTAAAACATTAAAGAACTAGACTCTCCTTTTGAAGTTAAAGTGGTAATCACCAGAGCAAATGCTGGGAAACCTGGAGGATAACCCTGGAGATCTTGAACAAACCCTGATGCAAGAATCCATTCTAACCAACAAATTCTTGGGAGACGGATTGAGTTACCAATAGCTTGAAGCACTCTCCAGGTGATTCCAATCTGCAACCACGTGACAACTAACACCCAGGTGGTAGGACTTTTAAGACGGGTGAGAAGAGTTTGATGTTCAGGAAACGGACAGAGGAGACCAGTGCTTTGACCAAGGAGGTTGGCACTTGTGAACCAACGACAAGAAAGGTAGGGTGGTGGTGTCCGGCACCTGTAGGTACTTCAGAGGTGTTCATTAAAAATGCGGTGACATCAAATGGGTAATTCTTAACCAAAGTGTTAGAGTACCATCACACAGATCTAGGTACTAGGACAGAAAGGGAAAATCCTGTTTCCTGGGGCTTACATTTTAGTGGGTACGAACGGAAATCCATGGCTAAATCATGAACTCTGTTAGATGGTTAATAAGGGGAGTGGGGATGAAGCAAAGGGTTACAGAGATTGTTTGATGGTGTATGCCAGAAAAGTCCTCTTTAGCAAGGGGACACTGAGCAGAGACGTGAAGGAAGTGAGGCAGGCAACCCTGTGGGTATTTTGAAAGGTATCTGAGGTGCAAAGGCAAAATCTTGCTTGCTCTGTTGGAGGAATAGTTTAGAGTGAAATAGAGTAATGGAGCAAAGGGAGGTCAGATAATATGCTCCTGTCAGAAAAGAAGCTTTTACACAAAATGATAAGGGAAATCATTAATGTGGTTTGAGTGAAAAGCAACGTGACTGGAGTTACATTCTGAGAGGATCACTCCCACGCTGTATTGAGGCCAGAAGCAGGGAACAGTCTTGGTAATTTTAGCAGGGATGATGGAGTTGAACCAAGGCAAAAACAGTGTGAATCTGGAAAGATTTGGTCAAATTCTGCATCTATATTGACTATAGAAGTAAAAAATAAAAAGCTGATAATGGAATATAAAGTAGGAAAATAGAAGATGACTCAGGATGATGCTAGGTTTTTGGTCTGAGAAGTTAAAAGGATGAAATTGTTATCTCCTGAGCTTGGAAAAGAGAGAAGAAGATGGTGGGGGAGGGGACCTGCTTGAGTCTGGTTAAGTTTGAGACATCCTAGGGGAATGGCAAGTGAGCAGTTTTGTAGAGAATCTGCAGTTCAGAAGAGAGATCCTGAGATGAGACAGAAATAGAAAAGCTGTCCAAACCTTATTCTTATTAGTTATATTGGCAGCATCACCTGGAGCTTGTTAGCAACACATGCTCTCAAACCCTACTCCAGAGCAATGGAATCAATATCAGCATTTTTCTTAGGATTTTCAGGTGAACTGTAGGTACTTTAAAGGTTGGGGATGGCCTATGGGAAAATGAATAGGGAATGAAGGGCTCAAGAAAAAGTAAACTTGATGCCTTGGAGAAAGAGATGGAAGCAGACATGATATGGAGAAATGGAATTTAGAGAGAATCGTCTTCAGATGTGAGTTAAACGTGTGACTTGGAGGGAGCAATTAATTTGTCAAATGCTGTATGTCAAGTATGAGGAATGAGAAATAAACACAATAGAATATGGTTAGTTCTATAGGAGCATTTTATTGAAATTGAAAATACTGGGAGGAAAGAAGTTGGAGTGAATGTAGACTTTCGTGAGTTTTATCTAAAGGAGAGAAATGGGTGGATGTGGAGTAGGTCAAGTGAAGTTTGTTAAGATGGAGGAAATACTATTCTGTTGGTAGAGTGGACGGGGTGGGGACTAATCAACTACAAGGAGTTGGTGGAGCTGGGGAGAGAGTTGAGAAGAGTCTCAGAACAGACGCTGAGTAGTGAGAGGGCACAGAGGGGGCATCGCCTTTAGTGAGGAGCATGGGCTTCTACCCATAGGAACGAGAGACTGCAGGCTGAAAGATGTGGGAGGATGCAAAAGTGAAAGTTGTTTTTTTTTCTATCAATGCTTTATTGGGGGGGTTTCCTTTTGGTGAATTCAAATTTTATTAATAAATTTGGAAGAAAGTCATCAATTACAAATGAGGATGGGAGCAGAAATGCTGGGGATATAAGAAGGTGGAAGAATGAATTGCACTCTAAGAGGTTTCCCTGAACTTTGAAATACTGGTGTTCAGAAAAAATGAGAATATGTGGGTGGCTACTAGAAAGGGATTTGGAGCCTTGCACACATGTATTGGGGCAAAGCAGCAACTGGCTCAGAGCTCTGATTGTCCTGGGTCCCCTGACTAGGGGATATATGTAGTCATAAGGGGATGCCCCACTTGAGTTGGGGTGCTCCTTGTTACTGTTGCTGCCTTGGCTCAAAACCTCAGGTGATAGGAGTTTGGAGATTTCAAGCTTTTTAAATAACCACAGGTGTCCACCACTTCTCAGAGAATGTTCCTTTTGAAGACAGAAATGTAGATTTCTCAGAAATATTTTCTAAAAAAATAAAGCTGAGAAAACTGCTTGACCTTCTCTTAACTATTTTCTTAAACTTTCCACAAAATTATCCATTCCAGGAATGAGAGGATCTTGTCTTAATCCATAGCTTTGAGAAAAATTCAATCTGGAAAAGTGATTATCGGGTTTTTACAAGGCTTTCTTCTTAAAGCCTCTTTATCGAATTTCCTTGATTTTGATTTAATGTTGACACAAATCATAAGCGTGTCTCATTCCCTCTTATAAAGCAGAGCATCTGTCTAAGGAGGTAAAGCTTATTTAAGGGTGGCAGGTGGGTCTGTGTATGGGGGAGGGGGAGTGAGGTGAGTGAGATCTTTGGAGCTCTTCGTGATATTTCTATTGTGACCTGTGTGATTTTTGGTTGTAACTCATCTGGACTTGTACTCTTTTCATTTCATCTGTGCACTGGGTGACAGCTGGGAAATTCTGGGATTCTAGCCAAATTCTAATTGAGATGCAATTCTCCACCCTGGTAGCCTTATATTGGGCAAGTTTGGGAGTACTTGTTTTCCAAGTTACTAGATTACTCACTTAAGAGTTCAATTACCCAGAAACTGTACTTTGATGCCCACAATAAGAGGCCAACAAGTGATTTTTGCAATCAAGGCAGTCATTATCAAGCATAAGAGCTGGCACGTGGGCTGTCTTTAGCTTTGTCATGAAACTATAGGGAAGAGGTAAGGAGGAGAGAGGCCAGCTTTCTTATATGCTATTGAGTGACCCCATAGGGATGTCCTAGCTCACATGTGTGCAGCTGAATTTGTTGGTCTCTTCAAGGTCACAAGAAGGAGTCCTTCACTCTTCACCTTTAGTGACACAAGGTATATTATTAGGGTAGGAGGGGCAGGATGAGAAATTTCCTCATCAGTCTCACAATTCCTCCTGGCCCAGGGATTCAAAGCTTGAATGATACACGATAGACTTTTTACCTACAATCAAAGGCGGGCCCATATGTGTCTATGTTCTCTTTTCACTATGGCAGCCTTCAACTGGAAACGATTGCCACCAAGTCACCTCTATGATGTTACCTTCTCTAGCATTGGGAACTTTTCACATCAGGCCTTGGAGATCGATGGCTACCTTCCCCTACAAGCCAGATTGAGGGTCTGTCCACATGTATGGTTTTTCCTGTGAGAGGAAATGATCCCATTTCTAACCAGGCCTTAATCCCTGCTTCATCTAACCATCCTTAGTGTAGCCGACTTGAGTGTTGCCTAGAGTCAGCGACACATAGGCAGGAGAGTTCTTCTGAATCACTGCACTCTAAAGGGATCCTCAGGTGAGCAGCAGCTACTCAGAGCAGCTCCTAGAGCAGGTCAGGAGTCAGAATGCTGTGTGGGGCAAACCTCTAATGTCCTCACACTGATTGTTTTCTTTATTTTAGTTCTATTTTTTTGTTAACAGGCAATGGTTGTACATTTTTATGGGGTAAAATGCAATATTTAGAATGTTACTTCTATCTGACTGCCAGTTTTCCAATGTGCCTCTATTTTCCCTCTCCCCACCTTTATCAGTCTCTAGTAATCACTATTTTAAGTTCATATATTTTTCAAACTTCCACATATGAGAAACATTCCTCTTTGCATGGCTTCCCTTACTGTGCCTAAAATCTCATTCCATCCAATTTGCTACAAATGTCAGAATTTCATACATTTTGTGGCTGAATAATATTCCTTTGTGTGTAACTACTTCATTTTAAAACCCATTCATCAAAAGATGTACATCTAGGCTGACTCCATGTTTTGGCTACTGTGAATAGTGCTACAATGAACATGTGGGTGAGGTATCTCATATATTCATTCCATTTCCGCCAGGTACATAACCAGAAGTGAGTTTGCTGGGTCACATGGTTGATCTAGTTTTAGCTTTTTGTGAAACCACTGTACCGTTCTCCATAGTGGATATACTAATTTGCATTCCCACCATTAATGTACACATGTTTCCTAACACACTTACCAGTATTTGGCATTTTTTGTCTTTTTGGTAACAGCCATTTTAATGAATGAAATAATACCTCATGGTGGTTTTGATTCGCATTTCACTGATGACTAGTGATATTGAACAAAAGTTTCATGTATTTGTTGGTAATGTGTATATTTGAGAAATGTCTATTCAGACCATTTTTCCATTTCTTAATTGGATTATTTAGTTTTAGGGATATTTTTTTGGTTCCATAGATTCTGAATATTAACACATTTTGTCAAATGTATAGTTTGGAATATTTTCTCCTTTTGCTTATCTCCTTATTGACTATTTCTTTTGCTTTGCAAAAGCTTCTGAGTTTGATTTCTCTATTTTCCCTTAGTTGTCTGCACTTTTGAGGTATTGTCTAAAAAGAGTTGTTGGCTATGCTGATGTCCTTAAGTGTTTCCCCTATGTTTTGTTCTAGTAATTTTGTAAGATTTAGGTCTTACATTTGTGTATTTAATCCATTTTGAATTTATTTTATGGGGTAATCTTAAATATTTTGCATATGGATATTCAGTTTTCCAGCACCATTTATTGAAGACACTGTCATTCTCCCAGTATGTTTTTGGCATCTTAATGAAAGATCAATTTGTTGTAGATGTGTGGATCAATTTGGGGGATATCTATTCCGTTATATTCTATGTGCCTATTTTTATGCCAATGCTGTTTTGGTTATAACACCTCTGTAGTATGTCTTGAAATTAGTATGGTGATATCTCCAGCTTCGTTGTTTTTAAGATTGTTTTGTCCATTGAGGTCTTTGATACTTCCATATGAATTTTAGGATTGTTATATCTAGTTCTGTGAAGAATGGCATTGACATTTTAGGGATTGCTTTGAATCTGTACATCAGTAACATGGGCATTTTAACAATATTTTTCCAATCCATCAACATGGAAGGTCATTTCACCATTTGTGTCTTCAGTTTCTTTCATCAGTGTTTTGTAATTTTCATTGTAGAGGTCTTTCACATCCTTGGTTAAACTTATTCCAAGGTATTTTTTATAGCTACTGTGAATGGGATTGCTTTTACAATTTCTTTCTCAGTGAGTTCATCATTAGTACATAAAAAGGACAGTGATTTTTTTAATCCTGATTTTTTTTTTTTTGTAAACAATTTATTCATTTACTTGAGAGGCAGAGAGAGAGGTCTTCCATCTGCTGGTTCACTCCCTAAATGTCCACAATGGTGGGAGCTTGATCAATCCAAAGCCGGGAGCCAGGAGCTTTCTCTGGGTCTCCCACGTGAGTGCAGATGCCCAAAGCACTTGGGCTATCATCTACTGCTTTCCCAGACCATCAGCAGTTAGCTGGATCAGAAGTGGAGCAGCCAGGACTCAAATCAGCACTCACATGGGATGCTGGTACCACAGGCAGATGCTTAACCAACTATGCCACAGTGTCAGCTCTGCAAGTGATTTTTAAAAAAATGTTTATTTTTTTGAAAGGCAGAGATAGAGAGAGGGAGGTAGGGAGGGAGAGACAGAGAGGTCTTCTGTCTGCTGGTTTAGCAACCCTTACCCTCAAACAACTGCAAATACAAAGGCTGGGCCAACCTGAAGCTTGGAGTCAGGAGCTTCTTCCAGGTCTCCACATTGATGCAGAGACCCAAGCACTTGGGCCATTCTCTGCCATTCTCAGAAGTGGAACAGCTGGGATTCAACCCGGTACCCATATGGAATGCAGGCACTGCAGGTGGCAGATACACTGGCTATGTCACTGCCCCAGCCCTACCCCCAGTGATTTTTCGCATGTTGATTTTTGTCTTCTACAACTTTACTAAGTTCACTTATCTGTTCTAATAGTCTCTTGGAGTGTTTAGATTTCTTTCTATACAGAATCATATCATTTGCAGGGGTAATTTGACTTCCTCCTTTCCTATTTGAATGCCTTTTATTTCTTTCTCTTTCCTAATGGCTCTGGCTAAAGCTACCACCACTGTTAAAGAGCAATGACAGTGAATATCCTTATTTACTTCCAAATATTAGAGAAAATGGTTTCAATTTTTCTGTTTTTTAAATAAGTATATTAATATAAAGACAAAAGATTTCATGTATTTCATGGATAGAATTCTAAGATAAGCATTCTTGCTTCCTTTCCTCCCTCCCTCAAACTATCCTCCTCCTCCTTCCCTTTCTTTTTCCTTCAATTTTTGTAATAACCTTTTTTGTATTTCATGAAGTTTTGAGAGCATAATGATACTTCCCACCATACCCTCATTCCCACTCACCCTTCTCCATTTCTTGTTTCTCTTTTAATTTTTACAATGATATACTATCAATTTTCTTTATAATCACAAACTGAAGCCTCCACCAAATAATGAATTCATCAAATAGTAAGTAGGACAAACCATTATTCCTCAAGAGTACAGACAGGGGCTATAAGCAATAGTCACATCTCAAAATGTCAATTTCACTCATTACATTTGTTTGTACTCTGTATATTAATTACCATAAATCAGGGAAAACACATATTTGTCTTTTTGGTGCTATTTTATTTCACTAAGTGAAATGGTCTGCAAATACATCCATTCTGTTGTGAAAGATAGGATTTCTTCTTTTTTTTTTTATTTACTCTTATTAACATCTGTTTATTTTTTTAAATATTTAGTTATTTGTTTTGTTTTTTTTTTTTAACTTTTATTTAGGGTATAAATTTCCAAGGTACGATTTATGGATTACAATGGGTTTCCCCCCATATTTTCCCTCTCCCCCCACAACCCTCCCCCCTTGCCCGCCCCCTCCACCCTTTTGTTCACATCCAGATTCGTTTTCAATTCTTTTTGTATACATGTGATCAATTTAGTATGTGTTAAGTTATGAATTCGTCCCTTTGCCCTCATATAGTAACACAAAGTGAAATATAGTCTTTGAGTTCTCATTTTAGCATTGAGTCACATTGTATAGCACATTAAAGACAGAGATCCTACATGAGATATATATATATATATATATTTGAGACTGATAAATTTTTTTTTGATGCAGTTTCCAATGTAACACTGAGTTTTTTTTTTTTTTTTTTTTTTTTCCCTTTTCGATTATCTTTATATAGAGAAGGTCGGTTCAGTATGTATTAAGTAAGAATTTTCATCAGTTTGCATCTACACAGAAACACAAAGTGTAAAAATACTGTTTCGGCACTAGTTACAGCGTTACCTCACATTAGATAACATGTTAAGGACAGATCCCACATGGGATATAGGTACGAGAAAGGTCTTCCTTTGCCGTTGGTTCACCCTCCAATGGCGGCTGTGGCCGGTGCACTGCGGCCGGCGCACCGCACTGATCTGACGGCAGGAGTCAGGTGCTTCTCCTGGTCTCCCATGGGGTGCAGGGCCCAAGGACTTGGGCCATCCTCCACTGCACTCCCTGGCCACAGCAGAGAGTTGGCCTGGAAGAAGGGCAACCAGGACAGAATCCAGCGCCCCAACCAGGACTAGAACCTGGTGTGCTGGCGCTGCAGGCGGAGGATTAGCCTAGTGTGCCGTGGCGCCGGCTAAAAAATAGGATTTCATTCATTTTTATGTCTGAGTAGTATTCCATAGTGTATATATACCAAACTTCTTTACCAGTCATTAGTTGATGGACATCTGGGTTGATTCCATATCTTAGCTATTGTGAGTTAAGCTGCTATAAACATGGGGTGCAGATAACGTTTTCATATGCTGATTTTAGTTCCCTTTGGGTAAATTCCCAGGAGTGTAATGGCTGGGTCATATGGTATATC
Source organism: Sylvilagus floridanus (assembly GCA_949820135.1). NCBI lineage: Eukaryota > Metazoa > Chordata > Mammalia > Lagomorpha > Leporidae > Sylvilagus > Sylvilagus floridanus. Next base: position 30,074,230 of record OX463236.1, on the reverse strand, counting down.
TATTTTCAGATTTCTGAGGAATCTCTATACTATCATTCATAATTATTGTGCTAATTTATATCCCCACCAACAGTGGATTAGGATACCTATATCTCCACATCCTCACCAGCATTTATTTTTTGATTTTTGGATGATAGCCATTCTAAATAGGGTTAGGTGAAATCTCATGGTGGTTTTGTGTTTCCCAGATAAGTCACTCTGGGCAGCTGTTCATATGTGTGTTATTGTGCATATTGGTCATTTGCATGCCATCCTTTGGAAAAATGCCTGTTCATATCTTTAGCATAGTTCTTAACTAGATTGCTTTCTTGTTGAGTCTCTTGAGCTCCTTAAATGTCTTGGATATTAATCTTTTATCAGATAATATACTTTGCAAATATTTTTCCCATTCTGAAAGTTGCCTCCTTACTTTGAGTGTTTCCTTTGCTGTGCAGAAGCTTCTGAGCTCAGAAAAAACCCATATGTCTATTTTTGTCTTTATTGCCTGTGCTTCTGGGGTCTTATAAAAGAGGTCTTTGCCAATGTCAGTGTCTTGCAATGATCCCCTGTTTTTGTCTAGTAATTTGATGGTTTCAGGTCTTAGATCCCTGATAAATTTTGTGTTGACTTTTATGTAATGTGTAAGGTATGGTCTCGTTTCATACTTCTGCATGCAGAGATCCAATTTTCCCAGCACCATTTGTTGAAGGGCCTGTCCTTTTTCCAAGGAGTGATTTTTAGCATGCTTGTTAAAGATTGGTTGGTTATAGTTGCATGAATTAATTTATGGGGACTCCAGCAGTTTGCTCCATCAATTGACATGTTTATTCTTGTGCCAGTACCAGGCTGTTTTGATAACTTCCCTGTAATATGTCTTGAAATCAGATATTTTGATACCTCTTGCTATATTTTTATTTTATAGGATTGCTTTAGCTGTTTAAAATCTCTTGTGATTCCATATGAATTGAAGTGTCATTTTTTTTCCCCAGATCTGAGAACATCTTTGGTATTTTTTGGAATTGCATTAAATCTGTAAAATGCTTTGGATAGTATGGACAGTTTGATATTAATTCTTCCAATCTATGAATATGGAGCATTTTTCCATTTTTTGGTGTATTCTATTTCTCATTAATGTTTTGTAACTTTCATTGTAGACAATTTTCACAGTCTTGATTAAATTTATCCCAAGGTACTTAAATTTTTGGAGCTATTATGAATGGTATTGATCTTATAAGTTCTTTCCCAGTCATGGTTTTGTTTGTGTTATGAAGGCTATTGATTATTGTGTGTTGATTTTTATATCCTGCAACTTTGCCAAACTCTTAAGAGTTCCTATTGTCACTCCTTCGGCCATAAAGGAACGACACTACTCGCAGCCAATCGGTCTTCAAAAGACATTTACTTAGAAGGAGTAGGAAAAAGAGTGGGGGACCGGGAGAAGGGGGAGAGATGGCACGCCAGCTTTCCCCCTTAAGGAACGTGCGCGCCATCTCTCCCACTTCTCCTGGTCCCCCACTCTTTTTCCTACTCCTTCTAAGTAAAAGTCTTTTGAAGACCGATTGGCTGCGAGTAGTGTTGTTCCTTTATGGTCGAAGGAGCGGCAAGTGGTGCTGTGACTCGGATCGCCAGACCGATTAACTGCAAGCAGTGTCGTTCCTTTTGAGGCCAGAGGAGCGACACCAATAATCTCTTAGTGGAGTCTTTTGTTTTCCCTATGTACAGGACTAAGTCCTCTGCAAATAGGGATAATTTGACTTCTTTCCCCATTTGTATCTTTTTCTTGTCTAGTTGCTCTGGTTAGTTGGGCCAGTGGGGCATTGATTTTTGTTTATTTTTTTTAAATAGCTCTTCATTTCATCTTCATTTTTTTGTTTCAAGTTTATTTCTCTTCTGATTTTTAGTATTGCTTTCTGACTAATTTGGGGTTTGGTTCCTTTTTAAAAAAGATTTACTTATTTTAAAAGTCAGAGTTACACAGAGAGGTGAGGCAGAGAAAGAGAGAGAGAGGTCTTCCATCTGATGGTTCACTCCCCAATTGGCCGCAATGGTTGGAGCTGCGCCAATCCAGAGCCAGGAGCTTCTTCTGGGTCTCCCACATGGGTGCAGGGGACCAAGGACTTGGGCTGTCTTCTATCTCTTATTCCAAAGAAGAGAGCTGGATTGGAAGTGGAGCAGCTGGGACTTGAACTGGCGCCCATATGGGATTGCTAGCCCTTCAGGCCAGGGTATTAATCCACTGCACCACAGCACTGACCCCCAAGGGTTTGGTTCTTTTTCTAGACCCTTGAGATCTGTTGTTAGATCAATTACTTGACTTTAGTTTCTTGATGTAGGCACTAATTGCTAGACATTTTTTTTCTTTACATTGCTTTTGCTGAGTCTCATAGTTTTTATGTTATACTGTCATTGTCATTTGTTTCTAGGATTTTTTCCCTTCCTGATTTTTTTTTTCTATAACCCATTGTTCATTCAGGAATGTGTTGTTCAGTGTCCATGTTATAGCATATTTTATAGAGCTTCTTGAGTTGTTAATTTCCAGCTTCATTCCATTGTGGTCAGATCAGAAATAATACAAAATATGATTTCAAGTTTTTGAATTTGTAGAGACTTGCTTTATGGCCTAGCATATGTTCTGTCCTAGAGACAGCTCCATATTGATGAAAAGAATATGTATTCTTCGACTGTTGGATGAAATGTTCTGTAAATATCTGACTCATTTGGTCAATAGTATAGATTAGCTCTGTTTTTTTGAATTTATTTTTGTCTAGTTGATTTGTCCATCGATGAAAGTAGGGTGTCAAAGTCCTCTATTAAAACCTGTATCTCCCTTTAAATCTATTAACATTTGTTTTAAACAGCCAGGTGCCCTACCATTGGGTATATATACATTTGCAATAGTCACACTTTCCCATAGAATTGATCCCTTAATCATTCCATAATGCTATTCTTTGTCTCTATCTCAGATATTTTTCTGCCTCATCAAGTCTGTTGTTAAGGCTTTCTAATGTATTTTATGTGACATATTGAATTCTTCATTTCTAATATTTCAGTTTGATTTAAGTATTTATCTCTTGGAAGAATTTCTCATTCATATCATGGATTTTTTAACTTTTGTTATTTGCATCTTTGCATTTGAGTAATGTTATGAATTTTCAGGTATTTCATCAATTTTCATTTTCAATTTTAATATTGATGTATTACGCTCCTTTTGGATTCATATTTTCTTCCTTATTCGTGTTTCTTGTATTTCTATTTTTAGGCATTTGTGAGAATATGCTTTTATTTTTGAAGTATGCCTCTGGGTTAGTGGAGTGCCTGCTCCTTAAGTGGATGTCCCGAGTCATGTGATGGGTAGGCCAGGGAGCTCTGGGTAGTGCTTGAGGGTGGGGCGGGAGTCCAGAGTGACACCCAAGTCAATGTGGTAGATCTCTATCAGCAGCAGTGAGGAGGGAATGATCACACAGGCTGGCATGGTCACAGCCTTACCTCCTCTCTGCCAAAGTGCTCCAACTGCACAAGGTGAGCCCAGAGTGGCTACGCAACCCACCTATGCAGGTACACAAACCACACAGTGGATCTATGCTCTCTCCCGTATGAGCACAGAACCCTCTTTGATGACCCTCCCCAGACACTCGGAATTCTGAGCCTCTGAAGCCCTACACAATTGTCCAGAGACCCAACCATACCTCCACACCCTATTATACAGTTACAGAATTCCCACAGTCACAGCACACAGGGCTCCCAGAGTCACAGAGAGCAGGGGATCCACTTGCAGTCCCATGAGTCTCCTCTGTCTGGAGAGAACTGCTGCAGGAGCCACTTGCCTACCTGAAAGAAGTTGGTCAATGCTCTGCCTTGTCAAGTAGAATCCAGATACCTTGATACAGTGTGGGTAGGGGAGTCCTTCATAGACCTCTGTGGGTACCCAACCAACTCTCCAGGGCAGACTCAAAGACAATGGAGACCATTGATTTATCCCTCTTATAAAATCACCCAGTTGCACAGGACACAGTAGCCTCTACTTTCTTTATTAAGGTGGTGCCCCCTCCCTGCTTGTCACTGGACACCCTTCTGGGGAGATGGGAAGAAAGTAATGTGCGCTCTCTTCAAATTTTTAGGTGGGCATCATACCCCCTTCTGGTGTTCCAGGCAAGACTCAAAGTTATTGGGGTCTGTGAGTTTCTCCCTTAGGTGAGACCATGTCACTGGTGATATTGCCTAACTCCAAGAAGATGGCTTCTCCTCCAGCCACCAGCTGTGGGAGCTGCTGGTGGTATCCTGATTGCTGCTGCCATGTCCCTCTGGCAGCTGCATGACTGCACCATCCCCACTGCTCCATAGAGTCTTTCTTTTCCTGTAGAATTCGGTTGCAATCTTCTCTCTAGCTGTCTTCTGGGAATGCAGTTCCTTCTCTGTTTTCTTCTTGTGGTCAAAATCACATCTTTTCTCTGTTCAGCCATCTTAAATCAGATCAGCTTTATTTTATTCAACGATATTGATTGTATATTTGTCATATATGGATTATTTCAAGTATGTTCCTTCTATACTTCATATATTCAAAATTGTTATGTATTGAAGCATATTGAGTATTTTTTCATCTATTGAGATGATCATATGATTTTTAAAGACTTGCTTTTTATTTGAAAAAATTAGAGGAAGAAAGACCTTCCATCTTCTAGGTCACATCCCAGATGCCAGCAATGACCAAGACTGAGTCAGACCGAAACCAAGAGCTTTACACAGATCTGCTACGTTGTGGCATAGGCCCAGATACTTGGACCATAGTCCATTGCTTTTCTGAGGCCGTTGGCAAAGAAGTGGGTCAGAAGTGGAGCAACTGGGGCAGGAATCCACACCCATTTGGCATGTTGGCATTGCAGTTGGCAACTTTACCCACTACACCACAGTGCTGCCCCTAACCATATGATTGTTTTTTTAAAAATTATTCAAAAAAGCAAAAAGACAGAAGAGGGGAAGAGTGAGAGATCTTGCATATACAGGTTCACTTCCAAGTGACCTCAATAGTCAAGTCTGGGTCAGTCTGAAGCCTGGAGCCTCAACCTGGTCTCCCACCTGGGTGACAGGGTGCAAACATTTGGGCTGTCTTCTGCTGCCTTCCCAGGACATTGAAAGGAAACTGGATTGGAAGCAGATCACTCCGATATGACATGCTGGTGTCACACATGATACATTAACCTACTGTGCCATAACACTAGGCCTGATCATATGACTTCTACCCTTCATTTTTTGATGTATTTTATTGATGTATCACAGTTACTGATTTTTATCTGTTGAATCAGTCCTTGGATAAGCTCCATTAAATCATAATGAATGTTCTTTTTGACATGATGTTGGATTCAATCTGCTAGGATTTTGTTGAGAGATTTACATTTATGTTCATGGATATTGGCCTATAGTTTTCTTTTTTTTTTTTTTCTGGTATGTTTTTGATCAGAACCAAGATAATGCTGGTCTTATACAATAAGTTTGGAAGGGTTCTCTTCATTTAAATTTTTTGTAATTGTTTAAAGAAGAGCTAACATTCTTTTCAAAGATTTGGTAGACTTCAGCAGTGAAGCCATCTGGTCCCAAGCTTTTGTTTGTAGATTTTTGATTATTGACTAAATCACATTATTTTACTGTTCTGTTCAGATTTTTCTGTCATCTTGGGTCAGTTTTGGTAACTTACATCTATCTAGAAATTTCTCCCTTTCTTCTAGATTTTCTAATTTGTTGGCGTGTGGTGGTTCATAATAGTCCCTATTGATCTTTTGTATTACAGTTATAATATCTAGTTTTTTTTCTGTGATCTTGTTATCTTTATTGTTTTCTAAGTTTAGCTAAAAGTTCAACAATTAAGAGAAAACAACTCTACATTCCAAGGTCATTGTATTACTTTTTTATTTTCTATGTTGTTTATTTATGCTCTGATCTTTATTTCTTTCCTTCCAATAACATTGGATTTCGTTTGTTCTTGATCTTCCAAGTCATTGAGATGCATTGTTAGGTTGTTAAATTTTTTTGCTGCTCTATTTGATGTAGATACTTATTACTATAAACTTCCCTCTTAATATTACTTTTGCTGTAGCAAAAAGATTTCTGGTATGCTGTGTTTCCATTTTCTTTAGTAGCAAGGAATTATTAAGTTTCTCTTGGTTTCTTTAATAGCCCATGGTTCATTCAGGAGTGTGCTTTTCAGTCTCCAAATATTTTATAATTTCTAGAGTTTGTTTTGTCTTCTAGTTTTATTCCATTGGTGTAAAAAATATATGATATGATTTGGTGTTTTTTAATTTGTTGAAATTTGTTTGTGGCTTGATCCATGGTCTATCCTAGAGAAATTTTCATGTACTGATGAAAAGGATATGCATGCTGCAACTGTTAGGAGGAATGTTTGTGAATGTCTGGTAAGTCCATTTAATCTAGACTGTTTTTAACTTTTCTGTGTTGAATTTTGCCTGGATGATTTGTCCTTTGATGAGAATGGAGTATGGATGCCCTCACTATTGTTGTATTGGGGTTTATCTCTCTCTTTAGATCTAATGTTTGCTTTAAAAGGAGTGTGCAGTTGCTCTCCCTCGAGTCGTTGCCTTGACAGGACATGGATGTGTGGTTGCCGTACCCACTCTTCATGCTATAGTTTCTCTGCATGCCAGCAGGATGGCCCTTGAGCAGATTTGTTATTCAGACAAGTATTTTGATGAGCACTATGAGTACCAGCATGTCATGTTGCCCAGAGAACTCTCCAAATAAATTCTCTATATGCATCTGATGTCTGAGGAGGAATGAGACAGACTTGATGTTTGGCAGAGTCTGGGATGGGCTCACTACATGATTCATGAGCCAGAGCAGCATATTCTTCTCTTTAGATGACCTCTTCTAAAAGATCAATAAAAATGAAGTATATCTGGAGGTAGTCAATTCTTTCTCAATTTTAATGTTCATATGTATTCTGTGGCATTCAGTGAACATTTGAAAAATGTGCAAATCATTCATCCACCCACGTGCAAGAGCTGTATTCTTCACAGCAACAGAGTTCAACTAAATGCAACTGCAAGTATGTTACTGTAAGGTGTTAAAGATAAAATTTTCTTGGCCGGCACCATGGCTCAACAGGCTAATCCTCTGCCTTGCGGTGCCGGCACACCGGGTTCTAGTCCTGGTCGGGGCACCGGATTCTGTCCCGGTTGCCCCTCTTCCAGGCCAGCCCTCTGCTGTGGCCAGGGAGTGCAGTGGAGGATGGCCCAAGTGCTTGGGCCCTGCACCCGCATGGGAGACCAGGAGAAGCACCTGGCTCCTGCCATCGGATCAGCGCAGTGTGCCAGCCACAGCGCGCCGACCGCGGCAGCCATTGGAGGGTGAACCAATGGCAAAGGAAGACCTTTCTCTCTGTCTCTCTCTCTCACTGTCCACTCTGCCTGTCAAAAATAAAAAATAAAAGATAAAATTTTCTCTAGTCAGCTTTTCTCTTAATGTAAGTGCTGTTTGACTTTGCCAGTTACTTCTGTTAAATGATGTCTGTATATTGCACTTTCAAGAAATAAAAAAAATTTGTACACCAGCATTAAGTGCATATGACATTTACAAGTGCCATATCTTCTTATTGAATTGATCTGTGGATTTTTACAAGGTGATTTTGTCTCTTTTCAGTTTTGTCATGGAGTATTTTTTTCTGATATAAGAGTAGCTATTCCTGCTTCCATTTTTTTTTTGGTTAATGTGGAGTATCTTTCTTTCACTTTTAGTCTGTACAATTCTTAAACAAAGTGCATTTCTTATAGATAGCATATCATTAGGTGTCTTAAATCCATTCATTCACTTAGTCTATATCTTTTAATTGGGGGTATTTAGTCCACTAACATTTAAGTTTATGTTGATAAGTAATGGCAGTCTTAAAAGTCTTCTGTTAATTTTTTATATTCGTTGTTCTGTTTCTAGTAGATTTTATATTTCCACATGTTTTCAAATTGGTTATTATCTATCTTCTACTTCTGTGTGTAGAACTCCCATAAGCATCTTTTATAAAGTTGGCTTGATGGTAATGAATCCCTTGGCTTTCACTTCTCTTGAAAAGTCTTTATTTCTCCTTCATCTATGAAAGATTACTACGCTGGGTGAAGTATTCTTGGTTGGCACTTAATTTTCTTTCATAACTCAGAATAGATCCTTCCATTCTCTCCTGGCCTGTAAGGTTTCTGCTGAAAGAACTGTTTGCCTAATGGAGGTGAAATGTGACCTGCTATTTTCTTCCTGCAAACAATAGAATTCTGTTTGTTTCATGGCGAGGATCTTTTCTCATCATGTCTACTTGGGTCCTATCAGCCTCTTATATGTGGATTTCCGTATATCTTCAGATTAACTTTTCAGCACTTATGTCGTGGAATAACTTTTCTAAGCCTCTACTACTCTTTGCTCCCAGAAATTCCTACAGTTCAAATATTTGCTCATTTATTGGTATCCCCAAAATGTCAAAGTCTGTTTTCATTGTTTTTTTTCTCCATCCAGCAAGCCCCCACCACCCCTTTTCTTTAGGTAGGACTGACACGTGTTTTAACACCTGTCTTCAAGTTCAGATCCTTTCTTCTGAGTGATCTAGTCTGTTGCTCAGGATTTCAACTGCATTTTTTTTACTTAATGAATTCATCATGACTAAGACTTCTGTCTGGTTGTTTTCAGAATCAGGATCTCTTTATGAATTTCCTGTTAGTATTGTATGTTTTCCTGATTTTATTCAAATATCTATGTATATTTTCTTATAATTCTTTGAGCATCCTTAAAATCATTCTTTTGAATCTTTTGCCCAGCATTTCATCAATCTTTTCTTTGGGGTCTGTTACTAAAGCACTAATGTATTCCTTTGGGAGTATCATATTGTCTTGCGTTTTCTGGGTCCTGTGTCCTTATGTTTGTATTTGCACATCTGGCAAATCAGTTGTTTCTATCACTTTTAATGAGTAATGTTTGCAGTGAGACTTTCCTGAAGATGCATCTCTGAATGTTGGTTTGGTAGGCTATTATAGTTTGTTATTTCTAGTTGGATTCTGTATCTTAGTCTCCCTTAATCTTCTTTACTTCAATTAATGACAGCACCAGTGGGGGCAAGAGATGTTCCTTTTGTACCCAGAAGGTGTGCACATGTCTTAATAGCAGCTTGTGGGATTTATGACTCTAGTCCAGTATGGTTAATGTTGTAGGAGTACCATCCTGAAATCCTAGAGGGGTCACACAGGTTGACATGTGTATAGTCGGGATCATGGTAGCACTAATTCAAAGTCCAGCAAGAGCACATGAGTCCCTGCAGTGCCACCCCCAAGCTTTTATGAAATCTTAATACCTATCTTTTCTTTCCCCAAGCATACAAGTATTCTTTTTTTAAAAAAAATTATTTGAAAATGCTACACATATACATACATACATGCACACACACACATACACACACACACACATGTCTTCTGTATGCTGGTTCACTTTTCAGATGGCTGCGATGGCCAGGAATGGGTCAGGCCAAAGCCAGAAGCTTCATCCTGGTCTTTTAAGTGAGTGTTGGGGACTCAAGCATTTGAACCACCCTCTGCTGCTCTTCCTAGGCCATCAGCAGGAAGTGGTATCAAAAGTGGAGCAGCACTCATATACGATGCCAGTATTGCAGGCAGCAGCTTTACCCACTATGCTCCCACACAATTATTGTATGTTTTGCTTCCCAGAGTTGAGAGAGGAAAGGAATTAGCAGTCCTGTGGGCAACTGTGCCAAGCTAGATCACATTTAGAGCCCATTGACACCCCCACCCAACCAGCACAGCATGGGGAAGGGCCAAGGCCCACTGTTGACTGCTACTGAAATGGACTTGTGGTTCAAGACTGCTGCAACTAAACACAAGTGATGTTGATCAGGCATTAAAATCAATTGATTGGGGCAATAGGTCTCCACTTGTAACTGGGCCAGGTCCAAAGGCTCTGTAGTCACTGACCTAGGGATCAGGACCATTGGAATCATCCCAGTGAGGAATCTACCAGGTCCAATATGCAGTCTTTGTACTCTAAGGTACCAGTCTTGTAGCTACAGGACCTCACATAGTCTTGTGGATGCATACCGAGCCTTGTGGGAGGCTGGGTAATACAGGCTGACATATTCATTTGTCCCACCAAGACACATGACTACCTGATGCTGGGACAGATCTGGAGTCTGTTTCTTTGATCAATGGTCTGAGGATAGAAGAGACCTTTGAAATTATCTGATGCTGGGTCTCACCACAGCAGGCCCAACTTTGAGCTTCAAGACAAAATCCCAAGTTCCACTTCTCACCTACTCCTCAGCGGTTGGAGTCTTGCTAAGTTTTCTCCTGGAGATTAGAGAACAGAGAATGGACATAATCCCCTGACTGCTTAGGCTGACACTAAGCTGAGTGACACCCAAGTCTCTCAGTCACTGGGCCTTGTACATTCTAAGGTATATGGCACCTGTGTGATTATGGTGGTGATACAGGTCAAAATGCCTCTATTCTACAAAGGTGTAGGCTTCCACCTGATGCTGGCACTGAACTCAAAAGCCCTTAAGTTCACTGTCTCGCCCTACTCTCTGATGGCTAGAGTCTCATTCCATCATCTTCTTGACATTAGGAAGGGTGGGGAAGTCAGACCCCTGGCCAAGGTCTCAGTCCACAAGTACTGACCTAGGGGTAGAGGCAGTGGAGTCCTGTCCGACTTGAGGCTTTGTCATAGATAGGCCTGGTATTTGTTTTCAGGTCTAATATCCAGTCTTCATTACCTTTCCCTCCCCTTAGTGGGAGACACCTCTTTCCACACTGCACTGCTTAGTGCTAGGGTTCAGATAGCATTACAGCTCTTTATTTCCTTCCTTCTTCAATGTGTCTTTTCTTAATATTATAGTAAAAACAGACACTGGCATCTCACCTGGCTTCTCTGATTCTTGGGAAAGTGACTTTATGCAAGAATAGGTATGAGTTATTTTTTCTGACAAAATCGCTGAGCATCTCACTGTACCCCTATACATACACACACACGCATATATATTTATATATACATATTTATTGTCAGAGGACCTTTACTTGGTAAAAAAACATTACAGCTACAAAGAATGTCATTTGCTGTTAGTGCCTTCAAAGTTTCATAATTCAAACTTCATTTTTGAAATACATAGTGTTTTTAAGACTTAGGACGTATGACATTAATTTAATATATACAGATTTAGGAACATAGTGATTCTTCCCACTCTAGCCTTCCTCTCACCCATGCTCCCTTGCTTCTTCCTCCTCTCACCTATTACCACTCTTAATTGTACAAAGATCTATTTTCAGTTTACTTTATGCCCATAAGATTAACCCTACACTAAGGAAAGAATTCAACAAATATTATGAAGAAAGAAAACACTGTTTCTCAACAGTAGAGACAAGGGCTGTAAAACAATCAGCGAATCTCAAAATGTCAATTTCATTTCAATGCATTACATTTTTGCTAGTCTACTAGTTATCCCAGATCAGGAAAAACATGGCATCTAAGCTTTTTGGGACTGCCTTAATTCACTAAATATAATGGTTTCCAGTTGCATCCATTTTGTTGCAAAAGACAGGATTTCATTTTTTATGACTGAGTAGTGTACATATACCATAATTTCTTTATCCAGTCATCAGTTAATAGACCTCTGGGTTGACTCTATAGCTTAGCTATTATAAATTGAGCTGCAACAGATGGGGGGGTACAGATAAATTTTTCATATGCTGATTCTATTTTGTTTAGGTAAATCCCAAGTAGTAAGAGTGCTGGGTCATATGGTTGATCTATTTTTCAGATTTCTACCTCTCTCCAGTGGAGCTCCCTCATGCTGATTTCTGATACCTCCTCTGGATTCTTGCAGTCACAGAAAGGCCCCAGTAGCCCATTTGACTGCCCACAAGTCTCACACACCACCCCTGACTCAGGAATGGAATGTAGAAGGGTTTGCTTAAGTGGTCCTCAAGGCTAGTAGGTTCCTCTTATGCTGTTGACATAAACCCTTGAAATAGATTCTAGGGTGTTGCATCTAGTTCACTTTCCTAAGTGGTTGAGATTTAATAAGTGAAAGGTATTCCAGAGTCTCATTTCTTTTTCTCTTTTTAAAAATTAGGGAGGAAGAGGGAGAGGGAAGGAGAGTTTGGGAGGGAGAAAGAGGGCTCTTTAATCCACTGGTTCACTCCCCAAATGGCTGAAATGGCAGACACTGTGCCAGGCCAAAGACAGAAATTTCACCTGGGTCTCCCATGTTGAGAGAATGAGCTCAAATACTTAGACATATCAGGCATATTAGCAGGAAGCTGGATCTGAAATGGACCAACTGGGCCTCGAATTGGTACCAATATGGACTGCCAGTGTTACCAGCCCTAGAGTTTGATTTCTTCGCAGATAGTTTAGGTATTGATATCATATACATGATTGGAAAAAAAATCTATAACTATGCATATGAATTTCAAGAATTCCAGGAAATCCTAAAGGTTTTTCTGACCTAAGTCTCTGCAGAGATGGGTAAATTTGTAACTGTCTCCAACAACAAGTTTTTTATTTCTAGTATTGACTCAGTCCAAATTAATAACAATATCAACATAAATGAACATCTGGCCTGAGACATCTAAATGTTACTCTCCATGGGTGACATGAACTTGCGTTACTTGTAAGTGTGTTATTCTTAGTCAAATTCACTTAATTCTCAATGTAATCAATAACTTTCAATGCTAGTGGCTATCTAGCTTCAGAGTGACTTAGGCAAAAAAAAAAAAAAAGGTTTTGTGTTGACTTTGTAGCAATGCAATAGTGATTCAAATTCTATCTGCTGTCATTAACTCTGTAAGTGAATTATCTAGCACCACTTGCCAAAACCAACAGAGCAGGAAATAAAATTTATTTCCTCCAACTTTTCAGTTCACTGGCATTGAAAGGCTTGAGAGACTTGTTAACATGAATATATTGTAAGGATCTTAGGGTTTTTGAAAAATAATATATTGAGAACAGGGGTGATCAGTATTCTATTCAATTCCATTGGCACTACGGATCATTTCTAATTATTGAAACTTTCTCATATGAAGACCAAAATAGCTTTTTTTTTTTTTTTAAAGATTTACTTATTTGAAAAGCAGAGTTAGAGGGAGAGACAGGTATCTTCCATATGCAGTTTCCCTCCCCAAAAGGCTACAATAGGCAGGGCTGGGCCAAGATGAAGCCAGGAGCCTGGAACTCCATCTGGATCTTCTATACGGACACAGTGGCCCAAGCACTTCAGCCATCTTCTGCCTTCCCAGGTGTATTAGCATGGAACTGGAACATAAGTGGAGCAGTTAGGACCCAAATTGGTACTCACATGGGATGCTGATATCATGGGTGTTAGGTGTTAACTTAACCCAGTGTGCCATAAAAGTAGGCCCAAGATCAAGAAAACACATACGAAATTACCCTTTTTTTTTTTTTTTTTGACAAGCAGAGTTAGAGACAGAGATAAAGGTCCTCCTTCCATTGGTTCATCCCCCAAATGGCCACTATGGCCGGTGCACTGTGCCAATCTGAAGCCAGGAACCAGGTGCTTCTTCCTGGTCCCATGTGGGTGCAGGGCCCAAGCACTTGGGCCATCCTCCACTGTCTTCCCAAGCCACAGCAGAGACCCGGACTGGAAGAAGAGCAACTGGGACAGAACCAGCGCCCCAACTGGGACTAGAACCCGGGGTACTGGCGCTGCAGGCGGAGGAATAGCCAAGTGAGCTGTGGCGCGGGCCACCCTTGGTTTTCATACTAGGGAAGGCTGATCTCTCTCTTTTTTAAAATGGGATGAACATTAATCAAAAGTCACTTTTGGACTTTGGCTTGTATTTTCTGCATTTATTTTGGAGGAATTATTATGTTTATCAATACCAAGATTTTATTATAATAGTTCTTTAAGGTAAACAGGAGAAGCTAATGTTCAATAACATGCCCTATCTCAATCTTAAAAAGAATCCCTGTATAAACAGGGAATGGGTTCCAGAAAAGACATATGAAGCATGAAGATTAGATTTTACTTCACTCTTTGGAGTCAAAAGTGGGTGGAACAATGATTAAGTTGAAACAAGGGACAATAGCCCCGTGGTGGAGTACAGGTCAACATAACCAGCTGGTATCATATTCTCACTGTTTTAAAAATAAACTGGCTGTGCTCAGACCTTTTGTTTTGTGTTGTTCATTTGGTTTTCAGAGGGGCTTGGTTCCTTTCGTTTTGTTTGATCACACAGCCTTTTTCTTGGAAGAACTCCCATTATCTTGTCAGCTGCTACCACAATTTGTTTTCCTCTCTTTTGCTTTGTGGGTTATAAGAACCCAAGGAAAACACAGAGACCGTTAAGAAATGTGTGCTGTATCTTCCTGAAACATTATTGCCTAGCATCCTGTTCATTGTTGCGAGGATCAGGGAAATGGTGGATTGGCACGTAGAGAGTCTCTCAGATGAAGGGATCTTTTTGTAAAGGAACCACATGCATAGAATAGCTGTGGGAATGAGTGTTATCCAGCTGAGGGAACAGCAGAACATTACCAATAAATATGAAAGAAGCACCTCTCTGCAGGCACTTCGTGGATGCTGTTGGTTCTCCTGATTTCTACCCATATCCTTTCAGAATCTCAGAAGGTTCTTCCTTTCTGCCTCAGTGAAGCTTTTGAGATTTTTTTTTTTTGCTGTGAAGACAAAAATAATATGCATTGCTCTTTATTTCCCTAACATTTCCTCTAATGGATAGTTGTGGTCAAAGTAATTGCATCACTGAATAAGGTTAGTGTGGACCCACTTAAGAGATGGGCCAAAGACCTCAATAGACATTTTTCAAAAGAGGAAATCCTAATGGCCAACAGACACATGAAAAAATGTTCAAGATCGCTAGCAATCAGGGAAATGCACATCAAAACCACAATGAGGTTTCACCTCACCCCGGTTAGAATGGCTCACATACAGAAATCTACCAACAATAGATGCTGGAGAGGATGTGGGGAAAAAGGGACACTAACCCACTGTTGGTGGGAATGCAAACTGGTTAAGCCACTATGGAAGTCAGTTTGGAGATTCCTCAGAAACCTGAATATAACCCTACCATACAACCCAGCCATCCCACTCCTTGGAATTTACCTAAAGGAAATTAAATTGGCAAACAGAAAAGCTGTCTGAACATTAATGTTTATTGCAGCTCAATTCACAATAGCTAAGACCTGGAACCAACCCAAATGCCCATCAACAGTAGGCTGGATAAAGAAATTATGGGACATGTACTCTACAGAATACTATACAGCAGTCAAAAACAATGAAACCCTGTCATTTGCAACAAGATGGAAGAATCTGGAAAACATTATGCTGAGTGAATTAAGCCAGTCCCAAAGGGACAAATATCATATGTTCTCCCTGATCAGCGACAACTGAGCACCAAAGGGGAAACCTGTTGAAGTGAAAGGGACACTGTGAGAAATGGTGACTTCATCAGCCCTAGCCCTGACTGTTGATGAACAACTTAATACGTTATCCCTCTTAGTATTTTTTTTTGTTTGTTCTACTTAATACTTTTGGTTGACTACTGTAATCAATACACAGTTATTCTTAACTGTTGAAACTTAACTGAAAAGTGATCGCTGTTAAATAAATATAAGAGTGGGAATAAGAGAGGGAGGAGATGTGCAATTTGGGACATGCTCAAGCCGACTTGGCCCAAACGGTAGAGTTAGAAACATGCTAGGGGATTCCAATTCAATCCCATCAAGGTGGCATGTACCAATGCCATCTGACTAGTTCAAGTGATCAATTTCTGTTCACAGTTGATCATAATGATAAGACTAAGAGCTAAAGGGATCACATAAACAAGACTAGTGTCTGCAAATACTAACTGATAGAATAACAAAGGGAGAAAACGATCCAATATGGGAAGTGGGATACACAGCAGACTCACAGAATGGCAGATGTCCTAAACAGCACTCTGGCCTCAGAATCAACCCTTAAGGCATGCGGATTCAGCTGAAAAGATCGTTAGGGTATTTCAGGCATGGAAAGCCAAGACACTCTGGCAAAAATAAATAAATAAATAAATTACCTAAATGAAAGATCTCTGTGAGTGAGATCCCAGTGGAAAGAACAGGTCATCAAAGAAGGAGGTACCTTTCTCTGAAGGGAGGACAGAACTTCCACTTTGACTATGACCTGGTCTAAATATGGTCAGAGTCGGTGAACTCCAAATGCTTCCATAGCCTCGGCAACTCATGACAAGAGCCTAGGGTGATTACTGATGCCATTAACAAGAGTGTCAATTTGTTAAGTCAACAACAGGAGTCACTGTGCACTTACCCCTCATGTAGGATCTCTGTCCTTAATGTGCTGTACATTGTGATTTAATGCTATAACTAGTACTCAAACAGTATTTTTCACTTTGTGTTTCTATGTGGGTACAAACTGTTGAAATCTTTAATATATGCTAAACTTATCTGTATATAAAGAGAATTGAAAATGAATCTTGATGTGAATGGAAAGGGAGAGGGAGTGGAAGGGGAAAGGGGAGGGTTGTGGGTGGGAGGGAAGTTATGGGGGGGGGGGAGCCATTGTAATCCATAAGCTGTACTTTGGAAATTTATATTCATTAAATAAAATTTTAAAAAAAAGTTAGTGTAGGATAACCAGGTATGAGCAATAATAAGTTCTAACTAGACTTTGTCTGTGGAGTATGGCCCCATGTAGATGGTATTCCTTGTTAAAGCTTCCATATTTGGAGAAGAGTTAGAATTAAGTATCTATCATGCCACTAAAACGGAAAGGGTTGTTTTAATTAAAATAGTATAGTAAACTGAATTTATATTGAAAACAAAGTAATGTACAAGTTACAGAAAAAATAAAGAAGTGTCATCCCTTAGGTTTGATTGAAGCACCTTTATTCTTAGAATTAACTGCTATTTAGTTTTTACTAAAATGATCTTTGCCCCAAGTACAGGGATAAAATATAAAGGAATTGAACCCCAGGCTAAGAATCAAAGGACTTGCCTAGTTGTGTTATGTATCCTGGGAAAATCTTTCTCGCTTTGGACTCAATGAGGAGATTACTCCTCCCACCAAGAGGAGCAGAGCAGGAAGCCACTTCCAGAACAGGCCAATCAGAATGTATAAAATGAACCATGCGAAAGAGTTCCCATTTAACCATTTTTGCCCGATTAAGACATCAATTTCGTGCTGATTCTATTGTGTTGATCAATAATTCCCTCTATTTGGGGGCTATGAGCTTTTCTACTTCTTTTCTTCTGTGCCTGCATAAGAATTTCCAGTAGGCAGTAAATATTGCTCTTCCTGTACATCCAAATTGCTTTACTCTGAGGCTGAAATATCTATAGAATATTCCATGAGGGCCGGCGCCGTGGCTCAACAGGCTAATCCTCCGCCTTGCAGCGCCGGCACACCGGGTTCTAGTCCCGGTCGGGGCGCCGGATTCTGTCCTGGTTGCCCCTCTTCCAGGCCAGCCCTCTGCTGTGGCCCGGGAGTGCAGTGGAGGATGGCCCAGGTGCTTGGGCCCTGCACCCCATGGGGAGACCAGGAAAAGCACCTGGCTCCTGGCTCCTGCCATCGGATGAGTGCAGTGCGCCGGCCGCAGCGCGCCATCCGCGGCAGCCATTGGAGGGTGAACCAACGGCAAAAGGAAGACCTTTCTCTCTGTCTCTCTCTCTCACTGTCCACTCTGCCTGTAAAAAAAAAAAAAAAAAAAAAAAAAAAAAAAAAAAAAAAAAATTCCATGAGACCCATTACAGCACTCCTCCATCCCAAAGGACCTCAACTTTCTCTGCCAATTTAGCATCAAAAGTTTACTGGGGGGAAAAGTGAAGGTGCTTTATATGTAGAAAATTGTGTTTCTGTATGGTGGGTTTTGTTCTCTATTTTTTTATTCATAATGTCTTTAATTGAAGAACTCCATCAAGCATATAATTGAAGAGCTCCTTCAAGTATATTAAGTGATCCAAGTCTATAATCTCAACTGATTATTTTAATTAAGATTTTGGTGCCAAAAATGTGTAAGCCAGGTTAGCATCATTCCTTACAGAACACTGTTGAATGAGTGTTATACCTGTCTAGGTGTGTTACATGTTACACTTCGGTAAACTTCAACTTCCTTAAAAGCGGTCTTGAAATAGATTCCTGTGACTCAACTACTTATATGTTTTTGGCTTCCTTTCAGTAAAGGTAGCAGCAGTGCGGACTTTCTCGCCTCACTGGCTGTTAAACTGGGAAATTACTCCTTGGTATGGGGAAATAGCTTCTAATTTTTTCAGGCAAAGTTCCAACAGGCCAGACCAATTCATGGTTCCTCACCTTTTATAATTTTATCACTTACAGTATCTCCACCATTCAAAGCGGAAGAACTTCCAGTTCACTTTGAAATGCTTTTTAGCACTTCTCAAAATTGCCATCATTTAATCTGTTAACAGCATTAAAAGAGACAGATAATTAGTTTTCTAGGGCTACTATTTATGAACTAGGTGGATTAAAACAGAAAATGATGCTCCCACAATGATGCTTCCACAGTTCTGGAAGTTCTAGAAACCCTCATCTGGATGTGTGGAGAGCCAAGCTTTTCTGAAGGTCCTAGAAGAATATTCTAGGATTCTGGTTGTTGCTAGTAATCTAGAATTTTTTTTTTTGGTTTGTAAATGTGTCCCTCCAATCTGTGCCTCCATCACCATATGACATTCTCCCTCCGTATCTCTAGGTGTCTGGAATTCCCTCTTCCTAACCTTAAAGATAACTTCATGGAGTGTAACCCCATTTTAACACAGCTATGCTTGAAAATACCCTATTCACAAGTTTGGATAGACATGAATTTTGGAGACAAAGTAGTATTGAAGAGTCTCTTCTAAATAGACTAAATCCCTTTAAATAAAATTAAATATGACACAAGCACTACCTATACAAAAATTTAGTAGCCACAGTGTTCCACTCTAGTGTCCATGCATTTGTATTCATTCATTTGTTCATTTAACAAGTATTAAGAACCTGACATATGTCATGAGCAATGCTGGGTAGTGGGGAAAAATAATGAATCAGACATGAGATCCCTTTTTAGTTAGGGGAGAGACAAAAAAGTATACTTTGATTTGTGCTGTTATTAAATTCTTACTGAGAACTGACTGTTTGTTACTGATGAAGAAAAGGAAAAAGGGCAAAGTTTGGACCTTCTCAGAACTTACATTCTACCTGTAGGGATACAATGTGTCATGAAGTAAAGAAGCACACAAAGATGGTAACATTAGCTGGTGGATAGTGCTATAATGAAGTAATAGTGTGAAGTGGTGCAGGGTTGGGGAGCCATGTATCTTTTGATCCAAGCTGTAAAGGAAGCCAGGACATGAACCTTGTGAATGTTTGGGTTTAGTGTTGTAGCAGGAGAAACTGCAAGTGCAAATAACCTGAGGAGAGTAAGTTCCTAGTATACTTAGAAATAGCAGGAGGCAAGTGTGCACTCTTGGTGTACATGAGGAGGGAAAAGGGAAGAGATGAGTAGGCTGGAGCCCAAGAAGAGCCTAATAAACTTGGATAATTATTTTTTAAATTTTTTTAAAAAAACTTTAAGGGATCTACATTTCATGCGTTTCCTATATATAAATTTAGGAACAGTGATTCTTCCAAATTGCACCTCCCTCCCACTCATACTTCTACCTTTCTTCCTGTCCCCTCTCCAATACTCATTTTTATAAAGATCTATTTTCAGTTACATTTATACTCATAAGATTAACGCTACACTAAATAGAGGGATCAGCAAATAGTATGAAGAAAAAATGTGAAAATGAAAAACAAAACAAAACAAAACCACAAAAAGACAAACATTGTTCCTCGACAGTCAAGATGAGGGCTGCTCAAAAATCTAGCTCTTGTGCTCACTGTTGTTGTACAATGTAATACTTTATCCATTTTAGTATTTTTTTAATCCTAGTACTAGTGGTTGAACTCTGTAATTAACACACAATTATTCTTAGGTGTTTAAATTTTAACTGAAAAGTGATCCCTGTGAAATATAAGAGTGGGAATAAGAGAGGGAGGAGATGTGCAATTTGGGACATGCTCAAGCTGACTTGCCCCAAACAGTAGAGTTAGAATCGTGCCAGGGGATTCCAATACAATCCCATCAAGGTGGCATGTACCAATGCCATCTCACTAGTCCAAGTGATCAATTTCAGTTCACAAGTGATCACACTGATAGGTCTAAGAGTCAAAGGGATCACACAAACAAGACTAGTGTCTAATACTAACTGATAGAATGAAAAAGGGAGAGAATGATCCAACATGGGAAGCGAGATACACAGCAGACTCATAGAATGGCAGATGTCCTAAATAGCACTCTGGCCTCAGAATCAGCCCTTAAGGCATTCGGATCTGGCTGCAGAGCCCATGAGAATATTTTAGACATGGAAAGCCAAGACACTCTGGGGAAAAAAAAGAAGACCTAAATGAAAGATCTCTGCGAGTGAGATCCCAGTGGAAAGAACGGGGCCATCAAAGAAGGAGGTACCTTTCTCTGAAGGGAGGAGAGAACTTCCACTTTGACTATTACCCTGTCGGAATAAGATCGAAGTCGATGAACCCTAAAAGCTTCCATAGCCTCGGCAACTCATGACTAGAGCCTAGGGAGATTGCTGACGCCATAAACAAGAGTGTCAAATTGTTAAATCAACTTCAGGAGTCACTGTGTACTTACGTCTCATGTGGGATCTGTCCTTAATGTGTTATCCAATGTGAAGTAATGCTATAACTAGTACTGAAACAGTATTTTTATACTTTGTGTTTCTGTGTGGGTGCAAACTGATGAATTCTTTACTTAGTATATACTGAATCGATCTTCTGTATATAAAGATAGTTGAAAATGATTAAAAAATCTTGGTGTTAAATTGGAAATTGCATAGAAAATTAATCAATTCTTTAAAAAAATCATGTAGGATCTCTGTCCTTAATGTGCTGTACATTGTGAATTAATACTATAACTAGTACTCCAACAGTATTTTCACTTTGTCTCTATGTGAGGGCAAACTGTTAAAATCTTTACGTAATATGTACTAAACTGATCTTCTGTGTATAAAGAGAGTTAAAAATGAATCTTGATGCGAATGCAAGGGGAGAGGGAGCGGGAGAGGGGAGGGTTGTGGGTGGGAGGGAAGTTATGGGGGGGAGCCATTGTAATCCATAAGCTGTACTTTGGAAATTTATATTCTTTAAATAAAAGCTTTATATATATATATATATATATATATATATATATATATATATATATATATAAACAAAATCATCTCATCATTAAGTATCAATTTCACAAATAGATTACCTTTTATGTACTCTATTAGTTGCCACAGACCAAAGAGAACATACAGTATTTGTCTTTTTGAGACAGGCTTATTTCACTAAGTATAATAGTTTCTAGTTGCATCTATTTTGTTGCAAATAACAGGACTTCATATTTTACTACTGTATAGTATTCCATAATGTGCATGTACCGTAATTTCTTTATCCAGTCTTCAGTTGATGGGCATCCTGGTTGATTCCATATCATACCTATTGTAAACTGAGCTGCAATAAACAGGGAGTACAGATAACTCTTCCATATGATATTTCATTTCTTTTGGGTAAAATCCCAGGAGTGGAATGGCTGGGTCATATGGTAAGTCTGTATTCAGCTTTGAGATATCTCCATGCTATCTTACACAGTACTGTACTAGTTTACATTCCCATAAATAATGGATAAAGTTACCCTTTTCCCCATATCCTTACCAGCATTTGTTGTATGTTGATTTCTATATAAGAGCCATTCTCACTGGAGTGAGATGAAACCCCATTGTGGTTTTGATTTGGGTTTCCCTGATGGCTAGTGATCCTGAAGATTTTTTCATGTGTCTGTTGGCCCTTTGAATTTCCTCTCTTGAAAAATGACTGTTCAGGTCCTTTGCCTACTTCTTAACTGGATTGTTTTGTTGTTGTGGAGTTTTTTGATATCTTTATAGATTCAGGAAATTAACCCTTTATCACTTGCATAGTTGCATAGTCTGCAAATATATCTCACGTTCTGTTGGTTACTTCATCATTTTACTGAGTATTTGTTTTATTGTACAGAAGCTTCTCAGTTTGATGTAATCCTATCAGTCAATTTTGACTTCAATTACCTGTACTTCTAGGGCCTTTTCCGAGAAGTCTTTGCCTATGTCAATGTACTGTAGGGTTTCCCCAATGTTCTCTAGTAATTTGAGTAATAGATTTGATCCATGTTGATTTGGTTTTTGTGTAAGGGGTAACATAAGGGTTTTGCTTCATACTTCTGCATGTGGAGATCCAGTTTTCTCAACATCATTTGTTGACGACACCATCTTTGCTCCAGGGATTGAATTTTGCTCTGCTATCAAAGATAACTTGGTTGTAGATGTGTGGATTGATTTTTTTTTTTTGAGTTTCTATTCTGTTACATTGGTCTACACATCTGTTATTGTGCCAGTGCCAGGTTGTTTTGATTGTAATTGCCCTGTAGTATGTCTTGAGATATGGTATTGTGATGCCTCCAGCTTTATTTTGTTGTTTAAGATTGCTTTAGCTATTTGTGATTTCTTGGGTTTCCATATGAATTTTAGCATCATATTTTTCTAGATCTGAGAATAATGTTGTTGGCATATTGATATTGCATTGAACCTGTAAATCACTTTCAGTAGTACGCTCATTTTGATGATGTTGATTTTTCCAATCAAAGAACATGGAAGATTTTTCCACTTTTTTATATCTTCTTCTGTTTCTTTGTTTTGTAATTCTCATTATAGAAATCTTTGACATCATTGGTTAAATTTATCCCAAGGTATTTATTTTTTGTAGCTATTGTTAATGTGATTGATCTTAGAAGTTCTTTCTCAGTTGTGGCATTGTCTGTGTATACAAAGAGTATTGTTTTTTATGTGTTGATTTTATAGCCTGCTACTTTACCAAACTCTTCTGAGTTTCCATAGTCTCTTAGTGGAGTCTTTTGGATCCCTATATATAGAATCGTCATTTGCAAACAAGGATAGTGTGACTTCCTCCATTCCAATTTGTATCCTTTTATTTCTTTTTGTTGTCTAATGCATCTGGCTAAAACTTCCAGGACTATATTGAATAACAATGGTAAGATGCAATAAGGTGCTGGCTGTGGGTTTCTCATAGACTGACTTGATTGTGTGGAGGAATGTTCTTTTTATACCCAATTCTCTTAATTTTCATCATGAAAGGGTGTTGTATTTTATCATGCTTTTTCTGTATCTGTTGAGATTATCATGGTTTTTGTTCTTCAGTGTATTAATGCAATGTATCAAATCGATTTTGAACATTGAACCATCCCTGCATACCAGGGATAATTTGCACTTTGTACAGGTGGATGATCTTTCTGATATATTGTTGGATTCAGTTGATTTATTAAGAATTTTGCCTCTATTTGCATCAGGGAAATTGGTCTATAATTTTCTTTCTCTGTAGTATTGTTTAAGAAAGCTTTTATTCAATGAATACAAATTTTATAGGTATAGCTTTAGGAATACAATGGTTCTTCCCCCCAACAACTTCTCCCACCCCCACTCCTGTCCCACCTCCTACTCCCTAACCCTTCCCATTCTTAATTAAGATTCATTGTTGATTAACTTTATATGCAGAACACCAACTCTATACTCAGCAAAGATTTCAACAATTTGCACTCACACAAAGCATAAGGTACTGTTTGAGAACAAGGCTTGCCGTTAATTCTCATAGTACACTTAATCCTATCGATATGATCAATTTACGCAGTTAGCATGATCATTTCAACACATAAGATTGCATTAGTACCATACAGCTGAATGGGGTTTGAAGTCCCATGGCAAGTTTTTAGCTTTACCCATAGGTGTAAGTCTGTGGGGGGGGGTGTGCCAAACCGCACAGCTCTTCCCTCTGTTATTCCCACTCTTATTTTTTTTACTGGAATCTATTTTAAAATGACTTTATACACCTGTGATTGATTGTATGTTAAGAGTTCAACCAACGGTATTAAGAAAAAAATAAATAAATAAAATAAACTGTTCCTCAACAGTCAAAACAAGGGTTGTTAAGTCATTGTTTCCCATAGTGTCAGTTTCACTTCTACAGGCTTCCTTTTAGGTGCTGTTTTCACAGATCAGGGAGAACATATGGTATTTGTCCCTTTGGGACTGCCTTATTTCACTAAGTACGTTTTCCAGATTCATCCATTTTGTTGCAAATGACCAGATTTAATCTTTTTTTTTTCACCACTCTGCAGTATTCCATAGAGTACATATCCCATAATTTCTTTATCCAGCATTCTGTTGATGGGTATTTAGGTTGATTCCATATCTTAGCTATTGTGAATTTAACAGAAATAAATATAGAGGTGCAGATAACTATTTTATTTGCTGTTTTCATTGCCCTTGTGTAAATTCCGAGGAGTGGGATGGCTGGGTCATATGCTAGGACTGTATTCAGATTTCTGTGATATCTCCAAACTGTCTTCCTTAGTGGTTTTTCCGTCTTACATTTCCACCAGCAGTGGATTAGGGCACCTTTTTGCTCACATCCTTGCTGGCATTTGTTGTTCGCTGATATCTCTATGAAAGCCTTTCTAACTAGGGTGAGGGAAACCTCACAGTGGTCTTTTTTTTTGACAGGCAGAGTTAGAGAAAGAGAGAGAGAAAGGTCTTCTTTCCATTGGTTCACCCCCCAAATGGCTGTTACTACCGGTAGTAGCAGATCTGAAGCCAGGAGCCAGCTGCTTCCTCCTGGTCTCCCATGCGGGTGCAAGGCCCAAGGACCTGGGCTGTCCACCACTGCCTTCCTGGGCCACAGCAGAGAGCTGGACTGGAAGAGGAGCAGCCGGGACAGAAACCGGCACCCCAACCGGGACTAGAAGCTGGGGTGCCGGCACTGCAGGCGGAGGATTAGCCTAGTGAGCGGCGGCACCAGCCCTCACTTGGTTTTGATTTGCATTTCCCTGATGGCTGGTGATCCTGAACATTTCTTTATGTTCTGTTGGCCGTTTTGGTTTTCTCTTTTGAGAAATGTCTAAGTCCTTTGTTCATTTCTTGACTGGGTTGTTTGCTTTGTTGTGGAGTTTCTTGACCTCTTTATATATTCTGGTTTTTAATCCTCCATCAGTTGCATGGTTTGCAAATAATTTCTCCCAGTCTGCTGGTTGCCTCTTTACTTTCCTGACTGTTACTTTTGCTTTACACATGCTTCTCAATTTGATGTAATCCCAGTAATTTTAGTTTTTATTGCCTGTGCCTCTGGGGTCTTTTCCAGGAATTCTTTCCCTGTGCCAATGCCTTGCAGTGTTTCCCCAATGTTCTCTCGTAATTGTTGGTATCCGGTCATAGATTTAGGCCTTTAATCCATTTTGAATGGATTTTTACTTAAGGTATAAAGTAGGGGGTCCTGCTTCATATTTGTGCATGTGGAAATCCAATTTTCCCAGCACCGTTTGTTGAAGGAACTGTTTTTGCTCCAGGGAATTGCTTTTGCTACTTGGTCAAGTGTAAGTTGGTTGTAGAGGTTGTAGATGCATGGATTGATTTCTGGCATTTCTATTCTGTTCCATTGGTCCATCCATATGTTTTTTTTGTTTTGTTTTTTTGTTTTTGTTTTTTTGTTTTTGTTTTTTTGTTTTTGTTTTTTTGTTTTTTTACCAGCACTAGGCTTTGTTGATTATCTGCCTTGTAGTATATCTTGAAATCTGATACTGTGGTGCTTCCGGCTTTGTCTGTACTTGTTGTATAAGATTTCTTTAGGTATTCGAGGTCTCCTGTGCTTCCAAATGAATTTCAGCATCATTTTTCCCAGATCTGAGAAGAATGTCTTTAATATTTTGATTGGTATCTCATTGCATCTGTAAATTATTACTGGAAGAATAAACATTTTGAAGATATTGATTCTTCTAATCCATGAACATAGAAGTTTTTTCCTTTTTTATATATTTCTTTCTTTAAAGTTTTGTCATTCTCATTATAGAGATCTTTGACATCCTTGGTTAAATTTATTCCAAGTTATTTTTTTGTAGCTATTGTTAATGGGATTGATCTTAGTTCTTTGTCAGCCATGGCATTGTCTGTGTTTACAAAAGCTGTTTTTTTGTGTGTGTGTGCATTGATTTTATATCCTGGTATTTTAACAAACTCTTTTATGAGTTCCAGTAGTCTCTTAGTGGAGTCTCTTGGTTCCTCTAGATAGCGAATCAATCTTCTGTAAATAGGGATAGTTTGATTTAATCTTTACTGATTTGAATCCCTTTGATTTATTTTTCTTGCCTGATGGCTCTGGCCAAAACTTTCAAGACTATATTGAATAGCAATGGTGAGAGTGGGCATCCTTGTCTGGTTCTGGATCTCAGTGGGAATGCTTCCAACTTTTCCCTATTCAATAGGATGCTTGCTGGCTCCGGATTTGTCATAAATTTCCTTGTTTGTGATGAGGAATGTTCTTCTAAACCCAATTTGCTTAGAGTTTTCATCATGAAAGGGTGTTAAATTTTGTCAAATGCTTTCTCAGAT
This sequence comes from Sylvilagus floridanus, assembly GCA_949820135.1. NCBI lineage: Eukaryota > Metazoa > Chordata > Mammalia > Lagomorpha > Leporidae > Sylvilagus > Sylvilagus floridanus. Next base: position 30,047,704 of record OX463236.1, on the reverse strand, counting down.
CTAATGAGATAATCATATGGATTTTGTTCTTCAATTTGTTATTGTGATGTATCACATTGATTTGTGAATATTGAACTATCTCTGTATACCAGAGATAAATCCCACTTGGTCTAGGTTAATGGTCTTCCTGATGTGTTGCTGGATTTGATTGGCCAAAATCTTGTTGTGGATATTTGCATCTATGTTCATCAAGGAAATTAGTTTCTAGTTGTTTCTCTGTTACATCTTTCCAGATTGAGCAATTAGGTGATGTTGGCTTCATAGAATTTGGGAGGATTCTCTCCCTTTTGATTGTTTCAAATAACTTGAGAAGAATTGGAGTTAGTTCCTTAAATGTCTGGTAGAATTCAGCAGTAAAGCCATCCGGTCCTGGGCTTTTCTTTCTTGTGATCAGAGAAGATACATGGTATAATTTTAATTTTTTTAACTTGCTGAGGCTTGCTTTATGGCCTATGTAGTATATATAGTATACTATTTATAGTGTGTGTGTGTGTGTGTGTATATATATATATATAGTGTATATATAGTATATAGTCCATCCTAGAGGAAGTTCATGTACTAATGAGAAAATGTGTATTCTGCAACTGTGGTGTGAAAAGTTCTGTAGATATTGGATAGGTCCATTTGTGTATAGTTTTGATTAGCTCTGTTGCTTCTTTGTTGATTTTCTGTCTAGTTGATCTGTCCATTGATGAAAGTGTGGAGTTAAAGTCTCCTGTTACTATTGTAGTGGAGTCTGTCTCCTTTAGATCCACTAACTTTCTTTTAAATAGCTAGATGCCCTTTAATTTGGTGCGTACACATTGATTGTAGTTACATCTTCCTGTTGAATTGGTCCCTTAATCATTACATAATGCCCTTTTCTATTAACAATTTTTGTGTTACAGTATATTTTGTCTGATATTTGGTTAGCGACACCTGCTCGTTTCTGCTTTCTGTTAGCATGGAATGTCTTTTTACATACTTTCACTTTGAATCTCTGTATATTTTTATTGCTGAGATGTGTTTCTTGTAGGCAGCAAATAGATGGGTCTTGTTTTTTAATCCAGTCAGTCTGTATCTTTAAACTGGAGAGTTGAGGCCATTTACATTCTTTCAAGGTGACTGGAGGATTTTCTGCCTTCACATTCTTTCATAGTGACAGCCATGTTTCTATGCTTCTGTGTGTAGCATGTCCTTAAGCATCTTCTGTAAGGCTGGACAAGTGGTGACAAATTTTTTCCAATTTCTGTTTGTTATGGAAGGTTTGTTATTGCATCTCATTCATAAATGAGAGCTTTGCAGGATACAGTATTCTGGGTTGACAGTTTTTTTCTCTGAAGATTTGGACTATTTCTTGACACTCTCATCTAGCCTGGAGGGTTTCTGATGAGAAGTCTTCTGAGAGTCTAATGAGAGATCCTCTGAAAGTAACCTGGTGTTTCTCTTGTCCACATTTTAGGATCTTTTTTTGATGCCTTATTGTGGAGAATTTGACTATAATGTGTTGTGGTGAACATCTTTTCTGATCATGTCTGCTAAGAGTTCTATGTGGTTCTTGTATTTGGACATCCCTTTCTCCAAATTATGGAAGTTTTCTCTAATTATTTCACTAAATAGGCCTTCTAGTCCATTCTGTTTCCACGCCTTCAGGAACCCCTAATATCCATATCTTGGGTCATTAGATAGTATCCAAAAAATCTCCAAAAATGTCTTTACAGTTTCTAATTTCTTGTGGTCTAACGGAATGATTTCCAAAGATTTGCCTTCTAACTATGGTATTCTTTTTTTTGTTGCCTCACCAAGTCTGTTGTTAAGGTTTTTCACGTTTTTTATTTGATCTGTTGAGTTCATTTCTAATATTTGATTTTGATTTCTCTTTAAAATCTCAATTTCATGGGACAAATATTCATATCATGTATGGTTTTCTTTGGATTTTCTTTTTTTTTTTTATTTTTTATTTTTATTTTTATTTTTATTTTTTTTATAAAGCTTTTATTTAAAGAATATAAATTTCCAAAGAACAGCTCATGGACCACAATGGCTCCCCCCCCCCACAACTTCCCTCCCTCCCCCCACCCTCCCCTTTCCCGCTCCCTCTCCCCTTCTGTTCACATCAAGATTCATTTTCAATTCTCTTTATACACAGAAGATCAATTTAGTACATATTACGTAAAGATTTCAACGGTTTGCCCTCGCATAGAGACACAAAATGATAATACTGTTGGAGTACTAGTTATAGTATTAATTCACAATGTACAGCACATTAAGGACAGAGATCCTACATGATTTTTTTTAAAAAAAATTGATTGTCTATGCAATTTCCAATTTAACACCAAGATTTTTTAATCATTTGCAATTATCTTTATATAAAGAAGATCGATTCAATATATACTATGTAAGGATTTCATCAGTTTGCACCCACTCAGAAACACAAAGTGTAAAAATACTGTTTCAGTACTAGTAATAGCATCACTTCACATTGGATAACACATTAAGGACAGATCCCTCATGAGACGTAAGTACACAGTGACTCCTGATGTTGATTTAACAATTTGACACTCTTGTTTATGGCGTCAGTAATCTCCCTAGGCTCTGGTCATGAGTTGCCGAGGCTATGGAAGCCTTTAGGGTTCGCCGACTTCGATCTTATTCCCACAGGGCCATAGTCAAAGTGGAAGTTCCCTCCTCCCTTCAGAGAAAGGTACCTCCTTCTTTGATGGCCCCGTTCTTTCCACTGGGATCTCACTCGCAGAGATCTTTCATTTAGGTCTTCTGTTTTTTCCAGAGTGTCTTAGCTTTCCATGCCTAAAATATTCTCATGGGCTCTTCAGCCAGATCCAAATGCCTTAAGGGTTGATTCTGAGGCCAGAGTGCTATTTAGGACATCTGCCATTCTATGAGTCTGCTGTGTATCCTGCTTCCCATGTTGGATCATTCTCTCCCTTTTTGATTCCATCAGTTAGTATTAGCAGACACTAGTCTTGTTTGTGTGATCCCTTTGACTCTTAGACCTATCAGTGTGATCAATTGTGAGCTGAAATTGATCACTTGGACTAATGAGATGGCCTTGGTACATGCCACCTTGATGGGATTGTATTGGAAACCCCTGGCACAATTCTAACTCCATCATTTGGGGCCGTTCCGATTGAGCATGTCCCAAATTTTACATCTCCTCCCTCTCTTATTCCCACTCTTATATTTCACAGAGATCACTTTTCGGTTAAAATTTAAACACCTAAGTATAATTGTGTGTTAATTACAGAGTTCAACCACTAGTACTAGGATAAAGAGAAAAAAAAAATACTACCATGGATAAAGTATTACATTGTACAACAACAGTCAGCACAAGAGCTGATCGAGTCACTGTTTCTCATAGTGTCCATTTCACTTCTACAGGTTTCCCCTTTGGTGCTCAGTTAGTCATCGCCAATCAAGGGAAACAAATGATATTTGTCTCTTTGGGACTGACTTAATTCACTCAGCATGATGTTTTCCAGATTCCTCCATTTTGTTGCAAGTGACCGGATTTCATTGTTTTTGACTGCTGTATAGTATTCTGTAGAGTACATGTCCCATAATTTCCTAATCCAGTCTACTGTTGAAGGGCATTTGGGTTGGTTCCAAGTCTTAGCTATTGTGAATTGAGCCGCAATAAACATTGCTGTGCAGACGGCTTTTTTGTTTGCCAATTTAATTTCCTTTGGGTAAATTCCAAGGAGTGGGATGGCTGGGTTGAATGGTAGGGTTATATTCAGGTTTCTGAGGAATCTCCAGACTGACTTCCATAGTGGCTTCACCAGTTTGCATTCCCACCAACAGTGGATTAGTGTCCCTTTTTCCCCACATCCTTGCCAGAATTTGTTGTTGGTGGATTTCTGAATGTGAGCCATTCTCACCGGGGTGAGGTGAAACCTCATTGTGGTTTTGATTTGCATTTCCCTAATTGCTAGGGATCTTGAACATTTTTTCATGTGTCTGTTGGCCATTTGGATTTCCTCTTTGGAAAAATGTCTGTTGAAGTCCTTGGCCCATCTCTTAAGTGGGTTGTTTGTTTTGATGTTGTGGAGTTTCTTAATTTCTTTGTAGATTCTGGTTATCAACCCTTTATCTGTTGCATAGTTTGCAAATATATTTTCCCATTCTGTCGGTTTCCTATTCACTTTCCTGACTGTTTCTTTTGCAGTACAGAAACTTTTCAATTTGATGCAATCCCAGTAGTTAATTTTGGTTTTCAGTGCCTGTGCTTCTGGGGTCTTTTCCAAGAAGTCTTTGCCAGTACCTATGTCTTGCAGGGTTTCTCCTATGCTCTCCAGTAATTTGATGGTGTCGGGTCGTAGGTTTAAATTTTTAATCCATGTTGAATGAATTTTTGTGTAAGGTGAAAGGTAGGGGTCTTGCTTCATGGTTCTGCACGTGGAAATCCAGTTTTCCCAGCACCATTTATTAAACAGACTGACCTTACTCCAGGGATTGGTTTTGGATCGTTGATCAAATATAAGTTGGCTGTAGGTGTTTGGATTGATTTCTGGAGTTTCTATTCTGTTCCATTGGTCTATCCATCTGTTTCTGTACCAGTACCATGCTGTTTTGATAACAACTGCCCTGTAGTATGTCCTGAAATCTGGTATTGTTATGCCTCCGGCTTTGTTTTTGTTGTACAAGATTGCTTTAGCTATTCGAGGTCTCCTGTGTCTCCATATGAATTTCACCATCATTTTTTCCAGATCTGAGAAGAATGTCCTCGGTATCTTGATTGGTATTGCGTTGAATCTGTAAATTGCTTTTGGGAGAATGGACATTTTGATGATATTGATTCTTCCAATCCATGAGCATGGGAGATTTCTCCATTTTTTGGTATCCTCTTCTATTTCTTTCTTTAAGGTTTTGTAATTTTCATTGTAGAGATCTTTAATGTCCTTAGTTAAATTTATTCCAAGGTATTTGATTGTTTTTGTAGCTATTGTGAATGGGATTGATCTTAGCAGTTCTTCCTCAGCCGTGGCATTGTCTGTGTATACAAAGGCTGTTGATTTTTGTGCATTGATTTTATATCCTGCTACTTTGCCAAACTCTTCTATGAGTTCCAATAGTCTCTTAGTAGAGTTCTTTGGGTCCCCTAAATAAAGAATCATGTCATCTGCAAAGAGGGATAGTTTGAGTTCTTCCTTCCCAACTTGTATCCCTTTAATTTCTTTTTCTTGCCTAATAGCTCTGGCTAAGACTTCCAGCACTATATTGAATAGCAGTGGTGAGAGTGGGCATCCCTGTCTGGTACCAGATCTCAGTGGAAATGCTTCCAACTTTTCCCCATTCAATAGGATATTGGCCGTGGGTTTTTCATAAATTGCTTTGATTGTATTGAGGAATGTGCCTTCTATACCCAGTTTGCTTAGGGTTTTCATCATGAAAGGGTGTTGAATTTTATCGAATGCTTTCTCTGCGTCTAGTGAGATAATCATATGGTTTTTCTTCTGCAGCCTGTTAATATGGTGTATCACGTTGATTGTTTTGCGAATATTGAACCATCCCTGCATACCAGGGATGAATCCCACTTGGTCTGGGTGGATGATCTTTCTGATGTGTTGTTGCAGTCTATTGGCCAGAATTTTGTTGAGGATTTTTGCATCTATGTTCATGAGGGATATTGGTCTGTAATTCTCTTTCAATGCTGCATCTTTTTCTGGCTTAGGAATTAAGGTGATGCTGGCTTCATAGAAGGAATTTGGGAGAATTCCCTCTTTTTCGATTGTTCTGAATAGTTTGAGAAGAATTGGGGTTAGTTCTTCTTTAAATGTCTGGTAGAATTCAGCAGTGAATCCATCTGGTCCTGGGCTTTTCTTTGTTGGGAGGGCCTTTATTACTGATTCAATTTCTGACTCACTTATGGGTCTGTTTAGGTTTTCTATGTCTTCCTGGTTCAATTTAGGTAGGTTGCATGTGTCCAGGAATCTATCCATTTCTGATAGGTTTCCCTGTTTGCTGGCATACAAGTCCTTGTAGTAATTTCTGATGATTCTTTTGATTTCTGTGGTGTCTGTTGTTATATTTCCTTTTTCATCTCTGATTTTACTGATTTGGGTCTTTTCTCTTCTTTTTTTAGTTAGTTGGGCCAATGGGGTGTCAATCTTGTTTATTTTTTCAAAAAACCAGCTCCTCGTTTGGCTGATTTTTTGTAATGTTTTTTTGGATTCAATCCTGTTGATTTCTTCTCTGATTTTGATTATTTCTCTTTTTCTACTAGATTTGGGTCTAGTTTGCTGCAAATTTTCTAGATCCTTGAGATGCATTGAAAGCTCATCTATTTGGTGCCTTTCCAGTTTCTTGATGTAGGCACCTATTGATATAAACTTTCCTCTTAACACTGCTTTTGCTGTATCCCATAAGTTTTGGTATGTTGTGCTGTTATCCTCATTTACTTCCAGAAAATTTTTGATTTCTCTTTTGATTTCTTCAGTGACCCATTGTTCATTCAGGAGCATGTTGTTCAATCTCCATGTGTTTGCATATGCTCTAGAGATTCCTGAGTTGCTAATTTCCAACTTCACTCCCTCATGGTCTGAGAAGTTGCATGGTATGATTCTAATTCTTTTGAATTTGCTGAGACTTGCTTTATGGCCTAATATGTGATCAATCCTAGAGTAGGTTCCATGTACTGCTGAGAAGAATGTGAATGCATTACTTGTAGGATGAAAAGTTCTGTAGATATCTGTTAGATCCATTTGGGCTATAGTGTTGTTTAAATCTACTGTCTCCTTGTTGATCTTCTGTCCTGTCGATCTGTCAATATCTGTGAGTGAAGTATTGAAGTCCCCCAGTACTATTGTGTTGGGGTCTAAGTCTCCCTTTAAGTTTCTTAACAAATTTTGTAAATAAACCTGTGGCCTGTAATTAGGTGCATATACATTGAGAATTGTTATATCTTCCTGTAGTATTGATCCCTTAATCATTATATAGTGCCCCTCTTTGTCTCTCTTAACAGTTTTTGTGTTAAAGTTTATGTAGTCCGATATTAAGATGGTTACACCCGCTCTTTTTTCATTTCTGTTGGCGTGGTATATCTTGTTCCATCCTTTTATTTTCAGTCTGTATGGATCTTCGTTGGAAAGATGTGTTTCTTGTAGGCAGCAAATAGATGGTTTTTGTTCCTTAACCCAATCAGCCAATCTCTGTCTTTTAACAGGACAGTTTAGACCTTTAACGTTCAATGTGACTATTGATAAGTGGTAAGTTTGCCCTGCCATTTGCCAGATATTTTCTAATGTATGCTTTGAATTCCCTGTGATCTTTTGCCGTGAGGTTCCCTTCGTTTACCTTCTTTCATGTTGATGGTCGTGTTTCTGTGTTTCTGTGTGTAACACGTCTTTAAGTATCTTTTGCAGGGCTGGACGAGTGGCAACAAATTCTTTCAATTTTTGTTTGTTATGAAAGGTCTTTATTTCACCTTCATTCACAAATGAGAGCTTTGCAGGGTATAATATTCTGGGCTGGCAGTTTTTCTCTCTAAGTACCTGGGCTATGTCTCGCCATTCCCTTCTAGCTTGTAGGGTTTCTGTTGAGAAGTCAGCTGTAAGTCTAATTGGAGATCCTCTGAGAGTAATCTGACGTTTCTCTCTTGCACATTTTAGGATCTTTTCTTTTTGCTTCACTGTGGTGAGTTTAATTACAATATGTCGTGCAGAGGATCTCTTTTGGTCATGTTTATTAGGGGTTCTATGAGCTTCCTGGATTAGGATTTCTCTGTCTTTCTCCAAGCCTGGAAAGTTTTCTGCTAGTATCTCCCTAAAAAGGCCTTCTAATCCTTTCTCCCTCTCCATACCTTCAGGAACACCTAGAACCCGAATGTTGGGTTTTTTAATAGTATCCTGTAAATTCCCGACAATATCTTTTAGTTTTCTAATTTCCTCTTCTTGTCTTTGGTTTGACTGTTTCCTCTCCTGTTCTCTGTCTTCTAGGTCCGATATTCTCTCCTCTGCTTCACCCATTCTGGTTTTAAGGCCCTCAAGATTGCTTGTCACTTGATCTATTGAATTCTTCAATTCATTAAGATTTTTTGTCACTCTCGTAGCTTCTTGTTCTACTAGTTGTTTCATTTCGTTTTGATTTCTCCGTAGTGCTTCATTCTCGCGAGAGAGATTTTCTATCTTATCCATTAAAGATTTCTGTAGTTCAAGAATTTGTTTTTGAGAACTTCTTAATGTTCTTATCAATTCTTTGAGATCTGCTTCTTGCATTTCTTCTATCTCATTATCTTCACAATCCTGACTTGGGGTGTCTTTTCCGTTTGGGGTCATCATAGCGTCTTCCTTGATCTTGCTCCCTCGGAATCTGTTTTTATTTGGCATTTTTTTTTCCCCCACACTCTTTCTCTGGGTTGTCAAGGTAACGGAGTTTGTGTGCGCGGTGTGTTCCCAGTTTTTGGATCCCCTTCAGGTTTCTACAGCCTCGGGTTTTTTGTTCCGTCTGCCTCAGTGATGGGCGGGCGGGCGCGCCTTGTCCCACTGCGTTTAATCTAGCTCGAATTAGCAGGGTGGGTGACGAGAGAGACTAGTGTCCGTGCAGGCTCGCCTCAATTGTGCTGTTTCCCCCCTGGCGTCTGCTTCCCCCCGCCAGTGTCTCGGGATCCCTGTATCGGCCCCAGTTCAAGCGCTCAGTTCCAATGGCGACTGTGTTCCGCCCGGCTTCCGGTTCAGCCGGCGGGCGCACGCCGTCCCACTGTGTTCAGTCTAGCTCGAGTGAGCAGGGTGGGCAATGAAAGAGGCTAGTGTCCGTGTGGGTTCGCCTCAATTGTGCTGTTTCCCCCGTGGGGGGTCTGCTTCCCCCCGCCAGTGTCTCGGGATCCCTGTATCGGACCCCGTTCAAGCGCTCAGTTCCAATGGCGACTGTGTTCCGCCCGGCTTCCGGTTCAGCCAGCGGGCGCGCCGTCCCACTGCGTTCAGTCCAGCTAGAATTAGCAGGGTGGGCAACGAAAGAGGCTAGTGTCCGTGTGGGCTCGCCTCAATTGTGCTGTTTGCCCCGTGGCGTCTGCTTCCCCCCGCCAGTGTCTCGGGATCCCTGTATCGGCTCCCGTTTAAGCGCTCGAATCCAATGGCGACTGTGTTCCGTCCGGTTCCCGTCCCTCCCGGCAGCTCCCGTGCCACTAAGGCACGATTTGCCGTTCGCAAACTTACTTTCCCCTAGGTCCTCTGCGTCTCATTCACTGGGTCCGGAAGAATTTCCACTGCATTTTTTTCCGTGAGATTTTTCCTGAGGCTACAGTAACTCTGTTTTTATTAAACTATCTTTTTGCGGACTGCTAGTGCGCGTCCTCACTATTCCGCCATCTTGGCTCCGCCGGATTTTCTTATTTTTTATGATTAATTTTTTGAATTCTATTTCTGCATTTCATCAATCTTTTCATTTTCACATCCTAATATTGAAACTTTGTGTTCCTTTGGGAGGGTGGATGTCATGGTGTCTTGCTTATTTTTGTTTCTTTAATTTCTGCATATAATTTTAGGCATTTGTGGAGTTTATTTTGGCTTTTTTCCCCTCTAACAGCTTTTATCTTTCAGCTGTGTCTCTGTGGCTTAGCGGAATGTCTGCTCTTTGAGTGAATACTGAGAGGTGTGTGGTGGGTGCAGCCAGAGAGCTCTGGCCAGTCTCCAGGGTGGTGTGAGAATCCAATGTAATACCAAAGTTGGGCATAGTTGCTTTCCCCTTATTAGCAGAAGGGAGGAATGGTCTTATCTGTTGGCATGATCACCTCCTCATGTCTCCTCCAAGCTGAGCAATGCCCAGGTGTTAGTCCCCAGCATGTTCAACATTCGTTGGTGATGAGCTATGAACCATAAAAATGATCTGTGCAATTTTTACTGTGAGCACAGTTCCAGCTGCAATGAGCTTCCCTGGTAACCAACAAGCTTTGAGTGTGGCTCCGTACCCAGAGCTTGCCCAAGAGCCCAGCTACACCCTGTCCCCCACCCCCAGTCAGTGTTTTCATGGTCTCAGTACCTAGGGCTCCCATGGTTAAGGAGTACAAGAGGGTCCACTCCACATGACTAGCCTGCCCTGTCTAGAGAAACTGAGTGGTTCCCTGAGCTTCTCCCTGTGGTGTTCCACTAGATTGGATTGAGCCTCATTCTCCTAGCCAGACTCAGTCAGTGGGGAATGTGGATTTTTCCTTCTGGTAAAATTTCTGGATCAATGCATGCACAATACCCACTGGCCACAGCCCTGTTCTTTTCACAATTGTGCTGAATTTATATAAGTGTCTCTGTGGGTGGCTCTTCACTTTGGTGGGGATGGCTCCCCATACCTGCCCATTGCTAAGTGGGTAAAGTGGAGTTGTTGTTGTTGCCCTGCTGGCAGGGTGGAGACAGTCCCCACCAATTGACTTGAACTGCTGTGGTTACCTGTGCTGACAGGATAAAGACTGTCCCCACTAATTGCTGGGTGTTCACAGAAGAGCTGGAATGGCTGTTACCCATTTATGTTCAAAATCCTGGATAAGAACTATTATTCTAAGCATGATGAGAATGCAATAAGAGGGTTATGAATAGGAAAATACAAATATGTATCTGAAGTTTAAAGGAGGCCTTCTGTCTGACCACTGTAGTTCTGGATGTGGAACAGTGGGTAGGAAATGTAAGGCTTTGGTGGGATTTTGTCTACAGACTCATGAGATTCAGATGGTGAGGTAAACATGGCAGGGTTAGAGGAAGATATGAAGGAAGTTAATTCCATTGAGTGACTGACAGCCAGGATAGCTTGCTTCCCTAAAAAGGTGACATTTTAGTTCATTCATGAATTTCCAGCCTTATAAAGGTCTTGGAGAAGACATTCTCAAGTGGAGGGAACAAACTGGAAAGTCCTAGGTTTGATGTTTCTGTGGGGAAGACATGAGGGCCTTGGAACTCAGTGAGCCAGATGGTGTCCTGTTGGGAAGGAGGAAAAAAAGATATGACAGTAATAGGGGAACTCCAGGAGCCCTTTGTACTCTGAACTGCTTACCAGGTATGCAGCCACCTACAAGGAGCAGAAGATCCCATTGGTGTGGCTTCAGTAGCTGTCTGTGACATGCTGGTGTCCCTGGTGTTCTGTGTATAACACACCCCAGTATGAAAGAAGAGGGAGCACTTTCTGAAGTACATTCTTTTAGCGCTGCAAAGTATTACAGCTCATGATTTAAAAAATCTATCTTCACACAGCAAAATCATTTCTAACAACCTCTCCTTAAGGAATAAAATTACCAGTAGTTGAATATCATGTATAAAGATTTTTTTGTGTCATTTATTATACTGGCAAAAACATTGACCAAAAAGTAGAAACAATAAAAAGTCTATTGATAGGGAAATAGAGGAATAAACAATGACACATATTTGTATAGGCAGGCTTTCATTTGGAATTAAAATGAATGCATTGGAGCTAAGCTTGTGACTTAAAGATATCCATGGTATACTTTGAATGGTGGACTGGCCTTTAGTTAAAAAAAAAAGATAAATAGGAAGTATACTAATGTATAAAATATAAAATTTTTAAAACCCCAATTTGTGGTGATACAAGTTCACTTTTGAACTTTACTTGAGAGGTAGAGGGGGGAGAGGTAGAGAGAGAGGGGAGAGGTAGAGGGGGGGAGACGTACAGAGAGGGGGAGAGGTAGAGGTAAGGGAGAGGTAGAGGGGGGAGAGGTAAGGGAGAGGTGGGGAGAGGGAGGAGAGGTAAGGGAGAGGTGGGGAGAGGGGGGAGAGGTGGGGAGAGGAAGGGAGATGTGGGGAGAGGAAGGGAGAGGTAGAGAGAGGGGGGAGAGGTAGGGAGAGGTGGAGGGAGAGGTAGAGAGAGGGGGGAGAGGAAGGGAGAGGTAGAGAGAGGGGGAAGAGGTAAGGGAGAGGTAGAGGGGGGAGAGGTAGAGGGGGGAGAGGAAGGGAGAGGTAGAGGGGGAGAGGAAGGGAGAGGTAGGGAAGGGAGAGGAAGGGAGAGGTTTGGGGGGAGAGGTAGATAGAGGGGGGAGAGGGGGGGAGAGGTAGATAGAGGGGGGAGAGGAAGGGAGAGGTAGGGAGAGGGGGGAGAGGAAGGGAGAGGTAGGGAGAGGGGAGAGAGGTAAGGGAGAGGGGGGAGAGGTAAGGGAAAGGTGGGGAGAGGAAGGGAGAGGTAGGGAGAGGGGGGAGAGGTAGAGAGGGGGGGAGAGGAGGGAGAGGGGGGAGAGGAAGGGAGAGGTAGGGAGAGGTAGGGAGAGGGGGGAGAGGTAGAGAGAGGGGGGGAGAGGGGGAGAGGAAGGGAGAGGTAGGGAGAGGGGGGAGAGGAAGGGAGAAGTAGGGAGAGGAAGGGAGAGGAGGGGAGAGGAAGGGAGAGGGGGGAGAGGTAGGGAGAGGGGGGAGAGGAAGGGAGAGGTAGGGAGAGGGGGGAGAGATGGGGAGAGGGGGGAGAGGTAGAGAGAGGGGGGGAGAGGGGGGAGAGGTAGAGAGAGGGGGAGAGGGGGGGAGAGGTGAGCTGAGGTAGAGAGAGGGGGAGAGAGGTGAGGTGAGGTAGAGGTAGAGGTATTACAAGTCCTATGATTTCTTTATCCAGTCTACTGTTGATGGACATTTAGGTTGATTCCAGGTCTTAGTTATTGTGAATTGACCTGCAATACACATTAGTGTGCAGACAGCTCTCTTATTTGCCAATTTAATTTCCTTTGGGTAAATTCCAAGGAGTGGGATGGCTGGGTTGAATGGTAGGGTTATATTCAGGTTTCTGAGGAATCTCCAGACTGACTTCCATAGTGGCTTCACCAGTTTGCATTCCCACCAACAGTGGGTTAGTGTCCCTTTTTCCCCACATCCTTGCCAGAATTTGTTGTTGGTAGATTTCTGAATGTGAGCCATTCTAACCAGGGTGAGGTGAAACCTCATTGTGGTTTTGATTTGCATTTCCTCATGGCTAGTGATCTTGAACATTTTTTCATGTGTCTGTTGGTCATTTGGATTTCCTCTTTGGAAAAATGTTTATTGAGGTTCTTGGTCCATCTCTTAAGTGGGTTGTTTTGTTTTTGTGGAGTTTCTTGATTTCTTTGTAGATTCTGGTTATTGATTCTTTATCTGTTGCATAGTTTACAAATATTTTTTCCCATTCTGTCGGTTGCCTCTTCACTTTCCTGACTGTGTCTCTTGCAGTACAGATGCTTTCTTTGCATCTGTTGAGATGACTGTCTTTGTTCCTTCTGTTGTTGTGATTTATTACCTTTGTTTTACGAGCGTTGAAATATATTTGCATCCCTGGGATAAATCCCATTTGATAGTGATATCCTCTTTTTTATGTAGTACTGGATTTGGTTTGATAGTATGTTTGAGAATTTTTGCATCTAAGTCAGCCACGGATGCTGGTCTGTAGTTTATGCTGTGTGTGATTTGTTATCAGAGTAATGTTGGTCTCAAGGAGTTTGGCAGGGTTCTATGTTTTCCAATACTTGGGGTTTGAGAAGTAGCTGAGCTAATTCCTCTTTAAATGTTTTATGTAATGGTTATGAAGCTATTAGGTACTGGACTTTTCTTTGGGAGAATTTTGGTTACTGCTCTAATCTTGTTATTTGTCAGCAGTATGTTTAGATTTTTCTATATCATTTTTATTTAATCTCCCTGTGGAATATAACTCCAACAGTCCCAGTTCAAGAACTGCAAGATTCATAGGGTACCTTACTGACATCCCACAAGTTGATCATAGGTTATTCTAGGAACTGTGCACTAACAGGTATGAGCCTGGGTTAATGAGATTCACACATGGCCTTCCTCAGAACCCATGGGGAAATTTGGGTGTCTCTGGAACTTATAGAGAAAATAGTCACAGGCGACAAGCTCTAGGATGTAGAGGGGTCCTCTATTCAGCTCTCACAGGGTGAGTGTAGACAGTGCCATGGATTGTGGACTGGCAGCCACCCTGAAGCAGAGAACTGTTGTTAGGACCCTCCAGGCTACACCAGTGAGTGTGGGTTAAATCAGGAATTGTAGCACCACAAACCCCTACCCGAGAGCTGCAGAACCCAGAAGAGACAGCCCCAATTCCCACAGGGCATGCAAAGGTGATGCTCAGATTGTGCTCTGACCGCTTAGCAACCTGTACCAAGAGATGCATAAGGGGGCTCCCTCACGTCTGGTCCTCTGGGCTTGTGTATTGGCTATTTCTGGCACTGAGCCTCAAGATATGCAAAGGGGAACTTGCCTATATCACAAAGAACAAGGGGATGTGACTGAGTCTTGTGCCCAGCAATCCTGCAGTTACAGGATGCAGATGGGTTAGTCTCTGTTCTGTCTAGTACCCTGGCTCTAGTGGGCAGGGGGCTTCCAGGGACTCTGGTGGTTGCCTGCTCTCCTCTAATATAGAACAGAATTTAGTGGTGGCTCTAGCACAGTAACTTCAGCCTGGGGCTATGGGGTTAAGGAGGTAATGTATGTTCCTTCTGTGGAGCAAAGCAGTTGCTTGGAGCCCAGTCACCTTTCTAGACTGGAGATGAAGTTGGTAAGGACTGTGGAATTCTGTAGTCAGGACTGCCAGTCTGCAGTGGTGATGGGGGTCATGGAGCTTTATTCTTAGGTTGTCCTGGCAAGATGGTGTTTCCTGCCTGAGGAGCCAGGGTAAGAGCTGCCATGTGCTGCCTTCTGCTCTCTCTGCTGGCTTTTGGAGTTCCTTTAGGGCTCCTGTCACTTCTGTACTAAAGCTTTTCCTCTGTCAGGATGCTGGAAAAACAGTCCTTCTTTTGTTCTGGTTCTTCTTTGTGGCGGAGCCGCATGCAAGGCCTTTCCACTCAGCCATCCTGGAGGAAATGTCATTATCCTTCTATAGCCTATTTGGGAACATAGAGGAAGAACCAGATCTGGGAGACTGGTCCACAATATTTAAGTTCTCATGCTAGCCTTGCCCTTTCCTGGTAGAGTTAGATCTTGGTGCCTTTGCAGAATCAATCTACATGATCTTCATTTTCCTCGAATGCAAACTCAAACCCACATAGAGCTGGAGTGAAGATGAAACTGGATGAAACAGGCATGGTGCCTTCCATGTCAAAGAATGTGATGTTTCTATCCACTGTGGGAGAAAGCGGTTGTGAGGTTCTTTTCTTGAGGGTTGGAGAGTTTGGTGTGCTTGGGTGAATGGTTAGCCTAGATACTGTTCTTTTAAAAAGTTTTGGTTCTAGACTCTGCTGCAAGCCTACCATACTCAGATAATAGTGTAACTTGCTATACTTCTGAAAATTGGAGTCATTATCATGTCTCATTTATTAGTGTGTAACCCTGAAATATTTGTGGTGGCAAGCTGAGGGCAGCCAGAATTCCCTCTTCTAGGATTTCCTTACAGCCAGTGAAATCACTGTGGTGCAGTGATGTCTGTAGATGGTCAGACATTAGGAAGATGACTTGGCTCAAATGGGCATCCAACTCCATGGCAGTGCAGTAGGTTGGCACTCGGGGAAAAGGTTGGCCAGCAGAAGAGAGCAAGGTGCCTTTGATCTGCTTACACAGATTCTTTAGTGTCAGATGTTGCAGATTAAGCCCTGTACTCGGAGGCATAGTGTGAGGAGAAGGAACTCTGGGAAGAATGAATGTGTCCCATGTTGAGGGGGGACCTTCTGCAAGACCTGGCCTCTGCTAGTTGTAGCACGAGGTGCACTGCACTAACAAACCTGAATCCTGGGTCTAGGTTTCTTCTTTGAAGAGACTTGACAGGCAGCCTTGAGACAATCTCCTTGTAAACTGAGGAGAAGGATTCTATTTCCATAACTGCCTCCAGGCAGAGGAGCGACCAGAGTGCCCTTCTGCTTTTAAGTTTTATTATGCCCAACCTTACATTTCTCTGCTTTTCTCTTGCTAACTTATTTCTGGTTGTTTTATATGCAAGGCACTCTAGATACCCCATCATCAACTAGAATTGAAATACAGAGAACCGAACTTGGAATTTTATGTGAGGAAGTACATGGTGATACTTTCTTTGAAGGGACTAAATAGGTGATTTGCATGTTTGTCTTCATGTTCCTGACAAGTGAGATAAGGAACCAAGGATAACAGCTCACAAAGGGTGTCTGGCATCATGGTGTACGAGATTGAGTGACTGCCTGTGATGCTGGCATATCATATGGGTACTGGTTTGAGTACTGGCTGCTCTGCATCTGGTCCAGCTCCCTCTGGTGCACCTGGGAAGGCAGCAGAATATGGCCCGACTGCTTGGGACCCTGCCACCCACACAGGAGACACAGATGGAGTTCCAGGCTCCAGGCTTCTGCCTGGCCCAGCCTTGAGCATTGTGGTCATTTGGGGAGTTAGACCATCAGATAGAAGCACAGTCTCTTCTCCCTTCCCCTTCCCCTTCCCCTTCCCCTTCCCCTTCCCCTTCCCCTTCCCCTTCCCCTTCCCCTTCCCCTTCCCCTCCCCTCCCCTTCCCTTCCCTCCTCCTCCCCTCCCCTCTCTTTCTGATTCTGCCTTTCAAGTAAACAAAATAAAACTTAAAAAAGAAAGAGCTCATCAAGGTAAAGGAGAAGGAACATGTTCAGATGTGGATCTCTCAACTTTGAAGTGATGATCTGACATTCATTTCATACCAGTCAGAGGCAAATATTTACAACCCACCAAGCAGATTGTGGTTTCTGTAAATATCAACATATAGGTTGCAGAAGACTATGGGAAAACATGGGATCTCTTAGAGTGAATTAAGTAGAAGAGGGAGTGTCAAAGTCAGATTGGTCTTGAATGTTCAGTATGAACAGATGAAGAGGATCCAGTGAAGGAAGCTTAGACACAACCATTAGAGAGTGGAATGAAGACCGAGAAATACTACCTGGGGTCACAGGGACCATGGACAGAGGACGGTCTTGTGGGGAGAGGGGGAAACTGATCAGTAACGCCAAAAAGGGCAGAGGAATCTAGTAGTTTAATCCTTAAAAACTGTGAGTTGGTGAGTGTTTGGTCTAGTGGTTAAGATGCCCACATCCTATATCAGAGTTCGTGGGTTCAAGGCTTGGCTCCATCTCCTGATTCTTGTTTCCTATTAATGCACACCCTGGGAAGCAGCAGTGATGACTCAAGTAGTTGGGTGTCTGCCACCCATGTGGGAAAGTTGGACTGAGTTCCCAGCTCCCAGGATTGGCCTGGCACAGCCCTGGTCATTACAGGCTTATGGGGAGTAAGCCAGTGGGTGGGAGCTCTGCTTGTCTCTCAAATAATAATAATTTTAAAAAAGAGTGGGAAATAAAAACACTTATTATGGGAATTAAAAAGTCATTGCTAGTTTTGGCAAGAGTAGTTTCACTAATTTGCATGAGCACAGAGTACATTTTTCTTGATTAAAAAGGGAAAAAAAAAGGCTGGTTGAGCTGACATGGAGAGAGATGTGAGTTGCTAGAAGTGGTCCTTTTGATTTTTTACATGGATTTTTGAGAGTACAGATGGGTATACAGGAAAGAACCACAGTGGGAGGGAAGCTGGAGGAGTGCAAGAATGGCCTTGAAAGGGCAAAGCCCTGGAGTAATTGATGGCACAGGTGAAAGAGAAAGTGGCATCTTCTGGATGAGAAGTGCTTTAAGTTTTTCAAAAAGCAGACCCTAAGACGTGTTCTGATGTGGAAGAGATTTCTTTGGGAAAACACTTGTGGAGGATAAAGAGGAAGGAGAGAGAGTTGGCGATCCTTCAGCCCACTGTAAGGCAGTCTGAAATGTAGGAGGGAAAAGAAAGAGGGTTGGGTGGGCAGCCTTTCCTGCTGTAACACTGTCCCAAGGAAGTGGTGGCCAGGCCAAGGAGTATTAAAACATCCAGTGCAAGAAGTCCCAGGTCCCACAGTAATGTATATTGCTTGTGTGCATTCCCTCCCTGCTCGGTCACCAGCCAGGAGCAGCATGTGGGAAGCTTAACCAAAGAGCTGTCCAGAGATGGAGCCCGAGAGTGACAGCTGGATCATTGACAAAAATGCGTGCCACGTCAGGAAATGCCAGCTGCTTTCTGCAGTAGTAACTGGTATAACTGTGCCTGTATGTGAGCATCAAGGAACGAGAACAGGAAGATAAGGGAGTGCCCTCTTGGAGGCCTCGTTCATCTGTGAGATATGAAGGAATAAGCTAGAATGAAGAACAGAACAGGGAGAAGGACTTGAGAGATGAAGGTTTGGAATAGCAAAAACTGCAAGAAGACAAAACATTAGGAACCACATCTGATCTCACTGAGCATGGAAACTGTCACAGACTGTGTAATGGCACTAGTGAGGTGGCATTGTGGCTTTCTTCTCCAGGGATAGTCAGAAGAGAGAAGGTAGATTTTATGGCCAGCCTCTTCACTATTTATCTCTCTTCTGGGTCTAAGGTTGCCTCCATTTTATAATTCTTACTAGTAACTCATCTTTGATTTAATTAAACACACAAATATGAAACTATTGAGCTCTGCACAGAGGGAGGAGTAAGGATGGGTTTCTGCCATAGGAATGTGTACCTTTTTTAAAAAAAACTATTTTATTTGTTTATTTGAGAGGTAGAGTTACAGAGAGAGGTCTTTCATCTACTGGTTCGCTCCCCAAATGGCTGCAATGGCTGGAACTGAGCCTATCCAAAGCCAGGAGCCCTTTCATGGCCTCCAGTGTGAGTGCAGGGATCCAAGGATTTGTGCCATCCTACTTTGCCAGGCCACAAGCAGACAGCTGGATCAGAAGATGAGGAGCCAGGACACAAACTGGAGCCCATGTGGGATGTTGGCACTGCAAGCAGAGGCCTAGCCCACCATGCCACAGCTGTGGCCCCTGAATGTATCTTAATTATAGCAATACCTATGATGCAATGCACGCCATGGCAGGCAATCTAAGTGAGGTACATATAAAGTCTGTGGGACTTTAGAAGAGGGGCAGAGTGTCTGAATTGGTGGCAGAGAGGGTGGAGGAATCAAGAAAGCCTTAGTGGAGGTGATTTTTTGATTTGAGACTTAGCAGGTACATCAGTAGTTCTGCATCAACCCCTTTTGTTCTCTTTTAAAATCTTGCAATTCATGGCCATCTGGCATGGGTGGTACCCACCTTGTGCCTACATTGCGAATGCACTGTTTGGTCACTGTTTACATCGACTGTCTCATATACTTGACTATAAGCCCAGATAAGTAAGTTGTGTTTTTCATGTACTCCAGAGGCTTTGGGAAACCTCACCCCTACTTCCCTTGCTACTAATACTACTGCAGTTTCATTTTGGGAATGCTTGCCCACTAAAGTGTTTCCTTCTACTAGACTTTGATAATCTCATTGGGTTACAGCATAGGGTGGGAAATTACACATGCTTGGTATACAGTAGAGCTGCTACAGAACCGAGTTACTGAGTTTTTAAATTTTTTTTCACATGCCAACAAGTCTGGAAATCAGAATCAATATCTTGTTCTGGAGATGCAGGAATCCAGCCCTTTCATTTAACCTAACCCACTTTTACCACTAGATAAGCCCATCCTGAATGTTGATTCTTCTCTGGGTTCTTTGTGTTCGTTTCCAATGGATTCAGATTCCAACTCTTCACACTATGTGGAGTTATGATGTTTTTCTGCTCTCAGTAATATATCTATGATGACTTGCTTTCCCACCTTTTCAGTGATTTAGGATGAAATCTCCTGGAAGAGACGAGGTATGACAGGGACTCTGTTTTAGAAAGCAAAAATGAGTTACTACTTTTTTTCTAGAAATTGTACCCAATATGTAGTATGCAGGTTATTCAATGCTATTGCTAGGTTCAGGTGAGGCTCACTATTAGCTATGCCTAGCCTTATTACCATCATTGCTATTGTACACAATGAAGACTCTTCACACTTGCTTAATTCACTCCAGGCTCCACAGTGTCATGCAAATATACACTAAATAGTTGTGAATGGAAGTCTTGGAACTCTTGTCTAATACAATAAACCTCTCCAGGAGACTTTTATGATGTTTTCTTCCCAGGCTTTGATTTTTACAGCCTTTCTGAGATTTCTGCTCTTCACTCCAGGGAAAGGAATTTCAGCTCCAACTGTTGCTTAGGTTGCTGTCATTGGTCCATTGTTGACCTATCAAAATCCCTTCTCTTCAGAAAGACATCATTTTCTAAGGAACTTCATTAAAGTCAAGAGAACACAGTGTATTTAGTAATTGTGTTATATCAGCAACGTTGACCTCCAGGATGTCGAAGAAGTGTTTGTCCTCCCAGGAAGCAGGCTGGGTTGTTGCCACTTGGAAAAAAAAGTAAGTGGTGTGTTAGAGTTGGAGAGCAGACAGGGAGCTTTGTGCCATAAAGAAAAAGAAGATGGAAATGGCAGTGCCTCAAAGCAGCTGACTCAAGGGCTCTGAGGGACATTTCCTCTCCTCTCCCAGATACAGTAGAAACTTCCAAGTGACAACACAGGGCAACCCATAGGGGAACTCTCTTCCATTCTTTCTTGCTCTTCTGTAATCTAAGCCTTTTCTCTGCACTTTATTCTTTGACTGTTGGAGATGAAATGTCCTCGTTTCTGTTAAGATTCTTATTGTTGTAGCTTGCATCTGAGTCTCTAATAGGTTTACTCACAGAGGCCATTCAGAGCTGCATTTCAACAAGCATTTGCATCTTTGATTCAATAATCCTCTAGAAACCGGATTTGACATTCTTTTCCATGTATATTGCACCCAATGTCTGTGTAAGAATATTAGATCACCACTGAAGTTTGCTTGTGAGTGCTAAGTTATTTGTGACATTGAGCTGACATTCTGCATTTTACCTACAAAACAAGATAAAAGAATTTCTTGCTTGATGTCTAAAAATGGTTGATCCATGAACTACTGAGGCAGACTTGCTGTCTTATGCCCAAGTTCAGCTGTGAATCTCCTATTACACAAATATTGGTAGCTGAAATCACTTCCTTTCCCTTTCCTCTCTCTCTTACAGGCCCTGGTAATAAATTTAGATAAATGGCCAGTTCCTAGGCATTACGAATCTGCCAAAGGTATTTACCATGTTACTACAGTACATGGACCTTCATTTTGTTCTTTTTCCAATCCTCCAGAAGTAGAAGGATGATGCAGAAACCATTGTCATGTGCTAAAGATATGGACAGTTTCTCAGGAGGCTTGATGGTCCTAAACCTGACCCATTTCCATATCTCTATAACTTTATCCTGGAGGATTTAATCCACAATAAAACTGTAGTTTTCACCCTAGGAGAGAAGTCTGAATGATGTAGATTTCCCTCTAATCCAGACTTCCAGGCCTCAGCCAACATAGCCATCTGGCTCAACCTGTTGACAGGTAGAAGCATCATCTTAATATGAAACATATGGGGGAGGGCAGCTCTGTGGCACAGTGGGTTTAAAGCCCTGGCCTGAAGCTCTGGCATCCTGTATGGGTGCCGGTTCTAGTCCCGGCTGCTCCTTTTCCAATCTAGCTCTCTGCTATGGCCTGGGAAACCAGTGGAAAATGGCCCAAGACCTTGGGCCCTTGCACCCATGTGGGAGACCAGAAGAAGCCCCTGGCTCCTGGCTTCAGATCAGTGCAGCTCCGGCTATTGGCAGCAAGCTGGGGAGTGAACCAGCGGATGGAACACCTCTCTGTCTCTACCTCTCTCTGTAACTCTTTCTTTCAAATAAATAAAATAAATCTTTAGCATTAGCCCCTATATTTTTTTCTTTTTATAGTGTAGCAGGTAAAGCTGCTACCTGTGGTGCAGGCTGCTCCACTTCTAATCTAGCTTCCTCCTAATGTGCCTGGGAAAGCAGTGGAGGATGGCCCAAGTGCTTAAGCCCCTGCACACTTGGAAGATCTTTTAGATGTTCCTGGCTTCAGCCCAGCTCCAGCCATTGTGGTCATTGGGGAGTGAGGCAGTAGATGGAGGAACTTTTCCTCTGTTTCTCCCTGACTCTTTATGTAACTCTACCTTTCAAATAAATATTTTTAAAAATAGAGGGGCCTACCAGAGAAGGAGGTGCCTTTCTCCGAAGGGAGGAGAGAACCTCCACTTTGACTATGACCCTGTCAGAACAAGATCCAAGTCGGCGAACACTAAAGGCTTCCATAGCCTCAGCAACTCATGACTACAGCCTAGGGAGATTGCTGACGCCATAAACAAGAGTGGCAAATTGTTAAATCAACAACAGTAGTCACTGTGTACTTACGGCCCATGTATGATCTGTCCTTAATGTGTTGTCCAAGGTGAAGTAATGCAATAACTAGGACTGAAACAGTATTTCTGCATTTTGTGTCTCTACGCGGATGCAAACTGACAAAATCTTTGCTTAATATACACTGAATCGATCTTCCGTATGGAAAGACAATTGGAAATGATAAAAAAAAATTGGAAGTTACATAAAAATCAATCAATTAAAAAAAATAATAATATCATGTAGGATCTCTGTCCCTAATGTGCTGTACAACGTGATTTAAAGCTACAACTAGTACTCAAAGAGTATGCTTCACTCTAGGATGCTATGTGAGGGCAAATGGTTTAAAATCTTTTCTTAACACATACTAAACTGAACTCCTGTATACAAAGAGAATTGAAAATGAATCTGAATGGGAATGAAAGGGGAGAGGGAGTGGATAAGGGGGAAGGGTAGTGGGGGGGAGGGGAGGTATGGGTGGGGAAGTCATTGCAATCCACAAGTTGTACCTTGGAAATTTATATTCTAAATAAGAAAAAAAAAATAGAGGGGCCTTATCAAGGAAGTTAAGGAAAAAGTATTTCCTATATCAATAATCAAAATAAATTTTGGGTAACTTGCTACAGTTGAGACTGAATTGTCCTTTTATTTTCCTAAGACCATTTTACAATATTATTGCCATACAAAAAGAAAAATATTGGGCGTATTCAATGCAAAAGACAGAAGAATCTCCAGATTGTATTTTTTAATGTTTTGCCCAAAGTATACAGTCAATAGTTTTTAGTATATTGAGGATTGTGCAACCATCATCACATTTGAGAATATCCCCAACAACTCCTATCCTTTAGCTATTACTACTCCCTAACCTTTCTATCATCCCTAGTCTTAACACCCAATCTATTTTCTCTACATATACAAGTGTAAGTTTTTTTTTTTTTAAGAAAACTTTGAATGTCTTCCCATGCAGTACTGCAGTACTCTAAGTTTTCCTAACATAGTCTCTATTTTGTATTTCCTCCTGTTCTAAGCCCATGATGTAGAGACAGACATTAAGTACTATTCTCTGCATTCCCTTTGGTCTGGTGCCTATCCCAGAATGCACCACTCTCTTCAAAAGTAAGGCAGATTAATGTCTACTTTTCTAAAGCTTCATCTCATATCAAAGGATACCACTGTAAAAGGCAAAATACTTCATCTCTACTGTGATCATGGAATGTCTTTGACTAGTTGGAGTAGGCTTTCCTTCCTTTTTTATGAAACTAAATCAACTATGTCTTGGTATGAGAGAAAGTCCAGAGTTTTTCTGCAGTTTTGAGGTTGTGTGACTTCCATTCACAAGAGACAGAAGTCTGACTCACGATGGCTTGAGTTAAAGGAGGAATCTGTTGGTTCACGTGAGCCTAGGATTGTTTTGGTACTCCCAAACCAAATGTGTATTCCCTTCCCTAGGGCTCAGTTTTGTCCTATTTTTTTTCCTTTGTGCTGAAGAAGGTATGACCCTGGAGGTGGCAAGATGGCACCAGTGGCTCCAGGCTTATATCTACCCTTTCAACAGCAGTTGTAGTGGGGATAGTGTCTCTATTTGAACTTAAAACATAATCTTAGATTTGAATATTTCTGGCTGTGATTGGCCTGGACTGGGTCACATGCCAAATTTCAAACTGGTAAAGGAGTTGGCTCTACATGTCATGTATTGACTAAAAAAGAAAAATTCTTTGCCAAGGAAAATCAGGTGTGTTACCAGAAGGGTGGATTTGGGGCAGGCAAAAGCAAAGAATCATGACTAAATATTGCTGCAGCATGAGTCAGTGAACCTGGCCTTAGTTTATTGTCATTAAATGGTTTCATTACCTTGAGCAAATCACTTAATCTCTCTAGGCCTTGATTCCTAATTCTGTAAAATTACAGGCTTGCATAACAAATCCTGAAATTTCTTTGCTAGTCAAAAATTATATTTTCAGTTCTGAATTGACCAGGTGATTTGTTAAAACATAGGCATAACTAAGTCTTACTTTCTTTTATACAGTCAGTACATGACTTGGACAAAATAACACTATAGCAAAAGTGATCTGTATGGAGTCATGAGGTTGTGTATTATCTTTGATACTGAATGTTGACCAAGTGAATGCAAGGTTCTCGTTTTTTTCAAGAGAATATTTTTAGATTTTTATTAACATAAAGACAACAGATTTTGTGTATTTCATAGATACTTCTAAGAAGATAACCATACTTCCTCACATCCTCCCTCACTCAGTTCCCCCTCCTTCCTTTATTTCCTTTAACTTTTGCAATAACATAGTTTCATTCATTTTGAAATATCCAGGCTGTTAAGAGTTCAAATATATTGTTATTACCCCCCGCTTTGGTTTTTTTTTTTTTTTTAGAAAATGCTATGCTTAATATCAAGTTGCTCCCACTTCTTGCTTTATGTTTATATTAACCTTTGTAGAAAGGTTAAAAATCAACTGATTATTGAATGAAATTAGCAGGTAATCAATTAGAAAAAACGAGATGGTGTAAATGACCCTTTTGATATGCATCTTCAAAAAGGAAAAAAGAAGTTAGGAACTACAGAACTGAACTGGGAAAAAAATTGATCCCAAATGAAACAAGCTTAAAATATTTGATTAGTGTCATAACCAGTATTCAACATAAGCAGCTGGCCTAGCTTGTGGTTTGATAGTAGATAGAAAATGCACAAGGAAGAGTAGGGTGGGGAGAAGATGGCAAGGAATTTTGTCAATTAGAGATTCTTTTTTTGAGTGATAATATTTATTATAACTTTTCAATGGAAATAAATACCTAGGTGTCCAATGGATTGTCGAGACTTAGATCTCAATTCAAAATCAAGAATTATGACTGTTTAAGAAGTTCCACAAAAACCTGTATACTTCATAGGCTTGCGATTTTGGTAACACACATTTTGGCTTTTTTGCTTTGGTGTGGGTGAGTCTCTTATCTGGGGTTTTAAAGCAACAGATCTTTAGTGTGGGCTGTTTTTTAGTTTGTACATGAACGGCAGATGTTGTGGGAAGGTTGACTTTTTCCCTACTCCAGGAGAAGAACCACACTCCTGGAATTGCATGTGAGTCCCACGATTGTCGATGTCTCTTTAAAGAGACTAATACTGATTAGACTCTGCAACATACAGGTTGGCTATTTCTAATGGAAATCATGGCAGGCATTCAAATGACCAAACTGGGGTCTGCCCACAGTCCCAGAGTACTGTGGGATTCCCTGAATCTAGGCTTTATTTTTGAGACGTGTAAAAACTTGATGAGTTAAATCAGCTAAGGAAGAAAATAGTGATCCATCTTGACAGTGCAAATACTCTAATGAATGGGGAAGTTGGTAGGTATGAGCTTAATAGGGTGTAGGCTTATGATGAAATAAACAGTAAATGCAAACCACAAGACTGACATGACCATCTAGTCGTGAACATTGTATAAAGGATTAGTTGATATAGTAAGGCTCTTCAAATATATTGGGTAAATACTCAGCTTAAAGGCAAAGATACTTAATTTTTTAAGTATTTAGAGGATTAAATATAGTATAAATTAATATTTATTACCTCAAAGGATAAGGAAGATGGTGTTGTCACCACACATAGGAAGTTGGGACTTTTCACCCCAAATCTCATCAAACTGGTGACACATAATACCTCAGGAGGGTGTGGAGAGGTTTATAACTCATATAATAAGATCTTCTGGGGAGAGCAGGCCAGGTTCCCAGGGAAAACTAAAACTAGGTTAAGAGAGCTGGGAGAACCAGTGACCAGAGTTTTCATGGGTATAGAGGCTGGAGAGAGGTTTTTCATGTTTGGACAAGGGCTTGTGTGGTTGGAACCTTTGGCCAGGGCAGAAGAAAGGCCACTGAAGCGGTCTTGTAGGGTTGACCAAGGAGGGCAAGGGGAAAAAGGATGGTAGATTGTAGAAGCTGCCCACTGTCAAAGTCTGTGTTTCTTGCTTCTTAAACCCTAAGAAATCCTTGCCTAACCCAAGGGAGAAGATTTCCCCCCTCTGTTTTCTTATAGAAGTTGTGTACTTTGGACTCTTGGATTTTTGTTTGTTTTTTGTGCTTAATGATATATAATTGTCTCAGCTCTCTTTGTTGGAAAGATCATCCTTTTCCCCCACTGAATTAGTTTGACACTTTCATAAACAATTGAGTATATGTAGGTGAGTTTATTTCTTTTTTAAATTTTTAAAAATTTTTTTGCATGCGGAGTGGATAGTGAGAGAAACAGAGAGAAAGGTCTTCCTTTGCCATTGGTTCACCCTCCAATGGCCGCTGCAGCCGGCGCACTGTGCTGATCTGAAGGCAGAAGCCAAGTGCTTCTCCTGCTGATCTCCCATGGGGTGCAGGGCCCAAACACTTGGGCCATCCTCCACTGCACTCCCTGGCCACAGCAGAGAGCTGGCCTGGAAGAGGGGCAACTGGGACAGAATCCGGCGCCCTGACCGGGATTAGAACCTGGTGTGCTGGCGCTGCAAGACGGAGGATTAGCCTATTGAGCCACATGCCAGCCGTGATTTTATTTCTGAACTCAATTCTGTTCCAGGATCCACCCTGTGCTTTATTGCTATTACTATATTCTACCCTAAGTTTTAGATTCCTAGAGCAATCTTTCAAATTTTTTTTTCAAAATTTATTTGGCCAACTTGCCTCCTTTATATTCTTACAGAAATTTTAGATTTGACTGTCATTTTTGATAAACATAAAAAAATCCTGTAGGATATTTGATGAAGATTGCTTTGAACCTGTGGTTAATTTGAGGGAGAAATGGTGCCTTAAGAACTACAGCTTGTTCCTATTTGTTGACATGATGAAAGGAGTCTTCAAAAAGTTCATGGAAGGTGTGTACTGTAAAAACTATGCATGGAGTTCCAAAATGTTCTGCAGTAAAATTTATCTTCTAATTTCATCTTTCATGAACTTTTGAAAGTATGCTTGTACTTCATTTATCTGGATCATAATTTTTTCACCTTTTTGGGGTTTACAGTGTCTTACATGTCTACATGTTTTATTAAATGTATACCTGTTTGATTTTGATGTCATAGTAATATAGTTTTAATATTTCTAAATGCTACTGTAGAATTGTAATTGGTTTTATATACTATATCTGATCTCAAGAAATTGTTATGAGTGGCTGACTTGTAGATTCCTTATAAGTTGTCATGTCATCTGCAAGTAGACAATTTTCTATAGAAACATTTTTAAAAAGATTTATTTGAAAGAGTTACACAGAGGGAGAGAAAAAGACAGATAGGAGAGAGGGAGGGTTAAAGACGGAGATAGGAGAAAGAAAGAGAGAGAGATCCTCCATCCTCTTGTTCACTCTCCAAATGGCTGCATTGTCTGTGCCGGGTCAAAGACATAAGCCAGGAGCTCATTTGGAGATTCCACGTGGGTTCAGGGGCCCACGTTGGGCCATCTTCTGTGGTTTTCACAGGTGTATTAGTAGGGAGCTGTATCAGAAGTGGAGCAGCAGGGACTTTAACTGGCATCCGTGTGGGATGCTAGCACTGCAGGCAGTGGTTAAACTGGCTGTGTCACAGTGCAAGCTCTGCTTAAAATGTTAAAAATTTGTTTATTCATTTGAAAGACTGAGAGATTTACATATTTAGAGACACAAACACAGAGGGGAAGAGAGAAAGCTGCCATCTGCTTGTTCACTCCCCAAAGGCCCACAACAGCCAGTACTGGGCAAGATTGAAACCAAGAGCCAGGAACTCTACTTGAGTCTCCCACATGGGTGCCAGGAATCCAACTACTTGAGCCATCACCTGCTGCCTCACAGGATGCACATTAGTAGGAAGCAGAGCAGAACCTATATGCAAACCTAGGGATACCAATATGAAATATAGGCATCCCTTGTAGAAACTTAACCAGTGGGTCAAAAACCCTGCTCTCTGTGGTTAGTTTTATGATGTTCTGCCTTACCATGTGGGACTCCCTGGTTCAAGCAGTTATCTTCATTAGAAATCCATGGCCCAGGAGTGCTCAGCTACCATTCTGAGGGGCAATGCTTATACAGCCACCACAAACTCTCCTCTAACTTTATGACTGATTGGCACTAGAGTCTGCTTATTATTGGAAGGAATGTCAGAAGTGATTTTTTTTTTTTTTTTTGGTGAAACTAGTACTAGCCAATCAGCTCTAGTGATGGTGGCAATACGTTTGAGTTCAAATACATATTCAAATTCTGTTGCCTGGCTAAAACACTCTGGAGACACTCTTGACAGAGTACAGGGCATAAACACTGAAGGAGCCCAAGAAGTTTCTGCAAGGGAAATAGAGTTGGCTGGGCAAGAAATGATGGAAGTGGGAAAGAAACACTGAAAAGGGGATGGGGGAACTCAAAAGAGTTCCTTTGGAAACATGGTTTGAGAGAGGAGACAGTGCATGAGCAGTGGCAAGTCAGGCCATTGTGAGAGGCCCTGTTTGGGGGTTCAGGAACCCTGGTGGGCTAAGGAATGCAAGACTGCCCCATTTTCTATAGCATGGTTTATTTATGTCTTTGGATTTTTGTCCTTCTATTCCCCATTTATGCCATTTAATAAGTCCAGGAGTTCTAAAACTCGACATGAAAGACATGTAGACACCTATTATGGAGGTGGAGGAGAGCTCCCAAAACCTTGCTTGAGAAGAAGATCTTGAACTAAACAAGGGCTCCCAAATAGCCTAGGATAGATATCACCATTGCATCACCATATTTTCACAGTTCTTGCCAAACATCTATTACAGTATCAGTATATAGTACTGAATATTGGATGTAAAAAATGAGAAGTTGTAAGTGGATTTTGCCTTTAATTAGCTGTTAGCCTCCTGTTTGGTTGATATTAAATATTCAATACAGCATTTTCTCCCCAATGGTCCTGGATTCTACTAGGATTAGCTGCATCAATCTTCAGCCTGTACTGCTTTGTATCTTTTATCCACTTTTCTGGCCTTGGCCCATTTTCCCTTGGCTTTGTTGCTCTCTACTTTGTGTTCCAGCATTTCCTTCACTGCTCCCCTCCTAACAAAGTGCACGGAGGGGTTTCGTTTCCGTGTTCACACCTCATTCCTTCCCTCTAAGTAAATGCAGGGATAAGGATTCTGTTGCCTTAGTATTTGGGTAGGAAAAAAAACATCTGGGATTTTTAAATACCTGGTGAATTATAGAAGTAAATACTTCTAGAGTTGGAAGGTACCTTAGTTTCAAATAAGCAGTCTAGGCCTGGAAATGTTAAGTATCACATAGTTAATGATACACATCACTCAAGGAAGGTCAGAAAGTGTTATTGGTTCAGTTTCTGTGTTCTGTGTGACATATTACAAGATACCACAAATCACATTTTAGCAAGACAATTCAGAAATAAGGAAGACAGGGACAGTGGGTGGAAACATCTTGTTTTGTTTCTCAAGTTACATCACACAGGTGCTATGTGTTACACTAGTTTCTATTTCATGAGTCACAAGGCCAATGTCAAATTCCAGGTTAAAGTAAAAGAATGGTCAGAAAGTTCTGTACAACAAACTGATTTGATGAACCCAACTCATGCTCCTTTGCTTTGAAAAAAATATTTTAGTGGAAATACTATTATATTTGCATTTAAACAGCCCTTGAATGGGTTGTCAGGAAAAACAATAGGACATTGATTGTTTTAGGACTGTTGGCACAGAGGCCTGGAAACCAGAACAACTTTGTCAGACTGCTTTTTCCTCCTAAAGAGGACAAAATGCCCCAAATCAATGAATGGTCACCACAGAAAATTCAGCTATAGGTCAGAGAGACTTGAATATCTGCATTCTGCATTTGGCTCAGAGGTCCAAGCAAATACACCAGAAATTACTGGATTAAAAGGGAAGTCATATATATATAAAGAGCTTGCTAATTAAAAAAAAAAAAAAGATTATTTATTTGGAAGTCAGAGACTGAAAGAGAAATCTTTGATCCACTGGTTTACTCCCCAGATGGCTGCAATGGCCGGAGTTAGGCTAGGCCAAAGCTAGGATACAGGAGCTTCTTCCAGATTGCCCATGTGGATAGCAGGGGCCCAAGCCCTTCAGCCATCTTCCACTTCTTTTACCAGGCCATTAGAAGGGAGATGGATCATAAGTGGAGCAGGTGGGACATGAACTGGCACCTATATGGGATGCTAGCATGGCAGGTGACAGTTTTACCCACTATACACAACATTGGCCCGTTGGTGATTTAAAAAAAAAGTCTAAGGTTTTCGTTATGATTGCTTTAAATCAGTATTTTGAGTCTTCAAGATTGTAATACATTCTTATTAACTATAGTCCCATGTTAGATAACAGATTTCTTGAATATATTTCCTCTATCTAATTAAAATTTTGTACCCTTTGGCCAACAACTTCCCGAAACATCATCAGCTATCTGCTTCTGAGTTTGCCTTTTTCAGATTCCATGTGAGATCATGAAATATTTCTCTCTCTGCTTGGCTTATTTCACTTAATGCAAGGACTTATGGATTCATCTGTTGCAAATGGCAGGATTTCTCTTTTTTTAAAAGATGGAACAATGTTCTATTGTGGTGTTTTTTGTTTTTTTTTTTTTTTTTTACAGGCAGAGTGGACAGTGGAAGGGAGAGAGACAGAGAGAAAGGTCTTCCTTTACCATTGGTTCACCCTCCAATGGCCACCATGGCCGGCGCACCACACTGATCCGATGGCAGGAGCCAGGTGCTTCTCCTGGTCTCCCATGGAGTGCAGGGCCAAGCACTTGGGCCATCCTCCACTGCACTCCCGGGCCACAGCAGAGAGCTGGCCTGGAAGAGGGGCAACTGGGACAGAATCCGGCGCCCCGACTGGGACTAGAACCCAGTGTGCCAGCGCTGCTAGGCAGAGGATTTGCCTATTGAGCTGCAGCACCGGCCTCTATTGTGTTTTTTATACATCCATCCATCCCTTGGTAGACAAGTAGGTTGATTTCAAACCTTGGTAATTATGAATAATGCAATGTACAAGGGAGTGCAGGTACCTCTTGAACATGTGGATTTCCTTTTTATTTTATTTTATTTTTTTTGTGACAGGCAGAGTGGACAGTGAACAAGAGAGACAGAGAGAAAGGTCTTCCTTTGCTGTTGGTTCACCCTCCAATGGCTGCCGCGGATGGCACGCTGCAGCCGGCGCACCGCGCTCATCCGATGGCAGGAGCCAGGTGCTAGGTGCTTTTTCCTGGTCTCCCATGGGGTGCAGGGCCCAAGCACTTGGGCCATCCTCCACTGCACTCCCGGGCCACAGCAGAGGGCTGGCCTGGAAGAGGGGCAACCGGGACAGAATCCGGCACCCCGATCGGGACTAGAACCCGGTGTGCCGGCACCGCAAGGCGGAGGATTAGCCTGTTGAGCCACAGCGCCGGCAAACATGTGGATTTCCTTTCCATTGGATATAAAGCCCATCGGTAGTAGAATTGTTAGATGACAGTGTAGTTCTACTTTTTTTTTTTTTTTTAAGAAGCTGCATACAATCTCCCATAATGGCTGTAGTAATTTGCATTCCCACCCCCGTGCAAGGGTTCCCTTTTCTCCATATCATTGCAACACAGCTTTCATCTTTTTGGTAATAGCCCTTCTAAAAGGTGAGATGATTTATCTCTGTGGTTTTAATTTCACTTACCTGATATTTATTGATGTTGAACATTTTTTCATGTACCTGCTAGCCATTTGGATCTCTATTCAGGTTCTTTGCCCATCTTCTGGTTGGGTTATTTTCTTGATATCAAGTTGAATTCCATGTATGTTTTTCTTATTAACCCTTTATCAGATGCATGGTTTACATATGTCCTTTCACTCTATAAATTCTCTTTACTGATTATGAAAAATTTCTGCACAGCAAAGAAAATAATGTCCTCTCATTTGTATATCTTTTCCTAAGAACAGTTACCAATGTTATTTCTTCCTGTTCAGTCCATGGAGTTCCTTTCTTGAACCATTCTGCCCTAAAGTAATCTTCCTTTCCTGATCTTTCCCAGGCATTCTCTATTGCATCACTGATTTCCACTATAGAACAATGGGAAATTATCTTGTTTTCTTCATTTACTCCTGTCTTACCCAATAGACTCCAAGAGAAGATGTATCTTGTATCATATGCTTGATTGCCAGCACAACATTATTTTAATGAGTAAGTATAAAGTCATCCGGAACAGATGGGACCAGGATACCCATGTTTCATGTTTGAGTGCCGGTGTTCAATTCCTGGCTCTGGTTCCTGATTCCAGCTTCCCACAGAGCAGACCCTGGGAGGCAGCAGATGATGGCTCAACTCACTGGGTCATTGACACTTGTGGGAGACCTGGATTGAGTTCCTAGCTCTTGGTTTCAACCTGGTCCAATCCCAGCTGCTGTGGGCATTTGGGCGAGTGAACCACTGTATGGGAGCCCTGTTCTCTTTCTGCCCATCTGTCTCAAATGAATTTAGAATCAAAAAGTTGTGAACATTTACTTGAGGTAGCTCAGGAAATACATTCTTGATTTCATTAAAATACAACACAAATAGCTTCTAAGGTTTGTTTAGCTGCCCTTATTAAGATATCAGAATGCATAGGAATACCTATCAGGATTTCTGATTTTCCACTGTGTAAAACCTTCTAATTTTCCCCATGAGGACACTGAAGCCCAGAGAAGTTAAATGTCTGTTAGTTACCTTTGTGCTCAGAGCCTGAGCTCATGACACCTGGTATTTGAAGGTCATCTTCGTGACTGAAGGTAGACTAGAAGTGAAATGTAACTACATATTCCTCTTCCATGCGTATTTTCCATAGACATATTTCAAACTCACTCTCAACAGACATCTTGGCCCACAACAAAACATTACTCATAAGTGAAATGAGACTAATAGAGGGCATTCATTTATTTCTTTGAAATCTGTTTGTGAATTCTATCCCATCTCTCCAATATAATTCACAAAGTGTCACATAACTTCAAAGAGTAACTTCCTGTGGTGGACCAACATTGTTAAGAGCAGATTTAGGCCTAGCCTAAACAAAATTATGGCTAGGCCTAGTCAACTGAATTTAATTTTTATTATAGATTAATAGTTAGAAATTCTGTATCTGTGAAAAATTGGGCTCGTCTATCAAGCTACTTTTACTAATAGGATTTTTATATAAGGCAACTGAAAATGTAATTAAGAAACTTCTTTAAGCTCATGCAGAAATTGCAAGTGTGTTCTATAGTTAACTTACAGACAGACATTTCTGTAATCAGTTGTTTCATACACCCACATTTTAAAAATCAGATGCTGATTCTTTAACTGCCAGTGTTTGTGAATTATTATAATTTGGAAAGATGTTAGGTAAAAGAGCAAAAATTTAAATACTTTGTAGCACTCTTAGTTCTTATTGTTCTAGTTTTTGAGGCATAATGTCAGATTGTTTGGGACTGTTCTTTTTTGATGTAGAAATTTATCACTGTACATTTTCCTCTTAGAACTTTTTTCACATGCCATAGGCCCTGGCATATTCTATTTTCGTATTTCTCAAGGAATTAACTTACCTTTTAATTTTATTCATTGACCTATTGGCTATTCTTGCTGTTTAATTTTCATGTATTTGTGTATTTTCTAAACTTCGCCCTGTCATGGATTTCTAGATTCATACAACTGTGGTTGGAAACAGTATTTGATCTGATTTTAATCTTCATACATCTAGGAATCATTTTGTGGTCTGAGAAAAATTCTATTGTGAAGAATGTTCTGTGTGAATTTGAAGAATGTGTTTTAGTGTCAGGTGGAATGGTCTACATATGTCTGCTTAGTTTGGTCTTAAGCATGGCTTACGTATTTTTTTTAATCCAAGTGATCTATCAATCATTGAAAGTAGGAGTATTGAAATCTTTTTTTGTGTAATAGTCTCTTTGAGGCCTATTTTTTTTTAACATGGAATGCCACCAAAGAGTTCAGAGATACTGATTCATTATGTATTTTGAGTGGGGCAATTAGGAATGCCTTCATGTATTGTCCTTGTTAATGCTCATGAACAAGCTGCAGGTTGTCTTGCCCCTTATTTTTACAACTCAACTAAATGAAAGAGCAAGTAATTCATCTCATGCTATGCAGTATCTAATAAATGGCAGTGCTTACCTCAATTCCAAGGCTATTTACCACCAAAAGACCATATCACTCACCACCACTCCCCCCCTGTAGCCTCCCTCTTACTAGGTTCCATTATGTGGTGCTGACTTTCAAAGATTTTTGACCATGACCCACAGATCAAACTTTCATAAGACACGTAATGGAAATAAAAGCTGCATAGATGGTTCTTACTTTAAATATGATGACTGACAGATTCTGTTCTATCCTATTCTGTTTTTAAAAATTCTAGTGTGAGTCACTAAATTGATTTTTAATGACCTATTAGTGAGTACCTGTATTTTGAAATCCTCAATGTAAATGCCTTTCGATATCTTGTAGTTTGCCCCCATGCAATTGTAAACTGCACATATTGAATTTTACTTTCCATACTCTTAAACTATTTTTGGCATTTATGAAAATGTATTCAGGAGGCCTTCATGAACAGCAGGTGAAATACCAACTGGGAGGAAACTCAGAGCTACAGATAGAAAGCATAGCAAAATTATTTCACTAATTCAGTATTTTATTTGGTGTCAAAACATCTTAACTGTGAGTTGTATAAGTGTTCTTATCAATACTTTTAGAAGAAACACTTCTAGAAAATATTTTAGCAATTGTGCTATTAGAAATAATTCAGTTAACTTTCAATATTAACAATGGAGCATTTATGCAGATATTTTTAATAGTCACTTAGGTATAAAACTTTTGTAAGAAAGATAACACTTATTGCATTATAATTTCATCTTTTAAAGGAGTCATAATGCAAACTCATAAGCATAAATATATACATGATCAACCAAATGGTAACATAGCCACTAAAAGATTTAAAATGTAAAACTTTAGCAGGCAAAATACTTAATATGGCTTTTAATGGAAAATAACTGTTAAGAAATAATTCATTATTGCCCATTCTAGTCATTCCCCATCAAGTAAACATAAAATTATGGTTTCCATTTAAAATGGCACATGTTATTTAAGCCAATGTTGTACACATTTTGTAACATGTAGTATGCAATAGGATTTGTGGACTTTGTTAAATATACATACATATGTACATATATATACAGTATTAGTTCTGCTTTAATACCCCTGAACATCTTGATGAAAACTGTTACCAGTTTTTTTTTTTTATTATAAAACTACTTGAAAAGTTGGCATAACTTCTTGGTATTGAAGTTTGGTCTTACAGAATTAAAAAAAAAAAAAAGACAAAAGTTGGCTATAAATACATTCTTTACAAAAAATGAATAGTGGTCCCGCACTCATACTTTATATTACAGTGAAAACATTTTATTCATTGGAAAGTATTTACATCTTGTTGTCCTTAGTTTCTGTGTGAAAAATTGTAGGCAGGCCTATGTGTTAGGTTTTTCTACTTGTTCATGTTTGTGTAGATTCCAATTCTCTTCTTTGGAGTTGTTGTTGATTTCTGGTTGCCTTGTATTACTGCTGCTGCTGCTTCTTTTGGTGTTCTGGGAACACTGGGCGATTTTACTTCTAGGAACAGGAAGAAAAGATTTAACTCTTGAAACACCCAACTCAGTCTTTGATTTACTGGTGCTGCATTCGGTAGCTTGATGGCTGCTGAGAGGACTGACCTCCTGGAAGAAAAGAGATACCAAGTAGATCACAGTTGCCATTATTATTGGTAATAACTAGTTTTACTCCTCTGGTTCTGAGCAAACCATGCACCACTCTCCCCAAAGATAAAGGAGAGAAGCAGCTCAATCTGTGCACCTCCTGCTTGATGTTCATTAGACCTTTCCTGGTGTCCCACGAGCCCTAAATGCAAGAGTCAGTGAATCCAATGCTGAGTCTGGAATGTCTTTACCAACAGGAACTTCATGAAATCCTAGGACTAAGAAAACAGCGAATGGGACTGTTTCAACCCTCAATGTAAGAGGTTCTACAGAACAGTGATGTCACCTTGGGTAAGTCACCTAACTTATCCATGAACACTTTTTGAGCATTTACCATAACATACGCACTGTTCTAGTTGCTTGGTAGACAGCAAAGAACACAAAGGATAAACAGCCTTGCCCTGCTGTAGCCTTGCACCTGCTGCTCAGTGATTCTGTGCTTGGTAGGCTCAGTATGCTCTCATTTTTCTTTTTGTATATTTATTTTTCATCTACTTGAAAAGTGATAGCTCTTATATCCATTAGTTTACTCCCTAAATGCCCAAACAAGGGCTGTGCATTTTAAGCCAAGAGCTCAGTACTCCATAGGAGTGCCAGACACCCAAGTAATCAGGCCATCATCTTTTGGCTCTCAGTGTGCATCAGCAGGAAGGTGGATCAGAAGTGCAGAAGGTGGAAGCCAAAGCCAGGCACTGCAATATGGGATGTAGGTGTCCCAATTATTTCAGTCAATATTTCTCATTTTGCTGATGAGAAATCTAAGAGCTGGGTAGGTCTGATTTTCCCATGGTCAAAGAGCAAAGAGGCAGGGAAAAGACCTTGGGTCTTCTAGCATGGTATGAGGCCTGCTTAATGAGCTGTTCTGGATACCTCTAAAGTAGTTAACATCAATTACCAAACAGAAATGTAATCATTGGAAGCTTCAGAATGCAAAACTAGAATGTAAGAGGAGAGAAAAATGGGCTTTTAGTGGAAATAGTTCTTTTTCAACTGGCAGTTGCAATCTCCTGGGTGTTCTTGAAAACATTATTTGAGAAAGAGTGAGAGATCTCCCGTTTGCTAGTTCACTCCCCAAATGCCTGCAACAGCCAGGGCTGAGCGAAGCCAAACCAGGAATTCTACCCTGTTCTCCCACATTGAGTTGATGGTCTTATGGGATGCCAGTGTTGCAGGTGGTGACTTAGCCCACCAAACTACACTGCCTGCTCTTCTCCTGGGTGTCTCATAATTGGGTTATCAACTTTGGCTACAACATTGGACTTATCTGCGAAGTTTGGGCTATATACCCAGAGATTGATTGAATTGGTCTAGGGGGTAACAAAGTAAAAGGTTTAAAGTCACCACCTGATTCTAATGTGAAGCCAAAGGTGAGAAGCCCTTCCTTATCTGCTCACCAGCTCTTTTCTCCTCACGTAGTTGAGGACCTTTCCTTCTGCCCACTGTGAGTCTATCAGTCATCTCCAAACAGCTCCCAAAGCTCTACCTCTTGTTCTCCTTATCTTGAGGACAGAATTTCCATGCACTAGCCGAGATAATTCACCTGTGTCTAGCTTGTGCTTTGAACTCAAGTTTTCTAAAACCAAATGTAACGTAGTTCCTCAATCTCTGAAGCCTACTTTCCCGGCTCACTGTGGGTTAACTGTGCTCTCCCAGGTAACTGAGCAGGGGACTCCAGTCATCTTGAACAACTGCCTTTGTCCTTTTCACATAAGCCAACGTTGTCTGAAAAATTAGAGAATTACGGCTCTGTTGGTCCAAGTGAAAAGGAAGGGGATGACTGACGTTCTTACCAACCGCACAGTAAGTCCCAAACTCGTAAGCATGTCACTAAGTGTGGCTCTAATCTCTCCTTTAAATTCCATTTTCCTCCCTTTCCACCTCTTAAAGCCCCCATAATTCTTGAAAGCCCAGTACAACTTGTGCATTAAATTACTCCTGAACCACCGAAGTGAAAACTTACCAGAGGAAAAAAATAAGAAATAACTATATTCCTGATGGCCAGTCACCTGTCAAAACCTGTAAAATGAGACAGAACTGGTAGCCTAATAAGACTAATCTTAAATTTTCTGGCGCCTTAGATCAAATGATAAGTTAACTATATAGTTTTCAGAAAAGATGGCATGTTATAAACTAGTAAGGGGAACATTTGTTGGCATCTGCAATGTATGGAGAGTAGATCTAACTATAAAAGGGAATTCAGTGATGATGGAAAAATAATTTACAGTCCATACTGTGTGTTCTGAGGCCCAGAGGGAGGTCTAGGAGCCACATCCGATCCTCTCAGGTTGAGCTCTGGCCTGCAATCTGAAGGCACAGAGAATGCATCTCCAGGAGTCCGTGGCAAAAAATGCCCACCACAGATGTCAACCATGATTGGGGGGTCAAGTTGGTCCCTGCAGTTATGATGAAACATGGTGGATCCTTAAGCCTTAGGTGGATCACAGCAATTCATGGCTGGGAGTGCGAGCTTACAGTAGAAGACTTCGGGGTTTTAGCCCAGAAAACAAACACCCTTAAGTTTTCCATGTTAAGAATCTAAGCTTTGCTGTGTACACTGAACACTCGTTCTCATTTTGGAAAGGCAAGTTTTAATAATTTATCTTGAAAGAATTACTGTTAAAGCAGCCCCATTCTTTCAATGCTAAGCAGTTACCAGAAGCTACAAAGAAACTATAATTTCCCAAGATGGCAAAGTAGGGGCCAGGAAGTAAAAACATGTAGGGAATATGGCATTGGAGACCAATCTTTAAATAGGTATGGGGACTGTGACAAGTGGAGAGACAATTCCACAGGTAGGAAGAAGGGTAAAATGTTGGACATGTGAAAAGCAAGTTAGGCTGGCGCTGTGGCATAGAAGGTTAATCTGCTACCTGCAGTGCCAGCATCCCATGAGCGTCAGCCGCTCTCCTTCAGATCCAGTTCCCTGCTATTGCGCGTGGGAAAGCAGTAGAAGGTGGTCCAAGTGCTTGGACCCCTGTACCCACATGGGAGACCCAGAGGAAGTTCCTGGCACAGCCCTAACCATTGTGGTCATTTGGGGAGTGAGCCAGCAGCTAGAAGATCTCTCTCTACCTTCTCTTTCTGCATCTCTGCCTTTCAAATCAACAAATCTTTTCTAAAGAAAACACATGAGGTACCTAAAGATACACATGGAAAGAAAAACGTGGTTGACAGATGAGTGCTAGGTAGAAGAATTGGTCTGAGCACTGTTTTAAGAAACCCAGAGTCTCCCTCAGAATTCCTAAGGGACAGAGTCTAGGCTCCAGGGACTGGATTTTATGCTGCATCCACACATGACAACTTCTGCCTTAATGTGCACTTATATGAAGAAGAGTTACTAGTGTTTGCTCTATTGATGCTTTAAATGTGTATGAGTGAAGGCTATCCAACATGCCACCTGATTAACCCTCATGGTCAGAGCAATAAAGAATTACACTGTAGCAACAGAGGAAGACAACAGTAATTTTGTTTTCCAGTAGATAAAGAAGCAGCGGGAGAGACAGGCAGACAGAAATAGGCTTAGACAGCCTTTGGCCAGGAAGGAGAAAGTGATCAACTAATCCAGAGAGCTCTTAACTCTAGTGGGTGTACCTTCCTGATAACGGAAGAAACTGGGCATCTAACCAAGACATGCCTGTTGAGTGATCAAGAATCTAGAAAGTAAGACGGCCGAGGGAGTGTTGCTCTGCCCTCTGCTGGCAGTTTCTGACGAAAACAACTTCTGGTTTGGGCAGAGTCCCTCCAAGCGTCTTCGGGGGCAAAAGGTAGTGTATTCCAAACACCCACCCTAAACTGCACATCTTAGCAAACACATTCTTTTGTCAAAGCCCAGGCAGAATAAAAGGATGCATTTTTAAAAGCTGTCTGGAACTCCCCAAAGCTTCCCTAATGTTCAGTACTCTTTTATGGACAGTACTTTGCTGCAACAGTCAAATAAGGGCATGTGGCAGGGAAGCTGGGGTACAGAAATGTTTCCCCACCAGACATTTCAGCAGCCCACCAGGCAGCAATATTTTGGTACAGGAACATGACTTAGCCCTGAGCTGAAAGTGGTTCATTTGACCTCTTCCCAGACACTCAAGGCTCCTTCCACTGGTGCTGTGATCCAAAAATCCTAAAGAATGGTCATGAAGACCACATTCAAGAAGTTAAGACTTAAGGCAGCAAAGAGTTTTCACCAGAATGCTCAGTAGTAACCCCAGGTTTCCTTCTTGGTGCTTCTACACTGTTTCCAGTCAGGGAAGGCAAACGTTAAGATTGAAACTGGAGCCAGGCTATTTCTAACAGGGCATCCTGTTCTATATGAGACCACAGCTCACGTAGCTGATACACATACAACTAGCCAGGTCTAAAGTGTCATGAAGAAGTGAGCAAGCAGGGGCTGTGGAGGCCAGGGGTGCCAGGAGATCAGATTAATAAGTCTCACCAAGCTCCTTTCATAATTAGGCTTTCTGCACACCAGCCCTCACCCAGGTCATTGTAAGCCACCCAGGGAGCAAATGAGACCAGGATATGACCTGCCATCAACATGGCTTGGTGACCCA
Source organism: Sylvilagus floridanus (assembly GCA_949820135.1). NCBI lineage: Eukaryota > Metazoa > Chordata > Mammalia > Lagomorpha > Leporidae > Sylvilagus > Sylvilagus floridanus. The sequence continues at coordinate 30,007,402 of OX463236.1, read as the reverse complement.
ACCACATGTTACTAAATGACTGAAATCTGCAACCTCACCAAACAATGAATGGGTAAGCAAGTGCTTTGTTTTTGTTCACCCAGGAATACCACGCTGTACCACCTCTTGCTATTTATCAAGCAATCAATAATGGTCTATCCAGCATCACAGTCATGGGTACTATTTCAAAAGGTTAATGAGCACTGTTGGAATCCTGCCTCTTCTGTTTGCCATTCTGACTTATACTCAAGGGAAAGTCATCAAAATGTAATGCGTATTTTAAGTTAGGAAGCAAAATGAAAAGATTTTTTTGCATGCAAAAGATCTTTCATGTTATTTAGTCCTTTGCTCTGGTTAATGCACAAAATCTTAATTCTCAAGTGGATAATGCTAAAGTTTAAAATGAACAACCTAGATTATATCTAGTTTTGACAAACAGAAATGAAAGTAGAGATCGTCTCAAACATCCTAAATCGTGGAATAAAATCGAAAGCATCAAATAAAGCATTCCATTTTCCTTCCTATGTCACGCCTTCAGGATATCATCCAGACAACAATCTGTCTCCTCTTGAACTAACGAGAGCTTTTATCTTTATTTCTGACTTCCTAGCTGTGGTTTAAAAATAACTTCGTGATTCACAGTGAAAGAAGGGTTGTGAAGTAAATTTCACAGCGTTTTTGGCCCCAGTCTTACCTTTGGTGACACTGGCGTTCTTGGGTTATTAACAGGTACTGAAAATGCAGGATTGCTTCCTGAACTATGAAACGTCCTTAACTCATCCCTGGAATCAGCAATCTGGAAAACAGACCAGTGACCACGTCAAGTCTCCGCAGCTGCGTAGCGGCACACTCACGGCACTGCAGAAGTGTTACTCTCTCCCCTCATCCTTGGGACTTCCTCAGAACATTCTCTCAGGTCCTATACTGTTCACATGGAAGACAGCAGATGCCTAAGACATCATCTCTAAGGGAAAAGTCTATTTTTCAAAAACCAGAAGATGACTAGAAGAACTCTACAGAAAAAGGTCAGTAAGGAAGCAAAGTTTACAAAATTATCAAGGTTAAATAAGAAATTCAATTCTACTTTGTCCTAGGGATGACAACTGTTCAAATGTCTTTCAGTGGAACTTGTACAAGTTATAACCATCTTCTTATGCTTCCTTTCAAATGAAAGGCATTAGTTAAGGAAGCCTGGTCAAACTTGCTACAGGAATCAGAGTGGGGAAACAGGTTGAACTTGTGCTGATAATATGGCAACCAGTGACCTGAAATCTCGCAGCAAGCATTAAGATCTCAAATTTCACAGCTGAAAGGCTGTGATCATGGGCATTGTGCACGCCATATCTTTCTCTTCTTTGTAATCAAAGGTGGAGCTCTGTCCATACCAGGAGTCAGCTGTGAGGCTTGCTGCAATTCTCCTGTACTCAGATGATGTACTGGGCCAAGCAAGCATTTCAAAATGGAAACCAAGCCTGAGAAAACTCAGCTTTAGGCTTATAGAGAAAGCTCCCTGAAGGTGTTGATGTGATTTGTGCTATTGTAACTAACATCCAATAATAACTGCTGCTCCTTGACAGGAGTTTGGAGAAGCAAGCTTTCCTCACTGGAACTTCTTCATTGCATGAGTATTTCAGAACAGACAGCCTCCACGAGGAACAACTTCTAGGGGATGGGTGTCGAGATGTGGCTCCGCGCAGCCACGCTCTCGGGCAGAGCCCTCCCCTGCCTGGTTCATCTGCACTGCTTACCTTGCTTAGGTCAGATTCCGACTTGCTGGAGCACATGCTCTGAAGCTCCTTGACGAGATCTGCTGCATCGTCTGAACCCAGAGAGAACCTCTGCTCCAAATTCAACGTCAACGACAGCTCGTCCTCTGAAGACCTAACCAGAGTTCAGAAGAGAGTTTTTGAAAGTGAGAGCAACACCCAGTGCCCACAACGGAAATCTAGACTCTGTGTGTGTGTGTGTGTATGATGTGATATATTAGGTAGAGAAAGGTTTTTTAATAACTTCTAATGAATTTCTTAATGTTATTTAATGCCACAACCCACTTTCCTACCCTATGATAGAATACATCTCCACATGATTGATAACTCCCCCCCTCTGAATTATATAAAATTTTATATTTCACAGAGAAATTCACTTCGATTTACAGCATGTCAGTCTTTTCCCTTTTCTGCCTCCCAAGCGCAATGCATGCACTGTGGTCTAGGGGCCAGTGTCACAGAAGGCAACCCATGGGGATTTCGCATGTGACTGCAGCACTTGCACTATGGTGGGAGGTTGGATTTTCTTCTGTTTTCATCCCTAACACCTCAGTTCCTGGGTTCCCTTCTCTGTAAAGAATCCTGGAACACACACATCAGATGGGCTGTTACAAGGAGGGATCTAGCAGGCAGCCTGGCAGAAAGCAGCGGGCAATGCAGCGGGCAATGCAGTTTCCCGCATCTCCCCACTTCACTTTCTTCTGTAAGGCTGTGGACCAGGGAACAGGACCCTAAGTGTTACCCACCCAGTGACATGGGTGACACTAAGGCGTGTTCTACAGACTGCCCAAACATTTGTATTCTACGATCAACCAAACAATCCTCTATTTCCCAGCTGAAGTATTCAATAATAACCTAGGAACAATGCCAAGAAATTAATGGAAATTATCACTGCAATCATTTAGCACTAAAGTCATGCTCTATTTCTGTATACTTAGTGTGTAAAGAATTAGTCATCTAAGTCATCTAAAGATTATAAGATTTTGTCAATGCATTAATTACTAAGTTTGATTGTAAAATGAAGCCCATGATATTTAGTCTTTTTCAATAAACCAAAAGCAAAATAATAGGCTTATATTTAGTTATATTAAACTTAGTGAACCTTTAAGATTTCAATGAAAGGTTTGATATGCTGTTAACAGATGTCATTCAGCAAAGAATCACAGGAACTGATAATGAGAACACAGAACATTTAAATTTTAGTTACTGAAGTTATTTGACTTACTTTCATTGCTTGCCATGAGATAAATCTTAAGAGGGAACTTACTTTTGTTTTGATAGGGAAGTGTTCCTTCCACAGTTCAGCTGTGAAATAGCCTTATTTTTTATACCTGTTAAAAAAGGAATCATTTTCAATAGAATGCATAATTGTGTGCCTGTGTTTTTTTTTTTTTTTTTTTTTGACAGGCAGAGTGGACAGTGAGCGAGAGACAGAGAGAAAGGTCTTCCTTTGCCATTGGTTCACCCTCTGAGGGCTGGCTTGGAAGAGGGGCAACCGGGACAGAATTCGGTGCCCCGACCGAGACTAGAACCCGGTGTGCCGGTGCCACAAGGCAGAGGAATAGCTTGTTGAGCCACGGCGCCAGCCGTGCCTGTGTGTCTTGAGCTCTGTATTTAACAAGACACAAACTATGGACTCTATAGTACTTGCCTTGGATTAACATCCACCTCTTGATGTTTTACCCAGGCCTGTGGCCTCAGACACAGCTTCCCACAGAGGCATTCTTAGATGGTCAAGAATAACCAACTTCCTTAGGCATATGAATGAAGGACTGAATTCAGTGCAACTAATCCCATTTGAGACTCAGTTTAGGAATCCTGAACTTTGCTTTCGTCAACAGCCTCCCTTCTTGCCAGTCAGGTCCTTAAGTACAAGGTGTTTTTTTTAAATTTGACAGAGAGAGAAAGGGAAAGGGAGAGAGAGAGAGAGAAAGAGAAAGGGAGAGAAAGGGAGAGAAAGCGAGGGAGAGAGAAAGAGAGAATGGGAGAAAGAGAGGGAGATAGAGAGGAAGGGAGAGAGAATGGGAGAGAGAAAGAGAGGGCGAGGGAGAGAGCGAGGGAGAGAAAGGGAGAGAGAATGGGAGAGAGAAAGGGAGAGAAAGCGAGGGAGAGAAGGAAGCGAGGGAGAGAGAGAGAATGGGAGAGGGAGAGAAAGGGAGAGAAAGAATGGGGGAGAGAGAAAGAGAGAGAGCGAGAGAAAGGGAGAGAAAGCGAGGGAGAGAGAGGGAGAGAGAGAAAGGGAGAGAGGGAGATAGAGAGGAAGAGAAAGAGAGAGAGAGAGGGAGAGAAAGAGAGAGAAAGAGAGAGCGAGAGAAAGGGAGAGGAAGCGAGGGAGAGAGGGAGAAAGCGAGGGAGAGAGGGAGATAGAGAGGAAGGGAGAGAGAAAGAGAATGGGAGAGAGAGAGAGAGAAAAGGAGAAAAAGTGAGAGAAAGGGAGATAGAAAGGGAGAGAGAGAATGGGAGAGAAAGCGAGGGAGAGAAAGAGCGAGAAAGGGAGAGAGGGAGAGAGAGAGAGAATGGGGGAGAGAGAAAGAGCGAGAGAAAGGGAGAGAAGGAAGCGAGGGAGAGAGAGAGAATGGGAGAGAGAGGGAGATAGAGAGAATGGGAGAGGGAGAGAGAAAGAGAGAAAAAGAAAGGGAGAGAGAGAGAAAGGGAGAGAAAGCGAGGGAGAGAGGGAGATAGAGAGAAAGGGAGAGAGAAAGGGAGAGAAAGTGAGGGAGAGAAGGAAGCGAGGGAGAGAGAGAGAATGGGAGAGGGAGAGAAAGAATGGGGGAGAGAGAAAGAGAGCGAGAGAAAGGGAGAGAAAGCGAGGGAGAGAGAGAGGGAGAGAGAAAGAGAATGGGAGAGAGAGAGAGAGAAGGAAGCGAGGGAGAGAGAAAGGAGGGAGAAAGAGAAAGCGGGAGAGAAAGGGAGAGAGAATGGGAGAGAGAGAAAGCGAGGGAGAGAAAGGGAGAGAGGGAGATAGAGAGAAAGCGGGAGAGAGGGAGAGAGAAAGGGAGAGAGAGAGAGAGAAAGAAAGAGAAAGGGAGAGGGAGAGAGAGAAAGAGACAGAATGGAGGAGAGAGAAAGAGCGAGAGAAAGGGAGAGAGAGCTAGGGAGATAGAGAGGAAAAGGGAGAGAGAGAGAATGGGAGAAAAAGCGAAGGAGAGAAGGAAGCGAGGGAGAGAGAAAGAGGAAGGGAGAGAGAGAGAAAGGGAGAGAGAGAAAGGGTGAGAATGGGAGAGAGAGAGAGGGAGAGAGAAAGGGTGAAAAAGCGAGGGAGAGAGGGAGATAGAGAGGAAGGGAGAGAGGGAGAGAGAGAAAGAGACAGAATGGGGGAGAGAGAAAGAGAGAGCGAGAGAAAGGGAGAGAGAGAGAATGGGGGAGAGAGGGAGAGAGAAAGAGCGAGAGAAAGGGAGAGAGAGCTAGGGAGAGAATGGGAGAGAGGGAGATAGAGAGGAAGGGAGGGGGGGAGAAAGGGAGGGAGAAAGAGAAAGGGAGAGAAAGCGAGAGAGAGAGAGGGAGGAGAAAGGGAGAAAAAGCGAGGGAGAGAAGGAAGCGAGGAGAGAGAATGGGAGGGAGATAGAGAGAAAGGGAGAGAGGGGGGGAGAGAAAGAAAGCGGGAGAGAGAAAGGGAGAGAAAGAGAGAGAAAGGGAGAGAGAGAGAATGGGAGAGGGAGAGAAAGGGAGAGAAAGCAAGGGAGAGAAAGAGAGAGAAAGGGAGAGAGGGAGAGAGAGAGAGAGAATGGGAGATAGAGAGGAAGGGAGAGAGGGAGAGAGAGAAAGAGAGAAAGAGAGAGACAGAATGGGGGAGAGAGGGAGAGAGAAAGAGAGAAAAAGGGAGAGAGAGCTAGGGAGAGAATGGGAGAGAGAGAGGGAGATAGAGAGGAAGGGGGAGGGAGAGAGAGAGAGAGAGAGGGAGAGAAAGGGAGAGAGAGAGAGAGAATGGGAGAGAGAGGGAGAAAAAGCGAAGGAGAGAAGGAAGCGGGAGAGAGGGAGAGAGAAAAAGGGAGAGAGAATGGGGGAGAGAGAGAGAAAGGGAGAGAAAGGGAGAGAAAGCGAGGGAGAGAGGGAGAGAGAGAGGGAGATAGAGAGGAAAAGGGAGAGAGAATGGGGGAGAGAGAAAGAGAGAAAGGGAGAGAAAGCGAGGGCGAGGGAGAGGGAGAGAGAGAGCGAGAGAAAGGGAGAGAGAGCTAGGGAGAGAATGGGAGAGAGAGAGGGAGATAGAGAGGAAGGGGGAGGGAGAAAGAGAGAGAGAGAAAGGGAGAGAAAGCGAGGGATTGAGAGAGAGAGGGAGAGAAAGGGAGAGAGAGAGAAAGGGAGAAAAAGCGAAGGAGAGAGAAAGAGAATGGGAGAGAGAGAGGGAGATAGAGAGGAAGGGAGAGAGAGAGAGAAAGCGAGGGAGAGAGGGAGAGAGAATGGGAGAGAGAGAAAGCGAGGGAGAGAGTGAGATAGAGAGGAAGGAAGAGAGAGAGAGAGAGAGAAAGCGAGGGAGAGAGGAAGGGAGAGAGGGAGAGAATGGGAGAGAGAGAGAGAAGGAAGCGAGGGAGAAAGAGAATGGGAGAGAGAGAGGGAGATAGAGAGAAAGAAAGGGAGAGAGAGAGAAAGAAGGAAGCGAGGGAGAGAGAAAGAGAGAGGGAGATAGAGAGGAAGGGGGGGAGAGAAAGGGAGAAAAAGCGAGGGAGAGAAGGAAGCAAGGGAGAGAGAGAAAGGGAGAGAGAGGGGGGAGAGAAAGCGGGAGAGAGGGAGAGAGAGAAAGAGAAAGAGAATGGGAGAGAGAAAGCGAGAGAGGAAGGGAGAGAGAGCTAGGGAGAGAATGGGAGAGAGAGAGGGAGATAGAGAGGAAGGGAGAGAAAGAGAAGAGGGAGATAGAGAAAGAAAGGGAGAGAGAGAGAGAGAAAGGGAGAGAAGAAAGCGAGGGAGAGAGAAAGAGAATGGGAAAGAGAGGGAGATAGAAAGGGAGAGAAGGGGAGAGCGAGAGAAAGGGAGAGAGAGAGAGAAAGGGAGAGAAAGCGAGGGTGAGCGGGAGATAGAGAGGAAGGGAGAGAGGGAGAGAGAGAAAGAGACAGAATGGGGGAGAGAGGGAGAGAGAACGAGAGAAAGGGAGAGAGAGAGAATGGGGGAGAGAGGGAGAGAGAAAGAGCGAGAGAAAGGGAGAGAGAGCTAGGGAGAGAATGGGAGAGAGGGAGATAGAGAGGAAGGGAGGGGGGGAGAAAGGGAGGGAGAAAGAGAAAGGGAGAGAAAGCGAGAGAGAGAGAGGGAGAGAAAGGGAGAAAAAGCGAGGGAGAGAAGGAAGCGAGGGAGAGAGAATGGGAGGGAGATAGAGAGAAAGGGAGAGAGGGGGGGAGAGAAAGAAAGCGGGAGAGAGAAAGGGAGAGAAAGAGAGAGAGAGAATGGGAGAGGGAGAGAAAGGGAGAGAAAGCAAGGGAGAGAAAGAGAGAGAAAGGGAGAGAGGGAGAGAGAGAGAGAGAATGGGAGATAGAGAGGAAGGGAGAGAGGGAGAGAGAGAAAGAGAGAAAGAGAGAGACAGAATGGGGGAGAGAGGGAGAGAGAAAGAGAGAAAAAGGGAGAGAGAGCTAGGGAGAGAATGGGAGAGAGAGAGGGAGATAGAGAGGAAGGGGGAGGGAGAGAGAGAGAGAGAGAGGGAGAGAAAGGGAGAGAGAGAGAGAGAATGGGAGAGAGAGGGAGAAAAAGCGAAGGAGAGAAGGAAGCGGGAGAGAGGGAGAGAGAAAAAGGGAGAGAGAATGGGGGAGAGAGAGAGAAAGGGAGAGAAAGGGAGAGAAAGCGAGGGAGAGAGGGAGAGAGAGCTAGGGAGAGAGAGAGGGAGATAGAGAGGAAAAGGGAGAGAGAATGGGGGAGAGAGAAAGAGAAAGGGAGAGAAAGCGAGGGCGAGGGAGAGGGAGAGAGAGAGCGAGAGAAAGGGAGAGAGAGCTAGGGAGAGAATGGGAGAGAGAGAGGGAGATAGAGAGGAAGGGGGAGGGAGAAAGAGAGAGAGAGAAAGGGAGAGAAAGCGAGGGATTGAGAGAGAGAGGGAGAGAAAGGGAGAGAGAGAGAAAGGGAGAAAAAGCGAAGGAGAGAGAAAGAGAATGGGAGAGAGAGAGGGAGATAGAGAGGAAGGGAGAGAGAGAGAGAAAGCGAGGGAGAGAGGGAGAGAGAATGGGAGAGAGAGAAAGCGAGGGAGAGAGTGAGATAGAGAGGAAGGAAGAGAGAGAGAGAGAGAGAAAGCGAGGGAGAGAGGAAGGGAGAGAGGGAGAGAATGGGAGAGAGAGAGAGAAGGAAGCGAGGGAGAAAGAGAATGGGAGAGAGAGAGGGAGATAGAGAGAAAGAAAGGGAGAGAGAGAGAAAGAAGGAAGCGAGGGAGAGAGAAAGAGAGAGGGAGATAGAGAGGAAGGGGGGGAGAGAAAGGGAGAAAAAGCGAGGGAGAGAAGGAAGCAAGGGAGAGAGAGAAAGGGAGAGAGAGGGGGGAGAGAAAGCGGGAGAGAGGGAGAGAGAGAAAGAGAAAGAGAATGGGAGAGAGAAAGCGAGAGAGGAAGGGAGAGAGAGCTAGGGAGAGAATGGGAGAGAGAGAGGGAGATAGAGAGGAAGGGAGAGAAAGAGAAGAGGGAGATAGAGAAAGAAAGGGAGAGAGAGAGAGAGAAAGGGAGAGAAGAAAGCGAGGGAGAGAGAAAGAGAATGGGAAAGAGAGGGAGATAGAAAGGGAGAGAAGGGGAGAGCGAGAGAAAGGGAGAGAGAGAGAGAAAGGGAGAGAAAGCGAGGGTGAGCGGGAGATAGAGAGGAAGGGAGAGAGAAAGAGAATGGGGGGGAGAGAAAGAAAGGGAGAGAAAGCGAGGGAGAGAGAAAGGGAGAGAGAGAAAGGGAGAGAGAGAAAGGGAGAGAGAGAATGGGGGAGAGAGAAAAAGGGAGAGAGAAAGAGAGAAAAAGGGAGAGAGAGAGAAAGAGACAGAATGGGGGAGAGAGAAAGAGCGAGAGAAAGGGAGAGAGAGCTAGGGAGAGAATGGGAGAGAGAGAGGGAGATAGAGAGGAAGGGAGGGGGGGAGAAAGGGAGGGACAAAGAGAGAGAAAGGGAGAGAATGGGAGAGAGGGAGAGAAAGGGAGAGAGAGAAAGGGAGAAAAAGCGAGGGAGAGAGAAAGAGAGAGAGAGGGAGATAGAGAGGAAGGGAGAGAGAGAAAGGGAGGGAGGGAGAAAGAGAGAATGCGAGAGAGAGAGAGAAAGGGAGAGAAAGCGAGGGAGAGAGGGAGAGAATGGGAGAGAGAGAAAGCGAGGGAGATAGAAAGGGAGAGAGGGGGGGAGAAATGGAGAGGGAGAGAGGGAGAAAGGGAGAGAGAGAGAATGGGAGAGAATGGGAGATAGAGAGAAAGGGAGAAAAAGCGAGGGAGAGAAGGAAGCGAGGGAGAGAGAATGGGAGGGAGATAGAGAGAAAGGGAGAGAGAGGGAGAGAGAGAGAGACAGAATGGGGGAGAGAGAAAAAGGGAGAGAGAGGGATAGAGAAAGAAAGAAAGGGAGAGAGAAAGAGCGAGAGAAAGGTAGAGAGAGCTAGGGAGAGAATGGGAGAGAGAGAGGGAGATAGAGAGGAAGGGAGGGGGGAGAAAGAGAAAAGGGAGATAGAGAGATAGAAAGGGAGAGAAAGGGAGAGAGAGAGAGAAAGGGAGAGAAAGCGAGGGTGAGAGGGAGAGAGAGAAAGGGAGAGAAAGCAAAGGAGAGAGAAAGAGAATGGGGGAGAGAGAAAGAGAGAGAGAGAGAGAGAAAGGGAGAGAGAGAGAGAATGGGGCAGAGAGGGAGAGAGAAAAAGGGAGAGAGAGAGAAAGAAAGAGACAGAATGGGGGAGAGAGAAAGAGCGAGAGAAAGGGAGAGAGAGCTAGGGAGAGAATGAGAGAGGGAGATAGAGAGGAAGGGAGGGGGGGAGAAAGGGAGGGAGAAAGAGAGAGAGAAAGGGAGAGAAAGCGAGGGATTGAGAGAGAGAGAAAGGGAGAGAAAGCGAGAGAGAGGGAGAGAGAGAGAAAGGGAGAAAAAGCGAGGGAGAGAAGGAAGCGAGGGAGAGAGAAAGAGAATGGGAGAGAGAGAGGGAGATAGAGAGGAAGGGAGAGAGAGAGAAAGGGAGGGAGGGAGAGAAAGCGAGGGAGAGAGGGAGAGAATGGGAGAGAGAGAAAGCGAGGGAGATAGAAAGGGAGAGGGGGGAGAAAGGGAGAGAGAAAGGGAGAGAGAGGGAGAGAGAGAGAAAGAGAATGGGAGAGAGAGAGAGAGAAAGGGAGAAAAAGCGAGGGAGAGAAGGAAGCGAGGGAGAGAGAATGGGAGGGAGATGGAGAGAAAGAAAGCGGGAGAGAGGGGGAGAGAGAGAGAGAAAGGGAGAGAGAGGGAGAGAGAAAAAGGGAGAGAGAGAATGGGGGAAAGAGAAAGGGAGAGAGAGAAAGGGAGAGAGGGAGAGAGAGAATGGGGGAGAGAGAAAGAGAGCGAGAGAAAGGGAGAGAGAATGGGGGAGAGAGGGAGAGAGAGAGAGAGAGAAACGGAGAGAGAGAGAAAGGGAGAGAGAGGGAGAGAGGAAGAGGGAGAGAGACAGAATGGGGGAGAGAGAGAGGGAGAGAGAAATGGAGAGAAAGAATGGGAGAGAGAGAAAGCGAGGGAGAGAGATGGAGGGAGAGAGAGAAAGGGGGAGAGAAAGGGAGAGAGAGGGAGAGAAAGGGGAGAGAACGGAGAGAGAGGGGCGGGGGAGAAAGGGAGGGGGGGGGAGAGAAAGGGAGAGAGAGAAAGGGCAGAGAGAGAGAGAGAGAGAGAGATCTGCCTTCTTTTGGTTCACCCCCCAATGACCGCTATGGCTAGAGCTATGCCGATCCGAAGCCAGGTTCTTCTTGGTCTCCCACGTGGGTGCAGGGTCCCAAGCACTTGGGCCATCCTCCACTGCCTTCTCGGGCCACAGCAGAGAGCTGGACTAGAAGAGGAGCAACCGGGACTAGAACCTGGTGCTCCTATGGGATGCCGACGCAGGCCCCCTAAGTACAAGTTTATCACCTGCCTTTTGAAGGTGGCAAGCTCCCTTTCTCTACCTTTGTTTTACAGGGGATGTAATCAAGGGTAGGAGGCCTGTTAATGCACTGGAGTGCACATGGCATTTACTTGCAGTGCACTGGCAGAAGTTTGACTTTACTGTTTAATACCTTTGCACAGTAAGTATAAACAAAAAGTCATGGAATTTAACAAATACTGCAAATCAGACCCAGCAGTTTTCTAACTGCTCAGAAAACAACAGTTGGCTTGTAAAAGAATATGGACTTCTGTGTACTGATCATGACAAATTTCTCATTCTGAGTTAAGTCAAAAAAGTTTGATAAACACTGTTATAAACCACCTTAGAATCTAACAAGATGGCTCTATGTATATACACACTTGAATTTTATAAAAACATTTAGTTGCTTCTGGGGGAATTCTACAATCTGTATGAATACAATTGGCATAAATACTCCCTGAAGATGTTTTTGGACTAATAGAGCATCTAAGAGGTAATCTGTGAAAGTGAAATTGACACTTTGAGATGAAATGACTTTGAACAGCCCTCATCTCAACTGTTGAATAGTTTGGTTTTTTTTTCATAGTATTTGTGGAACTCTTTACTTTGTGTAGGGTTAATCTTATGTGTAAATAGATCTACGGGAATAGAGGGAGGAGGTGGGAGTGTGGTTGGAGGGCATGTAGGGTGGGAAGTCACTATGTTCCTAAATCTGTATTTATGAAATGTGTGAAGTTTGTATACCCTAAATAAAAGGTTTCTGGGGGGGAAAAGAAAACCAACTACAATAGATCCTCATTACAGGCAGATCGCCTGAGGCAGTCATTGTCCCTGACTTTACCAAGGACTCTTGTTACTCTCCGAAGCCTGTGACCCTTAGTAAAGATGCAGCCCATTGCTTTCCTGACCATGAGCTGCCATGGTGGTCTGCATGCCACGGGATTCTTGTTTTGGTATTGAACAATGGTGTCAAAAAACAAAACCCAAACCTTGTTGTTATCATCCTATAGCCAATGCAGTTATTGGTGAGAAATATTATTAAAAACCTGAGACACGTCAGTTTCCAACCTAACTTCTTTCCATTGTATATTTCATAAAAATTTTAGAATTTTATGAAATCCCCCTTGGGATTTGATGTCACTGTCAGTCCTTCAAATAACTTGTCATACTTCAAGGAATATCATTTAATATTCTGTTTAAAATATAGACAAATTTAAAACCACTTATCTACCTTTTTATATCTAGCAAAGCTTAGTTTTTTGACTTGGACTTAGTTCTAAAATATTACATTACTTTTATATTTATTCATTCTGTCAACTCTAAAGCATGTACTGACAATTTTTACTGCTCGGGGAATGTTTAAATGTTAATTTTCATTTATTTGGAAGGCAGAGAGAGAGGTAACTTCTAATTTGCTGGTTTACTCCCCAGATGCCTGCACCAGAAGGGACTAGGTGTCTCTGGGTGTGGCAGAGACTCAAGTACTTGAGCCATCATCTGCTCATTGGCAGGGAAGTGGACCTGAAGCCTGGGTGGAACTGAATACCAGACACTCTGATAAGGGATGCAGGTGTCCCAAGCAGCAGCTTAACCCACCACACCAAAACACTTGCCCCATATGACTAGGTTTTAGCTCAAGAAAGAAGCAGGTCCTAAGCCCTGTAGAAATTCCAACAATTGGCAACGATACAATGGAGATATACCTGGATATCCAGTTAATGTGTGCTATGGATTATGTACGCCCCAGAACTAGGCTGATAGGACTTGCAATAAACAAACATGCTAAAACTATTTCCTGGAGAGGTTATTTGGAACAGGTTGATTTGTTATTTGTAAATGGAGATGACCACCATTGCCTTAGAGCACTGTGCATACTGTGTAGAAAAATTGTCTGTGGAGGCCCCAGGCAACATGGAGGGCTGGCTCCCTGACTCACCCACTCTAACTTTGGGTAGTGATGGCAAGTTCTTGGATCAGAACACATCCTGTTATAAACAGGTAACATAAATCTTTTTAAAAGTATAAAGAGGGGCTGGTGCTGGAGCATAGCAGGTAAAGCTACCACCTGCAGCACCAGCATCCCATATGGGTGCCAGTTCATGTCCTGGCTGCTCCACTTGCAATCCAGCTCACTGCTATGGCCTGGGAAAGCAGAAGAAGAGGGCCCAACTCCTTGGGCCCCTGCCTCAATGTGGGAGACCTGGAGGATGCTCCTGGCCTCCCATCAGCACAGCTCCAGCCATTGTGGCCATCTGGGGAATGAATCAGCAAATGCAAGATCTCGCTCTGCCTCTGCGTTAACTCTGCCTTTCAAATAAATCTTTTAAAAAAGTATAAACAGACTTATTTTATTCAGTGACTCTCCAATCATTTTTTTAAAAAAGGGACACAAATTGCTAGCACACTCCTTGGATAATTAGGGAACTGTGGAAGCAAATGTTTATATGGTTAAAAACACTGATTTTTTAAAATTAAAATCAAAATGCATGATTAAGAATGGAAATAGAACTAAAAGCAACATTCCATGTCAAGAAATATAAGATTTTAAGGACTGTGTTAATTTGGGATCTCCATTGCTGTGATGTTGAAATAAATTCCACCACACTGAAATATGAAGGTGAGTGGGCATTTGGCCTAGCAATTAAGCGGCCTCTTGGGACAACTGCATTTCCAATGGGGTGCCTGGGTCCGAGTCCCAGATCCGCTTCCAATTCTTGCTTCTTGCTGATGGTACACTGGGAGGCAGCAGGTGATGTCTCGTACTTGGGTTCCTGTCTCCCATGTTGGGAGATCCAGGTTGAGTTCCTGTCTCAGAGTATCCCAGCTGTTGCAGGTATCTGGGGAAGTGAACCAGTGTGTAGGGGCTCTGCCTTAAGGCTCTGCCTTAAAAAGCAAATGAGGGTCTTCAAAAAAAGAGTCCTGGAAAATGTGTACTAAGAAGAAAAACTGCATAGACTTCAAAATTGTTTCGCAGCAACTTTAGTGCCACTTGAACATGAACTTTTTGAAGTCCTCCTGTACTTTGGATGGATGGGGCTTCTGGAAGCCTGAAATGAATTACAGATAGTAGAAACACTAGGCACATGAGGTGGGGGACTTCATTTTCCTTCCTCAAAGGTGTATTTCCCTCAAGAAAGACATTTACAATTTGTATAATTGCTGATTGTCATGTTATCCATGTCAAATAGAACAGGTCTAACACCAGGGATAGATCTGTGTTAGAATGAAAATTACATATTCCTTTACCATATGTCATATTATCTCATATGCAGCCTGTCTCATGATTTATTGGAGGGCAGAGGATTTTTTTTCTTGTTCTTTTCATTGTTCCAATTCTAGTGTCTGGAATAGAACCCTGGGCCATGTGATAAAACATGAAAAATGAGGTGGTACAATGGATTCACTTGCAAATACTTTAAATTGCTATCACATGTCTGTACGTATGTTAACTTTTCTGTATTTTCATTTTATTCAAAAGACAGATATAGAGATGGAATGAGATCTTCCATCCACTGACTCACTCTCCAAATGCCCCTCAACAGCCCAAGGCTGGGATAGACTGAAGCCAGGAGTTAAGAACTCAAATCAGGTCTCTAACACAGGTGGCTGGGTCTCAAGAACTTGAACCATAATCTGCTGCCTCTCAGTGTACCCATCAGCAGCCAACCAGAATGGAGGCACAGGAGGCAGAACTTGAACCAGGGATGCAGGTGTCCCAGAGGTGTCTCTACTGCTGACTAAATGCCTATCCCTATATACAGTTTTAAAAGCATAGGATTGGCTGAGGAGTGACAGGACAAGAGAGAAATATGCCAAAGTTCCATTATTCTACTATACACATTTAATTGTGGACACCAAGAAAAAGAAACTAATCCAACACTAAATGATCAATAAAAAGCTAAAGCTAATTTTAATGTTCTAATATGTAAGTGGCATTTTTCACATAGGGGATTCCCAAACTATTTCTAGAAGTTTACCTACACCACGGTCAGTTTATTCCATGTCTTGCTGAATGCACAGGGAGACGAACGAAAGCATATTTGCATTTAGAAACTGGGTGAAGAGCGTTGGCCCCCTTACCTCCCGGGCTGAGGTCGGGCTCATTCCAGGTGGCTGAGGAGAAGCGGCCAGACTTCTTGCGGGGACTGGTGCTCACCTTTCTCCAGGCCCCGCTCTCTCCTTTCTTCTTACTGCAGCTGTTGTAATTTGAAACAATGGATAGAGGAAAACTTCCCCCTCTGAAATCCGCTGTGTGCTGGTCTAGCTCTGAAACAAGGCAAGGAATGTTTTGACAACAGGCAGGCAGCGAAGACCCCGTTCCATAGAGTAACTGGAGCTACTCTCTAATTCTCAGGGGTGAAGACCCCTCCAAATCATGGGCCTAATCCCTTGGTGGGGAGTGGGCACACATTTTACCCGATGGTCTGGAATTAAAACCTGAGCCAGTGAATACAAACACAGAATGAGACCTGGAGCAGTATCAGGTAACATCCATGGCTCCAGGTTAGATAGAAAAGAGCTCTCTCAGAAACCACCACCGTGGGGCCAGTGTTGTGGGGTGCTGCAACACGGGCATCCCATTTTGGAGCACCTGGGCCCTTGCCACCAGTGTGGAAGGCCCGGATGGAGTTCCTGGCTCTTAGCGTTGGCCTGGGTCAGCTCTGGCCATTGTGGCCACTTGGGAAGTGAACCAGCAAATGGAATCTCTGTGCTACTCTCTTAAATGAATCTCCAAATACCATGCAGCATTACAGAGTGAGGATGTCCGCTCCTCCCTGCACACCTCCACAGACCTGCTCTTGGGAGGGGACAACCGTGCAGAACAGCTTTATTGAGTAAGATGCTGAGCGCAGCTTTCACCACAGCCTGCTGCCCGTGGCTGGGGTGTTTCTTAGCCGCCGTCTGCCCAAGGCCAGGCTGTCTCTTCACTGAGGCTCGCGACAGGATTGCTGCTTGAACTCTGGGCGCGATGACAGCGTTCCACAGCTTGGACATCCACCTTGCAAGAGAAGGGTGGGTTCAGTTAGGCGCATGCTTCTCCAGAACACATACAACTCTACAAAAGGACAGGTTTAAAGACGTCTGGGGAAAAGCCTGAGTGATTCTACAGACATGCTACCTTTCTTTACCAGGTCATTTTGGAATAAATGAAGCTGTTTGAATTTGTCTTGCAAATACACTGCATTTCAAAGGAAACTGATAATTTGCATGTTTCCCTCAATGTAAGAATCCGTGCTTGAATGATGATTGAATGTATGAACAAACACCTGGAAAGGAAGGTAAATTTGAAGACTGAAGGAGTCTGGAGAAACTAAGATTTTTCTGAAAGTACATGTTCTAAACAGTGCAAACTTCTTTGCCAAGTCTAAGACACATATATGTTATCTTTTAATATTGCTGAAATTGAGTTAGACTCATCTTAGAAGCAAAGGCAATTTATGTCTGCTTGCTCCAAGGAACAAGCTCCTTGGTTCACCTGGGAGGGCTCAGCCTTGCAGAGACAGGATGGGTTCAGCCGGCCATCATGCCTTCCATCATGGACTCTGCATTACAGCTGTAAGCAGTGCGGCATTTCACTCAAATTTGGAGCCCCCAATGCCAATTACAATTCCTTCAAAAAGCACACTTTTTTGTAGCACTAACAAGCCATCATATTAATAAAGGCTACAAAAGCAATACCACATCTCCTGGATAGGAAAGTTTTCAAAGCTAGTAGATACGGGCAATACAAATTTCAAGTATTATTAAAAACTACTACTACAGTATTAATCATTGGCCTATTATAATCTTCTCTGTTAATATCTAGTGATGTGTAATTCAAGTAAGAAAATGAAATTCCAATAAAGGAATACAGACAATATTCTGGTATTTTACAACATGAGCCAAAATTAGTTATTCCTAGAAGTGTTAAAGGGGTAAAGATGGTAAGTTTTGGTTAAAAAAACAGCAGAAGGCAGCTCCTTACCATGGCTGGTGGGAGAGGGTTTTCCCTGGCTTTCCTGCACATCTGAATCAGGTTTTGTTCTGGACTCTATTTGTTCAGACTGGGAAAACAGAGATAGTGGCTCCTTGGGGAGAGGGGGCACACTTGTTTCCTGCCTGGGATAATAAAGGTAACGTCTCCTTCAGCATCTCCTTTTAGAAGATGGAGAGGGGGCTCACAACTGCGATGGAGACCCAGCATCCTCCTGGGCCACGGTGCAGACCCCCAGCACCGGGTGGAGCTTGAGGGGCAGGAGCTGCCAAGTGCACACTTCCTGCTGGGCTGCGAGTGAGGAAGTCCTCTGTTTCCGACCTGGCACCGAACCATGACCGGCAGGCTAACCAGCTCCCCAGTCGGAGGAAACTCTCAGAGCCTCCCCAGTTCTTAACAAAGACCACACTCTGTGGAGGAAAGACCAAAACTGGTTCCTTAAGATCTTAAGACTCTTACGGAAAAAGGCTCCGATTTAACTGTTACAGTGATAAAGAAAGTGACGATCATGTCAACAAAGGTATTTCTGGTTAATAGCAAGAACATACTGTGTATTCTCTCTTAATAGCTGTTATTAACTTGATGATTTATCTTACAATAGAAAAGAGATTATTTGCAGTCTCTGCTTTGCAAAGTACTTTTTTTGCTCAGAATCCTGGAAAATGCACCATGAAATCTGCTGGCTAATCACTGATCTTTTATTTGGGAATAAACTTTTTCCTGATTTTTTTATCTCATTAATCTTACTTATGTCTAAGTATGTTCTCATTAGCTGCTTCGCAGGCAAATACATTAAGTTCACAAGTCTCAATAAAATAGGAGGCTTCTCAATGTAGCCATAGATGCAGTTGTTTTGGGGTGGGGGGCATCAAGTATTTGACAGGGTTTCTCAAGGGAGACCTTCCCAGGAGACACTGCCCAGCTAGCCCAAGGTGCAACTGCTACCCAGCTCTTAGCAAAAACACCACATCCCTGTTTAAGCTTGGTCACTCTGCAGCAGGCGCACAGGGCCCCCGTGCTGCCTCTGGGTTGGTGACAGCAGGTGGCACCAGCAGCGCCATCAGATTCTCACTCTCAAGTCTCCCACATGGGCCATTTTCAGGGTGTGCAGGAAAGGAAACATGATACTTACTTCACTGTCGCTTGGGCACGTCCAGGGACCACAGGACAAGACAGGAAATACTTTGGGCCAAGAAGTGCTTCAGGTGTGCCCAGGTGGGCCAGGCAGGAGTTGAGCTGTCGCCAGACGGACAGTGCCCAGGCTACGGTCTTGTGCACGGGATCACAGGGTGCAGGCACCTGACCTCTGAACTGGAGGTGGGAAGCAGAGCACAGGGGTCTGGCTTAGAACAAGGATGCTGTTCCGAAGTTCCGAATGCGAACCTCTAGCTGACTCTGATTCTCTCTTCCCTTGGCTGAAGGAGAGATGACTCATTACCTATACTGTTGGGCAAGTTAAAATGTCAGTGTGAGCAACCATTTTCGCACTGGGTTCTCACCAGGACCCTAAGGCAGGTCTTTTTACCACGTTTTTCATGCCATTAGAATGAGGTACAACATAGTAAAAACTTGCCCAAGGATCCATAGGTCAAAGATGACAAAGCTAGAGTTTTAAATTTTTTATAAAGGTATAATTGCTAAAATATTTAGGATACATAAACTACAGGTATACACTGTGAAATGATTAACTCCAGTTAATTCAAACATCTGCCACTCCACATATTTACCTACTATTTGTGGAGGAACACTGAAATTTACTCTCTTCTCAAGTTTCACGTACACATTATTAACTACAACTTTTTAGTGGGCAGAAATCAGGATTAGGATACACGGCATTTACATGAAATAATGGAGTAGTTATCACATTTAAGATGAAGTGGGTGAGAATGTTTTGCAAGAAAGAATTCCCTTTTCCCCCTCAAGCTGAACATTTCTGATGCTCTCTACTTAATCTTTCCTCCCTGTGGTGAGGCCAGCCCATGGGGAGAGGAAGTGTGGGTCTGCCTGTCTGTGTGGGCAGCCAACAGAGGAAGAGTGTCCCTCTACCTGCCTTAGCAAGTCCAAGGCTGGGTAAGGGAATGGGTAGGGCCTCTTAAAAAGATGTTGAAAGGCAGAGTGAGAAGAGGAAGATAGAGCTCTTCTAGCCTCTAGTTCACTCCCCAAATGGCCACAACAGCCCACAACATGGGCCAAATACTTGACCTATTACTGCTGCCTCCCGGGATGTGCATTTACAAAGCTGAAGTTGGAAGCAGAGCCAGGACACAAACTCGGACACTCCAGTATGGGGTGTGGATGTCCCAAGCACATCTTAACTACTGTGCCAAGTGCTTGCCCCATTTCCTCCATTTTTTACTTATAAAATTCACTTAATTGCAAGGCAGTGTTACAGAGAAGGAGAAATACAGAAGGAGAACTCCCATCACTGATCCACCCCCAAATGAAAGCCAGAAGCCTAGAATTCCATCCGGGTCTCCCGCATGGAGGGCAGGGGCCCATCCTCTGCTGCTTTCCCAGGTGCTTTAGCAGATTGGTGGACTGGAAGTGGACTTGAACTCACCATGCTCATAGGGGATGCCAATGTCATGGGCAGCAGGTTAACCTTCCTTTAAGTATCAGGTTAGTGTAACTGAGAAGTTTTACATGTGATGGCTCACCACTCCTAAAATGAGCATTCCTCCTCCCCCGGCTCTGGTGTCTGTAGTGGCACCTTACTTGTTTCTTTCACAGTACATGTTAATCACCTGTTCACTGTAACTAGCAACGGCTTGGTGCTGGTGCACATGAAGTCAGACACAATCAGAGCCCAGAAGGCTGACTCTGATCTGATGTCACTTAACAGAATCAGAGCCCTGCACTAAGGAAGGGACAAGGCTCAAAGCATGAGTTCATCCAATCCAATGCTGGAGTACCACAAATGGAGTCACACCCCCAGCACTAGGTTATCTAAAAGGAGCGTGCCCCGCACGGGGGCCACGGACATAGTGCCTCTCTGTCTAGAGGGACTGTGAAGCGGCTCCATCTGGCTCCTCCTCTCAGAGACAGCCTAAGGCCAGAACACAAGTCCTCATTAGCTGACTGGGCGATGCACAAACTCAGCCAGCCACAAAAGGAATCCAGATTTCTTAGCATGGAAAAATTCTTCCTTGAGGGGGTATATTTTTATCATCATGGACATTCAGAAATGTATACAAATCTGTGTTATTACTATTTTCTGGGTTAAGGTGAGGGATAATCATATATTTGATATATTTAAAAACTTGTTTAAGAGAATTTCACACATTAGAAAAACAGTATGTTTCCACTTTAAAATAATAACTTAGTTATTGGTTTAAGGATTTTTTTAGATAAATATATACTTTTATTTTATCTAGGAGTGGAATGCCTAAGGCATATGAAGAGTATATTTCTAACTTTGTAAGAAACTGGCAATCTGTTTTCCTAAGTATCTCTGCCATTCTCACCAGCGATGTGTGAGAGTTCTATTTTTTTTTTTTTTTTTTGACAGGCAGAGTGGACAGTGAGAGAGAGAGAGACAGAGAGAAAGGTCTTCCTTTGCCGTTGGTTCACCCTCCAATGGATGCCGCGGATGGCGCGCTGCGGCCGGCGCACCGCACTCATCCGATGGCAGGAGCCAGGTGCTAGGTGCTTTTCCCTGGTCTCCCATGGGGTGCAGGGCCCAAGCACCTGGGCCATCCTCCACTGCACTCCCGGGCCACAGCAGAGGGCTGGCCTGGAAGAGGGGCAACCGGGACAGAATCCGGCGCCCCGACCGGGACTAGAACCCGGTGTGCCGGCGCCGCAAGGCGGAGGATTAGCCTGTTGAGCCACAGCGCCGGCGAGTTCTATTTTTTTTTTAACGTTTTACCTGTTTACTTTAGTTCCTGGGTAACATATTTTCCCATACAGTATCTTTTTGCTTATTCTTCCTTGTCAGTTAAATCACCTACAGAATCCAATTTGGATAGCTCTGTCTTAACTGATTCTACTAACTTCTCTAAGTTTACATCTAAGAAGAGAAAAGAAAAGGAAAAAGGCTTTGTGGAGTTTTAAAAACAGGGAATAAAAGTATTGGAATATTCAAAACGCCATGTCTGCCCTAATGTCTACAGGAATAATCTTTGCAAATGCTCTTCATCCAGATGGCTCCGTCTTAGCGAATGGAATTCTCAGAGCGTTCTGCTGCTGTCCACTGTGTGTCACTATCTTCCTACCTTTTGAAAGCACAATTTCCAAAGTCTTACTGGCATTAGCTTGCTGAGATTCAACATATTTTAAGATAATAATCCACAATGATACAGATTAGGAAATCTGAGCAAGGTAAGAGTTGACCGCGACAAGCAATTTCCTAGGAGACTTAAATCTACTAAAATTGGGATGGGAGCAGGCATTTGGTGCAGCAGTCAGAATACTGCTTGGGATGCCTGCATCCCTTATCAGAGTGCCTGGTTTGAGTCCTTGCTCCATTTTTTTTAAACTTTACTGAGGTTATACAAGTTTCATGTATTTCATGTGTACAAACTTAGGAACATAGTAATACTTCCCATCCTACCCTTAAGGTTCTGATTTTAAGTGAAATGGGATAAGAGAATTTCATCATGTAAATGGTGCAAGAATTGAGAGAACATTTGGCCAATGGATCTGTAAATTTAATTTTCAGGTTTTATAAAAGTTAAATGCTACAGAAGATTTGTATATTATCAGAAATCTTAAAAAAGAGAAATTAGATAAAGTTTTAAAAGCAAATTAAACTTTTTTGGGGAATTTAACTTATAAATGTGCTCCCTTCAAAAGCAACTGTTAGGTTTTGCCAACTTTATACGTAGAAAGATAAAGCTTGGGGGAAGGCTGTATATTTGGATATGCAACTCAAGTACACTGAATGCATTCATTGAAAATTGCACTTGAGTAATCATGTTCTGAATAGAACTGCCCAACAAGGCTGCCAATACCCCATCAGAGGGCTGCTTTTTCAATGGCCTGCCTGTCTTGCCAGGACAGTGGCAGCTCCATGAGGGTGGGCAGGACTCCTGTCTCGTCCCACCTTTCCCAGGCTCATAGCACACACTGACTGCATAAGCAGTAACACTTTTCTGATGTATCTCATACAGGTGAATGAGGTTGTTCTTATCACACTGCGTTGTGATGGTTTGTTTCCATAGCTACATGTCCACCAGCCCTGGTACTGCATCTTCCTTGGTCTGCCCCAGAGCAAGGACTGAAGTCTATGACTGACTAGGTGAATAGACTGAGACATGCTAAGCCTGGGGGACAGATAACAGAAAAGGAAGTGAGGAGGGCAAGCCAGGAGCTGCGTGTGGGGCGGGCTGTGTTGAGTTTGGCTACATGTGCCTTTTATGGGGGACTACATTATACAGACCTTTAAGCTGGTTTCATGAAATTAATGCAAGGATAGAGCTATAAGTAGATGAGGGAGGAACCTGGATGATTTCTTAAACATCAGTTTTGGAAGAAATCATCCTTCACATGTATGTAGAATACTTCACAGGGCCTTGCAAATAGTAATGTGTAAGAGAGCTTTTTGCATGAATGAAAAATGAAGTAAAATTTTTCATATTATGGATAAGTGTTAAGGTGATACATCTGGACCTGGGCCTGCATACCTTGTATATTAATAATGAAAAAATGTCAAGTTCTGTAAAAGGAAAAGGTTTTAGATAAAATGCTAAGTTTACAAAAGTGTACAGAACTCTGTCAGCATAAAAAATTAAGTTCAAGATGTGAGGCACAAATTTTAAATAATACTGCATAACATATATAATCTAAAGGAAGCTATTCTTTCCAGAATTACATTTTATAAATTCAAGTTCCTTTTGGTCAGCACTATAATATTTTTGTTACTTGGGAGAGTAGAGAATATACTGTTTGACTCAGCTGTTAAACTGCTGTTTGAGACACCTGCCTCCCACATCAAACTGCCTTGGTTAAAGTCCCAGTCTCAACTCCAATTCTGGCTTCCTGATAATGCAAACCCTGAGAGGCACCAGGTGCTGGGTTCAGTACCTGGGTCCTTGTCAATCAGGTAAGAGACCTGGGTAGAGTTCTGGGCTCCTGGCTTCAGCCTGGCCTTGCACTGGATGTTTTGGGCATTTGGGGAGTGGACCAATAGATGGAAGATTTCTCTTTGTCTCTGTTGATATTTGTCTTTCAAATAAATTTTTTAAAAAAGAAAGAATAGCATTCTATGAAAAATCACTAAAAGTTATCATTTTGACAGTCTTGACAATGTGTCAAAGCTCCAGAATCCTATTTTTTCATAGTTCAAGCACTTGGATTCCCAACAGCAACGTGGGAGATGGAGTTCCTGGTCCCTGGCTTTGGCCTGGCCCAACCCTGGCCATTGAAGGCATTTGGGAAGTGAACCAGTGAGTAGAAGAGAATTCATTCTCTCTTTCTCCCTTTCTCCTCTACCTCTCTCTCTCCTTCCCTCCCTCCCTCTCAACCTCCCTCTCTTCTTGCTAGGCTTTTTGGACAAATCAACAAGACTTTAAAAAAAAAAAAACAAACCTTGCACGAGGGGGTAGATACTGTTCTCATGCTTGCAAGGAAGCACTTACTTTTCCTTAAGGTTACTTAATTCTAATCCTGCCTTCCACAGCATTTAGAACGTGTGCAGATTCTTTGAGAACAGTTAACAACAATAGTAAAAACGAATCACTTTTCCTTGTACTTAATATAGTTCAACTCTGTTATGGGTTTCACATTCCTTATAATTTAATCCTAAGATATCCAAAAACTGTTCTTGCCCTATCCCACACAGGACGTGTTGCACTCAAGCCCCAGTCCCCCCACCACCCAAGCCCCAGTCTCTGGGCAACAGGTCGCAGCTGCGGTCTGTTACCTTATTCACAACTTTCCTCCTCAGGAACCTGGACAGCAGTCCTTGCATGGGCTCGCCGTCCCACCGCAGCTGCACCCAGCGGAAGTGCTGCTGCACCAGCAGATCAGAGCCCTGCAGACAGGCCTTGGCAATGGTCCCCATCAGGAAGCAGTTCTCGTGAAAGTAGTAACACTCGGACGCTCCATTTCCTACAACACAAAGGTCCAGTCTCTGCAAGTCATTTGATGCGACAAATGCAATTTAAAACAAGTTCAAGACAGCAGAGTGTGGAGTGCCATTTGTGCTCTGGGGAAGCAAGTCATGGCAATGGTAAGACAGAAACTTCCTTCAAAGGCTTTGCCTAGTATCTCCCTCTCCTTACCTTTTTGGAAAGTGCATGGGCTTTCTGTGCTGCGATTTTCAAGAGGTGCCAAAAAGTCCCCCAATAATTCAGACAAGGAAGAATTCTCCAAATTTTCTAAGATGATGATGATTTTCTTCTTTACAGGAGATTGTTTCACTGGGATCAGACAAGCTGTGGTCAAAAGGGAAATGCGGTAATTAAAGCTTTTTCAAAAAATTTAAATGTGAAGATATAAAATGTTGGCAAAATGCGGTACAACGGATATGCTCTGAGACTGTGGAGGGGCGTGCTCTCTGTGGAGAAGAGTCTGACGTCATTCAATTCAGTTGAAGCTGCACACATGCACACACACTAACCCAGCATTCCTCCTCCCACGACAGATCCCACAGTCCAGAATCCATCAACAGGATGGATCAATAAGTAGGAGTGTAGTCACACAGCAGATATGAAATTACAATGACAAGTAATAGCATGAAGACTGTCACCACCAATACAGTAAGAAGTAAATATCAAAGAACATATATAATTGCATCATGAACTGTTCACCAGAGGGAATACTAAATATATAAATTAGGGATCCATACACAAGTCAAAAACTATAAACAAAAGCAAAGAAATGATTATCCAAAAACTAGTGGTGACCTTCAGAAGGAATGTTTATGAAGGGGAGAGGCACATTGGTTTACTCTGGAAGCTGAGTATATTCTATTCCTTGACCTGGTTGGTGGTTAACTGACTATCTCATTTAAAAATGATCTGAAAATGTTAGTGTGAATTTACATATATCTGTTTCACAATGTTAAACATTAAAAACCCTTGAATGGCCTTTAAATTTCATATATGAGCAAGTAAGATGTTCATAAAAGTATGAGGAGGCGTAAGTAGATCCCTTTCTCTCTTTTTACAGATCTCAGAGGAATGGAAGTGATTTGACTGTTTCAGAAATAATGGCAA
Organism: Sylvilagus floridanus; assembly: GCA_949820135.1. Classification (NCBI taxonomy): domain Eukaryota; kingdom Metazoa; phylum Chordata; class Mammalia; order Lagomorpha; family Leporidae; genus Sylvilagus; species Sylvilagus floridanus. The sequence goes on along the minus strand of OX463236.1, from coordinate 29,982,546 downwards.
GGAAAGAATAACACCTAAGACTTCTAAGTCTTATTTTAGTATTTGTTCCTCTCAGGATAGGAGGGAGTGACTTCCTATCAACCCAGAGTTAAAGATGAAATGTAAACAGGAAATTATAATATAAGAAGTTTTCACAAAGTTCACAGAAAATGCATATTCTGAAATAAAACTGCATGGTTGTCAAAATTTTTGTGGCAAAATAATCTTTTGATTCCCTTTTCCATAAACTTTACGATGTATCCTTGCTTATGGGAAACGAGTTATTGCACAGAGCACACTTAAAAGAGTGTCTGGCACCCAAGCACTTAAGTGTTATTACTATTTTAATTAAAAATGCACACAGCACTTACTATATACTAATCAACAAATTAAAACCTTTTTGTTTTCTTAAAGATCCTAAGATGTCCCAGTCTTAGCCAAAATAACCTCAGAAAAGAGACCATATGTAAAGTACTCCAGAGTAACATTGTCAAATACTCCAGCTTTCACAAAGACTCATGATAGAATGTTCTCTTAGTCTTCTTGTTGTTACTATAAACAATTCATTTTTGCTTTCCACAGAGGATCTGCTCCTAAGTCCAGCTTCCAGCTAGTGCAGACCATGGGAGTCAATAGTAACGGTTCAAGTAATTGGGTTCCTGACGCCCATATTTAAGATCTGGTTTTGGCCATTTTGTACCAGTCACTGTAGGCATTTGCAGAATGAACCAGTGGATGGAAGTGCCCTTCACCCCACTCTGTTTCTCAATAATTTTTTGAAAGAAAAACATGCATTGTAGAAGCATGATAAATCCCTAGTTGGTTAAAGTAACAACAATAGCCTAACAAATCTTTTCTACTCAGTGATTAAAAAAAATAGCAGGTTGATGGTTTATGTAGGTTTTTCTAACTTGGGACTAAAGGTATCCAGCTTTCCCCTGATTTGGGTTAAGTATATGGCTAGGTAAAGTGGCTCTTAAACTGCTGCAATGAACTGCACAGTATGAGAAGCAATATTTAACTGCAGTACAACAAATGCTTATCCAATGTCTTCTCACTACATGTACTATATGCTAAGTGCTATGGCATGCTGGAAGTGACGGACTGTAATTGGATGTGGGTGACATGTTCCACTGGGCATCTTAACAGATGGGCAGCTCAAGGGAAAGCTTTCTAGGTTTAGGGAATGGCATAGGCAGAAGAATAGAGGAAGGGCAGGGCTCAATTTTAGAAAGGATTGGTGCATAAGATCAAAGAGAGCATACCTGCCAGAGAGGCAAGATGGTGATCTCAAAGCTGATGCATAGCTCAGATCAGAACTGACTGGGGGAGAGGGGGTGGTGCTGTGGCATAGCGGGTAAAGCCACCGCCTGCAGTGCTGGCATCCCATATGGGTGCCAGTTCAAGTCCCGGCTGCTCCACTTTCAATCCAGCTCTCTGCTATAGCCTAGGAAAGCAGCAGAAGATGGCTCAAGTCCTTGGGCCCCTGCACCCATGTGGGAGACCTGGAAGAAGCTCCTGGCTCCTGGCTTTGGACTGGCATAGCTCCAACCATTGCAGCCAATTGGGGAGTGAACCATCGGATGGAAGACCCCTCTCCCCCCGCTTCCCCCCTCTCTCCCCCTCTCTCCCCCTCTCTCCCTCTCTCTGTGTAACTCTTTCAAATAAATAAATAGGTCTTTAAAAAAAGAAAGACTGGCTTGGAACCAAGGGTGGGCAACTTGAGTAGAATGAAGTCAAGCACTCAGAGCTGTGGGCAGCAGTAGAGTAGCAGGCTGCATGTTTGTCTTGCTCTGTACCTTAAGAATCAACAAGGATCCATACCCAGCAATTCTCAGCCATCTGATTGTTAAATTGGTCTGTGTTGGCCCTGGGCATGGACATTTTGTAATAGCTTCCCCATGACAGGAATATGCATGCAGGAGTGAGACCTGCTACTATGTAGCCTCAATACCCAGCCACAAATTAAATTGGAAGACTCAGCATGTCATGTTGAGAGAGAGAGACTACCAGCTCTGGGAGTAGTAGAAGTCTTTAAGGAAGGGAACAAACAGAACTTGACTCTTGGTCTGAGCTCCTCTCTGTGGCTAGAGAACTCACATGTCAGGCTCTTACTGCTTTCTTTAAGGCAAGCGGTGATGACGAAGCCCCGCCCAGGGCCAAAGCACAGGATGAAAAGGCAGTGTGGGATAGAGCCAATGAGGCTCAGTAGTTGACTTACTGAAGGCGAGGCAGACAGGGGACATCAGAGATGAGGCTACACAATTAGTGAAGGCAGAGAGAGCACATCAAAAGTATAACAGGGGTGGGAGATGAGCGTTGCTTCAGGTCTGATGTGTTTGATCAGGGAAGCATCCCTTGAAGATCTCTCTAGCAGATGCTGGGATATGAAGATTGGAGCAACTGGTGAAGATTCTGACTACAAATAAAATTATAGAAGAGCTGGAAATCTCTTGGAAAGGGTTAATAAAACACATTCTCCTAGGTTTATGGACAAAAATTGTATTGCTAATGATGATTTATCCCACATTTAATGGGCAGTTTGTGCACTAGCTAAAAAGGGGGTAAGGTTGCTGTTCACAACCATTGGGTTGCATTTCCACCTTATTCTTACCTTGATATCCTAGAACATACCTATCAAGGTCAATCAGTGTGGATTACTCTGATTAAAAAGTTTTATCCTCCAATGCTGCTGACCTTATTATCTAATTTTTTCAGTGTCTACTTCTCTATCTGACCATTTACATTCAACATCTTTAAACAAGCCAGTACAAAGATAAACTTTGAGTTGATAGTGTGGGTCTAGTTTTGGTTATTTAGCATGGTTTCAGGTCTAAAATACGTGTAATAATTATCCACAGAAACAATAACTCATTACAGTTTGGAGTTTTAAGGATTAACTAGCCTCTGACCATGGTTTATGGAGATGTGAAAGGTTCTTTTTGATCTGTGGACCAAAAGCACCCATTGAGATCCCTTTTGCTTTATGTTCCTCAAGAGCTCTGTTTGTGAAATAAGTTTACCTTTTCTGTCCTTTATGTTTCCAACTTGCAGGCTATATCAGCCTTGTGCCTCTCCTGTGGGTCCACTTCTTTGCTACCCTCTTTGCAAGGCTTAGGGTTATAGCCCAGGACTTTATACCCATATGGCTAAAGTCATTCAGCAACACTTGTTGGTTTAAAAGTAATCAACCTGCCACTTTTATAGTTCAACCCAAACTTCTTCATGTCAAGGGTAACCCCAAATCAATAATCTCCCCTTTGGGAACATAGAAAACACCCACCCCCTCCCCACCGCCTTTTGCACTGTCCAATTCAGTCAAGCTCTGTAAGGACAATGCTCTGAGAGCTCAAGTGAGACACCCAGAATGAATCTCCACTGAGCCTCCAGTGGTGCAGAGCAAAGGAGCTACACACTGATGGTGACTCCAGCAACCACAGTCTCCTAATACTGTCAGAGCTATTCCACCCTGATTCCTTCTAAGAAAAATTCTCACTCCCATGCAAAGCATTATTTTAAAATGCTGATCCAGTGTCGACATTTTTTTTTTTTTGCTATTTACTGAAATGTGTCATTTTAAAAAGAATCTTCCTTGTTAAGCCAACTCTATACCTTACTCAGAGGAGAAATCTGAGCTGAGCCTAAGTGCATTCATACCCTTCTCACCAAATAGCAGAGTCACAGGGTGTGACCCTTTCACAAAAGGCAATATTAAAAGCTAAGTGTGATTTTAGCAGAAATAAAACCAAAGTAGTCTGTGCTAACCTATGTCTATGTCAGTATTTTTTTTTTTTTTTTTTTTTTTTTTTTTTACAGGCAGAGTGGACAGTGAGAGAGAGAGACAGAGAGAAAGGTCTTCCTTTTGCCGTTGGTTCACCCTCCAATGGCCGCCGCGGTCGGCGCGCTGCGGCCGGCGCACCGCGCTCCTCCGATGGCAGGAGCCAGGAGCCAGGTGCTTTTCCTGGTCTCCCCATGGGGTGCAGGGCCCAAGCACCTGGGCCATCCTCCACTGCACTCCTGGGCCACAGCAGAGGGCTGGCCTGGAAGAGGGGCAACCGGGACAGAATCCGGTGCCCCGACCGGGACTAGAACCCGGTGTGCCGGCGCCGCAAGGCGGAGGATTAGCCTGTTGAGCCACGGCGCCGGCCTATGTCAGTATTTTTGAAGTGTTCTTGGGTCTTACAATCTTTTCTTCACTGGCACCATTTTTTAAAAAAGGACATTTATTTGAAAGCTAGAGTGACAGACACACACACACACACACACACACACACACACATACACACACATACACACACGGAGAGATCATCCATCAACTGGCTCACTTCAGAAATGACTGCAATGGCCAGGATTGCACCAGGCTGAAGCCAGCAGCAAGTAACTCTATCCCCATGTAGGTGGCAGGGGCCGATATACTTGGGCCATCTTTCACTGTTTTTCTGGGTGCATCAGTAGGGAGCTGGATCAGAAGTAGAGTAGGTGTGATTCAAACCAGTGCTCTGATATGAGCTGTTGGAGTCACAAGGGGCTGCTTAAGCACTATACCACAATGCTGACTGGTGCCATTTTAATCTCCATATAAGTTAATTATTTAAAATCATTTTACTACTGTTCCTTCTTTATTTTTGGTTCATATCCTACTATGGTTTATACTCAGTGGCTCTTTCCCCTGCTTTTCTTCTGCATAGTTGTAGAAAGGAACAAATTAGGTAATTTTTGGTGCTGTGCTCAGAACATAAAAGTTCCACATTCCATTCCCAGGCCAATTTAGGGATTTGACATTTCCTTCTTTGGGGAAATAAGATTAAAAAGTAGGAGTACTTGCAGAGTATTTCACCAGTCAGGGTATGCCTCATTTGCAGTAATGACATTGAGCTACCATAATTTCTTGTTAAATAAACAAGAGTGTCATTGATAATTCCTATACCCTCGTTATTCTAGAAGCTTGAGTGGAACAGCCTCTGAAAGTTTCCCATCACCCAGATCTCTGCGTTCTCTACTCCCTCTCCTCTTCTTGGCAATTGACCATTCCCTGCTATGTGATTTCTGTACAACAAAAGAAGGCACACCATGTCATTGACAACTCTTTCCCTTTGGTTCACTTGAGATTCCCTTGAACCTCTCCAAAACCCCTGGAGTTCCTACTAATTCTACCGAATGCATGGTATCCATGATCATTTCAATTGACCACCAATCAATAGTGGTGTGTCCTATTGAGAAGTGGATGATGGAGGTGGTGGGTGAGTGTTGGGAGATGGAAATGGACAACAGTAAGGACAAGATGAGATGCCAGACCATAATATTCCTGACATGACATCTGAGAGCTTTAACTTTTATTCTGGGGCCATTGGCATACAATAGCAGGACAATACCATGAGCAGTAGCATATCCCAGAGTGAGATCCTGGGAGGTTCTATGGAGGATCCATAAAGGAGTAACAGCAGAGAAAATAGAAGGGGCTAATGATGAGAAAGAAATGACAGGAGGCAGGGGAAATGAAGAGCAGAGAAAGTGAGGTAAAGAAAACAGATTCAACAGAAGAGAGGGACTACCTAGACACGGGGAAGGTGGCCAACTGAACAGTCTAGAGTGGTCACTCCGCTAATCCATGCAACTGCAGTCTTACCACTTGACCTCTGTCATTGTGCCTTTGCTTGGTTACTAAAAAGCGAAGGAAGATATTGACCTTTATTAAATGCAGAAGAAATGGCCTTCCATATTTCAAAATGCTGCCATTTCCTTGAACTTAATCTGTAGATTTTATTCAATTTCAGTCCATTGTTCAAAACTTTCCTTTAGCAGGACAGGTATTTGGCCTAGAGATTAAGATGCCAGGATCCTGTATCAGAGTACCTGGGTTTAATGCCCCTGGCCTGGGACTCCGGTTTCCTGCCAATGTGCACCCTGGGAGGCATCAGTGATGGGTCACCCATATGGGAGACCCAGCTTGACTTCCTGACGTTGGCTTGGTCCAGCCCCAGGCATTGGGAGTATTTGGGGAGTGAACAAGTGGATGAGAGCACTGTCTTTATCTCCCAAATAAACAAAAAGCTTTCATTTTTATAATCTAAAAATTCATTCGATCCTTATGCCCTGTCATTAACAACTCCTTTATCAACTCCCAAGTTCTCCAAACTAACTTCTTTCCACTTTCACTCTAAGCAAGTTCTTCTACTGTGACACCAGGATAGGACTAAGAAGACTTTTTCTTTTGATTATGATATTTTCTGCATCAGGAAATTGACCCATTCATTCAAGACAATTATCAGCAATTAATCTGGAAGGCTAAATAGAAGAACAAGCTAGAGTGCTAGCCTTCGAAGAGATCATAATATAACTAATATAACATGTGTGTGAAGCAAGGCAGAAGTCCAAATAATATGCTCACTGCTTCAACCTACAGTTAGATATACACAAAGTGCACTGCTGTTCACTAGAAGTGCTGTACATTGTGAATTAATACTATAACTAGTACTCCAACAGTATTTACAGTTTGTGTCTCTATGTGAGGGCAAACTGCTGAAATCTTTACGTAATATGTACTAAACTGATCTTCTGTGTATAAAGAGAATTGAAAATGAATCTTGATGTGAACAGAAGGGGAGAGGGAGCGGGAGAGGGGAGGGTAGCGGGAGGGAGGGAGCCATTGTAATCCATAAGCTGTACTTCGGAAATTTATATTTTTTAAATAAAAGCTTTATATATATAAAAAAAAGAATGTCTTGTCCACGAGACATTCATCCGAGGTGTCTTTAAAGCATTTTAACAGAGTTCTTGTTCTGTAGTTTATAGAAGGGCAGAGGCCACTCTGTTCTAACCATTAGTGGACAGCACACTACTTTGCACAGCACTTGTTATGTGATAGTCACAGCATGGGGAGGGGGAGGAGGGGAGCTTAGTGTTTACTCTGTAATTCTAGAGGAAGCTGCCGCAGAGGCAAAGACATGGAAAATGGAAAGCAATGCACATGTCAGAGAGAAACACCACATTCTGATGGAGTATAGACATCTACCTTAGAAAGGTCAGAAAAGCAAATCAAGTGGATCAGTGCCCCCAAATAGAAGGTCTTGACTGGCATCAGCTTAGTTCAGAGGTCAACAGAGGGAGGTGGCGGGGCAGAGTCAGAAACGGGTGTTAGAGCTGTTCAGGCCTGTGCTGGGTGTTGAGGGAGGAAGAGCAGTAGACAGAGAAGCCATTTACAGCAAAGTGGCTGAGTTACGGGAGGGGGGGCACCAAGCTTCATGGTGCCAATGGAGGGGGTGGATATAAAAGGCACTTTGAGATGGGCCTGGCAAGGATGTGACCATGGACTGGCTATAGGACCAGCGTTAGGTGTCTGTAAGTGAGAGGTCCTGGGGGGTTCTCTGTGGCTCACCTGTGCATTAAAAATAAATTAAAACATTGAAAGGACAAAACCCAAACATTTACACAAAAAAATCTGGATTTGTGGCTTCTTTGTAGAAATTTCCAGATCTCATAACATTGTAACTGCATGAAGAAGCTACTGGAACTGACTGCGGCCAGCCCTCTGGGAGGCGGGGCATCCCTTCTGTCTGCCTCAGTTCCAGTGTAGCTTGTTAGCATCTGCAGGCATTTAGGCTTTCATGTCTGGCAACAAGACGTGTTTCTTCTATGAGAGCCAAGGGACAGTCTCTCTCCAAATCAAGAAGTTGGGAAGAGGAGCTCTTTTTAAGAAGATGCTTACTGTAGCATCTTCTTTATTATTCTTATTTATTTATAATTTATTTATTTGAAAGGCAGAGTGACAAGGACACACTCATACACGTATCTTCCAACCCCTAGTTCAGGAGCCAAGAACTCCCATCTGAGTCTCCCAAATTGGTGGTAGGAACCAAAGTACTTGGCCATCATCTGCTGCTTCCCAAGCACATTAGCAGTAAGCTAAATTGAAACTGCAGAGTAGCCAGGATTTGAACTTGGCACTTTGATTTGAGATGCAGGCACTCTAGGCATTGGCTTAACCTGCTGTGTCATGATGCCCACCCTGTCACTATGGATTCTAAAATGCTGAGTTGGTCACCTTCGCATCCCTCATGACCTAATCCACTGCTAATTTTCTTAGCTCTCTCAACTTTGAGCAGAATTCAATGCACAGTTGCCATCTACCCTGAGAGAATGAGAAAAACTTTTTTGGTTCTTGCTTGACATGAACAAGACAAACTCAAAAAAATATGAGGGACTGTTGTTAAATAACTAAGGGAGAAAAACAGACATCTTGTACAGGGGACTATTAAGGAGCAGTGGCTGGAGGAGAGCTAGACAGCTTGCATTTAAGTCTCGCTCTGTGCTTTTGCTGTGGGATCTTCAGCAAGGTATGAACCTGTCTCAAGGGTTTTCATGTTTGCAAATCAGGGATGGTGATTGTACCTGTGTCAGTGAGTTGTAGGTTAATAAATATAGTGTTTAGAGTAGGGCCCATCAGAGAAAGTGCTTAATCAATGTTAGCTGCAATTGGCAATAGCTGTGATTGGAAAAAAAAAATGCTGTGGTACAGCAGGTAAAACTGCCTCCTGCAATACTGACATTCCATGTGGGTACCAGTTCATATCCAAGATGCTCCATTTCTGATGCAGTTCCCTGCTAAAGTCCTGAGAAAAGCAGAAGATGGCCTGAGTGTTTGGGCCCCTGCCATCCATGTGGGAGACCCAAGTGAAGCTCCTGGCTTTGGCCTGGCCCAGCACTGTTGCAGCCACCTGAGGAGTGAACCAGTGGATGCACAATCTCTCTGTAACTGACTTTCAAATAAATAAACCTTTACAAATTATTTGAGAGGCACAGAGACAGAGGAAGCTCCCATAGCCTTATTAATTCTCCAAATGCCTACCATGGCTGAAGCTGGGCCAAGCTGAAGGTGGGAGTTGGGAACTTGATCTAGTCTCCCACATAAGTGGCAGCAACCCACTGATTTGAGCCATCACTGTTGCTTCCCAGGATCCACATCATCAGGAAGCTGAAAGAGGGTGTTGAACCCAGGTATGCTGATAAGGGAGATGGGCACATTAACAAGTATCTTAACTGCTGGGCCAAAGCCCCACTTCTCATTTCTTGATTAAGACACTGCAGGTAATTTGAATGTTCCTAAGCCTCAGCCACAGGGTCTTCCCTCATCATGGTTCCAAGGATGGGAAGTGCCCTTCCCTCTAAGAGTGATTCTGATTCTATGTCTAAACTCACGCTTCTATGATTGGTGGCTGCCTCCTTCAGCCCTCCCCAGAAGTCCCTGTGGCTTTGATTCCATGGAGGCTAAAATCTGGTCTGTTCCAGTGTCATGGCTGGTACTGCAGAGCTCTACTGTGTGATGCTGTTTCTGTGAAGTTTGCGTATAAGGCTCTGGAGCCTGAAATAGGAAACTCATGACTAGCATTATGTTAATACTCATGGCGAATCCTGAGTCTGCCACAACAGAGGGTTGGCAAGTTACTGTACCTTTCTGTGCCTATTTCTCCACTGTTGAAATGGAAATCATGATCTCTCAGGCACAGGCTGTTGTGGAGACCAAATGAATTGATCAGTACAAGTAATGTACTTTGGAAACTGGTCAATGGCTTTCCCAGGAGAAATGGGGGAAATTCTACCCCAGATGCAGAAACAAGGGGCTGATTGTAGAGAACTTATGAAGGAAAAAATTTACTACAGGGGCTGGAATTGTGGTGTAGTGAGTTGTTACCACTTATGACACCAGCATCCCACTTCGGAGCACCATTTTGAGTCCTGGTTGCTCCATTTCCAATCGAGCTCCCTGCTGATGCACCTGGGAAAGCAGCAGAAGATGGTCCAAATGCTTGGGCCCCTGCACCCGTGTGAGAGACCTGGATGGAGTTCTGGGCTCCTGGCATCACTCTGAAGCAGCCCATTAGGGGAGTGAGCCAGAAAATGTGGACCTATGTGGTGTGCATGTGTGTGAGAGAGAGAAGTTCTGCCTATCAAATAAATAAGTAAATCTAAAATTAGAAAGAAATCCTTTAAAAATTTACTAAAAGTTTATCTATTTTTTAGTATTACCAAGCACCAGCAATTCTAAACAGCATCATAGCTGTGGCACTCAATCCCACTAGGGTGGACTGCTTCCACCACCTCCTCCTTGGTACACCTCTGGTGCCAGTTGTTCCGGTTCTCATGGCAATGAATGATTAATACCAAAGATGAAAAGGAGAAAATCCAAGGTTCTTAACAAACTCAATGTTATATACAAGAAAACATTTTGCAAGTGTTCACATGGGTTCCCAATTTTCATACTGCAACTATTGAGTAGTTGAAAAGCCAACCTCCATGTGTCCCCAAGCAACGAAGTTTACCTTCTTTTAGTGACATACTTGAAGAGCATGCTTTTAGTCACCACAACCCAATTCCCAGAAATTCTCTTACCACTACTGATGAACAGGTCTAATAGCTGCTCCTTGGAGAAACCTGCATCCACTTCAGCTCTTACTATTTCACAGGAAAATCCTGCAGCCATTTGTCTGTGCTAGGAAAAGAAAACAAGAGTGACTGGTTGTATATGCTTCACAATTAAAAAAAAAAAAAAGGAGAGGGTGTATAAACAATACCTTCATGCAGAGTGCAAGCTGATGTGCTATGAACTCTTGCAAGCTTCCTTCAGGGCCATGGAATATGACATTATGATATTGCTCGACCTTGGAACAAACCAAGACATGACTTTAAGTGACGGTGCTAAGTTGAGAGGGGAGAAACATGGAACACAAGTGTGACATCCCCTTTTAATGGTCCCCAGGTTTTCAAAAGTTAAGTAACAATATTTTAGCCATTAGCTTTATTTATTGGGCACATGAAGTTTCTCATTTTAATGTGATCTAATCTTTAGCAGGAGCCAACATTTTATAGAAGAGTATACTCGGTACCCTCCATCTCCACGGTGAGTTGCAGGATGTTGGCTAGGAATCTCAGGTTCAATTGTGTTTTGTACCTTGCAGATGCTCTTCCCTTTGAATTTCCCCAATGCATATTTTGCATTTTTATGGTAAAAATAACAAAATGACAGTTTGGGGAAATATATATAAAACAGATAAGAAGCTAAGTAATCTCTTAGATCGACTATGTATATCTTACTCCATTCCAGAATTCAGTATTTTAAAGAAATCTAGGTAAAGATGGGTCATTTTACTTAGTAAAAAAAAAAAAAAAAAAAAGTAAATCTACTAGCTGGATGTGTATAGTTTTTTTTTCTTTTTTTTTTTTTTGACAGAGTTAGTGAGAGAGAAAGAGAGAAAGGTCTTCCTTCCATTGGTTCACCCCCCAAATGGCCTCCATGGCCGGCTCTGCGCCGAGCAGAAGCCAGGAGCCAGGTGCTTCCTCCTGTCTCCCATGCAGGTACTGGGTCCAAGCACTTGGGCCATCATCCACACTGCCTTCCCAGGCCAGAGCAGAGATCTGGACTGGAAGAGGAGCAACCGAGACAGACCGGTGCCCCAACCGGGACTAGAACCCGGGGTGCCGGCACCACAGGTGGAGGATTAGCCTAGTGAGCCACGGCACTGGCCAGAAGAAACTTTCTTAATCTTGGCCCTTTAAAATGGCCTTTGGTCTCCAAGGAAACCAAGTCATAATAGGAAAGCCAGGCTTGACACCAGGAGTCAGGCATGAGCTAAGGAGGAAAGGGGTCCTGTAAGAAGCCCCTTGATGGACTGGTGCTGTAGCGTAGCAGTTAGTCACCACCTGCAGTGCGGGCATTACATATGGGTGCTGGTTCGAATCCTGGCTGCTCCACTTCTGATCCAGCTCCCTTCTAATGTGCCTGGGAAGGTAGTGGAAGATGGCCCAAGTGCTTGGGCCCCTGCACCTATGTAGGAGACCTGGAAGAAGCTCTTGGCTCCTGACTTCAGATCAGGCCAGCTCCAGCCATTGTAGCCATGTGGGGGATGAACCAGCAGATGGAATACTTTTCTCTCTTTCCCTGCCTCTCTAACTCTGCCTTTCAAATAAGTAAATAAATCTTTTGAAAAAAAAAAAAGAAGAAATTCCTTGATATTTGGTTTGGTACTGGTTTTTAGGCTCTGAAAACCAATGTATCCTTGACTTTCTAAGCTTGAATACTATTCCGTTATTGGTAAGCCTTCGGCAAAAGGCTTACCAATGTCTGGTAGTAACACAACAGTGGCTGTGGCTGTCGTGTTAGAATCCTAAAGCCAAAGGATGAACTCGGCAGTGGCCTGGGCTCTTTCCTGTGGTCTTGGTGATCTCTGAGCCAAGCAGTGGTACAGGTACAGCCAAGGACCAAGACTGGAACTAGGACATCTGCAGAGACACAGGAGAGAGGGAAATCCTATTTCAGCTGAGATTCTGGAGCTACAAGACTTCGTTATAAACTGTTGCCCAGATTATCTAGTTATGGCCTCTTTCTCTCAATGTTGAATGGAACATGGAAAGTCCTTTTGATTTGCATAATCAGGCTTTTTTTTTTTTTTTTTTTTTGCTTAGGGAATTTTTCTTCTATGGTTTTGGTAATTTCTCCCCTTCTAGTTCTCTTTCTTTCTAAGGAACACTTACAGTGTTTAAGCTCTGTCTTCTCTGAGGGTACCCTTCATCCAGTCCATCATTACCCTAACTGTCTTTCTCTCCTACCTTCTGGGAGAGCTACACAAATGAGTCTTGCACACACTGAACAAGGCCATTCGCTACCTTACTTCTCTGTATTGTCTCAAGAACAGCTTTACGCCATTGCATTTTCAGTCGTTATCATTATTCCTTACCTCTTCCATCTCCTTTCTAACAGTTTTAATCCTGACCTAGACTCTACCAAGGCTTCCTGCTCTGCTTTTATCATCTATCTCCATGCAATCTATAGCGAATGAAGCTAATTTTCGAAGCCTCTTGTTTTCCTCGTTGTTCTGGTCTGAATATTTGCGTCCCAGCTGAACTTCTACTCTCCTCAAGGTGGTATAGTGGAGGTGGGAGCCTTTGAAAGGGTTAGTGCCCATGTAAAGGAGGCTGGCAAGAGGTCCCTCCCTTGCTGCTTCTACCACATGAGGACACAGGGAGAAAGAACCACAAGTAAACCAGGAAATAGGCACTCATCCGACCCTGATTCTGCTGGCACCTTGAAAACAGCATGGGGATTTCTTAAAAAACTCAGAATAGACTTGCATATGACCCAGCAATCCCACTACTGGGTACATACCCAAAAGACATGAACACAATGCATCAAAGAGATACGTGCACCACCATGTTTACAGCAGCACTGTTCACAAAAGCCAAAAGAGGCAATCAAAAAAAGGTATCCATCATCAGATGAATGGATAAAGAAAAATGTGGTATACACACAATGCAATATTATTCAGCTATAAAGGTAATGAAATTCTACCATTTGCAGCAAAATGGATGCAACTGGAGGACATACTGTTGAATGAACTAAACTGGACACAAATACCACTTGTTCTCTAAGTGGGAGCTAAGATTAAAAATAAAACACAAACCAAAAAAGAAATGCCTGTGTGTATCAGTATTACTGCAAATATACCTTTCTCAAACCAGTGGTTAGGAATGGTATACTAGTAAGTTTTCATAGTTTGGGAATGCTTTAAAATCTATCATATGTGAGTGAAATTGTCACTTTTCATTTGACTATTATTTATAGTCCTTGCCTATACTCCTGCTAAACTAGGATCTTTTTTGTTTTTACCCGAGGAACTCTTTATTTGGTGGAGAATTAAGCCCTTCATTGTAATAAAAATTAAAAATATGTTATCTGAAAAACTAAAAAGGGGCACTGTAATTCACTAGGCTAATCCTCAGCCTTGTGGCGCCAGCACACCCGGGTTCTAGTCCCGGTCGGGGCACCGGATTCTGTCCCAGTTGCTCCTCTTCCAGTCCAGCACTCTGCTGTGGCCTGGGAGTGCAGTGGAGGATGGCCCAAGTGCTTGGGCCCTGCACCCGCATGGGAGACCAGGGGGAAGCACCTGGCTCCTGGCTTCAGATCAGTGCAGTGCTGGCTACGGTGGCCATTTAGGGGGTGAATCAACAGAAGGAAGACCTTTCTGTCTCTCTTTCTCTGTCTAACCCTGCTTATAAAAAAAAAAAAAACTAGAAAGGAAGGAAGAAAAAAATAGGGCAGGGGGAGGAAGGGAAAAATCCTTATTTTCTTATAATTGCATCTATTAACTATATTGGATCTCTTAAAAACTAAAACAACCCAATTTTTAAAAATAATTTTTAGAATGCTTTCTTCCCTTGAGTTCTCAGAAAAAGCACTGTGGTATAAATCCATAAGTATACCATTCATTTGTTATTATTATTTATGTTCTGGGAAACCACAGGAAGAATTCTGCAGAAAAACAGGATGTGTGCAGCACCACTGGCTTCTCTCACTGTACACTACTTTCCTGGCTGACTCCTCTCATTAGGTCAATGGGTGGATGGCAGGCTGTTGACCACTGATGTCTCAAGCTGGTAGTTAAACTGTAGAATCTAGGATCTGTAGTGATGGGATGAGATGCTGCTGACCACCATGCAGACAAGCACACGTGGATGAACTCTGGCCTCAGAGAGCAGCTAGCGCAGGATGCTCCTGTCTCCATCTCTGCAGAGAATGCCTCTGGCTAACACATCTGTATGGATGCAACCCGGTCTCACCAACCCCCACCAACTTCCTGCTTGGTTATTTCCAGGCACTGCAGTGTCTACATGGATGTGGAAGGACATGTATTAACATGGAGTGGAGGAAAATACCACAGTGCTGCCAAAAGCAGAGACTAACCTATGAAGGATAGATGCCTAATTTTTTAACCAGTATAAATCTTGCTCTTGGAAACAGAAAGATGGTAAGAAAAGCATGATAGTGTATTCTAACCTAATCTTAGGTGGATTGCACCTATGTGGAGAGAACGTTCTATCGCACCTAAACATAGTGAACATTTTTTCCAGATTCTTGCCAAAGGAAGACTTCAGTTCTATATTTCTCTGTTATTGTAAGGTTTTGTCACTTTTCAAAAATATTTTAGTGAGAAATAGTGAATTAGGTACTGCTAACCAGGAGCAATTTTAAGCCAGAACTCTTGAGCTCTTCAAATTAATTCCAAATTGCTACAGTTTATTGGGTAGCAATTCTATCACAAGGAATAGATTGATTCACATCAGTGAAACAGGGTACAGATTTCAAGATTGACTGAATAGTCTACCCTTGAGATTTTCACCAGCATTGCCATTTAATCTTGTCTCCGTTCTGAAAGCAAGAGTGCTCTATTCATTATAGCCATACTGTGAAACTGCCTACTTTCTTAAGATTGATTTTCAAATTGTGAAACTGCCTACTTTCTTAAGATTGATTTTCAAATCAAACAACAGCAAGGGGCTCAACTTCATAGATAAGTCATTTTCAGTTTCAACACCTATTTGTTCTCATACTGTAGGATTTTAGGAAATACAGGCAGGAACTATTCAATTTAAAATTTCATTGAAAAGGCCATTCACTAGCAGTAAGCCCTTTATGTTTACATAGTCTAATATCCTTTATAGGGTAAAGCATACTATGAATATATTAATGAATTAGGCAAAAGTAAAACAAAGGCAGAGACTCCCAGATCATCCATACATTCTAGTACCCTTATTCTACTGGCAGGTGCCTTTCCATTTCAGGTATTGCTAATTTTTTTGTCAATGGTATTTTGTTCTATTTCATCAAATGTTATAGAGTTATGTTGATGGCCATTTAAAATCTGAATAAAAATTAATTACTGAGAACAAATTACTGTTACTCAATTTAAGTTCTGTCAAGAAGCATAATTGATCTGTTTTAGAATTATATTTCTGCAAACATCAAGATCTAGGGTATAATGAATGTACATGCTCCATGCTTCCAGTAGAGGGCTCTAAAGATAAACAGATCAATTGATGGATAGACAGGCAGGCAGATTGGGGGGGGGGGTAGTTAATTATTTTAATTGTGTTAAAGGGAGGTCTGCTCTTCAAAACTGAATATTCAACTCCACTTGCACGGTTATGGCCTGTATAATGATCGCCAGAATCATCTGCTTTACAGTGTGACATTTCTGCTTATGAGTGAAGGGACACTGGCCTCATCGTTACAATGGGTACCAATCCCTTTTATTATTGTGTCTTCACAGCTATTCAGGAAGCTCATCACAAGTCAGTGAGCGCTTTGTGAGGCAAATAGATTCTGGATTAAACACAAACAACTGACCTCCACAATGGAGCAACTATCCCTTTATTATTCTTTTCTCCCACAATGTTTTTCTGCAGAATGGAGTTTACTACAGCAGCTGTGGTTCTATTACCATCAATGTGGTACTGGGATGTACGTTCAGATGGGTGGCATTTTAAACCAGCAAACTTTGACTTTTGTTTGGAGTCACACTTGTCAGACCTAATTTGAGGAGTGGTTCTACTGTTCAGGGGAAGTTTTAGGTCTCTTTGTGCTGAGACACCAAATTCACACACAAAAAAAGGAAAATAAAGGGTTTTACTGAGTCAATAAAATTGGAGTGGATATAGCTTAAGGATATGTGCCTTACAGCTGGAAATTTTATTCTAATTTCTTCTGATTATCGATTTTTAAGAACTAATTCATCTGTGACATCATATCCACAAATGATACAATTACTATCAGTCCTTCATAGAAAATTTTCCCAAACATACACATCCAGAATTTGGAAAACAACTAGAATCCATTTTGCAGAGTATTAAATCATTTGCAAAATCCCTCTTTATAGATTAGTTATAAGGAAGTAATGAGAATTCCTAAGGAATGATAGTTCATACACACACGCGTGCACACACACACACACCATTTAAAAATAATTAGCTTATTTAAACTGTAAAAGCCAGTATGAGATTTGTTTATTCACTTGAAATGACTGGTTCTCACTTATTGACATAACAACAACCTGGGACTATAGCTATTTAAAAAGAAAATATAATAGAAAGGTGTAGGGGCTGGTGTCTGGCATAGAGATTAAGACTTCATTTGGGAAGCCCACATCATATAGGAGTGCCTGGGTTCAATTCCCCACTCTGGTTCCTGCTCCTACTTTCCTGAGGAGGTGCATCCTGGGAGGCAGCGGTGTTGGCTCTAGTGCTTAGATTCCTGCCACTTGAGAAGAGCTTAGAATATAATAAGTGCTCAATAAAAGTCAGCTGTTACTACGTTAGCACATCTATTATTCAGGTTTTCAGTAATTCAGAACACATCAATGTGCCTTTAGTCATCTGTGGCACTGAGAGGGGATACAACACTATCCCCAGGGGCTTCTTATCTCACCTGGCACAAAGCCCAAAGTCCATGCATTGGCCACTTCTTGGACCTCATTGCTTGAGAAAGGCCTGGCAACTTGTGTGTCTGGAATTCCCTCTGCCTTAAACACTCTACAAAGCTACCTCCATTTGGTTTTCTGTTCAAGCATCCCTACAGAAAGATCTCTCCAAATAATTCCAATAAGTAAAAAAGAGCTTTTTGCTTTCCCTTCCACCTGGTCATCTCCCTAGCTGCTTTACTTTTCTTAATACTTAATAATTAGTAATAATTAATAATACTTAATAATTAGTAATGATCATTACACTAAGTTTGTGTTGTTTATTCTTTAAAAAAAAAAAGTCTGTCTTCTCCACTTGAGTGTAAGCTCTTTGAGTTCTGGGAGTGTCATACATGGCTCTAACTTAAGTCTCTAAAACATTGCCCATATGTAGGAGGCTCTCAAAACACAGTTGTCAAACAATTGAATTAAATCATAGGACAGAAAAACATGTCACACGAGGTGTACCCTTGAAGGGCTTATTATCTTCTTTAAGAGAGGAACTGGTCATAGCGGTCACAGTTTACTGTTGTTCCAATCACTTTAATTTTTCAAGTGATTGCTGAGGTAAATGAATTTTTTATTATACCCATCCAAGAGTTAATTGTTAACTTAAGAAATTCCCTTTATATCCACTCACTATATTTGTAATAGAACAACTAATTGAGTAGCTGGTTTGTTGGTTATTGGTGTTTAAATTCATCTTATGCACCAGGATGCACATATAGAAGAGTAGCAGGAATATTCTGCATAGAATGTGCCTGGGAGACATTTCATTTTACAGATATGCTAATGCGTAATTGTAATTCAATTGCATAGATTTCCTATTAATTTTGATAAGTAAAATTCATACGAGGCCATTGTTATGGACTAGGGATCCTGCCCTGGGTCCAAAAAGAGCACACTAAAATAAAAATGGAGTCACTCACACTAAAGTTCTGTGTTACCACGGGGTAGGTGTTTGGTGCAGTGGTAAAGGAGGCTGCTTGGACTGCCAGGATCCATATCAGAGTGCCTGGGTTTGAGTCTGGCCTCAGTTCCCTATTCTAGCTCCCTGCTGGCGTGCACTCAGGGAGGCAGCAAACATCGATTAAACACTTGGGTCCTTGCCCCCCAACTAGGGAAACCTAGTTTTAGTCCCAGACTCCTGGGTTAGGCCTGGCCCAGCTCTGTTAGCTGCATGTGGAGGGTAAAGCAGTGGATAAAAGATTTCAGTTTGTCTCTGCCTTTCACATGGAAAATAAAATGTCTTCTGTCACCAAATCAAATGAAACTAAGCTGTTTTCTGAATGCTCCAGAAATCAGAAGAGTTAAGTTAAAAATCAGCCGAGTTGGAAATAATGAAGTTCCTTCTGCTTAATCCTTACAAAAAACTAATCTGATTCTAAGAAATCCATTATTTTTCTATTGTTCTGGCTCCATATTCCTGCCTTACAAGCAAAGTCACTTTTGAAGTGGCCAATCTTTTTCTTTTTTGCTTTTTTCAGCCCTTTTCTATCTATAAAACAAAACTCTTCTGCCTAGCCCCTTGGAACATTTATTCCATTTTATTTTTACTATTTATCATTTTATTTACTTATTAGTTTTAGACTTGCAAAATAAAGTCCATCAAGGTCTTTAACTTAACATGATTGTAATTTTGGGTTTTGTTTTCAGCATCTAAGTGGGAGGAAGGAAGAGCTTGGGGCCAGAACCTTGCCTGGGACTGGAAAGTGGACAGGGAAGAAGGGAGGGTAGCCAGTGGTTCTACCAGAGGATTCCCCAGGAGGCCTGAGGCTCATATTCCTCAAAGCGTAGCTGGTCACACCTTTCAACCCTCATGCATGAGATGCACTCCTTCCCACCAGACACACCCTTCACATCCACTCTGCTGCTTCCCAGAAGAGGAGCAAATAGAACAGAAGACAAATGAGAAGAGTCTGGTTCAGAAGCCATTGGCTTTCCCATCCTGAGAGGCTTCTGCATCATGATTTGCTACTGGGGCTGGCCCAAAAAGGCCAGTCCCAATTGTAAGATCCATGGAAAAGTTCTGAGTACTTCTTTTTATCAGTAATAAAAACAAAGATGTCAGCCCATGTTCACGGAGACTGTAAAGTGTTCAAGTCTAACTCATATTTTTTTTTAAAAAAGGCTATCCAAATCAAGTCAAGCAAAGCTATCATTTACTTGCTGTTTTACCCCATTAGTATTAGAGCTGCCCACAGATACACAGTCCGTCAGGGACTTGCACACTTCTGGCTTCATCGCTTACTAGGTGTGTGGCCTTGGGCACACAGTTTGACCCGTCTTTGCTTCAATTTCCTTATCTATAAAATGGGTAAAAGTATCTATCTCCTAGGGATGTTGTGAAGAATAAAAGACACCCAAAAAGCACTACACCTACTACCTGACTTGCGGTATGTATTTAATGATCGCCACGCACCCTTCAAGTTATTCATTCTGAGCCTAGCATTTGTTACCTTCCCCCAGCAGGCATGGTTCCCCTCCTCTGCTTAGTAACAGCCCGCACCCAGCAGGTGCGGCCATGAGTGTACATTCTAGTCCCTGGCGTGTGGGCAGAAATGAGGAGTGTAACTCAGCCTGCCTGAAAGGGAGGGCTTGCCCTCCAGGTGCTCCTCCCTCAGGCTAGGATGGAGGGGTGGTGATTACCTTTGAGCTAGAGACACCAATGCCACATAGGGAAAAGTGGAGCAGTCACAGGGCTCCTCCCTGGGCCTCCCACCTGCTTGGATTTATGCATTTGAGAAAAATAAACTTCCATGCTATTTAATCTATAATTATTTGGTTCCTATGAAAGTGGCCAAATCAACATGGTAACTAATGCTGGCCTATTTAGTCCATTTTTGAATTATAAATATTGTTAGTAATGCATTTTCATATGTATGGTCTTTTCTTTCCATACGATGGTTATTTGTTTGATGTCTAGTCCTTGTCCTATGAAGACGACCCCTCCTGACAAAATGATAATGCTTCACAAGTTACTGGTGGCCTCTTGGCGCAGGCAATGGACTCCTGGACAGCAGTGACGCATTCAGTCTACGTGAGGGGCATGCGCCAGGGAGGGAAGGCAGTGGTGCAAGAACACAGGGCCCAGGCTGAGTTGGGGCTGGCACTCCCTGAACGTCCATGGCTACCCTGTATTCTGGTGCAGGGATGGGAAAGAGAGGCTTGCCCAGGGCGTCCCTACCAGCCGGAGGTAGTTCTGCAGCGTCTTCAGAGGAATCATGGATGCGTACGTCACACTACTAAGGCAGCCTTCTTGAGGGCCTGTAAGAAATAGACACAGGAGAGAAATGGGCTCTTCCCCATTCAGTATAAATGACCAAAACACAACCGAATGCATCCTAGCATACCATACACTTGTGGACATATGCAGACAGAGTTGAATTCCATCAAGAAGCACTGGTGTGCGTTTGCCATGGTGAAAATACTGCCATTCTCTGTATGGGCAGGTAGACAGCCACTGATCTTGGCTTCTCCAGAGCTCCCTCAGGAAACCTACCTACCTTCCCGCAATTCCAGCCCCCACACTGTAGCTGGTACCTGGAAGATCACTGTTTTACTGTTCAGAAGCAAAAGTCATCGTAGATAACCCCAATCCTCAGGAAGTTGTAGCCTTGGCCAACATTGATGCAGAGGTCTGGGATTTCCCTTTAGGTGTCAATCCCTCATCCCCCCAACACTGCCATTCACTCCATATGTTGTTTGAACCTAAGGAATTTTCTAGGGTATAGTTCCCCCCCCTTATACTTTTTTTATTTCAGTAAATTGAGATCACACAATGAAACTTTATTAATTGAGACTAAATATTTGAAAAGTCACAAGTATGGAAACCACATGATTAAATCAGAAGCCTTGCAGCATCAAGGGCCAAGAAATTTTGTTTTTTTAAACCAGTTACTAGTGGGTTGATCTTAGGGCAAGAAAAACAATCTGAGTGAGCCTTAATTTTCTTGTGACTAAAATGAGGATAAGCAGGAATTACAAGGGTACCACAAATAGTTCATAGAAAGATGTTTATTTTGGTGCAAAAATTTTTTTGGTATCTATGCATGGGGTAAGCAATGTGGCACAGCAGGTTAAGCCACTGCTTGGAACACTCAAATTCTATATCAAAGTGCTGGGTTCAAGCCCCATCTTCTACTTTTGATCCAACCACCTGCTCATGTATACCCTGGGAGGTAGCAGATGATGGCTCAAGTACTTGAGTCCCTGCCCTCCACAGAGGAGACTCAGACTCTGCCTCCTGTTTTGAATTGGCCTAGCCTTAGCTATTATAGGCATTTGGGGAGTGAACTCTCTCTTGCTAGCTCTGCCTTCCAAATAAAAAGAAAAAGAATGTTGAAAAACAGAAAGGAGGTACATGCATATGTTTTTTCAAAATATGCATTTTCCATGAAGTTTGTGAAAGCCTTTGTAAGCAATGGACTTCAAGGTTTTTCCTTTTTCTGCACCAAAATAAACTAATCATTTAATCCCATTTTCCATAAATTGTTTGATGTACTTAAGTATATATCTCATTGAGTTGTTATAATGATTACATGATTTTACATTATGTCTTATGCCATAAATAATGGGGCCTTCCACAGAGAGGTGCTAACTGAACACTAGCCTCTTCCATTATAATAATCATGTTATACACATATGTGGAGCAAATGTGGTGGCACAGTGAGCTACACTGCCACCTGTAACACTGGCATCCCATGGCAGTGCTAGTTTGAGTCCTGGCTGCTCTGCTTCCAATCCAACTCCCAGCAAATGTGTCTTGGTAGGCAGTGGGGGAATGGTCCAAGTACTTGGGCCCCTGCCACCCATGTGGGAGACCAAGATAAAGCTCTGGGCTCCCAGCTTCAGCTTTGACCAGCTCCAGCCATTGTGACCATTTAGGGAGTGGAGCGCAGCTGGAAGATCTCTCCATCACTCATTCAAATCAATCAATCAATCAATCAATCAATCAGCCCTCACTGCGCTTGACAGTATCAAAAGACATTTCTGTTTTTATCATCTCTGTCACTCTCCAATTACACGTCCCTGAGGCCTTCGCTTGTGCCTCGTGTGGGAAGCAATCAGAAGGGTCGGAACCAGTAAACTCGACAGACAGCAACATGGGTGTTAGAAATATGGCTTTGGATTTTGCTTTCTCTTGCTCCAGTGTTTCCAAAGTCATCTTAGCGCCTCACAGCGGGATCCCTACCCGCAGGGCCAGAGGAAGCAGGATGAACACATGCAGGTTAAAGAAGCCGCACCGTGAGCCAGCCACGGAACAAACTGTCTTTGCACACCCTCTCGGGATGGAACAGCATTACCTGACAGAAGCGCCGTGACTTGCTCTGTCTTGTTCATCCTCACGAAGTCCCACGGGGACGGGGCGAAGCTCCGACCTGCTGGCCACGGCATATTTCCTAGTTTGAAAAAATGAAACAAAATGTCAGTGGCAGCTTGAAAGAAATTGTTCTCTTAAGGGTACACATATATTCTCCTCTGTAAGAGCCCCATGGAATCCATAGCTTAAATAGTCAAGGGCACACACAAGAACATCTAGAAGGTCACACAAGGGATTAACTCCTAAAAAACAAAACAAAAACAAAAACAAAACCTTCTGTGGAAGTTCTTCACACTACTGAATTTCCCAAAGCAGTCCTTAGGAGAAATTAAAGGAGATATCCAGATGGCAGGATATCAAGATAGCAAAAAATAATACCAAATACTTCCGGGGTTGAGTTCTGAAGAGCAAAGATAACGGAACCTAAAGCTGCTTTCTGGCTCTTACAATGCCTGCTTTAAAAAGCCCAAGCACTGCGGAGGAAACATCAGAACCTTTATGATCTGGTCTGTGCACCCTTCCAGCACATTCTTGATCCCTGGGGCAGGGCGGGTACTTTCAGGTGCTCAAAATAAGGCAAGCCTGCTCCCAGCCAGGGCCTCTGCCCTTCCTGCTCAGACAGGAACCACTTCACAGATGTTTGTTCTCACCAGGCTTAGTAGTAGGTACTGTCACCTCATCCCTTCCACAGGGCAGGTTTTAACTAACTATGTTCAGCACGAGCCTAAGATACAAGCATATCCCACCTACAGTCCTCTATCTGTTGGCCTGAAGTTCTAATGTAGTTTGGGCTATGATCCAGCAAAACAACTTACATACTATACACCAATAACAATGTTATAATTACCCATCATCAAGTGGCTACAGTCAGGCACTTGAACTAAGTCCTTTAACCACAAAAACTCAATGATTTTTAGACCTGAAGTGCCACTAGTGTTCTACACATCTGTGATAAGCATAAGCGCTGGGCAGGGTCAAGCCTTAGCACCCACTACTCCTGGAGCTATGTTTATCTGGTGGAGGGGAACGTGCATGCACTTTGGCCAACTTCTGGATTGGCTATAGCAAGGCTGCCGAGGTCCCATTGCCTTTAGATCCTTGTAGTGTGGCCCTCGTTTGCCAGACAGTGGCACAGTCACACTTTGAATAACACTCTGTCATGCGACCAGAATGTGTTCCTGAGAATCATCTTCTGACTTATTTTCTGAATGCAAATCAATGATCTAACATTTCTGTAAAAATATGAATGATCATGCTAAAGATTCATACAATCAAGTTTTCATGAATATTTTTTCTACAAACCAGTGGTAATAAACATTTTCCAAGGGAAGTAGCACATATGAGCAAGGAGAATAAAACACTTCCTGATAGAAGATGATACGTCCATGTGAATAGCAAAGCGCACCCTCCCCTCAGCCATGAGCCTTCCTTTTCAACACGCTGCTGTTGAAAGTATACAAGCTTCCCACTGGACAAGCTATGACTTGCATCCTGACTGCTTTGCTCGTTAATTGTGTGACTGCAGCTAAGTCCTCTTTATCTACTTATCTGTACAATGAGGGTGTTGGAAGGACCTTTTGCTTATAAAGCTCCCAGCATGGCCTTGCAAAGGAGCAGATTCCCCGGTTCTCCTGGTCCAAGAGCAAGGAAACTACCCAAGGACGAATAACATGTATGGAGCACTTACCACGCTCACCAGAAAGCAAACCTTTTATTTTTAAGTCCTTTGGAGTCTGCTTTATGGTGTCTATCAAGCAGAAATAACCAGTTAGTGCCTGACTCATGCCATATGGAGCTTTGAGCCTGTCTTCATTAAAGTGCTTCTTCCAAATCTAAAGTCCCTCAGGGCACTTATCCTGCAGGGAAGGATAACCCACCACAGCACCCCTGGCAGGACCCAAGACAGATCCGAAGCCGAGTTCAGGACTGTACATCAATAAGCAGCTGCCGTGTGTTTAGTTTCTTGCATTTATTTAAAACACCAGGCATGATCACCGAGCCTCAGCAAGGGCGCTCATGTTCCTAATGCTTGAGTATTACTTGAGGCATAAAAACATTTATATTATCAGGCAATATTATGTAATGGCTACATTGTGACTATTCAAATTTTTCAGTGCCAGCAGCTGCCACAAGGGAACTCTGAATGCTTCATCAATGAATGTCAGATTATGAAGCCCACACATGCAAATAAACCCAGAAATGCAATGTTCTCTTCACAGTGAGAGTGCTGGTACCTAGCGTGATGCATCGTACACTGCTTGCGCTGAGGCCGATGCTAGAGTCGGTGGTGTTATTAAATGTCACGTCTTCCAGACTCCACCACCCATCAGAAGAGATTGCTTGAAAATGATTTGTCAGTGCTTGACTCACTGCTTTTGAAAAATCATCCCATGATGTCTGTTTCCGGATACTTAAAGTACATATTGTGTTTTCGCACTCAAAATCATCGGAACCACAGTTGTCTGGTTGAATCTCACCTATGGAAATCCTTAAGGGTATTTTAAGAGCATCTGTTAGAAGAATAAAAGAATTAGATGTTTAAAATAAAATACTGATAGAAAAAAAATAGCAAAATCAGTATCTTAACTAAGCAAAAAAACAAAAATACAAAAAAGCAATACTAGTATACAAATTAAGCAGATATGAACATCTGTAAAAAAGTCAAAGAAAAGTTATCAAAGTAACATTGAGTGTTCTTATTCTAGAGTAAACTTTGTTCTCCCAATCTCTTCACATGTCTTTGGAAATATATTAGGTAAACTGTCACTTTTTCATTTATTTTTTAAAGATTTATTGATATATTTTGAAAGAGTTACAGACAGAGGTGGAGAGACAGACAGAGGGAGATGGTCCATCAACTGGCCGTAATGATCAGCGCTGGGCCAAGTCAATGCCAATAGCTTCTTCCAGGTCTCCCACATGGACGACAGGGACCCAGGTACTTAGGGCACCTTGCACTGCTTTTCCCAGGCACATTAGCTGGGAGCTGGATCAGAGGTGGAGTAGCTAGGACATGAACTGGTGCCCATGTGAGATGCCAGCATTGTAGGCAGCAACTTTAACCACTATGGCACGATACCATCTCTGTGAGATGTGTTTTGTTCCATGTATCTTTAGTCCTTTCTTTATCACTGACTCCCTTCAGTGAGATTATCTTAAAAAAATACCTGGGAAAATCTCACTTGACCTTGAATTCTTTGTATTCTTCTTATCTTCATAGACAATGCCATGAACAAGGAAGCTTAAAGAGGGAATAGGTCAGTATGCTTAGAATAAAGGCTTAGATTCATATAGAGCTTGGTTTGCACCTCAGGTTCAGCCTTCTACCAGCTATATGTACTTGATAAATTGCCTTGATCTCTCTACTGAAATTTCTTCTTGTATAAAATGGAAGGAATTTGCACAGAGTTGTTAGGAAAAGAACTTGCACTTGTGGTAGGTTTGACATACTATTTTTACATGGTAAACAGTGCGGTAGGAGCTATTGTTTTCTTCTTTTTAAAGACTGTATTTATTTATTTGAAAGGCAGAGTAACAGAGAGAGAGGGAAGGTAAGAGAGAGAGATAAAGAGATTTGCCATCTGCTGATTCACTCCCCAAATGGCCTCAACAGGCAAGGCTGGGCCAGGACGAAGCCAGGAACTTCATATGGGCCTTCTATGAATGTGGTAGGGGCTCAAGGACTTGGGCCATCTTCCACTGCTTTCCCAGGCAAATCAGCAGGGAGCTGGATGGGAAGTGGAGCAGCTGGGACTTGAATCAGTGCCCATATGGGAGGCTGGCATTTCAGGTCGCAGCTTTTACCCACTGTGCCACAATGGCAACCCCGTAGGAACTTTACAAATGAGCTTTTTTCCATCTCTGACACCCACTGAAGGAGGCTCCACTGAGGTGGGTGGTACCACATCTACTTCTGCTCTCATACACTGAGTGCTTACTAAGAGTCACCTATGTTTGTTCCCAAGTCTTTTATGTCTGCTTAGCTCATTATTCTAATTAGTGCATTAAATATCCCACAAACTGATGAAATAGGAATTACTGTTCCTATGAAAATTGAGTTGAATGCCAGCTAATGAAGTATGTGATAATTATAGGAAATATGAAAAAAATGCAATCATCTTTGGACAGATCCCACCTTTAGTCTGTATCACAAATGTGGTCAGGTACTCAAACACTAGAAATCATAGATGATGCATTAAAGGTAGGGCTTGTGCAAACAAGAATATGAGGGTACTCCCAAAGCTTCAGGAAGATGAATTAAAAGATGCGTTTACATGTATTTTGGTGCATAAGAATTCTGAAGTTCATGTTGCTCCTTTGCCATTCCCTTTACTTTTTCTAAACTCCTTAATAATAGAGTATTCAGGGCAACTTTCTCCTATTTTTTCTATGTTTAGTCCCATAATAAGTGATCTCATCTAGTCCCATGATTTCAAACATCACTGATAGAGTGCTGACTCCCAGATTTATACATCCAGCTCACACTTGTCTCCAGAATTTCTGCTGACTTGACATCTCCACATGCACATCCTGACAGACATCTCAGACTCACACATTCAGAACAGAACCCCTGACCTTCAGTACCAAAACCTGCCTACGCACAGCATCCTCTTCAAGATAACAGTGACTCCATCCTGCCAGTTGCTCAGACTGAACACCTGATTTATCCTGGAATCCTCCCTCTCATGCTCTGCCTCAATCCGTGAGGATTTTCACCTCTATATTCAGCTGTATCCAGACCCAAGCACTTCATCTGCTACAGTCCTACATACAACCATCATTATTGTGTCTCACCTGCTTTCCCACAGTCATGCCCTAACAGATGATTCTGATTCTACCATGACTTAGTACAACCTGTTCTCCAAAAGCAGCCAGTGACACTGCTACAACGCACATCAGCTCTGTCCCTCTCATGGCAACCTCGAGTCTTTACAAGAGCCCACAGATGCCAATAGGCCTCCACCCTATCCTGCAACTTCTCTGACCTATGTTCCTACCTATCTCCCCTCACTTATCCCAGTCACCTTGTTGTTCTTTCAGTTCCTCAGACACATCAGGTACATCCTACCTCAGGGCTTCTATGTGCTTGATGTTCCTCTTGGAAAATTTTACCTGTAATCTCTACATAGCTGCCCTTTACCTTTGCTTAAATGTCGTAAGAGTGAGGCTACCTTTACCAACACTGTAAAAACTAAAACCCAGCCCCAGTATTCTCATCCCCCTTGGTCATTTTCATAGCACATCTCACCATTTTATAATGCCATATAACAAATTATATTTGAGTTTATTGTTCACTTGCTGTCTCTTAATGTTAGACTGTAAGTTCATGACAGCAATCTTCTTAAAAAAATTCTCTGACATACCCATGTGGCTAGGACAGGCTTGGCACATACAAGAGTTCAGTGGATGCTTATTGAATGAATAAATGAAAGGGCAGACTTTTGCAAGAGTTCCCCCAATTCCTTTCCACATTATGCATTGCTTACAATAATCAGTTTCTGCCAACAGAACTGCATGAAACTTGTCTCACTTTTAGTAACGACTTCCTATTTGCCAAATGTGATTGGCTCTCTTCTCAACCCACACAGCCTAGGCCGTTTGATGCTATTGAATTATTTCTTGCTCTATGAAACAATCCTAATCTGAGCCTGATAAGACTATTGTTTTCTCACTATCTTCCCTTCTAATATTTTTTGTAAGCAACTTTGTCCTCTATGCTGCCCTTGAAATCAGGATTCCTTTAGGCTCGGTCTGCGGGCCTCTTTTTCCTGATCCTACACTTCTCTCCCTGTTAGTGATGGGTCTGTGTCCTGGCAGCCATGGCAGTCTTCCCTAGCCCAGCTGCCACTCAGCTATTTCAGACCCCCATTCCCTCCCCTACTTCGTACAGTCAACATCTCCCTTTAGGGCATCCTATACAGAGACAATATGTTCACATTACCAACCTCTCATGTCAATCATTCAACTATTTTTCAGTATCCACAGCATTGTGTCAAAACTTACACATAGGATTGAACCACAGTGCATAATACATACCTTTCCATCCTCACCTGCCTCTTGTCCCCTGCACTGAAGATAGGGGTAACTGCCCATAGAGACTCTAAAGCACCGTGCATGCCAATGCCTGCAGACACGCTGCTGGTTCACCTGGAATGCTCTACCTTCAGCTCTTTTTGAGCCCAGCCCTTCTGTTCTCACTTCAGTCCTCCTCAGGGAAGCTCTTACCTCGCATGCACTGACACTTTGCCTCATTTAAAGTACTCATAACAAATATAGGCTTGGAGTTGTATTTTTAAAACTTTACACAGATGGTTTTATATTACATTTCCTTTCATAGCTGCCTTCTTAACATTTCTGAGTGTTGCTATGGTGATTTCTGTAGGTAAAACTTATTTTTATGTTCTATCTGTAACTTTAGAACATGGATTTTCTACTATCCATTCTCCCAAAAGATTTCCACTTGGAATGCTTTCCAGGTTCTCCTAGGACCTACAATGTTGCAGTGAACATCATCTCATGTCTTCTGGCACACAGGTGCAAGAGTGCCTCTAGCTTATGGACCGAAATAAAGAATAAAACAGGTTTGTTAAATAAAGATAAAGGGCCTCCTTTGTGTTGCTTTGACATCCTCTGTTCCTCTGTGCTTACCCTCTACACATCATTTGCACTGACAGGTTCTGTTGTCAGCTGTATGGAAGTCATCTTCCAATCTATATGCACATCCTCTCGTTTCACTTCCCACACATCGTCAGAATCACAAACCTTACAAATACTAAGAAATTATTCACTCTTTCATTCACCAACATATAAGCAATTATTATCCCCAGTTAACAGATGAGCAAACTGAGGTCAGGGAATGTTCAGCATCTTGCCTGAGGTAACACAGACCTCAAAGAAGACTGGGACTAAGTCCAGTTTTCCACAAAATGTGCACTTACAAGTCCTGCCGACATTTCTGAGACAGGAATTACACCTGGGTTCCCGGGTGAAATATTTTGTTAAAGGATTTGCCAGTCCCCATGTTGAGGATTTTCCATCCCTCTCCTTACTGGATGTCATTTTCCTGTCTACCAAACTTAATCTAACTCCTGACACACTTAATTTAAACTTCTTGGTGCTATACTTGTTCCCAGACTCTCTATAGATGGATTTGTCTCATATGGAGCTACCAACTTGGTTTTCTAAACAGATTTATTTATTTTATTTGAAAGGCAGAGTTACAGAGAGAGGCAGAGGCAGAGGCAGAGAGAGAGAGAGAGAGAGAGAGAGAGAGATCTTTCATCTGCTGGCTTACTTCCCAGAAGGCCACAATGGCTGGAGCTGGGCCAGTCCAAAGCCAGGAGCCAGGAGCTTCTTCTAGGTCTCCCACATGGAAGCTGGGGCCCAAAGACTTGGGCCTTCTTCCACTGCTTTCCCTGGCACATTAGCAGGAATCTGGATCAGAAGTGGAGCAGCCGGGACTGGTACTGGTGCCCACATGGGATGCCAGTGCTGCAGGTGGTGATTTAACTTGCTACATCAGTGCTGGCCCCTGCCTACTTGATTTTAAAACACCACTTGAATTATAGGCACTGTTGAGAATCTCATTAGCTCTTCTTTGCTCGTCATGTGAAATCAAAACTACTAATACTGCACTACACTGCCTCAAACATCCACTTCCCTGTACCAATTTTCCAGCTCTAATTCAGCCAAGCCAATGTTCTTCTCTTTCATGTCCCACATACTGTAACTATCAATGTGCATTTCTTTCATTTCTCCATGTTTAATTTCAAAAAGTGGAATTTAAATAAATGATAGCATTAGCATTTCAGAACAAATTTTCAGTCCAATAGAAAATTTTCCATTTCACTATCAGTTTACGTTCTGTTGATGTACATAAAAAGCTGCAATGTTTTTACCAAAGTGTTCTTATAGCTTGGACAAAGTCTATGAAGCATAGTTTCAGTCAACAGTGATTCAGAAGTTTAAGGTCCTGAAAGTGAGATTTTGATAAAGAATGTAGTCCTTGTGTGAACCAAAAATTTCTCATTTTCTTTTATCCCTTATTAAAATATCCTTATAGCTTGCACATATTCTTCCCAACATTCTTTAGTTTCCTTTACCAGATAAGAGAATACACATCTATGTATTGGACTGAAGGTTAAAACTACTTTTAAAATTCTGCTTTTCTTAAAGTTGAACTACTGACACAATTGGTTGGATCAACAGATTGGGTTATAATCTTGACACAAGAGGTCATAATATTTTATATGACCTAGAACTTCATATTCACAAACACATGAGTGAAGCTTTCATAAAATACACTGAGGAATACACGCACTCAGAGCTGGAAGCAATCCCAAAGATTATCAATTATCTTCAGAGACAGGTGGACAACCAGGCACTGGGAGACACACAAGCTGCCCGGTTCATGGAGGCAGCTGATGCAGAGTACACAGCGTGGTTTCCTCAACCTTGCCAGTGTAATGTCTACAAAGATAATCTAAGTCATATGAGAAAAGCGACAATTATTTAAATTGCTCTCCTAGGTCAGTAAGATACAAGGGAGAGCTAGCATTATTTGAATAATGATTTAGTTTTGCAAAAAACCATTCTGTGTGAAAAAAATCACAGCCACATTCATAATCAATAAGGTGCTTTTGCAGTAGCTGGGACACAGAAAACGTAAAGAGGATGAGGAAACTGTGGTTGCAGTAATATTTTTTTCATTATTCCAGAGGTACCAGCAGAGTACAGGAAAAAATAAACAACAGGCTTCAAAGATCACTCACTCAGATTCTCCAGCAAGTGCTTGCAGTCATCCGTAGCAACATCATGCACAGTCCGATTGCACTTGTCTCTCTTTTCTGGCTCCAGCCCTCCATGCCTACATAAGATTTCTAGGCAGTTCTGTAAAGACAAGAACTCCATTATCTCCGAATCCAAATGAATTAAATTGAATACAAAACCCAAGAGAAAAGGCAGCTGTCTGTAGCAAGCCAATCAAGAATTCACAGCAAGAAATCTTATTTCAATTCCAGCAATCCAAACATACAGATTAATCTCCGATTAACGTAAAGATTGTCTGGGAATGCAAATCAAAGAGTGCTTCATTTAAATGAGAACCACAGATAATAACGTAGCTCCAAATAAAGTCTTTTATGTGTTCAGGAAAAAAATTTAGCTTACTAATCAGTTTGCAGTGTAAAATTAAGAGTAAAATTGCCTTCAGCAGACAGTATCCTATTATGGTATTTTGGCAAAATAAAGCAAAAAGACTTTTGCTACAATTGGATGCCCCTTGCTGTCTTTGAGACTTCAAACTACTTCCCTGGGAACGTAAGTGCAGGGGTCCAAGTTTACCAATTCTGTACAGAATCCTCATAAGCACTTACATATTTGAGATCACATGCTGACCTACTTTTTATTAATATGTGAACTCCGTGTTGATCATGCTTTTTAGAAAACAATTCTCAGTAGATACTGAAGTTACATTCTCTCTATGTCTGTTTTTTTCTGTGTTAGTTACATAAATATCCATTCAAAATATATCAGTAACAATGAACTGAATAGTCTTTGTCACCAATAATTTTTCAAAGGTGAAGTGAAAACTACACATATTCACATATTCTAATAAACAACTGCAGTGCAGAGTATTGCATGAATTCTACTACATCAACTTTTACACTTCATGGCTTCTCTACTGATTTTCCAGAATACACAGAAAAGTGAATAGATCCAAAATCATGAGAAGGAACCAACAACTCCAACAAGTAATGTCCTCCCCATTGATTCTCTATACACACTCATTCACTCACCCTCTCATGCTAGTAAACAGGCAGCCAGAAAGCCTCTCTCATCTTGCTGTAGAACTCCCTTTTTCTGTTTTGCCAAGTACACTTTTCCTTTTCTAATGTGAAGTATCCTTAGTGAAGCATAGCATCCACACAGAGAGGTAACACAAAGAACTGGATGGCTTGAAGCATCAGCCCAGGGAAGATCCTCACAGGAGCACTGCAGAAGCCTATGTTCCACCTGAGTCACCCCAATTCCCTCGCCTCCAGGGTCAATACTCTCCTGAGTTCCAGGATTAGAGATTTGTTTAGCCTATTTCTTAACTATACAAATGGAATCATACTGCAGTTATACTTTTATATTTGGCTTCCTTAATTCAACATTGTCTTCAGACGCATTCATGTGCTGGGAATAGTCATAATTCACATTCTTATTTAAAAAAAAATAAGACTCCTATGTGGTATTCTGTTATATCAGGAGTGGGGAACCTTTTTTTCTGCCAAGGGTCATTTGGATATTGATGACATCATTCATGGGCCACCCAAAGTTATCAACTTAAAAATCAGCCTGCTATAGCATTAGATAATTTCAAATCCCACCTGCAGGTACCTTGGCAGGGCCAGACAAAATGATTTCATAGGACTTACACATGGGCCAGATGTTCCCCACTGCTGCTCTATGAATATACCACAGTTTACCGATCCATGTACTTGCAGGTGGACATTTGTGTTCTACTAATAACATTGTAGTGCACATCTTCTGGAGGTCACATGCTAGGCATATATACCAGTACTGGGCTGCAGGCATCTCTCCTATGTTAGTATATACTACAAAGAGCTTCCCAACACGGCTATATCACTTCCCACTCCCACAAGGAAGATGTGCGACTTCCAGTTGCTTCATATTGCTTCCCAACATCCTTTTAATGCAATTAGGAGTTCAGAACAAAGGATAGGAGCTCTCTAAGGGGCAGAAAGGAAAAACAAAGAGTATGCTAAAACCACCGAAAAGTTAAATTTGAGCAGAAGGCTTATGCTGGTTGGACAGCAAAGCTGATACAGAGAACATTTTTGGAATTAGGGAAATGAAAGTCCTGCAAACCACAGGAGTGGGACCAGAGGACTCCTCAGGAAAGCAAACTCATCTGCTTGCAAAGGGAGGCACCATTCTCATCCCGGAGCTGCTTGGACCACGGGGCTCCAAGTCTGGCTTTCACAGCTCTGTGGTTCACACTCAAGAAATCACTAAGCTAAGGAACTGACAACAAAGTCAAACATACAAAGAATACTTCTCATCAAACTGTTATTCCTCATTTGTTGGAAATCAGTAAATTAATATATTTAATGAGAAACTCAGATAATACTGACAAATTAACTCTAAGAAGCTTAAATAGCACGGAATCTGAAAACTAAACTTTGTAAATTCCCAATATGGGAAAAGAGAAAAAACACATTTGTTATATAAGTTGTAGCAAAATTGTACAAGCGCCAAAGAAGACTTGATTATAATCCTGCCAATACAAATGATTATATCTAGCTGTTGATAATTTATTTGAAGTTTTTTTGGTTGTTATTTCAGATTACTTATCTGGGTTTCAATTATCTGTATCTCATATGGTCGTTATATGACTTAAATGAAAAGTATATATAAAACACTTTTATTCTGATGTGCACCATACTCTAATACATATTAGCAGCTGGTACTATTCTAATCGACGCCATCACCACCAATTAGAAAACAAACCAAGTATTCAGTTAACTGGTGAGATATTATAGCATATCTACAAGTACCACCAATCCCAGGCTACTTCTAGGAGGTATTTCTTCAAGTTACAAACAAGAATGACAAACGATGCAAGACACACATTTGCAGCTCTGTTGAGTTAAGATTCTTTCATTTCTGACCTCCAAAGTGAATTACTTCCAATGTCTATTGTGCTCAGGTAGGTGAGCAGGCAACATTAAAAGTAGTGACTTTCTCTTTAAGGAAGTATGAAATGTCAGTGTCCTTGTGGGTAGGGCCATCCAAACACTGCTACAAGTGCAGATTCTACGGCTGCTCTGGCTCCACGGGGAACATAAGGAAGATGAAACCTGTGATCCAATGGACACTGAACAGCTACAATAAGCATTTGAGTACCCGGTAAGTTCCAGGCACAGTTCCAACACTTTGCAAGTATGTAACATTCACTTAACTCCTAGATGACTTTTTCAACATGGTACTAAACACTTGTGCCAGCTGATAAGTCAGGGCTGAGGGTCCTGAAGATGAAGAAGGTGGCATTTGCAGGTTGTAGGCAGGAATGCAAAGTACTGCAGAGAGTTAGGCTTGGGTGGAATAGGCACTGGGAAGGGGGCTGTGTAAGGGATGAGAGAAAAGGATTACTTATGGAAGGACAGGAAGTGAGAAAGACTGAGGGAAGCTATGGAGGCTCTCTCCATGCTGGGGTTGTAGGAGGAGGAAAAGCGCTATGACACCAGTCACTGATTCTTGAAATGTATTCCCAGGAAGCTGAAATTGGGCAAGGTGTCCTATCCAAGTGATATGGAGTAAAGAGTTGTGATGAATCATATTAAGCAGAAATCCTGTTAATTAGGATACACATTCATTTGCTATAAGAGAGACTAAAAAGGTGCTTCAACTTTCACTTGTACTCAACACTTCATTTACCAAAATGTAGGGATGTAGTTTTAGTTACTTGCAATAGGAGACTGGAGATTGTTAGGTGACCATGGGCCGTGCAAAAACAAGGGGATCCATCATTACAAAGGAAGGGTAGAAGAGATGGTGAGCAATGACAGGCAGTCTCTACCATGTTCATTCAAGGAGAGCTGAGAAGCAAAGTCCCAGTACCTGGGAGACTAAGTAGAAACACCAAGCCAAAGTATTGGAGACAAAATCAAAGTCAATATCAGCAGTCAATACTTTGAGAATAGGCAGAAGGAGAGAAAACGAAAATAGTTTGCAAGTACACAAGTGAGGCCCAACTCAAGTGCTGGGGTGTGAGTGTAGCTATTTTGCAGGGGCAGGGAGAAGAAACCATTAAAATGGGAAATGATGCAAAAAGCAAAAAGGTTGCCCTAGGTGTGAGTGCTCATAGATGAAGTCAGCTGGAATCAGCTGTGAATGGCTGAGTGCTGAGCAGTTTGGTTACTTCTCTGTAGGCAGAGGGATGTGTTTGGGTATCAGTGCACAGGAAGATGTACTGGAAAGGGACCAGGTAAGGAAGAACTGCAATAGTCTACACACTCATTGATTCAACAAAAATCTGGGCCAGAAACTGTCTTGGGTACAGTATATCCAAAGACAAGAAGGGATTTTTCTGGAGGAGGTGGAGCAGGAGAGAGGCATGCCAACAATTACAATAACACACAAGCTCTGTAAGTGAAGTGTGGAGATTTGCCCTGGGAACATCTAGCTCCTGGGAGCCAAGATTGAACCTGAGATGTTTTCCAGGCAGAGAAGACTCAGGCAGGAGAAGAGGCCACGTGAGGTAACAGAACAGCAGATACAAAGACAAGGAGAAGACAGCAAGCATGGGATACCTGCACAGCAGCTGGTCATGCACCATCAGAGCACAGAATGCATTGGAAAAGGACACAGAACGAGCTGTGGAGAAGGAATCAGGTGAGCTCCCTGTTAGAGGAGCCCTCACATGGCAGTGTGAAGGGGGTGAGAGACTGGAAATGAGGAGCATGAATGCGTGTGGGCCACAGGTGACGAGGGCTCCCCAAGGGCAGTGTCCCCGAGACCAGGGAGGAGGTGACACATTCTAAGTTCACTTGAAAAGGGATAAAATCCAGAGCTGTGTCCATCATTTAAGTTCATTAAGTTAGGAAGATGGAACAAGTCAACACAGATGCCAGGTGATGTTACAAGATGAAAAGAGGACAAATAAGAGAGGTGGCAGAGTGGTTAAGGGGTCCAATTGGAGCTGTCTGGTAAAAGCAAAAAGGCTACTGACCAATTAGGTGACCATCAGTAGGATTATTACATAATGGCCTAAACTAGAACACTCTTAAAAGTAAAAGGTGACACTTAAAATAATCACAGTTCAGGAAGTGGCACGATCAGGCTGTATTGGGAAGCTGGAAAGTTATCAAGGAGGGGCTGGCATTGTAGCAGAGCAGGTAAAGCCACTGCCCTCATTGCCAGCATGCTTTATGGGTGCCAGCTCCCTGCTAATGCATCTGGGAAAGCAAAGGAAATGGCCCAAGTGCTGCAGCCCCTGCCACCTATGTGGAAGACCCAGAAGAGGTTCCTAGCTTTTGGTTTTAGTCTGGGTGCCACCTTGCCATTGTGGCCATGTGGGGAATGAACCAGCAGATAGACGGTCTCTGCCTCTCCCTCTTGCTCTCTGAAACTCTGCTTTTCAAATAAATAAAATAATCCTTTAAAAGAGCAAAGTGATCAATGAGATGCTTTGTAAACTATAATCTTCTTAGGAAGAACTTCCTGGATAGACTCAGAAAATGCTCAGACAGTGCTTAGAGAGGAGACTGGAATCCCATGGATTACATTGTGGGAACCAACAAGATAGCTCAAGGGAAAAAGAACACAGTGAGTGGGGAAAGGGCTCAAAACCAACATCCAAAACAGAGGTGCTGGTGGAAAACACTGGAAAATCCATGGCATTAGTTGGTGATGTTTAAATTATCTTTAGGGTTCTGTCATTCAGTTGCTGCTGTTCAAAATAAGTGAGGAGTAAATACTATTCATTAAATATTCTAGAATGATTAATAAAAATTATCCTCCCATATGTTCATATATATGCTGATTTTTTTTAACAGGCAGTTAGAGAGAGAGAGAGAGAGAGAGAGAGAGAGAGAGAGAAAGGTCTTCCTTCCATTGGTTCGCTCCCCCAAATGGCCACTAACGCCGGTGTGCTGCACCGATCTGAAGCCAGGAGCTTCCTCCTGGTTTCCCATGTGGGTGCAGGGCCCAAGGACTTGGGCCATCCTTCGCTGCCTTCCTGGGCCACAGCAGAGAGCTGGACTGGAAGAAGAGCAATCGGGACAGAATCTGGCACCCCAACTGGGACTAGAAGTTGGGGTACCAGCGCCGCAGGTGGAGGATTAGCTTAGTGAGCTGTGGCGCTGGCTATGCTGGCATTTTCAAAAATAATTTTACCTAAAATCAGGAGACTCTCTCAGTGTTTCTGTCTCTCTCACAAACTATGGATTAAGCCACCACCGGCAGTGTCAGCATTCTACATGGGTACCAGTCCGAGTCCAGGCTGCTCGACTTCCAATCCAGTTCCCTGCTAATGTGCCTGGGAAAGGATTGGAAGACGGCCCCAGTGCTTGGGTCCCTACACCCTTGTGGGAGATCCAGATGAAGCTCCTGGCTTTGGCCTGGTCCAGCCTGGCTGTTGGGGCAATTTGGGGCATAAACAAGCAGAAAGAAGATCGATCCTTTCTCCCTCTCTGTAACTCAGATTTTTCTCTCTTTCTGTAACTCTGACTGAAATTTTTTTTCTAAATAAGGGAAAAAGAAAATAATCACAGAGAACCAAAAGTACCAAATCA
Source organism: Sylvilagus floridanus (assembly GCA_949820135.1). Classification (NCBI taxonomy): domain Eukaryota; kingdom Metazoa; phylum Chordata; class Mammalia; order Lagomorpha; family Leporidae; genus Sylvilagus; species Sylvilagus floridanus. The sequence continues at coordinate 29,944,660 of OX463236.1, read as the reverse complement.
GGACCCAGAGGACAGACTTCTATTTATCATGAGAAACATCTAGTTCTGATTACTTGGTATCTGGCTGGTACCTTCTGTAACTTTCTTCTCTCTAAACCAATTACCCAACTTTAGTGACTCCTTTTACTTGGTTCCCATGGAAGCCAAAACCTAGGAAGGAAGAATCCAAATCTTGGGGCCCCATATGAATCTTTGTACTGACTTCACCTAGGCTGCCTGGAAGATCAGGTGACTCAGTAGCTCACACTAACAATGGGGCAGACAGACCACAGTCCTAATGGATAGCAGTAGTGACCTAAAGAGGGCAATGAGAGGGCTACTGGCTGGCCAGCGGACAGCAGGTCTGCTTGGAGAGGACCTCCAGGATGCTGCAAGTAAAAATCAGAAAGGCAAGTAAAAGACCAGTTGTGGCGATAGGTGCCTGGGACCAGTGACTGCGGTAGAAACCTCAGTTAAAGCTGACAGGCTAGACACGCTCTGAAAACATGAGCAGGCAGCTGAGAATAGAGCTTGGTCCTTGCTTAGAGTCAAAAAACACAAGAGGAAAACCAAAATAATGAGAAAAGTTAAACATAATTGAAAAAATTAGTTAGAAGGGGAATGGGGGAAGCTTGGTGATATTGAAAACCCAAGGAGGGAAGAGTTTGTATCCAATACTCAACATGTAAACACCACAGAGATGGAGCAAGTCTGTACATGACTGGAAACCACAGGCTGTGGCAATTCAGAAGTGCCAGTACAACCTCCTGTCATCAAAAACTCATGCAAGCCCCCAAACAAAAGGCCTCCGGGTGAAGAGCTTTAACAACAGAGACATTCAAATCCGAACACTTTCCTTACTTTTCTTAATGTTCTGTTCCCAGAACTTGATGTGTTGAAGGTACCAGGACAGAACAGAGTTTAATTCAAATATTTTTCCATCTCTTCACACAGAAAGCTTATCCCTTAGTTAGTCTCTCTGGAACAGTCACAGGAGAGCTTTAGGAGATGGTGATTCGCATAAATTTCTTAACCACTGGGAAAAAGATCAAGAACTAAAATGGAAAAATTATTGATTTTAGAATTGGATCTTCTATGACTCAGCCTTGAAAAGTCAGTTACACGTTTTCTCGACGTACTTTCCTCATCTGTAACATAAGGGTGTTGGACTAATAGGTCCCACTGAGCTCTGAAATGTAGTTCTGCATTGAAATTCGTGTGGAAATTGAAGTCTTCTAAGATAACCATGACATGGCCACCTTATGTGGACTGGACACATTCATGTTATCAGAGAGAGAAAAAGCTCATTTTTAAGGTACACTTGTGATGAGTACAGAATCTTGACTAACACATTATTTCATAGTTGTAACTGATTTGCCCAGAAAACTGGTCTTAAACATGTTGGTTGTGAATGGATTGCCTTTCAGGAGAACCACCTTAGCCTGAGTATAAACATTTTGCAGGTAAATGTTGCAAATATATTTTCCTATATTTTTGACTAAGAAAGAAAGATGCATGATATAGTGCCAAGTATCAGGATTCCCTCCCAGCTTCTACCTAATAAACCCTCTGGGGATTAAATATCTTATTCATGCCATCAGGAAAACGCAAGTAAAAACCACAATGAGGTTTCACCTCTCCCCAGTTAGAATGGCTATCATCCAAAAATCAAAAAACACCTAAGAATAATTGTGTGTAAAGAGTTCAACCAATGGTATTACGTAGAACAACAACAACAAAAACCTAAAAGAAACCCCTGTTAGATATAAGAGCGAGAATAAGGGAGGAGATGTACAGTTTGGCACATGCTCAATTGGATTTACCCCTAATGGTAGAGCTAGAAATGTGCCAGGGGATTGCAAATCAATCCCATCAAGGTGGCATATACCAATGCCATCTCACTAGTCAAAGTGATCAATTTCAGTTCACAATTGATCATAATGATAGGATTAAGTATCAAAGGGATCACATAAACAAGACCAATGTCTGCTAATAATTGATAGAATTAAAAAAGGAGAGAATGACCCAACATGGGAAGCAGGATACACAGCAGACTCATAGAATGGCAGATGTCCTAAACAGCACTCTGGCCTCAGAATCAGCCCTTTAGGCATTCAGATCTGGCTAAAAAGCCCATGAGAATATCTCAGGCACGGAAAGTCAAGACACTGTGGCAAAAAAATGACCTAAATGAAAGATCTCTGTGAGTGAGATCCCTGTGGAAAGAACGGGCCATCAAAGAAGGAGGTACCTTTCTCTGAAGGGAGGAGAGAACTTCCACTTTGATTATGGCCTTGTCTAAATAAGATTAAAGTTGGCGAACTCAAGAGGCTTCCATAGCCTTGGCAGTTCATGATAAGAGCCTCGGGTGATTACTGACGTCACAAATAAGAGTGTCAATTGTTAAAACAACAACAGGAGTCACTGTGCACTTACTCCTCATGTAGGACCTCTGACCTTAATGTGTTGTGCTATGAGAATTAATGGTAAAACTAGTACTCAAATAGTACTTTATACTTTGTGTTTCTGTGTGGGTGCAAACTGTTGAAATCTTTACTTAGTATATACTAAGTTGATCTTCTGTATATAAAGATAATTAAAAATGAATCTTAATAAAGAATGGGATGGGAGAGGGAGTGGGAGATGGGATGGTTGCAGGTAGGAAGGAGGTTATGGGAGGGAAAGCTGCTATAATCCAAAGGTTATACTTTTGAAATTTATATTTATTAAATAAAAGTTTTTTTTAAAAGCTAAAAAAAAGACAAAAATAAAAAAATAAAAGCTGGTGAGGATATGGGGGGAAAGGTACCCTCTAAACTGTTGGTGGCAATGTAAATTACAAACATGGAAGACAGTATGGCGATTTCTCAGAAAGCTAAAAAATGATCTACAGTATAACGCAGCCACCCCACTCCTGGGAATTTACCCAGAGGAAAGCAAATCAATGTATGAAAAGAGTTGTCTGAACCCCTACATTTATTGCAGCTCAATTCACAATTCCCATCAACTGATGACTGGATAAAGAAAATGTGATATACATACACACACACACAATGGAATACTTCTGGTCCATAAAAAAGAATGAAATCCTATCTTTTGCAACAAAATGGATGCAACTGGAGATCATTATGCTTAGTAAAATAAGCCAGTCCCCAAAAGACAATTATCATGTTTTCTTTGTGATAGTTGATAAAGATTATTTAAAAAAATATAGGAATGAAATTGACATCTTATATTGATTATTGTTTATAGCCCTTGTCTATATTACTTTGGAGCAGTGTTTTTTCTACTTTTTCTTGGTGAACACTATGGTCAGTGGTGCATTAAGCCTGTGATTATAAAGTAAATTGAAAGTGTGATATTGTAAAAAAGAAAAAAAAGGAAGGCAAGAGTGGGGATTGAGAAAGTAGGATGGAGGGGAGTATGGTTATCTTCTTAGAATTGTATCTATGACGTACATGAAATGTGTTCTGTTTATATCACAAAAAATTTAAAAATCCTAATCATAAAATGAAGAGTTTAGATCGGAAGATTAAATATCTACTCCAGGGTTAGAGAAATAAATTCTTTTCTTTTAAAAAAATATTTATTTACTTGAAAGGCAGAGAGACAGAGAGAGATGTTCCATCTGCTAGCTCACTCCCCAAATGTCTTCTGACTTAGGCCACACTGAAGCCAGGTGCTCAGAACTCCATGCAGATATCCCACCATGACTGGCAAGGAACCAAATACTTCAGCCATCATCTGCTGCCTCCCAGGGTACACACTAACAGAAATCTGGATCAGAATTGGAAGAGCCAAGACTCAAACCTGGCACTCTGATACGAGATGCAGTCATTCATGCTAAGAGGTGACATAGGTACTGGGCTATAGCCTAGCAGCAGTGTGTGAATTTTGTCAATCATGCTCAGTTTTTAAAATCTACTACTTGTCTAAAATTCATCTTACACTTCTTGAAGTATGAGAATGTAGAAGAGTCTTAATCTATGAGACAAAGAAATGATATTTCCCTTTATTGAACAGTGACAGTGACACTGCTTGCTGAGGTCATAGAAGTTGATGTAGATACATCCTTTATCATAAAAACTCCAGGCCAGATCAGGAATTCATAATTAAAGAGCTGAGCAGCAACACAATGACCCTATAGAGGAGGGTAGCTCATCTTGGAGAGAGACTCAGTAGACAAACTTCCTGGATTAGGTGTGTTCTGATTTGGTTTTGTTTCTTTGCTTCTGACTGATTTGCTTCTGTACATCTCTCTCCTGTCATTAAATCTCACATTATAGAGGTTATTTTTAGGGGTGAGAATTTTCAAGTTACCCCTTCCATGCGCCTCTCCATCATCAATTGAGATTCACAGTCCTATATTAACCGTGCATTTTCAAATAGAAACTATTCACATTTTCCATTTTTGTCTCCGAAGCACTTTTATGTCAAAAGCTATTGCATTCCATTTACATCAACACACACATAACAAGTTTTCAGAAATTTTGAGTCTTTTTTGTTCAAGAGTCAGTGGGAAAAAAAAAATCTGCTACCAAATAATATCTCCACATTGAATTAAATTCTTTTTGTCATGTCTTTAAACAAAAGTCTAAAATGAACAGCTTCTGCTACAGAAGCACAAAAGTAGGAAGTCACTCAGTTCATACACATCTCTCAGTATGTGCATGTGGACAAACAGATCACAGCACTTAAATCCAGTGTATCTAAAACCACCTTCCATCTTCTTGTTCACAACAATGGCCTTGCTTTGCTGTCTGGGACCATCACCGTTACGTCTCTATTCAACTTCACATTCCCCATACCAACTCAGTCCTTGGACATTTTTAGTTTGTAATATCTCACATTACGTCTGCTCCTTCTGTCACCTTTCACTTAGCATCTCCCCCTGCCACCAGTTTTCATCATCCAAAATATTTTACATCCTATTGCTAGATTAAGCAATTTAAACTGCAAAGCCAATTTGTTCCTACTGTTCCCTCCATCTGAACTACTCTTCTCTTCCATTGGTGAGTGGTAAGTTTAGCCTACCCCATAAATTCCAAATTGTTTCCATCTTCTCTGGAACAAGCCATTCCTGAACCTACCATTCCTGAAACTCTACCCTTTGAAATATGTATGTGGTCTTTGTTTTGTGCAGTCATTGACTTTTTATTCTGTTCCCACTGTATGTTTATCACCCTTGTGTTTGTTGTGCTTCTTTTATCCTACGTTGTCTAGTGCGCTGCACATCTGCCACTGGAGTAGCAGTCACTTGAAGGCAGAAATGATTTCTGCAAATGCCAGCATACACAGTGCCCTGCCCTCAGGAGCTCCCTAACAGCTTGTTGTTGCTAAGGTGATTTAAATAGAAAAAAGTAGGAGTGACCGACTATTTAATAATCAGAATCTTTGCAGTCTGAGACAGTACAAAATCTAGCACTCCCTCTTAGCTCTCAGTACGACAGTGCCGGCAAGGAGTTAACCTGGCAGTTTGAGGGCACTGAACAAGAATGTGAACTCTGGAGCAGGGTCTGACTCCTGGCCCTGCCTCACACCACCCGCACGATGTTGGCAGTGAACTGAACAACCCAATGAACTAGATCGATTCCACTCTTTTTCTGCTGTAGATAAAATGCTTGAAATTGCTTTCATGTTTCTTATTAACAAACTCTAACTACAATGATATCTATGAAAAGTCTGTTATAACCTTGATCATAAAAATCTGCTGGACTGGACCCAGGGCAATCTGTATTGGCAGCTGATCATCTCCTGCAATAGCGTCAGTCTCCAGTCACTGCTCAAATACACTCAATCGATAGCACAATTGTGTCCTTCACCAAATTACAATTGCACAATGAGACCAGCTGGTACCAGACATACCTTAAAGCCTTTCGAAGCAGCAATGTGGGCAGCAGTCCAGCCCTCTCTGTCGGCATGGTTAATGAGATCTGCAGAAACAACGGGTTCGGATGTGCCTTCAGAACTCTCTTCCCCACCATCCCGGGCAAAGGTGCCCAATTCAGGCTCCTCCTCATTGGAAGAGTTTCCCCGAGCTGGTGCTCGATAGTACATGAGGAGCTTCAGGCTGTCCACATTCCCAGTGTCCACGGCTGCGTGCACTGGTGTCCAGCCATCCTGAAAACAAAATGATGGAAGGGAAACAGTTGATGACGGTATGAAGGTTGCGAAGTCTTATGTCAAGTTCTCCTCTAAAAGTTCTTACCCTCACCCCAGGAATCAGGAACTGAATCAGGAACTCTGGGGAGTAGGGTTGTGGTGGGGGGAAGACATCCACAATAAGTTTTTAAAAAGCCCTCCCCTAAAAGGCACCAAAGTTTGACAAGCACTATTCAATGATTCTACGGAAAATCTTTCCATTTATAGTCTCATTTTGATATACTCATTCATAGAGTTTGTCTTTCTTTTTAAGATTTATTTATTTATTTATTTGAAAGGCCAAGTTACAGAAATAGAGGGAGAGACAGAAAAACAAAGAGATCTTCCAGATCCAAAGGGCTTCAGTGGCTGAGACTGGGCCAGGCTGAAGCCAGGAGACAGGCATTCCTTCTGGGTCTCCGACGGGATCGCAGGGGCTTTGAAATCTGAATCTTCAGGGGAGCGACTGGGACTTGAACTGGTTGGTGTTCATATGGGAGGCTGGTGATGCAGGCGGGGTGCCTAACCTGCTGCACCACAATGCCAGTCTCTCGGTCTTCCTTCGATTCAGGCACTCATCTTTATTAGTTTTTTAAATTTTTTCATAAAAGAACAGCGCTTTGTTTTGGTGACTTGAATTTTGGCTTTATTTTATTTTTTAACCTTTGTTTCTCCTCTGACCTAATTGTTTAGTGTAGCATGTCATATAACTATACTAAATATACTTTGGTGAGGTTCAGCACACTTTAAAAACTAATGGATAAGAAGGCAAAAAAACAGATGATAAATAGCAGCCATCTTTAGACTGAGCCATTGAATCATTTGCTAACGTTTTCCTTGTTGGTTCTGAACCTACACCAGTGAAGAGCCCCTGCCTAAACAAGTGCATGGCTGAACACTGACAAGCAAATGGAGTCGAGTCCTTGGCCTCCTATCAGGTAAAGCAGTGTCACAGCTTGTTTTCCATTGGTTGCAGAGAACTTTACTCAGAGTATCAGTCTTTTATTTATTTGTTTTTGGGGAATTTTTTTTTTTTTTAGCATCCCCAAATTCACTCCCTCTCCCTTTTTTTTTATTGTACCAGGCAGATGGTACACAGAGGACTGAGAGGGACAAGAATTTCAGGTCCCTGGCTTTGGCTGTTTAACTTGTTCTGCCACTGCCAGGCATTGGTGGTAAATTAGATTTCTTTTTTTTTTATAATGCTTTTATTTAAAGAATATAAATTTCCAAAATACAGCTTATAGATTACAATGGCTTCCCCACCCCATAACTTCCCCCCCACCCGCAACCCTCCCCTTTCCCACTCCCTCTCCCCTTGCTTCACATCAAGATTCATTTTCAATTCTCTTTATATACAGAAGATCAGTTTACTATATATTAAGTAAAGATTTCAACAGTTTGCCCTCACATAGCAACACAAAGTGAAAAATACTGTTGGAGTACTAGTTATAGTATTAATTCACAATGTATAGCACATTAAGGACAGAGATCCTACATGATATATTTTTTAAAAAATTGATTAATTTTCTAGGCAATTTCCAATTTAACACCAAGATTTTTTTTCATTTTTAATTATCTATATACAGAAGATTGATTCAGTATATACTAAGTAAACATTTCATCAGTTTGCACCCACACAGAAACACAAAGTGTAAAATACTGTTTCAGTGCTAGTTATAGCATTACTTCACATTGGACAACACATTAAGGACAGATCCCACATGAGACATAAGTACACAGTGACTCCTGAAGTTGATTTAACAATTTGACACTCTTGTTTATGGCCTCAGTAATCTCCCTAGGCTCTAGTCATGAGTTGCCAAGGCTATGGAAGCCTTTAGGGTTCGCTGACTTCAATCTTATTCCAACAGGGTCATAGTCAAAGTGGAGGTTCTCTCCTCCCTTCAGAGAAAGGTACCTCCTTCTTTGATGGCCCCATTCGTTCCACTGGGATCTCACTCACAGAGATCTTTCATTTAGGTCTTCTTTTTTTTCCAGAGTGTCTTGGATTTCCATGCCTAGAATATTCTCATGGGCTCTTGAGCCAGATCTGAATGCTTTAAGGGCTGATTCTGAGGCCAGAGTGCTATTTAGGACCTCTGTCATTCTATGAGTCTGCTGTGTATCTCGCTTCCCGTGTTGGATCATTCTCTCCCTTTTTGATTCTATCAGTTAGTATTAGCAGACACTAGTCTTGCTTGTGCGATCCCTTTGACTCTTAGACCTATCAGTGTGATCAATTGTGAACTGAAATTGATCACTTGGACTAGTGAGATGGCCTTGGTACATGCTACCTTGATGGGATTGTATTGGAATTCCCTGGCCTGTTTCTAACTCCATCATTTGGGGCAGTTCCGATTGAGCATGTCCCAAATTGTACATCTCCTCCCTCTCTTATTCCCACTCTTATATTTCACAGGGATCACTTTTCAGTTAAAATTTAAACACCTAAGAATAATTGTTTGTTAATTACAGAGTTCAACCAATAGTACTAGAATAAAAAAATTACTAAAATGGATAAAGTATTACATTGTACAACAACAGTCAGCACAAGAGCTGATCAAGTTACTGTTTCTCATAGTGTCCATTTCACTTCAATAGGTTTCCCCTTTGGTGCTCAATTAGTTGTCACCGATCAGGGAGAACATATGATATTTGTCCCTTTGGGACTGGCTTAATTCACGCAGAATGATGTTTTCCAGATTCCTCCATCTTATTGCAAATGACCGGATTTCATTGACTGCTGTATAGTATTCTATAGAGTACATGTCCCATAATTTCTTTATCCAAATGTATGCTTTGAATTCCCTGTGATCTTTTGCTGTGAGGTTCCCTTCGTTTATCTTCTTTCATGTTGATGGCCGTGTTTCTGTGTTTCTGTGTATAGCACATCTTTAAGTATCTTTTGCAGGGCTGGACGAGTGGCAACAAATTCTTTCAATTTTTGTTTGTTATGAAAGGTCTTTATTTCACCTTCATTCACAAATGAGAGCTTGGCAGGATATAATATTCTGGGCTGGCAGTTTTTCTCTCTAAGTACCTGGGCTATGTCTCGCCATTCCCTTCTAGCTTGTAGGGTTTCTGATGAGAAGTCTGCTGTGAGTCTAATTGGAGATCCTCTGAGTGTAATTTGACATTTCTCTCTTGCGCATTTTAGGATCTTTTCTTTCTGTTTCACTGTGGTGAGTTTAATTACAACGTGTCGTGGTGAGGACCTCTTTTGGTCATGTTTCCTAGGGGTTCTATGAGCTTCCTGTACTAGGATGTCTCTGTCCTTCTCCAAAACTGGGAAATTTTCTGCTATTATCTCACTAAAAAGGCATTCTAATCCTTTCTCCCTCTCCATGCCTTCAGGAACTCCTAGAACTCGAATGTTGGGTTTTTTAATAGTATCCTGTAGATTCCCAACAATATTTTTTAGATTTCTAATTTCCTCTTCTTGTCTTTGGTTTGACTGTATAGTTTCCTGTGCTCTGTCTTCTAAGTCCGATATTCTTTCTTCTGCCTCACCCATTCTGTTTGTAAGGCTCTCTAATGTGTTTTTCATTTGATCTATTGAATTCTTCACTTCATTATGATTTCTCATCACTATCACAGTTTCATGTTCTACTAGTTGTTTCATTTCAGCTTGATTCCTCCTTAATATTTCATTTTCACGAGAGAGATTTTCTACCTTGTCCATTAAGGATTTCTGTAGTTCAAGAATTTGATTTTGAGTACTTCTTAGTGTTCTTATCAATTTTTTGAGATCTGCTTCTTGCATCTCTTCTATCTCATCATCTTCGTAATCTTGAATTGGGGTGTCTTTTTCATTTGGGGATGCCATAGTGTCTTCCTTGTTCTTATTACCTCGGTTTTTGCGTTTGTTGTTTGGCATATTGGTTTCTTCACTGTGGTGTTTTTTTTCTTGTTATACTATGACTCTAGATTAAGTGGACTGTCTGCTTTTGATGGAGCCTTAGAGGCTTGAGATGGGTGTGGCCTGAGAGCTCTGTTTGGTTCCTCAGGGTTGAGGGTGTGTCAAAGGAGACACTCCCAGGTTAGGCGTGGTAGATCTCTGTTAGGTTTTTTTTTTTTTTTTTTTTTGGTTCAAAAGGGAAGTAATTCCACACAGCTGAATGGAATTGGGGGTGGTTAGCAGGCGAATGATATACCCACAGGAGCCAGAGTTCGGAAGCTCTTTCCCAAGGACCAGAGAAGGAATCTTTGCAGCCCTTTGTGTGGGCTGAGATTCTCCTGTAGTCTCCCACTGGGCTGCCAAGGCTACTGAACTGTAGCGTCTCTGGAGAGTACTCACATGAATTCGTGATTTCCGTGAGTTCTCTCCCCCACCGTCTCTTTTTTCACAGTCTCAGTTCATTAGCACCACACATTCATTAGGTTCTAATCTCCTGTTATTTCACCCCTTCCACCCAGAGTCAGGTTTTTCTGCTAGGCTCGGGGCCGGTGCTGACCCGAGGTCGCCCTGCTTATGACATATTCCAAAATGGCGCCTGCTCTTTGTCTTGCTCACCTTTGAGAGGTGAGCGGAGAGAGAGAAGCTCGTGTCCGTACGGGTCACTTTTTTTTTTTCTCTCTCTTCTAGTTAGCCTGGTGAACTTTTCCCTGCAGGGTTTCAAGCCTTGTTCGCTCTAGGCTCCCTTTTCCGCTTCCCTCCTGGTATCTCGGGCTATTGAGATTCTGCTCACCTCACGTTCCAGCGCTGGTGTGTTGAATCTGCTGCTGGTGTCCCAAACTGCGGACTCCCACGCTCTCCACGCAGGTCCACTGTGAATCTCCAGTTCCGGAAGGGTTTTCTCTGCTGTTTCTTCCCCTACTCTTCCTTGAACCTGCAGTATCTCCACTTTTATTAAACTGTCTCTCCCCAGACTATCGGTGTGCTCCCTTCCTATTCCGCCATCTTGCCGCTCTCCGGGGAATTTTTTTAAACAAAAAATTTTTTAATTGTAGGATTCAATAATTTTTAACATTTTGAACATTGGCTTCATATGTGGAAATTATATACATATACATATATACTATTTTTCTCATAAGCAGGGATTATATTATGTCATAAAATGTGGGAGTATCAGTCTTATATAGGCACCAAGTCATAAGAATTTTTTCAGGCCTCTCTCCCGTACATTAAAAAGCCTATACAGCTCATCTTGAAAAATTTGAGTTTCCCATCTTCCTTTGATTTTTTTATTAAAAGGCACAAGATATATTTATTCCCTTAATATACTTTATCAATTGTACTGGTTATCTCTGTACTTTTTGAGCATATGCTTAAGATTTTGTTTAGCTCATCAACAAGTAACTTGAGAATTTGGATTTCTGTGTTTATAATACAGGATATGATTTGAATTTTTTTTATGCCACACTACTATTTGTCATTCAGCTGGATGATGTTAAATTCATGTATTTTTCATCTTTGAGATAGAATTTTAAATACTTATCTTTTAAAATTTACTTTCATCTACTTAAAAGGCAGAATAACAGAGTGAGAAAAAAAGAGAAAGAGTGAGAAAGGGAGGGAGGGAGTCTTCCATCCACTGGCTCACTCCTCAAATGCATACAATAGCCAGGGCTGGGCAAGGCTGGAACAAGGAAACCAGAATTCTGTTCAAGTCTCTTATGTGGGTGGCAGGGGCTCCAACACTTGAGATATCATCTGCTCCTCCCAGGATGCAGTAGCAGGAGGCTAGATCAGGAACGGCAGAGCCAGGACCCCAGCACTCCAATATGGTTTTACCAGCATGGCAAGAAGAGGCGTAACCTTCTGTACCACAATGCCTGCCCCTAAGGCAAAATTTCATAATGTATACGTACAATGTGATAGATTTCTTATGGAAATTACAGAAATTAATGAATAAATGTAAAATTAAGCTATTGTTATCACATTTTTAAAAATAGTAGAGAGTTAAAAAAAAAAGCTCTAGCAATAATATTCAATGAAAGAAGTTTATTCATCTGGCTCTGTATCTATGGGTTCCTTACCTGGCAATTCTAACAACTGTGAATCAAAAAGCTTAAATTATGCTAACAACTCCATCTGCTCTGAAATTGTCATTATTGCCTAAATAGGACAGTATAACAGCTATTTACATAGCATATTATATTAGGTAATATAAGTAATCTAGAGATACTTAAATGATATTGGAGAGTGTGGATAGCTGATATTCACACACCATGCCATTTTATATATGGGACTTGAACCACCATGGATTTTTGTTTCCAGAGGGGTGCTGGGACCAATTCCCCACGAATACTGAAAGGCAGCTGTACCCAACTTATCATATTCCTGCTTACATCATTAACCGTTGATTCCCTAGGCAAAATCACAAAAACCCAGTATCTAGGATTATTAGGTGTTGAATGAATAAAAATGTATACCTCATTGTCTCCTCTAATTCTCAAAGTTGTCAGGACATGGTATTTGTTTTCCTGTTTTACAAGCAAATGATCTGGATAGGCTAACAAACAGGGTTGTTAACTAATCAGGAAGAGACTCAGAGGTTGGATACTTTCCAAATCCAATCTCCTAACAGTAAAGTAGAACAAAACAGCAACCTCTGTTTGAGCATGCAGTTGCCTTTCAGTACCATGGGGAATTAATTCCAGGACCCCACCCCAGGATATAAAAATGCAAACGATTTGTATATAACCAATGTATGTCCTTTCCTATCCTTTATCTCTAGATTATTTATAATTCTGAATACAATGGAAATGTAATGCAAATACTTACAATGTACCTTTCAGGGAATAATGACTAGAAAAAAAAAGTTTACACCTGTTCATTACAGGTACAATTTTCCAATCGCAGATGGAAAGGTGTGGATATGGAACTCATGGATACAGAGGACCAACTGCATTTTGGTTTTCTAGCTATAGTTTGTAGAGATCTTGCAAATTACATATGTAGAGAGAGAGAGAAAAAAAGCCCCGGTACTCACTCTGGTTTTTATACTTCGGTCACTTCCAGCTTCCAACAAGAGTTTAATACAGTCTGTATTTCCATTTTTACAGGCCAGGTATAGAGGTGTCTGTCCTCCATCAGCAGCATGATTGACATCAGCATCAGATGCAAGTAGTAATTCTAAACACCTAGACACAAGATTGTGGTTAGTTCTGTAAAATCTGGTTTGACCTCTGAACCACCACCTGACCCACATTTGAAATTCAGAAAATAATGCTAAAATGATTCTTCAGCTTTAAGTACCTTAGGTACTTTATCTGTTCTTTGAGATCTTATATACTCTTTTTTTAACAAGGCTAGAGAACACATTTCAATCAAAAAAATTGGATTATTTCCATGGAAATTTAAAATAGGCTTGATCAAATGCTAAAGCCTGGTTTACATTTTTCTGTAACCAACTTACAAATCTGGAGTCCTTGTGATGAATGGTTTCACTGAACTTGATATATATATATATATATTATATATATTATAAATATGTTATTTGTGGTTCAAAATAATATGAAACTTGAAAAAACTGGGCTGTTTAGTCATTCCGATATTTTCCCTTGAGAAAATCATTACAAGTAGTGCAGACAGCAGGGCACCATGCTCCTGCTCTATGCAAGGCAGCAGGGAGGCTGAGCAGAGGCGCTGCCTTGGGGAGAGATGGCACAAGTTGCTCCGTGTCCTGAAGGGGGCGGGGGAAGAAGAGTAGGGGGAAAATGACATTGCCCTGAAAATCAAGAAGGAAAGAAATGAGGTCAGAACTTTGTGACATGGGGCTGGCATTGTGCTGTAGTAAGTTAAGTCTCTGCCTGCAGAATTGGTGTCCCATATGGCTGCCAGTTTGTGTCCTGGCTGCTCCTCTTCTGATCCAGCTCTCTGCTATGGCCTGGGAAAGCAGTAGAAGATGGCCCAAGGCCTTGGGCCCCTGCATCCAGGTGGGAGACCTAGAAGAAGCTCCTGGCTGCTTGCTTAGGATAGGCCCAGCTCCAGCCATGGAGGCCATTTGGGGAGGGAACTGGCAGATGGAAAACCTCTCTCTCTCTCTCTCTCTCTTTCTCTAACTCTGCCTCTAAAATACATAAATATAATCCTTAAAAAGAAAAAAAAGAATTTGTAACACATAACACCTACTTATACATTGAGAACTTGAGTTTGTAACATTAGTTGAGAATACATTTACAAAAGAAAGTTAAACCATGATCAAATTAAGCAGTAATTCACATCTTTTTTAAAATGCAGATGTATTTTTTTTCTTATTTTTTCTGGGCAGTACTTGGTTTATTTATATATTCAATTTTAAAATAACTTACATACCGATGGACGTGTATATTGTATCTATTTATCTATTTAAATTAACTGATCCGTAGTTTTCCCTAGGGTTTTTCCTCTTTATAAAACCATCCATGCCAACATTCCGGTGATGGTTATACTGTCTAAGCAAATCACCTCCAGAGGGCCTGGTGGCAGGTAAAGGAAAATTGACAACCCAGAAGGAGAAATCTCTTTTGGAGGACTTGGGGCATTCTGAAAAGGAGCAGCAAAATCAGTGTCTATAGTTCTCATTTACAAGCTCATGGCGATGTGTTAGGTACACAGAAAAAACAATAATTAGGGCTGCATATTGATTTTTAGAAAATATACATTTATGATCATTAACATTGGTGCAAACCTTAAAAACCACATTTCAGGGGCCAACATTGTAGTGCAGCAGGTTAAGCCATGGCTTGCAAGCTGGCATCCCATAACAGAGGTTCAGTCCAAGTTCTAGCCATGTTGTTTCCAATCTGGTTCCCTGAAAATGTGCCTGGGAAAATGGCAGAGCATGGCCAAGTGCTTGGGTCCCTGTCACTGACGTGGGAGACTCAGATGGAGTTCCAGGCTTCTGGCGTTGGCCTGTCCCATCCCCAATTGTTGTGGCCACTGGGGACTGAACCATTGGATAGACAATCTCTTTTTCTCTGTCTGCCTTTCAAATAAATAAGTCTTCAAAGAAAAAAAAAATTCAAGAATTTTGCAACTTATTAAGAACATTTCTATCAGCAAGTTGGATTAAAAAACTGAAAACAGCTTGCATTCCCCTCAACCTGCCATTTCAACTCAGGGAAAGGATGTAACACAGCTAGACTATACTTTATTATAAAAATATGACTTTCAATTTTTAAAATTTGCGCCTGTATCTAAGCGATTTAGTAAGCTACCCAAGAGAGAGTTATGTGTATTTTAATTAGCAGGCTCTCTTTGTCTTTATGCTGGAACTACTTTTAGCAGATAAAATTCCTTTTTCAATTATTAAAAAAAAAGCAAGAGGAATAAATGGGAGTAAATTGCCACAAGAAAGTTAAGATTATTACAGATAATTGTATGTGTTACTTTTAATGCCAACATCAGTAGAGAGCTTTTTTTTTTTTTTTTTTTTCTGGATTAGAGTGGTGGAAAAGAGGGAACAGGAAACTTCTCAACAGGCTCTGATCTCCTGATCCATGTGCTGAGAGGCTCCAGGTCATCTTCTTCAGAAGTAAGTTCTCTCGTGGGCTGTTGGAAGCAGCTTATTTCTCTACTTCCCTCATATAGAACTACTTCACTATTAAGAAAAACTAATTTAGGATCCAATTTTGTGTTTAAATCCTCAAAACATGTTTTGTGAACTTATCCACGGATTTGATGCACTAGTTTACATCTTCAGCTGGAACTAAAAAAGTACATAAAATACAAAATACAGGAAAAAAAAAATGAGGAGCATTACTTACTCGCAATGTCCCTGAGCAGCTGCGGCACACAAGGGTGTGAAGCCGTTCTTCTCAGCAGCATTGACTTGGGCTTCTGCGTTCAGCAGCAATCTCACACAGTCTATGGATTTTCAATACAAAGTCATTTCATTTGCCCATTCAGAGTTAGAATGGACCAAGTTGTACGCAAGCTGCACATAGGTTCTAAACCCAGAGGGCCTCTCCCCTGCTCAGTTCAGATGCACAGACTATCACATAGGGCGGGGAGCCTCCGCTCCCAAAGACTGTAACAGCCCAGACTCACCAGCTCAGACAGGACTTTTCTCAGTGCTTTGGGAAGGGTTGCTGACGAGAAAAAGGAATGCCATGTGCCAGAAAATGCTTTACCAGATTTTTTCCATCAGCCTACCCAGAAAATGTTTTTGGACAGAGAAACAAGCCCATTTACCAAATTGAAATACCATTCTTTGTAATTACATAGCTAAAGTATTACTTCATAATGTCTAGCTTCATCATTCAATGCTGCCCTTCCTGTATATACCTCCATAAATGAAGCTCAAGGAAAGCCCATAGAAAACCATTGAAGTCAGGCAAAAATATCACCTAGAAACAATATTGCTTGTGCTAATTACTGAATTTAATTTCTGTATCCTGCAGTGCTTTGACAGGAACAGTCTAAAAAAAACTTTAAAAATAATGCATTCACTAAGCTCACTAGAATCTTCTATCTGAATTAATCAACAATCACATGGCTCACATATGCAGTGCTATCTGACTTTGCAGTCAAAAACCTATTTTTCTTTACTACCATATGTTTCAGTCCATGGAACTTTAGGATTTGCATTTTAATGAATAATTCCTAGTCTTCCTGAATATGTCATTTATAGATACATAACTTCTCGGTTCTCTTAAAAAATCCAAATTGTTCCAACTATAGAAGAGTTTCAGACCAATGACCTTCCCTAAAGACTAAAATCTCCCCTCACAGGAGAATGGGCTAAACGCTGATGCTTTGACTTTTCCCCCATCAGGTATTTCTATTAGACAAATTACGGCTATTTTGTCCAACCCGAGTGATTGCAGATGGAGGGCTTCATTCAAAAATGTATTTTGCAGTTGCTAGGCTTCAAGTTTCTATGTGCACAATACATTTCATTGTGCATAAAATAATTGTTATGTTCTACTAGCTGCAATAAGATGTTACTTTAAGAAAGTATACAATTGGAATTTTCTAATGTTCAGAAAAACTTTGAATCTCAAGAATAAATTCTCCACTATGAGGGCTGGTATTTTGGTGCAGTGGATTAAACTGTGGTTTGCAGTGCTGGCACCTTCACATCTGAATTAGCTCCCTGCTGCTGCACCTGGGACAGCAGGCAAAGACGGCCCATGTACTTGTGCTGTTGCCACCCATATGGGGCACCCAAAAGGAGCTCCCGACTCCTGGCTTTGTCCTGGCCTACCTCAAGTTGTTGCAGCCATTTGGAGAGCAAGCCAGAAGATGGAAAATCTTTCTCTCTCAAACTTTCCCGCCCACAGTCCCCTATCACTCTGACTTTCAAATAAATAAATACCTTAAAAAAGAATTTCTCCACAACTAAGATAATACTGAAATCCAAATGCATGTTAGTTCCTGACAATGGTAGCGAGGGCTTTGCCTGCTCATCCTTCTGCGTATAGAGATGAAGAGGCGAGGGTCTGCTGGTTTTACCTGCATGTCCATTCGTAGCAGCAGAATACAAGGCAGAATGGCCATCTTCACAGGAGTAATTAGTGTCCAGTCCTTCTTCATTAAGCAGCATTGATAATAAAGTGACATTTCCCTGGGCAGCAGCTTGCTGAAGAAGGGTGGGCCTGCCAGCCAGGGGGGCAGGACCACCACTCATTAGCAAAGGGGTTAGGGAGGGTGACCAGCCTGTAGGTTAAAGTGACTCTCGTTAGAGAGTAGGAGCAAGGACAAGAGACAGCTATTACCTGTTCCTTTCTGAATTGCACACGCACACACACATATACCCACGCACAGATGGACACGTATCCCTAGAGGATTATGTGTTTTCTAGAAGGTTCAATCTGTTAATATATACTTAGGGTGAATTTGTCCTGTTATTCCAGAGCTTACATCCATTGCTGATTAAATTAATGCACACACGGTGACAGGTTATTTTAGTCATCGGTTTTGTACAGGTCAGTGTTAAAGTGGTGACTGGTTTTAGGAAACGGAGATGGCGGTCTCATTTTAAAGGTTCTAATTCCCCCTCAGGATCTCAAAACAATTTGAGCCTTTTCATTATGTAAAAGTTTCCTCAATGTCAATATAGATTCACAAAAGCAAACTGGCATTTTCAGGTAAAAGACAGAAATAATTGTAAGCAATAGAGATTCTCCTTTTTCAGTGATGTCCCTTAAAGTACTTAATAATCTCACATAAATGGAGATAGTCCAATCACTGTCAAGGAGTCTGTTTACATCCCTTGAATTCCCTTATTTGGGACTAATAATAACGGGGCCAACCATTCTCTGGTATCAAGAACTAGTAGAAATTTGACACTTAATAAGTAGATTCAGAATACACTGGTACATATAGTCCATACCCAATTTTGAAGACTGTAAAATCACCTGGCCATCTTTACAACATGTCTAACAAACTTTTAATCAGTCAACAAAACAGGACACTCTACCATACAGTTTCAACAAAGATCGTAAGAGTTATCATAGTTAGAGATTTCTCATCAGTATTTAGCAGCTTTAGAAGGGAATCTGGTAAGTGTGTGAAGTCGGCTGTATATAGCATGGAAAATTTTCTGAATTCTTCCTTGATCAAAAGGCTGTAAAAACAGTAAAGTAAAAATGTTTATTTAATGTGATATATTGGATTTTGTGTATTTTAGGCTGAAATACAATGAACGTTTAAGAAGTCATTTTACTTTATTCCAAGCAGGGGTGGGGGATGTCTGGTCCACAGGCCATATATGGCCCATGAAATCATTTGGTCTGGCCCTGCCAAGGGAACCACAGGTGGGACTCGAAATTCAATAGCAGACTGATATTTCAGTTGATCATTGTGTGCTGCCCTGGAACAATGTTCTAAATAACCAAATGGCCCCTGGCAGAAAATAAGTTCCCCAGCCCTGATTGGAGCCTCAGCACCTCTCCATAATTCTGTTATGCATATGTATACACATTCATTCTTTTGGTCACCTTTCCACACCTAAATGTTAACATTCCCTTTAGAAAGGCCCACATTATGGATATTTTATATCTCCTGCACAGTGGTATTAGGACAATATTCTGGGCATTTAAGTTTGAATATCCAATGCTTATGAATGAATCCTAAATTATTGACCTTAAATAATCTTAATAAATATTAAATGGGTACTTATCAACTTAATTTCTCAGGAGTTTTAAAATTCTTTATGAAAAACAAAATAAAACCATTTATACAAGTTCAACTTTACTGCTTATTAAAAGCTAGATATCATATCTCCATAATCAATTATCTGGGTTCACAAATAAATTATTAACCTCTTAGTATTGTAGAGACATACAAAATTAAAATGCCCAAACATTTCAATATTTAATCTAAACTATGATATTTTCCCACTAATATTCATTAGCTCTTCTTACAAAAATAATACTTTTACTTCATACTTACAAGAATGCTCCTCTCTGGTACATTTTACCTTTTGTATTTTCTTAAAAACAAACAAACAAAAAAAAACAGGCCCACAAAAATTAAATCAGTACTTGTTAGAAATGGATGAACAGAGAAATTATAAACACCAAGGTATGAAACCTTGACTGCAAAGCAACAGGCAATAGGAAGGCATCGCACGATGGTCCTGTGGATCTGAGGAGTATGGCACGTGCTCTCATGCTCTCCCCCTTCTCTCTCTCTCTCACACACACACACACTCACACACACACACACACACAGCACTCACACACACACACACACACTCAATCATTCTTTCGGACTTTTGATCTTGTACAAGGTTTTTGGTTATTGATATTCTCTTATGAATACCAACATTTATATATTAAAGTTTGCTCTTCTTTTGGGTTTTATTTACATCTTTCTTTATTCACAATTCTGGGTTTTTTGCAGAGAACAGTTTAAATGTATTTTCAACTGCTTTATATGGAAATACATAATGATGGTAAAACTTCCTGGGAAACCTTATTTTAAGTGTTCTTATCTGAAATATAAAATAGTCTATTCACAATGTTTCTCAATCTTTCGATCAGTGAAGAGTCTGAGATTTTTCTATTACACACAAGTACAGAAGATGACATGCCAGGACTAAAATATATTTTAAAAAATCTTTATAAAAGAAAAGTGTTTTATATTTCCTATGTATTCATGAACTTTAAATCTTCACTATAATTTTCAATTTTATCTAGCACAGACAAGCTTAGTTTTATGAGTCCTGCTATCAATATGGGGAAAAGTGAAAAACTTCTCTATGAAACTATACTGTTCATCTGAAATCCCATCCATGATCAAAATGGTAGCATATAGATAACTGGTCCTGTAATGGCAGAGCAGACCTATATTCAAACAGCTACCCTAGTGATGCGAGAGGAAGGTCACTCAGCCTTGCCACGTGGCATGCAAACATTAGTAAGAGTAAGCATTTGCAGAGCATGCCAGGAGGGGAGGAATGGACAGGGCATGCAATGGATGGAAGAGTACTTGCAAACAGCTTCTGGCATCAGCTTCAGAGGGTGAAGAAGGTTAATGTCATAGCCCAGGTCATTCTTTTCTCGTTTAGCCTTTAAGCCAATCTTACATAGCGAATAATTTTAAAAATACATGTTGAATAAAGTGAAAGTGTCTGAAGCAAATTCAATCAAATGTGTCAAATAATAATAAAACAGAAGAAAACATTCCAAGGGTATGGAAACTCAGCTGCCTGCAGTCATTTCTAGCTGAAATGTGCTCATTTGACTAGTTTAGTTACGAATAAGAAATTCTAAGTCACTCTGAATTTAAGACATTACTTAAAATTTTAACATTTGGCCATAGATGTTGCTCAAAGAGTTAGGGTGATTCACAACATGATTCAGTAAACTTCATTCCAATGCTCCTCGTGGATCCACTTAACACAACTGTTACAGATGCTGGCTGATACAGACACACAGAACCCTAGAGTTGGAAAGATCATGGGATCCAGTAGTTGTGTTGTTTGAAAAATCATCAGCCAACTTTAAGACATCTTTTGGTTTGGAAAGAATAGTAAATTTTTTTGGTTCAATGCTTTCACTTTTAGGTAGAAATGCTAATTACAGCTCAGGGAGAGAATTAGTTCTCCAGGGGAGGAAATTGATGAATCTTCCTTCCTACACTGAGTTCAGTACTCTTTTGATCAGGAAAATGGAAACAGACATCTGCCAGGTGTTTGGGAGATGTACCTTCTCCCCACGCCCTGCTGGTAACAGCCACAGTGACCTCAGTGGCTGTGTAGGTTAATACCTCCAGTGGGCTTACACCCTTGGGGAGCACAAGCTCACCCAGGCACAGACAGGTCCAGGGGCAGGATGGAGGGAGCACTGGTGCTTCCCAGTTGCAACAGGCATGGTGGTAAAGACAAGGGCAATCTAAATGGAAAACAGACTTGGAATCTGGTGCCTCATCTGGAAAGTTCAGACTGACCTGAACTTTCCATGGCTGTTATACAGCTGTGTACCCCCAATGTGTAACAAAATTCCCATTCTCTGAACAGATGAGGTGTTCAGTAAACTCTTACTGAAGGACTAAAGTCTCCAGTGCTTCCACACCTCCCTAAGAAGCCAGATCTTACCATCGAAGGACATCCACGGACACCTGTCAATTCACCAGAGGTAAGTAACCATGCAATTTTGAGAACACTTTGGCCAAATGTGAAAATCAGAGAAGAAAAGGATCCAATTTCAAGGGCATTATTTTCATAGCACCCATGGTTTATTTATCCAAAGTTCAATGATATCCTAGGAAGATCATTTTGATGAATATAGATATCAGGTTGGAATTCTCTGTCTTTAAAGGTGAACTGAAAATCCTCTTGACAAACTGGCTTGTCAGTCACGGATCCTGCTCTGCTGAACCCGAGGGGCAGTTGGACCTGGAGCCACAGAAATGACCACAGCAACAACTGACAAAGCCTCAAGACATCAAAGCAAAAATAAGTTTGCATTTTTAAAGACTCCCAAAACATACGTTCTCTATTTTGTAAACAATGCAGCTCTGTCATTGGCACTGCCACTGCTCCAAACGTTTTTAGAACTTCTATTCTGTGATTGTCTAACAATCCTATAGTACAGGCTCTTATTCTCATGAGCAGTAGCAAACTCCTCTTATGAAGGTGGATTTAACTTGAGGGAAATACACAATATTATTTTAGGCCAAAATAAATGTTGTTCAGCTCAGTAATACCATCTAGACAAAAAAAATATGGATTGTTGACTACTTATAAAGACATCTAAAGTCAATTCTAAAGCAAATTCTCAAAAATGCTGAAAGCAAAGCATTATCCTCAAAGCAGTGCTGTCATCTCCACTGATTGATTGCCTGGGTCATTCCAAGCTCAGTACCATGCTCACCGATGTGTTACAGCATTTGACCCTCCTAACAGCCACCCTCCACATAAAAGCAGCTCCCGCTCCATAGTAAGAAAGTGAAAATTCGCTCAGTGGAAGAAAAATCACCAGCAATGCAGTTCTAAGTGGCATAGCCTGGATTCCAAAGGAGATCTGACTTAATTTCGAAGTCCACGCTATAGGTCAGTCCTGATGTGCTGTTCAAATCACCTGAGAATAAGCAAATCAAGTGGGTATTTTCCAGTTCCTACTCTCCCCTCCAAGTTTTAAAGTCAGCACTATTCAACCCTTCCTTTAAGTTAAGTTGCCTGCCATTAGAATTACCAGTCTCCACGAAGCACTCAGATCTGATGGTGGAGAGACACCTCTCAAGCTTCAAAAGAACTCTGGCACTCTCAGATTATTTTGGGGCCATCTTTGCTCTGTGACAAACTAATCCAGGCATGTCAATAAAAAAGCAATGCTTCCCCCAGCTCTGCACAGCACAAGGGAGAAACTGCCATTCTTTGTTCCAGAGCCCCAGATGCAGTGACTTCATAAACTGCATCTGTAACGGGAACCTTCTCTAACGAAACCCACGTGCTGCTCTCCATCTGTGGGCAAACGGTGCCAGGCAACAGCCCTCTGCAGGGTATATGGCTTTTGAGAGAAACTAAATTTAGAACAAAGATTTATAAATAATCAAACTCCCTCGTTGAGGGTTAAAAGACACGACAACAACAACCTCTCACATCAAACTCACATTAGAGCTTAGTATATGCCAATTACAGAACAAATCTAATCAGTACAATCATCCAAGGTAGCTTTATCATTACTCGAAAGGATTTTTTGTGGTATCCTGGAAGAAATAGACCTGAAAATATCCTGTCTGTTGAGAGCCCACTAATACTGCAGGCTTGGGAGATAAACATTTAATAAGAGGGAACCCTCCTTCCTCCCAGGGAAATGATTTTAGTCCCTAAATTAATCGTCTCCATGTGCATCAAACCACGACTTTCAGGTTATTTTATAAGAAGAAAGCACTTAGCCCAATGAAACTGTAATTCATACAGCAAGATGAATCACCATACCCTGGAGCCTTTAAAGAAAAAGACAAAAAAGAATGACATCAAGGGGGAAAAAAGCATCAAATTAAAAAAACAAAACAAACAAGATTCCGAGGTAATGGGGAGGAAATGAAGGCAAGTGAGAGGACAGGCCACAATCTTAAAAAAAAAAAAAAAAAGGCTGTAATATTGCAATCCCTTTACCTGATGCTGTTACCAGGAGGCTGTCTGAGGCACCTGGCCTACAGGTTGAGGCACTAACAGGGTGTATGGAAGAGCGAAAGGCAATGGTGTTGGGAATGACAAGGGAACTGTCTGAACATGCAGGTGGCTTCAGTCCCGGGGTTTCAGCAGGCCAGGCACCCACCTGAGACGCAGCCAGGGCGGAAACGGCACAGCCTGCAGGTGCCACAGTTAACTCTATGGACGGCTTTGGTGGCAGCTGAGGGGAGGAAGACTTAGGGGGGTTCTCTTCCGTAAGGACCCTGCTCCCGGGGGGCAAGCTGGAAGGAGGCGAAGCCACAGTTTTGTTTTCCACTTTGGCCCCCACACTGGAGGCCCTGCTGCTGTCCACCGGGATCTTGAGTTGGGGGTGGGGTGGAGAAGGCGTCTGGGACAGCCCTGGTTTTTTCGGGGGGATGGGAGGAGGATTTCCTCTATCGACTCGCGCTCCTCCGGGAGTCTTCAAACCACTCCGACCGACTGGAGGGTGGGTGGCCACGTCCCCTGTCGGGGGCACTCCCGGCCTGGGGGGAGTACCCACTTGAGGGCTTGTGAACCTCGACAGAGCTTGGGTCACAGTGTTCCGAGCGAGCTGTTTGGCCACTAGGTTGTCGCGACTTGTAGGAGAGACGTCTCTTGATGGAGGACTCTGGGTGGTGTTTCCATTTTGGTCGGGGTCGTTTGCATTGCCTTGAAATCTAAACCTGGCTGCTTGGATGCGTGGGTTGAGCCCTGGATGCAAAGCCGTGGTGGCACACGGGGAGTGTAGGCCGTGCCCAGGCGCTGCGGGCACAGGGCTCTGGGCGGCCACCCCGGGCGCGTGAGCCGGGGCAGGAGTGGTGCCACTGGGAATAGGGGGTGTGCTACTTGTGAGATCCGGTGTGGAGCCAGGGCTTGGTCCATTCGCCTCCATTCGGCTTGCACTTGCAGCTGGGATGGTGGGTGCAGAAGAGCCCATTAAGTCCCCGTGGGAGGCCTGCCTGTCCATACCTGGTCTGCCCGGCGCAGCGTGGGGGCACACGTTCCCTTTCGTGTTGGTAGACACGAGGGGGCTCCCGGCCGAGGGCTTGGCAGGTACCGTCAAAGGCAACTTCCTCACGTGGTCAGTGCTTTCGGTCACTGGGTCTGTCTGACAAGCAACAGCCCTCGTCACGGGTCCTTCGGTGGCCACAGACACAGAAGCCAGACGCCTGTCTTTTGTCTTGCGTGGGAGAGACAGGCTCGGTTTGCTGTCGCTCCCCCTTTTCAGCTGCTCGATCATCTTCTTCATCTTGTCTATCTCCTCCTTGAGGTCGGTGGTGTGGGCTTCCTCTCGGCTCAGCTTGGCACGCAGCTGCTCCCGCTCCGTGTCGAACTCCGAGAGCTGCTTTTCCATCTGCGCTTCCATCTCGGCGCTTCGGCGTTTCTCAGCGCACAGCTGCTCTTCCAAGTCGTTCGTCTTCTTCTTCTCCTCTTCCAGGCTGGCCATGACCTCCTCCAGCTTCTGGGCCTCCTCGATGACCTTGCCCGAGAGCTGCTTACACTCCTTCACCAGCATCAGCACCACGTGCCGGTTCTTGCCGCGCTCCTCCTCCACGCGCGCCGCCAGCTTCTGGTGCTCCTGGTCCAGGGCCTGCAGCTGCAGCTTTTCCATTTCCAGCTGGAAGAAATCCGCAGGAAAACCCGGATTAACGTACTGAACATTCTCCCCTCTGCCCAGAAGTGCTTTTTCTGCCACTTTTATTGATGTTGTAACCATTACATAGTTGGCATTGGAAAAAGTGCCACATTTTCAACATGTTTTATGAGAGAATAAGGTTGCATTAAAATGATAATAGGTATAAATGGTCTTGTGAAAAACATAAGTTACAACAATGGGGAAATTTAAAAAATCTGTTAACATTAACTGCAGGAAAAAAATAATCAAATACTTCTAATCACAACTCGGAGTTCAAAAAGGTCTGTTTTCATAAAAATATAGCTCTGTGAGGGATCTAATGAAATAAAAATGAAAAGGTTTAATGATTTGAAATGACTAACTGCGGGTGGGCATCTGGTGCAGCGGCTAAGATGCTGCTTGGGATGGTTGAATCCCAAATCAGAGTGCCTGGGTTCAAGCCCCAGGCTACACTTCTAATTCCAATCTCAGCTCCACTTCAGTTCCAGCCTCCTGCTAATGTGCACCCTGGGAGGCAGCTGCTGATGGCTCCAGTCCTTGGAACTCTGCCACCCTCATTGAAAATCTGGACTCCTAGCTTTGTCCTGGCCCAGCCCTGGCTGTGCAGGCATTGGGGAAGTGACAGCAGATAGGAGATATGTCTCTTTCTCTCTTTCAAAGACAATGAAAAGAAAAAAAAAATTTAAAAATAAAGAAATTGCTAACTAATTTTTGGGGTATAGAGGACCAGTTAAATCCCTAGCTCCTGTATGAGGGACTACAAAAAGGGCATTGCAAATAAAAGAAAAATTTATTTTGTGCCAAAAAAATTTTAAAGCCCGTGTTTAGTAGAAGTCTTCATGAAATGCATCCATCATGAAAAAAAATGCATAGATTTCAAAACTGTGCTAAGTAATCTAATTTCTTTGAGCTTCTTAGGGTAGACTGTTATACAAATCATATGTGAAAGTTCTTTGAAAACTACAAAGGCTTAAATATTATCTTAAAAAAAAACTATAATCAGTGACAGCGAACCCAAAGTCTGACCTTGTCTTCCATTTCAATCCCACTTGCTCTCACAGCTGCATCGGTGGTCCCAGTGTTTCCAGAACATGATTCTGCCTCAGGGTCTCTGACCCTGATGTCATGCCTGCCTCTAATTCCACCACACGCTTGCACAGAGTACTCCTGATGATGTGGCTTGTGCACTGCCCGAGAGGGACCAATGGCAGGGGTGAGTCAGAGCAAAACTACAGCCGTTCCCCATTCATCAGACTGTTGGCCCAGTATGGGGTGGGTGCTACCTGCCTGCACAGGGTCATGGGGCTACCCCTGCCTTTGCTGTCACAGACAGTCTGCTTACCAGCCCATAGCTCCCTAGGACTGCTGCTTTCCGGAGAAGCAGCATTCTCTAATTGGAATACATGGGCCGCCCAGCAGCTGCACTAGCCCAACACATTCCTGCAGGTTCTCCCTGCTCTGCCGGAGAACAGCTGTCACAGGTGCCAGGGAAGGCCAAAGAACACAACCTCAGCTGGGATGCAGTCGTCAGGTTGGCCCAAGTACCTCACCTGCCCAACCAGAGAAACAGCACTCCCTCGGGATTAAAGCAGATCTCCTCGATTAAAGACACGGAAAGGACTTTGCTTTCTTGTCTCAACATTAAACACAAATGCACTGCACAGAGGGTCAGCGCCTATGTTAGTCGTAAGAGTAAGGTGCTATTCTCACGACCTGTAGGTGTGAGGATTACTGCTCCTCATTCTGCGGTGAAATCTCACTACCCATCTCCCTCACAGTCACACCGTCATGGCAACAAAAGGAGAAGACGCCTGGCTGCCCAACTCATGGTCAGAGAGGGTGCTTATTTACTCTGGGACACTTCCCGCTTTGAAGAAGAGTTGCTGAGTAGCATTGGGATGGATCCCACCAATGGGTGATCAGGAATAGAAGTAATTCCTCAAGTAATTACTTTTTATACTACTGCTTGAAAATTCAGGGGTTACGGCCGGCGCCGTGGCTCAACAGGCTAATCCTCCGCCTTGCGGCGCCGGCACACCGGGTTCTAGTCCCGGTCGGGGCACCGATTCTGTCCCGGTTGCCCCTCTTCCAGGCCAGCCCTCTGCTGTGGCCCAGGAGTGCAGTGGAGGATGGCCCAGGTGCTTGGGCCCTGCACCCCATGGGGAGACCAGGAAAAGCACCTGGCTCCTGGCTCCTGCCATCGGACGAGCGTGGTGCGCAGGCCGCAGCGCGCCGACCGCGGCGGCCATTGGAGGGTGAACCAACGGCAAAAGGAAGACCTTTCTCTCTGTCTCTCTCTCTCTCACTGTCCACTCTGCCTGTAAAAAAAAAAAAAAAAAAAAAAAAAAATATTAGAAAATTCAGGGGTTACTTCCTAAGTAGATAAGATTTGCGGCACAACAGTGCTGTCATAATACCACAATTTGTTTTATTCATATCTTATTCATATGGGTGCCTCAAACAAATTTGACTTAAGATAGGCTAAATCACATTTAACTCTTCTAAAAGGCATCACACAATAGATTGTAGCTAGGAGGCATACATAAAAATGTAAAGAAAATTCAAAACATATTAACTTCAAAAAAAGAAAAAATCCTTGACAGCAATGTCAGAAAAAAAACAAAACACAAATGAGGTCTGATTTTAGCTTCACTTTAAAATATGAGCTTTACCATTTACTTCACTGTTGAGTTTTAAGTGCTATCCTTGCTTTATAACACAACTACTAAAGGCCAACTTAGTGGTTTACGTCCTGTCAGGTGGCTCCTCGGGGTTTGAGTTTTTATTCAGTGTCCCACTTGTCTCAAGCTCACACAGTGCCCAGGGTGTCTCTTTGCTATGGACCATCAGGCTACTTCACTTTTCCAACAACTTCCTCCTGTACTTCAGAATCAAACCCAAGAGTTCCACCTGGAGAACAGCTCAACTCCTCCCTGACATTTATACAAGCACACAACTATGAAAGCCTCCATAATTCTTTTCATCTTTGTCCTTCTAGCATTCGTCCTAGCTCAGACAGCGTACGTCTTTTTGAATCCTATCACCTCGCAGCAGATGCACTAACAAACAGATGTCTCCAGACTCCACCGAGATAAGAGCGCCAGCCATCAATCACTCTGCCCGACTTTGCTCAGCCTCCTCTGTGTATACTACAGGGTGTATTCCCAACTTCTGCCGCCCTTCTCAAAATACCACCCAGTGACCACTTAACTGACTCTCTGCCTCCCTCACTCCACCTCCATCTCCTGTCTCCTCCCTTAAGCTTTGCTTTAGAGCCCCATCAATCCATATGCCCTTCCCTTCAATTTAAGGGATAAAGGCTTCCATCTGTTCAATGTCAGACAATCCTTCAGCAATTAACTTCATCCCCTCCTGTCACTCTGGGGCTATCACCTCTCCATCACTATCACCTTGCTCTTCATAAATATTAAACATCTGCTGCTCCACAAAGCTCTTTGCAGTCAGCATATAAAACTCTCCCATATTTAAAAAATAAGTTTTTCTTTCTATTAAAAACATTTCCATGGGAAGGGCATTTAGCCTTTAATAAGGGCAATTAGCAGTTAAGTTGCTTATTAAGATGCCTGACTCCCACATCCTATTACCTAAGTTCAAATCCCGGCTCTAGCTGCTGACTCCAGTTTCACACTAACAAATGCTGGGAAGAAGCAAGTAATGGGTCAAGTAATTGGGTTCCTGCTGTCCATGTGGGAGACAAGGATTGCATTCAACACCCACATTTGGCCTTAGTCTAGCCCTGGACATTGTGAGCCTTTGGGAAGTAAACCAGCGGATGGGAGTTCTCTGTCTCTCTCACTCAATCACTTGATCTGCTCTCCTGCTGTGTCTTTGTACCTCTCAAGTGAATAAAACTTAAACCTCCTTGACCATTCTACTCCCTTTTTTTTTTGCTTAAAAGACCAGGAGATATAGTACAAAGTTCTGTTTCAAATGTTATTAGCTATATGACTTTGCTAAGTTGTCTGTCTAAAGACCAGTTCTGTGTGGTTCCCCTATTTATACAACAGAGCAATAGTAACTACTTTATCGTATCAAATGAGACAATGCACATAAAGCACAGAGCATGTGCCCAGAACTGAAAGCATTTTCAATTCACTTTTAAAAAGATGTGACTTTGCACAGTGTGTTTTCCTCTGCAAAAACACTTAGAGGCAAGTACAGATTTAGAGCACAGACCAACTGAAACTCTAGAGGAATGGTTTTTATAATTAGATAGGGGTTGTAGTTTTACAATTATTGAATATATCAGAGAAAATCCCCACATCAGTATTGGAAAAATACTGCTATTAAACAACCTGTCCTGAAAAGACTAATTATAAACTTTTGAAATAATGTAAAACATAATGGTTTAAAGACTCAAGGTCAATAAAAGGATTAGCATGGTGCAGGAGTAAACCTTCCTATTAGAAATAAGCTAACTCCACAGCACTGGAGGACACCTGCATCCTGAGTTGGAACGACTGGAATTCAGTCCTGGCCTCTGTTCTCAATTCCTGCTCCCTGCTAAAGCACACTCTGGGAGGCAGCAGGTGACTGCTCAGGTAGTTGAGTCCCTGCCACTCATTTGGGATACATGGACTGAGTTCCTGGCCCCTGGATTTAGCCTGGTCCAGCCTCTGCTGTCACAGGCATTTGTAGAGTGAACCAGAAGATGAGCGATCTCTGTCCTCCTCTCCCTATCTCTCTTTCTCTGTCCTTCAAACAAATAAACATTTTTAAAAAGAAAGAAGCCATTTGTATTGGGTAAGATTTGCCATTGTGAAGTTTTACAATTACACCAGGGGACAACTCCCATCTCAGTATCATTGCCAGCTAAATCTCAAACAGAAAATATCAGTTATACTGGTTGAGGGGTCAGAGGATAGAATTGGGACTGCCTAATTAACTTCACCTTCTTTGGACCTTAAATTATATATACATTCATGAGGGAAATCCAACACAACTTGAAGGTGGCTGCTGAATGGGTTGGGAAAATTTGACAAAGGTTTTATCTGTTGCCGACTGAAAGGAGAAAGAGTTGAGGTTATGAATCTAACTGGGTTAACTGCCTACTAGAATAAAGTACAAGTTTTCAAAAAGATAACAGAATCCAGAATTTGTGCTATATCATTCCTAAAGTTCAAAATATGATAAGAAAATTAGAAGTGCATAGAAGTTAATAAAGAAAAAGCAATCTATAGTCAAGGAAAAAGTAGTCAATAGAAACTGGCCCAAGATGATTTATATAAAAATGGCAGACAAGAATGTTAATACAGCAATTTCCATAGAATAAACAGAGTGAATGATCAGAAGGGCCATGTTGGCATAGAAATGGGAACTAAACTTTTTTTTTAAAAGAGCCAAATGGAAAATACAGAGAAATAGAATATGGAAAACAAGGCTCACTAAATGCACTTAATAGCAGAGTTGAGAGAGCAGAATAAAAATGACAATGGCTTTAGACTCATGCTTGGTGATGCACACATCACTTCCTACCTAAAAAGTATAAACAGAACCTAATCATTAGGAAACATCAGAAAAACTTGTACTGGTTGACATTTAAAAAAGTACTTAGCCTGTGCTTTTCAGAAATGTTGAAGGAAGGTTGAGAAACTATGCAACTTAGAAGAGACTAATGAGAAAAGGCGATTAAATGCGATGTATGATTTTGCATCACAAAAAGTCACTATAAAAACCATTATTAGTACAATAGTGAGCACATGAATTAGATAAAATACTGTATCATTGATAAATTTCCTGATTTTGTAAATTATATGAAGATTATGCAAAAGGTTGTCTCTGTTTTTAGGAAATACACATCTAAATATTTAGGAGTGAAAAGAACTCCAATTTACTCTCCAGTGGTGTAGAGAAAAGTATGTGTATGTGTGAGAATGCATGTGTGCAGAGGGGAGGGGAAAAGAGAGCAGATGAGGCAAAACACAAGTAACTCAACCTGGGTAAAGGGTGTTAAGTGGTAGCATTCTTATGACTTTTCCTAAGTTCCAATTACAGCAAAGTAACAAGTCTGAAAATAGTAAGTTATGCTATATTGGCGGGAAATATACAAGAAACAGGTGATTGTTGAAAATGAAGAAGAATTTCTTTTGAAAGTCTCAAAATAACAATGAAAAGTAAGGATAAGGAGGAGCAAGGAAAATGATTGTCTTATGGATTATGCAGGTTTTGACTCTTCCAAAAGGGTATGTCTCAAACCTACACACAAAGGTAACTAAAGGGAGGGGCAGAGGGCAGGGAGCAAGCTCTGGAGGCTGACTGATTGACAGCAATGCTCCCGGAAGCCAGGACAGACTACTGCAGAGAGGGAAAGATTGCTGAAGAAACAGGTAGAAAATGGTGCTGACGAACGAGCAACATTTCATCATCAAAATATAAATAAGCAAGTATTGGTGATACATGATTTAAAAAAAAATTTCTCTATTTGAAAGGCAGAGTGACAGAGAGAGAGAGACAGAGAGATCATTCCTCTATCTGCTGGTTCATTTCCAAAACACCCACAACAGCCTGGGTTAGGACAGACCAAAGTCAGGAGCTTGAAACTCCATCTGGGTCTTCCGCATGGGTGCAGTAGCCCAAAGACTTGGACCATCTTCTGCTGCTTTTCCTAAGCACATTAGCAGGGAGCTGGATCAGAAGTGGAGCAGCTGGGACTCAAAACAGCACCCATATGGGTTGCCAGTGTCGTAGATGGTGGTTTAAACTGCCATACCACAATGCCAACCCTGCAAAATCTTTTCTGTGTGCTGTACTCTTAAATGTATGACTATTACTATATTTTGAGTATCTCCCTAACATCAACCTTTATAACTCTTTATGAGGAAAGAACTGGATCACACATTTAATGTTAAAAGGATCTAACGTGCTCTTCGACCCATATTTATGAGCAGCCTTTAATTCTCCTAAACTTTTGGCTATCATCTTCATCACTGAGCTATCAGGACAGACGTGTTAAAAATCACATAATTCAATCCTAAGTAAATGTTCTGAAGAAATAACAAAATAAAAAGCAATAAAAGGTGCAAGATCACTAACCATCAAGTAAATGCAAATAAAAAACCACAATGAGGCATCACCTCAATGGCCATTATCTCCAAATCCCGAAACAATAAATACTGTGGGGATGTGGAGAAAAAGGTACCTAACACACTGTCAGTAGCAATGCAAGCTGGTACAGTCATATTGGAAGACAGCATGGAGATTCCACAGAAAACTAAAAATTAACCTAGATATGACCCAGCTGTCCCAATCCTGGGAATATATCCACATAAAATGAAATAAGCACGTGAAAGAGATAGTTGCACTCCCACATTTATAGCAGTTCAATGAACAATTCCTATGATACAGAATCAACCTTGATGCCCATCAGCTGATGACTGGATAAAGAAAACATGGCATATATACACAATGGAATATTACTCAGCCAGAAAATTAAATGAAATCCTGTATGTCCAACAAAATGGATACAACTGGAGATCATTATGTTAAGTGAAATAAGCGGGACCCAAAAAGTATCACATGCCTTCTCTTATTTATGGTAGTTAACATATAGAGTATAAAAACTGTCTGGATGTCATATCATTTGATATATAATTATAAATATTACCTCACTGAATCATACCATGTAAATGACAATATGCTGTTTTTTTCCCCTATGTTAAAAAAGAAATGGAGTGGGGGACCTTTAGGGTATTTTGTTCTTAATTTGGGTGTTGGTTATGAGTATGATCAGAGGATAAAAACTCATTCCTCTGTACACTCACATGTATTTCCTAGTATGCATACTGTATTTCAATAAAATGCTAAAGACACAACTTTGTTACCTAGTCTTTACAATTTATAAATAAGCAGGAAAATGAAAGAATGAAGAAAACAGATATACAATGTAAAGTTTTGAATTTTTTTTAAAGATTTGAAAGGCAGAGCTGGTTTGAGTCCTGCTGCTCTACTTTATTATTATTTACTTATTTGAAAGGCAGAGTTACAGAGAGGCAGAAGCAGAAAGAGCGGTATCTTCCAACTGCTGGTTCACTCCCCAAATGTTATAGCAGAGAGCTAGACCGGAAGTGGAGCAGCCAGGACTACAACCAGTGCCCATATGGGACGCTGACACTGCAGGTGGAGGCTTTACCTGCTAAGTCATAGTGCTGGCCCCTTGAAATTTCTTACACAGTTTGACATATACAGTCTATTTGTCTGCTGAAGAAGAATCAACATTTCCCATGAATTAACCATGGAATAACATCTTTGTTTAATACTATATTTACTCAAACTGTATTCATTAGCAAGCACCAGAGATTTTCTTGCATGAAAATGTTATTTTATTCTGAAAAATGTATGATGAAGGACTTATCAATATTTCTAGCACTGAGGATGAGAACAGGGACTCTAAAGAGTCCAGGTCTGGGCAGCAGGAGAGCGGAGTTCTGCCACCATATTACTGGATAGCCTTGAGAAGAGGCACATAGCATGGTGGAGAACAGGTGGGCTCAGGGGGCAGCCCGCCTGGGGACAGGGCAGATAGTACTGCTGTGGTCTCATTTTGCTTATGTCTAAAATGGACTAACCATAGAACCTGCTTAATGGTCAAGTAAGTTAACTCAGTAGACACAAGGTATGCTAAATAAATGCTCTGTGAGCATGGTGCATCTCAGGGCTGCCTGAAGCGCTGAGGATTTGACTATTTAATCAGGAAAGCTCCCTTTCTTGTTCTTACTTGGCATCTGCGATTCTGCACTGACTTTTCCTATATCAGCAAAGCAGCTTCAGTTTAATATTTTTAGTAAAAAAAAAATTTATGGTTGACATGCTCATGGTAAATGTGCAGTTATTTAAATTTGACCCATCTCAGGCGGCGCTGTGGCGCAACGGGTTAACATCCTGGCCTGAGGTGCCAGCATCCCATATAGGCCCCGGTTTGAGTCCCAGCTGCTCCACTTCCAATCCAGCTCCCTATGGCCTGGGAACCCAGTAGAAGATGGCCCAAGTCCTTGGGCCCCTGCACCTATGTGGGAGACCTGGAGGAATTTCCTGGCTTCGGATCGGCACAGCTCCAGCCATTGCAGCTAATTGGGGAGTGAACCACTGATGGAAGACCTCTCTCTCTCTTTCTCTGTCTTTCCTCTCTCTGTATAACTCCGACTTTCAAATAAATAAATCTTTACAATAAATAAATAAATTTGGCTGATCTGTTATGCTATCTGCTTTATTGCAGGCAGTGTTTCAAATAGCACTATGTGGATGGGGGATGCCCACTAAACTGTATTACGTATGGAAGATACAGAAATCTATGAGCTTCTTTTCTTTGTTCGCAGAACTTACAGGGTTGACCAAACATCAGGCCCACACGCTAAAATGAAAAGAAATCACATGGTGAGCGTTGTGGTGCAGCAGGCTTAGCTGACGTTCGAGATATGCACCCACCATGTCCCCATGTTAGAGCAGCAGTTTGAGTCATGGTTACTCCACTTTTGATCCAGCTTCCTGCTAATGTGCACCCTGGGAGGCAGTAGGTGAAGGTTCAAGTGTTTGGACCTCCACTACCCACATGGGACACTCAGATCAAGTTCTGGGCTCCTGACCCAGCCCTGGCAGTTGTGGGCATTTGGGGAGTGAACCAGTAGATGGATAGATGGATGGATCTCTCTCTCTCTCTCTCTCTCTCTCTCTCTCTCTCTCTCTCTGTTGCTTGGCCTTTCAAGTAGATGAAAACAAACATTTTAAAGGAAGATATCACAGTATACATAGATTACAATAAGTGCCAGTTGATTTTGCTATTTTGTCCAATTTATATCTACTCCCAACCACTTGTGGAGGGACTCTTGTATGGAACACTATCATCAATCCCTCAGACAGAAACAGTGGATTATGTGGGAGGACTTAAAACTGCTGCAGCTTCACCAGCTGTGACCAAGTGGGTGGTTGTTCCAAGAATAGCACCCAGACTGGGAGCCATGAATGAAGAGGCACCAAACACATCTCACAAAATGAAAGGAAAGATGATGTAGGCAGGAGAGTTGCAGCCAAGGAAAGGCGATTAGCTCTAATTCAAAACCACCATGGTCATATATAAAATGCAAAGGCACAGTACAAACCTGTCAGAACACAACATTCTCTTAGGATATTTCACTGCGTTCCTGATTGCTGGCTGGAACCTTCTAACACTTGCCACAGCCTTGTCTTCATGTTCACCTGGTCAGCCCTTGCACCTGCTCAATCCTGGTAAACAGCTAACAGGAAGATATACTAAAAGCACTCGCATGCTCACTCGCTCAACTCACAGGGCCTGCCAGTCATAGTGTGGGCTCTGCTTCTTCCTCTCAATCTATAGTTTGAGGAGAGGGCAGGTCAGCCTCGGAGCAGGCTGTTGCCTGGATTCTATTTACACAGACGAGGCAAACGGCCCTCTTCTCGAAATCTCTGCTCGAAGGCACAGATCCCACTGTTCAGCTGTCCCTCCCTACTCACTCTGCAATGCTCCTGGGAAGAGAAAACCTATTTTGAAATTTAATAGTGAATTGTACAAAAAAGACTCCAGAATGAGCGAAAATATTTTTTCATGTACAAAACATCCTAAATACTCTTCCTAAAAATGTTATTATAGATGATTATCTACAATG
Source organism: Sylvilagus floridanus (assembly GCA_949820135.1). Classification (NCBI taxonomy): domain Eukaryota; kingdom Metazoa; phylum Chordata; class Mammalia; order Lagomorpha; family Leporidae; genus Sylvilagus; species Sylvilagus floridanus. The sequence continues at coordinate 29,908,727 of OX463236.1, read as the reverse complement.
ATATATTTTAAATTGCTTTCCAGACTTGCATTCAATATCTATGTGATAAGGTAAACATCATATAGTGAAATGAAGGGCACTGAAAACCAAAGGCTTGGTAGAATACAGCTATTTATAATGGGAGGGGAAAGGCACATGAAATAAAGTAAAAAAAGCAAATAATTAATTTTTTTCAGTCCCACTTGTCACTTTTTTCCAACTATCTAGCACTGGGAAGTGATTCTTATATTAGAATTTTCCAGGGTTGGCACTGTGACCTAGAAGGTCAAGATGCTGCCTGCAATGCTGGCATCCCATATGACTGTTGGTTTGAGTCCCAGCTGCTCCTCTTCTGATCCAGTTCCCTGCTAATGAACCTGAGAAGGCAAAGGAAGATAGTCAAAGTGCTTGGGCCCCTGCACCCACGTGGGAGACCTAGAAGAAACTTCTGGCTCCTGCCTTTGTCCTGGCTCAGCCCCAGCTGTTGTGATCATCTGGGGAGTAAACCAGTAGGCGGATCTCTCTCTCTCTCTCTTTTTCTGTGTAACTCTGTCAAATAAATAAATCTTTCAAAAAAGAAAAAAAAAATGTTCTGCCTTATGATTCCTCCTCATAGAAGCGAAACAGTTACTTTCTTGGTCTGTTTTGAATTTTTTAAATTTATTTTTATTTATTTATTTTTTGACAGGCAGAGTGGACAGTGAGTGAGTGAGAGAGAGAGAGAGAGAGAGAGAGAGAGAGAGAAAGAGAAAGGTCTTCCTTTTGCCATTGGTTCACCCTCCAATGGCCGCTGCGGCGTGCGGCCAGCGCACCGCACTGATCCGAAGCCAGGAGCCAGGTGCTTATGCTGGTCTCCCATGGGGTGCAGGGCCCAAGCACTTGGGCCATCCTCCACTGCACTCCCGGACCACAGCAGAGAGCTGGCCTGGAAGAGGGGCTCCGGGACAGAATGCGGCACCCCGACCGGGACTAGAACCCTGGGGTGCCAGTGCCGCAAGGTGGAGGATTATCCTATTGAGCCACAGCGCCGGCCTTGATTTTTAATTATTATTTTCATTTATTCATTTCTGTATTTATTAATTTATTTCATTGCACAGCGAGAGAGAGAGAGAGAGAGAGAGAGAGAGAGAGAGACTGAGACTCTGATGGATCTCCCATCTGCTGATTCTCTAACAACTGTCCCTAACAGCTGGGGCTGGGTCAGGCTGCAATCTCAATCTCCCATGAGGGAGGCCACACCTGCTGCCTCCCAGGATGCATATTAGCAAGAAGCTGGAATCAGCAGTGGAGCAAGAACCCAAAGCCAAGCACTCTGAAATGGCCTAAGGGCACTCCAAGCACATCTTAACTGCTGTGCCCAGTGCCCACTCCCTTGCCTGATCTTCTCTGTAGCAAGTGAAAAAGCGGGGGCACTAAGCTTGGCTGATCACAGGCGTCTGCTCTGGGCTTCCAGTTGGAAATGAGCGATGCAAAGCAGGTCCGGGAGGCACACACAAGCTGCCAGGTGCGAGGGCATGGCGGTGTCCGGCATCAGCATGGCAAAGCACTGGCTGCAGCATCAGGCTCTCACCCGCAGAAGCATTACCTGCTGCACCCGGGCTCTGTGCACAGGGCTTGTCTGTGGTGCTGTCTGCTCAGAGCTGGTCCCCAGCCGTGCTGAACCATGCAGCAAGGTAGTTAATATTTCTGTGAACCAGTCCATAAATTCCCTTGCTGTCTAAATTGACAAAGGGGCTTCATTTGCTGGAAAGAATTCTTTTGGAGGCATCTACTGCCATGCAGCTATGTCTCACATGGAGCAGGGGTGGAGGTGGGGTGGGGGTGGGGGGGGTCCCATTTTTGCCACAGGTGAAAAGAATTGCACCCCATCTGGGTTTCCTAGTTATTGTGCTCTTTTCTTTTAAAGGCCTCCCTCAAACCAAAAGGTCTTTCCTGCTTCAGAGATACTAGGTGATGCTTTCTAAGTCTCAATAACATGTTTGAGCACAGTTAATTTCCTCCCTAGTGTCCACCTGAATTAAACAGAACCTCTATTAGAAGATAACGCACAAGACACAAAATAAAAACCCAATTACCATCCTACCCTGGACAACGGTCTCAAAACAGAGTTAGGTTATCAGAGCAAGGTTCCCGACAACGATTGCTCATTAGATTACTCCAAGTGGTTTTACAGGCTGCTCAGTCTCATCTGCAAATTGATTCTCTCCCAAGTTTCTCTGGCGCTTGAGTTCCCCAACATTTAGCCCTCCTGTTAGTAATCTCAGCAGGAGCCAGCACATGAATGAGCAGGGAGCCCCTGGTCCCCCTGCAGTGGCGGAGCAGAGCAGTGAGCAGGCCCAGTGTCTTAGAATCACCAATGAGATAGGCTCAGTGCTGGATGATAAATGCTTGAATTGTAGACCATGGGGCCTTCGCTTTCCCACACTTCTGCTCTGGCACTGATTTAAAGAACTGGAGTTATTTTAAAAAGGTGGATTTTCCCCTGCCCCATTTCCTGTTTTTAGATTCCCGAAGCTTCAGGCTGCTCTATATGCAAGGGAAGGTTAAAGCATTTACCTTCACCAATAAACGTGACGAGTAATTTTGCTGCTGAAAAATTTGACTTTGGAGTTTCTGCTTTTATCAGCTGATGTAGTATTTTCTTCTTAAGTAAAGATACAGGAGTAAAAACTCAAACTGTCACTCTTCTCTCATGCCATAATCTAGTGGAATAGAATGTTCTTTAAGGACAACCGTAGCACTCCCTGCCAGAGGTACCCTTTACTGAGGCTATACTGTCAATGGGTTTGGCCATAAAGGACTCCTGTGTTCCTGTTAAACATGGCAGGCAGATCCATTGGCTCACTTTATATTAGCCTCTCAGGGCCCATAGGACAGAAACAATTTCCTTTCACTCCCAGCCAGGTTGGAAATGACCCAGTCATTCAGAAACAAACAGGATGTAAGTTGATTAAAAAAAAAAAAAAGCTAGATAATAAAATCTTTGATTCAACTAGAAATGAGCTATATTTTCCCTTACAAGGAAAATAAAATGCAGGAGTAAAGTACAATTTAGGAAAGTATTTTTTTATATGTAAAAATAAAATATTTTCTTGATTTTGGATAATGCAGCATAAAATCCAGCAGAAATAATTTATCCTGAAGTAGCTCATTTGACTCATTAAGAAGCTAATGGAAATGCCATCCCATGCGAGAAATACAAATGAGCTTTCATGACATCAGCTGAAATACACTGGCTGTTGCTAATGTGTTTTGTGAGCAGTTCTGAAAATTTCCAGAGAGCTCAGTGGTTGCAGGATTGTGTAGATGGTTTGCTAAGTCTAAAATCAAACTGTCTGATTTGACCTCATACCTGTGGAAGGCCTTCCACGAATCTTGACTCTTTTTCTCGATGTCTTAGTTCTTTTGTTTGTTTTTTTACCATGTAACGTACTGAGGAAAATGTCTGCTTTTTATCTAATACATTGGGACACTACATTCATATGTGGGGACATTCATTACATAGAGATATAATTATAAGAAAAACACACACTTTAAATGACAATATCATAAACATTTACGGTAGGGTCCATTCAGGTTAATAGTCAAGCAAGTGTTAAATATGAGATTAAAGAGTTCTCTGAAAATGTTAAACAGAGAAATATTTTTCATTTGTGCTTCAATCATGGTGAGTGTCACTTTTCATCACACCAGAACGTTTTAACTTCTCCTGATGCCCTCACTCACTAGCTCATAGAAGGAATGGATTGTTGCTGCAGCACAGTGGAAGGACACAATTTACATCTCTCTCTCTCCTGGCGGCTGATGGCCATCAGTCTTGATCAGACGTAGGACTCTTAGGAAGCATGGACTCAAGTGCAAGAAATATGTGCATGCTGGCATTAGGAGGAGAGGAATGAGGTTGGTTTACATGAAACACATGTGAGCAGGAGGCTGGAGGCCTGCAGCCGACAGGGCCATCATGGCCGGAGGTGAGTCTGATGCTGCCCAGAGCTGCAGGATGACACACTGCGTGTCTGCAAACTTTCATCCTGTTCTCTGCGTGCAGCTTTCGCTCTCGAAGGAAACTATAAAAGGAGTTCCAGTTGCAGAGCAGTATTTTAGACAGAAGCTGGGTAAAATCAGTTGGGTATAGCCCCAAGTGATCAGACACCTGGCTCTCCACTCTTGCTGGGCCAGCTGGAAGAGGAGAACGGCTTCAGAAACGCAAGTCTCCCTTTCCCACTCGCTAAGAAACTCCACATTCTAAACCACGTAGCAAAGCAACTATCGTGAGAAACTTCAATTCTTTGTCACACTCCTTTACGATTTCGTGTCATTGCAAGGTATATGTTAAAACACTTTATGCTGCACTTTTAAAGGGATACCACGACCTGTCAGCATTTTATACTTCTAAGTTCTTAACTCAGCCCTTCCAAAAAACAAAATATTTAAGAACAAAAAACAAGTTCAGGGTTTTTTTTTTTTTTTTTCATCCTCTACTTTCATGGGGAAAATGACAGAAAGCCTCAGTACCTTCTTCTGTCTGCTCTCTGCGGCAGCCAGCTGTGCGGACATCCGTTCCTGCATTTTCCTGCAGTGGGCCATGACTGCTTCGAGGATGGACAGGGGGTTGGTGCAAACAGGCTTCTTCTCTTTGTCACTGGCACCTGCTTCATAGTCTCTTTGGAGTGCCAAGAACGGGTCGTTTAGATTAAATCTCCCATACCGTTCCTGGATAAACACCTCCTTCCTACGAGCCTAGAACAAAAGTAGAGCAATGTATTAAAGAAAGAATTGAGACATATAGAAAGACAGCTAAAATGTTTTGCAGTTATTTTTCAAAATAGTGTTCACATATACTGTGAGTAATGGCTTGTGATATCAGCAGGTGAGCAAAGATGTGCCCTGGCATACCATTCAGTGGGCTGTCAAATTTTCCTAAGAGTGTTGCCTTTTACATAACAAAGGATGTAAACAGGGCTTCTCCCCATGATGCTCTGCTGTAGCAAATATCTGAAATTTGGAATCAGTCTTAAATTTTTGGTGAATTTAAAGTAAAATGAGAAATACTGACATGAAAATAACTTTTAGCAAAGGTTCAGAAAATACAACTTTTTAGAGCAAAATGTGTTACAAAGATTTTTGTTAAACAAAATACTTCATGAAAATTTTAAAGTCACAATATTTACATTTTGTAAGGTTTGATGAGCTACAAAAGCTAGGAGGCCCACACTGTGGTGTAGTGTAGCAGGTAAAGCCGCTGTGTGCAGCACCAGCATCCCATACGGGCACTGGTTCTAGTCCTGGATACTTCACTTCTGATCCAGCTTCTACTAATGTGCCTGGGAAAGCAGAAGATGGCCCAAGTGCTTAGGCCCCTGCACACATGTGGGAGACTTGGAAGAAATTCCTGCTTTGGCTTGGCCCAGCCCTGGCTGTTACAGCTACTTGGGGAGTGAACCAGCAGTTGGAAGATTGATCGGTCGCTCGCTTGCTTTCTGCCTCTGCCTTTGTAGAACTCTGTCTTTCAAATAAATAATCTCAAAAAAATAAAAAGGCCTCCAGAATTGCAATTATCTCCTCATATTGAAGGACATTAAAACATAGTTCACAGAATCCCAGGAAAGAAAGTAACCTTGTTTTACTCTAATTGTACATCCATCAGCGAAAAGTTAATTCCACCCATGTAATGAGCAAAGTCAAATTTCCTATAATTAGGCTACAACGGTGTTTGCATAACATGGAAAATAGTAGGAAAAATGTATTGAAATCTACCAACATTTCAGGTCATCTTGGAATAGCCACTAGGAAAAAAACAATCTATGCCACTGCCAGTAGAAAACTAAATTCAATAAATCAAGCTTAGCTGTCCAAAATGTTAAACATGTTTTCTAAGGAAATATTACATGCAGCTCCTCACTTTCAGGCCACTGAACAACTAAACTTTTCCATCCTTAGACCATTGTCAGTAAGCCAACAGTGCTATGACGAATGGGAAAAAAAAATTTCTGCCTATAACCAAATTAGATGAAGAAATAAAAGTTATAACAAGACCAGTTTAATCATTAAATGTAATCTAGCTTTCAGAAAACCATTTGAAATTTAACAGGCAAAGTTTGAGAGTTCAAAACACTTGACGTTTCTAGATTCCTCAAATTCAATTATGTATTCAATACCCTGAAGAAGTGTCTCTTGAGAGATGCAATTTCAATTCCATTTTATACTTCACTTTCCCCTCCATATTTATTCAGTGTAGCTTTCCCCCAACCCTAGATAAAAACCTGGTGGCTCTATGGTTTTTCTAATCAGTTGTACTTCATAAAGTTCTATAGACTCTTCAGGCTACACAAGAGTCTTGATTTTGTTATTAGAAGAGCCATCTTCAGTCAGTGGTTTGGCAAATTCCCTTCTACAGCTTGCCTTTGTGCTGTAGGCTGGCATCAACCACCTTGGAAGGGGATAGGGAGCATAACTGATGACCTTTTTTTTTTTTTTCCTTTTAACTCAAGAGACAAGCAGACAGTCTCCCATCCACTGATTCACTCCCCAAATGCCCACAACAATCGGGACTAGGCCAGCCTGAAGCCAGGAGTCAGAAGGCAGGGAGACAGGGACCCATGCAGTTGGACCATCACCTTCTGTCTCCTAGGGTCTGCATTGGTAAGAAGCTGGAACTGGGAGCACAGCCCAGTCTAGAACACAAGCAGTCCTTTATTGTACATAGCATCTTAAACAGGGTCCTAACTGCTAGACCAAATGTTCACCCTAACAACCTCTCTCTTCGTCAAAACTTTCTCCTCCTCTTTCTAAGCCATTTTAGTCTTCTCAGGATTTGAAGGGGGTGAATGGGCTTCAGGTGCATGATGAGGAATAAATGTAATGTTTTATTTTGTTGCTAGTTTTTCATAATACAGATTTTCCATGAAGTTTTAGAACATCCTTTGTATATACTATTACCATAAAATATATTCACTTATGGTATCGTTCTTACCAGAGAGAAAAAGAAAATCATTTTTTTCTTATGAATGTATTCTATCTTAAGTAGATGAGCATTCCCAGATAGAGGAAGAGAGAACGTAGTAGATCCTATTACCCATCTGGGAACTCCTGGGAATCTTAAGATCCCATTACTAGGATGCAGGGCAGTTGGTGACACAGTCAAACTCCCGTGGGAGCCATGCAGCTGATGTGACGTGTTCTCAGTGGGTGAGGAATAGCAGACTTTGGGTGACCTAGAGATGATACATTCTAACAAAAGGCATACACGTGTTTTGTTTTCTTTAATTGTAACACTTTTCCAGTCAAACAAAATATTGTTTCAGGTCTGGTTTGGTCAGTAAGACACCCAGTGTGTAATTTCCACCTTTCAGGAGGAATCAAGTTACTCTGAGCCCCGTTGAGCTATGGATCCCCCAAATATTCTGCTTTGAGCATCTTTCAAATAGGGAGACTTTAAGTAGTGCCATCCTTCCTATCCACAACAGAATACACAATGGATGCACAGTGCATTCTTATTGTATAGATAGTCTGTTGGACTCAGGAAAATGGAATTATGCAGCCCAGAGTCTCCACAGTGAAAGAGCTTAAACTATGTTTGTGTTGTGTCAGGAGTGTGGGTAAGACATTAGGACAATGTCAGAATCCTCTTTGCAGGGCTAATTCTAGTGAAAATGATGGCTAAGGATGAGTTTACCCTCTGTGCATGACATAACCAGGGGGGTTGATGAAGGACTCAACTCTCTAAACTCAAGACAGATGACAACAACTTCAGGAGGACCACGACAGGTAAGAGGTAGTTTTTCAAGATTCATCATCCTTTATAGCAATAATTGTTCTCTGCACCCCAATATGGATTGTGTAAAGACATGTCAGAAGAGCTTTTCGAAAACCTTGCTCAAAGCCTTTTTACCACTCCTACGTGGTCTTCATCCATGGTATGCTGGAAGCTTGGGACAGCTTCCTTTTCTTCAACAACTCATCCTCAAGGTCACCTCCTCTTATTCTGTCCATCTTCAAAGTTCCAGAGTTTAATCTGGATTCAGGAAAGCATGTATAGTGGAACATATGTCCACACCATTTGAAATCCCTAACTCCACCTACTTTTCAACAAAGATGACATCTATTTCTTTTAATATTCTTATAAAAAAGTTACTTTCCTTGCGATCATCTTTGTGACTGGGAACTTATTTTTAATGCATTTCTTTGTTTTTAAAGAAGAACAAATCAGCCATATAGATGTGATAAAAAGTGTGATTTGAAATGTTTATCATACAGGCTTTAGGGGGGCTCTTTCTCTGAAAAAGGAATCATTTTCTGTACAGCCAGTCTTGTGGTTTAACTATAATAATCACCTGAGATTGAAACACATTTCAGGGAAATGAGTCATTATGAAGACACAAGGCATTCTGTAATTATAAACCCAGACTCTTAGAGGGACTGTTAAGCCCAGCTACAATGCCTAAATGAATAAAAATATAATTGCATCAAAACTTGAACTTTTGTAACATTTTGTTGGAAAAGCCACAAGCAAGAAGTCAAAAATGTATTCATCATTACTAGTGGGTTTAACATATACAGAAAACCTACTTTGGCTTTCCTTCAATATAATCAACAACTAGTCTGGACATGACTGGTGAGAATAAAAGGAAGGATATAGTTTATAATCCTTCTAGAAAAAGAAACTAGAATGTACATTATATAATTAAAACATTATAAAATGATATTGCCTATCAATTTTAAATCATACTGACAAGCTTATAGTCAAAATAATTTTATCTTATGAAAAGCTAGGATGATTCTGTAATAATTCTTTAAAATACTAACAAATATTAACTTTTACTGAGGTCTTATTATTTATTTTTTCAATGCTTTATATTCATTTTGTTCTAACAAGCAGCCATGACATATATCATATATATATATATATATATATATCAAGTTTATATATAATTTATTTTAAAAGCACAGAGGCAGAGAGAGACAGAGACAAAAAGAGATCTTCTATTCATTAGTTTATTCCCTGAATGCCCACAAAGTTAGAGCTGGGCCAGGTGGAACCTGGACTTCAACCTGGGTCTCCCACTTGGGTGGCAGGGATCCAAATATTTGAGCTATCAGCTGGAACCTCCTGTTGTGCACATAAGCAGAAGCTGCATTGGGAGTGGACCCTAGACTTGAACCTTGGCACTCAGATTGAAATGAAAGCATCCTAAGAAACCTCCTAACCACTGTGCCAAACACCCGCCCTTCAAGCCTATATTTTTAAGCATGAAGGGATAACTATGGAATTTTAGAACACTAGAAGAGGCTTCAAAATTAATTATTGTCTATAACACTATGAAAACAGGTACAAAGAAGTGAGGTTTAAAAGACAAGCAAAATTATGCTAATATTCTTGAGAAGAGTTTTCTATAGGCTCCACCACTTCTCACCATATGCTAACGTGATTTAATTAGACACAAACCATTTAAGCTTCTTCACTGAATATATCATTGAAGTGTAAAATCCAATTTAATGATAAAAGTAGTTTCTACTGTTCCATAAAACACTGATCACCTGAAGCCTAAACATAACAGCAAAGAGCTAGCATTAATCCAGATTCACCTGCAAGTACATTGCTGAAGAACCTGGTCTTCATCTGTTGTCTGCCCCACACAGCTGTCACAATTTTGGAGTAACAACACAAAGTCACAGAGGATCACTGATATGAGTCCAACTGGACAAGGTAAACTTAAGAACAAACAGGAGACAGTTCTTGAGTACCACATAGACCTGAGTATGGAAAACACTCAGGGTTTTCAACCAATACTATGTTCAATGAGTGAGCAAGGAAATGAATGCCGCTCTTCCAACACCAGCAACTCAACTCCAGCTTCATTAGTCAATAAAAATGGTACGTTGTATCCAGACAACATCTGGACTCCTGAGACCACTCTTGTTGAAATATTTTAAGAATTATCAATAGCAAAGGGGTCTTCTGAAGACAAGACCACAGAGAAACAGAAGAAGGAACTAGAATAGTTAAGAACAGAAGATGACCTACACTGTGCTCTTCCAATGTCTGCAGACATTTCACATTTAAAGAGGTATTTTATGACTTAGGTACATAATTCCCAAGGAACAGAATCATGGCCAATAGAATGAAAGGTTTTTAAGGACAAAAGCTATTCCAAAGAAACTGTAGGCTGTGTTGGATTGGAGTGAAATTTTTGTCTCCAGTTGTGTTTCAAAAACAGACTGAAAAAAATCCCGTGGTAGAGATGTCATGCAGTGATCTCAAAAGTCAGGAGGGTTCTTGGCATCTAAACTGTCACATTCCTCTCAAGCTCTGATTTATGAGGATTCAAATCAAGAGGGTTGGAAAATACATGGAGATTTTTCCAAACAGCCATTATAAAATTTATCTATCCAGCCCTACATCTCTACCTTAATGGTAAAAAGTTTAAGGACACTAAAATAAAATTGCAAGCTCTTATTTATTTATTTATTTATTTGACAGGTAGAGTTAGAGAGAGAGAAAGGTCTTCCTTCCGTTAGTTCACCCCCCAAATGGCTGCTATGGCTGGAGCTATGCTGATCCGACGCCAGGAGCCAGGTGCTTCCTCCTGGTCTCCCATGCAGGTGCAGGAACCCAAGTACTTGGGCCATCCTCCACTGCCCTCCCAGGCCACAGCAGAGAGCTGGAGTGGAAGAGAAGCAACTGGGACTAGAACCCAGCTCCCATATGGGATGCTGGCACCGCAGGTGGAGAATTAGCCAAATGAGCCATTGTGCCAGCCCAAAATTACAAGCTCTTCTAATCTAAGCAGGGTGAAATAGCAATAAAGAAGTCACACATCTCCCAGAAAAGGACAGTCACAGCCCTCCAATCACCAAAAAGCTTCAGAAATTCACTAGCCAAGAATGAAAAATAACTTCATCAGTTATGACTTAAATGCCCCAAGAATCCGGAACACTGCCTATATGTGAAGACATATATGGGGCACAGGAACGAAGGGGCAGGTAACACCATCATGTGATCTGTCATGTTCTCCCTCCTCTCCTGACCCCCACCTTCATCTCCCAAGCTTTTTGCCAACCTACAATAGCTTGCTACTTGCTTATGGACGTCATAATGTAAATGTGCAGAAATGTTCATGCCAGGAGCATACATACTGCATATTACAAATCATAGAGCAAGATGGACTTGGATGGGTATCTGATTCCTGAAGCTGACACCTGGAAGGCATGCTTCCGTAAACCGCAGATGTTCCCTCAGAAATGAAGACTGCTCTTCCAGAATCTGAAACTGCTTAACTTCATAAAAGGTCAGAGTGAGGAGTCACATTTCTCCTCCCTGAAATATCTCAACTCTACTTGACCTTGAATGTCACTTACCACCTTGCATATGTTCACCAGTACTCAAGGCAGCCAGGTGTAGGGGTCCAGGCAGAGAAGTAGATTATCTTTATTCCCTAACTAGATCAAGAAGGCATGTAAGTACCACATCCTTCTGCTTTCTTGCTAGCACAGACATTATTAAGTCATCAGCACTTTAAGCTCAATCCTCCAAATTTCTCCTAATACATCACTCTAAGCAGCCCTCCTTAGAAACGGAACACAGGTGAACCGAACTGCCTTACCGCCTTCCTTGCCCTGGGTATTGAATTTCTACAATTAGCCTTAACTCTTACAAAGTTAAAACCATAACTTTTATATCTTTGTAACTTAAAAGAGCTACTGGCAGAAAACTCCATGCATTTTAGTTACTTAATTAAGGTTTGATAGATATGCATTACTTGGATTAATCATTTTCTGTAATAAATTTTAAAAGGATCATTCATATTGAATATAATTTCAAAATTCACAAGAATTATTCAACACTAAATTAAAAAGTCTAGATCTATACTTACGTCTACAAGCATATTTGAATTATTTTATGTTTTTACTCAAAATGATGACTAAACAACTTGGGAAAATACTGAGAAAGGGGAAAAATTTTAGAATCATTCATAATTCAGTTATCAAAAGGTAGTTATCATTAAGTTTACCTTGTATTGCAAGGCTATTCAAAGATACTTCAAACATTTTATCGAACAAAGGAGTAAAAAATATGTTTACTTTGGTGTAAAATTGCTTTTTGAAATCTGTGCATGGTTTTTTCAAAATAGGCATTTTTTTATATTATGAAAAATGTTTTGCACCAAAACTTTGTTGTGACAAAATAAACTCACTTTTAACTATTTTCCCATGAACTTTAAAAAATATTTTATATTGGAAATAGTTATTGAGGAATTCAGTGAAGATGTGTATATATTTTCTTTCTCATTTGTTCACTATTTCCCATTTCAACAAAAAATCTATCTGAATATTTCTATTTATTCTATTATTCAAGTAAATCCTAACTTATGAAAACTTTCATCATTTGTGATTGTTCTCAATTGTTCCAACAAACTTCATGTAAAGGTTTTTACTAGGGTAAACTCACAAAGGTAATATTACTGAATTAAAGAATAAAAATATTGTTGAAATGAATTTGGTAATTTTGAAATGAATTCAAAAGCGAACTTTTGAAATGAACTACCAAATTGTTCCTCACACAGAGTTAGCCAATTTATGCACCCACCAGCAGTAAACTATTATCTATTTTCTCACACATTGGTCTATCCTGGCCATTATTATTTTATTGAATCTTTGCTTATTTGAAAGGCAAAATGCTATCTTGTTAATTTGTTTTCATTCTATTACTAAGTAGGCTCAAGGTAATTTCCATATTGGTATTTTTCATCCAGCTCCTGAGATATAATTACTGTCTGCTCCTTTTCCAATCACTCATCTATGAAGTCTACATAAACCCTTCAAACCACTTCAATGAAGTATTTTCAATGTCTTCCCAAATTTGACATCTGCCTTCCAAATTGTGTTAACGGTACTGTCAGGAAAAAGTTTTAGCTATAGCAGTCATTACCTTTATGTTCATGAAAGCCTCCATCTCCTGAAAATTGCTAAATATTCATCATTATTTTCTTCTAGTGCTTTTCTGATTTTACATTTCAACCATGAATACATGTCAAATTTGTTTTGCTACAGGTCTCAACTAAAGCGGGTCAACTGAATCTTTTGTCAACATAGCACATTTACTGAGGAATCTGACTTAGACATAATCATAATACCTATTTATAGAACTGTTTTATTACAACTCTGACGTCTGAGTATATAAAATGAATACTTTTTAAAGTGAGATTTAATCAGTTTTGAAATATACACACTCTTGAAACTATGAAGAAAAAGAACATCTCATTACTGCAAAAAGATTTTTTTTTCCTGCTGATATATGTATTTATCTTTCTTTTTACCCCACAGTCTCTCAATTCCTAGGCAATCACTAGTCTCCTTATGATCTCTATTAATCAGTTTACATTTTAAGAATCTTATAAAATGCAATCATGTCTTATGTATTATCATTTCAGGCTCCTTTCATTTAACAATTTTAAGTGAATGTGTGTTGTTGCACATATTAATAGTTTTTTTTTTACTGCTCAGTATTTCATTATATGGTTATACCATATATACCATAATTTATACATTCACTTGTCGATGGACAGTTATGTTGTCTCCAGGTTTTATATGATACAAATACAGCTGCTGTGAATATGGACATTCAAGTGTTACATACATATGCATGTATGCATGTTTTTCTTCTTTGGTTAAGTGTCTAGTAAAGTACTGCCTAAATCACATAGGTAGGAGACATATTTAAGTTATTAAGAAACAGCAAAAATATTTTCCAAACTAGTTATACTATTTTACACCTCCACCAACAGTGTATGAGTGTTCTGATGTTCCATATTTTTAAGATGTATTTATTTGAAAGTCTGAGTTATACAGAGAAGGAGAGGCAGAGAGAGAGAGAGAGGTCTTCGATCTGCTGGTTCACTCCCTAGATGGCTGCAATGGCCAGAGCTGCACCACTCTGAAGCCAGGAGATTCTTCCAGGTCTCCCATCAGTCTTCAACTTTAGCCAATCAAATAGATACCTTGTCATCAACAGATGATTTTAATCAACAGATGATTAAAAGCTAGATCTATTTTCTATTATCTACTTTGTATTTTGCTGATTGAACTCCTAACAACAAAAAATCTTCTTCCACTTAACTTGTGTTTACTTTCCTCTGTCATTTTTTTATTTATTTGACAGGTAGAGTTATAGACAGTGAGAGAGACAGAGAGAAAGGTCTTCCTTCCATTGGTTCACTCCCCAAATGGCCACAACGGCCAGCGTTGCACAGATCCGAAGCCAGGAGCCAGGTGTTTCTTCCTGGTCTCCCATGTGGGTGCAGGGACTCAAGCATTTGGGCCATCCTCCACTGCCCTCCTGGGCCACAGCAGAGAGCTGGAGTAGAAGAGGAGCAACTGGGACTAGAACCCGGTGCCCATATGGAATGCCGGCACCGCAGGCGGAGGATTAACTAAGTGAGCCATGGCACCGGTCCCTCCTCTGTCATTTCTTAAAACAGAACCTTAGATTATTGATTTTATATCTTCCTCCTTTTTAATTCAAACATTTAAAGCTCTAAATTTCCCTCTATTCACTATTTTAGCTCAATCTCAAATATTTTGATATGTTACACTATTTTCTGCCATTTTACTCAAACTAGTCTCTGACTTCATTTCAGTTTTGTCTTTGACAAGTTAGATTTTTTTCAGAACTTTGAAAATATTTGGAATTTTCCCAAATAGATAACTATGATTGACTTCTCATTTAATTCTATTAAAGCCACGGAATACAAGCTATATCAGTTTGATCCATTTAGATTAGGACTTGTTTCATATCACACCATGTGTTCTATCTTAGATACATCAGATATAATTTACAAGGATATGGTTTGTCAGTTGTTGGATCTAATATTCAACACACATCATTTAAACAAAATGATTGATGATGTTAAGTGTATTTTTCGTGTTTTTACTGAGTATTCCTATCCACTGACAGCAATTAAAATCTAGCATTATTATGAAACTGTCCATTTCCCTTTAAAATTTCATCTATTACATAGCACTAGTCACATAAACATTTATGTCATTAGGATGAACTGTCCCTTATGAATTGTATTCTCTTTGTAATACTGATTCAGTTCATGAGTCTTCTATTACCAATTTGTCAATACAAATATCTTAATTTATATTAAATACTACCAACCAGTATAACAAATTTCATAAGAAATATTCATTTCTCAATATTCCCTTATCCTGCACTGATTTATTCTTTTAACTTCTAAAAATAAGCAATTATAGTGTTGGTTGGTATGTAAGTTACAAAATATACTTAAGAGGGCTTTTTCATAAAATTAAGTCTTGCCCTTGAAAACACTCTTTTGTCTGTTCATTTATTATGGTTTGATTATACAGTACAAGTTTTATATTTTCAAATAAATTTGCATAAATTTGAGAATAAAAGAAATTTTCATATAATTTTTTGTAATCTTACTTTCCTACTTTTCTGTGTATGTATGTATTTACCTTGATTAAAACTGAAGGCAGTCAGAACTTGTCAACACTCAAGTGCTAAGTCTAGCCTGGTTCTAAGTACTTTCATTCACCAGCCAAGGTTAAGAACTTGTAACTAGTTTCTTGCTCCTCTTAACACTTTTACAATTATTTCCATGCTTAATTTCTTGATGTTTATATCCAACTAGGTAAATTTACATTGCTTTTAAGAGTAGTTTTTGTGTGGGAATGATTTAGATCCTTGCAAATGAGATGATTTCCATTTTTTTCTTAGGTAAACACCATCTTGTTAGCAAAACATTCACATTGGATATTACCACATCACCTCCTGCATTCAAGAATGCACTAGAGCAAGTCTGAGGTCACGTGGATTTTTCTCCCTTTCAGGAAGGCTTTTTTCCTTCTGCCCAATTACACCAATTCTTCTCATAACACTAAAACAAATACATTTAAGATAATTCCATGAATTGGTTGGTATCTTCCTGGCATGCAGCCTTTGAAATCTCAGGATTGAGGTCAGTGCTGTGTAGTGGTATGGTGGGTTATGATACTGGCATCTCATATGAGCACCAGTTCAGGTCTCAGCTGCTCCACTTCTGATGGAGTTCTATGCAATGGAAGATGGCCCAAGTCCTTGGGCCCCTAGTCCGAAGCTCCTGGCTCCTGGCTTCAAATCAGCCCAGCTCCAGCCATTGTAGCTGTTTGGGGAGTGAACTGGTGGGTGGAAGATCTTACTCTCTAACTCCACCTTTCAAATAAATAAATAAATCTTTTAAAAAAAAATCTGAAGATTCTGCTACATGTTGATTGTATCATATATTCCATTTCTAACTTAGAGGAATATCCATTTTTCTCCTTGTGGATTTCTATTCTCTATCTTCCATGAATATGTCTTCAAAAAGTTGATGGAGGGGTGGGCATTAAGCACTGGTTAGCATTCTGCTTGGGATGCCTACAATCCCACATCCAAGTCCCTGGGTTCAAGTCCTGCCTCTGCTGTGAATCCAGTTTCCTGCTAATTTGCACCCTGGGTAGCAGCAGGTGATGGCTCAAGTACTTGAGTTCCTGCTACTCACATGGGTGACCTAGATGGAGCTTTTGGGCTCCTGGGTTTGGCCTGGACAAGCCCAGGTCATTGTGGGCAATCTGAAGGGGTGAACTAATGGATGAAAGATCTCTCTCTACCTTTATTATTTATTTATTTGACAGGTAGATTTACAGACAGAGAGAGAGAGAGAGAAAGGTCTTCCATCTGATAGTTCACTCCCAGGCCACGAGCCAGGTGCCTCTTCCTGGTCTCCCATTTGAGTGCAGAGGCCCAAGCACTTGGGCCATCCTCCACTGCTTTCCTGGGCCACAGCAGAGAGCCGGACTGGAAGAAGAGCAACAGGGACTAGAACCCGGTGCCCATATGGGATGCTGGCGCTGCAGGTGGAGGAGTAACCTAGTGCACCATGGCACCAGCCCTTCTCTCTACCTTTCAAATTAAGTAATAAAAGCTAACAGAAAATACATATTATGGAAAAACTATATATGGATTTCAAAACATTGAATAAAACTAAATTCATCTTCTAATTCCATTTTCCAATAACTTTCTGAAGTACCACATATTTGTTTCTACTTTATCACTTCAATCCTTTCCTCTGAGTTCTGAGAGATCTTCTTAATCTACTACTTTTTTTTTATTATTTGATAGAGTTACAGACAGTGAGAGAGAGACAGAAAGATCTTCCTTCTGTTGGTTCCCCCCAAAATGGCCGCCACGGCCGGCACTGCACCGATCCGAAGCCAGGAGCTTCCTCCTGGACTCCTATGCGGGTGCAGGGGCCCAAGCACTTGGGCCATCCTCCACTCCCCTCCCAGGCCACAGCATAGAGCTGGACTGGAAGAGGAGCAACCAGGACTAGAATTCAGCGCTCATATGGGGTGCCAGCGCCGCAGGTGGAGGATTAGCCTAGTGAGTCATAGTGCCAGCCCCTTAATCTACTACTTCTAACACATGTTTTAACTCTGTCAATGAAGTCTGAGTTCTCCTAACAACTATATTAGGTAGATACTATCATGTTCTTTTACAGATAAGAATCTGAAGCAATGAGCAGAAAGATGATTGGCACAGCCGTAAGTGGCGCAGCCTGGATTAGTCCCAGCAACCTGTCTGTGAGAGTATGTCGCATTCTGTACCTTCTCCTCCCCAGTTTCCCACCGAGTTCCCTCTTCATGATGTGGTCACTTAACCACAGAGCTCATATTTCCTTCAATTTTGAGACACAAAACAGATGCTATCTAAAAACTACTTTCTAAAATGTTTCTCATCCTCATTTTGATAAGTACTGTTGCTTCCTTTGTATTTTAAAGTGTCAGGTTATCTTCCTTGTCTTATGCTGCAAAAACTTGCATGAGTCTTATGTTGTCTTTTTGTCTATTTGCTCCATTCTTGGGTGAGTAGAATATCTTTTTTTTTTTTTACTCTCCAGCTGGCTGTTTTCTTAATATCAGGAGTTAGGAAGCAGAAGTGGGTAAAAATTCACATTGTACTGCTCCTTTCATCTGATTGCGAGAGTCAAAGCTACAGGGACTTGTGTTAAGGACATGTAGTCTCTGGCTGGGTCTGCCCACAAGGTATGAGGATAGGCTATGCCAAGGGCAGAGCACAAGGGCATGGCTCTGATGCCCAGACAGCTTTCTGGTTGTTGCAGTTTCTGTCTGCACCATGTGTTGTTGTCATGTTCTTTCTAGTGCTTTCCCTTCTCAGTCAGAGAATTTTAACAGCCAGTCCCTGTCTATCCTAGAACCTACTGACTTCTCCAAATACAAGAAGGCAGGAGTGGACTGGTTTTTTGCATATTACAACATCTCCTGAGAGAGCATTGCAGGGCTCTGGGAAGTGCATTAGGGCTTATTTACCCATAGCCTGGCCACAGAGATACTACATCTAGCAGGTAGTCCTTTATTTTTCAGGATACAGGGAGTGCAACAGGAGAGTGAGCACAAAGATCACATAAACTGGATCTGAATACAGACTCTGACACTTCCAAGTTACATAAACTTGGACTGGGTACTTCCACTTCCCTGAGTTTTGCTGGTTACAGAAGGACAGCAGAGTACCTCACCCAGGATTTTGTTGTGGTTTGGGAGGATTAACAAAAAATAGAACACATTAAGACATTTAGCTGAGTGCCTGGACAATAGTATGCATGCAATAAATGATAGTTATCCTAATAATGGTGACATTCTTTCCAGTTTTTAATGTTAGCATAAGCTTTCCCCTATTGCTGTAGACTTTAGTTGTTTCAATAGAGAAATGGGAAGTTGGGAGTCAGATGTCAGAACCAAAGTCTCCACATTATTTACAACTCCCCATATGAGTTTACCTAGTTTCTTGAATGCTGGGTGACTGTTTAAGTGTGCTCAGATTCACAATTGCACAACACTCCTTAAGGGAAAGGCCCTAGGCATCTAACCATCCTTTATCCCAGAGGCCCTGCAGAACGTGTGCAGGCCAACCCCTGAGCATGCACTTAGAAGCACCACTAATGAGGTCAAATGGAATCAGCATGCCTGTGGATGGAAATGAACTCATCATCATCCAACACAGACAGAAACACAGCTGAGCAAAACACTCCATGGATAGAGAAAACATAAATAAGGGATTCTTTTTACGAAAGAGTTTTTAATGGATTATAGAGCAAAAACCAAAGACAGAACAAAATATAACAAAATCCTATTTCAAGATCCTTCTTTAATATATGAGATCAGTTCTAATGTAATTTAAATGATATGTTCTGAAGCATTACATTGAGATAAAGGATATATTGCTATGCCTTTAATTTTATAAGCCTTTATTTTGCTCTCATTAATGGATGCATTTTTCAGCTTTCAGGGTGAATTTAAGCACAAATATATTGCTTATAACCATAAAATAACAAATGTATAAAAACAATTCACTTGCTAAAGTTCTCAGCCATATTCTGTGTTTTCTAAAACTTCTAGATACTGAGTAAACCAGTAGAATTTTCAACAAATAATTTCACTGTAATGCTTACCAAAGCTGTGAAATCAAATGAACTAGTAAAAATAATATCTCCTTATAAGGAGATAAATTAGAATATCTGTAAGAAAGTTTGCTTCCAATAATTGAAGAGAGCCAAATTTTTAACGGACTATGAATTTTAAAGTAAGTGTTTGACAAGTGAGGCTTCAGAAGAATGGTTTGATAGTGCCAAAGCAGCCAGCCCTGTGTTCTGGGGATGGAATATCCCTCTATCAAGTACGCCTGTCAGGATTCAGCAGGCATCGCCTTCGTGTTTGTTGAAGAAATTCCTGTGCCGGATCCCTCTAAGTAGGAATTCCCCCAACATGTTGTTCACAAAATGATGGCACAGAAACATTTTTTATTTGGCTTTGCTGATCATGTTTTTATCATCCAGGTCATTTTGACTCATAGACACACACACACGTTAAACAAACACCTTGTCTAAAACTAACATAGGCAAGTGTCCAAACACACACACACAAAATCAAGAGAATTCAAGGTAGCCTGCCTGAAATGTCTTAATACTGCAGGATAATGCAGTTTGTAGCATAGTTCTGGAAATGCTCACTTATCTGGGACTTGAGAAAAAGAAATGTGGAAATAGTGGTGGGTGTGGCATAGTGTTAACATAAACATTCCCACACAAAAATTAAAAAGTGAAAAACACAGAAAAAAGGCAGTATCCCGTCTACTGGGAATAAAATAACGGATACTTTCTGTGGGCAGGGATTGTGTTTAAAATTTTAAAATATGGTCCTTTTATAGCTCCAGTTGGCTTGGTTAAAAATAAAGCTTCTCAGGACATCAAGAGAGAATGGCAGAGACACAGTCTTACCCTTACTGTTGCACATCCCCTCACTCCTCCAACCCTGCCCCATCACCCACCTCCTAGTTCCCTACACAACCAGCTTTGGCCATTGGCAAGTAACTCACCAACTGCAAGAATGGCTGAGCATCTGGAAAAATTAGACAGACAGACCTTAACGTTCTCACCATCTACCAGCTGAAGATGACTCATTCCGTATCAAAAACAATCAAGGGAAAAGGAATGCCAACGGTTTGAAAGCACTCTTTATTCAAACCCTGCCAGTAATTTTATCACCCATAACTGTTCCTTGAGAGAATGTCTACCTCCTATGACTCCCCGGAGCCAGCCAAAAACCTCTGAGGCTGAAGAAAAGGACTGGGTTCCCCAGGGAGAAAGCACAGTCCTTAGATCAGAACCCTTCGTCATATGCTGGCAATAAACAAAACATGTGCCTGCAAGACAGGTGGCAAAAGTGCAAACCATGGCCAACACACTCCTGGCTACCCTTAAGTCAGAGGCACAGGGACCAAGGCCAAGAGGGGAAGCAAGGAGCTGGGCTCGATCAAAGGCTGGGCAGATCTCAGCAGAACATTTGTTCTCTGCAGGAATGAGGCAAGAATCCATTTTGGATCTTGTCATTTTGCAATAATAGCTATGAACAATGTAAACCATCAAGTGTAGTGTATAGTTTTCCAAGTACATTAGTAATAGTCATGCTTTGATGTTAGTGGCAAAATTCAAAGACAGGTTTGTTTGTGTGGGTGCAAACGCTCAGCTATATACATTTTCTGCTACACTTATCGCCTGACCTAATTCATTCAACGAGAACACACAGAGCGATGTCTACATCTGTGGAAGTCTTCTCTCAGCAGCAGATTCCCTTGTCTTCCTTACTGTGGTGGGCATTTGTGGGCAAGATGGGAAGAGGGCAGTGTCTGGCAGAGCGCCTGTAACCCAGGGTAAGTTACAGAATGCTGTGAACATGTGCTACACATTAGGAAACAGCTAAATGTGGCGTCTCCCCAGAGGAATTCAGACCAAGACGAATGGGAATCATTTCCTGAGTCTTGCATGTGATTTATGACTGGCTATGATCAATTTCTGGAAAGTGTAAACCTGAACAGTATTTTAAACTTCTATTCTTGTAAGAATCCATTTTTTCTTCCCCGAGCTATGCCACCCACTTTCTCTCTGAAAGCAGAGCGCCATGTTTCTGCAAGCTTGGCTGGCCTCAGAGCCCATGACGTGGCTCTGCTGTGTAGGCGGCACATGGCAGTGCTTGCTGGAATTTGTAGGAGGAAGGAGCTCAACACCTGGCCACTCCCACTTCTCCATCCTGGAGCAGTACCTCAAGGCATCTTCATTCCATGTCCTGTATTGTCTTTGGTCTCCCATGCATATTTTGGGAGAACAATGATAGTAAAAATGACAAAATTGGTTAGGACGGGGCTAAGGTCTTCAGCCCTTACCCATGTCAGTCTGCTCAGTTACACACAAGTGGAGCTGAGGCATGGCTGAAGCCAATGGTCACAGAGCTGTCAGTTGAGTCTCAAGCCCTCAAGCCTCTTTCTTTTTTAACTATGTACCTTCCCTCTGTGTGGGGAAAAAAATAATCGGTGGCCCTTCATAGAACACACTAGAACTAGGAAAGAGGCATCCCCACGTGCTCACCACCACTCCTAGTCACTGCCTCCCATCTGGCTAGCCTGCCAGGAAGGACACACGTACCATTTAACCTCCTCTCTGCTACAGCAAATGCCCCAAGCAGGAGTCACACCATACCCCTGGCCACAATATCCACACAGTCAAATGGACTGCCCCAACTGCACATCAGAATTTATAAAACACTGGAGTTGTCAGGGTACCTGTGAGGCATCCCAGCGGCTGCCTGATCTGACTCAGGATGGCCATGCATGCAGGAGATCCCTGAGCAGTAACAGCCGGCTTCCCAGGGAATGCACAGTCTGTTTTGCCTGCGTAGTCTGTTTTTCAATATTAGTACCAGGCACCAGGGTACTTTCAGCTGTGTTTGAGAAGGATAATGTGTGCTTGAGAATTATGCCTAGCACCCCTGGAAACAATTCCCACACCATTCCATTTCCACATTAGGAACAACAGAGGAGTGAACCAGGAACACCTTAATTTATGCAAGGGAATCCCAGGATACACATTAGCAGAGCTGGGATGGAGAGTGGAGCTGTGCACAGAGCCCAGGCAGTCCCGTGTGCAATGTGGGGGTCTTTACTATGAGGATAAATGCCTCTCCCAAAGGAAAACATCTAATAACTCACTTCTAACACAATTATTTTTGAAGTTTATTTAGTATTAGCAACAGTCTTAACTTGATTTCTGTTTTTCAGTGTCCCTGATGGGAATAATTTTTTTTTTTTTTGCACATTCATAAGCACACACACAGAAAGTACAGCAAGCCATCAAATTCCCCTCAGGTCCAAGAGGGTGATGACTGAATGCATCTCTAAGGGTGATCTGGATTACAAGAATTTTGCTACCATTCTGTTGAGTCACACCCTGAAGCCAACAGCAAGAGCCCCATGGAGATCTCCTAAGGTTAAGAAATTTATCCACACTGTGATGTATTAAGAATATACTCCAGAATGGAGAACTATTAGTCCATGTCTGAGTAAACAACCAGAGACCTACTGGGCCACACCAATGCACCCAATATTTCTATTCCTTTCCCATCACTTTTCGAACACTTGAAATGACGTGGAAATGAAAGTGAAGAATTAGAGGAGTGGGCTTTGTGGTGTAGCAGATTAAGCTGCTAACTGCGACACATGCATCCTATATTGGAGTGCAGATTTGAGTCCCAACCTCTCCATTTGTAATCTAATTTCCTGATAATGAATCTTGGGAAGCAGCAGATGATGGCTCAAGTGCTTTGGCTCTTGACACCCACGTGGAAGACCCACATAGAGTTCTGCACTCCTGGCTTTGACTTGGCCCAGCCTGGCTATTGTGAGCATTTGGCAAAGGAATCAGAGGGTGGAATCTCTCTCTCTCTCTCTCAAGTAGATGAAAATAAACATTTTCTACAGAAATCCAAGTTCACAGCCAACTAGGAAGATTGCAGTCCTCAGAGCTGAACACTCTTAGTGGAAGTAGGGGCCCAGGAAGGGGCCCGAGTCACTAACAGCCGGTGGCTTTGCAGCACAGTGTGGTCCATTACAAATGCCTTCTCTGTGGGACATACCCTCCTCTTGCCTGGCGAGCTGCCTTGGAAGCCACCTGCTCCTCCCGGGAAATAAACACCTCTCTGTGTGAATTAATTGAAATAAATAATGACTGTTTGTTTTCCAAAGTCATAACAGGCATTTATATTTGAAACATTCTTTGGGAATGGAGAGATGAGGCTGTGGTTAAAAAAAAAAATCCTATTGGTTAGAGAAAAAGACTAATGATGTTTCCACATAGAAGTTTGCTGTTAAACCCAATGGATCCTAAGAACAGATGAAATATTCATTGGCCACTGTACCTACAATTCAAATTGAAATACTAAGAAATAGATAAAATATAAAAATGGCTTATCCAAGACTTGTGTGTCTATTCACTGGGAATTGGTCATTATCCAAGATGCCCTGAATCACGTAAGTAACAAAAGATCCAGAGCTCAAACAGACACCTCCCTCACCACCTCCATGGCACGGGCCCATCAGAAGTCCGCTAAGCCTTCAGCTTCTTCATTTGTCCCCAGGTCGCCTCCCCCTGCCCAGGCCACTTTTTTCCATGCAGTGTGGGACTTAACATCTCATCTCTTCAAGCCATCCTGTAAGCTGAGTCCATCTAGGATCTGCCTGTGCTCTCTCCAGAGCACACAACAGTTCATTTTCAAGATCACACACATTTGAGGCTCAGACTCACCTGGGCCTATGGGACCAAGAGGACAATAGTGCCATGAACTGTATGGCCAGGAGGAGACCCATCCTGTCATGTGTCCTTGGCTCCATGGTGGACAGTCCAAGCCCTCAATACTCTCAACCCATCCTTATCCTCCCCATTACATACAGCCTTGCTTTCTTCATGCAGGGATAATTTATTTTCCAAGTTCTCACAACAGTCTATGCCCTTCCTTATCATCCTTCTCTTTTTATTAATTCTATCATTAATTCTTATTAATTCTATCCATGATTTACCTTCTCTACTTCCTTTCTTCCCTAAGCTTCTAGAAATTCTACAATTACCTACTATTTCTTCCAGACCTTTGCATTTAACCCCCTGCTATATAACATGCCCTAGATGTTTCAACAAACCCTTAAAACCCAACAAGAATCAAACTGAATGCTTCATCATTCCCACCAACACCTTTTACCTCACATATTCCCTGCCCTGATGTTTATACCACCACTACACAGTTCACCTGAGACTCCATGGATTCTCCTGTCTTACCCAGAGCTATTCAGTCAAGTCCTCTAATAACTGCATCCTAAATGTCACTTGTGTGCACCTCTCCACTCTATCCCTGCCACGAGTGTCACCTGAGTCCCCTGTCACCTTTCACACTATCAACTGCAACATGCAACAGGCTCTTGCTTGGTCTCTAAAACTCCAACATGAATCCCTCCATTCAATTTTCCTCTATGCTGATAAGAAGGATTGCTTGAAATGCAAGTCTAAGGGATTATGACGTTTCTCAATCTGTCACGAGCTGCATGAGACTTAATGACAGAGCACAAACCCCCAGCAAGGTCTTCTGTGATTTGACACCTTCTCAACACCTTTTTTACACACTGCAACTCACCTCTTTTTCACCTCCCAAGCTCTGTGTTCGCTTTATTTTCTTACTCTGGTATGTTTGATGTACTGGCATCTGGGGGCTCGCCGAGTTGGGAAAAGACTGCCTGTCCCCTTCAAGGGGCTTTCGCCTGCAAATCCAGCAGACTGCAGCCCATGCTCCTCCTTCATCAGCCTCCCCCACTGAGCTCTCACACAGGAGGTCTCCCACACCATGTCCTATCCCCATTGGGGACAGGGATCTGACTACTATAGAAGCAGTACCTATAATCAAGGATCTGCTTGGGTTATTCAAATGGCTAATCTACACCTGCTTAATCTGCTGTACACTTTCTTCCCATGGTCACCACAGTTTAGGCTCCAGCCCCAGCTGTCCACTCACTCTACCTCCTGACCAACACCCAGCTGCTTCCCCATGTGGCCCTGGGGGCATTCTGAGCCTCCTGTTTTAGGGGATTCTTAGGTAGAAACATTTCTTTGGTCATGACAATCATTTCTCTCTCTGCATGGCTTATGTCGTCTGATTAAAATAAACCCCAGATACATTTTAAAGCAAGTTTCATCCACAAAACCATATACAGAGATTGGAGTTCACTACATGTTTCACAGCTCTGTGCACAGCTGGCAAGTTGCATTCATCCTATCACAGTCAGTTCCTAGTTTGTCTTTCTGGGGAAACCTTTCTTGACTACCCCACTCCTGAATCCCTTTTCTTTGTGCCACCCCTTGGTCAAATTTGTGCTATTCCAACAAAACAGTTATTTGCTTCCAAGTCAGTCCCTCCTCTATCCCCCAGGGCTGGATTGTGAGCTGCAAGACAGACATGTGGCCATATTCAAATTTATCATGAACATTGAGCCTGGTATACAGTAAGTATTCAATGGATACTTCTTGAAATAATTTAAATGATTTTCTTTGTTGCTTTGAAATAGTTTTTAGGTTAAGAATTTCTCATATAGAAAGAGGACAAAAGGTAGCCAGTAACAACTGAAGATACAGCTTCCTCTCATTTAAACTATTAAAAAACAAAACAAAAGACAGAATCATAATATGGTGGCCCAACCAGTCAAGTACAGTGACTTCAGAATACATTTTCAATGGAGTTTATATATACTATGGAATACTACTCAGTTTAAAAAAAAAAAGAAATCTCATCTCTTGCAACAAAACAGATACAACCAGAAACCATTATGTTTATTGAAATAAGCCAGTCCCAAATAGAGAAATATCATGTGTATCCTGATTTGTGGTTATTAATATACAGAGTACAAAAAAATGTAATGTATACAAGTGCAACTGATATTTTGAGGTTTGCTAATTGTTTACAGTCCTTGCCTATACTCTTAAGGAACAGTGTTTCTTTTCTTTTTCTAATTACTACTTGTTGAATTCTTTACTTAGTGGAGGGTTAAGCATGTGATTACAAAATAAACTGAAAGTATATCAGTGTAAAAATTAAAAGAAAAAAAGGAAGAAGGAAGGAAGGAAGGAGCATGGGTAGAAGGGAGAGTAGGGTAGGTAGTATTACCATACTCTTAAATCTATTCGTATCAAATACATGAAATTTGTTCACCTTATATAAATAAATAAATTAAAACTAGCAAACACACAAAAATACATTTTCAGTGGGCTGGCTTGTGGCACAGCTGGTTAAGCCGCTGCTTGCAACCTCAGCAATCCATATCAGAGTGCCAATTTGAGTCCTGGCTGCTTCACTTCCAATCTAGCTCCCTGCTAATGTGCCGGGGAAGGCAGCAGAATATGGCCTGAATCCCTGGGCTCCTGCACCCATGTGGATTCTTGGGCTGCTGGCTTCAGCCTGGCCCAGTCCTGGCTGTTGTAGCCATTTAGGGAGTGAACCAGCAGATAGAAGGTATCTGTTTCCCTTTCTCTCTCTCCCTCTCCCTCTCACACATCTCCCTCTTTCTTATTCATTTGCTCTGCCTTTCAAATAAACCAATAGAAAAAAATACATTTTCATATATATGCATATTTGACATAGACATGTGATATACTTTTAGAATTCATAATATCATACCTCCAAAAAAGAAAAACCAATCTGATTCTGAGTTGAGGATCTATGTCAATTCCCTTATCATTTTCCTACTTAAAACTTTTATAGTCACTTCTAGTTAAGAAATGACTTAAAACACAGATTCACACAAAGTGACTTCTGTGTCTCCATGAAAGGCAGTGTACAATTTATGTCCTAAATTGTTAGAGCTCTAGCTAAGTACATAGCTTGAGGAAAATATGTACCTGTGCCAAAAATATTAAAAGAAGTCTAATAAACCTAACATTAAAAATAAACATTACTTTTTAAAATTGATCATAAATTTCCCAGTGTTGCAGTTAGACATCTCATTTAACTCATTGAAGTGATGAAGGGGCAGGCATTGGTCAAAGCAGCTAAAATACCATTTGAGACACCTGCACCCCATATCAGAGTGCCCGGATTCGAGTCCTAGCTCTGCTTCCAATTCCAGCTTCTTGTGAAAGTGCATCCTGGTAGGCAGCAGGTGATGGCTCAAATACTTGAGTCCCAACACCCCGCCACAAGCACAGATTGAGCTCTGGGTTCCTGGCTTTAGCGTGGCCCAGTCCTAGCTGTTGCAGGCATCTGGGGAATAAGCCAGTGAAAGACCTCTGTCACTCTGTTGTACAAAAATAAAAAGGGCTAGCATTGTGGTATAGGAGGTAAAGCCACTGCGCATGATACTGGCAACCCATATGGGCACCAGTGTTTGTCCTGGATGCTGCACTTCTGATCCAGCTCCCTGCTAATGGTCTCAGAAAGCTGCAGAAAGTGGCCCAAGTGCTTCAGCCCCTGCCATGCATGAAAGATGTAGATGGAGTTCCTGGTTCCTGACTTCAAACTGTCTCAGTCACGGCCATTGTAGCCACTTGGGGAGTGAATCAGTGAATGGAAGACAGATCTCTCTGACTCTTTCAGATAAAGAAATCTTCTAAGAAATTAAAATAAGTGAGAATTTACAAAAATAAGTGAGGAGATTTTGTTATGTGTATTATTTTGTTTAAAATCCATGGATAAGACTAATTGTTTGGTCCACATAGAAGGGGTTAGTTTGCGTTTACCTATGTTCTCAGAACAAAATAATTATGGCCTTTCAAAAGCTGTGCAAGCAAAAAGCTTCAGGTTTTACTTGTTTATTTGGAGGTGCCTCTTAGAGATGCATCAAAGGCAGACAACAGAGATGCAATTTTCATATTTCCTTCAGACAACTGCCAGCATCAATAAAAGGAAAAACAGCTTACACGGCTCACATCCTTGGGTGGAATTCTAAACCGAGGCAGGCCAGCTGCCATAGGAGGATGGATGCTCGGAACACCAAGCCTCCACAGAGGACGGCTGCAATTCCATTTGGAAAGTGTTTAAGGAATGGTCCTCTCTCTGGGCCCCAGGGACAGCATGGGAGGTACCGGTGTGCCTCGTCCACATAATCTCATGTGCTCCTCTCACTTACAACTGGAGGATCTGGCTCAACATCTGGAACGAGATCGGAGGTTACACAGAGCCACATGATTCAGTCCTGAATGAAGGCTCTGGCTTTCAATGCTCTGAATTTGAATTTTGGCTCCAAAATTTCCTGGCTCTGTGGCCTTTGCCTCGTTGCCAACCACTCTAAGCCTCAGTTTCTCATGTGAAGAGATGATAATAGCTAAGTCACAGGAGTCTCATATGGTACACAGCAAACACGAATGCAGTATTTCACGTGCACATTGCTGACCCTGTGCAGTGTCATTCCGAAAGGGATCTTTGAGATCCCACCTCTAAACTACCCCGACCTCATCTGAGCTGGAGGCTTGGTTAGAATGACTCATGTTTCCACATTCTCATGCTACTTCAAGTTTTAATCGCAGGCCAAGTTCTTGCATCAGCAAGCTAAGAACTACTGTCGTATTTTTATTTCATGTTTCCCCACCCTCATGTTCTCTTTATAAGCTGAAGAGAGTGATTTTCAGAAATACTCAAAGTGTTAAGAAATAGCCTACTCTTCTACGAAGCTCCCTAACCCTCCAACGCTACCATGTTGTACTATTCAGAGAACTGAGGGTCATATGTTTGCCTGAAGAAATCAGTAGAAAGAGGGAGAGAGAGAGAATGAGCTGACATCATGTGAATCCCTGAATTTAGCTGTACCTAAGAGCTACACGCAATCCCATACTTTTTCAATTACATAAGCCAATGTATTCCTTAAGAGGTAGTTGGTTTCTGTCACTTGCAACTGCTTAATAAGGCACTGGATTGTGTGCTCTTGCATCAGTACCACCACCAGCAGCACCACCACACTAGCCTGCTAACAGCCAGCAGCTTAACAAGCTTCACCAACAGCATCCTTGCTGGGCCTTTTCTCATTTCCACCCCTCCTCTCTTGGTACCCTACAGCTGCCATCTTGGTTCTTCTACTCTTCCTGTCCTGTGCCCTAAGCATCCTCTACCACTTAAGGAAATACTAATTACCTGTCCATTAAGGATGCCCTAGGGTCCCAGAAAAGCAGTTTCCACCTGAGGCTGTCACCCACAGTGTCCTCTCCATTACTCACCCCCACCTATCCTGTCAGCCTCATTTCCCACTACCTTACCCCACACTCTTGCCCAGTTGAACCCAGGCAACCCAGAGACCTGAAAAAAAAAATCACTGTTTAAATCCACAGTGTTCTGCTGCAGTTGGCAATATGACCATAGGTAACTGAAAGATTAGCCTAAGGGATATAATCTCCAGAGGGGAGCTAAAGGGGCTGTACCTAGAGGCAAGTACCATATAAGAAGACACATGGTAGCATAGGGCATTTAAAAAAGATTATCCATTATTTATTGGAAAATCAAAGATGGAGAAAGAGGGAAAGGGACAGAGAGTGAGAGAGTGATAGCTTCCATCTGCTGGGTCACTCTTTATATGGCCACAGTAGCCAAGGCTAAGGTTAAGCCAGGTCAAAGCCAGAAGCCATGAGTTTCTTCCAGGTCTCCCACATATGTGGCAGGAGCCCAAGCACTTGAGCTATCTGCTGCTGCTTTTCCTAGCCATTAGTAGGAAGCTGGGTTGCAAGGGCAGCAGCTGGCTCGTGAACTGACATCCACATGGGATGTCACAAAGCCAGCCCCAGCCCTGAGTACTTTCATGCTGTCTGTAAGCCTCTCCTCAAGCAGCCAGGCCTATCTTTGATATTAGCAATCCCCATGGTAAATGGAAAAACACTCTTTGCCCAAAGGTCAGAGATCTGCCACTATGATCAATGGGGACTTCACCTGCCAAGCTTGAGCTTCCAACCAGCCAGACGGGGCCATTATGGAGAATGTGTTGCAGAAAACTGGTGTGTAATCTCCAATGCTAGTTATTAATGCATCTAATGTGGTTACTTGATTCCTTGTTTGTGGGGTGGGAAATTTAGAAAGACCACAGGCAATTCTTCTCTTTTGACAATTAATTGTTACCCCCATACAAAGAGAGAGAAAGAAGAATTTTAAGAATTTTAAAAATTCAGTTACATAAAGAATCAATTTAAAAAAAATTATATCATGTAGAATCTCTGTCCTTAATGTGCTGTACAACGTGATTTAATGCTACAACTAGTACTCAGAGTATATTTCACTCTGATGATATGTGAGGGCAAATGGTTTAAAATCTTTTCTTAACACATACTAAACTGAGCTCCTGTATACAAAGAGAATTGAAAATGAATCTGGATGTGAATGAAAGGGGAGGGGGAGTGGATAAGGGGGAAGAATAGCAGGGGGAGGGGAGGGGAGGTATGGGTGGGGAAGCCATTGCAATCCACAAGTTGTACCTTGGAAATTTATATTCTAAATAAAAATTAAAAAAAAAAATTCAGTAACACATAGTTGGAACTAGTGGGTGATGGGTGGAGCCTTCCTCTGAGATGCCTGCATCCCATATGCGAACCAGTTCATGTCCTGGCTGCCCCACTTCCAATCCAGCTGCCTGCTGATGGCCTGGGAAAAGCAGCAGAAGATGGCCCAAGTGTCTGGGTCCCTGCTACACATGTGGGAGAAGCAGTTCTGGGCTCCTGGTTCTTGGCTTCAGCCTGGCCCAGCCCTGGCCATAGTGGCCAGCTGGGAATGAACCAGCAGATAGATCACGCTCTCTGTAGCTCTTTCAAACAAATAAATAATTTAAAAAAAAAAAATTAGTTAGCATATAGTAACTCTGCATTAATCACATGTTCAATTCTTGAAAACTATCCTAGAATTTAAAAAAATTTGACATTTTAAAAAATGATTTAAAATTTTTAAAACATTTTTTAAAATGTCATTTTAAAAAATGATTTAAAAATTTTTAAAACATTTTTAAAATGTCATTTTTAAAAATGATTTGCTGACTTACCCCTAAGGGTAAAGCTAGAAACTTGCCATGGGACTCCAAATTCCAGTAAATTGGCAGGTACCAATGTCATCTTACTAGTTAAAGTAATCAGTTTAAGTTCGTAACTGATCATAAAGATAGGATTAAGTGTCAAAGGGATCATATAAATAAGACCAGTGTCTGCTAATAATAATTGATAGAAGTAAAAAGGAGAGAATGACCCAACATGGGAAGCAGGATACGCAGCAGACTCATAGAATGGCAAATGCCCTAAACAGCACTCTGGCCTCAGAATCATCCCTTTAGGCATTCAGATCTGGCTAAAGAGCCCATGAGAGTTTCTCAGGCATGGAAAGCCAAGACACTGGAAAAAAAGTGACCTAAATAAAAGATCTCTGTGAGTGAGATCCCTGTGGAAAGAACGGGACATCAAAGAAATAGGTGCCTTTCTCTGAAGGGAGGAGAGAACTTCCACTTTGATTATGGCCTTGTCTAAATAAGGTCGGAGTTTGTGAACTCAAGAGGCTTCCATAGCCTTGGCAGCTCATGATGAGAGCTTCAGGTGATTACTGACATCATAAATAAGAGTATCAATTGTTAAATCAACAATAGGAGTCACTGTACACTTACTCCCCATGTAGGATCTCTGTCCTTAATGTGTTTTACTATGAGAATTAATGGTAAAACTAGTACTCAAACAGTACTTTATAGTTTGTGTTTCTGTGTGGGTGCAAACTGTTGAAATATTTACTTAGTATATACTGATTTGATCTTCTATATATAAAGATAACTGAAAATAAATTTTAATGAAGAATGGGATGGGAGAGGGAGTGGGAGAAGGGACAGTTTGCAAGTGGGAGGGTAGTTATGGGGGAAAAAGCTGCTATAATCCAAAAGTTGTACTTTTGAAATTTATATGTATTAAATAAAAGTTTTCTAAAAAATAAAAAATAAACATGATTGGCTATTTACAAGTGTTTCAGTTTGGAAAATTTGAGGCAGAGTCTCTCAATTACTATTCCATTTGAAAGGAGCAACTATTATATCACTTTTGATTTTGCCTTTATAAAAAAAAGTGCATGAAAACAGTGGTGTGTAAAAGTTTACTGACAGAGGGGTAGGCATTGGGTACAGTGAGTAAGATACCACTTGGGATACACGCAGCTCATATCATTGACCTGGGTTGCAGCCCTGGCTCTGCTCCTGATTCCAACTTCCTGCTAATGCAGACCCAGGGAGGCTGCACATGATGGCTCAAGTACCTGGAACCTCCTTGCCACCCAAATGGGGGACCCGGATTGGATTCCCAACTCCTGCCTTCAGCTAATCCTAGCTATTGTGGGCATTTGGAGAGTGAACCAGCAGATGGGAGCCTGTGTTCTCTCTCGTTCTCCCTCTCTCTCTCTCTCTCTGCCTTTCAAACAAATCCAATAAAGGAGTCAAATAAATAAATTCAAATAAAATAAAGGATTCAAAAAAAGATGACAGAATAAAGATTTTTAGAAGTTATTACGGTTTCCAATAATATGCATTTATGTAGCAGCTGGGAACCGCACTGCTATTTTGTTATTTAGAATTTTTAAAAAATGTCTTTAATATTTTTAATAATGCATATGAATGTTCCAAGTGAGAGCTTTTAAAAAAAATCCTCCAAAATGTAACTTACACAGCTTCATGGTCATTTCCTAGAGAAATGTTAATATTCAATCAAAAGCCTTCCCTAGCCACCCTATGGAAAGTAGAACTTACGTGTTCTTCTGTCAGAACAGAAATCTCACTGCAGTTTTTAGTTATTTTCATAGTGAGCTCCTTCCACCCCATCTCCTCCTCTGGCAGATCATGAGTACCAGGTAACTGCTGGCTTGATTATAAGAGCTCACACAGGTATTCTCCCTGAATCCTAGTTATTTATATGCCATTTGTGAGGGGGTTTGAATTAAGATTCAAAGAAAAAGAATTAAAAAAAAAGATTTTTATTTATTTGAAAGGCAGAGTTAGAGGGAGAGTGAGAGAGAGAGCACACTTGTTCACTCCCAGGATGGCCACAAAGGCTGGGGCTGAGCCAGGTTGAAGCCAGGAGCTTCTTCCTGGTCTCCTTTGTGGGTGGCAAGGGCCCAAGCCCTTGGGTCATCTTCCACTGCTTTTCCCAGGTCATTAGAAGGGAGATGGATGGGATGTGGAGCAGCCAGGTCTCCAACTGGCACCCTCATGGGATGCAGGCATCACAGGTGGCACTTTACCCACTATGCCACAATGCAGGCCTCAGGAATACACTTCTGAAAGTCACAGTTAATAAAGACAATCTAGGCGTTGTCCCTAAAGCTTTTACAAGAACCACATAACCGCCCAAATAATGTGTCTAGTTTGGCAAAATTCTCAAGTGGCAGTTAATGAGATCATAGCAAATAGGAAAATTTCAATACACTTGTATTGCAACAAATGGCCATATTTTAATGTGATAAATTATTCACTTTAATCCAGGCACTTGTTAATACATTCTTATGAGCATTTCAGCCACAAGGTCAATTTAATAAACATGCTATTTCTGTCTAAGGAAGAAATGCAGTAGTAGCTCCTGCCTTATCTGTGGCCTTGCTTCTCAGTTTCCATTATCTTTGGTCAACTGTGATCTAAAAATACTAAATATAAAGTCACAAAAATACACAATTCATCAGTTTTATGCAATTTTCATCATAGTACATAGATACTTGAAAACGATTGTGGAAAACGGAGTTGAAGATAAATTTGGGACAGGTGTTTGGCACAGCAATGAAGACACTGCATAGTACACCCACGTCCCATATTGGAGTGCCTGGGTTCATGTCCTGGCTTTGCTTCCAGTTCCAGCTTCCTGCTCAGGTGCACTCTAGGGGGCAGTGGTGATGACCTAGCACTTGAGTCCCTGTCACCAACATCCAAACTGGGCTCTAGGTACCTGGCTTCAGGCTGCCCCAGCACCAGGTATCGTGAGCATTTAGGAAACGAACCATGAATGGAAGATCTCCATCTCTGTTTCTCTGCCTTTCAAATGAACCAGAATGAATAATTATAAATTATTTTGGTGCAAAAAATTTAGAAGTCATGCATATTTTTCGTAGCACACATTTTCTGTCAACTGTTTGAAGATGTCCTTGTATATTGTTCTAATTGTTCTATTTTATTATTATTGTTCATCTCTTCATGTGCTTAGTTTACTAAACTTTAATCACAGGTTTGTGTGCATAGAGAAAAATAGCACACACAGGGTTCAGTGCTATTTGATTTCAGACACCTATTAAAAGTCCTAGATTGTGCCCGCCGTGGTTAAGGGGCAAGTGCTGTAAGGTCAAAACTTGGACTTCAGGAGACTAAAGAGTGGCAGGAATTCAGAGCACAGCTATGGTTCTACTTTCTGCTCTAGTCTTGCCCAGTGCAGAGCTCTGGCCAAGCTACCCAGTCCCTAGACCTCAGCTTTGTCATCTACACTATGGGGAACTCAAGTTCCCTTAGAGCAAAATATCCTCACCTCTACAACATTTCCCCAAATTATTTTAAGAACTGGCTTTAGGGGTTGGCATTGGGCCTAACACTTATGATGCCCACATCCAACACTGGAATACTAGGGATCAAGCCCTGCTCTGGCTCCTGACTCCAGCTCTCTGCTAATACAGAGCCTGGTAGGCGGCAGGAGATAGCTTAAGTAATTGGGCTCCTGCCATTTACCAGGGACACGTGAGTGGAATTCTCTGCTTCAAACCTCAGCTCAGCCTCGTCCTGGACATTGAGGGCAACTGGGAAGTGAAGAAGGAGGTGAGAACTCTCATGCACTAGCTCTCTCTCTTCCTCGCTTGCACTCACTCTGTCAAATTGTTTATGACTATCAATTTTCTCTAGTGATAATACAAAATTACCAAATATGCATGCTTGATTAACAGAAATTTTACATTATTTTCCTAACTGAAAGGTTCATTATACCAAATTAATGTGGGGTATAAAAAGCGATAAATACATTTTCACGTTTATATATGTGTGTGCACATGCAAATAAACTCACATATATAGAGACACTTGTTCAAACAGTCCATAAATATTTAGGGAATAAAGATTTTTGAAAGCTATAAAGTACAAACCCATAACTGAGCATCACAGTATTATCGAATCCATAGGTATGAAATATATCTAGTTCCAGAAATAGGAGAAAATTATCTTTTGTGGAATAATGGGATACTCAACAACCCCCAAAAATTCTGCCAAGAAAAGTCAGAGTGTGAGGGACATCTGGTTTCTGTGAGCATCCCCAGCATCAGGTTGGGGTAAGGTACATCAAGGGACGCCAAGGCCAACATTTCCTGGCCCTTGCCTCATCCTCCTACTCATCCTTATACACTATTACTACATGGTACTATTACATCCTTACACACTATTACCACATCCTTACACACTGTTACCACATGGTACTATTACATCCTTACACACTGTTACCATATCCTTACACACTGTTACCATATGGTACTATTACATCCTTACACACTATTACCACATCCTTACACACTGTTACCACATGGTACTATTACATCCTTACACACTATTACCACATCCTTACATACTGTTACCACATGGTACTATTACATCCTTACACACTGTTACCATATCCTTACACACTGTTACCACATGGTACTATTACATCCTTACACACTATTACCACATCCTTACACACTGTTACCACATCCTTACAGACTGTTACCACATGGTACTATTTCATCCTTACACACTATTACCACATCCTTACACAGTGTTACCACGTGGTACTATTTCATCCTTACACACTATTACCACATCCTTACACACTGTTACCACATGGTACTATTACATCCTTACACACTGTTACCATATCCCTACACACTGTTACCACATGGTACTATTACATCCTTACACACTATTACCACATCCTTACATACTGTTACCACATGGTACTATTACATCCTTACACACTGTTACCACATCCTGACACACTGTTACCACATGGTACTATTTCATCCTTACACACTATTACCACATCCTTACACACTGTTACCACATGGTACTATTACATCCTTACACACTGTTACCACATGGTACTATTACATCCTTACACACTGTTACCACATCCTTACAGACTGTTACCACATGGTACTATTTCATCCTTACACACTATTACCACATGGTACTATTACATCCTTACACACTGTTACCACATCCTTACAGACTGTTACCACATGGTACTATTTCATCCTTACACACTATTACCACATCCTTACACACTGTTACTACATGGTACTATTACATCCTTACACACTATTACCACGTCCTTACACAGTCACCACATGGTACTATTTCATCCTTACACACTATTACCACATCCTTACACAGTTACCACATGGTACTATTTCATCCTTACACACTATTACCACATCCTTACACAGTTACCACATGGTACTATTTCATCCTTATACACTATTACCACATCCTTACACACTGTTACCACATGGTACTATTTCATCCTTTTACACTGTTACCACATCCTTACAGACTGTTACTACATGGTACTATTACATCCTTACACACTATTACCACGTCCTTACACAGTGTTACCACATGGTACTATTTCATCCTTACACACTATTACCACATCCTTACACACTGTTATCACATAGGCCCTTGTGGAAGGGCATACTGGGCTGACACTGCTACTGTGGCCCAGCGGATGGTCCCAACTCTTCACGAAAGAGTCTTGCTTTCTCCTGTGGGTGACCAGCTCCAGGGTCTGTGGTGAGACGATGGTTTCCAGCAGGAAACCTGAGTGGTGAAGGTAAACCCAGTCATGAGGAAAGACCACTGGCCTCCTCAAAGGGTCTGCAACAGCCCAGCAGAATGGTTCCAAGGAGGCGAACACAGGTCCCTTTGACAGCTGTGTTCCAACAGCCGTATTACCTAGACTAGCAGCTCTCCATGTTTTTGATCTCAGGACCCCTTTATACTCTGAAAAATTGTGAAAGACAAAAAGCTTTTGTGTATGTGGGTTACAGCTGTTGCTCATTAACTTACCTCAACTCAAAAGAGAAATCTTAAAGAAATTCATTGTATTAAAATAAATCAGGGCATGTTAGCAGAAACAATACATTATGAAAAAAAAAATCAATGCTTTCCTAGTCTAAAAAGCTAATGGAGAAGAACGATGTTATTTTGTGTTTCCACAATTTCTTTAGTGTCTGTGCTATCTGGTTTAATAGAAGAGAGCTAGATTCTCATACCTGCTTCTCCCTATCCAATCTTGTAGAGAATGCTGTGGAAGTGTTTCTCAGACAGCAAAATGTTCTGAAATTAGAGGCATGGCCACAGTTTCTGCTGACTCCAAAACAGGCCAAGGATGGGCCTACCTGCCCCCAAAGGAATGTGACAGCGGGAGCAGCAGGGGGCTAATGGGCACTAACTGGTATCTGGGAGTGTTTTCAGGAACTTGTAAATTTGCAGAAGTATCTAAAGGGGCCTGTCTCTGAAGATTTACAACATAGCTCTAATCCCTATCTTAGACCACCAGACCCAATTCCTTTTCCCAAATCCTTGAGTTGATGTATAACCTTGCCTATGTGCCTGCCGGCTTATGGAATTGTTGGTATCCTCTAAATGAAAGCAGGCACTCAAGGCTATCTGGCAGTGTGCTCTTAGAATGGATGCTCCCATGTCCTGTCTCCTCATTTGAAAAACCCCACACAGTCTGTTCCTAAATAATATACCACTGTAGCCTCTAGAAAGCTCCCATATACATACGTGACACAGTCAGTGTGAAGAAAGAAAATAATGCCACCTATTGCTTAAGAAAATTGTTTTCAGGCCATGTGTTAAGCCACCACTTAAAACATATGCATCCCTTATCAGAATGTCCTGCTTCCTGGGCCAGCACTGTGGCGCAGTGGGTTAAAGCCCTGGTTTGAAGTGCCGGCATCCCATATGGGCACTGGTTCTGGCTGCTCCTCTTCCAATCCAGCTCTCTGCTGTGGCCTGGGAAAGCAGTAGAAGATGGCTCAAGTCCTTGGGCCTCTGCACCTTCATGGGAGACCCGGAATAAACTCCTGGCTCCTGGCTTTGTATTGGCACAGTTCCAGCCATTGCAGCCAATTGGGGAGTGAAGCAGCAGATGGAAGACCTCTCTCTGTCTCTACCTCTCTCTGTAACTGTCTTTCAAATACAATAAAATAAATCTTTAAAAGAAAAAAAATCCTCCTCAACTTTTCAATGCAGCTTCCTGCTAAGGCACCTGGGAAGGCAAGGAAAAATGGTTGAAATACTTAGGATCCTGCTACCTGTGTGGGAGACCAGGACGGGGTCCTTAGCTACCGGCTTTGGCCTGGCCCAGCCCTAGATACTGCAGCCAATTGAGAGATAAACCAGTAGATGGCAGACCTCTGTTTCTCCCTCTCTCTGCTATGCTGCCTTCTAAACAAATAAGCAAAGCTGAAAAGAAAATTGCTTAGACCCAATGAGCTACTTGGAAGAGTCTTGAGAATCTGGAGACCCTGAACCACACCTTGAGAGTCGCTGGTGTAGACTACATTACTGTTTTTTTCCCTACCATCTCCATCCTTCTTGGGAATACTTCAGCCTTGCAGCAATTTTGCTACAGAGAACGAGGAATCCTCTATATATACCTGTGCCAAAAAATTAGTGAGACAACAGCAACCTCCACATATCATAGGTCCACGTGCTGGTAGCCACAGGACCTGAAAAGAGCCCCATGGCTCTCCAAAGACAAAATGAGTCTCAGATGTGAAGTCATAGCCTTTTGGCCAAACTCCTCCCTCCCCACCAGAAAATGCACACATGAGAATGAAGGAAAAAGAAAAGGCTTGATGAATACATGATTATATGCTACACTTGGAAAGTTAGAGACACTGTTAACTGCCGTGGTCAAATAAAAGACAACTTTTCTTTTTCAGAATGCCTGAAAAATGACAGGGTACTACAACAGAAAAGAGAGCAATGACAACCAGGAGTAGTTCATTAGCATCCACACTCAGGGCAGCAACCCGCAGGAGGGCGGCTAGAAGTGCACCAGAAACAGCAGTACCCTGGCTTTGGGTTCAGCCTGCTGGAGACCAGGGAGGAAAGGGTCTCCTGGGCTGAACCACAATTTCTCACCATCTCATCCAGGCTTCATCGTACCACAGTACTATTCTCTATACATCATGGAACTTTAAAAAAAAAAAAAAAGCGCAGTAGGGGCAGGCACTGTGGTGAAACACTAGTATCTCATATCAGAGCATCAGTCTGAGTCTCAGCTGCTCTGCTTCTAAACAGCCTCCTGCTGATGCACCTGGGAAGGCAGTAGAAAGTGGTCCAAGTGCTTGGGTCCCTGCCACCCACATGGGATATCCAGATGGAGTTTCTGACTCCTGGTGTCAGCCCGAGCCAGACCTGGCTATAATGGCCATTTGGGGACTGGACCAGTGGATGGGGAATTTCATTCTCCCTCTGTCTCTCTTGCTCTGTAATCTGTCTTTCAAATAAATAAAATCTTGGGAAAAAAAGCCAGAAAAGTCAAGCCCTTGAGGCTTCATAGAAATTTATAGTACAACAACAAAACAAATGGGTGGTATGGTGTGTATCCATACCTCGGGACTGAGGATTTGCATCCTCAGTTTCAACCAAATTCAGTTTAAAAATATTTTATAAAATAAATTGCATCTGTACAGAATGTGCCAGGCCTTTTTTCTTGTCACTATTCCACAAATGATAAGCACAACAACTAGTTACATTGTATCATGTATTATAACCTAGATGTAATTTAAAGAATAAAGAAAAATATCTGCACCAATTTATTTAAGGGACTTGAGCATCCAGTGATTTTTTTTCTGGGGTGGGGGAAGTGTTGGCTGCATTAAAAAAAAAGTCTTCTGGCCGTCGCCGTGGCTCAACAGGCTAATCCTCTGCCTTGCGGCGCCGGCACACCGGGTTCTAGTCCCGGTCGGGGCGCCGGATTCTGTCCCGGTTGCCCCTCTTCCAGGCCAGCCCTCTGCTGTGGCCCAGGAGTGCAGTGGAGGATGGCCCAAGTCCTTGGGCCCTGCACCCCATGGGAGACCAGGAAAAAGCACCTAGCACCTGGCTCCTGCCATCGGATGAGCATGGTGCACCGGCCGCAGCGCGCCGACCGCGGCAGCCATTGGAGGGTGAACCAACGGCAAAGGAAGATCTTTCTCTCTGTCCCTCTCTCTCACTGTCCACTCTGCCTGTCAAAAAAAAAAAAGAAAGAAAGAAAAAGTCTTCTTCAACGGCTCTAATATCATCTGAAGAAAAAGGAGATAGGCCGGCGCCGCGGCTCACTAGGCTAATCCTCCACCTGTGGCACCGGCACCCCGGGTTCTAGTCCTGGTCAGGGTGCCGGATTCTGTTCCGTTTGTTCCTCTTCCAGTCCTATGGCCCGGGAAGGCAGTGGAGGATGGCCTAAGTCCTTGGGCCCTGCACCCACATGGGAGACCAGGAGGAAGCACCTGGCTCCTGGCTTTGGATCGGTGCAGCACGCCAGCCGTAGAAGCCATTTGGGGGTGAACCAATGGAAGGAAGACCTTTGTCTCTGTCTCTCTGTCTACAACTCTCCCTGTCTCTCTCACTGTCTA
This sequence comes from Sylvilagus floridanus, assembly GCA_949820135.1. NCBI lineage: Eukaryota > Metazoa > Chordata > Mammalia > Lagomorpha > Leporidae > Sylvilagus > Sylvilagus floridanus. The sequence continues at coordinate 29,867,715 of OX463236.1, read as the reverse complement.
ACTCTGCCTGGCAAAAAAAAAAAAAAAAAAGAAAGAAAGAATGAAAAGAAAAAGGGGATAAAAAAAAGTTCACCTAAAACCAGAAAATGGACTTTCCTGTGTAGTACAAAAAAGTATGGGAAATTATTCATATGTCTATATAATATTCACTAATCTAAGTTCTTTGACATAAAGACCCAACAATAATTAAGAGGGGGAAAATTTAGAGTTGATCTAAATCCATTCTTTCAACAAAAATTTAGATTCAGATGGCAAAAGTACAGACAAAACAAAATCCCTGTCTTCACGAAGCTCACATTCTTGTGGAAAACCGAACAGGTAACTGTGTGAAAAACGTCGTGTATCAGATGAGGTTAAGTGTGATGGAGCCGAACAGCAAGAAAGAAGATGAGGGCTGCATCCACATGAACAGCAGCGGGAATTTTAAGTAGGATGCTCAGGGAAAGCCTCCTGAAGACGCTATTTCAGTAAAGACCTCAAGAGGTAGGGAAAGGAATGGCAGGTCCGTTCAGAAAAGCTTTCCCGGCAGAGAAAACAAATCCAAAAGTCCCAAGACTGGAAAAGGCAAGGGGTCCAGCAGGGCTACACAGGAGGAAGTGGAAGTACTAAGAGGTGACCCAGAGACACAGGCGGACAGATTGTACCACTTTGAGGCCACTGGAAGGTCTTTGTCTTTTACCCTAAGACAGTGGCCCCAAGGAGGCTAGAGTTGGAGGCTGAGATGACTAGACTCATGCTTTAATGGGATGCCTCTGGTTGCTATGGAAATAAATGACTACAGCAGGGCAACTGCAGAAGCATAGTGCCAGTTAGGAGATTATTAAAACATATTGGACCATGAGGGTTGTAGAAGGTAGAATAATAGTTCCCAAAGATGGCCACACCTGGGGCCTACACTGCAGTGTAGTGGGCTACCTGCAACACCTGCATCCCATATGGACCTGGGTTTGAGTCCTGGCTGCTCTACCTATGATGCAGCTCCTTGCTAACGCTCCTGGGAAAAGCAGCAGAAAATGGCCCAGTCTTTGGTCTCCTGAACCCACATGGGAAACCTGGATGAAGCTCCTGGCTTCTGGCTTCTGCCTGGCCCAGCCCTGGTTGTTGTGGCCATTTGGGGAGTAAGTAGAAGGAAGACCTCTCTTTCTGTCTCTCTCTCTCTCTGCCTCTGTCTCTATAACTCTTTCAAATGAACAAATAAATTTAAAAAATATGTATGTCCACATCCTAATCCCTAGAATGTAGACATTGCTAACTTGTATGGCAAAAGGGACTTTGTAAATATGATTAAGTTAAGGATCTAAGATGGGAAGATGGCTCAGAACAGTTGGGTGGGCTGGACATAATTACAAGTGCCCTTGTAAAAAGACAGGAGTTTCAGAAGCAGAGTCAGAGATGTGACAAAAGAAGTGAGGATGGAGATTGGTTGATGAAAATGTGCTCTTCTGCTAGCTTTCCAGATGGAGGAAGGGCGCACAAGCCAAGGAAAGCAGGCGGGCAGCCTCTAGAAGCTGAATAAACAGACAACAAGGACGTGGATTTTCCCATAGAACCATAGAAGGAATGCAGCCCTCAGAAAACACTGTAGACTTACAACCTCTATAACTATAAGCTAATAAATCTGTGTTGTTCTCAAGCCAGCAAATGTGGGATGACTTATAGCAGTATTAGGAAACTGTTGCAGGATAATGTCAGTGGGGATGGTGAGCTGTGGTAGGATTTATATCTTCCATGTATAGCTAACAAGATGTACAGAGACTAGGTGTAGGGTATACGAGAAAAAGGAATCAAGTCTCACTCCAAGGTTCTTTTATTTCCTAGCAAGTACAGAAATGAATTACTTTCGGTTGGGAAAATGTTGGCAAATGTTTCATTAGAATAGGTTTGAGGATGAATGGGGTGGGGGGAAGAAATTGGAGTCAGCAAACAATTATTCCAAGGAGTTTTGCTGTAACGGGGCAAAAAGAAATGTCACAACAGCTAGAGGGAAAGCAGAAAGGGTCAGTTTGAGGAAGAGTTCGATGACACAGCAGAGTGGAGATAATTGGTGGAGAGGTGGCCCTGAATATGTGAGCAGGCACAAACCAGAGTGCAAAATGGTCAGCTGAACCTGAGCCATGGCCATGGGCAGTCTGCCCAGAATTGAGTATTGGGAAAGTGAGCCAGGAGTGTGGGGGCCGATGAGCTGGTCGATGTGGTGGTGGGGAGAGTACGGGAAGCCATTCCAATGGCCTGCATACACTCAGTGAAGCTGGCAGCAACCTAGAGTGAAGGAGATGGAGGAGGTACTGAAGGTCTAAGAGAGAAGGGTAAAAGGGCCCAGAACAGCAGGTGCATAAAAGCACCAGGCAATGCTATCCAACTGCCAAGCAGCACAGAGGGCCAACAGGAGGGCAGGGCTGTGAATTTCAAATGAAATCAGTTAGCAGGGATGCATGGGCTTTCTCCAGCTTTGTACAACTTTTTGGCTGTGTGCATGAGGTAGGTGGAGAGTTTAATTTAATAAGCACCAGACCCATTGAGGACTGAGGGAATTGGAGCTATCTGAAGAAGAGGGATTCAAGCCACAGCTCACAGGATCTAAGATAGGAAAGTAGATGTCTGACAACTGGGGTTTCAGTAAATAAATGATATGCAATCATTAAAAAATATCAACATTGGGGCTAGTGCCGTGGCTCAACAGGCTAATCCTCCGCCTTGCAGCGCCAGCACACCAGGTTCTAGTCCCGGTCGGGGCGCCGGATTCTGTCCTGGTTGCCCCTCTTCCAGGCTAGCTCTCTGCTGTGGCCCGGGAGTGCAGTGGAGGATGGCCCAAGTCCTTGGGCCCTGCACCCCATGGGAGACCAGGAATAAGCACCTGGCACCTGGCTCCTGCCATCGGATGAGCGCAGTGCGCCGGCCGCAGTGTGCCGGCCGCGGTGGCCATTGGAGGGTGAGCCAACGGCAAGGGAAGACCTTTCTGTCTCTCTCTCTCACTGTCCACTCTGCCTGTCAAAAATTAAAAAAAAATTTCAACATTGAAGTTGAAGGACATATTCACAAGATACTGAGAAAGCAGGATGTTGCAAAATCACTATGTAGAACATGTCCTCACGTTTGAGGGATACATGACATGTATTCATTAGCGCAAATAAAAATGATTAATTCGAATTGATGGCAAAGTTTCCTTTCTGAGGCCTTTGAAGATATTCTAAGAACATTCATGATGTTATTAATGAGGGGAAAGTGTACTTATTTGAAAAGCATAGCCGCTAAAATATCTTATAAATTATGACATAAAATTGTACCCACCTAACACATATTTCTTTTTCTAAAAGATTATGTGAGAGGCAGAGTCACAGAGAGGGAGAAATAGAGAGGTCTTCCATCCACTGATTCAGTCCCTAAATGACCAGAGCTGGGCCAATCCAAAGCCAGGACCCAGGAGGTTCTTCCTGGTCTCCCAAGTTGGTGCAAGGTCATCTTTGGCTGCTTTCCCAGATCATTAGCAGAGAGCTGGATCAGCGAAGAGCTGGATCAAAAGTGGAGCATCCGGGGCTTGAACCAGCATCTAGATGGGATGCTGGCACTGCAGGCGGAGGCTTAACCTACTATGCCACAGTGTCGACTCCTTACTCACAGATTTTAAACTGCCCTAAAATCAGAACAGGTGCCACCAATGCTTACTAAGATGACAGATATTTTCCAGCAGGTGCATTTGACTGGACTGGGCGGCTCCATGGAGGGCCTTCCTGAGCAAAACATTACTACAAGGTTCCCACAGAAGGGCTGTTGTTCAGTCAGCACGTGTCAAGACCACGTCACAGATGTCAACTGTCCTGCGGAGTCAAGCACCCTTTCTGATTCACTGGTGCCGATGGGTTTTCTGTTGATAAATATTGTGACTATCACCCCTGCTCACAAACAACCACAAAGCAGCCCATGAGAGGATATGGAGCAAGGATGAGGTAATTGTTCTTGACCCATGTGAAATGCAGTACAATCAAGAAGGCTACCCCTCACGAATATTAAAAACACTGAAAATATTTAAAATGTCTGGCATACAGGGAGCATTCTAAAGCTGTGTTGTACAACTCTGACAACTCGGTTATGATGGAAGGCTGACAGGTGACTTTTTAAGTCAGCAATTTAATAATCAAATGCTAAATGTTTCCATTAAGAAAAAGAAAGCTTTCTGTACAGGAAGAGTTAAAACTCAATTATTATTTTTATTTTATTATTATCATTATGAGAAAAATGAGTACAAAGACTAATCCACCATAGGCCCTATAGATCATGTAAACTCCTTTTCTTTTTCTTTTTTTGACAGGCAGAGTGGAGAGAGAGAGAGAGAGAGAGAGAGAGAGAGAGAGACGTCTTCCTTTTCCATTGGTTCACCCCCCAATGGCCGCTGAGGCCGGCATGCTGCTGCCAGCGCACCGTGATGATCCGAAGTTAGGAGCCAGGTGCTTCTCCTGGTCTCCCATGAGGGTGCAGGGCCCAAGCACGGGCCATCCTCCACTGCACTACCAGGCCACAGCAGAGAGCTGGACAGGAAGAGGAGTGACTGGGACAGAATCTGGTGCCCCGACTGGGACTAGAACCTGGGGTGCCGGCGCCACAGGCAGAGGATTAGCCTATTGAGCCACAGTGCTGGCTGTATACTCCTTCTAAAAGAATAAAGAAAATGCAAGTTTGACTTAAATATTAAAAAACACTAAGAAAAAATAAATTTTGAATTTCTTTGAAGAAATGTTAATAGCCTGCAGAGCAAACTGTCAATTTGGCAATGAAGATAAATATTTTCAATTCACATATAAAAAGTATGTTTACTAATAAAAATGTCATGAACTGCTCCATCATACAGCTATCTAGTAATTTGCATCCGTAAGCTAACTGTATGAATATTTAAAAGCCAGCTTCTTGAACACTGTCACATTAAAAAAAAGAAATAGAAATAGCTAGGTAATTTAATATCATCTCATGAAAACACTCTCATTTTAAAGGGATAGCTTAACTTGCCATGAAGCAAAAACAATAGCAAATATTTACCAAAGTTATCCTTGGTTAGTTACAACTGAAAAACAAATTGACTTGGAGACAGTTTGAGACTCTTGGAGACACCACAGAAATCTAACAAGACCTTACAAAGATCAAGACACAATTCTCTGGTAGGAAGAAAGAGCAGAATAGAAAAAGTTTAGATTCCAGGGTTCCCAAAATGCTTCTAAGGTTTAACACCATATGAGGAGTGCCAGGGAAAAGTGGAGCACACACTGGTTTTCAAAGCCATGGAAAGTTGAGCAATAAAGGCAGCTGCAGAGTCTGAACACAAACCTGTGGAAACTGATAAACTTTCAAACGGATGAACTTCCAAACCGAACAAAGGTGATTAGAGGCAATATTTGGCAAAAATTATTTCAGGGTTAGGAATATGTTGCTTAATGTCAACTAACAGCACTTAACCTATAAAGCACATTCATAAATTCGTAAGGTAAAAACATTTGTTACAGGCACTCAGCAAAAACACCCTGAGAACAAATGCTGCAAGCCAAATGCATTAGACACCCACTCATTTTCTTTGAGAAACACTGATGTAACCATTTTCATGCTTTGGTTCTCTGTTCAAATTTTTATGGAGACTGTGTGGCCTAACCGTATTTGTGTATAACTGATATCCTCGTTCAGCCTGAAATGTGCCTATGACGCGATGATGCAGGCAACATCAGCAAAGTAGGAAATCGGACTGGCATGGGGTTTGACACTCACACAGCCCATCCATTCATGGAGAAGACCCGCTAGAGACCTGTCACAGTCCACCCAGCTGGGTGCCCAGCCCCCATCCTCTCACCCCTTCACACCCACCCTTGATCCCTCACTGAAGCACCCCGCCTGGCCCTGACCCCGGCCCTCCACAGTGGTACTACAAGCACCCATCCCTATCCAGCTGTCACATCGGTATATTGCTGAAAACAGTGCTGCAGCGCACACCTCCCATTTGAAGAGACACAGAAATTTTCCAGCCTAACCTCAGCTCTTTCCTGCAGAGTTGCTGTAGTTTTTTTCTTTTAGGGACCACACCAATTGAAATTCTCTGGGTTCCTATTTTCCCCAGCAGGAAGCTTAGAATCCCAGCCTTTTGCCTCAACCCAGCAGCTCAGCTTCTGCTGCTGTTGTTGCTGTTGAATGTTTATTTTATTTACTTTCAACTACTTGAAAAGCAGAGTAAGAAAAAGAGCAAGAGAGCTTCCTTCCATTGGTTTACTCCTGATGGTTCCTGGCTAGGCCAGGCTAAAGCCAGGGGCCTGGAACCCCATCTAGTTCTCCTATGTGAGTAGCAGGGACCCAAGTGCAGGCTCAACCAGCTACACCACAAGGCCAGTCTCAGCCTCTGTATTTTCTACTGGGCCTCAACTAAGATTTTATTAGAAGAAAAGTCCTTATGACTGAAAGATTTATAAGCTACTGTTCGAGTCCCTAATTTATATATACTTATATTTTAACATTTTATTTTTTATTCTTGTAAGCTGCTCAAATTCTATATAAAACAATTAAGGGTAGACATTAATACAGATGATTACACCAGCTATAATGGCATTGGATTAGTGGACACAGTTCTTAATGTCTTAATAATTCATGTTTGTTTTAATCCAACAATTCAATAAAACTCCTGCTGTGCTATTTCCACAGCCTTCTTTGAGACAAAACTGGGCTGAGTCACCCAGAACTGCTCCATGGCTTTTGGAGAAGCTACGTTGCAAAGAGCCACTGGCTGTCTTTTTTCTTGACAAGGTCTCTTCAGAAGTAGATTTAATGTTAGCCAGCGCCTTTCCAGCCATCCTGCTTAGCAGGCAGAAAGCCTTTCCCGCCCCATTGCCTGACAGACACCAGGGACCTTCCCACACACCGTCCTCCTGCTACTCACCTGCTGGACACTGAGTGCCCAGCCTCAGTGTCCTGAGCATGCATCAGATTCACCCAAAAGAGGGCTGTGACAACTTCACAGGGTGTCCCAGGCAGTTTGTGGGGAGGGGTGGGGGTCCCACTACATTCCCACCAAGTTTCTAGTTGAGGCAGAAGCTGCTGATCTGAAACCACGTGTGCAATATCAATGCCTCACATCACTCCACTGCCTACCTACTAATGCTTCCTGCCCTCTAGCAGAAAAACACAACCGGAGTCCTTGTTTCACCCCCGAGAAGTAAGCTGGAACCCTAAGGAGTTGAGACATCAATAAATACCAACAGAGCTGTTAAAAAATAAACACACTCCTCTACAAAGTCACTGGAATAAAACAGCTTACTTTGTAAGCCCAAGTAACTCAAATAATTATAAATAATATGGGAAACTTTCCACTTTGGAAACTAAGAAACCCACAAGACCACCATCCACACTTTGTAAGCCCAAGTAACTCAAATAATTATAAATAATATGGGAAACTTTCCACTTTGGAAATCAAGAATCCCACAAGACCACCATCCACACACACAAAAGGAAAGAGACAGAGACAGGGCCGAATAGTTGCCCATAAAGGAACAACTTGGGACAGAAAGACACCACATGTAGGGAAACACAAGCAGAAACCAGTCCAGAGAGACATGGTTATTTCCCTTATTCAATATATTCAAAATGTACCTATTTACTAAGTTTTTCATATTTTTGACCATCCTTAACAGGTCTTAGAAAAATAGCGTATCAGTAGTGGTACATGCCCTTCGTGTGAGGTACTTTTCCATTGTTCCACTAACCATGAATAGAACTTGCAAACTATGGTTGGTGTCCTTTAGCAGAGAATGAATCTCAGGATTAGACAGGAAGTGTCTGCTTTACAAGCTCCTCCCAGTGCCCAGTGCAACCGCTGGCATGAAAGTCCACCCTCAATAAATAATTGTTGGATGAACGTTGAATAACCAGCACCAGGAAGGCCCGGGAGAATGCAGCAGGCGCCCAGTTACTGAAGTATGAATTCCCACAGGACATAAACACAATGCCTGGAATTGCTTTAGGAATAACTGTTGCTGTCTCCAGTTGAAACTAATGCGCTGTTATGCCTGAGGAGTTATTTTTATTCTTCCCCATCCCCCTATGTAATATATAGCCCACATTTAGAGCCATCACCTAGAATTAAGGGCCTCATAAACAATACTATAATAAATGTCAACAGTAATTGCTTCCTCAGATCCCTTCTCTCTCATTTTCTGTCAATCTATTTCCAAAAGCAGCTCACAGAATCTCCCTTTGACATTGTTTTTATTGTATTCTTTTTCTATTCTAGAGCCTTCAGTGATTCTCAATTTCGAACTGTCTGAAATTCAAAGTCATTAGTTTAACATATTGACAATACCCATGAGAACATTCTAAAGCACTACCACTAACTGCCCAACCTTTCCCTACAGTGTCACCAAACCAAACTCTTATTTCCAACTCCCAAACAGGAACAATAACACATGGAGACTGTGATATGGCCAAGCAGGAGTGATGGCGGATGGCTTCTCACCCGTGCTGGTGAGGTCTCACTATTGCATCACGACACTGCCGCAGGAGGCCCCATGTGCATCCGAGAGAATGCAGGCAAGTCTTCTCCCCAGCCACTCACAGCATCAGAATCAGCCACAACTCTAAGGTGTCTTGCAGGGATGATTCAGAGGTTTGTTTTAGATCAGCTAATATAAAACTAGATTCTGTTGGTTTAGAATCTTGAACTTTCTAACAAGGTCAACAATCCATCTACATTCTAGCATACCAGCTATTTAAAACACTGAATTCTTTATTGGTAATGCCTCACTCATTATCCTGCTTAAAAAATCCATCTCCACAAGGTCACACCAATTTCTATCGAGTGGGAAAAAAGAATCAAAGGATTATATAATATCAAGGAAGTCAGTACAACAGACTTTCATGGAAACCAAACTAAATTCCTATTTAATGACTCAGTTTACAATGTGCCAATTTTTTTTCAGATACAAAGCAGAAAAACAAGCTGATCAAACACTAAAATAAATAAATAAAAGTGACTCTAAGGGATAGATTTGATAATGACTGAAAAATGAGAAGATGGTCAGGACGACCACAGTGGTTCCTCTGCTATCATATCCTGTCCATTTCAAAAAGTCCATCATTCTGTTAGGACATACTGGTGTCACATGGAACTTACACACACACAAACACAGACACACAGACAGACACACACACACACACACACACACCCTCCTTTTTCCAGATGGCAAAATTGTAACACAATTGTGCTACATGATATTCATGATATTAAAGACATTAAAATCAATGAGATTTTTCTGTATTATTATAACTGCCATTCACTAAGATCTTAGAAGTTTTGAAGGATTTCCTTTGTTTATAATTGCCCAGTCAATTGCAGGGGAGCAGCAAATGAATGATTAAACCTGGAAGACGATTTATGGGGGCGGAGCCAAGATGGCGGAATAGTGAGGACGCGCACTAGCAGTCCGCAAAAAGATAGTTTAATAAAAACAGAGTTACTGTAGCCTCAGGAAAAATCTCACGGAAAAAAATGCAGTGGAAATTCTTCCGGACCCAGTGAATGAGACGCAGAGGACCTAGAGGAAAGTAAGTTTGCGAACGGCAAATCGTGCCTTAGTGGCACGGGAGCTGCCGGGAGGGACGGGAACCGGACGGAACACAGTCGCCATTGGAATCGAGCGCTTAAACGGGAGCCGATACAGGGATCCCGAGACACTGGCGGGGGGAAGCAGACCCCCCACGGGGGAAACAGCACAATTGAGGCGAGCCCACACGGACACTAGCCTCTTTCGTTGCCCACCCTGCTAATTCGAGCTGGACTGAACGCAGTGGGACGGCGCGCGCCCGCCGGCTGAACCGGAAGCCGGGCGGAACACAGTCGCCATTGGAACTGAGCGCTTGAACGGGGGCCGATACAGGGATCCCGAGACACTGGCGGGGGGAAGCAGACCCCCCACGGGGGAAACAGCACAATTGAGGCGAGCCCACACGGACACTAGCCTCTCTCGTCACCCACCCTGCTAATTCGAGCTAGATTAAACGCAGTGGGACAAGGCGCGCCCGCCCGCCCGCCCATCACTGAGGCAGAAGGAACCAAAAACCTGAGGCTGTAGAAACCTGAAGGGGATCCAAAAACTGGGAACACACCGCGCACACAAACTCCGTTACCTTGACAACCCAGAAAAAGTGTGTGGGGAAAAAAAAAAAATGCCAAATAAAAACAGATTCCGAGGGAGCAAGATCAAGGAAGACGCTATGATGACCCCAAACGGAAAAGACACCCCAAGTCAGGATTATGAAGATAATGAGATAGAAGAAATGCAAGAAGCAGATCTCAAAGAATTGATAAGAACATTAAAAAGTTCTCAAAAACAAATTCTTGAACTACAGAAATCCTTAATGGATAAGATAGAAAATCTCTCTCGCGAGAATGAAGTACTACGGAGAAATCAAAACGAAATGAAACAACTAGTAGAACAAGAAGCTACGATAGTGACAAAAAATCTTAATGAATTGAAGAATTCAATAGATCAAGTGACAAGCAATCTTGAGGGCCTTAAAACCAGAATGGGTGAAGCAGAAGAGAGAATATCGGACCTAGAAGACAGAGAACAGGAGAGGAAACAGTCAAACCAAAGACAAGAAGAGGAAATTAGAAAACTAAAAGATATCGTCGGGAATTTACAGGATACTATTAAAAAACCCAACATTCGGGTTCTAGGTGTTCCTGAAGGTATGGAGAGGGAGAAAGGATTAGAAGGCCTTTTTAGGGAGATACTAGCAGAAAACTTTCCAGGCTTGGAGAAAGACAGAGAAATCCTAATCCAGGAAGCTCATAGAACCCCTAATAAACATGACCAAAAGAGATCCTCTGCACGACATATTGTAATTAAACTCACCACAGTGAAGCAAAAAGAAAAGATCCTAAAATGTGCAAGAGAGAAACGTCAGATTACTCTCAGAGGATCTCCAATTAGACTTACAGCTGACTTCTCAACAGAAACCCTACAAGCTAGAAGGGAATGGCGAGACATAGCCCAGGTACTTAGAGAGAAAAACTGCCAGCCCAGAATATTATACCCTGCAAAGCTCTCATTTGTGAATGAAGGTGAAATAAAGACCTTTCATAACAAACAAAAATTGAAAGAATTTGTTGCCACTCGTCCAGCCCTGCAAAAGATACTTAAAGACGTGTTACACACAGAAACACAGAAACACGACCATCAACATGAAAGAAGGTAAACGAAGGGAACCTCACGGCAAAAGATCACAGGGAATTCAAAGCATACATTAGAAAATATCTGGCAAATGGCAGGGCAAACTTACCACTTATCAATAGTCACATTGAACGTTAAAGGTCTAAACTGTCCTGTTAAAAGACAGAGATTGGCTGATTGGGTTAAGGAACAAAAACCATCTATTTGCTGCCTACAAGAAACACATCTTTCCAACGAAGATCCATACAGACTGAAAATAAAAGGATGGAACAAGATATACCACGCCAACAGAAATGAAAAAAGAGCGGGTGTAACCATCTTAATATCGGACTACATAAACTTTAACACAAAAACTGTTAAGAGAGACAAAGAGGGGCACTATATAATGATTAAGGGATCAATACTACAGGAAGATATAACAATTCTCAATGTATATGCACCTAACTACAGGCCACAGGTTTATTTAAAAAATTTGTTAAGAAACTTAAAGGGAGACTTAGACCCCAACACAATAGTACTGGGGGACTTCAATACTTCACTCACAGATATTGACAGATCGACAGGACAGAAGATCAACAAGGAGACAGTAGATTTAAACAACACTACAGCCCAAATGGATCTAACAGATATCTACAGAACTTTTCATCCTACAAGTAATGCATTCACATTCTTCTCAGCAGTACATGGAACCTACTCTAGGATTGATCACATATTAGGCCATAAAGCAAGTCTCAGCAAATTCAAAAGAATTAGAATCATACCATGCAACTTCTCAGACCATGAGGGAGTGAAGTTGGAAATTAGCAACTCAGGAATCTCTAGAGCATATGCAAACACATGGAGATTGAACAACATGCTCCTGAATGAACAATGGGTCACTGAAGAAATCAAAAGAGAAATCAAAAATTTTCTGGAAGTAAATGAGGATAACAGCACAACATACCAAAACTTATGGGATACAGCAAAAGCAGTGTTAAGAGGAAAGTTTATATCAATAGGTGCCTACATCAAGAAACTGGAAAGGCACCAAATAGATGAGCTTTCAATGCATCTCAAGGATCTAGAAAATTTGCAGCAAACTAGACCCAAATCTAGTAGAAAAAGAGAAATAATCAAAATCAGAGAAGAAATCAACAGGATTGAATCCAAAAAAACATTACAAAAAATCAGCCAAACGAGGAGCTTGTTTTTTGAAAAAATAAACAAGATTGACACCCCATTGGCCCAACTAACTAAAAAAAGAAGAGAAAAGACCCAAATCAGTAAAATCAGAGATGAAAAAGGAAATATAACAACAGACACCACAGAAATCAAAAGAATCATCAGAAATTACTACAAGGACTTGTATGCCAGCAAACAGGGAAACCTATCAGAAATGGATAGATTCCTGGACACATGCAACCTACCTAAATTGAACCAGGAAGACATAGAAAACCTAAACAGACCCATAAGTGAGTCAGAAATTGAATCAGTAATAAAGGCCCTCCCAACAAAGAAAAGTCCAGGACCAGATGGATTCACTGCTGAATTCTACCAGACATTTAAAGAAGAACTAACCCCAATTCTTCTCAAACTATTCAGAACAATCGAAAAAGAGGGAATTCTCCCAAATTCCTTCTATGAAGCCAGCATCACCTTAATTCCTAAGCCAGAAAAAGATGCAGCATTGAAAGAGAATTACAGACCAATATCCCTCATGAACATAGATGCAAAAATCCTCAACAAAATTCTGGCCAATAGACTGCAACAACACATCAGAAAGATCATCCACCCAGACCAAGTGGGATTCATCCCTGGTATGCAGGGATGGTTCAATATTCGCAAAACAATCAACGTGATACACCACATTAACAGACTGCAGAAGAAAAACCATATGATTATCTCACTAGACGCAGAGAAAGCATTCGATAAAATTCAACACCCTTTCATGATGAAAACCGTAAGCAAACTGGGTATAGAAGGCACATTCCTCAATACAATCAAAGCAATTTATGAAAAACCCACGGCCAATATCCTATTGAATGGGGAAAAGTTGGAAGCATTTCCACTGAGATCTGGTACCAGACAGGGATGCCCACTCTCACCACTGCTATTCAATATAGTGCTGGAAGTCTTAGCCAGAGCTATTAGGCAAGAAAAAGAAATTAAAGGGATACAAGTTGGGAAGGAAGAACTCAAACTATCCCTCTTTGCAGACGACATGATTCTTTATTTAGGGGACCCAAAGAACTCTACTAAGAGACTATTGGAACTCATAGAAGAGTTTGGCAAAGTAGCAGGATATAAAATCAATGCACAAAAATCAACAGCCTTTGTATACACAGACAATGCCACGGCTGAGGAAGAACTGCTAAGATCAATCCCATTCACAATAGCTACAAAAACAATCAAATACCTTGGAATAAATTTAACTAAGGACATTAAAGATCTCTACAATGAAAATTACAAAACCTTAAAGAAAGAAATAGAAGAGGATACCAAAAAATGGAGAAATCTCCCATGCTCATGGATTGGAAGAATCAATATCATCAAAATGTCCATTCTCCCAAAAGCAATTTACAGATTCAACGCAATACCAATCAAGATACCGAGGACATTCTTCTCAGATCTGGAAAAAATGATGCTGAAATTCATATGGAGACACAGGAGACCTCGAATAGCTAAAGCAATCTTGTACAACAAAAACAAAGCCGGAGGCATCACAATACCAGATTTCAGGACATACTACAGGGCAGTTGTTATCAAAACAGCATGGTACTGGTACAGAAACAGATGGATAGACCAATGGAACAGAATAGAAACTCCAGAAATCAATCCAAACACCTACAGCCAACTTATATTTGATCAACGATCCAAAACCAGTCCCTGGAGTAAGGTCAGTCTGTTTAATAAATGGTGCTGGGAAAACTGGATTTCCATGTGCAGAACCATGAAGCAAGACCCCTACCTTTCACCTTACACAAAAATCCATTCAACATGGATTAAAAATTTAAACCTACGACCCGACACCGTCAAATTACTAGAGAGCATAGGAGAAACCCTGCAAGACATAGGTACTGGCAAAGACTTCTTGGAAAAGACCCCAGAAGCACAGGCACTGAAAACCAAAATTAACTACTGGGATTGCATCAAATTGAAAAGTTTCTGTACTGCAAAAGAAACAGTCAGGAAAGTGAATAGGAAACCGACAGAATGGGAAAATATATTTGCAAACTATGCAACAGATAAAGGGTTGATAACCAGAATCTACAAAGAAATTAAGAAACTCCACAACATCAAAACAAACAACCCACTTAAGAGATGGGCCAAGGACCTCAATAGACATTTTTCAAAAGAGGAAATCCAAATGGCCAACAGACACATGAAAAAATGTTCAAGATCCCTAGCAATCAGGGAAATGCAAATCAAAACCACAATGAGGTTTCACCTCACCCCGGTGAGAATGGCTCACATTCAGAAATCCACCAACAATAGATGCTGGAGAGGATGTGGGGAAAAAGGGACACTAATCCACTGTTGGTGGGAATGCAAACTGGTGAAGCCACTATGGAAGTCAGTCTGGAGATTCCTCAGAAACATGAATATAACCCTACCATTCAACCCAGCCATCCCACTCCTTGGAATTTACCCAAAGGAAATTAAATTGGCAAACAAAAAAGCCGTCTGTACAGCAATGTTTATTGCGGCGCAATTCACAATAGCTAAGACTTGGAACCAACCCAAATGCCCATCAACAGTAGACTGGATTAGGAAATTATGGGACATGTACTCTACAGAATACTATACAGCAGTCAAAAAAAATGAAATCCGGTCACTTGCAACAAAATGGAGGAATCTGGAAAACATCATGCTGAGTGAATTAAGTCAATCCCAAAGAGACAAATATCATTTGTTTCCCTTGATTGGCGATGACTAACTGAGCACCAAAGGGGAAACCTGTAGAAGTGAAATGGACACTATGAGAAACAGTGACTCGATCAGCTCTTGTGCTGACTGTTGTTGTACAATGTAATACTTTATCCATGGTAGTATTTTTTTTTTCTTTATCCTAGTACTAGTGGTTGAACTCTGTAATTAACACACAATTATTCTTAGGTGTTTAAATTTTAACTGAAAAGTGATCTCTGTGAAATATAAGAGTGGGAATAAGAGAGGGAGGAGAGGTAAAACTTGGGACGTGCTCAATCAGAACGGCCCCAAATGATGGAGTTAGAATTGTGCCAGGGGTTTCCAATACAATCCCATCAAGGTGGCATGTACCAAGGCCATCTCATTAGTCCAAGTGATCAATTTCAGCTCACAATTGATCACACTGATAGGTCTAAGAGTCAAAGGGATCGCACAAACAAGACTAGTGTCTGCTAATACTAACTGATAGAATGAAAAAGGGAGAGAATGATCCAACATGGGAAGCAGGATACACAGCAGACTCATAGAATGGCAGATGTCCTAAATAGCACTCTGGCCTCAGAATCAGCCCTTAAGGCATTCGGATCTGGCTCAAGAGCCCATGAGAATATTTTAGGCATGGAAAGCTAAGACACTCTGGAAAAAACAGAAGACCTAAATGAAAGATCTCTGCGAGTGAGATCCCAGTGGAAAGAACGGGGCCATCAAAGAAGGAGGTACCTTTCTCTGAAGGGAGGAGAGAACTTCCACTTTGACTATGGCCCTGTGGGAATAAGATCGAAGTCGGCTAACCCTAAAGGCTTCCATAGCCTCGGCAACTCATGACCAGAGCCTAGGGAGATTCCTGACGCCATAAACAAGAGTGTCAAATTGTTAAATTAACATCAGGAGTCACTGTGTACTTACGTCTCATGAGGGATCTGTCCTTAATGTGTTATCCAATGTGAAGTGATGCTATTACTAGTACTGAAACAGTATTTTTACACTTTGTGTTTCTGAGTGGGTGCAAACTGATGAAATCCTTACATAGTATATATTGAATCGATCTTCTTTATATAAAGATAATTGCAAATGATTAAAAAATCTTGGTGTTAAACTGGAAATTGCATAGACAATTAATCAATTTTTTTTTAAAAAAAAAATCATGTAGGATCTCTGTCCTTAATGTGCTGTACATTGTGAATTAATACTATAACTAGTACTCCAACAGTATTATCATTTTGTCTCTCTATGCGAGGGCAAACCGTTGAAATCTTTACGTAATATGTACTAAATTGATCTTTTGTGTATAAAGAGAATTGAAAATGAATCTTGATGTGAACAGAAGGGGAGAGGGAGCGGGAAAGGGGAGGGTGGGGGGAGGGAGGGAAGTTGTGGGGGGGGGGAGCCATTGTGGTCCATGAGCTGTTCTTTGGAAATTTATATTCTTTAAATAAAAGCTTTATATATATAAAAAAAAAAACCTGGAAGACTTACAAAAAATTCCTGTGTAGCTTCAATCTCTGTGCACCTTTTGATATTTAAAATTGATTACAGGTGTGTGAGAAATGGTCTAGGAATCTGCAGCACTAAAAGTAAGAATGCATGAATGATCCTTTAGCCTAGGAAAATGTTGCCTTTGAGGCAGAGGTACAATGAGAGGTAAGGTCAGGATTCTGAACAAATATGGCTCACAATGTCTGCACCTGATTCTTCTTTTCTTAAGTAGATACTATCACTAATCTCAAGGCATTTAATAAAGATGATGTGAGATAAAGCATGGGAAGCATCTGTCATTTAACAAAAAACTCAACTACTTTAAGTCCTGTTCCATCTCCTGCCTCTTTCTCAAACTTCAGCCTGCTGGAAAAAGCAGTAAACCTCAGGGTTTGTGCAACACATGAGCCAAATGGAATCACACTTTTCTCCTCTTGGTTAACTCATTGTCCAACCCACCATCTTGGGATGCAAGGAGGAGCTGGTAGAAAAGAAACTGCTTTAGTTTAAAAAGATGGAAACATGTAAACAGAATTATTCTTACAAAGTTGAAAATAACGCTACCCAAGGTCAACAGGTTTAACATATGACTTTCTAAATTAAATAAGTTGGCTTCGGGGTTAAGGCAACAGGTTAAGCCACTGCCTACAAAGCCAGCATCCCATGAATTCCATTTTGGGACCCAGCTGCTCCGCACCTGATCCAGCTTCCTGCTAATGTGCCTGGGATGACAGCGGAAAATGGCCGAAGTACTTGGGCCCTGGTCATTCACATGGGAGATTCAGATGAACCTCCTGGCTTTTGGCTTGGGCCTGGCCCAGCCCTAGCTGTTGTGACCATTTGGGGAGTGAATCAATGGATGGAAGGTGAAGGGGAGTGGGGGTGAAGAGATTGAGATCTTCCATCTGCTGGTTTACTCTCTGTGTGACTGCCACAGCTGGGGCTGGGCTAGACCAAAGCCAGGAACTTTTTCTGGGTCTCTCATTTGGGTGCAGGGGCCCAAGCACTTGGGCCATCTTCTGCTCCTTTCCCCATGCCATTAGCAGGGGCCTGGATCAGTAGTGGAATGGCTGAGACATGAACCAGGTACTCAGACATGGGATCCAGGCATTGAACCAATGACTTTAACAGTTGTATCAAATGCCTGAACCCACCTAGGGGATTAAAAGGCTATCTTAAAGACTACTAATTTTGTGTGTATCATGATGTCATCCATGTAGAAATCCTGATTTTATGGGGGAAATTGCTATCTTCAAATATATTTTAGTAAATAATTAAGAACAAGTTGGTGTCAATGCCCAGAGATCAGGATAGGGATGGTATATTTCTCCTAACGGGGTGAGTCTCACCCTTCACTGTGCACAAAAGTTACTACACAGGCTTCAACATGAAGACCCTTCAAAATGCTCACAGAAAAATGGAACTGAAAGATAAATTTACTGAGAGAGGATCTGCATCCAACTCAGGCAGAAAAAAAGTGTCCTAACGAGGGAAGAACTGCATTTCCAGAAGACTATCTGGGGGAAAGCTGCAGTAAAGTGAGGGAACTACCAACAGCAGAGAGACTTCTAAATCAGTGGAGAAACCAAGCACAGTGCTAGTGGTGCTGCTCCTACCCCAGTCCCCTGGCTGGGAAACACTGTCTGGATAGGACTTTGTCTATATTAGAAGTGAGGAGATGGAGCAAAAACCTTCAGGAAGAAAGTGAAGAGATCTGCAAACAGCATGGAGACTCTGAAGGCCAGCAGAGAGAAACAAAGCACGCCACCCACTGCCACCATCAACAGCTCCTTTCCAAGTCCCCCTGCAGGAGAATGCCATCTTGCCAGAAACAGGTACATAGCAAGTGGCATGACTCTGGTCACTGCTGTAGCAGCCCTAACTCCAGGACAATTCTATTGTCCTCACTTACTGAGGTCCTAGAGACCACCTTGCTCCAAGGAAGGATGCTGCACTGTTTCCTTCTGCCCTTGAAGTGCCAGACCCAAGCTGCGGTAAAAAGCTGGTAACCTTCACCTGTCTTAAGAGCAAACAAGCTTCACTACCAGAAGCCCCCAGAGACAACAAAGGCATTTTCTAGAGCAAAGAGCAGCCCCCTCTGAATCCTGCAACTGCAGGAGTTCTGGACATAAGCCCTGGAGCTACACTTGCTCCATGCTGTCCACAGGAGTGCCCCATGGCTGCTTGCAGGAAGTTGCCAGCAGTAGCCCATACAAAATCCCAGAGGACCAGGCCTGAGGAAGACCCTTCAGTAGCTCTTGCCACAGAGTACTAGAGGGCCAGAGCAGGAGTCCCAGCATCACCTTTGCATTCCCTGTGGGAACTGGTGGCAGTCCTATCTGTACCCTGCAACTCCATGGCTATCACTGCTGGGATTATAACCCCTAAAGTAACTTGGACTTACCCACATTCTGCTGCTTAAGGTTGGTGATTACCAATCGGCAATCCCTGCACTGACAGTTACCCTGAGAGACTTTGGTTAAGACCCCGCCATATCCAGCAGCTCCAGGATGGTGACCATTAGTATCACACTCCTTAGAGTCATTAGAACATACACTGCAGGACCTAGAGAAGAACCTATCTCTATTCCAATACACTATACTCACATCTGCCAGTGCACAATCCTCAGTATAACCTATATTCAATCTGTAGAACTGGGCAAGTTCCCCTTAACATCTCCCAGTGCTGGGGCTCAGGCTGTAGGTGCTATAAGCCCCAACTTCAGTCATGCTCACACAGAAGGACCTAGAGAAGGTTCTATGCACAACATCCCGTTGGGACCACAGCTACTGCTACCCAAAAGCATCACTCACACTTGCCTGCTGAGACAATGGGATGGCTCCCTCTGTGTCCCATAGCACCAAAAACATAGTTTTAATCATCAAAGCCCTAGTGTGACTGGAGATTAAAGAAACACACCTTTGGAAGCTCATGTTCAGCTTAAATCATACTACTACCTCCACAAAACTGCTGTACTAGATAACTGTGGCTATTGTAGACATTGCTGACACTGATTATTGCAGAAGAAAACATTCAGAGGTTCCATTTCAGAGCTCACCTACAAAGAAGGCTAAATCAACAATCCAAGGAACAACTCACATTGCATCTAAACAAAGTATTTTCCAATGAATTCTACTCCAATAAAGATGGAATTATTACACCAGATATGCAGATGTCAATACAGGGACACAGGAGAACTGAAGAAGGAATCATGACACATACAAAAGACCACAATTGTTCCAGAAATAGACTGTCATGTGAAGAAAATATATGAAGTGCCTGAAAAGGAATTAAAAATAACGATCCTAAAGAAACTCAATCAAGTGTGAGAATATAGGCAATTTAAAGAAGTGAAGAAAAACAATGGTTGACATGAATAATTCAATATACAGAAGTCATTAAAAATAACCAAATTTTGAAGCTGAAAACTTTAGTCAATGAAATAAAAACTACAATTGAGAGCTTCAACAGCAGTGAAGACCAAGTGGAGGAAAAAAATCTGACCTGCAAGACAAGACTTTTGAAATAACCCAGGCAGAGGCGAATAGAGAGACAAGAATTAAAAAGAACAAGGGGCCAGCGCTGAGGCGCAGTGGGTTAAAGCCCTGGTTTGAAGTGCCGGCATCCCATATGGGCACTAGTTCTAGTCCCAGCTGCTCCTCTTCCAATCCAGCTCTCTGCTTTGGCCTGGGAAAGCAGTACAAGATGGCTCAAGTGCTTGGGCCCCTGCATCCACAGGGAGACCCAGAAGAAGCTCCTGGCTTTGGATTGGTGCAGCTTCGGCTGTTGTGGCCATCTGGGGAGTGAACCAGCAGATGGAAGACCTCTCTGTCTCTACCTCTACCCCTCTCTGTAACTCTTTCAAATAAATAAAATAAATTAAAAAAAAAAGAACAAAGACTCTGCAACATATGGGATACCATTAAGCTGATAATTGTATTGTAGGGATACCTGAAGGTAAAAAGAAGGAAAAAAAATCATTGAGGACCTGCTAAATGAAATAATATTTGAAAACTTCCCATGTCTGGAAAGAGATATGGATCCAGATATAGGAGTCTCAGATAATCCAAACAGACTGAACCAATAAAGATCTTCTACAAGGCATATTATAGACAAATTATCAGAAGTTAAGGATAAGGAAAAAATCCTACAGAGAGTAAGAAAAGTGTCAAGTTATGTATAAAGTAAGAAAAATGTCAAATTACATATAAAGGATAACCAATTAGACTAACAGTAGATTTATCAGCAGAAACCCTGCATGCCAGGAAAGAGCGGGTAATATTTTTAAGGTCTTGAAAGAAAATACTTCCAACCAAGAATATAACATCCAGTGAAACTGTCTTTTAGAAGTGAAGAGGAGGGGCTGGCAATGTGGTTAACGCTCTGGTCTGATTCGCCAGCATTCCATATGGGTGCCAGTTCTAGTCCTGGCTGCTCCTCTTCTAATCCAGCTCTCTGCTATGGCCTGGGAAATCAGTAGAAGATAACCCAAGTCCTTGGGCCCCTGCACCCATGTAGGAGACCCAGAGGAAGCTCCTGGCTCCTGGCTTCAGATCGGTGCAGCTCCGGCCATTGCGGCCATCTGGGGAGTGAACCATCAGACAGAAGATGTCTCTCTCTCTCTCTCTGCCTCTCCTCTCTCTCTGTACCTCTGACTTTCAAATAAATAAATATTTAAAAACAGTGAAGAAGAAATGTTTCTCAGACAAGCAAAAACTGAATTTATCGACATCATACCACCCTTACAAGAAATCTTGAAGGCATTTTCACATTGGAAGTAAACATCATGAAAACATGATAGTGCCGACATCACTAACAAAGCAGATTCAACCAATAACCTATTAACAAAATGACAGAAGTTACTTATTGTCTATCAATATTAACCTTGAAAGTAAATGGGTTCAGGCCAGTGCTGTGGCACAGCAGGTTAAGCCATGACCTGCAGCACAGGCATCCCAGATAGGCAATGGTTAGAGCCCAGGATGCTCCATTTCCAATCCAGCTCACTCCCAATGAGCCTGGGAAAGCAGCAGAGGATGGTCCATCCATGTGGGTGATCAGGAAGAAGCTCCTAGTTGCTGGCTTTGGCCTGGCCCAGCCCTGGCTCTTGCAGCCATTTGGGGAGTGAACCAGCAGACAGAAAAGCTCAGTCGCTGGCTGTCCCTCTCTCTGTAACTATGCCTTCCAAATAAAAGAATAAATCTTAAAAAAAAAAAAGAATAAAGTAAATGGATTAAATTCTCCAAAAGATATAAATTGACTGAATGGACGAAAAAACTTACAAGTCAAGATACACACAGACTGAAAATACACCAAGCAAAATGAAAACCAAAAATGAGCTGCTGTGGCTATAGTCTCTTCAAATAAAACTGAAATTAAATTAAAAAAATTTATAAAACCAGGTAGACAGGGGCCAGAGTTGTGGCATAGGGGGTATGGCTGCCAACTGGGATGGTAGCATCTCATATGGATGTTGGTTCAAGTCTCAGCTGGTCCACTTCTGATCCTTGCAAATGACCTGGGCAAAGCAGTAGAAGATAGCCCAAGCACTTGGGCCCCTATCACCCACATGGGAGACCAGCATGAAACTCCTAGCTTCTGGCCTCAGCCTGGCCTATCCCCAGCCATTGTGGCCTGCTGGGAAGTGAATTAGCAGATGGATAATCTGTCTCTCCTCCTCTATCTGTAACTCTTTCAAATAAATGAATAAATGTTTTACAAATGAGAATAAAAAGATGAATAAGCATATATATTGATATAATTGTTACAGCTATAATAAATATATGTATGCACCCAAAATAAGACCTAGAGGGAGAGACAGAATACAATAATAGTAGAGGACTTCAACACCCCACTGTAATCAATGGATAGACCACACAGACAGAAAATCCACAAAGATACATTAGAGTTGAACTATATCAGTGAGCAGATGGACCTAACAACTTAGAGAATATTTCACCAACAACTATAGAGTACACATACTTCTCACCAGTATATGGAACATTTTCTCTGATAGACCACATATTAGGCCACAAATCAAGTCTCATTAACTTTTAAAAAATGATTTCATTTATTTGAAAGGCAGAGTCAGAGACAGAGAAAGAGCTGTTTTATCTGCTGGTTCACTCCCCAAATGGCTGTGACAGCCTAGCTGGGCCAGGCCAAAGCTAGGAGCCAGGAACTCCATCGCAGGTCTCCCATCGGGATGAAGGTGTCCAAGCTGTTGGGCCATCTGCTGCTGCTTTCTCAGGTGTATTAGCAGAGAGCTGGATTGGAAGTGGAGCAGCTGGAACTCAAACTGATGCCCATATGGGATGCCAGAATTGCAGGAGGCACCTTAACCCATGGCATCACAGTGCCAGACCAAAATTGAATTTTTGATCCTTGCCTTCAATCTTGCCCAGGCATGGCCACCATCTCTCAGTCCTCTCTCTGAGTGACTAGATCCTCAAATTGAGTTTTTGATTCTTGGCTTCAATCTTTACCAAGCAAGGCCATCATCTCTCAGTGCCTTTCTCTATCTCTCTGTCTCAAAGTGAGTAACTAGATTTGTTGTAGTAATGTTTTACAACTAAATTAACTGCAGGCACATTAGCAGGGAGCTGGATCAGAACTGGAGCAGCTGTGACTCAACCCAACACTCCTATATGAGATCAGTCAGCCCAGCCTACTGTGCCAACACCAACCCCAAGTCTTAATAAATTTAAAAAGATTGAAATCATTGTATGTATCTTCTCAGACCACAAAAGAATAAAACTAGATAGCAACAAGAAAAACAGAAAATTTACTAATACCTGGAAATTAAACAACACGCTACCAATTGACCAATGGATCACTGGAGAAATTGAAAAGGCAGTCAAAAATATTCTTGAAACAATCAAAAATGGAAACGCAACATATCAAAACCTGAGGGATATAACAAAAGGAGTAATTAAGATGGAACTTTGTAGCATTAATTGCTTTTGTTAAAAAAATAGGTCTCACATAAATGATTTAATGATGCATCACAAGGACTTAAAAATATTAAAAAAAAAAAACCCAAAATATTAGCAGGAGGTGAGACAAGAATCAGAACAGAAATAAATGAAATTAAAATTTTTTAAAAAATGAAAAGCTGGTTTTGGGGGAAGGTAAACATAATAAACAAATGTTTAACAAGACTAACAAAGAAAAAGGGAAGTGTCAAATAACTAAAATTATAGATGAAAAGCAGGTTATTATAATAAATACCACAGGAACACTAAAGATCATAAGAAACTACTATTAACAACTATGTTAACAAATTGGAAAACCTGAAAGAAATGGATAAATTTCTGGATACATATAATGTATCAAGATTAAATCAAGAAGGTACAGAAAATCTGAACAGACCCATAGCAAGTAATGACATTGAAACAGTAATTAAAAGTCTCAATGGGGCCAGGGCTGTGGCATAGTGGGTAAAGCCACCGCCTGCAGTGCCAGCATCCCATATGGGTGCTGGTTCGAGTCCTGGCTGCTCCACTTTCAATCCAGCTCTCTGTTATGGCCTGGGAAAGCAGTAGAGGATGGCCCAAGTCCTTGGGCCCCTGCACCCACGTGGGAGACCTTGAAGAAGCTCCTGGCTTCGGATCAGCGCAGCTCTGGCTGTTGCAGCAATCTGGGGAGTGAACCAGCAGATAGAAGACCCACCTCTTTCTCTCTCTCTCTCTCTCTCTCTCTCTTCTCTCTCTCTCTCTCAATGCCTCTCCCTCTCTCTGTGTAACTCTTTCAAATAAATAAATAAATACATCTTTAAAAAAAGTCTCCCATCAAGGAGAAGCCCAGAATATGATGCCTTTTTTACTGAGTTCCACAAAATACTTAAAGAACTTCAGTATTTTTTAAAGTATTTGAAAATATTGAAAAAGATGAGACTCTGCCAAGTTTTTTTATAAGACCAGCATCACTGATACCAAAACCAAAGACACAACACAAAAACAACAAACCAACATCCTTAATGAACAGAGCTGCAAAAATTCTTTAAAAAAATTAGTAAACGGACTCCAATACTACATCAAAAAGATCATATGACGTGATCAAACAGGATTTATCCCTGAGATTCAAGGGTGGGTCAGCATTAAAAAAATCAATAAACATCATAAATCACATCAACAAAGAGAGGAATAAAAACTGTATGGTCGTCTCAATAGATGCAGAGAAAGCAGTTGATAAAGTTCAGTCTCCCTCCATGATAAAACCCCTCAGCAAATTACATATGGAGCTAACGTACCTCAAACTAATAAAGGTTATAAATGACAAACCAACAGCCAATACCATACTGAACTAGGAAAAGCAGAAAGCATTTCCTCTCAGATATGGAACAAGACAAGGATGCTCACTTTCATCAATCAATTTAGTATTGGAAGTATTAGCAATTGCAGTTACAGAGGAGAAAGGAAAAAAAGAGCTTAAAAATTTGAAAGGAGGAAGTCAAAATATTCATAATTGCAAATGACAGGAAGTAGCTCATGGAAAACACTGAACTCTCCACCAAAAAGCTCTTAGAACTGTCACACCAATTTAATAAAGCCACAGGATACAAAATCAACATACAAAAACATTAGCATTTTTATACATCAAAAATTATCTCACTTAAAAAAAAAAAAAACCAGAATAGAAATCCCATTCACAATAGCTACCAAAAAATATTTAGTAATAAATTTCACCAAAGTGAAATATCTCTACAATGAAAATTATCAAACATTGATGACAGAAATCAAAGGATACAAAAAATGTAAAGATATTTCTTACTCATGGAAGAATTAATATCATTAAAATGTCTATGCTATCTAAAGCAATCTGAAAATTCAATGTAACCCCATCAAAATACAAATGGCAGTTTTCACATAATTAGAAAACCAATTCTAGAATTCATATGGAACCACAAAAGATCCAAAATACACAAAATGATCCTAAGGGGGGAAAAAATCAAATCAAGCTTGAGGCATCACAACAGCTGCTTTCAAAGCACACTAGAAAGCTTTAATAATTAAAACATCAAGGTACTGGCGTAACAACTGACACACAATTCAACAGAACAAAATACAGAGCCAAGGGATTAATCTATATACACATACCCAACTGAGTTTTGACAACAAAAGTGCCAAATACATAGCAGAAAGTATAATCTTTTCAGTAAAGAGGCTGGCAAAACTGGATATATATAAATACTATCTAGAAGACTGAAAGTGGATCCCTACCTTTCAACCATACGTAAGAATCAACTCAAAATGTATTAAAGTTGTAAATTTAAGCTCAGAAACTATGAAATTCCATGAAGGAAACACAGGGGAAATACTTAAAAACTTTGATGTAGATGATGACATCTTCGATAAGACTCCGAAGCACAGGCAACGAAAGCAAACCTAGACAAATGGGACTTTATCAAACCCAGAAACTTTTGTACAACAAAGGAAACCATTAACAGAGTGAAGAGACATCCAATAAAATGGAAAAAAATATTTACAAGGTACTTATCCAACAAAAGATTGATATCTGGAATAAACAGCAACTCAAAAAACTCAGCAACAAAAACCACCAATCCAATTAAGAAATGGGCAAAGAACCTGAATAGTCCTCAAAAGAAGAAATACAAATGGCCAACAAATAAATGGAAAAAAATGCCAAATGTCACTGGTCATCAGGAAAATGAAGATGAAAATCACAGTGAGGTATCACCTCACCATGGCACCATGGTCAGAAGGATTATTATCACAAAGACACAGAATAACAAATGCTGGTGAGGACTGGAGAAAGAGAAACTTATATACTGTTGGTGGGAATATAAATTAGTGCAGCCTCTATGGAAAACAGTATGCAGATTTACTTAAAAGCTAGAAATAGAACTTCCATATGATCCAGCAATCCCATGGCTGGATATATACCCAAAGGCATGAACTCAACATATGAAGGAGATATCTGCTCTACCATGTTTACAGAAGCACTGTTCACAATAGCAAAAATGTGAAATCAACTAAGTCCATCATTAGATGAATGGATGAAGAAAATGTGTTTTATATAGAATGAAATATTATTCAGATATAAAAAGGAGTGAAATCCTGTCATATGCAGTAAAGTGGATGCAACTGGAGAACATATTTAGTGAAATAAGTCAGACACAGAAAGACAAATACCACATGTTTCTTATATATGAGAGTTAAAATAATAATCATAATAATAAATCTTAATCTGAGCAAAAAATGTTGGTTACTAGAGGCTGGGAGGTATAGAAAGGATATCAAGGAGTTTGGATTTAAAAAGGAGAAGCTGGGTATAGCTCGTTAATTTGACAAAGATACTAATATGAGATGTTAATAGGAGAAATGGGGTGAGAGGTGCATGAGAACTCTTTGTATGACTACAAGTTTTATTGTATAAATTTGAAACTATTCTGAAATAAAATATTAAATAAAATCTAAAAATTTATTTTGGTACAATTTTGAAATCCATGCACAGTTTTTCACAATATCTCTTTCCCACAAATATCTTAAAGACTCCTTGTATACAAAACTATGTCTGATACACACCATGAGTAAGAGCTTCCCAGTGGTTTACCATCCACACTATTGTGACCATCTGAAATGAAAGTTCACTTTTATACAGGTAAGTTGCCTAACACTGAGTGAAGACTCCATTCTAATTTTTGGAGAAGAATTTCATCAGAAGGATTACAGGCTGTTAAAGAGTTTGTCTACCCTAGCATTTGATTTTTGTATGCAGTCATTAGGTGACCAACACTGTAATGATCCACTCATAATAGGCCAATGTGGCTGTATCAAAGCTGAAAAAACTCAGACTGTTGAAATATTTTTACATTCTTGCCAGGTCATTTTTAGCACTGTGTGAAGCAATCTTCTATTTCACCCAATCTGTGAAAAACTTAAAAAGGAAGCTGATTTTATAATACATCTTTGGAAATGTATAGTAATCTTAAATTCTTGAAAAATATGGGCTTTTAAAAATGAATTTCATTTAATTTAAAAACCTAAACAGGTGAATTGGAGAAAATGAAACTCAACATGGATTTTTGCCTTCTGAAAACAATTGAAGTGGGGTTGGGCATTTGGCACAAGAGTTAAGCTGCTATTTGGGATGCCCACCTCCTGCACTGGATTGCCTGTCCATGTTCTGTTTCAAATCCAGCTTCTTGCTAATGCACACCATGGGAGGCAGCATGATGGATCAACCTGGATCCCTGCCACCCACATGGGAGACCTAGATGTAGGTCTCAGCTATTGGGTCTGGTCTGACTTAGCCCTGGCTGTTGCAGACAGCTGAGGAGTGAACGAATGGATGGAAAAACTGTCTCCCTACCCCCACACTTCTGAATTTCTTTCAAATAAAATGAAAACAGATGTTTTAAAATAGAAAAACATATTGACCTAATTTTAGGTACATTGTAATTAATAACCATAGATCAGCTAAATCTTAACAGTTTGACAAAAAACACTGTTCATTGCCCAGCAGCCAACCTGATGAGGAATGCATGCTCCATGTCTTAATAAAGGGCAGTAACTGCAGGCATCCGAGACAGTCACGTTTCTCAGAGAGCGACTAACAGCATTCAGACACCTGCTTCCCCTTGCTCTCTCCTTTGTCAGCCTAACAGCTGGGGACATCTCTGTACTATTTTTACCCTTGAAAATGGTGATATATTTTAAATATGTACATTTAATCAAGTAAAACTTATAATTTAGAAAATGTGACAATTTTGTCATTTTTTTTTTCATTTTGCTTACTTGAAAGAGCAACAGGGAAGGAGGAAAACAGAGAAAGGGAGAGGGAGAAAGGGGGTGGGGGGAGAGAGGCTGGGTCAGGCCAAGGCCAGTAGACAGGAGCTCCATCCAGGTTTCCCACATGGTTCACAGGGACACAGGTATTTGGCCATTCTCTGCTGCTTTCCAGTGTGCGTAATAGCAGGAAGCTGGATTGGGAGCAGAGGCAGGACTCCATTCCAGGCACTCCGATATGGGATAGGAGAGCCCCAAGCAGTGGTTTAACCTGCTGTACCACAAAGCCCACTCCATTTGTGCATGTTTTAGAAATGGTGACCGAACGCCTTTAAGTCAGAATCCCACCCAGGCGGAACGATAAGGCAGTGCTGAAGGAGCCTCAGTTAGCCTCAGATAGCCGTCCCCCTGCCGTCCCCTCTGGCAGCCCGTGCCCTGCGCTCACCTTGGTGGCGAGCACCCACCTCGCGACGTGACCGGGATCAGGTATGGAGAGCCCTTCGTCCCGGGAAAAGGCATGGCCAGAAAGACGGCTGCCCTCTCACTTGTCCCGCGGTGCAAGTTCCTGGGGAAGCTGACACTAAACCATCGTAGATGACCTGCTTCTGGGTGCGGATTTCAAATGTAACAGAGCAGCTCCCTCGCTGCGATCTACTGAAAGTCAGCCCTTGACACAAGGGTAAGTATAAAAATGTAGTGAAAAAAAAATAGTTTAATTTCTAGAGAAATGGCAGAAATGTTTTTTAGAAAAATCCAGTCATGGGCTTTCTGCACTTTCAACACCTCAATGGCTGCCCACTGATGTAGGACAAAATCCAACCAGACCACGCCCTTCACCGTCTCACCCTGGCCTGGCTCTGCATCTCCTCTTGTGCCGTTCTCTCTTGCTCTCTGACTTCTTAGAGTTCTGAATAACTGTATAGGTCTTTACTCTGTGAGGGGCTTCACATTGGCTGCCCCCATGGCCTGAATTCGCCTCTTCCAAAGGTGTGCATGATATCCTTCGGCTGACACGTCTCAAGTGTCACTTCCTCCAAGAAGCCTTCCCTGACCATATCTTCCTGTCTTCATCTCTCTCAGGGCTTTCTTTCATTTTATTACATAACCATAATCTGTATTTAGACATTCTGGATGATTGGTTCTGTTAAATAAACAGGAGACTACTGCCGCAAGGCTATCTCCATACTTTGAACGCCCATGTAGAAAGCTGCTACCTACCTCAATTCTTCAACAACCTGAAACATTAACCTAGGGGTACAAAAAGTAGGTAAGTTTCAGCCAATCAAGGGCTGACACCTGTCCAAATAAGGCAATCACTGGGCTGCAACCAAGCGAGCCGTTTCTGAACTTTCCTTCCCTGTTCTGTCTATATACTCACTGCCCACATGACTTGATCCTGAATGCAGCTTGATTCATGAATGGTTCCTCGCTCACATGTACCCCAGTAAACATGATGTGTTGAAAGTTAACTATTTTAGCTGGCGCCGTCACTCAATAGGCTAATCCTCTGCCTGTGGTGCCGGCACCCCGGGTTCTAGTCCCCATCTGGGCACCAGATTCTGTCCCGGTTGCTCCTCTTCCTGTCCAGCTCTCTGCTGTGGCCCAGGAGTGCAGTGGAGGATGGCCCAAGTGCTGGGCCCTGCACCCGCATGGGAGACCAGGAGAAGCACCTGGCTCCTGGCTTCAGATCAGCGCGGCAGCCATTGGGGGGGTTACCAATGGAAATGGAAGACCTTTCTCTCTGTCTCTCCCTCTCACTCACTGTCCACTCTGCCTGTCAAAAAAATTTTAAAAAAGTTAGCTGTTCAATGATCTTTCTTACTGGAGCCTAAGATCTGTGAGAATACTTCAAGGCCCTTATCTACTGCTGCAGCCTTGGTGCCCAGAATTCACCTGCAACATCACAAAGACAGGATCTGCAGAAGGAATGAATGCATGGAAGCCCTGACCTGTTCCCTGCACCTGGAACAAGGATCACTTGAAATACGGGAAACATGGGGCCAGCGCTGTGGCGCAGTGGGTTAAAACCCTGGCCTGAAGCGCCGGCATCCTAAATGGGTACTGGTTCTAGTTCCGTTCTGATCTAGCTCTCTGCTGTTGCCTGGGAGGGCATTAGAAGATGGCCCAAGTGCTTGGGCCCCTGCACCCATGTGGGAGACCCAAAAGAAACTCCTGGCTTCAGACTGGCATAGCTTCGGCTGTTGCGGCTATTTGGGGAGTAAACCAGTGGATGGAAAACCTTTCTCTCTGTCTCTACCAATCTAACTATCTTTCAAATAAATAAAAAATAAATCTTTAAAAAAAAGAAATATGGGAAACAGCTTTCACATTGTTACTCAGAAAACCAGCAGGGTAGAAACAGAAACCTCTGAAGTCTTTGCAAAATAAACACAAATGAAAAGAAAAGTAGAATTGAGAGTCACTGCAGGCCTTTATACCCTCTTTATTTTTTATTTATTTGAAGGGCAGAGCAATAGAGATAAACAGGGAGAGGAGAGAGAAAGATCCTCCATTCACTGGGTCACTCTCCAAGTGCGTGGTACAGCCGAGCCAGCCAGGAGCCAGAACTTCAGCTAGGTCTCCCATGTTGCTCTCAGGAACCCAAGTACTTGAACCACCACTGATACTTTTCAGGGTGCATATCATAAGGGCTATGATGGATTCTTCTTACTGGATCTTAAGCTCCAGTACGATTATTAAGCAGTTAACTTTCAACAAATCATGTTTACTAGAGTATATTTAGCAAGAAAGCATTCAGCAAGAAGCTGGCTGGGAAGCTGCGACAGCACTCGCACCCAAATAGCAACTTAACCTGCCATACCACAGCACTTGTCCCTTATTTCCTCTTATAAACCAGACACAGAATTAATCATAAACCTGGTAAAAGAAATGCTAAGAAAAAAAAAAAACCTATGATATAATAGGATAGGATGAGGTGGCTAAAATATAACCAGGATGCTTCAGAATTAAACTCTGTATTTTCAGATCAGAAGGAGTTCTACAAACAATTGGACTAACAATCTCTGCAACTGAGATTATCTTCAAAGTGTATAAAAACAGACACTCCTGATTACATCCTATTTATAACCACGATTCCATCGTGGGTCAAATGGTACATTGTTGAACTGTAAAAGCCTCATATTGGGGCAGGCGCTGTGACATAGGAATAAATTCACTGCCTGGAGTGCCAGCATTCCATATGGGTGCCAGTTCGAATCCCAGCTGCTCCACTTCCCATCCAGCTCTCTGCTATGGCCTGGGAAAGCAATGGAAGATGGCCCAAGTCCTTGGGCCCCTGCACCAACATGGGAAGACCCAGAAGAAGCTCCTGGCTTTGGATCGGTGCACCTGCAGCCATTGCGGCCAACTGGGGAGTGAACCAGCAGATGGAAGACCTCTCTCACTCTCTGCCTCTCCTCCTCTCTCTGTGTAACTCTGCCTTTCAAATAAATAAATCAATCTTTTTTAAAAAGCCTCGTATTTAGTTTGCTCCCTTGCATATATCTTAAAAATTTACCAGTAATAACCATCAAGAAAATGTTCATTGACTTCACTTAAAAGAAACCAGAGTGGTAATAAACACTTTGCTTTCGTGACATCCCTATGATGATTTCCTAACCAATAAATAACCATCGTTTTGCCTAGTATTTTTCTGTATTTCCCTTCATTAATGGTCTATGCTTGTCAGAGAAAATAAACTTCCTCAAACATGAAAAACTAAGATTGACAGTTGGGGTGTTTGTCCTGGACAAACACAATGCTATTTAAAAATCACAGTTTATCAGTGCTTTATGAAAAGTGATTGGCTTGTGGAAATAACAGTCTAGTCAACACTCTTCCTCCTTTCTCTAGATATGGACAAAAGCATTATCTCAGCAGGCAGCAAGGGGGATTTAAATTAATTTA
Source organism: Sylvilagus floridanus (assembly GCA_949820135.1). Taxonomy (NCBI): domain Eukaryota; kingdom Metazoa; phylum Chordata; class Mammalia; order Lagomorpha; family Leporidae; genus Sylvilagus; species Sylvilagus floridanus. Next base: position 29,835,482 of record OX463236.1, on the reverse strand, counting down.
TGCTTTCATGAATTCAGCTCTACTCAGCAAATTAATTCATTCATTCACTAAAACGAATAGCACAAAAAGGGTATGTTTTGGTCAACCAACTGACTGAATTCATATAATTTTGAAAAACAAAGGACTGCAGGTTTTACATAGCTGAAGCCAATAAAATGGCAGATTGTTATTCTTTTATCAGTATTTAGCAGACATGTTATATGAGGAGAACACTCACAAAACTCTGTAGTATACCAGTAGCTATTTTACAAACCACAGTGGAAGCAACATTCTATTCAGAGACTGCCTTTGTTCTTTGTAAACATGCCAGCACTGAGCCATGTAACCAAAAGGGAGTTTTTAATTTGAAAAATAAGGCATTTAAATTCTGTCCAAGAAACTACATATTTCTAAATTTTCATTTATTTGAAAGGCAAAGCGAATGAGGCAGAGTGAATGCTTTTATCCATGATTTACTCCCCCAAATGCCCACAATTAGGTGGGGCTGAGCCAGGGTGAATCCAGGAGACAGGAACTGAGGCTGAGTTTCCAACACATATAGCAGAAACCCCAATACTTGAGTTGTCATCTGCTGCTTTCCAAGGTACATATTAGAAGGAAGGTGGAAAACTGCAGCAGCCGGGAGCCAGAGTGGGTGGCAGCCTGGAGACAGAGGTGGGACTGGACTGCAGTAACTCATGGTAATACAGCCAGCAGGATAGCATGGCATGATTCTGGACTGGACCCCTGGGGGCTACTGGTTGCTGGCTGTTGCCTGTGTACCCAGTGGAAGTAGAGGGGGCATGCAGATCTCACCCCAACTGCCCCACAACAGCTCCCCCTTTCCAGCTGAGAAAGCATCAGTCTTATTTTGGGTTTGGGTAGGAGCTGCAGAAGTCTTTGAGTGTGCGCACAGCAACTAGCCGAGAAAGGAGGCCATCTTCTTGGCAGTACTGGTGGCAGTGGGGGGGAGTGAGCAACATTCGGCCAGTGGTTCTGTGTACCTGTGTGATTCAGAGATTCTAGTGGAGGGAAACATCTGCACTCCCCACTGACTTTGAGCCTGGTAGTGAGATGGCTGGGCAACCAAGTAGGACGGTGAGACATCCGCAGACTCCCAGGATCAAGACTTTTAGATAGAACTGGCTCAGGGAACATCTGCCTTTCTGTTGTCTGGATAGGCTGTCATAGCAGAGAGAAACCTCTGCAACCATAGACTCTGGGAGCCTTGTGTGCAGCATCAGTGGGGATTCAGTGGTTACATGAGAGAGTGCACGGTGCAGCTGGGGGTCTGGGTAACCAGTGGGTGTGGATCCACATGCCCAGAGCTTCTTGGTTGCCTATGGCAGGACACTGCAGTGGGAACTGTGCTCACAGAACTACACAGATCATTTGTGCAGTTCATACGGTGGCACAGATGAGTGAACACACTGAGGACTAACACCCCACATTGAAATCTACCACACCCAACGTGGATGTTACCCTGGATAAACACCTCACCCTGGAATACTGACCAGAACTCCCTGGCCACACCCAACACACACCTCTTGGTATGCACTGCAAATGCAGACATTCCACTAATCCACAGAGGAATAGCTCTAAGATAAAAATCAGAGGATTAAAACAAAAATCAGCTCTACAAATGACTAAAAACAAACACAGAAATTCAAGAAACAAAAACAAGGAAGACACCATGACACTCCCTTCAAAGGAACACAGCATTTCAATATCAGAAAGTGAAGTTGAAGAGATTAAGTGCCAGAAATGGAATTCACAAAATTAACCATAGGATAACTCAAAAGCAATCAGAAGCAAATCCGTGAACTAAAGAAAACCATATGACATGAATGAAATTTTTACCCATGGAATTGAAATTTTTAAAGAGAAATCAAAATAAAATATTAGAAACAAAGAACTCAATAGATCAAATAAAGACTATGAAGGAAAGCCTTAACAGCAGACTTGTTGAGGCAGAAGAAAGAATATTTGAACTACAAGAAAAATTTTTGGAAAACTTACAGTCAGATAAAAAAAAAAACAAGAAAATAGAAAACTTAAAAACAGTGTTGGAGATTTATGAGATACTATCAAGTGACCCATCATATATGGGTCTTAGGAGTTCCTGAAGGGGTAGAAAGAGAATGGATTACAAGGCCTATTTTTATTTTAGCCTATTTTATTTAAGCAAAATAATTACAGTCAACGTCCTCAATTTGGGAGAAAGGGAGGTCCACGTACAGGAAGCACATAGACACATGACCAGAAAAGCTCTTCACCATGACACATTGTAGTCAAACGTTCCATAGTAAAACATAAAAAAAAATTCTAAAATATTCACAAGAGAAATGCCAGTTTACTTTCAGAGGATCTCCAATTAGACTCACAGCTTACTTCTCATCAGAAACCCTACAGGCTAGAAGGGCATAGCAAGATATATTCCAAGTCTTAAGAGATTAAAAACTGTCAACCCAGAGTACTATACCATGCAAAGCTCTCATTTATGAATGAAGGTGAAATAAAGACCTTTTATAAAAAATAGAAACTGAAAGAATTTGTCACTACTCATCAAGGCTTACAAAAGATGCTTAAGCATGTGCTACACACAGAAACACAGTAAGATAGCCATCATTAAGAAAGCATGTGAAGACAGAAAATCCCCTAGTAAAAATACAAAAGAAATCCAAAGTAAACAATAGGCAGGCCAAGTACTTACTTACCAATAGTCACTGAATACAAATGGATTCAACTCTCCAGTTAAACATACAGACTGGCTGAATGGATTAAAAAAACATAACCCATCTATTTGCTACCTATAAGAAACATATCTCACCAACAAAGATACAAGCAGACAAAGTGAAAGGACGGAAAAAGATATTCCATGCTAACAGCAAAAAAAAAGGGCAGGTGTCGCCATCCTGATATGAAACAAAATAGACTAACACAAAAACTGTTAAAAGATAAAGAAGGGCACTATGTAATGATTAAGGGATCAATTCAACAGGAAGATGCAGTTGCAATGAATGTGTATGCACCCAATTAAAGGGCACCTGACTATTTAAAAGAAATGTTAATGGATCTAAGGGAGACATAGATTCCAATACAACAGTAATGGGGGACTTCAACACCACACACCACACTTTCATCAATGGACAGATCTACTAGGAAAAAAATCAAAGAATTAACAGAGCTAAATGACACTATTGACCAAATGGACCAAAATGATATCTACAGATCTTTTCACCCCACAGTTGCAGAATACACACAAATTCTTATCTGTGCACAGAAATTTCTCTAGGATAGACCATATGCTAGGCCATAAAGCAAATTTCAGCAAATCAAAAAAAAAAAAAATTGAAATCATACCACACATCTACTCTGACCACAATGGAATGAAGCTGGAAATCAACAACTTTAGAATTTCTAGATGATATGCAAACACATTGGAACTGAACAACATGTTCCTGAATGAACTCTGGATGACAGAGGAAATCAAAAGAAAAAAAAATCAAAAAATTTCTGGAAACAAATGAAGATGACAAAATATCATATCAAAACTTCAGGTTATAGTAAGGCAACGTTAAAAAGGAAGTTTATAGCAACTGGTGCTACATCAAGAAATTGAAAAGGTACCAAATAATGAGTTACCAATGCATCTCAGGGATGTAGAAAAACAATAACAAACCAAACCCAAAATTACTAGGAGAAAAGAAATTATTAAAATGAGAGAATAAACAAAATTAAAACCAAAAAATGAAATCTCACTGTTGTTGGGAATGTAAACTGGTACAGCCACTGCAGAAAATAGTATGAGGATACCTCAGAAATCTGAATATAGGTCTACCATCTATATAGATCAGCCATCCCTCCCCTGGGAATTTACCCAAACCAAAAGAAATCAGCATCTGAAAGTGTCTTTTTTACCCCTATGTTCACTGCAGCACAATTCATAATAGCTAAGATATGCAGTCAACCCAGATGTCTATCAGCTGTTGACTGTATAAAGAAATTGTGGTATATACACACTATGCAGTACTATTCAGCTGTAAAAATAAATGCAATCTTGTCTTTTGCAACAAGATGGACACAACTGGATGCCATTATACTTCATGAAATAAACTGATCCCAAAAAGGCAGAGATCCTATGTTTTCCCTGATCTGAGGTAACCGAGGACCTGAAATGTAATGTATTGGAGTAAAATAGATTCAATGATTGCTTTTGTCTCTCTTAATACTATTCATTGAATTCTTTTACTTAATGTAGGGTTAACTATATGATCATTAAGAAGGCTGAAAATAGATTTTGTAAAAATTAACAGTGGTGTGAGAGGGAGGAGGAAGAAGGGTTGGAATACGGGCGAGAGGGAAGGTAAGAGGCGAAGTGTCATTATGTTCCTACATCCATATAAGAAATACATGAAACTTGTGTAACTAAAATTAAAAAAAAAAATAAAAAAGGGAGATAGAATTGGAGGCAAAGTCAGGACATGAACTCAGGCATTCCTATATGGGATGTTGGCATTTTTTTTTTTTTAGCAGTTATTATTTGAAAGGCAGAGTGACATGGAAAGAGATACAGAGACAGAGAGCGTGTAAGGTCTTCCATCTGCTGGTTCACTCCCCAGATGGCTGCAACAACCTGAGTCATGCCAAATCCAGGAGCCTGGAATTCCACCTGGGTTTCTTTCCCATGTGGGTAGGCAGGGCCCAATCTCTTGGTTTTTTTCTGCTGCTTTCCAGGCATGTAAGAAGGAAGCTGGATCAGAAAAGAGCAGCAGAGACAAACTGGCACTCTGATATGGGATGCCCACATTTCAGGTGGTAGCTTAATCTACTGAATCACAATGCTGCCCCTCAAGAAGCATCCCAACCCTTGCACCAAAAGCTTGCCCTGTGATGCAAATTTAAATACTGACATAATATATATTGTACATTTAGAAAGGGTCATGAAATTTGTTTAAATGGGCATTTTCAGGAGCTTGTGTATTGGCACTATCACATTTGATAGGCAACAGCTGATAGCCCAAGCATTTTGGGTTCCTGAGAGCCACATATGAGACCTGGATGGAGGTCTTGGCTCTTGGCTTCAGCCTGGCCTAGCCCTGTTTGCTGCATGCATTTGGGTGGATGAATGGATGTCAACACATTCATATTCTGTCTTTCCTTCTCATTTATTATAACTTTCAAATAAATAAAGCTTTTTAAAAATGGGCATTTTCCAATTAATTTGTACGTTTTAAGGGATGAGCATTTTACAAGAAAATCACTTTCATTATGTGATGCAAGTGAAGCAATTATTTAGGTTTCTTGCATTTAGGACAATAGAGTTTTACAAGTCACATTTGCTTGAGCAGAATTCTTTAAAGCAGTGTTTCCCAAGAGTGGGCAATTTGACTCCTGAGAGCACTGTGGGTTGTCAACAACTGGAAGTCACTAGTATCAAACACAAAATATCTAGTCCCTAATATCAACAGTGCTGAGATTGAGAAAACCTGCTTTGAAGCAAAATCATTCAATTTGGAAGCCAGTGAACATGTGAAGTTTTTGATAAAGAAGATCATTCAAAGCAAACTCAGCACAGCAAGTCACTGTCTGAGAAAAGTAAAGATGACACCACTCAGAACACCTCACTTTAAGCATAAAAACTCAAGGTAGGGAATTGTCTAAACTGACACAATGTGGCAAAATGTAGCTCTACTTGCACATACACACCTCAAGCTTTATTTTACGCCTATAGTGGGTACTCCACAATTACTTATTGAGGGAAGAAGAGAGGGAGAGGTGTATCTTCTGTTAACATTCATCAGGATACAAGATAATCATAAACCATGATAATGTACTTTAAAAAAATTTTGGCAGGTTATTAAAGTCTTATAAAGCCCAAATCCTTCTTTAGCAATAGTACAAGAGTGTAGCGTGCACATGGGAGTTCTCACCACTGCACCTTTGTACACTGCCTCCCGTGTACATCTGCCTTTCATTTCCTCTCCGTCCCCCAAATGCAGTCCCTAGCATGTGGTGCTGGCATTGATTTAGCTTCAGCCATACAGGTGAGGCTAGCTAATTTCCTAAGGAAAGAAAACCAAAGTGACCTGTTGTTGAATGGTCACACAGCACCGTGCTACCTCTCCAGCTGGGATGCCTCAGTTGCAAAATGCTGCCTAAGAAAGAAACTTATTAAATCTATTATGTTTGAGTTTCTGTTACAGCCACTTGTACAAGGTAATTCTTCATTTATAGATCCCTATGTCTCTAGTGCTATAAATGCATTCTATTTGAGAAATGTTAAACTTTCATGTTAAATTTTCACTGCAAATAGTAATGGACTGTAGAATCACTCTATACATTAAGGTCAGAGGAAGAATTGTCATGTCTTTGATGCAGTTAATTTTCAGAGTGGGTATTTGTTGTAGTGGTTAACACATCTCTTGGAACACCCATATCCACACCAGGGTACCTGGCTTCAAGTCCTGACACCACTCCCAATTCCAACTTCCTAGTAAAGCATTCCCTAGCAGGAGGTGAGGAGGCTCCAACAATTGGGAGGCACAGATGCAGTTCCAGCTGCTGGGCTTCAGCCTGGCTGAGCCTCAGCTGTTGTATGTTATATGTATTTGGGGAGTAAACCAGAGGTTGAACATTTCTGTCTCTACCTTGAAAATACACATTCCTAAAACAACATACCAGCCCATTGTTATTTCTGCAATCTAAGGGAGAAAAGAAGTCACAGAATAAATCTCAAGATAAATGCCAAAGGAATCCATTGTTTCCTGGATACAGTCCTTGTACAAACTCATTTCTATGACAGCAGGCTGGGTCCTGCAGATTGTAAGCTAAGACACATAATTTTGGCTTTAAAAATTTTATAATTACATCATTGCCATCATCTAGCCCTGTCTCCCTTTGACTAACATGCCAATGAGAATTTTAGTAGCAAGGGGAAAAGAGATGAAAGTGTGAACGCTGTATAGACTAAGTAGACTCCAACTGCCAATTTTTGGATATACTATGAAAAGGAATTTTGAAAATTCAGTTGAAGTTAATTCAAAAGCTCTATGTCCACTTTGGCTTTCAGAAAACGTACCTGCTTCTCCTAGAACACATTCTCTATTAAACTCTGAAGTATTTTTCTTGGGATTTAATTTTAATATACACATGAGGGTACTTCAAGTTCAGGGAAAAATGTAACCAAAAGAATGTATTTCCCATCAAGTTTTTAGTACCCCTCATATTTAGTAATTTACTCCTACTTTGTGTGAATGAGGGGAGAAATTATTAAGCAACAATTTCTCATCATATCAAGTTATTTCAGTTAAGCAGCTATGCAAGTCAGATTCTTCATTAATACTGCTTTTTAAAAATATAATTTTCCCCCTCAATAAAAACTGAGGTCTCAAATACTGTGACAATACCATACAATTTTTATACTTTTAAATGGTGGCTTAACCTGCTGCACCACAACACCTACCTATATTTTTATTTATATGTTTTATTGGACGTTTTCCTTTTTGCAAAAAACAAGTATTTATTTATTTTCATTTATTTGAAAGATAGAGAAACAGAGCAAGCTTCCATCTGCTGGGTCACTTCTCAAATACCCACAACAACTGGAGCTGCATCAGGCCAAAGCCAGGAGGTAGGAACCTAATACAGGCTTCTTACAGAGGTACCAGGGACCCAAGAACTTAAGCCATGATTCACTGCCTCACAGGGACACTTCAGCAGGATGCTAGACTTGGAAGTGAAGCTGGACTCAAACCAGGCACTCTGCTGCCTTTCATATATAAAAAAAGCAAATCTTAAAAAATACATTTTATTATAAATTATTTACCTGTTATCATCATATAACATTGCAGTAATGTGTTGTTAATACATTTTTAACATGCAACTAAAAGAGAAGCATGGAGTGGGTGCTGTAGTGCAGCAGGGTAAGCAGCAGTTTGAAATGCCCACATTCCATATTGGAGTACATGGTTTGAGTCCTGGCTATTTGGCTTCTGATCCAGGTTTGTACCTGGGAAGGCATAGAGCATTTGGGCTGTTCCCACCAACAAGGGAGTCCCAGATGGAATTCCTGGTTCCTGGCTTCAGTATGGCCCAGCCTGATCTGCTGCAGACATTTAGGGTGTGAACCACAGGATGGACAATTTCTGTCTGTGTCTCTCTATTACTCTGCCTTTCAAACAAATAAATCTTAAGAAGAAGACCTTATTTTGATGCAAAAAAAAGTTTAAGTTATGCATTTTTTACAATACAGTTTTCATAAACTTTTTGAAGACCCTCTCATATACATAAATTTAAAAAAAAATTAGCGGCCAGTGCTGTGGCTCAACAGGCTAATCCTCCGCCTTGTGGAGGATTCTAGTCCCGGTCGGGGCGCCGGATTCTGTCCCGGTTGCCCCTCTTCCAGGCCAGCCCTCTGCTGTGGCCCAGGAGTGCAGTGGAGGATGGCCCAAGTCCTTGGGCCCTGCACCCCATGGGGAGACCAGGAAAAGCACCTAGCACCTGGCTCCTGCCATCGGATGAGCACGGTGCGCTGGCCACAGCGCGCCGTCTGCGGCGGCCATTGGAGGGTGAACCAACAGCAAAGGAAGACCTTTCTCTCTGTCTCTCTCTCTCACTGTCCACTCTGTCAAAAAAATAAAAAAAAAAAATTAGCACCAAAATAAGCTTATCCTTCAACTCTATTTTTCCATGAACTTTTTGAGGCACCTTCTTGTGCGTGGTTATCCATGAATTTCACTGTAAGATAGTAAATGGGATGATAATTATTTTAAAAAGATGTGTTTCTTTATTTGAAAGTCAGGGTTACAGAGAGGGAGAGATCTTCCGTCTGCTGGTTCACTCTCCAGATGGCTGCAATGGCCAGGGCTGGGCCAGGCCAAAGCCAGGAGGCAGGAACTTCATCTTGGATACAGGGGCCCAAGCACTTTGGACATCTTCTGCTGCTTTTCCCAGGCCATTAGCAGGCAGCTGGCTGTGAAGTGGAGCAGATGGGACATGAACCAGTGCCCATGATGGATGCCGGCAACGCAGGCCGTGGCTTTTCCTGCTATGCCGCAGTGCCAGCCCAGTAAGGAGTACATCATGAAAAGGACACCCTTGACCTGACACATGCAGACCACTGACCTACAACATGTAAAGTTCCTCACAATTTGAACACTCCTTGATTCTTTGAAAAACGTTCACATTACAAGTCCAGATAATCAGCAAGCCTTGACTTCCACTCTTAACATGTTAAGGTACCACAATTAAACCAAACAGAGAAGTGCACCTGGTTTCTAAAGCGATACATAGACAACAGACTCCAATAATTACTCAAACATTCCTGTGAGTGGTGGGAATTCCACAATGCTGACCTGACATCTCTCATAGGTTAGCAGAAAAATGGAGCTGGGGCCTTTCATTCATTGGTCTCAGCCAGCGGGCTATGCTATTATCCTCAATAGAGGATTCTGCCCTTGGTCTGTCCTTCAGCTGAGGGTCACTCCTTGTAGTGATAAACAATTATCCCTGTATTTCTCCCAAAAAGCTTATTCAAGAAGATTTGCACTGGCAGTTCAATGCAACTGATCCCAATGTGGAATGGGAGGAACAGCTCTCAGAAGCAGGCAGGCAAATGTCTATGTAGCAGAACTTCCCATTCAAACAGCAGCACCTCTTACTCAGTACTGCATTGCAGGTAGGATAACTATACTCCCCTTTTTCTGAGGCAATTTTCCTGCCGTCAAGTTGAAGGATTATCACTATACTGTGCCAACTTCCTGCTTGTGAAAATGCATGACCCACATGTGATTTCAGGAACTACCTTCCCTTCCCCACATCTACTGTGTCCATCATTATTACCTCCTTTCTCCACCATACAAGATCCTGACACAGGCAACAGTTGGTTAACATTTTGCAGGTTTTCAGGTATTAAAATAAACTCTAAGACAAAATTTGAGGAAATACTTCCTGGTGAAATGAGAGAAACCCACACTTTACATATAATAAACATATAACTCTTGGTCAAATGGCCAAGTGCCAGAAAACACCTGACTACATACAATTAACTATAAAAGAATCAACATACACAAACTTAAGCTGATCCATATCCCAAAACAATGCCAGTTCTGCATCACCTCTTAGAAAACTATCAAGAAAGTTAACTCATGAGAGGTCATTTGGTGTAGCAGCTTAAACTGGCACTTGGAATGCCTACATCTCACATCTGGGTGCCTGGTTTGGATTTCAGCTACTCTGTTTCTGGTCCAGCTTCCTGCTGATGCTTATTCTGGGAGGCATGTGGGAGACTCAGAGTCCCACGCCCCTGGTTTCAGCCTGGCTGTTGCAGCCATTTGGGGAGTGAACTAGAGGATGGAAGATCTGTCTCTCTCCCTTTTAAATAATAGTAATTTTACAAAAGAAAGTTTAATCAACATTGTTTTTTTCAAACAAAACCTTACTGAGGCATTTAAGTAATGTATTCTTCCCAGTTAGACAAAAATAATAACACCATTTGAAGACACACATATAAGCATTTACTTGTTAATCTTATGAATCTCTGAAAACAAAAAAAAAATCATTTGTAATGTATAAGAAGGAAAAAGATTATCCACAATATTCTTTCTAGCAGATTCTTTCAACTTTTCCTTTCTGCCCTCATATACACATAGGATGCCAAATTACCAATTTTATGAAATACATCTTTAACCAAATAAGCATGAGGCTAGGATTTCTAAACTCAGCCAATTTCTCCAGTTTCCCACGTGAAGTAGCATACTTTATCTCCATCATCTCAACTGCCTTCAAACTTCAGGGCTTATAGGATGACAGGTTGGTGACTGGCATGGGAGGCACCTGTTGGCCTGACAGAAGCCTTTAAGTTCATTTGATTCAAAACTTAAAGAAGCTTTGCCACCAGCTATTTGAAAAGTGAGAACCAGGCAGCAGCGAGACCTGGCCTGGAGCTCTCTTACCCGCAGGGCCTCGATGACAAGGTCTCTGGCCTCCAGCTCCCCTTCCATCACGCTGAGAAGCATCCGCAGCTCTGACTTACTCAGGGTGTCCACGTCAAACTCCTTTTTCTGTAACACAAATTTTTTAAAAAGGCAATGAAAAATTAATTTCTCAGGAAGATGCACGCAGTCTAAAGGCAGTCAATAGAGCATTTTCCTCTACGTAGCTCCACACATCCAAGAGACACTTGAGTCTGCTCAACAGCAGACCACCACACTCTTTCTGGGCACAGAAGTGAGAACCCAAGAGCCAGTCTCCCGAATCTCCTTGAATCCCTAGAGTCTGCATCAAAACAGGCCCGGCAGATGTTGAGAAGTTTCTAGGGGAGCTGAGAGAACACGGAGGAGCTCCTTCTGGGAGGTTATTATAAATTTCAGGACCTCGAATAACAACAGGTCGTGTTTACAGAACACGGCAGCAGAGGCCGTCAGCCACCAGCCTACAGATCTGGCCCACAGATGTGTGGTACTTGGGCCACAGCATGTTTCTTTCTCTCCTCCCTCCCCATTTAGGCAGTATTAGGAAACTCTAAAGATGTCACCAAGAAAATTCAAATTCCTGGCTTGTCTTCAAAAGTCAGATGACTGGGTAACCCCGGATTCAGATTTCCATGGGGCAGAATCCGCAGAGCCAAATGACAGCTGCCCCTCAGACCAAACATGCTTTTCCTTCCACCACGCTTCCTCCCCGCCACCACCACCCATGCATGCACACACTCACACGCACCCATGCACACCTGGTCTGGCACTCTTGCTACACATTCTCAAAGTACTTTCTTAGGCAATGACGCTGCAGCTGCCTGAAACTCTATACAGTGGGCTAGGCAGGGACCTGAGGCTGGAGTAAGTGAGGCGGAGTGAGTGAGTCAGAGCTGAGGCTCCAACAGGAGACAGGAGACATCAAGGCCAGAGCCCCAAGGGTCCCAATTCCTTACCCGAAGCTCTCCAAACCTTGCCCTCTTTACATTGCCATCCTGGATGACTGCATCCAATCTCACTACTTTAAAACCCACCGACCTCTCTCCTCACCACATTCACAAGTAGGTCTTCTGACACCCAATTCACAGACAAGGCTGAGAGAGGTCCCAGGCTCATGGCTGGGATCAAGTGAGTCCAAACCTACAGCTCCTTCCACAATACCCCAACCCTTTGACCAGCCAAGTCACCATCATGAGGAAGGGAAACTCACCCTTCCCCAGTGTCTCAGTATAGACAACCTCAGGTGCTGTTCTTCAGGGTATTCCAGAACATTACATTTGTGTAGCACCCAACAGATTCCAAAGTATTCTCGAAAATTTTAATCTATATGATATAATCATCATCTGTTTTTTAGTTAAGAAAACTCAGAGAAGTCAAATGTACCCATTCCCATCAAAGTAAATGGTAAAACCAGAACCAATGAGCACAGCCAGGGCATGTGCCTTGTCTGCACACCACACCAGCACAGTCCCAATGCTCTGTGAGCTCAGAATAAGATGGCACCATTCTACCTTTCTATCCAGCCAGCAAGAACTTACATATCTAACACCAGGCTCTCCTTGTCAGACACAAAAATAAACACAGCAAAGGCTGATTTCAGGGGCTTTTCACAAGGCATCACCAGCACTGGTGATGTTTGAGTTCCAAAGGTCTGGAAAGAGATACAGTATGGGGAACAGATTTAGGAGGCTCTCTGATGACTCATTTATTAAGAGATTTTGTTAAGTTCCTTCTCTTTTGCATATATGCTAGAGAGAACAGTGAGTTGAAAGGCAGGGGCTAAGGATGGAAAAGGAGAAAAGAAAAATCTCCAACAGAACTAATGGGTATGCAGTTCTGGGAGGACTCTGCTTGGAAGATAAATTAGCCATGTCCACTGTGAATTCTAAAATCCAAAACCCAGCTTTCAGACTCTGCTTCCAACACATAGACTCTCAGGTAAATCCTTAGAACTTCATCATGCTCCAACTTCAGCATATATAAGAATTACCTGGAAACAAATCTTTAAAAATAAACAAGAGGTGGGAGACTGACATAGTGGCACAGCAAGTCATGCTCCTTCTTACATCCTATATTGGAGTATTTGTTCAAGTCCAAACTGCTCTGCTTCTGATCTAGCTCCCTGCTAATGATCCTAGCAAAGCAGAAGATGGCCCAAGTACTTGGACCCCTGCCACCCACGTAAGAGACCAGGATGGAGCTCCTGGCTTCAGCCTGGCCCAGCCGTGGCCATTGTGACCACTTGGGGAACGAACCAGTAGATGAAGATCTCCCCCGTGCCAGAATTGTCTTTCAAATAAATACATCTTGAAAAAAAAAAATCACCTGGACCCACTGGCAAAAGACAGACTGCTGCTTGTCTCTTGATTCCAGAAATCCTGCCCTGCTAAGATGAGGTGGGGCTGTGAGTATGTATTTCTGACAAGTTCCTAATGCTGCTGCTGGCCCAAGGACTACACTTTAAGAAGTATTCCTCCAGCTTATTTGGGCCTGTTTTCTCATCTGGATAATGGAAATCCTAACACCTTCCTTGCAAACTTCTTGTGATGATTGAACAAAAACATATATATGAAGTAAGTGCAAAATAAAGGCCGGTGATTGTTATTATTAACCCAGATGTCTCATGTAAGGAGGAATGGGTTGTTGGCTAGGAGCCTATTTCTTTGAAAATCCACCAGCCCAAGTCCAATAAACTGTTTATTGACGGTGATGAAAGACAGACTCTTTCATCCTGGTTTTTCCCACTGAGATGGGAGAGTAAGCTGCAATTCTTAGGTACTTTAGAGGGTAATGTTTTATTAATGCTGCTGCTGGTTGCTCTAAAGATTTTAATTAATTGTATATTTTATTGTCCTTGTTTCCCTCAAGCTTCATAAGCACTCTCTTTTTTTTTTTTTTTTTTTTTTTACAGGCAGAGTGGACAGTGAGAGAGAGAGACAGAGAGAAAGGTCTTCCTTTGCCGTTGGTTCACCCTCCAATGGCCGCCGCGGTCGGCGCGCTGCGGCCGGCGCACCGCGCTCGTCCGATGGCAGGAGCCAGGAGCCAGGTGCTTTTCCTGGTCTCCCCATGGGGTGCAGGGCCCAAGCACCTGGGCCATCCTCCACTGCACTCCTGGGCCACAGCAGAGGGCTGGCCTGGAAGAGGGGCGACAGGGACAGAATCCGGTGCCCCGACCGGGACTAGAACCCGGTGTGCCGGCGCCGCAAGGCGGAGGATTAGCCTGTTGAGCCACGGCGCCGGCCAATAAGCACTCTCTTTTAAAAACTAATAAATTATGAAAGACATTGCCAATATTCTGATTCATACAGCTTGCCCTGCTTCCATTATCACCAGCATCAGAACCTGTGACCCTCAACCAGCTCGTCTACACATCAACAAGAAAAAATCATTCAAATGAAAAAGAATCCACTTGCTAACCTACAGATCATGTCACATAGGATGCTTAACAAAAAACCCTCCCATCACAGTGTTCTATAATATTTTTAGTTTTTATTTATTTTGAGAGACAGAGGTCCCATCCACTCATTTGCTTCTACAATGCCCACAATGGTGGGAGTTGGGTCAAGCCAAAGCCAGTAGCTGGGAACTCAATCAGGTTTCCCATGTGAGTGGCAGGGACCCAATTATTTGAGCCATCCCCACTGCCTAGAGGGTCTACATTAGCAGGAAGCTGGAGTCAAGAGCCAGAGCTGGGTATCAAACTCATGTATTCCAATTTAGACTGCGGGTATCTTAACCACCAGAACAAATGTCTAGCTGTAGTATTTTAAACAGAATGTCTTTCTATCTCTCTCCTCTCTACACTCTCTCATCTCTGATTCCCTACTAAAATACTACAAATTGCTCATCTTCTTAGTAAAAATAGTATGGTTTTTAATTCTCCAATACCTGATGTGTCTCCCTATTCTGGCAAAAACAGGATGAAAGTACAAGGCAATATGCTTAAGACCCCAGATGTTTTATAAATAAATACAAAGCACTTTTTTTTTAAATTTTATTTGACAGGCAGAGTGGATAGTGAGAGAGACAGAGAGAAAGGTCTTCCTTTGCCGTTGGTTCACCCTCCAATGTCCGCCACGGCCAGTGCGCTTCGGCCGGCACACCGCGCTCATCTGATGGCAGGAGCCAGGTGCTTCTCCTGGTCTCCCATGTGGGTGCAGGACCCAAGCACTTGGGCCATCCTCCACTGCATTCCCTGGCCACAGCAGAGAAATGGCCTGGAAGAGGGGCAACTGGGACAGAATCCGTTGCCCCGACCAGGACTAGAACCCCGTGTGCCAGCGCCGCAAGGCGGAGGATTAGCCTAGTGAGCCGAGGCGCTGGCCAGCACTTTGGTATTTTTAGAAAGAAAAAAAAAAGAGCCAAAAATTCCAACATAAAACTTCATTTTTGTTTTATACAAAGTGACATTTTATCCAATGTACATATGGAACAAAAGTACTTAGATGCAGAAAAAAATTATTAGCAAAGTTTCTTGGTCTGAGAGTGGGAAAGAACTGCTCTAAATCTTATAATATTCATGAAGGATTACCTTAATCTAATTTTCAAAAGATAGGGGATGGAGCAGATGAAAATATTGCTACTCATTAAAAAAAAAATAAATTGAGTCTCCATCAGGGCACTGAAAATATGACCTCCTCCAGAAAATAAACAACCAAAATTGTAACAGACACATTCACAGACTAAGCTTTATTACTGTATTTGTTTTTCTCAATTAAAAGATATAAATAAAAATCCAGCTCTTACAACATAAAGGAATTCCAAAACATAAAACCAGTGGTGAATACTTAGTATAGCAGTTAAGTGGCCATTGGGATACCCACCTCCCATAGCAGAGTGCCTGGTTTGAATACCAGCTCCTCTGCTTCTGATTCAGCTTCCTGCTAATGGGCACCCTGGGAGGCAGGAAATGATGGCTCAAGCATTTGGGTCTCTGCCAGCTAGGCTAGGAGAGCCAAATGGAGTTCTGAGTTCCTGACTTCAGACTTGCCCAACCCTGCCTGTTGGGCATTTGAAGAGCAAACCAGATGGAAGATATGTGTCCATCTGTCCCTTAGTCTCTGCCTTCCAATTAAACGAAAATAAGTAGATACTTTTTAAGAACACATGAAACCAAACTTGCCAGATTCTATCTCCACAGGCCACTCTTCTGCATGGTATGTTTCACAGGAAAAGTCCAATACTCCTGGAAAAGAACTTTTTAAAAATGCCCACATTGGTCCTAGCTGGGGCTGAAGCCACCCAGGAGCCAGGAACTCAATCTAGATCCTCCACATAGCTATCAGGAGCCCAATCACTTAAGCCATCACTGCTGCCTCCTAGGATCTGCATCAGCAGGAAGCTGGAGCCGACGCCAGAGATGACTTAAACTCAGGTGGGACACGGGTGCCTTAATTGCTAGGTCAAATAACTGCCCTGTCAAAGGGCTTCTTAATGCCTGGTTTTAAAAATCAAGCGCAGCTTAAGTTAACCCAGATGCTTTTTATTAAACAGATACATCACCATCTTTAGGATACAATAAATTAGGTATTTTAATTTAGTGTATATTTGAGAGAGATGGAGAGAGGGAGAAACACAAAACAGACCAAAAGCTGCTAACACCAAGTTTCCCCATGGCCCTCGGATCTTTGGTGTGACATCAGTCACACCAAGGCTGCTGTCTAAAAATCTGGTGACCAATCACAAAGTGGGACACTTTCTGGCTCTTCTCACCAACTGAAAAAAACAAACAAACAAAAAACACCTTGTTCCAGTTTAAAATCCAGAAGGTTGTGATAACCTTAAGTAATGAGTTTAACACGGGAGGGTGGCACAGCATCAGAGAGCAGCTGCTGGACTGGTAGGTGGAGAGGAAAATGAGGTTAAGGACAGGCACCAAGGAAGGGGTTGGGGAGAATCTGCAAAGAAGGATGAGCCAATTCATCTGCTGCACTCACAGGCTTCTCATCAGTAAAATGATGATACTGGCAGAAGTGATGGCTAAAATCTCTTCCAGCCTCCAGATGTCCTGATTTTGTGTATCATCAGGGTAGCTAGATTACTGCACTGAGAAAATTTAGGTCATTCCCTGAGCCTAAAAGCCTTTGAGAAGAACTTGAGACAAACTGATTTTTGCCTCTCCTCCGAATACAGAGCAATTACTTTCTCCTGGTTTAACAGTATGTGCTAATGATCAACAATGCATTTAGAACATTCTGTGCAGGCAAGATGTATGCCATGGGGGTGAATAAGGGCTCTAAATAAGGGAAAGCAATGAAACTCATCTTGAAATTTTAAGGAGACTAAATTTTGAAGACTATCATTAACAGGAAAACAATTAAATCCAGCTTTCTAGGCTCATGGAGTAAATGTACAGTCAGCAACTGTAAAGGTTTTTGTAGAGAAGCGTATGCTTCTCATGCTTTCAATTTAGTTTCAAATTTCCAGAATTGCCTCTTGTCTGGAGATTATTTCTTCTGATTCCTCTCTCTACCTGGAGGAGAGAGGTTTTGGGATGGGTTTACACGCATCTGATGGTGCTCTTCTAAAATCTCTTCTCTGCTCATTCACCTGAATCCTATCTTTCTTCAGTGTATCACTCAAATCTCACTTTTGTGTTGCCCTTCTAGACTCTTATTCTTCAGCTTGGTCTTTTAGAAAGACTGATTTATTTGAAAGGCACAGAAACAGAGAGGAGAAACAGAGACCTTCCAGATGCTTGTTCACTACCCAAGTGGCCACAATGGCTGGGGCTGGGCCAGCCTGAAACCAAGAGTCTAGAACGCCATCTGGGTATCCCCAGGGAGACCCAAGTATTCAGACCACCTTCCATTGCCTGAGGCCCACTAGCAAGGAGCTGGATCTGAAGCAGAGCATCTAGGACATGACCTGGTTCTCCCATATGGGATGCCAGCATTGTAAGTAGTGGCTTAATCTGCTTCATCACAGCATCAGCCCCTTCAGTTCATTCTGAGTTTGCTCCACTCCTTCACCTGGCAATTAATCACCTCCTACCTTGTGCATTTCCTCATAATGTTAAGTGTATTGTTTCTACTGTCTTCTCATACCTCCTGGATGTGTGAAGGTGGTAAGAGTATCATACCTTCATATGATTTTATCTAACAGGTGTGCCCCTCCCACCTTTTGGAATAAAGCACTCCTAGCAGGCAGCAAGAAAGACAGAAAGCACTCCAATGATGTTTCAGAACTTCCCAGCTTCCTAAGATACAAAGTTACCACCCACACTTAGGGCAACTTAGTAACTAGGCATTGGATCATTCACTCATTATTTTAAAAATCATTTAAAGTAACCAAGGGAAGCAACTCAGGGCATGCCTTGAAGCAGCACACCGAGAACACCCGGCTCACTATGCACTCAGATCAATCCGACCGCCTTGGGTCTCTCCTGCAGAACAAGCAGCTCAGTGCCCTGGAAGGAGGTAATACTGACAAGGAAACAACGTCAGGCAGGAAGGAAACCTGGTCATGGCAGCAACTAATTTTAACCAAGAGAAATCTGGGTGAAAAACAGAAAAACGGCTCTGTCAAGGGTTCCAGCCTCTGATGCTTAAACCCAGCTCCCTCACTGCTCTCCTTTCCCATCTGCTCTCAGAGCCCATTTCCTCTTCAGATAGAGTTCCCATCCCAGCTCAGCCTTGCAGTGTCACAGCACCGTGGCATGAGACCGAACCAGTTCCATGTGCAAGCAGGCATCCAGAAAGAATCATGGTCCTCTTGAAGCTTCCTATGCCTTGAAGAATGTCCACCCGGTTAAGGTGGCAAATGTCAGCACACTGATTTGCAACTGAAGGTGCTGAGCCATGGGAGGCTAAGCGATATTTGCACAATGCCAAGGTCCTTTTGTGGAAGAACTCAGGCAGGTCTTTAGAACCATTGTGTTGCTTTTCAGTGCAACACAAAAATGTCAAACCTGTTCCTCATGGTAATGTTAACTTGGCTATACTGCACTTACTACAATAATCTTCTAAGTTGAAACTCAACCTGGTAGTTGTTTACTAAAAGTGTGTTTGAAGAGAGCAAGCCCTGTCACCACCAAACCAGGATTTCTACATGGAAGACATAATGCTGTGTACAGCAGTGGTAATATGATCTCACTTTTGTACAAGTTATATGTAACAGAGGTAACAAAAAAATTAATCCTATACTATATCATTATTCTTTTGTAATTTCCTTTTTGATAAAGAAATGGAAAGCAAGAAAAGCTTCCTTTTTAAGTCATGTAAGCCTTGCAAAGGACCCCAAAAGAGACGTAGGGAGAGACTGCTCCATCCTAGGCATGTTGAAGTTGAATTCTAGAGGGTAGGTCTTGGGGTTTAGTGGGTTAAGTCACCACTTGGGACACCTGCATCTCATATCAGGGTGCTTGGGATGCAGTCCCAGCTTGGCTTCCAATCCAGCTTCCTGCCAATGCCCTGGAAAGTAGCAGATGATGGCCTAAGTACTTGGGTCCTGGCCACCTACATGTGAGACCAGATGGAGTTCCTGGCTACTGGTTTTTGCCTGGCCCAGCCCTGGCTGCTGTGGGCATTTGGGGAGTGAACCAACAGATGGGCACATTTCCCTCCCCTCCTTCAAATAAATAAATAAAGTCCAAATAAACTAAAATAAGGCTGAATTCTCTCATGTTCTGGCCATTGCAGACTACTCTAAAGCTTTGCCTTACTTCTTTTTCAGTCCAGTTTTCCCTTTTGTTCCCTTTTCCTGTCCCCAAACTTTCTTGTGTTTCTTCAAGTTTCAACCATGCCCTCCAGCACCTTAGTGGGTGATGTGGACAAATTCAGGATGGAAAGTGTGCAGGCACCATCTCACCACCACATCATTCCCAGCTTCAGTGCTCATTTTGAAAAGAAGAATTCCAAAGAAAAAACTAATGATGTTAGTGGAGAATGACCCAAGTGCTTGGGCCCCTGCGCCCACATGGGAGACCCAGAGGAGGCTCCTGGCTCCTGTCTTCAGATCAGCTCAGCTCCAGCTGTTATGGCTATCTGGGGAGTGAACCAGTGGATGGACGACCTCTGTGTCTCTACCTCTCTCTGTAACTGTCTTTCAAAGAAATGAAATAAAATACAATAAAAAAATTAAATTCTAAACACAATGTGGAAAGTATCCAAGACAGCACTGAAAAGTATAGTTTGGAAAGGGGCGCAATAAAAAATGAAAACCAGAAAAGACCAGCATCAGTGTCATCTTTCTGATATATAGTCTATAATATCTATTATGTTAATTATTACAAATTTCAGGCCAATAGTTTCATTATGATCTGAGAACACGCAAGTATACTTGCGAGTTAGTCAAGCAATGTTAAGTATTACTGACCCAAGTTCTTGGTAAGCTGTTTTTCATTTCCTTCATTCAATAAATATTTTTGGAATACTTCCCACGTGCCTGGTACTGTGCTAAGCAATTGTTGTTGTTGTTTGCAAACAAAGCTTGTACATCTATCCTTGAGGAAGGTGGCTGCTCTGTCCCAGCCACAGTCTTGTGCCCACATCAACAGTAGACATCCCTAAGTGACAACCTAAGTGCTAAGGCTGTGAAAGGTTTTCAAACACAGGAAAATAAAATCAGTTGGCAATCTAGCCTAGGTTTGCATTTGGTCACAGGGAGGACAAAGGTGTTTCTCTCAACAAAATTGCTCCTGTGAGAAATGTAACAATGAAGTCTAAACACCGGGTGCAAGTAGAAATATATGCCCTGTTAAGAAGAAAAAAAGAAAGAAAAAGCCCAATGAAAAGCAGGATATTCAAAGTGCAGGAACATTCCAACTTCTAAGCTAATATTCTAAAGCTCATAGCTGAGACTGAAATGGAAACCTTGACACTCAGCTTTGAATGAGTGTGCTGCCTGTCGGGGAGTCCTGGGAACCAGGCACAGCTGCACCCTGCTTGCCAAAGTCTCTGCCCGGCTCCTCTTTGTATCTCAAAGCCCACTCAGAGACCTTGCTTCTGTGAAACATTCCCAGGCCCCTCTGCCAGGAACCTTCTCCAGGGCTCTTCTCCCCATAATCCTAATGCCTCTCAGGACACCACTCCACCTGCTTTGAATTCATATAGGCATCAGTTTCCCCAGCTGTGATCTACAAGGAGGCAGCAGAGCTCTTACTCTGGAGGTGCCCATCCAGGTGAGTGCTCAGGAATGCGGATTAAAGCCGCATTAGTTCTTCCTTGAAGATCATGCTGGCAAACTTTAAACGTTCTATAGCTACTACACAACAGGCTTTTTTTTTTTTTAAGAAAGAAAGTTTAGCAACAGTGACTAAGAAGGCCCTTTTTATTATATCTACATTAAATGCTATCACCTGAAAGACAAAAAAAGTCAGTGTCCGGTGTTAATTTATTTACCATTACTGTTGTGCATTTTTCACAAAATCATTGTATAAGTTTTTCTTCATTGCTATCACCATGACAACAAATTTTATACCTACTTTTCAGTGTATTAGCTGCTCTAGAAAAGCCCAGAATGACAAGAATGTTGGTTGGCTTCCCAAATATAGCTCTAAAAAGATCTCCATTTTCCTCTCGCTCCTAAATTCTTTGGTGACAATAAAAAGCAGGAAGATTTCTGGTTTCCATACTGCCTTATCCATTAGGAGTTATTTTCAGAGTAGAAATCGCAATACGGCCTATAAAAGTCATCACATTTGGCTGAGGCACTGAAAATATCCCAGGTCTCCCTGCATGGTTCGCAGCAAAGACTATTAATATGATCCTACTGAATAATGTAGCTGTTAGCCAGCTTACACTTAGCTGCTTAAATCCTGCAAGCATCCGAAGAACAAGGATCACAAACTAAATTTAAAACACTCCACTGAAAATGATATTAAACTGAAAACTATAAATTGAACTTGTTTCTAAGCAACAATCTAAATAGCCAAAACTTAGCGAAACACTCACTTTCAAAAATAGCCTACTGCTTTGGAGATTCCATTGGCTCATGACTGCCAAATGTATATATGAAAAACGCCCAGTATGTAAACCAATTTGCAATGAAATAAACCTCTAAAATGCATAACAGAATTGCTCACTAAAATGAAACAGAAATTGTCTTCAGTTAACAAAAGGCATGAAGATGTCTTTGATTTTTAATCACTCGAGAAAGAGCAAATATGACAAGTATCATTTTCCTATTTAGCCTTTTTTTAAAAATCAGTGTTCTAGATCAAGTGATTAAAATAAAAAGCTCAGTCTACTGCATAAAAAGCCATTAACATATTATTCAAAGTCAAAGTTATTTTAAAAAAATGATTAAATGAAGAACCTTTATTCGTGTTATTTCTACAGAAATAAAGGAGGTTCACCTTCACAGATTTTTTCCATGGCTATTCCCACTAACAAGGGGGAAATGATGAAATCCCCAACCATCAGCAGAGAAAATCAGACCCCTGAAAATTTTAAGCAGCAGAGAAAAAACACTGACCTTGTTAAAAAAATAAAATAAAAACTGCCTGCAAGGAAGGTTTTGATTACAGCCTATATTTCAGCTGCAGACCATACAGCAGATATTTGTTTGGTTTAATTGTCAGGCGATTAAAATATTGAATGAAGTAGAAAGCAGCCCATTCTCCATTCTAAACAGGGTAAACAAATCCAACCCTCTTGAGGAGCAAGAAACACAAACCCCACCTCCATCCCTTTTTTTCCTCTCCTCTCTCCTAACCCTCTCCTGGGAATGAAGGCACCCAACCATTCCAGCTTCCTAGAGACTGGTTGTCCTAACAGCTAGATTTCTTATGGGACTTCATAGAGGGAAACTGGCTCAGAAGTGGACAGGTTTCCCTTGCAATTTTAGGAAACTCTTCATTTTCCATGCGAGGAATGAAAGCTCATTCCACCCCCTCCCCCCCAAAGTTTCGATCTGAGACTTGCCAGTTTTACAAGTGGACACCAGCAGCCCTCTCTCTCCCTTTCTCCTCCACACCTCTCCTCTCCTCTTCAGAAAACCCTACCTGCCGAGGTGGGAGGAACTGGCAGTGGCCCCGGCGGTCCACGCCTGGCCTTGTCCTCTGCGGCTGCTCTCGCTCGGACTCGGCTGAGGTGGTGGAAGGAAGCCAGGGGGCGTCCAGCCCTGCTCACTCCATCCCACTCCGAATCTTCCGCGGGAGCCGCCGGATTGGGCCAAGAGGGGGAGGTACTCCCGGATCTGCCTTTCTTTGCAGATCCTTGCAACTCCCGCGAAGCGGCTCTCCAAACCTCGAGCATGTTTCCCACCCAGGAAATGTGGGTGCAGCCCTCCCTCAGGGTAAGCGCTGGAACCCACCAGTGTGGGGAGCCTCTGCGCCCGCGGGTATCCAGCGGCGAAAGTGTGGACCAGGTGGAAGCCGGGTAGAACAATGTCAGGAAACCAGGTGCAGGACGTGACGCCCAGGACGACCCCTCCCCGCCCCTCAGCCACCAGCAGCCAAGTGATGGGGCCGCTAGGATCCCCAGTGCTGGCGCCGCGCCCACCGCGGGATGTCCACAGCTGGGCACCGGGCCGCTCCCACGGGGCCTCGGGCTGGCACGCGAACACACACACACAATGGGCATCCCCACACCTGCTCGGCGACGGCCCCGCTCCCCCGGGGCCACCGAGCGGTGCCAGGCACCCCCGAGACACGCGCTCAACGGCGCGCGCAGTGTGAGGGGGACAATGCGGGGGTCGCCTTCGCCAGGGAGCACACCCAACCCTCGACTCCGTCTCCAAATGAGCACAGCAGAAGGAGTGGGCGTGAGGGTCACAGGAGACGCACCCAGGGAGCCTTGAGACCGGGCTGCCAGGGGTTGCAGCCAACAGGGCTTCGAATGGACAGGAGGGACCCCCAACCCCGATGGCTGCTTCACCCCTCTGACGCCGGCTCCGGGCCGTGAAGGCACCCTGGGGAGGGCGCACCCCGAGGAAGGGACACCCTGTGGAGGGCGTCCGGAGGGGCCCGAATCACGGAACGCCTCGGGGGCTCGTGGAGCCGGCACCCGGGGCTCGGGCACCGCTCGCGGTCCCCGTCCACACCAACCCCGCACCCGCCCGGGGAGCTCGGTTACCGCCGCCTGCGCCGCGGCTCCCGCCGCGTCCTCCGGGGCGCGGGACAAGTCGGGCTCGCAGCTCGCGCCGTCCGTCGCCATCTTCCTGCTCTAGCGGATCCGAATGCGAGCTCGGAGCGGCGGCTCCCGACTCAGCCCCCTCGGCGCGGGCGGCGCTTAACCCGCTGCTGTCCGGGGAGCCGAGCGGCTCCTCCTCTCCTCGCCGCCGCCGCAGCGGCCCCGCCCCGCCCCGCCCCGCGCCCGCCTCCCGGGGTGCAGGAGAAATGGGCGCACGAGCCGGCCGGGGCCTGGCCTGCGCGGCGCAAGCGAACCGCAGGCTCCAGGAGAGGCGAGAGGAAGCGAGCGCCGAGGAGGAGTCCGGCGAAGCCCCAGCGAGCCGGCCCGGGCGCAGACCGGACCGGATTAAACGTCAGGCCTCCAGGATCGGAATTTCCTTGTCGGATCTGGAGAATCCTTCTCCTCGGATCCCTGCATCCCGCCGCTCGGATCCGAAGGCGCCTCCTCCTGCAGTTTCTCCATGTCCCTGGCAGAGCAGCCCCTGGCTTTGTTTTATGCCGTCGTCGACTCTGCCCTGCTGCTCAAACCATCAACTCCCCGAGGAAGCCGACGTGTGCCGTCGTCTCCTAGGGTTGCGCCTGCTCCTCTGCCCTAGCCTTTCTGTACCGCCTCCCTTCCCAGGGGGGTGGGGACCAGCAGGTGCGTGTTCTTGGACCCTAAGTCTTGAGTTGATTTCAGAAAGGTTAACCAACAAGTGCTAAACGTGCCGCAGCGTTTCAAAGGAAGCCCCCTCCCTGCTTTCAGAGAATGTAAAGGAATTAGTCGTCTCCGCGTGTGAGGACACAGGGTCGCACACGACCCCCCCCCCCCCAAAAAAAAAAGCCTTCGTGAAAATTGATTTTGCGGGAATTACAGGTTTCGGGAGATTTGTCAAGAGACGAACGAATTAGGTCCAAACGCTTGGTTTTCACTTGCTGCTTACAATTCAGTTTCTACCCTTTTCTAAGTCCCACCTTATCAAGACCATATGGTATAGCCCTCCCCAAAGCTCCAGATCTCTAAAAATGTGTTGAAAGTACAAAATCAAATCGAGGCATTCAAGCTGCGTCTCGAAGATGTGAGAAATCAAACCTGCTAGCAAACTCTGAGCTTGAAATTCTGCAAGATGAAGGACTGGAATGTTCAGTCCTAGGGTTACACATCAAAGCGCCCTTCCCCCCTCCCCTCTTATTTAATGGCAGACTCCCAAGGAGAGATTTTGACACTTTAATTGCTCCACTTTCCAAATGGGATCCAAATAGGACACAAGCCAGGGCAGAGAAAGTCTTTTCTGCAAAGACCCGACAGGGGTTGATGGATAAACTCTAAAAGGTTCCCTCCCAGGACAGAGGTCAAGAGAGAACTTTCACTTGGAACCCTGGGGTGAAGGGTGGGAGGCTCAGTAATCACCTCCAGATTACCCAGCTAGCCAAGGTGCTCCTGTGTTTGTTTTCTCTGACTTCAATCCCATAGCTGCTGGCTCCCCTAGCCCTTTGTTTTCCATTCTATTCATTACACTACTTTCTTTTTATCAACTACTCTGATGCAGCTCAGTAGTAGAACAACTAGATCAGGTATGGGATGAAAGAAAAGCATTTGATAGTGAAAGTGAGAGGCTAGACTGATAGTAAAAATGTAAAACTTAGAACCCAGAGTGAGACTTGATCTTTTCAAAATGCATTTTTATGCATCACAGGCAGTCAGTTTTCTTGATTCTAATGTTGAACTGCTACATCCAAAAGTAACTGTGGGGGGGGGGGGGAGCAAGGAGAACAAACTCAATTTAGGGGTTATGAACTGGAGATATGAAGTAGTACCATCTCTGGGAAGAGCACCCCATTTATTTTATACATGCAGCTCAGGTGAAAAAATCACTGGGAAGAAATAACTTACATTAGCCTAGATACAATTAGGGAAGAACACGATCACGGAGGAAATAATCCGAGTGGCTGCTTCCCTCTTTTTCAAAGTGAAAAAGCCAGCAGGTACGAGAATCACAGGGCAGCCCGATTTCTAATTGCCAAAATGCAGGTCCCGGGAGGGGAAAATGGACGGTCCTTTTTTTTTTTACCTTAAAATTACCACTTCTGAGGGTGTCCTGAGGGTCCCTGCACAAGGAGTTAACCTCATCCCCAGCAGCCTTGGCCAGAGGCTGCTTCTCTGCAGGAGGACACTTGCTGGTTTAAATTCTACCCAGAGAATTAGCCTTTGTTGCCATTGCAAATTAACTCTTTCTGAAATACTGTCTTCCCACAAAGACAGGATCTATTACCATCAAACCAACTAGATCCGAAAGAGTAGAAACTTGATGGCTGCAGAGATTGAATCTTTTGAAGTGTCATTAAACAACTAAATAAGACATCTCAGGGCCAGGCGAAAATTTCTGAAAGACTGGGTAAAAGACAGAAACAGGAGTACAGCAGGAATGAAAAAAAAAAATCAACAAAATGAGTCCTGGCTCTTCATCAGTGAATTCCTTTCAGCATTAAATGGAAGGACAGGTATTATATATATTGCAAATGGAAAAAAAAATTAGTCTTTTCTCCTTTGAACATAAATATGATGTTGGTGACCCTCTGACCAAATGCTTGGATACTAATTAATTTCCTAACCTACTAAAGATGTCTGTGCTGAGCTTCCCTTTGAAGTTATTGAAGCTGGGAATACAGACAGTGCTTGTAGAGCCAAGTGGTTTTCTGTTAAACCATACCCTTGACCTCACCGGCCACATCCTTCAACCAACAAAACCAAAAACCCAGAGAGTTTTATGTAGTAACTCAACAGGATGCTTCCTCCCCAGTGAAAAGATAAAGGGACATCCATGTATTCAAAACACTCTCCTTTATGGGATCAGAGAATTCTTTGTTGCAGTCAAATGACAACATGGATGTTAATTCCAAAGAGCAAACCATATGTTATCATGTGTTAGTAATGCCAAACAACAAAATTACTGAGTAGAAAATCATTTCTGACTATACCCACAAACCTATAGTTATACAATTTAAACATTCCAACCCTTGCTTATCCTTGTCTGCACGTGGGAAACCAACCCAGGAAGTCCCAAACCTTGACCTCAAGAACTCTGTAACAAAGAATACAGACCAGCTCCAAGTACCCTGTATCTATCGTGTATTTCTGAAACCAAGAGAGTACCAGAAACCAGTTTTCAAATGACCTAACCATGTTTCTTCATCAGCAACTTGTCATTACCTACATGTGCTTTACTTGTGGATTTTACTCAGTAAATTCAATTCTAATCTGTTTAGCCACTCTTGTCAACAACCTTTGGTTTTGGATGACCTCTTTCACCAAGTACAGTTGGTCTATGCCACAGGAATGCCAGCCAATTTAACCAAGGTAAAGCAAAACATAATCAGGAAATGACATCTGCTCTGTAGGAAGCAAACCTAAGGTAAATGTAAATAATTATTACAATCACTGAGCTCCTCCCTTTTAAACTTTATTTTCATTTTATTTGGAAGGCAGACAAAGGGAGACACAATCTCCCATTTGTTGATTCCCTTCTCAAATGCCCAACAGCCAGGGCTGAGCTAGGCTGATGATCAGTTCCTGGGCCAGGAATTAATCTGAGTCGCTCCACACAGGTGGCAGGGATTCAGGTACTTGATCTGTCATTTGCTGCCTCCGGGGTACCTAATAGCAGGAAGTTGGAATTGGAAGTGGAGAAGGGACTCATAACCATGGCATTCCTCTATGGGACATGAGCACATCGGGCAGCTGTGCCAAATGCTC
Source organism: Sylvilagus floridanus (assembly GCA_949820135.1). Classification (NCBI taxonomy): domain Eukaryota; kingdom Metazoa; phylum Chordata; class Mammalia; order Lagomorpha; family Leporidae; genus Sylvilagus; species Sylvilagus floridanus. Next base: position 29,807,725 of record OX463236.1, on the reverse strand, counting down.
ACCCCAGAGCTTCTTTTAATATTACCTTTAACTGGGAATTATATCTTGTTATTCAATCGCCTAAGTGATGTATAAATACAAAATTAAATTGAAAGGTCAAAGGAACACTAAGAACATTATTCCCTTATGGCTGGCACTGTGGCAAAGTGAATAAAGCTGTGATCTGTAGGGCCAACATCCCATATAGGCTCTGGTTTGAGTCCCAGTTACTCCGCTTCCAAGCTAGCTCCCTGCTAATGCACCTGGGAAAGCAGTGGGAGATGGTCCAAGTACTTAGGCACCTACACCCATGTGGGAGACCCAGATGAAGGTCCTGACTCCTGGCTTTGGATCAGCTCAGCTTCTGCTGTTGTGGCCATTGAGGGGGTGGGTAGGTGAACCAGGAGATGGAAGATCTGTCTCCTCCCCCGTAACTCTACCTTTCCAATAAATAAATAAATCATGAAAAAAAAAAAAAAAACCATCATCCCCCAGTCCAGTCACTCTAAGAACACCAGCTGGGGCAGCTAAGTCAGAAGTGAAGTTGTCTTGCTTCAGTTCCATTTGGTGTTTCTTAAATTTAAAATCATTACTTGTTAGACTCTTATCTGCAGAAGTCATTGATAAGAGAAAGTTTTAGTGCAGAAGGATGTTTTAGCACAAACCCATTATGGAAAAATAATTTTAACAAAAGAATCTGGCCCACTGCTGCCCCTCATCCACCTGAACTAGAAATGGATCTGAATATTTCCATGTATTCAGCCTCTTTAGCAACCCCACAATCCTGCAGTATGTAGTTACTAGGCAACCACTAAGGCAGGGGTGTTTATACCATTAAGCATTAATTGTAGCAGAGATTTATTTTTCTTAGAAACTTTTAAAACTATATAAATAGTTGTGCAATCAGACCCTTCTTTTTTCTGATTAGAAGTGTGGAACCAGCTATAAAAGCAAAGCTGACATTTTTCTTTTCACTATGGAGTTTTGTACTGTTCAATACAAAAGAAAATGTAGTGTTTGAAGAATTAAGAAACTAAAGATAAAATGCCTTTCAGTTTTAATAGGTATGCAGATGGTATTGGTGAGGATCTATTTAGCAAACAAAAAGAACTACAAATGCATAACTCTCCCATGTAAAATTGTGCAATAAGCCAATATATCAACATTCTCCATCCAATGATACTCACTTGTGGTATACTAAGCTAGAGGAGTTTCAGATACCTTTGGAATTTTTTAGACATGAGTTTTTTCCTTACAATACCCAAAGTCTCATTTGGTGACAATTTTTCTGTCTATTAAGTTTTTTTTATATAAAATCAGAATACTTGTGTGTATTTAAAACCCCATGGAAATGTGATAATATTTGAAAGGAAATAATATGAATATATATGTATAATGAATTGTTTGATTAACCAGTGATTATAAAGCATAATTTGTAATATTTATAAAATAATTTTATGGCTAGACTTGAAGGCTCGATTATATTTATGAATCAAGCAAAGAAAACAATGAGTATAGCTATTCTCAGCTGGGGAAAGGCAAAGTCAAAGGGAAACACTTCTGACCAATCAATACTAAGGTTTAAGTAATCTAGAATATTTTATTCTGGTAATCAAAGAAACACCTAACCCTGAATAATGTTTTATACTAACAATACAATAAGTAACCATATATTGGCCATTATTATTAGGGTCAACATCCCCTTTATCTTTACATAACATTTAACATTCATATTTGCTGAGTTTAAGCTTTAGCATCTTGATTAAGAAGAGATACCTGCTCTACCATGTTTACAGCAGCACTGATCACAATACCCAAAATGTACAATCAACCAAAATAGTCATCATCAAGTGACTGGATAAAGACATATAGTATATGTACACACAATGAAATACTGTTCAGCCATAAAAAAGAATGAGATCCTGTTATTTGAAGCAAAATGGATGCAACTGAAGGACTTCATGCTGAGTGAAGTAAACAAGACAGAAAAAGAAATACTGCAAGCTCCTTTATATGTAGAAGCTAAAATAAAAAGAATCCTTAATCTGAACACAAAATATTGATTATTAGAGGTTTAAGAGGAGCCAGAGGAATAAAAAAGAGTTTTAATTAAAAAAATAAAATAAAAGGGGCTAGCACTGTGACATAGTGAACTAAGCCTCTGCCTGCGGCACCAGCATCCCATATGAGTTCCAGTTCTAGTCCTGGCTGCTCCTTTTCTGATCCAGCGCTCTGCCATGGCCTGAGAAAGCAATAGAAGACAGCCCAAGTGCTTGGGTCCCCGAACCCACATGAGAGTCCCTGGCTCTGGCCTTGTGGCCATTTGGGGAGTGAACCAGTGTTTTTTGGAAGACCTTTCTCCATCTCTCCCTCTCTCTGTAACTCTACCTCTCAAATGCATAAATCAATTAAAAAAAAAAAAAAACACAGGCAAAGCTGGGTGTGGTTCACTAATTGTGACAGAGATACGTGAAATGTTAATGGGGAAGTAAGGGGAGGGATATATGGAACTTTTTTTTTTTTTCCTAAAGATTTAGTTATTTATTTGAAAGGCAGAATTACATGAAGTGAGAGAGAGGGAGGGAGAAGGAGCAAGTTTCCATCTGTTGACTCATTCCCAGATGGCTACAACAGCCAGGGATGGCCCAGGAGCTCCATCCAGGTCCCCCACATGGGTACAGGGTCCAAAAGACTTCAGTCATCTTCCACTGTTTTCCCAGGCACATTCCTGGAGAGCTGAATCAGAAGTGGAGCAACTGGGACTTGAACCAGCACCCATAAGAGATGCTGGCATCTGAGGCAGTGCCTTAGACCACTGTGCGGCAATACCAGCCCCAGGTAACTTTATATTACTACCTTAAAGTCCATTTCATAAATTTAGAACTATTCTTAAATTTTTTTTCAATAAGTCAGTTGGGACATATTTTATCACTACTGTTCTCTCCTTTCAACATCTGCTTAGGACTTCCGCTCTCAGCCTCTACCTCTTGACCACTGCTCATCCAGGAAACATGATGGCATCTGCATCACAAGACACCTTTCCCCGATTGTCTTTCTTCCCAGATCAGCCCTCCAGCTCCCCATGATGCCCCTTGGAATAGCAGTGGGAAGCCCCAATCCCAGGATTTATCATTTGAGGTAGTGGCAGGGGAGGAGTGGAACTGAACCTGCTCAAAATCCCCATTTTGAGCAGTGGGTATAGGACCTCATATACAAATACCACATTGCATCCTCTGTTAAAAAATCATTTTTAAAGCCATAGAAACAAACACAATCATGGATTTGAACATGAAAGCTAAAGCAAAAATCTTCTAAGAGGAAAATATTTTCATGAAATGGTATAACAGAGCATACATTCGTAAGTTTAGGGGCGGACATCTGGCACACTTGGGACATCCATATCCCATACTGGAGTGCCCGTTCAAGTCTCTGTTCCTTTGCTTCCAATCTAGCTTCTCAGTAGTGCTCACCCCAGGAAGGAGCAGATGATGGCCCAAGCACTTGGGTCCCTGCCACCCACATGGGAGACCTGGATTAAGTTCTGAGCTTCTGGTTTCAGTCTGGTGCAGCCTCAGCTATTGTGGGCACTTGGGAAATGAACCAGTCGACAGAAGATATTTCATCTCTGATGTTCTCTCTTCCTTTAAAATTAAAAAAAAAATGTATTTTTAACAATACATTCTGAATGCTAAAGTAACTTAATTCAGCCTTTCTCTTGTGTGTTTAGTAGTTTCTGTGTCCCATTTATGAACTGTTCTACATGGTCTTTGGCCTCCCAGAGAGTGGTGCTGTTTCCACCAGCTCCCTAGGTGTCTCATCTCACTATACCCTGGTTAGAACTCAGTGTACAACTTAAGATACAGTAAGCAGATTTTTGGCTCTTCGAAATTTCTTTCTCTGCAGGATTTCATCCCACATGTCAAACACTGGAATTTATCATTCCCCAACTGCCCTCAAACCCTTCCAGTCCTCCTCTGGGGGTCACAGGTTTTATAGGCTGGCCTGCATTTGCAGTGTGCCAATGCCCCTGGATAGATGGGTTCTATAATGCTGTTCTACTGTTTACATTTTAGTAGGAGAGTGCACCGGGTCATGGCTTCTCTGTCATGACTGGAACAGGAAACCACCTGTGCTCACTCTTAGAGAGTGTTTATAACAAACTTCCTAATGTGTCCTTGTATAATTGGATCCTATCCAAAACCAAACTATTTTGTTTTTTCAATTCTGGGAGTGGGAGTGAACCCAGCATGGTCTCTTCAATGGCCACAGACAAATAGAGCCCAGACACCCAGCTGCTACAATGTCTACAGTCAGAGGCCAAACACCACACTCCCAATAAGATGACATTGTGGTGACACAAAGCAATACCATGAGCATGAACTCCACCACCACTTTGTACAGCAACCTACCTCTCATTCCCAGGAGAGCCAGGGATACCCGGGCTGCAAAGTTAGGGATTGAAAGGCAAAGAGGAGGAATGAAGAGAGGGTGGCTTTGAGTTCCGCTTACTTAAGAGAGTGAGGGTTAAATTGGTGCGCTGTGTTGATGAAAGGCATCTCAAATGTCAAGATTCCAAAAGACATTGGGAACTTTTAGGCAGAGTCTCCAGACTTCAAGATCAAAGATGGGTGAGCCTGTCGGAACACTGACTCCATGTCTGCAATATCTGACAGGAAGCCCTGCACATGACAAGCAGTCAATCAATATTCAAATTAATTGAATGGGACTGATGTATGGATAGATGGAAAGATAGATATACAAGTGGGTCGAGTAAACATTACTGATTCTTTACTCTTTGTCATGGGATCTTTAGCATTGTGGGAAAGCCTATGGATTCATTTTCAGAGAAAGGTTTTAAATGCATGAAAGTATGCTGGACCCCAGGTTCTAGTCCTGGTTGGGGCACCAGATTCTGTCCCGGTTGCTCCTTTTCTAGTCCAGCTCTCTGCTGTGACTCAGAAGTGCAGTGGAGGATGGCCCAGGTCCTTGGGCCCTGCACCCGCATGGGAGACCAGGAGGAAGCACCTGGCTCCTAGCTTCAGTTCGGCACAGTGCACCAGCTGCAACACGCTGGCCATAGCGGCCACTTGGGGTGAAGCACCTGAAAAAGGAAGAGACCTTTCTCTCTGTCTCTCTCACTAACTCTGCCTGTCAAAAAAAAAAAAAAAAAAAGATTCAGTGATGAGACCAGTGTTGTGGCATACCAAGCAGGTAAAGCTGTAGCCTGCAATACTGGCATCCCACATGGGGGCCAGTTCATGTCCCAGTTGCTCCACTTCTGATCCAGCTCCCTGCTAATGCACCTGGGAAAGCAACGGAAGATGGTCCAAGTGTTTGAGCCCCTACCACCCTCTTGGAAGGCCTGGGTGAAGTTCCTGGCTTCAGCCTGGCCCAGTCCTATCTGGTGCAGCCATCTGGGGAGTGAACCAGCTGATCGGACATCTGTCTCTCCCTCTGTCTATAAGGCTGGCTTTCAAACAAATAATCTTTAAAAGATCCAGTGATCAAAATTCTGCATATAAGAAGCAAATGTATAGTGTTATAAATGATTCTTTGGTAGCACTATAAAAAATAAGATAGGGTTGTAAGCACCAAAATGAATGTACAACATTTTTTAATGAGTGTGAAATGCATTTTGAATTCTCTATAACAATTATATGAAGATTTTAAAGTGTCTATAATTTCTGTTGTGACAATCACAATTACTGCCAGGTCCATTGTGGCCTGTTGCCTAAATTCATAATTGAAATAAATGCTACCACTGAGAGGTTAGTGAACTTGAAAATATAATTTTTCATTCATTAAAAAATTCTCACTTTTGAGGCCAGTATTGTAGCACAGCAGGTTAAGCTGCCACCTATGATACCAGTGTTCCAGATAAAAGCACCGGTTTGAATCCCTGCTGTCCCACTTCAGATCCAGCTTCCTGCTTAACTTCCTGGGAAATCGGCAGATGATGGCTCAAGGACTCAGGCCTCTGCCACCCACGTGGAATACCTGAATGGAGTTCTGGACTCCTGGCCTCAGCCTGAAGCAGCTCTGGCCATTGAGGCCGTATGGGCAGTGAACCAACACTTGGAAGAACTTCCTTATTCTTCTTCCATCAATCTGCCTTTTAAAGTAACTTTTAAAAGTTCATGTTTTTAATAAAAAGCCATGGTTTTTAAATTTATGTGTTAGATATCTTTATTAATTGACTTACTCTCAAGGATTAAAACTTAGATGAGATAGCCCTAGTAGGGTATGCTAAGAAGATGAGTTTAAAGATCAACCAATGCCCAATCCCCAAACCAAACAACACTGTTCGGGTCACTTACTATAAAGATTAAGTGCATGGTTGCATGGTTAAGAGCCTCTTTCTAGCAATGGGACCTTGGGCAAGAACTCTCTTTGTGATCTCTTCAATTAAAGGGCAGTCATAATAGTTCTTGCCTCTACAAGACTGTCAAGAGAATAAAATTAATTCAATAAGGCACTTGGCTACCAGTAAACTTCCCAGTAGCACTTATTTTTAGGCTCTTCATTTACCTATGAACGAAGGAATGGGGGCAGGGAGGGAGGAAAAAAGGGAATATATTTTATTCTTAGAATTTTATCTGTGAACTATATTGAATCTGTTAAAAACTAATTAGGAATTTACAAATAAAAAAGAATTAATGATTACCCTAATAAATATGGACTTTCACAAAGAATTTATGGAACTTAATGAAATGATTCTACACAATACTCTTAACAAAACTATTCAAATAAATTTTTAATTTTAACCCAAATATTCCATGGTTTTAGATTAAATATTAAAACCCTCAAATGCTTTCAAAAGTCTTAGAAAAACTTGAGATGGGTTACATAAATTAGAAGGTCAAACTGGTTGTTGCTTTATTTAGGGCATGCCTTTTTTTAAAAATGAGGAAATAACACTTAAGTAAATAGTACATAGTAATGTTTTACAAATGCAACCAGGGAAGCCTGCACTGTGGTACAATGAGTTGAAACGCAACTAGGGAGTGCTGGTTTGAGTCTTAGCTACTCTGTTTTTGATCCACTCTCTGCTAATGGACCTGGGAGGCAGCAGATAATTATTCAAGTATTCCATGCTTGTTCTTCCTGTAGGAGACTCAGATGGAGTTGTTGACTCCTGGCTTTGGCCTGGCCCAGCCCTAGCTATCGAGGGCATTTAGAAATGAACTGGAAGGTGGAAGATCTTGCTCTCTGTCACTCTGCCTTTCAAATAAGTAAGTAAATAATACTGACAGTGCAGGCATTTGGCCTAGAGGTTAAGAAGCTGGGTAAGACATTCATACCCCTTATCAGTGTGCTTGGGTTTGATTCTCAGTTCTGGCTACTAGTGTCAGTTTTCTGCTAATGTAAACTCTGGAAGACAATGGTGAGGATTCCAGAAACTGTTTCTGTCGCCCACATGGGAGAACGACATTGAGTTCCCAGTTCCCAGCTTTAGCGCTGGTCCAACTCTAGCCACTGCATGCCTTTGGGGAGTGAACTGGTGGATGGTGGCTCTTTCTGCGTGTCTCTGAAATAAACAGAGAAACAATTTAAAAAGTGTGTGTAGGCCGGTGCCATAGCTCACTAGGCTAATCCTCCGCCTTGCGGCGCCAGCACACCAGGTTCTAGTCCTGGTCGGGGCAACGGATTCTGTCCCGGTTGCCCCTCTTCCAGGCCAGCTCTCTGCTGTGGCCAGGGAGTGCAGTGGAGGATGGCCCAAGCACCCCATGGGAGACCAGGAGAAGCACCTGGCTCCTGCCATCGGATCAGTGCAATGGCCGCAGCGCACCGGCCACGGCGGCCATTAGAGGGTGAACCAATGGCAAAGGAAGACCTTTCTCTCTGTCTGTCTCTCACTATCCACTCTTCCTGTCAAAAAAAAAAAAAAAATTAAAAAAAAGTGTGTGTGTGTGTGTGTGTGTGTGTGTGAAGGGAATAGGTGTTTGGCACAGTGGTTAATGTTGAGGCTTGCCTCCGGGTACTGGCAAAGTCCCAGTGCTAAAGACAGTACAGGCTCTTGAGCTCCACCCACAAATGCAAATCACATACCAGAGAGATCCTGGTAGACCACAGGAAACCGGCCCTGAGAAGGCACTGCAGTCACAGGTATGCTTCTTGGCTTGTAGTCCATGTTGCTGCAGTCTCTGGCTGTCCTGCCCACTGCTCCCTGGCAGTGGATGGCAGCAGTAGTCAGCTATCAGCTGTCCTACCTGTTCTTTCAAATAAGAAATCTTTCAAATAAGAAAGATCATTTTAAAAATATATGTATGTATACATATGTATTTTACTAGGGGTCATATAACTCTTAGCTAATCCAGGATGTTAAATTAAAGTAATGGGCTAACTCCAGTAAGTAGACATGCTTTATGATTCATAAAATGTCCTTTCTGTAGAAAGGATTTATTTACTTATTTATATATTTGAAAGCCAGAGTGCAGAGGTAGAGGGAGGGGTGGAGAGAGAAATTTTTTTGATCTGTTGACTCACTCCCTAAGTAGCCTTAACAGCCAGGGCTGGGCCAGGCTAAGCCAAGATTCAAGAACTTAACCTGCGTCTCCCGCATGGGTGGCAGGGATGTATGCACCTGGGTCATGATCCACTTTTTTTTTCCCTAGCCACATGAGCCTGTGCAGGAGCTGGACTGGAAGTGGAACAGCTGGGACTCAAACCAGGACTGATACAGGATGCCAGTGTTGCAAGCAGCAGTTTAATGTGCTGCACCGCAATGGCAGTCCAGAAATAATTTTTTTTAAAAAGCAAAGAGAAAAATATAAAACCTCACCTTTCCAACATCAAGAATTCATAACCCATGCCGACTTGAGTCAAGCAGGACCTCTCTAGCCGGCTGGAATCTGCACATGCCCTGTTTCACTTTAATTGCTTATTTCTCATAACCACATTGCCTGCTTGTCTTCTATAAGGTTTTAAATTTCATAATCCCTAATGCATAACATTGTAGCTTATGTGATTCTAGTAAGATTGAATTCATATTAATCATTTTAACTAAAAAATAAGAAATAAGAAATTTGGATTTAAAAATAGGTCTACATCTTGATAGAATAGGTATGTTTTTATTCATTGACAAGAATGCAGGTAATAACAAGTTTTCTGAAAATGTTTGGTACAAGTATATGTTCAAGGATCAAATTCATCCTTTGGTATCCCACAAATGACTTTTACATCAAGCAGCTCACCTGTAGAATAAGAAGGTACAGATTTGAAGCAGTGTGGGTACCTTGGTGCTTCTCAGAAATGTCTCCACATCTTAGCTTGTTAGATGCAATCTTGAAGTATGTCAAAAGCATTTTGTGACTAATAAGAGGCATAGCACTAAAGCTTGCATTTTTTTTGGTGTATGGATGGGGTTATTGAAAATGAGATCAAATTTCTCTCACTCAGCTTGTGCTACTGTAACAAAGTACTACAGGCGGGGTGGTTTAAATAACAGCATTTTATTTCTCACAGTTCTAGAGGATGGAAGTCCAAAACCAAGATGGTAACTGATGGAAGGTGGGGGGGGGGGAAGAAGGGAGAAAGGGAGGGAGGGAGAGAAGGAGGGGAAGATAGGGAGAGGAAGGAAGGATAGACATTTTCCTTTTCTGCCACTAATCCCAATGTGAAGACCCCACTTTCACAACTTAGTTTAACCTTAATTACTTCCCCAAACCTCCATTAATATGCGCAAGTTCTTAAATACTAAGAGCTCCAGAAGTAGTATCATGAACTTGAACTACCTTCCAGCCCTCTGCTGAATGATTCTTTCATACGGACACTGGCAGCCTCATCATTAGAAAACCCTAATGTCCCCATGGTCAGACCGTGGGAGAATTTCTGTCACATTTTTACAAGTCTCTGAGATCTGCCTTCATTAAGGAAATATCTCCAGGGTCAATCCATTGAAGGAGTTTCTCTTTCCCTCATTAGCATTTTTTGACTGAAATTTTCCCTGTCAGAACACATCAAGATACCATGGTGATGACTGCTATAGAAATGCTAGATTTAGACAGAAATTTAATTCTGTTTTCTGCTATCTATGTTCTGTTGGCCTAAATCAAGTCCTTGCTAGTCATAAGACTGAAAATGACCCCATCCCCAAACATCTTGACTACTCTCTGATCCAGAGCCTAAAACTCCCATTTCCTAAGGCCTTTGTAAAGTTGTGTTTAAAATTAAGTCATAGCCTAACATTACCTTGGACGCAGGTAAACTAGGATAGCATCAGCAGATTTTTTTCCTTTGTTAACTATGGGATTATCCACTAGAATCTAGATCAAAGAATTCTTAAATCACATTATTTCTAGAGTCAGGTATGTAGGATATCTGAGGAAGACTGGTTAGGGAGTAAGACAGTGACTGAGATTTGAGCCAACTGGAGTGCACAGGATCTGTCCAGCAAAAAGGGAAAAAAATCCTTCAAATTAAGTCAAGAAACAGACCTCATGATGTAAAAACTTCTCATTTTTCATGAGAAGGGAGAAAAATGTGTACATGAAATTTCCCATTTTAAAACTATCTGTAAGTCAAATCTGTTCATGACTGCCAGTTCGCAACCTGTGATAATGGATGCCTCAAATCCAGGAATTATCATTCCCTAGCCTTATTACATAGGAAAATGGGAACATGATAGATATATAGATTCTACCAAGTAAGTTCCTTGTAGAACCTGAAGTATGCTTATTTTCATAATCTGCCCAAGGATATCATCTGGTGATCACTCAGGGACCACATTTTGGAACATGCTGACCAAGACAGCAAGGTACTCCCAAGCTCACGTCTATCCTGTGACCCCTGGTCCTCACACATTAGCAAGCACAGGAAGTTTCAAGAGTGAGTAATTTTTTTTTCTTATCCTAGTGCTATATAATAACACTAGTAGGTGTTTCATAAACATTGTATTAACTCATTTCCATTTACTTATCTTCAATTAGCAGGTTCCCTAAGATAAATGATACTAAGGAAATTTAGAAAAATAAATTGATATTGGTATATACAGAAAGCAAGGGAAGATTTCAGAACATGTACATTGTGTGGGAAGGAGAGGCTTGAGTGAGTGGTCTATAGTAGTAACCGACCTCATGATACCAAAAAGATGTCAAAGGCATTGGGAAATAGTTAAAGGTATAAAATAATTCTTATTGTTTTACCATAATAGCAAGTTTCATTTGGTGGCAAACAATTATTTCCTGAAACTGAAACAATAGTCATTCATCTTCAAGTCTTTTGTCAGAATTATGGAGGTTAGCAAACTTCATGTATGGATGAAGGATGAAGAGTAATGCAAATCTCTCAGTTAAAATACAACAAATATTGATATTTAAGTTCTAACTCTACATTTTCCTAAGCTCAATTTCCCATACAACTTTCTTATATATTTCTCTAATTATCTTTAGAGTGAATCACAAAATTTCGCTTATTAAAAATAAATGTGCAACAATACTTTCTACTTCTCAGGAGAGAGGTGGTGAATTTTTAATCAATGTTGATTTTAGAACAATATTATGAAGACTATTTAAAATAGAGGTTTTTTTCCAAATTAATTATGTTGAAAGCCAGCAGAGTAAAAGTAGCAAGAAAAGGATTTAACAGAAAGAACACATAAATACTTGCAGTATCTTCTTACTAATTATAAGAACTCCATCCTCTACCCTCTTCCTTCCACAGAAACTACATGAGTCTGCTTCACTTCCTCCTTGTCTCCAGGACCTGGCTGTGGGATCCTATGAAGCTTTCATAAATCTGAAGTGTGTATCTCTCAACTCTGATAGCTTTATTCTAGCAATTACTTGGTTGGAATCCATCCTATTTTGCCATGTGATATTACTCGAGCATTCCAATATAAGTTGACAAACCTTTTGAGCAAAGTACAAGGTAGCAGATATTTTAGACTTGTGGACTAAACAGCCTTTGTTGGAACTATTCAACTCTGCTGTTGTAATATCAGAGCAGCAATATATATATATATATATATATATATATATATAAATTATGGGGTGCAGCAGCATCCCAATAAAACTTTATTCATAAAGAGAGGTATTAGGCCAGATTTGTCCTGGGAACCATATATTGTCTAGTCCTATCATTACAAAATTCTAAACCTATTGCATTATTTACAATAATACCGCATCTTTCCAAATAGATTCTAAGTTCCTTGAAGACAGGAAAAGTCTATAATCTGTTTTTACGACACATGTAGAACTTAGTCACAATTTCTTGATCATTATCTAGGCACCACAAACATTAATTCATTGACTGTAAGCTAATAGATTTTTAGTGTATATAGGGAAAATTCTCAGAAAGAGACAGTTTTCTTTTAATGGAAGGAACCTTGGCTGTTGTCCATCTTCTAACTTGATAGGTAAAATGACAGCATGAATGGACTTGGTAGTTTGGCTTTATAGTAGGTCATATATTATTCTCTCTAAACATAAATGCATCTCTGGTGATCGAACTTAATCAGTCTTCTGTTAACTCCAAATAAAATAATTTGAGCTTCTATCTCATACAGCCCTTGTATGTCCAGTGCCCTCCTCTATGTTTTAAAAGCTTTTCTAGATATATTTTCCCCTTACTTGCTGCTTTGAGCCTTTACTTTATTGGTGGACTTAACCTCAGATCTCAATCATGTCATGGTTTTCTTTTTTTCTGTACTGTGGAAGTCTATTCTCAGCTTTTTACTTAATAAAAAACTTCTTCACATTTTAAACCCAATGCTCCTTTTGATAAATTTAAAAATCCACTCCTTCCCCCTGGCTGTGATTTAAAAATTTTTTCCTCCCAACTCTGCTGCAAGTCACCAACATTTGTGTATTTTCAGCAGCTGAAAAAAGATGGTGGAATTTTACATTCAGGACTTTGAGTTATAAAGATAACTGTTTTTCAAAATATCACATCACATTATTATGCTAAGCATGCTTTTTCCTACTATAAACACCCTCTACTCATCGCCCTTACCTCCCAAGATTCTAATTCTCAACTCCAAAGCCAGAACTGCATGCCTCCCTGTTGAGAATCCTTGAGCCAAAAGATACTGAATATAGCTCCAACCCTGGCAGAAAACCCGGGGTAAATTTACAGAGTGAGAAGGCTCAAATTAGAGAGAACGGACAGATTATGGCAACATTCTGCTGCTTCCAGAGTCCTACACAAAGCAGGCAGCCAAATTTACAGAGTTCATTAGAGGAGAGTAAAGCTTCCCGAGCACCCCTACTGACAAGATTTAATGCTTACAGTGATCTCAGAGTATTGGCAAAATCAGGGACGTGAGACATCCAGCACATGGCGATGAGGGCTCATCTAAGAAACAGCATGACAGTGATGGCAATATGGTGTGAGACTCCCGACTGGTTTAATGGAACTGAGGGGTAAAAATAAAGATGGCCCTGAACAAAGGTATTTTCTTAACTAGGTCTATCTAAGGGTGATTATTGAATCTTTATAGGACATACATTGGAAAAAAAATATTACTACCCCATCATGTATCAGTTATCAAGGAAGTGACAATGGAACAGAAATTTCATTCCATGTTGTAGGACCTCTGATTCTCAAGTAAGCCTCTTGATGTTCATCAATGCATTGTAACAAAGCTTTCTGAACTGATAAATGTACTGGGGTATAACCTTAGACATTTGACAAGTTATGTTTTATCTCCATGTACTGTTACATATTACTCTGAATCTTTGCCTTACATAAATACTAAGCCTCAACCAAAGCACTATAACAGACTCTCTCAAGGCCTGCTCTACAACAGAAGAGAAGTTCAGCAGAGGCATTGTCATGTGCTCTCTATGTGTGGTTTAATCACATAGGAAGAGAGCATTTTCAGATCACCAGGTAGTTCAGTTGTGATCATCAAAACTAGTTCTGGTTACTCAGCTATAATTAGAAGTGATGCTAAAGCTTCCAGGTCAAAACATGGGAAAAACTCCCTTACCCAGGGACTAGAAGTCAACAATTCCAGATGACAAAGCTACAACATGGATCCTTGAGTCACTGCTGGACAAGAGACGACAGAGAGCTCTTGGAGTGAGAAACAATGCTCATTGTGTTATCCTGCTGAAATATGGGCAGTAGCTGTTTATTACAGCATTGCCACCTGGTCCTAACTAATATGAAAACTGACACTAAAAATGAATGGAGCCAGACTGAAATCCAGGAATTTTGATGTGAGATGTGGGGATCCTAAGTGGCATCTTATCCACTACATCAAACGCCTTCTCCACATTTATCTTCTAGATTTGAGAGACTTCTTGGCTCACAGAAGGAGGGGTGAGCTCCCCTTGACGCACAGCTACCATAACTCAAATGTCTTATGGCATGGAAAAACTAGAATTCAGTTTTATGTCCTCCTCTCTACTATCAGCAGAGCTTAACTTCCTCAAACCCACAGACTTGTTGGGAACTGATCCAACACTGTTGCCTTCTATTGGGCAATTTATATGTTAACTGTGACTGTGTTGACGTGGTAACCCTTAAAAGAGTAATGGTTCCTTTTCTAGATTGTGGTTAGGTTGATAATTCTGCCCTTTCCATTTTATTTTTCTGAAAGTCAGGACTGTCATGAAATGTTGTTAGCCAACATGCTAAATATAAAATGCTAACCCTTGATCTAAATTTTCCCTGTTCAGAGGATCACATGAAAACTTCATAGGACTCCAGAGAAGATTTCTGATTGGGGTAGACTATTGCATAGGGTGGTTGAGAGTTGTGTATCCTGTTAGTGACTGTCTGTCCGTGTCCTGCCGGAAGTACCATCACTGTTTATCAATAGTGTAATTAATAATGCTGAATACAGTTTTTAAAAAACCAAGTGGAACTTTATGGTCCTATCTTCTGCTAATTGATACACTTAACATTGCAACTAAAATGAAAGATTGAATTTGAGATAGAACATATAGTTACAGCACAAAAATATTTACATGGCCATCTTAGGGGCTAATTATTTTACTTAGTAGACTGTAAGAACTCTAAATCTGTAAACTACAGAGGGGGCTAGTTTCCTGATACTCTCTAAGTATGTAGTTTAGCTGGAAATTCAGAAGAGGTTTGGGTTCTTAAGTATCTCCAGAGGTTGGTATATTTTTAGAAGAAATTCTCTTCTAGACTCCTAAGCTAATTTTTAAAAAGTCTGGGTTTTTTGCACTTTATTCCAGATGAAGTAAATCTTATTTTTCATCCAGCTCTTCTTTAAGGCTTTATGCTTTCCTATATAAACTATTTTTAAATGTGCTTTTACTTGTGAAATATATACCTTCCCCCAACACCAGAATAATTCTTTCACTAAACAAACTGCCAAATAATGTAAAAATTATGCCAACTTTTTGGGTGGAGATTTAAATAGCTGCATATAATTTACAATGGCACATAAGTGTAAATGTTGGTTTTTTTTTAAATGGTAAAATATGAATTAATGAAAGGAAATCTAAGCTGATTTAAATGCATTTAAGTATTGGGTACATCAAAGACTGTCTCCTTGAACAAACTTTACTCTGGCTTCTCTGAATTTTTTTTCACTTAGGTCCTGACTTTTGCACTTCTAGGATTATCTTGCAATATTCAATTTTAAGAAGAATCTGTCTACATTGTTTGAACTAGAGTTTTCCACCCTCCCTATCTGATCACCCTTGATATCTGACAGGGTTCCTCATCTTTCACCATTCCCCATGTGATGTCTGATCATCCTGACCTGTTTTTATCCAAAATCCTGTTAAGTCAGTTCAGCCAGAGTCCTTCCTTACCTTTCATGTTTCCTATTAGTAATTTTCCCTTTTAAAAAATGTTTATTTTCATCAACTTCAAAGGCCGAATGACAGAAAAGACAGAACAAGAGAGATTGAGCTTCTCTGTTGGTTCACCCACCAATGTCCTCAACTGCTGGAGCTAGGCCAGGGCTGAAGCCAGGAGTCCATAACTCCATCCACGTCTCCCATTTAGGTGGCCAGAGCCCAAGCATTTGAGTAATCATTTGTGGCCTCCCAGTATACACTAGCTGAAATTTGGATTGAAATGGAGGAGCTGGGAATTGAAATGGAAATACAATATGAGAGGTCAGCATCCCAAGTGGGGATTCAGCATACTGTAATTTTCTACCCATTGGCCTCTTCTCACCTCTCTGGCTATAAATTCTCACTTACCCTTGTTGGAGTTGGAGTGGAGCTCAATGTGTTCCTCTATTGCCTTTATAACAATCCCTACACCTACTACAACAGTGCCCCTTTGAATACATCTTCTATAAGTGTAACGAATTGATATCTTCAATAAGCATAATGAATAACTTTTCCTCTTATAGGTACCAGTGTCATTTTGGAACAAAATGCTCCACCAACATCAACATCCCCTGGGACCAGCAGACTGCCTGCCACTGCTGATGCCTGCAGAATTCCCCAATCTTGTTCTTGAAAGGTTACTAAGAATCTCAAGTCAGAGCAGTTGTAGGACTACAGTTGAGGATGATTTGACATTGAAAGAATAAGCAGGCCAGAAGAAGAAATGAGGGGATATGGCCTTCATAGAGGCTCACACCAGCCCTCCCTTGGTCTGATTCTCAGGGAGTAGCTTCTTGTATTGAGAAATAAGCCATGTACCTTTTGAAGTTCTGCCACATCAATCACAGGTCTTTATGTACTGACTAACTGCCTCTCTCAGCAAGAAGGATGAACCTTTTAGTTTTCTCTGCACACTAGAAACCAGTTTTGCAGCTCACGGATTAACCCTTCTATTGCCAGGAGAACTATTTTTCAGGATAGTGAAAGCATAGAAATAATAGGTTTCAAATTATTTGATAGCAAAAATATACATTGATTATCTTCTGGTCAAACATATGCTGGGAACACCTAGTTCATTATCTAATACGCCAGAATGGCTGCTTAAACATCCAGAACTGGTATAGGATATGAGAATTAACAAATTGAGAGCCTCCCAAGTATGCCGGCCGCTGGCAGCAGTCTGACTCCATTGGGAAGTGTCGTCAAACAGATGTGGATTCAGAGGATTTTTGCATGCCTGATGTTTAGGGGAATGAAGGTGTCTGATTTCTCATGGAGGATTTGCAAGAGCAATGCTTCTATAAACTTACTGTGCCTAGAAATCACCTGGGGAGTTAACTAAACCCTTGATTCAACATGTCTGTTTTGCTAACCATCAGCCAGTTGTGGGTCCTGCTGGTTTATGGACCACATTCCGAAGTAATGCTGCACAAGAGACTTAGTCTTAACCTGTCAATCTTAATCCATGCTCCAAAGCAATACTGCAGCTTTCGGTCTCTCTAAATATGTAATATCTCTGCTATCCGATAGCCTCTTCTACTCTTAGACCCACCACTGGATATACAAGATCCAGAGGATTTTCCAGGTGTGGTCTGTCACTAGATTACCTGTAGATAATTGGTAGTTTGCAGATCCATCTGTATTTGAATTAAACACTGGGATTGCTTTATTAAAACATTATATAAATTCAAACATTAAACAGAACAAGAAGAGAGATGGAAGATCATCCATTCCATTAAACAATACATCTAATGTGAGTTTACTCACTTCTTTGCATATGTAGAACAAGTTTTAGGTAAAAACACAATAATGAATGTGCATGCAGGAACCTACTTTGGGTGTTGTGCAAGTAACCAACCCAGTTCTACCACCTGGACTGGTGCCCAAACAGGGAGCAGTAATGATACCCTACTTTTGTATATGTAGTTACAAAGCACTACCACATGCATTATCCCTTTAATCCCTATAATAACCGTCTGATGTAGGTGTTATTCTTATTTCACACATGAAGAAACAGAAACTCCGTGGTTATATGCCCAATTTTGCCACTAAAAGTGGCCAACATTGACTGCAAACAAGGCTTCACGGTTCCCTTCTCATACTAGCTTCCTGTGTGTTCTGCCCTGGCGGTTCTCAGCTCTGGTTGCACATGGTGATTGATAGGAGAGCTTTGAGAATGCCAATGCTCGAGTCCCACATTCAGAAATTCTGAGGAAACTGGGCTGGAGATAGGCCTGGGATGCTGGAGGAGTCTAACCTAGGGGTTCTCAGTATCAATACCATAGACCTTCAGGGTTGGATGATTCTCTGGTGAGGGGGGCTGTCCTGTACATTGTAGGATGATTAGCAGCATTTCTGGCTTCTGCTTTCTTGGTGCCAGTAGCACCCATCCAATTGTGACAATCTAATGTCTTCAGACATCACCACGTATCTCCTGGGGAGAATTGCCCAGTGGAGAAGCACTGTCTACCATACAACACCATCTGTGTATGACTGACGAATAACTACACCTTCAGCCTCAATTGTCACTGTATTGTTCATTTTATAATTTACCTCAGGTGCAAGAAGTGGAGAAATTGATCATAATTGCCTTTTCCCAATTTCATTAAAATTAGGAGCAAAATGAGACAAGCTTTTGGGAATATTGTTTATTTAATGCTGATCTAGTAAAGAGGAAGAGGGAACTTCTGTTCGTCTGTGATTTTTAATTCACTCAATTATATCTCCTTAAGGCTACTTACTATGTGCTAGTGTTTCCCAATTTTGCTTGCTAAGTATCACCTGGAGTGCTTATTAGACTCAAACATTCCTAGGCCTAACCCAGAACCACTGAGCAAAGATTTCCAGAGAGAGAAGCCAGATAAACCAGATGCTGAACAAGTGCCCCAGGTAATTCTTAACATCAAGAAAGTTTGGGGAAAACTGGGTAAGACAAGGGGAATACAGAGATGAATAGATGGCTTCTGTACTCAGGCTCATGTAATGACAAATTGTAATTTTACTCTTAAATTCATGAACCACAAGTGTGTAGAAGCCTAGAATGTAGCACACAGGAGGAAGCAGTTGCTCTTATTTTGGTTGGGGAGCAGTGCTCAGAGAAGGGTGTATTGAAGACATGGCCTCGCAAATTCTGAGGCATAAATATGAGGGGTCTTCAACACGTTCATGGAGAATGTTTATTAAAGGAAATTCTTCATAGATTTTTATTGCTTGCACCAGAACAAACATCTTTTTATTCCATTTTCTATGAATTTCTTGAATGTTTGCAGAACTAGCCAGAGGTACAGTGTGGAAAAGTACATTCCAGGGGAAGAAAATAGGAAGAAAGGTCTCGTGGTTGCAGATTCTAGCCACCTAGCCTACAGTCGTGCAGGTAGGAGGTGCTGATTAAACGTCTACTTGGTCAGCCCCAAACCCATTGCTCATTCATCATAGTGCTCTCTTGTCAATGATACACACTTAATGCCTATTATCTTCGGATCAGTAGGAAAATAGTTTGCCTAGGCTAGAGGATTGTTAATAGGCTTATTGTTTTTCTCATTTAAGCCTCCTATATGCCCATATTTAACCTTATTTTTCCCCTCAGAATTAATTTTTCTACTCTTACCTGAAGGCTGCTTTTATTTTTTTGCATTTACTTATTTGACAGAGAAACAGATATCTTCCATCTGCTGGTTCACTCTACAAATGTCCACAACAGCCAGGTCTGAGTCAGGCTGAAATCAGGAGCCCAGAACTCTATCCAACTCTCTCATGTGGGGGGCAGAGACCCAAATACATCATCCACTGCCTCCCAGGGTGTGTATTAGCAGACAATTAGGCACATTAGCAGGAGGCTGGATCAGAAGTGGAGGCAGGACTCAAACGGGGCACTTTCAAATGAAATGTGGACATCTGAAGCAGCAGCTTAAACTAATGTGCCACAACTCCCTCCTCATGGCTTTTGATAAAAAAAAAAAAACTTATTCCATAGCTCCCTGTAGATGTTGAATTACGTGATTGCTATGATAGCTAAGAATTAGAGAATACTCAAGGAAACAGGATACTCAGATTAGGCAGAAGGCCTGTCTTCAACTGATGACACTGGCATTGCAAGGTACCCTACAATCTGAGGACATTTCAACATTCCTTCTGCTGCAGATGTTCCTCCCCCAAAGCCTGAGAAGACGAAGCTGCTGCCATAATTAAGCTGTGGCCGGTGCTGTGGTGTCATGTAAAGCTGCTGGCATCCCATATGGGCACCAGGTGCTCCACTTCTGATCCAGCTCCCCGCTGATGTGCCTGGGAAAGCAGTGGAGGATGGTCCAAATGCTTGGGCCCCTGCACCCACATGGGAGGCCTGGAAGAAGCTCCTGGATACGGCCTGGCTCAGTCCTGGCTGTTGCTGCCATTTGGGGAGGGAACTAACAGATGGAAGCTCGCTGGCGCTCACGCTCTCTGTGTAACTCTGCCTTTCAAATAATCGGCAAAAAAAAAAAAGCAACTCAGATGAAATTTCTTCAGAGTGACTTTCTGTGACCATCTAGTTGCCATTTCCTTCACTTCTCATATTTTTATGACATCTATAATTCCCAGATTTATGTTTCTCTTTCCCCAATAGCTTGTAAATTCCATAGAATCAGTGACTTTGTTAGTCTTATTCAATGTCAAATCCTCTGCCCCCCACCCCCACCAAAAAAACCCTTCATACCCAGTAGTCACTCATTGAATTAGATGAGTAGCGAGTAGGTTATCATGCCTATGAGGAAACCAGGTTTTCTCTTTGAAAGGTTCAACGTGTTTGTCATTAGTTGCCAGTGTTTAACCCTGTCTGTGGGCCCTTCTACTCATCAGAACAGAGATGGCATCTATCTAATTTTTTATCCCCTGAGCCCAACATTCAGCAAGTGCTTGCTAACTATTTATTGAATTAATAGATCAATGAATGAATTAGTGACTCAAAATAGAAGGCCAGCACCAGATGGCTTTAATCTCATGAGCTCAATCTCTCCAGCAACACATTCACCATCAGTATAGACCTGTGGGTCAGCAAATTCCAGAAATAAACAGGCCTCATTATTAGAACAGTCAGCTCTTCCTGAGACAGAAATAAGAATAGAACAAATGAAATGCTAATGAGGAATAATCCTGTAACACTTAAAGCATTAAGAAAATGGTCAAAGGCAAAGATGGAAAAAAAAAAAATCCATCCACTGTTGTTAGAAAACCTTAATGAATTACTTGGTCAGTGTAGGTGAAACAGGGCCCCTTGCAAGCCAAGAGACTTGGGTGTCTGGTCAGAGGATAGCGAGACAGGACAATCTCAAGAAGCCCAGTGGGAGCCAGAGATGAGGCCTTTTCCTGGAGTTCACATTTGCCTATGCACTCTATCAGCAACTCATTTCACCAGAGAGATCCCAGGTTAAACAAGAGGTATTTGTTGGCATCACCACCTTTAAAGGAAAACCTGCTTTGAGCTACATATGCACCTGTGTGGAAAGGCAGAAAGCACACGTGAATCCTGAACGTTCGTAAAAAAGAACCCCAGTTTTCACAGGGTCGTTAGCAGCTCTCGCTGACACCCGCAAACACAACATCCTTTGAACATCATGCCACACACAGAAAATGATAATAGTCGTATTTCATTGCATACTTGGATGCTTTGACACAGCTGCTCCACCATTTACCTGGAGGGTGGGGAGAACGATATGTAAGGTGCACTTGGAACACATTTGTGCTCGAGCACCTAGCCCGTAGCTTGCTCTTTTAGACAGGTGACACTGGCAGGAGCGTTCCCAGTTTCTAACAAACATGGAGGGCTTACTTTATGCTGGGTTCTGTATGCACCCTTGAAATCTTTTGGAGCACTTACCATGTTCCAGGCACTTTTCAATGCTAAGAACAAAACTAAATAAACCAAAGACCCTTCTCTGGTGAAATAAGAGCAAAGAAACGATTAAATCAGTCGGGTGGCAATGAAGTGCTCTGGAGGTAAATAAAACAAATTAGAAACCAAGGCAGGGGGAGTAAAGATGTGTACAGGGGGAGAGAATGTCTCTTAGCTCCCTGATGCTGCTGATATGAGTTGCCATAAACTCAGAGATTTAAAACACAGAAGTAGAACCTTACGGTTTTGGAGGTGAGCAGTCTTACAGGGATCAGCAGGGCTGCATTCCTTCTGGAAGGACAAGACAGGAATCCGACTCGCTGCCTTCTTCAGTGCTAGCCACTGCCTGCCTTCCTGGGCTTCGTGGTCCTTTCCTCCACAGTCAAAGCCAGCAGAGTGGCTTCCTCTCACACCTCCTCCTTGTAAACAGACGGTGATTATATTGAGCCCACCTGGAAGGGCCAGGTGCCTCTCCCCACCCCAGTGCATCACTTAACTCACAGCTGCAGTCTATTTTGCTGTGTAAGGCAACAACAGTCAGAGGTCCCGGGAGTTAGGATGTGGGCACCTTCGGGGGCTACCACATCCCAAGTATGTAGAGCCCACTGGGTTGTGTCAGGACCACGTGGATAGCCTCACTCAATGCTCACAACAACCTCATAGAGCAGCTACCATTACTTGCTTCATTTTTAAAGTTGGGAAATGGAGGCTGAGAAAAGTTGAGTAACAGGTAGCTCAGGATTCCACAGCTTTTCAGTGGTCAAACCAGGATTTTATCATGCAGTCCGATTCCAGAGCTTTTGGCTATGATCCCCCTCCCTCATCCATTCTTCAGCTCCGGAATTTGAAGAGTAAACATTGAGCTAGACCCGATGATCCTGGCTCAGGAGACTGAGAAGAAACTTCAGTATGTAGAAAATATCAATATTCTTTGAGTCACAATTTAAGTTGTGACTCAGAAGCTATAGTTATGTGACCACACAAGGAGCAAGGCGCAAATAGCTATCTTCTGATCAGGTCCAAACATAAGCTGAAATTAAGGACAGTGGCAGCTAGGAAATGACTCCAACTATACCAGAAAACCTTTATGTCCTTCAGGGTTACTAACCCTAGAGTGATGGCACAAAGTCACAAATGCACTTTGCTATTGAAAAGTAAGAGAAGGAGTCATTCAAATGAATTTTCAAAACAGAAAAATGAGATTTTATTTGTGCCATAAGAAGATACTGTATTAAGATTATCCAGATTTTTAATAAAAGTAATTCCTTTCTATCTCTCCTCCTCCCCTCTCCTGCTACACACATTTCCTGATATTTAATTCATAACTGTTTTATTTTTTATTTTTTAAGATTTATTTATTCAAAAGATAGAGTTACAGAGAGAGGTAGAAACAGAGAGAGAGGTCTTCCATCTGTTGGTTCACTCCCCAGATGGCTGCAATGGCCGGAGCTGCGCCAATCTGAAGCCAGGAGCCAGAGCTTCTTCTGGGTCTCCCGCATGGGTGCAGGGGCCCAAGGACTTGGGCCATCTTCTACTGCTTTCCCAGGCCATAGCAGAGAGCTGGATCGGAAGAGGAGCAGCTGGGACTAGAACCGGTGCCCACATGGGATGCCGGCACTTTAGGCCAGGGCTTTAACCCACTGTGCCACAGCGCCAGCCAATTCAAAACATTCTTAAAAGACTGATGCCAGAAGTAAATCAGAAATTATTTTGTCTTTCATTTAGGAGACTATTAAATGTTCACAGAAAAATGGACTTAAAAGATAAGCTTATTTTGGTGTCAATTTTTTTTTTTTAATTCATGTGCAGCTTTTTCAGAACCTGAGTTTTCCCTGAGCATTGTGCCCTGCTCTGTGATATAAGATGGAAAGTGTTAGGATGTTGTGTACCCACAGTGGAAAAAATAAACATAATACTGTTTCTCTGACTGGCTTACCTGAGGGGCTCTGCAAAAGAATAAGTTTCTGGAAGCTTCTTAATCACAGAGAAATCTTTTTGCTGCTTTCCTGAGCTCTATGTCCAATGACTGCAAGTGCATTTTGGGGGCAGAGTCAGGCCCAATGTGGTAGGCATTGTTGCTAGAACAGTTTAGCTATGCAGACTATTAAAAAAATTGTGTGTTTATACAAAAGTGGGCAATTTAAAAGCAGAGCTATGTGTTCCTTACCAAATGCCTTCTTGGTTGTTTAGAATAGAATTAACTGTGCACACTGAGTCTTTAGCTTCCGGTGTTCAGAGCTCCCACTCACAGCTTTGAAAATTCCTTTATGGCATTTACTTACAGTAGGAAAATTGCAAAAGCTAAATGATATACATTAAGAGAAAATGGGCCTCCGTGGCTGTTGGTGCTTTTGTCACTGTGTCAGGAGTCATGTCATAGAGGGACCTGCATTGTTGTGTAGCTCTTTACTTGTAGAGACAATATCTGGTACAGAAGGTAGGAGATCAAAAAGGATCCCCCGATGTGATCCATGTCGCAGCTCCCTGCTCTCCCGTGCATTCCTCCCACACTCTTCTGCCACCCCCAGCCCACACTGCTTCACATGTGTGGCAGCTCCTTAGAGAAGCAGGCCCATGTCACCCTGCGGTGATCTTCACTCCCTCACGTCTCTTCCCCTGCTTTTTCTTGCCCCCCCCCCCCCCCCCCCGGGAGTGTTGTCTGAACTACAGGCTGTCCACAAGGAACAGCAGACCTGAACAACCAGGACAGGCTCAGGTGAGGCCTGAGAAGTTGCCCATATGGACCGTTTTGCCCACAGCAACTGCAGTGAAATTTCCCATTGCCATTGAGCAGCCCTGGGGAAGATGGCTGGTTAGGAAGCAGAAAGTGGAGAGACATCCACGTGTGGACACTCCCTACTGAAGATGTTCTACGATGCAGTCATCGCAAGTACAATGTCTCAACCTGTAGACGTCGAGAGGACTGACATGACTGGAATGTGCACCTGTGACTTCAGCAACATCTGTGATTTTCATGGACAAGCCTCACCTGGTTACCTGGCTTTATCACTGATGAAAGGCTTAGGGATGAAATTGGGAAGCAGTCGGTCCTACTTCAGGCTTTTTTACTTACTTTGTGATTTGTGGCAGCTTGTATACCTTTCTGAACCTTAGTTGTCCAAATAAAGGAAATAGGCATTCATAATAATGTTTGTCCTACTAGGTTGCTTTGAGGCACACATGAAATCATGCATGGAGAATCACCATGTAAGCTGTAAAGTGCCACAGAGTGTAATTTTTCAATATCAAGAAAAAACAGAATTAATACACTGATGATGAACTCATCCCTTTTGTTCTTTTTAAATGTGGCAAGCTTTTTTTTCTCCCCAAAAGAAGCTTATATAATTTGATGAGAGGCACTAAGATGGTGGAATAGGGAGGGAGCTTGCTGCTTTAGTCTAAGGGAAGATAGTTAAACAACAACAACAACAACAACAACACGTGGAGAGAATGCAATCTCAGGGAAGAGTTAGGGAGAATATGGCAGAGGAAACTCCATGTAGATAAGAGGGACGTGGTGGATCCATGTGAAGGGTGCGGATGTGCACAACTCAGAATCCCAGCAGCCCAGAGCCTCAGCACCAGCCGTGGAGAGTGAGGTGAGACCCGACTGCAGCAGCCCAAGCCACTGGCAATAAAGCTGCAGAAAGAGGCTGGTGTGAGTCTGGCTTGGAGAACTGTGGGAGACAATATACCTGCCAACCTAGACGGGAAAAAAAAGGGCACCCATTTCTCTCTCCCCAACCATCTGACACCGGTGTCCTGTACCCAGCCGAGAACAGGCGGGTGCCGTTTTGGACATACACAACTTCAATATTTGTTGTCATTATTTCTCTGAAGCATGAAACTTCTCCTTGCCTGCCTTTATTCTTTCTCTTGTTTGCATTTTTTTCTCCTTTTTTGTGCTAGTCTTCCTTCTCTCCCTTTTCCATTCAACTCTGTCTTTCAAAAACCAAGAAAAATGTATAGTCTTACAGAGAGACATTTGAGAAAAGAGGAGACATTGATAGCTAAAGAAAAAAAGTGAGATTAAAACCATTACCCGTTATACACACTGTGAGTTGAATACGGAAAGATAGGAAGGTTGTTTGACATACTAGAAATACGTCCAGGCAATCTAGCAAGCAAGACACGCTGGCATTTTAAATTAGTTGAGTGACCTTTGATGAGAATTAAAATGCTACATAGAGTCCTAATTGGGTATTTTTCATTTTATCTTCTCAGTCTGATAAATCTGGGTAAAGACAGAGACGTATGTAACCTACATCTTTATCCTTAATATTATTATGATTTTCTGAGTTTTCCCATTAATTAGAGTGATTTTCTCCACATGCTCAAATTGTTATGGTATGAAGAGGAAAAGGATGTTAATGATATGATTTATTGCAGGAGTACAGAATGTTCAGAAGTAGATAGCAAAGCCTTTTTTATTTTTTTCTGTTTTCATGACCAAGCTTTAAGAAAAAATAGATGTGAACAATTCAAATTAGGTTTCCTAGGACTCAGAAACCTCAATTGCCATTTTAGTTGTTTTGCATTTCCAGCTCCTGAAATAAAACATGCTCTCTATTCTCCAAAAATACATAACTAGAGTATAAATTTGATTTTTACATTGCTTGGGGCCTAGCCTTAACATTTAAGGATTTTTCATATTCTCCTCTTACCCTTGAATTCAATGTTTTATAAAAATTATTCTTTTTTTTGTTTCTACTTGATTTGAAAGACACACAGAGAGACAAACAGGAAGGGAGAGAGATCTTCTGTCTGCTGCCTCACTTCCCAAATGCCTACAACAGCCAGGGCTGGGCCAGGCTGAAATCAGGAGCTGGGCGCTCAGTCTAGGTCTTCCTCATGAGTGGCAGGGACTCAAGTACTTCAGCCATTATCTGCCTCCTCCTAGGGTGCACATTAACAGGAAGCTGGACTGGAAGCAAAGGAGCTGCAACTTAAACCAGGCACTCTGATATGGAATGTCAACTTTCCAAGCAGCATCTTAACTGCTGTGCTGAATACCAACTCCTGAATGTCTTCCTTTTTTTTTTTTTTTTTTTGACAGGCAGAGTTAGACAGTGAGAGAGAGAGACAGAGAGAAAAGTCTTCCTTCCTTTGGCTCACCCTCAAAATGGCTGTTACCACCAGCGCGCTGCGCTGATCGGAAGTCAGGAGCCAGGTACTTCCTCCTGGTCTCCCAAGCACTTGGGCCATCCTCCACTGCACTCCCAGGCCACAGCAGAGAGCTGGACTGGAAGAGGAGCAACCGGGACAGAACTGGTGCCCCAACCAGGACTAGAACCCTGAGTGCCAGTGCCGCAGGCGGAGGATTAGCCTACTGAGCTGCAGCGCCGGCCACATTTCTTTCTTTTAAAAATGGAATTTAATCAGGGTTAGAAAGAAATCCAGTAGGATCTTCACATATGTTTATATTTTATATTTTTGCTCCTTAAATACTTTTTTTAAACCTGCTATGAAGTACCGAAGTATTACATTAGCTGGATTGTACTTTGGGAACACTTTTTAATCTTTATTGCTTCTCTCATAAATAATGTGTATTTGAAGGGATTTAGTAGAAAATATTTATTCAATCTGATTTAAAATAGAAACAGATTCAATCATTCATTGTGAACTGTTTTTGAAATGACTAGCGGAATGTATCAGGTAATACAGATGGGTATTAACAGAAACATTGTTCATAAAGAATATTCTTAAATACATACAGCTTCAATATGAAAATCTGTGTTTCTATTTGGTTGGCCATATGTATATCATATGTTGAGCAAATAAATGTATTGCCACTTAGGATATTCATTTGTGTGGATGGGTTTTGAAACTCAATGAATCTATAGCAGGCTAATTTTCAAACTGATAATTTTAGCTGGCCCATGGATTATGTTATAATGGTGACGACGACCCTTGGCAGATAATATGTTCCCACTCCTATATGGTGATTGTACTCATTCTGTACAGGTGAATCACTTAGCTCAATTGTTTTCTGATGGCTGCTTGTTGCATGACTGTGCTTGCTGTTGCATCTTCTATCGCTCAGCCCCATCTCTCTCCTCCTGATCTCTAGGAACTCTAGGTTTGCTCCTCTTTCTGTTGCTCTCCTGATCTTTTTCTAGCACCCACCACAACCTCTTCAAGGCTGTCTTAGACTTACCTTAGGGACATGACACTATTCAGGCTTGGTTCCAGTGGAGACCTTGACCGTGGCTTCCATCCGGCTTCGTGTTGTTGGTGTCTTTGCTCTGGGAATGAGAAAAATACTGAGCTGGTTATAGCAGCAGCAGCATATCTGAGAAGCTGGGCTTCCCAAGAATCTTCTCTTAGAAGTTTGTGGCGTCGGGGCTGGTGCCATGGCTCACTTGGTTAATCCTCCGCCTGTGGTGCGGCATCCCATATGGGCGCCGGGTTCTAGTCCCAGTTGCTCCTCTTCCAGTCCAGCTCTCTGCTGTGGCCCGGGAAGGCAGTGGAGGATGGCCCAAGTGCTTGGGCCCTGCACCTGCATGGGAGATCAGGAGGAAGCACCTGGCTCCTGGCTTCGGATCGGCATAGCTCTGGCTGTGGTGGCCTTTTTGGGGGTGAACCAACAGAAGGAAGACCTTTCTCTCTGTTTCTCTCTCTCTCTCACTGTCTCACTCTATCTGTCAAATAAATAAATAAATAAAAAGAAGTTTGTGTCCTCTGAATTTGCTTCTTCAAGACCTTGCCTCTGATTTTAGGTAAGCATCTCCACACATGTTCATCAACACATCCTGCATGAAAGGGTGACCCTCAATCAAAAGCAAGTACATCAAGCATTGACAAGGAAGGTCAGGATGGATCTTGTGTTCCATTAAAAGAGTTTATGAGCTCCAAGAAGACATCTGCATTCTTCTCAACTCAGAGAAACTCTACCATTGAAATGTTCGTGTGTTTGGAAAATCAAGTCTTTAATTTTCATTGCCCCAAATTAATTTCAAAATGCTATTTATGTTAGAAAAAAGTTCCAGTTAAATGTAGAGTGTACATCCTGTGATTATTCAACATCAGGTGAAACCATACACTACTTTTTCCATGAAATTGTTGATTTTTCCATGAAATTGTTGATTTTTCAAGTGAGTGTATCTGCTTCTTTAAGAATTAAATAAAATGCACAGGGCTTGATCTAATAAATGGCTGTTTATTTATTCCAAGCCGTCAACTTCTCCTCCATTGACCTTTTCTCTTTCATCCAAAATAGCCCCTTTACTCATTCTTCCTCTCACTTAATTTTCTCTTCACACTGAAGTTTCTAGCTGTCTCCACCCAACACTGCAACCACTCTCCATCTCCTGCATTCTTAACCTCTCACTAAAGCCTTCCTCTGAGGCTTGGGGTGGGGGTGGGCATTTGTCACAGTGGTTAAAATGCCATTTGAGATGTCCATATCCCATATCTGAGTGCTTTTCAAGTCCCAGCTCTGCTTCGAATTCCAGTTTTCTTCTAACATTCCATCCTGGGAAGGCGACACATGATGTCCCAATTACTTTGGTCCTCACTCCCCATATAGAAGACTTGTATTGAGTTTTAGTTTAATGGTTTTGGCCTGGCCTAGACCTGGGTGTTATGGGCATTTGGTTCATTCCCAGTGGATGGCAGATCTCTCTCCATCTGTCTGTCTTTTTTCACCTTTGAAATAAAATGAAAATTAGTACATAATAAAAAAAATTAATGCAAAGGTTTAAAAAGAAAACCAAAATAGCCTTTCTATAGAAAGCTAAAAATAGTCTCTTAGATGTTATCTTACAGGTCCCTTTCAACCTTTTTTTTCTGAAGGTTTTCAGGATTCCATTTTAGTTCCTCTACTTCTTTCTCTCTCTCACTCTCTTCATCTCTCAAGATTTATTGTATTTATTTGAAAGGCAGAGTGACAGAGAGAGAAGGAGAGACAGAGAGAGAAAGAGATCTTACATCAATTGTTTCACTCCCAAATGGCTATAACTACTAGGCTGGGCCAGGCTGACGCCAGGAGCCTGGAACTCCACCTGAGATTCCCACAAGTGTGGCAGGGACCCAAGTACTTGGGCTGTCCTCTGCTGCTTTTCCACGCACATAAGTAGGAAACAGCAGTGGAAGCTGAGCAGCTGGGACTTGAACTAGAGCTCTGAATCGGGAAGGCAGGCATCACAGGAGGCTTAACACATGGTGCCACAACACTGCCCACCCCCTTCTCTTTAGGCTACATTTTCCTTGCATGTTCTCATTTACTCACCTAAATATCCAAGACCCCCAGGTTTGTAGCTTCAGTATAGATCTCTTTCTTGGAAAGCTCCAAATACTCATTTCCCTTTGTTTCTTAGCATCTCAGCAGACATAAACTGTAGTGATGGGCTCCCAGCCAGAGCTCAGCATCCTCTACAATAATCCCCCAAGACTCCTCACTTGACTTACTGTGCAGTGACGCTTCCTCAGCCTGACTGCTCAGGATGAGATGAGGGATCATCCCAGATTATGATTTCCCCAGTACATTGCCATCTTGTCAATCCCTGCATGCCACTGCTCCTGCCTCCTAAATAACTCCATTGTGGTCCTCCTTTGTCTATTTCTGTGCTCCCTTGTATGGTCTATGCTCAGCTAAATGACACGATTTGCCCATTTGACATAATGGACCACATTCTGATTGTTCTACTTTTAGTCTCAACTCATGCTCCTTCAAAAAGCTGCTGAAGTGGTATTTCCAGTGTAAAAGTCTCACCACTCCAACTCAAAATGCTACAGTGGCTTATAATTGCCTGAAGATAAACCTAGAGTGTTTTGCTTGACAAGGTCTTCCGTAATCAGGCCCATGCCTGCATTCATTCCCACCCATTCTTACACCTTCAGCCTCTCTTCCCACTTAACACTTTCCACTCTGGGAAAATTGAGCCACTTCTAGTCCTCTAACCACTCTACGGTTTGCACATTGCTAGATTTGGCACATACTCTTTGTTGCCTGGCATCCCTTCCATCTTTGCTCATTTTCAAGGCCCAGTGAGGTACTATCACTACGTGAAGCTTATTCTTTCTTCCCCTTCGACACACATTTCCAATTACTTAGGTCTTAGATTTATCATCAGCAGGAAGGAATCTGTCTGCCTCTTTACGAGATTATAATCTTGGTGGCCAAGTTATGTTTTTCTGTATATATCTGTATCCCACACAGTGTCTAACATACAAGGAGCTCATTCAGAATTAGTGAAATCAATGACTTCCAAAAGCTGCTGAAGTGACAGCTTTTTGCCCAACCAAATGAATAAATGTGTGGAATGGCTAAAACAAGAAGTTTGAAGCTATGTGATACCAAAAATACCTGGGTGATTTTTGTCTGTTTCAGCTTCTTATCTTAATTTTGTACAGACACTTCATTAATTAAAATCTGAGTGCATGACAAACCTTATAGAGCATGATTAAATTTCTACCTAAGATGAAGATAGAAATATTTGCATGTAAATGAGACAATGCTAAGCATCCAAGAAACACTATCTTTTAATATTGCAAATAAACACCATTACCTGTAGGGAAATAAATGAAAATGAATCCACTGCAGGCCAATTTTCTAAGCAAGAGCTCATTTCCAGCTGAAAGTAAATAGGCTTCCTGAGCTATGAAATCAACTGTTGCTCATGTGTACACATGCACTGGAGATGAGTTCACATCTCGGCCAGGACCCATGAAGTTTGAAATGAGCCCAGCGTTTGAGCATGAAAATTTTGGTTCCAAAAAGTCTGCTTGCTCAAATTAACAAGCAAACATTTAAAATCTTCTCAACAACTCGAGTTACAAAGGCATCTCATATTTGAGGCATTTTGCTCTTATTTCCATAAAGAAAAATATTTCTTAACTCTAGAAATTGATGTGTAAGACAATAAAGCAGAGAAATGCCCTCATCCCTTTTTGGTCATTTTATTTTTTCTCTTCTTCATTCATTCCCTTTTTAGGTCTATTCAATGGCCTCTGACATTGTTGAGGGCAGCATGTAAGATTTACTATGTGCCGGACACAAGGCTAAATATAGTCACCTTTTTTGAAATTTAATCTTCTTATCAACTCAATAAAATGGATACTATTATTATCATCTCCAAGTAACAAAAGACAAAACTGAGGATAGCAGAGGACAAGCTACATGGCTTGCATTTGGTAAAGCCAATGTTGAACCTGGTTCTGAGTCCCAAAACTTGCCTGTAAATTTTTATGGCCCCCCTCATCCAACGCATAGTTAAAGTTTATGAGAGTGACAACTATTCTAGTTACCTTTGAATTGTCTCATGCTCTGCTGAACAATAATTCCATGTATCCTGTTATTATTACTACGTTGCCTTTATGGAGTGGGCAGGTTTACAGGGAGTGAAGCTGAAGCTAGCTTGTAAGATGAAGTAACTGATCCAGAGGGGTTGAGTGCAACAAAGAAAAGGAAGAAGGAAGAAGGGAAGTTTTCTACTTCCTAACATTATCATTGAGAAACAATCAAACAAGAAAAAAAGATGGGGAGGTCTCAGGTAGAGTGGCATTGGCAAACATTTTCTGAAAGGATAAGCTGGCAAGGGCTTTGGGCTCTGAGGAGGCTTTGCAGCCTCTATTGCAGATATTCAGCTCTGCTGTTGTAACATGAAAGCAGCCATAGATCACAAGAGAACAAATGAGCATGGCTGTGTTCCAATAAAACTTTATTTACAAAATAGGTGGAAGGCCAGATTTTGCCCATGAGCCATGGTTTTTTGATTCCTATTTTATTTTTTAAAATTTATTTAGTAAATATAAATTTCCAAAGTACTGTTTATGATTACAATGGCATTTCCACCCCATAACTTCCCTACCACCTGCAACCTTCCCATCTCCCACTCCCTCTCCCATTCCATTCACATCAAGATTCATTTTCAATTATCTTTATACACAGAAGATATATTTAGTATATATTAAGTAAAGATTTCAACAGTTTGCACCCACACAGAACATAAAGTGTAAAATACTGTTTCAATACTAGTTATAAAATTAATTAACATTGAACAACACATTAAGGACAGAGATTCTACATGAGGAGTAAGTGCACAGTGACTCCTGTTGTTGACTTAACAGATTGACACTCTTGTTTATGGCATCAGTAATCACCCTAGGCTCTTGTCATGAGTTGCCAAGGCTATGGAAGCCTTTTGAGTTCACCGACTTCAATCTTATTTAGACAAGGTCATATTCAAAGTGGAAGTTCTCTCCTCCCTTCAGAGAAAGGTACCTCCTTCTTTGATGGCCCATTCTTTCTACTGGGATCTCACTCACAGAGATCTTTAATTTAGGTCCTCTTTTTCTTTTTTTCTTTCTTTTCTTTTTTTCCAGAGTGTCTTGGCTTTCCATGCCTAAAATACTCTCATGGGCTTTTCAGCCAGATCCGAATGCCTTAAGAGCTGATTCTGAGGCCAGAGTGCTGTTTAGGACATCTGCCATTCTAGGAGTCTGCTGTGTATCCTGCTTCCCATGTTGGATCCTTCTCTCCCTTTTTGATTCTATCAGTTAGTATTAGCAGACACTAGTCTTGTTTATGTGATCCTTTTGACTCTTTGACCTATCAGTATGATCAATTGTGAACTGAAATTGATCACTTGGACTAGTAAGATGGCCTTGGTACATGCCACCTTGATGGGATTGTATTGGAATCCCCTGGCACATTTCTAATTTTTAAAGATTTATTATTTTACCTATTTGAAAGGCAGAGAGAGGAGAGATTTTCCATCTGCTGTTTCACTCCCCAGATGTTGGCAACATCCAGGGCCAGATCAGACTGATGCCACTAGTTGATCTGACTCCCAAAGTACACATTAACTCCTGGAATTAGGAGTGGAGCTAGCACTCAAACCCAGACATCGTGAGGTGGCATGTGGGCATCCCAAGTGGCATCTTAACTGCCCCACCAATGCCTAGCCTATCTCTGACACTTGCTTTAAAGCAAATTTATAAAATCTGTATATTCCTTTCATTGTATTATCAGTAAAGATATTTGAAATTGCCTAGATGATTAGCAGAATATGCTCAAACAATGAATAAATCACTAATCTTGATAGTTCTTTCAAGTTGATTTTGTGCTGTATAGCCACAGATTGCTGTTTAAACTGGATGTTATAAGAGTTCAAAAAGAGGTGATCTATTTAAATTCTACAAGCAGGCTTTCTGGCAATTTATGGCATCAAACTGTGAAGGCTTAGAAAAGCTTTTGACAGCTATGGGACTGTGTTCTTACAATTTGGAATTTCAATTTTAGTTGATAAGATTTAGATTCAGACTCAAATACAGAATATGCTAATGCAGACACTATAAATTTTTGGAGTGAAATCAATAAGCAGAGTTGGGCACAACAGTTTCAATGTTCAAACACAGATCGTTTTTTCTTCAAAAATATTGGAATCAAGGAAAAACAGAGCCCTAAACATACAACTTCCATTTCACAGTATTTCATAAGTTTTGCCTTGTTTTAAAAATGGCAAGTCTATTTTAAGATGGTGTTATTATTGTTAAATAGATTGACTGTAATCATTTTCTGATTATACATACTGAAAACATTTTATACTTTGTGACTGTATTCTCATTCTCCTTTTTGGTGTCCTTTGATGAACTGAGTTCTTCATTACAAAGCACTAAAATCTGGCAATCTTATTCCTGTTGATGTGCCCCTCTTCCTAAAGATTTGCTTTTTTTTTCTTGTTTAGGATATCCTTCCTTAACCAAAGGTCATAAAATCATCCTTAAAAATGGTCTTCTGGCCGGCGCCGTGGCTCAACAGGCTAATCCTCCGCCTTGCGGCGCCGGCACACCGGGTTCTAGTCCCGGTCGGGGCGCCGGATTCTGTCCCGGTTGCCCCTCTTCCAGGCCAGCCCTCTGCTGTGGCCCAGGAGTGCAGTGGAGGATGGCCCAAGTGCTTGGGCCCTGCACCCCATGGGAGACCAGGAAAAAGCACCTAGCACCTGGCTCCTGCCATCGGATGAGCGCGGTACGCCGGCCGCAGCGCGCCGACCGCGGCAGCCATTGGAGGGTGAACCAACGGCAAAGGAAGACCTTTGTCTCTGTCTCTCTCTCTCACTGTCCACTCTGCCTGTAAAAAAAAAAAAAAAAAAAAATGGTCTTCTAAAATTTTTACCATTTTTATTGTTTGCATTTAAGTTTTTTATTCACCCTGGATTAATTTTTGTTTATATTATGAGGAGTGGATACAATTTCATTTTCCATTTAGATAATTTGCTGTTCCAGATTGTCATATGCAATAATTAATTCTTCCCACAGATGTGATAAACCTGCTCTATCACCAATAAAGTGTTTATGTACTTCCAGTTTGTTCCTGGCCTTTCTATTCCTTTTTAAGCATAGCTGAATTAATTATTAAACTTTATATTGTCTTTACATTATACACAAAATTAAAAGTCCTTCTCTAAATCTTACAGGGTAATTCTTGCTATCTTTGTTCAATTTTTATTCCATAGGAGTATTTATTCTTTATCCTTTGATCTTCCAAAATGGTATTAAAATAAGCTTATAAATTTCTATGAACAGTCCACTGGAGACTAGGGTTGGAATTGTACTGAATGTCAGTTTGGAATCAATTGACATCTTGATTATGTGGTCTTCCTGTTCAAGTGAATGGTATACATTTCGCCATCTATCTAGATATTTTATATTTTGCAGTAACATTTTTGTGCTTTTTCCAAATGGTTCTCATTCTTTATAATTCTTAACACATTTTCCCCTTGCTATTTAATTTTTTGCTACTTATTACTTGTTACTATGCTGTCTTTTAAAAAAATACATTTTTATTACTGATTGCTGCTGGTGTTTAAGAAATGCATTTAATTTTATGCATTAATTTCATTTAGCAAACCTTACTAAAATCTACTAGTGTTGCTAATTCTCTACTAATTTTAATAATATAGCTGTAGTTAACTTTGGATTTTCTTCATTGTCACCCATCTTTAATTTCTTAGTCAATTTATTTCTTTATTAGTTTTCTTTTTTCAAGATTTATTTTATTTATTTGAAAGGCAAAGTAAGAGAAAGATTCCATTTGCTGGTTCACTCTCAAATGGCTGCAATGGTTGGGTTGGGTCAAGCCAAAGCTATGCGCCTGGAACTCCATTCATGTCTCCTGCTTGAGTGGCAAGGATACAAATACTTGAGCTATTACCTGTTTTTTCCCAGGATGCACATTATCAGGAAACTGGAGCAGAATATATACTAAGACACTGAACTTAAATTTGTAAGCTTATGGCTAAGACCAAATGTGAGATGTTTTGGGTGATGGCTCTTCAAATGGTCTTCTGTACCAATCTCTTTCTCCTATTTTTCAGGGATCCCAATCATAAGATTGAAATAAAATAATCTGCATCGTGGGGGGGTGATTGACAATATCACGGGGTACAATAATCATTTTTCAAAATATTTGATTAATTTATTTGAAAGGCAGAGTGTCAGAGAGACAAAACTATGTCCTCCATCTGCTGGTTCACTCTCAAATGCCCAAAAAAGTTGCGGCTGGGCCCGTGAAGCTAGAAGCTAGGGGCTAGGAGACTCCTACATGGTTGGCAGAAATTCAAGTATTTAGGTCATTATCCATTGCTTCCTAGGAGTGTTAATACAGAGATGGGTCAGAAGTGGAAAACCTGGGACTCAAATCAGTGCTCCAGTATAGAATGTGGGCATGGCAAGTGGTGGCTAACCCACTATATCACAATGCCTGCCTCTGATAATCATTTTTAATCTGTCTTCTTGAGACTGTTTAACTTTTGTTAATACACAGAAACTTCAAAAAGTTCATGGAAATGTAATTAAAAGATGTTTGTTTTGGTGCAAAATTTTTGAAACCCGTGTGTGTGTGTGTGTGTGTGTGTGTTTCCATAATATCTGTTTTACAGGAACTTCTTACACTCCTCACACATAGGAGGTTCCTTCCCTCATCTCCATTCTGCTACTGGTTCCATGAAAATTTTTCAGGTCATACTTTCAGTTATTAAAATGTTCAGGTTTCAAATTTTCATTTTGTTCTTTTTGATTGTTTTTAGTTTTCTGATGAGAATTGCTGCTTTTCTATTTGTTTTAAGAGCACTTACCTTTATCTCATGCAACATGGATATGGTAGCTGCTCAAAGTCTTTCACAATTCCTATATGTGTGCCACCTCCAGATTGGCATCTGTCGCATTGTATTTTCCATTGAGAAGAAGCCAGATTTTCCTGTTTATTATTTTTTTAAAAATTTTTTGGGGGTTGTAACTTATTATTCCTGTAAGATTTTAATTTTTTACATTTAAAGAACTTATTTGAGATAACAAGATAACATATTTTAAACATACATTATAGTCAAAGGCTTAATAGTTCTACTATTAAGTTCAACAAGGGACCGGGTTGTGGTACATCAGGTTAAGCCACTTTCTGCAATGGTGGTATGCCATATCAGAGTGACAGTTTGAGTCCCAGCTGCTCTGCTTCAGATCCAATTTCTTGCTAATGCACCAGGGAAAGCAGTGGAAGATAGCCAACTGCTTGGGCCCCTACTGTCCATGTGGGACACCTGGATGGAGTTCCTGGTTCCTGACTTTGGCCAGCACAATCCTGGCTATTGGGGCCATTTATGGAGCGAACTAGCAGATGGAAGATTCTCTCTCTTTCTCTCTGTCTCCCCTCCCCAACTCCCATAACTCTTTCAAATAAATAAATATATAAATAATATTTTTTTAGAAAAAGAGTTCAACAAATAAAAAGCTTTTAATATTTTGAGTAATTCTTTTTCCTATGTCATAAACATTTTGATTACCACACTGTGAAAACTCGGTTTTGATTAAAATCCTGAGATGAGGAATGTTCATGTTTTTGTTTTGAAACACAATAAAGCCAGCAAGATCCATGTTGAAAATTGTATCTTGGTATTGCACATGGTGATTCCAATATCAGTTCACTTTTTAAGGCCTTTGTAGTCTATTCAGGCTGCCTTTCATACATGAAATTCAGGGATTGGTCTGGACTTGCCCGGTAGTTCACAGCACAGTTTAGTACTCAAAGCCTTTGCTCTTCTTCTTCTTCTTTTTTTTTTTTAAAGGTAGAGTTATAGACAGTGAGAGAGACAGAGAAAGGTCTTCCTTTTTCTGTTGGTTCACTCCCCAAATGGCAGCTATGGCCAGCGCCGCGACGATCCAAAGCCAGGAGCCTGGTGCTTCCTCCTGGTCTCCCATGCGGGTGCAGGGCCCAAGCACTTGGGCCATCCTCCACTGCCCTCCCGGGCCACAGCAGAGAGCTGGACTGGAAGAAAAGCAACCGGAACTAGAACCCGGTGCCCATATGGGATGCTGGCGCAGCAGGCAGAGGATTAACCAAGTGAGCCACGGTGCCGGCCCCCATGCTCTTCTTTTTAGGTGTATTCCACGCATGTGCAGCTTGAAGATAACGGCACACTGCCATCAGTTTATACACAGAGCTATGGACCCCCTTCTCCATCTCTTTTTTTTTAATTTTAAATTTTTCTTACTCTCTGGTTCTCAGATTTCCCTGTCCAAATCCCTCTGGCCATAAATTTGGGCTTTCCTCAGAATTTTAACCTCTTGCAGTGTTACTGGGACCACTTTCAAGTGGAATGATGGGAGAAAGTGGAAAGAAGAAATGGGGGTCCTCAGGGCCTCATATATGCACACCAATACTGCTAAGTGCTGTACTGATGTAGTTTTGTTACTAAGATTGCAGACTGATCTATTGCTAGGGCTGGGTGAAAAGAGGGAGGAAGGGAGAGAGAGAGAGAGAGAGAGAGAGAGAGAGAGAGAGAGACCCACACTGCTATGATTTGTAGTCACCTTTTGTTCTGCTTCTGTGGCCAGAACAATGAGCTTCTGTCTGAGTGCTTTCTGTCCATTTTGCAATTCTCTGAATCAGCCCATCAAAGATAAAGGAGGGGAAAATAAAACCATCAGAAATACACTACCATCATACTGGTCATTATTTTTAAGTTTCAACTTCAACT
Organism: Sylvilagus floridanus; assembly: GCA_949820135.1. NCBI lineage: Eukaryota > Metazoa > Chordata > Mammalia > Lagomorpha > Leporidae > Sylvilagus > Sylvilagus floridanus. Next base: position 29,769,146 of record OX463236.1, on the reverse strand, counting down.
CACCTTCCAATCTTTCAGATAATATTTGTATTTTATTCAGAATTCTTATCTGTAATCAATGACAAAGTGTAGTGTACTTATTCCAAATGGGCTGGAACTAGAATATTTAAAATAAAATTCAGTGGCTGGCGCCATGGCTCAATAGGCTAATCCTCCACCTGCAGCGCTGGTACCCCAGGTTCTAGTAGGGGCGCCGGATTCTGTCCCGGTTGCTCCTTTTCCAGTCCAGCTCTCTGCTATGGCCCGGGAGTGCAGTGGAGGATGGCCCAAGTGCTTGGGCCCTGCACCCACATGGGAGACCAGGAGAAGCACCTGGTTTCTGGTTTCGGATCAGCACGGTGTGCCGGCCGCAGCAACCATTAGGGGGTGAACCAATGGAAAAGGAAGACCTTTCTGTCACTCCCTCTCACTGTCCACTCTGCCTGTCAAAAAATTTCATTCATTTATTTCAAAGGCAGAGAGAGAGAGAGAGAGAGAGAGAGAGAGAGAAAGGGTGTTGGAGAGGAGACAGATCTTCCATCCATTGGTTCACTCTGCAAATGGCTGCAATGCCTGGGCTGGGTCAGGCTGAAGCCAGGAGCCAGGAGCTGGGCGTTTGATATTCCATGTTGGTTCAGTGACCCACATGACCCCTGAGCCATCCTCTGCTGCCTTCCCAGGCACATAGCAGGGAGCTGGATTGGAAGTGGAGCAGCTGGTATTTGAAACGGGGCCCTTATGAGATGCTGGCACTCCAGGTGTAGGCTTAGCATTCTGCACAACAGCACTGGCCCCTACAAGTATTAGCATCTTAATTGTCCAAGATGGACAAACAGAAATTGTACTCTAGAGCAGAATTTGGCAAATTCAAGTGGAGAAGGCTGGAAAGTGGAAAAATAATCAGTGTCCTGACATTCTTTTTTTACCTATCTGCATTGAATTCCTTGTTCTATTGTTAACTGATCATTCAGGCAGCAAGGAGACTTAGAACCCTGACAATAAAACTTTTATCTTTTATGAATTATTTTTTTGAATTTTAGAAGGAGAGAGAGAGAGAGACAGAGAGAGAGAGAGAGAGAGAGAGAGAGAATCACTTCCATCTGGTGGTTCTTTTCCCAAACACCTGCAGAGGTTTTGACAGGGGGCTGAAGCCAGGAGCTGGGAACCCAATCCAGGCCTCCCATATAGGTAGCATGAACCCAACTACGTGAGCTATCACTGCTGACTCCTAGTCTCTGCATTACTGAAAGCTGTAATCAGGGGTCACAGCTGGAAATTGAACCCAGGGATTCCAAGCAGGTGTCCTAACCGCCATTTTAACCACTTAGTCAAATTCCCTGCCCCTTGTATCTTATTTAGCCTGATCTTCTCAAAGAGTAGAGCTTCTGTTCAGTTGTCTTGATAATTATGTTCAAGACCTTAAATACTTGAGAATTGTAGTATTAGATATGCAAAGACTGCTCTGAATCCTGAAATACCAGTGAGGGAGGGGAGGTGACATGACTTCAAGCACAGGAAAGCCTTATTTTTGTTAAAACTCGTGATTAAAATGTGAATTGTAAATCCTTGGTCTAATAACTTTTCTTAAGATAGATGTTACTATTCATTCATAAGATGGATGGTACTATTTTTAACTATGTCTGTTCTGCTAATAACCTGTTTAAAAATTGAAACAATGTATATTTCTTTTTTTTTATAAAAATTATAACCAAGCAAAGAGAAAGTAGTTTTTTTTTTTTTTATTTGACAGGTAGAGTTATAGACAGTGAGAGAGACAAAGAGAAAGGTCTTCCTTCCGTTGGTTCACTCACCAAATGGCTGCTATGGCTGGCGCTGCGCCGATCCGATGCCAGGAGCCAGATGCTTCTTCCTAGTCTCCCATGCGGGTGCAGGGCCCAAGGACTTGGGCCATCCTCCACTGCCCTCCCGGGCCACAGCAGAGAGCTGGACTGGAAGAGGAGTAACTGGGACTAGAACCCGGTGCCTACATGGGATGCCTGTGGCAAGGGCAGAGGATTAACCAAGTGAGCCACGAGTAGTTTTTTAAACAAATAGAAAAGGAAAGTAGTTTTTAAACAAAAAGAGGTTGATGCTTCAATGATCCTTGACAATTTTTAGTGAATTTGTGATTTTCCTTATTGTACTCACCAAATTTATCTTCATACCTTGAAGAGGCCAGTTTGACAGGAGCAGTCCAGTTCCCTTGTTTGTTACTAACCTGTCATGTGCTACAGTGTTTCAGAATGTAGTTAGATTAATAGCATCAGTATATTTTATTCATCATTAAAAAGGATATGCGATTAAAATAGTTATTTACAATTTTAATTAGACTCTTCCTATTTTTCATAAATCTAGTTTTTTGATGACATCTGGAAATTTTCATGTGGATTTTAACCCAAACTCTATTGCTAACACTGGATTATATGCAGCTTATTGTTAAAATACAAAGATATACTTCTACAGTTATAATCAATTTTCTTAAGTTATTCTTCTAAGTTATTTTAATGATATGTCTACAATTCAACATATATTCTCTCTCCCCAGTGGGACACCATCTGCATTTCTTCCTAACCAGCTCACAGCCTGAAATGTCTGTTTACTGTTCATTCTCTCAGGACTTGATATGGCTCCTTGTGATCCAAGATATTATGTTCCAAATAAAAATGTAATCACCCCAGTACAACTAATACACAAATGTAAGAAGCATTATGTATTATCAGGGCTCTCTAAGAAAAACAGAATGAACAGCATTGTGCTAGTAGAAGAGAAGGCTTTTTATGGGAATTGGATCATGAGTTTATGGAGGACAAGAAGTCTCAAGATACGCCATCTGCAAGCCAGAGTAGCAGGAAGGCCAGTGATGTCATTCAGTGTGAGTCCGCAGGCCTGAGAATCAGGACAGTAGACAGCCACGGGTATATGTTTTGGAGGCTGAAGTTCTATGAACCAGAAGTTTCCATGACAAAAAGCAAGAGAATACAGATGTCTCAGCTCAAGAAGAAAGAGAAAGTTTTTGCCCTTCCTTTGCCAATTTTTCTACATGGGCCCTCAATGATGTCAATCCATGGGGTGAGTGCCGATCATCCTTACTTAATCCACTGATTCAAATGTTAATCTCGAGGGTTACAAGATGGCGGGTAGCGACAGTACGGTCCAAAAATCGACTAAAGACCTAAATCTATTACCTGAAACCATCAAATTATTAGAGAACATCGGGCAAACCCTAAAAAATATTGGCATAGACAAGGAGTTCTTGGAAAAAGACCCCAGAGGCACAGGCACTCAAAGCCAAAATCAACAAATGGGATTACATTAAACTGAAAAGTTTCTACACTGCAAAAGAAACAATCAGCAAAGTAAAGAGGTAACCAACCGACAGGATGGGAGAAAATATTGCAAACTATACAACTGGTGATAAAGGTTTAATAACCAAAACATATAAAGAGATCAAGAAACTCAACAACAACAAAACAATTTGGTTAAGAAATGAGCAAAGGACTAAACAGATATTTTTCAAAAGAGGAAATCTAAATGGCCAACAGATACATGAAAAAATGCTCAAGGTCGCTAACCATCAGAGACATGCAGATCAAAACCGCAATGAGCCTTCACTTCACCCCCGTTAGAATGGCTTTCATGGGGTCAGCGTGGCAGTGCTAGTATCCATAAGGGTGCTGGTTGGAGTCCCAGCTGCTCCACTTTCAATCTAGCTTTCTGCTATGGCCTGGGAAAGCAGTATAGGATGGCCCAAGTCCTTGGGTCCCTGAACCAGCATGGGAGACCTGAGGAATCTCCTGGCTTCAGATCAGCATAGCTCCAGCTGTTGTGGCCAAATGCGGAGAAAACCAGTGGATGGAAGACCTCTCTCTCTCTGCCTCTCTTTCTCTCTGTTTATAACTCTGACTTTCAAATAAATAAATAAATCTTTTAAAAAATGGAATGAGTTTCATACAGAAATCAACAAACAACAAGCACTGGCAAGGATGTGGGGAAAATGGTATCCTAATCCACTATTGGTGTGAATGTAATACTACTAAAGCCACTATGCAAGACAGTGTGGGTATACCTCAGGGGTCTGAATATAGACCAACCATATGACACAGCCATCCCACCCTTGGGAATCTAGCCCAGGGAAATGAAATCAGCATATGAAAGAGCTATCTGCACCTCCATGTTTATCACAGCTCAATTCACAATATCAAAGACACGGAATCAACCCAAATGCTCATCAACTTAAGACTGGATGAAGAAATTAAGAGATATGGAGGCCAGCACTGCGGCTCACTAGGCTAATCCTCCACCTTGCGGCGCCGGCACACCGGGTTCTAGTCCTGGTCGGGGCACCGGATTCTGTCCCGGTTGCCCCTCTTCCAGGCTAGCTCTCTGCTGTGGCCAGGGAGGGCAGTGGAGGATGGCCCAAGTGCTTGGGCCCTGCACCCCATGGGAGACCAGGATAAGCACCTGGCTCCTGCCATCAGATCAGCGCGGTGCACTGGATGCAGCGCGCCTGCCGCGGCGGACATTGGAGGGTGAACCAATGGCAAAAGGAAAACCTTTCTCTCTCTCTGTCTCTCTCTCTCTCACTGTCCACTCTGCCTGTCAAAAAAAAAAGAGAGAGAGATATGGAATACTATATAGCAGAAAAAAAAACCCAAAATCCAGTAATTTGCAACAAAATGTATGAAACTGGAAAATTTCATACTTAGTGAAATAAGGTGGTCCCAAAGGGACAAATTCTATATGTTCTCCCTGACATGTGATAACTAACAGAGCACATAAAAGACAACATGTAGAAATGAAATTGAGGCTTTGAAAAGCAATGACTATGAACAGCCCTTCTCTTGACTGTTGAGGAACAGCTTCTTATTCCATATCTTTGCTTATCTTTTCCTTTATAATATTTTCCTTATTCTTTTATCTTTCATATGATTCACTGAATGCTATACTTAACATAGAGTTAATCATATATGTTTAAAGTCAATTAAAGATAGGTCTTAGTAAAGAATAAGAGTGAGGAAAATAAAGGGAAGGGGATGGGAGTTAGAGTGGGATGATGGGCTCAGTGGGAAGAATCACCAAGATTATAAAGTTGTAATGGTGAAATGTATGAAGTTTACAACTACAAAGCAAACTAAACAACTAGCCATAAGACTCCGAAATCCCTTAAGCTGGCTGATAAAAACAGCAGCTTAAGTGTTACAAAGATCAAATAGATAGAAAAAGGAGTAAAGTGACCACGTAGCTGGGTTTGTTTTTGTATTTTATTCATTTGATTGGAAACAGTGTTGGTGATAATTAGAACTCCTTAAAACCCTAATGGATTACTTATTTAGAAAATCCTTTTGTGAGGAGGCAGTAAGAGAAGCAATAGGCAGAGACATAAGGAACATAATGGGTCCCATATGAGGAACTAGGCACTAGTGCCAGACCAGGCCACACCACAGAGCAGTATGTCTCAAGGGCTTAGCAACTGAGCAGGCTAACGTAACCATCCTTAATGGTCAGGTCAGCAACATTTCTCAACTATCACATTCTCAGGTGGTAAGCAAGTTAACATTTCTTCTGGATTATCAACCATGGCCACTTCCTGAGAGACATAGAAAAAAACCAAAGCAGACCCTTGATTTATTAAAACTATGCAGAAGGATTGATTAATACGCTCTTCCTACATAAGCTCCCAAACTCAGACGTTAGCAGAACCCTCCATCGAGTCCCCTCCTGGTTAGCAGGAGTCTTTGCCTCTCAATAAAGTCTGCTTTTGCTTTCATTCACCCACCCTCATTGATTGCATCATCATTCTTAGTTGCTGTGAGACAAGAACTGCCTGAAATTCCTACAACTGCCCGGCGCCGTGGCTCAACAGGCTAATCCTCCGCCTTGCGGCGCCTGCACACTGGGTTCTAGTCCTGGTCGGGGCGCCGGATTCTGTCCCAGTTGCCCCTCTTCCAGGCCAGCTCTCTGCTGTGGCCCAGGAAGGCAGTGGAGGATGGCCCAAGTGCTTGGGCCCTGCACCCCATGGGAGACCAGGAAAAGCACCTGGCACCTGGCTCCTGCCATCAGATGAGCGCAGCGCGCAGGCCGCGGCGGCCATTGGAGGGTGAACCAATGGCAAAGGAAGACCTTTCTCTCTGTCTCTCTCTCACTGTCCACTCTGCCTGTCAAAAAAAAAAAAAAAAAGAAAGAAAGAAATTCCTACAACACTTTTACTAGTAACCAACATCAGTAATCCTGCAAAGTCAAGATATTTGAATCTTGACTTCTACTGCTTCATAGTCTGTTTCTCACCAATTCTTCAGAGGGAGTTGTCCTCCCAGCAAGGCCTCATATTACCGGGTCTTGGTTTGGTCTCTGTCGCTACATGGCAGGTTGCTGTGATGAGGCAGCAGGAAGTGTTATTCTGCCCCAGGTACACCTGATATTTTTTGTAATCTGGGGAAAGGAGAATGACCTTTTTCAGGTAGAAGTACTTGGGGGGATATTTAGGGCATTTCGTTTCCCCATTCTGCCTGCCCACTGATGGGACTTTTTTGTGTGCTGAGTTGCCATACGAAATCCAGAGCAAGTCTATTGTCAGAATGACTTCTCTACACAACTGTGCTGCGTTCCTGCTCCACTTACACACAGCTCTGCTTGGACCACATTCCTGCCCACCTCTTCCCCCACTCCGCCTCCCTTGCAGCACTTTATTGCAGGTTGCAAGAAGTAGCCAAGCCCTCCAAATTCCTATTTTCTTTCTACTGATCTTATAAGATTGTATATTCCAGCTGTAAGCCTGAATAACAATTAATAAAGTACAAGGTTTAATTATTTGCCAATTCAGTTTCCTGAAGATAGAGTAAATCTTTCCACCCACTCTGCACTTGGACAAGGCCAGTCCCACATTCTAGATCTGTTCCTCACAGATACATGTGGTCCAGTTAGAAATTGTGGCACCACTTAGGGCTCTGTTTGGCAATGATGCAAACCCCACCCAAAGTAGCTAAACATAGATATAAACCCAAAATACAGTTTTACTAGGAAGCAGTTCAGTTTTGATAGAAGTTTGAGTGACTATAGTCTAACATATTAAAATTTCAGCTTTTTTTTGCATTCATTATAAACACTTTACTGAGATAGTATGCCTTATTTTCTCATATTGTCTTTGAAATATGGTCTTACTTTACACATACAGAACAATTCAATTTGAACTGGTTATGTTTCATTTTTTTAAAAGGCAGAGTTACAGAAAGAGGAGACAGATCTTCCGTCTACTGGTTCACTCCCCAGATGGCTGCAATGCCTGGGGCTGGGCCAGGCTGAAGCCAGGAACCCAATACTCCATTTGGGTCTCCCACATGGATGCAGAAGCACACCACTTGAGCCATGATCCATTGCCTTCCCAGAAGTATTAGCAGGGAGCTGGATCAGAAGTGATGCAGTTGGGACTTGAACCAGTGCACATACAGGATGCCAGCATTATAGGGGGCAGCTTAACACCTTGTGCCAGGATGGCAGCCCTGAGACTGGTTACATTTCAAGGGTTCATTATCTACATGTATTCAGTGGCTCCAATATTACATAGCACAGCATTAGAGCACGTTGGAAAGAGCTGCTTAACAACCATGTCTCCTCTTTATGATGCCTCTAATCTGGGCTTATGGCTGCCGGCCTCTCTAGACTCACACATTTTTAGTTTCACCATCAGAGAGGAGTGAACCCTTCTTATTTCCCTATCAAAGTTCCCCCCTGAGTATCCCAGTTCCCATCCCAAAAGTTTTTGGAAAGAAACACAGTGCCACTACCCAAGCCAAGAAGATGGCCAGTTGATGAGGCAAGTTGCTTGGCCTGAGACAGACAATTGGTCCACAGTTGACTCTGTGATTGGTGGCTTTCAGTGAAACCTGGCTAGGGTACAGAAGAAAGAGCTTTACAAAATGAAAAAGAAAAGGAAAAAAAAGGGCTTTTAAGAACCAGAAGAAGAGGTAAAAATGTGCTGGGAAGTTAAAACAAAAAAAAGAACAAATGCAATAAATGTGTACTGTCATACTTAAGGATAAAGGGCTTTTTGTTTGGGTACTCTACTTATTCTTGGGTAAACTGAACACTTTACAGATAGTATATGTGCTTGCTATACAAATGCAATAAGAAGACTCAGAAATTCAGAAAAATAAAAGTGATAGCTTCATTTAACAACACTCATTAATCAATGTATCATTCACACTTATTTTTGTTCCTTTGTTTAAAAAAAACCAGGATGTGCAATGCCTTAATTTGGGAGTTTAATATTAAATCATAAAATGTGTTTCTAACCAAGAATGAATGTGTGGAATGTGGAATAGTAAAACCCAAACTGTCAGGGATCAATAGCATTTTTAGAACACAGTCATGGTGATTGTTTCACAAAAGGAAAAGATGACAGAATTTCATAAGACTGATAAGCAGCAGGCCTTATTGGTTCCAGAATCTTTCCCATTACTTCATTTCACAAAATCCTTCCTGGAAGGACTGACTGACATGTAACTAAAGCCCTGGATCCTTTTCAGAAAACCACGCAGTGTAGTAGCTGCCCTGCTGCTGTAGCAAGTGAGCTTTTGATGGTTAAGTGTGATGATTGTTGACCTTAATCTGCTGGGACACATCAGTATCTTTCAACACTGTGACTATATGATGCTCATGTTGACTGGTGAATGTGATGGAGCCAGTTTTCTCTGGGGTAAATGAAGCCCTAACATCCTATAACTGAAGGTGTTCCTGTGCTTGTCTAAATTGGTACTGATTGCAGGGACTGTTTTTAGAATTGGTCTTATTGAAAAATATCAGATATATATATATATATATATATGTATATATATATATATTTCTTTTGCTTGAGTTCTTTTTTCTCTTCCACGTGATGCTGGAAAGTCAAAAGCAAAGCACATCACTACCACACCTCTGCATCACTAGACAAGCAGCTCTCTAAGGTAAGCGTACATCACAATCAGCAAGGTGATGCTTAAACACATATCTCATCCAGCCCCCACACTCAGACTCTGAAACTGAGAATACAGATAGTCTGTAAGCTCTGCGGGAGATTCTAGCAGTTATAGTTTAAGAAAACTGTTTTAAGGTTAATAAGTTTTATCACTCTCTGTAATTCTCCATTCTGATCTTATATGGGGAATGCAATAAGATAATGTGAAAGGACAGTTCCCTGCAGGTCAAGTTCCATCTCAAAACTTCTTAAATCCAGAGTTTCCCAGGGAAAGAAGGCTCTGGAGGTGCCCCAGGCGTCCTAAACCTCCTGAGATGGTATGCAACATTTTGTAACTTTCTGGAGAAATTCATCCATAGCTTTTACCAAATTCTTTAAATTCCCAAGCCTGGCTTATAACTCCCACTGACCACTTAATTAAGTACAAATCCCTTACCTCGGTGTCTGAGATATGCAGAATCCTATCCTAAATTCCCTTCCAGGTTTCTGCTGCTCTTCTGTCTGTATGCAGATCTACTGAATCTATGACAAGAGAGACTACTGGCCCTTCCCTGAGTGTTTTCCTGTTTCTGCACTTTGCCCATGCTGTCCCTTCCACCTGGACAGTTCTCCTTTTACAGAACCCCACACCATTATCCATTCCAAATCCCATCTCATCTATTTGAAAGAGTTTTTCCCATGGGTTATAATTGCTTCCTCTTCTAAGACCCCCAGGCCATTTTGTTTGAATCCCTTTTGTGTGAGTTACTTGCTTTTTATTTTATACTTGTTTCTTTTTGAAAAAGGCTTATCCTATTTATTTGAAAGGCAGAGATCTAGAGAGAGAGAGATCTTTCATCTGCTGGTTCATTCCCCATATGACCACAACAGACAGGACTGAGCCAGGCCAAAGCTAGGAGCCAGGAGCCCTATCCAGGTCTCCCATGTGGGTACAGGGACCCAAGGACTTGGGCCATCCTCCGTTGCTTTCCCAGAAGCATTAGAAGGGAACTAGATCATAAATGGAGCAGCAGATGCTTGAACCAACACCCATATGAGATGCCAGAATTACAGGCAGGGGCTTAACCCATTATGCCACAGTACTGGCTCCTGTATTTGTTTCTAAGAAGAATTATTTTCTAACATTCCCTGAAACCACTTCCACTTCCAGCCCTGCATTTAGCGTACTACCTTCCATACAAAATGAATATTTGCTACATTAAACTAAAAGTAGTCACTTTTGGGTGTTACACATTTATTTAATATTTTTTTCAAACACTATTTAGGAACTAAGAACAGAACATGTGCATGTTTTTATATAGCCTCAATTGGGGGAAAATCATTGTTCATTGAAGGCCAATTCATATCAGAAAACAGTAAAGAAACATTCATGTAAAACAGAGTATGATGTAATTAAGGGAAATATCAATGTGAGACATATTCACATGGTTCCAAAATACTGCTTTAAGCAATTTGAAGTGAGAATTACATAAATCTATACCAGGAGGTAAGAAGTTTTTTTTGTTTTTAAGGTTTATTTATTTATTTGAGAGGCAGAATTACAGAGAGGCAGAGAGAGAGAGAGAGAAAAAGGTCTTCCATCTGCTGGTTTACTCCCCAAACTGCCACAATGGCTGCAGCTGAGCTGATCCAAAGCCAGCAGCCAGGAGTTTCTTCTGGGTCTCCCACGTGGGTGCATCTTCTGCTGCTTTCCCAGGCCATAGCAGAGAGCTGGAGCAGAAGTGGAGCAGCAGACTCGACTGACTCAAACTGGCACCCATATGGGATGCTGGCTCTGCAAGGCAGTGGCTTTACCCACTATGCCACAGTGCCAGCCCCAAGAGATAAGTTTTAAACTCATGTTTATGGAGGTACAATTTACATATAGTAATATAATACATGCTCTCCAGGTGTTCAGTTTTGTTTTGACCAATCTATTCAAGTTCACAGCCCAGCATTATATGGAATGCATCTCTCATCCTCTACCGTTTCCTTGGAGAATCCTTTCTCTTCTCCTACCCTCTATCAACCACTTATGTTTTCTTGTACTGTAGTTTTCTAGCTTTCTCCTGGGTAAAGGCATATTGCTGTATGAATAGAACCACACAGGATGTCATCAGTGAGCCTGGCTTATTTTACTTAGCACAATGCTGTTGAGACCCAAGGTGATTTTTGAAAAGCGGAGATCATTCTTTTATATATTCTTGGCACATTATTGGAAAATTGCACCAGGGAATCCCTCACACATTTTCTACCACGCAGGTGACTGTATTACTTTCTAGGGCTGCTGTAATGAATTGCCTCAGACTCAGTGGCTTAAGACAACAAAAATCTATACTCTCACAATTATGGAGACAAGAAGTCTGAAATCACACTGTCAGGGCTGATCCCTCTGGGGCTCCGGAGCAGATTCCATTCTTTGCCTCCTCCAGCTTTTCGTGGATGCTGGCATTCCTGTTGGCGGCTGTGTCATGGACTCTGTCTCCAACTTCACCTATCCTCCTCTTTTCTGTGTGTCTCCCCACTATGTATTTCTTATCAGGATACGTGTCCATCAATTTAGGTTCAATTTTTATAATCTAGGACAATCCCATCTCAAGACTCTTAATTCCATCCCCAAAGAGCCTTTTTCCAAGTAAGTTCATATTCAAAGGCTCCACTTTTTAGGATATGGACACATCTTTACTGGGACCACCATTCAACCCACTGCATAACACTCTCTGTCTCACCAAAATTCACATCTCCTCTTTGGATGAAATTCATTCATCCCATCCCAACATCACAACATGTCTCAGCAATTATAATATCAGCTCTAAACTCAAAATCTATCACATCAAAAATTTCAAAGTCTATTCATTGGAATCTTTCAGATCAGGTTGAGACTGGGGATTATTGATCCTAGACCCATTTTCCTAATCATCTGTTTCACATGTGAAACTATAACACAAGTATCTATTTTCAAGATACATTTGGTCTGCATACATAGAATATGTGTGTATAACACTAACCAGGGGTTAGTGTTGTGGTGCAGTGGGTTAGGCCATGACTTTTGATGCTACATCCCATATTGCAGTGCTGGTTGGAGTCCTGGCTACTCAGCTTCCTATACAGCACCCTAATATGCCTGAGAAAACAGTGGATGGAGTTCCTGGCTCTTAGCTTCAGTCTGGCCCAGCCCTGACTATTGTTGCTATTTGGGGAGTTAACCCAGTGGATGGAAATCTCTCTCTCTCTCTCTCTCTCTTTTATCTCTGCCTTTCAAATGAATGAATGGAATGAATGAATAAATAAATCTTTTAAGAAACAGATATTACCATTCCAAAAAAGAAGAAATGAAAGTAATATGGAGGTAATTAGCCCCAAGCAAGTTCAAACTCCAGCAGTGCAAGTTCTGTTCAGTTTCTGTAGCTCAAGATACTATGCTTAGGGCCTGCAGCAACTCTGTAGGTCTCTATGCCTGCAACTTTTAATTTCTAACTCTATGCTCTTGACCTCTGCCCCTGCACCCACACTGTTTTCCCCAGGATCATTCTTCACGCAAACAAGGTTCATGTTTGCAGTTGAGTAGCTCTATCAGTCCATTTCCTGTTTGTAGAATTTTGAAAGACCAGCAGCCTTCTTTCACTTATCTTGTCTCTGTCTCCTTTTGTTCATGCTGGCAGTGTTTCTGCTTATGTAACAGTCTTAAAAATCTTTGGGTTTCCCATGTATGTCATAGGAATCTATGGCATTAGATAAGAGAGTAGTCAACAGCCATTTCCTAGATAACCATCTCTCTATTTTCAACTTACACTGAGATGGTTGAATGGCTCAATCTCTTCTGCAACAGTTGTCCTGCCAGTCTCGTAGACTTCTCTCCAAGGCCTGCACACACAACAGCAAACTTTGCATCCTTTGAAATACAGACAGGCTGAGTACTTCCAAATCACCGATTACTGGATCCTTTCTGCTTAATAGTTCCTGTCTCAAATGATCTTATTCTTACATTTAACTGTACACAAGAAGAAACCAGGTCACACAGTCAACATTTCTCTTGGACATCTCTCCAGTTCATTGCCTAAAAGTTCTGCTTCCCACAAAACTGTAGAACTGTAGAACTGTAGAACTGTAGAACACAATTCAGAATTATGGTTTCTGTGACTGTATAACAAGGAATTATTTTCCTCCAGTTTTCAATGATATGTTTTTTTAAGATTTATTTTTATTTACTTGAAAGACAGAATTAAAGAGAGAGGTAGAGACAGAGAGAGAGGTCTTCCATCCTCTGGTTCACTGTCCAGATGGCTGCAATGGCTGGAGCTGCGTGGATCTGAAGCCAGGAGCCAGGAGCTTCTTCTGGGTCTCCCACATGGGTGCAGGGACCCAAGGACTTGGGCCATCTTCTACTGCTATCCTAGGCCATAGCAGAGAGCTGGATAGAAGTGGAGGAGCCTGGACTCGAACCGGTGCCATATGGGATGTTGGCACTGCAGGTGGCGGCTTTACACACCACAGAGCCAGCCCCATACTGATTATTTTCAGAAGACAAATAACAACTGTCCCTAAGTCTTCTGGGGGAAGGAGGACTTGTTCCAGGACTCGTTAATGATACTGAAAAGCTGAGGATGCTCAGGTCCCTTATGTAAAATGGCACAGTTGGGAAGGTGTTTGGTGTAGCAGTTAAGATGCGGCTTGGGACACCTGCATCCCATATTGGGCTGCTAATCAGTTGACTTTAAGTCAAGGAGAATATCTTCAATAATCAATGTGGTCCTGACCCAATCATTTGAAAAGTCTTAAGAGAAGAACCAAGGCTTCCCTAAGGATGAGGAATTTAAGAGTCTCCAGCCACACCCTCCTAGTGGTCTGCCTGCGGGATTTTGGTTTCTGTTCTTTCCTTATCATGGTGATAGCTGTTGCCAAATGCTCTCTCCTTGAGGTTTCTCTATAGCCCTCCACTTTCCTTTAAGTCTTGCTCTTGGTTTTAAGGTTTTACCATAACCTTGAAAAAAGATTCAAACAGGGTGCAACAAGTGTGGCTAACAGATTTTACAAACTTTTCCAGAAAGCTGAAAAACCGTAACAGTCATAGCCCTTGACTTACAGTTCCTGTCTCTGTCTGAAATAAGAAAAAGGATTTTTGCGGGGGAGGTGATTTATTTGAATCAGAGGCTCACTAAACACCTCTTCTACTAATTTTTCCTTTGGTTAATTTTCTAGGACTTTTTTAAAATTTGAAGGTTGACCAGACACAGAGCAGTGGATTCCTCTATGTCTTTGTGACCAGTCCTCTTCCCTGCTGAGAGATGGCTCATCTTTGTCTATTATCTCATATATTTTTAGCTGACAGAAAAAAGTATATTTTTAAATTATAAATTAATTTTAAATTAAAATTATTTTTAAAATTTTAACCAGTTTAAATTATAACCAGATTTTAAATTACAACCAGTTTAATACAGATAACAAATGCCATTTTTCTAGCCTAATAATGTGAATATTTCTAAAAATATCAAGATTCAGAGCATGGCTGTTTATAATACCCAAGGTAATCATCACTGATTGCATTCCTGACAGTTCATTTATTTAGGATGACCGAAAGGGACTTTTCAAAATGAAAGCTTTGGTGTCATGAATGCTAAAACAGAAGGCTGAATAAACTGACCCTAGAAAGAATGATCAGAATTTGCTTCATTCCCTATGTCTCTAAAAATAAAGATAATTTATTGCAAATAAAGGACCCAGGAAGAATTTCTTAAGAGCAAATATGGTAATATTCTACCTTTTCATAATATCACTATATGGGTTTCAAAGCTTTTACAAATTTAGTACAGTACTTCCAATCAATAGGAATTAATATGTTCAGGTTTTGTCTTTATAGTCCCTGTTCAAGCTCAATAAGCATAAGAATACACAATTATCTGTTGAATCTTAGAATTTTTCCAATACAGGCAAATTAAATGTCAGATAATGTGAATCATTTCGGATTTTTTTCTATGTTAACTGTGAAAATGAGCTACTGTGTCCATGGTGATTGTCCTAGAGCCTACAAATGTCAGATATATGGTCACAAAAGTAGGATTCAGTGCTGTGGAAGCAGGAGTCTGTGTGACAGAAAAACTGCACAGTTTTCTATTTTTCAATCTTGTGACTGTCCCTAACTCCCTTGCCTCATTTCCTCTTAATGGCTGCCTTTTAAATTGGAGAAAGTATGTCTCCAGCAGAAAATAAAGGTTAAGGTTTTCTTTCTTTTTTTTTTTTTTTTTGACAGGCAGAGTGGACAGTGAGAGAGAGAGAGACAGAGAGAAAGGTCTTCCTTTTGCTGTTGGTTCACCCTCCAATGGCTGCAAAGGCCAGTGCACCGCGGCCGGCGTACCACACTGATCCAAAGCCAGGAGCCAGGTGCTTCTCCTGGTCTCCCATGGGGTGCAGGGCCCAAGCACTTGGGCCATCCTCCACTGCACTCCCTGGCCACAGCAGAGGGCTGGCCTGGAAGAGGGGCAACCGGGACAGGATCCAGCGCCCCAACCGGGACTAGAACCCGGTGTGCCGGCACCGCAAGGTGGAGGATTAGCCTAGTGAGCTGCGGCGCCGGCTTAAAGGTTAAGGTTTTCAAATGCTTCTCTAGGAATTGTATGTATCAAAGTTTCTTTATGTGGATCAATTAATCTTTAAATACCAAAATTATATGTGAAAGTTCTTCAAAACATTCATATAAAATGCAATTGAAAGATAAGTTTATTTTGTTGCAAGTTTGTTAAAATTCCTTACATATGAAGACTCTTCAAATAATTCATGAGAAATACATGTTGTGAAAAAACTATGCCAGGGCTGGCCCTGTGGTATAACGGGTAAAGCTGCCACCTGCAGTGTCAGCATCTCATATGGGTGCTCGTTCGAGTCCCAGCTGCTCCACTTCCGATCCAGGTCTCTGCTATGGCCTGGGAAAGCAGTAGAAGATGGCCCAAGTCCTTGGGCCCCTGAAGCCATGTGGGAGACCTGGAAGAAACTCCAGGCTCTTGTCCGGCATTGTAGCATAGCAGATAATGCTGCTGCTGTAACACTGGCATCCCACGTGGGCACCGGTTTGAGACCCAGCTCTGCTATGGCCTTGGAAAGCAGTAGAAGATGGCCCAAGTCCTTGGGCCCCTGCTCCCACATGGGAGACCAGGAAGAAGCACCTGGCTCCTGGCTTCGGATTGGCACAGCTCTGGTCATTGCAGCCATTTGGGGAGTAAAAAAAAGGAAGGAAGACTTTTCTGTCTCTCCCTCTCATTCTCTGTAATTCTTCCTCTCAAATAAATAAATAAAATCTTAAAAAATTCACCTATTAATCGTCCAATTTATTCACCTCTCATGTCTTTTCCAACCCAACCCTTTCTTGTATTCCTCTATGCCAAACTGCACTTTCATGTGGAGTTATCTTATGTCCCTTATAGATTGGAAGCTCTTTGTAGGAAGTGATCATTATCATGACTGCTGGCATAAAGCAGATATGTGTAAATGCCTGCTGAATTTAAATATTTAAATGTGAAATGTCAAATTCTTATAGAACAGTTATGGTATGTGTTGACAGCATAATAGAGAAATAGAGGTAGAAGACAAGCTAGCCCTACCTCATGACTGTCTATCTGGACTTTCTGTTCACTCTCACCTGATTAGAGAAATGAAAGTTGCACACTCAGGTGTTCTATGCCATGCATAGCGTAGACACCCAACTGAACATCTCCAGGCAGTTGTTGAGAGATGTCTGTATCTTTCCTACAAAGAATACATAACTCAGATGTTTGGGTCCAGTAATTCTGACAAACACAAACACATTTTGAATGTTCAACTCCCCACATATTTTATGTAACTCTTTTTACCCAAAGAAAACATATGTGTCTGGTGGGGATTGGTGGAGTGATTTAGGGAGATAAAAAATAACAAACATTTCATTCAATGGCCATTGACTCCCTTTACAGAGAGCTATCCCTGGAATTTTTCACATATTATTCCTTCCTTACTCTCCAATGGCTTGGTGGTCAGAAAAATGTGTGATAATTTTCCTGTGAGATTAAAACAGAGACTTTTAATAAGAAAGTTACAGCATAAGGCAAAATGTGAGTGGTGGTTCAAGAAGCCACGTTGGGTCATAGAAAACCATGAGCCCCAATCTTAGCTGCTAACACAATACCTGTTCCAACTCTCTTCGTGTTAGGTGAGCTCCAAGAGGGCTAGATCCTGTCAACCCTATGTTCTGTTGTATCTCAGCACCTAGTCCAGTGCCTTGCACACAGGTGTTCAAGAAAGATTTGTTATATGGAAGACTGAATTCTCCCCTGTTTAGAAAGTATTTTTTTTTTATTGTGTTACCAACTGTTGTGATACTTCTGTGGTTCCTTATAAAATAGTCTTTGTATAAGGACTAATTCAGTACGTATCAATTGATTTACAATGTGTTTGCATGTGTGTGTGTGTGTGTGTGTGTGTGTGTGTGTTATGAAATGAGATGCATGACAGAGTGGGATGGGTACAAAAAGGGCTAAATTTTTTTTTTTATTTGACAGATAGAGATAGACAGTGAGAGAGAGAGAGACAGAGAGAAAGGTCTTCCTTCTGTTGGTTCACCCCCCAAATGGCCGCCACAGCCAGGGCTACGCCGATCCGAAGCCAGGAGTCAGGTGCTTCCTCCTGGTCTCCCATGCAGTTGCAGGGGCCCAAGCACGTGGGCCATCCTCCACTGCCTTCCCAGGCCACAGATGAGAGCTGGACTGAAAGAGGAGCAGCTGGGACGAGAACTGGTGCCCATATGGGATGCTGGTGCCACAGACAGAGGATTAACCAAGTGAGCTAGGGCGCCGGCCCCAGAGTGCTAGATTTGCAGTCAGTTTGAATCCCTTCTCTGGCATTCCTAGATATGTTACCTAAGCCATTCCTTGAATCTGTATATGAAAATGTTTGCAAATTATTAGGCAACATAAACATGCAAATAACATTCCAAGTCGAGTTAGGATGGATGAAATGGCTGTGTTTCTGAAGCTGTTTGGTGAGAGGTCTTGGCCATCATCTCAGCCACACAGCTCAGCAACGATACTGTCAGCCAAGTGCACATGCTCCTTGCAGCAGTTCCAGTTCCCATAGGAGGCTGATAACATCACAGAGGTGGTGCATCCTGCTGTGAACAAGAACTGCACACTGCATAGGCATTATAATGGCTTCTCAGATTTGTCTTTATGTTTTTACTTTTGCAATCTTTGCTATGTCTTGCACGCATTACTTAACAAGAAGGTTTCAGAGAGAGGCTTTCAGCTCTGTCCTGCTGATGAACACTTGGAAATTTACACCCAGGTTCTGCGACAAAGACAGACAGGGTTAACGTGTGTTATTGCTCAACATACTGGCTTGAAGTTGGCAGTTTTGCAAAGGCTATAAATCCAGAAATGACAAGAAAGCCACAGGTAGACTCTCATATCAATCCTTCGTTTTAGTTTAAAGTCAAAATGCAAACACATGTCAGTTGTAGTAGTGTGTTATCAATCACCTGCCTGGATGCATGCAGGAATGTCCCTGTTCATCTCTGCCAGAGGACTAGCATAAGAAAAGATGAAAGGCATCCGGAGGGCTGGGTGAGTAGAGTGAGGGTTGCCCTTGAGGGGGAAAGGATCACAGAAAAACAATCCTGGAGGCACAAGGACATAAATCTGTTGAAAGCTGACATTATGTTAGTTATAGTTATTGTGCCAACTACATGCATGAATCTATGATCAATTACAAACTTAGTTAAAACATGACTCAGAAAACGTGCACATTCAAAACACCATCTTCTATTTCTAAAAGTAGAGGACAAAGTCATATCACCAACTTGAATAGCTAATTTTTTTCAATATAATTACTTGGTTGGTCAAAATTCCTTTCTGCTTGCACACTAAGGAATCCAGAGTGTTTTCTTTAAAAATGATTCTCCTCTGTTTATGAAGTGTCCATTGTAGTAATGACAGTGGCTGCCTAGATGATCAAGACATTCAATGTTCTTCCAAGTACCATTGGCAGAATCTTCACACTGGAAAACAGAGCTGAGTGTGTGTGTGGGTGGGGGGCAATGAGTGGTTGGGGAAATGAGAGGGGTGCACAGTTTGAGTGTATAACAGAATGACATAATTCTCACCAGAGGCCCTTTTGCCAGTAAGGAGAGAAACTAGAACTACCTGATTACTGAGGCTATACCTGAATAATGCTTTGCCCAATATTTCTTCAGTGTCCTTTGAAAGATACTCAATCTTTGCTCAGTTGAGGTCTTGTGGGATTCACAAGGCACTTTGGAGCTATGTCAAGAATACATTAGGATAAGTATTTTAGCTGCCATTTGACTGCTTGTGAGTATGTAAAGTTAGCATTCTGAAAATTTAGCACTTCAGGGAATGAGAAAGTGTTGGAATGCTTTGGGAGTTACTGATTGTGACTGTAAAAACCCGGAGTTGTATCAGCTCAGCAGTGAAAACAACAGAACGCCATTGTATTAATTTACACAGTAAAGGAATTTATTAGAGCATGTTAGACAGCCCACAGACTCTCTGAGAGGTTTAGATAATGGCCCATGGGAACTATGGAATGAGGAACAATGCCCAAACTACACTTTGAATTTAATTCAGTGGAGACCCTACTGCTGCTGCTGCTACATGGTGCAGATATACAACTTGCCTCACTGCTATCGGCAATTTGATTCTAGAATTCCCACCACGGATATCCCTGCAAGCCAATCATCTCTATTATCATTCACTCCAGATGAAGGATTCCCCTTGGCACCTACTTCTTCAAGTTGACTTTCTTCCATGTAGAAAACTCATGCCGGAATATCTGAGTTTTTGAATACTGGCAGCAGGAAAGGCTGGGGAGTCTCTGACACATACCCTTGGGAGGTAGGATGTGACAGGAAAATATTATAAATAATGGTAAGGGAATTCAAAAGATGCTGGTCCCATCCATGACAAAATTCATAGCAAAATGCTCTTGTTTGCTCTTTCCCCTCAGCTAAAGCAGGATTTCAGCCCCCCAGCAAAGATACCTTTACTATTTGGGGGAGTTCTGTATGAGTCTCCTCCATGCTCATACATTTAGACCATTAATGATGAGGAAAGTTGGAAAACAATGTTTGTCAACTCTTTTGGCACACTAGTCTGTTAAAAAAAAGGTCAACATCATCTTAATTACTTTCTAAAATCTCACAGAGCTTTGGGGAAACATATCTTTCAATTTCCAATTATAGTCAGGTCTGTGGCATCATTACTGGCCTCAGAAATGAATCCCATTGGGGCTTGATGCTGCACAAAATCTGGGAGATCTAATACTGAACTTAAAATAGTACAGCCCCTGTCCCCATTACCACTCAACTTTACTACTGGACAAAACTGCTTTCCTTTTCTCTTAAGATGACTTTTCTGCCATTAGATTCATCAATTTCTCCTGATTTTCTGCCGGCAAATTTGTCAAATCCATCAGAAAATTTCTGAATTCCTCCTTAGAACAATATGCTTTCTCAATTTTTGTATATATGAAAAGTCTATTTCACTTCTATTTTTGAAAAAATTCACTATGTATGGAATTCTAGATTTTTTATTCTTGAATTTATTTCACTCAATAACATAAAGATGTCATTCCACTTTCTTCAGGGTAGTAGTGTTTCTGACAAGAAGTTGACTGACATTCTTACCCTTGCTCCTAGGTTCCTGATGTGTCTTTGTTACTCTGAGAGCTTCTAATGTTTTCTTTATGTCACAGATTTTTAGTAATTTGAATATGATATACAGTGATACTTTCTTAATGTTTCTCTGTTTTGTGGAATGATGAATCTCTCTCAAAATAAAAATTTTAAAAAAGGTATTTTCTGACTTAAAGAAGCTGCATGAGTTTATTGGAAACAGACTGGCACTAAGTTGTATGACTTACCATTATGTATGGCAAATCACTTTCCAGGAAAACAAGGCAGATTTGTAGCATTTTTCTGATTTCCATGGTATGAATATTATTATGACAATAAATTTCATACTGTTAACCAGTAATTTCTGAGAGTAGCGAATGCAAGAGATGCACACAATTGGCTCCTAAAAGCCTATCTGAACTAGCTCCAGCACACCAGTACCTACCCTATAAGAAATACTAGTGAAATCTTTCCGAAAGAAGAAAAATGATACCAGATGGACATTTGGGTCTATATAAAGGAATGAAAAGTATTAGAAATTGAAAATATGTAGGTAAACATAAAATATCTTTTTTTTAAATACTTTACTTTAAAAGACCACTGGATTCCTAAAGCAAAAATACTACCAAGTGTACTGTGAGCTCTAGAGCAACCACTAAAACACAATGATAATAGCAAGAACAGTAATAAAGAGGCACAGGAAATAGGACAACAATGAAGGGAAATCTAGGGAAAACAGAAATTCAAAATAAATTATATAATTAATCCCTTCATCATACACCTTTAAAAAAGGTAGGGAGAGAGGATAAAAAAAAACAAAATAGTGCAATCAGAACATTTAAGACTAATCATAATGATTGTTACATGAAATGGAACTAATCTGGTAGCTCTAGTTACAAGGCACAAATGGTCAGATTTCCTTAAAGGAAGAACTAAGTATATGCTGTTCTTAACAAGCACATTTTGCACATAAAATATCGAGATTTGAAGAGAGTTTACAGTTCTTCAAATTGACCAACAATCATTCAATTCAGGCCGCCTGTAAGGAGTTCAGTAAGGCACAGAGGTAAAGAGCACAAAATCCCTAAGTCTAAACTCATGGGTACAACTACTAGTCGAACAGTACTCTATATCTTGTGCGGTTGTGTGGGTGCAGTCTGTTGAAATCTTTGCTTAGTATATACTAAATTGACCTTCTGTATACAAAGATAATTGAAAATGAATCTTGATTAAGAGTGGGATGGGAGAGAGAGTGGGAGATGGGATGGCTGCGGGTGGGAGGGAGGTTATGGGGGAAAAAGCCACAACAATGCAAAAGTTGTACTTTGTAAATTTAAATTTATTAAATAAAAAATCATGTTTTAAGATGAATGAAGTAAATGTATAAGTTCTGAATTTGGAATCAGAATATCTGGATAGGAAATCCCAGTTCTACATTTTACTTGCTGTACAATTTTTGCTAAACCATACCTCTCTGAGACTCAATTTTTTTTTTTTAATCTCTAAACTGTAGGTTCTTTAGGAAGTTGGGAGAGTCTTTGATCAGAATTGCCTGATGATCTTTAAAAACATTTGTGAGGCCACATGACAGGCTTTCCAAACTCTGATGTACTGTTAGGCCAGGTCAGGGGGTTCTAGGTAGCCTGTACATTTTTTTAAAATAAGCTCACCAGTGATTCAGGGAATAGCTCCCCACCCCACAGCCTATCCACCTGTTGAACATTACTTAACTAGGTTATTCTCCTTCACCCAAAATTTTATGATTGGTGAATATATAGATTGGTGAATTAACATAGATAAGAATTAATAACATCTTTAGCATCAGCAAGGCATTTATGAATTTCTTGCACTGTTCCAGACCCATTCTCCACCTAATATCTTGCCTTAGTTGGTGTATAATTTAAAATACTCCACCACCAGGCTCACTCATACTAGAGGGTATATATATATATATATATATATATATATAGAGAGAGAGAGAGAGAGAGAGAGAGAGAGAGAGAGAGACAGGCAGAGTGGATAGTGAGAGAGAGAGACAGAGAGAAAGGTCTCCTTTTCCACTGGTTTACCCTCCAATGGCCACTGTGGCTGGCGCACCGCGCTGATCCAAAGCCAGGAGCCAGGTGCTTCTCCTGGTCTCCCATGTGGGTGCAGTGGCATAAGGACTTGGGCCATCCTCCTCTGCACTCCTGGGCCACAGCAGAGAGCTGGACTGGAAGAGGGGCAACCGGGACAGAATCTGGCGCCCCGACTGGGACTAGAACCCAGAGTGCTGGCGCCACAAGGTGGAGGATTAGCCTATTGAGCCGCCGCGCCAGCCTAGAGGGTATATTTAAGATCATGGATACAAGAAAATTAAACAGACCAGTTTTTACATTATGAATTTTTGTTTCCTTAACATACTTTTTTTTTTAAAGAAGGCTTTTATTTAATGGATACAAATTTCATATGTGCAGCTTTTAGGAATATAGTGGTTCTTCCTCTGACCCCCACTACCATCTCCCCTCCTACTCCCTCTCCCATCCCATTCTTCTTTAAGGTTTGTTTTTAATTAACTTTTTGGAAAGCTTTTATTTAATAAATATAAATTTTATAAGTACAACTTTAGGATTGCAGTGGTCTTCCCCACATACCCGCCCTCCCACTCCCAAACCATCCCACCTAAAACTCCCTTGCCCATCTCATTCTTCATTAAGATTCATTTTTAATTATCTTTATATATAGAAGATCAACTCTATACTAACTAAAGATTTCAACAGTTTGCACCCACACAGACACACAAAGTGTAAAATACTCTTTGAAGATTAGTTTTACCATTAATTCTCATAGTACAACACATTAAGGACAGAGGTCCTACATAGGAATAAGTGCACAATGACTACTGGTGTTGATTTAAAAACTGACACTCTCATTTGACGTCAGCTATCACCCAATGCTCTTGTCATGAGCTTCCAAGGCTATGGAAGCCTCTTGAGTCCACAAACTCCAACCTTATTTAGACAAGGCCAGAAGCAAAGTGGAAGTTCTCTCCTCCCTTCAGAGAAAGATACCTCCTTCTTCGATGGCCCGTTCTTTCCACTGGGATCTCACTCACAGAGATCTTTCATGTAGGTCATTTTTTGCCACTATGTCTTGGCTTTCCATGCCTGAGATGCTCTCATGGGCTTTTCACCAGATCCAAATTTTTATGGGCTGATTCTGAGGCCAGAGCACTGTTTAGGACATTTGTCATTCTATGAGTCTGCTGTTTGGCCTGCTTCCCATGTTGGATAGTGTTCTCCTTTTTAATTCTATCTATTCTTACTAGCAGACACTTGGTCTTATTTATGTGATCCCTTTGACACTTAATGCCATCTTTATGATCAGTTATGAACTTAAACTGATCACTTTAACTAGTAAGATGGCATTGGTACCTGCCAGCTTATTGGGATTTAGAGTTCCATGGCAAATTTTTAGATTTCCCTTAATGGTAAGTCCATCGGAATGTGTGCTGAACTATGTATCTCCTCCCTCTCTTATTTCCACTCTTATTTTTAACAGGGATCAATTTTCAATTGGCTTTAAACATCTAAGAATAATTCTGTGTTAAGTAAAGAGTTCAACCTATGGTATTACATAGAAAAAGAAAATACTAAAAATAATAAAATAGTAAGCTATTCCTTGACAATCAGGACAAGGGCTGATCAAGTAATTGCTTCTCATAGTGTCAGTTTCACTCCTACAGGTTACTTTTTTAGGTGCTTAGTTAGTTGTCACAGATCAGGGAGAACATATGATATTTGTCCCTTTGGGACTAGTTTATTTCACTCAACATGATGTTTTCCAGATTCCTCCATTTTGTTGCAAATGAGTGGATTTTAATAACATTATATACAGAAGACCAGCTCTAGAGTAAGTAAAGATTTCAACAGTTTGCACCCTCCTACACACCAGGTATAAAGTACAGATTGAAAGCAAGTTTTATGGTTATTTCTCATAGTACAACTCATTAAGGACAGAGGTCCTACATGGGGAGTAAGTGCACAGTGACTTCTGTTGTTGTTTTAAGAATTAACATTCTTAATTTTGATGTCAGTGACCACCTGAGGCTCTTGACATAAGCTGCCAAGGCTATAGAAGCCTTTTGAGTCCATAAACTTGTCAATATTTAGACAGGGCCATTTGCAAAGTGGAAGTTCTCTGCTCCCTTCAGAGAAAAGTACATCCTTCTTTGATGGTTCCTTATTTCCACTGGGGTCTCACTCACAGAGATCCTTCATGCAGAACCTTTTTTGCTACTATGTCTTGGCTTTCCATACCTGAAGGCTCTCATGGGCTTTTCAGCCAGATCTGAATGCCTTAGGGGCTGATTCTGAGGTTAGAGTGCTAATATAGTTTTCTAATCAACTAGATTAATCTATACTGAGAAACTTTTTATTTATTTTTTAAATATTTATTTATTTATTGGAAAAGTAGAGTTATGCAGAGGCAGAGGCTGAGGCAGAGAGAGAGAGAGAGGTCTTCCATCTGCTGGGTCACTCCCAGCAGGTGGAACTGATCCAAAGCCAGAATCCTAGAGCTTCTTTGGGTCTCCTATGTGGGTATGGGGCCCAAGGACTTGCATCATCATCCACTGCTTTCCAAGGTACAGTAGCAGGGAGCTGTATTGGAAGTGGAGCCACTGGGACTCTGGTTGGATGCTGGCACTACAGGTAATGGCTTTGAGTATAAAGAATTCTCAGTGGTAAACTGAGCTCATTCCTCTCTGATACTGAACTCAATTGCCTCTAGAATGACAGTGAAAGTCATGATTCTGCACTGGCCCCGTTAAGTTTACGAAATAGTGGTAAGGTGTTGATTAAAGAAATTGACAGAAAATTTTCATTTTATAGGTTTTATGGGTTCTTAGATTAAGGCTCATTGTAACAGATTTGAGAGATCTTTTTGAATTTTGTGTTTGAGTCCATTAAATGCATCTGTTTGCCTCTCTCAGTTTGGCAAAAATAGAGCTCTATTATTGAAGCAGATAATTTCTGTTGTCCTTTACAGCTGTGACATTTTATGATTCTCTATTTTGAGCAGAATTGATATTTAGGTGTTCTTCAAGTCACCTTACATTCACAGTCCACCTGCTTGTCCCTGGCCTTGGCTCCTTGGCATCTTGCCATTCCTTTCCATTGACGGATTTCAAGTGGTGCTCTGTAACTCTGGTGATGTATTTACAGATATTTCCTTTCATGGTGTATACACAGAGCCAATAAAGAACACACTGATGAAACACACAGATCCTTCATGCAGTTGTCTGTGCAAGTCAGTTCACAATCTCATAACTGCTTAGGGGTTATTCCAATGCTGCCTTGGTCTCAGGCGGCTGGCATTGATCTGTTTGAAAAATCAATGAAGCCTATTCTATTGAAAAGAGCACTGAATTAGCTTTACTGGTTCACAAAATTGGAAAGTAGGTCAGTGTCCAACATTCCAGTAACTGCTGCTGGCTCTGTGGCAGACTCAGCAGCAGACACTGAGCAGCAGGACAGTCACTCAGGACCTCTAGGTCAGAGGGAATGTGCTCTCAAGATTCCATGAGGAGCTCACCCAGGCTTGTCCCCAGGGTTTAAACCGAATTGTCCCTTTCAGCCTTCATCCAGGGCTATGAGACATAATTCCCCACTACAGCATATGGTTTCTTTTAGTCTTAGTATGTCAGAGATGCTTCCTTTAATTATTTTTCCATTACTTTTCACTTTTTAGAAAGACTTATCCATCTCTCCCCTGAGAGTGCTAAGAACTCTGTATTATTTCATTTCTAATGTGTTGCATTTCAAAAGACTTGTCAAATTAAATCTTGGCAGAATAGGGGGTGCTAATTAAGCAAGAGTGGGTCATGCTCTAATTTCCTGTCCTCAGTTAGGATGGAGGTCTTTTAATAGCAAGGCTTACATTAAGGGACTAAGAATTTTATTCTAATAATTATGAGTGTCACCCTCATATATAGGTCAAATGAAAGACCTTACAAATCCAACTGAGTGAGACCATTGATGACTTCAGAGGGAAGGAGATGGAATGGGGCTGGAATGGCAAGAAGCCCTAGCCAGGAATGGTGCAGGAGTGGAGACCTAAGCTTATGTTCTAGTATTACCACATTTGCAAGGGACTCAGCATTTAGGGTACAACTCTTGTGCTCCTTGGTGGAGACCTGGACCTGTATCGAATTAGAGCCAGATCTTATTAAAAATCAAACAGTATGTGAAATAGTTCCCCTTGACATCACATTTCAGTTTCCCTTTCCAATGCTTCAATTCCCAATACCTCACCTTACTTTCTCATATTCTCCCTGACAAAGAAGGTTTCTGTCTCATCTCAGGTGCTGACCATAAACCTAAGTCCAGGAAGACTCATTCAGAGATTCCCAAGACAAAGCTACCTGAACTTAAGCAACACTGTGACCCTGTTGCTTTCTCTGCAAGATAAAACAAGCTTTGAGGGAGAAGAAACTCCTTCTACTCCATGGTGGAGCATCAGGAACTATGGTAGGGACAAGAGAGACATTTGAGGTGATAGCTTCCCAGTGTTTGGGGATTATACACCATGTAGACCTGGCAATGACCTTTGGAGCATGATACTGCTGCTACAGCATTGAGTGTATTTGCTAGATAATATAAGGGAGAAGGAAAACAATTAGTTAATGAGGATCTTGTAATTTTGGAAAATGCTCTGACATACCTTATTTTTATTCAGAATCTTGGTGTCATTATGAAGATGGAAAAATCAGGCATTATTTTGACCACTGTGTTAAACTGGAAACTAAATCTCAGAGCCCTTAGCTCTGCTCTCAATAGCCACAAGTTAGTGTTTGTACTGGAGAAGTCATATCCTTGCCCACAATTTGTCTTGCACTGAACCTATGTGTGTGTGTGTAGCATTAATTCTGTACATTCTGCTTAAAGTGCCATTTCAGAGCACGTCCATTTAAAGTCCATTTAATAGGAGCCAAAACAAACATATATGGCTTTTAGGATTCTAAAGCTGTAGAGTACAGAATCTAAAGCACAAGCTCGCATGCTAATACTTTATTAGGGGCTCAAACCCAGGAAATTAAGAGTAAAAGAAAGAAGAAAGTGAGGCAGGTAAGGAAGGAGACTTGGGTGAATGCTGTGATATATTAGCTGAATGTGACTTCAGAAATGATGGGCTTATTCCCCCAGGTGATGGAACTGCTGCTGAGAGATAGCCCTTAACTATTAGTCCTTTTAAGGAATGGCCTTGGCAGAAGAGAGATGCCTCATGTGATAACATACTCTTCCCAGAGCAGAACACTACCAGTGATAGCCTGCAGACCAGGTGCCTTTGCCTCAGTTTGAGACAACCTTGAAGGGCCCTCTCAGTTCCAGAGTGCCCCAGGAGGTCCTCTTAGCCTTAGGGGTAGTCATCACTGTCAGCTCCTCCCTTTTCCCCTCTCTGCTTCCAGTTCTTCTTAAGATTACATCCTAGTAAGCTTCCTGTATGTTAATCCCAGTCTCAGTCTTCTTCCCAGGGAACTAGACTTTGCAAAAACATATATTTACATTCTAATCAGGACTATACTAACATTCCTCCCTTTTGTGATAAAATAGTTTAAAGAGATATGAGTCAGCTGCAAATGCTATAGATCATATACTGGTCCAGTCAGCTGAGGATATCATACTAGTTGGACTAGAAAAGAAGTGGTAAATATTTTGGAGGCTTTAGCCCTAGTTTATGGGAGATAATCCCTATAAAGACTCAAAGATCTAACACATCTGTGGTATTTTGTGGTTTAGTGACTTAAGACATTTCCGTCAAATAAAGGAGAAACTATTATACTTTTTATCCCCCACTACAAAGGGAGAATCACAATTACGTTAGATCAGCTTCCTCAGACTCTGAGGCTACAAATTCCATATCTGGGAATACAGTGCTGACTTGTGTAACAGGTGACATAAGAGTCAGGCCCAGAGAAGGAAAGATTACTTCTGTCCTTAATGTGCTATACATTGTGAATTAATACTATAACTAGTACTCCAACAGTATTTTTCACTTTGTGTTGCTATGTGAGGGCAAACTGTTGAAATCTTTACTTAATATATAGTAAACTGATCTTCTGTATATAAAGAGAATTGAAAATGAATCTTGATGTGAAGCAAGGGGAGAGGGAGTGGGAAAGGGGAGGGTTGCGGGTGGGGGGGAAGTTATGGGGGGGGAAGCCATTGTAATCTATAAGCTGTATTTTGGAAATTTATATTCTTTAAATAAAAGCGTTATAAAAAAAAGGAAATTGCATAGAAAATTAATCAATTTAAAAATATATATATCATGTAGGATCTCTGTCCTTAACATGCTATACATTGTGAATTAATACTATAACTGGTACTCCAACAGTATTTTTCACTTTGTGTTGCTATGTGAGGGCAAATTGTTGAAATCTTTACTTAATATATACTAAACTGACCTTCTGTATATAAAGAGAATTGAAAATGAATCTTGATGTGAACGGAAGGAGAGAAGGAGTTGGAAAGGGGAGGGTTGCGGGTGGGAGGGAAGTTATGGGGGGGAAGCCATTGTAATCTATAAGCTGTATTTTGGAAATTTATATTCTTTAAATAAAAGCGTTATTAAAAAAAAAAAAAAGAGTCAGGCCCAGAGAAGGAAAGATTACTTCAGACAGTATAGGCAAGTAGCCTGGTGTTTTGGTAATTTCACTGCACATCCTCACATAGTATTGGAACTCCTAGAACAAGATCCCACATTGCATCAGACCAAGTAACCAACTCTACAGCAAAAGAGGTGCGCCAGTGAATGCCTGGCTTTATCACATACTTCCCCAAATAGAAGCTGCTATCCAAGAAGAGTCTGTTGAGGGCATAACTGAATCATCAGCTCAGGGTAAAACCTTTCCAAGATGGAGAAATCCTCTAGGACACAGTGAATGCTCTGAGTCTAAATAACAATTGTGATACCATATTGTGTCCCTAGTAATTAGAACACATGACTCAAGAACCCAAGGGTTGGAAGCAAGAATGATCTGTTTCCAATGACTTCCAAGTACCCATTTGAGGAATTCAGCTCCCCATTTCATTCCCACAACTCAACTTTTTGTATTTTCATTCCAAAGAGGAAACATTTCAACCAGAGGATACATGAAGAGTCACACCAAACTCTAAGATACGACTGCTGCCTAGGCACTTGGAAGTCATCCTGTTGCCAGAGTAATTGAAACTGAGGTTGAGTTAATGCTATAAAACAAGGGAAGGATGAAATATGTTTGGCTCCCAGCTGATTTACTTGAGTGTCTCTTCAGATAGTAATCCTAGTCTGCAAATGGCATGGTGTTCAAGAGTCTCAGATTTCTCAGGTATAAGGAACTGTGTCATACTATGAGAGTGAGACTTGCCGAGGTGCTAGGTGAGGGTAAAGGGAATTCAAAATGAGCACCGTTTGGATTAATTCTGGGAGACCATTCCAGATGCAAAGCTCCTTGTGGCTGAGGTCTTTTTTATTTTTAATATGGCTGTTTCACAGATTTTTTTAAAATGATGGATTCATTTATTTTAAAGGCAGAGTTACAGAGTGAGGAGAGAGGAGAGAGGAAAGGAGAGAGGAGAGAGGAGAGAAGAGAGAGGAGTGAGGAGAGAGGAGAGAGAGAGAGAGACAGAGAGAGAGAGAGACAGAGAGAGAGAGAATCTTCTATTTGCTGGTTCACTTCTCAAATGGGCACAATGGCTGAGGCTGGGCCATGCTGAAGTTAGGAGCCAGGAGCTTCCTCCAGGTCTCCCACATGGGTGGCAGGGGCCCAAGAACTTGAGCCATCTTCCAGTGCTTTCCGAGGCACATTAGCAGGGAGCTGGATCGGAAGTAGAGCAGCCCGGACTCAAACCTGTGCCCATATAGGATGCTGGTGCTGTAGGCTACATCTTACCCTGCTGCACCACAGCATCAGCCCTATGGCTGTTGTCTTAATTGAGATTACCTCACAATCAAGCTTCTTTCTCTGCCCAAACTGCTTCTTTTTCTTCCCTTCTAAGGGATTTATGCCAAGAGAATTTCTTATTACTGCACACCAAACTGTATCAGAGCCTGCTTCCCAGGGAACACAACCTGGGGGAAAAGGCATCTACAACAGGTGCATCATCGAGGTGGGCACTCTGATCACTAAACATGCCCAGTCTCTCAATTATTGCAAGACATCTGAAGAGAGGTTGCATGAAGGCCTGCATCTCAGAATAGTCTAGGAAGCTCACAAACTTGTAAAGCTGCTGGCAACAGCAACAAAAACTTCTGACCAAAGGAACGGCATGAGCCATCAGTAGTACCCCTTTCATCATAAAGGACAACGAGTGGCTTCAGTACATAGTGCTGAATAGAGGTCATATGGAACAAAGTCAATAATCAGGATAATTAATAGGTATGTATTTATATGTATATGGTTCTTTCAGGCTGAACTACTTATGTATTTTTCTTATTTTTTAAAGATTTATTTATTTATTGTAAAGGCAGAGAGAGAGAGAGAGAGAGAAAGGGAGAAAGAGTTTGATTTTCCATTCTCTGATTCACTCCCCAAATGGTTGCAATGGCCATGGCTGGGCCAGGCTAAAGCTTCTTCCATGTTTCCCACATGGGTTGCAGGGTCCAAAGCACCTAGGCCATCTTCTGCTACTTTTCCAGGTGCATTACCAGGGAGTTGAATTGGAAGTGGAGCAGCCGAGACGTCAATCAGCACCCATATGGGATGCTGGCAATGCAGATGGTGACTTAACCTGCTGTGCCACAATGCTGGCCCCATGCATTTATCTTTATTTGGAATACTTCTCTCTTCCAATGGGGGCAGGGGAGAGGAAACAGAATACTGATAAAGGTAGTAATGATGGTAGTAGTAATAATAATAAATTGTGTGGTTGCATAGTGCTTTGTAGATATCAAAAATGGAATAATATGCTTTCATAGAGGAGGAATTATGAGGCATTTTACCTCTAGTTACCTACAAGCATTTCAAGTTAGTTTCTCTTTTGGCAAAACAGGGTGAGACCCAGATGGTGGGGATGAACTGGTTTTTCCCAATCCAATGGAAATCTAGGAAGAAGCAACAGGTGTCCAAGCTTTGAAGGGCACTGTAGGTAAAATAACTCAACCACCACACTTTAAACATCAGGAAGCATATTCAGCAGGCTGGCACTATGGTGTAGTAGGCTAAGCCTCCACCTGTGGTGCCAGCATCCTACATGGGTGCAGTTCATGTACTGGCTGTCCCTTTTCTGATCCAGCCCTCTGCTATAGGCTGGGAAAGTAGTAGCAGATGACACAAGTGTTGGGCCCCTACATCTGCCTGTGAGACCAGGAAGAAGCTCCTGGCTCCTGGCTTCAGATTGGCCTAGTTCTAACCATTGTGTCCATTTGAGGAGTGAACTAGTGGTTAGAAGACCTTTCTCTCTCTTTTTTTTCTTAAGTTTTTTATTTATTTATTTGAGAGATGGAGTTACAGACAGTGAGAGGGAGAGACAGAGAGAAAGGTCTTGCATCTGCTGGTTCACTCCCCAAATGGTCGCCACAGCCGGAGCTGCTGAAGCCTATCTGAAGCCAGAAGCCAGGAGCTTCTTCTGGTCTCCACATGGGTGCAGGAGCCCAAGGATTTGAGCCATCTTCTACTGCTTTCCCAGGCCACAGCAGAGAGCTAGATCGGAGGAGGAGCAGCCGGAATTCGATCTGGCGCCCATACGGGATGCTGGCGCTGCAGGTGGAGGATTAACCTGCTGCGCCACAGCGCTGGCCCCCGACCCTTCTCTTTGCCTCTCCCTCTGGCTGTAACTCTGCCTCTCAAATAAATAAATAAAAATTTAAAAAGAAAGATATTCAGAGTGGGAAAATGAGTTCTGTGTCAACTTTTGATTTAGGAGGCAATGATTCCGAAAGAAATGACTGCATTCATGTGAAAATTAAGTAGTGGACTCATTAAAACTCCATCTCTTAAGAGAAGGTGACATGGATGGAGACTTCCATTTACTGAGTGCCTATTATGTTCCATGGGTCTCACATTCATTATTTCCTGTCATTAACTGATCAATTTTCACAAGGTGTTATCATTTTACGATTAATTAAGAGGTTAGTAGCCTGTGCAAGCCTGGGTTAAAAACTATAAGCTTTTAGAATCAAAGTCTGGTTTTAGTTTTTAAAAAAAGTTATTTGAGAGTGAAAGAAAGCACTCCCATCTGCTAGTTCACCACTCATATGCCTGCAACGGTCAGGACTTGACCAGGCCAAAGCTGAGCTAGGAATTCAGTCCAGGTCTCCCGATCACTTGAGCCATCCCCACTGCCTCCCAGGATGTTCATTGGCAGGAAGCTGGAGTCAAGAGCCAGAGACAGGGATCAAACCTAGGTGCTCTGACATGGAACATGGGCATTTCAACGGCTAGGCCAAACACCTGCTCCTCCCAAACATGATTTCTGACCCCCAAATATTAAGCTCATAAACAGCATCACATTGACTCCAGAAGTTAAGCAGTAAAACAATAGTGAAATCAAAAAAGTATGAAATCATATTTTTATTTTAATATGCTGTTTCCATTACTTTTTTCTAAATGAGTAAAAATCTCAAATATATGGAACAATGGTTTATCCTAAGTAAAAGCTGAACTTTCTGTTTGAATAAATGAAATGTTGACAAAAAGATGAGCAAAAACATCCAGGAAAGACACATTTATAATATCACCACTATCTGGGTTGGGGTTGCCAAGCCTTCTACCCCAGCATCTGCCTGCGTAAAACAACAGCATTGTGCTCCTTGTTCATAAAGGTTCCTCTTAGTCTTAAAATAAGAAAGGCAACAAAAATAAAGAAACCACCACAGGCCTGCATGGTTCTCCTCCCCTCATTCCCCTCAATGCAAATCTTTGAAACTTCCAAGAACAGAAACACAAATAGGGAGTGGGAACAGCCTCACTGAAATACCAGGGCAAACACAGGACCCAGTGCAGACACAGGACCCAGGTCAAACACAGGACCCAGTGCAGACACAGGACCCAGGTCAAACACAGGACCCAGTGCAGACACAGGACCCAGGGCAGACACAGGAAGAGCAGTTGCTTCAGGGGATGACAGTAGGTCAGAGTGAGCCTCTGCTGGTTTCGTTCACTGGCTTGTGCTGGTCTGTTACGCTGCCCTTGGTGAGCCTGCACGCTACTGTTCCAGCATAGTCATAACTCAGGTATTATCTGTGGGAAAAATGAACTGATGCCTTTAGACACAACTGTCTGATCAATCAAAAGGAATATTTAATATTTCTCTTAGCATACACTCTGGCAAAAAAAAGAAACCTAAATGAAAGATCTCTGCGAGTGAGACAGTAGAAAGAACGGGCCATCAAAGAAGGAAGTACCTTTCCCTGAAGGGAGGAGAGAACTTCCACTTTGACTATGAGCTTGTCTAAAGAAGATCAGAGTTGGTGAATTCAAGAGGCTTCCATAGCCCTGGAAACCCATGACAAGAGCCTAGGGTGATTACTGATGCCATAAACAAGAGTGTCAATTGTTAAGTCACTGTGCACTTACTCCCCATGTAGGATCTCTGTCCTTAATGTGTTGTACAATGTAAATTAATGCTATAACTAGTACTCAAACAGTACTTTACACTTTGTGTTTCTGTGTGGGTGCAAACTGATGAAATCTTTACTTAATATATACTAAATTGATCTTCTGTATATAAAGATAATTGAAAATGAATCTTGATGTGAATGGGATGGGAGAGGGAGTGGGAGATGGGAGGGTTGCGGGTGGGAGGGAAGTTATGGAGGGGAAAAAGCCACTGTAATCCAAAAGCTGTACTTTGGAAATTTATATTTATTAAATAAAAGTTGAAAAAATTCAGCTTAAGCTTAAAAAAATTCTCTTAGCTAAGAAATGGGCCCTACACTTTTTTTTCCCCCTCATTTCCTCCTTTACTTAATATGTTCCAGGGACAATACTAATTAGTTCATAATATTAACTTATTTAATCCTCATAAATGTGCTTATATTATTCATATCATAGAGTATATCACATTATATATTAGTAGATGATACACAAAAAAGGGAAATAAAAATCCTTGGTCAAGCAGTATCGTGGGGCTAGGATTTTTAATGAAACCAAGCAACTTTCCCATAACCACAATGCTATTCATTTATCAGTTAAACTCATGAGTTATACATGCTCCTATTTCCTAGTCTAGGCTTATTTGTTTATGAAACTCACTGATAATACTTGGCCCAACCTAAAGCATGTTAATCAGCTTTTATATAACATAGGCATCTTTACCCCTGGCCAAACACCTGCTCCCCCAACCATGATTTCTGACCCCAAATATCTGAACTGAAAGACAGTTGTGGTGAAATTACTAATTCCTGATAACACTACTATATTTTGGACTAGGTTTCACTTGTGGCTAACATTGTGTACCTATTTTATTGACTCACTTCTTCATCTCCAACTACAAGCTCCTCTGTAGCCTTCCAGCATCCATAGTTCCTTTTACTTTTCAGGCAGTGAGGAAAGTACATATAAAACGTCAGTGCCATACAAAGTATAAGATGTAGATAACGTTATCATATGTAGCTTACTGTGATTTATCACAAACTGTGAAGTACCTGGGGGTCATTACTCTCTGTTATCATGAGATCACATAAGCTCTTAGCTATAAGAGATATATATTCCTCGAATTCTTAGATTTTAAAGGATTTCAGAGTACTAGGTAGTTTATCTAGGACCTAATGTAGTGCCATAGAGAGATTCTCAAAGTTTGCCTGGTTAGAATTGTAATTTGACCACTACCTATGTTCTCGGAGAGAAAAAGCTGAGCAAATGGGGAGATCCTTGCATCACAGATAGGATTGGAGTGAACAGGGTTTTCCCCGGGGACTTGAATGACCTTATAAACCATGATTGGAGGGGACTGATGCTGTGGCACAAAGGGTTAAAGCCCTGGCCTGCAGCACTGGCATCCCATATGGTTGCAAGTTTGAGTCCTGGCTGCTCCACTTTCAATCCAGTTCCCTGCTAATGGCCTGGGAATCAGCAGAGGATGACCCACATCCTTGGGACTCTGCACCCACATGGGAGACCTGGAAGAAGCTCCTGGCTCCTTGCTTCAAATCAGCTCAGCTCTGGCCATTGTGTCCATTTGAGGAGTGAACCAGCAAATAGAAGAGCTCTCTCTCTATCTCTGTCTGTAACTCTTTCAAATAAATAAAATAAATTTTAAAAAAGATTAAAAATCCTATTAGTGGAGTCCTATGTTGTGCCTATGTTTGTCTGACTTGGCGCTGTGCTCAGAGAAGATCATGGAGAGGATGCAGACGAGCCAGGCTGGAATGGATGAGAGCTTTGTGGACTCCTTGACACTCTCCCATTGTCTGGTACGGCAAAACCGACAAGGAAATCAAGCCCGGCTCATCAAATAATAATGTGGGTAACAGAAATTGCAGCTTAGTGAAAAGGTATATGTCAAGACCAACGTTTCATATTATTTTGTTGTATTTATTAGAAATCAACAAGATCAAAACACGTGTGTCATGGACAGGACATAATAATTTTAAAAATTAGCATTGGTACACACTTAGTTGACTTTACACTTCCACTAATATCCACTCAGAATACAGAGGGTCTCTTGTAGGATTAAGGAGAGATTTAATGTTGTAGGATATGAGATCCAATGACTAATTGTGCTCTAGTTGAAGGATGTGTGAACTTTATTCTCCCCTGTTTTCCTGAAGGTAATACAGGTCTACAGCCCTGAATCCACAATTTTAGAAACGACAAGACTTTTATAACTTCTTTGCTAGCAATACCTCATCTGAACTCTCTTGGCAGCAAAATCAGCTTTGAACAAATAGGAAGCTGTTTATAGTCTATCCCATCCAGTGTGAATTATTTATACTTTTCTTAGCAAAAATATGTTTACATTTTTATAAAAGTATTTTTTATTTGAAAGACAGAGAGGGAGAGTGAGAAGGGGAGAGGAAGGGAGGGACGAAGGGGGACGGGAATGAGAGAGAGAGAGAGAGAGAGGGAGGGAGGGAGGGAGGGGGAGAGAGAGAGAGAGAGAGAGAGAGAGAGAGAGAGACCAAGAGAGATAGTAATATCTTCTATCTGCTGAATGAAATGGCCTCAATAGCCGGAGCTGGACCAGGTTTAGAACTCAATCTGGGCCTCCCCCTTGGGTGGCAGCAACCCAAGTACTTGAACCATCATCTACTGCCTCTAGGAAGCTCATTAGCAGGAAGGGGGAGTCAGAAGCAGAACTTGAACTTGATCCCAGGCATTTGAATACAGAATGTGAGGGTCCTAAATGGCCTCTTAACATCTGGAACAAACACCCATGCCAGAATGTGTTTCATTTGGGGTTGCTTCCCCAGGTCTGGAAGAGAGTAACTGCCATGTGTTCCTTTTAGCTTTCTAATGTTAACAAAGTACATCTCCAAACAAATCTGGTTCCAAGGGCTGCAGGTATTAGACTGGGGATTTCTAAATAAGGAATAACCCCTCCCTGTATACAGGTCTTCTTGTCATCCCATGGAAACCAAAATGTGTTTGAATTGGCAGCAAGCCATCAGCTTAATCCTTTATTATATTAACAAGGAAAAGAGGTTAAGTTTCTTATTGGTTTCTGAAAACAAATCAGGGGACTCTATTATAGTGCTTTTCTTCATAGGGATAAATATTTGATTTTCTATTTTTTATTGTTAAAAGCATCCTGGTTTATAAAAAGAATGACCTGCTTTCAATGTCTGTTCTATCCAATGAAGATTAAAGAAGAGCAGTGTTTATTGTGCATTTTCCACTGCAAACAAATGATTCCAATGATTCAGGAGAAAGCATATGTCTGAAACTTACAACATTCTCAGAGGTAGTTCCAGACTCAGGCCAGTTATAGTTCTTTTTGATAGATAGTAAGTGTGAGACAAAGGCATAAAGATTTCCTTTCTAGGAGTTATTGGTGATCAAGTCATATTGCAGAAGATTACAATTTTGTTTTTTAAAAAAACTTTTTTTCCTTTCTTCTCCCTACTCTATTATTAGGCTAATGCTCTACCTGCTGCAGGTATGCTTTTGAACATGTTACAAATCACAAGTTGGTTCTGTTGCCTTTGGTGGGGCTGAGACAGGAGGTAGAGGGACAGGAAGTCAACTGGAACAAGGTTCAAAGGAAAGAGGTAGGAATACTTCCCTGGATTCAAGCAGGTTTCCCTCTGGTCAAGAATAAAATGATGAGAGATTATTGCTCTACCACTTCAGTGATGCTCTGGGAACTCCAACTGAAGCCTTTTTGGATGTTCTTTTCTTTCTAGCCCATGGGACAACCCCTCTCTCCCCAGGCCAGGCTTCTGTTCTGTATGATTCAACACCAGTTCAACTGTCATGAATTTCAGGGAGCTTCCCTCAAGGCGATACTTCCAACCTGTTCTTTGCATATCCAGCAACATGGATTATGTAGCATCACAATAATTTACAAGGCCAAACTTTTATATAGAATTATCTATTGCTTCCAATTTATCTAAATAAATTATCTTAACTATTGAATTCAGACATGATCTTCAACAGGTGATTAAACATATATCTTGGTTAAATAATTTCTGTATTATATTAGGAGACATAACACATGCCTGTACATCTGGCAAATGCAGAAGATACTTGAATGATTACCTAGTCTGTGTGTGAAGTTCAATTGATAATTCAACTTTTCATGGAAGAACTGTTTCTTTCACTGGGAAAAGATTACTGTTTTGTAAGAGAAAATATAATGGAAGTTTTAGAAAATTCCTTCTTCAAGTCAAGTATTCACAATTCATTTGACTGTAATACAAGCTAGGCTCTTGTTTTGTAAAGAATCCTAAAGTTAGTAACCATCCTTCCCCTAATCAAAACAAGGACTTTTAGCATCCAACAAAACAGTTTTCTTACAAATTATGTGAAAGTAGCCTAAAGTTTTAGTTTGAGCCCATTTTTTTCTTTTTTGACAGGCAGAGTTAAAGAGAGAGAGAGAGAGAGAGAGAGAGAGAGAGAGAGAGAGAGAGAGAGAGAAAGGTCTTCCTTCCGTTGGTTTATCCTCCAACTGGCCACTACAGCCTGTGCGCTGCGGCCAGTGAACCACGCTGATCCAAAGCCAGGAGCCAGGTGCTTCCTCCTGGTCTCCCATGCAAGTGCAGAGCCCAAGCACTTGGGCCATCCTCTACTGCCTTCCTGGGCCACAGCAGAGAGGTGGACTGGAAGAGGAGCAACCAAGACAGAGTTGGTGCCCCAACTGGGACTAGAACCTGGGGTGCCAGCGCCACACGTGGAGGATTAGCCTAGTGAGCTACAGTGCCGGCAAGTTTGAGCCCATTTTTAATCTCTCAGGAATTATGATCAATTTTTTAGATAACATTTGCATTTTCATCTTTATTTTTTTATTATTATTATTATTATTATTATTATTATTTTTGACAGGCAGAGTGGACAGTGAGAGAGAGAGACAGAGAGAAAGGTCTTCCTTTGCCGTTGGTTCACCCTCCAGTGGCTGCCGCGGTCAGCACGCTGCGGCGGGCACACTGCGCTCATCCGATGGCAGGAGCCAGGTGCCAGGTGCTTTTCCTGGTCTCCCATGGAGTGCAGGGCCCAAGCACTTGGGCCATCCTCCACTGCACTCCCGGGCCACAGCAGAGAGCTGGCCTGGAAGAGGGGCAACCGGGACAGAATCCGGTGCCCCAACCAGGACTGGAACCCGGTGTGCCAGCACCGCAAGGCGGAGGATTAGCCTGTTGAGCCACGGCGCTGGCCTGCATTTTCATCTTTAAACAATGAATTTGTTCACTATTGCCTCTTGTGTTTTTCTGAATTCATTTTGAATTCTGAATTTACTTTCATTGTTAATTTTTATTATTAATTCTTTCAATGAGAGGCCTTAAACTTTATAAGTCTAAAGTTTATTTATTTCATCCTTTAAGAAGAGTCATTTTTCTTTAGCAGTTTGTATATGTTATTTCACTGTCTTTTGGCATTTATTTATTGTGGTCAGTAAGAAGCCTGTGTTCAGTTCAGTGTCACTGCCTCATAGGTAATCTAGAATTTTCTCTGGTAGTTCCTGATATTTGCATTTTATCCTTGATAATCTGAAATTGTAGCATGA
Organism: Sylvilagus floridanus; assembly: GCA_949820135.1. Lineage (NCBI taxonomy): Eukaryota > Metazoa > Chordata > Mammalia > Lagomorpha > Leporidae > Sylvilagus > Sylvilagus floridanus. The sequence goes on along the minus strand of OX463236.1, from coordinate 29,729,458 downwards.
TATCAGCATATCATAGTATTGTAACATTTAAAAACTTTTGTTCAGCATTTGCTAAGAATTCTTTAACCTTAAAACTCATTTTTTTTAGTTCTTGAAACATTTCAGATACTACTTTGCAAAATTGGTTCACTACATTATTTCCATTCTTGTATTTATCTTATTTTGAATTTCTCAATCTATCCTTCCTTTTCCCTACACATTTCTCAGATATCTCGTCTCCTTCTCTTCTTGTTGTGCTCTGGATGACTCCTCCTCTACCTTTCTCAGGACTATTTTCATTTTCCAGGTATGTCTAGCACACTTGGTATTTCATCGATCAGCATGCCTTATGTTTTCAGTAATCATTTTTTTCATTTTTATGATTTCCAGTTGGCCCATTTTTCATGCATTTCTGCTCTTCGTTGGTAATTTATGTTCTTGTTTCTGGGATACTATTTATTCTATTTTCTCTTTGAGAAATGTAAACATACTTATTCTAAATGGAAAATGCTGTCTTATACACTTTATCACTTGTGAATTATGCCATAGTATGATCAGTCTCTTGAGTAGTTCATGTTGCAGAGAGTTCCTGTGTATCTTGTAATTTCCAGTTATGAGTTTATTTTTCCCTGCACCTCGTCCTAGCCAGTAAGTTCATGCTTGCTTCATTAGTTCTCCGTGGTGTTTGGCCCAGTCAGACTATTGACTGGTGTGGTTTATTAACCTTTTTGTCATGGTGGGTTTTGTTAAGTAACTGCATGGAAAACCTGATGGCATCCTGTTCCTTTTTTCCTCAAGAAGTGAATGTACACATACCATTTCATGTATTATGCAGGGAGTTTACAGATCTCCTCCATGCCGAGTCACAAATCATGTAAGGGTATTTACATCTTCAGTTAACACTGAGTTAGGAGTTTTGCTTTTATTTCATGTGGATGTTTATGGTATTTATCCCTCTTGAAGTACAGCTCCAATTACAATTATCTTGAAATTGTTTCAGCTTGGGCCACAAATAATTGACACATTTAAATTTTAACTATTCTTAAAGGTGTACAGTGGTATCTCATTGTGGTTTTTACTTGTATTTCCTATGACTAATGATTATAAATATCTTTTCATGTGTTTATTTGCCTTCTGCACATTTGTTTTTGTAAATCATCTGCTCAAATCTTGTGTTCCTCATTTAAAAATTTAATTGTTTTCTTATTATTGGGACTTCAGAGTTCTTTGATACTGCGGTTGATTAGCATGTCCATTAGCAATGACATGATTTGCAAATATTTTCCCCCAGTTGTGGCTTATCTTTTCATTATCATAATAATGTCTTTCAAAGAACAGAGTTGTAAAATTTTGATGAAATCCATTTTTTCAACATTTTTAATGAATAGGGTGTTTAATGTCATATCTAACCCAAGTTCACAAAATTTCTCTCTTATATTTTTAAATTTCATTATTCTAGGTCTGAGTTAATTTCTAGGTATGATGTGAGATTATAATGTATTTTTAATATTTAGAAGATTTTCTCTCTTCATTTTATACGGAGCTGGAGTGGAGTTTGGGAATGGACCTGGTTAGGGTTTGTTTACTCCAAAAGATTAACCCTAACTGATAATACATTATACAATGTTTTCATCTGCTTGATAGACAAACTAATTATATATAGACCAACTGGCTAGCTTTCAATTAACTGGCTATGCATAAAGCACTGGTTAATGCTGAACAATATCTAAATCATTCTTCCTGACTCTCAACAGATTGTCTGCCTCTCCTCAATAACTGCATTGTGGAAGTCGTTTGCATAAAGAGATCCATCCTATACATTAGTAAGTGTGCCTGTCTTCAGTTAAGTAGTATGTATCAGATAAATCAGTGCAAAAGTGATTGAAAAATGCTGTCAGCTCATGAAAGTGTATCTTCAAAATACAGTATTTATAAAATAATTACTACATATGTTATGAAAGAAATTGATGGGCAAAGAATTTTCTAATATTGTTTTAGGCTTTTAAAAAAAGTTCTTGGGGCCAGCACTGTGGCATAGTAGGTTATGTCTCTCCTTACTAAACCAGCATCCCAATGGGCACCAGTTTGAGTGAGTCCCTGCTGCTCCACTTCTGATTAAGTTCCCTGCTAACGGCCTGGGCAAGCAGTGGAATATGGCCCAAATGCTTGGGCCCCTGCACCCACGTGGGAGACCTGGCTCTTGGCTTCGAATCAGCCCAGCTCTGGCCCTTGTGGCTAACTGGGGAGTGAACCAGCAGGTAAAAGGTCTCTCTCTCTTTCTCTCTCCCCCTCTCTCCCCCTCTCTCTGTAACTCTGCCTCTCAATTAAAAAAAAACTTCAAAAAGTTCTTGTGACTTTAAAAAAATTAATAAAATTTGTTATCTGAGAGGCAGAGAGAGAGAGAGAGAGAGACTCTTATCTAACACAATAGCCAGTGCTGCAATAGCCAGTCCTGAGCCAGTCTGAAGTCAGCATCAAGAAATTCCATCCAAGTCTCCATGTGGGCTTCACAGACCCAACCACTTGGCCAGCAGCTGCTGCTTCCCGAGTGCGCATTGGCAAGAAGCTGGTATTGGGAGCCAGAGCTGGGATTTGAACCCAGGCACTCTGATATGGATGTGGACATCATAACCACTAGGCCAAAGGCCTACCATTTTTAAGCTTTAATATATTTTCCCATCCAAACTTCTGAGACTGAGAAATGGAGCACCTCACTCATACCACTCACACCTTTTAAAAGAGAAAATAGAATTTTCTTTGTGACCTAGAAAAAAAATGAGAGCTTCTTAGAGCTTCTTTTATAATCATCGAGTATTTTTAGAGGAGAAAGAAAAAAAATGGAAAACAAAGGACTTCAGAATGAGGCAATAGTATCTGGAATACATATTCATGCCCAGCTTGAAAAATGTAGGTCATTTAAATGCCACTTTATTTTTTGTATAAAGATTCACCAAATCCTGAAATGTAAGTCATAAGAAAATTTTTATCTTTTCTGAGAAAACCACTGCTAACAACTGAAACTTGTTACTAGATGTTTTAAATAAGCATTTATCTAGGATAGGAACACAATGAATTGGGAAAGTGCTTCAGATGGAATATGAGACCCTTATAGGACCTTGATACTGGTGAAAGCTTTTGTGTAAAACAAAAGCAAATATTTACCTTTTATTTGGAGAAAGAATGAGTGAGGAAATCAGTGAGATTGCAGACAACTGTCTGTACCCTGATATGAACTTCTCCCCTCAGCCTGAGTATCCCTAGACCTAGCAAAATGCACACAAAAAGCATGCTACATACATCCCTATGTATCTTTTGGATCTGGTAGAGAAGGGGAGACATCCATCATGGATTCACAGAGTGCAACTGAGCACAGTGTGCAGATGGCATACGCCTGGCACCAGATGATCCCGAAGTCAGCACAGGAACTAGCAGAAACCCTGGAATTTAAAGTATAGGAACCAGGGTTCAGACCAAGGTTAACTGGGAGCTAAGGGAACCCACAGTGGGGATATATGAGCTCCATATAGATTTTACTGCCATAAAGGAAGAACAAGGCAGATTTACATTTACTGGTAGAGAAACATGTCCTCAAAATATTATGAAATAGAAAAAACAAGTTGTAAAACAGTATCCCATTTTTCCAAATGAGTCCACTGGAATTTGAATTTCAGAGGGAAAATTTATTATACAAACGAGGTCTACACAAGGCATGTGTTCAGATACAAGAAACAGGTCTTAGCTATGGGGCCCGTGTGGAAAGAGTGCAGGGGGCAGTCTGGAGCATTGGACTTGTGGGGAGCAAGGCAAAACAGACTGCTCAGGAAGGCATGGGCTTGGAGGGCCACAAAATTTGCACAGCTATGTGAAAAACAAAAATCAGAGACCTCTGCTTAAAAAAATTATTAGGAATTCCAAGATGGCAACTGCAGAGCATGAAATCACATGGGGTTCCCTGGTAAGTGCTGGATCCCACACAACTGCACAGGTTTGCACACCCATGACTAGCTGCACACAATCTACAGTTCTTGCATCTCATTGTGCACCTTCCACTTTTTCTTGAAATGCGGACTTTGAGGGGAAAATGTCTTTTTTCTTGCAAAAGAAACACAAGGCAAAACAGGAAAGGCGTACCTGTCTTAGGTCACTTTGCTTACTGGGCAGATGGCAGCTCCTGCCAGTTCTGTTCTTGGGAATCACACTTTACAAGACTCTCACGTTGACCAAGATCTGAAATCTCTCATACCCCAGAATCAGATTACACTAGAAGCTTATTTCACATTTTCAAACAAAACTACTATCCCACCTGATTGTTAAGGGACAGTGTGAGGAAAAGAGCAAAAATACCTGACGTTCAGTAGGTTTGCAACACCTCTTCCTTTATCAAAGAAGTAATAAAAACGTAATTCCAAGTCCCAGCTCTGAATGTTCCTAGGAAAGTTACTTAACATTGGGAGGACTCAACTTATCTTGTGAAAAATAATGAGTTGAGGTAATTATCACATACAAGTGTCTATATGGTTCAATATGTGGAAAGATTTAAAAAGAGAATGAGCTAAGAGGACAGTAAGGGAGTACTTCTAGCAGGTGTTCTCTGCTTTGGAAAAGCAACATACAATTTGCTAGAATAGGAAAAATTGCCTAAATGCAATCTTCTAGTACACAATCTATCAGTGTATTATTTATAATTGCTATATTTATATACTCAAGGATACTTCCTTCCGTCCTTCTTTTCTTTCCTTTCTTCTCCCCTCCCATCCCCTCCCCTCCCCTTCCCTCCTCCCCTCTCCTCTCTTCTCTTCTCTTTTCTCTTTACCCTTATGTCCATATCTTCCATTATGCAATTTCTTGTTTGCAAGATATGGCTACAGAGGGTAGGATGTGACTTTGTGTAGTTTCACATTCTATTCATTGGACAACAATAGAGGTCAAGGTTTGTAACATTGTGCCTTGGTATTTGGGCAGAGCAAAACTTGTTGTCCTCATGAGCCATCTCTTTAAGTACAGTGTGCAGCCCTGAGCATGCAAACTTTTTCAAGAAACAAATGGCCAAAGAAGCAAGCAATGAGGCTTATGAATCAGACAGGAGTAAAGCAACAGATACTAATTACCATTGCTCATATCAGTTGATTCTAATTCTCTTGAAAATTTTGAAGTTTGTGCTTTGGCCAGAGACAAGGAGGGAAAACACTGACCCACTTATTTGCAGTTTAATATTTGCTTTACTCCCCTTCTCTTCTAAAGTGGAGATATAATCAACAAAAAGCTTTCCCCAGTAAAGTCTCACACATTTAAAGCAGCCCAACCGTGAGCTGGAGAACGTTAGTTCATGAGATGGAGAATGTTAGTTCGTGAGCTGGCCAAGTTACATTGTATTAACATGCTATTCAAATAAAACATAACAGCATTTTTCTCTCATACTATCCACTAACTGGATGATTTGGAGAAGATGATTTTAGCTGGGTAAACTAATTGTTCTGAAGAGCACTGCATAATTCAGTGAAGTTGAAATGCAAAGTACTTCAAGCAGGAAAGAATCACATTCAAACTGAGAGGTCATAGAAAGAGAACTGGACCTAAAGCTTTATTTATTTATTATTCCTTAAAAATTTATTTATTTGAAAAGGCAGAGAGAGAAAGAGAATTCCCTCCCACTGATTCACTCCCCAGTGCCTGCAACAGCCAGGGTTGGATCTTTCTGGGGTCAGAAGCTCATTCTGAGTCCTCCATGTAGGGGACCCAATTACTTGCACTATCACCTGCTGCCTCCCAGTATGCACATTAGCACAATTCTAGAGTGGAAATCAGAGCTAGGACTTGAACCCAGGCACTCCTATATCGGATGCTGGTTCCCCAAACAATATGTTCAACACTGAGACAGACATCTGGCCCTGGACCTAAAGTTTTAAAGTTTTGAATTACAGCTTGGCCTCTGACTAGCTTTGAAGTTCTAGATAAGTTTTATATTTGCTCTAGGCATTATTTTCCTCTGTAAAGGAATGTGATAATCCCTACACAGAGGATCTAAGACCTCAGTGGAAAGGGTCATCAAAGATAGTCTACTCTTCTCTGAAGGGAGGAGAGAACATCCACTTTTCTTATGGCTGTGTCCGAATACTGATGGAGTCTATGGTCACAAGGCTTCCACAGCCTTGTCAGTCCATGGCAAGAGCCTCAGGTGATCACTGACATCATAAATAAGAGTGTTAATTGTTAAAGGAACAACAGAAATCACTGTGCACTTACTCCACATGTAGGACCTCCATCCTTAATGAGTTGTACTATGAGAATCAAGTGCAAATCTTGTTCTTAAACTGTACGTTATATGTTGTGTGTGAGCGTGGGTGCAAACTGTTGAAATCTATTCTTAACATGGAGTTGGTCTTCTATATACAAAATCAAACTAAAAATGGGTTGGGAAAGGGAGAGGGAGGTGGGATAGGAATTGGGGTGGGAGGGTGGGTATGGGGAAAGAACTATTATATTCTTAAAGTTCTATCTAAGAAAAAATACATTCATTAAATAAAAACTTAAACAAAGAAAAAAACGAATGTGATAATCTTTACCTTCACAATGGATGTCATGAGATTATGCAGTGGAACATTATGTGTGCATTTATGTTATACAAACAATGTGCATTCTACCATGAAATTAAAATAACTAAATATCTGTTTTATACAATTATTATAAGAAGTGAATTTTGCATACTATTCCTTATTGCATACTATAATTTCTTTACATTAATGATATTATCTTCATTCATATATACATTTTAAAATGTTGTTTGTATGAAACCATGCATTCTATTCTTTATGTACTGTGGGGTAATTTCATCCATATTTGATTTTTAGCTTATGAAGTTACTTTAGAATCCAATCCCCATGTAAGATGTAACTCCCCTGGATTTGAAAGTGTTTTGTTAGCCATAAAGGCCATGCAGGTACAAGATGTTCATTTTCTTCAGAAGGAAAACTAAAATGCAAGGATAACAATAAAGAGAATTAAAAAAAAACTTACATAAAGATTTTCTCACTTTTTTTCATGTCTTTGTTTTACATCTAGGTTAATAGTGCAGTTTGGAGTATGCTCCTCTTTTTTTAAAGACTTACTTATTCGTTTGAAAGGCAGAGTTTCAAAAAGAAGAGAGATAGAAAGAGGGAAAAATCTTCCATTTTCTGGTTTACTCCCCAAATTCCTGCAATAGCCTATGCCAGGAACCAAACACTTCAATTGAGTGTTCCAAGTACTTGGGTCATTTTTTGCTGCCTTCAGGTGCATTAGCAGGAGGCTAGATAAGAAGTTCTGAGACTTGAACCAGCACTCCAATATAGATGGCCAGTGCTATCATAAGCTGTGACTGTGCCATAATGCCAGCTCTAAGAGTATGTTCTCTAGTTCTCATAAAGTAACATTGGGGAGCCCATGCAATGCAGTGAGTTAGTCTACCACCTGTAATGCCAGTTTCCCATATTAGAATACTGGTTCGTAGTCCCACCTATCCACTTGCAATTCAGTTCCCTCCTAATGTGCCCAAGAGTTTGGGACCTTGCCACATATGAGAGACCCAGATCTGTTTCTGGTTCTTGGCTTAATGGACACTTGAGAAGTCAACCAGCAGATGGAATCTCTCTCTCTCTCTCATTTTCACTCTGTGTCTCAAATAAACATCCTTTTTTAAAATAAAAACACTCTTTCAAAAAGGTTTGTATTCAGATAAATTGGCTTATATACAGTGCCTTAAATTTATCATAATATATTGAATATGCAATATATTGAATATGCAGTATATTGATTATTGCAATATATTGAATATGCAAGTAGGTTTTAAATAATAAAATGAGTTGAAATCCATTGTGAGTAGCCAATTTTTTTTAAAAAAAATATTAATTTTAAAGGCAGAGTGACAGAGAGAGGGAGAGACAGAAACACAGAGAGAAAAAGAGATCTTCTATGCACTGGTTCATTTCCCAAATGCCCACAACAGCCAGGCTCTATCAGGCCAAAGCCAGGAACTCAAGTATTTGAGCCATCTTCCACTTCCCTCCCAGGTTCATTAGGAGGGAACTGGAATGGAAGCGGAGTAGCTGGGACCAGAGTAGGCTCTCAGATATGGGGTATGGGCTTTCAAGCCGTGGCTCAAACAGCTGTGCCACATTGCCAGCCCTCAATCTGTAACTGTGAGTAAGCTGATGCTTTGATTTTATTTCTACTTACTGGGGCTGAATGATTTCCTTTGCTTCCATAATTTTGTTCCTCCACAATCACATTCCCATCACCAACAATTAGCAAAAAGCCATGCTGTACTGTTTTTGACCTGGAAGAAAGCTATTCCTGGCGAGGCAAGCACTTAGGGACAGTAGCTATCCTGAAGGGCTTCTGTGGCAAAGGGGGCCTGTGGGAACATGTCCAGGACAAACTGTGGTCCAAGACACTCATTCACTGAGCCTCTGTTTCCACACCTGCAAAATGAGGGGAAACTTCACACCAGATGAAAGGATTGAATGGAGTGTATAAAGCTCTTAGTATAAAATAGGCACTAATGAAAAGTAGCTGCTTATCTCTAGACAGAAAAATTTCTCATTTTTCTCAAAGACAAAGGATATCAATGCCAGAAAGAAGAGTACCCTTCCATGGATAGTCACGGTAATGGGCCTGTGTCAGAATTTTCTCAGTCTTTCTGGCATGTTCTTTCAGATCCAAGTATATATTTTTCCTAGGAAAAACTTTCATCTCCCAGTTTATTGCTGAGTGTTGAGTGAGGACCTGAACAAGGGCCAAAGAGACCATGCTATTGTTACTCTGGAGAGACATCGTTCTGAATCATTTCTCTTGCCTTTTTCCCCTATTACAAAGGAGAGTGGAAGACTTTTTAAGGGATAACAACAGCAATCGCCATCCGGGTAGGTCTTCATTTCATCAGTGCCTACCTTCCTCTGGATGCTCAGCAGTTATGTAACTGTCTTTGTCCTTCGCACAAACAAAATCTATCCCCGTCCTTTCTGTAAGCAGCACAGGTCTAAGTAAGGATGGACACAGATGGATAGTAACCTTAGCCTTCTAAATTAGCTTCCAAACAAGAGCCAATAGGGAGCGCGAAGCCACTAAAACATTCCTTTCTGAAAACTGTTGAAACACCGTTCCAGGTGCCAAGGCCTTCACTTGCTCACAGGGACATAGCTAGGGGAGCTGAAGACTGCACAAAATCAGGACCAACCATAAGGACACAATGTTTTTGCTGCTTGGAAGAAGTAGCAATAGTGTGAGACTTGGTGCTGTCATACCAATTTATCTTAATTTCAGCATTACCCAGTTTATTTGTATGTGAGGTAATGAGTTTTTCAGCAGTGATGGGAAATAGCATGACTCAGAAGGAAACGGGTTTCTTCCAAAGGCTTCCCAAGTCTCACTAACTGGAAATGGGTCCTTCCTTTCCTGTTCTCTTGTGTTAGTTTTCATTGCACTTCCTTAAATAAGGCAGATTCACGTCTATGTCTTTTCTGATTCTTTAAAGGACACATGACTACATCATATGTATTTTCCCATCGCACACAGCATCTAGCATAGTTTTATATACAGTAGACAGTAAAGAGAGCTGAAATATTTGCATAAATGAATGAGTGAAGGTAATGATTTGGGCCTATTGAGAAGAATGAGGATGAGACAAAAGTTACCATGAGAAAACTGGCCCAGTTTTTTAACTTTGGCCCCAAACTGCCTAGAATCATAAGCCTTCAAGCCATTATTACTATGTCAATCTCAATTCTCTGCTTTTGTCAAACATTTCATTTTTTTAACTTTTCCTTCTATACTCATTTTTTTCTCTTTATCATCATTACTTCTAATTTTTGTTTTCTTTGTAAGTTAGCCTTTTGAAGTTAAAAAAATTCAGGAAATTAAGATCGTTGCTTTCTCTAAATTAGGACATACAGCATTGGAATTAACACTTTTTTTCCTAAGTTCTCTACAGACATCTGGCTCCCTGTCAACCCTCAGTTACCATTAATGTCAATAACATAACTGTATTTCCTTGTGGATTTTTGGTTGTCAAAACATGATATAATTAATTAAAAGCAAAATGAAAGCAAATTGTAGGTAGGTTATTTCTTTTTCATAATAAGTAATATTCATTGATGGATGACTTTTGAAAATGTGAAGTTGAAATTTTATCTTTCCTCTTTCAAGTAGCTAGCAATCATTAGTTTCCTTATCTTCAGAGAATTTGAGGTTTAATATTGAACAAAGATGGAAACAGGACAAGGCCAAGCTTGTAGAGTCTTAAATTTCCTATAAGCTGTCTCATGAGCTAATTTTCTTCTATAGAATCCTACTAAGTGTCTCTGGTATGAAGACAGACACTCATCAATCACACGACAAAGGGTAGCAAGCTCACAGTGTGGTTATTGAAAAAACAGGGGCTAACTGAATGCACAACTCTGCTCTCTGCTTACAAAGTCAGCTCATGAACTCTTTGGAAGAATCCAGAGGCCATCTTCTTCCACCCTTTTCCCTATGCATAGCTTACAACAAGGAATGCTACCATGTGGTCTCCAAATGGCTTCAAGTGCCACTTCAGACATACAGTCACTGACCATTGACACAATGTTTTAAAATTGTCTGCTCAAAATGTAGGAAAGAGAATTTAATATATACATTATTAAGAGAATAACAGGGAATAAGGGAAATAATAGCATTTTAAAAATGGTGTTATATCTTCTGTTTTCTTCTTAGGGCACTAATCTGCACAATGCCTTGGGGGAGTAATAAAGATGAATAATAACCCAACAATGGACTTTCAAAAGAGAACAGTGTTTTCCATAAATATTCTAGAAGTATCTGAAACAGCATTATGTCACTGAAGAAGAGCAGTGCCTGTGCCTTCACAGTTTCATTTGGTTGTTGGGTCATACCCCCCACCCTTTTAAAATCAGGACTCCTTTCAACAGAAATTGAAAATCACAGCTGTTTCCAGTTGGGGAATATACCCCCCCTTCTGTATTTGTTCCATACATTTATCTACAAAACAGTAGATTCTGCAAGCTGTGTGCTAATAATTCTTGTTTGGCTAGGAAACAATTTAATCTTAAACCATGTTTATCTAGCCTCCCTCAGGACAACTCCCGTCATTACCCTTTGCTTTCTTCATGGACCATAAGAAGATCCTGGAAGAAAATTTACAGTGCCCTACAGCTATCACTACTAGATGAAGTATTGCCCTTAATTTTGAAAACTACCTACAGTGTGGTTTGTATTGATTTCTGAAATAATGTCCAGGTTTTAACGTTGGGTTACTTTTCCTTAAGTCAATAAATGAAAAATGAAGTAACCCTCAACCAATCTCATGTGCCTGTAATAACAGGATTGCCGCCGTGTCTGCCACTGGCATAGCCGAGGCAGTTTGTTAAGAAGGAAGAGGTTACACAAGCACATAAACAAAGATGTTCTGTCAGCTAAAATACCAGCTACGCTGTGTTTGCTATGGCATAAATAAATGTTCTTTTCAGATCTAGTCAATGTGAGAAAAACAAGGAAATTACAAAGGGTAGTTCTAACGTTAGGAAGGCAGGAGGTTAGGAGGCAGGAAGAAAGTTTTAATTGTTTTACACACGTTTCCAGTAAAGCATGCTAAACAGCTGGGTGTGCATAACTACTACCAAGACTTAAGGAGGAGAGGACCTTAGAGCTGGAATACGAGAAACAGACTCACAGTGCTCCAACAACACAGGTCAAGAAATGGCCAGAGTACTGCAGACTCTACAAAGGCACACTAACTTCCCTGCTTTTTCCTGGAAAGTGAACTCATGTAAACAAGATATTATTCTGAAAACAAGCCATTATTTCCTGAAATGACATTTTGACTAAACACAGAGCCATAAGTAAGAATTTGATATAAAAGGTGACATAAATCTTACTGTAACTCTAGATGCAACATCTACAGAAGCAGAAAATCTATAAATCCTATACATTTTTATCCTTCTCTAAAGACTATAGTCATATTAGTAAATCACCAAGTTAAGGGAGGCATTACTTTTCTTTATTTCTGAGTATAGTAAAAATGTTATGCTGTATCTCTATGGCTTGTCTTTTCTGATACAGGGTCTTTGATACTGACCTGAAAGCCTTGGGCTTTGATATCCAGATCTCTTACCCATTTAATCTTAAATTTAAGTTCATATATACGTAGAAAGTCATGTGTCTATCCACTTGAATAGTTAATATTTGTGTATCTGTCCATGTGCTTATATCTTGGCTTATTCCAGAAAAACTTTCATTGCTAACAGGAAATACATGCAATAAGTTTGCAAAGCAAAAATTAAAAAAAAACCAATAGAACAAGGAAAAATCTAAATTACTACTGCAGATAGAAATGGGCTACAGGAAACTGTTAAGGAGAACATAAAATACCTAATACATCTTTAAACTTCTTTTTGATCACTAGAGCTAAGACATGAACTTAGTTCTGAACTTTATGACTGACAAAGTAACAATGAAACAGACTATTCAAGTGTTTTTGTTATATTAGAATGCCAAGAAAGTCCACCAAAGGTCTTCAAGAGAATCATAGCTTCTATTTTTTGCCTGTTTTCTCCCATTGCTATAATTGTATTCTAGATAGGATGAATAGTGTATTTTCTTGACAATTTCATGGCTCATATTTTGTTTTTTGAATTTTTTTAACTTAAGGTATTCAAACTTCATGCAATTCATAAATACAAATTTAGGAATATAGTGATTCTTCCCACCCTACCCTCCCTTCCACCTGTACTCCCATCATTCTTCTTTCTCCCTCTCCTATTCCCATTCTTATTTTTTACTAAGATCTATTTTCAATTAACTTTATACACACAAGCCCATGAGAGCATTTCAGGCATGGAAAACCAAGACACTATAGCAAAAAAATATTCTATATGAAGGATCTCTATGAATGAGATCCCAATGGAAAGAACTGGCCATCAAAGAAGGATGTACTTTTCCCTGAAGAGAGGAGACAACTTCTACTTTACTTATGGCCTTGTCCAAATACTAATGGAGTTTGTGGATTCAAAAGGCTTCCATAGCCTAGGCACCTCATGTCAAGAGCCTTGGGTGGTCACTGATGTCAAACATAAGAGTGTTAATTGTTAAATTAACAACAGGAGTCACTGTGCACTAATTCCCCATGCAGGACCTCTGTCCCAATGAGTTGTATTATGAGAGTTAAATGTGATACTTGTTCCCAGTTTTTTTTTTTTAATGTGTTTTTGTGTATGTGCACATGTGCATGCATGTGCAAATTGTTCAAATCTTTACTTAGTATATAGTTGATCTTGTGTACAAAGTTAATTGAAAATGAATCTTATAAATCTAATGGCTCTGGCTAAAACTTCCAAGACTATATTGAATAGCAATAGTGGGAGTGGACATCCTTGTCTTGTTCTGGATCTTAGTGGGAATGCTTCTACCATTTCCCTTTTCAGTAAGATACTGGCCATGGTTTTGTCATAAACCACTTTGATTGTGCTGAGGAATATTCCTTTTATGCCCAGTTTGCTTAAGGTTTTCATCATGAAAGGATGCTGTAGTTGATCAAATTCTTTGTCTGCATCTACTGAGATAATCATATGACTTTTCTTGTCTGGTGTATTAATGTGATATATCACATTTATTGATTTGTGAATGTTGAACCATCCCTACATATCAGGGATAAATCCCTCTTGGTCTGGATGAACGTTCATCCTGATGTGTTGTTGGATTCAATTAGCTAGTATTTTGTGGAGGCTTTTATGTCTCCATTCATTAGAGAAATTGGTCTGTAGTTCTTTTTCTATCTGTTGCATCTTTTACAGGCCTAGGAATTAATTTATGCTGGCTTCATAAAAGGAGTTTGGGAGAATCCCTTCCCTTTCAATTTTTTTAAATGGCTTGAGAGGCATTGGAGTTAGTTCTTTAAATGTCTGGTAGAATTCAACAGTGAAACAGGTTCTGTTTAGCTTCTCTTAAAGCAGTTTCTCACGGGACTTGGTGTCAGGGATACTGTTGGAGTTAGTGACAACGTTTTCATGTACATTAGCACAGAAAATCCACATCTGGGAGTAAGCCCTGAGGAAAGTTAGTCCCATAATATCTCAATTCCACTCAGTAAAAATAGTTCTTTACATGTAGCATAGACTGTGCACAGACTTACACTGGGTGGCTTGATCCAAGGATAATATATACCACCCCTTAGTTAAATAGTTGGACTGCATGCACATAAATGTAGATAATTCTAGTTTTCAAAGTGACCTCACAGAAAATAATAGCTGTGACCTACCGAGCAGTTACCATGGATTGGCAACTTTTGGTAATGCACTTTTATATTTCCCAAGCCTTTAAAATAATTACTGTTATTTCTCTTGTCTGTATTTTTACAAAATCAGGAAGCAGATGCAGAAGAAAATTGAAAATATCTGCCAAATGTGTGTGTCTAAATATGTATACACATATTCATGCATAGATATATTTCTATAACAAAATTTTTAAACAGGAAAGAAGAATCTACTATCATATTGCAAGATTTGAATACAACTCTCTTAATAAACACCACATTAAATTGACATCAGTTAATACAATTAGGGAAGTTTGACAAGAACAGTAAATGTGCTATGCTCACTGCAAGATTTCTGAAAATTACCCAGAACCAGACCTGTTGAGACAAAATCTCTGGGAAAGGGACACAGAAAGCTGTGCCCTAAACAAACAAACAAACAAGAAAACAAAAAACACATGTCAAATAATCTCTGTTACCCCACAGGTTTGATAAACATTCACCCAATGAATACATAGAACATCCTGGACACTGCTCTTTGCAGACAACGAAGAACAATTGCCAAAAAATTGAAACATTTGTCAAAACATAACTGCTTTTGACCAGATAGCAGATTGGAGTACATTTCAAAGAATTAATTGTACAGTGAATTACATCCCTGAGCAAATTAATTGTTAATCCTCTGCCTGCAGTGTTGGCATCCCTTATGGGTGCCGGGTTCTAGTCCTGGCTGCTCCTCTTCCAGTCCAGCTCTCTGCTGTGGCCTGAGAAGGCAGCGGAGAATGGCCCAAGTGCTTGGGCCCCTGCACCTGCATGGCAGACTAGGAGGAGGCAACTGGCTCCTGGCTTTGGATCAGCATAGCTTTGGCCGTGGTGGCCATTTTGAGGGTGAACCAATGGAAGAAAGACCTTCCCCTCTGTCTCTCTCTCACTGTCTAACTCTATCTGTCAAATGAATAAAAAAAGAAATGGAAAGAAAAGAAAAATGTCTGAAAATCGATGAGATGGGCATCTACTTTAAAAAATTGGTAAAGAATGATAGAATAAATGCAAAGAAATTTGAAAAATTATAAAAAATAAAGGCAGAATATAAAATATAAAACAAAGACATGAGAGTATTGTCAGTGTTAAAAATGAATTTTTGAAGAGAACAAAATAGTGGACAACTTTCTGGAATGTTTGACCAAGAGAATAAGAAATAAGGTTTCTAAATTTGTATTTATGAAAAGCATGAAGTTTGTATGTCTTAAATAACAGGTGTCTAGGAAAAAAAGTTAAGGTTAAAAGAAACACTTTAAAGAATGAAAAAGCACAGATACGGAGGAGATGAAGAGAAAATGCTTTCATGCCAAAAATTCTGAAACTTTCAAAGAATGACTATTTTATCAAAATTGACTCAAGAGGAAATAGAAAATGTGAGTAGATCTGTAACTATTGAAGTCATTAAATAGGTCCTTTAAAGAATCTCTCTGGGAGGAGTATTTCTGCATATATAGTTTTAGAGATTCGTCCTACCAAACATCTGAGTGAGATGATTCTAAATGTGGCATAGGAAAAGAGAGGACATTCTATAATTCAGCCTCTGACACTAAATAAATCTGATGACTAAACCAGATAAGAACAATCTATGAAGAGCATTTAGTCTGACTTACGAATATTAATCTATGGACATGAATTTCAAGGTGTAATATGTTTTATTAATGGTGTTATGGAATTCAAGTTATATTATTAGTCTCTAAACAGTTAAAATTATTACAGCTTTCTGGTGAATGGAAAGTTTGATCAAGATGTAATGAACTTTTTTTTTAAAGATTGTTTTATTTATTTGAAAGAATTACAGAGAGAGGCAGAGACAGAGAGAGAGAGAGGGAGGCTCACTCTCCAGATGGCCACAACGGCTGGAGCTGTACCGATGCGAAGCCAGGAGCCAGGAGCTTCTTCCCACGTAGGTGCAGGGGCCCAAGGACCTGGGCCATCTTCTACTGCTTTCCTAGGCCATAGCAGAGAGCTGGATTGGAAGAGGAATAGCCGGTGCCCACTTGGGATGCTGAAACTTCAGGCCTGGGCTTTAACCTGATGCACCACAGCACTGGTCCTGTGAACTTCTTAATCGCTTATAGTGCTTGCTTTCTGCCTTTAGTTATATTTGCTTGTGATAGTGATTGTATCAGTTTTCTTTTAATTGCATCTTTTTTTCCATCCTTTCTAACTTTTCTGTGTCTGTTTTAGGTATAGCTCTTTTACACAGCACCTAGCTGTTCTTTAAATATGTTTTAAATTGTATCTATTTAAGGGCTGGAGAGATCCCAAGAGGGAGGATGAGGTGGGAAGGGAGAGAGGGAGAGCCATCTCATCGACTGGTTCATTCCCCAAATGTCTGCAACTGCTTCCACAAGGGCCAAAGTCTTCTACTTGGGTAGCTAGGATCCAACAACTTTGAACAATCACCTGCTGCCTCCCAAGGCACAAATTAGCAAGCAGCTGGAATCCTGAGCACAGCCATGACTCAAATCTAGGTACTCTGAGATGCAGAATGCAGGCATCCTAGTGGCAACTTAATCACTAGGACAAACTTCTCCCCCACTAATTGGAGATAGATATTATTGCTTTGTGTGTTTAGATTTATTCTCATCTTCAACATCTTCTTTCCAGGAAAAAGTTTCCTTTACATTTTCCTTTAGTGAGAATTTGTTAGTAGTAAACTCTCAGTTTTTGTTTATGTAAAAAAATCCCTTATTTTATTCTTAGTGTTTGACTACATACACTGAAATCAATCATTATTTTCTCCCAGCATGTGGGCGCTACCCATTTCCCTGTCTTGTGTCATCCAGTCTTGCTATTGAGAAGGCTTCCATTAGACTAAGCACAGCTCTTTTAGCCCAGCCTATTTTAACTCTCTGGCTTCTTTTAAAATCTTTTACTTTTCTCTTTGAATTTCACTGTCATTGTTTTGATCTTGGATTACCTTTTATTTATCATGTTTTGAATTCATTAGGTTTACTCTACCCTCTAAGATACACTTTCACTTCAGTCATTATCCTTTAAAACTTTTTTTTTTCATCCCTGTTATTTCCTTTCCTTCTGGTGCTCAAACAGAACCTATTTTAGGCATTTAACCAGCTTGTCTCAAGTTTTTCCTCATTTTTATCTCTTTTTCAGTCTGTCCTGTGTCCTGGGAAAATCTTTAGAATCTATCTTGTGGTTTGTGATTTCCTTTTCAGCTAGGTATGATTTGCTGCTTAACTGTCTGAATTTTTTCGGTTTGTTTTTAAATTTTTATTAATACAAAGAACAGATTTCATATATTTCATAGATATAATTCTAAGAAGGATACCAATGACTTTATTTTTCACTTTGCAAAGTTCTCTTTGTATGTTTTCTAGTATAATCACTTCTAAAAAATTGTTGCTCCCTACTCACGGTTTCAATTCTCTATTAACCAGGCCTATTTTATGTTTGTCCAGTAACTTCATTATCTGGAATTTTAAAATGTCTAGTTCTGACACCAGTGCTGTGGGAGTAGTGGGTAAAGCTGATGCGATCACGGGTTCAAGTCCTGGCTACTCCACTTCCCATCCAGCTCCCTACTAACGTGTCTGAGAAAGCAGCAGAGCATGCCCTAGGTCTTTGGGCCCCTGCACCCATATGGGACACCAGAGGAAGCTCCTGGCTCCTGATTTCGGACCAGCCCAGCTCCAGCAATTGCAGCCACTTGGGGAGTGAACCAGTGGATGGAAGTTATTCTCTCTCTTTCTTTCTCTCTTTCCTTCTCTCTGTAACTACGCTTTTCAAATAAATAATAAATAAATCTTTTTTTAAAAAATGTCTAATTCTGATGTTCTTTTTTTTGCTGAGGCTTAGTTAGGGTGGTATTATCTGATATGCTTTAGAATTTTGTTTTGTATTACAAGTTTAAATTCAATGCAATGTCACCTATGAGCATACTTGGAGGCCAGGATGGAAGAGCCATTCTTCCAGAAAGCCTTTGCCTTTGTTTCCTAGTGTATGGTGGCCCTGAACACTCTGTTATGCTTTGTTACAGGGACTGCATTTGGGTTGCCCATGACAGAACGCAGGTCAGGCCCCAATTCCCATAGGTGCTATCCTGTAGCTGTACATTTTCTGGGGAGACACGTTTTCCCTTTCTCGAGGGATATCTACATTCAGGACCTTGCCTGCAAGCCCTGTGCATGAGCACTCACTTGAAGACCAGGCCATCCTCCTGAGGAGTGCTGCACAGCCTTATGCTCCCTTCCCTATCTTGCTTTTTGTTCCTGCTTCACATTCCTGCCTTAGAGAATTTTTCTTACTTCCTTGCAATTTCATAGTGACTTTAAAGGATGCCTCTAAAGTATTTTACACTGCATTTCTGTGCTTTGTACTGGCAGATTTGTAAGGTCTATCTGTAGTCTTTTCTATTGTGGAAAATAGCACGGACACATTTTTTAGAGGTAACTAATGGGGAGTTATTTTTTTGCTATTTTCTGCTGTAGGATTGATAGATACAAGAAGATTAAGAACTATAAAGTGTTTTCAAAATGTTTTGCTTGTCTCTAAACATTTGTACAAATTGCTGGAAAATGTACAGGTGAAGCTAGACAATAACCCCACAGTGAACTCTTACTCAGGAGTGCCTGAAGGATTCTTGAGTTGTTATCGTGGTTCATCAGCGTCCACTGCTGTATCTCTTTTGATAAAATGCTGGTTTACGCTAGCGGGTATGCTCAAGGACTGAGAACTTGTGGACTTTATGTCTGCAACATATTCAGTTTTAGTCTCCATTTTATTGTCCATAGGGAAAAGCTCTGGCTATCCTGCTGTTTGGATTACTTCATGCATTGCACATGAGCTTGAAGTATAGTACATGCAAGTGCCACATACTCATGATTCACTTTATTCAAAACACTTTCCATGGATTATTATAATGGGAAGAATTATAATAGCTTCTTGAGTTTTGTTGGTGAAGAAATAAGGCCATGTTCTGATCACGGTCAATGTAACGATGTAATCTGGGGTTAAGATTTCCATGAGGACCCCGGGGTGTTTCCTCTGACATGTATTTCTTTCGCTTAAGCATGTGACATTTGCTATGATTGGAAGACGGTTGGGAGGCCCCGTGCCAGTTAGAACTCAAGTTACTATTAACAGAAAAGGGGAGAATGGATACTGGGAAGAACTCATGGTCTCTGTAGAAGGTAGTGGAGTGCATGCTAGATGTATAGGCCGTGAAGGCCAGCGCTGCGGCTCAATAGGCTAATCCTCCACCTTGCGGCACCAGCACACCAGGTTCTAGTCCCGGTCGGGGCACCGGATTCCGTCCCGGTTGCCCCTCTTCCAGGCCAGCTCTCTGCTGTGGCCAGGGAGTGCAGTGGAGGATGGCCCAAGTCCTTGGGCCCTGCACCCCATGGGAAACCAGGAGAAGCACCTGGCTCCTGGCTTTGGATCAGCGCGGTGCACCGGCTACAGCATGCTGGCCGTGGCAGCCACTGGAGGGTGAACCAACGGCAAAGGAAGACCTTTCTCTCTCTGTCTCTCTCTCTCACTGTCCACTCTGCCTGTCAAAAAAAAAAAAAAAAAAAAAAAAAAAGAAAAAAAAATGTATAGGCCATGGACAAACCACAAAGAATCTAAGTTAAATATCTTAGCCTTTGTCTTACAGAGATGAGACAACTACAAAAGTATTTAAGCAATATATCCCACTTTCATATCATATGATAAAAATAAAGTACAACCCACCTTTAGAGAAGCCTGAGAGAGGAACAACACCAAAAACAAGTTGCAATTTTCAGAATTACATTCAAGTCAATGTTTCATAATCACATATTCCTCTTGGTATGGTATACATAATAAATAATTTCTGCATCAAAATAGATTTGTTGTTTTGTTTTAAAGGGCATATTTATTTGAAATGCTGAGTGACAGAGAGTGGGAGAGACAGAGATCTTCTGTTTGCTAGTTTACTACCTAAATACCTACAACCACCAGGACTGGGCCAGGTCAAAGCTAGGAGCCAGGACATCCTTCTGCATCTCCCATGCTGGTGGTAGGAACCCAAATTCTGGGTCCTCATCCACTACCTTCCCAGATGCATTAGCAGGAAGCTGATTAAGAAGTGAAGTAAACAGAACTTGAACTGGCACTCTGATGTGGGATGCTGATTTAATCTGCTACACCACAGTTCCATCCCTTAGATCTGCATTTAATGCAAATTTATATTAATCACTAAACTTTCAGTCTAGAAAATATCTTTTTAGAGTACTTAGGAATGTAATAAAAGGCTTTATGACATATTGGCCTCCATTATCCATCTGTTGATGTTCCTTAAAAGGGATTCTTGACATTTATCACAGAATTATAGCTTAAATTCGATTTTATATTCATCTTAGTTCTTAATATTCTCTTGGGTCATTTCTCAAATGATGTTTTAGTTAATTGAGTTGACATAAGACATTATGACTTATTTTATATGTATTTGCTCCTTATGAAATAGGTAAATTGTTATCCATTAGTTTCTCAATTCCCTAGAAGAGAACTTTGACCTAGTACAAAGTGTTGTCATTAAAAACTTTGAAAGAAAGTCAAACTTGTGAGTTCTTCCTGACGACTTCTGGTACTTTTATAAAGGCTTTTCCATAAGAAGGTTTTAAAAGACTTTACTGATATTTTGACAAAGTGTCACTTTTCTTATTTAATGACAAAGAAATTAAGATGCAGGTTGGATGTCTATAACATTCAACACAATTAAAATATTTCCCTGTTTATTTTAGTTTTGTTTTTAATAAATATTATCTAGTTAGTGTCATGACACTGTTATGGGCTTGATTTTTCTCAATGATTAACCAAAATAATAAGATCAAATTACATGGCTTGATTTCCATGGGGACAAAACTGTCTGTGCCCAACTCTACCATTTGCTAAAATAAAAACCATCATTGGTTCATGTCCTGCTGTAATAATTGGCACAATTTTGTGAAGAAGAATTCATATGCAACCAGTTATTTTTATTGCTATTTCTGAGTGATGAACCATCAAGCCTGCAAATAATTCTTGTGTCTGTGACATTCAAATCAATTAGTTAGGAGACTCGATCTAGCCAAGACCCAAATCCTGCTCAAACCATGAGGCCCTGCACTTTCAGCATTATTTTCTGATTTAACATCTGATTTTTTTTCACTGATTTCTTGCCACTCTGTTTCTAAATCAGTGCATTATTCATTATTCTTTGTTTTCAGCCATTGTGTTCTTGCCCTCTCCCAAGAAGAATCTACCTTCTTGAAAAAAATAAAACATAATTTAGATTGAGAAACTATACATTAGGAAATGAGGTAAAGATACATTTCATTTGCTAACAAAATGGAGATCTAAAAGGATTTAGTATTGTTCAGTGGTATGAAGCACTGAACCAAGAACATTCCAAGTATCATTTAATGATCAAAATATTTTTAAAAAACTGATAAAATTAGGTGCAAAGCTAACTAAAGGGCATAAATTGAATCTGAAAATTCCAGAGAAGCTTATGATTAGAGGTTACATGACAAAGTAAAGTGATTTTTTTGTTGTTGTTTTTGAAAGGATGGTGATTTTGGCCCATTGTAAATTCACTTTTTAGAATGGTTCTTTCCCCCATACCCACCATACCTTTCCCCCCAACTCACATCCAACCTCCCTCTCCTGCTCCCATCTCCTTCTTTATTGTGGTTCATTTTTAATTTGACTTTATATATAGAGGACCAACTCCATGCTAAGCATTGACTTCAACAGTTTGCATTCACGCACACACACAATATATAGAGTACAGTTTGGGAACAAAATTTTCAGTCGATTCTCATAGTACAACTCATTAGGGATGAAGTTCCTATATGGGGAATAAGTGCACAGCGACTTCTGTTGTCCCTTTAACAATTAACGCTCTTATTTATGACCTCAGTGATCACCCGAGGCTCTTGCCATGGACTGCCAAGGCTATGGAAGCCTTCATGATGATAGACATTGTGTGTTATCTTTACTTGACAATCCCTGCCATATGATAATCTTTTCAGGCCCCTCTCATTGACAGCCTGAATTCTGTAGCAAAAGGAGCTATTCAAGACTTTTCTCCCATCTTGTCTTAAACCTGAATCCCACCTGTCGACCCAGGTTTTGGTAACCAGCATCTCCTCTTTTCTGACCACATGAACACCACCCCTGTGAACTCTCTTCCTTCTGCTTCATCTGACTTACTTACCTTCCCCCTTCTGCCTTCAAGAAGGATCATGTGATCTCAGCTCAGCCCAAACTGAGAACCAGATCTTGTTTCCAGTCAAAGAAAGTGGTTCATGACGAATGTGCTGTTAATCCTACTTTGATTTTATGGCTAGCTTTAATAATTGAGTTTCTGCTTTATCTTTTTGATCCATGGTGAACATTTTCTTACTCAGCAATCACTTTCCCTCCCTGGAAACTTCAATTATTAATATTCTGTCTGAATCACCATCCTATTGGTATAACCTTGTCATTTGTTGCTAGATGGCCCAATGCTGGCAACAACATTGCCATTGCACACCTGCCCCTCAGCCTCAGCACCAAGGCTCTTTATCTACTTGAGCTGCAACCTTCTCTTCCTTGCTGCATGGGCGTGATTAATGGCTTTGTGCTTGACCAAGTCTCATATAATGTCTGTCCCCAGACATTATATACTGATGTTCATTCTGCTTCCTTTTTATCATGTATCAGAGGAAAAAGTGGTTTCACATCTTTCTAGGCCACTTCTTAGAATCTTTGAAATGAGTGCCCTTAGTCCCTTCCCATCCCACCCATTTAACCTTATCCATGGTTTTGATCTCTCAGTTCTTCACTCTCTTACTCTTTTTTTTAATTTAATTTAATTTAATTTTATTTTATTTTGACAGGAAGAGTGGACAGTGAGAGAGAGAGACAGAGAGAAAGGTCTTCCTTTGCCGTTGGTTCACCTTCCAATGGCCGCCACAGCTGGCGCACTGTAGCCGGCGCACCGTAGCTGGCGCACCGTGCTGATCCGAAGGCAGGAGCCAGGTGCTTCTCCTGGTCTCCCATGGGGTGCAGGGCCTAAGCACTTGGGCCATCCTCCACTGCATTCCCTGGCCACAGCAGAGAGCCGGCCTGGAAGAGGGGCAACTGGGATGGAATCCAGCACCCCAAGCGGGACTAGAACCTGGTGTGCCGGCACCGCAAGGCAGAGGATTAGCCTATTGAGCCATGGTGCCGGCCCACTCTCTTATTCTTATTCTTTCTATGGGACTTTTCCACTTTGCCTTCGTGTATGTCCAGATTTCTCCAAGCTTCATAAAAACAAAAGCATCTTTTAATACTGCTGCTTGTGTTTGACTACTGTTCTGTTTTCTCCTTCCTTACTTGAGTAAACATTTAGAATAAATGACCCATGATAGCTACCTATTTATCTGACCATCTGTTTTGTCCTGTACCTCTCAGATTGTGTCCTGCTCCGCTTTCCTGTTCATGCTGCTAAAACATTTGCTGTCATATCAAGAAATTTGGTGAGATTTTATTAGTTCTCATTATTCCTGATTTTTTCCTGCAATAGCCACCATTTATTGAGTAGGTATCATGAGTTAAACAAGTGCCCTAACTTTAAAAAAATCACTTTTGATGGGAGAGAGGGCATTGTGGAACAGCAGGTTAATGGCTGCCATTTGAGACACTTGATCCCATATCAGAGTCATTGTTCAAGTATCAACTACAGTAATTCTGATCCAGTTTCCTGATTATGAGCCAGGAAAGGCAGGTGATGATGGCCCAAATTCTTGGTTTCCTGCTGCCCACATTGGAGATTCAGAAAGAATCTCCTGGTTAATGGCTTTGGCCTAGCTCAGCTCCAGTTGTTGCAAGCATTTTGGTAGTGAGCCAGCAGATGGAAGGTCTCTCTCTCCTTCTCTCTATGTCACTCTGCCTTCAAATCAATCAATAAGTCTAAAATTTTTATTTTTAACCAATACACAAAAATTATATATATTTATGGGTCATCATGTGATATCTCAATACATATATGCAGTGTGTAATGTTCAAAGCAGGGTGACTATATCTATCTCATTGAACATTTACCATCTCTTTATGGTAAAAACATTCAAAATCTTCTCTTCTAACTTAAAAAATTGATACATTATTATCTACAGTAACTCTACCATGGATAGAACACCAGAACTTTTCCCTTCTAACTACAAATTAATACCTGTTTACCATCCTCTTCCCACTCCTCCCTTCCTCCTACTCTCCCCAGGCAACCATCATTTTACTCTGAACTTCTATGAAATCAGATTTTTTTTTTCAGATTCCACATCAGTGAGATCATGCAGTACTTGACTTTGTGTACCTGGATTATTTCATTTTTTTGTCTCACTGCACTCCTCAGAATTACCAATAATTTTTTCATGTACGTTTTCTATTCTTCATGCTTGGGTGTGTATGTATGTTTATGTGTGCTATGTGTGTGTCATTCATATTATATGCTAGCTCCTATATGGAGACTATGTTTTATTTATTTATTTTTGACAGATAAAGTTAGACAGAGAGAGAGAGACAGAGAGAAAAGTTTTCCCTCCTTTGGTTCACCCCCCAAAATGGCCAGGGGCCATCTTCCACTGCCTTTCTGGGCCACAGCAGAGAGCTGGACTGGAAGAGGAGCAACTGGAACTAGAATCCAGCACCCATATGGGATGCTGCGCCACAGGCAGAGGATTAACCAAGTGAGCCATGGTGCTGGCCCCCTGGATTATTTCATTTAGTATAATGACCTGTGGCTCCATCCTTGATGTCACAAATGACAGAATGTCATCCTTTTATGAGTGAACATTCTTCCACTATTCACTATAGTCTAAGAGGCATCCTAGATTAGTGATCATCTATAGCATACCTTTCATCAATAACATCAAATTTAACCATCTTAGGGATATTGAGTTTTTAATGTGGAATTCCTCATGGAAATGGATCCAAAAAGTCATTAGAATTTAGCTTTGGCCTCAGCCTTGTTCCTTCTCCTTCCCACCGAAAGCCGCCCTGAATACTGAGAAGCAACCTCTGGGGCACTTGGGGAAACTGCCCTGCTCAGTACCACATCATCATTTGGAAATGAGACATTT
The DNA here is from genome assembly GCA_949820135.1 of Sylvilagus floridanus. Lineage (NCBI taxonomy): Eukaryota > Metazoa > Chordata > Mammalia > Lagomorpha > Leporidae > Sylvilagus > Sylvilagus floridanus. The sequence goes on along the minus strand of OX463236.1, from coordinate 29,704,090 downwards.
CTATGAATCTTTTCAGAGAAGTTACAGGCACTGTTATACAGCAACAACGTGATATAAATAGAACTTGGCATGCTCTAGCTATAGAGATGTCCTGTCAAATATATCTCCAGTCTCACATATGATCAGCTCCCTTCTTTCCAGTGCAAACTGAAAATATACTAGGATACTTCAAAAAGTTCATGGAAAAATGGAATTATAAGATAATGTACATTTTCCACAAACATTTTGACATACCCTCATATTAAGCCAGATGTCTTCTTTTCAGGACTTCACGGTTACTGATGTTTAATTAAAATAGAAACTAAAAAAAAAAAACTTACAGAATCGACAAGTACACACAAATTGAACTACTCCTGTCTCCCTAGATTCTCATACTTCTTTTGCTTTTAAAATCCAGCTGCATTACTGCCAGCCCCCACACCACTCCTTCCTCTCCCACACACAGTTAGAGAAATGAAACATCAAAGTAAGACCTTCCATATAGAACTGACCAAGTGATTAAAAAGTCCAAGATACATTTTCAGATGCAAGTGCTACATAAATTAAGCCTAACACGTGTCAAAGCTTCCTTCATGCAGACAATCATGTCTTACTTCTGAATGACTCATCTCTATTTGTTTTCCTCCACTTTGTATTGCAAGCTATGCCTCTGTGATGTCATATGAAAATGGGCCAGGAAGTGTATTGGGTGACAATCTACTGCTAATCCTCTGAGAAATGAATCAAATAAAGAAATAAGTAGTTATTAATGAAAAGATTATCTATGTGAGAAACCCTTTAGGCCTGGGCCTGTTTGTGCTCAGAGTAATTCCACATGCTTTTCTGCCCAGCTCAGCTTCACATAGATGGGAATGCCTGCTAGGCCCTGTCTCTGCTGGCTTATGTAGGATATGGGTGCTGAGAGCCTAAACAGAAGGGGGAAGGAAGAAGCCAGGGTATTTCTCATCCTGCTTTGAGTCCAGGATGGAGAGATATCACTGTCCTTCCAAGGCTCCAGTTTCACCTGGACAGCACACCAGGGTCCCAGAATGCTCTGCGGGCCCCTCCCCCTGGGCTGTGCTAACAGTGGAGCTTCCCTGGGTCCCCCCAGGGGTGACAGTGGCTTCCCGAGGTTATTAACACCTCAGCTGCCTCACTGGCCCTTCTCAGTCTTACCCCTATGTAATCAATTCCCTATGATTAATTCTTCTGCTTTAGATATTCAAAATGGATTACAAAGACACATACTGGATACAGAGAAATATACAAATACTGAAATGACTATATACAAATATATATATTTTCAGGAACAGAGTAAAATAATGAGTATATCACCTTTTAAAAAAAGTCAATCTGCTTATATTTGAAATTCAAATTACCTCAAGGCTGGTGCTGTGGCTCAGCAGGTTAAAACTCAAGCCTGCAGTGCTGCCATCCCATATGGGTGCTTGGTTCAAGTCCTGGCTGCTGCATTTCTGATTCAGCTCCCTGCTAATGTGCCTGGGAAAGCAGCGGAGGACGGCCCAAGTTCTTGGGCCTATGTACCCTCATAGGAAACTTGGAAGAAGCTTCAGGCTCCTGGTTTTAGATCAGCTTGGCTCCAGCCATTGCGGACGTTTGGGGAGTGAACCAGCAGATGGAAGACCTCTCTCTCTATCTATCTGTAAATAAATAAAGTAAAAATCTTAAAATCACCTCAAAACCTTTCCATTTATAAATCTTCAGTGTAATATTTCTGATCTTGCTTTCTATTACAGTAAGTTTCTCCATAGCATTGAGGTTTTATGCCAGCTTTATAACTACTCTCTAAGGTATAAAAACCTGCATTACATTTTTCAAAAGTTTCAAATTACTGTGATGCTTTTATTCATAGCTCTCCCTTGGCTGACCAAAATTCCCTTTCTCATTTTGCTACTAAGTCTTCATTTCCTAAGTCAATCGCAAATACCAACATTCTGTCCTGTTATTAGGCTCTGTTTAACTCATTCAAGCCAAAGCATGTGAGCCAACAAATGAAACATCATTATTAGGGAATCAAGTGAATTTCTTTGCCACCTATAGTCTACAGTTCTGTAATAAAAATTACAAGGTGAATCAAGAAGGATCACACATCCCCTGCCTGGTGGTGGTGGCAGACGGTAGGATCATTGGCTTTTGAAGGGCAAAGACACAAAATATCATGAGTAGTACAGCAGAACTTCAAAAAGTACAGGGGGAAATGGGATTAAAAGATAAAATTCATGCAAAATGTATTTGAAACATATGCGTAGCTTTTTCATGACATACCTTTTTCATGACTTATATGAAGAATCCATATAACCATAGAGACAAAGGCAATCATATACAAGGACTTTTACTTTAATGCTTATATTTATATATTTAATGCTTATATTCCTGAAAGGAATATGTGGACAGACCAATAGTATAACCCCTGGTTCAGAATCACTTCCTGGAAGAAGTGAATGTTTAGCAGAAGAACAGAACCCTGCAACTTTAACAGAAAGGGAGATATAAAATTATATTTCCAGAAAATTGTTGAGTAGGTCAACAACCACCACAGCCTTAGGGATGGGAAGAGGAGCAGTCCATTGTGATCTAAGATTTAAGTCCGTTATTCTAAGACTAAGAGTCTCCAGGTGACATGAAGGAGAGAGCAAGTGGGCTTATTAGGCAGGTGCAAAGAGGAAGGAAGTAATTACAAAACAAGGAATACAGGAACAGGGGGACATAGACACCTAGTGCAGAATCCTGAACAAGGCTGGGAGAGATGTGATTTTGGAGACACAGAGGATTCTGAGGGTGAGGATAAGTAGCTTTGTTACAGCCTTAACTTACTTCTGCATTTAAACCAGGAAACCTTCCTAATGTGTGAGGAGCTTTTGGGAAATGCCTTTAATGTTTAAGAACACAATAGAAATTTTGAAAAGAAGCCTGAGTAGATGGAAGGTGCTTAGCTATATGGGTGGTTTGTAGTTGATCTGTACAAGTTCAAAGGGCCTATTACAGCTAAATCTGTGTCTCAGATTGAGGTTTCTCTTACTGTACCATTTTTTTTTTTTTTTTGCAAAGCACTGTTTGGCACTACTGGCAGACAGAATATTGGACTGAAGAAATAACTTCTGATTCAAAATAGCATCTTGTTTTTGTTTGCTTATGTCTTTTGACTCTTATTTTTCTACAATACTTCCTGTTTGCGTCAGACTCATATTCCTCCCCTCCAGCTCCCCATTCCTGCTGACGGAAGGATGATTTGACCATGACCTTTCCCTCTGAAATCCACCAATGTTTTCTACTGCCTGAAGGAGAGGACCATGCCCTTAGTGTGGCATATGGGTAGAGTAGGACACCCATTTAAATTTGACTCTTCAACAACGGATTTTTAAAAGTGCAAGTATATCCCAATGTTTTTATTTTTTTAATGTGTTTGTTTATTTGAAAGGTAGAAGAGAAGTGTGGGGGGGGGAGAATCGATCTTCCATTTACTAGTTCACTCCCCAAATGGCCACAATTTGGCCAGGGCTAGGCCAGGCCAAAGCCAGGAGCCTGGAACTCCATCCAGTTCTCCGACATGCATGACAGGGGTCAAAGCACTTGTGCCATCTCCCATTGCTTTCCTAGGTGCAGTAGCAGGGAGCTGACTTGGAAGTGGAGTAGCAGGACTCCAACCAGTGCTTATATGGGATGCTGGCATTGCAGGCAGTGACCTAACCTGTTGTGCTACAATTCTAGCACCCAGTGCAAGGTTTAGGATATACTTATACTTAGAAATTATTCATTTATGTAAAATTCAGATTTAACTGGCATGCTGTGTTTTATCTGGCAACTCCTGTATAGAGCCCATCACCTGTCTTCCTCCCCAGCATCTTCTTACAGTATCTCCATATCCCCACCCCATACCAGACATTCCAGCCATCTCCAGGTGTACCAGTTCCAAAGGCCTCAGGCATTACCCACCACCAGGACTTTTTGTTTACATTCTGCTACCTGCTTATACTAGAGTTCCTTTACTTAAACTTGGGCCTCGAGAACTGCAGAAGTTGAGATGAGGGAAATCCAGTAAGACTTATCCTGCCATTATTCCTGGAAGCCTCACTCCTGCCAGTGAGGCAAAGAACCCTGCAGTGAAGAGGGTGCAGCCAAACTGTTGAGGTGTGCCCATCAATTTTCAGGATGGCTCTCTTCAGTTTGGAAAGGCTGTGCCTTTATCCAAATAAGAGTCCCAGTGGCTCCTGGAATAATCTCCCTTACAGATCTATGAGTATGACCTTAACTCCTGGTCCCGTCCCAAGCCCACTGTCCTTTCTGAAATTGCCTTGCCCCCTTTCCTGACTGGCCACTGCCACTGTGATCCTAGCCTAGTCCCTGTGGATCGTGCACAGATACTCCCAGGCTGTTGCTCATAGTGTCAGTCTTCCTCCCATATCAAAGCTCTCCAGCAAACTTGGTTTCATAAAGTATGCCTCAGATGGTAATAATGCTTTTGGTGAACTGCTTTCCTTCACTTCAAAACTTTTTTATTTATTATTTCACACCATTTCATTTGAAAGAAAGAGATAGAAAAAGACAGACAGCTAGCCAGCTTTCCCACCTGGTGGCTAATTTAACAGCTGGGTCTACACCAAGCTGAACCCAGGAGCCAGGAATTCAATCTGGGTCTTCCACACGGGTAACAGAGACCCACACTCTTAAAGAATTACCTCCGGCCTTTCAGGATGCACATTAGCAGGAGGCTGGAATTGGGAGTGGAATCAGGATGCAGGCATTCCAAACTGTGCCTTAGCCTCTGTGACAAATACCCACCCACCCTTCACTTTTTTAATAGTGTCTGTTTATAACCACAGGGAAACTAACCCATGAATGAACAACTTTTGAATTAAAAACCTGTCTCTGGCATTGAAACACTACGAATTAGCAAAAATCAATTAAACTCTAAACCAAGAGTTAAATATATTTTCTATCCTGTTAGGATTTTTCTGGATGAATAAGCCAAGTTTTTCTTTTTTAAAAAACAAAAATTTTCTGTTCATACAAAGATGGCAGAGTAGCGAGGGAGTTTACTATTCTAGTCCAGGAAAAGATAGTTTAAAAAGAGTGGAGAGATGGCCTGTGCTGCGGCTCAATAGGCTAATCCTCCGCCTGCGGCGCCGGCACACTGGGTTCTAGTCCCGGTCAGGGCGCCGGATTCTGTCCCAGTTGCCCCTCTTCCAGTCCAGCTCTCTGCTGCAGCCCGGGAGTGCAGTGGAGGATGGCCCAAGTCCTTGGGCCCTGCACCCACATGGGAGACCAGGAGGAAGCACCTGGCTCCTGGCTTTGGATCAGCACAGTATACTGGCCGCAGCACACCAGCCGCAGCAGCCATTAGAGGGTGAACCAAAGGTAAAGGAAGACCTTCCTCCCTGTCCACTCTGCCTGTCAAAAAAAAAAAAAAAGGAATGGAGAGAGTGTGGTCTCAGGGAAGAGTTAGAGAGAAAATAGCAGAGGAAACCCCACAGAAATTAGAGGGACATAGTAGACCTATGAGGAGGGCATAGGTGCCCATGGTTTGGACTATAGCAGCTGAGGGCTTATGCACCAGCATTGGAAAGTGAGGTGAGACTGGACCACAGCAGCCCAAGCCACTGGTGAAAAAGCTGCAGGAAGAACACAGAGGGAACCCAGGTTGGATTCCCATGGGGAAAGTGTTCTAACCAAACTAGAGGAGACAAATAAAAAGGACGGCACTGACATATTTCTCTCTCCCCAATCACTTTACAAAGGCATCCTGTAACAAGTCGATAGAGCAGGTGCCATTTTGGACATATTTAACAGCTGTACCACTTTGTGTCTGTGCCCAGCAACCAGCCAAGTGGAGACTCCTGATTCTGGTGGGGAGAACTAACAGTGGGCTAGGAGCTTGTGACTGTGTGAGGCTTCTGTACTGGGACTGTGAAAAAGATTGAGGTGTGTCAGAGGACTCACAGTGTAGCTGGGACTTTCAGGAGTCACAGAGGGAGACTCCACATGCTCAGGGTTCCTTGGTTATCTGATGAGAGACATGGCTGGGGAAACTGAACTTACACTGAGGACTGCACAGATCCCTTGTGTGGTCCTTGCGGTTTAGTAGATGAACATTATACTCACTGGGGCTAGTGCTCAGACACTAGTATCCTTTGAGGAGAGGAGATAAACTGAGCAGAATAAATTTCCATCCTGATTTAAAAAAGAGAAAGAGAAATTTACCATGCCAAATCTGAGTATGTCACCTTAGGTACACTCTTCACCCTGGAGAACTGAACAGAGCTCTCCGGCCACACACACCTAAGCCTCTAGATATTCACTAAAAAGCAACATTTGGCTTATCTACAGAGTCATGGTACAAAAATAAAAGCCACCACAGCAGAAAAAGAGAAGAAACCAACTTGTATCTCCACAAATTCCAAACAACAAACGTACCAATTCAAGAAACAAGAATAAGGAAGACAACATGATGCACCCAAAAGAACATGACACTTCAATACTAGATTGTGAAAATGATGAGACAGAAGAAATACAAGAAATGGAATTAAAAAAATTGATCATAATATTACATAGAGGTAATCAGAAGCAAATGCACAAACTACTGAAATTGTATGGAACATGAAAGAAAATTTCTCCCATGAAATTGAGATCTTAAAGTGAAATCAAAATGAAATGAAGAATTCAACAGAACAAATAAAAATGCAGTGGAGAGCCTTAACAACAAATCTATGAAGTAGAAGAAAGAATATCCAACTTAGAAAACAAAGCACAGGGAATTATACAGTCAAACCAAAGACAAGAAGAGGAAATTAGAAAACTAAAAAACACTGTTGAGAATCTGCAGGATACTATAAAAAGACCCAATATATGAGTCTTTAAGTTCCTGAAGACATGGAGGAAGAGAAAGGATTAGAAGGCCTTTTTAGTGAAGTAATAACAGAAAACTTCCCTAGTTTGGAGAAAGAAAGGAACATTCAAGTACAGGAAGTACATAGAACTGCTAATAGACATAACCAGAAAAGACCCTCACCATGACACATTGTAACCAAATTCACCACAGTAAAACATAAAGAGAAGATTCTAAAATGTGCACGAGAGAAACAACAGACTATGTTTAGAGGATCTCCAATTAGACACACTGTGGAATTCTCATCAGAAACCCTACAGGCTACGAGAGAACAATGAGATATAGTCCAAAACTTAAGAGAAAAAAACTGTCATCCCAGAAATTATACCCTGCAAAGCTCTCATTTATGAAAGAAGGTGAAATGAAAACCTTCCATAACAAACAGAAATTGAAAGAATTTGTCACCACACATCCAGCCAAACAAACAATGCTTAAGAATATGTTGCACACAGACACATAGAAACATGGTTATTACTACAAAAGAAGGTAAAGGAAGAAAATCTCTCAGTAAAAGTTCAAAGGAGATTCAAAGTAAACAACAGAAATATTTCTGGAAGAATCACAGAGCAAAGTTGTTACTTATCAACAGTCACCTTGAATATAAGTGACTTCAACTCCCCAGTTAAAAAGCTGGCTGAATGGATTAAAAAACAAAACCCATCTATTTGCTGCCTACAGAAACATATCGCACCAACAAAGATGTACACAGACTGAAAGTGAAAGGATGGAAACATATTCCATAACAACAGAAAACAAAAAGACCTGGTGTAGCCATTTTATTTATTTATTTGGCAGATAGACAGTGAGAGAGAGAGAGAGAGACAGAGACAGAGACAGAGAGAAAGGTCTTCCCTCCATTGGTTCACCCCCCCAATGGCCACTACGGCCAGCACCGCACTGATCCAAAGCCAGGAGCCAGGTGCTTCCTCCTGGTCTCCCACATGAGTGCAGGAGCCTAAGCACTTGGGCCATCCTCCACTGCCTTCCCAGGCCACAGCAGAGAGCTGGACTGGAATAGGAGAAAGCAGGACTAGAACCTGGTGCCCATAAGGGATGCCGGCACTGCAGGCAGTGGATTAACTAAGTGAGCCACGATGCTGGCCCCAGGGTAGCCATCTTAATATCAAACAAAAAAGACTTTAACACAAAAACTGTTAAAGGAGACAAAAAAGGGCACTATATAATGATTAAAGAATCAATTCAACAGGAAGATGTAACTATTATAAATGTATATGCACCTAATTACAGGGCACATGGCTGTTTAAAAGAAATCTTAATGGACATAAATAGAGACAAAGACTCAAATACAACAGTAATGGGGGACTTCAATACTCCACTTTCAGCAATGGAGAGATCAAACAGACAGAAAATCAACAAGGAAATAGCAGATTTAATCAACACTCTAGACCAAATGTACCTAACACATATATACAGAACTTTTCATCCTACAGCTGCAGTATATACATTCTTCTCAGCAGTGCATGGAACTTTTCAAAGATTGACCACATGCTAGGCCATAAAGAAAGTCCTGATAAATTAAAAAATCAAAATCATACCATGCATCTTCAGGAACCAAAATGGAATGAAGCTAGAAATCAGCAACTCAGGGAACTCTAGAACATACGCAAACACATGGAGACTGAATAATGTCCTCCTGAATGAACAGTGGGTGATAGAAGAAATCAAAAGAGAAATAAAAAACTTTCTGGAAATAAATGAAGATGGCAACATAACTTATCAAAACTTATGGGATACAGCAAAAGTGTTAAGAGGAAAGTTTATAGCAATAAGTGCCTAAATCAAATCAAGAAATCGGAGAGGCACCCATTAAATGAGCTAACAATGCATCTCAAGGATGTAGAAAAGCAACAGCAAACTAAACCCAAAAGTAGTAGCAGAAAAGAAATAAACTTAGAGGAGAAATCAACAAAATTGAATCAAAAAAATTACAAAAGATCAATAAAACAAAGAACTGGTTTATTGAAAAAATAAGCAAAATTGATACACCTTTGTCCCAACTAACCAAAAAAAGGAGAGAGGAAGCCCAAATCAATAACATTAGAGATGAAAAAGGAAATGTAACAGGCACCATAGAAATAAAAAGAATCAATTGAAATTACAACAAAAAGCTGTATGCCAACAAACTGGGAACCCTAGAAAAAATGGATAGATTCCTGGACACATACAACCTACCTAAGTTAAGCCATGAAGACATAGAAAGCCTAAACAGTTCCATAACCAAACAGAAATTGAATCAGTAATAAAGGCCCTCCCAACAATGAAAAGCCCAGGACTGAATGACTTCACTGCTGAATTCTACCAGACATTTAAAGAAGAATTAACTCCAATTCTTCTCAAGTTATTCAAAACAATCGAAAGAGAGGGAATTCTCCCAAATTCTTTCTACGAAGCCAGCATCACCTAAATTCCTAAACCTGAAAAAGTTGCAACTAGAAAGAAAATTACAACCAATGCTGTTTGTGGATTCAGAAGTCTTCCACAGCCTTTGCAGCTCATGTCAAGAGCCTTAGGTGGCCACTGATGTCAAAAATAAGAGCAGTAATTGTTAAATCACAACAGAAGTCACTGTGCACTTACTCTACATGATGGACCTCTGTCCTTAATGTGGTGTACTATGAGAATTAATGGTAAAACTATTCTTCAAACTGTAATTTATACTTTGTGTGTCTATGTGGGTAGAAACAGTTGAAATCTCTACTTAGTATAGAGTTGGTCTTCTATATATAAAGTCAATTAAAAATGAATCTTAATGAAAAATGGAATGGGAGAAAGAGTAGGAGGTGGGATGGGAGTGGGGGTGGGATGGCGGGAATTGGGGGAAGAAACACTATATTCCTAAAAGCTGTACATATGAAATTTGTATTCATTAAATAAAAACCTTCAAGAAAAACAAAAGAAAGAGAATTACAGACCAATTTCCATGATGAACACAGACGCAAAAATCCTCAACAAAATTCTAGCCAATTGAATCCAACAACACTTCAGAAAGATCATTCACCCAGACCAAGTGGGATTTATCCCTGGTATTCAGGGATGGTTTAACATTCATAAATCAATCAACATAATACATAACATTAACAAACTGCTGGGAAAAAACCTATATGATTATCTCAATAGATGCCGAGAAAGCATTTGATAAAATACAACATCCTTTCATGATGAAAACTCTAAGTAAATTTGGTATAGAAGGAATGTTCCTCAACACAATCAAAGCAGTTTATGACAAACCCATGGCCAGCATCATATTGAATGGAGAAAAGTTAGAAACATTCCCACTGAGATTTTGTACCAGACAGGGATGCCCACTCTCTTCATTGCTATTCAAGATAGTCCTGGAAGTTTCAGCCGGAGCCATTAGGAAAGAAAAAGAAATCAAAAGGATACAAATTGGGAAGGAGGAAGTCAAATTATGCCTATTTGCAGACAGCATGATTCTATATATAGGGGATCCAAAAGACTTCACTAAGAGACTATTGGAACTCATAGAAGAGTTTCATAAAGTAGCAGGATATAAAGTCAACACACAAAAATCAACAGCGTTTGTATACACAGATAATGCCACGGCTGAGATTTAGCTTCAAAGATCAATCCTATTCACAATAGCTATAAAAATCCAATACCTTGGAATAAATTTAACCAAGATAGCAAAGATCTGTATGATGTATGATGGGACTTATAAAACATTAAAGAATGAAATAAAGAAGATACAAAAAAAAAATGGAAAATTCTTCCGTGTTCATGGATGGAAGAATCAATTATCATCAAAATGTCCATTCTTCTGAAAGCAATTTAGATATTCAATGTGATACCAATCAAAATACCAAAGACATTCTTCTCAGATCTAGAAAAAATGATGCTAAAATTCTTACAGAGGAACAGGAGACTTCAAATAGCTAATGAAATCTTATACAAGAAAAAGAAAGCCAGAGATATCACAATATGAGATTTCAAGACATACTATAAGGCATTTATAATCAAAACAGCCAGAAATGGATGGATAGACAAATGGAATGAATAGAAACACCAGAAATCAATCCAAAGATCTACAACCAGCTTATATTTGATCAAGGTGCTAAAACCAATCACTGGAGAAAGATCAATCTCTTCAACAAATGGTGCTGGGAGAACTGGATTTCCATATACAGAAGTATGAAGCCAGACCCGTATCCTATCCCTTACACAAAAATCTACTCAACATGGATTAAAGATCTAAATATATAATCCAACACCATCAAATTATTAGAGAACATTGGGGAAACCCTGAAAGATATAGGCACAGGCAGAGTTCTTGGAAAGGACCCCAGAGGCACAGGTAGTCAATGCCAAAATAAACGAATAGCATTACTTCAGATTGAGAAGTTTTTGTATGGCAAAAGAAACAGGAAAATGAAGAGGCAACTGACAGAATTAGAGAAATTATTTGCAAACCATGAAACTGATAAAGGATTACTAACCAGAATTTATAAAAAATTCAACAACAACAAAACAAACAATCCAATTAGACATTTCTCAAAAGAGAAAATCCAAATGGCCAACAGACACATGAAAAAATATTCAGGATCACTAGCTGTCAGGAAAATGCAAATCAAAACCACAATGAGGCTTCACCTCACCCCGGTTAGAAAGGCTTTTATGGAGCTGGCTCTGTGGCTCACTTGGTTAATCCTCTGCCTGTGGTGCCGGCATCCCATATGGGTGCTGGTTCTAGTCCCGGTTGCTCCTCTTCCAGTCCAGCTCTCTGCTGTGGCCCAGGAGGGCAGTGAGGATGGCCCAAGTGCTTGGGCCCCTGCACCCGCATAGGAGACCAGGAAGAGGCACCTGGCTCCTAGCTTCGGATCGGCACAGCACCAGCTTTAGTGGCCATTTGGGGGTGAACCAACGGAAGGAAGACCTTTCTCTCTGTCTCTCTCTCACTGTCTGTAACTCTAACCTGTCAAATGAATTTTAAAAAAAAATGGCTTTCATACAGAAATTAACAAGCAACAAATGTTTGTGAGGATGTGGGGGAAAAGGTACCTTAATCCACTGTTGGTGGGAATGTAAACTGATAAAACCACTATGAAATACTGTTTGGAGATACCTCAGAAATCAAAATATAGTCCTACCGTACAACCCAGCCATCTCACTTCTGGGAATTTACTGAAAGAAAATTAAATCAGCAAATAAAAGAGTTATCTGCACCCCCATATTTTTTGCAGCTCAATTCACAAAAGCTAATACATGGAATCAACCTAAATTCCCGTCAACTGAAGACTGGCAAAAGAAATTGCGGGATATGCACCCTATGTAATACTATATAGCAGTAAAAAAAATGAAATCCAGTATTTGCAACAAAATCGATGCATCTGAAAAACATCAGACCTTGTGAAATAAGGTATGTTGTGGGTGCAAACTGTTGAAATCTTTAGTTAGTATAGAGTTGGTCTTCTGTATATAAAGTTAATTAAATCTGGTCATTTGCAACAAAATGGAGGAATCTGAAAAACATCATGCTGAGTGAAATAAGCCAATCCCAAAGGGACAAATATTAAATGTTCTCCCTGATCTGTGACAACTAACTGAGCACCTAAAAGGAAACCTATAGAAGTGAAACTGACACTATGAGAATCAATGACTTGATCAGCCCTTGTCCTTACTGACAAAGAACAGCTTACTATTTTATTCTTTTCAGTATTTTCTTTTTCTACTTAATACCATTAGTTTAACTCTTTACTTAACACAGAATTATTCTTAAGTGCTTAAATCCAATTGAAAATAGATCCCAGGAAAATTTAAGAGTGGGAATAAGAGAGGGAGAAACTGTACAGTTCAGCACACATTCCCACGGACTTACCCCTAAGGATAATGCTAAAAACTTGCCATGGGACTCCAAATCCCAAGGAGCTGGGTGGTACTAATCCAAGATTCAAGATCCCTGTAAGGAGGCAGATGATGGCTCAAGAAGTTGAGGTTCTGCCACTCACAGGGAAGACCTGGACAGAGCTCCTAGCTTATGGTTCATTTGGGAAGTAAACAAGCAGATAGGAGGTTAGTCTGTCTCTCTCTCTCTCTCCGTCTAAAGTGAAATTTTATTGCAATTATTTAAAAACCGCTCCAAATACATCTTTATTCTCTCCCTGCCAAGAAACCACAGAAAGAGTCCCATGTTGAACCTCAAAGAGTCACATTGCAATGAAATCTTCACAGAAAAATATTATCAAACCCTTTCCTTTTGACTTCACAAAGCATGGAAATATCAGAATAATCATCAAGAGGCTGAGGAAGCTGCGTCATCGTTCAGGTCAAGCTGTCCCTTGCTTTAGCAGAGGTGCATTGCACTATGTGGACAGCAGCTGATGAGGACAAGCATGTCAAGCTTGGGGTTGAGAGAAGAGGAAAGATCTGCAGGAGGAGGCAAACTATCTGAAACCATTGCTAGGGACCAGCACTGAACGTCTTTATAAAGAATTATGTTTGGTTCCTGAGAAGTATTTCCAAGCTAGTGTTATGACATACAGCTGCCTGTTTTTTCACTTCCTTAACCTTTAAACTTTTCTAGCCTCACAAATTCAACAATATGGAGCAAATAACCATAGGAATAGCCCATCTGACTAATTGGTGCTGATGTTACATAAAACTCCTTAGAGAAATCTAGGTTTGATGTTAAAATAAAAGGAAGCAAGGAAGAGAGCTTCACTTCTGAAAAAGGAGGACAACTGACTTTTGAAAATTGCCCCTCTTCCCTTGTAGTCCTTCATGCCTCATCCTGTACGTGAAGAAATTGATTCCCTATGGGCCATCAAGCTGCTCTCCACAGCTTGCAAAAATTAAGGGATATTATTGGATTAAAAACAAGCAAACACTGTGCTCATTCTGTCAAACAGCTGTGATGTGCCATGCTCAGAAAATAGGCTGTGCTCATTTTCATTGATTTATGGCAAGACTTCTCTCAAAGGGTCCTTGGAGGTTTAATAACTTTTTACTATAGACTGTAACAGGGACACATTAGGCAGGGGTGGTGAAATATAGCCATTAACATATAAATCCAATGCCTTATCAAGAATACATTTTAACACTGGTGACAAGACCTAAAAATCATCATTTAATACCATTACTTTCAGTAGATTTTCATTGGCCATGGATGCTTTAGTGATTGAGTGCCATGACTGTAAAATGTCAGAAGGATTTATTGGCAGGAAGATCAATTCATATTGGAAAATAGGAATAAGAAATAAAAATATCCCTTTTTTTACCTACTAGATTCACCTGTTCAGACCAGACAGGTGAACAAAAATCAGCTAACAAAAATCCTTAATATTAGCACTAGAATTATTATTTTAAAAATTACAATCTAAAGTAAATAGCAATTGTGTCTTGGAGTTATGGCAGAAAATGAATGCTATTTTGTCCATGGACAGCAATAGTTTCCAGTTCCATCAAGCTCAAGTAATAATTATAACAATTATTTTATCAAGAGTAGATTTCTAAGTGAATCTTGAATCTTTTGAGAGAGAGAAATGGGAAAGAAACACCAGTTTATTGAACTGTATCAAATATAGTTACAATGAGCTCTCCTGGTGTGTTGATGGCTGTTTCCATGGCAACGAGGTTTACAAAAATAGCTGATATTCTGTTTTGCTTAGGAAATCAAGTTTACATGTTTCCTGCAGCACAATAACTATGATTGGTTATGAGAATTATCATTTGACTTAGTACTGCTTCCAACCAAGTGGGACAAGTAATGTGGTAGGAGCTTACTGAGAATGTGGAAGAGGATCATTCTAGCTCAGGCTATCCAAGAGAACTTTCTGAGAGTGATGATGCCAGAGCTGTCTGTAAGAGCATGGGTTATGGGCCAGTGTTGTAGTGTAGCAGGTTATGTACAGCTTGTGATGCCAACATTCAATATCCAAGTGGCTATTCCAGTCCTGGCTGCTCCTCCTCCAAAGCAGCTCCTTGCTAAAATGCCTGGGAAGGCAGCAGATGGAGGCCCAACTACACTGGGCCTGTTGCCCACATAGGAGATGCTGATGGAGTTCCTGGCTTCTGAATTCGGTCTGACACAACCTCAGGATGAACCAACAGATGGAGGGTGCCTCCCCTTCTCTGTCTCTGTCTACCCTTCTCTCTGTCACTCCGCCTTTCAAATAAATAAATGAATCTTTTTTTTAAATCTTTTTTTAATTTTTTTTAAAATTTTTTGACAGGCAGAGTGGACAGTGAGAGAGAGAGACAGAGAGAAAGGTCTTCCTTTGCCGTTGGTTCACCCTCCAATGGCCGCACCGCGCTCATTCAATGGCAGGAGCCAGGAGCCAGGTGCTTTTCCTGGTCTCCCATGGGGTGCAGGGCCCAAGCACTTGGGGCATCCTCCACTGCACTCCCGGACCACAGCAGAGAGCTGGCCTGGAAGAGGGGCAACCAGGACAGAATCCAGCACCCCAACCAGGACTAGAACCTGGTGTGCCGGCGCCGCAAGGCGGAGGATTAGCCTGTTGAGCCACGGCGCCGGCCAATAAATGAATCTTTTAAAAGAAAAAAAGAACATGTGTTAGGTGGAGGATGAAGGAAAGGTTGTCTACGTAGAAAATAAGAAAATAGTACAGAAAGAAGTAAGAACCTGACCTCAGGTGCCAGTATTCACCCCACTCAGAATCTTTACCTGGAAAACAATGAGAAACAGAAAGGACGATTGTTGCTTGTACACACTAGACGTCTATTTTCTATGAAGATATTGCACCCTGAATTTCTTGGGAGAAATATACAGCCTCCCCTTGACTGTGAGACTTGGATAAGTCAGATAATCATATAAGGGCACATGACTTAATGGCCAACTAAAGAATTCCATTATCATAATCACAGTAATTAGTTCAGGGATTGTATTAATTCCCTCTTGCTGCTTTAACAAATTCTCACAAACTTAAGAGCTTACCCAGAAACTCATCTTATAGTCTGGAGGTCAGAAACCCTAAACTCCAAGTGTCAGAAAGGCTGTATTCCTTCCAGAGACCTTAGAAATAATGTTTCCTAGCCATTGCCGGCTTCCAGAGGCTACCTACATACCTTGGTTCTTGACGCACCTCCATCTCCACCACCAGCAGCCTCACATCTGCTACTGATTGTGATCCCTTCCTTTCCTCTCTAAGGGTACTTGTGATTACATTGTGTCCATCCAAATAATCCAGGATAAATTACGCCTCTCAAGATGCTTAACAATTATATGTATGAAGTTGTTTGTGCCATGAAAAGTAAGATAGTCACAAATTCTGGGGATTTAAACATCAACATCTTTGGGGAGCAGTATTCTGTCTACCATAGGGATGTTCAAGTGACCCAAGAGAGGTCAACACACTTAGCCGCTAACTTAACTAGAAATATTAGTAAGGAGGGGCCCACTTTATGCTAAGAGCTAACATGGTAGAAATGATCATCTTAGAGCTGCTTATACTCACTGTTCTGCAACTTGGCAGGACCTGCCTAATAATATAATTAACAGAAAAGAGACAAGGTAAGGGGTACAGAGTGTGATGATCCTGATGTTATAGTAAGAACAGCAAAGGAAGACCTTTCTCTCTGTCTCTCTATCTCTCACTGTCCACTCTGCCTGTAAAAAAAAAAAAAAAAAAAAAGAATGGCTGGGTATGACAGGGCTTCCACCCCATGAATTTCCAGTTACTTGAAGCAGCAAATTTCCAAGTTTTTATAAACCAATGTGAACCCCATTTCTTTTTATGCAATTAAGGAGCTCGACAAAACAAACTAAGGCTATTTTAGCCAGTAACTTACACTATTCAATTTTTACTTAATGAAAAAATTAACTTGCAATGGCATGGAAAATGTTGGAAACAGAGCAAGTCTGGAAGCAGACAGATGGATTATGGAGGAACTTCAGTAGATAAGGTGAGAAATGATAAAAGCACATCAGTGGGAATGGCTACAGAGGAAATAAGGAATTAGAGTTATAGCTGGAAGATGAATTGCCAGGATTTAATGACTGATGGGAAGTAAGGAGTGAGTTTTGGCTGAATTCCAGGTTTTTGGCTTGGCTGATTGGGTGAATATTAAAGAATGAAGAAGCCAGGGGAAACAAACTTGAGAGTGTCTGTGCAGTTTTCAAATGAGTCTAGAACGTTAGAAATTATTGGGAAGGAATGTGAATTTACAAGAGAAGTGGATTGATGATGGAATTTAGGAAAAATGTTTACAAGGGATACTGGCATCATGAAACTTTGAAAGGAAATATGGTTAAGTAGTAGAAAAATGAAAATGACAGAAGCCATACCAAATCCAGCCACAACAACAAGAATGGTAAGCAATGACAAGTGGACACTAAAGTGGTCATCCAGGAATTCAAACAGAATCCTATTCTCAGGTCTGCCCAAAGCAGCCTCTTCTTTGAAGCTTTTCCTTTATTCTGTTCAGTATAGTTGGTAACTTTCTTTTGATCTCCCAAGGTGGAGAGCCTCTCCTTTCATACCAAGACTCGATAATGGATCAGGAAACAGGCTGAGCACAGTTAAGGAATGAATCTGTGTGAAGAGAGTGAGTGTACGTTATTCTCTCTAAAAGTTTGGAGATACCCTTCGCAGGCTTAAGTATTCAGAATATAGGAAAGTGGCTTTTTAAGGACAGCCCAAATAATCATTGAGAGCAAGTTTGCTCAGACTCCACAGGAAGAGTCTGAAGAAATAAGCCACAAGTGATTGTAATGACCTCAGCTTAACAAGCACCCTGAATGATTCTGATGCAGGTGATGCAGTGACCACGTTTGAAGGTTTTTTACTTGGAGAGGGAGGTGAAGGAAGGAATTCTAGTTCCAGGGCAGTACCAAACGCTGAAAATCAGGAAGAGGCTGTGGTATCCTGAGACAGAATCACCTGTGTAAGCAAAGAGCCTTAAGAACAGGTGTTGATGGAGCCGGCACCGTGGTTCACTTGGTTAATCCTCTGGTGCCGGTATCCCATATGGGTGCCGGGTTCTAGTCCCGGTTGCTCCTCTTCCAGTCCAGCTCTCTGCTGTGGCCCGGGAAGGCACTGGAGGATGGCCCAAGTTCTTGGGCCCCTGCACCTGCATAGGAGACCAGGAAGAAGTACCTGGCTTCTGGCTTCGGATCAGCATAGCCCCAGCCGTGGAGGCCATTTGGGGGGTGAACCAATGGAAGGAAGACCTTTCTCACTGTCAAACTGTATCTGTCAAATAATTTTTAAAAAAAGAAGAACAGGTGTTGAGATACTCAGAGCTGTTGGTGGTTGATCTGGGCAAGGAAAGAGTGCTGCCACAGAGGACTGAGAAAGTGATGACATTAACCTGCTCCCCCAGGGCACAGGACTAGAGGTATGAGCAGGAGCTGCACATATTGGCCAGCATTGATCTCCTCCCCAACTGCAATAGGTGAGAGCTCCAACTGCAGTTGACTTGATAGAAAAAGAAAGAAATTTGGCATTCCTTATACTTTATGTGGCAGGCAATAATTTATACCTGATTTTTTTATTTTTTAAAAAGATTTATGTATTTATATGACAGAGTTACAGAGAGAGAGAGAGGGAAAGACAGAGAGCAAGATCTTTCATGTGCTGGTTCACACCCAAAGTGAACACAATGGCCAGGGCTGAGCTAGGCCCAAGCTAAGAGCCAGGAACTCTATCCACATCTCCCACATGGGTGCAAGGGCTCAAGCACCTGGGCCATCTGCTGCTTTTCCCAGGCCGTAAGCAGCGAACTGGAATGGAAATGGAGCTGCCGTGATACAAACTGGCACCCATGTGGGATGCCGGAATTGCATCCAGTGGCCTTACCTGCTATGCCACAATGCTGGCTCCACTTGATAAATAAATAAATAAATAAATATTTAATTATCCGTTTTCTTTATTTTTAAAAATATTTTATCATATTTATTTGAAATTCAGGGTCATGGAGAAAGATGGAGTGATAGAGAGAGATATTCCATCTACTGGTTCACTCTCCAAACGACCATACCGACGAGGCCTGGAACAGACCAGGCTGAAGCCAGGAGCCAGAGGCTTCATCCAGGTCTCCCACATGGGTGTAGAGGCCCAAGGCAGTGGAACAGCCCAGACTTGAACAAGTACCCATCCGAGATGCCAGTGTCACAGGCAGCAGTTTAACCCATTATGCCACAATGCTGCCCCCCACACACCTGATATTTTTAAAGATGGGAGACAGTTGAATCTGGTTGGGTCCTGAGTAGAAAGAGCTAATCATAAAAAGGAGAGTGAAGAAATGAGACTTTGCCCGAAATGCCTGAATGGGCTTCTGGATATTATTAGAGTTCTATTTATAGATTTTTACATGGCCAATACAAGAAGCAGGACAGGTGCTTTCTGTCAACAAGCAGGTGACTGAACCACAAGGTCCTATTCTTTGCTCATTCTTGCTGTCATCAGTTCAGGTGTGACCTCCTTTCAAAGATTCCCAAGCCCAGGTTCTTCTGATTTTTCATATCTTTGGGCTATTCCAGCCCACATTTTTCTTGCATCCTTTAGTTCACCTAGATTTTCCAAGGTGCAGGCGTGTGTCTTTGTTTCCATAGATATCATTATGGCGAAATTACATAGCAGTGAAAAAAAAAATGCTGTCATAGACGTAGGCACAAAGTGTTATAGAACTACTAAAAGCATTGAAAAAGAAAACCATCCTACTGGACGGGGTATACAGGGACAAGGGAAGGATTTAGGAGAATGTGATTCATGAATCATGTGTAACAGACAAATATGAGTGAGCCAGCACGGGGGTTGGAGCAGGATGGGTGGATAGACAGAGGCCTGTCCATGTCTCCTTCCTGTTAACATTTAGGAAATGGCCAGTGTTTGAGCATAGATGGAATATGTAGTTTGTGTGAGGATTTGGATAGATTTCTAATATCTAAGCTATATTAGTATTAGTAATTTATGGGGTTTTATTCCTTGTAGTCAAACAGGTGAATAGAACAAAGAGCTGGACTCAAGTCCAGTTCTTACTTCTAAATCTGGAAAGAACATTTATCATGCTAGAGGAGCTGTGTAACACAAAGCTCAGGTGTTTAAAAAAAAAACTGGAGAGTTCACTGCAGCATAAAATTATGGCTACTGCATTGCCAGCAAAGGGCAAGCAATTACCGAAAGTGCCCCTTTCTGTTTCCCACTGTCTCTCCACAAAATGCTCTACTGGCTTAAAGAATCAGAGTAGGCAAGAACTTAGATACTGCATAATTCACTAGCCCATTTCACTTAGAGTACACTGTTTGCTTAGGCATTCAAGAAGAACTAAGGGTTGGCTCCATTTGCACCATTGATTTGGGTGTGCCTTTTTGGTGGTTGACAGTTTAAGCCTCTTTCCTTTCTCCTAGTAAGGTCCGTACATCTTAATGATGATGATTTCTATTCTCTGAGGCTTTTTCAATAAATCTACCCTGAGAGGTTCAGAATCCCACAAAATGAAATGCAGCCTTTCAGGTAACTTCCTTCTGAACTTGGCAGGAACCTTACTGTCATTGAGGTTAAGGGAGGAGAGGCACTCCAGGGCGGGTTTTGGAGTTCAGACGTAGGAGAGAAGATTGAAAGGACTCCCAAGACCAGGTGTGGGAGCCTCGCTTCACTGCCTTCCAACACAAGAATGACTCATTCATCTTCCCTTAAATTCTCAGTTATAGAAGCAAATGTCATCTAGGTATCAAGAGATAGTCTAGAAAAGACTGTTTTAAACTCAATTCTGTCTTAGAGATGCTCAAATTTATGTTCTTCCTTGGAGACTCATGTTTTTTGGCTTGTGCTGCTCTGTCTCCAGTAGGATCTCATGTACAAAGGATTGTGTAAACTCAACAAACATCATTTTAGTTTTCAGCTAGGAGGTTAGGGGTCACACTGCGATTCACAAAGCAAAAAGAACAGCCTCAGATGTCACCCTTACTTCATTCTCTGTCCTCTTCTCTCTTCTCTGGAATCACATAAAATTCTCCCTCTGGCTAATATGTGGCACTTTAATTTTCAATTTTTGAAATTTTGCACTCTTAAGCATTTTCTATCAACTAGACTGTTTTCTGAGGAATTTGGTAATAATTCTTTCTTCTTGCAATAGGAATGTTGTTCATGCTAAGTGTACCCATACTCAAATTTATTATTTCATATCTTTCCCTAACATCTCACCTTTTTCATACTTCCATCAGTAAAATAAGAAGCCATTACAGGGAGGCTCCCTTGTCTTCCAATGGCCACTTTTCAAGACTTATCCATCTCTGCTTTGCTTCTTCTTCCTTAATAAAGTTAAAAGCTCATCGGGTGTTCTGTGTTCCTCCTTCTTTGCCTTCTTAAACTCTTTTTAAAAACATTTATTTATTTGAGTGGGGGAGAATGAGTGCTCCCATATGTTTGTTTATGCTCCAAATGCCTGGGAGCCAGGAACTCAATCTGGGTCTCCCACATATGTGGTAGGGACTCAACTACTTAAACCATAAGCTGTTGTTTCCCGTGGTGGGCATTAACAGGAAGCTGGAGTTGGAAGTAGAGCTGTGACTGGAACCCAGGGACTCCAATATGGGCAGTGGGTATCACAACTGGCAGCTTAACTTCTAGGCCAAACACTGCCCCCGATAAGCTTTTTACTCTGTTAACCCTGTCTCCAGAATCATTACTTTCTCCCTGTCAACTGATTCTTCCCCATCAGCATATTGCTAGTCTTACATCTCCCACCTTAAATAAAAATTGTTCAGTCTCTTTCATCCCTCTCAGGCTGCCATTCCAGGTCTTTAGTAACTTTTACAGACATATTTTCTAAAAGGCCTTGTTTACCTTGTTCCCATTTTCCCAACTTCAAACAACTCTTTAACCCATTACCTTTCTCCTTCAAATTTCCTCTGAAAGAGTGTGGCTAGGGTACCAATGGTTCCCATGTTATAAAATCTGTCTCTCCTCATCTTCCTTGACTTCTTAGCAGCATCTGACAAGCCGATCATTTCTATCTTGACACAGGCCTTTTCTTGGTTTCTAACTCCATTTTCACTTGGTTTTCCTTTTAGCGTTCCTGTTGCTGTTTTTCAGCCTCATAAACTGGTTCTCTCTGTATCCACTAATAAAATGGATTCTACAAGGCTTAGCTTAAAACTCCCTTCTCATTTTTCTTCCCATGTAATATCATGCAACCCCATAACTATAAACATTGGAGACTCTCAGATTCTTTTCACCATTTCAAAACTTCACTGTCTGCTCCAGGCTTAAATAACAAAATGCCTAGTTAATGCTTGCACTTGAATATCTATCTCAAGTAACAAGTTTAACATGTCTAAAACAAACCTATCCCTTCCTTCATAGAGATAAATGGCATCACCATTTTCTCACCTGCCAAAGGCAGAAATCTGTGAGTTGTTCTTGATTAATCTCTCATTTTCTATATTTGTCACTTATTAAGTTCTATTAATTCTACTCTAACATCAATTAAACTCTACTAATTCTCTTCCACCTCTGCTAAAGCTCCCAGCAGGCCAGCATTACCTTGTGCCTGCTGAGTGCCCATAGAATCCCAGTCTCCCTCCTTCCTATCATCTCCTATCCAATCTATTTACAGAATCTCCTATCCAATCTATTTACAATCTATTTACATGCTCTTCTAAATGTAGAGCTGATTGGTTTCCTGTTCTTCCTCAAACCTGGAGTTAGGCTTACAGATTTCCACATTACTTCTCTACTGGTAACTCTACTGTTCATGCAGTATGGTACAGCTGCATGTCAGCTCTTTCTCAATACCTGAAATATCAAATTTTCTCCAGTATCAGGGCCTTAGTACCTGCTGGTTCTTCTGCCTAAAATATTCATGGTTCATGGTTCATTACACTTGTGTTTTCTTTTTCTACAAGCCATTAGGATGGTCTTTTCTGATAGTCTTAGGCTCCCATTCCCATTTTCTGTCCCTGCCTTTGATTCGTTCATGACTCCTAGATATTTCTGGTGTTTTTTTGTTTTTTGGTTTTTTTTGCCTCTCCCATAGGCCACTGGTTCTCCAAATCTTTGAAACTGAATATCTAATTTTCACTCAAGATATTTTGATTTGTATATTCTGCAGTGAAGACTGGGCATAAACACTTTTAATAACTCCCTAGGTTATTTGCAAGGGCAGCCACTGGATATTAAAAGTGTGGTTCCCAATTAATGTCACCAGCATCATTTGTGAATTTGTTACAATGGCAAATTTTCTGACATTACTTCAGATCTCCTGAATTAGAATCTTTCAGGGTGAATCTGAAGAATACCAAAGTTTGAGACCGCTAACTACAGAACGTGTTCCTTGTTATACAGATATTGCAGTGTCCTTGACCTAGTAGGCATAATGGACATTTTAACTAGCAAATGAAAAATCAATAATAATTATAACCAATACATGAATAAATTATGTAAATGATGCAATGGTGAATTGTTTTTTTTTTGCAGAACTGGATGCAAGTGATATGCTTTCAATCTATTTCCTTCTTTTTAGAACTAAGAGTAAATTTATTCCACTATCTGTCCCTCGCTAAGAAAGTCTGTGGCTGCACAGATAGAGGAGCAGAAATACTATGATTTCCCAAACTGCTGCCCTAGCAATTCTCTTTCTCAGCCTAATTTATATTGTTCCTACTACTATAGCACCAGGTGTTTTGACAAGTATGTGCTATTTTCACTTCTAAGACTCTTCTGATTCAAAGGTGGCAAGGTAGAGAGGCTATTTATTGAATTTCATTGGTAGCAGATTAGCACACACATTCATTTTCCTTGACTTTCTCAGTGAGTAGGTCACTAATAACCTGCCCAATCAAATTACGAGATATGTGCCTTGTCTTGGATGAGCTTCCATGCACTGCATGTGAACAGTCTTCTGTTAGAAGCCCAGTGTTGCTAGTATTAGCACCTCCTCTCTGGCACCATCTGGAACCCTCACTAATCTCAGAATGCAAGGTGCATCCTTCTTCATTCTCAGACATTTTGTCATGCTGAGAATGCTCAGGCACTGGGAGACCTGTTGTGATTGGCTTGCTAGAGAAAGAAAGATTATCAACTCTAATTCCAGTGTGAAGTTCATATATAAGCTAGAGAAAAACAATGATATTAGTTCAAGCTGCTCAGTAAGTGAATTATGTCTCCCTTTGGATAGAGTCTCTAACAAATGAACCAAAAGCTTCTTGCAGGGGTGGATGCTAATTCTGTAACTCAGACTTGTTTCTGGGATTATTGTCTATAATGAATCATTCTTCAAGACCCCGGGGAGAAATAATGCTACAGCTCTACACTGGCCAGAATGGCTGTGCCTGCAATCTCTTCCCCTGCCAGGAGTGCTCTGGAGAGCTTTCCTTCCAGATCCCAGGGACCTAATTGGGGCACATTGCAGAGGCTTTCCTGTAGAGGCAGCAACAACAGCAGGTTTGAAGGGCACAGCAAGGACTTTATTCCAAAGAGACTCTATCTCACCTCCCCTGCTGGTGCTTAGCTGCTGAAATTTTTAGCAGTAGGTCCTCCTTTAAGAGATAGGAGGATGATACTGTATGTGTATATTTCCTCTTGACCATCTCCTTTGCTTCTGAGTTTCCCTCTTTTCAGTATTACTGAGAATTAGCTTACCATAGATAAATCATTGTAAAACCCTGAGGTAAGAAATAAAAAGACCCAGACAGGAAACTGGAGTTAGTCTCACTATTCCCAAAAACAAATAAGGATCCACCACCATAGCTGAGTTATGTAATATTTGTTTATGAAAAAGAAGTTACCATGTCTGAATCTAACTAAAATGAACTTTTTTATTCTAGTCATGCCTTTAACCAGACCATAGCCATATGTTTTCTCCAAAGTGGGAAATATAGTATAATTAGTTTGAAATACTTGTTTCCATCCTTTCCAAATTTTGGCTGTAAACATTCTGTTTTCTAACTAAACTGGCCCTTCCCACCTTCATTCAACAAATAAATGTTTTATAGCATCTACTATGAGCAAAATTTTCTAACACACTCTGGAAATACCATATTATTGGGAATAAGGGCAATGGTGGTCAACTCTAATGCATTCATACTTATATATACTATCCTTGATAGATTTTAATCTTGATAAAATTTTTTCATATTAACTTGCAAAAACTCATGTTGAAATTTATTCCCATTGTGATAGTACTAAGAGGTGGGATCTTTAAGAGGTTATCAAGCCATGGGAGCTCCACCCTCATGAGCAGTGTTTGTTGCTATTATAACAACTGAGTATGGTCCCTGCTTGCTCTCTCTTGCCCTTCTACTTTCCTCTAGGGGATAATACAGTAGGGAGACTCACCAAAATGCCAACTGCTCAATCCCAGCATCTAAAACCTAGCCCTGGACATCCCAGCCTCCAAAACCAAGAGGCAATAAATTTCTGTTCATTTGAAATTACGCAGTCTCATTACTAGATGAATGAATAGGGAGGGAGGTTAGTTCTGTTGTTTAGGGGAAGATAGTTGAAAAACAGTGAAGAAAGTGCAATCTCAGGGAAAAGTTAGGTAGAAAACTGTAGCAGAAACGCCATGAAAGTTAGAGAGATGCTGTAGATCTACATAGAGGCTGTGGATGTGCAGCACAAGCATGGACACAAGACCCCAGCAGTCTAGAGCCTCAGCACCAGCTGTGGAGAGTGAGGTGAGACCAGACTGTAGCAGCCCACGCCACTGGAGATAAAGCTGCAGAGATATTGGCATGAGTTTGGCTCTAGGACCCTGCAAGGGAAAGTGTATCTGCCAAACTAGAGGGAAAAAATGGATGCATTTCTCTCTCCCTGACCCCCTGACAATATGCCTTGCAACTGGTTGAGCCAGGACAGGTGCCATTTTGGACATAACAGCTGTGCCAGCTTGTGTCACCAGTATCCCAGCATGTCACAGGTTTTTGGGCTTTGTTTGCCTAGTTCTGTGATCTCCAGCTCTCTGTAGACAGGACAGACTGGCAAGGCAAAGTGTACCCTTGGTGCCATGTTGCTGTAGGAGGCTTGTGTGCTGGGACTGTAGAAACACTTAGGCTGCATGGAAGGGTGAAGGGAGGGGCAGGGTCTCTGAGCAGTTCACTATGGGTGCCTCCACATGCTTGGGGATCCTTGATTGTCATTGCTGTGGGATCCATGTTCATATTGAGGACTGCAAGGATCCTTTGTGTGGATTTTGTGGTGGCACAGATGAGTACTGCGCCCACTGGGGCTAGTGCCTAGGCACTGGTCACCGTGGAGGAGAGGAACAAACAGAGCTGATCAAACCCTCCCCTCTGATAGAAAAAAAAGAGATCTACTATGCCCAACTTGGGTGTCACCTTGAACACGCTACTTACCCTGGAGCATTGAACAGAGCTCCCTGGCCACATCGAGCACATGGCTCTGGGTATTCACTGAAACAGCAGACAATCCACAAAGCCACAGAAGCACAGTCCATAGATAAAAGCCATCAGAAGAAAAAGAAAACCAAGTATCTCCACAAATGCCTAAAAATAAAAATAGAAATTAAAGAAACAAGAAAAGGGAACAAAAATGACACCCCCAAAGGAAGACAACAAAACTTCAGTACTAGAATGTGCAGATAAAGAAACTGATGAAATGCCAGAAATGAAATCCAAAATATAAATCACAGGACTACTCAGAAGTAATCAAGAGCAAATCCATGAATTAAAGGAATCAATACATGCATGATATAAATGAAAAGTATTCCCATGTTATTAAAATTTTAAAGAGAAATCAAGGGCCAGTTCTGTGATGTTGTGGGTAAAGCTGCTGCTGCCACCTGCAGTAGCAGCATCCCATATGGGCACTGGTTAAAGTCCCAGCTGCTCCACTTCTGATGCAGCTCTCTGCTATGCCTGGGAAAGCATTAAAGGATGGCCTAAATCCTCAGGCCCCTGCACCCATGTGGGAGACCTGGAAGAAGCACCTGGCACCTGGCATTGGATGAGTGCAGCTCTGGCCACTGTAGCCATCTGAGGAGTGAACCAGAGGATGGAAGACCTCTCTCTCTCTCTCTCTCTCTCTCTCTCTCTCTCTGCCTCCCTGTAATTCTGCTTTTCAATAAATAAACATCTCTGAAAAAGAGAGAGAAATCAAAATGAAGTACTGGAAATGAAGAATTCTATAGATCAAAGAAAAAATGTGGTAGAAAATATTAACAACAGACTCAGTGAGGCAGAAGAAAGGATATCTGAGTTAGAAGACAAATCTTTGGAAATTTTATAGTCAGATCAATAAAGAAGAAGAAAGAGAAGGCGAAGGAGAAGGAGAAAGAGAAGGAGCAGCAGAAGAAATTATAAAAATTAAAACAGCAATGGAGATTTATGGGACACTATCAAACAACCCAACACACAGGTTTTAGAAGTTCCTGAAGGCATTGAAAGAGAATGGATTAGAAGGCCTTTTTAGTGAAATGATAACAGAAAATTTCCGCAATTTGGAGAAAGAAAGGGACATCCAAGTACAGGTAGCACATAGACCTCCTAATAGATGAGATCAGAAATGATCTTCTCTGCAACACATTGTATTCAAACTTTCCTCAGTAAAACATAAAGAAAAAGTCTAAAATATACATGAGACAAACACCAAATTACTTACAGAGGATCTCCATTTAGACTCACAACTTATTTCTCACTAGAAACCCTATAGGTTAGTAGAGAATGGTGAGATAGACTCCAAGTCTTAAGAGAAAAAAAAAGTCAACCCAGAATTTTATACCCTGCAAAGCTCTCATATATAAGAGAAGGTGAAATAAAGACCTTCCATAACAAACAGAAATTGAAAGAATTTGTCACCACTGTCCAGTCTTAACAAAAGATGCTTAAGGATGTGCTATCCACAGAAACACAGAAATATGGTCATTATCATGAAAGAAGTTAAAGGCAGAAAATCTCCCAGTAAAAGTACAAAGAAAATCCAAAGTAAACAATAAGAATATTTGTGAAAAAATAGCAAGGCCAAGTCATTATTTATCAATAGTAAACATGAATGTAAATGGCCTCAACTCCCCAGTTAAAAGATACAGATTGGCTGAATGGATTAAAAAACAAAAACCATCCATTTGCTGCTTACAAGAAAAACATCTCATCATCAAAGATATATGCAGATTGAGAGTGAAAGAATAGAAAAAGACATTCCATGCTAACAGAAATCTAAAAAGAGCTGGTGTAGCTATCATAATATCTGACAAAATAGACTTTAAGACAGAAACTCTTAAAAGAGACAAAGAAGGAAACTATGTGATGATTAAGAGATCAAATCAACAGGAAGATGTGACTATAATAAATGTACATGTACCCAATTACAGGGCATCTGGCTGCTTAAAAGAAATGTTAATGGATCTAAAGGTAGTCATGTACTCTGATACAATAGTAGTGGGGGGCCGGCACCATGACTCACTTGGCTAATCCTCCACCTGCGGCGCCAGCACCCTAGGTTCTAGTCCCAGTTGGGGTGCCGGGTACTAGTCCTGGTTGCTCATCATCCAGTCCAGCTCTCTGCTGTGGTCTGGGAGGGCAGTGGATGATGGCCCAAGTGGTTGGGTCCCTGGACCCATATGGGAGACTGGGAGGAAGTACCTGGCTCCTCACTTCGGATTGGTGCAGCACCAGGCATGGCAGCCATTTGGAGAGTGAACCAACAGAAGGAATACCTTTCTCTCTGTCTCTCTCTCACTGTCTATAACTCTCTCTCTCTCTGTCGCTCTCTCTTTTCTAACTCTGCCTGTCAAAAAATAAATAAATAGTAATGGGGGACTTCAATACCCCACTTTCTGCAATGGACAGATCAACCAGACAGAAAATCAGCAAGGAAACAACAATTAATTGACACTATAGACCAAATGGACGTAAGGGATATCTACAGAATTTTTCATCCTGCAGTGGGAGAATACACATTCTTCTTACCAGTGCATGAAACTTTTTCTAAGATAGACCATATGCTAAGACATATAGCAAGTATCAGTAAATTAAAAAATTTTTAAATCATACCATTCATCTTTTCAGATCACAATGGAATGAAGCTAGAAATCAACAATTTTATAATCGCTAGAATATATGGAAGGACATGGAGAATGAAGAACATGTTCCTGAATGAACAGTGGGTCATAGAAGAAATCAAAAAAGAAATAAAAAAACTTTCTGGAAATAAATGAAGACAACAATACAACATATCAAAATTTATGGGATACAGCAAAAGCAGTGTTAAGAGCAAAGTTTATAGCAATTGATGCAATTTCTTGCAATATTGAAATTGCAAAGGTATTATTTATTGTAAATAAATGAACTATGGATGCATGCATGTCAAAGACCTAAAAAAGGATGAACCAAACCAAAAATTAGTAGTAGAAAAGAAATAATTAAACAAGAATAAACCTAATTGAAACAAAAAAATACAAAAGATCAGTCAAATGAAGAGCTGGTATTTTGAAAAAATAAACAAAATTGATACACCATTGGCCCAAGAAACCGAAAAATTAAAGAAGAGGGAGAAGACCAAGATCATTAAAATCAAAGATGAAAAAGGAAATGTAACAACATATACCACAGAAATAAAAAGAATCATCAGGAATTACTATAAAGAGCTATACCAATAAACCTGGAAACCAAAAAGAAATAGATAATTCCTGGACACATACAATCTACCAAAATTGAGCCATCAGGACACAGAAAGTCTAAAGAGATCAATAACCAAGATGGAAATTGAATAAGTAAAAAAAGATACTCAGAGCAAAGAAAACCCACAGACTGGACAGCTTTACTGCTGAATTCTACCAGACATTTAAAAGGAGAAACTCCAATTCTTCATAAAATATTCAAAACAATTGAAAGGAAAGGAATCCTCCCAAACTCCTTCTATTAAGTCATCAACACCTTAATTCCCAAACCTTAAAATGATACAACAGATAAAGAGAACTACAGACCATTTTCTCTGATGAAAATGATGTACAAATATTCAAAAAATACTAGCCAATCAAATCCAACAACACATCAGAAAGATCATTCACCTGGACCAAGTGGGATTTGTCCCTGATATGCAGTAATGGTTCAACATTCACAAATCAATAAATTTGATATATCACAATAAGAAACTGTAGAACAAAAACCATATGATAATCTCAATAGATGCAGAGAAAGCATTTGACAAAACACTACACCCGTTCATGATGAAAACTCTAAGCAAACTGGGTATAAAAGGACATTCCTCAATACAATCAAGGCTATGACAAACCCAGAACTGGCATCTTACTGAATGAGGAAAAGTTGGAAGTATTACCACTAAGATCCAGAACCAGACAAAGATGCCCACTCTCACCACTGTTATTAAATACAGTCTGGATGTTTTAGCCAGAGCCATTAGGCAATAAAAAGAAATAAAATTGGGAAGAAGGAAGTCAAACTATTCCTATTTGCAGATGATATGATTCTATATATAGGGGATCCAAAAGACTCCACTAAGAGACTATTGGAACTCATAAAAGAGTTTGGTTAGTTACAGGATATAAAATTAACACAAAAAAAGAAATAGCATTTGTATATAGAAACAATACCATGCTTGAGAAAAAACTTCTAAGATCAATCCCATTCAAATAACCATAATAAATAAAATACCTTGGAATAAACTTAACCAAGAACTTCAAAGATCTCTATGATGAAAAGTGTAAAACATTAAAGAAAGAAATAGAAAAAAGACACTATAAAATTGAAAAGTCTTCTATGTTTATGGATTAGAAGAATTGGTATCATCAAAATGTCCATTTTTCCAAAAGCAACTTACAGATTCAATGTGATCCTGAGAAAATAACAAGGATATTCTTCTCAGATATAGAAAAAATGATGTTGAAATTCATATGGAAACACAGGAGACCCTGGTCAGCTAAAGCAATCTTATACAACAAGAACAAAGCCAAAGGCATCACAACATCAGATTTCAAGACATACTACAGAGTATTTCTAATCAAAGCAGCCTAGTATTGGCAGAAAAACAGATGAGTAGACCAATGGAACAGAACAGAAACTCCAGAAACCAATCCATACATCTACAACTAACTTTTCTTTGACAAAGGAGCTAAAATCAACCCCTGGAGCACAGTCTCTTCAATAAATGGTACTGGGAAAACTGGCTTTCCACATGCAGAAGTATGAAGGAAGACACTTACCTTACACCTAATTAAAATGCACTCAAGATGGATCAAAGACCTAAATCTATGAGCCGATAACATCAAATTACTCGAGAACATTGGGGAAACCCTCCAAGACATTGGCATAGGCAAAGAGTTCTTGGAAAAGACCCCAGAGGCATAGGCAATAAAAGCCAAAAAAATTGACAAATGAGATTACATCAAATTGAGAAGCGTCTACACTGCAAAAGAAACTGAGAGCAAAGTGAAGAGGCAATCAGCAGAATGTGAGAAATTATTTGCCAAATACAGGATAATAATCAGAATACATAAAGAGATCAAGAATCTCAACAACAACAAAGCAAACAACCCAGTTAAGAAATGGGCAAAGGACTTAAAAAGGCATTTTTCAAGAGAGGAAATCCAAATGACCAATAAACACATGAAAAAATGCTCAGGATCACAAGCCATAAGGGAAATGCAAATGAAAACCACAATGAAGTTTTATCTCACTCCAGTTAGAATGGCTTTCCAACAGAAATCAAAAAATAAATGCTGGTGAGGATGTGGCGAAAAAGGTACTCTAATCTACTGTAGTTAGGCATATAAGTTGGTACAGCCACAATGGAAGACAATATGGAGATACCTTAGAAATCTGAATATAGACCTACCTTATGATGAGCCATACCACTCCTGGGAACTTACCCAACCAAAATAAATCAGCATCAAAAGAGTTATCTGTACTCCATGTTTATTGCAGCTCTATTCAGAATAGTAAGATATGGAATCAACCCAAATGCTTGTCAACTGAAGACTAGATAAGGAAATTAAGGAATATGTATAGCATGGAATACTACATAGCAGTAACAAAAATGAAAGCCTGTGGTTTGCAACAAAATGGATCAAACTGGAAAACATCATACTTAGTGAAATAAGCCCATCCCCAAAAGACATATACCGTATGTTCTCCCTAATCTATGGTGACTAATAGAATATCTAAAAGGTAATCTATAGAAATGAAATTGATACTTTGCAATGCAATGAATTTGTACAGCCCTTGTCTCAATTGTTGTCTCAATTGGAACAACTTTATTTCTCATACTATTTATTGTACTCTTTACTCAGTATAGGGTTAATCTTATGTATATAAAGTTAATTGAAAATAGAACTTATTAAAAAATAAGAATGGGAATAGGAGAGGGAGGAAGAAGAAGTGAGAGGTGATGGTAGGAGGGCAGAGTGGGAAGAATCACTATGTTCCTAAATATGTATAAATGAAATGAATGAAGTTTGTATACCTTAAATAAAAGGTTTCTAGTTAAAAAAAAAGTGAATGAAGCACAGTGTATTAATGCAAACCTGTAATACAGCAATGTGCTATTTTAGGGAATATAGAATATATGCCACATCTCTGTATGAGTAGGTTTTATTTATATCCTCAATTCATGAATGAAAAAATTGAGCCTTGTAGAGATTTAGTCCTTATTTGCTCAAGGTCACTCAGCTAGAATGTAGGTGACGTAAATTTCAATGCCTTTTTTTTTTTATATTCAATGCTACTTTGTTCTCTCTCTTTCCAATGGTCATTAAGCCATCTTGTCATACTTCCAGATTACTGAAATTATTCTTTTACTATGCATTATATTTCATATGTAAGCTAAGGAAAGACTAGTTGATGCAGAGTAATCTTCCTAAAGATTAAAAGATTCTTCTTTTAATAATTAAACTTTTGTTGTGGGACAGAGTTCCAGTATAGAAATAAACGGATTTTGGTTATAGGATTGGGAAAGTCTCTCTTGAACTTTTTGAACTGGGTCAGATCACTAGGTCTCTGTAAGCTTTCATCTTCTTATCTTTAATTGAATAAATACTATGTACCTTAATGAGATAGTCAAATAACAATATATGAATGTATTCTATGAAATGTAAACTGTTATAAAATGTCTTTTTTTTTTTTGACAGGCAGAGTGGACAGTGAGAGAGAGAGACAGAGAGAAAGGTCTTCCTTTGCCGTTGGTTCACCCTCCAATGGCCGCCGCGCTGTGGCCGGTACACCGCGCTCATCCGATGGCAGGAGCCAAGTGCCAGGTGCTTTTCCTGGTCTCCCATGGGGTGCACTCCGGGCCACAGCAGAGAGCTGGCCTGGAAGAGGGGCAACCGGGACAGAATCCAGCGCCCCAACCGGGACTAGAACCCGGTGTACCGGTGCTGCAGGCAGAGGATTAGCCTGTTGAGCCACGGTGCCGGCCTAAAAAGACATATCATAAACCATTGCATGGTAGGAGACTGGGCTGAACTAAGACATATATTTAAATGACTTCATTTTTTTGCTTCTCTTCATATATATGTGTGTGTGTGTGTGTGTGTGTGTGTGTGTATGTTAAAGCTCTTTTCCCACAAATCTTTTTAAAATGAAGATAACTTTTGAAGAATGTATGGGGTTCTTTTAGTTGAGGTTTTTCTACTAATTCCAACCAAGGAGATCCAAATGGACTGGTTCACCAGGCTGAAATGAGAGGCATCATGACCATGGAATAACAGATGGAATAACACATTCACTGCTAATTAAAATCTTTGAAGGGTCTGCAAAAGATAGGAGTAAATACTATATATTTCTCTTATTTAAAACAGCAGCAGATGCAGATTTATTTCTCCCCCTAATGAGTATATGATTTCCATCTGTTATCTTTTATTAAATGCAACAACTAATATAGAATAAAAAATAGAACTGGAAAGTTTGTCATTCTTTCTTTCATATTAGGCTATTCTTTTCTAGAATTAGATGATGACATTTTTGCTATCAAATCTACCTCATCTACCTCATCTACCAAAGCTATCTAAGCCACCAAATCTCAAAGCTGCTTGTCAGTCCTGATTAAACATAATCACATGAATTCCTGCTCTTCCTATTTTGACTGCATAATGTTAGAACAGTTTGGTTCATCAATATACATCCCCTACCCTGATACACTTGTCTTCCTGTCCCAGAACTACTGAAAGGTTTAGACTACATTTCAGTCTTCCATGCAGACTCACCTGTGAATACCTTGAATGAAGAAGTGAGCAACATGAGGAGAGAGTGGCTCTTCAAAGAGGTGGTTATGGGGACAACTGTTTCCTTTGTGGGAGCTGTGGTGATGTTTCTGATATCTTGTCCGAGCATGTCAGGTGTAAAATACTACCCAGTGGAGGCAACAGTGCCCTTTTAGCAATAAAAATCCTTGAGAAAACTGAGCATTTTTCATATAGTTTCCATGGTTGATTGCATTAAATCTTTTTTTTTTTCCTTTTCTGGCCTTTCCAGAGAAGTTTATGATCTATCCAGAATGCTTTAATAAATCCTTCTCTGCTCTAAGTAGCTAGAGCTGGTTCTGATGCCTAT
Source organism: Sylvilagus floridanus (assembly GCA_949820135.1). Taxonomy (NCBI): domain Eukaryota; kingdom Metazoa; phylum Chordata; class Mammalia; order Lagomorpha; family Leporidae; genus Sylvilagus; species Sylvilagus floridanus. The sequence continues at coordinate 29,669,750 of OX463236.1, read as the reverse complement.
AAGAGTACAGACAATTACAACAAACACTATGTAGAGTTTAAACAGGGTAGACCTGTGTTTATTGATACACTTTGGCAAACACTGCTAATTGCCTGATCAATAGTCATTTCACCTTTTTTCTTATTAACAGAACCCCCTTTTGTAGGAGACTTCAAAGTCTGCCATCTTGAAAATTGCATTTTCTAACTTCTCTTGCAGTCAAGTATGACTATGGACATAATTATAGCCATAGGATGTTAGCCAAGGACTTGTGGATAACTTTGCTTCTCTACTATAAGGACCACCTTGTTATACCTCTTTCCTGCCTAAAATGATAGATGAGGCAGTTGTAGCTTAGATGCCCATCTTGATATTGTCACAGAAATGCCCAAAATGTGACAGAGATCTTGTGTTGATGTTCCTCAGCCTCCGTGCCAATGTATAACAAGCATTTGTGTTACCTCTGGACTTCCTTTTGCATGAGAACAAGATAAACTCTTGTATGCTTTAGATGCTGTGTTTGGGCAACTAACTTGATTTACTAGTTGACTTTATGTATTTATTTCCTGAAGGTTCCAAGTCTGAAACACAGTGAGTTAGGAACAGGATACCATTCCTTCGCAAGGATGGCACATCGAGCTCTTGAAGACCAAAGAACAGAAGTCATAGGAAGATGGGTTTTAGCTCTCTCTATAAAAGACTGTGCTTCCAACATCCCCCAAACATCAAAGATACTTAATTGAAGTTAATGAGTTCTAATGGGTTCCTAGTCACTGAAATTGTTCAGGCATAGTCTAAGTGACCTTTTGAAGAGGACAAATCATTGTCAAAAAAGACAAATTTCATTCTCTCCAGTTCTACAGTTTTGATGCTCCATGTCAACATCTCATTCACAAATATGCTTCACAAAACCCCAACAACCTCTTTGTTGCATTTACTCCTGCTATCTTTGTGAAGACCATACTCATCATCAATACCATGTGTGTTAGGGAGATACTATTTTTGGTGTGTGTGTGGGTGTGTGTATGTGTGTGTGATTTTGTAACCTACAACTTGCTGAATTCTCTTATCAGTTCTAATAGTTTATTTTTGTAAATTTTTTTAAAAGACTGTTATTTATTTATTTGAAAGGCAGAGTTACAGACAGAGATATCTTCTATCTGCTGGTTCACCCCCCAAATGGAGGCAATGGTCAGGGTTGGGCCAAACTGAAGCCAGGAGCTTCTTCTGGGTCTCCTATGTAGGTACAAGGAGGGGCCCAACATTTGGGCCATCCTTTGCTGCTTTCCCAGCCCATTAACAGGGAACTAGATTGGAAGCGGAGCAGCCAGGACACAAACTGGCACCCAGATGGGAATCTGGCACTGGAGACAATGGCTTAACCCACTGTACCACAATGCCAGCCCCAGGAGGATTCTATTCTGGACTGGGTGCCAAGAAAGGCTTTGGGAAGAATAGAAGGTATTGAGGATAAAGACTAAGCAGACTAGAAAAAAAGGTGAATGATGAGAGGAGAGCAGTGCAAGCAGAAGGAAGCAAACTGACTTAACTAAAGCAAGGATTAGAAATAAGATTATTAGATTCAGTTCCTGGAAAATAAACTATGACTAAGAACTTGAGGGCGCAAGGACCAGGTGGCTATGAGTATCCACACTGGGAGGCTAGATAAGGACCTGGAGAATAGTTTCAGCCTATCTCCAAGGGAGAACATGATAGGCAGAGAGCCTACTTTCCTCACGTTGTCAAACTGCAAAAGATCACTCAAGCACAAAGAAACGTGGTGGGGTAAAAATAATATCACACTCACATCTAGTGGTGCCTGTTATACGCTGACCCATTTGCAGCCTGATATGCTGAGATTTCTCACTGGTACAAAAGTAGTTCCTTGCACTCCAAGTTTGTTTGGCTGGGCATGATGTTCCTGATGAGTCATTACAAAGGCATGGTCCTGAAAGGGGATTAGGAACCAGTGTTCTCAGCTTCTCTGGGCAGAAAAGTGAGAACACAGGGATCCAGGGTGTCTCTAGGGTATACAGACCCTGACAGTTCATCACCTACAATTCTTTGTCTGGGAAACTTGGCTGTCTCCAGCAACAGTCCTCTGGGCCAGAGATGTATCATTTTTCTGCCTGCTCATCCCAGGTGTCCTTTAAAGTGAAAGGCACTTTGATTTTGTCTCATGTTCCTTACCCTCCAGTGCCTAAGGCCCTGATGTTGGCTAACATTTCAGGTGGTTGGAAGGAGGCATACTTCCTCAGTGGTGCTAATGAGACTTCCCCACTAAGTCACAAGTCTGCAGCACAAGGTCCCTGGCCTGGCTCGCCTTCAAAATAGCAGGTGATTCAAGCAGCCAGAAAACACAGTCTGCTTCGACTTCGCTTCCTCTTGGCTGCCTTTGAGGCTAGCTGGGGTCTGTTTCTCGCCCTTACACAGTTCCCTGTCACGGCTCAAGCTGCTGAGGAAGCGGCTGGCAGAGGCTCAGCCTAGGATGCCCCTCTCTCGGCACGCTCCCTCCACGATGCAGCTTCCTTCTTCCTGTAGCAGATGCTTCAGAGAAAGGCTCTTGTCAAGTTTTACACAGGGCATTATCACACGTGAAACGCCTCTTTGATTCATCTGCTGGGCCCTCTGGTGCCTCCCAATTCTACTAGCGTCTAATCTCAAGCAGCCCTTCAGCTCCCCAAAATCTGTGTAGTCTCCTTTCCAGCCAGCCTTCCCAAAGGCTAGCTGTCACTTCCCAAGAAACTTAGGAATATTCAGTTGTTTATCCCAGGTAGCTAAATTCTTGTGAAAATTACTTGCGTTCTTGGCTTCTAAAAAATGGATTTTTTTTTCTCTCAGATAAACTGGTATTTGTTGAGGAAGGGATCAAAACAACAAAAAACAGTTTTAATGTATATTGGCAGCCCATCTTTCTTGAAGTTGAAAATGTGATAAACACAACAAGATCAAGCCTCCAGGCCTCCCTGTTTCCCTGAAGCTCTGCCCTTCACTGCCAGCTGCCCCCATTCTTTTACCTTTTTTGCTAAGTAGTGCTTCTTGCTTCTCTCAGATATGGCTTCTGGTCCCACTGTATCTTAGAACGTCTCATAGACCATAACAAAGACAAATGATATTACTGAATGCTTAAATAAGACAGATTCCATGAATCTTTGCAACTCCAGCCTATGGAAACACACTCAATCTGTCCAAAATTCATAATCTAACTGTTGCTATCACTCATGTCATGTTAGCTGTCTTCAATTATATTAGATCTCTAGGAGGCAGGGCAGCAAGATTTAACTCAATTTAATAAATATTTGGTGAAAGCTATAAGCATGGTAGCATCTTCACATAGAACCACGCAGGAATAACAGATTTTTGATGAGCACTCTATTTTATATCATGCTGGGGGCCTTTATTTTTTGTTGTGGGATTTTCTTCTTTTTGAAAAGAAAGAATATAATCACTAGTCTCATCACAAATCAGGATTTTACTGAAATTTCAAACTGTTATATTTCAGAGAACTTCCAGACACCTTTCAAATAAGAATGGTTTTAATAGTGGGAGAAAACATTACTTATGCAATGGCATTTATCATGCTAAAATTCCTTTTTATAGTTTCAAGAAATTAAAGAGCGGGCCTGGCATTGTGGTGCATGCAGTTAAGCTGCCATCTGCCATGCTGGCATTCCATATGAGTGCTGGCACTCTGCTTCCAATCCAGCTCCCTGCTATTGTGCCTTGGGAAGCAGTGGAAGATGGCCCGAGAACTTAGATACTTGCCACCCATGTGGGAGACCCAGGTGAAGTTCCAGGCTTCTGTCTTCATCCTAGACTAGCCCTGGCCATTATGGACATCTGGGATGGAAGCTGTCTCTCTCTTTCTTTTTCCCTCCTTTTCTGTCACTCTGCCTTTCAAATAAGTAATATATAAAAAAAAGATATGAGAGAATAACCAAGTAAAACCCAAGTAAATGATCACTCCATGGCCTATTATGGAAATGGTTGATTCTAAATACAGAGACTTGAGAAGCCTGCAAACACATTCTGATTTTTCTTACTCTGACAATCTCAGTTGTAACTGATTATTTTTCCCATCACGGTGGGAGGTTAGTTTATAATAAAATGGGCTGACATAAAGAACATACGGGAAATATGTGTCTTCAGATTCCAAAAAAGTCTAAGAAAGCTCTTGGACAATATCACTCTAAGGGAGGAAAAAATGTGTTTTTGGAGGCTTTCTTGCCTCTTGTGCTCTTCAAAACAAAACTTGACCTTGAAATAAGCTTCAAAAACAGCATTGAGCCGTTATTTACAACCTTCTCTTAAATGATCATAATTCAATGCCATGGTCATGAGTACTGTGGATGTGGAAGGAAAATGGTGTCCACGAGAAGGACAATATTGGAAAGGGTTTGGCCCTGTCGTCACACTCCCCCAAGGCAGGAAGCTTGTTGCGTCCATGTGTATGTAATATGAGCCATGCTAAGAAAGGTCACCCACAGCCAAGTAATTCTCCTTTGATGTCAGAGTACCTGCTATGGGATGGACTTTAGATTCGGATTCTGCTTCTTAGTAAAGAGATGACTTTGGTAGCAATGAACAATAGCAGCAGTAGCAGCATGTACTGAGTCATACCATTTACCAGGTCTTGCCATTAACACTTTACATTTATTCACCTATTTAATGTCCACAAAAACTGAGTTTTTCCTTATTTTAAAACATGATTTAAAAGTTTATATATTTCTTTGAAAGGCAGAGAGAGACAAAGAGAAACAGAAACAGAGATAATGTATCTTTTGATTCATTTCCCAAATGCCTGCAATCACTACAGCTGGGTCTTGCTGAAACTAGGAGCCTAGAACTCAACCTTGGTTCCCCACGTGGATGCCAGGGACCCATGTATTTGAGCTGTCACCTGCTGCCTCCCAGGGTGTGCATTAGCAGGAAGCAGACGTGAGGCTTGAACTAGGCACTCCAATATTAGGGACTCCTGCTAACCATTGTGCCAAATACCTGCCCTACAGTGAAGGGCTTCAGTGACAGGAATTTGTCTAACATTACGAAAGCTTTCCATTGAGTAGCCTCTAAGTATTAGTTTCTTTTCCATAAAGTAGCAATCATTTAGTTACACTGCAGGGATATTGTGAAGATTAATGAAATAATAAAGAATCTGGCATGTAATAGAAGCTAATTAAGTAGATAGTATCTGTGCTTCCTTTATTTTAAAAACATTTCTAACACCCTTCCAATAGGAATCTATAATGGCTCCTCATTTTATTTAGTGGTTGCTTTTGTACCAAGCTCACAAGTCTAATAAGAACCAGGAAAGAAACACAAAGCAATCAAAACAATCCAATTGAAATAAACAATCAAACAACTCTCTTCCTCAGGAGCCTGCCAGATCCCCCGGGAGTCTTGCTGTGAGCATATCTACTCCAAGAGAGCCCAGTTCTAAGGAGCATGGTTCATAAGGCTCCCAATTCACGCATGATTAGAAATGCAAATTAGAAGGGGAAGAAGCTGCTAGGAGCAAGCATGTTGCCAGTAGCAAATCCTGACAGCTGACAGTCTGGCTGCATGAGGGGAAAACCAGAGCACCTCAACACCCAGCCAGGAGAGAGCCAACTGCAGACCATTTGGACTCCCCAAGGGAGGGAGGTGTTGGCGGTGGTAAAGATGACCAGCTCTCTCGGAAGCCCATCCAGATGCTTCTGCAATCATTTTGGCAGACTCGCTGCTCTTCCTCTAAGTCTCAACAATATCTTACCCATACTCTGTTCACAGTTCTAGTACAGCCTCTGTTGCCCAAGAATGAAGTAATTATCTTTGGCATTCTCATCCTAATGAGAATGTAAGCTCTTTAAATGGAAAGGCATTATCGTACTCAGCTTTGTCTCTCTGAGTCTGCCGTGTGGACAGATGCTCAATGTATGTTTGTTGAATGGATGGTTACTGATTTAATACTCTACCAGAGAAAGAGACAGGAATTTCAATTCGTGGTTTCAAAGCCGAAAAACAAAGCAAAGGATTTTGAGAGAATTGCTGTTCAAAGCCATTATAATTTTTGAAGGTTTTCACTTTAGCTGGTAAGCTTCACTGGCCTGGAAAATGAGTGTCAGTGAGGAACACATCATGACCTAAGGGATCTGGAGAGAGGAGGTATCGCTGCATATGGGAGCCTCTGGGTAGGTAGAAGACAGGAACAGTGGCAGGAGAGGTGGCTGAATCTTAATGAGAACCTGGGAAATTAAGTAAAGAAAAAGGCTTCAAGAAATAGTGAATATGAGAGATGAATATGATTAGTGTCACAACTATATTTGATGGCCAGCCCTTCTAGGCTTTTCTCAGGAATTGGAGTAGCATTTTCAAGGAAATTGGAAGACTGATTTGATTGACTTTGCAAGGTGGTTTCAATCTTATCCATTAAAATATTTTATAATTATATTTTTATATATAATTTTTATATAAAATCACATATTTTTATAACTTTATGATTAATTTGTTTGAAAGGCAAAGAGACAGAGAGAGGGAGAGACAGCAGTAGAGATCTTCCATCTGTGGATTCACTCTTCAAATGTCTGCAATAGTCTAGGCCAAAGCCAGAAACTTGGAATTCAATCCAGGGCTCCCGTCTGGGTGGCAGGGACCCAAGTACTTGAACTTCTGCCCCTAGGGTGCACATTAACAGGAAGCTAGGATCGGGACTCAAACCCATGTGCTCCAATATGGGATGCAGGCATTCCAATTGGCATCTTAATCGCTGCAACAAATGCCTGCCCCAACTGTATCTATTTGAAACAATGAACATAAGACTAGATAATAAAGGAGACAATAATTCCTCAGACAAATTGTGAGGCATCTGTGCTTTCAGGGAAGGATACCCTCACAAAGTCAGAAAAAAGGCTCTGGTTGACAAAGAACTAGACCCTGAAAGACTGAGGAATGGAAAACTCATGAATAACAAGACAGCATCACTTTCCAGGACTGAGAGCAAGGTTGAGAGAGAACATGAGTGACGAGTGGATCACATGTTTTTGGGGAGTTACAAATGGGTATCTAAATGCAAGTCCAGAGATGGAACAGAGATAGGAGACAATCAGACTGGTTTCGGGGATCTGAATTCACACGTGGTCCATGCTCATTGTCTCAAGTAAAATCAGAGAAGCAACAAGAACCCAGACACAGGCCATGAGCAGCCTGGTAGAGCTCCCTTCCCAATCCAGGAACAGGGGAATGGTCTCTGTGCAGGTACAGGAGTAGGCAACCAGGGAAACAACAAAGGACTAGACGGGCTCCCCAAGCTGTGTATGACCCTGCACTTCCCAGGCACAGAGCATAAGCCATGTCTCCTAGAGAGTTAACTCACTAAACTCTGAGAATCCCAGATCAAGCAGCCTTGGAATGGGTTCCTGAATGAACACTACTGAAAATTAGTTGGAGGAGATCAGCATGAATATCAACAAAGAGAGAGGGCAGCCTGGACCAGAAACCAGCCCTCCAAATCATGGCTTGACGCTGAAGAAAGCCTGAGAATTAGGCACAACGTAGTAGAAGTGACTGCTTCATCTCTGTATTGTTGGGAGAGCTGTTGTTGGACTAAGTCTCTTTCACACCTGCAAAAACACTCCCCTTTGGCCAAATCATGATGAACCCTAAACACTGACCAAGGCTGGGAACCAAAGGCCTCTTGCTTGACTTCAAGAGGATGAAAATAGCACACAACTGACCTACTTTAAACTTCACAAACAATCTGAACCCAAGCTTGAAGTCAGATTGTGTGTGATGAAGTGAATTGCAATGGGTTAAAGGCGAGAGTAGGCAAGTGAGTGGTGCTTCAGGGCTGTTTGGCTTCCCAAAGGTAGTGCCCTCCTCCTTTACATGGTGTCCTGTGGTTTGTGCTCTAAGACTCCACTGGACAGCAGGAGAAAAGGTCAATTAAACGCGTGACAACCTCTCTGTGAAAACAGAAGCAAGAGCAAGCCCCACGCTTGTGTTCTTTCCATTTCCATAATCATGAATTCCATTCTGCTGTTCAGACAGATGCCTGGGAACATAATAAGTAGAAATTCTACATAATAAGTAGAATTCCAATAATTCTACTTGGTTTCCACTGCTGTTCATACACATTTCCTACCTTTGACAGACTATATTTAGGTCCTACATTTTTTATAGTTTTCAGAGGTATGAATAAGTTTCATATGTAAAATGAAACCTGTGAAATTTCTCTTCTACGCTAGGGAAAAGAACTCACCTGGCACCTAGAACAACTTTGCAAATTGTGCCAGAAACAAGAATTAGGTTTTACCAGTGAATACAGGTTTATACAGCCTACAAGTTGTCTTGTAAATAACATTATAGAATGGAAATTCTTGCCTTTATAGGATAATCTGATCTACAACCAGACCAGACCAGACCAGACCAGATGATGGTTATCATACCATCATCCCTATTGTCAACCAGTAAGCTTTGTGCTAGGCAAACGTGTGTGTGTGTGTGTGTGTGTGTGTGTGTGTGTTAAATTAAATGGAAATAGAAAACAGTGTAGGGTCACAAGTAATTTTGTGTAGCATTGCATTAGTGTGGTCTGATATACAAAATACAATGGAATGAGTGATTTCAACAACAGTAATATATTTCTTTATGGTTCTATAGCCTGGAAGTCTGCCATCAGGGTGCCAGTGTGGTTAGTTTTGGATGAGCGTTCTCATTCTGGCTTGTAGTCAGTCACATGTTCATTATGTCTGCAATGAGGAAGTTTTTCTTTCATTCGCTCTCTTTCCTCCTCTTACAAGGTTATCAGTCCTGTTGGTTAGGTCCTCCACCTTTATGACATTAGTTGACCTTAATCACATCCTAAAAGCCATCTCTAGACTCAGTCACATTTTGGGGGGGAGGTACAGCTTCAACAAATGAGTTTGGGGGGCACAATTCAGTTTATAGCAAACACTTTGTATACAATTTTCTATGGTTACTAAGCAGGTGCATTTCTTTAGGGTAGCAATTCTGGTTTGTCACCATATTGCTTATTGAGAGTCTTAGTGGTTCCAAGACATTCAACGTACACCAGGGAAATAGAAAATTTGTTCAGGAAAGACCACCGGAATTTTCAGTCTAGAAACAAATATTCTCTCATTTGATCAAAAGCAAGAGGGCTTCAAAGTAAGTTCAGTCTAATAAAGGAAGAATCTTTCATATAGTATCTGATATGTTCCCTTCAATGCAAGGCTTTTCCCAAAATAAGCTGCTTATGAATCAGCCAGGACCATGGCCTAATAGTCCCACAAGTGAGAATCCTTAATTCATTTATGCATTTCTGAAGATTCCCTCCTGTAAATATATTCTCCTACCATCACCATACTGTCCTACATTATTTCTCTTTGCTCATGTACACTCTGTATGCCATTTAAGAAATCCATAGACTTAGGATTCACATTGCTATTTATGTAGGATCCCATCTTCAATCACTCACATTCTACCTCCAAAGAGCAGAACTAAATGAATATTATACCACAATAATAACAAGCAGATTCCAAGATCTTATCTTGCTCTACCTCAATTATCTGAATATAAAATTATCTTTCCTTCTTTGTGCTTCTGTAGCACAAAGTAAAAAATATTTTTAATGTAAAATATATTTTCTGTTTGTAAAATTCATTTGGCATCTCACTATTTACTATAGTTTTCCTCAAACTCAACCCTGTTCTAAGGAAATATTAGTTCTCTGTAAGAATTTGTGCTGGTACTGTGGCGTAGTGGGTTAAGCCATTGCCTGCAGCACCAGCATCCCATAAGGACACGGGTTCGATGCATGACTGCCCCTCTTCTGATCCAGCTCTCTGCTGATGGACTTGGGAATGCAGCAGAATATGGTCCAAGTGCTTGAGCACCTGCACCCATGTGGGAGACCCAAAGAAGCTCCTGGCTCCTGGGTGTGGTTTGGCACAGCTCTGGCAGATGCAGCCATTTGGAAAATGAATCAGCAGATGGAAGATCTCTCTCTCTCTCTCTTTCTCTCTCTCTTCGTCACTCTCTATAACTCTGCCTTTCAAATAAAACAAATATATCTTTTAGAAAAAGAATTTATAGGGGATAATATATGCATTTTATTTCAATGATAATCTAAAAAATATTATACATGTGCTCTGGATTGATGAATATCGTATAGCTGAATTACATAATATTTTATTTTGGCCCCCAATAAGCACCACTTTAATTATTAACAAGCCAATATGAAAATAACATAGGCAGGCTAAATATGCAAATAATGCTTTTGCATTGAATGAAAGCTAAATGAAGGTAAGATACTCTGTGTGTGGAAAAATGTAGTCATTAGTTGGAAAAGAAAAAGTGCTTGGCAATTATGTCATCACTCAGCATGCATGGGAGAGTCATCTCATTACTCAACACATAATCAAGCAAGCATGTCAAACTCAGAAGACCCTAGATCATAGAGTCAATGCTGCATTCCTCCTGAAAGTAGCAATTTCAATAACACAATATTAATAACAACCTTAAATTATCATTGTCAATGGAAGTAAATGACATAAGTTATTTTGTTCATATTCATATTTAATTTGTAAATTGGTTGTGGTTTTGTAGCTATGTAAGAACTATAAGCATACAGAGTTATACCTTCCTTATGGTTGTAAATATTTAAATTATATTAAAACATGAAAATGTAGTAAACACTAATTTCAGAGGTTTTTAAAAAGTTATTTTAAAAATACAATTATGCTTTGTTATGACATTTATTTTATTGTAGCCCTTAAATGGCTGATCAGTCTTTTACTACTTAACTATTTCCATGTGGTCTTGTCTTGTTGCCCCCCACCCCCCCCAATAAAATTTGAATTTCTGCAGGACAGAAAGGAGGCTTTGGGTCATTTGCATTCTTCTTAGCTTGTAATGAGAACATTATGGATGCCCAATAACAATAGTGGATTTTAACTCTTTGATTCGGACTTAAATTATCATTTCATGCTATTATCTATTTGTTTTGTTTGTTTTGTAAAGATTTATTTATTTTAAAGTCAGAGAGAGAGAGAGTGTGTATGTGTGTGAGAGAGAGAGAGACAGAGAGAGAGAGAGAGAGCATGCTACAGAGAGATCTTTAATCTTCTGGTTTATTCCCCAAATGGCTATAATGACCCAGAACTGGGGCAGGCCCAAATCAGGAGCCTTGAACTCCATCTGGGTTTCCAACATGGCTGCAGGGGCCCAAGTATTTGGGTCATCATCTGTTGCTTTCCCAAGAAGGTAGCTGGATGGGAAGTGGAGCAGCCTGTACTCAAACAAGCACTCATATGGGACATGGGATGCTAGAGTCACAGATTGCAGCTTAACCCACTGTGCCAGAACTCTGGCTTCTGCTTGCTTGTTTTTTTTAAGATTCATTTATTTATTTAAAAGTCAGAGTTACGCAAGAGAGAAGGAGAGGCAGAGAGAAAGAGAGAGGTCTTCCATCCGCTGCTCACTCCCCAATTGGCCGCAACAGCCAGAGCTGTACCAATCCAAAGCCCGGAGCTGGGAGCTTCTTCCTAGTCTCCCACGTGAGTGCAGGAGCACAAGGACTTGGGCCATCTTCCACTGCTTTCCCAGGCCATAGCAGAGAGCTGGACTGGAAGTGGAGCAGCCGGGTCTGGAACCAGCACGCATATGGGATGCCGGCACTGCAGGTGGCAGCTATACCCAATATGTCACAGTGCTGGCCCTCTGCTTGCTTGTTTCTAAAATCCACTTTCACAAAAGACATCTTACTGATTTAGTCAAATGTTTCTGGTATCTACCACGACTGCAGATTAATGATAGCTCATCATTACTGAATACTGAAATGCCAAGAATTTCTCAGAGCATTTTATGTAGATCCTCTTATATCCTCACAATAACCCCAGAAAGGAGGATAATGAACAGATTACTGCTGCCTTCTAATGAAGAAATTAAAGCACAGACAGTCTAAGGACCTTGCCCAAGGACAATATACCTGGTGGAAACAGGGTTCTAACCACGGCATTCCATGCCCATTGCCCATGGTTTTACCCCCTGAAACTCAAGTTTGCAGTAGGAAAGTAACGATTACTCCTTTCCTGCACTGATGTCCCCCTGATTCTTAGAAGCCTCCTCAGAAAGTGTAGAATGTATGATAGGGAATGTGTCCACATTCACTCTGTAGGAGGTATGCAACTACCATGCCAGCTACTGAACAGTTACCATACCTGTCTATTATAAAAGTGACACTGACAAGATAGAAGGTATACAAACTTCAAATTTCCTAAATACATCACTGAAATGCAAATATTTTATTTCTTGAGTCTGTTACCTATATTTCATTGGGTCTTTTGTTTGGAATGATGCTTAATAAATAAATAGCATTCATTTATTTGTTGAATGAATCAAATCTCATTTTTCAAGGTTTGAAACAGTCAACTGCCCCATGGTTTAGGTTCATATTCCATGCATAAAATTCACTATTTTCATTGTCAATCATTTTCCCACTTAAAAGAGACACAAATTCTCAGACCATGTCTGGGTGGCGGACACAATGGATTGTGGCAAAGAAGACTTGGTATTTTTATGATCTTAATGATGCAATCTATTTGGACATAATGAAATACTGGAATAATGACAAGTGTGTCAACTGCAGACCCATTCAGCTGTGGGCAGCAGCACATTATTTTTGCTCTCTGATTTTTCTCTGCCCTTTTCTCTTAGCTGCCGGAAGAGTGGATGGTCTTCTGACAGTTTCTGTCCTCCCAGTGAGTTTCCAATACTGACACCTCTTCAATGTCATGAATCTAGTTTTCTTGGTGACTGCACAGAGATCTGATTTCCCAGTAGACAGACTCTCCTTGATTCTGCCCCTGAAGACAAGAGGTTTGCTCTCCTGGCATTCCATAGACTGCTGTGTCACATCACAGTACTTAATTCTATTCCAGACTAAACATGAGATTAATCCCAGGGTCATTATCAGCGTGCTAGGTATGTGAGTATGTGGTTTGTGGTCTATCTTTACTAGTTCCCGAGACTCATTCATGCAATAGTGTGCTCACCCATACTTTCAATCCACATTTATTAAATACTTACTATATGACAGGAGTTAGGTCCTGGGGATATAGAAATGAGTAGGAGAACTTAAAGTGGCTTTCATACAGAAATCAACAACAAATGCTGTTAAGGATACAGGGAAAAGATACCTTGATCTACTGTTGGTAGGAATGCAAACTGGTAAAACCTCTATGGAAGACAGTTTGGAAATATGAATCTAGTCTTACCATACAACCCAGCCATCACACTCCTTGGAATTTACTCAAAGGAAATGAAATCAGCAAATAAAAGAGTCATCTGCACTTCCATGTTTATTGCAGCTCAATTCACAATAGCTAAGACATGGAATCAACCTAAATGCCCATCAACAGAAGACTGGATAAAGAAACTATGGCATATATACTATGGAATACTACAAAGTGGTTAAAAAAAATCTGGTCATTTGCAATTAAATGGATGAATTTGGAAAACATCATACTTAGTGAAATAAGCAAGGCCCAGGCCGGCGCCGTGGCTCAACAGGCTAATCCTCCACCTTGTAGCGCCAGCACACCGGGTTCTAGTCCCGGTCGGGGCACCGGATTCTGTCCCGGTTGCCCCTCTTCCAGGCCAGCCCTCTGCTGTGGCCCGGGAGTGCAGTGGAGGATGGCCCAAGTGCTTGGGCCCTGCACCCCATGGGAGACCAGGAAAAAGCACCTAGCACCTGGCTCCTGCCATCGGATGAGCACGGTGCGCCGGCTGCAGCGCGCCGACCGCAGCGGCCATTGGAGGGTGAACCAACGGCAAAGGAAGACCTTTCTCTCTGTCTCTCTCTCTCTCTCACTGTCCACTCTGCCTGTCAAAAAAAAAAAAAAAGAAATTGTCTTGAGAGACATGGTTTACCATATGGAAAACAATAAAATTAGATTCCTAACTCACACCAAATACAAACATTAATTCTAATTATTTGTAGTCTGAAAAATGAAACATGGAACTTGTAAATTATTGAGAATACGGAAGAATATATGTGTGATTTATGTTATAAAGAATGTATTAAAGAGAAAATACAAAAGTACAAACTATATTGGAAAATATGTATAAAAGTGACCACATGAAAACTAAAACTCTCTATAACAAAAGCTACCACATCCACATTAGAGGATGATAATGTAATGTATAGATTGTAACGTTCAGGCCAGCGCCATGGCTCAACAGGTTAATCCTCCGTCTTGCGGTGCCGGCACACTGGGTTCTAGTCCCAGTTGGGGCGCTGGATTCTGTCCCGGTTGCCCCTCTTCCAGGCCAGCTCTCTGCTGTGGCCCGGGAGTGCAGTGGAGGATGGCCCAAGTGCTTGGGCCCTGCACCCTATGGGAGACCAGGAAAAGCACCTGGCACCTGGCTCCTACCATCGGATGAGCGCGGTGCGCCGACCGCGGCAGCCATTGGAGGGTGAACCTACAGCAAAGGAAGACCTTTCTCTCTGTCTCTCTCTCTCACTGTCCACTCTGCCTGTCACAAAAAAAAAAAAAGCAAGGCCCAAAGGGACAAATATCATATGTTCTCCCTGATCTGTGATAACTAATAGAGCACCTAAAAGGTAACAAGTAGAAGTGAAACTGATGCTATTAAGAAGTGAAACTGACACTATGAGAAGAAATTACTTAAACAGCCCTTCTCTTGACTGTCAAGTAACAGTTTATTATTTCAATTTATTATTTTTTATTCTTTTTTTCTACTTAATTCAATTGATTGAACTCTTTTCTTAATATAGAATTAATCATATGTGTATTAAATCAGCTGAAACTAGATCCCAGTTAAAAATAAGAGTGGGAATGAGAGAGGGAGGAGCTGTACAGATCAGCACACATTCCCACAGACTTACCCTTAAGGGTGAAGCTAAAAACTTGCCATGGGACTCCAAACCCCATTAAGTTGGGTGGCACTAATCCCATATTATATGATAAAGTGATTATATTATATGTGGAATTGATCATATAGATAGAACTAAAAGTCAAAGGGGTAACATAAATAAGACCAAATGTCTGGTAATAACAATAGATAGAATTACAGAGAGACAGTTCCAACATTGGAAGCAGTTCACACAGCAGACTCATAGAATTTCATTTGCCCTAAAAAGCACTCTGATCTCAGAATCAGCCCCTAAGGCATTCAGATCTGGCTGAAAAGCCCACGAGAGTATTTCAGGCATGGAAAGCCAAGATACTGTGACAAAAAGTGTTCTGCATGAAAGATCTCTGTGAGTGAAACCCCAGTGGAAAGAAGGGGCCATCAAAGAAGGATGTACTTTTCTCTGAAGGGAGGAGAGACTTCCACTTTGCATATGCCCTGTCTAAATACCAACAAAGTTTGTGGGCTCAAAAGGCTTCTATAGCCTTGGCAGCTCATGCCAAGAGCCTCAGGTGGTCACTGACATTAAAAAATAAGAGTATTAATTGTTAAATCAACAACAGGAGTCACTGTGCACTTACTCCCCAGGTTGGACCTCTGTCCTTAATGAGTTGTACTATGAGAATTAATGGTAAAACTTATCTTCAAACTGTACTTTATAATTTGTGTATCTGTATGGGTACAAACAGTTAAAATTTCTACTTAGTATAGAGTTGGTCTTCTGTATATAAAGTCAATTTAAAAGAAATTTTGGAGTCGGCACTGTGGTGTAGTGGGTAAAGCCACTGCCTACAGGGCCAGCATCCCATGTAAGTGCTGGTTTGGGTCCCGCTGCTCTGCTTCCAATCCAGCTTTCTGCTATGACTTGGGAAAGCAATGGAAGATGGCCCAAGTCCTTGTGCCCTTGTACCCACATGAGAGACCCAAAGGAGGCTTGTGGCTTCTGGCTTCGGATAGGTGCAATAGGCGCAGTTCTGGCTGTTGCGGGCAATTGGGGAGTGAACCAGTAGATGGAAGACCTTTCTCTCTCTCTCTCTCTCTCTCTCTCTCTCTCTGACTCTCCTTCTCTCTTTGTGTAACTCTTTCAAATAAATAAATAAATCTTTAGAAAAAGAATTTTAATGAAAAATGGAATGGGAGAGGGAGCAGGAGGTGGGGTGGGAGCATGGTAATAGGGGGAAGAAACAGTATATTCCTAAAAGCTGTACATATGAAATTTGTATTCATCAAATAAAAACTTTCTTAAAAAGGAAGAAAGAAATAAGGAAAAAATGAGTGGGAGAAACATCCCACCTGCTCACAAGGTACTCACACCTCAGAGAGACATGCAGGTAAGTGTTCGAGGAAGATGAGCCCTGTGATTTTATATGTATATACATATACATGTAATAAGGGTGTGGTGGGGGTGAGGTGGTGAACATAGATTGAAAGAGCACCATTTTGAGCTGGGATAACATCTTCTTGAAGCCCATTTAGAACAGCACTCTGAATAACAGGTATGTAAGATTCTTTTGAGAAAGCATTAAATCTCACCAAGAGATGGTGACCAGCATAATAATTACTTGAAATCTTGTATTGCTATTCTTTTCTGATGGGTATAAATTCATAGGGATTTTCATTGTAGCACATTAGAGCATTTTCAATTTAATATAAAAACATGTTAAATTACTTAGTCACATCCCCCCCACCCCCTGCCCATTTTGCACCCTTTGAGTAAAGTGTGTGCTTAGAGAAAATGCCAAGTTGTTCCTGGGACTCCTCATAGTCTCTTGAACAGCAACAGGCATTCCTGTTCTGAGCTGAGGCAGGAAAAATACCATAAGAGAAAAGAAGTAACAGGAAAATTCATGCAATCTGAGAAAAATAGAAAGGGTCATCAAACAGTTCAGAGAAAATATTATTATGAAAAAATTCTGTTAGTATTTAAAATGCTTTTTTTGCCTTCAAACTCATGTTTTAACTCAATTTTCCATGAACTTTTTGAACATCTCTTGTATGATAAGCCTCCAATAACTATAACTAAGCCAATTAACAGCACAGTAGAAAACTCTGTTAAACTCTATGGGCCATAATTATTTTGGCAAAAAAAGTTAAGAGAAAGTTCACAAATAGCTGATGAAAGAAATTTTGAAAATGCAAAGTACTGACTTCACAATCAGCCTTTCTTTGGATGGATAAGGGAAGATTTGAGAATATTCACATATGATTTACTCTAAAATGTATCTTAAATTTACACTTGCTTTGTATCTTGTCATTATAAAATTGGGTTTTGATCTAAGTCTATTTTGTTTCTTCTTATATTGAATGTTTTGTGTAGGTGGTTCCAAGATTTGCTGACTTATAATTTTGAGATGATGAATGTTTATTCTAGGAAATGACATAGAAAATATTTACCATAGAAAACTAAAGTTTACTTCAGTGTTTAAACCATTTGCCCTCAGTTGTTGATCTTACTCACCAAACTTGAGATGCTTAACCCACCCACTTAGACCTCCCTGATCTGGTTCCAATAAATGCAATTTGTATGAAAAGATTGAGCACTCTTTTAGAATTAGGAACACAGCTAAATGCATTCCTGCTGGTAAAAAGCTATTTTTATAACTACAATAAAATGATCCTCACAGATTAAAACAAAATGCAAAATTCTGACTTTCCCCCAAGTTTCTCAACTGCCCTCACACAGTTCCTTTAATGACAGCCACCTGCTGCTCCACCCAGTGCTGCAAGCATTCCACTAGCAAATACTGCTGCCCACTCCCTCTGCCCTTAACCTATAAATGTCTCAGAACTCACCTAACTACCCAAACCAAAGTCTTTTTTTTTATTTTTCCCTCCTCTTCTCTCTATTCACCAATGTTTCATCAGGTTTAACCCCAAGCCATATTTAGTAAATTGCCACAGTGGCTAGATACTGCTCAGTGCAGTGAATGCTCAGCCCTCTGTTCCTGACCTCCTATTCTTGGCCTTCATATGCCTCCACTTCATGGTTTGGAACTCAGTAAACTAGATTCAGATGCCAGTATGGTGATTAACTAGAAACCTCCTAGGATATTATCATTCAGAATCTGTCCTCTTCCTATTTACCTCCCACCCCTAGCTTATAACCAAGCTGCACATTAGTGCACACACATACCTGTTCCATTCCAAGAGGGAGATCAGGGACATGTGTCCCAGCTACCTGTCATACCTTTATCCAACCCACATTCTCCATACCACCAGAGGAACCACAGCACTACACCACTAAAAGCAGTCACAAATCTCTGTTGCCCAGTACATGATATATTCTGCAAACTCATTCAGCAGTGCACCCAAGCCCCTCACCACTACCCCACCCCCCCCATGTCATGTAACATTTATTATCCCAAACATCATTATTTTACTTAGCATTCTGTAAGTGTGGCTGTTATAGGCCAGGCATTGGGCTGGAAGTTCTGCAATGAATAATTTTGATACTCTTGGAAAAGTGATACCTAGGGGAAGGTGTCTGGCCGAGCAGTTAAGATGCTGCTGGGGAGACTTGCAACCCTGCATTAGAGTGCCTGGGTTTGAGCCCCAACTCCGTTTCCAATTCCAGCTTCTTACTAATGTTCACCTGAGAGGTAGCAGGTGATGACTCAAATACCTGAGTCCCTCCCACCGTTTTGGCAGATTTGAATGGCCATTTGTGGTCATTCTCAACTTTGGCCTGGCTTAGCTCTGGCTGTTGCCAGCATTTGTGAAATGAACCGGTGGACAGAAGATCTCTGACTATCTGTCTCTCTCTACCTTTCAAATAAAGTTTAAAAACTTTTTAAACAGTGAAAGAGAAAATGTAAAGAGAAAAGTAATAGCTACAGCAGGGTTATGGAGAAATCAATAATTAAAGCAAGAGTGACGAGAGCTAAGAATGAAGGTTAAGAAAGGGCCTAGGAGTGCACCTGATCCGGTTCTGCAGCCTCAGGTAGGGAGCAGGCAGATGAATGTGTATTATGCCAAGTATTTATAAGCCGGTTTCTCTCCTCACAAAGATCTACTCTGTTTCCCAATAGGATTCTTATTCAGGCCCAGTCCTAGGAGCTTTTCTGCACCTTCCCAGGCGGTTATTTGGTTCCCTTCCCTGTGCCTCCATAGCCTGTCTTTCCTGCCCAGATTACTGCTCCAATCCCATGCACCACAGTAGTGCCGGAGATTTGCTTCCTCCATCCCCAGGATCTCCATCAGAGCAAAGGAGCTGTCTGTATTCACCTCTCTGCCCACCCATATCTGACACATGGTTTATGTTCAGTAAAGCTTGATGAACAATCGAATGTAACAACAAATAATCATAAGTCAACATTAACATTTGAAAGTTCATTTTAAAGGAAAGAAGACCTCTGAAGGAACATAACACCCTTACTACCTTTTAGAGACCAGGATTTAAGATCAAATGAGAAAGTTCCTGTGGAAATGAACAAAATCTCAGAAATGTTTTCCCATGTTTGGATACTTGATCTAGCTCTTGTATGATTTCAGTCGTGTTTATCACTGCTGCTAAACTGTGGGCTGTTGGACACTTTTCATTCACAGGCTTCAGCTGTGGGTGGGGACAGTACAGACAGCTCACAGAAAAAACCGGAAAGTCCCATGTCCAAGGCAGTCTGAAGCACACCCACCCACAGTCTTCTTAACGGACTGCTCTGATCTTTACCCAGGGCCAGCATGGCCACAGGGAATAGCTTTTACTCCTGGCAAGATAGACAACTGTATCACTCACACACACACACACACACACACACACACACACACACACACACATTCTTCCTGAATAATTAAACTAACAATGATTACACCAAGATCTTACTGTTTTGTCACCTAAAAAGGTCATTTCCAGATAAATTGATGGCAGGTTCTCTATAATTTTTGACCTTACAACCCCTCATGGACTATATTGGCTACTAGCAAATTCTGCGTAGCTGAAAATGAAGACTCATATACCTCATCACCACATATTGTTTTAGAATTCCTTCTAAAATATTTAAAAGATGACTCCTGTGGGTACTGGCAGGCTATTGTTTGTTTTGCCTTTCCATCTGGAATTCAATTAATATGCTAATAATCACTTTAATTTCTCTTGTTTTGACATTGATCTTATGTTTCCTGGTGGCACATTTATTTTTCTACTTGGGGACTGAAAAACATGAGGTACTTTAAAATGTTTGTGGAAAAATAGAATTAGAATAGAAGTTTATTTTGGTAGAAAAAATAAAAAATTTTGAAATTAATTGGGATGCTAATGATCATTATATATATTACTAATTTTATGTTTTGAACATTGCTAATAAATTATATAAATGGAGTAAATTATAAATAAATAAATTACATAAATGGAACACTAAAAGAGAGATGGGTTCGCTGGTGCATGCTGTCTCCTTTTCTCACTCTTCTTTCCTATTAATTAGCTCTGGGTGTCCTGATAAAAGTAACACAGCTTTCCTTGGAACCTCTGAGGCATTTTGCAGGTGCAAAGATGGGAATTTAAGGACAACTGAGTGAGATAATAAGAATGCTCCCAGAAAAGACTGCAGGTAAGTGTGCTACAAACATCCTTATTGCACTGATGAGAAGCCCATCTCAGTGGAGAGAGAAAACAACTACTCAATAGATGAGAGAATCAAGATGAGAAATTGTTGTACTGTCAAAGGAGATAGCCATGATTTATATTCCTCTGCTGACTCATGTAGGGCTT
The DNA here is from genome assembly GCA_949820135.1 of Sylvilagus floridanus. Taxonomy (NCBI): domain Eukaryota; kingdom Metazoa; phylum Chordata; class Mammalia; order Lagomorpha; family Leporidae; genus Sylvilagus; species Sylvilagus floridanus. The sequence continues at coordinate 29,649,154 of OX463236.1, read as the reverse complement.
TGTACAATGCTGGGCAAATGGTAGGTACTTTGATAGAAGTTAATTTGATAAACACTTCAACTCATGCCTACTCTGTGGATCTGTTCCTACTTCAAGTTGATTTGTGACGTAAGAGAGGGCTTCAAACAGTTCATGGAAAATGTGGGCTTGGAGAATGTTTGAGTCATTTCTCAAAATGGCTCTTCTATTTTCCATGGAGCTTCAGAACACATTTTTTAATACAACAAAATAGTTGCCAGAAAGGGTATATTTCCTTTTCAAATGTGGTCATAGATCGCTTGGAGACAAGTCTCAAAAACCCAAGAGTTGGTAAGTCTGCTTGAGCACAGCACTGTAAGACTTAAAATATGGCTATGAGGTAATGAGGTCACTGTCTTGCTCATAAACTAATTTGGAATGATGTAATAATGATAGGAACTAACATTTTAAGCATTTCAATATCAAGTTTTTTTGCATGTATTATTTCACTTAATCCTCATATATTTATATGCTATTTAATATGTACCAAAGAATTTATGTACCATTTTTGCTTCCACTTGACAGATGGGAATAGAGAGGCTAAGAAGTACTCAAAATGACACTAAGGAAGGGCTGAAATTCTAAGCCAGGTGTACCTGGCACCAAACCTATACTCTAAGCCATCCACTGTCTTCCACAAAATGGTATCTGGAAGGCCTGGAGTTGTAGCACAGCAGGTTAAACCACCATCTTGGATGCCAACATCCCATACGGGTGCCAGTTCATGCCCTGGATGCTCTACTTCCAACAGAGCTCCCTAATAGCCTGGGAAAGCAGCACAGAAGGCCCAACAACATGGGTTCCTGTAACCCACATCAGAGACCTGGAAGAAGCTCCTGGCTTCAGCCTGGCTCAGCCCTGACCGTTGTGGCCATTTGTGGAGTGAATTTGCAGATGGAAAATCTCTTCCTTTACCTTTCTTTCTCTCTGTAACTCTGCTTTTAAAATAAATAAATCAATCTTGAGACAAATTTTAAAAGTTATATCTGGAGGTGTTTTAAATATATCATAAAATCAAGGTGTTTGGGAGAAAGATTCAGACTCTTCTGTTTACACTGGAAATGGTATCATGGGTGAAAAAATCTGAAGAAGGTAAAGAAGAATCAAAGCATGAACAGCGGCACAAGGCCAAGATGATAATGTATAAATTAGGACTGTGTACTTAGGAATTTTTATTTACTTTTTAAAAAGACTCATTTATTTTCAAATTTAGAGAAGTAGAGAGAGATGGGAGGAGAATGGGAATGTGAAAAGAAAGCAATTATCAATATCCACATGATGTAGGAATTCTTCTTTGAATATAGATATATCAATCTGCAGTTATGCATTTAAAGGACGGACACTAAATTCACCAGGAAGTCAGATGATTTTCAAACATATTTTTAGTTTAATAGATTTTTACTGGCAGAGAAACTAGTACTGGAACAAATAATCATACATTATGGAATCTCTAAAGTAACAAAACTAAGAGATAAAGAAAAAGGCACTCCATGTAACTCTATACACATCAAACAAAAAATCTCAAGGAAACAAAATACTTCTGGGTTTTCTTGACCCACTCAGCCTCAGAAAGTTTAATTTTAGAGGGTTTAGGATGTTATATGTTTTTGCAACTCATTGAGGAAGATAATCTTTCCTTCTAAAAGGAATCATCCTTTATTTCAAAAGAAAAACCCTTGGCTAACTTTTTTTTTAACTAAATGGTGTAAAAAAGTTTTCAAACAAGCCCAGTATGTTTTAAAACAACATATAACCAGCAATCCTAAGCTTTGGGGTTTTACAACACATCAACATGCCAGTTTGTTATAGATTTAACTTGGCATGAGTAGACCAAGAAAATTAGCTCTCCATTTGTCGTCCATAACCTGAAGGACACCCTAGTGTCCTTCCTCATGACTGACTGTTTTTTTATAGAACAGTATAATTGTTATCACCGTAGTGCTGTAGAATTGTTTGCTTTCTAATTAACCTATCAAATCAGAAAATGCTTTGATAGGAATTTAGGAGATAGAACGCTATGAAACAGCATATTTAATATGCTCATAATATTATTTTCTAAAAATATATGTATATATATTCATAATAAAAGATCAATATTAAACTATATGGTAACTACAGTTATTTTTAATAGGATAGTAAGAGATATTTATCTTATTTTTGTAGTTTTAAAATGTCAAATTTCTTACAAAAACAAGTAATACTTTTGCAACAAGACAAAGGGAGCCTTGGTTAAATTTATTCCAAGGCATTTACATTTCTTTAATAGCTTTTTGAATGAGACTGATCTTATAAGTTCTTCCTCAGTCATGGAATTGTTTGTATATACAAATGCTATTAATTTTTGTGTGCTGGTTTTATATCCTGCAACTTTGCCAAACACTCTTACAAAGTTCCAATAGATGGTTTGTGTAGTCTTTTGGTTCCCATATATATTGGATCATATAATCTCTAAGCAGGGATAATTTGGCTGCATCCTTTCCCATTGTTATCCTTTTGATTTCTTTTTCTGGCCTAATGGCTCTAGCTAAACCTTCCAGAACTATATAGAATAATAATGGTAGAGTGGGAGTGGGCATCCTTGTCTGGATCCAGATGTTAGTGGAAATGCTTCCAGCTGCTCCTCATTCAATATGCTGGCTGAGGGCTTGCCATATAATATGTTGATTGTATTGAAGTATGTTCCTTCTACGCACAATTTTCTTAAGTTTTTTTTAATCATTAAAACCTTTTTCTTTTTATCAAATGTGTTCTCTGCATCTGTTGAAATAATCACACGGTTTATGTTACACAATTTGTTAATATAATGTATCAAATTAATGGAGATGTGAATGTTGAACCTTCCCTGCATCCTAGCAACCAGCTCAACTTAGTCCGGATCAATGATCTTTTTAATGTTTTGTTAGATTTGATTAGCCATGGATGTGAAAGAGCTCTACAATGAGCATTGCAAAACATTAAGAAAAGAAATGGAAGAATACACACAAAAAGGAAAAATTTTTCATGTTCAGGGAGTGGAAGAACCAATGTCATCAAAATGTTTATACTATCCAAAGAAATTTACAGTCAATATGATCCTAATTAAAATATCAAAAATATTTTTCTCAGATCTAGAAGAAAGTCGCCCTAAAATTTGTATGAAAACACAAGAGACCTGAAATAGCTAAAGCAATCTTGAGCATTAAAAACAAAGCTGGAGGCTCCACAGTACATATTACAAGACATTACAGGGCAATTATAATGAAAAAATCCTGGTATTGGCACAAAAATAGACGTTTGGACCAATATAACATATTAGAAATACCGGAAATTAATCCTCACTTCTACAACCAATTGATTTTTGACAAATGAGCTAAATTCTTGAATAAGATTCCACAAGCACAGGCCATAAAAGCAAAAAAGAAAAAATCAAATTACATCAAGCTAAGAAGCTTCTGCACAGCAAAGGAATACTCAGCAAAGTGAAGAAGCAACTGACAGAACTGGAGAAAATATTTGCAAACCATACATCTGAGAAAGGATTAATAGCCAGAATAGATAAGGAGCTCAAGAAGCTCAAACACAAGAAAAAAATCCAGTAAGGAAATGGGCAAAGGATATGAACAGACATTTTTCAAAGGATGAGATATAAGTGGCCAACAGACACTTGAAAAGATGCTCAGATGCACTAGTCATCAGGGAAATGCAAATTAAAACCACACTGAGGTTTAGTCACACCCCAGTTAGAATGGTTATCATCCAAAAATCAAAAAATGACAAATGTTAGTGAGGACATGGAGAAAAAGATACCCTAATACACTGTTGTTTGGAATGAAAACTGGTACAATCATTATGGAAGACAGTATAGAGATTCTTCAGAAAGCTGAAAATAGATATACGATGTGACTCAGGCATCCCTCTCCTAGGAATCTACTAAAAATAAATGAAGTCAGCATATGAAAAAGTTATCTGTGACCCATGTTTATAGCAGCTCAATTCATAATAGCTAAGATATGGAATCAACCCAGTTGTCTATCAGATGACTAGATAAAGAAAATATGTGGGCTGGCGCCGTGGCTCATTTGGCTAATCCTCTGCCTGTGGTGGCAACACCCCGGGTTCTAGTCCCGATTGGGGTACCAGATTCTGTCCCAGTTGCTCCTCTTCCAGTCCAGCTTTCTGCTGTGGTCTGGGAAGGCAGTGGAGGATGGCCCAAGTGCTTGGGACCTGCACCTGCACCTGTGCTGGCCGTAGTGGCCATTTGGGGGGTGAACCAATGGAAAAAGAAAGACCTTTCTCTCTCTCTCTCTCTCTCTCTCTCTCTCTGTCTCTGTCTCTAACTCTGCCTGTCAAAAAAAAAAGAAAATGTGGCATATATACACTATAAAATACTACTCAGTCATAAAAAAGAATGAAATCCTGTCTTTCGCAGTAGAATGGATGCCACTGAAGACCATTATGCTTAGTGAAATAAGCAGTCTCAGAAAGACAAATATTATGTTCTCTTTGATTTGTGGTAAATATATACAATACAAAAAATGTATATGAGTGAAATTGACATTTTGAGATCTGATTTATTATTTATGGTCCTTGTCTGTATTTCTAAGGAACAGTGGTGTTACTATGTGTTGAATTCTTTATTTAATGGAGGATTAATCTTGTAGTTATAAAGTCAGTTGAAAGTATGTTATCACAAAAATTAAAATGAAAGTAAGAAAGAAAGGAGGAGAGGAGACAGGATGAATAGGACTAGACCAAAGTCCAGCTTAAGGAAAAATGCTCTGAGAATCACAGTCAACATCTCTTTTCCTGGGGAAAGAAGTAAAGTCGGCAAGGGTCTCACCCAGCAAGAGCAGATTAAAGGAACTGCTCCACTGAAGCTGGGTAACAATGAAATGGAGAGACCATGAAGAAAGGAGTCAAGCAGGAATGAAAACTGGTAAGACAGACAGTAAAGTTCCCCTAATGGAAGGGTCAAAACAGTTCTCAGATCTCAGAAGCTCAGGAACTAACTTAGGGTAGACAATGCTGGGGATGTCTTAGGAATAAGAACAATTATGTAATTTTTGGAGCTCAGTGCAAATTGAAATTAGTAGTTACTTGTGGAGAAATTGAGAATTTCAAGACAGTATCAGTATTTAAGTCAAGCATAGGGCCCTGAAAAGCTAGCCCTGTGTAGGAATGGGTCATCACCAGGAAGGAGCCGAATGTCCCTGAGTATATGATTCTGGGGTGGCACTTACTTGCTCACTAGCTCACCCAGGAATAGTGAGGAGGCATGAGATGCATTAACATGGCAAATACAAAGAGAACCAAGCTTTTCAAAATGGAATTGGAAAGTGTGGTCACAGGAAAGTTCAAATGTAGGCTGCATCTTACCCATAGAATTTAAGTGTAAGATGGGTGTGTAGATGTGATGACATTTGAGTTAACTCTCAACTCAGAGTCAAAAATTCTATGCAGGTTGGAAGGGCTACATAACATTTAAAAATATTTGGTAGAATATAGGCTACATCCTGAATTTTTCATATATTCTCAATTCTGTGTTTTCATTCTCATAAAAAACCCCAATCATACTTAACAGCCAATTGTATCTCTTAAGCTTAGATGCTATACCTCAATACTTCTTGTTGACCTTCTTAGCATCAAAATCACTGTCCATTAGGTAGATTTGTAGGCAAGAGTCCCAGATTACCTACCTTTGAACTCTAAATATGAAAACTACTAACAGAACACAATCTGTTCTCTCTCAACTGAGTTCATGTCTTCTTCATTTTTCCTCTATACAAACATTCATACAGTGCACCTACCTTCTCATGGTAGATTATATAAACTGTTCACATTCCCCATTCTCCCATGTTTGTACTATTTGCTATGTGACATGGATTTTCCTCCAACCAGAGATGGAATATGTTTCCCCATCTCAGTAATGGTGGGCTTTACTTTGTGGCTTTATTTTGCCCATGGGACAATGTGAAAATGACACTGCGCTAATTCCAAGTCTACACCTTGTTTTCTTTATGAAAACATTTTATTAACAATAATTATGCATATTTATAGGGCATAATATGACAGTTGGATTTTTTCTTTGTGCTCATAAAAGTATTTTCTTTTTTTTAAGATTTTATTTATGTATTTGAGAGGCAGAGTTATAGAGAGGCAGAGGCAGACAGAAAGAGACAGAGAGAGAGTGAGCACAGTCTTCCATCCACTGGTTCACTCCCCAGATGGCCGCCAAGGCCAAAGCTGGGCCAATCCGAAGCCAGGAGCCAGGTCTCCCACGTGGGTGCAGGGCCCAAGGAGTTGGGCCATTTTCTACTGCTTTCTCAGGCAATAGCACAGAGCTGGATCAGAAGTGGACCAGCTGGGACATGAACTGTGCCCACATGAGATGTCAAAACTGCAGGCAGCGGTTTTACCCACTATGCCACAGCGGCAGCCCCAAAGCATTTTCTAAATGTAAGTTTTACCAATTTTTAACATTTTGCCATGTTCACTTCATATGTAGATATTATATACATTTTTTCTTGAAAATGAAAATATTAATATCATATAATTTGGGATTCATGACAATGATCATAAAGCAAGGAAAGATGAATATTGTCATGTAAATGGTATAATTCACTGAAAACAATATTTATAACTATCTAATATAACAAACAGTATGGCATCCACACAATTTTTTTTTTCTTAGAGAGAAAGGTCTTCTTTCCGTTGGTTCACTCCCCAAATGGTCGCAACAGCCAGAGCTGTGCCGATCCGAAGCCAGGAGTCAGGAGCTTCCTCCCGGTCTCCCATGCAGGTGCAGGGGCCAAACACTTGAGCCATCCTCCATTGCCTTCCCAGGTCACAGCAGAGAGCTGGACTGGAAGGGGAGCAACTGGGACTAGAAGCTGGCGCCCATATGGGATGCTGGTGCCACAGGCGGAGGATTAACCTAGTGCACTATGGCGCAGGCCCCAGACAGACTTTTTAAATAACATCGTATGAAATAGTTGGACTTCAAGAAGTTGCAAAAATAATTTAGAGTCTCCATGTACCTTGCATCTACGCTCCCTGATGTTACTATCTTACTTAACCATAGTCCTTCTCAAGATCAGAAAATTAATAGTAGTATACTACTCTTAACTCAGATACAGATTTTATTCAAAGTTCACCAATATTTACATGTGCTTTTTGTGACCCACAGTTGCAAAATTTTATGACTGGTAGGACTGAGTAATCTTCACCATAATCAGTTATAGAACTGTTGACTGGGAAGTTTTAAGGTTTAATCATTTTTATTTATTTGAAATGAATAAAACAGAGAAAGAGAGAGCTTGCATCTATGGGTTCACTCCTCCAATGTCAAGGATATTTACTCTCACCACTCTTATTCAGCATAATTGTGGAAAGTGTAGCCATGTAGTAAGGCAAAAAAGGAAATAGGCATACAGATGGAAAAGAAAGAAAACAGGCCCATTTGAAAATGACATGATTGCATACAGAGGTTATCTCAAGAAATTTATAAAAGTAGTAAATAGTAAAGATAAAATTTATAAAAGTAGTAAATAGTAAAGATAAAAATGCTACCTAAGTTGATATACAAATTTAATTCAATTTCTGTAGAAATCTCAGCATAATTTTTGAAGATATAGATACGATTATTATAAAATTTACATGAAAAGGCAAGGGACTGAAATAGATAAAATAATCTCACAAAAGAAAAATAAAGGGGCCATTGTTGTGGTACAACAGGTTAAGCCACTACTTGCAACACTGGCATTCAACATCAGAGCAGCAGTTAGTGTCCCAGTTGCTCTACCTCTGATCCAGCTCTCTGCTAATGAGCCTGGGAAATCAGCTGATAATGGCTCTCACCCACCACACAATTTTTATGCCCTCTTTGTAGAAGAGAAAAATATTATATTTGTCTTTCTGTATCTTTGTCTTTCTGTGTCTATTGCATTTAGTATAATGATATCAGGTTCCATCCATTTTGTTGAAAATGTCAGTTCATTCCTTTTATGACTCAGTAACATTCCTTGAAAGAGACTGTATGTTACATTTGCCCATTTTTGACTTTTGTTAGTCCTATGAAATGAACATGATCCAGATAAGCCAATGATAAAGAAGAAAAGGATGAGACATTTGTGGAACAGATCCAGGTCCAAACTGCAGCTTGCAACCAAGTCTAGCAGAGCCAAGCTTCAATCAGCCAAGTGTGAGCCAACCCTTATGTGAGTAAGGAATAATAAACAATTATTACTCCAAAGCACTTGTTTGTTCTGATGATTATGACAAAAACTGACTGATATACTCTGTAATTCCCTACCTCTTCCATATTGTTAGCCAGTTAAGTGGATGTGACTGTTAAGTTCATTTAGTAGCTGGACTGAATGTGATAATTAAAAGCTGAGGTTTTGGAGTAAGCGGGCCTGACTGGAATCCTAACAGTGTCACACGAATCTACCTTACTTCTTAGACTCAAGGTCTTCCCATATTGAATGGAGATAATCAGATGCCCTACAATTTGAGATCATTATGAAGACCAAAAGAGACAGTGCAGCTCAATAATTATCAACTGTTGTCAAGGTTGACTTTCAGCAAACATGGAATGGCCAAAGATATCTAGGGTGGCATGTTTATTTGAAACAGGAATCACCTTGTGTGGCTAAATCAATACCCATTGTTACATCAAACACAATTGAAATGAATCAACAATTAAAAATACCATTATGTCCATGAGATTAAATGAGAATGCACCTCAGAATTTGTTTTGAAACTAATACTATGGATCTACAACCAGATTTAGCAAAGCTACACATTCAAATAAGGGAATTCTCCTGACATGGGAGATACATTTCAAACTTATTCTAGGACCCACTATTATTTATCATGGTATAAGTAAAATGAACAGATGGCCAAATATTTCTGCAACTGCAATAAATGAAGTGATTTTATTGGGGTGAAAAGTGAGTTTAGATCAACTACCCTGCTTATATACTTGGGAAAGGCAAATGAAAACTTAGAAATGACAGAGGTTAGCAATATCCCACATGCACAAGCTATTCCTTGTAGGCATGATTGTTGTAATTTTTCTTTTGTAATAATTCTGCTTACCGATTTATCAGGGGCATCTGTGCTCAAAACAAAGGCTCAATTCTTTTATGTCAATCATTTCTTCCTAATTGACTTTTGTGAGAGTTAAGTGAGATAATGCAGGTGAAAAAGAGCTTTGCAAAGTGTAAACAGCTGTACCTGCTGGCTAATTTAGTTTAAAATAAATTGTGCCAGGAATTAAACATGCTGATCTGTTCTATTATGGAAAATTGTAAAATGTCAACCCTGGGCTTGGAACTTGATGACATAATCAAGGAAAATGAGCAGGTTGCTGACTGGCTGGCAGTTGGGGAAACAGCCCTTCCTTCTGGAACCACACACCAAGGGGATATCAATGGGAGCAAAGAGGTGAGCAAATTAAGGAAAGTGCACCTAGGAAGTGCTTTCTTTCCCTAGTGTGCTTCTGCCTGGAAGAGTGATCAAATGTCACACTGAATGAAATAAAATTTGCCATCTGTGATCAGACAGCTTCTATTGCTTCTTCAGATGCATTTTTTCTTTGCAGAGTTCTAAATCTTACAACTATCTTAAGGATTTATTTATCAACAAATGACTTACATACCATCTCAGGACATCATCTCTCCTTGCTTCTAGCTACTCACCAGCACTTTCTATGGTCTATCACAGATAATGTGCACTCCCCAAAGAGCTGTACAAGAAGCAAAATCATTTTAAAACTCTTTTGTCTATTGTGGTGCCATTAGGAGGTGAGTAAGAGCCAAGTTGGGGTTAAGAGCACTTGCCATGACTCCACTTCTTATTGTCTCTAAGGTCATGGTCAGTTTAGGTTCCTGGTCTATAAACATGGAATAACAATAGTAACCACTTCACAGGATGCTGTCAGCACCAAGTAAGATAACACATGAAGAGAATTCAGCTCAGGGCCTGACTGTTTGTATTCCCTTACCATTATCCAACATTACAGTCACTTGGTGGTAAGAAAGACACTAGCATGCCTGGGATAAATGCAGGAGGAGGGGTGGAAAGGCATATGTCATCATGAGATGATACACAGAAAGGCAAAAAAAAATCCCTCAATATAAATGAATTCAAATGAATGTCAAATAGTTCTTTTGAAATTGTAAAAGAAGCAATATTAAAAAATGGTATAGAGAAGGTTATAAAGATAATGATTAAACCAGTTGAGGGGAAAATACTATTTTTGAGTACATTAATTCACCTCATGGATCTAATATGTTCATTATGTACTAATCGTATAAGTCTGATAACAGCCTAAGATCTCTACTTAGCAAAGCAGGTTATTGTCACTGTAAAAATTTAAAAGAAAGAAAATTGAATCTTAAAAACTTCTGTCTATGGCACTTATTTCCCATTTCAGAGATTTCTAGCTATTGTTTTCTGTAAATGTGCCATCTTGTACAACTGAGCTGTGGCAAAGAGCATTTTTGAATCTTTGCTACACAAAAAAAGTTGCCATAGACACCAAAAAATTTCCAAAAAATAATATTGTCAGTGACCACACTAAGCCTTTATGAGCTCTTATGAAGTAATTTTGACAAGCTATGTTGTATCATGTCCATGTTAGTAATTTTCAAAAAATAATTAGGACCATGAATATTTATTGAGCTAACAAAGCAAATTAATTCATCACCACCACCCCCTACCGCCATTACAAGAAACTGGGCACCCATAGTTGGTGTCAGATTACTCCCATCACAGGCCAGAAAAACCTAATCAGATCCAGCTTGGCCTTCTGTCACCCTCTGCCCGTGTGGGCAATGCCTGCAGGAATCATGGAAGGGTGCCACACTGAAATGTGTTCATTAACCGACTTGCCTGGGGTGAATTCTTTGAATTAGTGCCTGTGTTTTTCGTCTGCACGTATTCCTAAAACAATAGTAACACACAAAAAAATGAGGCCCATACCAAGGGATTCTAACCACTCTGGCAGGGAATGAAGGTTGCCCAAGCCTTTGTAGTCATGCTTACCACCCTCTGGTTCCTCACTGAGTCAGAGGCAAAAGGCCAGGAATGTCATCATTTCTTAGCTGCACCAAGCTGCGGGACATAATCATCACAGTACTCTGTTCAGAAAATCTCTCCGTTCCCACTGTGAAAATAGCCCCCCCCCCTTCTGCCATAAATATTTGTTCAGGCTTCCCAAAGTACAGTTCAGGATTTACAAAGGCTCTTTCATAGGGAACTTTTATCCCTTAGACAACTTCTTTGAACTGGAGGATAAGTTTGAAACAGGATAAAGGGGGAGGAGGATAAAATAGAAGCAGGAAAGAGATCAGGGATTAGGCAGTCAGAGAACCAGTGCTCAAATATAATTTTAAACTGCTTAATCTTAGATGTTAGATGCAAACGGGCATTATCTGGGTTTGTTTTTTTCTTGCTTCTTGCTTTTAAAAATGTGTTTTCCCTTTATTGGACATAAATTCTTGGCTGGATTATGTCTTGGGGAGAAAAATCTCTACACAGCAGGTTAGAGGTAGACTACAAGGGCAGCAGGTAGAGAGAAAACCAGAAATAATTCCATAAGGATGAAATTTTGAGTCTCTGACCTGCCTTATGACACATATAACTTTATTTGCAGCTGGCAGGCTATTCACATGGAAATGCAGTTTCTGCAGAGATTTGTATGTAAACTTCAATAATTTTATATATTTAGATGTGATATACTTAAGCTACTCTAAGAATTAAGTATAACATAAATAAGACAATGGCCTGACTCAACTGCAGCCAAAGACTTCAGGAAAGTTATTCCTAGAATAATCTCCCATCATTTCAGCGAGTTTCATGTGAACAGTTGCTACTAAGTAGTCAAAACATGCAGTGTTCACTTCCATGGTCAGAGCCCTGCATACTTGGCGAGTATATCTGTATTTTAATACTTAAAAATCACGGTGATTATGTTTATTAGTGTATAGACAAGCCTTAAGTCTATTGTATAAAGAAGGCTAGATTCAACCTACAAATGTTTTGATCATCCTGTACACTGTTAAGAAGATAAAAAAAAAAATGGGAGATTTATGATATCTCCTGAAACATTGAGGCTATAGTGCACATGGAAAAATCCTCAAGAAAGTTAACAATATACCCTTTTGGTATGCCATAGCTCCCACTATATCATCCAATGCTCTTACATTCAGCCCGAGACACACATTTATGTCCACCTGCTACTTCCATGCATCATTCCAAGGCATGGTGAATATTCTTCTATTCTCTGCTTCTGCTTCTGTAAGGTTAACATTTTTAGCTCTAAAAATAAGTGAGAACATGCAGTGCTTGTTGTTCTGTGCCTGACTTATTTTATTTAAAACATCATGTTCCCCAGTTTCAACCATGTTGTGGTCAATTCCTTTTAATGGCTGGATAATATTCCATTTTATTTATATATATATATATCAGATTTTATTTATATATTCATTTGTCAGTGGACAACTAAGTTGAATCTGTATCTTGGCCACTGTGAATAGTGCTGCAATGAACATGGGAGTGAATATTTATAGGCAAACTTTCTTAAATCTGGTGATCATCAGTGTTGCCTGAAAGAGCTTTAAAAATAGAGATTCTGAAATACTCTAAGCTTGGAGACTCTACTTGTAATTTATGTTCTCTGATTCTGATTATCACACAAGCTTAGGAAATATTGGTTACGCAATATACGGGTGAGAAGTATAACATTTCACTTTGAGTTAGGGGGTCTAAATTTCAGGACCTTAGCTACTACTTTCAGAAGAGAGTAAATAGAAGTTTGGAAAAAATGCAGAAATAAGAAAATTAAATTACATCAAATATTAAATTTTGACTACCTCTGTGAGGAAATCAATGATAATTTTCTTAAGGTAATTCAAAAATTAGTAACCATGGAAGAGTATGGTTACTTTAATCTCTTGTCAAAAAGTATATTACACCTGGTAACCTCTGAGATAGGACAAAATGATCTTTAGGATCAGAGAATAAACCAAGCACTAGTAGGGGGAAAGAGTCCTACCTAGCCACATGCGATTCTTTCAGCAGCATTCGTATGTATGAACTCAGGTCGTTTTAGCTAATACTTGTAAATAAAGTAATTTGAAACCCTTGACATAGTAATGGTTCACATTAACTCCCTATATGTGGTTTTTGTGTATTCACATGAACTAATTCAAACATTTTTATTAAATCACCTAGTTAAGAAAATCAATCCAGGGGTTGGCACTGTGGCATAATGGGTAAAGTCGCCACCTGCAGTGCTAGCATCCCATATGGGCACCAGTTCGAGTCCCAGCTGCTCCACTTCCAGTCAAACTCTCTGCTATGGCCTAGGAAAGCAGTAGAGGACGGCCCAAGTCCTTGGGCCCCTGCACGCATGTGAGAGACCTGGAAGAAGCTCCTGGATCCTGGCTTCAGATTGGCGCAGCTCTGGCCATTGCGGCCAACTGGGGAGTGAACCAGCAGATGGAAGACCTCTCTCTCTCTCTCTTTGCCTCTCCTTCTCTATCTGTGTAACTCTGACTCTCAAGTAAATAAATAAATTAAAAAAAAAAACAAGAAAAGAAAATCAATCCAGTTTTATCATGTAAAATGAAACAACATGAATGAAAGCTAATGAAATACTTTCTTTTTTTATAACAACAAGGTCCATTTTATGGGGACTTACTAGACTAAGTACTTTATGTATTTTATATCATTCATCCTCATTGTAGCACCACAAAGTAGGTATTATTGTTCTTTCCTATAGAAGAGGAAATTTAATTTGAGAGAGATTAAGTAATTTACCCACATCATATAATTAGCAAATAGAGTTAAGGTGAAACTTCTGATTTTGTTTCAAAAACCTCATCCCCCAAAACAAAACTTAGTTTGTGTCCCAAGAGATATGAAATGTGATCTTCACAGATCAGTATTCTCTTTGAAAGACATCAGAATCTCTTTGTGGAAAAAGATGGTTATTCCTCTGCATTGCACTGCATTGCCCTCAAAAGTTAGCAGTATACATTGTCTATCCTTTAACCTTATCTTCAAGTTCTTTCTCTGCTATGCAGTTCTTTCTCTGATATGCAACATAGTGGTGCAGCCATGAAGTACCAGTCAGTTAATGGGCATATAATAGCATACAGAATCTCTGCACCAGATCAGCTCATAGTCTAATGATAAAGATGGAGAAATAAATAATCTCAACATCTGATATTGGAGTAGAACAATTAAAGTGATATATATTTGTAAAATTAGGATGGACAGGGGAGAATTCACAGAAGCAAAGCTTTGTTGCCAATCTAGTAGTGAATAGGACTGGTCAGAGAGATGGGATAATGACACTTTAAACTGAGGAAACCACACTTCTATAGGAATGCAATTACAACACAGCTTGATGTTGGCAGTCTGCAGTGGTGAGAGCATATTGGTCAATGGGATGAGAGGTGAAAGTGAGATTGGAGTAGCAGGTAGGGCCTTTTATGTTATTGCTGTAACCATTTTTTATTTACTAAACACTATGTACCTGGCATGTTGCTAAGGATTTTACATACCATATCCCAAGAGAAAATTTACAACTGAAGAAATTTTATCTAAAATAGAAGAGATTTTCATAGAATACATAATTTGGATACAGGCAGAATATAAGTACCAATTTGATTTATCTCCAATTATGCATTACTTTTCTCTATAGAACACACAAATATTTGAAGATTATTTCCCAATAGGCAATGAGAATATGTTTGAGAATTTCAAATGACCACATAATATAATCACATTTGCATTTTGGAAGAATTTCCCTGGTAGCAATGTAGAGGATAAACTGAGAATGCAACAGGACTAGGAGACCAATTAGGAAGTTACCACAATGGTCCAGGTATAGGAGAAAAAATACCTAGGTCAGTTGATCTCATAGCTGGCTATTAATTGGAATCACCTGGGAAATGTTTAATAATGCATAATTTGGGGCTGGTGCTGTGGGGGAGCAGGTAAAGTCACTGCCTGCAGTGACGGTATCCCATATGGGTGCTGGTTCAAGTTCCAGCTGCTCCACTTCTGATCCCTCTCTCTGCTATGACCTGGGAGAGTAGTAGAAAATGTCCTGGTTCCTTGGGCTCCTGCACCCATGTGGGAGACGGGGAAGAAGCTCCTGGCTCCTGGCTCCTGTTATGGCCATTTGGAGAGTGAACCAACGGATGGAAGACCTCTTTCTCTCTCTCTGCCTCTCCTTCTCTCTGTGTCACTCTTTCAAATAAATGGGTAAATCTTTAAAAAGAAAATCAATCCGTAGCTTTCATATAAAAAAATAAATCTTTTTTTTTTTTTTGACAGGCAGAGTGAACAGTGAGAGAGAGAGAGACAGAGAGAAAGGTCTTCCTTTGCCGTTGGTTCACCCTCCAATGGCCGCTGCGGCCGGCGCGCTGCAGCCGGCGCACCGTGCTCATCCGATGGCAGGAGCCAGGTGCTTCTCCTGGTCTCCCATGGGGTGCAGGGCCCAAGCACTTGGGCCATCCTCCACTGCATTCCCGGGCCACAGCAGAGAGCTGGCCTGGAAGAGGGGCAACCGGGATAGAATCCAGTGCCCCCACTAGGACTAGAACCTGGTGTGCCGGGGCCGCAAGGTGGAAGATTAGCCTGTTGAGCCACGGCGCCGGCCTAAAAAAATAAATCTTTAAAAAAAAAGGAAAAAAAAAACATAAATCCTGGGCCCTACCTCAGAGACTCTATATTAATTGGTCTGGCATGTGACCTGGGCTGAGATTTTTTTTAAGGGAAAGAGTTTATTGGGGGAAACTCGACAGATAGGAGGAAAGGGGCAAAGAAGGAAAAGAGGGAGAAAGAGAGTGTAAGAGAGAGATCCAGAGAGAAATCAAGAGACAGAGATTCAGACAGACACAGAGATCAGGAGATGGAGAGAAAGAGAGCCACATGTTCAGGAACAGGTCCTTTTAAAACTAGGCCGGGGTGTGGGGGGGTGTGGACAGGGAAGTAGGAGCATCGAATCCCATGAGGATGGGGGTGGAGCTTGACACTGGTGGTTGGGCCATGTGGCCACCTGGCTTCCAGCAATGACGGCAGGGGCTAGAGCTTAGGATGGTGTCAGGGTGTAGATTGCATCATAGGTAAGATTGCGCCATTTTACTAACACTCCCCCCTTTTGTTTTTTATAAAGCAAGAGTTGTATGGGATTACATTAGCCCCAAAAGCCCAGGAGGGGTAGAGGGATGATGATTTGTCTTTAGAGCTACTTCTTGACAACATGTGGCAATAAGGTACTCTTCACTGGCATGAAACAATGTCTCAAGTTGGACTGAGATTTTTAAAACTACCCCAGTGGTTCTATTATGCAGCCAGAGTAGAGCATTATTGGTTCTAGCGAAAATGATAGAGACAGAAATTAAGAGATGGCATGAGTATTATTTAGGAATTAGGTTCAACAGCATTTGGCGGTGGATTGGATGTATGTATAGTGATGATGGAGATGAGAGAAGCTTTGAAATGTCTTTTTAGTTTCTGATTTAGAGGATTTGGAACATGGTGGCCCATTAATCAGGATAAAAAATACAGGAGTAACAGGCTTACAATATCTTAAAAAGAACAGTATTTAGAGTAGAATAATTATATGATGATACTTTATAATATTTATAATAGATTCATGAATCTCAAATAAAACAATAAATGAAAGGATCTACTTTTGATCAATGTGAGAAAACATAATTTTTAAGATATCTGAAATGGAATCCCACCTTAACTCTTGTGCCCAGTATTGATAACTCAACTTCACCTCATGATTCCTGGAAGCTGGCAAGATCAAGGAGAGTGAGTTTATAATCATGGTGGCCATCACCTTTGCTACAACCACATCAACTCTGATTCTACTCACATGCACTGTCATGGGTATGGGTTCCATTTGTTTCCAAAGTTATGACCAGTCAATTATAATGCTGACTGGTGGGTGGAACAAGAGGAAACAACTACCTAAATCAGCTAGCACCAACCTAGTTACCTCCATCAGCAAGTGGGCTAGTAAAAGAAATGCCCTTTAGAGCGGGAGATGGGAGGGTTGCAGGTGGGAGGGAGGTTATGGGGGAAAAAACCACTGTAATCCAAAAGCTGTACATTAGAAATTTATATTTGTTAAATAAAAGTTTAAAAAAAAATAAAAACAAAAACAAAACAAAACAAGAAAAAAGAAATAAATGCCTTTTTAACAAACTGGTTCTCATCCTGGGTACACTCTGGAATTCCCTAGAAAGCCTTAAAATGTGCTGCTACCTGGGTTCCACTCCCAAGGTCTCTCATTTTAATTCATATGTGGTGCAACCTAGACAATGTAATTTTCTTAAATGAACAAAATTTTCTTAGCAACTAGGTTATATTATGTGAAACTCAGGTTAAGAATCACTGCTTTAGCACATTTCTGCACCTCTCACCAAACTGACTGCAGGTTGTTCTGGGTTTATGTGTATTTAGAATGGCCAGAGAATGACCCCCTTTTATGAGAAGATTAGCAAAAGCTACTGCATATGTTAACACTTTTTCAAGTAAGATACACTTATGGTCAAAAGTTCATATATAAGTTCATAGTAATCAATGCCAGATGCTATGGTTTTGGGCTTTCCAGACAGCAATTGACTGTTTGCATTCTACTTCATTGTAACAGTCTGAGTGTACTCAGGGAAACAGACCTATGCCCAGTAATAAAGCAAAAGGAATTTAGTGTGAGCATTAGTTTAAAAAAGTATTAGAAGAGCTGAAAGGGAAAACAGACTAGGCAGGCAATTCAGACATGGAACACAAAGAAGCCACATACCACATGCACAACTGAAGGGACAAGGCTAGGACACATCTTTAGCAGCATACAAGTGCTTGGGCTGCCTTTGGGAGCTGGAGTCTAGGAGAAAGGTGCTGCCAAGGGGAGCCGGAACCACAGAGATGCAGCTACTTCTGGAGTTGCGTTCTAAGTTGGAAGAAGGAAGACTAGAAACCAAGAATTCCTACCTCAACTTACTCCCCATCTCTGCCCTATGCCTTCTATTGATTGAACCTAACTGGAGACCAGGAAGCTGAGCCGCATTTGCCCTGGACTCCTGCTGTTGACACATTGTTGCTGTTAAGTCTATGTGCCATAGAAGACCCAGCCACTGGGAGGTTCTGAGACTTTTCTCCTTTTATTCAGTGTACACAGGAATATATATATATATATATATATATATATATATATATATATTACAGAGATAGATATATTAGTAATTATATGACATCATTGGCTCTAAGCTAGGAAGTATACACTTGCAGAATACATTCCAATATAAACCTGTGAAAATCACTTTGATGTGTATAAAAGGAAGAACAGGGGCCAGCATTGTGGCCTAGTGGGTTAAGTTACTGCCTGTGACACTGCCATTCCATGTGGGCACCAGTACAAGTCCTTGTTGCTCCACTTCTGATCCAGCTGTCTGCTAATGTACTTGGGAAGCAACAGCAAATGGCTCAAGAAGTTGGGGTCTTGCACCCACATGGGAGACCCAGATAAAGCTCCTGGCTTCAGCTTGGCCCCATGTTGGCTATTGTGGCCACTTTGGGAGTGAATTTGCAGTTGGAAGATCTCTCTCTCTCTTTCTCCCCCCTCCCTCTTTGTAACTCTGCTTTTCAATTAAATAAGTAAACCAATCTTTAAAAAAAAAGATCAGATATGGCTTCACATACCCAAAGGAATAGAAACACAAAGGGAGCACTTTGGATACGTGTAGTCTCCAAGTGCAGGATTTGACTGATACTGAACAGTCAGTGGTAGGATGACAGCTGCACTGCAGATATTTTCAGATCAATGGCAACCCTCATTTCCACAAGCCAACTTTCATAAGTTAGAATTTAGAATTCTTTTCCCACTCAAAGACTACCTGAGCCATATGTAAAAGGAACTAAGAGGGAGGCTCTTCAAGCACATATAGTCATCAATCAATTTCAAACATAGCCAGAGCATTAAATGCTAATGCTAGTCTGAAAGCTGGTGGGCTCTTTTAGCTTCTTAAGGGACACACCATATCTCTTTCAAACCCTGGTTTCCCAAAAGAGATGCAGCCCTTGTTCTGACAAGACTTTGCCTAGACTCCACCAATAGTAGCAAAGTGCAGAGGTGCTTGGTGCACTGTATTTCACTGGCAAGGTTATCACGTTCAGCTTAGTACTTCAAGGGTTGTGGGTTAGAACAGCACTTTCTCATATGAGTGTGTGTCTAAGGTAGATGAATTGCCAGAAATACCTGATGCGGTGCAACTTAGCAAATATACAGTGAGGTTTTTCACTGGCTTTCCTGTTTGCCTTCATGAAAGCAAGGATCACAACAAAAGGCAAAGTTTCATAACATTTAAATTATATATTCTAAAGAATTTAATCAGCTGGTAACTCAACCTTCCCTTTCATTTCTTTTCTCCTCCTGCACTTTAAAAAGTGACAAATGCAGTAGCATCATCATTGTTATATACTACAGAATTTATTCATTTATTTTATTTGGATCTCTTTCTGTCTGGCAATGGAAAACAGGCAGTCCCCACTGAGGAATAAAATCATTCATAAGTTTTTCTGTAGTTAAGTCAAATTCACTTTCCTGCAAGGAGTCTTAATTTCACCGATAAATTTCCATAAAACACATACCCATTTTTATCTTTGTTCTGTTTTGATTTCTTTCAGGTTTCCAGTGAGAAGTTCTCTAATTTAGTGTTGAAATTGATCTTTTATATGCATTTCTTTTTGTAAATGTGACATTGTAATAAAGGAAGTGGTTTGTTGCCCTTGATAATCTCATTTGGTTCTAGCATAGTCCTTTGAGATAATTCCCTTGCTAGCTGATTTTATTCCAAATGTATGCAAACCATATTATTCTTCTGTAATCTAAATTATGCAAAGAACCAGACCCTACTTTCCACTATATTTCATGGATACCAATTTGTATTAAATTGACATCAATGTTTCATCTTTGAACTTTTTTTAAAAAATGCAATATGTAAACTCTATTTAACAAAAGTAACAGATAAAGTCAACAGGCATTTATATTAAGAGACAAAATGACTAGAAGAAATTTTATCTTAGATGTATTACAGTAATCTAATTGTAGGTACATTTAACCGAGCTCTGTTGCTGAGAAGAATATGCAGAGGAATGGAAGAATGATATACAATTTTAAATTATTCATGGGATACTACCTTATATTCACATGTGTGTGTGTGTGTGTGTGTGTGTATGTGTG
Organism: Sylvilagus floridanus; assembly: GCA_949820135.1. Taxonomy (NCBI): domain Eukaryota; kingdom Metazoa; phylum Chordata; class Mammalia; order Lagomorpha; family Leporidae; genus Sylvilagus; species Sylvilagus floridanus. The sequence continues at coordinate 29,628,885 of OX463236.1, read as the reverse complement.
TGTATAAAATCAGAGTTACAAAAAAAAAAAAAAAAAAAAAAAGGCCGGCGCCGTGGCTCAACAGGCTAATCCTCCGCCTTGCGGCGCCGGCACACCAGGTTCTAGTCCCGGTCGGGGCGCCGGATTCTGTCCCGGTTGCCCCTCTTCCAGGCCAGCTCTCTGCTGTGGCCCAGGAGTGCAGTGGAGGATGGCCCAGGTGCTTGGGCCCTGCACCCCATGGGGAGACCAGGAAAAGCACCTGGCTCCTGGCTCCTGCCATCGGATGCCGGCCGCGGCGGCCATTGGAGGGTGAACCAACGGCAAAGGAAGACCTTTCTCTCTGTCTCTCTCTCTCACTGTCCACTCTGCCTGTAAAAAAAAAAAAAAAAAAAAAAAAAAAAAAAAAAAAAAAAAAAAAATCAGAGTTACAGAGAGAGAGAGATCTTCCATCAGTTGCTACACTCCCTAAATGGCCGCAACAGCCTACTGGGCCATGTTGAAGCCAGGAGCTTTATCTGGGTTTCCCACATGGGTGGCAGGGGCCCAAGTACTTGGGCCATCTTCTGCTACCTTTCCTTGGCCATTAGCAGGAAGCTGGGTTGGAAGTGGGCAAACAGGACTAGAACTGGAGCCCATAGGGAAGGCAGGCTTTGCAGGCAGCAGCTTTACCCATTACGTCATAACGCCAGAACATCACATAAACATGAAATGTGAAAAACATTTAATGGACAGTCTCCAGATATAACTCATGGATGCTGATTTTTTAGAAAGGAGTGTCTAAAGAGAAGAATGTGTGGTTCTACCTCATAGATCATGTGATCAATCCAGTTTGGGCTCCACTGAACATCAAATTTCTGCCACTGCTCTTCAGATATCAGATGGGTTTTGAGGACTTATTTGGAAAATTCTCTACAGAACGAGCATGCCGCTATTCACAGTGCCCCTCCAAGGACTTGCCCGTGTAGTAGATATGGTTGTGGGCCATAACATGCTAGTATGCAGAGTCCCTCTAGGGACTTGACTGAGTAGTAGATCTGTTCATGGGCCACTCTGCCATCACAGAGTGTGGTGGGAACAATGAGAAAGCAAAGCGTGGATAAAGCAAGTTCATGTCTGTATCCAGTCAATGCAATTATTCAACTCATCCTTGAACTTGATACTGTTTTCAGTTTAACCTCACTTCTCCTCAAGTTTTAAAGTTTACTTCTTCCTAAATAACTATTTTAACTTGAACATATTAGTACATTGTGTGGCCAATTATTCTGCATATTATTTTGCTCTTCATTCTTCAACATTCTTTCACTTCTTCTATTTTATTTTCTAAGTGTCATGCTCCCAAAGTGCAGCATCTTCAGGACTGAAGTTTTTAATCACTGAAACTTTTCTAAAGAGTTTAATGAGAAAGAACTATGTAGATCAGTGTGTATTTCAATCACTACAGAACAGTCACCTGAAGTGCTGGAGACAGCTGATAATATGTATCATACAAAAGGATGTGGGGAATCCATTTGACATAAGCAGATGTGGTTAAGTAAATGAGTGATTTTAAAAATTAGAACCATGGACAACTAGAGAAACCCCTTTATGTTGGTCTCAAAAGTTGGGAGTATAAAATGAAAAATGTAAAGGCTCTGAATTATGTACTGTTTTCCAATGCTTTAAAGTTTTAAACACCCTTGTTATCCTCTTAGAAAGATTATCAGAACTTGCTTAGGAGCCTAAAGTAGGAGCCAACTAACACTAATAGGTTAACAAACTATCTAGAGCCCTTGTGGTTAAGATGGCTTGTCTGATGAGCATGTATATACTTGTGTCTTTCTCAAAGAGCATGATATTTTGGTCCTTGGCTTTGACCTAGCAACAGTAAATCTCAAAGCTTAGTGATTTAGCTAAATAGAATGCTATAATGCTATGCAATTATGTGTGAGTACATTAGAAAAACTAAAGAAACGAAGACATGAGAGAAACGGGAAAGGTAAAAAATGTGCAAATTACCTTGAAGAAGTAGTAAAGATTTGGGGTCAATTTGATCTACAGTGTCATGAGAGCCAGTGAAAGTGAAGAAGATAAAGGAAAAATATAGTCATAGCAATATGAAAGGTTATTTTATTCCTGTATCTAGACATATGAATATTTTATTGCTAGGTAAATCATCCTAACAGTATTAATTAAATCTGTCCATGGCTTTCTGGCAAAGAATTTTCATTGCCCAAGATAAAATGTGACTACAGGGACCTGGATTAGGTTTTTGGTTTATTCCATCCAACTTTGTTATACTGGATTTCTATTATCTACATTCCCTCTTCTGAAATTACTTCTCTTCCACTGCCTAAACTTTCTACTGGCATTGTGTTCCTCTGGATTTTATAACTTGGAATATTCCCTTTTGTGTGAAAATGTAGCTGGTGTCTCTTTGGAAAAAAGATAAGACTAATTGGCTACTTTGGCAATCAGTCAGTCTTAAGTCTAGCAGGAAGGGCTGGTTCCTGGCAGGAAAGAGAATTAAATGCTCAAATCCCCAAGCTGTCAGCTAGCAGATGGATGTTCAAATAGGAGAACAAAGAACCTTCTGGGACAAAGTTGAGAGCTCTGGGTGTGTTGTTGGTTGGAAGGGAATCTGACTGTTTTAGCTCAAAAAACAAATGCTCAGTTCTATGTGTTCTGACTTTCTGCACCAGTCAGCTCACCTCACAAACCTCATGCCTCCAGCCTGCTGAGAAAATATCACTCTAAAGGGAACACATATGGCTACACATTCATATTTTCACCTTTACCACATGCCTGGGCATCTTCATCATTGAACTAATTGTGTTAGGCAGCGTCAAGTGCTTTCCAGCTGGTCTTCTTTTGTGGCTTGTGTTGTCATCCTAATCTCCCTGCTCCCTCTGAAATCAGGATCAGGTAGGCTGACTGTCTACTAGCCCCAAGCACTGGCATGAGTCCAGGCTTTCCTGCACAAAAGGCCAACAACCTGTCTGTAGATATTTGGTTTATGGTAGGATAGCCACCCCCACCTTTCTTCAGTACTTTTTGCCTTATGGTGTCAGAGGCAGTAAGAGACTCATATTTTGAAATATCCTTAAATATTATTGATGCCATGCTTTATTTTCACCAAACCTATAAACTATTTTTAATTTTTTCTAGTTAGTGAAGTGTATTATAACTTCAAATGTTACCCACACTCTGATCATTTCTCAGCACCTCCATTTGCCACTCCTTTAGTAAAATCACCAACAAATCTCTGATGTGGTAATGTCTTTGTCCCCTGATGAGCCTTTGCAGTTGATCTTTGTTCTACTTCAGCCTTATCTCAACCCAGCAACCAGGGTGATCCTGTCATGTCATATCATGTCTCTGCTGCAAACCACATGATGGCTTCTCAACTCAGAATAAAAGTATAAGCCCTTGCAGTCATTTGTAACATTATCTGTGACCTAGTCCAATTTCAACTCTCTGGCCTCAATTCTTAGCTTTCTCTTTTTGGTCACTCACCTCCAGCCACACTGCTACTACTGATGTCTGTCAAGAATGCGCCTACCTCAAGATTTTTGACCTTTTGTTTGGTTCTCACTATTCCTTGAGAGAATCACATGGCTCACTTCCTCCTCTCCTTCCTTCGGATTTTTCTTCCCTGACTCTTCTTCCTTTGCATTCACTACTACACATTTGTATGTTATTCATGTTATTGTCTTGTTATAATGCAAGCTTAATTTCCAAATTTCACCCTGTGAATTTTTCTTTCTCCCTCTTATTAGCATTTGGTATTCTTTGAACCCTTTAACTTAATATTTTTGCCTCAAAGCTATCACTTAATTCCTACTTTTCCCCAGGTATAACTGGAGTGTAACAAATAAATACTAACATTGTGAATTAGTAAAGGAGTGGAAAGGGAAATATTATACGATAACAGGAGAAGAGGTTTTCACCAGGTTCATCTGTTTCATAGGTAAAATAATGCAGTTACAGGAGGCAGATAAGTTATTAAATACAGAAATATGGGAAAGATTCTAACCAAAACATATCAACCCCAGATCCTTGCTGTAAAAACAAGATATTCTAAATATGGTCAAGTTGGGGTTTTTTTAGATATAGTTAATTTTCAGAAAATATGAAGATATAAAAATTAGAAGTAAGAAATATATGAAAAGTTAGCAATGGTTCTAATATTGTTTCTACATTCGTCTTCTGTCATCATTTGAGATCAGGTAGAGTTATAAAAGAAAGATTTTTCATAAAGAAATACAAAAGTATACTCTAAAAAATAGAGTTGTTATCAGTACAACTTTTTTAAATCGGAAAGGTACAATGTCATAAATAATATAATAGAGTTTTGGTTAACCAGTCATAATATGAAAATTATTCCCATGGATATGTCAACTGCAAAAAGTAAATAATTTATTATGCTTATTCTGGAGAATAGATGAACTGAGCTGTAGAGGTTTCTCATGTATATAGAACCCAGCCTTGGAGAATATCTACTTTAGTGGCACCATTACTCTTTTTAAAATTTTTATTTATATAAGATGGAAACATTTCATGTATTTCATATATACAGATTTAGGAACATAGTGATACTTTCCATCTTATCCTCTCTTCCACCCATGCTCCCACCCTCCCAAATTCTTAGCAGTGGTATAATTCTTTAAAAAAATTTCATATTTCATGGTCTTTGGATACTTCCTATCTACGTCTACTTTTCTGCATGTTCCTAGGTTCTCATCTATCCAGACCAGACTGGGTGAGATAGGAAGCATTGCTTTGACTGATGTCTCCAAAGCCTTGGTGATTAAATGGTTCTGATTGGATATATAACCATGCTTTTGCCCAAGTCTTTTGGGGGCCAGTCTTATTTTAAGGTTTATTCTGAGGTACAGTTCAATAAGAATGGATCTTACAAGACCTTTTGAATTTGGACAACAATCACATTCCCACTAATGTATCAGAGTAGATTGTCTCAATGTCTGCTTACAAATAAGATGAATTTGTTAAACACCTTTAGGTCAATCAAGAGCTTATCTAGCTGGGATGGAAAAATATTCCTCAAATACTAGTATCCTGAGTGAGAAGAGTGTTTTATATTTTTTACTCCTTTGCAATAACTTAACTCAATACATTATTGATCTCAGAAAAAAATCATAATATGAAATAGTTGCAAAGCATTTAACTTATGGTATATTTTAAAAATTGACACATAAAATTATATTCTTAAAAATATTTTAAAAGATATCAAACAATATAATTTGATAATCATAATTCATTTGAAATATTTTAATAAGTTCTTCCTTACCATTTAGAAATTCTCACCCTTTATTTTCTATATGAATTCATTTTATTATTCTATACTCCTAAGATATTCATCTTTATATATTTTGTGCTTAAAAATACTTTTTGACCATCATATCACACTTATATGTAACAGAATACACATAGTTTAATTCTTAATTTTCTCTAACTGTGACACTTTAAACATTATTTTTCTGGATTCAATTTTGAGTGACACATTTGGTGAAAATTATAAGTTCAAAATTTTGGTGAATGAGCAGCCAGTGTTGTTTTACCACCAACTGCAATGCTGGTGTCCCATATGAGCGCCAGTTTAAGTCCCAGCTGCTCCACTTCTGATCTAGCCCCTTGCTGGTGGTCTGGGAAAGGCAGCTGAGGATGGGCCAAATACCTAGACTCCTGTCACCCATGTGGGAGACACGGAGGAGGCTCCTGGCTTCTGGCTCCTGGCTTTGGCCTCACCCAGCCCAGACTTTCGCAGCCTTTTCAGTAGTGAACCCATGAATAGAAGATCTCACTCTATCTCTCCCTCTCTTTCTGTAACTCTGCCTTTCAAATAAATAAATCCTTTTAAAAAATGAAAAAAAAAATTGGTGAATGACACATAAAATGTAAACTTTCATTGATTGTACATTGTAACACCAAATATTTGCAAAATAAAATTTTATGAGGAATTGTGATTGGAATTCTTTACATATTATTATATACAAATTTCTAGGCCCTATCCTAAGAGATTCTTATTGGGTAGTTTTTTCCACTTATACTTTGAGAAGCGTTGGCTTTGTAGACCCTACTGAAGATCTGGGGTCTTGAAAGTGTCTCAAGAAAGGACTGACAGAATCAAAATTGTGGAAAGAGTACGTGGAACGTAGATTGCTGTGTGCCAAAAAAGGCAACAGGGATACCTGTTGGGAGATTATTCCAGGAGTTCAGGCAGGAGATGATGGCAACATAGATCAACAGGCAGGACTGATGAAGGAAAGAAACAGACAGGTGGCAAGTACATTCTGGAAATAAAATTAAGCAAGATGTGGTGATTAGTTGAATATGGAAGGTCAAGAAAGAAGTATCCAGAATGATCCCCAAATTTCTGCCTTAAGAAAATGAGGGATGATATTGACTGAAATACAGAATAGCACAAGTGGGAGAGTCTGGGGTTAGATTTAAGATTATGGTTTCTAGTCTGGACACAAAATTGTAGTTAACTGGCTATGCCAGCATGGAACTAAGAATAGTACAAACAAAAGCAGTGGTTATCAAACTGTAGTTGTCAGAATCACCTGTGGAGCTTGATTACTGGCTAGCGCCCTTAGAGTTTCTGGTATTATAAGTCTGTGGGAAGAGGATTAAGAATTCAAGTATCTTAAAGATTTTAAAAGACTGTATATAATTACTTACTATACCAATATTTAGAAATATATCCTTAAAAATAGGTCAATAAGTCATAAATAATAAAATTATAATCCTCAAAATTATCTATCACATTAAGTTCAGAGGAAATGGTTTCAGTCATTTTCACTAATGCATTTCTGTGACTACCTTTTATAATTATATATTCTTTTGTCTATATCCACTTTCACTTCTTGAAAGGAAAAATTGTACAATGCACACTGACAGATATGATCCTTTCATGAAATTATATAAAATTGTAGAGAATATTTAGAAGTTTATATGACTATCTGATTTTCAAGAAGTCTTTACATGAGTTATCTAGGGAGTTTTGAATCTCTTTAGTTATACAAAAGTAATTCTGGAATATCAAGGGAGAAGAACAAATATTTATCTAAGCTACATGAAGTTAAAAAAGCATTTTCACTATCATTCATAGAGATCAATAGAAATGTAATAATTGAGTTAAAAATGTATAGAATTTATTTTCTAAAATGGAAATGTCTTTTGTGAGGAAAATACCAATTTCATAAATGACATTGTTTTAATCAAATTTTATATCATACCCTACATAAATGACCAATCCAAGAATGTTCATTACAATGAAAATGCAAACTGGTTTTTTTCTTTAATATCTCTACAGTGAAGCCAATTAAGACAAGTAAATAATACTTATTACCAGTTTGGTTTGATGTAGTTACATATTATGTTTCCTTGGAAAGTATATGTATTTATTTTTACATTGAACTTTCTCTAATAAATTGTATTTTTCTAAAAAAAAAAAGAATTTGAATATCTACTGATAACCGAGATGATGCTGTTACTGCTGGTTCAGAGAACATATTTTGAGAATCACTGGAGAGTGGCTTTATATTTGGCACTCATGAGTGCTTAGAGGGTAAATGACTCCATAGAAATGGGTAAAATTAGGGAGGGAGGAGAAATTATAAGTCAGTCAAAATGGAAGTTTTGGTAGGCTTCAAACTTAAAATCACTAGCGGAGGATTTAGAGTACTCAAGATAGAATAAGAAGGTAAGCCTGAGGTCTGAAGAAAGTTAGCTGAAAGTTGGCTTCTTACTAAAAGGTCTTGGTAGTCATGCAGAATTTGCCACGGCTAGTACTAAGAAAATTCATTAAAGTAGTGAATAAATGTACTCTATAAACACACACCACCATCTGGAACTGGAAATTTCCATTTTCTTTCTGCTTCCTTCAGCTAAAAATTACAAAGCCAAATTATATCATAAGAGCTGGGAAACTTAGGTTTGTTAGAAGAACGGACACATCTCTAGGAAGGAGTACAACACCCACTCCTGAACACTGAAGACTGTGAGCGTGCAGACAATCTCTGATTTCAAAGGCTCACTTGAAATCTCATCTGGTCCAGTGGGTTCTGTTTCTTTCCTGCTTATATTTAGTGGTGAGCTCCCTCTTTGTTTTCAGAGTGCTAATCACGGTATTTTGTCATAGGAAGAAAGAAACCACCCAAATTTCCTCCCTGCTTTCTTACTGAAAAGCCAGCACTCTTGATACCTACCTGCTTTTTTCATTGTCTCCAGTTCAACAAACCCTTTTCCTAGGAACTTAAAAATATTAGCTACAGGGTATGTTGATTCATGTTTAACTATACCTACCCAAGACAGAACCTCAAGAGAAGCTGGCTCCCAATCCATCAGGGTCTCCTGTTCTATCAAGGAAGGCTACCAGCCTCTTGAACCACACTGACTATCATGGCCATGCAGTGCACATGCAGAATTTGGAATTATTTATGCTATCATCAACTCCCAGGGACACAGAGCAGGCTCTGTTAAGGATCTACTCCTTCATAGTCACAAGGCTATTCTGAGGCTTATTTTAGCATCTCTGATCATGGGTAAACTTCACTGGAGCTCCTGATGTTTTCTGGCTCTTTGTAAGACTGTGGGCCAGGACTGCCCACGTGTAGCAGGTGACTTGCCTACACAGAGAAAGTGCTAAGCAAACAGCCTATCTCTTAACATTGAAGTCCACCAAACACATTTTCTGATGCTCCCCTGGATGCCAGTCTGTCTTGCCATTCTCTGGTTCCTGCCTACCCATCCTCCCTTGTACATGGATGGAGCAGCCTGCCAGTTTGCCTACCCACCTCTTCACTGTTCAGTCCATCTGCCTGCCCTCCTGCTTGCCTGAACTCTAGATCCGGCCTTGCCTGATCCTCTGACACATAATGGTGCTTTATTTTTTTAATAGAATAAACTTTGCAACATTCAGTTTGACCCACAAGATCTCTCATTTTCAAAAAGTTTCGATTACAAATAGTAACTGTGACATTTGCTGTTCTCCTGAAACTCATGTTATGCAATAAATATAAAAACCTATATTTGGAAAATTGGGCAATTTTAAAACGCAGCTGTAATTGAATATTTATAGAATTTTGGGGAAACATTTACATATTGTAAGGGATTATTTCATACTATGAATTCTTTTCCCCTAATGTATATTTTTGACACATTTGGATGGGATTTTATTAAAGCAGAACCCTCCAGTAACCTGAGAGTAACTTTTGTCATTAACAACTCAAGCATAACTGGGCACTGCTAGAGTACATGTTACTATGGAACCTAGATGTAGAGGGAAAAACCCTCTGCACAGCCTCCCAGCTCTGTCAGCATACACTGTGTAGTCTAGAATCAGTGTCATCTGGCTGACACCAATGTCAAGAGGAACAAACTTCTACAGTGATGTTTTCTGCCTGAAGGTCTAAAGTATTTAGAGTAACACCAGGACTCTGTACATGAAAGAACCAGAATATGCCACAATTAAACCCATCAGTTCTGCCAAGTTAACAGCTATGCCCACTGATGAATGGAAAGTCCATCTGCAGCAATTGGTTCTGTCTGGAATGAATGCATCAGCTGTGCCCCAGTTCAGCGTAGGGGCTGAATATAGAAATGGCCTAGATACTGCGAACATTTTCTGCCACACAAAGATGATGATGATTTTGTTTACTGGTAGCAAAAGGAGGATGTTGTTTCCTTCTTGGGGTTACCAAGGTAGTCCACATGTTCCAGGGACTCTGCATGGACATATATTTTCAATATACCATTTTAAAAATAAGCTGAATAAAATGAGTTTATTTCCCTCCCCCTCTCCCTCTGGTTAAGGTTTCTGGGAAGCCAAATTGCTCAACCTTGGAATCTGCCGATAATCTGGTAAGTAGATCCATATCATAACAATCCTTTAATACCGATTTGTAACTGTCTTGGGGTCAAACAATGTATCAAATCCATTTCAGAAGTCCCTTAGCCCCTCTTATACAGGCTTTGTATTGAAGCCTTCTTCCCTCTTTGACATTAGACCCCTACTTCTTTCTAGTTTTCCTCTACTAGACCTTCGGCTTCTCTCTAACATTGCAATTCCCAGGAACACTTCATAGTCACACTTCTACATTTTACTTTCGTCCGTAACACTTGTTTTCATCAAGAATAATGTTGTTTTTTGGTTATCTTGTTGGTTGTTTATTCCTCCCACTATAATACCCATTCAAGGAAGGAAGTGATTTCTGTTTCATTCTCTATTTCACATCATATTGTTACATACAAGATGCTCAATACATATTCATTGGATGAACAATAATTTCCTAAAGTAAAATTAAAAACACAGGAGTCACATTTTACTGCTTAGTATGTATAAGATGCTCAATAAGTATAAATTAAGGTGCTTAACATATTCTTTTCCCAAATTGAAAAAAAATTTAAAAATTGAGAAAATTCATTAGAATAAACCAAATAACTAAAATGCTGTTTTAATGGCACAGCATACATCCTTCTATAAGCAAATCGAAATCATCATTTGGGAATCTTCTTAAGAGATATTTCCAAAATAATGATATATGCCTTGATCTAATACATACTTTGTTTCTTCTCACAGGTCAGGTGGCTTTTCTATCCCTGACTGCCAATCATGGTAGAATTTAATTAAAGTTCAATCAAAGGGAAAATTCCCTACCTAATTTCTTGGAAGAAAAATGCAACTCCAGTTGAATTCACCATGCGGTGAAAATTATTTTTTTCAGGTAGAAAATGCATATTTAAAATAAAGAAGAGAACAGAAGTGGAAGAAGGACAAATCTAAGGATTTAAAACTCTCTTATCCCCAGCCCTCTGGGTGGAGAAGACACATCTTTAGTCATTCGAGTTACAGAATTTTTGGTGCCAAAAATTCCTGCATCTCTCTGCTCCTTGACATATATTTAAAACATCCAAATCACAAGCGATTTACCATATCTTCACAAGGGGAGGAAGCTGTGCATTCCATTTACTGTATTCTGGGATATTTTTAGCAGATTTAAAGAACAGCCTTTGACAAAAGCAAAATAGGGCTCTTTGAGAACTAGTTATTTAAACCCCTGCTGAATGTATCCTGACAAAAATTAGAGAGTTTTATTAATTAGATAGCCCGAGGAGAGAATTAAATCTTGAGTCACCACCCTGTGTGCCAAAATAAGCTGAAATCTTCAAACCTTGCCTTGTAATTAGAGAGTTCTAGTAAGAGAGACAGAGCAGTCACTATTCCTGTTGAAGAACCTAGCTGGCAGCACGTGTTAGTGAGAGAAAACTGCAGCAGCGAGTCTGGAAGGACAAAGGGGAAAAATGGTGTCATTGAGAATGTGTGCACCTAACTTCAATCTCCTGGAGACCTGAGCAGTGAGTGGGAATTCACGACTTTGAAAAACAGGAGCTAGTGACACCGTCTTTCCAATTTATACGGAAATGTCTGTGCCACTATCTGCTCAAAGGTTACAAAAAGAAAAGTGTAATTGCCCTACCACTGCCTGCAGGACTAAAAAGGGAGGGATGCAAAATCAGTGGAATTCTCTCCCAAGTCCTAGGAGCAATATTTTTATCTGATAATTTGTACTGTAGGTCTGGTGAATTTCATGAGATTTCCAAAAATTCTCAGAAACAAAGCACCATGTTGTAGCTCCCAAAAATGAGAATGCTTACTTTTCAAATATAACATTTTTCAGATCATTTGCATTTTAAAGGTCTAAGGAATTTTAATCCCTGATCAGTTTTAACCGACGTTTCCTGCATGTGTGCATAAGCATACACCCGACTTTGCCATCCTCATAAAAATTCTCTCAAGCTCTTACTTTCATGTGTGTGTTTTTTAAATGGCTCGGCTCTCCTGCAGCTCTCATCAGCCGGCCTTCCCTAGTGGTCCTCCTGCCTGGAAGATGAAAGACTCTGTATCCCTCAGCCCAGCTCTTAGGTTTGCTTTCACAGTGAGGGAAATGACTTAAAGATGGAGAAGTAACTGAGTATCAAAGGCTGACCTTGAGCTGGTGTGATGTATTTCCTTACAGGGGTTCCTTCAGCTCTCATGTGGTCTTCATTCTCATTGAAAAAGTCATCTTAATACTCAAATTTCTTTAATTAAAATAAATTCTCCTGGTTTTTATCTACCCAGTCATTATAGAATATAAGAAGCTGACATATTTCATGGCATATTGGTTTCAACCTAATTATGAGTTTCCTGCAGATGGGAATAATATCATTTAGTTTATTTCTCAAAGGCAGGAGGCACTGTGGTTAGACTCAGGAGTCAGGCTGCCTGGATTCAAATCCCAGTTCTCTTCCTTATTAGCTGTGTGATCTTGAGCAAGTTACCTAACCCTTCTGTGCTGTTTCTTCATCCACATAATATTACCTACTCAAAGGGCTTTTGTAAATATTAAATAAGTAAATATATGCAAACTATTCTGTGAGTGTTAACTATTATTTTATATTTCATCTTGACAAAAAAGAGTGACAGATACATAATTTGGGATCATACAACAAACTTGTAAAATTTATAAATGATTTACAAGAAGATAGTATTGACTTATTCATATAAGGAAATCCCCTAAGATGCCCTGAAGCATATTTCATGCAGGTATTCACAACTAGACAACCAAGAAGGCCAAGAAATGAGTATAGGAAGGATGAACATTGGAGAAAAAAATCCTAGCAATCCCTTGTACACACCATATTGTAGTCTCACCTACGCTGTGGCATGCTTCTGGCATTTTACCTCCTGAAAGAGTAGGTCATTTATGGAAAAGTCTTGCAGTCTCACTCATCATTGTATATAGATGTCATTGCAACGTAACAGAGATGGAGAGTTTCCTCCCCCCACAAACTGTACATAAAATGATAGCCTTTGAAATTTGAAAGACATAAATAAGTAAAAAAAGAATTTAAAAAATACAGTTTACCTATCTCATTACTTTATAAAGTAAATGTGGTGAAAATGTGTATGGAATTTAAAAAGAGCTTAATATAATCTATAATATATTTAAGGAAGCAAGGATGTTTATGTACCCAAATTTCTGAGCTAAAATGAGAAATTATATTCCACCTACCCCAAAAGAAAAATTTAAAATCAGAAAAGCTATACTCAAATTGCATTCTGTCGTCTACTAGTTCTCTGACATCAGGTAACTCAAAATACCTATAAATCTCAATTTTTCTTATTTGAGAAATGGGGATAATAAGAGTTCCCTTGTAGAATTGTTGGGTTATAGATATGATAACATAGTTGAATGTGTATTAAGCACAAATTGTTATACATAAGCAATGAAATAAGACATCAATATTTTTGAATTTAGTACCTTAAGTTTCCATCTATCAGTTTCCACAGCAGTCTGTTAATGACATACTCATTTTATATGCCAGGTTTCTCTAATACAGCTACTTCAGTGTAGTTACTATCTGTACTTAGAATGCAGGGCTAAATGGGGAGGCAGGTGGAAATAATTTTACTGCTAACATGATTGGCCACAACTGATGAAATCTTACTTAATATAGACTAAATTGATCTTCTGTATATAAAGATGATTGAAAATGAATCTTGATGTGAATGGAATGGGAGAGAGAGCGGGAGATGGGAGGGTTGTGGGTGGGAGGGAAGTGCATCACCAGGTTCTCAGGCCCTGGGCCCTGGGCCTTAGACTGAATGATGCCACTGGCTTTCCTGGTCTCCAGCTTGTAGAAAGAACATCGGGGAACTTTTCAGTCTCTATGGTCACATAAGCCAACTCCTCATAATGTTTCTCTGGAGAACCCTGACCAAACAATGAGGAGAAGTGGGGATTCTGATAGGCTTTAAGCAATTGAGGATATTACAAGTCCTAAAAACCCTTGCCATCTACCTGACATGAGCAGATATAAGAGGAAGCGAGAAGTTCATTATTAAAGAAGACCTGACAGGATCCCAGTGACTGAATCTGCTGCTCCAAAGCCCTGGATTCTGGAGAGACTCAACACTTGAGTAGTTTTACTTTCTTCAAGATTACATCAGAATTACAATATTGCACGGCAAAAGGGAGAATTATTGAGCCCCAGGGCACCCATTCAAACTGCCAGGAGGGTCTTTAGGACCTCAGCTTTAAAAACAAACAAGCAAACAAACAAAAAGACATCTATAAACCCCCTACCGGTTTCGCAGAGAAAGAGTGGCCAGGTATCTCTGATAATATCGCTCCTTTCCTCAAATCCTTCAGTGTAGTGGTTCTCAACGTTGGCAGACAGTAGAATCACTTGGGAAGATTTCAACTGTCCTGATGTGGAGGTCACATTCCAGAACCACTAAATGACACTCCCTGGGGATGGGGCTCAGGCACCAGGATTCTTACAGCTCCCCAGAAGATCCCGACGGCAGCCTGTGTTGGAAACTACTACTGCAATAGCATTCTACTCCCAGCTGAATCAAATCCACACCCCTAAGCTTGGCATTTTGGTCCAGCCCCACCTTGATCCCCACCTGTCTGCAGCTTCCCTTCGTGTCCTCCCATTGCCTCCGCCTAATATGTCCTTTCTACACAATTCGCCTGCTGATAATGCAGGTGCCTCGTTACTTCCATTGATTTCACCTCAATTTATTCAAATTACATTCACCTTTCAATACCCCCACTCAAATGGTAGAACTTCCACAAAGCTTTTCCTGGATTCTCAGGGCAGTAAATTTAATCATGCCCCCAAATTCCTTGATATTACTCCCACAAAAGGGAGAGACTAGTTCCTTTCTCTTTAAATAAGGCATCATCTTAGAGAATTGATGATAACAAACAGAACATGGCAGAAGTGGCTGCTAAGTAAGGTGAGGTTAGAAAAGGCCATACATCTTCCACCTGGTAATTTCTCTCAGGACAGAAGCCATGCTTAAGAGAGCAGGTGAAGATGCCAGAAGATGACAGAATGAGATGCCCAAGGAGCCCCAGCTGTTCCAGATCATCAGCCCTTTGAGTAGAGAAAACATTAATTACCAGACATGCAAACAAATGAGCCTTCAGGTGATCCCAGGCCTCAAATTTTGCGTCATCCAATTGCAGCCCCAGACATTATCAAGAGACAAACTGTTATTCCTAAACCACAAAATAACAACTGGGTATTGAATACCAATAAGTCTTTGGATAAATTGTCACATGTCCATTATAAGTGAAGCACTCACTTGTCTAGCTCATTTTATCTCTGCCTCACAGGTGGTACCTAATGTGTTTCTTTACTATTGTTATTACCAAGCATATTGCATCTCCCATTCTAGATTACTAGGTCCTTGGTGGAAGAGTGATAGTTTGTTGATTTTTTTTTATTCTTCCACAATGTCTAGCTACAATGTGCTCAAAATTTCAATGGATTTGTAGCTTCCAGTGTAGATAAAAATTAGCTCTGTTTAAAGCATCATTCTGCTTTCGTCTGGTTCCAAATTTCTGGCTATAGTTGTCAATTGTGTTTAACTATTTTATGTATTTTTAAAATTTTTTAAAAATGCTACCCTATTAAGCAGACATCTTTTTGCTCCATGACACTTTCTGTGATGCAAGTCTAGACATTCTCCTGACTGAAGTTATTAGAGCAAAGGGTAGCTATGTAACAACTGCATTACTCACAAAGAAATTACAAATCAATTAAAAAATAGGTTATCAATTAGGGCTAAGGTTATCAATTAGGGCCTTCCACCAGCCCCTTTTCTTCACATTGAGGCATCTGGTCTACCCACCTATCTTCCTCTCCTCACCTGTTCATTCACAGGGTTTGGATAAGCTTTGCTTTGTTTTTGTTTGTCTGTTTGTTTTTTTGTATTCCAGTAACCACTAACATTTTTAAGTATAGATCAGGGCATGTCAATATTTCATAAATAACTGGGTAAAATCATTTGAATGTAGATTCTGACCCAGTAAGTCTGCATGAGGCTAAGATTCTTCATTTCTAACAAGTTTCTGGGTGATTTGGATGATGCTTTTGGTCCAGGATTACATTTTTGTTTCCTAAGATCTGCATTACAGCAATAACCTCATTCTTCTCTGCAGCATTCTTGACAGCACAGGTGCTCCCACTCTGAGCTCCACACAATCTGCCATTCCTTTCAATGGATCCACAAAATGACCAAGACAAGGACAATCTTCCTTGTCTTGTGTGTATGAAGTGTATGAAGCTTCTCAAGACTGCATTCTCAAGACTGCATTCTCAAGACTGCATTCCACCATCATTTCTCCTTTTTTCATTCAACATATATGAAGATGCATCATATATGGTGGGGCTGGTGTCATGGTGTAGTGGATATATATGGATATATATGCATGTAAATGGTGGGGCAGGTGTCATGGTGTAGTGGATATATATGGATATATATGCATGTAAATGGTGGGGCAGGTGTCATGGTGTAGTGGATATATATGGATATATATGCATGTAAATGGTGGGGCAGGTGTCATGGTGTAGTGGATATATATGGATATATATGCATGTAAATGGTGGGGCAGGTGTCATGGTGTAGTGGATATATATGGATATATATGCATGTAAATGGTGGGGCTGGTGTCATGGTGTAGTGGATATATATGCATGTAAATGGTGGGGCTGGTGTCATGGTGTAGTGGATATATATGGATATATATGCATATAAATGGTGGGGCAGGTGTCATGGTGTAGTGGATATATATGGATGTATATGCATGTAAATGGAGGGGCTGGTGTCATGGTGTAGTGGATATATATGGATATATATGCATGTAAATGGTGGGGCTGGTGTCATGGTGTAGTGGATATATATGCATGTAAATGGTGGGGCTGGTGTCATGGTGTAGTGGATATATATGCATGTAAATGGTGGGGCTGGTGTCATGGTGTAGTGGATATATATGCATGTAAATGGTGGGGCTGGTGTCATGGTGTAGTGGATATATATGGATATATATGCATGTAAATGGTGGGGCAGGTGTCATGGTGTAGTGGATATATATGGATATATATGCATGTAAATGGTGGGGCAGGTGTCATGGTGTAGTGGATATATATGGATATATATGCATGTAAATGGAGGGGCAGGTGTCATGGTGTAGTGGATATATATGGATATATATGCATGTAAATGGTGGGGCTGGTGTCATGGTGTAGTGGATATATATGCATGTAAATGGTGGGGCAGGTGTCATGGTGTAGTGGATATATATGGATATATATGCATGTAAATGGTGGGGCAGGTGTCATGGTGTAGTGGATATATATGGATATATATGCATATAAATGGTGGGGCAGGTGTCATGGTGTAGTGGATATATATGGATGTATATGCATGTAAATGGAGGGGCTGGTGTCATGGTGTAGTGGATATATATGGATATATATGCATCATATATGGTGGGGCTGGTGTCATGGTGTAGTGGATATATATGCATGTAAATGGTGGGGCTGGTGTCATGGTGTAGTGGATATATATGCATGTAAATGGTGGGGCTGGTGTCATGGTGTAGTGGATATATATGCATGTAAATGGTGGGGCTGGTGTCATGGTGTAGTGGATATATATGGATATATATGCATGTAAATGGTGGGGCAGGTGTCATGGTGTAGTGGATATATATGGATGTATATGCATGTAAATGGTGGGGCAGGTGTCATGGTATAGTGGATTAAACTGCCATCAGTGATGCTGGATCTCATATTGGAGAACTGGCTCTTATTATCCAGCCCCCTGCTAATATGCCCAGGAGGGCAGTAGGGCATAGCCCAGGTACTTGGGTCCCATGTGGGAGACTTGCCACCCATGTGGGACACTTATATGGAGTTCCAGGCTTCTGGCTTTGGCCTGGCCTACCCCTGGCTGTTGTGGCCATTTGGAGAGTGAATCAGAGGATGGAAGATCTTGCTTTGTCTCTCCCTCTTTCTCTATCACTAGGCCTTTCAAATAAATAAATAAATAAATCTTTTTTTAAGAAAAGTTTTTGGAAAAGTAGAATTACAAGAGAAGTTTATTTTGATGCAATTTTTAAAAAATTGATACATAGTTTGCTCATCATCTGCAATTCCCATGAACTTCTTGAAGTACATATTTGATGAATGCTGCCATAAAATACCCTAAACCCAATTCCTGCATCCCTAAGGGCCAGGCCACAGCTGAGCTTGCACTGCCCCTAGTAGATGATTGTTCCTTCTACTTTCCAGGTGCTGCCTCCTCTGTTTTGACAATGACCATGCCTCACCTGCTCCCATCTCCAGCTTTCCTGGTAAAATCTCCTCATCATTCAGGATTGAATTTGAGGATCACATCTTCTGGACGACTCCCCTCCACCCCAAACACCTCTCTGAATGGTAATCTAATCATAAACCCTATTTTGAACAGTGTCTGGGACAGAGTAGGGGCTTGGAACTACTGGAGTGAATAAACAGCACTCATGGCTCTGTAAGTGTGATTATTTCCCCCTAGCGAATTTCTGGACAGCAGGACTGATATTTTTTATCTCTTATTTTTGATGGTGCCACGACAACACTTCAGTGTTTGTTGACCACATGAAATAAATGAATGCAGAAGAGAATAAATTTAACGGTGACCTCAAATTACAGATAGAAACAAAATTATGCATGATTAAGCCTTATAGCAGGAAGGAATGCTAAAAGCCAAAACTCAAACATGAGCTGAAGAAACATGAGAAAGACCAAGGTTTGCGTCTCTGGTCTTCTGTGAGCCATGAATATTTCTATGAGAAAATTTCCTTGATATTCAGGATTGGTAGAAGTTAAGTATGAGTGTGACCACATGGGAGCAAGCACTGTTGAACAAAGCAAAGAGAATGTACAGGTAGAAATTCAGCAAAAGTTACAGTTTTCACACTTACCCATATGTCCTGCTAACTCAAAAAAAATTCTCCACTTTGTAAGTATTAACTACCCAGTAGATGGCTAATCAAATGTGTCATCAAACAGGGAGAGTTTCAAAGGGAGGACCAATAAGATATAGTTGCAGCTTTTATTGAGCCACAATTATACCCACATGGTCATAAGAAGTAAAATCTTAATATAACATGGAGAACACACTCTCACTTGTGTGCTTTTCTCTCAATTGTGACATGCTGTGTGTTGAGAATTTTTTTGTTTGTTTCAAATTTTAATATATTAACTTGAGAGGTAGAGACTGGAGTGGTGGAAAAGGGTGGCTGAGAGAGCATTCTCATCTACTGCTTAACTCCATAAATGCCCCAAATCACTGGAGCCTGGCTGGGGCCCACACCAGGACCTGGGAACTCAATTCATGTGTCTCATGTAGGTGGCAGGAATCCAATTACTGAAGCCATCACCTGCTGCCTCCCAGGTTTACTTTGGCAAGTTGCTAAAGTTAGGAGCTAGAGCTGAGAAATAAACCCAGGTACTCCAATATGGAATGCAGGTGTCCTAACCAGTGTCTTAACCCCTGAGCTAAATGCTCCCTATACTGAGAGTTTTCATGGGCAGGGTTCTACATTGTAGAAAAGATTGTGCTATGGCAAATTCATGACATAAAAAGCAAAACAAACACATAAAATGAAGTAGTTTCTGCTGTTTTGATGGCTTATGTTGACAACAGATATGGCAAAATAGGCAAACACTGAAAGTTCTAAGTACTGTGACAAAGTTAGGGACATGTACCCGAGCAGCACAGCAGAGCCTCTCAATAGATAGGGACTCAGGGAGCACTTCCTGTCATCCCTGCAATAAAATGAAATGAAACAATTCTAAAAATGGTATAAAATAAACCAATGAATGCACAAAAATATCAACCCAACCAATCAATCAAATAAGAAAACCCAAGAGTAGTTTAAAAAAAGTCTTCAGAGTTAACAAGAGACTTGAAAAATAATCAGAAAAATATTTGGATTTAACTTGTTTTTAATTTCTCCTCTCTTCTAATTTTTTTCTTCTGTCCCTTCATCTTCTCTTCATTTCTCATTCTTCCTCTCCTGCCCTGCTTCCTGCCCCAACTCCAAGCACTAGCTCCCACTAATGATTAACTCTGGGTGAAGGTGAGTTATATCCCACCCAGAGTGTGGAGTGTATTCAAGAAGCTGACTCAGAAGCAGAAACGAAACCACAGCCTCTGAGTTCACGGGGGCCTGGCAGGGGACAGGAAGCTACCTTCCATTTGCTGTTTCACTCACCAAAATGCCTACAAGAGCAGGGGCTGGCCAGGCTGAAACCACTAGCGCAGAGATCTCTATCCATGTCTCCCACGAGGCTAACAGGGACCCTAGTACTTGGGTCACTGCTGCTGTCTTCCAGGGATGTATTAACAAGAACCTGAATCAGAAATGAAGGCGGACTTGATCCTAGGTATTTCAGTATAGAATGCAGGCATCGCAAACAATGGCTGAATCTACAATACCCACTTCAAATTATATTTTTTATCCTAAAAATATAAACAAATAATTTAAAAGTTTTCATCTGAGATTGATCCATACCATGTATCATTATTCAGAATGAACAAAGTTTATATTTTGTCACATGGGAGCTTCGATTACCTTGTATCTCTATGCAGGAATCTTTATGCATAGCTAAATTTTCTAGTTAGAAGAAGCATTATTCCTTTAAGCAATGTACTTTATTCTAACAATTTCAGTTGTGTCAAGAAATAAATGTTGCATTGACTACAGTTTTAAATAAGAGGTAGCATGGTGAACATTTAGGAATGCCATTATAAACACCAGTAAGCCTCCGTGTATTGGTATCCCTGGGACCATTTTCCACAGTTGGCCTTGGACTCGTGTGCTTTTTGTATTATTAGAAGTGACTTTCACTGCATTTCTGCATTTCACTTGTGATCCACTGTCATGGGCTTGCCTGCGTCAGCCCTTTCCTCTCCTGTTTTGCTACCACAAATCAATCATGAGTCTAGATTGCCAATCATAATAGAATTATGTGTGTATTAAGTGTAAGTAAGTTTTGTAGAAGAAACTATTGTTTTTCCTCAGAAAACCCATGTCCCCAGAAAACCACAGCTTTGATGGAGGGACTGAGTAGTACAGAGACCAGCCGCTCCTGGCCTTTTGCCTCCCTTCTAGCCCTGGCATCTTCAGTGCTGCCCTGGGTAGGGCTGGATGAATTTGAGGATAAGAAAAACTCCAAATAAATGATTTGTTACTGAAAGCAGAACTCTGAAAGTCCGTGATCTGACATCTGTTAGAACATTACTGATTCCCAAATACCCTGAGGAGGCATTGATATAGAATTAGGTCCTCATATGAGGCATATGGTGGAATTAGTAAGGTCCTATTAACTTTTCATGGCAGCTAAAGGGTAATTGCACCCTGATTTATGTGGTTTAACTACCATCATGCAAGAATGGCTTGTTTCTTTCACATATATGATTTTCTGGGGTATTAGGTTGCTCCTGGAAAACAGCATGTCTAAGAGTAATTGGGAAGGAAAGAGAGATTTTAAGACATGCATTCTCAAAGTGGGTGAAAACTGGCTCTTAGAGCTGAAAAAGCTTATTTGTATGTGTATAGTACATATATAGTACATGAACATATACAATATATTCACAGTGTTAAAATTTCATAGGGAGTGTATTAGGAAAAAATGTTTAAGTAGACTCAGAGGAATGGTAAAAAATGAAAAAAAAAAGTTGAGAAAAACTATTATAAGCCATGAAATCTGAGACTAGTACCTTGCAATGAAGGGCATGGCACTGGCAGATAAGAATGAGACTAGCAGGACCTGTGGGCATCCAGATGTGTGTGTGCCAGATCATCCTGTCTTCCCCTCCAGCCTTAGTCATCAACAAAGTTCCCTTAGCTCTGATTGGACCACCTGCCTTTCTCCAAAATGGAAATGTGTGTCCTGATGCTGAGCCTTTCATATACTGCTCCTGTGACCTGGGATTCTCTCCTGTTCTCCCCCTTCCTTACCTGCCAACTCATCCTTCAGACTCCAACTCAAGCCTCATCTCATGCCAGAAGCTTTCTGGACTTTTAACAACAATCACAACTGAAGAAAGATACATTATTAAGAGGGATATTTCACCAATGAAAGATGTTGGCTTTGAGCAGAAACCTGAGTAAAGTGAGGGAGACAGCCACACGAGTACTGGTTGGAAAACTGTGCCAGGTAAAAACAAATACCCTGAACTCAAGGCAGGTTTGTCTTATTTATTAAGGAGCTCAGTGTAGCTGATGCCAGCAACAGAGAATGAAAGTCACAGAAAATTAGATTGGAGAGGCAATGAAGGATTGTATTCTACAAGGCATTATAGTGCAAGGCATTTTCTACCAAGTGTGGTGAAAGAATTATTGGAGTATTGACAATAGGGTATACTGTGAACGGACTCATGGACTTAAATGCTTCCTTTGGCTGCAGTGTAGGGAATTGATTGGAAAGGTACAAAAGTAAAAGTAGAGAGACTAGTAAAAAGGCTAATAAAATAATGGAGTAACAATGATGGCCGTTTGGACTAGTGTGCTAACAACAAATAAGAGAGATAAATGACCTAGGATACTGTCACACTCCATTTACTGGACTCATGTAAAATTGCTCCCAAGTTGCAAGGCATAGTTCACATATCCAAACTACTAAACGCATTGCACAGCTACCGCAGGCCTTTTAGCATCTTCTACCTCAGGACTGTCATAGCTCATTTTTTATTCTTCCATGACAGCACTTTCCTCATTAAATAACATCCAGACCATATGAGCAGTTCCTTTGGGCAGACTGTATTTTAATCATTTTGGTATCTCTAAGACCCAGGACAGTATGAAACAGATAGTAATAATAGCCAGTACCAGCAAGTATTTATTGTACGCTAAGCATTTGATAAGTACTATCTCACTGGATAGAACATTTATTGAGACAGATCCTATTATCGTCTCATGTTCAAATTAGGAAACAGAAGCACTGAGAATGTAAATGGATTGTCTAAGTCCACAGAACAAGCTAGAAAGTAGGTATAGCAGTCCTCACTTCCATCTATTGAAGACAGGGAATTCATTTTTCACCATTTTGGAACTCTGCCATAATTAACATTTTCTTCTGGAACATCAGAGAAAGAACCCAATTTAGTGTGAGATTAAAATTAGGTTGGGTAGAATTAACAGTAATTACAGGAACATCTTGTTCAAACCCTAGTGACACAGCAAGTGCCTCTAAACTATAGCTTTTCTGGTCAAAAGAAACACTGGTTTGAGTCAACTGATTTGGACGGCTGTCATTTCAAACCAGTTTTGGAACAAGACAATGTACAATTGAGTCAACAAGGTGCTAATGAAACCCACGACTCTGGGGTAACTATGACATTGTGCTAGCTAAGCTTCACAGCTACCAATCTGAGGGCGCTTTCCCAAGCCAAACACATGGAAACAGGCTGCACGTCCATTCAGACCCAAACAAGAGAAGCAGGATATTGCTCTAAGCAGATACATAGTCTTTCTTAGTTCAGGCCGACAGACACAGTTAAAATTGTTTAGCACTGTTTACCTTCATTCCTTTCTACTGTGAAAGTCGTGGGCATTCCTTGTGTTCATCCTTTTGTTCTTTTCCTTTGCTGACATGGGATATTGGCTTCTACAGATAACTGGGCCAGATGAGTGGGCTGTTTCTGTCTTTTGGTGCATGCAATGTAACACAGTCTTATTCCCTGTACCTCCCTTTCCTCCATCCACTTTTCATTTGTGATTTCAGAAAGTCTGCAGTCTTTATGTAAATCTAATCAAGCTTACTGGATTATCCCCAGCCACCATAGTCCATATTAAAAATACAAACTTGGGGCCAGCATTGTTGCATAGTGGGTGAAGCCCCAGCCTGTGCTGCCAGCATCCCACATGGATGCCAGTTTGAGTCCTTGATGCTCCACTTCTGATCCAGCTCCCTGCCAGTGGCCTGGGAAAAGCAGCAGAGGATGGCTCAGGTGCTTGGGCCCTTAAAACCCATGGGAGGTTCCCAGATGATGCTCTTGGCTCCTGGCTTTCGACCTGGCCTGGTTCTGGCCAATGGGCCATCTGGGGAGTGAACCAGAGGATGGATGATCTCTCTCTCTCTCTCTTACTCTCTCTCAGTGTGTGTGCATGTGTGTGTCTGTAAATCTGACTCTCAAATTAAATAAATAAATCTTAAAAAAAAAAAAATACAAACTTGGGGCCAGTGCTTTGGTGCAGCAGATTAAACTGTTGCCTGCAATGCTGGCATATGGGCATCAGTTCAAGTCCTGGCTGCTTCACTTCCAATCCAGATCTTCCTAACGTGCCAGGGAAAGCAGTTTAAGATGGCCCCAGTAGGATACCTGGATGACGCCCCTGGATCCGAGCTTCAGCCTTGTCCAGTTTCGACAGTTGCATGCATTTGGGGAGTGAACCAGTAGATGGAAGATCTTACTCGCTTTCTGTCTTTCCTTCTCTCTGTATGTAAACCTGCCTTCCAAATCAATCAATCAATCAATAAATCTTTAAAAAAATCTATAAACTATTGAGGGCAGGTATTGACACCTCTATCCCATGTCAGAGTGTCAGTTGGAATCCTGGCTACTCTGCTTCCAATCCATCTTCCTAATTATGTACATTCCAGGAAGTGATGCTGGCTCAAGTGCTTGGGCCCCTCCCACCTATGTAAAGATGTAGGTGGAGTTCTTAGCCTCGGCTGTTGCAGGCATCTGAGAAGTGAGCCAGCAAAAGTAGGATCTCTCTCTGTTGTTTCTTCAAGTAAATAAGTAAGAAATTAAAAATATGAAAAAAATTAAAAGACAAACTATTAGCAAAGAGGCTGTTATTTTTAGGCCCTCAGAATCAGTGGACTCATGTTTCCAGTCTTTGTCATCCTGTCAACACACATCAGTGTTAGCCCTGGCTTTAAGGAGAAGGCTGTGTTTGCAGACCAGAGGTAGAAGTTCGCTGAGTTATTCTGAAAAGGGAGACAAGCACCCTCACCAAGGCCAATGTGCCAGTTTTGTATAGCCTTGCTTTTTGACACGCAGAATCTTGTGGGATCTCATATTTGCAATTTGCACCTTTTTTTCCCTAATAAAATGATCAGGATACTTTTGGCTCAGGAGACGACAAAACAATTAATAAAAGAAAGAACAGAGTCTGAGCTGGTGACATATGTACCTACTCACAGAGGGAGCCAGAAGGCTGGTCCTGAGCATGCTAGGAATCTGCAGAAAGACAGCACTCAGCTCCACTGGCCTCTGCTTTTAACAGGCACCCTCCTTCCTCTCCCCAATCCCATTCTGCAGGTGGTAAGGATTGAAGGTGTCCCCCAAAATTTCAAGTGTTGGAATCTTAACCCCTCTGTTCTCTTGTCAATGGTATTTAGAGGATGGACCTTTGGGAGGTAACTAGTAACTAGGATTAGTTATCCATGTGGGTGGAGCTCTCATGATGGTATTGGTGACTTTACAAGAATGGGAAGTGTAGGGGGAGGAGTTGTGGTGTGGCAAGTTGTGACTACCCCTGGGACACCTGAATTCCATATCAGAGTACAGTTTTGAGTTTCTGCTACTCTGCGCTTCCAGTCCAGCTTCCTGTTAATGTACCTGGGAGGCAGTAGATGATGGCCCAAGTACTTGTGTCCTTACTATCCACATTGGAGACCAGGATGGGGTTCCTGAGTCCTGGCTTCAGTCTGGCCTAGCCCCGCTGTTGTAGGCATTTGGGGAGTGAACCACTGGATGGACAATCTATCTCTCCTTCTCTTTGTCACTCTGACTTTCCAGTAAATAAACGAAATCTCCAAATAAATTACCAAGTCTGTAGTATTCAGTTATAGTAAAGAAGATGGATTATGAAACCAGAATTTCCCTAGCTTCCCTAACAAAGCCTCTTTACAGAGTCAATAGAAAACGTGATGATGTGGGGTATAGGAGATAGCTCTCAGTGTTCAACAGCTGAGGACTGGTTCCAGCTTTACTATTTAGTAGTGGTTTGACTTAGGGCAAGTGGTTTGATTCTGACCTTCAGTCTCTTCACCTATAAAATGGAGATCTCTTCCCAGTTCATCTCACAAACTTATTTTTAGGGGCCAAGAAAATAAACAGATGTGTGATATAAAATCTAAGCACTCCACAAACATGAGGCATGATCAGTTTTTTCTTGGTTATCTTGCACATGGTGCTTAATGGACACGTAATGATTTCTAAATGGAGGCATTGTCTCATTTGTCAAATGTTATTGTGAGAGAGATTTGCAATTTCACAGGGAGTAAATCTGACATATCTAGAAAGGGAAACCTAACCACTGAAGTCTCCTTTTTGCAGCCAGTTGAATAATCAAAGGTGATCTTTAAAGTCAATCCTTAAATTTCACAGGGCCACTACAATGAGTAATTGGAAACTGGAGATAAATAGGGTCAACCTAACGGAGGATGCTGGAGCCAGTTTCAGTTGTAATACCAAAATGATTCTAGCCATTATATGTAAGAAAACCTGGAAAATAAAACAACTGATTACATATCAGTTCCTTTGAAACTGGAGCTGGCGTGTAACTTATTTGCTAAACTGATGACCCCTAAGTGAGGTGTGGACATAGAGGTGAGCACATGACATGACATAATGCACATGTGCTTTGTGGCAAGCACAGTAGTGCAGGCATCTGGGTTGTTACAGGCAGCCATAACAGAGTTCCAGCATCCAGTGCCCTGATTTGTTTGAGTCTAAACCTTGAAGTAATAGCAAAATCACCTAGAAATGATTACACTATGACTTCCTCCTTTAGGATAATGGGAGAGAAGAACCGGCTATTAAAGCAAGTAATAAAAATTAAAATTTTGTGTTTTGCACAAAGTTTTTGACTATGAAAATCCTATTTGTTACTGTCATCTGTTTTGAAGACAGGTCCATATCAATACATATAGATTAAATACATTCTTTTAGTTGACTGTATTATGCATATGACACTTTTCTTAGTTAACCACCATTTATCATTAAAACTTTGCAAAGAAACATTTTTAGTAGCTGCACAAGATTCCCTTGTATGTATACATCATGATTTATGAATCCACAGCTCCATTTTTACACATTTCTGTAACACATTTTTGCTATACTAAAAACTCTGTACTAAAAATACTTTTGACATTTGGAATTATTTCCTACAAAATATTCATAATCAATTTTTATGTTAACACTTTCTATCATTTCCATATTCTATATAATTACAGTGAAAAAAGTGGTTTTTCAAAGATTCCTCCTTATACCAACAATCTTCAGTTACAATACACACAAAAAATGAAATATTCCACCTTGATAGATTCCATAATATACAAATCCTACAATAATTTTATTTATATTTATAATTTTCCAGAAAATTTTTCATTTACTATTTGTTAAGCTCTGCTGTCAAAGAGCTCAGACAGAACAGAGAAGCTACAAACTCTCTCCATGCTGGTTGCAAGGACTGGGTCCAGACTCCTGTCTCAGAAGGCCTCTTGGGCTCTCAAGTATCCACAGTTCAGTTCTTTCCACGGGTGTGCCTCTCACCCAACCCACCACCTGGCAGGGTCCAACCCCAGATACATTACTTGTGGGGATTAGATCCTGGAGGATGGGAGAGCTGTCACAGGAAGGAAGGAGGGAAAGAGAAAGGAATTGAGGAGGGAAGAGGGAAGATGAAGGGGCAGGAGAGAAAGCAGTGAGAAGACTAAGAAGTAGAATAGGGAGTTACAAATCAGCTGTTCCAAACACTGTCCTATGACTATTTCATCTGATCCTACTACTTATTGATATTCTGAAGTTGCAAAGATTTTATTTTATTATTTAAAAATGAGAGAGAGAAAGAGAGAGAGAGAGAGAGAGAGAAATGTTTCCATTCTCCCATCCACTGGTTCACCACCCAAATCCCTGCAACACCTGGGGCTGGGTCAGGCCTAAGCCAGAGCTGAAACTCCACCCAGGTCTCCTATGTGGGTGGCAAAGAACCAAATACTTGAGCCACTACCTGCTGTCACTCAAGGTGTGCACTAGCAAGAAGCACTCTGATACAGGATGCAGGCATGGCAAATGTGTTTTCATCCCTACACCAAATGCCTCCCCCAGAGTTGTTGCTTTTCTTTAACAATTCGTGGGGATTTTGGGTTGGTTGGTTGGATGGTTAGTTTCATTTTTTGCTTGCTGTTCTGATTTGTTTAGCAGTGTTTCTTTCCTCTTCTCATGAGGACTGTAATCTTTCTACAGCGAGGAAACTGCAGATTCGCTTTCAGGTGCAGCCTTTCCGCGTCCATCTCCTTTAGTGTCCCTGCAGGCAGGAGGGGTGGCCACATGGTGCTGGCTGTGCTAGTGGCAGCACTCTCCTTCATAGCCCCTTTGTTTGCTAAATGTCTGACTAGACACAGAGGCGTCTGGCCTAACACTTTTGCTATCTTACAGTGCAGATGCCAACAGGCCTGCTGGAAAGAGCAGCTGTCTGTACTTGCAGACTGGACTTTGGTTGTTTTTCACATACATTAATTATGTCAATGATCTCTGAAATAAAGTTACAAATAATTCAGAACTTGGGATGTTTAAACAGAGAATTTTTGTTATCATTACAAAAGTAAGGATTCTGGGGCTGGTGTTGCGGCACAGCAGGTTAAACTGCTCTGTGCATTGCTGGCATCCCATATCAGAGCATATCTGAGTCTGAGTCCCAACTACCCCACTTCCAATCCAGCTCCATGCTAATGTGCCTGGGAAAGGAAGTACCTGGGATCCTGAGACATGGAGAGATGCAGATGGCGTTCCAGGCTCCTAGCTTTGGCCTGGCCCAACCCTAGCCATTGCAGTGATTTGGGGAGTGGACCAACAGATGGAAGATCTGTATCTCTTTCTTTTTCTCTATCCCCTTCTCTGCTTTTCAAATAAATAAAATAGCTCTAATGAAAAATAAGGATACTTATGTTTTCCTCTGAAGAGCCTGAGAAATTAAAAACCATGTAGGAATCAGTAGATGAAGGCCTTTTATTCCAGCAGCAGCTCTAGGCTGGGAGTTGGATTTGTGTGGGAGAGTGGGGGTAGAAGGAGGATAAAGACTTCTCTCCTACCTTGATGCTCTAAGAATCCCAGAATTGGATAATTGCTTCAAACTCAGGACATACTTCATTAACACAATTAGTTTATGAACTCTTCTTGCACACTTGGCTCTCACAGCACAGACAGTATGCTCTACATGAAACTTTCTTCATACCCCAAAGGAGAAAAAGCTGCCATGTAGTTTCCAATGTGGTATCTCTAATTAGCTCATTGTTAGAAAGGCCAATGGACTCCATTTTATTTTATTATGGTATAATATAACTTTAATTTCTAATAAATATTGATACCATGAATAAAGAAATGAATGAATGCCTTCTTTGTCAATAAAATATTAAGAATCTTGAATTATGTAAGATTTAGGACATATGAAAAATTGCATGTTCAAAAGAAACTCTGGCTCTTTACCAAAAGAAAGAATGTATGTTTCAACCTCTGAGTGGTAAAATTGGTAGAGCACACTTTTCCCTTGATGTGGCTTGTAATTGATATTTTTCCTGTTCTGATGTAAAACATGTAATCCTATAGTCTCTACTTAAATGTGCTGCTCATAACCCTTGCTTAACCACTCAGAGCTCTGATGACTATTTTGGAAGCGTTCCCTTCCCTAAGAATCAGGGTGACCTCACAGCTTGCACTGTGTACTTGCAATCTGCTCCTTCCAGCATGTGTAAAAGATGTTACACTTTTCACTTCTCAAGTATAGAATCCTTATTTTCATCAATGGTCTCTTTTTTTCATGTAATTCTCTGCAAATTTTATGCAATGTTTGTGACTATTAATATCCTCCTTTAAAAAACCGCACTCTGGTTTTTCACAACACCATATTTTACAAAATTCTTCCTTTATCTTTCTTTTTATTGCACACATTTTAAGTGGTGGCTCCAGGCAAGTGGAAAAAAACTTTGGGCAGGATTCCCAAAAGATCTGCCGTTAAATCTCAGTTGTCTTACATACAGACTGTGTGACCTGAAGCAGGCCACTCCTCATTCTCTGGCCCAGATTTTCTCTACTCAGGCATAACATGAAGATAACTGTCTGATGTCATACATAAGAGTGTTAATTGTTAAATTAACAACAGGAGTCACTGTGCTCTTACTTCCTATGCAGGACCTTTGTCCTGAATGAGTTGTATTATAAGAATTAACTATAAAACTTGTTCTCAAATAGTGTGTGTGTGTGTGTGTGTGTGCAAATTGTTGAAATCTTTGAGTCAGTCTTCTGTCTATAAAATTAATTGAAAATGGGGATTAGGGCAAGATGGCGGAATAGGAAGGGAGCACACCGATAGTCCGGGGAGAGACAGTTTAATAAAAGTGGAGATACTGCAGGTTCAAGGAAGAGTAGGGGAAGAAACAGCAGAGGAAACTCTTCCAGAACTAGTGATTCACAGTGGACCTTTGAGGAGAGCGTGGGAGCCCGCAGTTCGGGACACCAGCGGCAGACTCAACGCGCCAGCACTGGAAGGCGAGGTGAGCCGATCCTCAATAGCCCGAGACACCAGCAGGGAAGCGGAAAGAGGAGACTAGAGCGAACAAGGCTTGAAACACTGTGGGGAAAAGTTCACCAGGCTAACTAGAAGAGAGAGAGAAAGAAAAAAGTAACCGATACGGACACGGGTTTCTCTCTCTCCGCCCACCTCTCAAAGGCCAGCAAGACAAAGAGCAGGTGCCATTTTGGAATACGTCATAAGCAGGGCGACCTCAGGTCTGCACCGGCCCTGAGCCTAGCAGAAAAACCTGACTCTGGGCGTGGGGGTGAAATAACAGGAGATTAGAACCTAATGAATGTGTGGTGCTAATGAACTGAGACTGTGAAAAAAGAGACTGTAGGGGAGAGAACTCACGGAATTCACCACGTGAGTACTCTCCAGAGACGCTACAGTTCAGTAGCCTTGGCAGCCCAGTGGGAGACTACAGGAGAATCTCAGCCCACACTAAGGGCCGCAAAGATTCCTTCTCTGGTCCTTGGGAAAGTGTTTCCGATCTCTGGCTCCTGTGGGTATATCATTTGCCTGCTAACCACCCCCAATTCCATTCAGCTGTGTGGAATTACTTCCCTTTTGAACCAAAAAAAAAAAAAAAAAAAAGTAACAGAGAGAGATTTACCACGCCTAACCTGGGAATGTCTCCTTTGACACACCCTCAACCCTGAGGAACCAAACAGAGCTCTCAGGCCACACCCATCTCAAGCCTCTAAGGCTCCATCAAAAGCAGACAGTCCACTTAATCTAGAGTCATAGTATAACAAGAAAAAAACACCACAGTAAAGAAACCAATATGCCAAACAACAAACGCAAAAACCGAGGTAATAAGAACAAGGAAGACACTATGGCATCCCCAAATGAAAAAGACACCCCAATTCAAGATTACGAAGATGATGAGATAGAAGAAATGCAAGAAGCAGATCTCAAAAAATTGATAAGAACACTAAGAAGTACTCAAAAACAAATTCTTGAACTACAGAAATCCTTAATGGACAAGGTAGAAAATCTCTCTCGTGAAAATGAAATATTAAGGAGAAATCAAGCTGAAATGAAACAACTAGTAGAACATGAAACTGTGATAGTGACGAGAAATCATAATGAAGTGAAGAATTCAATAGACCAAATGAAAAACACATTAGAGAGCCTTACAAACAGAATGGGTGAGGCAGAAGAGAGAATATCGGACTTAGAATACAGAGCACAGGAAACTATACAGTCAAACCAAAGAAAAGAAGAGGAAATTAGAAATCTAAAAAATATTGTTGGGAATCTACAGGATACTATTAAAAAACCCAACATTCAAGTTCTAGGAGTTCCTGAAGGCATGGAGAGGGAGAAAGGATTAGAATGCCTTTTTAGTGAGATAATAGCAGAAAATTTCCCAGTTTTGGAGAAGGACAGACATCCTAATACAGGAAGCTCATAGAACCCCCAATAAACATGACCAAAAGAGATACTCATCACGACACATTGTAATTAAATTCACCACAGTGAAACAGAAAGAAAAGATCCTAAAATGTGCAAGAGAGAAACGTCAGATTACTCTCAGAGGATCTCCAATTAGACTCACGGCAGACTTCTCATCAGAAACCCTACAAGCTAGAAGGGAATGGCGAGACATAGCCCAGGTACTTAGAGAGAAAAACTGCCAGCCCAGAATATTATATCCTGCCAAGCTCTCATTTGTGAATGAAGGTGAAATAAAGACCTTTCATAACAAACAAAAATTGAAAGAATTTGTTGCCACTCGTCCAGCCCTGCAAAAGATGCTTAAAGATGTGTTACACACAGAAACACAGAAACACGGCCATCAACATGAAAGTAGGTAAACGAAGGGAACCTCACAGCAAAAGATCACAGGGAATTCAAAGCATACATTTGGATAAAGAAATTATGGGACATGTACTCTATAGAATACTATACAGCAGTCAAAAACAATGAAATCCGGTCATTTGCAACAAGATGGAGGAATCTGGAAAACATCATTCTGAGTGAATTAAGCCAGTCCCAAAGGGACAAATATCATATGTTCTCCCTGATCAGTGACAACTAATTGAGCACCAAAGGGGAAACCTGTTGAAGTGAAATGGACACTATGAGAAACAGTAACTTGATCAGCTCTTGTGCTGACTGTTGTTGTACAATGTAATACTTTATCCATTTTAGTTTTTTTTTATTCTAGTAATATTGGTTGAACTCCGTAATTAACAAACAATTATTCTTAGGTGTTCAAATTTTAACTGAAAAGTGATCCCTGTGAAATATAAGAGTGGGAATAAGAGAGGGAGGAGATGTACAATTTGGGACATGCTCAATCGGAACGGCCCCAAATGATGGAGTTAGAATTGTGCCAGGGGATTCCAATACAATCCCATCAAGGTGGCATGTACCAAGACCATATCACTAGTCCAAGTGATCAATTTCAGTTCACAATTGATCACACTGATAGGTCTAAGAGTCAAAGGGATCACACAAACAACACTAGTGTTTGCTAATACTAACTGATAGAATCAAAAAGGAAGAGAATGATCCAACATGGGAAGCGAGACACACAGCAGACTCATAGAATGACAGATGTCCTAAATAGCACTCTGGCCTCAGAATCAGCCCTTAAGGCATTCAGATCTGGCTCAAGAGCCCATGAGAATATTTTATGCATGGAAAGCCAAGACACTGTGGCAAAAAAAAAGAAGAGCTAAATGAAAGATTTCTGTGAGTGAGATCCCAGTGGAACGAATGGGGCCATCAAAGAAGGAGGTACCTTTCTCTGAAGGGAGGAGAGAACCTCCACTTTGATTATGACCCTGTTGGAATAAGATTGAAGTCAGCAAACCCTAAAGGCTTCCATAGCCTCGGCAACTCATGACTAGACCCTAGGGAGATTCCTGACGCCATAAACAAGAGTGTCAAATTGTTAAATCAACTTCAGGAGTCACTGTGTACTTACGTCTCATGAGGGATCTGTCCTTAATGTGTTGTCCAATGTGAAGTAATGCTATAACTAGTACTGAAACAGTATTTTTACACTTTGTGTTTCTGTGTGGGTGCAAACTGATGAAATCTTTACTTAGTATATACTGAATCAATCTTCTGTATATAAATATAATTAAAACTGAAAAAAATCTTGATGTTAAATTGGAAATTGCATAGAAAATTAATCAATTTAAAAAAAATATATCATGTAGAATCTCTGTCCTTAATGTGCTGTACATTGTGAATTAATACTATAACTAGTACTCCAACAGTATTTTTCACTTTGTGTTGCTATGTGAGGGCAAACTGTGGAAATCTTTACTTAATATATACTAAACTGATCTTCTGTATATAAAGAGAATTGAAAATGAACCTTGATGTGAATGCAAGGGGAGAGGGAGTGGGAAAGGGGAGGGTTGCGGGTGGGAGGGAAGTTGGGGGGGGAAGCCATTGTAATGTATAAGCTGTATTTTGGAAATTTATATTCTTTAAATAAAAGCATTATAAAAAATTTTTTAAAAATTATAAAAAAAATTAATTGAAAATGAATCTTAATGGAGAATGGGACTGGGAAGGGGAGAGGGAGGAGGAGGTGGGTGGTAGTACGGGTGGGGAGGGTGGGTGTGGTAGGAAGAACAATTATATTCCTAAAGTTGTACTTATGAAATTTGTAGTCATTAAATAAGAGGCTTCTTGGTACAAAAAAGAAGATAATTGGATCTGATTTACTAAATAAAAAAATTTTTTAAGTTTTTTAATTTATTTTTTATAAAGCTTTTATTTAAAGAATATAAATTTCCAAAGTACAGCTTATAGATTACAATGGCTTCCCCCCCACCATAACTTCCCTCTCACCCACTACCCTCCCCTTTCCCACTCCCTCTCCCCTTCCATTCACATCAAGATTCCTTTTCAATTCTCTTTATACACAGAAGATCAGTTTAGTACATATTAAGTAAAGATTTCAACAGTTTGCCCTCACATAGAGTCACAAAGTGAAAATACTGTTGGAGTGCTAGTTATAGTATTAATTCACAATGTACAGCACATTAAGGACAGAGATCCTACATGATTTTTTTTTTAAAAATTGATTAATTATCTATGCAATTTCCAATTTAACAACAAGATTTTTTTTAATCATTTTCAATTATCTTTATATACAGAATATCGATTCAGTATATACTAAGTAAAGATTTCATCAGTTTGCACCCACACAGAAACACAAAGTGTAAAAATACTGTTTCAGTACTAGTTATAGCATTACTTCACATTGGACAACACATTAAGGACAGATCCCTCATGAGATGTAAGTACACGGTGACTCCTGATGTTCATTTAACAGTTTGACACTCTTGTTTATGGCGTCAGTAATCTCCCTAGGCTCTAGTCATGAGTTGCCGAAGCTATGGAAGCCTTTAGGGTTTGCCGACTTTGATCTTATTCCAACAGGGTCATAGTCAAAGTGGAAGTTCTCTCCTCCCTTCAGAGAAAGGTACCTCCTTCTTTGATGGCCCCATTCGTTCCACTGGGATCCCACTCACAGAGATCTTTCATTTAGCTCTTCTTTTTTTTTTTTTCAGAGTGTCTTGGCTTTCCATGCCTAAAATATTCTCATGGGCTCTTGAACCAGATCCGAATGCCTTAAGGGCTGATTCTGAGGCCAGAGTGCTATTTAGGACATCTGCCATTCTATGAGTCTGCTGTGTATCTCGCTTCCCATGTTGGATAATTCTCTCCCTTTTTCATTCTATCAGTTAGTATTAGCAGACACTAGTGTTGTTTGTGTGATCCCTTTGACTCTTAGACCTATCAGTGTGATCAATTGTGTACTGAAATTGATCACTTGGACTAGTGAGATGGCCTTGGTACATGCCACCTTGATGGGATTGTATTGGAATCCCCTGGCACGTTTCTAACTCCATCATTTGGGGCATGACTGATTGAGCATGTCCCAAATTGTACATCTCCTCCCTCTCATTCCCACTCTTATATTTCACAGGGATCACTTTTCAGTTAAAATTTAAACACCTAAGAATAATTGTGTGTTAATTAGAGAGTTCAACCACTAGTACTAGAATAAAAAAATACTAAAATGGATAAAGTATTACATTGTACAACAACTATAAGTTTTTTAAAAAACAGAGAAACAGAGGGAGAGAGAGTGCACTTGCCAACCCATCCATGGTTCACCCCCCAAATGCCCACAACAGCAGGTACTGAGCCAAGCAGAAGCCAGGGGTGGGAATTCAATCTAGGTATCCCACATGGGTGGAAGAGACCCAATTACTTGAGCTATCACTGATGCTTCCCAGGATTAACAGAAAACTGGGATCATGAGCTGGAGCCAGGACTCAAGCCTAGGCATTCCAACATGTGACAAGGCCAGCTTTATCAGTGTCTTAACTGCTAGGCCACTGCTAGGCCAAATGCCGACCCTCACTTTACCGAATGTTTAAAGCAATAATACACATTAGAGTATGTTGTAAATTACAAAGTGATGTTGAATCTAAGGTATTATCTGAAGACTCTTCTTTCTCTCGTCTCCCAACTTTGAGCTTTCCCATTGACTCTATCTTCTCTCAAAGTTTCTATACTGATGACAAATAAATCTAAAACATGTGTCCTGACTACTGTCCTTAGCTTCAGTCATTCCCTCAGCTTCCTAGACATTATAAAATCCTCAAGTTCTTGAGACTCATTTATATGTCTTTGCATGTCTGAGGCCAACTAGCACAAAACCAGGCAGGTTGTATTGCTTACTCAATAATTTAAATAAAACCTCAATTTAACATCAAGTTTAATCATTTTCCCCCAAACCTGGATTTCCTTCCAAAATTTCCCATTTTTCATAAATGGCATCAACACTCTGGAGACACCAGGGAATCCAAGTTATTGGCATTCCTTTGTCATTTTGTTCCATATCCAGTCTCTTACCAAGTATGTTTGATGCTTGCTTTTCTGTCTCTTTTGCATCTATCTCCTTTATTCTGATTCCCTCCCCACAACCTGCCTCATATTTTTATTACTTCCTGTCAAAACTATTACAATAGTCCTTGGATTTATTTCTCCAACCATAAACTTTCTTAAATGCATCTACTACATTGGTGCCAGATTCCTGTTATGAAGAAACATGAAAAACAAGTGCTTGAAAGTGAGTAGCTATACAAATTCAGACCTGAGTCCACCTGGTAGCTGCATAGGAACTTAAGATCTTAAAAGAGTTCCATCATTTGAAAAGAACAGAAATTTCCAAGTTGTGGTGGGTAGCCTCTGAAATGACTCTCATGATCTCTCGTTCTCTCCTTCCTGGTGTTCATTACCTTGTGTAATTCTTTGCCCTTGCATGTGGACCTCCTGGCTTACTTCTTTTTTTAAAAAAATTTTTACTTATTTATTTGAAAGGAAGAGACAGAGAGAGAATCTTCTATTTGCTGCTTTACTCCCCAAATGGCCTCAAAAGCTGGGGTAGGGCCAGGATAAAACCAGGAGCCAGGAACTCCAACCATGTCTTCCACTTGGATGGCAGGAGCTTAAGCACTTGGGCCATCTTCTACTGCTTTCCCCAGCACATTAACAAGGGGCTGGATTAGAATTGGACCACCCAGGACACAAACTAGCACTACATATGGGATGCTGGAGTCCCATGTGGTAGCTTAACTCTCTGTACTACACCACCAGTCCCTAGCTTGCTTCTAACCAATGGAATATGGTTAAAGTGATGAGATGTCATTTCAGAGAGTATTTTACCCCAAAAACAACAACAACAAGATAAAACCTGTGCTTTTTCCTGTTGTTTATTCTCACCTACTTTTGCTCGCTTTCCCTGAGAGAAGTCAGTTGCTACCTTATGAGCCACCTTCTGACAGTCCAATGTGGCAAAGAACTGGTGTCTGGTCAGTAGGAGACCCGGGCCCTGCTATTAGCTATGTGAGTGAGCATAGAGCCTTGAGATGACTGCAGCCATTGCTGGTTCCTTGACTGTAGCCTCAGGAAGGACCAAGAGCCATAGGATCCAACTAAACAATGGCTAGATTCTTGACTGACAAACACTAGTAGGTCGTAAATTCTTATCATTTTAAGCTGCTAAGCTTTGGGATCATTTGTGACTCAGTGATACATAATAAAACAGTTTAGTCTGTGTACATCCAGATCACTTTTTGGCCTTTTCTTTATCCCCTGAAACTTGTGGTTAGATCCCAAGGGCTATGGCTGTGACACTAATAGTTTTATAAGACCGTGTGAGGAGAGAGCGTGCTCCTCCATGAACCAAGTAACAGAGCACAGTGTGAATGGGAGCAGTCACGCTTCAATAAGAGGACCCAGAGAAGCTGAGTGGTCTGGACATTAGAAGCACATTCACAGCAGAAGAGATGGCCATGACCAGCCACAACACCTAAATCAGAGATGACAGATGATGTCACAGTAGTGGTGCAGTCTGCAGCCAGCCACTGTCAGGGCCTACTACAGAAAGTGAAGAGAACACGAGGCAGGCAGGCAGAAGACCATCAAACTTATGTATGATACACTCTGGGATCCTCAGCAATTTGAAGAGAGCTAAGACCAAAGCCAGAAAGCATTTTATTTATTTCTTTTGTTCTACAGGGGTCCATTAATCTTCCAGGTGGGTGGAAATATGGAAACATAGACCTTACTTGCTTCTATCATGTGCATCACAACATTTGGCTTCTACTGCTTCTCTTTCTCCACTATAGTGAAATGGATGTGCTCCCTCCCTCATAATGCATAGTATTCACTATCTGTAGTCTTTGTCTACCAGGAAATCATAGAAGAACACCCTACTGGGTAAAATATATCATTTTATTTAGAACATCCTTGTATTGGTCAGACATTCTCAGAGGTACACAATATGTCTATGACATGACTACTTCCCTTAAAGACCCTTAATTTTGTTACACAGATGGATTCTCCACCTGTGAAGCAATCAGAGCACACAGAGAGCCTAAGCACATTGTTGATTCTTCTAGAATTAGAGGGAAATGGTTTAAGAAAGAGAAAAAAACCACATTTTTTTTGCTGTTACAAAGCAAGTTTCTGTTTCTACCCACAACTGATGTTGACTGTAAGTGGGAACTTTCATGATGTTAAAGATGGCTTCCTGGAAGTCAGTCTCAGCTTGAAGCTAATTAGAAGAGTTATTCCTGGTGAGTCACTCTTCTTACTGCTCTCAGCTGTCTTTCACTAAATCCAGGCATTTGCACCCCAGAGAGACATCTTTAGGAGAAGTAATGTCAGTAAATTAATTTGACCAATATATAAAGTTAATGCCATAACTTATTTTGTTATACCTGCTGACAGATTAACAATCTATTTCATAGGCCCCTCTCTTCAACTAGGTTGAAAGAACAAGAAGTCTGCATTCTTTCACTGGTTTCATAGAATGAATCCATTCTGTCACCAACTATGCTTAATTTCTTGTAAACTGCCTATCGTGCTTGTCTCTAGAGGAAAAAAATGTGTTTTTATTTAGGAGTCACTGCAAACTGTTATATTATAAAATATTTAAAATATCATCTGATAGGATTTTCCCTCCTAGTAATTCTTTTAAATTTTTAATTCACTTATTTTTATTTACCTTAAAGACAGAGACAGAGCCAGACAGATACAGATCTCCCATTGCTGCTTCACCCCCACACTGCCCACAGTGGCTGAGTGTGCGCCAGGTTGAGGAGCTTAGCTGGAGTCTTACATGTGGGTGACAGAGACCAAAGCACTGAGCCTTTACATTCTGGTAATTCTTGCTGTGCCCAGCCCTTTATTCCTTAAGAGTGAAGTGGCCATTCCTTCAGGGTATAAGAAGAACAAGCCACAAACAAACAGAATGTTCACCTCCAGTTTCAAAATAAACCCCAGACAAGGCAAGTGGAGCTGACCATGAGAACATATGCTTTCTTACATCCTGGAACCTGAGAAAGAAAATATTTTACAAAATGCCCCAAACTTCCCTTTAAATAGAATTGTAGAAACAGAGTTTTACAAGTCCTGGACGGAAAAGGATGCACATTATGATCTTTCTATGGGAATTTTTTTTTTTTGTCAAAAAGAGTGTGGGGTTTTAGCCAGGAGAGAGATGAGAGAAGAGAGGGTATCAGCTGAATGTATTGCCCCACCCCTTAAAAAGATTTATTTATTTATTTGAGAGTGAGAGAGAAAGAGAGAGAGAGAGAAAGAGAGAGAGAGAGATGTTCTGTTTTATGATTCACTCCCCAAGTGCCCACAATACCACAAGAGTTAGGGATGGGCCAGGCCAAAGCCGGGAGCTAGGAACTCCATCAGCGTCTTCCACATGGGTAGCAGGAACTCAAACACTTGGGCTCAAACATCTGCTGCTTTTCAGGTAGAGAAACAGGAAGCTGGAGCAGAAGCACACAGTAGCAGGACCATGTGATGGGATGTGGATGTTCCAAGCACTGGTTTAACTGCCTGAACCACAACACCCACCCTGAATGTGTTCCATTTGAGATGGGTTCAGTTCTATCCCCTCATCTAGCACATTGGGGTAGGGAGAGCACAGAGACCTGAGGGCAGGCAGGAATTATGCCTCCCTTACTGATTGGCAATCAAAATGATCTGCATTGTCATAAGACAGGTGCTGCTGAATAGAAACACGAATTACCTATGCTCTGGCAAGGAGAGGTCATGAATGAGTTTTTGTTCTTGAATTCCAAGTTAGAGAAACCTCTAGAAATTCATTTCCAAGAGAATTTTTGAAATGTTGAGAGAATATATAGATTGGAGTATTCTTGAGGTGGGAACAGAGAATGTAGGCATTACTATCAGAGATTTAAATGTAGATCATAGACAACAGAGACCACACCTGCGGATTTGCCCCGAACACAAGCAGAATCCATTACTACAGAGTAAAGACCATGAAGGCTAAAGTTTCTCAGAGGTCCAGAGAACTCTCTATTCAGCATGTGGTCAGCCTATGCTTCCTCTGAGGCCATGAACTTTCCAATGCCCTTGGTGCCTATCTACCTCTGATCAGAAGAGAAGGAGAAAGTGGAGGGAAGCATCTATGAGAAACTTATGTGCAACAAGATGATTTAATCTGGAAAAGACAAATAAATTTTCAAGAAGAAAATTCCCTTTCATTAGAAAAATTCAGGTTCTCACACTCAGCCCCAGTTCCTCCAGCTTTCACCCCTGCCCCTTGTCTTTGGGAAGCAATGTTTCAGAG
This sequence comes from Sylvilagus floridanus, assembly GCA_949820135.1. Taxonomy (NCBI): domain Eukaryota; kingdom Metazoa; phylum Chordata; class Mammalia; order Lagomorpha; family Leporidae; genus Sylvilagus; species Sylvilagus floridanus. Next base: position 29,588,322 of record OX463236.1, on the reverse strand, counting down.
ACAGTTCGGCTCAGTTACACTGCTGTACCCCAAGCCTTCCCATCTGAATCATGACTGAATCTAAAACTCCTTACAATTGTTGTTTCCCAATATATTTGGAGGAGAATGTTGTGCACTATGTTTAAGTGTTTAGTTTTGAAACACAGTTTAGCAATACAGTAAAAATCCATCAAATGCTGTGAGAAGGGCCCAGAAACTTCAGTTGATTAAATTGCGGGGGAACAATTTTCTAGGTTAATGAAATGAGAGGCCTGGTGAGGATTGGCCACTCATGGATCACTTTGTATTCAAATTTGTAGCATATCCTAATTTATAATACTTCAGGTTCTTCATGTGAGGCAGAATTAAAGCACTTGGAAAACACACTGTGATGCATTTTTATTTCAAAATACCCAGAGGGGAGGTGTCGAGCACAGCAGTTAAAGTACTGCTTAGGACACCCTCATCTCATATTGGAGTGTCTGGTTTGAGTCCTGGCACTGCTGCCAATTCCAGTTTCTTACTACCGTGCTACTGGAAGGCAGCCTGCCATGGCTCAAGTACTTGGGTCCCTGCCACCCACATGAGAGACCTACATTGAGTTCCATGCTCCTGGCTTCAGCTTGGCCAAGCCTCAGCTGCTGCAAGCATTTGGTGAGTGATCCAGTGGCTGAAAGATCTCTCTCTCTCTCTGCCTTTCAAATAAAAATTAATTAATTAATTACTATCTAAAATAAAATAGCAAATATAAAGACTGCACTCTTTTGCAATGGAATAGTTTTGTGTATTTCCTTTTCAAACTGGAGAGGGGAGCAGACTACCAGACTACTACCAGACTTGTAGACCAGTAGACTGTAGCAGTCCATTAGCTGGTGGCCTGTTGTCTATTTAAAAAAAAAAAAAAGTGTTCATGATACATTATGACCCATTGTTCCTATTTTCCCCATTTGAACAGATTACAATCTCTGATACTCAATTGAAAGCAGAGAGCAGCTTCCATGGGTTTTGTGAAAAGGCGAGCCAGACTCTCCATCTGTGCTCTTGAGGCTGTTTTGTGCTCATGAACGTGAGAAGCTCGGGAAGTGGCTCAAAAGAGTCCCTTCCTACCTACTCAGTGTGCCTAAAACCGGCCATAAATGCATAGGTTTAAAAGTTTCTCTTCAGACCCCACCCCCCAAATAATTCCTTCATTTGAAAATATTTTATTTAAATTTTTAACTGACACAAAAATTATACATAGTATGGGCTACTGTGTGATCTCAGCACTTGCATTCACTGTGTAATGTTCAGATCAGAGCAAAGCACAGCTTGATTAATTTTACATTTGAAGGCTAGGAAACAAAGTCTCTCACACTTCTATGAGCATCTGGACCCACCTCACTGCAGTGGTTCCTGAGTCTCTTTCCTGAAAGGCAGCAAGCCTGCTCTGCCTTCAACTGTGCAAACATCACAAAACTATTAGCAACCATTTCAATTTGAATTGTTAGAACCATACAGCTTCTCCCAAGCAGATGAGTTCATGTAATGCTATCAGCAGCCTCCACCACTCTATCATGCCTGATATAAGACAAATTATAAACCCGGCTAAACCTTCCCAAATCCCCTAGATCAGTATTTTGATTTATTGCTGTATCACCGCAAACCATCTTTGTTTCATGACAGATCGGATGTGTGGTCACTTGGAGAAGAAGTAGATTATTCAACAATTACTCATCAGACCTTCCATCCACTTTGAACTGGACTCAGATTCATAGCAATTGGCGTCCTGGCTGCTTTATTTTTCCTGGCATTTACAGAAAGTCGCATCATTAGTTTTCATAACATCATTCAAAACAATCATTGCTGTTTAGGATATGATTTTTTTATGTATAACTCCAGTGCTATACTGATATTTACAAAGAAATCTTACATGGGGGTTCAAATGATTAAATGTCAAATACCTTCAGGGTTTCCATGTTGCATTCTCTAAAGAAATTGGATGGTTCACATCATGGTATGCATATACATATACAGATGGTTATGCAAATTATAACTGGCATGGTAGCCCCATGAGCAAAACAAACTTACACAAAAGTGAAATTAAAAACAAAAATGTTTGTTCAAACAGACAGAAAGAAACAGAAAGAAAGTACCTTCTTTTCCAGCAGTGATTTCCAAAATTCTAGGGCTAGATTGGTTCAATCAGAATCTTTGGGGTAGGTCCCAGGCCTCAGTACTTTTTCTAAACATCCCAGATGATTCTTGTGTGAAAGCATACTTGAAAATCACTGATTTAAGGGACTGGAAGTCAGAAGCTAAGCCCAAGCTGGGGTAAATTCATAGCGAGTAGACAATGTGAGGTTCTGGCCACATTCTCAGATGTCTGGGTGAAAGCATGTCAAATTAGATTTAATATCTATAGCAGTAAACAGCAAGTATTTTCTTTCAAGTGCATAACTGAAAAATAGTCTCCCTATTTCTTTAATGGACTGATTATGCACTATGATTGACAAAAATATCAATATCAAATATTGATTTAGTCTTAGACAGTCTGCTAGGCACCATTAAAATGACCTAGGGCAAAAAAGCCTATTCTGGGTCTCATATACCATGTGTACCAATCAATTAGACTTTCCAGAACACACTGCAATAATAATCACATGGACTTTTTCCCTGGTAATTAATCTTTACTGTGATAACATCACTATCATTCATGATTCTTACAATGCCAATTCCTGTAATATTTGGGATATATATATATATATATATAGTTTCTGTGGTACATATGCATATATATGTATAGTTTGTCCCTTGGTACCTGTTGGGGATTGGTTCCAGGATTCCTGGCAGATAACAAATTCCATGAATACTCAGGTCTCTTGTATAAAATGATGTAAAATTTGCATATAACCTATACACATCCTCCCTTATACTTTAAAATATCTCCAGGTTACTAATAATATGATGTAAATGCTATGTAAATGATTGTTATACTGTATTATTTAGGTAAAAGTGACAAGAAAAATTAAGCCTATACATATTCAGTAGAGATGATTTTTTTTATTTTTTACTATTTTCAATCTGCAAGTTGGTTAAGTGTGCAAAACCACAGATATGGAGAGTTAACTACATGAGAGGGCTTCAAAAAGTCCATGGAGGAGGAATTAAAAGATAACACTAGTACTATTCATTGCCTCAGACTCTTGTATCTGTCAGGGACTTCCTGTCAGTTCCTACTTTCAATATTTAGTCATTTCTAAATATTTGATTTTCTTAGAAAGCTCAGGCCCATTATTATCAATATTGTTATTTAATTTTAATATAATATTTATATTACAAAGAGACACACATGTATTTTCCATGAATTTTTGGTAGATCCCTCATATATGTAAAGTTACAGGTGATATGATTTCAAAAAGACGATGTGGAGTCCATATCCAAGAGGAAAGTCTTCAGTTTGAGAACTGTAAGTGCACTGATGAAGCCCTAAGAAACATCACATAATCAGTCATACAGATAAGTGTCTTAGAGTAGTCATAGATGAAAATGATTTTTATAGAACAAACTGCAAGAATAAAATGAATGACCTCTTTGTACTCTTCAGGGTGTCCCAATGAGTGCTGGCTGCTGGACTGTTACCTCAGTTCAAGAAAAACTGTGACCACCAGGAAGTTTTCTTTGGCAGTTGACATTGTAAAATCTAACCTTCCTATGTCACAACTCCCAAGATCACACACAGAAAAGAACAGAGTCCATGGATCTGCAGGTAGAAGATGAGGATAGGGAAGTCTGGCACAGAAGATGCTATCCAAGCTGAGTTTTAATAGAAAAATAGCAATGAGTGTCGTGAAGAATGTGTGGGTGAGGGGGTGGACAGGAGCATGTATTAGGCCAAAGGAGTAACACACATGAAGACTCAAGGGATGGATTACTCAGATTTGGAATTTCTAAACAATGCTAGGAGTTAATGCCATCAGGGTATTCTTGGGACGCACTGAAAAGGCATTTGTAGTTTCTTCCACAAACTCTGCATGATCCTCATAGCATTTTAAGTAGTAGAGAAACATCAGAAGTTTTCTACTTTAAATACAGAGAATTGTTCTGGGAGCTCCAAAGATGAAGGACTGAAAGGAGATGTATTGAGGTTTGGGGCTACAGCTGGAAAACAAACTGGAGACCAGTTGAAAGTATTGGATTTGAGAAGAGAAGTCAGAAACAGTGGTGACGACGGGAAAGAGGACTCTGCAAATGTTTTAGTAAGGCATCATGGCAGGGGGCCAGCACTGTGGCACAGCAGGTAAAGCTACTTCCTGCAGTGCCAGCGTCCCACCTGGGTGCCAATTCAAGTCCCGGCTGCTCCACTTCTGATCCAGCTCTTTGCTATGGCCTGGGAAAGCACTGAAGGATGGCCCAAGCTCTTGGGCCCCTGCACAAGCATGGGAGAACCGGTGGTGGCTCCTTGTTCCTGGCTTCCAGTCGGATGTCTCTGGCCATTGCCTCCACTTGGGAAGTGAAGCTGGGGATAGAAGACCTCTCTCTTTCTCTCCCCCTCTCTGACTCTGTCCATCTGTAACTCTGCTTTTCAAATAAATAAATGGTTAAAAAAAAAAAAGACATCCTGTCAGGGAACCTGAATAGAAGGATAAATCCTAGGTTTCTGGGTTGAATAAGTGATAAAATCTTTTATAGAACTAGAACATAGAAGAGAATTAGGTCTGGTGGAAGGGAAATGAGTGCAATTTTAGATGAAGTTTTAGGTTATATTGAGATGCAGGAAAGGAAGTGACTCTAAGATCTTAAAAACTCACTTTTTTGAGAACTGAAGTTTAAGAGCATTCTATGAAAACAGGTAATCCATACTCGTTAAAAATGGCAGGATTGTAACAGGCAAAGACAGACTGAGGAGACGTGACAGCCAAACAAACCCGTGACCTGGATTTTCTTTCTCCATAAAGGACATTATTGGGACAATCAGAAAAATTTGAATATGGTCTGTTGAGTAGCACACTAGCACGGATATTGTACTGATTTTCTGATCTTGCTAATTGAGATGCTGTTCTGAAAGAGAATGCCCTTGACATTTAGGAACTACATGCTGAAGTATTTAGGGATAAAAGGATGTCATCCATACAGTTTAGGGGAGAAAAATGTATATGCAGGACAATTATAAGTACATATGTAGAAAGACTGTCAAGAGTATATGTGGAAAGATTGCAACTATATGTATATGAAAAAAGTATATGCATAAAGATAAAGGCAATGTAGTAAGATGCTGATTTGGGGGGAATATTAGCAAAAGATCTATAGGAATTCTTTGTATGATTCTTGCAATTTGTCTCTATGTTTGAAATTATGTCAAAAGGAAAAAAGCATTTCAGTAAAATGTTCTTTTGAAACATTTAAGACTTGGAAAAGAATAAACAATAACAAAACACAGTTATATCTCCTCAACTAGAATAAACAATAGCTCATGCTGTCCTACATACTTTGTCATTTCTTGAAGCACAATATTTCATTTATGATATTTTAGAACAAAATTATTTTATGTCAATGTGTATATGAAGAAAAAAAGAGAATGGCAAAGGTTGTAGCAGACAATGGGTTTAATCATCCCTTAAATTAAGAAATTATCAAGTCCAGTATAAGGTTACCCCAGAGATGGGGACCACTACGCTTCCCAGGAAAGCTAAGGAGCAGAACAGAATGTAGTTGTCCTAGGAAAGGCTCATGAGGTTAAATTATAATTTTAGTTTCTATAAAAAATGAAAATAAAGAGTTCTTTCTCTATCAGTAAACCACAAGAAAGTACTTTATGTGTCCTGTTGTTTTGATTATATTAAAACCCACATAGAAAAGCCACTTCAAAGATGCCATTCATTTGAAACTCTAATAGATTATTCACAAAATTCTTTTAGAGTCTCTTTTAGGAAACCAGTCAGTAGTACAGATGAGTAAATATTGCCAGAACATGTGCTATCTAATGCTAAAAACAGTGGTAGAATCATAAAGCTAGGTTTGTAACTGAGATTTCACTTCTGCAAAGATCTTTTTTGTTCCTAGCTGTTGCCTTTTCTAAGAGTGGTCAGAGTCACTGCCTGGAGCTTGTTGATGTCAGGAGACTGGATTTGAATGGAAATTTGAGACAGACACAAGAGGGACACAGGAGACTACCTTGAACATTCATAATGTCTGCTCTTTATCTAGATACACAACTTTAAGGCCCTTAATCTTACTGTGCTTGGTAAGCACAAGAAAGGATAGGAATCCAAGACCAGGCAGCAAATCAAGACAGCGTAAACACAGGAGCGAACGAACAGATCCATGTGGCCTTGTGAAAAGGAGTAATTGTTTCCAGAGGTGGATGGTGGAGCTAGATAGAAAAGTGAACTAGGGGTCTCAGGAGTCAGCAGAGCTGGCTCACCCCATCTGCCTTCACTTCTCTTTTCACTCTTTCCCTTTATACCTCCCTTTCCGTGATGATCCTGACCCATCCTACACTGCCCTACCTAAACCAGTGAGCTCTTATCAAAGGAGGACGCTGACACTCACACTGTCCTTTCTCTGGGGGAAATTTGGGAATAGTTTCCCACCTCTCTCACACGTCTTCTTTGGCTTCCTCTTATTTTCTTTTCTTTTTTCTTTTTTGACAGGCAGAGTGGACAGTGAGAGAGAGACAGAGACAAAGGTCTTCCTTTGCCATTGGTTCACCCTCCAATGGCTGCCGTGGCCGGCATGCCGAGGCCAGCATGCTGCGGCCAGTGCACCACGCTGATCTGATGGCAGGAGCCAGGTGCTTCTCCTGGTCTCCCATGGGGTGCAGGGCCCAAGCACTTGGGCCATCCTCTACTGCACTCCCGGGCCACAGCAGAGAGCTGGCCTGGAAGAGGGGCAACCGGGACAGAATCCAGCGCCCAGACCGGGATAAGAACCCAGTGTGCACGCGCTGCAAGCAGAGGATTAGCCTAGTGAGCCTCAGCGCCAGCCAACTTCCTCCTATTTTCAAGCAGAGAACAATTCCTAGAACACATTGTAGTTAAATCTTCCCTTATCTCCTTAATAGGGAAGAAAAGATAAGATTCCCTTTTCCTTTTCTGTAAGTCTCTCCACATCAGGCTACAGGTTGTGACCAAGACTTCTCAGCCTCAACAAATAAAATTTTCTTAATAAATTTTATGGCCCTGCATGATGAGGTTTGGAGGTGGACAGGGAGAAAAAGCCATCATCGTCGAGTGGTGTGTGCTTCCCTGTTTTTATTGAGGAGAATCATGGCAGGAAGAGAATTTCCATGAAAATAGTTGAGGGGGATAGAATTCACAAGGAAACACAAAGAAACTTTTGATGAACCTGTGTTTTCTTGTATAAACAACAGCTGCTGCTGTGACCAGAATAAAATGCCCTTACAGGCCAAGTGTGTCTGTCTATCCGCACTGCAGTACAGCTTACAGCACAAAAGACACTGAGAATCCGTGGTCTCCAACCCCCAGGAATGTACCTTCTTGAATGTTTTATTAGGTCATTACAAATTAAAGCATCATTTAGTAAAATTATGATAACTCCATTTGGATGTGTGCTTTTAGAAGAGATCCATCTGGGGAGATATTAACCTATATATAAACGGTATTTATTTCTGGATAGTGTTTTTTAATACTATTTTTACAAGTTCCTTAATTGTATTTTTATATATTTTCATACATTTTAATGTCTTAAGTACTGCACGCATTATTTTATAATCAAGAAAAATCTATTTGCTTTCAAATTGAAAAGAAAATGGTTCAAACATTCATTTTAGCTCAGAGCTGCAAATAATGAGGTCATATCAAAAGTTCATCAAAAATGGACTTAAAAGACAAATTTAAGGCAGAGATGTGGCCCAGCAAGTTAAGCTGCCACCAATAACACTGGCATCCCATATAAGTGCGGATTTGAGTCCTGGCTGCTCTGCTTCTAATCTAGCTCCCTGGTAATGATGGGCCTGGGAAAGCACTAGAAGTAACTGAACCCCTACCATCCATATGGGAGACCCAGATGGAGATCCAGGCTCCTGGCTTCAGTCTGGCCCATCCCCAGCCTTTGTCCAATTGGAGAGTAAACAGATTATGGAAAATCAATCTCTCTCTGAGAGTAACTCTTCCTTTCAAAGCGATGAATTAACAAATCTTTTTTAAAAAGATAAATTGATTCTATTACACAATGTAGAAATCTATGCATAGTTTTTAAATAATATGTATTTTCCAGTAACTTTTTGAAGAGCCCCCACATTTTAGAAAAAAGTATGTTAATGTAAATTAATTTTAAATGAAGTAACATTGAACTTAATATATTATTACTTCGTAATATTAAGCCTTTTAAAATCTTATGTTTGTGAACTTCCTGACGTTAAATTCAGCTTCCTTTGTGCCAGCTGTGTTGCCATGGTGGCATCACTTTGTTCTTGCATCTGAAACATATATTATAGGTTTATAACTTCTTATTATCTCATTCCCATTGAACTTTTTAAAAAGTGGTTTTGATTATCTGCTATGAGGCCCAGAGGACTCCTGTATCATTTTCTCAGCAGACAGAGCACCAATCAAGAGCAGGGAAAATAAATACTCACCATGGAGCAGAACCCAGGCCAATCTCAGACCCCATGCTCTCCCACCCACCATCTGAATCTGCCTGCAGCTGCTGGAGCCACAGAGCAGGCAGGGAGGCGCCTCCCCCAGCCTGTTAAATGCAGCTACCACTAGGGCAGGATCTGGAAGAAGAGACCTGAAGTCAGGATTTCCCTCCATGTCCAACGCTTTGCTCACCGGTCAGGAACCTTAGAAGATCTTCTAAAGCTTTTCAAATCTAAAATTTATGCATCTATGAATAATAAGAAAAAATAGGCTTCCTTTTTTTAAGATTTATTTTAGTTATTTGACAGGTAGAGGTACACAGAGAGAGGGGCACACACACACACACACAGGAGAGAGAGAGAGAGAGAGAGAGAGAGAGAGAGAGAGAGAGATCTTCTATCTGCTGGTTCACTCCCCAAATGGCCACCACAGACAGGGCTGAGCCAGGCCAAAGCCAGGAGCCAAGAGCCCCATCCAGGTCTCCCATGTGGGGCAGAGGCCCAAGGACTTGTGCCATCCTCTCCTGCTTTCCTAGATATATTAGCGGGGAGCTGGGCTGGAAGTGGAGCAGCCAAAACTTGAAATGGCATCCATATGTGATGGTGGCATCGCAGCTGCCAGCTTAATCTGCTATACCACAGACAGAACCCCCAAAATAGGCTTTCCAATAAAATAGTTTACCTTTTTCCTACAAGGATTAGGGATTCAATTCAGGTCATGCTTTTTTTTTTCCCCCCACTTGTTGAAGCATCCCTTTCAGCAGAAAGGTCAGTCTTTCTTTTTTATTTTCCCAAAGAAATCTTTGATTTAAGGACTGCAAATTTCATAAGCACAATCTTAGGAATATAATTATTCTTCCTAATACCTGCCTGCCCTCCCATCCATACTCCCACCTCTCCTCATCCTCCTTCTCCCCTTCCAAGTCCTATTTTCCATTAAGATTCATTTTCAATTAACTTTGTACACAGAAGACCTACTCTATATTAAAAGTAAAGATTTCAAAAATTTGCATACACACACACGCACCTCCCTCTGTCACTATAACTTTGAAATAGATAAAAATAAACATTTATAAATAAATGAATAAATATATAAATGTTTACTAAGTTTGTCCTCCTTAAAAAACCTTTCTACCAATTTAGTAGTATCCCCCTTCTTGGTAAGCACATAGCCTTCTCTGGGATTAGATCCATCAGTATTTCTTTCTCTCTCTCTTGTTCCGTTATTCCTTTTCCAGTAATCATTTACACCAGTTTACAAACAACTTCAGCAATAACCATGCTTAAAAAAAAAGTCTTAATGCCATTTCCAACTCCAACTATCTCCCTTCACTTTGCTGTACTGTTTCAAACTGTTCATTTCTTCTTTCTTTCTTAAAATTTACCTCCATTGGGATCATGGGCATTAGATTCCAGATTTTCTTCATTCTGCTAGAATATGTTTTGGTTTCTAGATTTTTATATTTCCTTAAACATTGGTGTTTACCTGAACTCCATCCTATAACCTCTTCCTATGCACTCCACCTGGCTGATGCTTGCCACCTTGCCTTGTGGACCTTCTCTCTTTTTATTTTAATTTTTTGAAAGATTTATTAATTTGAAAGGCAGAGTTATGGAGAGAGTTGGAGAGACAGAGATCTTCCATCTGCTTGTTTACTCCCCAAATGACTGCAATGGCTGGGGCTAGACCAGGCAGCAGGCCAAGAGTCGGGAACTTAATTTGAGTCTCTCACATGGGTGGCAGGGGCCCAGGCACATTAGCATGAAACTAGATTGTAAGCAGAGGAGCCAGGGCTCAAACTGGTGCTGCAGTATGGGATGCCAGTATTACAGGTGACAGCTTAACCTGCTCCACCACAGCACTGGCTCCTGTGTTTTTATTTCTCCCATGACTAATCTTTTCTAAAACATCCACAGTCTGTAAATGCACCAAATGAGAAACAAAAATAGTTCATCAGGCTACTGATTTCTTTGTAACCATTTTGTCCTCTTTCTAGTTTAACTTTTTTTTCTAAGATATGAACCTTATCTCTGTCTTTAATTAAATAAATAAATATTTTTAAAAAGAGCAACTATTCACCATTATTACTGGGGAGATTGATTAGTCAAATGAACTCATTAAGTAGGGAATTGTTTAATATTAATAAACACACTTAGAAAATTAATTATAAACCAAGTGTTACCTGAGAGGAAACAAACAGACAGTTGAAACCTTAAATGAATGTCAAATTGCTAATGCTTCACATTTCTACAGCAGTATTAAAAATAAGATAGGAAATATTAGAAACACTTGGAATAGTGTGCCTATGTTTCCAACACATGGATGCAAGACTGATCAAGGTTTCATTTTGTTCATTTCAACTCAGATATGTAGGAGATGTTTCTGAGCATTTATGCTCTGTTTGCTTCATCAATTGCTTATTTGTGTCCAGAAGAGAACACCTACAACTGAAACCATCGGGCCAGCCTGTAATGTCCTTTGTTACTGACAATATTGAACCAGTACAGGGCTGAATGACAGTGTGGGAAGGCTGCCCTGCCCTTGTCAGGAAACTGAGCTGGAGCGCGTCAGTGCTGCTATCTACTATCTGTTAGAGTGAAAGACAGGACATGGTAAGCTGGAACACTGATGTTTAAGGCTGAGGCCCAGGTGTGCTAATAGAGGAGATACTCACTACTCAGACTATCACTCAGCTTTGCATATGGAGAAATCAGATTGAAGGAAACTGAATGCCCATGTGAACAGAATTAAAGATAGGCTTGTATGGAATATTTCAAAATAGCTAGAAGAGGAGATTTTGAATCCTTCCAACACAAATAAATGATAAATGGCTCATATAACAGATGCCAATTACCCTTTTCTGATCTTTACACTTTGTATACTGTATTGAATGTCACACTGTACTCCATAAGTCTGTCAATTATAAATTTAAAATGTATTTAAAAATAAATACACTCAAAGATCTTTCTGAGGGGCCTTATAGAAGACAATAGAGAAAAATGTCATCCTTCAGTGATAGTGAAAAACTCATAGGTTGCTTAAACGCATCTTAGACAGCTTGGATTTTTTTGTCCCCAGCCAGTGGCATTATCTCCCTTTCTCCTTTCCATTACCTGCTGAATCACTGCTCTCTCATCAGAACAACCAGACAGAATGACACGTTTTCATGGAGAATAAGAGATGCTTCTTAGTTAAGTGATGCCTGCTAATGGAACAGCACTTGGATTTCACCCATTAGCCTTGTATCTGTTGAAAACAATATACCTACCTAGCCTTGCAAGACATAAAAAGTTCAGCATTCATCCTGGCTGCTCCACTTCAGATCCAAATCCCTGCTAATGCTCCTGGGAAAGCAGCAGAGAATGGCCCAAGTATTTGGGCCCCTGCACTCACATGACAGACAGGAAGAAGCTCTTGGCTCCTGGTTTGGGCTTGGCCCAGCTCTGGCCATTGTGGCCATTTGGAGAGTGAACCAGCAGGTGGAAGCACTCTCTCTTTCTCTCTCTTCTAACTCTACCTTTCAAGTAAAATAAAATAAATCTTTAAAAAAAATTTAGCATTCATTTCTCCTCTTGCACATTTTTCCCCCAAACCATGGAAATGCAGGGAAGAGGAAGAATAACGCCAAGCATGGTGATTCAAAATATTTCTTCTAAATGCAACATTATTTTTCTTTCAAATGTCAGCTACTATAAACATGGGATGGCTACTGTGTACTTGCTTTTATTATCCGTACTGACAAATCTCTGAAAAATAAATAATTCACACGGTTGAATTTCCAGGGGCAACTTGGTTACTGTTGCTTTGGAAACTATTTCTTCTGTAGTATATCTATGGATTCAGTGGATATTGAACCATCATTTTCGAAATACCAAACATCATTCAGATTTTCCACAGACTTTTACTTCTCCCTTTACTGATTGGATAAGTTTATTCAAATTGCTTAGAAAAATAGTAATATCTAATGTGTACTTTCTACTCCAGGAATCGAGGAAAGGGTGTAGAACTAGGTCTCTGTGCTTAATTAAGGAACCTTGGGGTTAAATCCTGCATTCCTTCAAGGCAATAAGAATCTGAATCTTTTCAATCAATGAAGAAGTGGTTATTTTGTGATTCTCTGAAGAATTCATTTAGGTAAATTCAATTAAATATTTACATGTGTAGATGCTATTAATGGATAGCAGCTCTCTGCTTAAAATATTAATAAGAAAAGACTGCAGGTACTACTCCTCTGCCTCAACATAACCATACACTTAAAAGTGACTAATAGGGGCTTAGCTGGTGAAGCCACCACCTGCCATGCTGGCATTCCCATATGGACATTGGTTTGAGTGCCCGCTGCTCCATTTTCAATCCAGCTCTCTGCTATGGCCTGGGAAAGTAGTGGAGGGTTTCTCAAGTCCTTAGGCCCCTGCACCAGCATGGGAGACCCAGAGGAAGCTCCTGGCTCCTGGCTTTGGATCAGCGCAGCTCCAGCCATCGCGGCCATCTGGGGAGTGAATCATCAGTTGGAGGACCTCTCTCTCTCTGTCTCTCTCTGCCTCTCTGTAACTGTCTTTCAAATAAATAAATAAATGTTTTTTAAAAAATGAATAATAATATTTTTAAAGCACAAGTAAATAGGTATCAAAATTATCCATTTGGGACATCTTCCCTTAGGTATGTGCTTTTTAAAATCAAAACCAGAATAACAGAATCATGGTGTTGGTACCAACTGTGGACATGCTCTGAGAATGGAGGTGTAATGACCACATCTTGATAAGTATAAAAATGAATGATGACACCATGGTGCTAGAATACTGACTAGGACTGCCTGTCTGGATAGAAAGTATGGGAGGTGCTGTCAAAAGTTAGATCACAGGGCTTGTCCCAGGAACAAAGGATATACACAATGAGTAACCTAAGCAGCCCAGATGTTTTGTAAAGCTACATTCTGCCTCTGATAAATATTTGCCTTGTCTTCCATTTCACCTGTTTCAGATTTTTAAAAAAAGCAGTAAATGGAATTGTTAGTTTAAACTTGGTTATGAAGACTGCAGAGGGTTAATGGAGAGCAACTGACAGGAGCCTTGGAACTAAGCCTTTTTAAGAATGTATGATAACCAAGGAGGTATGTATTGGGCATAGGCAATAAAGTCACTAGTCTTTGAAAAAATAAACAGTCAAAAATTTTAAGGAAGCTAGGCTGTCTACTATCGTTACTATGACGAATTAAGCAGAGTAGGAGGGAGCCGGAGAGAGCACTATTACAAAAGAATCCCCTGTGAGATAAAGGAGAGAGACGAGCCTAAAATTATCAGTGGATCCACATACAGAGATCTGTGCTGATTCCATGGTTTTGTTTTCAATTGTAAAGGTCAAGAATGCTCAAATCTATAAATATTAGTATGGACAAAGCAGAAACCTTTGAGAATGAGTTAAGGAGTGAGAGAAACACTGAGAAATTAAATATCACTTTCTAGGTATAGTCAGATAAGAAGACATTGATGAAAAAGCAAGACATTTTATGATGGGGAGATCAGAGTAGGAATCCTGGATTTATTTATCACCATCTGGGAATCTTGTTACTTAATCAGAATGAACTCTAGTTTCCTCACCCAGGAAGTAGTCTCCTACCCTAAAATTTCTAGTGGTGATTAAATAAAATTGGCAAAATATTTAGCAAAATGACTGATATCAGATCAGTTATTTTTAAAAACATTACATACCATCAATATCATTGTTATCAATGTATGGACCCAATTCCTGGGGCTTATGACACAATAGTAGAAGTATAACTGAATTTCAATTTTGATCATCTATAATATTACCTGTCACTTAAATTTCTGCTTCACCTGCACATTTGCATACCTAATGAGCATTACTTCTTTCAACATTCAAGGCTATGATGAGAAAACTGACTAGAATTGGGCCAGCAATAGATTTTTTGGCATCTCTTCAGGTTGACAGCAAACCAGCAAACTACATTCTTTTTATATAATTTAATAAAGTGAAACTAATCTGGCTATATTATCATTCAATTCATATTTCACCATCTTATCCATGTAGTATTAGGGAAGTCAAATTTCAGTAAATACAAATATTCTATATATTAGTAGAGAAGGTGTTCAACAAATGTTTTGTGAATAAATAAATCAATGAATAAGTAATTGGAAAGAACTTGAAATAATAAAATGTGATAATTAGGTGGTTATACAGGGGGATATTTGTTTCTCTCACTTCTTTTACAGTTAGACTAATTTATATTCCATCAAGAACACTTTTAAATAATTTAAAAAAGAAATCAAGATATACTCAGCACATAACATTTCCCTGACTTTCCATTATGATAACCATTATGTGATTTGCATTGTATCATTTCTGGTCACTTCTACATTCTATAGGAAGTGTTAACAATGGCCTGTTCTGAGTATTGCCAAAATCTAATGTCAAACTGGTTGATCCAAACTTAAAGTACTTATTTTTTTTTACTGTTGAGAAAATATTTGTCTATAAATCTAAACACCATGCTGAAGAATTAACATGCCTAGTAAAAGATGCAGTATTTATGAGAATAAAATATATGGCATTTATAATGTATTTTTGTGTTTCTCTTGCAAAGAGGCTTAGACTGATTATGTGTAAGTTTGTGAATTATTCATTTGGTACCCAGTAGTAATTCTTCCTATTGTCTGGTACTAAATTTAAACCAAAAGTAAAAATTTAGAGACTAAATATGCTTTTCCTCTTGTGAGACTGATTTGCTTCTAAGCAGCCCTAATTTGTAGACAAAGCCAATGTTATTCACACACTCAATAAATATTTCCTGCATACGCTTCGTCTGCAGAGTGCTGTGGGGGTAACCTAAATTTAAATAAGATTTACTTACTAAATAAGTGTGTGAGGAGGCAAGAGATGTGCAGATTCCGCACAATCTCACTTACAGTAAGAAGTTTAACAGCAGTATTGGTGAGGGGCCAGGACTTAGGGTAGAGGACTGTACATCTCACAGGTCACTGCAGAAGTGATAAATTAGATGTAAAAGGAAAAAACTGGGATGAATTGCTGAGACAAAGTAGAAAAAAACTTTAGAATTGATGCTAGAGTGAAAATGTGAGGTACCTGGGGAACAGGGGTATTGCCACTAAGGGTGAGTACTTCACAAAGGACGTAATTATCATTTTTAAGTGATTTATTGATTTATTTGAAATTCAAAGTTAGAGAGAGTGAGCAAGCAAGCAAGCAAGAGATCTTCCATCTGCTGGTTCACCCTCTTAGATGGCCGCAACAGCCAGGCCTGGGCCAGGCCAAAACCAGAATCCAAGAGCTTCATCAGTGTCTCCCCATGTGAGTGAAGGAACCCAGGCACTGAGGCCATCCCACGCCACTTTTCCAGGGCATTAGCAGGGAGCTGGATTGGAAGTGGAGCATCTTGGACACATAGGGATATAGGCATCATGGGTAACAGCTTTACCCTCTACCACACAATACCGGCCACAAAGGATGTAATTAATGGGAGTTTAAAAAAAAGTTAAAAAGTTCAGATCAGACCACAGGGGACAGTATATTACAGGCTAAGACATTTGGATTTATCCATAAAAATTTTATTAATAAATATATAAGCTTAGTACAGCGCTTTATATTATAAAAAATCAAATAAAAGATAATATGTATTGAGTATCTCACTCCTAAGTGAGTAAAGATAAATTAAAAGCAATCTAGGTAAAACAGGCTTCTACCAAAATGTAAAGTAGAAATTGTGTGAGGTGTTGTTTGTTGTCATCTCAGTATCCTCCCACCCCTTCTTCTTCAGTAACAGAACCCCCAAATTTATCAAGGCATGTAGCATCCAGAATTAAGGTTCTATTTTCCAGCTTCTCTTACAGCTAGATGGGTCATGACATCAAACTCTGGTGAATTGGTTTTAGCAAAAGTATCCTGTTCGATTTCTAAAAAAGGTCCTTAAAGAGGGAAAGATTGGGCAGGCATCACGGCTCACTTTGCTAATCCTCTGCCTACAGCGCCGGCACCCCGGGTTCTAGTCCCGGTTGCTCCTCTTCCAGTCCAGCTCTCTGCTGTGGCCCGGGAGGGCAGTGGAGGATGACCCAAGTCCTTGGGCCCTGCACCTGCATGGGAGACCAAGAGGAGGCACCTGGCTCCTGGTTCCTGGCTCCTGGCTCCTGGCTTCAGATCAGTGCAACAGGCTGGCCGTAGTGGCCATTTGGGGGGTGAACCAACGGAAGGAAGACCTTTCTCTCTCTCTGTCTCTCTCATTGTCTATAACTCTGCCTGTCAAAAAAAAAGAGGAGAAAAGATTATGTTTTGTCACTCCTCCTCTTCAACTGCTAGCTAGACTGTGGATCTCATGGCCTGTACCTGAGCAGATGCCACGCACCAAAGATGAAAGCCAGGAATTGAGGATGGCAAAGCAAAAATCCAGAAGTCTGGATCTTTGATGAACCTGGAGTCAGCACACCACTCATGAATATCCTGGTGCAATAAATAAAATTCTATTTTATTTATTTATTTAAAATTCTATTTTATTTAAGCCTTTATTGTTTTGGTTTTAGCAAACCTAATCTTCAGAATTCAATACTGTTCAAGTACCTTAAAGTAAAATGCCATGGTAACCAAAGGACTCCCTTTGCAGGGTGTGATTCCAGGGTAGGCTTTGTGATGCCAGGGGCCACAGGGACTTGCTGGGTAGAATCTGGGTGGAGCAGACACAGGGAATGAAGAAAGGAAGGAAACTTGTTTAATGTAAGGGTGCAAATCTTAACTTACATTCTTTTTTTTTTTTTTTTGGACAGGCAGAATGGACAGTGAGAGAGAGAGACAGAGAGGAAGGTCTTCCTTTTCCCTTGGTTCACACCCCCCCTGCAATGGCTGCCACGGTCGGCGCCCTGCGCTGATCCGAAGGCAGGAGCCAGGTGCTTCTCCTGGTTTCCACACGGGTGCAGGGCCCAAGGACTTGGGGCATCCTCCACTGTATTCCTGGGCCACAGCAGAGAGCTGGACTGGAAGAGGAGCAACCGGGACTAGAACCCAGTGTCCCAGTGCCGCAGGCAGAGGATTAGCCTATTGAGCCACAGTGCCGACCTTAACCTACATTCTTGATACCTTTAGTATTACTGATACATTGCTTCTCCTGCTGATCAAGCTGGCGTAAGCAATAAATCATGAATCTGCATTTCCACCAATCAATGCACCTAATAAGACCTGGAAATATTAGTGCACCTGTTGTACAAAGCAGTACGGCTGCCCAGAAGCAGCTGTGGGTGTGGAAAAGTCTAATTTCCTCAGAGGATGAGGTGGACCCACCAGCCAGGAACGACAAGTAGGGCTTTCTCAGCAGCATAAGAAGATTGTTCAAAGATTAACCTAAGTGAAAGGAGCCAATCTCAGCAAAGATATGTGACACAGAGCCAAGGACAGATAGACATTTTGGCAGGAGTTCTGCATCAGTGAGGGCTGTGTGTGAGTAAGTAGGATGTCCTGGTAAATGAACTCTGTACAGCCTATGAGTCTGGAAACAATCTGTGATAAGGGCTGGCTGTCAGATGAGTTGGCAATGGGGTGAGTCAGGGAGATTGGGGTTTAGGTCCTAGGAAGAATAGGTAGAGAATGTCAAGGGCAAATAAAAAATAAACTTAGAGCTGGAAAATAAAATGGGGGCTTGATGATGAGCAAGGATGCAAAAGACTGGCTACTAAGATAGGACATAACGTAAAGGTTAGAGGGGCCAGCAATAAGCAGTGTAAGTCCTGAGCTATGTAGAATTTAATATGGTTTGGATGTGGTTTGTCTCTGTATGGTACATTAGATTGGAAACTTGGTCCCCAGGGTGGCAGTAATGTGAGGTTTCATAGAACTTTAAGAGGTTGGGTGAGGGTGAGCATT
Source organism: Sylvilagus floridanus (assembly GCA_949820135.1). Lineage (NCBI taxonomy): Eukaryota > Metazoa > Chordata > Mammalia > Lagomorpha > Leporidae > Sylvilagus > Sylvilagus floridanus. The sequence goes on along the minus strand of OX463236.1, from coordinate 29,569,885 downwards.
TTGCACAGCAGCTAGGACACCACTTGGGACACCCATATCGCATATCAGACGGCCTAGGTTTGAGTCCCCACTCCACTTGCAATTCTAGCTTCTTGCTTGACCTCGGGAGGCGTCCACTTGGGAGAGCTAGATTGAGTTCCAAGCTCTGAATTTGGACTGGTCCAGTTCCAGTCGATGAAGAATTTGAGGAATGAACCAGCAGATAAAAGATCTCTTTTCCTATCTCTGTTTGTAATGAAAAACAGACTAATAGAAGACACAAGGGTCCTTCTCTTCTCAGGACTAAACTGAAGTTGAGACCACAAGTGAGGGTCAACTAGTCTTATATCTGGAACCTTCAGGGCCATGGAGTAAAGTAGGCAGCTAAACACATTAAACTAAATGAGAAGACTAAGTGTACAATGAGGAATAATGGCCCCTTGAAACCCATTCTGAAAGGCTGGTTTGCTTTGTCTTTAGATGCACTATAGGGTAGGTACTGCTGACTTTTATGGTCATGCTCAGGGTAACCTCCAGTCACTTTGGTCTTCTAAATCTCAGTTCCAATAGTAAATAATCAGTTCCCATGTAATTGTAAAGACTCCCAACTACATTTGTAGCACATTGCTCTTCCCTAGCTCAAGGGAGGATCAGTTTCTACTCTCTGTGTCTTCTACGTCTATCTTTCCTACTCCAGATTCTAACCCATGGTTTCTATTCAAGGAGGAACGGTGGGGTTTGAGGAGAAGATGAGGAAGCAGGAAATATTTTACTCGTCAGCTTCTGCCCTAGATAACCAGAGTGGATATTCCTTGAGTTTGGCAGTTATCTAAAGTCCTACTGCTCTTTTGGAATACTTCTCTTTGTAGAGAAGCCCATTGCTGGGGATCCTTTTTTTTCAAAGTTCCTGTGGTTCCAGGAAGTGAACATTCTCAGACCCTATTCATCAAGGTATGCTCCAGCTTCCCTCTTCTTCAGCCAAATCATGTTTCCCCATTAAACCTCTTCAAATCTCTATTTCTGCCCTTCAATACCAACATAGAAATAGCTTCTGAGCTTCTTTGCAAATTCAATATAGGATTCTCATCTCATTTAAAAATATGCAGTATGTTGTGCATACTCCTAAGGACTCAGCCAATGCTAGATTTAATGGCCTTCATTTTAATGTACAATTATAATCACAAATATCTATTTCTTTTTGGTTTAGACTTCAAATTTACATGTCCTGTGTTTGATTTTCTGTTATTATTGTTCCTAGCAAATCTTTTCCTTATATTAAAAATATTCACTATAAAAAAGATGCCATTCACCCTTCATAATAGGATGGCATATTGCAGTGTTTGCCACCTCCATATACTTAACGTGAGACTCTCCATAAATAATTGCAGATGATTTTAACAAGCAATGAGCTAACTTTTGCTTTCAAAGACTTGATAAAATTCCCCATGTTATGCCTTTCCTTATTAATTTCCACAAAGGAACTCTCTCCCCACTCCCAAGTTCTTCTTAGCTTAAGTATTTCAGTCCATGATCACTTTAACAGAATTTAGCACATAACCTTTTACCTCTGAACAGGAATGATGGGTGAGATCACACTTAGCCAATTATACAACATTCCAAATTTCCATTGGCTGATTTTCAGGAAATTTGCTTAAAGTATTTGGGGTGTGTTCGCTGTTACCCCACCTTTTTTGTATCACAGTTAACTAGTGCTTTTTTTTTTCCTGTTTAAGTTGGTACTTCTGCAAGCTATGCCAGGCCATTGTCCAAGCTAACAATACAGCAATTAAACATACTCTGTGTAATTGTAGACAACACAAGAGAAATAATGAATAGGAAAATTTTCTGGAAATCTGTACTTTGATCTTTTTTGTATTTTGGTTAAATGGAAATATGGCATTCACTCATTTATATTGTAAAGCAAGAAACAGTAGGACAAAATATTAAAAGTTTCCTAATAAAGTATCCTTTTACATTCAGAATCAAATAACAATTTGGAATTTGAGTGGTTGATAGGCAATTGATGGATCCAGATTGAGAGCATGGCTATCTCTACTTCTGATCTTTGAGCTTCATTTTATTTCAGACATGGAAAAAACCCTATTCTGATCTTTTGCTAAAGAGAAAGAGATTGAGAGATCTGTAGCATCACAATCAAATACAATTTGTTGGTACTATTAGGCAATAAAGACTTCTATATTCAGTCAATAATAATTATAAATGTCTCCTCAATTAATAAAGTAGTTCAGGTATTTTGTGTGTGGTAGGAGGAGAGGAAAAAAGAAAAATGCTAAAACATTTGTTTCTAAGATATTATATAGGGGAATGCAGCATTTTAAAAACGGAAAATGGCACAGGATAAACTATATTTAGTAACTGTCACATATGAACTGAAGTGTGTTCAAAAGAGAACTATCAGAAATGAAGAAATCAAACCATAGTACATGTGACAGAAGGAAGGGACTGGATATGAGTTTGATGAACATAATCTCAAGAGAAATGTGATAGATTTTCATCTTGGTTGGCAGAATCGTCATCTTAGAGAGAATAACTTCTGTGGCTCTTAGTTTCTCAAAGAACAAAGCCCATACATCTCTGTTTGTCATTTAAAATCTTGCACAATATGATCTCAAACTATATTTCCAAATTATGTCTTTCTAATTACAACCACAGCAGTTCTATCTTTCTTACTCCTACATTTTGCCGCATCTCATTTTTCTACCTAGAATGTCATCCTCCCCTTTTCTGCCTAAAGGATATTTTCTTATACTTAAAAGATCATTTTGGATTTCTAAGCAACTAGTTTCTTATTTTACACCTATATCTTCACTGAGATGGCCAAAACAATACAAAAATTAAATAATAAATCTACTCCATGATGAGAAAATCAGAGTGAATACCTGATACACACTGGAAAACCTAGGAATATCTGCTAGAGCTAGAGCAGGAGTTTCCAAGTGAGAAAAGACACAAACCAATTTTTAGTTTCCCCATCTAAGGTAGCTGGTTCCTTAAGAGACAAGATGAGGAGATGCAGGGTGCTCCTCATGGGACAAACAAGAACAGACCTCCAAGGATCTCTTCAGCTATGAGGGCTCAATGATATTCAAGAGCAGCTGTGATTGTATCACTGAGTTCCAAAGCTACTACTTCAACTAGACAAACAGCAGAGAATAAAAATACCAGAAACTAAGGCTTGGCCAGATTGTGTATGGAGAACAGGTCAAACAGAAAGTTGCATTCAAATGCTGTGATTTCTTCCTGATGTTAAACTGCTGAAACCACAGTAATTAAAGCAGTTTTGATATTAACTTCTCTTAGTCCTACTTTCCTCATTAGTAAAGCATAGATAATGATGATGATATCATCTAGTAATGAAGATAACACAAGATAACAGTGTTTTGATGTTTAACCAAGATAATGCATAGTGGATGATTAACATAATAAGTAAACAGGAATTTCTAGCATTAGGATTATTATTTTTGTTGTAATTTTCCATTTTTGTTTTTACACAGAAAAATTTGGATTTTAAACCACTTAGGAAATAACCCTACAGTATTAATTAAGAATTTGGGAGAAAATCTAGTTTGACTAAGACTTTTTTAAAAGCTTTACATTTGTTGAGGACTTTTTTTCCGTTTTATTTGAGATACAGAGAGACACACAGAGAAAGCGGCACAGTGAGACTGATAGATCTTCCATCTATTGGTTCACTCCCCAAATGTCCACTATGGCAAGGGGGGCTGGACCAGGCCAAAGCCAGGAGCCTAGAACTCAATCAGGGGATCTCACATGGATTGCAAAGACCCAATATTTGAGCCATCATCTGCTGCTTCCTAGGGTGCACATTAGCTGGAAGCTCAGTCAGAAGCAGAACAGGGACTCCGATATGATATGCAGGTGTTTTAAGTTGTTTCTTACATGCTGCACCAAACATTCATTTCAATATTTTTATTTACGTAACTGTGATGTTTAAACAAATTGTGATCCACATTCAAAATAGCCTATCATTCCAAAATAGCATTTTATAAAGTAAAAAAATATATATATTCTTGAGGTCTTATTAATTGAAAACAGGGAAAGGTTTACAAATCATTATGCCAAATCTGGCCCTTTTGGTATAAAATTTTATATGTGCATAGAGAAAATATTGAAAAATGCTAACTAAGTTAATGACTATTATGTTTGGATGGAAACACAATTATCGTTTGGTCATGTATCACTCATTGATTTGTTAATGATCTGCAGTGAGCAGGAAGTTATTTTATAATTCAGCAGAAAATTAGTGTGTGTATGGTGGGGGGGGAGAGCATAGAGAGGAAACAAGCTAGAATGAACCTCTTCCGTGAAGTCTTGTTCTACTCCCCTAGTCAGAATGGGAGTTTTATTTCTCTGTATTCTCATAGCATTTTGTTCTCATTTATTTTAAACATGCAATAATGGATTCCTTATGGAATTTTTTTGCCAGTTGACTAAGATCCTTCAAAATGGAAATAGTTCATGTTTTCTTCTCTTTGCTCTTCAGGTACTAATCTACACTCTGGAGTAGAGTAGATGCTCAGTGTTACAAGTTGAATTCTGTTTCTCAAGAAGACACGTTCCTATTATGGTCTAACCCCATAACATCTGTAAATTCACAAATAGGGTCTTTTTAGATGTAATCAAGTTCAGATGATATCATTAGAGTAAATTCTAATCCAATACAAGCAATGTCCTTATAAGGAGAGTGATACACAGACACAAAGGAGAATACCATGTGATGATGGAGGAGGAGATGGGAATGATGCATCTAAAAGCCAAGGAGTGTCAAAGATTGCTGGGAACACCAGCAACGGTGTTATAAATGCTAAGACAAAGGCACAGACAGAATCATTCCTGGATCTTTCAGGCACAGTATGGCCCTTCCCACAACTTGGAAACTGGGGAACTTCAAGTCCCTAAAATTGGAAAAGAGTAAATATTTATTGTTATAAACAACCACTCTGTGGTAATTTATTACAGCAGGCCTAGGAGACCCATAGCACCAGTTAATGAATAAATTGCTTTCTTACAACCCCAGTGATAAAATCAGAACCAGTGGATGGATTTTGGAAGCAGATTTTTGCTTTATATTAGAGAGAAACTGCTTAAAGCAAAGATAATTGAAAGGAGGATGACTACCTCAGTAAATACTGAGTTCCCCTTTGTGACAAAGAATATAGACATCTGCTGAATAAATATCTAGAAAAGCTATACAAGAAAACTCAAGTCACAGGGGCAGGCATTTAGCATGGCAGTTAGGATGCATCCCATTTCAGAGTGCCTGGATTCAAGTCCTGGCTCTGTTTTCCATTCCAGCTTCCTGCTAATGCACACCTTTAGAGGCATCGTGTGATAACTCAAGTGGTTGTGTCCTTGCCACCCACATGGGAGAACTGGATTGAATTTCTATCTCCCAGCTTTGATCTAACCCAGCCCTGGCCATTGTAAATATTTGGAGAGTGAGCCAGCAGATGATAGACATCTCTCTTTCTTTCTCTCTAGTTCTCTCACATTCAAGTTAATAAAATAAATAAACTTATGTTTAATGAAAGAAAATTCAAGTTAACAGGTAGTCGATTGAATATTGTTCCAAAACCCATGATTCTCAAATATGACCTCTGTTTCAAATTAACAAAATAGATAATAACTATTATGAAATCTTATTCTTGCAACTTAAGAACCACAGAAATGAATGTAAGAAAGACAACTTGTTATAGTTTTAATGGAGTCAGGTAATAATAGCACCATCTACTGTTACATGAACAATGCTATGATTCTGTGATATTTGTAAATTGCCTGCCATAGTTCATAATGGGTAGTCAATAAATTTGGTTTTCTTTCCTTTCCTCTTTCTAGAAAAAAATAATGAAACGAAACAAAACCAACAACAAAACCCTATTAAAATCTAGAGGATTTCAAATTTATTTAAAATAAATCCCTAAATCTGATAAAGGCAATTTGAATAATATGCAAAGTTCACTCTGCTTTAGACTTGAAAATTGTGTACAACCGTGACAATATTTGAGATGATGATTTAATCATTTATTGAATATTGATAAGTAAAAAATAATGTAAGTTTGAGTTAGTGCAGTGGCACAGCAGGGTAAGCCTCCATCAACAATGCCAGCATCCCATTTGGGCACTGGTTTCAGTCCCAGCTGCTCCACTTCTAATCCAGCTCCCCACTAATGGCCTGGGAAAGCACTGGAAGGTGGCCCAAATCCTTGGGCCTCTGTACACACGTGGGAGATCTGGATGAAGCCCTGGCTCTCGGCTTTGGCTTGACCCAATCCTGGTCGTTATGGTCATTTGGGGATGGTATATCGTTCTTTCTGTCTCTCTTCTCTGTCTGTATAACTCTGACTTTCAAATAAATAAATATATCTTTAAAAATACAAGATATAATTTCAAAAATATTAACATTATTTTTATAAAAATTATTAGAATAAAAAGAAATCTTTGCTCATTGTACTTGTATAGAATAAAACTTTCAACCAAGATACATTTAATTATAAGTGTTCAATGACTATAGGGATTAAAACATCTTTCAAATAGTTAATCTGTCACTGACTCACCTTCTCCATCTTGACAATGTTCCTGCTTGTTCTCATCAAAGAATAATTTTGTAAGAGTTTCAATTGGAAATCTTCTTTACAGTCTTGATTGAGCTATTTCTGACTTTACTTTATTTCCTCATATTAAAAATTCTTGAAAGGGCACCCATTTTTTTCAGCTAATAATGGAAAAATAGACTGCATTGATATGTTTAAGTTCTCTGGACCCCCTCTGTTCTTTAGGAATGGACTCATTGACTGAAATCATCACTAACAAAAAGGTCCTAAACTTGATGGAGTGTATGTTGAGAAAGAAAGTTTATATTTTTAAATTTTATGTTTTCATTTCATTTCCCACAAACTTTGTGAAATCTTCTCACAGAGAATACAAGTATATCTAATCCTCAACCTAAACAATTCCTGGGGAATGGTCATGTATGTGCCCTGTGCAAAGGTTAGCTCATTCTTTCAACATCTAAAGAAACTACACTTAGAGTTGGAAAAGCAGTGACTGATAACTGTTTATTTGAAATATGCCCCTAACTGTCCTGGAATTCTGAGATGTTAGTTCTCCTTCAGAAGTGTTTACCCACATTCACAAATCTTTCAGATGATGTCTGTCTAGAGTTGCTGACTCAAGTAATTTTTTCCAAATAGCCCTCTATGGTACCTTTCTATGTTGCTCCAACAAAAATATTTTCAAGAGCAAGGAATTTTTTTTCTTGAGGAAATATTTCTCCAATTTGAAAAGTTTATTTCAATAATTCTGTCTTTGGGAATTAAATAAACTGTGAAACTGAAGCAGCAAAATAGATGCTTAGTAGATGTTTAAACACCTGTATAAATTTTAAGCTACACATTATCAATTTCTTTTTTGAAAAATTTCTCATGGAATTTCCCACACTATCTGTTCTCATCATGAAAATATGGAAACAGCACAGTAATTAATTAATAGATGAGAGAAAATAGTTAAACATTAGGGAATGTGAATTCCATTGTTCACTTACTGCATTGAGATGTTGGAAATATAGCATAGGTTTTAGAATCCACAAGCTAGATTCAAATTCTAGCTCTGATATTCACTGTCCATGTGCCCCTTGGGCAATTCACTTCATTTCCAGTAGGCTCATGTGTAAATCAGAGTAAGTGATACCTGCATGCTATCACTGTTGTAAAAGTTGAATTAGATCCCACATCTAAACGTAGGGACACTTGAGCATTAATATTCTCCTTTTTATTCTATGATGAATAATTGGGGGTGGGAGGATAGGAAGAATCGAAACAATACTAGAAATTCTCATTGCGTGACTTTACCTTTTTTTCCAAAACAACATTGGATAGTTTATGGAGCTGGTTCCAGAGACGTTGGGGTAACATTATTTATTTTAGTTTCATTAGAAATCATGTGACTTGCAAGTAGACTGCACTTTCAGAGACAGAGATGTGAAACTAAGCGAAGGATGGGTAAATGTGATTGCATTTAAATATTTCTTAGTTCAAAATTTTCAAGAGCAGTTTCTCACTTAAGCCCACTCACATGTGTCTACAGTAACACATGGATATTTGAGGCAGAGTCAGATGCATTTCTGGGCTTGGCATAAGTATGCACATCAAAAACAGTTTGGATAATTTAAGCCTCCATATTTCCCAGTCATCTCATGGGCCTCCTGACAGAATGCTGTGAGTGAATGGTGTTGATATTAGAAGACTGCTGAGAAGCATAAAGACAAACTTCTGGGCAGTGTCATGGTTGGCTTTTCACAAATACAAAGGCTTCATATTCTTTCATTCAACACATATTGGGTAAGTAGCAACCTGTACCAGATTCTATGTAGTTCTAACTGGAAGACAGCAGTAGGCAAAGTAGAATAGCTCTTACCAACATGGAACATTCAGATCACTAAGTTTAGTGTCAGAAATATGTATCTTTAAGCACTTATGAAGGTGATTAGAGAATTAATACAAAAAAAAAAGGACTAGACAGACCAATGAACACAAGTGAGCTATTTAGTTGATATCTACTGAAGACACCTAAAATCCTGGATGGCAACTATGTTTTTGAAATAAGATTATATGTAGATGTAGTCACAACAATTACTTAGTAAGGGGTTAGAGTTGCTGAAAGATTTTTTGAATGTAAAATAATCTACATAGAAAATCTTTCATTTGGGTAACTCCTAAAAAATACTGATGATCACTATTTATCTATTATTTGAATTATCATTTTCTGGGGACCAAATTACAAGAATCTCCTCAAGAGAACCCCAAGCATAAATGTCTTTCTGAGTTCTCCTTTTAAAGATAAAATATCTATGTGGTTTATCAAGGTATAATATGACTGATGTTTCTCTTTTCTTATTTTAGTATTGAATTGTTTAAAATATTTATTTATTTGAAAGGTAGAGTTACAGAAAAAGAGAGAGAGAGAGAAAGAGAGAGAGAGAGAGATCTTCCATCTGCTGATTCACTCCCTGAATAGCTGTAATGGCCAAGGCATGGGCAGGCCAAAGCCAGGAGCCCAGATCTTCCTCTGGGTCTCTTTTTAAAAAAATTATTTTATTTATTTGAAAGGCAGATTGAAATAGAGAGAGAAGAAAGAGAATCTTCCAACCATTGGTTCACTCCCAAAACAGCCACAACTGTTCAGGGCTGAACCAGGCCAGAGCCAGAAGCCTGGAACTCCACCCAAGTGTCCCATGTGGAGCAGGGGCTCAAGGACTTGGGCCATCATTTGCTGCTTTCCCATGTGCATTAGCAGGAAGTGGATTGGAAATGGAGCTGCTGGAGACTCAAACTTGTTGTCTGATATAGGATGCAGGCATTGTTGGTGGTGGCTTAAGTAGGTATGCTACAATGCCACCCCAGGGAAAATGATATCAAGCATATCCAGGTGTACTGAATACTATGGTGGTTGAATTAGAGCAATATCTATTTCAATCAATGCAAAGGAGCTTATTTGGCTGTAAATCATATAGGCTTGCTCATATAGTTTCTACTAACCATTAAAAGGGCCTTAGTTGGTGTTTCAGCACTTCCAGTCATTTCTTAGTATTCTGAAATGTTTCCTATTTTCTTACATATAGCTTAAGAAGAATAAGAAAAAAATTTGTATTTGAAAAGTTGCATTCCTATGTTATCGAGATTAAAACTATCCCAATGTATTTTATCCAATCAAAAACAAGCAATTTTTTCCTATTTCCAAAATCAAGAGCTCTCATTTTCCTAAAAATAATTTTTCATCTTAGATAGCAATGGTGTGAATTTAAAAAGGAAAATCATTTCTTCTAAGGTCATCCCACGAACATTCAAGTTTTATAAACTGATTTCAGATATGAGTAGCTTTAGGAAATAATTTGTATGTATGAATATAATTATTCACAAAAATTAAAAGCTATTATTTTTAAAAACATTTTACAATTTGAATCCAAAAAAATACAAAAAATTAGTAAAACAAGAGATAGATTTTGAAAAAAATAAACAAAATTGACACACCATTGGCCCAACTCACCAAAAAAAAAAAAAAAAGGAGAAGACAAAATCAATAAAATTAGAGAGGAAAAAGGAAATGAAACAACAGATACCACAGAAATAAAGAGAATCATCAGAAGTTACTACGAAGAGCTGTATGCCAACAAACTAGGAAACTTAGAAGAAACGGATAGATTCCTGGACACATTGAGCCATGAAGCCATAAAAAACCTAAACAGATATATAACCAAGACAGAAATTGAATCAATAATAAAGGCACTCCCAACAAAGAGAAGCCCAGGACTGGATGGCTTCACTGTTGAATTCTTCCAAACATTTAAAGAACTAACTCCAATTCTTCTCATGTTATTCAAAACAATTGAAAAGGCGAGAACCCTCCTAAATTCTTTCTAGGAAGCCAGCATCACCTTAATTCCTAAATCCAGAAATGATGCGACAGAGAAAGAGAACTACAGAACAATTTCCCTGATGAACAGAGATGCAAAAATCCTCTACAAAATTCTAATCAATTGAGTCTAGCAACACATCGGAAAGATCATTCACCCAGACCAAGTGGGATTTATCCCTGGTATTCAGGAATGGTTCAACAATCACAAATCAATAAATGTGATATATCACATTAATAAACTACAGACAAAAATGATATAATTATCTCAATAGATGCAGAGATAGCATTTGATAAAATACAATACACTTTTATGATGAAAAATTTAAGCATATTGGGTATAGAAAGAACATTCCTCGAACAAAATCAAGGCAATTTATGAAAAACCCACAGCCATCATATTGAATGAGAAAAAAAAGGAAGCACTCCTACTGAGATCCGGTATGAGACAGCAATGCCCACTCTCACCACTGCTATTCAATATAGTACTGGAAGTGTTAGCCAGAGCCATTAGGCAAGAAAAGGAAATCAAAGGGATACAAATTGGGAAGGAGGAAGTCAAACTATCCCTATTTGCAGATGACATGATATATGCAATCCAAAATATTCCACTAAGATACTAATGGAACTCATAGAAGAGTTTGGTAAAGTAGCAGGATATAAAGTCAATATACAAATTCAACAGCCATTGTACACACAGACAATGCCAAGGGTGAGATTTAGCTTCAAAGGATCAGTCCCATTCACAATAGCTATAAAAAAACATCAAGTACCATCATTAAAATGTCCATTCTTCAAAAAGCAATTTACAGATTCAATGTGATATCAATCAAAATACCAAAACACATTCTTCTCAGATATAGAAAAAAAACGATGCTAAAATTCATATTGAGGCACAGGAGACCTCGAATAGCTAAAGCAATTTTGTACAACAAAAACAAAACCAGAGGCATCACAATACCAGATTTCAAGATGTATTATAAGGAAGTTATAATCAAAACAGCGTTGTACTGGTACAAAAATAGATGGATAGACCAATGGAACAGAATATAAACACCAGAAATCAATCTAAACATCTTCAATCAACTTATATTTGACCAAAGAGATAAAACCAATCCCTGGAACAAGGACAGTTTCCAACAAATGGTGCTGGGAACACTGTTCTTCCACATGCAGAAGTAGGAAGAAAGACCCGTATCTTACACCTTACACAAAAATCCACTCAACATGGATTCAAGATCTAAATCTATGACCCAACACCATCAAATTATTAGAGAACATTGGGGAAGCCCTGCAAGACACTGGCACAGGCAAAGAGCTCTTGGAAAAGACTCCAGAGGCACAAGCACTCAAAGCAAAATTAATAAATAGGGCTACATCAAATTGAGAAGTTTCTGTGTGGCAAAAAAAAAAAAAAAAAAAAAAAAAAAAAACCAGAAAAGTGAAGAAGCAAACAATGGAATGGGAGAAATTATTTGCAAACTATTCAACTCTTAAAGGATTAATAACCAGAATATATCAAGAAATCAAGAAACTCCACAACAACAAAACAACCCAGTTATGAGATGGACAAAGGATTTAAACAGATATTTTTCAAAAGAGGAAAGCTAAATGGCCAATAGACACATAAAAAAAAAGTTCAGGATCTGTACCTTTCAGAGAAATGCAAATCAGAACTACAATGATGTTTCACCTCACTCTAGTTAGAATGGCTTTCATACAGCAATCAAAAAAACTACAAAATCCGGAAAGGATGTGGGGAAAATGGTACTCTAATCCACTGTTGGTGAAGATGTAAACTGGTAAGGCTACTATGGAAGACAGTATGGAGATACCTCAAAAATCTGAATATAGAATTACCATATGACCCAAACACCCCACTCCAGGGGATTTACCCAAGGGAAAATGAAATCAGTAAACAGGAGAGCTATCTGCACCTCCATGTTTATAGCAGCTCAAGTTACAATAGCTAAGACATGGAATCAACCTAAATACCCATCAACCTAAGTCTGAATAAAGAAATTATGGGATATGTACACTATGGAATACTACACAGTGGTAAAATAAAAAAATGAAATCCAGTCATTTGCAGCAAAATGAATGAATCTGGAAAACGTAATATTTAGTGAAATAAGCCAGTCCCAAAGGGACTAATACCATATGTTCTCCCTGATCTGTGAGAACTAAAAGAGCACCTAAAACGAAATCTGTAGAAGTGAAATTGACACTTTGAGAAGGGATGACTTGAGCTTCCCTTGTCTTGACTGTTGAGGAACAGTTATGCTTTGTTTGTTTTTTTGTCATACTATTTGTTGAACTCTTTACTTAACATAGGATTAATTATATGTGTATAAAGTCAATTGAAAATAGATCTCAGTAAAAAAAAAAGTAGGAATAAGAGAGGGAGGAAGAAGTTTGTAAATCTGTATAGTTCTGCATACATTCCTATGGACTTACTTTTAAGGGTACAATTTAAAAACTTGTCATGGGACTCCAAATCCCATTAATCGTGGTGTTAAAAATACCATCTTAATTGTTAAAGTCATCATATTAAGTGTTAAAGTGAACATATAGATAAGATTAAGTGTTAAAGTGATCATATAAATAGAATAGTGTGTCTGGTAATATTAATAGGTAGAATTAAAAAGGAGAGAATGTTCCAACATTGGAAGCAGTTCACACAGCCGACTCATAGAATGACAATCACTTTAAGTAACACTCTGACCTCAAAATCAGCACTTAGGGCTTCCTGGACTAGCTAAAAGCTCATGAGAGCATTTCAGGCATGGAAAGCCAAAACAATGTTCTACATGAAGTATCTCTGTGAGTGAGACCCCAGCGGAAAGAAGTGGTCGTCAAAGAAAGATGTACTTTTCTCCAAAGGGAGATGAGGACTCCCACTTTGCTTATGGCCTTGTCCAAACACTGATGGAGTTTGTAGATTCAAAAGGCTTCCATAGCCTTGGAAGCTCATGTCAAGAGTCTCAGGTGGTCACTGATGTCATGCATAGAGTGTTAATTGTTAAATTAACAACAGGAGTCACTGTGCAAGTTCCCATGCAGGACCTCTGTGCTCCATGAGTTGCATTATGGAGTTAACTATAAAACTAGTTCTCAAACAGTTTTGTGTGTGTGTGTATGTGTGTGTGCCTAAACTGCTGAAATCTTAACTTAGCATACAGTTGGTCTTCTATGTACAAAGTTAACTGAAAATGGATCTTAATGGAGAATGGAACTGGGAAGGGGAGAGGGAGGAGAAGGAGGGATGGAAGGATGGGTGGGAGAACAGGTATTGTGGAAAGAATAAGTATATTCCTAAGGTTGTACTTATGAAATTTGTACTCCTTAAAAAATAAACTTAAAAATACAAAATAAAGTTATTATTACTTTTTTAATAATTTAAAAATAAAGTTAATGGAAAACATAATTTTAAAATAAGCTTATTATGGTGAAAAAAAATTAATATCCCTGCACTCAAGGAGATCTTCAAAAAGTCTGTTGAAAACATGTACAATGAAAAAAACTATATGTGAACTTCAAAAGCTTTTTGCACCAAAATAAACTGATTTTTAACTCTAAAAAGAAAAAAGAAAAAAAGAAAATCCTTGAAACAGCAAGAACCAGGGCAGCCCAAGGAAATAAAGGACACTGTCTTCAGGGGGCACCTCTTGAACAAGTGAGTAAGTATCATTCCCAAACTATCTTGGTCATTTAGCTCAAGATTCATTTTCTAGAAATAGAGAGCATGATTGGCTTCCCTTTGGTCTCAGGCCCATTTGCTGCCAGGAGAGGTCAAGATGCTTTGATTCGCCCTCTTGGTGAATGCTACAGTTAGAAATAAATAATTTCCTCAGGACAAAATAGTAATGCCTTACCCAAAGAAATGGGAATGAGCACTGGGAGGCCTAAATAAATAAATAAGTAAAAATAAAAATCTCAATAACTGAAGCATATAATATACTGACTATTTTTAAATAAAGGAGCCAGCATTTGTTCTTATTAACATTAAATTTCTATTACTTTGATAGCTGTATTTTAACCAAAAATAAACATTTGTAACCTTTTAGATGCATTCAATATTTCCAATGTGGCCAGAATAATGAAATTGTACACTTCTCTAATCAATTTACATTTTAGTATTTAGAGAAAAAATGTTTTTAGATATATACTTTTTTTTTTTTTTTTTTTTTTTACAGGCAGAGTGGACAGTGAGAGAGAGAGACAGAGAGAAAGGTCTTCCTTTGCTGTTGGTTCACCCTCCAATGGCCGCCGCGGTCGGCGCGCTGCGGCCGGCGCACCGCGCTCGTCCGATGGCAGGAGCCAGGAGCCAGGTGCTTTTCCTGGTCTCCCCATGGGGTGCAAGGCCCAAGCACCTGGGCCATCCTCCACTGCACTCCTGGGCCACAGCAGAGGGCTGGCCTGGAAGAGGGGCAACCGGGACAGAATCCGGTGCCCCGACCGGGACTAGAACCCGGTGTGCCGGCGCCGCAAGGCGGAGGATTAGCCTGTTGAGCCACGGCGCCGGCCATATATACTTTATTTTAAAATTTTCTTTATTTATTTGGGAGGCAGAGAGAGAGAGAGAGAGAGAGATCTCCCATTTGCTTGTTAATTGCCCAAATGCCCTCAATGACTAGGCTGGATCTGGTGCTAAAGCTGGAGCAGGGAACTCAACCTAGGTGTCCCACATGGATGGCAGACCCAATTGCTTGATCCAACATTGCTGCCTCCCAGGATCTGCATTAACAGGAAGCTAGAATCATGACTGGAGTCTGGTTTTAAACTTAGTACTTGGCAGCCAACTGAACTAGTCTTAACTGCTAGGCCAAATACTCACTCCATATTTTCAATTTTAAAATGCAAGATTATTTTTTTTTCTATTTTTTCCCTACTCTTGTCTCCCCAGCCTCTTACACACTCACTTTGGCTTTTATATATATATATATATATATAATGTCTGAGAAAAACTACAGCTATAATTTCTGTGTTCCAGGTCCTGCTTTTACCTCAACACCTAAAGCTTTTTAATTTGATGCTCATTCTTGTAATGTTTTCTAGATAATATTTTTCTTTAAAAGTAAAGGTCATTGACCCTAGTATATCCAACTTGACTTTTTAACATTTCTTTTGTCAGCTCAATCTTTTTTTTAAAGCAACACTTGTGAACTTTCTAACTTTGAAATCTATGCAGAAAGTGTATCTATTTTTACCATCTGTCTGTCTCACATTGTATTATTAAGAAAGAACTTTCAGTATGAATTTCATGAGACCAAGTGGGTGACTAATACCCATCACATGGTTGCAGGAAGAGTGCCTTAAGACTTATTACCCTGATTTCTGAAGACATCCTCTGCTCTGTTATCTGTCACTCTGCATCATTTGTTATGAGTTATTTAAAAAAAAATTTTCGGGGTGTTGGGAGATGCTCCTTGAGTGCAGGTGATGACTGTTTCTTGATCCAGGTGTTGATTGTGAGATATGTCCTATTTACTTTGTGAAAATTCATCCAGCTGCACACTTGGGAAAAGTGGGAGAAGAGGAAGAATGGTGAAGCTAGGAGCCAGGAATTCAATCCAGGTCTCTCATGTGGGTGGCAGGAACACAACTGCTTATGCCATCACTCCTGCCTTCCAAGGTCTGCATTATCAGGAAGCTGAAATTGGGAGCTGGAGCCAGGCATCAGATCCAAGCACTCTGATGTGAGACGCAGGCCTCCTATACCCCTAGACCAAATACCAGGCCCAAGAGACTGCATTCTTCTTCAATAAAGATGTGCTAGAAAATGTTACTTAAAAGATAAATCACTTTTGCTTAAGTTCCTTTATGCTTTGCTCCATTTTTATATTGAGATGTTCATTTTTTTTTTTTGACAGGCAGAGTGGACAGTGAGAGAGACAGAGAGAAAGGTCTTCCTTTTCTGTTGGTTCACCCCACAATGGCCGCTGCAGCTGGCGCACTGCTCTGATCCGAAGACAGGAGCCACGTGCTTCTCCTGGTCTCCCATGTGGGTGCAAGGCCCAAGGACTTGGGCCATCCTCCACAGCATTCCCGGGCCATAGCAGAGAGCTGGACTGGAAGAGGAGTGACCGGGACAGGATCTGGCACCCCCACCAGGACTAGAACCCGGTGTGCCGGCACTGCAGGCAGAGGATTAGCCTATTGAGCTGCGGCACCAGCCAGAGATGTTCATTTTTACATTGATCTATCAAAGCTCTTTTGAATCTTTTGACTCAGATCAAAGTCACTAGAGTTGTCCTTGACTTTTCTGTTTCTCTTACACTTTTAAAATATTTTTAAAGATGTAGTTAATTATTTGAAAGGCAGAGTTACAGAGAGAGAAATCTTCCATCTGCTGGTTCACTCCCAAATGGCTTCAATGGCTAGGGCTGGGCTACACTGAAGCCAGGAGCCTGGAGTTCTGGGTCTCCCACATGGGGGAAGGGTCCAAGGATTTGGGCCATCCTCTGCTGCTTTTCCAATAAAGTTGTATTGGAAATGGAGCAGCTGGGACTGGAACTGGTGTCTGTATGTAATGCCTGTGCTGCAGGCTATGGCTTTAATCCATTGATACACAGTGCTGACCCCTTTCTCTCTCTTTTTTTTTTTTTTTTTTTTTTTAAGGATTTTATTTATTTATTTGAGAGGTAGAGTTACAGACAGTGAGAGGGAGAGACAGATAGAAAGGTCTTCCTTCCTTTGGTTCACTCCCCAGATGGCCGCAACAGCCGGAGTTATGCCTATCTGAAGCCAAGAGCCAGGTGCTTCTTTCTAGTCTCCTATGCGGGTGCAGGGGCCCAAGGACTTGGGCCATCTTCTACTGCTTTCCCAGGCCATAGCAGAGAGCTGGATTGGAAGACAGGCAGCCAGGACTAGAACCAGCTCCCATATTGGATCCCGGTGCCACAGGCGGAAGATTTACTGCACCACGGAGCCAGCTCCTGAGCCCTTTCTCTTACATTTATCTTCAATCTGCATCAAAACTTTCAGTGGCACTTTCAAAATACACCCATTGTCCTACTACTTCTCCCACATCTCTGCTACCAGTGTCATCTTGTGCACAGATAATGCAGTGTTCAACCAAATACTCTCCCTGCCCTCCTCCCAAACTGACTCCTGCCCCCAGATCTCTTTAATCCGTGTATCACAAGCAGCTAGAGAGATCTGCCCAAATGTACAATAAATTAACTCAGCCCTCTGCTCCCAACGCTTCATTGGCTTCACACTTTACTCCAAGTAAAAACCAAAATTATTACTGTCGCTGGCAGAATCCTATGAAATTTTCTGGGTGTGACTTTTCTATTATCTTCTACTACTTATCCTTTAAATTACTCTGCCTTGCCATGGGGGGGTACTTCCTGTTCCTTCCACACAGCAGACAAGTTCCACCATCAAATTCTTGGCAGTTGCAATTCCCTCTACCTCAAATGCCCCTTCTCAAGATTCCCATCCACACATCTCACTCTCCTCACTGTAGGTCATTTTTTTTTTTTTTGACAGGCAGAGTGGACAGTGAGAGAGAGAGACAGAGAGAAAGGTCTTCCTTTGCCATTGGTTCACCCTCCAATGGCCACCACAGCTGGTGGTTGCCATTGGTTCACACCTCCAATGGCGCACCGCACTCATCCGATGGCAGGAGCCAGGTGCTTTTCCTGGTCTCCCATGGGGTGCAGGGCCCAAGCACCTGGGCATCCTCCACTGCACTCCCTGGCCACAGCAGAGGGCTGGCCTGAAAGAGGGGCAACCGGGACAGAATCCGGTGCCCCGACTGGGACTAGAACCCAGTGTGCAGGCGCCCGAAGGCAGAGGATTGACCTACAGTGGCCAGCGCCGCTGGCCACTGTAGGTCTTAATAGAAATGTCATCTTGTTGATACCTTTCCTGATCACCTTTAAAGTTACAGTTGTAACTGTCTCCATCCAGTGTTTCCTGTCCTCTTCCCCTGCTTCACTTTGGGCCTTACCATTGTGTAATAGGCTGGACATATACATGGATAGACATAAACATGGATAGACATACAAAAAAATAGATATAAATATATATATATCTATACATATAGATACATATATGTATAGATACGGTAAGATATTTTTGTGTGTTCTTTGTTTTTTGTTTATTTTTAACAAATTATTTATTTTGGGGGGGAGAGAGAGTATATGAATATACTTCCATTCTCTGGTTCACTCACAATGGCCAGGGCTGGGTAAAGCTGAAGCCAGGAATCAGAAACGTAATCCAGGTCTGCCACGTTGGTGGCAGGAACCAAACTGCTTGTGCATCATTATGACTTTCCAGGGTCCATATTAGCAAGAAACTGGAATCAGCAGCTGGAACTACATATCGCACCCATGCACACCAATGTGGGACACAGATCTTTTAACCACTAGATTAAATGCTAACCCTGAGAGATTGATTTATATACCTTTAGTAATCTATTGTCAACAATAGAATTACATTCCTGAAAATGATGCTATTATTAAAACCACTGTTAGCAATAACAAAGTCTCAGGGAACAGATGATATGTTTAAAACAATCAAAATAATATTACATACATAAATTTGAAACATGGTAAGTGGGAGTTATAGAAGGCATCTTCTTCCAAAGGAACCTATATTAATTAATAATAAAATCCTACCATCAGGCACACATACATTTCCTTTAACAATTAAGAAAGTATTCCTGAGAGCCCAACATTGTGGCCCACTTGTGATACAGGCATACCATTGAAGTGCTGGTTTGAGTTCTGGTTACTCTGCCTCCCATCCAGCTTCCTGCTAAATGCACTTGGGAAGGAGATGGATGCTGGCCCAAGTACTTGGGTCTCTGAGATCTCTATGGAGTTCCCAGATCTTGGTTCATAGCCCTCCTTGTTGCTGGCATTTAGGGAGTGAATCAGCACATAGAAGATCTCTTTTCCTTTTTTTTTTTTTTTTGTTAAATATATATATATATATTGGAAAGGCAGATTTACAGAGAGGCAGAGAGAGTGAGAGCGAGAGCGAGAGCGAGAGAGAGAGAGAGAGAGAGAGAGAGAGAAAGAGAGGCCTTCCATCTGGTGGTTTATTCCCCATGTGGCTGCCATGGCTGGAGCTGCATCAATCCCAAGCTAGGAGCAGGAACGTCTTCTAGGCCTCCTACACAGGTACAGGGGCCCACCGTCACCCATACAGGTTACTGGCACTAAGGGCAGCATTTTACCCGCTACACCAGAATACCAGCCTGGAAGATCTCTTTTTCTTTTAATCCCTCTCTTTCTGTCACTCTGCCTTTCAAAAAACACAATTGTTGAGACTTTCTTTGTCACTAAGCAGGTTTACTTACAAGTTTTCATTTCTGTAGACAACTGTCTTTTCTATATTTTTTGTACCAGGCTTTATTAAAATAAAATTTTTATGTGTTCATATATTAATTCTTTCCTACTTCCCAGTGTTAGATTGTTATTTATTGGTACATACCAACAAACCAATTTAGTGGATTATGGACATTTGATTTTTATTTGTATGCATCTCATAAATACAACATTAGGAACATAGTAATTCTTCCCATGTTACCTGCCCTCCCACCCACTCTCCCCTTCTCTTCTCCCTTTCCTGTTTACTCCAAGAAAAAAAAAAGAAAAAGAAAGAATGGAATTAAAAAAACCTATGAGAATTGTTGATTATGGACATTTTTAATAGAATAGAACAAAAAAAGCAAAGATATATTGTGAATATTGAATATCCAAGGTAAATACCATAAAACTTCTGTTTTAGTTGTATATGTGTGAGTGTGTGTGTGTGTGTGTGTGTGTGTGTGTGTTGGGATCATGATATGCAATGGATTTACTGGTGAGAGTTGCAGTGAAAGAGGTTGGAATACACTGTTCTAGACACATCTGCTGGCTTAAGCCACTTCATGTCTTGCATTTAATGTTTGCTTTAACCAATAAAATATTCTCAGGTGTGTTTCTTTGGTGATAGGAACTGACTAGCATCAGACAGGTTTTGGAATCAAAAGGTTGTCAGCCATGAAGTATGTCATTGCCAAAAAGGCAGGCTTCTGAGTGAGAATGAAAACAAAGAGGTTGACCAGTACTACTCAAGTGACCATTAGCAAAATGATTATCACTGCTTCAATCAGTGATTCCTTCGCTTGGATTGTGTCTTCCATGATAAACAGGGTTAAATAATGTGTTTTAAAACTACAAGTACAGAACGAAGTATTATGAATCTGTTTGCTTCAATTTCAAGAGAACATTGCATGACTCCATAACATCCTGTATTTGTTTCAGAACCCTAATCCAAATTCATACTCTGTCTTCAGAATGCCATTAACATGAATGGTTAAGAAACAAAATATGTTTGATTACAATTTGCTGATCCACTCACAAGTGCCTCCTGAATCTTTAATATATCATAGTTTCCCTCACCCTGAATCCAACCCCTTTCCATTAGGTAAGCATAGTGAGATTATTTCAATAGAAGGAACATCAACCTGTTTTTTTCCCTGTATTTGACCCTTGTGAAAGTGTGTATATATATATATATATATAAAACAACTAATGACCTACATTATTTAAGAATGGCCATATGGAAATAGCCATAACTTTGCCATTCTGTAACATCTGGAGTTTCATCTGGCTCAACAGAATAGTCTGGGTGTAATCTAGTAAAAAGATAACTTGAAGTATGGTTGTGATTTCCAGGATATTAACACTTAATAATTTGTTGTTGTTGTTAACTACCTCTTCAATACTTCAAACACTTAGTGAGTACCTATGATGTCCTCAAATACTTCTTTTGCTTTGTTTTTGTTTTTTTTGTTGTTGTTGTTGTTGGTGTTCAGGATAGAAAGATGATTAAGATGTAACATCTGGGCCGGCGCCGCGGCTCACTTGGCTAATCCTCCGCCTGCAGCGCCGGTACCCCGGGTTCTAGTCCTGGTCGGGGTGCCTGATTCTATCCTGGTTGCGCCTCTTCCAGTCCAGTTCTCTGCTGTGGCCCGGGAGTGCAGTAGAGGATGGCCCAAGTCTTTAGGCCCTGCCCCCGCATGGGAGACCTGGCTCCTGGCTTCGGATTGGCACCGTGCGCCGGCCGCAGCGTGCCAGCCGCAGCAGCCATTGGGGAGTGAACCAACGGAAAAAAAGGAAAACCTTTCTCTCTGTCTCTCTCTCTCACTGTCCACTCTGCCTGTCAAAAAAAAAAAAAAAGATGTAACATCTAACCTTCTGGAACTTTTAGTCCAATGATCTATATTCTACTTGAATTTGAATGGAAGCATTAGTTGTAAAGTCTATGTTGCCAACTATTACATTTAAATATCCAATTTCCTCTATATTCTATAACTAAGCGCAATTTTTAGCATAAAAAACTAGTAACTGCTCATTAGTAAAGAAATGTTATAGAAATGCTCAAATAAAAATGAAGATTTCCTGCATTGATGTCATCTATTGTTTGTAATTAGACCGTATTTCAACCTGACCATATTACACAAAGTACTGAAAAAATTATTAAGTAGTTATTTTTCCATAAGACACTGAAATATTTTTCCCTAAGAAAATATAAATAATAAAGGAGGCAAGTCAACTAGGAGACCCTGTGCTAGCAAAATACTGCCAGGATCTGGTGACTAAATATGAATATCTCCGAAGAGCCCTGTTGGATGTATTTAAAGGAACAGAAGATTTATTAACTAAACACACAGTTTGGAGGATTTCTAATAAAAGATCATGCATTTAACTCACATGGAAATACTAAGTATCAGAATTTGCTCCAAGACCATAACTTTTAGCTCACCCTAATGATATTAAAAGAAATCTTCAAAAATCAGGTTTGGGTTGAGCACCTCCTTGACTGACATCATAGAGGCTAACTCTACGGTCTGCTTTTTAGTGACCAAGAGAAAGAGTAAAGAGCTAGGCAGAAGGAGCAATGTAAGGCTAGGCAGCAGGCCAATTAATGACTGCTTTACCCAGCGATCTGTCATCAAGGAGACTCAACAAGGCCAGTCCACCCCAAATGGCATCTGTTTCTGATAAGAGAAGCCAAGGCATTGGTCAAGCATCTGCTGTGACAGAAATTGCCTTCTGTCAGCTCTGCCAAGAGCAAGGCCACTGGAAATGGAAGTGCCCTGGCTGTCAAAGGATTCCTGGTTCAGAACCACAGACCCGGTTGGCCCCAAGCTAAAAATCTTTTAGCTCTGCCCAGCCTCTGCCCAGCTTCCAACTCTAACCACTATTGAGAGGATGGCCTAGGGTCACTGAAATGTAAATTGCCTATTTGTACCAGCCTCCTATTCAGTTCTTCTCCTAGTCAAGCCACATAATGGGAGTCAACATGGTGCCTCCCTTGGGGCCGGTGGTGTGGCTCAGCAGGTTAACGCCCTGGCCTGAAGTGCCAACATCCCTATGGACACTGGTTCAAGACCCGGCTGCTTCACTTCCAATCCATCTCTATGCTGTAGAAGATGGCCCAAGTCCTTGGGACCCTGCACCCACATGGGAGACCAGAAAGAAGCTCCTGGCTTCAGATTGGCACAGCTTCGACCATTGTGGCCAATTGAGGAGTGAACCAGCAGATGGAAGACCTCTCTCTCTCTCTCCCTCTGCCTCTCCTCTCTGTATAACTATGACTTTCGAATAAATAAATAAATCTTAAAAAAAAATGAAAAAACACGGTGCCTCCCTTATGAAGACTCACATCTCTCTTGTAATTCTCTTCCAGCACCCCACTGATAGGTCTGGGCCTCACACATACCTGGCCAGGACTTAAAGCCTATCTGAATATTATTAGGCTTAAAAAGCACTTCCTTCCAGTTCCTAAAAAACAGAGCTTAGAGAAACAGCTAACTTAGACAGTCCTGCACCTATCTGGACAGGTCCTCACTGAGGAATTAAAGGACCTACCTCTTGAGGGGGAGTGCAAAATAATCCAAAATGTAGATGGTTTATTAATCTGCTACCTTTCCCAACCTGAGATTCTGGTCTTGTGCATTAGCTTAACTTCCTAGCAAAACATAGCTACCAGGCATCCAGGAAAAAAGCATGGCTAGTCCACCAGAAAGTTAATTATTTAACCCTTATCCTCACCCCTCAGGAGAGAAAATCATCCCCAAGAGAGGATACAGGCCCTGCCACAAATTCCTACTTCTGCAACTTTCAGGTAGTCCCAGCATTTCCCTAACAGGTTATGGATCCCTAGATACAGAGAAATAGCAAAGTTCTTAAGTCAGGCTCTCGCTAAGGAGCCAAAGCAGAGCCCCCTCCCTTGGGAAAAACAAACAAACAAAGCACAGCTTTCGTGCATTGAGAAGCTGCCCTGACTAAGGCTCTCACAAAAGGATTGCTAAATTCAGTCCATGAAAACAGGCAGGCCCTAGTCCTGCTAACTGCTACCCAAGAAAGTGCCCTCAAACTAGGGTCAAACTAAATGGGTACAAAATCATGTTCATGCTGTCTTGGATGAGACCAGACAACTCCAGGACCAGGTCAGACAAGGCTAAAATATCTGGCCTAGCATCTGGTCATGAAAATCCTGATAGTTGCCTGTCCTTGGAGACACCACATCCACATTCTTTTTGCTTCTCCATAACTATTGTGTTTTAATGTGTCTCTAACAGAAGACAAGCATCCAGCTCCATGTAATTCTGAGACAAGGCTTCCATCATCAAACAAGATGACCAGACCTATAGACCAAGCAGTTAATGCTCACCAAGGCCACTCTCGAACATCATAGGACAGATAGCAAGAGAAAAATACCTATATCCATCTCAACACCCATTTGTCACCTTCTGAAGCAGCTACAGAAAATGGATCTTCAGCCATTTATCCCCATAAGATTATGGGTATTTTCTCTTGAGGAGGAAGATGTTAGATAGGAAGTTAGAAATTAGCCTATGTGTGTGAGAAGGGCCTGCAGCTGATATGTACAGCATCTGCATTTCAAAGTCACCCTGATAACCTTCCAAGTACACTCAGTACCTGCATTTCAAAGTCCTGCTCAGACCATGATGATCTTCAATGTGGTCCTAGCCCTTCCCCCCCCCCCCCCCCAAGGAAAACTCCCAGGAGAATTCTCTATCCTCAAGACCAAATGGGTTACCTAACCTGATAATATGGGGCAATAAAACCTGCACAGATATCCTAGGGGAAGCCCCTCTGCCCCAGTGCTAGGGTGCTGGCAACCCTGGGGAGGAATTTGCTAATTTACTCTCAAACAAATCCTTTCTCCTATAGGAGGAAGAGGGGAAAGAGAAACCTAGACCCCTTTTTCTTTATAAGCCCCAGTCTAAACAAAGACTGTGCACTCAGCTCTCTGCTCTCCGCTGAGCCACCCACTTGGCTCATGTAACCTTGTAACCATGTAACCTTGCTTTCCCCCAGTCTGAGTGACTGGGCACTCTCCCTCTGTCCCTTCCATTCTACTGGATGCCCTGTCCCTAATAAAACCTTGTTACTTTGAAAAAAAATAAAAAGATCATGGAAGCTTTACCTAAGGGCACACATAACAGTCAGCAAAGACTTAAAGCTGAATCTTTCCCAATCTGAAATCAAGGAGTAAGCAAGGAAAAGCCAAGAGACTCCCTGAAAAAAATTCCATTTGGTTCAGAATCCACCTAAATCTTCTAGCACTTTTTGGGACAATCTATGCAGTGGGACCAATCATAGTAACTTATCAAGAGACCATTTTAAAGAGCTTATTTCAGAGCATGCACTGCTTCCTGTTTCAAAGAAATCATAGACCCTTTGGCATCCTTGGCAGCAATAAATAAATAATCTCTAGGACTAAAGGGAAGGCAAAGTATTGAGATAAATACAATAGTGAGAAATAAACTTAGCTACTGTAGTAGTTTTCCAAATATTTGTTCTCCAGACACATTCAGATTTTTAAAATTACTGAGGACCCCAAAGAGCTTGATGAGGTTATAACTATTGATATTTACCAATTAGATTCAAACCAAGAAAAAAATGTAAATATTATTTAATGCATTAAAAATAATATACCTATTTCATGTCACCATAACTAATCAATTTTTATGAAAATAATTTTTGTATGACCTATCTCTACAGGTGTTGTAATAGCTTGTCATTAGTGTTTAAAAGGGGGTGGGGTGCGATGGGCACTGTGGCTTAGTGGGCAAAGTCTCTGCTGCAGTGCCAGTGTTCCATATGGGCACCAGTTCAAGACCCAGCTGCTCCACTTACAATCCAGCTCCTTAGGAACACAGTAGAAGATGGCCCAAGTGCTTGGGCCTCTGTACCTATGTGGAAGACCTGGAAGAAGGACCTAGCTCTTTGCTTGGGCTCAGCTCAGCTCTGGCAGTTGCAGCCATTTGAGGAGTGAACCAACAGATGGAAGAACTTTCTCTGTCTCTCCCTCTCTGTCTGTAACTCTAACTCTCAAATAAATAAATAAAATCTTTAAAAAAAATCCTGAGGCCAACTAACTTTGTAAAGAGGAGAGGATTATTTTAGCTCACTAATATGGAAGTGAAAGGTCTAAGTGCTTCATCCGGTGGAGACCCTCTTGTTGGCAGAGCCCTGAAGCAAATCAGAGCATCAGATGGGAAGAGACAGGCAGCATATGTGTTTGCCTAAAAGTTTTTGGTTTTTTCTCTTGTTGTATCTTGATGCCTTCATCAAGATACAACCATGGGGGCCACATCCTATTTTATAATCTAATCAAATTAGTTCCTAAATGTCCTGTTTGTAGACATACTGGATTAATTTTCTACGCTCTTAGTCCTAGCAGCATAAATCTTTGAGGACTAAACTGTTGGATGAATTCAGATCATAGCTTGTGTCTCCTGGTCTTTGACATATTGCTCTATATACCAAGAATTCAAGATTGCGATTGCTCCTTACCTTCAACATAGGCAATGTGTAACAGGAGGAATGATAGGGTTTCCCTCCAAGACAGAGGGCAACTTGCTTACTGTCTGTTATAAATGGCAGGGTCCCCAAATTCAGTTTCCCTCTCCTGTTCAGCAACCCACTGTGTGTCATCCCTCTAAGCCCATTTGTGTTACACTTGGGGAACTGATGCTCACTGTGGGGAAACCAGTGTAAATATACTCAGGCTATTTGTGTGGTGTAAAAGTCAACCGTGATACAAGAGTATTGTGTCTTCTATCATCTCCCATTAAAACTGCAGTAAACTGACTTGTTAACTTGAAAATAGGGAAATATCTCTGATCCTTTACAGTTCTTGACTACAACTATATTTTTAACAACAAAAAGAAGTAACAAAAAGAGTAGCATTGACATTTTTAAAAAAATCTTTGAGGCTTGGTTTAATTGAAAAGAATTCAGCTCTTATATCTGATTCGATCTTTCGCACTATGTCGTTTTGGTTGAAATCCATGAGGAAGATCTGGCAGCGTACAGCATGACTTTGCAGACCCATGAAAGGGCCTCAGTACTCTAGTGGTCCTCAGCCCACACACAGTGCTGATGATCTACAGCCAGGCAGATTATTGTCTATGTTAAGATGCTTTTACTGTTGGATACAGTTCCACAAAATTCTTCCTCTGGAAGATGAAGTTGCAAATAATTTGTTTCATTACTTTGATTGTTGTTTTTGTTACTTGTTATTTATTGTTTGTTTTAAGAACCTTCTGAAAATCTACTTATCCAAATATTTAACCAATAAATTTGCCTTCATCAGGGTAATAGATCACTCATTGGTCTTATCAGAGACTGCTTATTTCTCAAGGCTAATTTCTATTTTTTAAGATTTATTTTATTTATTTGAAAGACAGAGTTAAAGAGAGAGGTAGAGACAGAGAGAGAGAGGTTTTCCATCTGTTGATTCACTCCCTAGATGGCCTCAACGGACAGAGCTGCATCAATCCGAAGCTAGGAGCCAGGAGCTTCTTCCAGGTCTCCCTGGTGGGTGCAGGGGCCCAAGGACTTGGGCCATCTTCTTCTGTTTTCCCAGGCCATCAGCAGAGAGCTGGATTGGAAGAGGAGCAGCTGGGACTAGAACCGGCACCCATATGGGATGCTGGCACTTCAGGTCAGGGCTTTAACCCACTGTGCCACAGCACCGGCCCCTCAAGGCTAATTTCAAAATCATTCCTTTTTTGATCCCACAAATCCTAAACTATTATTTTATAAACTTTGGCTAATCCCAATTAGTCCTCCTAATCACATTGAAAGACCTACCTTAAAATAGACTCTCCAGCCCTTACAAATATTCAGCCTTTCATCTCCTTTTGCAAGATACTGCTAAAGCACGGTCTGTATGGCGATCCCACATATATACTTAGTACACAAAGCAACAAATTTGACTTTCCTTCTAATTAAACCAATTAAAATATACGTATTTTTATTTGAAAGGGAGAGAGAAAGAGAGAGAGAGCGCGTTTCAATCCACTAGTTTACCTAACAATGCCTGCAATAGCCTGGGCTGGGCCACACCAAAGCCAGAAGCCCAGACTCAATACTAGTTTCTCACATTAGTGGTAAAAGCCCAACTACTCCAGCCATCACTGCTGCCTCTCAAGGCGCACAGTAGCAAGAAACTGGAATCAGGACCAGAGATAGGACTCAAATCCAGTCACTCCACTTTAGGATGTGTGCAAGATAGTTGCAGTCAATTATCTATTTTGTATTTGAATTATTCCTTTACCAATAACTAAGATCTAAATTTTAAGGTACTAAGACTCAAAATGCTTAATAATCTTCTCTGTACTTAGGAAGAGAAAGTTTTGGGGGCCTTCATTACAAGAAAAAATCTTGGTATCAAATCTATCATTAAATTCCATAAAATTAGGGTCCAGATTTAGCAAATAAAAATAACCAATTAATTGATTCAGAAAAACAATAAATCATTTAAAGTATTAATATGTCTCAAATATTTCCTTGGTATACAGTGTTTTATGAGGTAACTTTATATAACATTTGTGCTGTAGGATTTGTGGCTCCACTTTAACAACAAATATTTTTATTTGCTTGTTATTTTTGAGCCTGAAAGATCTCAAGCACTTGATAAGATAAGATACAGTAATTATTTTACTATAGATTTGGAAGTGATTACAGATACAAGTGTGAGAAAGAAAACACAAAATTTTAAGGTAGATAAAAAAATCTCTTATGCTACCAAAGAATTCTGAAACTCTGTTTTGTTTAAATTTTAGCATAAATTTTAAGATTTTAACAATTAACTGCAGAACAAAAAAAATGATGGAATGAAGGCCAGAATCAAACTATATACAGAGAGAGGTGTGGAATTGCAGTACATGGTATATAAGAAAGTAACAGGGATTGGGATGCAGATGTGATGGCAAAGATGAGACTATAAAACAGGTGTCAAATTTTTCAAGCCTTAAAGGCTCCATATATCGAAAAGGTATGAATCCTGAGTCCGGATTTCAGAGCATAAACATATTACCTCTAAAGTTCAATCCTTTGCTGATAGTCAAAATTTGTTGAGACCATCTGTTGTTCAAGAACAGCAAAGAGCAAGAGCAACCTACAAATTTTTTATTGTACTATGCATATGTGAAAAAATTTTGAGGATTAATCTTTTATATTTTCTTAAAGACTATTTGTTTTATTTAAAAGGCAGAGGAACAGAGAAGGAAGGGGAAGGATGGAAGGGATCGGGGGAGACATACTCATACACACAGAGAGAGAAAAAAAGAGACAGAGGAGAGAAAGAGAGAGAGAGAGTGAGAGAGAGAGAGAGAGAGAGAGAGAGAGAGAGAGAGAGAAATGGCCTTAATAGTCAAGTCTGGGCGAGGCTGAAACCAGAAGCCAAGACTTCCATCTTGGTCTCCCACAGGGGTAACAGGAACGCAAGCACTTGGTCGTTTGCTGCTGCCTTCCCAGGAGCATTAGCAGAAAGCTGAATTGGAAGCAAGGTAACTGAACTCCAAACCATGCTCCAATATAGTGTACTGGCATTGCAAGAGGCGGCTTAACCCACCACACAACGGTCTCTGATCTTTTACGTTTTAATAGCATGGTAGCATGGAGAATGTATCAAAGAGAAAGGTAGAGGACTTGAATTTAGTCTCAGATCTGTAACTACTTGACATCTTCATTCTGGAACAAGTTAACTCCTTTATGTAAGTCTGCTAGGGCTTCCATAGCAAAACACTGCAGGTTGGTAGCTTAAACAACAGCAATTTATTTTCTTGCAGTTTGGTGGCTTGGCAGTCTGAAATCCAGATGTCAGCGGGTTGATGTCTTCTGAGTCCTCTCTATTGGCTTATAAATTGAAGGCTGCTCTCTGTGAGGGAGCTCCGGACTCAAAGCAGGCCAGACTAATGCCATCCCAGCATGAACACGCTAAACAGAACTGGATGGAAGCCTCTTGTAACAGACACTTATCAACGATGACAAGATCTAGGTTTCAATAAAAACAAGCTAGAAAGGGTTTCATTAAGACTATCCCCAGCCTTCGGAGTAACCAATGTGTAACCATTACCTTTGTTCCTTGGAGATAACCTGTTACAGACATACAAATACTCCTGGACGGTGAGACCTCAGTGGCTTGGTCATTCTTTCTACCAGCCCCTCTGTTTGTTTGGAGTGTTTCTTCCTTTCTTAAATAAAAAGTCACTTCTACTCGTGTTGTGTCCAGTCTTGTAAATTGTCATCAACACGAGGACACAAACCGGGACTCATCTTACTGGTTTTCCTGCAACACCTGTGTCTTCTCATTATCTTCCCTCTAAACATCTAGGTCCAAATTTCCTCTTCTCATAAGAACATCAATCATAGGGGCTCATCCTAATGACTTCATTTTAATTTAACTTCCTCTTGAAAGACCCTGTCTCCAAATACAGTCACATTCTGAGGTACTGTAAGTTATGACTTCAACATACAAATTTTAGGTGGGGGGGGGGGGACAAAGCCCATGAGAGTTCCCCTTTCTGAATTTTGTTTTTCTCTCTTATAAAATAAGGATATGGAAACTGATCATTTCTAAAGTCTCTTCTTACTCTATGATTTATACATCATAAATCATAGTTACCTGTTATACTTCATGGATTACAAAATTAAAAGTAGCAGCACAAGCATGAAGCAAACTGATATTCCAGCCCTGAATATCTGAAATCATGATGCTATTATAATGTTAATGAATATCACAGATGGTAAATGTTCATTTGAATTTCAAATAATTGAAGCTTTTCAAATGTAATGAAACAATTCAGCAAATTCTACATAGTGGGAAAAGTGTATATTTTTTTATTGATTCCAGAAGTCACAGCATGACATATCTGTTGAACTGTCACCTATTGACCCTAAGGTCAAAGGTCTTTTATTGAGACTACTAATAATCAGTAACTCTATAATACCATAGTCTATGGTTTGAGGATATAGGAAAAGATTTGTTTTATTTTTTGGTTTTTCAAATTATGTAGTTATAGCTAAATTAATTATATGTTATATCTGTTTTTTTCAATCCTTAGCTTTCTTTATTAATGGCTTATCAGGAGGGAAAACTTTGTCTCTATATTTACTTGAAAAAATTTAGGGGGAAGCCCCCTATAGCCTCTCCCTGCTAGGTTCAGAGGCCATCATAAACTCTTCAGTTTCATTTTGGTGGAAGCCACAGCATCATGAATGCCTTCAATAAGAAGTGATCTAGACAGGTGCATAATAAAACCAACTACACAGAATGCTCTGAAAAGTACATTAAAAATAAGACCATCTAGGCCTTACCCCCAGCATCTTGATGCAGCATTTCAAGAATAGAGCCCAAGAGTCAAAATTTTGGTCAAAAATATCACCCCTGACCTCTGCCACAGAAGATTTTGATGTAGCTAGTCCATCTGTGTTTGCAATTGCTTCAGAACCCTGGATCTCAGGGCTGATGCTATGATGCAGTGGGTAAAGCTGCCATCTACAGTGCCAGCATCCCAAATGGGCTCTGGTTCGAGGCCCGGCTGCTCCACTTCCTATCCAGCTCTCTGGTCTGGGAAAGCATTAGGAGATGGCTCACGTGCTTGGGCCACTGCACCTGTGTGGGAGACCAGGCGGGAGCTCCTGGCTCATGGCTTTGGATCCGTGCAGCTCCAGCAGTTGCAGCCAGTTGGGGAGTGAACCAGAGGAAGACCTCTCTCTCTCTCTCTCTTTCTCTCTCTCTCTCATGTTCCACCTCTCCTTCTCTCACTGTGTAGCTCTGACTTTCAGATAAATAAATAAGCAAACAAAAAAACAAATAAAACCCTGGATCTCATAGGACTTTGCCCATGGAGCATGGCCTATATTACACAAGGTCAAGAAGGATGTGTAAAGGACTAGTAACATATTGTGAAGGTATGGAGATAAATTTGAGCTACTCTACTATATTTAGAAAATCTATTCCCCTAATAATCAAATATCATAAGTCTCCAGTGAGGTTGTCCTAATTTTATGCATACATTTGGAAAGAAAAGAACTAAGACTCTTCTCTCGCCTGATGTGACTCTGATGTACACTTTCTCTGTACCATTCATTTGTAAGGAAAAATTGTGAGATACTTCGAAACTCAGTGTCTAGTTCAGCAATTTAGTCTATCTTTTCCTTTGACTATTATTTTACAACTCTGCAGAGGCAGAACTGTGGAAAAGTGATAATGATGAGAATAATTTCTGTATAGAAAGGACAAGTGTGCTGGACCAGCACTGTGGCATCACAAGTAGTCACCTGTGACACAGTCATCCCATACGAATGCTGGTTGGTGTTTCGGCTGCTCCACTTTTGATCCCGCTCCCTTCTAATGCCCCTCAGAAAGCAGTGCAAATGGCCTACATGCTTGGGCCCCTGCCCCGAAAGGAAGACCAGGATGGAGTTTCTGGCTCCTGGCTTTTGCCTACCACTGTCCCTACCATTGCAGCCATTTGGGGAGTGAACCAGTAAATAGAACCTCTCTCTCTCTCTCTCTCTCTCTCTCTCTCTCTCTCTCTCTCTCTCTCTCTCTCTCTCCTTCTCTCTGTAACTGCCAATAAGTCAAACCTTCTTTAAAAAGAGAGTTGTGTGCATGAAGTGCCAATGATGATTGCTTTGCAGATAATGACTAGTTTTACCAGTTTTACACCGACTTACAAAAGTCATTTCATTATTCTGTATCTGACAATAAAGGTTTGGTACTCTGAGTTTTCATTTGAGTGGCTTATTATATCTTATTTGTTCTGTCATTAATTGGATTAAATAGAATATTTGACAAACGTTAATTAGTATGATAAAATTTAAAAATGTATCTTTTAGAAGGAAGTACCTTTCTCTGAAGGGAGGAGAGAACTTCTACTTTGATTATGGCCTTGTCTAAATAAGGTCGGAGTTTGTGAACTCAAGAGGCTTCCATAGCCTTGGCAGCTCATGACAAGAACCTCGGGTGCTTACTGGCATCATAAATCAGGGTGTCAATTGTTAAATCAACAGCAGGAGTCACTGTGCACTTACTCCCCTTGTAGGATCTCTGTTTTTAATATGTTGCACTGTGCGAATTAATGGTAAAACTAGTATTCAAACAGTACTTTATACTGTGTGCGTCTGTGTGGGCACAATCTGTAGAAATCTTTACTTAGTATATAATAAGTTGATCTTCTGTATATAAAGATAATTAAAAATGAATCTTAATGAAGAATGGGATGGGAGAGAGAGTAGGAGATGGGATGGTTTGTGGGTGGGAAGGTGGTTATGGGGGGGAAAAATGCTATAATCCAGAAGTTGTACTTTCGAAATTTATATCTGTTAAATAAAAGTTTTCTAAAAAATTTATCCTCTAAACTATTCAGTTATAGAACAAAGAATTAGTGTCCATGCCTTAAGTACCAACTTAGGAATTCAAAGGATCCTAGTGTACTGGTAACAATGCTTTGTGCCATCCCTTCTCTTTGAGGATCGTCGAGATTTACTGACTCACTTATCAGGAATAGAAGTGTAGCATATCACTTCCAAGGTTGCATTATAAAAATTACAAACTCTATGCACATCCTTTCTTATCCTCTTGCTTGCTTTCTCTACAGAGAGCTCTCACATGATAAGGAACTGACATCTCCAGCTAACAGCACATGAATGAGTTTGTAAGTGGGTCCTCCTTCAGTTAAGCCTTGGAATGACTGCAGCCCCAGGTAATACAAGTACTGCATGATCGAACTTATATATGGAATCTAAAAATGGTTGAACTCATAGAAGTAGAGAGTGGAATGGTTGTTACCAAAGGCAGGGGTAGTGTGTGTGGGGAGATGTTGGTCAAACGAAACAAAATTTCAGTTAGATAAAAGAAATTGCTTCAAGGGATCTATTACACAAGTGGTGACGATAACAATGTATTATGTTCCTGAAAATTGATGAGAGCTTTTAAGTGTTCTCACCACAATGTATGTGAGTAATACAAATGCTAAATAATTCAGTATTCCACAATGCATACATATTTCAAAATAGCATGCTGTATGTAATAAATACATGCAATTTTTATTTATCAACTTAAAAAAAACATGGGCCAGTGTGAGAAGCACCATGGTAGAAATCACAACCACAGATTTTGGAGCTGAAAATGCCTAGATGTACAGTGGGAACAAGGACATAAACCTTAGCCATTTTTGATCATTGCCCAAAGGATCGATGAACATTGAATTTATTCTTTGCCCTTAAATCTCAATTGGGTCTCACACCCTATTGCCTTTACACCCCTGCATTCTTTACCAGGTTTCCAAGGCCTCACAAGGCCAATTGAGAGAACAGTTCCAGGAATTCACCTCCGCCTGCTACCCTCACACCCATCCCCATCCCTAGGCCTCCTAAAATATACAAAGGCCCAGTCCCTTGGGTCAGAGCCTTCTGTCACGTATTCTATCATGTGCACACCTGCAGTTGGTCACCCACCTCTATGAATTTATTGTCTCTGAATAAATTCGGTTTGACTGCAGGTTTGGATACTGCCTCCTCTCTATTCTGCACCTATTTTCCTAACAACAGTCATCATTACCCTCTGTCCTCTCATTTTCTTTTTAAGACTGGTGTTAAGTATCCTTCAACATATTTTATTTAAAATCCCTTTTCAATCTGTATTTAATAGCAGTAGACATTCCAGATTCCACCCACTTGCCTATCCCAGGATTTAGAAAATCCTGTTTCAGTGTACAGTTGCACACCAGTAAAAAACATACCTACAACATGGAAATATTAGTTCTTTGCTGCAGGTTGTATGCAGAAGAAGAGATGTATTTGTTTGTTGGCATTTTCCAATTAAGGGGTAACATTATAGCAAACTTACTGTAAGACAACTAGAAACGTGCCCCCTACCTGAAAACAAAAAGAAATATAAAATAACTGACTGGTAGTTTAAAAACTTTTAAAAATCTGTCAACCAAATTAACAATATTTATTTGTTTGCCTGGAGGGTGTAAAAAACTAGAGAGCAGGAGAGGAAAAGCTCATCTTTTTATTTACAGAGAGAGAAAGAGATTTTCCATCTGTTGACTCACTCCACAAATGGTCAAAACAGCCAGGGGTGGGCTAGGCCAAAGCCAGGAGCCAGTAACTCCATCCTGGTCTCCACGTGGATGGCAGGGGCCCAAGAAATTGGGCCATTCGCTGCCTTCCCAGGTACATTAGGCAACTTAACCTGCTGCAATTCAACGCCAGCCAGGAGAATTCATCCTAATGATATATTTGTTGGCAGTTTTAAAATTTTTTAATGTGCATATATTCTTAATCAAAATAATCAAAATATATTCAGTCCGAATCATATCATTTCCCAATTGGTAATTCCCTGTCAATTTTATTCTTTTCAACATTTCAGTTTTCTATTTTAGCATAATACAGCAATTCTAAACATTTCCTTTCAAAAATAGTGCAAATATCACTTTTTCTCCCTGGAGAGGTTGATGCCCCCAAATGTAGTTTTGCTTCCCATTTGAGTAAGCATATCACCCAGCTTACTCACCCCCTTACTGGTAATGGGAAATGGCCTCTCTCTTGGGCCACTCCCCAGGGAGAGAAAACAAAGAAATTTCCAGCATCTTCCAAGTCAACTATTTCTCATTAACCACAGTTTTAGGCAGTTCATCCTTGGTCTGCACCCCGGACACATCTGGACAAAGCACAGTAAAGCCCTAGTTCTTGTTTCACACTTGATACTGTGCTCTTGGGTTATAGGCTGCCCTAATGTCCTGGGAACATCTTAATGTTACCTCTTCATTTAAGAGTTTCAATAAGACTAGGGGGAAGAAATGCTCACAAAATTCACAAAACCATTTCAGTTGACCTCAAACCTTAATGTAGTACTATGTCAATGGGCTTAGGTTTACAGCTAGTATGTGGTTAATGGAAGATTTATATTCTCAAACATTTTGAAGCCATCATATTTAAGATTCAGAGACAACAAACAAAAAATACCTTTAATTGACTCAAAGTTAATAATGAGTTAACCCAAACAAACTAAAGATTTTTGTCCTTTGGTAGGAAATAACCAAATGAGACCCTGTTGCTGTAACAGCTATGGTATTTGTACTGCAGGAATCTGGCTGCTCTCAAAATCTGCTTCTGTTACCAATCTGAATAATAATCAGATTCTCCTAAGGAGAATGTCATGTTTATTTGGGAATAAAATAGCATTTCAATAGGAATACATGTGCGTAATAAATGGTGAGAATATTCAAAGAGGTTGGGGCAAGGAGAAATTTTTAAAGGCAAAATCCAGGAGGGTTACATAGATATTTTGAAACAATAATCCTTGACTACAAGGATTAGCAACAAGGGTGGCGCCAGCCACTTCTGTCAATCCTAACATAAATAAATAAATAAGTAAAGAAAGAAAGAAAGGAAAGAAGAAAGCCAAGAGATAATGAAGAAAGGGTTCTCATTCCTCAATGCTTGATTTCACAAAGAATGCCAGAACTGCAACCCTGCATGGTGGCTTCAGTGTAGGATTTACAAGTCCTGATAGGGGATCCAGGCAAGGCATGAAGGTCTGCAGGATCTCCTACCCTCACTTTGCCACAGAAAACAGTCATGCCCTCTGTCTCAGCTGCTGGAAGGCTGTACATACCCTAGACACCACAGGGGACCTTGCCCTGCTAGCTGTCTCCTGTTTCCTGCTCCTACCACATACTTTTCCTCTCCTAATTCTTGGACTTTCATTTTAAACCCATTTATTTTTGTTATTAACATGATGTCACTCAATAGGCATGTTTTTTTTCCATTGCTCTGCTGGCTAGGCTTCTGCTCTTCCTTTTACGGAGCAGTTGTATGACCTTGGCCGAAGCACCTGCTCTTTCTGCAGGTGCTTAGCTATAAAACAACCCCTGCTGCATGGAGTCACTGGGAGGATTGAATGAGTTAGACGAGTCACTTTTCTTAGAATAGCACTTGACATGAAGGGAGTGCTTTGTTGGGCAGATGTTACAATTTTATGGGGAATTTCACTTATTTTTCCCTTATTTTATTTTTAATTTCTGTAAATTTTAGCATAATCTTATTATTTTTTTGCTCTCTCTTCCTGTAAATTTCTCTGTCATTTAAAATCCTTATGTTTCTTGGTCTGTTCTACTGTTATACTTTCCCAATGGTTAACTTTAATTGCCAGTTGTAGGCCTTTCTATCACTTAGGTTTTGTTGACATGTCTGTTCTCTTTTTTCATTTTGGTTAGATGGGAAGGTGGCAATGTGGATTGGTTTTTATGGTGGGGGTAATTTTTAATGACTTGTTTTCATTATGACCAATAGGAAATAAGTCTACAGAAGTGATTACCAAATTAGAGTGTGCCTTGCAATCAACTGGAGCACTGTGCAAGCACAGAGTGATGGCTCTAGACCCAGAGTTTCTGATCCAGAAAATAAACAGGTCCAACAAGTTCCCCAGTGCTGCTGATGCTGTTAGTTGGTGTCCATTTTTCTGGAACCACTTGTCTGGAGGCATATGAATAGGGAAGGGAGTCCTTAATATAAACCTGAGAAACCCCTTCTCCTGTTCCCTAACCCAAGGTTAACCATGCACTCCTGTGCTTTAATTCTACCCCAACACTCTCTGCTCAGTTTGAACTTTTCTCAGGGAATTTATAGATAGGTCATTGATTTGCTGAAACACTTACTTAATAAAACATCATATTAGGGGCTTGTGCTGTGGTACAACTAGTAAATTGCTCCCTGCAGCACTAGCATCCCTTATGGGCACTGGTTTGAATCCCAGCTGCTCCACTTCCAAACCAGCTCCCTGCTAATGTGCCTGGAAAATCAGTAGAAGATGGCCCAAGTGCTTGTACACCTGTACCCACAAGGGAGACATGGATGAAGTTCCGGCTCTTGACTTCGGTCTGGCCCAGCCCTAGCCAATGTGGCCATTTAGGGAGTGAACCAGTGGATGAAAGATCTCTCTCTCTCTCTATCTCTCTCTCTCTGTGTCTTCCTCTCTCCCTGTTTTTTCAAATAAATAAATGAATGAATCTAAAAAAGAAACCATCACATTATTACTTTTATGAGAAAATCCATAATATACAATGATTGGATTTTAGGCAAACCTTGGCAACAGCACGCGAGTAGGGAAGAGCAAGGTGAATTCCATACCACCAAAACACACAGTTCTGCTTTGATATTTTTGAAAATCCAGGGAAAGTGGAGTGTATAGAAGAGCCTCCCACCCCAGGAGTATAATGGTAGAAATGCAGGAATCAAGTTCCCATTACTGCTTTTAAATCCGTCATTTCCAATATAATTTGGGAATAGTCATAGAGACAACCAAAATCCCCCCCCGTGCTCATCTCTATACTCTCTTTCTCCTGGGGATAAGTTTCCCCAGTGAATGGGTACTCTCCCTAAATGTGTTTGTATAGTTACATCTATATGTCTACCATTTTATATATAACATATATATATGCAGCATTGTTAAGTATTATGTATTATTTGAATCACTTGTGTCTTTTTCCCTCTTATGATCATAATCTATATTTCTCCTCTTTTTCTATTATCCTGTTCCCAAACTCTTCAGTTCCCCTAATCCTAGAATACAGAGAAGTGGCTAGGCTAGGCACTCCTGGTTGTTTCCTCTATCCCTAGGCAGCAAAGGATGCTATCCTGGGAAAACAAGAGTCCCTCAAGGGTTCTCTTATCAAATTTGAGTCTAAGCCACATTGCACCAACAATTCTGAAAATAGACATTTGCCTCCTTACTCCAAATCTCCTGTTGGCTTTGTTTCCTCCACTAAAGAGAAAGATTTTCCCCTTGAAAGGATTCTTCTCCCTAATCAAATAATCTCTCTGCCTCTTCCTATCTCTCACACTCTGTTATCCCAAACATACTGCCACATTTGAGAAAGTGAGAAGTCACGTAGCTCTCTCCAGATGGTGGGATCTGACCCACTGCTTGACTCCTACCATTCCACCCGTGAGCCTCAAGCCAAGGGCCTAAAGGCCATTCAGGAATCCTGCAGGCTCAGCCACTGCCAAGGCCCAAGGGTGCTCAAGCAGGAAGGATGAGCGATGCCCTGCTCTGCAGGAAATGGTGCCCTGAAGCCCTGTACTCCATGCCACCACTAATGAATATGTCTTAAAGCCTGGTGGTCTTGGAGCAGGATCTGCATTTTCAAAGTCTCTTCCTGGATTTTGGCTGGTTGGGTCCCTGACAGGAAGTTCTTCAAAATATTCAGAGCTTTTAATCATTGCCTGAAGAAATCCTAGGTTTTTAATCATCTATTTCCCTACACAAGTGTTTGGCCCTCGGGGTCCTTTGATTCTTCAGCCATCGGGGGAAAATCATGTCTTAAAAAAATTCAGATGAATCTACCTTGCTCTCCTCTCTTACTTTAAAAGCTACTGCTGCAGAATTGTCTCACACACCAGGAAAGAAGTTTTTCCCTGTGATTTTTTACCTTGCTCCTTGGAAAGATATGACTTTGGTGTGTCCACATCCATGTAATTTATCATCAAAATTGCCATATTTTTGAGAGTGGCCAAGTGCTGAGCCATTTGGGGTACTAGTTTAATAGAAGAATATCAGAACAGGCCCAAAATGTGTGGTGGTTATGGTCACCATACATAATGTGCACATTCCCTCTCAGGAGAAACTTCCAGCAGAAGCTCCTAGCAAACAGGCTATGTGTCACCTCTCAGGACCATCTTCTTGTGTTTACAATCGCAGCAAACCTTGAGACTAGCTAACTTGTGCAAAATGTATTTGTACACATGTGGGATCTGTAGTCCAATTGCCTGGGTTTGGTTGGTGGATAAATCTGTAAGAGTTCATGTTATAAACAGATCCTTTATTGTCTGAACACCGTGTGCTTCTGCCTTGGCTCAAAATGTTGGGATTTTCCTTTCTCAAGAGAAAGTGTTACAGACTTTGACAAACATTTCCATCCTCTCTAAGAAGTACCATGGGAAATTTTTCCTTTCTCAGCAATTCTACATTACTAGCAACTCTTCATGCAAAGAGGTCAGACTTAACTGATTGAGTAGACTAGGAAGAAATCAATACCCATTAGGCCGCATTTCCCTTTTGGTCTGGGGTAATAATAATAATAATAATAAGTGATATCTTTTGAGTGTTTGCTATACACCAGCAATTTGACATGGTGATGTATAGGCTTCTGGTGGCTGTTGCAACAAATCATTACAAACTAGGTGACTTGAAACTAGAAAGATTTAGTCTCACATTTCTGGAGGCCAAAGCTGGAGATCAAGGTGTCTGCAAGGCCATGCTCCCTCTAGAGGCTCCAAGTAAGAATCTATTCTTTGCCTCTCAATTTCTAGCAGTTTTAGTAGTCATTCACTTGTGGCCACATCACTTTAATCTCTGGTTCCCTGGATGTATTACATCCTCTTCTTCCTCTGCCTCTATCTTCCTCTGCCTCATAAGAATGTTTGTGATTGGATATAGGGCCTACCCAAATATTCTAGGATGACCTCCTTATCTCAAGATCCTTAAATATACCTGCAAAAACCCTTTCTCCAGATAAG
Organism: Sylvilagus floridanus; assembly: GCA_949820135.1. Taxonomy (NCBI): domain Eukaryota; kingdom Metazoa; phylum Chordata; class Mammalia; order Lagomorpha; family Leporidae; genus Sylvilagus; species Sylvilagus floridanus. The sequence continues at coordinate 29,529,590 of OX463236.1, read as the reverse complement.
ATAATATTCAGATTCTGGAGATTATAATAGGTTCATATCTTCTTGGGGACCATACTTTAATCCACTGACACAAGGATTATTTTCCTAAATTCCCATAATGGAAATCTAGAATACGGATACCTGTTATACTACTTCTTTCAACCTCTATTTTTTCTTGTGGGGAAACGGGGCTTACTTTCCCAGGTCACAGAGATCTCAGTGGAACAGCCAGGACTTGAACTCAGGTAGCTGAACTAGAGTCCACATTCATAACCTTGATGTCACAAGTCTGAGTTCAGACATGACCTTTCTTCTAGATGTTTCATTCTTTCTTATACCCCTTTTCTTATGAATTACAATGATTCAGAATTTCTTATTATTTAAGGCTTTCACATGGTAAACTGACCAATTCCTCAGCTCCACAAATAGGTTTAATAGAAAAGGTACCATTCTCCAGATTCTCTTGATAGGCGATAGTTTTTGTCAAACAAGATGTAATGGATGGGGTAAGCACAGAAGCACAGCTGGTAAAGCCACTGCCTATGGCACTGGTATCCCATACTGACATCACTTCAAATCCCAGCTGCTCCACTTTTGATCAAGCTTCCTGATAATGTGCCTGAGAAAGCAGCAGAAGATGGCCCAAGTCCTTGGGACCCTGCACCCCGTTTCCCCACAAGAAAAAATAGAGGTTGAAAGAAGTAGTATAACAGGTATCCGTATTCTAGATTTCCATTATGGTATATTTAAGGATCTTGAGAAGGAGGTCATCCTAGAATATTTGGGTAGGCCCTATATCCAATAACAAACATTCTTGTGTCAGGTGGGAGAACCAGTTGAAGCTCTTGGCTCCTGGCTTCAGATTGGCCCAGCTCCACTTGTTGCAGCCATTTGGAGAGGGAACCAGAGGATGGAAGACCTCTCTCTCCATCTGTCTCTCTTCCTCTCTCTGTAACTCTGCCTTTCAAATAATTAAATCTATTTTAAAACTGGTTTTAAAAAAGATGTACAAGGATGCATAAAAATGTTTTTGGAAAAATGGAGTTAAAAGATGTTTACTTTGATACAAAAAATTTTGAAATCCATGTGTTTATTTTTCATAATATGCATTTCACAAGAACTTTATGAAGATCCCTGCCATGCACAGATTTTGAAATTTTTGTATGAATATGTATATATACATATACACACACACATATGTTTAATTTGTGTTTATGTTTAATTCAGTTTTCCATGAATTTGTGGAGTACTTACGTGTGTTTCTAGTAGGTAATAAAATATATGTATTGCTCAAAACAACTTGTTTTGTAAAATTATTAGAGCTTACAAGAACATACGGTGTGGGTGGCCTCTTAAAATCTATGCAACTTCAGGCTGGTGCCACGGCTCAATAGGCTAATGCTCTGCCTGCGGTGCAGGCATCCCGGGTTCTAGTCCCTGTCGGGGCGCCAGATTCTGTCCCAGTTGCCCCTCTTCCAGGACAGCTCTCTGCTATGGCCTGGGAGTGTAGTGGAGGATGGCCCAAGTCCTTGGGCCCTGCACCCGCATGGGAGACAAGGAGAAGCACCTGGCTCCTGGCTTTGGATCAGCTCAATGCTCCGGCTGCAGCGTGCCAGCTGTGGCGGCCATTGGAGGGTGGACCAATGGAAAAGGAAGACCTTTCTCTCTCTGTCTCTCTCTCTCTCAGTCTCTCTCTCTCTCTCACTGTCCACTCTGCCTGTCAAAAAAAAAAAACTAGAATAAAATAAAATTTAAAAAATCTATGCAACTTCATTACTACCATCTTATAAACAAAAAAGGAAAGAAAAAAACACAAAAGTTATTATTTGGGGCCAGTGTTCTAGTGCAGTTGTGTGATGTTGGCACTCCAGATGAGCCCCAGTTGGAGTCTAAACTGCTCCACTTATGATCAAGCTCCTTTCTAGTATACCTGGGCAAGCAGTAGAAGATGGATCAGGTACTTGGATTCCTACCACTCACGTGGGAGACCTGGATAGAGTTGCTGGATCCTGGCTTGTGTTGCAGCCATTTAGGGAGTGAGTCAATGGATGGTAAATCTCTCTATATAAAACTCTTTCAATATATACATACATATATAAATCTTAAAAATAAAAAAGGGTATGAAAGAGAAAACTCAGACTTCCCAGGTAGATAGTGCAACATGTCTAGAAACTAAAACATAAGTTATTAAAAATATATGTTACTTTGTGTTTCTGTGTGGGTGCAAACTGATGAAATCTTTACATAGTATATATTAAATTGATCTTCTGTATATAAAGATAATTGCAAATGATTAAAAAAAATCTTGGTGTTAAATTGGAAATTGCATAGATAATTAATCAATTCTTTAAAAAAAATCATGTAGGATCTCTGTCTTTAATGTGCTGTACATTGTGAATTAATACTATAACTAGTACTCCAACAGTATTTTCATTTTGTGTCTCTATGTGAGGGCAAACTGTTGAAATCTTTACGTAATATGTACTAAACTGATCTTCTGTGTATAAAGAGAATTGAAAATGAATCTTGATGTGAACAGAAGGGGAGAGGGAGCGGGAGAGGGGAGGGTAGCGGGAGGGAGGGAAGTTGTGTGTGGGGGAGCCATTGTAATCCATAAGCTGTACTTCGGAAATTTATATTTTTTTAAATAAAAGCTTTATATAAACACACAAAAAAATAAATACATAAAAATATTTTCAGACAAAAAAATATATATGTTAAAAAAAAAAAATCCAACAGAGTGAAAATACTGGATGCATGGTATGAGCCCCTGATAGAGTGGATCACTCCCTAAACCCTCTCATGTTGTTAGTAGGTCTGCAGGGCCCCACTGCAGTATTAAGGCAAATGGGACCAGCAGGAATAAATAAATTACACCTCTATACCAGCAGGAATAAATAATTGACATTCAGATATAAGCTTATAATGAAAGAACAAACATGAGACATTTATTTAAAGTGATTAAGCTCACATACAATTAGTAAATGGGGGTTTAGGAACTGTTAAGGAGGTTCACACAGAATATTGTTATGATGATCATTGCAATAATAGCAATAGGTGCTCAGAGAGTGCTCATGGCTATTATGTGCTCCTCTGTGTGTATACAAGACAACACTGTGAGATAAAAACTTTCAGCTGAGAAATCAAACCTTGAGAAGTTACATGATTTAGCTAGCACCATTATTAGAAGAAGCGAAATTCTGCAGCTGGTATGATACTTAGGGGGATTAGAGTTAGTGTATCAAAGGCAGAGAGGAAAAAAGCTACCAGCCAAGGTTCTTGAGTTGATGTTATGGGGACACTGCAAGATCAACCTGGATAAATTCGAATTTGGAAAAGTCCTGTGAGTGTATAAGTGTTATCCTGGAAATGCCCAGACAACTGATAGCTAATTAGGCATACTATTTTCTAAAATTGTATAAGAATAAAATGAACATTATTTTAGAATAATTCTTAAATTTATCAAAAATGGATTTCTGATAGAATATTTAAAATTTTTCTCAAGGATAAAGCAAAATTATCATTTCCACCATCTTTTATAACATGATTCTGCATGATCAGCTGCTACTTTCAGGTGAGTTGGACACAGACCCATAAAAACCAGAAAAACAAATTCAAAAACTGAAAATAAATAAACCAATGAAATGGTTTTATTATCTCAAACCATGAGTGCCCTGAACAAACAACTGATTCTAAAAGCTCACTGCCTAAAACCTGAGTCATGTACCAACATTTTAGAGATGAAAATAACAACTTCTGGAGGCTATCCCAGAACTTCTAACTTGTGTATAAACAATAACCCAATGTAACAAATTATCTCAGTTGGTTATCTTGGTGAACACTTAACAAACAGGGCATCTCTTTGGAGAGTAGGTGAGGAAGGACAGCTGCTCAAAGTTAGGTAATCTATGGATACTAAAAGTGTTCCTTAAAACATTCTTTGTTTTTGTGGTTGCTTTTCTGAACACAGCATCTGGTTAAAACTGCCTTAAATTGTTTATGAGCGAAATCAATCATTACCATGCTACTCGGAGCAGAACTTTTGGAATCTATTTTACATTCATCTGCATGTTAGAACCAACCCAAAATTAATTTGGGGAAGAAGTTTAACCCTCTGCAGGTGATTTTTCTAACTTTCCTCAATGGAGAAGATATGACAAAGACCAGCCTGGCAGAATGGATGATACCTGGATGACATCATATCTGCTATACACCACACCTTGTTCTTTTATACTGGTTCTAGTATATTCCACTTAGTCATATTTTGTGTATGATTATAAGTAACTATAAATCACTTTTTGAAGGCAGTGAGGTATAAATTGGTTGTAAAAGAAATTAAATATGTGTCACTTCAAAGCTACTTAGATTTTTAAAATACCAGTTCAACTACTGGTATAAATATACATACATATGCATCTAAACTCCTCCCAAATTTGCATAAGAACTTGTTCTTCCAGTTGAACAACTGAATTGTTTACTGAATCTAATGTGCCAGATCTCAGATTATAGACTGCATTTAAAGCCTCTGGGTACTGAATATTTTATTTTTCCAAAAAGAAACATTTGCATCAGTCACTTCTCCTAAGGACACAGTATTCTCTTTCCAATAAGGCTTATTTTTATCTTAAAAAAGAAAAGTTGCATACACATTTAATGCACTATTTCTAAATCTGGAGATATCCTACTTCCTTGCAGGAGTAATCAACGCAGGATGACTCATCCTCTGCAGTTGGTTTTCCAGTTGACAGAAGACTGAACTTTCCCCATCACCTTCTTTTATATATATATATATAATTTATACATATATATTTTATTTATTTGAAAGGCAGAGTGAGAAAGGGAGAGAGACATCTTTCATCTGCTGGATCACTCCCCCAAATGGCAGCAAGAGCTAGGGCAGGGACAGGCTGAAGCTAGGAGTGAGAAACTCCATCCTGTTTTCCCATGTGGGTGGCAGGGAACCAAGCACACGGGACATCTTCCACTGCCTTCCCAGGTGCATTTTCAGGTTGCTGAATTGGACACACTGGAAGAACATCCAGGGTTTGAACCGGCATTCTTGTGGGATGTAACATCACACGTAGCAGCTTAACCTGTTGTGCCACAATACTGGCCCTAAATCCATCCTTGTCACTTTCATGGCCTCATTACACCAAGGCACATGCCCAGCCTTCAGACTCTAAACCTTTTTATTAAAATGCAAAGACTGGAACTTACAGTCACACATCCAACCATTTCCACCAGCCCTAAGTTTAGCCTTCATTTTTAAATAGAACATGAAATAATTTTTCTCGCTGTGTAACAAAATGTCTCCCCAAGTTTGGTTTACTCCAGGAAGAGTCAGAGATTTCTGGTTTAGGTAATTTGGGTGGTGACCACATGACACAGTAGTGAAAGTCTAGGTAAAATGAGTTCAGAACATAAGAAAAGCTATGCTCAGGGTCCATTGTGAGAGTTCACACTGTGAATAAAATGAGCTCAATTCACCAGGGCCTACTGAGAAACAGCATGGTTCCCATAATTGTCTTCATAAAAGACAGGAGACAAAGGCCTCTACGCACCAGCTTCCATCTCCATTGGTTTAAGGTTGTCTTGGTAGGTAACACCTATACTTTCAGGTTCCATGGCATCAGAGGCAGCCTTGGTACAGAAAGCAGAAAAATACTGGCTCTCATTTGAGGTTGGAAATACAAAGTAGGTCTGAGCTTGTGTAGAAGCATATACCACAGTTGCAGCTGAAATCAGAGGTGGGTCTAAAAAATGAAATTCAGTGTTCCAGAGGTATCGACAAGCACCCAAGTGTGATGGTAGTTGTTAGTATGTCAATCTCCAATGAACCACACCTCTTGGGAAGCTGGCCTTCTACTATCTCTGACTTGGGCTTATGACTTCTCTAATAGAATACAATAGAACTGACAGGGACAGCTAATGTCCCTGCTATGGGCCTAGTCCTTAATAGACCTAGTTGCCTATTCTGCCTATTTCCTGGGATGTTTGCTCTTGGAACATTTCAATGTGCATAGTTCCTGGCTGAGAGTCCTGTCTCACAGAAACTCCTGACAGGGCCTTGAATATCAGCTCCAACACTGTCAGCAGTGGTGTGCAAGTATCTGACTTCAGTAGTGAACTTCAAGGAATGTTGCCCACTGGTGTCACTAGGTAGGGCTGGCCAATATCAGCCCCAAAGTTACACAATAGCACATCTCTTTCAAAGATGGGAGAAACAAAGAGCAGTTAGTAGGCTGGTGGGAAATGATCCAAGTGAAAGCAAGTGGTCATTATTCAAGAGAAAGGTGAAAATTTTTGGAGTCATGCAAAAATGGATAGAATATAGTGCAATAGTAAGCAATTGGCCCTAGCTAGAAGTATGGGTGGTTCAAGTGAATTTTTAGTGGTAGGAAAGAGAGTAAAGTGAATGGATTCAAAGACAGGGTTAGTAGTTGAGGTGAAAGTTCTCCAGTAAAGGCTTTCCATTTTACCAGTGAAATAGGAAGCAAGGTGAGCAGCTAAAAGTGAGTATGGTGATGGAGAACTGAAGGGAGAGGTTCAAAAAATGTGACGTGATCAACTGTGGAGTAGGGGTATCTAGCATCATTGCAGGGCAGCCCTGGGAACCTAACAAAGGACAGTGGCTGTTACTGCAAGCGATAGCAGTCAACAGCATTGTTTGCTGGGCTCCATTGAGCTGTGTGGGTGCAGGAGCAGTGGAATAGGATTTAACCAGATTGTGTTTGGCTAATAATCATAGCACCGGCCAGCGCCGCAGCTCAATAGGCTAATTCTCCACCTTGCGGCGCCGGCATCCCGGGTTCTAGTCCTGGTCGGGGCGCCAGATTCTGTCCCGGTTGCCCCTCTTCCAGGCCAGCTCTCTGCTGTGGCCCACGAGTGCAGTGGAGGATGGCCCAAGTGCTTGGGCCCTGCACCCCATGGGAGACCAGGATAAGTACCTGGCTCCTGCCATCGGATCAGCACAGTGCGCTGGCCGCGGTGGCCATTGAAGGGTGAACCAACGGCAAAGGAAGATCTTTCTCTCTGTCTCTCTCTCTCTCACTATCCACTCTGCCTGTCCAAAAAAAAAAAAAAAAAAAATCACAGCACCATGCCTCCTCCCTTCACCTACTCACAGAAATATCATCTATATCTTCCCTAAAAGACAGGGATGTTGTTCAGAGATCTTGGGGATTCTGACTCAGCTCTCAATAGCTCTCCCAATAACATCCCTCAAAAATCTTCCTTGTATCTTGTCACTCACTTCCCCACTTCAATCTCACAACTCCTTTGTTTTTCTGTTTTCCATGTTATGCAGTTTAGGTGTACCTTGACTAATTTCCAGAATGGGACCAAGACAGTCATGGAAGAAACAGTGTCATTAGGACTCTAACATATCTCTGTAATGCTAAATATCATTTATTAAGCACTATTAAAGACCTAGGTATTTAACACACATTTCTAATACTTTCAGCAAGTGACTCTATTTTAAAGGAATGAAAACTTAGCAAAATAGTTGCTGAAATAGTAAACACCAAAGCTGACATCCAGGCCCTCTTTTGCATGTTCCACAGCACTGACTCCAGCTACCACCCCACACTTTCTAGCCCTCATTTGCCAAGGAAGAATTGGGCTTTTGCTGCCCTATCTCCAACTGTTGCATATTCAAGTGCCATTGTGTATGCTTGCCCAAATACCCTTAATCCAATATGTCACTTCTAGTATTTCTAAACACTAGACTTCATTTACTTCTGGTCTTAAGAGAAAAAAATTTTCATTTTCATGATCCAGGCCTAACTTGTTCCTAGATACTGAACTTTTGTTGATGTTGTTCTGTCTATTTTTAAACCTCTGAGTACATTTGCCTACAACTAGTGATATCTTGTCACTGTTGACAAGATCATTTTTCTTTTGTGTAGTGTAGTCAGGGCTGTTCAGCAGCATCCTGTACCTCCATCCATGTGATGTGCATGGCACCTGTCCCCAAATGTGACAAACTGATGTCTCCAGGCACCACCAAATGTCCTCTGGGAGGCAAGATATCCCTGGTTGAGAAACCCCAGGTTAGGAGTAAAGATCAGGTAGGAATTGGTTTTACTTGTATGTTCTTAATTTTATATTTATATTGGCACTTCATCACAACAATTAAATATAAGTTATCTTTATACCTTTGGGTTTTTTTTTTAAAAGAGAAACAGATAAGCCCTTCTCAGATATTTACATTCTCTATAATATCGCCTCATTATCATCACAGTCTGTGTTAATTGTAATGGTGCCTTGATCCTAACATACTTCTAAGGAAAAAAATCTATAATAGCATTTATTACATTCTATTACAGGGCTTTACAAACAAAAACAAAAATCCCATACATATTTTTGGCTCAAACACTAGCATCTCCGGTAACAGAGATAAAGTAATATTCACCTTTATATATGCAGCATTTGCAATAATAATAATAAAAAGTATGTGCTCAATTTGTATTTTTAAATTGTGTTATGGAGAATTCAATGCTGTCTTTTTAAATTGTTCTTATAGCATATTGATTTATTATGCACTGGTGACCTTTATTCACATCTCAGTCCTGCCATCTAGTGGCCAATTACCCAAACTACAGGCATAATATCTAGGAAGAAATAAGGTAATATGCCCTATTTTTAAAAGCAAAAATTTTAAATTATATTCACTATCATAAAATAAAGAAATTTCTAACCATTTTATATTTATGCAGATATATTTTCCAACTACTGGAATACTCAAATCTTTAATTTTTTGTCTAGTTAAGTAACATTGACTCACATATGCAAGGTTTTTAGCACCAATACATAAGAATATTTTAAACAGCTCATGGAAAAATGAAATTAAAAATAATACTAATTTTCCATGAGTTCCTTTAATGCCATTCATAGAACATTTTTATTTACAAGTAAATGAATATGCACTGAGCATATAATATCACATTACCCCCTTTGATTTTTTTACATAGCGTCCTTTCCCAATCAAGCTCAGAGTTTGTTTCTTCTTCAATCAAAGGCCTCTCTTTCTGAAAACTCTAAGACATTCAAACAAACACCTGCTAAAATGCAAAATTCAGCAAAATAGAATACCTTGAGACAAGCTACTCAACTAATAAGATTCACTGATTCATTTCAAAGTCATTGCACAGTTTGGGTTGAAATAAGTCATTTTGGAGCAGTAGGCTATTAGTGACTGAATTGACCCATTAATTCAACCAAGTAGGTTAAGAAGGAATTAGTCTAAATATGAAAAAGTTACTGTAAAGAGGTATCGTCATCATCAATGGAGTGAACCTCCTTGCTAAACCAATGCCTGCACTAATTATGATTATATAATTTCAAGAGTTGCATTTACATATAATTTAACTGCTATAAGTAATAATAATGAAGTTAATTAATAATACAGATTGGGTTAGGGGACCAAAATCGAAGGAGAGTGAGAGATTAGGGTTCTCAATTCAATTTCAACTTTGCTGTTTAGTATTTGAGGTATCACAAATCTATTATTAATTCATATTTATGAGTTACAAAATGTATTTTCTTTATCAGGAAAGCATAACCAAATGTCTCTAAAATGTGATAAATTGTTCTGTCATTTATCTGTTTTGCTGAGATCATTAACACACTTGGAAGCCAAGTGTAGCAGATGTATAAACACTCAGATATTTCTTATTCTGACTAATATTAGCTTCTGATACACAATTAATTTGAAAGATGGATATATTTCTTTTTTAAGATTTATTTATTTACTTTGAAAAGCAGAGTTACAGAGAGGGACAGAGAGAGAGAGATCTTCCATCCACTGATTCACTCCACAGATGGCAGCAAAGGCCAAGCTGAAGGCAGGAGCCAAGAGCTTCAAGACCGGTCTCCCACTTGGGTGGCAGGTATCCAAACTCTGGAGACATTTTCAGCTGCTTTTCCCAGGCCATTAGCAAGGATCTTGATTGGAAGTGGAGCAGCCAGGACATGAACAGGTACTCATACGGGATGCCAATGTTGTATGTGTGGGGCTTTACCTATTAAGCCACAATACTAGCCTTTGGATATTTATCTCTAAGGCTGCAAATATACCAGTGGTATGACCTCATCTATTTATTCTCAAATACTTGAAATTTCTGAAGAGTTTGATTATTTATACTAATTCCTCATTGCATAGATGGAGGAACTGAGGTTTTGAGAAGTTTAATGCCTTGTCCAAGCTAATGGCACTAATTGTGGTAGATGATTCTATAACTTTCAGCTGCTGAGAGGACCATTAGTCCTGAAGCTGCATCGTAACTTAATGCTTATGGCTGCACACACCACCAAGTGTATCACAAGGTGAGACCTCTAGGTCCAAGGCCATCGTGTTCCACATCCCTGCATACCTCACTAATCTGCAGAAATCCCAATTTGTCTAAGTCATTCTTGTTCTCACAAACTTTCAACCTACCAGCTGTACCCTCTCTGCTCCCCTCCCTTCACAAACACTTCTGGTGTCTCCTGTGAGCCAATCCTTGAATAGCAGTCCTCTTTCCTTCAAACTCTCTCCTTTCCTCTTAGGTGAAATATATCTGTACCCTGAGAGAATATCAGAGCAAGGAGTTAAGATAGGTACATTCCTTACTGCCACTCATGGCTACTTCCTACTTATCTTATCCCCTCTTTCTTGCCAAACAAAACAAATTAGAGCAAAAATACCCTTCTATTTATTTGGAGCTTGTGTTATCCCAGAAATATAAAATAATTTGGCTTACAATTTTCTGGCTTTACAGTGATGCTAAAGTGATATGCATTTGGTTGAAACTTTACCTCAAATTTTGAATTTTTATCATTGCACAGACTAGCAATATATGGTACAATGTTGTTTTGTGATGGTGGGCAGTGTCAGTGAGCCACTGCTCCCAGTCAACCACGGGATCACAAAGGCAAAATATCCATACTTTAGTATACACTGTGTTGCCATGTTTTGGGGGATGTGTCTTATATTTTCACATCCCTTCATGTCTACAAAATCCCAATCTGAATTTTCTCCTTCAAGTGAGAAAGATAACTACTCTTAAAAAAAAAAAAAAAGATTTATTTATTTATTTGTAAGACAGAGTTACAGAGAGGCAGAGGTAGAGAGAGAGAAAATACTTCCATCCAATGGTTCACTCCGACCATCGGATGGCTGCAACAGCCGGAGCTGCACCAATCTGAAGCTAAGAGCCAGGAATGTCTTCCAGGTCTCTCACGTGGGTACGGGGCCCAAGGACTTGGGCCATTTTCTACTGCTTTCCTAGCCCACAGCAGGGAGTGGGATTGGAAGTGGAGCAGCCAGGACCCATATGGGATGCTAGCACTGCAGGCGGTGGCTTTACCCCATATGCCACAGTGCCGGCCCCTGAATTAAGCTTAAGATGAACCTGAAGATAACTGCCCAGCATGATGCTGTAGTCCAGGAATGGTCTTTACATGAGAATTGGGACTTTTGCAATTAACAGTCCTACCACTTTAAAAGATAAGGAATGAAGCAGTGAAATCAACAGCATCAGTTAAATCACCATCATCACAAAAAAAAGTGATTGGCTGACTGTTACTAAGCAAAAATTACTTGTCACCTGAGTGGAAGAACATATACAGAAAGTCAACACTTAACCTATTGATAAGAAGTTTTCAACATGCTAAAAGGGCATGAATATAATCCTTTGTATAAAAGATGTTTATAGCATGTTACAGGGGGTCCAATGCTTTAAAAGGCAAATAACATTCTTTTTTAAAAAATATTTATTTTATTCATTTGAAAGACAGAGTTGCAGAGAGAGAGAGAGATTTTCCATCCACTGGTTCACTCCCCAAATGGCCACACCACCGAAGCTGAGCCAATCTGAAGACAGAAAGTTCTTCCGGGTCTTCCACGTGGGTGCAGGGGCCCAAGGACTTGGGCCATCCTCCACTGCTTTCCCACGAGCATTAGCAGGGAGCTGGATCCAAAGTGGTATAAACAGGGCTCAAACTGGCACCCATATGGGATGCTGGCACTGCAGCCTGAGGCTTTAACCTGTTATTCCACAGTGCCAGCCCCAGCATTATAACATTTTTAATGCAAAGGCAGCAAGTGCAAATGCTGAAGATGCTGTGCTTTTAAGGAAGAGCTGCATGAGACAACTGTGGGTGAGAGACACTTCCCAGAAAATACATTCAGGGACTAGTGTTGTGGCACAGCAGGTTAAGCCACCACTTAGAATACCAGAATCCCATACTAGAGTGCTGATTTGAGTCCCGGATACTCCATTTCCAATCCAGCTTTCTGCTAATGTGCCCAAGAAGCCAGCAGAAGATGGCTCATATATGGGGGCCCCTGCCACTCAAGTGGGAGATCAGCATGAATCCCTGTCTCCTGGCTTCAGCCTGGCCTATCCCTGGCTGTTGTGGCCATTTGAAGTATGAACCAGCTGATGGAAGATCTCTCTCTCTCTCTCTCTCTCTCTCTCTCTCTCTCTCTCCTCCTTCTCCCTCTCCTTCTGTCTGATGCTCTGTTTTTCAAATAAATAAACCTTTTTAAAAGTGAGAAAAAGAAAAAATTTAATGTACATGAAATTAGCTTGTTCTGGAAGCATACGCTGGAGCATGCATCCATTCATCAAGAGTCCCAGACAATGCCAGGATTCAAGGTATTCAAAGATCATGAAATGTTGCTTCTGGTTGAAGATTGTGCAGGGCTTTCCTTAATCTGCCACTCAGAGAATCTAAAGCATTGAAGAATAAGGTCAAGCATAAGCTCTCTATTATTACCAAATATGAATGCCTAGATGACATCATTATTGTTTGAGGACTTTTTTTTAACTGTTTTATTCTACAGGCATGAGAATAAGAGAATAATGTAGGCAAAACAACATCCCATTTGGTGTCTTCTGATGGTAGACAATACCTCAGGGCATGCCACAGTAAATAAGTGACATGCATCCTGATGTAGAGGTTGTGTATTTGCTGCAGAACAAGTCTCTTTCAATCAATGGATCAAGGCCCAGGTTCTGGGTTTGAAACATATTCATTATGCCAAATATTTCTGCAGACTCTTAAAGAAACTGGATCTGGCTGTACACTCTGAGAGTTCTGGGAGGGTTTTAACTTTCTTAATTCTTTCTATGCATTCAATTGATACTAGTACTCCAATCTTCAGTGATGTGGGTCATTCAATTCTTTCATCTCAACACTTTCTTATTATTCATCAGTCCCCTCCTGCTGTAACTTCCATTTAGTTCCCCCGAATTCCATCATCATGAACATAGTCTCCCTTTGCAAATGCCTTCAACTCGGAGTCATTTCTTTCCCTCTTCTTATAAAACTCCAATCCATGGATGATTACCTCTTTCAGACCTTCTCTCTGTTTTCACCTAAGCTGGAAACTGTTTGTAACAGAAATCACATAAACAGATGACTAGTCTCAGTTTAAATCCATAATCTTTGACTATAATGTGAATCTTGAAATTACCAAGAAATCCTACTACATTTATCTTTTAAGTTTTTTTTCTGCTCTCCAAGATGATCATGTCCATTTTACACCTTTTGCTACAGTCGTCTATATAACTCTTCTATCTTTATTTGCCAGGTGTACTTGCTGCATATTTTATTCAGAATATGGGATTATCATATAGAAGAATTCCCATCCTCTCATGAACAAATCACCAAGTGTACCTACCACCAATGATCTTCCCCCATTTGTCAAAGAGAAGGGTTAGGAAGAGTTCTTCCTTCATAAAAGGCAGTTTGTTTTATTTTCCCAGAAAGCTTTTATTTAACAAACACAAACTTACTGCATTTCATAAATAAAACTTTAGGAACATAGTGATTCTTCCTACCATACCCATCTTCCCACCCACACCCCCCCCCTTTTCCTCCTCCCTCTCCTAATCCCATTCTTATTTTTTACCAAGTTCTATTTTCAATTAACTTTATACTAAGTAAATAGTTCAACAAATAGTATGAAAAAAAAGTCTTTCCTCAACGGTAGAGACATGGGCTGTTCAAAGTCATTGCATCTCAAAGTGTCAAGTTCATTCCTATAAATTACATTCTAGGTGCTCTGTTAGTTATAACAGATTAGGGAGAACATATGGCATTTGTCATTTTGGGAATGGCTTATTTCACTAAGTATGATATTTTCCAATTTAAACCATTTTGTTGCAAAAGACAGGATTTCATTCATTTTTATCACCGTGTAGTATTCCATGGTGTACATATCCCATAATTTCTTTATCCAGTCTTTACTTGACGGGTATTTGGATTGCTTCCATGTCTTGGCTATTGTGAATTGAGCTGCAATAAACATAGGGGTACAGATAACTCTTCTTTATGCTGATTTCATTATCACTGAGTAAATACCAAGGAGTGGGATAGCTGGATCATATGACAGGTCCATATTTAGATTTCTGAGGTATCTCCATACTGTCTTCCACAGTATCTATACCATTTTCATTCCCACCTACAGTGGATTAGGATGCCTTTTTCCCCTCCATCCTCACCAGCATCTGTTATTTGTTGATATCTGTATGACAGCCATTCTAACTGGGGTGAGGTGAAACCTCATTGTGCTTTTGATGTGCATTTTCCTGACAGCTAGTGATCCTAAACAGTTTTTCATGTGTCTGTCAGGCATTTGGATTTTTTCTTTTGAAAAATGCATGTTTAAGTCCTTTGCTCATTTCTTAACTGGGCTGTTTGTTTTGTTGTTGTGGAGTTTCTTGATCTCTTTATATATTCTGGTTATTAATCTTTTATCAGTTGAATAGTTTGAAAATAATTTCTCCCATTCTGTTGGTTGCCTCTTCAGTTTGCTGAGTGTTTCTTTTGCAGTGCATAAGTTTCTCAATTTGATGTAATTCCATTTGTCAATTTTGGCTTTGATTTTCTGTGTCTCTAGGGTCCTTTCCAGGAACTGTTTGTCTATGCCAATGCCTTCAAGCCTTCAAGGGTTTCCCCAATATTCTCTGATAATTTGATGGTATCAGGTCATAGAATTAGGTCTTTAATCAATTTTGAGCTGATTTATATGTAGGGTGTGAGGTAGGGGTCTTGCTTCATACTGTTGCATGTGGAGATTCAGTTTTCCTGGCACCATTTGTTGAAGAGAGTGTCCTTGCTCCAGGGATTGATTTTAGCTCCTTTGTCAAAGAAAAGTTAGTTGTAGATGAATGGATTGATTTCTGGCATTTCTATTTCTATTTCTATTTCCACTGGTCTATCCATCTGTTTTTGAACCAGTACCAGGTTGTTTTGATTATAACTGCCCTGTAGTATGTCTTAAAATCTGGTATTGTGATGCCTCCAGCTTTGTTTTTGTTCTATAAGATTGCTTTAGCTATTCAGTGTTTCCATATGAATTTCAGCATCATTTTTTCTAGATATGCAAAGAAACTCCTTGGTATTTTCATTGGTATTCTGTTGAATCTGTAAATTATTTTTGGTAGTATGGACATTTTAATATTTATTCTTCCATCCATGAATATGGAATATTTTTTCATTTATTTGTGTCTTCTTCTATTTCTTTCCTTAATGTTCTGTAATTCTCATCGTAGAGATCTTTGACATCCTTTGTTAAATTTACTCCAAGATATTTGAATTTTTTGGTTGCTATTGTGAATGGGATTGATCTCAGAAGTTCTTCCTCAGCTTGGCATTGTCTGTGTGTACAAAGGCCACTGATTTGTGTGTGTTGATTGTATATCTTGCCACTTTAACAAATTCTTTTATGAGTTCAAATAGTCTCTTAGTAGAGTCTTTTGGATCCCCTATATATAGAATCATGCCATCAGCAAGTATGGATAGTTTGACTTCTTCCTAATTTGTACCCATTTGATTTCTCTTTCTTGCCTAATGGCTCCAGCTAAAACTCCCAGGTCTAAATTGAATAGCAATGGTGACAGTAGGTATCCTAACCTGGCTCTGGATCTCAGTGGGAATACTTTCAACTTTTCCCCATTCAATAGGATGCTAGCTGCGTGTCTGCCTTGATTGTGTTAAGGAATGATACTTCTATACCCAATTTACTTAGAGTTTCATCATGAAAGGGTGTGGTATTTTGTCAAATGCTTTCTCTACATCTATTGAGATAATCACATTTTTTTTTTTTTACAGGCAGAGTTAGACAGTGTGAGAGAGAGACAGACAGAAAGGTCTTCCTTTTCTGTTGGTAAACCCGCAAATGGTCTCTATGGCCAGCGTGCTGCGGCTGGTGTGCTGCGCTGATCCGAAGCCAAGAGCCAGATGCTTTCTCCTGGTCTCCTATGCGGGTGCAGGGCCCAAGCACTTGGGCCATCCTCCACTGCCTTCCTGGACCTCAGCAGAGAACTGAACTGGGAGAGGAGCAACTGTAACAGAATCCAGTGCCCTGACTAGCACTAGAACCTGGTGTGCCGGTGCCGCAGGCAGAGGATTAGCCAAGTGAGCAGTGGTGCTGGCAGAGATAATCATATGTTTTTTGTGCTTCATTTGTTAATGTGATGTATTACATTGATTTGTGAATGTTGAACTACCCCTGAATACCAGGGATAAATCCCACTTGGTCCAGCAGAATGATCTTTCTGATGTGTTGTTGGATTCAATTGACTAGAATATTGTTGAGGATTTTTGCATCAATGTTCATCAGGGATATTAGTCTATAGTTCCCCTTCTCTGTTATATCTTTTTCAGGTTTAGGGATTAAGGTAATGCTGGCTTCATAGAAGGTGTTTGGGAGGATTCCCTCCATCTCAATTGTTTTGAATAACTTGAGAAGAATTGGAGTTAGTTCATAAAATTTTGGTTGAATTCAGCAGTGAAGCCATCTAACCCTGGGCTCTTCTTTATTGGGAAGGTCTTTATTAGTGATTCAATTTCCATCTTGATTATTGGTCTGTTTAGGCTTTCTATGTCTTCATGGCTCAATTTTGGTAGATTGTATGTGTCCAGGAATCTTTCCTTTTCTTCTAGGTGTCCCAGTTTGTGGGTACTACAGCTTGTGGTAGTAATTCCTGATGATTTTTTTTATTTCTGTGGTATTTGTAGTTACATTTCCTTCTTCATCTCTGATTTTATTGATTTGGGTCTTCTTTATTTTTTTTTGTTTGTTTGTTTCTTGAACCAATACTCTGTCAATTTTGTTTATTTAAAAAAAACAGCTCTTCATTTTGCTGGTCTTTGGTATTGTTATTTTGGTTTTAATTTTGTTTATTTCTTCTCTAATTTTAATTATTGCTTTCTTCCTTCTAGTTCTGGGTTTGGTTTGCTGTTGTTTTTCTATGTTCTGGAAATGCATTGATAGCTCATTTATTTGGTGCCTTTTCAATTTCTTGATGTAGGCACCAATTGCTATAAACTTTCCTCTTAACACTGGTTTTGCTGCATCCCATAAGTTTTGATATGTTGTGTTGTCATCTTTATTCATTTCCAGAAATTTTTTTTTTATTTCTCTTTTGATTTCTTCAATGACCCACTGTTAGTTGAGGAACATGTTGTTCAGTTGCCATGTGTTTGCAAAAATTCTAGAGATTCCTGAGTTATTGATTTCCAGCTTCATTCCACTGTGGTCAGAGATGATGCATGGAATGATCTTGATTTTTTTGAATTTTCTGAGACTTGCTTTATGGCCTAGCATATGGTGTATATTAGAGAAAGTTCCATGCACTGATGAGAAGAATTTGTATTGTGCAGCTATAGGACAGAAAGTTCTGTAGATATCTGTTAGGTCCATTTGGTCTATAGTATCAATTAACTCTGTTGTTTCCGTGCTGATTTTCTGTCTGGTTGATCTGTCCATTGCCGAAAGTGGGGTACTGAAGTCTCCCATTACTACTGTATGAGAGTTTATGTCTCCCTTTAGATCCACTAATATTTATTTTAAATAGCCAGATATCCTGTACTGAGGTACATATAAGTTTTTAGTAGTCATTTCTTCTTGTTGAACTGATCCCTTAATCATTACATAGTGCCCTTCTTTACCTCTTTTAACAGTTTCTGTCTTTAACAGTTTCTATTTTGTTTGATATTAGAATGGGTGCACCAGCTCTTTTTTGGTGTCTGTTAGCATGAAATATTTTTTCCATCCTTTCACTTTCAGTCTCTTTATATCTTTGTTGATGAGATGTGTTTCTTATAGGTAGCAAATAGATAGGTTTTGTTTTTTAATCCATTCAGCCAGTCTATATCTTTTAACTGGAAAGTCAAGTCTATTTACATTCAAGGTAACTATTGATAAATAAGGATTGGTCTTGCCATTTTTCTATAAATATTCCTATTTTTTACTTTGGATTTCCTTTGCACTTTTACTGGGTGATTTTCTGCCTTCACCTTCTTTCATATTGATGTCCATATTTCTGTTTTTCTGTGTGCAGCACATCCTTAAGCAACTTTTGTAAGGCTGGATGAGTGGTGACAAATTCTTTTAATTTCTGTTTGTTATGGAAGGTCTTTATCTCACCTTCACTCACAAATGAGAGCTTTGTAGAATACAGTATTCTGGGTTGAAAATTTTTTTTTCTCATAAGACTTGAAATATATCTTGCCATTCTTTCCTAGCCTGTAGGGTTTCTGATGAAAAGTCAGCTATGAATCTAATTGGAGATCCTCTGGAAATATTCTGGCATTTCTCTCCTTCACATTGTAGAATATTTTGTTTATGTTTTACTATGGAGAGTTTGACAACAGTTTGTCATGTTGAAGATCTTTGCTGATCATGTCTATTAGGAGTTCTATGTGCTTTCTATACTTGGACATCCCCTTCTTTCTCCAAATTAGGAATTTGTAACTGTTTCACTAAAAAGGACTTCTAATCCATTCTCTCTTTCCATGCCTTCAGGAATTCCTAAGATCCATATGTTGGGTTCTTTGATAGTATCCCATAAATCTGCAACACTCTTTTTTAGTTTTCTAATTTCTTCTTCTATTTTTTCTGGTCTCACTTTAAAATTTCCTGAATTTGTCTTCTAAATCTAGTATTCTTTCTTCTGCCTTACCAAGTCTGTTGTTAAATTCTTCACTTCCAATATTTCATTGATTTCTCTCTAAAATCTCAATTGCATGGGAAAAATTTTCATTCATGCCATGTATGAATTTATTATGTATTTATCATGGATTTGCTTCTGATTAATTCTAAGTAATCTGATGATTGATATTTTGAATTCTGTTCCCGGAATTTCTTCAATCTCTTTCTTCAAATTCTGGTATTGAAGTCTGCTATATTCTTTTGGGGACATCATGTTGTCTTCCTTATTCTTGATTCTTGAAGCACTGTGGTTGTTTTTAGGAATTTGTTGAAATATAGGTTATTATTATTTTCCTCCCTCTGTGATGGCTTTTATCTTTTAATTATGCCTTTATGGCTTAGTGGAGTGTCTGCTGTTTCAGTGAATACCCAGAGGCATGTGCTGGGTGTGGTCACGTAGCTCTATTCAGTGCTCCATTGTGAGGGAAGTGTCCAAAGTGACACCCAAGTTGGATATGGTAAATCAACCTTCTTCCCTTCCTCACTCCCTTCCTCCCTCCCTCCCTCCCTCCCTCTCTTCCATCCTTCCTTCCTTCCATCATAGGGTAGGTTTGTTCAGATCTGTTGGTGTAGTCTCATGCTCACCTCCTCTCCTCCAGTGCCTGGGAGTTAGCCTCAGTGGATACAATATTCTTTCATGCTGCCACAAGAGTCACACAAAGGATCCATGTATTCTTCAGTGTGAGGATGGACCCAGTAGCATTGATCCTCACCAGGGAATCAGGGAGCCCCAAGTATGTGGAGCCACATGTGACTGTCCAAACCACAACCTGTGCTCTCCCATGAAGTCACAGTGTTTTCACAGTCCCAGTACACAAGGCTCCCACAGTCACAAACACCAATTCCCCTGTCAATTCTCCCAGCTAGTCTGGCATCTCCTCTCGGCTGGTTGCTGGGTACGTGGACTCACACTAGTGCGACTGTTACATATCTCCAAAATGGCACCTGCCTTCTTTCAGTTAGTTACAGGATGCCAGTGCTGGGTGGTCAGGAAGAGAGAAACATGCTCCCCTTTTCCCCTCTAGATTGGCAGGTACATTTCCCGCCATAAGGCTCCAAGCCAGATTCATGACAGACTCTTCTCACAGCTTTATCACCAGAGGCTTGAGTTGCTGCAGTTTGGTCTCATGTCACTCCAAGGTTTGTGCTGATGCTCTCGGCTGCTGGGGTCCTGAGCTGTGTCCATCCACACCCTCCACATGGGTTCACAGTGTCCCTCTAATTTGTGTAGAGTTTCCTGTACAGTTTTCTCCCTAAGTCTTCCCTGAGATTGCACTCTCTCCACCTTTTAAAATTATCTTTCCCTAGTCTAGAACAGTAAGCTCTTTCCTTATTCTGCCATCTTGGGATCTTCTCTGGCAGTTCTACATGAGTCTTGGATCCTTTGTCCTAACAGCTTTTCAAGGACTTTGATCCTTCTAGTCTCTCTTCTTTATTAAATCAGCCCTGATATTTCCATAGTAAAATATATTGATCAGATTCCCATATCATCCCTCTAATAGAAACTCCAATTGCTTCTGTTAGCTTGCTTATTGACTGTCTCTCTTGATTATATTTATGTCTCCATAACCATGAGGATATTGGTAATTTTATTCCCTGCTATATATCTAGATAACTACTTCAATACCTTACAGAGTTGGCACAAATTGTTTTACACAATAAAAGCAGTGAAAATATTACTGTACTATCATGACCATAATTAGATATGGGGTTCATTTTTCTATTGATGCCAATGTGTTTATGATTACAAATAATATAACATATATTATATATATAATATATATGAGAAGGGTTATATTTCTATTCTCTTTGAAAGTAGCTGTAAATTAAACTCATTGCAAGGTAGCATCTCATTATCTAGTCCACACTATAAGTAATTTAAGCATAAAAAAGAATAGTGACTCAAAAAATCAATAACAATACCACAGGAAAGAAATGGGTTTCAGGCACAACTAGATCCAGTGACTAATGTAACTCTCACCAAAATAACCTGAATCTTTTGGCCCACTATTTCTGTATATTGCTTCAATTTCTTCTATGGCAAATGGGATCATTCTATGTAGCTGTCAATGATAGCAGTTGGAAGAATCCTGAAGAAAGTCATAGATATATAATCTAGATTACACTAGGATTATATAATCCCAAGTTTCTAGGCCATAAAGGAAACAGAGAATTCTCCCTCCCAGAGAAATACTTCAATAAACCCATTTTCCTTTGTTAGCCCATTAGTTAAACACAGCAAACAGTATCTCATGCACTGTGATGGGATGTTTCTTAGTCACATCCTCACTGTATTGTCAGTAAGACAGACTCTGTGAAGAAGAAGAAAGAAGAAGGAGGAGGAGGAGGAGGAGATGATGAGAGAAGGAGGAGTAGAGGGGTAAGGGGGGAGGAAGAAGAGGAGGAGAAGGAGAAGGAAGAGGGAGAAGAAAAAGGTAGTAGAGGATATGTATTTGACCTGAAGTTAGGATACCACTTGAAATGCCTGAGTTTGACTATCAGCTGATTTCCTATTTCAGCTTCCTGCCAGTGCACACCCTGGGAATCAGCAGGTAGTGGCTCACTCAGTTGGTTCCCTACCACCCCAGATTGAATTCCTGAGGTCTTGGTTTTGGACTGTCCCAGATCTCACTGTTGTGGGTATTTGGGAAGTGAAACAATAGATGAGAGATCTCTGTCTCTGTCTCTCTGCCTTTCAAATAAATAAATAAATATTTTATACAAAAGAAGGTAGGAAGAAACGTGCAGTGTAAACCAAAAACAACTGCAATTTCAATGGATCAAAACCATTTACATTTTGTCTGCTGTTCTCACATATTCCTTTGTCTGCGTTAAGATGCAGATGTCAAAGATTCATCAATAATCAGGAGTGCTATTGAGCTTAGTGAAGTTAGCTTAAATAATTTTCTGACAAACTAAGCACAACATTAGTAGAAGGAAGGAAATCATATGAACTAGGGCAGAAATAAGTAAAATTGAGATTAGAGAAATAATAGAAAAAAATTTATGAAGTGAATAGTTGTTTAAAAAAGAGACAAAATTGACAAACTCTTAGCTGGACTAAGAAAAAATAGAAAACACTCAAATAAATCAGAAAAAAAGAGACATGATATGGAAAAGGGATAATGAGGGACTATGAAAAATTATATGCCAACAAATTAGATAATATAGAAGAAATGAATTAATTCCTAAAATCACACTGTGAGGAGTCATATGGGTTATAGGTAGTTAGGCTGGTACATCGGAAAATGAGGAAAGGAGAATCCCTCTAAGAGGGTGCAAAATGTTTGCTTCCCCAAAAGTTATCTTTAGCAAGATCGAGGTGCCAAATCCCACTGCCTGTGTCTCCCCAAAAGTTATCTTTAGCAAGGCCAAAAGTGCCTGTCCCACTTCTTGGGAGCTTCCAATCTTATCATGGAACAGCAAGAGAGCAGTGACTCAACCTTTTTGAGCTCCCAGTTAACTGTAAAAAACAAGTTAGCTATTCTACCCTCACCATGGCTCTTTTGTTTTATCATGAGCAAGGCAGACAGGGCAAATAAGACTATAGATAGGGTTTTTTGTTCCAGCATGTAACTGATTGTTAGCTGATCCTCAGTTTTTTCTCCCAAAATTGTGTTTAAAAATCCCACTACCACCAGCCCCTTTCAGTTTTGCCACTCTTGGACCAGGAAGTCTCTGGCTTAAATAAATCTTGCTTTTCTCTCTGCCTTGTCTGCATGGAAATTGTTCTTCCATGTGAGACAAAGAATGGAGGTAATCTTTGCTCACCACAATGTTACCCTAACAATACCACATACAATCAAAAACATTCCAACAAAGAAAATTCCAGGAGCAGATGGTTTCATGGTTGTATTCAAAGAACTATAAAATTCTTCTTATTTTTATTCCTGAGACAAAAAGATGAGGAAGATGAGAGACAGAGAGATCTTCCACTTGCTAGTTCACTCTCCAAATGCCTGTAACAGTCAGGGTTAAGCCAGGCTGAAACCCGGAGCCCAGAACTCAATCTGTGTTCCCACATGGGTGGCAGAGACCCAAGTATTTGAAGCATCACCTGGTGTCTTCCAAAGTGTACACTGACAGGAGACTAGAATTGGAAGGCATGTTGAGACTTGAACCCAGTGTTCTAATATGTGCTACTGACACCTTAAGTGCTATCTTCACTGCTGTTCCAAATGACCACCCCAAATTCTTTTTAAACTATTCAAAAAAAAAAAAAAAGAAGAAGAAGAAGAAAAGGGAACACTCCCAAATTCATTCTATCAGGCCTACCACCCTGACTGCAAAGTCAAAGGCATCACAAGTACAGAAAACAACAGGCAAATATATCTGATGAACATAAATGCAATAACTCTCAATAAAACACTAGCAAACCTGGGGCCTGTGCAGTGGCTCAACTGGTTAATCCTCTGGCTGTGATGCTGGCATCCCATATGGGCGCTGGGTTCTAGTCCCTCTTCCAAGAGGAGCAGCATTCTGCTGTGGCCAGGGAAGGCAGTGGAGGATGGCCCAAGTGCTTGGGCCCCTGCACCTGCATGGGAGACCAGAAGGACCTGGCTCTTGGCTTCGGATTGGCGTAGATTCAGCCGTGGAGGCCATCTGGGGGGGTGAATCAACGGAAGGAAGACCTTTCTCTCTGTCTCTCTCTCTATCACTGTCTAACTCTATCTGTCAAATAATAATAAAAAAAAAGGTTTAAAAAAAACACTAGCAAACTGAATTCAACAGCACATTAAGAGGAACATTAACCACATTGAGTAGGATTTATCCCTAGGATACAAGGATGGTTCTATACATGAAAAGCAATAAACATGGTAAATGACATTAGTAGGAAAAACAAAAACCACACAATCATCTCAATAGATGCTGAAAAAGCATTGGACACAATTTAATGTCTTTTTGTGATAAATTAGAGCAAGAACGTGCCTCAACACAAAAATGTCATATATGCAAATCCACAATTAACATTATAGGAAGAAAGCTAAAGGCTTTTCTTCTGTGATCCAGAATAGGACAACTATGTCCATTCTTGCTACATCTATTCAAAATAGTATTGCAAGTCCTACCTAGAGAAATCACACAACAAAAAGAAACAAAAGACATCAAATCAGAACAGAAGTAAAATTATCTTTATTTATAGATGACATGATCATATATGAACATGCTTCAAAAAAGTTGGTGGGAAAATAGAATATAAAGACAGGGTGCATTTTCCATAAACCTTGTCAAGAGTCATAATGCTTAGAAAACCATGCAGACTCTATTTAAAAAGTCAGAATTAGTAAATCAATTCAATAAAGTTCAGGATATAAAATTAACATACAAAAACAGTGCTAACAATGTTATCTGAGAAGATGAAAGAAAAAGTTGTATTTCTATTTTCAAGATAATAATGAAATACTTAACCAAAAGGTGAAAATCTGAACATTGAAAATTTTAAAACACCAGTGAAAGAAATTGAGGAATAGACAAATAAATGAAAGAAAATTCCATGTTCATCGATAATTGATATTAGCAAAATGTCTATACTACCCAACCTGATCTACAGATTCAATTCAATCCTTATCAAAATCCCAGTGGCAATAGAAAAACAATCCTAAAATTCACACAGAACTACAAAAGACCCCGAGTAGTCAAAATAACCTTGAGAAAGACAGCAAAGCCGGAGGCATCACATTTCTTGGCTTCAAATTATATTACAAAGCAATAATACTTTAAAAAGTGTAGCATTGGCATAGAAATAAACATAGACCAATGGAACTAAATAGAGAACTCACAAATAATTCCACACATTTATGCTCAACTGATCTTTATCAAGGTTGCCAAGAATATGGCGACAGAGGAAAGGACAGTCCAATAAATGCTGCTGGGATATCAACACGCATACAAAAGAAATCAGGCTTCTATCTTATACTAAAAACAAAAGTCAACCCAAAAGGATTAAAGACATAAAAAAGAGATAAAACTTGAAACTACAAAATTGCTAGAATGAATATAGGGTAAAATCTTCTTGAAATTGGTCCAGTCATGACACCAAAGCACAGGCCGCAAGAGCAAAAACAGGTATGTGGGACTATGTTAAATCAAAATGCCTCTGTACAGCAAAGGAAATAAATGGAATGGGAAAAAATATTTACAAACCACGTATTTACAAAACCAATAAGAAATTAATATCCAAACTATGAGGTAACTTCAAAAAGTTTGTGGAAAATGAAATAAAAACATTTTTATTTGGGGGCTGGCACTGTGGCATAGCATGTTGGAGTCCTGGCTGCTCTGCTTCCAATACAGCTCACTTCTAATTGTCCCAAGAAAGCAGGGGCAGATGGCCCAAGTATCTGGGTCCTTGCCACCCATCTGGGAGATCAGGATATAGCTCTGAGGTCCTTTCTTCAGCTTTGCCCAGCCCTGGCCGTTGTGACCATTTGGAGAGTGAATCAGTAGGCAGAAGATCTCTTTCTATCTCTGTCTCTGTCCCTTTGCCCTTAAAATAAATAAATCTTTAAAATATATATTTTGGTGTAAAAATATTTGAAATCCATGCCTATGAGGGTTGTTCAAATGTATTTATGAAAATATATATTCTGAGGGAAAAATGCATGCATTTCAAACAATTTTTGCACTAAAATAAACTTAAGTTTTTCAATCCATTTGACACAAAATTATTTTTTAAAAAGGTTTATGCATTTGAAAGGAAGAGTGACAGGGGTGGAGATAGAGAAGGAGAGAGAGAGATATATGTTCCAACTGCTGGTTCACTCCCCACAAGCCGAAATGGCCTCAGCTGGGCCAAGCTGAAACCTACAGCGTGGCACTCCATCTGAGTTTCCCACATGAGTGGCAGCGGCCCAAGCACATGGGCCATTCTCTGTTGCTTTCACAAGTGCATTAGCAGGGAGTTGAATTGGAAACAGAGCAGCTGGTACTCAACATCGGCACTCTGATAAAGGATGCAAGCGTTGCAGGTGACATCTTATCCTGCTGCATCACAACATCAGCCCCTTCCACAAATTTTTATGTAAGGAACTCAAAGAATTCAACATCAGACATACAAATAGCCCAGCAGGGGCCGGTGCTGTGGCTCACTTGGTTAATCCTCCACCTGCGCACTGGCATCCAATATGGGAACCGGGTTCTAGTCCCGGTTACTCCTCTTCCAGTGCAGCTCTCTGCTGTGGCCCGGAAGGGTAGTGGAGGATGGCCCAAGTACTTGGGCTCCTGCACCCACATGGGAGACCAGGAGGAAACACCTGGCTCCTGGCTTTGGATTGGCATAGCTCCAGCAGTAGCGGCCATTTTGGGGGTGAACCAACGGAAGGAAGACCTTTCTCTCTCTCTCTCTCTCTCTCTCTCTCTCTCTCACTGTCTAACTCTGTCAAATAAAAAAAATATAGTCCAACAAAGGATCTAAATAGATATTTCTGAAGAAACATTCAGATAGTGAAGGGGCATATGAAAAGCTGCTCAATATCTCTAATCATCAGGGAAATGCAAACCAATATCATAATGACTATAACCCACATGTATTAGAATGCTTATAAAAAGACAAAGGCAAAAGTTTTGCTTGGCAAGGATGTGGAGAAAAGGAAACTCTTATATGCCATTAGCAGAAATGTAAATTAGTGCAACCCTTATGGAAAACAGTATGGAAGTTCTTCAAAAAAATTAAAAATAAAACTACCATATGATCCAGCAATTCTACTTCTTGATATATTTCCAAAGGAATTAAAAACGGGATCATGAAGAGACGTATGCACTGCTACATTCATTACAGCATCATTCAAATGCCAAGCTAGAGAAATAAACTAAATAAAATCCCATTAACAAATGCAAGAATAAAGAAAAGCATAATATATACATGCAATGGAATATTATTCAGCCTTAAAAAAAAACAAGAAAATGATGTCATGTTTGACAATATGGATGAAACTGGTGGACACTGTTAAAGTGAAATAATCCAGGCAGAGAAAGACAAATATTTCATGATCGCACTTAAATGTGGAATTTTAAAAAGTCATACTTGTAAAAGAAGAAACTTCAATGGTGGTTACCAGATGCTGGTTATCAGAGGCTGGAGTTCATGAGGAGATGTTGGCCAGAGGGTACAATGCTTCAGCTAGACAGGAGGAATAGGTTTTAGGGATCTATTGCAGTTGGGCAACATGAAATAAGAAAACCACAGAAGTACAAATACTGCATGATTCCACCTACGTGAGGTATCTAAAATATTCAAGCATAGGAGAAGCTGGGTAGGATGGTGGTTGCAAGGGGTTGGGGGAAGGATAAAGGAGGAATTGGTTCAATGAATATAATTTCACTTATGCAAGATGAATATGTTATAGAAATTTGCAGCACAAAGTAGTACCTGTACTTGATGGACCTGTATTGTGCACTTAAACTTTTGTAAAGGGGACATAGACCTCATATTCAGTGTGCTTATCACACTCTCAAAAACAAACACACACACAAACACAAAAAATCTTTGGAGGTGATGACTATATCTATTACCTTAATTGTAGTGATGATTTCACCTATGTATGCATAGGTACAGACTCATCGAATTGTATACATTGAGGATATACAGTTTGGGCATATAAATTACACCTCAAGAAAACAAAAATAAAGTAAGGCAGTGCAAGTCAACCAAATAGTTCTTTTACAAGACTGTCAGCTATCTGAGGTCCTTTGCATTTCTACATAATTCCATTTTAGAATCAACGTGTCAATTCCTACCAAAAAAAATCTATTACTTTCACACAAATTATATTGAATCTATAGGTCAATTTAGGAATAATTGATACCTTGGGGTAGATGTTTGGCTTAGCAATTAAGATGCTGGTTGGAATGCCTCTGTCTCATACCAAAGACCTGGTTATGATATCCACCTCCACTCCTTGATTTCAGCTTCTTGCTGCTATGGACCCTATTAGGCATATAACCCTGATATTTGGGTTCTTGGCTCCTATATGGGATACCTGAATTGAGTTTGTGGCTCTTGGGCATTGGAGAATGAACCAGAAGATGGGAGTTCTCGTTCTCTCTCCCCCTCTCTCTTTCTCTCAACCCCCTCTCCTCTTTGCCTCTCAAACAAATAACATATAAAAACTGACATCTTAACAATATTTAAATTTCCAATCCAGGAACATAATATATTATTTCATTTAATTTGGTCTAATTTGATTTATCTCAACATTATATTATACTTATAATATTAGATATCTTACATTTTTTATTATATATCTTCTAGGTATTTGAGAAGTTTTGTGGTTATTGTCAATGATATTGCTTTTCTTTTGATTTGAGGAGCCTGTTTTAAAGAAAATGTTTAGTTTTGTAATATTTCAGATTATAGAAATGTTTGAAAGACAGTACAGAGTCCTGGTACAGTACTGAACCAGTTCCTCCCATGTTAATATCTTAGGTTAGCAATGAGTTTTTGTCAAACTAAGAAAATTATTTTGGCATATTAACAGGAACAGTATTGCTTCTTAATTTTATTTTCCAATTTGTAATTGATAATATGTAGGAAAAATAATATTTACATATTCAATATTGTGTCCAGTGCTAAATTCATTTATTATATTTAGTTGTTTATGCATCTCTAGATTTTTTTACATACACAATTGTGGCATCATTGAATGATGATAATCTTATTTCCTTCTTTCCATTCATTCGGCTTTTAATTCCTTTATTCTGCTTTATTACATTACTTTATTGCTTTTTTAAAAACTTTTATTTAATAAATATAAATTTCCAAAGTACAGCTTATGGATTACAGTGGCTCCCCCCCCCCAATAACTTCCCTTCCACCCGCAACCCTCCCATCTCCCACTCCCTCTCCCATTCCATTCACATCAAGATTCATTTTCAATTATCTTTATATACAAAAGATCAGTTTAGCATATATTAAGTAAAGATTTCAACAGTTTGTACCCACACAGAAACACAAAGTGTAAAATACTGTTTGAGTATTAGTTATAGTATTAATTCACATTGTACAACACATTAAGGACAGAGATCCTATATGAGGAGTAAGTGCACAGTGACTCCTGTTGTTGACTTCACAAATTGACACTCTTGTTTATGGCGTCAGTAATCACCCTAGGCTCTTGTCATGAGTTGCCAAGGCTATGGAAGCCTTTTGAGTTCGCCGACTCTGATCTTATCAGTTAGTATTAGCAGACACTAGTCTTATTTATGTGATGCCTTTGACTCTTAGTCCTGTCATTATGATCAACTGTGAACTGAAATTTATCACTTGGACTAGTGAGATGGCATTGGTACATGCCACCTTGATGGGATTGTATTGGAATCCCCTGGCACATTTCTAGCTTTACCATTTGGGGCAAGTCCAATACACTTTCTTTATTCTGCCTTATTACAAATAGCAACTTCAACATAATGATAATAAACATGATATCATAGGTTATCGTTGTCTTATTACCAATCTTTTTTTTTCTTTTTTTGACAGGCAGAGTTAGACAGTGAGAGAGACAGAGAGAAAAGTCTTCCTCCCATTGTTCACCCCCGAAATGGCCACTACGGCCAGCGCACTGCACCGATCCGAAGCCAGGAGCCAGGTGCTTCCTCCTGGTCTCCTATGCGGGTGCAGGAGCCCAAGGACCTGGGTCATCCTCCACTGCCCTCCTGGGCCACAGCAGAGAGCTGGACTGGAAGAGAAGCAACTGGGACAGAACCGGCGCCCCAACTGGGACTAGAACCCGGTGTGCCGGCGCCACAGGCAGAGGATTAGCCTACCAATCTTAAGGGAAAGTTTTCCTTTTTGTTTGTGTGGTGAATTACACTGTCTGATTTTTGAATGTAAAGTAGCTCAAAATTTCAGGAATAAACCCTACTTAATGTTTCTACATCATGTTCAACACTTGTAATTTTTAAACAGTCTTGTCATCAGATACTTAACTCTAAGTTTCTGGGTATTTTAAGTACCAATGAAATAAATATCCCTGCAGCTAAATCATTACATCCTTTTACAATGTCTCTATGAGCAATACATAGAAATGGAATTGCTGTATCACAGGTTTTAACATTTGTTATTAAACTTTCCACTAATAGAGTTTTTAATAAACTTACCCAAAATATCCATAAAGCATTAACCAACAGAGTAGGCAACTCTGGATGTTATTATGGTTTAAATTGTCCATTTTATAGGCTAAGAAGTATCATTCTAATGTGTGTTCATTTATTAGTGAAGTAAAACTTTTTTTAAAAGATTTATTTATTTATTTGAAAGGCAGAATTACAGAGAGGCAGAGGTACAAGCAGAGGCAGAGAGAGGCTGGAACGGGGCCGATCTGAAGCCAGGAACCAGGAGCTTCTTCCAGGTCTTTCATGTGGCTATATGGGCCCAAGGACTTGGGCCATCTTCTACTGCTTTCCCAGACCATTAGCAGGGAGCTGGGTCGGAAGCAGAGCAGCCAGGACTCCAACCAGCACCCATGTAGGATGCCAGCATTGCTGTTACACCATAGCACCAGCCCCAGTAAAACATTTTGCCAATACTTTTGAACATGTCTCTCTTGTTTTTTTTTTTAATTGCTTATTTATAATCTTTGTTCATCCTTCCACTTAGAGGGTTAAGTTTCATCTTATGATTTATAAAAAGATTTTGTATTTATCTTGAGCTTTTCATCAACTTCAGCCAGACTTATTAGAAGCAAGTCAGAACACAGATTAGGACCCCAGAATTTTAATTAACCTTCAATGATAAATTAAGGATAGTGTCAGATTTTGACACATAGTGAGTAAATACTATGTTCTGCAGAAAATATAAAAGTTTGGGGAGATACATAATCCAATTATGTTGTTGAACAGGGCTCAGCAAACTATGGTCCTTGAGCCAAGTCTGGCCCTTGATGATTTGTAAATAAATTTTTACTAGAATACTCAAACATACACATCATCTATTTATTATTGTCTGTGGAAACTACCATATGACATAGGTAGTTTTGAATAGTTGTCATAGAGACTCCATGGTCTGCAATACTCAAAATATTCACTATCTATCCCTGGAAAGATAACAGGCCAAGCTCTGTTTTAGAAAGGTGATTCTGGCAGCAGAATACCAGATAATACTAAGATGAAATTGAATGCATAGAAAATATTTGGAAGGAAATTGTGTTAGTTCAGGTAAAAATGACGAAGGCCAAGTCCAAGGCTCCAGTAGTAGGTATGGGAAAGAGGGACCATCGAAATACATTTTGTATATAGATTCAGCAGGATTAGGTAAATAACTAAACATGAGAAAAAGACTGATAAAAAAAAATACTCCAAGTTTCCTATTTCCAGTAACTGGAAGCATAGCAATGCTCTCAACTGTCAACTGTAGGGAAAAAGGATGGGAGAAGAAAAAGTATAGGAACAAAAATTCATAGGATTGATACTGTGGGACAGTAAGCTAAGCCACTGCTGTGACATTGGCATCCCACACTGGACTGCAGGTTCAAGTCCTGGCCTTTCTGCTTCTGGTAGAGCTCCCCGCTAACATGGCCGCCACCCTAGCTTCAGCCAGGCCCAGACCTGGTTGTTGTGACCATCTGGGGAGTGAAGATGTCTCTTTCTCTGTCTTTGTAGTTCTGCCTTTCAAAAAATAAATAAATCTTGGAAACATTTATAGGTTCAATAACTACATTTTAGATAAGTTCAACAATTATAAGACATGTGCATAGAGCTTACCTAAATTATCCCCATCATTTATCTATAATCTGTAGCTGATGCTATAGGATATCTCTTAAGGAAATTCAAAATAAACAAACAACAAACAAAAGGTCTCCTGAAGCTATATATTTAAGCAGGTCTTATAAATGTTAATTTATACAATGGAAGATTATAGTTAAAGTGAATTTAGATATATGAAGATAGACAATTTTGAGATACATAATAATGAATAAAAAAGTATGCTTCAAAGGATGCTGTAATGTGGTCCTATATATATGAGATTTAAAATATATATTATACATATGGTACACAGATATATAAATGTAGAAAGGACAATATGTTTTCAGAATAGTTGGAGAACAGGAAAGAGAAGGATAGAATAGGAAGGGGAGATTAGCTTGATCTGCTATGTTATGTTTCTTTCATTTTTATTTTAGAACTTCCATATGCTAGCTCACTCACCAAATGCAAAAGCTGAGCCAGGACAACGCCAGGAACCTGGAAACTCAGGTCTTCCATTGGGTGGCAGGGAGCCAAGCTCTTGAACCAACATATGGTACTTCCTAGGATTCATTAGTAGGAAGCTAGATTGGAAGCAGAACAGCTGGGACTTGAATAGAAACCCTGAGATGCAGGCATCCCAAGTTGTGGCTTAACCTGCGGCATCATAACACCCACCCACCCACTCACCCCATTTTTTTCTTTTTAAAAAGTTTCCTTTAAGACAATGAGAGGAAGGTTTAAGATGTCAGGATGCAAATTAAAAAGATATAAGTTCTGAACATCAGAGCAGGGAGAAGGCATGTTTTCCAAAACAGCATAAAATGTACCATCCAACTTTGCAGACGAGTCACGTAAAATGATAGCTCGAAGCTCTATCATCATCCAGAACAGTTTTGGAGTGTATCAGTAGAATAACAGGGATGCAAGGCAGATAGACAGTGGGGTATGGAAAGGAGAGACCTGGCACCGATGAAGTGGAGGCAATGACAGTCAGTGGTTCACCCCCAAAGCTAGCAATGAATAAAGTGAGAAGAAAGGTAGACAGCAGATTAAGTGGCAAATATTTCATTTGTTCGATGCTTCAATTTCAGGCCAGGTGAGTACTCAAGTCATTCAACAGTTTTGTGGTGTTTTTTTTTTTCTTTTTTGCAAAAACCTTGAGTTCTTACAAGAAAAATATCTAAGTATCATTTTTCCTTAAGAGGGTATCCCCAAACTATCTCATATGTTAACATAACATAAAAATGACATTAACAGCTTGCTTCGAATCAGAAATAACACAAACATCAGAATAGCAGAAGTTATGAAAATGTGAATGGTGAGACATAGGGATTTTCTAGGTGTCTGGCTCCCCAAATTGGAACCCTCTAAGTGGTAAGTATTCTGATGCAGCCACCTAGGTCAATTCAGCCTCTCAGACTTGGAAACTTCATCTCATCAATGGGAACACAATCATCAGGTCTCAGGAAGCTGTTTCATACTAACAAAGCTCATCAGACTGATTTTAAGCCACTTACTTACAATAAGAAATGTGATTGCCAAGCCTTCTGGAGTTATCAGCCCGACTAGTGAGCTCAATATTCATCAAGACATCTGGAAAGCAAAGAAGCACGAAATAAGGAGCTACATTACTGAAAAATGCAACAACACCTGGCTTTGATATGAGGATCTCTGAAACTGTGATATTCCTCCCAATTGCCTTCCTGGATGGGCCTAACCATCAGCATTTCCTTCAGGCAAAGGCATGTTCTTACAGATTCCCTTTTTTTTGCACCTTTACCTCTGAACATACTGATGTATGTATGCATTCTTACAAATGTTAATACCTTTCTGTCCAGGAGCAGACACGTCTCTTTCAAATGATTCTTTTCTTTTCTCTGCACTGAATGCACTCCTCATGTTATTGCTTAACATTCTGAGCTGTTCAAAGACGTCTATAATGATGCTCATATAGAAGGCAGGATTAATGTTTATAAGTTCATAAGCACATGATGAAGGTCAAAGTCAGCATTCCCCAACTTTCAGTCTTACTTCTAACATTATCATGATTTTTACTCTTTCTGGGGACAACTATAATTTCATTGTTTATTTTTCTTTTTTGCTTCTTAATCTAAATTTAGTTTTAAATTCTATATTATATTACTATGATTAGTTACCAACTCAGCTATATCTGGGTTAAAAATAACCCAAAAGATTACAATAAAATATTATTTAACTCATGTTTCACCACTACCCCATATGATATATTGCCACATTTATCATCACAGCTGCTAAAATATGACAATGTTTTGTGTTCTCATGCAGTCTCAGCCTGTTACTGAAGATTGCATAAGTATTAACCTTGTTACAATATCAGCACTACTGTGATTTATCAAACCCTAATAGGAATGCCAGCTCAACCTTTAAAAGAAACTTAAAAAAAAAAACTATAGAAAATATGAGTTGATTATATGGAATGTTCCTTAGGATAATAATGTTTAAATAAGGCCAATTTCCATGGAAATAATCTAGGATGTCTTTTATGAAATTCTATAAAAGAGTTCTGATAGTGCTTTTAAAGGGCTATCATTAAACCATTTACTGCTGTGTAGGTGGTGAGTTTTAAAACATTTTCTCAGACATAAAAAGGTATAGTTCTTTTGAAGCTACCACAAATTGTTTATTCATTCTATTCAATGTTTATGGTACTCTAAGACATATTTGAAGGCAGCCATAAAGAAAAGAAAAGGATAAGGAATTATGGAGGTTGTTGGGAAAGACACAGAGAACATATTTTCAGAGGCTTTTTGCAAAAGTGGAGGAACTGATCAGGCAGAGACAACATTGGAGGGAAAGCTTAAGAAAAGCTTCTCAGGGGGCCGGTGCCATGGCTCAGTTGGTTAATCCTCCGCCTGCAGCACCAGTATCCCATATAGGTGCCAGGTTCTAATCCCAGTTGCTCCTCTTCTAGTCCAGCTCTCTGCTGTAGCCCGGGAGGGCAGTGGAAGATGGCTCAAGTCCTTGGGCTCCTGCATCTGCATGGGAAACCAGGAAAAAACACCTGGCTCCTGGCTTCGGATCTGCGCAGCACCAGCTGTGATGGCCATTTGGGGAATGAACCAATGGAAGGAAGACCTTTCTCTCTGTCTCTCTCTCTTACTCTCTATAACTCTGTCAAATAAATTTTTCAAAAAAAGAAAGGCTTCTCAGTCTTTTGAGTTTTCAGTGGCCACAGGTAATGCTCATTGTCCAGAAAAACATACAAAATATTCTGATCCTTAAGATTTCTAGCACTTCTCACTGAATTGTACATATCATATAGCATTAAATCCTTATTTCCTAACCTAGGTTCATGGTTATGCAGAAAATCTCAAATCTCAAATTAAAATAGTTTAGTAACACTTTAGGTACTATGTATATTATATGCAGGAAATATGATTCAACCTAATATCATTGAATCAATGAGTTATTCAAACATCTTAATCTTGAGCTTTGTCGCATTAATTTCTAACACAGTTTAGGGAATGGTGGTTATTCATTGGCTGCTTTCATTCCTCCCTTTCTTTTTTACCAACCAAAAGGAGTAGGATTCCTTTCAGAACTTGGCCATTTCTAGTTTAAAGCAGCCATGTGGTTTGAGAAGACATATGCCATCCCCAGGTTAAGTCCAGCAGAGCATCTTGTACCTGACCACAGTGGCTGGTTCAGGGATAGGCATATGTCCCATTTTGGCTAATGAAATGTCAGAGACTTCATAAGGACTCCCTTGAATGAAGTTTGCCTGCTTTTCTGTGGGAGCCCCAGAGATATTTCCCTGGACAATATGAGAGGAATGAGAGATCCATTAGTGTTGCCATCAGGGAATATTACACAAGAATGAGTCCAATTTCTGGAGGACAGAGCTACCAGAATAAAAATGGAGTTAGCGTCTTGATGACATCATGAACCTGTGAGTCAAGTTTCCCATAAACCGTAAAATGGGAAGAATCTGTGGACAGTTCAATTATATAAATTTCTTTATAACCATTTTTTTTTCTTTATGTGCTTTGGTTCAGAATTTCTATTACTCACAATCAAAAGCCTCCCAACCAATGTAGGGAGGTAATTTAGTACATTGGAAGAAGTAATGTGTTCAACAAATTTAAGTTCTAGTTTAGTTCTATTATTGGGCAATATTGTGATCTTAAAAAGTTCTTTTTTAAAAGATTTATTTATTTATTTGAAAGGCAGAGTTACAGAGCGGCAGAGGCAGAGAGAGAGAGAGAGGTCTTCAATCTGCTGGTTCACTCCTCAAATGGCTGCAATGGCCAGAGCTGGGCTGATCTAAAGCCAGGAGCCTAGAGCTTCTTCTGGGTCTCTCATGAAGGTGCATGAGCCCAAGGATTTAGCTGCTTTCCCAGGCTATAGAAGAGAGCTGGATCAGAAATGGAGCAGCTGGCACTCGAACCAGTCCCAGTGGGATGCTGGCACTGGCTTTACTCGCTACGCCACAGTGCTGGCCCCTTTAATCAATTACTTTAATCATTTTATTATTAAAATGTCTACATAAAAGCACTCGTTTTAGATGACTTCTAAAACATGGCTCAAATTGATTAGATGCCTACCAATTCTATCCCTCTTTCTGGCCATATAGGTTGATTATATATGCCAACCTTGTGACTCAGTTCTCAAAAATGGGGTATAGGCCAAAGTAATTAAACTACATCAAGAACTTCAAAAAATATATAAGTAAAAAATACTTCATTTGGTTCAAAGTCCATTTTTCCCTTTCTTCAATGACTATGGAGGCCTAATTTTAGGATAGCAGGATCCTGGATACAAGTCTTTACCAGGAGGCCGGCGCCGTGGCTCAACAGGCTAATCCTCCACCTTGCGGCGCCGGCACACCGGGTTCTAGTCCCGGTCGGGGTGCCGGATTCTGTCCCGGTTGCCCCTCTTCCAGGCCAGCCCTCTGCTGTGGCCCGGGAGTGCAGTGGAGGATGGCCCAAGTGCTTGGGCCCTGCACCCCATGGGAGACCAGGAGAAGCACCTAGCACCTGGCTCCTGCCATCGGATGAGCGCGGTGTGCCGGCTGCAGCGCGCTGTCCGCGGCAGCCATTGGAGGGTGAACCAACGGCAAAAGGAAGACCTTTCTCTCTGTCTCTCTCTCTCACTGTCCACTCCGCCTGTCAAAAATAAAAAAAAATAAAAAAAAATAATAAACAAGTCTTTACCAGGAAAGCTGTTCAACTCACATCAGACACCAAGTAAATATGAAGTAAATTAAATTTTGTGTTAAAACAGAGATTTGGAAGTTTTTTTCTTATAGCAATTAGTTAGACATTCAGATTTCTTTCTACTTCATTAGCAAAATTTAAATTGGGAGGTAGTAAAACAAGCCCACTATTCATTTAAATTATTAGTCACATAATACTGAATTGAGGCAATTTCATCAGTGTAATAAACATATTATCAATTCAGCAACTATTATAATGGAAAACAAAATGTTGGAAAGTTTTCAGACTGTCTTATAGGTATCAGGTGGATATTAGGATGGAAACTGGAGAAACAGGGTGAAGTAGTCTAGGCTTCCCATTCATGGGCTTGAACCTGCTCCTCAGCATGTGAGAAGCCACAGCAAAGCCCTTAGAGGACAGTATGGCATGAATAAGGGGAAAGGCCCAGTTGTGAAATGACCAAATGATGATTAGAGTCTTTCTTAAATCAACTTATCGCACTTACTCAGGCAGAAGGAGACAATTAATTAGTATCTGAGTCACAAACCAGTTTGAAAAGTCTGTCAGTCTTCTGAACTGGATTTATTTTGTCTTTTCCAACTGGTCTCAGACCTTCATCTCTCCTTCCACCTTTTGCACGCAAGTAATACTGTGGTTGATGGTAAATAGGTATATGTAGATGTGATAGATGTGACATACATACATACACACACTCCAACTTCCTATGCATATATATATATACACACACAATTATGTTTATGTATATATACTCTCCCCAAGAGTGAAAGCGGTTTAAGAAAACTGCACTGTGGTCTCTTTTAGAACCAGGAAACAAGCTGACAAAAGATATACAAGGAAGTAGGGATATAAATTAGAGGTTGGGACAAAGAAGAAGTAAGGCAGGGCTTGGAGATCTCACCTCTGGGGTTGGGAGGAATCAGCAGGTTAGAGCAGCTCTGACTGTGGGCTCACTCGCTGCCTTTTCAATCATTTAGGCTTGATGAGGGACACTCCACAGTCCAGAGTCTGCACTAACTCTATGAAATGAATGTTTGCTGTGCCATGGTTAGGTAACTTAGTTATTCCTGCGTTTCATTTCTTGCTATGGTGTTGTGCCATGTTGAAGTATAGTGCAGCAAACTAGCTATGGCCTACCACAGACAGGAATTTTGCTTTTGAATAAACATTTTATATTATTTTATTTATTTGAAAGGCAGAGTTACAGCGAGAGAGGGAGAGAGAGAGAGACAGAGAGAGAAGTCTTCCATCTGCTGGTTCACTCCCCAAATGGCCCCAATGATCGGGGCTAGGCCAGGCTGAAGCCAGGAGTCTGGAGCTTCTTCCACATCTCAGGCAGAGGCCCTAGTATCTGGGTCATCCTCTGCTGCTTTCCCAGGCACTTTAGCAGGGAGCTGGGTCAGAACAGCCAGGACTCAAACAGGTACTCATATGGGATGCCAGCATCACAGACAGAGGCTTTATCTGTTATGCCATAACTCTGGCCTCAACAATCTACTTTAGACTAATTTTAGTGGTAGCGTGGTTTGCCTAACCAGAGATATTTAAAGAGACCAGCACAGACCTGTGGAAACAGGCAGAAGGCCCATCCTGTCCTTTGCTTCATGTAAAAGATGATCAATTGAAATCAAATAATGACAACGTCTGGTGCAAGGCTCTTCAAACTTAAGGAAATCGCAGACCCTTGTTAAGGGGTTACCCCCAAAGCAGTCCCTGGGGCAAGAATTTAAGTGCTGAGTAGTTTATTTAGGAAATACATAAGGGAGTAGAGAAGCGTTTCAAGGCAAAGGTGGCAGCCAATAACAGGTGTGTTAAGCCAGCTACTCTATATTGCATGACTGAAGATACATTTTACTTGATTTACCCCTCTTATTGACCAGGGGCTGAAGTATTTACAAACTCAATATTTCACTGAAGACTGCTGCCTGGGGTATTAATTCCCCTGACTTTCCAGCCTGCTACACATGGACAAGAAAAAGCCTCAAACACAGAGAGGCACACCTAACAATTGAAGGTACACTGGCACAGACAGAAATAGTTTGAGAGAATTGGGAAATGGATATTTTTATTAAATTTACCTAGTGATTGGGTGACAACAGACATAAAGATCATCCAGGTAAGGAGTGCTTCGGGCCTGTGTTTGCAGCTTCCCCAGAAAGAATGCACAGCATCTTTTCAAGGTTTGTGAGGGACTGACTCTCCAACAGTCTCATGGGATGCATGGTAACATAATTATTTTTTATTTATTATTTTGTTTGACAGGCAGAGTGGACAGTGAGAGAGAGACAGAGAGAAAGGTCTTCCTTTGCCATTGGTTCACCCCCCAATGGCCGCTGCAGCCAACACACTGTGGCCGGTGCACCGTGCTGACCCGAAGCCAAGTGCCAGGTGCTTCTCCTGGTCTCCCATGCAGGTGCAGGGCCCAAGGACTTGGGCCATCCTCCACTGCCCTCTCAGGCCACATCAGAGAGCTGGACTGGAAGAGGGGCAACCGGGACAGAATCCGGCGCCCCAACCGGGACTAGAACCTGGTGTGCCGGCGCCACAGGTGGAGGATTAGCCTATTGAGTCGCAGCGCCGGCCTGATAACATAATTATTTAAAAAGAAAAACAAGTGGCTGGTGTTGAGGCATAACAGGTTAAGTCTCAGCCTGCAATGGGGGCATCTCATATGGGTGCCAGTTTGTGTCCCAGCTGTTCTACTTCTGATCCAGTTGCTTGCCTGGGAAAGCGCCAGAGCCCAAGTGCTTGGACCCCTACACCCACGTGGGAGACCTGGAAGAAGCTCCTGGCTTCCGGCTTTAGCCTGGCTCAGCCCTGGCCCTTGTGGCCATCTTGGGGAGTGAGCCAGAGGATAGAAGATCTCTCTCACTCACTCTCCCTCTCTCTCTGTAACTCTGCCTTTCAAATAGATAAATCTTTTAAAAAAAATTTTAAAAAGAAAAACAGTCAGCATATGAATTTGATAATGAGTATGGGCTCTGCCATAAATTTTTGAGTTAGATCTGCTGTTACAAGCTTTTTAAAAAAAAAATATTTATTTATTTGAAAGGCAGAGTGACAGAGTAAAGGTGCAGGGGAAGGCTGAGGGAGAGAAAGAGAGAGAGAGAGAGAGAGAGAGAGAGGAGATATCTTCCATCTGCTGGATCATTTCACAGATGAACACAACACCCTAGGCTGGCCCAGAATGAAATCAGAAGCCAGAAGCCAGAAGCCAGGAACTCCATCAGGGTCTTCCAAAGGGTGGCAGCACCTCCAGTACTTGGACCATCATCTGCTGCTTTGCAGGAGCATTAGCAGGGAGCTGGATTAGGAGCAGAGCAGCTGGGATCAGACATGGGATGAAGGTGTCCCAAATGGTGGCTTAATCTGTTGTGTCATAATGCCTACACAAGCTACAAGGTTTTAATGGAAATATATTTAAAACATATAAACAAAATTCTATGTGCCTGAAATTACATACTTTTCTTTCGTTCTTTTTAAAGATGACTTTTATTGGTTTGAAAAAGTTATCATTAATTCCTAGATTGTTAAGAGTTTGTTCAATGAGTGGGTGTTGGATTCCCACTTTGTCTATTCAAGTTATCATATCGCTTTTTTCTACTATTCTGTCAATATGGTGAATAACACTGATTGATCTTTAAGTATTAAACAATCTTGCATTCCTGAGAGAAATCCTTTGATCATTGTGTACTATCCTTTTTTAAAAAAATAATTAATTTATTTTTAAGGAATATAAATTTCATATGTACAACTTTAGAAATAGTTATTCTTCCCACCATATCTGTCCTCCCCTCCCACCTTTCCCCCTCCTAACTCTCTCCTTCCCAGTCCCATTCTCCATTAATTTTCAATTACTTTGTACATAGAAGACCAATTCTATATACTAAGTAAAGATTTCAACAATTGGCACACACACACGCACACACACACACACACACACAAACCTGAGAACAAATATCACAGTTAACTCTTTTCAATTAATTAGTTTGTGAGACAAAAAAAAGTAATTTTAAGTAAGCTTTTATAAAAGGATCTAGTTCATTTTTTTAGTTTAAAAAAACTTTAGAAAGGGGTTGGCACTGTGGTGTAGCAAGTAAAGCCTTTGCCAACTGGGAGCCAGTTTGAGTCCTGACTGCTCCCTTTCTGAAGCTCCCTGCTAATGTCCCTGGGAAAGCAGCAGAAGATGGCCCAAGTCCTTGGGTCCCTGAACTCACGTGGAAAACCCAGAAGAAGCTCCCGGGTCCTGGCTTCAGACTGGCCCAGCTCCAGCCATTGTGAAATCTGGGGAGTAAATGAGTAGATGGGTGATCGCTCTCTGTCTCTCTATCTCTCTGTCCCTCTCTGTCTCTTTCTCTCTCTATCTCTGCCTTTCAAATAAATATATAATTTTTAAAAATCAAAAAAAAAAAAAAAAAGAAAACCAAATCCCATGACACAGCCAGAATTCTTGGAAGCCAGCAACACTAGCCAACTTGAACTGATTTTATCAGGAAAGGAACTTATTAAAGGATATTACTTTGAGACAGACTAAGAATCAGGTATGTAAGAACAGGTTAGGTACTCAGCATGTCCCAAATATACAACAAAGCCAAGTTGGCAGGACCCTGGCAACACGACTGCCAAATAATGCAGACTGCAGCTTTAGCTTCAGTACAGTTGGCATAGACTCCTGCACACTGCATACCACCACTAGCATCAATGGAATGCTTGCTACAAAATTGCTGTTACACCTGGTGTGACCATCAGAGTAGGCTCTCTGTGGGTCTCACTGTTTCCTGCACCAGCTTCCAATTCAAAGTCTGAGGAGGCCATAAGCAGGGACTGGAAACTGAATGAAACAGTTGCAAGAAACACCAGGAAGAAAAAGTGCCCCGTTATTAAGCTCTATTTACCAACAAAATTCATAAAGAAGAGAATTCTCAAAATAGAAAGAGTTCTGATGCTTAGGGAAATAAACCAGTCACAAGCTTTCTCTGATATGTGGTAGATAATATAGAATTTTAAGAAAGTATAGGAATGAAATGGACATTTTGTGATTTGATTGTTGCTTTTAGCCCTCGTTTATATTCCTGTGGAACTGTGGTCTTTCTACTATTCACTTGTTGAATATTATGGTTACCGGTGCATTAAGCCTATGATTATAGTCGATTGAAATTGTGTTTTTGCAAAAATTAAATAAAAAAGGAAGGAAGGAGGGGATTTAGGTAAGGGAGAGGGGAAGGCAGGGAAGTAGCTTATTTTCTTTGACTTGTATCTACATAATATATGAAGTATGTTCTTTTTGTATACATAAAAATTGTTTAAAAAACAAAGCATACTACAAAGCTGTAGTAATTAAAATAGCAGAGAGGAGAGACTCTTAAATATTGTCAGTTGGAATGTAAGTTAGGACAGCCACTGTGGAAAACAGTATGGAGATTCCTTAAAAAACTAGAAATTAGAACTTCCTTATGACCAACAATCTCATTAGTGGGTATATTTGCAAAAGACATGAAGTCAGCATACCAAAGAGCTACCTGAACCACCATGTTTATTGCAACACTATTCACAATAGCCATTACTCATCAGATGAATGGATACAGCAAATATAATATATACACACATACATACATACATTATTCAGACTTTAAAAAGGAATGCAATTCCGTTATTTTCGTCAAAATGAATGAAACTGGGGGGCATTATTTTAAGTGAAATAAGCCACATAAAGTATGATGGATACAAAATTACAGACAGAAGAAATGAGTTACACAGCACAGTGGAGGTGACTATAGTTCAAAATGTCCACTTGTATATTTTCTGAGCAAATGGAATAGAGGAGCTCCCAGGTTCCAATCATAAAATAACAACAAAGGGAAGGCCACATTAATTATCCTAATTTGATCAGAGTACTTTATATATAGGGATTGAAATGTCACATTACACGAATAAATAATTACAATTATTATTACTCAAAAACTTCATTTAAAAAAAGTATGATAAATAAAAACTATGCAGCTTACAAAAAGAGAGAGAGAGAGAGAGAGAGAGAGAGAGAGAGAGAGAGAGAGAGAACTGAAGTGGTTGTTTGGCTCATTGGTTAAGATGCCACTTGGAACATCTACATCCCATATTGTTTGCCTGGGTTCAAGTCCAGGCTCTAGTTCCCAGTTCCAGCATCCTTCCAATGCACACCCTGGGAGATAGCAGTGATGGGGTCCTGTCAACAATCATTGTTGATGTTTAGAGAACAGAGGTCTGAAAACTTTCTATGACGAGCCATGTACAACATATTTTGTGCAGTGCAGGTCTGTTTTGGAAAAACATGTATGAAAACCAACCATCAAAGGTACAGAGGCTGAGAGGCTGAAGATAGAGGACAAACCCATAATTACATAAAAAACTAACTTACGGTAGGGACTTCCGTGGACAAAATAATGGTTTTAGGCAGTTGAGAGGCAAGGGATTCCTAGAGACACCAGAAGCAGAAGAGAAAGGGTTTCATAGATAAAGGTGGCCGAAAGCTACTCTAAGTGCCCCTGGACTTTCTCAAGAAACTTTAGATAAGAGACATTCTAGGGTTGGCCTGTCATGACAA
Source organism: Sylvilagus floridanus (assembly GCA_949820135.1). Taxonomy (NCBI): domain Eukaryota; kingdom Metazoa; phylum Chordata; class Mammalia; order Lagomorpha; family Leporidae; genus Sylvilagus; species Sylvilagus floridanus. Next base: position 29,486,149 of record OX463236.1, on the reverse strand, counting down.
GCCAGCAGGTTATCTCCATGACTTTGTTTACCCTTTCATAGGGCTTGGGATGATAGGATTAATTCTTTTTTATTTTTTTAAGATAAGATTATTTATTTGAAAGGCAGAGTTAGAAAGTGAGTGAGAGAGAGAGAAAGAGAGAGAGAGAAAGACAGAGACAGAGACACAGAGAGAGATCTTCCATCCACTGATCATTTCCCAAATGGCAGCAATGAACAGGACTGGACCAGGCTGAAGCAAGGATCCCAGAGCTTCTTCCTAGTTTCTCACATGGATGCAGGGTTCCGAGCACTTGGGCCATCTTCCACTGCTTTCCCTGGTCATTAGAAGGGAACTAGATCAGAAAAGGAGCAGCTAGGCCTCCAGGTACTCATATGGGATGCCGGTGTCACAGCAGCAGCATTACTTGCTATGCTACAATGCTGGGCCCTAATCAGGGTTACTTCTAAGGCAAGACTACAGTCTCATCCAAAAAAGCTGCTGTAATGTCAAGTCTGCTATTGTAGCTCCAAATTAGCCACTGGTGGCACACAAAGCAAGGGTTGAGAGTGTACCAATAATATTTTTTACAAAAATAAATTGTCCTGAGGGTTATAATTCGTCATCCCTTCTTATAGAAACTATATGGTAATAGCACATATGCCTAATACTGAAGAAGAAATAAAATAAATGCTCCAGATTGCTGAATTTGTCATCCCTTCCCTGTAACTCACCTAACTAGAAATAAGAAGGAAGAACCAGGAACCAGTGCTGTGGTACAGCAGGTTAAGCCACTGCTTTTTTTTTTTTTTTTTTTAAGATTTTATTCATTCACTTGAGAGGTAGAGCCACAGATAGTGAGAGGGAGAAACAGAGAGAAAGGTCTTTCATCTGCTGGTTCACTCCCCAAATGGCCACAACAGCTGGAACTGAGCCCATCAGAAGCCAGGAGCCAGGATCTTCTTCTGGGTCTCCCACATGGGTGCAGGAGTCAAAGGACTTGGGCCATCTTCTACTGCTTTCCCAGGCCACAGCAGAGAGACGGATCAGAAAAGGAGCAGTCAGGAGTAGAACCAGTGCCCAAAAGGGATGCCAGCACTGCAGGTGTAGGGTTAACCCACTGCGCCACAGAGCCAGCCCAAAGCCATTGCTTTTAACACTGGTATTCCACATGGGAAACTTGATAGAGTTCCTGTCTCCTGGTTCTGGCTTGATTCAGACCTGGCTATTGCCACCATTTGGGAAGTGAATCAACAGATGGAAGATCACTCTCTCTTTCTGTCTCTCTGTCTCTTTGTTGCTCTTTCGAATGAATTAATGAATCTTAAAATAATCACAAGTGCATAAATCTGAGTTATTGTAAATGACCCTTTGTCACTCTCACTCTCCTGCTATACTCTTCCATGCTTTAAGGATTCAAGTGATTAGACTGGGCCAACTCAGGTAACTATTATTCTTATGGGTACTGATAAATGAAAAATGTCAAGCTGGGACAGGTGTTTGCGACAGCAGTTAAGATGCCACTTGGGAGGGGCCAGCACAGTGGAGTAGCAGGTAAAGCCACTGCCTGTAGTGCCAGCATCCCATATGGACACCAGTTCGAGTCCTGGCTGATCCAGCTCTCTGCTATGGCCTGGGGAAGCAGTAGATGATGGCCCAAGTCCTTGGGTCCCTGGACCCATGTGGGAGACCAGAAGAAGCTCCTGGCTCCTGGCTTCAGATCAGCTCAGCTCTGGTTATTGCGGTCATTTAGGGAGTGAACCAGCGGTTGGAAGACCTCTCTTTCTCTCTCTGCCTCTCCTTCTCTCTGTGTGTAACTCTGACTTTCAAATAAATAAATAAATCTTTTTAAAAAAATGCCACTTGGGATGCTAGCATTTCTTATTAGAGTGCTGGACTTGAGTGCTGGCTCAACTTATTTCAGTTTCCTGCTAATGCATACCTTGGGTAGCAGCAGATGATGGCTCAAGGAGTTGAGTCCCTGCCATCCACATGGGAGCCCTAGATGGAGTTCCTGGCTCTGCCTTTGGACTGGCCCAGCCTCAGCTGTTGCAGACTATTGGGGGAGCAAACCAGTGGATGGAAGTTCTCTCTCTGCCTTTCCAATAAATAAAATAAAATTTAACATATCCACCAGCCTTTGAATAGTTGGTTATCAATTCCTTCCGAACTTTGAAATCTACCTATAAAAATGACATGGATATATGCTGATCATATATAGACAGCAACTCAAAATTTTGTCTTGTGAGCAAAATATTTACATTATTATTAATTATTCTAAGAAACACTGAACTAGAATCCAGACGTTCTTCACTGAAGGCTACATAACCCTGAGAGACCCATTGAACTTCTTTGGGACTTGCAAATTTCTAGGTTCCCTTTCAGCCTCTATGAACCATGGTCTGAAATAAAAAAAGAGTAGAGGTAGGAAAGTAGTTCTGATACAAAAATTAAAATATGTTAGAAATAGTGAGGGGCCAGTATTGTAGCACAGCAGGTAAATCCACTCCCCGCAATGCAAGCATCCCATATGGATGCCAGTTTGAGTTATAGCTGCTGTACTTTCAATCCAGCTCCCTGCTAATGACATGAGAAAAGCTCCTGGCTCCTGGCTTTGACCTGGCCCAGCACTGGCTGTTGTAGCCATTTGGGGAGTGAATCAGTGGACAGAAGATATAGTCCTCTCTCTCTCCCTCTTCCTCTCCCTCTCTCTCTCTAATTCTTTCAAATAAATAAATCTTAAAAAAGAGAAATAGTAAGTGAAGGCTTTGATAGTATTTCATTTGTTTCCTGCTTTATATGGGTTTTAATGTAATTTCAGGCATTTGCTCTCCTTTAGTGACTCAAGCTTACTTATACTTAGCTTTTCTTACTATAATTCTTCTAATCACTCCATTTATCTTTCTGTGCTTTTGCACATTGTTCATCCCTCAAAGCCTATCCTCAGTATTTTTCTCCAAAGATATCAATAACCAGTTTTGTTCTCCATTGTCACACAGTATCTTAAAAAAAAAAGTCCAAAAAATATATTTCTTTGGTGTAGATTATTATACAATTTAGGTAAAGTTCAGGCTGAAAACCTTAGAAACCTAAGTTAAAGTAATCACTACCTTAAATATTATGTTTCTATATTAGCATGACAAAATTTCAATGAAAAATAGAACATTATCTGTACAGCAATCCAATCCACTCATCTTTAAAAGCTAAATACATCAAAAAGCAACCAAATGCAGCCATGTTAATGTTCCTTCATCTGCCTTGCTATAGTGATAATACAGTAATTTCTAACATCAAAAAAGAAAAAGATACTGAAAACGTTCAAGTGTGGGCGCTCCATTTGGATTCATCAGACTCTCAATGTTCTATTTAAATAAAGCTGCCCAAGTCTATGAATGCAAGCATCCTTCTATGTCAAAGTCAGAGGTATTATAACTGCGTACTTGGAAAATTACCTGGTACTAAGAGTATGACTCACAGGAATAAGCAAAATAGGGGCAGGTTAACCACATATCAAGTATAGACTCTCAGTGGAACATTAATATAGTTTGTTGTGCTGGATCACTGTTTTATATAATATCTATCAGCTCATACTTGATTGTAAAATAAGGGAGAAATGTTAGAGCAATAACGAAAATAGATTGGATCATACTTATTTTTCTTAGCACTTTCATATCTTCTTTATTCTTTTAACTAAATTGCATTTATTTCACGTTGAACTTATTCCTCCATCGTTAAGTTTTTGTTTCTTCAGATATGTTTTTCTTCTTTGCCAACTCTTCCTCTGATTTAGGAACATTTTGTTGCTTTTTAGTGAGGATTCTCTCAATGTAGCAGGACAGTTCATATATGGGTTAATCCGATCAATGTGGTGTGAAGGGGAAGGCAGCTAGTTAGGCCTTAGTGAGCTGGAATCCTTGCAGCCCTGCAATATATTATCTTTTTTGTGTGCTTTTTAAAATTTATTTTTATTTATTTGAAAGGCAGAATTATATTCACAGAAAAGGAGAGACAGAGAGAGAGAGAGGGAAAGGGATCTTCCATTTGCTGGTCACTCCCCAAATGTCTGCAATGGCTAGGGTTGGGCCAGGCCAAAGCCAGGAGCCAGGAGCTTCTGGGTCTCTCACATGGGTGCAGGGGCCTGTGCACTTGGGACAATCTTCTGCTGCTTCCTCAGATGCATTAGCAGGTTGCTGGATCAAAAGTGGGGAAGTCAGGAGGACTTGAGCTTCCACCCATATGGGATGCCAGCATCACAGGCAGCAGCTTTACCTACAATGCCCTTACCATGTTATCTTTTTACCTGTCAGTCAGAAATGCTCACTGTCCCAGGATGTATTTGTTTCTCACCTGGGACCAAAAGGGGGAGATGCCATGATCACCATATAGATGTTAAATTCCTCTTAGAGGTGCCATAAAATTCCCAATGACTTCATGCATGCTAAGTCACATTCCCCTAACTCAAAAAAGAGTCTGAAAATGGGAGAGAGCTCTCTTTGTGCTCCTGATCATTGATGGAGGTGATATACAGGTTTTTTCCTCTTTCTTTGGGCAGTCCCCTAGGTCACTCATGATGAGTATTTCTGTATGTAGGGTGGCCCTCATTCAGGTGTGAATGTTTATTCTCTCACTATAAAATAAATCCTGTTCTCACTTATGTTTTGTATCTCTATATCTCTATCTATCTAGCTAGCTAGCTAGCTAGCTAGCTAGTTAGCTAGCTATCACTTCACTTTAAATTCATATCTCTGTCTGAGGCAAGAAGTTGGATTGAAAATTAAGATAGTCAGACCCACATCAGCACCATAAGCTTTTAGGTTCAGTGGCACATCTTGGGTGCTTTGTTTGCCTGGATATCTTTGATGATCGGACAATCTACATCTACAGTAAGTTCATCATTAATCTGCATTTTTAAGCACATGTAATGAAAATTCAGCATTCTTTTTGGGCCACTGACTCTGTGCCTGGTCCATTTGGACTGAATACAACCTACCAACTCTACTGTTGTTAACAATGTAATGGCACACATATGCAAAGGATGTCCTATCACTGTCTGGCACTCGCTTCCTCCTTGATCTATGTGCTCCACATTTATAGTGCTTATTTTGTAGGTCTTTTAGATATTTGGGGAAAAGAAATATAGATGATGAGTTAGAACTACCCAACTCTGGCACTTGTACATGTCCTATAAAGTTTGCAATTCCTTATCCATCTGCTCTTTATTTTTTTTTTTAAGACGTAGTCTTATATTTATCTGAAAGGCTGAGTGACAAAGAGGAAGAGAAAGAAACAAAGATCTCTCTTCCTCTGGTTTATTCCCCAAATGGCTTCAACAGCCATGGCTGGGCCAGGCTGAAGCCAGGAAGCAGGAGCCAGGAACGCTATCTGGTCTCCCAAGTGGGTGGCAGGAACCTAAGTGCTTGGGCCATCTTCTGCTGCCTTCCCAGGCACATTAGCAGGGAGCTGGATCAGAAAGTGGAAGCTTAACCTGCTGTACTACAAAGCTGGCTCCTTGGTGTGTATCTTCTGATGCTGTTGTTCTCCTCCTCCTATTCCCATCACTCAACAGTCTAACCCTCTTTAAGCTAAACTTCAACTTTTCTTAAAGGTAAACTTCTTTAAGCCTCTATAGCATATCTTCTTTAGTAATTTTACAAGTTCTTTTAAATGAGCTAATATTTTGATTGTTGTCTGTTAATGCTAAAGACATTATGATTTCCAAACGGTTGTATATTAGTTACTTTGGAATGTTTTAGAATCCTGATGCCCAGCTTCTTCTGTACCATTTAGTTAACAATATCTGAATGTGGGAGCCAGACTTCAGTAGATTTTAAATATCTCTAGGTGTTATTATTGCACAGCAAAGTGTGGGAACCACTGCGCATTTATTTGGGTTTAAGATGGTCTTTCTCAGATCCCTTTTTCCCTATTAAGCTCTATTTCATGTAAACTATTTTTTAATATGAAAAGTTTCATTAATACATAATCACATTGTAGCCAAAATGCTTATATTATTCTTTTTGGTTTCTGCTCTGGGCCACCAAATTTGTATGTTGGAACCAATACATATTGGGCTCCAACCATTAATAGGAATATTCATTTTCCAAATCCTCCAATTATAATTGGTATAAGTAATATATAAGAATAAATATGTAATAGCATTAGGAACTGGGGGAACTTTGGGGAAGTAATTAGTCATGAGGACTCAGATCTCATGAATACAACTAATGCCCTTACAAACGAGGTTGAAGGGACCTTCCTTACCCATTCCGCTATTTGAGGATGCAGCAAGGAGGAGCTATCTACGAAGAATAGGCCCTCAGACACTTATTCTGCTGGCATCTTGATCTTGGATTTTCCAGCCTCCAGAACTGTTAGGAAATAAATTTTTGTTGTTTATAAATTATCTATTCTAAGGCATTTCGTTGTAGCAGGTCAAACAGACTGATACAGTTTCCAAAATTAAAGTGTAGGAGAGTGTGGTTGGAGAGGCGTTGGTTAAAAATGTCTCTTAAAGAACTTAAAATATTGTAAAGAACATATAAAAGTACATTTAAGTATTTTATTAACTTCTACTATCCTTTATATAGTGAGAGTGGCCTGCTGAGATGGACTGGTTCTCCAAAACTTCAGGGTAAAACTCATGCCATCGTTAAGTGCAACCACTATGTTCTGTGGCCTCACCACTGGCTATTGAGCAACATAAATCATGTCCACCTGGTTCTGCAGACTGGACTCATCTAGTTTGTTAACAAGCCATCTGCCTTTTCTTGGGACTCCCCACTCCTGCAATTCTGATTCACTAATCACTTTTACTATGCCATTCATGATTCAATCTGCCTCACTCCCTTTCTTAACCTCATTTTTAAAAAAGATTTATTTATTTATTTGAAGGCAGAGCTACAGATAGGCAGCGGCAGAATGAGAGAGAGAGAGAGAGAGAGAGAGATAGGTCTTCCATCCACTGGTGCACTCCCCAGATGGCTACAATGGCCAGAGCAATGCTGATCTGAACCCAGGTGGACATAGGGTCCCAAGGACTTAGGCCACCCTCTACTGCTTTCCCAGGCCAGAGCAGAGAGCTGGATTGCCAAGTGGAGCAGCTGGGACTCAAATCAGCACTCATATGAGAAGCTGGCACTGCAGCGGCAGCCTTACCTCCTAACACCACAGCACTGGCTCCAACCTGTCTTTAAATCACTTTTTTTTGGTCTTTCCGTTCTTACTACTACAAATCAGAAACTCACACCCAGGACTCCTGCTAGCCTTCAGTTCCTACCTCCATTAAATGTTAACTCATGTTTAATTTACCTAAAGTCGATTTGTACTTTTCCTGAAGCCTTAAGTCTTATTTTTTTGATGCCTACTTTCCAAGATTTTAACATGTTTCTATCTTCCCCTTCGCTAAGCTTTTACAATTTATACTACTCAATTTGCCCAATCAGAACACATGGTAGTGAACAAAACATTGTATTGCGTTGTTTTGGGACTAAGAAAAATATTGTTACCTATGGTAGATTCCATGTCCTTAGAATAAAAAAATTAATTGAACGCTTATTATAAATCATGCTTTACATGGATTACTTTTGGTTCCCTAACAATTTGATGAGGTGTCCTTTTTTTTTTGTAATTGGCTAAGCCAAGGCACAGAAGGTTATATCTTTTGCTCAGAGTGACACAGGATCCACAGTTTCTGAGGCTGTGCACTTAATCATGATTCTTTACTGCTTCTTAATTAACAAGTCAGTTATATTTATGCTTTTTTGCATCTCTTAAGAAATTCAGTTTAGGGTCCAGTGTTGTGGCATAGTGGCTTTAGTTGTCATCTGTGATGCTGGCATCCCATATTAACTGCTCTATTTCTGATCCACCTCCCTGCTAATGCACCTGGGAAAGGAGCACAAGATGGCCCACTTGTCTGGGGCCATGCCACCTATATATTGTTCCTGGCTCCTGTCTTAGGCCTGGCTCAGCCCAGGCAGTTCTGGTCATTCAAGGAGTGAATTAATAGATGGAAGCTCTCTGTCTCTTCCTCTCTGTAACTCTACCTTTCAAGTAAATAAAAAAAATCTTTAAAAAAAACTTTCTGCCTTAAAAAATTGCAGTTTAGGAGAGCGGCAAGATGGCGGAACAGGAAGGGAGCACACCGATAGTCTGGGGAGAGACAGTTTAATAAAAGTGGAGATACTGCAGGTTCAAGGAAGAGTAGGGGAAGAAACAGCAGAGAAAACCCTTCCGGAACTGGAGATTCACAGTGGACCTGCGTGGAGAGCGTGGGAGCCCGCAGTTTGGGACACCAGGAGCAGATTCAACACACCAGCGCTGGAACGCGAGGTGAGCAGAATCTCAATAGCCCGAGATACCAGGAGGGAAGCGGAAAAGGGAGCCTAGAGCGAACAAGGCTTGAAACCCTGCAGGGAAAAGTTCACCAGGCTAACTAGAAGAGAGAGAGAGAGAGGGAAAAAAAAAAAAAAAGTGACCCGTACGGACACGAGCTTCTCTCTCTCCGCTCACCTCTCAAAGGTGAGCAAGACAAAGAGCAGGCGCCATTTTGGAATACATCATAAGCAGGGCGACCTCGGGTCTGCACCGGCCCTGAGCCTAGCAGAAAAACCTGACTCTGGGCGTGGGAGGGGTGAAATAACAGGAGATTAGAACCTAATGAATGTGTGGTGCTAATGAACTGAGACTGTGAAAAAAGAGACGGTGGGGGAGAGAACTCACGGAAATCACGAATTCATGTGAGTACTCTCCAGAGACGCTACAGTTCAGTAGCCTTGGCAGCCCAGTGGGAGACTACAGGAGAATCTCAGCCCACACAAAGGGCCGCAAAGATTCCTTCTCTGGTCCTTGGGAAAGAGCTTCCGAACTCTGGCTCCTGTGGGTATATCATTCGCCTGCTAACCACCCCCAATTCCATTCAGCTGTGTGCAATTACTTCCCTTTTGAACCAAAAAAAAAAAAAAAGTAACAGAGAGAGATTTACCACGCCTATCCTGGGAGTGTCTCCTTTGACACACCCTCAACCCTGAGGAACCAAACAGAGCTCTCAGGCCACACCCATCTCAAGCCTCTAAGGCTCCATCAAAAGCAGACAGTCCACTTAATCTAGAGTCATAGTATAACAAGAAAAAAACACCACAGTGAAGAAACCAATATGCCAAACAACAAACGCAAAAACCGAGGTAATAAGAACAAGGAAGACACTATGGCGTCCCCAAATGAAAAAGACACCCCAATTCAAGATTACGAAGATGATGAGATAGAAGAAATGCAAGAAGCAGATCTCAAAAAATTGATAAGAACACTAAGAAGTACTCAAAAACAAATTCTTGAACTACAGAAATCCTTAATGGACAAGGTAGAAAATCTCTCTCGTGAAAATGAAATATTAAGGAGAAATCAAGCTGAAATGATACAACTAGTAGAACATGAAACTGTGATAGTGACGAGAAATCATAATGAAGTGAAGAATTCAATAGATCAAATGAAAAGCACATTAGAGAGCCTTACAAACAGAATGGGCGAGGCAGAAGAGAGAATATCGGACTTAGAAGACAGAGCACAGGAAACTATACAGTCAAACCAAAGAAAAGAAGAGGAAATTAGAAATCTAAAAAATATTGTTGGGAATCTACAGGATACTATTAAAAAACCCAACATTCGAGTTCTAGGAGTTCCTGAAGGCATGGAGAGGGAGAAAGGATTAGAATGCCTTTTTAGTGAGATAATAGCAGAAAATTTCCCAGTTTTGGAGAAGGACAGAGACATCCTAGTACAGGAAGCTCATAGAACCCCTAGTAAACATGACCAAAAGAGGTCCTCACCACGACACGTTGTAATTAAACTCACCACAGTGAAACAGAAAGAAAAGATCCTAAAATGCGCAAGAGAGAAACGTCAAATTACACTCAGAGGATCTCCAATTAGACTCACGGCAGACTTCTCATCAGAAACCCTACAAGCTAGAAGGGAATGGCGAGACATAGCCCAGGTACTAAGAGAGAAAAACTGCCAGCCCAGAATATTATATCCTGCCAAGCTCTCATTTGTGAATGAAGGTGAAATAAAGACCTTTCATAACAAACAAAAATTGAAAGAATTTGTTGCCACTCGTCCAGCCCTGCAAAAGATACTTAAAGATGTGTTACACACAGAAACACAGAAACACGGCCATCAACATGAAAGAAGGTAAACGAAGGGAACCTCACAGCAAAAGATCACAGGGAATTCAAAGCATACATTTGGATAAAGAAATTATGGGACATGTACTCTATAGAATACTATACAGCAGTCAAAAACAATGAAATCTGGTCATTTGCAATAAGATGGAGGAATCTGGAAAACATCATTCTGCGTGAATTAAGCCAGTCCCAAAGGGACAAATATCATATGTTCTCCCTGATCGGTGACAACTAATTGAGCACCAAAGGGGAAACCTGTTGAAGTGAAATGGACACTATGAGAAACAGTAACTTGATCAGCTCTTGTGCTGACTGTGGTTGTACAATGTAATACTTTATCCATTTTAGTAATTTTTTTTATTCCAGTACTATTGGTTGAACTCTGTAATTAACAAACAATTATTCTTAGGTGTTTAAATTTTAACTGAAAAGTGATCCCTGTGAAATATAAGAGTGGGAATAAGAGAGGGAGGAGATGTACAATTTGGGACATGCTCAATCGGAACTGCCCCAAATGATGGAGTTAGAAACAGGCCAGGGAATTCGAATACAATCCCATCAAGGTGGCATGTACCAAGGCCATCTCACTAGTCCAAGTGATCAATTTCAGTTCACAATTGACCTATCACTGATAGGTCTAAGAGTCAAAGGGATCACACAAACAAGACTAGTGTCTGCTAATACTAACTGATAGAATCAAAAAGGGAGAGAATGATCCAACGTGGGAAGCGAGATACACAGCAGACTCATAGAATGACAGATGTCCTAAATAGCACTCTGGCCTCAGAATCAGCCCTTAAAGCATTCAGATCTGGCTCAAGAGCCCATGAGAATATTCTAGGCATGGAAAGCCAAGACACTCTGGAAAAAAAAGAAGACCTAAATGAAAGATCTCTGTGAGTGAGATCCCAGTGGAACGAATGGGGCCATCAAAGAAGGAGGTACCTTTCTCTGAAGGGAGGAGAGAACCTCCACTTTGACTATGACCCTGTTGGAATAAGATTGAAGTCAGCGAACCCTAAAGGCTTCCATACCCTTGGCAACTCATGACTAGAGCCTAGGGAGATTACTGAGTCCATAAACAAGAGTGTCAAATTATTAAATCAACTTCAGGAGTCACTGTGTACTTATGTCTCATGTGGGATTTGTCCTTAATGTGTTGTCCAATGTGAAGTAATGCTATAACTAGCACTGAAACAGTATTTTACACTTTGTGTTTCTGTGTGGGTGCAAACTGATGAAATCTTTACTTAGTATATACTGAATCAATCTTCTGTATATAGATAATTAAAAATGAAAAAAAATCTTGGTGTTAAATTGGAAATTGCCTAGAAAATTAATCAATTTTTAAAAAAATATATCATGAAGGATCTCTGTCCTTAATGTGCTATACATTGTGAATTAATACTGTAACTAGTACTCCAACAGTATTTTTCACTTTGTGTTGCTATGTGAGGGCAAACTGTTGAAATCTTTACTTAATATATAGTAAACTGATCTTCTGTATATAAAGAGAATTGAAAATGAATCTTGATGTGAAGCAAGGGGAGAGGGAGTGGGAAAGGGGAGGGTTGCGGGTGGGGGGGAAGTTATGGGGGGGAAGCCATTGTAATCTATAAGCTGTATTTTGGAAATTTATATTCTTTAAATAAAAGCGTTAAAAAAAATAAGTAAAATAAAAAGTAAAAAAAAAAAATTGCAGTTTAAAATATTTTTGTTACAAGCAATAACCTTTTCAATGTGATATATGAAAAGCACTTTGTAATTTATAGTGTTAAATGAACTAAGAGTTCCATTATCATTTATCTATTTTTACCATGCACAAATTATTTCGTGTTTATAATTAAAACTCTGTGACTATTCAGCCACTTCCTTGTAAGAAGAGACCATTATTTATATAAGCCATGTTTTTTCTGCCCGAGAACCCTATATCTAGATATATCTATATCTATCTGTAACTGCTATCCTCCCATATTAATTTAAAGGAAAACAGATAATGTTACAGCCTTATAATGTATTTATGATGAAATTAGTTCCATTAAATTATTTTATGTCAATAAACACTTTCAAAACATAAAAACACCTTAAGAAATACAAAGCTACATTCATTGTAAAAAGGTGACACACAGGCTATTTCTAAAAAGGAACTTACTAACAAGACCTCATTTACCATCAATTACTCTTTTATTTCAAAGCCTATCTTTTTGGAAGATAGTCATTTGTTTCCCAGGGTATATGAAGAACACTTGTGGTTTCAAATAGGTCAGGATAAGTTCAGGATGAGTGTATAAAAATATTAACCATTTGGGAGTGACCTTGCCCATACTTTTGTGGGTATGATTTAATAAACAGAGATAAATGCTTCACTTTCCAGGGGAAAACCGCTGACACTGCAAGTTACCTCAAGGCCACAGTTCTCCCGTTCAAGACAAGACTGACTAAACTCAGCGGAACTCCCCTGTGTACAGACCTCATTAGTTCCACAGCGAAATAAGGGGGCAGGAGTGACGTTTTCTAGTACCATCCAGAAACATCCCAAACGACCCCAGTAGGGTCTAAGGAAACCGAGGCCCAGAGGAGCTGACAGGAGTCGCTACCGGGGTGGGAGCCGGCAGCTGGCCCGGTGCTCACCTACGACTCCCCGTCAGTCCTCTGCAGACCGGGGTCACGGAGGCAGGGACACCCGGCTGCCTGGGGAGCGCACACACCTTTCCCCGTTCGCATTTAGGTTCCTCATTGGGCAGCTCCGCCGCTTTTCACGGCCGGGTTCTCCGGAGGGAACATCTGCGGTTACACTGCTTAACCTGGTCTTGGGCCAGGAGCGTCTTCAGTTTAGTTTATTTCCGGCCCGCGCTACAGCACAGGGGAGTCCACGTCCCCGCACGTACGCTTCCTTTCCTCCTAAAGACAACACCTGACTCCATTTCCTCCCGCGCGTTCCGAAGCCACACAACTTTCCCACAGCCTTCCCCTCGGCCAGAACACTCGCTCTCCTGCCACACGCCGCCCACCCCTCCTAGGAAGCGGCTCACTCTCTTCCACCACCCCCAGGCTTTTGTCTCTCCCCGCTTCCGGATCACCGACCGGAAGACCAGCGGAAACCCACTACGCACGCGCAGAAACTCGTCCCCGCCTCCTGCCGTTGAATTGGCCTATTCCTTCCAAGTTCCGACTTGCGGGGGGTGGGGCCAGGGTGCCACAATTCTCGCGATATTTGTTTCCGCCAACGGGAACGAGCCGCTTCGTGTTTCTGGCGGGTCCTTTTAGCTCTAATTGTCGCCGGCGCCGCTCTGTTGCCCCGGAACCTCCGGGCCGAGCAGCATGACGTCCGCTTTGGAAAACTACATAAACCGTATCCTCCGGTCGCCTGCCGTGAGCGTTGGCCCGGCCCTGCGGGGCGGGTGCGAGAGCAGCGGGGGTCGGTTCGGCGGGCGGGTGGGACCCCGGGCACGGCGGGACCCGGGTGAGCGAGAGCGGGTGAAGCCTCCGGGGCAGCCGACCCTCCCCGACCCCTCCCCGAGTTCAGCGGGCTCCGGACGCCTGGCCGTTTGACACCGAGAGACACAGACCGACCGCAGTGTCATTGTGGCCAACTTTTCTCTCTGATTGATTGATTGATTGATTGGCCTGTGTGTGCAAGTTTGGGGATGAGGTGAACGGTTGCGCCAACGAGCGTGTTGCAGGTCTTTGCACTGTACTTGCTTAATTCGTAGGCTTGGCGTTTCTAATTGTTGATAAAATGAAGTCACAGTTGTTGTTGGATTAGAGTGAGGGGAGGCAGGTTTTTTTTTTTTTTTTTAATCTTTAAAGTTTTTTTTTTTTTAATCTTAAAATGTTGCCATTTTGAAGTCTCAGGGCAAAAATATTTCGTTGTGCTCCAGTTCAAAATTGGAAACAGAAGTTCAGGACTGAAGGCTTCTCATGATGCAAGTGTTACTGGTACCTTATGGCATTGAGTATAGATTTTTTTGAATTCCAGAATACAGGCCCTGGGAGACAGTGTCTTAACTTGCCTGAAATTAACATTAATTAATTTAGCACTCACCCAATTTTCACTTGAGAGAAAATAGGCCTAAGAAAGGAGGAAATGCCTTGCTCACATCAGAGATTTATTAGGCAGCATTCTTAGCAGAAAAGTGGCTATTCTGATACAGGAGGCACTGATCACAAGGAGAAAGAGGTATTTCTCTCCCCTCTTTAATTGCATAATTATCACAAAGTCCGAGTTAAAGACATTAGAAATGATCTTGAGTTTTCACGCTGTGGCCATCTTGAATCTTAAATGTGTTACCTTTTTTGTAGTATTCAAACTGTTTCCTTACCAGAGTCTTAAGTGCTCAGTTTGCCTTCTCAAATGCTTTCCTTGATTCAGTTATCAGGAACGGTAGCTGTTATTACTTCCGATGGGAGAATGATCGTGGTAAGTCGGGCATTTTCCTTCTCTGCTTGGCTTTGTGGGCTTGGTGGTTGTAAATGTTTATGTAAAGCCTCCGAAGTCTTAACACCCAGACACCAAGGTACACCTGTAGTGCTGTCTCCTTATTGTTGTCTCTGCTGCCAGTCCTTACGTTCTTCACTAATAAACGTTGATTCTGTGTTACCTGCAAGGCTTCTGAGGGAAGAATAGCTTTTGCCTTCAGAGAGCTTATAGTCTAATCTGCAGGTTTGTGTCTTAAATTTGCGTATTTTTGTTTCCTTTCACCATTCAGTGCTATGGTCCTGACATTCACCAGATGAATCATAATAATCATTTGAAGCTTTGTATATTTTTAATCAGAAATTTTTAATGATTTAGATACTACATCTATATGAAAATTTGAGCCTTTTATGACCTTAATATCCTTTGAATATTCAAAGGTTGTAATGACTTCTGTCTTTGGCAAATAATGATGATTGACTCTGAATTTATATAAAAAGAACACTTAAAAATCTCATGGAAAATAGGCTTAAAAGATAATGCCGTGGCGGGCATTTGGCACCAAGGATAAGAGACTAATTGAAACACTGGTGTTCCATATTGGAGTCCCAGCTCTGGGTCCTGACTCCAGCCAGCAGTTTTACTAATGCAGACTGGGAGGCTGTGGTGTTGGCTCAAGTAATTAGGTCTTTGCCACTCATGAGGGAGACCTGTTTTGAGTTCCTGTCTACTGGCTTCAGCTTATTCCAGCCTGCTATTGTTGGCATATGGGGAGTGAACCAGCAGATGGGAGATCACTGTCTGTTTCTGTGCCTAGTAGATGAATTTTTTTTAAAAGATAATGTGAATTTTGTATGAACCTTTTGAAGTCCCCTGTTTTATATGTCCTCAGTCGGTTCCTTGAAGATATTTCTCAGTTGTTACTCCACCTCATGTTTCAAAGATAAAACTGCCTGTGACGTATTTGTAGTTGGAATTTGATCTAAGGAATTTATCCTAGGTTTGTAATTCATGCTGTGATTGCTGCTTTCAAAAAAACCCAAGGGCACAGTTAGTTTATAATCTAATCATTTTGAGGTAATCTCTTATTCTGCAGTTTTGTTTTGACACTTAAAATTTTATTTATTTATTTATTTATTTTTTAACACAGGCAGAGTGGACAGTGAGAGAGAGAGACAGAGAGAAAGGTCTTCCTTTTGCCGTTGGTTCACCCTCCAATGGCCGCCGCGCTCGTCCGTCCGATGGCAGGAGCCAGGTGCTAGGTGCTTTTTCCTGGTCTCCCCATGGGGTGCAGGGCCCAAGCACCTGGGCCATCCTCCACTGCACTCCCGGACCACAGCAGAGGGCTGGCCTGGAAGAGGGGCAACCGGGACAGGATCCAGCGCCCCAACCAGGACTAGAACCCGGTGTGCCGGCGCCGCAAGGCGGAGGATTAGCCTGTTGAGCTACGGCGCCGGCCGACACTTAAAATTTTATCAGTGACTTCTTAGTGACAACTATGGCCACAGTTCTAGAGTTTACCATTTACTAAATGTATATCATCTACCCGATTCTTTATATGTATTACATCAGTATTCATTTGTCAGTATAACCCTGGGAAGAAGAATTGCTTCTGTATTCTAAGTTAGGAACCAAGCTTGCAGAAAATGAGTTACTTTCCCATAGTCACAAAGACGGTAGATGACAGAAAAAAATGGAGATTTGATATGAATTTTAACTCCCAAGCCAAGGACATTGCCATGCTTCCCCTTTAATCAAGGAAGAACTCAATGGTCTTTTTAGGCACCTCACATTTTTTGTTTGTTTGTTTTGTTTTTGTCAAATATGAACAGCTTGAAATATTTTAAGCTCAGCACTTAAACTTATTGTTACTAACACATAATTGCCAATAATTTATTTTGTAAAAACCTCAATTTTCAATTTTCTTATTTTTTTAATAGGGTAGATAGTAAATTGGAAAATCATTTTAATTTTATAGAAAAAGGAAAACTATACAAGAGACTTTTGAGTGCTGAAGTTTAATAGTCATGATTTTGTTTTGTTTTGTTTTTTTTGAGGAGGCAGAGACAGAGTTCCCATATTGCTAGTTTACTCCCCAAATGTCTGTAACAACCAATGCTGGGCCAGGGCAGGAGCAAGAAACTGAATCCAGTTCTGTGTGGATGGCAGGAACCCACTTAATTGAGCCATCATGTGCTTCTTCCCAGCGTCTACATTAGCAGGAAGCTGGAGTCAGGAGCTGGTATCAAACCGAGGTACTCTGATGTGGAATGTGGGCATCTTAACCACTAGGCCATATGTCTCCCCTGTAGTTCTGTATTGATTGATAATTCACTTAATAGTTACATAAGAGATTATGGGTGAATGCTTGTGATAACTACCACTTGCTAACTAGTATAGCCAATACTCCATTATCTTGCTTCCAAATTATAGGTCCTGGGTTTCTCTGTCATTCTGACTTTATGTATATGACTTTGAGAACATGCAGTCATTTATAGTGAGCTTTAGCGATTTAACCAACCCAAACCATTATAAGCTGATGTTTCTTCAGAAAGGAGATTAGCTTCTTAATTACTGAATTGTGTTGTATCTTTGTTTTCCTTTATCCAAAGCCTAGCTTGTAAGTCTGTTTGTACCTATAGAGAATTTAATAATAATAAATACACATGAGACTCAGAATACTGGTAACTAGTAATTGTTTATTAAGTGTTAGCTGTTATTACCAATTGAAATTTGCATTCATTAATGTGACTGATTTAACTCTGAAAAAGTAGCAAATTAATTTAGTTGGTTAGGATAGGATAGTATACTTCAGTGGTCTGGCATTGGTGCTAGCCTTTTGTGGTTTCAGGTCTTGGTTCTGATACTTACCATCCATGAGACCTTGAGAAAGTGCCTTAGTTTTTCTTTTTTGAGATGGGGATATTATAGTATGAACTCAAAAGGTAGAGATTAGTTGATATAGTGTGTGCAGTGTGTTTGGCACAGTACCTAGTCCTGGTTTGTAGCATACAATCTTTGCTGTAGCTGATCTGTATGTTTCTCCCTTATTTTTAAATATATATAGATATATAATATATGTATATTGTTTTCCTTCAAATCTCCCTTGTTTAAAAGAAGTCAATTTATTTGACAGTGGACTTATTACATAAAATAGACAACTTCTGTCTATTGCTGACTAAATGGTTGTAAGGTTGAATATATACATTCAAGTGAAATAAAATATTTTTATTTCTGTCCTGTATGTTTTTGCAGGGAACACTGAAAGGCTTTGACCAGACCATTAATTTGATTTTGGATGAAAGCCATGAACGAGTATTCAGCTCATCACAGGGAGTAGAACAAGTGGTACTAGGGTTATACATCGTAAGAGGTGACAATGTGTAAGTAAAATATGTCCTTTTTAGGCATCTTAAAATTATACAAGCGGTGAAGTGGTGAGTGCTGGTGCTGTGGCATAGGTAAAGATGCTGCCTGCGGCACCGGCATCCCATAACAGTTCCAATCCCGTCTGCTCCACTTCTGATCCAACTCCCTGCTAATGCTCCTGGGAAAGCAGCAGAGGATAACCCAACTGCTTTGGTCCCTGTACCTGCATGGAAAACCTGGAAGAAGCTCCTGGCTCCTGGCTTTGGTCTGACCCAGCCCAGCCCATTGCAGCTATTTGAAGAGTGAACCAATGGATGGAAGTTCTCTCTTGCTCTCTCCCTCTCCCTCTCCTATTCTCTCTCCCTCTCCTTTTCTCTCTCCCTCTTTCCTCCTCCTTCTACCTGTAACTCTGGATGAGATTTCAAAAAATTTTTGGAAAAGGTATTAAAAATGAATTTATTTTGGTGCAGAATTTAGGGCACAGACAAAAAGTTTGTGGAAAAAATCAGTATTATGAGAAGAGTGTGGATTGCCAGTGGCTTTTGTGCACCAAAATATATTTTTGATTTTGTGTTTCCACAGGCTTTTTTTAAGGTTTATTTATTTGAAAGAGAGTGATGGAGAGAGGGAGAGACACAGGGCATTCATCCACTGGTTCACTTCCCAAATGGCCTCAATAGCCAGCTCTTGGCCAAGCTGAAGCCAGGAAGCAGGGACTCCATCGTGGTCTCCCACAAGAGCAACAGTAACCCGACTACTTGGGGCATTGTCCATTGCTGTCCCTGGTATGTTAGCAAGAAAGTAATTTCTACAAATTTTTTGAATCCCCTTGTATGTTAGCATTCTTAAGGAGCCACAGTTGCTAAGATATCTTCTGTTTGCTCTGTGACCTCACATAATTTAGGACAAACCAATAGCCAATTTGGGACTTTTTTTTAAGATTTATTTGTTTATTTGAAAGAGTTACAGAGAGAGAGGAGAGGCAGAGAGAGGTCTTCCAGCCGCTGGTTCACTCCCCAATTGGCCACAAAGGCTGGAGCTGTGCCAATCCAAAGCCAGGAGTCAGGAGTTTCTTCCGGGGTCTCCTACATGGGTCCAGGGGCCCAAGGACTTGAGCCATCTTCTACTGCTTTCCCAGGCCATCAGCAGAGCGCTGGATCGGAAGTGGAGCAGCTGGGACTTCAACCAGTGCCCATATGGGATGTTGGCAGTGCAGGTGGTGGCTTTACCCACCACACCACAGCGCCGGCCCTTGGGACTATTTTCGTGGTACCATTTTAAGAACAATCTGAAACATTCTAGAGCAGTGTTGTTCAACAGAACTTGCTGCAATGGTGGACGTGTTGAGTTTCTACAATTTTGAATACAGTAGCTACAGACTATGTGTGGCTGATGAATATTTGAGAAGTGTGTGACTGAAGAACTTGATTTTAAACCCGATTTAATTAATTTTTATAGTCACATGTGGCCAATATTAGTACAGTTATAGAGGGTGGTTGAATGATGAATCAGTTTTTTAGTGAATGGTGTATAGAATCAAGATCTGGAAGCAGGGGGAGATACTATTTTGGGGGACGGGTAAGAAAGAAAAGATGAAGGAATACTTTATTAGTAAATTTAGATTTGATTATCTGATTTGATCTAAGTCAAATTTAGATTTGATTATTAGGGATTCATAAATTACTTTACAGAGATGACTTTTCAGTGAATGTATAAAGTGAGCTGTAAAGAATGAGGAAGAAGCAAAGCAGGTAGGGCCCTGACCTGAACAATATTGGTGATACAGGAGCTATCTTTAATAGTTAATTTTAAGAGTTCTGTGAAGTTTAACACCTTTGCCTTAGACTCAGTAGTATGTAGGAACCAGTTTATACTGGCTCATGTTTTCAGGAATGTTGCCAGCCAGTTGATTGATGTCTTTCTTGTTAGTGGTTTGAAATTTGCCAATAGGATGTTTGCCCCACAACAACCAGGAGGCACTGCAAGTCAGCTTCCCCCTTTTTCTCTGAGAGCTGGCTTTTGAACTACCCTTAAGGACTTTAAGTGATTCTAAATCTTGAAA
The DNA here is from genome assembly GCA_949820135.1 of Sylvilagus floridanus. Taxonomy (NCBI): domain Eukaryota; kingdom Metazoa; phylum Chordata; class Mammalia; order Lagomorpha; family Leporidae; genus Sylvilagus; species Sylvilagus floridanus. Next base: position 29,466,141 of record OX463236.1, on the reverse strand, counting down.
GATGGAATTAAAGTCTTTAATTTGTTTTATTTTTAGAAAATAATACAATCTGCCAGGGTTTGCTCCTTTTCATTTATTAGGGAGTTCAGGGTTGATTTAAATATAAAAAATTCTATGTTACAAATATTTGAATTTACTCTCATTACCAAATTTAAATCCAACAAATTACCAATTTTTTTGGACAGCCTGTGGGGTGAGAATGTTGATTATATGCAGTTAGAAGGTCATGAGTTGGTCATGATTAAATGAAATTAATGTTCCAGATTTTATGTTAGTGTTGAATCAAGGAAAAGCTTCCTAGCTTTAACCATAGCAAATCACATAAATCATTTGATAGATACCAGAGTACCTGTTTCTGCTTTAATCTTTGTATGTGAAGAACTCTACCTATACACATAAAAAAATGAAACCAGTTTATTATATATCATTGATGTATTTTGTTCCATCTAATTACTCAAATAATGAATACTTTTATTTGTCATGGCAGTATTTTTTTGTTATTGCGGGTTTTTTATAATTGTTATTTATTTAATTATTGTTATTGCAGGTTTTTTTCAGTAGTATCTTAGAATTCAGTTGAAACAGAATTGAAAATTTTTAATTTTTATACTATATTATGTCTTTTTCCTGTTAAGATTTATGACCCAGTTGCTACACTCAATCTTTGTTCTTTAATTTTGGTTCTTATATTAAAGTTATTTCAAATTATTTTTTACATGTTTAATTCACTGACTCATGAAACTATTGTTTCTACTTTAAGTATTTTCTTTTTTATCATGCCTTTTCAGGTTATGTTTTGAAAGAATTATGCTAAGTGTTTTGATTTGTTTAATAAGATTTTTGAAACACATGTAAATTTATTTCAGAAATGTATTTAACTCTGAATTGTTTTCCTCCATAAATAATTGCAGTGCAGTCATTGGAGAAATTGATGAAGAGACAGATTCAGCACTTGATTTGGGGAATATTCGAGCAGAACCTCTGAACTCTGTAGCACACTGAGGAAGAACTTCATACGCTGGACATCTGTAAATCTTTGTATAGAAACTGATTATTCTGAGGATGGTGGGAGTGTGGAATTTTTATGAACATGTAATTGTGATTCATTGTAATATGTAAATTAAAATATTTCTACCTTTAATTGAAAAAACTTTTTTTTGCTTATGTCATTTTGGTAGCTTGCTTTATTTTTGTATTAAATACTATGAAAATCTAATGGTAACTTTGAAAACTTTTGGAAAGAAATCGGTACTTCCTGAAATTTTAATTGAAATTTATGGAAAACTAGTTGAAAAAAGAACTTTGTATGCCATGAAGCATTCTAGTAGAATTGGTGGTTCAGGATGTTAGTTTCTCTTTTTTTTTAAAAAGTCAACAGGAGTGTAAATTATACAGTTACCTGAACTTTAGGCATTTATCTGCATAGCACTGGTGATGCTTTGCGAGTGCTTTTGAAAGTAGATCCCTAGCACTTAAAGGCTCTGGTAAAAATATGTGGTTCAGAAAAAGAAAAATGCTAACACAGTTTTAATACTTTTGGGGGTCCAAAATGGAGAGTTGATATTAAGGATGATTAGGAAGAATAGGATTGAGGAGGAAGATATTTTTAGAATCCTTGGATGCTCAATAAGTGAGACATGAAAGTAATATGCACACATTCTTGACTTTAATGAACAGTATGTGACTTGAAGAAATTGATTCTATGTAATTGTTTTAAAAGCCCTCATAGCTTTTAATTTTTAATACTTGGAAGAGTTTTGGGACCAGCATTATAGTGTACCAAGTAAAGCTGCCATTTGTGACGCTGGCATCCTAATTGGGCTGCACTTCCAATCCATCTCCCTGCTAACAGCCTGGGAAAAGCAGCAGAAAATGGCCCAAGTGTTTGGGCCCTGCCATTCAAGTGGGAGACCAGGATGGATTTCCTGGCTGCTGACTAGCTTGGCCCAGCCCTGACCATTGTGGCCATCTGGGGAGTGAACCAGCAGCTGGAAGATAACTCTGGATGCCTCTCTAATTCTGTCTGCTCCCCACCCATGCCAACTCCCCATCACCCCCATAATTGACTTTGCAATTAAAAAAAAAATTTAAAAATTAGGGAGTTTCTAATATTAAAGGTGTTTATAAATGTGAGTAAATAAACTTTACATGTACATTGAAACTAGTGCTTGCTATTATTACCAACAACTTTTCCATGATTCACTGCTTTCATAAATTAGATTTAAGTAGTAAACTTTACATTTTAAAGAAATCATAGAAACAGTGTTGCAATACTGTTTAGGTATTTAGGGTAGTGCACAAGAATTCTCATCAACTCCTGTAGACCAAAGTGTGTATCTCTTTGATGAGAACTAAGTAAAAAATACATCCTTATAATTCAAATAAAACAAGTTTTTGTTTTTAGATGAGGGTGTTTATAACAGAAGTTGGCAAAGTTTTCCATAAAAAAGATCCAGATAGTAAATATTTGAGGCAGTAAATAGGTTTTGAAGGCCATATGGTCTCTGTCGTAACTAGTCAACTCTTATTTTAACAAAAAAGCAGTCATGGATAATACACTTCTATAAATGAATCATCTTGGCTGTCTTCCAGTGAAACTTCATTTATAAAATAGACAATAGGCCAAATTAGGCCTGAGGGCTAGTTTGCTAGCCTATGGCTTACGATAAACAATGCACTTCAATAAGGAGAGATGATGGGCAATTTGCAAATTTTGAAAGGGTTCTATCTGAGGGTTTATAAAGGTGGGTTACATTCATATTTTTAAATAATTAAAACTTTTACTAGACATTATAGTGCTTTTGACTCCAAAATCTTTTCCATAAGAAATATCTTCATTCTCACAGCTTTGTACAAGGAAACATTTAGGATGTTTTCTTCATTGGTCATAATCCCTGGAGAATAACTTGGTTGATGTTTAGTACTGCCTATGGGAAGGACAAATTAACTAGCATTGGCTATTAATAAATAGTTGGCTGTTGTAGTATAAGATTTTCTATTCAATTTAATAATAAAAATGAAAATAAATCAAAGTTGGTAAAGCAGACTTGAACAAGTTTAGTTAAATACCATGAAACAAATAGTCTTAAGTAGTGGCATTTGGTAAACATTAATATAATTCATTCAATTGCTGAGAAAATTTCATTCTAATAATACAAATGAAGTCCAAAATCAGATATTTCCCCAAAGTACTAGACATACCAGTAAAAATTAAACAGAAACAAGTAAATATTAACTTCAGTCCTCTCCGTCAGTAATGGATTTCTTATATGGTTTATCTCCTTTATGAAATTTAATTTAAAACACTCTATAAAGATGTATTTCTGGTTAATATTGGTAAAATACTCCCAATACTTGAATCATTTCATATCTTTAACAATTTGTTTATTTGTGAGGGAGCACCCATCTCTTTGTTCACTCCTGAAGTGCCAACGCTGGGGATAGGCAAAACCAGGAATTCAATCCGGGGCACAGCTACTTCAGCTATCACCTGTTGCCTCCCAGGGTGTGCTTCAGCAGGAAGCTGGGATTGGGGGAGGGGCCAGGATTCAAACCTAGGCACTCTGACATGCAATGAGGCATCCCAAGTGGCAACTTAGCCGCTAGGCTAAATACTTGCCCTTATATCCTCTCATTAATGGTTTATGGGAGAAGTGGATGATAATATACTGTGTGGTATGTGCAATTTTTTATTCCTGCATGCATATGGTTGGCTTTTAATGCTTATAACCAATTCAAATTGAAGTGTTTTTTGCATGAGGATTATAAGGAACCACAGCTATGAGTGATAATGTGATTAAAATGCAATGTCAAGTTTTTTTTATATTCTTTTAATGAAGCTTTTATTCTGTAATTGGTTTCTTATTTATGGGGGCTCAAATCAGTTTTAGCCTGTAATTCTGTCTGTGCTTTGTGTCTCAGGCACGATCTAAAGCCAGCTTAATAATGAATGAAAGAAAAATCTTAATACAGAGTTATTTGAAAAGGGCAATTGACTGCAAAAAGCACTTAATTTTTTTCTTTTTAACTGAAAAGATGCTATCTGAAATAATAGTTTAAAATAACATTGCTTTTGGGTTAAAACCCTTTGATAAGTTGACTGCATGTGCAGCTTTGGTTTACATAATACAAATTCTGATCCTCAAAGAACGAGAGAAAAAGATAAAGTTTTATTTGTTGGATTTACTTAAACACCTTTATAAAAAGCTGAACTTGTAAACTAATATTGTGAAATGTAAGAAAAAAAATCTCCTAATTATATTTAGTGCAAATATAGAATAACTGTGTCCATAACAGGATTACAAGGTAACAGGATTGTAAGTTTAACCATGTGGATAAGAAGGTAAACAAGCCCTTCGTAGGTGCACATGTGAACCTGCTTGACTATTAGCTACATTTATAAAATAACCCTTAACTAGCAATATGGTATACATTCTGGACTTTTACCTTCAAAATTGGAAGGTAGCATTTCTTCAGCCTATGTCATGTTCCAGGCATGATGCTAAGTACTTACAACAGTGATCATTTTACATATGGGAAAACAGGCTCAGAAGAGTTAACTGCCTTAGAAGAGGTAGCACAGGTGAGTAACAGGACTCCGGTTCAACCAAGTCTTTCTACCTATACAATACTGCATGTCATTAGCAAGTATAATCGCAAAATCTGTGCTGTCTTACCTACCAAAAGCCTGATTAAGAAATACTTGGATGAGCAGTTCCCAAAATTATTGTGGGCCATTTTCATTATAAATACATGAAGTGATTTAAACATTAGCCTTACTCTTATTCAGTATATTTCAATAGATCAGTTTGGAGTCAAAAAGAATTATTAAAAGACATTGAAAGTCATACTCTGGGCTGAGTCTCAATTACTCTCCAAAATCCTCTTCCTTAAGATAGAGATAATATCTGTTTTCCTGGGACATGACAACATTAAACTGCATTTAAAACACTTGGCATAATTTCTAGCACATAACACTGAACAGCTATTCTAGATATTCTAAAGGCAATGTGGAAGAGTTATAAATTGGGCCTTATCACCTAAATTTCACAGAGTCCATCTCACTGGATACCATATATCTATAAGAGACTGGAGTGTAGTTTGAAGAATTCAGGTTATGTGGAAAGTAGTCATACGTTTACACTATTTTAACAAATATGCAGTCAAATCAAATTTGTTTCTATGGCAGTCATTTACTCCTTGAGTTAGAAAATGAAAGCTTAAAAATCTATGATCAGCAATGCCACTCCCAGGATTTACCCAAAGGAATTGAAATCAGTATGCCAAAGAGCTATCTGCACTCCCAAGTTTTTGTAACATTATTCACACTAGCCAAGATATGGAAGCAACCTAAGTGTCCATCAGGCGATGAATGGATTTAAAAATGTGTTATAGATACAGTGGATGCTACTCAGCCTTAAAAAAACAGAATTCCGTCATTTCCAACAACATAGGTGAATTTACAGGATATATTAAGTGAGATAAGCCAGGCACAGAAGAACAAACCCATATGCCCTCACATACACAAGGGTACTTTAGAAAGTACAGTGCAATTAAAATAAATTTATTTTGCTGAAGAAAATTTTGAAATCCATGCACAGTGGGAAGTAGAGTAGAATGGTGGTTTTTAGAGTCTGGAGTAGGGAGAGGTGGAAGCAGAAAGGGGAGATATAGATCGATAGGCATAAAGACAAGAGAAATAAGTTCTGGTGTTTTATTAAACAGTAGAGTGACTACTGTTAATAACATTTCAAAATATCTACAAAAGAGGACTCTGAATGTTCTCATCAAAAATGAAGGCTTGAGGTAATGGATTGCTAGTCACCCTGATTTAATCATTATGAAATGTATACATGTGTAGAAGCATTTGTACGATTCTTATTTGTCGACTGAAACAAAAATCTTGCACAGATTAAAAGCAATCTCTTCTTAACTTGTACAGTTATTACCTCATTTTACAGTTTTGATAATTTAAAATTCTGTTTTACTCATTGGGCTGCTGCTTCCTCCTCCTCCCCAACTTGGGCTATTATTCTCAGTTTTTAAATCATGGGCAAATTTGATAAAATCACATTCTGTTTACATGTATTACTGAAAATAAAATGCAACAAAGAAAACCTCCATCTAGCTTGATATACATCATCAAATAGCTTAGTCATTCAGCCAGATACACATTCATTTAAGTGCATGACGCGTAGGTTTTTAAAATTTGTATTTATTTTTTGTTTGGAAGACAGAGATCTTTGTCTGCTGTCCATTCCAAATACCTGAAACAACCAGAGTTGGACCAGGCTGAAGCCCAGATCCAAGAATTTCATTCAGTTCTCCCTCCTTGGTGACAAGGGTGGGAAGTACTTGGGCCATCACCTGCTGCCTCCTAGGGTGTGCATTAGTTAGGAAGCTGCAGTCAGAGCTTAGCTGATGCATGAACCAGGCATGCTAATAGGGGATATGGCATCCCAAGCAGCTGTTTAATCCCTATGCCAAAGGCTTACCCCTCAAGACATCTGTTTGTTATGTTGCATCCTGTTTACAGGAATTCTGCATGTAAAATTTGGTGAGATATTTTGATGCGATATGGGCTTAGTTGGCCTTTGTGAATCAGTGTTGCCTCCTAGTGATCCCTGATTCCATTTCTGTATATCCTCAAACTAAAAAAAAAAAAAAAAAAAAAAAAAAAATTTCGTATTTTGTCAGGGACATTTGTCAAGTAGTTAATACATGCCAGGCACTGTGCTCCAAGCTACCAGGAAATGATATTAAATTCTTGTCCTTTTGAAACTTGTCTCTATCTGGTCCTCAACCAAATCATCTCACTCAAGGATTTACTGCCTAAGGCCATGAGTTATTTCATCAAATTGCTCCAGTACTTCAGGATATAATTAATGGGGCCTGGGTTCATTTCTAGCAATGAGAAAAAAAAAAATTTAAGTGAATTTAATTTGTATTAATCATTTTCCTTCTTTCTTTCTTTTTTTTTTTTTTTCTGTTGTAAGATTGCTCGGGCTACGTACGTTGCATAACTAAGTATGAAGGCAAAAAAACAGCTCTTCATCAGCAGGGTTTTCTGTCATTAGTTGACAAACTATCTGTTGCTTGCTGGCATCATTTGGGGAATAGAGGAGCTAAGAACTGTTCATAAAGATACCTTTCGGAGCTGAAGAGAGACATTTTAGCATTAGGAATTATTTCATTTATTTATTTAAAAGATTTTATGTATTCGTTTATTTGAAAGGCAGTGAGAGAGAGGAGAGACAGAGATCTCCTGTTTGCTGGTTCACTCCCCAAATGGCCACAGCACCTGGAGCTGGATGAGGACAAAGCCAAGCTGGGCCAGGACAAAACCAGGAGCCAGTAGCTTCCTCTGGGTCTCCCATTTGGGTGGCAGTTGCTGAAAGACCTGGGCCATCCTCTGCTGCTTTCTCAAGCACATTAGCAGGGAGCCAAATGGGAAATGGAGCAGCTGGGACTCAAAGTGGTTTCCATATGGGATGCTGGAGCGGCAAGTGGCATCCCAACTCGCTTCACCACAGCACTGGCCCCAGGAATTTTTTAAAATCCAATTTTTGAGAGATTTTTTTGTTACACTCATTTACTTTCAAGTTTTTGTATTTGTTTCTTTTTTTAAAAGCTTTTATTTTATACAGTATTACTTGGCAGAAGAGTCACTCAACATGCATTGCTACAGCCAGTTTCAAATCCCATCCTATTAATTTTCCTCCAGGATTTTTTTCTAGTATATGATAGGCTTCCTCTCTCTTTTCATTAGCATAATATTCCACTCTTTGCAAAGGTTTTGTTTTTAGTTTTCTTTTCCTCACATATACTGCCTTTACAAATATCCTGTAATGATAAGTTACAAATTATTTCTACATATAAAATATGTTGAAAACAACCCAGGTGTAGGAGTGGATGACATCTCTGGGGAAATTCAACAAACTGTGAAGGCATTAAAACCTACTATGTGTGTGCATGTGTGCTGGAGAGGGGCCCAAAACTTAGGCAGGAGTTTAGTCTCCAAAGTCTTATGTTCAGGTATAAGAGGGCAGGAAGTAATTAGATTGTATGAGGTCATTAGGGTGCAGCCCCTAGGATTGAATCCTAGTGACTTTGTAAGAAAAGACCACATAGATACAGACATGAGTGCACTTTGACTCTTGCCATATGATGCCCAGTGCCACACCGTAGGACTCTGCAAGCAAGAACACCATCCTGAGGGGACGAAACAATCAGGGGCCCACCTGATCTTGGACTGTGAATCTCCAGAACCATGAGCCAAAATAAACTTTTTCTTTATAGACTGCCTCATGTGTTTCATTATAGTAATGAAAAACTGATTACTACAGGATATATAGGCTTTACCTCATTTGCCTCATATCAGGAAAACTGTAAGTTATAATAAATTATACTCTACAAAGAGGAAAACTCAGTAACCAACACAGGTTTCCACAGAATGCTGCACTATGGCTTACATAGCATTTTAAAATAAATTAATTGAAAAAGTCACAAGGAGACAAGTTAGAAATATTTAATTTGGGGGTGGTGTTTGATGTAGCAGTTGGGATGCCCACATCTCAGAGGGCCCTCATTTGAGTTCTTGACCCACTCCTGACTCCAGCTTCCTGCTAGTGCAGACCCAGGGAGGCAGCAGGTGAAGGCTCAAGTGACTGAGTCCATGCCATCCACAAGGAACACTAGGAGAGAGTTCCTGGATCTCCACTTTGTCTTGGCCCTTTGGGCATGGAGGGTGACCCAGCAGATGGGAGCCCTCTCTCTGTCTCTCTGCCTCTCAAAAACAATTAAAATAATGTTACATTTTATTTATTTTAAATGTTAAAATTCTAAAAAGTGCTTAGATTTCTCCACCTGAATTGGGTAAACTTCATTGTAATTGTACAGAAAAAGGCCAGAGACCACTCAATTCAGTCAAATAGAATATGTGCACTATATTTATTTGAAAGAGAGAGAGAGAATCATCCACCTGCTGTTTCACTCCTCAAAACGGCCACACAATCAGGAGCCTGGAACTCCTTCCATATCTTCCAGGTGCTCATATGGGATGCCAGCATTATAGCATAACCCACAGTGCCATAATCCCAGTCCCAAAGATGTGATGTTAAAAAGGAAATTGTTAATTAGGGTCTTAGGCTAGGCCAGGGTAGCATGGCAGAGCATAGACTCTGAAATCAGATTTAGCTTAGAGTTTGCACATATTAGTTGTCATATGTTTTGGTTGCTTCAGTGAAAATGAGATGGGTCAGTATCATGGCACAGCTGGTAAAACTACTGCCTGCAATGTGGCTTCCCATATAGGTGCCAGTTTGTGTTCCAGTTGCTCCACTTCTGATCTAACTCCCTGATAATGTGCCTGGGAAAGTAGCAGAGGATGGCCCAACTACTTATGCCCACCATCCACATGGGAGACCCAGATGAAGCTCTTGAGTTAGGCCTGTCTCAGCCCTGGCCATTGCAGGGCTTGGGAAGGGAACCAGTGGATGGAAGAGCTGTCTCTCTCTCTGTCTTTCCCTCTCTTTCTGTAACTCTGACTTTCAAATAAATAAATAAATCTTAAAAAAAAAGAAAAGAAACGAAAATGAGACTATATAGTACCTGCCTCTTTGGGTTGTAAAGATAAACTCCTTGGAAAACTATCTGGAATATAGTAATTTGTCAATGTTAATAATAGCTAACACTTGTCCCAATATTGTGACCTACAAAAAGGTCACACATATAAAATCATTCCTTGATAAAGATTTTTTTTTGGACAGGCAGAGTTAGACAGTGAGAGAGAGAAACGGAGAGAAAAGTCTTCCTTCCATTGGTTCACCCCCCAAATGGCCACTATGGCCAGTGCAATGCGCCAATCCGAAGCCAAGAGCCAGGTGCTTCCTCCTGGTCTCCCATGCAGGTGCAGGGCCCAAGCACTTGGGCCATCCTCCACTGCACTTCTGGGCCACAGCAGAGAGCTGGACTGGAAGAGGAGCAACCTGGACAGAATCCGGCGCCCCCACTGGGACTAGAACCTGGTGTGCCGGCGGCGCAGGCAGAGGATTAGCCTAGTGAGCAGTGGTGCCAGCCTTTTTTTTTTTTTTTTTTTTAAAGATTTATTTATTTATTTGAGAGGCAGAGTTGCAGACAGGGAGAGGGAGTGACATGTGGGAGACCAGAAGAAGCTCCTGGGTCCTGGCTTCAGATCAGCTCAGCTCTGGCTGTTGCAGTCATTTAGGGAGTGAACCAGCGGATGGAAGACCTCTCTCTCTCCCTCCCTCTCTCCCTCCCTCTCTCCCTCCCTCTCTCCCTCTCTTCCTCTCCCTCTCTCTCTTTGCCCCTCCTTCTCTCTCTGTGTTACTCATTCAAATAAATAAACATTTAAAAAGAAAAGAAAAGAAAAAAGACCATAGGAGAGATTTAAGATTAGTACTACACTGAGATGATTGGTGCAGTCACACAGCAATTTTAACTGTAATAAATGGAATATTGTCAGTGTAGGCATTTTGCCTATGGTTTGAGATGTGTGGGGAGATACAAGTGCTTAATAAAGGACTGAATATTTTGGTTTGAAAGCAGCGTCCAAATTACAGATTAAAGAACTAGTGTTGCCTTCCTTAAGTGCAAACTGATTTGTAATCAAAATCTAATCAATAACTTTCAGTTAGTCATGCATTTTTTAAAGATTTATTTATTTATTTGAAAGGCAGAGTTACAGAGAGGCAGAGGCAGAGAGAGAGAGAGAGAGAGAGAGAGAGAGAGAGAGAGAGGTCTTCCACCCGATGGCTCACTCCCCAGATGGCTGCAAAGGCCAGAGCTGCACCACTCCAAAGCCAGGAGCCAGGAGCTTCTTCCAGGTCTCCTATGTGGGTGCAGGGGCCCAAGGACTTGGGTCATCTTCTGCTTACCAAGGCCATAACAGAGAGATGGATTGCAAGTGGAAGCTGCCGGGACTCAAACTAGTGGCCATTTGGAATGCTGGCACTGCAGGCGGAGGCTTTACCCACTACACCACAGTGCCAACCCTGACATTCATGCATCTTCATACCTTTAAACTTATGTGTCTTTCTCATGGCCCAAATACATAATGTAAACCTCACATTGAATCATTGTGTAGAAAAAGAAGTGCAGGCATTAAGTGTCCAAGAGCACGCTATATTTACTTTGTATAACCACTGGAGGTAATAATAGTTTCAGAGCCATGAAATGAATTGTAAATGGCTTCTAGAGAGCTCTCTAGGGACAGAAGTTGCTAACTCTGGAGATGGCTACCGCTGCATCTCTAATTGGTTTCTCAAGTGAAAAATCTATCAGTCCTGCATAGCACCTTTGAAAAACATTTAATTTTACTTCCCTAGAGCAAAATTCACCTGAAATCTTTAGAGTCTAGAATATTATTAGCACTATTAGGTTAGAACATGATTCAAACTGAAAATACAATGATCCTTGTTCATTTGAAAATTTTTTAATATTTTCATTAACCTTGGCCCTATTGACTATTTTTATGACTTTAATCTTACATATTTATGAGGTACAGTGTGATAAGTCAATACATATATTCAGTGTGTGAAGACCATATCAGGTTAGTTAGTTAGCATTTCTGACTCTTTAAACATTTAAAAACTTTTTTGGTTAATAATAATTGTATATATTAATGGGGTACAGTGTGACATCTCACCAAGTGCATACAATGTGCACTGATAAAACCTGGATCATGTTTCTCCTTGTCATGTTTCATGATTAGAGCCTTAGAACTCCTCTGTTCTGTTTACTCAGAACATATATTAACAGGTTAATCACCCTGTAGGTGTGGAACACTAGGAACTATTCCTTCGATCTAACTATATTTGTTACCCATTATACACTCTCCTTCTAAGCCCCTCCCTGACAACCTTTCCAGCCTCTAGTCATTACTATTATATGTTCAGGTCAACTTTTTTGCAGCATCCACATAAGAGGGAGGATATATAATGTTTGTCTTTTTGTGTCTGTTTTTTTCACTAAACATAATGCCAAGGGCCGGTGCTGTGGTGTAGTGGGTAAATACCGCCACTTGCATTGCCAGCATCCCATATATGTGCAGTATGAAGCCTGGCTGCTCCACTTCCGATCCAGCTCTCTGCAATGGCCTGGGAAAGCAGCAAAAATGGCCCATGTCCTGGGCTCCTGCACCAATGTGGGAGACCTGGAGGAAGCTCCTGGCTCCTCCTGGCTTCGGATTGGCCCAGTTCCAGCCATACAGCCATTTGGGGAGTGAACCAGCAGCCAATGGACGATCTCTTTCTCTGCTTCTGCCTTTCTATAACTCTGCCCTTCAAATAAATAAATAAATAAATGTTAAAAAAATGTAATGCCCTCTAGTTCCATCCATTTTGTAACAAATGAGATAACTTCAATTTTTATTGCTAAGTAATATTCCACTGTAGGTATTTATTCTAGGATACATCTATATCTATATATCTTATTATCCTATATCTGCTAATGGATACATTGGCTGATTCCAGATTTTGGCTATTGTGCACAGTGCTGTAATAAATATGGTGGTATAGATATATCTTTGATACAATGAATTTTTTATTTTGGATATATTCATAATAAGGGATTGCCAGATTGTATGGCCATTCTGTTTATTGTTTTCTAATGAATCTCCATACTGTTTTTCAAATTAGCTCTATTTTTGCCAATAGTTCTCAAATTTAATACTGTTTTCCCTCTGGCAACTGAATCTATCCTACATGTAAGCACCATTTGTTTATTTTTAAATTTTTATTTATTTATTTGAGAGGCAGAGCGACTGAGAGAGAGAGAGAGAGTTCCTATCTGCTGATTCACTCCCCAAATGCCTGCAATGGCTGAGATTTGGGCTGGGACAAAGCTGAAAGCCAAGTACTCAGTCCATGTCTCATACACGGGTATTAGGAACCCAGTCACTTGAACCATCATCACTGCCTCCCAGCATATGTGTTGGTAGGAGGGTGGAATCATGAGCCAAATCCAAACATCAAACCTTGGTATTCTGATGTGGGACATGGTTGGCTTAACTGGCATCTTAACCTCTAGACTAAATATCCATCCTACAGCCACTGTTTTAATGGAAGAGATTGAGGTTTCCAAACCTCGAATTTTGATGGCAATTGATGGGCAAAGTTTCCCTGAACATTCTACATTCCATTTATAAATGTATAGTAATATTAATATATAGCTTCTATCAAGATCTCAGTAATTTGGCATCATCTTGGGAAAAGGTAAAGGCTCAAGTACTTGGGTCCCTGCCATACACATAAGAGAACTAGACAGAGTTCCAGATTCTTGGCTTTGGCCTGGTCCAGTACCAGCTATTGTGAACATTTGGGGAGTGAATCAGAAGATGGAAGATCTCTCTTTCCCCACCCCAACCTTTCAAATAAAATGAAGATAAAAATTTAAAGAAAAGAATAAGCCTTTAATGTACTTTTAATCTATAGCATTTCATTTCAAAAAACCATGATCTGTATTGAATCAAGAGAAGGCATTTTTATAAATGGCTAGAAGTTATTTTCAGATAACTTATACATTAAAGAATTTTGAGCTAAAAGACAGATAAACTTGATTTTTATTAAAGAAGAGGAGAGAAGTATAAAATTAAGTATGTGCAAGTCTGCAGCTGCCAAGGAGCATGTGGAGAGAGTCTCTAGGGTGATATCAACTCAGGAAAACAGAAGCAAGCAATGAAGAGACAGCTGGCTTCATGATATCATATAAGCACCTGGACCCAGCCATGCCTGAAAAGTTAATTCCTAGATTTTTCAGTGAGAGGAGACAGAAATACTTCTTTACATAAAGCATTTTATAATGCTTTTATAATGTACTACCAAAAGTCCTAACAATGTATGTATTTATTTTGCATTAAATATTGATAAAAAGTTTCTTTCCTTTGCTGGACTCTAGCCATGACCATGCTCATGTTTCAAAAGAGGCCAGCCTCTAGTGTCCTTGTGGTGAAAGGTCTGGTTGATCCCTAATGAGATCAAAGAAATCACCAATGTCAACTACCATCAGCAGATCTAGAAGCTGATCAAAATGGGCTGATCATCTTAAGCCAACAATTGTCCATTCCTGCATTGGATGCCAGATGGACACCTTGGCTCTGACACCTTTGAAGAGAGAGAAAATGTGCATGGGTAGATGAAAGGCTCGAGCCAATGCTCAAATACTGGAGAAGTAGCCTGGACGAGGAGGATGTAAATTGTGCACTAGCTTCTCAGAAGGTGCTGTGAATCTGAAAAGACTGACTACCATGTGCATCATGGTCCATACCTGAAGATGAAGGGGGGTGTGATCAAAAGCAAGTGGATTCTCATGGAACACATCTGTGAACTGTAGGCAGACCAGCTCTGCAGGAAGCTCCAGGTTGACCAGGCTGAGATGTGTAGGTCTAAGACCAAGGGAGCATGCAAGTGGAAGTTGTTAAGACTCTGTCCAAGGAGGATGAGATCGAGAAATAAAGCTTCCCTTCTTTTGGACTGTACACAATGGCTTTGATAATTATATAGAATAATAATTGAAATAAACAAGACCTGTGGCCAGTGTTGTGGTACAGTGGGTTGTCACCTGTGACACAACATCCCACAGAAGCATCGGTTCGAGTCCAAGCTGCTCCACTTCTGATTGAGCTCCCTGCTAATATACCTGGGAAAACAGCAAGATGGTCAAAGTACTTGGACTGCTGCTACCCATGTGAGAGACTCGGACAGAGTTCTAGGTTGCAGGCTTTGGCCTGGCTGAGCTTTGGCCTTTGCCGCCACTTGGGAGTAGACCATCAGGTAAAACCTCTCTCCCTCTGTCTCTCCCTCTGTCACTATGCCGTCTGAAAAAATAAATAAATCTTAAAAAGAAATACAGAAGTCTTTATATAAATGTTCTATACAATAATATTCATCAATTTAGGTATGTGTTTATATCACATAAATTTTTGTATCTTTATTTTTAAAAATAAAATGAAGTGCTGGCACTGTGTCATAGTGGGCTAAGCCTCCGCCTGCAGCACCAGCATCCCATAAGGGCACTGGATCTAATCCCAGCTACTCCTCTTCTGATCCAACTCTCTGTTACAGCCTGGGAAGCCAGTAGAAGATTGACCAAGTGTTTGGGCCCTGCACTCACGTAGGAGACCTAGAGGAAGCTCCTGGCTCCTGGCTTGGGATTGGTACAGCTCCAGCCATTACGGCCATTTCGGGAGTGAACCAGCAGATGGAAGACCTTTCTCTCTGTCTCTCCCTCTGTCTCTAACTCTACTTCTCAAATAAATAAGTAAAATCTTTATAAACAAATATGAGTTTATCCTGCCCTAAAGCTATGAAATTAAACTTTTCTTACAATTTTAGTCATGTGAAATAAAAACATTTACCAATGAACATATTATGCATATATTTGTAATAACTCTTCATTTTTGCAAAATTCTACTTCTATCAAAGAGCCTTTAAATGCAATAATTTTGTCTTCTGAGTTTCCCAATACATAATTAAGGATTTATCGCTAGTTCACAAATAACAATTTGTTCTAGCACAAATCTTACATACAAATGTCTTACAAATTTGTCTGTTGTTAATTATGTCCCTAGATCTTGATCAACTCCAGGTGAATTTGTAATATTCTTCTTACAAAGCCCTAGGATCCAAACCAGATTCATTAAACATGGAGGAGGTGGTAATTCACAATAGCTCAACAATTCTTTCTGCCTCATTAGTGCTTCTTAAAAAAGTAAGGATTCCGGGGATGGATAGAAATATATACATTGGCAAGTTTGTTTCTTGTCACACAGATAATGCCTTTGAAGAATTCTGATATTTGATTAGGGTCAGGTTTAACAATTAGGAAAGCACAACTATTGATTCTGGACTAGGGCAAGAATCTCAGATTTGTGGTATTTGGGCTGCCATGGGTTAAGTCACTGCCTGTGACCCTGGCATCCCATATGAGTATCAGTCCAGGCTGCTCCACTTCCAATCCAGCACCCTCCAGCGCCCTGCTAATGCACCTGAGAAAGTAGCAGATGATGGCCCAGGTACTTGAGCCTCTGCCACCCATGCATAGAACCAAATGGACTTCCAACTTTTGGCATCTGCCTGGTCAAGCTCCACACATTGTGGCCATTTGGGGAGTGAACCAATGAATGGAAGATTTCTGCTTCTCTCTCTCTCTCTCTCTCTGTCATTCTTCCTTTCAAATAAATAAATAAATCTACTTTTAAAATCTCATATTTATTTGCACTTTTGCAAAAAAAAAAAAAAGCACTGACCATATTGTGTTTACTTAAGTAAGCCAACTCAAATCCAGGATACCGAATTATTTATCTACTTATATAGGGTCAGGATCAGAGACTCTATTAGTAAGCATTCCAAACCCACATGCATGAAAAATGGGACAAAAGGGTCTGGACAGAATTTCACACAAGTCTATAAGTATAGTAAAGTGGAAGGAAAGAACAATGGAAACTTACCTTCTCTAGATGAATTCAGATGTGCCTTGTGATAGCCTTCTGTATACTTTCTGAGAGTTCATTTCAGAGGGTATTACTATTCTATAGGTCAGCAGGTCTTCATTTTGCATTATAAAGTCAAAAGGTCAGGACTCTGATAGGGCCTGTTACGCTTTCAAAAAGATACCTTAATGAGCCTTGTTTTCCTCAAAGAAAATTTCAGCATTTTACTTTTAGGCTTTGCATCCTTTGTTACTACTTTATAATATTGTTGTAATTTTCTACATTTGTCACTACTCTATAATGGTATTATACTTTTTAAATATTGTCATTACTATATTTTTTTCTTTGAACAATTCGTCACTGTTGAAATAGCAAAATACCGAGGAAAGCAATTACCAGAATGACAACAGGATGAAATAAGGAATTAAATAAAATGCAAATGACAGCAAAGTAATATTTTTGAGTAGCTGTGAGCCCGTTAGAATAATTTCCTCTTTTTTCTAAAAGATTTATTTATTTATTTGAAAGGCACAGTTGCTTACAGGGGGAGACATAGAGTTCTTTCATCCATGGGCTTACTCCCCAGGTGACCACAAAGGCCAGGATTTGGCCACGTTGAAGCCAGGAGCCTTGAACCCCAGCAGGGTCTCCCATGTGAGTGGCAAGAGTCCAGAGACTTAGACCATCCTCTGCTGCTATCCCAGGTGCATTAGCAGTGAGCTGGACCAGGAGTGGAGCAGTCAGGACAAGATCTTGTGTCTTTATGGGATGCCAATATTGCAGGCAGCAACCTAACCCGCTGTACAACAACACTGGCCCCAGAATACTTCTATTAAGTTGAATGTATTGCAAACCTCGGCAATTCTAGCGAATGAAAATTTCAAGTTCTTTATGGGAATCATACACCACTCTTCACTGGCTTCATATAAGAAGTAGGAGCCCAGGTGCTTTTTTTGTTTTAAAATTTATTTTGTTTATTCATTAAAGGCAAAGTGACTATGTGTGTGGAGAGAGAGAGAGAGAGTGTGTGTGTGAGAGAGAGAGAGAGAGAGAGAGAGAAAGAGAGAGAGGGAGAGAGGAGGGGGCAGAGGGAAAGGGAGTGAGAAATCTTCACTGATGAGAGGAATTCCATTCTGGTCTCCTATGTGGGTGGCAAGGGCCCAAGAACTTGAGCCATCTTCTGCTGTTTTTCCAGGCACATTAACAAGGAACTGGACCATAAGTGGAGCAGCCCAGACATGAACTATGCTCTGATATGTGATGCTGCTGTTGCAGGCAGAGGCTAAACTCACTGGGCTACAACGCCACCTCCAGTGGGTTTTTCTTTCACTCCCCTATCAGCATAAGTGATTAGCAACACCTGAAACCTCCCTCCTAGCGCAGTAAGATCTGCCCCTTTGTGACCAGGCAGTTTCATCCTTTTTCAGGATACAAATAAGTGTTTTGCAGGACCTTCTTCTGCAAATAAGGGTTTATGACTTTGTTTCTGGGCTTCTACTTTTGGGGGGAATGCTGAAATTCATCCAGCTCACCTTTGGCTGTTAGTATGACCAAGCTGTCACAAAAATCTTCTTAAAAACATTTCTGGGGCTGGGCCATGGCTCACTTGGTTAATCTTCCACCTGCGGCACCGGCATCCCATGTGGGTGCCGGGTTCTGGTCCTGGTTGCTCTTCTTCCAGTCCAGCTCTCTGCTGTGGCCCGGGAAGGCAGTGGAGGATGGCCCAGGTGCTTGGGCCCTGCACCCACATGGGAGACCAGGAGGAAGCACTTGGCTCTTGGCTTCGGATTGGCACAGCGCAGGCCGTGGTGGCCATTTGGGGAGTGAACCAGCGGAGGGAGGACCTTTTTCTCTGTCTTTCTCTCTCTCTCACTATTTATAACTCTACCTGGCAAATAAATAAAAAAATAAAAATAAATGAATAAAAATATTTCTTTACTCATTTATTGTGGGGGTGCAAATGGAAAGAGTTCACTTCCCAGATGTCCATAATGGCTGGATCTGGGCCAGATTGAGCTGGAAACTCAATCCATGTCTCTCACATGGATGGCAGGAAGCTGAATACATGAGCCATCACCACTGCCGCCCAGGGTTTGCATTAGCAGGCAGCTGGAATTGGGAGCTGGGACCATGACTTTAGCCTAAACCCTCTGATATTGGAAATGAGCATCTCAATCAGGATCTTAGCCACCAGGCTGACTGTCTACCCCTCAGAAAATCATCTTTATGGACCATCGTGGTGGGGCAATGGACCATCAACTTCTTGTGACTGTGGCACCTCCAATATGGTGGACTACCTTCTGGCACTTGGTAGGCTTTTTATTAAACAAGCAAAGTCTACTGGTGATAGTATCTTGTTTAATAGTATATTCCTTTTTGCATAGGGTCATAAAGTGAAAACGTGCTATAGAGCAGAATTTTCCATTCCTTGGTTCACTTCCTACCACAACAGCTAGGTCTGAGCCAACCTGAAGCTTCCAGGACTCCATCCAGACCTCCCACCTGGGTCACACTGATGTGAGCCATCACCTGCTGCCTCCCAGGAGGCACATTAGCAGAAAGCTGGATCATAAGTAGAGTAGGCAGGATTTGAACCAGGCCCTCTGATATGTGATGAGAGCATCCCAAGTGGTGACAAATGCCATTGCAACAAATGCCCACTCCTACTTTGAGCTCTTGGATTTTCAAATTTTCAAGTTGTAAAACACACACACACATGCACACACACACACATGCACACACACACACACACTCAGAGTTCTCCTTGGGTTGTTGTGAAGACTGAATTGAGAAAATATATGGAATTTTTTTGAAATCTGTGAAGTGTTATGAGTCAAAGGAAGTTATGAATACCATGAATAATTGCATCAGTTGGAACTACAATTGGCTTGTGGCACCTCATGTCATATTTTCTTTGTAGTTAAAAATAATAAAGAAAAGGAAATAGGAAAGTGATGTTAGCATATGTGAAAAACAAATGTTTTCCCAACCATAGCCAGCTGACTAATCCTGGCTATACAGCTTGGATGCCACTGAACAGAACATTTTCATGTGGTCACGCCTAACTACAATGCATGCAGAGAAAGTGAACGGTTTTGTTTTCTTTTCTTGGTGACACATTGCTCCTCTCAATAAAAATGGACTATTGTTAGAAAGAATGAAAGAACAGAGATGGGGCAGAGAACCAGCAATGCCTCTCATAGTGCTAGCACAGAAGTAAGCATCTTAGAGGCCATCAAATCCAACTCCTTTGTCCAATCAGGGTTCTTCTTGTATTTCTGGCTGGTAGTCATTGGGCCTCATTTTGATTGTCTTCTAATGCTAGGGAGAGCCTCAATTTACAACCTAACTTCTCTCCCTCTCTTTTTGAAAGATTTATTCATTTGCTTTTTATTTGAAATGCAGAGTGACAGAATGAGAAAGTGAGAGAGAGAGAGGAAGAGAGAGAGAGAGCTATCATCTCTGGTTTCCTTCTCAATTTGTTGCAACAGCCAGGCCTGGGCCAGGTCACAGCCAAGAGCCTGGAACTCTATTCAGGTATCCCACAAGGAGGCAAGGGTCCAAGACTTGGGCCATCACCCTCTATCTTCCCAGGTGCATTAGCAGGGAGCTGGGTCAGAAACAGAGCAGCTGGGACTTGAACCCATGCTGTCATATCAGATGGTGTCCTAGGTGGTGGTTTATTTATTTATTTATTTTGACAGGCAGAGTGGACAGTGAGAGAGAGAGACAGAGAGAAATTCTTCCTTTTGCCATTGGTTCACCCTCCAATGGCCGCTGTGGTTGGCGCGCTGCGGTCGGCGATCGCACTGATCCGAAGCCAGGAGCCAGGTGCTTCTCCTGGTCTCCCACGGGGTGCAGGGCCCAAGCACATGGGCCATCCTCCACTGCACTCCCTGGCCACAGCAGAGAGCTGGCCTGGAAGAGGGGCAACCGGGACAGAATCCAGTGCCCTGACCGGGACTAGAACCTGGTGTGCTGGAGCCACAGGCAGAGTATTAGCTGCGGCACCGGCCTAGAGGTGGTGGTTTAATCCACTGCATCACAAAACACCAGAAGCCCTGCCATGATTTGAGCCACGTTGAACAAGTTAATAAAATATCCCCAATAAAAAACCGATTCTTTAGGTAAAGCTGCATGTTTAAAAGAAGTTCTATTTTTTAAAAAATATTTATCTATTCACTCGAAAATTTATTTATTTACTTGAAAGTCAGAGTTATACAGAGAGAGAAGGAGAGGCAGAGAGAGAGAGAGAAAGAGAGAGGGAGAGGGAGAGATCTTCCATCTGCTGGGGATGGAAAGCAATTTTATAAGTATGTTTGATGAATATAAAAGTTGAATATAATCATAGCATGTTTCAGATGAGAATAACATTAGAGGACGGCTATTTTCTTACTAAGAAAATGAAGACCAGAAAGGCTACATGATTTGTCCTGGTGGAGAGAGAGATATGAATCAGATTAGTGATCTGTTGAGTTAGTTTTTTGCTATACTGCTGCTACCTCCACCTAGGAGAGACTATAAAAGGACTCTTATTTTAAGATGATCCATATATGCAATGGTACAGAGGAAAATACATCTGTAGCTACAAATCTGTGTCACAATTTTCCTGCAATCCCCATATTAGCACTAGGTCACAGGAACAGGCTTCTCTGGGTCCTGGCACCAAAGCGCCACTGCTTAAGTACCCGGACTTCAGAAAAAGGCAAAGTTGCTACAGGTGCTACACGACTCCGTGAGCAGCAGCTCTGGGCATGCACAACCAAACAAGTCCAGCAGGTGCAGAGCCCCAGGGCACATGTGCATGTCTAGGATCACGGTGTATTTTTGGTAAGTTAGACATCAGAATGGTGGAGATGTTCTGGTGATGTTCGTGCTCAAACTGCATTGCCCAGGAATCTGGGCCTTGCTGACCTCAGGCTTAAGGGCTGTGACAACCTTTCCCAGGCACATTTTCTCAAGATTTGAAACTCAAAAGTCAGAAAGAGGTAAAGATGGTACTAAAATATGTATGAATGACTACGCAGATAGACAATGGCAGCCTGACCACATGTGAAAATAGAACCCTGACCCATATCTTCTGCAGTAATCACCCTGGAGTGTTCAAAACCTGGCCAAGGACTGCCAGGTCTGTGCATGACCTTGTCCCCTCCTGTCAATGTCCCCAGGACAACCCAAGAAAGACAAATGGGCTCTAGTGTTAGAAGTGGTCAAATCCTGTATGTATTTTGGAAGTTGTATGATCAGGATTTGCTAACTGATCAGATATGGCCTTTGAGGAAGAGAAAAGCTAAGCATGACATCCAGAATTTTGACCCAAGCAACTGGAAGAATCACTCATTTTTAAAGGAACACTGAGAAGGCAGGTATTGTGGGGCAGGTGGTTAAAGTGCTGCTTGGGACACCTTTATTCTATATCAGGGTGCCTGGGTTGAGGTCCTGCTTCTGTTTCTTCTCCACCTTCTTGTTAATATTCCTGAGAGGTAGCAGGTGATGACCCAAATATTTGTGTTCTTTTCAAATATGTTGTAGACCCAAATGGGGCTCCTGGCTTGTGGCCTCATAGTCTCTCAGCCTGGTGTGTTGCAAACATTTGGAGAGTGCAACAGCGGATGAAAGATCACTCTTTTTCTGTCTATCCCACTCTGTCACTGCCTTTCACATAAATAAATAAGTTGAGTGGGGTGAAAGAAAGAGAGCGAGCAATGAGAGAGAGAGAAAAGGAGATAGTTTCAGGAGGTCAGTTTAGACATGTTAAGTATGACATGCTTACAGCATATATAATGTAGACAACCAAATATAGATATTGAATAAACTATTATGTATAATGGTCTGGCATTCAGGAGAGGGACTAGTCTAGAATTCGCAATTTGGGACTTAGTAGCGCACAAGGTGATATTTAAAGCCAGGGGATTGAATGAGATATTCACAGGGAATAGGGATAAGAATAAAAGTTAAATGAATTCTGGACATATTTTGTAGTTAGAGGTGATAGGATTTGCAGGCAGTTTAAATGTAGGTGTAAAAGATAGGATTTAAGGATGCCTCCCAAGGATTTGGAAGAAAAAAGAGCCATTGATAGGCTGATCTTATGACTCTTCATATTGAAGATAAAAAAGAATCAATAACTGGACTGAGAAGGAACCAATAACTGGTTAGAAAGGTGGAAACTGAGTCAGACAAGTATGATGTTTTGGATCCACTCGAAGAAAGTGCTTCAAGAAGCAAGATAATGGCCACTTGTGTCAAATGTTCTGGTATTAAAGTGAACATTCAGAAATGATGACTGGACTTCACATGATGGAGATCACAACCAACGCGGGTTAAAAGCATTGTCAGTGGGGTGGTGGGAGCAGTCAGTGTAATGATAGGAATTGCTGAAAAGGTGAAGATAAAAATAAAAATAAAAATTTGTAGACAAAGATTATAAGATGAAGATAATCCTTCTGAAGAGGTTTTACAGTAAACGAGAGATGGTTACAGAGAAACTGGTAGTCACTTTTTTTTTAAATTTTAGGATGGGGAAATACTAGCATGTACTTAACACCAGTAAGAACTAGAGGGGTAGATATTTGTTGTAGTGGTAAGAGGCTGCTTGGGACACCCACATCTCATACAAGAGTGCTTAGTTGAAGTCCCAGCTCTGCTTTCAATTCTGCTTGCCATCTGATGCACACACTGAGAGGCAGCAGCAGATCATGGCTCAAGTACATAAGTCCTTTAACCCACGTGGGAGGCCTGGATTGATTTTCAGGCTCCTTTCCTTGGTCTGGCCCAGATCCTGCTGCTGCAGGCATTTTGAGAGTGAACCAGTGGATGGAAGATTCTCTCTCTCTTTGTCTCTCTCTCTAGAAATACATAAGAAAGCAGGGGAGAAGGGTTTGCTGAAGCAATGTCTTTGCATAAGCTACAGAGTATGGAGTCTCTAGGATATGCAAACATAGTGCTGGCCTTCACTAGCAATGTGAACACATCTATGAAGAGTGACGATAAAGAAATGTTTTTGCAAGGTAGATGTCTTGCCTGTAGAATTTCATTTCTCTTCTGATTGGCCCTCATTCTCAGAGGTTCAGGAATCAAGGACTACCTGAGGAGATTAGTGGAAGATTTGAAACAGTCATGGAAAGTGGAAGGTATGAATGGAAGAGGAAAATCTCTAAGGATTGTTAGGAAGAACAGCAGTGCACTTGAGGCATATTTTTTAAAATTTTTTGACAGGCAAAGTGGACACTGAGAGAGAGAGACAGAGAGAAAGGTCTTCCTTTTCTGTTGGTTCACCCTCCAATGGCCGCTGCGTTTGGCACACTGTGCTGATCCGAAGCCAGGAGCCAGGTGCTTCTCCTGGTCTCCCATGCGGGTGCAGGGCCCAAGGACCTGGGCCATCCTTCACTGCACTCCTGGGCCACAGCAGAGAGCTGGACTGGAAGAGGAGCAACTGGGACAGAATCTGGTGCCACGACCGGGACTAGATCCTGGGGTGCCGGCGCCGCAGGCAGAGGATTAGCCTATTGAGCCGTGGCACCCAGTGAAGCATATTTTTATGAATTGAAAATGAGAGATGGCAACATGGCTTTATTTTATTCTCTAATGACATTCATTGGCCCAGATAGGACAGAAGAGGTTGGATTTAAGTAGGGCTGTGGTTGGTCACATAAGTATGGAATGGAATAGAGGCAGAGTTATTCAAGGTGTATGCAATGGCAGTGATGATGATGACTGACCATGGAGTTAAGCCAAGTTCAACGGGAAAACGAGGGTGCAGAGTGAGATGATGAAACTCAGGGATTCCTGGACGGTAGGGTCAGTGAATCCAATTTTCTAAGGGCTTCTGTAGCTTTGTGATTGAGCAGTGGTGTTCAAAAAGTATGTGCTTAATTGAGACTATGGAGAGATTTTAGTTCTTGTTAAAGACGGGCTGTAGCATGGGGACCATGGAGGTGAGGCTGGGAGAAAGTTCAACGCAAAATCACAAGAAAAAAATTCACCCCTTCACCCCACAAGGTAAATCTTAGTTGGCAAGAGTTGAAGCCTTTGAAGGAGGAGGGGCTATTTGTAAGAGCTGGTAGATTTCCATCCTTGGGCTCATGCTCTCCAAGGAAGGCCGTGGATGGGGCTGTATGGCCAAGGCAAAGGGGATAATCTCGCGAGAGCTTCTGGGATGCGGTCACAACCACAGCTGTGAGAGATCACAGACGTTGCCGGGCAACCCAGGCCTATAAAGCTCCGGGTCTCGGGCCTCCAATCATATCCACTGTTGGTTCGGGCTGGAGGAGGCTGTGAGCCCAGAGGCCAGGGCTGAGGAGCAAGGCCTGTGCTTAGACCATATGCGTCCTATTTGGCGGCAGTAGCCTTGCGCGGCCATGGAGAAGCTCTTAAGGTTCTGCAGCAGGAAGAAGGAGTCCCACAGCCACTTCTCAGACCTGCTCAGAGGCTGGGGCTTCAGCCTGCCGACTAAGCGTTTCGGGAAACTTCACAAAGCAGCTTCAGCTGGGGATTTGGAGAAACTGAAGGAATACCTGCAGCTCAAGAAATACGATGTGAACACGCAGGACAAAGATCTCAGGTGAGCAGGGCGGAAGAGCCAGCGGGCGCCCGAGGGGCAGCATAGAGGGGAAGCTGGGTAACACTGTTTCTGGAAGCAACACCTGCACGGGGTGTTTGACACTGGTTGTCTGGTAGCCTCTGGCAGATGTCATATTCCAGCTTCCGGCTTCTGACTTAAATATTTTGAATGCTAATCTGGGTGTTTGAGGGGATTCTCTCAAGGTCCATACTATATTCTTTCCCCATCTTGCTATAATACTTCTGGAAAAAAATGTCTTTGTCTTTGGCCACATAGGCTTTGTAATTTTACTAATGGAAGAATAGGGAGCCGGCGCCCTGGCTCACTAGGCTAATCCTCCGCCTTGCGGCGCCGGCACACCAGGTTCTAGTCCCGGTCGGGGCTCCGGATTCTGTCCCGGTTGCCACTCTTCCAGGCCAGCCCTCTGCTGTGGCCCGGGAGTGCAGTGGAGGATGGCCCAAGTGCTTGGGCCCTGCACCCCATGGGAGACCAGGAGAAGCACCTGGCTCTTGCCTTCGGATCAGCACGGTGCGCCTGCTGCAGTGCGCCAGCCACAGCGGCCACTGGAGGGTGAACCAACGGCAAAGGAAGACCTTTCTCTCTGTCTCTCTCACTGTCCACTCTGCCTGTCAAAAAAAAAAAAAAAAAACAAAAAACAAAAAAACAAAAAAAACAACAACTAATGGAAGAATAGGAAAGGAGTAGTGGGGTGACCACACAGAATCGTGGTTACTAAGATTTTAAGACTTTGGGACACCAAGATTTTTTTTGTTTTGTTTTGTTTTTGTTTTTTTAAGAAACTTATTAACTTTAAATATCAGATTGATTTGGACAAAGGATGACTTCCCCCTTATTTACTGCACATCCCTTACCACAATTTGCTTTACCACAAATATATGTGAAAACTATATTACTAGGCAGTGCTAGATTCTGTGATAAAATAGTCAATAGCGTAGACTATTCAAAGGCCAAAATCATTACCATTGAATTTGTCAAATCACAAAGATCCCTTAGAGCCCAGATGGCCCTTGACGCAGTGCTGTCAGCTAGACAGCCTTATTTAAGCCAATGATCTTCACTTACAGTTGAGAAGATTCTTGGTAAACGTCCAAACTCAGAGCTGTTGTTGAGCTGTGCTTTGCAAGCAGAGGGCTCCCAGGTAGCTCTGCGTAACAAGTACAGTTTATAGGATCTGTTTTTGGCACATTTGGGAGTGCAATGGCAGCTTTAACTAATTTTGAATTAAGTTTTACTTTAGGTAAGTATATAACATGATATCTACCCTCTTAATAGATTTTCTTTTTTTTTTAATTTTCTGGAAAACATATATACATATACATTCATATGTATATATATATATTTATTTATTTTCCCCCAAAGAAAACTTTTACTTGAGGAACACAGACTTCATGCATTTCATAAGTACAACTTTAGGAATATAGTGGTTCTTCCCACCATACTCACCCTCCCACTCACTCTCCCACCCCTCCTCATTCTCCCTCTCCATTCCCAGACCCATTCTCCACTAAGATCCATTTTTGATTAACTTATACACAGAAGACCAACTCTAAGTAAAAGAGTTCAACAATTTGCACAGTAAATAAAACAAAACAAAACAAAAAAACAAAAACTAGGCTGGTGCTGCAGCTCACTAGGCTAATCCTTGGCCGGCAGCACTGGTGCTCCGGGTTCTATTCCTGGTTGGGGCACCGGTTGCTCCTCTTCCAGTCCAGCTCTCTGCTATGGCCCGGGAGTGCATTGGAGGATGGCCCAGGTCCCTGGGCCCTGCACCCGCATGGGAAACCAGAAGGAAGGACCTGGCTCCTGGCTTTGGATCGGCACAGCACACCAGCCATAGCGGCCATTTGGGGGGTGAACCAATGGAAGGAAGACCTTTCTCTCTGTCTTTCTCTCTCACTGTCTAACTCTGCCTGTCAAAAAAACAAACAAAAAAACTAAAAAGCAAAAAACTCTGTTCCTCAACAGTTGAGATAGGGTTGTTTCAAAATCATTGCATCTTGAAGTTAATTTCACTTTTTTTTCAGAAAATTAATTAATTTTAATGAAGCATCCAAGAATGATACATCTTTTTGGAAGCACTTAGCATAGTTATAATACAACTCTTTGAGGAGAGAGGTCCTGCATGGGAAAGTAGTGCACAGTGACTCTTATTGTTAATTTAACAATTAAAAATCTTATGTATGACATCAATGATCACCCAATTGCTCTTCACATGAGTTGCTGCCTAGGCTATGGAAGCCTTTGAATCCACAAACTCCATCAGAATTTAGAAAATTCCATAACCAAAGTGGAAGTTCTCTTCTCCCTTCAGAGAAGCGCACCTCCTTCTTTGATGATCACTTCTTTCCACTGGGGTCTCACCCAGTGAGATCCTTGATGTAGGACACTTTTTTGCCTCAGTGTCTTGGATTTCCATGCCTGAAATGCTCTCATGGGATTTTTCAACCAGAACAGAATGCCTTAAGGGCTGATTCTGAGGTCAGATTGGAATTCTATGAGTCTGCTGTGTGGACTGCCCCCCATGTTGGAGCTTTCACTCATTTTTAATTTTATCTATTATTAACATTGGCATTTCTCTCATGCACATATTGGGATATTTATGTTTTACTGCAGTGAGTTTGATTACAATGTGTCATAGCGAGGATCTTTTCTGGTCCTCTCTATTAGGAGTTCTGTGTGCTTCCTGTATTGGATTTCCCTTTCTCCAAATTAGGGAAGTTTTCTGTTATTATTTCACTAAAAAAGCCTTTTAATCTTTCCTCTCTTTCCACACCTTCAGGAACTCATAGAACCCATACGTTGGGTCATTTGACAGTATCCTGTAAATTCCCAACTGTGTTTTTAGTTTTCTGATTTCTTCTTCTCGTTTTTTGTTTGACTGTATAATTTCCTACAATTTGTCTTCTAAGGCCAATATTCTTTCTTCTGCTTCACCAAGTCTGTTGCTAAGGCTTTCCATTGCATTTTTTATTTGTTCTATTGAATACCTCATTTCCAAGATTGCATTTTTGCTTTCTCTTTAGGATCTCAATTTTGCAGGAGAAATTTTCTTTCATATCATGTATGGATTTCATTAGTTCATGCATTTGCTTCTGATTACTTCTATGTAATCTTAAAATCAAGTTTTGGAATTCCATTTCTTGTATTTCTTCAAACTTTTCATCTTTATAATCTAGTATTTAAGTGTTGTAATCTTTTGGGGGCATATGTTGTGTTTGTTTTCTTGTTTCTTGAATTGGTGCATTTATTATTCAGCATTTGTGGAGATAATCGTTGGTTTCTTTGTTTTGTTTTTGATGTGATGGCTTTTATCTTTGGACTATGTCTGAGTGGATTATGAGTGGATTTATCTTTGGACTATGTCTCAGTATCTGCTTTCAGGGAATACCTACAGGCATGTGGTGGGGGTGACCAGGGATCTCTGTTCAGTGCTCCAGAGTGAAGGGAGTGTTAAGGTGACACCCAAGTGAGTGTGGTAAATTTTCTTTTTTTTTTATTCAGAGGGGAGGTTTTTTGTTGGCATAGACTCAGCAAATTTCCTCTCCTCAAAGGGGACTGGTGCCTGGGCACTAGCACCAGTGGGTGTAATATTCATCCACATTTCCACAAGGACCACACAAAGGACCACACACCAGTTCTGGGTGTAAGAAGATTCCCCAGGGAACCAGGGAGCCCTGAGTGTGTGGAGCCTCCCACAGTGACTGCCCCAAGCCTCAGCCACACTCTGAGCCTTCCCATGCAGCCTCCGTGTTTTCAAAGGCCTGCAGTTTCAGTGTTTTCAGAGTCCTGGCACACAAGCCTCCCATAGACAAAAAAACCCAACCTGTTGTCATTTCTCCCTGCCAGACTCAGGAGTCTCTGCTCAGCTGGTTGCTTGGTGCGGACATGAGCCGGTGCAGCTGTTACGTATGTCCAAAATGGCACCCACTCTGTATTGCCTTGTCGCAGGACACTGTTGCAGGGTGATCAGAGAGGGAGAAATGTGCCGCTCCCATCTCCTTTTTTTTCTCCTCTGGTTTGGCAGGTACACTATCCCCTACGTGGCTCCAAGCCAGATTCCCTCCCAACTTTTCCTGCAGCTTTATTGCAGTGGCTTGGGCTGCTGCAGTCGGATCTGGCCTCTCTCCAAAGCTGTTGCAGAGGCTCTTGGCTGCTGGGATCCTGAATTGTGCATGCCCACACCCTCCCTCTAGGTCCGCTGTGTCCCTCTAATTTGCATGGAGTTTCCTCTGCCATTTTCTCCCTAACTCTTCCCTGAGATTGCAGTCTCTCCACTTTTTTTAAGAGTATCTCCTCCTAGACTAGAGCGGTAAGCTCCCTCCATACACTTAATCCAATCCAGTGGATTTTCAGTGTATTATTGTTAGCTATAGGTATGAGGTATATCAGATCTTCAGAATTTATTCATGCTGGCCTAAAATCCTGAGCCCTATTTGACAACTCCCTATTTCTAAAATAGGATCATTTAAAGTACATTTTTTATTTCATTTCTGCTGTGGATCTTTCTCTCTCCCTCTTACTCTTGCTTTAGCTCTTTCCCATTTTCTTGGGCTGAGCTTTCTAGGACTGTTTTTGAAATGGAAATGATCAAATTTTCCTAGTTCTTGATCTTAGGGGAAAAACTTTCAGCTTTTCTCTATTGACTGTGATGTTAGCTGTGGTCTTTAATATATAAATAATCTTTTTTAAAATTTAGATAATTTTCTCCTATTCCCAGTTTGTGAGAGTTATTTCCATAAAAAGAGTTTGAATTTTGCCAAACTTTTATTTTCTTTATTGAGGCAATTGTGAATTTTATCCTTTATGCTTTTAACTTGGGCTATCATATTAATTCTTGCTTTGTACACTGAACCATCTTTGCATCCCAGGGATAAATCTCCCTTGGTATATTTTTTGATCTTTTTAATGTGTAGCTGGATTTGGTTTGCTAATAGTTTGTTGAGGATTTTTACATCTATATTCATTTGGATGTTAGCCTATACTTTTGTTTTCTTTGTTATCTATCTTAGTTTTGTCATCATGTGAATGCTGGCCTTATATAATGAATTTGAAAGAATTTGAGAAGGATTAATGTTAATTCTTTAAATATTTGGTAGAATCACCAATGAGACAATCTGGTCCTGGGCTTTTAATTGTGGGAGATTTTTGATTATTGATTTTATCATTATAAAATTTACAAGTCTGCTCATAATTTTAATTTATTAGGGATTTAATCTCAGTGGATCAACTGTTTCTAGGAATTTGCCCCTTTCTTCTAAGTTGCCCAGTTTGTACATATATTGCTGTCCGTAGAAATCTTGCATGGTCCTTTTTTATGTCATTGGTTATAGTTGTAATGTCTCATTTTCATTTATAATTTTCAGTTGAGTCCCATCTTGTTTGTAGTTGGTCCTTCTAGAGTTCTGTCAATTTGTTTAAAAAATAAGAAATCCAGCCCTTCACTGTTTTTTTTTTATGTGATAATCTGTTATTTTGTTTTATTAAACATCTGGTAATTTTGAGCTTATTTTGTTCTCCTGTTCCTAGTTCTTGAGGTGTAAAGTTAGATTGTTCACATAAGAACTTTTTTTTTAAAGTAACATTTATTGATATGATTTTCTTTTTATACTGTTTTTACTGCATTCCCTTTGTCTTGGTAAATATGTATGTACATTTTCAGTTTTCTGGACCCATTTTCCAATTTGTTTTTTTATTTCTGTTTTGCTTAATGGCTACTCAAAACTACTGTTTAATTTTCACATATTTGTGAATTTTTCCACCTTCTTCTGCTATTGATTTCTAGTTTCATTCCACGTGGTCCAAAAGATACTTGGTATGATTTCAATCTTCTTAAATTCATTAAGATTTGTTTTGTGACCTAACATGTTATTTATCCTGGAGAGGAACCTTTGTGATGTAGGATGGAATGGTCAATGCCACAAACATTTAAATATATTCAGAATTGAAGTTATGTGCTTGGCATTAATAATAGAAAATATCTACTTTCTGTGGCTGCTCTAAAATCTTTTGGGGAGCTTTCAAATCACTGAGCATGAAAATGTCAACTTTTATCCCAATTGTGTAGCTAGAAATGATATGATTAGAAAAATGACTGATGTTCAGCTTGTTGATAGGTATGCCCTTCTCCCTAACAGAAGCAGTATTGTCCAATCTCCCATAAGGCTTTTATCCTACATCACTCCACTGAATTATTTTGTAAGGTCATGGTTAACTTCATCCCGACTTCATTCAGTGTTAATTCTCAGTTTTACTTCCCTGGCACATCAGCCAAGTATCTTATTGCTTTATCAGTAGTAACTGAAATACTGTCTAGTCTTTCAGGATGTTGGCTTCACATATACATTCTCATAATTCTCTGGATAGTTCTTTTCAGATTCCTTTGCTGGTTTTGTTTTATCTTCCTGTCTTATAAACATGTTGGAGGCTCTGTGAAATAACTCTCACTCTCTGTATCATCACTTCCCTGCAGAAGAGATTCGCCTTATGTAGCTACATTCTTTTAAACAAATTTTTCAAATGTATGTTTATTTGAAAGGTAGCATTACATTTATATATATATATATATATATATTTATATTTATATATAGAGAGAGAGAGAAAGAAGGAGAGGAGGAAGAGGGAGAGGAAGGAGAGGGAGAGGAGGGAAAGGGAGAGGAGGGAGAGGGAGGGGAGGGAAGGGAGGGAGGGGTGGGGAGGAAGAGGGAGGGGAGGGAGAAGGATGGGGTAGGGAGAGGGAGAGGGAGAGGAGGGGGAAGGAGAGGGGAAGGGAGAGGGAGAGGGAGAGGGAGAGAGAGAGGGAGAAGGCTGGGCCAAGTTGAAACCAGGAGCCCCGTACTTCATCTTTGGTCTCCTACATGGGTGGCAGAGGAAAAATCTCTTGAACTACCTTCTGCTGCTCTCCTAGGTCCAAAAGCACAGAGCTGGCTTGAAGTGGAGCAGGTGGGACTCAAACCAGCACTTATATGAGATGTTGGCATTGCAGGAAGCAGTTTAACCTGCTGCATCACCCCGCCAGCCCCAAATACCTACATTCTAATGCCTCCCTATTTTTCCTCCAGCCAGACCTCTTCCTTGAAATACATACATACATATAATATATTGATACTTATGCATTAGTGAAATACATACCTATACGAATATATATAAGTCTCTGTGTCTATCTATCTATCTATCTATCAATTGGTCTTCTATCTATAAATTAGTCTTTCCTGAACTATAGGTATATCTATCTATCTATCTATCTATTAATTAGTCTTCTATCTATCTATAAATTAGTCTTTCCTGAACTATAGGTATATAAAATTGCCTGTAGGGGCCAGTGTCATGGTGCCACGTGTTAAACTGTTACTTGTCACACCTACATCCCATACTGAATACTGGTTTGAATCCTGGTTGTTCTGTTTCCCATACAGCTTCCTGCTAATGCACCTGGAAAGGCAATGAAAGATGGCTGAAGAACTAGGACTACTGTTACCCATGTGGGAGACCAGGATGGAGTTCCTGGTTCCTGGCTTTTGCCTGCCCCAGACCTGGCTATGTGTCCATTTGCAGAGTGAACAAGCAGATGTAAAATCTTTCCCTGTCTCTCCCTCTCTCTGCTGTTCTGCTTTTGAAATACAAATTGATAAATATTTTTAAAAATTCTCTGTATTTTCTCTTGGCCATTTATGAGGCAGTGGTGTGCTAGTTAATGTTTAATAACAAATCTTAGGTGTGGGAAATGTTGTGAAGGAAAACCTGTGGTTTTAAGATTTGTTGATAGTGGCTGATTTCAAACCACCAATATGGTGTGAACTGTCTCACGAAATTCCTAAAATGTTAACAGTATGCGAGAACCAACAGGTCCATTATATTACTTCTTTGGCATCTCAAACTGAAACCTCAAACATTCTTTCACTGAGATTGTTATTCCACTTCAGACTTGCTCTTATCTTTCTATAAATCCAAAGCTCCTTACTTAATGTGCTTAGACAAGAATATTTAGTCATTCTTTTGAATCCTTTGTAAGACTAAATATACCTAAGATCTAGCCATTTCCTTCTGCTTTTGCAGCTACCTCCTGTGCAAATCTACTATCATGTCATAAGCAGAATTACCTTAGTGGCCTCTTTTTAAAAAAAAAAAAATTATTTATTTGAAAGGCAGGGTTAGGAGGGGCAGATGCAGAGAGAGAGGACTTCTATCCACTGGTTCATTCCCCAAATGGCTGCAATGGCTGCAGCTGGGCTGATCTCAGGCCAGGAGCTTCCCCTAGGTCTCTCACATGAGTGCAGGCATCCAAACACTTGGGCCATTTTCCACTGCTTCCTTAGGTGCATTAACAGGGAGCTGGATTGGAAGCGGAGCATCCAGGACTTGAACTGGCACCCATTTAGGATGCCAGCTTTGCAGGCAGAGGCTTTATCCAGTACACCACAGTGCCGGTCTTCCATCCACTGGCTCACTGCCTAATTGGCTGCGATGGCCAGAGCTGTGCTGATCTGAAGCCAGGAGCCAGAAACGTCTTCCGGGTCTCCCATGTGGGTGCAGGGGCCCAAGGACTTGGGCCATCTTCTACTGCTTTCCAAGGCCATAGCAGAAAGCTGGATTGGAAGTACAGCAGCTGAGACTCAAACCAGTGCCCATTTGGAATGCCCGCACTGGAGGCGGCAGCTTTACCTGCTATGCTACAACACTGGCCTCCATTTTAAATATTTAAAAATAAATATAAATACAAAATCTGAAAACATTTATTTTTAAAATAAATATTTTAAATAAATTATTAGAAGTGTAAATGAATGCACAGATGTGCATATAAATATATTATTCAGCTGCAGAAGAAATAATCACTGCTACATGAACAGCATAGATGAATATCAAAAGTGTCATGCTAAGTGAAAGAAGCCAGACACAAAAGGCTGCATAATGAATGTCACCATTTATTCAAAATTCCAGAAAAGGCAAAAGTACAGTGGCAGAAAAGGGTTTCAGCTGGGGGAAGTTAAGGGATTAGACGTGGGGAGCCTGAAGGAGCTTTCAGGGTGATGGAAATGTTCTGTAACATGAATATTGCCATGATTATATGACACTATGTTGGTGAAAACTCATAAAATTGTGCTCTTAAATTTTACTGTATATGAATTACCTGTAGACTATCTCTTTGTCAGTGTTCTTTGCTTGTTTAACTTACTTTTGTGCTTTTATTTCAAGAACACCATGCTTAATGTTTGAAATGGATTAGGTGATGTTTGTTATTTCTGGGATCTGGTCACTATTGACCAGTGCATGGTCAATGCTTAGAATTCTTCCACTGGAGTATGAGAGAGTGATAAATTAGAAGGAAACAACTTCAATGAACACAATTATTCCAGCTAGCCTAAAATCCTGAAACTATCACTAGACTTCACAAGGATTTAGATTTCTGGCTAGATGAGTGCTACTGAGAAATAACAATATAGTGTTGCATTGGAAATATAAATATATTGATAAAATTAAGGACTTTGGATATGGAATGATATTCTTGGTTTTGAGATATCTGCTAATATATTTCTTGCATTCAGCTGTTTCAGAAAATAGTGATGTTTTTTATATTAGGTGGAGAAACATATTGGTCTCAAAGCATTTACATTATATAAATATAAATATATATATATTTATGTCTTGATGGCTACAATAAAGAAATTATTGTGTACCTTAACAGTGAGCTCTGCTCTGCAATTTAAGAATAATCATATTGAAAATTTCAAGTGAAATGAATGTAGATAGCCTTGGCAACTCATGACAAGAACCTAGGGTGATTACTGATGCCATAAACAAGTGTCAATTTGTTAAGTCAACAATGGGAGTCACTGTTTACTTACTCCTCATGTGGGATCTCTGTCCTTAATGTGTTGTGCATTGTGATTTAATGCTATAACTAGTACTGAAACAGTATTTTTCACTTTGTGTTTCTATGTGGATGCAAACTGTTGAAATCTTTACTTAATATATACTAAACTGATCTTCTGTATATAAAGAGAATTGAAAATGGATCTTGATGTGAATGGAAGGGAAGAGGGAGCGAGAGCGGGAAAGGGGAGGGTTGTGGGTGGGAGGGAAGTTATGGGGGGAAGCCATTGTAATCCATAAGCTGTACTTTGGAAATTTATATTCATTAAATAAAAGTTAAAAAAAAAATTTTAAACATTCTTAAAACATTTGGTTCTTCAGACCAGGGTGACTCTTTTTTTTTTTTTTTTTTTTTTGGAAAGGCAGTGGACAGTGAGAAAGAGAGACAGAGAGAAAGGTCTTCCTTTGCCTTTCGTTAACCCCTCAATGGCCGCTGCGGTTGGTGCGCTGCAGCCAGTGCACCAAGCTAATCTGAAACCAGGAGCCAGGTGCTTCTCCTGGTCTCCCATGAGGGTACAGGGCCCAAGCACTTGGACCGTCTTCCACTGCCTTCCCGGGCCACAACAGAGAGCTGGACTGGAAGAGGAGCAACCGGGACAGAATCCGGTGCCCCAAATGGGACTAGAACCTGGGGCGCCGGCGCCATAGGTGGAGGATGAGCCTATTGAGCCGCAGCGCCGGCCCAGAGTGACTCATTTTAAAAGATAATAAATATTCTAAGTAAAAATCTTCTAAGGCTATCTTGAAGATTTGAGGGATACTGTAAACACTGTAGTGTTTCAAATGTGCTTAAGATAGATTTATACTTGCTTCACATTTTATGTGAAAGACCACAGGCTATATTGTTCAGTATTTCCTTAGAAAGCTGAATCTCTCATGACTGTTTTGATTTATCAGATTTGTGGTGGATTTCCTAAACTCACTGGAGCATTCAGATGATGCTGAGGTTCTTGTCAAGGATTTAATTCTTCACCAAGGATTTTAGATTTCAACTGGAAGGGCCAAATTACCCAGCAGGGGTACGGAAGTTACTTTTGGAAAACATACTTGGAATTACCCACCTGCACTTTAATTTTTCTTAGAGCAGTGGTCTTTATTTTTAATTAATTAAGAAAGAAAACTGGGGTAAATCTTAAGATTGTGTGCAAACCACTAAACGTTCCTTGGGACTAAATTGTTCAGATGGTCATATGTCTGACTCTGGATGGAGGAGATTAGCTAAAACTATTTGCCAGGAATTGCTATGTTACTGCAAAGAGTTACCTTAGGTGGGCTTAAAGCTATGTGGTCCTGTATATTTGAGCTGAGGACTGAAAAACCTTCCTATTACATAAGGAACTTCTTCCTTTAGTCAAATTATGGGTGCTCAAAAGGTTTAAAAAACATTAGTCAGTGCTTTCTTTTTTCAGGATTTGCGAGAAACAAAATAGTCTGGGCCGACCTGTGTGGGAGACCCAGAAGAAGCTCCTGGCTCCTAGCTTCAGATTGGTGCAGCTCTGGCTGTTGTGGCCAATAGGAGAGTGAACCAGTGGATGGACTCACTCTCTCTCTCTCTCTCTCTCTCTCTCTGCCTCTCCTTCTCTCTCTGGTCACTCTGATAGTCTTCAGGGATATTTCTTCTGGACTACAATGTCTGATGAAAAGCATTGTTCCTTTCAAATTGTCCTCTTCATGGAAGATGTTAATTTATCATGAATAACATCTGATTCTCTTCTATCATCCAGCCTGACCAATGTTTTCTTGATTAGATAGCCTTTCTTTTTTTAAATTTATTTTTATTTATGTAGACTTTCTTCAATGAGAAAACAATATTAAATTTCTAGTTTTATATTATATTTATGTTACAGTCTTGTGTTCCAGAGATTACATTCATACAATTTGTACAGGAATTTTAACATTCTCAAATTGTTCAAAGCTACTTTTATACTTTGATTTACTCTGATGATAAGTTATATCATCTTATAAGGGTTTATATAGTCTAATAGTTTGAAAGTTACCTTAATGTGTTGACCGGCGCCACGGCTCAGTAGGCTAATCTTCCACCTTTCAGCGCTGGCACACTGGGTTCTAGTCCTGGTCGGGGCGCCAGATTCTGTCCCAGTTGCCCCTCTTCCAGGCCAGCTCTCTGCTGTGGCCAGGGAGTGCAGTGGAGGAAGGCCCAAGTGCTTGGGCCCTGCACCCCATGGGAGACCAGGAGAAGCACCTGGCTCCTGCCATCGACACGGTGCGCCGGCCGTGGCGGCCATTGGAGGGTGAACCAACGGCAAAGGAAGACCTTTCTCTCTGTCTCTCTCTCTCACTGTCCACTCTGCCTGTCAAAAAAAAAAAAAAAAATAGTTACCTTAATGCAAAGACCTTGAGAGCTACCATCCTGTTATGCTTATGTGTAACAGGTCTAAGTAGAAGCAAATAAGATTTATCTCTAACTTCATGTTTCATTACACTGGTAACAGAACACCCTTGCACCTGGCCTGTGCTAATGGATATACAAACATCGTATCTCTTCTAATTGAGAAAAAATGCAAAATAAATGTCCAGGATAGTGAAAACAGATCCCCACTGATTAAGGTGTGTTCTGTTTATTCCTTTTTAAGTGGAATGTGTTGTATTTTTATCCAGTGAACTTTTGCTGATTTTACTGCTTGAAAATGTATTCCAGATAGTAAATGGGTTACTCATTTATTCTTTTGCTTTGATAGGCAGTACAGTATCAAAAGGAGAATTGTGCTACTGTTCTTTTACATCATGGAGCAGACCCAAATCTGCTAGATATTCATTACAATACCGCTCTTCATTATGCTGTTTGTGGTCACAGTGTCTCATTAGTTGAAAAGTTGCTTAAACACAAAGCTAATCTTGAAGCTAAAAATAAGGTAATTTTCTATTTTTTAAAAAATATATTTTTAGAAAACTACAGAAGATGGTATTTGTTTCAGATAATTCATGTCTGTATATTACATAAAAATTAGTTTTCAAAATGACATCAGAGAGGGGAGTGAGATTATAAAAAAACTGATAGAATTTTCCTTATTTTAAAGCCTTCTTCTAGTTCATTGCAGACTAATCTTGACCTCCAAAGTAATGTCATATTTAGCAATGATAATTGCTTAAAGGATCATATCAAATATTTGACTCCCTTATATGTGGATATCAATAAAAGTCATACAACCTACTTTTCCATTTTATTGATATATTAATGAGTAGTAATTATAATTGGGTTGAATTAAAATTCAGTTATATTCAAAATAACCTAAATGTCCTATTGTGACATTATGGGCAAATGATGAACACTTTTTTTTAAAGCATCTTTTTTAAAAAGTGTTTTTAAATTAATTTATTTGAAAGCAGATTTACAGAGACAAAGAGAGAGAGAGATAAAGAGATATCTTCCGTCTACTGGTTCACGCCCCTAATGGCTACAATGGCCTGGGTCAGGCTGAAGCCAAGAGCTAGGAACTTCTTCTGGGTCTGCCATGTGGATGGAGGGTTACAAGTACTTGGACCATCTTCTGCTGCTTTCCTCACATTAACAGGGAGCTGGATTGGAAGCAGAGCAGCTGGCCCTGTACTGATATGGGATGCTGGCTTCCCAGCAGCTTAACCATCTGTGGCACAGCTCTTTAAAAAGCACCTTGGGGCCAGTGCTGTGGCATAGTGGTTAAAGCTGCCGCCTGCCATGCTGGCATCCCATATGGGTGCTGGTTCAAGTCCCAGCTGCTCCACTTCCTATCCAGCTCTCTGCTATGGCCTGGGAAAACAGTAGAAGATGGCCCAAGTCCTTAGGCCTCTCCACCTGTGCGGGAGACCCGGAAGAGGGTCCTGGCTCCTGTCTGGATCAGCGCAGCTCCGGCCATTGCAGCCAACTGGGGAGTGAACCAGCTTTTTCCCTCTGCTCTTTCTCTCTGCTGTCCTCTCTCTTTGTAACTCTTTCAAATAAAATAAATCTTTTATAAAAAGCATCTTAACACTTTAGTTCACTGATACTTTATCTGCATGAAGTCCAAAAATAAGTACATTTTTGGAGGTGTAAATAGTATCCACTGGAAACTGAATTATGACAACAAAATGGAATGTGAATTGTTATAATACTTACATTAAATGCTACATGCCATCACTTAATTATTTCAGTCTGCTTTTGTTCACAATTTGAATTAAGGTAACAGAAACTTTAATTTTTCAATTGGCTTAGCTGTAATTTATGTTTGAAAACATATTTTGTTCTATATTAAAATCTTTTAAAAGTTAAAATATATATTGCTAAGTTTATTATAAGCATACTTATTTTAAAAATTGAACTTAAATCCAAAACGTGTGTAACTCTGGTACAACAATTTATTTAATCACTGTAAAATATTTTTTTTCAGGATGGGTATACTCCACTATTACTTGCTGTTTCTGAAAATAAGGCAGAAATGGCAGAATTTCTTCTGGAGAAAGGGGCAGATGTGAATACTTCAGATAAGAATCAAAGGTATAATTAATAAAGCTAAATAATATATAGCTATAGCTATATAAGGATAGAAGAAATACATAACAATATGCATTTATGTATTTATACTTAAATCTATATTCAAAACAATTCTAAATGTATATAGATAGACATTTATATTCATATACACAAGTAAGCATGGATTCCAAAATTTTACACTGAAACACAGTTACCTTTTCTGCCCCACTTTTTACATTGTTGCCTTGCCTTTTCCTAGTAGAGATTCTACATTTGAATGGTAAGTTGAGCATCCCCAATTCGTCTCTTTTGCTCCAGAACAGCCCTTATGATTTCTCTCAGTGAGGAACCAACAAGTATAGTAAGCCATCTTCTTCAGTATGATGTGGATCTATCTTGCCAAGATATTTATGGATTTACAGCTGAGGAATACGCTTCTTTTAATGGTTTTACCATGTAAGTGATGCTGTATATCTTTTAATAACTGCGTGTTATCTTTTAAAATAATTATTAAATAATTATTTTTAAAATCTTTTTAGATTTATTTATTTAACTTGAAACACAGAGTGACAGAGAGAGAGGAAGAGATATGGGAGAGATGTTCTACCCACTGATTCACTCCCCAAATACACACAACAGCCAGGACCAGGCCTGGCCAAAGCCAGGAGACAGGGACACCATACAGGAGTCCTAGTAGGTGGCAGGAATCCAAGTACTTGGGCCATCATCAACTGCTTCCCAGGCATATTAGCAAGAAGCTGGAAGTGCAGAGTAGCTGGAGTTCCAGCTGATACTCTTATGGGATGCAGGAGTCCCAAGTGGCCCCCTAAGTTGCTAGGCATCAATTCCTCCCCGTGGTTTGATCTCGACGACAAATAATGTGCCTTAGAATACGAAGCTGCGGGGCAGCGCTGTAGCTCACTTGGTTAATCCTCCACCTGTGGGACCGGCATCCCATATAGGTGCCAGGTTCTAGCCCCTCTTCCTGTCCAGCTCTCTGCTGTGTCCATGGAGGGCAGTGGAGGATGGCCCAAGTGCTTGGGCCCCTGCACCTTCGTGGGAGACTAGGGAGAGGCTCCTGGCTCCTGGCTTCAGATCGGCGCAGCTCCAGCCATTGCGGCCATTTGGGGAGTGAACCAACGGAAGGAAGACCTTTCTCTCTGTCTCTCTCTCACTGTCTATAATTCTACCTATTCAAAAAATAAAAATAAAAAAAAGGAATACAAAGCTGCAACAGGCTTAGCGACGGAGGCGAACCTATAAAAACCTTGGACCTATCGATTCAAGTACTTGATTTCCTCTAGTTTTGGGCTCTGATCAGTTTGAGGGCTGCAGGTGAGCTGAGTGAAACAAACTGGATACCATGTAGATCAGAGGACTTTGATGCAGGGCCCTTATATGAATGAGAAATTCAGGAGAGACTCTCAGTGAACTGTTTGAAAACAACTAATTTTCCTTTTTAAATAGGTAAAATGTCTCACAATTATTCAAATTAAAAATAAAATTTTCCTTATATTATCTGTTACCTTTGGAGATCTTTTAAAAAAATTTTAAAAAAGATTTATTTGAACGGTAGAATTTGAGAGAGAGGGAGAGACAGAAAGGTCTTCCAACTGCAGTTCACTCCCCAATTGGCCACAATGGCCGGAGCTGCACCGATCTGAAGCTAGGAGCCAGGAGCTTCTTCCAGGTCTTCCATGTAGGCACAGGGGCCCAAGCACTTGGGCCATCTACTACTGCTTTCCCAGGCTATAGCAGAGAGCTGGATCAGTAAAGGAGCAGTTAGGGCACAAACCAGTGCCTGTAAGTGGAGGCTTACCTCACTATGCTACAGTGCTGGACCCTAAAAATTTTTATTAACATAGAGAATAAATTTCATATATTTCATAAATATAATTCTAAGAAGATAACAATTTTCCTCCCTTCTCTCTCCCTCAATCCCTCTCCTTCTTTCCTTTCATTTTTTTAATATTTACAAAATCATAATTTCAAGTTACTCTCTCAGGCTTAATGCACTACTAACCATAATATTCAACAACTAAAAAGTAGAAAGACCACGGTTTCACAGGAGTGTTAAAAACATGCTTTAAATATTGCTACTACTGCTTCATTAGCCAACTTTAGTTTCATAATTCTTCATAATTTTTAAAAGATTTTTATTTATTTATTTGAGGGACAGAACTACAAACTGAGAGAGGGAGAGACAGAGAGAAAGATCTTCCATCCACTGGTTCACTCCTCAAATTGCCGCAATGGCAGGAGCTGGGCCAAATGGAAGCCAGGAGCCGGGAGCTTCTGCAGGGTCTCCCATGTGGGTGCAGGGGCCCAAGGACTTGGACCATCTCCCACTGCTTTCCTAGGCCATAGCAGAGGGCTAGATCAGAAGAGGAACAGCCAGAGCTCAAACTGGTGCCCATATGGAATTCCAGCCCCACAGGCAGAGGCTTAGCTCACTACACACAGTGCTGGCTCCAGAATTCTTAACTATATTTTTATTATACCATGAAGACAAAATATTTTCAAGTATGAACATACATTTCTGATTTTTAATAGTCAATGAGAAAATGGGATACAATAGTAGAACTTTATAATTAATGAAGTTAAAAAGCATTTTTTTAATAATTTGATTTTACTTTAAAAATTATTTAGTTGAAAAGCAGAGAGAGGAGAGAGACAGAGAGATCCTTCATCCTCTGATTCACTCCACAAATGCCTGCAATAACTGGCTTGTTGTAGGCTGAAGTCAGGGGCCAAGAATTTGATCCAGGCCTCCCATGTGGTTGGCAGGGATTCAATTACTTGAATCTTTGCTGCTTCCCAGTGTGCATATTAGCAAGAAGCTAGGATGCGTATGGAGCTAGGACTTAAACCCAGGTACTTTGATATAAGATGTCAGCTTCTCAAGCTGTGGCCTAATTGCTGCACCAACGGCCTAATTTTAAATTATACAAAGGTATATATTTTTGAAAGAGTTACACAGAGGGAAGGAGGGAGGAAGGGAGGGAGGGAGAGAATCTTGCATCTACTAGTTCTTTCCCCAAAAGCCACAACAACCAGGGATCACTACAATAAGGTGATTAGGACACACAGAGGGCCACCAGGGGGACTCCTGCATGGAGGCACAGATGACTTATGAACAGAGGCAGCAAGAGGAGAGACCTGAAGCAGCTCCTTCCCTTAGGACTCTCAGAGGAAGTCAGCAGCAATCCTGGCACCTTGATGTTGAACGTTCAGCCTCTGTAAAAGGCGAAAGACTTACACGATCTGAAGAGAAACCGGAGTATAAGCCTCTGGAATTGAGAGGAAATACATTTCTGTTTTTGCCACCCAGGTATGATGTTCTGTTTTGGCATCCCTAGCACATGAAGTAAATACCAAGAAGAATATAAGTGATTTTTTTCCCCTACCTTATTGAGGGCTTTCTAAAAATCGTATTTGTAATGGCAGGAAGAAAAGAGGTGTCAGGAAATGGGAGTACGTGAAATATAAAATGGTGTTTGTTAACAGAGCAGGCTTATGAGGAAACTGCGGCATATTTGAGGTGGCATCCTGCGTCAAGGTTTTGATTTCATAACTGTGTTAATCATTGAACTGAATTTCTGGCCGGCGCCGTGGCTCAACAGGCTAATCCTCCGCCTTGCGGCGCCGGCACACCGGGTTCTAGTCCCGGTCGGGGCACCGGATTCTGTCCCGGTTGCCCCTCTTCCAGGCCAGCCCTCTGCGTGGCCCAGGAGTGCAGTGGAGGATGGCCCAAGTGCTTGGGCCCTGCACCCCATGGGAGACCAGGAAAAAGCACCTAGCACCTGGCTCCTGCCATCGGATGAGCGCGGTGCGCCGGCCGCAGCGCGCTGACCACGGCGGCCATTGGAGGGTGAACCAACGGCAAAGGAAGACCTTTCTCTCTGTCTCTCTCTCTCACTGTCCACTCTGCCTGTAAAAAAAAAAAAAATCATTGAACTGAATTTCTTTGCATGCTATAATTCACATATATTTTCACTTTATGCATAGATATCATCAATTAATTGCTAATGATGGAAAGGAAAATAAAGTTAAGCAGAAGTGCTTCTTTGAAGATAAAACTGTAGGCACTAAGTCATGGAAGAACTGAGGAAAGGTAAGAATATACTAACTGAACAAGTACTTTTTTTATTGCTTTTGACTTTTGTAGGAAGAGAAACAATTTTTTCAAGTAATATCTAAATCTGTAATGAAAATATGCTCCTATTTTGAAATGGTAAATACGTTTAAAAATTATTCTTTTTTATTTATTATTTATTAATTTGAAAGGCATATCCAGAGAGAGAGAATCTTCCACCTGGTGGCTCACTCCCCAAATGCCTGCAGTGGTCTGGGCTGAGTCAGGCCAAAGCCAGAAGCCAATAATCCCATCTGGGTCTCCCACATGGAAAACAGGGGCCCAACTACTTGGACTATCTTCAGCTGCTTCCCCAGTTGCATCAGCAAGAAGCTGGATTGGAAGTGGAACAGCCAGGACTCAAACATGGCAGATGGACATGGGTTGCAAGTGGAATTACAAACAGCAGCTTAACCAACCCTGTATGCTGTAATGTCAGTCCCAAGAAACATTCTTAAGAATATTTGTAATTGAAATATTCTGATACCATGTTGACCAAAAATATGGTGTAAAGATATACAAAATGATTAAGATCTCTTTTTTCCATAGCCTCTTGACCACTTATAAAAGTAATTTTTTTCATGTATATAGATTTTAAGATATACAAACTATATCTAATTTTAATTTTTTTTTATAGGTAGAGTTAGACAGTGAGAGAGAGAAACAGAGAGAAATGTCTTCCTTCCATTGGTTCACCCCCCAAATGGCCGCTACGGCCTGCACACTGCGCCGATCCAAAGCCAGAAGCCATGTGCTTCTCCTGGTCTCCCATGGGGTGCAGGGCCCAAACACTTGGGCCATTCTCCACTGCACTCCCTGGCCACAGCAGAGAGCTGGACTGGACAAGGAACAACTGTGACAGAATCCAGTGCCCCAACTGGGACTAAAACATGGGGTGCTGGTGCTGCAGGCAGAGGATTAGCCTAGTGAGCTGCAGCTCTGGCTACTATATCTAATTTTGCTATAAAAAACTTCCAATTAATACATTTGATATTAGCTAAGGTAGGATATATGAATGTATGTGTATATATGTAATACAAATTAATAAATATGAAATCATTACATAAAATTTAAAAGTAACGATTTACCCAAATCCATTAAAATAATCTGTGGTGTTCATTTTCAAAAATGCATACAAAGGTACTTCATGAAGTTCATGGAAAATGGAATTAAAAGAAAAATTTATTTTGTTGCAAACATTTTTGAATGGACACAAAGGGTTTTGTTATGAAAAACCATGCATGGATTCAAAAATTCTCTTTGGCACAAAATAAACATCTTTTAATTCTATTTTACATGAATGTTTAGAAGTGCCCTATACAATTATTGTAAAAGATAGGTAGCTTTTTGTCGTTGAATATATCTTACACTGACTTTT
Source organism: Sylvilagus floridanus (assembly GCA_949820135.1). Lineage (NCBI taxonomy): Eukaryota > Metazoa > Chordata > Mammalia > Lagomorpha > Leporidae > Sylvilagus > Sylvilagus floridanus. The sequence continues at coordinate 29,421,283 of OX463236.1, read as the reverse complement.
TTGTCAGATGCAAGAACACTTTTTACAACCATTCTCTGTAACAACCAGCAACCATACTCCAACCTACCCCTTAACACATAACATATAGAAGAGCAAAAACAAACAAAAGGACAGACAGGGAACCTGGTGGCAACAGGAAATCATATGAATGTCAACACTATTCAAACCCTCTCTTTTCCCTCACAGTTATGCTTACAACACTTTTTGGCCCTACTGAATACAGATGTGTTAAGAGGCAAGTTCTTGGAATTCCTCGATCTACACTCTTCTCATGTCTTCTTTTACTCTTAAAAAATATTTCTATAAGTGCACATATAATGGGGCAGGTATTTAGTCTGATTAAAATGCCACTTGACATTCCTGCATCCCATTTCAAAGAGCTTGTGTTTTTTTCCTGGCTTCTGATTTGGCTTCATGCTAAAACACCATGGGAGGCAAAAGATCATGACTCAACTAATGGGATCCCTACCACCCCTGTAGGAGACCTGCATTCAGCTGCTGATTACTGGCTTCAGCCTGGCCTAACCCCAGCTGTTGTGGGCAACTGGCGAGTGCCTATCTTTGGCTTTCCAAAAGATAATACAAAATCATAAAAACCTATGTAGCTATAAGAAGTAAAGAATTTCTGTGATTTATACCTCATTTATCAAGGGAACTAAAGGAGTAGAAACTACAGAGTAAGCATTTCTACATTTTGAGTATTTTCATGCTGATAAATACTTATAAACAATTCCATCATTTTACTCTGGCAATCCATGTTTCCAGTGAAAGGTTAATCTTTAAAAGTTTTAAAACATTATAAAATATGAGGTCAAAAATTACCAAAATGTACTGCAAGAATATGGTGAATTTGAGCAGTTGTATTTCTGTCAGATTCAGAGGGGATAACTCAGTTGTTTTCTAAAATGACTAAAGTTCAAAGCATCCATGCTGAATTGTAATTGTATTGTAAGTCATAGCATTTAAGGAATACACTGAGGAGTGAAAATATCTGGACATAAATTAATTGCAAATGTCATTTGTTTTCCAGGTGTGTAACCTCATTTCTACAGATCTTGTGCTGCTTCCTTGAATTAGAAAGTGTTTTGAAAGAGTAGTTAAGTGAACCATCATAAGATTTTTGCCTAGTACTCATTCATTAAATGGAGAGATTTTTTTCACCTTAGAAAACATGAAGAAATTTTTCAAGAAATACATCTATATTATGAATCATCAATTGCAAAGATACAACTTGAATTCAGTATATAGGCAGAGGAAAATTTGCAATCAAAATAGCAAATTGAGTAACAGAGTGAACACTCTTAGGCATATGTCAAAAAATTTAAATAAAATGAAAATACTAACATTTCAGCTATAAAATCAGGAAAAAGTAATTAAAATTTTGTGTGAAATTCTCTTATTTCCAATTACGTTCACTGATAAATGAAAGTTTATTTTCTTTTAGAAATTTGTTTTTTAAAGAAATACTACAGTAAAGAATACTCAGAAAACTTGGGTATTATACAAGAAAATTCACAGTCCTACTACTCAAACAATGCATTTAAAATTTTTTGGAGATGTACAATTTGGGACATGCTCAATCGGAACGGCCCCAAATGATGGAGTTAGAATCGTGCCAGGGAATTCCAATATAATCCCATCAAGGTGGCATGTACCAATGCAATCTCACTAGTCCAAGTGATCAATTTCAGTTCACAATTAATCACACTGATAGGTCTAAGAGTCAAAGGGATGACACAAACAAGACTAGTGTCTGCTAATACTAACTGATAGAATGAAAAAGGGAGAGAATGATCCAACATGGGAAGCGAGTCACACAGCAGACTCATAGAATGGCAGATGTCCTAAATAGCACTCTGGCCTCAGAATCAGCCCTTAAGGCATTCAGATCTGGCTCAAGAGCGCATGAGAATATTTTAGGCATGGAAAGCCAAGACACTCTGGGAAAAAAAGACCTAAATGAAAGATCTCTGTGAGTGAGATCCCAGTGGAAAGAAAAGGTCCATCAAAGAAGGAGGTATCTTTCTCTGAAGGGAGGAGAGAACTTCCACTTTGACTATGACCCTAAAGGCTTCCATAGCCTCAGCAACTCATGACTAGAGCCTAGGGAGATTACTGACACCATAAACAAGAGTGTCAAATTGTTGAGTCAACATCAGGAGTCACTGTGTACTTACGTCTCATGAGGGATCTGTCCTTAATGTGTTATCCAATGTGAAGTAATGCTATAACTAGTACTGAAACAGTATTTTTACACTTTGTGTTTCTGTGTGGGTGCAAGCTGATGAAATCTTTACTTAGTATATACTGAATTGATCTTCTGTATATAAAGATAATTGCAAATGATTAAAAAATCTTGGTGTTAAATTGGAAATTGCATAGATAATTAATCAATTTTTTTTTAAAAAAAATCATGTAGGATCTCTGTCCTTAATGTGCTGTAATTGTGAATTAATACTATAACTAGTACTCCAACAGTATTTTCACTTTGTGTCTCTTTGTGAGGGCAAACTGTTGAAATCTTTACGTAATATGTACTAAACTGATCTTCTGTGTATAAAGAGAATTGAAAATGAATCTTGATGTGAATGCAAGGGGAGAGGGAGCGGGAAAGGGGAGGGTGGCGGGTGGGAGGGAAGTTATGGGGGGGGAAGCCATTGTAATCCATAAGCTGTACTTTGGAAATTTTTATTCTTCAAATAAAAACTTTATAAAAAATTTTTTTGGCATTTTTTTAGTCTTTTTGTAAAGACTTTTTGTAAAGTAATTTGCCTAACTTTTTTTTTCATCAAAGATAATTTAAATTTTTCTTTTTACCAGCACTATACATTTTAACACAGATTACACTGTGAACTTTGCTATACCTTTATGTCATGAAACATGGTATGGCTTTAGGAATGGCTGTTTCTTGGAAGACTTCCTTTGGCTGATTCCTGGGACAGCTTCTTCACCCTAGTTGGAACCTCAGTAAATGATGTATTATTCTGTCACATACAATGCATTGCTATCTATTTCTCTCCTTTTGTTTTTGAAATGCCAGCTTCACGAGAACTTGAACTTTTTGTTTTCTACCACTTGTGAAATTCAGTTTGTTGGCCACATTACAAAAATTGCCTTTGTCAGGCAATATTTTAAAGTCTTTAAATGTCTTAAATCATGAGATCATCACACAGTCTTGTTGAGATGTGTGCTATTTGTATTCTCAACTTAAGTACATTAGGCTGCAGAGCAATATGACTTGTTGAGGGCTACTGAGCTAGGAAGCTGAGAGCTGGGATATAAACCTATGTACTCCAGAGTTGAATCTACATAGTTTGATGCCAGAATTCATATCATTAATCAGTACACCATGCCTTCTCTCTTAGGAGTGTCTGAATATATAGGATCCTCATAAACTCTATGTTTTAAAGGCTCAGAAGGAATATTTTAGTATTATTTGCAACTTATTTAAACCATTTTTTCTTTATCTGAGAAGAACAGCCTTGGTATTTTGATTGGGATAACACTGAATCTGAAAATTGCTTTCAGTATTATGGACATTTTGATGATATTGATTCTTTTTCCTTTTCTTTTTCTTTTTTGACAGGCAGATTGGACAGTGAGAGAGAGAGACAGAAAGGTCTTCCTTTGCCGTTGGTTCACCCTCCAATGGCCGCTGCGGCTGGCGCACTGCGCTGATCTGATGGCAGGAGCCAGGTGCTTCTCCTGGTCTCCCATGGGGTGCAGGGCCCAAACACTTGGGCCATTCTCCACTGCACTCCCTGGCCACAGCAGAGAGCTGCCCTGGAAGAGGGGCAACCGGGACAGAATCTGGTGCCCCGACTGGGACTAGAACATGGTGTGCTGGCGCTGCAGCTGCAGGTAGAGGATTAGCCTATTGAGCTGTGACATCAGCCTTTTTTCTTTTTCTTTCATTTTTTTTTTTTTTTGACAGGCAGGGTGGACAGTGAGAGAGAGAGACAGAGAGAAAGGAATATTGATTCTTGCAATTCATGAACATGGAAGACGTTTCCATTATTTTGTGTCTTCTATTTCTTTCTTTAATGTTTTATTATTTTCATCATAGAAATCTTTGATGTCCTTGGTTAAATTTATTTTATGGGACCTAGACAAATTACAATCTTATCATTAACCCAGGTGCAGCCTATGTGTTTTTAAGCTTGATGAATCATTTTAGGGTATTCATCGCTTTCCTAAGTGTGATGTATTGTACTGCCATTGTCTGAGTGTTTTAGATCATAGTTTCAGACCAGAATGTCATGGTGGAAGGTGCTTTCTCAAGATAGAGACTCAGGTGCTCCAAAGTGGAGTCCCTACTGTCAAGGTGTTATGTCAATTTCTTCTATGACCCACTGTTTGTTCAGGAACATGTTATTCAGTCTCCACATATTTGCATATGTTCTATAGATTCTTGAGTTCTTGATTTCCAATGCTACTTTTGCATTTTTTATATTCAGGGTTTTTATAGTTCAAGGAAATAGTGAGTGGAATTGTGTTGCTTTTGCTAGGAACTATTTCATCTGGGATTTTGTTGGAGTATTCACCTGGTAGGGACCTGCAAGTGTACTCTAGGTTACTTGGTAACCTTAAGCAATTCAGGCAATTGAGAGTGTTAGATCAGAAGTTAATCAATGTGTGCTTTAGAAGGTGGTTATTCACAAAGAAGAGCCAAACGTTCCATCCAATACTTGCTCAGTTTTCTTTTTTTTTTTTGACAGGCAGAGTGGACAGTGAGAGAGAGAGACAGAGAGAAAGGTCTTCCTTTGCCGTTGGTTCACCCTCTAATGGCTGCCTCGGACGGCGCACCGCGCTGATCCAATGGCAGGAGCCAGGTGCTAGGTGCTTTTTCCTGGTCTCCCATGGGGTGCAGGGCCCAAGCACTTGGGCCATCCTCCACTGCACTCCCAGGCCACAGCAGAGAGCTGGCCTGGAAGAGGGGCAACCAGGACAGAATCCGGCGCCCCGACCGGGACTAGAACCCGGTGTGCTGGCGCCGCAAGGCGGAGGATTAGCCTGTTGAGCCACGGCGCCGGCCTTCAGTTTTCTTATAGTTACTCATTATATGTCAGCACATACTTAGTCATGGTAATACTAAGATGAAAAACAACTATATTCTAATAGGATTTTTCAAATAAATAGAGAGGTTAGATTGAGAATCTCTTACTTTCTTTTGAAGAAATTGTTTTAGTTGATGTGATTCCCTATGCCCATATTTAAACAGAATCATAAAAAATCCTAATATCACTTGCCTTTACACGAGCTCCATTTGAATGTGTGTGGAATCTTGAATATGACAAGGTGTCACTCCTATAATTATGTCACCTTAAGTGGCAAAAGGCAGATTATCCTGACCCAATCACATAATTCTTCTAAATCTAGGCTTAGAGGTAAGACATAGAAGACAGAGAAGCAAGTGTGGTGGTTACTTGCATTGAGGGAGGTTTTCTTGCTGATTTTTAATGATGAAGGAGACCATGAGGCAAGACCTGAGATGAGCTCAGAGCTTCCCTTGTCCAATAGCCAGTAAGAAAAAGGTGGCCTCCATCCAGAAAAACAAACACTGAATGATTTCAGCACGTGTATGAGAATAGAACTGGGTGCACCAGATGAGAAAGCAACTTGTGGATGTGTTGATTTGCCACCATGAGCAGGGAATCCAACCACCTGTGTCAGAACTTGTGCCCCTGAGAGGGTGAGTTCTCCAATGGCTTTGAGTTTCCAGTATGCAGAAGTCTTCTACCTCCCTAGTTCAGTTGAGTCTTTTTGATGCTATTGTAAAGAGGACTATTTTCTTAATTTCATTTTTATGTTGTATAATAATAGTTCATTTCTATTACAAAGAAATGCGACTGACTTTTGTATATTTGTGTCTTGAAACTTAATAAGTTTCTAAGTTCTTGAGTGAAATCTTTAAGAATCTGGAAAGGTACTTCATATGTAAGATCATGTCACCTGCGGACAGATTGCTTTAATTCTTTTTTTTCCAATTTCTTTTTTAAAATTTTTTATCCTAATTATTCTGGCTAGAACTTCTAGTACTTTGTGAATGGAAGTGGCAAGAGTGACCATGTTTGTCTTAATCCTGGTATCGATAGAGAAGCTTTCAGATTTTCACCATTGGGCAGGATAATAACTGTGGGCTTGGATGATTTTCATTATGTGTAAGTAATTTTCTTCTAAGTTTTTTGTGGATTGATATTATGAAAGAGTGTTGAGTTTTGTCAAATACTTTTTCTGTATTGATTGTGGTGATCATGTGATCTTTATCCTTTATTCCATCTGTATGGTGTATTACATTAATTGATTTTGTTTGTTGGACCATTCTTCCATCTCAGGGATAGATCTCCCTTGGTCAGGATGTATGAAATCGATTTGCTGGTATTTTGTTGGGGGTTTAGCATCTATCTATCTTCATCAGGGCTCATAGCCTTCTTTTCTTGCAGGTACAGTTCGGCTTTGGAGTTTGGGGAAACACTGGCTTCATTAAAAATGCATTTGGAGTGTTCCTTCCTCTTTAATTTTTGGAAGAGTTGTGTAAATTCTTCCTTAAATGTTACAATTCCCTGGTAAAGCCATGTGATCCTGAGATTTTCTTTGTTGGAAAGTTTTTGATTGCCGAATTAGTCTCATACCAGAATAGGTTTGCTGCTTTTATCCTTAAAATACGAGGTCAAAGGGAAGAATCCTTGCAGGTAGTTTGTGTTCTTGTTTCGTTTGCTTACTGTTGATGATATTCCTGATGATTTAGGTGCAAACAAGGAAAAGGTGAAAATTGCATCTATAAAAATCTTTGTAAATCTGCCTAAAATTTCTGAATAATTAATGCTGCATTTTAAGAAGAATTCATGAATAATAGAGAGACTTGGAAAAAATGGGCCTGATTCCATGAAATCATATCATTTGCCTTTTCATTAAAGCTTAAGAAGTTAACTGACTGATGATTTTTCTATTATTTACAGCTAACCAGATTGAACTGTGTGTCCTGATTTCCAAAGATTGGCTACTCCTGGGCAAAGAGGAAGAAGAACATGTATTTTATGAATCAATCTTGTTTGTTTTTTTTAAGTTACAGTAAAATGTCTCCTTTTGTATTCAAATAAACCAAGCTAAATATTTTATAGGATGGATACCACCAAATTTCTTTAAGAAATTGAAAAGAAGCAAGTATGCTGGCCACCTGCATTGAGGTGACGGAGATTCCCTTGCTCTCTTTGAAGATGAAGACCTGAGAGGAGCCCTGTTTCAGGTTTAGGTTATCTATCCCTTACCCCCTTTCACACACATAGATATACAGTTTTTGCAAGAAAAATCACCCACCTTTTCTCTCTCTATTTCCCTCTCTCTCCCTCTCTCTCTATTGATTTTGAAAGTCAGAATTGCAGAGAGATAGGAAGAGACAGAGAGATTTTCCATCCCCTGGATCACTCTCCAGATGGCACCATGGTCAGCTCTGGGCCAAGCTGAAGCCAGGAGCCAGGAGTTCAATCTGAGTCTCCCATGTGGGTGGGTGGGGGCCCAAGCACTTGGGCTCTGTTCCCCTGTTTTTCCCAGGCCATTAGGAGGGAGCTGGATTAGAAGTAGAGCAGCCAGGAATTGAACTGGTGCCCATATGGGATGCTAGCTTCAGCTTTACCTGCTATGCTAACTCTAACAGCTTTTCTCATAAAAGTCTTGCACAGCTGAGTGAGATATATCTACTTTGGGACTTAGAACCACTGGGAATATTGATGAATCCAGAGTTCAGCAGGAAGCCTGAAACACTGAGTGATATCTGAATCTTCTGCCTTGGGCAATTCTGTTGTTCTTAATATTATTAAAGTATCAAAATATAATCTTGATTAAAGAAGACAACGTGAAAGAATGGGAACTTGGAAGGTGGAAGTTCTGGAAGGCTCTGGAGTTTTATCAGCTGATTGCTGAAATAAAGGAATTCAAAAAGTTCATGGAAAATGTGTATCATAAAAAATATGCATGGATTTCAAATTTTTTTGCAACAGATTGAATTTATCTTTTAATTTCATCCTCCATGAACTTTTTGACATACTCTCATGTACCATGGAATATCAGGAATTTCTGGTAAATCAATAGCAGTCTATTTAAATAATGTAACTCGGTAAGGAAATGATTGCCATGCAAGCTACCAACAATTCTGTTGTGTCATTCACTCTGATTTTCCTGTCACTGCCACCCTCCCCCTGTGTTTTGAGAATCGCTGACTCAGAGGTAACCTGAGGAAGATGAAGTGTGCATTTTGTTAGCTAATTCACATAGAGATTAAGACAAAGGGAAGAAGTAGAAGACTACAGATCTTATAGATGTACTAAGTGTATTACTGTATACTTGTATAAAATCCTTGCCTTCAATCTGAGCCAGAAATACTGAATGATGATGATTGCCTTCACTATTTCAATATTTCTGGGGCCTACTTTTAATTTTCACTTTAATATTTCTGTGATATGGATGCTTATGATACCATAAATAATTGATGCCTGCAAAATTATAGACTTTCATTCTAAATGATTTTTTTCTTAAGATTTATTTATTTGAAAGGTAGAGTTACAGAGAAAGAGAGAGAGATCTTTTATCTACTGATTCACTCCCCACATGAAATGGCAGAGGCTGGGCTAAGCTAGGAGCAGGAGCTTCTTTAGAGTCTCCCACATAGATTCAGGGCATCTTCTGCTGTTTTCCCAGGCATATATATATAGCACGGAGCTGGACTGGAAGTAGAGCAGCAGGGTCTTGAACCAGCATCCATATGCGATGGCAGCATTGCAGGCAATGGCTTAACTTGCTATGCCACAATGCCGATCCCATTAGGTGATGTTCTTGTAAGCTGTCTTTGATAACCATTTCTTAAAGTTGTTGAAAAATAATTTATTGAAGCTTCTGAATCCTGTTTAACTGTTTGCCACACGATCAAAAGCTAGGCAACTGCAGGTTATAGGGGATGACAATTTAAAAATCAGTCTTGAGAAATAGTTTTGGGGGTTATCACTGTGGCATATGGGATAGTGCGTAAAGCTGCCACCTGAGGCACCAGGATCCCATATAGGAACTGGTTTGAGTCCTGTCTTTTTTTTTTTTTTTTTTGACAGGCAGAGTGGACAGTGAGAGAGAGAGAGAAAGGTCTTCCTTTACTGTTGATTCACCCTCCAATGGCTGCCGCGGCCGGCGCACCGTGCTGATCCAATGGCAGGAGCCAGGGGCTTCTCCTGGTCTCCCATGGGGTGCAGGGCCCCGATCACTGAGGCCATCCTCCACTGCACTCCCGGGCCACAGCAGAGAGCTGGCCTGGAAGAGGGGCAACCGGGAAAGAATCTGGTGCCCCGACCGGGACTAGAACCCGGTGTGCAGGCGCTGCAAGGCAGAGGATTTGCCTGTTGAGCCACAGCGCTGGCCAAGTCCTGTCTTTCTACTTCCAGTCCAGCTCCTTGTTTATTCACCAGGGAAAGCAGTGGAAGACGGGCCCAAGTGCTTAGGTCCCTGCATGCATGTGAGACTTGGAAGAAGCTCCCGGCTCCTGGCTTCTAATGAGCCCAGCTCCAGCCACTGTGGCCATTTAGGGGGTGAACCAGCAGAAAGGTTTCTCTGTCTCTCTCCCGCCCTCTCTCTGTAATTCTGACATTCAAATAAATAAAATAAATCTAAAAAAAAAGAGTTTTTGCCTATAAGTAGGTCTAACTGATGTAGACTAAACTGCTTTTCAAAAATATATTGGCATCACTTTAATTTAGGCTATTCTTTAAAAGTGCTGTGTACTACAAATGAAGCTCAAGAACTAGAAAACTAAATACGAATAGCTACAGTTAAGTACACTTGATTTTTTTGAAAATTTAGAAGTCAAGAAGTTCCAAAAATTATTTGAGGGGCATAGAAAAGAAAGAGGGAGAGAGAAAGCTCCCACCTTCTGGTTAATCCTCAAATCTCTCTCCTCGATGGTTAGGGGTGGGGAATAGCAAAGCAAGGAGCCAGGAACTCAATCCAGGTCTCCCACAGTGGTGGCAGCAACTCAATTACCAGAACCATCACTAACTGATTTTCAGAATGCACATTAACAGAAAGCTCGAATAAGGAGATGGAGCCAGGAATCAAACCCAGGCACACTGATGTTGGATACAAGCATAATAACCGGTGTCTTATTCACTAGGCCAAACGCCTGCCCCTCAAAATGTTTTATATTCTATAGCAGAAACCAGCTGAAGAAAAAATAACTTATTTAGGATGAAGGAAAAAATTACAGCAGATTTCCTTTTAGGAATTGTGTTATCTGTAAGATAATAGAGGAAGCCATCTTAAAAATACCAAAAGAGAAAAAGTTAATCTAGAATTACATACCCATTTAATATCTTTCAGAAATGAAGGGGAAATTGCCTCTTTTTTTACACAAAGAAAATGCATTTCTTCCCAGCATACATGACATGTTAAAAATAAAGTTCTTTATTCAGGAATTTAACAACTGATGGAAAGATAGGTGAACAAACAAGAAGACTAGAGATGGCAAATTTGAGAGTAAATATAAAATTTGCTTACAAATTTTATGACATCTATAAATAAGCAGAAGTAATATATTTGACAATAAAGGAGAGAATGAGGAGGAGAGGATTATGGAAGTATACTATTCTAAGTTTCTTAGGCTCCATGTGAAGTGGTTTAATATTCCTGGATGATAGACTGTGGTAAGAATATCTATATTTCGGTCTGGCACTGTAGCATAGCAGGTAAAGCTGCTGCCTAGAGTGCTAGAATCCCATGTGGGCACTGGTTGGAGACCTGGCTGCTCCACTTCCGATCCAGCTCTCTACTATGGCCTGGGAAAGCAGTAGAAGATGGCCCAAGTCCTTGGGCCTCTGCAACTACATGGGAAGACTGAGTCCTGTCTTCCTGGTTCCTGTCCTCCTGGTTCCTGGTTTCGGATTGACGAAGCTCCAGCCATTGCAGCCAATTGGGGAGTAAAAAAGGGGATGGAAGACTGACATTTCTCTCTCTCTCTCTCTCTCTCCTCGTTCTCGCTCTCACTCTCTCTCTGCTTCTCCTTCTCTCTTTGTGTAACTCTGGCTTTCAAATAAATAAATAAATCTTTAAAAAAAAAGCATATCTATATAGCTACCTATGACATCCAGGCAGTCATACACTTTTTAAATAGACGTAAATAATAAGTGAATAGTGAGGACGAAGCAGAATCAATAAAAATGTGTAGTTGTTCTAAAAGAATGTAGGAAAAGAGAGCAAAGGCCAAAACAGTTGAGATAAATAGAAGCAACACATGGTAGGTTTAAATCCAAATATGTTAGTGATAATATTATATGTAAATTACCCAAACTCTCCATTTAAAAGACAGAAAGCAATGGGCTGGGTGTGTGGTAAAACACTGAAGATGCCCGTTAGGGCTCTCACCACATACTGGAGTGCCACCATTCAAATCCAGGCTCTGCTCCCAATTCCAGGTTCCTGCAAATGCACACGCTGAGAAGCAACAGGTGATGTGATGGAGACCTGGATTGAGTTTTTAGCTCATAGCTATGACCTGGCCCAGCCTCAGCTGTTATGAGCATTTGAGGAGTGAACCAATGGGTGAAAGTTCTGTGCCTGTCTCTTTCTCTGCTTTTCAAATGAAATAAAAATAAAAAAAAAAAACCTTTCAAACAGCCAAAAATATCAATATCAGATATGAAAGCAAGACCTGGCTTTATACTGTCTATATGATTCTCACTTTAAAGAAGAGAGGGGTGTAGGTATTTGGTTCAGTGGTTCAGTTGCTACTTGGGACACTCCCTTCCCATATCTGAGTGCCTGGTGGAAGTCCTTGCTACTCCGCTTCTGATCTAGCATCTTGCTAATGTACACACTGGGAAATAGCAGATGATAACTCAACTACCTGTGTCCCTGCCACCCATGTGGGAGACCTGGATGAAGTTCTAGGCTCATGGCATCAGTCTCGCTGGGCCCTGGTTGTTGTAAAAACTGGGGTATTGAATTAACAGAAGATCTCTTTCTGAATATTTCTCTCTCTCTCTCTGTTTTTCTGCCTTTCAGATAAAATAGAAATTAGTAAAAAAGTAAACATAAAAAAAGGATTAAAAGAAAATAATAGAGTGAAATGCCATGCAAATACTAAATAAAATCTAATTAGAGTAGCTATGTTAATATTAACAAGGTAACTTCCAAAAACATAAATTAGTGGGAATAATCAGAGGCACTGCATAATGATTTAAGGCCATTTAATCAAGAAGACAGCCAACCCTACATGTGTGAGTATATATAGTAACAGTACTTTAAAATGTATTAAGTAAAACTGATACAACTAACAGTAGAGAGTCAAAAATACAATTAGTTTCCAACTTCAGCACTTTTAGTAATTGATAGAACAAACAGCCAAAAACAATGGTAAACCTACAGAAATCATGAAAAATATGACTAATTTGATATAAATGATTCATAAAACCCATTAGAATCCATTGAATTTGTCAGAGCTACAAGATATATACAAGAGAATCATAAAAATTAACTATTTTTATACAGTAACAATGACTGTGGATATAAAAAATTAACATTTTTATTATAAATGAAATACTTGTAAATGAAAACATGTATGGGATTTTATGTTGAAACTCTTAAAAATAGAGAGACATAGTATATTTGTAGATGAGAAAATTCAGCACAGTAAAGATGACAATTCTCAAGTGGATATGCAAGCATATGAAATTAGTAACACAGAAAGATTTTACTGCACATATAGACAAGATTATTCTTAAATTTATATGAAAGGAAAAGGGCATGATAGCTGAAAGTTTTTAAAAAGGAATACAGTGGGAGGGGTGATTCTACCTGATTTAAAGACTTCTTGTATAGTTATAGTAATAAAGATGGGGTAGTAATGGGAGGAGAGTTAGATACATAGGTCTATGAAACACAGGAGACAGCCCAAAGACACACAAATATTCTTGCCTTTTGACAACTGCAAGAAAAAAAATCAATGGAACAAAAATAACCTTTTCAACAAATGGTAGTAGACTAACCAGACATCCATAAACCAAAAATGACCTATGACCTAAGTCTGATAGTATATGTAAATGAGTTCAAAACGGATCATGGATTTAAATATATGACACAAAACCATAAAAAAATTTAAGGAAAAACTAGGAGAAAATCTTCAAGCTCTAGTAGCAGGTAAAATGTTACACATGACAACAAAAGCTTTGCCCACTAAATGAAAATTTGATAACTGACTTCATCAAAATTTAAAACCATTGCTATGTGAAAGACTCTGTTAAGAAGATAAAAATTCAAGATAAAGTCTGGGAGTATGTATTTACAAATTCTCTATCTGACTAAAGACTAGTATCTAGATTATATGAAGAAGTTTCAAAACTCAAAAGTAAAACACAAGCAATCTGGTTCAAAAAAGGACAAAATACATGAAAAGACATTTTACCAGATGGCATATGAGCCCGTGTTCAACATCATTAACCACTGGAGAAATTGAAATTAAAACTACAATGAGAGACCACTCCATATCTATTAGAATGGCTAAAACAAAAAAAGTGTTAATGCTAAATCCTGGTTCAGATGAAGAGAAACTAGTTACCACTAACACAAATGTAAAATGGTGCTGCTACTCTGAAAAACAATTTGGTGATGTCTTAAACATTAAACATGGGACTATCATACAACCCAGAAATTGTACTCTTGGGAACTTATTCCAGAGAAATGAAGATTTATGTTCACATAAAAAACTATACACCAGTGTCCACAGCAGCTTTGTTTGTAAATATCCCAAATTAGAAACTACTGGTACATCCCTACCATAGATACTATTTAGCAATAGAACAGAATGAACTGTTGATACAGACCAAAACATCAGTGAATTTCCATAGGATTATGCTGAGTGAAAAGAGCAGGACACAAGTTTATATATTGTATGATTCCATTTACACAACATTCTTGAAATAAAGTTATGAGCAGATTTGTGAAAGCCAGGGATTAAGAAGGTAGTGGAGGTTAGGAAGGATGTAGGTGTGGCAGTAAGTAGGCAATAGAAGGGATCTTTGTGCTGATGACAATGTTCTATACAGACTATATCAATGGTTTATATAGACCATATCCTGGTTATAGACTATTTAGACTCTATCCTGGTTCTTTTGCCTGGCAGAAACCAGGCTAAGGGTAACTGAGATTTATGCATGTTGTTTTTTACACCCACATTTCCACGACAATTATATAAAATTAAAAGTTTAAAAATTATATGCATATAAAAATTAGCAGGGCAAAACATTCCTTTGAAGGTATGAGTACTTGAGGATAGTTCACTTTCTCCTACCTAATATAAATTTCAGAAGGCTTACCTTAGTGCTTTCTTTCCTTGAAATCTTTAACTATTCTAAATGGGTGGAGAAGCAGGCTGTGTTCTATGTGTACAATATTCATACTTCTCCATAGACATGCAAGTTAATAAAAATTAGAACTCTAAAAGAGGATGTATTTATTTTTCTAAACAATAGGTGGCATCTGAGTTTCACAAATAAAATTGATATTCATGTTCATGTATCAAGAGTTATATTTTTAAATTAACAATTTAGTTTATAGGGTTTTCATAGTAGTTTATGATATAAGTACTGATTAATTCAAAGAATATAATTTTTCTAAGATTAACACTGGAAAAATTAGCTACCTTTTTGGGAAAAATGTGAAAATAGATTTCATACTGTAGTTTTATGTTCTTTTGAATATCTTATTTTATATAAATGTAGTTATACAATTTATACATTGTCTAAGTGTGGTCTTTTTCTCGAATCTGTAGTAGAAGTTCTAATCAAAATCTTGTGAATGTAAAGCATGTCAAATGTTAATTTTTCTAATTGAAGTTTGTATTTTCAGATGTGTATAAAAATCTAACATAAATATAAAATATATGAATGCTATGTAACTCATTTTGGTAACTATTTTAGAATAAAATTTACATTTTTTTGTAAATATTAGCCTTGTATATCTATGAACTTTGACCACTCCTGTCTTTCACAAACCAATTGTTTTTTTGCTCATCTCCTTAGCAGGATTTGAAACTTAGTAGGGGTTGTTTTAAGTGTGATGATCCATCTTGGACGAGATTAATCATTTCTTAACATTTGCAAGTGTTCAGTACTTCTAACTTCCCCCACACACCTTTTTTATTTCTTATTTTAAAATCTAGATCCTCCTTTTTTTTCCCCTAGCTGTAGGATAGTGGCGTAAAGTCACACAAGTGTTCTGAGTTGTTGACTTTATCCTTTCTGAAGGAACACTAGGCCACATTGGTTCTGAGTGTGTTTGTATTTTGTGTTGTTTTTTTCGTGATACCCTGAAGCATATAACCCCACAGGAAAGGCCACTGAGAATCCACCTGCCAGCCTGGCTATGACACTCGGGTCCTGGGTCCTGGGTCCTGGGTCCTGGCCTTCAGGCTCAACTCCCCAGTCAAATAAGATACAAGCCCAAACCCTTACTAATGAGTGGCAGAAAACTGCCCAGGTTTTTTATTTAAAGAATCCATCTGGGGGCCAGTGCTGTGGCGCAGTGGGTTAATGCCCTGGCCTGAAACGCCAGAATCCCATATGGGTGACGGTTTGAGACCCAGCTGCTCTACTTCCAATCCAGCTCTCTGCTGTGGACTGGGAAAGCAATAGAAGATGGCCCAAGACCTTGGGCCCCTGCATCCATGTGGGAGACCTAGAAGAAGCTCCTGACTCCTGGCTTTGGATCAGCGCAGCTCCGGCTGTTGCGGCCAGCTGGGGAGTGAACCATTGGATGGAAGACCTCTCTCTCTGCCTCTCCTCTCTCTCTGTAACTCTGACTTTCAAATAAATAATAAGTAAATCTTAAAAAAAAAATCGATCTGAATCCATGCCCTGTTATTTATGAGCTTTGAAACTGTACTTAAGGTTTCAAACTTATCTGAGATGCAGTGTCATCTATAACATGATCTGTTATGATAATTAATTAATTTAAAATGTAAGGGATTCTGTAACAAAAACCTTGTTTATTTTTGCTTTTTGTTAAAAAATAAAATTTTAAAAATAAATTCAGTTTATGAATTCAAGTTATTGTAAGATAGTACTAAACAGAGGCCGGCGCCGCAGCTCAATAGGCTACGGCACCGGCACCCCGGGTTCTAGTCCCAGTTGGGGCGCTGGATTCTGTCCCGGTTGCCCCTCTTCCAGGGCAGCTCTCTGCTATGGCCCGTGAGTGCAGTGGAGGATGGCGCAAGTGCTTGGGCCCTGCACCCGCATGGAAGACCAGGAGAAGCACCTGGCCCCTGACTTCGGATCAGCGCAATGCGCTGGCTGCAGTGGCCATTGGAGGGTGAACCAACAGTAAAGGAAGACCTTTCTCTCTGTCTCTCACTATCCACTCTGCCTGTCAAAAAAAATAAATAAAATTTTAAAAAATAGTACTAAATAGAGATTTCTTTAATACCTAGACTGTGTGTTGAGTATTTAGCCTAGTGATTAAGATGCTGGGGTCAATACAGTCATGTCCCACATGATAGTACCTGGGTTTGATACTCAGTTCCTGATTCTGACTACAGCTTCCTGCTAATGCAGATCCTGGGAGACAGTTACAGCTTAAGTAACCAGGCTTCTCCCCACCATGTGGCAGACCTGAATTCAATTCCTACATCCCAGTTCTCAGCTTTGGCCTGGCCCTGCTCTACCCACTGCAGGTATTTGGGGGATGATCCAGCAGGGGATAGCATGCAATCTCTATTCCTCCACTCCACTCAAGTATGTAAGTACGTAAGTAAGTAAATAAATAAATAAATTTAAAGTAAACCTAGGTAGCAGTGGTAAACCAGAGGAAATTTTTGTGAAAAACAACCTCACCAGTCCATACAAAGAATGGACTCAGACTTAGCAAGTACAGCAAAGACAAGACTTCATTAACAGCCTTGCAAGATTGGGTGCCTGGTGGGTCAGCATACCCAGAGTGGTTTACAGCAAGCTATTAATTTCCTAGCATGCAGGTCCCTTCCCTGGCTCCCCATTGGCTGAGTACTATGGGTTACAACCTTCCTGACATTTACTTCAGCTGTTTCATCCACTCCTAACATCCTGTTTGCTCAAGAACTTTCAAGTGCATGTAACCTAGCTGCTTTTCTAGCTAGCTATTTGTCTGCAAGCTGGTTGTTATGCTAGCTAGTTGTCTACTCACAGCTAAACACCTTATAATGAAAATGAACTAAATGTGTACTTCTCACAATTCTAAAATAGAAAATTCTCTTTTTATTTTAAAAATTAATGTTCAGTATAGAAATATTCTGAATTGTCACAGTATCATCCTGTTTGATCAAAATATTACTATAAGATATTTACACTAGAAGTTTGGAAAAATAGAATATGTCATGAGATGAGCTTTTTTTCACTAGGGAAGGTAAAGCCAATTTTCTGGAGATAATGAATGATGCTAGAAGGGCGTTGGTGCTCTGAAAACTGTGTGTGTGTGTGTGTGTGTGTACACGCGGGCGTGTGCCCATATGTGTTTGTACAGAGGGGATTAATACTGCAAGATACGAATGCAGGATTGTAAACTCTAAAGTAAGACAACATCCTCTCATAGTAACATGTTATCATCCTGTAGTCATACACTGTCAGATATTTAGTTACAATTTTATGAGAACATATCTTATCTCTGTAGGGACAACTTTTTGAGTGGTAATGCTTTGTGTTTTTTGTACTTTAGTCTAGCACCAAATATATAATATGATTATAGAATAGATTCTCAATAAATATGACTTAAATCAATTAGCCTTTCCTGTGTAAAAATAAATTTTTGATCTGAGAGAGGGCTTCAAATGTTTAAAAAAATGCATATTATGCAAAAACAATACATGAGTTTCAAAAATTTTTGCCAAAATAAACTTATCTTTTAATTCCAATTTTCTATGAACTTTTTGCAGTATCCTTGCAGATTACAAAATGGCTTTTTTTAAATTCTGAAGTACATTTCTGTGTGGACATTTTATTTCAACTTTCATTTCTATACTCTCCAAAGATTTACTATAGCCAAATCTCTAATTCTACATAAATGTAGTGCTTTGTAATGGAAAGATTGGGAAGTCCATAGCTATATTTTTCTCTTGAGATGGCCCATCTCTTTAAATTATATTTGTAGATGTCAAGTTTAGGTAACTAGTGCAAGGTTTTGCCCAAGACTTTGCATCTATTTAGCATATAAGGGGGAAACATCTTTACAACGATGAAGGTAACAGTTATTTGTACAGTCTTTTAGAATTCACTATGAGCTTGACTTATGTAGGGAATATGGGAATATTTTAGGTACCTTCATTAGGTCTCAAAATTTGTTCCTTTATTTCTAAGTTTATTCTCTAAGCTATGAAAACACTTAAAATGATTTAATAATATATTCCATGAATTAAAAACATAAGTAAACTGTAGTGAGTTATTGTATATTTAGATTGCACCAAAAGGAGCTGTGTTATTCTCACAGTGCAGTAAGGCTATAGCTAAATTTAATGGGGAGAACATGTTTGAAAATTACCTAGTATATGGGTTCCTTATGGCATGGTTCCTTTAATAGTTGATTTACTTTTGCAGCCTCTATGTTTATAATTAACTGTGTGACACAAATTAAATCTGCTGAATTTAGAGGGAATATGGGCTTTGTGTTCGTGCGGAAACATTCATCACCAAACTGACCTCAGAAAGTTCCTTCAATGTGCAATTCCACTGCCCAGTGTGAAGCAGAGCCTCCTCCCAGAGCACATGCAAAGGGGAGAACAGCTGAAAGGAGAGCGAGGACACGGTCTGTTGCCTTTTATTTATGAAAACATGGTTCTCATTTTGTCTGCACTGGATAGGAATGAAGTAGCACATTGCAAACACTTTTACTGTTCACTTATCTGTGGAAAATGGTTTCCGTGAGTAAATTTAAATAAGAGAAAAAATATGCTTGGACTTTTCTGTAAAGAACAAAAGCCTCCTTCATATAATATTTCTTTTTTCTTGGCAACACTGCTAAGCTCAGCATAACCTGTCAATGCTGTACATTGTCTAATAAACATCTAGTCCTAACATATAGGTATTGAAAAATACAGTCATATGACAGACACATCTGCAGTGGGCATGATTGTTCATGCCAAATGATCTAGTGATAAGATTAGTTTAATTATGTTGGCATTTGTGAACCTTCCATATTATACAGAGTCTTAAGAGATCTTGTTATTCGTGTTTCCTATTAATCTTAGTAATATGAAAGAAATCTTTCAATTGCTAAATTGCAGCTACTCTAATGTGTGTGTTTATGGAGAACTTCGCCTAGTATTGTAGCTTGGGGAAACTAACTTATTTCAGTAACAGAGTGATTAAAAACACATGTATTATGTGTAGCACAGACTGTCCATTGTAACAATGTGTTAGTCTACTTTTCATTCATGGCTCAACAGGCTAATCCTCTGCCTTGTGGCGCTGGCACACCGGGTTCTAGTCCCGGTTGGGGCGCCGGATTCTGTCCCAGTTGCCCCCCTTCTAGGTCAGCTCTCTGCTGTGGCCTGGGAGTGCAGTGGAGGATGGCCCAAGTGCTTGGGCCCTGCACCCCATGGGAGACCAGGAAAAGCACCTGGCTCCTGCCATCAGATGAGTGTGGTGCGCGGTGGCCATTGGAGGGTGAACCAACGGCAAAAGGAAGACCTTTCTCTCTGTCTCTCTCACTGTCCACTCTGCCTGTCAAAAATAAAAAAAAAAAATACAAAAGCAGTGAAATGAAATAACTGAGAGTTTCTAAGGAAAGTAAAGGATTATTTCTTCTTAAGAGTTTGAGGCTCCGGGATGGGGCAGCTCCATACTCTGGCATCTGGTGGAGGCTGGTTATGGCAGGCTCAGCTGCACTGTGGATTGTGAGGCAGTAAGGCAAGAACAGACCTAGGCTGAACTTGAATTGAAATAGTGAAATGTCCCAGAAGAACTTCTCTCTGAGGGCATGCACCCAATTACCCAGACACTTTCCATTGACCCCACCTCTCAGACACCATCATTATACCTAATATCAATCTTTTATCAACCATTAAGACATCAAAGTTTAAATGACTGCATTAGTTTTAGGGAGATAAGTCCTGCTGTGCCCATAACAAAGACAGAAAGAAACAGAATCAAACTCACATATATATTATCTAGACACTTTAATGTAGAGGAAATTTAGAGGGATATGACAGGACTAAGGAAGCCAACAAAAAAGTTGAGGAATTCAGAGACTAGCAATGTTGGATGCCGTTATGAGTGCAGTGAGAGCTGGAGTTCTTAGATGAATGATGAAGTATAGGAATTGTAACAGGGGAGGGATGAAAACACTGCCCAGAAGATTGGCAGAGATAGACTGGGAGTGGCGAATACATAAACATCCTTCTCCTCCCATCCTCTAATCTACTGACACCTCCAATTCACTGACTACTGATGGGAACCAGTTGGCAAGATGTGTCCAGAGGGTTCAGAATTGTGGAGCCTAGAGCATGGCACAGAGAAGTGCTGAAAATGAACCTAAGGCAGGTAGGATGGACAAAAAGTGAATTACCAGAAAATTCTTTCAAAAGTAAGCTTTATTCAAAAAGCCTTATAAAATGGTGATTTCTTGTGTGAATGATTTTACTTTGTATACCAATTAAAGCCTTAAGTGTCAAGTGTCCCCATTTAACAATACTTGGAGAGATTCTTTACATCTGTACTTAAAGTGAGGTGGCTCTTCAACTTTTAGTGTGAATATTTGTATTGGGGACAAAATATTTCTAATGCATGGGTTTGGGTAGTGTCACAGTCTCAAAAACCAGTAATACCTCCCAATGTCCATAGAGATCATGAAGCCCAGGAAATAAAGAAATGCCTTTGACCTATGTTCGTCCATGTGATTCAGACAACTTGGTGGTTAATGGAGCTGCTCCAGTAAATGATAGTTTTCAGAGATCAAGGGAAAATGGAGTCTGTCAATCCGGGGTGGAACTTGAGTTAGAGGGGAGGTATCATTTACAACTATATGACTAACTGTGAGCAATTTTATCAACTCTCACCTCATCACCTGGGAAAATCTTTGCTGAAGCAGTGTTGTAGTGCTGATGATGGTGCTGCAACCAGAGGACGTGGTATGCCATGCAGGGGTAGAGCCTTTCCGTAGGATTATCCTAAACTGAGATGTGAAATCCCAGCTTGGTTTGCTGGAGTAGCCATGAAAAGAGCTGTGTCACTAACCTCCAGAATATTATATATTTCAAGCAACAGGTTCCGTCACTCATCCTACTGGATATAACACAGAAGACTTATTTTCTTATAACAAAAGCAGTTACATAGATTTCCTACTTAGTAGACACAACTTCAGTGATCTGAAAGATAGGGCTGCTTTCCTCAACTTTGTACAGCAGGATTTTGGTTTCACTTGGGAACAGTCTCCCAAGTATGGACATAAAGATGACAGTGGAATTCTAGATTTGTCTAGCCCTGGGAGTTCAGTCATCGCTCTTAGGGGACAGTAAAATCAGTACTGATTTGTTAACACAGGACATATATGAGTGAGGTTCTGTACAGAAAAACTTCCCACAGCCTACTATGTAGGTAATTGGAGCACTGAGATTTGAATTTTATAGGACTATAACTGCACTTACCACCTGGTGGTGCTCACATATTAAAATTACAGTATACAAACTAAACATACAGATAAGTGTGTTTATTAACCAACTCTGTGCAAAAGGATAATCTTGGAAAATACTGCATATGAAACTACCTCAAAAAGCTGATAGAAACAGAATTACAAGATGTCTATTTTGGTGCAAAGTTTTTTGAAATCTCTGCACAGTGTTTTCTAGTATGCATTTCCATGAACTTCTTGAAGATCTCTCATATGTGTTCTCCCTACAGTTTTTCTTTCTCTTCCACTTTAACTAGATTATATGGCTTGGCAGGAATTGGGGAAGGCAGGAGAAGGAAGGACCTGCACTCAAAGTCTGTTTCTGTCAAAAGCCTAGATCTTGGGAAAAGGAAATTGTAGAGGGAGGAGTTGTTCAGCACAATGAGATAGGAAAAGTTCCTGGAGATTTGGAATGGGACTGATGCCTGTGGATCCTGGTAAGGGTTCATTTTCCATGCTGGTCTCCCAGGGAGGCAGTAGCCTCTTAGAACTGGGATTCCTATCCTCCCAAAAGATTCCCAGGTTTCAAGTGTGGTTCAGAGTGTGGAACAGAGGAGAGAAGAGCAGGCTGACCAGGGAGTGACTGACAGTACAGATTAAATCAGGGGCCTATCTGAGCCTCTGAATGATCTTTTGTGTGTGTTGGGGGGCGGAGCCCCAATGATGATTGGTTGAGTTTTCTGTCAACATGGTTAATGGGTGGTCTAAAGTTGTAATTAGTTTCCTCAAATATTGCAATATTTTTTGTACTGTTAAGTATATTGGCTGAACTTTTATGATTTCTGTTACAATGAGGGTTTTTCTACCAATGTCTTAGAAATCTTTTGATTAGAAGGTAGTTAAAAATTTTAGCTGGTGTTTCTAAGCAATTCTTCCTTGTTATAGTGCAAATTGGATTCCCCTTTTTCCATCTCAAGTCACAGCAGTCTTCATGTCATTGTTTGGCACTTTTGCTCTTGGTTTATACATTAACACCTGTTCTAAGATCTTCTAAGCAAAGACTTTATCTAGTGATTCCTGTGACAATCTTGCCAAGTTAGAAATCTCTAGATTAGAAGAATCCTGAGGGGGCTGGTGCTGTATCATAGTAGGTTAAGCCTCTGCCTGTGGTGTTCTTGTCCCAGCTGCTCCTGTTCCAATTCAGTTCTATACTAATGGCCTGGGAAAGCAGTGGAAGATGATTCAAGTGCTTGGGCCCCTGAACCTGTGTGGGAGCTGGGGAATAAGCTCCTGGGTCTGGCTTTGGATTGGCCCAACTCTGGCCATTGCGCCCATTTGGAGGGTGAACCAGTGGGTGGAAGACCTCTCTCTTTCTGTCTCTCCCTCTTTCTCTCTCTAACTCTGTCTCTCAAATAAATAAATAAATCTTTTTTTAAAAAAGAAGAACAACGTTGAATATCTGACTTTTGTTTACTTGGTATCCAAGTGTGAATCGGTTGGCCCCTACCTGGGCTTGGTCCAGGCTAAAGGTGAGCCTAGAAGCAAGATTTATTTAAAGCAAAAGTACACACTCAGGAAGGAGTGTGGACAAATGTGGGAGAGAAAGAGCTGCAATCAGCAAGTTTCAGGGCCATCCTTTTATATGATCTTGAAGGCATAGGGGTTAGTGTATGTGACAGGACTTACTATTCATTTGGAAAACGATTGATACCTGTGGCTTCTGGTCATGAATCATTTTTCATGTTAGCCTCACAGCCAGGAAGTAGCTTCTTACAATTGAGGTTCCCTTCCTCCCAAAAGATTCCCATGTTCCAAATATGGGACAGATGATTAAAGGAGAGAAGAACAGCCAAACTGAAAGAGTGATTGTCAGTACAGATTAACTGCCAGTAACCAACGGCAATTTTTGTGTAGGAGAGAGGGGCACTCTAATAGTGATTGGCTGAGTTTCTTGTCAGCATGGTTAATATTTTTGAATATTTGAATTTTCAAAGGGGAGAACTTAGGGGTTGGGTTTGAGTACCACACATTTCCTTCCCCTTTTCTGGAAATCTTGGAAGTATCTTGGAGTCAAGTGCATGATGGGGGTGGGAGAATTGGCCATGATAATTTTATTATAATGACCTTAGAGTCGTCTCAGGGATACAGACTGCAGCAATATTGGATATTTGTAGCTGGGCACTGGTTCTAATTAGCAAAAATGCACAGGTTGTGGTTTTCTGCTACTCTGAAGTAGGGGAGGGGTTGGTGGTTTAGAGTGAGAGGTTTGGGCAGTGCACAGAAAGGGACTGAAAAGGGGGGGCTTTGAGTGTTGCAGGGAAGTGGCTATGATTATGAGCAGCATGGGGCTAAAGCTGCCACATGGCATAGCCTGGAATGCCATGAAGGGCCGAGGCAGGAAAGGCAACAGGACAGTGCTATCAAACTCAGCTCCTTTAGGTAGTATTGCCTCCCTCCCTACATCACAACTTTACATCTAAGAGTCCTCAAGAGTATATCTTCCTGTGCCTGCAAACAGAAGTAAAAACCCATGAAGACACTTTTTCTTTTGGATTGGACTCCTATTTCCTACATTGTACTCCTCACTTTCTCTCGCACCATCCTGTCATTCTCACCTCTGATTTTTAACTACATTTGTTTTGCTTCTTATTTGGACCTTAATTTTCATTCATTTGCATTTAGCACCCAAATTCTAAATTTGTTTATACAAGGAATAAGATATAATGAGAATATTCCCAAGATCCATAACAAAGCATTTGACCCAACAACAGTTTGGACCCATTTGATGCCATTATCAACATACCCCCCTTCCTTTAGCACTTCAGCACTTTGATTAATCCAGAAAAGATTTGCAAATATAAAGAAAGCATGTTAGTTTTTACTTTCGAGTGTTGTTTAATGTTGCTTTTTTTCTGCCTCACTTAGTGTTCTGTGTTCACTGTAGTGAGTGGGTGACCCACCATGACCTATATGGAATCTCCAAGGAGGTGAACTTGAACACTTCCTATCTGGAAGGACAACACTCCATTGGGTGGCTTTGCTAGTTTTGGATACAGCTCTTTAGGTGAATCCTGGACTGAGTTTTAATTCCTACCTATCTCAGTCAAATACCTTAGTGTGCAAGCCATACAAGTCCTGTGAAGCAGGCCTACTCCTTACTTCTTGTGATGAGAAAAGTTTGATTTGGATCTGAGAAAGAGTAGCCTGCCCATCTTTCTTGTTATGTTATGCTGTTTTAATAAAGTTGGGTCTTTCTCACGAGGAAGGAGTACAAACATTGTATATCTGTATACAACAGGATTCAACTCTGTTAGGTCAACCAGGGATGCCTATAAATAGTAGTGAGCATTGGGAGGGTTTATTGCAGCCTCTATCACTACAAGTTTAATATATCAGTTGTTATATGGACTGCTACTTTCATTGGTTGTTTTATTGTCTATATTTAATGGGCTTTGGAGTTTGACTTATTTCCTTCCTCTAGAACAGGATTTCTCAGCTCAATACTATTAATGCTTCATAATAGATAATAATTTGTTTTGGGGGACTGTCTTTTTCATTGTAGCATGTATAGTAACATAGTTAGCCTCTTCCCATTACATACCAATACACACTCCCTTCCCTTAAGCATGACAACCAAAAGTGTCTCTACATAATGCCAAAGGTCTTGTGGGGGTATAAAATCATGTCTGGTTGAAAACTACTATTCGAGAAGAAGCAGATCTGATAACTCATAATAAAAGTATTTTGGTTTAACATGTACAACACATTAAAATTCTGTATTTTTTCTTTCCCTTGTTTATATGAAGACTTATTTAGCATTGGAAAAATACATTGATAATGTTCAGTATTACAGAAATATTCTCTAGCTCTATAGATATGTTAAGTAGTGGAAGTTTTTTTTAAAAAAAAACATTTATTTATTTATTTGAAAAGCAGAGTTACAGAGAGGGAGAAGCAGAGAGAGACAGAAAGAGAGAGATAGAGATCTTCCATCTGCTAGTTCACTCCCCAAATGGCTGCAATGGCCAAGAGCAAGGAGCTTCATCCAAACTCTTACATGGGTGGCAGGGGCCCAAGCACTTGGGCCATTTTCCCCTGCTTTTCCATATGAAATAGCAGGGAGCTCTATTGGAAGTGGAGCAGCTGGAACTTGGACTGGTGCCCGAGGGGATGTTGGCTCTCCAGGTAGCAACCTAACCCTTTTAACCCTCTATGCCATAGCACAGGCTCCATGGAGGATCTTTTAAGGGGACAGTCTTTAGAATAAAGTAGTCAATGGCTCAAATACTGGGTCCTGGATACCCCATGGGAGACCCACATTGAGTTTCTGGTTCCTGGCTTTGGCTTAGCCCATTCCCGGATTTTGTAGGCATTTTGGGGAGTGACTCAGCAGATGGAAGCTTTCTCTGTCTCTCTCTCTTCCTCTCTCTCTCTCTCTCTTGCTCTGCATTTCAAATAAATAATAAGTAAGCATTTAGAAAAGCAATTTTTTATATTTTAAAAATATTCATTTTATTTATTTTAAAGGCAGAGTTATGGAGGTCGGGGGGAGAGAGAGATATCTTCTATCATCTGGCTCACTCTTCAAATGGTCTCAACAGCTGGGACTAGGCCAGGTTAAAGCCAGAAGAAACCACAGACTCCATCCAAGTCTCCCAAATGGGTGGCAAGGGCCCAAGTACTTGGACTATCCTCTGCTGTTTTCTCAGGCACCTTAGCAGGGAGCTGGATTGGAAGCTGAGCAGCCAGGACTTGAAATGCCACCCATAAAGGGTTTAGGTTAATACCGCTGGTATTGTAGGTAGGGGCTTAACTAGCTGCACCACAATGCTGGCCCCAAGACAAATTCTTATAAATCTAGTTTATTTATGTACATTTGCTATGTGAACATATTCACATATAAATTTATTGTTTGATAATATCTTAGAATAGAAATTCAAGTGAATCAATCTAGTTTAGCTTAAAGAACAAGACTGGAGAAATGGCGTTCAAGATTTCAGCACAAAAAAATACAAAATTGTAGTAAAATGTAAAATGTCAGCATTTTGAAGTTTTTTTAGATGCAGGGAAATCAGATTTCCTCAAAAGATAACATTTTAGAAAATGTACCAAAACATCCTGTGTTTAAAGACAATAAACTTTACACCCAACACATTTAACTTGCTAATAAAAACTATTCATTCTTAAGAAATTTCTTAAAGGCATACAATAAAAAATATGTACTGTTACTTCCCAAAAGGCTTCATTTCAAAAGATAAGCAAACTCAACTTTAAACCTTCTTTATGACAGTGTTGAGTACATCTATTACACTATTTTTCCTATATAATCTCTTTGGACAGAAAGCAGCAAAAGTTAAGCCTTTATTTTTCATGCCAGTTCTTCACAGTGTTTTCCAGCTGCACTGTTCCAAGTCAGGCTGCCTCCTTACCATCAGTGTAATGAACTGCAATTGATGATGACAATGATGATGATGAAGCATGAAGTAAGTGTTTCTCAGCTAAGCTCATTCAAAGGAGTTTGGGCAATTACTTCTGTGTCAAAGTCTTTCAAGTTTATATGGTGAATGAACAGAATTATTAAAAAAAATCCCTTAAACCATGGGCCAGGATTCCCTTTCTGGTCTCCCACATGGCAGGGGGCCCAAGCACTTGGGCCATCTTCTGCTGCCATCCCAAGAGCATTAGCAAGAGCTCAATCCCAGGATTGGAAATTGCACTTTGATTGGGATTCTGGCCTTGCAAGCAGTGGCTGTAACCTGCTGTGCCACAGCTGTGGACTTTCCTTGGACATCCCTGGCACTATTCTGAAATCAGTTATTGAGACAAGACTCCTAAACAGCTATTGACAAATTACATTTTTGTGCTAGTATTTTGCTTTATATATTTTGCAGCTTCATTATTATGTGCAACCTAACTTACCACTGGTATGTGTTCCTTTTGAACTGACCTTTTATTGTTATCAGATTTCTTTATCACCAGTCATCCTTTTTGCCCCAACAATCACTTTTTTTCTGATACAGATACCTACATCACCTTGCTTCTGGCACTGATTGCATGCTGTTTATTTTATCATCTATTTACTTTCTATATACTTCCTCTTTAGTATATTTAAATTATGTTTCCTGTAACTGTAGCTGCACATGACCTTTCTTGCCTTTAAA
Organism: Sylvilagus floridanus; assembly: GCA_949820135.1. Taxonomy (NCBI): domain Eukaryota; kingdom Metazoa; phylum Chordata; class Mammalia; order Lagomorpha; family Leporidae; genus Sylvilagus; species Sylvilagus floridanus. Next base: position 29,393,522 of record OX463236.1, on the reverse strand, counting down.
TAGGCTACTTGGTCAATATACATTTAATGAAATAACTGTCTTCCTTGATCTTAAATGTATCATCTTGCTGTTTGCTTTTTTATTTTACTTTTTTCCTCTTGTTGTTTTCTTTTGGATAAACCATTTTTTATCATTGCATCTTTTTCTCTATTAGCCTATTAGTTATATTCTTTTTATGGTTTCCTTGACATTAAATTAAAATGATCATATTGTTCTTAAGAAAGATAGCTTGGGGGGGGGGGCAGTGTTATAGCATAGTAGGTTAAGATACTGCCTGAGATGCCAGCATCCCACATGGTACTGGTTTGTGTCTCAGATGTTCCACTTACAATCCAGCTCCCTGTTAATGTGCCTGGGAAAGCAGCTGGAAGATAGCCCAAGGACTTGGGAGTCCCGGATGGAGTTCCTAGCCCCTGGTTTTGACCTAGCCTAGCCTTAGCTATTACAGTCATTTGGGGAGTAAATCAGTAGATAGAAAATTGATTCTCTCGCTCTCTTTCAGCCTCTTCCCCTCTCTCTGCTACTCTGCTTCTCAAATCACTCACTCACTCAATCCTAAAAAAAAAAAAGGGCAGATTATGGTGGTACCAATAAAGGTCTAAGCTCATAATTCTGGTTGCTGTAAACCCTAGTTCCTGAGTAAATGTTTCAGCATTAAGATCTGGCTAGCCATCCTATCACAGAGCGTTGCACCTCAGGCATTCAGGTTCCTGCTTCTTCCTTGGAGAATGGTGAATCATGTTTTCTGCCAATCACTACGACCAGGCAATGAAGTAGCTTCAACCACTGTGGGTAGACTGAAGAAAGAAGACCATGGTCACAGAAGTCGTGGATACACCAGCTGGTTGTCAGTGGCACCATATGAGGGAGTGATGGACTGATTGATCTTTGTGTCTGTTTTTATATTTAATTCATTTAAATAATAGCATTTGACCATAACTAAGGCATAATTTATTTTTATTTTTCAAGATTTGTTTTATTTATTTGAGAGGCAGAGTTATAGACAGAGAGGGAGAGACAGAAAGAGGTCTTCTATCTCCTGGTTTATTCTCCAAATGGCCCGAGTTGAGCTGATCTGAAGTCAGGAGCCGGGAGCCTCTTCCAGGTCACCCTTGTGGATGCAGGGACCCATGCGCTTCGGCTATCTTCCACTGGCTTCCCCGGCCATTAGCAAGGAGCTGGATAAGAAGCAGAGCAGCCAGGACTCAAATCAGTGCCCATATCGGATACTGGTGCCATAGGCAGAGGCTTACACCATGACACTGGCCCCACAATTACAATTTAATATAATATAGTATACTATAAATTATGCAGGAAGTAAGTATGTACATGCATATGAGTGTGTGTGTGTGTGTGTGCAGTAATTTATTGTCTTGTTGCCTGAACCTAAATATTACATATTTAACTTTAGGTTAATACTCCTAATAAAATACTATCCCATAATTCATCTAGAGCCTATTTTATTTTGGGGAAGTAAGATCTCTTATCATTTTCTAAGAAGATTATCAAAAATTTGGCAAAATGTAGATTATCCTAATGGAAAAATGGCATTACCAATGGCAGCTCCTCTGTGAGGTGTGAGATGAAGAATTCCGAATGGAGAAATGAGTGGCCGGCGCCGCAGCTCAATAGGCTAATCCTCCGCCTGTGGCGCTGGCACACTGGGTTCTAGTCCCGGTCGGGGCACCGGATTCTGTCCTGGTTGCCCCTCTTCCAGGCCAGCTCTCTGCTGTGGCCAGGGAGTGCAGTGGAGGATGGCCCAAGTGCTTGGGCCCTGCACCCCATGGGAGACCAGGAGAAGTACCTGGCTCCTGCCATTGGATCAGCGAGGTGCGCTGGTTGCAGCGCGCTGGCCGCGGTGGCCATTGGAGGGTGAATCAACGGCAAAGGAAGACCTTTCTCTCTGTCTCTCTCTCACTATCCACTCTGCCTGTGGGGGGAAAAAAAAAAAGAAGAAGAAGAAAGAAAGAAATGAGTAATATACATGGAAAATTGGAAAGCATGGGCAGGGATTATCTAACAGGTAAAAGGTACACATTGTCCATGAAGAAAATGAGCATCTTGTCTGTCTGTATAGAGGGAACAGGCACATAAATGATAACAGCTATGTAATGACATAACTACAGAGCGAGTTAATTGTCTCTCAAATATTTGTAAGTTGAACAGATATTATGATGCAGTGGGTTAAGCTGCGGCTTATCATGCCAACATCCCATATCAGAATGCTGGTTTGAGTCTTGGTTTCTCAGCTTCTGATCCAGCTTCTTGGGAATCAGTGGACGAAGACCTAAGGGCTTGGGCTCCTGCCACCCATGTGTGAGACCCAGGTGAAGATCCTGGCTCCTGCTTTGATCTAGCCCAGACCTGGCTATTGTTGCCATTTGGAGATTGAACTAGTGGATGGAAGATCTCTCTTTGTCTCTGTGTCTGTCTGTCCCTCTTTCTCTGTTGCTCTATGTTTCAAGTAAATAAATAAATAAATCTTTAAAAACATTTGTTAGTTAATGTTGAAAGGATATGAGTAGAAGATGCTAAGGAAATTTAATTGGCTATAAAGGAGGGACACACTGTTGAATAGTATGTGTACTTTAATTTTGATCAAGTGCTATAATGTAAATGGGTGCCTCCACAGGGTGGAATTCAATTCTAACAAGACTATTGCGTGAGGGGATCTTGAGAAAGAAATGATTCTGTGCTGAAGGATCATAATGTACAAAGGCAGAAAAGTTGGGAAGCACAGTGTGCTGAGTAGGGTTCATTGCTAGGAAGGAGGACTGAGGGATTCAGTAAGAACAGAGACCCCAGCACCACAGCCACGAGGCCCCAGAGCTCCAGCTGTTTGATACAGGAATAGACCATTGAAGTTTGGAACAGCTGAGAGAAGTGAGAATGGGGACAGGCATGAAACTTGATTTGGTTTGAATATTATTACAAAGGTCTTGCTGTCAGTGCTCTAGTGGACAGAAAGAGCAATCAAAGGCAGTAATCTGCATAATACAGTTAAGAATCTCAGGCAGCAGGCAGAGAGGAAAGGCAGATTTCAAATTAAAATTCTAAAACTCACGGGATTCCATGGAATAAAAGCTTTGTTTTCACACACATTTTGAGAATTAATATTTCATACATTTTTCTCAAAATTTCTTTTTTACATAAATAATCTCCATCTATTACATATTGTATATTGAACTGCTTCCATTTTTAAAACAATTTATATGTAACTTTCCTACTATGGACTAATGGCTCCTAAATTCCAAACAGGCCAACCCAGCTGACCAGCTACATACAACATTCTATGATACTAAATTCTCTCTCCAGAGCCCTCCCACAATGGGGTATGGTAACAGATTCCTTGCCTATATTTAATAAAATTTCTTTTTAATGTCTAAGATTTTGATTCATCTCTTGAAAAATATTAAGGCCATGCCATTTAGATTAGAGCACGGTTTATATTCTCTGAAATTAAATTGATCAAGTTTAAATTTGCAGATACCTTAAAATTTGTTTTTAGATTCGAAATATCAATGTTTCACACTTTTTATGGAAATAATAGATTCCATAATTAAGAGATTAATTAGTTCAGTGAGAGTATATGATTTTATAACCAGAATAATTAAATTTATATTATTTTCATTGGGACATTATCTAAGGATATATTGGGAATCTTTTTATCAGTGAAATTATGGGAGTTAAAGCTTAGCAAGCACTTTTTGGGCATGACACCAAATTAAACGGCATCCACTCTGTATTGTCTGTACTGATTAGAATGAAAAAAGCATAAGGACTATTTTGCTTTGAATCTTCTACTGGTTATAGCCTGTTTTTCTTAATTTAGAATGTATTAGTAACTCAGAGAAAGACACTGGAAAATACTTCCAGTAAGCAAATGCCTGAAGCTGTTTTGGCATGTATTGACTCTCCGTTAAAATGTGGCACTTGTTTAATCCTTTCTCACTTGCAGAACTGAGTGCCCGTGTTTTGCATGGGACGTTTTGTCCAGTTCAATCATGCTTTTTTTCTTCCCCATAATGAAGTTTTGCATTAGCCCTCCAAAAACATGATAGCCATTCTTCAAAATTGCACATAATGGCTATGCAATATTTCATCATTAGAATGTTGTGTTTATCTTCTGTGCTACTTATTAATCACTGTCCTCTTCCTTTTTCTAAGTACAGAGTTAGGCTTTGATGATGCATACTACCTGGCTCAAAAGAAGGGGACAAATAGAAAGAGCCCTTACTTCGCCATCAGGTTGCTGAAGCATTTCTAGTGAAGTTTCTCTGGGCATGAACAGAGAAAGCAGGTGAAAAGCCTATTTTCAATGAGATTGCTGGGCTCTCATCAGTCTCATCCTACACAGTACCTGTTCCCTGAGGATCTGATGTGCACATAGCACGGAATGTCACCAACACTTTCTCTTATGCATTAGATGTTATCTTTGAGGGCAAAAATTCGATCATGCTTTTAACCATCAAGTTTATCATAGGAATTACCTGGAAAATTATTTAGGAAATAACATTTCACTTTTGATTCAAGAAACAGACTATGAAGGGAAATGTTTGGATAGGTTAAGCATTTGTGTCTGATCATCAGCACACAGAACAGGCAGGACACACTCCCAGTAGCGAGACATGGAAGAAGCTCCTGCCTCCTGGCTCCTGGCTTTGGATCAGCCCAGCAGCGGCACTTGCCGCCATTTGGGGAGTGAACCAATGAATGGAAGACCTGTCTTTCTGTCTCTCCCTCTCTTAGTCTGTAACTCTGCTTCTCAAATAAATTAATAAATCTTAAAAAAAATACTGAGTCATAAATAAAATCCTAGCATCATCAGCAAATTTTTCCATTCAAATAAACAAGATAAAAAAATCCAAGTGAGAGCAATATTTTCTTGACTATGAGAGCTTTGGTTCAATGATTCTTGCATTCTATTTTCATATATCTGTGTGTTAGTTTTTCCAAGTTAGAATTAATGTAGTGAGCTATACTCACCCTAAGTATTTTAGAAGTCAAACACAGATACTCTTTTGTCCCGAAATGTTAAAACAGTAATTATTTGGCTTATAATTATTGGGCCATCAACTTCCTTAGGGCAGGGATGTACATGGTCTATTGACTTAGTACCTTGCACTTAGTAAGTGTTCGATAATGTTTCTTGAGTGGATTAATGCTTTGTTGAATGTAGGAATTCTTATTCACCATAAGATGTTAATGATAAACAATAGGTTTAAGAAAAAACAAGATAGGATTTTATGCAATCAACCACTGAATGAGACTACATTCAATATTAATGAATATATTTTTTATAGAAGTTCTCTGTCAACATCTCAAAGTGATACAACCCCTTTGTCATTAGAAAACATAATGTGGAAAGAACATTTCAAGAATTCTAATCTCTTCATGTAGATCCTTTGCCTGTTTCTTGATTATATTGTTTTTTATTTTTTTTTAGTTCTTTTCTTTAAAGATTTATTTATCTATTTGAAAGGCAGAGCTACACAGAGAGAGAAGGAGAGGCAGAGAGAGAGAGAGAGAGAGAGAGAGAGAGAGAGAGAGGTCATCTGTCCTCCGGTTCACTCCCCAGATGGCTATAACAGCTGGAGCTGTGCCAATCAGAAGCCAGGAGTCAGGAGTGTCCTTCCAGTCTCCCACGTGGGTGCAGGGACCCAAGAACTTGGGCCATCTTCTACTGCTTTCCTAGGCCATAGCAGAGAGCTGGATCAGAGAGCTGGATCAGAAGAGGAGCAACCGGGACTCAAACCGGAGCCTGTATAGGATGCTGGCACTCCAGGTGGCGGCTTTACCCGCTATGCCACAGCACCAGCCCCTTTAGTTCTTTTAATGACCTTGGATACTAATCCTTTATTGGATGAATAGCTTGAAAATATTTTATCCCATCCTGTAGGTGGTCTGTTTGCTCTAGTAATTGTATTCTTGGCTGTGCAAAAGCTTAGTAGTTTGCTATAATCCAATTTGTCCAGTTTTGCTTCTGCTGCCTATGGTTTTGGAATATTTTCTAAAAAATCATTGCCTGTACCAATGGCTTGAAATGTTTCTCCTATGTTTTCTTCTACCAATTACATAGACTCAGGTATTATATTTAGGCATTTGATATCCTTTTAGGGGATTTTTGCATAATGCAAGAGGTAATGAGGAGATCAACTTTAATTTTTCTCATCTGGACATCTAATTTCCCCAGCACTATTTATTGAAGAGGCTTTAATTTTTCCATTCTATGTTCTGGACACCTTTATGGAGAAAAGGTTGGCTATGGAAGTGTTGGTTAATTTCTTAGACATGTACTCTTTTCTTTTGGTATATTCTTTGTTTTCATACTAGTATCATGGTATTTTGGTTAAAATAGCTATTTAGTGTGTTTTGAAATCACATACCATGATGTCTCTAACATTTTTCCTTTTTGTTCAAGATCACTTATGTTGTTTAAGAATATTTTTTTGTTTCATATGAAATTTTTCATTTTTTTCTAGCTGTATGAAGAATGACATTGATAGTCCAAAGGGATTTTCACTGAGTCTGTAAATCTCTTTGGTGCTATAGACATTTTAAGAATATTAATTTTTCCAATCCATGAAAATGGGAGGTATTTCCATTTTTAAAAATTTGTCTCCTTCAATTGCTTTCACAATGATTTTTTAATTCTCACTTAGAAGTTTTTTACTATATGGTTAAATTTATTCATATATATTTGTCCATTGTTGTGAAAGGAATTAGTTTCATGATTTATTTCTTATCAAGCTTGTTATTAGTGTATAAAGATTTTGCAATCTGCAACTTTGCTGAATGCATATATCTATGATATCAATTGTCATTTCTTCTTTATCACCTCTGATTTTATTTATTTAATTCTTCTCTGTTTTTTCTTTTTGGTTAGTTAGTTCACCAATTTTAATATGCCTTGGAAAGCAACATAGGGTAGCCCAAGTGCTTGGGCCCCTGCTACCCAGGTGGGAGACCCAACTGAAGTTCCTAGCTCCTGACTATAGCCTGCCTGGGCCAAGCTGTTGTAGTTATTTGAAAATGCACCAGCGGATGGACAATCTCTCTGTCTCTATCTGCCTTTCAAATATATTAATAAATAAATCTTTAAAAAATAATGAAGTTCTTAAATCATCTGTAAGTCCCTAGTATACCTAAGTTTATGAAAGAACTTGTGGGAGGTTTAAATAAAAAATCTAACAAAACTTGTGCCCTGCTTTCAAAGTTTTTGCACCCTAGAAATGGAACTAAGATGTATGTGATAAGACCCAATACCTTCACTAAAATCAAAATGCCATGGCATGCAGAGATTACTGTCGCTTGGGAATAGAGAAAGTTTTATGAATATTCAAAGTAGTAACAAATGCTACTGAAGCAACCATGATAATATTGACAGCTATCAGCTCATCCTTTATGGAGAACCCTTCAAGTTCCTGACACTGTGTCCAGTGTTTTATGCGTATTATCACATGGAATCCTCAGAGTGATCCGTTGAGATGGATATTATCATCTTTATTCTACAGAAGAAGATACAGAGGCTTGGAAAAGCATTATAGGAAAAATAATGCTTAAAGTGTAGGATTAGAGGAGAGAGCAGCTCATATTTCTTGCAGCATACATAGGGAACTAGAGGCAATTAACCAGGAGCTCTATTGGGGCCAGATTGAAAAGGTCTTTGAATATTCCGCATTTCAAGCTTTTTTCTCTTGATCCTCAACTTGTTTTATTTTTATGTACCTAAGTACTAAGTAGTTTTGATCTTACTTAACTTGAAATGGGAGAAATTAAGGATGTTTTAATATTACCTTGGGGGTAGACAGCCATGATTAAACAGCTACAGATACTTTTCCTTGCATTTTACATTATTTCATTCTTGATACTGACCTTTCATCACCTTGTTATTCATTCAAGCATTTAGTCACATATTTACCACTTACATTAACTGACTTTGAACAGAGTTCTTTGAATTTTTGAGACAAGTCAATCTTAGGGCACCCGTCAGAGGTCTGATACTATATACTTGTGTTCATTCTAGAGGAAGGTACCTGTCCCTCGTGGTGATGGAGAAGCATTTGGTATACTCATGAAATCAGTGTGCCTTAGAAATTTCCATTACTCTATGTATTGAAAGTAGAACTCTATGTTTTCAAAGACTCTAACTCCAGCAAGGCTACAGTGCAGGAAAACATCTGGGCTAAGAGTAAACAGTGCACTACTGGTGATTTTTGGAGCTCTGTCCTACACAAGGTTTGAACTGCCCTAATTTGACTGAGCTGACCTCACATAGTTAAGAATGAAACTAGAAAAACAATAAATACAAAAGTACATTAAAATATATCTTTATGATTTTGCACCTATGAAATAGTCAACAAAATCTATAGAAAAAAACCACACCAATAAGCTCACATCATAACTGTGTATTGTGGGGACCCATGGATAGGCTTGCCATGGGACCCCCCCATGCTGGGCTTGGCTTATAGCAGTAATGCGGATGTAGCAGCTGATTGAACTTTCCATCTAGCTGAGAATCATGGAAAACAACAAGATGGTGCTGATGCCCTGCCTGCTGCGTGACTCCACAGCTGATCGTGATCAAGTGCCGGATTGGAGAGCTCTGTGCATGGACTGTGATTGACTGACAGTGATTGGTTGAATTCTGGATATAAGCAGACTGCGGGAGAAGGAGCGGGGGACGCCAGCTTTCCCCCTTAAGGAACGTGCGTGCCATCTCTTCCCCCTTCTCCCGGTCCCCCCACTCTCTTTCCCACTCCTCCTAAGAAAAAGTCTTTTGAAGACCGATTAACTGCAAGCAGTGTCGTTCCTTTTGCGGCCGAAGGAGCGACAGTGTATAACAAATAATCTACTATTTTTATTGATAATGTAGTGTAATAGATACCATAAATTTTGTTATAAAGACAATTCTTCATAGTTGATAGAAATAATGTATATCAAATAAATAACATAGGCAATATGTCCATGGGAAATTCTACTATTTAAGAAGTAAATTAATATATAGAAGATAAACAGAGTTTTATAAAATTATCATCATTCCTTTCCTGACTCTGTAATTACATTCATTTTCTGTTGTAAAGTTTTGAAAATCAACTTCTAGTACTCATTTTCAAAATCATATCCTAAAATTTTGTTCCCCTTGGATACAACAAGCTTTCTTGTTAGAAAAATATGGCTTCATCAAGATTCAAATTTGGAAAAAAAAGATCATTTAAGATACAAACATCAGTTTTCAGGAAACTTGTTTGCTGTATCTGGAAAAAATGCATAATAGTCTCCATTTCTCAAAAAGTTTAATTAGGTTTAGATCTAGTGCTAAAAATAACTTGGAAACCACTAGTTAATTGGAAAAGTCTATTTAGTAAGCTCATTGTTTATAGAGATTGGGAATTACATGTTCCAATTCAGTTAGTGTCAATCATCAAACAATGAAGATTATGTTGCATTAGTCAACATTTGAGCACAGCATTTGGCTGATTTTTTTCAAGGGCTTATGTATACCAAAGTAACTACAAAAGTTCATGAAAGGGCCAGCACTGTGGCGTAGGCGGGTAAAGTCTCTGCCTACAGTGCCAGTATCCCATAGGGGCTCTGGTTTGAGTACTACTCCCCATCCAGCTCTCTGCTATAGCCTGGGAAAGCAGCAGAAGATGGCTCAAGTCCTTGGGCCCCTGCACCCATGTGGGGGACCCAGAGGAAGCTCCTGGGTCCTGGCTTTGGATAGGGGCAGCTCCAATCATTGTGACCAATTGGGAGTGAACCAGTAGATGGAAGACCTTTCTCTCTCTCTGCCTCTCCTTCTCTCTCTGTGTAACTCTGACTTTCAAATAAATAAATATATCTTTAAAAAAATTTCATGAAAAAATTAAGAGGTGAGTTTATTTCGGTGCCAAGAAATTTTTTAAATTGTTCCATAGCAATGCATATTATGAAAAAAATCTAGGCATGACTTTCTTTTTTTTCAAAAGTAGAGTATTCATAAGTTTTTTTTTAAAGATTTATTTGTTTAATTGAAAGGCAGAGTTACAAAGAGGCAGAGGCAGAGGCAGAGGCAGAGGCAGAGGCAGAGAGAGAGAGAGAGAAAGAAAGTGTCTTTCATCTGCTAATTCACTCCCCAGATGGCCACAATGGCCGGAGTTGCACCAATCCAAAGCCAGGAGCCAGGAGATTCTTCAGGGTCTCCCACACAGGTGCAGGATCCAAGGACTTGGACCATCTTCTACTGTCTTCCCAGGCCATAACAGAGAGCTAGATTAGAAGTGGAGCAGCCGGAACTCTAATTGGCACTTAAATGGGATGCCTGCCGAGCACGCAATGGCTTTACCCACTGTGCAACAGTGCTGGACCTGTATTCATATATTTTAAAAGAAAGAATAAATTTAAGGTACAACAGGTAATTTTTAGGAGAAAAGGAGTCTAAATTTCAATTGGGAAGAAACAATAATCGAATTTTGTCTTCTTTTCTTCTTAGCTAACAAAACCCCACAAACGTTTCATTTCTGAATGGCAGTGCTTAACCAGGTCAAAACAATATATATTTTAAAAGACTTTGGAAATGTCTTGATTAATTTATTCATTTGGGAAGATTTTCATGGATGACTCATTACTATTTTCCTACATTACCATTGATCATCTCTCAAAGACAAGTATTGGCTGAATAATACTTGTCCATGTGTTACCAGAGAAATTGCAGGGTTCTTGTCTTCGCGCAAGAAAGAATTCAGGTGTGAGAAAGAGAGTAGTGGGAGGTAAAATAGCAAGGTTTATTAGGGAAAGGACATCTGTAAGGACGGATGGGCACCTCTCCAGACAGAGCCTGAGAGACTGGGGGGGGGGGGGGAAGGGGGGAGGTTACATGGTTGAGTGGAGAGAGTACACCTAGGCATGACTTTCAAGAAATTTGCACCAAAATAAACCTACTTTTAAATTACATTTTTTCATAAAATTTTGAAATGCCCTCATATATGTTTATATTTTAGTTTCTGATGTGAAACAATCACTAAATAAAAAAAAGAATTTAACAGAGATAATTTTAGAGTATCAAATTATTATTTTTAGCCAAAATAAAAATATAGGATTCATCCCTTCTGTGTCTTTGAGTCTAACTACATTGAAAAAGATTTTTTATTTTACAAAATTAAACCCCTAGGAGAAAAGTCATAGAAGTTTTGGATTTTTTGGAGATATTCATGAAAATATTTTAGTTATTTACTACATTTTTAGATGATAAAAGTCAATTTAGTTTCAGTACTTCTGTGTACAATTTTCAGTGTAAATACTATTCAGCTAAGCAAAATTTTCTTAGCAGGATTCCAATTTAAGCAATTTAAGTTACAGATTTACTCCAAAGAACCAGTTTCATTTATACGTTCTCATTACTGCCACCTACTGGCACTCCAATAAAACTTTCTGCAATGATGTAAGTGCTCCACATCTGGGCTCTTGAATATGGTAACCATTAATCACACATGATTACTGAGTGCTTGCTGTACGACTAGAGTGAATGAGGAATTGCTTTTTTATATTATATTTGATATTAATTAATTTAGATATAGAGGTGGGCACTTCGCTTAGCAGTTAAGATTCCTGCATTCCAAAACAGACTAGAGTCTGAGGTTGGCTGTGGCTCCTGACTCCAGCTTTCTACTAATGCAGGCTCTCAGAGGCAGCAGGTAGAAGGCTCAGGTAATTGAGTTCTGGCAACTGATGGGGAAACCTGGATTGAGTTCCTGATTCCAAGCTTCAACCCTGGCCCAGTCCCAGCCATTGCAGGCGTTTGGCAGGCAGTCTATTAGTGAGCTAATAGACTTTCTGTCTGTCTGTCTGCCTCTCTGTCTCTTCCATAAGTAAAACAACATTAAAAAATTAAATTTTAATAGCCACATATTGGTAATGGCTAATATATTGGACAGTCAATTCTATACTTTCATCTTCCTAATTAGAAATTCTACTTTTTCTATGGCATTGAGTTTAGCTGAAATATAGCTATAGGCTAATTCCTGGATTGTCCTAGATGGCTTTTGTTTGATAGAAATTACTTTATGTTCTGAAATACCCTTATTATGTCACTACCATCTATTAAATAATATTTGGAAACTAGATAGCCGATAGAAAACAATATACACACTTAATAACCATCATTAGGTGGTTATCTATTTCTAGATAACAAAATGTTCCAATAAATATTTGACAAAAAGCACTGTTGTTTATTTGAAAGGCATAGTGCCGTGGACAAAGAGATCTACCATCTGGTGGCTCACTCCCCAAATGGCTCCAAAGGTCAGGGTTAGACCAGGCTAAGGCCAGGAGCCTGGAACTCCGTCTTGGTCTCCCACGTCGGTGGCAGGGGCCCAAGTATCTAGAGCATCTTCTACTGCCTTCCAAGGTACAGTAGTAAGGAGATGGGCGGGAAGCAGAATGGCCAAGACTGGAACTGGTACTCCTACAAAAGATGCCAGTGCTGCAAGTGGCAGCTTAAACCACCAAATCTGGAATGGCATTGTGGTGTAGCGGGTAAAGCTGCCGCCTATGATGTCAGCAACCCAAAAAGGCACTGGTTTGAGTCATAGCTGCTCCGCTTCTAATCCAGTTCCCTGTTAGTGCACCTGGGAAAGGATGGCCCCATTCCCTTCGGCCCCTATACCCATATAGGAGACTTAGAAGAAGCTCCTGGCTCCTGTGGGGAGTGAGTCAGTGGACAATTTTTCTGTCTCTCCCTCTCTCGCTGTAACTCTGCCTTTCAATTAAATAAATCTTAAAAAAACAAACAAACAAACAAAAAAAAACACACTGAACCACAACATGGGCCCCATGATGTTTATAAATAATTTGATGTGCTGGGGCTGGCACTGTGGCGTAGTGGGTTAACGCCCTGGCTTGAGGTGCTGGCATCCCATGTGGGCACCGGTTTGAGACCTGGCTGCTCCACTTCCTGTCCAGCTCTGTACTGTGGCCTGGGAAAGCAGTAGAAGATGGCCCAAGTCCTTGGGCCCCTGCACCCACGTGGGAGACCTGGAGGAAGCTCCTGGCTCCTGGCTTCGGATCAGCGCATCTCCGGCCACTGCGGCCAATTGGAGAGTGAACCATCGGATGGAGGATCTCTCTCTCTCTCTGTCTCTCCTCTCTCTAACTCTGACTTTCAAGTAAAATAAATAAATCTTTTAAAAAAATTAGATGTGCTGTTCTACCCTTTCAGACTAGGAAAAATTAAAAGCATTAAATTATTTGAGATATCTGAGAGGTGTTTTTGAGATTATAAGTGATGACGTACAACGTCAAAAACAGTTACAAAAAACAAAGAACTGGAGCGGCATTTAACTTTTGGTGTAGCATTAATATTATGGGCTAGGATTTGGGGCCTAAATTAATTTTCCAGGTTCTTGCTTTTTACTTGGGGAAAAATTCTAAATACACGCCCAAACATGGCATGCAGCGTGATAAACCTTATTTACAAAGTGAGAAAAATACACAGGCACATTAGGGCGCTACTAAGGGAGAATGCGGCCAAAGACGGGGGAATTATCATACCCTGCTTTGCTAATCCTGAGTCCATGGGGAGGAGGACTATGTGGTTACTAGGATTCAAAACTGTTTTTTTTTTTTTTTTCAGGTGGTACCATCCCAAACCAGCAAATGGAAAGTCACTCTAGCATTCCTGAGTTTTAAAACCAAAACCTGAGGCAAACCCATTGTCTACAACCTTGAAATCCTTCCATATGACTTAAAGGCTTAAGTTTTAGCTTTCCCAAATATATATATTATCCTTTAAAACACGTCACAAACAACTTGGAAGAATTTAAATGCAGCTAACACTTGTCAACTGGTCCCTTTCCTTCTCGACTTTGCTCCCTAATTCCATTAACACTTCCATTTTGTATTGGCTTTTGCTTGTCCAAAGCTACCAAGATTAGGATCAAAAGTCATTAAAATTAGCCGTTTAGCTTTAGGAACCTCTTGTTTCCGAGGCAGGAGCCTCCAGCGCTCTGCAGCTTCTGAAACCGAAACCGAAACTGGAACCGGAACCGGAACCGAAACCGAAACCGAAACCCGAGACTAAGACCGAAACCAAAACTGCGACCGCCAAGGCAACCTCTTGAGCTCTACAGCTTCTGAAAACCAAAAACCACTTCAGGCGTGCTTCCTGGGGAAAACGAACCCGCACGTTTGCTGAGGTAAACACCCCGCGTGCTTGCTCGGTAAATCACACTGCCTGTGTTCGAAAAGGAATTTGTCTCCTGACTCGCCAAATGTTATGGGCTCGAACTTTAGGCCTAAATTAATTTTCGCGGTGCTTGCCTTTTACTTAGAGAAGAATTCTAAACATAGGCTCAAATATGGCATGCAGTGTGATAAACTTTATTTACACGGTGAGAAAAACACACGGGCCTAGTAGGGCTTTAATAAAAGAGAACGAGGCCAAAAGGAATTATCATACCTTCCTCTGCTTGTCCTGAGTCCAGTGGAGGAGACAGCAAGCTTCAGTTCTTCCTAGCTTTTCACACACTGAGAAAAACGGAAGTGTTTCCGTGGTCCCACCCCCCACATCCCAGGTAAGAGGAGGTACTTCATGGGGAGGGGTCCCCTGAGTGACAGGTAGTTGAACACAGCAACACAGAGTGAAGGCGGTGCAGCTTCCAGGTCATGACCTTAAAGTTATCTATAGAAGCTGTCCATCATTCTCTGAGTCTATAATTTACTGGACAGAAATAATATAAAAATTATTGAATTTTAGAATATGCACATCAGAAATAACAAATCCAGATGAAATAAGTTGAATATGAGAAGTTATCAAAAAATAAACAGATACGAGTCTGCAGACAGAAGACCAAAGATCTTAGGGAAATGAAAGATGACTTGTATGGATACCAACCCAAACTGGACAAAGTCAATTTGTTTTTAGTTTGAATTCTGTGACTATGATAATGAGTATAAGCATTTTTCAATGGTTGTGATTTTTGGTAATTGTATTTATCAGGATATTTAATCAGAAGGTGCATAAATTATTTTAACGTGTAGAGGACAAGTGATCCACTCAGGATTTATTGCCATTTAGAGGAGAAAATGAGAACTGTCTGATGCCTCTCAAAGTCAACATCATTTTCCCTAAAGCATTTAATGTAATACTCTTTCCTTTAAAATAATATACTGGTATTTGCTGCTTTTGTTTTTTAATTTTTAAAGGTTTACTTATTAATTTTTAAGGCAGAGTGATAGAGAGAGAGAGACAGATATCTTTCACCTCTGGTTCACTTCCCAAATGGCCACAACTCACAACTGCTCAGGCTGGGCTAGTTGAAGCCAAGAGCCTGGAAATCCATCCGGGTCTCCCATGTGGGTGGCAGGTGCCCAAGTGAACCATCGTCTGCTGCCTTCCCAGGCACATTAGTAGAGAGCTGGATCTGAAGTGGGATAGGCAGGACTTCAATCAGCTCTCCAAAATGGGATGTCAGCTGCCCCAGAAGCAGTGTAGCGCACAGGTGCTAAACCCACTGCACTACACTGCCAGCCCCTACTCTGGGCTTTTGGCATAGAGTTCTGTGACTTTTAAGACACATATAGATGTTTTTTGTAACCACCACTTCATCTGGATACAGAAAACAGCAACATGTCATAGAATTTTCCCATATCGATCCTTTTAGTCAGACTCTGTACTCCAACTTTAAAACCTGACAACCACTAATTTTTTCCTCCATTCCCATCTTGTTTCCTTCCAAAATATTCTATTAATGGAATCATGTTGTACATGATCTCTTTTCTGTACATGATCTCTTGAGGCTGACTTCTTCCACTCAGCAAAATGCCTTTGAGGTTCAAATTGTGTATAACAAGAATTTGTTAATCTTTATTGATGAATACTCTGTATGGATGTACCACAATTTTTTTAAATCTGCTAACCCAGTGAAGTATACTTGAGTTATTTTCATTTTGAGCAACTACATATAGCACTGATGTAAATATTCATGTACATGAAGAATTAAAATCATTTGGTCTGGGGAAAAAAACAGTTAAGGCAGTGAGAGGATGAGTCACAGACTTGGAGAAAATATTTGCTAATCACATTGTATTCAGAATAGAAAAAGTTGATTCTTGAATTACATTAGAGAGAGTTTGCATGAAATAAGGGTGAGGAGGTTAGAGGCATTGAATGGTAATTGTGTGAAGCTAGCCAAGATTCCAGTTTTTTTTCCCCCTGGAAATGAAACAATAATAGGAACATTATAATGTGAGCAGGATGGTAATGTAAAATAATATGGAAACCGGAAAGATGCCTAACTGTGGGCAGGCTAGTTTATGGTGAATGCATATCTATGGAAAAATAGGAGCAAGATATTTAATGCACAATTTTTAACAGGGGAAGAAGAGGTCATTGCATTTATAGGGCCTTAGCACACATTTAAAATATGAACGTGTCTGAGCATGAGCCCTGGCATTTGGAGAGCTTTAGATGTGGAAAGCCAGGTCACAGAAGTGATCAACCAAAATGCCATTATTCATAAAATACGGGAGAAAGAGGGGCATGTGATTTTCCAGTTGTCTTAAGGCTGAACGTATTAATGGGAACCAGGGAGGGAATGGAAATTCGAAGAGAATTAAATCATAAATCACCTGGAGCTCACACAGGTAGGTGTAGATAATGTTAAAGGCTTGGTGAAACAAGCATAAAAGGATCTGTGGAGAGGGCAGCAAAAGAGCAGGCATTTAGGAAAGAGGCAGAGAGGAAGCACGACTAGGTGGTAAAAAAAGAGAAACACACAGGTGCCAGAATATAGCTGTGTGTTCCAAGAGGTGGCAGTGCCATTTCTATGACCGTCTTAAGGACAAAGATGTGTACTTCAAGGATAGAGGCAGCTGTCCCTGTAGAAATAAACAAAGTCACACGGCTTTCAGAAGGAACCATCTTTGAGAAATGTAATGCTGTTTATTAAGACTTCTTTTCAGATGTTTTCTGAAATTCAACTATGCTCAGTGCCTGAACTTCTTACTGGGAAATGCTTTCAGAAAACACAATGGAAAGCAGAGACTTCAGACGACAGCTTTTCTCTATAAGTAATCATGTTATAGTTACCAATACCAACCAATGTATGCCAGACGATATGTAGTAAAAATAAAACAATGCGAAATGATAGACGACCAAATTTCATAACCACTTATTATGTGTTGTTATAGGGCTCAGGACTTTGTAAACTCCAGATAGTTCAAAAGTAAACCGCGTTTTGTTAGATGTTAGGGCTAGAAGCAATTATCTGTACTCATCTGTAACTGTTTTTTCCAACATCTTTTATGAATAGCAAACTAATTGCTATCTACTTTTTGTATCTCTATAACTGTATATTCATAATTTTATTTGTTTAATTTTAAAATAGAAAATAAAAAATAAGAAAAAGACAATGAGTTAAGGGCTTTTGAAGTTAAAAAGAGGTGGGGGGCTGGTGGTGAAGCAGTAGCCTGAAATATTATCAGGTGTGTCTGTATTCGAATCTTAGCTTTACCTCTTAGACAAATTACACTACCTCACAGAGACTTGATTTTCCATCTGTAAATGAGGGTAAAAATACCTCTTACCTTTTGGGGGGAGATTAAATAAGAGGCAGTATATGCAGCTAGAAGAGTACCTTAAACAGATGGTTTCTTGAAAGAATACAGGAGGTAGTTTCCTTTCTCAGCCTGGGCAGTGTCACTCTTGCTAAACAACAGAAAGTCCTTTTGTATCTCCGAAACTAAATGTTCCAATGTTGCAGTTCAATTCATTCAACCACCTTATAAATCATCCGGACGTACAGCTCTACATTTCAACTGGGGTCTTGGCAGATCTTCAAGCTACTTATCCTCCTACTCTTTTGCATGGGGAGAGCCCACTAAAGGCTTTGACCCCATAGAAAACCACTCATCTAATGACAGATGTTTTGGAACTTGACAAAAGGCCGTAGCATCCTGCAAAACTGCCCAGGTCATTCCCATGCCTCTGAGACTTGGGACTCCACTTCGTTCTTGCACTTATCTATCCTGTATCCTGTCTTAAGATCAAGGACCCTTTCCCAGGAAGCATTTTATGATAGCTTGAGCAAGTTCTTGGAATTTCTAGTAGATTTCTGCCTTTTCAGTCAGTACAACCAAGTCCAACACATAAGCAACATTCTTTGTGCAGTTGAATCCAGCTGGAATTCACATGGATTTGAAATCACCTGTATGGCTCCTCTCCAGGGAAAGTGATAGAAGTCTCCAAAGAGATAAGGAATTAGTGATTAATTATCATGTCAAATGAATGTTAATAAGTTTATTAATTCATGTAAGTTGGAGAAGGATAATGAGGTTGCTCATTAAACAAAAATCCTGAGAAAATGCCTGAGCAGCTTCAACTGCTAAGATTGAGGGCTGCCAGCGCATCCCCAGGCCTATCTGCCTAAGCTTGCATCACCTGGCCAACCTCTCTGCTCTCTAATTAGATTCCCTAATTTCCCTTACATGGTACCACTGTGAAACAACCTCAGGATGCCACTGTATTTCCTGCTCTCTACTGCTGCCACCCTAGCTTATTTCCCACGATCACGTCTTTTGTTAAATAATATCCTCCCAACCTGTCCATTCTCTGGCTTTCACTTCAGGTTGCCATCAGCTTGTTCTCAACAGGGCATCCGGAGGGATCTTTTTAAAATAAGGCAGATCTTCATATTCTTCTGCTTTGGTGTCTTCTTACATTCAGTAAAGCGAACGTCTTACAATGACCTACAAAGTTTAGGGCCTTGGAAATGAAAAGCCAAAGACTGACTCTAGGATCTCATCCATTCTGCTGTGTCCCCTTTCCTGAGGTACTGGCTAACCAAATAAGAGCGTAATTCAAGAAAAAAAATTAAAGATATCATTCTGCCACTGATTGTACACAAGAGATTTGTGGTACTGTTTCTTTTTTTTTATAATTATTATTTATTTGACAGAGACAGTGTGTGAGAGAGAGAGAGAGAAAGGTCTTCCTTCTGTTGGTTCACCCCCCAAATGGTCGCCATGGCCGGCACTGTGCTGATCCGAAGCCAGGAGCCAGGTGCTTCTTCCTGATCTCCTATGCGGGTGCAGGGACCCAAGCACTTGGGCCATCCTCCACTGCCCTCCCGGGTCACAGCAGAGAGCTGGACTGGAAGAGGAGCAACCCGGACTAGAACCTGGCACCACAGGCAGAGGATTAACCAAGTGAGCCATGGCGCCAGCCCCTGTGGTACTGTATCTACCACTGTATCATACAGAATGGAAACTGCCTTTCCTTTTTACTTCAGAACCTTTTGCTTGCAGTTACTAGTGTGCCAATTCATATAAAAAGACATAGAGAAAATTTGAAATTATATTAGTCCATTTCCCTGTTCCTTATCGGTTTGTCATGTTTTATATCTATATTCATTATAAAATGAGATAATTTATAGGTTTTGTCTGAACCAGTCATTTATGTAGATCAGTATTTTATATTTTATTTACTGTTTCTGACACTCTTCATTCCTTCCTGGGCATCCAATTTTATACCTATACTCATTTCTCTTCAGCCTGAAGAACTTCCTTTAGCATAGCTCTTAGTCTTGAAAGGCCTTCATTTTGCCTTTATTCTTACAGGATGTTTTTGCTAGAAATTTCTGTATTGATGATTATCTTTCATTTGGCACATTAAAGGTGTTTGTGTCTGTGTCTTCTGGCCTCCATAGTTTCTGATGAGAAGTTAGTGGACAAGCCTCTGTATCCGATGTGTTAATCACCTGGAAGCTTGGTTTAAGTATTTTGTTGTGAGGTAACTATTCAATTTTCTTCATACATGTAATGCTTTCTTTTTTTTCTTATTTAGAAACTTTTAAAAAATTTTTAGTTTGGGAACACCATGAGATCTATCCTCTCAACAGGTTCTCAAGTGCCCACAACCCAATAGTGTTATATATCGGTACTGTGTTGTACTTTTTTAAAGAAATTGATTTATTTATTTGAAAAGCAGAGTTACAGAGTGAGAGGGAGAGACTGAGAGAAGGAGATATTCCATCTGCTGGTTCACTCCCCAAATGACTGCAATGACTGGGCTAGGCCAACGCCAGGAGCTGGAAGTTTGTCTAGATCTCTCACAGTGGTGGAGGCCCAAGCACCTGGGCCATCCTCTGTTACCTTCCCAGGTGCGTTAACAAGCAGTTGGATTGGAAGAGGAACCGCTGGGACTTCAACTAGAGCCCATCTAGGATGCTGGTTTCGCAGGCTATAGTTCAACCCACTGAACCACAACACCAGTCCCCAATGTTGTACTTTAGATCTCTAGAATATATTCATATTGTGTAACTGAAATTTTTTACCCATTGGTGAGCAACTCCCTATTTTCTCACCTCTCAAATCTATTCTTTGATTCTGTTCGTTTATTTTAAATACTCTGTGTGAGTGAAATAATGCAGTATTTGTTTTTCTGCAACAGGAGTATGTTACCTATTAAGTTCTCAAGGTTCATCCATGTTGTTACACTTTGTAGAATTCCTTTTTTGTTTTAAAAGGTGAAATAGGATTCCATTATATAGTGATTCAGTTTTCTTTATCAATTAATCTACTGATGGAACATTAGAGTGGTTTTCACATCTTAAGCACTGTGAATAATGCTGCAGTGAACGTAGGTGTGCTAGCATCTCTTCAAGATCCTGACTTCAGTACTTCTGGACTAATACCCAGAAATATGATTACTGTGTCATATGGTAGCTCCACTTTTATTTTTTTGAGTAAACCTCCATGCTGTTTTTTATGGCAATGGTACCATTTTGCTTTCTTAACAATAGGAGAAAAGAATTCCTATTTTCCACATCCTCACTGACATTTTTTGTAA
The DNA here is from genome assembly GCA_949820135.1 of Sylvilagus floridanus. NCBI lineage: Eukaryota > Metazoa > Chordata > Mammalia > Lagomorpha > Leporidae > Sylvilagus > Sylvilagus floridanus. Next base: position 29,372,695 of record OX463236.1, on the reverse strand, counting down.
ATAGTAATTTTAACAGTTGTTAGGTGATATCTCATTATGGTTTTGATATGCATTGCCTTGATCATTAGAGATGTTCAGTATCTTTCCAGATCCCGACTGGCCATTTTTTATATCTCTTCAGGAGCAATGTCTAATTTGAGGCCTTTATCTATGTTTAATTTTTTTTTTCATTTCAAAATATGTTTATTTAAAAAAACATATTCTAATATATATACACATTCATTTCTCAAACATATGTCAAAAGTTGGAAAAATCAGTACAATTACTATGTGAGTGGTGAGGAAATTTTTTTATAAAGCTTTTATTTAAAGAATATAAATTCCAAAGTACAGCTTATGAATTACAATGGCTTCCCCCGCCCCCATAACTTCTCTCCCACCTGCAATCCTCCCCTTTACCGCTCCCTCTCCCCTTCCATTCACATCAAGATTCCTTTTCAATTCTCTTTATATACAGAAGATCAGTTTAGTACATATTACGTAAAGATTTCAACAGTTTGCCCTCACATAGCAACACAAAGTGAAAAATACTGTTGGAGTACTAGTAATAGTATTAATTCACAATGTACAGCACATTAAGGACAGAGATCCTACATGATATTTTTTTAAAAAATTATCTATGCAATTTCCAATTTAACACCAAGATTTTTTAATCATTTGCAATTATCTTTATATACAGAAGATCGATTCAGTATATACTACGTAAAGATTTCATCAGTTTGCACCCACACAGAAACACAAAGTGTAAAAATACTGTTTCAGTACTAGTTATAGCATTACTTCACATTGGACAACACATTAAGGACAGATCCTTCATGAAATGTAAGTACACAGTGACTCCTGAAGTTGATTTAACAATTTGACACTCTTGTTTATGGCGTCAGTAATCTCCCTAGGTTCTAGTCATGAGTTGCCGAGGCTATGGAAGCCTTTAGGGTTCGCCGACTTCGATCTTATTCTAGTACTACTGGTTGAACTCTGTAATTAACACACAATTATTCTTAGGTATTTAAAATTTTAACTGAAAAGTGATCCCTGTGAAATATAAGAGTGGGAATAAGAGAGGGAGGAGATGTACAATTTGGGACATGCTCAATCGGACTTCCCCCAAATAACTGTGTTATTAAATTTTTTTGCTATTGAGTTACAAGAGTTACTTATTTTGAGTGTTCTGCATGTGGACATCTATTTTCCCCAACTCCATTTCCCAATTTTGCGTTTTTGTTATGTGACCACATGGCATGAGTCTGTCTCTGAGCTCTCTCTTCTGTTGATTTTTACATCTGTTCTTAACGCCAACATTGCATTGTTTCAATGACTCTACTTTATTTAAGCAAGCAGAATGTCACTAACTTTATAATTATTTTTCAAGATTGTTTTGGCTATTCATGGTCTTTTGTGGTTCCATATGAATTTTAGAACTGCCAATTTATTTCTGTAGTGATATCCATGGAGGCATTGATAGGAATTGAATTGAATTTGTAGATTTCTTTGTGTAGAATGGATATTATAACAGTATTAAGTCTTGCAATAAATATAGAATGTCTTTTCATTTGTGAATATCTTTAATTTCTTTCATCAATGTTCAGTAGTTTTCATTATAAAAATCTTTCATTTTCTTATTCTTAAGTTGATCATTCTTTTTGGTTTTTATTGTACATGTGATTATTTTCCTAATTTCATTTTTAGATTGTTATTAGTGTATATGAACAAAACTGGTTTTTATATTGATTTTGTATCCTTCAACTTTGCCAAATTCTCTTAATAATTTGAAGAGTTTGTGAATGATATCTTCAGGATTTTTTTATGCATAATGTTATATTTTCTGCAAACAGGAATGATTTTACCCCTTTCTTTGAATTTTGGATGACTTTTTCTTCTTTTTGTTGCCTACTTGTTTGAGTAGATGTGCTTAAAGTGAGTATCCTTTGCTTGGAAAAGCTTTTAATTTTCCTCCAATAAGTATGATGAGTAGCTGTGGGACTTTCCCATCTTGTCTTCATTATTTTTAGGTAACTGCTTTCTATTTTTAGTCTATTGAAAGTTTTATCACAAAAGCATTTTGAATTTTAATCAAACACTTTTTCTGCATGTATTGAGATCATGATGTAATTTTAATGTTTAGTATTTTTTTAAAAAAGTGTTTATAGTTGAAAAATTGTATATACTTATAGACTAAAATTTGGTATTTTGATATGTTTACACTGTAGAATGATTAAGTCAAGGTAATCTACATATCAAGTACCAGTATGCATGCATTTCGAAGTATTTTTGCACCAAAATGAATTTATTTTAATTCCATTTTATATAGACAATTTGAAGTATCCTTGTACATACTACTTTTTATGCTAAGAACATTTGAAATAGAATGTTTTAACAATCTTGAAATGCACTATTATTGATTATAGACACCATTCTGTGCAATAAGTCACTGAGGCTTATTTCTCCTAAATACCTGAAATTTTACCGTTTTTCCAACACTTACCCTTTCCTCAATTGTATCCTTCTCCCATACTGTTCAACAATCTACTTCTACAAATTTGACTTTTTTAGAACCCACTCATGATTGATAACATGCAATATTTGTCATTCTGTGCTTGGCTTACTTCAGTAAACATAATATCCCCTGTCTTCATCCAGGGTGTTACAGAAAAGAGAGTCCCCCGACCTTTATTTTTTAAAGGTTTCAGTTTATTTATTAAAAGTCAGAGTGACAGCAAGGGAGGGAGAGACAGTGAGAGATGGTGATAGAGAAAGAGAGAAACTGAGAAATCTTCCATCCATTGGTTCACACCCCAAATGCCCACAGCAACCAAGACTTAGCCAGGCTGAAGCCAGAAGCCAGAAACTACTGACACATGACTGTTAGGGACCCAACCACTTGGACTATCTTAGGCTGCTCTCCCAGGTGCATTAGCAGGAATCTGGAAAGGAAGTAGAACAGCCAGGACGCAAACCAGCACTTTGAAATGAAATGGTGCTGTGCCATAAGCTGCAGCTTGACCCACTGTGCCATAACTCCAGCCTCAGAATTTCTTCCTTTGATATTGAATAGGATTCTATTGTGTTTCTTTAGTCATTGAATGTACAGTTAGGTTGCTTCCATATCTTAACTATTATGATTTATGCTGCAACGAACATGGTGATGTATGCACATCATTTTTATTGTTGTTGTAGATATATCTTAAATATTCTGATTTCAGTCCTTAGAATACATACTCAGACTGAGATTCCTGGATCATATAGCAGTTTTAGTCATAACTTTTTGGGAGCCTCCACACTGTTTTCCCTATAGCTATATTATTTATTTACATTTCCACCAACAGTGTACAAGGTTCCCTTTTCTCCACATTCTTTCCAAAATTTATTGTGTTTTGTCTTACAGGTGTTTTAAAAGGTGTGGGGTGATATCTTACTGTGGCTTAAATGTTCAATTCCCTGAGATAAATTATATTGAATATTTTTTTTCATGTATATGTTACCTATTTGTAAGTCTCCTTTTGAGAAATCTCTCTTCAGGAGCTCTGTCATTTTCAAATAATGCTATTTGTTTTCCTGCTATCACTTTGTTTGGATTCTTTAAATTCTCTTTACAGATTCTTTACATTCTTACATATTAACCCCCTATCAGAAACGCAGTTTGCAAATATTTTCTTCCACTCTGTATGTTGTCTCTCAAGTCAATTCTTTTTTCTTTTTCTGTGCATAAGCTTTTTAGTTTTATACAATCCATTTGTTGAGTTTTGCGTTTTTTGCTTCTTCTTTTGGGGTCATACCCGGGAAATCATTGGCCAGCCTGCCTCCTGTTTTCTTTTGGTAATTTTACAGTTTGTGATGTTACATTTGAATTTTTATTTCATGTTGAGATATTTGTGTGGTGTGAGACTAGGATTCCAATTTGCATATCCAGTTTGTGAGATTGTCCTTTTCCCAGTTCCTGTTATTTTTGTTAAAAATCAAATGACCCTAAGTGCCTGGGTTTATATTTTCTATTCTATTCTATTCTGTAGGTCAGAGTGTCTATTTGAATGTCAATACCATGCTGTTTTCATTACTATAGCTTTGCCTCAGATTTTGAAGCCATATACTGTGCTGCCCTAGCTTTGTTCTCATTGTTCAAGGTTGCTTTGGGGCTGGCACCACAGCTCACTAGGCCAATCCTCCACCTGCAGCGATGGCACCCAGGTTCTAGTTCTGGTTGGAGCGCTGGTTCTGTCCCAGTTGTTCCTCTTTCAGTCCAGCTCTCTGCTGTGGCAGTGGAGGATAGGATAGCCCAAGTGCTTGGGCCCTGCAACTGCATGGGAGACCAGGAGGAAGCACCTGGCTCCTAGCAGCCATTTTAGGGGTGAACCAATGGAAGGAAGACCTTTCTCTCTGTCTCTCTCACTGTCTAAATCTGCCTATCAAAAAAAAAAAAAAAAGACTGCTTTAGCTATATGGTGTCTTGCATAATTCTATACAAGTTTTGGGATTTCCCCCTCCCTTTTTTCAGAAAATTAGTTTGTGTAATCTGTAAGTTAGTTTGAAACATGCTGATAATTTAACATTAATTCTTCCAATCCCTGAATGCAGGATATTTCCACTTATTTGAGTTGTCTTTGATTTTTTTCACCAATGTTATATAATTTTCATTATATGAATTTTTCACTGCCTTGAGTAAATTTATTTTTAATTTTTAATAGTTTTGTGAATTGAATTGCTTTCCTAATTTCTTTTATAGATAGTCCCTTGTTAGTGAATTATTGCTTCAGATTTTTGTAAGCTGATGTTGTATCATATTTAACTATAACTTCACAAAAAATTTTTTTAGTTCTAGTGTTATTGGGTGATACATTTAGAGTTTTCTATATATAAGATCATATAACAGACAGTTTAACCTTTTCCTTTTTTATTTAAATGCCTATTATGTATTTGTTTTTGTCTGATTGCTTTGTCTTGATTTGCCAGGCTATATTGAGTAACAGTGGTAAGAGTGTGGGCAGTCTTGTGTTGTTCATGAGTAAATGCTTTCAACTTTGTATATGACCTTTATTGTGTTGAGGATACCTTCTTCTATGTCCAATTTGATGAGCGATATTTTAATCATGAAAATATGCTGAATTTTGGTAAATGCCTTTTCTGCATCTAGTGAGATGTTCATGTTGGCATTATCCTTCATTCTGTTAGTGTGGTGTATCACATTTATTGATTTGCATAAAGTTAATCATCCTTGCATCTCCAGGACCATATCCTACTTGAGTATGCAGATTGACTCTTTTAATATGTTGTTGAATTTGGGTTGTTGGTACTTCTTTGAGGATTTGTACATCCATGTTCATTTGCAAGGATCTGGCATATAGTTTTCTTTTCTTGCGCTGTCCTTGTCTGTCTTAGGTATCACTGCAATGCTAGTATCATGTGCTAAAGTTTGGAAGTAGTTCCTCTTTTCCAGCTTTTTTTCTTTTTATTTTTTGAAGAGTTCGAGGAGGAATATTAGTATGAATCCTTCTGTAAATGTTGAGTAGAATTCTTCAGTGAAATGATCTTGTCCTGGACTTTTCTTTGATGGGAGAAATTTCTTATTAATATTTTCATTATTGGTCTGCTCAAATACATTTCCTCCAGGCTGTCATTGATTGGCTAATCATTGTTCATACTATTTTCTCATGCTTTTGTATTCCTGTGGTATTAGTTATAAAATCTTCTCTTTCATTTCTGATTTATTTGATTATGATTTCATTTATTTATTTTTTCTTAGTCTGGTTAAAGGTTTGTTGATTTTGTTTATCTTGTCAAAGAATTAGTTTTTAGTTTCATTAATCTATTTTCTTTTGAATGTCTATTTCATTTCATTTTTCTTCTTTAATACTGTTTGCTTTCTTCCACTGACTTTGCTTTAATCTATTCTTTTTCTAGTTTCTTGAGGTATAACATTATGTTATTTTTTGAGTCCTTTCTTCTTTTTAAATGTATGAATCTGTTGCTATAAACTTCCTTCTTAAAATTGCTTGTGCTGCATTGCATACATTTTGCTTGTGTTTTCATTTTTATTTGTCTCAAGGTATTTTTAAATTTACTTTTTTTTTGACCTATTGGATACTTGGGAGCATGGAATTTCATTATCAAATATTTATGATTTTCCACAACTTCTCTTGTTACTGATTTTCAGTTTTATTCCATTACCAGAAAATACATTTTTGTTTTCAATCTTCTTAAATTTAAGATTTTTAAAAACTAACATAACAGGCTGGCGCCGCGGCTCAACAGGCTAATCCTCCGCCTAGTGGCACTGGCACACCAGGTTCTAGTCCCGGTTGGGGCGCCACTTCTGTCCCAGTTGCCCCTCTTCCAGGCCAGCTCTCTGCTGTGGCCCGGGAGTGCAGTGGAGGATGGCCCAAGTGCTTGGGCCCTGCACCCCATGGGAGACCAGGAGAAGCACCTGGCTCCTGCCATCGGATCAGCACGGTGCGCCGGCCGCAGCATGCTGCGGCCATTGGAGGGTGAACCAACGGCAAAGGAAGACCTTTCTCTCTGTGTCTCTCTCTCACTGTCCACTCTGCCTGTCAAAAAAAAAAAAAAAAAAAACCTAACATAACGTTGCTATATCCTCTTGATGAATTGATCCATTTTTAATTATATAGTTGACCTTCTGTGTCTGTTGTTCCAGTTTTTGACTTAAAGTTTGATGTGAGTATAGCCACCCTTACTCTCTTTTCATGGTATATTTTTTTTCAACCCTTCATTCTTGGTCTATGTTGTCTTTAATGATAAAGTGGGCCTTCTATAGGCAGCATATTGTTGGATATGACATATTTTGCATTCAGACATTCAATGCTTTTTGTTTAGAGAATTAAGTTAAATCTATTTACATGTAAAATAATTGTTGAGAGCTAATAACTTAGCATTGGCATTTTGTTAATTTTTTTATTGAGTGTGTGAATCTATTGTTTTATTTTTCTTTATTCCAATCTTTTTGATTTTCTTAGTAATTGGTTGTACTTTTGTAGTGGTTTTCTTTGCATTCTCTTCTTTATCTACTGGAGGATTTTGTATGTGGTTACAATGAGGCATACATAAAAACTATTACAATATCTCAAACTGATGACAACTTAATTTCAATAGCATGCAAAGACTCCACTCTCTTATTTCTCCCTCCTCTCCCCTAATTTATGCTATTGATGTCATACTTTACATCTTTTTGTGTTGTGCATCAGTTGCTCAGTTGTTATAGCTATAGTTGTTTCTTGTACACTTACCTTTTAAAATTTATACTAGGCTTAAGAGTGTTTTACATTCCGTCTATAGTATTCTTGATATACAGTTATGTTTACCAATGAGTGCTGCATTTTTATATGTTGTCATGTTGTTAGCTGTTATCCTTTGTTTCAGCTCAAAGAACTCTTACTAGCATTACAAGCTGGACAGATGACAAACTTTCTCAGCATTTTTTGTTTTTGAAGGTCTTGTCTCTATTTCTGAAGGATGACTTTGTAAGGTATAGTGTTTTTGACTGGCAATTTTTTTCTTTTAGCACTTTGAATATGCCATCCTATATTTCCTACTAGTTTATAGGGTTTTTGTTTAGAAGTTCACTGACAGCTTTATGAATAATTCTCTACATGTGCTAAGATTTTTCTCCCTTGAAGCTTTCAAAAGTCTCTCATCTTTGACTTTGACAGTTAAATTATAATATACCTCAGAGTACTATTTTTTGAATTAATCTTGCTTGGGGTAGTTTGAACTTTCTAAATCTGTATGTCCACATTTGCCCCAAGGTTAGGAAGTTTTCAGACAGTATTTATATTTCATTTTAGATTTTAGTTATTTATTTGAAAGGCAGAGTACAGAGAGAGAGGGAGAGACAGAAAGGAAAACAGGCCTTTCATCCACTGGTTCACTCCCAGATGGCCACAACTGCATGGGTTGGGTCATCCTGAAGCCAGGGGCACGGAACTCCATCTGTCTCTTTCAAGTGGGTGGGTGGAGCTCAGGTGCTTGAGTCATGCTCCTTGCCTTCCTAGGCACATCCTAGGAGCTCGATCAGAGGGACAACAACCGGGATTTGAACCAGCACTGAGATATGGGATACTGGCATTCAATTGGTGGCTTAACCTGCTGTAGCACAGTGCCAGCCCAGGTATTTCTATTTTTTAAATTGGTACATAATAATTGTATATATTTATGGAATATAATATACTACATTGATGTATGTATATACATATATATATATATTTAGAAACTTAAAATTTGTAGGAAAGTTGAATTAAAAGATAAGTTTAGGGGTAGGCATTTAGTTTAGCAATTATGATGCTGGTTAAATGCATGCATCCTATATTGGAGTTCCTGAGTTCAATATCTAGCTCTGGCTCTTGGCTCCAGCTTCATCTAATTCAGACCCTGAGAGGCATCAGTGATTGTTCAGTTAATTGGGTTCTTGCCACCCACATGGTGTAATTGGCTTGAGGCCCTGCCTTCCAACTTTGATCTGGATCAATCACAGCCATTGTGAACATTTGGGAAAAGAATCACTTGTGGGAGCACTCTATCACCATCAGTGTTTCTCAAAGAATGAAAGTTTTAAAAGACTCAATGTATTTTGTTGCAAAAATTTGAAATCATTCAGGTTTTTTTCATAATATGCATTTATAGCAAACTTTTTTGAAGACCTTTACAATGAACAAATATGGGTTGTTTAGCACATAATTCACATTAAAAGTCATCATTTATTGTTGTAAGATTATCCAAGATAGCCTCTTTGAGCAATTTTGAAATATACCTTACGTTATTTTAGTTGTGGTCACGCTACTGTATAATAGAACAGCAGAAATTGTTCCTCTTGTTCAATTGTGACTAATCTCTTCTCATTCTGTCTTTCCCAAGGCTTTGATAACCATTTCAGACAGCATTTCTTCATTTCTTGAAATAAGTTTTCTGCCCCTCTCTCTCTCTCTCTCTCTCTCTCTCTCTCTCTCTCTTTCTCTTTCTCTTTCTCCTGCTCTGATAGTCTACATTTTTTGATAGTGTCTCATAGTTTGTTCATGCTTTTTTAAACTGTTTATCTGGCTGGCGCCACAGCTCACTTGGCTAATCCTCTGCCTGTGGCACCAGCACCCCAGGTTCTAGTCCCGGTTGGGGCACCAGATTCTGTCCCAGTTGCTCCTCTTCCAGTCCTGCTCTCTGCTGTGGCCCGGGGAAGGCAGTGGAGGATGGCCCAAGTGCTTGGGCCCTGCACCCATATGGGAGACCAGGAGGAAACACCTGGCTCCTGGCTGCAGATAGGCACAGCGCGCTGGCCATAGTGGCCATTTGAGGGGGGAACCAACGGAAGGAAGACCTTTGTCTCTGTCTCTCTCTCTCTCATTGTCTAACTCTGCCTGTCCCCCCAAAAAAAGTTTAGCCATCTTTTCTTTTCTTTCTTTTTTTGTTTTTTTTGATCAACCAATTGGTTATTTTCAGGTGACCTATCTTGGTCTGCTCTTTTTGTTCTATATACTTGAATTTGCTGTTGAGAGTCTCTATTGAGTTTTTCATTTCTGGCACTGTGTTCTTAAGTTACAGAATTTCTCTTTTGTACCTTGTTAAGTATTTTTTTTATTATGAAACTTCTAATTTTGTTCATTTATTATTATCTTTATTTGTCTGTACTTTATGTTATTGAGCTTCTTCAGGATCCTTATCTTGAATTCTTTTTTTTTAAAAATTTATTTTATTTATTTGAAAGACAGGGTTAGAGGGAGAGAGAGAGAGAGAGAGAGAGAGAGAGAGGTCTTCTATCCACTGGCTCACTTCCCAAGTGACTCCAATGGCCAGAGCTGAGCTGATCTGAAGCCAGGAACCTGGAGCTTCTTCCAAGTTTCCCACGTGGATGCAGTGGCCCAAGGACTTGGGCCATCTTCTCTTGCTTTCCCAGGCTGTAGCAGAGAGCTAGATCAGAATCAGAGCAGCCAGGACTCGAACCGGTGTCCAAATAGGATGCTGGCACTGCAGGCCAGGGCTTCAAACTGTTGTGCTACAGAGCTGCTCCCCATTGAATTTTTTTATTTAAGATTTATTTGTTTGAAAGTCAGAGTTACAGAGAGAGAAAGGGAGATACACACACACACACACACAGAGAGAGAGAGAGAGAGAGAGAGAGAGAGAGAGAGAGAGAATTTTCCATCTGCTGGTCCATTCCCCAGATAGCTGCCATGGCTAGAACTAGCCCCGGCCAATGTCAGGAGCCAGAAGCTCCTTCTAGGTCTCCCACTTGGGACTCAGGGACCCAAACACTTGGGCCATCCTTCTCTGTTTCTCCCAGGCCATTAGCAGAGAGCTGGATGAGAAGTGGTGGAGATGGGACACAAACCAGCACCCTTATAGGATGCTGGCATTACAGGTGGCGGTTCTATCTGCTGTGCCACATTGCTGTCCCTATTTTGAATTCTTTTATAGACAATTCACATATTTCCATTTCTTTGGAAACAGTTATTGGAACCTCATAATCTTTTCTTCTACTCATGTCACATTTCCCTGATTTTTTTGTTTTCCTGTAGCATTCATGGCAGATGTTACTTGTAGCAGATGAAAATGAAGATCTACCCAATCTCTCTAGGGAAGGAACTATTTCCACACTTGAAATCAGAAGTAGCACTTGTTACGTGGGTCTGGGATTACACTCTCAAAGCGATTCTTCTTGGTCTTGAACTTCTGTGGGTTTTCGCTATCCCCTACCAGAATCTCAAGGCTCCCGTTAAGACACATTTGTCAGTGGATACATCTGACATTTTAGAGGGGGGTTAGTTGGGGGAATCCTTTATTTTATCATCTTGCTAATGTCATTCTATCAAGTGATGTTTATGCTTCATTTTATTAATATGCTGTATCACATTAATTGATTTTTGTATATTGGATCATTCTTGCATCTCAGGGAAAAATCCTACTTATTCATGGTTTTATGATAATTTTAATGTGAAGTTGAATTTAATTTGTTTATATTTCATATAGGTTTTGCATTTCTGTTCTTCAGGGATGGAGAACTATGTTTTTCTCTTTTGTGTGCTGTCTTTGGTTTTGGTATCAGGGTGATGCTGGCCTCAGATGAGTTCAGAAGTATTCCCTCCTCTTGAATGTTTTGGAAGAGTTTGAGAAGAATTGGTGTTAATTCTCTAAATCTTTGGTAAAATTCACCACTGAAGCCATCTGTTTCTGGGATTTTCTGTGCTGGTATTCTTTGATTACTGGTTCAATCTCCTTACTAATTATACATCTGTTCAGATTCAGTCATGGTAGGTTGTATGCTTCTATAAATTTATTTCTTTCATCTATATTATGCAACTTGTTGATGTAAAATTGTTCACAGTAAACTTTTATGATCTTTTTAATTTCTGTTATTGATTATAATGCACCCCCTTTTAATTTCTGATTAATTTGAGTATATAATTCAATTGTTCTGCTTTCATCTTTGTTATTTTATTTTTTGTTAAATTTATTCTTTTATTTGTTCTTCCTTTTTAGTTCATTGAGGCATAAATTTAGATTACTTATTTGAGGTATTTCTGGTTCACTTCCCAGATGGCTAAAATGGCTGAGGCTGAGCCAGGAGCTTCTTCCAGGTCTCCCAGCGGGGTAGCAGGGGCCCAAACACTTGGGTCATCTGCTGCTTTTTCCAGGCCATTAGTAGGGATCTGGATAGGAAGTGATGCAGCTGGGACACAAACGGGTGCTCATATGGGATGCCAGCATTGCAGGTGCTGGCTCCTGTTTCTTCTTTTTTTAAATGCAGACATTTATTGCTAAAATCTCCCTTGTTAGTACTGCTTTTGCAGTACCCTGTCAGTTTTTATATGTCTTGTTGTCATTTTCATTTGACTCCAGATATTCTGTAATTTTCATGTTTTTATTTCTTCCCTCTCCCTTTTGTTTTTCAGAAGATTTCTGTTTAAATTCCACATATTTTTAATGAAAAAAATCCTACTATTGCTGATTTGTAGTTTTATTTTGTTAGAAAATATACTTGGTGTGATTTCAATGTTCTTATATGTGAAAAAAAAAACACACATATGTGACCTAGCAGGTGATCCACCCTGGAGAATGTTCCATATGTGCTTGAGAAGAATGTATATTCTGCTGTATTTCATCTCAGTGTCATTCTGCTCTAGTGTAGTTTGCATATTGGTTTTCTATTTGGTTGTTCTACCCATTGTAGAAAGTGGGATATGTTAGTCTTCTGTTATCATCTTACTGTGCCTTCTGCTTTCAGTTCTGTCAGTATTTCTATATATTTTTAGATGCTCTGATGTGGAGTGCAAATATGTTTGTACTGTTAATTTTTCCTGGTGAATTGAGCTTTTTATCATATAAGACTAATGATCACTTCCGACGATTTTTGACTTGAGCTTTACGTTGTCTGAATATAGGCACACCTATTCTCTCTCAGTCACAATTTTCGTGGAATATCTGTTTCTTTCCCTTCAGCCTGGGTGTGTACTTAAATCTAATTGTGTCTTTTGATACAGCTGCATTTTGTCTTTTGGTCTGTGTGTCTGTGTATGTGTGTTTAAGATATTAAGTAACTCAGTATTTTTTCATTAGGAAATTTAATTCAATTATATATTAAAATTGTTAGGAATCAATCTACTATAGGAATTTTGTTAATCGTTTTCTGTTTTTCTTGTAACTTTGTCCTTCTTTTCCTCTCTTGCTGTCTTCTTTTATGTCTTATTGTAGGACTTTTTTTGTATCAACATGCTTAGGTTTCTCTCTTTTTCTTATAGGTATATTTTTTCATTATCATGAAGTTTTCACAGCATAATTTATAAGTATATCTTAATATATTTATGACAATTTAAATTGCATACAAAATTCTTGTATCTCACCCCCACATATTGTATTATTGATGTCACAATTTAAATATGTTTATGTTGTGTGTCCTTTAGCATTTTAAGTTTTTTAATAATTTTTTAAAATTTTATACTAGAATTATAGTAGAACTACCACCTTTACAATAAAACAGTATTCTGTATTTGGGTGAGTATTTAACTTTATCAATAAGTTTATATTTTCTCATTCTGACTTGTTGCTATTTAGCATCTTTTTGTTTTAAATTAAAGAACTCCCATTATTATTTCACATGAGACAGGTATAGAGATGAAAAGATCCTTTTACTTTTTTTTTTTTTTTTTTGGTGGAAATCTCTGTTTCTGGTTGTTCGGGAGAGCTTTGTCAAATATAATTTTCTTTGTGGGCTTTTCTTTTAGCACTTTAAATATATTATTCTATTCCCTTCTGCCCTTCAAGATGTCTTGTGAAAAACTTGCTGTTAGTCCTTGTGGAGGGTCCTTTGTACATAAGAAGTCAGTTTTCTCTCACTGCTTTTAAAATTCTCTTTAATGTTTGAATTTGATCAATTTGATTATATCGTGTCTTGGTTTGGATGCCTTTGGGTTGCTCTTCTTTGAAGTTATTTTTCTTTCTCATCTGACTACATAGTCTAAGTAATGTTTACTGATTACGCTTCATGCTTTTATCTGTTGGTGAGTCCTTTGATTAAATTATGGTTTAGTTATATTCTTTAGCTCCAAGATTTTTATTTGTTTCTTTTAAAAATTTTCTCTTAGTTATCACTTTATTTGTATATTGTTCTCTTGAGCCTAATGAATAATTTTATGATGGTTGTTTTGAATTATATATTAGATAATTCATATATCTCCATTTCCTTAGGCTCATTTTTTTGTAGTTTTATCTTATTCCTTCAAGATATGATCCTGTTTCTCTACTTCTTTAATTTCATTTATTTTGTTGTTCGCATTATGCATTAGAAAAAACTACCAACTCTCCCATTCTTTACAGATTGTCCTTTTGCATGAGAACTCTGTTTTCAACCACATTGGAATTTCTTTTTCTTTTAATATTGCATTTATTTTATTTGAAAGGCAGAGTTACAGAGAGAGAGGGAACAATAGGGAGAAAGATCTTCCATCCACTGGCTCAATCCCCAAATGGCCACAACAGAGCTCGGAACTCCATATGGGTCCCCCACATGGTTGCAGGGGCCCATGCACCTGGGCCATCTTCTGCTGCTTTCCCAAACACATTAACGGGGAGCTGGATCAGAAGCAGAACTTACGGAGTTCTTAAGTCCTTAAGACTTAAGACTTAAACCGGAGTCCATTTGGGAGGCAGGCATCATAGGGTGTGGCTTAAGCCACTCCACTGTCCCCTTGGCTAGAATTCCTAAAGACTTCTGAAAGCTTCCTGTTAGGCTGAGCTACCACCTTTGTTCCTAGCTGTTCCCAGTAAGCCAGTTCCTGTCAGAATTACAGGTAAGGCAGGGTAGAAGATTGGTAGCTCCCAGAAAATTTGGAACAGTGGAAGGATTATCCAACTCTTTCTGCCCCCAGGTTAGAAGTGGCAATTGGAGTTTCTTTTCCCAGGCTTATTCTGTGTTGAGGTAGGAGGTAGAAATGTAGTGACCACTGGTATACTTATATACAACACAGTTTCGTTTTCTCTGAAAACACTATCTTGTTCTCAAGTTCTAGTGTATGGTGGATTCTTTCTGTTCTCTAAGATCAGATAATAGCCAGTCCCTAAGGTAGCATTAAGAAAAATTGAAATGTTGGATGTTGGGTCCATCTCTGCAGAACAAGCTAGAGCTGAAGTTTCTCACCTGCTTGTTCTGCACTACACCAGAGGTGGAGCTGAGGAGAGCGCCATTTTATTTTCTGTAGTCCCCAGGGACATGCCTTATGATAAGCACCCTTAGCACTTTGAGACAGGCAAAATAGAAGCCAGTCTCTTAAGTAAGACCCAGGAAAATTGAGATGCTAGATGTTCAGGACAGCTCCTTCCCTGAGGAGGGAGAAGCTGAGAGTTACGAGTTAGGAGATTCTCTCTTGAACTTGTGATATTGTACTGGGAGTGGGGGTTAATCAGAAGGTAGGTGTCTCCAGTTTTTCCAACAGCATCAATATGGCTGTTTTTGGAGTTTTCTTACATAGGGAATCAATCCATTTGTTGCTGTTGAATCAGTGTGCTCATCATGGAAGGAGTATCTAGGACTTCATTCCCACCATCTTACTGATGCCACTTCCAAATTTCTTGAATCTATAAATGTATGACTTTAACTACATTTGAGAAAGTTTTGCTGATAATTTTTAAGGATTTACTTATTTTATTTGAAAATCAGAGAGAAAAAGAGACAGAGAACCTCCATCTTCTCCTTTATCCCCCCAATGCCCTCAACATCTGGATCTGGGCTGTGCTGAATCTGGGAGCCTAGAACTCTATGGAAGTCTTCCATGTGAGAGTCTGGAACCTAAGTACTTGGGTCATCATCAGCTGTCTTCTTAGGTCCATTAGTAGAAAGCTGCATTGGAAGTGGAGGAATCAAGGCTTAAACTTTCTCTCTGATAGAGGATGCTGGTATCCTAAACAGTGGCTTAGCCTGCTGTGCCACAACTGCCCTAGAGATCATTTTTAAAGAATATTTAACGTCTCAATGTCTCATTTTGTCTTCCTTCTCTGACAATCACATCGTATATATGCTGGGCTTTGATTTTGTCCCATAGGTACCTAAGACCCTCCTTTACAGATTTATTTATTTATTTAAAAGTCAGAGTTACATATACACACACAATGAGAGAGAGAGGGGGAGAGAGAGGGGGAGAGAGAGGGGGAGAGAGAGAGAGAGAGATCTTTCATCCACTAGTTAACTTCCCAGATGGCTGCACACTTGGCCAGGCCAAAGCCAGGAGCCAAGAGCTTCATCTAAGTCTCTCTCATGGGTGACAGGGGCCTGAATACTTGGGTCATCTTCTGCTGCTTTTCCTAGGCCATTTGCAGGAAGCTGGATTGGAATTGGACCAGGCAAGACTCAAACCAGCACCCATATGAGATCCCAGCATTTCAGGTAGCCCATTTACCCACTATACCACAATGCCTGCTCTAATTTATTTATTTTAAAGGCAGAATTATGACATAGAGGGAGACAGAGCAAGAGTGAGAGTGAGAGAGAGCAAGAGAGAGAGAAAGATTTTTTCCATCTGCTCATGTACTCCTCAAATGGCAGCAACCACCAGGTTTAGATTAGAATGAAGTCAGGAACCTGGAATTCCATCTGGATCTCCCACATGGCAGCAGGGACCCAAGTACTTGGGCCAACTTTGGCTGCCATCCCAAGCATGTTAGCAGCAAGTTGGTTTGGAGGCAGAGCAGCCATTGCTCAAACTGGCATCCTAAAATGGGATGCTGGAGTCACAAGTGGCAGCTTAACCTACTGCACTACAATGCCAGCCTCATGAGATTGTTT
Source organism: Sylvilagus floridanus (assembly GCA_949820135.1). Lineage (NCBI taxonomy): Eukaryota > Metazoa > Chordata > Mammalia > Lagomorpha > Leporidae > Sylvilagus > Sylvilagus floridanus. The sequence goes on along the minus strand of OX463236.1, from coordinate 29,356,429 downwards.
TTTTTTATAACTGAATTTAATTTTATCCATTTGAGAGGTAGAGACATGATGTGTGTGGGGGAGGGGGTGAGGTAGAGCATACTCATTCACTGATTCACTCCCCAAATGACAAAATTGCTGGAGGGCAGAGGATAGGAGCTGGAAACTCAGTCCAAGTCTCCTACATGGGTAAGAGGAACCCAACCACTTATGTTATCACCATCGTCCCCCAGGTTAGGCCCCAGCAGCAAGTTGTAATCAGGATCCAAAGCCAGGTTTCAAACCCAGGAGCTCCAACGTGGAATGTAGTGTCTTAGCTGCCAGACCAAATGCCCACCCTATTTGTTACTTTTTTCACTTTCTGTCTCTGTTTTTCAGATTGAACATTCTATATAATTCATTTTCACTGATTTTTTCCTATTGTCTATTCTTAATCTCAATCAATAAATTGCTAATTTTATAATTTTACTTTATCAATTCTATAGTATTATTTGATTCTTTTTTACATTTTCTGTTTTCCTGCTACCTATATTTTCTTGTATTATTACTATATTTCTTTTATGATGTTAAGCTATCATATTTATGATAGCTGCCTTAAGATCATTATCTGCTAATTATAACACACTCATCTCTAGATGCTGCTGTTGATCAGAGTTGAAACTTTGAGAAAAGCAATGGAGAGTTTAAAATTTAAGGAAACCATCACAGGCAGGTGCTGGCCCTGTCCTCTGTAAATTTTATATTTTATGTGCTTTGCTTGTTCAACTCAAGCATAGGGAGTTGTTGTTAAGAGTGTTATTTTCCTATTTTATTCACTTGTTGAGTAATTTTGGCATGTATTTTGGAATTTTGAATGTTATGAAATGGAGACCGGGCTCTATTATATCCTTCCGAAGTGTATTGCTTTTTCTGTTATATAGAAAATTCCCTGCGATGGACCCAAACTTTATGTTTTTGGCATCTACTTTAGCTAGGCTGCTCTGAGTGTGTGCTGCTCTGATATGGTTCATGTCAAGCAAGAGATCTTTGCTCAAACACTGGCTCCCTCTCCAGCTTTCTCTTTTTCTACACCCACTCATTTCATAGCAGCTTTGTTTCTGCTTCCCCCCCACACACCTCAACCCTGGATCCTGGTTCTTCAGGCCAAAAAGAATACATATTTTTGTCCAGGTACAAGTTGTTGCTTGTCTTCAGGCTAATATTCAGAAAAGTGGAAGATTCACCCTGTAAGACTCTACTCTAGTTTGTCAGGGTCCACTCTGCAGTGTATTCAAGTCTCCTACCCGCTCTGCATTATAGTTACCTGCAAGAAGATTTATCTGGAAGGATCATGATCAGTAATAATGGAAACAATCACATACCTGAAATGGTTAGAAATGGTTATTTTCTGTAAATGGATGAAGGGAACTTCTGGGAAATATGAAAAAATTAGGTTCTGTGTTTTTCCTCATTGGTTCAGAGTTAGATAATATCAATACTTGAAATATGCTGCAAGTTGTCAAAAAGAGAAAGGGTAAGTAGGAATAGTGTGTAGCCAGGGTTGGCGAAGGTTTTTAGTCCTATCACTCAGCTTTCTACAGAATGGTCAGGCATCTAAATCATTGTGCATAGGCCTGAGTTGCAGTCTGTGCCCAAGCTTGGTTGATGGAGGTCTCACAGTGGAGATGGTCCATGGCTGTGGTATCATAAACGGCATCTTAGGAGAAAAGGTGGTGGTTATAGTCAGCTATAGGGTGATGTTTCATACCTGAAGGTGATGTGAATTATAGCAAGATTCTAGCTGGCAGAGGATGGAATCTAAGCCTGTGGAGCTGACGAGAGTGAGGGATCAGCCAAATGCACTAGGCTCTGACAGACATCCAGATTCTGTTTTGTGTGCTTCATTTCACAGGAGAAAGTGGAGGGCAGCTGAGTTTGTGAAGGGAGAAGGATCACAGGAAAGAGGCCAGCGAAACCTATTGGTGCTAAGGCGAAGTCTAAGGACACCGGGATACTTACGTAATTTGAGTGACTTTTACCGAGTAGCTAATTTTAATCTTTGAGGCATTGCTTTTAGGCATATCAGGCTTGGTACAGGAAAATAAGTTTTAAACTTCACCAAAGGCTGGCGCCGCGGCTCAATACGCTAATCCTCCACCTTGCGGCACCAGCACACCGGGTTCCAGTCGCGGTCGGGGCGCTGGATTCTGTCCCGGTTGCCCCTCTTCCAGGCCAGCTCTCTGCTGTGGCCAGGGAGTGCAGTGGAGGATGGTCCAAGTGCTTGGGCCCTGCACCCGCATGGAAGACCAGGAGAAAGCACCTGGCTCCTGGCTTTGGATCAGCGTGATGCTCCAGCTGTAGCACTGGCCGCGGCGGCCATTGGAGAGTGAACCAACGGAAAAAGGAAGACCTTTCTCTCTGTCTCTCTCTCTCACTGTCCACTCTGCCTGTCAAACAAACAAACAAAAAAACTTCTCCAAAGAAATTATTTTTTTTTCTTAGATATTGCTGGACTTCATCAGGCAGCATCTGAACTAGTAGGTTGTTGTTATTAAATACTCATAATTGGGTTGAGCCAGGATGGCAGATTGAAAATTTCTTAAATTTGGTGTTCCTATCTGTGTATGCAGTATCTACCTGGATTGGCCTCTGTTGCTTTGTGGACTTGGTGGAAGCACAGGGAACCCACATAAACATGAATCTCATGCTGCCTGCTGTGTATTTAGTGATAAACTGTCCAAATCAATTTGGATTTGGGGTTTTCCTGGGATATACTGTGGCACACAAGTTGGTGAACTGCCCTTCCTCTCATAGCCATTCCTTGTCAAGCAGAACTGCTCTCTGACAACAGCAGAGAGGAACAGGGGCTGAGTTTCAGAGAACATTTTGTGATCTGCCATGAGAAGTCAACATGTACAGTTTTTATATTTCAAAGTTAGGAATGTTCATTTGGGGCCAGCATAGTGGGTTAAGCTGCCACCTACAGTGCTGGCATCCCATATGGGCACCAGTTAGAGACTCTTGCTCCACTTCCAATCCAGCTCCCTGCTAATGCACCTTGGAAAGCAATGGAAGATAGCCCAAGTGTCTGGGCCCCTGCCACCCATGCGGGAGAGCAGGAAGAAGCTCCTGGCTTCAGCAGGGTCCAATCTTGGCTGTTGTGGTCATTTGGAGAGTGAACCAGTATATGAAGATCTCTCTCTCTCTCTTTCTCTCTGTAACTCTGCCTTTCAAAAATTTCCATTTGGAGGACTGTGTTGTGATACAGCAGGTTAAGCTGCCACTTACAATGCCAGCACCCCGTGTCAGAGCCGATTCAATTCAGGGCTGTTCCACTTACAATTCAGCCCCCTGGAAATACGTGTAAGTCAGCGGTGGAAGATTTTCCAAGTACTTGGGTCTGTACCACCCACGTGGGAGATCTGAAAGGAGCTTTTGGCCCCTGGTTTTGGCTTGGCCTTGACATAGCAGTTGCAGTCATTGGGAGAGTAAATCAGTGGGTGGAAGATGTCTAACTCTTTCATTCTCTCTCTGTTACTCTGCCTTTTCAAAATAAAAAAAAAAAAATCAGTCCATTTGGACCAGTTAGCTCCTTAACTGCCAAGTCTATGCAAGTGTGTGACAAGGCAGCCTAGCAGCATTTTTGTGCTGTTTAGGGATTGCTTGATCATCTGCCAAGCTGGAGAGAGCAGGGAGGGGGGAGAGGAAAAAGCAGAGGAAAGAGGGGAGAGGGGAGAGAGGGGAGAGAGGGGAGAGAGGAGAGAGATCCATTAGCTGTCTCACTCCCCAAATACCTGCAATTAAATTCTGGCCTCCCGTGTTGATGACAGGGAGATCAACTACTCTGCAGAATGCCTGCCCCTTGAGTTCGTTTCCAAGTCTTACAAACTGAAATTGTAGAAATCATATAATATGCTCTTTAAGAAATAGTGTTAACTATCCTCTGTGGATACTTCATTTACTTCATTTAGACCTAAGTTTGATATACTTATAATCAAATGTTTTTCTGTTCCTGAACATCCCCCACTCCATAACCAGGAAGAAATATTCCTGTTATTTGAAAAAAAAATACTTAAAGTAGATGTAGATTTTCTACAGCTTATCCTTACATATTTGAAAAGGAAAATATGGTACTGTACATTTGATAACTTTTCTAATGTATATGCCACATTTTACACTGTGAAGTAAACCTGGGATCTAAAGTTGCCACATTGACACGTCCCTGAAGAAGATTATTTGGGAAACTGAAAATACTAGTGTCTTCAAAAATCATTATTTGTGATAGAAATAACTCATCTTTTGCTGAGAAATGGATCCGATTTTTCTTTGAATCACTAGAAAAAATAAGGAGAACAATTTATCAATTTTTCTAACACTTTTTGAATTTTTATCAATTTTTCTAGCTTTAATAGGAAGACAATAGTTCCAAATGAATTCCCTCAAAGATCTAGGTAGAGATAAAGCAGAATGTAAAAAAATAGTATGTGGATATAAATAAAATCAATATTAAAATTAAAAAAATCGCTAAATTAGACCAACTAATTCTCTGTAAATATGAGAGAACTATGATCGCATGCTTCTCTGTAGTTATTTTGCCAGTTTCCAGTGTAAAAATCTGAGTATGTATTAAACCTTAAAATACTGAGTATAATTATATACATTTTTGAATTAGAAGAATGACTACATAGGGATTTATTGTTAAACAACATTTGTTATGGAAAAGGAAAGAAGGAAAATCATTATTCATGGTGAGTAGTTGCCAAAGTAAAGTGAACAGGCAATGAGAGTAGCTCTCAGAGTGTCAACAGCTCGTAGAGCTTTCTCCTTTCTCCGTCCTGTTGGGTAGGTAAGTGATGCAACACCACCAATAGCAGTTAACGATAGTAGGAAGGCAAACATTTGTCCTTGGATTTGAAGGAAAACTCCAGGTCAGGTGGATTAATGGTAACTTTGCTTCATTCTGTGGCTCACAGAAGGTGGCCTTGTGTCTGGGAAAGACAAGGATGAGGGCCTACAAAGTCTGTATGGGAGGTATAGCTCACGGCTCTCTTTTCTCCACCTCGCCTTAGGATTTCAGTCTCCTAGTCCCTCTGGCCAATACTGAAAAGTGTTTACATGTGGAAATTACCAAGGACTTCTTTTTAATTTGAACCCAACTAAGCATCTCACTTGATGAAGGCTTTTTCACAGTCCTCAAAATCATCAGTAGCTTTATTGCTTATTCCTCAGGAGAAAAACACTTTGCATTAATAAAAGGAAAATATCTCCTTCTCCTGGCTGCATATTCATCTCATGAATACATGAGTACCCTAAAAGGTGTCAGAGGAAGTCTTCCGTTATTTAAATTTTACACATGAAAGTCTTTAGTACCTTTCTTAGGCCCATTAAGCAGGCCACTCTTAAGAGAAACATTTTCTCTGAGGATTGATAGAACTGTTCTCAGGAATTGTTCCACCTAACTTCTTCTATGGAAAGTCAGCCTTGTTTCTTTACAATGTTAGAGCGATGTTAAAAAGTCTATATATCTAATAACCACAACTCTGTGGCTACAGTCCTCGTAAGTAGTGATATCTGGTTGCAATAGGAGCTTTGTTATTTATTAAATAAATTAGAATCACCCAAATCTCTTCTTTAGTTCTCCTTAGTCCTGTAACAACAAGAACCTTCCTTCTTTTTAAAGTTAAATCAGATATTTCTTCATATTGAGAATATTCCTTCTCTCTGTATATATTTAGAATATATAGATATTCATTATCAAAACAAAATCTGAATCATCCCATTACATATCTAGTAGAAACTAATTATGATAAGATATAATAAAAAAATGATGGGGCACGCAGAAGGGACCAAAAATCATCTCAGTATATTCTGTAATTAAGTTTCAGTTCCCTGTGACTTACAGATACTGGTATAACTCTGTACTTCAGTCTGATTGCCAAGAATTTTCAGCCTTTGTTTCTGACTGAAGGGATATAAAATATGAATCTTTAGATATAAATCTTCATGCCTTTTTGATTAAAGAAATCTGGGAGGAAATAATATCCATGTGTTATTTTCTAATGATGTTTTTAGTGTGGAAGTTGTGTCGTAGCACATATTATGTGTTAATAGCACTTACTTCACATGCTCAGAGAAGATTTTATGAATCTGTTACTCTGTTCCTCAGATAATAACTGTTGTTTGAGCATATCCCAGAGAGTTGAAATTCTGAGGATTTAAAGTCAGTCGCCTTCTTCAAGAAAATTTATTCTAGCTAGAATATTAAGATATTTTGGATCCCTGTTTTTACATGATTTCTCTCATGTCATCATTAGAAGCCCTGAAGAATTATTTTTATACCTAAAAGTGAAAAATCATCCAGATGCAGATTAGACTTTAGCAAGCTAGTGGGGGAGACTGGGTTCAAGGTCCCATATTCTGATCTTAAGTCTAATGCTTTGATTATTTCAGAATATTCCACAATACACTGAGGGAGATCAATCACTGTTGGTGTTGCAAGCTACTCATCTTTAGAGGAAATGGAATTAAATCCTCGAGGGAAAAGAGAGCTTCTCTCTTCATTGTCTTTGGAAAAACAAAACCATATGGCAGGTTTTTCACCTACAACTTCATATTTCATAGGAAAAAAACTGTTTTCAGGTTCTGGAGTATGAGTCAGAACCAGAGAGGGCTAAATAAGGCTCCCGAGAGCAGAATGCAATAAAAAGTGACAAGGTAAAATGCCAGAGCTTTCAAGACTGTGCAGAGTGTCACCATCAGGGAAGGAGAGGTGGAGTTATTCTAGCCAATCCTGTTATGAAATAAGCATCTTTTGCTACATAAGATAGTTACCCTAATGTACTTGACAGTGGTGCCCTAATTTGGGGGATATTTGACATGTAGAAATGACATATTTGCAACTTTTTCATCCTAAACTGACACTAGAACTGGGTACAGAGATTCCAGTGAATACAGGGGTTTCTATCAAAAGAACTTTATGACATCATCCCACAATGCCACATCAACTTAAAAAAATAAATCATTGTAAATGCACTTACATATCACCAAGCTTAGGAGAAAATAGGATTTTCTGGAGCCATTAGGTAGAATATAAATTACTCACATCACGTTCTTACTTCAGGACTCTTCCTCTTGTTTCCTGGGTGTCGGCCACAATCTGTGTCAGGCAGGATCCACCAGAACCCTCTTTGCAAACACAAGTTTATGGTTGTAATGGACCTGCCAATTTGCTGTTGAAAAGGAAATGAAGAGCTGGTGAAAACTGTTGCATTTTCAATCTTTTAAGTGGCTTTTAGGTCTGCACTAATAAATTTTCAAACCGCAGTCCATAATTTTTAGTTCAACCACATAATTCTTATTTTGTTTACCATCTCAAGAGTCTTAGCATAAAAAGCTACTTTCATCATTCTAAACACTTAAGAAAAATTGCCTGCCGACTGGAATTAAAGGTAGTTTCCTTTTTATTTTATTGGTTTTTTTTACATCTTATTTCAGAATAGTTTTAAATCTACAGAACAAAAATTGTGAGGTAATGATGCAAAAAGTTACCATATGCAGCTTACTTCGTTTCTCCTATTAACATCTCATATCTTTGTCACAATTAATGAACCACACCCAGTTTTCTCAATTTTTTGTCTCTCCCATCCTTCCTATCTTCTGGTAATCCATGTTCTGTATGTAGATTAGAGTGTTTTTTTTAAATTTTATTTTAGCTCTCACATATGAAGAAGAACATGAGATTTTTTTGCTTTAAATTTTTTTTCATATATTTGTACTATTTTCATATATTTGTACTCTTATACTACTTCTTTTGAGAACTGTCTGTTCAGGATCTTTGCCCATTTCCTTATTTATTTATTTATAGATTTATTTGAAAGGCAGAGTTACAGAGAAGGGGGGAGGGAGAGAGAGAGATCTTCCATCTGCTAATTCACTTCTCAAATGGCCCCAATAGCCAAGGCGAGGCCAAGTTGAAGCCAGGAGCCAGCAGCTTCTTCTGAGTTTCCACTGTAGGGTGCAAGAGCCCAAGCACTTGGACCATCTTTTACGGCTTTTCCCAGGTAATGAACAGGGAGCTGAATCAGAAATGGAGCATCTAGGGGTCTGTGGGTTGCCGGCATCACAGACAGTGACTAAACCCACTGTGCCTCAATGTTAGCTCCTTTCCCCCATTTCTTAAGTGAATTGCTTGTATATTTGTGGTTGAGATTTTTTTTTTTTAGTTACTTATTTCCTCCCGCCCTGTTGATGTCTCTTCCCTCTAGTAACTGTTCCTTTGCTGTGCAGAAGCATCTGCGTTGACATCATTCCATTTGTCTAGTTTTGTTGCCTATGCTTTGGCCTCTTACTCAAGATGTCATCACCTATACCAGTGTCTTGGAGTGTTTCACCTACATTTTCTTCTAACATTTTCCTAATTTCTGGTCTTACATTTAGAGTTTTTTTAAAAAAAGATTTTTATTTATTTGAGAAGCAGAACTTCAGAAAGAGGGAAAGACTGGGAGAAAGGTAGTCTATCTGCTGGGCTGCAACAGCTGATCCAAAGCCAGGAGCCAGGAGCTTCTTCTAGGTCTCGCACATTGATATGGGGCCCAAGCACCTGGACCATCTTTCACTGCTTTCCCAGGCCAGTAACAGAGAGCTGGATTGGAAGAGGAGAAACTGGGATGTGAACCGGCGCCAACATGGGATGCCAGTGCCATAGACTGAGGCTTAACCTACTATGCCTCCGCATGGGCCCCCACATTTAGATTTTTGATATCTTGAGTTGGTTTTTATACATGGTAGTATAATTTTAAAATGTTATAAGAAAAATATTGTTCTTAAGTAGTACTAGGTAAACTCTAAAACTTTTGTTCAGATACTTAAAAAACATATAGGTACATAAAAAATAAACAATAGATTTGTATGTTTGAGCTTATTTCTTATTCCAATTTATATTACTATATGAGTTGTTTTATTGTTATTAATTATGTATAGAGATCACAGATAACATATATTAAAGCAACAATGTAGAATGAAAAGTACACCAGACTAGATTTAGATAATTTAGCCTGGCAACAGGCTGTGATTGGATGGCCTTAGATACTGCCTGGCAACAGGCTGTGATTGGTTAGGGCATAAACCGACCCTTGATCAGATTGACTGCCTTGGTTATTTAAGCTGCTGTGCCAACTGAAATAAACGAGTCTGAGGGCTGCTCGCTCCTCCGGCTCACTTTCACCTGACTCCCGGGGTCTGTGACTCCGTGCTTCTAGCCCCCAACACGCTCCTCCTTTCAGAACGAATCCACAGCAACACCATCCATTGCATTAGTTCTCCCTGTTGGCACCAACACAATATGAATCTAGTCCATTGTCCACCTTAATAGCTCTTTGTACATGCAGAGACCATGATCCTTCTGACTCACTTCCAGTCATGCCTTCTTGGACTCCTGCTGAGTTTTGATTGTCACAGTCACTCTGGCAACTTCTCTCTGAATAATATTGCTTTTATATATCTGTTTCAAAGAATATCATTCATAACTGGTCATATGCCTATTACAGTTTTGATCTGGCCATAGAGAATAGAATGGGGTGTCTCCTCCTCTGCTCTATTATCTGTATTTCTGTTAGTTCATAGTCTATTAATCTACAGCCTTTATTTATTTGTTTTAAATCAGATTTACACAGAGGCAGAGGCTTGGGTGGGGGGGGGAGTCTTCCATCTGCTGGTTCACTCCCCAGGTGGCCACAATGGCTGAGTTATGCCAATCCAAAGCCAGGAGCCAGGAGCTTCTTCCAGGTCTCCCACGTGGGTGCAGGGGCCCAAGGACTTGGGCCATTTTCCACTGCTTTTCCAGGCCATAGCAGAGAGCTAGATCAGAAGTCTAGATCAGGACTCAAATAGGTGCCCATATAGGATGCAGGCCTGCAGGTGGCAACTTTACCTGCTATGCCACAACGCCAGCCCTGAATCCACAGCCTTAGACTTAAGGTTTTAATTGATTTTTATAGTGGTTGGAATTTACACCTAACTCATCCATTCAAACAATATTTATAGAGTGCCTGTACTATACTATACTATATACTCTAGTCTCTTTTTTGGACAAATTAAGCAGTGAGCCAATCAATTAAAAATCCATATATGAGAAGTATACTTAATGAAAACTCCTAAGTTTTCCATGAGGTCTGTTGTTGAACTGCAGACTCCACCTTATAATAATGCATCATTATTTGTCTACATGCAACACTACTTTGTTCTAATTAAATTTTACCTTTAAAATATATAGTATTTTATTTTAGCATTATGAACTTTTATGGATTCTTAATTTTCTTATCTAATGCATATACATTTACTTGGCTATATGAGCGAAAGTAATAAAATTTGTACCATTATTCACAATTCTGGGCCAGGTCAAAATCAGAGTCCTGCAATTTAATCCAGAGTGGCAGGAACTCAAATATTTGAACCATTGCCCTCTGCCTCCCAGCACATTAGCAGACACTTCGATATGGGATGCAGGCATCCCAAGCAGCATCTTAACCAATGTTTCAAATGCCCATCCCTGTTTGTCAAGTTTTAAGATAACTCCTTGGAAAGCAGGACTCTCTGTACTTGTTTAGAGGTGGTGGATTAAGATGAGAAAGAAGAGAAATGGACTTATCCCTTGTTTCTAGAGCTGAACACAAATGGATTTGATTATAGTGATTGTCTCTTCAAGGAGGAGAACCAGACATCCCTATTGTTGAAGGTACTAACTGGCTCAGTCTTAATACAGCCACAGCTGGTGTTTACATGCCTTGCTGGGTGGGATACAGTGAGTGGAATGAAACCTAGCAATGGTAAGTTCTTGGGAATCAGTGAGGTGATCTGCAGCCACTCTGATGATAGTATGTGTGAAGAATTTGAATGGGACCTGTGTTCTCTAGGTTGGTGTTGACGTCAGGGATGTAGACTTTTATGGAGGCTACAAAAGGTAACTAGTAAAAACTATGGTGTTATGCCATAGGGAGAAATGCTATCTCGGCTCAGAAAGAAAAATGAGGGAAGATAAAGCAGATAGCTCCCCCATGGTGAGGAGGAAAGAACTGGTATAAAAAGACTCAAGGTACAATGTGAATTGGATCTTTGAGTCCAAGATATTAAAATATGCGACTAAATATTTTAATTTGATTCAACATTAGTTAAGAGCAAGAAAAATGAATTATGACCTCTACCTTAGGTCCAATTGGAAAGACTGAGATGTGAGCATATTGTGAAAACATGATTCAAGTGCTATCAAAACTAGCCAGAAAACACCAATAGTCTCTGTAAGATTATGAGTCATGGGTTTATATTGTGGTGCAGCAGGTAAAGCTGCTGCTTCCAGTGCTGGCATCCCATATTGGAGCATGGATTCAAGTCCCTGTTCCTCCACTTCTAATCAAGCTCCCTGTTAAAGTACCTGGGAAAGAAACAAATGCAGCCCCAATTTTTGGGTCCCTGCAACCTGCACTTGATACCAGAATGGATTTCCTGGCTCTTGGCTTTGCTTTGGCCCAAACTTGGCTGTTCTATTTGGGAAAAGAATCTGGAAGGAGGAATATTCTGTCTATCTGTCTGTCTGTCTGTCTTTCTGTATGTGTGTGCACATGTGTGTGTTTGTGTCCCTCTCTATCACTATGCCTTTCAAATAAATTAAAAATCTTTAAAAAAGATTAGGAATCAAGGAGATATGACACTGGGATTATAAGGATTGTTAAGGTCATGGTCAAATAGTAGTCATTTGGCAGATGGCAACAGAGATATAAGTTGGGGGGATCAAGATGCAGCAGTTTTGCATAAGCAGGCATAAATTATGATTCTGAGAATTTTATATGAATGAGACCATGACCCTTCACTCAGTAATTTTATTATCATCAAAACTAGAACCTGGAAATGCAGTGGTTAGGATGACTGATGCGTAGGGAGAAGGGTTGTGTTCAGCCACTGCGAGACCTGGCATGCTGTTCTAAAGGGTATAAGTTTTAATTCCCAGATGGCAGAAGATATCAGAAGATATCAAATAGTTAAGCAATGGTACAGCATTTGTATCATTAAAAACTGCTCACAATATGTAATGTTAAACAGGAAAAAATAATGAAGTGTTTTTGATTTATATCCTATTATTATTTTTTTAATTCTCAAGAACTTGGGATATACAAGTGACTTTTAGAAAGCTAGTCATGTCAATGAAACATGCTTATATTCATTTATAAGGGTAGTAGACATCATTCACAAGAAATCCAACTTCAACCCAGTGTCTGAATGTCAGGTAGCCAGCTCAGGTTGAGCTGGAGTGGTCTGACTCATGAGTTTTTCATGTGTTTAGAGGCAAGATGTTGGCCAGGTCTTCATTCAGCTAAAGGTTTGACAAGGATTGAAGAATAACCTTAAAAAGTCTTATGTATCTTTCTTTTTTATAAAATTTTTCATTTATTTGAAAGGCAGGGAGAGAGAAACAGAGAGAGAGAGAGAGAGAGAGAGAGAGAGAGAGAGAAACAGAGAGAAAGAAAGAACTCTTCTATCTCCTGGTTTATATCCCAAGTGACCACAAGATGGAAGACAGAACCAGGAACTCCATCCTGGTCTTGCATATGAAATCTAAATATTTGGGTCATCTTGTGCTGTCTTTCCAGGTGCATTAGCCGGAAACTGGATTGGAAGTGGACTAGCTGCAACTCAAACTTGCACTCCAATATGAGGTGCTGACATCACAAGCAGTGGCTTAACCGGCTGAACCACAATGCTAGCTCTTAACTTACATGTCTTTTGGTTGGAAGTATCAATTCCTCACTAGCTGAAAGAGAGGATGAAATTTTCTGCTTTTACAATTGTAAAAAAAATACCACAGGCAGGTGGCTTAAAGAGCAGAAATATATTTGCTAACAGTTCTGGAGGTTAGAAGTCTCAGGTCAAGGTGAGACAGTGTAGAAACAGAACTCATTAAATCAAGCCCCTCCCAACCTGACTTGGTCCATCTCCTGACCTAATACATATCTACATCTACCTGCAAACCAATCAGGAGCAAGGATGTCCAGGCCCTGATCTCAAAGTCTCTATTAAGGAATTCCCCCACCTGCACACATGCCCCGAATATCCCAATGTAAACCCTGTGTGACCTTCCTGGGGTGATGCTAATAGTAACACTGCCATTTTGAGCAAAAACAAATGAAAAACAATAGTACCTATGCAGAACCCCAAGCTGGAGGTGCCTGAAGTGTCATGTGCTTAGGAGATGAGCGAGAACTTCAGGCCAGGAGTAGATGAAAGTGTTTTATTTGAGGGGGAATGTGCTGTTGCCCTTGTTGCTTGTGCATATACCCACAATAAACCTTGTACTTGGTGTCTTATCTATTTCCATTATAAAGGAGCCAAAGAAGCTGGGGTCCTTAACAAAAAGTGTTATTCTTTTTGTTTCATGATGAGAACTATCTTGCTTCCTGGCCTGTAGACCACCTCATGGTCTTCACATTAATTTGGTATGCATGGGGGAGGGAAGGACAGGCTAGTTCTCTGTTGGATTAGAGCCCTACTTAAGGGGTTTGATTTAATCTTAATTACTTTTTCATCTACAAACACGTGAACTTGGGGGAGAGAGAAACATTCAGTTCATGGGGGCTGGGCATACTGTCTTAAATGAGTATAAACAAAGTAATGTGGCTTTTATTCTGATAAAACTTTCTTTTAAAAAAATAATGAGCCAGCTGTCTTTGGCTTATGGGGGCATAGTTTGCCAACATCTTTTGCATGTATCCCAGTTCTTTGACTTGTTAGTCAAGAGCTCCTGTTAAAGAAGGAATTATGAAAAATGTATACAATCTGTTCCAAGCTAGCACAAGCTTGCAAATGATGACTTTGAATTATTTTTTTCTTTTTTATAAAATGCTTTTATTTAATAAATATAAATTTCACAGGTACAATTTTTTTTGATTATAGCAGTTCTTTCCCCCATACCTGCTCTCCCAACCCCACACTGTCATACCTCCTACTCCCTCTCCCATTATATTTATATACAGAACATCAACTCTATACTAAGTAAGGATTTCAACAGTTTGCACCCACATAAACAAACAAAGTATAAAGTCCTGTTTGAAGACTAGTTTTACCATTAATTCTCATAGTACAACTCATTAATAACAGAGATCCTACATGGGAGTAAGTGCACAATGACTTCTTTTGTTGATTTAACAATTGACACTCTTATTTATGACATCAATGATCACCTGAGGCTCTTGTCGTGGGCTGCCAAAGCTATGGAAGCATCTTGAGTCCACTAACTCCAACCTTATTTAGATAAGGCTATAATCAAAGTGGAAGTTCTCTCCTCCCTTCAAAGAAAGTCACCTCCTTCTTTGACCCCTTCTTTCCACCGGGATCTTTCTCACAGGGATCTTTCATGTAGGTCATTTTTTGCCACAGTGTTTTGGATTCCATGCCTGAAATTCTCCCATTGGCTTTTCCAGATCTGAATGCCTTAAGGGCTGATTCTGAGGCCAGAGTGCTATTTAGGGCATTTGTCATTCTATGAGTCTACTATGTGGCCTGTTTCCCATGTTGGATCATTCTCTCCTTTTTAATTATATCAATTATTATTAATAGGCACTTGGTCTTATTTATGTGATCCCTTTGACACTTATTCTACCTTTATGATCAGTTATGAACTTAAACTGATCACTTTAACTAGGAAGATGGCATTGGTACTTGCCAACTTAATGGGATTTGGAGTCCCATGGCAAGTTTTTAGCTTTACCATTAGGGGTAAGTTTGAGGGAATGTGTGCCAAACAATACATCTCCTCCCACTCATATTCCCACTCTTATTTTTTTGGATTTATTTATTTATTTGAAAGTAAGAGTTATAGAGAGACAGGAAGGCGAGAGAGAGAGAGAGGACTTCCATCTGATGGTTCACTCCGCAATTGGCCGCAATGGCCGGAGCTATGCTGATCCAAAGTCAGGAGCCAAGAGCTTCTTCTGGGCTTCCCATGTGGGTTCAGGGGCCCAGGGACTTGGGCCATGTTCTACTGCTTTCCCTGGGTATAGCAGAGAGCTGGATAGAAAGTAGAGCACTCAGGTCTTGAACTGGCACCCATATGGGATGCCAGTGCTTTGGGCCAGGGCGTTAACCTGCTGCGCCACAGTGCTGGTCCTACCCCATTCGTATTTTTAACAGGGATCAATTTTCAATTGGATTTAAACACCTAATAATAATTCTGTCTTAAGTAAAGCATTCAACCAATGGTATTAAGTAGGAAAATAAAATACTAAGAAGAATAAAATAGACCATCATGACAAGGGCTGATCAAGTCATTGCTTCTCATAGTGTCAATTTCACTTCCACAGGTTTCCTTTTAGGTGCTCAGTTTTTTGTCACAGTTCAGGGAGAACATACGATATTTGTCCCTTTGGGACTAGCTTATTTACTCACTATGATGTTTTCCAGATTCTTCCATTTTTGTTGCAAATGACCAGATTTCATTTTTTTAATGCAGTGTAGTATTCAATAGAATACATATCCCATAATTTCTTTTTCCAGTTTTTCATTGATGGGCATTTAGGTTGATTCCATGTCTTAGCTATTGTGAACTGAGCTGCAATGAACATTGAAGTGCAGATATTTCTTTTACTTGCCAAATTTCCTTTGGGTAAATTCCAAGGAGTGTGATGGCTGGGTCATATGGTAGGGCTATATTCAGATTACTGAGATAGCTCCAAACTGTCTTCCGTAGTGGCTTTAACAGTTTGCATTCCCTGCAACAGTGGATTAGGTCCCTTTTTCCCCACATCCTCACCAGCATCTGTTGTTAGTTGATTTCTGTATGTAAGCCATTCTATTCAGGGTGAGGTGAAACCTCATTGTGTTTTTGATTTGCATTTCCCTGATGGATAGTGATCCTGAACATTTTTTCATGTGTCTGTTGGCCATTTGGATTTCCTCTTTTGAAAAATATCTGTTTAATTCCTTAGCCCACCTCTTACATGGCTTGTTTGTTTTGTTGTTGTGGAGTTTCTTGATCTCTTTGTAGATTCTGGTTATTAATCCTTTATCAGTTGCATAATTTGCAAATATTTTTCCCATTCTGTCAGCTGCCTCTTCACTTTCCTGACTTTCTTTTGCAGTACAGAAACTTCTCAATTTGGTGTAATCCCAGTTGTTAATTTTGGCTTTGGCTGCCTGTGCCTCTGGGGTCTTTTCCAAGAAGACTTTGCATGTGCCTATATCTTGCAGGGTTCCTCAGATGTTCCCTAATAATTTAATGGTGTCAGTCATACATTTAGATCTTTAAGCCATATTGAGTGGACTTTTGTGTAAGGTGTAAATTCGGGGTCTTGCTTCATACTCTGCTTGTGGAAATCCATTTTCCCCAGCACCATTTGTTGAATATACTCTCCTTGATCGAGGAATTGGTTTTAGATCCTTGATGAAATATAAGTTGGCTGTAGATGTTTGGATTGATTTCTGGTATTTATATTTGTTCCATTGCTCTAGCTATCTGTTTTTGTAGAGTATCTGGCTGTTTTCTTTATAAATGCCTTGTAGTATGTCTTGAAATCTGGTATTTGAATTCCTCTGGCTTTGTTTTTGTTGTATGATTGTTTTATTTATTCAAGTTCTCCTGTGACTCCATATGAATCTCAGCATCATTGTTTTCTAGATATGAGAAGATTGTATTTGGTATTTTTGTTGGTATCACATTGAATCTATCAATTGCTTTTGGGAGAGTGGACATTTTGATTATATTGATTCTTCCAATCCATGAGCATGGAAGATTTTTACATTTTTTGGTATCCTATTCTATTTGGTATTCTATTTCTTTCTTTTAAGTTTTATAATTCTCATCATAGAGATCTTTGACATCCCTGGTTATGTTTATTCCAAGGTATTTGATTTTTTTTTTTAGCGATTGTGAATGGGATTGATCTTAACAGTTCTTTCTCAACCGTGACATTGTCTGTATCTAAAAGGCTGTTGATTTTTGTGTTTTGATTTTATATCCTGCTACTTCACAAAACTCTGCTATGAGTTCCAATAGTCTCTTAGTGGAGTTCGTTGGATATTATAAATAAAAAAAAGTCATCTGCAAATAGTGATAGTTTGAGTTCTTACTCCCCAATTTGTATCCCTTTGATTTCTTTTTCTTGCATAATGACTCTGGCTAAACCTTCCAGAACTATATTGAATAGCAGTGGTGAAAATGGGCATCCCTGTCTGGTACCGGATGTCTGTGGAAATGCTTCCATCTTTTCCCCATTCAGTATGATGCTGGCCATGGTTTTGTCATAAATTGCCTTGATTGTTTCGAGGAATGTTCCTTCTATATCCAATTTTCTTAGAGTTTTCATTCTGAAAGGGTGTTGTATTTTATCAAATGTTTTCTCTGCATCTATTGAGATAATCATATGGTTTTTCTTCTGCAGTTTGTTAATGTGATGCATCCCATTGGTCGATTTGTGAATGATGAACTATCCCTACATACCAGGGATAAATCCCACTTGGACTGGGTGGATAATATTTCTGATGTGTTGTTGGATTCCATTGGCTAGAATTTTGTTGATGATTTTTGCATATATATTCTTCAGGGCATTTGGTCTGTAATTCTCTTTCTCCATTACATTTCTTTCAGGTTTAGGAATTAATATAATGCTGGATTCATAGAAAGAATTTGGGAGGATGTCTTCTGTTTCAATTGTTTGAATAGCTTGAAAGAATTGGAGTTAACTCTTCTTTAAATGTCTGATAGAATTCAGCAGTGAAACCATCCAGTCCTGGGCTTTTTTTTGTTGAGAGGGAATTTATTACTGATTCAATTTCCACCTTGGTTATGGGTTTGCTTAGGTTTTCTGTGTCTTCATGGCTCAATTTAGGTGGGTTGATTGTGTCCAGGAATCTATTCATTTCTGCCATTTTCCCTGTTTGTTGGCATACAACTCTTTGTATTGGTTTCTGGTGACTCTTTTTATTTCTTTGGTGTCTGTTGTTACATTAGGTTTTTTTTTTTTTTCTTGACAGGCAGAGTTAGACAATGAGAGAGAGAGACAGACAGAAAAAAAAGGTCTTCCTTCCATTGGTTAACCCCTCAAATGGCCGCTGCGGCCAGCACATTGTGCCGATCCGAAGCCAGGAGCCAGGTGCTTCCTACTGGTCTCCCATGCGGGTGCAGGGCCCAAGTACTTGGGCCATCCTCCACTGCCTTCCTGGGTCACAGCAGAAAGCTGGACTGGAGAAGGAGCAACTGGGAGAGAACTTGCACCCCAACCAGGACTAGAACCCAGAGTGCTGGCACCACAGGCAGAGGATTAGCCTAGTGAGCCATGGTGCCAGCCTGTTACATTAACTTTTTCACCTCTAATTTTATTAATTTGGGTCTTCTCTCTCCTTTTTTTGGTTAGTTGGTCCAATGGTGGGTCAATTTTGCTTAATTTTTCAGGAAACCAGCGCTTCATTTTGCTAATTTTTTGTAATGTCCTTTTTAAAATTAATTTTGTGGATTTCTTCTCTAATTTTAATTACTTCTTTTCTTGTTTGTTTTCTTCTGTATCTCACTGTTCATTCAGGAGTGTGTTGTTCAGTCTCCATGTGTATGCATATGCTCTAGAGATTCCTGAGTTGCTGTTTTCCAGCTTCATTCCAGTGTGGTCTGAGAAGATGCATGGTATTATTTTGATTTTTTTGAATTTGCTGAGACTTACTTAATGGCCTAGTATGTGGTCAATCCTAGAGAAAGTTCCATGCACTGCTGAGAAGAATGCATATTCTGCAACTGTAAGATGAAAAGTTCTGTAGATATCTGTTAGGTCCATTTGGTCTATAGTGTGGTTAAATCTGCTGTTTCCTTGTTGATTTTCTGTCTGGTTGATCTGTCCATTGCTGAAAGTGGAGTATTGAAGTCCCCCAATACTATTGTATCAGAGTCTAAGTCTCTCTTTAAATCTCTTAACATTTCTTTTAAATAGCTAGGTGCCCTGTAATGAAGCATATATACGTTTATAATAGTTACATCTTCTTTTTGGATTAATCCCTTAATCATTTATATAGTGGCCTTCTTTGTCTCTCTTAACAGTTTGTGTGTAAAAGTCTATTTTTTCTGATATTCAGATGGCTGTGCCAGCTCTTTTTTGGTTTCTGTTGTCATGGAATATCTTTTTTATCCTTTCACTTTTAGGCTGTGTGCATTGTTCTTGGAGAGTTCTGTTTCTTGTAGGTAGCAAATAAATGGAAGCCATTCAGACTGTCTTTTTCTTTTAACTGGGGCATTGAAGCCATTTATATTCAATGTGACTGTTGATAAGTAATGGCTTTGCCATGTCATTTTTCCAAAGATATTCCTAATTTATACTTTGAACTAATTTTGATCTTTTACTGAGAGATTTTCTTCCTTTACCTTCTTCTGTATTGATGACTATGTTTCTGTGTTTCTGTGTATTACATATCCTTAAACATCTTTTGCAGGACTGGATGGTTTAGTGACAAATTATTTCAATTTCTATTTGCTTTGGAAGGTCTTTATTTCACCTTCATTCACAAATGAGCATTTTCAGGGTATAATATTGTGCAATGACAGTTTTTTTTTTTTCTTTTGACTTGGTCTGTATCTCACCATTCTCTCCTAGCCTGTAGGGTTTCTGATAAGAAATTTGCTGTGAGTTTACTTGGAAATCCTCTGAAAATAATCTGGTGCTTCTCTCTTGCACATTTTAGAATCTTCTGTTTATTTTTACCATGGTGAGTTTGATTACAATGTGTTGTGGCAAGGATCTTTTCTGGTCATGTCTATTGGGAGTTCTGTGTGCTTCCTGTACTTGGACGTCTCTTTCTTTCTCCAAATCTGGGAAGTTTTCTGCTGGTATTTCACTAAAAAGGCATTCTAATCCTTTCTCTCTCTCCATGCCTTCAGGAACTTTTAGAACCTGAATGTTGGGTTTTGTTATAATATCCTCTAGAGTACCAACAATGTTTTTTAGTTTTCTCATTTCCTCTTTTTGTCTTTGGTTTGACTGTATACTTTCTTAGTCTTTATCTTCTAAGTCCAATATTCTCTCTTCTGCCTCACTGATTCTGTTTTTAAGGCTTTCAACTGCATTTTTAATTTATTCTATTGAATTCTTCATTTCATTTTGATTTCTCTTTAAGATGTCAGTTTCATGGGAGAAATTTTCTTTCATGTCTGCATGGATTTCAGTAGTTCATGCGTTTGCTTTTGATTAATTCTATGTAATCTTTTTTTTTTTTTTTGACAGGCAGAGTGGACAGTGAGAGAGAGACAGAGAGAAAGGTCTTCCTTTGCCGTTGGTTCACCCTCCAATGGCCTGTGGCCGGCGCACTGTGGCCGGCACACCATGCTGATCTGAAGGCAGGAGCCAGGTGCTTCTCCTGGTCTCCCATGCGGGTGCAGGGCCCAAGCACCTGGGCCATCCTCCACTGCACTCCTTGGCCACAGCAGAGAGCTGTCCTGGAAGAGAAGCAACTCGGACAGAATCCGGCGCCCCGACTAGGACTAGAACCTGGTGTGCCGGCGCTGCAAGGCAGAGGATTAGCCTATTGAGCCACGGCACCGGCTCTATATAATCTTATGATCAACTTTTTATGTTCCATTTCTTGCATTTCTTCTATCTATGTCATGTTCATTTGGGAGCATTATGTTTTCTTCCTTATTCTTGTTTCTTGGATTGTTGTGTTAGTTGTTTGGCATTTGTGGAGATACCCATTGGTTTTTCCTTCTTCTTCTTCTTCTTTTTTTTTTTTTTTTCCTGTGGTGGCTTTTATCATTGGACTAGACTCTATAGACTGCTTTCAATGGATTTCTAGAGCCTTGTAGTGAGTGTGGCTGGATAGCTCTGTTCAGTTCTCCAGAGTTAAGGGTGTGCCTAAGGTGACACACACCAGGTTTGGCATGGTAAATCTTTTCTCTCTTTTTTTTTTAAATCAGAATGGAAGTATATTCTACTCAGCTGAGCTCTTCTTCCTCAATGGAGACCTGTGCCCGAGTGCTAGCCCCAGTGGGTATAGTATTTGTCTGCTCTGTCCCCACACAAAGGATCTGTGCAATTCTCAGTGTAAATTCAGTTTCCCCAGCAATGTCTCTCACCAGGTAAACAGGAATTGCTGAGCTTGTGGTGTCTCCCACAAAGACTACTCAAAGTCCCAGCCACACCATTGTTCCTCCCATACTCCTTCAGCTTTCTTTTTTTATTTTCACAATCCCAGTACAGAAGCTTCACACAGTCACAAGATCCTAACCCCCTGTCATTTCTCCTCACCAGTCAGGAGTCTCTGCTTGGCTGTTTGCCTGGCACAGACTCGAGCTGGTGCAGCTGTTATGTATGTCCAAAATGGTACCCGCTCTATCGGCTTGTCACAATACACCTTTGTAAAGTATTCAGAGAGAGAGAAACATATCTGTCCCGGCCTTTTTTTTTTTTCCTCTTCCAATTTGGCTGGTACATTTCCCCCCACAGGACTTCAAGCCTTGTTCCTTCTAGGCTCTTCTTGCTACTTTTTTGCCAGTGGCTTGGGCTGTTGTGGTCTAGTCTCACCAGAATCAGCAATAGTTCCACCATTGGAAATAAGCCTTCCTATCCCGGGCCCAAGGAGAATTAACATACTGGTGATTATTAACTATATCTGTACTCACCTTTTTCCTCTCAGTTATGCTGTTGTTGCAATTATATCTATTCTAAAATGAGCTGGCTGCATATCAGATCATGGAAATGTGTAGGAACCAGCAAATATATTAGTATTGCTATAATCTATTTAAGCCTATAGGAATCTGCTTTAGGGAAGGGTCCTACAAGGATTCTTATTATAGCTATTTTATCTATCAGAATAGCAGAGATAAGAAAATAAGATGGTTATATCTAAATGTTCAAATAACTATAATAGAATGTTTCAGTGAAGAATCAGCAGAGTTTCTAATGAACAATTAAATGAGCCATTACAAGCAAATCTTCAGCAAACTGAGAAGAGAAAATGGATTATGAGGAATTTTCAAATGGCCAAAGCAAACAGAAACTAGTTCTGTTGACAAAGATACCCATGCCTAATGCATGAAACCTTTCCCTTCACAGATAGTATAATAGATATAATTTTTCCTGGGGTCTTTGGAACTATCAAGCTCTATGGAAAGAAAGCTATTCATTGTGATTCTTCTATTAAGTTTGTGTTCAATGAGCAGAGAAAACCTAGCTGATAATAAGTGGGTGGAAAGAGAAAAATGTGAAAAACTGATTCCAAATGAAGATTATATTGAAACACACTGTAATGGGGACCAGATGAGAGGATAGTTATCTAAGTCAATGAAGCATAACCTGGCTCCTGTCACTTTGTATTAAAGTTTTGGTGAAATCACTTTAGAAGAGCCAGGCTTATGTAGAAATGGGTTGTAGGTTAATCACCCCAAAGCCAATTCACCAAATGAAGAATTTGCCAAATGGCCTTGTTTCTTTTAACTGTATTAATTTTAGTTAATCAGTTTTCATGTTTTCTTCATAATAGCTTTTCAAGTAATGATCAATTTATTTTTCTTCCCATCTGTTAAATAATGTTCTTTTTGTTTCTACTATAATTGGAAACCAAGAATCAAAGGGAAAGAAAGACTGACAGGTAGAAGGACAAGTTTTTTATTACAGAAAATTCTTATTAGTATACTATTCATGATTATATTCTTTAAAGAAATAGCTTCATTTTTATGTTCATTTAAATTTATATTTATAAACGTGATTTATCTTTAAGAGAATAAATTTTATGAATATATTTTTATGATTGGTTTTATTGATGTTTTACAATATCAGGAATTTCATTTTCAATTGTAATTATATTTTTGTTTTTTAATGATTTATTTTATTTATTTGAAGGACAGACTTACAGAGAGAGGTAGAGACAGAGAGTGGTCTTCCATTTGCTGGTTCACTTCCCAAATGGCTGGAACTGAACTGATGCAAAGCCAGGAGCTAGGAGCTTCCTCCAGGTCTCCCATATGGGTCCCAAGAACTTGAGCCATGCTCTGCTGCCCTCCCAGGCACATTTAGGAAGCTGGATTGGAAATGGGGCAGCTTGACTGGAACTGGCTCCTAGTTGAGATGCCAATGCTGCAGGCCGGGGCTTTAACCTGCTGTGCCACTGTGCCAGCCCTGTAATTTTGTTCTTAAATAAAATCTCTCTTGCTTCTCTCTCTTCTTACCTCAATTCCACCCCCTCTTTTGCTTCTTAAAATTGTGTCATGAAGACAAAACAATCAGTTAAGATGGTCAGAATAAATAAATTAGATCAACTACTGAATTTTCTAATCTCTGTGGGACTTCAAATTTGTTGAAGAAATCCTTATTTCTACTATTTGCTAAAGGGCAAAGGATGATGATACTATGCTTTTAAGAAGAGCCAAACAGATCAAATCATTTACCTACTAGCGGTGCTTGGATTGAGCATTTTAGCTGTTTTGGATTATTCCTATATTAACTGCATCTTTGTTAGAATTTATGATCTTAATGTCAGATTGATTTAGGGTTTCTGTGAATATTATACAAGATTTTTAATCTCGTAGTGGATTTGTCACTTTACTCTGCATCAAATGTGGAGACGGGGAAGGATCTTCATACATTATGGCTTTTTAGAATATGTGTATATTGGCCGGGGCCGGGGCTCAATAGGCTAATTTTCCACCTTGTGGCACCGGCACACCGGGTTCTAGTCTCAGTCGGGGCGCCGGATTCTGTCCCAGTTGCCCCTCTTCCAGGCCAGCTCTCTGCTGTGGCCAGGGAGTGCAGTGGAGGATGGCCCAAGTGCTTGGGCCCTGCACCCCATGGGAGACCAGGAGAAGCACCTGGCTCCTGCCTTTGGATCAGCATGGTGCGCCGGCTGCAGCGGCCATTGGAGGGTGAACCAACGGCAAAGGAAGACCTTTCTCTCTGTCTCTCTCTCTCACTGTCCACTCTGTCTGTCCAAAAAACAGAAAAAAAAGAATATGTGTGTATGAAAGATTTTTCCCTAAGTGTGATAGAATGCAATACATTAAAAAAGAAATAAAGTTTAAAAAATCATGCTAGGATATTCATGCTTAGTCTAATAATTTTTAGGTATTCAGATAATCATCTTTTCAAAACAAATGCTGAATTTAAGGAAAGAGGAAATTATAATTTAATTGGATTATAATCTCTTAAGAGATTTTTTAAAAACCTACAGTAAAAACAAAAGTCCTGTGTTCAGTGATTCTTTTAATAGAACGACGTGGCCATTGAGCAATCTAGTCTTTTCAGATTACGTCATTGAGCTGAATGATGATGATTTTTTTCCTATGTGCGCTGTATATAAGGAAGATGAAAAGTAGTAGCAAGATAACACAATATTGAATATTTTAGCTATTATTTTTTTTATTTTTTTAATTTTTTTATTTTTTTTTATTTTTTAATTTTTTTATTTTTTATTTTTTTTTTATTTTTTGACAGGCAGAGTGGACAGTGAGAGAGAGAGACAGAGAGAAAGGTCTTCCTTTGCCGTTGGTTCACCCTCCAATGGCTGCCGCGGCCAGCGCACCGAGCTGATCCAAAGCCAGGAGCCAGGCGCTTTCTCCTGGTCTCCCATGGGGTGCAGGGCCCAAGCACCTGGGCCATCCTCCACTGCACTCCTGGGCCACAGCAGAGAGCTGGCCTGGAAGAGGGGCAACCGGGACAGAATCCGGTGCTCCAACCGGGACTAGAACCTGGTGTGCCGGCGCTGCAAGGCGGAGGATTAGCCTATTGAGCTGCGGCGCCAGCCAATTTTTTTATTTTTTGACAGGCAGAGTGGACAGTGAGAGAGAGACAGAGAGAAAGGTCTTCCTTTGCCGTTGGTTCACCCTCCAATGGCTGCCGCGGATGGCGCGCTGCGGCCAGCGCACCGTGCTCATTCGATGGCAGGAGCCAGGTGCTAGGTGCTTTTTCCTGGTCTCCCATGGGGTGCAGGGCCCAAGCACTTGGGCCATCCTCCACTGCACTCCTGGGCCACAGCAGAGGGCTGGCCTGGAAGAGGGGCAACCGGGACAGAATCCGGCGCCCCAACCGGGACTAGAACCTGGTGTGCTGGCGCTGCAAGGCGGAGGATTAGCCTGTTGAGCCACGGCGCCGGCCTTTAGCTATTATTTTTAAGATTTATTTATTATTTGAAAGGCAGAGTTACAAAGAGAGAGGAGAAGAGACAGAGAAAGACATCTTCCATCTGCTGGTTTACTATCTAAATGACTACAAAGACCTGGTCTGTTCCAGGTTGAAGCCAGGAGCCTGGAACTCCATCTGGGTATCTCACCAGGGTGGTGGGGGCCCAAGAACTTGCATCGTTTTCCTCTGCTTTCCCAGGCATATTAGCAGGGACCTGGGTTAGAAGTGGAACAGCCAGGACAAATGTCATTCTCAGGTGGCAGCTCAACCTACTGTGCCACAATAATGGCCCCAACATTTTTAAATTCACCCTCTAGAAACTGCTTAATTGATTTTCTACAGTAAGATCTCTAGGAAAAGCATAAAACCAAAACAAATAAACAAACAAAAAACAAAAAACAAATCTCCCCTTTGTTTTCTTAAGGAGTAGGCTACAAAAGAGCTCCTTTGCACCCTTTTAAGATTTGGTCAACTTCAGAGAGAAAACCAGTGCATCAACCTCATCAGGGAACAGTCTCCCTAGTTTCATGCTATTAAATTAGATGTTACGAGTAGACAACCTGAACTCTGTGCAAAAGCTCTTCTTCTCAGACTCATTTGGTTACTGAAGCAGGCATTTAAAGGGTGCCTTTCATGCTGACTAAACTAGAAATGAAATCGTCTTAGAAAAATAAGCAGGTGATTTGGAAGTCCACTGCTCCATTTCCAAACCTTTATTACCTGAGAATGCATTTGAAAGTCAGGAGGCAATAGTTGAAATGACAGGGTCATTTCACTAGGAAAAAGTTGTCTCAAAATTAGAAAATATTATAGAGCCTGACTTCCACAGATGATTGATTGATTGATTGATAAAACACTGGTCTGAATGAATGGAAACATTGAATTGCAAAATCCTTTCAAACAAAGGAAAGTTCTTTCAAATTCAATTTAGTTATTCAATAAGCTTAATAAAGTAGGCATTTTTGTGAAAGTCTTTATCAAATGGAATGGATTCATGAGCAGTGTATTAATTCCCTAGGACTCTGGTAATTAAGCACCACAAACGGGGCAGCTTAAAATACTAGAAATCTCATCTCACGGTTCTGGAGATCGAAGTCTGAAATCGAGAGAGCCCAGCATCTCGGCCTTTCAGCTAAGATCAAGTGAAGATGGCATCAGCCTGGTCCTTTCTGAAGCCCTTGAGAGAACATTTTCTGTGTCTGCCTCTTAGCTTCTGGTGTTTTCCAGAAAACCTAGTCTTCAAAATGTGTCGCTCCAATCCCTGCTTCTGTCTTCCAGGGCATTTTCCTTTCTTCATGTCTCTCTGTGTTCAAGCTGCTTTCTTCCCTCATTTTGTAAGGGTACCAGTTGTTGGATTAGGGCCCATCCTAATCAATGATGACCTCATCTTAAACAATCACATCTGCAAGGATCCTTTTTCCAAAGGTCACATTCTGAGGTTCTAGGTGGGGGACCCATCAGAATCAGCGTATTTAACCTCCAGCCTAGACAATTAGCTTCTGACTCTACTCTCACTTTTGAAGTGCTAAGGCTGTCATAGTCTGGAAAATGTATACAATAAAGTTGTTCAGAGTGAAATAACTGGTCATGGATAGCGATTAATGATGTTAGTTAGCTTGGCATCATCTTATCAAAACTGTGGGGAATAAGACAAACACAGCAAGAGAGTAAGCTGCGATTGAAACAGATAATACGTATGAGTGTCTATAACTGAATAAAAGTGTCTACCATGACTATGACTTCAAGTCTCTCTTGTATTGTAAACTGTTACAAAATATTTCTTCCCAGCTTCAGGGAATGAAAGAGACCCTCTCAATTATAATATAAGAGCACTTAAATAGTATAACATGTAAAGCACCTTCATCCATTTCTGGCTTTTGGTAGGGGAAAAATCAGCTTGAGTTTTCCCCTACCATCACTTATGAAGTTTGTGTGCAGGTAACAAAAGCTAACTTTTCCTTAGGGCTGTAGAAACAAAATTTCCGAATATTTTCAGAATATTTTCATCTTTTGTAATGAACATTTATTGATAAATTAATAGGATTAACTTTTTATACTTTTATATTACTTTTGCATTTTTTATATTACTCAGCTGACACTGAGACATCTATTGAGTCAGTATTTTTGCCTTTAAGACACAGATATGGATAAAATGTTAAATATGGTATATACTGAGACTTAAGAGAACTATATATAAGACTTTTCTGAAAAGCCTGGGACATTAAATTTAAAGTCCAGGCTCACAGAGTGCTCTGCCCCAGGGGCTTCCAGCTGGATTAAATATGTATCTATAAATAATCATTACTCTAGTTAGTGTGTCTGACAATTTTTCCTGTTCCCATCTGCCTGAATTTGGCACTAGATTGTTCCATGTACCCTGTTCTTAGAGGTTTTTCCAGGTATTTGATCACTTTCTTTGACTTCATTTCTGTTCATTTTCCCCTTAAAATCTACTTCTTCTTCCAGAACTGTAACTGTTAATGTTTGCTGGAGATCTGCTGTTTTTTTTTCTGATTCAATTCACTATGAAGCTGGACTTTGTGGTTTCTAGGCTCAGAAATATGCTTTCGTTCCAACCCCAATTTTCATGTGGTCCTAGGATCTTGTCAGGGTATGGCACATGGTGAGTGTTCAGTCAACTCTTGCAGATTTGATTTCCTGACTCCTCGGGTCCTGATTCTCATCATTATCCTCCTGCTGCTCCCAGGATTTGACAAGTCATATGTTTGTAATTAATAATAAACTCACAGAAAGAAGACAAAAGATTCTACCTGGTGCCTCACTGACATGAACCCAGTTTCTTCCCTGATAATTATTTGCTGTGGCCATTCCCTAATTTGGAGCTGGTGAATGTTTTGTACATATAGCATAGAGCCACATTTTAACTAAGGGAGAAAAGCAGTCTATCAACTGTATATTTTCAGAAGCCAAATGTCTAGGGAGTTTCCAATACATAGATGCTTTAGTACCAGTTGTTAACCATGTGCAAACCTTAAACTGATAGGTATTTATTTGCCATTATTATTCAGTGACATAAAATATTAAAGAGTCTTAGCAGTGTGGTGGGACAACGGGGTTTCCGGCTAAGCTTGCTTGCAGGTTCTCCCTCCGTGCATGAAAGATTTCAAATGTGGAGGTATAGAGATGCACAGGAGAGCAAGATTTCTTTGGAGCAGAACAAAAATGAAAGCACAAAGTCATACAAGAACGAAATATCCAAGAATGCAGAAGAACATCAAATAAAAACTCCTTTCCAAGGAAAAACTTCTAACAGTCAAAAACTGAAAAAACCTTGATAACAATAAAGCCCACAAATACTAAAAAAAAGCCTCAATCCAGAAAAATAAGAGCCCTGTCAACAAGGTTAGGCCACCCAAATGCCCCTGAGGCGTCTGGACTGAAGCCATATTGAATATTCAAAAAGTGGTGGAGTAATGGGTGGGGCTTAAGCACCCCCATTTCAGAAATAGTGGAAGTGTCATGGAGTCAAGGGCCTGATGGGAGTCATTGTGGCCCCGTAGTACTGAGAGTATAATGACATTGTAATGACCTAAAGGTCACTAGGGAACATATCCTGCAGTGCTGCTGGATATTTCTAGCTAGAACTGGTTGTAAGTTGATAACATTGTAGAAATTGCAGTTCCGCTACTTGGAAAGGGGTGTGGGCTTGCTGGTGCTTGGGAGCTGGGCCTGCCCCATGCACAGAAAGGGATGTGGGTCTTGTGCTCAAGAAAGAAAGGGAGCCTGGATGGTGCACAGATGGGCACCTGTCGCACAGGCTGGACCAGGCTGTCATAATATTGGCTTGCAGCTGTCCTGCAACAGGCTGGCTGTGGCAATAGAACATGTGATTGTCCGGAGCTGTCAATCATTGCCTCTGCAATAAATGGTGAACTGTCGATGACGGTTTGGGCTTGCCAATTTTGGACTTGCACTGCTTGGTTGTTCAGCTAGGGCTGTCAAACTTCAGTTTGGCTAGAGCTGTCAATCATTAGCTCCTTCCCCTAACTACCTACCTTCTCACAACAAGAGTTATATATGGAAATAGGAATAAAGTATACATTAAGATATTTATCTTACTCTTCTTGGGCTGTTGTGTAATAAAATCCATGTAGTAGGTAATTTATAAACAATAGAGATTTTCTTCTCTCAGTTTTGGAGACTGGGAAAACCAAGCTCACGGTGGAGCAGATTTCATATCCAGTGAGGCCTTCTTGCTGGTAAAATGGTACCTTCTTGTTTGTCCATTCATGGCAGAAAGGGCAAGGGAACTCCCTCAAGCTCCTTTGGTGAGATGGTGGAGCCCTCAGTCTCCACCTCAGCTCTACCTCTTAATACAATCACATTGGGTGCTAGGTTACAACATTAGAATTTTGAAGAGACAGCAAAATTCAGCCCATTCCACTATCTAAAATGAAGTAATTGTGATCATTAATTTTCCAAATGATTGTATTACTAAAAATGACTTAAAGTGATTATTTATTTAGTATTTGTTTATGTATTTGAAAGAGTGACAGAGAGGGAGAGATGGAGATCGTCCATCCTCTGATTCATTCACCAAACGGCCACAACAACAGGGACTGGGCCAGGCCGAAGCCAGCAGCTTCATCCGTCTCCCACATGGGTGCAGAAGCCCAAGCTCTTAGACTGTCTTCCACTGCTTTTCCAGGCCATTGGCACAGAACTGGATCAGAGCTGGAGCATCTGGGACTCAAACCTGCACCTCTATGAGATGCTGGCATCTCAGGTGGAGGCTTAAGCTGCTACGCCACAGTGCCAGCCCCTAAAGTGATTTTTATTCTGTCACTTAAAAGAAGTCAAAATAGTACACTCAGTTACTGTAGGCAAGGCTGATGTTTTTGCAAACAAAACTATGTGTAAGGAATTTTCTTTGTGTTAGAAATGTAAATACTTATATTACTAATGGAAACTTTGTTGATTTATATGAAAGGAAGCAAACATATGAGGGGCCTTCAAAAATTCAAGCAAAATATGCATTGTGAGAAAACTACACATCAATTAACAATTTTTTCACACCACAATAAACCTATTTTATAACTTACATTTTCCTCCAAACTTTAAAAAGTACTCCAGCATGTATAAAAGATAACTTCTTTGCAAGTTCCATTTTAGCTTTAATAGACTCTTGAGAAGCTATTAATGTCTAAGCAGGTTTAGAATTTCAATAATAAAAGGATACTCTCTGGATGCAGCATTTTTGTGTTTTTAATTTCAAAGCCTCTGTTATGGCATTCACATACTAATTAGAGATATTAGTTTTTCCATTTTTTCTCTTAATCTTTTAAGCCACAACTTGGATGATCGGAGATGATAAATATAAATATTTAATATGCAGGATTGTATGTAATCACTTGTATTTATCTAGCACTTTAAGTTTCCAGCTCCATCCGTGTTGTTAGTCATTCACCCAGCAGCCCTGTGCCTATGAGCTTATCAGCTGTATTTCTAGCAAGAGGAGGCAGGTACAAACGTTGAGATAATGGACTTGGGTGTTGGGCGTCTGACTTTGTTCCTTTCTCCTTGATCTTGATATATGATAGAAGACAATATCTGCTTATTTGAAAGAATCAGCTAATCCCTATTTGAGTCCTATTGACTGGGGACAGGATAAGGAATTACATGATTAGAATTAGATAAGTGGCTTGTTTTTTAAGGGTTGGGTTTATTTGGGAGAGAAATGTTAACAGTTTAACTAGTTTAAACTTAGTACTTCTCCTGTGTTGGGCTATGTTATGGTTAGTGTCCCCCAAAGGCCTATGTGTTGAAGATTTGGTCATCTGTTTCAGGTTAATTGTTAATAGTTTAATTCTAATGATAGATAAATTAAGGGTAGAGACATGGAATATTTATGGTGTGTAGGAAGTGAGCCTGGTGGGATGTCTTTTGGTCACTGGCGTGTGCCCATGGGGCTGTTGGTAATAAAGGCTGAATTAGGCTTAGATGCTCTTTCTCTGCTTCCTGGACCACCAGTAATCCTCCTACTGCGCATATTCCACCATGCACTACTGCTGTCAGACGCCAGACTGCTGACACCACACGATCTTGGACTGGATCCTCCAAAGCTGTGAGCAGAAACAAACCTCCTTCATTTGTAAGTAGCTGCTCTCAGATATTTTGGTTAAAAGATACTTTGGTTAAAATAATGAAAAGTTGACTAACATAGACCAGAAACTGAAAATTATTAGTGCTTTCTTCTGTTACCTGCTTTATTCAGTTTTGTCCTTTCAGTCTTGCCTACTTCAAGTCGTTTCCCAAGCTGCTAACTTCTAGCAGCTGAGCAGATGTCTGTGGGTGCAAATCTATTATTTACTCTTCAGAGTCTCTCTGGAGCCCTAAACAAGAAAGTGAAGCATCCAAACTGACCTTGTCCCATTTGGGCTCCCGACCTCACTCAGCTCAGAGTTAATGTTGTAGTAATGTGACCCTTCTTGGAGTTTTTTATATCACCACACCCTTGCTCCCTGTTTTGTTTCTACTTCCTGGAATACCTTTCTTGAACTTCAGGTGGGCTAAGTATCTCTGCCCCAGGCTACCATCCTTCCAGTTTTCAGGACAATAGCACTATTAACAGCACTGGCCTCACACTGAGTTTGATCTTACAGTCTGCCTTGTACTATTTGGGGAAATTTAACCTCCCCAAACCTTCCATTTCTCATAGTAAAATGGATATTCACACTAATAGGAGTACCAATGCTAGGTAGCAAGGCAAATATTCGCCTATGCGTGTTAAAGGGGCCAAAAGGAAGAGACAAAAAGCTCCCGTGGCAAGCAATATAGCAGCCTTAGAAGCAGAAGCAGGCCTTGGAAGCAGACCAGTATTTACACATCAAAGTCTGCCCAAGCACAGTGACTGCAGGTGGTCACAGCCTCCCTTGTCCCCAGAGAATCTTCCCAGCCCAGCACCCTGAGGGCTACCCTGTCTAATAACATCAGGTGGTAAAAACTTGGGAGGAATTTCATACCTAGGAAGCCTTTTTCCAGAAGAGGGAAAAAGGAGGGGAAATGGTGGGAAGAAGTGGACCCCATACCCTTATAAACCGCAGCCTAAAGGTAAACTGCATACTCTTTCAGACTCATCTGAAGGTTTGTTTGATGTACCTCACTGACATTTGCTGCCTTGCTCACTGCTACTCTTTGTCTCACATTTAAAGTTCTTATGGGAAGACAAGAACCTCTATTCTAGCCATCTCTGCTAACACTTAACTCATAGTGGGTTCAGTGAGTTAATGTAAGTGCACCTCAAAAAGTTAATGGAAAATGGAATTCAAAGCTGGATTTATTTTTACACAAAACATGTTTGAAATCCATGGTTTTTTTCATAACCCAAATTTCCCATGAATGCTTTAAAGATCCTTCCCATGAATGGATTTCAAAATATTTTTTACCAAAATCAATTTATATTTTAATTTTATTTTTCCGTGAGTACTGTGAAGTTCTCTGGTACAAATAAATCACTTTAACATAGAAACTTCCATGTTGTAAATGTATGATAAATATTTTAATTACAGTGATCATATTTTTACATAACTTACCATCATTAAAAATATCACTGTTATAACGACTTTTACATTATTCCTTCCATATCATCTGCCCCATGAGTTTATCTCCTAGATCACCTGCTCCTATAAAGCAGCAGTCATCCTATCTTCATCTCTGACTCCTAAGGGGTGTGTTGAGCCTACTTCATAATAGAAAACCAATAAATGTTAGATGCTTACCATATTCCCAGCTTAAATTCTAAATTTAGATTCAAATGTCGTGCTCCAGAGTTTGTAGAATGGCTAAGTATGATGTTTCCCCATAGGCTGGAGGACCAGAGGATACATTCATGTGCCTTTCCAGTTCCTTTAGTGTGGCCTCTAATGAGTATGCCTGAGGTTTTCTCACGGCCATTCTCTGTTGTTTCTATAGGGTTCAGACTCTAGTGGACTTACATTCTTTAGCATTTAGAAGGTGTTTAAACGTGGAATTCTGTTGTAAAGTTCAGCATTAAATAATATCATCACTGTACTTTGTGAAAATATTGATGATATCATTTCATGTCTTTGTATAAAATCTGAAGGTAGAAACAGCAGACAGCAGCCCTCTTCTACAATATCTTAATTTCTCACATGTCAATAGAAATTATAGTTCTTTTCTATTTTGAGGATTTTTAAATGTGTGGATTTTTCACTTATCCAAAAGCAATTCTTTTAAAGGGAGTAGATTCTTCAAATTTAACTTTTAACAGGTCTGTTTCTTTAGCCAAGATAAGAAAGGTCTTGAGGAACAAACAATTTCCTGTTTTAATCTTGGCAGGACTTATCAATTCTGATGGCACAGAGTTCTAAATTTAAAACCAATATTGTTGAATGGATATGGATTAAAATTTACTATCAAATTCTATTATCCAATTGTCTAGAAGATTGACATATTTTTGGTTATGGTATTACTCAAAAAAAGTTCAGGAAGAGTTGTGTCTGTTGAAGAGACAAAACCACTTTTTCCTCTACCCCTCTTGGGTTCAATAATTAGGAAGGACCTGCAAATTAGACTGGCAAATGACAAATTGATAAGAGAAAAGGCAGAAGTTCATTTATATGAGCATCCAAGCAGATACATGTGAGTACTACTGATGAGTTATTAAAGGAGTGGTTAGAACCTGGGGCTTATGAATATAAATTTTAATGAAAGAAAAATTTATGGAGAAGTGACAAGACAGAAGAAAAATGCATTAGGCTTTTAGTGGCAGCAAACATTAGGAAGGTAAATGCAGAACCAGGGGAAGATACTGGTGGTTTTGGCTGGGTTTGCTATGTGGATTCATTCCTCTGATGCCTTCTCTACAAGTCTAAAATCATCTCTAATAATTAAGAATTCCGCTGAACTTCCTAGTAGAGACTGGGCAGTCAGAAAGTTTCTTGTATCTGCTTCTTTTCAGCTGTTTTCAGCTCAGATAATCCTTCAAAGTGGCATGTTTTGGAATGGGCTACTCTGAGCCCTTTCATACAAGAAGTTGCTCCCTTGGAGAGTTTGTCCATACTGTGTCATCTCAATAAATACTTTAGGACTTGAAATAGTTGCAACATAATTGTAGACACCTCTGTGGTACTAAAATTCAGCAAGAGATTAGAATAGGAACTTTGGAAGTACATTGCTGAGTAATTCTACTTACCATTTACTAAATATTATCTGGAGACAGTTATTTCAGTCTTTTCCTCATAGCTACCCAATAGGATGATTATGAGTAATATTTGAGAACCTGTTGCTGTAGGCAGCCCCAAAATTAGGTATAAAATTTAGGAGTTCTAGGAAAGATCTCATTTTTTTCGAAAGCTTTTATTTAATAAATATAAATTTCATGGGTACAGCTTTTCAAACATAGCGGTTCTTCCCCGCATACCCATCCTTCCACACCCAAACTGTACCACCTCCTACTCCCTCTCCTGTCCCATTCTTCATTAAGATTCATTTTAAATTAGATCTCATTTTAATCAACCCTATGTCACTTACATTGACAGATTTTAAAAAACAGGAGGGATATTTCTTGGATGCTTTGGAGAGAAGAACTGCATGAGTATTTTGTTTTACCGCAGTTTCTCATTCTTCACTGAAACCTGATATCCTGGTCTGCTTATTCTTCAGATAGCAGTGCTGGGATACTACTAAGCCTTCCTGGGATCATGATTTGACTAGACTTGCTACGTCTTCAGGACTGAATGCTAGAATACCAAATGGCTTGGGCTGTGTGTGTCATGGTTTCATCTATATAGGAAGGGTATGGCAATCTAGTCTTTTTTTTTTTTAAGATTTATTTATTTATTTGAAAGACAGAGTTACACAGAGAGAGGAGAGGGAGAGAGAGAGAGGTCTTCCATCTGCTGGTTCACTCCCCAGTTGGCTGCAACGGCCGGAGCTGTGCCCATCTGAAGCCAGGACCCAGGAGCTTCTTCCGGGTCTCCCACGTGGGTGCAGGGGCTCAAGTATTTGGGCCATCCTCTACTGCTTTCCCAGGCCATAGCAGAGAGCTAAATCAGAAGAGGAGCAGCTGGGACTAGAACCAGAGCCCATATGGCATGCCGGTGCTGCAGGCCAGGGCGTTAACGCTGCACCACAGCGCTGACCCCTACAGCTCTAGTCTTAATTCCTGATCAGGCTCCTACATTATTACTGACCCATCTGAACTTATGTATCTGAAAGAGACACTATATCTCTGAAGGTTATGTTAGAAGTGGAGATTTTATTGAATGTTTTTGCCTTTAAATTAAAATACATATATTAGTGGCTAAGTTATTTTCTCTTATTTATGTAAACCAACTAAGTTAATAATATTTGACACTTTTTTGGACTAATACAGATTGCTAATTCACTCACTTCAAGTATTATCAAAACCTAATAATTAAACATCTTAAGGATAACTTTCAATTTATTTTTTCCAAGGAAAGAAGTCATAATATTATTTTGGAAATTTAACATATTGATTATGAAAGAGTCTATAAAGTGCTCATAATGTAGCAGTTCAATTGATTCTAAAACTTAAATGGAAAGGAAAAGGACTAGAATAGCAAAAGTGATTTTGAAAAAGTATAATAAGAGGTTTCAAATTACCAAAGTATAAGGCACATTAAAGAACTGCAGGTATTAAACAATGTAGTAATAGCGAAAGCTTAGACACATTGATCAAGGAAATAGGTTGGCAAATTGAGAAATAGATACACACAAACACAATCCATTGAATTTTGACAAAGGAATAAAAACAAATGGAACAATTGCATATCTATATGTAAACACATAAAGCTTAAAACATACCTTACAACTTTCATAAAACTTAAAATGTCATAGAGATGAATGTAAAACACAAAACTAACACTTCTAGATGAAAATTTAAGTGACATTCTGAGTTTTCTTGGGTGTAGCAAGAGTTTTTATATGAAACATTGAAACCACTAAAAATAAAATAAAATTTCAAATATTTTGTTTTATCAAAATATAAAACTGTGGAAGATACTGTTAAGAACAATACAATCCCATCAACATTGCATGCCATCTCACTAGTCCAAGTGATCAATTTCAGTTCAGTTGATCACACTGATAGGTCTAAGAGTCAAAGGGATCACACAAACAAGACTACTGTCTGCTAATACTAACTGATAGAACCAAAAAGGGAGAGAATGATCCAACATGGGAGGTGGGGTACACAGCAGGCTCATAGAATGGCAGATGTCCTAAACAGCACTCTGGCCTCAGAATCAGCCCTTAAGGCATTCAGATCTGGCTGAAGAGCCCATGAGAGTATTTTAGGCATGGAAAACCAAGACACTCTGGCAAAAACAACAACAACAACAACAACAAAACAAAAACAAACAAAAAACAAAAAAACACCTAAATGAAAGATCTCTGCAAGTGAGATCCTAGTAGAAAGAATAGGCCATCAAAGAAGGAGGTACCTTTCTCTGAAGGGAGACTATGACCTCCTCTAAATAAGATCAAAGCTGGCGAACTCAAAAAGCTTCCAAAGCCTTGGCAACTCATAACTAGAGCCTGGGGAGATTACTGACGCCATAAACAAGAGTGTCGGCCGGTGCCGTGGCTCAACAGGCTAATCCTCCGCCTTGCGGCGCCGGAACACCGGGTTCTAGTCCCGGTCGGGGCGCTGGATTCTGTCCTGGTTGCCCCTCTTCCAGGCCAGCCCTCTGCTGTGGCCCAGGAGTGCAGTGGAGGATGGCCCAAGTGCTTGTGCCCTGCACCCCATGGGAGACCAGGAGAAGCACCTAGCACCTGGCTCCTGCCATCGGATGAGCGCAGTGCGCCGGCCGCAGCACGCCATCCGCGGCAGCCATTGGAGGGTGAACCAACGGCAAAAGGAAGACCTTTCTCTCTCTCTCTCTCTCTTTCTCTCACTGTCCACTCTGCCTGTCAAAAAAAAAAAAAAAAAGAGTGTCAAAATGTTAAGTCAACAACAGGAGTCACTGTGTACTTACTACTCATGTGGGATCTCTGTTCTTAATGTGTTGTCCAATGTGAATTAATGCTATAAGTAGTACTCAAACGGTATTTTACACTTTATGTTCTGTGTGGGTGCAAACTGTTGAAATCTTTGCTTAATATATACTAAATCAATCTTCTGTATATAAAGATAATTGAAAATGAATCTTGATGTGAATGGAATGGGAGGGGGAGAGGGAGATGGGAGGGGTGTGGGTGGGAGGGAAGTTATAGGGGGGAAAAGCCCTTGTAATCCATAAACTGTACTTTGGAAATTTATATTTGCTAAGTAAAAGTTTAAAAAAAAAGAACATTAAAAGACAAGTCACTCAGTTTAAATATTTGCATATTATATGTCTGTTAAAATAGTGGTATGTTGACTATATAATAGTTTCAAAACTGTGAAAATAGAAAAATATATCAATTTTAAAAATTGAAGATCTGAATAGACAATTTAACCAGATTACCAAGTTTAACATTACCAGTGGCAACAACATATATCAACATCATGAACTTCCTGAAATTACCCCATGAATATACCATCCATTTATAATTCTGAACCAACAGATTCATAACTTTATTCTGAACATGAAGATATATTAAACAAATCAGATTTGAGGCACTTTCTAGAAAATATCTAAAAATTACTTTTTAAATGTGTCAAGGTCATAAAAGAAGATGAGAATTTTAGGAGCTATTGAGGAACAAAGAACTTTGAAGGTTATAGGTAACGTGGGATCCTGCATTGGATCCTTTAACAGAGAAAGGACATTAATAGGAAAACTGCCATAACCTAAATAAAGTCAGCAGTTTAAGAAATAGTATTTGTGTTTATTGATTTTATATGTCAACTTGCCTGGGCTGAGGGTTGCCCAGATAGCTGAAAATACATTATTTTTGGATATATCCACGAGGGTGAAGACTGAGTAAAATGATCCACTCTCACTGATGTGAGCAAACATCATTCAATCCATTAAAGGTCCAACCAGGACACAAAGGTAGAGAAAGAATGAATTCTCTCTTTGTATGAGCTGAGACATCTGTATTTTCCTGTCCTTCGAGAATGTGGTTTTCAGGCTTTCAGACACCAAGCCTTTCACCTGTAGCCTCTTCATTTCTCCAGCCTTCAGTGTCAAACTGAGAGGTGTACCATTGGCTACATTCGTTCTCAGGATTTTTTATTTGGACAAATTAATTACTCCACTGACTTTCCTGGTTCTATAGCTTGCAGATGAAATATTGTGTGACTTCGTGGCCTCTATAATTGCATGAGGCCATTCCCATAATGAATCTCCTCATATGTATTTAGAGAAACAGAACCAATAGGATTAACATAAAGAACCTTGACTAATCTAGTATTATATTACTGTAATTTCTTAATTTTGATAGTTGCATGATTATGTAAGATGCTAACATTAGGGAATTCTAGGTGAAGAATATGAGAGAACTCTGTCCTATTTTTGAAATTCTTCTCTGAGCCTAACGTATTTCAAAATAAAAAGCTAAAGGTGTGTATAATTACATGTCAATTATACATCAAAAGAGTTGTCAAAAATGTTAGCATTTGAAAAGGACTATAAGGTATTTAGGATATATTAGATGAGTTAAAATAAGTACCAAGAAAACTAGACTGAATTTAGAGATCAGAAGATTTTGGGAGAGAGTTCTTTAGAGATAAAAGGAAATTCAACAGAATATCTAAGGATTGAAAGTTTAGAAAAATGTTCCAGATATTGTAAAGCCATAAAAATGGAAAATTCATTTAACATTATACTAGAATGCTCTCTTTTATGAGACAAAGGACTTACCTAACAATTGGATCCATACAGTAGTAAATGTAATTTTAACAGTTTTCTTCTACAAGGAGAGAATTTATGCACTTACCAGTCTCCACCTGACCCTTGCAGGTGACACACTATCACCAAATGAAAAATAGAGAGAAATTTGCAGTGATTTGTGGGATAAGGAATTATAGGTTCAAATATCTTTGAATTTGCATAGATCCATCAGAGCAATGATGAAACAATATCAGCAGAATGGGTGGATGAGGCAGTTAAGAGAGATATGCACATTAGGAAATCAATATTCAAATGGGAAGCAGATTACACACTAAAACTTAAATATAACAAAAATTATTTGGAAAAGATAATTACCAAAAAGTACTAAAGATGCAGAAAAGCTGAAAGAAATTGTGGGCTGGATTGTTGATGAAA
Organism: Sylvilagus floridanus; assembly: GCA_949820135.1. Taxonomy (NCBI): domain Eukaryota; kingdom Metazoa; phylum Chordata; class Mammalia; order Lagomorpha; family Leporidae; genus Sylvilagus; species Sylvilagus floridanus. The sequence continues at coordinate 29,317,146 of OX463236.1, read as the reverse complement.
GGGCAAATTTGAGACAAATATCTATTCTTTATTGTAAATATTTGTATGGCCCTTAGCCACATACTCATATGTGTTATGAGTTGGGTAGGATTTCTCTCCCCAACCTCACACAGCTGTTTGAGCTTTGATGTCTTCATGCTCATGGTTGATGGATGAAGGATGCAGATTTGATCTAATGATGGTGTCTGGATGGGGACGATGCTGAGAGGTCTGAGTCATTCGGAGCACACCCTCAGAGGGTGGCTCTCCTGATACGTTTGATTATTTGAGTTCAAGTTCAGCCCAAGGTTCTTTCTCTGCTTTCTGCCCCACCCTGTGATCCTGTCTCCACACCTACCATAACCAGCCTTCACTAGATGCCAGACTGCGGAGCCGCCTGACTGTGTAACCACCAACTGTAAGCTGAAGTAAATCTTTTCTTTCCCAAAGAAGTTCAGATGGGTAAGTAATAATGTAGGAGCCTGGTCAGGAATTAAGACTAGAGCTGTGGGGCCGGCGCTGTGGCTTTACTTGCTACGCAACAGCACCAGCCCCAACGCATGTTTGTGTATAAACATGCATATACCCATATGAAAGAGAAGCACATATATTCCATATATTAAGCTTTATTTTTTTTGACAGGCAGATTTAGACTGTGAGAGAGAGAGAGACAGGGAGAAAGGTCTTCCTTCCATTGGTTCACCCACCAAATGGCCGCTACGGCCAGTGAGCTGCGCTGATCTGAAGCCAGGAGCCAGGTGCTTCCTCCTGGTCTCCCTCGTGGGTGCAGGGCCCAAACACTTGGGCTATCCTCCACTGCCTTCCCGGGCCACAGCAGAGAGCTGGACTGGAAGAGGAACAACCAGGACAGAATCCGGCACCCCAACTGGGACTAGGACCTGGTGTGCTGGCGCCGCAGGCGGAGGATTAGCCAAGTGAGCCACGGTGCAGGCCAATATATTAAGCTTTCTAAAGCTAAATCACCTGAATGTTTTCAAGTAAAAGACTAAACTATTCAAGTCTTCAAGTTAATTATTTAGCCAATGGTGTTCCATATCGCCAAACAAAAACAGAAATTGGTAGTACATCTTCTTAACCTGAAAAGAACCCAGCTCCCATGTCTGGTTTTACTTGTGTACAACTGAGCAACTTCAGGGGCTAGTGCAGTAGCACAGCAGGTTAGGCTGCCACTTAACATCTGTATCTCATTTCAGAATGGCAGCTCCGTTGCTTCCAATCCAGATCCCTGCCAAGGCAGCATAAGACACCCAAGGCCTGTGCTCCTGCCATCCACATAGGAGACACAGATGGAGCTCTGAGCTCCTGCTTCAGCCTGGCCAAGCCATAGCCATTGAGGGTATCTGGGGAGTGAACTAGATGATGGAAGCTCGCTTTCTCTCTCTTTCTCTTTCTCTCTCTCTCTCTCTCTCTTCTACTGTTCAAGTAAATACAACAAAACTTTTAAAAACTAAGAAAGTTCATTTAGTTGAAAATAAGACTTGTATTGAAACTCCTTACATTTATAAATAAAAAGTAATGCAGATGAGTCTTTAGGAGTAGATGTCTAGTGAGTAAGTGTTTGGGAAAATTTGACATGATAGTATCATCCTGTAAGTATACTGTAACCTCATATAAACTGTCCTAGGTCAACACTGAGTGGGTAGAATATTTTGAAGAAGTTAGTTGACTTGCCAGTACTGAGAAATCGAGTTTAACAAAGATTTCATAATTGCTGTGCTGAGTCGATTCAGGTCAACTATGAGAGCACATGTGTCAGCATCCTTCTAGTTCAAAGCTTCAAGGAAAGCTAACCTCTCCTGGTGCAGCAGTTCAGAGGAGGGCAGGAGAATCTTTAAAAGTGAGAGAAGGAGAACACAGGGGCAGATGCATATTATTCACGTGTTTCTTGGTTGCTCAGAAAATGACATTTTTAGGAAAGAAGTTGATGTTCAGAGTCTAACTTGGATAAAATTTTCACTGTGGATAGAAGATTCTGGCAAAATATTTTAGCTAACAATAAGAAAAGAAGAATTTGGTGCTGAAAACACTTGTCTTCCAAGTCCGCAGGGTAATATGACTGCCAATAATTGAGCACTAAATAAATCTGTATAATTTACTGACTACGATCCAACTCGGGCATCCCAGCTGCTGCTGTCCTGGGTGTTTATTCCAGAGACACATGGCCAGCTGTCCACAGCTTGGACGTTTTCCTGGCTTTCAGATCATCCATGAGACTTCTAGTAGGAGCCTTGTATTCTCTTACTCTGACCCTTAGCAATCCCTCTCCAAATGATCTGGTAAATCCCTCTGACTTCACCCATCATTGCTGTGGGTCAAAGACCCTTCCTTTTTACTGTCTCCCAGGAAGAAGGGAAATGAGCATAGTGAGCACGGGCTGGAAGAATTTCTTTGTATTCTCAACTACTCCCCATCACACATACCCTTCTGGCTGCATTCTTTTTCTTTTCCTTCTTTCAAAGACATAAAATGGGCACTGGAGCAGACCTGTTCAGATCCCGTCTCCACTACCTACTGGCTGTGTGTTTTTAGAAAACTATTTCTTTTTTCCAAGGCTGAGGTTCTATCTTACAGTGTGAATAAAATTCAGTTTCTCTGTAGGGTTCCTGTCAGGAGTAAACAGGATTTTGCCTGTACTGTGCCTGGTTATACATGGTTGCTATATAGTTGATAGTTATTTTGATTTTACTTTTTTTTTGTCCTCTCTGTTGCCAAAAGTATGTAGAAAGAGGGGATTATTTACAAACTAAACCTGGAAAATGTGTCTAAAATGAAACACTGCATTGAACACCCTGCCAGTGTACTCTAAAACCAAGAAAATAAAATGTCTTTACATTTGTGGTAGTCTAAGCTACCTAATTCTGTACTCAAATGTGTGTGTTTAGATGCACACTTGCAAAAATAGTTATTATAGTATGAATTATTGCTTTCAATAAAGTTATCTGGCAAACTCTGGAAAAGCAGGGATAATAATATTACCTTGAAGTTGAAAATAAAATTAAGAGGTCCTGCATTCTGCCCCATTTTCTGAGATAGTAAAATTTCCTTCCTATATTTGTTGAGGAGATTTTTCTCAGTAAAGTTTACACTGCCCTTGGTCCAGAATAAACTATCTTGCATTCATAAGGTTAAATTATCTTCTGAAATATATGATGATTATGTTGAAGTTCTTTTTGGTAATGTTTTTCTCCTCCAAGTGATTTTGTCAAAAATATGCTCTCTACATTCACTTTGATTGCAACTCAAACACTGTTGCAGTGTTCCTCAGATGCTGTCAATATAATTTTGCAGTAAATAACATTATAATGTCAGTGTATGACCAAGAAGGGGACTTGATGTCAAGGATACACCCAGCATGGCTGTATCATAGACCATGGAAATGTATATTTATGCAGGCTTTTTTCAGATGTCAAAATTGAGTCATGCAAATATTAAATAACTGAGAGAAAAGAAATGAAGCCAGAGAAAACTTTGTTAAAGATTATGGAAATTCTACTGAATAAAGAGAATTTCAGTTTATGGCAGTCAGGGTGCCTTCAGATGACACAATGCTATCATATCTCCCATGACAGCCCTTCCCCAACCCCATTAACAAGGTTTGATGTCCTTGGACCTGAAGGAGTTTATGGAAGCAATTCATAGGTTCTCCCACTGTTATATGCTAGTACTAGTAGAGAATTTAAAGGGCATGAGGTAGTGAAGGTGTGTTCATCCTAAGACTTGTCCCCATGGTGAGTTTCGTCCTTCCTGGCTGTTCTCCTGTCTTAGTACTAGAAGAATGGAATTGTGGTCTCAGGCCTCCTGCAGACTTCTCTTCTGAGAAGAAGAAAGTCTGCTTCCTTTGGTTTAAAACTTGAAAACGACAGTGATACACTAGGGAGATTAATATATCAGATTTTGTCCATACTTCTTGTTCTTCAAAGTATGTTCAATAGAGGCCATGCATCTGAATTCCCTGGATGCTTGTAGAAAGCAGATTTCTTCCTGTGTTCTTTCTGAACTGTCCTGAGGTGTAATATCTAGGGATTAATATTTATTGCCTCCCTATAAGTATGCCCTGAGAAGGTCTAGACACTGAAAAGCATACCCTTTATCTGGCGTAAGAAAAACCCAAGCATTAATCATCTTGGCTCCAAGTCTTACACTTTTTCTTTCTCTGCTAGGTTTACAGAGTGCTATCTTCCTGTCTTGATATCTACTATTCAGTAGTTTTCAAAGATCCTTTGAAGGGACATTAAGTAGGTAAAGATCTTTGTTGTTCTTTTTCATCATCTCATTCATTGTCCTACCAGATAGACTGAGAAGAAGCACCCCTTACAGCTTATTTATATTTCATGTTTATAAGTAACATGATCATTTAATTTATTGTTAAAATTGAAGCACTGTTGAGAGAGAAAGAGTGCGCTTGCTTATTAAGTGGGGTTCCAAGAGAAAATCAAAACTCCCCCAGACATCCCTACATATGTGGTCATCTTAACTCTACTTGCTTAGAACATTAATAGCAATCAAATTTTATCAATCTATTGTAACTTACCAATCTACTTACTAATCAAGTACACTGACAGAGTAGTATAACTTAACACCTATTTATGAGGTCATTTATAACTCTCATAGTGTCTTCTGTTTTCTCCATCACCTTCCTCACTCCACTCCCTTAAGTGTGTGCTTTTTTTTTTTTTTTTAGATTTATTTATTCATTTGAAAGTCGGAGTTACACAGGGAGAGGAGAGGCAGAGAGAGAAAGAGAGCGAGAGGTCTTCCATCCGCTGGTTCATGCCCCAGTTGGCTGCAATGGCCGTAACAGTGCGGATCTGAAGCCAGGAGCCAGGAGCTTCTTCCAGGTCTCCCACGTGGGTGCAGGGGCCCAAGGACTTCGGTCTTCTTTTACTGCTTTCCCAGGCCACAGCACAGAGCTGGATTGGAAGTGGAGTAGCCGGGACTCCAACCGGCACCCATGTGGGATGCTGGCACTGTAGGCGGCGGCTTTACGCGCTATGCCACAGCACTGGCCCCGAGTGTGTGCCTTTCTACATAAAGCCCTTGTCCAGAAATATCAATACTATCTGGGGGACTTCTAAGAAATCCATCATCAACTCCATCCCAGATGTATGGCTTGAGTAACTTGAGAATGTGGCTCAATAATCAGTGTATTAACATGGTATCCACATGATTCTGATATACACTAAAGAAGCACAGCTTTAAACCAGGAATGCTCAATTTTTTTCCTACTATTAAATTTTCCCCTCATCCATAGTTCTCTATTTTGCCCTTCTGCATGATTGAACTTGTAATGTTATTAATTCTGTTCCGCTCTTTCTCAGGTTAGCAAAATCGAAGGGTAAGAGGCTTTAGGGTTAAATTTTAACTAAATTTGGTTTATTCATTTATTAGACAACTGTTAAGCATCTAGTGTGTGTTGAAATCAAGGATATGAATGAGAATGAGACACAGGTCTTTCTCCAAGAGTTGGCTAGACAGACAGAAATGTAGACTATTATTTCCAAGAGGAGGGGGCTATGGAACTGGGTGTTGTGGGATCAGAGATTCCTTACAGGGTCATCTTGTGGAATTCTCATAGACGTTCACCCAGATTTCATAGAATTCTCACAAAACTCTCCTTTGGAACTCTAAGCTCCCCATCCAGCTTCCTCTATGAAACCAAGCGGTCTTTCATCCAGATTCTTTCTTTCTTTTCCTTCCTCCCTTCTTTCCTTCCTTCCCCTCTTTTTCTTCCCTTCATTTTTTTTATAAAATCTGTGATTTTATTTTCATTCTTCATTTTTAAAAATAATCATAAAAGTATTTAACCTATGAAAAGAATTCTTATACAGTTGAAAAATGTGAATATTAGCATATTATTACAGGGTTTGGAATAATTATTAATCTCTGTAGGTGTGAAGTTGTATAGTGATTAAGTGGGAAGCAACCTTTATTATTACAAGAATAATGACATTCTTATATGTCATGATGGCTACAATTTACATGTAACTATTATAGCAAAATATGCAAATATTACATGGGAGCAAATCAAACATGACAATATATTAACAATTGCTGAAACTAGAGGGGATTGTCCAGTGTTCATTATACTGTTTGAACTTTTCCAAGTGGATCCTGGCTGTCTTATTGTTAGTTCTAAGTCATCATGTGTTGTAGGCAGAAAAGCAGAGACTGTCACATAGCTGAGTTGTGGATTAAGAAAAGCAAAAGCATTACAGCTCTCCCTGATTCTTCAAAGACATCACTCATGTGAACTTCACACTTTGTTTTTTAAGCAGTGCTGTTTCTGAATCTGTTTCTCCTCCCTCTCCTCCCTCTCACCACCTCTCTCTGAGTCCTCTACATGCACAAGAAATTTAATTATCACTTCCTGGTACTAGGGCCTACTCCATGTGTGGCTTCTCTTTTTGAGTCTCAACTGATATTTTCTTGAGAGAAAGAGAATGAATCTGATCTACATGGTTATTGTGTGTATGTGTATGTGTGTGTTTGAGTAACCCTCAAGTCACTGATCACTGGCTAACCCAAGATTTATTTTCACTTGAGCGATTGTTTAAATTTGAATGGATATAACAAAAAAAAAAACCTTAATAATGCTTGATATGTGAAGATCTCTGTTACTAAAACCTATAACTTGACCCAAAATGCCAGAATTATATTCTCTTTAATAACTAGTTTCAAGATTATCTATATGTGAACCTTCTTCATGTTTATGAAACTTTTTCTCATTTTTATAATTTTCTTAATAATATATCACTTTTACAAACTTCATGCAATTTTTTTTTTTAATTTGAAAGGCACACAAATGTCAGAAAGACACAGAACAGACAGAGAGAATGCTTGTTTCCTTTCCAAACACCCCCAACAGCCAAGGCTGGACTAGGCCAATGCTAGGATCTAGGAATTCAATCCAAGCCTCCCACATTGGTGGCAGGGACCTAAGTATGTGATATAACACCTGCTGCCTCCCAGGATGTGCTGGAATTGGGAGCCAGAGCCAGGATTTCAATCCAGACACTGCAGTATGAGACATAGGCTTCCTATCTGTGGCTTAACCACTAGATCAAATGCCTGATCTCAAATTTCTTTTAATTAAAAAATAACTTTCTTTAAATAAAAAGTTCATTTTTAAAGATAAATTGCAATATTTAGATCTGTAGATTTTTCATAGGTTTTGTTAATGATATTGATAGCATATAAAAGTTTGAATCAAATGGATATAGATACTGCATACTCAAAATTAACTTTACTTTATAGCAAAAACTACAATTTTCTCCTTGAAGTTCTTTTGTTATTTCACTCAGCTCATATTGTACTATGTCTAAATTAAATCTAATTCATTTATCAGTATTTAGTCAGCATTCCTATCTTATGATTTGAAACTTTCGTGGTGTCAACTTTGATGTGTGTTTATGGAAGACTTTTCATTTTGAAGCACATCAGCAACATGTTATCTTTCAATTTTTCCAATGAATTTCAGAGCACCACTCCCTATGAAGACCATTTAACCCAATAGAAAATCGAAACTATAGCATGCTTTGTATGTCACAAAAGAGTGTTTCATGATTTAAGGCAAAATCCTCATTTAATACCTTTCCTTTTTTAGAGATTTAGTTATTTATTTGAAAGGCAGAGTTACAGAGAGACAGAGGCAAAGATAGAGAGAATTCTTCTATCTGCTGGTTCACTCCCCAAATGGCCACAATAGCCAGAGCTGGGCCAATCCAAAGTTAGGAGCCAGGAGCTACCTCCAGTTCTCCCACATGGTTGCAGGGGATCAAGGACCTGGGGCATCTTCTACTGCTTTCACAGGCTATACAGCACAAAGCTGGATCAGAAGGGGAGCATCCAGGACTGGAACTGGCACACATATTGCACGTTGGCACTGCAGGTGGTGGCTTTACCCACTAAGCCATAGTGCTGGCCCCTATACCTTTCCTTTTGCCAACAGAATTAAGTCATTAAACATTGTGATAACTAATAGAGCACCTAAAAGGGAATCTGTAGAAGTAAAATTGACACTCTCAGAAGCAATGACTTGAACAGCCCTTGTCTTGACTGTTGAGGTACAGTTTTTTTTTTCTTTTTTGTAATACTATTTTTAATACTCTTTACTTAACACAGAGTTAAACACATGTATATAAAGTCAACTGAAAATAGATCTCAGTACAAAATAAGAGTGGGAATGGGAATAAGAAAGGGAGTAGGAAGAGAGGTTGGGAGTACGGGTAGGAAGTCAGGCATGGCGGGAAGAATCACCGTGTTCCTAATGTTATAATTATGAAGTGCATGAAGTTTGTAATTGTAAAGTTGTATAGTTCTGCATACATTCCTACAGACTTACTTCTAAGGGTACATTTTAAAAACTTGCATTGGACCCCAAATCCCCTTAATCTGGATAGCAAAAAATACCATCTTAAAGGTTAAAGTGATCATATGGATAGGATTAAGGGTCTTTTAATAATGATAGATAATTTTTTTTTTGACAGGCAGAGTGGACAGTAAGAGGGAGACAGAGAGAAAGGTCTTCCTTTGCCATTGGTTCACCCTCCAATGGCCGCCACTGGCGCACCGTGCTGATCCGAAGGCAGGAGCCAGGTGCTTCTCCTGGTCTCCCATGGGGTGCAGGGCCCAAGCACTTGGGCCATCCTCCACTGCACTCCTGGGCCACAGCAGAGAGCTGGCCAGGAAGAGGGGCAACCGGGACAGAATCCGGTGCCCTGACCGAGACTAGAACCCAGTGTGCCGGTGCCGCAAGGCGGAGGATTAGCCTATTGAGCCACGGCGCCGGCCCAATAATAGATACAATTTAAAATGAGTGAATGCTCCAACATGGGAAGCAGTCCACACAGCAGGCTCAGAACAACAATCTCTTTAAAAGTCACTCTGACCTCAGAATCAGTCCTTAAGGCATTCTGGTCTGGCTAAAAAGCCCACGAGAGCATTTCAGGCATGGAAAGCCAAGACATTGTGGTAAAAAATGTCCTACATGAAGGACCATGGTGGGTGAGACCCCAGTGGAAAGAAGTGGTGTTCAAAGAAGGAGGTACTTTTCTCTGAATGGAGGAGAGAACTTCCACTTTGCTTATGACTTTGTCTAAATACTGACAGAGTTTGAGGATTCAAAAGACATCCATACATACTTATCTGGCAGAAGAGATACCATGATCACAAAAGGCTTCCATAGCCTAGGCAGCTCATGTCAAGAACTTCTGGTGATCTCTGATGTCATACATATGAGTGTTAATTGTTAAATTAACAACAAGATTCACTGTGCACTAACTTTTCATGCAGGACCTCTGTCCTCAAAGAGTTGTATTATAATTATATCTAAGTGCTCACAAAAGATATATTATTCTTAACCAAGAATAATTCTTTTACATTAACTATGTTTCTAAAAAAAAAAGTGAAATTAACTTCAAGATGCAATGACTTTGAACAGTCCTTGTCTTAACTGTTGAGGAACAGTTTTTTTTTTTTTCATTTTGTTTTGTTGTGTTTTCATGCAAATTGTTGAATTCTCTACTTAGTATAGAGTTGGTCTGCTATGTATAAAGTTAATTGAAAATGGATCTTAGTGGAGAATGGGACTGGGAATGGGAGAGAGAGAAGGAGGAGGAATGAAAGAGATAGGAGAGTGAGTGGGATGGCAGGTATGCTGGGAATAATCACTATATCCCTAAAGTTGTACTTATGAAATGTATGGAGTTTGTATTCTTTAGTTAAAAAGTTTCTTAGGGGGGAAAAATAAACTTAAAAAAAGAAAAAAAATCATTAACCAAATTGCTAAAATTTGCAAGATTCAAACTAACATTGAGTAACCCTTATCCAAAATGCTTGGTACAAGAAGTGTTTTGAACTTGGAATTTTTTTTTTTTTGATTTCAGAATATTTATATGCATATAATACACTATCTTAGGGATGTGATACAAAGTCTGAACATTCATGTATGCTTCATATACACCTAACACACATAGCCAGATGGTAATTTTATATAATAGTTTTAGTGTGTTTGCATTTTGATTGTGGTGTCATGTGACACTCAAAAAATTATTGATTTTGAAACATTTTATATTTCGTATTTTTGGATTAGGGATGCTCAACCTGTAATAACTGTTGATAAAGATGTGGAGCAATTCGAAGACTTATCTGATGGCATTCAATGTTAGTCTAGTCTGAAAAATAAGGAATTAGTATTACATTCAAGCATACATGTAGTGTAAACAGTAGTATGAATTGTAGACTACAGAGCATCTTCCATTTGCCATGTGCAAATGTCACAAATATTGCCTTAATTCATAAATATCTATGGAAATGCAATTGTTTGCAGAGAGTTGAGACAATTGCCAATAATTTTCCAAAACAAAATGTGAAAAATGAAAAAATTCATTTGGTATTACTGAGGAATACAACATGCAAACATTTCTTTCATAGGTTTTGGTGAAGAAAGATTTGGCACATTAAATAACATGCTTTTCCTTTTTTCCTAAGTGTTTCTACCACTCCAATCACCCTTACAATTTGAATCAGTTTCTGGCATCTGTGTTAGCAATAGTATTGAGACTCTGTTATCATTGCTTTGAAGATATAAAAGGTCAACAGATATGTAGGATAATTTTCCTGGGATTTGAATAGTGTTTGTTGGCCTGTGCTGTGGCTCCCTTGGCTAATCCTCCACCTGTGGCGCCAGCATCCCGGGTTCTAGTCCTGGTTGAGGCGCCGGATTCTGTACCGGTTACTACTCTTCCAGTCCAGCTCTCTGCTGTGGCCTGGGAAGGCAGTGGAGGATGGCCCAAGTGCCATGGGAGACCAGGAGGAAGCACCTGGCTCCTGGCTTTGGATCAGTGCATTGTGCCGGCTGTAGCGGCCATTTGGGGGGTGAACCAATGGAAAAGGAAGACCTTTCTCCCTGTCTCTCTTTCTCTCACTAACTCTGCCTGTCAAATAAAAAAAAAAAAATGAATAGTGTTTGTTGTAGAGAAGAATCTATTGGTTCTTCTGAACTAGTCTGCATCCTGGAACCTGAGTAACTGAAAATTATAGACAATGATTATTCAATGTTCATTGTAGTATGAAGAGACTTTGAATATTTTACATAGCTGCTAAGCTCACATTATGAAAAATTTCATGGCACTTCATAAAAAGTTTGTTCATAGCATACAAAGTTTATTGTATTTTATGTTGTGTTGAGTGTCACTTAAGAGAAACAGCCTGCCATCTGAGGCTTTGAGTAGTCAGAAAACAGAATCCTAGATAAAGTATGAAAAAGAACCTAGAATTGAACTTGCCACATAATTGTTGCAAAGTATCTTTTACATTAGTTTACATCTGCAAGCAGTCTTTGTGTAATGGCACTTCTAATTTGGGCCTATGTTGAATCAGCTCCCTGGTCTGCAAAGATGGGGCAAGTGGATGACGATGCTGCAGCTTGAGGAATTTAAAAGCCCAAACCAAAATCTTTTCAAAGAAATAAATGTAGCAATTCAAAAATATAGCATCCTTAGCCCTTTTAAAATTGTAATCCATGTGATAATTTTCCAAGTTGATTACAGTTTTCAATAGGCATGGGTTACTAATTTTGTTTGTAAAATTCATTTTCTCAATATTATGCTAATATTTACCCATGAGGAAAGGTGCCAAAAATTAGAAACCAGATGGCAATCAGTGAAAAAGTTTATCTTCAAAGTTATTTAAAGATACTTTTGTATTTGTCTTATTTTTCTTATTGTTGGGTCAGAAGTCAGAACAGCCCTGTGTAAAGCAGTCCTTTCTGAGAGTGTAAAGAACTGATAGAATTAGCCAGGGTTACTTTAGTAGGCGAGTGATGATAGGAGCTGTCTACTGCAGGTTTCCTAAATGGTAGAAATAGCTTGGGGCTAATTTTTATAAAACAGATTAACAGGGAAAAAACTCACCATGATGTGACTTTTATCTTAAAATTTGATTAGCTGGGAGAAAGCTACTACCTTATTTTCTTAAGAACTAATAGTTATCAAATTCTACTCTGAGATTTTCCTGTAAAAATAAATATTTCAAGTGCTGAGAAACCAAAACACAATGAATATATCTACTTGGCTGTTCAGTGCAAAAACGACCTTAGTCAATCAATGTTATTTAAAATTTCCTCATCTTAGTTTCTTCATTTGCAAACTCTTTTAGAATAATAATATCTTCCTTAGAGGTCTGGTATGCAAATCAAAGTAGAATTTTGTTGGACATCTAGCACACACTTACAAATAATATTGCTGCTGATAAATTATCTCATCTTAAACAATTGCATACTTTTAAAGCAAAGCTATGAAAATGTATCTTTGCATAAGACCTTTAAAATTTTCAGAGTTATATTGGAAGGGGCTGGTATGACATATCTTTTTTAAACATTAATTCACGGGAAGTGGTCAAAAGCCCATATACACATCAAAGCAGGTTGATGAATCTAGATGAGATGAGAAAGTAATATCTTGATTAGCAAGAAACCAAGAACTGGTTAGTTTGTTTCAAAATCCATCATTTTGGTTGATTAGAATACAAACAGAAAAAAGTGGTCATGAGATAACTTGTTCACTTTTCAACTAATTTAAGAATTATTAAAACCTAATGGCCACATGCTGTTAAAACTCCATTTAGAAATTAGCAATTGATTATATGGCACTTTGTAATTCTTAAGGTCTCTTCATTAGTAATGAGTCTAATTTAATCACATTTGTAGAGCAAAAACTAAGCCTTTGAATCCAAGGATAGTGTAGAGCCAAGAAAATTGGTCCTCCTGATTGTCAGGGTGAAATATTGATCTCTATGAAGCACCTCAGGAGGGCCCTTCTCCAATGATCTCAGAAGCTAATGCAAGCCAAGGTGTTAATGTTTTGATGGTACTTCCCAGGAATGTTAATCTTTGAAAGAAGAATTTTTAATCTTAACAGTGGAATGAATAGCAAGTCAGGGAGAATTTTAGCAATCTTGAGAAAACTGATTTTTGAAGGTTGAATTATATAAATAGGTAACTGCTGTCCTCTCTCTCTCATATGTCTATATATAGATATACAATATGTCCACACACATATGAAGCTACAAATATATATATATATACATTTCTATATACTATCTTATGAAGATATATGATCAATGCATATAATATAATATAATGCTTATCTATAAGTTGTAATGGTTATCTTTGGTCTTTCTGGATATCCTGTTGAATGCTTGAAATGTCCTGGTAGAAACTGAAGATTCTATTCTGGGCAGTCTGAGACAGAATGTAGGGGGATCACTCAATTCACAACGCCTCTGTATTTCTTTGCCTTGCTTTGGGAGTCTAATGACATGGAGCCTCCCGAAAGTGCTCAGTGAAAACTCAAGAGGATCTCTCCGTAGATGCCTGCAGCTCTTTTCCTACATACCTGTTTTCTTTCTGGAGCTCTGCCATGATCTTCCAGCCAATTCCGCCTGCCTCAGGCATCTGGCATCTCCTAACATTTTTCTGGGTTGTACAGGCTCTAGTGTTGTCTCCTGCTGCTTAAGTGATTTTTTTCTCCCTAAAAATTAAACTCTTCAACAGAAAGGAACACGTAGTTATTGTTTGGAAGTACTTTGTAAACTATACAATTCAGTATTACCTCAAAATGTACAGCAACTTTGTAGAAGAGATTGTCAAAAAATTTTACCTAATTCTAATAATAGTTTATTGTTATTAAAAAAGAGTTGACACATTGTATTTTCCAAAATAACTGTTAGGTTGCATACTTTTTCTCTAGGCATCTTAAAGTCATTAAAAAATAGATTCTGCAGTTAGCTCAAGGTATCTTCAATTTTAACACAGAACATTTATCTTTACTATTATAATTCAGATCTGCAAACCTTACCCTAATTATGAAACCCAACATGATTGAGGTATACCTTAGTCCTTTGTTTCCTGAGCTTTGCATTAGATGACTTTTCCTTGGGCGCCCAAATCCTTTTTCCCCCTTTGTGCCCTTGGGAGGGCAGGAAGTTTACCCCATTATTTATTATCCCATAGCCTATCCCCCCTCCCCGCCAGGTAAGTTGTCTTCATCCCAGGAAGCAGGATCTCCCTCAGTGAGGCCAAAGTTTATAGCTGGAGTCCAGATTCCTCAACTATCTCGGCTTGTAAAGATTTTCATTGTCTCAGACCTCTGGCAGCCAATTCCTAGAGGGTTTCACATTAAATTATTGAAAATTGTAATTCATGATATAATTATCTGAATGTGTTAGACCTTTTTCTCATTCTCAGCATTTCCTCTAGTAGAAATTTTCTTTTATTTATTTATTTATTTATTTATTTATTTTTGACAGGCAGAGTGGACAGTGAGAGAGAGAGACAGAGAGAAAGGTCTTCCGTTGCCGTTGGTTCACCCTCCAATGGCCGCCGCAGACAGCGCGCTGCGGCCGGCGCACCGCGCTCATCTGATGGCAGGAGCCAGGAGCCAGGTGCTTTTCCTGGTCTCCCCATGGGGTGCAGGGCCCAAGCACCTGGGCCATCCTCCACTGCACTCCCGGGCCACAGCAGAGGGCTGGCCTGGAAGAGGGGCAACCGGGACAGAATCCGGCGCCCCGACCGGGACTAGAACCCGGTGTGCCGGCAAAAAAAATTGAGACTATGTGAGAGAGAACACTGTCATCCACTGGTTTACTACCTCAGTGCCTGCAGGGGTAAGGTCAAGCCAGGCCAATGCTGAGGGACAGGTGCCTTCATCACTGAAGTCAAAATGGAAATGGAAATCCTTAGGAAAAATTAGGTTTTTTTTTTTTCACATGAAAACACAGTCTCTGGGAATTATCCAATGTTTAATATTCTCTCCAAATAGAAAAAAAAATGAAGTCTTAAAAATTAGTCTCCGAAGAATTAAGTGATTAATGCTACGGAAATTTTGAAAAAGAATGATGAGAATGAAGAAAACCCAATGAGAACAGTAGTTATTTATTCAAACCTTTCTGCAGAAGGGAGTTAGCCAAAACCACTTGTGTTTGCTAGAGACTCAATGGCAAGGAGAGGAGGAGTGGCACAACAAAGGCAAGTCTTCCAGCATGCTCTGATTCCATGTTGTTGTTTTGAGGAATGGTTATGTGCTTTCCATTGCATTTCAATTTAAAAATAAAGTTAGGTAGTAACCAATCATTTGAAGATGGGAGTTTAAAATAATTTATTGAAGTCAAACATGTTTATATTAACAGTTTGTTGGATTTTATTACTTCATTGATCCATTAATTTAGTATGATCTCCTTCTCCCTCCCACCCCCATTTGAAAGCTGAATTATTTCCTTATCATTTTTGTTTCCATTGACATAGTTAATTTTAGAACATACAGGAATACTTAATACCACAGACAGTACATTTGCAAATAGTGTATGTCACTTAGTAAGGCTAAACCCTGTAAAGCTAAAAGCTTTATGTTAGGCGCCAGGGCTAAGCTTCTTTCTGCAGCACCGGCAATCTATACAGGTGCCCGTTAGTGTTCTGGCTGCTCCTCTTTTGATCCAGCTTTCTGTTTATGGCCTGGGAAAGTAGTGGTCCAAGAGCATGGTTCTCTGCACTTGTGTGGGAGGCCTGGAGGAAGCTCCTGGTTCCTGGTTTCTGATCAGCTCAGCTCCAGCTGTTGCAGCTATTTGGGGAGTGAACCAGGAGATGGAAAACCTTTCACTTTGTCTCTCCCTTTCACTCTCTGTAAATACTTCTCAGTTAAACAAGTAAAATCTTTAAGAAAAATAGAAAAACCTTTATGTTAAAGTATAATGATTTATTCCTTTATTTAGGACATGTTTGTTGGTTACTTTCACAGGGCTTAAATTATATCAAAATTTGTAAGACAATTTATGTAGAAGAAATAAAGTATATGTACCCAAGCCTAATTTTAAAAAAAAGATGACAGTTTCCCAGAGCTGATTCAGAGAGCAAGACCTGTGAGTTAGTGATGAGAGTTCATTTCTTGCTTTGTGTTGAAGGAAGAATTTGATCTTTATTTTGAATAATGAACAGATGTTAGATGTGGGGATGATAAAAGGTGATTAGTGTATTTCCAGCAAAGGAGAACATTTCTCAAAGGTACAGCGTCGGAGAACTCTGGGATGGTTATTGGAAGCTATGACTTCGATTAGAAGCCAGCTGAACCTGAGGGAATAGGAGAAAGGAAGACTGGAAGAGAAGAGGAGCCATATCCGAAAGGATTTGAGTGGCAGATGTAGACGCTTGGTTTCATTTGCTAGGTGATGAAGAACAATTTTAATAATACTAATGGATAACATTACTTACTGCTTACTGAATTATTACTGTGTGTCAGGTCCTGCTCTAAGCACTTTTTATATATATGCTTGAAACTCTCACAGCTCTGAGTTGATTGTGACAGTATCCTCAGTATCCTCGGTGGGTAGATGAGGAAGCAACTCACTCACTTATCCTGTGTCAAACAACTATCAGATCGCTGGACCCACTTAGTCTTACTCTGCAGCAGTACTATCAAACAGATCTTTCTGTGCTGCTAGGAGTGTACTGTGTTTCAGTCGTCTGGTATGGAAGCCACTAGCCCCATTTCTAAGCACTAGTGCAATTGAGGAAACTGAATTTTTAAAATCCAGTTGATTGATTTAAATTTAAGTAGCCACAGTTGGCTGATGGCTAACTAGTGAACTACATAGCTCCCTATAGTGTATTCTTTATCATTATGTGTATGAGCAAAGGTAAGCAAAGACGCTCTAAAGCAGTGCTTTCAAAAGCATGTTCTGTAGAATATTGGTCTGTAGAGATGGTCTCACAGTCTCAGTAAGAGAAAGAAAAAGTGCTTATTATTTTTTCCAGTTGGAAACTGAATCCCACATATGTATTCTTAAAACTCCTGAGATAAGCGCCGGTGCTGTGGCTCAATAGCCAGCGCCACAGCTCAATAGGCTAATCCTCCACCTTGCAGTGCTGACACACCGGGTTCTAGTCCCGGTCGGGGCGCCGGATTCTGTCCCGGTTGCCCCTCTTCCAGGCCAGCCCTCTGCTATGGCCCGGGAGTGCAGTGGAGGATGGCCCGAGTGCTTGGGCCTTGCACCCACTTGGGAGACCAGGAGAAGCACCTGGCTCCTGCCTTCGGATCAGCGTGGTGCGCCGGCAGCAGCGGCCATTGGAGGGTGAACCAATGGCAAAGGAAGACCTTTCTCTCTGTCTCTCTCTCACTGTCTACTCTGCCTGTCAAAAAAAAAAAAAAAAAAAAAAAAAAAGAAGAAGAAGAAAAAGACTCCTGAGATAAGCATATCATTTGTACTTAAAAAAAATGTGGTTTCTCTCCGACACTTGATTCGGTGTAATAGTATTTTGCTTAAGATGCTGATATTGCTGGCCCAGGAAGATTCAAATGGCAGCAAGAATTAGGAAGTGGTGAGGAGAGTCCAGAGCCTATTGAGCTTGCAGTTCATTGCTGACCTTGACTACATGAGAATTATTCAGGATCTCAACTGGACATGTGCCAGCGATGATGGAAAAGTATGTGTGTTTCTGTTTGAAGTGAGAAGCACATATAGGAAGCTTAGTAGGTTTTCAAATATTGTTATATGGGAGAATAGGTTAATGGAAATAGTGCAAAAGAAATGATATATTTAGCAATTATATTTAGCAAATGTTTTTAATTTGCTAATTATTTAGCTAATTTTTAGCAAATTTCAATAGCTAAATATTTAGCAATTATATTTTGTAAATATTTAGCAATTATACCTGTTTTATATTCAGGTATATTAAACATTCAGTTTGAAGTGTGGGTTTGTGCTAGAACATAGAAGAGAGATTGTAGTTGTAGGCAGAGATTTCGGATTCATTTACACAGAGGAAGTGATTGAAATCTTGTGAGCAAATAACAATGCTTAGGACTTAGGAAGAACATGACTATAAGAAGGCCAAATACAGAAGCTTATATTGAGAGTCTATATGTAAATATATGTAGGTTATGAATTGTGTGTGTGCATGTATTTCATCTGAAATATTATGAAACATGGGAGGTAACTTAAAGTTCAGACAAACCTCTCCAGATATAATTATATATTTATTTTATTTTATGTCAATAAATTCCTATGTTTAACTCTTAAGATTATTAAATATTAATTGAGCACTTACTATATGATCATATTGTTTTAAGTGTTAAGAACATATCTTTGAAGCAAACAAAAAACTTTTACCTCAGGCATATTTTATTCACTTTAGATTTTGTCCTTTGATTTACTAGATTTTAGCAATCCTTAATAATAACTTAGGTAGGAATATTTTACTGAATATAGAATGTTGTATCTAAAAATCTGCAAAATACTAGAAACTTCATGGGAGAACAGAAGAAATCATACAAACAGCTTAGGATGGAGACAAATAGACAAACATTTCTGCATAATATCTGCATTGACTTAAAATGTGAAGAAATGTCAGACACAAAAAGTATATCAAAAGAAGTTATTACAGGTTTTCCATCGGAAATTTTTTAAAAGCAAGTACAGAAAACTTAGTCTGGGAATATTAGACTCTCCATGTGTGATTCTTTCCCTCTTATCCTATTTAAATGTTTTTAGAAATTGCATGGCTTAAGAAAGGTTTTAATGAATCATGAATCCTTACTGGTTTAGACAAAAGTTAATATCATAACATCAGATAAGTTGTGTGTTTCCTTATAATGTTATTATATTATTATTTAATTATTCATTTATAATTATAAATGATTTTTTAAATTATGTCATTGTATATTAAAGCTACAAGTCAAGATATAAGTTGAAGTAAGGTACTAAAATTCAAAAATTAGCTTTATATAGGTGAAAAATTTAATCCTCATATTTACTATATCTAAGAAATAATATTACCATTGAAAGAAAAATCTGTAGGCTTTTTTCTCCTCACTATATCATTTTAACAAATATGAGCTACTTCTAAGTAATGGGTTTATTTGAAATGTATACCCTCATCAGGAGCTTTATACTTGCCAGGAGATGGCACTAAAACACTTTGTTCTATACTCCCGGAAAAAAAAAAAATTCTATCAGCCAAAGGCCAAAGGTTACCTTAGCAGTGCTGTATATACCATTGTATGAATTAAGTGTTTTGTTCCATTCTGTATGCTTCAATCACTTATGTTGCATGTTAAGTTTGTTATTTTTCTTGCTATGTCTTTAGTAAAAACTCACTGTGTTTTACTACAGGAATAAGCCTCAAAAATGAGGTTTCATTTTGCAATTTATTTTGACAAAAGGTCTAGCTTTAAAAAGAAAAAAAAGATAAAATTTTGCATGTTAAAATCCAGAGGTTTCCAGATTTATAGACAATAATAAGCTGTAAAGGTAACAATGGAGATCAAACTTGATATGATTCAGGTAAGGACAGATAATGTGAGAAGTATTGTGAGTGTTAATTTCCTACCACTTGTAATTCTTGTAGTGAGTGAATACATTTTGTTTTCTCTAAGAAAAAATTTTAATTTTTCAGAGCCAGTAAATTATGAGATAATCTTATTGAAGTTTCAATCCTTAACATATATATGTTTTAAATATTTATCTATCTCTTTGAGAGGCAGAGAGGTGGAGAGAGAAAGCAAGATGGCCCTCTCATTTTCTGGTCCATTCCCAAAATTCTTGCAATGTTTGAGATGTGCTCAGGCTAGTGCTGGGAGCCAGGAACTCAATCCAAAGCTTCTAAGTAGATGACAAAGACCCAATCATTTGAGCCATCACCTCTGCCTCCTCGGGTCTGCATGAGCAGGAAGCTGGAGTCAGGAGGCAGAGTGGGGTATCAAACCCAAGTACTCTGATGTGGGATGCAGGCATCCTGATCAATATCTTCTGTTAGGCCAGATGCCCTCGCTTACATAACATTTTTATTTTAAATTAAATTAAATGTTTTTGAAATTTTGATTCTGTTAAAAGCTATTATATGGAATATCATAAATATGTTCATGCTAAATTGTCATGAAAATTGGATGCATATTCATGAATAAGACTCAAAGCAAAGTTGGTATTAAATATTCCATGTAGATATTATGTCAGCTGATGGAAATAGGAAGATAAAAATGTTTAGAATCTCTGCCCTTAAACAGCTCATGGTAGTGTGTTAAAATTCCATGTCTTCTATTTCCTATGTGATACTTGTGGATGGTCAGTTTTAAAATTTGCCAATGGAAATAGATATATGGAATCTCATAATTTGAATTTGCACTTTCTTTATAATGTGGAGCACCTTTTCATGTACTTATTTTCCATACTTATGGTTTTTTTCACTGTTGAAAATTTTTGACTTTTTTTAAAAGTGTATTTGCTTTCTTATTGGGTTTCTTACTGGGCTTTCTTATTGAATATTTTAGATTACTTATCCTCTTGATATGTATCCTTTCCTGGATATGTGACACATATTTTTTCCTGTCTGAGGCTCATGTCTTCATTCAACTTAGAGTATATTTCAAAGAGAAGATGTTGATTTTCATGAAGTTTAGACTATCAATTTTTCCCCTTGGATATTTTTTTGTTTTTATTGTATGGAAGAAATGTTGGCCTAATCCAAAGAATAAAGATTTTATAGTATATTTTTATCCAGAAGTTGTATAGCTTTAGATTTTTATATTTAGTTAAACATTTTCAATGAATTTTCTATGATACAAGATTTGGATTAAAGTTCATGCTTTTTTGTATGGGTAACCAATTGCCCCTGTGCCATTTGTAAATAAAATTATATTTTATTCACTGAGTTGCTTATGTCTAAAATTTAGTGTATATGTATATATATATGGGGGCTCTGTCTGAAGTCTATTCCAGTCTGTTGATCCATTTGCTGTCTCTGTGCCAATATAACATTGTGCTGATTATTGTAGCTTATAATAAGTCTTGAAATCCTATAGTATGATTTAGTATGACTTTGTCCTTATTTTTCAAAGTTGTTTTGAATATTCTAAGTCATTTGCATTTCTGTATCAATTTCAGAATCAGGTTTTCAGTTTCTGCCAAAACCAAAACCAAAACAATTCTGCTGGGACTTTCTGATTATGATTGCATTTTTGCTACAGATCCTTTACGGAAGACTCTGCGTCTTAACAATATTGAACCTGACGGTCTTCAGACTTGCCATATTTCCTCTTGTATTTAAACCTCAAGTTATCTCTGCAGCGTTCATGTCATTTTTAGTATACATCTTTTACACACATGTTTTTGGTGCTATTATAAATGGTATTTAAACTTTTTAATTTCTGAGTTGTCTAATTAGCAGAAATACAATTGATTTCTCAAAGTAAGAATTGCATGACCCAATGTGAAGCAGGCAATGATGACTGTAGTTGATATTGTGGCAATAGGGAAGACAGAACTCAATCTGAGAAAAATTCCCCCAAACACACATTGATGAGAATTAAGGGCTGAAGTGGAGAGATTGTAGTCCACCTATGCTTTCTAACTGGACTTACAAAAGGAAAAGTAAATTTTCTTTTATGTTTATGACAGTTTTTTTTTCTCTTAAATTTATTTTTTTAAAGCTTTTATTTAAAGAATATAAATTTCCAAGGTACAGCTTATGGATTACAATGGATTCCCCCCGCCCATAACTTCCCTCCCACCCGCAACCCTCCCCTTTCCCGCTCCCTCTCTCCTTCCATTCACATCAAGATTCATTTTCAATTCTCTTTATATACAGAAGATCAGTTTAGTATATATTATGTAAAGATTTCAACAGTTTGCCCCCACATAGCAACACAAAGTGAAAAATACTGTTGGAGTACTAGTTATAGCATTAATTCACAATGTACAGCACATTAAGGACAGAGATCCTCCATGATATTTTTGTTTATGACAATTTTATAACTTGGTGCAAAATTTCCATCATAGGCCGACTCCTACCCATCTGTAGAAACTGGGAGATCGCTATGCTGTGTTCCTTGATCATTATATTAAAAATCGATGGCTCCCAGATTGTTGAGAAAAAAATTCCTGGGTTTTCAAAAGGGTAAGATGCACTAAAAATTTACAACTCGGAGAGAGAAAGAATTTCACTTATAAGCTTTCTCAAGTAAATACTGTAAGAGAAGGGAAAGGAAGAAGCTTGCTTAAAGTTTACTCAAGCCCAGGGAATTTTCATATTTTTCAGTCCTTGGTTGTATATAGCAGTCCCCTCTTATTTCTGGTGTTGATTCCTACCCATAGTCAACTGTGGTCTGAAAATTCTAATGGAAAATTACAGAAATACTATTTATGTCTGACACATCCTTAGAAAGTCAGTAGCAGTTTAATGTAACATCACAAAGACTAATCCTACATCATTCACTTCACTTCATATCATGGGCATTGTGTCTTCTCAGATCATCACACTACAGTAAGATATATTTAAAGATTTTTAAAATTTATTTAAAGGAAGAACAATAGAGAGACAGGGAAAGACTCAGAAAGGTCTTCCATCCATGAGTTTGCTCCTCACCCAAATGGGCACAGCAGCCAGAACTGGGCCAGGACAAAGTCAGAAGCTGAAAAATTTCATCCAGGTCCAATGTAGGCATTGAAGACAGAGACCCAGTGATACGGAAGAACTGGACAGGGAGTAAACAAAGACATGTTTCTTCATAATTTCCATGTAGCTGTGCACTTAACTCTATCCCCTTTCCTGTCAATCCAGTACACCCACTTTTCTGTGGTGCATCTGTGTGTCATCAGAGACCAGGAAAGAGAGGCCATGATGGTTACACAGAAGTTAAGCTCTAGGTAGATGAGCCACGAAACTTCCAGAAAGCCCTAAACTCAGCTCTCAACTTTAAATATTAAACTACACCCTGCTCATGTATTAAAATTTTTTTTGGCTTGTCCACTGGCTCTTTTTTTTTTTAAACTTTTATTTAATAAATATAAGTTTCCAAAGAATAACTTTTTTTTTTTTGTGCCAGGTAGAGTTAGACAGTGAGAGAGAGACAGAGAGAAAGGTCTTCCTTCTCTCTCCCCTAATGGCCTCCAGGGCCGGCGCTGCGCCGATCTGAAGCCAGGAGCCAGGTACTTCTTCCCAGTCTCCCATGTGGGTGCAGGGCCCAAGCACTTGGGCCATCCTCTGCTGCCCTCCCGGGCCACAGCAGAGAGCTGGACTGGAAGAGGAGCAACCGGGACAGAATCTGGTGCCCGACTGGGACTAGAACCTGGTGTTCCGGCACTGCAGGCAGAGGATTAGCCAAGTGAGCCACAGCACCGGCCCCAAAGTACAACTTTTGGATTATAGCGGCTTTTTCCCCCCATAACCTCCCTCCCACCCGCAACCATCCCATCTCCCACTCCTTCTCCCAACCCATTCTTCATCAAGATTCATTTTCAATTATCTTTATATACAGGAGATCAATTTAGTGTATTATATATTCAATTAAGGGTACCACCCCCCAACTTATAAAATATATTGATAATGTGGGAGTGGCATTTTTTTTGCTCTTAGCCTCTGGGCCATGCTACAGATCCTTCAGTGGTCTCCTCCTACTCTCTCTCCTCAAAGGCAATGCTGACCTGCTCATGATGGGTACCTCTCCTTGTCAGTTGCCCTTGCTGACTCTCTCTTTTAAGTAAATCCTACACTCACTTGTGCACTGTATTTAGACCTCTGTTTTGAATGCTTATCTCTGTAGAAGCAAGAATTTAGAATAAAAATTAAGATACTTATACTCTTAACACAAGCACTTGGGCCATCATCTGCTGCCTTCCCAGGTGCATTAGCAGCAAGCTGAAATGGAAATGGATCTGCATGGATTCAATCCTGCTCTCTGACATAGGATGCTGGCATTGCAGGCAGTGGCTTAACCTGCTGTCCCACATTGCTGCCAACCAGTTAGATATTGTAAGAAAAATAGGTCACATTCATGTTCTATTATTATATATTGTTATAATTGCTTAATTTGGTTATTAGTTATTATTGTTAATATCTTGCTGTGCCTAATTTAAAGTTTAAATTAAACTTTATCATGGGTATGTTTGTATAGGAAAGTCATAGCACATATAAGTATATGGTCAGTAATATCTGCAATTTCTGACTCCCACTAGTGTTCTTGTGAAGTAGGGGAGTGGGGCTCAGTTTTTATTCCAGGCTCGTGAGTTGCATAAAGAGAGGAATTCTTAATGCTTGCATATATTAAGATAAATTTTATTCAGAAGGTGATTATACATGTGATCATGGGTGCCGCCACAGAGAGACCCATCATGAGTAGGACATGGGCTCAGGAGAAAATGGATAAGGGTAGAGGAGACAGAGAAAGAGAGAGAGAGAGAGAGAGAGAGAGAGAGAGAGATCGAGATCGAGATCTTATAGTCACTTGTTCACTCCCCAAATGGCTACAACAGCCAGGGTTGAGCCAGGCCAAAGCCAGAGCCTATAACTTCATCTGGGTCTCCTGGATGGGTTGCAGGGGCTGAAGTAATTGAATCATCTTCTGTGCTTTCCCAAGTTCATTAGCAGGGAGCTGGATGAGAAGTGGAGCAGCCAGGACTCAAACTGGCTCTCATATAGGATTTTGTGTTGCAGGTGGCAGCTTAACCCACCGTGCCTCAATGCTGCACTCCACCCCCATCTTTTCAGGAATGCCTATCCGTCTTGTTTCTCTGAAAGTTCTGAAAACAGCATCGTTGGAATAGCTCCATGTTGTCCAGGCACTTACTGTCTCTGTTGATTTAACTTGTACAGCTCTTACAGATGCATTCCTTATGAGCTTCAGTTTTCTTTCTGGATGTTTTTGCAGTATTTTTTACAGATTCATTTTACTTGTTTCATTTTCAGAAGTGCCCAAACTCCTTTGGGCTTCTTTTCCTTGAGGAGTTGAAGGGATGGACAATCTGTAGTGTTTAGAGAATTCTTCTTCATCAGTGCTGTGTAAGGGAGAGTCGGTTATTTCATCAGGTTCCTCTTTCTCATTTTCACTCAGCCTGTCAATGCCTGGGATCGTGGAATTATCAGGAAGGCTTGTGCTTATGACCAATTTATCTTTCACAGAACATGTTCTTCCAAAAGTGTTCTTGGACTATGTTGTACTCTCTCCCTGAAGGACATGGAAGACTCCTAATCTCACTGTTACCCTGGTCCATGGGTATGTTTAGACTCGGTATGTTTAGATCAATTCCATTTAGTGGGGTTATAGACATGGTCATTTTCATTATTGGATATAGTATATGAAGGGGCCCAAATCTTTATGCTTCCTTAATTTTGTTCCTTTTAAAGCAGAGTGAGCTTAGGATATCACCTAGTTGCATCATTTTACACATGTTCCAGCTCTTAAGTTGGGTGGCCGCATGACTTTACCAGCAACAGTGTTGAGAGTGAAAGGTAGGCTATTCATAAAATTTCTTGGAGTAACAGGTATAACAACAAAATATTGGGAGCCAGCGTTGTGGCATAGTGGGTACAGCTGCCATCTGAAACGCCGCATCCCATATGGATGCCAGTTCTTGACTAAGGTGCTCCACTTTTAATCCAGCTCTCTGCTGATGCACCTGGAAAAGCAGCAGGAGATGGCCCAAGTGCTTGGGCCCCTGCACCCACATGGGAGACCCAGAAGAAGCTCTTGTCTCCTGGCTTCAGTCAGGCCTAGCTCTGGCCATTGTGGCCATTTGGGGAGTGAACCAGGAGATGGAAGACCTCTCTCTCTCTCTCTCTCCATTTCTCTCTTTAAAAAAAATAAAAATATTGATCAAACAAGACCACGCTTTCACCAATTTATAACTTTGTTTTCATATATCATATTTCTTTTTATGGCTTTTCAAACAGACTTTTTGAGTTAATTTAAAGTTGGAGAGACTGGTCCTGCTACCACATACCCTTCATATCCTGCTTCCTAATACTAGTGTCATTACCAGGTTATATAGAACAATTTAAAGTGCACAATTGTTAGAAATCTGCAACTTTAGCACCACCTGTTTGTCGAGAGTCATTGAAGAATACATAAGAATACATAGATAGCGAAGTTTGCTTATCCCATATTAATCAGTGAACTCATAGGATTTTTGGAAATGCTTGAAGGTATATGAGTATTTCCATTAAAAAATCAAACCAGTCTTTTTTTATTAAAGTAAAATATGTAATTTAATGAATTTCATATTTCATGTGTATAAGCATATATCTATATTGGTAAAAGAAGGATGAATATGGTATTTACATTGAAATTTTTGTCATTCCTGTGGCCCACATTCCCATGGCCCGAAAGAGTGTGGTGTGTTCAGCTGTAATTCGGTTGATTATTCTAAAAATATAAATTACATAGAATTGATCTAATGAAAGTTTCTGTCATTCCTGTGGCACAGTGGACTTAGCAACTGCTTGCAAAGCTGCCATCACATATTGGAGAACTGGCTTGAGTCCCAGCTGCTCTGCTTCTGATCCAATTTTCTGCTAATGCACCCAGAAATACATTGAGTGATGGGGAGACCCAGATGGAGCTCCTTGCTCCTGGTTCAACCTGGACCAGGCCTGGCTGTGTGGTCATTTGGGGAGTGAACCAAAAGATGAAAGCTATCTCTCTCTCTCTGTCTCTCTTCCCATCTCTTTCTCTCTCTATCTAACTTTCCCTTTCTTTGCTCTGCCTTTCAAATAAATTAATGTTTTTTTAAGTGAAACTTGTGATATTCTCAATTATAATCTATGAAACCTAGTTATCTGGACACAACTATCTATAAATAGGTTTGGTTTTTGTTTGTCCACTTCAGTTTTATCTTGTTCTGATAAAACTGATACACTATATAAATGAATTTCAGAACATTCTCTATAAAATGATAATTCTAACCATTTATCTGCAGTTTGAATGTTTCCTGATTATAATATTTTTATAATTCTATGTTTTAGAAATTATCTAAAGTTATTCTTTACTTTTGTATAAAACAGACCTCAAAGATTAAATTTTCACATTTGTAATAACTGTGAATAAATGTTTCTTTTTAAAGCTCCCCAAATTAAAATAATCATTACTGATTGTCTTTATATTTTTTCTGTATACATAATTTTCATTGGAGATTAGGTTAACAATGACAAATTATTATAAAAAGACTTCATTGAAATTAGTCCAAGTTGTAAATGCAAATAACAGCTGTTAGAAAACAAAGCTTAATCAGTATATATAGCTTACAAAGATAGATTTGCATTCATGAATACATAAGTGTTAGTGACAAGGAGCAAATAATTAACAAGCAATTATTTCATTGTGAAAACAAATTTTTACTATTATTCCAGCTCCTTCAATCATAGCTTTGATATTTCTCAAATTGTTCAAAAAATAATTTTGCTATGTGTTCTTTGGTCCTGGGAACTATTATGGGACTATTTTGTTGCAAGCTGTCTCATTCTCTTCTTTGAGTGCACCCTGCCCATTTCTCTTCTGTTTCCAACCTTTGCCTAACCAACTATTCATCTCTCAGAGACACATTTAAATATCAGTTCCAAGAATGCCTCCCCAAAGTCTTCCATGATTCCTCTAGTAGACCACGTGTCCCTGTTAACCACTGTCATTGTAACACTAGACTTTTATAGCAGTTATAACAACTGTGATTACAATAACTAATAATTTAATTATTCTCTGTTTTTGGGCTGTAATGTAATATGAAGACAGTTGGAATTAGATTTTGCCGCTGAGTCCCAGAACCAATATATAGCCAGGCACAGAATAGGTCCTCAGTGACTGTTAATTGATTTTGTTCATTTATGAATAGAGAGAAGAAGGTAAGTGGATATTATATGGGACAACTGTAAGAGTATATGAAATAAGAGATAAAAGTACTTAAAATACTAAAAGGTGAAGGTATTTAAAGTTAAGATTATTATTCAAATACATAAGACAACACTTTTCTTACAACAGATTAACTTACCATTGAATTGATATTTAGATGCCTTAGTGAGGTTAATCTGGTTTATTGGTAAGAGCTGGGATGTATGAGTTTGAAGTTCTTCCTGTAGCTAGTTTCAGTGGGAAATGGTAAGAACTGCCTCTATGGACTCAATCTAGAATAACCTCAGCTAGTGTTCTGTATCATTCTAATTTTTATTAGATTCTTAGAATAACTGCATGCGGTGTGCAATTTTGCTGATAATACAATTTATTCAACATTTATTTAGCACCTGAAGTTACTGAGAAGCTAACCACTCTGAGAGCACAATGTCTAGTACAGAACCAATACTAAGTCTGTTGAGACAATTGTTGCCATTTTGTGTAAGAAGGTTACCTAGTAATGGTTCTGTTTTCAGTTTTTAATGTGACTTAATGTCTACCCATTCTGTCATGCCAAAAACCCAGTAATTTATGTTAATATATACAACTATGATAAGGTTCTCATTTATGAAAATTTCAGCTATCGATTTTATGTTTACTCACTTCCTCTCTCCAACTTTATGATCATCTGAGGATAAGATTTTTCAAGTGGAGCTGAATTTATGTTGATAAACAAATTGTTTTTAAAACCTTCCTCATAAATCATAAATTAATAAAACAGATATGTGGTATAATCCCCCATGCCATTTTTACTGAGCTTATTAGGAATATTTGAATTGCTTCCAACACATATATCTACATGCAAATGTGCACATGTAAATTTATAGCAAGTCTCAACTTTTGTGTTTTGAAGTCCTGCTGTCAGGACTCACTTGTACATTGGTCACACTTCATTTCCTGTGTTCCAGTCTCACATTACCACGAGCATGCTACCACTTGTTACTGTACTACAGACACTATATATAAAGCAAATAATTGTCAGATAAGTTAAATGTAAATAAACAGATATTATACTATAGAGGAAAATAATTATACCAGTAACTTGATGAAATATTTTCTATGCATGAACTTAAAGAGAAAATCAGTACATTTTATTAGGATAATCTCAAGACAGAAAATTGTATGTATACTGCTTTAAAATTTTCAGTTTAATTCAATCAGGGTGCCAGGCCAAGCTGAGTCAAGACTAAATGAATTGGACTTTTGTCCTATTTAAGTATTTTGATCCTATTAATAATCTTTAATTAATGAGTCATAGTTTTTCTACTGATGTGCTTGTCTTCAGAAAAAAAATCCTCAATTTATTCATTTCTATCCCTAGGCCCATCAGATCATGAAAAAAAAAGATTACTAGGATGAATAAGATAACCAAGAAATTTATTTAACATAATCAGCTATTATTTAATTCTTTAGAAATATTATGTGTAAAACTGACCTATTACAAGAATGTTGTAACCAGTCTACTTTCACTTTCTCTATTTGATTCTTTATATCGTCTCCAGGGTTGTATTTTTGAAACTTGGATTTGACAATGTAAACATTCAATGATTTTTACTATCCAAGTAGATATCTTCAAACTTCAAAAAAAGTCATTAGTTTTAGATTATTGACAATGAGTCTTCTAAAGAAATTTGTTAGACATATCAATTATTTCATGTAGTAACAGGTAGGTATTATTAATTGCTAGGTGACACAAATATAATTCTTTTCTCTATTTGCTTAGAAATACTGAGAAAACTTATTCAAATATATAAAAAGATGAAAAAGGAAGAAACATTTCAGCACTGTCATTCAATATCGGGCTGGAGGTATATACCAAAAACTACATGATAATCTATCAAATATAATTTCTTATGTATCATGTGACAGCTCAGTTAGATTCCCTTTTAATATCACTGAAAGCAAAGAAATGGAAAATATAGGCTTTGCTAAAAGTTTTTGTTTTATTTCAGGCACTTTTTATTTTCTAAAAAAATTGGCATTTATATATAAACACCTCATTCTTTCAAAAAATTCTACAGCTATACAGCTGTTTGCCCCATTATTTGCATAGGAAATGACCACAATACAAAAATAAGAGGGAAAAAGAAGCAAAACAGCAACCAATTTATGCTTTTTATTTAGGTGTGTTTCCACATATAACATTTTGAAGCCTTTTACAAACCTATTTATACCATTTGCCATCTATTTACACATTCTAAGAGAAAATTTTCTAACAAGCAAAACTATAATTTATCAAGTTGTGAAAATTATTTTCTAAAAAATGTACTATATTACCACAAAATAAATAAAAATGGAATATTTTGAAACAAAATTAAATTTTTATTTCAATTAAGACCTCTTTTGGCATTTTGCTTATGTATTATGCCCTTGGTTAACAACATCAGCATCACATCACTGTTTTATATTGCATTTATGTAGCATTTGCTGCCTCAAGGTTTCAACATAGCATTTCTATTTAAAGACAGACACTGAGTCAGTATTAACAACAAATTAAACAGCACTGTAATTTAGATTAAATTACTATCTCACTGTATATTACAAGCAAAACCCACGTAGTTTGTCGTTTATCCGGCAGCACTTAGCAAGCAGACATCTCAGTATATGAAAACCTCATCATCAGTTCAGCATTGCCATATGTGAAAACTACAGTCCTTCTTAAAAATGATACTGTGGTTAGCTGATTGTAAGAGGTTTAACTTTTGCATATTGTAACTATCTTTAAGCTCTTCAGTTTATAATTCATATAACATGTCTTTTTGTATTTAAAATAAAAACTCTTATATTAATCAGTGCATGAAATTTGCTTTTGAAGTTCATTTGAATGATTATTTCTTCCCCTTAAAGAAATGAATTTGGTGATGTTGAGAGGTACATTACCACAAATTCTGTGAATGTACTCATGGTTATTTTCAAAAAGAAATATGATTTTTTCCCCAAAAGAATCCTAAAAAACTTGTCATCAACCTGTAAAGCTGATTTGCATATTTGTAAAATCTTGAATAGCAAATATAGGCAACTCATATTAAAAAAACATGTGTGCAATGGCTATTATTTGTGAATTGCCAAGTTTTGCTGCACACCTCTCAGGAATCACCTGTTCTTGAAAAACCTACTTGACATCAAATAAAATCTTGAAACACAATCCACCCACCCTTCTTCGGGTGCCTGCCCACTGACTTGTTTACCAAATACTGTCCAGTTAAATGATGGTGCCCAGGTGAACTCCAGGTCGGTGCTCTGCCCTGCCAAGGTGCGACTGCCTGTCAGGGGATGACACTGGCTTGAGGGAGTATTCCGGATTCTGATAATGACCAAGTACGTGGGTATAAATACAATGTAGTCCCTGTTTTCTCAAATATACAAAATATGCGTTTCCGGGTTTAGGACTAGGTTAAGTTTTGTAGCTGAAAAGTGTCCAGAGGGACTGCGGAGCACCAGGCAGCTGGGGACGGCGGTGCTCATTTCTGGTGCTGCTCCCAGGTGGTCCGAGCAGGCACAAATGGCCCGAGTGTGAGACACTGCGGTTGCATGACTCGCCCTGGAAGGGCTTGGCGCCCATGTGCTTCCGGTAGCGGCGGGTCAGCTCTGGGAGCGCGCAAACCTCCAGTGGCAGCCTCACCAGTGGCTTCTCACCAGTAGGAGTCCTCAGGTGAGCTTTGAAATGCAGTCAGGATAATCGCAGTGGTGGATGCGGGGTTTCTACAAGTCAGGGTTTATTCCTGTTGTGTCTGACGGGTTGGCTGGCAGGGTGGCAGGTAAATTTGGATTGTGAATTGGCAGTTTGGAAGCAAGTGTAGCACCTAGGATGGCGGTGGGGTTAAATTCTGGAGCATCTCTGCTTGTCTATCGGGACCTCCAGGCTCCGAGCTCGGTGGTGATGGGAGAAACTAAGTGGCCTGTCGTGGCAAAACCGACTTGGCATTGTGTGTGCGCAAGGGGGCATGCCCTGGAATTGTTACAGTGCAGTGTGTGGAGCGGCGGAGGTGTGTGTGTTCAGGCCTGCCGCGGCGGCCGACGTGGACACATTAATGAGAACTGGGCATATCTAGATCCGGTGCATTCAGTAGCTGGTACCTGTGGCCCTGCTGGGATGGGACAGAAAGATGAAGATCTGGTTAGGAAGCTCTTGTTTGATGAAATGGTGTTCGCCTCTGGAGCTGCGGTCTGGTGGGAGCTGAATGTACTGGTGAACTCGGAGGAGGGGCGCTCGTTTCACTCTGGTTCCTGAAAATGGTAAGGGTGTCTGTCTTGCTGTGTGTTGTGCACGGTCTCTGGGGTTTGCAGAGGCCAGTTCTCAGGCGAGTGATGGTCAGGGACGATACTGTGAGGTATATGCTGATACTGTAGGGTAACCTTTCACTGTCAGTGAAGAACTGGTCTACCACTGGGGCGCTGTCTCTTCTGTACTTTTTATGCTCTGGAATTATTGGAACTGGAGGAAGCTGAGGTGTCGGGTACTTTTCCATTTCACTTCTTTTCTGGACCAGCTCCTCCTGAGGTACCCGCTGGCCGGAGGCGGGCGGTGGCGCCCTCCTCGGGGCTCTGGGCGTGGGGGCTGCGCATGTGCATGGTGGTGGGGCGCTTCAGCGGGAGAGCGCGCCTCGGCACTGGCCGGTGCACGGTGCCCAGCACTGTCTTGAGCTGAGAGAACACGGGCGGTCCTGCGGGGCCAGAGGCTGAGGCCCGGGTCCTAGGCCGGTGCTCATGGTCAGCTCCCATGTCGCCGTGGGTTCTGGGCGCGGGGGAGGGCGAGAGGGTCGAAGCTCTGGGTGCAAGACGCTGGTCCAGTGCGCTTCCTACCTGGCCTGCTGACTCGGGCCGGGGAGCAAGGCGGAGGCCGCAGACACGGGAGGGGAGGCTCCCAGGGAACCCCTCAGCCAGCAGCAGGCAGTTTTCCAAGGCGAGCAGGAAAAGCCAAACTCTTCTGCTCCTCCACGCTTAAATGCCAACATCCTCTGTCCTCTAGGCTGGCAGCCACTTTCTCCCGCCCCTCCCCACTGTGCTCCAGCTGCCTGGAGCCCGCTCCCGCCAGAGTGGATCTCTGCGAGCGAATTATCAGCACGCGTACCTGACCCGTGACAGCTCCTAGAGTTTCTCCCTTTCTGGAAATTTCTGAACTGATTATATCAACTGTTATTGTGACTTAAGTACATATCATTATTTTAAAAGAGGGAGAAGAGTAAGAAAACGATGAATTTTACTTTATTTCTTTTACTTGAAAAAGAGAGAGAGAGAGAGCGAAACTGAGAGAGATTGAGAGAGATTTTCCATTTGCTAGTTCACTCCCACAAGGGCCATAACAGCTAGGTCTGAGCCCGACCAAAGCCAGGAGCCAGAAACTCCATCTTGGACTATTACATGGGCGGCAGGGCCCGCGTACTTGGGCCATCTTCTGCTGCCTTAGCAGGAAGCTGTATTGGAAGAAGAGGAGCCAGGACTGGCATGGGCAATCCAATATGGGATGCGCAGGTCTCAATTGTTAGCTTTATCTGCTGCAACACAATACTGGACTCTCCCAGATCAGTTTTAGAAACGAGAACTTATGCCTGACTATTTTGCCCATATGTGCTTGGAAAGTCTCTGAGCATTCCAGGGAATGCATTAACTTATGTGAAAACCAAAGATGCAGACTGGAGGACCAAGTCTAAACTCACTAAGCTGACATAGATCCTTCCTGATTCTGGCTTAACCCACTTCCTGGTTCCTCCCTCAGCACAACTCACCCTAGCTACTCAGGGATGGATCTCACTAACCTAGTGGCTAATTCCTAGATGTGAAAACTCTTGGGGCTGTTGTGGTGGCATAGCTGGTTAAGCCACTGATTAAGCCGGCACCCCATATGGACACGAGTTCCAGTCTGGGCTGCTCCACTTCTGATCCAGCTCCCTAATAATGTGCCTGGGAAAGCAACAGAAGACAGCCCAAGTGCTTGAGCCCCTGGACCCACGTGGGAGACCCAGTAGCAGCCCTCCCTGACTTAATTATTTTTAAAGATTTTATTTATTTACTTGAAATGCAGAGTTGCAAAGAGATAGAGGGATGGAGAGAGAGAATCTTCCATCCAGTGATTCACTCCACAAAATTCTGGGCTGGGCAAGGCTGAAGCCAAGATTCTAGAATTCCATCCACCCCTCCCACATGGATGGCAGGGGCCCAAGAACTTGGGCTATGTTCCATTGCTTTCCCAGGAGGGAACTGGATCAGAAGTGGAGCAGCAGGGGCTTGAACAGGCACTGATATGGGATGCCAGAGTTGAGGTGGCAGCTTAACCCGCTGCGTCAGAATTTCCAGGTTGACTTTAGAAGGCAGAATTTCTAATACCTGTGTTGCTCGTGCTGATCTAACCACATTGACATTGTTTACATTGTTATTGTTTCTTAAAATTTTTATCATACTGCCTTATTCAAGTGATTCTGAGATGTGCTTTTCTTAATTTTATAACCCTACTTTCCAGATTGGAGTTTTTCAATAAATAGTTGATTAATGGATATAATTGATTATGTAATATTGTAAAAATATGCATTAAATGTCATTCTTATCACTATATGTACATTTTACATTAAAACTGTAAGTGCTTCACTTTGCTATTCAATTCCTTTTTTGTTATTTTACATAATTTCTCTATATCATTTGAATAAATTAGATTTGTTAAAGTTTATGTTAAATTTTTAACTAGTTATATATATCATAATATTTTACCTGACCTCTTGTAATGTTTCCTTGTTACATTTACATTTTTATTGTTTCTTTGAGTTTACAAAATACAGTAGAGTCAAATTTTTAAATGGCCACTGTTCCAAAAGTTCATTATTATCATTTTGATTTTAGAATTTATGTCCCCAAAGAAGTAAGGCTGTACTATAAATGATAATTAAACTGCCACGCAGTCAGACAGAACTTGTTTAACATATACTAATCATAAATATGGCATAATGGTACTATTCCAGTTTTGCTTAAAATATAATCTTAAGAGTGGAAGAAAAGATAGTCTTCATTTTACCCAAAAAACTGCATTCTGATTTCTAAGCAAATAATGTTGCAAGTACATTTCTTTTATTTTATTTTTTTTTAATTTGACAGATAGAGTTATGGACAGTGAGAGAGAGAGACAGAGAGAAAAGTCTTCCTTCTGTTGGTTCATTCCCCAAATGGCTGCTACGGTCGGTGCTGCGCCGATCCAAAGTCAGGAGCCAGTTGTTTCTTCTTGGTCTCCCATGCAGGTGCAGGGGCCCAAGCACTTGGGCCATCCTCCACTGCCCTCCCGGGCCCCTGCAGAGAGCTGGCCTGGAACAGGGGCAACTGGGACTAGAACCCAGCGTCCATATGGGATGCCGGCGCCTCAGGCAGAGGGTTAACCAAGTGAGCCATGCCAGCCCTACAAATACATTTCCAAGGCTATTGTAACTTGGGTGAAGGAAGCTTAAAGAAAACAGAAAGCAAAATGGGATTTACTTCCTGCCTCTCCAATATGGCTCCCGGAGAAGCAGCATTCATCACCTGGGAGCTCATTAGAAAAAATCTCAAGCTCACCCCAGACTGACTGAGTCAGAACCTGCATTTCATATTTATATCAAAGCTTGGGATGCATTAAAGATCAATGGTGGCTTTCATCTTTTTCTATCTGCATTGGGAGAGGGATGGCTATACTGTCAAATATCTGCATAAGAGGAAGAACCATTTGCCATCACCAGTTTCTGAGAATTCTTCATTCAGGGGGTAAAGAGTATTTCTCCCACAAGGGGCTGTGAAAGGACCCAAGAATTGATCTCTTCTCTCCACTGGGTGATAGTGTTCCTTTAAAAAGAAAAAAAATTGGATAAATTCAAAATTTGTCAGATTAAATGTGATTCCAAATTATAGGCTTAAGAAAGTGACATCAATGATGACACACATTTGTATTTTATAATAAATAGGTTCAGAGTTTATTGAAATAGTTTAAAATATCTAACATAGCTTTGGTAATCAACAACTTAGATGGAATCAATACTCAAGCAGAAGTTATAAAATTTTACACAAAATTTATTAATAATACATTCTATACCTTCTTTATGTATATATATATATACATATATGTATGTGTGTATATGTGTACATATATATATTGTTAGTCCAGGATGAGATATTAGTAAGAGACACCAAAACAAATATCCTCAAACTGCTAAATAAAAGTAATAACACAAAAGGATCTCAAATTTGCAAATAAATGGTACACAGTTGAATACATTCAAAATAAATGAAGGTATATTAGTGAAATAGTCGTGAGATATATTATTGTACACCAAGCAACTCAATTCCTTGATGAAGATCTCTGTACTCTTCCTTCACTCTTTTCTGGATATATCATTTGAAATTAACTACAAATCACCTCATAGAACAAAACATTTGGAAAATGGCATCTGTTACTTAGTTGCTTAATCCAGGATTTTTGATGCCTAAATATTAACTGTCATGACAGATAATGCAGAATGGAAGACTATCTCCTCTGAGATTTACTATATGAGTATATACTGTTAGTAAATGTAGTGTTTGGTAGTATTTATCTTTAGTTTCTACTGAAGAAGTATCCATGTATTTTTTTTCTTCTGTTAGGGAAAAATATAATTCTGATTTTCTTGAGAACAAAAATTTTGTAAAAGACAAAAATAGCAATGGGCCTCTAAATACAAGTTTTGGCTGAATTACAATTAAAATGCTGCATTCTCTTGTTGCTTAATTTACAGTGACACACACAGCAATGGTGCATACTAAGTGTTCTATTTCTAAGAGAATTCATGATCAGATTTGTATCATTGAAATATTAGCATGAAGGCATGTTTGCATTCACTTACTTAATGTACTCCTTTAACAGTAAAAGAAATGCACCTCCACCAATGGCTATTATCAAAATGTAAATAGGACACCTCTGCATACAACTCTCCCTTTGTACTTCTGCCCCTCTGCTGCCCGCCCAGTGAGGAAGTTCTGGTACACACTGCTCGGAGGTGGTTTAATGGTTCCAGGTCCAGGATGCATCTTTTCTATCAATTGCAACAAAAAGATACAAACTGACTAAATCACCAGCTCTACTCTTTTTCATACATTGCCATCTCAGGAAATCTATAAAGTGTAGATGTTGTAAAGAATGAACTTTGTCCAAAATAAAAATGGGCATTTACCAAAAACTGCACGTGTGTACCTGCTGGTCTAATCTAAAAGTATCTTCTGTATATAGAGATACTATTAATATACCCTTCCCTTCACCCTCCCCTTCCAGCATTCCAGTGACTAAGCCCAGGACTGTGACATCTCCCTCCAAGAGAAGGGCCTGCAAGGGTCATTCCCAGGAGTTAGTCCTTCCCAAAAACTACCAAAAGCGGTGTTTACATAAGAATTATCTCACTATCTCTACTTTTAACATACTTTGGGCATTAGGACTTAGCATTGACACACAGTAATAATAACTAAAACATATTTATATAACCATGGGTAGACAATCTGAACATTGTAACAGGAAGGAAACCCTGCTATGCATAGTTCCTCAGGACCCCGCCTCCTGCTGCCCACTACCCAGTGACTTCAGCATTCTCTCCAAGACATCAAGTTCAATGCCATTCCCAAAATGCAACCACTCCTATGCAGTAACAAAAACTGCCTAAACATACGTTACTTTTAAACACCTAGAGATCAGATGTTTCTAGTAAGGACTTCGGTTTCCCACTATTTGCACAGTAGCCACTAAAAAACTCAGGTAACAAAAGTTCTAATGTGAAAGTGTGTTCTCAACAAGAACGTTCTGGCCTAGAACCCACTCTCTTCCTGTCTCTACCAACCAAGTGGACAGGCTGAGAGGGAATTTTTTTTTTTTTTTTGACAGGCAGAGTTAGACGGTGAGAGACAGAGAGAAAAATCTTCCTTTCCATTGGTTCACCCCCCCAAATGGCTGCTACAGCCAACGCGCTGTGCTGATCCGAAGCCAGGAGCCAGGTGCTTCCTCCTGGTCTCCCATGCGGGTGCAGGGCCCAAGCACTTGGGCCATCCTGCACTGCCTTTCTGGGCCATAGCAGAGAGCTGGACTGGAAGAGGAGCAACCGGGACAGAATCCGGTGCCCCGACCAGGACTAGAACCTGGGGTGCTGGCGCCGCAGGCGGAGGATTAGCCTAGTGAGCAGCGGCACCGGCCGCTTAGAGGGAATTTTAACAATTTCGCTTCCATAAGTGGTTGTAAAAACAGTCTTCCCTATGAATTTTAACACAAAGCATACTCAATGCATCCCTTTACTAACTCTACTTTTGTCATACACCAACAACCTCTTTAACATCTAGGAAGATTACATGTTGTCAGGTAGGACTTGTTTGCCCTTATATACATTATATACATAGCAAAGGAAACCAAATGCCAAACAGCATGGACAATGGTTAACCTTGCCCCACTGCAAACACATGGGCACAAACACTACACTGTGTACTGCTCAGACAAGGGGTTCATCATGCCATTTCTGAAAGACAGTATTTGTAATGAGCGTAACAAAAGGATATCTACAAAATGTATTATTTATTACCTCTACTTTTAACATAATTTCTACACTTCTAAACATCTAGAACAACCAGATTTCAAATAAGGACTTACATTTGTGCAATATATACACAGTAGTGTTGAATAAACTGTACACATGTAACTGGTTATATCAGAAAGTGTCTTTTAAATAGGAACATTCATGAAGGACTAGAGAAACCTTCATTTCAACCAACTCCTTCTCGCCACCACCAACAGGTAGATGTGGGCGCACGTGTCACTGCAATGTGATGTTACAATTTCACTTCCAAAAATCCTTTTTGAAAGACAGTCTTTCTATGCATTTTAACACACAATATCCAAAATGTGTTAGTTTACTGACTCTACTTTTGTCATACATTAGCAACCTCTTTAACATCTAGAGACTAGACATTGTAAAATTAGGATTCTTTTGTCCAGTATACACACAATATATAAATTACAGCAAAGTTAATTGAAATGCTTGTAACATGTAGGACAATAGGTAAGCTCAAGTTTTATAGCACACACTAGCAAAAACACATTATCTAATTTCTTTCCATGTGTTTATTAAAAAATAAACTTTATGTATCACCGAATATGTCTTTTGAGAGTATGTATGTTTTCATATTAGAAAAATATATAATATGAACAATAAACACTAATAAGATGTTAACATCAACTTTCCTGGCTCTAATTTTTTGAATTCCTATCCAAAAAATGTAAGATATCTGTTTAATGAGACAGGCAGAAATTAAATTCCTTCTTAATTCTAGGAGATATCATGATGCATGTAGTAGAAATAAGACCATACGAGGGAAACAGAGACAGCCTCATATTAGACTGTGAATTTCCTCCCTTCGTGGTTTTGAACGGGTCACTTGGTGTCTCCTGTCCTGAAAGCAGCTTCTGAACAGGGGCATTTCTAAGTTTTTGGAAAAATTTAATTGACACACAAAAATTGTACATATTAATGAGATACAGAATGTTAATTCAGTACATATATACAATTTGTACTGATCCAATCATTAATTGTCATTTCTGTCTCTTCAAGCAGTGTTTTTTCCTTCCTGTTGGGAAAATACAATCTCCTCTGTTTAATTCTTTGTGAAGTACATAACAGGTTGCTGTAAACTGTCGTCACCTTGCTATGCTATAGAAGAGTAGAATTTATTTCTCCCATCACATTGTTTTTGGTACCTGGTATCTGGACTTCTGTCTTGTCCCACCAGTTCTTAGCTTCTAGTGATCACTATTCTACATTCTACTTCCATAAAATCAACTTTTTTAGATTCTACATATAAGAGAGAATGTGAGTTGTTTATCTTTCTGATCCTGACTTATTTCATTTAATATAATGTCTGTTCATGTTGGTACAAATCATTCTTTTATATTGCTAAATAATATTCATATTTATGAAGTTTTCCAAGTCTGTCCATCAATGAACAGTTGGTTGATTCCCTATCACAGCTGTTTTGAATAATGCTGTGATAAACATGAGAGTACAAGTGTCTCTTCGATAAGCTGATTTCATTTTATTTGGATAAACATCTGGAAGTAGATAGTTGGATCATATTGCAGTTCTCTTTTCAATTTTTTGAAGAACCTCCCTATTGTTCATGTTCTTGCCAACAATGTAGAAAAGTTTCCCTTTCTTTCTTTCCTCACTAGCCCTTCTTGCTGTAGATGTATAATTAGGGAGCAGTGTTCTAAAATTTGTAGACACACACACATGCATAATTACATATATGTAATTTTACGTTTTTCTAGTATATATTGTTATGCATGAAATATAAATCTGAATTATTTTTCTGATAATTTCAGCAGTAAATATTCATTGATATTATTAACTAACCTAAGTAGAATAATGGCCTTTTAAATATATATCATAGTTGACTTGTGTATTTTATTTACAAAATATTTGTGCTAAAATTTATGTATATAAACCCTTTAATTTGAATGTCACTCTAGCTAGCAAGTATCACATTGGTTTAGTTATTCTTACCATAGTGATTTTACTTCCTAGTCTTTTTATGGTGTCAACTAAAAAATAATTAATAGGTCTGACTGAAAGATTTTGCTTTTTGAAACAGTCTGTGACATGTAAAAGCTGTCTAATTAGTGCACACTTTGAGAATTTAATTGCCTGCCAATGAATTAAACTGTTTCTCAAAATGTTTCTTGAGATTGCAGTTTACATTATAGATAAGCTCATGAGAAACATTGCTATTATAAATATTGATTAAATTCATATTCTATCTGTTGTTCAATAAGAAAAAAAATTTTCTGCCAATTTGTATTCATGATCCAGACAAAATAATTCATAAAGAAGATTTTCCCCCATGTAAAGACATAAATTTGAGTTGTGTAATAAATCTGTTTCTAAACTCTGAATGACTTCTTTACAACATATGGCCGTTACTTATTCAAAATTATTTAATATATTATTACTCAGAAAAGTATAATATTACTACATCTATAAGTGACAGTACTAAAATAAAATAGCTTAACATTGCTGTATGATTTTTTAATAAATGAGCTACCACAAGTATACTGAGAGAGTTTGCTAGATGCAACATCATATTTATTACAGATACATTTTTATGCATTCACTAGTACTCTCTTTGAGGGTAAAGATCAGAATTAGTTTACTTTTTAAATCCCAATTCCTTTCTTCATGCAGAAGAGTATCAAAAT
The DNA here is from genome assembly GCA_949820135.1 of Sylvilagus floridanus. Lineage (NCBI taxonomy): Eukaryota > Metazoa > Chordata > Mammalia > Lagomorpha > Leporidae > Sylvilagus > Sylvilagus floridanus. Next base: position 29,276,238 of record OX463236.1, on the reverse strand, counting down.
CACATGAGGTGATCTTAAATTACAGGTTTTCCCCTCAAATTATTACTGAGAACACAACTCATTAGTAAGTCTTTATACCCATTCTTCTTCAATTAAGTCATTTTATCTTTTATATTTTTTTCATTTTAAAGAATAGTACTTTATTGAATAAGTTTTATGCACAGAAAAATAATCTTTAATCTACGATGAATGCCAGATTATACAGCAGAAAACAATTTTCTTAGTTTTCCATACTGATGGAAAGATTTCTACTAAATAATAAACAGTCAGAACATTATATTCACAAATATAGTACTCTTATATTTTTATACATGAGTTTATAATCTCGATGGTTGTAAATCTACAAAGTCTTCATGATTCATATCATATATTCTTGTGGAATATTATTGTGGTAAGGGATTACTCTCCCTTGATAGTATGTGAGTGGCATAAAGTATAGTTTATTGAAATGTAGTTATATGGATGATACTGTTAGAATAAAGTCCTAGTGTAGGGAGGGAAGGTTTAATGGTGATTTTATTCATGGTTCAAAGTACTATTTACTTTTGCCTGAACAATTTAAACTACTTTTAGTGATTTGAGAATGAAGGTAATAAAGTGCTTATCATCTTTTCATGGAATTTTTTTCTCTGAATTTCTGTTTCATTAGAAAGGATCTCTGAAGGGGAATTACTAAAACAATGGGTTTGAAAAATTTAAGCGTTTCTTAATTTGGGGTCTTTTCATATTTTGACTATTGTAAAATTTACTACTTGCTTTGTTTCTGCTGCTGACATTTTTCAATTTATTGAGTATTTATATATTGTATTCTAAGAATTTTACACTTGTTGTGGCAGGGTGCGTCCAAAGGCGAAGTGTCACTCTTACTTGTCAGTCACATCTCCTTGGAGTGATGCTGTTTCAACTACCTGAAAGTTTCACTTACTTTTTTTAATGAATAGTCATGTGATTCACTATATTTTTTGAAAGATCAATTAACATTATACATATGTGATTAAACCTATGTTAAGTAAAGTGTTCAACAAATAGTATGGGAAAAGAAAAAAAACAAAAAACCTGTTCCTCAAAGTTGAGATAAGGGCTGTTCAAAGACATTGCTTCTAAAACTGTCAATTTCACTCCTAGAGATTACCTTTTAGATGCACTATTAGTTTTCACAGGTCAGGGAGAGCATATGTTATTTGTCCTTTGGGGACTGGCTTATTTCATGAAGTATAATATTTTCCAATTTCATCCATTTTGTTGCAAATCACTAGATTTCAATTTTTTACTGCTGTGTAATATTCCATGGTAAACATTTCCTATAATTTCTTTATCCAGTCTTCAGTTGATGGGCATTTGGGTTGATTCCATATTGTATCTATTGTGAACTGCACTGCAATAAACATGGGGGTATAGATAAGTCTTTAATATGCTGATTTCATTTCCCTTGGGTAATTCCCAGGAGCGGGAGGGCTGGATCATATGGTAGGTTTCTGAGATTATCTCTCCAACTCTCATCCATAGTGGCTTTACCAGTTTACATTCCCACCAACACTTTATTAGGGTGTTTTTTACCACACATCCTTGCCAACATTTATGGTTTGTTGATTTCTGTATGAAAGCCATTCCATTGCGGTCTGAGAAGTTGCATGGTATGATTTCAATTCTTTTTTTTTTTTTTTTAACTTTGCTTGACTTACTTCATGGCCTAGCATGTGGTCAGTCCTAAAGAAAGTTCCATGCACTGATAATAAGAATGTGCATTCTGCAACTATAAGATGGAAAATTCTATAGGTATCTGTTAGGTCCATTTGGTCTATAGTGTTGATTAACTCTGTAGTTTCCTTGTTGATTTTCTGTCTGGTTGATCTGTCCATTGCTGGAAGTGGGATATTGAAGTTCCCCATTACTCTTGTATTGGAGCTTATGTCTCCCTTTAGATCCATTAGCATTTCTTTTTTTTTTTTTGACAGGCAGAGTGGACAGTGAGAGAGACAGAGAGAAAGGTCTTCCTTTGCTGTTGGTTCACCCTCCAATGGCCACCGCGGTCGGCGCACCGCGCTCATCCAATGGCAGGAGCCAGGTGCCAGGTGCCAGGTGCTTTTCCTGTCTCCCATGGGGTGCAGGGCCCAAGCACTTGGGCCATGCTCCACTGCACTCCCAGGCCACAGCAGAGAGCTGGCCTGGAAGAGTGGCAACCGGGACAGAATCCGGTGCCCGGACCGGGACTAGAACCCAGTGTGCCGGCGCCGCAAGGCAGAGGATTAGCCTGTTAAGCCACGGCGCCGGCCTAGCATTTCTTTTAAATAGCCAAGTACCCTGTAATTAGGTGCAAATACATTTATAATTCCACATCTTCCTGTTGAATTGATCCCTCAATCATTACATAGTGCCCTTCTTTGTCTCCTTTAACAGTTTTTGTATTAAAGTCTATTTTATCTGATATTAGGATGGCTAAACCAACTCTACTTTGTTTTCTGCTAGCATGGGATATCTTTTTCTATCCTTTCAGTTTCAGTCTGTGGGTATCTTTGTTGGTGAGTTTGTTTCTTGTAGGCAGCAAATAGATGGATTTTGTTTTTTAATCCATTCAGCCAGTCTGTGTCTTTTAACTGGAGAGTTAAGGCCATTTGCATTCAAGGTGACTATTGATAAGTAACAACTTGGCCCTGGCATTTTTCCATAAATATTCCTATTGTTTACTTTGCATTTCCTTTGTATTTTACTGACAGATATTCTGCCTTCACCTTCTTCCATAATGATGACCATTGTTTCTGTGTCTATGTGTGTAGTGCATCCTTAAGCATCTTTTGAAACGCTGGACGGGTAGTGATAAATTCTTTCAATTTCTCTTTGTTATGAAAAGTCTTTATTTGACCTTAACTCATAAATGAGAGCTTTTCAGTGTATAGTATTCCAGGATGACAGTATTTTTCTCTTAAGACTTATAATATATCTCTTTATTCTCTCCTAGCCTGTCTGGTTTTTGATGAGAAGTCAGCTGTGATTCTTTTTTTTTTTTAAAGATTTATTTTTTTTTTATTTGAAAATCAGAGTTACACAGAGAGAGGAGGAGGCAGAGAGAGATAGAGAAAGGTCTTCCATCCTCTGGTTCACTCCCCAGTTGGCCACAATGGCTGGAGCTGTGCTGATCCAAAGCCAGGAGCCAGGAGCTTTTTTAGGGTCTCCCACACAGGTGGGAGACAGAGGGCCATCTTCTATTGCTTTCCCAGGCCATGGCAGAGAACTGGATTGAAAGAGGAGAGCTGGGAGTCAAACTGGTGCCCATATGAGATGTCAGCACTGCAAGTAGTGACTTTACCTGCTACGCCACAGTGCCAGCTCCCCCAGCTATTGGTGATCCTCTGAAAGTAATCTGGCATTTCTCTCATGCACATTTTAGAATCTTTTGTTTATGTCTTACTGTGGAGAGTTTGACTACAATATGTTGTAGTGAAGATCTCTTCTGGTTATGTCTGTTAGGAGTTCTGTGTACTTCCTGTACTTGAATGTCCCTTTCTTTCTCCACATTAGGGTAATTTTTCTGTAATTATTTTATTAAAAAGGCCTTCTAATCCATTCTCTCTTTCCATGCCTTTATAAACTTCTATAACTCGTATGCTGGGCTGTGTGATAATATCCTATAGATCCCTAATAGTGTTTTTTTTTTTTTTTAGTTTTCCAAATCTTCTTATTTTGATCTAAATGCAAAATTTCCAGCAGTTTATCGCATTCCTTATTTGTTCTATTGAATTCTTCATTTCCAAGATCTCATTTTGATTTCTTTTAAAGATTTCATTTTCATTGGAGAAATTTTACCCATGCATATATGAATTTCATCACTTCATGGATTTACTTCTGATTACTTATAAGTAATCCTAAAATAAATTTTTTGAATTCCATTTCTGGCATTTCTTTACTCTCTCCATCTTCACATTCTAGTATTGAATGGTTTTGTTCTTTTGAGGGTATTATGTTGTCTTCCTTATTCTTGTTTCTTGAGTTGTTATGTTTATTATTCAGCATACTTGATTTCTTTTTTGTTTTTTTAATTTTTTTTCTGTGATGACTTTTATATTTGGATTAGTCTCTGTGGCTTAGTGGAACTTCCACTTTTTCAGTGACTACCCAGAGGTCTGTGGTGGATGTGTCCAGGGAGCTCTGTTCAGTGCTCCAGGATGAAGGGAGTGTCCAAGGTGACACCCAGGTTGGGTATGGTAAATCTCCTTTTTATTTTTTTGAGTCAGAGGGGACTCTGTTCTGCTCTCTTGGTGTAGTCTCACGCTCCCCTCTTCTTCTCAAAGGAGACCACTGCCTGGGTGTTAGTCCCAGGGGGTACAATATTCATCTGTGCTTCCCCAGGAACCACACAAAGAATCTATGCAGTCCATGTTGTGAGTACAGATCCCACAGCAATGTCCCTTGCCAGCGTTTCAGGGAGCCCAGACTATGTTGAGCTGCCCACAGTGACTGCCCAAAGTTCCAGCTGCACCCTGCACCCTCCCATGCAGCCACAGTGTTTCACAGACCTGGTACACAGGCCTCCCATAGTCACGAGCACCCAGCTCCATGTCAGTTCTCCCAGCCAGACTCAGACATCTTTGCTCAGCTGGTTGTTGGGAGCAAGGACACGAGCCAGTGCAGCTGTTACATATGTACAAAATGGCACCTGCCTTCTCTCAGCTTGTTACAGGATGCCAGTGCAGTGTGGTATGGGAGAAATGTGCTCTCTTTTTCCTCCTCTAGTTTGGCAAGTACATTGTTCCACACATGGCTCCAAGCTGGGCCCATGCCAGGCTGTTCCCATAGCTTTATCACCAGTAGCTTGGGCTGCTGCAGTTCTCACTTCACTCCAAAACTTGCTCTGAGGCTCTCGCCTCAGATTGCACTCTGTGTACGTCTTTTAAGCTGTCTTCCCTCAGAATAGAGCAGTAAGCTCCTTCCATATTCTGCCGTCTTGGAGTGCCTTCATATTTACTTTTTAAAAGTAGCATGTTACATAAAGTGTTCTGCACAGGCCATCAAAGAAGGAGGTACCTTTCTCTGAAGAGAGGAGAGAACTTTCACTTTGACTATGGCCTTGTCTAAATAAGGTCAGAGTTGGTGAACTCAAGAGGCTTCCATAGCCTTGGCAAGTCATGACAAGAGCCTCGGGTGATTACTGACGCCATAAACAAGAGTGTCAATTGTTAAACCAACAACAGAAGTCACTGTGCACTTACTCCCCATGTAGGATCTCTGTCCTTAATGTGTTGTACTGTATTAATTAATGGTAAAACTACTAAAACAGTACTATATTCTTTGTGTGTCTTTGTGGGTGCAGTCTGTTGAAATCTTTACTTAGTATATACTAAGTAGATCTACTGTATATAAAGATAATTGAAAATGAATCTTGATGGAGAATGGAATGGGAGAGGGAGTAGGAGATGGGATGGTTGCGGGTGGGAGTGAGGTTATGGGGGAGAGAAAGCTGCTATAATTCAAAAGTTGTACTTTGGAAATTTATATTTATTTATTAAATAAAAGTTAAAAAATAAAGTGTTCTGCAAGATAGTTTTGTTTTTTTCCTAATTTTCCATTTTCTGATGTCTCTTTTGTATGTTTTGTGTACTCTAATTCATCATTTCATCCTAACCATTCTATATTTTTTGCTTGTGTGGATAGTCATCCTTGAAGTCAAAATCTTCCACAATCTCCTCATTGTCATTCCTCTGCTTGACAACAAAGATGTTCAACAAAGAGAATCTGGCTTTCAATTTGGAGTTTACTTTGCAGCATGTAGGCTACACCCTCATCCGTCTTAGCCATCTGTATCCATCTTCTGACTTTATCAAATGTGCTCTCATGATAGCTTTGTTGTGTTATCTCTAATTGAAATTCTACAAGGTGTATTTCAGTTTTACATTTCTTCATGATAGCTAATTTAGTCCTTAATCAGTGTTTATTGGAGCAACCTTTATGGCATATACCATACCCTGTCATAAAGAAATTATCCTAAGTTACCCCACAGTACTGATTTCAGCACCTCAGGGACTAGTCCTGCCCTGTCTTTTTCATGCCAGTGTGGGCTTTTATACATAATGCAGTGTCAATATATAGTTGTTTAATTGAATTAAATCTAACTGGTAGTTGGCAAAATCCAGCTTTATTAAAATGCTTTAATTCCGCCCTACAGGAAAAGGTCCCAAATGTTCTCATGGATTTTCATATTTGATTTACATGCTGAGCCAGAAGCTTTGAAATTATTATTGCACTGGCTTAGAGAACATATTTATAAACATTCCTTTGGGTAAATTCCTTTCCTGTCTTTTAAATAAGGTAGAATCTTTGCAAATAATTCCGTAAGTAATACATCCTAAATCATCATGTATTTTGGGCAGTAACACTCAAGTACAGTTAATAATTATAAAGGAACTCCTGGATCTATGGAACCATGAAAATAAACCTCTATGCTTGCAGAGAGTTTAATTTAGTGATGTTAATAGGAAATTATCTCTAAAGAGGTATTTTAACAAACAGGAAATCTATGCACACATGTTTAAGTGTATCTGTATGTGATATTTGTGCATGTGCCCACACACACACACACACACACACACACATATGTACACCCAGACACACTGCTGTGATCCTTGCTAAGTAGCAACAAGCTAGATGAATCATATGATTACCCAAGTTTGCTGCCTTCAAAGAGTTTTCAAACTGTGATAAAGAGAGAGGGGACCTAGACAAAACCTAGCAGACTGAAATTGAGATAAAAAGGACAATGTGGAGAGGCCAAAGTGGTTGAAGTTTGCAAGCAGAGTTCCAGAGTGGGGAAAACCAAGCAGAAAATCTCTTCTCTCCTAAGGTCTTCCCCAGTATTTCGCTGAATGCAGATGATAACACACATGTGAGGAAACTGCCCACGTCTGAGGTAAGGATCACTCTGAGTTAACGCTCTCAGTGCTCATCTGAGACTGGGAAGAGTGCCTGTTTTCACAGTTCAAGCAGATAACCTCAAGTTTCAGGGGGTTTGGTAGCACAGTCTTTCTTCGGAAGTGGGAAATAATTAGCCTAGACTGACGAAAGTTTGTTTCCTAGGTAATGAATCTTCACATGAAGGTTTAAAAGCTTAAACCTGCTGATCAGGATCAATTACATTTGGTAAATTGATAACTCTTCTTGCTGACTGATCAGTACATGGAGTTTAAGTGGTAGCCATAGCTAATAGTTCAGTGAGAGCATTCATGTGTTCCTTGTCGAAAGTGAGCCCCCTTTGGAGAATAGGAATCTGAACTCAAAGTGTCTAAAACTGCTGAGATATGGAACACAGGGTTCCCAAGTGTATCATTGGAAGTGATGATGGTGGAACCACTCTTGATGTCACCCAGAGTTTGTAGACCTATGTTTCTTTCTTGTTTGAAACACAGTAGAACGCAAAAGTCTTAGGTTCAGTATATGTTATGGCGGAATATGCTCCATCCTCACAGGAGACTGCCTTACACTGGTGTATCTGCTGACCTTCAGCAGGTCCTTTTAACGCTCTTTTAGGCTGGCAACTACTGGGTAGTGCTGGATAAGACTTGTGGATTTTATGGTCATAGGTGACCAAACTCTAATTCCTTAGTTTTTGTAAAAGGAGTTTCCTGGCTGGATTCCCATCTCGTGTGATACCTATATAATTACAAAGTAATGATTTTGCTAGACTTCTTGCAAGTAGAAAAAGCAAAACTATAACTAGATTGGTTATTTATGCTTCTAGCAATAAAGTGCTAACTCTTTACGGACAGATGAGACCTGATGTTGCCAAATAGCCGCCCAGGAGTTGGTTAGTCTCTTTGGGAATAGTCATTGCTGGTGGCCAGCACTGCTGTCACTGGCAGGCACTTTGGAAATTCCAGGAGCAGCAATAACTAAATCTGCCTATGCTTTTGGGATCATGGGTAGCTTTCATTGATACTTTGTGTATCATGCCAGCTCTAGTGAGGAGGGGTTATAGCAAAATCTGTGCTCATCATCCTCAGTCAACTTTATGCATGAATAATCTATGTGACTTATGACAGGCTAAGATAGTCCAGATCTTTTGAGATTATGGCAGAGATATAAGACTTAACCTATCCCTACAGCAAAACTCTGTAGGTGTATTATCATTTTCTGTTGCATTGAATTCAATTTATGGGTCCTCTTTTCTGACTAGAATGGAAAAGAATCCACTTACAAAATTAGTGCCTACATACCATATACCTGAATCCAAATTAATCTGTTCTGGTGAAACTCCACATTTGGCAGGATGGCTGCAATAAGGATACAATTTGCTAAAATTATAAGTATTCTACAGTTATCCGCTAATCTGACATACATCTAGCTGTTCTGAGGACCACATTGGTGAATTAAATAATGTTTGAAGGAACCACAACTCCTGCATCCTTTAAACTTCTCAAAGTGGCACTAATCTCCATAGTTCACCCCAGAATGTGGTACTACTCTTGATTTATTGCCTTGGCAGGTGGTTGGAGGCCATGTCAATACTTCCACTTGGTTATCCCCACTATTACTATTACTCTTTCTTCACTATTACTCTTTCCCCACTATTAGCTCTTCCTTCACAGAGTAATTTACCCAGTCTTACCCGAGTAGGACAATCTCAATTACATATTTAGGGACTAAGAGCAGTACTACGTTGTGGGTGTGTGGACCTGGTTTTAGTGTAAGCCAGAATTTGGTTAGGACTTTATTTCTTCCTTTCTTCCATATACTCCCATTCTAACATAGAAGTCATGGTGACACTGCACGTCTTCAGGTATCAACAATACTTTGAACCTGATGCTCCCCAAACATCTCGTGTAGAATTGCTTCAGTAAATAGCTGCAGGTCTGTTTGAGGAAGACTGGGAATTATTTAATGTGTCCTTGCCATTATGTTGCAGGATCTTCCACTACAGATTTGTTTACCTCTTTAGTCAGTAGGTTCTTGTCCTGAAGTCTGATGCAGGCCCAGAAATTGGGCAGATGATCATCTGGCAATCACTTTCAGCCTTTTGCTTATTTTTTCTTGGTCACTTCCATTTTACATTATTTATTGTCATAAAACACATGAAAATTACTGTTTAATCCTTTTAACTGTGCATTTCATTGGCATTAGGTACATTCACATTGTTATGCAACTAAAACAGAACATTTCCAGAACTTTTCCATCATTGCTAACTGAAACTCTCCCTAGGGTGGGGAATGCCCAGTGTGAGGCTGTATAAGGCCCACAAGCTCATTTGGTCTGGCCTTGTCAAGACAACTGCAGGCAGTACTCAAAATTCAATAAAATAAAATTCAATACAGCAGTCTAATTTTTAAGTTGATAACTTTGTATGACCTGCAAATGATGTTATAAATATTCTAATCACCTTTACAGAAAAATTGTCCCCACCCCTAACTCTCATCCCATCCCTCCCCACCGCCCCACATTCAGCCACTGATCTATCATTCCACTTTCTCTTAGTCACTTATAATTATATATATATATTAAGCAGTACCCTTGATAAATGCCTGTTTATTTTGTTCCTGGGGATGTCATGTTCTATTAACTGTCTTCATAAGTCTCTCAGGCACCCTTGGCTGCCACTCTGATTTTGTTGTTCATTAAAATAATTGTAACCACCTGGCTTCTGGCAGTTAAGCCACACCACCTGGCCCTCATTGCTCCTGAGTGCTACCGACCCCTTTGCTCTTAGAAAGCAAGTATCCGTGATAGCCTCTTCCATCAGCCCTGGCCTACAGGGGAGAGCGGCCACTGAGTGTTCACAGTGATGCTAATGGTGCCCACATTAGCAAATTGCTTGTTGTTTCGGTACTAGTGTGTCCTCTTGGGCTTCTTAAGAGAGAGAATCCTCTACTGGGTCTATGGCTTTTCACAACACAACTTGCAGTTAGCCCAAATCTCTAAGCTTTTCAGTGCCTCCCTGTACCATCTGCCACAGCAATTCAAGCACTTCAACCTCACTCATGCTGGGCCAGGACTTTGTTCAGGCTTCTGCTAGAAATCCTAGCAGCAAGTTTGTTTCACCTTGTGGCTCTTCCCTAAGACGTTAAATCCGATAACTAGGGAGGGTAACTCCAAGTCAAAAAACTCTTTTCCAGTGTCATGGCTCAAACTCTTTGATTTGATACATTTAGGATCTATTTTAAAAGTATTCCCTTAGCTCCTCAGTTCACAGGAAAAAATGGACTTAAAGGAGGAAGTTATTTAACCTAGCAGTTAAGACAGGGTTTAGTATGCCTGCTTCCCACATCAGAGTGTTTGGGTTCAATTCCCAGCTCCGACTCATGATTTCAGTTTCCTGTGACTTTGGAGTCAGGTAATCAGTGGCAAAGACTTGAGTAATTGGATTCCTACTACCTACATGGGAACCTGAATTGAACTCCCATCTTCCTGGCTTTGGGCTTAGGTCTAGACCCAGCTATTAGAAATATATGGGAGTGAGCCAATAATTGGGAGTTCTCTTTCTTTCTGCCTCTTAAAAAAATAGAAATAAAGAAAATCTTATTTTGGTGCAAGAAATTTGAAAATCCATGCATAGTTTTTTCACAATACACATTACCACGAACTTTTTGTAGATCCCACAAATATGCCTGCTATGGATCACATCTCTTTGCAGGTATAATCTATTTCCTCCCTCATTAGCCCCCATACTTCCTGTAACTTTAGCATTGGCTGCAGTCTGTGTGCCTGGAGAGGAGGCCAGGAAAACTGCTGAGAGGACATGTGCTGCTCTGTGTAGGAGAGTGGGATGATCTCTGTGTCATCTTTCTGCATGCGAGTAGTGCAGTAATGACGAGGAGCAGTGGGAACAGATTGTATATTCCAAAGATTGAGGGAATGGTGCAGAGCCATAATCTGTAGATACACCTACTTGATCTCCCTCTACCATATGACAGCATTCCAGTGTTGTGTGAGAGCCCTAGCTTGGATATTTAACCATCTTTGAAGTTAAACAACTCTGTTCAATACTGGTCTTCATCTTCAGTTTTTTTCTGCTTGTCCACTTCATAAGAGAAGGACATTGCATTAGCCACCAAAGAGACTTTTGCTCTCACAATTACCTTTCAATCGTTTGTCAGGTTCTCTCAGCTTTTCATTATCCACCTGTGACGGGAAAAAAAAAGAAATTAGTAACAAAACAAATCACTTAATTCTATTATCCTCATTTTCATTGATTCCCTTGCACAGTTCAAATATCCAAATCCTCATACTATTCAGGCAAAATCCTTCATCACCACTTCCTTCCAGGTGGCCACAGGTGAAAGCTTTAACAACTGGGTGGCTGTACTCCACTTGCCCCTCAGGACATTGTCCACATTGCCTATTGAGGAGTGAGTGATAGGGCCATATCCCATCTTACATGTTGCCTTTTCAGACCATTGTCGGTACAACTGTACTCACTGAGTTACCACAGAGTCAGATGCTGAGAAGAAGAGTGAAAAACGTTTGCTGGATGGTGATGCATATGAATGGAAACACGGGTTAAGGAAGAGGCAGGCAGACTGACTCAGAAGCTTGCTGCACTGAGAATGTCTGCCAGCCTGGTAGAGAGCTCTGGAGCAATCATCTGTTAGAGAAAAGTTGAGTTGGATGCAGTCCCTTTTCGTTGGCTTTAATCAGCCTTTGGCTGGGAGCCAATGTAAGAGTTTAACCTTGGCTCAACTGCTTAGGCAGACCTTGAAGGAATGAACAGCTGGAGGTTATCAGCGAACCACACAACCACACTCTTCATAGCTGAGCAGCGGGTCTCTTCCTGAAGAGAGAGCTGCAGGCCACAACATGATTTCTGCCAAAGCTCCCACAAAGTGTGTGCTCTTTACTTTGATTTTAGAATCCGTCTCTGATTTTCACAATACTTCCAGAATCCAGAGCTTGAAATGCTGCCCTTGCTTGGGGTGTTCTTCCCTCGTAGGAGAAGGCAGACACAACCTGACAGAAGCCTGGCAATATTCCACTACATGAGAAAGTGCCTCATGGGAAAATACATTCATTTGTGCTGTCGTTATCCTACTGCTTCTCAGTGTATATGACTTGCGCCAACCTGTTACTTGTCTTTTCATGCATTTAATTCATGATTTCAGTGAGATGCAAAATTGAAATAAAAAGAGTAGATGCTGCCAAGATATCCTACATGGGAAGTATTAAACATTTTGATTATATTTAAAAGCATAACAGACATTTTTCACACACACTAGGCATTTTGAATTGGAAGTACTCTATTACTTGTTGGAGGAAGTCCACACGGAGACAATACTAACAGACAACTAGAATATATGCTTTCCTGTCCAGACCACTGTCTAGACAGTAGATAACAGGGTAATTCAGGACTGGACTATTACATTTAACTTTTATACTCTTTATGAAAATAGAGTTGCTCACTGAATGAGTAGTTAGGGAATAATATTGTGGAAAAAATTTTCTAGAAGCACGCAATCATTTCACTTTCATCTAATTCAACACTTATTGTATTTGCTAACCAGGGCATTTCCTCAAAGATCTCTGCTTGCCTCCCAAGCATATACATAACTGGAAGTAACCTCTATATACTTGAAAGTGAAAATATTTAATACAAATATGGTATAAGATGTTAATTTTACTAATTGACATTTGCCTTTCCGGTCTTAGATATGCAACATGAACTTGGAAGTAAAGAATTTCATTTAAAAGCTGCATACATTATATATTTTACTAATCCACATTGTCTTTGCTAATGTGTTATGCCACGTTTTGTGAGTTTAGAGGTCTTAGGATTGACCTAGTATGAACAAAAATGCCAATGTGTTGTAGAATGATGGTAATTACAATCTAAAACAACTGTGCCTGAGAAGGGTGGACACTTAATTTCTTTTCAGTGAAGTCCTTTGATGGATTTGAATATGCAAATCTGGGCTTTGAGCTGAATTTCAAAGTAGTGCTCTGAGTGTAATTTGTAGTTCTTCTGAAAGGAGCAGATAAGAAGTGGGGAATGATGACAATGGAATATAGGAGTCAGCAAGACAAGGAGAAACTGGAATTCGAAATGGAGCAACAGGTCAATAAAAAACAAATTCCTGGAGTGGGATGGTCAGAAATTTATTGTTAAAAATTATATTATTTCTGTTTTTTTCTTTAAGGATTTATTTATTTCAAAGGCAGAGTTACAGAGAGGCAGAGGCAGAGATAAAGATTGGTCTTCCATCCACTGGTTCACTCTCCAGATGGTCACAATGGCCAGAGCTATGCCAATCTGAAGATAGGAACTTCTTCTGGGTCTCCCACATGGGTGCAGGGCTCCAAGGCACTGGGCCATCTTCTACTGCCCTCCCAGGCCACAGCAGAGAGCTGGATCAGAATTGGAGCAGCTGGGACTCAAACCAGTGCCCATGGGGATGCTGGCACTGCAGGCGGTGGCTTTACCCCTATGCTGCAGCGCCAGCCTCCTCTATTTCTTTTTTGTTAGTCCTGTTGTAGCCCTTTCGTATCAGCAGAATGTGTCATATATGCAATACAGTTGCCTTCTTTGGAAGTCAGAGTATTTTCTTGTAGTTATTGTGAATTTTACTTCATTGTTTCAAAGAATTACAGAATGAGATTGAACTAAAATTCTATGACTAGACTGACACAAATCAGAGGGAGACATCATCAAAAAAATGATTAGAATTAATTTAGCAAAAGGAAGAGATGACCATGAAAATACATCTAAGACAAAATCATTAACCCAAAACAGCTTTCTGGAATCTTTCACAAATAGTAGAATAAGAATTCCAGCCCATAAGCTAGGTATAAAGGGGCATATTTCTTAGTTCAAATCTGGTTTCAACAAGCACACTTGAATCCAAGGGTGGGGATTCACCTAAGCCTCATAATAAAACCAGAAACTCAAATTCTAGAAGTTTTATCAGTAGCTCTTCTCAATTTCTCAGGTTATTTTATCTTTTACTCATCTTACCAAAGACTTGCTTCCTCCACATTGTGGGAAACTCGTCTTCTAATAGCTACTTGGTAGGAATGATTCCGAAGCCCTGGAAGAAGCTGCACTTACGCCTGACTGAGGTCACCTCAAGTTATCTTGTCTTCGGTAACCAACTGCGCCACTGTAAGCTGTGTACTCTATATTAACATGAGGATTTTGTTTTATAGGACCAGCATTTTTGGATAGATTATTACTCCCTTCCTATGATCATCTGTTTATTCTTCTGATACAAAGATTAGATCATTGAATATCCCAAAATGTATTAAGTATTTTAATTCATGGGTTATAGAACATTATAAATTGCTTTTTCAAATCATAAATCATGTCTCCCTTGAAAAATAACATATACTAATAGAATTTAGGGATGTTACGGAAAATAATTAATAGAACAATTGAGACTAATTAGTAGCAGGGTTGAGAGGGAGCTTGGTTCCATAGCAACTCAGAGGCTCCACTATTTTATATTTGAACTGTTTGGAACACATAGCCTTTCCCAATAAGCAAAAAGGCAGTACAGCATCTTGCACTAGTAAAATGCTTTGCTCTGGAAAAGACTTGTTTAATTTCATTGGCTAGAACTAATCACATTGTCTCACCTAACTGTAAGGAGACTGAGAGTATTTGTGAGCTTATGAAATAATCAGTGAGCTTATTGTCTTTGCCACACTACATTCCAAAATTATACTTGGCTAAGCGTGAGCAATTTTAATGAAACTAAGTGAAAAAGTAAATTTAAATACTAGACTCTTTGTTCTTTTCTCTAAATTCCAAGGACACAACACATGTACAAGATAATGTTATATTTAGACTCCTAACCCAGTTTTCTCCTAATTTTCATGGTGGAAAATCTAAGAGCCATCTAGCTCCAGAATTGGATGCAGATTACTCAGAGTTCTGGAGACAAAGAGCTGAGAGCTCTAAAGTAACTCTGCCTAGAGAAAAGAAACATTTTTTAAAAACCAACAAAACCAAACCACTGTTTCTATGGTGTAAATTTCTTTTTTAAAAAAGATTTTATTTATTTGAGAGATAGAGTTACAGAAAGAGAGAGGAAGAGACAGAGAGAAAAGTCTTTCATCCGCTGGTTCATTCTCCAGATGGCCGCAATGGCCAGAGCTGGGCCGATCCGAAGGCAGGAGCCAGGACCTTCTTCTGGGCCTTCCATGTGGATGCAGGGTCCCAAACAATTGGACCATCTTTTTTTTTTTTTTTTTTTTTAATTTTCAATCATCTTTATATACAGAAGATCAATTTAGCATATTTTAAGTAAAGATTTCAACAGTTTGCACCCACATAGAAACACAAAGTGTAAAATGCTATTTGAGTACTAGTTATAGCATTAATTAAACACCTAAGAATAATTGTGTATTAATTACAGAGTTCAACCAATAGTTTTAAGTAGAACATAAAAAATACTAAAAGGGTAAAGTATTAAGTTCTTTTTTTTTCTTGTTTTTTTGTTTGTTATATAGTTATTACTTTTTTATTTAATAAATGTGAATTTACAAAGTGCAACTTTTGTATTGTTGTGGCTTCCCCCCCCAACCTCCCTCCCTCCCGTGGCCCTCCCCTCTCCCACTTCCTCTCCCATCCCACCCTTCATCTAGTTTCATTTTCAATTACCTTCATATACTGAAGATCAACTTAGTATATACTAAGCAAGGATTTCAACAGGCTGCACTCACACAACCGCACAAGGTATAGGGTATTGTTTGATTAGTAGAATTTTTAAGTTTCATAGTAAAACACATTAAATTAAGGACAGAGATCCTACGTGGGGAGCATGTACCCAGTAACCCCCATTGTTGATTTAACAATTGGCACTCTTATTTATGGTGTCAGCAATCACCCGAGACTCTTGCTATGAGCTGTCTAGGCTATGGAAGCCCCTTAAGTTCACCAACTCTGAACTTGGTTAGTCAAGGCCGTATCACAGTGGAGGTTCCTTCCTCCCTTCAGAGAAAGGCGCCTCCCTCCTTGATGGCCTGTTCCTTCTGCTGGGGTCTTGTTCACCAAGATCTTTCATTTAGATTTTTTTTTGCCACCAATTTCATGACTTTCCATGCCTGTGAGATTCTCATGGACCTTTTAGCCAGATACAAATGTCCCAAGGGTTGATTCTGAGGCAGGAGTGCTGTTTTGGGCGTTTGCCATTCTATGAGTCTGCTGTGTGTCCTGCTTCAATTGGACCATCTTTACTGCTTTCCCAGACCATAGCAGAGAGCTGGATTGGAAGAAGAGTAGCTGGGACATGAGCCAGCACCCATATGGGATGCCAGAGCCATGGTGGAGGTATATCCTAACAACGCCACAGCACTGTCCCCTTTAATGTAAATTTCTGATTGAAAACTTATTTATAGGGAAGCAAACAAACCTGTATATACATTTTTGTTCCATTATTCACTTTCTGTTTTACATTCTTAAAAGATTTATTGATGTATTTGAAAGTTGTAGTCAGAGAGAGAGAGAGAGAGAGAGAGAGAGAGAGAGAGAGAAAGAGAGATAGATCTTGTACCCACTGCTTCATTCCCCAAATGCCCTCAGCATCTGTGGTTGGGCCAGGGTCATCTAGGCCAATGTCAAGAGTCTGCAACTTGATTCAGACCTCCCACATGAGTGGCAGGGACCCCAGTACTTGGACCGTCGGACCATCCTCCTCTGTCTTCTAGGTGCATTAGTAGAAAACTGGATCAGAAGCACAGGCTAGCCAGGGCTCAAGCCAAGCATTCCCATATGGGGTGCAGCTGCTGAACCTGCTGCACCACTGCATCTGCTCCTGTTACAGCCTGAATTTCCTTTTAATGAAGATCAAGCTGACTGAACAAATCCAATCCTCATCTCCAGTGGTTTACTATAAACTATCCCTCTTTAATCAACCTAATCCCATATGGTCTGTCTTAGTACTGAGATTGATAAAATCTAAATGAGTTTGTGGTGACCTACAACAATAATCAGAGATAGCACATTATAGTAACAGTGGAGACAACACCAGGACTTCTTTGGAAAAGTGATAACACCTAGAATATAATTCCTTTTTACTTAATAACAGTTTAAGGAGCAAGCTGAAAGGAATGTGCTGATTTTAGCAAGTGTAAAACATTGAGCTACTTTTTAATAAAATATCACAAGCTTGTCCTGAATTAGTTGTGGTAGCATTTCAAATGGCATGCAGAGAGAGAGACTTCTGGTGGGAAGTCCTGTAGAGAGTCTCATTTATGATATATCAAAAGTTATTTTCAGTTCATTAAGATTTGAATGTATGCTTATGTTACAAACTAGGAAAAGACTTGGTGGAATATAGGACTGCGTGCATTTCTTATGGTATATATTTTTTCGTTAGCAATTTTTTTGTCTTAACATCTGAATCATGGTTATGGATTCTCAGGATCCATCTTTCATAAACCTTAATCAACATTTATTATTAAGAAGGGAAAATTTACTAGCAAAAACCATTTAAAGTATAAAATTTGATATTGAAGAAGAGGCTTTAAAAATGTCTGTTAGATGTTCATCTATGGAACTAGTTCTTACTTTTGCAAGTAGGTGATTATTTCATATGGTAGAATCATCACTAACACAGTAGAGAATGCATGGGGAGGGAAGGAACAAAGGCAAAGCACACAGCAGAGAGAGAGAGAGAAGAGGGGAGAGGAAGGGAGGGGAGGGGAGGGGAGAGGACTGCATTCCCAGGGAGTTGGCACAGCACAGGAAGGATACAGGCTCATAGATGGCAGAAGCATATGGAATTGAAGCCAAAAGATGCTTGAGTTCCCCATAGTCTTTGAGCAGTTCCTCTGTGAAGCTTATCCCATCTTCAGTGAAGTTATCAAATGGATTCTGTGAGCCGCACCCTTATAGAAACCAACAGAAATGCTACTATCTGCCTTGAAGGGGCTGAACTAAGGTTTCACTCTAGAGCAGAGACAGATGGAACCTAGCAGTCATCTGGAGATTTGAATAATTTGTGAGGAGAGTACCAGATTCACTCCAGTAATAAATCTGTAGTCTTAAATTACATTTTTAAAAATGGCTGAATGCTTGGTAAGTCCCAAATGATATCTCTGTGACCCTGGCAGGTATGAACTTTTGTATCAAGCTTTGTTGCTTGGGGTAAACCCAGGATAAAGCAACTAATTATATAAATGCTCCTAGGAATCAGAAAATTCTCATCACTTTCAAGACTAGGCAAGGGCCTTTGATTGATACTGGACAAAAAAGCAGAAGTTTGTACCAGCCACTAAAATGTTAAAAAAACACACACATTAATTAGATGTCTCTTATTTTTTTCAAACTCCGCATTTCACAATCTTCAGTAATGGGTTTTCATTTTTAAAATGTGCTCTTTTATAGTAAATATTTTGCTCTGGATTCGGTTTAATCACAAGTCACAATACTGAATGAAGTTCACGAAATCCCATATCTGTAAGGAATGCAATATTGATTTCTCAGGTTTTTTATATCAGTAAAACATGATTGAAGGATTCTGGCATTTATATATACCACAAATAAATCACTTAAAGTTAGTGCTGAGTTACATAAAATCCAATCTCATTTTAGTAGGTTTTTTTTTTTTATCCAAGGAAAATCTTGAATACATGGCAAATTGATAAACTGATTGATTCCTGAAATAAATATTATTTTAAATCTTGTCCTTTTGATAATCTTTTTTCATAATTTTATAATATTATATCACAGTATGTGAAGCCTACTGAAAACATCATAAGGCTTACTTGTTGATGCACGGTCAGTGTTTATGCGCCTTTGATCAACATGCAAATCTAACTTCTCTCTAAACCCAGGTGTGAATACATTCACTTCAGTGACATCTCCAATATTCTCCACCCACAAATTTAGTAGTTAGAAAGCTGTCTAATTTTGATCTCTACCGCCATATAGTAAAATGTCTTTGGACTTATTATTGTTTGCATTAAATATTTAAAAAGTTTTATTTTCCAAATATGTACCCAATAGGCTTCTAAGGAAAATTCTGGGAAAGATAAACTATGGAGATTCTGAACCTTTTTTATTATAAAGCTATAATGTCAATGAGTATCTATTGGTTTGGGGGAAAAATGCATGTAAAACTTATGTTTTTTTTTTTTTTTTTACATTGGTACAGGTTGGCTGTGGGCAGACCTGTGAATCTAATGGGATATTCACTGGCTTGAATAGGTTATATTATGTAGTAAAGGTGATGGGACAGTCACTTCAGCAGTTATATCATGTAAATCTTATCCTAAAATCAATGAGTTTACTTGAGGAACACTGCTTTGCTGCTTTGAAGAAATAGTTGTGTCTTGGAGGACAATATGTATCAAGAAGATCTGAGTAACCCCTAGGAGTACAGAAGGTCCCTAGTTGTCAGCCGCGCCAGTAAGCATTGTCCTCAGTTCCAAAATTCCAAGAACTAGATTCCGCCAACAACCATTGAGTTTGTAAAAGGACCTCCAGGCATCTCTTGAGATTATGAGATTATAGCCCTGGGGTGCCTGCATCTTGGTTGTAGCTTGGTGAGATCATGAGCAGAAGAGTCTATTACAATGTGCCAGTTTCTTGACCCACAAAACATTGAGTTAATTTGAAAAAATTAATCTGTGTTTTGGTAGGTTACTAAATTTGTGATCATTTGTTATGTAGCCATAGGAAACGTAAAACAACAAAGACATAGGCCCTCATAAAACATGGATGTTTATACTTCTTTTAATCAAAGTATCCAGAATGTAGAAACAACTCAACATCAGCTACTGAGTAGGCAAACAACATATGGTAAAATTATGTAATGGAAAATTACTGAGCCATAGAAAAGAACGTCCTCTGTATATATTAAACAACATGAATAAATCTTAAATCTTCAGCTAAGTGAAACAGACATTGGACAAGCCTTGTTAGAGTCAGAGAAAAGATACCCGTGCTGGATAAGGGCTGAGGGTAAGGTCGAGGTGCCCACCTAGCAAATGAAGAGGAAGTATTTTGGGGTGAAGGGAATATCCTGTATCTTGTTTATGAAACTGTTAAACATTTATATATACATTTTAAAACTCACTACATTTTGTATTTAAAAGGGTAAATCTTATTATACTTTACTACACTTCAGTCTATTTTGTTTAAAATAATATTGTATTTCTCAATGAATAGAGTAATGTTAAATTTGTTTTTGTATTTATTGATAGTTTTAACAAATGTATCTAAGTTATGGTTTCCCTACTTACAAAATGGATTTATTATCTAGTTTGCAGTCTCACACATATGTTGTGATAAAACTCCTTTTCAGTAAATGCGGCATATTACATGCCTGCATATATATTGTGTTTTGTATCTTACAATGAGTTTCTTTTGTCTTTCCTGGTATTGTAATCTTTTGTTAATCAATGTTTAATAGTTGCTTTAAAGCAATTAATTAGGAATGCATTTCTTTTATCTCCTTGGTTTTAATTTATTTTTATTTTGCGAGTATTTATTTATTTATATTTGAAAGGCAGAATGATATGTCTCTCTCTATCTATCTATCTGCCAATCGAAATCTCATGTTTGCTGGTTCTGCTCTTGAATGCTCTCAACAGCGGCTATGTCAGGCTAAAGCCAGGAGCTAGGAATTCAGTCAGGGTCTCCTATGGGTGTCAGGGTTCCCAACTACCTGAGCCATTACTGCTGCCTCCCAAGGTGTTTGTTAGTAGGATGCTGGAATCAGGCATGGAGTCTGGACTCAACCGGGGCACTCTACTATGGGATGTGGTGTTCCTTGTTTTATTTTACAGTGGTGATTCCATTTAAAACAGGGTATCAGACATACCTATGCAGTAGCTTCCGAATCACTGCTTTTGGGAAGCAACCCTGAGAACCACTAGACAATGTTTGGGATTCATTCTCAACATTGTACTTGCTCAGCGCAGTAAAGTCAGACAGCCATCATCTTCCATACTCTGATGTCATTCAGTGTCTTTTTGCTACATTAATGGACTATTTATAGCTACATCTATTATTTATCTGCCTGTTTATCATCTATCTATCTATATTTATTTTGCTTTGGTCTGAATGTGTCTCTCAAATATCAGGTCAACGTTGGAAACTTAACACTAATGCAGTGTTGTTGGGAGGTGGGGCCTTTTGGGAGTGTTTAGGTCATGGGGGTCTTCTATAAAAAAGGCTTGTGGGAATGGGTTTGCTCTCTCTGTTCTTGTTCTTCTCCCTCTGCCACGCAAGGATGCAGCAAGAAGCCCACACTGGATTGCTAGCACCTTGATTTTGGACTTCGCAGGCCCCATACCTGTAAGAAAACAAATTCTAATTTATATAAACTGCCCAGTCTGTGGTATTCTGTTACAGCACCATGGGATGGAGTAAGACCCCTGCACATACACATATATATAATTTTATCATCTTCATCAGTTGTGAGATTCTTCCTTTGTAAATTTCAAGTTAATGTAGCCAAACTATTTTTTTTAATTTGATATGAAAAGGAAAGTTAATCCATATTATTTTTAAAAACTTTTATCTAAAAGTAGTTGGAATTGTAGAAAAATAATAAATGCTCATTAAAATTAGCTTTTAAAATTTCTTTATAGTCAATTAAATATTATCTTTCACTCCTGAATGATTACTTAAAACCATATATATCCGTTTAATATTTTTTGTTGAAGTGTAGTACATTTTGCTTATGCAATGTACATAGAAACAATTTTAATAACCTTAAATTTTTCTAACTATATATTAGCCATAATTTTTCTAATAATACTATTATGGATATTTAACACAGAGATTTTAAAAAGTTTCCCTGTTTCAAAGATTTCCAACTTAACAATAAACACTTAAGAGATGGTAAGAAGTATAGAATATTTGCTGCAAACAGCATTATAATGTTTTGGTCACAAATGGTCTAATTGATTAATAGCTTTCACAGTTAATAAGGCAATGCCTTATTTCTGATTTAAATTGGCAATCATTGATCTACATGACTAAAATTCACTTGTATTTTTGAAATGTGAGATCATTTTGAGAAATTTTAAGATACTTTTCAAATTTGAATTAGAACTTGTTTTTGCTTGAATTTAATGATACTTGTTTGATGAAAACAGAGAAAATATTTGCAGTTTTTTTATATATATTGTGACAGATGTGTCAGCAGGATTAGTAGAACTTGTGGTATGTTTGCTTCCAAATTAATTAATTAATATAGTTAATATTGGCTTCCAAATAAATCTTTAGTTGTTGTTTTTCCTCCTTAGGGTGTAGTTGGTATATTAGATTTCTTTCTAGATGAAGAAATCTCATCCTTAACTGTATTAAATAACCAACTCAAATATAATCTATTAAACTGCAATATCTTTAAGATATTTAGGCAATTAAAATGAATATATGCACATTTCAGCGGTTGGTACTAACTACAGTTATAATTGTAAAACAGTGTAGATTCATTTCTGAGTTTCAAGACTGTGAAGGCAAAGTTCATCTTTCTGCTTGTAAGACCACTGCTGCAGGCTTATCTATGAATTTGCATCATTTGTCACTGTGAGTTCCTGAGAAAAAGGAGCTCTCAGTCCTCAGGAAGTAACAAGGGGAAGTTTCCCTCTGATTAGAAAGAAATATGCTGGCCAGTTTCAGATCTTACATTTGTTAGGCGTTTTTAATTTGTTAACTGAACATTCTGTATCTCCAGTTTTTAAAGTTGAATTGTGTGAATTATTTGTACAAATATTTAGGCATTTAAATATAAACAAATTTGGATGTTTTATTCACTTTGCTGGTAAACATCACATTTTATTTACTCAGCACAGAGTGATAATAAATACTTATGTACATGTGTGCATGCATGCATGCTCCTTTGCCCATCCATTGATTGTCAAGCTATTGACCCATCAATTTACCCATTTTGTCTTTTTATAATGTCTAAGAGTAGAAGTCCTCCAAGTTTATACCATCAAGAAAAATAAAATGGGATTCAGGGAGTATGAGTGTAGAAAGCAACAAAATAAATTCTTTGCAGACCATTTATTATCCTAAATGATAACAGCATTGAATATTTTATTTTACAATTGCCTTTATCCACAATTTCTTTTCCCTTTGCCCTCTCGTGAAAGCTATTGGACATATTCTTCAAGGAAGGGACTATGGCAATGCAAGCAGCTGAGGCAAATGTATTTTTTTTTTTAGACAGTGAGAGAGAGACACAGAGAGAGAGAGAGTTATAGACAGTGTGAGAGAGAGAGAGAGAGAGAAAGGTCTTCCTTCCGTTGGTTTACTCCCCTAATGGCCGCAAAGGCTGGCGCTGCGCTGATCTGAAGCCAGGAGCCAGGTGCTTCCTCCTGGTCTCCCATGTGGGTGCAGGGACCCAAGCACTTGGACCATCCTCCGCTGCCCTCCTGGGCCACAGCAGAGAGCTGGACTGGAAGAGGAGCAACTGGGACAGAATCTGGCGCCCCGACCGGGACTAGAACCCAGGGTGCTGTCGCCGCAGGTGGAGGATTAGCCAAGTGAACCATGGCGCCGGCCAAAACGTATTTCTTTCAGGTGGTGGAAGGCTTTAGTATGCGAGATAAATTATTAAAGGGTTTCTCAGATCATCTGAAAAATGATTTTTAAATGATATTTAAGTTAAATATACATGAATGTATTATCAGGTAGATGTTTTTCTTAAGCTCCATTAATTGACTCTCTTGTTTTTCTAGTTATTTCTAGGTAACTGTACTGAGATTATGAAATCTCCTTTGAAGACAGATTATAAATGAATATGTATCACAAACTGGTGTGCTTTTTTTTTTTAAGATTTTATTTAATTATTTGAAAGGCAGAGATACAGAGAGAGGCAGACACAGAGAAAGGTCTTCCAGCTGCTATTTCACTTCCCAGATGGCTTCAAATGCCAGAGCTGGGCCATTCCGAAGCCAGGAGCCAGGAGCCAGGAGCCTCCTCCCCACGTAGATGCAGATCCACGTACTGCCCCATAGTGCCAACCCCAACAGATGTGCTTTTAAATAAATTCATCACAGTGTGAATACACCAACCTAATTTGTTATCCCAGTTAAAATATGCCTACCATGGTGATAAAACAGCCACCATGATGAATTTTGTCTTCCTCGTGTGATAGTTATATAATAATCATCAACTGAAAATCCCATTAATTGGCTGAGGATATGACTATAGATTTAATCTAAAACTCAATTCTTTGAGTTTTATTGAAAAGCTTTTTGTTTCTTCTTCTAAATATTTAAAATGAATAGTTTGGAGTAATTCATTTAACCTTTATAAAAACCTTTGCTGCTTTGGCTGTTCTTGTTCTCTGCATTTGACTTGGCCTACGAACTATATGATATTTGGTATTCTAGTACAATACATACAGGTTGAGAGCTTCAGTTTTTTTAAAAAATACATCCTTTATTAAATTCCCCTGAAGTCTCAATTACTGTTAAACACCTGCCATCAGATGCCACGTTTAGTAATGTTATAGGTGCCTTACAATGCTGAGCCATATAGTAGTAATCACTTTTAAGCTGTGTTTCCAGTACATGTGT
Organism: Sylvilagus floridanus; assembly: GCA_949820135.1. Lineage (NCBI taxonomy): Eukaryota > Metazoa > Chordata > Mammalia > Lagomorpha > Leporidae > Sylvilagus > Sylvilagus floridanus. Next base: position 29,251,785 of record OX463236.1, on the reverse strand, counting down.
ATTCTTCAAATATCAAAAAGTGAGAGTGCTTCTGATTAACATATTATCAATTTGTAATAGCAAGAAAAAAAAAAAAACTAGGGTAACTTGGTAGGTATTGGAATAGCTCCTAATCTTCTGAACATGATTGTTGTTTCCAGTCTGTTGGGGAAGTTTAGCCCATAATGGTTTTCAGAGGATGTGATACATTTTATTTTTTTATGATATCCTTTAAAGTCTTGATTACTAAATACTGTAAGCTGAAAGCTGTTTAAAGTGAAGGTATAATGTGAGTTGCCTTTGAGTGTTGCCAAGTTAAGGCAAGGTATCAATAGCATATAAGCTACCTTTTGCACATCAGAAAGGAGGGTAGTATTAAGTATCGGTATTTTCAAGTTGTCTTTATAATTGATTTATTCTGTTCCTTAATAAATAAATGATGTAACTTAGATTAATATTTCTTTTTCTTTTTTTTAATAACGCTTTTATTTAAAGAATATAAATTTCCAAAATACAGCTTATAGATTACAATGGCTTCCCCCCCATAACTTCCCTCCCACCCACAACCCTCCCCTTTCCAACTCCTTCTCCCCTTCAGTTCACATCAAGATTCATTTTCAATTCTCTTTATATACAGAAGGTCAGTTTAGTATATATTAAGTAAAGATTTCAACAGTTTGCCCTCACATAGCAACACAAAGTGAAAAATACTGTTGGAGTACCAGTTATAGTATTAATTCACAATGTATAGCACGTTAAGGACAGAGATCCTACATGATATATATATTTTTAAATTGATTAATTTTCTATGCAATTTCCAATTTAACACCAAGATTTTTTAATCATTTGCAATTATCTTTATATACAGAAGATCAATTCAATATATACTATGTAAAGATTTCATCAGTTTGCACCCACACAGAAACACAAAGTGTAAAAATACTGTTTCAGTACTAGTAATAGCATTATTTCACATTGGCTAACACATTAAGGACAGATCCCTCATGAGACGTAAGTACACAGTGACTCCTGAAGTTGATTTAACAATTTGACACTCTTGTTTATGGCGTCAGTAATCTCCCTAGGCTCTAGTCATGAGTTGCCGAGGCTATGGAAGTCTTTAGGGTTCGCCGACTTTGATCTTATTCCGACAGGGTCATAGACAAAGTGGAAGGTCTCTCCTCCCTTCAGAGAAAGGTACCTCCTTCTTTGATGGCCCCAAGATTAATATTTCTATTAAAATACTAAAGGTTTTTAGAAAAAAGGTTTTTAGAAAAAAGGTATTTGTGATTAGAAGAAATATAGGGGGAAATGATCCCTAACATACAAAAGATTTAAATGAATACAGAGACCAATTTATTAGTTGGACTATACTAAAGTTCTCTTGAAAGTGTATGACATTATAGGCCTAGGAAACTCATGGGAATATTATGTTAAGTGTTTTTTATAGTCAGCTACTGAGTGTTGTTACTTAAAATGCGTATGTTTAGTTACAGATTCACAACATGACTATGGATGAATATAGGAAAGATCTGAAAGGACATTTTTAGTGCAAAAGATTATTATAGTTAAGTGATATATTTCTAAACATATGAAGCATATTTGATAGCTTATTTGAAAGGCAGAGCTACAGAGAGGCAGAGGCAGAGAGACAGAGAAGTCTTCCATCCATTGGTTCACTGGGCAGATGGCTGCAACGGCCAGAGCTGAGGGACCTGAAGCCAGCAGCCAGGAGTTTCCTCTGAGTCTCCCACGTGGGTGCAGGGGCCCAAGGACTTGGGCCATCTTCCACTGCTTTCCCAGGCCATACCAGAGAGCTGGATCGGAAGTGGAGCAGCCAGGACTTGAACTAGCACCTATATGGGATGCCGACACTGCGGGTGCCGGCTTTATCACCTGCTCCACAGCGTTGGTCTCAAGGTAAAGTTTAAGAAATGAAGATTCTGTCTTATAGCCATTATTTTTCTGATATTTTTATGAAATTAGATGGTACTGAAATGAGTTTTCCACATGAATATTTTTTTAAATTTCTTTTTTTAATAAAGCTTTTATTTAAAGAATATAAATTTCCAAAGTACAGCTTATGTGTTACAATGGATCCCCCCCATAACTTCCCTCCCACCCGCAACCCTCCCCTTTCCCTTTCCCTCTCCCCTTCCATTCACATCAAGATTCATTTTCTATTCTCTTTATATACAGAAGATCAGTTTAGTACATATTACGTAAAGATTTCAACAGTTTGCTCTCACATAGGGACACAAAGTGAAAACCACTGTTGGAGTACTGGTTATAGTATTAATTCACAATGTACAGCACATTAAGGACAGAGATCCTACATGATATTTTTTTTAAAAAAATTGATTAATTATCTATGCAATTTCCAATTTAACACCAAGTTTTTTTTAATCATTTTCAATTATCTTTATATACAGAAGATCGATTCAGGATATACTAAGTAAAGATTTCATCAGTTTGTACCCACACAGAAAAACAAAGTGTAAAAATACTGTTTCAGTACTAGTTATAGCATTACTTCACATTGCCACAAGAATATTTTTGATGCATTTTACTGTAACAACAGATTATTTTCAAAGTGGGCCAGATACTCCCATATTCCCTTAAACATAGTATATGATTTATTTTGATGAATGAGTATCTTCATTATAAATGCAAATTATTGACTGGGACACTGAACAAAGCATGCCCACGGTGACCCACACTGCCTGGTGTTTGCCATCAATAATAGGTTCCATTTTTATGCCTCTTTCTGAATGTTCTCATCATGTTTTCAATCACTCCTTCCTCTAATGTCTTTGCTGCTTTTATATAGATTGTTGCATTTACTATTCTGCATGATATTGATATATTTGTCAAGTATAGAGTTGAAGCCTTTCTATCTATAGTTCTGTGACTGAGTTCTAAGAAGTCAAACTAAAAAAATAAATAAATAAAATATTAGCATAACAGAGAAACTGCTGGGGCTTCCCGAAAGGATCACAAGTGACATCCTGAAAATCAGTTTTCACTCTTTTAATGAAGCAGATGTAAGATGTGCTTCTCCAGCATATTTTTTTTTTTTTTGACAGGCAGAGTGGACAGTGAGAGAGAGAGAGAAAGGTCTTCCTTTTCCATTGGTTCACCCCGCAATGGCTGCTGCGGCCGGCGCACCGCACTGATCGGAAGCCAGGAGCCAGGTGCTTCTCCTGGTCTCTGATCCGGTGCAGGGCCCAAGCACTTGGGCCATCCTCCACTGCACTCCCAGGCCACAGCAGAGAGCTGGCCAGGAAGAGGGGCAACCAGGACAGAATCCGGCGCCCCGACCGGGACTAGAACCCAGTGTGCCGGCGACTCAGGCAGAGGATTAGCCTATTGAGCTATGGCAGCACCGGCTCTCCAGTATTTTAAATTTTTGATAAGCTAGAGCTTATATCTTCCTATTATTTTTAAAGGAAATACTTATTTAAAATATTTTAATGAAAATATTTTCTTAACATTTTTTGTAACTTATGCGACCTTCTCTTTCCTATGGATTGAAGCACGTATAGAAGACATTTTATGTGGCATGTTTCTCCTCCTATTATTATTCTGATAGTATATAATGCTGACCGATCCTTCAACTTTGGGTGGCTTCGGCCAATACAGATAGTTCTCATATTAAACTTTTAAAAAAATGACACTTATATCTTCCAAATGGTGTTATTGATCAAGCCTGTTCATTTATCAAGATGTAGATTAGGTCTCACATACCTAGGATGAACCTGACGTATTTGGTGTCTGAATGTAGACACCACTAACAAATCCTCCTTCTATAAAGGTAGCTGATTGGTCTCCTTCCAAATATCTATAATAAAATGATTGTTAAATCAAAATCTAAAAGATTAAAAATGGTTCATGATAAAGTTATTATGCAAATGATACCTGTAGTATAATTCAGTTTATTGTTATGATCTATTTCGCATTTGTCTCCTCCTCACTAGGTTTAATATCTTTGTGGGTAGAGTTTTAACCATCTTTGTATTCCCAGTGAATAGCCTAGGGCTTAGTTCATGATGCCTTCAGTAATTTAATAAAAACATTTGATCTGAACTCCAGATGATCAGGTACTGTTTACAGTTTTGGCAAGGCATAATTCTGTCTTTCAACAAGCTCACATTTAGAAAGGAATTAAAATCGCATCACTTATGAGCAGGTGCAGCAAAAATAAACTATATGTAGATGATACAGATGTCTGTGATAACAAGTGATTTGCATTTAAAGCATGTATGGGAGTTGGCATTGCAGCTTAGCAGGTTAAGCTAAGCGGTATCCCATATGGGCGCTGGTTGTAGTTCCAGCTGCTCCACTTCTGATCTACTTCCCTGATAACATGCCTGGAAATGCAGGAGAAAATGGCCCAAGTGTTTGGGACCCTGCAACTATATGGTAGACCAAATGAAGCTCCTGCTCCAGGCGTCTGCCTGGCCAGCGCTGGCCATTGTGGCCATCTGGAGAGTGAATCAGGGAATGGAAGATCTCTCTTTCTGACTCTGCCTCTCTCTGTAACTCAGACTTTCAAAATAAATCTTTTTTTTTTTTTTTGACAGGCAGAGTGGACAGTGAGAGAGAGAGAGAGAGAAAGGTCTTCCTTTGCCGTTGGTTCACCCCCCAGTGGCTGCTGCGGCCAGCGTGCTGCGGCCAGCGTACCGCCCTGATCTGAAGCCAGGAGCCAGGTGCTTCTCCTGGTCTCCCATGCGGGTGCAGGGCCCAAGCACTTGGGCCATCCTCCACTGCTTTTCCAGGCCACAGCAGAGAGCTGGCCAGGAAGAGGAGCAACCGGGACAAAATCCGGCGCCCCGACTGGGACTAGAACCCAGAGTACCAGCACCACAGGTGGAGGATTAGCCTATTGAGCCGTGGACTGGCCCAAAATAAATCTTTTTTAAAAAGAGATACGCACGGATATCTCAAGGAAAATGATGTCTCTTTTTGTCTCTCTCTGTCCTGTCAAAAACAAATCTAAATGTGATATTAGAACAAGACCCAAAGCTGAATTGTTACAGAAGAAACTTAAGTAGCTGTTTCGCTTAATGCTTAAAATTCCATTCCCATAAGCATATCCCACTAGTGAAAGATGCATTTGGAGTCAATGCCATTTTATTGACATTAAAGTTAGAAAATTTAAAAAAAAATTCATTTTCAGAGAAATTAATACATACTAGAACAGAATTCTCTTGTCTCAAATTAAAGAAGCAATGAATCTCTAATCCTTATCTGATTTTTTTTTCTTGCAAAAAAATAAGTCCTTTTGAATCTTTTTGTGAAGTTCTTCAATACTTGTGTGGAGCTGAGACCTGGAAAGCAAACCAGCTTTCTATTCATTAGAGTAAAAATTTCTGTAGAACAACATTTCTGAATTGCCTTAAAATTTCTGCAGTTGTCCTTAATGAAAGAAATCCAAGTTATGGGGAAAAATTTTTTGGTTCCAACAGGTAGATTTGTCTAGAAACAAGACAGTGTGATTAGGAGAATTTAGGGAAGAAATTTGGTTGTGGCAAAAGCATTAGGAAACTGAAACTTGAAGAAGGGATATTCTGTGTGTCACAGTTACACAAATTTGCATATGCAGATTTTTGTTGTAACATTAGCATCCTTAATAAAAAGCAAAGTGAAAGAATGAAATCTGGCATTTTGCAAAAAGATGGAAGAAACTGGAAGGCATTAAAGACAAATACAATCATGTCCACTCAAATGTGCAATCTAAATAAACTGATCTCATTTATAGAAATAGAGTGGAAGAGTGGTTACCAGAGACTTGGGGGATAGTGGGAAGGGGTAGGCAGGGTGCTCAGTGGTCACAGAATTATAGTTAGGAGGAATAAGTTGTAGTGTAGTTGTACAGTAGGACAATTATGGTTAACAATATTGTGTTAAAGATTTCAAAATACATAGCTGGAAGAGAGGATTTTAATTGTTCTCACCACCAAGAATTGATAGATATATGAAGTGATGGATATGTTAAATAGCTGGAATTATTACACAAAGTGTTCATATACAGAGATACAACAACCTTCCCCTTGAAGAGAGAGGGAGGGGGGGAGGCATCAACTAAAAACCAAATAAAAAGAATATGCCAAAGTAGTTATAAACTACAAAATAAAGAAGTGTACATATAGTTATACTACTGTCCCAACTGAGTTACTCTCATTTTGTGTATAATCCTTATTAATATATCTATTTAATTTTACTGTGGCTATAAACCCTGTATACAGTCTGCTTCTAATTTAGCACTGTATAAAATATTCAGTGCTGCCATTCTGTCTTAATTATCACTTAGCACTTCTCTCTACTAAAGATTTCCTTAAGTGATCATTTAGCAATTTTCTTAACCTATTAGTGTATACTTTCTAATGTTTCAACTCTTTCATTATTATAGGAAATAATATACTGATAAATCATGTGCATATAAATATTTTATCCCTATTTCACTTACTTATTTCCTTAAAAGAACATCCCAGAAATAAAATTACAGGTGGAGATTTTATTCCATGAATTCATCTTCAAAAGTTTTTTCCGGTATAAAACACCATCAGAAATGTTCAAATGCAGTATTTTCCATCCAATTGTTTTGAAGTATAATTACGCAGTTTTGCTTATTTGATAGATGTGAGATATTATCTTCCTATTTCAGTTTGCAGTTCTTATATGGGAAAACATTTTTCATGTTTTGCTTTTTTTCTCTTGCATATATTACTTTTTGTGTCATTCGCTCATTTACCTATGTAGGTAAATTGATTTTTTACCAGGTCAAATAAAGGTTTTACCAGCTTAAATGATCAGATATTTAAATCTCAAAAATAGATTGTGATCACTTTGCTATAAGTACTTATTTGGTATTTGGTTAAATGCTTTTTTTTTTTTTAACTATGTTTGCTTCCAAGTAAAACAGAAAGAAAAGGCATTTCTTTATACTAGTATCTGGTAAAACAGGCTTTAAATACTGAAAGATGTAATACTGACAAACATATTAGTCATCTTTCTGGGTGTCTGCATGAGCTGTGGTGACTGTTTTTCTTTAAAACCCCGGCCACCACTCCTCACTTCCCACAGGAACACTCCTCCATCAGCTGTGGTTGATCCCACCTGCTGCCAGTGATGGGACTCAGCTGTTTTCTAAAACATAAATGGTGCCAAAGGAGGCTACGCAGCAACCATCATAAGTAGAGATGTCGAAAGAATGAAGTAGCTATGCAGAAAGAAGCATGAGAGGAGGGAGGGAGCATTGGCTCCTGATTACTCAGGGTTTCCAATGTCTGTCCTAAGAAATTGTTGCAATTGGCATTGGTGGCAGAAAAAATATTACCCTGGCTCTTTGTCTCACATGGAAGAAGAATTTCCAAGCAGACAAGCAGAGAGATTTAAAAGCAAGATTTATTAAGAGTTAGAGAACTCCAGCCAGAGTGGCATGGAAGGGGCTTCAAAAAAGACAAAACCTAAAGAAGCTGGTGGTAGTAGGGGTTTTTGAGCACAATTTTGGGGAAGAAAGAAAAAAAAACTTTATCAGCTTGACATTCAGTTACAAGACCAGGACAAAACCTATCAAAAGACCTAATCTATAATCTTACTTGCCCAGAGTGGGATAGGTGACTTGTTTACAGTGAACTGTGAACTCAGAAGCATGGAATCCCCATTCCTCTGCTATTCTTAAGGTAAAATTGGAAACTTTCAAGGAGCAGGCAGGCACTCTTGACCTTGCTAAAGATAACTTTGGGGGTAAGAAAACATTTTTCACCCTAATTTTCCACTGTGACCAACCTGACTGCCTATTAACCCATCTGACTCAGAGGGACAGGCGTTGTGAGCTGGCACCTGGTTAACTCCAGTCTCTCATCTTGATTTGAGGACTTCAAAGAAGAGACATGGATAAAAGTCTGCAGAAAAGCAAGATTTACTTAAAGCAAAAGTACACACTCAGGAATGAGTGTGGGCGGGCTCAGGAGAGAAAGAGCCACGCTTAACAGGGTTCAGGGCTACCCTTTAATGTGATCTGAGGAAGTGGTGCCAGGGGTGAAGCCTTATTGAATATTCAAACACAGCAGAGTTTGAGGTGCAATTTGAGCACTGCCCGCCCCTTTTTTTTAATCCTGTTTTAGAAATCTCAGAAGTGTCATGGAATCAAGTGCATGATGGAAGTGGGAGTATTAGTCACGGTAATTTTATTACAACATTATGGACTAAAGGTCATTGCAGGGACACAGGCATTTATATTGAATATTTTTATTTTATTTTATGTTGATTCTTAAATGTGGGATTCCTGGCAGCTGATCTATACAGAAAGGAGTTGAAGTAGGCAGGCATACAGGATAAAATACATTAGGTTTGTGAGCTGGAAGACCACGCCTTTGCCACGCCCCTGTGTGACCTCATGCCCCTACCTGGCCACACCTGGGTACCCAGCAGCCAATCAGGTTAATTAACCACTCCCCTTTGGAAGTGGGTTAAAAACCTGGGGCACGGTGTGTGTGTTCCACCCTCTCTCTTCCCTGGCCTCTTGCCAGGAGGGGGCTTGCAGTAGCCCTGCGCCTCCAGGGCGCTTGGCCTTGGGGCCACCTGCCCTAGGCTTCCTGGCCTCGATGGTTGGTTCCTAGTGCTGGTATGAACCCAGATTTACCCCTCTCTCTCTTAGATAAAGCTCTGACTCTTCTATGCACCTTTTGTACTAAATAAAAGCCTAAAATATACCATGCTGCCTCATTTATGGATCCCGGTATTTAGAATTCTTCTCCAAATATTAGGCAAGAACCCTCTCGGGCTTATTAATATTGGGGATTTATTAATAAGCATATGGTGATATCATATGGCACTCCAAATTCCTGTAGCATATGTGGCACCCCAGATGGTGCTTCTGGAGAACTTTAAGGGGCCATATTTTTGTATAGATTTTAGGGGGTCATTCCCAATATCAGATTGGGGTTCAGCTGGTATACCTGGGTTGGTTCAGTGTAGGTGCTGGCAATCCTCAGTCACTGGCCTGCCTGCATCACTTGTTCTTTGGATAACATCATATCCTTACATGGAATTCTACCACTTAAAAAAAGCTTACTCCTATTCAGTCTTATGATTTTTTTTTTTTTCATAAAGAAATCTTGACAGAAAAGAATTGCCAGGATTTTGGCTGAAGAATGACAGCTTCTATCACAGCCTCTCGACTACAATGACATCTTACAGATTTCCGTATTAATTTCGCTCCATTCTGAGAATTTGCTCTGCCACACTTAACCAACTTCTATGTATTCTTATCAGAACTTTGCCTGTGGATCTGTGTTGAGTGGGCAAGTGTTTCCTATTTTGAGATAGCTTTTCTGGAGACGTTTACTTAACTTACACAGAGGAATTCATGGGGATTCAGGCATTTGGCACAGAAGCTGAGCCACTTGGGACATCTGCTTCCCATATCCAAATGCTTGTATTTGAGGCCCCCTGCTCTGCTCTGCATTCCAACCTCTTGCTAATGCAAATGTGTATCCTGAGGGGCAGCTGGTGATGGCTCAAGTACTTGGGTCCCTGGCATCCATGTGGAAGAACTGGATGGATTTCCTGGCTCCTGCTTTGGCTTCCAGCCCCAGATAATGCAAGCATTTGGGGGAGTGAATCCATGAATGAGATCTGTCTCTCTCTCTCTCTCTCCCCTCTTCCCCTAGCCCCCTCGCCATCTCTTTCCCCCAATCCACTTCCTTTCAAATATATAAAAAATTTGGAAAGATTTTCAGGGTCCAGCATTGTGGCATGGCTGGCTAAGCTTATGCTTGCAACACCAGCGTCCCATGTGAACTCTGGTTTGATTTCTTGGTGCTGAACTTCTGATCCAGCTCCCTGCTAATGCACCTGGGAAAGCAGTAAAAGGGGGCCCAAGTGCTTGAGTCCCAGCCAACCACGTGGGTTACCCAGATGGAGTTCCTGGCTCCTGGTTTCAGTGTGACCGAGACCTGGCCATTATGGCTATTTGGGGAGTGAACTGAGGGATGGAAGATCCTTCTGACTCTTTCCCTCTTCCTATCTCTCTGCTTTTCAAATAAATGAATACATATTTAAAAAAAGATGTGCATGAAAAATATGTATTATGAAAAAACTCCATGTATTATCAGAGTATTACCATGTGCTTATTAATAAATTTGAATATTAATAAGCATCGTGGGTGTTTAAAAAAAGATTTATTTATTTATTTGAGAGTCAGAGTTACACAGAGAGAGGAGAGGCAGAGAGAGAAAGAGGTCTTCCATCCAATTGTTCACTCCCCAGCTGGCTGCAATGGCTGGAGCTGTGCCAATTCGAAGCCAGGAGCCAGGAGCCAGTAGCTTCTTCCGGGTCTCCCATGCGGGTGCAGGGACCAAGGACTTGGGCCATCTTCTACGGCTTTCCCAGGCCATAGCAGAGAGCTGGAATGGAAGTGGAATAGCTGGGTTTGAACCGGTGCCCATATGGGATGGAGGCACTCCAGGCCAGGGCATTAACCCGCTGTGCCACAGCCCTGGCCCCATCATGGGTTCTTGCTTAATATTCAGAGAATTCTGAATACTGGCATAAATGAACGAGGCAGCATGATGAGTTTTAATCTTTTTATTCAGTGAGAGAAATGCATAGGAGAGTGAGGGCCCTAAGAGAGAGAGGGAAATCTGGATTCATACCGAGCACCAGGAGGCAGCCACGTGGAGGAGAATGTAGGCCAGAAAGCATGGGGCAGGTTGTTTGAAGGCCACGCACAGGGCAGCAAAGGCCTGCAAAGGCAAAAGAAGCAGAGGACCAAAAAAAAGTCTGGGCCCACCATGTTCCAGGCCTTTAATCCACTTACAAAGAGGAGTGGTTAATCAACCTGATTGGCAGGTGGACACACAGGTGTGGCCAGGTAGAGGGGATGAGGTCACACAGGGGCATGGTGAAGGCCTGGTCTCCCAGCTCACAAATCTGATCAGTTTTTCCTGTATGCGTGCCTGCAACACATGAATTTAAAAACATTTCCATATCCAGTTAATATATTTTCACAGCATGTGTCCATATTCCCTTGTACCTGAAAAAACTTGTAGAATTTTTTTTTTATGTGACAATGCAGAATGTCACTGGCCTTGTCAATAAAGATCCCAACTTGTAGGTAGGTAAAGAAAAGGTACTTGTATATCACAACCTTTCTTTACACTTATTCATATAATAAATTCTTGTGTATCTGTTTTGAAAAGTGAAAATTTAGATATTTATATGAAATTAAGGATCTAAGGTTTGATCAGTCAAACTGCTTGCATTTGCCATTGAGCACTGCTTCCGTTTGAACCAGTAACTTTATACTCCTGTAACATTGTTGAATGAGTTTTTTTTTTTTTTTAAGGATTTATTTATTTACTTGAAAAGCAGAGTTTCAAAGAGAGATGGAGAGAGAGGGAGGTCTTACATCTGATGGTTCACTGGGTTCACTCCCCAGATGGCCGCAGCAGCCTGGGCTAAACCACCTTGTAGGTGGCAGCTCAGTCCTGCTGTGCCACAATGCCAGCCCCTAGAATGAATTCTTATCTCATGCACTCACTGGGCTATAAATACTCTGAGGACAAGGATTACCTTATTTTTCTCATTCATCTGTGAGTCAGTATTAGTGATCTTCTGTTGAAATTTTATAATATAGAGATATGATTTATGCATTTACTTTTAATACCCTTAACAAGTAATTGAATGGTCTTATCAAGGAATTGAAAATGGCCTTTACCCAGAAACTTATAGTGGTGGACTAGTTTGTATGATGCTGGATACATTTCATTGCACATTTTTCAAAACCCAATGAACTTTAGGCCATAAAATATTAACGTTAATTATATGCAAATATAAAAATTAGATAATTTGGATCTCCTGAGGACTGAAGATTATGAGTAGATAGTCTAACTGTATTTTAATATGTGCCATAACCTCACTGAAGAGGTTGAGGCAAGAAAGATGCTGAGTAAGTATGATTGGAAATGAGTAGGGACTGTTAAGTATAGAAACTACAAAATTGCCATACTGTAGTTGGTACAGTTGGGTTAACAATTCTGAAACTACTGTGTATCTATACTGGATTTGAAAAAATACGTGCTCAGCAGATGGTGGGAACCTGTTTTTTTACTTTTGGAGAGGAAGGCAAAGATAAACAATAGAAGGGGAGACAAATCTGAACTATATTATGTGGTACTGGTTAAAAACTCAGATTCCACTATGAAATCATGTTTAACTTAATATAGATAAAGATGGATGGATATGAATATAGAGGTAGGTATGTAGGCATACATGCAATAATATACACAAAAGTATTTCCTACCTCTGTCTCTTGAAAGGGAGTAGAAGCAATGACCCACAAATAGCAACATGTACATCTTCATCTTGGTTTCTAGCACCATTCTCCAATAAAAGTAACCAGGGCTCCTTGGAAAAATGACTGACACCAGGCTTGTTACAGGGAATATACAGGTGAGCTTGCAGCATCTCATAGTGTCATAATGTAAATGCTAAAGAAAATCAAAATAAAGGACAAACCACAGTTGTGGGAGGCATGTCAAAGGGATATAGGAGCCAAGTGAAAGAATCCCAGTGGCCAAATCTGGGAAAATTTGAGCTTGGCGATTCTTGTGTCAGAAAGGTATATTGCTTAAAAGGATGAAATGATAGAACTATGTTAAAGGAAAATGAGATTCAGAAGAAAAGCTCCAGATGACAGAAGCTGGAAAAATTGAACAATGAGATAAACTACCTATTATTGGATTATAACCCAAAGAAAAAATATTCATGAATCCACACAACTATAAATAAGTTATTGAATAGATGAATATTCAGTGAATGAATGAGACTAAATAAATCTTCCTTGCAGATTAATTCCAAGTAATTGATGTAAATGCCACCCACCCTCTCAAGGAGGTATAGCATAACTATTTATCCCTTCAATGTGGAAGGTGCTTAATGACTTAGTTCTATGGGAAGAAAGAAAACCTTCATAGCCCAGAAATCTGATAATTGTTACCATAGGGCTAACATAGTGACTGATAAGTGTGCTTTAACGGCAGGTACCTTGATGTGATGTGATGCGAATGGCCCTTTACATCTGTCGATTTTTCTCCCAATCACCACTGACCTCATCTTGGTGCCACCACCAAGCACTTGAAAGATGCAGGGTGGTGATTCCCTCTGCCGCTTCATTCAGCTCTCTTGTTTGGTCTGTTCAAAGACAGATGGATCCTAGAGAATAATTGGATTATCAAAAGCTTAACCAATGACCCCCACTGTAGTTGCTGTACCAGATGTGGTTTTATTGCTTGAGAAAATTAACACGTCTACTGGTGATCTGTATGCAACTATTGATCTGCAAAGGTCCCCTTTTTCCATACCTGTCCTCCTGGCCCACCAGAATTAGTTTCTGTTCAGCTGGCAAAGCCAGCAATGTACCCTCACTGTGCTGTGTCTCTAACCCTATGTCATAATTTAGCTCACAGAGAATTTAATTACCTTTTCTTCCACAAGATAATCACAATGATTCATTACATTGGTGACATTATACTCTGGACTTATTGGTTAGACATTTGTGTTTCATTGAGTAGAAAATAAATCAAATTAAAATGTAGCAGCTTTCTATTTTTGTGAAATTTCTAGGGACCCAGTGGTGTGGGGTATGTCAATATCATGTTTCAGGTGAAAGATAAGTTGTTGTATCCTGCCCTTCCTCCAACCAGAAAGAAGTGCAACTGCCTACGTTGCCTATTTGTATTTAGAAGGTAACATACTTCTTTGAATGTATTGCTCTGACTCATTTACTGAGTGACCTAAAAAGATGCTAGTTTTGAGTGAGTTCCAGACGAGAAGACTATGCAGCAGGCCCAGGCTGGGTAAGCTGCTCTACTATTTAAGCAGCATGATCTAGAAGATCCAGTGGTACCTGAGGTATCAGTGGCAGAAAGGGATGCTGTTTGGAGCCTTTGTCAGCACCACTCCCAACCCCCTACATTTTTTTTTTTATATCACCAGTTTTTTTTTTTTTTAGTTTTATAAACGAGAGAAGACAAATGACCAGAGATTCATATACAAATGGGACAATTTAGAAAGCAATCTAATGTACATGAGTGCTTAAAATAATTGCAGTAAGTAGAATTAAAAGATAAGTTCACTTTGGTAAAACACATTTGAAATCCATGAAGTCTTTTCATACTATACATTTTCTATGACCTTTATGTATGATATTTTTGTGGTATGCATTTTTAAAGAACTTCTGTTTTTTTTGTTTTAATTTTTTAATATAAGGTAAACAAATTTCATGTCATATGTACAGATTTATTAATATGGTGATACTCCTTACCTTATCCTCCCTCCCACCCATGCTCCCACCCTTACTTCTCCCTCCTCTCTTAGTCCCTGTCTTAATTTTTTACAATAATCTATTTTGAGTTTACTTTATACCTGTAAGATTAGCCCCACACTAAGTAAAGAGTTCAGCAAATAGTAAGAAGAAAAAACACTGTTCCTGAACAGTAGAGACAAGGGCTGCAAACAATCATTGACTCTCACAATTTGAATTTCACTCCTATACATAACATTTTTGCTACTTTATTAATTAAAACAGATCTGGGAAAACATATGGAATTTGTCTTTTGGGGACTGACTTATTTCACTAAGTATAATGGTTTTCAGCTGCATCCATTTTGTTGCAAAAACTTGTTGAAATCTTTACGTAGTATAGAGTTAATTTTATGTGTATAAAGTTAATTAAAGATAGATCTTAGTAAAAAAAACAAGAATGGGAATAGGCAGGGGAGAAGGAAGAAGGGTGAGAGTGTGGGTGGAAGACGGATAGTGTGGGAAGAATCACTATGTTCCTGAAGTTCTATTTATGAGATGCATGAAGTTTATATACCTTAAATAAAAGATTTCTGGATTAAAAAACAAAACAGAACAAAGCAATGTTTCATTCTCTTTTTATGGCTGAGTAGTATTCCATAGCAGAATATCAGACCAAGCCTTTAGGATTTCAGAGTAAAGCCATGCAGATAAACATCTGAAGGTAATACCCTCCTTTTGAGATACAACTCTTGGCCTAAGTTGGGCTGTAGCAGAAATCGAATGCTTGACCATGTGCCACTAGGTTACCAAGCTGCCTGAACCGTCTGTTATGAAGTGGGTGTTGTCTAATTCACTGAGTCATAAAGTTGGGCATTCAGACCAGAGGAATTTCAGACAGTAAACTTGATTGTGCACTTTGCTTAGAAGGAGAAATCACCAGGCTTGGAGTTATAAACTGATTCGTGGGCGATAGATAATTGGTTGAATATATAGGGACTAGGAAAGAACTTGAGTGGAATATTGGTGACAAAGAAGTTATCGGAACAGGTATGCAGATTTACCTCTTTTAGAGTTTGTTTTCTGAAATTTTATTTGACATATATAAATTTCATGTATTTCATATATATAGATTTAGGAAAAGTGTGATACTTCCCACTCTACACTGCCTCCCACCCACACTCCCACCTTTCTTCCTCCTCCCTCTCCTATTCCCACTCTTAATTTTTACAAAGATCTATTTTCAGTTTAATTTATATTCATAAGATTAACCCTACACTAAGAAAGGAATTCAACACATAGTCCAAAGGCAAAAACAAACAAACAACAAAAAAACCCAAAACACCATTCCTCAACAGTGGAGACAAGAGCTGTAAATGATCATTGAATCTTTTTTGTATGATTATTAAATCTTAAAATGTCAATTTCACATGAATATATTACATTTTAGGTACTCTATTACTTACAGATCAGAGAAAATATATGGTATCTGTCTTTTTGGGGCTGGATTATTTCACTAAATATAATCATTTCCACTTGCATCCATTTGGTTGCAAAAGACAGGATTTCATTTTTTTTAACCACTGAATAGTATTCCATAATGTATATGTACCACAATTGGTTTATCCAAACATCAGTTGATGACATCTGGGTTGGTTCCATATCTTAGCTATTGTGAATTGAGCTGCAATAAACATGAGGGTACTGATAACTCTTTTATATGTTGATTTCATTTCCATTGGGTAAATTTCCAGGAGTAGGATGGTTGGGTCATATGATAGGTCTATATTCAAATTTCTGAGGTATCTCCATACTGTCTTCCACAATGGCTGCACCAGTTTAGAGTCTCACCAACAGTGGATTACAGTACCTTTTCCCCCACATCCTTGCCAGCATTTATTGTTTGTTGATTTCTGTATGAGAGCCTTTCTAACTGGGATGAGGAGAAACCTCATTGTGGTTTTGATTTGCATTTCCTTGGCGGCTAGTGATCCTGAGCATTTTTTTTTTTTAATGTGTCTGTTGGCTGTTTGAATTTCCTGCTGAGAAAATGGCTTCTTGAACTAGCTAGTTGCTAGGTGCCTGTACAAGCGCTTCCACAGCTACGGCTTATGCCCAAAATGGCATCCTACCTCTTTCAGTTGGTTGCTAGGCACTGTTGTTGGGGGGATGGAGAGAGAGAAATGTGCTCATTCTTTTTTGTTCTATCTGGGCCATTAGGTACCCTATCCTCCTTAGGGCTCCAGGTCAGAGTCACGCCAAGCTCTTCCTCTGGCTATATTACCAGTGGCATGGGCAGCTGCAGTCTGATCTCACCTCAGTCTCTAAAGGTGGCACTTTCTCTGACTCTCAGCTGCTGGGGTCCTGTGTTGTGTCTGTGCTCATGCTGTGTGTCCGTACCTCCTTACACACCAATGCATGGCATTCCTCTTCCTTCTGTAGAATTTCCCTAGTTTTTTCTCTAACTCTCCCCTGAGAATGTACTTTCATATATATATATATATATATATATATATACTCCTTGCCAAGAACAGTATGCCCTTCCCTATTTTACCATCTTGGAATCTCCTAGAGCTTATTTTAATTCTTTTAGGTATATTAATCTCTTGGGAAATCATAGTTTATTTACAAACAAAATTAGTGCAAGTAAGCAGATGTACTATAAAGTTACGAATCCTAACTATATTGTGATAATACTGCTCTGTATTTTACACAGCAATATGTGTCTTTACTATACTGAGCCCATCAATCCATAAGATATCTAGTGAGGAAAATTATAGAATCTGTTTCACTGCCATTGTACAGAGCTAAAAATGACATCTTAGGGGGCCGGCATCCTGGTATAGTGGGTAAGGTCACTGTCTGTGACATGGCATTCCATATGGACATAGAATTGTGTCCTGGCTGCTCCACTTCTGATCCAGCTCTCTACTAATATCCTGGAAAAAAACAACAGAAAATGGCCCAAGTGTTTGGACCCCTGCCATCCATGTGGGAGACCCAGATTAAGTTTGTAGCTTTGGCCTGGCCCAGCCCTGGTCATTGTGACCATATGGGAAATGAACCAGTGGATGGCAGATCTCTCTCTGTAACTCTGACTTTCACATCAATATATAAATCTTTAAAAAAGAGAGTTCCTCAATCATATCAGAGATTATTTTAAAATGACATTTTCAGACAGCACTCTCACTTGGGCAGCTGATGAAATTTAGGACTAGAAACTAGTTCAATTAACAAAGACCTACATTTATTTAAATATACCAATAATGCGTTGTGTTTTAAGTTGGTCTTCAAACAGAAACTGACAAGGTACATGGTCAGTAGAATTTTACAACTGAAAGAATGTCTTGAATTTAGAGTAGAGTTTTGATGTGGAAGAGAGTCATTCTAAATGTCTAGGATACTTGTATGAAAATTTTTATCAAAATGTTCAACTTAGTAAGTAAGAGACAAGAAAAGATTGACTAAATGCCAAAATAAGTCCAGAGATTTTGACATCTACCTTATGCTTAAAGAATTAGGCTGGGCAGTGAGCTCACTTGAAAATTGTATTATTGTTGACTGTTATAAAAGTTTTTTTCTGTTGAGCTGAAATCTATGCCTTTATGCTTTGAGGGTTGCCAGATAAAACACAAGATGATCATGCATTACTTGGAACATAGCTATACTGAAAAATCATATTTTGTTTATATGAAATTCAGATTTAATTTGGCGTCCTGTATTTTTATGTGCTAAGCTTGACAACACTATCTTTCCATCCATTGGCTAAAGGACACCCAAGGGCAACAGAGTTCAAGTCTTTTCTTCTTCCTTCTTTATGGCATTCATTTATTCATTTAGTCATCCAGTCTGCATCCATAATGTATCTATTGACCAACACTTATATCATATCCTTGTTGTGGAAATGAATACTAAAATTTCCACCACTGAAAAGTGAGCAAGTCAGATAAATAGTCATCGGGTAACGTGATCAGTGGTATAATAAAAGTAAATTCGGAGTTCTTACCAAAGTTGAACAAAAGGAAAACTGACTTTCATGAGTGAAGTTGGATGTCAAGAAAACCTTCAGAGGTTTCCACTCAGACAGGGGCTTGAAGACTAATACAGAATGTTAAGTTTGAATATCAAAGATGACAATGGCTTTCTGGGGATTGAGTGGATGGGGTTGACAGATTTTTCAAGAACATTCCTTCTACTTCTGGTTTCTGTTTAGACTAATTGATCACTTATTTCTCTTATTAATTGTTATATTTTATTTCCAGATCTCATCTTTTCCGTATTCTAAAGGTACTTCCATTTACCAAAAGCACAATTTTTATACTGGATGATTTATCTGACATATCTAGAGTGCTTTCAAATTATCTTTAAAATAGTACTAGTAAAGCTAGTTTTTAAAAACTCAACTGATGATTCTATTGAGCTAAAGCACTAGGATCAGTACTACACAATAAGGAGCATCCAACCGTATTTTCTTTTTCTATTCTAGAGTTATTGCTTTAATAATTTCAATTTGTTTATTGTGTGACTTTAGAAGCATAAACTAATTGGTGGGATGAGAATTTCTTTCTCTTTGATTGAATACCATGTGAATTATGTCCAGGTTTTAGATGAAATTCTTAAGGTCATTCTGTAGGGGAAAGATTAAGGAGATATTTAGCAGCATGCATCCATTGATTTACTGGATATCTCAAAGCTTGCACACATCAACCATCTGGAGTGCAGTGGAGAACTCCATGAATTTGCTCCAGTTTTGTGTTTCTCTCACGAAGCACAAAGTCATAAAGAAAGAGTTGGTGGTGGATAATAAGAAAGGGAGTAGGGATGAGCAAACTCAATATGTTGTGACAAGCAGCTTGCAGATAGCTAAGTAGTGGCTGGCAATTTATGGTACCATTAGTCATACACTATTAACTTTATCCTTGCACACACTGGGAAGTAAAGGGAGCTAGAGCCATTGAATCCAGGGGTTTGCAGTAAACCCAAAATTGACCACTAGCTTCTGGCTGTTCAATATATTATCTGTGAAGGCAATATGTGCTCCCATAAATAACAAGGTCAGAAAAGACCAGTGAAGATCCTATGCATATATATTAGGGGTATTTTTCATATTCCTATTATAATAAGTAAATTCCTCACTAATACAAATGACAGCTCTTACACATTATGCTTCCTATAGCATTGACTTTCTGTTTCTGTTTTTTGGTAGCCCATATAACTACGAGATATTTATGAGCCAGAGCGTAATCTGCCTCTTCGATTTGTGCATCAGGCTTGCTCATTTGTGACTGTGTGTTGATTGCCTTGAGCAGTTTGCCTAACCTCTCTGGGGGCTCTGTGTACTTATAATACAAGGATAACAAAGAGGAACCTCATTATATTGCTGTACATATGGTTATTTTGTAAGTAGGGAGCATTCTTCTTGGTACATGGTGAATGCTTGGTGAATTTTAAGTGTTGTTCAGTAACGTGTTTATTATTTCACTTTCTTTGCATGTTTTTTTTTCTCCATAATGAGGTTTGAGGCTTCTAGATGGGAGGACAGGACACAGCAGTTGTAGCTCACACGTGTTCAGACAACTCTTGTTACCTGTCAACCAGTTTAAGTATTGCTGTTCAATAACAGAGATTAAAACTATCTATCTGTTTGCTTCATGCATGAGGAATTACTCACTATGTTTCACTGATAACATCACCTGAAGCTTCCCTATCTGTCCATGTGAAGAGTCCAGGGGATTTTTTTCATTGTTTCCTCAGTCTTAATGGCTTCTGTTAATTAGAATCTATTTAAAGTCCCATTCTTACCATTCTTTTTTTCCTCAGAGGATTTCTTCCCAAATGGGAAAGGACAGAATTCCTATGGATTTACTGGGCTTATGCTATGACCCTTGACTTAATCTCTTGGTGTTTTCCTCACTTGAGATGCTACATATTTCTGCTGCTTTGTGGAAACTATTCCATCTCTCCCAACATCAGTCCTCCTTGCCTTTCTTGTCTTACAGCATTTAGGAAGGTCATCTCAGTGTTTCCAAGATGGAATGTGTTTTGGAGGTGTTCTATCACAGCTTCTACACACTTTTTAAGAAAAACTTAAGAAATAAGTCTCACTGCTGTAAAATCTATGAACAGACATTGTCAGAGTCCCTGGGCGTGTATTACAGATGATATTTCTCATACACTGTTGTGAGGTAAATTGGAGTTCAAGGGTATGAGCTCCCCAGTTTGGATATGGGGGTAGACCCATACTTGTTCATGTGGTCCCAACATTTTACAATATTAGTTTAAAGATGGTCTATTAGGTAAATTTACAAATATACAAAATCAACAAATAACTTCAAATATTTTCAAGAGGCCCTACATTGATTATAGTAATAATAATGTGAAAACAAAAATAAAAAGGTATACTGCATGTTTCTCTTCCAAGTAATGTTTTTCATTAGCCACATTGTAGTCTGAGAATATCAATAGTATAATCAACTTTGTATTAACTTTGTCCTCAAAATATTAAAACTGGTTTGAAATAGAGATTTATGTTCATATCGATTGACTTATAATCACTACCACAGTATATATTGTATGCTATATTTGTTATATATTTTTACTTATATTTTTAAGATATGACTCACTAAATATAGAAATAAACTGAACTTAGAATTATGCATTTAATGTGCCAGGGGATTCCAATACAATCCCATCAAGGTGGCATGTACCAAGGCCATCTCACTAGTCCAAGTGATCAATTTCAGTTCACAATTGATCACACTGATAGGTCTAAGAGTCAAAGGGATCACACAAACAAGACTAGTGTCTGCTGATACTAACTGATAGAATCAAAAAGGGAGAGAATGATCCAACATGGGAAGTGAGATACACAGCAGACTCATAGAATGGCAGATGTCCTAAATAGCACTCTGGCCTCAGAATCAGCCCTTAAGGCATTCAGATCTGGCTCAAGAGTCCAGGAGAATATTCTAGGCATGGAAAGCCAAGACACTCTGGAAAAAACAGAAGACCTAAATGAAAGATCTCTGCGAGTGAGATCCCAGTGGAAAGATCGGGGCCATCAAAGAAGGAGGTACCTTTCTCTGAAGGGAGGAGAGAACCTCCACTTTGACTATGACCCTGTCAGAATAAGATTGAAGTTGGCGAACCCTAAAGGCTTCCATAGCCTCGGCAACTCATGACTAGACCCTAGGGAGATTACTGACGCCATAAACAAGAGTGTCAAATTGTTAAATCAACCTCAGGAGTCACTGTGTACTTACGTCTCATGTGGGATCTTTCCTTAATGTGTTGTCCAAGGTGAAGTAATGCTATAACTAGCACTGAAACAGTATTTTACACTTTATGTTTCTGTGTGGGTGCAAACTGATGAAATCTTTACTTAGTATATGCTGAATCAATCATCTGTATATAGATAATTAAAAATGAAAAAAAAATCTTGGTGTTAAATTGGAAATTGCATAGAAAATTAATCAATTAAAAAATATATCATGTAGGATCTCTGTCCTTAATGTGCTATACATTGTGAATTAATACTATAACTAGTACTCCAACAGTATTTTTCTCTTTGTGTTGCTATGTGAGGGCAAACTGTTGAAATCTTTACTTAATATATAGTAAACTGATCTTCTGTATATAAAGAGAATTGAAAATGAATCTTGATGTGAAGCAAGGGGAGAGGGAGTGGGAAAGGGGAGGGTTGCGGGTTGGGGGGAAGTTATGGGGGGAAAGTCATTGTAATCTATAAGCTGTATTTTGGAAATTTATATTCTTTAAATAAAAGCGTTATAAAAAAAGAATTATGCATTTAAATAGCTTGTCACAATGTTAAACAAGTAATTAAAATTATAAATATTTACTTATGTTTAACACAGTAATATCATATGATATATGCAGTATGATACTCTGAATATTATTCATTTATTACTTTAATTGTACATGGGAAAATATTAGTGACTACCATTATAATTTACCCATTTCCTTGGAGCTAGTACCAGATGGTATTCCATGCACCAAAGGACCTATGAAGAAGTACTTTAGGTATAGTTAACAAAGCGATGTTTCTCAAAATTCGATAAGGCTTCGAGTTAGTTGGGATCATGATAAAATGAAGATTCAGTAGATCTGATTGGATTGGAGGTACTACTGATGCTGGTGATTCTCAGCGCACTCTTTGAGTGACAGGGCTTGAGAAACCTTGGAGTGACTGTTCCCTTCTCTCCATATCCCTACACAAGCGTCTTCAGCAGCCATGATCCAGGTCTTACTGAAAGTTTGCATCCTTCAATTCAGGGAATATGGTTCTTTTTGATTGGATCTGATAAAAATTCACAGTCATATTAGCAAGTGGTGCTTTTATGTAATCAATGGGTTTTGATGTAGTAACATTGTAGTAACATTAGGATTGACCTCAATTCAAACATTAAGGATCCTATAGTGGAGCAGCAAACATTTACAAAAGAACAATGAAGGAACTGAGCTGCTGGTAGGATTTTCAGGTTGGTATTTTGAAAGGATTGTTGTTGTGGGGCAATAGATAGAAATACCATGAATGATATTTTAGCAATGGAAAGAAGATCACTTTCTTAAAAAAAGTTTATTTATTTACTTGAAAGGCAGAGTTATAGATTGAGAAGAGAGGGAGGGAGAGAGAGAGAGAGAGAGAGAGATCTTACATACACTGGTTCACTCCCCAATGTCTGCAACAGCCAAGACTGGTCTAGGCTGAACCCAGGAGCCAGGAATGCCATGTGGGTCTCCACATGAATGACTAGAAATGGTCACAGAACTGGGAATAATAGGATATGTTTGTGAATCTGGTAAGTTTTGGCTTTTCTGTTAGAGATAGAAGGATAGAAGGATCCTGACAGAGTGAATCTGACGATCCATCACCAAAAAAGTAACACTACTGAACGTAGAAGAGTGATTATTAAAAGCTGAGAACTCAGGACAATAGAAGGAGATTGGAATAGATGGAACTAACACACACGTACACGTGATGGGTTTTAGTGTCCCATAGCACAGTGGGGTGACTATAGCTCACAAAGATGTATTGTATACTTTATAAAGAACTGGAGAAGAGGAGCTGGTAGACTTTGAACATGGAGGAAGGGTGGGGAGGTGGGGAGTTGCTGATTGCCTGATTTGGTCAATTCACACTATAGACATCTGCTGAAATATTTCACTGTGCTCCAT
Organism: Sylvilagus floridanus; assembly: GCA_949820135.1. Taxonomy (NCBI): domain Eukaryota; kingdom Metazoa; phylum Chordata; class Mammalia; order Lagomorpha; family Leporidae; genus Sylvilagus; species Sylvilagus floridanus. The sequence goes on along the minus strand of OX463236.1, from coordinate 29,228,301 downwards.
AAAGGTGTTTACATTAATAGAAAATTTTTAAAAATGAGAAAAATAACATTAATGAGTGTCCATTAGATATTGATGAATGTTACTGGATGTGTCTCAAAAAAGACTATGGCAAATGAGGTAGAAATATTCCCTCCTCACCATTGGTCCAAATCATTGTCATGAAATTCAGTGTATTTTTTGCAGTATTATAAATGGTTGAAAAGTCTTGCTTTTATTATTAACTTTTTTGTTTTTCACTGCAGCAAATAGTAAAAGCAAGACTTTTCAACCATTTTAAAAATTAGCTATTCCACATTCTCACCAAAATTTGATATCATCAGTTTTTATTATTTTATAAATATTCATACTTTAATATAACCCAACAGTTGACTTTCTTTTTTTATTTCTATAACACCATAACAGAGATGAGGAAAACTTATCAGTCTATTATACACAGTTATAAAAAAAAAATGTGGACTTGAATATATGTCAGCAGAAACTTTCCAATCTGAAAGGCACTGGGAATCAAACACACAAACGATATTTAAGAGCCATGGGGCAATTTGAAAGGTGTCACACATGTATAAGAATGCCAGAAGATAATGAAAAGAAGTTTGAAGTTATAACAGCTGAGAATTTTCTAGAATTTTCACCAAACAACACATCTAGGAAGTCTATAGGATTCAAGTGAGATACAAAAATATATGCTTTGATATATTAGATTTTTAAAAAGATTTATTTATTTATTTGAATAATAAATACATTACACAGAGTTACACAGATAGAGGAGAGGCAGAGAGAGAGAGAGGTGTTCCATATGATGGCTCACTCCCCAATTGGCTGCAAAGGCCAGAGCTGCGCCGATCCAAAGCCAGGAGCCAGGAACTTCTTCCGGGTCCACACGTGGGTGCAGAGGCCCAAGGACTTGGGCCATCTTCTACTGCTTTCCCAGGCCACAGCAGAGAGCTGGATTGGAAGTGGAGCAGCCAGGAATCGAACCGATGCCCATATGAGATGCCAGCACTGCAGGCCAGGGCATTAATCCACTGTGCCACAGCGCTGGCCCCAAAAGATATATTAGATTTAAACTTCAGAAAATCAAAGGGACACAGAAACTTCTAAAAGAAGCTAGAAGGAGGAAAAACCATGTTACTTATAGAGAAACAAGAATAAAGAATACTTTAGCTTTCTCTTCAGAAAGTGTAAACAAGAAGAAAAGGAAAACAAAACATTTAAAGTATTGAACAAGAAAAATCCAATAACCTGGGATTCTAGCAAAATTATCCTTTATAAGTCAAATAGCAATAAAGATTTTCTTTTTAAAGACAAACACAAACAAAAATTGTGGAAATTTGTGGTCTGTTAACCTGCCTTGAAGGGAATATTAAAAGAAATTTTTCAGAATTGGGAACATTTTATATAGGCCAAAAATTGGCAATATGTTGAGAAAGGAAGTGTTTTAGAGAAGATGAAATGTAATCTTTTGTTGTATTATTTTTTTTGACCTAAGAGAAAACAGCTAAAATTAATATCAGCAATGATTACAATGGATATCATGATTTATTATAAGTGAAATGAATTACATCACTATCCTTTCAGATTGGAAGAAAGAATTGAAAACACCCTATTATAATGCAACTGCACTACCCATGATAAGATATATTTTAGAATGTGGCAGCATGAAGGGTCCCAGAGAAAATATGTGAAGTGAAATAAGTCAAGTACAGAAAGACAAATACTGCATGTGCTCACCTACATGCAGAAGCTAAAATAATGTTGATCTCCCAGGGGTAGATAGTGAAATAATGATTACCAGAAGCTGGGAAGCATGAGTAGGGATGGTGGATAGAGATAGAATGGTTAACAGATACAAGCCCAGAGTTGTAAAAGAGTGATAACTTGTAATATTCTATAGTACCGTAGATAACTACAGTTGGAGGCAATGAAATATATATCTCAAAATAGTTAGTAGGGAGGATTTTAAATGTTCCTGATACAAAGAAATGATAAATTATGAAGTGATGACCAATTACTCTGATCTGGTCATTGTATGTTGTATATATCTGTTGATATATCATGCTAGATCCCATAAATTATATAATTATTATTATATGTGAATTAAATAAAAATTAAAAACCAAACAAACCTGTTTTCAGTCTCATTTATGGTAGTTTAGTGTGTAACTCTAAAAGTGTTTCACTCGTCTTTTGTAGCTTTGAGTTTATCAATCTGGAGATAGTACACTAAATAAAGTTGTGGTGCTGTGCTGTGAATGAAAAACCATTGTCTGCCCAGTAGATTTTCCTAGGATTTGGAAGGCCCTGTGAGGGACAAGGTAAGGAAGTTTTAAAGGCTCTGTGTGAGGAAAACCAGATAAAGCAGAAATGTAATTGTCATTGTATATAAATAATATCTGAAGAATTATCAAATAGGAGGAGTTAATGTATTCTGAGTTTTCCAGAATAGTAACTCTCCAAATAAAAGGACTCTCTGCACACCACATTGCTGTCCATTTAAGGGGAGACTGATGACCATTTATTTCCTAAAGATGCTGTCCTTCATTCATCAAGATACAGTTGCCAGCATATAATTCTTACGTTGATAAGATGCTGTGACTATTTGTACTGAATTTTACTTTTTATCATGCTATCATGCAATGGGATTAAGAGAGCAGTGGCTTCAAATTAACTTGCAAGATTGAGGGTTTCTTGTATTTAATCAGAACACTGGCTGTTATTTTGTGGATAGCAAATTAGTTAATTGTTTAAGTCTTGAATATGATTATATTTGAATATTCCTGGTGGAAAACCCTAAATGGGGTGTTTTGTACATTACAATATAATGGTAGTGGCAGAGAAATCACCATTTAGAGAACTATTTCTAACATTGTTTATCACATACTTTATTATCTCTTCCTTTTGTCTTATTTTCCAAATAGCTTGAGGCAGCATTCTGTTTAATCTTGCTGACATTTATGACATGGCTGTATGAAGAGGTGCCATTTCTCATAATGACCTTGCCATTTAAATGTATTTTGCTCTTTTCTTTTTATTTATGCCAACTGGAATATTTACAGTTTGATATTTGAGTCTTTGTGAATTCTACTTGTCATCACTTTTTTTTCACATTTTTCTGAACATACAGTCTACACAGTTATTTTGCACACTGTTGTACCTAGGATCCATTATGACACAGAATTCCATTCTTTGCAATAAATTTGTGGGGAAAGTCATACCATAAAATTTTTCACTTACTACTGCATTTGAAAACGTTGACTTTGATTAGATAACTTAAGTATTTCACCTTTCTCTAAGAATATCATAAAAGCTTTTATTATCTTAAAAGATCAGTTGTCTTACACATTCATATTTTGGGTCATATTTGGGGAAAATGAACAGGGAAATTCTGTGAACCAAATTATGAGTGTAGAAACCTATAGCTCTATACCTGAGAGCAACTGCATGTCTTTAATGGCCACTGATTTTTATGCATTCTTACTACAGGTAGCTACCTAATTCTTTCTACTAGAAGAAACCAATGTCTATCCAAACAGCATTACACTTGTGAATGCATAAATGGATATAGGTCATTTAATATTATAAGGGAATATTTGCAATATAAAGTTTTTGGGACAGTTTAAATAATATTTTAGAAAATAATACAAAATGTTTTCAGGCACTTCATTTATCCACATCCATGCCCAAATCATTAAAAGCCACTTTTAAAAAAGTAATACAATTATTTTGACATTAATATAAGTATTTTGATGTGAAAAAGTTAGAGTTTGGGGCTGGCATTGTGGCACAATGAGTTAACGCCCTGGCCTGAACCGCCAGCATCCCATGTGGGTGCCAGTTCAAGACTCGGCTACTCCACTTCCTATCCAGCTCTCAGCTATGTCCTGGAAAAGCAGTAGAAGATCGCCCAAGTCCTTGGGCCCCTGCACCCACGTGGGAGACCCAGAAAAAGCTCCTGGCTCCTGGTTTCAGATTGGCGCGGCTCTGGCCGTTGCAGCCAATTGGGGAGTGAACCAGTGGATGAAAGACCTCTCTCTCTCTCTCTCTCTCTCTCTCTCTCTCTCTCTCTCTCCCTCCCTCCATCCCCCCCTACCCTTTCTCTGTGTTACTCTTTCAAATAAATAAGTAAATCTTTAAAAAAGGAAAGTTAGAGTTCAAGAACACAATTTTGTTAATCTCAACTTGGCATATTAAGAAAATGGGTTTACATTAAGGGGAGAATAAAAAAGAAAAAAAAAATACCCCCCTGAGGACAAAATAGAAAACAAAAGAAAATTCAGTCCAGAACCTTAAACTGCCACAACCAAAAATATGAGTATTAAAATTCCTGGAAACATAATTTATTTAACAAGAAAATGGTGTATTTTCTTAGTATATATACCTTGTGTTATGAATGATGTCTTTTTTGAGCCTCTCTCTTATGTGCCTCTCAGATTTGCCATCTAGGAAAAACTAGCTCCAGGTGCTGGGAACACTGTCCACAGACAACCTTTCTGGGTTGCCCTGTTGTTCAGGGCTGCCTCACCTGTAGCCACACCCTTCTCACAGCAACCTGCCTCCAGTGACTGATAGAGGTTAGAACTTCCCAGCTGATTCAGCTCAACATGAACTACTCTGACAGGAAATTTTAGCTTCTAAGCTTCTTCTGGGATTGTCTGGCCTGTATCACAGCACACAACCTACTTGGACCAAGCCTACCTTTTTTCCCTCCCTTCTGTAGATGTGAATCTCAAGATTATTCTTTAATAAATATTCTGTCCACCTAATACCATCTGAGAATCTGCTTCCAGGAAAATTTACCATGGCACTGTTTCTGCTTTTGTAGCTATTTTACTTCTCATGTTTAGTTTTTTAATTTTTTAAAGCATGTGTAGTGTCCCACAGCACTTAGAGGTATGGGCAAGGTTGGGCTTCCTGGTATTAACAGATCCTCTGCTTCTAAGACATTATTAGGATATTTATTTAAAAATTTTGTTTTAAAGTGAAAAACAATATGATATGCAATTTGGAATATTTTTACTTTTAAATCTGTCAATTAAATGAAAATAACTTTCTATTTTTGTTACCTTCTAAGTGTAATAGCATAATCTACAATAAACAGCTTTTATATTATGTGGAGAAATTTAAAAATTATATTCTAGAACTTCAGCAAGTTACTATTGAGAAAAGTAATTTGGAAGACATATTTTTATTTTAAAAGACCCAATTAGTGATTCTGAGGTAGCTGGATCACTCTGCAGCACGTGGTACCTTCTGTTAGGTGCTCCCTTCACACTTATGACAGGTAGATATTGATTAAAATGGAATGGAAAAGATGGGGGCTTTGGAAACAGGTAGAAGGGATGAGATTATATTGACATTTCTCTGAATATATCTTTTTATATAGTTCTGACTTCCAGAAACACATTCAAACTACATATACATAAAATTTAATAGAGGTAGAAAAAAATCTTTAAAACGCATTAATATATATGAGACTGATTATATATGTTTTTAAGATTTATTTACTTAAAATCTGATTATATTTTAAGTGGACAATATAGCAACATTAAAGGAAGGAAAAAGTAAGACCAAATAACTTATGAACATTGTACATTGATCATGTATGAATGTTGTATGATTTCTTTTTTCCTATTTTGGGGCTGGCAATTTGAAACTGCTTTTTGTTTAGGATTAAGCAAGCAATAAATGTGTTTGAGTGATGCAAATCTGCTTTTTTATTTTTTGCTGTTTTGCAGTAGATTAATTAGAATGGAATAGGGGGAGACTAATATAAACTGTATGTCTTTTGGTTGAAATTGGAGGTTTAAATTTCGTGTGTGTGTGTGTGTGTGTGTGTGTGCATAGGGAGAGACAGAAAATAAATACAATTTAACATTTGAGGAATCTTGGTGAAGGATGTCTAGGAATTCTTTCTACTATTCTTACAATTTCACTGCAAGTCTCAAATTATTTAAAAATAAGAACTTAGAATGTGGAATAAATTAAGCAACAATTATTTGATAATTTGAACATAGAATATCCATTTGTATGTATTGTTTGAGTGATACTAGAGCACAAAGACTTAAATAATCTATGTCCAGAGAATCTCAGTTGGTAGTCATTCAAAAAAATCAACACAATTTGGTTGTCTTCATTACACACACTATCGGAACTTACATTCAGCACAGGTTTTCTAGTGTTCTGTCCAAACCCTTGGTCTTTCCATGGCAGGCCAAATGGATTTCCAACGCTCGGCAATGGGTTTGTCCAAGTTTTTCCTCTGGCTGCTAAGTCATTCTTTTACGAGGCCTGAAAGCATTGATGGAAATTAAAACTTCCCAACATTTTTCACAGGGGCATTTCCTACCTGTGACTGCCTGGAGCTGTCAAACTCTTCCCACACTCTCCACCTGTGAAAGGGGTAATTCTAAGGTGTTATATTCCACGTTGTCAAGCAAATTTCCAAAGAGGGGTCCAACTCCAGGTATCCATAATGGACAAGTTGCTTGATAACAAACATTCTACTTAATTCCTTTTCTTTCTTTCCTTGACTGCCATGAGAGAACTTCAAAAAGTTCATGGTAAAATGGAATTAAATATGAGTTCATTTTGGTGCATCTTTTTAAAAAATTTTGTAAAATGCGTTATTTGTTAATATTTAAAGAGTACTTGTATGCAGAGATTTCAAAAATCTTTTACACCAAAATAAATGTTCTTTTAATTCCATTTTCCACTGGAACTTTTTTTGGTGCCCTCACACTTCCCCCAGATAAGCTATTACTGCTTGTCTTTGTCTTGGAATCTGTTGGAAAACCCTAATTCAGACACCAAGTGTATCCATTTTTCCTTGAACCCAAGTCTACTATACACAAAATAAATTAGTAAAATCCAAATTGATTATATCAGTGTTACTCTATAATATAATACTAATTAAAATAAAAGGAACTAATTGTTTTCACATGATTTTTCATTTAATTTTTGTTTAAAATTCCATATATGTTTCTAGCAAAATTCAAATAACACATAATTATGCAAGGAAGTTGCATATAGAAGAGGTGTAAACACTTTCTGATATAACCCTCTAGGAAAAGTTTCAGCCTTTTCTGTACATTCATCTATTTTTTATTGTTCTAATGGAAACATACTGTATGCATTATCTTGCAGAACATTTTCTTTAGTTAACAATGTGTTTTGTGTATTTGCTGTATCTGTACATACTGATCTGTCTCTTACTTATGTTAAAGGACAAAAGATCATTATCCTGAAGTAATATCTGTAACAATCAATCATTTAGGTAATGAAGGACCTCTCACTAGATAATTCCCAAATAAGAAAAATGCCCAGCTTTGACCAATCAAGTAATTTCTTTACTACTATGTTCAGAAACTCCTCTATTTTTGAATACTACCCAACACAAGAAGTCTTCTTGATTAAATAAACTTAAATTTTTTTTGTCTAAAGTTATCTATTAAGGCTTTTTAGTGAGCTGTAAGTATGAAAAGTTATGAAGTGGTGGACACTTGATTATTTTGAAACCTGGTCTGTAATTAATAATGTACCAAGAAACACTGTTGTGTATTTCTGAAGGGAGAAGTTCCAGAATCATAGTAAACACTACAGTCTGTAGGTTTGGCCCTTCTGGGTTCAGATATCAGCTTTGTCATCTATGGAAGCAAATTATTTAATCTTTATTCACTTAAATGTTTCCATTACAAAAAAGAGAAATAACAGGAGTCGTCTCTGGCTCCTCACATAAGCAGTTAGGAACAGTATCTGGCTAAAGGAAATGCTTCAAAATAGTAGCTATTATTAAAACATGCTTTTGAAGACATGTATAAATACATCTTTAGAATAATTTATTACAAATGGAAATGGTGGGTAAAGGCTATGGCCATTTGAAAATTTGATATACATATAGTTAAACATTCATCTCAAGAGGTTTTTACAAATTCTAACACCTATGAAACTGTGGCTTATTCTTCAGGAATCTTTGTTGAGTCCAATATTCTTATTTGACCTTTCCAGGTATATATATGAAATAATGTGATACTATTTTCTGGAATTTTCTGAGAGAGGGAATCTAAGCACAAGAACTTTTTAAGTACTGTTACCTTTTTCGTAATTAACTTTTTTTTGACATGTAGATATATATATATATATATATATATATATAGAGAGAGAGAGAGAGAGAGAGAGAGAGAGAGAGAGAAGGTCTTCCTTTTCCATTGGTTCACCCCCTAAATGGCCGCTACGTCCGGTTCTGTGCTGATCCGAAGCCAGGAGCCAGGTACTTCCTCCTGGTCTCCCATACGGGTGCAGGGCCCAAAGACTTAGGTCATCCTTCACTGTCTTCCTGGGCCACAGCAGAGAGCTGGACTGGAAGAGGAGCAACCGGGACTAGAACCTGGCACCCATAAGGGATGCCGGTGCGGCAGGCGGAGGATTAACCAAGTGAGCCACCAAGGCGGCCCCTTAACTAACTTTTATCTCAGGATTTCTGCCCTACCCAGTTTCTATGAGGAAGTGATCTCTCCCACAGGTTCACTGAAAGTGTTTTAAGTCTATATAATATTCTTTTTAATTCCTCTTCCTTTATTATTCCAGACCCTTCATAACTGGCTGTTCACAGACTCCGGCTTGCCCCCAGTCTAACAAAACTGCTTTTATAAAGATTATCCGTGATTCCCATTTTGCTGAATCCTGTAATAAAGTTGAACTTTTCATTTGACTTGATTTTTCAGCAGTTAACAGACTTCCTTGACAACTTGTTTCTCCATATACCGCTTCCCACACTTGACTCCCAGGACACTACATTCTTATTTCCCCTCCTATATCATTGACCACACTTGCTTCGTCCTGTTTGTGGGTTCTTCTCACCCTTATTATAGATCCTTTCTGAAAGCCTCAGAGCTTAATCCTCAGATGATACTTTCCTACTGAAAATTATTTACTCCATTCCAGTCTCAAGACCTGAAATCCAACCTCACTTATACATGCTGATTATGCACAAATTCTTGAGACTACAATAAATCTTTCCTCTGAACTACAGGCCTCGTTATCTGCCTACTCATTATCTCCAGTTTCATATCTATAGGAATTTTGTATGCAACAATTTCAAAATCAAGTGTCTAATCCTTTCTCCTAAAGCTATTCCATCCACAGTTATCTCAATAAATTGAAACTTTATTATTCTAATGGCTTAAACAAAAACTTTGATTTCATCTTGAGTTCTCTTACCATCACATCTAATCCATGGTGATATACTCCCAATATGCTCTTCAAAAATGTGGCCCAAATCTAAGCCCTGATTTCCAAAATTACCATTCTTTGTTTAATTAATTAATTTTAATTAGTTTAATAGAATCAGTGTGATTTTTAGATGCAGTTCAAAGAATGTAATAATATTCCCTTGCTCCCTTCCTCTCTCTTTCACTCCCACCCTCCTTCCTTCTACCTTTCATTCTTTTTTTTTAAGTTTTTGAGATAACATTTTAAATACTTCACCAAATAAGAAATTTAATAAGTAAAAAAAAAGATTCTAGTTTAGAGGTAATATTGACAACAACTATAATTAATAGTTGATTTGGAAAAATGATCACTTCAGCCACACACAGGAAATTTTAAAATAATCACAGATCTTTAAAACTGTAGTAGTATACAGATACTGCATATTCTCCCTTATATGTAGGAGCTAAAATTTAAAATACACAAACAAATATCAATATTGCTGCAGATATAGTTTTGTAAAACTTTGTATTACACCTTTGTTAAACCAAAAGTTAAAAATGTTATATATTTACCACTTTTAGCTTGCACAAAAGAGACTATCATCTGAATTTGTAGTACTGCAGTAACTACTTAACTGCACTCTCTAACTTTTTTCCTTTTCAGTCAGTCCACAATATAATAGACATAATGCTTTGTATGTACTTTAGACCAAGTTGCTCCTCTGATGTAAACTTTTTAATGCCTTTCAAGCTCACTTCAAGTAAAATCCAAAGTTCTTCCTAGGAGCTGCTCCACCTTCCATGACCTGTCTCTGGTTACTTCTCTAAACTCACCTCCGCTGTGTTCCTCCTTGCTCAGTTCACTGCAGTGAAAATGGTTCCCAGGATATGCAAGACAGTTTCCCACAACAACCTGCTCTGTGTGTTTGGAAGCTCTTCTCCAGGTATCTTCTGGGTTCAGTCCCTCCGCTTCTTCTGATTACTTTGAAGTATCATTTTCTTGGAGATGTTTTCCTTTTCCCTTGTTAGTTCATGTTGATAATCTCTCTTACCTCACATTCTCCATTGATCTTTGCTGTTTCATTTTTCCTCATGGTCACTAAATTGTTGTGTGATTTGCTTGCTCCATATTTTTTGCTAATTTATTTGCCTCTGTTCTTCCTCCACAAAAATGTGAAATGCATAGGTCATGCATTTTTGTTAATGCTTTTCATGTTGCATCATCAGTCTCCAGAACAGACGCTGATACATAGGAGGTCCCCACAAATTCTTGCTAGAGTGATTGAATGGTTTGACTCAGTATCTTTCATTCTTTCAGAATCATCACATTTTTTTTTTTTTTTTTTGCATTTGAAGGCTCCTTTTATAGTTACTAGTCTGACATTAGTTTTTGTTTTTGATCAAGCTATTTGAAAGGAAACCAGGCATGGAGTAGTTCTTATTTATCTCTTCTCTTATTCATTTGTATTATATTATCACAAAGTTATATATAAAATAAATGCCTCCTTAGTATATATTCATATTTGGAATAATTACTGGAGATATAAAATTATTACTAAGCTAATTTAAAATTTATAAATTTTTCACACTCATTCACAATTTTTAAATGAAGTATGCTTTTCTCACTGGAGAAATGATAATTATTCATGTAGAAAGGTAAGTAGAATTGAGCTGAAAAATGCAATAAAAGAGAATGATACTTCCTAATTTTGTTAAAAACTCTATAGCATAAATAATAAAATTTATTTCTTTTCATTTTTAAGATTTACTTATTTGTTTCAAATGCCGAGTGATGAGTGGGTGGGGAGAGAGAGAGATCTTCCATTCTTTGGTTCACTCCCTAAATGGCCACAACAGTCAGGCCTGGGCAGGCTGAAGCCAAGAACCAGGAACACTGTCCCAGTCTCCCTGAGTGACAGCGTTCCAAACTCTTGGGCTATCTTCTGCTGCCTTCTCAGGTGCAACAGCAGGAAGCTGGATCAGAAGCTGGGAAGCTGGTTCTATAACCAGCACTCTGATAGAGTGTGATGGAGTCACAAGCAGCAACTTGAACTGCCATGCTACCCGACCAGCCCAATAAAACATATTTCTATGATGAAAGTGATGTCTTCCTGAGAATTTTAGATCCTTAATCTCAGGTGTCATAGAAAAATATATTCAACTACTCAAAATGAGGAAAAATTCTGCTTAAAAGTAGTTTAATATGTCATTCCTTAAATGTTTGGGCATAATTTGACCTAGAACAACATTTTCCAAATAGCTTAAAAGGGCTTTTATATGTTCAAGCAGTATGAAAAGCTCAGGGAATTATAAAATAGTTTTAATATAAAACACTATAAAACATTTCATTGAAACTATAATTCAGTACACATAAGTCAAAGAAGCCATACATCAAATTCTACCGTTGTCACTTTTACTTTATAACCTTGGGACATGATGTATCAGTAAGGCCCCTAAAATTAGAGCTGCAACTTTGTGCTGAGGCACAAAAGTCTTGAGAATTTGTTTTGCTTGATCTTTTGAGTTAGAAAGCATAATTGTTGGAGTAGTTGAGTGACAGAGAGGAAAACCTCAATTTCAAATTTAATGAAATTAACAGGTGACACATTAGTTAGAAGAAGATAGTTTTCCTACTAAAAGTTGTTTCTGGTAATGTAGAAATTATCAAAGTGGTTAAATCCAGATTAGGTGTCACTTGTGATCTTTTTGGGTAAGACTGGGGAAAACCGTATGCACTTCTTGATAGTATTACGTGGCTAGCCATAAAATGTAGTCTGAGATGCCTCTTTTAAGGCATTGTGAAATGGTTTTATTAGCCCTTTTCTAGGCCATGGCTATTTTTTCGATTAATCAAGAAAATATCCATTTATGGATCACTTGATATTTTCTCCCGCTTTAGTAAAAATTAATCATGTTTTGAAATTATCAACATCATGTTCACAAGGGAGAAGAGCAACTAGTTGGATGATAAAATGTTTAGCAGTAAATTGTCTAGATTTATTCATTTATTCCCCTTGCACTTGATACATATCATATGAAGTCTATTTTGTGGATTAAAATGTGTAGCAAACATTTTCAGGTATTCTTCACACTTACATACCTTTCCTCTAGGATGTCTTCTGAGCTGGGGTAATGATTAGGAAAGAAAATAGCTGACATCACGGGTGTTGCTGTAGCACACTGAAACTTTTTAGAGACCCTCTAATTCAGATCGTATTTTATGTTATTGAAGACATCCTCACACACAAAGCAAAACCTTTCACACATAAATGGTTTTCTCTACTTTTTTTTTTTTTTCGCATTCATGTGTTTTCTCTGGATTCTTGTGCTGTTCATGAAATGTAATTAAGTAAAATTTTTAAAAAAATTTGACTTGGGGGGGCCAGTGCTGTGGCATAGCAGGTAAACCCGCTGCTTGCAGTACCCACGTCCCATATGGGTGCCAGTTTGGGTCCCAGCTGCTTCACTGCCAATCCAGCTCTCTGGCATGGCCTGGGAAAGCAGTGAAAGATAGTCCAAGTCCTTGGGCCCCTGCACCCTTGTGGGAGACCTGGAAGAAGCTCCTGGCTCCTGGCTTTGGATCAGCACAGTTCCGGCCATTGCAGCCATCTTGGGATTGAACCATTAGATAGAAGACCTCTCTCTCTCTCTGCTTCTGTGTCTGCCTCTGCCTCTCTGTAACTCTGCCTTTCAAATAAATAAGTAAATCTTAAAAAAAAAAGAAATTTGACTTAAAAATCTTGAAGATTGGGTGTTAACCATATGAAAACTTTATGCCTTATTGTTGAGTTTGTCCTTTAAGCTGGAAAGGGAATTATTCAAGCACCCCACTTATTTCTGTTCCTCCTTCCTCTAGTGGCAGTGTTCTTGGAACAGTAAGCATTTCTTGTTTCTGATTTTGCTGGTGCTGTTCACACAACCTTTGCTCCTGTCTATGGCCATGCACCTCTGAGTTATGTGGAGACACTAAGTGTGACTGTCTGAGAGACTGACACTCCCCACCCTCACGCTGTCCTCACTGAAGTCCATTCTGCTGTCTTCACTTAGTAATCTAAAATACCCAAGCTCTGCCTCAGTCTTCCCTGCAAATTAAAAGACTTCCAGTGTTGTTCCACTTATTGTGATTGTGTTCTCAGAGGAAAATTGCCAACCTAAATTTGTGTCACTCTTAATTTGAATTATTCTTAAGGTCATTGAATTGTGATTATTTTATAATTATACCACGCTCAGGTGACAAATGATTATAAAGATTATTTTCAGATGAAGAAATTGAGGTGTCAAGTGGGTCAAGTTGCTTGCCTTGTGGACGCTTACTCTTACTCTTACCAATGCAAGATGCGATCACATATCCTGGAGTTGCTGACAGCCTTGTCAGAGTGCTGTCTTAACCCCACAATTGGTCAGTCCCTCAAGACTCATATTTGCAATTGAAAAAAATGTTCTGTATAGTGAACATTTAACAATATTTTTGAGTACAGTTAAGAACATTTTTATAGGACTTATTTACTCATATCTATTTCATTTCATAAGAAAAACAAAGTCCTTTTTCTTTTAAAGATTTATTTATTTATTTGAAAGACAGTGTTACAGAGAGGTAGAAGGAGAGAGAGAGAGAGAGAGAGAGATAGAGAGAGAGAGAGAGAGAAAGTCTTCCATATGTTGGTTCACTCCCCAAATGACCACAATGACTGGAGCTGGCCAATGTGAAGCCAGGAGCCAGGAGCTTCTTCTGGGTCTCCCATGTAGGTGAAGGGTCCCAAGGACTTGGGCCATCTTCTACTGCTTTCCCAGGCCATGGCAGAGAGCTGGATCGAAAGTGGAGCAGCCAGGACTTGAACCGGTGTCCTTATGGGATACTGGCACTGCAGGTGGCAGTTTTACCTGCTACACTACAGCATCAGGCCCAATATACTCTAGTTCCTACCGTTTTCAAAGGCCCTGTAGCAGTAAGCATATTTTCAAGTTTACTCTACCTTGACTTATGAATCTAAATTTAAGCTTCCAGAAAAAAAGTTAGTTTTTCAAGAAAGTATTTTTTTCTTATATCACCATAGCGACATGATCATTGATGACTTATAGTTTATAAATTGAAAAAAGATTAAACACCTTCTCTTAGGTAGCAGTAATCCAAAAAAGTAGACTAATGTCCAAGAAAATTTCTTCTTCTTCTTTTTTTAAAAATACTTTTATTTATTTGAGAGACAGAATCACAGGCAGAGAGGGAGACACAGAGAGAAACGTCTTCCATCTGCTGGTTCACCCTCCAGATGCTCCCAATGGCCGGAGCTGGACCAATCTGAAGCCAGGAACCAGGAATTTCTTCCAGGTCTCCAATGTGGATGCAGGGATCCAAAGGGTTGGTCCAACTTCTAGTGCTTTCCCAGGCCATAGCAGAGAGCTGGATCAGAAGAGGAGCAGCTGGGACTCAAACCAGAGCCCATATGGGATTCCAGTTCCACAGGTGGAGGCTTAGCCCACTCTGCCATGGTGCCGCTCCCCCAAGGAAATTTCTCATATAAAAAACTATCACTGTAAACTGCTCCAATTCTTCTGTTTCCTTGAGGCTCTGTGACACTTTGAATTCCATATGCATGTAGGAGCTTGGTCCACCTTTACATGAGAGCTAAAATGGAAAGTGAGGTATGCTAATGGGAACATGAAGTTTGAGAAGCATAAAGAAACAGTGTCATGTTATTGGGGACCAGAATATGGATTTTTTGTGTCACTTTATTTTTTTTTTTTTTTTTTTTTTTTTTTATAAAGCTTTTATTTAAAGAATATAAATTTCCAAAGAACAGCTCATGGACCACAATGGCTCCCCCCCCACACAACTTCCCACCCTCCCCCCACCCTCCCCTTTCCCGCTCCCTCTCCCCTTCTGTTCACATCAAGATTCATTTTCAATTCTCTTTATACACAGAAGATCAATTTAGTACATATTACGTAAAGATTTCAACGGTTTGCCCTCGCATAGAGACACAAAATGATAATACTGTTGGAGTACTAGTTATAGTATTAATTCACAATGTACAGCACATTAAGGACAGAGATCCTACATGATTTTTTTTTAAAAAAATTGATTAATTGTCTATGCAATTTCCAATTTAACACCAAGATTTTTTAATCATTTGCAATTATCTTTATATAAAGAAGATCGATTCAATATATACTATGTAAGGATTTCATCAGTTTGCACCCACTCAGAAACACAAAGTGTAAAAATACTGTTTCAGTACTAGTAATAGCATCACTTCACATTGGATAACACATTAAGGACAGATCCCTCATGAGACGTAAGTACACAGTGACTCCTGATGTTGATTTAACAATTTGACACTCTTGTTTATGGCGTCAGTAATCTCCCTAGGCTCTGGTCATGAGTTGCCGAGGCTATGGAAGCCTTTAGGGTTCGCCGACTTCGATCTTATTCCCACAGGGCCATAGTCAAAGTGGAAGTTCCCTCCTCCCTTCAGAGAAAGGTACCTCCTTCTTTGATGGCCCCGTTCTTTCCACTGGGATCTCACTCGCAGAGATCTTTCATTTAGGTCTTCTGTTTTTTCCAGAGTGTCTTAGCTTTCCATGCCTAAAATACTCTCATGGGCTCTTCAGCCAGATCCAAATGCCTTAAGGGCTGATTCTGAGACCAGAGTGCTATTTAGGACATCTGCCATTCTATGAGTCTGCTGTGTATCCTGCTTCCCATGTTGGATCATTCTCTCCCTTTTTCATTCTATCAGTTAGTATTAGCAGACACTAGTCTTGTTTGTGTGATCCCTTTGACTCTTAGACCTATCAGTGTGATCAATTGTGAGCTGAAATTGATCACTTGGACTAATGAGATGGCCTTGGTACATGCCACCTTGAAGGGATTGTATTGGAAACCCCTGGCACAATTCTAACTCCATCATTTGGGGCCGTTCCGATTGAGCATGTCCCAAATTTTACATCTCCTCCCTCTCTTATTCCCACTCTTATATTTCACAGAGAACACTTTTCGGTTAAAATTTAAACACCTAAGTATAATTGTGTGTTAATTACAGAGTTCAACCACTAGTACTAGGATAAAGAGAAAAAAAAAATACTACCATGGATAAAGTATTACATTGTACAACAACAGTCAGCACAAGAGCTGATCGAGTCACTGTTTCTCATAGTGTCCATTTCACTTCTACAGGTTTCCCCTTTGGTGCTCAGTTAGTCATCGCCAATCAAGGGAAACAAATGATATTTGTCTCTTTGGGACTGACTTAATTCACTCAGCATGATGTTTTCTAGATTCCTCCATTTTGTTGCAAGTGACCGGATTTCATTGTTTTTGACTGCTGTATAGTATTCTGTAGAGTACATGTCCCATAATTTCCTAATCCAGTCTACTGTTGAAGGGCATTTGGGTTGGTTCCAAGTCTTAGCTATTGTGAATTGAGCCGCAATAAACATTGCTGTGCAGACGGCTTTTTTGTTTGCCAATTTAATTTCCTTTGGGTAAATTCCAAGGAGTGGGATGGCTGGGTTGAATGGTAGGGTTATATTCAGGTTTCTGAGGAATCTCCAGACTGACTTCCATAGTGGCTTCACCAGATTGCATTCCCACCAACAGTGGATTAGTGTCCCTTTTTCCCCACATCCTCTCCAGCATCTATTGTTGGTGGATTTCTGAATGTGAGCCATTCTCACCGGGGTGAGGTGAAACCTCATTGTGGTTTTGATTTGCATTTCCCTGATTGCTAGGGATCTTGAACATTTTTTCATGTGTCTGTTGGCCATTTGGATTTCCTCTTTTGAAAAATGTCTATTGAGGTCCTTGGCCCATCTCTTAAGTGGGTTGTTTGTTTTGATGTTGTGGAGTTTCTTAATTTCTTTGTAGATTCTGGTTATCAACCCTTTATCTGTTGCATAGTTTGCAAATATATTTTCCCATTCTGTCGGTTTCCTATTCACTTTCCTGACTGTTTCTTTTGCAGTACAGAAACTTTTCAATTTGATGCAATCCCAGTAGTTAATTTTGGTTTTCAGTGCCTGTGCTTCTGGAGTCTTTTCCAAGAAGTCTTTGCCAGTACCTATGTCTTGCAGGGTTTCTCCTATGCTCTCCAGTAATTTGATGGTGTCTGGTCGTAGGTTTAAATTTTTAATCCATGTTGAATGAATTTTTGTGTAAGGTGAAAGGTAGGGGTCTTGCTTCATGGTTCTGCACGTGGAAATCCAGTTTTCCCAGCACCATTTATTAAACAGACTGACCTTACTCCAGGGACTGGTTTTGGATCGTTGATCAAATATAAGTTGGCTGTAGGTGTTTGGATTGATTTCTGGAGTTTCTATTCTGTTCCATTGGTCTATCCATCTGTTTCTGTACCAGTACCATGCTGTTTTGATAACAACTGCCCTGTAGTATGTCCTGAAATCTGGTATTGTGATGCCTCCGGCTTTGTTTTTGTTGTACAAGATTGCTTTAGCTATTCGAGGTCTCCTGTGTCTCCATATGAATTTCAGCATCATTTTTTCCAGATCTGAGAAGAATGTCCTCGGTATCTTGATTGGTATTGCGTTGAATCTGTAAATTGCTTTTGGGAGAATGGACATTTTGATGATATTGATTCTTCCAATCCATGAGCATGGGAGATTTCTCCATTTTTTGGTATCCTCTTCTATTTCTTTCTTTAAGGTTTTGTAATTTTCATTGTAGAGATCTTTAATGTCCTTAGTTAAATTTATTCCAAGGTATTTGATTGTTTTTGTAGCTATTGTGAATGGGATTGTTCTTAGCAGTTCTTCCTCAGCCGTGGCATTGTCTGTGTATACAAAGGCTGTTGATTTTTGTGCATTGATTTTATATCCTGCTACTTTGCCGAACTCTTCTATGAGTTCCAATAGTCTCTTAGTAGAGTTCTTTGGGTCCCCTAAATAAAGAATCATGTCGTCTGCAAAGAGGGATAGTTTGAGTTCTTCCTTCCCAACTTGTATCCCTTTAATTTCTTTTTCTTGCCTAATAGCTCTGGCTAAGACTTCCAGCACTATATTGAATAGCAGTGGTGAGAGTGGGCATCCCTGTCTGGTACCAGATCTCAGTGGAAATGCTTCCAACTTTTCCCCATTCAATAGGATATTGGCCGTGGGTTTTTCATAAATTGCTTTGATTGTATTGAGGAATGTGCCTTCTATACCCAGTTTGCTTAGGGTTTTCATCATGAAAGGGTGTTGAATTTTATCGAATGCTTTCTCTGCGTCTAGTGAGATAATCATATGGTTTTTCTTCTGCAGCCTGTTAATGTGGTGTATCACGTTGATTGTTTTGCGAATATTGAACCATCCCTGCATACCAGGGATGAATCCCACTTGGTCTGGGTGGATGATCTTTCTGATGTGTTGTTGCAGTCTATTGGCCAGAATTTTGTTGAGGATTTTTGCATCTATGTTCATGAGGGATATTGGTCTGTAATTCTCTTTCAATGCTGCATCTTTTTCTGGCTTAGGAATTAAGGTGATGCTGGCTTCATAGAAGGAATTTGGGAGAATTCCCTCTTTTTCGATTGTTCTGAATAGTTTGAGAAGAATTGGGGTTAGTTCTTCTTTAAATGTCTGGTAGAATTCAGCAGTGAATCCATCTGGTCCTGGGCTTTTCTTTGTTGGGAGGGCCTTTATTACTGATTCAATTTCTGACTCACTTATGGGTCTGTTTAGGTTTTCTATGTCTTCCTGGTTCAATTTAGGTAGGTTGCATGTGTCCAGGAATCTATCCATTTCTGATAGGTTTCCCTGTTTGCTGGCATACAAGTCCTTGTAGTAATTTCTGATGATTCTTTTGATTTCTGTGGTGTCTGTTGTTATATTTCCTTTTTCATCTCTGATTTTACTGATTTGGGTCTTTTCTCTTCTTTTTTTAGTTAGTTGGGCCAATGGGGTGTCAATCTTGTTTATTTTTTCAAAAAACCAGCTCCTCGTTTGGCTGATTTTTTGTAATGTTTTTTTGGATTCAATCCTGTTGATTTCTTCTCTGATTTTGATTATTTCTCTTTTTCTACTAGATTTGGGTCTAGTTTGCTGCAAATTTTCTAGATCCTTGAGATGCATTGAAAGCTCATCTATTTGGTGCCTTTCCAGTCTCTTGATGTAGGCACCTATTGATATAAACTTTCCTCTTAACACTGCTTTTGCTGTATCCCATAAGTTTTGGTATGTTGTGCTGTTATCCTCATTTACTTCCAGAAAATTTTTGATTTCTCTTTTGATTTCTTCAGTGACCCATTGTTCATTCAGGAGCATGTTGTTCAATCTCCATGTGTTTGCATATGCTCTAGAGATTCCTGAGTTGCTAATTTCCAACTTCACTCCCTCATGGTCTGAGAAGTTGCATGGTATGATTCTAATTCTTTTGAATTTGCTGAGACTTGCTTTATGGCCTAATATGTGATCAATCCTAGAGTAGGTTCCATGTACTGCTGAGAAGAATGTGAATGCATTACTTGTAGGATGAAAAGTTCTGTAGATATCTGTTAGATCCATTTGGGCTATAGTGTTGTTTAAATCTACTGTCTCCTTGTTGATCTTCTGTCCTGTCGATCTGTCAATATCTGTGAGTGAAGTATTGAAGTCCCCCAGTACTATTGTGTTGGGGTCTAAGTCTCCCTTTAAGTTTCTTAACAAATTTTTTAAATAAACCTGTGGCCTGTAATTAGGTGCATATACATTGAGAATTGTTATATCTTCCTGTAGTATTGATCCCTTAATCATTATATAGTGCCCCTCTTTGTCTCTCTTAACAGTTTTTGTGTTAAAGTTTATGTAGTCCGATATTAAGATGGTTACACCCGCTCTTTTTTCATTTCTGTTGGCATGGTATATCTTGTTCCATCCTTTTATTTTCAGTCTGTATGGATCTTCGTTGGAAAGATGTGTTTCTTGTAGGCAGCAAATAGATGGTTTTTGTTCCTTAACCCAATCAGCCAATCTCTGTCTTTTAACAGGACAGTTTAGACCTTTAACGTTCAATGTGACTATTGATAAGTGGTAAGTTTGCCCTGCCATTTTCCAGATATTTTCTAATGTATGCTTTGAATTCCCTGTGATCTTTTGCCGTGAGGTTCCCTTCGTTTACCTTCTTTCATGTTGATGGTCGTGTTTCTGTGTTTCTGTGTGTAACACGTCTTTAAGTATCTTTTGCAGGGCTGGACGAGTGGCAACAAATTCTTTCAATTTTTGTTTGTTATGAAAGGTCTTTATTTCACCTTCATTCACAAATGAGAGCTTTGCAGGGTATAATATTCTGGGCTGGCAGTTTTTCTCTCTAAGTACCTGGGCTATGTCTCGCCATTCCCTTCTAGCTTGTAGGGTTTCTGTTGAGAAGTCAGCTGTAAGTCTAATTGGAGATCCTCTGAGAGTAATCTGACGTTTCTCTCTTGCACATTTTAGGATCTTTTCTTTTTGCTTCACTGTGGTGAGTTTAATTACAATATGTCGTGCAGAGGATCTCTTTTGGTCATGTTTATTAGGGGTTCTATGAGCTTCCTGGATTAGGATTTCTCTGTCTTTCTCCAAGCCTGGAAAGTTTTCTGCTAGTATCTCCCTAAAAAGGCCTTCTAATCCTTTCTCCCTCTCCATACCTTCAGGAACACCTAGAACCCGAATGTTGGGTTTTTTAATAGTATCCTGTAAATTCCCGACAATATCTTTTAGTTTTCTAATTTCCTCTTCTTGTCTTTGGTTTGACTGTTTCCTCTCCTGTTCTCTGTCTTCTAGGTCCGATATTCTCTCCTCTGCTTCACCCATTCTGGTTTTAAGGCCCTCAAGATTGCTTGTCACTTGATCTATTGAATTCTTCAATTCATTAAGATTTTTTGTCACTCTCGTAGCTTCTTGTTCTACTAGTTGTTTCATTTCGTTTTGATTTCTCCGTAGTGCTTCATTCTCGCGAGAGAGATTTTCTATCTTATCCATTAAAGATTTCTGTAGTTCAAGAATTTGTTTTTGAGAACTTCTTAATGTTCTTATCAATTCTTTGAGATCTGCTTCTTGCATTTCTTCTATCTCATTATCTTCACAATCCTGACTTGGGGTGTCTTTTCCGTTTGGGGTCATCATAGCGTCTTCCTTGATCTTGCTCCCTCGGAATCTGTTTTTATTTGGCATTTTTTTTTTCCCCACACTCTTTCTCTGGGTTGTCAAGGTAACGGAGTTTGTGTGCGCGGTGTGTTCCCAGTTTTTGGGTCCCCTTCAGGTTTCTACAGCCTCGGGTTTTTGGTTCCGTCTGCCTCAGTGATGGGCGGGCGGGCGGGCGGGCGGGCGCGCCTTGTCCCACTGCGTTTAATCTAGCTCGAATTAGCAGGGTGGGTGACGAGAGAGACTAGTGTCCATGCAGGCTCGCCTCAATTGTGCTGTTTCCCCTCTGGCGACTGCTTCCCCCCCGCCAGTGTCTCGGGATCCCTGTATCGGCCCCCGTTCAAGCGCTCAGTTCCAATGGCGACTGTGTTCCGCCCGGCTTCCGGTTCAGCCGGCGGGCGCGCCGTCCCACTGCGTTCAGTCCAGCTAGAATTAGCAGGGTGGGCAACGAAAGAGGCTTGTGTCCGTGTGGGCTCGCCTCAATTGTGCTGTTTCCCCCGTGGCGTCTGCTTCCCCCCGCCAGTGTCTCGGGATCCCTGTATCGGCTCCCGTTTAAGCGCTCGAATCCAATGGCGACTGTGTTCCGTCCGGTTCCCGTCCCTCCCGGCAGCTCCCGTGCCACTAAGGCACGATTTGCCGTTCGCAAACTTACTTTCCCCTAGGTCCTCTGCGTCTCATTCACTGGGTCCGGAAGAATTTCCACTGCATTTTTTTCCGTGAGATTTTTCCTGAGGCTACAGTAACTCTGTTTTTATTAAACTATCTTTTTGCGGACTGCTAGTGCGCGTCCTCACTATTCCGCCATCTTCTTGTGTCACTTTAAACATCAATGGAAGTCATTGGAATTTTCAAAGCAATTTGATAAATACAACTGTATCATTTCGTAGTAAAGGAGTGGAGCAGGGAAGGAATTCTGGATGTTAGTAACAAAGCACTGCAGATGGAAGAATTGAACGTATTAAAAATATGTTTACATATTGGAGATTAAATAGATTAAATAGATTAAAAGATTAAATATCCCTGTGATGTTCCATAACATTTTTTGTATTTTGTATAAATTTGCACACTTTTAAATAGATTTATTTATCTATTTGCTTGAAGGTCAGAGCAACAGAGTGTATGAGAGATCAGAGAGAGAGGGTAGACAGAGAGTTATCTCCCATCTGTTGTTTTACTCCTCAAATTGCCCCATAGCCATGGCTGGGCCAGGCTGGGCCAGGCTGAAGCCAGGATACAGGAACTCCAGGCTGGTCTCCCAAATGAGGAGCAAGGGCCCAGTTTCTTGGGTCATCCTCCACTGCCTTCCCAGGTGCATTAGTAGGGAGCCGGACAGAGTGGAGTCCTGGTACTTGAACCAACACACCAATGTGGATGTGATCATCTGAAGTAGTGACTTAGCTTGCTTTACTATGACACTTGCCCCTATGAATCTAATGAATCAGGGTTAATTTATTTTTTTGAAATAATACTTTACTACTTATGTGATAATATTTCTTAACATTAGAAGTCATTGATAATAATACCTTTATTATGTTATTGCTATTGCCATTATTACTTGGGACATTTCAAGAACATAAAATAATGCATGCCCTGTACTTCCTCTACTCATATGACAAAGGTAAAGTAAGGGAATTGTGTCTGGTTGTGGTCCATCTTTCTTTTTATTAGACCATTCGATGTCAGATGCTTTTTTTGCTGTGTGGTTTTATGCTTTGGCCCCATGCTACCATTTTCTTATGTCACATTGTAATTATTAGGAGTGATAGTAATTAATCCAATTTCATTTGTTGGTGAGCATACCAGTGAAGAATAGTGGCTCATGATTTGTTTAATCCTAGAACAAGAGTGGGAAACATCCAACCCACTGGCTGAATATGGCCCACAAAATCACTTGGTCTGACCCTGCCAGTATAATCCCAGGTGGGACTCAAACTTTAATAAATCTAGAAGCTGTTTTCATAGCCTCATAAGTTGATACTTAGTGAATCATAATAATAATGTAAATTTTGAGGGATAGCAGGTAATGTCCATTACATTCCCTGATAGACGGGACGTATGAGTGTATGATAGGACAGACATGTATGCTACTCATAAGCTGCCTGCAGCCCATCTGCTTGTATTGCGATGACTCAGGAAGTCAGTGCTAGGCAGACTGGGAGTGTACACATTACAGAAGTGTTACATTGTGGTGAACCTACAGCAGTCTGGTGACGTTGAGACTAGGTGCGATGAGATGATTCCTCATGATGACCTTGTTTATGATGATTGCCAGTGGTATTGTCAACCTCTTTTCACCACAGACAGTAACTCCAGATCACCCTTTATTAACAAATCCATAATCAACAATCCTTGTGAAAACATGAATCTTCGATGAAGCTTAAGGAAATTGCAGCACACAGAAAAGACCCCAAGAGTAAATGGTTCAAGGGGCCAGCATTGTGGCAATGTGGGTTAAGCCACTTTCTGCCACACTAGCATTCCATATGAGCACCAGTTAAAAATCTCAGCTACTCTACTTCCTAACCAGATCACTGCTGATGCATCTGGGAAAGCAGCAAAGAATGACCCAAATCCTTGTGCTTCTGTACCCATGAGAGACTTGGATGGTGTTCCAAGATTCTTGCTTCCAGTCCCATTGCAGCCATTTGGGGAGTGAACCTGCAGATGAAAGATATTCTCCCCCCCCCATCTCTCCCTCCCTCCCTTCCACCCTCCCTCCTTCTCTCTGTAGCTCTTCCTTTCAAACAAATAAATAGATCTTAAGAGAGAGTCAATGATATGAACATTGGTTATGTTCTAAATCCAAGATTAAGGATTAGAACAGCAATCAAAGTAAAATAATTGCATCACGGTGATGCACTAGATAGTTATCAAAACTTAAGTGATATGAAATCCTACTAATGGCAACAACAGAGAAAAAGTTGATGCAGAGTGTCAATCTTCCAGAGAGAAATGTTATCTTTACTGTTGAAGATCAAGGCAAACCTGTGTACTTAGTGTTTGGTGATGCATTAGCAGTAATGAAAAAAAATCCAATTTGGAGCATCACTATAAATCAAAACATGCCAAACTCAATGATTTGGGTGGCCAAATGTGTCTGGGTAAAATGAATGCTCTTCTGCAGAGTTAGGATTCAGAACAAGCTGCTTTCACTAGGCTTATGCCTCGACGTGACAGAGACAATGTTATTCAGACAAGTTAGGTAATGAGTGAGCTAATTGCTAAGAAGCTGAGGCCTCAAGCAAAGGGAGCATTTGTGAAAGAGTGCATGGTGACCGCTGTGGAGTTGTTATCTCCAAAGTAAAATTGTTTCAGAGTATTAGTTTGTCGACTGGATTACTGACTTAGCATGGGATATTGAAGAAACACTGAAGGATTCTGCAGGAGATTTCCAATATTTCTCTGTGGCTTGTGACAAGTCAACAAACATAACAATTACTGCTCATCTGGCCATTTTCGTTTATGGAAAAACTGCAGAATTTGACACAAAAGAGAAACTGGTGTCACTGGAAGCCAGGTATGGCAGTACAAGAGCTGAGGACTTGTTTGAGAGACTAGATTTATCAGAGAAAAAACTTGAGCTAACCTTTGCAAAGTTAAGTGGTCTTATTACAGATGGAGCTCCCAACTATCATTGGTTGCACATGTCAAGAAATAACTGAATTGTCTCTGTCTTTATCCAAGTGATTTAATTATGTGCCACTATATCCTACACCATGAAAGTCTCCTTGCACAGTATTTATCAACAGTCGTCATGAGGGGCTAGCATAGTGGTGCAATGAGTTAAGCTGCTGTCTGCAACATCAGTATACCATTTGAGCAGTTCAAGTCCCAGCTGGTGCACTTCTGACCCAACTCCTTACTAATGCACCTGGGAAAACAGTTAAAGATGGCCCAAGTGTTTGGACACCTGCCACCCACATAGAGACCTGGGTGGAATTCTAGTCTCCTGGCTTCCACCTGGCCCAGTCCTGACAATTTATGGAGAGAACCAGCAGATGGAATCAATCTCTCTCTCTGTCCCTCCCTCCCTCCCTCCCACCTTCCCTTTCTCCTTCCCACCCTCCCCCTCCTTCTTCCTCTCCCTCTCTTTCTCTCTCTCACTCTGTGTGTGTGTGTGTGTATCCGTTTCCAGCTGTAGCTCTGCTTTCCAAGTTAAATAAATACATCTTCACAAAAAAGAGTAGTCATGTATACATTTTGTCAAAAGCAGAGGGTGTAATAGCCACAAGTTTAAGGCGTTACTGAATGATGTTGACTCTGAAAATGTCAGAGCCATCTTTTTTAACATTGTGAAGTGTGCTGGTGAGCTGTGAGAATATGCTCATGAGGTTCAATGGGCTGTGGGTCGAAGTCAGCAGTTCATGGGGATAAAAGGAAACCTGTCAGGGAACTCAAGGATAGCAAGTGACTGTGTGATCTAGAGTCCTTGATGTACATTACTAAGCATGTCTCAGAGCTGAATGTCTAGCTGCAGCTCCGGAAGCTTCTTCTCAGCTCCCTGTTTTCAAAGATGAAATTACCTGAAGGTAGATTTAGGCTGCTTTTAAAATGTAACTCCAAGGGAATACCACTGTGCATTTTCCCACTCTGGAAGGACAGAGCCTTCTGTGACACTTGAATATGCAGTGAATGTGGAAAAGCAGTTGAAGGTTTTAGTCAGAGATTCAAGGACATGAAAACTAAAGCAGTTCTTTTCAAAACTTAGCATGGTAAGTAGTCAACTGCACTCCAGACCCACCAAGGCAAACCTAGAAAAGCAGTTGTGAGTAGCAATATCATCAATAGCAGCTAATATCACATGCTTCACCAAACGGAAACATTACAGCGATGGCATTAGGGGTGAATTAGTTAAACGTTGGACCAAATGTAGCATGCTAATTTTTAAGATGATAATTTTGTATGGCCTGCAAATGATGTTATAAATAGAATATATCACACTTTAGGCTGATAACAAAATCCTAGTAGAATTGCATAGATATAGTTATTACCTGACAAATCTTTAGCTATCAGATGTTTTTTATGTTGAAAGCACATATATGGATAATAAAAACCAAGTATCCTTTTATTACATGACAATAATTTTAAAATGTTTATTTGTTTCAAAGAACAACAAAGAGAGAGGAAAAGAGAGAGGGAGAGGGGGAAGGGAGGGGAGGGGGAGGTAGAGGAGATGGATGGAGATGAAGATGGAGATAGAGATGGAGATGGAGATGGAGATGATGGAGATATCCAATCTGCTGGTTCATTCCCCAATTGACTGCAACTGGCCAGACACATCAGCAGGAGCCTGGAAGGGAAGTGGAACAGCTGAAACTCCAGTTATCACTCATATGTCAGACACCAGTGTTAGAATTGGTGGTGTATCTCTGTGCCATATGCCAGCTCCTCCCATGAGAGTGCTTAACATTCTAAACATTTCTTTGTCCATCTATCTAAAAAAAAAAAAACACTAATAATAGAGTTTCTCCAAATATCCAAAGAGAACAAATTTTTCAGTTTGTGTCAAAGACAAGGAAAGATCAATGTTCCAGATCAGGCAGTCTTGTAGGAGGAGTTCTCTCATACTCAGAATTTGTGCTGTATCCAAGTCTTCAATTGATTGTATGGGTCCTATCACGCCAATAAGGCATTCTGCTCCCCTTAGTCTACCGATTCAAATGATAATCTCAAGCACAGGCATTCGGTGCAGCAGTTACGCTGCTTGTGATGCCCGTTATCTCTTATCAGAGTGCCGGGTTCAAGTAGCAGCTGCCTGCGCCTGATCCAGCTTCCTGCTCATGTGCACCCAGGGAGGCAGCAGATGATGACTCAACTACTTGAGTTCCTACCACCCATGGGAGAGACCCAGATTGAGGTCCCAGCTCCTGGCTTTGGTCTTGCCCTGTCCTGGCTGTTGTAGGTACTTGAGTAGTGAATTGGTGGATGGAAGATCTCTCTTTGTCTGTCTCTTTTCTTTTAAATACAAAGAAAATAAATAAAAATTTTAAACAAATGTTAATCAGAACCACATTCACAGACACCTACTTAAAATAATGTTTAACCAATTTTCTGGGCACCTGCAGACTCAAACAAGTTCACGAATGAAACTGACCATCTCAGTGAGTAAAATTGGTTGCTGGATCTTCGAATAAAAATATTGCTTTTTTGAACTGTTATTTTGTATTTTAATGGAAATAAAACAATGCATTTAATAACTTTTTGTCACTATAAAAAGTGACTAGAGTAGACTACTTTATAAAGAAAAATGGTTTGTTTTGTCTCACATTTCTGAAGGTGCAAGGTGTAGGGACATCGTCTTGTGCTGGCCCTCTTGCTAGCAGAGCCCAAGAAGACACAGAACATCACAAAACTGGCGACAGGGGGCACACGTGTCTGTCTGGTATAATACATATTTTGTACAAGATCTAAATGATAGATGAGATGTGCTCTTCCTTGTGTTTTCATTGTGATAAATATGCGCACATAGGTAATTATCCTGCTAAACTTTCAATGGTAATGAAAATGGAGGAAAATGATGTTGAAATCTATATATTTTATGTTTTTGTAGCACATTCTGTGACAGATTATACTCTTTCAATCAGTTTATTCTTTTTACAAGAGAAATGAGACTTTATTATTAAATATTAGAGCAGAGTCACAAGCAATTATTCTATAATTTCAGACAACAATCTCCCTATTTGTTGCTAGAGTAAACCTAGATATTGATTTTAGCCCATTTTATTGATTTTTCTGAATTTTAATTTCTTTTTTTAAAACTTGTTTTCCTAATTATTTATTTATTTTCATTTTATTTGAAAGGCATAGTGACACAGGGAGAGACTAAGAGAGAGAGCTTCCAATTGCTGGTTTATTCCCCAAATGCCTGCAACAACCAGGGTTGAGCCAAAGCAAAATCAGGTGCACAGAGCCCAATCTGTATCACCCACAGAGATGGCAGGGACCCATGTACTTGAGCCAACTGCTGCTTCTCAGGGTGAGCATTCTGAGGAAGGTGGCTCAGAAGTAGGAGCTGGGACTCAAACCAGGCACTCAGTATGGGATGTGGGAGTCCTAAGCAACATTCTAACTACTTGCCAAATGCCTACCTTTGAATTATATTTTTTTAAGATTTATTTATTTATTTGAAAGTCAGAGTTACACAGAGAGAGGAGGGGCCGAGAGAGAGAGAGAGAGAGAGAGAGAAGGAGAAAGGAAGGTCTTCCATCCGATGGTTCACTTCCCATTTGGCCGCAATGTCTGGAGCTGCACCGATCTGAAGCCAGGAGCCAGGAGCTTCTTCCAGGTCTCCCATGCGGGTGCAGGGGCCCAAGGACTTGGGCCGTCTTCTACTGGCTTCCCAGGCCATAGTAGAGAGCTGGATCGGAAGTGCAGCAGCCGGGACATGAACCAGTGCCCATATGGGTTGCTGGCGCTTCAGGCCAGGGCGTTAACCCACTGTGCCACAGCATCGGACCCGAATCATAATTTTTAAGGTCAAAAATTTACCAATGACTTTGAGGGACATAAATTTATGAAAAGACAATACACACATTTTTAGATACATGTATTTTAAAGATATTACTGCTAAAGGGAAGACGGTTTTATTTACTTTGCCAATAGAGGCAATAATTAATCCTTATAAATAATGCAGGATGATATTCAACTGAAGGCTGCAAGCTTTATGTATTTTTTAACCTTTCATGTTTAGTTCTCTAATCCATCTGGAATTGCTTTTTGTGTGTAGTATGAATTTGTTGTGATGAATTGTTTTAATATAGATACAACTGCTAAGGCCTTCAAGATGCTTTTTTGTTTTTTTTTTCTTTGCTACTTTATCCAGATTTCATATGTACTATCAATGGAAGAAAAATTCTGAAAGCAACCTCATGAAGAATTCCCAATATAAATTAATTATATATCTCTACTAATCACAATAATATGTTGATCATGTTGAATCTATTATTTGGACAAAAGGCAAACATTTGTCTATGTAGCTATGCCTATTTTACATATTTACATGTTATCATTTTCCCTGTCTCTTAAAAATAGTTGTTTTTTTTTGACAGGCAGAGTTAGATAGTGAGAGAGAGAGAGACAGAGAGAAAGGTCTTTCTTCCGTTGGTTCACCCCCCAAATGGCTGCTATGGCCAGTGCGCTGCGCTGATCTGGAGCTAGGAGCCAGGTGCTTCCTCCTGGTCTGCCATGCAGGTGCAGGGCCCAAGCACTTGGGCTGTCCTCCACTGCCTTCCAGGGCCACAGCAGAGAGCTGGACTGGAATAGAAGCAACTGTGACAGAATCCGGTGCCCCAACCAGGACTAGAACCCAGGGTGCTGGCACCACAGGAGGAGGATTAGCCTAGTGAGCCATAGCACTGACCAAAAATAGTTATTTTTAAAATGTTGATATTTAATTGACAAAGTCTTTTCCAAATATGTGTGTATATATATATATGTATATATAATATATATTATATATAAAGTATTTAAAATGGGTACGTCCATGTTAGCATTATTATGGTAATACTATTATTTTGTCTAACCATTAATTTATTTTCAATAAATAAATAAAATAAATAAATTTTCAATTTTCACAAAAATTTTTCTCTTTTGTGAATAATCCAGTTTCCTTTTCCTTAAAGGAGAAAATTATTAAAAATATTTTTAATAAGCATATAGTCACATGAGAAAGTATGAATGTGAGCCACAAATAAAGTTAACATCTTAGTTCTATCACTGTCCTATTTCATTTCATATGTTATCATATGTATGTATGTATGTGTGTGTATATATATATATGTATATATATACCATTATATTATATATATATAACCTTTATTTTGTTTCTTCTATATTTAATGTTATAATTTTATTCTGAACAAATGCTATATTTTATCAAATACTTTCTCTGATCCATGAATCAAAATTGAAACCTGTTGGAAGCGGTATATCTCCCACATTTTTTCTATAAAAACATATACTACATTTTTTTCAAAGATCCAGTCTCTTTGAAGGTAAAGAAAAAATTATTTTGGATTTTAGTTACAAGGAAATATTTATATGTACATCAATTGGCAAAGACTGTTCTATAAAATCAAATGTGATGCTCATAATTAGTTGACAAAATACTGTTATAAATCTCTATAGACTGGGGCTGGCACTGTGGTGTAGCGGGTTAAAGCCCTGGCCTGAAGTGCCGGCATCCCATATGGGCGCCAGTTCTAGTCCTGGCAGGTCCTCTTCCAATCCAGCTCTCTGCAATGGCTTGGGATAGCAGTAAAAGATGGCCCAGGTCCTTGGGCCCCTGCACCCACATGGGAGACCTGGAAGAAGCTCCTGGCTCCTGACTTTGGATCAGTGCAGCTCCAGCCATTGCAGTCATCTGAGGAGTGAACCAGCTGATGGAAGACCTCTCACTCTGTCTCTACCTCTCTCTGTAACTCTTTCAAATAAATAAAATAAATCTTTAAAAATAGCTCTATAGATTGTATTAAATCAATATCAGTCCTACAATGTAGAAATAATTGTAAACTCTCTATGTTTGGGCCATAAAATAGCTGATTTTTAAAATAAAGCCTGGATATAGACAATAAATAGGTATGGTTTTAATATTCTCAAAGCTTATTTTCTAGGAAAATGTCTCTTAGAAGGAAGAAATAATTATTTAGTTCACTGATTATTCATTTGGTATTTCACTTTGTATATGATATTAATTAATTTTCCTATAATATTTCTAATTTACTTTAGATTAATGATTGGTTATTGGGACTTAAACTTTTTAAAATTTATTTAACTGATTTGAAAGGCAGAAAGAGAGAAGTCTTCTATGTAGTGATTCACTCCTCAGATGGCCACACAGGCTAGGGCTGACCCAGACTGACTTCAGGAGCCAGGAGTGGATCTGGGTCTCCCAAAGGCCATCTTTGGTGTCTGTCTCAGGTGCATTAGCAGGGAGCTGGACCAAAAGCAGCTGGGATTTGAATTGTCTTTCCAATCACAGGCAGAAACTTAATCTTACAGCACCACAATGCCAGCATTGAGCTTAATTTTTAAAATGTGATACCTGTAAGCATTTTATAATTGAGAAAACTCATTTGCATAAAAACTGTTATTGACTTGTATGGCCATGAAATGTGCTACTCAAATCCGTTCTTGTGGGACTGGCATTTTTGTACAGTGTATTAAACTACACTTGACACTCCCACATCCCACGTCAAAGTGCAGCTTTGAGTCCTGGATACTCTGCTTCTGATCCAGCTCCCTGCTGATATGCTCAGAAATCAGCAGATGATGTCTCAGGTATTCAGGTTCCTATCACCTACTCCGGAAACCCAGGTGGAATTCCTGACCCCTGGTTTCAGCCTAACTTTAGATTCCTTGTGAGTGAGATCATATAGTACTTATCTTTCTGTGCTTTGCCTTATTTACTTACATGACCTCTAGTTCCCTCTGAGTAGTTGCAAATGGCAAAATTTCATCCTTTTTGTGGCTGAGTAGTATTCCATTATGTATATATACCACATTTTCTTTATTCATTCATTCCTAAATGCAGCCTTGGGTTGTTTGTGTTTCTCAGTGCTGCAATAAGCATGGGAGTGCAGATGTCTCCTGGACAAACTGATTTCATCCAGGTATATACCCAGTAGTGGGTTACTGGGCCACATGGTAGCTATAGTTTCAGTTTTTTGAGAAAGTTCCAAACTCTTCCACAATAGCAGTACTAATTTACATTCTACCAATGAGGTATGAGGTTTCCTTTCCTTTTTCTTTTCTTTTTTTTTTTTTTTTTTAATAACACTTTTATTTAAAGAATATAAATTTCCAAAATACAGCTTATAGATTACAATGGCTCCCCCCCCATAACTTCCCCCCCACCCGCAACCCTCCCCTTTCCCACTCCCTCTCCCCTTGCTTCACATCAAGATTCATTTTCAATTCTCTTTATATACAGAAGATCAGTTTAGTATATATTAAGTAAAGATTTCAACAGTTTGCCCTCACATAGCAACACAAAGTGAAAAATACTGTTGGAGTACTAGTTATAGTATTAATTCACAATGTATAGCACATTAAGGACAGAGATCCAACATGATATATATATATATATATATATTTTTTTTTTATGACAGGCAGAGTGGACAGTGAGAGAGAGAGACAGAGAAAAAGGTCTTCCTTTGCCGTTGGTTCACCCTCCAATGGCTGCCGCGGACGGCGCGCTGCGGCCTGCGCACCGCGCTCATCCGATGGCAGGAGCCAGGCGCTAGGTGCTTTATCCTGGTCTCCCATGGGGTGCAGGGCCCAAGCACTTGGGCCATCCTCCACTGCACTCCTGGGCCACAGCAGAGGGCTGGCCTGGAAGAGGGGCAACCGGGACAGAATCCGGCGCCCCGACCGGGACTAGAACCCGGTGTGCCGGCGCCGCAAGGCGGAGGATTAGCCCGTTGAGCCACGGCGCCGGCCATGATATATATTTTTTAAAAAATTGATTAATTTTCTAGGCAATTTCCATTTTAACACCAAGATTTTTTTTTCATTTTTAATTATCTTTATATACAGAAGATTGATTCAGTATATACTAAGTAAAGATTTCATCAGTTTGCACCCACACAGAAACACAAAGTGTAAAATACTGTTTCAGTGCTAGTTATAGCATTACTTCACATTGGACAACACATTAAGGACAGATCCCACATGAGACATAAGTACACAGTGACTCCTGAAGTTGATTTAACAATTTGACACTCTTGTTTATGGCCTCAGTAATCTCCCTAGGCTCTAGTCATGAGTTGCCAAGGCTATGGAAGCCTTTAGGGTTCGCTGACTTCAATCTTATTCCGACAGGGTCATAGTCAAAGTGGAGGTTCTCTCCTCCTTTCAGAGAAAGGTACCTCTTTCTTTGATGGCCCCATTCGTTCCACTGGGATCTCACTCGCAGAGATCTTTCATTTAGGTCTTCTTTTTTTTTCCAGAGTGTCTTGGCTTTCCATGCCTAGAATATTCTCATGGGCTCTTGAGCCAGATCTGAATGCTTTAAGGGCTGATTCTGAGGCCAGAGTGCTATTTAGGACATCTGCCATTCTATGAGTCTGCTGTGTATCTCGCTTCCCATGTTGGATCATTCTCTCCCTTTTTGATTCTATCAGTTAGTATTAGCAGACACTAGTCTTGTTTGTGTGATCCCTTTGACTCTTAGACCTATCAGTGTGATCAATTGTGAACTGAAATTGATCACTTGGACTAGTGAGATGGCCTTGGTACATGCCACCTTGATGGGATTGTATTGGAATTCCCTGGCCTGTTTTTTTTTTTTTTTATATATAAAGCTTTTATTTAAAGAATATAAATTTCCAAAGATCAGCTCATGGACCACAATGGCTCCCCCCCCACACAACTTCCCTCCCTCCCCCCACCCTCCCCTTTCCCGCTCCCTCTCCCCTTCTGTTCACATCAAGATTCATTTTCAATTCTCTTTATACACAGAAGATCAATTTAGTACATATTACGTAAAGATTTCAACGGTTTGCCCTCGCATAGAGACACAAAATGATAATACTGTTGGAGTACTAGTTATAGTATTATATGAAAGAGTTACTCAGGCCGGCGCCGTGGCTCAACAGGCTAATCCTCCACCTTGCGGCGCCGGCACACCGGGTTCTAGTCCCGGTCGGGGCGCCGGATTCTGTCCCAGTTGCCCCTCTTCCAGGCCAGCCCTCTGCTGTGGCCCAGGAGTGCAGTGGAGGATGGCCCAAGTGCTTGGGACCTGCACCCCATGGGGAGACCAGGAAAAGCACCTGGCTCCTGGCTCCTGCCATCGGATGAGCGCGGTGCGCCGGCCGCAGCGCGCTGTCCGCGGCGGCCATTGGAGGGTGAACCAACGGCAAAGGAAGACCTTTCTCTCTGTCTCTCTCTCTCACTGTCCACTCTGCCTGTAAAAAAAAAAAAAAAAAGAAAAGAAAGAGTTACTCAGAGAAGGTGAGGCAGAGAGAGAAAGAGGTCTTCCATCCGCTGGTTTGCTCCCCAACTGACCACGATGGCCAGAGCCGTGCCATCCAAAGCCAGAAGGCAGGAGCTTTCTCTGGGTCTCCCATGTGGTTGCAGGGGCCCAAGGACTTGAGCCATCTTCCACTCCCCTCCCAGTCCACAGCAGAGAGCTGGATCAGAAATGGAGCAGCCGGGACCACAGTGTCCATATTGGATGCCGGCGCTGTAGGCAGCAGCTTTACCCATTAGGCCACAGCGCCGGCCTGAAGGCTTCCCTTTCACAAAGCAATTTTTACCTTTCATCTTTTTAAAAATAACCAATCTATTTGGAGTGATGTGTCTCATTGTGGTTTTGACATGCATTCCTGTGGTGATTAGTAATATTAAGTATATTTTCATGTATCTGTTGGCTCTTTGTATGTCTCCCTTTGAGAACTATCTGAACCGCTCTTCTGCTATTTTTAAATTGCATCATTTGTGGGGTTTTGTTTTGTTTGTTTTTCGTTTGCCCTTTGTTTTGTTTTGCCATTAAATTGTTTGAGTTCCTTATATACTTCAGTTATTACCCCTTACCAGATATATCACTTGGAAATATTTTCTCCCACTTTGTAGATTGTCTGTTTGCTGTGTAAAAGTTCATTAGTTTGACAAAATACTAATGGTATGTTTTTGCTTTTATCCAGTGCCTTTTCGTTTTTCAAAATTTCCTTACCCACTGCAAATCCTGAGATTTTCCCCTCATATTTCCTTCTAGTAGTTACAGGTCTTATATTTAGGCTTCTATATTCATTTCGAGTTGATTTCCACATAGAAGAGAAGAGTCTGGTTGCTTTCTACTGCATGGGGATTCCAACTTTTCCAACACTATTTATTCACAGGATTGTCCTTTCTCCATGTTGCCCTTTGCACCTTGGAAATATCAGTTTGCTGTAGATAGGTGAAATTACTTCTATGTATCTGTCCTGATTTTTGTGTCTGTTTTTAAGCAAGTATTTTGTCATTTTAATTACTGTAGCTTTGTGGCATATCTTACAGTTATTGTAATGCTTCATGTTTTGTTCTCTTTCCTCAAGATTCCTTTGGCTATTCAGGGTTTTCTTGTGGTTCAACGCAAACTTCAGGGTGTTTTTTCTAGTTTTCCGAATACCGTCATTAGTGTTTTGATGGGAATTTCATTGAAACTGTGGATTGATTTGGATAGTATGAGTATTTTAATAACATTGAGTCTTCCAATTCATGAACATAAGATATCTTTCCATTTTTATGTGCTCATCATTTTTCATAAACACATTAGAGTTTTATTGTAGTGATCTTTTGTTTGGTAAATTTATTCCTAGGTAGTTTGTGTGTATGTGTTTGTGTGTGTAGCTTTGGGAAATAGAACTGCTTTCTGGATTTCTTTTTCAGACAATTTAAATTGGTTTATATCAGTGCTAATGACTTTTGTATGTTGATGTATCCTTCAATTTTGCTGAATTTGTATATTGGTCTTGATAGTGATTTTTTTTAATTTTTGGTAGACTCTTTAGGTTTTTCTGTATATTAGATCATGTCATCTGCAAACAGTGACAATTTGACTTTTTCCTTTCAAATTTAGATTCCGTTTATTTCTTGCTGTTTCCTAATTTATCTGGCCGGGACTTCTAATACTATGTTGAGTAAAATTGTTTAAAATGGACATCTTTGTTTTGTTCCAGATCTTAGAGCTAAAGCCTGTGGCTTCTCCCATTCAGTTGATGTTAGTTATTGGCTTATTGCCTATTGCCTTCTTATGCTTAGATGCACTCCTTTTTATTTACATTGTTATTAATATAAAAACAGATTTCATGTAGTTCATAGTTGCAGTTCTAAGAATATAATGATACTTCTCTCCATCCTTCCATCTGTCTTTGTTCTTTCTTTTTAAATTTTTCCAATAACATTTTAAATTTACATTATAATCAAAGGTTTAATGCTCTACCAAATAGAGTTCAGCAACGAAAAACTAAAAAAAAAAAAAAAACTACCATTCAGCAGGAATATAGACAAGGGTTGTGAACAATAATCAAATCCCAAGATGTTAATTTCACTCATATACATTGATTCCTTTTATATTCTCTATGTTAGCTACCACAAATCATATTTGATATTTGGTATTATATGTCAGGCTTATTTCACTGAGCATAATGATCTCCTGTGAATCAAAATGAATCAATTTTGTTACAAAAGTCAGGATTACATTCTTTTTTTGTGGCTAAGTAGTATTCAATCATGAGGTCCACTCTTTCTGTACCTAATTTGTTCAAAGTTTCTATCATAATATATTTTGATTTTTATCAAATATTTTTGTATATTTAATCAGATGATCATATGTTTTTGTCTTTCATTTGTTTTTCATTCTGTTGATGTGGTGTGTCATGTTTATTGATTTGCATATGTTGAACCATCCTTGTATCCCTAGGAAGAATCCCATTAGACCATGATAAACAGCCTTTTAAATGTGCTGATGAATTCAGTTTGTTAGTGATTTGTTGATCATTTTTACATACATATTCATCAAGATTATTGGCCTGTAGCTTTGTGTGAGAGTGTGTGTGTGTGTGTGTGTGTGTGGTGTTCTTGTCTAGATTCTGTATCAAGGTAATGCTGGCCGTGTACAAGGAATTCTGAAGGATTCTCTATGCTTATTTTTTTTCTTGTTTTTTTTTTAATTTAGTAAATATAAATTTCCAAAGTACAGTTTATGGATTACAATGGCTACCCCCCATAATTTCCCTCCCACTTGCACCCCTCCCATCTCCCATTCCCTCTTCCATTCTATTCACATCAAGATTCATTTTCAATTATCTTTATATACAGAAGATTGATTTAGTATATATTAAGTAAAGATTTCATCAGTTTGCACCCACACAGAAACACAAAGTGTAAAATACTTTGAGTACTTGTTATAGCATTACTTCACATTGGACAACACATTAAGGACAGATCCCACATGAGGAGTAAGTACACAGTGACTCCTGTTTATGGCATCAGTAATCTCCCTAGGCTCTAGTCATGAGTTGCAAAGGCTATGGAAACCTTTTCAGTTTGCCGATTTCGATCTTATTTAGACAGGGTCATAGTCAAATAGAAGTTCCTTCCTCCCTTCAGAGAAAGGTACCTTCTTCTTTGATGGCCCCGCAGAGATCTTTCATTTAGGTCTTTTTTTTTTTTCCAGAGTGTCTTGGCTTTCCATGCCTAAAATACTCTCATGGGCTCTTGAGCCAGATCCGAATACCTTAAGGGCTGATTCTGAGGCCAGAGTGCTATTTAGGACATGTGCCATTCTATGAGTCTGCTGTGCATCCCGCTTCCCATGTTGGATCGTTCTCTTCCTTTTTTATTCTATCAGTTAGTATTAGCAGACATTAGTCTTGTTTGTGCAATCCCTTTGACTCTTAGACCTATCAGTGTGATCAATTGTGACCTGAAATTGATCACTTGGACTAGTGAGATGGCCTTGGTATATGCCACCTTGATGGGATTGTATTGGAATCCCCTGGCATGTTTCTAACTCCACCATTTGGGGCAAGTCCAATTGAGCATGTCCCAAATTGTACATCTCCTCCCTCTCTTATTTCCACTCTTGTATCCTACTCTTATTTTTTAAATAATTTTAAAAAATTGGCACTAACTGCTTAGATGTCTAGTAGAATCCAACAGTGAGAGCTTCTGGCCCTGGGCTTTTCTTTGATGGGACACTTTATTGATGATTGCAGCTTATTACTCATTATGACTTATTTACTCATGACTGAATCTTGGTAAGGTATATGTATGCAGAAAGATGTCTATTTCTTCTAGGTTACCAAATTTGCTACCATATAATATAACAACGATCCTTTGTATTTCTGTGCTGTCATTCATAATGTCTCCCTTTTCATCACTGATTTTGACTGTACACTTTTCTTAGCTCAGCTGTCAATTTTGTTTTTCTTTCTTTCTTTCTTTCTTTCTTTCTTTCTTTCTTTCTTTCTTTCTTTCTTTTTGTGAAGGTTTATTTATTTATTTGAAAGGCAGAGTTATAGAGGGAGAGATGTAGAGTGAGAGAGAGAGGTCTTCCATTCACCGGTTCACTCCTCAAATGGCCTCAACAGCTAGAGCTGGGCTGATCTGAAGCCAGGAAGACTGGAGCTTCTTCCGGGTCTTCCACAAGGGTGCAGGGGCCCAAGAACTTGGGTCATCTTCTACTGCTTTCCCAGGCCATAGCAGAGAGCTGGATTGGAAGTGGAGCAGCTGGGACTCAAAACGGTGCCCATGTGGGATGCCAGCATTAGCAGGCAGGGGCTTTACCTGCTATACCACAGCGCCAGCCCCCTTTTAGTTTCTACTAAGCAGTTCTTCATTTTATTGATTATTTTTGTTGTTTTTAGTCTCCATTTCATTTATTTCCGCTCAGATCTTTATTATTTATTTGAATGTACCAATTCTGTGTTTGGATTTTTCTTGTATTCCTTGTCCTTGAGATGCATTGATAGGCTATTTACTTAATATCATTCTGGGTTTCTCAGTGTAGGCATTGATTAGTATAAACTTTTCATTGAGTTATGTTTTTTCTGTACCTCATAGGTTTTGGTATGTTGTATTTCCATTTTCATTCTTTAAAAGAAAGTTATAAATTTAATTCTTAATTTTTTCCTTGATCCATTGGTTTAAAAGAACTTGTCTAATTTCTATGTATTTATGTAGTTTCCAAATTTTTTATTGATTTATAATGTTTTTGCATTGTGATTTGAAAATACATTTGATATGGTCTATATTTTGAAAAATTCATTGAAACTTGTATTTTTTTTTACCAGCATTAGATCTATCATGGAAAATGTTCCCTATTTTGTTGAGAAAAAAATGTATGTTCTTTATCTACTATATGTATTGTTCTATAAATATGACAGGTATAATGGATTAGGATGTGGTTAAATTCTTGTTTCTTTATTGATTTTCTGTGTGAGTGAACAACCCATTTAAGTAAGTTTGGTATTAAAGTCCCCAGTGGCTGTCAAGCTTCACTGACTGCTTGAGGTTGGGGAAGGGGTAGAGGAGGCTGCCTGGTTAGGCAGGGTTGAGAAGCTCAGTCCAGGGGGGCAAGGTCATGGAACCTTGTCTGGCACTTGGCTTCATCATGACAAGTCTGGAACTGGATTTCAACCCTGAAGTCTGATCTAAATTCCTTCTTCTCTCAAACAGGTGGGGAAGGTGTGGCATGGACAACTATTTTCTTCCCACCTTCTTCAGTGCACTTTGTTGCTGTTTTTGTACTGAAATCAGGAGCTGTCACCTCTACTCTGGTGTCCTTAGGTCTTGTGAAGGTGACTTGGTGTGTGAAAAGCTGCCCAAATTGGTGTCTCCCTGGGGAAACAATTGCTGGAACAATTTACTCAGTCTACTACCTTGCTCCACTTTCTCGAAAATGTTCTGTGATCTTTTTTGTAAATTTTTATAATCTCCCCTACTTGTTTCCTTTAGAAAAGTGCATAGAAAGATTGTTACTTAAACAAATTCAATCCATTCTTCAAGACTTGGGAATTGTTTATTGCTCAATGCAAGGCTTAATTATTCTGCAAACTTGAGGGCAAATTGGAGAATGAGCATCTTTAACAGAGATACAAGTATTTCTGTAACTTTAAATGGAAATTATGTAGTCTTGCATTTAACAAAAATTGGCATTTTTAGAACTTTTACAGAGTTAGTTTACTATCTGGCTTTGAAATACAACAGAAAATATAATCAATAGAATCACAACCATCTGCCCCACCTCTCAAATTTAGTTAGCTGTTTAACCACTTTAGAAATTTAGAAGTTAAATTTTTGAAACTTTGGAATTATTTCTCTGAGAGAGCCAAATGAACAGATGTGTGATTAAAATGCTTTTAAGAGGAATAATGTCAAAGATAATTGTCCTTGGTGTAGAGCATTAGAAGGTACATGGCTAAAAAGAACAACTCCATCTCAGACATATATGGTGCACGTCCCCATTTCTCTCCCTTTTAGTCACTCTAGAGCTATGATCAAAGAGTGTTGGTTCACAGAATAATGTGGGCCAGGGTCTGAGATCTGACAGACCTGCAGCAATCCAGGCATCATGTTATCACCTGCATGGAGAGCATTCTGATTCTTATGTAGACAGCCATAATTTTCTTCCTTCCCTTTTTCTCCATTTTGTCCCTAACTCTCTCCTTCCTTTCATCTTTCCCTCCTACCCTACATGGCCAAAATATATTCTAAGGATTATATTTTGAAATACTTTTATTTTCATATAGATAAGGGGTATAAATTTATTGTGTATTTAAAAATGCTAATTTTAAAACCAAATTTTATTTACAGTTATATTCTTAAAGCACCTTTGTGATTTACTGATATGTGAATAAGTTAAAAAATTGTGGTGGCTGACCAATGACCATTGCACTACTGTTGGTATTTTTGTCTATCTAATTTTGTTCATATAGAGCAGTTAATCACAGTGCTTTGGGATAGAGTAGTCAAAAGGAAGGATGAACCAAATGCTCAATGTATTCAAAGAATTATTCCATTGGTTTATTTGTAGACTCAATCATATATAAACCTTGACAACTCAGTTTTAAAAGACATAATAAATTATACCAGTAAAACACATTCTTTTTTCAAAATTTTATTTTTAAGTTATACAAGTTTTATATATTTTAGATATATACAGATTTAGTAACATAGTAGCACTGTCCCTCCTACCCTACCTCCCTCCCATGCTCCAACCCTTTCCCCCTCCCTTTTGGATCCCCACTCTTAATTTTTACAATGATCTATTTTCAGTATACTTAAACGTTGTATAGTTAACCCTACTCTAAGTAAAAAGTTCAACAAATACTATGAAGAGAAAGAAAATGCACTATGAAGAGAAAAAAAACAGACAAAACAATTTTCTTTCAGAGACATTACCATATCATTCAGTTCTGTAATATAAATTTTTAACTAAATAAAATGTTTTTTATTTATTAATTTGTTAAAAGGATTTATTTTAGGGCCAGCACTGTGTCGTAGTAGGCTAAGCCTCTGCCTGTGGCAGTGGCATCCCATATGGATACTGGTTCATGTCTCGGCTGCTCCTCTTCCGATCAAGCTCTCTACATTTGGCCTGGGAAATTGGAGGAAGATGACTCAAGTGCCTGGGTCCGTGCACTCACATGGGAGACCCAGAAGAAGCTCCTTGCTTTGGATCAACTCAGCTCTGGCTATTGTAACCATTTGGGAGTGAACCAGCAGATGGAAGACCTTTCTCTGTCTCTCCCTCTCTCTATAACTCTTCCTCTCAAATAAGTCAGAGTTACAGAGACAGAGGGACACATGAACACACACACACACACACAGGCAGGGGGGACGTGAAGGGAGGGAGGGAGAGAGAGAGAGAGAAAGAGAGAGAGAGAGAGAGAGAGAGAGAGAGAGAGATATCTTCCATTCACTGGTTCACTTCCCAAATGGCAACAATGACTGAGGCTGGGCCAGGCTGAAGTCAGGAACCCGGACCATCATCTAGATTTTCTACATGGGTGGTAGGGGTCCAAGTATGTGGGCCATCTTCTGCTGATTTCCCAGGTGCATTAGCAGGAAGCTGGATTAGAAGTAGAGCAGCCAGGACTGGAACTGACACTCATAGGAGATGCCTGAGTCACAGGCTGCAGCTTAACCTGCTGCATCACAACAGTGGCCTCTAAATCAAATATTAAATCAAGACAAATCAACAGATGGGAACTGGCATTCAGCCT
Source organism: Sylvilagus floridanus (assembly GCA_949820135.1). Taxonomy (NCBI): domain Eukaryota; kingdom Metazoa; phylum Chordata; class Mammalia; order Lagomorpha; family Leporidae; genus Sylvilagus; species Sylvilagus floridanus. Next base: position 29,186,298 of record OX463236.1, on the reverse strand, counting down.
AGCAGTTATGATATCTGGCTAGCTCCTGATTTCACCTTCCTGCCAATACAGACACTGAGAGGCAGGAATGATAGTCCAAGTAACTGGATTCCTGCCGCCCATGTGAAAGACGTGGATTCTGCTCCCAGCTCCAGTCTTCAGCCTCAGTCCATCCCAGCCATTGCAGTCATTTGGGAGGTAAACTAGTGGATGAGATAGTTTATCTATCTATGTATCTATCTATCTATTTATCTATCCACCTGTCTTTCTCTCAAATAAATGCAAGTAAAATATATTAACTGTTGTTACAGAATTCTTTTTTTCTCCTGAACATTTTATTTTTAAATCTAATTTTCTAGTACTGAATTTATTAGTGAAAGGGAGACATAAATATGTTAAGAATTATGTGACTCTAGAAGCCTGAATAACTGGCAGAATGTAGCTGCTGCTACTCCAAATCTGCTTTCTGGACCCTGTGTAGCTGTGTATGCCTGAAGTACTTGAAATGCAAATTTTGAGAGAGTTTGCCATCTCATTGCTTGGCTGGATTAAGTACCTGATTATACTGTTGTTTCCACAAGTTGGAGTAGGCGTGTGATTGTTGCTTTTTTCTGGGAAGCCATATGGTTCATCTTGAAGTATTGAAAGATATTGGTACTAATTTATCTCTGATTTGGCATCCAAGAATTCAGTTTCAGCTTCTGAGCCATGCAACAGAATTGAGCCCCAACCACCCAGGAGAGAATGCAGTGGTAACTTTGCTGACATTGGACGGAGGGCCAAAGAGGAAGACTAAGGACAGATATGAAAGTGAACCCCACACTTTTAGGATGACCCTACTTTCTTGGAGAAGCCCCCAAAGAGACAAATTTTCTTATCCAACCTGTCTGAAGGAGAGCCTGATCTGAAGACTAGAATACTGGTAAATGAAGAAAACATGCAGCATATCTGTGCTCTTGAAAATGAGCTGTCAGGGCTCAAATTGTCAAAGTCGTAACCTTGCAAGAGTAGCCAGAAAACTAAGATTGCAGGAGACTTACATTTTGGTACATCTGTTACTGGAGGACCACCATTCTTCCACAGCTCCTGCCCCTGCCCCTTCCTCCACCAGATCTCATCAAAAGTATATCTGTCATTTATCTGATTAAAGAGGTAAGGGGAAAAAACTAATTCTGTAATCACATTGGTTAAGAATAATCCAAATAAACCTGTTGTGTCAAACACACTAGAGATTTCTCAATGGTACGAACAGCGTAAAATGGGTCAGTAAAGGGTTCTGGGCAGATGTAAAGCAACAGTCAGCAGATGCTACTGATCCTGCGACCCTGACAGTAGAGGATGTAAAAAATAAAAGCCAAGATAAGCTTGAAAAAGAGTTCCAAATTGAATAAATACCACATGTTCTCCCTTACCTGTGATAACCAATAAAGCGGTTAAAAGGCAATCTGTATGAGTCAAATTGAGAAGTAATGACTTTAACAGCCCTTGTCATGACTGTTTAGGAACAGTTTTTTATTTATACTATTTGTTGAATTCTTTCATTAACATAGAGTTAAACATGTGTGTAAAGTCAGTTGAAAATAGAACTCAGTAAAAAATTAGAGTGGCAATAAGTCAGGGAAGAGAAAGAGGGGGTAGGAGTATGGGTGGGAATATGGGTATGGTGGGAAGGATCACCATGTTCCTAAAGTTGTAATTATGAGGTGTGTGAAGTTTATAACTGTAAAGCTGTATAGTTCTGCATGCATTCCTATGGACTTACTTCTAAGGGCACAGTTTAAAAACATGCCATGGGACTCCAAATCCCCTTAATTTGGGTGGTAAAAATACCATATTAAATGTTAAAGTGATCTAATAGATATTATTAAGAGTCTGGTAATAATTATAGAATTAAAAAGGAGTGAATGCTCCAACATGGGAAGAAGTCCACACAGCAGACTCATAGAACGACAATTGCTTTAAATAGTATTCTGACCTAAGAATCAGCCTTGAAGGCATTCTGGTCTGACTGAAAAGCCCAAGAGAGTATTTCAGATATGGAAAACCAAGACACTGAGGCAAAAAATGTCCTATATGAAGGATCTCAGTAGGTGAGAAGCCAGTGGAAAAAAGTGGTCATTAAAGAAGGAGGTACTTTTCTCTAGAGGGAGGAGAGAACTTCCACTTTGCTTATGGCCTTATCTGAATGCTGATGGAGATTGTGGATTCAAAAGGCTTCTATAGCCTAGGCAGCTCATGCCAAGAGCTTTGGGTGATCACTGACATTATACATAAGTGTGTTAATTATTAAATTAACAACGAGACACTGTATACTAACTTCCCATGCAGGTCCTCTGTCCTCAAAGAGTTGTATTATAACTATGAATTTGTACAGCCCTTGTCTCAACTGTTAAGGAACAGGATTTTTTGTTTTGTTTTATTTTGTTTGTTTTTTACTGTGCAAATTGTTGAACTCTTGACTTAGTATAGAGTTGGTCTTCTGTGTATAAAGTTAATCGAAAATGGATCTTAGTGGAGAATGGGACTAGGAATGGGAGAGGGAGGAGGAGGTGTGGGAGAATTGGTAGATGGGCAGGTATGGTGGGAAGAATCACTATATTCCTAAAATTGTACTTACAAAATGCATGAAGTCTGTATTCCTTAAATAAAATGTTTCTTTGGGGGAAAATAAATAAAAATAAAAGAATTAAACATGGACTGATTTCTCTGATTTTATAGTGAGCTCTTATTTCCAAGGAGACTTTATATAAACTCTCTGTACAATGCCTAAATATCTTGTGAATATAGTGGAAATTCTAGGCAAATTGAAGGTTGCTTTTGACGTTGAATAAATCCTTGTTATCTAAAAAAATTAGAGAAGTTATATATAGAAGCCATTTCAGTAGTAGGCCAGATAAGAGAGTCTGCAAATTGATCTCCTAGTTGGAACATTTAGTTAACTTGATTTGATTGTAATTATTGAGCCAAGATTTTTAACTAGTATATCATAATTTGTTTAATTATTATCAACTTTCTGTTCTCTTTTATTTCATTTCCGGCTGTTTAGGGGACAGAACATTGTGTTGTTTGTATTTTACTTAATTCTTTAACTTCTATTGTTTTGTTAGTAATTAATTCTCTTACTATTCTTCTGGCAATTATTTTGAAAGAGTAAAATTTGCACCTAGATTTTTTTCTTTATAATCTAGCATGAATTAGTATATTGATCCATTTTTAGGCATTGAGAACAATTGTAGAATATCAATGTATGGGGGCTGCCATGGTGGCATAGCGTAGCTGGTAAAGCCGCTGCCTGCAGTGCCAGCATCCCATATGGGCACCTGTTCAAGTCCTGGCTGCTCCACTTCCTATACAGCTCTCTGCTATGGGCTGGGAAAGCAGTAGAAGATGGCCTGAGACTTGAGTCCCTACACCCTTGTGGGAGACCTAGAAAAAACTCCTGGTTCCTCGGTTTGGATTGGTGCAGCTCTGGCCATGGCAGCCAGTGGGGGAGTGAACTGGTGGATAGAAGACCTTTCTCTGCGGTGACTGTTCCTCACCACCGCTGGAGAATTAGGCAGGCTACCCGCAGCTTGCCTTGACTGAGGAGGGGAAGTGCTCCACCCTCCACTCAGCCTTCCCCAAACCCTGGGGACAATCAGGCGCGGTGTGGAGCCCAGTCAAAGCAGGGTCTCACTTTTTTGTAAAAGGGAGGTGTATATATAGCTGAGGTACAGAGCGGATGGTACAGAACGGATTCAGCCTCCCCCACATTTCTCTCTCTGCCTCTCCTTCTCTCTCTGTGTAACTCTTTCAAATAAATAAATACATCTTCATAAAAGGAATATCAATGTATTATATACTGCCCCTAGGTATGTACAACTATGTAAATAAAAGTAAAAATTCAATTTGCTGCAATAGCCACATAATAGCATGTAATGGGTGCATGCTGCCTACCATATTGGGCTGGGCACAACAGCACATTGACATAATGCTGGAAATACTGTTGGGAAATACTACTAGAGAATCCTTTAACATTTCTTATATCTTTTCCAGGCGCTGTATCATATTGCCTCACACGTTAGTTTTGCACATATATAATGTCTACTCTAAGTGGTATTGTTTTGTAGCTCACTCTTGCATCTTTTTACATTTTTAATTTCCCTATTGTCCTGCTTTTTTCCTTCCTGCGTTATCATATTTTTTTCCTGTGGTAATTTTATTTTAATCTGAAGACGCTCCAAAATACTTAGTTTTGTTTATAAAAAAAAAAGTCATGAATTCTTTTACTGCTGATTTTCTGAAAATTCCTTTATTTCATCTTCAGTTGGAATGCTACTTTGAAAGACACAGAGATGTTTGTTGACAGCTGTTTTCTTTCAGTATTTAAATATATTCTATCTCTTATGGCTTTTATATTATCTTTATAAAGTCAAGCATAACCGTGGTGTAGAATAATGCCCATTTTATTCAGGCTGCTTTTTGTTTCATTGTTGTTGTCTATATTCTTTAGTTTTACTAGGATGTGTAGAAGGAGGAGAATATATTTTTTCCTTTCTGAATCTCTAGCAGGATAAATCTGTTGTGTCTTGTAGTTCGTCTTATTTCAGTTTTGAAAACTGTAACCCAATAGCCACTGAAACTTTCATTCTGTCTCTAACCCCTCTGAGGTATACATATGTATGACTGTATCACACATTTCAAATATATTTTACAATCTTTTCTGCATGTTTCATCCCCTGGCTCTTCGTAATTCTGGCTGGATATTTCTATGTATCTGTCTTCTAGTTCTCTAGCCTTCGTTGTGCTGTGCCCATGCTGCTGTGGAATTTCACTGTTACCATGTTAATTTCAATATTTGCAACATTGAATTTTAAAACTTCTTTCTCATTCTTTTAGTGATTGAAATTCTCTAGCAAAATACCTCATCCCATCTATTTAGTTGAACATAGAAATCACATATGTTCAAAGATCATCTTTCATCTTTTTTTAAACATATTTATTTATTTATTTGAAAGGCAGAGAGAGAGAGAGAGAGCTCTTCCTTCCATCCTCTGGTTCACTCCCCAAATGTCCATCATGGGCAGAGCTGGGTCAGTTCAACGTCAGGAGCCAGGAGCTTCTTCCTGGTCTCCCACGTAGGTGAAGTGAGGCAAGCACTTGGGTCATCCTTCACTGCCTTGCCTGGTGCATTAACATAGAGCTGGATTGGAAGTTGAGCAGCCATGACTTGAATGGGCACCCATATGAGATGCTACACCACAGTCCCAGCCCCTAAAGATCAACTTTGATAGCCCAGTAATTAGGTCACCTGTGGCTCTAATTAGATTGCTGACCTAATTGTATCTACTTAGGCCATCATCTACTGTCTGAAGCAGGTGTGTGTACATGTCTCATGTAGTCCCCAACACATATACTCTTCTGACGCACTTTTATGGCTCTCAGATTTTTGTGTGGCCAAAGGTGAAATGGTTCCTGTACCTCCTCATTCACAGAAACTGTGCAATTCAATTCCTCTGGTTGATCTGTGATCTTATGTCTCTAATCAGCTCAAAAAATTGTGATTTTGTAGATGATCTTGATGTTAACATATTGGTAACATTCCCTCTAAGCTTTCTAAGTCTCAATTGAAAGCAGAAATCTTTTCTACTTTCAACATAAAAGCAATAAGTAAAATTAATATTATTATTAGCTTAATTTCTGTATTTAGTTTCATCCCAGATAATCTACTTTTGTTATAAAAATAAAACCAATCAAATCATTGCATTATTAGTTCTTACTAAAAAGCACTGCAAATCAATGCCAATTGTTAAATTCTCAAGTAGGAAAACAAAATGAAATTGATTACAACAGAAATCTGATGCCAACAATTTTAGTGACTCTTTATTAATCACTTATCATTTCTTTTTTTTTTTTTTAAAAAGACATTTCTTTATCTATTTGAAAATTAGAGTTACAGAGAGAGGGAGAGAGAGTGATCTTCCATCTGCTAGATCACTCCCCAGATGGCTGCAATGGCCAGGGATAGGCCAGGCTGAAGCCAGGAGCCAAGAGCTTCATCTGGTATTCCACTTAGGTGGCAGGGGCTCAAGTGCTTGAGCCATATTTCACTGCTTTCCCAGGGTATGAGCAGGGAGATGGATCAGAAGTGGAGCAGCCAGGACACAAACTGTCACGCATATGGGATGCTCTTGCCACAGGTCGTGACTTTACCAGCTACACCACAGGCCCTCACTGACTTAATTTCAGCTTTTGAAATGTCCATTTAAAGTGTTAAATCCAGAAGTAGGATTTCTCATTCTTAATCTGCCGCTTCCTCCGCCCCAGTATATACACACACATCCTGAACGTTAGCCCTACAAACTATTACTTCCAGTGTCTATTTGCAAAACACTATGACATATATAAATATACTATATGTTTTGTTTGCCATGGCTGAATTGAATAAATTTTTTAAATTTTTTTCTTACTAGTCTATGTTTTTAAAGATTTATTTATTAGTTATTTGAAAGGCAAAATCACAGAGAAGGAGAGACACAGAGAGAGAGATCTTTCATCCTCTTGTTCACCCCTAAATGACTGCAACAACCAGGGTTGGGCCAGGCTGAAGGCTGGAGCCAGGAACATCTTCTGGGTCTCCCACATGGGTGCAGGGAAACAAGCACTTGGGCTGTCTTCCCTCTGCTTTCCCAGGCACATTAGCAGGAACTGGATTGAAAGTGGAGCAGCCCGGTCTGAAAACAGCACCCGTATGGGATGCCGGCATCACAGGTGAAGGCTTTTCCAGCTATGCCATCGTGCCGTGCCTTCTTACTATCTATTACGAGTTGCTTTGCCTGGGGACTTTTATATTTTGCTTCAGATTTGTGTATCTTCCAAACAAAATAAAGTTTGCAAACAAACCTGCTCACAGATGAGTAAATGAAATTTCTAATAAATTCCTCAAGATATTAGGAATGAACCCTTAAAAATTAGGGATTTCCACATTTAAGAAAATTTTCAAATATTTAAATCATGTTTATGATGTGGACACAAGCATCTTAATAATCTCCCTAAATTCACTGCTTTATTCTCTGTCTCATTTTTAAAATGTGCTTACAATAGCACTCAAATATTTCAAGTACTTCTCTCTTTTGGATTTCTAATATACCTGGAATAGTAAAATAAATTGGGACACCAAAGGTTAAGTGCTTTTAACAACCAGAGAGGACCAATAATTGTCTTCAAATGCTTTACCTGGAGGGATCTAAAATTGTTATAAAATTGAATTCTTACATGAAAGAAAAAAACCACAAAAACAGTATGAATCCTGCATTTCCTTGGCAGGTTTGGTAATGGATTTGACAATTTTGTCATGGACTCATAAACCTCCAATTATATCCAGGACACTAGAGCCATTTTAAGATAACAAATAAAGACTTCATTCACTCAGTGTCAAATCACTCAATGTCCTCCCTCCTGTGTCAATAACTAGTTTAAGAGTAAAGATGGGAAGCAGGGGCAATTTATATAACTTGACACTATTTAGACTCAAGGACAGAATTTTAAGTGTGGAAACATCACTTGATGATAGAATGTATCAATGAAGTGCTCTTGTCATCAATTATATTTATGACACTTTTATAAAAGCAAAATGTAATCAGCAAAAGGCAGACTTGCCTCCTGACAGATGTTATGACAGAGTTGAGTGCATCAGTTTGTTTTTGTTCTGAATAGCAACAATGGAAATATTAATGATAATTTACCATGTGAATTAACATGACCTATGTACTGTTAATTCACTTCTGACCTAACAACAATGATAAAATTAGAATAATGCTTGTATGAAAATGAGTGTAATCATATTCAACATGTCACTTTAGTTATTACTTATCACTTCTTACTGTTAACAATATTATATCCTATAGATACAAGAGCTAAGAAGCTAAATATTGAATAATTGCCTGTGTTTCCACATATCTGGATTAGAGCCAAGGAAGAAATATTTTAGTATATAATTACAATGTAGAAGGTTTTTTCCTGATTAAAAAAAATGGAAGAGCAAAACAATGAAGGGGAGACACAAAAGGAGAAATTTTCCATCTGCTGGTTCCATTCCCAAGTGGCCATACCAGCTAGAGCTGGGCCAGGCCAAAGACAGAAGCCAGGAGCCAGGAACTCTGTCTTGTTCTCCCACTTCAATGTCAGAGGCCCAAGTTCTTGAGTGTCTGAGACATTTTCTATTATCATCCCAGGTACATTAGCACGAAGCTAGGTTGGGACTGGAACATACACGACTTCAAGTGGTGGTCTGATATGGGATGCCAGCGTCCTAAGGGGTGGCTTAACCCACTGGGCCAGAACCTTTTCTTTTGATTTATAAACCTTTTATTACTGAAATCTTGAAGAGAACTTTAAAATTTTCTGAGAGAAATTACTGCATATTGATAATGATTATCTATGACTTTATCGAGAAATGTTGCTACATTTATTCTAAGGAAACTCTGAACATATTTGGGGGGCTTCTGTACTTGATAATAAGGCCATATTTTGACCATTTCTTCACAAAAAAAGATCATTAGACAATCATGAGTGGCAGGATACATGGGAAATAGAAGCCGATGTATTGTTCACCACATAGATTTAGTTAATATTGGATTTTAAATAAAAGTAACCCAGCAAACATTCAGCAAATCATTGCAGTAGTAGAATAAATTCTACACACATGCAGGCACACACAGAGACACACACACACACACTCACACATGCTCACACCTAACCTTACAGATATTACAAACTAATACTGGTTTATGTTCACTGTACAAGGAACCAAAATCCTCATGTAAGCCCCAAACAGCTTAATCCCTATTATAGCAATGTAGTTACAATAGTTTTATGTGAAGGGTGAATATAAAAATTGGTGTAATAGCCCCACTATTGAAGCAAAATAGCCAAAATTTATCCTGACTTCTGTTCTTAAGTGTGTTAGCTTAGGTTTTAGCCAAAGAATCAGTACATGAAGATGTTTGCTATGAAATATAAGGCTAAAATCTTTATTCTTTGAAAAATTTCTAATAAAAGTGGATTTGATTTCTAGCACCAGAAAGCATTTTAAATGCTCATTAATTTGAATAGATTTTTAAAGATTTCTTTAATTTATTTGAGAGGCAAAGTGTCAGAAAGGGAAGGAGGGAGGGAAGGAGGGAGGGAAGAAGGGAGGGAGGGAGGGAAGGAGACAGACAGAGAGAGAAAGAGAGAGAGCGAAGAAAGAGAAACCTACTGGTTCACTCCCCAAATGGGCACAACAGCTGGGGCTGGGCCATTCTGAAGCCAGGAGCCAGGAACTCCATCATGGTCTCCCTTGTGTGTGGCAAAAACCCATGTACCTGGGCCATCTTTAGCTGCTTTTCAGGTGCATTAGCAGGGAGCTAATGGAAGCTAATGGAACTTGAGCAGCCAGGACTTGAACTGGCACTCTGATGTAGGATGAAGGGATGCAAGAGGCAGCTTAATCTGTGCCACAATGCCAACCCTTAACCATATTTTTGTTTAACCAGAATTTTGCCATATACTGAGAACTAAAACTCAAAGATCACAAGTAATATATATATAAAATTTTTGTAGCTTTGTGACTACTAAAAAATTAGGAAAGGAGAGCGGCAAGATGTCAGAATAGGAAGGGAGCACACTGATAGTCTGGGGAGAGACAGTTTAATAAAAGGGGAGATACTGCAGGTTCAAGGAAGAGTAGGGGAAGAAACAGCAGAGGAGAGTCTTCTGGAACTAGTGATTCACAGCGGACCTGCGTGGAGAGCATGGGAGCCCACAGTGCGGGACACCAGCGGCAGACTCAACACACCAGCACTGGAACGCAAGGTGAGCCAAACCTCAATAGCCCGAGACACCGATAGGCAAGTGGAAAGAGGAGACTAGAGCAAACAAGGCTTGAAACCCGGTGGGGAAAGTACAAGACTAACTAGAAGAGAGAGAGAGAGAAAAAAAAAAGTGACCTATATGGACACAAGTTTCTCTCTCTCCACTCACCTCTCAAAGGTGAGCAAGGCAAAGAGCAGGCGCCATTTTGGACATACGTCATAAGCAGGGCGACCTCAGGTCTGCACCACCGGCCCTGAGCCTAGCAGAAAAACCTGACTTTGCAGGGGTGGGGTGGTGGTGGTGGTGGTGAAATAACAGGAGATTAAGACCTAGTGAATGTGTGGTGCTAATGAACTGAGACTGTGAAAAAAGAGACGGTGGGGGAGAGAACTCACAGAATTCACATGAGTACTCTCCAGAGATGCTAAAATTTGGTAACCTTGGCAACCCAGTGGGAGACTTCAGGAGAATTTGAGCCCACACTGAGGGCAGCACAGATTCCCTGTGTGGTCCTTGGTAAGAGCTTCCGATCTCTGGCTCCTGTGGGTATATCATTCGTCTGCTGACTACCTCCGATTCCGTTCAGCTGTGCAGAATTACTTCCCTTTTGAATCAAAAAAAAAAAGAAAGAAAGAGAGATTTACCACGCCTAACTTGGGAGTGTCACCTTTGGCACACCCTTGACCCTGAGGAACCAAACAGATCTCTCAGGCCACACCCAGCCTGCAGTGCCTGCATCCCATATGGGCACCGGTTCTAGGCCCGGCTGCTCCTCTTCCGATCCAGCTCTCAGCTATGGCCTAGGAAAGTAGTGGAAGATGGCCCAAGTCCTTGGGCCCCTGCACCCACGTAGGAGACCTGGAGGAAGCTCCTGGCTCCTGGCTTAGGATCAGCAGAGCTCTGATCATTGCAGCCATTTGGGGAGTGAACCATCAGATGGAAGACCTCTCTTTCTGCCTCTCCTCTCTCTGTGTGTAATTCTGACTTTTAAATAAATAAATAAATCTTTTTTAAAAAATAAAGTTGTCCTGGCTTCTTGGTAAAGCTACATTTTCTAGGCAGTTTTTGTGGTTTTATGGCATATATACTAAACATCTAGACATGTTTTTATGATTTCTCCTCCTCTTCCTTATCTGTTTTTGTCCTGTTCATCCTTTCTTCATATTTCTCTTCTTGTATTCAAGCAGAACATAAATTAATAACAACCAAATAATAACAACCAAATTAAACATAGGTATATGATATTAAATAGAGGTATATATCTACACACACATAAATGATAGGCACAGGAAGCATGCATATATATTATTTGTCATACATATATCATCTTTGAGGAAATGTTTCTTTATGATTTTGCCCTCTTTCTAACTGGAGTGTTTGTATCTTTCAGTGTTTTAAAACAGTGTTCTTTATATATTCTAGATATAAGTCCCTTGTCATATCTGTGACTTGAAATATTTTTTCCAAATATATAGTTAATCTTTATATTTTTCTTCTTTGAAACTGTTTTAGGTATTTTAGTTCCTTTGCCTTTCCGTATAAACTAGAATAACCTTGTCTATATAAAAATGCATTCTGGGACACTGGTAAGATATTGAGAAATGTCACCTATACTATGTTGAGTCTATAAATGTGAAATGGTACATATTCTGCTGGTGCTTGAACAGAATGTGTGGTATTCTGTTGTTGGGAAAAGTGTGTTCTGTAAATGTCACTTATATTCTGCTGGGGTGGTGATGTTTTTGAGCCTTATAAAATGTTTTTTTTTTCTTTTAAATTCTGTTATATCTATTGCTGAGAGAAGACCATTGAAGTCTTCATTTATAATTGTGAATTTTTTTTCAGTATTATGTTACAGCAGCCTGAACTAAAACATGTTTTTATTCCACAGTATACCTGATGGAAAGCCATTTCAAAGCCTGTTACTTTCTGACTTTTCACAAATACAATAAACCCTAAGGAAAATCATTGCTTACATCATATTGAGCATATATTTTAAATATTTTGGAGGAAGTTTGATTTATTTGTTTTAAGCACCTTTTGTTTTGAAATATTATGGACTCCTGAGATTTTTTTTTTTCGGTAATTGTACAAAGTCCTGTGTGTCCTTCATGAATTTCCCCAGGGATGATTGCTTTCATTACTTGTGAACATCAAACTCTGGACATTGACATTGGTATATTACGATTAATTAGTCTACAGACATCTTAATAATTGTACCATTTTAACTTGTTTTGTTTGTGTGTTTATGCATAGTTATGCCCACTTCTATTTATTTATTTGAGAAGTAGAGTTACAGATAGAGAGAAGGAGATACAGAGAGAAAGGTCCCCATCTGCTAGTTCACTCCCCAAATGGCCACAATTGCCAGAGCTGGTCAGATCTGAAGCCAGGAGCCAGGAGCTTCCTCCATGTCTCCCACGTGGGTGCAGGGGCCCAAGCACTTGGGATATCTTCTGCTGCGTTCCCAGGCCATAGCAGAGAGCTGGATAGGAAGAGGAGAAGCTGGGGCACAAACCTGCACCCGTATAGGATGCTGGCACTGCAAGCAGAGGCTTAGCCTACAATGCCAAAGTACCGTACCCCTCCCCCCAATTTTATTTTATGTTTAGATTTGTGTAACCACTTCCATGGCCAAGATACAGAATAACTTCATCACCACAAAATAACAATCTCATGCTATTTCTTAGCAATCACAGCTAGCCCCAACTCATCCTTCTTCCTTGTCTCTTTGTCTCCAGTTTTTTCATTTTGAGAATGTTAGCAAGATAATAAGAAGAAAAGGCATACTGACTGGGAGAAAAATATGTGCAAAAAGAAATCTGAAAAAACAGTACTATCTAAAATATGCACAAAGAAACCCCTTAAAACTCCACAGTTAGAAAACAAATTGAAAAGTGGACCAGAGATCTGAAGAGACCCTCCACTGAAGAAGATATGCAGATGAAAAATAAATATATGAAAAGATGATCCACGTGTTACATAATCAGAGAGATGTAAATTAAGACAACCATGAAATACCACAACATATCATTATGCCAATATTGACAAGAGTATGCAGCAACAGAAATTCATTGTAAGAATACAAATTAGCACAGCCACTCTGGAAGACAGTTTGGTGGTTTCTTAAAAAATTAAATATGCTTTTATCATATGATCCATCAGTTACAGTCTTTACTGCTTACCCAAAGCAGTATAAAAGTTATGCCCATAAAAAAATCCCTGCCCATGAGTGTTTAGCAAAGCTTTATTAATAATTGCCAACACTTGAAAGAAACCATAAAATCCTGCAGTAGGAGAATGATTCAACTGTGGCACATCTAAACAAGAGAATATTATTTAGTGCCAAAAAGAAATTAGCTATGAAGTCATGAAAAACATAGGGGAAACTTAAATGCATATAACTAAGTGAAAAAAAACAGTCTGAAAAGGTTACATATTACATGAATCCAGCTTTATGACATTCTCAAAATGGCAAAACTATTGAGGCAGTAAAAAGATTAGTGATAGCTGGGGCTTAAGGGAGGGAAGAATCAATAGAGCACAGACGCTTTTCTGGGAGATGGAAATAGTGTAATGCTATAAGGATGCATTTGTGTGTTGCACTGGAATAAATTGACCTAAATCAGCCTCTGTACTTCAATAATGGGTTGTTCTGCACAGGCTTTTGTATATACAGCCTAGTTTGATGTGTAAGCAGGTTGTAGCTTAGAACTAAGGATGTTTACTTGTAATTGAGCAACGGATCATTAGCCCATCACAGCAACTGAATCCTCAGCCAATCCCAGACTGAAGGCCACCAAATTATGACCAAATAGGGCAAATGGCAAACTACCAACCAGATAATTTTTGCATTATTTTCTGTCTTTCTGGTTATAAAAGTAGCTCACCTGACTGGAATGTTACTGGATTCTAAAATCCTTTTCTTGATTTGGTAAACTGTGAAATGTAATTGGTCTTAGTGTTTCTGAATTTAGCATTTGTCTTTACACCCTGGCTAAACCCATAGAATACACAAAATCAAGAGAGAACCGAGTAGAAGCTGCAGACCCTGGGTGCCGTGACGTGTCAGTTAAGGTCCATTAGCTCTAACACCTGCACCATTCTATGGAAATGTTCATAATGGGGAAACTGCATGTGTGGGGGCCAGAGATAAATGGGAAATCTCTGTACTTTCCTTCTTAATTTTGCTGTGACTTGAAGACCACTCTAAAATTAAATCCTTAGAAAAAGAGAATATATTTTCATTCGATCTTTCATCAGTGTGATGTGCCTGACTTTCATCCAGATTGTTGCTTTTTTTTTTTAAGATTTATTTATTTGAAAGGCAGAGTTGATAGAGAGAGCATGTGCACTTCTGTCCTCTGGTTCACTCCCCGTATGGCTGCATTGGCCAGGGCTGGGCCAAGCTGAAGCCGGAGCCAGGACTTCTGGGTCTCCCATGTGGGTGCAGGGGCCCAAGCACTTGGGCCATCTTCTGCTGTTGCCTCAGGCTTGTTAGCAGAGAGCTGGATCTGAAGTGGTGCAGCTGGGACTGGAGCTTGCACTCATATGGGATGCCTGTGTCACAGGTGGCAGCTTTACCTGCTATGCCACAGTGCTGGCCCCAGATTGGGGCGTGTTAATAAACAAGGAACCTCTTTTCGCTGAGTGGTATCTCATTGTATAGCTGCTGCAAAGCTTGCTCAACTGTTTACATATTGAAGGAAACTTGAGCTGTTTTCAATTTGTTTGTGGTTACAAATAAGATAGGGATGAACTTGTATGGACAGTTTTTTGTATGACTACAGTTTTTGTATGACTAATTTCTCTGAACAAAATGTTAACAAATATTCATGGACTGGGTAGGGTAAATTTGATTAAAGGATCATGTAATTTTTATTAACCTCATGTCAATCCCAAAGCTAAATTGGCTTTTCAAATGCTAATTTGATCCCTCTCCTCTCGGAGATGGATAAACTTACAAATTTAAATATCAGTTACCTGTATCATATTTGTACTTGTTACTCTGAAGAAACAAGTAAAAATATAACACTCAAAGTATAGAGTACTATAAGGAAAGTAAAATTTTATAATCACTTTGAAAAACTTTTGCCGGTTCCTATAAAGCTAGCCATATTCCTATTTAAATTCAAAAGATTTTTTAAATTTGAATGGTAGAGTTACAGAGAGGCAGAAGTAGAGAGAGAGACAGAGAGAGAGAGAGAGAGAGAAATCTTCCATCTGCTGGTTCACTCCCCAAATGGCTGCAATGGCCGGAGCTGGGTCTATCCAAAGCCAGAAGCCAGGAGCTTCTTCTGGATCTCCCATGTGGGTGCAGGGCTCCAAACGCTTGGGCCAACTTCTGCTTTCCCAGACCATAGCAGAAAGCTGGATTGAAAGTGGAGCAGCTGGGCCTCGAACTGGTGCCCATATGGGACGCTGGCACTGCAGGTGGCAGCTTTACCTACTATGCCACAGCACTAGCCTCCCATTCCTATTATCTTAAAGCAGACATTCCATTCTGGATATTTACCTCTGAGACAAAAATGGCAACATATAGTTACAAAATAACTCAGTAATAGGTATTTATAGAAACTTTACTCACAATCAATTAAAACTTGAAACAATCCATATGTTAAACCATAGTGAATGGATAGAAAATATGTGGTGTGTCATATGAACAAAATTTTATCAGTAATAAAAAGGAGGGGCTGGCGCCATGGATCACTTGGTTAATCCTCTGCCTGCTGCGCCAGCATCCCATATGGGCGCCGGGTTCTAGTCCTGGTTGCTCCTCTTCCAGTCCAGCTCTCTGCTGTGGCCTGGGAAGGCAGTGGAGGATGTTCCAGGTGTTTTGGCCCCTGTACCTGTATGGGAGACCAGGAGGAAGCCTTTGGCTCCTGGCTTCGGATTGGCGCAGCGCAACGGCTGTGGCGGCCATTTGGGGGGTGAACCAATGGAAGGAAGACTTTTCTGTCTCTCTCACTCTCTAACTCTGCCTGTCTAATAAAAAAAAGTAATAAAAAGGAATAAATTACTTGCATCTTGAATGAATCTCAAAAACTGTGAAAGAAGTTAACCACAGAAGATCACCTAATATCTAAATCCTTTTAGATACAATTATAGAAAAGCCAAAACTCTGGTAATTCATAATAGATTAATGTTAGCCAAGATTCAAGCATAAGTAGAGGTGATTGACTATAAGGGTCCCAGGGAAACTTGAATTCTCTAAATATTTTATATCTTCATTATAGTTTCCACATGGCTTGATATAATTATCTAACTGTCTAATTTAAATTGATGGCATTTATAATATATAAAACAAATATCAATAACCCTGATTTGAAAAAGAAAACCAGAGAAAGGCGTTTGGCCTAGTGGTTAGAACACTGCATAATATAGCATATCCCATAATGCAGTGCTCAGGTTCAATAGCCAGCTCTGGCTCCTGTCTCCAGCTTCTTGCTAGTGTACACCTTTGGAGGAAGCAGCTGATAATTCAAGTGGTTGAGTTTCTGCCACCCAAATGGGAGACCAAATTGCGTTCTTGGTTCCTGGCTTCACATTGGCCTAGTCCTGGCTCCTGAGGGCATTTGGGGAGTGAACCAGTAGATGATGTATACTCCTCTCTGTCTCCCTGCCTCTCAAAGAAATGAATAAAAAATTAAAAAAAAAAGAGGAGAATCTATTGAAATAAGGAAAAACTCATGATTTAATTGTACATCTTTCTAAGAGTGGATATATTTTCCAAAGTCTAAACACATCACACATCTCTTCTATGTTTTAAAAATATTAAAAGGGGCCAGCGTTTTGGCACAGTGGATTAAGCATTGCTAGTGACTCCAGCATCCCATATCAGTGTCCTAATTTGAGTCTGGGCTACTCCACTTCTGAGCCAGCTCCCCACTGAAATGCCTGAGAAGCAGCAGCTGATGACCTAAGTTCTTGGGCTCCCACCATGTGAGAGAGAACCAAATGGAGTTCTTGATTCTTGAATTAAGTCTGATCTAGTCCATGCTGTTGTAGCCTTTTGGGGAGTAAACCAATGGATAGAGGATCTTTCCTCTCTATTAGTTGTTCTGCCTTTTAAATAAATAAAAGCATAATTATGCATATATATTTAAATTAGAATATCAAAAACATAGGCTTTTATTGCAGACATCCCTAGGTTTGAAATCTCTCCTTTTTTTAAGGAAAAGATTTATTTACTTATTTGAAAGACAACAAGAGAGGGAGAGCGAGAGAGAGAAAGGAGATCTTCACTCCACTGGTTCATTTTGCAAATGGCTGCAACAACCAGGTCTGAGACAGGCAGAATCTAGGAGCCAGGGTCTCCATTCAGGTCTGCTACATGGCTGACAAGGGCACAAGCACTTGGGTCATCTTCTACTGCCTTCCCAGATGCATTAGCAGGAAGCTGGATAGGAAGCAGAGCATCCGAGTAGCCTTCCGGTGTGGTGTGGACTGGCCTGCGTTGCACACAACACCCTCCCACCCCTGCCCCACCCCCGCCAGTCCCTTTAATGCAGACATGCCTAAGTTTGAAACCTTTCTTCCCAGCAGTATGGTCATAAAGATTGTATTTAAACTTAAGCATCCAAGGAGCCATTACAAGATCATTTAATATATTTTATTATTTTTAATTAACTCTTTCCTTGTGCTAATCTCTCTGCCAGTTTCCAGGAAAAGATAATTTGAAAAGTAGACTTTGTTCTTACCTTAGTGGAGTTTATAGTCTAGAAAAGAGAGTAGACATTAAAATATCCTATGTCTATAATGAGGTGGAAACTACAGAAGGGAAATGAAAGGGCTTATTAGAGCAACTAAAGGATAACTAATCAATCAGTGTAGGCATAAAGCTGGTGTGAAGAGATCCTCTCAAAGAAGAGTGTCTCCAAAGCAACCCAGGAAATGAACAGGAGGCAGAGTGATTCTGAAGTGGGAAGACGCGTCTGCCTTAGGATATCCATAAAACCAGAGAGTGCTTCATAGTTACAGTAAAATTAGTTTAGAGAGAACAGCATAGGATGAGAACAGAAAAATCAGCATAGGCCAAACCCAATGAGCCTTGTAGATTAAATTTTAGAGTCAATAGCCTGGTACTAACATTAAAATCAAACCATGAGTGTTCCCGGTAAACTCAATTATTAGTTAACGAATGGTGTGATACTACTGTTGTAATTAATTTATACATTCTTCTAAAATCTAGTTCAGTAGAAATTCATATTTTTCTTCAAGCTGCTTTTTTCTAACTTCTTCACTTCTTTCAATTATTTTAGAATCTTGTATTCAGTAGGGAATTAGGAAAGCACGTTATATTCTGTAATATGTTAATTCAGTGAACATTAAGCATTTAGCAATTTCACCACTTTGTACTTGTTCTGGTTATCTGACATTTTCATTTTAAGACTGCAGTGACTAATCTGGCTTTTAGTTCATAAAATGCCAAAATGCCTTATACATGAGACTTGCTCTTGATTCTTCATACCTCTGACATATAAGCACTCCAACACTTTGGTTGCTGATGTATCTATAGTTTTGGTTCTAGATTGATTTTTTGTATAAAGAAAAATGAAATAAATTAAGTTGGTAGCATAAATACCATTTTATTGTTAATTTGTGTAAATACCAAATCACAGGACTCTCAACACCACCCAGGTCTTTATACTGAAAGAGAAAGCATCAGTTAGCTGGTTCTTTCTGTAGCTCAGATTCTATGACTTCTATTACTGGCTTATGATTATTCTCTCCAAAGTCATGATATTTATTAATATTATGCTTGGGTATCAAAAAAACTTAAACATTTTTTTTCTTCAATAAAAATTTAGGGAAGGCTATTCATATAAATTATAGTTATGAAATTAAGCAGCTATGTATATAATCTTGAGTAAAAAAATTATCTTTTACATGAAATTGAATATATATTCAATCAACATTATTTTGAGGCTCTGACGTAGATGGGCAATCTGTGTTCTTTAAAAATGGTTCCTGTAATCTGGGTGCTTTTACTTATCCATATAGTGAAAAGCAGATCTAATTAAAGCAATAATAATAATATCATGTATAGATATTTGCTGATGGCTGGATGTGTGTGTGTGTGTGTATCTACATATCCATAAAGGCCTTCAATTTGAAGTTTTATGCTAACAATACTAGTTTTTATCTCTCTTATTAGTTTCAGGCTTTCCTAAGTACTTCTCAGAGAGACTGTGTGTCTGGCAGGTCTTTCAGCTGTTGGTGTGGTAGTAAAGTGTGGGGAAACAGAAGCTTTCTGTAATTTTAGGATTAAATCTAATCCTAAAATTGTGTCCCTGGTTTGTGACCCTGTAAGTATTTAGTATCTTTGGTTCCCATTTTGTTGGGACTTGAAGCCTAAATGGAGCAAAACAATGACAAATATTCTCCCCCTTTGGGATAAAGTTCCATTAAGTCTTTTTACCTGGAAGTAAGCCCTTGTTTCTAGAATGGCCTGAGTGTGTTTTCAGACTCCCCTCACCCTGACATGAATTTAAGGGAACTTTCCTGCCTCCTCACCAGAACCTTGTGTGGTTTTTATTACCCTGAAAATAAAACACTGTAGTAAAGATGAGAAACACATCATTATTTCTTTGTTGCTATTACTACTTCTGTTTCATCAATTTTATATGTAAATTAAAGTAACATTAACTGTATGAAAATATATCATAAATATATGAAAATATATCATAAGCTGTATGAAAATATATCATAAAACAGTAGTGCGTTCATCTGCTTTGGTTCTACAGTTATCATGAGCTCTGCTTTTCCGCAGCTTACATTTATAAAAATATAGATAGAAATAGGTGTCAGAAAAAAATCATTATTAGGCATCAATTGAATATTTCGTTGCTTCTCTGTTACAATATCAAAAGTATTATTCATAGACTCATAGACTTAGTAGAATGATATTGAGTGTTTCCAAAAGTGCTTTTGGAGCTTCTGGTTTTAGCTTTGACATATAGGACCTTAGGAGTTCTCATATCATCATGACAAGGTGCTGAACAAACTGATATCCAATGACTTTTTTGGAGCCATCAGGGGACTAAAATCACAGGGTAACCAAATACCTTCCCTGAAAATAAAATTTAATGATCTATTCTGTGAAATATGTTTACTCAGTTTTTAAAATGAAAGTTGAAGAGGTTACAGATCCCGCAGTAATTATTCACTAAAATCGCAGAGTAATCATTAATTCTAAATCCAGAAAGATTGGCAAGTCCAGATTCACAGCCCATATCTGCTTACCTGGAGCAGAACTGAGTGAAGTTTTAAAGTGGTTGTAACACTAACAAGAGCATTTTGATGCACTGCGAGAAGCTGAGTTTGAACTAGCGTGAGAGTGAGAGTGCAGAACTAGAGTCTACAGGGACCTCACACTATTATGGGTTTCACATTTGAATTAGTCTGGGTTCTTCATAGAATCAAACCAATAGGATATTTGTAGATTTAGATTTACATACATGAGGAGGGATTTCTATGAAGAAACCACTTATGTGACTCGAGTTTGAGAATTTTCCTGAGTAGCTGTCTGTAAGATGGAAACTGGTAATATAGCTCAGTTCAATTTCAGAGGTCTCATATACAAGGTAACCAATGATATTTCTCCAGTTCAAGGAAGAAGGCCTGCCTGGGAAATGGGACATTGGAGATATGTGGGCATTGATCTAAGTCTGAGAGTCTAGAGGAGTGCGTTGTGGTATAAATGGGTTAAGCCAAGCCTGTGATACTGGCACCCCATATGGGTGCTCGTTCAACTCCTGGCTGCTCCTCTTCCAATCTACCTGATAATGTGCCTGGGAAAGAAGTGGAGGATGGTCCAAGTATTTGGGCCCCTGTACCTACGTGGGAGACCCAGCTGAAGTTCCTGGCTCCTCACTTCGGCCTGGCCCAGGCCCAGCCATTGCGCCCATTGGAGAGTGAACCACAGAATGTATTCTCTCTCTCTCTGTAACTCTGCTTTTTCAAATAAATAAAAATAATATTTAAAAATAAAATTAAAAAAATTAAAGAAAAAATAACATCTTAGCATCTAAAGGCCAGAGGCAAGAGAACATGATGTCTCACATTCCTCTGCTTTTTTTTTTTTTTAATCTAAGCCTTCAGCTGATTGAGCAGGTCCCATCTACATTAAATGAGGGCATTCTTTTTTTTTTTTTTGACAGGCAGAGTGGACAGTGAGAGAGAGAGACAGAGAGAAAGGTCTTCCTTTTCCGTTGGTTCACCCCTCAATGGCCGCTACAGCCAGTGAGCTGTGGCTGATGCACCACGCTGATCCAAAGCCAGGAGCCAGGTGCTTCCCCTGGTCTCCCATGTGGGTGCAGGGTCCAAGCACTTGGGCCATCCTCCACTGCACTCCTGGGCCACAGCAGAGAGCTGGACTGGAAGAGGAGCCACCGGGACAGAATCTGGCACCCCGACTAGGACTAGAACCCTGTGTGCTGGCGCCGCAGCCGGAGGATTAGCCAAGTGAACTGTGGCGCTGGCCGAGGGCATTCTTTTTATTTAACTTATCTTTTATTTGAAAGGCAGTTACAGAGAGGGAAGAGACAGAGATCTTGCATCTGCTGGTACTTTCCCAAAAAGGCCACAATGACCAAGGCTGTGCCAGGCTTAAACCAGGAAACTAGAGCTTCTTCTGGGCCTCCCACGTGGGTGCAGGTGTTCAAGGACCTGAACCATCTTCTGCTGCTTTCCCAGGTGTATTAACAGGGAGCTGGATCAGAAATGGAGTAGCTGAGCCTTGAACTAGCGCCCATATGGTGTGCTGGCTTCAGTAGCTTAATCCACTATACCACATCACTGGCCCTAGGTGAGGTCATCTACCTCACTCCTTCGAATACCAGTCTGCTCTACAGGCATCCTCACAGACACACTCAGAAATAATGCTATATAAGCTATCTAGGGGTCACTTGGTACAATCAAGTTGACACAACCATCACCCATGGACTCTTTTTCAACTGGGCACCTATACTCATCTCCTTAAGCCATACTTAATTGACAACTAAAGAAAGTAACAAGGTTATTGACATAATAACATAATATAACTTTCATACAAGCAAAAGACACTAACTCCTTCCAAACAAGAAGTGGTAAAATTCTCAATTGATTTTAACTCTTCTTGATATCCGACAACTTAAGTACTACGGCGTAATATTAATAATATAAATAGTCTGGCATAAAATCAATACATTTTATATGATAAGGAAGTCAGAGAAAGGAGAAAAAGACAAATATATACACCCATAAATATTCACAGAAAAAGAAGAATAGACACTCATGAAAGTTACAGTCTTCACTCTATGACTGGTCAGATGGAGCAGCGAGTATTTGTAACTCCTTTCCCATTACCTATTTCGCATTCCCTTTTTCCTTCAGCAGTAGTCTCAGTTGATTGTGATGATGTATGGTGAGGTGCCACAAGCCTTTCTTTCTTTTTTTTTTTTTAAGATTTATTTATTTAGGGGCCCGCGCCGTGGCTCACTTGGTTAATCCTCCACTTGCAGTGCTGGAATCCCATCTGGACATAGGGTTCTAGTCCTGGTTGCTCCTCTTCCAGTCCAGCTCTCTGCTGTGGCCTGGGAAGGCAGTGGAGGATGGCCCAGGTCCTTGGACCCCTGCAGCCGCATGGGAGACCAGGAGGAAGCACCTGGCTCCTGGCTTCGGATCTGCGTAGCTCTTGCCATGGCAGGCATTTGGAGGGTGAACCAATGGAAGGAAGACCTCTCTCTCTGTCTCTGGCTCTCTCTATCTATAAGTCTACCTGTCAAATAAAAAAAATTTATTTATTTATTTGAAAGAGTTACACAGAAGAGTAGAGGCAGAGAGAGAGAGAGAGAGAGAGAGAGAGAGAGAGAGAGAGATCGCCCATCCGGTGGTTAACTCTGCAGTTGACCGCAATGGCTGGAGCAGCGCCATTCCAAAGCCAGGAGCCGGGAGCCAGGGGCTTCTTCTGGGTCTTCCCATGCAGGTTCAGGAGCCCAAGGACTTGGGTCATCTTCCACTGCTTTCGCAAGTCGTAGCAGAGAGCTGGATGGGAAGAGGAGCAGCCAGGACTAGATCTGGTGCCCATATGGGATGCCGGTGCTTCAGGCCAGGGCGTTAACCCACTGCGCCAAGGTGCTGGCTCCTAACCTTTATTTCTGAAGGGTCTTAGCCATTAACAGTCCTTTCTGGAATTGGTTGTAGTAGTTTTCCACACTATAATAGTGGTATTTTATTCTAAACTCACCCAACACTTTTCAAAATTGTGTTGTTTTATAGTGAAAACATTAGATATAATGTAGGTTCTGATGATCATGGAGGTGAAGTAACTTATCTCAGTCACCTAACTTACTAATGGAGTATTTGTGATTCCAGTCTTCAATTCCAACATCATTCTTTTCATCTTAAATGCATATTGTTAGAAGTATTGTTAGAAGAGTTATCCTATTTTCATGTAAAATCTTATGGAGAACTCAAATGTTTCAAAGATTATACAAAAAAAAAAATCAGAGTTCACTCAGTGCTATGATTTGGGTATGGTTTGAGGGTCTCCCAAGGTTCATATGTTTGACTTTAATCCCCATTGTGAGGTGTTAGTGGGAGAAAACTTAGTCCAACCCTGGTGTTAGAGGGTGGGGCTTTTGGGATGTCATTGAAATTAGGTAAACCAGTAGAATGGAGCTCCCATGATTGAATCCTGGTAGCTTTATCAGAAGAGGAAGAGACCAATTACATAGACATGTGCTTCCTGTCTCTTGTTTGATGCCATTTGCCACCTTGGGACTCTGCCAGCAAGAAGGCCATCATCCAGATAGGAACCATTGAGCCTCCAGGACTCAGAGTAAAATAAACCTCATTTCTGTATAAAGTTAGCCTGTTTCAGATATTATATTGTAGTAAAAAGGACATACACATCTAAAAGTATATACAAGGATGATTCAAAATGCTGAAGAGAAAAATGCAATTAAATGATGTTTAGTTTGTGTAAAAATTTTGAGATCCATGCATATATTTCATAATACATATTTTCCTTGAGCAGTTTGAAGACTTCTCATATTTTCAGTGTTTGGAAGAAATGCCTCATGAATGTCTGTTATCAGATGAATACCACTGCATTATATAATACAACTTCCACACGAGTATTGATTCCACAACTACTTTAGTTCTCACTTGATAATTAAAAGTACATTTTGTAGTATAGACTTTTAAAATTTTATGTTCAGGGCAGAGGTTTGGCACCGTGCTTAAGGTGCTGCTAACAATGCCTGCATTCCCTGTTTGGAGTGCCTGTGTTTGAGTCTCAGCTCTATTTGCATGTGCCGCTTCCTACTAAAGCGCACCCTGGAAGGCAGCAGGTGATGTCTTACATACTTAGGTCCCTCCCAACCATCTGATAGACCTGATTTGAGTTCTGGACTCCTAGCTTAAGCCTGACCCAGCTCTGGCTACTGCAGGCAGTTGGGAGAGTGAAGCCGCAGATGGAAGCTCTGTTTGTCTCTCTGCCTTTCAAATAAATAAAAATAAAAATTTACATCAATGCACCCATTCGTTTATCAAAAAACATTGTTTGGTATAATATTGGGATGAAACTGCTACAGAGATATCCAATTAAAAAATGTCACTGCCTCATGTAACCTACAGTCTTTTTTATTTTTTTGTAAATCAGATGCAACATTAGTTTCCTATGGCTGCTGAAATAGCAGGTTTGTTTTTTCTCTCCACATTCCAGAGAATAGAAATATGAAGTCAGTGTCACTGGGGCCAGAATCCAGGTGTCATAGATTGCACTCCTCTGCAGACTCTAGGGGATAATTGGCTGCTCCAGTTTTTGGGTGGCTTGCGAGCTCCTTTGCTCATATCCTCATCACGCCAATGTCTTTCATTATGATCATATTGCTTTCTCGTCTGTGTAATATCTCCCTCTGCCTCTCTCTTATAAGGACACGTATGATTCCATGGAGGGCATGGAGAATTCATAATCATCTCCCTATTTCAGTATTCTTAATACGATCACATCTACAAACTCTTTTGCACTATTAGATGACATCTACAGGTTTCCAGGATTAAGACACGAATATCTTTAAGGGTTATTATTCAGTATGCCACAATATACAAATATTAATCAAGGTTTTCACTCCTGGCATAACTTTGGCTATTAAGGCTATTTTATTGCTGGATTCTAGTTGATACATTTCTCTTTAGCATTGTGGTATCTATGTCTATGAATGCTATTGACATGGAATTTTGTTTTAGATTTTTTTCTTGTTTTGATGTGAATAATGCTAGCCTTAGATAATTTTCTGATTGAATGTAAGTAAAATATATACGGTTTTCCTGAATAATTGCAGTGAAAAACCTGTCCCTTAAGATTTCTTTGTACAAAACTTTAAAACTACGAATTTGGGCCGGTGCTGCGGCTCACTTGACTAATCCTCCTCCTAAGGTGCCTGCACCTTGGGTTCTAGTCCCAATTGGGTCACCGGTTCTGTCTCGGTTGCTCTTCTCCCAGTCCAGCTCTCTTCTGTGGCCCCGGGAAGGCAGTGAAGGATGGCCCAAGTGCTTGGGCCCTGCACCCGCATGGGAGACCAAGACGAAGCACCTGGCTCCTGGCTTCAGATTGGCCAGGATCTCTTTCACTGTCTAACTCTGCCTGTCAAAAAAAAAAAAAAAAAAAAAAAAACCTACAAATTCAATTTATTTGAAATATAGAGTGATAATAAGAGAATTTGTAAGGAAACTTTGTAAATTATGTATTTGAAAGAATTTTCTCCATTTTTCCTGTATTAAAGTTCATTAGCAATAAGAGGATTTTTAGAATCTTGGGCCGGCGCTGTGGCTCACTTGGTTAATCCTCTACCTGCAGCACCAGCATCCCATATGGGTGCCGGTTCTAGTTTTGGTTGTTCCTCTTCCAGTCCAGCTCTCTGCTGTGGCCCGGGAGGGCAGTGGAGGATGGCCCAAGTGGATCCAGGCTGCTGGATCAGAAATAGAGCAGACGAGACTTGAACAGGTACCCATCTGGCATGCCTGCACTGCAGTGAGCTTTAACCCCTATGCCATAGCACCAGTCCCTGTGATCTTTCTTATGTACATAATTTATTTAACTTGGGTTTAATTTGCTTTTCATTTCATTGTGTGTGTGTGTGTGTGTGTGTGTGAGAGGGAGAGAGAGAGAGAGAGAGAGAGAGAGAGAGAGAGAGAGAGAGAGAATGAGCACACTGAGGTCAATGATTCAAAACTTCCTGTTAATAGAGATGCTTATTATATGTTATTATCCATCTATGCTCTTGCCACATCATCAGAGTTTTGAGTTACTGTGTTTTCCTTTTCATTCAGGTCTAAACAATTTCTGATTTCCCCTTTCATGTATGGGTTCTTTAGAAAATTTTTATTTCATTTTCAGATATTGGGGAGTTATATTATTTTCCTAGGGTTGCCGTAACAAGTACCTGTACAGCACACTGAGTGGCTGAAAACAACAGAAGTTTATTTATTACTCTTATGGAAGACAAAGTCTGAAATCAGAGTGTCAACAGAGCTATGCTCACTCTGAGATGGTCAGAATGCTTCTTGTCTATCACTGGCTTCTGGGAGTGGCTGGTGTTCCTTGGCTACTATCACTTTAATCTCTGTCACTGTGTCTTCTTTGTGTCTTTGTCTTTAGTCTTTTTTTTTTTTCTCATCTTTTGAAGACATGATATATGGGCCCATCCTACTCCAGTGTGACCTAATTTTTCCTTAATTGGTTACATGTGCAACAATCCTCTTGCCAAATAAAGTCATCTTCTGAGGTTTGGGGAAGAATATGAATTTTAGTGCAACCTATTCAATCCAGTGCAAGGATGTTTGAGATGTTTTTCTTTGTAACATTTTTGATTTCTATTTATTACCATTATGGCCAGATTACAAGCTTTTAAAAATTATTTGAATCCTTTAAAATGTACTGAGATCGAAATTATGGAGCACACTAATAGTGATAGTAATGAAATATAACTCAGCCATCAAAACAATGAAATTTGACATTTGCAACAAAATAGATGTAACTGGAGGTCATTGTGCTATATGGGATAACCTTGACAGAGAAAAATAAACAGCACTTTTTCTTTCATATGTGGAAACTATATGTGTGTATGTATACATGCAATATTACTTGGTATATGGATATGGATTAATGTTAATGTCATTTAACTATACCCTTTATATACTAACATGTCCCTCTTCCCTCATTTTATGATCTTTATCTTGGACCTGACACTATGTGATATTAATATATCCATTCCTGCTTTCAAATAGAGTGTGTGTGCATATGTATATAATGTTCACATATGTAGCAAATACGGCAGAATGTTACAGACTGTTAAATCCATTAAATCAATGTGTGGTCATTGATTTTTACTTCATACTTTTCTGGATCATTTGAAATATTTAAAAATAAAGGACGCAGAGAATTCTAGAGCGGCATACTTTTTCTCTTAGTAACTTAAAAATGTGATTCCTCTATCCTCATGCTTACATGTGTCTGAAAAGCACCCTAATGTCCTTACTCTTTACTCTTCTGGAAGTGTGTCATTTTTCCCCTGTGGCTGTTTTTAAGATTTCCTTTTTGCCAGATTTGGGAAAATAGATTGTGCTGTGTTTTATCAGATCTATGATTTCTCGCACAGGTTGAGCTTCTTAAATCCACAGGTTTCTACTTTTGATTGAATTTAGAGAAAATTGTCCTAAAGTTCCTTAAAAATGTTTGCAGACTCTCTGTTAGCTCACATGGAGACTCAAATTACTTGTATGTTTGGCTACTTGTGGTCTCAAAATTTATTGATGGTCTTTCTTTTTAATTTATTTTTATTTTTATTTTTTTTTGACAGGCAGAGTGGACAGTGAGAGAGAGAGACAGAGAGAAAGGTCTTCCTTTGCCGCTGGTTCACTCTCCAATGGCCGCTGCAGCCAGCACGCTGTGGCTGGCATGCCATGCTGATCCGAAGCCAGGATCCAGGTGCTTCTCCTGGTCCCCCATGGGGTGTAGGGCCCAAGCACTTGGGCCATCCTCCACTGCACCCCCGGGCCACAGCAGAGAGCTGGCCTGGAAGAGGGGCAACTGGGACAGGATCCCACGCCCCGACAGGGACTAGAACCCGGTGTGCCGGCACCGTAGGGTGGAGGATTAACCTATTGAGCCACGGCGCTGGCCTCTTTTTTATTTTTATTTATCTTCTCTCCATGTTTACTTTTTGCCATGTTATCATCAACAATCTTTTCTTATGCTATGTCTGTCCCATGAAAGGTATTTTCATTTCAGATATTTTAATTTTTATTTTAGATATTCTTTTTGATTTTTAAAATATTTTCAATGCCACAATTATCACACTTGGACATACTAAATGCTGCAATATTATTTTCTATTCATTTTAACATGCATAATGTCAATTTTTTGTGGGAATTTTCTTTTAATTATTCCTTATTTTTCCTGTCTATTTGCATTCGTGACAAATATTGATTGGAAGACAGACATTGTAAATTTTCCCTTTTTTGTTTGCTGCAAATCTGTTTTACCATAAAGATTCCCATTTGATTCCCTGATGCAGTTATTTGAGATTCTTTTGAAGTCACAGTCTGGAATGCCATCAGATTAGTAAACTGGAGGGACCTTGGTACTTCCCTTTCCTTTCTATTTCCCACATATTATTGTCCTTTGTTACTTCTTAGCCAGAATATTAGAAACCTTTTGTTTTTCTTGTGTATTTTTTTCTGTTTTATTGGTTATATCTGAAAGGATCATAAGTACAGGTTCTACTTTTCTTTCTTGGCTAGAATTGTAATTCTAAATAATTGATTTTATTTATTTTTGTTTAATAATATATACTTTTAATATTGTAAATTCTCCTTTATACATTAATATAATTGCATCTCATATATTCAGAGCTCTTATTATGTCACTAAAATATATGTGATATTTATTTTATTTTATTTTATTTTTTAAAAATTTTTTGACAGACAGAGTGGACAGTGAGAGAGAGAGAAATGTCTTCCCTTTTTTTTTTGCCATTGGTTCACTCTCCAATGGCCGCCGCGGCCGGCGCGCTGCAGCCGGCGCATCGAACCGATCTGAAGCCAGGAGCCAGGTGCTTCCTCCTGGTCTCCCATGTGGATGCAGGACTTGGGCCATCCTTCGCTGCCTTCCCGGGGCCACAGCAGAGAGCTGGACTGGGAGAAGAGCAACCGGGACAGAATCCGGTGCCTGATATTAATTTCATTGATTCCTTTGCACAAAAATGTTTTCTGCATTTTACAAATATGCATAGATTTTAGTGATATATTTTTGCTTTTGAGTTCTAATTTATTTCTCTTTTCGTCAGAGAACCTAGTATGTATGTCTTTAATTGAGTCAAAATTGTTTAGACTTTGTGCATAACATTTGATTTATTTTATTGAATATTCTCTGTGTTCTAGGAAAAAAAGTTGTTTCCCATTTATTGACATCAATGTTCTCTAAATATCATTATGTCACTTTGGTTGTGATGTTCACATTTTCTCTATCCTCACTGATTTACTTTCTAAGGTCCTATTGATTACTTGTGAAGCATGTTAAAATGTCCAGCTATGATTGTGAACATGTCTGTTTTTCTATTTAATGTCAATTATTGACTCATGTGTCATGAAATACTTTCATTAGTTGAATTCATATTTAATATTGTTACATTATCCTAAATATCGACACTTTGGTGTTATGAACTTCCTTCATTTCTAGTAATCAAGATTTCTTAGTCTATATGTCCATTTGGTTTGACATGAATAAAACAGGGGTTTTATATGGTTAGAGAGAGAATGAAATCCTCTTTCCAATGCACCTATATTTAAAATGGTTTTCTTATAAACAGAATGCATTTCCAATTTATTTGGTGGGCTAATATTTGTTTTTAATATGGTTATTGAATCATTTACAAATAACGTTGTATTCATAATGGTTGTGTTTAATTTACCTACTTTTTCTCTAATTTCTCTTGATTTCATTATCTATTCATAAGTTACATTTCCTTGCCTGCTTTCTTCAGAATAAAGGAATATTAGCGTTTAATTTTTAAAAAAAGACTCATTGTATTTAATTGAAAGGTAGTGTGACAGATAGAGGAGGGTGGAGACAGATAGAGATCTTCCACCCAATGGTTCACTCCCCAGATCACTTCAGTAGCTCAATCTGGGCCAAGGCAAAGCCAGGGACCAGAACTCCATCCAGATCTCTCACACAGGTGGCCAGGACCTAAATACTTGGGCCATCTGCTGCTGCCTAGGAGCTGAATGGGAAGCAGAGCAGCCAAGACAGCACTCTGAAATGGGGTGCCGGGATCACAATAGGCAGCTTAGCCTGCTGCTCCACAGTGCCAGCCCATGGTGTTTCATTTTATCTTTTCCACTCAGCTTTTAAGTTTCCCTTCTGTGGTTGTATGTCTGTGTGTGTTTGCATGAGAGGTTACAACATGGTTCTTAAATTATTGCAGTCTTTCTCATGGAGGTCTAAATTTCTAATGTATCATTTCTTCCTAAATAATTTGGTTTAGCACTTTTTGTGACTTGTGTATATTGACAACAAGTTTTCTCAAATACCAACTTTCATTTATGTTTACTTCATTTTTAATAGACTCATTGTATGTAAATGTTTATAAATATATGTTTTCCTTTATATTGATCAGTGTATCTACAGATATTTTTAAATAGAACATTGCTAAGTCAAACAACTGTGTTATCCATGGTTACACATCTGTAACTATGAAATTGTTTTTTCTGTTATGGGTCACTTTTTTGCATCTTTGTATATCTAGTATTTTTGTTTGTATATTATGTATCCTAGGTATTTTTTTTTTTGACAGGCAGAGTGGACAGTGAGAGAGAGAGACAGAGAGAGAAAGGTCTTCCTTTGCCGTTGGTTCACCCTCCAATGGCCGCCGCGGCCGGTGCGCTGCAGTTGGCGATCCGAAGGCAGGAGCCAGGTGCTTTTCCTGGTCTCCCATGGGGTGCAGGGCCCAAGCACTTGGGCCATTCTCCACTGCACTCCTGGGCCACAGTAGAGAGCTGGCCTGGAAGAGGGGCAACCGGGACGGAATCCCGTGCCCCTACCAGAACTAGAACCTGGTGTGCAGGCGCCCCAGGCAGAGGATTAGCCTATTGAGCTGCGGCGCTGATGGTATTATGTTTAGATGTTTCAGATTTATTTTTTAATCTTACTCTGCAGATTTTTGAGTTTTATTCTAGCAATAAATTAATTATAAGCACATTAATCTTTGGTAAGTTTAGTTTTATGTTTTCATGAAATTGGCCTTTTTCAGTTTTATCTTTGTTTTTACAGTGTAGTCTTTATCATAATTTACTATATTCTTTTCTAAGACGTGGCTCATATTGGATTTCAGTGAAGGCTTGAGGTTTTGACCAAATACCTCCAACATATTAGGATTTCTACTATACAGTATCTCCTTGATTTCTGATGTGATTGAAATCTTATTCAGCTCATCTCACTTTGCAGTTATTGCTTCCTGATGCATTTCTTGGAGTGATATTCGTTTGGTTTAATTGCAGATACACGGCTGAAGTTTTGTGCATGCGTATTTTAGAAGACAATCTGTGTTTCTATCCACTCTCAGGTATCTTTGTCAACTTCTGGTTGCTCTGGCAGCCCCATGTTCCAATAGCTGATTCTGTATCACAGTGTATTTTACATGTGCTGCTAGAACACTTTACTCTAAACACAATATGGACTAGAGGATTCCTCCCATCAAAAGACATGAGGTTTACCTGATTTTCTTGCTTTATTTCAAGTATTATTTTCTGTCTAGTTTTAGTTGGTCTCTTGATGTTTCAAGTATTTTCAGTTTTTAATTGTATGTGTAGTTTATATAATATTTAACTATAAATGCTTATAGTTTTATAATTATTCGTAGCTTATAATTGGTTTGGCAAAAGGATAATTCTGATGTCTACTCTTTTACCACTATTAGAAATGGAACTCCTAACATTAAAATTTTATTTTAGGAGTTACACATATAATAATTCTTTTATTTTAAAATTAGAGATAAAATGAGTGAAACTTCAAAGATCTAAGTCAATTATTTTAAGAAAATTACTAGTAAAATGTTATTCTAAAAATAGTTAGGATTTAATTGTAATAATTGTAACAGAATGAATTAATGTTATAGTTATCATTTTGTTCAATTCATTAACAAAATGCATTATTTTATGAATTACTTTGTTTGATTAATCCTATAATCTTATAGGCTAAATATTATTTTGTTAGTTTAGAGATAATGAAAGGAGGTTCATGTAACTAATCTGCTTGCCCAAGATTGTCTGTTAGGTTGAAGGACCATTTACTTTCGTAAATCCAAATTTAATTTGTAGACTCTGCTATAGAGAAATAGAATAATCTCTCATGAACTGGATTGTTGACTTTTTTCAGGAAGAATAAAAATATGGCTGCTATGATGAAGCTTCAGTTATATTGATTCGGGAAAAATGGACCTATGAGTGGATTTGTATGTTATGAATTCTCATTTTCCCATATTATAAGTATGGACCATTATTTTGTTATATAGAATTGTTGTCCCAACCTAAATTTTTATTTCTGACGTGATATTTTTTGTCGAGATTTTTGAGGTACCAAGTATTTACAGGTCGGAAAGCTCTTGTATCTTTTTCTTCCCACGCATATTGAAGTCCTCAGAAATCTCTTACTTTTCAGCTTCAGAAGTCATTTGTTTATAGTGGACTTTTTGTCCCTCTTACTTGAGCCTTCAACACATTTGTGCTGCTATTACAGAATCCTGGAAGCTGGGTTATTTATAGTGGACAGAAGTTGACTGGTTCGGTTCTGGAACCTGGACAAAAAGGGGCCAAACCTGCTCTTTTATTAGGAAGCTGCTCCCTCATCAGTGAACCCACTATCACAATAATAACATCATTAATCCATTAATGAAGGCTGAGCCCTCATGACCTCATTACCTCTCCTTAGGCTCCACCTCCCCATGCTATTCCATTGGAGATTAAATTTCCAGCACATGGTACTTTGGGGTACATGTTCAAACTGTAGAATGCAAGCAGCACTTACCACGATCATGTAGGCATTTTTAAAAATTATCTTCTATTGCAGCACTTTGACCAAACCACAAACTTAGCCAACATCTTCACATAGCATCCTAAGAAGTCAAGGCCCATTGTTAATGAAAATTAATGGACATATAAAAATTTTTCATGCTTATTTGGTATCTTGTGATGTTTTGACAAAAGTTTACAATTCACAATCTCCAGTTAGGACAATATATCTCTCAGTTATTTAAAATTCCTTTATTATGAAGACATCCAAAATCTTATCATCTAGATTTTTATAGAGAAACATATAACATATTATCTATAGTCATACTGTGCAATAGAATACCAGGGCTCTTTACTCCTATAACTATTGCTTAGTACCCATCAATCAATCCCTCCCCATCCCTTACTGTTCTCTTGTCTTCCGGCCTCTGCTAACCATCATTATATTGTTATCTTCTGCTTAATCACCTTGTTTTAGACTCCACATATAAATGGGATATATGATACTTGTCTTTCAATGCTTGGCTTATTTCACTTAACATAATGAATTCCAGTTAACATAATGACCCCAATTCCATTCATGTTGTAAATGACAAAATCTCATTCTTTATTATGACTGATTTGTATTTCCTGTTGCATATATACCACAATTTCTTTACCCATTACTCACTAAATGGGCACTTGGGTTGTTTCCATTTCTGGGCTATTGTGAAATAGTACTGTAATAAACATGGATATGTCATTGTGTCTCTGACAGATATATTTTCCTTTGAATATATACTGAGGATATTTCTATTGGCTATCTGCCAGTTGTGTGATTACTGGATCATATGG
This sequence comes from Sylvilagus floridanus, assembly GCA_949820135.1. Classification (NCBI taxonomy): domain Eukaryota; kingdom Metazoa; phylum Chordata; class Mammalia; order Lagomorpha; family Leporidae; genus Sylvilagus; species Sylvilagus floridanus. The sequence goes on along the minus strand of OX463236.1, from coordinate 29,152,596 downwards.
TAGTTCTATTGTTAGTTTGTTTTTACTTTTTATAATTTTTTTTTTAGTTTGGAAACCTCAGTAGTTTTCTACAATGGCTGTGATAATTTACCACCAATAGAGTACAAGTGTTCCCTTTTTTTTCTGCATCCTTGTCAGCACTTGTTATTATTTTTTTTAACTTTTATTTAGTGAATATAAATTTCCAAAGTACAGTTTATGGATTACAATGGCTCCCCCCCCCCACAACTTCCCTCCCACTCGCACCCCTCCCATCTCCCACTCCCTTTCCCATTCCATTCACATCAAGATTCATTTTCAATTATCTTTATATACAGAAGATTGATTTAGTATATATGAAGTAAAGATTTCATCAGTTTACACCCACACAGAAACACAAAGTGTAAAATACTGTTTGAGTACTAGTTATAGCATTACTTCACATTGGACAACACATTAAGGACAGATCCCGCATGAGAAGTAAGTACACAGTGACTCCTGTTGTTGACTTAACAATTTGACACTCTTGTTTATGGCGTCAGTAATCTCCCTAGGCTCTAGTCATGAGTTGCCAAGGCTATGGAAGCCTTTTGAGTTCGCTGATTTCGATCTTATTCCGACAGGGTCATAGTCAAAGTGGAAGTTCTCCCCTCCTTCTTTGATGGCACTTTTCTTTCCACTGGGATCTCACTTGCAGAGATCTTTCATTTAGGTTTTTTTTTTTTTTTTTTTTTTTTTTTTTTTTTTTTTTTTTTTTTTTTTTGCCAGAGTGTCTTGGCTGTTCATGCCTAGAATATTCTCATGGGCTCTTCAGCCAGATCCGAATGCCTTAAGGGCTGATTCTGAGGCCAGAGTGCTCTTTAGGACATCTGTCATTCTATGAGTCTGATGTGTATCCCACTTCCCATGATGGATCGTTCTCTCCCTTTTTGAGTCTATCAGTTAGTATTAGCAGACAGTAGTCTTGTTTTTGTGATCCCTTTGACTCTTAGACCTATCAGTGTGATCAACTGTGAACTGAAATTGATCACTTGGACTAGTGAGATGGCATTGGTACATGCAACCTTCACTTGTTATTTTTATATATTTTTAAAAATTTTTATTTAAGGTATACAAATTTCATGTAGTTCATACATACAGGTTTAGCAACGTGATAGGAAATGTGACTGGAATGAGGTTATATTTCAGTGTGATTTCGATTAGTGATGTTGAGCATTGATGATTGTTGCTGGTTAGTGATTTGACCCTGATGATTAATGATGTTGACCATTTTTCATGTACCTATTGGTCATTTGCATCTCTTCCTTTGAGAAATGTCTGTGTAAGATCGTCTGCTGGCTGCAGTTCTTAAATTGGACTTTTATTTATTTATTTTTTGCTGTTGAGTTTCTTGAGTTTCTTATTTGGTCTGATTATTAGCCCCTTGTCAGATTTATAGCTTCAAACGTTTTCTTTCATTCTGAAATCTCTTAACTGTTGAGTGTTGCCTCTGCTGTGCAGAAGCTCTTCAGTTTGAGCAATCCCATTTGTCTTTTTGCTTTTGTTTCCTGTGCCTTTGGGATCTGATTAAAAAAAAAATTCTTGCCCATCCCAATGTCTTGAAACGTTTCCTCCACATTTTGTTCTAGTAGTTTCAGTTTAAAGTCTTGCATTTAGAACTCTGATTCTTTCTGAGTTGGGTTTTGAATGCAGTGAGGCACAGATGTACTCTTTATTCTTCTACACGTGGATATTCAGGTATCCTGTATTGTTTATTAAGGACTGTGCTTTTTTCAATGCCTGTTCACAGCACCTTTGTCAAAGATCAGTCCATTTTAGATTCGTAGATTTACTTCAGGGGCTTCTATTCTGTTCCATTGGCTTATGGATTTATTTTTATGCCAAATCCATGCTATTTTAATTACTACAGCTTTGTAGTAATTAACTCTATTTCTGAACAACCAAAGAATCAAGGAAGAAATTAAAAAATAAATTAAAATATTTATTTAACTGAATGAAAGTGGAAACATAACATATCAAAACTAGTGGGGAAGGGCCGGCACTGTGGCGCAGTGGGTTAACGCCCTGGCCTGAAGTACCTGCATCCCATATGGGCACTGGTTCAACACCCGGCAGCTGCACTTCCAATCCAGCTCTTTGCTGTGGCCTGGGAAAGTAATAGAAGATGGCCCAAGTCCTTGGACCCCTGCATCCACGTGGGAGACTCAGAAGAAGCTCCTGGCTCCTGGCTTTTGATCGGCGCATCTCCGGCTGTTGCGGCCAATTGGGAGTGAACCATCGGATGGAAGACCTCTCTCTCTCTCTGTCTATCCTCTCTGTGTAACTCTGACTTTCAAATAAATAAATAAATCTTTAAAAAAAACTAGTGGGGTACAGGGGCCAACGCTGTGGCGTTGCAGGTAAAGCCACTGCCTTCAGTGCCATAATCCCATATGGGCACCAGTTTGTGTTCCAACTGCTCCACTTCTGATCTGGCTTTTTACTATGGCATGGGGAAGCAACAGTAGATGGCCCAGGCCCCTGCACCTTTGTGGGAGACCTGGAAGAGACTTCTGGCTCCTGGCTTTGGATTGGCGCAGCTCCGGACATTGCGGGCAACTGGCGGCTGAACCAGTGGATGGAAGACCTCTCTCTCTCTGTCCCTCCTTCTCTCTCTGTGTAACACTGTGTAACTCTGTGTAAATCTTAAAAACAAACAAACAAACAAACAAAAAAACTAGTGGAAAACTAATGCACCTAGGAAGGCAGTTCATGATAGCCCAAGTACTTGGACACCTGGCCATCCCTGTGAGAGACCAGGAGGAGTCCCTGGCTCCTGGCTTTCCCTGGCCCAGACCTGGCACTGTCGACCATTTGGGGAGTGAATCAGAGGATTGAAGAGTCTGTCTCTCTGTCTGTCTGTCTGTCTCTCTCTCTTTCTCTCTCTCCTTTCTCCGTCACTCTACCTTTCAAAAAATAAATCCTCAGTTAAAAAAAGAGAACAAGCCAACAACTAATATCATTCAAGTGGAGAAAAGCTGAAGTTCATCTCTTTAAGGTCTGGAACAAAACAGAGATGTTACTTTCATCACTGTTACTCAATTTAATACTGGAAGTCTGAGGCCAAGCAATTATGCAAAAGAGAGGCCAGCGCTGTGGCTCAGTATGTTAATCCTCTGCCTGTGGCACCATGTGGGCACGGGTTCGAGTCCCAGCTGCTTCACTTCCTATCCAGCCCTCTGCTGTCACCTAGGAAAGCAATAGAAGATGGCCCAAGTCCTTGGGTCCCTGCAGCTGTGCGGAAGACCCAGAGGAAGTTCCTGGCTCCTGGCTTCGGATTGGCTCAGTTCTGTCCATTGCAGCCAATTGGGGAGTGAACCAGCGGATGGAAGATCTTTCTCTCTCTTCCTCTCACTGTCTGTAACTCTACCTCTCAAATAAGTAAATAAAATCTTTGAAAAATTATGCAAAAGAAAGAATTAAATGACATTCAAATAAAAAAGAAGTCAAATATTTGTTTGCAAATGATATGAGCTTATATTTAGGAAGTCCAAAGGATTACCAAAAAGTTAGTAGAACTAATAAACGCATTCACCAAAGTTTCAGGATACAAAGTCAACATGCAAAATTCACTAGTGGTGTTACAAATTATAGTGAAATATTGGGTGGCAGGGGCCCAAGAACTTGAGCCATCTTCTGTTGCTTTACCAGCCATATTAGCAGGAAGCTGGATCACAAGTGGGGAAGCCAGGATTTGAATTCCAGGATTGCAGGAGGTGGCTTTACCTACTATGCCACAACCCTGGCCCTGGAATGCTCTCTCAATGTCTGTTAAGTTCTGTTGATCAAGGGTGCCATTTAACTCCTCTGTTTTTCTGTTGATTTGCTATCTGGATGATCTGTCCATTTCTGAAAGTGGGTTGTTAAAATTCCCTGCTGTTACTATTACTGATTCGGAGTCTATCGTCCCCTTTAGGTCTATTAATGTTTGCTTGATGCATTTAGAGTCTTCAACACTTTGTAAATATATAATATGTATATAATTCTTATATATTATATAATAATATATAATACATGTATGTACATATATATTTATCTGATTATACTATATAATATATAGTATATTATAATTTATATGCACATTAATGTAATACTTATATTAAATAATATGATATGAACATTCTACATTGTATTAATAAATATATATAGACGGGGGCAGGAACCATGGCTCACTTGGTTAATACTCCGCCTGCGGCATCAGCATCCCATATGGACCTTGGGTTCTAGTCCTGGTTGCTCCTCTTCCAGTCCAGCTCTCTGCTGTGGCCTGGAAAGGTAGTGGAGGATGGCCCAGGTGCTGGGGCCCTGCTCCTGCATGGGAGTCCAGGAGGAGGCACCTGGCTCCTGGCTTTGGATCGGCACAGTACCGGCTGTGGTGGCCATATGGGGAGTGAACCAATGGAAGGAAGACCTTTCTCTCTGTCTCTCTCTCACTGTCATTAACTCTACCTGTCAAATGAAAAAAAAATCTAAATAGACTATTACACGTTTTCATATATAGTATATTATTGCCTCCTGTTGCTGGATCAGCCTTATTTATTACACAATGACCTTCCTTGATGTTTTTGTGGCTTCTTATTTGATATTTTATCTGATAGACTATGACTACTTCTGCTTTAGTTTGGTTTATAATTGCATGGATTTTCTTATTCTATCCTTTTGTTTTCAATCTATGTGTATCCCTAGAATTGTAGGCAAGTTTTTGAAGCATAATATAGTTGGTTCTTGTTTTTTTCTTGATTTTTTTCATCCAGAACTTACTATTGCCATTTTGCTAGTTGTTTTGTATTTTTATTAGAGTTCCTTTCTTCTCTCCCTCCCTCTCTTACCATCTTCTTTTCTGGTTAACTGATTTTCTCTAGGGATGTTCTTTGATTCTTCACTTATTATTTTTCATAAGTCTACTATATATTCTTCTTTGTGATAATTAAGAAACTTACCAAAATTTCTTTGGTTGTAAGAAGCTATTTTGAAATGATAGCCACTTAACATTGATTGTAAATAAAGGAAAAGGAAGAAGGAAAAGAGATGAAGATTGCTAATAATAAACTAAAAGAATACTATAATAAACTGTATAATTGTACTTTGTTCTATTTTGAATTTTTGATGTACTCTTTAATTATTACTTTTAACTTTATATTTTAATGTAGTTATTAATATTTTAATTTGTTATCTTTTAGACTGTATACTAAAGATTTGGATGTTTTATCTACCATGTTTATAATAATAGAGTATTCTGAATTTGTATGATTACGTTCACATTGAATTTCTACCTTCTGTTGTTTTTTTTTAATTAGTGTTTCTTTCAGTTTGAAGAAATCGTTTTTGCATTTCATTTCTTGTAAGACTAGTCTGATGGTAACTAATCTTTCATGTTTTTTTTTTTTTTTTGGTCTGAGAATGTCTTTATGTTTCCCTCATAACTGAAGGATAGCTTTGCTGGGAACAGCACAATTGGCTGGAAATTACTTTCTTTATAATTCTCGAAGTCTCATCCCACTCCATTACTGCATGTGAGGTTTCTGCTGATAAGTCTGCAGACGGGAAAACTGGCACTCCTTTATGTGTTTTTATTTTCTCTTGTACTATTGAGAAGCCATTCTTTATCCTTGGAGAGATTGATGAAGTGAGGTAGACTAGATTGGGTTGATTTTTTTTAGTTAAAGTTTTTATATTTGTTTTTATCTTATTTGAAAGGTAGTGAGATACAAAGCAAGAGACAGAGACAGCCGGCGCCCCGGCTCAATAGGCTAATCCTCCGCCTTGTGACGCTGGCACACCGGGTTCTAGTCCCGGCCAGGGCGCTGGATTCTGTCCTGGTTGCTCCTCTTCCAGGCCAGCTCTCTGCTGTGGCCAGGGAGTGCAGTGGGGGATGGCCCAAGCGCCTGGGCCTTGCATCCCATGGGAGACCAGGATAAACACCTGGCTCCTGCCATTGGATCAATGCAGTGTGCTGGCGGCAGCACGCCGGCCGTGGTGGCCATTTGAGGGTGAACCAATGGCAAAAGGGAGACCTTTCTCTCTGTCTCTCTCTCTCTCTCACTGCCCACTCTGCCTGTCAATAAATAAATAAATAAATAAATAAATAAATAAATAAATAAAAGAGACAGAGACAAACATAGAGATAGATAAGATCTTCCATCTACTTGTTCACTCTCCAGATGTCTGCAATAGCTAAGGTAGAGCCAGGACAATGTCAGGAGCCTGAAACCTAATCCAAATCTCCTATGTGTGTTAGGAGCTGAACTATTTGACTCACTACTGGGTGCCTCCTCAGGTGTGCATTAGTGAGAACCCAGAAGTGGAGGTAAAGTTCAAACCCAGGCACTCTATATGGGATGCCAATGTTCCAAGTGGTATCTTACCTAATGGACAAACACCTTTCCCTGGTTGAGTTGAATCGATCTGGTGAACTTTCACCTTGTTATACTTAGATACTCATATCTTTTCTTCAAGTAGTTTTCTGTTAATCTCTGAATATGCTTTCTACCCTTCTGTTGTTCAAGTTTCACTTGAATCCTAGTATACTTGATGTTTACTCTTTTTTTTTTAAGATTTATTTATTTATTTGAAAGTCAGAGTTACACAGAGAGAGAAGAGGCAGCGAGAGAGAGAGAGAGGTCTTCCATCCAATGGTTCACTCCCCAACTGGCTGCAACAGCAGGAGCTGCGCTGATCCGAAGCCAGGAGCCAGGAGTTTCTTCCGGGTCTCCCACATGGGTGCAGGGGCCCAAGGACTTGGGCCATCTTCTACTGCTTTCCCAGGCCACAGCAGAGAGCTGGATTGGAAGTGGAGCAGCTGGGTCTTGAAACGGCACCCATATGGGATGCTGGTACTTCAGGCCAGGGAGTTGACCCACTGCGCCACAGCGCTGGCCCCAATGTTTACTCTTTTAAAAGATTTTATTTATTTATTTGAAAGTCAAGGCTACAGAAAGACAGGGAGAGACAGAGAAATCTTCCATCTGGTGGTTCACTCCGCAGATGGCGCCCCTGGCCAGAACTTGCCCAAGTCAAGGCCAGAAGCCAGGAGCTTTTTCTGGCTGTCCTACATGGGTGTCTGGGGCCCAAATAATTGGGCCATCTTTTGCTGCCTTTCCCAGGCCATTAGCAGGGAGCTGGATTGGACATGGAGCAGCCTGGGCACAAAGCTGCCCCTACATGGAATGCCAGTGTCACAGATGGCAGCTTTGCCTGCTGCCCCATAACACTGGTCCCTGATGTTTACTCTTGACATGATGTTCCACCATTCTGGTACATTTCCTTAATTCCTCTTCCTTCTTTTTGATGTTTTATCCTTCAACTATGTATTTTTGACCACTCTGTTTTGGAGCTCTTTGATTCTCTTTTCTGTTTGATCCATTTTGTTTTTGAAACCTTTTCTTGCAATTAAATTTTGCTTAGTTTTGTTTCCAACTGAAGATTTTCTGTTTGACTTGTTAATTACTTGTATCTCTCTGTTAAATCTGTTAAGTCTCTGTTAGAGTAGTAAATAATTTCTCTGTGTTCTCTCGAATTTTGTTAAGTTTCTTTAAACCAACTATTTAAAAATCTTTGGTCATTTGAGCTTTTTGGTTCCTAGATGATTGGTTTTGGGTAACATTTACTTATTTATTTATTTAGGTTTGTTTGAGCAGATCATGGCTCCCTAGAAGTTTCCGATGCTTGTTGGAGTAGGGTATGATCTGTGCACTGAAATGACATTTGTAATAATCAGGTTTGGTTTGTGGCTTTTCTTCCAGAATTCTAGTTTATTTATTTCTTCTGAGTTTATGGGCAGCTTTTCTATCTCAGCACCAGATGTTGTCCTTGGTCAGTATTTTCAGCACATCAGCTGTTGGTGTGTTTTCACTGTTTCAGTTCTAACTACTCACCAAGTTCAAATTCGTTACAAATCCAAAGTTGATATATTGTTCAGAATGACCTGTGGAAGGGCCTAAAAAGGCAGAGTGCACTCTGTAAGCCCTTTTCTCAGGTTGGGGTAGGCACACACAACTATCCATGTGTCCATCAATGCCATGATGCTAGATCACACCCAGAGTCCACGTAGATCAGCACAGTTTGGAAATAGGACTGAAGTCCACATTTATAATCAGTTTACTTCTGAGATGGATTCAGTGTCTAATTCTGCTCCTACCAGCCACTGATGGTCCTTTGTTTGGTTACATGCATACATTGGATTGGGTCTTCTTTTTTTTTTTTAAGATTTACTCATTTATTTGAAAAACAGAGTCTCTCTCACTCTCTCTCTCTCTCTCTCTATCCCCCCCCATACACACATACACACATACACATAGAGAGAGAGAGAGAGAGAGAGAGAGAGAACAGAGAGAGAAAGACACAGAGAGAGATCTTCCATCTACTGATTCACTCTCCAGATGGCTGCAGTTGCTAAGGCTGGGCCAGGCCCAAGACAGGAGCCAGGAGCTTCTTCTGGGTTTCCTACATGGGTGGCAGGGGCCAAAGGACTTTGGCTATCCTCCAGTGCTTTCCCAGCTACATTATCAGGGAGCTGGATTGTATGCAGAGAAGTCAGGACTCAAACCTGTGCCCATATGGGATGCCACAGACATCTACACCACAGTGTCAGACAGTGATTGGATATTCTGATGTCGCATCATAGCCAGAGGAATTGATGCCATACTGCACATGTGTACATAGTTATTGATGATTTTTTCCCATACAAATACTGATCTGTATGCCTGGCAAGGGTTAACACCATTGTTTTGTACTAGCAAACAGAACAGAAATGGTTATAAGCAGGCAGTAACTACGGTTGAAGCATGCATAGGCAAGCAGTTAAAGACCACATTTCATTTTCAGGGTATGTTTTCTTTTTTTTTTTCTGATCTTGGGGAGATCTCTACCACACAGGCACTGGGTTAGGAACAGGGACCATTATGTTCTTACTGGTTTTGGTTTCACTATTCCAACAATAAATCCCATGACAGTCCTATGGTTCTTTATCATTTCCCTGAGTTTGAAGGGAAGATGATAAAGCAGCCTCTTGGTTGTCCAGTCAGGTACTAGCCTGGGTCAAATCTCGTCACATTGAGCCTTATAAAGTCTTGGGTGTAAAAGCCTGGTCTGCTTGGGACTGGCAGTGATACACGTGCCCAGTGGATAGAATCTTGCTCCACTTTTTTTTTTTTTTTTAAGATTTATTTATTTATTTGAAAGGTACACAGACAGAGGAGAAGTAGAGAGAAAGAGAGAGAGAGAGAGAGAGACAGATCTTCCATCTGATGGTTCACTCCCCAGTTGGCCACAATGGCTGGAGCTGCACCAATCTGAAGGCAGGAGCCAGGAGCTTCCTCTGGGTCTCCCATGCAGGTGCAGAGGAGGCCAGGGACTTCGGACATCTTCTCCTGCTTTCCCAGGCCATAGCAGAGAGCTGGATTGGAAGTGGAGTAGCTGGGTCTCGAACTGGTGCCCATATGGGATGCCGGCACTTTAGGCCAGGGCGATAACCCACTACACCATTGGATCCCTGTCACTACCTGGGAGACTTGGGTTTATATCCCAGCTCCTGATTTCAGCACGGACCTGAGCTGGCCTTGGTGGATATTTAGTGAGTGAACTAGAAGATGGCAGCTCCTTCTTTTGGTCTGTTACTATCTCTATGCCTTTTAAAATAAAATAAATAAATACATAAATAAATAATTTTAAAGACGAGAATATATTCGCTTAAGCAAAATGCATTTATTCTTTCTAGAGAATTGGCTTCCAAGTAAAGCAGACCAAGTCACATAGAAATCTGTTAAGACCCATCTCACGCACACAGACATGCACACACACACATGCACATACAGAGAGAGAGAGAGATTAATGGATGTAACTTTGAAAGACATTTCCAAACAAAATAAATTTATCAATGTTAGAACGCTGGTAGGCAATGCTTCACCTCAATTAACTGCTTCAATAATTCAGGTATTATTACTGCAGTACTGAATTAGACTTGGGCAAAGTCTATCACAAATTATGTCTTACAGAGCTTAGCACTGTTCAAATGTTGGACCAGTTCTTAATAGCTTGAAATGTATTGGATTTTATATTTTCTTTTTCTCCATGTTTTATTTTTATGTGTCATAGGAAATGTATATGTGACATTTAGGACTATCAACAAATTACTTTTAGCCTATCAAAGCTTATATTTTGTCTCATAATTCTTACCATATTCTGATATCATGCATTTAAAACCCTATTTCTAACTTTCTCTTCTTGTTTATGTGAAGGAGGGCTGGTTATTAATTTCTAGCCTATGCTGCACTTCCTCAAAAATTTTTACTCCCTAATCACTAGGACCTACACATATGTTTACTCTTATGTGGAAAAACAAATTTTGCCAGTGTGAATAAATTAAAGACCTTGACTTAGAGAAGTTAGCCTGCATAGTCAGGGTGGGCCTAATGCAATCATGAGAATCCTTGAAAGTAGAAATCTTTCCCTCCTGTGGCCAGAGAAAGAATTACTGACATCTCAGTTTTAGTTTGATGACTTAGTCTCCTGAAATAAGACTGTTAGATTAGTCCTTAAGACATGAGGGTTTCAATTCAATAATAAGCTTATAGTATATATATACTGCTTAATTTGAATTCTGTCATCACAGCATGCAAGTAAACTAGAGATAACAAATAATAACAAATTTATATGATTTTAAGTTTCCAGAATTGTGATAATTTGTTATGAAAAGAGTAGAAGACTTAAATTGCTTAATATTTTAAAAAATAAAATCAATCCAGATACATGGAAAATATAAATTTTAATATTTTCATTTGAAAATATAAAGAATGAGTATGTATGATGTAATGAATGTTTAACAAGCATTTTATTTTGTTAAAGAGAAATAATTTGTTGAGCTATTCAATGTTTTACCTTAGATAACTTCTAGAGAAATCTAAATAATGATTACTTGCTGCATTATTAGTAAGAAGTACTTAAGACAGATGCATTTCAGTTTAACAAAACACTTAAGGTCTGTATATCTTCTTCAGTTAGGAATTCTGTCATCATAATATGTGAGTAAAACTAGTTAGAGAAAAATCTCTGCAGAATTGAATTTTATTCTAGAATGAAGATTCTAATTTAGATAACACAGGAGGATGAAAACATACTGGGAATTTCAACTTTTGTATTTCATAGATGCTTGTTTTTTTTTTTTTAAGATTTATTTATTTATTTGAAAGTCACAGTTACACAGAGAGGAGAGGCAGAGAGAGAGGTCTTCCGTCCGATGGCTCACTCCTCAGATGGCCACAAAGGCCGGAGCTGCGCCAATCCAAAGCCAGGAGCCAGGAGCTTCTTCCAGGTCTCCCATGCAGGTGCAGGGCCCAAGGACCTGGGCCATCCTCCACTGCTCTCCCAGGCCACAGCAGAGAGCTGGACTGGAAGAGGAGCAGCCTGGACTAGGACCAGCACCCATATGGGATGCTGGCGCTTCAGGCCAGGGCATTAACCTGCTGCGTCACAGCGCCGTCCCCCATAGATGCTTTTCTTCAACATATCTGAGGATTATTTTATCCTTGTTATCTCCAAAGAATTTTTAATATTCTGATTATACTCTAAATATTTAAACTTTTCTGAATTTTCATTTTCAATGTACAAAATTCTGGTTATCATCTGTAATTCCTCCCTCTCTCTTAAATTCATTTCCAACTAATTCAAATTCTTTTCAATTCTTTTTTTTAAAAGGTTTCATTCACTTTTTGAATGTCATAGTTGCAGAGAGAGAGGGAGACAGAGAAACAGAGAGAGATCTTCTATCAGCTCTTTCACTCCCTTGATGGATGCAATTACTGGATCTGGGCCAGGCTGAAGCCAGGAGCCAGGAGCTGCATCTGGGTCTCTCACATGGGTGCAGGGGCCCAAATACTTGGGCCATCCTCAGTTGCTTTTCCCAGACCAATAGCAAGGAACTGGATCAAAGGTATTATAGCAGCCAGGACATGAACCAGCACCCATATGGGATGCCAAAGTTATCTGATGCAATATAATTCTGGGCCCAAGTCTTTCCAATTCTGTTTCCTAAATATTTCTCAAAATCACACATCTCCCTCCCTTACTACCACTGCCTTGGTCCAGACCACTGGAATTATTGTCCTAGTTTCCTTTCTAAACCCTAAACCCTAACTTTTGCCTTTTTCTAATTCAGCCTCCAAAAGAAGAAAATAACATCTTTCTAAAGAGTAGCTCTAAGAAAATGTTGAAGCAGGAATAACATACAGTTAGAAGAGTTTGATGAGAGGGCCTGATGCACGTATCGTAACGGTTATTGAGACTAAGAAAATATATTTTCTACAAAATAGAGTCTTGGCAACAGTAGAGGGTGCTAAATTCCCCAGGACACTAGTAGGAGTGTGATAATTAAATGCCTTCAGTAAACGCTCACTGCTCTCTCTATTGTTGTATACCAGCAGCAATGGAGCCCCAGACTCTGGTTGGTCTCATTTAAACACATTAAGAAAATTTAATATTTTTCATACTTCATTCTATGATTGTGGAATTCACCTTCCTACAAGCAATATAATTATTTTAAAATATTGAAATTGGTTATTAAAATTTATCATGCATATTCAACTTATGCTACCAGTATACTGATATTCTTGTGTAGAGGTGTAAATAGTAATGTGAATAGTAGCAGTCATCCAAATTAGGAAGTGGCCAACACAGTGAATCAGGTTATTGGCTATCATGATTCAAATGATGAATCATAAAATCAAAGCCATATAAGCAGAAAGATAAAGCTGGGTTGCAGTTCAAGGGTGCCTAGAAAGCAAATGAATAGTTGGAATGGAGATCCTAGTGAGATTCTTGACAAAGTTGCAGTGAAGGTAGTTGAACAATTAGGAAAGCTGAGAAGCATGAACAAGGAATGGGAATATTTGCATTAATGATTTGCAATATAAAATTTCAGACAGATGATGATAGATAAGTATGTGGACAATTAAGTTGGAGTACAGATAAGTTGGAGCAAGATAGATACTTAACAGTGTATTGTATAATGAAAGGAACTATTGAGGGAAAATATATGGAGTATATTTTATTTTAACTCTTTTAAATGATTTTCTCTATTTACCCTTTGAAGATTTCTGGATAATTAAGCAGTCTGTAGTTTAATCAGTCAATTTAAACTATATCTTATTGAATAAATCATGCATGAAAATAACATTATAAATAAGATTAAATGAAATACACAACTGAGGAAATCATGCCCATTTTATTTCTTCTGTGGTCTGTTTATCTAGTTGTTGTTGTTGTTGTTGTTTTCTTTTAGCAGTGTCCAAAACCTAGCTATGGGTCAGTGGATTTTGGAAACATTAATGAAAACTTCAATTATTCATGTATGCTTTTAACAGAACTGTATTATGCAGTTTGATACCTCAGCAGATATAAAAATAGTGTGAGAAAAGAAACTTCTCCATTAGGAACTTAGGATCTACTACATAGAGGAGAGATTTGGTGGTTTTTGGCCTATATTAAAATATGACAAATTCAGTATTTGATATGGATAGAAAGAAACTGTGTTAAAGCACAGAGGGGGGAATTTATATCTCTAGCTAGAGGAATTAGGGCAGGTTTTAGAGAGAAGGTTGACATTTTATGATCTCAGTGATTGAGTGGAAAACTTACACATGTAAAAAAAAAAATGTTGGGAGGAGATTTCACTTCACAAGAGAAAAACAGCTTCATGAGTGGCCTGAGACCCAGCAGGTAGGAGTTTGAGGGAGACTCCATCCTTGTGTAGTCTCAAGTCTGAACTTGAGCAATCTGGACTTTTCCTGAAAACAACCAGTTGTGTGTGTGTGTGTGTAGATATAAATAGATATTTGTATGTCTCTATCATCTCTATCTATTTATCTATCTATCTATCTATCTATCTATCATCTGTCAAGATTTTAAGGAATTCTTTACATGATAATGGAGACTTGCTGGGTCTGGAATGTGTGGGGATAGACCAGCAAGCTGGAGATGCAGGGAAGAGTTGTAGTTGAAGTCCAAAGACTTTATGCAATTAAAGTCATCAGTTTAGGGGCCGGCACCATGGCTCACCTGGTTAATCCTCCGCCTGTGGTACCGGCATCCCATATGGACGCCGGGTTCTAGTCCTGGCTGCTCCTCTTCCACTCCAGCTCTCTGCTGTGGCCCGGGAAGGCAGTGGAGGATGGCCCAAGTGTTTGGGCTCCTACACCCGCATGGGAGACCAGAAGCACCTGGCTCCTGGCTTCGAATCGGCACAGCGCCGGCTGTGACGGCCATTTGGGTAGTGAACCAACAGAAGGAAGACCTTTCTCTCCATCTCTCTCTCTCACTGTCTATAACTCTACCTGTCAAATAAAAAAAAGTCATCAGTTGATTGGATGAGGATCACTCACAACACACCACATATTAGTCAAAACTCACCAGTGTAAGTGTTAATTTTATATGAATCCTCGCTTTGCACAAACTTTTAGAAAAATGTTTGACCAAATACCTGGGCACTATGGATCAACTAAGTTGACATACAAAGTTAATCATCAGAGACCTGAGGATGAAAAAATGCATTAAAAACACATTCGCGGCTCAATAGGCTAATCCTCCGCCTAGTGGCACTGGCACACTGGGTTCTACTCCCGGTTGGGGCTCCGGATTCTGTCCTGGTTGCCCCTCTTCCAGGCCAGCTCTCTGCTGTGGCCTGGGAATGCAGTGGAGGATGGCCCAAGTGCTTGGGTCCCTGCACCCACATGGGAGACCAGGATAAACACCTGGCTCCTGCCTTCAGATCAACGCAGTGTGCTGGCCACAATGCGCCGGCCACGGCGGCCATTGGAGGATGAACCAACAGCAAAGGAGGACCTTTCTCTCTGTCTCTCTCTCTCTCTCACTGTCCACTCTGCCTGTAAAAAAAAAAAAAAAAAAAACACATTCTCAAGATCTTTTTGTGCTAACTTAAAGGTGTGAACTTTGTGTTTCCTTCACCTTACCTAACAGCATATTTACATAGTCAAATAAGGAACTGTGCTTCCTCCCTCTGTCATTCTGTGTGTGTGTGTGTGTGTGTGTGTACATGCTCACGTACATTAGGAGTGGTTATACTGGAACTGAGCATCTGTGATTTTAGCCCTCAAATTATCCCTAGATCCACTGTGATAGGAGGGGGAAGAAATAGATGGTGAGACTATTAAGGCTTGAAATCAGTGATAGTGAAATGACTCCTAGTACATTCTCTGTTTTCTAGTTTCTGCATGAAGTTGTCAGTACTTATCCATAGAAGACAGAGATGATTTTAGGGAAAGACAATGAGAAGTTATTTTTCCACAGACTGGCATTATATTGTGAAGACAGAGGTTTACTTGCTCCTCCCCTACATCAGAGTTCTGCCTGGTGAGTTATACCCCAACAGACCGAAACCAGATGACAAAATAAATGTCATCTAATTAATCAGTAAAGCAGCCAGCAAGACTCTGCAAAAGCTTCTGATAAAGTGCTCTAAAGAATGTAGTTTGGAGTTAAGAGGATGTTCCTAAACTTGTCTTCTGATTTGAAGAAAACCAGGGCAGGCCAACCAGCCCAGCAATGATGTGATGCCTGGTTTATCTACTCAGGCATGTTAGAGAAGTAGGAATGAAATGAACAAGGGACTCACCTCATCTGAGTGAGTAAACCTGTCTACTGTAAATACAGCCCAATAGACTCCGTCTCTGACGGATCAGAATGTGTGAGGGACGACAAGCTGAGAGAGAAATTGGAGGAGAGTAAGACATGAAGACAGAAAGGCCGGTTGTTTCTCCTGTAGCATTCTGCTAAGATTGTGAAGAATTAACAGAAATATTAGGAGACATGCGAACACAGTTTTTTTCCCTCTCAATCAACATTTCTTCTTAATTTCCATGTGTCTTTGTTTACTATCAATAACATTAAGAAAACCGTGAGGTGATCGACTTAATCTGGTGTCTTCCACCTGGCTCTGAACCATTTTCCACCCATGTATCCTTTACTTTGACACCCAGAAATCCCACCCAGTGTTTAGCATGCACTGTTGACACTTGGAAATCTCACCCACACAGGTCTCGTGCAGCAGTCTTCTTCAGTATACAGCGGCTTTTCTCAGACTCCTAATTCTAAAAAGTAGTGGTAGCAGAGGAATGAGAGGCTCTTGGAGGTCAGACCAAGATGATAATGTTTGAGTGTAACTCACAGTGGAATAAAAATTAATGGTTCTAAAAGTACATATGTACACACTTCCTTGCTTGGGGATTTTTTTAAGGCAAAACTAGAAAAATTTAATAATTCATTCTATTGATATAAATGACAATACAGTGCTGCAATGCATAGAACAAAACCAATGCTGAATTTCACTATGTGATTTATAAAAAAATCACTACATATCCTAACTTCTCTCATACTTCCCTATTGGGTTATGCCAAACACAGAATCCCTTTATTTCAACATTTTTTTTTTTTTGTATTTCAAAAAGAAAAATGGTAGAGCAACCCCTAAGAGAACTGTAATAATTAAGTTCCAAATGCAGTAATATATTTAGAAAAGCACTATGGTTTAATGTATTTGTGCTGCATGAAAAAACTGATGAAATCATCTGTAAATGCCTGAACCACAATTTTTGGTGCCTGATAATAATAAAATATCTTTAAGTATATAAAAATTTTCTTCACAATGATAAAATATACCAATGTAGTTGTTTCGGAACCTTCCAGACATCTGCTGATTATAAATGTAATCTGACTTAAAAACTAGATTCTTTATAAATGCAATGTTTTTATCACTATAGCATACAATAAGAGCAATAACATCTGACTACATTGTAGTTAAGAAGGCAGAGAATGCAGTATGAAATAACTAGCTTATGCTGTAATCCTATTTTGTAAAATGACCTGTTTAACTTTTAAAAAATATAATATTTGTAACTGAATTAAATTGTTTCAATTATGTACAAAGACAATATGGAAGTATAACATTATTTTAAGTCTGTTTAAATGTATCTCTTGACACAATTAAAATAATGAAAAACAAAAGAAGTTGAATTATGTTAAATAAGAATAGAAATATTTCTCACAGAATCAAATTTATTCATTCATATTTTAAATGTATCATATGGTCATATACATTTATACATAATTATTAGACTATACTACATTTTATTATAAGTCAAGTTAATAAATAAAACATGGCTTATTTTTCTCTAAATGTTCATTTGAATTTATACCATAACTTTGGTAAGTGAAGTAAAACTGCTTATTGCCTTTTTCTGCACTAAATCCTCCATCTTTCATTGATCATTTATTTGAATACTGCAATACTTCTCTATAATCACAAGCATATAACAACATTCATGTATTATTTGAGATCTCAAGTTACTGTTCAAACATTTGCAGCTTGGAAAGTGTATTTAAATATAATATAGAATTTCAAGTGGTGAGTCTATGTTATAGGTGGACACTGAGGAGAAAATTACTAATCAATGATGCAAAAAAAAAGAATCTGTTACTTAAGGAAAATTTTTGTGGGGAACCACAGGCTGGCCACCTGTGGGGACCTTCTCATTGCACTGCCTCATCCTGCGGAGCAGAGCAAGGTCAGGGTAATGAGATGGGATACACCTTGACCTGATGAGATGAGACACACCTTGACCTGAAGGGACTTGCAGACACTCTGATGAGATGGGATACACCTTGACCTGGAAGGACTTGTAAACAACCTGGCGAGATGAGATGCACCTTGACCTGAGACTGTGCGTGCCTTTTGATGGACTGCTCGCCCTAGCCCGGGGGGATTGGGGATGGATAAAGGACCGTGTTAGGGGCGGGAATGGGGAGCAGCCACTTCAGTCTTTCTCTGTCTTTCTCCCAGCTGCTTCCCCCCCTCTCCTTTCCTTCTAAGAATAAAAAGTTCCTCGAGAACCGATCAACAGCGGTCGTGTCGTGACTCCGTGGGTTGGACCTTTGCTGCCAAGACTTGTGTTGGCAAGGGTCCGACTCGGACCTTCAGGCCGATGATCGCTGGAAGCAGGTAAGAAAAGGATAAACGTACATATACGGGAATCTAGGCCGGTAAAGGGAAAGGCCTAGGATTGTAACCGCGGGTAAATCATGAAAGTCCTTCTAAGAATAAAAAGTTCCTCGAGAACCGATCAACAGCGGTCGTGTCCTGACTCCGTGGGTTGGACCTTTGCTGCCAAGACTTGTGTTGGCAAGGGTCCGACAAATTTTTATGTGTTTCATTGAATTAATGCTATACTTTGATTGCAAATTCAAATTTTAAAGAATGTGAAAGTCTGTTTACAAAAATTTATAATTTATGCTGATTGTTTTCATTAAGTATAAAATAATAATATATCAAAATATACAAAAAGCAAACAATTGTTCAATTGACTGTGATTTATATATTATTGAAAAGTAATGAAGTTTTCTGTAACTTATTTTTATTGCAATTTTGAGTGAGAAATAAAGTAGTAATATTTATATGTGATAAATCACCCACCCCACCCATGCCAAACTTTCAGTCCATCAGAGAAGAATAAGGCACATTGATATCGTGCTATTCTATCGTTCCCTCTTTCTTTTTCTTTTTTAATTGCTTCTAGTTTCTTTAAAGTTGATAAGAAGACATATACTCTTTTTCACAGCCAATGTTTATTGTTTCATATTCTGCCACATCTAGATCTATCTCAAATGGGGTATAAGTCTGAGAGATTTTCTTGGAATCTCCCCTTAGATCCTTATACTGGTTATACCTTATATCTCCATCTCCCATCTCTTGCCTTCTGCCAAAATGCTACTGAATTTCTTCACCTTTTTTTTAGATAATTTTAAAATTTTTATAAGGTAAACAGATTTTATATATTTCATATATATAGATTTAGGAGCATATTCTCCCTTCCAACCATGCTCCTACCCTCCCTCCTCTTTCCTTCCTTATTCTTTCAGGTTATTTTATAAACGTAAGATTAACCACTTTGATGAGACACTATCTATCTATTTAAATGTGTCTTTAGCCTTTGAAAAGTTTGTCCCATACCTTAACCCTAATTTCATGTAAATGTGCATTTTTCTCCTATTGCACCCCCTTCTTCTCATTCTGTGCTTGCAAAACTTGGCCCAGCCAGTTCTTACTTTTAGTGAGGGTGAAAACCATCATTCAGCTACCATCAGTAATACATAAATAGTGGAATCAATGAGCTTTTTTTTTTTTTTTCTTGTAGTGAGAGAACACCTACACTGTGGAGAATTGTGAAACATGCAGTAAGAGGGTGCTAGACAGAACACGATGAAGGGTTTAGACTTTTTAAAAGCTTTATTTATTTACTTATTTGAAGGAGAGAGTTACAGAGAAGAGAGAGAAAGAGACCTTCCACCCACTGGTTCACTCCCCAAGAGGGCGCTATGACAGGTGCTGGACCAGGCCAAATTCGGGAGCATGGAACTCCACTGGAGTATCCTATGGGGATGGTAGGGACCAAAGTACTTCAGCCATCTTCTGCTGCTTTCCTGGGTGCATTAGCAGGGAGCTGGATCAGAATTGGAGGTGCCAGGACTTGAACTGTGCCCATATGCATTGCCAGCATCCCAGCTGGCAGCTTAACCTACTGTGCCAAACTCCAGCATCAGAGGTTAGGGTTTGTATGGATAATTTTGGAAAGGGTTTAAAGAAGTAGGTGCTCCCCTGGGATAAGTACTATAAGATAATGGTAACAATTCTATGATTGCATCTATTGATAAATCTTATCTATAGATAGAACAGATTAAAATGTAAATACAACTGTAGTTCCTAAAGGAGCTACAATAACTTACTTGAGACAGAAAGGTGTTTGGCATTTTGTGAGTTGCACCGCTCTAGTTCCAGCTGATCCATTTCTGATCCAACTCCCTGCTAATGTGCCTGGAAAAGCAGCAGAAGATGGCCCAAGCACTTGGGCCCCTGCACCCATGTGGGAGACTCAGATCCAGTTCTAGTCTCCTGACTTTTGCCTGGCCCAGCCCCAGCTATTGCAGCCATTTGGAGAGTGAACTACCAAATGGAAGATCTTTTGCTCTCACTGTTTCTCCTTCTCTCACAGTCACTACCTGCACTGCAGCTCACTAGGCTAATCCTCCGCCTGCGGCTCCAGTACTCTGGATTCTAGTCCCGATTGGGGCGCTGGTTTTGTCCCGGTTGCTCCTCTTCCAGTCCAGCTCTCTGCTGTGGCCCGGGAAGGCAGTGGAGGATGGCCCAAGTCCTTGGACCCTGCACCTGCATGGGAAACCAGGGGGAAGCACCTGGCTCCTGGCTTTGGATTGGCGCAGCGTGCTGGCCACAGCGGCCATTGTGGGGTGAACCAATGGAAAAGGAAGACCTTTCTCTCTGTTTCTCTCTCTCACTGTCTAACTCTGCCTGTCAAAAAAAAATCATAAAAAATTCACAATAGCTAACATAGGGAATCAACCCAAATGTCCATCAATTGAAGACTGGCTAAAGAAATTATGGGATACACACACCATGGAATACTACACAACAGTAAACAGAAAGTGAAATCCTGTCATATGCAACATAATGAATGAAACTTGAAAATATACTTAGTGAAATAAGCCGATCCCAAAAGGACAAATACCATATATTCTCTTTGATCTGTGATAACTAATACAACACCTAAAAAGTAATCAATAGAAGTGAAATTGACTCTTTGATATGTGATGACTTTGAGCAGTCCTTGTCTTGACTGTTGAGGAACAGTTTATTTTTTTCATCCTATTTGTTGAACTCTTAGTATAGAGTTAACCATATGTGTTTAAAGTTAATTGAAAATAGATCTTAGTAAAATATAAAAATGAGAGTAGCAGAGAGAGGAGGAAGAGGAGTGGGAGTGTGAGTGCAAGGGCAGGTAGGGTGGGAAGAATCACTACGTTCCTAAAGTGGTATTTATGAAATGTGTTAAGTTTGTATTCCTTAGGTAAAAGCTTTCTGGGGGAAAATGTACTTATATAGCAGAAATTCCTAATAAAGCACAATTTTATAAATTCTAAAAACAAAAAAAGGGCATGGAAAGAGATTTAGGAGAGTCATGGAAACCCAGAATCAACAAACACATAAATGTTTCCTTGGAAGGCTGTCTGTGATTTTATGTAGACAGGACAGCTGTCCTGTGTAAAGTGTTGTGGCTTCTCTAAGCTAAATCTTTATCTCAGCTAACACAGAATTTCCTACCAAAATAAGTATCTAATGTATTATTTATGATTTCTATAATATAAGTTACATTACATAATTAAAATATATATAACTAAATTATTTGTTACAGCAGTTGACTGGAAGACACCAAAGAAACTTAAATTGTGTAGTGGAATCTGGTGAATCGTTTTATTCATCGGAAGGTCTAATTGTTGTTAATACTCTTTTGGAAGCCAGGCCACAAGCAAACTGAATTTTTTAAACTTGAAGAAATGTTTCAAATTAATAGTATTTGCACCAATTTCCATCCACACTTTTCACCAAAGACCTAGAAGTGAGAGAGAAAAAGCAGACACAGTTACTTGCCTTGAAAGCAGAGAAGGAAAGTCTATAGCTTTGCTAAGGGAGACTTTCATTGCCTGTATCTTGCCAGCTAACACAAGGGATGACTGTTTGTACCTCTCAGATTGGAAGGTATGAATGACTCTCATAGATCCAAGAAATGATATGGGAAGATTCTGAAGACTCTCGCCCTGGCCTAGTTGCCCTAACAGACTGGACTCAAGTTTAGTTTCTTTATTTTTTTGGACAGACAGAGTTAGACAGTGAGAGAGAGAGAGAGAGAGAGAGAGAGAGAGAGAGAGAGAGAGAGAAAGGTCTTCCGTTTTCTGTTGGTTCACTCCGCTAATGGCCGCTACAGCCAGTGCATTGCGGCCTGTGTGCTGCACTGATCTGAAGCCAGGAGCCAGGTGCTTCTCCTGGTCTCCCATGCGGGTGCAGGGCCCAAGGATGTAGGCCATCCTCCACTGCACTCCTAGCACCGCAGAGAGCTAGACTGGAAGAGGAACAACCAGGACAGAATCCGGCACCCCGACCGGGACTAGAACCTGGGGTGCCAGCGCCGCAGGTGGAGGATTAGCCTAGTGAGCTGTGGTGCCGGCCACAAGTTTAGTTTCTTAAGTGAGAGTAGATTGCATTTTTATAGTGTTTGCGTATGCTTGTTTTAAGACACCACCAAACATGTCTACATAATACAAATATTCTATCAAATATAGTATGTATTCCCTCAGTCCTTCACATTCTTAGATTTTTTATATTCAAAACTTTGGACTCCTGAAAATCAAAAACTTTGATGCCCTGGAGAACAAAAAAAATTCTTGAGTTTTTGTGTCTTCCTCAGGCAACGAATGTGGTTGATCCTTTGAAGAAAGGACAACAAGTGTTAGGAAACTGTATGTATGTTCACATGCTTACATCAAGAACATCCCTAAATATGATTCTGTCACAGAGGAAATTCTGTTCATACTAGTTACTTCATTCTCCAAGGAACGCACAGTGCTCTTTCCTCTGCCTTCCTTGAGAATGCTGCACCATACATTGAATGACTTTTTTTTTTAAGATTTATTTATTTATTTGAAAATCAGAGTTACACAGAGAGAGGAGAGAGAGAGAGAGAGAGAGAGAATGAGAGAATGAGAGAGAGGTCTTCTATCTGCTTGTCCACTCCCCAGATGGCTGCAATGGCCGGAGCTGTGCCAATCCAAAGCCAGGAGCCAGGAGCCTCCTCACGGTCTCCCACGTGGGAGTTGGGGGTGCTCAAGTACTCGGGCCATCTTCTGTTGTTTCCCCAGGTGCATTATTAGGGCACTGCATCAGAATTGGAGCAGCTGAGATTTGAACTGGCACCCATATAGGATGCTGGCATTGCAGGCAGTGGCTTAACCCACTATGCCACAATGCTGATCCCTTCTTTCCCATGAATCTCTTGGAGAAAATTTAAAGATATTATAGATAACTTTCTCAGTTTCTCACTGTCATATCATAATGTCACCATTCTTTAAATATATATAAACATATATAACATGAAGCCCTCATTCTAGATTGGTTCCATTCAGTGAGGTGTGCCTCCCTTATCTAACACACAAAATTATTGTGCTTTAAATCTTGTTTCTATCATTTTTTTTCTTGAACATTACCTATCAGTTAATCCCTTCTTTCTTCACTACACTTACTATTTTTATATGGATTAATTCAATGGTTTTAAATATGACTTAAAACATTCCTTCCTTTAAAACCACATCTCCCTCCATCAATGGAATTAACTTTTGTTTTCCACTCACACTCCAACTTCTAAATACATTTAAAAAAAAATCACAGGATAAATTGCTTTACTTGGCACACACTCATCAGTGCAGTAAATATCAAAACAGTAATTCCTTATTGATTAATCTCATTGGTATTTTCAATCTTCATCTTGTTTATTTCTGAAACCCTGTGCTTTGCTTGTGTGATTGCACTTTTTCTTGGTATTTTTCTCTGGGCTTTCTGGTTGCTGCTTCTGAGTCCCTCCTTCCATGGGAATGGAATAGGAAGAGATATATTTCCCGCAGCTCTGATACCTTCTCTCTACTGATTCCTTGTGGAATATTCTGCTCACTCTTGTTCTTACATTCCATGATTGACCATTAATCAGCTGCCCAGATCTCTCCTCTGAGCTTGTTTCCAAGATAACAACAAGGAAATTATAGACACTTATAATTTAATAAGTTCAAGGTAAAACATATGATTCTCTCTACTAATCATAGTCCTTCACTTGAATTTTCTTTCCCAGTGAGTCCCAGGACAAAACCTAGAAATCATCCCCGATTGATCTCACTCTCTCTACCTCCTGTCCTTTCACTGTGTCCTGTCAACTTTAGCCTTTAAATATCTCTCAAATATTAGTTTCTCTCCAACTGCACTGGAACCACTTTAATCCAAGATGCAGCCATCTTTCTCCTAAACCGTATCAGTTCCGTAGCATAAGTCAACAGTGAATGTCAAATGGCTTTGGACTGATTAATAGTCATAGTGGGTTCTTGGCGTGGATCTGGTTGGAATGCAACCTAAGGGTTTCTGGAGATTTAGTTTTTAATGTGGCAAACTTGGGATATTTATAGGCTTTAAGAACTGGGGACTAGGAGTCTAAGTTGCGGCTCAGGGAGTGAAGTCTCCACTAGAGATGGTGGTATCCCGTATCACAGTGCCTGCTAATGTTCCTGGGAGAGCAGCATATGATGGCCCAAGTGCCTGGGTCCCTGCCACCAACATGGGAGACCCTAATGGAGTTCCAGGCTCCGGCTTTGGGCCTGATGCACCCTGGCTACTGTGGTCATTCCAGAAGTGAATCCACAAATGAAGGGCCTTTCTTATCACTCTGCCTATCAAACAAAATAAATAAATCCTACCAAAAAAGAGGCAGGGACTAGTAGGAGGTCCTTAGATTTGGAGACGCTTCCCTTAAAAGGGTTTAAGGAGGTGCCCATGGGATCCTTGAGCTCCTGTGAGGAAGAGTTGTTGTGAGAACAAGTCCTACCCCCAAATCTCTGTTGAGCTTCCTGTTTTGTGATGTCATCTCTTCCTCCTGCAGGTGCTCCTGCCATTGTGATGGCGTCATGAAGTCCTCACCAGAGCCAAGCCCATGCTGGTGCCTTGCCCTTGGATCTTCAGAACTGTGAGTCAGATGAGCCTCTTTTCTTAGTAGAGTTAACCTAGCTCAAAACTTTCACTATAATAATGCAAAATGGGCTAATATGAAAGGTTACGGATATATTTACCCTGCCTTCTTCATCAGCTTCCTTGAAGAAAGTCACCATTGTAAATAGTTTTTCCTACTGTATGCTATATGTGATGCTTAGTAAATACTGAGTGTGGCTGTTGGGGTCAGATGCTCTACAGTCTGGATAACAAAGCCCATGCCATTTTGTAAAATGCAATCTAAATCTAGGAAGTAGGTAGTCTAAATGTCAGACAGGGATCATGAAGCAATCCAGGGAATAGTAACACTACGATGCTTAAGGTGCAGCTGTCTCCCATTGCAATATAAATATCAAAAAAGAGATGTCTGTCAAGGATCGCAACCACGAAAGCAGATCCTCTCCAGAGAGAACTGCAACTGTGACAAATACACAACCAAAAACACAGATTGGATTCCATGGCAGTACTACCCCATGTGCTCTTAGAGGACCTCTGCTCTGAGCCTCATCCAATATAAAATTCATTTATTAAAGAATTAAAACTCAATACTTTATTCTTAGCATCTTTAAGGTATCATGCTTATACCACTCAAAACATGATGGATGTGAAGAGCAAAGATTTTAATTCTTTCTTGTGAAAATAAAACTCCAACTATAACAAAATAGATAGGTTACTTCTTTAAAATTTTTCACTGACCAAACATATTAGTTACATTTTGGGGGTCAGAATTAAAATTCTACCAGCTTGGTACTATGTTTACTGAAGCAGTAATTTATTAGCATTTGAGTTTATGGAATGTCACCATAACACATTAAATTTAATAGGCAAAAATGTCTTTTTTTCTGTAGTCCTTGAATCTTCAATGTGCACAATACATTTATGCACCTTAACATTTGGCGTATTTCAGGTTTGATGAATTTTTCTTTATAATTCTACTGAAAAGGATTATGAAAGAAACCACTTTTTACTTATAAAGGTACAATGCAGAGAACTTTAATCCATTGCTAATACAATTTTACAAGGGAAATTTCCTGTTTCAAAGTTTGAAGAGCTTATTGGGTTTCTTATTTTAGATAATTACTTCTTCAAATATACTTTGCCCACTAATTTCCTTTGGGATTCAGCTTGCTCAGTTGTCGTTCAGTGTTCCTGGGTGGTCACTTGTTTTGTGTTTTCTGGCATTGATTCCAATTGTATACTTTATTGTGAAATAAATACAGATTTTCCCTTGAGATTTCAGTTTATTTAAATTTCTTCAATTGAAAATTTCCATATTTTAACAACTCTTCTAGGTTTCTTCACATTTTTTAAATATCTCTTTCCTAAATTGCTGTTAATTTGCTATCTGTTAAGTCTCAGGATCTTTGTTTTACAAAAGCAGTATCATTTTTCATAGGCAGAAATTCTTTTTTTTTTTTTTTGTTCTCCAACATTAGTTCTCAATAACTTCTTTTCCAGACTGTTTAGGGTAAAGAATCCTTACCTTTTTGTGCTTATTTTAAAAAACTCAGAAACTATAGTAGAGTCTATATTAAATAAGGAAGTGATCTATCCTTCCTTGCCTAACAAACATTATTATTTTTCCACTTTATTAGTTTTGAAAGGAGAATAATTTTGGTGTGGCTTGAAAATGATGCATCTCACTCATATTTTCCCTCCTTCTATTGCATTCAGCAGAAGATAGGACTGTGACCCTCATTTCAAAGCATCTCCTCTGAAAGGCTTTCCACAGCTCTAAACAATATCAGGAATTTGGCATTTTTTCTGATATTATTAAACAACAAAGCTTTTTTTCAAAACTACATTTTCTTAGTTTACTCTTATAAAGTTATACAGATTCATTTTATTTCAAGCTAGAACCCAATTCTTTCATAGCTTTCCATTTATAAATACATTTAAAAGAACTTGTTCACTTGAACAACACACACCCACCCTTCCTACACACCCACTCACACACAAACACAAACCCTGATAGCCCCCAAATGTGAAGACTTAGAATTCTTCTCATTGGAATTCAGTTTTAATTGCTAACACATTAAATGGTACCTTTTGGAAATTACCTTTTTTTTTTTTTTAAATCAGGAGAAAAATTTTATTCAAGCCAAATCTGATAATTGTAAAAAACACAAACTTTTGTGTT
The DNA here is from genome assembly GCA_949820135.1 of Sylvilagus floridanus. Lineage (NCBI taxonomy): Eukaryota > Metazoa > Chordata > Mammalia > Lagomorpha > Leporidae > Sylvilagus > Sylvilagus floridanus. The sequence goes on along the minus strand of OX463236.1, from coordinate 29,125,787 downwards.
TCCAGAGTTAGTTTAGGTCCAAGGTTTCACATTATGTTTTGCATGCTATAAGCATATATAATGAAGTTGTTTTTCCTGATAGCCCCTGTTTGTTGAAATAATTGTGGGATTAGTGGGAATAAACTAAATGTGCAGAATTAACCTGGAACAGGAGATGAGCAACTGCTCCTGAGTTACCAAAGTGACATTAACTTTTTCATTGGCATTTTTCTTCCACTGATACTTGTTCTATGAGGAATCTCTTCTACTTGTTTTCTTGTTATTATTTTTCCGTTGTACTGGATCTACTAGGTGGAACCATCAGGTTCAGGAAGAGGCCTGATCTGTACATCCAGAAGCAGTATATGTGGCTAGTGATAATCCTTTAGTCTGCTCATCATATGAAGTAGGTTGGGTTTATACAGACATGTGGGATTATCTCATTTGAAGATACAAATGAGTCAGGGACCAGTAAATCAGAGTGAAAGAGTGAAGAAAATGAACGAACAAGCCCATCATTTCCCTGGGGTTTTAAACAGTGATGTTTAAATATATTGTCATTGTGTTACACTTCTGTGTAGATTTTCCTCGCTAGAAAATATGATGTAGTCTATTGTCCAGTCCTATAGCACTTGACAGAGTAAAGAAAAAAATCAGAAGTAAGGATGACATTTATGTTAATTATGTAAATTCCTGTGTTACCTCCTGCCATATTCCCTTTTTTCTCAATGATCCATAATAATTGTATTTCAACAAGGTATACAATGGTGACCACTATTCATTTCCATATATATTAAATTTCAATATTTTTGTTTCTTTGTCAAGGAAGCTATCTCTTCAGTTTCTTTTTATTCCTCTTATTGTTCTGTATCTCTAGCAAATTGGACTCCTTAATCAGTGATACATAAGCAAGGGTCCCCTAATAAAATAATATTCCATTTTATAGGCTTCTAATAGTGTTTCAACATTAGTCTCACATGCTTCTATGTAAATTCATATTCACAATTTTGTTCAAGACTCAATATTCACTTGAAGCATGATTAGTGGATCAAATATTATACTTACAAACTATGGGATAGCTGTTAGCTTCTTGCTGATAGACCATGGTTATCTTTAATATCTGATCTTCTGTTGAAAAACAAAAACCTTCAATAGTCAGGTTTAAAGTTTCTAAATGGAACAAAGGGAAAAGGCCCAATATCAGTATTCTTACCAAAACTTAAAAAATTATGAGTTTATTTTAGCACTGGTTTTCTTTACTTATGCTAATGAGTTTTTATTTACAGCATTTTCATTAACTTCTTCTGATTGTATCTCTTTCTTGAAATTATCTGTCAATCATCTAGGCTGCATAACTTTTTCCATGAAAAACTTAAACATATTATCTGCAGTTATCATAAATTTCCTGTGACTAATTCATGTTTCTGCCATGGCATAAATAGCTTCTAATAATTTCTGTTTATTCATACTCTTTTGATTTCTTGCCTTTGTGCATACCTCATAAATTTTTGTTGAAAGTCACATTCGTGGTGTAGGGTAGTAATACTTATATAAATAATTTTTACTCTTGCATATGAGTGTCATTTTCCTTATTCATATGTTAAGCTCTGTATCTATGTATCCATCTGTCTATTTATTATCTGTCTAAAAGTATCTATTCATCCATCCTTCCACCTACCTACCCATCCATCTGTCTGTCTTGTCTCTCTCTCTCTCTCTATTTGTCATCTACATCTATTTACTGGTCTGCTCCTGTTTGCTTAGAACTGTCCTTAGGAAAAAGCTAGTATTATTGACCATATTCTCTAAACATGAAGCAAATTAACACACAGAATTGTACAAAAAGAACTCACATTCTGTTTAGGGAAACATATCTGGAAGACAAAATTTCAGAACATCTACGTAATTATCTGCCACTATCTTTAGATGAATAACAAATTCTGAAAAGATAATAATGAGCTTGTGCTATGGCATTAAGGAAAGCCTTGTTCTTCACCATGGAGAGAATTTATAGTGTTTTTAAAAAAGGTTAATTCAGTTACAGGACAAGAGGAATAAAATATCAATTAATGGTTAAACATGCAAAAATCAATAACCACAATTACACATGTCTCAAGAATTATATTTGTATTTTAAATGTCAAAATAACTCACAATAAGAGGTTATGAAATTCCTTGTCAGTATGGAACTCATTAATATGGGACTCATTAATAAGGGGGTAAGTGGGAAATGAAGGTCCTGAAAACATTATTTTATAACTTACTAAATAGCATATTTTCTTATTGAAAATGTGTGCTTTTCATAGTCAGATTTTTTAGCATTCATGTAATATAGAACATTTCAGTTTAGATACAGGTTTTTCTAATTTAACTCCTTTCTGTCTTGGCAGCCTCAGTGGCCCTGCAAAATTATGCTACTTCCTTTCAGTGATTCATAACAATTTTCATGATCTTGATCATGATCTTTTTGATCTCTATGAATAATTAGCTCTGATGATTTCTTTGTCAAACTATACTCGTGGTCAAACTTGATTGCATTTTTAAAAAGATCTAATGATATGTATTTAATGATTATCATAAAATAATCCATTACTTTTCAAATTATTTGTGACATAGATTTCAGGACTTACATAGGCCTCTTTAAATTAGTCCAATAAAATTTATCATTAGTATTATACTTTAAAATACTTGTGTTATTTATATTTTGGCTGTTGAGTGAACATTTCCAGTTTTTATACATATTTTTACTATATCAAATCATTAATCCTCAAAATAGTCATGAGAAATACTTCACTTATGCCAATACTTTATTTTGTTGTAGCTGAGAAAACTGGCACAAAGATAGTGAAGTTATTTATCTAATAACTATGTGGTAAAGTGTAAATTCATGTGTCCAATCCTTGGTCTATATGGCCACCAGAATCGGGAGAGAGAGGCTTCCGTTAAGTGGAGAAAAATGATGAAGTAGACCTATGTTTCTGCTTTGTGAAAGTTAAGCTGTTGGGCTTGTCAGATTCACAAAGCTTGGCCACGTTATCATACTAGAGAAAAAAAAGAAAAAAATCTGAAAAACATACTATTTGAATATCATTCAATTATTCTGTATGTTATTTCTAGTTTTATTTGCTAATTACAGAGTAATTTGGCATAGACTGAATAATTTCCTTTAAAGAAATTAGCTACATTCAAAATCTGTTTTGGGTTGAATGCTAATTAATTATATAAGTAAAATTAATATTGTTTAAAATTATCAAAAATTTAAACATTACACCAAAATGTGAGTGGCATGTTCTTTCAATTTCACATAGGGATGAAGATCACAGAAAGACTTACCAAAGGTAAATAAGTTTTGAGCCAAATGGTAAGGCTCTGTTCTGATGATACTTTATTTAGAAAAACACTAATTTTTAGTGTATGATCTGTATTTGCTGACCCTTTATCCAGGTACTTTGCCAGCTTACTCTTTACCACTAATTAAAGGGCCCAATTTGGGAGGGTGAGAGCCAGAGAGAACACTCGAAACCCCTGATTTCCTTGCCAAAAGTTGACTACAACCAGGACTGAGCCAGGCCAAAGCTGGGAGTCAGAAATGCAATCCATGTCTCCCAAATAAATGTCAGAAACCCAGTTTCTCAAGCCTGGCTGCCTTTCAGGTCTACATTAGCAGAGAACTGGAGCCAGAGCTGAGTATCAAACCCAAGTTCTCTGATGTGGGATATGGGCATCTTAACTGGCATCCTAACCATTAGGATAAAGCCTTGACCCTGACCCAGAGTTTTCATGTGACATACGAACTCACAGAGATTTATCTCATAATGATGAAAATAATTTCTTTCCAGGATTAAAGTATCACTATTATCCCCCAATACAGTTTATTAAACTTTAGATTGACTGGTTCTATATTATATATATATATATATATAATACATATATATGTGTGTGTGTGTATGTGTGTGTGGCAGACTTCTCAGATATATCCAAGTTTATGTGAAAATGTTTAAAATAATCACATAAAAATAAACAGTATATGCATTAAAAAAAGAGTTAGACTTTTAATCCAGGATTCATTGATATTTGGTTTATTGTTCTACAGGACCCAAAAAAAGGCATTGAATTAATTAATTTTGATTTTCCAAGTACAATTCTAGTGATGACCTTGTTTTTTATTTGACTAAGGATTCATGTGTATGTGTATATATATATATATGTGTGTGTGTATATATATATATATATATATATATACACATAATTGTCCAGAAAGTGCATATACCAAAATGAAAGAAGCCCAGATTTGAAGATTATTGCAGAGAGTACTGAAAATCCCTTTATAATCAAAGACCATAAAACTTTTCTAACTGTCTCTTTTACGTATACACACACAAAAAATGCATAAAAATCACAGAAGTTTGCTACAGTCACATATTCCTTAACTATCACAGTCTTAAATTGGGTTAGAATTTAATATAGAAAACTATCATCTATCTATGACATCTGTAAAGTTTGCTAAAATGCCCTGTCTTTTATTGCTAAAGAAATAATCAAACTATTACTGTTTACATTGACATGATCACATATATAGAAAACTCCAAAGATTTCACCACAAAATTGTTAGAACTAATAAACAAATTCAGCAGTTTCATTATACAACGTTAATGTACAAAACTCAGTTTCATTTTACCTACAGTGAATCATCTGAAAAATAAATCAGGAAAGCAATTCCATTTATAATAACTATAAAAATTAAAATATTGGAAAGAAATTTAGTAAAAGATTGTAAGATCTCTACATTAAAAGCTTTAAATTGTTGCTTAAGTTGATAGAAGAAGACACAAACAAATAGATATACATACTGTGTTCATGGATTGGAAGAATAAAATTCACTAAATGTGCATACTACCCAAAGTATGTTACAGATTCTGTGCAACCTCTATAAAACATCCAATGGCATTTCTCACAGAAGTAGGAAAAAAAAAAAACTACTAACTTGTGTGGAGCTATAAATGATCCAGAGTTGCCCAGGAAATCTTGAGCAAAAGGAACAAGTAGGAGGCATTACACTACCTGACTTTAAGGATATTACAAAGCCACATTAATTACAATAGCATGGTACTGTCATAAAGACAGATCCAGGAATTAGTGAAAACAATGGTGAAAGTAAACCCATGTTGAGTTGGGGGGGATGCGGGGGCACCTAGCTCCTGGCTTTGGATCTGTGCAGCATGCCGGCCGTAATGGCCATTTGAGGGGTAAACTAACAGAAGGAAGACCTTTCTCTCTGTTTCTGTCTCATTCTCTCTCTCTCACTGTCTAACTCTGCCTGTCAAAAAATAAATAAATAAAAAGTAAAAAAATAAAGTAAACCATGTATCTAGAGCCAACCAGTCTTTGACAAAGGGGCTAAGAATATGCATTGGAAAATGGAGAGTCTTTCAAAATAAATGGTGCTAGGACAATTGGATATATACAGGAAGAAGAATGAAATGACATCCATCTCTCATTCTTTTTAAAAATCAAATAAAAATGAATTAAAGACCTAAATGTGACATCTGAAACTTTGATACTATTAGAAGAAAATATACAGAAAACACTTCAGGATATTGGAATGGGCATGGATTTTCAGATGCCCAAAACACACAGAAACAAAAGCAAAAAAAAGATCAATATAATTTATTCAAACTCAAGAGCTTTTGTGTATCAAAGAAAACAATTAATATAGCAATGGGACAACCTACAGATTGTGAGAAAATATTGTCAAGCTATACATCTGACAAGACGCTAAATGCAGAATATATAAGGAATTTGAGAATGCAATAGCAAAGCAAAACAAAACAAAGAAAAACCCCCCAACCAAAAAAAAAACAAAAACAAAAAAACCCACAGAACTCAATTTTAACAAAATGACCAATAGATATAAATGGACATTTCTCAAAGAAAGACAAATGTCCAAAAAGTATAAGAACAAATACTCAGCATCTCTAACCACCAAGAAAATGCACATCAAAACCATAGTGAGATATTGCCTCATTCTAGTAAGATTGGCTATTATCAAAAAGATAAAAGTTAACAAGTGCTGGTGAGGATGCCGAGAAAAGGAAACCCTTGCACACTGTTGGTGGCAATATAAATTAGTGCAGTCATTTTGTAAAACTCCATTGGGGTTCTTCATGGGAAACAAAATCACTCTACCTAAGAGATATCTGCACTTCCATGCTTATTGCAGTGATATTCATAATAGCCAGGAAATGGAAACAACCACTCATGAAACATCCACTGATGAATAGATAAAGAAAATGATGTGCTTACATGCAATGGAACATTACTGTCACAAAAACGATGAGACCGTGTCATTTGTAGCACATGAGTGGAACTGGGAGTCGTCATGCTAAGTGAAATAAATTAAATTCAGAAATACACATATCATGTGACTTCACTCAATGTGAAAAAAAAAAAAGGTGGTCTCATGGAAGTAAAAAATATAATTTTTGCTATCAGAAGTGGGGAGGGAAGTGAGGAGAAAGGGATCAGGAAATTTGATTGAAAGGTACTAGGTTATAACTAGAAAGTAGAAATTCTGGGATTCTATTGCACAGTAAGGTGAAGGTAATATTAATTTATTGTGTATTTATTTTTTTAAAAAAACTAAATAGTATTTTGGGATAGTCAAATGCCTGAAAGGATAAGTAGTTGCCCTGATTGGATAGTACACAATGTGTACATGTCATTAATGTCACATAGTAACCCATAAATATATACAACTTAAAAAATATGTCTACTGAATTATTTTTTTTTAAGATTTATTTTATTTATTTGAAAGAGTTACAGAGAGAGAGATAGAGAGATTAGCTGGTTCACTCGCAAAATGGCTATAATGGCCTGGTCTGGGCCAAGCTGAAGCCAGGAACCAAGAGTTTCCTCTGGGTCTCCCACCTGGGTGCAAGGGTCCAAGCATTTGGACCATCTTTTGCTGCTTTCCCAGTCACATTAGCAGGGAGTTGGATCAGAAGTGGAGCAGCCGGGACTTGAACCAGTCTCCATATGGGATGCTGGTGCTGCAGACAGTAGCTTAGCCCACTGCACCACAGAGCCAACACTGTCTGTTTAATTATTTTAAGTAAAAAATATTAAAAAGAGCCCCTCTTACACTCCTCACACCAAGAAATTAATGACCACTCTGAGTTGTAATTTAATAGCTTGGTATAAAATGATATTTAATAGTCTAAGAAGTAATACTGTAATTGACATTAATATGTACTGTTACATTTATTTGCAAGTTAAAAATAGTGTTTCTGAGCAACAATTTAAAATATAAATAATTAAAAATATATATTGCATCCTATAAACATTAGCTATTTTGCTGTACCAAAAATGTTCCAATAATTTTGACTGACTTAATTTATAACTGACAATCAGAAATCATTATAGAGGTCATTCACGTTCTAGATTTCCCAAACTGTCTGTTTTATTAATGATTTTATAGAAGGAATAAAATGAGACCATTCTTAAACATATCCAGTGGCATTTATTTATTCTTTACTCCTCTGAGCCAGCAGTATTCAGTGGCTCTCTGGGAAGGAGTTGAGGTCTTGGAGATATTTGTTTTGTAACCTTGTGCCATCGTTCACTGCCCATTTCCTGAAGGACAAGGTGATATTGACAGAAATCATGTTGAAGTACATCGCATCTCATTGAATTCTCTGGAAGAGAAGGAAAGAAAATGTTGAGCTTAATTAGATGCAACCCAAGAAGAGGGGTTACACTAAGTATCTGGAATCGATTCATGGGTCCCTATGTGCTTTTCAATAGTTTTCAATGATACAAAATTATAAAAAACACCATACACAAGAAATTAGCAGCCATAAAACAATCCAGATAAAAGTCAGTATTTTTTCAATAGTGTTGAAAGTGGAATCATTATACTCCGGGAAATAAAGACAAATAAGAAAAAAAAAAATCAAGTTTTTGTGTTTTGTATAAGGATTTCAAAACATGGAAGAACTATATTATTACTGAAAACAGTGAAACATTAGGTTTCTACATGGGTATGTGTTAAATTTGTTAAATGCTTAGGAAAAATGCTGATGCAATTCATTAGGTTAGTAAAGAAGCCTCTTGAAACTAATTTTTTTTAAATCTTGGGAATGCACAAGGAAATTGCACACAGAATATGTTGGGTAGAGTCCAGGATAGAAGGTAGTTTGACCCTGAGATGTATTGTGGCCATGTGTACTTGTTCATCTCAAAAGAAAATACAAATTATCTTCAAAAAGGTCATAGAGAAAATGTCTGAAAATAACTAAGAGTGAATTTAAAAATTTAATTCCACTTTTCCACAAATTTTTTGAAGTCCTCTCAGAAATTGACTAAATGAATGGTAGGTGTATTTCTGCTTCCATCTTTCAACTCTATGCTGTACCAATAAAAATCACTTAAATCTGAGATTCTTCAACTAGACTATCATACATTGAGGTTTTTTGTTTTTTTTTTTTTTTTTTTTTTTTTTTTTTTTTTTTACAGGCAGAGTTAGTGAGAGGCAAAGGTCTTCCTTCCATTGGTTAACCCCCAAATTGGCCATTATGGCCAGTGCGCTGTGCTGATCTGAAGCCAGGAGCCAGGTGCTTCCTCCTGGTCTCCCATGTGGGTGCAGGGCCCAAGGACCTGGGCCATCCTCCACTGCCTTCCCAGGCCACATCAGAGAGCTGGACTGGAAGAGGAGCAACCGGGACAGAATCTGGCGCCCCAACCGGGACTATAACCCGGGGTGCTGGTGCCGCAGGCAGAGGATTAGCCTAGTGAGCCACGGCATAGGCCATACATTGAGATTTGAAATGTAGTAAGTGTTGCTTTAATGGTTTAATTTTAGCAACTAAAAATTATACTGTGTTTATATTAGCCTGACAATCCACAAAATATACATTCCATCTCCCTTTTTTTTGATAAAAGTGTTATGTTAAATATAATAAAATTTCATCCTGAAACATCTTCTCCATACACATTTAGATACTAAAAACTGTATTAGAAAAATGTAGTGGCCAGCACCGCGGCTCAATAGGCTAATCCTCCACCTTGCGGCTCCAGCACACCGGGTTCTAGTCCCGGTCGGGGCGCCAGATTCTGTCCCGGTTGCCCCTCTTCCAGGCCAGCTCTCTGCTGTGGCCAGGGAGTGCAGTGGAGGATGGCCCAAGTGCTTGGGCCCTGCACCCCATGGGAGACCAGGAGAAGCACCTGGCTCCTGCCATTGAATCAGCACGGTGCGCTGGCCGTAGTGCGCTGGCTGCGGCGGCCATTGGAGGGTGAACCAATGGTAAAAGCAAGGCCTTTCTCTCTGTCTCCCTCTCACTGTCCACCCTGCCTGTCAAAAAAAAAAAAAAGAAAGAAAGAAAATGTAGTAATGATTTACTTTGTTTTTTCAAACAATAAAATCTATAAGACTTGAAACAAAAATTCCTAAGTCATCTCTGGATATTATTTTGAAAATTTACAGGACAAAACAAAGAATAAATATTTGAACATAATTAATATATGTGATAAATAAGAGCTGCCACAAATCAGTTAACACAATAGGAAGTGAAGGAATTACCCAGGCAATTCACAGAAGAATGATGATGAGCAGCCTAAGAGCATACAAACTGTACCTAATGCTTTTGGAAATATGAAAAATAAAATAAAAACACCAACTATGTAATGATTTGCCCACTTGGCTGTCATTCATAAAATGTTAATATTATTTTAAAAATTCTATGGGGGAATTGCATGATTTTTTTGATAAAAGGATTAGAATTATGAGTAACACATGATAAGGGATATTTTGCACTTTTGCCTCTGTATACTTAATTTTGGAATAATTTTTCATATTGATCCATAATTATATTATGACACATGTCCATTAAAATGAATTGTGATCTTCTAATATATTATTTTAATTTATTTATAAGCAACTTGTATGAAAGTTAATTCTATCTTGCAACTCTCACCTTATGGATAGTATGTGATAACATTAGTCACAATGCCCATAAGATTAAAAAATTCAACCTGAGACCTTTTGACTCATTAACTTTCTATTTTGAGATAATTTTGGATTCACAAGCAGTTATAAGAAATAATAGACCTGTATGTCCTTCAAACCCAATTGTTATGTTTGCATAGTTTTGACTCAACATCTTTTATATTAAGAAAATTGTTAGTACATTTTTTACAGTAAACATTGTGCATGTAATTACTTTAAAGTGTGTAAAAATAACTTTGTACTGCAAACAAATGTACATATTTTGTTTCCTCATTTTAAATGGGATTCTTATATGCACTCATATATTGCAAAAAGATCTATGAAATTTGTTATTTAAGCCAATGGTGAACAAATTTCTATTAGTAAAGAATGTATGTGTATATGCCCTACAGTACTATTCATAGGAAAATTAAAAACATAAAATACAAAGTGAGGATCTTGAATAAATTAAAATATTTAGAAAATAGGGCTGGACATTGTGGTATAGTGAGTTAATCTGCTGCTTAGGCCTCCCACACCCATATCAGAGTGTGAGAATTGAGTCTTTTCCTCTGCTTACAATCCAGTTGATATTAATGTGCACCCTGGGAGGCAACAGATGATGGCTAAATTACACGGATCCTTGCCTCACGTGTGGGATACCTACATGGGGTTCCTGGTTACTTGCTTTAGCCTGGCCCAATCCCCAACTAATAAGGCACTGGGGAGTGAACCACAGTTGGAGGACATATCTCTCTCTCTCTCTCTCCCCCTACCCCATTGCTCTACCTTTTAAATAATAAATACATAAAAAATACATAAAAATAAATACATAAAAATAAATAATAAATGCATGATAATAAATACATAAAAATAAATACATAAAAATACATAAAAATAAATACATAAGCTTTGAAGATTTAGAAGGTAGTACTTATTTAATTGTACCTAAATTCCATTTGAATTTTACTAAAAATGTTATTTTGTAGTTTTGGATGTGCTTGTTTTTATTTGAAAATGTTGTTTTATTACTTTGAAATGTAGAAATATGTATGTTTTTTAAAGCATGGTTTATTTCCATATATGCTTCTAAGGTCTGGAAAAGGAAAAAAAGTTGGCAAAAAATTCAAATCAGCTTATTTTTGTTGTGTCCGAATATGTGAGCATATGAGCACTTAATTGTGCAGGGAAAGACTTGAACATATTTAGAAATGAAGAGATGACTGTTGAAGAGGAAGGAGAAAAGAAAAGCCACTGGATTGAATAGAGCCTCAGGCAGTGTGGAAAGAAAGAGGACCCCAGTGAGTAAGCTGTGGAGAAAAGCAGCAACTCTTCATCTGGAGCAGAGGGAAAGACAGTGGGATTGATGGGTAGGTGTGGATGTTTAGGGAATACTTTGTTTCCTTCCTTCCTTCCTTCCTTCCTTCCTTCCTTCCTTCCTTCCTCTCTCTTTCTCTTTCTTTCTTTCTTTCTTTCTTTCTTTCTTTCTTTCTTTCTTTCTTTCTTTCTTTTTTTCTTTTTTTAAAAAAAATATTTATCTGAGAGGTAGAATTATAGACAGAGAGAGGGAAAGACAAAAAGTGTCACAGGTGAAATGGCAGCAGAGGACCTCTATGTTCTTTGTCTCATGTGAAAGAAAAATGACCGCATTGTAAGATCATCACAAAACACACCAAACACCAGAGTGAGGGAAAGGGTTTATTGGGAAAACCCAGCAGACCAGAGAGAAGGGGCGAAGAAGGAAAAAGAGAGGAATATAGAGTAGAGGAGAGGAGAGGAGAGGAGGGGAGGGGAGGGGAGGGGAGGGGATTGAGAGAGAGAAGAGGAGAGAGAGAGGAGAGAGGAGCTAAGAGAGAAGAGAGAAGAGAAAATGAGCAAGAGGGAGCGAGATGAGAGAACTGGCAAGAGCCAAGAGAGATAGCCACATGTTCAGGAACAGGTCCTTTTAAAACTTTGTCAGAGGGCAGGCAGGGAAATAGGAGCAGTGAATCCCATTAGGCTGGGGTGGAGCTTGACACCAGTGGCTGTGCCAGGTGGCCACCTGTCCTGCAGCAATGGCAGCAGGGTTGGAGCCTAGGATGGTGTCAGGGTGTAGATCGTGCCATAGATAAGACTGCGCCATTTTCCTAACACACATGGTGTTGCATCCACTCGTCAGCTAAAATAGAGTATTACAAAAACCAGTGACAGTCACACATGAATTTTATTGAAAATGGGAAGCAAATGAGAGACAAATGAGAGGCAAGGTAATGGATTGGGACCGGCCACTGATCGGACTGACACTCCTTACCAGAATGCGGCCCCCAACAGCAGGTTACACAGCTTTTTATAATATTCTGTCCACTAGGGTTCACAATTTTGAACCAGACCCCTGGTATGCAATGAACAATAAAGAGGAAAACTAGAATATGGTTGTAAGTTAACAATAACAAACCCAGTAACATCCAAGATATGGTGGTAAGATAACAATGAAAAACAGATTTTGACCAACCTAGTTCCTGGGAATTTGGGCCCACATAGTTTCACAAGATACACCCTTAGCCTTAGGGAGCAAAGCTAGTATGTACAGAAGCAAGAGATCCACAATTAGCTTTTAGCCACACTCACTCCATTTTGATTCTGATTTTACAATGGACCAGGCAGTGAAAGTAAAGTAGGATGTTCAAGTTGGCACCTCCTGCCAGAGTAGCAAACAGGGGGTTCCAGAGAGGAAGACCGTAAAAGCTGGCTGTAATGACGTTTTTAAGAGCGATCTTGAGGACCACTTTGTTAATCAATGGAATGGGGGGGGAACCCAACAAAAGACCTGATTCACAATGACCTGTGGGCTCCGGAGGAATCACTACTCCCTTGCTATTCTCTTGGCAAACTTGTAAATTAGGAGATTCTTAAGGAAGGAGGAAGGAGGGCAGACACTTTGATCTTGCTAAAGATAACTTTTTTTGGGGGGGAGAGCAAGCATCTCCCAATTCCAAATTTCTAGGAGAGGACCACCTTGGCTGCCTATTATTTTAGATAAACTTTCTTAACTCACATGAGAGAAAAACAGTTGCTGGCTTTAATGATATTTAAGCAGAGAAATGAGAATCCACCAAATCTTTAGTTTATCTTTTAAATTTTAATAGCAGAAATGTAGTTTATAAGGTTTGAAGAAGCCAAATGTGTATGACTTATTGCATTTTAATTGTGTGTTGCTTCATAGCTCTTGGACACACACTTACTTTATTTTTAGCCAACTATCTCTCACAACACTAGTGCCTGAATGAAAGTTGTTGAAGTAGGCAGGCATACAGGCTAAAACTGATTAGGCTTGTGAGCTGGAAGACCACGCCTTCACCACACCCCTGTGTGACCGCATTCCCCTACCTGGCCACACCTGGGTGCCCATCAGCCAATCAGGTTAATTAACCACTCCCCTTTGGAAGTGGGTTAAAAGCCTGGGACACGGTTTGTCCCGCCCTTCTCTTCTGTTTCCTGGCCTCTTGCCAGGAGGGGGCTTGCCAAAGCCCTGCACCTCCAGGGCTCGTGGCCTTTGGGCCACCTGCACTAGGCTTCCTGGCCTAGATGCTCCTCCACCTGGCTGGTTCCTGCTGCTCTGTATGAACCCAGATTTACCTCTCTCTCTTAAATAAAGCTCTCACTCTCCTATGCATCTTTCTCACTAAATAAAAGCCTAAAATGTACATGCTGCCTCCTTTATTGATACCGGTATTTAGAATTCTCTAAATATTAGGCAAGAACCCTCTCAGGCTTATTAATATTGGGGATTTATTAATAAGCATATAGTGATACCATATGGCATCCTAAATTTTGATAGCATATGTGGCACCCCAGATGGCACTTCTGGGGAACTTTAAGGGGCCACATTTTCATATATATTTTAGGGGTCATCTCCAATATCAGTTTCACATTGTGAGGTGAGATCTTCATATCTTCATTTTTATTTTTTTCTTTTTAAAATTTTTTGACAGGCAGAGTTAGACAGTGAGAGAGAGAGACAGAGAGAAAGGTCTTCCTTTACCATTGGTTCACCCTCCAATGGCAGGCCAGTGCACCACGCTGATCCGAAGGTAGGAGCCAGGTGCTTATCCTGGTCTCCCAGGGGGTGAAAGGCCCAAGCACTTGGGCCATCCTCCACTGCACTCCCGGGCCACAGCAGAGAGCTGGCCTGGAAGAGGGACAACCGGGACAGAATCCGGCGCCCCGACCAGGACTAGAACCCATGGAAGATTAGCCTATTGAGCCGCGGCGCCGGCCTTCATTTTTCTCTCTACACTCCTGTTTGCTGCATTTATCACAAGTTAGGTTCTTTGAAATAAGTTGAGAAATGCTTCTTCAAAACCAGCTTCTGTGAAGGGAACCAGAGGAAGCAGGACTGCAGAGAAAAAAAGTTCATGAGCTATGCAGGCTCAAGGAACCCCAACTACCATGATGGGGAGCTCTTAAAGTGAGCGTGCTCATCACAGCATCCTTCTTTGGCAGACAGACCAAGGCCAGCATACCCTGCCTCGTGAGTAAGCTACATGTCAGCTACCCTGGGAAGGGTTGAATTTCTGCTGGGGTTTTAGCTGAAGTAGAACCTGAAGGCACTAACTATACAACTCTGTCTCTGTTTAGAGCACAGAGAGAACATATTTATCCATTCATCACAAACTGCCAGCTGTAAAGATGTTTTGTATCTATTGAATGTACCTTGTCAACCTCTATCAGTTGCATTTCCCAGCTTAAGAGTAAAATAATTTTATTTTGCTATGCTTTCATACATAGTATCCTCCCCCTGATGTGGGCAGGCAGATAGGATAAAATCTATTAGATTTGTAAGCTGGAAACCACGCTCTCAACCATGCCCCTGTGTGATCTCATGCCCATACCTGATCTCACCTGAATGCCCACCTGCCCATCAGAGTGCCCAACACTCCCCTTTGGAAAGCATATAAAAAGTGAGGAGTGCCCCCAAATCACTCTCTCTGCCTTCGCTTTGCTGCCACATTTTGCTGCCTGTGGCTGCTCGTAACCATACGCTTGCTCTATGTGCCTGGCTCCTGGCCTGCTCCCTGCTTGGTATGGACCCAACTTAGCTTCTAGCCTCTCTTTAGTCCCTAAATAAAGTCCTCACTCTCCTGCACATTTCTCTCACTGAACTTATCATGTTGTGTGGTCTATTTGAGCTAGTATTCAGAATTCTCTGAATAAGTGGCAAGAGCCCACAGGTTTATTAATTTTGAGAAATATTGGTAAGCAATCAGATATTACCTCCATCCCACCTCCTACCCTTCAATGTCAAAACAAACGAACAAAAACAGAAAACAAACATAAAGCAAAATTACTACCAAAGTCACTCCAGAAAATTTGATTCTCAATGTTTAAGAAAAGGATATAGTCTCACAACCCAGATATTATTTGAGATTCAGTGCTTAATTAATCTGTGTCACTAATGTGAACAAATCTGGACAGAAAACAGCACCAGAGCATCACCTGAACCTCGGGCATGTGTGCTTTGAAAAAGCTTCCTCAGTTTGTTTGCAATAACTAACAAATCCCGATTTCTAGTACCAATCCACAATAATTCAAGGAAATGGAATAAATTCTAAAGGCACTACAAGGCATGGAAACTAGAATATCTAATCAAATGTACAAGCACATAAAGAAAGGCATAGAACATAAAGAAGATACACTATAGCCAAAAGGTGCTATATATAAAGTAACCCAGTTTTTGCCATACCAGGGGTAACTTGTCTGGGAAATGTCAGAAACAAGACATGGATATAAAGTTGAGCAAAGTTCTTGAGGTAGGGATTTGTATCTGTGTTCGCTTTGGCAGTCTCCACACCCTGGAGCATATCTCAGAATCGATAAATATTTCCTGGAATGAGGGCTTTGAAAGTAGAACACATAACTAAATTTATGCCTAAGTGGGGAAGGCACTGATTGCACTTGCTAAAGACTATTCCAGGTAGGCGGCAGAGCCCATCTGCTGCACCAGATGCCTTGTGGTTGATTGGACAACAAACATGTGGGAGGCAAAAGGCATTTCTTTCCAAAAAAGCCACCAGGAAAGGGGCCAGGCAATTGTGCTAGGACTATTCCTAACCTTCATCGATAGCTTCATAATCATATTGCTTTTCCTAATTTAACAAGAAAGCTGCTACAAGTGTGTGGAGCAATGGCTCAGCTGTGTCTGAGGGTTTTAAATGCAAGACCTTTGAGTGCTTCGGATAAAATTGAATTCATGTGCTTGTCATGGAGACCTTTACTATTTGTGCTGTCTGTGCTCACCATTAAGCCAAACAGTGCAGCGAAGCTTTCTGTAAACACTTGATTACACAATAGTTCTGAATTTGTTTTCAATGAATGAAATGAAATTCATGTGTTTCCTAAGATTTAAGCATTGTGTTTAGCGATGGTTATGTAGGCAAAAGGAACCTGAAAATAGCAATTTAATGACTTAAAATATCTATTCAGAATTCTAACTCCTCATTACTTACAAGTCTTTTAAAATACAATTATGTAATTATTGCCATACGTTTGTGCTTTATTTTTCCCTTTTTATCAGACATTATGTAATCATAGTATTCTGTAACCAAAATTAAACATTTCAAATTAACATAAACACGTTAATACACTACTTCTAAAACATTTTCTATACTCACAAGTTTCCTTTCCTTTTCTCTCTCCCTATCTCTCACTTACACACACACACACACACACACACACACAGAGAGAACCCACAAACACACAAGCCATTTTGATGCTCTAGACATGGAGTCTTAGTTGTTTTAATGGCAGGGTATAGTCTGTTAATAAACCTGGATGCAAAAATTTCCCAGCTGCGTGTTAATCAAGTCCTCCCAGTAACTAAACGGTTAAACATCGTAGTTCTTTTCTCACCAATGAGAAAGATGAAAGCCTGAGTGTTTCAGTGGCAGGCACCAATCCACAGAGCTGCAATACTGCCAGACACCTAACACACTTAATTGAGTGCCTTCACTTCTCTCTTGTCTATGCAATACTGAATGTATTTGGAGGAAAGGTGTGAAGAGGGGCAGCATCTCCACTGTATGACCTGGTGATGCATACACATGCCATTCTGCTGTGGAGTCTGCTCAGTTCTACCTACAACCCAAGGGGTTGGGTTAGAAGGGACCAGGGATGAAGTCAGTACTGAAGTTTCAGGTAGTGACACTTAGATAACATAACATGGCATTTCAGGCAGAATCTATTGTAAGATGAGATAGGAGGGAATAAAAGCAGGGAATGTGGATGAAAAACTAAACTATAAAGTATAACAGGACAATTATTATAAGTAAATAAAATGCCAATATGGATGGAACTCAAGGACATTAGGTTAAGTGGAATAAGCTAGACACAGAAAGACAAAGCTGCATGTCCTCCCTCCTTTGTGGAAGCTAAAGAATTTGACACAAATAAAAGTAGAGGATAGAACAGTGGTCCCAGAGCCTGGGAAGGAATGAAGGGAGGGTAATATACAGAGGGTGGATGGCCAACACCGAGATGCAGTTAGATGGGAATTAGCTCTAATGTTTTATGGCACAGAAGGGTTATTCCAAACTGACTACAGAGGAGTCTGAAGTTTTTCAACACATAGAAGTGATAATATTTGAGAAATGAAGTGCTAATTATCCTAATTTGATCATTACACAGTGCATAAATGTATTATAATATTGTATCACATAAATAATTACAAATATTATGTCAAGTAAAAAAGAAATCTAGTGTCAGAGTAAATCCTTCCATTAAAATAAGTCAGACAATAATTGACCAATAGACACAAAGCTCTTTCTCTCCATGATACATTCATTAGTAACAGCAGCTATGCCTTATTCATACAGACTGCTAGCAGTAACATGGTGCATGGACTTGACATTTATGGGGTGTTGAATAAATATTCAGTGAAAAGAAAATTTCTGAAAATATTGACTTTGTTCTATCTTCATTAAATGGTCAAAAAGTTACACGTCTTGGATACATGAACAAGGGATTCTCTGGAAAGGCAAGGCTATTAACATTATCATTTCCCATAAAAAAGCAATTCCTTTAGTAAAACATAAAAGAATATTTAAGCTTCTTTTTAAATTTTCAAAATTTATTAATTTGAGAGAGACAGAGATAGCAAGGTAGACAGAGAGCTCACTTCTGTCTTTTGATTCACTTCTCAAATGCCTACAGCAGCTAGAGCTGGCCATAGGCTAAAGCTGGGAGCTAAGAGCTGAATTCAGGTCTCCTATGTGGGTGTCAGGAACCCAATTACTTGAGTCATTAGCACTGCTTCCCACGATCTCCATTAGCAGTAAGTTGGAATCAGAAACTAAAGGTGGGAGCGGAACCCATGCACTCTATTGTGAAATTTGGGTATCCTAACTCACATCTTAACTGCTAGTCTAAACACTTGCTCCAGATAATCATAGTTTTTTCAAATATGCCTGCCAAATAACAGTTATATAATGTACTTAACCTTCTCGATATTCTGATTTTAACCAGTTGTATTACTTTTTTTTTTGACAGGCAGAGTTAGACAATGAGAGAGAGAGAGAGAGAGAGAGAGACAGAGAGAAAGGTCTTCCTTCCATTGGTTCACCCCCCAAATGACCTCCACAGCTGGCGCACTGCGCTGTTCTGAAGCCAGGAGCCAGGTGCTTCCTCCTGGTCTCCCATGCAGGTGCAGGTGCCCAAGCACTTGGGCCATTCTCCACTGCCTTCCCGGGCCACAGAAGAGAGCTGGACTGGAAGAGGAACAACTGGGACAGAATCTGGCACCCCAGCCGGGTCTAGAATCTGGGGTACTGGCGCTGCATGCAGAGGATTAGCCTACTGAGCTGTGGCGCTGGCCCAGTTGTGTTACTTTTGGGACACCTTGTACTACAACTGATGCAAAGAGGAAAATAAATCTTAACCATAAAGTTTTCTTCCAGAATAGGCTAAAGTACAATGTGTTAGATAGATATAAGTTTGGGCAGTAACTATGTGAGCTTCTGAATAACCCACTTGACCTTGGACTGTAGATTAAACTCGTGAGAATCAGTTTCCTTATCTATAAAATGGGGATGATAGTTATAGTATTACTGAGGTTTGGGGGAATTGAAATAATATATGAAATAACACTGGTTCCATTTGTTGATATTTTGCTATAAGTGATATAATACATTTATTGAATTTATTATAAATTTTAGAATTTAGGTTTGGACTTAATTATTCTATTTAGACATAGATCTAATTTTATGTCACATTTCCCTAAATTTTGCCGGTGTCAATGCACAAAACTTTGGAAACTATTTTGATGTGTAAGCTGTTTCTTTCTAGGTCAATGTGCTTGCCTTCCTGTGTCATGCTGTGCTGTGATTCTAGTTGTGGACAGAATGGCAACAAGAGCATCTTAAGAACAAACAAACATTTACAAGCCCTCGGTTGAGGTTATGACAAAGTCTTCAAGGAACAGAAGGCTTGTGCCCTCAGAAACAAATACAGACTTCTTCTATTGGCAGCGGAGCTTGGGCAAGTCAGGGTCAAATATCCTCAGCTTTGTACTGGGCCAATAAACCCTCTCAATTAGGAGGATCCCACTCTCTCCTAAGCAGTGTCCTAACCTCTACATAAGAGTTGATGAGGCTGCAAATTAAATTTCTGTTATAATTTTGCGACCCACTCAATTAAAGTTTGTGCCTGATTTTAATTAAGACCAGGCCTGTGGCTATAAGGAAGAAGGAGTTATTGTAGGACTGACTTAGAAATTCTACCGTTATCTGATTGTAATTTGAGCTGAGAGTTTAAAGTACTGAACTTGGTGTTTTCTTCTTTTAAGTAATCCAGTGCACTCCGTGGGTCATCCAGACTGACATTAACAGCTGAGTGAAGCAGTCACGTGGTCCCCCAAGGAACTTGAATCATTGCCATAAAGCACAGGTGTTCATGTGATTAATCATGATGCCACTACACAGTATGGATTAGTAGCATCTCATTCACCATTTGTAGGAGGCTTGTTGCTGTGTTCCCTAATGAAAGAAACAATCAATCTAATTCCAAATCTCTGCTTTTTAAGGTCTGTTTTTTTGAGCTCCCACTCCTGGTATCATTGTCTGTGCAAGCCAATGAGATGCAGTGGGGAGACACTCAACACATCATTTGTTTTAACAGACAGAATTTAAGGGAAGAAATGTGTACTGGCAAAGACAAAGGATAACATTAAAGCATCATTTAGGTAGTAACTGTAAGAAGTATGTAGTAAACTTATGTGAAATTATTAAATATTAGAAGAAGGAACTAGGGGCTCTTCAGAGATGAAGTTCATGCACATGAGAGGGAGATACTGGCTGGGCGGTGCTGGAACCTGTGAGTACGTGTCATCCGCATCACTCTGAGTACGGGAAAACGTGCACATTGTTGTCAAATGCTGCTGGAACGACTGACACTTCCCGGGTAAAGACATATTTCCAAAATACCAACAGAAAGGTGAGGCAAGGAGAGGATTTAAAAGGATACAGGAAACAGTGGGTTTCTTTTTTCTTCTAATAGCTTTCTTTAATCTTTCTTTTTTAAAATATCTGTTTATTTGAAAGCCAGAGGTGCAGAAACTGTGGGAGAGAAACAAATCCTCTATCTTCTGGTTCACTCCCCAAATGGCCACAACAGTCAGGTCTGGGCCTGGCCAAAGCCAGGAAGCAAAACTCCATCCCTGTCTCCCATGTGTGTAGCACGTGCCCAGGTACGTACACCATTCCTTGCTGCCTTTCCAGGGTGTATTAAGAGAGAGCTGGATCAGATATGTAGTAGCTTGGATTCAAATCTGCACTCAGGTATGGGATACCATAGTCACAAGTGGTGGCTTAACCTGCTGTACCAAAAGCTAGCTTCTCTTGTATCTTCTCTCTCTCTCTCTCTCTCTCTTAGATTTATTTAATTGACAGACAGGAGTACAGAGAGAGAAGGAAAGAGACAGATCTTCCAGAGCTCTTTCATTCTCCAAGTAGCTGCAATAATTGGGGCAGGGCTGCACCAGGCCAAAGCCAAGAGCCAGGAGTTTGTTCTGGAACTACCACGAGGGTACAGGGGCCCAAGCACCTGGGCCATCCTCTGCTGCTTTCCCAGGCACATCAGCAGGGATACTGGATCAGAAGTGGAAAAGCCAGAACTTAAACCAGCACCATGCTCATATGTGCCCACATAGGATTCTGGCACTGCAGATGGCAGCTTAACCCACTACACCAAGCACCCAGCCCCTCTTGTCTCTTTCTGAATAAGCCTTATTGCAAAGTCTAATAGGGAACTAGCTGGCAAAGCAAAAGTGTGGTTGCTGAGTCTCAGTCATGTGTTTGGATCTAAAAAATAGTGTAACTGAGAGAGGGAATTGTTTTGACAATGGAAAAAAATGAGATACACATATTTTATATACTGTATATAAAGAGGAATGAATATGTCTAATTATTATCTACTAAGTTAATTGTATGATTTACAAAACTTTGGAGTACTATTGATTTGAACTTCAACAGAACCAACTACTATTTCTAAAATAGGTAATTTATTCAACTAAGTAGGAAATTATGGACTGAAAACTTCCACATTAATATGAGACCATGCTAACTGGTTACAGTATGAACTGTTTACAAGGCAATGCAAGAAGAGCATGTAATACTTTAAGAACATATTCTCATACAGAGTGAAGATGAAATAAGAATGCATACAGGTGGGTGTTTGGTGCAGCAGTTAAAATGGTGCTCAGGCCCACATCCCATATTAGAATGCCTGAGTTTGAATCTTGGCTCTGCTTCTCATCTAGCTTTCTAATGCACACCTTGAGCGGTAGCTGGGGATGTCTCAACTACTGTGGTCCCTAACATCCATGTGGGAAACCTTGATTGAATTTCAGGCTCCTGGCTTCAGCCTACCCCAGCCCTGGGTGTTGTGGGTGTTTGGAGAGTTGAACAGCAGATCTCTCTGTTTGTACATTTGTCTTTCTCTCTTTCAAATAAAGTAAATTGCAATTGCAAAAAAAAAAAAAGCATCACATCACAAATATTTCTGTCTACCCTCCATATCATTCTCTATGTTTATTTTAATTTTTTTTTACTTTCATGAAACACTTTTCCTTCTGTTAGGGAAGGAAAATACATATAATAGAATATTTTATTTTTTGTATCAAGTAAATATCTTCTTTTTCTTATAAGGAAATGAATGACTCAACACCTCCATACCTCCTCAACCACTTTCTCCTCTCAGCATTGCTTTTCTTTTAACAAATGTGTAGTCATTATGCTGATTCCCATGGCTTCTCCTTTGTTTTATTTTGTGTATTTCTGATGCACAGCACACACCCTTTTACTAGTAGTCCTATTCAAATAGTCTTTACTTTTCAAGTTCCACCCTGTTTTTTTCTGGCTTTCCTGACTCTATCCATATGTTTGATATTCACACATGGCAGGGTTATAATATTGGAATAATAAATTATATTTTTTCCAATTCAATTTACATTGGCTACAAGATTTTTTTTATATACTGCTAGTTTTTGGTAGCCACCAAGAAAATATTAGGTGATGTTACCTCTCAGTTCTCTCTGAAAGTCTAAACTCATCAGGTGACTGTGGGGTGAGGGGAGAGAACAGAGGAAGATTCCAAAGAGGATGGATGGGGAAACTGCCAAAGTTTTACATAGGCACAGGAGTACTCTGTTTTGTCAAGTGTCCTGTGCTCACTTGCATTGTGCTGAAGCAGCAGAGCCACTGTTGAATGATTATTTCCAGCGGCCATGGTGATAGAATCTGCTCTCTGTGTTACAAAGCACTCAAGTGGAACAAAGGCAAGCTTCAAGAGGTATCACTTGATGGGAGAAACAGCATCTAACAGAGAGCACACTTCTGACATATTTTCTCTATAGTATTTGGAATTCAATTAAATAAGATAATTGACAATGAAAAAGATACAGCATTCAGACAATCAGACTTATTAAAATGTTTTTCATTTACAGATAGTCATACGATGAGCAGAAAATTTCATGTTATGTTTGGCTATATTTCTAGGCACATTATATAATGAGTAGACTCTTAGGCCCTAATTTCTGATGCTGCTCCAATATTTTAAGTATGTGGGAGGAGAAATAAATCGGTATGTATTTAGTGTGAATCTACATGCTAATTATTGTGATTGGAAAAATCTCACTTTATTGCTGTAATTTTTGCTTTAATTCTACAAATTGGGAATTTGTTTTTATTTGGCAAAAACTGTCTCCATGAGATACATATGGAAGTTCATCATAGGCTTATTTCTTCATGGTTATATTGATTCCAAATAAAAATACCCCAAAGTCACTTACAGTGATTTTGCTAAAGAACAGGAATAAACTGGCAGATTTTTAGCCACGCAAAAGGAGTACATTTTTATTGGCTGCATTTCAGATAACAGCAAGGTTATGATACTGTTGACAGAGCTTCTCACCCATCTGTTAAAATTGCTTCATGCTGCTAGGTGTTAATAAGCAAGTCTTCTAATTTCAACAATAGCAAAATTTAAAATATTTCACTCTATGTTTCATTTACATCATTGTTCTTAAATTAATGTACATTTACCTGTAAGTTTTTATTCCTTTGAACTTTAAATTAGGTAATTTTTTATTATAATCACTAAGGTCCAGATAGAAATATTTAATTATTTAGATTCACTTACAGGCATTTTAGTTTTACATGACCAAGTGTTTAAAATGCTATTTTTTTCAAAAACATTGCTATAAGATAAATAAAATAGAAATTAAGAATATCAAATTGTAAGGGATAACACTTTCTTTTTTTTTTTAACTTCTTTTTTTTTTATAACGCTTTTATTTAAAGAATATAAATTTCCAAAATACAGCTGATAGATTACAATGGCTTCCCCCCCATAACTTCCCCCCCACCCGCAACCCTCCCCTTTCCCACTCCCTCTCCCCTTGCTTCACATCAAGATTCATTTTCAATTCTCTTTATATACAGAAGATCAGTTTACTATATATTAAGTAAAGATTTCAACAGTTTGCCCTCACATAGCAACACAAAGTGAAAAATACTGTTGGAGTACTAGTTATAGTATTAATTCACAATGTATAGCACATTAAGGACAGAGATCCTACATGATATTTTTTTTAAAAAATTGATTAATTTTCTAGGCAATTTCCAATTTAACACCAAGATTTTTTTTTTCATTTTTAATTATCTATATACAGAAGATTGATTCAGTATATACTAAGTAAAGATTTCATCAGTTTGCACCCACACAGAAACACAAAGTGTAAAATACTGTTTCAGTGCTAGTTATAGCATTACTTCACATTGGACAACACATTAAGGACAGATCCCACATGAGACGTAAGTACACAGTGACTCCTGAAGTTGATTTAAGTCCTAAATAGCAGTCCTAAATAGCACTCTGGCCTCAGAATCAGCCCTTAAGGCATTCAGATCTGGCTGAAGAGCCCATGAGAATATTTTAGGCATGGAAAGCCAAGACACTGTGGCAAAAAAAAGAAGACCTCAATGAAAGATCTCTGTGAGTGAGATCCCAGTGGAATGAATGGGGCCATCAAAGAAAGAGGTACCTTTCTCTGAAGGGAGGAGAGAACCTCCACTTTGACTATGACCCTGTTGGAATAAGATTGAAGTCAGCGAACCCTAAAGGCTTCCATACCCTCGGCAACTCATGACTAGAGCCTAGGGAGATTACTGATGCCATAAACAAGAGTGTCAAATTGTTAAATCAACTTCAGGGATAACACTTTCTATAAATAGACATGCAAAAACAATAGAGTATACAACAGAGGAAAATTATATTTCCTATAGATTTTTATTGTGTCTCATTTTTTGCCATTTTCAGAGTTCACAATTTTGTTGTGTAGACTCAAGTTTCAGTATGGATTCATGTTCGTTCTGCCTAGGGAGCTCCCTTTAACATTTCATTATATTGTGTCTACTGGAAGTGCATTTTCTTATCCTGTGTTAGAAAAACTCATTATGTCATGTACACTGTGTGGAGATGTTTTCACCTATTGTAGAATTCTGAATTGACCAAGTTTTCTCTCCACTCAGTACTTTCAATTCCCCTGACTTCTTATTTGCTTACTTCCTGAAAAAGAATCCGAGCATAGCTGTTATCCTTGTTCTTCTCTGTGTAATGTGTTTCTCTGTGCCAGTTTATGCTCCTGTAATAGAGTACCGCAGGCTCGTGATTTATGAAGAATGGGAATTTATTTTCTCACCATGGTGGAGACTGGGGAGTGTAAGGTCAGAGTGCCAGCATCTGGTGTCTGGGGAAAGCTTCTTACTGTGTCTGCCATGACAGACGCCAGAATGGGAAACAGAATTCCATGTCCCCATGTGGCCAAAGAGTAGGGGAGGATGCACTCCTAAGAGCCCTCTTTGGATGACATTCACCATCCAGGAGGCAGAGTCTGCTGACCTAAACACCTCTCTTTAGGCCCTGCCTTCCAACACCGTTACATTGAGGATTGAGTTTCCTGCACATGGATTTTGTAGAGAACAAAAACAATCATAGTGGGGTCCTTTTGGCCCTCTTTGTCTGCCTTCAAGATTGTCTTGTTTCTTGGCTTTAGGAATTTGAAAATATGTCTGACTGAGCATGTGCATGTGTCAGCATTCATTTTAGGATTTTGGACATCTGGAATTCTTGACTTTATGTCTTTCAGTACTTTGGAAATTTTGAGCTTTATTTTTTCATTTTTTCATGTATTTTTTGTCCTATTCTCTGTATGTCATACTTCTGGGACTCTAATTAAATGTATTTTAGCTTGTTTGGTATTGTCTTATAGCTTTTGGGTGCTCTAATTATTTTGTATTCCTTTTTCTCTTTATGTTCCAGATTGTATAATTTTTACAGCCTGCGGGAGGTAACTATTTCCTTGACTGTGCCCATTTTACTATCTTAGGGATTCCATCTCCTTACTCAGATTCCCTGTTTATGCATTTGTCTATTTTTTTTAGATCATTTAACATAGAAACCATAGTTTATTTAAAATCCCTGTTGGATAGTGCAAACATCTATGTTATCTCTGTTTCTAGTTCTACTGATTTCTTTGTTATTAGAAAAAGTTGTGTTGTTTTTCATGAGTATTGATTAGTCTCATAATTTCATACTGTTGATTATCGGGAGCTGGAGTGCTAGAGTCTGAGGTAAATAACCTTTTTTTCCTGATAAATGAGCATGGTTTTTCCTTTGTCTGGCTCTACTTGTGGGTGATCCAGTCACTCTGTTTAGTGGAAGCAAGTTTTAGTTTTGTTGCTGCTTTTGTTATCTTTAATGTAGCATAAGTTTCACATCTTGAGTAGAGATCTACCACTGCCTTATGCTTATTGCTGTGGGGACTGAGGATCATGGGAGGTTTTCTGTGTATTAACACTCCGTTTTGAGCTGTCAGTCATTCCAGCATTCCTGTACGACAGAAGGTCTCACCACACCCTGCCTTTCCTCAGGTTGTAGATTAGTGTTGTTTCTAACTTGCTGTATGCTAGTCTGATGATAATGGGTGGGACTGATCATTCTGGTATTTGGTGAAGCTTCATTATTAGACAGTCTTTGTGATTTGAATTTGCAGCGATATTTCCTTAGCATTGCAACTCCTCTTTCTTATTGTAGACAAAATCTGTCTTGTATCTGTGGCAGGTTTTGTGCAAACAGAACATTCTGTCCCTATTGTGATATTAGCCTGATCTTCTGGGAAACCTGGACTTTCTGATTTTCTTGAAGTCTTTCTTCTTTGGTTGTTATGTCAGTAATAACGAACCTTTCCTATTCTGCCATGGTCTGAATATGCCTCCCAAGGTTCACACGTTGAAACCCAATCCTTCAAGCTGATGGTTTTAGGAAACCAGATCTTTTAGGATGTGATTAGATCTTGAGTGAGAACCCTTACTATTGAGATCATTGGATTCACAAAATAGGCCTATGGAAATTCTTTTGCCCCTTCTACCATCTAGGGGCACAGCAGTAAGTCGTCATCAATAAACCAGAATGCATACCCTGCCAGACACAAGATCTTCTGGTGTCTTGATCTTCACTTGAGATTCAAGATCAAAATAAAATTTCTGTTGTTGATATACTAACCATTTATGGTATTTCTTATTTTCTAAGACATTCCCTGAGGGTAACAATGGTTCCTGCCCATCTACTGGAAGTTTAAGGTACCTGCCCTGTATAAGAGGAGTACCCAGTATAAAGTAGGAAGTTTAGTGCCTTGGCCACAGTGACAGCTCATTCCCTCTTGCATCCCTGCATAGCCATAAAAGCTCTCCCTTGGTCATCCCCTACTTGTAGTCTTGTAGTCTCTCTGTCTCTTTTGTGGTAATTAATAGATTCAGTAAAAAAAATAAACCTGTAAGTGGGTGTGGAAGTCGCTTTGGTACTGGTCTCCTAAGTGCTGTAAACAATCACATAACTCACAACTGTTCTTTATCTGTTAAGTAGAATTCCATCTGTTTTTTCTTATTCACACATATGGAGTCTGATTCCCATCTAGCCATGTTCTGCCTCAGTTGTCTTCATGGGAGAAATTGTCTCGAATTTCAGGATACTTCATTGCATTGATAGTGACCTCAGTTCTCTGTTGAGTTCATGGGTATTTTATGCTTTTTGTACTTTATCAGCTTTTTCTTATAGTTTATCCAGCCATTGCTCCTTGCAGAATTCTGCAACCCTGGCAGAAACTGAATTTTCAATAGATTAAATTTTAAGAGTATTGACCTTATTACTGACTAAGATCACTCACGATGGTTATAACCAAGTTATATACTAGTGTCATGGGATATGCTGGGCTCTGCCCTGTAATCTATGTGAGTCTATATGATTAACCTTTCCTTACTGTGATTTGGATGTAGTTTATCTTAAATCTACATCCAGGCCAAAATGTTAGAATGAAATTATATTGTACTTTGTTTTAAATATTGCCCATATTTTCATAAAGCCTTTAGTAGTACTTAAATTTTGTGCCAAATTTATATGGGAGGTCTTCAGAATGTTCATGCAAGTCATTAATAATTCTAGATTTCAAAAAAATTTTGGCACCTGGCACCAGCTTTGTGGCACAGCAGGTTACATTGGCTACCTGCGACCCTGCCATTCCATAGGATCACCACTTTGAGTCCCAGCTGCTACACATCTGATCCAGCTCCCTGCTAATGCCCCTGGTAATGCAGCGGAGGATGGTCCAGGTGCCTGGGCACTTGGTGCTTACATGTGAGACCTAGATGGAATTTTTTGCTCCTGGCTTCAGCCTGGCCCAGCTTCAGCTGTTGCCACCTTTTGGGGAGTGAACCAATGGATGGCAGATCGCTTTCTCTCTCTCTTGCTCTCTCTCTCTTTCTCTTCCATTTTTTCTCCCTCCCTCTGCCTTTAAAATATTTTTAAAAATTTGGCACCAAACTGAACTTATATTTTAATTCATTTTTGTCATGACTGTTTTAAAGTACTTGTAGGTGTACATTCATATATGTAAGTAAATACCAACACATTAGTGATAGTGAAAAATTTTGGACTTAGGGATGATCAACAATTACTCTATTTTGCTCTTTATCTTTTTCTACTCCTCAGTTTACATTTCTTTAGGAAAGCTAGTTCGTGTTTTAAAGATTTATTTATTTATTTATTTGAAAGGCAGCGTATCAGAGAGAAAGAGTGAGATGAAGGGTGGGAGGGAGGCAGGAAGGGAGAGAGAGAGAGAGAGAGAGAGAGAGAGAGAGATCATTTTTCAACTGATTCACTTTCCTAATGACCATTATAGCCAGGTCTGGGCCAGGCTGATGCCAGGATCCAGGAATACCATCTCTATATGGGTGTCAGGGACCCACGTATTTGGGATGTCTCCTACTGCCTTTCCAGGTGCATTAGCAGGAAGTGGAATAGTGGGACTCGAACCAGTGTTCCCATAGGGATGCCAGAGTCACAAGCAGCAGCTTAACTCATGCACAAAGCTGGTCTCAGAAACTGGCTTCTATAGCCAATGAGATGTGGTTGGAAGAAGAACTAATACCATGTGAGACTGAATTAACCTCTACATGGACCCACAATCCGCATGGAAAAAATTAATTCATGACTAAGCAAGATTTCTCAGTCCTCTTATATGGACATAGAAATATATAAAGAATGTTTATGATAACAATAAAAATAATAGCTAAGACTTGCAAGCATACCTCAATTAGTTCATGGCAAATAGAATCCAAAGGTGTTTATTTTGGTTAGTACTATATTTTTTGCAATCTATACATAGTTTTCCATAGCATGTTTCTTTGAATACCAACAACTTTATTGGGAGGTACTATTAATCATCATGTGATGCAGACTTCTTCGGGTGGTGCTGTTTTCTCCATAACAAGCTTGGCACCACACCTTCCCAGTCACTCCCCGCTGATTGTCCAGTGCTCATAAACATTCACGTGAACATCCCACCTGTCATTCTTTTCTCCAAGCAGTTCCTCCAAAGAAGGCTCAACTTTCCATAAATGCTGTAGGGACTCTGATTCTTAGTGGTTCCTGGACATTCTGATGCCTTTCAGGTGTCTCTCTGAGACCATCCTTGATGCCAGTATACAACAAACTCATATTTTTTTTAAATCGGAAAATCAAATGTAATATTAACAAAGACCTTAACACAGGAGTAAATTACACTATGTCAGTTTCATATTTTCTATAGGAATAGGTAGAATGCCATTGATTACATCTCCATATAAGAAATGCAGAGATTACTCTGCCTTGTAGGTATTTCCTAGCAGGCAGGTTTGCACTGTGGGCCTCTGTCAAAACGGCCATCACAGCACACATAAAATGCCTAGCTGTATTTTCGTTACTATTTCAGGTCAGATTAGTAACTCTATCATTTATATATTTTTAAGTTAGAAAGTTTCATTTCCAAGAGGATATAGGAGTATGTTGGATTCATTAGAAAATATAACTCTATAGAAATATATGTTCAGCCTTTTGCCATTTAGAATGATTAATGTGTGTCTACAGACTTACAAATTTTCTATCACTTTCCCCAAAGTCTTATCTCTAGGGGGAAATCACAAGTAAATAAATGTCAAAGGTATCTTCTAAACACAGAAACAACTATTCTGAAAACACCATTTTGAATACGTATAACCCTCTTGCAAGTAACCTTTCTTAATTTTAGTAAAGAAAAGCATAGAAAAGAAATCTAGTGTTTATAATTTAGAAATGAAAGAGCAGGATTTTATTTTGTATCATATATAACACAAGTAGAATACGTGCAGCAGACAGTTAAATTGATGTTTGAGAAGCTTTTATTTATACCTTCGTGATGAGAAATTTGATTAAGAGAAGACAGCAGACATTGTATGTTATAATGAAAGGACTGCTCGTCCCAGGTGACTGGTCTAAAGAAAAACCTTGGACCGAATGAATTGTAAGCAAGCTATTCAGTGTTAGCTAACAATTCTGCCTTTAAAACTTGTTGGAGGTATTCATGGTATAGGCTTAGAATTTTTGCTCATATTTTTCAGAACAAATTTTATGGGACATTACACATGTATTTTAATGACCTAATACAAAATTCAAAATTTTGACATTCTATTTCTAAGAGGTCATTGGCCTTTTTATATATTACATATTTATATATTAGACTGTAATGTTTTATCTTTTTTAACTTTAAAGTCTTAATAATCCATACTTTACATATAAAATGAATATATATTAACATTCTGTGGGGAATGTATTAGAATAGAATATTCAGCACTACTATTCAAGAATATGCGTGTGCTTTCTCTTAATATTTAATGTTATAAAATCTTGCAATTTTTTCTAAAATATTTGAGCACATAAGTATTTCAAAAACCTTGTGGAAAAATGAGGTTAAAAGATTACTTTATTTTGGTGCAAAATAATTAAAAATTATATGCATGAGGGGTTTTTAAAAAGTTAATGGAGGGCCTGTGCTGTGGCCTAGTGGGTATGGTCTGGGAAAGCAGTGGAAGATGGCTCAAGTCTTTGGGCCCCTGCACCAGCATGGAAGACCTAGAGGAGGCTCCTGGCTCCTGGCTTCAGATTAGAGAAGCTCTGGCTCTTGTGGCCAACTGGGGAGTGAACTAGCGGATCAAAGACCTCACGCTCTCTCTGTCTCTGCTTCTCTGTAACTTTGCCTTTCAATAAATAAATAAATCTTTAAAAAAAAGTTAATGGAAATGCATTATGAAAAGACTGAATAAGTTTTATTTTTTTGCACCAAAATAAGCTTACCTTTTCATTCCATTTTTCCAAGAAATTTTTAGGCTCCCATCATATACATGATCTCATTGATGACAAGCAAGAAATAGCCAAAGCTTCTCTATTTTTAAAAATGTATTTAACAGCTTCAAAGTATTTAATGTTTATTCAATAGTCCACATTTCTGGGAAATTAATTAATTTACAGAAGAGTAATTTGTCATGGATGTGCCAATAAGTCTTACCTTCTTAGAGTCTCTGTAAAAAGGCATCCTTCAGATAAAGCAAAAACAAAATCAAGAAATGAAAGCCATTACATAGCAAGGGAAATATTTAGGCAAAAATTCATTTACATATAATAATTTTAAAGTTTATGACATTAATTTTTAATTAATTTTTAAGTTTATGACAAAACATTTGGCACCTTTGAGAAGTTACAAATTTGAGGATGCTCATGTGATTCTCACTTTAGAGAATGCATGGAACCTCCTTCACATGCATTTAAGTAGATGAACTCACATACATCTACACAGTGTGCCACTCGGTCCCATCTTTGCTCCTTGTCATATTAAAAACATGCCAATCTGGCATCTGAAAGCAAATGAAAATTTGTACAAGTCACACCTTGAAGTCTCTCAGAAAATATCAAAGTGGCAAATTTTGCTCAAAATATTCTTCTTAGAATTCCCCTTTTCTCTTTTTCTACTTCTCCTTCATTCAAGTGCCCACTAGTGGTGCACCTAGGGTTCCTATTTTATTTCTTATTCTTTCTCTCCCTTCCTTCCATATTCTAGCTTGTCCTCATTTTCCATTTACTGTCTATTCTTTCAAAGGTAATATCATAAGTTTTTGGTCACCTGAAAATCTTTACCTTACTGTTCAACAAATAGTCAGAATGCAAGTTAATGGGAGTGGAATTAATAGGATTCTTTCAAGGAAGCATTTGGGCAAGGGAGATATTGAGTAGGTTGTGAAAGAGTACTTAATATTTTTCTCTGGGTGCATAAATATACAGATCTCCATCTAGCATACATGTATTTGTATTTTATTGCTCATTCTTTTTAAAAATCATTTTCAGGCATAGTTTTTTAAGATTTATTTTGATTATTTGAAATGTAGAGTTGATAGAGAGAGAGGGAGACACACACAGAGAAAGAGATTTTCCTTTTGCTCATTCACTCTCCAGATGCCATAACAGCTGGGGCTAGGGCAGGTTGAAGTCAAGAGCCTAGAACCCCATCCGGGTGTCTCCTGTGGGTATCTCAGAAACAAGTATTTGGATCATCATCTGGTGCCTTCTCAGGTGCATTATCAGGGAGCTGGATAAGAAGTAGAATAACTGGAATGTCAACTGGTGCTCTGCTATGTATATAAGTAGTGGCTTAGCCAGTTGCACCACAACACCCACCTCTACAACTATTCTAACATTGAAATATTATATAGTCTTTCAAAATATTATAGGATAACTATTTTGCACATTATATATTGAATGACACAAAACACCCAGTACCATAAGACCTCCCAATGCTATTGTTAATTATTTTAGTAATAAATGGAGATAAATTATGAGATTTTGAAAAGATGATAATTGTAGAATAAAATTTTAATATAAACTTCTACATACTAAAAGTGATTGAAGACGTAGCTTTCTACTTGTAAATGGTTCTCAAATGCAAGAGAAGCCACACTTTTGCTTAATAATGCACTTTCCATTACAAATTTATGAAGCTGAGGCTTTGGCATGGTTTAACACTTTACTTTGGGAAACATCATAACCACCTGAGAAATGCGTATGAGAGGCAGATTTCTGCTTACCATAATAGCACCTTGGTCTGTGATAGCCTCAGCACCACTCGAGAGCCTGGGAAGTTTACCTTCAAGAAGCTAAAATGTGAAGACATGTTCCTGTGAGCATTTTGTTTGCTCTGATAAAAACTGAAGAACTGGGCATTGTGGCACAACAGGTTAAGCTGCCACTTGAACACTGGCATCCCATATGGGAGCACTAGTTCATGTCCTGGTTGCTTTACTCCCATTCAGCTCTCTGCTAATGTGCCTGGGAAGGCAGTGGGATATGGCCCAAGTGCTTGGGCCCCTAATGCCCATGTGGGAGATCTGGATGAAGTTCCAGGATTCTGGCTTTTGTGTGGCTCAGCCCTGGCTATTTCCATCCATTTAGGGAGTGATGGAAGCTTGA
The DNA here is from genome assembly GCA_949820135.1 of Sylvilagus floridanus. Taxonomy (NCBI): domain Eukaryota; kingdom Metazoa; phylum Chordata; class Mammalia; order Lagomorpha; family Leporidae; genus Sylvilagus; species Sylvilagus floridanus. The sequence goes on along the minus strand of OX463236.1, from coordinate 29,092,433 downwards.
TCTCTCTCTCTCTCTCTTTCTCCTCTCTCGCTCTCTTGTTCTCTCTTTGTTACTCTGCCAAAGACATAAACACATCTTTTAAAATATTAAAGTGTGGGAGAATTTGACTTAATTCTGTCTTCTAAAATAACTTTCATTGCATATAACTGCAAGTAGATTTATATAAAGATAAGATTTATTTAATTTTCATTTGTATTTTAAAGATGTTTAAAAGATATTCTTTGGCTTTAAAATACCAGTAGATTTCTTCCAAAAGTTGTCATGTATCAAGCCTTCTCTCAAAATGTCCTAACTTACACATTTCAATGCGTTGCAATTTTAACAGTCTCTATCATTTTCTGACTCAATAAAATTTAATCCTCTGTTTCAATTGTGATCAATTCAGTGTAATTTAATCAACAACGTTTTAACAGAATTATTCATATATATATATATATATATATATATATATATATGAACTTTTTTTTTGAAGCCTGTCCATTTTTCTGTATTTTGAGTGTGCTGGGAGTGAATATGCTAATTATTATTTTACATTGCTTGGCTTGTAAATTCTCAACTTAGTTAATGTTGCATTACTAAGGTTCATATAAAGTTCACCAAGTTTTCTCTTTCCTCTTAGGAAATGAATAATAAAGCACTTTACCCAAATCGTTCTTATCAGAAAAAAGAAGGAAAAGAAGAAACCAATTAAAAATGAAGGGGGAAAAGCTGTGCTTGTGCCCTGTCCTGGTGGCCTCGGGAGAGTATCAGGGGTGGGATTGATGCTGGGCGCTGTAGCACAGAGCCATGGCTGCCTGTACTCTCAGCAGTGCAGTGAGTTGCCCAGGGCAGGCTGCTGTGTCTCCAGCTCCATTCTCCCCGTTGCACTGCTGAGTAGGCTTACCATGGAATTTACTTTAAACTCCTGCTGTCCAGCAAGGCTGTTATTATTACATTAGCTTAGCCCTAGAGAAATTCAATTATTTTATTTCATTATTCATAAAGTAAAAGCCTTGAGTCCCAGGGTAGCAAGCAAGGGCTTTTGTCAGTAGCTATTTATAAACAACTGTGGTTTGCAAGTCTCCATCTTTTCAGGGATGTTGTGTAGTGAGGGCAAAGGGAGAGGAGATACTGAGTATTAAACATGGAGTCACCTCTTTTTCCCATTCTGATAGATGCACACTTTTGTATTGTCTTATGAAAACACAATATTGTCAAATGCAGGAAAATTTGCATTTAGCCAACATTTAATTAAAAGCAATGTTTTCACACCAATTTCCCTTGTTTTGATTCTTTTTACAGTACAGATCTTCCATTGCTTTGTTAAAGTATCACAAATTAGTTTGATATCCTGATGTCTTCTTTTGATAGCTCAATAACTCAAAATTTTATTTCTCAGTCTGCTGAATTGTGCCTTTGTACTAGACTTCCATATCCTATAAAAATCTTCTGATGTCCTTGTTTTTAACTGTTATGCCTTGCTGAATCAAAGCACCTGAATTTGAAACAAGTTAAATATCATTTCCTTTAAGGATTATCTCATCTTTCTGGGCTTGAAATAAGCAGCAGGTTAAGGCTTCTTCTGAATCCTTTAGTTTTTTTTTTTCTTTTTGTAAAGATTATTTATTTGAACAGTAGAATTACAGAGAGAGAGAGTGAGAGACAGAGAGAAAGTTCTTCCAGCTTGTGCTTCACTCTCCAAATGGCTCTAACAGTCTGAGCTTGGCCAGTCTGCTTCTTTTGAGTCTCACTATGGGTGAGGGGCCCACATAGCTGAGCCATCTTCCATTGCTTTCCCTGGCCATAAACAGAGAACTGGTTCAGAAGAGAAACAGCCAGAAAACGAACTGGCGTCTATAAGGAATGCCAATACTGCAAACAGAGGCTTAGTCTAGTAGGACACAGCACGACCCCTGTAGATGTATTTTTTACCAAAGAAATTTCAAGTTTCAACCAGAGATCCTGAACACCTATGTTGCTAGAGAAGTGAGCATACACAGACCTCGTGTTGTAACAGAGTCCAGTAATGCATTTTTCCCCAAAGATCTGTTTATTTGAAAAGCAGAGTGACAGAGACAGAGAAAGGCAGAGAACTGTTCACTGCTTTACTCCCCAAATAGTGGCCACAGCCTGGATAGCCAAGAGCCAGGAACTCTAGCTGGGTTTGCCTCATGGGCAGAAAGTGCCCAAGTAATTATACCATCTTCTGGTGCTATCCCAGGCTCACTCAGGGAGTTGTATTGGAAATGGAGCAGCACTCTGAATATGTGCTCTGATATGGGATGCTGGCATCACAAGTCGTGACTTGATCGTCTACGTAGTATGACATCCTTGGTCATGTTCTCTGTAGTATTCAGACAGTGCACACAGTAGCTGGTCTCTTTCTATTTCCCCACTATTCATCAATCTGGAGCCTCTCTCTTGGCTTCCCAGGGAAGTGAATTCCACACTGATGACAATTGAGGTCCCTCTGCAGGATTCCCTGGGGGCTCTCTACAGTATCTGTGTGTCCCTTACTGAGAGATGCCTATGCTTCAAGGAAGGTTAACATTCTGACCACTGAGAAAGCATGTATGGGAAATAGAGAATGTCTTTCCCTGTTTACCCTTTTATTTCTGACTGATGTTTTCCCCATCATACTAGGAAGGCCTTATTATTGCCATTTAAATGGTGTTCAACTTACAGTTCAGTGTCCAGAGGACACTGGTGTCTCCAATACACCTCACCTTTAGCCCCAAAATAGAGTCACTGCATATGATGGTCATTACTTTATCTAGGCATGCACTAGGCAAAGAAAACTGAATTAATCTATTTGCTAATCTCTCTTTTTATACTTCAAGGGCTTGGCTTATGATTGCTAAATAGTAACATATAGAATGATTTTGGCAACTGCTAATGATGTGTTAGAGATCAGCGGACATGACTAATACCCCTAAATTCCATTGTATCGGTAGAAACATATGCTTTCATTATAGAAGTTCCCTCAAATTCGACTGTTTATTCATTGGATTTACTTCAGGAAAGCTGAATATCCTAAAATGATGAGTGATGTTAAAATAGTAAAAGCCTTACAGAGCTTATAGTTAGAAATTGCTTCTTCAAATTCCTAAAGTACTATTTTATAGCATTTACTTAAAATTAAAGTATTATAAGATAAATGTATATGGTTAATAAAAAGAGAAAACTGACCTACTATTGAATTAGAGTTATCTTTTGCGACCCTGTTCTAATTGACCTCAAATTTTGTAATACTAATACTGTATTACACATATTTAACAGAAAAGCGAACATAGGTGAGATTTTGCTATGTGTTTATTGTTCTGTGTGCTTCCTCCTTATAATACTGTATCAAAAAGAGTTTTGCATAACAACATGGTTTGAGATTACTCACATTTAAGCTTTAATGGTAGATTATAGTTTATGTAAAATATTTCAGCTGATGCATATTTTTGCCAGTACCTTAACTGTACTGGTGACACACCAGATGGGAAGATGCCCAGAGAAATCTGGGTGAATGCGAATTGGGAGAAGTACTGAGCAAAATATACATGTTTCACATATTCAGAGATGTTGCCAAATTGCTCTCTAGAAAAACTCCTAAAATGTACACTAAAAATAAAAACATGACTGTAACTATTTCCAATAAAATTCAACAAAAAAGTTTTAGGAAGTATTTCAAGTATGTATATTTTTTTGGTTGGTTAGTGGAAAAAAGAATATCTCATTTTTGTTCTATTTTGCGTTGTTTGCATCAAGAAGTAGATTCAGGTCCTTGTTGTTCCTTTTCTTTTAACCGCAGAAGTTATCTTATATTTACAGAACTTATTTTGTTTACTGCCATTTTTCCTGTTTTTCTTTATGACTGCTAATGCTCTTTGTTACATTAAGAAAGTTATGTGTCGTCACAGGTGCTACACCACAGCTTTTTCCCAAACCTTCTATTATGTTATTTTTTTGTGGTTTACTTTAGGCTGTCAAATTTCTCTCATTTCTGGCTTCTGGAGTACTAGGAAGCTTAGAAACATTTTCCCTGGGGCCAGCAGCCATTTGGGGAGTGAACCAATGGAAGGAAGACCTTTCTCTCTGTCTCTCTACCTGTCAAATAAATAAATAAAAAAAAGTTTTCCCTAATTACAGATTTTAAGAAGTATTGGTGACATGTATTGTGTTTTCATCCTTTAATGTGATTTGAGTGTGCTTTCTGTATTTACACTGGTGGTAAGTGTTCACACTAAAGCATGATCAGTAATGTTTGCTGACTACGCACAGCCAGGCCTGGCTGCTGGTGGCATGCCTGGGGGAGACCTGAAGCATCTGCCCGGGAAATCTCAGTGGGTCCAGAAAATGCATTCTTCTGTTCTCTTCCCCATTCTCTCTGTGTCATTACTTATTGCCCTGTCCATTTCAGTGGACATCTTTAGAAGACAACAAAAGGCAGTGTTTAGGCACTGTGCCTTACCTACTGAGGTCCTTCTAAATCCCATTGACTCTCAAGGACCATTTGCTATTTTCTCACCTGATCATAACTTTTTAATTTTAAAAAAAAATTTTTTTTGACAGGCAGAGTGGACAGTGAGAGAGAGAGACAGAGAGACAGGTCTTCCTTTGCCATTGGTTCACCCCCCAATGGCTACTCTGGCGGCGCGCTGTGGCCAGCGCACTGCGCCGATCTAAAGCCAGGAGCCAGGTGCCTCTCCTGGTCTCCTATGCGGGTGTAGGGCCCAAGCACTTGGGCCATCCTCTACTGTACTCCGGGGCCACAGCAGAGAGCTGGACTGGAAGAGGGACAACCGGGACAGAATCTGGCGTCCCAACCGGGACTAGAACCCAGTGTGCCGGTGCCTCAGGTGGAGGATTAGCCTAGAGAGCCACAGCGCCAGCCTGATCATAACTTTTTATCTCCTACTTTAACTTTGTTTTAGTTGACAGGCAGAGAGACAGATGGACACACACTCACACACACACACACACACACACACGAGAGAGAGAAAGAGAGAGATGCAGAGAGACAGAGAGAGAGAGAGAGGGAGAGAGAGAATCTTCTCATCAGCTGGTTCACACCTCAAATACCTGCAAAGTCTCAGATTGTGTTGGGCTAAAGCTGGGAGCTGGGAGTGTGATCCAGGTTCTCACATGGGTAGGGAGCTCAACTACTTGAATTACGACTGCTTCTTCCAAGGGTCTACATTACAGGAAGCTGGAATCAGGAACCAGAGTGGGGCTGTGGGGTCAGAACTGGAAATGGAACCCAGGCACATTGTGTGGGATGCACACATCTTCAGAGAATCCTAACCACTATGCTGAATGCCTGCCACATATCTCTTACTTTTTAAAAAGTTTTTGCCTTTTCCTGAAGTAGTGCAAGAATAATAGTGTGACTAGATAATTTATTTTCAAATCTATGACATGATTATGAGAAGGAAATTGAATGCTAAAATAATAGTTAAAAAAAAGTATAGATTGATCGTTAGAACAAACCGAATGTGATCTTTAGTTTAAATTGTTGTGATTTTGTAACACTGGAAGCAAGAAATGGGTGAATGCTTGGCGTTCTAACTTAGTATGGAAAAACAAAAAGCTCAAACTGAAAGCGTTATTTCCTTTTATTTATTATTCCAAACTTGAACTGCTGCTTCATTTATTTTTCTACTGGTTAATTCTACTGGTTAGCTCAAAATCGTTAGCTTACTTTAGACATGGTATTGATTACTGATAGATAATAGCTTGAAATCTCAGGTGAACAATTCTGTATTAAAGTACTACTGACTCAATGGTGATAAGATATTAAAACATGATAAAAGGCACACAGGATGAGTTAAACCCTCGAGTAGAATTTACGGAATTTTGGATTTGAAAGAACCCAGCATTGCCTTCATTTTACTGATTAAACAGAGGATTATGACTGAGTTACTGAGGGTTGCCCAGTTTTTTGAATGTGGGTTGTCTTCATCAGAACTCCTGTTGAGGTGGCCGCATTGTTCCACAGTGGATTACGCTCTGCCTGTGTCACAGGCATCCCATTTGGGCTCGGGTTTGACTTCCAGCAGTTCCACTTCCAACCCAGCTCCCTGCTAATGCTTGGGAGAGCAGCAAAAGATGGTGCTAGTGCTTGAGCCCCTGCTACCCATGTGGGAGACCTGGAAAAGGTTCCTGGCTCCTGGCTCCTGGCTTCAGCCTGGCCCAGCCACGGCTGTTGTGGCCATTTGGGGGAATAAAACATGGATGAAAGATCCCTCTCTGTCTCTGTCTCTCCCTCTCTCTATAGATATTTCTGCCTTTCAAATAAACTTTTAAGAATTAATTAATTGGGGCCGGCGCAGTGGGGCAGTGGGTTAACACCCTGGCTTGAAGCACCAGCATCCCATATGGCTGCTGGTTCAAGTCCCAGCTGCTCCACTTCTGATCCAGCTCTCTGCGATGGCTTGGGATAGCAGTAGAAGATGGCCCAAGTCCTTGGGCGCCTGTGCCTGTGTGGGAGACCCAGAAGAAGATCCTGATTTCGGATGGGCACAGCTCCAGCCATTGCAGCCAACTGGGGAGTGAACCATCAGATGGAAGACCTCTCTCTCTCTCTCTCTCTCTTTCTCTCTCTCTCTGCTTTTCCTCTCTGTGTGTAACTCTGACTCTCAAATAAATAAAATAAAAAATCTTTTAAAAAATTAATTGATTAAAAATAACTCATATTTAGACTTCATTCCCTAATATAACAGTGCTGAAGCAGTGAGATCTTGAAGAGGCATTTGGGGCCAGGAAGGATCCATCCTCATTAATGGATTAAAGATTTTGTTAAGGAACTGACTTAGTTCTTTGAGACTGGTTTTTACAAAAGCAGGTTGCTACAGACTGAGCTTTCTGAGTTCACTCTCTTATATCCTCTCTCTCCACCTGATCTCTCACTCTCTTGCACATGGTCCCTCCATATGATGATGATGATGTCTTCTAGTAAGCTGTCACCAAAGCTGATGTCAGTAGACTATGTTCTTAGACCTTCAGAACTATAAGCTAAATCAAACTCTTTTCTTTATAAAATATCTGGCCTAATGTCTTCTGCTATAGCAACACACAACACATGAAGATGTTACCTATTCAATTATTTGCAAATTTCCAAGTGACAAACAGATGACATATTTAGATTAACAGAATCCAGTGAACAGTAGTGTAGAGACTAGACATGTAGTAACTCTGCATATGTAGCAAACAGCATTACACTAGTAATCCTATAGTCCATGAATATTTTCTTCAATTATTTGATTGATGATTTCTTCCTGTTTTCTCTGTTCTCTAGTTCTGGAGCTTTTATGATTCAATTTTTGTTTCCCTTGTACTGGTTCTCTAATTATTTAATTCCTTTCCCTTTTCTTCTCACCTCAGATCTCCCAATTTACCATTTTAGTAAATTGTCTTAACTTTATCTCTGATTTGTATCTACTTTATTTTTTGCTAGAGTTTTGATTTCTTATGGCTACATTTTTTGTTGTTGTTGTTTTTTGGACAGGTAGAGTTAGATAGTGAGGGAGAGAGAGAGAGAGACCCAGAGAAAGGTCTTCCTTCCGTTGGTTCACCCCCCAAATGGCTGCCACAGCCGCATGCTTCACCGATCCGAAGACATGAACTAGGTGCTTCCTCCTGGTCTCCCACGTGGGTGCAGGGCCCAAGCACTTAGGCCATCCTCCACTGCCTTCCTGGGCCACAGCAGAGAGCTGGACTGGGAGAGGAGTAACCGGGATAGAACTGGTGCCCCAACCGGGACTAGAACCCGGAGTACCGGTGCCGCAGGCAGATTAGCCTAGTGAGCCACAGTGCCGCCTTATGGCTACATTTTTGTTGTTGTCTGTAGATTGTTTACAAATCATTATTTTTTATATAAATGCAATATTTTATCTTTTTAAGAGCATTCGTATTCTGATTTATGCTCACCTCCCTCTTTGGCCTCCCTGGTATTCTATCTTCCATTTTTTCAGGCTTTCCTCAGATGTCTGTCAATTTTTACTTCTATAAAGTCAAACTCAGGTAAACATAAGAGGCTTAAATCTCTTCATGGAGATTTAGAAAAGAGACACTCTCCTCCTGCATTTTGTTTAGAAAACTTATTATACCTCTTTATGTTACAATATATGGAAATCTTTATAAAAGCTAAGCAGGCCTCTTGCCATCTTTATGCATCTCCTTAACTCACATTCACCAGGAAGACAGGGTCCCTATTCCCCTTGCTGTGAAAGGATGGGGGCCTAACTTGTCAGACACTCTGCTTCAAGGTGCAAAACTATTTCCTGTCATAAAGCACATAAGAAAAATTTTTTTCCCTTGAAGTAAATCAAGCACATACACAGGCAGGTACCCTATTACCAACTGAAATTAGAATGAACTATCTGTGACAAATGGTGCTGCCAAATTCGCTCATTTGAGGATTGTTTGTTCAGACAACATGTATGCATGCAATGAATTATATCTATTTGCCCATTGGAGAGGGTGGGGTGTTCTTTCAGTCTTTGTCATCCCTCAGTGGATTTTCTGTGATATGCATCACATCCTTATTTAGCAATAAATTTTGTTCTAGCATTCAATATTGAAATTACTTTTTTCTCCTAATTTTCTGGGGAAGTTTTATGGTCTGGGAGAAGATTTGTGTTTAATGACATTCCCCCATGTGCCCAAGTGTAAAAGGAGTGGCGTAAGGACACAGGTGAAGGCTCTGAGTCCCTGGTTAAGGCTGGAGCACTTGGAGCTTTTGATCTCGGTGGGCAGCATGCTGAAAAACACTTGATGTCTTTTAAAAATAGTTTCTTCCCTCCACTTCATATTATGGGAAAAATTAGAATTAAGTTTTTCAAATGCTGAATTTGAGAATATTGCTCAAAAGTAGCACTGGAAGCTGAAAGATTCTTTTAAAGACCTTGAAATCCAAATTTAAAAAAAAAAAATTCTAAACGAAGATGATTTCCAAGTTTAATTTGCTTGCCAGCTAAGCAGAAGCAAAACAATGAAGATAACTTCAGAATACCAAATGTCAAAAATTTGCTTCCTACACACTTTTTCTCCAGCAGTTGTTGGAGTATGTGTCTCATTCAAAGAAAAGCTTAAACAGATGAAAAAATATAAAATAGCAGATCCAAACACAAGAGAGAAAGGAAAAAAATTTCCCGAAATAATATTGGAGAATAATTGCTATGCTCCAAGGGAATCAGTCCAGATCAGAGTAGATTAAATAAACAGTTACCAAGATGATTCAGGGTTTCCTATCAGAAACTAGGCTTTCTGCTTGAGTGACTCTAACAAGGAGAACATTGATGGTTCTCATTGTGATGTGTGCAGTGAAGGTTGTATGTGGCTGGGAAATGATGAGGAAATAGAAAAGTACAATTCTAATGTAAAGGATTTCAGTGAAGTCTTTTTAAAACCAGTATCTTGGCCAGAACCTGTGGCTCCTTCTGGTTTACAAAGCACAAGAAATGTACAGGTTGGAAATAAAGAAGAATTTGCCGTATATTAACACATACCGGAGGGGGATGTACAAGAGTGGAACCACAAAAGTGGTTCCTCCTAAGTAATATCAGTAAGATCTCTGTGGAGTGTGGAAAAAAACAGTATGATGGAAGTTTGCTTTCTGTACTCTTTTTTTTTTTCTTTAGAGTTTTGTACCATGTTTTTATTACTTATCTGAAAATTATTAATATAGAATTAATTTCCCCACAAAAGCTTCCATAAAATGTTGGGATGCTTAGATAAGAAACTACATTAAGTGCCTGCACTGTGGCATAGTGGGTAAAGCCACCACCTACAGTAATTGCACCCCATATGGACACCAGTTCAAGTCCCAGCTGCTGCTTTTCTGATCCAGCTCTCTGCTATGGCCTAGAAAAGCAATAGAAGATAACCCAAGTCCTTGGGCCCTCGTACCCATGTGGGAGACCTGGAAGAAGCTCCTGGGTCTTAGCTTCCGATCAGTCCAGCACCAGCCCTTGCAGCCATTTGGGGATGAAACAGCAGATGGAAGACCCCCCCACCCCTCTTTCTCTCTCCCTCAATTACTCTGCCTTTCAAATAAATAAATAAAATCTTAAAAAAAAGAAACTGCATTAAAATGTAAATCATAGGCAGATCACCAAGCACTTTTATTTAATCTTATGTTATTATCCATTTTCCTTCAATTTAGCATACTTAGTCAATTTTGCAGATGAAATAAATTAGGCCTTAGAGACATTTAAATGACTGTCCTCATTCAAGATGTGAAAATATGCTAACAATGGAAAATTGAACTAAATAATCAGTAAGACTTCTAGAAAATTTCAACTATAGTTAAATTTTCTCCAAGTATACTAATGTTTCTTCCATTTAAAGTTTTTAAGTTTATATTCCTAATCTGAAAAATAAAGCCAGCACACCCCATACCTTGTGCAAAATACCGAATCAGGGGTATAGGCATAGACTTGGGTGAGACCTTACACAAATCATTTTACTAATTTAGCTTATGGATTCTCCTCCTAATCCCTCACCTCACGTCCCTCTGTACACCTGTTCTCTTTCCGTTCTTCAGTGATTTAAACATTTTAAAATGACATTAACATATCACCTAAGTGGTTTTTACCATTTTAACTATATGATAAATTTCTCAGTTGCATTATGTAGGGTGACGTTAATGTATAGGTATTTAACAGATCTATATTAATCACCTAGATGTCTGGGATTGGGCTAGGTGCTGGGATGAATAAATCAGCATTTGTACCTTTCACTCCTTAGTAATTCTTCATTATTGTATCTTTGCATGTATAGTTAATTAAACAATGTTACAATTTGCAAACTGAAATGTGATATTTATCTATACATTATTTTTATTTCCCTTTACCTTCTTGCTAGACTATGAAGCAGGTTTTTAAACTGTTATTTGTGAATTTAATACCTGTGAATTTCTATTTGTTAGCCAAAGGAGAACCTAGAATAATAATTGATTTCAAAAGTCTGCTTACAGTTGCTTTACCAGTATAGCTATATAAATAAATATCTGTTAGTTGATTAAGAGAAATATTTTCACACTTTTGTCAAAGAATGTTTATACTCCCTTTTTCCACTAAATGTCTTCCAAAGAGTTTTTTATTAATTTGATTTAAATATTTCTTTGGGAAACAAGATAACACACTTCTACTCAATTAGGAAACATTTTTACAGTCCAGAGGTCATTTTTTTTTTATACTTATTATGCCATGAATTGCTAGGGAATGGGTCCCAGCAGCTCTGGCTGCTTTTCATTGGTTCTGACAAAGTGGGCTTCTCTGAGTGGAGTAGGCTGGCTCTTCAGTTGTAGCTGGGTATCTCTCTCTTTTGCCTCCTTCTTTTCTGATCATTGAAAGCCTGGTCTGCTCACAGGATAACTGACATGCCCAGTCTTAGGTTTCCATGGTTTGGCATGTTGTTTGCAGACTCTGCTGCAAAAAGCCAACAGCCTGGAGCCTGTTGTGTGTTAGCTCACGTTAGTTATGATGCAGACCTTCCCATTTGTAGATCTGCAGTCAAGTTTAGTAGTTTTCTTGCTTCATAACCACAGACACAAGAAAAGGAATTATTTCTGGAAAGAGACTCAGCCTCTGAGGTCCAGGGTTGTACAAATGGCTCAGATGCTATTTGTAAAATGATATAATTTATAGGATTCTAGGTTAGCAAAACTAAAAGAAAGGCAGTCTTGAGAGTCTAGGTTTCCACATGTTTGAGAATAAATAATTTTTCTGGTCACTAAGTGGTACAAGACCAAAAATATTCCCATACGTATTTGATGCTGACATGGATGACGGAATCTTTTATTAGTGTTTACCCACTCACTTGGTCTTTGGGTTAAGAATTATTCATAATTTAGAAAATTACAATCTAGCAGTTATATGGTTGCAGAGGTTGTAAGAATGAATCAAAGCAGACACTGGGATATTCCTTCAACGGCAAAAGTAGATGTGTCATCACTGGAGTCATTTAAAGCTGGAGAATAGATCTCCTTTTGGCAGGGGATTTATTGGGCTACATAAGCTGACAATAACATTACCATTTGTCTTTAAATGACTTTCTAGCTCTAACACTGATTACCAAGTCATTATAAATTTCCAATGCTTTAGAAAATGGCTTTTGTTGTTAACTGATGTGTTTAACATATTAAAGTCTTCTTTTTACCAAGTTGTATGCAATTTAATGTATTGTTTTTCCAAATTAAAGTTTCCATTCATTTATATTTGGTTGTTTTTATTTTTAAAACAACTCTGTGCTTTCACATTTACTTTTATAGACTACCTTAACAAACAAAAAGTAAAAATGTCTTAATTTACACTAAAATACAAACAAAATTAACAAATCAGATGTTGAATCTTCCACGACCTGCATATACTTAATTTGTATGTATCAAACTGAGTGACAGATAGGTTACATTAAACAAAGACTAACAGGAATACATTTTATTTTAAAATAATCCTGGGAGCTCCATTTGTATTTATATTACATATAAATAATATATAGGTAAAAGTCTATTTAGATTTATAGCACAATTATCGTTACTTTACATTCCCCTTTTGTCAGCATATACAGGTTAAAGTAGTGCACTTAATTTTATAAGAATATAACCCAGTAACCAACAGAAGCTTAAGCATAAAAATTTGGATTTGTCATTCATGAAAGGATGTTTATGTGAGTGATGTAGAAAACATATATAATGAACATCTTCCTGTTCAAATGCTATGATAATACTTTAACGCTCTTCTAACTATATTGGCAAATGAATTACAGAGTAGGTTTCCTCATTTTAAAAACACTTATTAGCCGTTTAGAAAATAATAAATCCTCTTGTCCCTCTCTTCAAAGTGAAGAGAGAAACTCAAACACTGCATTTTTATATAAAACATAACATCTTTGATTGGAAAAATAACCAACCAACTCAAAATAATTTATGTATCTGACAAATAAAAGTAATTGATTGGAATTCAAGAATAGTTCCTGTGGGTGAATTTTCCATTGAGTAATGTAAAGGGAAAATCCAGCCTCGTGTCCCTACATCCTATTGTATTTTTACCCTGACATTTCACTATTTATATTTCAGTTGCAGTTGGAAATGTTGAGCAAACATTGCTGACACGGTGGACTTTATCTGAGTATGGCATTCATTATAGTAGCCCAGCTTGGCCCCTCTTGCCTCTGTAACAAAATTTGCTGCAGCCAGTGGAGGCAGCTTGATTGGTTTATAGAGGAGACAACTGTGTTTGAGACAAGTTATGCATGCAGCCAGGAAAATGTTATAGAGAAATTGATTGGGACCAGATAGAAGTGTACCATTTAAACCACTAGGATGTGGACCCCATGTCTTTCAGAGAAAATATGAAGATTGTAATGAGATTTTGTTGAGTGTATTTGTTCTCAGACTGATAAAGGAAAGAAGATAAAAAAGGGGAAGGAAAAAGAGGAGAGGAAAAACTTAATAGAAATAACCAAGTTGAATTTGCCAATACAGATTGAGTACAAATCATAATGCTAATGAGAGAACATATTTGTATGAATGATAGTGTAAGAACCACCTTCTCCATGAAACACACTCAGCTGTTCTAGCTTATAATGATGCTTTTTCATTTCCAAATTCCTCTGTGTCCTAGTTCTCTAAGTAAACTCCTTTGACTGGCAACATTAGCAGCATCTGGGAAATTATTAGAAATGAATATAATTGGTAGCACCTTAGGCTGAGGTAGGCCCCTGATGTGCGTTCTGATAAGCTGTGCAGGTGATTTTTGAATGTGTTCAAGTTTGAGGACCAATGCTGTAGGAGAGTATATGTAGAAGTATATGTAGACAGATAACTGAAGCACAGGGTGATATGCGTGACATTGTTTTTGGAGATACTTTCTTACATGCCTTAGATTATATCCATGTCCTGACAAAAGCTTCTTGATGGCAGATATATCTCTATCTACCTACCTACCTACCTACCTATCTATCCACACACACATATATCAATAAGTGCATGGAAAAATGGAATAAAAATAGATTTATTTTGGTGCAAGAAACTTGAAAACCATGTGTAGTTTTTCCATTGTATACCTTTCCATGAAAACTATGAAACCCCCTTTAAAAGTAATTTATCTTTCAAGTACCTGAGCACCTTTCAAAATCTGATTACATTTATCAGTGTAGCTGCCTATAGCCAGACTTTTGGTCTGTTTTCTCTTTGTGATTTCAAGAAATAAATTTTTTGCCACATCAACAAATTGTATAAAGCATTATTCTTGTACTGGGAAGGCATTCTATTTATATTCCTGGTTGCATTTCTTCAGCGTTGTTAACTTAGTTCTCAATTGGACCTGCCCACCAGACACTTTAATGCATACCATGCCTTTAGAATAAGTGTGATGAAACAAAACTGTACTATCATAGTGTGCAGTTGTATTTTCAAATTATGTTCAAATGAATAAAACAAACTTCAATGTCTCAATTTAAATATTTAATGTGATCCAGAAATTCATTTTCAGCTGCAGGATTTTGAGAAAGGTAACTTTAAATCCATCATTCCACCATTGTTCCATCACCTCTACTTTACAGATCTCATTTAAACTTAAATAGAACCAATAGCTCTCTTCAGTGAACACCCTTATGACTCCTGTATTTACAAATGTATGCTGCTCTCATGCCACCCACCCTGACAAAGACCAAGGCAGTCCAGGCTGAAAAAGTTACATCGTCTCAGGGCTCAGCCTAGTTTTGTTTGAGAGCATCAGTGCCATGGACAATGAAGGTTTTATGTAATAATTTACTGTCTTGTCTAGTATTTTTTCCCATGCAGTTTCGTATTTTAACTTTGACCTTTTTTATGTTTTTCCACAATCATTTTTCATTTTGTTTCTGACTTGTATTTCCTTTTTGAAACTTTAAGAAACAAAATTTTTAAAATGCAGTCAGTAAGCCATATCATGCTTTGGGAACACTATGCTTTTTAATGATATCTTATCCTTATTTTAGCTTGCATTGATAGGACTGTTACCTGCTGTTTCAAACCGATAGAGAAAGGTACAAAAGGAGAATAAATCTTTTTCCTGTATGTAACAATATTCTTTGTCATTATATCACTGGATGTTTTAAGTCCCCCTAGAGGTTGTTTATTCAAAATGTATCCCTTTATTGAAAATTAAAAGCTATATTTCATAATCTTTCATTTCTTACTTTTTTTTTATATAAAGCTTTTATTTAAAGAATATAAATTTCCAAAGAACAGCTTATGGATCACAATGGCTCCCCCCCACAACTTCTCTCCCTCCCCCTACCCTCCCCTTTCCCGCTCCCTCTCCCCTTCTGTTCACATCAAGATTCATTTTCAATTCTCTTTATACACAGAAGATCAATTTAGTACATATTACGTAAAGATTTCAATGGTTTGCCCTCGCATAGAGACACAAAATGATAATACTGTTGGAGTGCTAGTTATAGTATTAATTCACAATGTACAGCACATTAAGGACAGAGATCCTACATGATTTTTTTTTAAAAAAAATTGATTAATTGTCTATGCAATTTCCAGTTTAACACCAAGATTTTTTAATCATTTGCAATTATCTTTATATAAAGAAGATCGATTCAATATATACTATGTAAAGATTTCATCAGTTTGCACCCACTCAGAAACACAAAGTGTAAAAATACTGTTTCAGTACTAGTAATAGCATTATTTCACATTGGATAACACATTAAGGACAGATCCCTCATGAGACGTAAGTACACAGTGACTCCTGATGTTGATTTAACAATTTGACACTCTTGTTTATGGCGTCAGTAATCTCCCTAGGCTCTGGTCATGAGTTGCCATGGCTATGGAAGCCTTTAGGGTTCGTGGACTTCGATCTTATTCCGACAGGGTCATAGTCAAAGTGGAAGTTCTCTCCTCCCTTCAGAGAAAGGTACCTCCTTCTTTGATGGCCCCGTTCTTTCCACTGGGATCTCACTCGCAGAGATCTTTCATTGAGGTCTTCTGATTTTTCCAGAATGTCTTGGCTTTCCATGCCTAAACTATTCTCATGGGCTCTTCAGCCAGATCCGAATGCCTTAAGGGCTGATTCTGAGGCCAGAGTGCTATTTAGGACATCTGCCATTCTATGAGTCTGCTGTGTATCCTGCTTCCCATGTTGGATCATTCTCTCCCTTTTTGATTCTCTCAGTTAGTATTAGCAGACACTAGTCTTGCTTGTGCGATCCCCTTGACTCTTAGACCTATCAGTGTGATCAATTGTGAGCTGAAATTGATCACTTGGACTAATGAGATGGCCTTGGTACATGCCACCTTGATGGGATTGTATTGGAATCCCCTGGCACATTTCTAACTCCATCATTTGGGGCACGTCTGATTGAGTATGTCCCAAATTGTACATCTCCTCCCTCTCTTATCCCCACTCTTATATTTCACAGGGATCACTTTTCAGTTAAAATTTAAACACCTAAGAATAATTGTGTGTTAATTACAGAGTTCAACCTCTAGTACTAGGATAAAAAAAAAAAAATACTACCATGGATAAAGTATTACATTGTACAACAACAGTCAGCACAAGAGCTGATCGAGTCACTGTTTCTCATAGTGTCCATTTCACTTCTACAGGTTTCCCCTTTGGTGCTCAGTTAGTCATCCCCAATCAAGGGAAACAAATGATATTTGTCTCTTTGGGACTGACTTAATTCACTCAGCATGATGTTTTCCAGATTCCTCCATTTTGTTGCAAGTGACCGGATTTCATTGTTTTTGACTGCTGTATAGTATTCTGTAGAGTACATGTCCCATAATTTCCTAATCCAGTCTACTGTTGATGGGCATTTGGGTTGGTTCCAAGTCTTAGCTATTGTGAATTGAGCCGCAATAAACATTACTGTGCAGACGGCTTTTTTGTTTGCCCATTTAATTTCCTTTGGGTAAATTCCAAGGAGTGGGATGGCTGGGTTGAATGGTAGGGTTATATTCAGGTTTCTGAGGAATCTCCAAACTGACTTCCATAGTGGCTTCACCAGGTTCTATATTTGCAACTCATTGGAAACAATACTTTGAAAACTGTGTCTTACCATTTTCTCAGAATGTGTCACTTCATGGACAGTTAATGTATTACATTAAATCTTGTAATTAATTTTTTTTAAATGCGTGACTTTGTCTCAGAATGTCTCCAAAGTAGGCAATGCATGGTTACCACTGAGTAATGTAGCAACAGTTTTTTTTCAAAGATTTATTTATTTGAAAGTCAGTTACAGACAGAGGGGGACACAGGGAGACAGGGAGAGAGGTAGAGAGAGAGAGAGAGAGAGAGAGAGAGAGAGAGACAGAGAATGTCTTGCATTCACTGGTTCACTTCCTGGATGGCTGCAACAACTGGGGCTGTGCCAGCCTGAAGCCAGGAGCCAGGAGCTTCTTCCAGATCTCCCATGTGGGTGTCAGGGTCCCAAATACTTGGCCAGTCTTCTTCTTTTTTTTTTTTGTTTTTTGAAGGTTTTTATTTAATGAACACAAATTTTCATATGTACAGCTTTTAGGGATATAGTGTTTCTTTCCTCAATTCCTGCCCTCCCACCCCTATTCCCATCCACCTCCTACTCCCTCTCCCACTCCATTTTCCATTAAGATTCATTTTCAATTGACTTTATATAGAGAAGACCAACTCTATACGAAGTAGAAATTTCAACTATTTGTACCCAAACAGACATACAAAGTATAAAGTACAGCTTGAAGACAAGTTTTACTGTTAATTTTCATAGTACAACTCATTAAGGACAGAGGTCCAACATGTGGAGAAGGTGCACACAGTGACTCCTGTTGTTGATTTATCAATTGACACTCTTATTTATGATGTCAGTGATCACCCAAGGCTCTTTACATGAGCTTCCAAGGCTATGGAAGCCTCTTGAGTTCACAAACTCCATCGGTTTATAGACAGGGCCATATGCAAACTGGAAGTTCTCTCTTCCCTTCAGAGGAAAGTACATCCTTCTTTGATGGCTCCTTCTTTCCACTGGGTTCTCACTCACAGAGATCTTTCATGCAGAACTGTTTTTGCCACTATGGCCTTGGCTTCCCATGCCTGAAATGCTCTCTCATGGTATTTTCAGTCAGATTTGAATGTGTTAGGTGCTTATTCTGAGGTCAGAGTGCTCTTTAGGGTGTCTGTCATTCTATGAGTCTGCTGTGTGGACTGCTTCCCATGTTGGAATTTTCTCTCCTTTGTAATCTTCTCTATTGTTATTACCAGGCAATTGGTCTTATTTATGTGATCCCTTTGGCTTAAGGTCCTATCTATATGATCAATTTCATAGTTAATATTATCACTTTATCACATAAGATGGGATTAGTGCCACCCAGCTAAATGGGATTTGGAGTCCCATGGCAAGTTTTTAGCTTCACCCTTAGGGGTGAGCCTGTGGAAATGTGTGCTGATCTGTACAGCTCCTCCTTCTCTCATTCCCACTCTTATTTTTAACTGGGATCTATTTTCAATTGACTTAATACATCTATGATTAATTCCAGTTAAGTAAGGAGTTCAACCAATGGTATTAAGTAGAGAAAAAAAAAGAATAAAAAAATAAATACAATGAAATAATATACTGTTCCTTGACAGTCAAGACAAGGGCTGTTTAAGTAATTGCTTCTCATAGTGTCAGTTTCACTTCTACAGGTTTCCTTTTAGGTGCTCTGTTAGTTGTCACAGATCAGGGTGAACAAATGGTATTTGTCTCTTTGGGACTGGCTTATTTCACTAAGTATGATGTTTTCCAGATTCAACCATTTAGCTGTAAATGATAGGATTTTTTTTAACCACTGTGTAGTAATTCCATAGAGTACATATCCTATAGTTTCTTTATCCAGTCTTCTGTTGATGGGCATTTAGGTTAATGCCATGTCTTGGCTATGTGATGATTGAGCTACAGTAAACATGGAGGTGCAAATGACACTTTTGTTTGCTGATGTCATTTCCTTTGGGTAAATTCCAAGCAGTGGGGTGGCTGGGTCGTATGGTAGGGCTATATTCAGATTTCTGAGGTATCTCCAAACTGTCTTCCATAGTTTTGGCCAGTCTTCTGCTTTTTCCCAGGCCATTAGCAGGGAGCTGGATCAGAAGTGGAGCAGCCGGGACTTAAATTGCCACCCACTTGGGATGCTGTATCATAAGTAAAGTGGGCTTTACCCACTGTGCCACAATGCTAACTCCTATAATACTTTTAAACTCTCTCTTTGTGTGTACCTATCTGTGAAAGATTTCTACAGAACTACTTAAAGATATATGTATTTATCTGAAAGGCAAATTACAGAGCAGGAGAGGCAGAGGCAGAGAGAGAGAAATTTTCTGGGTACAGGTGCCCAAGGACTTAGGCCATCATCCACTGTTTTCCCTAGCCATTAGCGGGGAGCTGAATTGGAAGTGGCACAGCTAGGCCTCAAACCAGCACCCATATGGGACTGGAGTAGCAGCTTAACCTGCTATGCCACAGCACCGGCCCCTCTGCAGAACTATCAATATTTTTCTCTCATATTTATCATGAATTGTATACAAGGATTCCACCAGCAATTAATCTTTCACCTAGATTAGAAGAAAAACATATGTTTATTAAAAGTACTTTCTTGTCTTAGCAGTAGTGGGCTTATACCATCAACTGGTGTACTCTGAATTCATGAAAAGTATTTGAACCATCTTGTGGGACAAGGGGGATAATCTTAGGCATGGGTAATTTTTGATTTAATCTTTCAGGAAAAATCTTTTCTGTGAATAAAATACAGAATGCTACTGCTAAGTAAAATAGAGCAATGTTCTTTGCTGAATTGCTGTGGTTTTATGTGTTCATAATTTAAATTAAATTGTCTTACATAGTTGTAGATTCACAAGCAGTTTAGAAAGTATCAGAGATCCCATCTATCTTTTTTTTTTAAGACTTATTTATTTATCTGAAAGGCAGAGTTACAGAGAGGCAGAAGCAGAGGCAGAGAGAGAGAGAGAGAGAGAGAGAGAGGTCTTCCACTTGCCAGTTCACTCGCAAATGGCCGCAACAGCTGGGGCGGGGCCGATCTGAAGCCAGGAGTCTCGAGCTTGCTCTAGGTCTCCCACATGGTTGCAGGGACCCAAGGACTTGGGCCATCCTCTACTGCTTTCCTAGGCCATAGTAGAGAGCTGGATCAGAAGTGGAGCAGCTGAGACTCAAATTGGTACCCATATGGGATGCTGGCACTGCAGGTAGTGGCTCTACCTGCTATGCCACAGCACTGGCCTCCCATGTACCCTTAAACAAATTTCCCACAATAACATCCAGGAAATTGACATGGATAGATATATAAGCAATCAAGTGTACATGTATGTGTGCATATATAGTTCAATGCAAATTTGTCACATACGTGTTTATGTAGCCATCAAGACAGCCAACAATTTCATCACCAGAATCCCTCTTACTACTCTTTGAAAAAATATTTTTTCTTGGTTTATTTTTTACATTTATTTGACAGAGAGAGAGAGAGAGAGAGAGCGAATTCTCCACTCTACTGGTTCACTCCTCAAATGCCCACAGCAGCTGGGCCTGGTAAAAGCTACAACTAAGCGTTAGGAACCCAAGAAGTTTCTCCCATGTGAGTGGCAGGGACCCAAGCATCTGAGTCATTGCATTCTGCTTCAAGGGTGCATTAGCAGGAAGCTGGCATCAGGAGCAGAAATGGAACTGAAATCTAGGTACTCATACTCCGGCTATTGGACGTGAGTATCCAAGCAGAGTCCTTAACTGCTGTGCCAAACACTTACCCTTGCTACACTTTTTTTTTTTTAAGATTTATTTATTAACTTGAAAGTCGGAGACACACACACAGAGAAGAAGAGGCAGAGAGAGAGAGAGAGAGAGAGAGAGAGAGAGAGAGAGATTTTCCCTCTACTGATTCACTCCCCAACTGGCCGCAACTTCCAGAGCTGTGCTGATCCGAAGCCAAGAGCCAGGTACTTCTTCTGGGTCTGCCACATAGGTGCAGGGGCCTAAGGACTTGGATCATTTTCTACTGCTTTCCAGGCCATAGCAGAGAGCTGTATGGGAAGTGGAACAGCCTGGAATTGAAACCGGTACCATTTGGGATGCCAGCACTACACATAGTGGGTAGCAGCCCTACCCACTATGCCACAGCGCTGGCCCCAGCTACACTTTTATAACCCAGACACCTCATTCTTTCTCATAACTCTGTAACACTGACAACCATTCTTCTGTCCTTCATTTCTAAAATTTTATTTCAAAGCTCTTATATAACGTGGAACCTTACATTTTGAGTTTTCTTTTCATACAGCATGATTTCCTTGAAACACATCATGCTTGTATTTATCCATAGTTCCTTCTTTGTATTTCATGGAATGCATATAGCATGTTTTGTTTAACAGTTCATCATTTGAAGGGCAGTGGGTTGTTTCCAGACTGTAGCTTTATTACAAATAAAGCTGTTTTAAACGTTTGTGTACAGGGCATTGTCTAAACTTCTGAGTTTCCACCTTGCTGGGATAAATGGAGCCTTAATCCTCCCATAGTGCAATTGCTGGTTCATATGATAATAACATGTTTAGTATTATAAGAAACTTTTATACTCTTTTCAAGAGTAACTGCTCTTTAGTTACAAGATTTCTCTGTAGCACTATTGTGTGACTATAGTTCCCAGTAATTTACTGTAAAGAATTCTTTATAAAGAATTAGAAGAGAAGAATTTAAAGGTTCCTCATATAAAGATGTGGCAAATGTTTTAGGAGATGGAAATAGTAATTTCCATTATTTTATGCAAAAATCACTTTGTACACCATCACCATGTACATTATTTTACGTTTAATTTTTAAAAAAGATTTATTTATTTATTTGAAAGTCTGAGTTACACAGAGAAAGAAGGAGAGGTAGAAAGAGAGGTCTTCCATTAGCTGAAAAGCTGCAACGGCTGAAGCCGGGAGCCAGGAGCCACATGGGTGCAGGGGCCCAAGGATTTGGGCCATCTTCCACTGCTTTCCCAGGCCACAGCAGAGAGCTGGATTGGAAGAGGAGCATCCGGGTCTTGAACCAGTGCCCATATGGGATGCCAGGCGATGGCTTTACCCACTATGCCGCAGCACCGGCCCTTTTATTTTCTTTTAAAATTGATTCACAGGTTATAACTTTTAAAAGATGTGTTTATTTGAGAAGCAGAGCATAAATGAGACAGAAAGAGATCCTTCCCTTCCCCTTTTGCCAGTATGGGGTTGGCTCAGCCCTGCGCCTCCAGGGTGCGTGGCCTTCGGGCCACCCGCCCCATGTTTCCTGGCCTAGATGCTCCTCTAGATTTATCCCTCTCTTTTAGATAAAGCTCTTACTATCCTATGCATCTTTCTCACTGAATAAAAGCTTAAAAATGTACCATGCTGCCTCATTCATCTATGCAGGTATTCAGAATTCTCTGAATATTAGGCATGAACCCAATGGGCTTATTAATATTGAGAATTTATTAATAAGCACAAGGCAATATCATATGACACCCCATGTTATGATTTAATATGATGACCCAAATGGGACTTTTGGTGAACTTTAAGGGGGCCACATTGCAATTCCATATTTTAGGGGGCCAATTCCAATATCAGTTTGACCAGGCAGAAGCCAGGAGCCAGAAACACATAGGTGGCAGGGGATCAAGTCTGTGAGCCATTATCTGCTGCCTTCCTAGACATATTAGTAGAAGTTAGATCAGAAGTGGAGCAGCTGGGACTTGGACTGATATTATGATGTGGCTTCTCACATGGTGGCTTACACCATTGCTGCACACTGGTCCTGCAGATCACATTTTCTTAAAAAGGATGGCTGATGAATTCTACATCCTCATCAGTAATGTATGCATGATTGTCTGCATCCTCACCTGTGTTGGCTGTCATTGCCATTTTTTGTTGTAGCTATTCTGATAGGTATGCAAGCTCATGGTAGTTTTAATTTGCAGCCCAGGGGACTGATGATGTTGGATATCTTTTCATGTACTTATTTTCCATCTGAAATTCATCATGGTAAAGGATGTGAGGGAGTCTTCTGCTGTTTTTCTAATTTGAGTATTTATTGTATTTGCTTTGACTTTTTTTTAAACTTTTATTTAGTAAATATAAATTTCCAAAGTACAGCTTATGGATTACAATGGCTTCCCTCCCCCCCACAACTTCCCTCCCACAAGCAACCCTCCCATCTCCCGCGCCCTCTCCCATTCCATTAACATCAAGATTCATTTTCAATTCTCTTTATATACAGAAGATCAATTTAGTATATACTAAGTAAAGATTTCATCAGTTTGCACCCACACAGAACATAAAGTGTAAAATACTGTTTGAGTACTAGTTATAGCATTACTTCACATTGGACAACACATTAAGGGAAGATCCCTCATGAGACGTAAGTACACAGTGACTCCTGATGTTGATTTAACAATTTGACACTCTTGTTTATGGCGTCAGGAATCTCCCTAGGCTCTAGTCATGAGTTGCCATGGCTATGGCGCCTTTTGAGTTCGCCAACTTCGATCTTATTTAGACAATGTCATAGTCATAGTCAAAGTGGACGTTCTCTCCTCCTTTCAGAGAAAGGTACCTCCTTCTTTGATGGCCTGTTCTTTCTACTGGGATCTCACTCACAGAGATCTTTCATTTAGGGTTTTTTTTTTTGCCAGAGTGTCTTGGCTTTCCATGCCTAAAATGCTCTCATGGGCTCTTCAGCCAGATCCGACTGCCTTAAGGGCTGATTCTGAGGCCAGAGTGTTGTTTAGGACATCTGCCATTCTATGAGTCTGCTGTGTATCCGGCTTTCCGTGTTGGATCCTTCTCTCCCTTTTTTATTCTACCAGTTAATATTAGCAGACACTAGTCTTGATTGTGTGATCCCTTTGACTCTTAGACCTATCAGTATGATCAATTGTGAGCTGAAATTGATCACTTGGACTAGTGAGATGGCATTGGTAGACACAACCTTGATGGGATTGAATTGGAATCCCCTGGCACAATTCTAACTCCACCATTTGGAGCAAGCCCGATTGAACATGTCCCCAATTATACATCTCCTCCCTCTCTTATTCTCTCTCTTATATTTAACAGGGATCACTTTTCAGTTAAATTTGAACACCTAAGAATAAGTGTGTGTTAATTATGGAGTTCAACCAATAGTATTAACTAGAACAAAAAATACTAAAGGGGATAAACTATTAAATTGTACATCAATAGTCAGGACAAAGGCTGATCAAGTCACTTTTTCTCATAATGTCCCTTTCACTTCAACAGGTTTCCTTTTTGTGGTTGGTTAGTTGTCACCGATCAGGGAGAATCTATGATATTTGTCCCTTTGGGACTGGCTTAATTCGCTCAGCATGATGTTTTCCAGATTCCTCCATTTTGTTGCAAATTTCTGGATTTCATTGTTTTTGACTGCTGTATAGTATTCTATAGAGTATATGTCCCATAATTTCTTTCTCCAGTCTACTGTTGATGGGCATTTGGGTTGGTTCCAGGTCTTAGCTATTGTGAATTGAGCTTCAATAAATATTAATGTGCAGACAGCTTTTTTGTTTGCCAATTTAATTTCCTTTGGGTAAATTCCAAGGAGTGGGATGGCTGGGTTGTATGTTAGGGTTATTCTGTGGAATCTCCAGACTGACTTCCATAGTGGCTTCACCAGTTTGCATTCCCACCAACAGTGGGTTAGTGTCCCTTTTCCCCACATCCTCGCCAGCATCTGCTGTTGGTAGATTTCTGAATGTGAGTGCTTCTAACCGGAGTAAGGTGAAACCTCATTGTGGTTTTGATTTGCATTTCCCTGATTGCTAGTGATCTTGAACTTTTTTTCATGTGTCTGTTGGCCATTAGAATTTCCTCTTTTGAAAAATGTCTATTGAGGTCCTTGGCCCATCTCTTAAGTGGGTTGTTTGTTTTGATGTTGTGCAGTTTCTTGATCTCATTGTAGATTCTGATTATTAAGCCTTTATCTGTTGCATAGTTTGCAAATATTTTTTTCCCATTCTGTCGATTGCCTCTTCACTCTCCTGACTGTTTCTTTTGCAGTACAGAAACTTCTCAATTTGATGTAATCCCAAATGTTAATTTTGGTTTTGACTGCCTATGCTTCGGGGGTATTGGAGAAACCCTGAAAGATATAGGTACTGGCAAAGACTCCTTTGACTTTAGAGAATTAAGCCTCTACCCACCCACCTTGGTGCTGGGTAGAGATACAGATTCAGCTCCTTTTTGTATCTCAATAACACTTGAAGGTCAGCTGTGCCTCACTCTACCTTGTTATATCTATTTAATACCTGCTAGGGGTAGAGGCTCAGCTCCCCTCTGAGCCTGGCTATCAGCGATGGGAGTGTGTGAGCTGACTAGCCTTGCCTCCCATCACCTCTCAGTGGCTTTGTAGCTGAGTGGGTTGAACTTCCTAATAGGCCTTGTTTACACAAAGACATGAAGTCCTCATCAATGCAGATGCTCCCTGCCTTGCTCAGCCTCCTTGATGAGAGTGGAGGCCAAGCTCCCCACTGGATCCTAGAGACACCATCCTAATGAGGTAAGAAGGCTATGTTGTAATTTCACCAGGTAGAGGAATGAAGATTATCTCCCTGCTCAGCCCCTCTGATATAACTGGATGGGGGGTGGTGATCAGAGATCCACTTCTTGCTTCGGTAGGGAAAGATAAGTTTATATCAGCTTCCTGCTCACGGTTTATGAAACTGACTGGAGGTACAAGTGCGGGGTGGTGAAGACAGTTCAGGGGTGGTCAGTTTCTTTATGTGTGGATGGGAGTTGGGCAAGTGCTGCCAAGAAGGTTTATTGCTGCTGGGTTACTCTGCCCTCGGGCAGAAGGGACAGGCTTTCCTTTTTGATTGCTCTGTTTAAGATCTGAGGCTTCCACAGTACTGTCTGAGATATGGAGGAGGCACTAAGAAACTCCAGAGAATCTACTGCACATCATCCCTCAAGTCCTGCTGTTTCAATGGGGCCTTTCTTCTTCTCTCCACCATTGAGGTTCCTCCTGTGCTTGTTGCTTGGATTTTATCCAAGACTTTTAAATTGTGAGGTGGAGAAACCAGAACGAATGAGGTTCTTCCATCTTGGCTGGAACTGGAAGTCCATAATAATTTGCTTTTCAAGAAAATAAGAGTTCTGTCTTAGGTGCATTGGTTATTTCATGAGAAAATTGACGTTTTTTTCTCTGGCTTTCTTGAAAAAGTATTCCTTTTGGGAAAAGATGTTCACTATGTTTCAATTTCTTCTTAAGTCCGTGTATATTTCTGCTGCTTAAAATAATGTAATATGGTTATATATCCCATTATAACAATTCTAATGTGAAATAATGGTAGTTTCAATTATTCCTTTCTTTTCATGGACAATAGTTGAGCTCCTTTTCTATCATATTTATGAATATTCACTACACAAATATTTAAGGAATAATAATTTTAATATGCTTACTTGAAACTTACACAAAATAGCATGCCTTATACAGAGCATGATTAAAATTGTGCACATCAACTATTAAATGGGCTCCTAAGTCATTTGAGGGGCTTTGAGTTTCCGATTGGTAATCTAAAAATTGGAATGGATCCAGTATGTCCTTATTACCATAACTTTCTAGGTTAGTGGGAAAAAAAAGAATGTGATGCTGCATATTTTAAAAGAAAATCAATTTTAATTTTTCAAGCTAACCTTCTAAGAAATACCATGTGAAAACTTTGAGGAATGGTTTTTTAATTATTTAACAGCTGTGTCAACACCCACTTATGAGGAATGTTTCAATCAATTGGTGGAGGTATCTTAGAATGTAGTCCCATGTAGGTTTTAAATAATTTTAAGCATTCTTTTCTTATCCTCATAAGACACTTTCACACATTTCTTTTAAAGTAAATGTGTAGGCACCATGAGGTCCATGTAGTTGTACACAGTGTGTGAGGCACTGATGGATTTGAGATATAACAGGACACAAAATTAATTTTTTTGTCTTTAGGAAATTAATATTCTATTTTGAAATACAGCTATGTAGACCAAAACAAAAAATATACCCATAGCAGGGTTTCACTGTAACTATAAAAAGAATACTAGTCCAGGACAATAAAGGTGGTTTTCTGCTTCAGGGACTAATGAATTTTCAGAGGAGATAGAGCCTTAAAGAAATTGTCATAGTTCACAAGGTAGAAAAGAGGGAAAAGCACGGTTATCTCAAGACGTTTGAATCTTATAGAATATGGTATTCCTAAGCATTCTGCCTAGGGGGATTTATTTGGGATAAAAAGATCCATGGCTAAGACAATACGAAACCTATGCATAATTTACCCTACCCCCATATTGCAGGCAATGTCACCTGAGGGTCATACCACTAGTCAGGAGCAAACCCAGTTCTCCTGACTCCAATTCTTTTGTGATGGCTCATCAGTGAAGGCCTAATCAAGGAAATGTGTGACTTTGAACTGATACAGATTAATTTAGGGTACTGCACGTACTCGAGAAAAGTAAGATTGGAGAGGAGAATTAAATGTTAAGAGGATATAAAATTATCCTGTAAATAAAAGCAAAAACACGCTACAATGAATGTGGTTTCTAATTTTTTTGGTTTTGTTTTATGAAACAGGGTTGTAAGCAAAATTATAAGACATTGACCCAGGTAACAATGAAATTCTTGAAATGCAAAAAGCACATTAATTTCTCAATAATAAGAAAGTGAAAAACATTGTTCTAGCTGTTGACAGATTTTTAAAATTTAGGAATAATTTTAAGTTTACCCAAATATCATGTTTCTTCTTAGTTCTATGCACTGATTGTGTTTAGTGGATCTTTCCTGAAGCAGCTATTACTGCAGTATTCTAATATTAATTTTTTATTTCTCCAATTCTTTTTACTTTCATTATTTGAAATCCTTTCATAAGCAAGATTATCTCTTTCACGTTTATTTAATCACTTAGTTATATTCCCTGAGCTCAAGGTGATTTTATTCTATGGGTATAATCTAGTATTTGCATTTCTTTAAACAAATTGTTTCACCTTTGACCATAAGGAAGTACTTTAGGTTGCCTCCTGTTTCCTTTTACAGTCTCACATTCACTTTTTTTTTCTTTGTTTTAATGCCCTTCCTTTCTGGCAATACAAGTTGTTTCAGGATCATCTTGTCTTTTCCCTGCATTAAGTCTAAAATTGGTCATTCATCCAGGAAGTTTTGGTTCTGTTTATTAGAGGATTATGCTTGGTAAGATCACAGTGCTTGGTGTACTCATTACTACCTGGGCATTACTGCTTTTAGGGCCTTACAGAGACATTAATCATGTGTATACTAACCCAGGTAAAACATGACACCATGTGTTGCACATCTGTCTGTATACACATGCAGAGGGAGTGCATCATGCAGGTGTCTGGCAAGAGCATCCCAGACCATGGAGTATTTCTGTTCCTCTGCTCATTTCAATTCCTCAGGACCTTTAGGAACTACTAAGGTGTCTTAACTATGTTCATTAACCATATAATGTCAAAAAGCACCAATGATTCATAGTTGTGTAATGTCAAATACACAAGTATCTCTTTTTAGTGTTTTCTGTTTTGTCTCTGCATTATCTGTATGATTTCGGCGTGTGTAGTGCCCTGAGATGAGAGTGTGCCTAGTGTTTGTAAGGAAGCTGAGGTATGGGGAGCTGAGTAAAGAGACATAGAGTGATGAGAGGGCTAGAGAGAAAGACTGAGAGATAGAGGTGAGGAAGTCCAGATCACGTTGTTCCCCAGTGGCTTTTTGCAGTAATTTGGCTCTCACTGTGAAAAACAGTGAAAGTCACTGGAGGTGTTTAAAAGACTGGGGACATGATCTGAGCCATTTCTCGGAAATGAACGGCACCAGCTGCTGTTAGGGGAGGCCACTGTGTGGGCACAGTTAAGATGCTGTTAGAGCAATCCAGGCAGAGATGGAGGCGCCTTGGCCAGAGAGGTTATGAGATTAACCAGTGATTGAGGTGAAATTGAACAGCTGTACTTGCAAGAGAACTGAAAAGTTTTAGGGTTGTCTGTACAGAGAAAGTTCATGACAGGAGGGGAACAAAAGGGCTCTGAAGAGAGAATGATGGGAAGGATTTGAAGATGGGAGGCAGGATGGGGAAGCTCAGTGTTTGCACTTACAGAGATAGGTTGTGAAAAGGAAGAACTGGGAATGAAAAACTAGGACACATTTTGCCATGAAGAAGACTAAAATTAGGCAGGAAAAATGTTAACATGACTACCATTTCAGGAAGCCTGAAGACTTTAATGAAAATAGATGGACACCCTTGCAGCAGTCAAACCCATCTGTCAAGGTGGCATGGCTGTCAACTATAAGAGTTGTGCCAGATTCACAGCCAGAGGCGCCAACTTGGATTTCTTTTAAAGACTGTTTTGAGCAAGTAGAAACAGAGTAGAAACGGTATAGTTGTCCCTGAAATACTCCACAGTGAGTTTTGTAAAACTTGTAATTCTGAAACAACTTAAAACTGCGCTCTGTTGAGAATCTGAACTGTCCCAGTGTCTCAGCGTCTGTAGAGTTGCCAAAAGGTTTTAGCTGTTTGTTAATACCATTTTGAGAATTACTTATTTTTCACATCACTGTATAATATGGTATGCACAAATTCAGCTACTTAATGTGACTTTTCTAATTTGTAAAGTTTATACAGTCTATACATTACTAAAGTCAACTGATTTAATAAGTTAAGAAGCTTTGTTTCTGTCTAGCAGGATGTATTTTTACCTATTAAAAAAAAACATTGATGTTCCATTTTAGGGAATTCTCTAACGCTAATTGAAAGGCAGTTGCAGGCATTTTATGGAGTTTTTGCTTAATTTGGTGATTAGTAACAAGTGTGATGCTTTTGGTGTTCATAATGTATTTTTTAAAGATTTATTTTATTTATTTGAAAGAGTTACAGGGAGAGGTAGAGACAGAGAAAGGTCTTCCATCCACTGGTTAGCTCCCCAGATGGCTGCAACAGCCAGAACTACGCCAATCAGGAGCAGGAGCTTCCTCTGGGTCTCCCACACGGGTGCAGGGGCCCAAGGACTTGGGTCATCTTCCGCTGCTATCCCAGGCCATAGCAGAGAGCTGGATCGGAAGTGGAGGAGCCTGGACTTGAACCGGCTCCCATATGGGATGCCAGCACTTCAGGCCAGGGTGTTTTTTTTAATCTGTATCATTTTTTAGACTAATTTAAAATGGAGTTTGCCACCAGACCCTCCCTAATTGCCCAATTAATAGCTGCTTTTTTGTTTATCTCCCATTCTCCCCTTACCTTTTTGTTTTGTTTTGTTTTGAAACTTTATTAAAAATTAATGCAATTTCCCTGCTAATTCCTACTGTTAAGGTGTTGCTGAAACTACTCAGAACTCAAAACCAGCATGATGTAAGGGAAAATATCTTTTTAATCCATCTTTTAATTCAGATAGCAACACAGATACCTGCACAATACTATCTACTGAATGAAAAAACAACTACTCAAAGTGTAGAAGGTAATACTTAAAAGCAAGTGCTAAAAACTCAAAACTGAATGCTAGAAACTCAAAGGAAAAGCATCATTTTCACCCCCTATAGATTATCACTTGCACATATTTTTTTAACTTTTATTTAATAAATATAAATTTCCAAAATACAGCTTTTGGATTACAGTGGCTCCCCCCCCCCATAACTTCCCTCCCACCTGCAACCCCTCTTATCTCCCATTCCCTCTCCCATTCCATTCACATCCAGATTCGTTTTCAATTATCTTTATACACAGAAAATCAATTTAATATATATTAAGTAAAGATTTCAACATTTTGCACCCACACAGAAACACAAAGTATAAAGTACTGTTTGAGTACTAGTTATAGCATTAATTCACATTGTACAACACATTAAGGACAGAGATCCTACATAAGGAGTAAGTGCACAGTGATTCCTGTTGTTGATTTAACAATTGACACTCTTGTTTATGGCATCAGTAATCACCCTAGGCTCTTCTCATGAGTTGCCAAGGCTATAGAGCCTTTTGAGTTCGCCAACTGTGATCTTATTTAGACAAGACCATAGTCAAAGTGGAAGTTCTCTCCTCCCTTCAGAGAAAGATACCTCCATCTTTGATGGCCTGTTCTTTCCACTGGGATCTCAATCACAGAGATCTTTCATTTAGGTGGGTTTTGTTTTTTTTGCTTTTTTTTTTTTTTTTTTTTTTTTTGGCAGAGTGTCTTGGCTTTCCACGCCTAAAATGCTCTCATGGGCTCTTCAGCCAGATCCGACTGCCTTAAGGGCTGATTCTGAGGCCAGAGTGTTGTTTAGGACATCTGCCATTATGAGTCTGCTGTGTATCCTGCTTCCCATGTTGGATCGTTCTCTCCTTTTTAATTCTATCAGTTAGTATTATCAGACACTAGTCTTATTTATGTGATCCCTTTGCACTTGTACATATTTTTATGAGTACAGCTCAGTTCCTAGTCTTTTGTCTCTTCAAGTTTGCCTCCTTTCATCTATCTGTGCCTTGCCAGCCTTCCCAGGAGTGTCTCTTTAGGTTTCCCATGGGGAAATCCATGAGCTAGGAGATCACCTCAACAGAATATTTCTCATAATTGTCTTTCTTGGTTAAAAAAATAATTCTACGGCAATTTCTAAGTGGAGATTTTACTCAAGTAGAGCAGGCCCCATTATGACCTGACATTCCAATTCTATTACCCTTAATGTTTTTTATTGTTTGAAATGAAAAAAAAATGGCATCTTCATTGCTGCAACTTAACTGTTGCAAGTTACTTCCAGAATGTACAGAAATTCACACATACAATTCTCAGATAAGGACAAATTCTTAGAGGAAAATGTAAGACATTTTCCCTACATGCGTATAGCCTATAAAAAATTCCCATTATACAGTTTTTTTTTTTTCAGAGCATTTTAATTTCCTGCCCTGCTTACAGATAAGTTCGTTGTGTTGCCATGCCAAATTACAGGACGTTTTATTGCTGGAGTCAACCTTTATTTACCCAAAGGTACAGCACAGATTTGAAATTAAAGGTTTTCAGAACTCGGGACAGGTCAAACTTTGGGTTAGAGTATATGCTCTCAATTTTCTGTAAAAAGTGGAATAGCAGAAGTAGCTGCAACATCCTATAATATGACATCCTCAGTGTTTGTGTAGAGAAGGATGGAGATTATTCTTTCACTATCAAATTTATTTCAGAGAACTTATAAAGAAATATCTGGCCAATTAAGAAAGGTGTGCATGGTTCCATTAGATATACTCATAAGCTCTTACTACTCTCAGACAATACAATTTAACTTTGTCATTTCCTACCTAAATTACTAGT
Organism: Sylvilagus floridanus; assembly: GCA_949820135.1. Classification (NCBI taxonomy): domain Eukaryota; kingdom Metazoa; phylum Chordata; class Mammalia; order Lagomorpha; family Leporidae; genus Sylvilagus; species Sylvilagus floridanus. Next base: position 29,060,169 of record OX463236.1, on the reverse strand, counting down.
ATAAGAAAAAATATCAAATTTTTTTAGTAAATATATTTCATGAGATAGTTTATTAAAAACCAAGTTGTCACATAATAAAGTTTACGTCTGAGAACATTGGGCTATATGGAATAATTTACCACTTTATTTTATGAAAAATGTTTTAAAGCTTCATAGTGTAATATTAGAAAATGTTAATATTTGGTGATACAATTATTTGGGCAATAGAGATTAATTTTTATAATTCTCTTTAAAAAAACACTCATCAATTTGGAATGTTTTTATCAGAATGGTGATATGTGTTAAGTGTATCCATAACTATATGTGTGGTCGTAGGTAATATATGTATTACTGTGTTACAGATAACTACATATCATATGTTTAAACTATCTAAATACATTTGTCCTCCAAAACAGAGGATATGGTAAACATGTTTATCATAATAAGTTACTATTTCCTTTCAGTAAGATTCCTTGCCTATAAAGATAAATTAGTATGTATTGATCTCACTTTAACTGCTACATAACTTGTATTTCATTGTATAAATATGTAATAGCATATTTAGTCCTTGATTTTTCACAAGCATCTAGTTATTTACAATCTGAGAAATTTGCATCCTCTCCAGGTTTCCTTTGTACTGCATATTTCTCTAAAAAAAGAAATTGCTGAATTAAATGAATTTTAATAATAAGAAAATATTTCAGCTTGACCTAAAATGAAAATTCTACATTAAAGCTCCACCAGCTAGTTCACTACATTTTCATTGATTTCAGTATTAGGCTTTTAAAAGCTTTCCAATTTAATCTATAAAATTTATATATTGATCTGCTCCTTCTGAAGCAGGTATTTTTGGCTTCTGTCAATTAAACATTTGTATAAAATACTCTGAATTTATTTGTCTTTATATTCTATTGACATTTTCTTATAAATGTATACTGGCTAGTTGCTATGATACAAATATTTTAACTGATTTTGCTGGCTGTCTTAAATTCCTTTTTATAGAACTTTTAAAAGTGGATGTATTCAAATGTATAAAGACATTTGTTTTTGTCATTTAAAAGATGTTATTGAAGAGAATCCCTTACTTCAATGGTCTGTTTTCTTAATGAAAAATCTCTATCTCCCTAATTGGAATAAGTTTAAAAGTTAATTCAGATCTCTAGCAGACTCCTCCTACAATCCTAACATTCTAGAAACGTCATTCTTACTACTTACATGAGTATAGACTCTAGTTGGTAGGTGTAGGCCTGTAAGACAATTTAAAGAATATTGAAATGTGCAATGATCCATGATACCATGATGGTACAACAATGAGAAGAGGTTGCTAAAACTCCTTCCCTCTCTCCCTACCACACACACACACACACACACACACACAGATTGTACATGACTATAACTAAAAACTGTTTTTACCTAGTCTTCCCTTCCCCCTGAAAACCTTGAGGTCAGTTAGGGAAAATGAAAAGTGTCAGAATAAGGAGTGAGTAGGATATAGTGTGGTGAAGGGAGCATAGTCAAGACAAATTTAATTTTTTTTAACTTTTATTTAGAATATAAATTTCCAAGGTACATTTTATGGATTACAATGATTCCCCCCCCATAACTTCCATCCCACCCGTAACCCTCCCCCTTTACCCGCTCCCTCTCCCCTTTCATTCACTTCAAGATTCATTTTCAATTCTCTTTGTATACAGAAGATCGATTTAGTATCTGTTAAGTAAAGATTTCAACAGTTTACACCCACATAGAAACACAAAGTGGGAAATACTGTTTGAGTACTAGTTATAGCATTAAGCTACAATGTACAACACATTAAGGACAGAGGTCCTACATGATACTTTGTTTTTAAATTGATTAATTTTCTATGCAATTTCCAATTTAACACCAAGGTTTTTTTTTTTCATTTTCTATTATCTTTGTATACAAAAGATCAATTCAGTATATACTAAGTAAAGATTTCATCAGTATGCACCCACACAGAAACACAAGCCCATCAAGGTGGTAGGTATCAATGCCATCTCACTAGTCCAAGTGATCAGCTTCAGTCCACAATTGATCATACTGATAGGTCTAAGAGTCAAGTTGATCACACAAACAAGACTAGTGTCTGCTAATACTAACTGATAGAATGAAAAAGGGAGAGAATGATCCAACATGGGAAGTGGGAAACACAGCAGACTCATAGAATGGCAGATGTCCTAAATAACACTCTGGCCTCAGAATCAGCCCTTAAGGCATTCGGATCTGGATCAAGAGCCCATGAGAGTATTTTAGGCATGGAAAGCCAAGGCACTCTGGGAAAATAAAAAGAAGACCAAAATGAAAGATCTCTGTGAGTGAGATCCCAGTGGAAAGATCAGGGCCACCAGAGAAGGAGGTACCTTTCTCTGAAGGGAGGAGAGAACGTCCACTTTGACTATGACACTGTCGGAATAAGATCGAAGGCAGCGAACCCTAAAGGCTTCCATAGCCTCAGCAACTCATGACTAGAGCCTGGGGAGATTACTGACGCCATAAACAAGAGTGCCAAATTGTTAAATCAACATCAGGAGTCACTGTGTACCTGTGTCTCATGTGGGATCTTTCCTTAATGTGTTGTCCAATGTGCCAATGTGCAGTAATGCTATAACTAGTACTGAAACAGACAAATTTGATTTTGAAAATGCTTCTTAGAGTTCTCGTTAGAGATAATGAGTATAATATTGGAAAACCAAGTTGAGAGTATTAGCGTCTCAAGATGATGATGTAAGTATAGCAGAATTGCAGCTTTCATTTATGCTAGTAGTTCTGTAATAAGGTACATTTTAGAGAATGTGTGATATTTGATCATGGACTGACCTTTGACAAAGTAATCTTGTCAAGAAATTCAGCTGAAAAATGATTTTTAAAAAATTAAAAAGTAAGGGATAGACACAAAGTTTTCCTTTGCAACATTACCCATAGTAAGCACTGTGTCAAAGTAGCATTTATAGGCAGACTAAGGTTCACTAACAGAAAGGATTTATGTGTTAGGGCACATAGATGACTATTCAAACTTAAACTATTGACTAGTCTTTATCTCTCTAGAATCATCTTTTTATTTGGCACACCCTTACCTGCCTAAGAATGTTTTGTATTATCTCAAACATTTTGAAGTCTTTTACCCCCATATTCACTTTACTACCATATTACTTGTTTCAACAAACTTCCTTGAAAAGGCTCCTTATCCTCACTGTCTTCCTTTCCTCTTACTGAAACCCTCTTTGATGTGTCCAAGTTGGACTGTAGCAAACCTGGCAGTCCTTGAAATAGTGACATATGAGGAAATTTGAAATCTTTTTTGGAAAAAAATGGAATTAAAAAGGTAAAAGTGAAAAAAAATATACTTTGTCAAAATAAGCTCCATCAAGTTTAAGACATCTTTGTAAACCGTGAATGATAAAAGCCACTTAATCCACTGCTAAGAAACTGGGCTCCTGGGAGTTGAACCATGTGAATGTAGGTTTTTTTTTTTTTTTTTTTATCTTGTTAACTGGAGAAACATGGGTTTCCTTAAAAATTTAAGATTAGAAAACAAAATGAAGTCAGAAGGCACAAAATAAAGAGTGTAATGTAGATAATTAGTGTTTGACCACTGAGACTTTTGCAAAATTGATCTTTGATCCCCTCTCCCCCTTCTCTCTGACTCTTAAATAAGATTTCAAAACTTGTTTTAAAAACTTAAACTGAAAACTCTTGTCTACGGGTGATCCGGGTGCAAGAGATCTGGTGGTTTGGAAAGTTAGCACAACTTAAATTTTTGAGTTTGTATTGAGTAAGCTCAACCAATTAAGATGTTTCTATTTTTGGCTATTGATTGTGCTATTAATGATTTCATTTTCTTCAATTAAGGTGGTCATGAAAAATGTTAATTTTGTTTGCAAATTGATATTGATGATCTTTTGCTTTATCCTCAATGTTATCTCACCCTTTCTTAAAACAAGATACCTACTTGTAAAATTTTGATTTCTTTGGGACACTGCCAATTAAACATTTGTTAGGAACTAATGATTTCACTTTTTTCCACCCAAGATTCACCATCCATTTGATCTTTGATCTTGCTTCAATTTTGGCAGAATTCATGTTGCTATGATAGCGAACCTTCTCAATTTTGTGTCAGATCCTTCTTAATGTCTCAAGCTGGATTTTGTTCAGATGTATTATAACAAGTCAGTACAAGTATATTTTGCTACCAAAACTGATATCATATAAATTTTGTCCATAATGAACACTTCCATGAATTTTTTAAGACACTGAAGTAGAAATTATTAAAATTCTTCTGAGTTACTTGATTAATGCTTTTATGAATGGTCAACATGTTAGCAAGTTAATCCTATCATTAAAAGGGTAGAAAATCACATGTACTTTTTCACTCATTAATTATTTCCCATCACTTCAGATCTTAGGTAAAATTAAGAGTATCTAAACTATTGCAAGAACCCAAAATTGGCCAGCACCGTGGCTCACTTGGCTAATCTTCTGCCTGTGGTGCCAGCACTCCGGGTTCTAGTTCCAGTTGGGGCACCAGATACTGTCCTGGTTGCTCCTCTTCCAGTCCAGCTCTCTGCTGTGGCCCAGGAAGACAGCGAAGGATGGCCCAAAATGCTTGGGCCCTGCACCCGCATGGGAGACCAGGAGAAGCACCTGCCTGGCTCCTGGCTTTGGATTGCTGCAGTGTGCTGGCCATACATAGCGGCCATTTAGGGGGTGAACCAATGGAAGGAAGACCTTTCTCTCTCTCTCTCTCACTCTCACTGTCTAACTCTGCCTGCAAGAAAAACCCCCAAATTGTATTTTTTTTGTGTAAAATAAACTGTTGATATTCCATAACTACCTAACAATCAAAACTGGTGGAACATGAGCTCTGGTAGATAGGAGGGATAGGAGTAAGAAATTGTATCACTGTTCATGCATCTAACCTTCTTTTGGAAAAATTCATGATAGAAATAATTACTCAAGATGTAGATTTTACAAGAATAATCAATATAATAATCTTTTATTGACTAATAAAATCATTTGTTGACTAATCTCTCATATTTATTGGAAATAACATCAATCCTTGCATACCTCAGTCTCTGGATATACCATCTGATAAAAAAGAAAATTCCCCAGTAATACATTATTTTTATTTAAATATGTTGATAGACATGCAAATTTTATCTATTTGTGGGATGCCATGATTTTTCCAAGAAAAAGTAGAATGTTGGTTTATAACATTTATACCCCATTGTATACAATTTAATTTGAACGTAGAAATATTTATAAATATCAAGAGCTTTATTTTGTTGACTTAGATAGTGAGTATACAATATAATATCAATATATAAATGAAAGCTTATAAATGTGATCTTTTCAGAGGCAAGTTTTTTATAAAGTGGTATATGTTCTTATCTATGTAAAGACATCTAAAAAACAGCAGAAATTTAGACAAGCATGGGTATTGTATGAAATAAAAACTTTCAGATGAAAGGGCCAGTTGATCACCATACAGGATGCACAACTACTTATATCTAGGTAGATCTTATTAAAATCTTGAAATGGGGATGCAAATTCCAAAGAAATACAAAATAAAATCATAAGGGTTTCCACTATTTATTTATAATATGCAGAGCAATTAAAGAGCATTGAGGGAAGTATTAAACCAAATTGAGTTTCCATTTTTGTATTGACTCAGAATCTTAGTAGAATAAGGAAATCAAACTATTTTCAGATGTGTACCACCTTGTATTAATAACTTACACGCTCTGAGTAGGAATAAAAGTCTCAGAAAAATGAAGATAAGGAATTGAATCTTGATAATGTAACATAAGTATAGCTTAGTCAGCATAACACAATTCAGTGACTGTTGATAATTTTCATTGAAAATAATAACAGATGATTACATAATGGTTTTCCTCTGTAGTAACATGGTCATTTAATTGCTAATCCATTTTTCTTTTTAGTTCTTAGGGCAATATTTAAGCAATATGTTGTGGGTAAAATACAGTTAGAAACAAAATCTCTTACTCAGAAAACCTTTCCATAAAGGTGTAAAGGTAAGAAAAGAGTTTTATTGAATATGGATTGAACTAGAGTATGATATACATCACAATGTGCTAGAGTTGTCAGATAGAACTCACTGTTTAACTATAAAACTGGGCAAATAAAACCATTACACAATGCTCTCAAGATAAACAGTAACTGGTCTTCACATAAGACTTCATAGCATCCTTGGCCACACATGGTTCATCCAAATTGCCAAGACATTGTGGCAAAAAATGACCAAGTGAAAGATCTCTGTGAGTGAGATCTCGGTGGAAAGAGTGGGCCATCAAAGAAGGAGGTATCTTTCTCTGAAGGGAGGAGCGATCTTCCACTTTGATTAGGCCTTGTCTGAAGAAGGTTGAGTTTGTGAACTCAAGAGGCTTCAATTGTTAAATCAACGACAGGAGTCACTGTGCACTTGCTCCCCATGTAGGACCTCTATCCTTAATGTGTTGTACTATGAGAATTAACAGTAAAATTAGTATTCAAATAGTATTTTATACTTTGTTTGTCTGTGTAGGTGCTAACTGTTGAAATCTTTACTCGGTATAGAGTTGCTCTTCTTTATATAAAGATAATTAAAAATGAATCTAAATGAAGAATGGGATGGGAGAGGGAGTAGGAGATGAGATGGTTTATGGGTGGGAGGGTGGTTATGGGGGGAAGAACAGCTATAATCCAAAAGTTGTACTTTTGAAATTTGTATTTATTAAATAACAGTTTTCAATTAAAACAAACAAAAAAACAAATTGACCTGGAAATGTGGGCAAAGATCTATGTTAGCTAATTAATGTTCATTCAAAATACACTTGTCATATCTTTATGGACTGGAGGTAGTTTTGCTCCACTATGTATGCTCTGAAGTTAAGCTTCTCTTTTGCCATAGATCCTGAGAGATAGGGCATAGTCTTCCTTCAGAAATATGTTTCATAGAGAAGGCTCTGTGTTGTAAGGCTGGAAAGAGGTTTATTTGGTATTTGAAAAGATCTACATACATTTCTAAGATGCAGAGAGGGAACTGAACAGTTTTCTGAAGTGAATCCTCTATAGAAAAATATCCTTAATTATCAGTTAGAAAGACTTAAACTTAATTTAAATTTGTATTTACCCTTATAGGGCATATTTAGGCTAGATTTCATATTTCTAATAAGTATTTGTATTAATGTTTTTGTATACGCTCTGATGCTTCCATTTCTAATCTCCCTTTTGACTTGTATCATTTCTGAAATAAATTTGATTTTAAGCTAATATTAGTATATACCAATGTTTAATCTGTTTATATTTGTAGACATATTTAGTCATAATCTTCATGGTACTGGTTTTTAATATTTTATATGTCACATATAAACTGAAATTTATACTACTTTTCTTGTTTGGTAATTTTGAAGATAATTAGTACATAGTAATTCTTTTACAACTTAGTAATTTTCACCTTTAGTTCTAAATGTAAGATCTAATGCTTGCTACCATGGAGATGTCATTTGCAACTGTATTCATTACATTTTTTTTTTAAGTTTTATTTTTAAATGATGAACTGAATTCTTATATGTTAAAATATTTCCTTTTAAGTTATTAAAATGTTAGAATAACAACAACAAAAAAGCAGTTTAGATAATCCTTCAAACTGCTCTATATTCCACACTATTGTGATGACTTGGATGCCAACATACCTAGCCATATTTAGCCAAACTTGTTTTTCCTGGATAGTAAACTAATGTTAAAAGAAATAATATCAGAACATTTTTCTTGCTCTGCTTCATTCTACATAAATCTTCCTGTATGTACTGCTCCTTGAGAATTCAGCTGCTTTTCTCTCCCTGAGGAAGGAAGAAACACATTCAAGTTTTTAAATCAATCGTCTTCTCTACCACAGCTCTGAATTGTATGTGTGCATGTTTGTCTAAGCTAAATTCTATGTCCTTTGAAAGGAAACCTTTGATTTGCTGATCAGTCGAATTATCTGGCTAAATACGGCTTCTATCTCTCTGCTAAGCTATCCTTAATAACCTCATGGTTAACCTTGAGAATTCTAGATCCAATTATTGAGTAATGCAGAGCATGTCCTTCTGTATATAACACTCCCAGGGCATGATATATTATCTTTTCTTTATTTTTCACTCTTCCTTTTTAGTTTTTGACGCTTTTGTGACGCTTCATTCAGTTACCTTTTCAAAGCTTCACCTGCCCAGTGTTTCTTTTCACACAGCACATGTTGCCATAATCATTCCTTCACCTGAAAATGCTGGCGGAATAGGGTAGTAAAGTTATTTGAATAAAACTTCACATAGGTAACATTTTAAGCTGTTAGAGACTTATGAGAGTGATGTGCTGAACTTGCAAAAGTGTTATGTATAAGCATAATAAGGCAAATATATAATGAAACGTGAAAAGAGTTGTTCACCAACTGAGAATAGGTAAATAGTACACACATATGAAGAAACAGTCTAATGTATTAAAATTAATGAGCTTGATCAATGCTTGACAGCACTGGTACATCCCAGATGTACATGGTTATATTAAACCTGATTATAAAAAGAGAACTAAATATGCTAAATTAATGTAAATTAAAATACAGCTATTACTGTTTAGGTAGATATAAGCTGGCTAGCTAGTAAATTAACAACACAATTATTACACTGGTTACTTCTCATAGAGAGAAAAATGATTATAATTTATAACAAGGAAACTTCGATTTTATTAGCTGTTTGATTTCTTTGCACTAAAATGATTGGAACATGACAGAATATAACATTACTTAATTCTAGTTAAACTGCATAGGTCAATGCTGTATGAGTCATTGTAATCTTAAGTCTAAAACTTCCATATTTAAAAAATAGTGGATTACTGGATAGCATAAAGTTAAAATGTTTGGGCAGCAGCAAATAAAGGAATGAGTAGGGGTTGAAGTGGGAAAAGCTAGGGGGAAAACATACTTTCCCCCTCCCCCCCGGTCAACCTCAGCCCAATTGTGCAAATGGAAGACCCACGTGTGCTACATCTGTGGCTCCTCCCCATCAAGTGTTATGCTATTAAAGTGATGGCTAAAAAAAAAAAAAAGAAAAGAAAAGAAAACATACTTTCGATTAGAATTTCCTAATGCATTATTACATAACTACTGGAAGCATCCAGTAGGAAGGAAGATAGTGACAACTGGGATGGGGAGGCGATGAGGGAGGAAACAATGAAAGGTGTTTCAAAGGATACCAAATGAAATCATTCATGGGAGTGGAGGCAAGAGATGTCAGCGCCGTAGGAGCTTGGTACATGTAGGTGAATGCATGAGTAAATGAGCTGTAACATGATCTTGAGCCATCTCTCTCGTCATCTCTTATTTCATAACCTTTTCCACTCCAATCTGACCACCTTCTTTGTGTTCACATGTTCATCATGATCCCTCTCTTTTAAAGGAGAGAGTAATCTCTCTGCTTGTAAGAGGCATCAGAAGTTACAAAGTTAGCTTATGTTGAGTGGGACTCAGATCCCAGATGTTCTGGGAATTGGAGAAACTGTAGTGGAAAAATCAAACAATACACATGTGTGTGTTTATATAGCTATAGATAGAGTTAGTAGATGATGGTGATGTAACAATCTTACAGAACTGTGATTGTAGGGTGTGAAGTTATTATGTCTGGGAAAATCCTATGATATAGGCGTCACTTGTACAATCTTGAATGTGGCGTAGATGCTATATTTCTGTAGAATTTGAATAATTTCTTAAAGTGTGAGGGTTCGTTTTTTTCTTCACATTTCCATGCTTGGACTGGACTCTTAGGTTTCTGTTCTTTAGGCTTTTCTAGTTTCCTTTGATGCATGAAGAAAGCAGTGTACTTTTATCTTCAAACAATAAAATTTTTTTTTCCCAATGTAAGCATGACACTGAGGTAGTATTGAGTAGATAGTTAATGTCTTATATTAAAGACACTCAATAGTTTAACTCATTTTAGTCTAAAATCTCTCAAACATGTTTACTGTGTTTAATCTGTTTTCTTATCTGTGAGAAAAATCTTGTCTCCTGATCAACAATAAATTTTTCACTGGGTCCAGGGCTAGGTTCCTTCCAAGATCCTCAGGAAACTTCCTGCATCAGTTATTTTTCTCCTGTCTCCAGCCTTCCTACTTGGAATGTGTATGCATCATATAACCATGCTTACGATTCATACCATGAAAAAAACATTTTAATGGTATTTTATCACTTCCATACATAAGTTAATTGTGTCACTGCTTCTCTGTTTCTTTATCCTTTTTAATTTACCTCATCTTTTTTTGCCTTTTAAAATAGCTTTGTCAATTTTACTAGTGAGTTTCTAGTTACCAAATTGAAAATATTTTCAGCCATTATTTGATATGCAAAGCGTTTCAGACTTCTAGAGTTATTTTGAGTTTCCTTCTACTTCTATGAAACCTCTATTTTTCTTTGTTTTCTCTATAGTAGGTCTGTTTTAATTTCCTTTGCATGTTTATTTTTCTTTCTTTCACTCAGTTGTTGGTTTTTCCTCTCAATTTTATTGCTATCTTTTCTTAAACTTAGACAATGTATTTAATCCCAAAATTTGAAAGAAACCATGAACTCCAAAATCATATCTAATGTATAGTGACTCTACTGAGCCTCACTAATCTCTTGAAATACTTTGTGTCTTATTGGCTGTTTGAAAATAACAGGCAATTCCTGCTACGGCTCTCTGTAGCCTTTCCCCCTAACCTAATAAGTTTGTCTTGGTTTTTGGAGTTTTGATTATCATAGCTTTTCTATGCTAGTTTTCTAAACAATCATATAGACCCATTCTAGAGTTCTATTTTTTTTAAGATTTATTTTAGTTATTTGAAAGAAAGAGTTACAAAGAGAGGCAGAGCCAGAGGGGGTGGAGGGGAGGTCTTCTATCCGTTGGTTCACTCCCCAAATGACTTCAATGGCCAGAGCTGAGCTGATCTGAAGCCAGGATCCAGGGGCAGGTGCAGGGGCTCAAGGACTTGAGCTGTTTTCTGCTTTCCCAGGTTGTAGCAGAGAGCCGGATCGGAAATGGAGAAGCTGGGACTTGTACCGACGCCCATATGGGATGCCGGTGCTGTAGACCAGGGCTTTAACCCGCTGCACCATAGTGCTGGCCCCTAGATTTCTCTATTGCAACATCCCCCAAAACAAATGACAGTAATGGCTGTTTCTATACAATTAATGGTGTTTAGAACCCTCTGCTTTTGTCAGATCACATCTCTAAAACCATAACTTACCTGTAATAGAATAATTATTGGTCTTTAATTTTCCACTGGTTGTGCCACACAGTGTATTATCATTGATAGAGAATATTTGTAAACATTAAATTGAACTTTCCAGTCATATGGATTTTTGTGGAACAATTGAGACTGTAGCACCTGGATATCTCCTAGTAAGTGTCCATAACAAAATATATAAAAAGTCTTCTCTAGAATGACTTGGCTGACAACTACCTGCTTCTGTTTTCCTTGTTATTATGTGAGTTATCAGTAACTATTTTGTATTTTCACAGTGCTTCAGCAAAACCATTGCGGAAGCATTTGTTTCGTGATAACTTTTCTTGCTTTACTGTTTCTGTGTGAACTGCTTAATGACTGGAAAATGTTTAAAAATATTTTATTTTGAAATAAACTTAAACTTATAGAAGAATTGAATAGTTCATACATCTTTGCTTCATGTTAACATTTTGAAACATGGCATATTTATCAGAACTCATAATTAAACTAAAGACTTGAATCAGATTTTCCCAGCTGTTCCCCAAAAGGCTTTCCATTTCTCAATGGCAAACTCTAGTCTCTTACTTAGTTATCAGGTTGTATCTTCTTCTAAATCTGTCTTTAACACTCCGTAGTACAAATATGCTTTTAGGGGCTGACTCTGTGGCATAACAGGTAAAGCTGCCATCTGCAGAGCTGGCATCCAGTATGAGTGCCAGTTTGAGTCCTTGTTGCTCCACTTCCAATCCAGCTCTCTGTTATAGTCTGCAAAAGCAGTGGGAGATGGTGCAAGTCCTTGGGCCACTGTCCCGGCGTGGGATTTAACCAGCAAATGGAAGATGGAAGACCTCTCTATCTCTCTGTCTCTGTATCTCTCTGTCTCTGTCTCTCTATCTCTGTCTCTCTCTCTCTCTGCCTTTCAAATAAATGAATAAATCTTCAAAAAAAACTGTCTTAAATTTCCCCTCTAGTGTTAATTTTCGCCTTTTCTACTTTCCTTGTTTTTACTTATGCCATTGTATTTCTATATATATATATATAAACATAAAATAAACAGATCAATTTGGAAACAAAACAGATAAAGTGATAGAGCTATCTGGCTTCATCTCAGTGAGTTGCTGAAGAAACAAGGATCTGATGATGCCTAGAAATTCTAATTCATTAAAATGTTTTATAAAGTTGATAGAACAATTTGTACATTACATTGCAGACCTATATGGATAAATCACTATCTAATTGCTATCTGTATCTGTCATCTATGTGTGTTATCTATTACTACTATCCTCTTATAGTTACAACGTAGAAGATAAATACATCTTACTCATTTTCATATGTTAACAGTGAGTGAAGATAAAGCTCTTAAGATTCTGGTCCTCATCTGGTAAATGTTTTTCTATAAATTGTACTTAAATTATACAAAGAGAGATAGAGCAATAAAAGTTCTCGACAACTGTGACAAAATCTAACTATTTAGCACAAGGATTGGTAATTTTTTATCTATAAAATCCCAGTAGTGAATATTTTGGGCCTTGCAGGTAGTGGTACCTTTTGTAACTATTTGACCTTGCCATTATTGCAGGAAAGAAAATACCTAAACAGATGGGCATTACTGTATTCCAATAAAACTTTATTTGTAAAAACAGAAGGCTGGATTTTGGTAGTTTTCCAGCTCCTAATTTGGAATAAACAGATTATATATATGAAGAAATCATTTCCAAAATGCACAATAAATTCAGGATATCAGGCTCAATGCTAGAAGCACAAAAAGTCCAAGTGCTCTGCCTCATAATCCATTATTTGCCATAGTTCATAGAATGGCCAGCGCTACGTCTGGTGCGCTAAGCTGATCTGAAGCCAGGAGCCAGGTGCTTCCTCCTGGTCTCCCATGTGGGTGCAGGACCCAAGGACTTGGGCCATCCTCCACTGCCTTCCAGGGCCACAGCAGAGCGCTAGACTGGAAGAGGGGCAACCGGGACAGAATCTGGGGTGCTGGTGCAGCAGGCAGAGCATTAGCCAAGTGAGCCATAGCACCGTCCCACGTTTCCACTTGTTAATATCTGACTAGGAAGAGAAAGCCAAGGAGAGGCAGATTTGCCTATTATACACATACTTTGTTATTGTTCCCTAACTTCTCCAGGAAATAGAGCATTGCCATCAAATTGCTCTTAGGGAGAAGAGAAATGCTATCATGGAAATATCTTTCACAATTAGTCACTGATGGTAAAGAGGGCAATGGCGTTAGCAGGGAGGTGGTGGGGATAAGGCCCTCTAACTTATGTGCTGGGTTTGGGACAGTGTAGGAGAAACTAATATAGTAGGGATAAAATTGGCCATTACTTTTTTTCTTATCCTGATAACACATGAAAAATAATAGTATTATCATATTACCTGCTGCCCTTAGATGCTTTGGATAAATTTTGTAACATGGAAGAAGTGAGTCAAGTACAATTATCTCTTATGGGAAGTTCTGTCACTGCTTAAGACTAAAACCACTTCTGTTTCTAAACACTTCACTAATATTTCATTGGATAACAAGACTTTGGCTATTTGAAAGACTGAAAACCTTTAGCATCAGAAAATTGCATGATTTAGGGAATTGGTGATAAACTCAGATTTGTTCCTCAAAATTAGAAAGCTTGAATCAACCAGTCTCCTTTCCTATTTTCTGAAATTCACTCTTAAATTTTTCCAACCATTGCACATATAGTGGGGTTGCTTTATTATATGGCACTTAGATATTTAGTTTTGAAAGAAATCTCTGTACTGTTCTCCACAGTGGGTGTACTTACATTCCCACCAACAGTGCGTAAAAGTTCATTTTTTTCTCTATATCTGTGCCTGCATTTTTTCGTTCTATCATTTGGTAAATAGCTGTTCTGATGTGGGTGGGGTGATATCTTATTGTGTTTTTTAAAAACTTTTATTTAATAAATATAAACTTCAAAAGTAAAACGTTAGGATTATAGCAGTTTTTTCCCCCATAATGACCCTCCCACCTGAAAACCATCCCATCTCCTACTCCCTCTCCCATCCCATTCTTCATTAAGATTCATTTTTAATTATATTTATATATAGAAGATCAACAGTATATACTAAATAAAGATTCATGGTGGTTTGGATTCGCATTTCTCTGATGGCTAATGATGGTGAACTTTTTTTTATTATAAAGCTTTTATTTAAAGAATATAAATTTCCAAAGTACAGCTTATGGATTACAATGGTTCCCCCCCCCATAACTTCCCTCCCATCCACAACCCTCCCCTTTCCCGCTCCCTCTCCCCTTCCATTCATATCAAGATTCATTTTCAATTCTCTTTATATACAGAAGATCAGTTTAGTACATATTACGTAAAGATTTCAACAGTTTGCCCTCACATAGCAACACAAAGTGAAAAATACTGTTGGAGTACTAGTTATAGTATTAATTCACAATGTATAGCACATTAAGGACAGAGATCCTACATGATATATTTTTTAAAAAAAATTGATTAATTTTCTAGCAATTTCCAATTTAACACCAAGTTTTTTTATTTTTCATTATCTTTATATACAGATCGATTCAGTATATACTATGTAAAGATTTCATCAGTTTGCACCCACACAGAAACACAAAGTGTAAAATACTGTTTCAGTACTAGTTATAGCATTACTTCGCATTGGATAACACATTAAGGACAGATCCCTCATAAGACGTAAGTACACAGTGACTCCTGATGTTGATTTAACAATTTGGCACTCTTGTTTATGGTGTCAGTAATCTCCCTAGGCTCTTGTCATGAGTTGCTGAGGCTATGGAAGCCTTTAGGGTTCGCCGACTTTGATCTTATTCCGGCAGGGACATAGTCAAAGTGGAGGTTCTCTCCTCCCTTCAGAGAAAGGTACCTCCTTCTTTGATGGCCCATTCTTTCCACTGGGATCTCACTCACAGAGATCTTTCATTTAGGTCTTCTTTTTTTTTTTTTTCCAGAGTGTCTTGGCTTTCCATGCCTAGAATATTCTCATGGGCTCTTGAGCCAGATCTGAATGCCTTAAGGGCTGATTCTGAGGCCAGAGTGCTATTTAGGACATCTGCCATTCTATGAGTCTGCTGTGTCTCCCGCTTCCCATGTTGGATCATTCTCTCCCTTTTTCATTCTATCAGTTAGTATTAGCAGACACTAGTCTTGTTTGTGTGATCCCTTTGACTCTTAGACCTATCAGTGTGATCAATTGTGAACTGAAACTGTTCACTTGGACTAGTGAGATGGCCTTGGTACATGCCACCTTGATGGGATTGTATTAGATTCCCCTGGCACATTCTAACTCCATCATTTGGGGCACGTCTGATTGAGCATGTCCCAAATTGTACATCTCCTCCCTCTCTTATTCCCACTCTTATATTTCACAGGGATCACTTTTCAGTTAAAATGTAAACACCTAAGAATAATTGTTTGTTAATTACAGATCCATTTTAGTATTTTTTTTCTAGTACTAGTGGATGGTGAACATTTTTTCCATATATTTGTTTGCTGTTTATATTATGAGAACCATCTATTTGGGTATTTGGTCCATTTATAAACTAGTTGTGGAGTATTTTGAGCTGCTAATATTAATCCTTTTTCAGATAAGTAGTTAGCAAATATCATCTCCCGATTTTGCACATGCCTTTTCACTGAATTGATTTGTTTTCCTTGGTTTGCAGAAACTTCAGAATTTGATAAAATCCCATTTGTCTAGTTTCCTGTTTGTTGCCTTTGCTTTTGGGGTCTTATCCAAGAAGTCATCACTAAAACCAATGCCTTGAAGGGTTTACTCTGTTTTCTTCCTGAAGTTTTGTGGTTTTCAGTCTTACATTTAGGTCTTTGATCCATCTTGAGGTGATTTTTATATGTAGTAAGAGGTAAGGATCTAATTCTTGAATATGTGTGTCCAGTTTTGCCAACATTATCTAGTGAATATTATCCTTTTTCCAGTTTTTTATTGGCAGATTTGTCAAATCAGTTGGTTGTATGTACATGGATTAATTTCTGGGATGTCTATTCTATCCCACTGGTCTATGTGCTGGTTTTCATTTTAGTATCATGCTGTTCTGATGATTATAGCTTGGTAGCATGCTTTGCAGTCAGGCATTGTGATTCCTGCAGCTTAATTTCTGCTACCCCATCTCCCCCCACCCCCACCAGGATTGCTTTGACTATTCTGGATTTTCTGTGGTTCCATGTGAATTTTATGGCTGTTTTTTCTAATTCTGTAAAGAATGTCATTTTACTGGTATTTTCATTGGGATTGCATTGAATTTGTAGATCAATTTAGGATAGACATTTTAATGTTACTAATTATTATCTATGAGCAAGAACATCTTGCCTCTTTTGTGTCCTTGATTTTTTGTTGTTTTATATTTTTCACTTTATTTTTTATATATTTCCATTTGTTAAATTTATTCATAAATATTTAGAGTTTTTTGGTAGCAATTGTTAATGTGACTTCTAATTTCTCTTTCAGTGAGATTATTGTTACATACAAAAATACTTTCTTGAGTGCTTGTTTCTGTATATAGCAACTTTATCGGATTATCAATGCTAACAGCTTTTTGGTATTGTGTTTAGAGTTTTCCATAATAACATTCCATCTGCAAACATGAATATTTTTGCTTCCTCCTTCGCAATTTTAATTCCTTTTATTTCTTTCTCCTCCCTAATTGCTCATGCTAATGCTTGCCATATTATATTGAATAAGAGTGATGAAAGAGTGGACATCTTTGTCTTGTTCCAGATTTGAGGGAAATACCTTTAGATTTTTCCTTATTCAGTATGATGTTGGCTGTTGCTTTGTCATTTATAGCCTTTATAATTTTTTTTGACAGGCAGATTTAGACAGTGAGAGAAAGAGAGAGAGAGAGAGAGAGGCCTTCCTTTCCATTGCCTCACCCCTCAAATGGCTGCTACAGCTGGCGCTGCACCAATCTGAAGCCAGGAGCCAGGTGCTTCCTCCTGGTCTCCCACATGGGTGCAGGACCCAAGCACTTGGGCCATCCTCCACTGCCTTCCCAGGCCACAGCAGAGAGCTGGACTGGAAGAGTAGCAACCTGGACAGAACTGGCGCCCCAACTGGGACTAGAACCTGGAGTGCTGGTGCCGCAGGCAGATGATTAGCCAAGTGAGCTGCGGTGCCAGACTATAGCCTTTATAATTTTGAGGTATGTTCCTTCTATACCTAATTTGATGAGGGGGGTTGCTATCATGGAGCGTGTTGAATCTTAACAAATGCATTCTGTGTAACAGTTGATGTGATTGTGTTTGTTCTTATTCATTCTGTCAATGTAATTTATGATCAATTTTTCGAAGGTTGAACCACCCTTCAGTTTCTGGGATAAAACCTGCTTGACAATAATATATGATTTTTTAAAAAAATTGTTTAGTGTTGTATTCAGTATAATGGTGAGAATTTTGATCTATGTTCAAAAGGATATTAACTGTAGTATTTTTTGTGTTTTTGGTTTTGGTATGAGAATAATACTAGCCTTGTAAAAAGAGATTGAGGTTTTAATATTTTAGAATAGCTTGAAAAAATATTGGAAATAGCTCCTCTTTAAGTGTTTTGTAGAATTCAGTAGTAAAGTCCTAAGGTCCTGGACGTTTTGGATGGGAAACTCCTAATTACTACTTCAGTCTTGTTGCTTGTAGTGAATTTGTATACATTTTCTATATGACCTTGATTTTAGTGTTGGTAGGTTAAACATTTCTTGAAGTTTATCCAGTTAAAGGTTTCTAATTTTTTTTCCAGGCAGAGTTAGACAGTAAGAGAGAGAGAGACAGAGAGAAAGGTCTTCCTTCCGTTGGTTCACTCCCCTAATGGCCGCTATGGAAGGCGCTGCGCCAATCCGAAGCCAGGAGCCAGGTGCTTCCTCCTGGTCTCCCATGTGGGTGCAGGTCCCAAGGACTTAGGTCATCCTCCACTGCCTTCCCCAGCCACAGCAGAGAGCTGGGCTGGAAGAGGAGCAACCAGGACTAGAACCCGGGGTGCTGGCACCACAGGCAGAAGATTAGCCAAGTGAGCCACTGCGCTGGCCACAGTTTTCTAATGTTAATGTGTAGTTGTTGATAACGTTACCCTATTAGCCTTTGTATTTCTGTAGTATAAGTAGAGATGCATAACTGTTCAGCTCTATTTTTATTAACTAATTAACATTTTGTTAATTTGTATTTAGTTTTAATTTTGTTTCTTGGCTAATTTTGGGTTTAGTCTATCCTTGTTTTTCTGAGTCTGAGCTTTGTGTATTAGATTGTTAGATCTTTCTGTTTTTTTTTTTTTTAATGTAATTCTTATTGGTATAAACTCCCTCTTAATACTATTTTGTTATATTTCATAGGTTTTGATGTGTTTTCATTTTAATTTGTTTCAAGAACGTTTTGATTTCATTCATTCTTCAATTATCCATTCAATAGCAGGCTGTTTATTTTCTGTGTATCTGTAAGTATATTTATTGTTGACTTCTCATATTCCTTTGTCTGAAATCATACCATGTATCTTTTCGATCTAAATTTAGCAATACTTGATTTGTGACCCACTGTACAGTTTAGAAAATGTTCGATTAACTAGTGAGAGGGATGTGTATTCTGTAGTGTTGAGTAGAATACTATGTATAAAATTAAAAATTTTAATTTTTCCAATGTTTCAGGGAGTGTTATAGAAAATTATTTATCATTTAAAAAGTTAACTATGCTAATAGGGGACACAATTAAAATGTGCTCTCTTTAATCAAACTGAAAAACAGGCAGAGAGTCTTGGCAATAGAAAAGAGTGCATCTGACAAAATAAAAGACTGAAAATGTGAAAGTACAGCAAGTACTTTTTTAAAAGTATTTTTTAAAGTAAAATTGCCAGATGTCCTTAAATTAAAAGTATAATTCATGGTCAACAATGAATAATGAAGGCTGAGGGTTTTAAGCAGAGCTTTGGAGGGGCAGAAAGTAATAAACCTGGTTGCTTTTTAGTTTAACCTAAGCCTCTAAATAGAGGATTTTGAAAATCACTAAGTCCTAGAACTCGGTTTTCCTATTTAAAAAGGAGCAGTGATGGCAACATTCTAGTTTTATAACTGCTTCGAAGAACCACTGTGGAGTTTGTTACAAAACTCATAGATTTAATCCTCCTCCTAAAAGCATTCTGTCTTGGTAGCATCCAATTTGGGATCCACTGAACCAAAGAATTGTTGAAATTTAGCTAGCCAGAGTATTCTATAAGATACATCCTGTAAGAAAGTCAGACTTGGGGAAAATCCCACACCACACTGAGAACAGCAAAACATGGTTTGCTTCTCTTTGTAAAAAATAGACCATACTGTGGTTTTCCTTTTGTGTTCTGTATCCTTATAAAATGATATTCCTGGTCCTCATACATACCTTTATCAAATCTGTTACGAAGTTTTCTAGATTATTTCTGTCTTCTGCACCTCTCTTGTTTACCGCACACCTACTTAAAATTAGTGGCCAAGGGGCTGGCTATGTGGCATAGCAGGTGCAGCTGCCACCTGCAGTGCCGGCAGCCCATGTGGGTGCCAGTTCGAGTCCCGGCTGCTCCACTTCCAATCCAGCTCTCTGCTGTGGCTTGGGAGAGCAATAGAAGATAGCCCAAGTCTTTGGGCCCCTGCATTCACTTGGGAGACCTGGAGGAAACTCCTGGCTCCTGTCTGCGGATCAGTGCAGCTCCAGGCATTGCTGCCATCTGGGGAGTGAACAAGCGGATGGAGGACCTCTCTCTCTCTCTCTCTCTCTCCCTCTCTCTACCTCTCCTCTCTCTGTGTAACTGACTTTCAAGTAAAATAAATAAATTTTTTAAAAAAATTAGTGGCCAAGTACTGCCAGTTCCACCCAGTATGTCTCAAATCTTTGCCCCAATTGACAAAGCTAATGATCAGATTATACTCACAATTTCTACTCTAGTGCAATAAACTTGCACGTTTCTCCACTGTAAATCACAAAGTTTTAATCCATTCTCTGTACATTTGCTTAAAACTTCTTAGTAGGGCTGGTGTCGTGGTGCAGCAGATAAAGATGCTATTTATGAGGCTGACATCTGGATCAGAGTTCCAGTTTACATGCCTGCTCCTCCATTTCAAAATAGGGTTCCTACTAATGCACCTGGGAAACAACAGATGGTGGCTCAAGTGCTTGGATTGCTGCCACCAATAGGAGAGACTGAAATGGAGTTCCTGGCTCCTTCATTTGGCCTGGCACAGGGCTGGATGTTAAGACCATTTTGGCGCATGAACCAGTATATGGAAGATAAGCCTCTCACTCTGTCTCAGTCTGTCCTTCAAATAAATAACTATAAAACTAACAATAAAAAAACCCCTTTCATTTCTCAAATTTCTACAGGTTTTTCTTCAGGGTAGATTTTTCAGCTTGTTAGGAATGATGCATTAATGTGTCAGAAAATCAATTTATTTAATCAAAACCAACATACATATTAAAAAATAATTGAGAAGCAGGAAGAAGGTTATACAGAGGGCTCCCATCTGCTGGTTCACTGCTCAGATGCTGTCAACATCTGGAACGGGGACACAGTGAATGAAGTCAGGAGCCTGATCCAGTCTAGTTCACCCACACTGCAGCAGAAATCTAATTGAGCCATCTCCACTGCTTCTTAGAATCTTTGATTTGTAGATAGCTGAAGTCAGAATCTGAGAATCTGGAGGTGAATATCTAAATAAGCTACTATTTTTTTTTTTTTGACAGAGTTATGGTCAGTGAGAAAGTTCTTCCCTCCATTGGTTCACTTCCCAAATGGCCACCACGGCCGGCGCTGCGCCAATCCAAAGCCAGGAGTCAGGTGCTTTCTCCTGGTCTTAAATGTGGGTGCAGGGGCCCAAGCACTTGGGCCGTCCTCCACTGCCTTCCAGCGCCACAGCAGAGAGATGGATTTGAAGAGGAGCAACCGGGACTAGAACCCGGAGCCCATATGGGATGCTGGCGCCACAGACGGGGGACTAACCAAGTGAGCCAGGGCGCCAACTCCTTGCAGTAGTTTTTAAAAGATTTCTTTATTTAAAAGGCAAAGTAACAGGGAGATAAGATGACTTCTGTCCTTGGAAGTAGAGTAACCAGGACTCAAACTTGCACTCTGACATGGAATACTGGCTTTCTGAGGGGCAGCTTAATGTGCTGTGCCAGAACAACTAGGGATGTGGATGTTTTCTTTGATATCTTAGTGCTAAATAAAATGCTTATGCACTAACATTTTTGGTGAGATAAAATGAAATAGCAGAGTCTCAAAGGCATAGAATGTGAAATATGAGTATATATTATCTGGTAAGATGTAATATTTTATGAAATATTTAATATTTTTATACTGCAAAATATAAAATGTTGACTTAGGTTTTAAAAGGTTTTGAAAAAACACTTGGCAGATTATAAAGATCCCTGGGTAATCCTTGATTTGCCTGTAATGACACCTTAAAACCTTGACATTTCAGGCATACATTAATTGAATATTTGTTACTCTTTCATACTTTGTGACAACCTATATAATAATCTCCTAAAATATTTTCCTTCACGTCTACTTTTTTTTAAAGATTCATTTAATTTTATTTGAAAGAGTTACAGAGATAGGTAGAGACAGAGAGAGGTATTCCATCTGCTGATTCACTCCCCAGATGGCTGCAACGGCTGGAGCTGTGCCAATCCAAAGCCAGGAGCTTCTTCTGGGTCTTCTATGTGGGTGCAGGGGCCCAAGGACTTGGGCCATCTTCTACTGCTAACCCTGCCATAGCAGAGAGCTTTATTGGAAGAGGAGCAGCCGAAACTAGAATTAGTGCCCATATGGGATGCTGGTGCTTCAGGCCAGGGCTTTAACCCGCTGCACCACAGTGATGGCCCTTATGTCTGCTTTTCAACTTGGGAATTTGGTACCCAAAATGGCTGCTTTGAATTGTTCTAAAATAGTTTGATGCAGAACTGCTAGGTTATTTTTGAGCTCCTATAGTGTCAGATAGTTCATAGGTGGTTATTCTCCAATAACTTGATACTAACTAGACTACAAACAAACTCTACACTTGTATTCTCTAAGAATTTATCAAAGCATTGCATAACCTTTGTGAGCTCAGAAAATCCTAGCTTACTGTTTTTGTGGATGCTCTGAAGGGTTTTTTTCTTGACAGACTGTCTAAAGCAAGTATGATAATACTCAAGTTGCATATATGTGTATGTGAGTTGTTTAAAAAGATCATGGAGATAATATTTTACGTTTTTACATTATAGTCTAAAGCTTAAGATACTAATAAAGTCTTCAAGTAAAAAGGCAAGTTCATTAGGAATACATGCAAAGGCTAAACACAGTCATATATAAAGACATCAATTTCTCTCATGTACTGAAAATAATCTAAAAAATTTAGGGGGGGGCAAACAATTGCATAGTGGATAAAACCACTGCTTGTAGTGCTGGCATCCCATATGGGTGCTGGTTCAAGTCCCAGCTGCTCCACTCCCAAAACAGCTCTCTGCTATGGCCTGGGGAAGCAGTAGAAGATGGCTCAAGTCTTTGGGCCCTTACACCCACTTGGGAGACCTGGAAGAAGTGACTGGCTTCAGATTGGCCCAGCTCCGGCTGTTAAGTTCATTTGGGGATTGAACCAGCTGATGGAAGACCTCTCATTCTCTCTGTGTCCCTGCCTCTGCTTCTCTGAAACTATACCTTTCAAATAAATATTTAAATATATATACATATAAATTAATGGGAGGGAAGGACAAAGAGGAAGGGAGGGAGGAAAAGAAAGAAGGGAAGAAAAGGACGGAGGAGGAACTAAGGGAAGTATACCATATTTTTTGAACTGTATCTATGAAATACATTGAATCTCTTTTCCTTGTTTCAAGATCACATTAACATGAGAATTGATGAGAATTGTATGAGTAATTATTATACATTTGCCAAGAACTAGAGAATCTAATATTAACAAATTCCTTAATAATTTCTTAGAAAATGGAATAAAAATCAGTTTATTTTGGGAAAAACTGAAATCAAGCCACAATTTTACATTAAACCCATCTTTAAAGATTTTTTGAAAATTACCTTGAACTGGTTTGATTGGAATGAAGCTTGTTAAGTAATACCTCAGTGTATATAACACACTAGACTGGCTAGATTGTTATTCCTATTAATAGATGTTATGAGGGTGTTTCTGAAAATGTTTCTATAAACAAAGTATTTCACATCATTAGTTAATGAGCCATTTTTTGCCAGAACTTGCTTATTTAAGGAATACAAACTTTATGCATTTCATAAATAAAACTTTAGGAACATAGTGATTCTTCCCACCCTACCCGTCCTCCTACCATTCTTCCTCCCTCTGCTATTCCCATTCTGATTATTTACTAAGATCTATTTTCAATTAACTTTATACACATATGATTAATTCTGAACTAATTAGAGTTCCACAAATTGTTTGAGCAACAACAAAACTGTTCCTAAACAGTTGAGACAAGGACTGTTCAAAGTCATCACACCTCACAGTGTCAGTTTCACTCCTATAGATTACCTTTTAGGTGCTCAATGAGTTACCACAGATCAGGGTGACCATATGGTAGTTGCCCTTTTGAGACTGGCTTATTCACTGAGTATAATAGTATTCAGTTGCCTCCATTTTGTTGCAAATGACAGGATTTCAATTTTTCTGCTGTGTAGCATTTCATCGTGTACTTATCCCAAAATTCCTTTTATCTAGTCTTCTGTTGACAGACATTTGGGTTGATTTCACATCTTAGTTATTTTGAATTGAATTGCAATAAACATGTGATACAGATCACTCATTCATATGCTAATTTCATTT
Source organism: Sylvilagus floridanus (assembly GCA_949820135.1). Taxonomy (NCBI): domain Eukaryota; kingdom Metazoa; phylum Chordata; class Mammalia; order Lagomorpha; family Leporidae; genus Sylvilagus; species Sylvilagus floridanus. The sequence continues at coordinate 29,036,141 of OX463236.1, read as the reverse complement.
CCCTTGGGTAAATTCCCAGGAGTGGGATGGCTGGGTCTTAAGGTAGTTCTATATTCAGGTTTCTGAAGTATCTGCACACTGTCTTCCATAATTGCTTTGCCAGTTTACATCTCTACCAAAGGTGGATTTAGGACCCTTTTTCCCCATGTCTTTATGAGCATTTGTTTATTGATTTCTGTAGGAAAACCATTCTGACAGGGGTAAAGTAAAACTCATTGTGGTTTTGATTTGCATTTCCCTGATGACTAGTGATCCTGAGCAATTTTTCATGTATCTATTGGCCCTTTTTTTTTCTCTTGAAAAATTACCCATTTCTTAACTGTGTTGTTTGTTTTGTTGTTGAGTTTGAGCTCTTTATAGATACAGAATATTAATCCTTTTATCAGTTGCCTAATCTGCAAATTTCTCCCATTCTGTCGGTTGCCTCTTCACTTTGCTGAGTGTTTTGTAGTACAAAAGCATCTCAATTTGATGTAATCTCATTTATCCATTTTGGCTTTTATTGCCTGTGCCTCTGGGGTATTTTCCAGGAACTCTTTACCTCTGCCAATGTCTTGCAGAGTTTCCACAATGTTTTCTAACAATTTGATAGTATCAGGTTGTAGATTTAGGTCTTTGATCTATTTGAGTGGATTTTTGTTTAAGGTATAAGGTAGGAGTCCTGATTTATACTTCTGCATGTGGAGATCCAGTTTTCCCAGTACCATTTGTTGAAAAGACTATCCTGGCTGCAAGCATTGATTATTGAATTTTTTTAGATTCTTTGTCAAAGATATGTTGGTTGTAGACGTGTTGGTGATTTCTAAAGTTTGTATTCTGTTCCATTGGTCCATCTCTTTTTGTGCCAATACTAGGCTCTTTGGATTATCACTGCCCATAGTATGTCTTGAAATCTGATATTGTGATGACTCCAGCTTTGTTTTTGTTGTATAAGATAGCTTTAGCTCTTCAGGGTTCCACTGTTTCCATACGAATTTTAGCATCATTTTTTCTATATCTGAGAAGAATGCCCTTGGTATTTTGATTGGAATCACATTGAACCTACAAATTGCTTTTGGTAATTTGCACATTTTGATGATATTGATTCTTCCAACCCAGGACATCCAAGATTTTTCCATTTTTCTGTCTTCTATTTCTTTATTTAATGTTTTATAATTTTCATTGTAGAGATTTTTGATACCCTTGTTTAAATTTCTTTCAAGGTATTTAATTTTTTTACAACTATTGTGAATGAGATTGATCTTAGAAGTTCTTTTTCTGTCATTGCATTGTCTGTGTATACAAAGGGATATTGATTTGTTTTTTAAAGATTTATTTATTTTAAAGGCAGAGCTACAGAAAAGCAGAGGCAGAGAGAGAGAGAGAGAGACAGACAGACAGAGAGACAGGTCTTCCCATCCACTGGTTCACTCCCCAGATGGCTGCAATGGCTGGAGCTGAGCCAAACTGAAGCCAGGAGCTTGTTCTGGGTTTCCCACTGTGTACAAGGGCCCAAGGACTTGGGCCATCTTCTACTGCTTACCCAATCCATAGCAGAGAGCTGGATCAGAATTGGAGCAGCCAGAACTCAAACTGATACCCATATGGGATGCTGGCACTGCAGGAAGGGCTCTACCTGCCATGCCACAGCACTGGCCTCGGGTATTGATTTTTGTAAGTTGATTTTATATCCTTCCACTCTTTTATGACTTCTAATCCTTGGTATATAGCATATCATCTGAAAATAGGGATAGTTTGACTTCCTTCTTTCCAATTTGTTTCCCTTTGATTACTTTTTCTTGCTTAATGGCTCTGGCTAAAACTTCCAGGACTATATTGAATAGCAAAATGGAATTGGGCATCCTTGTCTGGTTCTAGATCTTAGAATGCTTCCAACCTTTTGCCAGTCAAAGATGCTGGCCATGGGTGTATCATAGGTTACCTTGACTGTGTTGAGGAATGTTCCTTTTATACCCAATTTGCTTGAAGTTTTCATGATAAAAGAATGTTGTGCTGGCACCACAGCTCAATAGGATAATCCTCCACCTGTGGTGCTGGCACACCGGGTTCTAGTCCCTGTCAGGGCGCCGGATTCTGTCCCGGTTCCTCCTCTTCCAGTCCAGCTCTCTGCTATGGCCCGGGAGTGCAATGGAGAATGGCCCAAGTGCTTGGGCCCTGCACCCGCATGGGAGACCAGGAGAAGCACCTGGCTCCTGGCTTTGGATCAGCATGGTGCGCCAGCCACAGCATACTGGCTGCAATGGCCATTAGAGGGGGTGAACCAATGGCAAAGGAAGACCTTTCTCTCTGTCTCTTCTCACTGTCTAACTCTGCCTGTCAAAAAAAGACAAAAAAGAAAGAATGTTGTATTTTATGAAATGATCTATCTGCATTAATTGAGATAATCATAGAGGATTTGTTATTTAGTGTATTAATGTCATATATTACATTGATTGAATTGTAAATGTTGAATCATCATCCCTGAATGCCAGGAATAAATCCCATTGGTCTGTGTGAAAGATCTTTTATTTTATTTTTAAGACTTACTTTATTTATTTGAAAGAGTTATGGAGAGAGGTAGAGACAGAGAGAGGCCTTCTATCTGCTGGTTCCCTCCACAAATGGCCACAATAGCTGGAGCTGAGCTGATTTGAAGCCAGGAGCCAGGAGCTTCTTATAGATCTTTCTCATTGTTGCAGGGGCCCAAGGACTTTGGCCATCTGCCACTGCTTTCCCAGGCCGTTAATAGGGAGCTGGATCTGAAGTGGAGCAGCAGGGACTTGAATCAGCACCCATATGGAATGCTGGCATGCAGGCCAGGGCTTTAACCGGCTGTGCCATAGCACAGTAGCTATGTGAATGATCTTTCCATTGGTTGTTAGAGTCTTCTCATGCAGCCTCAGTGTTTTCACAGTCCTGGCACACAAGCCTCCCACAGTCACGAGCACCCAGCACCTTGTCTGTTCTCCCTACCAGACTCAGGATTCTCTGCTTGGCTGGTTGCTGGTTGTGAACATAAAGGGGCACAGATGTATGTCCAAGATGGCACTTGCTTTTTGCCACCTTGTTACAGGATCCTTTTGAAGGATGATCAGGAAGAGAGAAAACATGTCCACCCCCCCCACACACACACACTTATTTTTTTTCCTCTAGTTTGGCAGGTGAACTATCCCCCATGGGCTCTAAGCCACATTACCTGTAGGCTCTTCCTGCAACTTTTTCACTCATGGCTTGGGCTGCTGCAGTCTGGTCTCACCTTGCTCTCCAACACTGCTATGGAAGCTCCCAGCTGGTGGTATCCTATGTTGTGCACATCTTCTCCCTGCACGCGGGTCCACTGTTTTCTTCCAATTTACATAGGTTTCCTCTGTTGTTTTCTCCTTAACTCTTTTTTTTTTTTTTTATTTTTTGACAGGCAGAGTGGACAGTGAGAGAGAGAGACAGAGAGAAAGGTCTTCCTTTGCCGTTGGTTCACCCTCCAATGGCCGCCGCGGTCGGCGCGCTGCGGCCGGCGCACCGCGCTCGTCCGATAGCAGGAGCCAGGAGCCAGGTGCTTTTCCTGGTCTCCCCATGGGGTGCAGGGCCCAAGCACCTGGGCCATCCTCCACTGCACTCCTGGGCCACAGCAGAGGGCTGGCCTGGAAGAGGGGCAACCGGGACAGAATCCGGTGCCCCGACCGGGACTAGAACCCAGTGTGCCGGCGCCGCAAGGGGGAGGATTAGCCTGTTGAGCCATGGCGCCGGCCTTCTCCTTAACTCTTGCCTGAGACTGCACTCTTTTCACTTTTTAAAAACTATTTTCTCCTAGAGCAGCAGCAAGCTCCATCCCTACTTTTCCATCTTAATCCACTCTCTATCACGTGCTTTCATAATGATGACCATGCTTCTGTGTTTCTATGTGTAGCAGATCATTAAGCATCTTTTGTATGGTGGGATGAGTGGTGGCAAATTCTTTCAATTGCTGTTTGTTATGGAAGGTCTTTATTTCACCTTCATTCATAAATGAGAACTTTGCAAGTATTCTGTGTTGACAGTTTTTTTTTCTCTTAAGAGTTAACTATATCTCACCATTCTCCCCTTGCCTGTAGTGTTTCTGATGAGAAGTCAGCTGTGAGTCTAATTGGAGAGCCTGAGAAAGTAATCTGGCATTTCTCTTGTGCACATTAAGATTTTTTTCTCTTTGTTTTACTGTGGGAGTCTGACTACAATGTGTCATAGTACAGATCTTTTCTGGTCATTTCTACTAGGAATTCTATATGCTTACTTTATGTCTTTTTCCCTTTCTTTCTCCAATAGTTTTCTGTAATTATGTCACCAAAAAAGACCTTCCAATCCATTCTTTTTCCACACCTTCAGGAACTCCTAAGATCCATATGTTGGGTGGTTTGGTAGTAGCCTATAAATCTCCATTTTTTTGCTGTTTTCTAAATTTGTTTTTGTTCTCACTATAAAATTTCCAGGATTTATTTTCTAACTCGGATATTCTTTCTTGTGCTTCTTTCTATTTGAATGAATTTTCCACAGTAGTATGTCAGAATGTCAAAGTGGCCACTAATACCTTACTTTGATGTGCAAAATTTGGACATTTCCAAGAAATTCTTCCTTGCAATCTGTTAGATCCATACCTCAGATGAAAGTTCCAAAAGTGGGTAGAAACCTTAAAGTGGCTGAAGACATTTCTTCAGAGAAAGTGATGACTATATTCACATGCCCAGTCCTTCTTCTAGGGAAGGTAGGAGGTGTTCTGGAAAACACCACGCTTATTTGCCTAACTTATGACTTAGGTAAATGGACAGTAGACTGGAAACTTCCAGATGCAATGGAAAGGCTGTCTGATTGGATTGTTGATGGTTCCAGAGAGTGAGGACTGCTGTCCTGTGTTTGAGGGAAATGTAATTAAAAGCAAAATGTTCCAGAAGGTAAAGGAACCAGTTTTATCATTTAACAAGCATTAAACCAGGGTAGGTATCACATCGCAGGCAATCTATTAAAACCTGTAAATCTTCAGAGATTGTAAAGACAGAATGGAATCTCACCTATTTATACAGTCAAATGGGTGTAATTTATGATAGACATGTTAGGAAAAACAATAACCAGACCTTAAGTAAGAAGACTTGACAGCATACTGAGTTTCCATAAATTTTTCAATTACTTTCATATGTAAAGGATTTGTCATACAGCCTGGTATTTATCATCCAAATTCAAAGTCAGTGTTATTAAGAGATGACAAGAATTGTCCATATACTTGAACACTTGGATATGGACTGTTGAAAGTTGTTAATTGCCCCTCATTCCCAAACTTGAATTCACTGTAATTTTCTCATTTTCATTTTAAAAAAATTTCTGATGTAATTCATCTTATTTCCTTTAATTTACTAAATAATATAATTTCCAAAGAGAATTAAAGAAAATTATTTTTCACATTATTATTCATCTTAAATTTTGCATAGCATTCAACACATAATAGCCACAAATTAAAGAATTAAAAATATCAGACTAATATATGAAGGAATTTATGAAAGGTCTTTGTATGGACATTGGTCGAGATATAATATAGTTTGATTTTAATATACTCACGTAGTATTTAGATCTGATTGTTTTCTGTAATTAACTTTTAAAAAGTAAACTATTATTATAAATATAAACTTTAATTTTAAGAACTCTTTGGGCAAGTTGATGCAATATTAACTTTACTATACAGCTTTCTGGAATTCACCTGTTAATTCTATTTACAACAAGAAATGGAGGTTTGGTTTGGTTTCATTACAGAATTAGTAGTTTCACTAATGATTAGGAAATTATTGCTGCAGGTGAGTGCCAAAAATTTAAAACAAGAATGATTGCTTAATGTGGAATTTCTTTTCTTATTAGCATCACTTTAGGATCTTTTAAAAATTTCCAAACTCGGCTTCACCCTTAGATACCCCTAGATCAGAGAAATTGTAATCTCGTTCCCAAAGCAATTAAGTCATAACCAAGGAGTGAGACAGAAACATTCAAGTGTTTCCCATTTATGTTTATTGGAGCATTCCAGCTGATCACAGGCAAGTTTGAGAACTACCAATGACTTGGCATATGGCTCAAGTAGCTGGCTTATATTAGCAGTAAGAACAGATACTGCGCATTAATTTTAACACTTCACCAGCTACTCTAAAATGTTACATGCATGCCTACTAAATCTGCTATGGAGAAAATGTCATCTATGGAAATCCTAATGTGCATATTTATTACACTTCTACCATTACACTACCAAGTGCCAAGAGCATATATATGTCATGGAAATAACCACATTTGAATAGACATTTAAATAGCACATTTATAACCATTTAGTCTCATGTTATACCACTGTAGAAATAAGCTCCATGAATATAGTGAGCAGACCAGCTTAGAGTTTAAATGTGACATTAGAATAGTATTTGAAAATATTTAAAATTTTATCTCTTTAAGACTAATATTTTTAATAAGGAAGATCCTATGCTATGTTTAATTTTCCTTTTTTCTTTTCTCTTTTTTTATTTACTTTTTTGACAGGCAGAGTTAGACAGTGAGAGAGAGACAGAGAGAAAGGTCTTCCTTTTTCCGTTGGTTCACCCCCCAAGTGGCCACTAGGGCCGGCACGTTGTGGCTGGTGCGCTGCGCGGATCTGAGGCCAGGAGCCAGGTGCTTCCTCCTGGTCCCCCATGCGGGTGCAGGACCCAAGGACATGGGCCATCCTCCACTGCCTTCCCAGACCACAGCAGAGAGCTGGACTGGAAGAGGAGCAACCAGGACAGAATCTGGCGCCCCGACTGGGACTAGAACCCGGGGTGCCAGCGCTGCAGGTGGAGGATCCTATGCTATGTTTTATCATTACTCTTGTAATGCTTCTGTGTTTCAGTTTCTTGTCAAGCCTTAAGTTAAATACCCATCAGAAGAAAATTGTGCTCTCATATTTTATGAATTCATAGATACATTCTTACATTAATAGGCACCTCAAGGGAAAATAAAGAAAATTCAAGAGACAACTGGGCTTGTTTGTTGACACAGGAAACATTTTCTAAGAATCATCCTCCTCCATTTGCTGAAGGTGATTTCTTTTCCCTCTAGGATGTAGAGAGGGCAAAGTGAGTGGACATTAGAGATAGGACAATTCTGGCTTGGAGAGGACTCTTTTGGGCAGATGCTGAAGCTGGCATCCCTTAGTAAGTCCGCCAGCTGCTTCAGGCTGAGACTCTGCATTTTAAGGTAGTGTAACTTTCCTTCAGAGGTTCCGTGCTGGGACAGCTCTTCACTTCTGATAATCATCATTAACACCATCAGACTCCTTTCTCAATCTACAGATAGCCATCCTCTTTGTGTTGAAGGCCACTACTGATTACCCAAGGTCCTCAGAGTGAGAGCCAGGGTGACGATAAACATTCTCCCCAATATGGATGTTTCTGGTCCATGAAAACCTGCTCTATGAATTAACAATCTTCAGGAATTCTAGCCAATGTCAATAAAGCACGTTCTCCACTCTCCACCACCAAAGCCAACCAGCCAGTCTTTCACGTGGAAAGGTTCTGTGGTGCTTACACCTCTGGCTGTGTTCTTGTTGGGAATGATTTCTCCAACTATTTTCCCTGTATGTTTTATTTATGGAGATGGTCATGAACATATTCAGGTATCTTCCATGCATGCGTCTAAACTGACGCTTAACAGTTTTGCCCACATTTGCTTTTATTCCTTGCCTGTTCTGACTCATACTTGCTTATTTTAATTTGACCTGTTTTTCTTTAAGGTCATTTCTTCTCAAAAACTAGTGAACAAATTATTCTGGCCCAACATCTAATGCATAAAAGTATTTGATAAATATTGTAAATGTAGTTAAGAATCATTTTAATGAATGACTCATTTGCTTTTGCAAATTATCTTTCTCTCTCTGCCTTTCAAAATAATTTGAGAAACAATTATCTTAAGGTATATATGAAAGGAGAGAAATTCTTGAAAGAAATAGAAAAATCACCATGGAAGAGATAATACTTAAATTAAATCTTAATTATTATTTTAGATGAATCATTGTTTTAGTTAATATTAATTACACAGCTTTAGCTTTAGAATCTTAAAGGATCAGAATATATGCTAATCATGGTAACAATGTCAAATAGCTATGTGTGATGAAATGGTGTGTGACCAATTAAATTAGATCTCAAGGAAATTTGTTCTGGAAGACATGACTTAGAAGACTGATTTCAATGTTAGAGACTGACAATAGGAGCTTATCTCTTTGCTATTTATATGATTAATCACTGTAAATACAATATCTAACAAAATATTCTAAAAAGAATGATTGAGTCATTGCAGGAGTTATTCAATTTTGAAATGATATAGTAACTAGACTTTTTTTTTTGACTTTTCAGGAGTCATGACAGTAAGTAAGTTCTATCCAGAAGTATGGGATTGAAGGAATTAGCAAGGGAAAATGTTATCTCAGCAATTGGAAGACGTAATGTGCTAATGTAATCATATGTTCTTTTAACTAAAAACAGTTTTGAGGCTGCCAACACAATGCATTTCTCCATGTGTTAGCGTAGTAATAATAATAGAATTTACTGAGGATTTTTTTTGCCAGGCACTATGCCAAGGGATTTACATGCATGATATCCTTCAATTCTTACATGACTCTATGGAGACAATTATTACAATATCCATTATGCATATTAGCAGATGGAGACCCAGAAGCACCATCATTCCAAAGTTACAACTGACAAATAAAGATCTAGAATCCAGACCAGGCAGGAAAAATTCAATGTCACATTTCTAACCACTACCACTTATTGTTCTTTCTTGTTTCCAATTGTTGCACAGGTACTCTCATTCAAACTAGAACTTTTACTTTTTTAAAATGATATATATGTGTCTTACACATTTATTGGCATGCCATAGTTTCTTACTATGGAATTGGAAAGAAACTTGAGTTCCTGTTAGTAGTAGACTATGGTATATAATATTATGTTGACCACATTTCCTTCAGTTTTTTTTTTAAGGTGATAGTCTTCTCACTTGTACCAAAAAGTGTGAAAATCTCATCTATTATAAATCATCTATTCAACCTGGTTAGAAGCATCCAAAATACTTTGTGCACCCATTGTAAATGCATACCAAATGTTGAAGGGATGGGTCATTGAGTGAATGAATGCTCTATACTTTATAAAGTATTCTATACTCTATACTCTAAAGGTCAGTTAACATAGCTAGTTCATGAATCTATGAGACCGCATGCAGGCAGTGCACATGCATGCACTTGCTTGCATTGATATTTTGGGAATTACAACTAACCTTACATTTTTGTGATCACTTCTGCAATGGAAAGATACTCATTTCACTTTAAAGGAAATTACTGCGAGCGTAGTTCAAAATTCTTTTCATCATTGTTCAGAGACTCAATACCCCACTGACTAGGATGCAAACTATCAGCAGAGTAAGATCTCCTAAACCAAAATAACCATAATGTATACTAATACTTACATGAGTGGAAAATTAAAACAGCTGAAGTGAGATAAGGAGGTAAGAAGTTTTCTGTTAAGTATTTCTTTTCTCTCTAGTAGTTAAAATGTCCTCCAATCTTGCTAGATCTTTGCTTGAGTCTCTCTTACTAAGAAGAACTTTACTGTACCCACAGGAGAAATTTAAGATTATTGCTGTTTACTAAAACCATAACATCGGGAATAAAAATCCTACCCACTGGCAAAATAAATATTTGAATAATCGACTATATATCCATATCAGTAATACTACTATAACTTGTCAGTGATAACAGCTATTTCAAACTTTAATTTCAACACTACTCATGTCCTAGCATTTCAAATCAGACACGCAAGGATTTCAGACTCCCATGTCATTAAATACCAATTAAGTTCACAAAATCATTGTTTTATGATTCTGAACATATTTCAGTCTGGATATAGCAATCTTAAACACAGGGTTCATAGTTTCTAATCTCTTCTATGTTGAACACTATTTTGATGACTACAAGGAAAGATTTTAGAATAAGCTTAGAAATTGCAAATAGTTATTCTTAATAAAATATTAATGTTTATCTTTTCACCTACTTGAAAGGCAGAGAGGTAAGGAGGCGGGGGAGGAGAGAGAGGCCGAGACCTTTCATCTGCTGGTTTACTATCCAAATGCACACAACATCCAGGACTGGATTAGGTAAAACCAGGAACCCGGAACTCCATGTCTCCGAAATGGGTTATAGGGGTCCAAGCACTTCATCTATCTAACTTGCTGCTTCCAAGGATACATTTGTGGGAAGAAGCATCTGAAATCAAGTAGCTAAGACTCAAACTGGTATTCTTATATGAGAAGCAAGTATCCCAAGCAGCAGCTTAATCAAGCATACTACAGTGTCCTTGCCTAACAATACGATTGCACTGGTGTGATTCTTCTATTAAGATATAAAAGATTTATTTGTTTGTTTTAGGAACAGCAAAAAAATCTAAAATATGTTATACAGGAAGCTGGAATAGGTATCGGTTGTATGAGTTAGAACATCTTAAATAAAAATTTCAGCAGATAACTTTTATTTATCATTCCCTGAAGGCCACAATGAACAACAGCAAAGCAATGTACTTTAGGAATGTTGTTCAAGAGAAATATAAGCTTAAGAAATGCTATTTACATCATCCTCTGCTTGAGTAAACACATTGTTACTGTCCTCAGGAAAGGATCTGTCAAGTGTGATATTATCACAGCGACTCCAAGTCTATTAACACTTATTGATGCAAGCATTGAAATGCTGAAACTATTACTATTTGTGTGAAAGAAAGGTGACTAGAGCAAAATAAGGAATTCTTGCCAGTGAATTAGATTAGATTCACAGAGGCCAACAGCTGAATACAGTATTTTTGGATATGCTTTTCTGTTTGCTGAAGGTGTGGAAATGAGCCAGAGTGTGAAATGTGCAACTTTTAGCCAGAACATTTCAATAGAAAAGATGCTGAAATATCAGAGCAGAGATTTTACTCTTCTGCTGGCATTGGTATTGTTGAATGTGCTCTGTGTTTGAATGATGCAATGAAAACCTGGTCATCTAAATGAACTGGAGTTGCTTCTCCAATAAGCTGATGGTCATTTGAACCTGGCAAAGTCAGCCATTCTAAAATCAAATGCCCCTCTGCACATTTGCAAGGGTAAAGAGGTAGACTTGCAAATAATGTTCAGTTCTCAAAGATTGTTCCAGCTAGAACTTTCTTCAAGAAAATAAGAAGAACTGTACATGAAGGAACAGGCCTGCTTTAATTGTAGTACCAAACAAATTTGTATCTCGATCAGAGCATATAGTCATCATTTTTTAGAATCAATAAAAGGGTATTTCAAGCAGAATCACCTAAAATGGCATCAGGTTTTTAAATAGCTAACAGCAAGGAGAAATAAGCAATTTTAGAAATATAAAAACTCCATAGATTATAAAATACTACCTTTACAATGCTGTAGCATTCTTTTCTTTGGATCCCTGTCTAGCTTCAATACACAAACTGACATATGTGCCATGTGTTTTAATATGCACCAGCAATGACACAAATTGAAATAATCCCAGACTAACTGGAAAGCTGACAGTCTGATGAGTGTAGGAGTCAACCATTATTTGCAAGAAGGAAGAAATCTCAATAGAAACCACAAGGATTCTTCAAAAAAATTATAGAAAATACATGTTATGAAAATCTGTGCCATAGATATTAAAAATTTTAGCACCAAAGCAAAACTAATTTCCTTCCATTTTCCAAAGATCTTTTTGAAGGCATTTAATGGTAAATGATGTATCTCCATAACTGACTCACAATGGAGATTCCTTATTGACTTTTTCATGCTGACTGGATTTTTAGAGTCTGTATCTTCAGCATTTAGATAGAATGAATGACTTCACTGTAACAAGAACATAAAGCAATCTATTCTACTAATGGAGTTGTGTGGGAGTAGCAAAACACTAGATGGCTCCAACTATTACCCATTATATTTAATGCTTTAAATGATGAAGAATTTCTATTACATAGGTGCTTTGAACTATTAATAAATAATGAAATCTCACAAATCAAAATGGCATTTATTTGGCAGTCTCAACCATGCTGACTAAAATTTCTGGTCAGAAGAATCTCAAAATATCCAAACTTGCTTGATATAGAACGTTAAACTTAGAAGTGCATTTCAAAGTTTGCTATTCCAAAAGATCTCTTAAACGAAAACCTCATTCAAAATCTATTTTTTTAGAAAGATAACTTGGGGCCGGTGCCATGGCTCACTTTGTTAATCCTCCACCGCTGGCATCTCATATGGGCGCTGGGTTCTAGTCCTGGTTGCTCCTTTTCCAGTCCAGCTCTCTGCTGTGGCCCAAGTGGGCAGTGGATGATGGCCCAAGTGCTTGGGCCCCTACACCTGCATGGGAGATCAGGAGGAAGCACCTAGTTCCTGGCTTCAGATCGGCATAGTTCTGGCCATAGCTGCCATTTGGGGGGTGAACCAACAGAAGGAAGACCTTTCTCTCTCTCTCTCTCTCTCTCTCTCTGTCTGTCTAACTCTACCTGTCAAATAATAAAAAAAAGAGAAAGATAACTTGAATGGCAGGGAGAGCTTTTCCATCCACTAAGCCAGCAATGGCAAGGGCTGGGCTTAGGCCAAAACCAGGTGTCTGGAACTCCATCAAAGTCTGCAGTGTTGGTGGCAGGGGTCCAAACACGTAGACCATCTTCAGTAGCCTTCCCAGGCACATTATGAGGAAGCTGGATGGGAAGTAGAACAGGTGGACCTTGAACTGGCACTCATAGGTGATGATGGTATTGCAGGCCACAGCTTAGTCTGCTGCACCAGAACACAGGCTCTAGAAGCAGATGTTTTTTTAAAAAAGGACAATTTATATCCTGACAACTAAAAAAAAGTACATATTAAATCTGTGAATTAATTCAAAAAATGATAGCAGTTTGTTGTACTCTATTGTTCTGCCTTCTACCTCACTAGCCTTTGTGTGTGTTAACATACAAAAAAAATTGATGTTCATATTGGAGGTAGTGTTTTGTTGTGTTCATTTAGGCATATGACAATATTTACTTGAGAGACCATTCCTTGAGAGGGAGAGAAAGACCTTATATCTGCTAGTTCAATCTCTGGATGGCCTCAATGGCCAGAGCTGGGAGAAGCTGAAGCCAGGAGCCTGGTGCTTCTTCTTGGTCTCCCATATGGGTGCAGTAGCCCAAGTACTCAAGCCATCTTCTGTTGCTTTGCCAGGTGCATTAGCAGGGAACTGCACCAAAGTGGAGCAGCTGAATCTCAAGTTGGTGCCTACATGGGCTGCTAGCATTGCAAGCACAAGCTTAATACACTGTGCCACAATACCAGCCCCAAGGACTCTTGGAAGTTAAAGAATATTTATTTGCATTTACTTTTAATGTATCTTTATCTGTCAAATGCCTGAAACAGGCAGGGCTGGGTCAAGACAAAGCTAGGGGACTGAAGTTCCATCCAAGTTTCTTAAGTAGGTGAGAGGGACCCAAGTACTTGTGCCACCACCTTCTGCTTCCAGGTTGCATATAACATGGAAGCTGGGTAGGAAGTGGAGTAGCTCCAACTCAAACTAACCACTCGAATATGGGATGCTAATATCCCAAGTGGCAGCTTAGCAGCTGTGTACACTGCCTGTCTCCCAAACTTTTATTTATAAAGATACTGAATCTCAGGTGCAAAAAATCTGAAAGTCCGTTGCAGTTTGACTCAGGGTTACTCCCACCCATTGTTCATTTTCTTCAGAGTAATAGTTTGTGTTCACAGATCAGAAGACTTAATCTTGTTGATGGCAACTACTCATTAATTAATCTACAGACTTAGTGCGATGCCTATAAATCCGAATTGTTACAGAACTTCGCATCCTTAAAAATCATACGGTAATGCAATGACTCAGAATAGTCATATAATCTTGAAAAAAGAACAAATCTGGAGAAGATGTGTATTTCTATTTATAAGATTATTACAAAGTCATAATAATCAAAATAGCATGATGTTTGCATACAAATTTACATGTATAAAAATAGAATGAAATTGAGAGTCCATGAATCAACCCCTACCTCTGTGGTCTGTTGGATTTGGACAAAACTGAGAAGGCATATCAAATGGGAAAGAGTAGTCTTTTTTTGTAAGTGGTGTTTTGACAACTGGGTATCTGCATGTGAAAGAATAAAGTTGTACTCCATCCTGTACAATATATAAAAGCAAATCCCTAAAAGTTCTCATCTTTTTAAACTTAGGGGCATAAATGTAAGCCAAAATTAAACTCTTGTATGAAAACATGGCAGTAAATTTTTCTGACTTTGGGTCATTAGGAAGTGTTTTCTTATACATAAACCAAAGTACACTGTACAAAAGGAAAAGTTGATATGTGCCTAGTTATAAATCTATAGAAACACTTTGTGCTTCAATGGACACCTCAAGGAAAGTAGCATAATACAGAATGGGAGGAAGTATCTGTAAACAGTATTTGTGTACCTTCTCACCACAGGATATTAAGAGCTCTTGCACCTTCTTAGGGCCTATGTGTGTTCCTGACAAAAATAATGCTTTGAATTTAGACAAAGGGCCTTTACAGACTTAATTAGGGTTTTTTGGTCATGAGGGAGGTACTTTGATGGAGTTAAAGTATTTACACAGAAGGTGTAGAGAGCTTGCTCTGTATAACATGTGAGGACGCAAAGAGAAGGTGTCTATATATAAGCCAGGACCACAGCCCTCACCAGAACCTGACCATGCTGGCACCTTGACCTTAGACGTCTTCATCTACAAAACTGTGGGAAATACATTTCTTTTGTTAGAGCTGTCCTTGTTTATGGAATTCGGTTGTAAAAGGACAATATGAGGTGATCTAAATTTTTAAAAAATTACACATTTTAGATGTGCAAAAATTTAAGACAGTTATCCAAAGAAGATATGTCAGTGTTCAATAAGAACATGAGATGTTCAATATCATGAAAATGCGGATGCACTGGCATTTCACATCCATAGAGACAGCTATCAATAAGAAGACAGACAAACAGGCATCTAAGCTATGGGGAAACTAGAATATTGATATAATTGTAGAGAACATAAAATGGCATGCTTCTACAACAGCAAATTTCTAAAAAATTAACACAGAATTAATATATGATCCAGAAGTTCCACTCTTGTGAGTATACTCAGGAGAATTGAAAACATATATCCACACAAAAACAAATACACAAATTTCCATAGTAGTATTCAAAATAAGCATTTGAATTATTTGCATTTGTTTATCAAGTGATGGGTAGCCAAATTGACATACTAAATAACGTAGTTCAGTCATACAAACAAATTGACTTGTCATGTCATGACGTGAATGTTGAAATATTTTGCTATTTTGAATACACTTTGTCTGAAAGAAGCCAGAAAGAAGTGACTATTAAATTTATAGGTAGTGTCATAATACGCAGATCCATAGAGACAAAGTAGACTATTGGTCTTCAGAGGTTGGAGACGGAGTATGGAGAGTGGATGTTAGAGGATATCTAACTTCTAGCTGGGCTGATTAAAAACTTTTTTGAATTAGATAATGGTGAGAGTAGCACAGCTCTGACTATACCGAAAAAGCATTGTAATATGTTCTATGCTATGTGAATTATATCTCAATAAATTTGACAAAAGATTAAATGGTTTTGAAAGAAAAAGATACCCAGATTATAAAGGAAAAAAATTGGTTTTAATTTGCAGTCAACATCTTACATGTAAGAAAACCTAAGACATAAATGGAAAATACTGCTAGGTCTAATGTGTTTGACAAGTATTCAGGATAAATATTAATATATGTAGCATTTCTATGTACTAACAGTGAACATATAAAACTAAATGGAATAGCGGGGCCGGTGCTGTGGCTCACTTGGTTAATCCTCTACCTGTGGCGCCAGCATCCCATATGGGCGCCAGGTTCTAGTCCTGGTTGCTCCTCTTCCAGTCCAGTTCTCTGCTGTAGCCCGGGAGGGCAGTGGAGGATGGCCCAAGTGCTTGGGCCCCTGCACCAGCGTGGGAGACCAGGAGGAAGCACCCGGCTCCTGGCTTCGGATCAGTGTAGCTTCCTTCTAACGGAAGGAAGACCTTTCACTTTCTCTCTCTCTCACTTTCTAACTCTGTCAAATAAAAAAATAAATGGAATAGCTTCATTTCCTACAACATAAAAATGAATATTTAGTAATAAAGGTGAAAGAAAAATGAGAATTAAGATGGTTAAAAATGAAGACACGTGTTTTTTTATGGATTGGAATACCAAATATTATTGAGATATTGTTTTATCAAAAATAATCTGATACAATCATTATCTGACAAAATCCTAGCATGGGGGCTGGCATTTGGTAGTGGTTAAGATGTCATATGAGATGCCTGAATCATATGCAAAAGTGCTGGTTTGAGTCCTGTCTCTGCTTCTGACTCCAACATCCTGTTAGTTTGCATCTTAAGAGGCAATAGGTGGGAGCTGGTGCTACGGCACAATGAGTTAAAGCCCTGGACACCAGTTCTAGTCCTGGCTGCTCTTCTTATGAACCAGCTCTCTGCTATGGCCAGGGAAAGCAATAGAAGATGGCCCAAATCCTTGGGCCCCTACACCCGTGTGGGAGACCCAGAAGAAGCTCTGGCTTCTGACTTTGGATCGGCTTAGCTCCAGCAGTTGTGGCCATCTGGGGAGTGAATCAGCTGTCTGGAAGCTCTCTCTGTCTGTCTCTACCTCTCTATGTAACTTAATTTTTCAAATAAAAATAGATCTTTTTTTTAAATAAGCAATGGGTGATGGCTCAAGTACTTAGGTCCCTGACACCCACATAGGAGAACTAGAACTTTTGATTTTTTTGAACAGGAGCATCCCTGGCTGTTGTGGGCATTTGGGGAGTGAATAAACAGATGGAATATTTATAATTTTTTGACTCTCCCTTTTTAATTTCTCTACCAAAATTTTTATTACTATATGATGTTTTTGCCCCAGAAGTAAATGAGCTAATTCTGTACTTTATATACAAATGAGAAAAACCCAGAAGCTAAAATAATTTTGAAAATAACAAAAATTGGTAGAAATACATTTTCTAGTTTCCCATCCAAGTACTAACTGGGCCTGACCCCACTTAGCTTCTTGGATCAGAAAGGATGGGGTACATTCGGGATAGTGTGGCTTCAAAATTTACTAAACAATATGGTAAATCAAGACTGTATATACTGGCATATTACACATACCATATTATGTAATTTATGTATTATTCAATACAACACAGATTTCTCAGTAGTGAATAGTTCTTGGTGAGTTGTTGTCCTGTATGTTGTAGGATGTTTAGCAGCATTATTTGTGTTCACATCTTAAATGACAGCAGCATTACCCTATGCCCCCAAAACTAGCAATAAACATCGTCAGACATTACCAGATATCTTCTTGAGCAAAATAAATGAATGCCTGTTGAGAGTCATGGATATAGATGAAGACAGAAACTGATTGATAGACTCATATTTAAAGTGAATTCATTTTCAATCTTTTCAATAAATGATGAAATAATTGGATATCTACTAGATAAAGCTTAATATAGACTCTTATAACATAGCATACAAAAATTAACCATCAAGTAATCTTGGTGTAATTGTTAACAGTTAAACCTATAAAATGATTAGAAGAAAGTTTTTGAGATCTTGGATTAGGCAAATATATTTTAGCACCCTCTGTAATATAAAAAAAAAATTGGACTTCATAAAAGCAGTAGTCACAAGTACATTGTCTCATAAATGAGAAAATAAGCCCCTAAGTGGGGTAATATTTTTACCTAGAAAACTTTTATTCAAGGTATACAAATTTCATGCTTCTCATATGTACAAATTTAGGAACACAGTGATTATTCCCACACTACTCTCTCTCCCACCTGCATTCCCGTCATTCTTCCTCCTCTATCTCCTATTCCCATTCTTATTTTTTACTAAGATTTATTTTCAATTAACTTTATACACATAAGATTAACCCTTTACTAAGTAAAGAATTCAACAGATATTGTGAAACAAATTGAAAACTAGTGTTCAACAGTTGAGACAAGGGCTGTTCATAGTCATTGCATCACAAAGTGTCAATTTTGCTTTCATAGATTACCTTTTAGGTACTCCATTAGTTACCACAGATCATGGAGAACACCCAGTATCTGTCTTTTTTGAGCATATTTCATTAAGTATTAGGGTTTCCAGTTGCATCCAATTTGTTGCAAATGACAGGATTTCATTTTTTTAAAAGATTTATTTATTTATTTGAAAGTCAAAGTTACACAGAGAGAGGAGAGGTAGAGAGAGAGAGAGAGAGAGAGAGAGAGAGAGAGAGAGAGAGATGTCTTCCATCCAAAGGGTTACTCCTCAATTGGCTCAACGGCTGGAGCTGTGCCAATCTGAAGCCAGGAGCTAGGAGCTTCTTTCGGGTCTCCCACGTGGGTGTAGGGGCCGAAGGACTTGGGCCATCTTCTACTGCTTTCCCAGGCCATAGCAGAGAGCTGGATTGGAAGTGGAGCAACCACGTCTTGAACTGGTGCCCATGTGGGATGCCAGTGCTCAGGCCAGGGCATTAACCCACTGCGCCAGAGCGCTGGACCCAGGATTTCATTTTTTTTTTTTTTTGTGACAGGCAGAGTGGGCAGTGAGAGAGAGAGACAGAGAGAAAGGTCTTCCGTTGCCGTTGGTTCACCCTCCAATGGCTGCCGCGGCCGGCGCGCTGCGGCTGGCACACCGCGCTCCTCCGATGGCAGGAGCCAGGTGCTAGGTGCTTTTTCCTGGTCTCCCATGGAGTGCAGGGCCCAAGCACTTGGGCCATCCTCCACTGCACTCTTGGGCCACAGCAGAGGGCTGGCCTGGAAGAGGGGCAACCGGGACAGAATCCGGCGCCCCGACCGGGACTAGAACCCGGTGTGCCGGTGCCGCAAGGCGGAGGATTAGCCTGTTGAGCCACGGCGCCGGCCAGGATTTCATTTTTTGACCACAGTTTAATATTCCATGCGTACTTATACCATAATTTCCATATCTAGTGTTCATTTGATAGACATCTAGGTTGATTCCATATGTTAGCTATTAAGAATTGAGCTGTGATAAATGTGGGGGTACAGATATGTGTTTCATATGCTGACATTTTTTTTTTTTTTTGGCTTGGGCAAATTCCTAGGAGTTGGAATGGGTAGGTTATATGGTAGGTCTATATTAAGACCTCTGTGCTATTTCCATGCTATCTTCCACTGTGGCTGTACCAGTTTTCATTCCCACCCATAGTGGATGAGGGTAACTTTTTACCTACATCCTCATCAGCATTTGTTTGTTGATTCTGTATTATAGCCATTCTAACTGGGGTAAGGTGATACTTCGTTGTAGTTTTGATTTGCATTTCCCTGATGGCTGGTTATCCTGAGCAGTTTTTCTTGTGTCTTGTTGGCTACTGAATTTCAGTGTTTGAAAAATGTCTGTTCAAGTTCCTTGCCAGTTCTTAATTGGCTTGTTTTGTTGTTGTTGAATTTCTTGTTCTTGATAGATTATGGATATTAATCCTTTATCAGCTGCATAATGAACAACTACTTTCTCCCATTCTGTGGGTTGCCTCTTCACTTTGTTGAATATTTCCTTTGCAGTGCAGAAGCTTCTCAGCTTAATATAAATCCATTTGTCAATCTTGGCTTTGAATACCTGTAATTCTCAGGTCTTTTCCAAGAAGTCATTGCCTATGCCACTGTCTTGCAGTGTTTCCCCCAATGCTCTTTAATAATGGTATCAGATCATCAAAAACTTCTAGGACTATATTGAATAGTAATGGTGACAGTGGGTATGCTTGTCTGGTTCCAGATCTTAGTGGGAATGCTTCCAACTTTTCTCCATTAAATAAGATGCTGGCTGTGCGTTTGTCATAAATTTCCTTGATTGTGTTGAGGAATGTTCCTTCTACACCCAATTTGCTTAAGGTTTTCATCATTATAGGATGTTGTATTTTATGAAATGCTTTCTCTCTTATTCCCACTCCTATATTTCACAGGGATCACTTTTCAGTTAAAATTTAAACACTTAAGAATAATTGTGTGTTAATTACAGAGTCCAACCACTAGTACTAGGATAAAAAAATACTAAAATGGATAAAGTATTACATTGTACAACAACAGTCAGGACAAGAGCTGATCAAGTCACTGTTTCTCATAGTGTCCATTTCACTTCAACAGGTCGAGATGTATAATTTGGGACATGCTCAATCGGACCTGCCCCAAATGATGGAGTTAGAATCATGCCAGGGGATTCCAATACAATCCCATCAAGGTGGCATGTACCAAGGCCATCTCACTAGTCCAAGTGGTCAGTTTCAGTTCACAATTGATCACACTGATAGGTCTAAGAGTCAAAGGGATCACACAAACAAGACTAGTGTCTGCTAACACTAACTGATAGAATCAAAAAGGGAGAGAACGATCCAGCATGGGAAGCGGGAGACACAGCAGACTCATAGAATGGCGGATGTCCTAAATAGCACTCTGGCCTCAGAATCAGCCCTTAAGGCATTCGGATATGGCTCAAGAGCCCATGAGAATATTTTAGGCATGGAAAGCCAAGACACTCTGAAAAAAAAAAAGAAGACCTAAATGAAAGATCTCTGTGAGTGAGATCTCAGTGGAAAGAATGGGCCATCAAAGAAGGAGGTACCTTTCTCTGAAGGGAGGAGAGAACCTCCACTTTGACTATGACCCTGTTGGAATAAGATTGAAGTCAGT
This sequence comes from Sylvilagus floridanus, assembly GCA_949820135.1. Lineage (NCBI taxonomy): Eukaryota > Metazoa > Chordata > Mammalia > Lagomorpha > Leporidae > Sylvilagus > Sylvilagus floridanus. Next base: position 29,015,412 of record OX463236.1, on the reverse strand, counting down.
GAACCCTAAAGGCTTCCATAGCCTCGGCAACTCATGACTAGAACCTAGGGAGATTACTGACACCATAAACAAGAGTGTCAAATTGTTAAATCAACTTCAGGAGTCACTGTGTACTTACGTCTCATGTGGGATCTGTCCTTAATGTGTTATCCAATGTGAAGTAATGCTATAACTAGTACTGAAACAGTATTTTACACTTTGTGTTTTTGTGTGGGTGCAAACTGATGAACTCTTTACTTAATATATACTAAATCGATCTTCTGTATATAAAGATAATTAAAAATGAAAAAAACTTGGTGTTAAATTGGAAATTGCATAGAAAATTAATCAATTTAAAAATATATATCATGTAGGATCTCTGTCCTTAATGTGCTATACATTGTGAATTAATATTATAACTAGTACTCCGACAGTATTTTTCACTTTGTGTTGCTATGTGAGGGCAAACCTTTGAAATCTTTACGTAATATGTACTAAACTGATATTCTGTATATAAAGAGAATTGAAAATGAATCTTGATGTGAATGCAAGGGGAGAGGAAGTAGCAAAGGGGAGGGTTGTGGGTGGGAGGGAAGTTATGGGGGGGGGAAGACATTGTAATCCATAAGCTGTACTTTGGAAATTTATATTCTTTAAATAAAAGATTTATAAAAAATAAAAAAAATAAACTGCTGAAGTAGAGCTTAAGATGATTCATGGTAGTTTTATAAAAGGAGACCACAAAGAGTTAAAAGATAAGCATGCTTCCCTGTCTTGTCTACTTCTACATTCACCATGTGCTATTTCCTCTACAAGCATTCCACCATCCACCACTCTTAGTGGATGCACAAGTAATGGCGCCACATGTTCCTGAATTATAAACTTCTAAAACTGAACCATAATAAAAATTCTTCCTTTCTGCTTATCTCTTCTTGGACACTGTTGTTACAGTGGTGAAAAGTTGAATTATCATAGCAACCACATACTTATAAATAAATGTAATTCCTTCTGGGGATAGCAAATACTCATCTCTGACCATATTCCACATTTTGATCATTGCTATTTGTGTTTTTTTTTTCCACTCAACTCTTACAAAGCCACAGCGCTAGTCGTAATGTCATAAGATCAAAGGAGATGGATGTTTCAATTTACTCATTTAATCCTTTGAAAAATGTTCATAATATGTCTCCTGGACAATGTTTTCCTTGATTCCTTGACAAGGGTGGAATATTCTTTTTCTTACTTGCTCACTCACTCTCCCCATTCTTAGCAGATTGAGCATATAGCATATGTATGGCATATGGAAAGATTTCCAAGAAAGAATGACTGTTCGATAATTAAATCATTAGATATAAAATATATCATTTATTTTATATAGACTAAATCAGTTCCTTAAGCAATAATTATGATGTAGTATTTTGATACTAGCTCTACAAATATTTTTAATAATTCTTAGATTTAATGATTTGGGATGATTTTATCATATCACTTCATTTGTAAATATTATATACATACACAACCAACCATTTTTTCTTTCTTAGAGATTTATCCATTTGAAAGGGAGAGTGACAAAGAGAGACAATAAGACAGATTTTTCATCTGCTGCTTCACTCGCCAAATGGCTGCAAGACTGAACCATACTAAAGCCAGGAATTCTATCCTAGACTGTCATTTGGGTAGGAGGGACCCAAGTACTTGGATAATCATCTGTTACTTTGTCAGCCACATCAGCAGGAAGCTGATACTCAATCGGGTACTCTGATAGGTGATGCTAGTATTGCAACTATTGGTTAAATCTTCTAAGCCACAGTGCCAGCATTCACAATATTTTTCTTCAAAGAATAGATACTAATATCATATGATATAGAACCCATCACAAATCATAACTGAGGAAAGATGGTTATACTATTTTGTAGGGGATAAAATTCAGTGAAGGAAATACATAAATATCTGGGAATAAATGTACTAAATAGGACATACGCATATTTTTGTACTCTTAGGAGCTAAAACATCAAATTTGTCTGCATCTGACTAGAAGAATTATCTTCAGTTCCATTCTGTTGAAAAAGGACCACATTGTTTTTATGGCTGAAAAATACTACATAGTGTACATACCCTGCTTTTTTAAAAATATAATAAGCAGTTCATGGACATCTTGGTTAATTTCATACCTTTGCTGTTAAATGAGTATAATTTTTGTCTTTCATATTCTGACTTCATTTCATTTGATAATTCCAGAAGTGAGATCCTAAGCTGGGTCATATGGCAAGTCTATTTTTGGATTTTTGAGTAACCTCCCAACTATTTTCCATAATAGTTATACCAGTTTGCATTCCCACCACAGTATATTAGGGTTTTTGTTTTCATAAAATCACTTGCATTTGTTATTTTTGACTTTTGGATAATATCCATTGTAATTGGAGTAAGATGATACCACACTGTGGTCTCTGTTTGCATTTCCCTGATGGTTATCCTGAGTTTTTTGTTGTTGGCCATCTGTATCTCTTCTTTTGAAAAGTTTCTATTCATATCTTTTGTCCATTTCTTAAGTGGATTGTTTATTTTGTTGCTGAATTTTTTAGAAGATTTTTTAAAAAATTTATTTAAAAGAGTTACTGAGAGGAGAGGCAGAGAGAAAAGACTTCCATTCTCTGCTTCACTCCTCAGTTGGCTGCAATGGCCAGAGCTGCACCAATAGGAAGCCAGGAGCTTCTTCCAGGTCTCCTATGTGGGTGCAGGGGCCCAAGGACTTGGGCCATCTTCTACTGATTTCCCAGGCCATAGCAGTGAGCTGGATCGGAAGTGGAGCAGCTGGGTTTCGAACTGGTGCCCATAGGGATGCCAACACTGCAGGCGGCGGCTTTACCTACTAAGCCACAGTGCCAGCTCCTTTGCTGAATTTCTTGAGCTCTTCTTATAGCCTGGTTTTTAGCTATTCGTGTGGCACACAGTTTGGAATTATTTTCTATTGGTTGTCTCTTCACATTCTTAAGTTCTCCCTTTCTGGTTTGTTTTCCCCTTATTTCTATTACTTGATGGCTGTGGCCCAAACTTCCAGAAATACACTGAATAAAAGTGGTGAGACTAACATACTGTCTGATTTCAGATCTTTCAGGAGATGCTTCCAGCTTTTCCTCATTCAATATGACAGATGCTGGCTGTGGGTTTGTCTCATAGACATAAATATATACATATATATATACACATATATTATATTTTAAATGTATGTTCATTGTTTAAAAAATTTATTAATACAGATTTTATGAATTCCATAGATAAAGTTCCAAGAAGACAACCACAGTTCCCTCACTCCTCTGATCCCCCATCCCCTCCCACTCTCCTCTTGCTTCATCAGCTTTTGCAAAGCCAAAATTTTAATCCACTCTGTATTCACAGTCTTACTTTGCCACTAATCATAGTATTCAACAAGTAAAAAGTAGGAAGACTACAGTTCCACAGGATATAAGCAAGAGCTAAAAGTGAGAATCATAACCCAAAATGAGCATTTCAGTTACATACATGCTTGGTATTCTATATTAACTGCCACATATCAAAGAAAACATGTTTGTCTTTTTGAGACTGGCTTATTTCACTAAGCATATTGGTTTCCAGTTGCATCCATTTTGTTGCAAGAGACAGGACTTTATTCTTTTTTATGGCTGAGTAGCATTCTATAGTGTATACGTATATATTTACACTTTTACATATTTACATATATATTCTTTAGCCATCAGTTGATGGGTATCTGGGTTGATTCATCATTTTAGCTATTGTGAATTGAGCTGAAATAAATATGGGAATACAAATAACTTTTATATGCTGATTGCATTTGGGAAAAGTAATTTGGGTATTTTGTACATGACTATCCATTCTATTTTATCAACTGTTCTATCAACTGAGATAATCATAATTTTTATCTTTCATTCTGTTGTAATATCACTTTTATTGATTTGTATAATGTTGAGTTATTCCTGCACTCCTAGAATAAATCCCATTTGGTCAGATGGCATAACTTTCTTGATGTTTCGTGTTTGATTTCTTAGTATTTTGTAGAGGAATTTTGCATTTATGTTCATCAGGGATGTTGCTCTATAGTTCTTGTTATTGTATGCTTGTCTGGTTTTGGAATTAAGGTAATGATGACCTTATACTATTGAAGGGTCCCTCTGTTCCATTTGTCTGGAATACTTTGATATGTGTTGGTTTTAGTTAAAAGTTGAGTAGAATGCAGAATTGAAGCCATCTAGCTAAAAGAAGTTAGAATATATTGTTAATTCTAAAAGCCAGTTTCAGGTATTTCTTAGTGCCTGCAGTGATCCATGAGCATGTTACCAAACATTTATTACTAGTCAGAGTGTGAAACACATTCATTTTGAGTGATAGTTATTACTGAGATCATGCTGTTCTACACTCTTTGAAAATAGCTTTATTTGTATGATTAAAAATGAAATCAACAGTGATTTGTGTTTTAATACTACAGTAGTATATAATTACCATCAAATTGTTGGGCAAATATTGACAAAAATGTTTTACAAAACACTGTATTTGCAATAGAAGTACAGAGACATAAGCTTTTCTTTTTCCTTCTCCTGCCCTGTTCTGCCCAATCATCTACCCTCCCTTCCCCTTACCTCTCCTCTCAACTGGTGATGTCTCCATGCTCTCCTGACCTGCAAGATTTCTGCTGAGAAACTCTCAATTTAATCATACTTCTTTTAAAAGTCTCATGATGCTTTTCTCTTGCAAATTTAAAATATTTCCTGTATACTTCTGAAAATTGGATTATAAGGTGATAAGATTCTTTTCTGATGTCTAGTTGTGATTCTAAGACCTTACTATATTTGGATGTGCATATCTTAAAATTAGGAATATTTTCTGGTATTTTATTGAATAAATTTTCAAAATTCTGTCTATCCATTCCTGTAGGAATTCCTAAAACGTTAATATGGATTCATTTGATGGTGTTCTAGAGATACCAAACACTGTTTTATTCTTTATCATTTTTTTTCTGAGCTTTTTCAAGATGGTTTTTCAAGCTTGGGATATTCTTTGCTGCTTGGTCTAGTCTATTGTTAAGGTCTTCCATGGTTTTATTGCTTGTTTTACTTAATGAGTTCTTTTGTAGTGTTTCAATTCAGTCCTTTTTCAGTATTTCAATCTATTTGTTGTGTTTTTCTCTCATGTACTGATTTCAAAATCTGTATTGTATTGCTTGTAGTAATCTTATGATTATAATTAATCTTTGGAATTCTTTTTTTATGAATTTAATGGATCTCCCTTCATAGTATGGTAGTAACATATTGTGTTCGTTTTGGGATGTCATATTGCCTTGTTTTTTTAATATTTGTGTGTTTCTGCCTTGATTTTTGTCTACATAGGGGATCTATTTCTATCAGTTTTAGAGAATAGTTTTGTTGATTGAAGGCTTCTTCCTGACAATATACCTTGTGGTATTGGTTTGGTAGTCTACTTTGGGCTTTAGTTGCATTTGGAGATTTGTAATACAGTTTCTTTATTCTTCCACTTAGTGTAGTTGATGGTATCAGTAGTAGGGATTTGGGATGTTCCTGCCACATAGTATGTTCACTGAGGTCCCTGTTAAGTGGGTGCATAGCCATCGCCTGAGGGAGGGAATGGAGGAGTCATGAACTTCTCACATATTAGGAATAGACACTGTTGGTATTTTGAATGGGTCTGGCACACAGACCCCCAGCCAATGCCAGTATCAAGATCTGGGGTTGTGAGCTCAATGCTAGCTCCAGGAGAAAATGGTTTCATGGATTCCTAGCCACTGCCCAACTCCTGGGGTATACATAGACTGTCCAAGCCAGAGTATCCGGTGAATGAACTAGGTGGGGTTCAAAAGCCCATGTATCTTTTCATCATGAGGGATTGGGAAATCCCAGGAATTCAGCGATGCCTAGGATTGAGTGGTGTGGCTATCATCAGTGGGAAGGCCTGGAGCTCAGTGTTGTGGAGCTTCTTCTGTAGGCCTTTCTGTGATTTTGTTTGGAGCAAATTGATTGACGGTTGAGAGTTCACAGAGTCCTGGGACTTCTCACTCTCCCAGACATGTACACTGTCTAGAGTGTAGGCACGCTGCCTGTTGTGCTCCTAGACCCTAGTGCAGGAGCCAACCCAAGTATTCAGGGAGCTCTGAGTCTCAGTTGGGAGACTGGTTAGGTACACAGCAACTCGACGGAGTCCCAATGTTCACAGTTTACAGCTGCACCTGGTGATAGTTGACGTGGTTGTAGGAGGGAGTTCAGAGTTTATGACCTCAATATGAGGAGGCAGCCTCTCCCCAAATTCTAGGGTCCTAGAAGCTTGAAATCCCAACTGCCTTTGTTCCACTGCGAAGTTCAGTGAGCTGTGTGGGCTAGAGATAGGGTTGCCCTTGCTGTGTTTGGCCCAGTTGGATTGGAGACTTAATCTTTGTTGCCAAAATGCAGGAACGTCTGTGGGTTCCTGGGAAGGAGATGAACAAGGACTGCTTTTTCACAGCGCACTGTGACTTGCACAGTTACTCCTTTCTCAGGATGACAGCACGCTAACCAGATCCATGCTCTGAGGATTAGAGGAAGGGACCAGGTGAGTCCCTCTCTGAAGCCACCCACATGGGGGACTCAGTGTCACTGCCTTTGGTGTGGCCCAGCTCCAGCTGTTGTGAGCATTTCATGCATCAAACAGCTGTGCTCTCTGCCTCTCCCTATCTCTCCATCAATCTGTCTTTCAAATGAATTTTAAAAAACTTTTAAAAATACTTTATGGTATATTCTGTAGATAGAAAATAGGGACTCAACATCACATTTCCTTTCTCCGTGTTGATTTTTAGCTAAAGGTAGAGTTAAAATGATTTATTTATATAGTTGGTAATCTTCTTAAATCCAAAAACAAAATAGATGAGTTTTTTTGGTATAAAAAAATACCCACAAACTATTTCTTCTGAAATGGTTTACAAAGAATGAGTTTTCAGAATCAAATATTAGTTCTCTGACATATGCAAACTGTGATTATAGTACCCTGGGAAATTATGCTTGATAAAAATTATTATCTAATGGGGCTGGCACTATGGCTCAGAGAGTTAATGCCCTGGCCTGAAGCGCCAGCATTCCATGTGGGTGCTGGTTTGACATCTGGCTACTCCACTCCCAATCCAGCTCTCTGCTGTGGCCTGGGAAAGCAGTAGAAGATGGCCCAAGTCTTTGGGCCCCTGCACCTGCATGGGAGACACAGAAGAAGCTCCTGGCTCCTCCTGGCTTCACATTGGTACAGCTCCAGCCGTGTGCGGCCAATTGGGGAGTGAACCATCAGATGGAAGACCTCTCTCTCTGCCTCTCCTCTCTCTGTATAACCTATGACTTCTGATTTTCAAATAAATAAATCTTTAAAAAATATTTTCTAAGTATAATTTCTATGGTTCTGGCATCACTATTTCTCTATAGTTTTCTTATAATGATTTATTGGCATTTCTCTTTCTGTTTTGTACCTTTTTCCTGTATTAAAGCCTTAGTTTGTGTAAGAAACATATTACGGTCATCTTTGTGGAGTAGTGGGGTAAGCTATCTGCAATACTGGCACCCCATTTAGGTACTAGTTCATGTCCCAGCAGCTCCACTTCCTATCTAGTTCTCTGCTAATGTGCCTGGGAAAGCAGCAGAGGATGGTCCCAAAAACCATTTGGGAGACCTGGATGAAGCTCCTGACTTCAGCTTGGCCCAGCCTGAGATGTTGCGCCTATGCAGAGTGAACTAACAAGTGGGAGGTCTCTCTGTCTCTTCCTCTCGCTTGCTCTATGTAACTCTGCCTTTCAAATAAATAAAACAGTTTTAAAAGAATATAGTAGACATGTTCTTGTGTGTGATGACATATGTCTTCATTTTGTTTGAAGTACGAAGCAATGCTGGCTTCTGGGTTTGGATTATGAGCGAATGGATTGTTCTGAGCTTCCAGCATAGAAGTCCTGCAGCAGGGCTTCTCAAAACAAGAATGTGCTGGCTGCATTGTGCCATTGCTTTTTATTGACTTTTCATTATGTATGAGGACACGTTCCACCTTTGTTCACCAGTCTGCTTACCCTTGCAAAATGTCACATTCCTAAAAGGCTTTTGGAATTGACAGCAATGTAACACTGTGTTGATTTGTGACTGTCATGCTTCTGGTTAGAATTGTTCATAGATCATGTAACAGTAGCAATGACGCATGTGTAATAGCTGTCAATCAGGATGGTCATTACGTGCTGTCTGCGGTTGAGATGCCTGTGCCAGATGGCAGCTCAGGAACACTAGACAGAGCATTTGAAGCTGCCAAGACCTGGACCATGCCCTTTTGATAAAGTTAGGTCTGGTGGAAGAATGAAATAAAGCAAAAATACCTCAGAGGAGAACAATCCTAGCAGTAGCTTTCTGGCCTCAAGATTTTCTTTATATAAAGACAAGTAAGTCTTTATATATAGAAATGTGTATTGCTTATTAATATATAAACATCACATTTAAAATGTGTATCTTATTTTCCTGTACACCAGTTTTTTTGTCTTTTGTGTCATGTTTAGCAGATCCTTCAATCAACATTTCTGATCAATATTACTGTTAGATTTTTTTCTTGTTTATATTTTATTTTTAGAATTGTAATAAGCAAAAATTTGCAATCATATTTCTTTCATTAGGTAGTCAGTGATTTCAGGATTGTTTATTACATATATAATTTTCGTGTTTTTGAAATTCCATCTCTTAAACCAAATTTTTCTTGTATGTTAGGGCTTCCTTCTGGAATATTATAAATCAAAATATAGTATGTTCTCCTGCACAATAGTACCACACTATTTTAATGATTCTTTGTGAAATACATTTTTAAAATTGGGTAGAAAATCAATCCTCTTTTTTAAAATATTTATTTATTTGAGTTACACAGAGAGAAGGAGAGGCAGAGAGAGTGACACACACACACACACAGAGGTCTTCCATCTAATGGTTCACTCCCCAATTGGCCTCCATGGCCAGAACTGCACTGATCAGTATCCAGAAGCTTCCTCTGTGTCCTCCCATGCAGGTGTAGGGGCCCAAGGACCTGGGCCATCCTCCACTGCTTTCCCAGGCCACAGCAGAGAGCTGGATCAGAAGTGGAGCAGCCAGGTCTCGAACCAGTGCCCATATGGGATGTTGGCACTGCAGACAATGGCCTTACTTGCCATGCGACAGCGCCAACCCCAATCCCCTCTTTTAAATTTTAGCTTTATCTACCTGTGACTTTGTTCAGATCAATGTTTTGCATTGTTCTGCCAAATTCTTTAATAAAAAACCCATTAGAAGTGTGATAGATATGTATGCTGATTTTGTGTATCACAAATGTATGCTGATTTTGTGAGTTTTGGAAGGAAACAGACTTTCTAATTAAGGAAATAATTAACAACATGTATTTGGAGTTGAGTGTCCTGGAAGATTAATTTATTTTTGAAGACCTAATTATGTTTAATAGATAGAAAAGTAGAATGTTTCTGTTGCCCAACACAATAGTACAAACTAATGAAGGAAATCTAACTTAGGAGTTCACTTACAAAATTAGAGCAAGATTTTGGCTATCCTAGCTTTATGGAATAACTGTCTGAATCCTTAAAATCCTTACTAAGATACCACTTTCCGACTTCATGATGCTTAGGAATTTTCATGGTGTATTTGAGAAGCTATCAAGGGGTTGGAAACATGGGGAAATAAGTGGTTTGGAAGACTGTGATGATGTGTAAAGTAAGGATGAGGGGTTACCTGTTGGTGTACTCAAGGGTAACTCTTTCCTTGTACAGGGTGCCTAGTAGCAATGTGCTGAGACTCAAAGGAAATTCCAACATAATGAAGAGTTGAACCAATTAGTTAAAGGGTTATTTTAACTTTTCCTCCATTCTTTAAAAAATACCACAAAACCTCTCCACCTATATTTATGCTAGTGATAATCATGGAGATAATGAAATACTAGTATTTTTTGTTCCAGATCCTGTTAGGGAACTAGGAAAGGGGAGAAATACTCTGATGAATGGGTCAACACTCAATTACAGGAGAAGATGTAAAGAGAGGCTGTTCAGTAGCACTCATATTGGAGATGAAGGTATGTAGACGGGAAGTCAAGTTTCATATCCTCTCAGAATTGGAAAAGATCTTCCATTGAGAGGTTGAAGATATAAAGGGATTCAAGAGAGCGTATTTGGGAGACATCAAAACAGTAGTTAGCAAATAACAGAGAATGGTGCCACAAAGTGGTATTGGGGTTCATTGCTGAATTAGCCAGATGGAAGACAAGTTGGCATTTGGGAGATGATGAATTTTGATAGTCTAATGAGTGTGGAGTTACTAACTGTACAGTGCAGCCATGATACTTCTTGGATACTAGAAGGACCTGGCAAGCAATTATTGTGATGCATATTATTTTCAGATCTCATCTCCCTTGATTGCCTAAGGAAAGAGCAGCCCTTTTAAGCCCATTCATAGCTACTCTCTAATTTCTGAAGGAACTAGCTTTAGAGGCAGTGACCGATGAGGCTTTGCCCTGGTTCCAAAGCATGAAAGGGCTCAGTTCTGGAAAAAAGTAGATCTGTAATGCCTATTACTCTTCCCCTAAGGATTTTACTATGAAGTCAAAGCCAAACACTTGAACATGAGCTCAGGATTTTTTAATTCACATTCCAAACATCTTTGATCTATGATAATGCAGGAGGTTGGAGAAACAGCAACTTGAGCCATGGGTTAAGTTGAAAATTTATTATATCTAATAAAAAGGATTGTCTCCTTTTTACTTTTAGAGCCCAGCATTAAATATTAGGGTGAACCATGGAGGTAAGCAAAGGAAAAATGAAATAGATTCATTGTAACTTAAATTAGCCCTCTAAATCACCCTCAATAATTGTCTCAGGGGAATCCATTTAGTATTTAATTGTTAATTTAAATCCAGATCAAGGTTTGGCCAATACAGCTTTGAAGCAGAGAACTTAGTTCAATTTTGTCTCATACACTGTTAAATTACAGTAGCCTTAAGAATCAATGTCCTTATCTCCTAAAGGAAGTTTTTTTTTTTCCTACTTTTTCCCCTGCAGTTAATTATTCAGTAAATGTATTACACCTGACAAGAAAATAAACTGAATGGCTTCTGATTAAATAGTTGGTTCCTGCTCTCATTTCGTAAGTAACAGCTATTGGTTATGGTCTCTATATTTCATCATGAGTGGGGCTAACTGCTTGCTGCCACCGCCACACTAATGGCATCCACTCAGTTGGAGAAGGTACAAGTTAGTCTAATTGAGTTGGTAGTATGAATTCCCAGTATTATATTTGAGAGAGATGATACTATGGAAAACAAAATAAATCTTTATTTTTGATCACAGTTAGAATTGTTTAAAAACAATCAGTCATTACTTCCCCCCTTCAACAGGAACATGATATTTATGTCTATTGTTTCCAAGATAATCAGGAGCCTAGTAATTTTTTCAGTGGCTACCATCCAACCTTTTAATTGTGTACTTCTTGTTCTTACAGTTATTTTAGACATTTTTCTAGCATATTAGCATTCAAATACATCTCAGTCTCTTGGGTTCCTCATTGAGTTAAAATAAATTGAGAGAATGATCACAGATATGAACCAGAAATTAACAGACGTGGCAAATGTAATTGGCAGCAGATTTCCCTTACATGTTCACAGTCAAAAAAAGATTTGGGTTCTGCTCTGAAATTGACTTAGATTTTTTGTTAAAATCAGGGAAATTGACCAAGTCAGGTCTACTTCTCATTATGTATTATTTGATGTTTTATAAATAGGAAAGCTTTACTTTTTGCTCCAATTGCTGTATGAATTAAACAATTAGCAAACATAAAATGAGCTTAAAGCCTAGGAAAAGCTCGATATACTTCTAGGGAAAAACTTAAATGAATTATTTTATTTTTCTGTACTTCTGAAGTTCACCACTTATTGTAGACAGAAATTGACAAACCAGGTGAGACAAAGTCAAGAGCCATAGCACCTAACCTCTGAATATAAATTCTTACAATTCAAGTTTTTTTTTTTAATAACACTGTTGACAGAATATTACTTTTATATTTTAATTATATAAATCGGGCCGGTGCCGTGGGTCACTAGGTTAATCCTACGCCTGCATTCTGGCATCCCATATGGTTGCCAGCTCTAGTCCCGGTTGCTCCTCTTCCAGTCCAGCTCTCTGCTGTGGCCCGGGAGGGCAGTGGAGGATGGCCCAAGTGCTTGGGCCCTGCACCCGCATGGGAGACTGGGGGCAGGGGGGAAGCATCTGGCTCCTGGCTTTGGATCGGCGTGGTTCCGGCCATGTTAGCCATTTGGGGGATGAACCAATGGAAAAGGAAGACCTTTCTCTCTGTCTCTCTGTCTCACTGTCTAACCCCATCTGTCAAATTAAAAAAAAAAGAATATAAATCTTTTGGAGAATCTGATTTACACTTTATTGATGAAATTTTAAACAATTACAATTGTTAATAATTGACAATTTAACTTTTATATTGAAAAGTTAGACTGAACTAATCCATTTCTGAAGTTCATTTGAAAGATGAGGATTGAATTATCTTAGAGATGAGTGAAAGTAAGCTACCAAATAATAAAATGATTTGATTTTTGTTTCTCAAAGTAGAATGTCTAGAAAAATCAGGTGAGAAGAACTCATGTTTAAAAATTTGTTAGGCTAATGAGTTTAGATATTTAAATTTTAAAGCCAGTAATATAAAAATGGAAGGTTTGAAAGCAAATTGTGCATTTGTTCAACTGAGAATTGGCATCAAAAGTGCTAAAATTAGGAATATTTAAGGCTACTACCCTTCTAAAAATATTTATGAAGTTGATTCACAGGAGAAAGATACCTTCTCTATAAATTTTTTTTCTATCCGATATCATAAGTATGGATAGTGATGACCGAGTCATTGCATTTTTGATTGACTACAAAAACATCCATAATGAGTGCTGCTGATGCCCTTTCGATTCACTGAACTATCATTTAGAATATAAAAATTCCTTTGCTAAATCTCTTGTAAAACTAGATAATTTAATAAGCTTACAGTTATGTACCCACAGATTTCCCACATAGGTAGTGTTTCCTGTATAGATCATTGACAAGAAAATAATGTTAGTGGTAGAGATGTATTTAATGGGTTATACTGAGTGATTTTTCCTGAAGATAAACATATTGGAAAAATGGTTCAGGACTATGGGTTTTAATTCAGAGATTGAAAGAAAATCATGATTAAAATAAAGAAAGGCTACATTATGAAATAATACTAGGTATTTCCAAAGAGAAGACATTATTGCTAATAAATTAAAATTACCCATGTTCTCAAAAATACTGTATTCAGTAATGGCAAATAAAAATAAAAAGGACTTAGGTCCCTTTTTTATATTTACTTAATTGTTGGTGTTTAGAGTAGTTGATTTCAAGAAACGCTTATCTATCGTGAAACCAAACTTAAAAGAAATTACTAAATTAGGTTTAAGTCCTTTAGACTCTCTCTCTGATTGTCTAACTCTGTCAAAGAAATAAAAAAAAAAAAGAAATAATGCTCATTAATAAAGAACAGGGAGCAATATTTAAGGTCATGAGGTGGCTACAAAAGTACAAAGGGAACCACTAGAAAAGCAGAAACTTGAGGGGAATTTATATAATATAAAAAGTGAATGGGATGATAACCATGGAAAAAGAAAAAACTGCTTTTAAGAAATCCAAGGTCTGAAAGTTCAGTCTTGGCTGGTCTACACAGAGTTGGTTTATAGACAGACTGGAAAAGCTCTAAATTTATCTCTTGGAAGCTGAATTTGTTTTTAATGTTTTAAATTTAAAATTTATGATTGCCAACAAAACAAAAATGATAGTAAACCAAGAGCAAATTAAACCCCAAATTAATAGAAGAGAAAAATAATGAAAATTTGAGGAGGAATGAGCAAAAGCAAAATGAAATTCTGTCTTCTGCAGTAAAATGTCTGCAACTGAAGGTCATTATGCTTAGTGAAATAAGCCAAGCCCCAGAAGACATGTATCATACACTTTCTGTGCTCTGTGGGAGTTTAAAATACAAAAAAAGCTATAATAATGAAACCAACATTCTGGGATTTGATAATTGTTTTTGGCTCCTGTCTATACTTTTGTGGAACACTGGTTTTTCTACTTACTTGCTGATTTTTCATTAATTCTGTGGTTATAAAATAAATTGAAATTATATTATTGCAAACATTAAAGGGAAAAAGGAAGAGACGATGGAGGGAGGGAAGTATGGTTATATTCTTAGAGCTATACCTTATGAAATATGTTCTATATTCTTAAAATTTTTGAAAATAAAAATTTCAATGTAAAAATAACAGCTAGTTGAATGTAACAGCACATTAGTAGGTGATTTTTTTTCCTGATCAAGCGGAATTCCTCCTCCTTAGGGATGTAGGCATGATTCGACACATAAATATAAATAAATGTATTAAATCAATAAAATGAAGTTGAAAATGATAGGATAATCTCAGTAAATATAGAGAAGGCATTTGATAAATACAACATCCATTCATGGTTATAAAGCCATAAGTTAGATATAAAAGGAACATAAATTAAAGGCAATGTGACAAGCCCACAGCCAACATCATAATGAAGAGGGAAAATGTGAAAGTGTGTCCTCCAAGATCTGGAACCAGAAAAGCTGTCCACTTTAACCATTATTCATACAGTTCTGGAAGTTGTAGTCAGAACTATTCGGCAAGAGAAAGAAAAAGACGTATAAATAGGGAAAACAAGCAAATTAAATTATGTTTGTAGATGATATGATTCTATACATAGAGAAGCCAAAAGACAACCAAGAGATTACTAGAACCTATGAGAAAATTTCCTGAAGTTGCCGGATTCAAAATCAGAGCTCAGAAGTTCACAGCATTTTTATATACCAACAATGATCTTGCTGAGAAAGAATTGCTAAGAAGATTTATTCATAATAGCTATAAAAGAAAGCAGATATCCTTGGTTGTATTTATCCCAACACATGGAAAGCCTCTACTATGAAAATAGGAAAGTGCTAATGACAGAAATTGAACAAAGCACACAAACAAAATGTAAAGAGCTCCTCTGTGGATTGGAAGAATTAATAAAATGTTCATACTACCTAAATTGATTTACAGATTGAACATAATCCCAATGAAAATACCAGTGACATTCTACACAAAATGTGCACAGTAATGTTTAACAGTAAAAACAATGCCAGCAACATCACAGTACCAGACATCAAGACATGCATCATGGCTGGCGCCCCAGCTCAATGGGCTAATCCTCCGCCTGCGGCACCAGCACACCAGGTTCTAGTCCCAATCGGGGGTCCTGACTCTGTCCCGGTTGCCCCTCTTTCAGGCCAGCTCTCTGCTGTGGCCAGGGTGTGCAGTGGAGGATGGCCCAAGTCCTTGGGCCCTGCACCTCCATAGGAGACCAGGAGAGGCACCTGGCTTATGGCTTCAGATCAGTGCAATGTGCCTGCCGCAGCCCCTTATACATAGAATCATATCATCTGCACATAGAGATTGTTTGACCACCTCCTTTCTAATTTGTATCTCTGATTTCTTTTTCTTGCTTAATGGCTCTGGCTAAAGGGCTATATTGAATAGCAGTGGTGAGAGTGTTTTTTTTTCTGGTTCTGAAACTTAGTAGGAATGCTTCCAGTTTTTCCTTATTTAGTAAGAGACTGGCCATGGGTTTGTCATAAACAGTCGTAATTATTTGAAGGAATGTTCCCTCTATACCCAATTTGCTTCATCTTGTCACTATGAAAGGATATTGTGTTTTATCAAATGCTTTCTCTGCATGTATTGAGATATTCATGCTCTTTGTCCTTCAGTTTGTTAATGTGATGTATCACATGGATTGATTTGTGAATGTTGAACCATCCCTGCATACCAGGGATAAATCCCACTTGGTCTGGGTTAATGATATTTATGATGTGTTTGATTAGATTCGCTACTATTTTATTGAGGATTTTTGCATCTAGGTTTATCAGGGAAATTGGTTCATAATTCTCTTTTTCTGTTTCTTTTTTTGGTTTAGGAATTAAGGTAATGCTGACTTCATAGGAGGAGTTTGGGAGAATATCCTCCCTTTGAATTGTTTTGAATAACTTGAGAAGAATTTGAATTAGTTCCTCTTTAAATGTCTGGTAGAATTCAGCCATGAGGCAATCAGGAGCTGGGCTTTTCTTTTTTGGGAGGGTCTTTATTGCTGATTAAATCTTCTACTTGGTTATTGTTCTATTTAATTTTTCTATGTCTTCATGACTTAATTTTGGTATATTGTACATGTCCAGGAATCTAACCATTTCTTCTAGGAATGCCAATTTGTTGACATACAAATTTTTGTAGTAACTACTGATGATTCTTTTTATTTCTGTGGTATCTGTTGTTAAATTTCCTTTTTCATCTCTGATTTTATTGATTTGGGTTTTCGCCCCTCACCCCCTTTTTCTTTAGTTTGGCCAATGGTGTGTCAATTTTGTTTATTTTTTCAAAACACTAGATCTGCATTTCATTGATCTTTTGTATTTTTTTTTGCATTCAATTTTGTTTATTTCTTTGCTAATTTTATTATTCTTTCCTCCTATTGTGGTTTTGTTTTTTGTTTTTCTAGATCCTTGAGATACATTTAGGTGATTTATTTGGTGGCTTTCCAGTTTCTTGATGAGGGCACCAATTGCTGTATACTTCCCTCTTTTTTTTTATATAAAGCTTTTATTTAAAGAATATAAATTTCCGAAGTACAGCTTATGGATTACAATGGCTCCCCCCACACACACAACTTCCCTCCCACCCGCTACCCTCCCCTTTCCCGCTCCCTCTCCCCTTGCATTCACATTAAGATTCATTTTCAATTCTCTTTATACACAGAAGATCAGTTTAGTGCATATTACATAAAGATTTCAACAGTTTGCCCTCACATAGAGACACAAAATGAAAATACTGTTGGAGTATTAGTTATAGTATTAATTCACAATGTACAGCACATTAAGGAAAGAGATCCTACATGATTTTTTTTTTAAAATTGATTAATTGTCTATGCAATTTCCAATTTAACACCAAGATTTTTTAATCATTTGCAATTATCTTTATATACAGATCGATTCAGTATATACTATGTAAAGATTTCATCAGTTTGTACCCACACAGAAACACAAAGTGTAAAAATACTGTTTCAGTACTAGTTATAGCATTACTTCACATTGGATAACACATTAAGGACAGATCCCTCATGAGACATAAGTACACAGTGACTCCTGATGTTGATTTAACAATTTGACACTCTTGTTTATGGCATCAGTAATCTCCCTAGGCTCTAGTCATGAGTTGCCGAGGCTATGGAAGCCTTTAGGGTTTGCCGACTTCAATCTTATTCTGACAGGGTCATAGTCAAAGTGGAGGTTCTCTCCTCCCTTCAGAGAAAGGTACCTCCTTCTTTGATGGCCCCGTTCTTTCCACTGGGATCTCACTCGCAGAGATCTTTCATTTAGGTCTTCTTCTTTTTTTTTTTTTTTTCAGGGTGTCTTAGCTTTCCATGCCTAAACTATTCTCATGGGCTCTTCAGCCAGATCCGAATGCCTTAAGGGCTGATTCTGAGGCCAGAGTGCTATTTAGGACATCTGCCATTCTGAGTCTAGCTAGAGCACAGCCAAACTAGTGGGGTTATTTATATACTTATTTTCTGTCATGTGGTTATTCATTTTTCCTTTTCCACATAAATTTAAGCAGGGGTCAGGGGTATGGTCTTTTGTCTAAGTCACTCCATGGGGTGCCACTTGGGACACACACATCCCATATTGGAATACCTGGTTTCTTCCAATCCAACTTCCTGCTATTGTGTCCCCTGGGAAGCAGCAAATACTTGGGTTCCTGCCACCCACATGGTGACACAGAGTGAGATTTCAGTTCTTGATATCAGCCTGGTCTGGTCCCGCACATGTCTGGTTGTTTATGGGCAATTGTGGAGTGAACCAGCAGAGTAGATTATAACAGATTTCTAATAATTGTTTTACACAGAAGAGATCACATGTTATTTATACCATATTTACTAGTTCTTGAAAATTTAACTGGAAATATAGCTCTTCTCTATCATTTTTAATGATATAAAATAATCAAAGATAAATGTGTCTTTTACATTCAAAGTGTTCCACTTAATAATAAATTCTCTGAAAAGTTATTTCACGGATATTGGTATTTTTCTCATTGTTCCTTTTCCCCCAAGATTGATAATAGCTACATTGTTTATATATATATATATATATATATATATATATATATGAACTCCCTTTTGTTTCCTTTCTCTTTATGAAGCAAGGATATGTTTAAGTATGTATTGCTCAGACAAGTAGATACTAGGGAGAAGTTAAAAATCAAGGTCTATTTTAGGCAATCATGACAATTTCTTCTAGATATTAATACTATAAAATCTCATATTTTAATGGTATAATGAAACAAATAATTTTAAATATCAAAATTCCTAAAACAGTAGTACTCAATTTCATTAGGGCAAAATTATTTTTTCAAGAACAGGAAAACTTACTTTTTAATATACTGTTATTTACTACTAAATGCCATCTAGGTGAAGATTAGAACTCTGCTAAAAACATAGTATTATAGAGGTATGCATTTGGGAAGGGTGTTAGTTATAATCCTACTTGGAAAGGAAAAGCTATATGCATTACATGAGTATGGTTCAGTGGATATAGCCGACAGCATGCTCTTTTCTGTATCCATAATGAACAACGAAGTCAGGAATTGATTTCTGTCACTGCTTCTTTTTGGATGACATTTATAATTTGTTACTGCTTGTTTTAAATTTCAAGTGTATACTTCTCACTTCTCTAATTAGACTTTTAAATGCTGGAGAACATGAAATGCTGTTCACTTTCACTTCCTATAAATACCTGGAATTCTATATGAGTCTGCCAACCTAATTATACCTGTAGTGAGAAGCTACCTTTGAGATGTTGGAATCTAGCCAAGAGGTCACAGAATTTTAGTCCTAAGAAAGACCTTGAGACACAGTCTGGTTTGTTGCCTTCCTTTGCCACATTTAACGCTTTCTATTTTCAAGCATATGGTATGTGTGCTTACACGTACTTCTATTCTCAAGAACAATGAGTAGTTCTCATTTTCGTGCAAAGGTGTATAGCATTTCCTATATTAGAAGGCAAAATATTTTAAATTTCACTAGAGCCCAGTCTTTGCCTTCCAGACATTGTTGTATGTCCAGCCCCTGCTTGTATTCTAAATTCACCTCTATTCCCAAGATACACAGAAGCTATAATATATGCTTATTGTCTTGATGCACAGAATGAATCCGTAGAATAAACATGAGAGTGATATTCAAAGCATTTCATAAAAATTGTGTCACAAGTCCAATCTGGGACACTAAGCAAATCAATACCTGATAGATTTAACTGAACGGCTATGTTGATGCACACCATGTAGATACGAGCCTTGAAAATACACAAGTTGACAGAAAAAATTGAGAATTAAGTAGAATCAATTTGGAAGACAGTACTTGTTTACTAATTATCACAAAACGTGACATGGCATATTCCTGCCAGTTCTGAGGACCAGAGGTCCATTACCAATGTGTTGCAGGGACTTATTGCCTCTGGAGACCCAAGGAGAAGAATCTCGTCCAAGCTACTCTTCTAACTACTGGAAGCTCTGCCCACATCTCTTAATTCTCATCTCTCTCTCTCTCTCTGTCTCTCTCTCTCTCTCTGTCTCTCTCTCTCTCTCTCTCTCTCTCTCACACACACACACACACACACACACACACACACTCACCCTCACCCTCACCCTCACCCTCACCCTTACCCTCAACCTCACCCTCTGTTTTTTAAGCATTTTTTTATTTGAAAGGCAGGGAGACAGGGAGAAAGATCTTCCATCTGCTGATTCAATCCCCAAAAGACCACAATAGATAGGACTGGGCCAGACTGAGGCCAGGATGCAGGAACTCCAGCCCAAGTACTTGAGCAATCGTCTGCCACTTTACTAGGTACATTTGCAAGGTGTTGTGTTGGAAGTGGAGACGTTAGGAATTGAACCAGTGCTCTGATATGGGATGCTGGTCTCATAAGTTGGGACTTAATCTGCTGTTATGTCAGTAATTTTTGGCTTAGCAATTCAGAATTTTAATATCTTCCTCTAACTTTACTTGGCTTTGTTCTTTGTTCCTTCTTTTCTCTTCAACAGAACACCAGTCATTTGATTCAGGATTCAATTTATTTTCAGGATAATCTCAACTTGGGATCCTTAACTTAATGGCATCTGTAACATTTAAAATTTCTTTCAAAACATAATTTTTTTCTAAAATATAAGTGAATATCATCCAAATATTTTGACTACATTTCTGAAAATGGAATCATTTTAGAAAATGATATAAATAGCTACTTGTTTGACATTCCTAAAAAATTTATGAAACTATAACTTATGAAAGCTCATTGTTTACAAAATTAATATAAAAATAAATCATAAAATCTAGGGGAAACCCAAGCTTCCTGGTTCTGTATAGTAAAATAGATTCAAGTTTTCATGATTGCAGATATCTCTTCTGTAAATAAAATATGCAAATATTCATCCATAAAGACTAACACAATAACTGCTAAGAATTTTTGCTTTTAAAGTTTGATTTACATATCAACTGGAGATTCTATGTAAAAATTGTAAGAATTTTGTGATAAGTGAAAATTCTAGGACTTTGCCAAGTAGTCTGTTTCTTCACTGATGATAATATGTGCTCACAGGAAGGTTAATCATTGGGTGTATCCTATAAAACATATACAGTTATTCCTCAGGTATGGGTTTTAACTGTCTCCTTTCTGGTAATAGAGAACATTATCCAGACTCTTTGAATTTTGTTTCCACTGTAGAAGTAAATTGGTGCAATCTTAAACCAGAACTGGTGGGGCAACTTTATTAAAAGTTGCTAAGGATGTTTCTGGTATGTATGCCGTCTCCCAGTTTAGGCAAGAACACATGCCTTCACGTTTCACTGCAGTGTTTATAGATGGGTTTTAAACAAGTGCTCCACCGATGGATGTGAATATTTTCTTAACTATGGGTACTTTGTTTCTGTACAGTAAGATTTCTATGTTCAAAGGCAAGTGTCTTAATAATAATAAAAATGTTTACTTTATTTTCAATTAGGGGAATACAAATTTATTTTGTCCCGGGATGGGTTTCCCATTTGAGTTTCAGTTATGATTTTGCAATACACTACCCATAATATAGAAAAGTATTTTTCTAAATCATTAGTGAAAATCAAAAGAAAATTGATACCCTTAAAATACAGGTTAGAATTATCTGAAGAATTATACAAACAATGGTCAAATTATTTTTATTTTTTTAAAGCCTGTAATTTCATAAACGAGAAATCATCACTTTTGAGCTGATCATAAATCACTCTGTGGGATTTGAAATTATGCATCCCATTGCTGATTGCTAATTTTATGTGAGGGTGCAAATGTGGTTTTTCTGAAGGAGAAACCTTTGTATGAACTTGTGACAAAAATCTCTGTTACTGAAAGTGGTAACAGTATTTGACTGTTCTTAAATGTTATTGGAACCGTATCAGAAAAAATTAACTGATTGCACATTTGGGGCTGATGCCATGGCTCACTTGGTTAATCCTCTGCCTGCAGCATCAGCATCCCATATGCGCACCGGGTTCTGGTCCCGGTTGCTCCTCTTCTAGTCCAGCTGCCCGGGAAGGCAGTGGAGGATGACCCAAGTGCTTGGGCCACTGCACCCCATGGGAGACTGGGAGGAAGCACCCAGCTCCTGGCTTCGGATCAGCGTAGCTCCGACCGTGGTGGCCATTTGGGGAGTGAACCAATGGAAGGAAGACCTTACTCTGTCTCTCTCTCTCACTATCTATAACTCTACCTGGCAAATAAATTTAAAAAAAAAATTAACTGATTGCACAGTCATTTGTTTACAGGGCATAGATCTCTGGACCTGTTTTCAATTTCAAAAAAATAAACTTCCATTAAAGTGTTGTAATATTTGGGGATCTGAAACTGAGAATCTCATGTTTTCATGGAGAAGTTATAGGAGAAAACATTCCCAAGAATCTAAATCAGATAGCAGTTTGCCAGATGTGGGTAGCTATGGCCCAAAATCTCAGAACAAAAACATTGAATTACAGGAACTATTAACTGCTAAATACTTTGTCTTTCAGTTTTTGGGCTTATATTATCTTTCACTAACTTTCACTTAGTTTAACATTCAGTTATCAACAATGAGATTTTCAATTATTCTTCCTGTTTGATTCAAACACTTTGGTTTCTAAAGGTTGTTTTTCAGTGCTTTGGCAAAATCTAACCAATAGGATAAGAGAGAAGGCCGAAGAGATTTATTTAAAAAACTGTGAAGACCTTACCTCCTTAGTAATTTCTGGGCTATCCAGAAGTGAGAATTAGGTAAAATAACTGGAGTAGTAAGCAAAGCATTCAAGTGCTTATTACTGATTCTGCTTATTTTCCATCAAATCCCATATTGTAAGAACTAGGAACTGCTAGGTAGCTGCTCCTTTAAACAGTAACTGCAATCACATACAAAACAGAGGTAATATAAGAAACTGAAGAATGCATCCTAATTTCATTTGTGTCTCAGGATCACACTTTACTAGCTCTTCAGATCCCAGAACCTCAGCTAGTGGTTCAGATACAGTTTGCTGACCTGAGAGAAATCAATGCTAGTACAAAGAAAGGGATCCGAAAGATCAGAAAGACCTTGAAAGCTAAAGAACATTTCTTTTGTGCTTCTTAGGGATCTTAGCTTGAATTATGACCTCTCTTCATCCTTCCCCCATATTTTTCACTAAAACAAAATTGTCCAAACAGATTTTGCTCAACCATAGCCCTAGTTATGCTTCTTGACCAATGCTCCAAGTCTGCCTTCTGAGAATATGAGCAATGGTTAATTCTTGGAACAAATTAAAGCTGAATGGAATTTCCCCAGTTGGACATATAGTGACATTTTAGTGGAGGCTAGGCTGTGTTGTTTTTCCTCTTTCCCTATTTCATGCTATGGAAAAATGTGAAGAGGCAGTTACAACTTTTCTAAGAATGGAATAGATGGATAGAAATAACTTACTGACATTGAGTCAGCATTGTTGCTTTCCATTGGATAAACCAGATCTTAAGCCCTCCAGAATACTGCATCCTACATTCCTAGAGCACTCTAGTTCAACCATGTCTGCTATGATAGGCACATGCCACATGCCAGATGCAACTGAGGAACAAAATTTTTATTTTAGGATTACATTACTCATTTGAAAGGCTGAGTGATGGGTAGTGAGGAAGAGAGAGCAAGTGAGTGAGAGCAAGCTTCCATCTGCTGGTTCATGCCCTAAATGGCTACAAAGTCCAGGGCTGAGCCAGGCTGAAACCAGGAGCCTGCAGTTCCATTTGGGTCACCACTGTGTGTGCAAGAACCCAAATTTTTGAGGTGTCTTTTGCTGCTTTCCCAGGCACATTAGCAACGAATTGGAACAGAATTGGAGCAGCCAGGACTTGAACCTGCACCCCCATCAGGGATGCTGGCAGCACAGGCAGCAGCTTAACTTGTGACAGGACGACACTGGTCCTTAGATTTCTATTTACATACTTATTTGGCCTTTAGTAAATACTGAAGTGAGATATATATATATATATATTTCCTGTTGAACAGCCTGTTGCTTCATTAGGACTATTGGAGTGAGAATCCAAATCATTTCTGATACAAAGTATCTCATTAGTACTTTCTTTACTTTACAACAATTATATATTCAAATAATGTAGGATAAATAAAATTATTCATACTAATTTCATCTGTTTCCTTTTGTTTTGCTGATAGTTATTTTTCCCCCAAAGAAGCCTTTTATTTCATGAGTACAGATTTCATAAGTACAACCTTAGGAATATAGTTATTATTCCCACCATACCCTCCCTCCTAACCCACTGCCACTCCACCACCTCCTCCCTCTCCCATTCCCAGTCCCATTTTCCATTACAATTCTTTTTTTTTTTTTTTTTTTGACAGGCAGAGTGGACAGTGAGAGAGAGAGACAGAGAGAAAGGTCTTCCTTTGCCGTTGGTTCACCCTCCAATGGCCGCCACGGCCTGCGCACTGCGGCCAGCACACCGTGCTCATCCGATGGCAGGAGCCAGGTGCTAGGTGCTTTTCCTGGTCTCCCATGGGGTGCAGGGCCCAAGCACTTGGGCCATCCTCCACTGCACTCCCAGGCCACAGCAGAGGGCTGGCCTGGAAGAGGGGCAACCGGGACAGAATCCGGTGCCCCGACCGGGACTAGAACCCAGTGTGCCAGCGCTGCAAGGCGGAGGATTAGCCTGTTGAACCATGGCGCTGGCCCTACAATTCATTTTCAATTAACTTTATACACAGAAGACCAACTCTAAGTGAAGATTTCAACAATTTGCACAAAAATATACAAAAACACAACTTTGAGAACAAGTTTTACAGCTAATTTTCATAATACAATTCATTAAAGACAGAAGTCCTGTATGGGAAGTAAATGCACAGTGACTCTTGTAATTTAACAATTAACACTTATGTATGACATCAGTGATTACCTGAGGCTCTTGACATGAGCTGCCAAGTCTATGGAAGCCTTTTGAATCCACAACCTCTATCAATATTTAGACAAGGCCATAAGCAAATTGGAAGTTCTCTCCTCCCTTCAGAGAAAAATAC
This sequence comes from Sylvilagus floridanus, assembly GCA_949820135.1. Lineage (NCBI taxonomy): Eukaryota > Metazoa > Chordata > Mammalia > Lagomorpha > Leporidae > Sylvilagus > Sylvilagus floridanus. Next base: position 28,990,701 of record OX463236.1, on the reverse strand, counting down.
ATCTTTCTTAGATGGCCACTTCTTTCCCTTAGGGTCTCTCTCAGATCCTTGATGTAGGACAGTTTTTTGCCACAGTGTCTTGGCTTTCCATGCCTGGAGTCTTTTGAATGGTGAAAAAGAGCATCCTTATCTGGTTCTGCATCTCAGTGGGAATGCTTCCAACTTTTCTCAATTCAATCAGACACTGGTCATTGGTTTGTCATAAATAGCCTTAATTGTGTTCAGAAATGTTCCTTGTATACACAATTTGCTTAGAGTTTTCATCATGAAAGGGTGATGTATTTTATGAAATGCTTTCTGTGCATCTATTAAGATAATCATCAGGTTTTTGTTCTTCAATTTGTTAATGTGATGTATCACATTGATTGATTTGCAAATGATGAATCACCCCTGCATACCAGGGATAAATCCCATTAGGTTCATGTAAATGATCTTTCTGATGTGTTGTTGCATTCTATTGGCCCGAATTTGTTGAGGATTTTTGCATCTATGTTCCTACAGAATTTGATCTATAGTTCTCTTTTTCTGTTGCGTCTTTTCCAAATTTAGGAATTAAGGTGATGCTGGCTTCATAGAAAGAATTTGGGAGGATTCCTTCTCTTTCAGTTGTTGTGAATAACATGAGAAGAATTGACGTTAGTTCTTCTTTAAATGTCTGGTAGAATTCAACAGTGAAGCCGTCTGGTCCTGGGCTGTTTTTTGTTGGGGCAGTCTTTATTAATGATTCAATTTCTGTCTGGTAATGGATCTGTTTAGGTTTTCTATGCCTTCATGGCTTAATTTAGGTAGATTGTACGTGTCCAGGAATCTGCATTTCTTCTAGGTTTCCTAGTTTGTTGGCATACAGCTCCTTGTAGTAATTTCTGATGATTACTTTTATCTCTGTGTTGTCTGTTGTTAAATTTTCTTTTTCGTCTCTAATTTTATTGATTTGAGTCTACTCTCTCCTTTTTTTTTGGTTAGTTAGACAAGTTGTTGCAATCTTGTGCTGAAGTGTTGTGTTCTTTTAGGGGTGTCATTTTATTTTCCTTATTGTTTCTTGAATTGGTGTGTTTGTTAGTCAGCATTTGTGGAGAGACTTGTTGGCTTATTCTTTGTTTTTTCACTATGGTGACTTTTCTTTGGACTATGTCTGTGTGGATTAGTAGAGTGTCTACTCTCTGGAAACACCTAGAGGCTTGTGGTGGAACTGGCCAAGGAGCTCTGTTCATTTCTCCAGTGTGAAGGTCATGTCTGTTGTGATAAATCTCCTTTTAAATTTCTTTTATCAGAGGAAAGGTTTGTTCTTGTTTGTTGGCATAGACTCAGTTGAGCTCCTCTCCTCAAAGGAGTTCAGTGCCCGGGTTCTAGCCCCAATGGGTATATATATTATTGGTCTGCTCTGCCACAAGGTCTACACAAAGGATCTATGCAGTCCTCGATATAAGCTCAAATTTCCTAGGAATGTCCCTTACCAGGTAACGCACAAGCCCTGATTGTGTGTTACTTCCCACAGTGACTTTCCAATGTCCCAGCCACACCCTGAATCCTCCCATGCAGCCTCAGTGTTTTCACAATCCTGGCACACAAGCCTCCCACAGTCATAAGCACCCGGACCCCTGTCTGTCCTCCTCACCAGACACAGATTCTCTGCTTGGCTGGTTGCTTGACATGGACGTGAGCTGGCATAGCTGTTAAGTAAGTCCAAAATGGTGCGTGCTCTCTATCATCTTCTTACAGGATGTAGTTGCAGGGTGATCTGAGAGAGGAAAAACATTCCTGCACTTTGTTTTTACTCTTATAGTTTGGCAGGTACGCCATCTCCTATGGGGCTCCAAGTCAGAACCCTTCTAGGCTCTTCCTTCAGCTTTTTGGCCAGTGGCTAGGTCTGTTGCAGTCTGGTCTAAAAACATTCCTTTCCATGTTGGTGTGGAGGCTCTCGGCTGCTGAGGTCCTCAGTTGTGTGCATCCATGCCCTCCGCATAGGTCTACTGTGTTCTCTAATTGGCACAGTTTCCTCTGCTGTTTTCTCCCTAACTCTTTCCCGAGACTGCACTATTTGTACTTTTTTAAAATGTCTTCTAGACTAGAGCAACAAGCGTCCTCCCTAACTCCACCATCTTAATCCCCTACTAAAATAGTTATTAAATGTGTCTTATTTAAGTCAACATAATTGTGTACATGGGGCATGAAGCGATGTTAGGATTCATTGATACTATATGGAATAACTAAATTAAAATAAATAATTTATATCAATCACCTCAAATACTTTTTGTTGTGATAACATTTGAAATTTACTATCAATGATTTTGAAATGTACAGTGCACCATTATTAGCCTGCATTCAGACTGGAGTGAACAGGAACCCAGCTACAAAGAGCTACTCTCTCAGCTCCATGTCCTGTGTTCAGAACTTCCAGTCACAGGGTGCAGGGTTTTCTCTCTCTGCCTTGCAAGCCATCCCATCCCTGGCACCTTCCACAAGACTTCACACTATTCCCTAGTCAGAACAGAGTTTAAGTGGCCAGAGGTGAGGAAGCAGTGGGGAGGAGTATGGTTCACGGTTCTCATAGGGCAGGCCTCCTTATTTATCAGTCTTAGCTGCTTTCCATCCCAGCTGCCCTTTCATCACTGAGCAGTGGGAAGTGATATGTAAGCCTGGGCTGTGGGATTGCAGCTGCCCTGCTGGGCCCAGTTGGACTAGTAGGGTTCAGTCTGTGCTGTGAGAATGCAGGGTTGTCTATCTTGGCTGGACTTAAAGCCAGCAGAGTGTAGAGTTTATTCAGTCAGGACTGCTGGTTCATGTTGCTCTCCAGGGTCACCGTGCCACCTTATCTTTTTTATGTTCTCTCTGCTTTTGGCAAGATGGCATTCTGACTGGGAGCCAGAGAGGTAAGAGCTGCGGCTGCCAGCGCCAGCAGCCACAGTGGTATATGTGTTTTATCTTCGCTGCTCTATGGTGTTTCTGTGTTGTTCCATAACTGCTTTGCTGGCTTCTTTAGCTCTGGTGATACAGCTGGGTAGGTGCGGAACTGTTCCAACTGCTGTCTCTGAGGAGACTTGGAGCTTCTCACTCCGCAGTCTTCATGCTGCCAACTAGTTCTCTATTGTGTCTCAAGTTACCACGGACTCCTTCTTAGTACGTTAGTGAGAAAGACAACTGTGGAAGATATATAACATGGACACATTTGTAATAACAAAGCAAATCTATGGAGATCTTAGCTCCCTTACATAGTTTGTCCTGATCCAGATTTTAAAGGTAGCTTACATTCAAAGATGGGACCTGACTATTCTATGGGGGTCATTATGCTGGGTGATGTCTTAATAATGTTGTTCAGTATTTTTTTCAATGGTGCTTACCCTGTGCCAAGCATTGCAAAGGTGCTAAATATGCCAAAAGGAAATAATTACAGATAAACTGAGAAAAATTGTAAGTATATAGCTGCAAATATATCAAGAATGGGTTTGTAATGGATAAGTGCATGCCATTTTGGGTGACTAAAGGCACAAGTGACCTTTTCCAACCTGAGGTTGGAGTAGATGATCAGCAAGGAATTATATGACCTACCATCTTTAGCAATTTTGCTATACTTACTCCATGTAGAACAAGGTATATTTTTTCTAGTTAATATCAAATCATAGGCAAAACATCTATTATAGTTATATTTTTGAGAAGAGTTAGCATTATCAGCAATATTACATCATATATTTTTCCACATCATATTAAATATGGCTTAGCTGTTGTCAGTTTCCCGAGTGCTTACAAAATGACATTTTACTACCTGAGAATGTTCGGTATAGAAGCAGTTTGAATGTCAGGAATATCATGTAAATCTAACTACTAGCTTTTTGGCAAGTTTTGTTTCATTCCGTCACTGGTAATGATAAAAATATGCAAAATATTTTGTACTCAGTTTCCTTTATCTTATAGTTCTTCCTGTCCTCATTTTATTTCTGTAAGGAAATATTTTTTTTTCCCAGATGTAGTTCTTTTGTTCATTTTCTAGTAGATTGTCACAGATCTTTTTGCATCTTAGTATTGAAAGAATCCAACACATTCAATGAACAATTTAGAAATGTGAGACTTTTTAGAAATCAGGTTTTAGGAATACAGTGGGAGTTTTTGACATTTAAAGCCATTTAGAAATTATCAAAATGATTTGTGAAGTGACCATGCTATTTTTATCTGTAAAAGCCAGATTCCCTTCCTGTTCAAATTATTTTGTGTAGTTTTTTCATTAAGTTCATTTTAACCATTCTCTGACACCTTCCAAAGAAAATTTTACATTCCATCTAGGTCACTGGTTTCCAGGGTAATAAAAATCATTTAACTTTAAGCCTAATAATAGATTATTGAAAAGATTTTTAAGCTTTATCTACTTGTTATCTTGCAAAGATATTTTAGACACTAACAAATCATATTGCAATAGCTTATATAATTCAGAAAAACTAGATATGTATTAATGATAAAAGGAGATAAAATTTGAGTAATTTCAATTTATTTAGATCCTAAATGTAAGTTGCAGTCAGCATTATAGTAAGCACCAAAGTTCAGTTGGTGATCTAGATCTACTGAAAACTAGCAAAGAAAAAGAATACTTAATATATGAATAAACATGACTGAGTAATTTATGAAAAAATGAAAGAACAAAGATAGCCTGTCTTTTACAAAATGGAAGACAAATGGAATAGAATTGTTTTCCATATTACAGCCTTATTTATCCAGATAAACAATACTCACAGATCTTAGTACATTTTCCCTAGAAACCATTCCTCTGGAACTGCTTCTACATTCACGTGCTTATGTGCCTACTGACACCCAGTCACAAACATTCACACCCTTGTGTGGAAATTTACCTTGCTTCTTCCTACTCAAAATTATAGCCACATGAATGTATTAAGACCACAGCCTACTCCTGGACTTTCCATATCTGAGCAATAATTGAGCATTGTTTAATTTTGGAAAATAAGCCACATGTTTTAATAAGCCGGTATGAATTTAACCTCATGTTTACTCTGTAGAGACTTTTAAAAAGCAGGCCGAATTACTGTTCTTCCTCACGTTGCTCCTTTTCCCATGCATTGTCCTTGTCTATTTTTCCTATATTTATTTTGCACTACTCATCTTTCTGAGTGTATGATAGTGTAAGGAATCAAAGCCCCCTGGAAAATACTTTTTCTGAGAGACTGTGTTTAAAGATGTCATTGTGTATGAATGTGTGTTCACAATAGATTGGATAGTTTAACTCATTTTTGGACCATTTGAATATGGCCACTGTTACTGACTTCCAGTGTCTGTCCCCTACACTCTACCCCCAGGGCTTCATATGGGGGTATTTGGATATGGAACCTTTGCAAGGTGATTAAACTATGAGTGTGAGACCTTCATTAATGGGATTAGTGCCTTTATGAATGAGACACCATGTTGCAGATGACACTGACAGCTTGTTGGAGGAATTGCTATAGAACCCCCAAAACTGGGCCCGTCCCACAGCTCAATAGGCTAATCCTCCACCTATGGCGCCGGCACACCGGGTTCTAGTCCTGGTTGGGACGCCAGATTCTGTCCCAGTTGCTCCTCTTCCAGTCCAGCTCTCTGCTGTGGCCTGGGAGTGCAGAGGAGGATGGCCCAAGTGCTTGGGCCCTGCACCCCATGGGAGACCAGGAGAAGCACCTGGCTCCTGGCTTCAGATCAGCACAGCACGCCAGCCACAGTGCTCCAGCTACAGAGGCCACTGGGGAGTGAACCAACAGCAAAGGAAGAACTTTCTCTCTGTCTCTCTCTCTACTGTCTAACTCTGCCTGTCAAAAAAAAAAAAAAAAAAGAGAGGCATGTTCAAATTTTGTGGGTTGCTGGTTGTTCCTCATGCTCCTCTAATTGGTGTTCTTTAATGAATCTTGATGATGGCAAAATTAACTCTAGTTAAAATCTGGACTGTTTTCAGGTGGTAGTTACATACTGCTTCCAGCCTGGCATTCCTGGAAAGGAAATCCCACCAAACAAAACTAAACATCAAGATGTTTTTCTTGGGGCCAGCGCTGTGGCTCACTTGGTTAATCCTCTGCCTGTGGCACCGGCATCCCATATATGGGCGCCGAGTTCTAGTCCTGGTTGCTCCTCTTCCGGTTCAGGTTCAGCTCTCTGCTGTGGCCCGGGAGGGCAGTGGAGGATGGCCCGAGTTCTTGGGTCCCTGCACCCATGTCAGAGACCAGGAAGAAGCACCTGGCTCCTGGCTTTGGATCGGCGCAGTGCCGTGGCACAGTAGGTTAATCTTCTGCCTGCAGCACTGGCATCCCGTATGGGTGCCAGTTCTAGTCCTGGCTGCTCCTCTTCTGATCCAGCTCTCTGCTGTGGCCTGAGAAAGCAGTAGATGGTGGCCCAAGTCTTGGGCCCCTGCACCCACATGGGAGACAGGGAAGAAGCAACTGGCTCTTGGCTTCGGATTGGAGCAGCTCGGGCCTTTGCGGCCATCAGGGGAGTGAATCAACGGAAGGAAGACCTTTCTCTTTGTCTCTCCCTCTCACTGTCTGTAACTCTACCACTCAAATAAATAAAAAATCGTAAAGATGTTATCTATGAGGTGGCAGGTGATAAATGAAATGATGAGTTGGGTGATATGAGAGATTGCAGGGCTGGTTACATCGCTCCATCAATTCAGTGAGTTAATTTTAATTAAAGCAGGGCAAGGCAAATAGTAAGCTAAAGGGGAGAACACTGGGGAGCCCTGGGAAACTAGGATTTGCTTTGCTTTCTCAAGGCAATGTGTAGAGGCTTGGTAATGATTGGAGAGCTCTCTAGCTATTTCCACCATGGGTGAATACAAGACATCAGCCATCTGCATCCCTACAGTGGGCCTACACTAGAACTCAGTCATTCTGACACTCTGATCTTGGGCTTTCAGCCTCCAGAACTGCGAGAAATAAAATTTCCTATATCAACAACCCAGTCTCTGACAAATTAAATACTAACAGCATGAACTGATCAAACCATTAAACTAATATTTGAAAACAGCAAAATCAAGTATAAAATTGTATAGATTGAAAATTTATTAGTTGAGAAACTTATGTAAAATAGTTCTAGGAAGTCAACATTCTAGGGAATTTTTATGCCCAAGGGATAGGTTAAGAAATAGTCAAATAATGATTCCAATACTAAAGGTAAGATAGAATTTTAAAAATTGGATATTTTAAGCTTGTATAAGCTAAAAACTTAAAAGTAAAATTAAGAACTCACTGAGATACCAATGACCTCAAAGGACATTTGCTAGAAAACATGGGACTAATTTATTTCTATCATTGAGGTTTCATTTGATAGTGTTTTAGATTTCTCCTGACACATAGTATATTACTAAAATCTTACAAGTTTAAAATAATAACTTTTTGTAATCTCATAGTTTCTCTGTGTTAGGCATCCAGGTGTGAGTTACCTGTTTTTTTTTTCTGCTCAGGGTGCCGTATGTTGAAAAGCAGATGCCTGCTAGGGCTGTGACTTCATCTACAGCTTGAAGTCCTCCTCCACACTCTGGGGTTGGCTTTTCACAGCATTTCTTCCCTAGTTGTAGTTGGAAGGGCCTCATGTTCTTGAGACTACACACCAGGTCCCTCACATGGTCCTTTCCACCACATGGCCATTTGATTTTTAGAACGCTTTTAACTTTTCTCTCTATTGTCAGCTAAGGCAGTTTTTTACAGCATGGACTATATATCATGTACAGCAAAGGACTGACTATCCCATTACCTTCCCTGCATTCCAGTGGTAGAATACCTTTATTCAACATCAGGGATTTACAAGCTATGACTAACACAGGGTGTACAGGGAGTGAGGAGGATGGAGGCCAAACTAGGATTCTACATAAAGAGCATGCTTAACTGTAGTCTTCACAATCTCATAATGAATCTTCAGTTTCCATTAGGATGTTTTTAATTGCAAGGAACAGAACAAATGACAGGTAAGAAATGTGGCTTGAAAAAAGGGGCTTTGTTTTTGATCAAGTGCTTTTTATAAATTGAGGTAAAATTCACTTAATGCAATTACCACTGTAGTGTCCATATCGGTGGTATTTATTCCATTTATAGTGTGTACATGTATCACTTCTGTCTGAAGTTATTACCTTAGAAAAGAATCTTGCATCTATTGCATAATAATCATTCACAGCCCCCTTCCCCATTTTCACATCCCCTGGCAACCATTTATCTGTTTTCCAGATTCTAGATTTGATTATTGTAGATATTTGTATTAGTGGAATCCTATGATATGTGGCCTTTACCTTCTCTATCTTGGGATAGTATATCTGAGTTTCACCCATGTAGGAGCATGTATCATACTTTGGTCCTTTGCATGGCTTGTTTTCACATCAGGCTGGATGTTGTAGTGTGGGGCTGGTTAGCATAGAGTGCTAGTGTTATCAGTGTTGTGGTTGGAGTATGGTTTGTCTCCACTAAAACTGTTGTTGGAGTTTGATCCCTTTTTTGTGAGGCTTAAAGAGGGTGGAAAATTAAGAGGCTGCTTCTTAGAGGAGAGTCCTTTGGGAAGTGATTAACATTAAATAATATCAGCAGGATAGGACCTCCATGCTTTTATAAGGAGAGAGAGAAGAACCAGAGAGTGGATATACCAGTGTGCTTCTTGTCTTAAACTCTTATAGAAAGAAGATTATCACTTGGTGATTTTTAGCTTGAGGCTTGATCCTCACAGAAAGATGGTTGCAACAGCTCTGGACTTAATCCTGCATAACCTCATCTAAAGGCAAGGGAGAGGTTCTTTGTTTTACACATCTTCTAACTGGGCTGTCAAACATCTTTCCAAATGCCTCGAGAAGATTTTCTCTTTCCTTACCCTCTGCCTTCACCACCCAGAAAGTTCTTAATCCTAACCCAGTCAGTGGCCAAGAAGACTCTTGATTTTCCTGATTGTTTTAGAATAATTATAGATCAGTTCCTTGTCATGGAGGGGCTAACTTCCTAAGCGATTTATTGCTTCACATGATAAAACTACCAAAGGATTAAAATATAAAAAAACACTAGAAGAACATTGAGTATTTTTACCATAAAGAAATTATACATGTTTGACAGATAGATACAGTTACCCTGATGAGACATTATGTAATGTATACATGCATCAAAACAATATGTCATATCCTGTATATATACACATACAATTTGTGCCAATTAAAATTTTTAAACATTTTAAAATTAAAATGAGAAATGGGTCATTAGTTAACTAAATAAATATGGCTATCACAGCACTGTTTATGAAAACCCAATACCATCAGCACATTTTTGATTTATTGTGTTTTACTTGCAAGGCAGAATGGCATCTTCTGATTTACTCCCCAAATGTCTGTGATAGGCAAGGTTGGGTCTGGCTGAAACCAGGAGCCCAGAACATCATCTGAATCTCCTGTGTGGTTGGCAGGAACCCAAGTTCTTGAACAATTGGCTGCCTCACAGGATGCACGTTAGTTGGATTGGAAGCAGAAAGGCCAGGGCTCCATCTGGCACTGCAATACTACAATATAGAATGTGGGCTTCCAGAGCTATGGATTACCCTTATATGATAAAAAATCTGCCCCTAAAACATTTTAGTTTTAATAAAACAATACATAACTAATTTTGATAGCAAATGTCTACTACTACTCTGGCATATAATGAGAAGCAACCTGGGTTCCCATAGGAACATGGAGAGACAGCTAACTGGTTTATAATTCAGGTCTTTTCCTGCAAGTTGAGACCCTGATTTCTTGTCTAAAAAGTCTTAGAAAGGAAGAGGCATGCATAGTGCATTAAGCTGAAGCTGTGGGGATCAGATTCAGTGGCCAGGCTCTGCACTCCCAGGGCGCAGGGGAGACAGGTGAGCATGTGTCTTTCACTGGGAATGAATTCTCAATTCCTTAGTACGTACCGCAACATCTTTGCTAAGTTGGCTAATTCTGAGAGCTTCCATTGTGCTAAATCTTCACCAGCAAGTATCCTTTCAACACTGAGGAGCTGAGAACACCGTCCTATGCTTTCCGGTTATGAAGAATGCACCCACCCGCAACTCTTCTGGAAGGAATATGAATCTTTAGTTTTATGAGCTTCTACTATTGGGGACAATAAAATCTTCCAAGAGAAACCATGTGCCTGTGTGGATACCAGATCTGAGCTTTCACAGACACTGACTGCCTTCAGGGGAAGGCACAAAGAGATAATGCCAGAACACTTCTTAGGCAGCGCTGTTCACAGAGGCAGTGAGGAGAGCTTTGGAGAGAAGATTGGCCTCATTTCTCCCTTAATCTGCTCAGGACCAGTCACCAGGATTGCACTTGTTCTAAATGCTTTATCCATGAAAGTTGTAGGATACAGGCAATCTGAGGAGATGGTTTATTATTCTTAATAATTAAAAATAATTAAAACAACATGGCATAAATTTTAGAGATCAGGAACTCAGATTCCTATTGGAGTCATAAAAGAGGCATGTGGGCCACAAAAATTGTTATTCATTCTCTGGTGAGAAAGTGTTCAAAAAAGTGGGTGAACCACATAAAATGTACTGTGAGAATAAGATTTCATATCTTATTAACATGTTAATTATATTATTTATTATATATAATTAATATATAGTAATATTAATGTCACGATTTATCCACACTATATCATAAGAAGTTTTTATTCATACTTACCATTTGTATGAAAATTATTTTTAAAAATTTCTAGTCAACTATTTGTCTATTTTAAATTTTTTTCTTAACTATTGAGTTGTAGGAATTTATTATATATTTTAAAAGGTAAACCCTTGTCAGATGAATGGTTTACAAATATTTTCTTTGATTTCTTTTGTTGTTTCCTACTCTGGATTGTTGTTTGCTGTAGAGAAACTTTTTAGGTTATTGTAGTCCTGCTTATGTCTTTTCACATTTGCTGTCTGTGCTTTTGGTATCATATCTCAGAAGTCATAATTTCTAACACCCATGTGAGAAAACTGTCCACCTTTGTTCTATGAGTTTATGATTTTTACATTTCAGTGTTCAATCCATTTGGAGTTAATTTTTGCGTATGAGGTAAGACACAGATCCAGTTTTTATTCTTCATGTGGCCATAAGGTATATAAAAGATTCTCAACACTGTTACCCATCAAGGAAATGCAAATCAAATTCAGAATGAAATAACTCCATTTATCTCTTAATATGGGCATTACATATTTATAAAAATATATGTGACTAAAGATGTGGAGGAATTGAAATCCTTGCCTACTGCTGAATACAAATTGAGATAGCTATTGTAGAAAACAATATTGATTCATAGAAAATGGAACTATATGCTCCTATACTATTGAGAACATATTCAAAGGAAATAAGTTAAAAATCTTGAAGACATATCCACACACCAATATTTGTTGCAGAATTCTTTATAATTTCCAAATATGGAAACAGCCCAAATGTCCACCTGCAAATGAGTGGGTATACAAAATGTGGTATATGCCGTAAATGGAATATGACTCAGTCCTATAAAAGAAAATCTTACCATTCATGATAACATGAAAGAACCTAGATGACATGTGAAATAAACATGTCTCAGAAAAACAGCATATTCTGTTTATGTGAGGTTTCTAAATTCCTTAAACTCATAGAAGCAGATAATAAGAGTGGCAGTTGACACTCTGAGGAACAGAGGGAATTGAAGCATCATTCAAAGGATTTAAAATGGTACCCAAGGTAAGTTCAAGAGGTCAGTTGTGAAATATTTGTGACATTTAAAATCAGCACTTATTGTGTGCTTGAAAATTTAAGCATAAGTTTTATGTTAAAGGTTGTTACTACAAAAAGGAACAAAGGAACTTTTAGAAGTGGTGGGATGGGATTATTGGTGTGACTGTGGTGATTGCATGTGAATGTGTGTTTCCAAACTCATCACATTGTGTACATTAAATACAGATTTTTATATATGAATTATATACCAATACAATGTTTAACTGTACCAGCAGTGTCTTTTTTTAAAAAAGCAAAATTAAAAAAAACCTAATTTTAAAAATCTGTTTTTGAAACAGTATAGAACCTATTTGGAAGGGGGGAAGATACATATTTTGCCCTACCTGCATGAATATAGCTTAAACTGTGATATTACTGCCTTCATATTTTTATTCAAATATTTTTCTTAATGTTGACTTGAAATTTAAGATGAGACATGACACAGCAAGTGGTCAATTTTTTTCATGTTACATGTTTTTACATTGTTCTAAAAATTGTCAGCATGTGTATTTTCCTTTGTGTTCAGAGTAAGCAGACATGACTTCTGGCATCTCAAGTTTGTTATCTCCTGTTTTTCTGAATAATTCTGGAAAATGAGATAGAAGATTGCTAGGAAGCAATGAGCTCTCAGACTGTGGGATTGTCACGGGGATATTCACTTTGAAGGATTCTTCTGCTTTTGCAATACTCAGAATAATACCTTAGGGACTTCAGCTTAGTTTTATGAAGTGAATCTTAGATGCAATTCTTGTACAATTGAATAATACACAGTATTTATGATTATATGCATAATTCAGTTTTTGGTACTCTGCAAAGATGACTTTGAGGAAGAAAATACATAAAATTTGGCTGTTGGTAATCATGAAAAATCAGATGTGCTGAGTTTACATAGAAGTTATGAGATTTTTTGTATGTAGTTATGCACATATTATACAATAAATATTATGATTCTCATCTTAGTATCCACTATTAGAATGTGAGCACATTGTGAATTGTACAACTTGTGTAAAAAAACTGTCAGGTTTACCTATCCCAAATCTTGGAAAAAATAGGAAATATAATACTCCTCTTATTAAGCATAAGATATTTGTAAGACTTCTTTTTAAACAAAGAAATTATATCTTTCCAGTGCTGAATCTGCTAAGTTGTAAATAAAATTAGTAAAAGTTTATTTCAATGCTTTATCTCTAATTAGAAATACATGTTTGGAATAAGAATTCTTGATACTGATTGACAGTCTTCAGATAGTGAACAGCCTAGAGAATTATGACATTAAGATATTATTCTTCTGGTAAAGCCCAAATTTCAGATTTGATCTCTAGCAACTTTCTGAAATAAACTATTTACAGATCATTCATGGGTTTTGCTGAAAACTGTCACATTTCCTTTAAGTAAATGTTTAACTTCCCTTATTAGCCAAGTCCATGGTATTGTGGGTACATTACAGGCAAAGAGAGTTGTTCTGAGGTGTTTAGTAGGGCCAGTTCATTGACAGTGTTGTGCTGGTCCTCAGTGTTATTTCTATCTACTTGTTTTACCAATTCCTGAAACATGCAGAAATCTCCAACTCTACCTGCAGATTCATTATATTTATTTTTGTTCTTTTATATTTTGCTTTGTGTAAATTGAAAACTTGTTATTAGCTGTTTTTACATCTAGGGTTACTACTTTGTTCTCAAAGAATTAGCACTTCTGTCTTTATCTTCCTCTGCTAATAACCTTTTCCTTGAATTCAACTTAGTCTTATATTTCTTCTTAAGTGTTTGCATTGTGTGTATCTTTTAATATTTCCACTTCAACTGGATAAAGAAATTATGGTATTTGTACACTATGGAATATTACACAGCACTAAAAATGAAATTATGCCATTTTTAACAAAATGAGTCCTATTAGAAACCATTATACTTAGTGAAATAATTCAGTCCCAAGAAGACAAATATTGTATGTTCTCTCTGATCTGTGGTAACTAATAGAATACCTAAAAGGTGATCTATAGGGGCCGGCACCGTGGCTCACTTGGTTAATCCTCCACCTGCGGCACTGGCATCCCATATGGGTGCTGGGTTCTAATCGCGGTTGCTCCTCTTTCAGTCCAGCTCTCTGCTGTGGCCCAGGAGAGCAGTGGATGATGGCCCAAGTGCTTAGGCCCCTGCACCAGTATGGGAGACCGGGAGAGGCATCTGGCTCCTGGATTTGGATCTGCTCAGTGCTGACTGTGGTGGCCATTTGGGGAGTGAACTCTCACTGTCTAACTCTTCCTGTCAAAAAACAAACAAAAAATTATATCAAATATAATGTCTTTTAGAAGATAAGTATGAAATACTAGAAGTGTACTGAGATTATAGAAGAATTATACAGCAATTATCCTCAATAACTACCTTAATCTAAGAAGATTACATAACTCTATTAAAATATTTTAAATTCTTTAGAAACTCAGAACTTTGTTTTTTTTTTTTTTTAAGATTTATTTATTTGAACGAGTTACAGAGAGAGAGTGAGAGAAGGGAAGAGAGAGAGAGAAGAAGAGAGGAGAGGTCCTCCATCTGCTGGTTCACTCCCAAATTGACGACAACAGCTGGAGCTGTGCTGATTCGGGTCTTCTGGGTCTCCCATGTGGGTGCAGGGGCCTAAGGACTTGGGCCATTTTCTACTGTTTTCCTGGGCCACAGCAGAGAGCTGGATTGGAAGAGGAGCGGCCGAGACACGAACTGGCGCCCATATAGGATGCCCGCACTGCAGGCTGTGGCTTTGTCTGCTACACCACAGTGCCGGCCCCTCAGAACTTTCTTAATTTCAGTGGATTTAGTACTACAATAATAAGCGTGACTTTCTGTCATTAGAAATATTTTTTAATTAAAAAATCTAAATTTATTTGATTAGGGTGGCATTTGAGAAAGAACATGTATGGGGCGGCGCTGTGATGTACAGGGTAGGATCACCTCCTGCAGTGCTGGCATCCCATATGGGCTGCTCCACTTCCAACCTAGCTCTCTGCTGTGGCCTGGGAGAGCATGGAAGATGGCCCAAGTCCTTAGGCCCCTGCATCCACATGGGAGACCTGGAAGAAGCACCTGACTCCTGCCTTCAGATTGGCACAGCTCTAGCCATTGTGGCCAATTGGGGAGTGAACAAACAGATGGAAGGACTCTCTCTCGCTCTCTGTAACTCTGACTTTCAAATAAATAAATAAATCTTAAAAATAAAAAACACATATCAGTTGATTGACTTTTCAAACACTCAAAATGGCTGGTGCTGTACTGGGGCAAGAGCAAGGATTTGGGAACTTGAACCAGGTCTCCCCCATGAGTGTTAGGAACCCAATTGCTTGGGCCAACATTGCTGCTTCCCAGGTTCTGAATTAGCAGGAAGCTGAGATCAGGAGCCAGAATCAGCAATCGCACCCAAAACTGATGTTGGATGAGGGCACCTTAACTGCTTGGCTAAACTCCATTCCCAGTATAAACAATATTTAATGATCCAGCAAGCTCTATATAATGATATCTATCATAACATGATTAATATATTTTATGTATTATCACTAATGTTATGAAATTATTATAGAAGTATTTTGGATTATAAACCATTTACTTGAGGTGAAAAAAGTCAAATTTGGACTGAGTGCTTATCTCCCAAAGCAATTAATAGGCCTTAAAATACTTGAAGAATGAGATAATTTTTTCACTGAATAAGTCAGTTAAGAAAATCTAAAAGAAACATGTGAGGAATCCCCCAGGAATCTAGAAAGAGTGTCACAGATCACCACTTACCTGACCAGCAGAAGGAGGTGGACTGTGGAAACTCCACAGAGAATCCTAGAGTCAAAAACTACCACTACTCACAAAGTGAAAAAGAAAAATGGAGTCAATCATGTCAAGCCAGAGACTGATGACATCGTTTATGCTAAGCTGATGCTTGCCAAGAAGGATACTCCTCATCAGACTGAACAGACATCCCTTGGCAGTCTGATAACATGTGTGCTATAGACGATAACCTCAAGTTGGCTTCCTACTCGCACGATGATTGGATGCACCCCGAGAATGAGCTGGAAACACCCTGTCCGAGGCATTGGATTGGTGGCACCCAAACTGAACAAGCAAGAGAGCTGCCAGGAAAACTTGGATAAAGGAGAGCCTTTGGCACTGCTCTTCATCCTCTCGAGGATCATGGCCCCGTGTGTGTGAGCCTCTGGATCTCCATACATCTCGAGCTGAAGAGGCATCCCATTACTTTGTGAGGAACAGGTGATGGCACAAGCCGACGGATGGCTCAGTGCATGTGAACTTCAGCTCCTCGTACTTGGAGCTGAAGCGTTGGAAGCCAGCCCCTTGCTAAGTGACACAAAGCGACTACAGGATCAAAATTCAAGCAGAGCCGCCACCTCACTGCCTCACCTGGACCTCTTATCAGCCTGCTGCTTGATGTGACAGAAGAGCTGGACCAGACTTCTCAGCAGGGGATCTCTCCAACTCCTGGCCTTGCCGTCTGCCTGGGTACTCCAAGCCCACTGCCCAGAGTGACGGCTATCCCACAACTTCCTGCCTGTAAGTGACTGTTCTGAGATTCATCTCTCTGAGTGGTAACAGACTTTGGACTCTGGACTTTGAACTTTGACTTTTTGTGAGTGTGATATAAGCCTTGAGAACACAGCATTTATAATGATATTAGTCATGTGTAATATGAAGGAATGTTCCTCAACCCTATGACTAAGAATAATGTAGTATGCTTTGCTGTACTTATATTATTATATTTGGATTGCTTTTGAGACTGCTTTGATGTTAGATGCGTGTTATGATCTGTGGAGTAATGAATATAACTATATATATTGGTATGCAGAGTAGTAAAGGCTTAGAGTGAAATCCTATGACCAATAAAAAGCCTTTAATTGGAAAGACAGTCTTGTGTCGTGTGTTCCTTCTTCCCCATGCTCCAACACGTTGCCCCTAAGCCCTGAAGAGATGTGTGACAGCAGGCACTCACGAGAAAACATATATTAGGAAATATGAAGGAAAAATAATCAGTACCTGGATGAATATGGAAACACAAAATTAATGACAGGCAATATTATTTGGACTGTGAATGATTATTTACAAAGCCAACTTTTACAAAGTTTATGGAATAATGGAACACAAACCAAATATATTTAGGGGAAAATATTGGAAATCCATGCATAGTTTTGTCCATAATACTTGCTTTCTGTGATTTTTAAGGCATTTCATGAAAGAACTTAAATTTTTTTTGGCATTACTATAAATGTTAACACAATTTTCTATATACTTTTTGAAGTATCCTCATGCATCCTGAGGGCATGTTTACTTTCAGGGTTTGCTTTAGCTGCAATTCTGAGACCACAAAGATAATTGTTAGTTAACTTAGCAGTGTAAATAGGCCATTTGCTCTTTGAGTAGAGACAAGTTAATGGAAAATTCTGAATTTTTCTTTGGTTTTGACTTTTTTCTTGTACTTGAATACATTTAATAACATTGTGTCCTTTCACAGAAGAAAAGCAATAATAGAAATGTGGGGTACATTTTGCTCACATTCACAATTACACAATATACACAAATGAACTGCTAGTCATATACATATAAATGACATAAACACCTCTTATCAAGATGTTTATCAAGATATTTTCAATTCATTTAATTGGAAAAGAATTTTGAAATATTTTAGAACACACATTAAATCCTTATATCATAAAACAATTTTTGACATCTGACACTAGAAACCTACAATTGCAGCAAAACTGTAATATTTCAAAATGGAACCACACAATATTGCCTCCAGTAAGCACTTTAATCCATCAATGACATTTTGGAAATACACTTACTCCTGTAGAATAAAAATTAAATTGATTTCCTACTTTGTGTGTTTTCATTCACTAGAATTGTTCTTTACTACTTAGTCTTGCCACATTCTTTGCATTCAGTAAGAATTGACAGAGTTTATGGACATTTATTGAGCACCTACTTATCATTAATTTGTTCATTTTTAAAGCTAGATTAGGCCAGCACCGCGGTTCACTAGGCTAATCCTCCACCTGCGGCACCAGCACCCTGTGTTCTAGTCCCAGTTGGGGCAGGCACTGGATTCTGTCCCGGTTGCTCCTCTTCCAGTCCAGCTCTCTGTTGTGTGCCGGGGGTGCAGTGGAGGATGGCCCAAGTGCTTGGGCCCTGTACCTGCATGGAAGACCAGGAGAAGCACCTGGCTCCTGGCTTTGGATCAGCGCAGTGCGTGGGCCGTAGCGGCCATTTGGGGGTGAACCAACGGAAGGAAGACCTTTCCCTCTGTCTCTCTCTCTCACTGTCTAACTCTGCCTTTCAAAAAAATAAAAAGAATAAAAGAAAGCTAGATTAATGCTCAGTTCCAAAGAACTCTATTAGAGAATATGATGAGGAAGGCAGGGAAGTGCCTTGCTCTGTTTCGGTTTGTGCTAGTGGTTGACATAGGAGAAAACGAGAAAGCCGGTAAAATACAAATTAAATTTGTTATTACTGACAACAAAGGGAACCAAAAGACGAGAGAGAAATTAATCAAAATTAAGAATGATCAGGGAAAAATTGTGTGAGACGTAAATTTAAAGAGGAAAATCACATTTGAGTTGGAGGATAGTATATACTGACATCTCAGAATGGGAATAAACATGGCTTTTAGAACAACAGCAGGGTGAGAGAATACAATGAGAACAGGGAGAATGGCATGGTGCACAGTGGAATGCTGGGAAAGAGTGATTATTTGGGATCTTAGAGGCCATCAGAAGGAATCCAGAGTTTTAGGAACTCTGAAGGAGCTTAGCTGAATGAGTGGAGATACAATCTATATTCCATTAAAGGAAACACGCTTTGCTATAGTATGAAGAATTGATTGAAGTCAGACAAAAACAGATCCCTGGCAAGAGCCATTTGCAATAATTTAAGCAAAAAATCAGGCTAACAGAATAAAAATGTTGAATGTGGAGATAGAAGAGTGCAGGATGTGAGGATTTGTAAAGCATAAGGGAGTTTGGATGTTTGTTGGATGTTTGAGTTTCTGGTCTGGGTATCCTGTTAGGTGGTGGTCCTATTTTATGAGTTAAGAAGGCTAGGATTTGAAAGAACTTTGGAAGAAGAGAGATGAGTCTTACTTTATTCATAGAATTATGGGTTTTCTTCCCCTTGGTGTGTATGTGTGTGTGTGTGTGTGTGTGTGTGTATTAGGATTTAGTATTACTTTTTAGTGATACTTTTAGTATTACTTTTAGTACTTAGAATTACTTTATATATATATATATATATATATATATATATATATATATTTCTAAAAGTAGTAGCATATGTTAAGTGTGGATGTCAGAAGGACACGCTGGTTTGTGATTGTTCTGGCAGAGTTAGTATATGGATCTGTGGGAACTAATTAAGTCATCCAGATAGCAAACATACAGACGGGGAATACTGAGCAATGGCCAATGCACGGCATTAAAAAAGAAAAAAAAAGCAGAAATCAAGCGGGGGAGAGAAGCAGTGATAAATCAGTGAAGAAGGAGGAAAACCTGAAAGATGGTGCACCATTAATAAGAAATAGCAGGACTGAAAGGAACAAGTTAGTCCTTGATATGATTGCTTTTGAGGATAAAAGGGGATGAGGACAGGCAAGTTTTGTTGGAAACCTTGACAAAAGTTGTTTCAATGGCATGATGACAACATATTTCTTTTATCAGGAGATAACAGTTAAGAGAGTTAGAAAAGACGGGAGTAATTTTGCTGTGATATGGACGAAGCAGACATACTCCAATTAAAAGTTGTGTAGGTTTTTCTTTGAAATACGTACTTTTAGATTATTTATAAAATCTGCTTTCCTATAGGATGCATAAAGATATAGAGTTGCTCTTCCACTTACTGTAATTATGTCCAGAGAAACTGATTATAAGCTGAAAAACTAAGTTGAAAATGCATTGAAGTCACCTAGCCTGCCAAACATCAGGGTAGCAACAGAATTATGTCTCCTTATGATAGTGAGGCTAACTGGGAGCTGCAGGTCACTGTTGCTGTTGCTGCTGTCTGGCCTTACAAGAGAATAGCATATCACATATTGCTAATCTGGAGAATGTCAACACTCAAAAATCAAAGTGCATTTTTGCTCCATCTACTTTGCTTTTGGATCAAGGTAAAGTCGAAAAACATTAAATTCAACCACTGTAAGTCAGGTACTCTGTTTGAAACAATAAAATGGTTTTAAATGATTTTTTTAAAATTACATATTTCTCAGATTTCAGCCTCATCTTTCTGCATTAGAGAACTTGGGAAAAACGTCGTCTGCCACAGTCATGGGTTTCATTCAAGATGAGAACAAACAGTCTCAAGGTGCTTGGTATTTCTGGGAAAAGCCATAGGATTCCTGAACAGTAGTTAGAAATTCCTCTGGACTTCAATTTTACAGTCCCTGAAAACAATCACATTAAATAGCTATTGGACCCAAGTGTATGTTTGCTTCTGTATCTCATCAATATAATGTGAGCTTTGCCAGAACAGGGACATAATTTTGTCTTTGCAACGTGAGTTCCATGTGACTCATAATAAACACAAAGATATGGATGGATGTGTTGCAGGATGGAAGGGAGAGATGATATACTGTATGGAAACTGAAAGATAGGTGTGAACATAGCCTGAGGGAATTAATGCAGTGAGTAGGAGAGAGTTACACTCTGGGGAAACAGCCTGACAAAATTGTATGACATGTAAAGTGAAATGGGAGAGGGAGAGTATGGTTTAGAAAACTGCAGGAAAAATGGTAAAAGCAACATTGAGGAAGGCTTTAAATGTTCTCAATCAAACATAGGCAGTCAAAACTTTCAAACAGTGTCAAAAACGGAAAGGATTTGCATTAGGACAATAACATAAGCAGTAATTGAATATAGTCAAAAACTCCCATCAGGGTAATCAATAGTGAGCTGATATTTAAGCTTGAATACTGACAGACAACATTTGAGAAAGAAGACAAGATTTGAGGTTTTATTATTTTCAGTTTGATGTTCATCTGAAACAGTATCAGCAGTTCTGACATGACTCAATTTTACACAAGATGTGAATAATATATGTAATTAGAGTATGTATGATTTTCTCTGGGTGTGTGGAGTGTTCTAGTAAGTACAGTTTCAAAAACTAAAAAGATGTCTGAAACAGAAAATTTAGCCAAGAGATAGATATCAACAATGCCTTTAAAAGTTAAATATAAGGAGCTGGTGAGGGTTAAACCCTTGCCTGTAACACCAGCATCCCATATAGGCACCTGTTACTGTCCCAGATGCGCCCTTTCTAATCCAGCTCCCTGCTGATGGCCTGGGAATCAGCAGCAGATGGCCCAAGTGCTGGGCCCTTACACCCATGTTGTAGATGCAGATGAAGCTCCTGGCTTCTGCCTGGCCCAAACTTGTCCATTTACAGGAGTGAACCAGTAGATGGAATCTCTCTCTCTTTCAACTATGACTTTTAAATAAATAAATGCATCTTTTAAAAAATTAAGTGTAAGATGACAGCAAAGTTAAAATAATTGAATAAGGAGTCCTGATATGGTCAGATCTACAAGCAGAAGGAGGAAAGACAAACGGCAATGATTAGGATGAAGACTTTGAGCTCTCCAAGACACATAAGAGTATTTATTGAGTATTGTCTGTCTGGAGGCCAACTTGATGCATGCTTTTTCTTCTAATTGTTATATTAAACTTGAGAATAATTTCTCATTTTAATAGCGCCCCAGAGAAATTTTTAAAAAATCTATCTTAAGTTATGGTTTCTGTCTGACAGTAAGTAATTTAACCCCCATCTGTCTATATCCTAAGCCTGAGAGAGAAATATACTGGGATCAGCAGCTAATGTGGATCAAGGCACCAAAAATTGGTGCCCTCCATGTGATCTTGCTAGTGATAATTACAGAACACCAAACTTTATAAATCAGAATGTTCAATCATTTAAAGTCAATTCTTTTAAAAACATTTTGCCAATTACTATGCTTCTACTAGATAATAGAAATAAACATGTTTAAAATGAGGACTTGGTAATGAGATTCAAAAATGACAGCCCCATGTATATGCTTTCATGTGCGTGTATAGATGCTCACAACGTTGGGCCATTCAAACCCTACCTCAGAATATTAGAGCTCTATGACTAATTAGCTTAAAAAATTCTGAAGTAACTGAAATGACACTTATGAGGAAAAATAAGAGGAACAGAACTTTCAAAACAGGAAATAGACATAAGTATGTGGCCCCAGAGATGCCTAGGATGATGGAATTGAAATCTATGACTTCGTGTTGACCGCCTCCTCTGGTTTGTTTCCTGAGTTGGGAACTAGATCCGGCAGACAGCATTTCCAGTACTTTAGTACCATTGTGAAATCATCATACAGTTTCTGGGGCTCGCTGTTTTTGAGAAAGCATCTGGGGCCTACAGTCTACAGGCTTTTGTGAAGAAAATGGGCCCTAGGACACGACTGTCCTTATGTTAGGTCATGCTTATTTTTTAGTGTTAATGCCATTTCCAATACCATGAACATAACATAGGCCTTTAAGGGGCCAAATGACATTTGATTTTTTTTTAAGATCTGATAATGGTTTATCTTTATTAGTGCTAGAAATTTTATGATTATAATTTTTTCACACTAATTGAAATGGGGGGTGGCATTATTTTGTTTTAAATGTTGCTAACCTGATGGGAAGTATATTTATAATTCATGATAAAGCAGTTCAATTAACCTTTTGCACATGCTGTGTGTTGGTATAAGCTGCTTATTTCTGCCATCTGCTTCACTTGAGACATTTAATTCTCTGATGCTACTATCAAATAGAAGGGTTTGGATAATGCTTGATTTATTTGGTGTTTTTATACATAAATGGTTATGTGTCTGTCATTGTGACTATAATTTATAAGGCAAGGATATTGCAGAAGGACACAATTTTTACTTATGAGATAATACATATTTCAAATTTATCATGATAAATTCACTTAAATTTTTTAAACACATTTATTTAAAGGGCAGAGACACAGAGATGAAGAGATTGTCTATCTGCTGGTTCCCTCCTGAAATGACTGTAATGGCCGTGGCTGGGCCAGGCTGAAGATGGAAATGGGAACTCCAGCTAAGTCTCCTATGTGGCTGACGGAGGCCCAGGCACTTGGGTCATCTTCTGCTTTACCAGGCGTAGTAGCAAGGATCTGAATTGGAAGTGGAGCAGCTGGGACCCAAACTGGAAATATTGTGTGCTGATGTTAAAGGCAGCAGCTTAACCTGTGTACCACAATGTGGTCCCCTTAACTGTTGAAGTCTTATTTCCTTTATCAGTGCTTCTCAACTGTTTCATTAAGGAATTATCTAGCTAGAGGCTAAGAACATCTATTGATGAAATACTGCCTTAGGCTAGAACTTTTTTCTGGCAAACTGTTAGCTACCTTGATTTGAGGAGGCCCCACTAAAAAAATATTCAGAAGTACTTGTTCATGTTTTCAGAAGTACTTGTTCATGGGGCTGGTGCTTTAGTGTTGTAGATTAAACTTCCACTTGTGGCACCAGCATCCCATATGCTCCACTTGTGATCTAGCTCTCTGAATGGCCTGGGAAACAGTAGAAGATGGTCCAAGTATTTGGGAGACCCAGAAGAAGCTCCTGGCTTTAGATCACCCTAGCTCTGGCCATTGCCACCATTTGGAAAGTGAACCAGTGGATGGAAGACCTTTCTCTCTCTCTCTCCTTCTCTCTGTAACTCTACCTCTCAAAAAAAAAAAATCTTAAAGTACTTGTTCATTAAAGATACCCTAAAACTAGTGGTTAGCACAATGTCTAGTATATAATAAATTCTTTTTGGTAGATAGCATAGAATCATAGATCTTTAAAAATCTGTATTTATATATTTGAAGATGGAGGAAGGGAGAGAGAGATCTTTCATTTGCTGATTCACTTCCCAAATGACAGCAACAGCAAGAACTGGGCCAGGCTAAAACCAGGAGCCAGGAATTCCATAGAAGTCTCCTACATAGGTGTCAGTGGCCCAAAGACTTGAGCCATCAACTACTTTCCCAGGCACGTTAACAGGAAGTTGGATTGGAAGTAGAGCAGCTGGGAACTGAACCGACACTCCAATTTGGGATGCCTGTGTCACAAGTAAAAGCTTAACTGCTGTACCTCAATGACAAGCCCAGAATTATAGTTGGTTTGGTAGATACCAGGTCATTAAAATATTCTAATCTAAAGGAATAAAAACCCAGTGACCAAATCAATTAGGAAAATACTTATCTTTATGGTCCTTCTTACCTTTTTGAATAGCCTAGCCCCCTCTAGCATCTCCTTAGGCCAGTTTCTGCTTTTTGAGCATCTTCATAGGTTCGTGCCTACTCCTCTGTCTGCAACTTGTGGACTGATGACTGTTTCATGTGGTGCAAGGCCTGAGCCAAGTCCACAGAGATGCTTTCTAGTGTAATAGCTAAGACAAACCCCGGAACTAACTCTGATGAAGTATGAAGCAGATGAGCACACAAGAAGGCAGTTTTAGGGGAAAAAAGTTTATTAGGAAAGATAGGAAACTCCTGTTCATATATTCAGGATGGGAAAGAGTTCTCCTGGTGTCTAGTGCTAGGGGATTATATATGTAAAACAAGAATCATTTCTCCCACAGCAAGAAAAAGCTCTTTTTTGGCTTGTTGGGGAACCTGTTTATCTTCACAGTACTCCCTAGGCTGGTCACAGACACTTGCAGTCATCTGGCCTTGGATGTGGCCTTGAATGCAGAGCCTACTTACTAATTTACTAATGAGCAAAACTCTTTAAGTCTCGTTCATTATCAGACCTGCTTCCTAGCTCAGGCTGGTCTCCCAGCGAGATTAAGAAAACCGTTCACATTACCGGAGGGGCCCTCTGTCCTCTCTGACTTCCTGTCCTTTCCCATTCTAAGAAGATTCCTTCATTTCAGTTGGGAAGGATTTTAACAGTGAGAATTCTATGCTTTGGAATAGGACATAATTAGGCAGAATGTGTGCATTTTTGCAGTATTTTCAGATTGCCTATTTGTTCTATGAGTTTTGCCGATTTTAATAACCAACCCATGAATGTATTTGTCTGATGTTGTGCTGGTCCTGAGAGGAGTTCCTGTGTATATAATATGATAATTACATGCCAAAGGTCATTGAATTAATGAGAAAAATACCATCAAGGTGAAATTAGAAAACACTGTACCTCATTAGCAGAAAAGCAGAACTCTTGTTTGTACAAGATGGCACTGGAATTCTATATGGGCAGTTGTTCAAGTCCTGACTACTCCACTTCTGATCCAGTGCTCTGCTAATGCACCTGGGAAAGCACCATAAGATGGCCATGTACTTGGACCCCTGCATCCATGTAGGAGACCTGGAGGAAACTCCTGGTTCCAGTCTTTGGATCTGTCTAGCCCCAGGTGTTGGCATTCATTTGGGAAGTGAACCAGTGAATGGAAGATTGTGTATAACTCTGCCTTTCAAATAAATGTTTTTTAAATTCACATTCAGTCATAAAATTTTGGAGACTGTAGGCTGAATAAACCCAGGAAATGCTTTATCTGATACCAGTTTCCTTTCACACTACATCTTTGTCAGGTTATCTTTGTAGAGGCTGATACAAATCAGTTTCTTTCTCTGAAAGAACACATGAAGAGAGTGTTTTTAGGTAGGTTGATACTTAGCATACTACTGGATTTTCTTGTCCTAAGGCCTTGACATTTTTGGGAAAATTTTTATTCTAGATAATTTCATATTGTTAATGCTTTTATGTAAAGTGATATTTGTTACCCATTTATAGTAATATATTTGTACACTTAAATAGAAGATACATAATTTTCCAAATTATAAAATAAAGCTCAAATAGAACTTTAAAATGGTGTAGACAGTTTTTACTGTTAAATGCAAGATGATAAGATTTTGGGTAAATCTTGAAACAGTTTAGAAGTGTGTTCATGGAGATTGAATGTTTGTATTATCTATTCCAGTAATTGGAACCTAGAAATAATTAGACTGCAGACTTTATAAAGTCATTATGATTTTTTTTCTTTTTTACTTGAAGCAATTGATTACTTTAATAGATATCATCATCTGTAAAAGTTGTAATGCCTGGAGGAGGTTTCTGCATATTATAAAAGGAATTCAACATTCAGATGATCTCATACTAATCTTCCAGTTTTCTTGTGTCCTTTAACTTAAGTGATTGAAAGAGCTTCATTTTATAACAAGCTGCACAAGATTTCATGTTGACTAGAGATTTACTTAATAATAAATTTGTACTGTATATTTTCTGGACTTCACGGGTTTTGGTGAGTGTAAAATAAACAAAACTAGCCTGGGGGTTTATCATGACCCAAAAGATACATTTCCTGCACCCGAAAGCATGCATTTTGCAAATGTCCCAATGTGCTGGTGCCTATGGCTGTAAATGTACTAAGTCATAAGCTGGTAAATGACTTTGGAAATTAGTTGGAGGTTAATTCTCTGCCTCATTAACCCCTAAAAATAGACAAACTATAATTGATTTTGATAGCATTTGTGAATAACTTTTTTCTATTTAATAATGGAGGTGTGTTTGAAAAGCATCCTCTGGATACAGCACAATTAAATGGATAGCAATGAGATATCATTGAGAATTCTTATTTCTGTATAACCCAAACTCTACTTTTAGCATTTTTTATTTTCAATTAACTTTATACACAGAAGCCCAACTCTACGCTAAGTAAAGATTTCAACAATTTGCACACACACACACACACACACACACACACAACTGTTTGAGACAATTTTTACAGTTAACACTCGTAATACAATTCACTGAGGACAGAAGCCCTGCATGGGAAGTTAGTGCACAATGACTCCTGTTGTTAACTTAATGATTAACACTCTTATTTATATATGACATAAGTGACACCTGAGGCTATTGACATGAGCTACTTAGGCTCTTTTTGAACCCACAAATTCCATCAGAGTTTATGCAAGGCCATGAGCAAAGTAGATGATCTCTCCTCCCTTCAGAAAGAAGTATCTCCTTTGATGGTCATTTCTTTCTGTTAGGGTCTAACTCAAGAGATCCCTCATGTAGAACATTTTTTGCCATAGTGCCTTGGGTTTCCCTGCCTGAAATGCTCTCATGGGATTTTTCAGCCAAAACAGGATGACTTAAGGGCTGAATCCGAGGTCAGACTGCTACTTAAAGTGATTGTCATTCTATGAGTCTGCTGTGTGGACTGCTTCCCATGTTGGAACACTCTCTTCTTTATAATTCTATTATTATTAACAGACAGTTGATCCTATTTATATAATCACTTTAACACTTAATCCTATCTATATGTTCACCTTAACACTTATCATCGGCATTGTAACACTTAAAATGACACTTTCACCATCCAGCTTAATGGGATTTGAAGTCCCTTGGCAAGTTTTTAAAAGCACCCTCAGAAGTAAGTACATAAGAATGTTACAAACTTCCTCCTTTCTCTCTATTCTTACTCTTATTTTTTACTGAGATCTATTTTCAATTGACTTTATACACATCTGATTAACTAAGTTAATGAGTTCAGCAAATACCATGAAAAAAAAAAAAACTGTTCCTCAACAGTCAAGACAAGGGCTGTTCAAGGAATTGCTTCTTGAAGTGTCAGTTTAACTTCTATAGATTTCCTATTTAGGTACTCTTACATATTATAGGTCAGGGAGGACGTATGGTATTTGTCCATTTCAGAGTGGCTTATTTCACTAAGTATCATGTTTTTCAGATTCATCCATTTTGTTACAAATGACTGTATTGTATTTTTTATACCAGTGTGCAGTATTCCATTATGTACATATCTCATAACTTCTTTATCCAATCAACCCAGAATACTATTTAGGTTGATTCTATATCTTACCTATTGTGAACTGAGCTGCAATAAACATAAGGGTACAGATAAATCTTTAATTTCCTAATTTCATTTCTCTTGGGTATATTCTCAGGAGTGGGATGGCTGGGTCATATGGTAAGTTTCTATACTGATTTCTGAGGTAACTCATACTGTGTTCCAAAGTGGCTTTAGCAGTTTACATTCCCACCAGCGGTAGATTAGGATACCTTTGTCCCTTCATTCTCATCAGCATTTGCTGTTTGTTGATTTTTGTATGAAAGCCATTCTAACTAGGGTGAGGTGAAACCTCATTGTGGTTTTGATGTGAATTTCCCTGATGGCTAGTGATTATGAACATTTTTTCACGTGTTTGCTGGCCACTGGAATTCTTCTTTTGAAAAATGTCTGTTTAAATCCTTAGCCCATTTCTTCACTGGGTTGGTTGTTTTGTTGTTATTGAGTTTCTTGATATCTTTTTATAGTCTGGTTATTAATCCTTTATCAGTTGAATAGTTTGCAAATAATTTCTCCTATTCTGTCGGTTGCCTCTTCACATTCCTGAACGTTTCCATTGCAGTACAAAATCGTCTCAATTTGATGTAATTCCATTTAATAATTTTGGCTATGATTGCCTGTGCTTATAGGTCTATTCCAAGAACTCTTTGCCTATGCCACTAACCTGCAGGGTTTCATCAATATTCTTTAATAATTTGATGTCAAGTCATACACTTAGGGCTTTTTATTTAAAATAATTTACTTATTTGAGAGGTAGAATTACAGACAGTGAGAGGGAGAGACAGAGAGAAAGTCTTCTTTCCATTGATTCACTCCCCAGATGGCCGCAACAACTGGAGCTGCATCAATCTGAAGCCAGGAGCCAGGTGCTTCTTCCTGGTCTCCCATGTGGGTTCAGGGGCCCAAGGACTTGGGCCATCTTCTACTGCTTTCCCAGGCCACAGCAGAGAGCTGGATTGGAAGAGAGGCAGCTGGGACTAGAACCAGCAGCCATATGGGATGCCGGCACCGCAGGCGGAGGATTAACCTACTGCACCACAGAGCCAGCCCCTAGACTTAGGTCTTCTATACCAAATTTGCTCAGAATTTTCATTATGAAAGTATGCTGAATTTTATCAAAAGGTTTCTCTACATCTCTTGTTCTTAGTTTGTAATATGACACATCACATTGATTTTGTGAACACTGAACCACCCCTGCATACCAGGGATATATGCCAATTGGTCTGGGTGAATGATCTTTCTGATGTGTTGTTAGATTTGATTGGCTTTTTAAAAAAAATTTTGTTGATGATTATTGTATCTATGTTTGTTATAGAAATTGGTCTGTAGTTTTCTTTCTCTGTTGGATCTTTTTCAGGTTTAGGGATTAAGGTAATGCTGTCCTCTTAGGAAGAATTTGGGAAAATTCCCTCCCTTTCAATTGTTTTGAATAAGTTGAGAAGGACAGTTAGTTCTTTAAATTTCTGGTAGAATTCAGCAGTGAAGCCATCCAGTCCTTGGCTTTTCTTTGTTGGGAGTTTCTTTATTACTGATTCAATTTCTTTCTTGGTTATGGGTCTGTTTAAATTTTCTGTCTTCCTGACTCAATTTAGGTAGGTTGTATGTGTCCAGGAATCTATGCATTTCTTTTAGGCTTCCCACTTTTTTAGCATACAGCTCCTTGTAGTGATTTCTGATGATTCTTTTTATTTCTTTGGTGTCTGTTGCTACATTTCTTTTTTCATGTCTAATTTTATTGATTGGGGACTTCTTGTGTTTTTGGTTAGTTGGTCCAACGATCTGTCAGTTTTGTTTATTTTTTTCAAAAAACCAGCTCTTTGTTTTGCTGGGGTTTTTTTTGTATTTTTTGTTTAAATTTTGTTGATTTCTTTAGTTTTTTTAAGATTTATTTATTTATTTAAAAGTCAGAGTTACACAGAGAGAAGGAGAGGCAGAGAGAGAGAGAAGGGTCTTTCATCTGCTGGTTCACTCCTCAATTGGCTGCAATGGCTGGAGCTGCACTGATCCGGAACCAGGAGCTTCTTACGGGTTTCCCAAGAGGGTGCAGAGGCCCAAGGACTAGGGCCATCTTCTATTGTATTCCCAGGCCATAGCAGAGTTGGCTCAGAAGTAGAGCAGCCAAGACTCAAACCTGAGCCCATATGGGATGACACTGCAGATGGCAGCTTTATCTGCTACACCACAGCGCTGGCCCCTCTTCTCTAGTTTTAATTGATTGTTTTTTCTTGGTTGAGTTTGGTTTGCTGTTTTCCAAGATTTTTGAGAAGCATTGATAGCTTATTTATTTGGTGCCTTTCTAATTTCTTGATGTAGGAACCAATTGCTATAAATTTTTAACATTACAAATTGTAACGTGTGAAAATGGTCTAGTTTTCCAGATAACTATTTTTCATTTAATTCAAATATCAACAAATAAAACTAATAATCTCTCAGTACATAGTTTTACACAAAGAAGTAGCAACATCCATGTATATCCATTTATATGTAAGAGATCACAGAATTAAGAAGTCAGAACAATTCTCCGGAAGAGCTGTATTCTAAAGTGAAACTTGAGTAGATGGTAAATTGATTAGCTACATGTTCATCCTCATGAATTTTGTTCAACAGTTACATTGAAAGTCAAAGTCAACATTTTCCATGTACATGAATTCTAGTGTCTCAATAGCAAATTATTTGTATATATATTTTATGTATATGTACATTTTTGTTTGTAAAATTGAGTTTGTAAAATAGAGACTTTTTAAAATTTATTTTAATTATTAGTTTTTAACGGATTCAAGGTACTTTGTGGATAGAATTCTAAGAACATAATGATAATCCTTTCCTCTCTTTATATTTTAGTTCTCCTCTCCCCCTCTCCTCCTCCTTCCTTCTCCCTTTCTATTTTTTTTAGTCCTTGAGATATTTTAAATTTACATTACAGTAAGAATGCTTCATACTTCACCAAATAAGAAACATAAAAAGTAAAAACACCCTTCTGTAGTACGAATATAGACAATAGTTATAAACAGTAGTGAATGGAAAAATTATTATTTTACCCATATAAAAACATTAAAGTAATTATGTACATATTTAATTACTTACAGTATTAAGTCATTCTATATACTATACAAGTCCATACAGTATCAAACATTCTAAACCACTGGTTTGACAAAGGGATAACACAAAGTTTTGCAAAACAATATTTGCAGAAATACTGACACACAGACATTTCTTGTTTCTTTTTTTTTTTTTAACTTTAGCTCCCTCATATAAAGGGAGAACATGTGGTGTTTGCCTTTCTGGGTCTAGTTTGTTTCCCTCAACATGTCCTCCAATTATGTCCATTTTGCTGCAAATCATAGAATTTCATTTTTATGGCTGAATTAATAGACTATTATCAATATAATTAATATCACATATTAAATGTGATATATATATCACATTTTCTTTATCAATTAATGTGATAATGGACACCTTGGTTGAGTCCCAATTTTGGCTGTTGTGAACAGTTCTGGTATGAACATGATGGTGCAGGTATCACTTTGATACGTTTTGTTTAAGTCTTTTGGAAATATAACCAATATTGGGATTGGATCTCATTTTCTAATAAATTTCCAAACTGTTTTTCACAGTATGTAACTGTTCAACTTTGTGTCCATCTTTGTCTGCATTTAGTACTGGCTGTTTTTTAGATTTTAGCTCTTCTGACAGGGGTTAGGTGATATTTCATTATGGTTTTGATTTGCGTTTTTCTGATCAGTAGTGACATTGAGCATTTTTGCATGTATTCAGTGGCCATTTATCTTTCTCTTGAGAACTGTCTATTAAAGACCTCTGCCAATTTCTCAAATGGAATATTAGTTTTTTTTTTTTTAAGTTGCTGGTATATTTAGGATAGTATTCCTTTGTCAGATGGTTTGCAATTTTTTTCCCCTTTCTATTGGGTGTGTCTTAATTTTATTGATCGTTTCTTTTGCTTTGCGAAAAGCCTCTGAGTATGATATAGTCCTGTTTAATTAGTTTTACTTTTGTTGCCTGTGCTTCAGGGGTCTTGCCCATGAAGTTGTAAGCTATACAAAAGTCTTGGAGTGTTTCCCCTACATTTTTCTTCCAACAACTTTATAGTCACAGTCTCAGTTCTTAAATTTAGTTCTTTGATTTATCTTGGGTTGATTTTTCCATATGGTGAGAGTTATGGATCTAATTTCATTCTTTTACCTGTATACATCCAATTTTTCAGCACTATTTATTGAAGAGACTATTGTTAGTCTACTATATGGTCTTGTCACTTCTGTCAACAATCAGTTGGCTATATTTATGTGGGTTAAT
Source organism: Sylvilagus floridanus (assembly GCA_949820135.1). NCBI lineage: Eukaryota > Metazoa > Chordata > Mammalia > Lagomorpha > Leporidae > Sylvilagus > Sylvilagus floridanus. Next base: position 28,958,818 of record OX463236.1, on the reverse strand, counting down.
CTCTGAGCTCTCTATTATGCTCCATTGATGCTATGTATTTTTTTCATTCTTTTTTTTTTTTTTCTTTTTTTTGGACAGGCAGAGTGAACAGTGAGGGAGAGAGAGAGAGAGAGAGAGAGAGAGAGAGAGAGAGAGAGAAAGAAAGGTCTTCCTTTTGCCGTTGGTTCACCCTCCAATGGCCACTATGACCTGCGCGCTGCAGCCGGCACACTGCGCTAATCTGAAGCCAGGAGCCAGGTGCCCCTCCTGGTCTCCCATGCAGGTGCAGGGCCCAAGCACTGGGGCCATCCTTCACTGCACTTGCTGGCCATAGCAGAGAGCTGGCCTGGAAGAGGGGCAACCAGGACAGAATCCTGAACCCCGACCAGGACTAGAACCCAGTGTGCCAGCGCTGCAGGCGGATGATTAGCCTATTGAGCCGCGGCGCCGGCCATGTATTGGTTTTTATACCAGCACCACACAATTATTATAGCTTAGTAGCATGCTTTGAAGTCATGTTCTATGATACCTTCAACTTGATTTTTCTTGTTTAGTATTGCTTTGGCTGTTCTGGTTTTTTTGTGATTTCATTTAATTTTAGGATTACATTTTCTAGTTCTGTAAAGAATGTCTTTGGTATTTTCGTAGGGATTGCATTGGATCTTTAGATTGCTTTAGGTAGGATAGACATATTAATGATAATGATTCATCCAATCTATGAGTAAGGAATACCTTTACATTGTTTTATTTGTCCTTGCTGGTTAATTCATCAATGTTATAAAATTTTCATTGCAGAGATCTTTCACTTCCTTCACTAAATTTATTTGATTGTTTGTGTGGCTATTGTGACTGGGGTTGTTCTGTTGAATTCTCTGAGTTCATCATTAACATACAAAGAAGCGAAGTTTTTAAAATATTTTTTAAAACTTTTTTTTTAATTTTATTTGAGAGAGAGAGTTACAGACAATGAGAGGGAGAGACAGAAAGGTCTTCCTTCTGTTGGTTCATGCCCCAGTTGCCTGCAATGGCCGGAGCTGCATGGATCCGAAGCCAGGGGCTTCTTCCTGCTCTCCCACGAGGATACAGGAGGCCAAAGACCTGGGCCATCTTCCACTGCTTTCCCAGGCCATAGCAGAGAGCTGGACTGGAAGTGGAGCAGCTAGGACTGGAACCAGCACCTATATGGGATGCCAGTGCCACAGGTGGAGGATTAACCTATTGCCCCATGGGGCTGGCCCCAAAACTACTTTTTTGTTTGTTTTGTAACCTTCAACAATACTGAATTGGTTTATCAATTCTAATAGCTTTTTGGTGGAATGTTTAGGTTTTTACATGCACAATATCATGTGGTCTGCAAATGTGAACAATTTTCAATTTGATGCCTTTTTTTTTTCTTTCTCCTCCCTAAGTGCTCTTGCTAAATCTTCCAGCATTTTATTAACAGTGGCAAAAGTGAACATCCTTGTCTTGTTTCAGATCTGAAGGGAAATGCTTTCAGCATTTGCCCATTCAGTATGATATTAATTATTGGTCTGATGTATACAGCCTTTATAATTTTGAGGAATGTTCCTTCTATACCCAATTTGTAGAGGCTTTCCATCATGAAGGGATGTTGACTCTTTTTTAATAATTTCTCTGTGTCTTTCGAGGTGACCATGCAGTTTTGTTCTTCATTCTATTAATGTGATTTATGATGTTTATAGATTGACACTTGTTGAACCAGCCTTGCATTTCTGTGATAAATTCCACTTATTTGTGATGTATGATCTTTTTGATGTGGTTTTGCATTCAGTTTGCTAGTACTCTGTTGAGAATCTTGGCATCTATGTTCACTAAAGATGTAGATCTGTAGTTTTCTTTTTGTGTCTTTGGTTTTGATATCAAAGTAATGGTGGCCTCATAAAAAGAATTTGGCAGAGTTCCGTTCTGTTTAATACTGTGAAATAGTTTGAAGAGTATTGGAATTTATTCCTCTGTGAATGATTTGTAGAATTCTGTATTAAAGCCATCAGATCCCAGATTTTTCCTTAATGGGATATTTTGATAACTACTACAATTTCATTGCTTGTTATGGGCCTGTTTAGGTTTTCTATATCTTTTTAAGTTAATCTTGGTAAGTTATAAGTCCTGATATTTATCCATTTCTTGAAGGTTTTCAAGTTTATTACCATGTAATTCTTCGTAGAAGCTTCTTATGATCCTTTGTATTTCAGTGGTATCAGTTGTAATGTTTACTTTTTCATTTCTAACTTGATTTGATTTTTTTTTACATTGTTAGTTTGGCTAGAATTTTATCTTTTATCTTCAAAAAACCCAACTATGTGTTGTGTTGATTTTTTTTTTTTTACTTTTAATTTCATTGATTTCTGCTCTGATCATTATTTCTTGCCTCCTGCTTGTTTATGGTCTGGTTTGTTCTTGTTTTTCTAAGTTTTCTAGGTGGATCATTAGATCTTTGAGACATTTCTTTTTTCTAATGTTAGTGCTTTATGTTATAAACTTCTCTCTTAATACTGCTTGTGCTGTATCTCAGATTTTAATATATTCTTTTTTCATGTTCATTTGATATTTCAAGAAGATTTTTCATATCCTCTTTAATTTCTCTAATGACCCATTGAGTATTCAGTAGCATGCTTACTTTCAAAGTATTGATGAGTATTCCATTGTTGTTCTTGTTGTTGATTGCTAGTTTTATTCCTTTACTGTCTGAAAAGATACCTGGTGTGATTTCAGTCTTTTTAAATTTGCTGAGACTTGATTTGTGGCCTAATAGGTGGTCTATCCTAGACAGTGTTCAATGTGGTGATGAGAAGAATGTGTATTTGGTAGCTGTTGGGTGAAATGCCCTTTAAATGTCTGGTAGATCCATTGGCTCAAAAGTGTGTTTCCTCTCCAATGTATCTTTACTGATGAGAGTGGGGTGTTGAAGTCACACACTGTTGTATTGGAGTCTATTTTTGCCTTTATGTCTAATAGTGTTTTCTGTATATACCTGGTGGCCTTGTGTTGGGTGCATATATATTTATGATGAATCTTGCTGAATAGAACCTTTGATCAAAATTTAATGTCCTTCTTTATCTCTTTTTTACAGTTTTTGCTTTAAAGTATATCTGATATCAGTATGGCTATATATGCTCACTTCTGGTTTCCATTTGCCTGGTATATCTTTGTCTAACTATTCACTTTGGGTTTGTGTGAATCTTTGTTTTTGAAGTGAGTTTTTTTACAGGTATCATTTAGGGGGGTCCTGGTTTTTTATCCATTCAGCCAACCTAAGTCTTTCATGTGGTGAATTTAATCAATTTACATTCAAGATTAGTGTTGATATGAACTAAGACCTGACATTTTGCTGATTGGATAATGATTCTACTGCTCTTGTGGTGAATATGGTAGTGAAACACATTTAATATTTACTTCTAATGCAGGACAACCTTTAGTACTTCTTGTAAGGCTGCTGTGGTGGTGGTTAATTTTCTCAGTATTTGCTTGTCTATAAAGTACTTTATTTCTCCTTTACTTTTAAAGTATAGCTTGCTGAATATAATATTCTTGGTAATAAGTTTTTCTTTTAAGACCTTGAAAATATCAACCCACTTTCTTCTAGCCTATAGGGTTTCTGCTAAGAAGTCTGATGTTAATCTAATTGACTTTCCTTTATATGTAACTTGATGGTTTTCTTACTGTCTTTAAAATTCCTTTCTTGTCTTTAACTTTTGACAATTTTACTACAGTATGCCTTCGAGAAGACATTTTTTGGTTGAAGCTACTTGGGGTTCTTTACATTTCTTGTACCTGGATATCCATGTCTCTCTTAAGAACTGGGAAATTTTCAACTGTGTTTTCATTCAGCAGGTTCTCAATGCCTTCTTCTTTATCTTCAAATTCAGAAATACCTATAATGCAAATATTTGTTCATTTAATAGTATCCCATATTTTTGTATACTTTCTTCATTCTTTTTAATTATTTTCTCTTCATTTTTGTCTAGTAACTTCGAAATTCCTGTTCTTGAAGTCAAAAATTCTTCACTCAGTCTTTTGTTTTTTAAAGCTCTCAATCATATTTTTCTTTTTTCTTTCTTTTTTTTTTGACAAGCAGAGTTAGAGAGAGAGAGAGAGAGAGAGAGAGAGAGAGAGAGAGAGAAACAAAGAGAAAGGTCTTCCTTCCATTGGTTCACCCCCCAAATGACCACTGCAGCCGGCATGCTGTGCCGATTTGAAGCCAGGAGCCAGGTGCTTCCTCCTGGTCTCCCATGTAGGTGCAGGGCCCAAGGACCTGGGCTATCCTCCACTGGCCTCCCAGGCCACAGCAGAGAGCTAGACTGGAAGAGGAGCAACGGGGACAGAATCTGGTGCCCCAACCGGGACTAGAACCCGCAGTGCCTCTGCCACAGGTGGAGGATTAGCCTAGTGAGCTGTGGCACTAGCCCATCATATTTTTCGTTATTTTACTTTTTGGAAATGTCCTCTCCAAAATTTCTGTTTAGTATTTAATGAGTTATATCTCCTTAGTTATGTTTTCATTCACATCACTCGTTGGTTTCCTCATTTCTTTAATCTGTCTGTATTCTCTTGCATCTTGTCGAGTTTCCTTACAATCTTTATTTTGAATTCTACAAACGCCATTTCATAGATTTTTCTTCAGTTTGGGATCTAATTCTGGAGGCATACTGTGTTCTTTTGGAGGTGTCGTGTACCTTGTTCATGTCTCATGTGTCCCTATATTGATGTCTGCCCACCTGGTGTGCTCGTCTCCTACATGGAATAAGTTTTATTGGAAAACAGTATGTGGTTTAGTGAGAATGCAGGGCATATCTTGTCTTATTGCTTTGGCTTTGGTTCTAAGTGAGCCCATGAGTACAGTCTCTGAGTGATTTTTTCATCATTATGTCAGCTGTGTATATAAGTGATAACAGTGATCTAGTCTGCTGCAGTTCATAGGGATAGAAGTATGGTTTTGGGATGAATAAAGTTTTCCTCGGATGTGTATCTTTTTCCTACATAGACTTCAGTGTCAGGCTCCCTGAGGACTGTGACACACAAGACCTTATTCTTGGTACTGAGGGAGACACACATGGCTGCCCTCTTCCCCTATTGAGAAGCCCGAGTGATGCCAGGTGTTGTGGCACCAATTGCTTTGGCTCTAGCTCTGTGTGATAAGGATGGACCTTTCCTCAGGTCCTGCTGGGAGAGTCCAACTGGTTCTATGGCTTATAAGGACAATCCCAGTCCTAGAACTAGAGGATAAACTGGACCCTGTTTCAGTCCTACAAGGTAACTATAAGGTGTATACTATATATTATATATACTATACTATATATAATATATATAGTATAGGAGACTTCACTCTGGAGGGCATGAGTCCAGAGAGGTAGAATGCTGGTAGGTTCTTCCCTGTGTCCACTGGCTGGATTCCAGTGGCACTGACAAATTTAGAACAAATTGTTATAGTCTTAGTATTGCAGGGTATAGTGGTCATTACCTAGATCTCCCAGGGTGGGAGTGGATTATTTTTTATGAACTATTTCTAGTGTTAGTCCTCAGCAGCTTAGATGAATCCTCCTGGCTCAGATAGAGTGCATGAGTGTAGCTCTGACGCTAATGCCCCCAAACTCCCACAGTTGGAGGATGCAGGGGGTCTGTCCTTGGCTTCACACATTGCCCTGACTGTGATGCTGGTGGGAGCAGAAAAGGGTTGCTCTGCAAGGCCTTTTGCTTCCTGGGATGGCACCCTGTGCAGATTGGGGAAGGGGGAAAGGAAAGCAATGTGGCTTCCCTGCTCCAAGCCCGGCAGTCGCTTAGACGCTAATCAGCTCTCCAGGCACATCAGCAGAGGTCTGGATAGAAAGTGGAGCAGCCAGAACTTGAACCGGTGCCCATGGAGGTTGCCAGCATTGCATGCAGCAGCTTAACCTGTTGAGCACATTCAAGTCCTCAAGAAATTCTTAATTCAGTATGGGCTACGTAATCCCTCATGTCCACCTGCATGATAGGCTTGTTGCAATGTATTCTCTTTTTATTTATGTAGTTTTTGTTTACAGCCTGAATCTTTTATTTGGTGAAGGATTATTTATGTGATGTGGAATGATCACCGGAGTCAAACATCTATAATATGTTATTTTTCGGACCATTAATTTTTGTTCTGTTAATACTTTTTACCATTAGTGTAGAGTTAAATGTGGTAATGTCCATAATGAAGCTAGGAGAGTGCCAGGAACTCAATGAATAGAGCTGAAATTAGTCTTGAGTTACCATAATGAAATACTGTAGATAGGATGGCTTAAATAATAAAAAAATATATTTTCTAAATATTATGGAAACTTTGGGGTGCTGGCTTATTGTTTTCTCATATTGGGTTCTTTTTGTGGCTTTGTGAATGGCTGCCCTCTTTGTGTGTCCTCGAGTGGTGGAGAGAGTAATCTCTTAGTTCTAGAGATGAGGAGTGGATTAAGACTCCTGTATCTTTCCTCATTTAACCCCAACTACTTCTTAAAGGCCCTGACACATTGAGAGTTAAAGTCTAAGCATACATACTTAGCACAACTACTTTTAGTATTAAAGTAACGTTAATATACTTGTTAGTATAAACTCTGTTTATCAGTAATGGAGATAGTATGACCATCTGTTTAAAATCTAACCATCTGAGTTGTCCTGTTTAAATTCAGTATCCTAGCTCTGAGTTTATTTATGAGGAAGCAAATAAAACATTTTCTTCCTTTTGAGGTTTTAACTCTGAACTGTATTTGAAATAGAGACTGAGTAGCAACACAGCCTGCACACCTGGGTATGATGGCTGTGTTATAATAGCTTTTGACTTTTATGGCTTTAGTAGAGACTGTAACTGCTTTATCAAGGCTACTTCAGAGTCAGCTGCTTAAATAATTGAAATTTGCTCAAAATAGCCCTTACTGAAAATTTCCTTCTTTGTAATTTGGGCTGCTGCCTCATGCACTCAGCTGTTCTTTTAGGTTTTTAGGTTTTTGATTGCTGTTGGACTGTGTTCTGCTCTTTCAGAGAGGCTACAAACATCAAGTATGGTTTTATTCCTCCATTGGCTACTTCATCACAACTTAAAATACGAGGAATGCATCTTCACAAATGAAATATTGGAGACATTTCTCAGTTACAAGTAATAAAGCAAATGTAAATTCTATATAAGACACAATATCTTAAATACTAAAATTCCTAGGTGAATTAAACACCCCCAGCAGAAGATGAAATAAATGAAATGAAAGATTAGGCCTTGAGACCTATTTGAATGAAAAGAGATAGAAAAACCAAGATATTGTGTGTGTGTATGTGTGTGTGTGTGTGTACGAAAGAGAAGAAAAAATGAAGTGGGAAATATTAAAGAGAAAGATAATGAGTAGAAAAATATTAATATACACAAAGCCCAGAAGTAACCAAGCTAGTAAAACATACTGAATCTCAGATTTCAGAAGTGCTACAAAAACAAGGATGAAAAATGCAGTGAGAGTGACAGCTAGACACATCATAATGAAATTCCTGGCAAATGCAGAGAGAAACGTGAAATCAGGAGAAAAGAGACACCTTTCCATCTGGGGAAGAACAGTAATTCCAAGATCTTCTCCATTGAAATAACGAGAGACAGAAGGTAATTGGGTGCTATGTACTATTCAAAAAAAAAAAAAAACAAAAACAAAAACAAAAAACAAAAAAAACTGTTTCCAGATCTTAACACAACTGTTTTACCTACCTAAGTCCAAATACCATTTTTGGTAGGCAACATCTGAGAGAATTTATTGTCCACAAACAAACATCAAAATGTATTAGATTTCCTCAGGCAGAAAAAATCTCAGGAAACCACACAGAAGTATCACAAAGAATAAAGAGCCAAAGAACAAATATGTGGAACAAGTATGTTGACTTTATAAAACAGTACTAGTAGCGTGTTTTGATATATAATTACATATAAATATACCTAGAAATTAGGTCTATGTAAAAATAACAATTTCATATTATGAGAAATTAAATTATTAAATAAGTATAAATGTTCTAGTTTATATAGCATGAACCAATGTTGTGAATGTCTGATTTCCCCAGTATATAGATTCAACACAATCCCCAATCAAAAATCAAGCATATTTTTCAACTTTCCTTGTGAAAATTAATATTAGATGCAATGAGAGGAGAAAGGAATCTTACACTAAAAATCAAAGTGAATGTCTTACATTAATAGATTTCAAAGTCTACTGAAGAGCACTAGAAAGTTCTGCTACATGGGAAGAAAGTAAGACAAATGGAAAATTGGAATTGATTTTTTAAAGTCCAGCCAAGTACCAGAGACATGCACTAACACCTGGTTTGTAGAAAAAAAAATCAGTAGGGAAGTGATGGTTCATTCAGAGGGCAGTACAAGTTCAGTCACACATCTGTGTGTTAAAAAGTTTTGATCCCTACCCTGTTTCCTAGAAAACAATAAATAATATTATAGGTTTAAAAGTTTCACCAGTATATTAAAAAGAAATGACCTTTTTTCATGTGGTATTGACCACATTTTTTTTTTGTTTTAAAGATTTTATTTATTTTAGAGGTAGAATTACAGACAGAGATACAGAGAAAAAGGTCTTCCACCCACTGGTTTACTCTCCAAATGGCCACAATGGCCAGAGCTGTGCCGATCAGGAGCCAGAAGCCCTTCTGGTCTTTGCTTGAGAGTGTAGGGGCCCAATTACTTGAGCAATCCCCTACTGTTTCCCAGGATGTAATAGAGAGATGCATTGGGAAAGGAACAGCCGGGACTAGAACTGGTGCCCATATAAATGCTGGCATCCCAGTGTAGGCTTAGCCTAATATGCCACAGTGTCACCCCCCAATTTCTTAAATCCCATTTAAAAATTACTAACACATAAAGTTTTTAATCATTAGAATACATTAAAATTAAAATTTTCTGTTTAAGGCACCATTATAAGCTGGAAAAGCAAAGGTACACAGTAAGATACCTACAGTGTGTACAATTTAATTAAAATGATGAGACTGCAAAAAAAATTACAAATCAATAAAGTAGAAAACTCAGCACAAAACTAGATAAAATATCTGAACAAAGATGAGACAAAAAGAATCCAAATGACCAAAAAGATAAAAACTCATTAGTAATCAGGTAAATCTGTTATAACTTGATAGCAGTTAAATGCCATAAAAAAGCTATAACTCAATAGCAGTAAAACACCATAAAAATTGGCTGAAACTAAAAAGAAAGTCAAAATAGAAATTTGGTATTGAATTCAATAAAATGGTTGTAGAATAAATGTAGCTCATTTGCAGTATTTGGAAAAACATGATTGCTCCCAATTATTTAATAACTTTTTATCAATGTTTACTATAGTTCAGTGTATATTCATGCTCTGCGACCAGCAATTTTCTCTTATCAGTATACTGACAGAACTGTGTACATAAGTTAATCAAAAGAAACATTCAGAAATGTTTACAGTCAAGTCATTAATTAGAGCTTGTAAGGGGAGATTGTCAAAATGTACATCAAGGGCTGGCACTATGATTTAGTGGATATAGCTGCCGCCTGCAGAGCTGGCATCCCATATGGGTGCTGGTTCAAGTTCCGGCTGCTCCACTTCCTATCCAGCTCTGTACTGTGGCCTGGGAAAGTAGTAGAAGATGGTCCAAGTCCTTGGGCCCCTGCTTCTGCATGGGAAACCAGGAAGAAGTTCCTGGTTCCTGGCTTCGGATTGTGGATAATTGTAGCTTCGGTTATTGTGGCCATCTTGGGAATGAACCAGCAGATTGAAGACCTCTCTCTCTCTTTCTCTCTCTCTCTCTACCTTTGCCTCCCTGTAACTCTGCCTTTCAAATAAATAAATCTTAAAAAAAAAGTACAAAAAATGAAAAATATTGTTAAATACATTACAGTGGGTGACTGCAACACCATTGTGAATGAACAGATTACCAGTACACAGAACAACATTACACACATAAAGATGAGAACAAGAAATTAGGTTTAGAACAATGGATATTGCGTTACTTATGTCATTGGAAAGTGGAGTTTGTCCCTGGGGGGTGGCATGGTTATAAATGGAAAAAGGATGGTGGGAGATCTGTGGGTGCTGACAATGTTCTGTGCTTGGATCACAGTGCTTTTTACATGGATTATTCACTTTCTGAACGTTTACTGACTTGCACACTTAGATACAGCTTCCTACCTACAAATGAATAACAGAAACACACCAGGAACCAATGTACTGGATGACAGAAAGCCATAACTTAATAAAAGAAAAAAAGCCATTAGCAAGTTGTAGAACAGTTCTATCACTCAATGATGAGTATCTTGGTAAATACATAGAATACCCCTGAAAGCTTATGTGGTTTTCATTTCTCAACTATGAACTCTTTTGACAAAGGTGACTTTACCATATTTCTGAAATATCCACATATTTGGATTTCAATAATAGTTCCAAGATTTCTATCATTCTTTCATAACTTCTACAGCCGAAAAAAAAAAGGCAGCTTGTGTTATGTCATTGTTTTTTTCAGTTACTGAACTAGTTTGAAATTTATTCAGATACGTTATTGACAACAAAGTTTTAGTTAAATATGTATTGTATAGCTATAATTTATTTGTTCTTAGATCTATTCTATAATTATTCTGCCATTATCAATGTTATCTTTTTTAAAAATATTTTTTGAAAGAGTTAGAGCTGGTGCTGTGGCTCATTTGGCTAATCCTCCGCCTGTGGCGCCAGCCCCCCGGGGTTCTAGTCCCAGTTGGGGCGCCAAGTCCTAGTTCTCTGCTGTGGCCCAGGAGGGCATTGGAGGATAGGAGACCCGGAGGAAGCACCCAGCTCCTGGCTTCGGACCAGTGCAGCAGCGGCCGTGGAGGCCATTAGGGGAGTGAACCAATGGAAGGAAGACCTTTCTCTCTGTCTCTCTCTCTCCCTGTCTATAACTCTCTCTCTGTCTCTCTCTCTGTCTAACTCTGTCAAAAAATTAAAAAAAAAGAAAAAGAAAAGGCAGATTTAGAGGGAGAGAGGTCTTCTATCTGCTGGTTCTGTTTCTAAATGGCTGCAACAGCTGAGGCCAGGCTACGTTAAAGCCAGGAGCTTCATTATGGTCTCCCATGTGGGTGCCAGGGGCCTAGGCACTTGGGCCATCTTCCACGGGCATTTGCTAGGAACTGGATTGGAAGTGGAGCAGCTGGGACTTGGACCAGCACCCATATGTGATGCCTGTGATGCAGCTGGAGGCTTAACATGATACACCACAATGCTGGCCTCTCAATCTTTTCTTTCAACCTACACTAGTATATCCAGTGTGTTACATAAACCAAAATATGTTGAAGGTTTAATATTTTCTAATTAATTAAAATTTGTTTCTACCTGAGTTACTTAAAATTCCACTTTTGGAAATCATACATAAAATCAGTTTTAATTGAGTACTTAATGATATCTGTTTATTCAGTTAATCATGAAATTAACAAATCATATTGAACATGGTACTATAATAAATGGAAAATTAACTTCTTACCATTTGATACCATATCTTGGATCATACCATGTTTGATATTTGACAAAACAAAAAAGATACACAGAGTAGGAACCTGGATTACTCTACTAAACATAGATTATCCGTACAAAGATTTCTCAGTTTTGAATAAGGTATTATCCTGAGACGAATGGACTATTTTGAACTTTTTATTTCATAGTAAATGGATAGCATATTAAGTAGAACTATATTCTTGTGTTAGAACATATCTGATTTGGATAAAATGCACTGTTTAAAAAATTTGACAGTAAAACCAATGAATGAATAAATGAGAGAAACTGATGAATAACTACAGAAAAGGATGCTTATGTGCATCCTGTGAATTAACTAATATAAACTTAATAGATAAAATTATCAAATTCATAAAACAACTGTCATCTGAGTAACCTAAAAATAACATTACAACATTATTATATACTCTTGTAGTCACGTAAATAGAATTAATTGAGGTCAATCTCATTACATTCATTTTGCAGAGGGCAGACATACAATGGGTACTTGTTCCCAGGATGGAAAATTCATGTGGCAGGGGATATTATTTCCTGTTTTATGTTTGTTTTTTATTTTATATGCAAATTCCATTTAATGTATGAACAGGATGCTGTATTGAAATGTTTCCTAATGAAAAGTAGCTCTTATTATAGAAATGACCTGTGGGTCACCATGGATAGGTATAATTAGATTACATTAAGAGAAATAAATCAAATTCTACTGAATCTGTTTCCTATCAGCTTAGGGTTATAGAACATTCAAATTTTTCAAAACCCTCACTGTCTCTTAAAAATTTGTGTTTCACACATACCAACTCACTGTGCTCTTTTATTCCAGTCTTCCTAGACTTTCCCTGTCTCAGAAGCATCTTTGATAGTGCTTTCTCATGGTCATATGCATTTGATGCCACCTCCACATGTTTCTGTTAAAATCAAACATGTGCTCCCCAAGATTCCCCACCTAAAATTGATCTGAAGAAGAGGCACTTGTGTTTCTTCTTCAGATCAATTTTAGGTGGGGCACTTGTGTTTCATACTATCCTTTATGAAATGCTGTTTTACTCCCTGTTGTAACCTCTCTGCCCACACACGCTCTCCAGAGGACCCCAGGTTCCTGGGTCCAGCAGGTACTCAGCACTGTGAGGGACCTTCCTACTTAGCTCCAGGTTTTGAGGCTTCTCAGTGACTTCAGCAAAACTTGTCTTCAGAACTACCAAAGGTATTTGTTCTGTTCCCTAAACCACTTATCACACCAGATGTGACAGCATCAGACAAGAGCTCAAATAGAATGTTCATTGATATCATACCTTCACTGAAAAGGAAATTTGTGTAGACAATATGAAGCAGTTTAAGAAAAGATGCATTTTTGTGAGTTCTTTTATGCATTGTGATTGGAACTTCTAATGCTTTCCTAAAATTAAGCTTTTAACTGAAAGAGAAGAAGCCTCTGGGCCTCATCTCCATTTCAATAACAGGCTGACTTAATCTACTCTTTTATCTCTTTTATTGAGTTCTTTAAGTAAGAAGACATTTTTGTTTCCCCTGAATGCAATAAACACTAAAAATAGTTCAGGATCAGAATTATTTTAACTTTTTTTTTAACTTCTTTATTTTGTGTATGTTACATTGAATAAGTAGTTTGTATTTCAGGGAGAAAGCACAGGATACTTCTTAATTGTGCTTTCATTATATTTTGCTCAAATAATTCGAGGCAGTCACAGGTTCAATTGTAATATAAAAACATTTTGAAACATGACTCTACCTTATTTAGCATTAAAACATTGATGCATTCTAATTTATTGAACTAAAATATTAGATAAGTGAATGTGTCCATGCATACTAATTGAGTAGTTTATTCATAGCTTAAGCCACAGGAAACACAACAGTAGTCAAAATTATTTTTTGTTCAGTTTGTTTACAGACTATTTCTGTTTACCTACTGTGTGTATAGAATTCTGATGGGAATTTTTGGAGAACTGAGGGATTCTTAAAATGTATTTTTATATATTGTGACAAGAATGTACAATTGTTCTCTGAAACTGAGCCTTTGTAGTCTCAGAGAAGCCCTTGTGTCTCCTCAGCAATTCCATAATAAACTAATCTACTCCTTCACTGTTTCTTCAATGAAAAGACAGCTTTGCTTACCTTACTTAGCATTAATAATTCCTGTAAAAGCAAGTTGAGAGCCAGAATTAATTTTTTTCTTCTTCAACTATTTATTTTTGATAGGCTGTTACTATTAGTCCATATTTTATAGATAACTTTGTTCTCAATTGTCTTAGGACATTTTTCATAATGATTTGTTATGCCCAGTTCAGTTGTCCCCAAAGACCACCAATACCGCTGTAAAGCGCAGGAGAGTTTTATTGCAGGTCCCGACCTGGTCTCTCAATGAACACTGATGCAGCGGGACTGAATTGAGAGCCCCGACCCTTCAGATAACAGGGTTTTTATAGGGTTTTCAGAGACATTCTATACAGCATAGTACCATTTAGTAAATCATCTCATTCCGCGGGAAATTCAAAGGACATCTCTTGGAATTGATTAGTGCATCTAGTGGTGGATGGACCTACTAAAGGTGGTTGGATGGCTTTGGGGTTGATGCCTTTTGAATTGATTGGCTGAAGCATAGGGTCCAAGCTGCTGAGGTGTACTGCCAAACTGCAGGGTCTCAGGAAGCTATTAATGACCTTATCTGCCCTAAGAAGACACCAGGAACTGTAGGTATTTCTGTGTTATCTGTTAATCGGCTCTTGCTAGGAGAGTTTATCGCAAGGGGAGTTCATTTATTTACTTTTAGGAGCTTCTGGCTTAGGGTTCAGGGCCTGGTCAGGCCCAAGTTACAAGATGGAGGCCTAATTTAAAATAGTTACACCTTGATCCAGGCTCAGGTCTCACAAATTCAAGTCATGTTCAGAGCTTCAAATGATTGGAATTTGAAACATGTTAATATTTTCAGTTTTTGTTACATATATAATTCAATTTTAGATTTCCAGTAGTCTTTTGATAAAGATTGGGTTAATTCAGTATGTAGATACCAAGCAATTGTTGATGCCCTCATAGTTTTGGTAATAGCAAGAGAGAAGAAAGACCTTTGGCAAGTTATTTCAATAATCTAGAAAAGACATAGTGAAGATCTAAAGTAGATCAGTATCCAAAGGGTTTAATTTAGTTTTTAAAATAGATTTATTTATTTTTTTAATGGCAGTGAGAGAGGGAGAAATCTTCCCTGTGTTGGCTCACTCTCCAAATGGCTGAAATGACCTGGACTGGGCCACTCCAATGCCAAAAGCCAGAAACTCCATTTGCATCTCCCATGTGTGTGGCATGTGTCCAAGCTCTTGGGCCATACTCCATTGCCTTCCTTAGTGCATTAGTAGGGAGCTGGATAGGAAGCTGAGAAGCTGGGATTTCAATTGTCAATTTGATAGGGACTTTTGGCATTGTAGGAAGCAGCTTAACCTGTTGTGCCAAAACGCAGGCCCCAAGAGTTGAATTTTCAAAGAGAGGTTTGTGTTTTTCAATCTGGTAACCATAGAATTCTGAAAATTTCATGGAATAAAGGTGTGACTTAAGCATTGTATCAAAACTGTATAAACACGGCAGCCTTCCTACACACACAAATACTTTATAAAGACCTTTTTATATTTCTTAATAGTGATAATGTGCAAGATATTTGAAAATATTACAGAATTCATAATTTTATCTGTATTGTAGATTGATAGTTAATACAAGTTATCTTATTTTAGTCCTCTAAAAATTTGAGGAATATGTTCCTATTTGAAATATCACAAATACATGTTTATATTGATGTCAAGTTTATTTTGATGCATGCAAGTGAATGGATGATGGTGTCCTTTGAGGACCGTGGACATAACAGGAAAAGTAGAAAGATAATGTGTTCAGATATGGATGCTGACATTCTAATTTTTAAATATTTTATAAGTATACCTCCACATTTTTATGGGATACAGTACAATATTTCCACACAGGTATATACCATAAACTGATTGAGTTAGGAAATTAGATTTCCATATCCTTATCTTTTCTTTATGTTGGGAGCCTACCAGGTCAACTCTTCCAGTTCTTTTTATAAAATAAAATGTTATTGGATGCAGATTTTGAAGTATTTAGAGGGTTGTCCCAGGACGTTGTTACAGATGCAGGAGTGACTGACTCCTAGAAAAGTCTTTGATAGCCAAATTTGGATCTATCATTCTATCCAACCAACTACCCAACTAATGATTAGTAAGCCATCAGATAAGGGAAGTGAGTGGAGAGAGGTGGTAGAGTATGAAGTCCTTAAAACAGAATTCTTGAAAACTCAGCCACTAGAGATACTAACTAATGCAAGAACTGCAAGATAGAGAAAGTTACCTGAACATCTAAGGAAGAAGAGAATATTAAATCCTATCAATATTTTTCTAAGCTCTGAG
Organism: Sylvilagus floridanus; assembly: GCA_949820135.1. Taxonomy (NCBI): domain Eukaryota; kingdom Metazoa; phylum Chordata; class Mammalia; order Lagomorpha; family Leporidae; genus Sylvilagus; species Sylvilagus floridanus. The sequence goes on along the minus strand of OX463236.1, from coordinate 28,942,902 downwards.
GTGACCATAATGTAGTTCATAACTTAGCAAAATTCAATTAGAATTGCCACTCAAATTGAACTTATATGTAATTATTGAAGTGTTTTCTTTTAAATAAGAGATTATGCAATCACTCATCATTTTTTAGTAAACTTAAGATAAAGAGTCACATTATGCTTTAACTGTTATGTATAATACGACATCTGACATGTGAATATGTGATCAAGTTTCATGACATACAGGAACACAGAATAATTTGCTACAATCTCACTTCCATTATTTTCAGAATGTCAGGCAAAAGTTTGCAGTATGAGTACTGCCTCAGAAAAATATAAGGTTTTATTGTCTCAATAGCCCATAGTTAGCAGAAATTGCTCATGGAATATTGCTTAATAAGGCTAACTTGTATTCCATTTATTGGAAATCCAGTTTTCAGTGGGTTGAGCCCATTTGTACTATACATTCAAATATTGATAAGTAATTGATGAACAGTTGCTCAGCATCTATAACACACATCCAACATTTTGACAGGTGCAATTTTAGAGTGATTCAAGTTGATTTAATTATAAAATATAACCTTGTGGAGCTTTGTGTTTTTTGTTTGTCTTGCCTAAGAAATAAAAATTCCTGGAAATAAAATGTTACTGAATATGTGTATAAAAATAATGAATGCTCTTATTCTTAAATCTTTAATCAACTTTAATTTGCTTTTGGAAATGAACTTTTGATAAAGCTGTCCTCACAATTGTGTCAGGACATGAAAGCAGATAGGCGTTGTGGAGCAGTAGGTTATGTGCTACTTGTGACATCTGCATCTCATGTCAGAGTGTTGGTTTGAGTCCTTGCTAGTCTACACTTCTGATTCAACTCCCTGCTGAGTCATTTGGGAGGCATTGGATGGTGGCTTAGGTGCTTGGGCCCCTTGTTCTTTGTGGGAAATCCAGATGCAATTGTGGGCTCCCGGCCTCAGCCTGGTCCAACTATGGCTGTTACAGGTGTATTGGGGAGAGTGAACCGGCAGGTAGAAGATCTCTCAGTTTCTACCTATGTTGCTCGACCTTTCAAGTAGAGGAGGTGGGGGGAGAACCCTATGTGCTTGTCTATGGATGAATGGATAAATAAATATTATCACTATAATATGTGTATTGTATATATCCATATATATGAAATGAGACATTATTCAGCCTTTACAAAGGAGATTCATGTGTCAACATGGGTGAATCTGAAAGATATTAGGCTGAGTGAAATAGAGAAAGGAAGAAAAACGTACATGATTATACTGTGAAATTCAAAAAAAGGTCTAATACATAGCAATAGACAGTAAAACTATGGTTGCTATTTTTGAGAATGTGGGGTGGTTGGGGAAATGTAGATCAAAGGTACAAAGGTGCAGCTCTGTGGAATTAGTAAATCTGGAGACCAATACATGGCATGGGGGTTAAAGGTAAGGATACTGCATTGTATACTGGGAATTTGCTGGGAGAAAATGTAGAGTTTAGATGCTCTCACCACATATTTGAGGTGATGGACATGTTAATTTGTTTGAATATAGTGACCACTTCACTGTGTATATGTAAATAAAAATACTGTGCTTTGCACCTTATGTATATAAAACAAAGAAAAAAGAAAATAAAGCAACACAGACATTTTCTCCAGACACTAACTAGTTTATCAACAGTTTTTGAAGAACTCAAAATTGTTCCAAGGAGTAAAATTAACTTTGTTCTTGACTTTCGTCACTTAAACATCAGTGACTAAGTAAAAGCTTTTCATTTTCCTTATGTCAACCCTGACAGCTCCCTGAGGTCTAAATGACCAATTAGTGCCAAAACTTGAAGACACTTCAGTTACTTAGTTTAGCCCCTGAGCTGTGCTGAGCTTAACACTGTTAAAAGGCTGGGAATTAAAATTCTTTTTGAATGTAAGCTAAACTTTGAGCAAGATCCTGGAGTTTTCTTAATATCATTCAGTTTTCTATAGTTAAGTCCAATTTAACTGTTTCCTTTCATTCCCTTTTTCTTTATTATATCATCATTTGCAATGTAAATTAGTGCCACAAAGAAAAAAAAACATTGAAAATTACTGAACATAGGTAACATTTTTAAGCAGTGCCTGTGCATTTTATAAATTACAATTTGAGTTTATATATCTAAAGTAATATTTAATTGCTTAGGTTTTCAACTTACAATTTTATCTTATCTGAAGCAATACCTTAAGATGTTATATTTTCATATGACTTTACTTTTCTATCTCACATTCACATTGCTTTATTTTCATTATGTATGTTCAATAGTTGGGCACCCATAGCAGAATTAATTCTTAGTTGTGCCTTGAATACTGCAAGCCCTAAACATAAATGTTGCATACATTAATGAAGTTGATAATTGTAGAGTATTTAGAATAGAACAATATAAGTACAATTTGTATTTTTAAATCATTGTTATGTACTTGCGCTACTTTAAGACACATTTAAAATATGGCTATGAATTCTCTTTGAATATTTTTGTATTTCTAAATTTTGATTCCACAGCAAGTATTTTATACTTAGTATTGCCATTTTTATTTAAAGATTTTTATTGGGGGTGGGGCACAGCCCCGCGGATGCCAGGCGTGCGGGAACCCACGCGGGCCTGGCTCTGGGTGGCCGGGGTGTGTCTGCGGGTGATCCACGGGCCTCGGGACAGGTGCGCGGCTCTGGTGACATGCGGGCCACGGCGGGTGCGAGGCCGCTCCCCCCACCCTCTACCCCCCCCCCCCCCCCGCCTGCAGGGCCGCTGCCCCCCTGCAGGATGGAGGGCGCAAGCAGGAGGCCGTGGGGACCCGAAGGAAAGCCATGTCCCAGAGCTTCGTGGAGTTTTGAGATGTGGCCATAGATTTCTCCCAGGAGGAGTGGGAGTGGCTGAACCCCGCTCACAGGACGCTGTATGGGTAGGTGATGTTGGAGAACTACAGGAACCTGGCATCGCTGGTACTTCGCGGTTCCAAGCCCGCTGTGATCTCTTTGGAACAAGGAAAAGAGCCCTGGGCAGTGAAGACAGAGATGGCAAGAGGCTGGAGCCAGACTTGAAGACTGTGAAGGAAAGTAAGAAGTTTCCTCCAAAGAGGGACTTTGTGAAGAAAGGTTACCCAGGCAGTGAGGACAGAGACTCAGAAACTGCAGTCTGGAATACTCTAAGTTGGGGGCCGGTGATGCTCTGTTTGAGACACTACCGGGCTTGGGGAGTGTCACGGATATGGCCTTAGACTCCTCCCAGCAACCGGGCCCAGCACAGAGGAGCCTCTGGAAGAGTGCAGTGTGGGAGAACCACAGCGACCTGGGAGCCTCAGAACACTGTGTTTGCAAGCCCGATTTCATCTTGTCATTGGAGGAAGGGAAGGAGCCCTGGATAGGGAGGAGAGATGTGACAGGAGGCCTGTTCTCACGTGAGTGTGCGAGAGCCTGGTGTGGAAAAGCCAGCGCAGGCCCGCAATCTGTCAGTGAGACTCAGGAATTATTTCCAAAGCAGGACTCACGTGCTGAAGAGATAAAGGACAGGACTTCACACACTAAACTTGGGTGTTCCAATTTCAGAGAAAATTGGGATTCTGAGTGTGTGTTTGGAAAGAAGCAAGTCAAGAGACACAATTCAGGCAAGGGACCATTACTCATAACAAAACCCACTCTAAGAAGAGTGTGTATAACACATCTGGAAAGTGTTTCCTCTTGGACAATTCAGAAGAGAGACTTCATAATCACGACTCAATTGAATTTTCCCAAAAAGTTCAGCAGTAATAAAGCAAACAGGAATCTATGCAGGAAAGAAGCTTTTCAAATGTAATGAATGTAAGAAAACTTTTACCCAGAGCTCATCCCTTACTGTTCACCAGAGAATTCGTACTGGAGAGAAGCCCTATAAATGCAATGACTGTGGAAATGCCTTTAGTGATGGTTCTTCCTCCACACACCATCACAGATGTCACACTGGCCAGAAGCCCTATGAATGCAGTGAATGTGGGAGAGCTTTTATACAGAACACATCCCTTAGCCGTCACCGGAGATACTGTCACACTGGGGAGAAACCTTTTGACTGCATTGATTGTGGGAAAGCCTTCAGGGATCATACAGGGCTTAATCAACATAGAAGAATTCATACTGGAGAGAAACCTTACACATGTGATATTTGTCACAAGTCCTTTAGGTATGGCTCTTCCCTTACTGTACATCAGAGGATTCACACAGGGGGAAAAACTGTATGAATGTGATGTGTGCAGAACAGCCTTCAGCCATCATGTATCTCTCACTCAACATCAAAGAATACATTTTGGAGAAAAGCCTTTTAAGTGTAAAGAATGTGGGAAGCCTTTTAGGCAGAATATACACCTTGCTAGTCATTTAAGGATTCGTACTGGGGAGAAACCTTCTGAATGTGGGGAGTGTGGGAAGTCCTTCAGCATCAGTTCACAGCTTGCCACTCATCAGAGGACTCATACTGGAGAGAAGCCCTATGAATGTAAGGTTTGCAGTAAAGCATTTACACAGAAGGCTCACCACGCACAGCATCAGAAAACTCATAGAGGAGAGAAACCCTATGAATGTAGGGAGTGTTTTAAAGCCTTCAGCCAGACCACACACCTCATTCAACATCAGAGAGTTTATACTGGAGAGAAACCGTATAAATGCATGGAATGTGGGAAGGCCTTTGCTGATAACTCATCATGTACTCAACATCAAAGACTCTACACTGTCCAAAGACCTTATGAATGTATTGAACGCGGGAAGGCCTTCAAGACAATGTCATCCATTATTTATCATTGCAGGAGTCACACTGGAGAGAAACCATATGAATGTAGTGCATGAGGCAAGACCTTCAGCCATCACCAGTCCCTTTGTGTGCATGAGATAATTTATTCTGGATAGAAACCGAATGAATGTAAGGAATGTAGGAAAACCTTCATCCAAATCAGGCCCCTCAATCAACATAAGAGAGTTGAGACTGGAGAGAGATCCTACAACTATAGGAAAAGTCGAAGAGCCTTTAGGCAAACCGTGCACTTTGCTCACCATCAGCGAATGCACACTGGAGAGTCCTCAACACACCCTTCTTTACCTTCCACATCAAGTTCTGTGGATCTGTTTCCCAAATTTCTCTGGAATCCATCCTCACTTCCATCGGCATAGTCTGAAGACTGCATCATTTCAGCCAGACAATCCAATAGTTTGGAAACTGATCTCCCTGCCCTTTTGTTTTATTCTACTTTTGTCCTTTATATTGCAGACAAATTGACTTTATAGATGTAATTGTATTTACTTCACTCATAAACATGCTTGTGTTGAAATCCTTTAAATTGCTTAGTGCATAAGATTTGCTTAACATGATTACTGGGCCCTACTAGATGTTTAGTAAACTTAGCTCTTAAAAAATAGTATTATTTAGAGCATTAAAATGTTAGCATAGGCAGCTCTGATTTTTAAAAACATGATGTAATAGGATGAGGCAAGGATAAACCAGATTTGGGATCAAGAACTGGAGTTTTTGAGGTAGTTATTAAGCTTTTGCCATGTTATCTTAAGATTTGATTCCATAGCACTGAGTTAATATTGGCTCTTTCCATTGGGTCTTCATGAATATAAACTGATATGAACCTGGTGGTGAGAAAATTCAACTTTACCATATACATTTGATGGCAATTCTTAAAAACTCTAGTGAACAGAAATGAGTAGGCCACTAGGACAAATGAATTAAAACAATCAGAAATATACAAGGTTTATAACTACTGACATGCTACTGAAGAAGTAGAAAAGTTGTCAAGATTTGCTCTCTTTGAAGTCACTTGACTTCTGAATAAATCATATTAAACTTTTGAGGAATCATTAACTTTGAGGTACACTGATTTAGGTTAGCAAATTGACTTGTTACCAAAGTCTCACTGGCTCACAGGAGCCAGGTGCTTCCTCCTGGTCTCCCATGTGGGTGCAGGGCCCAAGGACTTGGGCCATCCTCCACTGCCTTCCTGGACCACAGCAGAGAGCTAGACTGGAAGAGCAGCAACTGGGACCAGAACCTGGTGCCCATATTGGATGCTTGTGCCAAAGGCAGAGGATTAACCAAGTAAGCCACAGAGCCGGCCCATCATGGCTAATTTAAAAAAAAAAATTCAAAAGTTTGTAAAAAATTAATATTTTCAACATAATTATATGAAATTTAATTCTGTTCATATTTAAATAAAATTTTATCAACATAGAGCCACACATTTCATTTACATATCATCTACATCTTGCTTACAGGTCAAAATGACAAAGTTAAGCTGTTCTGACATAGACTATGTGGCCCAGAAACCAAAAATGTCTACTGTCTCTGATCCTTTTGAGTAAGATGCTGCCAGTCCCTGCTGTAGACCACAGGTCAACAGACTAAAGATACAGGGCCAAAGTCTATCTACCACCTGGTTTTGTAAATGGAGTTTTCCTGAGCTATAGCCATGATCATTTGTTTACTTATTGTCTGTGGCTGTTTAGGCCACTGTGACAAAGCTGAGTAGTTACAACAGAGACTGTGTGGCCTGCAATATTTACTATTCATAGAATATTTGCCAACTTCTACTCTGGAGTAGAGGAGAATATACAAATAGTTCTAATTTTATGGTGATAGTAAGTCTCTGACATTAAAAGAAAACAAACTAAATCAACTTATGAATAGAGATTAAAGACTATTAAGCTATATTGAAAGATAGAAATTATGCCCCAAAAGGTAAATAATGTGAATAAGGATGATTTGTGAAGTTCTGAACTTCATTGATCAGAAAAATATCAATTAAAACAAATTTCTTGGTTTCCTTGTGGCTTAAAATCTAAAATTTTATTTTAAGATCAAATTCTGGTGTCAGTGTGGGGGAATAAGCATTTATTTATGCTTAGCAGTGTAAATTTTTCTTTTACATTTTTGTCTGACAATATGGCATGTTTGCCAACATTATAAACATGCATTCCTTTTGAAGCAATAATTTCAGATCTAGGAACTTTATCCCATTGGAATAAATGTATATATAGTTGTTTATTATAGAATTGTTCTAATTACAAGGAAGAATTTAGTGTCTGCCAAGCAGATTGCTTAAACTCTGTTTATTCAATACTGTATTATGCAGTTAGGAGAAGGAAGTTAATCTCCGAATATGTATCTGTGGACAGTTGTCCACAATGTATGAAATGAAATATGTGATTTTCCAAAAAATATTTTTATTTTATTTTATTGAGAGTAAACATTATAGACAGTGAGGAGGAGAGAGAGAAAGGTCTTCTATATGCTGGTCTATTCCCCAGATGGCCACAGTGGCTGGAGCTGAGTTGATCCAAAGCCAGGAGCCAGGAGCTTCTTCTGAGTCTCCCACTTGTGAGCAGGTGCCCAAGCACTTCGGTCATCTTCCACTGCTTTCCCAGGTCATAGCACAGAGCTGGATAGGAAGAGGAGCAGGCGGGAATAGAACCTGTGCCCACATGGGATGCCGATGCTTTAGGTGGAAGATTAACCTACTGCACCACAGCACCCGCTCCAATGTTACCATTTTGATTCAAATCATTTCATTAAAAATTTTACTTATTTTCATCTTTTTTTGGAAGGCAGAGAGAGATCTTCTGTATACTGGTTCACCTACAAATGTCTACATTAGCCAGTGCTGGGCTAGGTTGAAGGCAGAAGCCTGGATCTCTATTTGAGTCTCTCATATAAGTTGCCATGACCCAGATCCTTGAATTATTATCTGTTGCTTCTTAGGGTTTACACTAAATGGAAATAGGTCCAGAGAGCAGAAACAGGACTTGAACCCAGACACTCCAACGAGAGATGTGAACATCCCTAGTGGTGTCACAACTATTGTAGCAAATACCCGCCTCCAAATTAATTTTGAAGGATATAATTTGTCTTAATTTTAATTTATGTGAGTACATTTTCTGAGGGATTTTCCTGGAAGTCCTGATTAAATTATATACAATTTTTAAAGTTTCTCTTCTCTTTACTTTGGAGAAGCTTTCAACGAAAGCAATACTTTAGATTCACCAGAATTGTACAACCAAACCTGATCTTGTTTTGACTGTAAAATCCTTCACTTTGAGGTATAGTCTTTTTACCATTAGTATGTCTCTGTGAGTTTGGTTTGTTCTCAACCTTCTTAGGTAAAACACATTCAGCTTTGGTAACTGAATCTTGTGGGTTTTTTTTTGTCTGTGTTTGTAAATTCTCCATCTCAGTCTGCTTTGTAAACCACTTTATCCTACTCCACTGTGTTTATGGAAGTGGGGCCTTTGTTTGTCCAAATCCTAAAACCCAAAGGAGTCTAGGCTAGATCTCACCCAGTCCTGTCTGTCATGTTCAATTGGGGAATTAGCATATGATGAAAGCCCCCTGCCTTTCAAATAAACTGAATAATAAATTAGATTTCTAAATATTAATACCATCAAAAATAATTAAATAAAATCGACAATACATAAAACAAATGTAATTGAATAAATTCACAAAACATGTTGGGAGGTATTGCTCATTTTCTTCCTTCCTACAGAAAATTATTTTTTGACTTGAATGCCTTCTTCTGGTCTACACAGAGAAGAGGATGTACGTTTCCAGCCATGAAGGATCACTTTATACCCTGTGTTTTCCTGCGTAGGAGTCTGCTGGCTTTGCTATTAGGTGTTTTTTTTTTAAATTATGTTGAATCTTTCATAATACAAAACAGTATAAATGCAGTGTAATCTATTATCAGAAACTTAGAGAATAAAAAAAATTAATTTTAAAAGATTGAGTACCAGAACTCAGAAGTACAAATTCTTTTTTCCCTATGTATCTTTCTTCACCTCTAGTGATACTTTACTTGCTTAGAAATATTTAATTTACATCAATAAAAGCACACAAGTACATACATGAATATATAAACACAAATTTTCATGAAAGAGATATCACCTAAGAAGAAAAAACAGGAAGCCACTTTATTCTTTTCCTTCCAAACTTTTCAAAATACATGGCACAGGAGTTAGCCTTCCCTTTTCCTAGGATCAAAGTTTGTCAGGAGCCAAAATTTCCAAGTAGTTAAAAATTCTGGAAGTCACCAAGTACAAGATTACTAATTAAATTTTCTAGTTCAGAGCATGATGAGATCAGTGAAAGTTAATATTGCCTGTAGGGATCGAATAAATAAAGGCAAACAAATTACTGAAACATATAATTGAAAGCCTCAGAACTGTAGGATCAATAGGGGCTTTCAAAGTTTTCACAAAGGAAGCTTACCCAGGAAGATGAGACCGTAGGAGAAGGGCTTTGTGCTGTCAATCTCGCCTCCTACACCAGGTTACCATCCAAAACTAGGTGATCAGAAGACCCGAGAGCTGGAATGAGAAAGACAAAAGGTCAAAACCAGATTTTTCCCAGGTCTTAGCATTTGATATAAGCAAACTTCTAGAGAGGACACAGAGACAATCAGAAGCATTTTAGTTGTCTTTTATTACTGCAGACTTCCATTTAAAACATACACATCTATAATCTAATAGCTCTCTGGGCTGGGGAACTGGGTGAACTCAGTTGCATTCTCTGCCTTGAGTCTTACAAGGCTGATTAAGAAGGCAGCTAGCTGGGCCCTTGCTTTGAGGGTCTGGGAAAGATCAACCTTATTTATCTTGTCCATAGAATCCACTTCCACGTGGTTGTAAGACTTGCGTCTCTTTTACTTGCTCATTGTTGAATTGGTACCACATCCAAAAGGTCACCAACAACCCTTTTAAAAAAAAGGGTTTGGTGGGGCCAGGTAGGGACAGAAATCTTTCCATGGGAATAAAACATCAACTCTGTTCATTTATACACAATCTTCAACATATCCAATTTAAGAAATACATGCAAATACAATAATGTGACCACAGGAATAATAAAATAAAGCAATGTGAGATTACCTCAAAAATTTGAGTGGAGAAGGAAGTGGAAGACAAGTATATTTTGGTGCAGAAAGTTTTGTAATCTATGCATAGCTTTTCTCATAATATACATCCTCTGAACTTTTTGAAGATCTCCTCTAAGCAGACACAGGCAGTGCAGATTTTATAGTTTGTTCACAGAAACTATAACGGAAAGAGCAAATGAGTGATGAGAAATGATCACAGCACTGAAAGTTAGAGGAAACTGAAAAAGTTGACAAAGTGATATTTTCTGGAAAGCTTTGCAGGTCAATTTGGGGAAGCAACAGAATATTGAATGGGTATATCTCACAAGCTGCTATTAATAAGTGATTATGAGAGGTAAGTGTTTAGTCTAAACAAAGAATAAACCTCTGTAATGTAAGGAAAATAAATGTCAGAAAATATATTTTAGAGAATATTTTAAATAAATTTTATAGTTAATATGATAGAAAACAAAAAAAAGAAAAATCAGCATATAAATCATACAGAAAAGAAAGTTGAAGGGATAAAAGGAATATAAAAGAATTAAAAGAAAAATGTACAGGTTCCCAGATTTGGCTGTGATGTTCTCTATAGGACAATGAGGAGGTTGATGGAGGAAGCAAGCAAAGACAAACATGTCCTCTTACTCTAAGAAGGAGAAAGATTTTCTAAGGCAGGTTCCTCTTACAGTGGAGCCTTTGAACCGCTTGTCCAAAAATTTTCTTAAAGGTATATGTTAAAAAAAAATTATATGAATCAGAAGTCTAAGATTGTGGATTGTGGCCTAAGCTCTGTAATTGCAGCAAGTTTTATTCCTATGGGCACTAAATTTGGGGGCAGACATTTGCATGAAAAAAAAAAATAGTTTTAGAGGAACCATTTCACAAGGGAAAGTTGTCCTGCCTTTCCAATGATTATATGGTAGGAACTTGACCAGTAATTCAACTGATGATGGACCCTCCGGACATATTTGAGGCTTTTGATTTTAGTGACTGCAAAGTCTTGAAAATGTTAAGAAGTGCTCAGAAATGGTTGCACTGTTTCTTTTTTACCTTCCATATAGTGAGGGTTATTTCTGTTTCAAATAAGAGTTGAAGGCAGTTGAATAATATTATGCAATTTAGGATTTCTTTATGGCCTCACATAGGAAGCTGCTCCATTAAACTGAGCATTTAGGGAATGAACTAGTGGATGGTAACTCACTCTATTTTTGTCTTACTGCTCCCTCAAAGAAATAAATATGCATTTTATAATATAAAAAATTTTATAATGAAGGTCTGGGTCTTAGCGTTTAATGAAAGTAACAAGTTATTAATGGTTTATTTTATACTTAACTGCCAAATTAGGAGAAGCAATAATGATCCACCATAGTATGTGTATGTTATGTTCAGTTATTTACTATGTTATAGCTTCAATACTTAGTATGATAATTTACTAATTACTAAGCACATATTAAGCACATATAAGAGTTGGTTGTGTGACAGCTTTACATTAATTACATCATAACCCTTATATGAATGACATAAGTATTATTATCCCTGTTATTTATGACAGAGGAAAAAGGATTAAAGCAATGTTAAGACAATATTTAAGTGGAATTTTCATCCTCATATCTGAGATATGTAATTCAATTTAGATATTCAGTCCACTAAGTTCCTAGTTCACTCTGTTTTATAATATTCTCTTAGTTGCCTTGTAATCTTTTCCCACTTGGATGAGGTCACATTACTTATAGTTTAAATAGATTTTATTCCCATGACTAAAAATCTCTGTTCTGTGTTTACGATTTTCTTATATATGCAGGCCTGGACACTAAATTTTAATGGATTTTATATCTACCTTTTTGCTTTTCATAATCAAACTGTCTGCTTTATCCATGACAAACTGCTTCTTATCTCCCTTGCTTTGTCGTACACTTCCTAAACCTTAAAATTATCTTCTGCTTGTCCACTTAATACACTCAGTCTTCCTGGAAGTCACCTCGTACACCATAATTTTCAGTTCTTCTAGGCTAAGGTGTGGTTACAGCCTGACAGCACAGGCTATTGTCCGAAAGCATTCAAAAGACCAAACTTAACAAATGTTCTAACATTTTGTTAGAGATAGCAAACTCAGAGATTGAATGTTGCTCTTTTTTCTGCCTTACATACCTTTATGTTCATTGCTTTTCATTTTCTGAAGTCAAAATTTTTAATTTTAACAAAATTATTTGAGAGGGAGAGAGAATTTCCAATTATAGTTTGATCCCACCCTATACCCCTGCTCCCAAAAGCCAGCCAATGCTGAGACTGGCCTGGGTTGAGGGTAGGAACCACAGAATCAATCAGGTCTCCTTTGTGAGTGAATGATCCCAATTACTTGAGACATTAATGTTTTTTCTCAAGGTCTGCACTGACAGGAATCTTGAGTTGGGAGATGGATCTGGGACTTTGGCCCAGGTGCACTAATGTGGAACAAATGCGTCCTAATCAGCATCTTAACTACCTGGCCAAATGTCCACACAGGGCCATGATTTTCTTTTTTTGACAGGCAGAGTGGACAGTGAGAGAGGGAGAGAGACAAAGAGAAAAGTCTTCCTTTTTCCATTGGTTCACTCCCCAAGTGGCTGCTATGGCCTGTGCTCTGCACTGATCTGAAACCAGGAGCCATGTGCTTCTCCTGGTCTCCCGTGCGGGTGCAGGGCCCAAGGACATGGGCCATCCTCCACTGCCCTCTCTGGGCCACAGCAGAGAGCTGGAAAGGTAGAGGAGCAACTGGGACAGAATGCGGCGCCCTGACTGGGACTAGAACCCAGGGTGCCAGCGCCTCAAGTGGAGGATTAGCCTAGTGAGCTGTGACGCCGGCCCCATGATTTGTTTTTAATTGAAGTTAAATATTATAAATGCTACCTGTGTCAAGCCCTGGTTGTTTGTATTCTGTATGTTCCTAAAAAATATATTAATGTCCTTACTCTCAAGTTCCATATATCTTATTTTAAAATTTTAGGCAGTTAATAATGTTTTTTGGGATGATTTTTCCTATTAAATCTGTTTAATCTTTATGACTGTAACATTCTTCATATATAAAAATTATTTCTATTCAGTATAATAATCTCATCATTCTTGTAAATATAGAAATTTCAAATTTAAAGTTATTCATTAAAATTACCATAAACTTATTTTTTCCAGATTGGATATGGAAATTTTCTTCTCATTCCAAATGTCCTGCAGCTTTTTAGGGTTGTTGAAAAGAGCTACAGCATTAGGCTGGTACAGTTTGTTGGAAACTTTCTTCAGTTATTGCTTAATAAATCTAGGTCTTCATAAATTTAAGGTATTTTTGTTTTCATCCTTTATTTAGAATAATGATTGGGATTTATGTGATTTCCTATAATTTATAATGAAATTTAAAAAGTTATCACATTGAAAACATGCAATTTCTTTTTGAGGTAAGAATGATAGTTTTTTTTTTCATTTTCAAACTGACAATTTAAGATAAAGATAAGTCAAATAAGTAAAATAATTATTATTTAATATCACATGTCTTTGTATTTTTCTATTACCATTTGCCAGATTTTGTCCTAGAAGGTGAATATTCTCATTTTTTAGTGTCTCGTATTGAATCACAAATTGTCTATCTCTTTATTCAATTTTAACAAAATATATTTTATTGAAAATACCTCGAGTATGTTAACTATATATTTAAAACTTTTAACCTTCTCATTCTTAAATTCGTACTTGGTGTTTATTGAGGACTTATATCAGAGAGAACCTATTGGTGCAGTATCTGTGGCATGTTTTCATCAGTCCAGATATCTTCAACACTTGGAGGGAGAATTAAGAATTGCATTGTGTATTGGTCCTCTCACGATGCCAGAAACTACTTTTCTTAAACAACAGGCATTCTGTTTTAAATTTCTGAAGCCTACAAAATCCAAGATCAGGGTGTTAGAAATGTTTCATTCTAAGGCTTCTTGTCTTAATTTACCTTCAGTTGCCACCTGGTATTATGCTTATATAACTTCTTTTGCACTCACATACATACAGATACACCCATATGCACAGAAGGTCAAGGAGAGATGGGGTGAGGAGAGGGAGCTAGAGGAGAGAAATAAGTATAATGAAAAAGCCACCGATCTTACACTGTCAAGTAAAATGGATGGTTATGGACAATAAATGACAGCCAAGAATGAAACTCACTATCTTCCTATATAGATATAAACATACATATAACATGTATATACACATATGCATGTACACACACACACACACACATATATATATATATATATACACACACATGAACACATAGAAAATAGATATATTACTTTAAAGGACAGATGCTTTTTTTTTTAATCAAGTTATTTATTTGAAAGGCAGAATTAGAGTTAGGGGAAGACAGAGAGGGAGAAAGAGAGAGGGAGAGGAAGAGAGGCAGAGATTGATTATCTATATTCCATATGCTGGATCACTCCCCAAATGACTGCAATATCTGGGGCTGGGTCAGGCCAAACCATTGTCTAAGAACTCCTTCTGAGTCTCCCACATGGGTGGCAGGAGCCCAAACACTCGGGCCATCTTCCACTGCACCCCAAGTTGCTTTAGCAGGGAGCTGAATTGGAAGTGGAACAGCCCAAACTTGAACAGAAATATAGGATATTTTGTTGAAAATGTTGAAGATTTAATAATATTTACAAATTCATTAACAATGTTTTTTGATTTGCTACTGTCTTGATTTTAGTGATTGTATGATAGTCGTGTACATTGACAATATTATGGCAAGTTCATTAAAATATAGCATCATATTTATACTCAAAACTAAATTACAAAATTATTTAAAAACACCAGAAAACAAATAAGTGTTATGAATTAGTGCAGAGATATACCACACATAAATTAGAAGAATTAAAGTTTAAGAAGTCAATTTTTACCTTACTGATAAGTTCTTTTAGTGAAATATAAACAGATTGCAAAGACATGCTCATTCAGACCTGCCCCAAATGATGGAGTTAGAAATGTGCCAGGGAATTCCAATACAATCCCATCAAGGTGGCATGTACCAATGCCATCTCACTAGTCCAAGTGATCAATTTCAGTTCACAATCGATCACACTGATAGGTCTAAGAGTCAAAGGGATCACACAAACAAGACTAGTGTCTGCTAATACTAACTGATAGCATCAAAAAGGGAGAGAATGATCCAACATGGGAAGCGGGATACACAGCAGACTCATAGAATGGCAGATGTCCTAAATAGTACCCTGGCCTCGGAATCAGCCCTTAAGGCATTTGGATCTGGCTCAAGAGCCCATGAGAATATTTTAGGCATGGAAAGCCAAGACACTCTGGAAAAAAAAGAAGACCTAAGTGAAAGATCTCTGCAAGTGAGATCCCAGAGGATCCCAGTGGATCCTCTGAAGGGAGGAGAGAACTTCCACTTTGACTATGACCCTATCGGAATAAGATCGAAGTCGGTGAACCCTAAAGGCTTCCATGGCCTCGGCAACTCATGACTAGAGCCTAGGGAGATTACTGACGCCATAAACAACAGTGTCAAATTGTTAAATCGACATCAGGAGTCACTGTGTACTTACGTCTCATGAGGGATCTGTCCTTAATGTGTTATCCAATGTGATATAATGCTATTACTAGTACTGAAACAGTATTTTTACACTTTGTGTTTCTGTGTGTGTGCAAACTGATGAAATCTTTACTTAGCATATACTGAATCGATCTTCTGTATATAAAAATAATTGAAAATGAGAACAAAAAAAACTTGCTGTTAAATTGGAAATTGCATAGATAATTAATCATTTTTTTAAAAAAAATATCATGTAGGATCTCTGTCCTTAATGTGCTGTACATTGTGAATTAATACTATAGCTAGTACTCCAACAGTATTTTTCACTTTGTGTCCCTATGTGAGGGCAAACTGTTGAAATCTTTACATAATATGTACTAAACTGATCTTCTGTGTATAAAGAGAATTGAAAATGAATCTTGATGTGAATGGAAGGGGAGAGGGAGCGGGAAAGGGGAGGGTAGCGGGTGGGAGGGAATTTATGGGGGGGGGGATCCATTGTAATCCATAAGCTGTACTTTGGAAATTTATATTCTTTAAATAAAAGCTTTATAATAAAAAAAAGACAAGCTGATACTGAAAATTTGTGAGAAATGTAAAGAATCTAAAGTAGCCAAAAGCATCTTGAAAAAAATGTTGAAAAATTACGATATTTTCTTTCAAGGTTTCACTCAATGTTATTTGATAACATGCCTAGAGAGAACTCATCTAACAATTAAGATCTGTTGTGTTGCGTTACAATGTATCTCCTGGGGCAGTTGTTTGGCCCAGTGGTTAGGATACCTTTTGAGATGTTAGCATCCCAGACACTGATGCCTGAATTCAGTATCTGCTCCACTTCTGACTTCTTGCTGCTGTAGACCCTGGGAGTCAGTGGTAATTGCAAAAGTAGTTGGGTTCCTGCCACCCATATGGGACAGCTGGATTGAGTTCTCGGGTCCTGATTTTGGCCTCAGGCCAGCTTTCACCATTAAAAACATCTGGGGAAGAAGCAAGCAAAAGGAACATTCTCTGTTACATGAATGCCTCTGCCTCCCAAATAAATATTTAAAAATACTAAAGCATATCAATAAATTTAAAATAAAGATACATTAACATAACAAAAATGCAAAGATCAGAGAAAAGTTAATGATTTCAAAAGCAGAAATACATTGTAAATAATTCTGTGAACTATTTGTTATAATAGATCTGCAGGTAAAAAACACTTATGAAAAAATATGAAAAAAAAAAGCCATGAAGAAAGCGAAAGAATAATTAGTCACAAATGTAAATAACTTTAAAAAGATTGTTAGCTTCTTCTAATTTATGTTTTTTTGATAAATAAATATAAATTAATAAAAGTTGACCTAAAATAAATTAATACATAACTGAAGATTATAGACTAAATTGAAAAGGTAGCAGATTAACTTGCAACTTAATTTTAAAAAGCATATTGTTTCAAATGCAATATTTATAGATAATCCTCTTAAAATATCCTACAGCTATATAAATGTAGAAATTAATATAGATTCTGTTATGAAACTGTCAGAACTGTGATGCCAAAATCTGAAACACTTAGAATAGTACTTAAAATATGCCCAGTTGTATAAAATGTAGGTGAATGCTACTCCTAAGTATGTTTGTGACATCATTTACCACAATGCATCTCAGAAATGGAAATAGGTTCACTATATTGCTCAGGTCCGCTCAATTTCTGTACGAAGGCAATGTACTACACCAAAATCTGAGTGCATGAGAATACAGTTCACTCCTTCATGCCATATGTTGAATAGGAGTAACTTCTGAATAGGCTGCGTGTCACTGTAACTTCAGGAGTAAGGAAATTGGAGTAAATGAGAAAACAATAAATCAAAATTAGAACGCTGTTTGTCCGTGAATACTGACATACTTAAACATTCATTTGATTCATATTCTGCCCATCCCACTCCTGATCCTGCCCACACATCTGTATACAAATATACTTAATAATGATTATTATTATCAACTCTATATTTCTACAAAGATTAATCAATAGAAATGAAATGTATACTCTGACAGTTGTAAAGACTTCCTTTGAATTCTCTATAATGTCATTACGTATTTTATTGCAGAAATAGTAGAACTCAGTGGAGCAGAGGTGCATAGCCAATTTTACACCGTTTAAGAAAGTGAGAAAGTAGTCCGGCGCCGTGGCTCAACAGGCTAATCCTCCGCCTTGCGGCGCCGGCACACCGGGTTCTAGTCCCGGTCGGGGCGCTGGATTCTGTCCCGGTTGCCCCTCTTCCAGGCCAGCTCTCCGCTGTGGCCCGGGAGTGCAGTGGAGGATGGCCCAGGTGCTTGGGCCCTGCACCCCATGGGAGATCAGGAAAAGCACCTAGCACCTGGCTCCTGCCATCGGATCAGTGCAGTGCACTGGCCGCAGCGCACCGTCCGCGGCGGCCATTGGAGGGTGAACCAACGGCAAAGGAAGACCTTTCTCTTTGTCTCTCTCTCTCACTGTCCACTCTGCCTGTCAAAAATTAAAAAAAAAAAAAAGTGAGAAAGTTACTTAAGACAGGAAAATGACTCTTCTTTCAAAGTTCTCAGACTTCTAAGTCACCATATTGGTAACAGACTTGAAATTTAAGGATTCTGAATTAAATCTCAATTTGTGGCAGCCACTTTTGCAGCAAGAAATAAAAAGAAAACTGGAGCAGAGAGAACGGGAGGAGGAGTCTGTTCTTCACAATAGCTTAGTCCTCAGAAAAAGCAGCGGAAATCCTGCGAAGGCAATCAGAGCCCTGCTCTTAGCATGAGATGCTTTGGCTACTTGTTAGTGACAACTGAGTCTCACAGTTATAGTGTCACAGAGAGATGGGTGGAAAATCCTTCAGTTTACATCACTTTTGACTGTTGAAAAGTATGTACCTCTGAGGTATGTCTGAGCATCTATACAGGAACTGGTATCTATTAGGTGCTTCCAAAATATATGGACATGTATTTTATTTGCTATCTTTTTTAAAGATTTATTTATTTATTTGAAAGTCAGAGTTAAACAGAGAGAGAAGGAGGGGAAGAGAGAGAGAGAGAGAAAGGTCTTCCATCCATCCACTGGTTCACTCCCCAGTTGGCTGCAATGGCCAGAGCTGCACCAATACGGAGCCAGGAGCTTCTTCCAGGTCTCCCAAGTGGGTGCAGGAGCCCAAGAGAGAAAGAGAGAGAGAGAGAGAGAGAGAGAGAGAGAGAGAGAGTCTTCCATCCGCTAGTTCACTCTCCAATTGGCTGCAACTGCCAGAGCTGTGCCAATTTGGAGCCAGAAGCTTCTTCCCCCTTGGGTCTCCTGCTTGGTGCAGGGGCCCGAGGACTTGGGCCATCTTCCAGTGCTTCTCCAAGCCATAGCAGAGAACTGGATGGGAAGTGGAGCAGCCGGAACACAAACCGGCGCCTATATGGGATGCTGGCCCTGCAAGCAGCGGCTATACCCATTTCACCACAGCACCAACCCCTGCTATCTCTCTTGAGACCTCGAACTATTAAGTGAATTAGATATTTATGCAAAGGTTCTTACTTATTTCTGGTTTTGGGAGAAGATATCAAGGAGTTGAAATTATTTCTCTCTCTCTCTCTCAAACACATACACACACATGCACACACACACACATACACACAGTTGTATGTTTACCATTTAATGAAATTTGAAGCCATTGTTAACAAAAAGCTAAAGATACCCCAGCATTTAGTAAATGCTCTACAGCCAGTGTTGTTTTGCAGCAGGTGCATTTCCTTTAACACTGTCCCCAGGCGTTGTCCTCCACCCTCATGTGGTCAACAGACCCTATGCCCTCTCCTCCAACACACACTCCCTAGAAGGTAGGAACCCCTTGGGCTAGGGTTGTCTTCTCAGGAATGCTTCTGCTAATGCTCCACAGTTGTCTTTCTCTCCTTTGATTTTTCTATTTTCCCAAAAACTAATTTATAAATAATATAAATATTTATTAAGTCTACTTTTTTCATAAATTAGGGTAATTAGTGGTGAATATAGCCTGTTTTATTCTGCTAAGCACATTTTAAACAATCTTTTTGACAGCCCAAGTGTAATAATTGTAGGGCAGAGACTGGAATATTCCAAACATTATTCAGGGCATTTGTGCATCAGTTAGTCCTGTATGTATATCTCAGGGCCAGGTTTTAACTTTATAATTTTAAAAAGATGATTTCCCTCTTCCACTTCAAAGAATCTGGGTCTTGAGAAATGGCTGTGTTTACACGAGAGATGTTACTTTTCACATCTTTGAGACTGGGACTGGAGAGAGACTGGATGCACATCACATACACAGGGCATTCACTTCTCTTGACCAAGTGAACTCACATAGCACATTATAAATCAGGAGAGATCTTGGTGAACATGCATGAAAATAAAAGCAGATATGTCTTAATCTATTTTTTCAAATATCATGTTTATATTTATATTTTGATGAACAAAGACTACGTGCAAATATAACTAAAATGCTGGCAGGAACATTGTTTAAATGCTGATTAAAGTGGAATAAAACAATTAACATGCCACTGAAATCATAAGATTGTGGATAAACTGGTTAATGAATGTCTAAGAATCTTTGAAATGGAATTCTTTAGCTCATCAGTGAAAGAAAATTGATAAAGCTTGCTAGGTGTGATATCTTAATTTTGTTTTAACTTTACCAATAATAGGGTGAAGGGAAAAGTTTTTATACCACTCACAACTTAAGCAAAAGTTTATTTTTTATTAGAAAAGACTCTTTTACTTTGTTTTTAAATTTATTTTATGTGAAAGGCAGAGTTACAGAGAGAGGAATGACAGGGATGGGGAACTTCCACCCACTGGTTCAACTACCCAAATGGCTGCAATGCCCAGGGTGGCACTAGGAACCAGGAGGTTCATCCAGGTCTCCTACATAGGTACTGGGGACCAAGCACTTGGGCCATCTTCTGCTTTCTAGTGTGCATTAGCAGGCACATGGGAAGTGAAGCAGCTGAGAATAGAGCTGGAGCCCATATGGGATGCTGGCATTGCAGGTGGCGGCTTAACCAGTTATGCCAAAATGCTGGATCCTTTCTTTTACTTATATAGAACATGATATATTATCATATGCATAGACTATTCCAGATATATGTATGCATGTATATATATATATATATATATATATGTGTGTGTGTGTGTGTGTATAAACATTTAAATATACAAAGGATAAATTATCAAGGGAATTAATAAAAGGACCCTATTTTCTGATTTTATATGTTGAGCAGTTTTTAATATGTGTAATTTTTGTGATTAATATTCTCACTAGAAATTGGCATTCACTATTATTTGGAATATGGGAAATGTGTTTCTAATTTCCAAGTTTTTAATTAAAGAATAGTTTTATCAGTATTAGCAGACACTAGTCTTGTTTGTGTGATCCCTTTGACTCTTAGACCTATCAGTGTGATCAACTGTGAACTAACTGATAGAATCAAAAAGGGAGAGAATGATCCAACATGGGAAGCGGGATACACAGCAGACTCATAGAATGGCAGATGTCCTAAATAGCACTCTGGCCTCAGAATCAGCCCTTAAGGCATTCGGATCTGGCTCAAGAGCCCATGAGAATATTTTAGGCATGGAAAGCT
This sequence comes from Sylvilagus floridanus, assembly GCA_949820135.1. NCBI lineage: Eukaryota > Metazoa > Chordata > Mammalia > Lagomorpha > Leporidae > Sylvilagus > Sylvilagus floridanus. The sequence goes on along the minus strand of OX463236.1, from coordinate 28,921,865 downwards.
AAGACACCCTGAAAAACAAAAAAAAGAAGACCTAAATGAAAGATCTCTGCGAGTGAGATCCCAGTGGAAAGAACGGGGCCATCAAAGAAGGAGGTACCTTTCTCGGAAAGGAGGAGAGAACTTCCACTTTGACTATGACCCTGTCGGAATAAGATTGAAGTCAGTGAACCCTAAAGGCTTCCATAGCCTCGGCAACTCATGACTAGAGCCTAGGGAGATTCCTGATGCCATAAACAAGAGTGTCAAATTGTTAAATCGACATCAGGAGTCACTGTGTACTTACATCTCATGAGGGATCTGTCCTTAATGTGTTATCCAATGTGATATAATGCTATTACTAGTACTGAAACAGTATTTTTACACTTTGTGTTTCTGTGTGTGTGCAAACTGATGAAATCTTTACATAGTATATACTGAATCGATCTTCTGTATATGAAGATAATTAGAAATGATTTAAAAATCTTGGTGTTAAATTGGAAATTGCATAGATAATTAATCATTTTTTTTAAAAAAAAAATCATGTAGGATCTCTGTCCTTAATGTGCTGTACATTGTGAATTAATACTATAACAAGTACTCCAACAGTATTTTCACTTTTTGTCCCTATGTGAGGGAAAACTGTTGAAATCTTTACATAATATGTACTAAACTGATCTTCTGTGTATAAAGAGAATTGAAAATGAATCTTGACGTGAATGGAAGGGGAGAGGGAGCGGGAAAGGGGAGGGTATCGGGAGGGAGGGAAGTTCTGTGGGGGGGGAACCATTGTAATCCATAAGCTGTATTTTGGAAATTTATATTCTTTAAATAAAAGCTATAAAAAATGGTAAAAAAAAAGAATAGTTTTAACGGAAATAAAAACTTTAAAGTAGTACAGAGCTTCTATATACCCACCCCTAGGTCTCCTTATTGTTAAAATATTGAATTGATGAGATATTTCTAAAAATCTATAAACCACATATGGCTTCTCCTGTTAACATCTAATACTAACATATTTGTAAGAATGAACCACACCCAGCTTGCCCTATTTTTTTAAGCCAAACTACCTCTGTCCTTCCAAACTTCCTGGATGCTAATAATCAGCATTCTGTGCTCAGGTTGAGGTTTCTTTTTTTAAATGCTGACACATGAGGGGGAATATACAGTATTCATCTCCCAGTGTCTCACTCATCTCATTTCACTTAACATACTGTCCTCCACAGCAGTCTATTTTGCTGAAAATGATAGGATTTTATTCTTTTTTATGGCTGAATAGTATATCTGTGTGTGTGTGTGTGTGTGTGTGTACAATTCTTTCTCCACTCATCTAATACTGGACACCATGTTTGATTCCATATTGTGACTCTTAACAGTGCTGCAACAATCATGGTGGTAGAAGTATTTCTTGTATGTTATGATTTCATGCCCTTTGTACATGTACCTAGTAGTGGGATTGCTGGATTACATGGTGACTCTATTCAGTGTTTAAAGAAATTTCCATACTGCTTCCATGGTGGCTGTACCAATTTGCGTTCCTATCAGCTGTGTATAAAAGTCACCCTTTCTCCACATCCTTGCCAGTGTTTTTTCTTTGTATTTCTGATAACAGCTGTGCTGACAGCAGTGAAGTAGGTATTTCATTATGGTTTTGATTTGCATTTCCCTGATGGCTAGTAGATTGAACATGTTTTCATATTTGTTAACAATTTGAAGGTCTTCTTTTGAGAACTGCCTATTCAGGTCCTTTGCCCATGTCATAATGTGAGTGGTTGTTTTTGGTTGTTGAGTGTTTTGAGTCACTGATATATTATGGATATTAATCAATTGCCAGGCAATTACTTTGCAGGTACTTTATTCCATTCTGACATGTATCTCTTCATTCTGTTGAATGACTCATTTGTTGTACAGAAGTTTCTGAATTTGATGTAGTCCCACTTGCTTAAGTTTTGCTTCTGTTGTCTCTATTTTGGGTTCTTGTTGAAGAAGTCATTGCCTTTGATAATGTCTTGATGTTTCCCCTGTTTTTTCTTGTGACAATTTCTTAGTCTTAGGTCTTATATTTGGTTCTTTAATCCCTCTTGAGTTGATCAAACAACTTAAATTGTCAACAAGTATATGAAAACATGTTCAGCCTACTAGCAATCTTGGAAAATACAAATCAAAACCATAATGAGATAACTACCTCATCCCTGTCCAAATAGGGGTGTTACAAGTATATTATAATGTGATAGGTATATTACAATTATATTATAATAGGTGTGGATCGTTCTTCAACATATGTGTTTCCAGTTTTGCAAGACTCATTTGTCGAAGAGTACACTTTCTGTATTCTGTGTTCTTAGCACATTTGTTAAAAAGCAGTTGGCTTTGTGTATGTGAATTAATTTCTGGGTTCTTCATCTTGTTCCAATGATCTATGTGCTGGCTTTTATCCTGGTATCATGCTGTTTTAATTACTATAGCTTGGTAGTATGCTTTGAAATCAGGTACTATGAAGCCCCCATCTTGATGTTTTCCTTCTTGCTCACAATCACTTTGGATATTCCAGGACTTTTTTTTTTAAGAAAAAAAATTAGTTAATGAAGAAATTAGACAACTTGATAAGGATTTATACAAACATGAAGGTAACATTTCTGATTTTTTTTTTTTTATCTAGGTCAACAGATGCAGAGAACTATTGATGCAGTATACACTCAGGTCTCATTTACTATTTTTTTTTTTGACAGGCAGAGTGGACAGTAAGAGAGAGAGAGAGAGAGAAAGGTCTTCCTTTTTGCCGTTGGTTCACCCTCCAATGGCCGCTGCAGCCTGCGCGCTGTGGCCGGCGCACCGCACTGATCCGATGGCAGGAGCCAGGTGCTTCTCCTGGTCTCCCATGGGGTGTAGGTCCCAAGCATTTGGGACATCCTCCATTGCACTCCCTGGCCACAGCAGAGAGCTGGACTGGAAGACGGGCAACCAGGACAGAATCTGGTGCCCCGACCGGGACTAGAACCTGGTGTGCCGGCGCCGCAAGGCAGAGGATTAGCCTATTGAGCCGCGGCGCCGGCCATTTACTATTTTTTAAATATTCTTTTTTTATCTAGAAAACTTTTATTTAAGATATACAAATTTCAAGCACTTTATATATACAAATTTAGGAACATAGTAAGCATTCCCACCCAAGCCTCCTTCCCAGCACATTCCCATACTTCCTCCTCCTTCTATTCCCATTCTTAGTTTTTTTACAATGATCTATTTTCAGTTAAATTTATACACATAATATTAACCCTATACTAAGTAAAAAGTTCAACAAATAGTATGAGGAAAAAAGAGTTCAAAATCATCACATCTCAAAGTCCTCTATTAGTTACCACAGATCAGGGAGAACATGTGGTATTTGTCTTTTTGTGACTGGTATATTTCATTAAATATAATGGTTTCCAGTTGCATCCAAACTGAATTGTTTTGTTGTTGTTGAGTTTCCTGAGCTCTTTATAGATTCAAGTAACTAATCCTCTATTAGTTGTATAGTTTTCAACTAATTTCTCCCATCCTGTTGCTGGCCTCTTCACTTTGCTGAGTGTTGCTTCTGAGTGCAGATGCTTCTGAGCTTGATGTCACCTCATTCTTGTGTTATTGATTTGCAGGTTCATTCCACTGTGGTCAGAGAAGATGCATGGTATTTCTTTTTTTTTTTTTTTTTAATTTGCTGAGATTTGCTTTATGGCCTAGCATGTGGTCTAGCCTAGAGAAAGTTCCATGCACTGGTGAGCAGATTGTGTATTCTGCAACTGTGGGATGGAAAGTTCTGTAGATAGCCATTAGGTCCTTTTGGTCTACAGTGTCGATTATCTATGTTGTTTCCTTGTTGATTTTCTTTCTGATTTTCTGATTAATCTGTCTATTGCTCAAGGTGGGGTATTGAAGTCCCCTATTATTATTGTATGGGAGTCCATGTCTCCCATTAGATCCATTCACAATTCTTTTAAATAGCCAGGATTCTGTAATTGGGTGCCTATAAGTTTATTATAGTCACATCTTCCTGTCGAATTGATCCCTTAATCATTACACAGTGCCCTGCTTTGTGAGTTTAACAGTTTTTGTGTTATTTTGTCTGATATTAGGATGATTACAAAGACTCTTCTTTGGTTTCTGTTACCATGGAATTTTTTTCCATCCTTTCATTTTCAGCCTGCCTGTATCTTTGGTGACATGAGCTTCTTGTAGGTAGCAAATAATTGGGTCTTGTTTTTGAATCCATTCAGCCAGCATGTGTCTTTTAACTGGAGAGTTGAGGCTATTTACGTTATTGTGGGTCTTTAATGGTTCCAACATGTAAATTGCAGAATTTTTTTTTCTAATCCTACACAGGATGTTGTTGGCATTTTGATAGGAATTACATTGAATCTGTAGATTGAGTTAGGTGAGATGGACATTTTAGCAATATTAATTCTTTGAATCCATGAACTGGGCATATCTTTGAATTTGTGTGTCTGATTTTATTCTTATTGTTTTATAATTTTTATTGTAAAGAATTATCATCTTTGGTTAAATTTATCCTTAATGTTTAAATTATTGTAGCAGTTATGAATGGACTTTAATTTATGATTGCTCTTTCAGAAAGATAATCATTTATCTATAAAAATACCACTTTTGTGGCTGGTGTTGTGGCATGCCAGTTAAAGCCGTTACCCCGTTGCCTGCAATGCCAGTATCCCAAATGAGTGCCACTTCAAGTCCTGATTGTCCTGCTTCTGATCCAGCACCCTGCTAACAGCATGAACAAAGCAGCAGAAGGTGACCCAAGTGTTTAGGGCCTTGCCACCCACCTGGGATACCTGGATAAAGCTCCTGTTTTAGACCCTGACCTTTGATATTATCTGAGCAGTGAACCACCAAATGGTAGCTCACCCTTTCTCTTCTCTTTATCTGTAACTCCACCTTTCAAATAAGTAATTCTTTACAATGACACTTTTTTAAAGAGTTATTTATTTATTTGAAAGTCAGAGTCACACAGAGAGAAGGAAAGGCAGAGAGAGAGAGAGGTCCTCCATCTGATACTTCACTCTCCAATTGCCTGAAACAGCCAAAGCTGCTCCGATCCAAGGCCAGGAGCCGGGAGCTTCCTCTGGGTCTCCCACATGGATACAGGGGCCCAAGGAATTTGGCCATCTTGTACTGCTTTCCCAGGCCATAGCAGAGAGCTGGATCTGAAGTAGAGCAGGGAGGGTCTCAAACAGAGGCCCACATGGGATGCAAGTGCTTCAGGCCAAGGTGTTAACCCATTGTGCTGCAGCACCAGGACCCTCAATGATACTTTTTAAATATTTTTGTATTCATCTACTTTACTGAATTTATTTGTCAGTTCTAACAGCATTTTGTTGGAATTTTTTGGTTTATCCATCTATGAAATCATGTCATTTACAAATGTGGGTATTTTGATTTCTTTGTTTGTAATTGTGATGCTCTTTATTTCTTGATCTTCCCCTATTTGCTTTTGCTAATACTTTCTTTACCATGCTGAATAAGAATAGTGAAAGTAGACATCCTCCTCTTGTTCCAGATCTCATGAGAAATGCTTTTAGATTCTCTCCATTCAATGATACTGACTGTTGTTTTGTCAAGCAAGGCTTTATCAGTTTAAGGCTTGCTTGTTCTGTACCTAATTTGTTGTGGGTTTTTATCATGAAGAATGCTGAATCTTTTCAAATGATTTTTTGCATCTATTGAGATGTTAATGTTGGTTTTTTTCCCTTGCATTCTATTTATGGGATTTATGACATTCATTTATTTGCAAATGTTTTACATTCCTTACATCTCAGGTTAAAAAAAAAACACTTGATTTTTATGTATGATCTTTCTATTATACTCTTGAATCCAGATTGTTAGTATTTGTTGAATTTTTACATGTTTATTCATCAAGAATATTGGTCTATAGTTTTTTTGTTTTGCATCTCTACTTGGTTTTTGTATCAGAATAATGCGAGTATCAAAAGTGAATTTGGCTGAGTTCCATCCTTTTCAATCTTTTTTAACAGTTTGCATATTGGAATTATTTGCTCTTTAGCATTTGTTGAAGTGTTCAGGTATCCTAGTTTGCTGGGAGGCTTTTAGTTACTGATTCAATCTCATTACTATTTGTGGATCTGTTTACATTTTCTGTATATTCTTGCTTTAATATTTTAGGCTATATGTATCCAGGAATGTGTGCATGCCTTTAAGGTTTTCAAAATCATTAGCTTATGTTGTTCATAATAGTTTCTTAGGGTCTTTTGTATTTCTGATGTATTACTTGTAATGTCTACTTTTTATAATTTTACTGATTTTTTGTTAGTCTGGCTAAAAATTGGTTTCATTTCAAAACTTTTTGTTGATCTTTTGTATGTATTTAGTTTGAATTTCATTTGTTCATCATTAAATTGTTATATCTCACATCCTGCTAATTTGGTGTTTGATTTGTTCCTATTTTGTGAGTTTTTCAGTTGCATCATCATTAGATTGTTCCTTTGAGATAGTTACACAGAGAGAAGGAGAAGAAGAGACAGACAGACAGACAGACAGAGGGAGAGGTCCTCCATCTGCTGGTTCACTCCCCAGATAGCTACAACGGCCGGAACTACACTGATATGAAGCTAGGTGCTAAGAGCTTGTCCGGGGTCTCCCACAGGGGTGCAGTGGCCCAAGGACTTGGGCCATATTGTACTGCTTTCCCAGGCCATAGCAAAGAGGTGGATCAGAAGTGGAGCAGCTGGGACTCGAACCGGTGCCCATATGGATGCCAGCACTGCAGGTGGCAGCTTTTCCTGCTGTTATACCACAGCAGGACTTCCTTCTTAATACTGATTTTACTGTACCTCAAATGTTGATGGTTTTTCATTTTCTTGTATTTTGAGAATTTTTAATTTTTGCAATTGGTCATTCTATAACATGTTATTCAATTTGCAATTTTTCATTCTTCCTATTGACTTGTAATTTTATTCATTTGTGGTCTGGGAAGATACATGGCACATTTGCTCTCTTTTTAAAATTATCTGACACTTGATTTGTGACATAATACACATTCTATCCTAAAAAAAAAATTCTCTGTGCTAGTGAGAAGAAAATGTATTCTGAAACTGTTGGGGGAAATATTCTGTAAGTGTCTATCTTGTCCTGTTGGTACATAATAAGGTTCAACTCTGATGTATCTCTTTATTTTCTTGAAGGATGATCTGTCCATTGATGACAATGGGTGTTGAAGTCCCTCACACGTAATCTATTGGAGTCTGCCTTTCTCTTTTCATCTAAAAGTATTTGCAGTCTATATTTGAGTTTTCTTGTGTTTGGCTGCACACACACACACACACACACACACACACATATATATATTTATATAAAATTAGCATATAATGGCTTTGCCTTCTTTTCAGTTTTTGATTTAATATCTATTTTACCAGAGTTCTGTCTAGCTGTCACTCCAGAAAACTTCTGGTGTACATTTGTAGTTAGTTTCCATTTTTGTCTTTTTCCAACCCTTCACTTTCAGTCTACGTTTATCTTTACTTGTCAAGTCAATTGTTTGTAATCATCATATTGACGGGTCTTTTTTTTAATTCATTAAATAATCTGTATCCTTTGATTGGGGACTGTCATCATTGATACATATTTGTTACAAGGGGCTTCCATCCTGATTTCTTTAGTGTGTGTGCTGGGAAGGAGCCAGGCTGCCCTTCTAGTCCCTGGATCCCTCAATGAGACCTTCCCATGAGATTAGTGGAGGCATCTGTTGCTTATACATCAGAGCTCGACCTCTCCATATGCCTAATCCTGCTTTCTTTATTCCTTTGTGATCATTTTTGGAAATCACTCATGCAAATATTAGAGGGTGTTTCAGCTTAAATCACCTGCCAAGCCCAGAGAACACTAACCATTCATTTCCTCCATCTTCCACTTCTGTGAACCTAGAATTAGCAAACTAGAAAAGTGAAGCAGATGATCCTAGTGGCAAAATGGTAAAAGCAAACAAACAGTCAAAAAATCTGTTGATTTCTGTCTTTCAAACTATAGGTAATCTGTGAAAAAGAGACCACAGTTGTAAAGAGGCAGGATTTTCTTTTGTAATTTAAAGTCAACTTAGGAGTGTTACCCTGTAATAAAAGCATGGATGAATTTAAAATTATTTTCCACCAAATAGAACTGTTAATTCCACCTTTCCAAAAACTTTTAGAAATATTTTCTTTCTTTTTTTTTTTTTTAACAGGCAGAGTGGACAGTGAGAGAGAGAGACAGAGAGAAAGGTCTTCCTTTGCCGTTGGTTCACCCTCCAATGGCCGCCACGGTCGGCGCGCTGCGGCCGGCGCACTGCGCTCGTCCGATGGCAGGAGCCAGGAGCCAGGTGCTTTTCCTGGTCTCCCCATGGGGTGCAGGGCCCAAGCACCTGGGCCATCCTCCACTGCACTCCTGGGCCACAGCAGAGGGCTGGCCTGGAAGAGGGGCAACCAGGACAGAATCCGGCGCCCCGACCGGGACTAGAACCCGGTGTGCTGGCGCCGCAAGGCGGAGGATTAGCCTGTTGAGCCACGGCGCCGGCTAGAAATATTTTCATACATGAATTAGTAAACTGACGTAATATGTGAAGCAAATATCCCAGAGATTTTCAGTATCTGAGAATACGCAAGTCAAAATTTCCCCCTTCCTGTTCATACTACAGACAGGAAATGAAAAAGACTCAATGCAGCCTGCAGTTTGTTCCATGTAGTGATGCACAGATAGCCCATTGACAATAGCCCAAACCAAATTAATGATGGTGTCTGTGCACTCAACTTTGAGTCTTTTTTTTTTTTTTTAGCACATCAGTTCTTGTGCACTATACCTTTTCCCGGCCTACTTATTCGAAGTGGTAACCTAAAATACTTTCAGTGCCTTGACCAATGCAAGAAATCTTGGCACTTTTGTAAATAAACAGCTAGATCGATAGGGAAAATATACAGATGAATTTTAAATCAGACTATGAGGATGAACAGATGTTGGAAGGCAAAGCTGCCAAAAATGAGGCCAGCTCAACATTCTTACTGACTTTTATTGTGAAAATTATTTACAGACATCTCTTCACTTCTGCCTTGTTGTTCAAGTTTGCAGAACTGTAGCTTTCCCTGTACCTTGTATGGTTTATTTTTTAAGACACACAGAAAGTGTATCAAATATTTATTGAAAATCTACAAGGCAAGGAATCACTGAGGTGGTGCTGTTCAGCATTTCAGAAATACGGGTTTCCTAGGGACTGTGTCTGATGGCAGGAATATGCTGCAGCCTCGTGCTTCTGATCCCTAGATCATAGCTTTCAAAGGCACTGGAATTAAAATTAATGACTGCTATTGTAGAACACAGCTCTTTTATACACAGCCTAATGCTTTCATTTTCTTTCTGGGTTAAAATAAGACAGTCAAACACTGATTATTATTTCAGAGAAAATAAGCCACCCTATTGACTATGGCTTTTTCATACCAAATTTTTTTTAAAGATTTTTTATTTATTTGTTATTTGAAAGGCAGAGTTAGAGAGAGAGAGAGGCAGAGAGAGAGAGAGAAAGAGGTCTTCCATCTGCTGGTTCACTCCTTTGATGGCTGGAGCTGTGTCACTCCAAAGCCAGGAACCAGGAGCTTCCTCCGGGTCTCCCACATGGGTGCAGGGGCCCAAGGACTTGGGCCAGCTTCCATTGCTTTCCCAGGCCTAGCAGAGAGCTGGAATGGAAGTGGAGCACCTGGGACAGAACCGGCACCCATATGTGGGATGCCGGCAGCTTTACCTGCTACTCCAAAGTACTGGCCCCTATACCAAATCTTTAAAATATTTATTTGAAAGCAGAGTTACAGAGTGAGAGAAGGAGGTACACACACACACACACACACACACACACACACACAGATATTTTCCATCTGCTGGTTCAGTCCCCAGATAGCTCCAACAACCAGGACTGGGCCAAGCTGAAGCCAGGAAACCAGAGATTCTTCTGGGGCTCTCTCATGGGTACAGGGACCCAAGAACTTGGGCCAGTCTCTGCTGCTTTCTCAAGTGCATTAGCAAGGAGCTGGATTGGAAGTGGACATCCGGAACTCAGCTGGCGCCCATATTGGATTCTGGCACTGCAGTCTGTGGCTTAACCTGCTGCACCACAGCACCAGCCCCCATACCAAATTTTTAACTTCTGAGAAAATATGTGTTTTTTCCTACTTTACCAATTCCATTTGTTTTTCTTCCTCTGCTAAAATGGTACTTACCTTCTGTGGCCACAGAAGTCTAGAAGGGAGCAGTAATTATCTAAATGTTAATGGAACACCTATGCTAATCTTTAAAGAACTGAACATTTAGTAATAGCGCATTTTAAAACAGATGCTTGAGCATCATTTCAAATATCTCAGTTCTCTATGTGCTTTATGTAGGGGCAAGAGTCTTCAGTTTGAAAGTAATAAAATATCCTGTTTCGCTCCCATGAATTTTAGTGTTATGTGTAGGTACATGTGGAAGAATAAAGAGAAAAATATATGGAATTTATTTCAAAATGGATAGGAAATGTTACATTGCTAACATATTCTTTCAACCAACCCACTTGTTGTTTAATTTCTGTATTCGACTCTGTAGTCCTGCAAACAATGTCAAACCATGATGAATTACTTGCTGATTGTAACCATTATATTGTGTCCTTGATTCAAAGGTTGAAAAATTAATATAATTTGCATTAATACTATTGACATGTGGACTCAGAGCCCTGCACATGAGAGGATATCACAAAAGGGTCCACATTTTCCTTAATTCTAAAGAAGAAAATTAGAAATGAGGAAATCTATCATTTCCAAAATACAATTTTCTTCATCTTTGAAAATATTTAAACCCATGAAGTTTACTAAGTCTTATAATACATTATCTGTGTATTTTCTCATTGTTCAATTGTGTTGGCTTTTGAAAAAAGTAAGGCTAATATGTCAAATAATTCTACCAAATGGCAGGAAGAAATTTCACTTGACTTCATTCAAGTGATTGAGAATTAGACACTTGGAAAATTTCTCTTATTAAAAAATTAATGGTTGAAATTGTATTCAGTAAGTTAAAAGGAACTATCAGTATAAAATTAAAAGCAAATATACTATTCAAGATTTTAATAGTATAACTCAGCTGCGTTCTGCTTAAGGAAGCTCAACAGTTAAATGGCAGGGATAGTGTTGTGACATGTGGGCTATTCCACCTGCCTTGTGACTACAGCATCTGATATCCGAGCACCAGTTGAATCCTTGCTGCTCTGCTTCACATCCAGATGCCTGCTAATGTACTTGCGTCCCTGCCACCCTTATGGGAGACCTGGATAGAGCCCCAGGGTCCTTGCCTGGGCTATTGTGGCAATTGAGGGGTTGAATCAGCAGATCTCTCTCTCTTTCTCTCTCTCTCTCTCTCTCTCTCTCTCTCTGTGTGTGTGTGTGTGTGTGTGTGTATCTCACTTTGCATTTCAAGAAATTAAAAGAAATCTTCAAAAAATACAGTGAGGTGATAAATACCGGGTCAGGGTTAGTGTCTTTGTTTTTTTCCTGTCACTCTTGCCTTTCAAGTAAATAAATCTTAGACAGCTGTTATATAGTGAATGTCAGTGTCAGAGTTGGTACCTAAACCAGCAGCAATATCATCAGCAAGGAAAGTCTCATTTTGAAAACTTAAATTGCAATTTCTGTGTTGGGCATTGGATTTGTTGGCTGACACCTGTGTTCCACACCTGAATACTTGGGTCTGAAGCTCTGCTAAGATTCCTGATTGCAGGTTCCTCCTGGGAGGCAGCAGTGGGGATTGAGGTAGTTGGATTCCTACCACTCAGATGAACTCTGGAGTGAAATTTCTGCCCCTGGGTTTGCTGCCCTCTCTCCAACTGCTTCTAGCCACTGCAGGCATTTGGAGAATGAACTAGAAGATAGGAGCTCTCTCTCTACATGTCATTCATTCATGTATTCATTCATGAATAATGATTAATAAATAAAATTCATGAATAATAAATACTTTGTTAATATTACTGATATATTCCCAAATTACTTTTTAAATTACTTCTAGGCTTTTCCTCTTGTGGTTATTGTTTTATACAATTTTACAAATGTATTTGAGTTTAAAAAGAAGGAATTAGAATCCATATGTCTGGTTTTGAAGCTACTATTGCAATATAATGTTTTCATTTATCTATAATCATGTTAGTTCTACATTGACTCTCGGTAATGCATTTCCAAACATAAAATTATATTTGCTTTTTATGGATTTTGAACAATTGTAACAAGTTAAAACAATAAAGCTTCTTCCTGAATTATTGAAAATATAGCCAATCTGATGGTACAAAATTAACTTTATATAAAATTTGTCAACATTTCTCTTATTATATTTATAACATACATAAATATAATTTTATGAAACTCATAATGCATCTTCACATGTTATTTAAATGTTATCACCACAATGGAATTCTCAGTGAGCTGTCATCCAATACTTATGTGAGCTGGGTAAGTCATGTGATATGTACAAGTGTGTTTCTCGAATGCAGCATGGATGGGTTATGCTAAATGCTTTACAGTCCTTTAGGGACTCAGATGCTTATCTAAAGATTCCTCCATTTAATTGTTACTCTACCAGTTGAACACATGTTTACTTAGATAAGCTGCATGATATCAAATATTTACCTTTGCTTTTCAAATGAATACGAGAAGGTATTACAGATGTTCATTAGTAAAGTTTCAATCATCTGCTCTTTGTTGATGTTTTAGAAATCATGTTTCCCAGTTATTTTTGCTAGTGTTTTCTTAAAAGTGGACAGACTTGAAACAAAGAAAAATGTAAAAGCCATTTCATACCAGAGACTCTCTACACTAAGGGACAAGATCAATCAACATGTTTATCTACTGAAGGAAAGACTTCCAAGCCAAATAATGTGAAATCCTCATACAGATTTAGATTTTCTTGCTAAAAGTGTTGAGAATTTCAACATTGGTTGTAAGGACGAAAAAATGACTTCATATATCATCATTGAATTAAAAAACTGAGAATTTTGTAAACAGAGGTAATATAAGCCTGCCTACCTCACAGACTGACAGTTTATATTCTAAAATATGTCACCTTATATTTGAGCCTAATGTAATTTTCCTTGTACCAGCAGGATATCATGAAATTGATGGTTTTGAGAGCGTCTCTCGTAAATCTAATCTCATGTTTCTTTACTTCTTTTTCTTTTTTTCTTATTCTCTCAAACTAGCAGGAAATCTTATAATGCCTTAATGATTCTATCACATGATAACACATTTCATAAATTATTCCATAAAATTGCTTATACAGTCAGTCTATAGTTCTAGTGTACACACGACTCTCCAGATATTTTGTATATTACTGTCAACAAGGGAAGATCATCACAGAATTAAATGTGGGGATCCAAACTAAATAGTTTTAAATGAAACTCTATTCCCAAACAGCCTTTTCTTAAATAAATTCATAATTATTTGTTTTCATTAACTTTTTTCTATTTTCTCAACACATTCATATGAACAATTTAGTTTAAACTCATTTTTCAAAGAAAAAAATATAAGTAGCACATTGACCTGATGAAATTACTTTTAGGTCTTAGTAACAGGACCAATAAACAAGTAGTAGTATGGTACCACATGATTAACCATAAATCAATCTATCCATCAAGTGAGGATTTATTTTTATTACATTTTATTCTTAACTAAAAAGTGTATTTTTTCTCATTTCCAATATAAATCATAAAAAGGCTTATCTTGTGGAAATCTATATATGGAACAAGTAAATACAGAAACAGAGAAATCCACACATAGTGTAATTAAATAAGGAATCATAGATAAATGTTACAAAATGTTACAAAAAAGAAATCCAAGGAAGAAAGAAATCCAAGGAAGATATCTGCTCATGTGCACCCTGGAGGGCAGTAGGTGAAGGCTTAAATGAATGGGACCCTGCAATCTGGATGCAGGAACTCAGTTTGCTCCTAGGTTTGGCCTAGACAGATCCAGATGTTGGAGGCATTTGGGTAGCTAAGTAGTGGGTAGGAGATCTCTGCCTTTCAAATAAACACAATGAGTAAATAAAAATTAGAAGTCACTTGAAACAATACCTGAATATATTAGAATTAAGTCCTGGATTTGCATTGCAAGATAGATGAACAAAAATCATATGTTCTCAAAAATGCATAAATATATTTCCATATTTTTTGCATAAAGCCATTTTAAGTGAATCTTCTAGATCTACAGTCACTTTTTCTTTGAACTTGTATTGGGAATCTAACAGTTTTGTATGAGATATTTTTAAACTTTTATTTAAGAAATATATATTTCCAAAGTACAGCTTTTGGATTACAGAAGCTTCCCCCCCTCCATAACTTCCCACCCACCCACAAACCTCCCATCTCCTGCTCCCTCTCCCATCCCATTCAAATATTAAAAAAAGATTCATTTTCAATTATATGTATATACAGATGATAAATTTAGTATATACTAAGTAAAGATCTCAACAGTTTGCACCTACACAGAAACAAAAAGTGTAAAGTACTGTGTGAGCACTAGTTATGGCATTAATTTACATTGCACAACACATTAAGGAAAGAGATCCTACATGAGGAGTAAGCGCACAGTGACTCCTATTGTTGACTTAACCATTGACACTCTTTTTTTATGACATCAGTAATCACCCTAGGCTCTTGTCATGAGTTGCTAAGGCTATGGAAGCCTTTTGAGTTCGCCAACTCTGATCTTATTTAGAGAAGGTCATAGTCAAAGTGTAAGTTCTCTCCTTCCTTCAGAGAAAGGTACCTCCTTCTTTGATGGCCCATTCTTTCCACCAGGATCTCACTCACAGAGCTCTTTCATATAGGTGGTTTTTTTTTTTTTTTTTTTTTTGCCACAATGTCTTGGCCTTCCATGCTCAAAATACTCTCATGGGCTCTTCAGCCAGATGTGATTCTGAGGCTGATTCTGAGGCCAGAGTGCAATTTAGGACATGTGCCATTCTATGAGTCTGCTGTGTATCCTGCTTTCCATGTTGGATCATTCTCTCCTTTTAATTCTATCAGTTTGTATTAGCAGACACTAGTCTTTTTATGTGATCCCTTTGACTCTTAATCCTATCATTATGATCAATCATGAACTGAAACTGATCACTTGGACTAGTGAGATGTCATTGGTACATGCCACCTTGATGGGATTGAATTGGAATCCTTTTGCACGTTTTAACTCTACCGTTTGGAGCAAGTCTGATTGAGCATGTGCCAAACTGTACATCTCTTCCCTCTCTTATTACTACTCTTATATTCAATAGGGATCACTTTTTAGCTAAATTTAATCACCTAAGAACAATTATGTGTTAATTAAAGAGTTCAACCAATAGAATTAAGTAGAACAAAAAAAAAATACTAAAAGTGATAAAGTATTAAGTTGTTCCTCGACAGTCAGGGCAGGGCTTATCAAGTCATTGTTTCTCATAGTGTCCATTTCACTTCAACAGTTTTCTTTTTGGTGCTTGGTTAGTTGTCACTGAGCAAGGAGAACATATGATATTTGTCCCATTGGGACTGGCTTAATTCACTCAGCATGATGTTTTCCAGATTCCTCCATTTTGTTGCAGATGAACAGATTTCTTTGTTTTTTTTTTACTGCTGTATCGTATTCTATAGAGTACATATCCCATAATTTCTTTATCTATTCCACTGTTGATGGGTTTTTAGGTTGATTCCAGGTCTTAGCTATTGTGAATTGAACTGCAATAAACTTTGAGGCCCAGACAGCTCTTATATTTGCTAATTTAATTTCCTTTGGTAAATTCCAATGAGTGGAATGGCTGGGTTGAATGTAGGGTTATATTCTTGTTTCTGAGGAATATCCAAACTGCCTTCCCTAATGGCTTTACCAGTTTGCATTCCTACCAACAGTGGATTAGTGTCCCTTTTCCACACATCCTTGCCAGCATCTGTTGTAGGTGAGCCATTCTTACCAGGGTGAGGTGAAACCTATTTGTGGTTTTGATTTGCATTTCCCTGACTGCTAGTGATTCTGAACATTTTTTCATGTGTCTGTTGGCCATTTGGATTTCCTCTTTGGAAAAATGTCTATCGAGGTCCTTGGCCCATCTCTTAAGTGAGTTGTTTGTTTTGCTGTTGTGGAGTTTCTTGATCTCTTTGTGGATTCTGTTTATTAACCCTTAATCTGTTGCATAGTTTGCAAATATTTTTTCCCATTCTGTTGGTTGCCTCTTCACTCCCCTGACTGTTTCTTTTGAAGTGCATAAACTTCTCAATTTGATGTAATCTCAATTATTAATTTTGGCTTTACTGTCTGTGCCTCTAGGGTCTTTTCTGAGAAGTCTTTTCCTGTGCCTATATCTTGAGGGTTTCTACAATGTTCTCTAATAATTTGATGGTGTTGGGTCATAGATTTAGATCTTTAAAACATGTTGACTGGATTTTTGTGTAGGGTGTAAGATAGGGGTCTTTCTTCATTCTTTTAAACGTGGAAATCCAGTTTTCCCAGCACCATTTTGTTGAATAGACTGTCCTTGCTCTAGGAATTGGTTTTAGATCCTTGATGAAATATAAGTTGGCTGTAGATGTTTGGATTGATTTCTGGTGTTTCTATTCTTTTCCATTGGTCTATCCATCTGTTTCTGTACCAGTACCATGCTGTTTTGATAACAACTACCCTGTAGTATGTCCTGAAATCTGGTATTGTAATGGCTCTGGCTTTGTTTCTGTTGTACAAGATTGCTTTAGCTATTCAAGGTTTTCCTTCTGCAGTTTGTTAATGTGGTGTATCACATTGTTTGATTTTTTTTTTTTTTATAAAGCTTTTATTTAAAGAATATAAATTTCCAAAGAACAGCTCATGGACCACAATGGCTCCCCCCCACACAACTTCCCTCCCTCCCCCCAACCTCCCCTTTCCCGCTCCCTCTCCCCTTCTGTTCACATCAAGATTCATTTTCAATTCTCTTTATACACAGAAGATCAATTTAGTACATATTACGTAAAGATTTCAACGGTTTGCCCTCGCATAGAGACACAAAATGATAATACTGTTGGAGTACTAGTTATAGTATTAATTCACAATGTACAGCACATTAAGGACAGAGATCCTACATGATTTTTTTTTTTAAAAAATTGATTAATTGTCTATGCAATTTCCAGTTTAACACCAAGATTTTTTAATCATTTGCAATTATCTTTATATAAAGAAGATCGATTCAATATATACTATGGAATATAACCCTACCATTCAACCCAGCCATCCCACTCCTTGGAATTTACCCAAAGGAAATTAAATTGGCAAACAAAAAAGCCGTCTGCACAGCAATGTTTATTGCGGCTCAATTGTTTGATTTTTGAACACTGAACTATCCCTGTATCCCACTTGGTCTGGGTGGATGATCTTTCTGATGTGCTGTTGTATTCTATTGTCCAGAATTTTATTGAGGATGTTTGTGTCTATGTTCATCAGGGATATTGGTCTGTAATTCTCTTTCAATGCTGCATCTTTTTCAGGCTTAGGGATTAGGTGATGCTGGATTCATAGAAAGAGTTTGGGAGGATTCCCTCTTCTTTCAATTGTTCTGAATATTTTGAGAAGAATTGGAGTTAGTTCTTCTTTAAATGTCTGGTAGAATTCAGCATTGAAACCATCTGGTCCTGGGCTTTTCTTTGTTGGTAGGGCCTTTATTACTGTTTCAATTTCTGTCTCAGTTATGGGTCTGCTTAGGTTTTCTATGTCTTCCTGGTTCAATTTAGGTAGATTGCATGTGTCCAGGAATCTATCCATTTCTGATAGATTTCCCTGTTTGCTGGCATACAACTCTTTGTAATAATTTCTGATGACTCTTTTTATTTCTGTGGTGTTTGTTGATACATTCCCTTTTCATCTCTGATTTTATTGATTTGGGTCTTTTCTTATCTTTTTCTAGTTAGTTGGGTCAATGGTGTGTCGACTTGGTTTATTTTTTCAAAAAATAGCTCTTCATTTGGCTGATCTTTTGTAATTTTTTTGGATTCAATCCTGTTGATTTCTCCTCTAATTTTACTTATTTCTGTTCTACTCATGTTGGGTCTGGTTTGCTTCAGTTTTTCTAGATCCTTGAGATGCACTGAAAGCTCATTTATTTAGCGCCTTTCCAATTTCTTGATGTAGGCACCTATTGCTATAACCTTTCCCCTAATACTGCTTTTGCTCTACCCATAAGTTTTGATATGTTGTGTTGTTATCCTCATTTACTTCCAGATAGTTTTTGATTTATCTTTTGATTTCTTCTATGACCCAGTGTTCATTCAGGAGCATTTTGTTCAGTCTCCATGCGTTCGCATATGCTCTAGGGATTCCTGAGTTGCTAACTTCCAGCTTCATTCTACTGTAGTCTGAGAGGCTGTATGGTATGATTCCAATTCTTTTGAATTTTCTGAGACTTGCTTTATGGCCTAATATGTGGTCAATCCTAGAGTAGGTTCCATGTACTGCTGAGAAGAATGTAAATTCTTTAAGTATAGGATGAAAAGTTTACATGTATTCTATGCCTTCAACAGTTGATTCTGGTTGTACATGAAATTCATTTGAAATTAATAGTAGAACTTCTGCAGCAGATAGATATTCATGAGAATAAAAACAGAAGCAAATTGCTGTGCTGAGGAATAGATCATACTATTGACAAGGCTAGGCCTCCAAAGCTGCCTCTCTGCGCATCAGTAATCAGTACGTTCTTGACCACCTGACATCTAAATATTATAAACTTGAATCCTACAGGTACATTGATTTGCAAACAGTTGCATGTTCAACCTTACATGAAAATATGAATGATGTATACAAAATAGTATACGGGTGAGTGGACTGAAATGTTAAGAATCATTTTTATAATTACTGCTTATACAACTTTTTATTGATCCATCATCATACAATAAGAACTACTCTAGGGTAATTAACTCATGAAAAAATATTTTCAGCTTTAATATGATAAAAGAGCTACCATGTATGCAGATTAAAAAGGAGGAAGCAAGCTCTTCTCTTGAGACCAGCCTTGGGTAATGCATTTAATTCTCCTGGGAACGTTTTAATTATAGGGAGGTGAAGATTTGTTTCTTGAATGGGTATTCCACAAGCCCACTTTATATTTATTAGTTCAATTTCTCTTCATTAAGTTATCTTCTCCAAAATAGAATTTCCATTTAAATGCTACAAGGGAGTTTCATCACTGAGAATACATCAGGAATACAGAATGTGTATAAAATTATCTGTGGTTAGTAATTTTCAAACGTGTTCCATTTATATCACATCCAAATTTGAGGCTGTCCATTCCTAACTTTTTGTTAAATCAGGGTATCAAAGTATAACTTACATGTAGTAAAATTAATATTTCTTGATATAACACCCCGTGTTCCTTGTTAAATTAATAAATATTTTCATGTAGCCGTGACAATGGCATTTAAGACAGCTGATTCCAGCATTTCACAAAGTTACTCCATGATTTTCTGCAAACAATTTCTTCTCCCTGGCATCATTTCCTCAAAAGTTATTATCTTAATTTAACTTAATCATTTGAGGTGAAGAGACACAGAGGGTAGAAATGGAGATTGCCAGAGAGAAACTGTGCTCCCATCTGCTGGTTCACTCCTGCCAATGCCCACAATGGTTGGGGCTGGATTGGGGCTGAAGCCACGAGTGAAGCACACAACCTGTTTCCTACATGTGTGACAGAGACACAGTGACTTGCGCCATCATCAGTGTCTCCCAGGGTCTTTGTTGTCAGGACGCTGGAGTCAGTGTTTTAGCCCAGATACTAATTTCAGATACAGGCATCTTGGAGCACTAAGCTAAATGCATGTTCTTAATTGTCTTACTCTTGTTCCTTTAGATTTTACTTTTCCATACTGTAAAATGAACACCTGTATGTGGATATGCTGTATTGAAATTCATACTGTTGTTTACATTGGTAATGTAATCCTTATTACTGTACAGTGTTTATTGTACTGAAATATAACAGATTATACTTTTATTAGTTTAGGATATTTGAGTTAATTTCAGTTTTTTCATACTTACAAATAAAGCAGCTCTGGATATTTACATAAAATTTTCATGAATATGTTGATTTCTCTTATGTGGATATTTTAAAATTTTCTTAATAGGAAATTAAGGAATTTACTTTTTTGCTTTAGGAAGCAAAAAGCTGAGCATAAACATTCAGAAGGAAAGAAATGAAGAATTTAGTAGAAATCAGTGAACTATAAAGCAGAAATAGATCTAATACATGAAACTAAAATAAGATTCTTCGAACAGATCAACAAAATTGATACCCTTTAAGCTAGACTGATGAGAAAGTGAGACTTACAGAAAGAGGTTAACAGACAATACAAAAATTAATGTAACTTCAAAAGAAAATTTACAGAAATCCAAAAGGACTATATGGAAAAATGAATTACCTTTGTTGGAGCATTATGCCAAGTAAATTAACAACTTAGATGGAGCAGACATATTTCCAAAACATTTGTATTACTGAAGCTTATTAAAGAAGAAGTAGGGAATCTGTATACAAGTTAAGTAATTGGATTCATTCCATGAAGAAAATTGGTGCAGCTAAATGTAGAAAGGAGAAATAATACTAATTTTTCATATAAATACCCTTGGTGTGGGGAAGCTTAGATAATGTTAAGTACGTGAACTGGAAGCTGTACCTCCTTATCTCTGTGTTGCTATGTTCACCTACCTGTCAATCAGGGAACCCCTCCTTGGAAGTACTTTATCTTACCAGTGGGATATGGGGATGGGACCATCTAAAAACAGTTCCAATTTTCTAAGATCATAAAAAGTCGGGTAGAACCAAAGCTCACGCTCCCCTCCTCATGGACTTAGAATGAGCAGAGCAGGACAGAAAATTCCCTTTTATCGTCCCTGGCCCCACCTCCCTTAATAAAACCGTCATGTGCCTGTGCATTTTTCTCACTTTGTAAATAATGCTGACCACACAGCACATCGTGTCTGTGCCTTTACTTAGCATTTTTCTCTAAGTAAAAGGCAAGAATCTGGAAAATTAATTTAGGCCCAACCAAGCCCCTGACACTTTCAGGAAGTAAAAGAATGTGCTTCCAAACTTATTCTCTGAGAGCAGAATTACTCTGATATCAAACACAGACAAAAACATCATAAGAAAACTTTTTAAGATTTATTTATTTGAGAAACAGAATTACAGAGAGAGGAAGAGACAGATAGAGAGGTCTTCTGTCCTCTGGTTCATTTCTCGAATGGTTACAATGGCCTGAACTGGGTCAGTCTGGAGCCAGGAGCCCAAAGCTTCTTTCTGGTGTCACACTGGGGTGTAAGGGCCCAAGCTCTTGCACCATGATCCACTGCTTTCCCAGGTCGTTAGCAGGGAGCTGGGTTAGAAGAGGAGCAGCTGGGGCATGAACTGGAGCCCATATGGGATGCTAGTGCCACAGGCAGAGGCTTTACTGTCTATGCCACACCATCAAGCTCATTAAAAAAATTATTAGAGACAAAAATTTTCAGCAAAACAATCCAGCAGCATACAAAATGGTCCATACACTGAAAATGTGAAGTTTATGCTAGGAATGCATAATTTGTATAAAATTCTAAAACCAATTTATGGAATATACTGTAAAAGGTAAATCATAAAATTCACATGATTGTCTGAAAAAGTGTTTGTAAAAATACAAAACTTATTTAGGATAAGTAGTTTATTGTTCTTCATAAGATTTTATTAATTTTAAAGGCAATGTTAAAGAAAGGGAGAGACCTAGACAGGCATACACACGCACACACGCACACACATTTATCTTCCATCTGCTGGTTCACTACAAAAATGCTTTAAAACAGCCAGGGCTCTGCCAGGCTGAAGCCAAGAACCTGAAGTCATTCCAGTCATCCTGTGTGGTTGGCAGGACCCAAGTAGTTTGGCCATAATCTGCTGCTTTCCCAGGCACATTAGCAGGGAACTGGATTGGAAGTGGAGCTGCCAGGACTCAAATTGATACTCACGTGGGATCCAGGATTGTAGGCAACCACAAAAACCAATGTGCCAATAGATGGTCCCCAGGATAAGGAGGTTTTAAAGCTCTCAAAAACTTAGAAATGAAATGAAGATCCTTAACTTGACAACAGACAACTAGAAAACATTTATAGTTAATATCATACTAATGATCAAAGATGGAAACCTTCCTAAGGTTTCTTAGGAACATAGAAACCACCCTACGTTTGAGAACACTGCAAGCCTTTACATTTTCTTACTTTCATTTAATACTCTGGAGGTAGTAGCCAGTATTGTCAGGCGGGAAAGATAAATAAAAGGTATTCAGATAGGAAAATATACGCTATCGTTATTCCCAGATAGAATGATACGTCACATGAATTATTTTAAGAATGCACACACACAGATACAGGAACTAATAAATGAGTTTATCAAAGTTGGAGATTACAAGATTATTTCACGAAACTTAATTATATTTCCATCTATTAGCAGTACATTTTCTGAAAATAAAAATAATAAGTTGAATGAATAATATGAAAAGATTATACCATTTAACAATAGATTTGACAGAATATTTTGAAGACGTGTACCATCAAAACTATCAAACACTGCTAGAGAAACTGAAATTGTAAATTAATAGAAACAGTGCCATGTTCAATGTAAATATCAATATTTCTATGACAACAGTTATTTCAGAATTGGTTTGTAATGCTGTAATGGTTAATTTCTGATGCCACTTTGACTTAATTAAGGAATGTCCAGAGAACTCATAAAGTCTTATCTTTGGTGTGTTTGTGAGGCGGTTTGTGTTTGAATCAGAGATCTGCCCTCCTTCAGTGTGACAGGTATCCACTTGGAGGTGACCCAAATAGGAAAAGCAGAAATTGATAATCTGATACTAAAATATATGTGCAAATGCAAAATATTCTTAAAGACCAAGCTTGTATATGCAAATATATACTGAAATATACACATAAGCACATATGCTCCCAGGAATCAGTTAAACTAAGTGATTTTACACATTATTAAAAACCTGTTTGTTTCAGTTTCACTTCCTAAACCACCTATGAAAACTGCAAAACTATGAGCTTCATAAGCAAGGGACATTGAAAAATACTGAATATATATAGATGTTTTAAACAAATTATTTGCTATAGTCATGATGGACCTTCTGTGGGGAAAAATGCATTTCAAGAAATTTAATGTAATCAAGAAATTTTCAACTAAATTACATAATTGCTCTTTAGCTTTGATATGCTGATTCTTTTAAAAATTCTGTCTTGATAATGTATGAAGAATCAGCATACTGTACTAGTCATGAATTAATGTGAGCTATTAAATGTGATTATAAATAGATATATTTATATTAATTCTATTAATAAATGATGAATGCCAACTCATCATTAATTATTATACACATAATGAAAGTATTGTTAATTTATTCAATAGCTGATAGCACGGATAATTGCAGTTAATGAAAATAGTCTGCAACTTAAATCTAGATTATTATGAAGGGATTTTTTTTTTACTTTATAATACAGAGTTCTTGCTTTCATCAAGTACATTTTTATATTTTCAAGTTATTTCCACAATTATATATAGCAATTAGGAATAATCCTTAGTCCTATAATTAGGGATAGCAATTATTTTCCATATCCACTTGTGTCAGTAAAATAACAGTATTTCTATAATCTTTATAAATTAATGTTAGTAAAAGGAAGTTGAACTATTAGTTATTTAGTCTTAAATATTAATGATATTTCCAATGTAAGAAGCCTTTAATGGTCTTTATAAAATATCTCCAAAATTTATGAGTAAGAGATTAAAAACTGTTTAAGGGTTAATTTGCATGATTTAAGTATTTATGTATTAATTTCTGAACACAAAGCTTAAATAAGCCTATTCATAATTAGTGACCATTAATTCTGCTAATATTAGCTAAGTTTAATTTAATATGCTACTTTGGTTTATAGTTGAACTACAAATTAGTTTAGGGAGGATGATTAATTTTGTTAACAAAGATAAATCACACTGAGAATTATTTGCTTTCCTTTATTTATCCTCCATTTTTGTGTCTCACATTAATATTTGTTCTGCTCTTTCTGATGTCTTTAAAAATAATCATATTTTTAGACATTCCATGCAATGTATTAAACTGCCAGCAACAATGAATTTTATTAGTTTCAGCTTTCCTTTTTAAATCTAAGTTCCATAATGATTCAAATTTAGGCAATTTTTCATATTTGTCGAGCAAAAATGCCAAAGTAGTCCAATACAAGAGAGACACCTAAAATGTATTGCCTTTTTTAAGAACCTGTATTGGCAAAGTCATTTCACATTTTTATAATAGTGGTTTGGAAAAATGCGCTGGTGAAAAAGTCTTCTAGGGTAGTTACAAAAAGAGTGGAAACAGGAATATACAGTGAGCCAAATACTTTTTTTTTTTGACAGGCAGAATGGACAGTGAGAGAAAGACAGAGAGAAAGGTCTTCCTTTGCTGTTGGTTCACCCCCCCAATGGCTGCTGTGGCTGGCGCACCACACTGATCCGAAGCCAGGAACCAGGTGCTTCTCCTGGTCTCCCATGTGGGTGCAGGGCCCAAGGACCTGGGCCATCCTCCACTGCACTCCCGGGCCACAGCAGAGAGCTAGACTGGAAGAGGTGCAACAGGGACAGAATCCGTCGCCCCGACCGGGACTAGAACCCGGTGTGCTGGCGCCACAGGTGGAGGATTGGCCTAATGAGCCGCAGCCCTGGCCTAAGTCAAATACTTCTAATCCGTATGTGTCAACATAGGCACACATAGGAATATACTTTGCTTTATGCCTCTTTATCTTCTCTTCCAATGAATCATGAAAATTATGGTTTTGGTCAATTTTACTGTAAGTAGAAAGAACTATTTAATTTTTTAAGAATAAGACATTTGACAAAGGATCATTGTCTAGAATATACAAATGACTCAAATAACTCACTAGCAGAAAACAGTCTGATTTAAAAACTGGCATAAGAGGAAGGCATTTGGCACAGTGGTTAAGCTACCGATTAGGATAACTGTATCTCACATTGGTGGAATGATGGCTCAAGTAGTTGGGTCCCTGATGTCCCTTTGGGACACTTGAATTGGGTGGAAGGTCTCATTGTCTCTCCTTCCCTTCCCTCTCTCTCTCTCCTCTCTCTAATTCTCTCTCTCTCTCTCTCCCTCCCTCCATCCATCCCATGAATAAAATAAATAAATGCTAAAATATATGAATAGTTATTTTCCAAAAGATGAGATATAAATAGCCAATAGGTTTGAAAATGTATTCTGTGTCAGTAATCATCAGGGAAATGCAAATCATAATTAGAGTATCACCTACCTCAATTACAATCATTCATTTCAGAAAATGCAAAATATTGACATAAATGTGAAGAAAGAGTAGCTTCGCATACTGTTGGTGCGTATGTAAATTGGTGTAGCTGTTATGGAAAACAGTATGGAGGTTCATCAAAAAATTAAAAATGTGTGACACAGCAATCCCATTATTGGATACATAGCCAAAGTAAATAATGTTAGAGAAAATGAAATCCCATGTTCATTATGACACTATTCAGAATAATGTCTGGAGTGAGTGTAAGTGTCCATCTATGAAGGAATCGGTAAAGAAAATGTGACATATCACATTCATTCTGTTTAAGATATAAATGATTTAAAATTAGGATGAGGAGCTTTCCGTACAAAATGTTGGGCTGCCAACAATATTTTTAAAGTTGAATAAACTTCTGGAGTTGGCTGAGTTCTAACAGGTTGTTTTTAGTGAGATGGCACAGTATTGTGAAATGGCAGTAATCTTCAGGTTGGGTGTGGATGTTAAATACTCTTGACACAATACGTGTGTGTGTGTGTGTGTGTGTGTGTGTGTTGAGTGAGTGATGTTGACAAAAAAAAATGATGATTCCATCAATGATGACCCCTGCTGTATGATGCACATGGACAGGGGCAGCATCTTCATGATCTGATAATTTGATTCTGCTCCTGGGTTCTTGGAAAAGCTGCTGAGGTGAGCACTAGACCTGCAGAAATGGCCATCTATTTCTCATGTTACAAACAAGATTTAAGCCTTGAGGTGACAGTTTAAAAGAATAATATCTCTTGGATTAAAAAAAAAATTCAGCATTTTTCTGCAAGTAACCTGAAAACAAGAGTAGCCTCAAAAATTAAATGTGTGATGTAATTCAACCAGTACCCTGCATAGGTAATTAAAGTGACATCTTTCAGCAAGCTGTTATTTCCAGCTGAAAATGAGATGAGTGAATGGAACTAAAAATTCAATTTATCTTGTCATTACACCTTGTAATTACAGTCATGTGTTGTATAACTTTATTTGTCCAGTACAGGTGTACTTCATCCTGCAGCTCACTTGAATTCAACACAGACTAAGTCTTTGCAACAATTCTGTAGCAACACTCTAAAGCCAAATAAAGCATGTAATTACAGTGCAAAAAAAAAAAACCACTCATTTTTATACTTGCTTGGATTTTAAACAATGCATTAAATAGAAAAGGCAACTTACTCTGAAAAATGCTATCATTTCTGGGAGTAAGGGGGAAGATTTTATAAAAAGTGATGCAGTTTCAGTGAAGCAACTAATTATTGTCGATACAACTGGGCACTTTTGTTTCCAACAGCCAATTTCATAGACTCTCTGTCAGGTAAAATCCAATTTTAAGATTTATAATGCAGTCCAGTTGTGCCAAAAGAAAAAAAATAGTGTTAGACATAAGTTGGAAGGTAGCCAGTGGAATCTCCTCTTTTAACCAATGAGAAAAATCAATATGCAAGAAGGTCAAAAGAGTTTTCCAAGTCTTTACTATTAATTGCATAATAAGAACTAAGCACCACTTCCAAATTCTCAAGTACTTTGTAAGCAAAATATATTAATGAGAAATGTATTTTGATTTAAATACCAAATAGAAATAGAAAATTCAGGTGTACCTAGAATGAGAATTCCTCTTATAGAATCATCCAATGGAGGGCATTCACTTATGTTACTCAGGCACAGACTCTATTAATTTAACACAAGTAAACAGGTCCAAATACTTCCACTAAAGATCCCTACCCATGACAAGTCTTAAATAGCTGCCTAGGAAAAATGATCTGAATTTCAGAGAAATTCAGTTGGCACTGTTAGAACTGTAAATCACTATGTCTACTTAGTTTTTGTATAAACCTTTTCTCAAATTCCCATTTTCTTTATTTCCCTCAAAAGACATCAAATTGGATGATGTTAGTAGCCTTGAAGCTCCAGAACTTTAAGTATCCATGAACATTTAAAGAATTTAAAGAATTTAAATGTTTCATGTACAGAAATTCATTATATTTTCATTATTTTAAAGTTAATATGTATTCTATTTTTGATAAATATAAGTACACCCATATTCAAAATTTATAGTCCTAAGCAGTGATCACGTATTCTGTTTCCTTGAACAGAGCAGTTGAAGGAAAAAAACCATTACCCTTGAATCTGCTTTCACATTTCTCTGGAGACATTTATATTGTTCTCATGGTTCTGCATGCTCATCTCTCCCAAACTGGTTTTTAAACACTTTAATTACAGGTTCTATGTTCACCTCCATATATGCCCATCACTATCATTGTATCATAATTAAAGAGGCTCTCATGTGTTTAACTAATGAACAAATGCTAATTAAAAGCCTGTATAACAAATAACAAACAACCAAAGACAATACCACCTTTCATATATGCAATTCTAGGATATAATTGTCTTTCATTATAATACTTAAGACACACATGGTAAGTCATAAGTCAAGTAATATTTAGATAAATACATTTAGATGCATACATTTATGACTAGGAATGAAGATAAACAAAATGATGTTAGTCAAAAAGTAAAGTCATAACTCATAATTCTTAGCAGGTGGTCTACTTACACTGAAAAAAGAATTTTGGTTAATATGGCAAATACTTCTGATGGGAGAGGATTAATGAAACTGAGAAACGATTTTGAAACCAACTTTATGGAAAATGTTGAACATGATAAAAAGTTACAATGGAGTTATGGAGCAAAAAGCCATACTGAGAGGTTCTAGGAGAAGATATTTGTCAACTTATTCCTTCCAAAATAGTGTACTATTGAGTAGTCTCACTCAGTGTCCAGGCAGAATAAGGGACACTTGAGATTATTAAAATGTATTATTAGTGTGGGACAAGCATTTGATGTAGCTGTTAAAATGAGAGAGAGAGAAATAGAGAGTGGGGATAGGGTGGGAAGGGAGGCTGAGAGAGAGTTCCCATCCTGTAGTTTACTCCCTCAATGGTCACTGTTGTGGGACTAGGGCATACTGATGCATCTCATATTAGAATGCCTAGGTTCATGTTCTGGTTCTGCTCCTGATTATTAGAGTGTGCGCGTGCACTATGTTTCTCTGTGCCTCTCAAAATAACTGTGATAATTATAGTCTAAGACATCAAATGTAAGTCATTTTAATACTTAAGCACTATTTCTGCAGCTTTCTACTAGACAACTAGATGTTCACAAGTACATCTCATTCATTAGTAATGAATGCCATCTGAAACTTAGACTCAATCATGTTGGTGAGGAATAAAAGAAAATAAACATCTCCCTTTCCAGTTAGTTTAACGTTTAAATATTGAAGAAAACATAAATTCAATTGTTTATCTCTCCATGAAAGTTGTGTAATCATTATTCTTCCTTCATCTTAATTGAGAAATCTGGTTGTCCATACATGGGTACTTCAATAAGTTTAGAGAAGGAGGAATTACAATTTTATTTTGGTGCAATCTTTGAAACTCACATAGAGTTTTCTTATAAGACAAATTTTCCATAAACTTTTAGAAGAATTCTCATATTTTTTTTTATTTTTCATCTGTTGCAAATTCTTTCATCATCCATAGCATTGGAATACTACTTTGTCATCCAGTAAGTAACAGTTTTAGCCCCCGGTTGGACAGTAGGATAAAGAACAGCCAAGTTTTTATGTTTAGTTCTTACTTTTCTTAAGTTATCCTATGGCAATGGGCTGTAACAATGGTTGATAAGTTGATTATAAAATCTGATTTTGCATTAGCATCAGATTGAGACTTAAAATGATAAATGCTCCCATGTGCTGCAACTCCTTAAAATGGTATCTTCAGAATAGTTGTAGTTTTAATCAAAATTTCCATTTGATTGTGGAACATATAAACACAAAGAACTAATCAGGAATAACTTTGAATATTTTAATGAATTAATATACTTGTTTCTTATGAGATTAATATTTCTTTGTATTTCAAACCATAATATTTATATTGAGATTATAAATATGGTATGACTTTAAAAATTTTTCAAACCAATATAAAGAGAACAGATTTCAATTACTTCATAGGTCCAAGAAGACAACTGTAGTTCTCTACCTCCCTCATCTCTACCTCAATCACCTTTTCTTTTTATTCTTTAGATTTTGCAAAGATATTATTTTGATCTATTCTATAATCAAAGGCCTAATTTGCCACTAATCATAATGTTCACCAAGTTAAAAGTAGGAAGACCACAGTTCCACAGGACTATAAATAAGGACTGAAAATGAAAATAATATTATAATATGTCAATTTAATTCTTATATTTTTTATTTTATATTTACTGACACACATCAGAGAAAATGATGCTTCTATTTTTTGGACTAGCTAATTTCACTTTTAATAATGTTTTACAGTTGATCCATTTTGTTGTGAAAGGAGGATTACATTCTTTCATGGATGAGTAGTATTCCATTGTGTATATATACCACAGTTTTTTTTGTATTTTTTATTTATTTTTTAATTTTGATTTTTATTTAGAATATAAATCTCCAAGGTACAACTCGTGGATTGCAATGGCTTCCCCACCCATACCTCCCCTACCCCCCGCTACCCTCCCCCCTTACCCACTCCCTCTCCCCTTTCATTCACATCCAGATTCATTTTCAATTCTCTTTGTATACAGGAGCTCAGTTTAGTATGTGTTAAGAAAAGATTTTAAACCATTTGCCCTCACATAGCATCACAGAGTGAAATATACTCTTTGAGTACTAGTTATAGCATTAAATCACATTGTACAGCACATTAAGGACAGAGATCCTACATGATATTATTTTTTTTTAAATTGATTGATTTTTATGTAACTTCCAATTTTTTAAATCATTTCCAATTATCTTTATATACATAAGATCGATTCAGTATATACTAAGCAAAGATCACTCTGGCCTCAGAATCAGCCCTTAAGGCATTAGGATCTGGCTCAAGAGCCCATGAGAGTGTTTTAGGCATGGAAAGCCAAGATACTCTGGGAAAAAAAAAAAAAGAAGAAGAAGAAGACATAAATGAAAGATCTCTGAGAGTAAGATCCCAACGGAAGGAACAGGGCCACCAGAGAAGGAGGTACCTTTCTCTGAAGGGAGGAGAGAACCTCCACTTTGACTATGACCCTGTCAGAACAAGATCCAAGTCGGCGAACCCTAAAGGCTTCCATAGCCTCAGCAACTCATGACTATAGCCTAGGGAGATTACTGACGCCATAAACAAGAGTGGAAAATTGTTAAATCAACAACAGTAGTCACTGTGTACTTACGGCACATGTATACCACAGTTTTTTATCCAGTCATCAGTTGATTGCTGTTTGGGTTGATTCTATATCTTAGCTATTGTGAAGTGAGCTGCAATAAATACAAGTGTACAGATAAGTCTTTTATAAGTTGTTTTCATCTCATTTGGGTAAATTCCCATGTGTGGGATGGCTGGGTCACATGGAAGATTAATTTTCATATTTCTGAGGCATCTCAATACTTTTATAATAGTTGTAATAGTTTACATCCCCACCAGCATTGTATTAGGCCACTTTCCTCCCACATGTTAGCATTAATTGTGTGTGTATGTGTTTAATTTTTGGATGCTAGCCATTCTATTTTGGATGAGGACAAACCTCACTGTGGTTTTGTATGCATTTTCCTGGTGGCTAGTGATCTTGAGCTTTTTTGTGTGTGTCTACTGGCCACTTGCATTTCATCATTTGAAAAATGCCTGTTCATGTCATTTGCCCACATCTTGACTAAATTGTCTGCTTTGTTATTGAGTTTCTTGATTTCTTTATGGTTCCTGAATATAAATCTTTATCAGTTTCATAGTTTGCAAATATTTTCTCCTATTCTGTTCATTGCCTCCCTTTGAGTGTTTCTTTTGCAGTGCAGAAGCATTTTAGCTTGATATAATACTTTTTCTCTATTTGGGCTTCATTGTCTGTGCTTCTGGGGTCTTTTACAAGAAGTCTTTGCCTATGCCAATATCATACATAGTTTCCTCAATGTTTTCCTCTAGTAATTTCATGTTATCAGGTCTTAGATTAAGATATTTGATCCATTTTGAGTTGAATTTTTCATAAGGTGTAAGGTAGGGGTCTTGTTTGACACTTCTGCATGTAGAGATTCAGTTTAACAGCACCATTTGTTGAAGAGACTGTCCTTGCTTCAAGAATTGAGTTTGATTTTCTTTGTCAAACGTAAGTTGGTTGTAGATCTACGTATCAATTTCTGTTTTTTTATTCTGTTCCATTGGTCTATGTATCTATTTTTTGTGCCATTTTGATTATTACGGTCCTGTAGTATTTCTTGAGATCTGGTATTGTGATGCCGCTGGCTTTGTTTTTGTTGTATAGGGTTGCTTTAGCTGTTGGGTATCTCTTATGTTTCCATATGAATTTTAAGTTTTTCTATATTTGAGTGGAATGCCATTGGTATTTTGATTGGGAGCACATTGAATCTGTAAATTGCTTTGATATTATTTTATTGGTGCCATTCTTCTAATCCATGAACATGGAAGATATCTCCTTTTTTGTGTGTCTTTTATTTCTTTCTTTAATGTTTTGTAGTTTTCACTGTAGAGATCCTCCACATACAGGATTAAATTTATTCTGGCCACTAGGCTAATCCTCCGCCTGTGGTGCTGGCACCTGGGGTTCTAGTCCCGGTCGGGGCGCTGGATTCTGTCCCGGTTGTCCCTCTTCTAGTCCAGCTCTCTGCTGTGACCCGGGAGTGCAGTGGAGGATGGCCCAGGTCCGTGGGCCCTGCACCCCATGGGAGACCAGAAGAAGCACCTGGCTCCTGGCTTTGGATCAGTGTGGTGCACCAGCCGCAGTGGCCATTGGAGGGTGAACCAATGGCAAAAAGGAAGACCTTTCTCTCTGTCTCTCTCTCTCACTGTCCACTCTGCCTGTCAAGAAAAAAAATTATTCCAAGGTATTTAAATGTTTTTGGTAGCTATTGTGAATGCTACTGAGCTTAAGCAAGTTCTTTCTGAGCCATGGCATTGTATGTGAATATGAAGGCTATTGAGTTTTGTCTGTTGATTTTATGTCCTAAAATTTCAGTCTTATGAGTTCCAATAGTTTGTTGGTAGAGTCTTTTGGTTCCCCTATAAAAAGAATCATATCATCCCAAAACAAAGATAATTTGACTTCTTCCTTTCCAATTTGTTTTCCTTTGATTTATTTTTGTTGCCTAATAGTTCTGGTTAAAACTTTCAGAATTGTCTTGAGTAGCATAGCTGAGAGTGGTCATCCTTGTCTGGATGTGGCTCTTAGTGGGAATGCTTCCAACTTTTACCCATTCAGTTTGATGGTGGCCATGGGTTTATTAGAAATTGCCTTAATGGTGTTGAAGAATGTTCTTGCTATACCCAATTTGCAAAAGATTTTTATCTTGAAAGGAAGGTATATTTTATCAAATGGTTTCTCTGCAACCATTGAGAAAATCATATGGTTTTGTTATTATTCAATCTGTTAATGTGATGAATTAATTTTATTTGTGCCTGTTGAATCATCCCTGTACTTCTTTGTGGTTTTGGCGTTAAGATAATTCTAGCCTGATAGAAGTAGTTGGGGAGGATTGTCTCTCTTTTAATTGTTTTGAATAGTTTTAGAAGAATTGGAATTAGTTCTTCAAAAGTTAGGTAAAATTCTTCATTGAAGCCATTGGGTCCTAGGCCTTTCTTTGTTTTGAGGGTCTTTATTATTAATTCAGTCTCTGTCCTGGTGATTGGTCTATTTAGGTTTTCTAGGTTTGTGACTGGATTTTGGTAGATTGTGTATGTTCAGAAATCTGTCAATTTCCTCCGGATTTTCCAATTTGTTGACATATAGTTGTTTATAGAAATGCCTGATGATTCTTTTTTTTCCTGTGGTCTTTGATGCTCAATTCATAGTATATTCCTAAGATTTGGACTATGTCTGTACAGTCTCTCCTAACCTGTAGAGTTCCTCATGAGATGTCACCTGTGAGTCTAATTGGAGATCTCTTGAAGAAAAGTAATCTGACATTTGTCTTATGCATACTTTAGGATCTTCTCTTTGTTTTACTCTGGAAAGTTTGACTACAGTGTATAGTGGTAAAGATCTTTTATGGTCGTGTCTATTAGGAGCTGTTGTGATTTCTCTACTTGGAAATCCTTTGTGTGCTTTCTGTACTAGATCATCCCTTTATTTCTCCAAATTGGGGAAGTTTTTGGTGTTTATTTCCCAAAATAGTCCTTCTAATCCATTCTCTCTTACTATGACTTCAGGAACTTCTAAGACCCATATGTTGGGTCATTTGATAGCATCCCATAAATCTCAAATATGTTTCTTAATTCTTCTAATTTCATTTTGTCTGATTCAAAGATTTCCAAAGATTTGTCTTCTAGCTCAGATTTTCATTCTTTTATCTCACCAACTGTGTTTTTAAGGCTTTCTACTGTATGTTTTATTTGATCTGTTGAAATCTTCATTTCCAATATTTCATTATGATTTTTCTTTAAAAATTTCAATTTCAGGGAACAATTTTTCATTCATGTCATGTATGAATTTTTTTTAATTTGTGGATTTGCTTCTGATTTAATAAGATTAATCCAATGATTAATTTTTGAATTCCACTTCAGGCATTTTTATAATCTCTTTATCTTCACATTCTATTATTGAAGTGGTGTTGTATTCCTTAATCTTGTTTCTTGAATTTTTGCATTTATGTTTAGGCACTAGTGGAGATGCTTGCTGGTTATTCTTTTCTGATGGCTTTTATCTTTGAATTATACCTCTGTGGCTTGGTGGAATGTCTGCTCTTTTAGTGAATACCAAGACTTGTCTGCTGGGGATGGCCAGGGAGCTCTGTTCAGTGCTCTAGGGTGGGGTGAGTACCCAGGTGACACCCAAGTTGGGAGTGGTAGATCTCTTCTTGTTGACAGAAGGGGGATATCTTCATCTTTGTTGGCATAATCACACCGTCACCTCCTCTCTTCCAAAGTGACCAATGCCCAGGTTTAGATCTCAGTGGGTGCCATACTTATCCATGATTTCAACTGAACTGCACAAAGGATCTGTTGAATCCTCAGTGTGAGCATGGATCCCACTGCAGTGACCAACCCCAGGCAATCAGGGAGCTCTGATCATGTGGAACTGCACACAGTGACTGCCCAGAGACCCACTTACACCTTGCACCCTCTCATACAATCACAGATTTCCCAGTCTCAACATCCAGGGTTCTACAAGTCCCATCCACAGAGAGGCTTGAATATTCCCAGTGCTGCCTGCCTGTGGGTGCTTTGCCTAGGCAGTTGGAGCAATGGAGACCCAGAGTCTGTGATATGCTAAGAGGCTTGAGGCACCTCACAGGTATATAAGGGTACCCAGACCCTTTCAGTCCTCCCAGCCAGACTCAAAGTCAGTGGGGAGCATGGATTTTTCCCTGTGGTAAAATCTGTGGATCACATGCATGTATAATAGCTGCTGGCTGCAACCCTACTCATTTTTCCATTGTGCTTGACATATTCAAAAGTCTCTGCAGCTAGTACAAATGTTGGAATGCTCTTTCTTCCCACCCTTTTCTGGGTTTGTGGACAGGAACTGCTATGTTTGCCTCTGCAGACAAGATGGCAAATATCCCCAGTTGCTAGGTGTGCACACAAGACCTCAGTTTGCTACCTACTTATGACCAAAATGGCACCTGCCCTATCTCAGGCAGGTGCAGAGCACCATTGTAGGGCAGATGGGGAGAGAGAGAAATGTGATCCCTTTATTTTTTCCTGGGTAAGTAGGCACCCTGTTCCCCTCAGGGCTCTGAGCCATACTCAAAGACAGTATACTTGCTAGCTCTCCCTCCAGCTATATCACCAGGGATTTGGGCTGCTGCAATGTGATCTCATCTTGCTCTCCAAGGCTGGTGCTGTCTCTGGCTCCAGGCTGCTGGGGTTGTTTGTTGTGTGTGTGTGTTTGTGTGTGTGTGTATGTGTGTGTTCATTGCTGTGCATTTGCACCTTCCAGACAGATCCTCAGCATCTCTCCTCCTTCCACAGAATCTCCACTGCAGTTTTCCCTCCAGCTCCCTATAGAATGCACTTTAACCACTTTTTTTTCTATTTTCACCTAGCCTAGAGCAGACTGCCCTGTCACTATTCTGCCATCTTGGATGGAGTGATAAATCACATTTAAATCATAATACATGATCCTTTTAATATGCTACTAAATTTAACTTGTATGTTTTTGAGTATTTTTGTATCTATGCTAATCAGGACTATCTGCCTATAAATTATTTTTTAAGATTTGTTTATTTGAAAGCCAGAGAGAGAGAGAGAGAGAGAGAGAGAGAGAGAGAGAGAGATCTTGCATTCACTGATTCACTCCTCAAATGGTCAAAAAGGCTGGGGCTGGGCCAGGCTGAGGCTGGGAGCTAGGAAATTCCTCTTGGTCTGCCACATGCATGCATGTGCCCAAGCACTTGAGCCATCCTTCACTGCTTTCTCAGGCACATTATCAGGGAGCCAGGTTGGAAATGGTTTAGCTTGGACTTGAACTGGAACCCACAGGGAATACCAGCATCACAGACTACAGCTCAACCTGCTGGGCCACAGTGCTAGTCCCAGGCATATAATTTTTTATTGCATCATCATTATCTGGATTTGATATAATAGTACTGATGGTGTCATAAAACGAATTTGGAAGCATCTTAACTCTTCGAATTTTTGGAAGAGATTGAGAAGAATTGGCATAATTTCTTTAAGTAATTTGTAAAATTCACAGGGTGGAAACACTCTTTCTTAGGAACTTTTTGATAATTGATTCACTCACCTAAATTATTATTGGTCAGAATTCCTATTTCTCCATGATTAAATATTGGCTGGTTGTATTTTCTTAGGAATTTATACATTATTTCTAAGCTATCCAATTTCTGGTATATAATTTTTCATAATAGTCTTTCATGATCCCTTGTATTTATTGTCAATGATAATGTTTTCTTTTTTAGTATTTTTATTTATTTAAGGCTTCCTTCTGTTTTCTTGGATTGCCAAACTAAAAGGGATCACCAGTGTAAAAATAAAGTCCTCTGAGTTTGATTCTCAAATGTTTGAAAGGCCTCTGTATAGTATATGAAGTTCTACAAGAAATAGGTATAAGTAGCAACATTGGATTAGGCAGTGATATAAAACCAAAACCATAGGGGCCGGTGCTGTGGTGCAGTGGGTCAACGCACTGGCCTGAAGTGCCAGCATCCCATATGGACCCAAGTTCTAGTCCCGGCTGCTCCTCTTCCAATCCAGCTCTCTGCTATGGCCTGGAAAAGCAGTAGAAGATGGCCCAAATCCTTGAGCTCCTGCACTCACGTGGGAGACCTGGGAGAAGTTCCTGGTTCCTGGCTTCGGATTGGCGTAGTTCTGGCTGTGTGGTCATCCGGGGAGTGAACCTGAGGATGGAAGATCTCCCTCTCCCTTCCTCTCCCTCTCTAATATATAAATAAATAAAATCTTAAAAAAAAAAACCAAAACCACATGTGTTATAAAAGGAAAAAGAGACAAATTAGATTCTACCAACATGAAAGTCCTTTGTACGTCAGTGAAAATATTAATGCACAGTATTGGATAAAAGGTAAGTCACATCTAATTATCAAGTGTACATAACATAAAGAACTATTTCAAATCAGCAACAAAAAGACAACTGACTCAATTTAAAAATGAGCAAAGGATTATAATAAGCATATCTCCAAAAAAGGTACTCAAATGAATAATAATCATATGGAGAGATGTCCAATATCTTTATTTATTGAGGGGGATTCAAATTTAAAGCATAATGATATAATTTTGCACATAGTATGATGATTAACATAAATCAAACAATATTAAGTATTTTTAAGGTTGTATAGAAATTAACATCCTCATACATTACTGATAAGCATTCAAAATGGTGAGGCAATCTTCAAAACCAATTTGGCATTTCCTCAAAATCTAAACTTAGTTTGCTATAGCAAATCCACTCTTATGCTAGAGAATTGAAAACATATGCCCACACAAAAATTACACATGAATATTCATGTCAAAGTGATACATAAGAATTAAACAGTGGAACAACACAGGTTTTCATACAATGAAATAGTGTTCATCCATAGAGAGGAACACAGTATTGTTATTAAGTCAACCTTGAAAATATTACTGTTAAGGTTAAAAGATCTATTTTATTTATTTGAAATGCCAGGTTAGAGAGCGGAGGGAGAGAGAGAGAGATCTAAAATCCACTGGTTCACTCCACAAATGGCTGCCATGGCTGGGACTGGGCCAGGCTGAAACCAGGAGATTTATCTGGGTCTCCCATGTGAGTACAGGGGTCCAAGTACTTGTGCCATCCTACACTGCTTTCCTAGGCTTATTAGCAGGGAGCTGGATTGGAAGTGGAACAGCCAAGACTTGAAACGGTGTCTGTATGGTAGGCTAGCGCTGCAGATGGCAGCTTAAACTGCTGTGCCCTGAAAATTAATTCTAAGTGAAAGAAACCGGACACTAAAAGCTACATAATTGTGTAATGTAGTTTATATGAAAAAATTTCAAGTAGCCAATATCATGGAGACAA
Source organism: Sylvilagus floridanus (assembly GCA_949820135.1). Lineage (NCBI taxonomy): Eukaryota > Metazoa > Chordata > Mammalia > Lagomorpha > Leporidae > Sylvilagus > Sylvilagus floridanus. Next base: position 28,884,000 of record OX463236.1, on the reverse strand, counting down.
AGAGTAGACAACTGATTTCCATGACCTATAGAGGGACTACTAAAGCAGTTTCTTCTTTGGATGATGGAAAGTTCTGGAATTTGATCTTGTTCGTGGTTATAGCACTTTCTCAGTATACAACAAAATTAATTGTATACGATAAAGGACTGGATTTTATTGTATGTGAATCATATTTCAGTTGAAAACAATAATACAAGTCCTAAATCCAGAAGGACTTCTAGAATCATTCAGGAATTAATTATAAACTTTCTAGTGTTCCATAGTTAAACTGTACATAAATGGCTGGAAAGTTTTATTGTTTTATTCAATAAATCATGAGATAATAACATGGAGAATAGAAAATAAATGTTCAAGGCTTTTGTAAAATTAAAGTATATCAAGATTATATGAGAGTAGTGTGTGGAGAAGTGGGTAAAGTTTAAGAAAATATTCAATTTCTTGACCCATCTGGAGCAGGGTATCCAGTGCCGACAAACAAGAACTTGGTGAAGGTAAAGGATATACGTTTAGCCTGACTGGAGTCAGCACTGGAGTGTCGGGGACATGGCAGAAGCCATTTCAACTCAATTTATTTCACGGGACCAGGGCAGTGATATTTCACTAACATTGTACATATAAGTCATATTTGCAAAAAGCAATTTATTTTTGTGGCAACTGACAAAAAAAGCCCCTTTCACTTGTGAAATTGAATGTAACAAAAAAGCTTCCCTAGCCTGTCGCCAGCATGAAGAAACATTATACAAGGAGGTTGAATAGATAAACCAAATTCATTCAGTAATGAATAATGAAAAAGAATAGTTTTTCTTAAATATCGTAAAAATAAAACAAACTACAAGAAAAATATGTTGGTTAGCAAAAGACAATAATTGGAAACAAACTATTACCATCCTGCAGTTGAAAATGAACACAAATATTTCCTCATTAATTATAAATTGCTTAGTAAAAAATCATTTTTGTGGAAGAATACCATGAGGTTTAAGTGCAGAAATTATGGGAAGTGGTTAGATTATAATAAAGGATGGTGTGATTTCAGGAAATTTATATTTAAAACATTCACAGAAATCTATGTAAAATTCAAAGCAGGGGTTGCCCAGCATTGTAACGCGATCATCCCATATCACTGTGTAGGTTAGAATCTTGGCTGCTGTGTATCTGATCCAGCTTGCAGGCAATGCATCTGCTCAGGCAGCTGCGTTGGGACCCTACCACCTACATGGGAGACCAGAATGGAGTTCAGACTCCCTGGTTTTAGCTTCACTCAGCCCTTGCTGTACTGACCTTTTGGTTAGTGAATGAGTATATGGAAAACCTTCTCTCTGTTTCTCCCTTTCTGTTACTCCGCCTTTCAAATAAATAAATGCATATTTAAATATTTTTAAAACAATACAACTGCCAATAGACTGTGTGTCAAAGTAGTATGTAGCCTATCAAATAACAATAGTTCATAAAATGAATCAGAAATGGAATTGAAATGAAAGGGAGTAAAATAAGGAAACTTTTGTTGCAATGGAGCGTTTGTATATAGCACCATGACAGTGGATGCACAGTTCTGTGTGTTTGTAAAAAGCAAAAAAAAGAAAAAAAGTAAATTTTACTTTTTATAGTTTTAGAAATCATAAAATGAGATATAATGTAAAATGCAAGTTCTATATGACTGCTTCTGCCAAGAAAGAAACTGACCTAAATAACTTTGTAAAACTGTGTTATGACTAGATTAATCTAAGACTAAAAGATACGTATAAACAAATATTTGGAAACCATGATTGGCACTTTATCAATTATAAAATTGAAAATGTGTTTTCTGTATGTTGTGAAAAAACAGGGTAAGAGGAAAAATAACTCATCAAATTAAAGGGTGAGATAATTTGTTCAATTTGTGTGATTCTGTTAGAGCTGGAGAGTTTTCTGACCCAGAAATAGCCAAGAAAACTGTCACCATCATAAATAATAAAGTAGCTTCAACAACAGAGTGTTATTATGGAAAACCTCTTCTTATCATACACTTAGAGTGTTAAATTAGTCTAATAAAGCTGGGTCTCTGTGTATATATGCCTTTGTGCGCATGCGTGTGGTATGTATGTGTGGATGTATTGGAGGGATGAAGAGTCCCTATCAAGAAATAAGTGAGGAGGTGATCATGGTCCAGAAGTTGGAGTTATCAGTAGTGGCTCTACTTGACAATGCTTCATTTTAAAGTATTTTCCTATGCGTTGTGGGATGATTACTATGCATGACTCCTAGAAAGTAAATGCCATTATCACTTCTAGACATTGTGACATGTGAAAAACCTCTAACATTTCCAAATCTATTCCAGGGAAGTGGCCCTACCCTCTGCTGAGACACACAGGTGTGGAAGGCACTGATAAACTAGAGTTGTTAATACTATCTTTAGGACAGTGGAGATAAATTTATAGTGTCAATGAGGGAGAAGCATCATAAAAATGAATGAGGAAATCTAATTCTGATTGCATCATGTAAAAATGATAATAGAGAATGTTTTCTGATGTAGGCATGCCCTTTAGGTGATAATACATTAATTCAGGTAAAGGAGAGTGGTAGCCTTTACCAGGTCAGTGAATCCCACGTGGGAGCCAGTGCTGTGGTGTAACTGGTAAAGCCGCTGCCTGCAGTGCCAGCATCCCATATGTACCCTGATTCCAGTCCCAGCTGCTTGACTTCTGATCCAGCTCTCTGCTGTGGCCTAGGAAAACAGTAGAAGATGGCCCAAGTGCTTGGGAGACCAGGAGGAAGCTCCTGGCTTCTGATCGGCATAGCTCTAGATATTGCAGCCATCTGGAGCAGGGAAGACCTCTCTCTCTTTCTCTCTGCCTCTGCTTCTCTGTAATTCTGCCTTTCAAATAAATAAATAAATAAATAAATAAATCTTTAAAAAAAAAGCCACAAGTGGGAAGAATCAAAGTGTTAAGGAGGCAGAGTCTACAAGATAAGGTGATTGATATGATATGCACTGAAAGAGATGCAGTTTAGGATGGCACCAGGTTCCTGGCTTAAACCGATTCTGATGGAGGGAGATCCTAGCAGATCCGGGGGTGTATTTACAGCAAAAGCAACACTGTGAAAATGAGAATCACACTAATTCTTGCGACTACATGATCAGAATGTGGTTTGGGTTTATGAGACATGAGTCTTTTACTGGAAATAGCTTTCACAAATTGCTTTCTCTGTCATTTTTCAGAGTTCTTATATAATAATTTGGAGTTGAAAAGCTACAACAATATGTTATCTGGCAAAATTAATTTTGAGTTAATAATAAATCATTTTAAAATAGATACAGAGAAATAATTAATATGATTTACTATAGTTTCATATACACGTAAATATAAACATGATGGTTTAATCATGTACCAGTATATAAGTATATACTACCACATAGACAATTATTTCCACTCTAAATAATTTTAAGTAAAAGCATACCGCAAATACCCATGGGAAACCAAACAACAGCTAACAAGTGAGATGGAATTCAGATGAGTCTGCATTCTTATTTTAGGGCAGTGACTTTTCAGAAAAATTTACTCTTTAATATTTATTAGTTGCTACACAAAATAGAATGCCTTCTTTTGCAACATGTTTATTTTTTAATACTGGACACCAAAGCAAAGCAAACATGTTTTTCATTTTTCATTGATTATTTCATTGGCAATTAAGAAAATTAAACCCATAATAAAATAATACAGAAAAATCCCTTGGGTGGGGGGCAGCATTGTGTCACAGCAGGTGAAACCACCACCTGTAACTCTGGCATCCCATAGGAATGTCTTCTAGTTTTGGCTGCTCCAATTCTGATCCAGTTCCCTACTAACTCACCTGGCAAAGCAGCAGAAGATGGTCTATTAACTTGTACTCCTGCCATCCATATGGGAGACCTGGGTGGAGTTCATGGCTCCATGATTTGGTCTGGTCCAGTCCCAGCCATTGCAGGCGTTTGCAGAGTGAACTAACAGATGGAATCAATCAATTCCCCCTCTTGTCATCCCCTTCTCTGCTTCTCTCCTCCTCTCTCTTAAATATGCTTTCAAATAAACAAACATATCCCTTAAAAAAACTGCCTTGGAGTTTCTCAACCTTATGAAAATCATACATTGCCAAAATTAGTAAATATAAAAATGTTATCATACCAGCAACATTTCAGTACTGGATGTTATAGTTAAAATGAATAATCTTTGACATTAACTTTTATCTCAATGCTATTGTTTAAATTGTCAAGCCTCTTTTTTATTTAACAGTTTATTTACTTTTATTTATTTGAAGGGCAGACAGAGAGAATTTGATCTTCCATCTACTGGTTCACTCTCTCAAATGCCCACAACAGTCAGGGTTAGGCCCGGCTCAATCCTGAAGTTCAGAACACCATCTGGATCACCCGGGTGCATGACAGGGACCTAAGTGTTGTGGGCAATGAGGTACCTGGATGGGCTTATTCCAGGCTCTTTGCTCAATACATGAAAGAATTCAAACGGGAAACATGAAAATATGCAGGGCAACAGGAGCTATATAAACAAAGGAAACGTGTGAGAGAGAGAATGAAAAGCAAAACACAAAAAATATCCAGCCAACCCCCAGCAAGCGTGGGGTCTGCCCTTTTACACTATGGAGTCATAGGGGATAGTTTTCGGGGTAAGGCCTAACTGAATAGTTTGTGTAGGTATTGAATACTGTTGATTTCTATGCCAATTCTAGGAAATACCAGAAATGTCATGGCATCAGTTGTGTTATGGGAGTGAGAGTGCTGGCTGTGTTCATTTTACTATAATGGCTTTGTCATTTCAGGGATTTATCTTGCAACCATATTGAATGTTTACTGTTGGTACTGGGAGGGTTGGTGGTGCACAGAAGGGTAAATTTAGGTGGTGTACAGAAAGGAAGGTTTGGGTGGTACAGACCAAGCTGTCTGTGGACTGTGATAGCCTGTCATGCAGGGGCCAGCCACAGCTGTGGTCACACAGTGGTAGTCACGCTGCCACATGAATTGATTGGAGCTGTCGAATGGGAGCTTGCACTCCTGCGTGGGTCTCCCACCGCTGCCAGATTGTGAGTCAGCTGGGACTTTGAGACCCTGGGTGTGCCACAGTTGCTGTCACATGGTGGGTCAAAGTGCAGTTATCAAACCACAGTTTAGCTGGGGCTGTCAAATACTAGCTCTCTTCCGTGACAGTATCTAACTGCCCCTACCTAAGCCATCATTCTATGCCTCCCGAGGTACTTCTGTCAGGAATCTGAATTGGAAGTGCACTTTAGACTTGGTCCCAGACACTCTGATATGGGATGCAATCTTCCCAAATGGCAGCTTGGCACCTTAACCTGCTGTGCCACAGTACCCACCCCAGTCTTTTTCAAATAATATCCATAATCACAACATACGACATAGGCAAGTATGTATACTTGGGGCAAGAAATTACTTCTTAAATATGATTTCATCTTCAAAAGTTTGTCACATTTAGAAAACAGATTCCACTTAATTTCAATGAACATTTGTAAGGTACTTGTATACCAATGTAGGATAGAAAGTGTGAAGGAATTTTGTGTATTTCATAAGTTGGCAATAATTTTAGTTTTGTCAATTATTGATTTTTAGATATTATTTATCTGTTTTGAAAGTCAATTAGAGAGAGAAAGAGAGAGATTGGTTGGTTGGTTGGTTGGGTCCCAAGTACTTGGACCATCTGCTGCTGCTTTTCCTAAAATATCAGTAGGGAGCTGGAAGTAGTGCAGCTGGGACACGAACTGGCCCATTCATTCACTCAATACGTGTCACCAGAAAATTGGACTCAAGATCTAGAAGTCAATGTTACTTTGTATCAGTTTACTATGTATTAGGTTAAATATAGTAGCTTTAGACTATTGGAAATTTTTTAAAAGAAGAAGCCCCTTTTCTAACTTTTTAAGCTCCAGTTTATATTAAATCACCAAGTAACACCTGTTGATTATGAAAGTCATGAGTCTGAGTTACATCTCTTTAACAAAGCTTATTGTTTCACTGCATGTATTATACAGGATGGCCAAATATATGTGTCTTTTAAATAGTATCAGCAGCAAAGTGCAGCACAATGGCAATCCAAGAAACAATCCAGACACAGAGGTAATAACCAATGTACTATTTGAAAGTCAAGGACTAAAGCAAGGGGTTGATAATGACTTCATTTATATTTGTGCTTTAAAGTGAGAAATTTGAGAACATTTTTTTTTCTGTCTAGCATATGAGAGCATTCAATTTACCCCAGGGTTTTTAATCCTACATGTATATTATGGGCGATAATTTAGTAGTCATTTTAAAAATATCTGTACCTGGTTCATGTCTTTGAAATTCCACAACCAATTCTAATAGAGTCATGGAACTTACATATACATCATCACACAGACATGACAATTCAGTAATCAAACAACAGCAAAAATGATCCAAAATAGAAAAATGTACCAAGGCAACTTGTCATACTGTTTTTCACTTTTCAGAAACTTACGGTTAAACAAATGTGTACTGATATTATAATTAAAATAGCTGGGTTCATTTTATGGAATGAAATCATGGCAGCATAGTAAATCTATCTATTCTTATATTCTATCAAGACATACTTGAGATGTGTAATAAATGTAATATGAAGGAAAAATAAAATGTATACAATGGAATTTCACACAGTTTGTGAAAAATTGGAATTAAAAGATACGCTTACTTTGATGTAAAATATGGAAAATTTGTATACATTTTCATACTGGGCATTTGCTATGAATTTTTGAAGATGCTATATATTCATTACTAAAAATTCTACTTTAATTTTATGTTCTGACAATGAATAGTGATTTTTGTCATTATTTTTGTGACTATATTATTTTCATATATTAATATGTACATATACTAAGTATTATAGTATATAAATTGTAACATATATTGATTTCATTATTTTACTAATTATGATCCTTATTGCTTATGAGCTTATGAGGTAATGCTATTTCTTTCAAGTACATGTAGCACATTGTAGAGTATGTTCTAAATGTTAAAATTTACATATTTGAATCCATTTATTTCTGTTGTAATAAATAGATAACCACTTGTGAATACTGTTGTAAGAAAATTAACCTAAATTCCTCACAATGATGCATTCTCTGTCATGCACTAAATAGTCAAGCAGTTTTTCTGTATTTTTTGCTCTCGTATTATTACATGAGAAATACAAAGGAAACTTTATATTCTGGATCAAGATATTATGAATACTTAATAGTGGGATTTTAATGCTGTATTAATGTTGTAAGTCTTATTTGAAAAATTGCATTCATGTCTTACGTATTTTAAGTATCATTTCACATGCTATGTATGTAATGTTATTAAATTATATATAATTTGTACAACACAACTAATGATGTTAGACATGTTATTGTGGTAGCCTATTCTATACAAATTTAATTCAAATTCTCACTAATTTGTCAATAACTGTGGCTACAGATTTATAAATACTGATGTCTAAGCTGATATTTTCAAAATGATCACTTACGCTAAAATCAGGATTACTAAATGTTAAAGGCCATGTCGAAAGTTCTTTCAGTGGGAGTTGAAGTATGAATGTGAAGTTCAGATAAATACTAATACCTACCTGACTATTCTCAGAAAGCCTAATAATAGTTGAATTTTTATAATAATAGTTGTAATCATGTTTGGATTTGAACTGGAGCAGTGTTGTGATTTGAGTTGAATCTTTAAAAACATTTGAAATAGTTTACACAGTAAGTCATAATTACAGGTCACCTATTTGTGCATCCATATACAAAGAATAATTCTCTGTAGATACCCTGAGGATATTCTTCCTTAAATGCTTTAAGTTCATTAATGCATTAATGATTTTACGTAGTATGCCACAGGGACAAGTGTTTGCCCTAGCAGTTAGACACTGTCTCCCAGATCAGAGTACCTGGGTCCTCTGTGTGCCTCTAACTCCTGACTCTAGCATCTTGCTACAGCAGAACTTAGGAGGTAGCAATGAGAGCTGCAGTTTCTGGGCCACAGGCACACGCAAGGGAGACCTGAACCAAATTCCAAGGTTTTGGTTACTGCCTCTGGCTGTCACGGCTTTTGGGAAATGAGTCAGTGCATGGGAGGTCCTCTCTCTGTCTCTGTCTCTCTACCCCTCAGATAGTTTTTTTAGAAAGCTTTTATCTAATGAATACAAATTTCATAGATACACCTTTAAGAATATATTGGTTCTTTCCCCTTCACCCATAACCGCCCTCCCACCCCCAACTCCCATCCTATTCTTCATTAAGACTCATTTTTAATTATATTTATATACAGAAGACCAACTTTATACTAAGTAAAGATTTCAACAGTTTGTACCCACAGAGTATAAAGTACTCTTTCCTAGCTGTAGTGTTTCTGATGAGAATTCTGCCATGAGTTTAATTGGAGATCCTCTGAAAGTAATCTGACATTTCTCTCATGCACATTTTAGAATCTTCTATTTGTTTTACTGTGGTGAGTTTGATTATGATGTGTTGTGGTGGAGGTCTTTTCTGTTCATGTATTTTAGGAGTTCTGCATGCTTCCTGTGCTTGGATGTCCTCTTCTTTCTCCAAATTAGGGAAGTTTTTGCTATTAATTCACTAAAAAGTCTTCTAATCCTTTCTCTCTTTCCATGCCTTCAGGAACTCCTAGAACCGTATATTGGGTCTTTTTAGTATCCTGTAGATTCACAACAGTGTTTTTTAGCTTTCTAATTTCCTCTTCTTGTCTTTGGTTTGACTGTATATTTTCCTGTGCTTTGTCTCCTTAGTCTGATACTCTTTCTTCTGCTTCACTGATTCTGTTGTTAAGGCCTCCACTGCATTTTTATTTGTTTTGTTGAATTCTTCAATTCATGTTGATTTCTCTTTAAGATCTCAACTTCATGTTCTATTGAATTCTTCATTTCATCTTGATTTCTCTGTGAGATCTCAATTTCTTTCTTTTTTTTTTTTTTTTGACAGGCAGTTAGACAGTGAGAGAGAGAGAGAGGTCTTCCTTCCCCTAAGTGGTCGCTACGGCCTGGAGCATTGCGGCCCTTGCACTGTGCCAATCTGAAGCCAGGAGCCAGGTGCTTCCTCCTGGTCTCCCATGCTGGCACAGGGCCCAAGAACCTGGGCCATTGTCTACTGCACTCCCGGACCACAGCAGAGAGCTTGACTGGAAGAGGAGCAACTGAGACAGAATCCAGCGCCACAACCGGGACTAGAACCCGGGGTGCCGGCGCCGCAGGCACAGGATTAGCCTAGTGAGCCATGGCGCTGGCCGAGATCTCAATTTCATGGGAGAAATTTTCTTTCATACACTGTTTGGATTTCAGAAGTTCGAACATTTGCTTTGGTTACTTCTTTGTAATCTTATGATCAGTTTTTCAAATTGCATTTCTTGTGTTTCTTCATTCTCATCATCTTCACAATCCAGTATTAAAAGGTTGTGTTCTTTTGGGTGTGTCATGTTGTCTTCCTTATTCTTGTTTCTTGAATTGGTGCATTTGTTGTTTGGCATTTGTGGAGATGCTCATTGGTTCTTTTCTTTCTTTTTTTTCTTTTGCTGTAGCAGCTTTTATCTTTGTACAATAACTCTGTAGATAAGTGGAACGTCTGCTTAAATGAATCTCTAGAGGTTCGTAGTGGGTGTGGCCAGAGAGCTCTGTCCAGTTCTCCATAGTGCCTAAGGTGACACACCCAGGTTTGCCATGGTAAATTCTCTCTCTCTCTCTCTCTCTCTCTCTCTCTCTCATTTATTCAGAAGAGAAATTTATTCTGCTCAGCTGGGCTCCTCTCCTCAATTGAGACCAGTTCCTGAGTGCCAGCCCCAGTGGACACAATATTCTTCTGCTGTGTCCCAAGGACCACACAAAGATGTGTGCAGTCATTAGTGTAACTTCAGTTTCCCCAGCGACGTCTCTCACCAGGTAACCAGGAACCCCCGAGCTTGTGGAGTCTCCCACTGTGACTGCTCAAAGTCGCAGCCACACGTGAGTCCTCCCACACACCCTCTGTATTTTTCACAGTCCTGGTACAGAAGCCTCACACAGTCATAAGCTCCTAGCCCCCTGTTAGTTCTCTCCACGAGTCAGTGTCTTCACTCAGCTGGTTGCTGGGAATAGACATGAGCTGGCGTAGCTGTTACATATGTACAAAATGTTGCCTACTCTATTGGCTTGTTACAGGATGTTGTGGTAAGGTGATCAGGGAGAGAGAAACCTGCTGGTCCTGTCCTCTCTCTGCATACATTTTTTGGTCTCTAGTTTGGCAGGTACACCATCCCCTGCATGGCTCTAAGCCAGCTTCCCTCTAGGATCTTCCTGTAGCTTTTTTGCCAGTGGCTTGAGCTGGTGTGGTCTGTTCTCACCTCACTTTCCAGCGCTGGTGCATAGGCTCTCGGCTGTGGGAGTCCAGAACCCTGGGTAGCCCATGCCTCCATGTAGGTTTACTGTGTCCCTCTAATTTTGATAGAGTTTCCTCGGCAGTTTTCTCCCTAACTCTTCCCTGAGACTACATTCTCTTCACTTTTTTTTAAGCTATCTTCTCCTGGGCTAAAGCAATAAGCTCCCTCCTCACTCTGCCATCTTGGAACCAATCTGGCTCAAATACCTAATTTTTTTAAACATTGTGGTAACATGGGTTGCTCTTACACAATGTAACAGACTTTGTCCATTAATGCCCCTGACTTTACAGATGTTTTGTTTGTATTACTGTCTGATACACTTAAAATAGGTTTTCAGAATTAATCATGCACCAGCTTGATCTCAGAAATTTTTAGTTCTACATTTCGCCAAACAGATCACTGGTTGCCTTTACATCATATCGTATTAGATTAGTGCATAGTCCATTTAGAAATCGTGGTGCCAGAGTAGGCATTTGGTGGAGCAGTTAAGCTACCATTTAGGATAACTGCATCCATATTAGAGAGATTGGTTTTGATTCCCAGCTCTACTGTCCATTCTATCTTGCTGCTAATTTGCACCATTGCAGACATACTTTTAAGCAAATAAAATAAATATAAACAAATAAATAAAAGTCATGATTCCACTTTAGAAATTTTTTTTTTTTTAGCAAAATGCTGCAAAGCTTTCCATTTCCAAAAACATATTTTCTGCCAAGCATTCTCCTTTTCATATAATTTGGTCATTTTGGGAAAAATAACATTACCTGAAACTAAATTCCTATCAAATCCGGGATCTGTCTCTTAGGAAAGGATTAGCACAAAAAATAATGTTTCTAAATCTGTAGCTTCAAACTCTAAATTTCAATATTGTTTAAATACTACCAGCTATCTATAGTGGATTTTATATTCTGTAATCCTGTATATGGTGTGCTCTCGTAGGGACCTTTTGTCTGCTTTTCATTTACTACATCAGGCTGCTATTTGGTTGCATGTAAGAATTTGAACATTATTCTATTATTCAGTTTTAGCCTCCAAAATATTTTAGATCAGTACAGCACCCAGAAAAATAAGCCCATAACAAGCATTGTGCTTAATAGAACATTTTTGTCATGACTAAAACTTTCAGCTCAAGTGCTGAGAACTAGAGAAGGTGTTGGCCCCTCTCAGCCACTAAGTACCTGCAGCTTCTGCTTGACTATTAAGTGCTTGCGGCATATGAGCACCTAGTTTATCCTTGAAGAAACACATTGAGTTTGAAGTTATTTAATGCAACCATATAAATTCCCATATAGGTATTTCTAGTTGTAACCTGAAGTGTGTAAAATAATGGGGCAGAGCTAACAGCTTGATTTAGTGCTTTGCTTGAGAAGTATTTCTGCCTCTGGCAGGAAAACCTAGTTTTAAAAAGAGAAAAGGAAATAATACTACAGATCTATGCATGACTTTGAAAAAGACTGATCAATATTATAAGACAATTTTTAAATAATAAAAATAAGATAATTATACAATCATATTTCATTAACTACTTACAGATATTTAGAATTTTTATTCTATTTATTTGAAAGCACACCCATGGAAATAGAGTAAGAGAAATCTCCCATATCCAGTTTAATTCCCCAAACACCTGAAATAACCAGACTGGCCAGTCCAAAGCCAGGAACCAGGACCTTGATCCAGGGTGGCAGGGACTCAACTACTTGAGCTGTCACCTACTGCCTCCCAGCACTCCAGTGTAGGAGGCAGATGTTGCAAAGCTGCCTCTTAATTCTGTATCAGATAGTCTGCCAGTTTAATGATATTTATGCAAAATATTTGACAGGAAGACTCATTCTTGCTTTTAGAGTAGATTATATAGGCAACTTTAACAAGTGTTACTGGAGAATCAGGGTCCTACTCTTTTATTCTTAAATCATAAATTCATGGGAGAAATTCAGAAGTGATGATGCATAGGTTTACTGAAGTTCTCATTATAGATCTCAATAACAACTCTATAACTGAGTTAATCTCTTTAAGCTTAAAATAAAGGGTAGGTACTAGATTTTTATGAGAATGTTATAAAGTTGGTGACATATAAGCACTGAGGAAACTCATTGCATTAATGCCAGTCAGTCTAAAGAGATTTCGGAAAGCTAGGCAGAGATAGCTTCCTTTCATCTCTCATGGGAAAACATAGATAAGTTTATGCTATAATGCTGTTCAAGAAAATGCCTAGAATCCATTGAACGCAAGAGTGTTGTTGCATCAGAGATCCCTTAAGGCAGGAAAACAACCATTTAATCTGGAAAATTTTGCTATACAATATAATTTTTTTGCTAGACAATATCATTTTTCTAGCAGTGCATGGCTTTTCTGAGACAAGGAGGGAATCACCAACAGAAAATGAGTTTCAACTGAGGTTAAGGATGGTACTACACTGAAGAAAATACCACTCTTTGAGTTAATTGTTTAAAAACATTTTTCCATGCTTAATAAGGTTCATCTTAAATATGTATTTGTATTATAATCTATCACCATCATCATAAAATTATTATATAGTTTAGATGATTAATAACCATTAAATTTATTCAATGACTGATTAGTGCTTCACATCTTTCTTTAAGCTCATATTTTGAACATACAGCTTTCTAAGTCGTATTTGAGTCAAGAGTATGTATAATTCATTTTTATAAAAAATTTTATCAGATTTTACCATAAAAATTAAAGCCAGCCTCTACAAATATATCTAAAAAATGACAGAAAGAAGCTATTATTGAAACATGTTATATAGGTTTTTCCTCAAGTGCGTGAGTTACTCCATATGATGACAATGTTTAGGTTTTAAGACATGTTAATTTTTTATCAAGACAGTTATAGAGATTGCTTGATATTTTCCAGAGAGTCAGCTTCCTGATCCCATGGATTGTAACCTTATTTGTCATCATCAATCCTACAGGGATATTCTGATATGAATGTTCCATAGAAAAGGGCTTTTCTTCTTTTTTTTTTTTTTAGAAATCTTCTATTTAATAAATATAAATTTCATAGGTACAGCTTTTGAAACATAGCAGTTCTTTCACTCCTCCGTACCTACCCTTCCACCCCCAACTCACATCTACGTCCTACTCCCTCTCCCATCCACTATGAACATATCCTAGATGTGAAGAAAGCTTTGGAACTTTCCTATTCTTAGAACTGGTAATAGGAGATCTTATATTAAGGTATAGCCATGAGATGAAGATCTGCTTAAAGAAATTTATTGGTACTCAGGATGTCTAAGACACATTCTCACATAGCTATCTTGTGCATTTGGGTTCTAATCATTCCTTATTCCTGATGTACCACTTACAAGTTATTGTAATTTGTTGGGTATGTATAGTGACTGGATAGATCTGAGATAATACAGCATAAAATGGCTGGTTAGTTCCATCTACAAACAGTTGGTGCCCCACAATGAGCCATATTTACCATATCCCAGTAGCCTGCTAGTAGATTGTCAGAAGACAATTCTATGCTACTCAACAGTCTTGCTACTGAAGCCCAAATGTCTATGTTAAGATTGTTTCATTGGGCTTGCCACAGACTACAAATTTTCGCCATCACCTTTGCCTCTAATAAATATCAAATCTACTCCCTAGAATTATTCATGTTTTGCCATCTCTGGATTTTACTTACTGATGATAATTTTTTGCCTAGTAAGTCAGAATAGTAGCTCTAGTAAGATGGTGAAATTAAAACTCAAAGAAATCTGCTGTATGTTGTACTTCCTTTTCTTTAGAACAAAGTATAAGCTGAAATAATTGTTTTTATTTTGCTAAGGATGTTATATCCTATAAATGTTCCCGACCATTAAAATCCTGAACACAATACATATGCAAACTCGGAGACAAAGGGCTTATTTGTCATACATGGAACATACCTGTTCTACAGATGTCTTCCAGATTCTGTGCAAAACGTTGATCATTTGGGCCAATACATAGATGTCACTGATGAAATATTTCAAAGTGATATCCTATAAAATATCAGGATTTGTCATACCAAAACCATACAAAATATATATATAAATTTATTTTAGTGTTCATTTTATGTAAATGAACAGTTTTCATTCTACATTTTTGATAAGGTCAGAGCAGAACAAATTAATCAAATCAACATATGCTCACCATGTATCAGAATTATCTGGGTGGCCTGAATGTAGTCCCAGGACTTTTAAAAACTCAAGAGTGGGACAGGTCGGCCAGTGCTGTGGTTCACTTGGCTAGTCCTCCCCTGTGGCACCGGCACCCCGGTTTCTAGTCCCGGTTGGGGTGCTAGATTCTGTCCTGGTTGCTCCTCTTCCAGTCCAGCTCTCTGCTGTGGCCTGGGAAGGCAGTGGAGTATGGCCCAAGTGGTTGAGCCCTGCACCTGCATGGGAGACCAGGAGAAGCACCTGGCTCCTAGCCTCGGATCGGCTCAGCGCACTGGCTGCAGCATGCCATTTGGGAGGTGAACCAACGGAGGAAGACCTTTCTCTCTGTCTCTCTCACGCTCTCTCTCATTGTCTAAATCTGCCTGTCAAAAAAAAAAAAAAGAGTGGGGCAGGTCATTGACCTAGTGGTTAAATCGACATTAAGATATCCCACATTCCATGTTGGAAGATCTGTGTTCAATCCCAGGGTTGAACCCCAACACTAGCCCCTGACTCCAGCTTCCTACTAGTATTTATCTGTGACAATGGTGGCGGTTGAATTGACTGGGTTCTCTCACCTACATGGGTGACCAGAGTTGAGTTTTCAGTTCCTGGATTTGCTCTAATCCAGCCCAATTTCTTGAGGGCATTTGGAAAATGAATCATTAAAAACACAAATAGAATCTCTCTCTCTTTTTTTAATGGAAGACTGAGAAAGAGACCAGGAAGATAGCAGTGTGAGAGTAATTTGGCTAGGTTGCTGTGTTTGAAGATGAAGGAATTGGACCATGAGTCACGGAATGGGAGACATTTCTAGTTATTGCGGAGAAAAAAAAAAAAACAAGGAAGTAGATTTAATAGATTCACCCCTGGAGCCTCTAGAAGGAGGCAGTTCTGAGGAGAACGTGGTTTTAGCCCTGTGAGTCCTGTTATATGTTTCTGTCTCCAGAACTGTGACATAATGAATTTCTCTATGTTCTTAAGTCACCAAGTTTGTTTTCAGTTATGTCAAAAGCAATGGGAAACAATACAGATCCACGTCTTGGAAATTGGTATTACAGAAAGTATTGCAGTCACTTTGATTTTGGTGGGAATAAGTCGAGCAGATTTTGGCTACCCTTGCTGACTGTTAGGCTCACTAGTTATTGTAATATTTTCACTATTGCTCCCCAACTCCTCATAATTAAGGACCCCCACCTGTCCTCAGTTATTTCCTGGTCCCATTATTCCTATTTTAATAATCTGAATTCTTTAAAAGTTTTTCCTGAAATTAGATATAATCAGGTTACTTACAGATGTTAGATTCTTTAAGACTTTCTATTAAGCTGTGTTTGATGGGATGACAGCGACCTTTAATATAGTGCTAATTCATGACTTGACTTTACTGAGACAGCGTCCTGCTGAGTAACCTACTCTCATCCTGATCATTGGAAGACTTTTCTTTTAATATCTTAAACTTGTAAGATCTTTCTTTTTTAATGTTTTAATTACTTATTTTATTGACAGAGAAAGAGAAAAATGTGTCTGTGTGTTTATGTTTGTGTGTGTTTGAGAGAGAGAGAGAGAGGTGGGGAAGACAGAGAAAAAGACACAAGCCAGGCAGAGATATCCCATCTGCTGGTCTACTCCCCAAATGCCCACAGTAGCTGTGCCAAGAACTAGGAACTACATCCAGGTCTCACATGGGTGGCAGGGACCCAAGTGTGTAAGCCATCACTTATTTCTCCCAGATTGCACATTACCTGCAAGATTGAATAGGAAGCTGAGCTAGAGCTTCGTCTTAGATACTCTGATCTGGGATGTGGGTATTCCACCTGATGTCTCAATGGGTATATCAAACAGCCCAGATCTTTCTTTTTGAGCTATTCCGAGCCCTTAGTAAATCTTCGGAATTGTTTACTCATTGACTTTCAGGTGAGTCTTTACCTCTGAAAGTTTCTTCACCCCTATGTGTTACACTGATCATTGCTCAGCTAAAGTGTATGTGTGTATGTGTTTTGTCATTTGGATTACGTCTTTCTCAGCCTCTGTGTGTGTCCTGTGAATATTTGCTACCTTAGCTTCTCTAGTCTTTCAGCTCTATCTCTTCACTGTAGAATGACTGGCAGACACCATCTGGACTTCCCATATCCTTGTTTTTTCTTGGAATCTCTTTCCAGGCAGTAAGTTGGGGACATTAGATCTGCTTTGTTTATGTTGGCTCAGGGACAATAACAGTCCTTTATTCCTTATATTTAATGTACAGAATGTTGATTTTATGTATTTGGTTGTTTTTACAATACTGAAAGGTCAAATCTCATTCCTGTTTTTCAGTTTAGCCAGAAGCAGCACCACCTCCATTCTTTCTTACATACTCTCTTATTCTCCCATGAGTAAACTCCAGGTTTTGAAGGTCAGTAATGGATTTAGGGTATAGCAGTGCTTTATGTACCAAGACAAATTAGATGCATTTACATTAAGTGGAAGTAGGAACACATCAATAATCAGAATTTTTTACCCAAAGAGATTTTTGTCAATGGCTATTTGGTTATACTTTGTGCAGGAATCAAATAGCTATTTGATTTACAAGAATTTATAAGAATATTCCTATTTACAAGAATATTCTTTGATCAATATAAAAAACACAATCTTAAAGATTTGTTTTTCAAAAATCTGGTGTGTTACCTCAACAACTGTTTATCTTTCTATGCAATGCCAAATCTATGTATGCTGGAGTCCATTTGTTGGAGCCAAATCTGCTCCCTTCAGGAATGATTCCGTATCAATGCCACAGTTGACTGAATCTTGTAACAGTTCTTATAGGAAATTGCAGTTATTTACTAGATAAAAAGTGGAATTGTGAAGATGCAGAGACTGAGCCACTCAGGGATTAGTGAACACTGAATTGACTGGAATCCTGGGGTCATACAATGCCAGTCTAGTCCCAAATTGAAACTGATACTTTTGTTGGTAAGGTGATATGTAGCTTAATGTCAGTTCAAAATGACTCAGTTCTACTAACGTTTCGGTCATTTCCTAGGTTTTTAAAATATAATTACAAGGCCAGCACCGCGGCTCACTAGGCTAATCCTCTGTCTGCAGCGCTGGCACCCTGGGTTCTAGTCCCAGTTGGGGCACTGGATTCTGTCCCGGTTGCTCCTCTTCCAGTCCAGCTCTCTGATGTGGCCAGGGAGTGCAGTGGAGGATGGCCCAAGTGCTTGGGCCCTGCACCCACATGGGAGACCATGAGGAAGCACCTGGCTCTGGCTTCGGATCAGTGCAGCACACCAGCCGTAGCAGCCACTTGGGGGGTGAACCAACGGAAAAGGAAGACTGACCTCTCTGTCTCTCTGTCTATGTCTAACTCTGCCTGTCAAAAAATATATAATTACAAAAGATTTTTGGCAAACGCCTGGATTCCTATATGGGGCTCTAACCGTTTTAGTAAATTCACTGCAGAAAGGGATAACGAATTCAAACGGAACTTCTACTTTATACCAGGAGAGTAACCAAAGCAATAACCCAACATGGAATAATTTCAGAGATGAGTAACCCCATCAAGGCTTTGAAAAAGGCACTGGTGTTGAAATTTATCACATCTCCATTTAGTTTATCTATTTGTGTATTCAAAAATTGAGGGGATCATATGGAATTACGCGGGGCTATTATAAACTTCATCAGGTATGACTCCAATGCAGATTTGGTTTTTAGTGTAATATCTTTGAAGGAACAAAGTGATATATACCAAGGTACCTTATATTCTACTATGAACCCGTCATCCTAATTTTAAAAGAACATGAGTGGTATTCGCTTTTAAGGCCAGGACTACACTTCCATGATTTACCATTTTTTCATAGCTTTAAATTAGCTTACAGCATGGATGACATAATGCTAACTGGTTCTAATGATGAGTAAGTAATGTATTAAAGGATTCACAAAAGATATGGTGATAGAATGACAGATTCCAGAGGGCCCCACCATCACAGCAAAGTATCCAGGGGGCAAATGGTGTGGAGCATGACAAGAAAACCCTTTAATGATAAAAGAAAATTTAGTGTACCTGACACCACTGCCACAAAAAATGAGGGGCAATGCTTTGCAGAGTTTAAACTTTTGTCATTTTTAAACATTTTTTGTATTAGCATATAGAATAGCTCACTGTACTACTTCCATCTGTTCATTAAATCACTCAGTAAGCTGCCAGGGTTGAGAAATACCAAAGGAAAAGAAAACTCTATGCCAAATCCAGACTACAGTACATCACTCATTTCTACTTGAGACTTATGATTCATTAAATTTGATGTTTATTAGAGTGCGGTTAATGGGACTCTGTTAGGAGCCACATTCAAGCATGAATGAGACAATCACATCAGAATTGAAATATTTTATAAAAATATCCTTTTATATAAATTTTTGTGAAGTAGCTACTCACCTGTTCCTGCACTGAGACATAGAAAATTAATAGTTTGTCATGGATCATCAGGTGATCAAACAACCTAACATTTCTAGTACAGACCAGCAAACCTATGTAGGTTTGCAAGCATAGCAGTGAGTTATAATTAAAGGAAAACTATATAAGGGAAGTAATTGAGGATCATGCAGATCCAGAAGAGGTTTGAAAATTTTAATTATTTGCTTGAGAGGCATAGTTACAGACAGAGGGAAAGAGAGGTCTTCCATCCACTGGTTGACTCCCCAAATGGACATAATGGCCTGGAGCTATACCAGTCCAAAGCCAGGAGCTTCTCCTGGATCTCCCACATGGGTGCAGGAATCCACGTACTTGAGCTATTTTCTACTGCTTTCCCAGGCCATCAACAGGGAGCTGGATCTGAACTGGAGCAGCCGGGAATTGTACTGGCACCCATATCAGATCCTGGCACCACAGGCAAATGCTTAACCTAGTACACCACATCACTGGCCCTTAATTATTGATTTAAAAAAAAGTTTATAGTGGAGCTAATTCTGCCTAGTGAGCATAACCTCAAATGACACTTTTGGTTTTTCTCTGTTGCACAGTCACAACAGTCTACAATGATACGTATGTAGTTTCTGATGGATTTACTAGGCAATCAGAGACTTGAAATAAAATTGAGAATGGTGATAAAAAGTCACCAATTGAACAGATCTCTCAAATACACAATATGAAGGTATGCGTAATCAGTGTGAAAGTTTGCAAATTGAAAAATAACACTGTAGAGGAAATTTTCAATAATCCAGTGGACAAAGTGACATACTTTATGGATGACAGCCCACTCTTTCTCCAGTACTATTTCTCTATTTACTCAACTAACACATGGGCAGGAATAGAGGTTGAACGTAGGCCCAGTTACACGGAATTTGTCTCACCAGAGCTCAGTTGGCCACCCCTACAGCTGAGTATCTTAGTGTACAATAGCAAGTTCAATGCCGAGCCTTCAATATTGCAGTTTTCTGGCAGAACGTGCCACCTTTTGGTAGTAATTTCTTTACATTGAACCCTCTCCACCAAAGAATAGGAAAAGCTTCACTCCCTCTGGGATAGCCAATTCATCCAGATGTAGATATGCCTTCTTTTCCTATAGTAATTCTGTCTACCAATCTCTATAAGTACAAGGTATCTTATGTATAACCACGGTATTTTACATGGATTGAATTAAATAAAGGAACTCTTTTGACAGCAAAGAAGGTTCAGCAATTGGATCAGTATGGGGCCATATATACCACCACTCAGAAGTACATTATAGCTCCTGTTGAATATATTGAAGTTTTCACCTGTTTTCCTATTGCTTAATACAATTCAAACAGGAAATTTATATTTAGTTACTGTTATAATTTAGTATTTATATAAAATATTTAATTAGAATATGGAGGTATGATTAAAATAGCCACTGATGAAACCAATGACACTTGAGACCATCTTTTTTTTTTTTTTTTTTTTTGACAGGCAGAGTTAGAGAGTGAGAGAGAGAGAGACAGAGAGATAGGTCTTCCTTTTTCCATTGGTTCACCCCCTCAAGAGGCCACTACAGCTGGCACGTTGCGGCCGGCGCACTGAACCAATCTGAAGCCAGGAGCCAGGTGCTTCCTCCTCGTCTCCCATGCGGGTGCAGGGCCCAAGGCCTGGGCCATCCTCCACTGCACTCCCGGGCCACAGCAGAGAGCTGGACTGGAAGAGGAGCAACTGTGACAGAATCCAGGGCCCCAACCAGGACTAGAACCTGGAGTACTGGTGCAGCAGGTGGAGGATTACCCTAGTGAGCCACGGCGCTGGCCAAGACCATCTTTTATCTTAAGAATAGGATAAGAGCTTCTTTCCTTTTACCAAGCGTAGCTTCACTTTTAGGTAGAAGCATATGCTGATGTGGGTGCATGTCAGTTCAGAGGTGTGTGAAGTGTCACAGCATGCTGAACAATCAAAAAAGTGGTCTAATTATTAATTTATCGCCTTTCAGCTCCAAACTCAGACTTTTTCATCTTATTTTGGTGAAAACTGAGCTGGGGCTCTGCAGACTACATTTCTCCTTTGTCAGGTGGTCTGATATTGTGCTCTGCTAATGAGGCTGCTAAGGGATACTGAAGAAGTGGAGGAAGATGCAGGGACTTTTATCTTCCTGGGTACTTAGTGTGTCCAGTGTGGTGGCAAGATCACTGGCATCCAGTGGCACAGAGATGTCAGCCCTTGTGGTTGTGATACTGACATCCTCTAGACAGTTTCTTTATCTTTACTATGGCAGTGGGTCTCTCTGATCAACAGGAGGCATGCTGTAACAATGTTTCCCTTCAGTGTAGAGTTGTGGCAGCTGTATCCTTTAAGGCATGATCTGAATATCTGTTTTTCCAGAACCCTTCTTGATTTTTTCTATATTTCTTTCTGTTTTACTCTTTCCTTAGCTCTAGGTATGTATAGAGGCTAATTTCTGAAGTTTTTTCCTGCATGTTAGTAGTTAATCAGCTTTTACACAGCTAACAGATCTCCACAATAAATTCCCCCTGTTCAATTTATAGATGAGATTGCTGTGTAATAACTAGATGCTGACTTTTACAGACTTTAACTGAGTTACATCATGTATTAAAGTGTTCATTAGAATTGTTTCCCAGTATATCTTGGTTTCTTTCTTGTAAGCCTTTGGTAGTAATACAGGAACATAACAAAAAGACGATAGAGAGTCGAAAATATGGTCCCTGTTGTCACATACATACCAAAGACAGCACTTGAAAGTGAAGAATGTAGATTTTAAAGAGAGAGCATAAATTATATATAAAAGAGAAAATGGAAAATGAGGTTTCTATTTAAAGGCAAATGATTGAATCCAGCTCTTAATTGGAACTATAAATGCACAGGTGTTTTCAAAGATGTCTCTTCGCATATCAAACTGATTTTGACTGTAGGTTAAAAGTGCTTTGTAAAGACCTCTCAAAGAATGAATTTATGAATATTTGCTCATTTGTAACTAAACTGTAAATACTCATAGATGATACTCTTTACTGGCCATCAGTGGAATGTATAGAATGTGAATAAAACCTGAGAAATTATATCTGAGTGATGTCAGGGGACTTCAGAGTGGCAGCCAGTCTTTGAGCTCTCATATATAACACCCCCATCCAAAATAACATAAAATGAAAATTCAAAATATACAATTAATTAAAAGTGTAGTGTAAGTATCTCTATATAATGGATTTCTCTGTACTTTGATTCACAAATATTAAAATGCTGTCTCTGTTCGTGGAAAATGAGCTGTGATTTATGGCAATAACAGTAAGTGGTATTTCATCAGTATGTTCCATTTCTCAACAATAGTGCGCAAAGTGGTTCTCATCATTATAAATGGAGCTCATCATTATGGTACATAATAAAAATGAGAAAATGAGTCTTCTGATGATACCAATAAAATGAAACAGTTCTAGCTCACTGAATTTGAAATTAAGAAAATACATAGACATCTGAAAAAATGAAATATATAGAAAAGTAAAAGCTGGCCCAAACGTCTACTAAATTGTATAGATTTAAACTTTAGATTTAAACATTTAATAGAAACAATTGTTGAATATAACATTATATTCATGTAAACATTTTGTTCAAGTTTTACTCCCATGTAAAGAACTTAATGGGATGCATCACACACACTGCATATACACCTGTAGGTACTTCTAAACGTTCATGGACACATGGAATTAATAATCGATTTATTTTGAAGTAATAAAGTTGAAATGCATGCATAAGATTTTCTATTTACACATTTTCTATTTATACATTTCCATGATTTTTAAAAGATCCCTGGTAATAACTTATTGTTCCCCCAAAATCTATTCTCAGACTTAGTTTATAATTCTCCACTTTCTTGTATGATATCAAAATAAGGAGCAGTATGTATAAGATCCCCTTTAGGATTACAATCATATCATTCTGAATGTGCCTGATCTTCTCTGATCTCCGAAGATACCCATTAGAAGGCAGGTTTTCAATTCAAGTGAAAAGTGTTTATCTTCCTAGCTTCTCAATTAGACTTAGTTGTATAAATGAATTTGTGCTATCAAATGCAACAAGACTCCTTAGTGGCTCCAATTGTCATTAAAACACACGACATTCCAATTTTTCTTGTAAAGTTAAGGCAGTGTTAAATACCATATATATGTAAATATATAATATATACATACAATTATGTATATTTAAATGCAAGAGACAAAGATATACTTCTATGAATAATAAAGTGACTTATTGCTGACTAAATTATCAACAGTATGGGAAACTACTGCCTTCAATACTTCAATATAACAAATATTTATTACTTGTTATTGATAGAATCCTATTCTAGGCATTGTATGTTCGAAAAGGCCTATTTGCTGAGCCCTCTTCATGGCAATTTATAATGGACAAAAGTATGACCTGGCCCTTTTCTTTAAAGACCTGATATTTTCAGTATTTAAGATTTTTTATATCAAGAAGAAAAAATCATCGTATTAGGAGAACACCAGAGAAAACTTTTATTAGGTATTTTTAAAAATATTGCACATGTACTATGAGCAAAATAAAGGGACATTAATGTTAAAAACATGACATATTGAAGTTAAATATGAACTATAATCAAATACAAGTTCTGAAATCATTAGAGAAAAACATACAATTTACATCTTGAAAATCCTTCACAGATAATGTTACATTATGTGTAAATACAATATTAATATGCACATTCAAAAGTTAAATATGATTTATTTCCACATAGAAAATTGGGGCAGATGCTGCTGGCATAGCAGTTAAAGCAGGTGCCTGCAGTGCCAGCATCTCATATGGATGCCTGTCAAGTCCTGGCTCCACTTCTGATGCAGCTCCCTTCTAATGCACCTGGGAAAGTGCATTAGGAAGATGACTCAAATCCTTGGCTCCTGGCAAGGGATTGGTCCAGCTCTGGCCATTGTGGCCATTTGGGGAGTGAACCAGCAGATGGAAGATCTCTTCCTCTCTAGGCCTTTCCCTCTGCCTCTTTGTAACTCTGCCTATTATATAAAATAAATATTTTTTTAAAAAGGTATGTTCTGAAGAATTGATACTGGAATTATCAAAATGAGATGGAATTTTGAGGTGAATTTGGAGAAATTGCTTTTATGAGCAGTTCATGATAGTTGAATTACTCTAAAAAACATCTGAGACATTTAAATATATGAAATATGTTATATTTAGACTTTGCCAAGTATGAATATGAAAAGATGTTTTAATATCACCTTATGGGCTGATCAAGTCACTGTTTCTCATAGTGTCCATTTCACTTCAACAAGTTTCCTTTTTCGTGCTTGGTTAGTTGTCACTGATCAGGGAGAACATAGGATATTTGTCCCTTAGGGACTGGCTTATTTCACTCAGCATGATGTTTTCCAGATTCTTCCATTTTGTTGCAAATGAACGTATTTCATTGTTTTTACAGCTGTATAGTATTCTATAGAGTACATGTCCCATAATTTCTTTATCCAGTCTACTGTTGATGGGCATTTGGGTTGGTCCAAGTCTTAGCTATTGTTATTTGAGCTGCAATAAACAATAATGTGCAGACAGCTCTTTTGTTTGCCAATTTAATTTCCTTTGGGTAAATTCCAAGGAGTGGTATGGCCGGGTTATATGGTAGGGTTATTATATTCAGGATTCTGAAGAATCTCCAAAATGACTTCCACAGTGGCTTTATCAGTTTGCATTCCCACCAGCAGTGGGTTAGAGTCCCTTTTTCCCCACATCCTCTCCAGCACTCTTGTTGGTAGATTTCTGAATGTGAGCCATTCTCACCGGGGTGAGGTGAAACCTCATTGTGGTTTTGATTTGCGTTTCCCTGATTGCTAGTGATCTTGAACATTTTTTCATGTGTCTGTTGGCCATTTGGATTTCTTCTTTGGAAAAATGTCTATTGAGTTCCTTGGCCCATCTCTTAAGTGGGTTGTTTGTTTTGATGTTGTAGAGTTTCTTGATCTCTTTGTAGACTCTGGTTATTAACCCTTTATCTGTTGCATAGTTTGCAAATATATTTTCCCATTCTGTCGGTTTCCTATTCACTTTCCTGACTGTTTCTTTTGCAGTACAGAAACTTTTCAATTTGATGCAATCCCAAATGTTAATTTTGGCTTTTACTATCTGTGTTTCCGGGGTCTTTTCCAAGAAGTCTTTGCCTGTGCCTATATCTTGCAGGGTTTCTCTAATGTTCTCTAATAATTTGATGGTGTTGGGTCATAGATTTAAGTCTTTAATCCATGTTGAATGAATTTTTGTGTAAGGTGAAAGGTAGGGGTTTTGCTTCATGCTTCTGCACATGGAAATCCAGTTTTCTCAGCACCATTTATTGAATAGACTGTCCTTACTCCAGGGATTGGTTTTGGATCCTTGATCAAATATAAGTTGGCTGTAGATGTTTGGATTGATTTCTGGTGTTTCTATTCTATTCTATTGGTCTATGCATCTGTTTTTGTATCAGTACCATGCTGTTTTGATAACAACTGCCCTGTAGTATGTCCTGAAATCTGGTATTGTGATGCCTCCTGCTTTGTTTTTGTTGTACAAGAATGCTTTAGCTATTCGAGGTATCCTATGTCTCCATATGAATTTCAGCATCATTTTTTCCCTTGTCCTGACTGTTGGTGTGGAATGTAACACTTTATCCCTTTTAGTATTTTTTGTTCTAGTTAATACTATTGGTTGAACTTTAATTAACACACAATTATTCTTAAGTGTTTAAATTTAACTGAAAAGTGATCCCTGTTAAATATGAGTGGGAATAAGAGAGGGAGGATATGGACAAATTGGGACATGCTCAATCGGACTTGCCCCAAATTTTGCAGTTAGAAATGTGCCAGGGGATTCCAATACAATCCTATCAGGGTGGCATGCACCAAGGCCATCTCACTAGTCCAAATGATCAATTTCAGTTCACAATTGATCACACTGATAGGTCTAAGAGTCAAAGGGATCACACAAGCAAGACTAGTGTCTGCTAATACTAACTGATAGAATCAAAAAGGGAGAGAACAATCCAACATGGGAAGTGGGATACACAGCAGACTCATAGAATGGCAGATGTCCTAAATAGCACTCTGGCCTCAGAATCAGCCCTTAAGGCATTTGGATCTGGCTGAAGAGCCCATGAGAGTATTTTAGGCATGGAAAGCCAAGACACTCTGGCAAAGAAAAAAAAAAAGAGGACCTAAATGAAAGATCTCTGCGAGTGAGATCCCAGTGGAAAGAACAGGCCATCAAAGAAGGAGGTACCTTTCTCTGAAGGGAGGAGAGAACTTCCACTTTGACTATGACCTTGTCTAAAGAAGATCAAAGTCGGCAAACTCAAAAGGCTTCCATAGCCTCCACAACTCATGACTAGAACCTAGGGAGATTACTGACACCATAAACAAGAGTTTCAAATTGTTAAGTCAACAACAGGAGTCACTGTGTACTTACTCCTCATTAGGTTCTCTGTCCTTAATGTGTTATCCAAAGTGAAGTAATGCTATAACTAGTACTGAAACAGTATTTTATACTTTATGTTCTGTTTGGGTGCAAACTGATGAAATCTTTACTTAATGTATACTAAATCAATCTTCTGTATATAAAGATAATTGAAAATGAATCTTGATGTAAATGGAATGGGAGAGGGAGTGGGAGATGGGAGGGGTGCAGGTGGGAGGGAAGTTATGGGGGGGAAAAAGCCATTGTAATCCATAAGCTGTACTTTGGAAATTTATATTTACTAAATAAAAGTTGAAAACAAAACAATACAAAAAATATCATCTTATGGGCAGAGAAGTATGATTTTTATATTATTTTCTTTGATTAAGAAAAATTTTCCTCCTGGTCTCCCAAGCACCTGGGCCACCCTCGTCTGCTTTCCCGGGCCACAGTAGAGAGCTGGACTGGAAAAGGAGCAACTGGGACTAGTACCCGGCACCCCAGCTGGTACTAGAACCAGGGGTGCCAGTGCCGCAGGTAGAGGATTAGCCAATTGAGCCACGGCACCAGCCCTGAAACTTACTAAGTTTATACAATTACGAGTGTCAGTACAAAAAAAGAAGAGGCAGGAATTTGATCTAGCAGTTTAGTTGCCAGCTAGAATGTTCTCACTTTAGATTAGTGTGCATGTATTTGATTGACAGCTTTGGCTCCTACTTCTAACTTCATGTCAGTGCAGACCCTGGGAAGCAGCAGGTGATAATTCAAATTGATGGCTCTCTGCCACCCATTTGTGAGACCTAGATTGACTTCTACACTCCTGGCTGTGGCCCTGGGCTCAGGCATATGCCCATGAACCAGCAGATGGATCAGGCCTGAGTGCTTGTGCTGTCTCCTCTCTCTCTCTCTCTCTCCCTCTCTCTCTCTCTCTCTCTCTCTCTGTGTGTGTGTGTGTGTGTGTATTCCTGCACATCATTTCACTGCCTCTTTAATAGATAAAGTCAAAAAGAAAAGAAACAGGGGACTCACATTTACATTTAGTGTCTATAAATTTATCTTTTTATTATATTGAAGCGGTGTTCTTCAAGTTGGAACTATAGTTGCATGAGATTGAAAAAATATGAGAAGTTTAAAATAGTTACTTTTCTATCAAATAAATGGAAAATATTAAATAAAGCAAAAGTATTCGTGTGGTTGTCAAATTTGGAAAATATTGAGTCACAGCTTTAAAGGGTTCTTTATTATAAGATATAACAAGAATATTTTAAATTCAAGCATTGTTAGTCTTCAGGAGTAGATTGTTCTATTTGATTTCTAAATTGTTTAGATCATAGAACCACTTTTATTTTTAAATATTTGTTATTTATTTGAAGGGCAGAATTAGAGGGAAGGACATACAGAAAGATAAATCTTCCAACTGCTGGTTAACTCCCCAAATGGTCACAATACCCAGGCCTGGGCCAAGCCAAAGCCAGAAGCCTGGAAGTCCAGCCTGGTTCCCCACATGAGTTGCAAGGGCTGCATCACTTGGGCTACCCTCTGCTTCTCTTGCAGGAGAATTAGCAGGGACCAAGATAGGAAGTGGAACAGCCAGGTCTTGAACTAGTGCTCACATAGGGTGCAAGGTAACACTTTTAAATGAGAATTCAATGCATATTTGTTGAAGCACTACATTTAAACTAATAATTTTTATAATCTGAAAATGACTCAAACCCTGAAAGCAAAGTGAAATGAGTGCCACAGGAGAAAGGAAATCAATGAAACCTGAGTCGGGTGCATTAGCTCCATCTTTTATCCTATTACTCTGTTATGTCACAAGTGACTATATCAGCTCTCAAAATATTCCATAAATTCCCTGTCTCCTCAATAACTTAACAAATTTTTACACATAAATGATGCTTGTAAAACATGTTAGGGTATGCAGAAAGGAAACATTTCTATTACTGTGAATGCTGTCATTTTAAAATAGAGTGGTGTCATGTACCTTCTCAATATTACAGGAATAGTTTGAGGCCAACCAAGCATCCCCTAATAAATATGTACATTTTCAAAATAATCCATTTGGTACTCCAGAGAGCTATTAGTCAACAGAACTAGGGAGCCAAAATTTCAGTGATGGTAGAAATTCAGATATGTGAGCTGATGGTTCACAGACATGTTTCCTCGAGAGGCATTTGCAAATTCCTGGCAGAGAATGTGTAGCAGTTGATTTGTTATTTCCCTGGACAAATACTGCTGTTGTGGGTTAGAGGATAAAGCACTACTTTAGGTAATTTCATGAGATAAGAAATCCAAAATAAAGTCTTACAGAGTAAAATCCTATAGACATTTGGAAACAGTTTGCTGTGCTGCCAGATTTTCCCATAAGACGTTTTCCAACTTTTGAAGCTGTGCAGTGCAAGAAGAATTTAAAACTATAACCACCCTTCAGAAAGCAGATCAGACCTCTGGGAGAGCCATTGTAATAAAGTTTGTATTTCAGGACCCACCAGAATAAAAGCCTTGTGAAAATGAATGATTTATGCCATGATCTAGAAAAAAAAAAGGTTTGAAGAACTTTAACAAAAGTTCAGCCTCAATTAATCAAAGTTCCTGATATTTCCCTAATGTGTCTAGCAAAATAATTGTAAATTTGAGTGAAGAAACTTAAATTAATACATTTATTAATATGCATAAATATGTGTTAATTGATGTTACAATAAGAAATATTAAATGCCCAGTATTTAATTATAAGTAATTACAAATAAAAATGAACAGGCATATTTCATTTGATATGGCTGAAACATAAGAAAACCTGAAGCAGAAAAAATAATTTACAATAACTAGAATTTCCATCTTTAATAAAATAGAGGACAAAATAAAGAAAACAAAGAGGACAAAATAAAGAGATAAAATAAGAGAGGACTTCATTACAAAACACATTTATTCATGATAATAGATATTTTATAAAAGAAAAAACTAAGAATTCAATAAATGTGCTTAATAATAGAATATAATAGATCAGTGGAAAGTCAAATCGTATTAAACATCCAAGCTAAAACATTGAAAAAGTCTGACTATAATTAGAATTCAGAAAGAGTAGAGAGAGAATAGTATATAAACAATATTTAAAGAAACAATGACAAAATATACCCCAACTTGTATTAAAATTAATATACATATTTATGAAGTTTATGAAATGATGTTAATTTCAGGAACTGCAGTACCTAGCCACATTTTGCTGTTGGTGAAACTCCATTGCATTCAAAATATAGATGAGTTGCTCCAACTGAGTTCAGCATTAAAGAGAGATTCCCAGAGCACTCCAGAGGCTTCCAGTTCCTCTGCACCTGGTTCGTTCCCATGGCCTGGTTGGGAACCTCTGAAATAGCCTACTAAAACTTGGGAACTAGAGAAGGAAGGTTCTTTATACCTGAAGACACCAGGTTTCAAAATAGAGTTTGTGAAACTTTTGATCTTGGGTAGAGCTCTAGTAGACTCTGTCTTCATATTCACACATTGACAAATTCTATTTCTGTTTGCTATGGAAGGTCTTGCTTTCACATTCATTCATAAATGAGAGCTTTTCTGGGTTAAATATTCTGGGTTGATGGGGTTTTGTTTTGTTTTTTTCCTTTTAACACTTAGACTATGCCTCTCAGTTCTCTGCTAGGCTGTAGGGTTTCTGATGAGAAATCAGCCGTGGGTCTAATTGGAGATCCTCTGAAAGTAATCTGGTTCTTTTTGTGCAAATTTTATAATCTTTACTTTGTTTTATTGTTGAAAGTTTGACTACAATGTGTCATGGTGAAGATCTTTTCTTGTCATGTCTACTAAGAGTTTTATGTTCCTTATATACTTTGATGTCACTTTTCTCCAAATTATGGAAATTTTGTGTCATCATTCCACTGAATAGGTTTTCTAATCCATTCACTTTCCACAACTTTACAAGATGTACGTTGTGTCATTTGATAGTATTCCATAAATCTCCAACACGATTTTTAATCTAATTTTTTTTTTTTTTTTTGGTGACAGGCAGAGTGGACAGTGAGAGAGAGAGACAGAGAGAAAGGTCTTCCTTTGCCGTTGGTTCACCCTCCAATAGCTGCCGCGGATGGCGCGCTGCGGCCGGCGCACCGCGCTGATCTGATGGCAGGAGCCAGGTGCTAGGTGCTTTTCCCTGGTCTCCCATGGGGTGCAGGGCCCAAGCACTTGGGCCATCCTCCACTGCACTCCCGGGCCACAGCAGAGGGCTGGCCTGGAAGAGGGGCAACCGGGACAGAATCCGGAGCCCCGACCGGGACTAGAACCCGGTGTGCCGGCGCCGCAAGGCGGAGGATTAGCCTGTTGAGCCATGGCGCCGGCCTAATCTAATTTTTTTATCTGAGATGTTTCCAAAGATTTTTGTTCTATCTTGGATATGATTTCTTCTGCATCACCAAGTCTGTTAATGCTTTCTACTGTATTATTTGACACTGAATTCTTCATTTAAATATTTCAGTTTGTTGAAAATCTCAATCTCAAGGGAAAATTTTTCATTCATGTCACGTGTGGATTTCCTGTTCTCATGATTTGCTTCATTGCTTCTGAGTAATTCTAAGATCATTCTTTTGAATTCCTTTTCAGACATTTTTTTTATCAATCTTGATTTTTCGCATTCTAATATTGAAGTTTTGTTTTGTTCCCTTGTTCTTATTTCTTGAATTTCTGGGTTTATTTTCAGTCATTTGTAGAAATACTTGTTGGTTTCATCCTCTGATGGATTTTATTTTTGAACTATGCCTCTGTGGTTTAGTGGAGTGAATAAGTTTCAGTGTGAACCAGGTGTGTTCTGGGTTTTGCTAGGGAGCTCTGGTCAGTGCTCCAGGGATGGGCAAGTATCCAGGGTGACATCCAAGTTGGGCATGGTAGATCTTTATTGTCAGCGGGAGACAGTATGATCATTCCTGTTGATATAATCATAGCCTCAGCTCCTCTTTTCCAGGGTGATCAATAATGTGGGTTAGCCCACAGTGGATATAATTACCATCCATACTGAACATGAACCAAATGATCTGTGTAGTCCTCTGTGTGAGCATAGAACCCGCTGCAATAACCCACTCCAGGTAGTCAGGGAGCTCTGCTTACCTCATGTCAGACACAGTGATTGCATAGAGATCCAGCCCTACACCCTATTGTAACAGTCACAGAATTCCCACAGTCACAGCACACAAGGGTCCCATAGTTAGAGGTTCAAAGGACCTGCTCCACTAGCTTTCCCATCCACAGAGAGAGTAGAGGAGCTGCCGAAGCCTCGTA
The DNA here is from genome assembly GCA_949820135.1 of Sylvilagus floridanus. Classification (NCBI taxonomy): domain Eukaryota; kingdom Metazoa; phylum Chordata; class Mammalia; order Lagomorpha; family Leporidae; genus Sylvilagus; species Sylvilagus floridanus. Next base: position 28,852,308 of record OX463236.1, on the reverse strand, counting down.
CCTATGGGCGCTCCATCTTCCACTTTGAGCCTCAGAGCCTGTACTCTGTTTAGAGGATGGGGGCATCTCACGGTCCAGGGCGGTGCCCATCCCCCAGCTGGCCCTCCCAGCCAGACTCAAATTCAGTGAGGGGATGTGGCTTCTTCCTCTGGTAAATCCCCCTCACACATGCACCTGAGGGCAACTGCAACCTTAGTGCTGTCAAGTTGGTGCCTTCTTCCTGCCAGTGGCTGGGCACCCTTTTGAGGGGATCACAAGAAGGAAATGTGCTTTTCTTTCACTGGATCATGTGGGCACCCTGTACCATGCTAGGGCTCCAGGTCTGGATCGAAAACAATGTTGTCCTGCAAGGCTCTAAGGCATTTAATATCACCATTGGCACAGGCTGCCTCAGTCTGCTCTCACCTTGCTCTCCACAGCTGGAATCTCCTTCAGTTCTGACTGCAGGGGTCCTGTGTGGTTTCTCTGTTCTTTGTTGTGCATCTGCTACTTCGTTGCTGCTCCCTTCTCTTCCTATAGAATATCCACTGTAAACATCTCCCCAACTCTCCCTGGGTATACACTTCCTCTACTTTTGCTATTTTCCCCTTGTCTAATGCAGCATATCTTCTGGGTATTCAGCAATATTGCAATCCCACTGGAAAAAATTTTTATCTTGGCCATGTGAAGTGAACCTGGTAGCTTTTACTTTGTTTTTTGAAACTTTGTGTATATCATAGGATAGACGAGAATTTGCCTTGGTACTTGATAGAACTCACCTGCAAAACATTTTCAAGGTGAGGTTTTTGTGTAAAAAATAATCTTAACATAATTTTTTCAATTTCATTATTAGTAGACACAAGAGTCTACTACACTGCTCTCCTATATAATTTGTAGCAAAGTTAGGTTACAGCTGCATTCTCTGTAAGCCTGTCTGGGTGTTCTTCCTCCTGGTACCCCATGCTGGTGCAGGGCCCAAGCACTTAGGCCATCCTCCACAGCCTTCCCGGGCCACAGCAGAGAGCTGGACTGAAAGAGGAGCAACCGGGACAGAATTTGACACCCCAACTGGGACTAGAACCCGGAGTACTGGAGCCGCAGGTGGAGGATTAGCCAAGTGAGCCGTGGCACCGGCTGGGTGTTCTTAACATTTTCCCTATTCTTCATGTACGTAGTCACAGACAAGGAAAAAATATGGCAGATTTGGTACCCTACCTTTTGTGTGGATTATAACTCAAGACTCAATGGTATTCTTCTCTTGAAAGAACTACTATAATTTTACATCTTTCACATTATTGGCACATTTGCCATGAAATCCTTAAAAATTTTTCTGAGTATTCTCAGAAAACAAAACAGAACAACAAAACAATAACATGAACAAGACATTCATTTTAACTTTGCCAAATAGTATAAAACAATAACATGATGTTCACTTACCCCATCACCCTTACCTATTTCGTTAGGTCAGAAGTCTGTAGTCATCTGCAAAAGTCCTTACTAAAATTAACATCCACAATAGGTTTAGTCATAGGAGCTGCACTTTACAATCAAGGAATTCTCAGGGAGGGATATAGAAATATAGAACACAACAGAGAGGCAGAAGCAGAGAAAAGCCCACATAATACATTTCAAAAGAAATTATACATTTATGAGCAGGTATGTCAGTAATAGTGACTCATCCTTTTCAGAGTTTTGAAAGAAAAAAAAATGCTGTTGGACAAAGAAGACACGTGATTTTTCTGACAAAAGTATAGGAATAAACGTGCAGCCAGAGCTGTGGTACAGTGGGTTAAACAGCCACATGTGGTGCCAGCATCCCATATGATCGCCGGTTCGGGTCCTGGCTGCTCTATTTCCAATCCAGCTTTCCTGCTTGGAAAAGCAACAGAGAATGGCCCAAGTTCTTGGGTCCATGCACCCATGTGGGAAACCCAGATAAAGTTCCTGGCTCCTGGTTCCTGGCTCCTGGCTTCAGTCTGGCCCAGCCCCAGCTGTTGTGGCCATTTAGAGACTGAATAAGTGGATGGAAGATCTCTGTCTCTTCCTTTCTCTCTCTCTCTCTCTCTGTAACTTGCCTTAAATAAAATTAAGTAAATAGTTAAAAAATGCATTTTTGGTGTAACATTCCTATACAGATGAAATTCATTAAATTTGACAGCAGATATATATATCTGTATCGTTAACAAGATACTTTGATAAACATCACTAAGTTCCATTTACTCTGGATTCATAAAATAAACAAAATAATCTTTGTTTTTAATCCGTGTGAAATACATTATTTGTGGTGGCAATTTCAAAATCAAAAAAGGCTAAACACATAGGAATATGTGTTAAATGTCATCTGTATGTTTTCCATTTTTCAAAAGTGCTATTGCTTTTGCTGTTTTCATATTCATTGTGCTTTGCAGTTTCATCTTTGTGAGGAAAATCATCCTGCTGACTGTACAGGACAGAGACTTCAGCTAAGCTGAATGGTAGCCATTTTCTAGAGCATTTCAATAGCCAGCTTTAACAGCATGATTCACACAAGTGAACTTTTCTAAGTTTTATTGCTATAAACTCTCTCCCTCAAAACTGAATTAGTTACCACCATTCCCTACACAGTCATACAATCTCATTTGAGTAATTCCTTATTCCCACAGGAGAATGATGAATATTGCCTTATGCAATACTGAAAACCAACTGGCTCATTGATGATCTTAAAATAAGTCATCTGATATCCCTTTACCTACTGAAGAAAATATGATCCTCTTTGAACTAAAGATACTTTTATTTATGACCCTCCTTTATAGTGTGGGATTAGTTACATTTACTAAAGATACTTTTCTTAATTATTTATAAAATCCCTTTCAAGTAAACAACGTATTTACAAATATTAAGGAAGTCAATTGATTGCAATGCATATAAAAGCATCAATTATAGTACATCTATTTTATGAGGGCCTTATTTAAACTCATAAATCTTAATATTACTTTTTAACTAAATATAAAAATACTTTTAATTAAAGATATTGAGGATAATTATTACCTTAAAGATGGTTTCATCACTCTTTTTCACTAAAGACTATACTCATTAAAATAAATTTGTGATAAAATATTTTATGTCCACACTAATCAGATAACACATTCTGAAATATTAGTTTGTCATTATCAAAACATTTGGCTATTCTATTTAGAATGAAATGAAATTAGTAATGACAAATTCTTTAAATGGTTAAAATACTAAATCCCACACTATAAAGGGGGGTCATAAATAGTCTTTGTTAAAAATAACCATGCAAAAGTGGACCATGGATAGATTTTAATCAGCTCAATCTTACAATTAATGGAGGAGAAATTAAATCATATTTAAACTCATCCTCAGATACTAATATCTAGGTATTAGTTTCCTCATCTAAAATATGCTTAATTATGGATTTTAAACCATAGGTGTGTGTGAAGGTGAATTATAATTAATATGTGAGATGCTTAGCACATTGCTTAGCAATTACAGTTACACAGTTCATGTTTGCCATGGTTATAAATGGTTGTTGTTTTAAAAAAGCAAAAATATTTAAATCACACTTTGTTAAAAAATACTCGATAATACATTACAATTCAGAGTACAAATTTAGAATTAGTATATAATTCAGAGATAGAAACTAACTTGTATAATTAGTTACTTAAAATTCCATGAAGTTAATTGAAAATATAGAAATATGTTTGCAAAAAGCTTCAAAGGATTGTAAGAAAAATAAAGAAACTTACGCTGCTATTCCAAACTGTTTTTTTTTCGCAAATAGCATCAAAAACAACAATTGGAAACATAAATCTAAGATAATATAGAAGATTTCAGGCATTAAAAATATTGTATTTTTGAAAAATGAAGAAAGACTACAATAAAAGCAAATATGTACTCAATTCTGAAACTAGTCAATAATATTTTCCAGATAGAAATTCTTTCCAAATTTATCTCTAAAGTTAATGCCTTCCCAGCAACTTCTTATATGGGTATTGTGTGATGGTATAGTTTAAAATTTAGATAACAATGCAGGAAGTCAACCACAGCTAAGAACATATTTTACTTTATTTAAGGAAAATTAAATGTAAAAGAATATAGATCTTGGAGTAATACCCTAATGTTTAAAATTTATTTATTTGAAAGAGTGATAGTGATAGGGAGAAACAGATGTTCCATCTGCCGGTTCACTCCCCATATGGATGTGACATCTGGGTCTAGTCCTAGCCGAAGATATAAGCCCGTGACTGCATTTGAGTCTCCCACTTGGGTGGCTGGGCCCCAGTGTTAGGTCATCTTCCATGTTCTTCCCAGGAGCAGTAGCAGGAAGCTGGAGTGGAAGCAGAGCAGCCAGAACTAGAATGAGTGCTCTGCCTGGTGATTCTGGCATCGCAGCCAGCAGCGTAGCTCACTGTGCCACAATACTTGCCCCTAATTTTATAAGTATATAGTTCAAAAGTTTTGCATTTTTTATACTCAGGCAGTTATCTTTCATATCGTGATTTATTTTATTTTCATCTCAAAATACTTTCTCTTATACATTCCTATTGGGAGAGACCTTTCTAGAAAATTACCCTCTCAAGCATGAAGACTTTTCAGATTTATATCACTGTAAGGAGCTTTCCATAAATGCAATCATACAATCTTTATTTGTCTCACTTTTTCAGAATCAAACTTACATCTGTGCAATTAATCCATACTGGTATTGCAGCAGTTTATTCTTTTGCATTGTAATATCCCTTTGAATGTGAAATCTTTAAAAATGCATTCTATTCATGGGTGTCTAGATTGTTTTAAAATTTGCTTGGCTATTAATAATGCTCTTATGAACATTCTTTTATACCTTTTATAGCTCATAAACACTAATTTCTATTGAATATATAACTCAGAATATAACTGTTAAATTACAGACTTTACCTATTGTCCAATCTATTATCAAAAAGTTCTGCCAAGTGACTGTTGCAATTTAGAGTGGTGTAAGAAAGACATGTGAGTTTAAGTTTTGCAGCACCCCCACATACTTGGCATGGTCAGATTTTTTTTTCCTGAACAATTCTTGTTTATGTGTAGTAATAACTTTCAGTGGGTGTAGAATTGATTTAAATTTTTATGATTAGGTTTGTAGAGTTACACACCATATGATTTTATTTGTGAAGTACCTGTTCAATTTTTTCAAGTTTAATTTCTATTGTTTTAAGTTACTAACATGTGGGTTCTCTTGACCTTGCCTATCCTAAAGTCATGAGCGTATTTCTTATGTTGTCATCTGGAAGCTTTTTATTTTTTAAAAAAATTACTCTTCACATATATACTCATTATGTCTTTGAAATTGTTTTCATTATTTTTTGTTCCATGTGAAATAGCTGGTAGATAAGTACTAGATCATATTACAATGTTGTGTTTAGAATACTCACCATTATTTAAATAGATTACAGTGGGGGAACAAAGAAAGGGTCTGCAAATTGGCACTGGCAAAACCTGAGAATACACTGAGGAAAGGAGTTTTGAGCTGCACTGAAAAAGTGAGAACGTCTTCCCCTGCAAAAAAAAAAAAGAGAATATTACAAATAACGTGTTGACCATATATGAATAGTAAACTTTATGTGGCCAGAATATGGAATGGTGGCATACTGATAGAAAAAGTCATTAATGTGATAGGTTAGAGCCATACTAAGAAAAGCTTCATCCAGATATAGACATGTCCTGTTTGTCATTGATTCTGTGGGAGAAAGATGTTTATCCCAGTCTCCAGTACTGGACCAGTCACTCATTACTGAGAACCTGTTGTATATCAGGAAATAATGAGGATATTTTCATGCTTTTGCCTGGTGAAGTCTTTCTGGGAAAAAATGACTGGTAACCTAAATGAGAGGATGAATGAGTGACAAACAAATCTTGAAGTGAAAGATGGTGAAATATCCCTGGCAGATTTACATGTTTATCTGAATTGGAGTTATTTGTGCATGTTCCAGAGAATGATTGATTATGAGGAGGGGGAGGAACAAACAAAGGAGGAGGAAGAGAAGGGAGCATAAACCCATTTATATTTGCTTGCATTACAAAGTACTGTTACAACCTGTTTTCAGAAATGGTATGATTACACGAGAGTATTCTTATCAAATTTCTGAAATTCATAATTGCAGAAATTCATTCCTGTAGTACAAACTCTGTCTATGTATAAAATATGACATCCACTCTTGTATCACTTGATGGAGAAATGGGACATGGAAAACTAATTCTACCTCATTTTCTTAGCAAATAATTGATATGGCTATTTTTCAGAATCCCACTGTTTGTTATCAAGATGTGCCAAATACAGACTATTCTAATTCTGTCCCTAATAGTTTTAAGATAAACATTTTCAACTTTCTTAAAATTCCCATTCTAATTTAAATAATGCCTTTGTATTTTCCTAAGACTAATGCCTTCAAAAATCATTAAAAGGAATTAGAACACAGCTGAGTCTTATACAAAGGCCATCTCTGTATTTCCTGTAATAATTTATAAGCCTCAACTTACAGAAATAGATATAGAAACTCAGGAATGTTAAAAAAAAAAAAACTTGTCAAACTAGTGGAATTAGAATAACACAACTGATCTCCCTGATTGTAATTCACTATCACTGTTTCCCTCAAATAGTTTTGAATGGAGAGGAATTAAAATGATTTTCACTTTGTAGGCATATGTGAATTAGAATACACATTTAAAATGGGTAATTGGAAGAAATGAAACACAATTTTCCAAATCACATTAATTGAGATTTTACCTTCACTTCTCCAAATTAATCATGCTTTTCTGAATGATAAACAAAGTACCCTATATAATAACAAGTTGACTAAAGTAGTAATCATCATCAGCAACATCATTATCAATATCATCATGACACCTTACTATCTACTATGCAGCTATTAGTCTATTTAATCCTATAATTAACTTTTAAGGTTGATGACATAATTATCCTTGTGTTACAATTGAAGAAATTGAAACACAGAGAAATTAATTTATAACCTGAGGCCACATATCTATTAAATGTCAGAATAATCACAGTTCAAGTAGCTTGGTTCCAGACTCCATGCTGGAATGTTCCCTAGGCTAGTGACTCTCTATAAGGTACACAATCACCTCTTAATGATGAGAATTTCTTTAGAAAGTAATTCTATCACACTCAGCCATCAAATAGGATAATTACATAAACTAAGCTAGCTATGACATCACTGAGTAATATAATCTTGAGGTTAGTTATTGAGCAATAAAATGTTTCTGTCTTTATACTTTGGGGAATGATCTTATTATAGGCACAGTATCTATTAAATAATTATATCTATATTGAGTACTCTACTTTAGATATACCATGAATGTTGAAGTCAAAACTGTCTACAGTAACAAAACTTAGTTCCAAAAATGATTCAGTAAATTTATATTAGATGTGAAAACAAGCAAATTTCCTTAAGAAGTCATGCCTATGGCACGGCAGGTGCACTATCTATAATCATGTTTCATTAAATAAACATCTGACTGAATCATTTTTATTCTGCAACCTCAGCTGCTGGAACTAAATGACAATTTACACAAAGATTTGAAATGAAAAGGTCGTCCTCTCCAATTGGCCCCACTTCATAATTCCCAATTCTATAAAAAGAGTATTTGAAAAACATTCATCTGTGCAGATGTTTAAAATGAAGGCCATAAGCTCTAAAATCATTGCCATTCTATTCATGAAACGAAGAGCTCAAAATTTAAGAAGAGAATAATTCAAATGTCCTTAGTCAGAATATAGAATAATATATTAGCCGTTTATTCAATTGTGCGCATTTGAAAACTGAAGGAAAACTATAGAAGTTGAATGTCAGTCATGGAAAGAGGTTGTGCCACATTAAAGATGTGTTAAAAACACTTTGTAAGGTTTTTGGATACTACAGTAGGGCTCATAAAAACTATTCCTGAGAACAAAAGTTAAAGCATAGAATGCAAATTATATGTACCACCACTTCACTATTATATGTGATTTCATATTCAAAGTTATATTTTATAAAGGCATAGTGTATACTATGAACAGCTAGTATATGAACGGAGGATCCATGACATAAATGTGGGCCATGTAACTGATACCAAGTTGCAGCATTATATTGTTGTAATTACCCAAAGGAGAATATGTCAAAAAATGCATGATTTATGTGAGGTTCTGATTCTCAAAATGTTTTATTCTGTCTTCTACATTTCTTTTTTGTTTCATACACTCTTTAAAATTTTTTAGCAGTTTTAGATCAACGGCAAAATTTAACAGAGCTAAAAGGGTTCCCACTATCCCAGAGCCTCCCAAACTTTGGAATCCCATATCCCTGTTATATATTGGTCATAATGTACCACACTGACATATTGTTATTAAATAAAGTCCATAGCTTACAGTAGAATTCACTCTGTACCTTTGACATTCCATTAATCTGGACAAATGTGTAATGCCTATCTACCATGATAGTATCATACAGAATCGATTTTCTGCCCTAAGTATCCCTTGTGTTCTGCCTATTTATCCCAGTATCTCTCAGCATTGTTTTCAGCCATTATTGTCCTTATAGCTTTTCTTTTTCCATGTTATATAGTTGTAATCATGCAACATGTGGCATTTTCAGAATTGCTTCTTTCTCTTTGTCATATGCCTTTAATGTTCCTTTTACTCTTTTAATGGATTCATAGCTCATTTCTTTTTAATATTGAATAATATTCCATTGTGTGGGTGTACCATAGTTTGTCTATTCACCTGTTGAAGAACATTTTCGTTGCTTCCACAGTTTGCAACTATGAATGACATAGATAAAAGTGTTTATGTGGAGGTTTTTCTTTGAACACAAGAGTCTGCATAACTGCAGCAATATTAATGAAAACAAAGCCGGAGTCATCACATATTTCAGGGCAGATATAATCAAAACTGCCTGGTACTGTGAAAAATAGACATGTGGACCAATATAACAGATTAGAAACACTTGAAATTATCCCATGCATCTAAACCAACTGATATTTTACGAATAAGCTAAAATCTCTCCCTGAAAATAGGACAGTCTCTTCAACAAATGGCGTGGGAAAATGGGATCTCCACATGCAGAAATATGAAACTAGACCTTATACCCTATACAAAAATCAACTCAGAATGGATCAAGACTGAAACCATCAAATTACTAGAGGAAAACATCTAGGGAAACATTGTATCACAGTGGCATGGCCAGCTGTTTCTTGAATAGAACCTCAAGAGCACAGGCAGTAAAAGGAAAAATAGACAAGTTGGATTACCTCAAACTAAGAGGCTTCTGCACAGCAAATCAAGCACTTTATAAAGTTAAGAGGTAGTTGACAGAATGGAGGAAAATATTTGCAAATGTATGTTTGATAAAAAGGATTACTACCAAAATGTACAAAGAGCTTGAGAAACTCAACAACAACAAAATGAACAATCCAGTGGAAAAAAATTGGCAAAAAATGAACTGGCATTTTTCAAATACAAATGGCCAACAGACACATGAAATCTTCTTCAGTATCACTAGCCATCACAGAAATGCAAATGGAAAACTACAATGAGGTTCACTTCACCCAGTTAGAATGGCTATCATCCAAAAATAAAACAATACAAATGCTTGTAAAGATATGAGAAAAAGGTACCCTACTGGGACCAGTGCTATGGCATAGCAGGTAAAGCTGCCACCTGCAGTGTTGTCATCATATATGGGCCCTAGTTCAAGTCCTGGCTGCTGCACTTCCACTACAGCTTCTACTGTGACATGGGAAAGTAGTGGAAAATGGCCAAGTCATTGGGCCCCTGCACCCATGTGGGAGATCCGTTAGAATCTCCTGACTTTCGAACGATGCAGCTCCCTCTGGCCATTGTGGACATCTTGGGAGTGAACCAGTGGATGGAAGACCTTTCTATCTCTCTCTGCTTCTCTGTAACTCTTCCTTTCAAATAAAATATTTTTTTAAAAAAGTTGCCCTATTACACTGCTGATGGGAATGTAAACTAGTACAACCCCATTATGAAAAACAGTATGAGGATTTCTCAAAAATCTGCAAGTTTGTCTACCCATGTGACTCAGTCATCCCACAGCCGGGAATTTATCCAAAGGAAATGAAATCAGCATTTGAAAGAGTTTTCTGTACCCCCAGGCTTATAACAGCTCAATTAATATGCTAAAATATAGCATCAACCCAGATTTCCATAAACTGCTGATTAGATAAAGGAAATGTGGTATATATACACAGTGGAATGCTACTTAACCATAAAAAGTGAAATCTCATTCCAGTACAATCCCATCAAGGTGGCATGTACCAATGCCATCTCACTAGTCCAAATGTTCATATTCAGTTCACAATTGATCACACTGATAGGTCTAAGAGTCAAAGGGATCACACAAGCAAGACTAGTGTCTGCTAATACTAACTGATAGAATCAAAAAGGGAGAGAACGATCCAACATGGGAAGTGGGATACATAGCAGATGCACATGGCAGATGTCTTAAATAGCACTCTGGCCTCAGAATCAGACCTTACGGCATTTGGATATGGCTAAAGAGCCCATGAGAGTATTTTAGGCATGGAAAGCCAAGACACTGTGGCAAAAAAAAGAAGACCTCAATGAAAGATCTCTGCGAGTGAGATCCCAGGTGAAAGAACGGGGCCATCAAAGAAGGAGGTACCTTTCTCTGAAGGGAGGAGAGAACTTCCACTTTGACTATGACACTGTCTGAATAAGATCGAAGTCGGCGAACACTAAAGGCTTCCATAGCTTCGGCAACTCATGACTAGAGCCTAAAGAGATTATTGACGCCATTAACAAGAGTGTCAAATTGTTAAAACAATAACAGGAGTCACTGTGTACTTACGTCTCATGTGGGATCTGTCCTTAATGTGTTGTCCAATGTGAAGTAATGCTATAACTAGTACTGAAACAGTATTTTTACACTTTGTGTTTCTGTGTGGGTGCAAACTGATGAAATATTTACATAGTATATACTGAATCGATCTTCTGTATATAAAGATAATTGAAAATGAAAAAAAAAACTCGGTGTTAAATTGAAAATTGCATAGAAAATTAATCAATTTTTTAAAAAAATATCATGTAGGATCTCTGTTTTTAATGTGCTGTACATTGTGATTTAATGCTATAACTAGTACTCCAACGGTATTTTTCACTTGGTGTTCTATGTGGGGGCAAACTGTTGAAATCTTTACTTAATATATACTGAACTGATCTTCCGTATATAAAGAGAATTGAAAATGAATCTTGATATGAATGGAATGGTAGAGGGAGCGGGAAAGGGGAGGGTTGCGGGTGGCAGGGAAGTTATGGGGGGGGAAGCCATTGTAATCCATAAGCTGTACTTTGGAAATTTATATTCATTAAATTAAAGTTTTAAAAATAAAGAAAAGTCAAAGATTATAGGATGTAATGAAAAAGTAACTGGCATCAACAATATTTGCATAAAATATTTTTATAAGAGTAAAAACTATAAGCAATCCATTTTTCTCTTTAAGAAAAATGTATTTATGCATATTCATGAGTTTAAAAGGTAAATTTTTAAAGTTTTCTGAGTAATAAACTCTTACCCTGAATTCTCTCCTCAAAAAAAAAAAAGAAATACAAAAAAGATTTCTGAAAAAAAAATGAAATCCCATCATTTACAACAGAGTGGATGGAACTGGAGCACATTATGGTTGATGAAATAAACCAGACCCCACACATATCTTGTTTCCTCCAATTTGTGACAACTAATACATAAAGTACAAAAATTATAGTGTATGAGTGAAATTGACATCTTGAGATTTGATTATTTATAGCCCTTCTCCATACTCCTGTGGAAAACTGGTGTTTGTACTTCTTGAATTCTTCATTTACTGGAGGATAAATGTTTTGATAATAAAATAAATTGAAAGCATATTATTACAAAAATTAAAAGGAAGAATATTGAAGAATGAGAAGTATCATTATGCACTTAAGTTTTATATATGAAATATATATACAACATGTTTTCTTTATATAAAATAATCAAAATTTAAAGATCACATTGGCAATCCCAAGATCATCTGCATTTTCTCCTGTGTTAAATCCATTGTTCCAGTGCTGTTTGTTGAAAAGATTTTTTCTATTTACTTTCATTATGTTTCCTTTGCTCCTTTGCTGAATACTAGTTAACTACATTTGTGAGGATCTATGTCTTCAGCCACTCTATTCCATTGTTATTTGTTCTTTGACTAACACCACATTGTCTTTATTGCTTGTAGATTTATAATTAAGACATGAAGTTGTGTGATGTCATCCAACTTTGTTCTTTTCCTTCAGTATTCTGTTGGCTATTCTTGCTCTTATAACTTCACTTATGAAATTTTTAATCAGGTTTTTTATATCCACAGTATAACTTTCTGAATTTTTATTGAGATTATTTTGAATCAGTAGATAAAAGCTCTTGTCCTGAATGTTGATGAACAACTTAATGCTTTATCCCTTTTAGTATTTTTTTGTTGTTCTACTTAATACTATTGATTGAACACTTTAATTAACACACAGTTACCTGAAGCCACAGCTCAATAGGCTAATCCTCCGCCTGCGGTGCTGGCACACCGGGTTCTACTCCTGGTCGGGGTGCCAGATTCTGTCCCAGTTGCTCCTCTTCCAGGCTAGCTCTCTACTGTGGCCTGGGAGTGCAGTGGAGGATGGCTGAAGTGCTTGGGCCCTGCACCCACATGGGAGACCAGGAGACACACTTGGCTCGTGGCTTAGGGTCAGCACAGTGCACTAGCCGCAGCACACTGGCCGCAGAGGCCATTGGAGGGTAAACCAATGGTAAAGGAAGACCTTTCTCTCTGTCTCTCTCTCTCACACTGTAACACTCTGCCTGTCAAAAAATAAAAATAAAAAAAACACACACAACTATTCTTAGGTGTTTAACTGAAAAGTGATCCCTGTTAAATATAAGAGTGGGAATAAGAGAGGGAGGAGATGTACAATTTGGGACATGCTCAATTGGACTTCCCTCAAAGGGTGGAGTTAAAGCGTGCCAGGGGATTCTAATTCAATACCATCAGGGTGGCATGTACCAATGCCATCACACTAGTCCAAGTGATCAATTTCAGTTCACAATTGATCATACTGATGGGTCTAAGAGTCAAAGGGATCACACAAACAAGACTAGTGTCTGCTAATACTAACTGATAAAATTAAAAAAGAAGTATCCAACATGGGAAGCAGAATACACAGGAGACTCATAGAATGGCAGATGTCCTAAATAGCACTCTGGCCTCAGAATCAGCCCTTATGGCATTCAGATCTGGCTGAAGAGCCCATGAGAATATTTCAGGCATGAACAGCCAAGACACTCTGGGAAAAAAAAAAAAAAAAAGAGGACCTAAATGAAAGGTCTCTGTGAGTGAGATCACAGTATAAAGAACAGGTCATCAAAGAAGGAGGTACCTTTCTCTGAAGGGAGGAGAGAACTTCCACTTTCATTATGCCCTTGTCTAAATAAGATCGGAGTTGGCGAATTCAAAAGGCTTCCATAGCCTTGGCAACTCATGACAAGAGCCTAGGGTGATTACTGACGCCATAAAAAAGAGTGTCAATTTGTTAAGTCAACTACAGGAGTCACTGTGCACCTACTCCATATGTGGGATCTCTGTCCTTAGTGTGTTGTTCAATATGAAGTAATGCTATAACTAGTACTGAAACAGTACTTCACACTTTGTGTTTCTGTGTGAGTGCAAACTGTTTAAATCTTTACTTAATATATTCTAAATTGATCTTCTGTATAGTAAGATGATTGAAAATGAATGTTGATGTGAATGGAATGGGAGAGGGAGCAGAGATGGGAGGGTTGTGGTTGGGAGGTGTGTTATGGGGGAGAATGCCATTGTAATCCATAAGCTGTACTTTGGAAATTTAATTTTTGTTAATAAAATGATAAAAGATAAAATAATAAAGTAACAAAATATTATAAATAATTAAATAAAAATATAATAAATTATATGATGATATATAATATTATATATATATATATTTTTTTTGACAGAGTGAATAGTGAGAGAGAGAGACAGAGAGAAAGGTCTTCCTTTGCCGTTGGTATACCGTCCAATGGCTACCGTGGCCAGCCTGCTGCGGCCAGAGCACCGCGCTGATCTGAAGGCAGGAGCCAGGTGCTTCTCCTGGTCTCCCATGGGGTGCAGAGCCCAAGCACTTGAGCCATCCTCCACTGCACTCCCTGGCCACAGCAGAGAGTTGGCCTGGAAGAGCAGCAACCAGGACAGAATCCAGTGCCCCGACCGGGACCAGAACCCGGTGTGCCGGCGCTGCAAGGTGGAGGATTAGCCTATTGAGCCGCGGCGCCGGCCAGATATATAATATATTAAATATATTTTATTCTAAAGTATATATTCTAAAATATATACAATAAAATATAATACATATAAAATAATAAACTATAATATATAAATAAAATAATTATATAATAAAAATAATTTGTTAATAAAATAAAAGTTAAAAAAAGAATATCCAAAAAATTTGGAAGAATTTACATCTTGATATTAATTTTGCATCTGTCTAGTCATAGAATAGCTCTCTATATTAGTTTGTTGATTTCTTTCAGAAGAATCTTGGAATTTTATTTATATAAATTTCATTCATTTTTTAGATTTACATAGAAATATTCTTTTTTCAAAAAATATTTATTTGAAACCAAGAGGGAGAGGCAGTGAGAGATCTTCCATCCTCTGGTTAAATTCCGAAATGACAGCAAAGGCTGGGGCTGGGCCAGGCAGACGCCAGGAGCGTCACCCAGGTCTCCCACATGGGTACAGTGACCCTAATACTTGGGCCATCTTCTGCTCTTTGCGCAGGCATTAGCAGGTAACTGGATTAGAACTGAAGCAGCCAGTACTGGAACTAGTGCCCTCATGGGATGCCAGCCCTGCAAATGGTAGCTTAACTGCTACGCCATAGACCATCCCCACATTCAAAAATTCTTAATGTGAGCATTGCAGTTGCCTCAAATAACTTATTTTGAGTGAAATGCTGGAAAGATATATTTTATTTATTTATTTGAAATTCATTGTTACAGAGAGGGAATGATAGATATTTTCAGTCTCCTGGTTCACTCCGCAAATGGTCTCAATGGTCGAGGTTGGACAGTCAAAGTCAGGAGCCAGGAGCTTCTTCAAGGTCTCCAATATGCTTGGAAGAGGCCCAAACATTTTGTCCACCTTCTGTTGCTTTTCCCAAGCCATCAGTAGGGAGCTGTATCAGAAGTGGATCAGCCTGGAAATGAACTGGTGCCCATATGGGATGCCAGCATCATAGACTGACAACTTTATCAGCTATAGCAAAACATTGGCCCCCTGGAAACACTCTCATTATTCTCTCCTAAGCAATATGAATGGCAGATAATGTTTATTGGCAAGTGGAGGAATTTGGCTAATATTCACTGAGAATTTTAAGATTATAATGTTTAGCTGGAAGCTAATTGAAAGTGAACTTTATACAGTAATCCAATAACATTATTTCTGACACCAATATTAGAGTATGGTTTTTGTAATTATTAAATTGATGGTGACTTAGGGAAATCAACTTTTTAATTGAATTGTATGCTACAAAAGTTATCTCCAAAAAAAAAAAAACAAAAAAAAACAAAAAGAGTTGTGGAGGAAATGAGAGAGGGATGGAGAAAGAGAATGTCATTATGTTCTTAGAATTGTATCTAAAAATCACATTGAACCTGTTAAAAACTTACTAAAAAATTAAAAATTTTCATCAAAAACTCAGAATAATGTGCTTACTACACAGTTTTATATATGTATATGATGCATGTACACACGTTTATATATATGGGTATGTACGTGTCTATTTTTATATAAAAGGTAGAGAAACTTCGCTAATTGTATTTCCTCCTCTGTTAAAAGAATTACACATTATGAAAGTAGACCTATCCAGAACATCATGTATCTTTGGATGGCACAAGCAGCCCATCTGCTCCCAAATCCATAATGAACTTTATACAAATCATATGAGATTGATGAAAACATGCCTAGTCAGTTTCCAGAGCTCAGAATAGTTCAGCACAGCCAAGTGGATTTAGTGGATGGCATAGTTATCTAATAATTTTGAAATGTTGTTAGGGACAATGATTTTTCACTCAGACACTTAATAATTTTCCAGGAGATTTATGATAGTCTCCATATTTAATTAACAAATTTGGATTTAAGAAGCCAAAATTAGTATCATAAATTATTTAGATAGGTGAAAAATTGTCCAATTTGATTATCTTTACATACCACAGAATAATGCTGGGCTACCTAAGGGTCAATTTCAAGAGTGTTTTCTGACTTTTATTATAAAGACCACATGGAGGACTCTGCTGATCAGACACATTTGTAGCAGGAAAAGTTAAAAATGAACTGGAAGAATTGATTTTCCACTCTTTGTGGTAACTGGTAGTGATGGTTAAGGTAGAATGGCAGACTGTGGATTGGGAAAAACCTTCTTTTATTTCTGCAAGGATAATTTATATTTCATTCTGGATGTGCATTTAAATAAAGATTCTTTCATATAATGAATATTTTTAATGTATCTCCTCAACTATCCTTTAAGGAGATTTTTAAAAATCGGAGGTTTGCCTGCTTTCCCCTAATTCATGTAGCTGTTTCATTAAATGTGAAAATCCTAACATTAAAATATTTAAAATACATACAGAAACAAAAAATATATATAATTTTATGTATCTATTTGTATTTCTACACATATCATGGGAATAAAACTAGATTCAATGTCAACAAATATATATATATATATACTGATATATAGATACAAATATTTATATATATTCTAATTTTAACCCTACCAGTGTCACTCAAGTCATTTAACATCAAGTCTGTTGTATGTACAGTAAAGTAATCCAACTCAATCATAAAGCCTCTATTTTTTTTTATTTCCAAAGGTTATGTTTCAAAACCTTAGTCCTGATATACAACTGATAATTAGAGTTTTATGATCAAATTGCCGTGGTAATTTCCACATTTCATTCATCCAGTGCACAGTACATAATATGCTGCAGTGTGATCTAGGGTCAGTTAACAGTGTTATGAAGCAAAATAGTTGTTTAAAGCAACAATTTTAAAGGTATTTAATACTCTGTTGTTCTTGTAGCTCTTGGCAGTCAACTAAAGATTTCTTGAGAAAGTGATAGATCTAATAAATGGATGTATACATTTAACCAGGAAAAGCTGCAACAAAGAAGTTTCCAGAGAGTGATAAATACAAGCAAATGCCCAGTGGAAGGAATGAAAGTGACACTCATAGACAAAGTAGCTCTTGAGATGGCGAGAAAGCACTCCAGGCTGTAGCTGTGATTGAGAACCAGGCTTTCAAAGCCCTGGAACCAATCAAGAACTGTGCTTTTGGTGAGGAAGGGAATCCGTACAGCATAAAATGACCCTGTTTTTATGTTAAGACTATCCTGGGTAGAGAAGAGTTTTGAGATAAACTAGAGGTGATCTGAATAAACGAATATGAAAGTTAATAGAGATATCAAAGTTCAAATGTTCTGAGATCAAACCAGTCTATAGAGGTGGAAATAAAAATGGTTTTATAAGATACGTCAGTGATAGAATAAGTAATGAGAGACTCACAGAATGAATCTTAGCTCTCTGGCTTGTGTAATTGATTAGAAAGTGGTGAACTTACTGAAGTCTGGGAACATACACAGCGTATTACTTACTTGAAACAAGACTCATGTCTTATCACAGGGTTTTCACATGTCAATCTGATCATGGTGGCTTTGTGCTCTGCTTCAAGGTCTCACAAAACTGAAGTCAATATATTGCCTGCGGCTTTAGTATCCATATCCTTAAACATAAAACATTTTGCGTGTGATCTTGGGTTGTTGGCAGTGTGCACTTTACCTTCATTGAAGGTCTTACTCTGGGCCTTCATTTGCTTTTTGGAGGTCAACCCCACTTCCATAGCCATGTGACCCATTTGAAAATGGCTGCCTGCTTCCTGAATGCCAGTTCAGCAAAAGATATTTTTTTAAAGACAAATATTACATCTTACTTGATATAAACACATACACCTTGTATAGAAATTACATTTTTTATTTATTAAATGGAAGAAACATTCACACTCAAGACATCACAGATTGGTATAAACACATTAAAAAAGCAGGCCAACCTACAGTCTTTCTGCTCTCCTTGGCTTTGCAAGAGAGGTAATGCGATCAATTTTGATTATATTAAATGCCCTGTACTTGGGCCAGGTGTTTGGCAAAGCAGTTAAGACAGTGCGTGGGATACCTGTATCCCATATCAGAGTCCTGAGTTTAGTTCTGGCTTCACTTAGCTTCCTGCTAAGGTACACCTGGAAAGCATTAGGTTAGGGCTCAAGTACTAGCGTCCCTGCCCCTCCTGTAGGAAACCCAGATTGAGTTCCCAGCTCCTGTCTTCAGCCTGCTGCATCCCCGGCTATTGCAGACATCTGGGGAATGAACCAGCAGATAGAAAAATCTCTGTCCATCATTCTGCATTTCAAATGAAATAAATAATAAATAATTAGCTCATATATATTGGAGAAATCCAGAGAAATGACAATGTGATGCTATAACATTCAGAGTACTCCCTTAAATAACTCCAAAAATGCTAAGTGCCCAGCAGAGGAATATATAATGAAGGCGCAGATTCAAAATGAGAGGAACTCACACAATTACCCCCTAGAGAAGGGAAGAAGTTCCTACAAAATGGTTGGGGAGCTAGCCACGAAGAGAGAAAGCATGAGCCAAGGGAAGGAAGATTTAGAGAGGGGAGAAAGTGACACATTTCAAGAGAATAAAAAATAGTCATCAGTTTTATCAAAATAAGCCTGATGTTTATTCTAACTGGCAGATTACAAAAGACAAGTTAATACTAGAGAAATCACCTAAGATTAGACCTAGTACATTTGGAAGAAGGAAAACAGGAAGCACTAAGAGTTTTGCAAGGATCCAGCAATAAAGAGTTTAGGAATTTGGGGACAAACACACAAAATTAATAATAATTACATATTATACATTATAACATACCTATGCTGTGACCAGTGAGTTCTACACCAAGAACCAAAAAAACCCAAATTTTAGGAATTTAATGATATAACTCTCCCAATTATGATATTGTATATAAGCATCACGTGGTTATTTCTAAGCCATTGGAAGAAATAAGATCTGTCTTACAACTGTCTACAATTATTTCACTTTGTTAGGTTTTAGGTGAAAAAATAAATGATAATAAAGATGGTCATTATTTACTCAGTAAACAATTAATGGATGTAATGTAACAGTATTAACATGATCTACAATCCATAAAACATGTAGTACTATATAACTTGACTGAATATTCTGTGATAAAATTGTATTGTTAGTGTATATAATTGCATTGCAATTAGCATAATCACAATTGTATAATTATATAGGAGAAATTATACAATAAAAACTGTAATAAAGCACAGAAAAACTTGAGAAAGTAGAGACAAATATAGAGCTATTCATGTAAATAAAAATAAACTTTTAAAAGAAGAACATATATGTATGTATGTGTGTGTAAATAACACAAAAAATTTAAAGAACTTGAAATGAACTTCAAAAGAAATAACTACCTATATATATTTATCCATCTTCCTAACATATTGATGTATAAAGAAATATATATCAAATGACACTCAGATTATATTTCTGTCTATCATATTGGCACAAATCAAACAAGTGATACTACCTTGCATTAGCCAGACTTTGTTTCTGGTGTAATGTGGGGGGTTATTTTGTTTTGTAATTCCCATTGGTGGTAATTTCATAATTTCTATCAAAATTACAAAGTCAATTCTTTTTTCTTCACAATGTCACTTTGGAGAAATAATCACGCAAATACACTAGCATAGTTACAAAGTAATTTAATATGCATAGTAGAACTAACTTAATATCTAACTCTGGAAAATAGATGAATTATATCTATACAAAATAATTGTATGCTATGAAATATAATGATTTGGAAAGATATCAAGGTTATTCTATTAAGTAAAATGGCAAAGTGATTAAGTATTCTAATACATGTATGCCTGTGATAAACTTTGCTTAAAACAGGAAAGATATATGTAAGTATATACTGCACAATGCATAAAGAAACTGTAGAAACATAAATTAGGCATTGAATATCTGTTGATCATGCAGGTTAACAGTGTGAAGTTGTTAAAGGAACCTTCACATCTTTATGATTGTAAATTTTGGTGTTTACAAATATATTAATTCCTCAATAATCAGTGCGAAGCAATAATCAACATATATTTTCTTGTTAGAAATTATATTTAATTCATGCAACAGGTGAGCTAATTGAACTTTTTTATTTGTTTCAAAAGCTAGGATGCTGTGTATTTATATTGCTTTCTTGGAAAAAATTACCATTTAAAATATGCATGCCTAGAAGTTAAAAATCATTAGTTATTTTCAAACAGTATAGTATGCTGAGAATAATTCAGTACAATGGTTTAAAAGACAAAGGTCTTTCTCTGCCTAGGAATTGGACATAAATATAAATATATTTAAATTAATCACATGTCTTCATTTAACAGATTGCATACATCAAAATAGCAGGTCTTTCTCCAAAGTAATTATGATCCATGACAGCATATATATATATATATATATATGCTATATATATATGCTATATATGCTATATATATGCTGTCATATATATGCTATATATATGCTGTCATATATATGTACTGTACATACATATATATGTACTGTACATACATATGTATTGTATATATGTATATATCTGTTAGCATTAATTGTCTGGCAGCTTAAAATTAGCTCCAACTTATCCAAATGATGTGCAGTGTCAGAAAAACTGATGACTCACTTACAAATGAGTTACAGTGCTTTTACTCATATATAAATTTAAATGAAAAGGTTATTTTATATAGTATGCTGTTTCAGAAAACAACAAAACTACTGAAAATGATTTTGGTATTACCTTAAAAGGAGAATGGAGATCAGAACTTTGGCATAGCAGGTAAAGCTGCTACGTACGATGCAGGCATCCCATATCAGCACCAGTTGAAGTCCCAGCTACTCCGCTTCCAAGTTAGTTCTCTGCTCTTTGGAAAGCAGCAGAAGATGGTTCAAGTACTTGAGCCCCTGAACCCATGTCAGAGACCCAGAAGAAGCTCCTGGCTCCTGGCTTTGGTCAGCCCCACCTGTTGAGGCCATTTGGGGAGTAAATCAGCAGATGGAAGATTTCTCTCTTCTTTCTCTCTCTTTTCCTCTCTCTATGTAACTGACATCCAAATATATAAATCTTTAAGATGACAGAATAGAATGAGTATAGGCAACCAAAACATGACCATTTGTGCATATATTCATTAATTCACCATTCATACATCTATGTATCTATTGATTTCTTCAGTAAATACTTCTTTGAAGAAGTGCTGGAAATGGAATACAAAAAGTTAATCATAGGAATCCTCAAAAACAATCAGAAGGAAATACATGAACTAAAGAAAACCATGTATTACCTGAATGAAAACTTTTCCCATGAAATTGAGATTTTAAAGAGAAATCAAAATGAAATATTATAAATGAAGAATTAAATATATCAAATAAAAAATATAGTGAGAAACCTTAACAGCAGACTTGGCGAGGCAGAAGAAAGAATATCTGAACTGGAAGACAAGTGTTTGGAAATCTTAGAATCAGATAAAAAAAAAGAAAATAGAAAACTTAAAAAAAGTGTTGGAGATTTATGGGATACTATCAAAGAACCCAACCTATGGATCTTAGGAGTTTCTGAAGATGAGAAAGAGAATGGACTAGGAGGCCTGTGTACTGAAATAATTACAGAAAACTCCCCCACTGTGGAGAAAGAAAGAGGTATCCAAGTACAGGAAGCACATAGAACTCCTAACAGACATGACCAGAAATGATCTTCATTACAGCACATAGTCAGACTTTCCAAGTATGACATAAAGAAAAGACTCAAAATATGCACAAGAGAAATGACAGACTATTTTTCAGAGGTTCTGCAGTTAGACTCACAGCTGACTTCTCATCAGAAACCCTATAGGCTAGAAGGGAATGGTGAGATATAGTTTACTTTAAAGGGTTCCTTAGCATAAAATATTAAAGTAGAATACATGTAGTTAAACTGGATGATTACTCATGTATGGATATGCATAACTTTCATACATTTAAGAACTGGTAAGAAATTTTACTTTGAGATAATTATTACATCTTGGTGAAGGATCATGTACCCTATGGGAAAAGTCACTTTACAGAGACCTCAGAGACAAGTCTGTAGATAGCTTGTTTTTAGGGCTAGTTCCTGTTAATTGTACATTTATTTTTCTTTTTCTAAGCTTTAAGATAGATGTGATGAATGATTGAAAACAGAGACATTACATATGTGCAAAGTCAGGTGAAAAGATGCCTTTGTGGGTAGAGAGTTTGGTATGCAATAATGTTGGGAGTCTGCTATCTTTGTTTAGGATTAGGGAAGAGCTCATCCTTAATTGCTAAAATTAGATTTTCAAATTTGTAATTATATAGTTGATAGTAAAAAAATTAAAGTATGGATAACATAAATATATATTCATATATAAGCATAAATACATGAATATCAGTTTGTATTGATACTTCAAAAATTCATGGAAATGGAATTAAAAGATGAGTTTATATAGGAACAAAACTTTTTAAAAATCTATGGATAGTTTTTTTTCCTAATAGTCTTTTTGATTTATTGTGTTGCACATATTTATATGTTTGCACAATTAAATGTTAATCCATCCTGATATACTAGTTCCAAAACCCCCTTGAGCTTTTGAAAATATTTATTTTCTGTGTTAGTCAACTATAAATCTTTTTTTAAGAAGATAGTTATTTTTATGACATTGTTCTAAAGAAAAGATAAAGAAGCATCTAAACCAATAACTAATTAATCTCACATACTAATTAAAATTTTAACAGAATAATACTGTTAAAAATGAAAGGAAAAAATTGTCAAGAAATTTAGGTGTCTGTAAATCTTAGAGATCCTTTACTTTGTTTTTAAATAAAGCATTAAGAAAGCATTCTCAGATTCAGACACAGAAATTCCAAAAAATCATGGACAATACATATTATGAAAAATCTGTGTATAGATTTCAAACTTTTTTGTAGCAAGATTTATTTTAATTGCATTTTTCCAAGATAAATAGCTTAACTGAAAACATTCTCTTTCTGATATTCCTCCTTTACTTTCTGTTACATTCTTCCACTATGAATATTTCTACTAATCATAAATGACATTGTCAGCCATGTAGGTGAAAATTACACCTTAAAATTCAGCAGAAATATAGTCACTAAGATAATTTTAATTGCAAATAATGGCAGACTTTTATATATCTATGAAATAAACAGTTGAAGTTCCCAGACAGAACTGATAAATAGGCAGAAAGAGTCTAGTCTACCATCTGTTGGGTAAAACCCTGGAATGGATAACAGGATCCTGGACAAGAAGGTTCTGGGTCCACTCAGTTCTGGGTGGGAGACAGAGATTGTGCCACAGCACTACTTCTCAAACTTTGATGAGCATGAATATTACACAGGGATCCTGTTAAAACACATATTTGTATTCAGTAGGTCTCTGGCAATGCTCAGGAGAAACAGATGCTATAGATGTTTTAAGATGCTTGCTATTTTGTGTTGCAAGATCTAGAGATTATTTTGGATGAGGGAATTGTATGTAGTATTTAATTTAAGATAAATAAATGGTATAGGGATAACTCTAGTCACAACTTCCTTTTCTATATTTGTAGAAAACATTCTGTTTACTTAATGAGGTTATTAGAGGAGAAATAGTTATGATAAAGTGCTTAAGACAGTGCCTGGAATGTAATGTGTAAAAAATAATGTTAAATAGTTCTGGGTAGAATTTCTTAAATTCTCAACCACTGTTTTAGGTTTGCCTCAATTCAAAATAGAAACTATTCATCGTTATTTTAAGTGTACAGAAATTACATGATTGAAACATTCATTAGGATTAGGTAACATGTGCAAACTTGCACGGGTACTAATTGGAAAGCCCATGATTCAAAAGTAGGCAGTGTTACAAAAGGGCAAAACCCCGAGCCACTAGGCAATGTTAAACTGTCAAATCAGAGAAAGCAGATTACACCAGTCGCAGAACCTACCCAACAATATCAAGGCTACAGACAAGAGTCTTCGCTGTAGCAGAGGGATGTCATAGGCCTTGAGCGAAATTCACGGAGCTGAATTTTTCCTGCCTCTTTGCTCCAGAAGACAGATTTCCAGTAGCCACTCATATAATGGAGAGCATTCAAATAGTGAAACAACGTCATGTACGTATATCTTTAGGGAGTAACATCACTTGCATGACATTCTCCAGGGACTCATGCCTTATAGATTTGGAGTTCCATTTACTCTAAGTCAATCTTGAACATGAAGTCTTCCTAAATGTGTTACGGAGATTTAGTCTCTTCTTCCTGGGAAATATCATTGGTTTATTTCCTTGAGATTCCATTTGCAAGATGGTAACTGTCATTGTTCACCTCCCTTTCTTCCTGAAAGCCTATCTGCCCAGCCAGGAAGTGAATCCATCAGAAGTTAGCTGCTCCAAAACTTTCATCAACGTCTTTAATAGTTAGACAACTGAGAGCATATTTGATTTTTTCTGCACAGTAGTTATATGTCAGAGATTAGGTGAAGAGCAGTATTACCAACGATCCAATCACTAGAGCTGGGAGCAAGGCACACAATGAAAGATCAAAATGCCAAGTTTCACACAGAACCCAAGAGGGCCAAAGAACAAATGGATCATGGAAAGCCAGCAATATGACTCACCTTCAGCAGTATTGAAAAATCAGGGCTGTGTTTTGGCTCACCTAAGGACTTTCAAATAATTGCCAATGAGGCTGAGGCTGATACCTATGTACTGTGCCTGGGTCTTGCAGGTTGAGCTGGTCCTAGATAGCAGCTGCCTTGGAGCCAGAAGCCCAGGCTGGGGAGAACAGCAGCTATAGCTTTTCACAAAATTGAGCCTAAAAGCTCTGTGAGAAGAGTAGTTGGGCTTTTTTTTTTTTATTGAGATAAACCAAAATTTCACAGTTTTTATTGGAAACATTTCTGTTCACATTACCATCTTAATTAAATTTCAAATTTACCTGCTATTTGACATAGTACATTTTCTTATTGTTTTTCTTTATCCAGTGTTTTTCAGTATGTGCTCATTCAGCCCGAGCTGAGCTAAGTACTCGCACAGGATAAAAGCACCATCAATTTGAAGTATAGCAATGGAGGGAAATTATTCTCTCACTTGGTAGTTAATTTAAATTTAGGTTATTTGGTGGCATCAGCACATTTTACAACATCATCTGTAATGTCAAAGCAGGTGAGACGTTCTGTGTCCTTTGTTTGCTGTGATCTGATGACAAATGAATGAAGTGGGATTGATTTTAAAGGTTTAGTGTGCCTGGGGATAGTTAGGAACCAGCATTAGGGAGTGGGGTATTATTTCATGTGGAAGCAGAAGAAGAATGAAATTCAGCACTTCCAGGAATTGCACAAATGTATTTTGAAATGTGCTGATTAATAAAAATGTTTAACAAAATGTTGACAAGGCTTTCTGCAAAAACAGCCCTCACAGAATCAGGAGCAAATCTCATCAGAAAATGTGCAAGATGATGCTGGCGTTACCAAATAAATCACCCTCTTGATTTTACCGGGTGATGAAAAACAAAACACACATTTACTGTTGATTTAGGATACTGTGCTATCTTCCAGATCATTTGGCATTTTGATATAAATGGTCTACTAGCTTCCAGGGATGTTTATAGTTTTGTTTAAGCTCTGAGCCCATCACCTAGCAGATACATGAAAACTTCTGAATCATGTAATGATGTTATAATTAATTGCCTGTTTGGCTAATTTTTGTGGTTAGAGATTTCTAAGGATGCTGAGTGTTCAATGCAGCTTATCCATTTCTCCTGTGAATTTTTGTCATTAAATATTCAATTTAGCCCATGATTATTATTTGGCTAAAATGCAGACATTTTTACTGATTAAATCTTTTCTCCTCTTCCCTTTAGTCTCACTCTGTTTATAACTGGAGTGAGAGACAACACACAGACAACAACCACAGATATGTGTTACCCACAGAAATGTGTTACCCACAGAATTTTGTAAAACAAAAATATGTCAGAGGCAGAAAAAAAATCCCTTGCAGGAGTTGGCAAACATTTTTTATATAAAGGGTAGATAGTAAATTTTTTAGGCTTTGTGGACTACATGGTCTCTATGCAACTACACAACTCTACTGCTGTAATATGAAATCATCCATAGAGTATGTAAGGAAATGGATGTGTCCATGTTCCAATAAACCTGCATTTAGATGAACAGTCATTGGGCCAGATTTGGCTCACAGGTCATAGTTTTCTAGCCCTTGGTCTATAAGCAGCTGCTTATTTTTCACACTGTCCAGAATTTTATTTCAGTTCTGAGTTTTCCAACATATGCTTTTTTTTTCTGGCAGACCTAATGCATTACATGCTTTGATATATCCCTAGAAAGTTCTGGTTGTGGCCGGCGCCGTGGCTCAACAGGCTAATCCTCCGCCTTGCGGCGCCGGCACACCGGGTTCTAGTCCCGGTCGGGGCGCCGGATTCTGTCCCGGTTGTCCCTCTTCCAGGCCAGCCCTCTGCTGTGGCCCAGGAGTGCAGTGGAGGATGGCCCAAGTGCTTGGGCCCTGCACCCCATGGGAGACCAGGATAAGCACCTAGCACCTGGCTCCTGCCATCAGATGAGCGCGGTGCGCCGGCCGCAGCGCGCTGTCCGCGGCAGCCATTGGAGGGTGAACCAACGGCAAAGGAAGACCTTTCTCTCTGTCTCTCTCTCTCACTGTCCACTCTGCCTGTCAAAAAATAAAAAATAAAAAAAAAATAAAAAAAAAAAAAAAAAAAAGAAAGTTCTGGTTGTATTATGTTTGCTCATTTTTCTTTTAAGATACAAGTTTTGAAAACGAATTCAGTAGTATGCCAAAAAGAGAAGCTGTTTCTTTATGGGATATAGGCAGAAATTATGATTCTTGGCACAGAAATGTTCACTGACCTCTCTGGAGCTAGCATCCATCATACTTACATAGAAAGAGGGCTATGCTGACATTTCATCAAATAAGGGATCTTCTTTGGGCTAAGTTGATCCACCAACATAAGTGTATTCAGTGATCGAAGCAAGAACCATAATTTATAGGAGTAGTAGAGAGACAAACTTTTAGATTTTGCAGAACTTAATGCACCCTAGCCAATGCTGAGTAAATGAGCATATAAAGAATAAATATACTTTTTTTTTCTCTGAAATGTGCAACAGGAAGAATCATACTACTTCCTAATGCTTTATGCCACCAATAGCCATGCCTCCAGATCTTAGTTCCCTTTGTGGATTTCCTGGAGAGTGGGGTAAAAATAAAGGTATCAGGAACTTTAGAAATCAGGGTCTCAGAATAATACCAGAAAGTCCTATTTCACAGGTGATTCTGAAGCAAGCTACTTTAAAGCCGGGTATGTGAGGATGACTGTCAGTCATGTAGCTCAAGCCCCACATAGTTCAGATGAGAAAGTTGAACCTGTTAGATTGCCTGATTGCCCTCACCCCCAGCTGCCTTGGCGTTAGAGCCCTGTTCTTCTGTGTGGATTTCTTCCACTCCATGGATTATTTTCTAAGATCATGATACTCTAGTACATTTATCCCCAGGATGTGAGCCAGGTTGCTGAAAGCTCAGTTTCTGTGTCCTTCTAGTACAGAATCCCAAACTCACTTTCTTAGTGCATTCATACTGTCTTCCTTAAGTTACTTTCTTTTTCCTCTTTATATATCTATGTTGAATTCATTCTTTAGAAACCAACTTCCCCTAAATTTCTTTTAAGATGGCTTTGTGAGGCTATATGGGATCATCAGTAATCTCTATTTTCTCTGATGGGCTAGAATACTCACTGATTGCCTGTCATTTTATTGATTTAATTTGAATATCAATTTCGAGTTATATTTTGTTCTGTGTCTTTTTTGTCATATACTTCATTTGAATAATCTGTAGTCACAAGTTCTGACTACACAGAAGATCAAAACATAAAGATAATCACGTTTGTGAAAAATGATTTTTCTGAATGAGTTAGGAGATATAGTAAAATGACCTTTGCTTTGGAATGAGTGATACAATTTTCACATACATGATATGTGTGTTTACATATGTGTGTGAGAGAGTATTGCAGTGAGCCATTGTCTTCCTAAGACCTAGAATGAAATAGGCTGAACTGGAGGTGGGAAAGTTGCCTAATTTTGTGCCCTTTCTTGTAAATTCAGAAGAATAAGAAAGGTTGCTATTCTCTACAGCTCGAGAGTGTGGCGCAGTATGTGGTGCAGTATGAATTGTAAATAAGTATACTGGTGATTGCATTAATTTTCCTGAATGTAGTGCCTTATTCAATAGAGCAAAAGGCAGAGGAATTGTTTTCCATTGTTATCTTATCTAGATGTTTAATTCTCAATGTCAAACTCACTTGTAGAATAACTTGTATTATGCCATCAGAAATGATAAAGCTAGGTGTATGTGCATGTTAGTATATGTTAAGAAATATTGTAGGGGCTGGCGCTGTAGTGTAGTGGGTAAAGCCGCCGCCTGCAGTTATAGCATCCCAAATGGGCGCCTGTTCTAGACCCAGCCACTCTACTTCTGATCCAGCTCTCTGCTATGGCCTAGGAAAGCAGTAGAAGACAGCCCAGGTCCTTGGGCTTCTGCACCCATGTGGGAGACCCAGAAGAAGCACCAGGTTCCTGGCTTTGGATCGGCGCAGCTCTGGCCATTGCGGCCAATTTGGGAGTGAACCAGCGGATAGAAAACCTTTCTCTCTCTCTCTCTCTCTCTCTCTGCCTCTCCTTCTCTCTCTATGTAACTCTGACTTTCAGTTAACTAAATAAATCATTAGAAAAAGTAAACATTGTAAATATTAGCAGTTATTAAACTTAAATGGAAATGGAATCTAATGAAATCAATATTACTTACACTGTGTACCAGTATGTAGTGAGAGTCTGATGTAAGTAAGTTTATCTCTCTTTGCATATTTTAAGTTGTCATTACTTACACAATTTAATTTAAAATTCCCTGTAAACCTGGGAGTTTGTTACTATTAAGTATTTGGAAGACTTGCAGATGTGACTGATCAAAATCATTGTATCTAAAAAGTCAACTTCAAACATTGCTCTTATCATCTGCTTTTTACTGTATCAATCATTAATACATTTGTAAGCATGTAAGCATTGTTATTAGTAGAATACTATTATATAATAAAAAGTTCCATATTCTTAAGACTTTGGTACTCTACGTGCAATCATAACAACTCAGGAGAAGTTTACACTAAAATGTCAGTCTTAGTTTTCATCATAATTTTATCCAAAAGTATAATGTCCACAAATACTTCACATTTTCCAGAGAAAAACACTTGTTGTGAGGTTTTGCTTATTTTATTATATAATTATTGCTCTTGAACCTTACAGCTGCATACTAAAAATTTGTCAGCCAGAGTAGTTGAAGCATTATTTAGAGGCTGTAATATTTATCTTTATCTGATTATGCAACATTGGTAACTTTTCTTCATAAGTTGAAAAACTCAGTGGCTAAGCTAGGATTTGTTTCAGTAAGAAATGAAATCTTACTGTCTTGTGATTAGTATTTTGTTGTCTGATTTTTCTGAGATTAACATAAAGTTGGATTGATTATAAAAGCAAATGCATAATTTTCAAGAGCTTATTCTTCCAACTTTTTCAATTTCAGATAAAGTCTAAATCCCTCCAACATAGTGCTTTTATATCCACACTCCCAAGTTCTATAAAAGAAATTCAACATTCACTCAATTTATCTCTTTCTATTATGATTAGCAGTTCTCAAACTACATGGGGATAAACTTAGAATCAGCTACTCTATGGCACAGTAGTAAAATATACAAAAGAACATGAGGATACACTAAAGGTCTTCAAAACTAAGTTAATAAAAAATCACATTATACAAAACCATGCACATATTTCAATATTTTTGCACCAAAATAAACTTACCTTTAAAAACTTTTAATTATTTTTCATTTTATTTGAAAGACTACAGAGAGAGAGGCAGAGAAAGATATAGAGAGATCTTCCTCCACTGATTTATTCTGCAGATACCCAAAACATTAGGCACTGAGCCAGGCTCTGGCATTCAGTCTACATGGATGATAGAAACCAAGTTCTTGAACCATCACCAGTTCCCTCATAGGGATCTCATTAGCAGGAAACAGGAATCAAAAGGGAGCCAGTACTCAAATGGAGGCATTCTGATATGGGAGAATGGTATCTCAAGCAACATATTAAGTACTGTGCTAAATTTTCACTCCTCTATAAATGTTTTCCCTTACTTTATGCAATTTTTAGTTAGGACATTTTGAACAAAAGCGGAGCTTCTGAATTTGTGTGTAGGAATAATTATGTCAAATATATGTCAAATTTTCAGAAATAACGTGTTTGCTGAATGCATCTGCTTTTTAATGTGGAATTTTATTTAATGCAGTCAATAGAATTACCTCCCAAATATCCCTTTAATATAGCAGTTAGTGTAGACTTTATGAAAACTATGGCATATAATTAAATAGCTTTATCTTTATTTTAATGAAATCATTGAAAAGGGAACATTTTCATCTATCTCTTCAGTTTCCTCAAGCTTCAAATAAATAGAAAATATAAATAAAATTGAAACTTTAAAATAAAGAAACTAAATGAAATTATATTTTTTCTGCTTAGTTGAGTGCATAGAATAATTTATCCCATCAATGGGGCAAAAAAAGATCTTAGATATTTGGATACCTGCGCTGTTTCTTAGGCTGGATAGTTGTAGCTAAAAGTCTGAAAAATACATCAATTTCATAAGCTTTAAGTGACACTTTTTTTGTTTTTAATCACACTCCAGGGAGGTGTAAATATGAATGATTTTGTATTCTTCTATCAGGACCTTAAAACATAGTGTAATGAATAATGAGTAACTCTTTTATTTTAGTCAGGTAACAAAATTTTCTACCATATTTTGGTCCTTTTACTTTGCTACTGTTGGCTGAGACTAGTTACAATCAATTTGTTTTTTTGACTTAACTGGGCGTTTTAAGCAGACACCTTGATTGCTTAGAGATTGATGGGAAACTGTTCTGGTTCTGATATCTGCTTTGCATGCTCTAGTTCTCTTCTGGTGTTAGAATGAGGCGTCATTGAGAGATCTAATGAGGAAGAGGACAGATGACTTTATACTTCACTGGTTCTTAAATTCCTCTCTTAGTCTTTACCGACGCTCTAGCTTACCGTGCTAATACCTGTTGCCTTCTCTGGAGCTTATTCTGTGCCAGGGCTTTTATGTCCAATAAGCATACCTGTTTTTCAGATCATCAGCAGAGTGGAGAGTGTTTCAGCTACAAATCAATCTTTTTGTATATTTTCAGCTCTAACAAGTAGACTATAACCCCAGGATATATGTTCTTGTGATCCTCCAATTCACAAATCAGCAGTAGCCTACCTAACTTCTCTAATAAGAGTCCAAATGTTCCCCAAAGAGATAAACCATCCAAGATATGCTCAACCCAATGGCATGTCTCCATGGTACCTTTCTCCTACGGATCTTCATATGAGAGCTAGTCAGCAGGCCTTTTGCCAAAAGAGATATCTAAGAGTTACACTCCTATTCCTTAACAGGGAATCTCTTCAAATCAAAATGTTCTTACCTTTCTCTTAAAATGCAGGCCGTAAGCATTTCCAAGAACTTTTGGAAGAATTTAGGAGTAGAAGTGCTCTGCTGCTCAGAATTGAGGGCAGAGTTTTTCGGTATAGGGATTGGTTATGAACTGTAACCTACACTGTTGAATGGGTCCACAAAGATACAGCTTCCTTTAGGCACAGTAGCTATCTTTCGTTTTTACACAGACCAAGTTAAATGATGTGGCAACTTGCCAAATTGCCCAAGATGAGGAAATTTGTTCCGAGTCACTGATATTCCTTTTTATTCTTTTGTCATCTTTAATCAGATTCATCTTTTCCAATTCAACATCCTGACTTTTTGTATCAAAATCAAAACAGATCTTATCTGATATTATGCATTATTTTTTTTTTGACAGGCAGAGTGGACAGTGAGAAAGAGAGACAGAGAGAAAGGTCTTCCTTTTGCTGTTGGTTCACCCTCCAATGGCCATCGCAGCCGGCGCACTGCGGCCGGCACAGCGCGCTGATCTGCAGGCAGGAGCCAGGTGCTTCTCCTGGTCTCCCATGCAAGTGCAGGGCCCAAGCATTTGGGCCATCCTCCACCACACTCCCTGGCCACAGCAGAGAGCTGGCCTGTAAGAGGGGCAACCGGGACAGAATCCGGCACCCCAACCGGGACTAGAACCCAGTGTGTCCACGCCGCAGGCAGAGGATTAGCCTATTGAGCCACAGTGCCGGCCCTGATATTATGTATTCTAATAACACATTCATTTAAATATGCTTATCCCATGTGTTTGTCTTTTTAAGTATTTTTTTCTCTTAAGTATGACATGAAAATCTCTTGCTATAATTGGATAATATTTGTATTCAGGAATCCAATCAAAAGCAAATGCGAGCATCCATGTTTCTGTAAACATGAGTCTTTTAATTAGGATAATGAACATTATTGTATATGTTCATGGAAAATATGAATTGTGTTATGATTCCACTTTTCTACAAACTTCTTGATCTAACCTTGGATGTGTATGGGTTGACATACTTGTATATATTGGGTAACCAATACATTACAAAGGCTGTGAAATACTATTTATGCTAAATACCATGATCTGTAATCTTTACTATTCATATAACTAAACATGTATCAGAATAATTATATTCACATCATTGATACACTAGATTGTGTATATAAAAATGCCTAGTGACATCAGAGTTGCTATTCTAGAACAATCAACTGTTTTGCTAGTGTACAGTTATTTGCTTCCAACTTAAAGATCATAGAGGTAAAGTTGTATGAACTCAAGCTACTTAAAGAGGATTTCATGGGGCAGCCGCTGTGGCATAGCAGGTAAAGCCACTGCCTGCAGTGCTGGTGTCCCATATGGTCACCAGTTCAAGTCCTGGCTGCTCCACTTCCCATTCAGCTCTCTGCTATGCCCTGGGAGAGCAGTAGAAGATGTCCCAAGTTCTTGGGCCCCTGCACCCATGTGGGAGACCTGGAAGAAGCTTCTGGCTTCGGATGGGCCAAGCTCCTGCTGTTGTGGTCAATTGGGGAGTGAACCAGTGGATGGAAAACCTTTCTCTCTCTCTCTCTCTCTCTCTCTCTCTCTCTCTCTCTCTCTGTCTCTCCTTTTCTTTCTGTGTAACTCTGACTTTCAAAGAAAGAAATCATTAAAAAAATAAAGGTGACAATGGACCAGCGCCATGGCTCACTTGGTTAATCCTCCGCCTGCAGTGCCGCCATCCCATGTGGGTGCGGGGTTCTAGTCCAGGTTGCTCCTCTTCCAGTCCAGTTCTCTGCTTTGGCCCAGAAGGGCAGTGGAGAATGGCCCAAGTGTTTGGGCCCCTGCACCCACAGGGGAGACCGGGAAGAGGCATCTGGCTCCTGGCTTCGGATAGGTACAGTGCCAGCCATGGCGGCCATTTGGAGAGTGAACCAACGGAAAGAAAACCTTTCTCTCTGTCTCTCTCTCTCTCTCACTGTCTATAACTCTACCTGCCAAATTAAAAAGAAAGTGACAAAATTTTATTAAATATGCGCTCCTATATGACAGAACTGTTTTTCGTAGAAAATATACTTACAAGAGCCATCTGATTGTTTAATTGGACTTTTGAATTCTAACAAAGGTATTTTTCACATGGAGAAACTTTACTGAAACTCCTTATCTGCCTCAATCACTCAGATTGGATAAAACCAAGATAACATTGGGGAACCTCTGATTATTTTTTTCTCCTGTTAAGCAACAAATAATATGTAATACAGCTGGAAACTTTCTTGTGAACCCAATCTGGAAAGGCTGATGGTTCCAAATGTCCTGCATCATCGCATTCTAACTTGCCAGACACTTCAAGGAAAAGACACACAGAGAGGACAGCCATATAAACACATATGTTTGTTCTGTATCTCTATATAACAAAGTACTGAAAACTTGGCAGCCTTGCACAGTACAAGTTTCCTATTTCATAATTTCAAATTATTTTAAAGTTCACGCATAGCATTGCTGATTGCCTGCTCAGGTCTTATTAACGTGAAATCAAGGTGCTGTCCAGGTCTGAAGTTCTGAAATGCTCCTGAGCCATTTCCCCAAAATCCTTATTGACAGCATTTAAATTCTACTGTTAGCTTCTGAGGACTTTGCTTCGCTGCTTGCTTTTGACCTAAGGCTGCCCTTGTCCCTAGATGCTGCCCAGAGTTCTTCGCCATATAGCACTTACAGGCAGCTCAAAAACTGCACATTCACTTTCTTTCATGCCAGCCCAAGCATATCTTTCTGATTTCCTATTGTGCTGCTTGCTAGAAAAAACTGTTTTTAAGGAGCTAATGTTAATAGATCAGACCCATGTAGATTATCACCTTGTTTTCAGGCTAACTGGTTAATAACGTTAATTACAATTATTCTTAACATGTCAGGTAATAAAATTACAGCATTAAAATCTAGGGTCAATAGTGGTTATAGAAGGCATTTGAGAATTCTTACCATCTCACCAATGTATTAAAGCTACTGCATAGAAGGAAGACATTAACTTTTTGAGCACAACCTTCTTACAGCAATACATTCAAACCATTCTTTATATTTCTTAAGATATATCTTGCTAATCTTCCTGAAAGTCTTACAAATGTCGTGATTAGGTAACAATGAAGACTCTTCAATGGGCAACAGATAAGAGTAGCTGGGTTTTCTGGTAAAATTGTGTGATTATTTTGTTATTTTATGACTTTGGGAGTCTTAATGATTCTTACCTGTAAAAGATATCCTTTGCAAAAGGTATTGAATGAAGGCAGTGAAAATACTACACTTGACAAGTATCAGTATGTGATCATAATTGGCTCTGTATTGTGTTAATCAATGTCAAGCTAACTCTGATCTCTTTTCACATGTACATATTGCATTATTTTATTTACAGGTTCTTTTAAGGCTTGCAAACAGATGGCTTGATTTAAAAAGCCTTGGCTTATCTAGGAAAATGAGGATCTGTCCAGATGGACTTGCACGCTTCAGTGCCAATATTGTACCTTTACCATATGGATAGGAAGATTTATGGCAAGATAAACTATGTTCCTCTTTATACTTTAACACAAATAATGTTTGATTACTTGTTCATACTCATTAATTCTTGTTCGAGAACTAGAGAATGCTGAATCTTATAAATAAAAGATAAAAATAGTCATTTTAAGATTGTTCATATTTAGCAAATGGCACATTAGCACTGAATATTTTTTCAAATTTATAAAAGTTTTAAAATATAAAACAAGTTTAAAAACAGCAACTTCTATATCTGTCAATTTATATATTGTAGGAACTGTCAGGAAAATTATCTACAGTTTGTAATAATATAGTTGAGGCAGTGTCAACACTGCAAATCCCTTATGACTTAGAAATAAGATCCTCAAATGATTAAATTATGAATTTGGCCCCATAATAAAAAGGAGAAAATTGTTTCTTAGTTACAAAGGTCACTTTTTTAAAGAAGTGGATAGAAAAATTACTTTTCCTAAGTGGAACCTATCACCAGCACTTCAGATTTTATTAAATGAAAAAAGTTGTGTTTGTAATCAGAAATGTCTCTGAGCAGCTCTGTGGAGAGGAAATGCTATTTTCTAGTTCAGTGCAGATCACCTTCACTGCATTTTGTTGAAGGTCATCTGCATTACAAATATGTCATGTAGGTCATAAAACAACAAACCCTCTGTCATGTATTATAACTCATCCTCTTGATAGGACAAAATATTAACTTGAGTTGACTAATAGTGTAATTTCAAGACAGATAATGACACTCTAAGTTTTAATATGAAGTGAAAATAAAACAATTTCAGTATTGGTTACTTTTTGTCTTAGCTAATATAATAAGTTATATTTATGATGTACCATGTGATGTTTTGAACCATTTATATATTGTAAAATCTTAAAACATATCTGTTCAATCATTCATCATTTCCTTATCATGAAAACATCAGAATTCTCCTAGCTTTTTAGAAAAAATACAGTACATTATCACAATCTATAATCAACCTACTGTGCAACAGAATGCAGAAACTTCTTAAACCTACTTAATTATAACTAAAACCACTAATCAACCAGTACTATCTCTCTTGCCCTACTGCGTTCTCTAGCCTCTGATAGCCTTCATTTGGTGATATGAATTATTTAACCTTATTCAATTTTTATGATCATAGAATTTAAATATCATTAACAAACTAGGAGAGGCCAACATAGAAAAAGCACTTATCCCCTGGAATGAAATGATTTAATATTCTTGAGTAAATAGTGTTTAACAATAATCCCATTCCATTAGAACTTTCTCTGAGATAGTTAAGCAAGTTCTAAAATGTGATTTTACAAAATATATCTGTGTTGGTTTTTATTTTTTATAAAAGATGTATTTATATTCAAAGAGTTAGAGAGAGAGATGGAAAGACACACACACAGAGATCTCCTATCTGCTGGTTCATTCCCCAGATGGCCACAATGAACAGTGATAGGCTAGACTAGAGCCAGAAGCTCAGAGCTTCTTCCAGGTCTCCCATATGGGTGTCAAGGACCCAAACACTTGGGCCATCTTCCACTGCTTTTCACAGGTAAATTAGTAGGGAGCTGGGTGAAAGTGGAGCATATGGGAATTGAACTGGTGTCCACATGGGATGTTGGTGTTGCAAGTGGCTTCAACTGCTGTGCCTCAATGCCCATCCCAAATAAAATAATTTGACTTTGACCCTAGAAATGAAAAAGGATTTGCATAATTCAGTTTTTTTCTGGGTCTGGTTGGTGCCCCAAATCATCTGCATTGCCATTAAAAAACATAGAGCTCATGTCATGTGAATGAGGATTCAATTCATTAGATCTAAGGAGGAACGCACACATCTGGATTCTATTAAAGACTAAGAAGAAAAATAGTTCCAATTTCTGCACATAGCTTGGGGATTTCATCTATTATAAAGCAGTGCCTCTCTTGTGGAAGGACCTCAGAGTGAGATGCTATCTATAAAAGCTGTTGGCAAAAAGTATTACTGCTGTAGTGAAACATCTAAATATTTACACTAAAAAGGATAAAAACTATACCTATGTTCAGGTCAGTCAAGTCACATTTTTTCCACCAAACAATTTTATAAAAATAAGGATTTGAGCATGCTGGACTTTCGAATTTTAAATAATGGATTTTGATCGATATTAAATTTAGTTCCACCTTATTGCAAAATCTAACAACATATATTCAATATTTAAGTGTGCTAATTTTTAAGAAAAGCAGTGTTCACATTATAAACTATATATTAATCTGTATAACTTTTAATGAATATAATTCTCTACAACAGCAGTGTCAAAGTTTGACCTGGATCTGACTCACTTGGAGGTCTTGTCAAAACAGTTGCTAGGGTCCACCGTCAAAGTTTGTAAGTCAGTAGGTCTACTCTGGGCTCCACAATTTGCATTTCAGATATGTTCCCCAGTGATGCTGCTGTTCCATGTTGGCTCAAGGACCATACTTCAGTCTGCAAACTTTTTTCAAAAAGGACAAAATGCAAAAATATGTACACTTGTGGGCCTTAGAATCTCTGACACAGCTTCTCAACTCTGCTGTTGTAACTCAAAAGTAGGTATTGATGATATGCACACAAGCAGTCATTGCTGTGCTCCAGTAAAAGTTTACATACTGAAGTGATTCAGCGGGCTGGATTTGTTCCACAGTTAAATTGCTCTAGAGCAGAGTTTCTCCACCTCAGCCCTATTGCATTCTTAGAAAGTATTATTCTTTGTTATCAGGAGCTGTTCCATAGACTGCAAGATGTTTAGTAGCAAGCTTGGCCACCCATCATTAGATTCCAATAGCACCTCCTTCCAAGTGACAACCAAATGTGTCACCATGCTTTGGCATGTATCTCCTGAGGGGCTAAACTACTCCCAGCTGAAAATCACTTTTTGAGCAGAAGAAGCAGTTAGTATTGAAAACTTAGCATGTTATGAGAGAAAACAGGTGGAACCAGATTCTGAGACAGGGAAAGTGTGAGCAGTCTCAGCAAACACTTCTGATTCTTTGTCACCATTCCCTGCTGCTCCCTGGGAGCCAAACCATTTGTTGGAGCCCATGTTGGAACCTGTTAGAGAGCTGAATAAAGCTGTGAGGGAGAAAGCTGCTGAAGAAGGTTGAGGCATAATGTGTGGAGCTTACCGTCACTTAAAAACCTGGCTGCTAGGAAACTGCTTTATAAGACAAATATCACCAATTGCCTATCCTTAAAATGTATCTGAAAGGCAAACACATACATACACATGGACATACATGCAAGAGAGAGAGTGCACATGCAAGCAACAGAACAAGCACTCCTGTGTGCTGATTTACTCCCCAAATGCCTACAATGGCCAAGGCTTGCTAGGACTGAAGCTGGGAGCTGGGAACTCAATCTATGTCTCTTACATAGGTGGCAGGATCCTGTAAATAGAATTATCTTGTGCTGTCGCCCTGGGTCTGCATTGGCAGGAAGCTGGAGCCAGGAATTGAACCTAGGTACCATGATGTGGAGAATGTGGGAGTCTAACCTCATAGAATAAACACCCACGGCCCAATTACCTATTTTGATGGGTACATTTCCTTGTTAATGTTAGTTGTTGACTGATATTACATACTTATTTTTCATAATATATAAACTATAGCCATTTAGTCTATGCAGTTCTTAAGTGTGATGATGCATGTTCTCGATCTCTTGGGGGGCTTCACATGCCATTTAACTGGGGCATACTTAGTGGCAAGATAGAAGTGAAGCTGAAAAAGAAGAGGTGGCTATTATTAAAACATAATTCACAGGAGAAAAAACATTTAAAAACTAATTCAGATACAATAAAAACTTTTAAGAATTAAATGACACACTCTTAAAACATTGCTGGAAATGAAAAGGACAATTTATACATACACGGAGTGAAAAAGCAAATTGAGGCAGGCGCCACGGCTCAATAAGCTAATCCTCCACCTGCGGCACCCGCACACCTGGTTCTAGTCCCGGTCAGGGTGCTGGATTCTGTCCCGATTGCTCCTCTTCCAGTCCAGCTCTCTGCTGCGGCCCAGGAGTGCAGTGGAGGATGGCCCAGGTTCTTGGGACCTGCATCCGCATGGGAAACCAGGAGAAGCACCTGGCTCCTTCCTGGCTTTGGATCAGCGCAGTGTGCTAGCTGCAGCAGCCACTGGGGGGTGAACCAACAGAAAAGGAAGACCTTTCTCTCTGTCTCTCTCACTGTCCACTCTGCCTGTCAAAAAAAAAAAAAAAAGGCAAATTGAACCTAAGACTGGCTATCATGGAAAGATTGTGTGATTCAATATATGATTCCATCATATGAATGTAAAACTGAAGGTTACTATTTAAACATTCACTAACCATTCAAGTGATTAGTGGTTTGATATCTAATTTACATTACTGATTCTTTGCAAAAATTCTGGAAGTCCACAAGCACTCATACGCATATTCAAAAACCTCACCAAATG
Source organism: Sylvilagus floridanus (assembly GCA_949820135.1). Classification (NCBI taxonomy): domain Eukaryota; kingdom Metazoa; phylum Chordata; class Mammalia; order Lagomorpha; family Leporidae; genus Sylvilagus; species Sylvilagus floridanus. Next base: position 28,812,571 of record OX463236.1, on the reverse strand, counting down.
AGGTTGGCATTGATGTATGAACTATTTTTATTGTGAACTAGAAAAGAACTTGTCTGCCATGTGTATGTTACTCAAAATAATTTTGGACATCTGCCATCTAAAATTCTGAAAACATAGTAAATGTGTTTAAAAAAACAAATGTTGCTGTTTTTAAATTAACTGTAGAAAATAGTTTTTCTATGAAAAATCATATTCAAGTCAGTTTGTAAGTTTACAAATTTATTTTGGAAAATTTATATGTTAAAAAGCAAAACTAGGAAAAATCCTATCAACAAATATTTGAGCAGATCTGAGAAATTTACCAATATTGGTATAAATAGCAATATTCATAACTTGTAGATATTGAAAACTGTTACAAATTTGAGACATGAAAAGCAATAACAAAAAGGATGGAACTACTATTTGTATTTGAAATTTCCAAAGTAATTTTAATTGTCAATAGAGGAAAATTTCGCTATTTAATCAGTTTTCCCCCTTCTATTATTCATTCTATGCATAATATCCAGGTTGAAATGTATCTTTGGAAGATTTTCTAAAGTTTCCAGTTATATTTACTGTTAAGAGCATAGAGTAAACCCCAGCACAGTTTTTGAAAACACTGATGAGTCTTTCTAAAATATTTTATATATATAATTTGTTGTGCACATAGTATTTTAATAGACTAAAATTTGTGATGTCATCAGAAACTCTTACAATGCATGAATCTCTTTTGTATCCAAAATTTCTCTTGTATCCTAAAGTTACTGTTACTATTTCTCAAATAGCAACTTCTCTGATTGTCATTGGGGGAAAAAAATCAGATCAGCTATATCAGGTATGTTTTGATTTTAGTCTTCGAGTTGCATGGGCTCTAAAAATATCCTTTTGAAGTTCTTAAAATACACCAAAAATGTATCCACCTATTCTGAGTTCATTGTTTCAATCTTAAGCAGCTGAATTTTTGGAAAATTTGGATACAAACAAAATCTTAAACCAGTTGAACATCCTCCAAATAAATTTTGCACATAACTCCTAGACTTCTTGGGAATAAACAAGTTATAATCAAAAGTTGGAAAAGAGATGCCATCACTAATGTAGAAATCCATTTTGAAGATTGGCCCATCAAAATGATTTAATATATTGTGAGGCTCCACTACAAATCTATGAAACTTTTGTGATTGAAATAAGAAACAAATATGCACAAACCCCAATGGAAATTAATAAATCCATTTACTAATCAAATATGTTTCCCTTGCTAACTGCTGGTTCACTCTCCAAATGGCCACAACAGCCAGGTTAGGCCAAGCAAAAATCAGGACTCTCAAGAATCATATTTCTAATTGCTAGAAATATTAAAGTCATGGGTTTAATTTTAGCTCATCTTTTGCTTTTATCCAAGAGAAATGCTTTGGTATAAAAGCTGTTTAAAAGAGAATTATAGAACTTTAATGGAAATATTTGCATTAAAATATTGAGGCACATGGCCTGCACTGTGGAATAGCAGGTAAAGCTGCTGCCTGCAGTGCCAGCATCCCATATGGGCACTGATTTGAGTCTTGGCTGCTCCACTTCCAATCGAGCTCTCTGATATGGCTTAGGAAAGCGGTAGAAAATGGCCCATGTGGGAGACCCAGAAGAAGCTCTAGGCTCCTGGCTTTGGAGCAGCACAGTTCCCGCCTTGTGGCCATTTGGGGAGTTAACTAGTTGATGGAAGACTTTCTCCCTCTTCCTCTCCCCTCCCCTCCCCTCCCTTACTCCTCCCCCTCTGTCTTCCTCCCCCTCCCCTTCCCTCTCCTACTCCCACTCCCTCTTTGGGTTGAAGACTTTCTCCTGCCTCTGCCTCTGCCTCCCTGTAACTCTGCCTTTCAAATAAATAAATGAATTTTTAAAAACTATTGAGACACTAGTTAGCTTTCAGAATGTATCAGTCTGTTCATGTTTATGGAAGCAAACTTCACCCAGAGTCCAAATGAATAGTTTCTATCAAATGCACCTTTGATTTGTTCTAAAAAATAAAAAATGAGAGCAATATAACCCACATCTTTAAGAAGTACTGCTGATGTTTATTAGCTCTATTGTTTGTTTGTTAATTTTCTGTCTAGTTGATCTGTCCATTGATGGCAGTGGGGTGTTGAAGTGCCCTATTACTATTGTAATAGAGTCTATGTCTCCCTTTAGATCCATTAACATTCCTTTTAAATAGCCAGGTGCTCTGTAATTGGGTGCATACACATTTATTTTGATCACATTTTCCTGTTGAATTGTTCCCTTAATCATTACATAGTGTACTTCTTTGTCTCTTTTTAGAGTTTTTGTATTAAAGTCTGTATTGTCTGATATTAAAAAGGCTATACATGCCAATTTTTGCTTTCCATTAGCGTGGAATATCATTTTCCATCCTTTGACTTTCAGTCTGTGTATATCTTTATTGGTGATGTGTGTTTTTTATTAAGCAGCATATAAATGGGTCTTGGTTTTTAAACCACTCAACCAGTCTGTATATTTAAATTGGAGAGCTTATTCCATTTATATTCAAGGCTACTATTGATATGTAACAACTTGTCCCTGCCATTTTTCCATGAATATAACTATTGTTTACCTTGAGTTTCTTTTGTACTTTTACTGGGCGATTTTCTGTCTTCATTTTTTTTTTACAATGATGACTATCTTTCTGTGTTTCTTTTTGTAGCACATCCTCAAGCATGTTTTATAAAGTTGGGTGAGTGGTGATGAATTCTTTCAATTTCTGTTGGTTATGGAAGGTCTTTATCTTATTTAACCTTCATTCATAAATTGGAGCTTTGCAGGGTATGGAATTCTAGGTTGACAAGGTTCTTCTTTTAAGAATTGGAATATGTCTCTCCATTTTCTCCTAGCCTGAAGAGTTTCTGCTGAGAAGTCAGCAGTGAGTCTAATTGGAAATCCTCTGAAAGTAATCTGGCATTTCTCTCATGTACATTTTAGAATCTTAATTGTTTTACTGTGGAGAGTTTGACTACCATGTGTCCTGGTCAAGACCTTTTCTTGTCATGTGTATTAAGACTTCTTTGTGATTCCTGTACTTGGATGGTCCTTTCTTTTCCCAAAGTGGGGAAGTTTTCTGTAATTATTTCACTACATAGGCCTTCTAGTCCATTCTCTGTTTCCACACCTTCAGGAACTCCTAAAACCTCTAGGTTGGGTCATTTGATAGTGTCCCATAAATCTCTAACACTTTTTTTAAAGGTTTATTTTATTTATTTGGAAGACGGGGGGCTGGCACAGTGGCACAGCATGTAAAGCTACCGGCTGCAGTGCTGGCATCCCATATGGTTGCTGGTTCAAGTCTTGGCTGCTCCACTTCCAATCCAGTTCTCTGCTACGGCCTGGGAAAGCAGTAGAAGATGTCCCCAATCCTTGGGCCCCTGACCAACAGGGGAAGAACTGAAAGAAGCTCCTGGCTCCAGGCTTCGGATTGGCACAGCTCTGGCCATTGCAGCCAACTGGGGAGTGAACCAGAAGATAGAAGACCTCTGCCTCTCCTTTGCTCTCTGTGAACTCTGACTTTCAAATAAATAAATAAATCTTAAAAAAAAAAAAAAGAAAGAAAGATTCACAGAGAGAGATAGAGCCAGAGAGAGAGGTCTTCCATCTGCTGGTTCACTCCACAAATGACTATAATGGCCAGAGCCATGCCAATCCAAAGCCAGGAGCCTCTTCCATTTCCAAGGACTTAGGCCATCCTCTACTGCTTTCCCAGGCAAAACTAGAGAGCTGGATCAGAAGTGGAGAAGCCAGGACTCGAACTGGTGACCTTGAAGTTCTTAGAAGTACTTTATTTTTCTTTAAAAAATTATTTAAGAAATAACTAAACCCAAAGAAGCAACAATGTATAATAGCATTTCAGTGGAAGGCAGTTCTCTTCCTCTTTGTGATTTTTTTTTTAAGAAAATGTGTAGGGACTGCCATTAATCTTGAAGAAGTTTAAAACACCATTTGATAAAATTTACCAGTTTTAGACAGGATTGTGCAAAGTGACACTTAACCATTTGCTGTATTTCCTTATCTGAGCTATGGAATTCAGAAACTTCACACTGTTCAAATGGCTTTAATTCATTTGAGAAAAGAAAAAAAAATTATAGAAAATAATCCATGAACTGTTCTTTCTATATGCACTTTTTATTTCAAGTTCCATTACACAGTAAGGGATTGAGTGAATATACCTATCTTCTCATATTCTAATATTAAAATTATTTTGTATAAAAATCATGAAAGAGTCCACATTGTTAAAGCTAATTGGTGAACTAAAGTATCTGATTGGATTTCAAACATTACATCTTTTATGTAATCTATATTTGTGCAATTCAATTTCCTAGTTATAGGTAGTCAAAAACCAGAGAAGGAAGACTAGTATTAAGAAAATTATAATTGGGGCCAATGTTGTGAAATAATGGGTTAAGCTGCCAGCTATAACAATGGCATCCCATATTTGTGCCTGCTCAAGTCCCTGCTGCTCCACTTCTGATCCAGCTCCCTACTAATGTGCCTGGGAAAGCAGTGAAAGATGCTCCCAATGCTTGGGCCCCTGCACTCATGAGGGGGACCTGAATGAACCTCCTGGCTCCTGGCTTTGCCCTGTCCTAGTCCTGGGCGTTTTAGCCACTTGGGAAGTGAACCTCTAATTGAAAAAGGACCTTAGATGATGAAACAGTAGACCACTGTGTAGGAACCAAGAAGACGACATCATGACACTGAACTGACAGATGCTGACTATGAATATGGAAGAAGGTCACAAGACAAATGTGGGGGGACACAAAAGCTGAAAAAGTCAAAGAATGGATTATATTTTAGTGTTCAGAATGGAAATGGCCATGCCAACAATATGCAGCCTAGAGAGACAATTTTGGACTTCTGACTTCTAGGACACTAAGATAATAAATTTGTGGGCTTTTTCAGAAACGGAGTTTGTGGTGATTTGTTATAGTCACAATCAGAAACTAATACATCAAAAGAAAGTAAGATGGAAAAAATATAAATAAAAACAGAATAAAGGAGGACATGAATATGTGTGCTTACACACACACAACAAACAAAGGTAAAAGGAGTTAGACAGAGGAAACCACTGCAAAAGGAACAATTTGCAAGATGGGGAAAAACAGAAAAACACAAAATAAGGAAAGAGAAAGGCAGCCGGCAAGATATTTCCCTTGCAGTTTGAAATGCGGAAATTTTCCTTTTCCTAACCTTGCAGTTCTGAAGTTTCAAAGTTTTGCTCAAAAGTTTTCACATGTTTGTGCTCGATGTTTGTCATAATCCTGGCACAGAATCCTCAGTCATTCTTGAACGTACACATGAATCAATTTCTATAATATTAACTCCCATTTAATAGATTAAGTTCAAGTTAATGGCTATGTCCATCTAATTTACAGGGCGAATCTGTGCTTCACAGTGTAAATCTAGTTCTTAAAAATAATGTGATTATTTTAGAGAAATGATTTTTTTAAAAATCTGTAACTTAATTTCCCAAGTCAAGTATGCCTAAAAGTTACATGTATGCCCATTGCAAATACTGTAACTGTAATCAAATCACTGGGGAGAATTCAAGCAGTCAGATATTTATATTACACAGCTACTAGTTTTATCCTAAATGCATTTTTTCACTAGTTCCATTTAAATATCATTATAATGCATATTTCTCTTATTTGTTGTGATATTAAATATTGTGTATCACACTATAGGTAGACTCATTTTTGTCTTCAGTTATAGAAATTTATCAACCATTTGCTCTGTTCTCATTTCCTTAGATTCTTCTGGGATGCATACCTTTTTAGTCCATCCTCATGTCAGTTAATACTCTCTTTCATACATTTTCCTGTTATTAATTCTCATTTCATCTGCATTTAATCTGCAGATTAATCTGTCTAGTGAATGTATTACCTCATAATTATAGGTTTCACTTCAGGAAGGAACTCAATTTTCTACCTGCATATTTTGATGGTTTGATATTTTCCTATGTTATTCTAACTGTTCTTTTTTCAAACACTTGCATATGTAAATAGTCTATATTTGTAGCTGATTATTCACACTTCTGTAGTCACTGGGGGGCTTAGCCTGTAGCTTCTGGATTCTATTAGTTATCTGTGATTTGCCTTGGAAAGCGATCGATAATCTGCTTTGGTGGTTATATTTCTCAATCTTCTTTTTTGGGAGTCTTACAGAAATAAGTTAAAATAAGTTTTCTTCTTGTTCCTCCTTCCTGTGCCCTTTCCTCCCTCCTTTATTCTGCTCCCATCATGAGAGTCCACCTAACCTGACAATTTCCATATCCTTGAAGGTTCTACTTTCTCACCCTTCTTTTATTCTAGAGTCGAGTCCCCAAGAGTAATTCAAGCTTCAGGAAAGCCCCACCCTGTGAGTTGGTTTAGGCAAGTTCTCTGCTGCTCTCATTTTCTCCACTATATGGACCTGCATTCAAGTTACTGATGTCCAGGGGCCTGCTCATCTCCTAACCTTTCAGGCCCAACCTTGATTTACTGTAGACCTGGTCATCACTTTTTTTTTTGTTGTTTGTTACTTGTTGTAAAGAAATTGGATATACAAACAGGTAAGAAAAAAAAAAAAAACGTGTATAAAAATATGACTTTCACCCAAAACCAGCTTAGGAATTAAACCCCTTTGTTTACAACAAACAGTCCAGGAAGGTAGCCTGAACTTTGTTAGACTTCTAGAATGCCAGATTGCTATTTCTGCTGACAATCCAGTAAGTGAAACAGTAGATTCCTTAGCAATTGGCCCACACAGGCTGGACTCTAATTAATAACTGAAAACTGCCTTTTTATCAGAGCTACCCATTTATTACTATCTCAGAAGGAGATAGCCAATCATATAGGATGCCCTGCTTCTAGTTGGCTCATGCAATGACTCTCCATGGCCAGAGCCTCCACTTGGGGCATACAGCAAGTCCTTTCTTTTTGCTACTATAAAGGCTTTTCATCCTCACCTTGCCTTTGAGTCACTTCCAAGACAACTGATAGTAGCTGAATCCCTCCCTATAGCAAGCCTTAAATAATCCTCACTTTTCTAATTTACTTGGTCTTCATTTATTTCTATTATTTGTTAAAATTGCATTATTTCCTGAGTTCTCCCCTACTTTTTAAAGTGAACAAAGTTTCAAGGGATGTGTGTTCTTGTTTATAGTGTTAGAGAATAGAATGATTCCTTAGAACTTATGATCATTGATTATACTACAATTTATAAATAATTTTAATCAGTTTATCCTTCAGGTAAGGAATCTACAAGAAGATATAAGCAGGAGAGGATAAGTTTCTTTCCAAGAATTTTTCCAGTTGTTTCTCTTTGTTCTTTGATTTTCCACTGTAGTTTTATTTAGCTAATTCTTCTATTCTTTCATTAGAAGAGATCTTCTATCCTCTGGTTCACTCTCCAAATGCCTAAATTGCCACGTTGGGCTGGGTCAAGCCTGGAACATAGAACTCCATCTCAGTCTCTTACTTTGGTGGCAGGAACACAAGAACTTGGCCCATTGTTGGCTGTCTTCCCAGCACATTAACAGTTAGTTGAATCAAAAGCAGAGGAGTCTGAGGGAACAGTTAACCTCCTGCTAGTGTGGCACCAGCTGCTGGGGCAAATCCACCTGCCCCTACATTGCACATCGGGCTCCCATTTTTGACAAGGCCCAAGGTCCTTATGAATAAGCCAGGCCAAAATGTTCAGCATTTATACAAGCTATTTTAATGAAAGCACTGATCTTATTCTCCATGAAGGTCGTTGTGCAGGATGATAATGGAGCAGGTGCTTGCGAGCTCAGAGACAGAGACCCTGGTGCAGGGGAGAGAGGGTGGCTTTACTTTCCAAATAGGCACAAGGTAATGGTTAATACCATCATTTTAAATGTTTATTTAGATATCAAAGAGCCCAAAAAGTTGTAGAGACATGGCGGTAGGTTGTAAAATGACCCCTTTGAAAGAGGTCATATCCGAATCCCTGGAACCTGTGTATGTCACCTTTACCCAGGTGATTCAGGTAAGGCCCTAGAGGTGAACAAATTGTCCTGGACTAGCTGGGTGGGCACTAAATGTATTCACATGTGTTCTTGCCATTAGCACTCTGAGGAACGTATTACATAAATAAGAGTAGTCAAAAAATGGAACCACAGAAGCAAAAATATTGTATTGATATAGCCACTGGAAACTAGAAGAGGCAGGAAATAGATTCTCCCTAGATTCCTGCAAGGGGAGTACAGCCTGTCCAGGGCTTTTTCAAAGTCGTATCAACTCTGGCATTATAAATTGTGGGATAAAGTATTTTGTCTATTTTAAGTCATAAAACTTGTAATTTTTTGCAGCAGGCATGAGAGATTAAGACACACATACCTCCATGAATAATTGAGAAATAAATTGTTGCTGCATTTAAGATACAAGAATCAGAGAAGTGCAGTTTCAAAAACTCAATATACAAAGGCAGTTTTAATATTATCTTTTTATAATTTTTCAAGAAAACTAGAAATGGATTAAGTCATAAGAAATGAATTAACTCATTATTCATCTTTCTTATTAGAGAACTAATTTTTAAGGTGACTTGCAGTCCTACTTGCTCATTATTTGTTGTCTGGGAGATGATGACAGAAAAGTCAATGAACTGTTTGTTTTAGTTGCCAAAAACATAATGTGAAGTAATAAAATCTACTTTGCATGGACTTGGTCCTTTTTTACAATGAGGAGGTTTTATCTTCAGGCCATTTTTATATGCCTATAAAAGGAAAATATGGTTTAGGAAAGAAAACAATGAGTTTTACTTCTAAATTCTTACTAATATGAAAATATCAATTTGGAAGGGTAAATAAAATTCTATCTTAAGTATGTAGAGAAGGACATTTTGATGCAATAGGGATCAACAGGAGTTCTTTACCCATAAATTCCAATTCAGTAAATCATACCAAGTCTTTAAATTTCTTCTGAGGTAGAAGGAACAAAACAACCTCATTGTCCATTATGTTGGATTATATTTTAAAGCACAGTAAATGGAACTTGCAATGACTTGGGCACCGATACCAGCATTGTTCAGACAGTACACTTGACTTTGCTACTTTGTTTTCCTTTTATTTAATAATTTAGTGTTCAACAGTCTACACATTAAACTCTTTTAAGAGCTTTGCATAGTGAAGTTGATTTAATTCTCCTAACAGTCCTGTTAAGTAGGTGCACTATTTACCATAGCTCTGTGACAGTGACTGCTTACCCTTTTATAAAGATTTCTTTGAAAGAATGAAAGAGAGGGAGAGACAGAGAGAACAAGAGATTTCCCATCTCCTGGTTCATTTTCCAAATGTCTGGAATGACAATAGCTGGATCAGACAGAAGCCAGGAGCCCAGAACCCCATCTAGGTCTCCCACATGGATGTCAGGGGCCAAGCACTTGCACCATCCTCTGCTGCCTTCCCTGGTGCGTTAAGGAGCTGGATTGGAAATGGGTCAGCGGACACTCAAGCTGGCACTCCACTAAGGGATATTAGTGTTGCAAGCAGCAGTTTAACTGGCTATACAACAATGAGAAGTTTCTATTTTTATTTCCATTTTATAGGTGAAGGCCTGTAGAGCTTGAAAAATTGACAAAGTGTGCAAAGCTAGTGAATTCTAGGTGGTGATTCATCCCTCCAGAGTCCTGTTTTTAAACCCTAGTCTACTTTGCATTTTCCAAATTTAGGAAGGCTAATGGTTGTTATGCCCAAAGTGTGTGTGTGTGTGTTTTTTTTTTTTTTTCTCTTCATTTCTCCTGTTTTGAACCTTTGGCTTTGTAAGACCTAAATAAGTCTCCACATCCATTAGTAAATGCTTTCCTCTGTTTCTGACTTTGGAGGATATTAAAATGTTCTAAATAAGCAAAAGCTACAGACATAAACTAATATTTCTGGAGAAAAATATCAAACATTTAACTGCTCAGATGTACTGTCCGGCATGATTATCTGGCCAGCTTTTCTCTGTACCTTTACAAGGTGCCAAAGGAACTGTTAGCTTTGCCCAAAAATGCTCATTTGCTATCCAGTGATGGCAATTACCTGTCTCCTCCTCTTCCATAGACTCTTAATCTCTAAACAGAATGTCCTGTCAGCCAAATTTATAGATATCCTCATTGGAGGCTAGGACGCAAAATCTAGAGATTATGTTTAGCAGCAAGTATGCCAACAAATGAAGCCCACAGCACAGAAAGTAAATAACAAAGGCAGATACTCAGCAGGCGACAAAGTCATATGATGGCTCCCAAGCGCTGCTTGCTTGGTCAATGGCAATGGGCCAGGCTTGCAGTATCAGGTTTGGATTAAATGATTAAACTGCTGGTTGGAAGAGCTCACTGGGATTCCAGTTAAAACCACGTGCCCTGGAGGGATCCCCACAGACTGAAGCAGCTGCTGCTTCTGCTGCAAACCTTGTTGTCAACAATACACAGGCTATATTCACATTTACTTCCTCAGCTTCCTAATTAACACTATGAAACACGTCATTTTTAATTTTTTTTTTTTGCTTCAGGTCCCATCAAGCATAGTTGAACTAAATTACCTCTTTCTTGTTTGTTTATAAGTATCATTTTAGCTGTTCTTAAGAGTTCTCAATGTGATGCTTTTGCTACCTTCCATCTCTCTTCCATCTGGAGTTGAGACAAATTCAGTTCTTTGGCAATGCCTTATTCACAAAACCATTTCAGGCAGTAACTTGAGCTTTCCTTCAGCTTTCTACCCCTCCTGAATGCATGGAGAAGCACCTTGGCTGCAGCTATCCAGCTCTGGCTTTTTGGATAAGCAGGACATGGCGACCTGTGTCCTCCTTTTCTTACCCATGTCCCACTGCTCTGGCAATTCCATCTCACACTCCTCTTTCCTACTCTAAAACAAGACTGTGTTGCTGTTCTGTACAACAGCACACATTTGCATTTTTTGGAAGTTTCCAAAGTATTATCACTTACATTGTCTCATTTCTACTTTGAATTCAGTCTTTTTTTTTATAATGCTTTTATTTAAAGAATATAAATTTCCAAAATACAGCTTATGGATTACAATGGCTTCCCCCCCCCCAACTTCCCTCCCACCCGCAACCCTCCCCTTTCCCACTCCCTCTCCCCTTGCATTCACATCAAGATTCATTTTCAATTCTCTTTATATACAGAAGATCAGTTTAGTATATAGTAAGTAAAGATTTCAACAGTTTGCCCTCACATAGCAACACAAAGTGAAAAATACTGTTGGAGTACTAGTTATAGTATTAATTCACAATGTATAGCACATTAAGGACAGAGATTCTACATGATATATTTTTTAATTGATTAATTTTCTAGGCAATTTCCAATTTAACACCAAGATTTTTTTTCAGTTTTAATTATATTTATATACAGAAGATTGATTCAGTATATACTAAGTAAAGATTTCATCAGTTTGCACCCACACAGAAACACAAAGTGTAAAAATACTGTTTCAGTACTAGTTATAGCATTACTTCACATTGGACAACACATTAAGGACAGATCCCACATGAGACGTAAGTACACAGTGACTCCTGATGTTGATTTAACAATTTGACACTCTTGTTTATGGCGTCAGGAATCTCCCTAGGCTCTAGTCATGAGTTGCCGAGGCTATGGAAGCCTTTAGGGTTTGCTGACTTCAATCTTAATTCCAACAGGGTCATAGTCAAAGTGGAGGTTCTCTCCTCCCTTCAGAGAAAGGTACCTCCTACTTTGATGGCCCCATTCGTTCCACTGGGATCTCACTCGCAGAGATCTTTCATTTAGGTCTTCTTTTTTTTTGCCACAGTGTCTTGGCTTTCCATGCCTAAAATATTCTCATGGGCTCTTGAGCCAGATCTGAATGCCTTGGAATAAGAGAGGGAGGAGATGTACAATTTGGGACATGCTCAATCGGAACTGCCCCAAATGATGGAGTTAGAATTGTGCCAGGGGATTCCAATACAATCCCAGCAAGGTGGCATGTACCAAGGCCATCTCACTAGTCCAAGTGAATTCAGTCTTAGATTTAAATATGTTGTGTGTTTCTTGTGACTCTCCCTATGGAGAAAGGAAGCTTAAATGGCTAATAGGCTTATTCAGTGGCACACGATTAACAACACAAATGCCACGGTGCCATTCTGTGGCTCCTAAGGCTGGCATTGGCCTTTGTAATCAGTAATCTCCTTTAGAGTATATGAATCACCATTTTTAAAATAATGTACAAATCAAGAATTTATTCCTGGAAATTTAAAAACACAAAGTTTAGTATCAAATGATCCAAGTGACCTACAGGACTGATTGCTCACCAAAAGAACAAATCTGAGGAGTTGGCACAGTGTGTTGTCACAACCTGCAACTCCAGTATCCCACTTGAGCACTGGTTTGAGTCCCAGCTGTTCTACTTCATATTGAGCTCCTGGTTAATGTTCTTAGGAGAGCAGCAGAAGATGACCCAAATGTTGTAATCCCTGAAACCCATGTGGAAGACCCAGATAAAGTTCTAAGCTCTGGCTATGGCTTGGCCTATCCTAAACCATCACAGCCATTTGCGGAGTGAACCAATGTGTGTCTCCCTCTTTCTTTGTCATTCTGATTTTTAAGTAAAATAAGTAAATCTTAAAACAAAAACAAAAACAAAAACCAGTAAACAGCAAATTTGTTTCTTAGAAGAGATAAGGAAGAGCATTTAGATATAATAGTTTGTGGCTAAGTCCCATCTGACAAAATTTTATTCTGTAGTGTTTATATTTTCCTCTTAGGGGACATTTTATTTCATTTTATTTTGCTGCTTAGATGTGAAAAGCAGTTGAGGAACACTGTCTTAGAGGCCAGATAATGTTGGTGAAAAATAAAAAAAATCAGAATGTTTTCATTTTTTTCTTTCTAACAATAATATGATAATACCCATATTGATAGGTATTTCAGAATCAACCTTATAATTTCATTCATTCATTAGGTGTTGAACAAGCACTTCCTAGATATTTGGGTGCCAGTTATTATTTATGATGGTACCAATAAAGAATAGTTACAAAGAAAAGTAGTTATTCTCAATCTTTCAGTGGTAAAGATAGTTTTAAATTTCATGAAGGAATAGAAAAGGTATTATCATATATGCACATGCTATTTGATAGATGGTTACAGCAAACACTTTGCACATTAAAGTTAAGCAACCAAGTCAACTCACCCAGCTGCAGTTTGACCATCTTATCCTGTTTTTTCCAGTTTTTAAATATTAACGTTCTGTATCCCCAAAACACATTCAGTTCCAGCTAACCTAGCAGAACTGGATACCCTACCACTGGTAAAATTCAAAAATGGATTCAAATAAATGAATTAAATATATATGTATATATGAAGGCTGCTGTGTTGAACATTCTATGATGCGTCCTACCCAATTTATTTGCCTCTACAATCATTTTCTGAAGGTTTATGTCTTAGTCAATCCATTTAAAAATGTAATAATCAAACAAGAAATAGTCATCCATTGAAAGAATCAACAAATAGATGGGTCCCCCACCCTCTGCCCAAGAATCACTTTTTGGTGATCTCCTTTGTTGATGCCATCTTTGCATCTGACTTAAGAAAGAACAAATCTTATCTGTGATATGGGGCATACCTAAAGGTATTATAAAAATATCTCTCCTAAAAATATCTCTTGTGTGTGTAGTGAAAACAGGATGATGTCAGCGCTTGGGAGGGACCAAGACTGGAAAAGAGAACCTTGCAGATACAAAGCAGTGAACAATGGCAGTCAACCAGCAGCCACATATTGTAGCATCAGCCCACAGTGTTCTTTGTCCTAAGAGCAGTCACAATTGTGTAGCTGCCATGCTGAAACCACCATAAATATAGCTGTTCCCCATTAATCAATATGAACATCTGCAACAATTACTCATGCCGAGAATAATGATTTAGCAGCTGTGCATGCTAGAATAAGGCTTGTGTAAGATTTAGGAAGACAGGGATAATGCACATATCATTTTGACAAAAGCCCCAGTGTATATGATTCATGATTTCTCCATGAATAAGTAAAAATTATTGTTGGTGAAGACATAAAGCAAAAGTATTTTTACCTTTTGCAAGATCCATGTCTATTAATATATGTCACTTCCATTTGTTTAATCATGTAGCATCCACAAAATAAACTATGTTTTGAGGGTTGTTTTTATTGTTGTAGTTTATCTGAAAGTTTCCCATTTATTTCTGAAGTCACATCTTCTCAATGGATATTTTTAAAGGAACATGTGACTTCTCTGAATTTAATGGTCTCTACGGTTTAGATTTTATGTCATATGGTTGAAGATACAGATTCAGGAGCAAGACGCTAGAACACAGAACTCAAATTCTAACACAGCTGCATGTATCCATATACAATGGCCAACTGAGAACATCACCATATTAATGATCCATTGCATTTAGCAGTGATGCTAAATGTGCCTTGAAATGCCCTCTTCGCTTCTATTTAGGGATAGCCACATTTTCTGCTAGCTTGTGAAATTAGTAGGTTTGAATTAGTGAACAATCTCCATGCCTCAGGAAAATGCAGCCCTTGTGATGATTTATGGTCTGGGAGGTGAGACAATGAAAGGTTTTGTCTTCTAATTGCATTGTAGGCTTGCTGTTATGGGACTAACTCTGCCTAACTGTACCAGGAAGCCCTGAGGCCAATACTCACCGTTAGTTCTCTTTCCTCACTGCCTATTGGTAGCTCACTTCCCTTCCTTCCTCACTATTGATATTTCTGTTTCCTAACCTGGATATGTCAGAAATGACCCTGGTACCCAAGTTTTTGATGTTTTCTCTTTTCTCTTTGTGCCATTTCCCTAGGAGATCTTATCTAGTCTTCTGAGATAAGTGTTGTTTGCTTGTAGACAGTTACAAAACACTTATCTCTCAGTAGAGTGACTGTTTTCCTTGAAATCTATACTTGTATCTGCAGGTGCTAACTTGGCATCTTGATCAGTAAATCTCAACACCCATCATAAATACATTATGCTCAAATCCAATTCCATGTTTTCTTCTCTAAATCTGTTCTCTCATTTTTCTCATCTAAATAATTGGGAAATCAAGATTTTCATTTATTCAGGCCAAAACTTTGAGGCCATCCTGGCTTCTCTTTTACTGTCATACTGAATGCTTTAACTAGCATCCAACCCTGTTGCCTTTACCTTCAGTAAGTTACTCAGTTCAACAACTTCTCATCTGTTACTGCTAATGCACTGATAGAACTCACCTATCTGTGCCATTCAGGAGACCATTATAATAACCTTCAAACTTATTTCTCTTCTTCTGTTCCTAGCAAATTTAAGGTAATTCAGATTTTTCAGTATTCTCAAAGCATTCTGATGAATTCTTCTTTTGTTTCGAGGAAGATACAAAGACTCATTTTGTTCACATGACCATTCATACCTTATTTGCGGTTCCCCACACTTATTAATTGTCCATTCTTTTCCAAACTAACCAGACCCCTGGATATTTCTCAAACGTAACATGCATACTTCTGACTAAAAATTTTTTGCTTTCATTCTTTGCTCTGTCTGGAACATGCCCTACTGTGTCCAAATGGCCCTCTACCTCACTTATTATCACATACATCCTAGCTTACATAGCACATCAAAGCCCTCTTCCTAGTCACTGAGCACATAGTTGTTTTCATCACATTCAGTCTATGTTTTCCTTACTCATATTTACAAAACATAACACCCTGCCTGACATATCATGCACTTTCAGTAATAACTTTGTTAATAGAAGAATAGGGTGAATGTTAGCTTAGAGGTTACACCACCACTGGGGATAGAGGCATTTCGTATTGGAGTATCTGGGTTGGTGGCCTAACTCTGCTTTTCGTTTTTGTGTTTTTGTGTACCCTAGAAGGGAGTGGGTGCTGATTCAAATGGTTGGGTTCCTGCCACCCATATGGGAGATCTGGATTGAATTCTTGGGTCCTGGCTGCAGGCTGTGCCAGCCTCGGTCATCAGGACATTTGGCCAGTAAAAAATGATCTCTGTCTCTGTTTATCAACCTCTCTGCCTTTCAAACTAATAAAATTAAAGAAGACGAATGAAAGAACAGTCAGGGTTTGGCAATAACACCATCTAATCCTTTGCAGAGTTTTTTCCCATAGCATAACATGGTACCTTATTTGGATTACTGGCAGTTACATTAATGTGATAATTTTCGAGAAAAAAAAAGTCATCATTTTGTTCATTTTAGAGTTGAGTGGAGTCATCTGACTCCACAAACATCATCTGAAATTAGAGTGGGCATAGACCAATTTATGAAATTCTTTAGCTAATATTAATCCTTTTTTCATAATCAACCTCCAATTTCACAGATATTCCTAACTTATTTGCTTTGAAAATTATAGACATTTTGATAGCTGTTGTTTAAGATGACAAATGTAAACTCTCTTTCTTGCTAGTTTTAACATATAACGCACTGGACTTACTCTGTTTAAGCATTATGAGATTGATTGTCCAAACAAGGTTTCTTTGTAAATAATATCTAACTGGCCACAAATCAATCATTAATTGTTAGTCTTACAGCGAAGTATGTACATTTTAAAGGCTGAGTCTTTTCTTCTTCTTTTGTAATATGCTATGTTGTGCTAGGAAACACACATGCCTCCCTCTGAGAATAATGTGGTCCAGGCACATGCAGAGAACAGAGGAAGAGGTGAGAATAGCATTTATCAAATGCCTCCTGAAAAACATTGTTTTATATGACTATAAATTCATTTCTACAGAGTACCTTTGGCAATTGTAGTCTCAGAAATGATTTCTCAATTTCAGTGAGCTTCATTCAAAAATAAAGTACAATTTTCAGAAAACTGAATCCCTCTTAGACCCTAAACATGGTTATATATACTTGGCCAACATAACTTCCTTGGGGGTTTAAATAATTTATTTAAGAATTTAGAATTCTGACTTCTATTCCTGATCTTAAAATCACAAAGAGAATCTCATACATGCAGCTTGTAGACACTGTTATATACAATGTACTTCAGATATTCCACATGAAATATGGTTGAAAAAGAGGGTAGAGTAGCATATGATTGAAATTAAAAGTAGCCAGTTCCTTTGCACTGATGTTTGTCTTTCAAAATATTTTTGTCATAAGAAAAACTGTATGTGTATGCTTATCCATATATGTATTGTAACCAATCATAAAAGTCCAGTTGCAACTACAATGTCATGTTATTATTACAAAGGGTCTCTATGTAAATATATGTTGACTGGACAAAAATGCTGAAACTAATTTATAAATAAGTTATTCATATATTAAATGAATAACTGAAGTACAGAGAAATGAGACACTTCAAGTGAAACTTAAACTTGCCTTACTGTCAATCACCAAATGTTGATGTAATATCACACTGTCAATCAATGTTAATTATTAAAAAAAAGTGGGGCCTGCACTGTGGCGCAGCAAGTAAACACCAGGGCCTGAAGCACCAACATCTTATATGGCAGTAGATCGAGACCCAGCTGCTCCATTTCCGATCCAGCTCTCTGCTATGGCCTGGGAAAGCAGTAGAAGATGGCCCCAGTCCTTGGGCCCCTGCACCCACGTGGGGGACCTGGAAGAAGATCCTGGCTCCTGGCTTCAGATCAGTGTAGCTTGGGCCATTGCAGCCAATTGGGGAGTGAACCAGCAGATGGAAGAGCTCGCTCTCTCTCTCTTTCTCTCTCTCTCTGCCTCTCCTCTTTTTGTGTAACTCTGACTTTCAAACAAATAAATAAATCTTTTAGTGAGATGGCCTTGGTACATGCCACCTTGATGGGATTGTATTGGTGTACCAAGGCCATCTCACTAGTCCAAGTGATCAATTTCAGTTCACAATTGATCACACTGATAGGTCTAAGAGTCAAAGGGATCACACAAGCAAGACTAGTGTCTGCTAATACTAACTGATAGAATCAAAAAGGGAGAGAACGATCCAACATGGGAAGCAGGATACACAGCAGACTCAGAATGGCAGATGTCCTAAATAGCACTCTGGCCTCAGAATCAGCCCTTAAGGCATTTGGATCTGGCTAAAGAGCCCATGAGAATATTTTAGGCATGGAAATCCAAGATACTCTGAAAAAAAAAAAAAAGGAAGACCTAAATGAAAGATCTCTGTGAGTGAGATCCCAGTGGAAAGAACAGGGCCATCAAAGAAGGAGGTACCTTTCTCTGAAGGGAGGAGAGAACTTCCACTTTGACTATGACCCTGTCTGAATAAGATCGAAGTCAGCGAACCCTAAAGGCTTCCATAGCCTCGGCAACTCATGACTAGAGCCTAGGGAGATTACTGACGCCATAAACAAGAGTGTCAAATTGTTAAATCAACATCAGGAGCCACTGTGTACTTACATCTCATGAGGGATCTTTCTTTAATGTGTTATCCAATATGAAGTAATGCTATAACTAGTACTGAAACAGTATTTTTACACTTTGTGTTTCTGTGTGGGTGCAAACTGATGAAATCTTTACTTAGTATTGAAGGAATAAAAATTCTGAAATCTGCCCCTTTAATATTAAAAACTACTTCACTTGCTTTCCTTTCACTCTTTTTGTTATGCTGTCTCCTATTCACCGTTCACTCCTTTTATTATGCTTTCTCTAAACAAAAAACTTTAGCGGGACCCTACCCTGTTCTTTCCCTACCCTGTTTTGCTTAGTTAATGGCTCCTATCTGTTTTGCGTCACAAAAGAGTCAAAACACAGACCTGTAACTTTCTTTGTGTAAGCCTTGTGATGTAAACTCCCACCACTTCCCTAGACTACTCTCATGACCTAAGTGACCCTCCCCTTATCACTTATTAGGTGATAAAAAGCCCCTTAATCCTCCCCTTATCACTTGTTATGTGCCTGGTACTAGATGCACTCGTAAAACAACTGTCTTGACATGTACTGATTGTCAGCTCTGTAATGTATAAAAACCCCGACCATTTACTCTTCAGGGCCGCCTGTTCTTGGACGAGCGGGGGCCCCAGCATGCTGGTTTAATAAACTACCCCTTTGCACTATTGCATGAGAGTGGTTTCTTGGAGACAGTCTTTTGGGCAGCCCTTCTCGGACTCTAACATTTGGAGGTTCCACCGAGATCTGAGGCTGCCCTCCGGCGTCTCCAACAGACATCTCTTGGGGTAAGTAAAAGGCGCCTTGGGGGTTGTTCTGTGTGTGTATGTTTGTTTAGATTCTGCTTTTGTGTTGAGGTTCGGTAAGGTTTCAGTTACGGTTTTCGGTTCAGGGCTGGCATCGTAGTCACTGGGGCTGGCAGACGTGCCTGGAAGGCCACAGGCTACTCCCTGGGGGACGCCCCAGGAGGACCGGGAGACTGAGGACGCTCAGCGAAACTCCCATCAGGGAATTCCCGTAATTGGGAATTCAAGTGTGGTGCCAGCATCGGTATTTGTCTTTGTCTTTGTCTTTTTCTTTCGGAATAAGTTCAGATCTCTTTGGAACTCCAACATGGGATGTGCAGAGGGCCGCTGACAGGGGGTCTTGGAAGACATTCTAATTACTCCATCTGTAGGGGACAAGGTTCCCCACCTCTGTAGGAACAAAGCGGGTCGCTCCCGCAGTGCAGCAGAGGCTGAGTTCCATTTTTGTCTTTTTTGTTTTGTTCAGTGTCTTTTTTTGTGAGTCTCTTTGGTGTTTGTTTTTGGCTGTTTGTATTTACCTTTCTAAAACTCATACAATGGGACAGACTTAGACAACTCTTGAAAGGGAGACTAACCACCCTTTGTTCTGCAGATGGGCCTACCTTTAAAGTAGGGTGGGCTCCTGAGGGCACCCTTGACCTTGATACTACCAGTTCGGTTAAAACTGATTTTTTTTCCCAGATTAAATTCCCTACATCCTGGTCTGGCAAGATCTGGTAAAAACTCTTTTTCCTCGTTAAAGCCTCTTTTACTCCCTTAGGAACAGCCTTCGAAGGAGATTTTAGCCGTCCAGGACTGTCCTGGCAAAGCAGATAAAAAGAAAACTAATACTTCAGCCTCGGCGCCGCTCTATTCTGTTTTACAGGGCGACTCTGAAGAAGATTTGATTTTCCCTCCTCTCTCCCAGCTGCCAGGCCCTGGCTGTGGGGCCGGTAGCGGGGGGCACAGGAGAGGGTACAAGAAGCAGCTCCCCAGGGGCCAGCAGATTCCACCACTCTCCCTTCACATGCAGCAGGGAAACCCCTGCTGTGCCATTAGCAAGTGCTGGGAACCCTCTGTGTGTTCAAACAAAGCTGGCCCTTTGAGCCTCAGCCTACAGGACTTAGCTGGGGCCCGGGAATGGCAGGTGGAGGATGGGAAGGCGCGCCTCCCAACTCATTCCTCGGGATCCTAACTCCCCGAGCCATACCCGCTCCCCCCAGACTGACTCCCCATGGCTGACCAAATGGGGCAAGTGGACAGATCCCCTGGACTTCAGGACCCGGTAAGTCACTCTGGGGCACTCTGTACTCAGGACTGCCTTTGTGTGGAAGGGGAGGCTTCTGTTGTCCCTCTACCAGGTACCTACCTGTCTGGTGTCTGCAATAAAAAGGAGTACGTATGTGGTGTGGATGTGTTTGTGGCTCCACGGCCCTGCGGCTACGGAGTCTGAATGAGCCCTAACCTGCAGCTCCGTGTTCGCAAGGTGTGTGGCCAGGCGGGAGGATGGATCTCAGTCTGGATTAGTGCCTATTCCAGAGGTCTTTATCTCTTGTTTTGTGCAGCAATGGGGGGACACAATATGGGAAAATTCTATTCAAAACCAACTGTTTTAAACTGTATGATACAAACTTTAAAAGGGTTGCGAGCATAAAACTGTGTTCTAAGTAAAAAAAAAAAAAAGGGACAGTTTAGACTTTTAAGGCTCTGTTTTGTGGTATGTTAACTCCACCCCTTTGCTGGGAGTGGAGGGGTGAAAGGTCAGCTGCCTGTTGGCATGGGGTAGTAATAACTTAAAATTCTCCTAAATCAAGTTAATCTCTGGTGAGCTTTCCATCCAGGACACCCCAGCCCACAGTCACTCTTGGGACCCGTCTTGCAGCTGCCGGAACAGCTCTGTTTCAGAGACGGTACCAGGTATCTGACTGTTGACTTGGTGCAGTCTGGGAGCCGGCAGCAGGAGCTGTTACTCAGTGTCGGGATGGATGGTGGCTTCTTCCCGACAGGCACTTTTTGTCCCAGACTACCTGGCCTACTCCCTGCTTCATCAGCTTCATAAAAATGCTCACACGAGGAAAACAGCTTAGAAGCTCTGGTCAACTGGTATTATATGACTGTGCTCCCCATGCTTGACAGAAATGTAACTCGGAGATGCTAAACTTGTACCTACAGCAATGCCAAAAACAGGGGCCCTCACAGCCACCAGAAATATAAAGAACAGGACGAAGCCTGTTTGGAGGCCCAGAGAAAGACCTTGCTAAGTTAATACCCAGCAGAGGCTAAGGATACCTGTTGTTACTGTTCGCAGGACTCAGGCTGGGTGGAGTCCTTCCATACCAGAACAAAAAAATCCAGAAAAGGCACCAGGGTTTTGCTGATTAAGATTTCATCCAGGTATGGGGTGCCTACCACTATTAAAAAATTAAGGCTGAAATTTAATGTGTTGCCTTGTTTAAAAATGTTGTCTTAATTTGGAGATTCTTAACAGGTTATTCCAAAATGTAAATCAAAAAATTGGCAGATAAAAAACATCACAAGTGTAAAAATATGTACTTGATAAAAAAGGTTAAAAAGGAAAGAGTTTTTTAAATAAGGAAAGAACATGGTTTGTAAAAATAACTTCATCCTGATGGCTAGTTTACTCTAGACTAGAATGGGGAAAAAAGTTTTGAGTAAGTTACAGAAGGTGTGAGGAAGTCACAGAATGGTATTAAAATTTTCTTTTGGTTACAAAACTATTAGTCTATTTTTCTTTGGCATGGAGTCAATTCGATCCTCTGTTAAAACAATGAGTTGGAGTAATCTATTATGTTCTCTTGATGTCTCTGTTAAATTCTAGTTTCTTAAAAAAACAGCTGAGTTGTTTGTTAAGAGGTATGGGTTATTTTAAATGTGTTTATTTTCGGGCATTTAAATAATCACCTTGTAGCAATGATAAAGTTTGGTCTATATTATGTCATCATGTTAAAAAATCTTGTTTCAGCCAGATGTTTTGGGTTTTGAGCCTTCTTGACATCCTTGACAGTCATTCCAAAAAAAAAATTAAAATTTCAAACATTTAAACTTCGACAATTTACAAATTGGCCCTTGGAAATTGTCGAAGAACATATGTCTCTCGTCTTGTAAAGACACCAACAAATTGGGCTATTTGGATTATATTAAGAGTACTGTCAAAATGTAAAGTGGTAATAAATTTTAAGTTTTAATATAAAGTAATATTGCTATAAATGTCTAACTACACATAATGGTTATCTTAAAAAAAAAGGGGTGGGGCTAAAGGCATAAAAGTGTTAAATACTTTATAAAATCCTACACCTACTTTCAAAATACTGTGTAAAGTAAACAAGTGCCTCTTGTTGAGTTTATAATAAGTTTAAACATGGCTATTTAAAGTCTTTTGTCATCCCCAGTTTTCTATAGGTTCTGATAAACTTTTTCCAGCCATGTCTATTGTATTCAGTATTTTGAAATGGTTCTGTAGACAGATAAAGCCAATAATGTATTACAGGTACCAACTAAAAAGCATGGTTAGCTAAGGTAAAAGCAAAAAAAAATAATTTAAATCAATTGGTGATTTACAAAAAAGTTAAAAATTTTAAAGGCTAATACTAAAACTGCTTTATTGTTCCATCTTGTGGGTTACGTTATATGTTATACAGATTGTATGTCTATATAAAAAGTTTAGTAAAAACTTTATTTTAATTGACTTATGGATAAAAATTATTCATAAATCTAAGCTGCCAAAATTAATCAAAAATACATTTTAATTCATGTGACCTAAATCTCTGTATCAGATGTTTTAAATCTGTTGGTTAAAAAAATAAAATCATTTTTATGCGTTTGTGTTTGGGTTTGCTAGTTACACTAGCTATGCCATGTTAAATATTAAAAAAAAAAAGTCTCCAAATACATGTATTCTTAAAATTTGTAAAAGGTATTGGACCTTCTGGTAAATGTTTCCCTAAGTTGTTATCTAATGGTTAAAATCACTTTTCATTTAATATTACTATTGTCAGCAAACAATCTGGGACTTACTCCCTCATTTCTCTATTCTCTTTAAAATGAAAAAATAACTATTCTAAAAAACTCTATAAATGTATAGTTTAATTTTTAGGTCTTATAAAAAAAAATGGCTAACATTTTCTGTAATAATAGTAAGAGAACACCTGCGCGGCCAGCTTTTGCTATGCCCTGTTGTCCATTGTGGTATTGCTGGAAAATGTCATCATTGTTTTGACGTAACCTACAGTGTAATCTCATTAGCTTGTAGGGCAACTGGTGGTGGTAATGGGCAATGCTGGGTGTCCTTGGCTTTATATGTGTATTATGTTGGATGTTGAGCTAGGTGATCCAGTGGCTACATTGGGTTGATTGTTGTACAAACCGCACCACTGCCTGTTCCTGAACCCTGCTGTCCTGCACTCCCCCTTTCCTCCACCTGGCCAGATGTGACCCCACCCTGACCCAGGTCCAGGAATATAACAGGGAAGTCTAAAGCTTAAAATAACAACCAGCCCCTACCCTGGAGTTGGCAGCATGTGTCTTATCAAAAGTGTACATAATAGTAAAAGCTCTGTGGGAGTTGGGCTCGGGGTTTGGGGGGGGCTTCCTCTCCTGGGGGCACTGCCCCCCCCCCCAGGTTCGAACTCGTAATAAAAAAACGACTCTACTAATTGGCTTCAACTCTGGTCTCTGGTGGTGTAATTTTCGGGGGACCACGGACTGCGGACATAACAATAGTATAGCCAAAAGGAAAACTTAAATTATAATTTCACAACTAGGCTTACTTTGCCATGGGCACAGTAAACAGGCAAAACCTTTCAGACCAAACATAAAACAAAGTTTAAAAACTATCAATACGTGCCTGTGACTGTAAACTAGTTTAGACTACAAAAATTAGAGACTAAAATTAAACACCCCCTTGACTTGCATCCTCTGGTCTGCTTTAACAAAAAAACAAAAACAAACAAAAAAATATAATAAAACTAGACCTCAAAAACTATGTAAAGACAGGTGGCAGGCCTATTAAAGGCTGCTCCGTACAGTAATCGGCCATTAAGGAGACCCAACAGGCCAGTCCACTGCATTGGTTTTCGACGTAAAAATTCAGGGCTTCTGCAGAGGTCAGCTTATAAAGAGCCATGACAACTTGCCAACCAAGAGCTGGATCACCAGAAAAGGACCTGCCCTGGAGTCGAAGGACTTCAGGTCAGAGCCACAGACCTTGTTGGCTCTAAGCTGAGAAACTCGGCCCGGCTTCCGAGGTAACCACCGCTGCAGAGGGGACGGCAAAGTAGGGTCAACACTGCAGGCAGAACTGTACATTTCCTGTTAGGGATGCCGCCTGCCTTTACCTGGCCAGCTCCCTCCCAGACCAGCTAGGTGATAAAAGTCAACAGGGTGCCTTCCCAAGGAGGGTCACACCTCTCTTGGGATGTACCCCATGTAAAAAATAAATAGGTCTGGGCCTCATAGTAGCCAAGGCCTTAAAGCCTCTTCTGTCAGTTTCTATTTGGCTTAGACAGCATCTTTCTGTCCTTTGTTATAGACCCTGACTAAAAGACAAGGGTCAACACTGTCCTGCTATCTCAATACTAGCCTCTAAACAAGCAGGCCACTAGAGTGGGCAGAAGGGGACCATGATTGGTCCCCATAGTTACTAGAAGAAGGGGGGAATGAAGGAATAAAAATTCTGAAATCTGCCCCTTTAATATTAAAAACTACTTCACTTGCTTTCCTTTCACTCTTTTTGTTATGCTGTCTCCTATTCACCGTTCACTCCTTTTATTATGCTTTCTCTAAACAAAAAACTTTAGCGGGACCCTACCCTGTTCTTTCCCTACCCTGTTTTGCTTAGTTAATGGCTCCTATCTGTTTTGTGTCACAAAAGAGTCAAAACACAGACCTGTAACTTTCTTTGTGTAAGCCTTGTGATGTAAACTCCCACCACTTCCCTAGACTACTCTCATGACCTAAGTGACCCTCCCCTTATCACTTATTAGGTGATAAAAAGCCCCTTAATCCTCCCCTTATCACTTGTTATGTGCCTGGTACTAGATGCACTCGTAAAACAACTGTCTTGACATGTACTGATTGTCAGCTCTGTAATGTATAAAAACCCCGACCATTTACTCTTCAGGGCCGCCTGTTCTTGGACGAGCGGGGGCCCCAGCATGCTGGTTTAATAAACTACCCCTTTGCACTATTGCATGAGAGTGGTTTCTTGGAGACAGTCTTTTGGGCAGCCCTTCTCGGACTCTAACAGTATATACTGAATCGATCTTCTGTATATAAAGATAATTGCAAATGATTAAAAAATCTTGGTGTATAGATAATTAATCAATGCTTAAAAAAAAATCATGTAGGATCTCTGTTCTTAATGTGCTGTACATTGTGAATTAATACTATAACTAGTACACCAACAGTATTTTCACTTTGTGTCTCTATGTGAGGGCAAACTGTTCAAATCTTTACGTAATATGTACTAAACTGATCTTCTGTGTATAAAGAGAATTGAAAATGAAAAAAAATACTATACAGCAGCAAAAAAGCAATGAAATCTGGTCATTTGCAACAAAATGGAGGAATCTGGAAAACATCATGCTGAGTGAAATAAGAATGAAGGGCAACATTGTCATAGCACAGGAAGACTCTGCTAAAGATCTTGGTGTTTTTATGTTAAATCTTTGGCTACTTGTCTCCAAGCTCCCTCTTGATCAGCAGATGTTAGCATTGTTTGGCCCTCTGAAAGATCCACAAACAAAATGCCTTGAGCATCTCAAGAAGCTGGTTTGATGACCTTGTTCTTTAGGGGTGTGTGTTTGCTGTGAGTGAACCACTTTCACCTGTGGGTAGTCCTTGATTTGATTGTGCTGAGTCTACTGGATCATCCTGGGGGAGATGGTTCAATCTCCTGTTGTGGTTCTTCCAATAATGCTTCAGGATCTTGTTCACACTTGTTTAAAAGTTCCACTGAGTGCTCCGCTCTTCTTGTAACTGATCTGGGGGTGAGTTTTAGCACCCAAATGACAGAAAGTTTGTGCCACTTTTGTTTTCAGTTAGAATATGTGAGCTGAATTGACATGACTGTGTGTTGAGTATTATTTCCTCTGCTAATTGTCAGTCCTCTTCAGACGGGCATGGACAATTGTTTTCTTCCTCCCCAAATGATCCATCTCCCAAGGCTGCATCTTGAACATCATTTTGTCCTTTCTTCAAATGAGTTATCTATCAGCAATCTGCTGATTTCTTCAGGGTGTTGTCACTGTACCTTTCTGTAAACCATCAGTGATTTATCGCTCTTCCACTCAAGCTTCACTATAAATTTGATTTTTGTCCTTGCTTCAGTTCTAGCAGAATCCCCATTGCTCTGATAGGGGCTCTTTTAAAATTGAGCCTATCCTTCTTAGTAGTGCAAACTAGATCTTGTTCAAATATAATGAATTAGTACAAGTTTGTTTTGAAACAAAAGACTTTTTAAACACCTGTACAATTTCTTTCATAATACAAAATTTTCATGAACATTTTATTTATTGATTGATTTATTTTTATTTTTTGATAGGCAGAGTGGACAATGAGAGAGAGAGACAGAGAGAAAGGTCTTCCTTTTCCGCTGCGACTGGCGCACTGTGGCTGGTACACTGCGCTGATCCGAAGCCAGGAGCCAGGTGCTTCTCCTGGTCTCCCATGTGGGTGCAGGGCCCAAGGACTTGGGCCATCCTCCACGGCACTCCCGGGCCACAGCAGAGAGCTGACCTGGAAGAGGAGCAACCGGGACAGAATTTGGTGCCCTGACAGGGACTAGAACCTGGTGTGTTAGTTCGGAATTTATTTTAAAACAATACAGATAGGGTAGTTATTATCACAGATTACTCTGTTCTACTGAGATCAGATATACAAATGCCTTAAAGAACCCCGCAAGCAAACATCACAAAAGGCTATTTAAAAACAAGTCATACTAAGTCAGCACAGTGGCTATGCCAGACTTCTGTCAGCCTTCCCCTCTGTGTCTGCTCTCACTGGTTTCCAGATCCCATCTGTATTTCTACTCACATTTTTCTGCAAAACAACATTGGATATCCTTGCTCTCAGATCCTCTGCTTCTATTGGTTTTAACCCGTGTAGCACTTCATCTGAAGGCGTGGCATATGTGGATAGGTAATGGGCACAATATTAGGATCACTCCTAAGACATTCTCCAGAAGGGAGAGTTTTAGTAGAGTTGAGAAAATCTCTTAGCTCATTTTTACACATATATTAAGCACTGTCCCTTACCAAGAAATCTCAAGAAGTCAAACGTGGCTTTAAAAATTCAGACTATGAGAACTTACAAAGTCGATTCCAGTAAAAATAATCAAAGAAACCATGAAATTTTCCTAAAGCATATAAATAAAAACCCTAAATGCAATATTCAAGTGTTTCAGTTTTATATGACAACTTTGAATGAAACAGAAATACCAGTGAAGTAAAATTCAGGGAAATTTAAGCAGTACTTGGAATAAACTTTTATTTCAAGCCTTGTATGTTAATAAGCTTTCAATTTTAGTTCATATTGAAACATTCAATGACCAGGCATATTTTCTTTCATAAGCAAGTAAGATGACTGTCCCTTAGTGCATGGTTCAATGTAAGAGGTATTTTGTCTAAACAAAATTTACTTGGGTGAGACAGAACCCTATATAAGATATGGAATACTGCAATTTACTAATTCTGGCCCCGAAAGTCTTGACAGCAATTCATAAATTCTGCATATCTATAAAAATATGTTTTGATTTTTATTTAAAAAATGAAATAATATGGTAATTTGAGACTGTTTGGAGTGTCCCTTTAAAACTATTACTCAGATTATATAATCATATGCTAATAAATAAAAATTAAAATGAACATTCTAAATTAATTTCCAATTCTCTTTTCACTGAAATGGAAGAAAATCAGATGTGCCTTATAAAGTATCTTATAGACTAATTCCTCTGCCTCAAAAATATTTCTCCAACATCTCCTTTGAATCAGGCACTGTACTAGGCATTAGGCAGAGAACAATGGATTCTTCTGGAACACATCATTCCTGTAGTTTCTAACTAATGTGGTCTCCATGATATAAAATTCTTCCTGCATGCGCTGTTTTATTTATTGGAGGGTGGGGAGGTGGTATAATAATTTTACATGGACATTCAGTTTCTACTTCTGGATTTGTTCAGAGTGAATTTGAAGTGGAGTGTATGCATGTAACCTTTAGGAAGTTAATTGTGCTAGTACCACTATTCAGTACCTATGATCACTTACTGTCCTACTTAGGACCTCTCTTCATCCTTACCTTTTCCAGAAATTTGCTGTTAACCCTCAGCCCACTGTGTTCCACAAAGCAGCTCCTGCCGCTTTCTGACATGTTCTCATGGTAAAATGAATGAACAGAGTGTGATTTCTCCTGTGGCTTACTCATAGGAAGAACAACATTTCCTTGGTTTGTGAGTTGAGAACATCTTCTTCCACTGAACACAACTTTGGTTGCCATGATATCCCATGTCATACCATTAACTGTATCTTGGAAAAGGAGTTTCCAGTGTTTCTAGTTAACCACGGAGTGCCATCTTCATGTCTTCTACGGTGGTACATCTAGATGATAAGAAACAGAATTTATAGCCATCATTTTTAAAATTATCATGTATAAATGTATCTGAAATACATTATCTTATCAAACCTTAATGAGCTAGGCTGCACAATATTCTGATTTGAGCAGCATCAAATCAAAATCTCCTGCAGATGGAGGAAGAAAAAAATTACTGCTTAAACATCAAAGAGCAAGTGAACTAACAGGTCATGGGCGAATGCGGCCAAATAGGATGACATAATTTCTGAATCACTGGAAGCAGCACCATTCTATATTTTTCATTAAAGCTGAATGAACTGGTTGTTATGAATCCACATTGTGTTCAATGGGAAACCAATCAGGGAACCCCCTGGTGTGTTCTAAGCCCCAAGACAGAGGGGAAGCTTCAAACGGTTATAAAAAGGAAGCAATAAGGGGTTCCTTTAATTTTAGTTACTATGTTTGTTCTCTTTTTGATTTGCCCATAAAATTGGCCAAGAATCACTTTGAACTGGCTTGAAACACACCACCAACAAAACACTCACCATATTTGGACCAAGATGAATTCTTAATCGGAAACACACAGCAATGAGATGATAACAGTTTCTGATGAAACCAAAGAGAAAATATGGAAACACCACTATTCGGAAAAGAAGAAAGGAAATAACCCTTGTTACTCAGTTATTTTAGGTTTAGAATTTTAACTGTTGAAAGTAATGGGAAATGATGATGTGTTAAAGAGATTGGTATACATGGGCACACACACACACACACACACACACATACTACCTCTCTTCCCAGCTAGTGCCTACTCAGCTTTTTCAATAATATAAATTATAATGAAAAATGTAAAATACCAGTCTTTGATGATCTATTACCCTTTTGAAAATTTTTACATTTTAATAGTAACTATTGCTGTTTTTAAAATTCTCTCTTTTAAAGCTTTGATTATTTACTGTGAACTACACTAAGGAAATACTAACTTGATACAGCAAAACCTATTATTATGATTTTGAAATCTGAGTTCAAATTTATACAAGTCATGATCCTTATAAATTAGGTTAAACCAGTCCTTCAGTAAGTCAGAAATTATCCGATGTCTATAGATTGTCAACACTAGGCATGTCATAAGGGAATTTTAAACCACATTCCACTGAAAAAGTAGAAAAAACGACAGTGGGTAAATAATAAATATAAAAATAATTTTTATGGTGAATAAAACTCATTCTAGAAATGTTGAAATGCAAATGTGTCCAATGCTTTTTGTTGATAATAATATTTATTGTGTAACTTGGAGTACTTACTGACATAGGAAGTAGGTGAATGGCAGAGAGATGGACAGGAACAGGAGCTATTGTGGAAACAATTTTTCTAGCACTGGAGTTAGAATGTCTAAAGGACTGAGATGGGAAAGAATGAGGCCTTTTTTATTAAAGCAAAGAAACCAGAAGTTGCTGAAACTCAAAAATAGATAATGAGATTACAGATAAAAGTAGGATCTAGATTGAAATCTGATAATGCATTGGTGAAAAATCTGAATCCTGGCTCAAGCACATCAGAAGCCAAAGCCTTTAAACTTAGAAGTAGAGAGTTTCAGTTGTTCACTTAAAATATATTTATTTATTTGAAAGCAGAGTAATGAGGGGGGCAGAGAAAGAGTAAGTGAATGAATAAATGTCTTTGATTCACTAGTTCACACACCCAAATGCCCTCAATTGTCAGAGCTGAGTTAAGCTAAAGCCAGGAACCTGGAGCTTTATCCGGTTAACCCTTGTGGGTACCAAAAACGCAGGCAATAGAGCCATCATCTGCTGCTTTCCCTGGCACATTAGCAGGAAGTCTGTTTGGAATAACTGGAGCTTTGACTCGAACTAGCATTCTAATATGGGATGCATCTATCCCAAATTGTGGCTTAACCAGCTGTACCACATGCCCAATCCAAAGTTGTTCACTCTTACCACTGGCAGCATAGGGAAGCAGATTGAAGAGGATAATTCTGGAGGCCAAGAGATGAGTTAGGAGGTAATTTCAATAATTAAGATTAGAGATAATGGTGAATGTGGACAGAGGAATGATAATGGTAATGGAGTTGTAGATGCATATTGGTACAGGATTTAATAACATAATTGACAAAATGTGGAGATGAGGAAGAAGGACGAATACACAGGGATCTCTGACTCATGGCTTAAAACAACTCTGTAAGGGCCAGTACTGTGGCATAAGCAAGTAAATCCACTGCCTACAGTGCCAGTATCCCATACGGGTGCCAGTTCAGGACCTGGCTGCCTCACTTCCTATCCAGCTTCTGCTATGACATGGGAAAGCAGTGGAATATGGCCTGAGTCCTTGAGATCCTGCACCCATACGGAAGACCCGAAAGAAGCTCCTGGCTCAAGGCTACGGATCAGCCCAGCTGTATTCATTGCAGCCATTTGGGAAGTGAATCAGTAGATGGAAGATCTGTCTATGCCTCTGCCTCTACCTCTCTGTATCTTTCCCTTTCAAATAAATAAATAAATCTTTAAAAACATAAAAAATAAAAAAACCTCAGTCATTAATGCTGTCATTTATTAGGGGAAGTATGCATTTTGGGAAAAGAGTGACATGGAAAGAGGGCACATGTAAAAGGATAATATAAGTTTTCTATAGAAACTTAAAAGCTGTAATATAATTACTGGGTCCTTGTCTTACTTCATCCTATGAGTTATTTGCTTGGATGAGATGTAGCTTGGTTTACCAAGAAATACTCTCCAATAAAGGGACCTTCTTCTCCATTGCTCTCTATACTTGTAGATAAATGAAATACTAAGAACATTTTCTTGACTGTTGGTTAATGGGAGTTTCTTGATATCATGTAAGGTCTCATGATAGGTTCCTCTGGAGCTCAACTGTCAGAAGGAAGCTGGACTTCCTTGGCAATAGATCAGAGATGCTAAAGAAAACTCTTGCCAAGTTCCCCCAAGGAATATAAACAGAACCTGAATAGCTACCAGAGTGTGGCTGTGCTCAAAAGAAAAGAAAAATCAATAGTTTAGGATGTCCAGAGGCAGAAAATGGGGAATGGAGCATGATAAAAAGACATTAGGTTTAATAATTTGCATTTGGATGTATACAGTATATAAAAATGGTAGAACTGGTAGTCACAACCGTGAAAAGAAGAAACCCAAGGAGACATTAATATCAGTAATTAGACTGATAAAAAGAGGAGTATCTGAGAAAGGAGAATAAGAAGAATTGACTAATGAAGTAGGAAGAAAACTACATCACTGTGTTTACACAGTAACCCAGAGCCTTGGGCATGTGCTTGTCAAAAGGGAAGGTGTGATCAGCCAGGTAGACTGCTGTGAGGAGTTGTAACTGTTAACACAGGATCTGTTTACTTCTTTTAAAAATAAGTTCTTTAGTTCAAAACAATTCAATGACCTACTGAGAATCAAAAGTGGTTATTCAGTGGTCTCTAAGATTCAATAACAAGTTTAGAAAAATTTAAGTTTCTAAAATACTTCTAAATTATACTTCCCAGATTATGTGTAAAATATACTTGTCAGTCAAGTGGAGAAATTATAAAATGAACTGAATGTTTCCCCTAAATTGATGTTTCGTTTCATATATTATCAATTTTGAACTCATTTCCTGCAGGTCTGAGGGTAGAGTCCAGAGTTGTATTTCTGGTGTAGCAGTCATTTCTGATGTCATCAAACAGTTTTTTTTTTTTTTTTGACAGGCAGAGTTAGACAGTGAGAGATAGAGACAGAGAGAAAGGTCTTCCTTCCGTTGGTTCACCCCCCCAAATTTGCCACCATAGCCTGCGCTGCGCCGATCTGAAGCCAGGAGCCAGGTGCTTCCTCCTGGTCTCCCATGCGGGTGCAGGGCCCGAGCACTTGGACCATCCTCCACTGCCTTCCCAGGCCACAGCAGAGAGTTGGATTGGAAGAGGAGCAACCAGGATAGAATCCGGCACCCCAACTGGGACTAGAACCCGGGTTGCTGTTACCACAGGCAGAGGATTAGCCTAGTGAGCCACTGCGCTGTCTGTCAGCACACTGTTTTAAAATATTACCATGATCACATTAATGTTCTTTAAAGGATAAAGAGTCATACCTAACACCACTGTGGGGCTTGGGCCCATGAACTGTGTTAGTCTTTCACTGCATTGATACCAGTCTAGTCATGAAATAAAATGTAAATGTATATGTGGGAGTAAATTTGTACAGATGACTATTCATCTGTTTCAGGAAATACACTGATGTGTGAGATTCAGAGAAATCAACAGAAATACATACATACATACATACATATATATATATATATATATATATATGAGTGCTTGCATGATAAATGCTAATTATAACAACAATTCATTTAAAATTAATTAAATAGCCATGAGTCCTTCAGTGTGGTTCGTATAAAGATCATATAAAGTTTAAGTAAACTTTTCAAATACTAAGGTATAACCAAACTGAAATGTAAACTTGTAATTGTTTTTTGAATTCATTTTAATGAATGCAATGAACTGTTCATAACACAATTTTCTGGTAGAATTTGTTTATGGTAGCTCATGAAACTAAAATAGATTTGCATTTCCAGTTCGAACAAAATATATCTAAGTGTGCAAGTTTGTTCAAACTTCTACTTACTGAAATTAAACCCCTTCTTAGATCTTCAGTAAAAAGATATACCTTTCAATTCATTACTTCATACTTTTAAACTTAGGAAATTAACTACTTTTGAGTCTTCTGGATGTTCTCTTTATGTAATATTTAGTGCTTTTAAAACATGTTATAGGGGCCAGCGCTATGGCACAGTAGGTTAATCATCAGACTGCGGAGCCCGCATCTCATATGGATGCGGGTTCTAGACCCAGCTGCTCCTCTTCTTATCAAGTTCTCTGCTATGCCCAAAGTGCTTGGGCCCCTGCACCTGCATGAGAGACTTGCTAAAAGTTCCTGGTTTCTGGATTCAGATCAGCACAGCTCAGCCACTGTGGCCATTTGGGGAGTGAACCAGTAGATGGAAGACTTTTCTCTTTCTCTCCCTCTCACTGTCTGTAAATCTACCTCTCAAATAAATAAATAAAATCTAAAAAAAAAAAAAGTTAGAGGAATTTGTCTTCCTCTATTGTCAGTTATGATGAAGACACTATGCTTCATACAAAAATTAAAGTTTCACAATTTTCCATGTTTCTAAATCTAAACTATTATTTTAAGATTTTGAGGTAATACACAACTAACCTATCCAATTCATTATCTCTTTAACCTAAGCAATTCACAGTAATATCCTAAGACTTTTCACCCACTTTCTACCTCAATGTTCATATCAGTAAAATATCTAAATGGATTTTTGCAAAGATTTATTTATTTATTTGAAAGGCAGAGCTACAGAGAGCCAGAGGCAGATAGAGAGGACAAGAGGTCTTCAGTCAGCTGATTCACTCCCCAGATGGCCACAATGGCTGAAGTTGCACTAATCTGAAGCCAGGAGCCAGAAGCTTCTTCCTGGTCTCCAATGCAGGTTCAGGGCCTAAAGATTTGGGCCATCTTCTACTGTTTTTCCAGGCCATAGCAGAGAGCTGGATCAGAAGTGGAGCAACTGGGACTTGAACCAGCACCCATTTGCGATGTCGGCATTGCAGGCAGCAGCTTTACCTGCTACACCACAGCGCTGTACCAAAATTT
Organism: Sylvilagus floridanus; assembly: GCA_949820135.1. Classification (NCBI taxonomy): domain Eukaryota; kingdom Metazoa; phylum Chordata; class Mammalia; order Lagomorpha; family Leporidae; genus Sylvilagus; species Sylvilagus floridanus. Next base: position 28,778,208 of record OX463236.1, on the reverse strand, counting down.
TTTTTTTCTTTTTTTAGTATGGACAACCTATCACTCCAGGTAAATACACAATGAAGCTAAAGTGGAGGAGAAGGTGGAAAAGGAAAAGGGGAAGGGGAAGGAGGTAATGGGAAGAGAAGGGAGGAGGAGGCAGAAGAACTGTAACCATAAAGGATCCTTGTGAGATCTGGCAAACCATATTAGATTTGCAATATTGAAATCCCTAGAATCTGAATCTTCCTAGAGAAAAACATAAATAGAGAATCTTTCTTGAAAACAAATGATCTGTTGCAAATCCAGTTTATTCTGCTAAAATGTCATTAGACTTTAAAAGAAATTGAGGCATTTTCTGATCACTTTAGAAACTAAAACAAAATATTTTGTCTGAGTTAATTTTAGTCTTAGAACATACATTAAATTCAATCTGACTTTATTATCTTGGACATCTTTAACCAAACCACTCAGCGACATTATCAGTTACAGATTTCTTCCCAATTTTATGCCTGAGATGACTAAGGCAAGAGAAATTAAAAATGTGTAAAACTCACACGGTGGGTTAATGATGTAGTGAAAGTAGAAAATGATACCTTTGTCTTCTTTTGAGCCATTACCAAACAAACTCTAAAACAACTTTGCATTATTATTGGTTGGAGAATTAGACCTTTAGAAACCAGATATTTTAATGAGCTATCAGTAGGCTATTCTTAAATGATTAAAATAAACCTTTAAAATAGAATGTGTAAACACAAAAATCTCATCCTTTGTGCAAGTGTTCAGCAAAGAAATATAATTCCTAAACTTATTTCTTAACATTCCACCCCCTGCCATTTATTGCAGCTCCTTTGACAGGGAGCTTCATGACTTGTTATCAAAGTTATGCACATTTATGTGATTTTCCCACCTATCACTTGTATTTGGTTTATCTAATCTCTCGCATTTCCTCATTGATTCAGTTATTTGTGCTAAAACAGTGTTAGGTGCTGGTTTACGAAGATAAATAAAACATGGTCCCTTCCTTTAAAATGATTATAGTCTGAAAGGGAGAGACAGAATCAATTAAACAAAATAGTGTTTTACAAGTGAAATGATAAATATTTCTACAAGAAAAAAATAGGGAGAGTATGAAAAAGGGAGTCAAGAGAAAATCACAGAAAATACATTCAGTCCATCTAGACGGGTGTTCAGTTCACTTAAGGATTAGTTAAAGGGGGCCGGTGCCATGGCTCATTTGGCTAATCCTCCACCTACGTCGCCAGCATCCCATATGGGTGCCGGGTTCTAGTCCTGGTTGCTCCTCTTCTAGTTGTTATGAGTTAGTGGTTGTAGACAGCGCAGTTGTGGTTTAACCAGAGGGATGAGGTACAGGAGTCAGAGGTCACGAATATAAAAGACTGTAGATGAAGAGTTATGGAGGATGAGGATGTGTGAGTCTTCATTGGAAACTTTTAATACCTCAGAAAGGCTTTTTGGACCCACACCACCAAGTTTAGGTCTGTCTGAGAGAGAGAAAATCATAAATTATCCAAGGATTTTTACACATAATTGCTAATGAGTTGACCTAGGTCACTGGTTGTCCTTCCACCCTGTGGTGTATCCGACATCACCTTCCCATTCAGAGTTGAAGTTTGAAAGGTTTGGGCTGTTGCAATTTTCAAAACTGTTCGCAACACCTAGCAACAAATCTGAACCTGGTTGGGAACATAGTAAAAAACATTAATCTCAACACCACTATGTGCGAGGGATTTGAACCTGACCAGAGAAAGATGGAAAAAAATAATCTTTGTTGGAACCAATTACTTACCATAGATTTCCTTCATCCTATTAAAATATGTAACTTTAAACAGAAACAGAATAACTATTCTGAAACCATCAAAAAACTTTAATATATATAAAGGGAAGGCTGCAGGGTCAGAATTCACCCTGCTGGACCAGTGCTCCACAGTGAAGAAAATATTTAAATTTCTTGTGAGTTTTTCTTGAGTTGAACTGTTAGAAATAAGCTGATCATTTAAATATTCTGATGGCTATCAATCAAGTGAGGTCTTCGAAGCAAACCCAAGTTGTATATTCTCACAGTCTAAACAGATTAGGCAAATCACAATAATCCACAAATCATACAGTATTAGGCTTTTCCTTGTTGAGATAACAAAGAAACAGTGATAAAGAATGAAAGATATGTTATTGAGCAATCATACTGTGCTGCTACAAGTTAGGGAAATAATACATATACTCAAATAAGAAAAGACTTCATTCAAAAGGATTATTGTAGTCCAGAGAAAGGGACTATTTGCATCGGTGGGAGGAATATTATTGAAGATAGAAATCTCTCTTGAGATCTGCAAGTGTATCAAATGTCATACAGAAAAGAGCTTTTATGGGATGAACAAGTTTAGAGCAACCTGAGAGAGGGGTAGCAGGTGGCATGATTAGATGCGTGATCAGTATGTGATTTGTACTGAAAGTCTGCTTTTTCTAAGGAGGGGATAGGAAGGATTGTTTGCTGCCAGCTCGGGCTGACGAGGGGTCCAAGTTCAGTGGACTGGAAAAATGAAAGAAATTTGATCAAGTTAGAAGGTATTTGGTTAGTTGATAGCCAAGAGTTCAGTGAATCATTTATGAACTTGGAAATGGGAATTTGGAGGATCTGTGGCTGTGTCTGGCCTTATTAAAAAAAATTTGCTTATCCAGGAGTCTTTTCTAGTTGTATGTGAAAGCCTGGTTCTTTTGTGTCAGCCTTTCCTTGAAACACAAAAAAGTGGATGTCTTTCTTAATCCCTGTCCCTCCTAATCTTTAGGATCATAGTGCTCATGATGTAAATTTCAACATTGTCACAACTCACACATCATTTTGTTCTTGCTGAAAATCATACTCTGCATTTCCCATGGATGTTTTTTGTGTATAGGTACTGTGACTATTCCCTGCAGCACAAGATGGGGTCACAAAGAATTAATTATGATACACTCTCTTTTTAAGAAATTGCCTAAATAATAAGAAGGAACACTAATCTTTTTGGTAAGTCACTGATTGTATTGGAAATAATTTTTATTTCCACTTTTTCACTTATTTGATGGAACGTTTTAAATTTAGGAGGAAAATTCCCTAAAATAAATGATTTGTTTTTATATTAATTTTCTCATTGTTTATATGAGATTGGCATACTAATTGTTCAAAGTTTTAGGAAAAGGACAAATAACTTCCCATGTTACACTTAGTTCTTTGATATCTGGATAATTATTGGTGAAGTGTAAAACACCTTTTACTGTTCTTGCATTCCAGTGATGTTGCATTTAGTAGGACATCCAATATCTAATGCATCTGGAAAGGATATTGTAAAGATAAACAAGTTTCTAACTAAACTCAGAGAAATATTATTTATTTGAAAAAAAATGACAGAAGAAAAGAGAGCGAAAGATCTCTTATCTACAGGTTGATAACCCAAATATCTGCAACAGCCACGTCTAACCAGGCCAAAGTGGGAAATGGGGAACTCTACCCTTTTCTCCCACATGAGTGGCAGTCCAAACATTAGGACTGTCTTCCATGGCACAACAGCCAGCATTGGGCCAGGCTGAAGCCAGGAGCCAGTAGCTTCATCCAGGTCTCTCATGTGAGTGGCAGGGCCCCAAACACTTAGGCCATCTTCTGCTGCTTTTCCAAGGCCGTTAGAAGAGCACTAGATCAGAAGTAAAGTAGCTGGGTCTCGAACCCATGCCCATGGGTGACGCCAGCGTCATAGGCAGTAGCTATACCACAATGCTGACTGTGTCTTGTGATTTATGTAGCAACAATTAGTTGCTAGACATTTGATGAAGCAAAATTTAAGCCCCCAAAAGTGAGTGAACCAGAGAAGAGGCTATTTTTAAATCAACTATGATAATGAAAAATTTAGAATATAAGTTAAATATAAAAGAAGTTTAAACATGACAGTAGAGGAGTTGGAGTGCCCACTGCATTTTATATTTGCAATATCCATTTAACACGGTGGCTAGTATACAATAATACCACACACATTTTTTGTTTGGTAAGCTCAGTATTGATCTTTGGCTATTTTAAAGTACTGAGTGGGCATGTCCAGAGGCAAAAGTTGGATTGTCTGTCCACCAACTAGTATTTTGAGGAGAAAGGACTGTATGTGTATTTCATACCATCAGCATGTCTCAGTATATGTGCCAGTCTGATAGCAAATGACACAGTGGCTGGCAGTAGTAGAACACACACACACACACACACACACACACACACACACACACACACATATATGTTTTCTTAATGCAGAAAAGTTAAGTCATTTATATCAAGCATGCCTAGCTTATTTGGGATATAAAGTTCATAAAAGGCCATCAATTCATTGAGAAGCTGTGTTATGAGGCATCATGCTACATTATCTGTTAGTAAAACTATCCTTGAACCAATTATGTGGTTATAAGAACTGCAAGACAGATGAACTTAAATCACTTTATAGTTATGCAAAAATGCATCACTGAAATGTATTCTTTTAACTTGATGTGATTCATGCAAATTTGGAAATAAAGGAAGACCATGGAATGAGAACAACCATAGGCAGTTTATCAAGAATTACTAGCCATGATCATTTGCATATGAAAGAGGCTCAAAAACAGACAAGACATGAGAAAGCTTCATGGGGTGGATATGAGGACAAAGTTGGGGGACAGGTTTCAAGAATGCTGAGTTTGGAGGTCCTTGACATGGAGAACCAGGAGATGGGCTAACTACAAATGAAGAATATTAGGTAATTGGTTTGGAGAGCATATATCACGTCACTTGGTTCTGAGATAGAAGCAAGGTTAATAATTATAATAGCAATGATAATGATGATGATGATGATGAAGGTGGCAGTTCTTACCAATCCCTAATCGTTAAGAGCCAATTGATAAAGAGGTTATGGATCAGCTTTCTGGTCTGGCTACTAGAGAGATCTATTTTCATATTTGGTCTATTATTTGTGTATATATTCATGCTCTTAGAAAGTTATTAAAAATGGAGGACTTATTTAATAATTTTGCATTTTGAAAGTTTATTTCAAGAAAAAAATTCTCAAAATTACAGTTTGAACAAGTTGACAAACAGAATATGATGTTGGTTTAATTACTCCCAATGGGCACCTGTACTAGGGAAAAGTATAACTTGTCAGAATTGGCTACATTAGTACTGCTACACTAGGTCCTTGCAGAACTGTGCTCGATATGTTCATTTTCTATTAAAGAACACATACTTAGTCCCTTATAAGAAACACTGCTACACATCAGTTATTTTCAAGTTTTCATGACTATCCTCTCGATAGCGTGACAACATTATCTAATATAATGATGATATCTTGGGAATTTTTTATCTCAGTGTAGAAATAATTTTTAAAAGTCCTAAAGATTGAACCTTGATTATATTTTGCAATGTCATTTATGCTCTGTAGTATCAAGTAATAGAAAACAACAGCAACCAGAGAGAAAGCTCCAAAGTCAAGACAACCATATAAAATATGGAGGGGCTGAAGTTAAGAAATAATGTGTACGAAAATGATATGTGGATAATTAGAAGTGCAAACAGGATAAATGTTGAAGGAATTGAAATGATAATCATAATGCATTAGGTTGAAGTGATGCTTTTATTCAGAGAAATGCCTCTAACATAAATTGCTATTAAAAAAGAAGAAAATAAGGAAATGTTAGGGATATCTTCCCACTTCAGATTATGAGGCAGCTTGATTTTGATAAAGATCGTCAGGGCTGTTGAGGCACAGCTTGCAATTTTATTCTTTTTAGTATTTTCTTTTTCTACTTAATACCATTGGTTGAACTCTTTAACACACAATTATTCTTAGGATTTTAAATCCAACTGAAAATTGATCCCTGTTTGAAAATAAGAGTGGGAATGAGATAGGGAGTAGGTGTACAGTTTGGCACACTCTCGTTTGGACTTACCCACAAGAGTAAAGCTAGAAACGTACCATGGAACTCCAAATCCCATTAAGTTGGCAGGTATCAATGCCATCTTACTAGTTAAAGTGATCAGTTTAAGTTTGTAGTTGATCATAAAGATAGGATTAACTGTCCAAGGGATCACATAAATAGGACCAGTGTCTGCTAATAATAATTGATAGAACTAAAAAGGGGAGAACGATCCAACATGGGAAGCAGGATACACAGCAGACTCATAAATGGTAAATTCTCTAAACAGTATTCTGGCCTCAGAATCAGTCCTTAAGGTGTTCAGATCTGGCTAAAAAGCCCATGAGATCTGTGTAAATGAGATTTCAGTAGAAAGAGTGGGTCAACAAAGTAGGAGGCACCTTTCTCTGAAGGGAGGAGAGAACTTCCGCTCTGATTAGGGCCTTGTCTGAATAAGGTCAGAGTCTGTGAACTCAAGAGGCTTCCATTGCCTTGGCAACTTATGACAAGAGCCTCCAGTGAGTACTGACATCATAAATAATAGTGTCAATTGTTAAATCAACAACAGGAGTTACTGTGCACTTACTCCCCATGTAGGATCTCTGTCTTTAATATGTTGTACTATGAGAATTAATGATAAAAACAGTTTTCAAACAGTACTTTATACTTTGTGTGTCTGTGTGGGTGCAAACCATTGAAATCTTTACTTAGTATATACTAAGTTGATCTTCTGTATATAAAGATAATTAAAATGAATTTTAATGAAGAATGGGATGGAAGAGGGAGTGGGAGATGGGATGTTTTGTGGGTGGAGGGTGGTTATGGGGGGAAAAACGGCTATAATCCAAAAGTTTTTTTTTTGTAATTTATATTTATTAAATAAAATTTTCCAAAAAAAGATAAGGATAGTCAGGAAGCACTATGCAATTAATAAATTAAAGTGTGAATTTTGTAAATAGAACTTCAGTTATTTCTCTGCAACAATACATCAAAAATTATAGATAATGATTGAGTAGGACATCATTATTACTTCTCTTAATAATTATGATTTTTCCCACCTGGTTTCTTGCTCCCATGTGCACCTCCTTATATTCTATTCTCTTTCAGAGACTCTTTTAGCAAAAGCCTGCAATTATGGCACTCCACTGCTCAAAATCCTCTATTGTCCCATTCAGAATAAAAGTCAATGTCATCCAAGGCCCCAACAGTCCAATGCAGTTATAGTTATCCCCTAATCCCACCACATCCCGTCTTCACCTCTGAAACCTTTTCCTCAGGGTGTTGGTCACTGTGTTCTGGTCAAAAAGTCTCCCTACTGAAATACAATCCTGCTCCTCTCCATGGTATAGCTGTTTGTTTCTCTGCCTAAACTACTCTTCCCCCAATGATTCTTAAGACTTTCCCCTGGACTTCTTCACCCTCACCCAGTGATATCACAATATCAGAAGTGTCATCTTAGCAACAACTGTAGAGGTGAGTACACCCACTTTCCCTGCTCTCTACCCCCAGCATAAATCGATAGTCTCACTGTCTTATTCACTGATAAATCTCAGGATCAATAAAGAAAATAGATGAAAGGTACAAGTAGGAAATTCATGAAAGGGAAAAATTCAAATAATCAATAAGTACTGGAAAAGGAGGTTAACAGCAAAACTCCAGAAGCAGATAGCCTGGTTTGAGTCATTAGTAAGCTGTGTGATGTGAATAGGTTGCTTAACATCTCTGGGTTAGTTTCCAAATCTCAGTTGCAAATAGTCTGTGAAGGCCAACAGTGCAGGTGCCAGAGGCTTCAGTGTTGCATGGCACAGTACTCACTCTTTTGCCATTAAAAATAATTCTAGCCATAGGTTTCCCATAGATGCTCTTCATCAGGTTGTGGACATTATTTTCTATGCAGATTTGTTGAGAGTCTGTTTTTAATAATGAACAGAAACTGAATTTGTCAAATGCTTTATCTGCAGCTGTTAAAGTAATCATGTGCTTTTCTAAAAAGATTTATTTGAAAGAGTTACAAAGAGAGAGGTGGGTGGAGAGAGAGAGAGAGGGAGAGAGAGAGAGAGAGAGAGAGAGATCATCTACCCACTTGTTCACCCTGCTATGGCTGCAATGGCTTGGGCTAGGCCAACCTGAAGCCAGGAGCCAGTACCTTCCTCCGGAACTCCCACTTGGTTGGGAGGGCATACGTAATTGGGCCAGCCTCTGCTGCCTATTCCAGGCTGTTAGCAGGGAGCTGATTTAGAAGTAGAGCAGCCAGGACATGAACTGGGTCCCCTAAGTGATACTGTCATTGCAGGTGATGGCTTTTCTGCTATGGCACAGCTGGCCCCTAATCATATGATTTTTGTCCTAATTATAGTAATATGTTTTATTACATTAATTGATTTTCTGATGTTAAAAAATAACTTTGCATTTCTGGGATAAGCTAGACTTAATCATATATAATCTTTTATTATAATGCTGGATTTGATTATTTTGTGAAGGGTGTTTACTTCTCTCTAAATTACAGTATCATGATTTTTTTCTTTTGACCTTGAATTTAATATGAGGGTAAATCAAATGTATATCTGTATCAATGTAGTCTGTTGTCATAGAATTCAGGAAAAAGTTCAAAACTGATTTCATTTCTTCCACATCTGGAACTTTCTTTTCTCTTTAAATACTTCATTATTTATTTATTCAAAAGGCAGAATGAGAGAGAGCACAAACACAAGCTTCCAACCACTCATTCGCTCCCAAGTGCTTGCACACCCATGAGTGGCACATCCAAAGCCAGAAGCCAGGAACTCCATCTGGGTGTCCCGCACAGATGGCCAGGGCCCAGGTACTTGGACCGTCTTCTGTGGCCTTCTCAGGTGCATTAGCAGGAAGCTGGATTGAAGCAGAGCAGCTAGGACTCAAACTGGAACTCCCTGTGGGCTGCTGGTGTCACAAGCGGTAGCTTAACCCACACAGCACTGCACCCTTACCCCATTTCCTATTTCTTATTTTATCGATTTACCTTCCTGCAATAAATTCCAATGTTCTTCCAGTTTCAATACTAGAAACAAAGGATTCTATTATGTCCCAAATCTCTCTGCCTCTATCTAGTCATATCCGAATGCTATTGGCCTTTACTTTGACATAATTCCTACCTAAAGTTTTGCTAGTTGGAAGTTGAGCCTTTGTTGGTTCAATTATTCATTCCTTATCATAATCCATGGCTTACACAAATAAGGATAATAGGCTAACGTAGAGAGAAAGGCAAATGGAGACACTATCAATTTGATCCAGGTCCTCAATATTTTCCTGTAGGATGTCAGTGTCAGCCTCCTCTGTTGCAGATTCATAATAACTTGAGCATAGTAAGATATAATAAATTCTTAGAGAATTAAGCTGAAATTTCTAAAAATACACCTTCAATATTGTCCCTCCTTATCTCTCTGTTTTTGTATATCTTGACTCCAAGATTTGTTCCATTTCCAGTCCAAAAGGCGTATGTTGTAAATTTTCATATCACAAACTAGGGCAGTTTCCCCAAAATCAAAATCTCTCCCTTTTATCAAAGCAGTTTATTTATTCTATAAATTCAGCTCAGTTATTAGCTCTTCTCACAAACTATCATTGAAGCTTTTGGGAAATAGCTCTTCTTGAAGCAGAATTATTTATATTCTTATCTGACACTTCAATTTTATCATTTAAAAACATTGCACGTATATTCCTTTTTGGGGGCTTTTGAGTTCCAATTAAATAGGAAAAGGGGCATTTTATGTGTGTTTCACCTTAGTTTCTAGTTAAACTTGGCCAACATTCAGGCACACCTGATGTAATATGGTATGAAAGAACTTATTCAAAGATGCTGCTAGTGTTCATGATTTATTTGAAAAAATAAAATATGTAGGAACTTGCTGATTCTTATTCGGGAAGCCAGATACATTATAGCATATTGAAAATGCAATCCACAGATTAAAAGAGTTACAAATGGGAATCATTGAGCGCTCTATATGTCATGAAGATGTCATATTCTATTACTGAATTTCTAGGATCCATCAAACAAAATGTTTCCAAATGAATCATAGCACTTTAAAATTTGTAAACATATGTCACAATATAAATTTTAATGCTCATGTTATAACTGAGAATTAATTGAAACACATTACTCAAGAATAGCTCTGTTGTCGTGGTGTTTATGGCATTTTATATTTTTAAACTTACTCAAAATAATTTATATGAATTTTAAATGATTTGAAGCATTGATCAGTTTTTGATCATCATTTTACCAAATCAATTACTTAAACTCATCTCTTAGATGTGTTGCATTCTGGTAAGAATCATTTACAAACTCTAATCCATATAGATTATGATATCAGAAATTTAAACATCAGATGTGAAACACTGGAAACATGGAAATGTTATTCCAATGAAAGTCAATTCTCCAGATTAAAATATAATTAACAAAACTCCTTGAGGAAACATTATATAGTTCTGGGAAGAACTACTTTTAAGCTGATATGTAAAAAACTGACAAATCCTTGACCCACAAAAGTACAGTTATGACGATATGGTGAAGCATTTTGCTTGTTTGTTTCGGTTCAAAGATTTGGAGTAAGTTGACACAGCAGTAGGTATCTGAGATATCTAAGTATCCATATCTGATGAGATGTCACATCTTACTGGTGCACTTAAGCTAGAACAAGTGCCAGCATCTTAAGTTCAATAATCTGAGGTCTCTGGTGGGTGGTTAGAGGCACTTCAAGATCAGTGTGAGTGCCTGGCCTCCTTGAACCGGGGCAGAAACTCTACCAACAGCTGCTGGAAAAGTCAACAAGGCAGACTTTTACATAATTTTAATAAACACAGGGATAAATTGTGTTTTAGTACTGCTCCCTGATCTTAAAAGATAGAGGATTTTAATAAATCAAGGGTGAATAAATTATGATATACAAGGGCTATATTTGGGCCAGCACCGTGACATAGTGGGTAAAGCTGCGGCCTGCAGTGCTGGCATCCCATATGGGTGCCAATTCGAGACCTGGCTGCTCCACTTTACAATCCAGCTCTCTGCTATGGCCTGGGAAAGCAGTGGAAGATGGCCCAAGTTCTCCTTTGGAGCTGCACCGATCCGAAGCCAGGAGCCAGGAGCTTCTTCCTGGTTTCCCACACGAGTGCAGGAGCCTGGAAATTCATCTGTGCCTTCCATGTGGGGGGCAGGGGCCAAAGTACTTGGGCCATCTTCCTACTACTTTCCCATGTGTATTAGCAGAGAGCTGGGAACAAACTAGCACTCATATGGGATGCCAGTGTTGCTGGCAGTAGCTTAACCCACTGCACAATACCAGCCTCTCGCTTAGCATTTTTATTTACATTAAAAATATCCAAAAGTTACTTTCTTTTTTAAAAAAGAACATTTATTTATTTGAAAGGCTAAGTGACACTGAGATACGCAGAGATAGAGAGAGAAAGAGATATATTCTATCTGCTATTTCAATCCCCAAATGATTCTAACTGCCAGGGGTGAGCCAAGCCCAAAGCAAGAGTCAGGAACTGCATCCAGGAATGCCATGTGGGTTCCAAGTACTCGAGCCATCTTCTGTTGGTTTCCCATGCATGTCAGCAGGTAGCTAGATTGGAACTAGAGTAGCTGGCTCTCAAACCAATGCTCATATGGGATTCTGGCATTGCTAGCAGTAGCTTAACCAAATGCATCCCAACACTGGAGCTGTCCAAATATTAAGATTAGCTAAATGTTATCATATTTTTAAATTACAAGACAATTATAAGGTATGTTTTTATATGAGATTCTCCAGGCCATAATATAAATTTGAGTAAATTGCCTATGAAAAAGGCACTGCACATTATTATACAAATAGAATAAAGGGAATCATGTTTAATATCTGAACTCAAGGGTAGTTTATCAAAAGCAAAAGACTTCTGCACTAGCTGCTAAATCAGAATTTAAGTAAGGATTCATGATATGCATATTCATGTACTATGGATGGTCATTTGTTTCTTATTATTCAAAACTCCCTGGAGAGTTCAAAGTGCAAACTTACCTTGAATACTGTGGTAAGTGAAGATTCTACTGTTACGTTCTTACATAAGATAGACACAGATACTGTTCTCTATGTGTGAATAGAGGAAGTGAGCCTTCAGGTGGTAAAGATTTGCTTATATTTTTGGTTTTGTAACAACTCAGGGCAACACTGCCCCTGGAAACCATCAACCTTAACATAAAAGCTTGTATATTTGAATGTCACTCTTGGAGTTGGGTGCCAGTGACCAGATGACTAAAATCTTGGAACATCATCAACATTATCCCTTTATGAGCTTCTCAGTTTTCTAAAATCAATTATTTATAAAGCGGTTATCCTTTTAAATTAAAATGACAGAATTTGGAATGCAACTTTCTGAGACAGAGATGACTCATAATAACAATATAACCTGAATTTAAGGAATACAAAAGTAGCTTCAGTTTAAAGAATTTCAAAATCTAGTTCATATATTATTTATATTTCTCATTGGAATCAAAATGTCTGTTATGAACATTTTCCAATAGTAGCTAAAAACCTGTGTGGCAAGCTGTGAGGTTGAAACTGTGGTGTGGAGAACCAGCTTGCAAATCTGATGCTCACTGCTCTTTCATATTCTCAATCAATTGTTCCTGTTTTATATTCCTGTCAATTGTTTAATAATCTCCCCTGCTAGTTATGGGTATAGTTTATGTTCTAGAGACTAGCCAGTCGGTTCTCAGTTTCTTTAATTACAAAGATTGCTAGAGCCAACAACCTTCATAAACTCTACAAAACCTCACTACAGCAACTCACCCCTCAAACAACAGAGAGTTTAACCATTTAGCCTCCTCCAATGTCCTTCTAGATGTTTGGGGCTAAAAATAATAGTATTGGTTGCTGTTTACTCATTTACTCTTGCTTGTTTTAACCTGATGTTTAGATCCTTTACCTTACACAATTTTATTTTGACTACTTTTTTGGTTTTACAAACTTTGCAGAAATCATTAATTCCTCTACTAAGAAACCTCTTAGCCATTTCTAGTACTTAAGTTTCAAATTTGGTCTTACTCAAGTAAAGTAAGAAGGAATGAATAAATATGGGATTTGTATAAATTAGTATACATTTATAAATTTGTATAAATATGAAATATGGATACATTTATAAATTTGTATAAATATGGAATATGTATTAGTACTCTAGTGGTTTTACATAGTTCATCTTATTCCACTTAATTCTGTATGTTACTGTCCAAATGATTTATCAATGAACTGAGCTGCAAATATTACAGAGTTGTAAATGATAAACATACTTCTTTCAAAGTAGATTCAAATATATAAAACAACTGGAACTCTATTATCATTCACTAAAATATGTAAATCAATAGTGCTCAACCAGTGGTGATTTTGTCCATTTGGGGACAGTTGGCAATGTTTGGGGTTATTTTTGGTTAGTCACAGAGGATAGAGAGGGTATTACTGGATTTAGCCTGGCCCGACTCTGGTTGTTGTGGCCATCTTGTGAGTGAACCAACAGGTAGAGGATCTCTCTCTCCCCTTCTGTTTCTGCCTCTCTCTCTAACTCTGACTTCCAAATAGATAAATAAATCTTAAAAAGAAAAAAATGTAATCACTAACTAGTAAAACCACAAGATTCCATGTAAATATAGAAAATTGAGGCTGGTGCTGCGGCTCAATATGCTAATCCTCCACATGCAGCGCCGCAACACCAGGTTCTAGTCCCAGTAGGGGCACCAGATTCTGTCCTGGATGCTCCTCTTCCAGTCCAGCTCTCTGCTGTGGCCCGGGAGTGCAGTGGAGGATGGCCCAAATGCTTGGGCCCTGCACCCCATGGGAAACCAGAAGGAAGCACCTGGCTCCTGCTATCGGATCAGTGAGGTGCACTGGCCGCAGCATGCCAGCAGTGGTGGCCATTGGAGGGTGAACCAACGGCAAAGGAAGACCTTTCTGTCTGTCTCTGTCTCTCACTGTCCACTCTGCCTATCAAAAAAAAAAAATTGATTCAGTCTTGACCATGTATAACCTGAACATTTTAATTCCATATAGTCTGCCTATGCATAACATTGCTTAATTAGGTTTGATTTATATTAAAAGAAATTGAAGTGTGGTAATATAAATAATTATGGATGAAAATGAGCACCATATCCTATTGATAAACATAGTGTTCATATATACTTATTTGATATAGAATTAGTACTCATTACAAAATAAAATAATTATAAAATCAAATTTGAGAGAAAATAAATCAGAAGATATTTTGTGAGATTCTAAAGAGTAACCTTATTTAGCGTGATTATATCGAAATACGGTGGGTTCATCTATCAAGAAAATTATTTTCCTACAAAATGTTACATTGTTAAAATTTATTACCAATAATTGTACATACTAATGAGCCACAATGAGACATTTCTTTACATGTTAATAATATGGACTAATGCAATCAGGTTAATCAACATTTCCCTTTCTTGAACATTACCTGTGGTTGGAGCCATGGAGCTCCTTTTTTCTACTTGCTCATAGAATAAATAACAAATTATAGTGAACTGTAGTTACACAATTATGCCATGTAACACCAGGAACATCCTTCACTCTAACTCTGATTTAGTATTCCTTATCTGTTTTAAAAAAGGTTTACTTATTTATTTTAAAAGCAGACTTGCAGAGAAAAAGAGAGACAGAGACAGCGAGATCTTGCATCTGCTGATTTACTTCCTAAATGGGCACAATGGCCAGGGCTGGGCCAAGCTGGATCCAGGAGGCCAGAACGTAATCCAGGTCTCCCACATGCGTGGCACTGACCCAAGCATTTGGACCATCTTGTGCTGTTTTCCCAAGTGCATTAAGCAGGGAGTTAGATCAAAGTAGAACAGCCTATACTCAAACAGGTGCCCATTGGGATGCCAGCAATGAGACAGTGGACTAACCCGCTGGTCCACAGCACCAGCTCCTGGTACTCATTATCCAAATCCCCTCTTTTGTGCAGGAACCTCTGAGTTTGATATAATCCAATTCGTATAGTTTTACTTCTGCTGCCTGTTCTTTTGGGATCTTACCCTCCCAAACAAAAATATCATTGTCCACACCAATGACTTTGTGTTTCTTCTATGTTTTCTTCTAGAAATTTTACAGTTTCAGGTATCACATTGAGGTTTTAGATCCACCTTGAATTACCTTTTCTTATGGTGAGAAATAAGGATCGAATTTCATTTCTCTGCATGTATATATCCAGTTTTCCTAGAATCGTTTATTGAAAAAAAACTATCTTTTGTTCAAAGTGTGTTTTTGGCACCTTTGTTAAAAATCAGTTTGCTAAAGGTATAAAGGTTTTTCTAGGTTCTCTATTATGCTCTCTTGATCTCTGTGTGGGTTTTTCTGACAGTACCATGCTGTTTTATTTACTATGGTATTTTACTATGTTTGAGGTCATGTATTGTTATTGCATTAACCTTGCTGGTTTGCTCCCTTGCTTTATTTGCTCAGGATTTCTTTGACTGCTTTGGATCTTTCAGGGTTCCATCTGAATATCTGGATTGTTTATTTTTCCCTAATTTTGTAAAGAATGTCATTGATATTTTGATGGGACTGCAGGGAATCTGTAGATGCTTTAGGTAGTATGGATACCTAAATTATGTTAATCCTTTCAGTCCATGGATAAGGACTATCTTGCTATTTCTTATGTCCTCCATGATTAATATACTGTTGGAATATAAGTGAAGATGCCACTCATGTTCCAGAAAATCTTTCGTTTCAAAAAGAGAAGTGACTATAATAAACCCTAGTAATTCATATGCACTTGTAGGAAAACAAGTCAGCATTTTGGTAAGTCCGCATTATAAAAAATAATTAAGTACAGCTTGACTAAATTATATCAATGAGTATAACATAAATACTTGTTTTTTCTAATGAATACATAAAATAAACTGTAAAATAGAAATTACTTTTAACTAATTATGACTGTATGAGGATGATAAAAACATGTTTGCACTCAAATGGCATTTTGGTCAGCGTGATCTGCTCTAACAACGTACGATAAACTGTGTGATTTAAACAATAGAACTTTACTTCTCACAATGTTAAATGTCCAGATCAAGGTGATAGCCCGGATGGTGTCTGGAGAGGTTTTCTTGTTGGTTTGTAGATGTTCACCTTCTCACTGTGCCCTAACATGTTAGAGTGGGTCCTGGTTTCTCTTCCTCTGCTTGTAAGGTTTCTAATCCTACTTCATGAAAGCTCTACCTTCAAGAACTCATCTAAACTGAACTACTTCCCAAAGCCCCTCCTCCAAATACCAACATCTTGTGGGATAAAGCTTCAATATATGAATTGGGGGTGGGGGAGATGAATTCAATCCATAGCAAGTGCTTTAATAATTGTTAAAGAATTCATTTTGGGCCAGAGTTGTGGCACAACACATTAAGCAAGAGCTTAATGACATTGTCATCCTATATGAGTGCTATTTCTAGCCCCAGCTGCTCCACTTCTGGTCCAACTCCCTGCTAATGTGCCTGTGAAGGCAGCTAAAAATGGTTCAACTACTTGGGCTGGTGCTTCCTGGTTGGGAGACCTAGATAAATCTCCTGGCACCTGGCTTTGAACAGGCACAGTCCTGACTGTTGCAGCCATCTGGGGAGTGAACCAATGGTTGTTAGATCTCTCTGTCTCTGTCTCTCTCTATCTCTATCTCTATCTCTATCCCTATCTCTTCCTCTGTCTGTGTACCTCTGCTGCCAAATAGATAAACTTTTTACTAAAAATTAATTCATTGTACTGCAAAACTTTATAAGCAGTGGGTTTGAAACCTTGTTCTAACCTTTAACTAGATTACTAAATATTCTGGACCACTGAACTGTAAATTTATGCAGTGTTGCTTGAGATTATCTTTACTATTTAATTCATAAGGATCAAGAAAGCCCCTTCCTCAATATTGTACTTTTCAACTCTTGATGAAATGCTTGAGGTAAGTATACTGTCATTTTAATAGAATTCCAAATAGAGGGGAAAATTGAATATGGCTTAAATATTCCTTCTTAATGTTATTTTATATTACTTTTGTAAGCACAGATGCAGAAATACTTAACATATGATTAAGTTGCATGTCTTAAGCATTCCTGGTATCTTTTGAAATTTGTCATAAATCAGCATGTTTCTGGTGCTGCTGCTTCTTTTCAAGGAAGAGAAGTTTTCACATTTATCTAACTATTATGCCCTCACTACAAATTGCATTTACATTCAAATTCCACATACAAGTCACATTTAATCAAAGAATTCAACTTTGGAAATCGAATGTAAAACAGAATTATCTCAAGGTGATGTTTCCTTTTATAATGGTTTAATTTCTGCTTATATCAGATATCCAAAAT
Organism: Sylvilagus floridanus; assembly: GCA_949820135.1. Taxonomy (NCBI): domain Eukaryota; kingdom Metazoa; phylum Chordata; class Mammalia; order Lagomorpha; family Leporidae; genus Sylvilagus; species Sylvilagus floridanus. The sequence goes on along the minus strand of OX463236.1, from coordinate 28,760,960 downwards.
GTAATACTAGAACTGTTAAGACAAAAAATGTCCAAACAGATATAAATTAAAATTCTTCAGAAAATGTCTGCACAGGAGAGATGAAAAGTGTATCCTAAAATGACTTGAATGTGTATATTAAGAAATGATTTATAAAATAGCCTAAAGGTGGAAACCACTCAAATGCCAATGTGAATGGATAAGTAAAATGGGTTATATCTAGAGAATGAGCATTATGTTTGATAAAATAAATGAAATAGAGATACATGTTACAACCTAGAAGGACCATAAATCACTATGTTAAGTGAATAAAGTAAGAGTCCATGAATCCTATACTCGGAGGGAATGGAAACTGTTGACAATCATGAGAATATGACACTGGGTTTTTTCCCACTCAGTACGATTAGAACCCACCTTTGACTGGCATCATGAATACAACCTTGCAAGAGCCTAAACAGAAGCTCAGCTAAGCCATGACCAGATTTCTGACTCATGGACACTATAAGATAATAAATGTGTTGTTTTTAAGCCACTCAATTTGTGAAATTTTGTGTTCAGTGATTAAAAATCCACTTAATAAAGTTACTTAACAATTTCTCCAGGAAGCAAAAAATAATTTATTTTTTCTGATCTTTAATGTAACTTCAGTAAAATGAATGGGGTCTTAATTTTTCCAGCTTTCCAAACTCATTTAAATTGTGCACCCCTTTGGTTCTTGAACTTTGTGCTTGAATTTAAATATAGATTCATGCTGACACTACTAGCAAAATCTCATTTGATCCAGCTTACCTCATGTGTTGAGACTAGGTTTAAACCAACCAGAGGATTTAAAAATTATTTTTAATCCATTCTAAATTTATCAAATTCTACAAAAAAAAGAAAGGTAACATCTACAGGTTCATATTTAATCACATAAGCATTAGATAAAGTAAGATACTTTGTTTAAAAAATACAACTAAGCTAAATACCTGGCATTATGAATAATTGTTGATTTGTGTGTGTTTTGTCTTAAGGACAATGGTTATGCAACTCTTGAACATAACTGGAATAATTTGCTTATTGTGGATCTCTAAAACCTTAAAACAACAATTCAGTAGTTATATAAATAAATTTTCAACTAGAATTGAATTTTAAAATATTGTAAATTTCCCTTAAGTGAATTTGGATAACTATATAGAAAAAGAGACAGTTCCCTACCAATGAAAAGGATATGACATCTAGTTGGGATCAGTTTATCATCTTGCTGAATTGAGAACTCTTGAAGCTTTCACTGTCTTACTTCCCATTCTAGACAAATGAGAACCCCTCACACTAACTTCAGAATGAACTCCCGAATGTTTGGTTTGGACAGAGGGATGAAATCAAAATGGTAGCAAAGCTGCACTGTATAGATAAAAAGAGAAGCAAACTATAACCAAGACTGTTCAGTGGGCATCCTAAGCTGACGTAAGAGCACAGATTTGGAAGGATATTGGTACTAGCCAAGAGAGACTAGGCTAGTAGGTAAGAAGCTGAGCCTGGGTAGATTTTCTTAGTTGAAAAACTGGTTCAGCTGATGTTTGGAAAGGATGCTAATTAGAGGAATGAAAACTACTCAAGCAAAAATGCTATTTCTAATAGAAGAGAAGAGAAACTGAATAAATTATATTAAACCACATGTTACATGCAACACGACAGAGGAAAAGCTGGTGCAATACTATATCCAACAAAACATAAATCATTGAGAACACATATTTTCAAAAACAGAATAGTTGAAGAATATGAAGATTGTAGAAAAATTAAAAGAATTTGGGAATATAGATGCCCTTGTTTTAGAAGTTAACCTTTTGATGCTACAGTGTACTCAAAATCAGTGTGCTCCATTGTAGAGGATGATGCCCAACATCTATATTAAACATTGTTGAAGGTGCAACTTTACAAAGTTCCTTTGGGGCTGGCATTGTGGTGTAGTGGTTAAAGCAGCCACCAGCGGCACAGGCTTCTCGTATGGGCGCTGATTCAAGACTTGCTGTGACTTCTGATCTAGCTCTCTGCTGCAGCCTGGGAAAGCAGTAGAAGGTGGCCCAAGTCCTTGAGCCCCTGTAGCTGTGTGGGAGACCTGGAAGAAGCTCTTGGCTTCGGATTGGTGCAGCTCTGTCCCATGAGGCCATCTGGGGTGTGACAGTGGATGGAAGACTCTCTCTCTCTGCCTCTTTCTCTCACTCTCCCAGTCTCTCTCACTCTCTCTGTCACTCTCTGTTACTCTATCAAGTAAATCAAATTTTTTTTTAAAACAAGGGCTGATGTTAGCTGTAGATACCTAGATAAGTTTAGCTTCACTCTGTCAATGTAGAAAGTGGGCTGCATTGCCCCAGCTAGTGATTGTACCCAGGATTTTCTGGCTCTGGAAAGTCTTCCCATGATGTGCTGCTGGACATGTTTCTCCATGACCAGAAATGTCGGCACCATGATGTGCAGCTATAGTGACAAACAAAAATAAGTGTGATTGCAAAATAAGTGTCCTGAGAGAATTTCAGTTGCAAATACAGAAATGAATAAGCTATTTTATATTGGGCTGCTGTGGGTCATTTTCCAAGGATGCCTGAGGTCTGAGCTACAGAGATCGTTTGGGAAGTAAATATATTGGGAGTGTGAGTGTGAGTGTGAGTGTGAGTGTGTGTGGGGGCATAGAGACAAGAAGGAAATAAGAACATTTATATGAAATCCAAACATTCCTAATCATTAATTTAAGGAACCTTGAAAAATGGGTATACATTTCATGTTGAAGAAAAAAACCTAGCCCATTTTAAATATTTCAGTCTTCTTACAGAACTGTAACAATCAACTTTAAGGAATAAAATTACAAAGGAGACATAGTTGTTTGATGAAATAAAATTGACAGTAGAGTGAACGGAGAAAGATAATGTGGAGGGTTAGGTGGTCCACATAAACCTAGCCAGCTGAGCTGTGATGAGTGACCAGTGATGAGGCCCAAAGCTTCACCCTCCTGGACAACAGCCTTTGAGCAGACCTCTCAGGTCCCCTCAGATTCCAGGTTGAAACAACGGAGGCAATGCACTTGAAGGCCCCTGTCATGTCTAAAATCTGTAAACTCAGTAAGTGTAGTTGAGGGCATTTACCAAAGGAGGGTGGTAGCAAGCAGAGGAGGAGTCAGCCTGGTGGTTGAATTACTAAACCCAAATTCGGTCTTCAGTTGGGCACATAGGTTTTCAAGTGTTGGGAACGTTAGATAAGTGAAATGCAATGTGTGCTGCTTCTTCACACATGGCAGAGATGTATTTGACAGAAAGTCTAACATCTGTTCCATGGACCAAGAAAGCATGACTTCCATGGCCAATGTCATAATGATATATGCAGGCATGATCCATAATGTATCTGGTTCTGTAATGGAGGAGCATTTTAGTTTTACTCTGCTACTTGATGACCTACCTCTCAGCTGTGAGAAAGGAATGTCTTACCAAATAAAGGAAAATGTCCTGGAAATGTGATTATATGTTTAAGCTTTTATTTCATTAAGATGAACAAACAATACTGGGGTCATCATTTTTTCTTAATGAAAGTTACTTCCCCATGAATTTTATATTCACATTCCAAGTTGTATAAATATATGTATCAATGCATTCTATTTTATTTTTAACTAAGTATGTCTAATGTGAAAATAAAACATCCTAGGAGGTGGAGATAACAGTTTCATTTATGGAATGAAATATAGTTTGTTTAAATATATATGCTACTTTATTTTACATAGTAAACAAATTTTGAAGACTTTAGAACACTCAGCAAGTATTTAGTATGCAAGATAATCCCATAGGCATCTTGTTTATTCTTTCGTGTGTATGAAAGAGAAACAGACAGAGGTGAATCTTCCATCTGCTGGTTCACTCCTCAAATGCTGACAGCTACTGGGTCTGAGTCAAGCCAAAGTTTCAGGTTTCAAACTCAGTCTGGGTCTCTCATGTGGGTTGCAGTGATCCAAATACAAGTCATCACCAGGGCATTCCAGAGTACACATTCATAGGAATCTAGAACCAGGAGTAAAGCCAGGACTTGACCTGAGGAACTCTGATACTGGATGCAGCATTTAACTACAGTGCCAAATGCATATCCTCAGAGGTGTGCTCTTTTAACTGCAAATTTTCCTTACAGATAACTTATTCTATCTTGGCTGTATATATCAATTATCATTACACTGATTTTTACTTGAAAAGAAAACTTTCAAGATAGTTTCTAAAATTTCATAGAAAATTTCAAATATGTATCAGGTGGTTATTTTGAAAAGAAAGGTAAATATTTATTTTAAACTATTAGGTTTTGTATTTCAAGACAGTTGACCAAATAAACAGACATTTGCCTTCTCCCCTCCACAAATTCAATTAAAATGATTGATGAGGATTTCTGCTTTTTTATGGTTTTTAATGAAAAGAAATAATAAGACTATTTAATTTAAAAATAGGGAAAAGCATCCTATCAGTAGATAAAAAGTTTTAGGAATGTTGGGATAATATTCAACAGTTTGGTTTCAGATTAATGACAAAATTGAAACTGCTAACATTACTATTCCCCCACCATCATCATCTAAATCCAAAGGGATTAATTCTCATAGAGGTCTGCAAAGCAGTAATATTGAAATTCACAGAGATATTCTAAGCAATGGAGAATCTCTGGCCCCATCATGGACCTAAGCATGAGGGTGCATTTTGGTAAGATCCTATGTTATTCAATGAGTTCCTTGATAAGAGGAGTAATTAAGTCTTCCTGATATGGGTCAGCGCTGTGGCTTTAGCAGGTAAAGCTGCCACCTGCAGTGCCGGCATCCCATATGGGTGCCAGTTTGAGTTCTGGCTGCTCCACTTCCAATCAAGCTCTCTGCTTTAGCTTGGGAAAGTGGTGGAAGATGGCCTAAGTACTTGGGCTCCTGCACTCACATGGAAGCCAGGAAGAAGCACTTGGCTCCTGGCTTCGGATCAGTGCAGCTCTGGCTGTTGTGGCAATTTGGGGAGTGAATCAGCGGATGGAAGACCTCTCTCACTCTCTGCCTCTCCTCTCTCTTCCTGATATATGTAAAAGACTTTGCCTTTACTCTGAGTTCAACAATGGACAGGGAATGAGGTCAGATGACAGTATTCTATCCTTACCTTCAGATTAAACTCACCTGGAAAACTTTTCACAATCTATCACTTTTTGTGATACCTGAAGATCTGATTTAATTGTCGAGTATAGGTATATGTTTTAATCTCCCCATGTCATGTTCTGTGCAGCTATCATTGAAAACCATCGTTCAGTGTTTGGGAGTGTGAGATAAGCTGTGAGATGGACATCAGAATCATAAAAGAATTTCAGCCATACTAACTGGTCAGTAATCTCCAATAATGCCTGTCAGTGGTAAAAACAGCAAGCAGAATGCATAAAACAATTGGGCAAAAATAGAGCAATCTTCTGAGTGCATTGATTCTCAGCCTTAGCAGCAATCGAATCACTACCTCTGCAGGTGGGATTTAGACAGCAGTAATTGCTAAAGTTCTCCGTGTGATTTCCATGTGCAGCCAAGTTTGAGAATCACCAGACTGGAAAATGCTAGGAGTGCAAACACAACAGTGGTATCAGTCAGAAAAAGAATCCAATCAGATTTATTTGTTGAACTTCCATTATGAACTCAGAGTAAAGGGAAAGTCTTTAATATGTATTAGGAACACTTAATTAGACGTCTTATCTAGGAACTCATCAACTTACCTATTGCTCCCCACTCATTCTGAAGAAGTATCCTGTTTGAATATCTGCATGCCATTATTTCTAGAGAAACTTCTACATCAGGGAAAAATCTCCAAGAATACTATATCAGCAACAAATTTTATGATATTTACACAACTAAGCATTTTTAGATATTTGAAGAAAACCAAATGTGGGCAGAACAAGCTCCATAAAAGTCTATAGACTATTCAATCTAAACAGCCACTAAAACTTTTCTGAATGGCTGGTCAGGGCTTTTAATGATGTCTATCATGTGGATTTGACTTAGGTGATGTACACATAAGAGTGTGTTTTATTTTTGCCATTTGGAACAACCTTGAATAATCTTTTGTTCTTTATCTGTGTATGCCTTATCTGTTGCTGAGAATAGCCTTCTTAAAAGTCATCCAGCAATCCCATCACGGGGTATATACCGAAAATATATAAAATCAGGGTAGCAAAGTGATACCTGCTCCAACATGTTTATTGCAGCACTGTTCACAATATCCAAAATATGAGTCAACCAACACATTCAATTAGATGAATAAAGAAAATATGGTATAAAAATATGATGAGGGGCCCGCGCTGTGGCATAGTGGGTAAAGCCGCTGTCCGCAGTGCTGGCATCCGATGAGGGCACCACCAGTTCAAGTCCCGGTTGCTCCTTTTCCGATTCAGCTCTCTGCTATGGCCTGGGAAAGCTGTAGAAGATGGCCCAAGAAGTTGGGCCCCTGCACCTGCATGGGAGACCTGGAAGAAGCTCCTGGCTCCTGGCTTCAGATCATCACAGCTCAGGCCGTTGCGGCCAACTGGGGAGTGAACTAGTAGAGAGAAGATCTCTCTCTCTCTCTCTCTGCCACTCTTCCTCTCTGTGTAACTCTGACTTTCAAATAAATAAGTAAATCTTTTTTTAAAAAAAGAAATATGAAATAATATTTAGCCACAAAAAAGAATAAAACTCTATTATTTGCAGAAAATGGATGGAACTAGAGGACATCATGGACGTGGAAAGACAAATACTATGTGTTCTTCCTCACATATAAGAGTTACACAAAAACTCATTCTGGATATAGAATGTTGATAACTGTGGACTAGGAATAATAGAGGGATTTGGGAGTAAAAAAAGAAGGAAACTGAGTATGGTTTATTATTTATGACAAATATACTAATATCAGATATTAGTAGTAGGGAAATCTGGGTATGCTATTTTTGTTATAAATATAATAATAATAGAGAAAATTGTATACAGGGAATATGGGAACTCTATACTACTTATCAATTGTTTTTTAAATATGAAACTATTCTGAAATAGTTTATTGAAAATATTAATCAGTAGCCTTCTTTTCTATAGTCTGTTTTCAGAGTCAGTAACCTACTTCTCTATAAGGTAGATACCCATGTGTAATTTTTTATAATACTCCTTTTTCTTAAACTTTTTAAAAGCACTCTCATATTTGCCTTTTGGCTAATGCATTGTGAAGTTCAGACAATGAAGGGTCTGATGCAAAACTCAAAAGTGGAACACAGAAAGAAACAATTTGTGTATATGTTAAGGTTAATCATGAAAATAGAAGCTACTCTTGTGTTCTAAGTAGAGAGTGCTTTCATGCAGGTAAATAGTGTTCTGTACAACCAATGAAATGTATGAGATGGAAGGTAGAAAAGTCAATCCCTACCTACATACAGCAACCAAGCTTTGTTTCTGAAGAGTTCAAAATATGCCTCTGCAAATGACAAGACTTGTGAAGCCCCGCAAATTCTGTCACTTGTTGCCCGATGTAGGTATTCCAAGCCTTTCAGCAACTCGCTACTCATTTTTGACTTGGTTTGGGAGAATGATAGCCTCTCCTTCCCTTCAACCTTTGAAATATTGGTTGAGGGAATTTTGTTGGAAACTTTCATTTGAAATCACATGAGGAAAACCATTCTTCAAAATATAGATTCTGAATTCTCTGCAGTGTGAGAAGTAAGGGGCGGTTACACAGTTGAATTTATAAAAGAAGACTCATAAATAGAAGAGAACAAGAAAAGAAATATAAAGCAGGTATAACCCATTAAAATATATGGGTCACCTAGCAAAAATTAACTCACTTAATTTAAGTTTATCTTGAACACTGATAACACATGTTTTTTGTTTCTATTTTTGGATTATACATTTCTTTTTTTTTCTTTTTAATCATGTTTTTTGAAAATATTTTAACTTTATTTGAGAGGTAGAGTTACAGACAGTGAGATGGAGAGACAGAGAGAAAAGTCTTCCTTCTCATGGTTCACTCCCCATATAGCTGCAATGGCCAGAGCTGTGGTGATCTGAAGCCAGGAGTCAGGTGCTTCCTGCTAGTCTCCCACGTGGTTGCAGGGGCCCAAGGACTTGGGCCATCTTCCACCGCTTTCTCAGGCCACAGCAGAGAGCTGGACTGGGTGGAGCAGCTGGGACTCAAATTGGCACCTATATGGGATGCGGGCACCACAGGCAGAGGATTACCCGGCTGCGCCATGGTGTCGGCCCCATTTAATCATGTTTTTATTCATACATAGAGAACAGATTTCACCAGGAATGTTTTTCTACTTTTTAAAAATGCGAGATGACAATAAGTGTTGCAAGAAACGTAAAGAAATTGAAACTGTCGTGGATCTTGTTGGACTGTGAACTTCTGCAGTCACTTTAGCAAACAATTTTATACTATCTTAGGATGTGAAACAGTTACTACAGATGTATTGATAACATTCTTAGGTACATAACCATCAGAAACTTCTACATGAATGTTTTTAACAGTGTTACCAGTAAAAACAGGAGTCACTCAGAGGCCAATATTTCAGAGGCAAGGCCTGCGCCGTGGCTCACTTGGTTAATCCTCTGCCTGCGGCAACGGCATCCAATATGGGCGTGGGGTCCTAGTCCCGGTTGCTCCTCTTCCAGTCCAGCTCTCTGCTGTGGCCCGGGAGGGCAGTGGAGGATGAACCAAGTGCTTAGGCGTCTGCACCCGCATGGGAGACCAGGAGGAAGCACCTGGAATCTGGCTTCAGATCGGCATAGTGCTGGCCGTAGTGGCCATTTGGGGAGTGAACCAGCGGAAGGAAGACCATTCTCTCTGTCTCTCTCTCTCTATCTCACTGTCTATATCACTGCCTGTCAAATAAAAAAAAAATATTTCAGAGACAAGAGTTGATACAGTGAAATTAGGTTTTTTCAAGAGGGCAACAACTTGAAGGGAACATAGACATTCATCACAAAGACCTTCCCCAATTCTCAAATTACCTGGACAATGATTTTGTTGCTTCTATAATTTTAAGAAAGCTATATTTACTCTAATCTTTTGTATATATAAATATATTAATCAAAACCATGTATGCTGAAGCATAGAAATTTGGGATTCTTTAGATATAATCAGCTCAATTTTTCTTTTTTTTTAACTTTTATTTAATGAATACAAATTTCCAAAGCACAGCTTATGGATTACAATGGTTTCCACCCCATAACTTCCCTCCCACCTGCAACCCTCCCCTCTCCCGCTCCTTCTCCCCTTCCATTCACATCAACATTCATTTTCAATTCTCTTTATATACAGAAGATCAATTTAGTATATATTAAGTAAAAATTTCAACAGTTTGCAGCCACACAGAAACACAATGTGAAAAATACTGTTTCAGTACTAGTTATAGCATTAAATCACAATGTACAGCACATTAAGGACAGAGATCCTACATGGGGAGTAAGTGCACAGTGACTCCTGTTGTTGACTTAACAAATTGACACTCTTGTTTATGGCATCAGTAATCTCTCTAGGCTCTTGTCATGAGTTGCCAAGGCTATGGAAGCCTTTTGAGTTTGACAACTCTGATCTTATTTAGACAAGGTTGTAGTCAAAGTGGAAGTTCTCTCTTCCCTTCAGAGAAAGGTACCTCCTTCTTTGATGACCTGTTCTTTCCACTGGGATCTCATTTGCAGAGATCTTTCATTTAGGTCATTTTATTTACTTATTTATTTATTTTTTATTTGTATTTTTTTTTTGCCAAAGTGTCTTGGCTTTCCATGCCGAAAATATTCTCGTGGGCTCTTGAGCCCGATCCAAATGCTAGGGCTGATTCTGAGGCCAGAGTGCTGTTTAGGACATCTGCCATTCAATGAGTCTGCTGTGTATCGCACTTCCCATGTTGGATCGTTCTCTCCCTATTTTTATTCTATCAGTTAGTATTAGCAGACACTAGTCTTGTTTATGTGATCCCTTTGACTCTTAGTCCTATCATTATGATAAATTGAGAACAGAAATTGATCACTTGGACTAGTGAGATGGCATTGGTTCATGCCACCTTGATGAGATTGAATTGGAATCTCCTGGCACGTTTCTAACTCTACCATTTGGGGCAAGTCCGATTGAGCATGTCCCAAATTGTACATCTCTTCCCTCTCTTATTTCCATTCTTCTATTTAACAGGTTTCACTTTTCAGTTAAGTTTCAACACTTAAGACTAACTGTGTATTAATTACAGAATTCAACCAATGGTATTAAGTAGGACAACTAAAAAAAATACTAAAAGGGATAAAGTATTAAGTTGTTCATTAACAGCTCAATTTTTCAAGTTATATTGTCAAATTTTTCCATGTAGATTTTCATGAATTTTTCTAAATTATGAAAGAATTAACAGAAATTAAAACAAGTTCTTCTTCTTTGTTTTTCTTTTATGTAAATGCTATAACTTAAATAAAACAACAATAACATTTACCAGTTGCTGTTGGAAGTGGTTAACTAGGCAATTGCAGCTAACAAATAATATATGTAAAGAACAAGTTTAATATGTTTATAATTTTCTGTCTTCTGATAAGGCCAATTACTTTAACTCTTTTATTAACCCTTTAATATATGTTTAAGTTTTATGTACTAATTTTTTGTGTTCTAAAGAGATTTACATCTAAGACATTTTAAAACAAGCAGATAAAAACAGACCAAATCGATATTACTTACATTTAATTAAAAAATCGTTGCACTGTTTCTTTGTGTCCTCTAAGAATATTTTGCTGTCTGTTTTCCATTGATGCTACTCTGACTGCCTGCATGATAGAGGTCCTAGCTGTTATTTTATGTAGTAGCAAAACTAATACAGCCAATCACGAAATTCCATTTGGCTTTCACCCTGCTCAGTGAAATGTGATTATATCAGCATAAATAGTCTCTCAACAAAAGTATTTGTGAATTATTTAAGATTACTTATTAGCAACAGCAGGTTTTTAAATTCGTAGAGATTTCCAGCTCTCATAAGCTGTCCCTTTTCTGTCTACTGTTTTTATTTTTTAACAAATTCAATAGAGTTCATGGATACAATTCTAATATAATATTTCTTCCTTCCATCTCTCTCTCTTCCTTCCTGCCTTTCTTTTAGTTTTTGAGATATCATTTTTTATTTATATTACAGTCCAGGGCTTAATGTTATGCCAGATAAAAGGTTTTACAGATGTACCATATGACCCAGCAATCCCACTCCTCGGAATATACACAAACTAAATGGGGCCAGCGTATGAAAGAGTTATCTCTACCCCTATGTTCAATGCAGCTCAATTCACAATAACTAAGGTATGGAATCAATACATATGTCCATCAACTGATGAGTGCATGAAGAGATTATGAGATATATACACAATGGAATATTCTGCTGTAAAAAAAAAGTGAAATTCTGCTTTTTGCAGCAAAATGAATGCAACTGGAAATAATTATACTTAGTGAAATAAGCCAGTCCCAAAAAGGCAGTTACCATATATTTTCCATGATCTGTGGTAGCTAATAGAGTACCTAAAATGTAATGTACTGGAGTGAAATTGACGTTTTGAGATTTGATGCTTGTTTTCAGCCCTTATCACTACTGTTGAGGAACAGTGAATTTTTTCTTCATACCATTTGTTGATCTCTTTATTTATGTAAAGTTAATCGTTTGAGTATGAACTGAAAAGAGATCTTTGTAAAAATGAAGAGTTGGAATAGGAGATGGAGGAGGACGAAGGGTTGGAGTATGGGTGGGAGTGAGGGTAGGGTGGGAAGGATCACTGTGTTCCTGAATTTGGATATAAGAAATACATGAAATTTGTATACCTTAAATAAAAATCTTAAAGTTTTTTAAAAAAAGTTTAACAATAAAAAGCAAAATAACTGGTTTAGTTTTAATATAGACAAGGGCTATAAGCAATAATTGAGTAGAAAGAGGATCATTCCATCCATATACATTAAATTTAAAGTATGATAATATAACTTTCCTAAACTGATTTGACAAAGGTATAAAGCAAATATTGACAAAACTGTGTTTCAGTAATATGTATACACACAGACATTTCTTTCTCTCTCTTTTCTTTAAATTTTAGCTCCCACATTTAAGGGGAAAACAATATTTTTCTTTCTATGTCCAGGTTATTTCCTGTATACATGAATATTATATACTCCATAAGATTCCCTCCAGTTGTATCTACATTGATGAAAATGGTAAAATTTTGTTTTTTATTGTTGAATAATAGTCTATTGTTTAAGTATGCCACATTTTTCTTTATGCATTCCTGTGATGATGAATACCTTGATTGATTTTATATTTTGACTGTAGTGAACAGTATTGCTAATATGGTGTTTCAGGTATCTCTTTGAAATAATGTGTTCATGTATTTTGGGTATATAAACAGAAATTGAATTACTGGGTCATATGGCAAGTCTATTTCTAGTTTATTAAAGAAATCAACATAGTGTTTTCCACAGTGGCTGCACTAATTTACATTCTTACCAACAGTGTATAAGAGTTCCCCTTTCTCCATATCCTTGTCAACATTTATTACTGTCTGTCTTTTGAATTTTAGCCATTCTGACAAGGGTAATGTGCTATCTCATTGTGGTTTTGATTTGCATTTCGCTAATGGCTAATGATGTTGAGCATTTTTTCATAAATTTGTTGCGCATTTGTACTACTACTTTTGAGAACTGTCTATTGAGGTCCTTTTCCCATTTTCTAATTGTATTGGTGGTTCTATTGTTGCTGAGTTTTTACATTCCTGATATATTTGGAATATTATTCCTAGACAGGTAGCTCATACATATCTTTCTCATTCCGTTGGATTTCTGGTCACTCTATTAATCATTTCCTCTGCTGTATGTAGGCTTCTGAGTTTGATATAATCCCATTTGTTTAGTTTTGCTTTTGTTGCCAGTGCTTTGTGGGCCTTGTCCAAGAAGTCATCTTCTAACCAGTGTCTTGCAGTGTTTCCAGTACAGTTTTTTCCCAGGAACTTCATAGTCTCCAGTCTTACATTTAGGTCTTTGATCCATCTTTTTTTAAATATTTACTTATTTATTTGGAAGTCAGAGTTACACTGAGAGAGGAGAGGCAGAGAGAGAGAGAGAGGTCTTCCATCTGATGGTTCACTAGCCAACTGGCTGCAATGGCTGGTACTGCACAGAGCCGAAGCCAGGAGCCAGGAGCTTCTTCCAGGTCTCCCACGCGGGTGCAGGGGCCCAAAGAATTGGGCCATATTCTACTGCTTTCCCAGGCCATAACAGAGAACTAGATCAGAAGTGGAGCATCTGGGTCTCGAACCAGTGCCCATATGAAATGCCGGGCCTCAGGCCAGGGAGTTAAACCACTGCACCACAGCGCTGGCCCTTTTGATCCATCTTGAGTTGATGTTTGTATATGTTAAAAAAAAATAGACCTAATTTCATTCTTCTATATCCAATTTTGCTAACAGCATTTGTTGAAGAAGAGATTGTCCTGTATGTCACTGAATTCCTTGTCATCTATAAATTTATCATATAACCTTTCCATATTTCACATTATACCACTTTAAACATCTCAAAACATGCTAGATGGTATTCTCTGGCAGTCATTCTCAAGAAGCAGGAGGACTTTTAAAGGGGGAAAGGAATGTTGAGGGCAGTTTAGGAGGTTAGTGGGCTTAGTCAATTATGGCCAAACTTTCAAGGTCTATTTCAATATATTTGTGTTGAAACTGAACAAGGGGTAGTCTATTTGTCCTTTTACTTGGTTATTCACATCTGGTGATGATAAATTATTTCTGTGTCTGAAGTCTCACAATTTTAGTCACCTTGTCTTAAGTCAGTCCTTGGAATTTTTAAGCATTATCAGTTATGTTAAACACAAAGCCTGATTAGTTCAAAGTCAGCAGTGAGCTTTTGCTAAGCAGAAATGGAGTCATTTTAGCTACAGCTACAGTGGCACTATCCATAATAACCAAAAAGTGGAAGCAACACAAATATTTGTCAACTGATAAATAGATCAAGAAAACGTGGCAGTTCTTGCAGTAGTATATTATTTAACAATACAAGGAAATGGGTTTGTTAATTTTATACTTTGACATAAAAGTAAACTTTGGAAACATTAGACAAAATGAAAGAAGGTAGTTCGAATAGACCACATGTTGTATGAGTCAATATATATGAAGTGTTCCAAAATAGGCAAATCCTTACAGAGAGAGTAGCAACTACCAGAGCCATGGAAAGTGATTAAAATGGAGTTATTTAAATTAAGAATCAAAATTAGCTATTTTACTATACAAATGTATCATAGCATCAATTTTCACTCTGTGAATATATGCTACTAGTATTTGTCAAATGAAAATAACACTTTAAATTAGAATAGCAGTTTACTTAGAAGAAGTCTGTTACCTTTTCTTTAGTAATGCTTGTCACAAACTTATTTTTAATGAGCTGTAAATTGTACCTCCAATATAAACAGGGTCTAGATTTACAAGTCCAATTTTATTATTAAAACAATTCAACATTGGACATTTTTATTAATGAGTTTCAGTAATAAACAGTAAAAGTAACACATATTTCACTTCTACCATTTGAGAAGTGAACCAATGGATGGGAAATTTATCTCTCTTTCTGTCTTCCTCTCTCTGTGTAACTCTGCCTCTCAAATAATTAAATAAATCTTTTGAAGAAATTTAGCATGATTTTACAATACTTTCTGTAAGATCCAAGTAAGCTTAATTAGCAATTATATCTGCAATATGAGAGCTATATCCTTTGAGGATATCTAAGGGCCTGAATGGAAATCTTAATATTGAAAGACTTAATTTCAATCTTTGAGTCCGAGAAAGCCTGTCAAAAATTATCAAAAGCTTTCAAATGTTTGGCCAAATAGGAACCATGATCAATGGAAAATAATGTCCATTCATCCCCTAAGGAAAATTTAAGCAGAGTTATAGACCAAATTTAATTATTGTTATAGAGCAGTTACATCTATTTAAAAATAGATATCAAACATATTACCTCTTAAAATCCAGTCTAATCAGCAATCAAAACCCAATAAATACATCCGAGAATAGAAGAGATTATCTAGACAAAATATTTATTTTCTTGTTCAGTTACTGTAACCTTGTATAAAAGAATATAAACAAGTTTAACTACTCTATTAAATATAAAGCTGAGAAATTGAGCTTCAGAGCTGAATTGTTAGCTTCCTACACACTGCCGTATACTTTATCTCAACTTCTTTTGCAGACAATCAAAGCAGAATATCCTGGTTAGGCTGGTCTATTCTCATGACCTCTGGACCTCAAAGACTGTGATGAAATGGAAAGGGGATGTATTGCCATTGATCTGGTGCAAGCCTTGATGCTTGACACCAAACTTTCAGCTCCTTTGTGATTTTCCAAGCCCAGATCTTCTTCCTTGAAACTTCTTTAAGACCTCCAAAACAGGCTCTTATAGTCATTCAGGAGGGATAGTTCTTGAGACCCAGCGATCTATTATCTTTTCATCTATCCATAGATTAAACTTCCTCTTTACCTTCACATACTGTCCTTGTTATTTTGATTCAGCACCAAGGACAGGGACCAAGCTTTGGGTGATGTTACCACAGGGTAAGCAAAAACATCATGCAATGTTTTTGTTTCTCTTTGGAAAAAGCTCATTCAGATAAGCTGGAAGCCAAATCCTATGAAATAGTATTCACATTTATTTAGACATGTGAATAGAAGGTGATCAAAGAGTAATGTGTCAAATTATCCCGTTATCCTAGGCCTCTAAGATTAAACATTTTAGTGACAGGTCATAACAAGAGTCATAACCAGGGAGAAGTTAAGAGCTCGTGGGATTTAAATAGAAAGGTGAGAAAGTCACAAATCAAATCAAAACTGTGAAAAGGGGAAGCAGCAGTTCAGAATATGGTTGAAAATATTAACAGATTTCAAAATTAATCCTCATATTTGTGGCTTCTTTTACATTTCTATTTGGCATACTTATTCATTCTTTTAATTTATATTTTTAAAATCCTTTGAAAATTAAATTAACAGGAAAGTTTTTTAATAAAAGAATATATATAGTTTAATCTTTAATATAGTTGATAATTTTTTCATATCAACAACTTATGAAAATATGTTAATATACATAAATATATTCTTTCCATAGAATTTAAGAAGTCAAGAGTTTTTTTAATTTATATTTAGAAAAATATATATCTTAGATTTACTTTTTTCAATGTGGTTAGATTATTCACAAAAGCTGAGATATTCAATACACAGATTTCTATATTGTACATTTAAAGTTATATTTCTATGACATACAACAGAGATAAATATAATCCTACATAGATAGCACAAGCATATGCTAACAATTTGAAGACATCATTATTTTGTTTTACCAATAAATTGAAAATAGCTTGTTTATCAAAGATTTAAATAATTTACATGAGCTAAAATTAATTTTTGTTTAACAGTTTTACATAAACCTTGTTTATTTATATGTCAATTAAAATATATGTTTTATTAGGTTGGTACAACATACAGCATATTCATGTATAAAACATATCATGAGTCTGAAAAATCAAGCAGGTTAGTTTTTAAAAATTTATTCTTTTTTCCATAACTTAAAATCACCTGATTAGAATTACTTCTTGGTCTTAATAACCTTAAGTAACCTTAATTTTTAGTAAAAACCTAGTAAACAACTATAAATTTTCTTTTAACAACATTTCAGATGGAATCTTCAAGGGGAAAAATGTTTCTTGGACATTCAGTTTGCAAAATAACTCTAGTCCCATTAATGGAGCTGAACATTTTCACATTTCAAAGAAATTACACTTAATTTTAGCCTTCAATCAGGCACCTAATAGGAAAATTCTAATTGCATCATTTTTTGACTCCTGCCCACCACTTTTCATTGTACCAGGGACTTCATGGGTTACTACAATTGACTTCAAGAACTCAAGGGGATTTGCTAGGCTTCCTCTTCTTTACAATAGAGCACATACATAACTCATGTAGTAGTAGTTTTTTTCTTAGTCATAGGATCATAACTGCAAACTGTTCTAATCAGCTAGTATGCAGCCCATGAGGACACTTGAGTGGAATGGAAATTGAGTCACCCTTAAATTCTCACATAAAGAGACAAACAGAATTCTTTTCCAAACTTGACCTTCCTTATAAAGAGACTGAAACAGCAGCCTCAGAATCTTATGTCCCAGCATCTGATACCAGAATCAGATGACCCAATATGGGTCTAAATAGCACTAAGCCCAAACAATGGAGAAGAAGCATTCCTGCTTTGCCCCATGGTTTGACGTACGCACTGTTTGATCTCATCGTGTGCAAAGTTGGTTCACCCCACAAGTGGCCGCTACGGCTGGCGTGTTGCGGCCAGCGCACTGAACCAATCCGAAGCCAGGAGCCAGGTGCTTCTCCTGGTCTCCCATGTGGGTGCAAAGCCCAAGGACTTGGGCCATCCTCCACTGCACTCCTGGGCCACAGCAGAGAGCTGGACAGGAAGAGGAGCAACCGGGACAGAATCTGGCACCCTGACCAGGATTAGAACCTGGTGTGCAGGCACCACAGGCAGAGGATTAGCCTATTGAGCTGTGGCCAACAATGAGATCTTTTGTTATACACAGTAACATTCACAACAGCAGGGGTAATGTGTGGTTTTCTTTTTATCTCCTAGAAAGGATGCCTCCAGCACCAAATAGGAAATACTGAAAATTGGTTTTGAGCAAAAAAGAAAAGGCAACCTATTTTATGGTGCTGGAGGACCAAAGCTAAGAACTGGAAACATAAGGTTGTGGGAAGCTGTGGTAGTTTACATCCAGTGGTTTAAGAGAACAAAGAAAGAGTTTTGATTTCAGTAGATGCAAAGAAAGGGATGCGGGAAAATTCCTAGATACCTACGTGTGGGCAGTTTTTAAAAGACAGCTTTTCACGGAGAATTAGACAACTATTTCTCCAGGATAATAAAAGGATTGTTGTATTTAGGGTCAAGTAAAGGTTAAGGACCGTTTCCTAGATGAGGAAATTTCTCCTTTCTGTAATTTTCTTCAAAAGCACTGGGTACTCTATATTTCAAGTGAAGGCTCAGAGAAAGTGGATGGACAAATTAGTGTTAATGATGGGGCTTTTGTCACATTGATTTAGTAAGAGGTAAATGTAGCAAAAACATTTAGGATATAGAAAGGAAATTGATTAAATGATGGGCATGGAATGAATGCTGTTTAGTAATGAAGCAGCTCATGGATAGAAGAAGACTAAATATTAGAAAAACATGAGTGAATTAGCATTTCACCATAGTTATTCTTGCTGTCATCTAAGTAAAAAAAATCCTTTATTTTATTCAGAAGTGATATATGCATTGACATACTAATAGTATCCTGGACATTTCTGATATTACAATGAGACTCTGGCCTTCTTTTAAATATTTTATTTTGACAGCCATCCTGTTTAAATTTAGCATATTGAGACTTACCCTAATTTTGTGTTTTGGGCCAAATGGCTTTTATGCACTTTGAAGTGATACTTTTGGTTGCTAGTACATGTGATACTGCTGAGCTTATCCTGGCCCCTGTTGATCCTATCAGAGGAAACCAAAGGGAAATCTTCAAGACAGGATGGCTGCTGCCTGTAAGTGGAGAAAGGGGCGTGCTTCTCAGGGTGAACATTTGTTTAGGTAAAAGAGCACTGTATAACTATTCATAGACAGAAGTAAGCATACGATATTTTATGTGGGCCTGTGTTCACCATCATAAATTAGCTCCAAGTGAGACTGAACCACTATAAGGTAAAGCAGGACCCAGCCTCTCTTCTGTCTCCTTTAACCCAAGGTGTCCTAGTCTGTCCATTATCAACAAATTCACTGAAATGAGGGAGTGATACAGCTTACCCTATAAGATTCTAATTATCAGAATCAAGGAGTCATTTGCTTCTCCAATATATAAAACCTTGAAGCCAGTATTGTCCATAGGGGTTTGTTTAGGAGAATTCCAGGCAGGGAAATTCCAGGTTTGGAGTAAAAAGTAACTACCACTTGCCTATAACACCTTCAGCTCAACTGGAGCTATCTGGGCACCATAAATTCCCTAAAGAGAACGGCATCACCTACCTATCAAATATTGGTTCAGGAGCACCACTGACCAAGCAAGAACTTGGTTCTAAGCTGACTGTCCATGTCTCAGCAAAAATTTGTCTATAAGAACCTTCACCACTGATTCCTTGGGAACTCAGAAGTTAAGTAACAGCTGCCTGGCTTCTGGTGCTGTGCTTCACAATAAATACCTATCTTCTTCTGCCACCCCAATGTCAGTGATTGGCTTTCTGCACGTCAGGGCAGTGGGCACAGTTTGGGGGTTCTGTTGCAACACCAGCAACTGGTTTAGGGTATTGTTCAGCTACACAAGAAGAACAACAAGAAAAAAATTAAAAAGTCCTTTTTTGTACAATGGTTCTGAAAATATTACGTACAGATAGTAAGAGATTCTGGGGCATGCATTTAGCATAGCAGTTAAGGTGTCTATGTCCTAGGTTGGAGTGCATGGATTGTATACTTGCCTCTGTCTCCTGCCTGTAGCCCCGTGCTTATTCAGATCCTGGAAGGCAGCAGTGATGGCTCTACTAATTGGTTTCCTGCCACCCACATCAAAAACCCAGGTTCAATTTCTAGCTTCCACCCTAATTCAGACCTGGCTGTTGTGGGCTATTGTGGGCATTTGAGAGTAAGCCAGTGGATAGCAAAATAGGATGTCTTTGCTCTGTCTCTGTCCCTCAAGTGAATATTTTTTTAAGTGCTTGACTGAAAGTCTTTACAGTCAAAACGCAGTACTGAGGTTACATATCAGAAGTAGGAAGAGATATAATAGATTTAAGCCTTTACATCCAGGACTTATGAGACCTGTTGAACTTATTGAATATTTGGGGTAGAATCTATCTTTAATTATTTTTTAAAGAAAGGTTTTATTTAATGAATACAAATTTCATAGATATAGCTTTAGGCATTTAGCAGTTCGTCCCCCCATACCTGCCCTCCCACCCCACTACTGTCCCATCTCCTAATCCCTCCCCCATCCCATTCTTCATTAAGATTTATTTTTAATTAACTTTATATACAGAAGACACTTTGCTTATGAACTATAACATAGTAAATTCTGGAAATAAAAAGTTACTATCTCAAAGTTTTAACTAGCTAGTACTACTTACATGAGGTCAGTTTACTTAAATTTGTGAATATCAGTCAAATAATTTTTATTTCAGAACAGAGGCAGAATATGAGCTATAATAGCACTGTTGGTGGGACCACACTGGCATTTCTCTGTACCAGGAGAGACCACACCTGAAAACGGTATTGGCACAGGGAAAATGGAGAGTGGCTCTGCCAAATGGAAGGACCCTATGAAGATTTATTTCCAGAAAAAAATGTTTAGCAGACACATACATATAAATGTTATGCAATGTTATGTTCTTCAATACATGCATACGTTTTGTAATGTCTAACCAGGGTAAGTATACTTCCTCAGACATTTAACATTCCTTTATGGTGATAATATCCAAAATTTTATCATCTATTTGTTTTATAGAGAAACATGCAGCACATCAACATTATGTATAGTCATTCTACTGTGCAATAAAACTCTAGAACTTCTTACTCTGATCTAATGGTAACTTAGCTCCTGTTAATTAGCCTTTCCCATCCCCTTCCTTCTTTCATCCACAGCCTCTGATAATCATCATTATACTCTTAACCTCTATGAGATCACCCTTTAGTTTTAAATTGTCCTATGAGTGCTACCATGTGACACTTGCCTTTTTTGATTGGTTTATTTCGCTTGTTATAAGAATCTTGAGTTCCTTACATGTTGTTGCAAATGAGAACATTTCATAATGCATTTTCTCATGATATATGAGGTACAATTTTCAATTCTAAATATTAAAACTTTCTTAGGTTATCTTTTTTTAAATTTTAACATTTTGTTTAATTTTTTTTACTTTTATTTAATAAATATAAATTTCCAAAATACAACTTATGGATTACAATGGCTTTTTCCTCTCCATAACTTCCCTCCCACCCATAACTTTCTTAGGTTATCAAAGAGGTATACTTGTATTCCTAAACAAATCTTAAGGTAACAATTATAATTAATAATTTTAAACCTGTTAGTACTAATTGCTCACTGTTATGGTTTACATTTTACCCCCCCCCATTAATGTGCTGAACTTCTTATTCCAAAAACTTAGAGTATGACTTTATTTGGGAATAGGGCCATTGTAAATGTAACCAGGTAAGATCAAATCATTCTGGATTAGGATTGTCCTCAATTCTGAATATGACATCTGGCCTTACAAAAAGGGGAAACTTGAACATGTAACATGTGAACAGGGACAGCTCACAGAGATGTGAACACGAAAGGAAGAGATCAAGATGATGGAGCAGAAGCCAAGGCACAGGAAAGATTTCCAGCAAACCACCCAAAGCTGGGAGAGACGCTTGGGGTAGATTCTTCTTTGCAGCCTGCAGAAGAATCCAACACTTTTTGATGCCTTGATCTCAGATTCTAGACTCCACAACTGTGAGACAATAAATTTCTTTCAGGTTTATGATAGTAATATGTAGTTCTTTGTTAAGGCAGCTCTAGACAACTAGGTACATTCATCACTATGAATCAAATCATCTTGATCCCTTTATATTCAGTGTATCACTATGTAGTGCAAGTACTCAAATATATTTCATTGTTAATTCTAGATGTTTGATATTTCATTTGTTTGAAGCATAGTTTAGTGATTGTAACTAAACATTCTTTATTCTTTAATGCTTGTTTAACTGTCACCTTGAAACCTTTCCTTATGCTATTGGTGCCCCAGCTTCCATGTCAGTAAAGTGGAGATGTTGACGATATCTACTACAGGATCCAAATGTTCAACTAGACAAGAATCTATGTAAACTCTTTTTTTTTTTTTTGGCAGGCAGAGTGGACAGTGAGAGAGAGAGACAGAGAGAAAGGTCTTCCTTTTGCCATTGGTTCACCCTCCAATGGCCGCCGCGGCCCGTGCCCCGCACTGATCCGATGGCAGGAGCCAGGTGCTTATCCTGGTCTCCCATGGGGTGCAGGGCCCAAGCACCTGGACCATCATCCACTGCACTCCCTGGCCTCAGCAGAGAGCTGGCCTGGAAGAGGGGCAACTGGGACAGAATCCAGCGCCCTGACTGGGACTAGAACCCGGTGTGCCGGCGCCACAAGGCGGAGGATTAGCCTAGTGAGCCACGGCGCCGGCTGTAAACTTTTTTAATAGTTTCTTGTTAAGTGCTCAATAAATGTAAGCTAGTAATGTTAGCATCTACATTTTAGTACTAATATTATTTAACAAAAAAGTACTGATACAATTAAATAAAAGGAAGGTAATTATACTTTTTATTGAATTATTAAGCATTAGAGATAGTACTGCAAGAATTATAAGATCATCATGCATCAAATTTTAGCATTTCGAGATATTGGAATTTGATTTATCATTGATATTCAAGTTATTATCAATATTTAAAAATTTATTGGTATATTAATAATGAAACATTTAATAATTCATAGTGCCTTATATTATACTTCTGTACATAGAATATTGATTGCAATTCCAGGTACATAGATGATAATAAATAAATTATAGTTATTCTGAGCATAAAAGGCTATAATATACAAAATAAAAATCAATCTTTAGACTTTCTGTATAATTTTAAATATGGCTATATAAAAGCAGTGGAAATGGACTTTGGAAATTAAAACTAATGTTGGTAGGCGCCGTGGCTCACTTGGCTAATCCTTTGCAAGCGGCAACGGCACCCCAGGTTCTAGTCCCAATTGGGGTGCCAGATTCTGTCCGGTTGCTCCTCTTGCAGTCCAGCTCTCTGCTGTGGCCCAGGAAGGCAGTGGAGGATGGCCCAAGTGCTTGGGCCCTACACTCCATAGGAGACCAGGAGAAGCACCTGGCTCCTGGCTTCGGATCAGCGCAGCGCGTTGCCTGTAGCAGCCATTTGGGGGGTGAACCACAAGAAGGAAAACCTTTCTCTCTTTCTCTCTCACTGTCTAACTCTGCCTGTCAAAACAAACAAACGAACAAACAATAACAAAAAAACTAATGTAGACAGCTGCTGAAAAGGAAGTTAGAATATTTTTAAGATTTTTAAATGTCAAGATATACTCATGAAAGAGGAGCAAAAATTATGAGAAAGAAGAAAGAATTAATCATATAATATCTTTAAGGCAAGAGATGAATATCTGTTTCCAAAGATGAAGGTCTAGCCTATACTGGAGCTGGGACATTTCACAGTAACAGGAAAGAACGAACAAGCGACAGGCTGACTGCATTCAGGAAACTAAATGTAGACTTGGGAGCTTCTTCAAGCTCCATTCTGATGGTTTACTCTTTTCAGTGATTTTGAAAGCTGAGTAGGAGGTAAATGGATCAATTTGGGGTATTTGATGTCAAGGAAGGTATGAATAAAGGATCCCCAAGTTGGAGTAAGAATGGATCACAGATCTATTCTGATAGAAAACATCAAAGCCCATTAGAGTAACTTTTAAAAGTGCCATTTCATTAATATTTGTGACTCTTGGTCAATTAGATCCTGTTTCAATTACTGAAACGGACTTCTGTCATTATAAGCATTTTTTGCTATAAAATGTTTTATCATTACAACCGTTATTTTTAAACAACCACTTTATGTATGTTTGTTAAAATGAAAATCTAGTTGGTATTGTGATTGGACTTTTGTTAATTGAAGGCTAGCGTGGGAAGAGATCAGATTTTGAGGATGAGATATCCTTTGGAGAGCACAATAATGAATTTTAGTCACACTTTCCTTTTTAATGAACCTGAGTAAATTTTAACTGTTTTTAGTATGCTATGTATTTCTTTTTTAAAAAAAGTTCCCATTTATTGTATTGCTTTATAATAGTAGTCTAAGATATTCATTTTCTATTTCTCACTTTTAACGAGAAAACTAACAGTGGTTTAGCCATCTCATGTGACTCTATTTCTTAATCTGTGATAGCATTAAACAAAAGAAATATTTTCTAGTTATCTGTGATGCAGTATGTGTCGATACATTTGTGATACTGTGTGTACATTGTGTATAATTTGAATTTTATTAAAAGCCTTTTCTGACAACAAAGTTGATATATTAAGCTTTTCATCTGATTGCCTATCTTTTCAACAATGTCTCAATATTAAGTTGTTTACCAAATTAAAAAGAAAAATGATATCTGAGCTTAATTTTTTTCTATTATACTTGAAATTCTATTAGATCATCTTATAGATATGTCTGTAAACTCCTTCAATGAAGTTGCAGTTGTTTTTCTTTCTGGGGTAGTATTGTCATTCTTATATGACTTTTTAATAGCTTTATATTTACAATTAGTTTTAAGGGCCTGCATTGCGGTGTAGCATGTAAAACTGCTGCCTGCAGTGGCGGAATCTCATATGGTGTTAGTTCCAGTCCCGACTGCTCCACTTCCAATCCAGCTCTCTGCTATGGCCTGGAAAAGCAGTAGAAGGTGGCCCCCTGCACCCCTGTGGGAAACCTGGAATAATAAGTTCCAGGCTCCTGACTTCAGATTGGCCCAGCTCCAGCCGTTGAGGCCCTTTGGGGAGTGAACCAGCGGATGGAAGACCTCTCTTTCTGCCTCTGCCTCTGTAACCCTGCCTTTCAAATAAATAAGTAAATCCTTGTAAAAAGTAAAATTAGACTAGCTTTCAATTTGCAACTCAAAATTGTGAAGTAATACAGAGTTGCCTTTTATCTACCTACCCAGCTTCCTTTAATATTAACATCTTTTTAACAGATTTATTTAATTATTTAAAGTCAGAGTCACAGATAGAGACAGAAAAATCTTCCATCTGCTAGTTTACTCCCCAGATGGCCTTAGAGCTTCATTGGGTCTCACACATGGGTAGCAGGACCCCAATACTTGGACCATCTTCTGCTGCTTTTTCCAGGCCACTAGCAGGGAGCTGGATTGGAAATGGAGCACCTAGACACTGACTGCCACCCAGTGACTTAACTCCCTGTACCAGTAGGCTGGCCCCTAATATTAATACCTTATATTGGATTATTTGTCACAATTTTTGTTTTCTGATTAATTTAAAACTGGTCATCCAAGATACTGTTACATGCCCGCCCGGGTATGTGTGCAGCTTGCCTACAGGTGAAGTTAGGGTGGGAGTGCACCTTCCTGGAGTCTGTCTTCTCTTCCTTACGTTGTTGGTTGGCTTCCTGTCACACAGTCACATTAGCTGTTGTATTAACTGTTCTTTCTGACTCTTTGAGACCATGGCTGCTTATCAAGGCTGATCTGTGTTGAGGGTTTTCTAAGCTTGTTCACTGAAAGCAATTCCCAGCCCCAGTCTTCTGCTCATGTTTCTGTGATCTCTCCTCCACTCTTGGGCGAGCTAGACGTCACTCGTCTTTCCTTTTAAGACATAACAGAACCTTTTTCATCGCCCTTTGGTAGTTTGGGGTGCCCTGACTCTTTTTTTCTCCTGCTGATGACAGCATTAGTTCTAGATCTCAGGATCTGGCTTCCTGGTGGAGTCCTTACAGGCAACCTTGAGCACAGGGGTCATTGCGGCCAGGAATAGACTAATCTCAACTGCACATGTACACTGTTGAAGAATCTATAAGAGCCTCAACACCAATAGAGAATTGCCAATAGGAACCAAGGCACATATGGTAGATAAATTTTCAGATTTTTGTGGAATTGCCATGTTGTTTTTCATAATGTTTGTAACTAGTTTCTATTCCATCCAGCATTTGGGGTGAGGTAAAATCTCATTGTGGTTTTGATTTGCATTTCCCTGATGGCTAGTGATCTTGAGCATTTCTTCATGTGCTGTTGGCCATTTGCATTTTATCCTACCTATACATGTCCTTTGTCCATTTCTTAACTGGATTGTTTGTTTTGTTGTTGAATTTCTTGAGCTCCTTATATATTCTGGATATTAGTTCTTTATCAGATGCATGGTTTGCAAGTACTTCTCCCATTCTGTGGGTTGCCTCTTCACTATGTTATAAGTTTCATTTGCTGTGCAGAAGCTTTTTAGCGTGATGTAATCGCATTTGTCTTTTTTTTAAATTTTATTTACTATACATCTGCATATGTCAATGTGGTATGTATACATGATGGAATGCTACTCAGCCACAGAAAAGAATGCAGTCCTGTCTTTGCAGCAAAATGGATGCAGCCAGACCTAAAAGGAAAAATATCATCTATTTTATCTTATTTGTTGTAGCTAATATTTATAGTACAAAAATTTAATGTATATGTGTGAAGTTGACTTCTTGAGATGTGATTATTGTTTATACCCATTGTATATACTCCTGTGGAATAGTGGTTTCTACTTTCTTGAATATTTTATATAATGGAGAATTAAGCCTGTGATTATAATGTAAATTGGAAGTATGTTATCACAAAAGTGGAAACAAAAAGATAGAAAGGAAAGAGGGAAGAAGGGTGGGAAATATTATGTACTTAAAACTGTTCTTATAAAATACGTGAAATCTCTTCTTTTTGTATAAATAAAATACATATTTAAATATATCTAAAATCACACTTTGCTTTTTCCTTAATATTCATCTATAAGAACTATTTTAACTGCATGTAATATCTTCAGCGAACTCTTATGATATTTCCAACAAATCTTCTGGCAGAATTTGTTCAGAAGCAATAACACTATACCTGTCCAAAAGTAATAAAGTGTTTATTAAATTTTCCCCATGTTGGATGGTATATGATTAATATGGATTTCCTTTGACCTATTGTTCAATTTATTATTTTGAACAGTATATGGTAATACTATTTTCTTCATGAAATGATAAGACATGAAAAATGCATAGAACACTTGATCATGTTAATCAAGTACTAGGGTTTTTAAAAAGTGCATGGGGCATTGCATTTTATAGTAATTACATTTTTCTATGTACTTTTTATAACATTCTTGCACGTTGTCTAATCATGCTACAATTTTGTCTAAATTGCTCAGGTCTGATGAAATCAGAAATTTTAAACGTGTGGAACCTTACTATATTTAAGTCAACCGGTAATGAGTTTTATTTTTAAACACTCCATTTTTACTTACTTGGTAAAAACATTTAAACTTCTTATCTTGCATTTTGTGTTTTACCAGAATGAGCAAGTAATATTTCAGTGTACTTATGCTATAAAATCAAGAAACAGGTTAAAATAGAGTCAGTGGAACCATCTAATGATATATAAAGATGACAAATATCTTTTCCTTGAAGCCGCTATAAACATCGCTAAGGGACAATTGAAAGAAATACCTGGTATTCTAAAAATCATATTGATTTGGGCATGGCATGTTTTAAAACAACTCTGACTCAGATTTCACATTTATTTTCTATATTTAGTGAATTTTTTGTGTATGTGTTTCATATTTAAACTTTTTTTGAGAACTGGACACATTATAGGATGATAAAATTCACTTTATCGCATCACAGGAGAACCCATTACACTTTGAACAAGATTTTAGGAAGTTTTATTTATATGTTTACTCATAATGTGGAGTGATACAGACTTATTTTATAGACAAAGTGGGACTCCCAGTTGTCTCCAGAGGCTGGGGTATTGAAGGCATTTCAAGAACTTCCTGAGAGGCAGTGTTCTTTGCTGTTCTCTCAGTATTTCCTCTGATGATATAGTTATTTCTCTTTTGGTGTCCCCTGCAATGACTTACAGCCACTTGCAGAGACTATGGGATTTTTGGAGGGGAGTTAGAATCTATTGGCTGAATTTAACAGGGTGTATTTTTTGCAGTCAGTAGATCTCTTTCTCTCTAAATTGCTGCATATATGTGTAGGACAAGAAAAGCATACCTGTAGTCTATAAATATTGACGGGTCCCCTGTTGTAGACTAATTCCATCTGTTGTCTTATATTTTTAGTATGATCCATGGTACCCAAACATCCACAGCTTATATCATTAATGAGTAATTAACCTGGTGCACCCCGATGCCTTCCTTTTGACCTAGAATTTTAAAAACTGAAAGGAAATATATGTGGTATGATTAGATTTCTGAAAGATGAAGTTTTGTCAGTTATTAAAGCTTACCTATATCAATAACTTCAATTATAGGCATCTCCTAAGTCTTTGATATGAGACTATTCTGCATTCTCACGTATTCTTAAGAAAATAAACATGAAATGAGGACAAATATATTGCAGAAAGACACTTATCACAGAATTAATTGTTATGGTAAAAATTAGAGTCCATTAAAGATCCATTAATAAGAAGTACATCAACATTTCATGATGAGGTTATATCCTTTTATGCTGCATGCTGACAGCCTTGGTGTGGAAACGAGTCTGTACATTTCTGCTTGCTGATCAGTCCTATTGTCAGAGTGGCTCTGATGATTAATGCAGCCCTATTTGTTGCTATGTTTTTTCTGTCCCTCTTTATTCATAAATAAGGAGGAAATGTGACAAAGAGTAAAAATCACCCTTACTAATATAATTTATATATGTTGAAATACATAGGTGTTTCAGAGTGTGTGTATGTGTGTATGTATGCATATAAAATGAATGCCATGTTCTACATGAAACCTGGTTTTTTACTGGATAATGTGTTATAAGTAGGTTTTGAGATCAAAGGAGTATTCTTCTATAATTTGTTTAATTACTACATATTATACAGTATGAGTGGATGTACCATATTCTAACAGTTTTATTTTGTAAGACATTTAGATTTTCAAAATTTTTCACTATGAATAATGCTATTTTTATAAGCCATTAAATAAATAAGATGAAAACTTTGAAGATTTTGATGCTTGTTTCCAAATCGGAGGTCAGGAAGTTGCTCTCAAATTTATGTTCCTATCAGCTGAGAATTGTTTAAATTGAACTGTAAGAGGACAATTCCTATAGTTTCCATTTTGAAAACTTAATAAGAACATATATTCTCCCTGTAAAAATAAGGACTTTTATGTTAGGAAGCATTGTTTGAATTGACCATAGGACCTTGTATTCCTGTCATTGTTTCATGCAAGTCCTATTCTGTTTCCTTTAGGACAACAGAATAACTGTAATGCAATGACTCATTGACAACTTTTCTGAATTTTTTAAAAGATTTATTCACTTATTTGAAAGGCAGAGTAACAGAGTGAGATGGAGAAACAGAGAGATCCTCCTCCACTGATTCACTCCCCAGATGGCCTTAATGTCTAGGGCTGAGCCAGGCCAAAACCAGGAGCTAGGAACTTCTGGGTCTCCCACATGGGTGGAATGGGCTTAATCACTTGAGCCCTCTTCCACTGCTTTCCTAGATGCATTAGCACGGGGCTGGATCAGGAGTGGAGCACCCAATACCTGAACTGGTGCCCATATGTGAAGTTGATGTTTCAGGGTGAGCTTTACCTGCTATGCCCAAATATCTTAGATTTGTATCTAATTCCATTAAAATGTTTCGCATTCAAAACAAACTAAGACATTGGCATAGGGGAAGACTTCTTGGACAATTCCCCAAGGCACAAACAAAAACAAAACCAAACAAATGGGACTCTGTCAAACTCAAAAGCTTCTGCACAGCCAAGGAAACAATCAGTAGAGTGAAGAGACATCTAACACAATGGAAAGTAATATTTGCAAACTGCCTATCTGACAAAGGATTAATATCCTGAATATATCAGCAACTTTAAAAACTCAACACAACAACAACAAAGCAATTCAAATAAGAAACAGATAAAGGATCTCAATAGACTTTTTTCAAAGGAAGAAATACAAATTGCCAACAAATATATGAGAAAAATGCTCTACATCACTAGCCATCAGGAATGCAAATCAAAACTGCTACTTCTTCCTTGTCAGAATGGCTAAAGTCCAAAGCACAGAAAATAACAAATGCTGGTGAGGATGTGGACAAAGAGGAACATTTGTACACTATTGGTAAGAATGTAAATTAGCGCGGCCACTGTGCAAAACATTGTGGCAATTTCTCAAAAAAGTAGAAATAAGTTTGTCATGTGACTCTACAATCATACCGCTGGATATATACCCAAAAGGTATGAACACAGTGTATCAAGGAGATATGTGAGCCACCATGTTTATAGTAGCACTGTTCACAATAGCCAAAATTTGGCATCAACCATGGTGTCCATCATCAGACAAATGGATAAAGAAAATGTGATATATGGCTGGCACTGCAGCTCACTAGGCTAATCTTCTGCCTGTGGCACCAGTACCCTGGGTTCTAGACCCAGTTGGGGTGCCAGATTCTGTCCCTTTTGCTCCTCGTCCAGTCCACTTCTCTGCTGTGGTCCGGGAAGGTGGTGGAGGATGGCTGAAGTACTTGGGCCCTGCATCTGCATGGGAGACCAGGAGGAAGCACCTGGCTCCTGGCTTCGGATTGGCGCAGAGTGCCAGCCACAATGGATATTTGGAGGGTGAACCAACGGAAGGAAGACCTTTCTCTGTCTCTCTCTCTCTCTCACACTGTCTAACTCTACCTGTCAAAAAAAAGAAAAAAGAAAATATTATATATATATATGTGTATGTATATATAAATTAATGATGTAATATTATTCAACTATATAAATAATTAAATTCTATAATTGGCAGCAAAATGGACACAACTGCAACACATCATGTTGAGTGAAAGAAGCTGGACACAGAAAGACAAATACTGAATGCCTTCCTTTATATGTGAGAGTTAAAATGAAGGGGGATATGCCTGTGTTTATCAATATTGTTGCAAATATAATTTTTTGAAACTTTGCTTTATATTTTTGTCAAACCAATGGTCACGAATTTAGTACTACTATAAATTTAATGAGCTGTGTTTATTTTAAAACTTACTGTATATGGGTGAATTGGTCATTTTTCTATTGAATTATTTAGCCATTGTTTATATCACCTTTTAGCGTTTTACTTGTTAAATTTCTTTTTCAGTGAATTAGTAAGCCTTTTTACTGTAATGTAAGTTTAAAATATGTTATCTCAAAAACTAAAAATGAGAAGGAATGAAAATGGGAAGCAGAGAGGGCAAGGAGGGAGGAAGGGAATATTATGTTCTTCGAATTGTATCTACAAACCATATTGAATCTGTTAAAAACTAACTAAAATGAAAATAAAAAGTAAAAATATTTCTCTTTCAAGCTGCCTTATTAAATAATGTTTATTGTGGGATTCTCAATTTACGTCCAATAATAGCAATAAGCTCATCTCAAAAGTCAATAGAGGATAGAAGATACTTCGTACCTAATTGTCTCTGTAGCTATAGCTACTTAAAGTTTATGTCTCCCAGATTAATTTAAGTCCACTAGAACTTCATTTAGTGTTTTGTATTTATAAGTGTCAAACATATAAACATTGTGTAGATACACAAGTTGTTGGGAACAAAATATTTCTTAAGTCGAATCACATTTAATTTTCTCAGCAATAGAGGGCATTTGAGTTCCACAAACAAATTTGATAATTTCTGCTCTCTTCTTTGGAAATATAATTTGTTTTCAAATTATTTAAAATTTAATCTACATATTCAAACATAATATATCATGGCATGCAAGAGAGTTTTAAGTAGTAAAGTTGTGAATCAATGACTGACATGATTTTTGTAATATTAACATTAGTAATTACATTTAATTTAAGATAAAACATACAAATAAGCTTATGTCCAAAGTTTCAAACAACCTATAAATTACACGGTACAAATATATCTATTTTATTAAATTATAATTTGTAAAAAATGAAGGTATTTTTCTTTCAGACTTATTGTGTATGTCTTAATGGTAGTAAATGATAATGTATTTTATGTTAGTCTTCCCAATGTTTGATAATATTATTTGAATACTACTACTGATATTATTAGTAAGATCATCTAATGTAATATGCAGTTTAATTATAGTATATGACATTTCTTTTTTCCAAGTACATATATAATTAATTTAGCAGATGAATGGGAAGCAATATATGGTGCAATAAAAAATACTGGGTAGGCATTCTAGATGCTCACTTCCAAAGTCTAAATATCTTTCAACCATTAATGAGTATAGGTATTACATGTTAAATCTGAGCATCAGATTCATTATTTGTAAAATGAGCTGGCTGTCCTGGTTGATGCTTGCATTTTTTTCTTTCTCTTGGGATGCAATCTTATTAGAGCATACAAAATAATTTAAGTAAAGTTTGTTGACAACAATAATAATTGGAAATTCAAAGTAGCTCTTAACCTCTGAATTCTTTTTTTTCATGTTGAATAAACATTGCTTAGTAAAAGCCTTTTATTTGTATGTGCTAATGCTCAATTTATTCCTGGTTGGAAAAATTGTAACAGTGTCAGAAGTATGATATTTCAAATATAATGTGTCAGAAAGTGTTCTGAATATGATTAAGTCTATTGTTTGGTATTGTGAACTTGTGACTCCTTTTTTAGGGGTGAGGGACCACAAAATCAGGTCTTTTGATCATTTGGTGTTGAAAGCCAATAATGAAACTAATACTGAGCGTCAACAATATGAGCTTTAGTCAATGGCCACAGAACAGAGAAGCAGGTGCCTCACTTGCCAATTAACTTGTCAATCTGCTAGGAGCTGATAAGTCTTGGATATAGAGCAATATATATGGGGGGGGGAGAATATAATAAGTGGGAAGAGTATTCATGGATTTTTGAGAAAGGGGTGAAGTAATCCTTGGAGTCAGGGAGCTGCCCTCTTTTTGTCCTTTTTTGATCTCTTCCACTGGATGATTGCCAACTGTTGTAGTGCAGTTGGGAGTGGATTTGGTATGGAAATGAGATTATAATGAGGCTTGAGATCTGCTTAAAGTGACATTGGCAGCATATTGGATCTCACTGATTTAAACCAGTTGGCCCAGGAAGAAAATTCTATCTCTAAGCCATCCTATTCTCAATAGAAAATAATGTTAGGGTCCAGGCAGAAATGTAACTAAGCGTGTGCAGGCCTTTTCCTAGGGAACAAACTCCATGTCTTCCACCTCTGTCATCTTTGCCCTCACCTTACTATTTTGTCCCCTCCATATTAAATCAATTTGCAAGACTAATTGTAAGCTTATCCTTCATTCTCTTGGGAAATATTGCTAACTTGAGGGCTTAGAAACAAGTCGTGATGAGACTGTTTCCATGTTTTTAGTGTTCGTCGTTATTCTTTTTGACAAACCCCAGTCCAATTAAACATAATGAATAAACAATTCACCTAACTCTCAATTACACAGAGTTTTTAAAAATCACCATCTGAGGTTTGAACATTTTTGCCTTAGACACTAGACTATATGGATGTGTTTATATATTATGATGCCATTGTTTCCTGATGTGTATTTGCCCCAGGCACTTTACAGTAAATCCAAGAAAAAGGCTATGGTTCATCCTTGTCTGATGCTTCCCACCCTGGCCCTTAGCCTTCACCCAATCTTCCTTAAATACATAACAGGAGCAAACCTAGGTTTTTACTTCTGGTGGCTGAGTTGGTATTCCAGCTGTGCTGTTTTCTAGATCTGAGTGTCCAAGTCTCTAAAAATAAATCTTATTTCTCTGTAACATGATCTGTCATGGAAAATTTTGGATTTAATTATACACATGAAGAATGAACCTTAGGTGCTGTGTGTGTTTGATGTCTTACTCTCGGGATGCAATATCACTAGAGCATTTTAAAATGAAATAAATACTTTGTCCATAGTCTCCTCAGGTATACTTTATCCTCACTTCAGAGTCAGTAACAGAACAGGACAACATTTGTACCCCTGAGGCTGAAATATTACTTAAAAGAAACTAGTATATTAAGTCAAGCAGTGTACCACATGGAATTGAGTAAGGAAGGAAGACTTAAGACTATTGCAAATGGAGAGAGTAATTGCACTAAATTCTAACCAAAACAAATGGTAGAGAGATATAAGTGCTGGTGTGAGTTAGTGGTAACATATTGGAAGAAAATAAGAGGAGCATTTGCCAAGGCAGTTAGATCATTTGTATTTACTGATGGTCCTGTTGGCAGTTAGGCATCAACTCTCCCAATAAGACTGGAAGATAGGAACTCTGTCTTCAAAGATGATTGTATTTTAAAGGGATGGTGCCCAGGTTCTCAAGAAAGACATTGTTGAGTTGTAAGACTGGCAAGAGGCTGAGAGGATGTTTTATTTCTGGGTGGAGGATTGAGGAGAGAGAAAAAAAATCTATATTTTCATATTCATATTTTTAAGGATATATTTATTTATTTGAAAGACATAGTTACAAAGAGAGAGAAGGAGAGGCAGAGAGAGAGAGACAGGTCTTCCATCCGATGGTTCACTCCCCAGCTGGCTGGAACGGCAGGAGCTGCATCCATCCAAAGCCAGGAGCCAGGAGCTTCTTGTGGGTCTCCCACGTGGGTTCAGAGGCCCAAGGAGTTGGGCCATCTTCCACTGCCTTCCCAGGCCATAGCAGAGAGCTGGATCAGAAGTGGAGCAGCCCAGTCTCAAACCGGCACCCATATGGGATGCCGGCACTGCAGGCGGCGGCTTTACCCGCTGTGTCACAAGTACCAGCCCCCATGTTCATATTTTGTACAGAGAATGCTCTAATAAAGGGGATATCAGGGAGCAATCATTAGAGAAAGTAAAAACAAAAAAAAAATCTCTATTGGGGCTGGCATTGTTGCATAGTGGTTTAAGCTGCTATCTACAATGTTGGCATCCCACATCAGAGTGCCAGTTGGAGTCTCAGCTGCATTCCTGCTAATATACCTGGTAAGCCAGGGGAAGATGACCTTAGTGCAGGGACCCCTTTCACCCATATGGGAGAAAAGAATGGAGTGTCAGGCTCTTGGCGCTCTCTCTCTCTCTCTCTCTCTTACATTCAAATAAATATAAATAAATCTTTAAAACATGGAAACAGAAAAAAATAAACCTTTAAATCCAGGTGATGGAAATATTAAGGTTTTTTTTGGTCAATAAATACAATTTAATATAAAAAGTATTATGTACATTTCTAGTACATAGCTTGTAGTTGTCAGCTTCAGGTAATGAGAGGAACATAAGAAAAATAAATAAATAGAAGCAAAATGTTTCTTTATCATTTTTAAAAGAGAATTTTTCATTTCCCTTCTGGAAGATGTTATTGATACAGAAGTCTGCGCACAGCATGGAAATACTCTATATAGGTACAATTTCATCCAGTTTGACCAGAAAATGAAGACAGTCTCATAGTTTTATAAGAAGCTATCATGAATAGGATTAACTACTGCAGAAAAGGTGGAGACATTCTTCAGGAGACATGGGTGGTGTTAGGTGGGCTTTAACACTTCCCTGAGTGTTGCTGGATTTGAATGATACACCAAGGATATGCACACACACACACGCACATACTCACATTGGTATATGCCTATATGCTGAAACACAAATGTGTAAGTATATATACAGAGACATATTTTATATGTGTTCTTCTTCAAGTGTCAACACAATCTGATGTACAGTAGATTTACATAAAAAAAACTTTCAATTGTAAAAATCATTCTTAGGCAAATTCTCATCTATATTATAAAATAGCTTTCATTTAAATGTACAAATCAGTGCATATATTTAATTTCTGTTACTATTTTTGTACTCTTCAAGGACTTACTGTAACTACATTTCTCTAGTCAGGAGTTATATTCCCTGAAAATTTTAATGTATTAGAATAGAAACTTAGGGAATCATTAGTGAATTTCTAATACTATTTCACTATGGATGGCTGGTTTCCTTTTTTTGTTATTTTATTTATTTATTTTTTATTTAGTAAGTATAAATTTCCAAAGTACAATAAATAGATTACAATAGCTTCCCTCCCCCCATAATTTCGCTCCCACTCACAACCCTCCCATCTCCTGCTCCCTCTCCCATTCCATTCACATCAAGATTCATTTTTAATTATCTTTATATACAGAAGATCAATTTAGTATATATTAAGTAAAGATTTCATCAGTTTGCACCCACAAAGAAACACAAAGTGTAAAATACCATTTGAGTACTAGTTATCATTGCTTCACATTGGACAACACCTTAAGGACAGATCCCATATGAGAAGTAAGTATACAGTGACTCCTGTTGTTCACTTAACAATTTGACACTCTTGTTTATGGCATCAGTAATCTCCCTAGGCTCTTGTCATGAGTTGCCGAGGCTATGGAAGCCTTTTGAGTTCGCCGACTTTGATCTTATTCCAACAGGGTCATAGTCAAAGTGGAAGTTCTCTTCTCCCTTGAGAGAAGGGTAACTTGTTCTTTGATGGCCCCATTCTTTCCACTGGGATCTCACTCGCATAGATCTTTCATTTAGGTTTTCTTCTTTTTTTTTTTTTTCCAGAGTGTCTTGGCTTTCCTTGCCTAAAATATTCTCATGGGCTCTTGAGCCAGATCCGAATGCCTTAAGGGCTGATTCTGAGGCCAGAGGGCTATTTAGGACATCTGCCATTCTATGAGTCTGCTGTGTATCCCGCTTCCCATGATGGCTCATTCTCTCCCTTTTAATTCTATCAGTTAGTATTAGCAGACACTAGTCTCGTTTGTGTGATCCCTTTGACTCTTAGACCTATCAGTGTGATCAATTGTGAACTGAAATTGATCACTTGGACAACTGAGATGGCATTGGTACATGCCACATTGATAGGATTGTATTGGAATCCCCTGGTATGTTTCTAACTCCACCATTTGGGGCAAGTTCGATTGAGCATGTCCCAAATTGTCCATCTCCTCCCTCTCTTATTTCCACTATTATATTTAACAGGGATCATTTTTAATTAAAAGTTAAATACCTAAGAATAATTGTGTCTTAATTACAGAGTTCAACCTATAGTACTAGAACAAAACAAAGAAAAAATACTAATATGGATAAAGTATTTCATTGTACAACAACAGTCAGCACAAGAGCTGATCAAGTCACTGTTTCTCATAGTGTCCATTTCACTTCAACAGGTTTCCCCTTTGGTGCTCAGTTAGTTGTTGCCGATCAGAGAGAACATATGATATTTGTCCCTTTGGGACTTGCTTAATTCACTCAGCATAGTGTCTTCCAGATTCCTCCATTTTGTTGCAAATGAACGTATTTCATTGTTTTTACAGCTGTATAGTATTCTATAGAGTACATGTCCCATAATTTCTTTATCCAGTCTACTGTTGATGGGCATTTGGGTTGGTTCCAAGTCTTAGCTAATGTTAATTGAGCTGCAATAAACATTAATGTGCACAAAGCTTTTTTGTTTGCCCATTTAATTTCCTTCGGGTAAATTCCAAGGATTGGGATAGCTGGGTTGTATGGTAGGGTTATTTTCAGGTTTCTGGGGAATCTCCAAACTGACTTCCATAGTGGCTTAACCAGCTTGCATTCCCACCAACAGTGGGTGAGTGTCCCTTTTTCCCCACATCCTCCCCAGCATCTATTATTGGTAGATTTCTGAATATGAGCCATTCTCACCGGGGTGAGATGAAACCCCATTGTGGTTTTGATTTTCATTTCCCTGATTTCTAGTGATCTTGAACATTTTTTCACGTGTCTGTTGGCCATTTGGATTTCCTTTTGAAAAATGTCTATTGAGGTCCTTGGCCCATCTCTTAAGTGGGTTGTTAGTTTTGATGTTGTGGAGTTTTGATTTCTTTGTAGATTCTGGTTATCAACCCTTTATCTGTTGCGTAGTTTGCAAATATTTTTTCCCATTCTGTCAGTTGCCTCTTCACTCTCCTGACTGTTTCTTTTGCAGTACAGAACTTCTCAATTTGATGCAATCCCAATAGTTAATTTTGGCTTTGACTGCCTGCGCCTCCAGGGTCTTTTCTAGGAAGTCTTTGACAGTACCTATATCTTGCAGGATTTCTCCAATGTTCTCTAATAATTTGATGGTGTTGGGTCATAGATTTAAGTCTTTAATCCATGTTGAGTGAATTTTTGTGTAAGGTGAAAGGTAGGGGTCTTGCTTCATGATTCTGCATGTGGAAATCCAATTTTCCCAGCACCATTTATTGAATAGACTGTCCTTACTCCAGGGATTGGTTTTAGATTCTTGATCAAATATAAGTTGGCTGTAGATGTTTGGATTGATTTCTGGTGTCTCTATTCTTTTCCATTGGTCTATCCATCTGTTTCTGTACCAGTACCATGCTGTTTTGATAATAACTGCCCTGTAGTATGTCCTGAAATCTGCCTCTGGCTTTGTTTTTGTTTACAAGTTTGCTTTAGCTATTCGAGGTCTCCTGTGTCTCCATATGAATTTCAGCATCATTTTTTCCAGATCTGTGAAGAATGTCTTTGGTATTTTGATAGGTATTGCATTGAATCTGTAAATTGCTTTGGGGAGAATGGACATTTTGATGATATTGATTCTTCCAATCCATGAGCATGGAAGTTTTCTCCATTTTTTGGTATTCTTTTATATTTCTTTCTTTAAGGTTTTGTAATTTTCATCTGAGAGATCTTTAATGGCCTTGGTTAAGTTTATTCCAAGGTATTTGATTGTCTTTGTAGCTATTGTGAATGGGATTAATCTTAGAAGTTCTTCCTCAGCCATGGCATTGCCTGTGTATACAAAGGCTGTTGATTTTTGTGCATTGATATTATATCCTGCTATTTTGCCAAACTCTTCTATGAGTTCCAATAGTCTCTTAGTAGAGTTCTTTGGATCCTCTAAATAAAGAATCATATCATCTGCAAAGAGGGATAGTTTCAGTTCATGGAGGGTTTGGGGGAAGAGAGGGACAGTAATATGGCCTGCTGTTTTTATTTGTGACATTGTTTTCATCTCTGCACTGAGAGTGACTTCATCAGCATACTGCAGAAACATTTACTCTTAATTTATTTGCATAAAGTCATATACTACTGCATATTACTCAACAGAGAAATATGCCTAGATATTTTGAATAGCCACAGTGCTGAGCTCAGCATCTCCTACTAGCACTGGAAAGTGTCTAATGAACCTGCAGCCCTGCTGTACACTGAGAACAGCACAGTTGTATGACAATTACATCAGTGGCAGGAATAAAGGTTCACATGAAATAATCCAGTGATGAGATTGACATAATTGTATTGACAGCTTATATTTGAGAGCATGTAGTGGATGAGGTTAACTTGTTTATGGTGGTTATTAATAATCCAGATGCAAATTCTTAAATGAGAAAATTGTAGCTGCTATGATTCTTATGGTAAGGGGAGGGAAAGCAAGAGAAAAATAAGGATCAGATGAAAATATGAACCTTGCTAACTTTATTAATACTTAACCTCGCTAAAATATTTTAACTTGTTGAAATAGTCTGCTATAATAAAAGGCATCTGAAATCTTTTACTTTTGACATACTATGTTATCAGTCAAAATTAGTCCTGGGCTTCTGAGTGCTGCACAGTCAGTTCACCAGAGACGAGAGTTAATGCAAACACATAAATATATTCAAGAAGCTAACATTCTTGGAAGAAGTCAGACTAGTGCCAAATATGCTCTTCTCAAATTGTTAAGCTAGAAAGAAGACTTTTAAAAAGAACAGGAAGGGGAGGTAAAGGGATGGAGAGATCAAGGGATGGGGAGATTGGGAACAAAGTGTAAAAAAGGTAAGGCCAGCTGCAGGTTGCCTCTGGCTGGGTGATAAGGGACTGGCTGAGTCTGCAGAGGTTCCTTTTATTGTGTGGTTTTAACTGTCTTCCTCTGGTCTTGCTGCATGGGGTTGCCAGTTTACTTTGGAACTTCAGCCCCCTCTTTAAAGGCCTGTTTCTTGAATTCTCAAACAGGCATTATTTATCTATTAACTTGAACAAATTGCCTTAATTACTCACAAACTCAGCAGTTAGCTTTTGTTCAACAGAACATGAAAAGGAAAAAAGATGAATTCAGTGTGGTTATGATTATAGATTTATCTCATACAAGAACATTTAGAGTTTACATAGATTATCACTCAGTGAGCAGGAGATTAGATGACTCTCCAGTGAAGATTTTTAGTGGGACCAGATACTTCTAGCAAAAGGAATTTGCTGACTCCAATCTGAGTGTCCACTTGCAACTACCAATCCACAAAGAGGTTCATTGAGCTCTAGAATACAAGATTTTGATCATGTTCATCTTTCAGTTCAGGCAATCTTATGGTCACTGTGTTTGAGAAAGGAAAAAATGAAAAAGAAATAAATGTGCAGTCTGGAGAAATAAACCAGTCACAGCAATGGACCTTGAGTTTTTAGGGGGAATGTCAACTGTACTACACATTTGAGTGAGACCGAGACTCTGCCTTGTTAGCAGATGCACCTGCCCTATCATCCTACCCTGAGAAACTGCCCATAGCCACATCTATTACTGTTTTGTACCCCACTAGCTCTGGTCAGCCACTCAAATGGCCCACAGCCTATGTGCGGTCATGCGATTCCTGATAACAATTATTCCTCATTTCTACCCCTATCTGAGCAAGCAATCCTGTGGTCTCTCGATTTGAGTGCTGGTTAGTCAATGACGGGTAAGATCCGCTGGAGGACAACCTAAGGCAGGCACAGCTGCGTACGGAGACCACATGGAAACGGGGTCAACAATGGTATGGCCAAGAATCATGCCTCCCGTTGCTCAAAAATAAACGAAAAAGGGGAAATGTGGTGGAATGAGAAGGCCATGCCAAGGTGGCCACTGCCAAGTGAGCGTCAGTTACTCAGGAACAGCTTTGAAACCGTGGGTTTGTCTTGACAGCTACTTTGATAAAAATAAAATGGTGAATTCAAAAACTTAGCCATGTTTGGGAGGTGTGAGAGGTCATTTCTGAGATGATGCTGCAGAGGTGATTAAGCTACTGGAGCCAAACAATTTGGCTGTGCACCTTAGCAGAGGTGTGGGCAGGTGCTGTGAATCTCCAGCTCAGGGCAATCAGTGAAAAGTTCTGTATCACTAACCAACAGAATAGCCTTTGAGCTCAAACTGGATGGCTGCCTACAGAGTGTAGCCTGTAGAGTATTCTTCTCTTTCTCTGGACCAAGGTCTGTAGCAAGTTGAACTGCTTAGCAGATGGAACCCAAGTTGTATTTCTGCTTCCAACGCCTTCTTAGCAGGTGCTTTTAAATGAGGCCAAATTGCATAGTCCCAGGAATTATATGTGGGCCCTATTTCCTTCAGTGAGGAAAGTCAGTACTTGACTTGAGTTTAAGCTTAGTTCACAAGCATTCTGCCTTTTATTTCCCATTATGGTGACAGCTCAATAATGCTCTGTCCCCATTACACAAGAGAAGTATGCTAATAACTATTTTTTCTGTAAACACTGTTTCTCAATTCCCTATTTGTGTGATTGGGAACTCACAAACTGATGTGAAAGCAAGGAGGTTTATAATAGTCATTACAAATTCATTTTGTAGATTATGATGTATATTGCCGTCTTCATCAGTTATTATGTTGTCTAAGTTTAGCAGATTCCATGGGTTTTAGAATTTGGTTTGTTTTTCTTACTCCAGAGATGCTGGTATTTAATAGTAAAAGTTCTTTAAAGATCTGTTTTAAATATATATAACACCCTTGTGTTGTTCTCATATATTGTAATTTACCTGTGTCAGATGTCTTTTAGCTCTGGGAAAGTGCAGTGTAGTTTTCTGTATTATAGCAATTTCTTCTATGCAGAACTGAACATTAGAGAATGATCTTTTAAAGGGGCAACACTTTCAAGAAAATTGCATGCAATTGTAGTTCATATATTTTCTACGTGGATATATTCATGTATTAATATATTGCTGTACATAGTTGAATAATTAAAATAAATGCATCTTAACATATGAAGTGATGCCAGGTGGGATAATAACGTAGATTTTCAGTATCATAAAACTGAGAGACTTGGAAGAATATTTGACATATTGGAATTTTGGATTTGTTCATCTTAGATACAGGGAAATAAAATATCCCCAGAAGAAAATTAAAAGATCTATCCAAATAGTATCTTCCTATAGTGTAAGACAATGAGCTTCTTAACTACCAAAATTAAATTACAAAGAAAATGATTCTTTCATTAAAAAATACTAAAGGATACATTATAAACATGTGCTTAGTCATTTCTGAAAAAGGTTTTATTTCAAAGATACACATTTTTTAACTATTTATGAATGATTTCTTTCAGTGATCTACAATAGTTCTTTTTTCTGGAAAAATAGGCCTTGATTTAAAGCAGTGAAAATTAAATCTGTGTTTTGCATGCCAAGTCTTTAAACTGTTTTCCAGCCCTTTATTTCTCTGTGAATGGTTGGCCCATCCATCCCTTCCTTCTTTGATTTCTCTTTGAAGTTTGAAAAATCATATTTCATTACAAATTTTATTTTTGTTTTGATATTTTATTTTTTAAAAAAGGAGTTTACTAAGACATTGGATTTTCAAAGTCACAGCAAATGCATGGTAATCACTACAACCAGTTTTCATCAGTTCTCATGCTAATGTGCTATTAACACAAGGAGAACCGATCATAGATACAATATAAGAATATAATAATATTCCCATTCCTGACTCCCCCCTTCTTTTTCTCTTCTTTCTTTTTTCCCTCCTTCCCACCCTCCCTTTCTCTCCCTTGCTCTTTCTTTCGTCTCTTTCCTGTTTCACTATTTATTTAACTTTGAGTGAATACTTAATCTAAAATAAAGCAGTCTAGCACAGCTAGAAGTAAAATGCTTTTTTTTTTCTCTTTGGAGATGTTATTGAATTTAGTGTTATTTTATAAAAAATTACTCTAACACGGTCAGTTTCTGTGGAGAGTTAGTCTTCTGAGAATACCTTTGCATATTTATAGCTTCATTATAGAAACATTATTATTATAAGAAGTTTTTAGAATTTATATATACTTAAGATGTTTTTTTCATCATTACATACATAGGAAATGAAAGTTTTCCATGACCCAGTTTGGTAATAAGACATCATTTCATCTGGGTACAGAATGTCACTGGGAAGGAATACCTTGCATGTGAGAATCTTCACTATTTTTTGAGGTAGACACGAGCAAGTGTGGTTTAAGATGATAATTTTTAAAGATTTTTATTTATTTATTTAACAGTCAGGGTTACAGACAGTGAGAGAGAGAGAGAGAGACAGAGAGAAAGGTCTTCCTTCCGTTGGTTTACTCCCCAAATGGCAATGGCCGGAGCTAAGAAATCTGAAGCCAGGAGCCAGGTGCTTCCTCCTGGTCTCCCATGCAGGTGCAGGGCTCAAGCACTTGGGCCATCCTCCACTGCACTCCCGGGCCACAGCAAAGAGCTGGACTGGAAAGGGAACAACTGAGACAAGAACCTGGTGCCCATGTAGGATGCCGGTGTCACAGGCGGAGGATTAACCTAGTGTGCCAAGGCGCCAGCCCAAGTGATAAGTTTTAAATCCTCACAAACCACTTACTGTGATCAAGTAAAAACCTGCTTTCTTTCAATAGTGATAATATATTTTTAAAGTGCACAGTTCAGGAACAGTATGGGTTGTAAATGAGTCAGAAAGTTAATTTCATAATGTGCTAATAAATAACTGAAGAGCTTATGTTGTGGGGTCCAATTTTAGAACAAGAACAAGATGATCCTTTCATGTTCTTATCAGTGTAGCTTCACTAACTCATTCCTGTGCAACCATTAAGGTAAATATATCATTTACTATATTAATGCTTAGCTTATTATGATTTTTCAAACTAACTCATAATTCTAAATCTAAAAATAGCAATCAATTAATATAGGGCCTATGTACAATTTTTGGTAAATTGAGTGTAAAACTGAAGAACTTTTCAAACACTGTTTTTTAAGCATTTAATTGTATCTTTTGGAAACATTTCTTTAGTGGTTGGTTTTTGCAATATGATAAATTATTTTCAAATATTACATTAGAAACAGATATTCTTTATCTATATTTTTTAGTTCAAATAGAATTTTACCTTCTTACAATGATTTTTGGAGAGAATTTGATAAATTTCACTTGCATTTTTTTCTCTCAGATATTTATATTTTTTCCTAGACAGTGCAAATGTGAATATATTTGCCTGTGCTCTGTATTTAGGTTTATGTATCCCGTTATGAACACTATAACAATAAACTAATACCAAAAGATAGTTATCAATTTTTGTTATGCATATTAACTCCAAGTAACTCGAGCACTTGTTTTTATTTTACCACTCAGTGCAATTATGAAAAGCAGGAAATAAAAATACTTAATATAGTCCTCCATATGTTTTCATTGTCACAATAATATACATGGGTTTCTGAATTTCAGGAGAATATTGTTAATGACATATGGAAATTTTAACAGTGTGTAATATTATTAATGCACCTGATAAAAC
Source organism: Sylvilagus floridanus (assembly GCA_949820135.1). Classification (NCBI taxonomy): domain Eukaryota; kingdom Metazoa; phylum Chordata; class Mammalia; order Lagomorpha; family Leporidae; genus Sylvilagus; species Sylvilagus floridanus. The sequence goes on along the minus strand of OX463236.1, from coordinate 28,716,760 downwards.
AGAATAAAGAGCCAAGACATAAATTTACAAATATAATCCACTGATTTTTGACAAATATGTTAAGAACATGCAATAGGAAAGTAGAAATCTCTTTAACAGATAATACTGGATAAACTACATGTAGATGTGGAAAATAATAAAATTGTATCTTTATCTTATAATCTACATAAAAATTAACTAAGAATACATTGATTTTGTGAAATCAAAAATTGTGAAATTACTTGAAGATAATGTAAGGGGAAAAACTCCATGCATTGGTCTTGGTAATAATGCTTTGGGTATGACATAAAATGCACAGGCAATAAAAGTAAAATAAATAGATGAAATTTTATTAAACTAGAACGTTTCTGTATAGCAAAGGAAGAGATCAAGAAAGTGAACCTATAAAATGAATATTTGCAAATTAGATAAGATATTATTTGAGACATAGAGTTAGAGAGAGACAGAGAGAGAGAGAGAGAGAGAGAGGGAGGGAGAAAGGTCTTCCATCTGCTGGTTCACTCCAACAAACGGTTACAAAGGCTGGAACTGGGCCAATCTGATTCCAGGAGCCAGGAGTTTCTTCCAGGTCTCCCACGTGTGTGGAGGGGCCCAAGCACGGTGGGCCATCTTCCACTTCTTTTTCAGGCCATAAGCAGAGAGCTGGATCAGAGGTAGAGCAGCGGGACTTGAACCAGCACCCACATTTCCAGCCTCGGAAAAGATATTAATATCTCAAATGTATAAGGAACTCAAAGAAACCAATAGCAACTCCCACAGACATAATCCAATTAAAATAGGCAAAGGACATTAATAGTTACTTTTCAAAGAAGACATACAAATTGCTCACAGGCACAGAAAACTGTGTTGCATATCACTTTGCATATCACTAGTGATCTGGGAAATGTAAATTAAAACCGTGGTGAAAGGTCACCTAGTACCTGTTAAATTGGATATTGACTGAAAGATGAAAGATAATAGGGGTTGAGCAGGATGTGGAGGAAGTAAGCATTTGTATACTGTAAATTGGTATCACCATTATAGTAAATAGTAGGGAAATTTTTCAGAAAACTAAGAATAAAACTACAATATAATACAACACTCCACTCCCGAGTATATATAGGAAAGAAATGAAATAGGTATACCAAAGAGATATCTGCATTCTCATGTTCATTCTAACATTATTCACAATAACCAGAATATGGGAGTGTTCATCAGCAGATGAATGGATAAAGAAATCCAGTGAACTAGAGCAAAATTATGTGAAGCAAACCATATTTTGTTAAATTTATTTTATATGTAAGTTTCTATCTCAACATTGACAGGTGCTAGATCAATTCCTAGGAAGTTAAAACATTTGATTAAAAAAGAGAACAAAGAAAATCCCTTCTGATTGATAGTAGGTGATATAATAGGTAAATTGTTTTTCAGTGAAAACAATTTGCTAATGATGGCATGATACAGTAGACTGAGATGGAAAGTAGTGAAAAATAGGAAGTTATTTTGGAGTGAGGTGGAAGAAAATATTTGAATGCCTCATGGAAGATATCAGCATTAAAATCATTCTGCAAACTATTTCATAAATATTTACATTCAATTATTCATTCATTCTTTCATTCAGCCCTTGGTACTATTAGTTCTGTACAACGCTCTTTGTTAAAATTGCTAAATGGGAACAATCTCAAGACCTCCCATTGATTTTTTTTTCTGTTAAAATTTGTTCTTTTTATTTTTATTGTTTTCTTTTTTTCCAAAGAAACCTTCTATTTTATAAGTACAAATTTCAAAAATACAACTTTAGGAATATAGTGGTTCTTCCCCCCATATCCACAGTCCCACTCCCATCCCACCTTTATCACATTCTTCATTAAGATTTGTTTTTAATTAACTTCATACACAAAAGACTAACTCTATACTAATTAAATATTTCAATAATCTGCACCCCAGACACACAATATAAAGAACTGTTTGAGAACAAGTTTTACAGTTAATTCTCATAATACAACTCATTGAGGACAAGTCCTGCATGGGGACTAAGTGCACATTGACTCCTGTTGTTGATTTAACAATTAACACTCTTTTGTGTGATGTTAATAATCACCTGAAATGGAAGACATTTGAGTCCACAATCTCTGTCTATATTTAGACAAGTTCATAAGCAAAGTGGGAGTTCTCTTCTCCCTTCAGAGAAAGTATATCCTTCTTTGGTGGCTCCGCCTTTCCCCTGGGGTCTCACTCACAAAGATCCATTATGTAGGGCATGTTGGAACATTCTCTTTTTTTTAATTCTATCTATTGTTATTACCAGACACTTGATCTCATTTATATGATCCCTTTAACATTTAATCCTAACTATATGATCAACTAAACACTTAATGTGATCACTTTAACATTTAATATAGCATTATTACCACCCAGCTTAATGTGATTTGGAGTCCTAAGGCAAGTTTTTAAACAGAAGTAAGTCCATAGGAATGTAGGCAATACTATACAGCTCCTCCCTCTCTTATGCCCATTGTTATTTTTAACTGGGATCTATTTTCAATTGACTTTATGCACATGTGTTTAATTTTACATTAAGAATTCAATAGTATTAAGCAAGAAAAAAATGGTCCTTGACAGTCAAGACAAGGGCTGTTCAAGTCATTGCTTCTCATAGTGTCAATTTTACTTCTACAGGTTTCCTTTTAGCTGCTCTATTAGTTATCACAGATCACGGAGAACATATGGTATTTGTCCCTCTGGGACTGGCTTATTTTACTAATATGGTTTTTTTCCAGATTCATCCATTTTGTTGAAAATGAACAGATTTTTTTTTAAACCACTGTGTAGTATTCCATTGAGTACATATCCCATAATCTTATCCAGTTTTCAGTTGATGGACATTTAGCTTTATTCCATGGCTTAGCTATTGTGAATTGAGCTGCAATAAACATGGAGGTATGGATAACTCTTTTATTTGCTGATTTTATTTCCCTTGGGTAAATTCACAGAAGTGAGGTAGCTGGGTCATTTGGTAGGACTGTATTCAGATTTCTGAGGAATCACCAAACTGACTTCCATAGTGGTTTTACCTGTTTGCATTCTCACCAACAGTGGGTTAGTGTCCCTTTTCCCCCACATCCTTGCCAGCATCTGTTGTTAGTTGATTTCTGTATGTAAGCCATTCTGACCCGGGTGAGGTGAAACCTCATTGTGGTTTTGATTTTCATTTCCCTGATGGCTAGTGATCTTGAACATTTTTCCATGTGTCTGTTAGCCATTGGATTTCCTCTTTTGAAAAATATTTGCTTAAATCCTTTTCCCATTTCTTAACTGGAGTGCTTGTTTTGTTGTTGTGGATTTTCTTGAGCTCTTATATTTTCTGGTTATTAATCCTTTATCAATTGCATAGTTTGCCAGAAATTTCTCCCAATCTGTCAGTTGCCTCTTCACTTTCCCAACTGTTTCTTTTGCAGTATAGAAGCTTCTGAATTTGATGTAATCCAATTTGTCCATTTGGCTTTGATTGCTTGTGCCTCTCTGGTCTTTTCCAGTGCTAATGTCTTGCAGGGCTTCTCCAATACTCTCCAATAATTTGATGGTACCAGGACCTAGATTTATGTCTTCAATCCACTTTGAATAGATTTTGTGGGTATAAGATAGGGGTCCTGTTTCACACTTCTGCATGTGGAAATCCAGTTTTCCAAGCACCATTTGTTAAAGAGACTGTCCTTGCTCCAGGGATTGCTTTTAGCTCCTTGGTTGAATATAGGTTGGTTGTAATTGCTTGGATTGATTTCTGGTGTTTCTATTCTATTCCATTTGTCCATTTTTGTAACACTACCAGGCTGTTTTGATTATAACTTCCTTATAATATGTCTTGAAATCTGGTATTGTGATGTTTCCAGCTTTGTTTTTGTTGTATAAAATTGCTTTAGCTGTTCAAGGTCTCCTGTGTTTCCAAATGGAATTCGGCACAATTTTTTTTCTAGATGTGAAAAGAATGTCTTTGGTATGTTGATTGGTATAGCATTGAATCTGTAAATTGCTTTAAGAAGAATGGATATTTTGATTAAATTGATTCTTTCAATCCATGAACATGGAAGTTTTTTTTTTCCATTTTTTGGATCTTTATCTATTTCTTCAATATTTTGTAATTCTCATTGTAGAGATTTTTGACATCCTTGGTTATTCTAAGATATTTGATTTTTTTACAGCTATTATGAATGACATTGATCTTAGAATTTCTTTCTCAATTGTGGCATTGTCTATGTATCCAAAAGCTGTTTTTGTGTGTGTGTGTGTGTGTGTTGATTTTATGCCCTGCAAACTCTTCCACCAAACTTTTCTATGAGTTCCAATAGTCTCTTGGTGGAGTCTTTTAGATAGAAGGAATTCAGAAGGATTCTTTTCCTTCCAATTGTTTTACATAGCTTGAGAAGAATTAGAGTTAGTTCTCCTTTAAATGTCTAGTAGAATTCAGCAATGAAGCTGTCTAGTCCTGGGCATTTCTTTGTTGGGAGGATCTTTATTATTGATTCAATTTCTGTGTTGGTTATTGGTCTGTTTAGGTTTTGGATATCTTTATTACTCAATTTAGGTAGGTTGTATGTGTCCAGGAATCTATCCAATATTCCTAGGTTTCCTGATTTGTTAGTTTACAGCTGTTTGTAGTAATTTCTGATGATTCCTTCCCAATTTGAATCTCTTTCATTTCTTTTTCTTACTTAGCTAAAACTTCCAGGACTATATTGAATTGCAGTTGTGAGAGTAGGCATTTTTGTCTGGTTCTGGATCTCAGTGGGAATGCTTCTAACTTGTCCCCATTCAATAATACACTGGACATGGTTTGTCATAAATTGCCTTGATTGTGTTGAGTAATGCATTTCTTTCTTTCTTTCTTTCTTTTTCCTTTTTATTTATTTATTTTTTTGGTCTAGTTGCTTTTCTCTTTAATTTGTATCTTTGTGGTGGTGAGGTTTCTCTCTAAAATGAGCTTCTATGTGTCTGTATGTTGCAAGTGGAAGCTTGCAGCCCCGCCTCCTGGAGTCCAGCTCTCTTCTCAATCATACCAGCTCTAGTGCACTGAGCCCGGCCTACTTGGTCCCAGCTGTCTTCTCACTGGTGCATGAAACAACTCGAGTTTTCAGTATTCAGGACTTCTCCTTGTTGTACAACTTGCATGGTGGGGAAGAAAATACTCTGAAATGTCGTGGTCCTAGTTCCTGGGTAGGGGGATGTGGTAAGGTGGTCCCCACAATTGATGGGAAAGTTCACATGAGGCAAAGGTGGTAGCCCCTGCTTAAAAATTTGAAAATAATCAATATGGGTTCTCCCAGCCAGCTTCAGATCCACTTGGGGGGAGGCTTGAGCCGTAGATGAGCAGAGGGGTGCCCAACCTCTCTGTTAGCTCCTCTGTATCTTCTCTTTTTTTTCCCCACATGAAACTTGTAGTGTAGTTTGCCAAGCTCCCCCTCCTGCTACTGCTGCAGCTCTGTGAACCTACAATTTCTCATCTAACCAGGTCTGCTGGAGGCTGGCACCAGCCTCCCTGTTATGTGTCTCTGCCACGCCTCTGCCATGTCTCCACCACTTCCCTTTCTTATTGGCTCCTTCAGTGTGGACCTGCCCACACTCTCCCTCTTTTTTTAAAGTATTTATTAGAGTCAAAGGCCTCCAGCGGCATGGATGAGGTCTTCTAAGAGAGGAATAAACCCAAAGGGACTGGTGGCAGTGGGCTTTTTAAGTATAATTTCAAAGGAAAAAAAACTTGACAATCAAACTGGCATTCAGTTACCAGGCAGGGACAAAAACCATCCAAAGACCTCATTTGCAATTCTCCACCCTGTCTGGTCTGCTAAGGGTGAGATAGGTAACTTGTTTTCACAATAAGCTGTGAGTTCAAGAAGAGCTCCCTTGATATTCTCATGGTAAATTTGGAGATTCCCCTGACTATTAACCCATCTGACTCCTCACATTCCCACCTTCTGTAGATACAAACCCAAATATCTGTTAGGAAAAGCTGGGCGATGATTACTACTCTGGCTGCTTCATGCTGAAAAGGGAACCTTGCCCACTCTGCATTGGACTCCTGGGCTTCCCTGCATGAAATTTTCCATGGCTCTGTCTCCAGTGTGCATCCTCTCTCCTTTTTAAGTATCTATTTTGCCCTACATAACTTGGATCGCCCTGTTGCTATACTGCAATCTTAGCAAGTTTGATATGTTTTAAAGCATGTGTTTTCATTGTAAATGATTGTGACTGAGAAGCCCTTGGACCACAAGTGACAACAGCATACTTCGGAAATTTCTCAAAAGGGAAGTACTTAGCAGTGCAGCCATGTGTTTACAAACAATATCATTGTTTACAACAATATCAAAGTGTAGAGAAACACTGGGGCCTCTTAGAGGAAAGTATATGGCCCTGGAGTATGCAGCATTTGGTACTACAAAGGGCTTTTATTTTTTCCAAGTAAACTTTAATAATATATGTAATGATGAAGAGGCAAAAAAAAAAAAGTAAATAAATATACTCAAAACAAATTTGATGACTTTAGAACCTATGAAATAATGATTTAAAAATTTCTATGGAAATAAAATACAAATCAACAGTTTTGAATAAAATATAAAGTATTTTCACAAGAAATGTTTTATAAGAAAACAATTTTATATGAAAATAATTTTAAAGTCGATAAAACTAGTACATTTCAAATATATTTGGCAATAAGCTTTTGTGAGACTGTTGTATTTTGAGAAATATTTCTCATATGCAGAAGTTAAACACAATTATATAACCTCATTATCAATATCTATCTACTGCCTTTAAAAATCAGTTATCCCATTTTTAAGTTTATAATGTCAAAATTTGGCATTAATTTTTCAAAATTATGTTCCAAAATTCTATTCCCTCTGGCTATAATCATCATTCTTGACAGAAAAAGTATAACCACAGTTTAAAAAAAAATTTTTTTTTACAATAGAAACCAAGTTTTTGGGAACTTGGCAGCTTGTCACATCAACACAAAAAAATACTTTATCATCTGAATGACACTAAATACCTAATAATTGACCTATTATTATATTGTTACATTAAATTATTATTTTAGGTATGCATATTTTTGCCATGTCTTGAATACTTTAAAAATCATGAGTTAGAGAATCTTTTAAAACAAATGCATTTTTATTGCTTCAAAGTAATGGTGATCACATTTTTCAGTATAAACCTCACTGGATTTTCTTTAATGAGATTATAGAATACACTTGTAAATAGTTGCATCCACTTTATTTTAAATGCTAACCTCTGTAAGTCCATAAACTTTAATTTTCATAAGAGGGCTGACCTGCACTTGCAGTTTCAAAGCTAAAAATGTCTTTGGAGACATTGTGACAGATGGGGAGAGGAGATTTTTGATTAATGTGTTTTGCAGCCCCATTCTTTTTAGAAAGTGAGGACATTTCTGTACAGTGAATGTACATTTCAGTATAACTCAAGTTGATTTACTAACATCCAAAATGGTAATGTATTACTCAAGATTCTTATATAGCAAAAACTTGATTTATTTATGTCTTCTGATATTTTATTTTCATGTTTTAACTTCTGGCACAAAAACACTATATAAAAAGGGAAATTTAATTATAGATAAAGAGTTAGATTTAAAAATTTTTAGTAAAGTCAAATTTTTTTTATTTACCCTTTGTCTTTTAACTGTACCCTATATTGCCAAAAGGCTTTTCTATGAAAAATATTTTATTAAAAGAACATAGAATTTTGGGGAGCTTTTTGGGTGGTTTTTTTTTCTTTTTAACTTTTATTTAGGATATAAATTTCCAAGGTACGATTTATGGATTACAATGGGTTTCCCCCCATATTTTCCCTCTCCCCCCACAACCCTCCCCCCTTGCCCGCTCCCTCCACCCTTTTGTTCACATCCAGATTCGTTTTCAATTCTTTTTGTATACATGTGATCAATTTAGTATGTGTTAAGTAATCAATTCGTCCCTTTGCCCTCATATAGTAACACAAAGTGAAATATAGTCTTTGAGTTCTCATTTTAGCATTGAGTCACATTGTATAGCACATTAAGGACAGAGATCCTACATGAGATATATATATATATATATATATATATATATATATATATATATATTTGAGACTGATAAATTTTTTTTGATGCAGTTTCCAATGTAACACTGAGTTTTTCTTTTTCTTTTTTTTTCCCCCTTTTCGATTATCTTTATATAGAGAAGGTCGGTTCAGTATGTATTAAGTAAGAATTTCCATCAGTTTGCATCTACACAGAAACACAAAGTGTAAAAATACTGTTTCGGCACTAGTTACAGCGTTACCTCACATTAGATAACATATTAAGGACAGATCCCACATGGGATATAGGTACACAGTGACTCCTGGTGTTGATTTAACAATTTGACACTCTTATTTATGGCGTCAGGAATCTCCCTAGGCTCTAGTCATGAGTTGCTAAGGCTATGGAAGCCTTTAGGGTTCGCCGATTTTGCTTCTATTCCGACAGGGTCACAGTCAAAATGGAGGTCCCCTCCTCCCTTTGGAGAAAGGTGCCTTCCTCCTTGGTAGCCCCGTTCCTTCCACTGGGATCTCACTCGCTGAGGTCTTCCCTTTAGGTCTTCTTTTTTTCCTTTTTCAGAGTGTCTTGGCTTTCCATGCCTATAATAATCCCATGGGCTCTTGAGCCAGATCTGAGTGCCCCAAGGGCTGATTCTGAGGCCAGAGTGTTATTTAGGACCTCTGTCACTCTATGAGTCTTCTGTGACTCTGCTTCCCATGTTGGATCGTCCTCTCCCTTTCTGGTCCTATCTGTTTATATTGGTAGAAACTAGTCTTGTTTGTATATTCCCTTTGACTCTTAGCCCTCTCAGTGTGATCGGTTGTGAACTGAAATTGTTTACTTGGGCCGTTGAGATGGCATTGGTACATGCCATCTTGATGGGGTTGCATTGGGATCCCCTGGCGTGTTTCTAACTCCATCATTTGGTGCAAGTCCAATTGAGTTTGTCTCAAATTGTACCTATCTTCCCTTTCTTTTTCCCTCTCTCAAAGTTGACTTTTCAGTTAAACTTTAAACACCCAAGGCTAACTGTGTGTTAGTTGCAGAGTTCAACCCTTAGTACTATCACTAAAACAAGCATCAAAGAGAGATACTAAGATGGGTAAAGATTTACATTGTACATCAACAGTCCAGACAAGAGCTGATCAAGTCTTATTTTCTCATAGTGTTCATTTCATTTCAACAGGTTTCCCTTTCGGTGTTGAGTTAGTCGTCGCCGATCAGGGAAAACAGATGGTATTTGTCTCTTTGGGACTGGCTTAGTTCACTCAGCATGATGTTTTCTAGATTCCTCCATTTTGTCACAAATGACAGGATTTCATTGTTTTTGACTGCTGTATAGTATTCTGTAGAGTACATATCCCATAATTTCCTAATCCAGTCTACTATTGATGGGCATTTAGGTTGGTTCCAGGTCTTAGCTATTGTGAATTGGGCTGCAATAAACATTACTGTGCAGATGGCTTTTTCGTTTGCCAGTTTGATTTCTTTTGGGTAAATTCCAAGGGGTGGGATGGCTGGGTTGAATGGTAGGGTTATATTCAGGTTTCTGAGGAATCTCCAGACTTCCATAGTGGTTTAACCAGTTTGCATTCCCACCAACAGTGGGTGAGTGTCCCTTTTTCCCCACATCCTCTCCAGCATCTATTATTGGTAGATTTCTGAATGTAAGCCATTCTCACCGGGGTGAGGTGAAACCTCATTGTGGTCTTGATTTGCATTTCCCTGATTGCAAGTGATCTTGAACATTTTCTCATGTGTCTGTTGGCCATTTGGATTTCCTCTTTGGAGAAATGTCTATTGAGGTCCTTGGCCCATCTCTTAAGTGGGTTGTTTGTTTTGATGTTGTGGCGTTTCTTGATTTCTTTGTATATTCTGGTTATCAGCCCTTTATCTGTTGCGTAGTTTCCAAATATTTTTTCCCATTCTGTCGGTTTCCTATTCACTTTCCTGACTGTTTCTTTTGCAGTACAGAAACTTCTCAATTTGATGCAGTCCCAGTAGTTAATTTTGGTTTTGAGTGCCTGTGCCTTTGGGGTATTTTCCAAGAAGTCTTTGCCAGTACCTATATCTTGCAGGGTTTCTCCTATGCTCTCTAATAATTTGATGGTGTCGGGTCGTAGGTTTAGGTTTTTAATCCATGTTGAGTGAATTTTTGTGTAAGGTGTAAGGTAGGGATCTTGCTTCATGTTTCTGCATGTGGAAATCCAGTTTTCCCAGCACCATTTATTAAATAGACTGTCTTTACTCCAGGGGTTGGTTTTGGATCCTTGATCAAAAATAAGTTGGCTGTAGATGTTCGGATTGATTTCAGGTGTTTCTATTCTGTTCCATTGGTCTATCCATCTGTTTCTGTACCAGTACCATGCTGTTTTGATAACAACTGCCTTGTAGTATGTCCTGAAATCTGGTATTGTGATTCCTCCAGCTTTGTTTTTGTTGTACAAGATTGCTTTCGCTATTCGAGGTCTCTTATTCCTCCATATGAATTTCAGCATCATTTTTTCCAGATCTGAGAAGAATGTCTTTGGTATCTTGATTGGTATTGCATTGAATGCATAAATTGCTTTTGGGAGAATGGACATTTTGATGATATTGATTCTTCCAATCCATGAGCATGGAAGATTTTTCCATTTTTTGGTATCCTCTTCTATTTCTTTCTTTAAGGTTTTGTAATTTTCATCATAGAGATCTTTAACATCCTTAGTTAGGTTTATTCCAAGGTATTTGATTGTTTTTGAAGCTATTGTGAATGGGGTTGATCTTAGAATTTCTTCCTCAGCCGTAACATTGCTTGTGTATACAAAGGCTGTTGATTTTTGTGCGTTGATTTTATATCCTGCTACTTTGCCAAACTCTTCTATCAGTTCCAATAGTCTTTTAGTAGAGTTCTTTGGATCCCCTAAATAAAGTATCATATCGTCTGCAAAGAGGGATAGTTTGAGTTCTTCTTTCCCTATTTGTATCCCTTTGATTTCTTTTTCTTGCCTAATAGCTCTGGCTAAGACTTCCAGCACTATGTTGAATAACAGTGGTGAGAGTGGGCATCCCTGTCTGGTGCCCGATCTCAGTGGGAATGCTTCCAGCTTTTCCCCATTCAGTAGGATACTGGCTGTAGGTTTTTCATAAATTGCTTTGATTATATTGAGGAATGTGCCTTCTATACCTTTTTGGGTGTTTTTAATTTGAAAGTGTGATGCTATTCTTTGAGACTTTTTAAACATGGTGTAATCCATATACATTTGAGAATAAAAAGATCAGCTGTAGTCTTAATATTTTAGTGTAGTTGTTATTTAACCAAAATATGCGTAACTGAATTCCACATTAAAATATTTAAATTATAGGTTTATGCTGACAAATAGTATTATATATAAACATGTGTTAATTCTTGCTAACTACCTATCATCTCTCAATCTTTACATATAATATATATTCTGGTATTCTTTTATATCTACTACATACACTTTAATTCACCTAGATAGGAATTTCATTTTCTCTTTTCTGTGAATTCAAGCTTACAGTGCAGTTACTTACTAATGCTTAAATTTTCCAATACCATTTAAACCTAACAACAACTGCTTTTATGTTCCAATATCCCTTCATTATTGCCGTAACATCTGTTTAATTATTACACAAATAGGAAATTTTATTGTAAGTACTGAAGTAATCTACAAATGTAGCAACTACTTCTACATGCCTGTATGCCTCAAATGATATGTAAGATAATAAGTTAACTACCCTAATTCGATGTGGTATTTATTCCTCTCTTTGTAAACAACATTAAATCAGTAAAATGTGTGAGAATCTAGGACATGCTTATTAGATTTATGTGTAAGAAGGTGTTTAAATTTAACCAAAAGTGATCCCTGTTAAATATAAAAGTGGGAATAAGAGAGAGAGAGGAGATGTACAGTTTGGGACATGCTCAATCAGACTTTCCCCAAACGGTAGAGTTAGAAACGTGCCAGGGATTCCAATTCAATCCCATGAAAGTGCCATGTACCACTGCCATCTCACTAGTCCCAGTGATCAATTTCAGTTCACAGTTGATCATATTGATAGGTCTAAGAGGCAAGGAGTCAAATCCAGCTCCAGTTACTCCACTATGGCTGAGAACAGAAGTCATAGAAATCTAGCTTCCTCTATTTTGTTACATACTTTCTGTGACTTTTTATTAGGTCTAATAAATTCTCAAATGAAATTCTTAATTTTCTCAATAAAAATGTAAAAACATTGATGATTTTATTTTCCAAAGTGAAATACTTTAATTTTTTAAAAACACGTTACACTGACTGAGCTTTAAGACAAACTAATGTTGAATTCTTTATTTTATTAGAATGACCTCTGGTTCAGTAATTCTTTTTTTTTTTTTTAGAGGAAATTCTCCTGTTGTTTTTTTATAAGTGGGGTAACTACACATCTTGGTGGACCCAGGACCACTCACAGTGTACACAGGCTGTCCCAGGAAAATTGTTAATAGTACAACATTTCATGTTTTGTGTGATACATCATCAGGTCACACTGTAATGTCCCAGAAAATGACAGACTCCCATGCTTGCCTTTTAGATTGATGCAGACATATTCCTCAGATGACTTTTTTCCCCAGAAACCTTTTATTTAAGGAATACAAACTTCATGATTTCATAAGTACAACTTCAGGAATATAGCGTTTCTTCCCACCATAGTGTCCTCCCACCCACACTCTCACCCCTCTTCCTTCTCTGTCTCCTATTCCAATTCTTATTTTTACTAAGCTCTATTTTCAATTAACTCTATACACATAGGATTAACTCTATACTAAGTATGAGTTCAACAAGTAATATTAAAAAAAAAAAAACACAACAGTCGAGACAGAGCTGTTCAAAGTCATTGCATCTCAAAGTGTCAATTCCACCTTTTAGGTGCTCTATTAGTTATCACAGGTCAAGGAGAACAGATGGTTTTTGTCTCTTTTGGACTGGCTTATCTCACTAAGTATAATGTTTTCAAGTCTCATCCATTCTATGGCAAATGAAAAGATTTGATTTTTATTTTTACCACTGTGTAGTATCCATGGTGTATATAAACCATAATTTCTTGATCAATCTTTAGTTGTCAGACATTTGAGTTGATTCTATATCTTAGCTATTGTAATTTGAGCTGCAATAAACATGGGAATACATATAACTCTTTCATATGCTGATTTAATTTCCCTCGAATAAATTCCCAGGAATGGGTTGGCTCTATTATATGGTAGGTCTGTATTCAGATTTCTTAGGTATTTCCATACTGTCTTCCATAATGGCTGTACCAGTTTACATTCCCACCTACAGTGGATTAGGATACCTTTTCCCTGACATCCTTGCCACGATTTTTCTTGTTAATTTATGTATGAAAGTCATTCTAACTGGGGTGAAGTGAAACATTATTGTGGTTTTGATTTGCATTTCCCTGATGGTTAGTGATCCTGAGCATTTTTTCGTATGTCTGTGGGCTATTTCCTCTTTCGAAAAATGACTGTTGAAATCCTTTGCCCATTTCTTAATTGGATTGTTTGCTATTGCTGAAGTTTCTTGAGCTCTTTATATATTCTGGTTATAAATCCTTTATCAGTTGCATAGTATATAAATATTTTCTCCTATTCTCTCAATTGCCTCTTCATTTTTCAGAGGGTTTCCTTTGCAATACAGAACCTTCTCAGCTTGATGCAATCCCAGTTGTCAATTTGGGGTTTGATTGCCTGTGCCTCTGGGGTCTTTTCCAAGAACTCTTTGCCTATGCCAATATCTTGCAGGGTTTGCCCAATATTTTCTAATAATTTGGTGGTATCAGATAATAGATTTATGTCTTTAATCTATTTTGAGTTGGTTTTTGTGTAAGGTAGAGGTCTTGCTTCATACTTTTGCATGTTGAAATCCAGTTTTCCCAGCACCATTTGTTGAAGAGACTGTCCTTGCTCCAGGGATTGATTTTAGCACCTTTGTCAATGATAAGTTGGCTGTAAATGTGTGGTTTGATTTCTGGTGTTTCTTTTCTGTTCCATTAGTCTGTCCATCTGTATTTATACTCAGTCCTACACTGTTTTGATTATAACTGCACAGCAGTATGTCTTGATATCTGGTATTGTGATTCCTAGGCTTTGTTTTTTGTTTTTGTTTGTTTGTTTGTTATATAAGACTGCTTTATCTAATTGGGGACTCCTGTGTTTCTTTGTGAATTTCAGCATTGTTTTTTCTATATCTTTTAAGGATGTCCTGGGTAATTGGATTTGTATTGAATCTGTAAATTGCTTTCAGTAGTGTGAATATTATGATGATACTGATTCTTCCAATTCATGAACATGGAATATTTTCTAGTTTTTTTATGTATCTTCTTTTTTTAAATTTTTTTTGTAATTCTTATCATAGATGATCTTTGAAATCATTGATTAAATTTATTCCAAAATAACTCCGTATTTGATTTCTTTCAAAGCTTTTGTGAATGGGATTGGTCTTGATTTTTGTGTGTTACTTTTATATCCAGCCACTTTACCAAACTCTTCTATGAGTTCCAACAGTCTCTTAGTGGAGTCTTTTGGATCCCTTATATATAGAATCATATCACCTCCAGTGCAATAATTCTTTTTTTAAGATATATTTAATTATTTGAAAGACAGAGTTACAGAGATAGGTAGAAACAGAGAGGGAGGTCTTCCATCTGCTGGTTCACTCTCCAAATGGCTGCAATGGCCAGAGCTGAGCTGATCCACAGTTAGGAGCCAGGAGCTTCTTCAGGGTCCCCACAGGGGCCCAAGGATTTGGGCCATCTTCTGCTGCTTTCCCAGGCGCATCATCAGGAGGCCTATACCTCCTGAAGGCACCTTCTCTAATATCACAGTCAGATTAAGTTTCTGCTAATGTAACATACTTTTACAGGGATTAAATTTCTTTTTTTTTAATTTTTAATTTATTTTTTATTTAGTAAATATAAATTTCCAAAGTACAGTTTATGGATTACAATGGCTCCCCCCCCCCATAATTTCCCTCCCACTCACACCCCTCCCATCTCCCGCTCCCTCTCCACTTCCATTCACATCAAGATTCATTTTCAATTCTCTTTATATATGAAAGATCAATTTAATATATATTAAGTAAAGATTTCATCAGTTTGCACCCACACAGAAACACAAAGTGTAGAATACTGTTTCAGTACTAGTTATAGCATTACTTCACATTGGACAACACTTTAAGGACAGATCCCACATGAGAAGTAAGTACACAGTGACTCCTGTTGTTGACTTAACAATTTGAGGGATTAAATTTCTACATATGAATATTTGAGTGGAGGCACACTAAAACCAAATCCAGACCATTACACATTCTGAAGTGACCCCTGGAGGTTTCCCACACTAATCTCTAGGACAATGGAAAAGATGAGAACCTGTGCTCTGTAATATGGAGAATGTGACTTTCCAGATATAGTTACCGGTTATTATTTGAGTTTGAATTAATCAAAATGTGGATTATCTACATCGACCTTATCTAATCAGAGCACCTTTTAAAAACTGCAAGTTTCTGTCTTGTGTTGAAAAAGGAAGTCTGAGAGATTCTGTGAAGAGTCAGAAGGATTTGGTATGTTGTTGCTGGCCTGAGGATGGATTAGACAGGTAGTAATAGATGTGAGTCATCTCTAGAAGCCTTCTGCTAGCACCCTGAATAACTGTGGAAGAGGATGCTTCCATAGAGCTTCTGGATAGGAGCCCAGGCTGGCTGACATCTTGTTTTCACATCATGAGATCCTAAGGAAACAACCATCTTTGGCCATCAGCACTTCTGATGAGCTGTGGGATCATAAATGGGTATTATAAACTCCTAAATTTGTAGTAATTTGTTATACAGAAATGGAAAGCTAATATATCCTCCCTCCTAAGATCCGAAGCATATATTCTGGTAAAAATATTAAAAGGCAACGAAAAAACACACACTTTCTAGGCGTTATATGATTTGGGTTTTGGAACAATAAGAAATGTGGCCTTTAGCATCTTAGAAATGTCAATAAAGCGATTGCAGATTTCCACCAAAGTCCCCTGATTTATTCCTGAGATTAGATAAAAAAGGTACACAGACAACTCTTTTTTTTTCCTGGAGCCTTCACATGGCCAAATAATGCATTACTTTTGTTAATTGAAAAATCAGCCTAGGTTAAATATCAACCTTGCTGTTTATTCAGCTAGTTAAACTGAGGAATTAATCCCAGAAACAGCCAGTTCTGCAAGCCTGTTTGAATACAGTTTTTATAGTTTTATTACAGGGTTGGTACATGCATTGAGTCAGATTTAAACAATACAGACTATTTTGTGGTTATTAGTCATATTGAAATCTAAAGAATATTCCATTAGATATTGAAGAATACCACTACCCAGTAGTAGCTAACAGATTTAATTATTGATCAAAGTTATATTTCAACTGTCATTCCCACATGGGATGTTATTGATATTTAAGGAGATGCAAACTACAGAGTATTATTTATTCTTCCTACAATGGACCCAAGACAGATAGCTCACCTCTTTTGTAGACCAGATGTTTCCTTGTCCCTGAGTTATGTTCCACAATCATGGCTGAGTTGCTTTTCAAGGTCCTGTTACCTGGGAACCAGCAGTAGGGGGCTTCTCAGCACACACAGCCTCCTGGCTGACTTAGACCTCTGCAGGCTTTATGTTCACATTTTGAACTTCAGACAAAATCTGCTGACTTGCAGTTTAAAATATTTAGGGACCTCACACAATCCCACTCTAGCATAGTTGGAAAGATGGTTAGTAGTATCCAAGTACTGTTTGTCACTTTTCAGAGTGGGAATTAAGAGACAGTTCAACACTGTTGCCTGGTTGCTAACATTTTCATCTCCCTTTAATTTAAAGAATCAAAATATAATCCAGTTTCCACTAAATGATGACCTAATGTTTTTCTAGGGCTTAAAGTAGTTGGGAAATCTTGGAATGACTGTGTCCTCAAGATGTGAAAACTGCTTAACTTAATTTTATGGTTTTATGTGTATGATCTACCAGTTTTATACAAAATGACAATATTTGCAATTATGTATTGTTATAATGAAGCAATGTTAATTTTAACTCATAGAAAATGGACTTATGAATTATTCTAGAAAGATTTTGCCCAGAAACAAAGAAGTGAAATATTTAATGGTGATACTATGTTACCTGCTAGGATAACATTTTGTGATGGAATGAAAGAATGTAGAACATCACAACATCACCAAAACACGAATGTAAAGCTATGTAGAAATTGGAAAGATGCCTAAGTTGGAAGAGACTAAATGTGATCAATATAGAACCATTAAAACATGAAAAACAAAAATATGCCCTTCAAAATTTTAAGATAAAGAAAGAGATCACTATATTTACAGGGAAGCTGCACATATTTAAATATGAAACTGCCTCAGCATGAGTCCTGACATGTAGGGAGCTTTAGATGTGGCCAGCCAGTTCACACCAGTTATCCATGAAAATGCCATTATTCACAACATATTTGGAAAGCAGTAACACAAGTTTTCTCACTTTTCTTAATGCTGAGCATATTAACTGGGACTAGAGAAAGGAATAAGAATTTGAATAGAATTAAGATTATATCACCTACCGTGAGGTGATGTTAAAAATAAAAAATGAAAAGTTAGACCAAAAGAAGAACCATGAAGATGCATTTATAAAAGTTGGAATGAAAGAATAGCTATGTGGTTTACAAAAACTTCGGTATTCCCAGCAATGGTGGTGCCATTTCTGAGTGGTCTTACAGGAAGAAAGATACTCATGCATACTAAGGATAGTGGTAGCTATGCTTCCACAAGTATTTTATGAAACTAAATTCTATTTTATTCTGATTTTTCATATTCTGAGAACTATCATGTCAAGTATGGTATTCTAACATTGGTAACAGCCTCCCTTTAATAGTATTGCAGCTATAATTAGTGATGTGTAATAATTTTAATAGAAAAAATAGAAAATAATAGAGAATATTAATTAAACACCTACGTTGTGTTGATACTAGATCTTTTATAAACTATGATAATCATTTAAGATAAGGGTCACAACTTTCACAGACTCCTCAGGCTAAAAGGAATCAGTGATCTGTGATATTTTGTACCTTAGGTTTCATGGATCACATTTTAAATTTTATTTATTTATTGAAAGGGAGATATATATCTGAGAAATGCTAATTCACTTCCCAAACAACCTAAACATTCAGGGCTGAACTAGAACAAATCCAGGAGCCTAGAAAAGAATCCAGTTCTTCCATGGCAGGGACAAAACACTTAGGCTATCATTTCCTGTTTCCTAGGATGTACCCAAGAAAGAATGTCAATTGAAAGCAGAGGCACAGCTGAGACTTGAACCTAGGGACTCTGATATGGGATGTAGGCTTCACAAGTAGTGTTAAGTCAACAACAGGAGTCACTGTGCACTTACTCCTCATGTAGGATCTCTGTCCTTAATGTGCTGTACATCGTGATTTAATGCTATAACTAGTACTCAAACAGTATTTTTCACTTTGTGTTTCTGTGTGGGTGCAAACTGTTGAAATCTTTACTTAATATATGCTAAATTGATCTTCTGTATGTAAAGAGAATTAAAAATTAATCTTGATATGAATGGAAGTGGAGAGGGAGCGGGAGAGGGGAGGGGTGTGGGTGGGAGGGAAGTTATGGGGGGGGTGGAAAGCCACTGTAATCCACAAGCTGTACTTCGGAAATTTATATTCATTAAATAAAAGTTAAAAAAA
Organism: Sylvilagus floridanus; assembly: GCA_949820135.1. Taxonomy (NCBI): domain Eukaryota; kingdom Metazoa; phylum Chordata; class Mammalia; order Lagomorpha; family Leporidae; genus Sylvilagus; species Sylvilagus floridanus. Next base: position 28,697,968 of record OX463236.1, on the reverse strand, counting down.
AAAAACAAAAAAAACCACAACAAGTAGTGTTATAACTGTTGCTCTACATGCCTGCCCCATGAATCACATTTTAAAAAACACAACAACTGTGTGTGTGGTGTGTGTTTCCTCCCTTTCACTTCTCCCTCTTTCTCTCTCTCCCTATTACTTTCAAATAAATAAAAACTTTTAAAAAGCTCTTCATCTAATTTGATATCTGTATCTAAAATTATATGTGTTTATTTTGCATTCTAAAATTGAAATATAAATAACAAAAATGAATCAAACATATATAAAGCATAAAATTAACTTTTTGCACAATATACATATGTATAAATGTATAAATTTGTATATATAATTAATTATACATAGTAGACATCAATACTTCAAAAAATGAAGAAATAGAGTTAAAAGTTAATTTTACTTTGGTGTAGTTGTTTAATCCATGTATAGATTATTCATAATATGTATTTTCATAAACTTATTGAATATTCCTCATATATATTTAATTAGTGTATGTATACAGATGTACATATCCAAATACTCGTGAAATTATCACTATAATCAAGACAATGAACATGTGCATCACAGACAGAAATTTCATTGCTTTCTTTTGTAATCACTTTCTTCAGTCTATCTGCCCCTTCTCAAGATAATCAGTGTTTTCTTTCTTTCCTTATGGATTATTTGCATCATGTAGAATTTCATGTGCATAGAATTATGCAGTTTGAATTTTTTTCTGTCTAGCTTGTTTCACTCAGTATAATTACTTTTGAGATTACCCATGCTGAAATGCATATGAATAAATCATGCCTTTTATTGCTGAGTAGTGTTCTGTTGCATCTATTGTGGAGTACAGAGGGTATACTTTTGTGTTTCTGCAGAGTTGAGGATTTATGAATACATTCTACTCAACACTTGGGATCCTGGGCTGAGGAAAACCTTGGAAAATTAATTTACAACTGTGTATACATGATGGGAAAACTCCAGAGACCATACCTAACTTTGAAAACACTTGTTTACATTTTAAAGTAAAATGAGGACTGGGACCTTGGAGACATTCCTAAATTGGAAAGGTCAGAGACTCTGGCTTGTATAATCCTTTGATAAGTGTGCCATTATCCTAAATATTTGTAATGAGATCTGTAGTCTTTTCCACCCCATTTCTAGTGAACAAAGATTTTCCTCTTTTATTTGATGAGCATAGGGAGGAACAACTGCTCCCCTTACCCCCCTTTTTTTTTTTAATAATTTATTAAAACTATCCATATTTATTCAAACTATCCCTCAACTGCAGAGGATCGGGTCGCCAGCTTAGGGAGGTTGTCCCAGCCAGCTCTCATCACATCACCCACAGGGGCAAGAACTGGGACAATAAGTGGGTGACAGGATTATTACAAAAATAAACACGGCTGTTCTGTCTCCGATTCAGAACAATTTCATGTGCACTTTCAGGATAAAATTAATAAGGATGAATATTAAAAAGTCATGCATAATACACAGTTTGTGGGCACTTACTTTGATCTATTAAACTATTTTTCCATTTTTCTCCAATTCTACATTATTTTGATTTCCATAAGTTAAATTTCAAATCAGATGATGTTTATTCTTTCATATCTGATCTTCAGTTTTAAAGTGTTTTTGCTACGGTATGTCCTTTGAATTTTTATTAGAGTTTTAGAAATCTTTTAATTTGTACAAGAAAATATTTTGGATTTTGACTTCAGATATACGGAATCTGTTGAAAAATTATGGAAAATGTAATTTTAGGAACATTGAGATTTGGGGCCTGGTGCTGTGGCACAGGGGATTAAGCTGCTGCCTGGGATTCCAGCATCCCACACTGGAGTGCTGTATTGAGTTCTGACAGCTTTCCTTCTGATCCAACTCCCTGCTGTTATGCCTGGGAAGGTAGCAGATGATGGCTCATGTGCGTGGACCCTTGCCACCCTAGTGGGAAACCCAGATGGAGTTCCTGGTTCCTGGCTTCATCCTGATACAGACCTGGGGGTGTGGTCATTTGGGAAATGAACCAGTGAATAAATCTCTCTCTCTCTTTCTGCATGTGTTTGTGTGTGTATGTGTGTATGTGTTCTTTTTGTCTCTCTCTTTCTGTGCATTTTACATAAATTTTAAAACATCTTCAAAAGAAAAAAATACTGAGATTTTGATAATCATAAATATGGTATATATTTTATTTATTTTTCCTTAAAATTTGTCATCAACTTTTGATTTTTTAAAACTTTACTTAAGGTATACAAATTTAATATACTTTATGTATACAGATTTAGGGACATGGTGATACTTCGCACCCTATTCTCTCTCCTGCTCAAGTTCCCAAATTTCTTTCTTCTCCCTCTAACTGACCTAATTTCAGTTAACTTGCATTAAGTAAAGAGCATAATAAATAGTATGAAGAAAAACTACTGTTCCTCAACAGTAGAGACAAAGGCTATAAACAATCATCGAAAATCAAAATATCAATTTCACTCCTACATACTAGATTTAAAGGTACTCTATTAGTTACCAGAGATAAAGGAAAGCATATAGTATTTGCCTTTTTGGGATTGGCTTATTTTACAAAGTATAATGTTTCCAGTTGCATCCATTTTGTTGTGAAAGACATGATTTAATTTTATTTTTCTATCACTGAGTAGTATTCCATAGTGTATACACAGTAATTTTTTTTTTATCCAGTGGTAGTCTGGGGACATCTGAGTTGATTCCATATCTTAGCTATTGTGAGTTGAGCTATGGTAATTATGGGGATACAGATAACTCTTTCATATGCTTATTTCTTTTTAGCTGGGTAAATTCCCAGGAGTGGGATTGCTGGATCATATATGGTAGGTCTATCTCCAGATTTCTGAGGAATATCCATACTGTCTTCCACAATGGCTATACCCTTCTTTCCTCATTGTAAAATCTTTGAAATGAATCCCATGTTATATGATATTAATATCTTGATCTGTGATGTATATGTGTTATATTGGTTTATATGTTATTTTTATACTAATATCATGCTCTTTTGGTTAAATTAGTACTGTAACAAATCTTGAAATCTCATATTGTGTTTAAATTGCACAACATTGCTTTGACTATTGGGGGATTTTTTTGTTTTCATTTCAATTTTAGGGTTTTGTCTAATTCTTTGAAAAATATCTTTGGGTATTTTGACATCTTGATGATATTTGGTTAAGTAGACATTTTTTTAAAATTTTCCAATCGAGGAACATGGAGCACATTTTCCTGTGTGTGTGTGTGTGTGTGTGTTCTATCTCTTTCATCATTATTTAATATGTGCAGGGACCCAAGGACTTGGGCCTTCTTCTACTGCTTTCCCAGGCCATAGCAGAGAGCTGGATCAGAAGTGGAGCAGCCAGGACTGGAACTGGTGCCCATATGGGATGCTAGCACTGTGAGTGGTGGCTTTATATACCAGCCCCTGGTATATTCTTCAGTTTCTTTCATCAGTGACTCATAATGTTCAAGGGTATGATATTTCTAAGGATTTTATTTTATTTGTTGTTATCATTATAGACTTTTTTCCATAACCTCTTTGTCACATTCTTTGCTAGTGGTACACAGAAATATTACTGATTTTGTGTTGAAATGTGGCCTTCAACATTACTGAATTTATTAATTTTAACATATTTTCGTGGAGTGTTTAGTGTCTTCCATGAAGTCATTTACAAATGGAGACAATTTAAGTTTTTTTTTTTAATTATGTTATTTATTTGAAAGTTGGAGCTATAGAGAGAAGGGCAGATAATGGTTCACTCCCCATATGGCTGCAAAGGTTAGGGCTGGGCCAGGCCCAATTCAGGAACCCAAAACTCCACCTGGGTCTCCTCTGTGGGTAGCAGGGACCAAAGTACATGGGCCATCTTCTGATGTCTTCCTAGGAACATTAGCAGGGAGCTGAATGGGAAGCGTAGCAGCTGAGACTTGAACTGGTACTCCAATATGGGATGCCGGTATTACAAGTGACAATACGACCCCAGTATTTACCTTTTCATTTCTAATTAGAATATCTTCCATTTCTTCTCTTTCCTCCTCCTTCCTGTCTCTCCCCCTGTCCCTCTCCCACCTCCCTGTGTCTTTCTTCCAACCTTTCCATTCTGTCTCCCTCCTTCCCCGTCCCCTCCTTTCCTTTCCCTTCCCTTCCTTTGGCTCTCTCTCTCTCTCACTCTCAGCAAAAACACATTTTCTTTCCATATTTATATTGAATTCTCTATCTAAGATGGTAAGTCAGGAAGACAGTATTTTTCAAGAAAATACGGTCATAGGATTGAGAAAATTCAATGAGACTGAGAGGGAGCAAGAAAAGTGGGAAGGAGTAGCCATTTCTTGCCTTTCAGTGTTAGAAATAAACTGTAATACAGAGTCCATGGGCCAGCAATCCTCTGTCTTTACAACCTCGTATAACACGTGATGTACTCAGCCACTTTATTCTGTTCCATAAGTGATGTTCTGCACCTTCACATTCAGTGGACCATCAAAATTCAAAAGATCACTAAAGAGTTTCATCCTCAAATAGCATCCTTTAACGTTCTGGTGGGAGCTCAGCCAGTGCCATCACTCTAGTTCATCTCAGTAAATGTAGACACAGTCGTATATCACCTGTCTCACCCATGTTGGGAGTCAGATCCTGGTCAGGTTTCTCACTTGGGGAGGCAGTTTCAGGTTTGAATCTCCCTCTCTGATAGGAATCCTCATCCGAGGACACAACCAAAATTAAGATTGTTTGGATCTTAAAACGCACTTTAAACCTGCAAAATAAATGCGTTTTAAGTTCTGCAATATCTTTAACAATCAATTTAGCTCTCACAGAAATATTATGGGTGGAATGAGATAAATGACTACTATCTGAAACCCTTTAAACCATCATCCTGCTTCCATTACTTGTCAGAGTTAGCGTTATGGCCATCTTTATTGTGGGAATCAGAAACAGCTAGGATGGGCAGACACCCAACACCATGATGGTCACAGTAGTAGAGGGGGAGCCAATGACCCTCACAGCCTAATTACTATTTCTTACTTAATTGCATTGCCTTGGACTTCTAGTAAATATATTTTTTAAGGTAGAGACCAAGATCATTAATATGAGGTTTTATTTTGTAGTATAAATATTTATTCTTATAAATAGACCCTGATAATGGTTTAATGACTTTCTAAAACTTTTCTGTTGCATATTGTTTTTCCTTCAGTTAAAAATGCATTTGAATATTGATTTTGATTTTGCCTTTTGACCTATAATTTTTTCAGAAGCATGTGTTTCAGTTTTGAAATATATTTTTTCATTTCCAGATCTTTCTCTGTTATTGAAATATATTTTAATTCCTCTAAAGTCAGAGAACATTCTTTATATGACTTTACATCATTAAGTTTTATGACCTAGAATATGATTATCTTGGCAAATTTTTTGTGCACATTTATAAAGAATGTGTATTCTGCTGTCCTTGGATGGAATATTTTAAATGTTGGTAGAATCAATTTTATTAATTATTTTCTTCAAATGATCTCTTTTCTTACTTATTTTCTATGTACTTATGCTATTAGTTATTGAGAAAGGGGTATTGAAATATTGTATTTACATATATCTTCCTTTTGTTTTGAAGCCCAATCATTTTTCTTTGTGCACTTTGAAACCCTGGAAAGTGTTTGGAGTTATAATGTCATTTTTTTCTTAGTTGAGTTCTCTAGTAATTTAAATGAGGGGTATTTTTTATGTTCTGACTTCACTCTCTCTCTCTCTCTCAACACACACACGCACACACACACACACACACACTGTTCTTTTTTTTGAAAACTACTTTGATATTGATATGCCACCCTGATTATTTTGTTGCTGTTAGTGCAGTATTGTTTGTAATATTGTTTTTTAAAAATGATTTATTCATTTATTTGAAAGGCAGACTTGAGAGAGGGAGGGGGATATATCTTCCATTCACTTGTTCACTCTCCAAATTGCCACAAGGGCAGGGGTTGGGCCAGGAAGAAGCCAGGAGCCAAGAGCTTCATCTTGGTCTCCCATGTGTGTGCCAGAGGTCCAAGCACTTGGCCCATCCTCTGCTGTTTTCCCAGGTGAATCTTCAGGAAAGTGGATAGGAATTGGAGCATCTGGGACTTGAATCAGTGCTCTTATGGGATGCCTGCATAGCAGGCGGCCACCTAACCCACTGCCCCACAATGCTGACCCTTTATAATACTCTCTCTTTATTTTAAAATTGCTTTTATTTCAAATGTTTCAAACACACCAATAATCACATTTGGAAAGAAACTAATAAAAGGCAGATTCTGTTGGTATCAGTATCCTATCTACTCATCTGTTTTTCCCAGAAAAAGAAAAAAGCAGATTCCAGTTTTATTTTGAATAGGAATGAGAAGTAGAACAGAACAGAGGATGAGCAAATGTCCTAAGAGAAGAGTGATGACTAAAAATAGTAAATTCTTAACTGTGTAAATGTGGTACTGTACTATGTTGCATATTTCCCAATATCACCCCTGTGCATATATTTTTTCCTCTTTCTTTTCATTATTTTTCCTGCTTGTATATGGCCACAAATTAAAATGGGCTGTCTCATGGCATTCACCAGTTTGTGCTGATTGATCACTCTCTGTGTATACCAGACACTTTTCTGAACCTGGGAATATAATGGTAACAACAAACGAAACTCTTGCCTTCTTACTGCATATACTCTCTTATCTTATTCCATTTTATGGAAATATATTTCCCATAAGCAGCATATGATTGGGTCTTGCTGTTTTTATCCAATATGACACATTCTTCTCAAATAGTGTGAAAGCACCATATAAATAAGTATTGGCTTACTTTCTCCCTTTTAAAACAATAGTTATTTGGACATGAATATTTATCTAATATCACAATGGAACTATAACTGGTATTATCCTAATTGAAAGCAGAAAATTTAAAATACCATAAACAGGGTCGGCGCTGTGGCATGGGAGTGGGACCAGCGCCTGCAGTGCTAGTGTCCCATCTGGATGCCGGTTTGAGTCAAGGCTGCTCCACTTCTGATCCAGCTCTCTGCTGTGGCCTGAGAAAGCAGTGGAGGATGGCCCAATTGCTTGGGCCCCTGCACCTCTGTGGGAGACTGGGAGGAGGTTCCTGGCTTCTGGCTTCGGATTGGCGCAGCTCAGTTTGTAGTGGCCATTTTGGAAGTGAACCGGCAGATGAGAGACCTCTTTTTTCTCTCTCTGCCTTTACATCTCAGTAGTTCTCCATTTCAAATAAATAGAAAAATCTTTAAAAAATACCATAAACAACAATCTTCCTCCTGATTTTTTGGTTTTATGCTAGGAACTTCACACTATATTATTATATTATTTTTGTTGGAAGTAGCCAATTGCATTTTGAATATTTTTAAATGAAACAACAAAACCTCATTTTTTATACTAATGTTACCATTTCTCTTGTTCTTTACTCTTTTGTGTAGATCCATATTTCAATGTGGTATGATTGTCTTCCTCCTGAAGGGTTTCCTTGAATATTCCATGTAGTAGAAGTGTGATGGTGATAAATTTGCTAAGCTGTTATATGTCTAAGAATAATAATTTTGTTGTCTTTCTTTTTAAAGCATAATTTAATTGGGCATTGAATTCTGGGTTTATAGTTTCTTTCTTATGGTACTTTAATGTCCTTGTTCTATTAACTATTGCCTTTTTTTAAACATGAAATTTGCAATCATTCTAATCTTTATATATCTGTACCTCATGGCCTTAAGTTCTTGGTGCTTTAAAATATTTGTTTTGCCACAGACTTAGACCATGTAATCAGATGTACCTTGATTTAGTTTTCTTTATGATGCCTATGGTTAAGCTTTCTTGCACTTCTTCGCTCTGTAGACTTATAATTTCCTTTAAGTATGGGAAAATTTGACCATTATTTTATCAAATATTTGTTCTGCAACTCCTCCCCTACCCTTAAAGTTATTCTACAACTTAGTGACCTTGACTTATTCTCTTCTTTAAAAAAAAGTTATCTGTACTCTCAATTTTATTTTGTATGGCTTCTGTACTAGTAGCTGTATCTTCAAGTTCACTTCTTTTTTAAAATATTTATTTTTATTTTCATTTTATTTGTTTTTTTATTTTTTTACATTTAAATTTTTTTAAATTTTTTTATAACACTTTTATTTAAAGAATATAAATTTCCAAAATACAGCTTATGGATTACAATGGCTTCCCCCTCCATAACTTCCCCCCCACCCGCAACCCTCCCCTTTCCCGCTCCCTCTCCCCTTGCTTCACATCAAGATTCATTTTCAATTCTCTTTATATACAGAAGATCAGTTTACTATATATTAAGTAAAGATTTCAACAGTTTGCCCTCACATAGCAACACAAAGTGAAAAATACTGTTGGAGTACTAGTTATAGTATTAATTCACAATGTATAGCACATTAAGGACAGCGATCATACATGATATATTTTTTTAAAAAATTGATTAATTTTCTAGGCAATTTCCAATTTAACACCAAGATTTTTTTTTTTCATTTTATTTGAAACACAGACACACAAAGAGATCTCCCATCCAGTTCTACATTCCTCAAACACCTGTGACAGCCAGGAACAAGATAAACTAAAGCCAGGAGCCCAGAACTTAATCCAGGTCCCCTACAAGGGTGGCACAGATCCAAATACTTGAGCCATCATCTGCCACCTCTCAGGATGCACATTTGCAGGAAACTGGATCAGAGGCAGAAAACACAGACTGAAGTCCAGGTTTTTATTGCTCTGCTTTTACTATAAGCTAGTCATATTTTATTGAATGCTGACCAGCATCCATTCTACCTTTTTGGGTACTGGATTTTTTTTATTCCTTTAAATGTTTTTGCATTTTTCTGCAACTCATTTAAGTTATTTGAAAGAAGTGTGATACTATTACACCTTGCTTTGCCTTTATCTCAAATGGGAAATAACAGTGCAATAATCGACATCCCAAGATTCACAAGATTCTTTCCACCTAATGTTCTATGATTTATGAGACTTCACAGTCTGGGTTATGAGAGCTAGTGTTACTCTCAGATGAAGGTGAACTGGCTACTGTTACCCCTGCAGATCCCTACAATTCTCTAGGTGTGCGTATTTCTCTTCCAGAGTTCTCTGCTATTGTCTCTGTCCTCCTTGGTCTGCCTAGAATCTCAGTTTGCATCCTCAACTCAAGAAATTCACAGGAACTTTGCCTGGAAACTCTCTCAGGGAAGTAAGCTAGGGTTATCATATGGCTCATGTTGTTTTCTGTTTCCCAAGGGAAATTGCCTGAGTTGTCTGTATTACCGATGTTTGAGTCTGCTATTGTTCAATATATGTCACTGATGTTGTTTGCTTGGCTTCAGGAGATAGGGCAATTCTTGTCCTGTTGTTCTATTTTGATTGGAAATGTAAGCCCATCTATCTGTGTTTTTTAAAGCAGCAAATAAGTCAGAGAAAAAGATCTTATACCAAATCCTGATAGTTCCAAACTGTTTGTATAAAGTATTAACAATTAGAAAGAGCCTGAAACATAGCCATGTTTGAATCAAGCTTTATCTTCTGAACAAGTGTTTAACCTCACAGAGACTCAGTTTTCTCATTACATGCAAGGAATCCAAGCGGGGCAATAGTTGTTTAAACAACTGCAGATAATATTCTCCTTTCTTGTCTTGTGTATTTGATAAGCATTTGAAAAATTATGGTCTTTTGGTTTTAGACTAGAGGTGTTATCCTCTAGTGTAATCACCATGCCACTTCGGAAAGCATCAGAAACAATAGTCTTACACATTTCTTCTGAATATTAGTTTTGACAAATATTTTTCTTCAGTCTACACATCTTCAATGGCACTTTTAATATTCTTTCTTGAAGGAGAAGATTTGCCCATTAAAAGCCTTATTTACTATTCTACTAAAATTTTAAAGACAGGTAAGATTTTGGAACTCAGAGAAGGGCACAGGGTGCAGTGAATTTGACCTGGCTATTCTTTCGTCTAAGGGGTTCATCTCTGTTGTGCAATTAGATTCCTCCACTCCTCCTCTACCCCTCATAAATTATGCCTTCTTCATACCCTTGATCAAGGGCACATTCCCCATGATGCATTGTGTTACCACATGTGCACCTTATTCAAACCCTCTGGTCATCTCTGTTTCACAATCTGTACACATTCTGGCATGGTGACCTACACGCTTCTCCACTTAGAGCTCTTTTCCTTAGGACAGAGGGAGGGTTCTGTAGAGACAAGCAGTGATTTGTTTGTCATCAGGAGTTTAGCAGTTGACACTGCTTGTAGTCAAAGATCCTGAGGAAATGTGTAGTCAGCTTCCTTGCTGGAGTTGAAGGCAGCGTGAGCCTCCCAGACTATCTGCCTAAACATGTGTCTTTACAACTCCTCCAGTTGCTGCTCAGGCTTCCTCACTGCTCTCATCATTCCTGTGCTGAAGCGTACCCAGTACCCAAGCACTTCTCCTCTCATTCTGGTGGGATGATGGCGTTGTCCTAACAACCCGTCCTCCTGCTTTTACCTCAAGTGCGTCTTTGTTTTTGTCTCAACAGAAAGCCCAGCAAGACACGGTCTGAGGTGAGGCCCATCTTGCTGCTTTTCTACCCAGGGATCACCTGTGGCTTCCCATTGCACTCTTGTAAATCAGAACATAGGCCGCTGGGTTTAGAAAGACTCAATAAATATTACCAGCTTATTAAAAGGATGCAGCTGCATAGTGAGTGAGAGGATTTCTTCTTTCCCAGTGTGGGATAGTGAGTGTATCTAACTAGTTTCACTGAATTCCTCTCAAGCACATGTGGATATCTTTCCTTTTCATACAGTCACCATCTATAGGTGTCTATAGACTTTACTTGGTTTTACAGAACTAAACATTCCCAGGGATGTGAAACAGGGATTGTGTGAGATCACCAACAATGGGTACCAGTGAACTCTAGGGTGGGGCACAGACCATCACTCTTGTGAGGTAATCATGGGCCACTTGTCAGTATGTTGGCCATTGTAGAAAAAAGGCCTTTAGTGAACAATGGGATGTTCAAGGCATAAGTGACATAGATAATGTATAATTCTTGTTAAGAGATAGTGATACTGTATATGGGTCCTCTGAATTTATCTGCAGTTTTCAGATGCTAGCAACAGAATGTCCTCCTTGGAGCCAAGGCTGATGAACTACAGCTGCTTTCTCCACTCCTCACCATAACACTTGATGCTTCTGGATTTCTCAACTTGAACCTCAGATGTCTAGCATTTGGTCTAACAGTTAAGATGCTGATGTGGACACCTACATCCCACTTGGAGTGCCTGTGATTGTCTCCCAGATCTTCTCTTTGTTCTAGCTTCCTGCTTCTGTGTTTCAGGAAGGCAGTGGGTATGGGACAAGTAATTAGGTTCCTACCACCTGTATGGATTGATTTCTCAGTTCTTATCTTCATCCTAGCCCAGCCCCAGTCTTTTCTGGCAGTTGGGGAGTAAAGCAAAAATATAAGTGCTGTCTCTGTGTCTTTCTCTCTCAAATAATAATAATAGTAGTAAAAATAATAAGTAACAGCTATCTTTACACCCCTCATCTTTCCTTCCCAAGTACATCATATGAAATGTTTCCTATTCTATAGATAGGGAGACTTGTTTTTACTCATCAAATATTTCACCCTGCCTTTGTTATCACATAAGCATAATCAATGAATGGCCAAGGAATGGAAGGAAAATAAGGTGAAAATATTTTAAATTTGTTTTCTTTTGTTAAAAGGTTTATTTATTTAGTTGATAGGCAGAGTTGCAGGGAGAGAGAAAGAGGAGAGAGAGACAGAGAAATATCTATCTTCCATCTGCTGGGTTATTCTCCAAAAGTTTGCAATGTCCAGAGCTGAGCCAGGTTGAAACCAGGAGCGAGGAACTTCTGGGTCTTGCTTGTGGGTCTCCCATGTGGGAAGTAGGGGCCCAAGGACTGGGCCATCTTCCACTTCTTTCCCAGCCGTACCAGCTGTGAGCTGGATCAGAAGTAGAGCAGCAGGAACTCGAATCAGCACCTATATGGGATGTTAGTGCTGCAGATGAGAACTTAACCTGCTGTGCCACAAGAACAGCCCTTAAATTTGATTTTCTAGTAAGTATGTTGTATAGCTATTCACATTATCAGTGGCACCAAGTAGAGGTGAATAATTGCCTTCCTTTTTCATAATGATGTCTTCTAAAATGAATATTTCCCCTAGACCATTGAAAGAACTTTATGAGGAAGAAAAATAAATTATAATTTCTTCCTTTTTCATAGCATTATAACTTACAAAGCCCATAAAATTGAAGTGCATTATAGCACAGTAAGGAGGCGGGAAAAAGGAAAGAAGTATAGTTAGAATTGGGGCTGGGAAAGCTTCTACTCCTGAAAATCAGTTGTCGGGTTATTGGGAATTTGGGGGTGGGGGTGGGAATTAGCTCACATGATCATAGAAAAAAAAAGCTCCACAACAGGCCCTCTACAGGTGGGGGAACAGAGAACCCTGTCATGGCCCAGTGCCAGAAGCTGCAGGCATCAGGACCAGGAAGTGCTCCTAGGCCTGAGAATCCCGAATGAGCTGCTAGTACAAGTCCCAGAGGCCAAGGAACCTGAAGTTGGATGTCCAAAAGTCATCAGGATGAAAAGTGCACCCCAATCCAGAAGGAAAATCTAGAGTTTTCCCTTATTCCACATTCATCTCCAGACCCTCAGATGGTGCTATCCACATTGAGGACACATCTTTCCTCATTCAGCTCACTGACTCACATGCCGTTGACTTGGAGAGTGCTCCTGGAGACATGTCTTGAAGCAATACTTTACCAGTTCTTTAGACATCCTTCAGTATGGTCAATTTAACACCTAATTTAGCTACCACACTACCAAGGGCAGGTGACTACCTGTAAAGTCATATTGGAGGGTTTGATATTGGCTTGTGATTCAGTAGGCAGAATGATGATGATAGTGGTCCATACAGAATAAGGCAACAGACTCAAAAGATAAGTAGGGCGTCAGCATCCCAACCTGATGAGCTATTGTTTAGCAGGACTCCAGGTATTATTGTTTTGCTTTGCCTTTTCCTTTATCAGGTAGAGGGTAGTTCAAGGGAAAAACAAACAAACAAAAACTGTGTCTGTTAAGATACTGACCCTATGTTAAGTTATTAATGGATATTTTACATACAGCATCTTATTTGATCTTTAGCATCAAAGTTGTTCTGATCTTTCAATTACACTCACCAAGTTTAGAGAGGAAAATACGTTTTAAACATCACTTAGAGAATGAAAGTTTCTTAACTTCTATAAGGCTTAGTCAGGCATAATTGGGATTAAACCCTGGTGGGATTTGAATCTGCGAACTATTGGTCTTAAATATTTGCAACTGAGTGGAGCCAGCGTAGCAGCTGGGGCACTGTGCACCCCAGGGTCAAGCCACAGAGTTCCTGGTGGTCACTGACTACTTCATTGCCTCAAATAGGCTGTGGATTTTCCTTTAATGGAAAAGTCATGGGCTTTGGATTAAGAGATATGGCTTTTTCTTGGGAGTTATTTCATTATCAGGGTATAATTTTTGATAATAGGATAAAATTAGAATCCTTTGTAGAATAATAATTAGGATTAAATTACAGCATAATTAATAATTTGTCAGAAGGCCTTGGACTTTCTAGGTTGCTTCTAATTTATCTGTTCCATTTACCCTTCTGTTTCCCTATAAGGCCAAGCATGTTCTCAATCCTTGATACACTTCAGAGTTACCTACAAGAGCATATTTCACTTTTACATCTATGTACATACTCCTGAAGAGCATATCCCCAAACAATCCTAGCACAGGGTCCTGTCATCTATATAGTATTGAAAGATTCCTACAACAGACTCAAAGGCAAAGTAGTCAGGGTTGAATATTCCTAGCCTAGCATAATGTTGAAGGTTCAGGAAATGAAATATTGGTTCATTGATTATTTAATAATAGAAAAAAGAGACATGAGGAGTAATTCTGCACATAGGAATAACATAAAACCAGATAAACCTATGCAGGGCATTGTGTCTTAGGTAAGGAGTCTGAATGAAGAATCTTATATCTTCTAAAATCATTAATACTTTTTGTGAGCATCATTGTAGACTAGATGCCGGGGATTTCACCATAAAATTTCTTCATAATCCTGGAAACTTAAAATGGGATGTAAACTAAGTGTTTTGCAACATTGATGGGACTGAGTGTTTTTTGAAATAGCTCTCTTTTAGGTCTAGAAGCTAGTGCACTGATCTGCATGCTATGTGCCCTTTCGTGTAACATCTGATGACCAAACTTTAAGAAATATAATCCAAGAAGATGTATAATATTAACAACAATGTGGCTTTGTGATTAAATATAGCTTTCAGGTGACAGGACACAAATACAATGGTACAATAACATTTTTTTAAGATATACTTTGTTCTTGGGATAAAATGTTGAGTATTAATTTATACATGATCTCACTAGATTGATGTAATCAGACAAGGCCTTCTTGGGATTGGCCTGGAGAAGAAGTGTTCCTGGTGTAGATGACAGTTGTACAACAACTGGAGAACACCCATCATGCCTCAGCGCTATGCTCTGGCATTTTGATCAAGTTCTTTAGCAAATAGTTGTGCCCTCATAACTGTTTGCATTAAGAGTTCTGAGGTAGTAATGCTGAGCTGTCCAGTTGCTGAGAGAAGGGAATGGCCTGAGCCATGCAGCACAGACTTTGCAAGATGTTAATATTTTCTGTGGCTTCTACTGCTGGACTGAGGGAGAGAAGAAAACCAGCAGAGTCTGAGTCAACACAAGGCTCTAGGCCCTGGCAAGGAGGGGATTGCACTTTCTCAAATGTTATGTCATTTTGGTTTATCTAAACAGCAGTAGTTTTAGTATTCCCAATTCACTAGGGAGGAAATTGAACATCTAGTAGTTTATTTAAAATAAAAGCCACATTGTGAGGATGTCACACAACCAGCATCTGAATTGGGTTTCTAAATCTGCAAAGCTCAGGACATTTGATGACCGTGGTTTACTGGATCCTGCTCAGAGTGTGTTTTAGGAGAGCTCCAGGGATTACAGCTGACGCTCCCATGTGAGGGACAGAGAGAGGACAGATTCAGGAGGCCAGGTTATTGAAAGCTGCAAGAGTGCAAAAACCCCCAGATTCCTCACATTGTCCTTGGAGTTTCACAAAGTAAGACCTGCTGGAGAAACTAGACGAAGGTCTATTATTACACTTTCAGCTAAAAATTATGTCGTCCATATTTAAAGGTGAAAAAAAAAAGAATATGTAAAAAAGAATGTTTGTAGCCAACACATCCTAAAAATATTTACTACCTGTACCTCCTCAGAGAAAGTTTGCCAGTGTCAGTCTGTAAATTCTTCTGTGCTTTTCACTGAGAGGAGGAAACAATACTTTTCTTCTGGAAACATGGTGAACTTGAGATTCTCAAGTACTCGAGCTAATACCTAGAGTCATGTTTGTTACTTTAAATATTGAGTCAGCCTTTCAGCTGTAAGTATTCAACCATCTCTTCATTCATTTGATGATTCTCTTTATCTAAAAGGATTGATGATTGCTAATATATGCATATATATAACAAAGGTAAAATCAGAGCCAGGAGAACACAAGAAAATAAGGAAAAAAAAACATAGGCAAAACTTGCAGGCAGGGAAATAATGGTATTTCTCAATTTCTAAATTTATTAATATAATAACACCATTTCTGGATCCTTGGGAATTAAATAAACTATATAAATTGCAAAAGATGTTAATTGTTCCCAATAACCTATATTGTCTAGAGAGCCATATTATAGAGGATTAGTAATTAAAATATATTTTTTCTGATTTGTATTTTAATTACATAGTGGGATTTACATAATCAAAGGAAAAATACCTTCATTGATGTTATCATGGTGTTAGAATTTTTATTTTTCCCTTTCAAATTTTCTTGTTGAACATGACCAGATTTATCATATTAGACTATATTTTTAAAATATTTTATTCATTTATTTGAGAGGTAGAGTTACAGACAGAGAAGGGAGAGACAGTGAGAACGGCTTCTATCTGCTGTTTCATTCTCCAAATGGCAGCAACAGCTGGAGCTGAGACAATCCAAAGCCAAGAGCCAGGAACTTCTTCCAGGTCTTCCACGCAGGTGCAGGGGCCCAAGCACTTGGGGTACCTTCTACTGCTTTCCCAGGCCATAGCAGAGAGCTAGATCAGAAGAGCAGCCAGGAGATGAACCAGAGCCTATATGGCATGCAGGAACTGTTCCCTAGACTACATTTAATTGTCTGAACTAACCAAGAGTGATACTGCCATATATGCAAGATCCCTAGGAGACAAGCCAAGAAACAATGAAAAAAATCCAGTGTCTTGAAAACAATACTATTGGCAGAAATAAGACTTTTATTGAAAGATTTTACGTGCATCCACTCCTTCTTTGGAACATTTTAGCAGACTTGGATACAGTCCATCAATTTTACTATCCAGTCCATTCATTGCAGCAGAAAATTGTTCCAAATTAATTCTCACAAGGAAACATTTAACAGTGAATACAATATAATGCTAAAGGTATTATGTGAACACATGTAATAAAAATGGTTATCCAAACCCATCATGAGTTTCAGTAAAAGTGAATCATGTCTATCAACTCAATTCCCTTAATTTCAAGACCTGTTATTTCGTTCTTCCCTGTGTATGTTTTGATAATGTCTGATGGGAAAAAAATACAAAAAAAATTAAGGAAAAGGGATATCACAGAATAGAAACTACAGACATCAAATAGCTGAAACAAGCTACATACAAGAATGAGCTACATATGAGTTACCATGAATTAGACTAGAGACTGCTTGTAGGGGCATTATAAAATGAGACACTTTCAGAATGAAAGACAGGGGGAATATCATTTTTTACACTGAATAGCTGCCAAATTAATGTTAAGATGTATTGTGAGTAGCTGTCAAAATCAGATGTCAGCAGCATGTAAATTCTTTGTTTTGTTTGCTAACTAAGTGATATGATTCTATAGGTAGCATAACAATAAAAGAAGTAATGAGACACCTTGGAGAACAAGTAAAATGGATACTTTCAAATTTGAAGGAAGTGTCAGTTCAAATGGGTTTGTGATAATTTGAGTTTCTAGCCTAGTGTCTGGAAAGATCAGAGTAATGATGTGACAAGTTCTGCATTGGAAGACTGTCTCCGAGCTAACACCATACCAGGCTTCCTTAGGAATCTGGTTTCTTCTTTGCACTGCTAGTGTCAAAAAGTGTGAGTGATTGGGAACACTAGGCAAGACACTCTATAAGATTTAAACCCTAGAGGGCATCCATCTTCAAGTATGCCCTTAAGGAGCATTGTAAATTTTCAGTGTTTTCTATGCTTTTATTTTTTAGAAATATGATAATATATCCTGAAGCCAATTTACAGAAATGATATTAGATTGTCCCCCTAGTTGGGGCAATGTGTATATTTTATAAATGTGCCTACTGCCCTAAAAGTCCTCCAGAATTCCTCTGCTATTTAAATTTATGCTCAAAACATCTATCATTCTTACATTAAATTTTCATTTGTTAGGATTATTTTAACTTATTATTTATCTTTGTTATTTATATATTATTCTTATTTTAAATGGTGTACCCTCAGGAGGCATGGTTTTAGACTTCTGAGACAACTGATAAAGCTGAGCCCAGGAATCTCCTCCACACATATTTTCCTATCAAACAATCTTTCCATGAACTGACTCAAATTCCAGGAATTAATTTTACTGTGATAAAGAAATACCAATATATACTTATATCTATTAACATAAGCTATATGTTCACTTGCATTAAAAGTACTCACAATTCTGTTTCAATAGGAGCTTTATTAATTGAAGTGGATAAATAAGCATTATCTAAAAGTATTTTTTTACAATATGTCAAGCAGTTTCCCTTAGTAACGTCACTGCATGTAACTCTATGACTTTGAAGAAAATTCAGGCAAAATTTTTTGTTGTTGAATTATTTATTTAGTGGAGATTTAAGCTTATGATTATAAAGACAATTGAAAAATAAGAAAAGAAGGGGAAGGGAGTGTGGAAGGGAGGGAGAGAGATATCATTGTGGTCTTAAAACTGTATATGTGGGGCAGGAGCTGTTGTGTGGTGGGTAAAGCTGCCGTCTGGAGTGCCAGCATCTCGTATGGGCGCCGGTTCAAGTCCTGGCTGCTCCACTTCTGATCTAGCTCCCTGCTATGGCCTGTGAAAGTAGTGGAATATGGCCCAAGGCCTTGGGCCCCTGCACTCACGTGAGAAACCCGGAAGAAGCTTCTAGTTCTGGGTTTCAGATTGGTGCAGCTCTAGCCATTGTGGCCAACTTGGGAGTGAACCAGTGCATGAAAGACCTCTCTCTCTCTCTCTCTCTCTCTGTCTCTCTGTCTCTTTCTCCTTCCTCCTCTCTCTCTATCCTTCTCTCCGTCTCTCTCTCTGCCTCTCGTCTCTCTGTGTAACCCTGACTTTCAAATGAATGAATAAATCCTTAAAAAGCTTTATATATGAAATAAGTGAAATTCAATCCCTTTCTATAAATTTTTAAAGTGTAAACATTAAAAAATTATGTAAAAGGCAGAGTGTCATAAAGAGGGAGAGGAGAAGAGAAGAGAGGAGGGAGGAAGAGAGAGAGAGAGAGAGAGAGAGAGAGAGAGAGAGAGAGAATGAATGAATATTATTTCATCCACTGCTTCATTCTCCTAATTCTAGCAGCATCCAATGCTCTGCCTGGCTGAAACCAGGAGCCTAGAATCCAGGAGCCAGGAAATCATCCAGGTGTCCCACACGAAGGGCAAGAACACAAATACTGGGGCCATCCTTTGTTACCTCCCAGGTGTATTAGCAGGTGAACTGGACTGAAAGTGAAGAGTAGATGGGACTATGCTGAAATATGTGTATGGCTTTAATGGATTGTGTTTCATTCACTCCTGGAAAGAATCTGCAAAGCTGAATAAAACAATATCATGTTCAATTTTTAAAATAATCATTATATCCATACTAATAAATTTTGAATCTATAGTTCATAAATTGTGGTGCAAGCGCATAATTCTTATTTTGTTTACCATCTCCAGAGTCTTAACATAAAACACTATTCTAATCATTGTAGACCCGTAAGAAAAATTACCTGCCAACTTCAATTAAAGATAGTTTCTTCTGAAAATATTTTTAAAAAGTTTCTGTTGTTCAAATAAATGAATAAGCCAAAAACTTTTTGTTTGTATATTTAATAATCTACACTGGAGGATAGAAAAATTAGCAACGAAAAGTATGCATTTCTATGTATTCATTAGTCCTTCCGTATGTTACTATTTGTGAAAGACTTTATTATACACAGTGCTATAGGTAGAGATCATGGAAATCACAAGGTTATATTATGGTGTAGTGAAATATGCAATGCCCTGACCTTGATAGTTCTAATATCTGTTACTCCTAGGTTGCTGGCCTGCACACATCATTTTTTCTGTGTCTTGACTTTCTCATTTGTAAAATGGGGACAATACTACCACCTTCCCTTCTTTATTTTCTGATAAAGTTCTACCCATTAATTTGCATTTGAGAGCTTGATGATACCATTTGTTACAAACCTTTTTTTCTTTTTGTTAACCAATACTACTGCTAATTGAAATGCAGCTTTATTGAATAGTGGGAGGTTTTAGCTTTAGTTGTTAATCAGCTCAATATAAGTCAATGGTATCCTGTGATTTTGCCTTTATACATGCGGATAGGGTAGGACAGAGCTTCTCTACTCCAAGCTAGGAAGACCTCATCTGGGGTTCCTTGTTGAAAGGTTTTAATCAAATGGAATAATGCCCACTGAAGCAATGAGAACATATCTGTATTACTATGTGGAAATCTTGGCGTGAGGATACACTTGAAAGAGCTGGAGAAGGAAAGCTTTGGGAACTTGACAGCTCTGTTTGTTATGTCAAGGACTCACTTGTGTGGAAAGGTTCGCACTCAATTTTGAGAAGTCCTGGAGGATAGGACTAGGATGAAAATGTAAATTATGAGAAATGAATATAATTTAACATAAATAATCTTTAATAATTAAAGCCTAAGTGGATCAAGATACTTCTTTCTAATGTATTTGATTAGTATTTGCCTACTTTATGCTTGATGATCTCAAAAGGTAAAGTAAGTACAAGACAAATATAACTAATTTTTAGCTCTTCCTTGCCATTTTTGGATACATCTAGCATATCCTTTCTTTGTTTTGAGCTGAAACTTAAATTTAATGACTTGGTTTAGTACTAGTTATTGGTGCTATCCAAAAGACATCTAATCCCCCATCCTGATAAATGACTCTTTATATATTTAAATATGGTTATTCTGCAACCCGATCTTCATCAAAGTCTTCTGCTATTTCCATTGGTTTTCAGGGTCAGGAACTTTCTGACAACCTCCTTCTGAAGAATTTCATAACAAGGGGTCTTCAAAAGTTTAGGGAAAATGCATACCATGTTAAAGCTATACATTGATTAAAAACTTTTTGCATCAAAATGAATTTATCTTTTAGTTCCACTTTCTGCGGCTATGTTGAAGAGCTCTCATGCTTACATTGTTCAGAACTTGAACTGATCCTACTATGTTTGTGAGGACTGGCTCTTCCCTTGTTCTGTTTCTTATAAATCTATTATTGCAGCCTAAGCTTTAAATGACTTTTTGTGACAAGCTAGAATTTAGAGTTCTCTCATTAATTTACTTGTGCATTGGACAAATATTTAATGAACCTACTGAGTACAAGACCTCTGTTTTAGGCAAACAGTGAGCATTTACATTTTTGTGAAGTGTATTTTGTGAAAACCATTATTTTTCATAGATCTTTCATTAAATAATGGTCTCTATTAGAAATTTTGAAATAGTTTTAACCATTTGTAGAATATTATGTTTTTCTATTAAATTTCATAGTGTTGCAGTTTTGTTTTAATATCCACTTCAAAATTTTTGTATGCTGTTTCAACTTTAAGAAAACTGTCATCCATAAACTCCACAGAATTTCAGTGCTGCTGTTTGATGCATTTCTCTGTCAGCTTTCTCTTGAGAGAAATTCTTCAGCTGCAACTGAATCAAGATTGGTAAATTTGTCTGGCATGCTGATAAACCCTCTGAAACACTAAATGACACTCCCCTGTGGTAGTAATTTCTATTGTGAATGAAAAACATAATAGAAGCGGAAATAAGATGATAAACACTAGACTGAAAGTAAAAAATAAAACAAAACTTATAAAATGATTCAATAAAAATGTTCATAGTATGGAAAATCTGTTGAGCATCTAAATTGTTATTAAATGATTTAATACAATGAGGATTAAAGACATATACAGTCCCTCTGCTCTTAAAGTTTATAGTTCAGTGGGGAAGACAGGTATAAAGTCTAAAAAATCACACAAACATTTAAATTTTTTAATATACACACACACTCACACACACACACAATTTGATGTGAAATGAGCATTATCCAAAATCATCTTATGGGTTATGGGTGAGGACATGGTGAAGCAAGATAACCAAAAATGCTACTTGTTGAGATTTTGTCTTAGAAGATTCAGGCCGCTATAACAGAATAGCATACACTGGTGGCTTATAGACAACTTATTTCTTGTAGGTCTGAAATCTGGAAA
This sequence comes from Sylvilagus floridanus, assembly GCA_949820135.1. Lineage (NCBI taxonomy): Eukaryota > Metazoa > Chordata > Mammalia > Lagomorpha > Leporidae > Sylvilagus > Sylvilagus floridanus. The sequence continues at coordinate 28,676,347 of OX463236.1, read as the reverse complement.
GTCCAAAATCAAGGTGCTGGCAGATTTTGCACCTGGTGACAGCCTTGGCTCATAGACAGCCATCTCTTCATTATGTTTTCAAGTGGCCAAAAGGTGAAAGAGCTCCCTCAAGCCTCCTTTTTAAGAGCACTAATACTGTTCAGTTGCCCCTGTGACCTCCTAGCCTCCCAGAGGCCCCATCTCCTAACAGTATCACTTTGTAGGTTAGAATTTCAGTGTGTGAATTTTGAAGGCAAACAAGCATTCAGACCACACACTGAATCTAGCTGATGGATACATAACGACTTGTATGTTATTCTCTTTACTGTGCAGATCTCCGATATTTGCTATGATAAAAATTGTAAAGAAAAAAAATTCAACCCTGATATATCATCCAACATGCTGGTGGTATATAATAGAGAGATTTGACAGGATCAGGAAATTAGAGTACGGCCTATGCATTCACAAAAACTGCTGCTTTAACCGTTGCTCTAGACTTCCCCAACTTGTTCTGAGGTGACCTCTTCGCTTCTTGGTAGCTGTCTCTTTGATTACTGTTTGTCTTCAGGATTGCACTGAATCAGGATGTGTTCTATCCACATTACAGTTCTTGAAATAAATACTTCTAAATTTTTCTTTAAAAGGTACCCTAATGCACTGTTAGTGGGAATGTAAACTGGTACAACCACTGTGGAAGGTAGTATGGGGATACCTCACAAATCTGAATATAGACCTAACATATGACCCAGCCATCCCACTCCTGGAAATTTACCCAAGGGAAATGAAATCAGTATATGACAGAGTTATCTGTACCCCCATGTTTATTGCAGCTCAGTTCACAATGGCTACGATATGGAATCAACTCAAATTTCCATTGAAAGCTGGGTTGTCTTCTGAAGCTATTCTGAGTATAAGAGTTTTGTATCCATTGAAGATAAATTTACTCTACTTCACTTTTTTAGTGACTGTTGTAAATTAAATGAATTCATATGCCTATGTAATTGTCTGTTATTTCTTCTTTTCATCATAATTGTAACACCTCTTCAAATAGGGCATGGACAACATTCATTGTGTCCTAGCAAATGATTGTAAAATGGCATTCATATTCAACATCATTGCATCCTGTTTTTAAAGCAATACATACATATCTAAGTTCCTGTTTTCTTTGGTGCATTATCCATTTTAAAGTTTTGTAAAACTGATTTTACCATTCTTCCATTTAAATTTCATCATCAATTTGATATTTGCTTTTGCTTCTATTTCTGCAGAATTCAAGTTTGTTCTGATAAGGGCTCTTGTCATGCTGAGACCAATGCTTTAAAATAGTCCCTATGCAGACACATTATAGCAAGTTAATAGACATTTATTTTGTATGAAATTTTTAAAACATCCATGCATAGATTTTTTTCACAATACATATTTAGCTTTAATCATTACAAAAACCTATTTGAAAGGCAGAGATACAGACAGTGAGAGACAGAGATAGACCTCTCAACAACTGGTTGTCTCTCCAAATGCCTGCAAGGTCCAAAGCTGGACTAGGCAAAAGCTAGGAGCTAGGAAATCAATCTACATGTCCCATGAGCAGTAGCAGGACCCAAATTCTTGAACCATTGTCTACTGCCCCCCCCAGGCATTCATTAGCAGAAAGCTGGAACAGAGAGTAGGGCAGAGACTCAAACTTAGACACTTTGATCTGAGAAATGGGCATCGCAAATGAAAGCTTAACTGCTGCACCATATGCATTCTCCTCTAAATTTTCAAGGATTCTATACACATATTTTTATATAGATTTAATAAGTGGAAAAACAATTTCTCTATTTGCTCACATTGATAGATATTAAACAAAATAAAGGATATGGGCTAGAAGTATGTCTGCTCAGATTCTCATATTTTCTAATTTAGACTTGCTTTAATGAACACTTTATTCAGCTCATTTCTTGTTCTGATTCCTGCCCTTGGTTCTCTCTATTATTGTGAGCATAGACTTAATTAATATAATGGTGAACAGGTAGCCCAGATCTGGTTACTATAGCCAAAGTAGAGTGAACAAGTAGATAGATGATGTCTCTCTGTCTTCTCTATCTGTAACTCTGTTTCAAGTAAATAAATAAATCTTAAAAAAATCCAAGAAGTAGTTGACTTTAAAGTTACATAAAGGTCACTATATAAACTACTTCTACTTGCCTCCCTATAGTTTCTTTCCTGTATTCATTTATGGTGTTTCTAAAATGAGCTGTTAACTTTCACAATGGGAACCAAGCCAGAAGTTGTGCACTTAAAAAATTCAAAGAACATTCGAAGTCTTAATTTTACTAGATAAACTATAAATATTTAAGAATAAAATATTTTGTTTATTTAAACAGAGAAAATTTTATCAATGCAATTTTTAAGCACTGCTTCTTTCCAATAAAAAATGAAGCAAAACAATGAATGCCAGACCAGTGTGAATAATTTTGAGAAAAAAGACTTTATAATGTTTTCTTGCAAACAGTTGCTCTGATTATTTTGATTTGATAAATTATTTTGATTCCTTTGAGGATATAGTCATTTTTATTGCCTAATAATATGTATGAAAACTGTTACATACCAAGCTGTGCTTTGAAATTTCCTGATACTAGATGATGGAAATATTTCAAGTTATCACACACATATATTTATTTTAGGTGGAAATGCATTATTTACTTTTAAATATGAAGAAATATTAAATTTGCTTTCACTTTTGTGGGGATTATAGTTGTGATATGAAGAATACTGATCTCTATTTTGGAAGATTTTTGTTGTTTTTCAAATTTTAAAATGCTATGATCCTTTTAAACATTTTGGTTTACCAATATGACACTTAAATCTTGAGACTGAATAATGTTGCCAATGAAAATTAGTTGGAGACACAATATATTTTATTAATATAGTATGGTTAAGTTTATAAGCAGCTGCCTTAGTGGGGTCTCATTAGGACAGTTGGATATAGCATATCTATCAAGAATGTCAGTGATGAGGGAATGAAGATGGATATATCTCGATGTGCAAATGACTATAACAAAATATGTGCAATGAAGATTCAGCAGAAGTTCTGCTGAATAACTAAGTGGGCCATTAAAAAGCAAATATTCAGCAAAATGGGAATAGAAAATGAATTGTGAGGAAACTTAAATGTTCAAAACAAAACAAATTTTATATCTTTAAATAAATATCTGTATGCCTAATAGCTGAACCCTGTTCACTTGATTTAGACTATGTCCCCAGGGAGTCTGAAAATGTTGGTGAGAACAAAGTTGGGAAGAAAAGAAAACTAAAAACTATAATGACGACAAAGAGGATCATATTTGAGATACAGTGTAATGAGGAACAGATGGGAGGATGTTCTCTATGAAAACAGCATGGCTGGGCTCCAGGCAATTCCAAATGAAATTCTATCATCCCTTTAGAAGAGCCAGACTTAGGCAGAACTAGGTTTTAGTTCAGTTAGGTGAAAACCAGTCTTCCAATGACCATTTCCTTTTTTTATGATTTTCAGTACATTAATTTCAGTTGCCCACTTTTCTTTTTGTCTTCATAAAATCTTTAAAAGTAGTGTTAAATGTGTCCTGATTCATAGGCACTCATATAGTTGGAGACTTAGGGACAGAGGAAGGGGGAAAATAAAGAGTAGAAGAACGTGTTTTTGTTATATAGAGGGAGAGATAATGAGAGAGTGAGGGAGAGAGGTAGGAAAGGAGGGAGGGAGGGGAAGAGAGAGAGAGAGAGAGAGAGAATCTATTCTCTAATTCATTCTCCAAATGCCTGCCAAAGCAGAGAGTTGGCCAGGTTGAAGCCAGGAGACTAGAACTCAATCCAGGTCTTCCATGTGGGTGGCAGGGACCCAAGCACTTGAGTCATTATCTGCTGTTTCCTAGGATGTACATTAGCAGAAAGGTAGTTAGGAGAGAAGCTGGCATTCCAATCAGACAGTCCAGTATGGGTTGCAGTTGTCTCAAGCATGTCTTAACTGCCGGCCAAAATGTCTTCACCTAGAGAATTTTCGTATAGTTTTCATGAGTATAGTGATTATACTTTTATTCTTTTAAAATATATCTTCCTATGTCTGACATAGTTGCATAATAGATAAAGCTGCCACCTTGAACCCTGGCACCACCTATGGGTGCCAATTCATGTCCTGGCTAGTCCACTTCTGATTCATCTCCTTTCTAATGGCCTGGGAAATCAGCAGATTATGGCCCCAGTACTTAGGCCCTGCCACCCATGTGGGAGACCCAGACTGGCTTTGGCATGGCCCAGTCCCAGATGTTGGGGCCATCTGCAGAGTGAACCGGCAGATGGAAGATCTATCTTCATCTCCCCCTCACTTTTACCTCTGTGTAATTCGCACTTTCAAATAAATAAATAAAGTCTTTATATATATATATATATATATATATATATATATATATTTATCCAAAGAAATCATTAGTTTATACTAAATATTGTTGATATTTGGGGCAACAGATATTTAGGAAAGTATTATTTGGATTTTATAATATATATGTAAAGACATAACATGTGTTAAATATTAGTTAATATCGTCATGAATACTTCAGTATATCAATGATTTCATGTGGTTTAAAGATTATTCTTTAAAGATTATTTATTTGAAAGGCAGAGTTAGAGAGAAGGAAGTATCTAGAGAGATCTTCCATCCACTGGTACACTCCCCAAATGGCCGCAATGCCCAGAGCTGGGCCGAGCCAAAGCCAAAGCCAGGAGTCAGGAGTTTCTTCTGGGTCTCCCACATGGGTGCATGGGACCAAGGACTTGGGACTTCTTCCACTTCTTTCTCAGGCTTATTAGAAGGGACTTGCATTGGAAGTGGAGCAGCAGAGACTCGAACTGATGTGCATATGAGACACTGGCACTTGCCGGCAGAGTCTTTACCAGCTATGCCATGGTGCCGGCTCCACATGTGGTTCATTTTAATTTTATACCTATATTGCTGAATTCCTGCTCCCTTTCTTTTTCTATCTCCCTCTATCACTCTATCTCCTGTAGTTCTTCCTCTTAAAATCCTACTTTTTAAATGCTGTCAGTGGACATAGAATAAAAATTCTAGGAGAGGCACCCAATGGTCGAGTAGGGAGTGAACTTACTGCTCTGGTCTAGGAGAAGATAGTTTAAAAAAAAAGTGGAGAGAATGCAATCTCATGGATAAGTTAGGGAGAAGACGGCAGAGGAAACTCCATGCAAATTAGAGGGACAATGTGGGTCTAGGTGGAGGGTGTAGATGCTCATAACTCAGGACCCCAGCAGCCAAGAGCCTCTGCATCAAATTTGGAGGCTGAAGTGAGACCATACTGCAGCAGCCCAAGCCACTGCCTATAAAGCTGTGGGGAGAGCCTCATGTTAGTCTGACTTGAGTATACCTGCCAACCAAGAAGGAAAAAAAAAGGTGCATGTTTCTCTCTCCCGGAGCACCTGTAACTGGTGCCTTATAACTAGCTGAGAGAGGGAGAGCACTATTTTGGATGAACTTAACAACTACGCCAACTTGTGTCTGTGCATCCAGTGACTGGCCCAGAAGAGACATCTGAGTCTAGCTGAGAGAATTTACAGATGGATGGATGTTTGTGACTGTGGGAGCCTTGTGTGCTGGTACTGGGAAAACACCATGGCTGCGTGTGAGGGCAAAGGTTGTGAATGGGTCTTTGGGCTTTCACTTGTCACTTGATTCTCTGGTGAGGGTCATTGCTATAGGATCTGTGCTCACACCGAAGACTGCCCAGCTCCTTTGTGTGGCTTCTGTGGCAGCGTGGATGAATGTTGTACCCACTGGGGCTAGCACCCAGGGATTGTTCTCCTTGGAGGAGATGAGATGAGCATGAGACTGTGCCAAGAGAGCTGAACAAGCATCTTCTCTGATTTAAAAAAAAATGTTTTTTACACCCAATTTGGGAGTCACTGTGGACACTCCTGAACAGAGCTCCCTCGCTGCACCCAGCACATGCCTCAGGGTGTTAACACTCCACTAATCCACAAAGGCATAGTCCACAGATAAAGCCATCACATGGAAAGAAACATAAACAAGTATCTCCACAAAAGCCTAAAAATAAACCCAGCAATTCAAGAAACAAGAATACAGAAGACAACATGATGCCTCCAAAGGAACACAACACTTCAGTACTAGAATGTGAAAGAGAAGAGATTGAAGAAATGCCTAAATTGAATTTTAAAAATTTGATTGTAGCACTACTTAGAAGTAATCAGAAATAAATCCATGAATTAAATAAAGGCATACATAATGTGAAAAAAAATCTCTTTCATGAAATTGAGATTTTAAAGAGAAATCAAAATGAAGTAATGCAAATGAAGAATTCAATAGAACATATAAAGAAATGTGCTAGAAAGCCTTAAGAACAGAATCAATGAAGTAGAAGAAAAAATTTCAGAGTATAAGACAAATCTCTGGAGATATTTCAATCAGACCAAAAATAAAGAAAAAAATTAGAAAACTAAAAAAACAGTCTTAGAGATCTATGGGATACTATCAAATGACCCAACATATAGGTCTCAGGATTTCCTGAAGGCATGCAAAGAGAGTAGTTTAGAAGGCCTCTTTAGTGAAATAATTATAGAAAACTTCTCTAAATCGGAGAAAGATAGGGACTTCCAAATACTGGAAGTACATAGAACTCCAAGTAGACATGACCAGAAAAGACCTTCACCATGACACATTGACCAGAAAAAATCTTCACCATAACACATTGTAGTCAAACTCTCCACAGAAAAGCATAAAGAAATGATTCTAAAATATTTACAAGGAGAACTCCAGATTACTTTCAGAAGATTCCCAATTATACTTACACTAACTTCCTATCAGAAACCCTACAGGCTAGGAGACAATGGCAAGATACATTTAAAATCTTAAGACAAACAAACAAAACAAAACCTGTCAACTCAGAATACTATGCCCTGCAAAGATCTCACTTATAAATAAAGGTGAAATAAAGACCTTCCATAACAAACAGAAATTGAAAGAATTTGTCATCACTTGTGTACCCTTACAAAAGATGCTTAAGGATGGGCTACACACAAAAACACAGAAACATAATTACCACTATGAAAGAAGGTAAAGGCGGAAAATCTCCCAGTAAATGTATAAAGGAAATCCAAATTAAACAATAGGAATATTTATGGGAAAACAGCTGGGCCAAGTTATTACTTGGATAATCACCTTGAATGTAAATAGCCTCAGCTCCCCAGTTAAAAGATACAGACCTGCTGAATGGAAAAAAATATAAAACCCATCTATTTGTTGCCTATAAGAAACACATCTCACCAAGAAAGATATATGCAGACTGAAAATGAAAGGATGGATAAAGATACTCCGTGCTAACAGAAACCAAAAAAAAAAACAAAAAACAAAAAACAAAAAAAAAAACTGATGTAGCCATCCTAATATCAGAGAAACTAGACTTTAACACAAAAACTGTTAAAAGAGACAAAGATGGGCAGTATGCAATGATTGAGGGATCAATTCAACAGGAAGATGTGACTATAATAAATGTTTATGCACCTAATTACAGTGCACCTGACTACTTAAAAGCAATGCTATAGGATCTATAGGGAGACAAAGACTCCCATACGATAGTAAATAGGGCACTTCAATACTCCACTTTCAGCTATGGAGAGAAAATGAGAAAGGAAACAACAGTGTTAGTCAACACTATAGACCAAATGAACCTAACAGATATCTGCAATGCTTTTCATCCTATATTTGCAGAATACACATTCTTCTCACCAGTGCATGGAACTTAATCTAGGAAAGACCACATGCTAAGCCATTTAGCAAGTCTAAGAAAATTAAAAAAAAATTGAAATCATATCATGCATCTTCTCTGACCACAATGGAATGAAGCTGGATATCAACAACCTAAGAATCTCTAGAGCATATACAAACACATAGAGACTGAACAAATGCTCCTGAATGAACAGTGAGTCATGGAAGAAATCAAAAGAGAAATAAAAAAAAAAACCAGTTTTTTCTTTTCATAGTATGTGTTGAACTCTTTACTTAATATAGAGTTAATCTTCTCTGTATAAAATTAATTGGAAGATGATTTTAGTAAAAAATAATAATGGGAATAGGTAAGGGAGGAAGAAGAAGGGAGGGAGTTGGTGTGTGAGGTTGGGTAGGGTGGGAGGAATTACTATCACTGTGTTCTTAAAGTTGTATTTATGAAATGCATGAAGTTTGTATACCTTAAATAAAGTTTCTGCGGGAAAAATATAATAAACCAATCTCAAAATATAAAAATCTATATATAAGCATATAGTTATAATTAGAAATATAATTAGAAGAAATAAATGAACTTGGTAACTTGTTTTATTGGCTGGATTTTGTGAAATCTCACATTGGTGAAAAGTTTCCTTTGTTGCCCAAAGGAAATAGAAAGAAGTTTGCTGCTAAGCTTATAATAAAAATAGAATGAATTAAATTTCCTACCATTGGTGTGGAACTAGAAATTTATTATATTTTTTGAGTCATCCTTTTTGGATAGATATTCACTGAGATTCAGGATTTAATGCATGACTAATTTAGCAATAATGATTATGAAAAAGTTTAATCCTACATTAAATTTACCACTTGATCTTGCATTAAAATATAGATCCTTTACTTTAAGGTCATCATAGAAATTGGTTTTGCATACATATTTTTATAAAACTAATGTATACTTAGTGTTATGGAATAAAGCGAAAAGAAAAGAGGAAGAAAATGCATACTAAAATAATACATAAGGCATCTTATTTTGTATATATGATTTCTAGATTCCCAGGTAATGCTATATTAAGAAAACACTGAAATTTTAAAAAGGGATATTCTATCATCATATTCTTTAAAGATTTAAAGATATGCATACATCAAAAATAAAGTGTTTCTGATGCTTTGAATAGAGTACCTCCTCAGAGGTTTTCATCCCATTGAGTGATCAAATGTACACTGTTGTCCTGAGAATGGGTCAGTCACAACCTTCTCCAATTGCCTCTGTGTACTACTCAAAGATTGCAATTTTTCACATGTGCCATGATGTGAGGAATATGTGTAGAAAATACTAATAAAGAGAAACTCTTATTTCAGGCTGTAGCTGTAAGATGATCACAGTATTTGTCCTGAGAGCCCCTGGGAAAATTCACAGGAGCATTATAAGCTATTGAACCATTTCCTCCATTGATTTTTCTAAAGAGAATCAGAAAGATCTTCTTAGTAAAACTCAAATCAAGTTCACAGAGAAAAGACTGTTTGTGTTCAGAGAAAATGACTAAAAGCCACCGTGGAGCAATGTTTCCGTTTCTATCACATCAAGTTAGATGTAGTAAGTAGAGAAAAAGAACACCATATTTAGATGCTGTTATTCTGAGAGATTCATTTGGGCTAACCAAAGGAGTGTGTTAATGGGTAAATTTTTTGATGACCAAACCAGAAATCAAATTTTTCAGAATGGTAGAGTAGATAGCTTCCTGTTTTCATATTTTTAGATTTTCCTTTATCTAAGATTTCATTTGAAAATCAGGAGGCAAGAGTTGAAAATGGTCATTTTACTAAAAATCTATGCTTCAAATCTGAAAACATGTAAATTACTAAGAAAGGTTACTTACAGAACTTTCGTCTGAATGATAAAAATACTGGTATGGGCTAAAAGAGATCCAATTGATTTGGCAATATTTACCAGTGCTCTTATTCATTTAGGCCATCTTCCATTTTAAACTCTAAATGCATGTGTTGATCATTTACATATGGAAGTCTCTTGATTCCTTCCCTAATGTCTGGTTTCTGGGTAGCATGGCAGGGAGGATATTCCATCTAATGCACTCAGTGTTTATCTCCTCTTAGCTTCCACTCTGAGCACCTGTAATTTCTTATTGGCCAACTTCATCCAATATTTCACATCACCCTCTGGTAGGGACTATGAAGAGTTTTACAATCTGCTCTACTTGCAATTATCTTGCCAGAGTATAAGACAAATCTCTGGAGATATTTCAATCAGACCAAAAATAAAGAAAAAAATTAGAAAACTAAAAAAAACAGTCTTAGAGATCTATGGGATGAGATGTCTTCTTATACTTTTTGATGCTCTTGATTGAAGGAAGGAAATGTTCATTATAAATAGGTTGAATGAACTGTACCTATGATGTTAAAACAGGACACTTGGGCACAGAGATGAGTTCTCTCTGAAATGACATGGACCATGTAATTAATTTTGATTCTTATGTGCTACACCTTGGATGCCATTCTCTGTAATTAAGTATCTTCAAGAAATATTTTGCTACTTTTCTTTACTAGCAGATTAGGCAGAATTTGAGAAAACAAAGTGTCTCTGCTAAAAATATAAGAAAATTTTTCTCTCAACTTCATTGCAAGGCATTGTTATATGTAAATTATAAGCAAATGCAAAAAGAAATAAAGTGAGTTTTAATGTACATATCATGGAAGTTTCAATGCAAAATTAATCAATTCTGGTTTCTGATTCACTATTTTCATCACATGGTTATGTTTATTCCTTCAGAAACAGTGAATAAAACATATAATCAAGAATGAGCTTTTTATCACAGCAAAGAGAATGAGGGAGTGAGGCAAATGGATCTAGGTCACAAGTGAAATTTAAAATATATGCAGCAGAACATTTTAACTGACAGGAGAAGAGTCTTTTAACTTCAAATATAGATTATGTGAACAAGCAGTGAAGTCACATGTGAAAGAAAAGTTTCTGTATTTAAGGGTGGGTGTTTAACCTAGAGGTTAAGAAATCTGTCTTATGTCAGAGTACTTGGGTTCAGTATTTAGCTCTGGCTGCTGACTGTAGCTTCCTTCTAAAGTAGACACGAAAATAGGAGTGATGGTGCAAATAACTGGTTTTCTGCTACTGTGTGGGACCCCTGGATTGTAGGCATTTGGGAAAGGAAACAGTTGATGGTGGTTTTCCCTCTATCAGTCTTTCTGTCTGTCTCCTCTTTCCCTCTCAAGAAAAATCTTCATATTTATTTGTTCACATATTTTATCTGAAAAGGAGTAAGAGAGAGATATGAATAAATGAGGAATCTCTCATTCCCTGTGTCAGACCAAAGCTAGGAGCTGACTATTCAATGTGTCTCTCCTGTAAGGGCAACATGGACACAATTACTTGAGATGTCACCTACTGCTTCCCAGAATGCCAATAGTAAGAGATTGCAATAGGGAATTGAGCCATGACCTGAACACAAGAACTCTGATTTGAGGTTTAGGAATCCCACAGTACATCCTAATGACTGCACTAAAGGCTCAGCCTACTTATTTATTTATTTGTTTATTTATTTATGTTTGTGTGTATATTTCCAAGCCTTGTCAAATGCTACATTCATTATTCACTAAATAATTATTCTTATTTTGGATGCATTTAAAATATCATTTCTTAGCCAAATGTAAAACAGTCAGGAATATTTAAGCAATCGATTAGTTTAGATTGGACTAACTGGTCATGAATTGAAATCAATTAAATTTTTTAGTTTTGCATCATCTTGTCAAAACCGTGTAGAGTAACACAGTTAAACATAGCAAGAGAATGCACTGTGATTGAAATGGATAATAAGTATGATCATCTAGCACCAAAGAAAATTGTCCAGCAGTTATGACCTGAAGTTTCTTCTATATCATGAGCTGCTGTAAATTGCCATCTCAGTTTCAGTGGGGTGAGAGAAGTAGTCTCCTTATGGGTTTTATGTAAGAACACTTATAATAGGATATCACAGCAATACACCTTGCAATCTCTAGTATTTATTAAGGGAGAAAAAATATTAGTGTTCATTACCCATTGCTGATACAGTTTTTGTTCACTTGTTTTTCATTTTAAAGAAAGACCAAAAGAAACACACACACACACACACACACACACACACACACACACACACATACAGATACCCAGAGAGAGAGAGAGAGAGATTGCTTTCTAATCTATTGGCTCACTTCCCAAATGCCTACAACTACCAGTTTAGGTGGGAGTTGGAGCCAGGAGCCAGGAATACAATAAACTGCGTCTCCTAAATGGGAGAGAGAAACCTAATGATTTGAGTCTTCATTGCTGCCTCCCAGGGTCTGCACTAGCAGGAAGCTGCAGTCAGAGGCAGTCCAGAGACTATAACCCATTGCTCTGATATGAGACATGAGTGTCTTAATCCCAAGGCTAAGCAGCTGCTTACACAATTTCTAAACAATTACCTATGAAAGCTTTTATGAGGCCTATGGAAAAATTGTAAATAAATAGATATTATTGTATATGCAAACCTTATAAAACTTAATCAGGCTTTGTTTGGATTTTCAATGCATAATTTTCCTAAATTACTTGACCATACTGTATGTGGTACTAATTAATGAAAGCTCTTCTTATTGGCATGGTTATAGGTGCCATTTAGAATTTTGTTTATATTTTTTAAGAAATTTATATTTTCTAAATAAATATTCTTAAACTAAACAAGAATTCCTAAAACAACTTTGAATGGAAAATTGAACATGTATTCCCTGGGAATGTTGAGACACATACAAGCCTATGTGCAGAAATTCTTACCAGCTGGACTGGAAGTTCTGCAATAAGCATCTCTCTTCACAACGTCAGATTTTTACCCTTCTATCTATCTGCCAGATCCTGCAATTTGCATTCACCTACCTAACATTGTTTCTGTTCTACTCAAATATTTAATCATGCACCTTGACGTCCTTTGTGCTTCTTTCACTGATTCGGATCTAACTTACCCATCGCTGTCACCTACCTTGTTTTGCTCTTGTTACCTGTGTATATTCTTATCATTGTTACAAACTAATATACTCTATGGATGTGGATGAATTTCTGTTTTCTCCATTCTGTTCCACTGATCTGTGTGTCAGTTTTTCTGCCAGTGGTATGATATGATGCTTTAATTCCTGTAGCTTTGCAGTGTGCATTGCAATCAGATATTGTGATGCCTCCAGCTCTGTTTTCTTGCTCATGATAACTTTGGATCATCTAAGTCTTTTGTGGTTCTCTATGAATTTTTAGAATTTTCTTTATAATTCTGTAAAGAGTATCATTAGTATTTTGATATAATTTGCATTAACTTTGTAGATTGCTTTTGTGGGTTATGAACATTTTAACACTATTCTCCAATCCCAATACGGAATATCTTTCCATATTTCTCTGTTCTCTATGATTTATTTCATGAATGCTTTGTAATTTTTATTGAAGAGATCTTTCACTTTTTGGATATGTTTATTTCTAAATATTTTATATTATATGCTATCATAAGTTGAATATCTTCATTGATTTCCTTTTCATCAAGACTGTTACTGATGGTTTTTTTTTTTTTTTTGGTGCCCAAACCAGAGAATGAGCCAGGATACTGATGTATTAAAACACTACCTTTTTTATATGCTGATTTTGTAGCCTGAAACATTATTGAATTCATTTATCAGTTCTTTTTTGTTTATTTGACAGGCAGAGTTATAGTTACAGACAGTGAGAGAGAGAGAGAGACAGAGAAAAGATCTTCCTTCCTTTGGTTCACTCCCCAAATGGCCGCTATGGCTGGCGCTACGCTGGTCCAAAGCCAGGAGCCAGGTGCTTCCTCCTGGTCTCCATGTGGGTGCAGGGACCCAAGCACTTGGGCCAACCTCCACTGCCCTCCTGGGCCACAGCAGAAAGCTGGACTGGAAGAAGAGCAATCGGGACTAGAACCCTGGTGCCCATAAGGGATGCTGGCACCGCAGGCAGAGGATTAACCAAATGAGCCACTGCGCTGGCCCCATTTATCAGTTCTAACAACTTTTGGTGGAGTGCTTAAGTAAAACCATGCCGTCTGTAAACATAGATATTTTTACTTCCTCCTTTACAATTTTGATGCCTATTATTTGTCTTCCTTTATTGCCCTCTTGCTAATAATTCTAATATTATATTGAATAAGAGTGGTAAAAGGGTACCTATTCGTATTTCTCCAATCTTACTGTAATGCTTTTAGATTTTCCTATTCATTATAATATTGCCTAGGGGTTTGTTATATATAGCCTTTATTATTTTGAGATAGATCCTCCTATACCTAATTTATTGAGTTTTTTAAATTAATTTTTATTAATGTAAGGACAACAGATTTCATGTATTTTGTAGTTAAAATTCTACAAAGATAACCATATGTCCTTCCCTCCCTCCTTCCCTCAATCTCCCCACCTTTCTTTCTTTTCTTCATTTTGCTTTAGTTTTTACAATAACATAATTTCAATGTATTCTACAATAATAGGCTTAATGCAACACTAACCATAATGTTCAACAAGTAAGAAGTAGAAAAACCACTGTTCTACAGGAACAGGACTATAAAGAACAGGACAAACTATAAACAATAATCAAATCATAAGATATCCATTTCATTCTTATACAAAGCTGGACCTTATCAAACACTTTTTCTTCATCTACATAATATAGTTTTTGTTCTTTATTCTTTTGGTATGACTTATTACAATTATTTGAGTATTTATTTGCAAATGTTCAATTATCTTTGCATTCCTGGGATACATTCCAACTAACCATGGTGTGTGATCTTTTTGATGTGTTATGTGATTGTTTGCTCACATTTTATTGAGACTTTTTGGATCTAATTTCACCAAGGATATTGGTCTCTAGTTTTCTTTTTTTTTTTCTTTTTTTGTCTTTTCTGCTGTGGGTATCACAGTGATGCTAGCCTTGTAAAAAGACTTTGGCAGAGATTCATCACTTTCAATTTTTTAGAATACTTAGAAAGATTGATATCTATTTAAACTATATGTGTTTTCTAGAGGTCAGTTGTAAAGCCTTCGGGTTCTGATGTTTTCTCTGATGGGAGACTTAATTCTTGCTTTGATCTTATTACTTATTACTGCTCTGTTTAGATTTTCCATATTTTCTTAATTTAGTCTTGGAAAGTTGCATGTGTCCTGAACTTATGTATTTCTTCATGGTTTTCAAATATGTTAGCAAATAGTTATTCATAGGAGTTTCTTATGATCCTTTATATTTCTATGATATCAGTTGTAATATCTCTTTGTCATCTCTAATTTTATTTATTTGAATATTCTTTGTTACTCTGGCTAAAGATGAGCTTGTTTTATTTATCTTTTAAACAAAAACAGATTCTTGCTCTCTGATCTTTTTTATTGCTTCTTTTGTTTTAATTTCATGTATGTACGCTTTTAAATAGTTTATTCATTTGAAATAGAAAGACACGATGAAGAGAGAAAGAGAGTCATTCTTCATCTCTTGGTTCACTCCCTAAATGGCTATAACATGCAGCCCTGCCCAGGCTTCTGGGACTCCTGTGTGGGTCACAGGTGAACCAAGCAATTGGGCCTTCATCTGCTGCCTCCCAAGGCACATTACACTCCATTATCAGATGCCATGTTGCAAAGGACCACTTAACTCATTGCATAAAAACATCGGCCTGATAATTTACTTATTCTTTGATCTTATTTATTGCCTCTTTTAGCTCTGGGTTTGGTTTATTCTGGCTTTTCTAAGTCCATGAGGTACCTCATTAACTTGTGTTTTGGGAACTCCTTTTTTTTTAGAGAACTATTTATTATTTATTTTGAAAGTCAGAGTTACAGAGAGAGAGGTCTGCCATGCGGATATAGGGAACCAAGGACTTGGGCCATCTTACCTTGCTTTCCCCTGGCCATCAGCAGAGAGATGGATCAGAAGTGGGGCAGTTGGGAAACGAACCCTTGCCCATCTGGGATGCCAGCATTGGAGGCAGCCACTTTATCCACTATGCCACAACACTGGTCCCTGATTTGTTTTTTAAGTATGCACTTATTCCTGTGAACGTCTCTGTTATACTGCTCTGCTTTGCCACACAGATTTTACATGTTATGTGCTTATTTTCTTTTGTTTCAATATTATTTTTTCATTTTCTTTTACATTTCTCCAGTGACCCAAATTTCATTCCTGAACATGTTGTTCAATTTCCGTGTATTTATAAATCTTCTATAGTTCTTGTTGGTTTGTAGTTTTATTCTTTTGTGGCCTGAGAAGATAAATGACATGACTTTAGTTTTCAAAAGTTTGCTAAGTCTTGATTTATGGCTTAATTTATGTTTTTTTCCTGGAAAATGTTCCAAGTGTAGATGAGAAGGATGTGTATTCTGTAGCTGCTGGATGAAATGTTTCGTCAATATGTCTTGGGCTCACTTACTTTATAGTATGGTTCATCTTCGATGTGTCTTTGTTGTTTTTCTGTAGAGATGAACGGTCCATTGTTGAAATTGATGTATTGAAATTCCCAACTATTATTGTATTGGAGTCTATTTCTCCCTTTAGATGTAATAGTGTTTGCTTTATATATGTGTGTGGACTGGTGTTATATCTTCTTGATGATTTTTTTTCCAGTATAGAAGAGCCTTCCTTGTGCACTCTTTACAGATTTTATTTAAGCCCTTTTTATTTAATGTGAATATAACTAGCCCTGCTTTCTTTTGATTTCCATTTGCATAGAATATCTTTTCCCATCCTTTTATTTTCAGCCTGTGAAATTAGTTTCATGTAGGTGGTATATAGATAGATCTTTTTTTGTTTGTTTCATCCATTCAGCCAACCCCAATCTTTTGAATTGGGAACTTAATCTTTTTATATTCTTAGTGTATATTGATAGATAAAAACTAACTCCTGTGTTTTCCAATTTTTTTATTGGTTTCCTTAAACATTCATCATTTCTTTCTGTCTCTTTTATTATTTGCCTTCCTTTTTGGTAGTTTCTGTCATTATAATGTTTGATTCTCTTTTGCTTTATTTTATCTGTTTTTTATTTTATCTGTTGCTGAGCTTTTCTTTGTTGTGTTTTCATGTTATGATTTTTGTATGTATGTATGTGTGTGTGTATGTGTGTGTGTTTCTAATGTAGGACTCTCTTTGGGAATTCTTTGGAAATTCATCTGGTCGTGATGAAATCGCTCAGTTTTTGGTTGTCTTTGAAAGACTTTATTTCTAAAGACTAGCAATATTTTTGGTTGGCATGATTTTCTTTAAAAGCTTTGAATATATCATCACTTTTTTTCATAGATTGCCTTGATTTTGTTGAGGAATGTTCATTTTATACCAAATTTGCTTAGAGTTTTCATCATGAAAGCGTGTTGTATTTTATCAAATGCTTTCTCTGTATCTATTGAGATAATCATATGGTTTTTGTTCTTCAGTTTGGTAATGTGATGTATGACATTGATTGATTTATGAATGTTGAACCATCCCTGCATACCAGGGATAAATCTCATTTGTTCTGCAAGAATTAACTTTCTGATGTTCTGTTGGATTTGATTGGCTAGAATTTTGTTGAGATGTTTTGCATCTGTGTTCATCAGGGAAATTGCTCTGTAGTTCTCTTTGCCTGTTGCATCATTTTCAGGTTTAGGAATTAAGGTGACTCTGGCTTCATAGAAAGAATTGGGGAAGATTTACTCACTTTGAATTGTTTTGAATAGCTCGAGAGAATTGGACTTAATTCTTCTTTAAATGTCTGGTAGAATTAGCAGTGAAGCCATCTGGTCGTGGGCTTTTTCTGTTGGGAGGGTCCTTATTACTGATTCAATTTCTGTTTTGATTATGGGTTTGTTTAGGTTTTCTATGTCTTCATGACTCAGTTTAGGTAGTTTGAATGTGTGCAGGAATTTATCCATTTCTTTTAGGTTTCCTGGTTTTTTTGGGAGACAACTCTTTGTAATAATTTCTGAGGATTCTCTATAGTTTTGTATCCTTGTTGTATTTCTTTTTTCATCTCTAATTTTACTTGGGTCTTCTCTCTCCTTTTTTTGGTTAGTTGGCCATAGATGTGTCAATTTTCATTTTTGGACTAAATCTGCTCTTTGCTGATATTTTGTATTGTTTTCAGGTTTCAATTGTGTTTGTTTCTTCTTTAACTGTAATTATATATTTTCTCCTAGAAGTTTAGGATTTTTGCTGTTGTTTTTCTAGATCATTGAGATGCATTGATAGCTCATTTATTTGGTGCCTTTCCAGTTCCTTGATGTAGGCACCAATTGTTATAAACTTTCCTCTTAACACACTTTTGCTGTATCTCATAACTTTTGATATGCTGTATTATCATCTTCCTTTGTTTCCAGAAACTTTTTTTTATTTTGAATCTTGGTGAGCCCAGAGTGAAATTTAATGTTATTTTTTTCATCTGTAATATCAACAGTGTACAGGAGTGCTACAATTTTGTTGTCTAAGGCAATATATAGAGTTACTAGTGTGACTTTGTGGTAAACCTGGTTTTCTTAAAGTGTGTGTCCTCATACTTCAGGGATCTCAGTGCCAATCACATTGGGTTTTGTTATCATAGCAGTCATATAATAGGTATTGGCTCAGAGGGGCCTTTTCTGATTCCTGCTACATGGACGTTTCCAATGTCCCCAGGTCCTGTTTCTGGCAATAGTGACCATGACCAGTGCTAGAGGATGAGAAAAAGACCTTGTTCAGGTCCCACCGGATCAACATAGGTTGTGCTGGAATCGTGCATTTGTAATCATGGGTCTAGGACAGTAGAATACAGGGACATCATTCTCCAGGTTCCACATGGTGAATTCAGGTGACTCCAAGTCCACAAGGTGAATGCAGGTTATGCTGTCGATTGTGTACTGGTAGATGCAGCCCTCGAGCAGGGGCATGCAGACAGACACTTCCTTGGTCCCACAATATGATTGCATGTGACTTTGTGGAATACAGCTCCAGTGATCACAATCTCAAGGCTATGGGACATGAAGTATAGCTTCCAATAGCCCATAGGGTAAGCACTAGTTTTGTTAACTGACAGGCATGGCTCTGAAACACTAGAATGCTGTTATGGAGTTTTCCAAGTTCCATAGAGTGAGTAAAGTTGTCCCTGGTACTTACAGAACAGTCTCAGAACTGCATGATGTTCTGCAGACCTTGTTCAGTTTCTACAAGGTGCATGCAGGTTATGGCAGTGAATTTTCACCTGAAGATGCAGACCTAGAGCAGTGGAACACAGACAGACTTTACCAGGACCCACAGGATGAGCACAGCAATCCCTGGGAGTTATAAACCAATAGTCATGGTTTCAGAGTTACCAGACATGGGAGGCTGAACCCAGTTTCCATTATACATGTTAGAGTAGCGTTGGGGCTTATGAATTGGCAAACCAGACCCCTAAGCTATGAGAGTAGAGATATCTCAGGTCTGTCCCTTAAAGGCTTGTGCATCAGTTGTTCTTGGTAGCGTTGCTCCTCAGGAAGCATGTGGGGGATACTCCTCTTTGTCCTGCAAAGTGGAAAAGCATGTTTCCAGGACTTGTACACAGCAGTTCTGCAGATGCAGCATGCTCTCTGCCCTGTGAAACACACTAGCTCTGGGGCTTCTGACAGCAACAAGGATGTTTATTGACACCAATCATATAATGGAGTCTAGTAGTCTAGTAGTAGTAGTGCAGTAGCAGTTAGCATGAGGGGCTGAGGGGGTGGGTAATGTGGGTTCCTTCTTTTGAGCAAAGCTGTTGCTCAAATATCAGTCAGCTTTCCAGATTGGTTTTAAGGCTTGTGGGGACTGTGTAATTCTGTTGCAGTTAGGGTTGCCAGGATGCAGCTATGAAGGAGTTGCTAAGCTTTCCCCTGATTTTGTCCCAGCAAAGTGGAGTCCCCTGCAATGCAGAGAAGCCAGGGTAGAGCTGCAATGTGCTTTGTTCCTCTCTATCCTGATGTTCCAGACCTGTGCTGTTTAGGATTCTCTCAGTTGTTTACTGAAATTTTCCATCAGGCATGGCTCTTTTTTTGTGGAGCTGATTCTTCTTC
This sequence comes from Sylvilagus floridanus, assembly GCA_949820135.1. NCBI lineage: Eukaryota > Metazoa > Chordata > Mammalia > Lagomorpha > Leporidae > Sylvilagus > Sylvilagus floridanus. The sequence goes on along the minus strand of OX463236.1, from coordinate 28,656,573 downwards.
ATGATGGTGGTGAATGGAGGTCATCTCTTTTCAGCCCTCCTAAATCAACTTCAGTATTAAAACTTGAAGTTCATCCCCATAGGATTTCCACATTGTTTAAAAAAATCTGCCGCACATTTTCCCCGGTAATATTTTAAAACACAAGTTAATGATTCATAAAAGTGGTAGTATGTATAAATACTTAGTAGTGTACAAGTTGTTTAAAGCATATATGATTTATCAGCTTAAAGTACAATAGGAAAATCATGTCAATGTGATGCAGTTACTATATTTGTTCATTTTTAATGTAGAGTCTGCAGTTGTGAGCTTCTTTGCTACTCAGGAAGGTAGGAAGGCATCTCTACACATGATCACATGATCTCATGTGTAGAGATGGGCTTCTGTCAATCACTTTCAGCCACAAGGGGACAAAAGCATAATGATTTTGCTAATAAAACACATACACACACACACACACACACACAATCACTTTTTCATATCTTATGTAAACAAAAAGTCAAAATAAGTGTTTTTTTCAGAGTTTTATTTCTAAATCCCTAGCTGTGTATTTTTCACTTTTCCAAAGTCATCATTGCTCACTAGAGAAAATCTATTTTCTTGAATATGACTTTTACATTGCATCTTTAATATCACCCTGTTTTTGTAGCCAACAGGAAAATGGTGTTGAATGACAATGAGACTTGTGAATTCTATAGGCATAAATCCAGGGTTTAAATTTAAAGCCTGAATTAAGTATACTAGATATGGATGATGATTTACTATAAAATTCCATTATCCCAGACAGTAGGAGATTGATATATTCTTGGATATTTTTTAAAATGCCATGTCTTTTCTTGCCATTTTTGCATTGCTTAGTACTTCTTTTTTTCTTCCATTTTCTTTGGAACAGGCATTCAGCATTTAATACTGGAATGCATAACTTTATGATGCATAGTGCAGCATTTCATTTTCCTTAATGTGATGAGTGATCAATTTTAAAGAACTTGCCATTTTTCTCTAATGTAGTATTTAATATAGGGAAAGTTAATACTTAAAAGTTATTAGAAGCGATGTTTATCAAAAAAATAAACATATTTGTCATCTTGTTATCCCTACTCTAACTTTTCTCTGTCTATGCTAATGTATGTGTCTCAATAGTTTAATTTGGTCCCATAGGTAAACTGTACTCTGCCAATTTCCCTTTAAGACACACAGTAAGCTCAAAAGAAACCAAGAGCACAGAGGATGTTCTCTCTTGGGTAATTTGACCTTTGGGTAATGTGAGAGACTACTATATGTTTTATTATGTATTTATTTATTATTTAATTTTTATTATATTTTTATTTGAAATGAAGAGAGAGAAGGGTGTACAATATTTTCATCTGCTTATTTACTTCCCAAATGCCTACAATATCTGGAGCTGGGGCAGACCAAAGCCTGGCGCCTGGAACTCAGTTGAGTTATCGCACTATGGTGGCAAGGACCCAAACTCATGAACCATCATCCACTGGCTTCCAGGGTGTGTAGTAGCAGAGAGCTAGATTGGAAGCAGATCTGGCACTCACACCCAGAGATTCTAAAATGGGATGTGGGTGTCCCAAGCAGCAACTTAACCACTTTGCCAAAATTCACCCTCATATTTTAAAAGAACTTGTATGCAACACAGTAGGACATAAAATAACATGTAAATTTAGAGTGCCATTTCATAAGAAGCTCATAGGGATGGCAGAAGCGATGAGACATTTGATGCCTGTCTGTATAATCTTATTATAATTCCTCTGTGCTATTGAAGCTCACCTGGGAATATATTGGAACAGGACCTCTGAAGTTAGGTTTCCATGGGTTTCATACCCTAGTTGCCTTGCTATTTATTTGAATAGCACCTTGACATGTTAATTTAGCCTTTTTATCATACCGACCCAAAGGATGATTGTGAGAAAAATTTCAGAGGCCCTGAAGTTATGCAATCCTTAAACATTAAATTTTTAGTCCTGGGAAAAATCATGTTTTAACCCCCTTTATCTAATTTATATGCATATATCAAAAAAGAAAGAAAGAAAGAAAGAAAGAAAGAAAGAAAGAAAGAAAGAAAGAAAGAGAAAGAGAAAGAAAGAAAGAAAGAAAGAAAGAAAGAAAGAAAGAAAGAAAGAAAGAAAGAAAGGAAGGAAGGAAGGAAGGAAGGAAGGAAGGAAGGAAGGAAGGAAGGAAGGAAGAAAGAAAGAAAGAAAGAAAGAAAGAAAGAAAGAAAGAAAGAAAGAAAGAAAGAAAGGAAGGAAGGAAGGAAGGAAGAAAGAAAGAAAAAGAGAGAGAGAGTTGGGGGAGGGAGAAAGTGAGGGACTGAGGAGAGAGGAAGAAAAAGAGGTAGATTTACTGCATGATGTGGATTGTGAAAAACTTGGAACTCATTCCCTGTTTCCATATCCTCTCATCAAATGTGGGGTTGTTTTAAGGCCTTTGTATCTTTGTGCAATGGCTATGGTTAGTCTCTTATCAGCTCCTTTTGAAATCTATACAATGCCAAACTCAGTTCCTTCTGTACCAGGATTCTGCTAGAAAATACTGACTCACTTTGGTAGTTTCAAATTTTGTCTAAACAGAAAAGATGTGCTGAAAGCATTATTCTACTTTTCTGAGAGGAATTTTTTGCTTTAGCTAATCATTCTTAGCATTCACAAATAGTGCAACAAATTTCTCAAATTGCCTTTCATTTAATTACTTTTTTTCCCAATGACTCCTTAAATTAAGCAAGCATCCACTATTATTGGCTTAACTATTTTATCTGTTTTTCTGAATATCTCATTTAATAATATTCTAATTAAAACATTTTTAAAAATGTTTGAGTGTCAGAGAAAGAGAGGAGTGGGGATGGGGGTGTTTTCATTCACTGCTTCACTGTTCAAATGCCCACAATGGCTGGAACTAGACCAGAGCTGAAGCTGGGAGAATCATTCTAGGTCTTCCATGTGGGAACCATCACCTGCTGCCCCCATGGCTCACAACTGCAGAAAGCTGAAGTCAGGAGCTAAAGTTGGGCATTCAGTCCAGATCCTCCAATGTGGGACTTAGTAGTCCCAACTATTATCTTAATGACTAGGTTAAATGCCCACTCTGAATTGAAGCTTCAAATGGTGATGTACTTCTTACTGTAATAATATGCACATTTCTACTGAATCTTTTTTTTCATTTATCTAGTGAATGGATTACATAGCCTTTAAACCTACAAATATTAAGTAAAATTCTCAATTATTTGTCTAATAGAGAAAATAAAGCTATATTATTCTTTTAAAAGTTAGTGTTCAGATTATGAGTGAGTTTAACATATTAACTTGCCAACTGCGTGTTCAATCAATGTGATCCCCACAACTTTCTTAGCAGGTCCTGCTAAGATCTATGATAAATTTCTTGTGATATTTGAGGTCTAAGAAAAATAGTTTTTCTTAGGAAGTAAATTATGTTATTGCTAAACTACTTTCACATAAATTATGTGTTTGACTCAGCTGAAAACTTTATGGCTTTCTCTTTGTAAATATGCATGAAATTGCTACGTTTTCATTTTCTCAATCATAGATGAGTTGATGATTGTTTACTCACTTATTGCTTTATTGAGAAAAAGATGGTATCAAAAAATATTTCTTCCTATGCTTCTGTTTAGGAGGCTCAAATCACCCTTGACAAGATACTGTGTTATGTATCATGATTGGCATTTTTATATAAATTGTATTCATTATAATTATTTTTTTACTTTAAAACCACATGGGCTATACACTTTTTATAGAGTTTTAAAAATAACAACAGCACATAAGTATGTTCAGGAGTTTCACTTCTGATTAATATTAAATGGGATTTAAATATTCAAAATCATATACATTAAGGTAAAGGATAGTTTGTTATGTAAATCGCCCTGTGTTACTGACACTAATGCATCTTTTGTAGTAATTCTGTGGATCAAGTTTTTAGGTGTAGTAGTGGTGTACTAACAAATGTTTAAGAACTGACTCTCAGGGAGAAAAACTATTTCAAAAATTTCCTAAATTCCATTGTACAACTTCCTCCCCATAACCAAATTAGAATTCTCAGAGGTTTAAAATAAATTTTAAAATATAGAAGCTAAAAAGTAGCCATTGTGAGCCAATCAATATCATCAGCCAATTCCAGCACAAAATAGGATTTAAGTTAATCATCAAGTATCACAAAGACAATTTTTTTTTAATATGACATGCAGAGTTAGACAGTGAGAGAGAGAAAGAGACAGAGAGAAAGGTCTTCCTTCCGTTGGTTCAGCCCCCAAATGGCCACTACGGCTGGAGCCATGCCGATCCGAAGTCAGGAGCCAGGTGCTTCCTCCTGGTCTCCCATGCGGGTGCAGGGCCCAAACACTTGGGCCATCCTCCACTGCCTTCCTGGGCCACAGCAGACAGCTGGACAGGAAGAGGAGCAGCCTGGACAAGAACCCGGCTCTCATATGGGATTCTGGCGCTGCAGGTGGAGGATTAGCCAAGTTTGCCATGACACCGGCCCCATAAAGACAATGTTTATTTATTTATTTATTTTATTTTTTATGTTTTTAAATACAATTTTTAAATATGGATAGTTTTCAATAATACTATTGAAATATACATTAAGTTCTTTGTGTATTTATAATTTATTTGCCTTATTTATTTATTTATAAATAATTTAATTGCTTTCTTTATTTCTAGTGCCACAAATCTGCATACTCTTACAAAATGAATACTAATCATTATGCAAACTTCATCACTTTTAGTTACATTATAGACAACTTTTGAAAGCTCAGAAATAACATAAAAGTTGAGAATAGTTAAAAATAACATATCACAGACAGAGAAACAATAATATAAAAATAAGTGACTTTAGGAAAATAGAGACAGAGAACAGTCATTGGATGACATATTTCAAGTTATTTTTTTTTTTTTGTCCTCCTGAAGTCCTGGTCCTCAGCATTCCCTTACTTGACCTTTAATCCTGCAGTAGCGTGCACAGCAATGCCATATTCATAGGCACGTGTCTTCTAACATGCTGCCTGTTAGGTATGGGACACAGACAACATCTGTTCCTGAGCTGGAAGCATTTGTGGATATGCTCAATCATTCCCATCATGTGTAGACTTCTAGCCCTGTCTGTCCACATTTTTCCTATCAAGAACCATTACTATAACATGATTACTGGACTCACGGATGCTCCTCTCCTACCTCCATCACTCACAAGTCCTGTGCACTAGGGAAAGTGGTTCACTTCTTGAAGGCTGTTTCTTCAATGTGGAGTATAAATAATAATTATATATAGGCTGGCGCCATGGCTCATTAGGCTAATCTTCCACCTGTGGCACTGGTGCTCCAGGTTCTAGTCCCGGTTGGGGCACCAGTTCTGTCCTGGTTGCTCTTCTTCCAGTCCAGCTATCTTCTGTGGCCCAGGAAGGCAGTGGAGGATGGCCCAAGTGCTTGGGCCCTGCACCCACATGGGAGACCAGGAGGAAGCACCTGGCTCCTGGCTTCAGATCGGCGCAGCGAGCCAGCCGTGGCAGCCATTTGGGGGTGAACCAATGGAAGGAAGACCTTTCTCTCTGTCTCTCTCTCTGTCTCTCACTGTCTAACTCTGCCTGTCAAAAAAATTATATATAACCCCCTACCACTGCAGCATGAGGTTATGCACATAAATTGTTTGAGTAGCATTTGGTACTCCATAAATATTAAATGTTTTACTTTTCCTCCTTCTCTTATTCTGACAATAGTATTTAGAGTTAACTTTTCAATTCTGTATAGTCAATTACATAAGTATAGAAGATAATTACCTGGAATCTACCTGTTCCCTGTTTCTGCCAAAATTCTTTTCTGTATTTTTCAAAGGAATAACATTTGATTTCTTACCTAGCACTGATCTAGAACAAACTTGTAGCAAGTGTTCAGGTTGTTGAATTTTTTTTCAAAAATTTCGATAACTATGTCTTGTTTCTATTTCTTATTTTTTTTCCTCCAAGCAATTTTTGTCTAAATGTGCTTTTCAATATTTACTTCAATGACAAATACAATGCTGTCACAGTGTTCCCAAGATGCTGTCAATGTGACTTTGTAGTAAATAACATTATAATGTCAATGCATGACTAAGGAAGTGACATGATGTCAAGGATGTATTCGGTGGGGTTGTATCATAAATTCTAGGAAAAATGCATATTTATGGAGGCCTTCTTAGGATGTCAAAAGAAAGTAATGCAGATGGCTATATTACTGAGAGAAAAGAAATCAAGTCAAAGAAGCTTTGTTAAGGATGATGTAAATTCTGAGTCAAGATCATTCCAAGTTGGTATAGTTCAAGTGCCTTCAGGTGAACAGATGCTGTCCTAGCTCCTGTGACAACTCAGATCTGCCCTCCTACCAGACTGGCTGCCAAAATGTGATGTCCTGGGTCCTAAGAGTTCAGTAGATATGGGTCACAACCTCTTTTGCCCTTGAATTTCTGCTGTCAATAATTTCTAATGTTTATGAAGTTCTTGAGGTTCTTTTTTTTTTTTTTGACAGGCAGAGTTAGACAGTGAGAGAGAGAGAGACAGAGAGAAAGGTCTTCCTTCCATTGGTTCATCCCCCAAATGGCTGCTACATCCAGTGTGCTTCACCAATCCAAAGCCAGGAACCAGGTGCTTCCTCCTGGTCTCCCATGTGGGTGCAGGACCCAAGCACTTGGGCCATCCTCCACTGCCTTCCTGTGCCACAGCAGAGAGCTGGACTGGAAGAGAAACAACCAGGACAGAATCCAGCGCCCCAACAGGGACTAGAACCTGGGGTGCCGGCAGCACAGGCAGAGGATTAGCCAAGTGAGCCACGGCGCTGGCCAGTACTTGAGGTTCTTAACACTACTATAATTCCAAGAACCACCCCCTTTGAAGACTCTCATCCTTTGATCGTGATGTTTTTCATAACAAGAATGGGCATGAGACTTTGCAACTACTGAGGCCTGCGGGAGGGGAAGGGAGTGATGGATCCAAATCCAGGTCATGCCTGGATTTATTTTATTAAAAAATGAATTAATCGTTTTAAGAACTGAAAGTGTCAACATTCCAGTCATAGTAGCCAATTCAGCCTCATCAGCTGATGACTTCCTCCCCCACCTATTTCCTTTCTTAAAAGACTGGTAGAATTCTGTTTATTGTATTCACTTCATCCTAACCTCATTTTATCCTCCTTCCTCAATTACGTGAGTAACATGGTGCTGTGATGATTCATCCCATTTTTCCTTGGTTTTGAAAAGTTAAGAGCGCAGAGGCATGTGGGTTCTGTTTCCATTGAACCATTCATTAAACAACTATGCTTAACCCTAGGCTACTGGTATTAGTAGGAAATGTTCCTGACCTTACATGTATACTAATGATTGTAAGTGTGAATACTATAGTAAACCCATATCTACTGAACTCTTAGGGTGTTATGAAAAGAAAGATGGGGTAGATGCTAATGGAACCTAGAGACCATATTCTTTAATACCATTCTCCAGTGAAAGTTCTTTTAGTTGCACAGAAAGGGAAATTTTGCTTTAGACTATTCAAGTAGCTTCTATAAAATCAAGGGAAATGGAACAAAAGGGTAAGGAGAGCATTTGAGTCTCCAGAGTTGGAAGTGGTGACCACTCATGCCTCTACTTCCACCTTTTAGCTATTTCCATAAGGCTACCTGGAAGCCTTCATCTATACTTACCCGTCTTCCTCTCTCCTGTTTCACCATTTTCCTCTGCCTTCTCTGTGTAAGACTCACAAAGGTGGGGCATACATGGACCACAGAAAACCATTTGGTCTCGCCATGCAAAGCCAGCTGCAGGTGGGATTTACAATTCAATAAATCTGTAAGAGGCTATTTTTTAAGTTGGTAATTTTGGATGTCCTTTGAAAGATGTGATATATATCCAAAAGTCCTTTGCTGTATAAAGGTCCCCTACTCCTGATATGGAGATATTATCCCCTGTGCCACCTTAATTCCAGTTAAGCTTAACACTACCTATAGGTACCCTTTGTATTCTCAGTGGTAATTCCTGGTGCATGATAGTGATGCTCACCATCTTCCTTACCAAGATACTCTTCCTATGAGGCAGTTAAGTTTAGCAGATCTTACTAAGGAATTGGAAGGAGCCAAAAAAAATTTACTGTGTATCAAAATAACACCAGCTGAATGCCTGTTAAACATTTCTTTTTGTTTGGGAATATTTTTGGTACCTCATTTAGCTACACTACTCAGTCTTACATCATCTCAATGACTCCTCTATACAATTGTCTCCTTTATTTTATGTTTTCTTCCCTCCCAAGACTCCTAATTTTTTTCATGTTTAAGTCAAAACAATTTTCCAAGATTTCTTAAATATTTTTTATTTTATTTTATTTCATTTCAATTTTGAGAGTTTATTTTGCAGCAAAGAGGGTCAAATTTCATGTAGTCATTTAGATGTCAAACATTTAATTTAGTTGTAGTCATTGTTATAAGACATTAATAGTTACTATTCTTTTTTTATTTAGCATCTGATGTTTTATATTGTGTTTTCATTTTTCTTCTTTAATTGTGGTAAGAACGTTTAACATTATATCTACCTTCCTTACTGTATTTATTTTCTTTTCTAACCATCTGATATTTTATTTATTTTTTAATCGTCTTTTCTGGTTTTTGGTATGGAAGTAAGGACTTTTCATTCAGATCACCCACTGATCATTCTAATCACTGACCTGAGATTGTTTTTAATTGACTTTCCAAAACACTTATGGTCTTCTATTAAAAGCAATTCTGATGCTGATTGTAAGGATAATAAAATTTTACCTCATTATGTCAGCTCCTCATCAGAACTAAACCTTGCCTCAGGATAATTATCTACTCTTGACAATGAGAAGTCGTAGAGACAGACTCACAGTCCATGCGCAACCTGAAGCAGAACTGTTAAGCTACAGCCAAATATCAGTAATTTAGATACCTTTTTTGTTTGTTTGTTTTTCAACTGTGAGAACTGGACTTCAAATAAGCTGTTCTTCATGCTTCGTTTCAATGCAAACTTGAACTGACTCCTGTGTGACAGGCCCCATGACAGGAATTGCTGAGTTCCTTGAAATGTCAAATAAGACCAGCTTGTGAAGATTTCTAGTGTCGTGAGTTAGCTTTAATCAGCCATTCCCCATTCCTATTGTTCTTTCTAATTTTATTTAAAAAATTCCTTATAGTAAAAAAATAAGTTTTTTCCTATTTGAGTGTCTATTTCTATTAATTTTAACATATATGTAGGTTTATGTAGCCACACATGATTGGGATGCAGAACTTTTATAATAGACCAAGGATGCTAATCCTTTAGAGGTTGCAAGTCTTCTTCATCCCACTAAACCAAGTCCTTGCAATTAGGCATTTGGTCCCCCTCACTGTAATTTCACCATTTCAGTAAAATTATATAAACCATACAATATGTAACCTCCTCTGCTTGGCTTTTATCATTGTATATAATGATTTTAAATTTATTATGTTGTGTTATAAATCCATATTTCATTTATTTTTATTTCTGAGTAATATCCAATTGTATCGATATACTAGTATTTATCACTTACCCAAAGAAGTTCTTTCCAGTTTTGGGTGACTACAATTAAAGCTTTGATCATTTTCTGGAGACTTTGTGTGAAGATAGTGTTTAACTTCTCTAGGGTAAAAATCTAAGTGATGGATGATAGCTGGGTCATATGATAAGGATAAACTTTATTGTGTGAGTCTGTTTGAGAATTCTATATTTTTCAAACTCTGACTTTTCACGAATATCATACTGTCTTTATTATAGTAAATTTAGAGTGACATTCAGATTGAGTTGCATTGTCCCTATAAGTATATTCAATTCTTTCTGTGAAACTTTGCAGCTATATAAGTCATTTGTTATCCTGACTTATTTACCTTTGCCTTTAGAGTAATGTTATTAAAGTGGGTTTAGAATCAGTTGTCTACATACCAAAAAAAAGTTCAAATTTGATTGCTATTGCGTTGAATCTACAGATACATTCATGGATAATTTTCATGATCCTTTTTTGAGTCTTCCAATGTATGAATTTGGAATGCTGCTTCTTTTATGTAAATATTTCCAAAGTCATCTTTCATCAGTGTTTTATAGATTTCAGCATAAAGATCCTGTACATCTTTTATTAGATTAATAAATATTAACTTCTTTAATGTCAGAATAATTGTAAATGCTACTTTTATCACATTTCTCCAATTTTGCAGATCCAGTATATGTATATAAGCTACTATTTCTTTCTTTGATTTGTGTTAGCATGATATATTGTTTTACCATTTTATTATTCTTTCATTATACCCATGTAATTATGCTTTAAGTGAAGTTGTTATAGAAAGTACATAGTTGAGTCATATTTTTTAATCTACTCTGAAAATGCCTATTTTTAATTCATGTGTTAAAACCATTTACACTTATAATTGTTGATATGTTTGAGTTTGGGTGTATCATGCTGCTTATTTTTCTCTTTGTTTCCCCTGTTCTCCATTTTTTCTCTGTATTTTCTTCCTTCTCTTTGGAGATTTGAACATTCATTGTTATTTAATTTTAGTTTAGCTATAGTGATTTTGACTATATCTCTTTTTTAATGTCTTCTCAAGGAGTTGGAAAATTAGTATTTTATTATACAGTCTATTTAGAATCAACATTTTATCACTTTGATTTGCAAGGAGATATAATATTTCCATATTTGTTCCCTTTCAATATTATGCTCTGTTTGTCTTATGTGCTCCATGTGTAAGCATTGAAAACCACATCAGATAATTGAACAATTGTTGTCTTAAATTTTCTGCTGTATTTTTAAAAACTTAAGAGATACACAATATTTTATTATATTCGTTCTTATTTTTGCCACCTATCTTGTTCTTTCTTAATTCCTTATCTTACAAGTTTCTGATATAAGTTACCTTCTGTCTGAACAATTTGTTTTAGCAATTATTCTTTAGTGTAGTCCTGCTGGCTAAGGATTTTTGGGAACACATATGAAAGAGCTGGGGCTTTCAATAAATAAAAGAAAAATCTTGATGATAAGTATATAAAAATGAACAATAATATTTTGCATATTATAGCTCAAAAGCTTTGTAAGAATTGAAAATATCACTTTCACATTGACCTGTCCTGTGTTGAATCAGCTTACATTGCAAAATATTGACCCACAAATTAATTATGAACCAAATAATAATGAAAGGATTGTGAACAAAAAATCAAATATACCCATAACTTACTTTTTATTAGCAGTTTCAAATAAAAGTTGCTAAATATTTTCAAAATTAGTTTTCTCAGTATTTCATTGATACCAGCTGTATCAGAATAAATGAATTGAGGGTTAACTGCCATGATGCAACTTCTGGTAATTTTTCTATTTATCTGCATGTTTTATTTGGCATGTGTTCAGTCTATCTTTCTTTGGGTTTTTTTTTTTTTTAGATGTATTTTATTTACTTAAAAGACAGAATTACAGAGAGGTAGAGACAGAGAGATAGGTCTTTAATCTGCTGGTTCACTCCCCAGATGGCCGCAACAGCTGCCTGAAGCTGAGCCAATCTGAAACCAGGAGCCAGGAGATTCCTTCAGGTCTCCCACGTGGGTGCAGGGGCCCAAGGACCTGTGCCATATTCCACTGTTTTCCCAGGACATATAAGAGAGCCTGATCAAAAGAGGAGCAGCCGGGACTAGAACTGGCACCCATATGGAATGTCTGTGCCACAGGCAGAGGATTAACCCACTGTGCTACAGCGTCAGCCCCTGCTTGTTTGTTTGTTTGTTTTTTATAAAGATTTATTTATTTATTTGAAAGTCAGAGTTACAGAGAGAGAGAAGGAGAGGCAGAGACAGAGGTGTCTCCCATCGTTTGGTATACTCCCCAACTGGCCTCAATGGCTGAAGCTGCGACAATCCGAAGCCAGGAGCCAGGAGCTTCCTCTGGGTTTTCCCATGTGGGTACAGGGGTCCAAGCAATTGGAACATCCTCTACTGCTTTCCCAGGCCATATGCAGAGAGCTGGATTGGAAGTGTAGCAGCCAGGTCTTCAACTGGTGCCTATATGGGATACTGGCACTGCAGGTGGCGGCTTTACCTGCTATGCCAAAGCACCGGCCCCCAATACAGTTTTCCAATTCCTGAATCACAGTTCACAATAAAATTTTGGAAAGTTCCTTTGAGCTAACATAGAAAGGAAAGAATTAACCAGAGCTCCTCTGCCCAGTGTCATTTCCCCAGGGGAGTATTATGTGTCAGATGACCTGGAGAGAAGAACTCATCAAGGGCCTGTTTCCTGGAGGATAAACTAGCTGGGGTGAGAATGTTAAGAGGCAGATCACAAAAATCTCCCGTTGTAGATTCCACTTTCAAGTTTGGTGAGGTACATGATTAGGTAGCCAAGGTAAACATTACATACACGTCATTACTTAAATCTTCTTACAATACTAACAAGTAGCAATTTCTTCTCACAGAATTAGCCTGAAAAATATATACCTCAAATATAAGAAGTCAAAATTGAATGACTATATTGAATTGGTTCTTAATCATTAAAAAGACATTAAACAAAATTACTTAACATCATAGGCATCTACTTCCTCATTCACACAATTGATAAATAACGGTAATGCTTTCCTCAGAGATTAATTACAAGTAATTATACATAACATGGCAGAATTCTGCCTGACCCATAGCAAGCCTCAATGTGGTGTTTCTTATTATTACTGGTATATTGTTGAGTTTTTATGCAATGACTTACTGATTGCATTTAGGTATGTGGGAGGTAATATGATTTCTAAAAAAAAATTACTTATTCGTTTATTTGAAAGGAAGAGACACACACACCCAGAAAGAGAGAAAAAAAGACTGAGAAAGATTTTTCCATTTACTACCCCAGTTCCCACAATGAATAGAACTGGGCAATAGCTTACGTGTGGGGACTAAGAGCTCAAAGCAAGTCTAACACATGGGTCACAGGAACCTAATTACTTGAGCCATCACCATTGCCTTCCAAGATCTGCGTAGGCAGGAAGCTGGAGTCAGGAGCCATGAACAGATATTGAACTCATGTACTCAGATGTGAGTAGCAGAAATCTCAACCACTAGGTCAAATATTCATTTCTGCTATCAAAATTTGAAATTTTATTGGGAATATTAGTTCATGCAAAGATTCAGCACACTGAAATTCCCTATGATTGGATAAGAAATTATTTATCATAACTAGAAAAAAGTCTCCAAAAACACATTTTTAAACATTTATTTGAAAGGCAGAGTGACAGAGTAAGGGAGAGAGAGAGATCTTCCATTTGTAGGTTCACTCTCCCAAATGACAGTGCTGGGCCACAGTGAGCAAAGCCAGTAGGCTTGAATTCCTTCTGTGTCTCCCTTAGGAGATTCAAGGGTTTCAGTCCTTGGACCATCATCTACTGCCTTCCCAGGCACATTAGCAGGAATCTGGTTTGGAAGCCAAGTAACCAGGACTAAAACGGGTCCTCCAATAAGGGGTGCTGGCTCAACAAGTGGAAGCTTAATACCTGTGGCACAAGGTAAAATTAAATTATTAAAATTATTAAAATTCATTTTAATAGTTTATCTGGCAATATGAGATATAAACACATGTGCATTACATACACAGTAAAAAAAGCATGTGAGAGCGTGAAGTATACCATTTCCACCTCATTTAATTATTATGTAGACAAGCAGTTAAACTGAATTTAGAAATAAGTAATTATTATGTGGCAGTTTGCCCACTTCAAACCTCTTCATTAGTAATGAAGTGAATATAATCACATCCACACAGCTAAAATCGGGCCTCATGATGATAGGATATTCTAGAGCAAGGAGATAATATCATTTCATTAGGATTAAGTAGTGAGCCCCCACTGAGAGTGCATGTGGAACTTCTGCAGTACTCCATTATGTCAGCTGTTTAATGTTACCTGCAGATAACATTTTTCCCCATCAAACTTTACTTAAGCACTGTTTACATAGAATAAAATGCATGGACCTTATGCATGCAGCTCAATATATTTTTTCAAATATATATAAATGTATGACTCCTGCAATCAAGACATCAAACATTTCTGTTATCTCTCAAAGTCCCCCTTCCCCTTATGCTGCTTTTTGGGTAGCCTTTCTTCAACCTCAGTACCTAGCAACCACAGATTTTCTTTTGCTCACAATTTGTTAGCTTTACCTGTTGTGGAATGTCATAGCAATCAAATCTTGCTTTACATAACATTTTTGAGATTCATCCATATTATTGTGTGCATTAGTAGTATTCCTTTCATTTTGTTTGTTTAGTACAGTTTGATTTAGTTTAGTACTATGGTATCATTTTGTATAAAAACACTGTACATCCATTTACCTTTTTATTTTGGCCTACTTCTTTTTTGGTACATCATGAATACAATTGACTTAGATATAAACTGACATGTCTTCATGTACACATATCCTTTATTTTTCTTTGGACAAACAAGCAAGAATCACTAGGTGCCATAATAAGTGTGATTAAATTCAAAAAGAATAGTTGTGACAATTTATTTTCCTACTAACACTATAAAATATATTTTCTCCTAGCATATGTTTTTCATTTTATCTTTGAAACAGCATTTTTGAAGTATTTAAAAATTGACATTTGTAGAGGAGACAGACACACAACAGCCAGCTCTGCTTGCTGTGAGCCACTATCTTTACATGCCAAGATAAGAAGAAATTGCCACATGCCCTGCCACTCGCTGTTTTAGCTGGGAAGGAATTCTACAATCACCCATGAACTTTTACTTAAGTCTGGAGAGCTGACTGGAGTCTGAGCAACTGTTGGACTTGGAGCAGAGAAGCCAACTTTCTCCCTTCCTCTCCCCCACTCCAACAGAGTGCCATACTCCTCAGTGGAAAGTCATGCAGCATGACTCTATACCACTCCCACCAGCATCATAGTTAGAGTCAGGGCAATGTATGGGGCAACAGGTAGATCCCCTGCATCTTGCAACTGTAGAAATTGAGGGCATTAGTCCCAGAGCTATGCTATTGCACTCTAAGTGAGCAAGGGGGGATTCACCTTAGGTTCTGGGGGCTAACACCAGAAACAGACCATAAAAAACCCACTCCCTCCCTGGGAGATCTTGGCAGTGACCCCCTATACCCTGTAACACCAGGACTATAACAATTTGTTACATAGGAAAGAACCTACCTGTATTCCATCTCTCTGTACTCATTTAATCCAGAGTAAAATCTCCTTTATACATTGTAGTCACACTGTAGGACTGGAAGAGGGTCCGGTTCACATCCCCTAATGCTAGAACTAGGGTTGTTTGTGTTATAAACCACAACTCCAAATGGAGTCTCCTAGCAGGACCCGAAGAAGGGTCCATCTTTCCCATTCTAAGCAGAAACTCTACGGGCAAGAGACTGGGATGATATATGTCTTAAAAGGAAAAAACAAAAAACAAACAAAACTTTTCCAACAAGATTATTATATCTCTGTCCTTAATGTGTCGTCCAATGTGAATTAATGCTATAACTAGTACTCAAACAGTATTTTACACTTTATGTTCTGTGTGGGTGAAAACAGATGAAATCTTTACTTAATATATACTAAATCAATCTTATGTATATAAAAATAATTGAAAATTAATCTTGATGTGCATGGAATGGGAGAGGGAGTGGGAGATGGGAGGGGTGCGGGTGAGAGGGAAGTTATGGGGGGGGGAAGCCATTGTAATCCATAAACTGTATTTTGGAAAATTATATTTACTAAATAAAAGTTTTTAAACAAAAGATTATTATATCCAGTGAAGGTATCCTTTAAAAGTGAAGGAGAAATCAGATATTTTCCAGATAAACAAAAGCTGAGAGCATTCACCACCACCAGATCAGCCTATGAGACATTTTAAAGGTCATCCTACATTAACAGTAAATATCATGAAACATGACACCACCAAGTTCACTAATAGAAAAATGTAGACTCATTACAGTCAACAAAATTACAGGCCTTAGTTCTTATCTATCAATACTAACCTTTAATGTAAATGGATTAAATTTACCAAGCAAAAGACTTAGGTTGGCCTAATGGATGAAAAATCAGGACCCCATTAATTGCTGCCTACAAGAAACTTACTTCACAGACAAAAATGCATACAGACTAAGAGTGGAGGGTTGGAAAATGATATGTCAGGCAAATGGAATGCAAAAGCAAGGATGCGTAGCCATCCAGATATCAGAGAAAACAGACTTTAAGTCAAAAACTGTAAAAAGAGATAAAGAAATACATTATATTTTAATAAATTTCAATTCAGTGAAAAGACCTCCACACTGTTTTCCAAAGTGGTGCACTAATTTACATTCCCACCAACAGTATATAAGCGTTCCCCTTTCTCCACATCCTCATCAGCATTTGTTACTCTCTGTGTTTTGGATGTTAGCCATTCTACAGGGGTGAGGTGCTATCTCATTGTGGTTTTGATTTGCATTTCCCTGGTGGCTAGTAATGATGAGCATTTTTTCATATATTTGTTGGCCATTTGTACTTCTTCATATGAGAATTGTCTATTGAAGTCCTTTGCCTATTTCTCAAGTGAATTGTTTAGGTGTGCTTTTGTTGCCTGTGTTTTGGGGATCTTGTCAAAGATGTCATTCCCTCTACCAATGTCTTAGAATGTATCCCCTAAGTTTTATAAAGCATTGGTGAGAGTTATGGAACTAATTTCATTTGTGTATATATATATATATATATATATATATATATATATCCAGTTTTGCCAGAATCACTTGTTGTAAAGACTATACTTACATTACTGTATGTTCTGAACAATTTTGTCATAAATTGGTTGGCTCTATGTAAATGGATTAATTTCTGGGCTCTCTATTCTGTTCCATTGATCTATGTATTGGTTTTTATTCCCCAACAAGTTGTTTTTAATTAATATAGTTTTGTAGTATGCTTTGAAACTGGGTATTGTGATGTCTCCAGCTTGATTTTTCTTATTCAGGGTCACTTTGTCTATTTAGTGTCTTTTTTGATTCCATATGAATTTTAGGATTGTTTTTTCTTACTCTGTAAAGAATGCCATTGGTATTTTGATAGAGATTACATTGAATCTGCAAATTGCTTTAGGTAGTTCTGATATTTTGGTGCATTTTTTCTTCCAATTGATCTTTCCATTTTTTGTGCCCTTGACGATTTAATCAATGTTTGCTAAACTTCATTGTAGAAATCTTTCACTTCTTTCATTAAATTTATTCCTACACATTTGATTTTTTGTGACTATTGTGAATGGGATTTCTTTCTTGATTTCTCTTTCTGTGAGTTCATCATTAACATAAAATAATACAAACCTGTTTTTGTAACATGCAACTTTTCTGAATTGGTTTAACAAATCTAACAATGTTTTGGTGGAGTATTTAGGCTCCTCTATGTACAATATCATGTCACCTGCAAACATGGATAATTTGACTTCCTCCTTTTCAATTTTCATGCCCATTACTTCTTTGTCCTCACTGATTGTTCTTGCTAAAACTTCAGTTGTTTTAGCACTGTTTTTGAAAACAGTATCCTTTCCTCCAAATAATGGAATTGATATTTCTGTCCAAAGTTAATGTGTGGACCTCTTTCTTGACACATTAATCTAGAATCTACTCTTACTATGATATTACACTGTCTTGCTTATTATAATTAATGTTTTCATTTTATTTTGGAGGCACAGGGACAGATAAACACACAGAGAAAACCCATCCATTGATTCACTCCCCAAATGCTCTCAATGAATGGTCCCAATTAGCCTAAAGCTTAAGCTGGAAGATGAGACCTCAATCCAAGTCTCCTACATGCATGGTGGGAACCCCATTAACTGGCCCATCATTAATACCTCCCATAGTCTGCATTAACTGGCAGCTGAAGTTAGGAGCTAGAGGCAGGTATCAAATGCCCAATCTATTATGCAATGTTAATATCATATGCACACCATTGCTTCTACCCTACTCCCCAGTTGTAGTGATCAAGTGACGTTAGTACAAAGTATACAAATGTTGCTGTTGAACTGGTACATGCTGAAATAATTAATAGAATAACTAAATGTGTAACTTGCTGTGAGCCACAGAAAATTCCCAGTAGGAACTCAGTACTACACACACAATGAATACTCCTATTTTTGGGACAATCTTATCACTGTTTCTTCCAGCTTTACTGCCTTTGATCTCTATTTTGTTTAACCCTTGTTCTTAAAGGACAAAATTTTCTGCTGGTTACCCTCTAGATATCAAACATTGTTGTCTTCAACATTGCTCACTTAATGAACAAGACATTCTGTACCCTTGTCAAACAGATTCAGACTATGAAAGTATTGCTTCCTTTTTCTGTTAATGAATGCATTTTGCAACTACCTGCTTTCATACATTTCAAGATACGAAGAAACCACATTTCTCTTTTCCTTATTACTCGAGCTGTGAGGTACATCAATAAAATGTTTTTTTTTTTTTAGAGACCTGAATATTTGTGAGTATGTTCCTTTGTCTTTGTGTAGATGAGGGCCAACACCACCATACTTTTGCCAGTACTTCTTTTTAACTGAAAAAATTTTATATATCTATCATGCATTCACCATACTCCATACTTCTTGAGTGAGAACTAATACCTTATCTCCATAAATTTCCTCTTTTACAGTTCATATATTTTGATTTCTCTTGTTTATGTAGATTGAATATAGATACAGGATGATGACTGCAAGACTATATTTAGAACCATTTGTGAGTACTGCTGGGAGTTTCTGGCAATCTCTTATCATGCTCTTGAAAATATGCAGATAAATAGTAACTGCTGCTATATCTATGTTTTGTCTAGACATTCTGGGATGGTTTAAAAAATTCAGCTAAATATTTTGTTACTGAGTTTATAGGAAAAAGTCTACTAAGAAGACTGAAAACTATTTCCTAATCAGCCTTTTACTTGTATTTACTGAAAGTTTTATTTTCTTCTACATTGATATGATATTCCACATTAAGTTATAGTTTGGTTACTGCTTTCACTTACTGTACTATGGAAGTAAAATGAATTTTTAATATTAATATAATGAATTTTTAATGCTGATAAAAGTAAAACACCAAATGTCTGAAAGTTTCATTTTTCATGAATAAACCTAAACACACTAATTGGGAACATTGAAACCTGCTTTCTTGGGCACCATTCTAGACCCCTGGGCCACACACTAGATTTTTGATTTCTAACACCTCAAGTAAACTCTGTTTCTTCCTCTGTAAAGTGATTGTATCCATTGCTTCTGCTCTTTAATACTCTGATTTTATCAAAATTCACTTTTCTTTTGGAAGTAAATATTCTCAATGTATTTGAAAATTAAATAATTATATCTCTCTGTAGTATAAGGTTAACCACCAGGCATACTGGGTTAGGAGGTGTTTTTAAAGATAAGTTCTTGTGGATTATTTCCATCCATAGGACCAGCACAGGGTCTAGAACATAGTGGTAGAAATTCATAGCTATTAAATAAAGTAGTGAATAAATAAATATGTTTCATTTCAAAAACAATCCTAGCATTTCCATAATGTTTAAGAATTTATGAACTCAATTATAATGAGTGATGTTCATGTTCCTTAATATGAATGAATTTATAAACATATTATTATTATGGATGATTCAATAATTTATAAACAATATCAAGTCCATCCCCATCAAATGTTCATATAAGTGATATTTAAATAATATATTTTGTACACCATAAATCTCTATGTGTAATATGAGTGCTTTATATCTATTACATATAGATGTGTGTTAATAATTATATCTGTTAATGAATGCTAATATTAATTCACACCCCCAGAATTATTTTTCTCCTAGTATTTCCCCTTTTATTTGACACATGATTTTAAGAATTTTTGGTCAAATTAAAATGCATTATGACATTTGTTTTTTGTCCTGAGTTCTTCCTAATCACTGTCATTTACTATCACTTGGCTATACTCTGTTGCCACTATCATTTTTATGGCAGATAAAAAATTATTTCTAGATATTAGACTACAAGAGAGAAATAGAAATATGGTATTTCCAGAAGGAAGTCCTCTGTGAGCTACACAATTCAGTACAATCTCAGGAATTATAGCTTTGTGGAGAAGAATCAATAACTTTAACGTGATTCCATTAATAAAGTTTGTTTTGATGAAGAAAATTCCCCTTATTATATATTCCAAAAGAATAACATTAGATAACTATTTACTCCAAAGTATATAAAGGAGTCATTCTAAGCATTAAAGTCAGAAACAAATACCTTGATCCTGAAGATTGGGCCAAGGCACCTCCTAAAAACTATCATAAATCCCATTTGTGTTTATTTTTATAGCTCATCCTGGCAGATTTTTTCTAACAGACAAAACAAAATGTGATTGACATTCACTCCAGTTATCAACTCCAGAGCTTCTGCTGAAATGCTTCTGACCTTGGAGGTGAGCTCAAGGCTCTGAAATCGGTGAAGATTTCAGCTTTTCCAGATCTCCAGCAAGGTTACATAGAAGACTATCAAACATTGCAGTTATTAAGAACTCTTGTTGAATACACTGGATCTTTCTTTATCTTCGGGATTTGTCCATATAAGAAGCCTCTTTGAGCAAATATTTTATTTTTATAAAAGTGGCTTCTTTAGAGCATATTAGTCCCAAGTCATTTGTTAGTGACTCCATACCCCACCCTCACTACTGCCTAAGGTGTGATTCAGCTTCTGTAAACAGCATCTTCTACCAGGTGCAGATGGCTTATTGAAATAAAGGCAGTTCTCTGGGGGAAAGAATAATATTTTCCTGCATAAAAAACAGCACTAGGGAATTTCTGTCATTTTAGATTAATAAAACATCCTAAGAGCTAACATGGGCTGTCATCAACAAGTTTACTTAAGGAATTGCAAAACATGGAAGCTATTCAGATTTTTAAGATGCCCATTAAGGGGGAACTTCTTTCCCTACATATATATATATATATATATATATATATATATATATATATATATATACAAAGAAGCAAACAACATTGACTGACAGTATAGGTAACAAGAGGCAAGGAGTAAGAAGTGTTGGGAGATGATTCTCCCTGACATTTCTTGTATTAGTCTTGTATTAGCTTTCTTCTGTATCATTTCAATGATGTTTGTATAGAAAGTAGCTTTAGAAAATAGATATACCCTTTTCCACCAGCACAGAGGACAAATTTGCTTTCTGAACATAATAAAAAAGATAATGTCCTCCTTAAGGCAAAACCCAGGCAAGTTTCTTAGCTTCTTTTGAAACACTGGGTTTTCTAAGTTTGGAGTTTCTCAGCTGGCACAAATTCACTGCACAGCTTCCAGTGACCCCTGTGTGTCTGAAGGGAAAGGACATGTGAGTATGAAGGTTATGGTGTTGGCTGTAATGGAAATAATAAAGCCTTTGCCTCTGATTCAAAAGTTGTATGTCTTCCATTGGCATGAAAAGTGGCTTGAAACATCTATCATTAGCTTCAAAGTCAGGCAAAATTTCAGATCCTTCAGAGTTCTTGAAAAGAGGGAATGCCATGTCCAAGAAAATCCATAACTTTCATCACCGTCGACTAGAAGATTTTGCTGTTATTTGTGCCAATAAGAAACAGATTTATAGTAAATCATTCAGTTAGAAAGAATATAGGAATAAGAGAAGATTGCAGAGAAATGAAGAGCTAAAGTATTATCTTAAGGAATTTGAAACTTTGAGAAAATAATTGGGAAACTCTGGATTGATTTTGGGAATACTTGAGTAAGTATACTTGACTAAGAATCACCTACATAAAGGCAGTGAGGAATCTCATGAAAGTGGAAGTAATCCTAAAATTATTTTTATAATCTTCTTCCTCTGTAGTGCTTCTTGGGCTATATCTTCTATCTACAACCAATATGTGTTTTCAAAGTGTAACTTCACTATTTAATGCTTTCATTCTTTTCTTACAAAATTAATTTGTTGATAGCCAGTATATAACCAATTTTCTGATCTTCTCATTTCAACTTCCATATTATTTCTCAAACCCACCATTTTTTCTTGATTTTTCACTGATCTATGACAAAATTTGCCCCTTGTTGCTCCTCATTTGGATAATGAAAAGCCGTTAATTATCTTCTGTCTGATGCAAATTCTTGACCCCTTTTTTAACTCAAGATATCTTCTGCTTGGGGGATGGGGAGGCACAGAAGAATGCTCTAAGATACAGTTATGAACATCTATTCTTAATGCACAGTGTTTGAATTCTTTTTGCTGTATAGAACCTAATGCAACCGGAAATCCAAATTAGTATAAAACACAGTCCACTTCATTTCCTTCCAGAGTTTTGCTTCATTTTATTGTATGTTTTCTTTGAGATACTTGCATTATTTGAGAATTTTTCTTATGCCTTCTGATTTATAATATTAATCTACTTTCTGTTTTTTATTTTTTTCATTGATTTATGACATATCAGAAGTTGAATAACTTTATTAATCTTTATTTGTATCAGATGCCGTTTATGATGTCGTAATTGTTAGACACACAGCAAAATCGCATAATGGATGAACAAATGTAATTATACATTAGTGGATATGGCTATGGATAACAAATGCAATTATACATTAACGGCTACATGTAGACTTAAAGGACACTGAATGGGTAATATTAATTAACCAATTTAATATTTGAGTCTTATTGATAAGTATCATTTCTCAATTAACTAATACATAGCTGTCTGCATATACAGTAGAACCTTCATAGCTACAGGTCACTCAACCATAGAGTCAACAAAATGTATTTGGAAAATGTTTGGAAAAAATATCCCAGAAAAACCCATAATTCATAATAAGACAAGATATTACCATTAATGTTATTTTTCATAATTTTAATATGCGATTTTATAGCATTTCCTGTGTAAGCAAAATAACAATGCCATATGAATACATTGAATATTGCACTGATCATCAAGAAAGAAATAGGAGCAAAAGCTTATAATGCAACAGGAATTTGATGTGCATATAATTTGATATATTTTTTGGAAATAATGGAAGACCAGAAATTGAACACAAAATTGCAGGAAAATCACACAAAATATTAAAAGGAAAATAAAATTGCATTTTGAGTAATGGCTCCATTGATAGTAATCCAAGATGAAATGATTTAAGTATTGAGAATAGGACTTACGTAGCTCAGAACTGACTTTCTAATAGGAAAATCACAGAAATTACTGTAAACCTCTGATGGTTTTTCAGTATATCTATACAAACATAGCTGTGCATGTAGAAATGACAATTGAAAAATTATACAGAGGCACCAAGAATTATTTCCCAGTTAATTTGCAGACTTTTAGTACATGGCTCTAATACCTTTAACATCGAATCACTTTTAAAATCATAGCTATAAATGTCATAGGATTTAAAAAGTAATGATATTTTAAATGATTATTCATGCTGCTTATGAAGTTTAAATAGTGCATAAACTTATTGTCTAATAATTTATGCACTTTAACAACTTTTCAAACTTGTAAATTGATGTTTTGTACCACTTTTTATTCAGAAACTTTATTTCTAATTAAAATGGAAAATAATCACAGCAAAAAAAAAAAAAAGGAACAAGGAATCCCTACACAATAAGTCCTCACTTTAAACAGAAAGTCTCATGATCTGAGCTGGTTAAGATTATGTGCTTTTATTATATTTATTTTTATTTATTTGCAAGGCAGAACAGCAGAGAGAAATGGTGACACAGAATGAGAGAGATCTTCCATCTACTGATTCACTCCTCAAGTGATTGCAACACCAGATGTGGTCTGGACTGAAGCCAAGAGCAAGTAACTCCATTCATTTTTCCAATATGGGGCTACCTTTCCAGGCTCATTGGTAGGAAACTGAATTAGAAACAGAGGAGCCAGGACTATAACAGCCACTCCAACATGGGATGCCAGCATTACATGTGGTGACTTAACTCACTGGCCATAACAGCTCCTAACATTATATGGTGTGTAAGCTCAGCCAGTATCCTGAATATTAATGCTGAAAGAATTAATGATATATATGGATCTAACCTTCTAAAGGATAAAGGAATAGTAATGTTATAAGGGTGACTTATTTAATGCTGTATTTACTTTACATTAAAAATATTATTACCTGCAGAAGAGAAACCTAGAACATTATGGTTCTCTCTTCCCCTCTTTATCCTTCTCTTCTCTCACTTTATTGTTTTGATTAATGAACCACTTACTAGAGTTTATATTAAATCATACACACCTCCTCTTCCAGATCATTACACACTCCAGGAGATGGCACTATAACACTTTGCTTTATAGCCCAGATAGCAGATGTATAAGCCAATGGTTATTGTAGCAATGCATTATATAATATTGAGTGAGCTGAACTGTGTTTGCTCCACATATAATCTTCAATTATTTGTCTTGCACATTGAGATCATTAGTTATTTTTCTAGGCCTATATTAAAAGTATGACGTGTTCTACCTCCACTTTAATATATGATTTTAATGAATGACCTGTTTCATTTTGTAATTAAATTTAAGAAGCAATTTAACCTTATGAAGGAGAACAAAAATATTTATATACTAAAATGCTGGGAAGTAAACTGCCACATACCAGTGAAAATCAAATTCAGCATGATTATATTTGTGATAATAGACTTCATAGAATTTCATCTACTTCTATAATTTTGGTAGATTGAGTAGGAAGACACCTATTTCCATATGAAGAAATTTTATATTCATACCAATCAAGTATGTAATGAATCCTTTCAATGACTTAGTATCTTCTACTGCTTTTTTAGCTTTTATATTTTTATTACATTCTACTATATTATAATGTGATCATATCTAGGCATCATGAAGGAAATATGACCTTATTTATTAGTATAGCTCACAGAAATTTATTAAGCGTGAGTTCCATGCTAGGTTCATGTTAAGTATTTTCTGTATGTAATGAAAAAAATTTAAAATATCTTTGACCTTGAAGAGGTCTGTCTTATATGATGCAGGTATGTGAACTTATGTTAACTGACCCATCTTTTTACGGTGCCGAAGATGAGGAATAAAGGGCTTCTTGTGATTTTTAAGAATTTAATTGGTATTTTTAGGACAGTAGTTATGGTAAGAAGAATGATAATTGAAATATAATCAAAAGCATTATTCATAGAAGATGTTTAACTTTACAAAAGCTTAATTCTGATCATTAGACTCTAATCCCCCAGACAGGAACAGAAAACCATTGGCAAGGTCAACCTCAAGGAAAAAAATCAGGAATATTGGACTTAAAGAAGGGAAGATGAGGCTAGGAGTAAAAAAAAAAAAAGTATTATCTATGAACAAACCAAATATCTTTTAAAATATGGTAAATACCCAGATATATCAAGATTATTATTCAGATTTTTAATATTTATTTGAGAGGCAGAGAGAGAGAAAAACAGAAAGCTCTTATCTGCTGGTCCACTACCCAACTGCTAATAATGTCCTGGGCTGGACTGTGCTTGGGTTGGAACAAGGAGCCAGGAACATAATCCAGGGATCCCACATGGATGCTAATGACCCAAAGATTGAACCATCACCACTGTGTCCCAGGGTCTGTATTCACGGGAATCTGGCATCTGGAGCCAGAGCCAGATATCAAACCTAGGCACTCCAAGATGGAAAGCTGTCATCTAGCCAACTGGGCTAAATTGTTTTATATGTGACTGGTATAAATACAAGAGTTTGAAGGTAGAAATTATCAAAGTTGATGAACCAATTAGGCCCAACTATATTGCCTATAAGGAATCCACTCAATGTGAAGACTCAACAAAGTTTAAGTAAAGGGTTGGGTTTAAGTGGCCTAAACCGATGGTGCTTGTGATGCCCACGTATCATATCTGAGTGCCGGGGTTGGAGTCTAGTTTCTGCTCCCAGTCTCAGCTTTCTGCTAATTCACATGGCTGTGAGGCAGTGGCTAGAGCCAGATTCACTGGGTCCCTGCCACCTTCCTAGGAGACCCAGATTGAGTTCCAGTCATTTGCCTTTGGCCTGGCCCATCCCCAGCTATTGTAGACATTTGAGAAGTGAACCAGTAGACGGGGTAAAGAGGAGTGACTCTGGATGTCTGTCTCTGACTTTCAAATATATTTTAAAAAATGTTTTGAAAAGTAAGAAAATAGAAAACAATGCATCATGATGTGTTAGTATAAAGGCAGATTTCAGAACAAGGAACATAAAGATATTTATCAGGAATAAAGAGGAAAATTCTAGACTGTTAAAAAGAATTGATTCTGGGGTCAGTGCTGTGGCACAGTGGGTTAACATCCTGGCCTGAAATGCTGGCATCCCATATGGGCACTGGTTCAAGACCCAGCTGCTCCACTTCTGATCCAGCTCTCTGCTATGGCCTGAGAAAGCAGAAGATGGCCCGTTATTAGGCCCCTGCACCCGCATGGGAGACCTAGGAGAAGGTCCTGGCTCCTAGCTTTGGATGGGTGCAGTTCCAGTCATTGTGGCCATTTGGAGAGTGAACCAACAGAGGGAAGACCTTTCTCTCTCTCTCTCTCTCTCTCTCTCTCTCTCTCTCTCTCTCTCATTGTCTATAACTCTACCTCAAATAAATAAATAAAATCTTTTTTAAAAAGTAAGTTTCTAAAGAAAGTTCTGTATAAGTTTATGTTTGCGGCCAATTGGGGAGTGAACCTTCGGATGGAAGACTTCTCTCTCTCTCTGTCTCTCTGTCTCTCTGTCTCTCTCTCTCTCTCTCTCTCTGCCTCTCCTCTTTCTGTGTTACTCTTTCAAGTAAGTAAATACATCTTTAAAAAGTTGATCTGGCTAAAAAGCCCATGAGAGTATTTAAGACATGGAAAGCCAAGACACTCTGGCAAAAACAAAAACAAAAACCAATAACAACAACAACAACAACAACAGCAAAATCACCTAAATGAAAAATCTCTGCGAGTGCGATCCCAGATCCCAGTGGAAAGAATGGGCCATCAAAGAAGGAGGTACCTTTCTCTGAAGGGAGGAGAGAACTTCCACTTTAACTATGACCTTGTCAAAATAAGATCCGAGTTGGCAAACTTAAGAGGCTTCCATAGTCTTGGCAACTCATGACAAGAGCCTCGGGTGACTACTGACACCATAAATAACAGTGTTAATTGTTAAATCAATATCAGGAGTCACTGTGCACTTACTCCCCATGTAGAATCTCTGTCCTTAATGTGTTGCACTATGTGAATTAACGGTATAACTAGTGCTCAAGCAGTACTTTAGACTTTGTGTTTCTGTGTGGGTGCAAACTGTTGAAGTCTTTACTTAATACATACTAAATTGATCTTCTGTATAAAAAGATAATTAAAAATGAATCTTGATGTAAATGGGATGGGAGAGGGAGTGGAAGATGGGATGGTTACGGGTGGGAGGGAGGTTATGGGGGGGGGGAAGCTGCTATAATCCAAAAGCTGTACTTTGGAAATTTATATTTATTAAATAAAAGTTTAAAAAAGTTGATTCTTCAATATTTATAATTCTTAATGTGTGTGCAACTATAAACCAGAGCATTGAAATACATGAGGCAAAATTGATAGACCCAAAAGAAATAGACAAATGACTCTTATAGGAAACTTCAACATCCCTCAATAACTAATTGTCATATTCAGCAAATAAAAAGTCAGCAAAATATAGTTGTTCTGAACATCAATCAATTTGATCGAATTGGCATTTATAGACTATTTCATCCAGCAAGTGTCCAATGTAGTATCTCTTCAAGCTCATATGAAATATTCGTCAATGTTGACCACATTCTGATCTTTAGGACTTATATCAACAAGGCTGGCGTTGTGGCACTTAGGATTAAGACGCTGCTTGTGATCCTGGGGGAAGTTCCTGGCTCCAGGCTTCAGCATACAGAAGCTTTCTTTGTCTTTCTTTCTCTCACTCTCCATCTCTTTTTGTAACTCTGCTTTTCAACATAATTAATAAGCTAGTCAATTCCTTTTTGAAAAATGTACCTCAACAAATTAGAAGTACGGAAACCGTATGTCATTTACAGATGTCATGAATATCTTCACTGAAACACGAAATAATGTTCTAAGAAACTAATGGAAGTAACAGGAAAGTGTAGAAAGACTCCAGGGTCAAAGGTCAATATACAAAATTTAATTGTTTACTTACATACTAGCAATGAACAACTGGAATAATGAATTTAATTTTTTAAGGAATTTATTGATACAATAGATTATCAGGGTCACAGTAAATGCATGATAATTACAACACAATTATTATCAATTCTCTTCTTAATGTGATGTTAATATGAAGAGAACAGATTCAATGTAGTTCCTAGATACAATTCTAAGTATATAATGGTACTTCCCTGCCTCTATCCCTCCCCCCTCTTAATTTTTAGATAATGTAATGTAATTGACATTGTAGTCAGTGGCTTAGTGCTCTACTAAATAAATAGTTGAACAAATGAAAATTATTTATTTTTATTTTTATTTTTATTTTTATTTTTATTTTTTATTTATTTATTTTTTTTTGGACAGGCAGAGTGGACAGTGAGAGAGAAAGACAGAGAAAGGTCTTCCTTTGCCGTTGGTTCACCCTCCAATGGCTGCCGCGGCCGGCGCACCACGCTCATCCGACGGCAGGAGCCAGGCGCTAGGTGCTTTTTCCTGGTCTCCCATGGGGTGCAGGGCCCAAGCACCTGGGCCATCCTCCACTGCACTCCCGGGCCACAGCAGAGGGCTGGCCTGGAAGAGGGGCAACCGGGACAGAATCCGGTGCCCCGACCGGGACTAGAACCCGGTATGCCGGCGCCGCAAGGCGGAGGATTAGCCTGTTGAGCCACGGCGCCGGCCAAATGAAAATTAAAGAAGCCCATAGTTCGGCAGGAATATAGGCAAGGGCTACAAGTAATAATAAAATGAAAAGATGAATTGTTAAAAATCGCATTAATATAAAAAAGCTTAGTCTGCACAGGGGCATTAGAGTGCATAATTTTATGCAATCTGAATTCATTGAATTACCAGAACTAAATTTAAAGGACAGCAGTAGTTACTTTGTTCTTTTCCAAAATTTGGAAAATTCTTCCAGTTGATACCGTCTCCTAAATTATCACCATAAATTATCCTCAAAGATAATTTTGTTACATAAAATGCCCTTGTCATCTTCTATTTAATAGATCTGGTGAGTTTATTACTCTTTTTAAAAATTTGCATTTATTTGACAGATGGAGTTAGACAATGAGAGAGAGAGACAGAGCGAAAGGTCTTCCTTCTGTTGGTTTACTCCCCAAATGGCCGTTGGTTCACACCCCAAATGGCTGTAAATGCTGGTGCTACACTAATCCAAAGCCAGGAGCCAGCTGCCTCCTCCTGGTTCTCCCATGTGGGTGCAGGGACCTCCACTGCCTTCCCGGGCCACAGCAGAGAGCTGGACTGGAAGAAGAGCAACCGGGACTAGAACCCAGCACCCATATGGGATGCCGGCGCCACAGGCAGAGGATTAACCAAGAGGATTAACCAAGTGAGCCACAGTGCCAGCCCCCATAACTTAATTTCTAACATACCTTAATTTCTAACATACCTTAATTTCTAACATACATTATATATATATATAAAGTGTATATCAGAATATATATATGTACATATATATGTACATATATATAAAGTGTATATCAGAACCTGTCGCAATTTAGGCTTCACGGCAGTACTATACATTTCTATGTTTATTGTTTACTTTGGTTTATAAACTATAGAAAATTCTAAAATTTATTGAAGAGTATTATTCAAAATGTTCACTATTAAAATGAGTTTTACAAGAGCCTTGGGTGATTACTGATGTCATAAGTAAGAGTGTCAATTGTTAAATCAACAACAGGAATCACTGTGCACCTAGTCCCCATGTAGGATCTCTGTCCTTAATGTGTTGTACTATGCGAATTAACAGTAAAACTGCAGTTTTTCTTAACATAAATTAAAACACTGGATGATATGTAAGTATCAAGGCAGTCCCATTTGATATGTGGCAATGATTCTATTTCAATTTTATTTTATTTGGCTTATTTCACTAATCATAGCAATCAAAGTAAAGTCATTACCTTATGAGTTTTAACTGAATTGTATCTGAAACAATCTCCATTGCCTTTGACTCTCATGTGTTACAGAAGGGATAGAAAATGTATATATAGCAGACTGTGCTCTATTTCTTGCACAGGTGTCATTCATCAGTGGCAGATGCATTGACATCATGTGGAAACATTTCAGAAATGCAGACACAGAAATTTAGGATCGGCATCTTAATAGCATGACTCATTCACATTAAAGTTTCAGAAGCATTGGAAATCAAAAGTAGATTTTTTTTCTTTCTATGATGGTGTAAAACTATATATGCCACTACTTTCAAATATCTATATGAGAAAGAACTACTCAAGACCTCTAGTTTCTTAACATTATTAATTCATAATCAAAATAAATTTTTTTTTTGCAAAAGCTTAGGAAAGAATTAAGGATCTGTGATTTTTTAACTCTCTATTGGTATATGAATTTCTTGAAATCCTAAAGATACATTCTAAAACTTTAAAATGAAATTCTCATAATAAAACAATCCTCAAATATTTTATTTCATTATTATTTCAAACAGTTCAAACATAGACACATGTACAAGTAAAAGCAATTTTAAATGCTTCAATAACAAGACAGTAATCAATTGCATCTTCCACTGACAAAATTATGTCTATTTATATAGAAAGAAAATTGGCATTAACTATCAGTTACAGCACAACTGATATTGGGAGATCCTGGATAATCGATGTTATTACCTGAAATGATACGGAAATCAAATTAATTTTTAAATTAATTAATTTTAAAACCTATTCCTCAACAGTAGAGACAAGAGTTGTTCAAAGTCATTGAATTTCAAACTGTCAGTTTCACTTCTAAAGATTACCTTTTAGGTGGTCTATTACTCATCTCAGAACAGGGAAAACATAGTATTTGTCCTCTTGGATAGTTTCATTTATTTTGTTGCAAATGAAAGGATTTCATTTTTTTATCATTGTGTATATCCCATGGTATACATATCCCATAATTTCTTTATCCAATCTTCAGTTGATGGGCATTTGGGTTGATTCCGTATCTTAGCTATTGTGAATTGAGCTGCAATAAACATCAGAGTAGAGACAACACTTTCACATGCTCATTTCATTTCCCTTGAGTAAATTCCCAGGAGTGGGATGCCTGAATCATATGGCAGATCTGTATTCAGATTTTCCAAGTATCTCCATACTGTCTTCCACAGTAGCTGTGCCAGTTCACATTTCCAACAACAGAGGATTAGGATACTTTTTCCCACTCATGCTTGCCAGCATTTGATTATTAATTTCTGTATGAAAATATTCTAACTGGGGTGAGATGAAATCTCATTGTGGTTTTGATTTGCATTACCCTGATGGCTGATGATCCTTAACATTTTTTTCATGTGTCTATTGGTCATTTGGATTTACTCTTGAAAAATGCCTGTCCAAGCCCTTTGCCCATTTCTTCACTGGCTTGTTTGTTTTGTTGTTGTTGAGTTTTTCAACGCATTATCAATTCTTATTATTAATCCCTAATTGGTTGTATAGTGTCCAAATAATTCCCCCATTCTGTCAATTGCATCTTCACTTTTCTGAGCGTTTCTTTGACAGTGCAGAAGCTTCTCAGTTTGATTTAATCTCATTTGTCAATTTTGGCTTTGCAGCAAGCACACTGTAGGATCTATTCCTAGAACTCTTTGTCTGTGCCAGTGTCTTGAACATTCCAAAATGTTCTCTAATAATTTGATGGTATCCGGTAATAGATTGGGGATTTTAATCTCTGTTGAGTGTATTTTTTGTAAGGGGTCTTGCTTCATACTTCTGCATGTGGAGATCCAGTTTTCCCAGTACCATTTATTGAAAAGACTGTCCTTGGTCCAGGGATTGATTTTAGCGTCTTGTCAAAGATAATTAATTATTTTCACTATTTCAAAATTTTGAACATTTTTTCCTGACTTAGGGCACAAAGAGTATGTCTATGATAAAAATAAAAAACTTATAGAACATGTTAAATTATTCAGTCAATTTGCAAAATACAAAATAACAAATGCTATGCCTGTTTATCCTTGCATTTCCATGCCAACAAAGTTATTTAAGCTTTTAATGGCTTATTGTGACAATTTAAAATACTTAGCAGTGTGTTCTTATCATAGCTTCATATTCCTATGGAATAGTGGTCTTTCTATTTTCATTTTGTGAACACTATGTTTAGTAGTTCATTAACCCTGTGATTATAACATAAATTGAAAGCATATTTTACTTCAGTAGAATAAATGTATATTTTTAATATTATGAAAAATAGTGATAAGCTCCATGTAGTTTATTAACTAAAAATGCTTGTGCTATTTCCCTACACACAAACACACACACACACACACACACACATACAAATAGCATATTATGAGTAATTATAGTTAATATGAGATGTATTTTAGGATTAATTCTTTACAGATACAGTTATTAATATATCTGAATAGCCAAATAGAAACAAAGCAACCAAAAAAGTCACAAGATATTTCTCAAACTTCTAATAGAGTAAAATAAAATGAATAAATGCTATGTTTAGATTGTTATGCAGATTTCAGATGTATTACTTTATTGGTGCCTAATTACCGTTAGAATTACTTGGTTTGATATATGTGAGGTATTGGAAAATACTTGATATAAACTTAAGTGATACTATTTTTATTTGCAAAATTATAGTTTAATTTTTTAACATTTTTATTAGTATAAAGAGAACAGATTTCATGTATTTCATAGATTCAATTGAAAGGACATAACTGTGCTGCCCTCCCTTCCTTCCTTACTTGCTATTTTTTTCTTCATTCCTTCTTTGTTACCTTCTTTCCTTCCCTCCCTCCCTCCCTTCGTCCCTCTCTTTCTTCTTTTATTTTTTACAATAGCATTCTTTCAATTTACTTTATAATCACTAGCAATAGTGTTCAACAATTGAAAATGAAAAAACCACTGTTCCACAGAAATATAGTCAGGGCCAGAGCTGTGGCGTAGCAGGTAAAGCCTCCAACTGCGGTGCCAGCATCCCATTTGGGCACCTGTTTGAGTCCTGCCTGCTTCATCTCTGACCCAGCTCTCTGCTGCGGCCTGGGGAAGCAGTAGAAGATGGATGGCCCAAGTCCTTCGGCCCTGCACTCATGCGGGAAATCCAGATGAAGCTCCTGGCTCCTGTCTTCTGACATCAGATCAATGCAGCTCCAGCTGCTGTGGCAACGGAGAGTGAACCAGCAGATGGAAGACCTCACTCTCTCTACCTCTCCTTCTCTCTCTGTGTAGCTCTGACTCAAATAAATAAATAAATCATTTAAAAAGAGAGAGAAATATAGTCTAAGGCTATATACAATAATTAAATCATTAAGATTCAGTTTCACTCTTATATGTTCAAGGTTCTTTTTTGGTACTCTTTGTATTAGCTACCACATATCAGAGAAGACATGACATATGTCTTTTTGAATCTGCATAATTTCACTAGACAAAAGGGTTTCCAATTGTATCCTTTTTTTTACAAAATACAGATAATTTTAACTTTGAAAGGGTATTTCCTGAATGAGTTTCATCATTCTGAAGTCTCCAAAACTCTGAGAACAATAATTGCACAGTTTACAAATATTTTCCCCCATCCTATCAGTTACCTCTTCACTTTCCTGAATGTTTCTCTTGCAGTAACGAAGCTTCTCAATTTGATGTAATCCCATTTGTCAATTTGGGGCTTTGATTGCCTGTGCTTCTGGAATCTTTTCTAAGAACTCTTTGCCAATGCCAGTGTATTGCAGGGTTTCCCAGATCTTCTCTAGTAATTTGATGCCATCAGTTCATAGATTTAACTCTTTAGTCCAATTTGAGGGATTTTAGTGTAAGATGTATGGTAGGGGGTTTGCATCATACTTTCGCATGAAGAGATCCAGTTTTCCCAGCAGCATTTGCTGAAGAGACTATCCTTAATCCAGGGATTGATTTTTATCACCTTTGTCAAAGGTAAATTGGTTGTGGATGCATAGATTGATTTCTGGAGTTTTTATTCTATCCCATTGCCCTACCCATCTGTGTTTTTGCCAGTTACAGGCTGTTATGATTATAATTGCCATGTAGTATGTCTTGAAATCTGGTATTGTGATGCCTTCAGCTTTGTTTTTGTTATATAAGATTGCATTAGCAATTCAGTGTCTCTTGTGTTACCATATGAATTTAAGGATCATTTTCTCTAGATCTAGAAGAATGTTCTTGTTATTTCGATTGGGATTGCACTGAATCTGCAAATTGCTTTCAGTAGTATGGACGTTTTCATGATATTGATTCTTCTAATCCATGTACATGGAAGATTTTTCCATTTTTATTTGTCTTTTTCTTTAGTGTTTTTTAATTTAATTTTCATCATAGACATCTTTGATGTCCATGATTAAATTTATTTATTCTGATTTATTTGATGGTTTGTAGATATGTGAATGGGGTTGATCTTAGAAGTTCCTTCTCAGCCATGACATTATCTGTGTATACAAAGGCAACTGATTTTTCTGTGTTGATTTTATATCCTGCCACATTACCAGCCCAAAGCTGTTACCAGAGGCTCAGCCATGTCATGCACCCTCCCATGCATCCAGAGTTTCCACAGTCCCAGCACACAAGTCTCCCACAGTCGTAGCACTCTGAGGACCAACTCCACACTATTAGAGAGGTATAGATGCTCCCAGAGCCAGCTGCCTGTGGGTGCTCCACTGAGGCAATTTGATCCCCAGAGCCTGTAATATGTTGAGAGGCTGGGGGCATCTCACTGTCCTATGTGGGTGCCCAGCCCCTGTCAATCCTCCCCACCAGACTCAGGCATATCCTTTTGGCTAATTTCTGGTTACATGGACACTGGCAGGCATGGCTATTATGTATGTTCAAAATGATGCCTACCCTGTCCCTGCCAGTTGCAGTGCACTGTTGTCAGGTACTCTGTCCCCTACAAGGCTCTAGGTTAGACTTATGCCAGGTTCTCCCTGCAGCTATATCACCAGTGGCTTGGCTGCTGCAGTCTGGCCTCACATCACTCTCCAAAGCTTGCAATGAGCTCTTGACTGCTGGGGTCCTGTGTTGTGTCCGTACTGATGCTCTGTGTCCACACCCTCTGCTAGATCCATACCATCCCTTTTCCTTCCATGGGATTTACATTGCAGTTTTCTCCCTAACTGTTTCCTGAGATTGCATACTCTCTACTTTTTTAAGCTATCTTCCCCTACCCTAGAGCAGTAAGCTCCCTCCCTATTCTCGCATCTGGGTATCTCCCAAAGCCTAAATTTTAAAAAGGATGTGCAAGTGATTCTTTTGAACACTAAAGTCTGAGAAGTACTAGTTAAATATATCATTAAAAATAATTAAAACTTAGCAATGGATCTAAATAAACTTTTCTCCAAAGTGGAAGTATAAATGGCCAATAGATGTATGAATAAAATACTTAGCATTTTATTCATTTCAGGGAAATATGAAAAATAAATCATTAATATCTACCAAAATTTACTCTCATAATGATAAAGAATAAAATATGTTTGTGAGAATGTGGATAAAAGAAAACTCCAGCACACTCTTGGTGGGCACGTGAATCAGTTTAATCAGTATGAAATGCAGCATGGAGAGTCTTCAAAAATTAAAAATAGAACTCCCATGTGATGCAGCAGTCACACTACAGTGTATACGTCCAAAGAAAATGAAATCAGCACCTCACAGAGAATTGTCCATTCCCATGTTCATTGCAACTCTATTCACAATAGCCTAGAAATGTAATTGATATGTCCTTCGAGTGACAAATGGATAAAGAAAGGATAGTATATGCACACATTGAATTATTATTCACTCTTTAAAAAAGAAGAAATCCTCATCATTGTGTCCACATGGGCAAACCTGTAGAACACATTATACTAAGCAAAATAAGCCAGGCTAAAACAAGTGCTACATAATCCTATGCAAGTGGGTTCTACAAAGAGTCTAATTCATAGAAACAGGTAGAATTGCAATTGCCAGGGGTGGAAGTTGGTGAAAACAGGAAAATATTGACCAAAGATACTTAATTTTAGTTAGGTGGAAGGGATAAACCCAAAAGGAAAAAAAAAGTGAAAAAATAATCAAAATTGTCATTTTAAAATGAAAGTTTTATTGTTATTCAGATATGGTGGGTCCAATGGATCAGAAAATGACTGTCCTCAATTACCTAAGAGGAAGAAGCACAGCAGGCCACACTGAGCTTCTCAGGGAAGCAAAGTCATTCAGGATCCAGAAAGAAATACATGGACAAGAACCTTTACTGTGGTTTCTGTGAGAAAGGTAAGGCAAGGCAGAGGGAGTAGGTTTAGGATTGGCTAGTTTCAGTAATTTCATCAGACTCTGAGTGAGATGTTGGATCATTTTTAGTTGTTCAGCAGTGATTTTAATTTATAGTTGGTCCTGGTGTGATTCCTAGAGGAGGGCAGTTGTATGCAGTATAAGTACTCAATAAAGGAATTACACTATGGGTTCCTGGGTTCCATATTGTTTTGTTTACCATCTCTAGACATTAGCTAGCCTTGGGAGTGGAAGAATCTTCAGAATACAGAATACATGATTAATATATTATCACATACAAGAAAATTCCTTCAAAATATAAGCAGGGTCCAAAAATGCCTCATCTTTTCAAATATGAAGATGTAATTATTTCGAGGTTAATGAAGACTGAATGAACATGTCCAGCTAAACTCTTTGATTTCCAAGTCTCTGACTGTGCAAATGAAATCCATCCAGGTTTTGGCAAGGGTTAAGGACTACCTGGAGACAACTCTCCACTCTGGTTTATCTTTTAACTTATGGGGAGCCGGTGCCATGGCTCACTAGGCTAATTCTCTGCCTTGTGATGCCGGCACACCGGGTTCTAGTCCCGGTCGGGGTGCCAGATTCTGTCACAGTTGCCCCTCTTCCAGGCCAGCTCTCTGCTTTGGCCAGGGAGTGAAGTGGAGGATGGCCCAGGTGCTTGGGCCCTGCACCCCATGGGAGACCAGGAGAAGCACCTGGCTCCTGCCATCAGATCAGTGTGGTGTGCCAGCCGTGGCGGCCATTGGAGGGTGAACCAATGGCAAAGGAAGACCTTTCTCTCTGTTTCTCTCTCACACTATCCACTCTGCCTGTCAAAAAAAAAAAAAAAAACTTATGGGGATTGTTTTAGTCCTCTTGTGGGCAAGGACTCCAAGAAAGCATCAGCAATTCCAGAAAGAACCCTTGAGTTAACAACCATTTTATTGGCCTAATACTGGAATTTGGGCAAAAAGACTAATGTACTTTTTGTCCTCACCTACGTTCTTCCTACAGGACCTTATTTTCTCTCTTCTTCAAGACCATCATTCTTCACCAGTAGGCAAACAAAGCTTTTCATCAGCCCTGTTAGTGAACATACACTAAAATGAGAGTGGGATGCTTTGCCAATCTGATTATATGATAGTTAGTCAGGTTTGAATGAACTACAAATTTACAAGGAGTGGCTCAAGGGAAGGGGAGCACTTGTTGAGTTCCTGCAACTGCACTAGGTGCTACACAATAATTTAGGACATCCAGTCTGAATATACTGAAGATATGGATATGGGGCTCAAGAGGCTTAGTAATTTGACCAGACTTGACCTGAGTTGGAGAGTTTGTGATGAATACCATGTCCTTCAGACTTCAGAGTTCAGAAATTCCCCTATAGACAGCGTATTTAATGTCAGAAAGTGGATGGCAATGCTTAAACAGATTATTTATTGTAAGAACTGTTCCATCCTTACCAGGAAAAGAACTGTTGTGATAGTGAGAGATAGGAAACTTCCCGATTCCTTTAAAATGGCCAGGGCTCAACTCTTTCAGTCCAGCTTATTTTACTTTTGTTTTATCACAAACTAATTTGTTTATCACATCTGGAATGTTACCAGGACTTCCTAGGTTTGGCTGTCTAGGTTGATCAAACTAGGATGTAAATTAAATATACCAATTAACTCAGTGCCAAAGATATTTCTGTGGCTACACATGCGAACATCTTAATGATTTACATGTGTTTCTGAAAGTCTGATGATGTGGTCATCATTCTGTTTATAAAGGGTACATAAAGAGTTACTGGGGTGAGCACAGAACTTTAAATTTTTATCAGTTTTCTTTCTTGAGATTTTTGTGTATGTAGTAAAGTTCCATTTTATTGTACAATTTAATAATTTTGACAAAAATATGCTGTCAGGTAGATCATCACTGAGGTGAAAATACATTACCATAAAAAGTTACCTTAGGGGGCTTGTTCTTAGGTATAGCAGGTTAAAGCAGCCACCTGCAGTGCCCGTATCCCATATGGGCACTGGTTTGAGACCCATCTGCTCCACTTCCAATCCAGCTCTCTGCTATGGCCTGGGAAAGCAGTAGGAGATGTGAACTAGAGGAAGTTCTTGGCCCTGGCTTTGGTTTGGCACAACTCTCACCATTGCGGCGAACTGGGGAGTGAACCAGCGGATAGAAAATTCTCTCTCTCTCTCTCTCTCTGTGTGTGTGTGTGTAACTCTGACTTTCAAATAAATAAATAAATAAATAAATCTTTTAAAATGCTACCTTTTGCCTCTTTTCAATGAGAAATTACTTTGCATGCCTCATCTCTCACAAGCATTACTGGGCTTTGCTCTATGTAGAATGTAATATAAATGGATCCACACAGCATATGTATAATCATAAAGTGCATATATTTTTATATATATTGCAATTCTCTTGAGTAAATACCTTGAAGTAGCAGTACTGAGTTATCATAGTAAGTGCATTTATAACTCTGTGAGAAGTGACCAAAAATTTTGTCCCTGTGGCCATGCCATCTATCATTTCCACAGCAATGCATGACAGGACTAGTTTCTACACATCTTTGACAGCACTTGATATTTCAGGACCATATATTTTAGTGATGAAAGATGCTTCTATAATAGTCTATATTTGTGGTTTTACCTTACTTTGTTATATAATTGGCAGACTTTATTTTTAGAGCTGTTTTAGGTTTAAAGTAAAATTAAGAAAAAAGTATAAAAAGTTATTATATCTCCCATTTCCTTTGCCATACAGTTTGCCCTAATATTAACATCTTGAATTAATGCAGTACAATTGTTATCCTTGATGAACTGATGGTAATGAATTAATGTTAATTAAAGTCCACAATTTATAATATAATACATTCTTGGTGTTGCATAGCCCTTCAGGTTGCCACACATATTTTGTGCCATGTACCCACAACTGCTGTATCAAAGAATAGAGTTTTACTGCCATAAAAATTCACTGTACTGTGTTCTACCTATTCCCTTTTTCTACCTTCTGCCCTCTACCCTTGGTAACCACTGATCTTTGGATTATTTTATAACTTTACCTTTTCTGGAATATTACATAATACATAGACTTTTCTGACTGAGTTACATTATTAATAATCCACTAAGTTTCCAGCAAAGCTTTTTTGTATCTTGGTAACTCATTTATTTTTATTTCTGAATAATATCATATTGTATTGATAAATGATAATGTCCTACCCCATTCAGTATTTAAAGATCTTTTGTTTGGCAATTATGAATAAACTTAAAATAAATGTAAGTGTGCAGGACTTCATGCAAACATAGATTTTCAATCTTTTGCCTAAACATCAAGGAGCATAAGTGATGGACTATTCAGTAAAGCAGTGCTCATCTTTGCACCAAATGACCAGTATCTTCCAAAATAGTTGTGCTATCTTATAATTCCAAAGAATGGGTGTTCTAGGTCCCACACTGCTGCCTAGTGAGTAAATTCACCACCTGCAGCACAGGCAACACATATGGGTGCCAGTTTGTGTCCTGACTGCTCCACTTCCAATCTATCTCCCTGCTAATGCTTTTGGAAAAGCAGAGGAAGATGGCCCAGGTCCTTGTGCCCCTGCACCCACTTGGGAGACTCAGATGAAGCTCCCAGGTCCTTGCTTCCACATGGCCCAGCCCTGGCCTCTGAGGCCATTTGGAACCAACAAATGGAAGATTGATTGATTCACATTCTCTCTCTCTCTCAGCCTCCCTCTTATCTGTAGCTCTGTCAAATAAATAAATAAATCTTAAAAAAACTGAGAGTTCCTGTTGTTCCTCATCCTTGAAGCATTGATGCTATTATGATATCTCATATTATTTTAATTTACAATTTCCTAATGATATATAATATGGTAAATATCTTTCCAAAGCTTACTTTTATACTGTTGAGTTTTAAGAGCTATTTCTGTGTTTTGGGTATAAGGCCTTTGCCAAATACATGTTTTTTAAAAATTTTGTTTTTTCTTGAGGGGAGGGGAAGGATTCTCTAGATTTAATAAAGTATTTTAAGTAATTTCATTTCCTTTCTCTCCTAGCATATCAATGACATGTTTTTAAAAACTTAGGAGAGTTCAATATACAATTAAACTACGTTCATTCTATAGCAAAACTATGTGGTTTCACAAACATTTCTAGTAATTATTCCACTCTCATCTGCTGTTACTTTGCTGTCATTTGTTGCAACTATTGACGAGCTAAAGTCACTAATTACTTTGTTATAATATTTTCAACAAAATCATACATGTTAGATAAATTAAGGATAAGGAACATATATGATTTGGTGTTACTTTCATTTATCCCCTTGCTAACACTCTTTCTTCATTAATCACAACTTGATTTCCTACCTACACCATGTTCTTCTCTCTGAGGAACTTTTAACATTTATTACAAAGTAGGTCTACCAGGAGTGAATCACTTCTAATTTTTCTAAGAAAATCTTTATTCCCTCTTTGCTTTGGAATTATAATTCCTATGGATACATATGGAAGAGATATCTCTCTACATTTTGAAGGCATTAAAATTTCTCTTAGCTATGTTTTATCATTTAAATATGCAGCACTTACATCTACTTTGTTAAATTTATTCCTAGCTATTTTGACTTTCATTTTTCAGTGGTATGGAAAACGTTGTTTTTATATTTGAATGTTTTTACATCAAATGCAAATTCTCAGTGCTACTTATGTAGAAATAAAATTGATTTTCTTATTTTGACCTTGTATGCTGAGACATTACTTAACTCATTTATTGGTTCTTGTAATTTTATTATAAATTCCTTAGAATTTTCTAAATAGGTAATAATATAACGTGCAAATAAAGTTCATTTATCTTACTTTCCAATCTGCATGAATCATATATTGTTTTATTACTTTATTGCTCTGACAAACCATTAAATGTTCTTCAACGAGTGTAATGTTTTGGCTTTTTTCAAATTTTAAGAAAAATAGAGGGGCCAGCGCTG
Source organism: Sylvilagus floridanus (assembly GCA_949820135.1). NCBI lineage: Eukaryota > Metazoa > Chordata > Mammalia > Lagomorpha > Leporidae > Sylvilagus > Sylvilagus floridanus. The sequence continues at coordinate 28,615,258 of OX463236.1, read as the reverse complement.
TGGCTCACTTGGTCAATCCTCCATCTGCGGCAACGGCATCCCATATGGGAGCCAGGTTCTATTCCCGGTTGTTCCTCTTCCAGTCTAGCTCTCTGCTGTGCCCAGGAGGGAAGTGGAAGGGCTCCTGGAATGGGAGCCCAGGAGGAAGCACCTGGCTCCTGGTTTCAGATCGACGTAGCTCTGGCCATAGAGGCCATTTGGGGGGTGAACCAATGGAAGGAAGACCTTTCTATGTCTCTTTCACTAACTCAATCTGGCAAATAAATTTATAAAAAGAGAGAGAGAAAAATAACATCTAGTCCATGTAATGTTTTTGTCTTGTTTTGGATCAGGAAAATTATTGACATGTAAACAATTTTTTTTCTTTTGTTTAAGATTTATTTATTTATTTGAAAGTCAGAGTTACAGAGAGGAGACAGAGATCTTCCGTCTCCCCAGTGATTCACAACGCAATTTGCCACAGCAGCCATGGCTTGGCTAGGGCTGGGGCAGGCTGAAGCCAGGAGAATTATCTAGTTCTCCCATGTAGATGCAGGGAGCCATGCACCCAGGCCATCTTCCACTGCTTTCTCAAGTGCCTTGACAGGGAGCTGGATCAGAATTGGTGCAGCCAGGACTCCAGCGGTTGCCTATATGGGATGCTGGCATTGCAGGCAGTGGTTTTACACCAGCCCCTCTCATTTACTCTCAGAACAGTAGTTCTTCATGTTTTCCTCCTCACATCCTCCTCTTCCTCTCCTCATCCTCCTCTTCATCTTCATCATCATCATCTCTGGTTTTTCAGTACTTGATATTGTGGATTTTGCATTGTTTTCTGTTAAATGTTTTAGGGGGACTGACTTATTCTTTTAAAAAATATTGAGGTTTGTTCTGGAATGAAGTATATGGCAGGGTTGGACTTTCATTGTGCCACTTCTTCTGGGCTAACCTACCATACAAATCCTACCATCACAATGTCTAGATGGATCCCTGTCTCTTTGTAACAGAGATCACTGGGCTTTAGGTCCCACTGCCCTAACTGTGCAGTCTGGAAATTGCCTCTTGAATTAAATGGGGAAATTGCAGCCTCACTTTATTTTTCCCAGTTTTCCAGACCACAGTATTGCCTATTATTTCTTCTGTTAAATGTAGGTACCTTATATATTTGGGGCACTTCCTAGTTATTATGACAGGATAATAATTTCTATATCAGTCTTTTTCCCTTAATGTCTGAACAAAAATTTGGTGCTTTTCATGTTTATGATATACCCTTGTGTTCAAGGCTATCTTATAGCATTAAGATATTTTATATTTATTTTGTAATATAACAGAAATTGGTATGTAATATTTATATTATATTATTTTCCCACTACATTATCCTGTGTTAAACCTTCCAAGGGAGTATGACAGTTATTGATGAGTATAAGAATACAGAAGTGCTGGGAGGAAGGCAATTGAACAAAGTGATAAATGCAGAAGTAATGTTGACTGTAGTATCTGAGTGTTTCTCAGGCATTCCTCATGTTAGAACATACACACGCTACAGTTGTAAAATAAATGCAGATAACTATTAGTGAGGAGAATTTGGGCAGCTATCATTAACCAGAGACAATTGTAGGAGGTATTTGGGGTGGTACATTTTTTCACATAGGTAAGAATATCAGCTGAATAAGCAGTTTAGTGTTGAATATTCTACATAAGTCAGTATTTTTTAAAGTTCATTTCTATGTCAGAGCTTAACAATTTATTTTTAAAAACCAAAACTTAAAAGCAGAGAGCAAATGGAAGAAATCATCTTAATGTTAACAGCTTTCTGATGAGAAAAGCAAAAGGGATTTTGATAGTCTACATCTTGTAAATTTTGAAGAGATACTTTACACTTACAAATTTACGCGCGCTTTAAATAAAAAATGAAACAGGTGTGCCTTCTTTTTTCTTTTTTTTTATAAAGATTTTATTTATTTATTTTAGAGGTAAAGTTATAGACAGCGAGAGGGAGAGACAGAGAGAAAGGTCTTCCTTCCGTTGATTCACTCCCCAGATGGCTGCAATAGCCAGAGCTATGCCTATCTGAAGCCAGGAGCCAAGTGCTTCTTCCAGGTCTCCCATTTGGGTGCAGGGGCCCAAGGACTTGGGCCATCTTCTACTGCTTTCCCAGGCCATAGTAGACAGCTGGATTGGAGAGAGGCAGCCAGGACTCGAACCGGCACTCACATGGGATGCAGACGGTGCAGGCAGAGGATTAACCCACTGCACCATGGAGCCGGCCTCAGGTATGTATTAAAAAAGAACAAAAAAAGCACTCCATAAGTCCTTATGCTAGGAATTGTCTTTGAATCTAAATTGGAATTGAGCGTTGTGTGTGTATTAAATTGTTCCAAGTAAGTAAGATAATACTGATCTTGGAATCAAACATTGAGAACTAATCCATTAAGAATCCTGCTTTCTTGTGCATCATTTAATAATGTGTCAAAATTTATGTCCATTAATATAAAAATGCTTTTGTTAATAGGTTTTCTGTCACTTGTAAAAATGGAGTAAATAATAAATTATTTTATTAAAATATCAAAGAAATATATAAATATAATTACTTATGAGAAACAAACTATGAATCATCATTCTATTAAAATAATTTCTAAATGAAAATGTCAAAGTCTTAGGCCAGCGCTGCAGCTCAATAGGCTAATCCTCAGCCTTGTGGTGCCGGCACAACAGGTTCTAGCCCTGGTCAGGGCGCCAGATTCTGTCCTAGTTGCCCCTCTTCCAGGCCAGCTCTCTGCTGTGGCCTAGGAGTGCAGTGGAGGATGGCCCAAGCACTTGGGCCCTGTACCCTATGGGAGACCAGGATAAGCACCTGGCTCCTGCCTTCGAATCAGCACGGTGCGCTGGCCCCAGCACACCGGCCATGGCGGCCATTGGAGGGTGAACCAACGACAAAGGAAAACCTTTCTCTCTGTCTCTCTCTCACTGTGCACTCTGCCTGTCAAAAAAAAAAAAAAAAAAAGAAAGAAAGAAAGAAAGAAAGAAAGAAAATGTGAAAGTCTATGAGGCATAGACAGTATGCCCAAAGATAATTTAAAATAGTATTTCTTTTGTGAATTGTTATGCATCTCTTCTTAAGGGAATGTTTGGTATGTATATTTTTTAATTTTTCTTTTACTTTCCTTTTCCTTCTAATTTTGCCTTTACTTTCCATTCACATTTATGCTATTTCAATATTTCTATCACTGTTTTTTAAAAAAAATGTTATCTGGTATCTTATGATGCTTTTAATTTAACTTTCTTTAGAGGATTATAAACTAGATTAATTGGCACTGAACCACAATCTTTCATTTTATTCAAGTATGCTTGATATTCATATATCTAAGAGGATAATTGAAGAAGAAATTAATTTCCATTTGGGGGGTATTTTTCATAACCAGAACTTAATAAAAGCTGTGGTTCAAATTTAATTATATGAAAATTATTTGAAATGAAATCTATAATGTGATGCCAAAAGCTTGCTATAGAAGAATGACTTTCATTTAAGAACCCACTATTAGCTCTGATTTCCTATGAGATCAGACTCAAACTTTTCATCTCTGTTACAGTAAATTCCCCTTTTCTGAAACTGTCTTCCTGCAGTTTCAACTATTTAGTAACCTTCCAGAGATGTTGATTTACATTTCAAGTAAATCTACCCTCATTTCTGCAAAATTACAAGTCTATCTTTGCTTTCTTCTCAAACATAGAATGTTACCTTTTTAACATCTTTATTTAAATGTAGTCTATTGGCTACTGAAGGATTCTTTCCATTCTGAATGCTACAAGAAGTATCCTTTGATAATTCCTAGAAAAATTTTTCTTTTTAATTTTCCTAACACTTCATCGAGATTAATGTCTTTAATATGTGTTTGGGACCTGATTGCAATGTATTTCATAGGTCTCAGTTTCACTGTTTTAATCTAACACTTTAATGTTTTAGTATTGTTTTTGTTTGAGAGAGAGAGAGAGAGAGAGACAGACAGAGACCAAGACTGATAGGAAACTCCCATCCACTGATTCACTCCTCAGATGCCTTCAAGGGCCAGGACTGGGACAGGCCAACGATATAAGCTGAGAGCACAGTCCAGGTCTCTCTTGTGGGCCAGAGGTACCAAACTATTTGAGCCATCACCTGTTGCCTCCCAGGAGCACATTAGTGGAAGCTGAAGTGAGGAACTGGACTGGGTCCTGTACCCAGATAGCCCTGTATAGGACAAGTATGTATTAAAGACTGGACCACGTGTAGTCCCCTGCTGTTTTGTTTTTTTTTCAATACTTCATAGATATGCTTGCTGTCTTACATTAATTCCACTAATTTCCAATAAGAGCACTAATTTCTTCATCTAATAGTTGATGGTTTTCAATTTTTGTATCTTCTACAGTTCCTAATAATTGACAAAATTGATAAGTATTCAAAGTATTCATATGACATATATTTATATATAAGTTATCTTTCTCAAGGAAAATGGCTAATACATTAAAATTATTTGGGATGATTTAATATTCAGCTATTAAAATGCTCTCTGTTGTGGTGGAATGAGAAGGCCATGCCAAGATGGCCACTGGCAAGTGAGCGTCAGTTACTCAGGAATGGCTTTGAAACTCACCTGGCAATGGAGCCTGCCTGGCAACAGGCTGTGATTGGATGTCTTTAGAAACTGCCTGGTAACAGGCTGTGATTGGTTGGGGCATAGACCGCCCCTTGACCAGATCAGCTGGTCTTGGCTATATAAGCTGTTGTACTAACTGAAATAAACAAGTCTATGGGCTGTTTTTCTCAAGCCAGTTTTCACCTGGGGTCTTTGACTCCTAGGATCTGTGTGGTGACTCTGTGCTTCTTGCCCCCATCACCCTCCTCCTCTCAGAAACTAATCCACTGCAACATTGTTGAGAAATCAACTGCAACACTCTGTGTTAAAAATTAAATAAAAATACTTAACTAAAGATATGAAATTTGATGATAGGACAATGGAATATTTAATCTGTGCAAGTGAGATTTTTTAAACAGTTTGTGGAAACTCATCTGTACAAATTGATAGCAGAATATTGAACTTTCTGAAATGATTTCCATGTGGTTCTCCCTTAGAGGGGAGTATGAGGAATCAGATGGGACCCTAGGTGGTCAGGATGGTCCCAGTGGAATTTGGGGTGTAAAATATTTGCTTCTTCTCCCAAAACTTATTTCTAACAAAAACAAACAGATTGTCCTCCTTCCTTAGGAATCTCCAAATTTACCACGAGACTAGCAAGGGATCTCATCCTGTGCTCACAGCTTATTGTGAATATAGGTTACCTGTCCCACCCTTCTGGATGGTTTGTTGTTTTATCATAAGCAGGCCAGAAGAGATGGAGAATTATACATCAGGTCTTTTGATGGGTTTTGTCCCTGCCTGGTAGCTGAATGTCAATCTGATTGTCAAGTATTTTTTCTTCAAAACTGTACTTAAAAAACCCCAGTACTATGAGGTTCTTTGGTTTTTTCCTCTCTTGGAAGCCCCCCTCCAGGCCACTCTGGCTGGAGGTCTTTGACTCTAATAAATCATTTTAAATCCCTCTGCTTGTCCATTTGGAAATTCTTCTTCCATGTGAGACAAAGAACCGAGGTAATAGTAGCAATAATAATTTCTCCACCGCTGTTTTCCTGTGACAGGAGGACTTTATTAGGAATCTCTCAGATCTGTCCTGTTCCTGCAATATATGCTTAAACAGATTGCAGAATTTCTTCCACCCTTGTAAAAAAATGGAAGGAAGCTGAATTTAAAAATGGCCAAGATTGATTTCTATATGCTAACTGGTATTTTTAAAGTCACTATATGGTGCATTTTTAGCCTTCCAGTACATGGTTTATGTGGTAATATTGGAATTTGGGGTGCCATATGATATCTCTGTGTGCTTATTAATAATTCCCAATATTAATAAGCCTGTGTGGGTTCTTGTCTAATGTTCAGAGAAGAAATCTGAAAACTGGCAAAAATGAACATGTTACGTGTGAAGCTTTTATTCAGTGAGAAAGATGCATAGGAGAATGAGGCCCTATCTAAGAGAGATAAATCTGGATTCATACTGAGTCCCACGAGCCAGCAATGCGGAGGAGCATCTAGGCCAGGAAGACAGGGACCCACACTGGCAAAAGGCCAGAAAATGAAAGGGATGGGCACAGGCTTTTATTCCACTTTCAAGGGGGAGTGGTTAATTGACCTGATTGGCCGGTGGTGCACAGGTGTGGCCAGGTAGGGGCATGAAGTCACACAGGCATGGTGAAGGCGTGGTCTTCCAGCTCACAAACCTGATCAATTTTATTCTATATGCTTACTTACAACAGTAACACAAAGATGACTACCAGCAAGCTCTGTCACTGGGACATTGGTCTGTTCTTTATTATGTAGTATATGATGATCCTAAACTTTAACTACAAAAGATTATTGCTAGTTATGGGTGAATATTCATGAATAAAGACCCTTTTCTATTTAATTACAACAAAAGGATCAGGAATATTTGCATGATCTTGCAATGTTTCCAAAGTTTTAATGACCTTATTTTTTTCTCTTGGAATCCATAATACTTCTTAAATTGAGTGTTATGATACACAATTATCAAAATTATTCAGCTTCCTTTTCTGAAAAGAAAATGATGATGCTGTATTTTGGGCAAATGTAATAGCTAGTTTTCTATGATGACACATATCAGCTAAAGGATATTTATGTGTATGCACATATGTATAAAATATGATCCAATACATATGAACATATTTGAAGAACTCACTGGCTAATTTATTTGTGATTAATTGATTGGAACCCCAAAAAGGAGATAGTTCATATTGAAAGAAATCAGGTGTGGGGTTCTCACATTAGATACAGAATATTTTCTTTGGGATCTAGTAGTGATTTATAACATAGCATAAAAGCCTAATGATATTTTTATACTTGTTATGTTAGGCCATAAACATCTAATTAAGTAATATGTATCTGTTACAACTAATAAGTTTAATACAGGTTCAGCATGAAATTTTATTGCTTTGTTTTCAATGTATTAGATAAGAATTTTGAAGTGTGGGTTCATAATGGGAAGGGCAAAAGACTGTCAAAGTGTCAGAATTCAAGGCGGGTGGAACTTTGGATCTGAGACAGCTGATTTGTTAGTTAAGTGCTTCCAGCACTCTCCACTGAAGATTGTGTTTCAAGGAGCACAGAGGGGGAACGGGGTAACTTAATATTGTGAGAAGTGTGGCCTGGGAGTCAATAAAGTGAAGGGAATGTTTATGTATAAGCTGCACTTGCTAGCAAATGGATGGAATTTGATGGTAGAAGACTAATCAAAACATATACATACCTTTTTGAGGATTGCAAATTTCTTTTGTTTGGCATGCCATGTCTTTAAAGAATTTTCATTAATGTTGCTCTGTTACCTGCCCTTGAATGCTAACTGTTCCAAATCCTTTCTAGATGTAGCTATACGTTTGGATGCCCTTTACAATTAAAATGGTACCCTGACATAAATTACATATAAAAATGTGATAGTACTTCTGTACATTGGTTTTCATTGAATCATAATTGTGCTGTGTATGCAAAAATAAAGGCCACAATAAAATGATTTCTCTGATTGAACATTGCACAATTCATACACAAATTGAACCACCTGATAGTATTCCTTAAATATATACAATTTTATGTCAGTTAAAAGTTAGAAAATGATTTTAAAAGAAAAAATAGTTTGAATTTTTCTCCTATAGTAGATATGATTGTAGATATATAAGGGCAAAGATCAAATAGCCAGTTATTGAACACACAGAAATTATATAATCTACTTTAAGAGATAGTTTTTATTTATATTTAATTATTTATTTTAGAAAATTGTATTATAAAGCATAAATATTTCCATTTTAGAAATCAACATATATGATTTTGGACATCTTCAAGTGATTTGAAACATCGTATTTTCCCTCAAGTTCTTTACATGTACCATGCCTGTATGTTCAAACAGCACTGCAAATTCAATTGAATATATTTCGGATTTTATACTCAATAGCTGTCTGAAAATGTTATCATTGCAAATATGATGTTTGTTCAACTTATAACTAGGGATACATCTGTGTATCACACTTCTGTACTGTCCTGTGGAGAGTCTGGAAGTTGCTTGGCAACACTGAGGTAGCATGATGCACTGTTCTGAATTAGACAAAGCAAAAGTACTTTACAAGGTAATTACTATCAGATCTGACAGCTCTTGGAACACTTGGTTGTTTTTAATCCATTTTATTAGAGTTCTGTGAGTAAAAACTGTCTTCTCTCAATTGTCTGAATATGGACTGTTTATTTGAATATAAATTCTCATTTGATTACTAACAATAGGTGACCAGGCAGCTGGGATGGGATCTAAAATAACGCATGGATCAAGATTTGAGCCCAGGCTGGCACCGTGGCTCAACAGGCTAATCCTCTGCCTTGCGGCGCCGGCATACCGGGTTCTAGTCCCGGTCGGGGCGCCGGATTCTGTCCTGGTTGCCCCTCTTCCAGGCCAGCCCTCTGCTGTGGCCCAGGAGTGCAGTGGAGGATGGCCCAGGTGCTTGGGCCCTGCACCCCATGGGAGACCAGGATAAGCACCTAGCACCTGGCTCCTGCCATCGGATGAGCGCGGTGTGCCGGCCGCGGCGCGCTGTCCGCGGCAGCCATTGGAGGGTGAACCAACGGCAAAAGGAAGACCTTTCTCTCTGTCTCTCTCTCTCACTGTCCACTCTGCCTGTCAAAAATAAAAAATAAAAATAAAAAAAAGATTTGAGCCCAATGTAAAAAAGTAGCTGCAATAGTTAAAAGAAAGACATCAATAAAGAAATGCTTGCATTATTGAATAAAGGAATTTTTTTTAATTTTTTAATGTTTTTTGAAGATTTATTTGTTTGAAAGTCAGAGTTACACAGAGAGAGAGAGAGATCTTCCATCCGATGGTTCACTCCCCAATTGGCTGCAACTGCCGGAGCTGCGCCTATCCGAAGCCAGGAGTCAGGAGCTTCTTCTAGGACTCCTGCACATGTGCAGGGGCCCAGGGACTTGGGCCATCTTCTACTGCTTTCCCAGGCCATAGCAGAGAGCTGGATCGGAAGAGGAGCAGCCAGGACTCGAACCAGTGTCTATAGGGATGCTGGTGCTTCAGGCCAGGGTGTTAACCTGTTGCGTCACAGCGCCAGCCCCTGAATAAAAGAATTTCTATTAGATGACCATAAGTGGAATGCCAACATGTGTAAATAAGTAACTGATGAAAACACAGATGTTTCTCTTAACTGACACACAAAAATTGTGCATGTTTTCGGGGTATTAAATGATATTTCAATAAAGGAATGCATTGTGTATACTTGTTTTTAATATTAATTTTCATTTTTATTAATATTTTATTGAAAAGCAGAGTGACAAAGAGAGATTCTTCATTTGTTGGTTTACTCCCCAAATTCCCACAACAGCCAGGGGTAGAACAGGCCAAAGAAAGGATCCTGGAGTTAACAGCTGCGTCTCCCATGAAGTGCAAAGGCCCAAGCAATTGAGCCACCATGTACAGCCTACCGGGATGCCTTGGCAGGAATCTGGATTGGAAGTAGAGTAGACAAAATACAAACTGGCACTCCCACGTGAGATGCTGGTTTCCTGTGTGGCAGCTTAAACCTCTGTACCACTGCACCATCATGCCCGCCCATGTAGTTTTAAAGTGAATTAAAAGGGAGGCCAGTCCCAAAGAACCCCTGAACAGACAAAGCCAGTGAGTTCTCACAAATCACTTTAACCTGGCGTGCTTTGCAAACATAAATTTGTGTTATTTCTTGTGAATGTCCATATTAAAGAAAAACAACTTAAACTCAATTAATCAGAAATACTGAACTAATAGTTATATAAATAGGGACTTTGCAGTAGGATAGACAAAATAAAACAACTTTACAACTGTAACCATTCAAATATTTTTTTCTTTGCTTCAGTTCTGTATTCTCCTGTAAAGTCCTCACAGTTGGGTTCCTTTTAAGTAACCCAAACCACTTCAAGTTTGAAGCTTTCTGATTCACAGATTGCTGTTAGCTCACATAAACTACTAAAATTATATCTTGCTTCAGGTCACCTTCTTAACCATGGCAATCTTTCTGTATCTGTTTGGAGGATAAAATGTACTACTGGCTATCTTATTCAGAACAATGGAAGAACTGTGGTCTCCACTTCCTGATCAGTCCACAGCACCATCCTTGGAAAACATCCCAATCACAAGGGTTCTGTTTTGTTCTGTTTTGTTTTGTTTTCATGGTCCTATCAACCTTTGCATGGCCTTTCTTTTGGCCACATCTGCTTGGATAATGGGAAGACTCAAGGCAAGAATAGTTCAAACTTAGGCATATAAGCAAGGGTAATCTGTTTCTCTGTCGGACACTAAGTCAATTGGGAGGAATATATAAATGGAACTTGAAACAAAGGGTAGGTGCTACAGTCATTATATTGGGCCATGTACAAGTTAATGTTTAGAGAAAAAAATCTAAACATGGAGAATCAATGAATGTAAGACGTACAGGGATGACTGTGATCTGAAAGAGATACAAAAAGTTATTATTTATGTACCTGTACCCCATTGTATAGATATGGTCTATAGCATTTTTCACTTAATAGAGAACTGAACATTTTTGGTATGAGTTCATGGATTTTATGTTGGCATAGTATATTTCTGTTCATTTCCCAGAGAGACTTAGGCTTAAGAAATGCATGCTTATAAGGATAGAGATATTTACAAAGTATTTTCGATTTCTATGACATTTTATATTACATATTTTAATATACTTTATTACATATGCATACACAGATATACACATAATTTGTACATTTGATTCAGTCTTTAAGCCCTATCGCACTAGGTGTAATCCCTGTTTAAATCTCAGTTTAATAACTTAAGCCATTTCAGTGCTTTCTTGAATCTCATATGTATACATGTGTTGCTCATACATAGAATTAGGAGATCAGCTTCTTTCTGTATTTCTTCTATCCAAAAAGACATCAAGGTGTCTATCATAGTTTTAACTACCCATACAGGTTCATGACTTGGCTTATCCTTGGAAAATCTATCAAAAAGAAAACACACTGGCAATCACTGACCCATGTTTGACTCCCCTTGATAATTTGAGTTAATACTATTTGAGTTAGTTAATAGTATAGATCTCAAGGAAGTTGATTTTCTTGAAAAATAAAATTTCTAAATTAATCAAAAATATTTAGCTGTTATCAGGAAAATCCATCTACTCATGTAAGGGAGTAATGCCACATATCAAAAAAGGAAAAATACAGCATTATTCTTTGAACCATGTTGGCAAATTTAGTTTTATGATATATTTCTAGCTAGGTCATTGAGCATGTGTCTTTCTCAAAAAAATATATTTGTTTATTTGAAAGGCAGAGTGTCAGAGAATATGGGGAGGCCAAGAGAGAGTAAGAGAGAGAAAGAAAGATAGAGATAGCTTCTATCTCTTGTTCCACTCCCCAAACTCTCACAACAACCAGGGCTGGGCCTGGCTGAAGCCAGGATGCAGTAACTCCATCTGGGTCTCCCACATGGGTGCAGGGGCTCAAGCACTTTAGCCATCACCCACGACCTTCCTAGGGGCATTAGCAGAAGCTGGATCAGAAGCAGAGCAACTGATGCTCAAGCCCACATTCTGATATGGGAAACCAACATAGAAATTTACAATTCAGCCCATTTTACCACAACACCCATCCCTCAGCATGTATCTAAATTTCTTGCTCTACAAAAAAAAAAAAGTGTTGTTTGGATTTATACTCCCTTCAAAACCACCGATGTGGGCTGGTGCTGTGTCTCACTAGACTAATCCTGCGCCTGCAGCGCCGGCACGCCTGGTTCTAGTCCTGGTTGCTCCTCTTCCAGTCCAGCTCTCTGCTATGGCCCAGGAGGGCAGCAGAGGATGGCCCAAGTACTTGGGTCCCTGCACCCACATAGGAAACATGGAGGAAGCACTGGCTCCTACCTTTAGATCAGCACAGCATGGCTGTAGCGGCCATTAGGGGAGTGAACCAACAGAAGGATGACCTTTCTCTGTCTCTATCCCAGGGTCTATAACTCTGTCTCTGTCTCTGTCTCTCTCTCTCTCTCACTGTCTAACTCTGCTTGTCAAAAAATAAAAAAAAAAAAAAAACAGATGTTTTGTTATCCTGCATTTTCATCAATACTGAATATTAGCAAACATTATCACTTTTTCCACTTCAAGAGTGGAAAACAGTAAGTAATATGTCACTGCTTTACATTCCATTTCCTGATTACAGACCCTATGGGTTAGCTATCTGCATTACTTTTTGGCATGCTGTCTGATTATATAATCCTGTGATTCTGTTCGTGGTACTCTTTGTAAATATCAAACACAGACAGAAATATTTGTTCGTCCATTTTAAGTGGAGTTTTGATTGATTCTATATTCAAATTTACACATGTGCTCTCATCTCTATTGCTGGATTGTCTTTAGCTTGTGGTATCTGACCACTATGTTAAGTATCACCATATTTCACTGATGAAAAATACACTAGAAATGGATACTCAATTCATGCTGTGTGCTGATGCATCCCATAATTAGTGACAAATTTTTTGCTAAAGTTGTATAGATGTGCATTGTGACATAATAAATAACTTTTATAATGTATTTGATTTTATATCTCAACCATGAAAATGTAAGCTCATGAGAATAAAATTCAGTTGTATTTTACTCAACTTTGTTTCAAAAGCACTAACCTTATAGCCTTGAAAAGAGTCAAAAAATACTGATAGAATAAGCAAATGCAATTCCTGGCAACAAGTTCAGGTGATATTAGTTGTTTCTTAAAACTTGTTTAATGGCCAGCGCCACAGCTCACTAGGCTAATCCTCCACCTGCTGTGCCAGCACCCAGGGTTCCAGTCCCAGTCGGGGCGCTGGATTCTGTCCCGGTTGCTCCTCTTCCAGTCCAGCTCTCTGCTGTGGCCCGGGAAAGCAGTGGAGGATGGCCCAAGTGCTTGGGCCCTGCACCCACAGGGGAGACCAGGAGGAGGCACCTGGCTCCTGGCTTCGGATCAGCACAGCGCGAGGGCCGTAGTGGCCATTTTGGGGGTGAGCCAACGGAAGGAAGACCTCTCTCTCTCTCTCTGTCTAACTCTGCCTGTCCCCAAAAAAAAAAAAAAAAAAAAAAAAAAAGATGTCACATGCTTCCAGGGAAGAACAAACAAAACAAACAAAAAATAAAAATTTTAAAAAAAGGAAAAAAAAATTGTTTAGATCACTTTACGCAAAAGCATGAGCTTGGGACTGGTGTTGTGACACAGTGAATTGGTTAAGCCACCATCTGCAATGCTGGCATCCGATACGGGTTCCAGTTTGAGACTTGGCTGTCCCACTTCTGATCCTTGAGACCCTGAACCCAAATGTGAAAACTGGATGGAGTTCCAGGCTTCTGACTTTGACCTGGCCCAGACCAAGCCATTCCAGGCATTTTGGGAGTGAACCAGCAAATCGAAGATTGTGTGTGCGAGTGTGTGTGTGTGTGTGTGTGTGTGGTCTTCTATCTCTATAAATCTGATTTCCAAATCAATCTAAAATTTTAAAATATATAAATAAATAAAACATGATCTTATTTTTGAAAATATACTAGAAATTTGCTAGGTTGACCATGGGCCTAAGAATAATTTATTTTTATATGAGAACCACAGTATATTTCCGTTTCAAAAATCTTATGTACAAAAAACCCAAAATTTAATTGTATATCATGTTTTTCCAAAAGTTTTACTATCTAATATTTTGCAAAGATTTTATTTAATTTATTTGAAAGGCAGAATTCCAGAGATAGAGATAGAGAGGGAACTATCTGCCACCCAGTGATTCATTCCCAAATAGCCACAATGGCTGGATCTGGGACAGGCTGAAGCCAGGAGTCAAGAGCTTCTTCCAGGTCTCCCATGTAGGTACAGAATCCCAAGGACTTAAGCCATCCTCCACTGCTTTCCCAGGCACTTTAGCAGGGAGCTGAATCAACAGTGGAGCACGGAACATGAACTTGTACCTATATGGGATGCTGGCACTGTGGATGGCAGCTTAACGTGCTGCACCATAGTGCTAGCCCCTACTACAGTTTTTTTTAATGTAAATTATCCTAATTGATTCAAGAGTTTGTTGAAAACAAATAATTAAATTTTCAGTAGACTGTTGAGGATCAGAAAACCTAGAGAGAAGTTGTTACCAGTCATTGTTTTAAAATATGAGAAAGAAAATATATCTAGGCAAATAAGTTAAAAAATAATTTTACTTATAAAATAGATTACTCACTAGTCAACACGTGTATAAGACAGAGTGCGAGAACTCTTTGAATTTTACTGTGTTCCCCAAATGAACTCACTCACTATCTATCCTGGAGTGTCTGTGCATTATCTTGACAAGATACTGTCAATACTTGGCTACTGATATTAACATGACTGATGTCAGTGGTCACAAGTATTTGGAATCAAACTTTGTTTCTTTTATAAGAAGAGTGACTTCTTTTGGGTGTTATTCTAGCATACAGACTTTGTATCTTAAGAATGTAAATTCTATTGTTATGCTTGATAAAGAGCATTGCTTGTGTTTTTCTTTTCAGTACTTTAGGATCTTAGAATCTGAGAAAGTCTCTGATTAAAAACAGTATGACTAGGAGACAAGGATTTGAAGAGTTGTTTTGATCACTTCTTGCTTTGTGGAATTATTTTTGTGGAAAGGGGATATTACATTAACAACAAGGTTATTATTTCACCAGCTTGTATTGATAGTCTTCATTAACAATAAGTATAGTTTACATTGCATGGCAAGAATATGTTTGTCTCAGAGCATATGAATTGATGGATGTATTATTCCTGAGTTTCAATAGTCATCCTTTATTCTATGATGTATGGGTTAGAAACACTTTGCTCCACAAATTGTAACTGATTTTTAAATTACTGCTTACAGATTATTATTATAAACTACCTTATTCATTTGTAAATCATGTCAAAATGGGAAAAGTACTGTCTACAAAGAAAATTTATGGATAAGCTTCCCATAATTAATAGAACAATTGATAAAATGGAAGCGTGAATTATAGTTCTAGATAACAGGTGGTGAAGCAAGTTTTACATTATAAGTTTAGTTTTTTGCTACATTTTCAGTATATTTATGACTTTCTAGATAATTGTGAATTTTTTTATTTGATCACCAAAATAGGAAAAAATAGTTCATTTCAATGTGTAATCTGAAAGCATAGCAGTGAACTTTTGTAGTGTTTCACATTAAAGCCCACTGTTCATATTTTTGTGTGTAAGCTTTGTTTTATTTTATTTTATCTAACACTTTGATTCAGTCACTTCAAATTTACAAAGCAAAATTGTGATATTGTAATACAGACTTCATATATAACTCTCACTCCATTCCCACTGTTAACAGCTCATATTTGTGTCTTTGTCACAATGAACCACACACACTTCACCTAGTTTGTCTTATATAAACTCCTTTTACCCTTCCCACCACTTCCATCGTCTAGAATTCAACATTCTGTGTTCAGATTGGGTTTGTGTTTTCTAAATATTATACACACACACACACACACACACACACACACATCACATTTTCTTTATCCATTCATCTAATGATAGACACCTTGACTGAGTCCATAGTTTGGCTATTGAGAATAGAACTGCTGAAAATACGGTGGAGTAGAAATCATTGATACAGTGATAACAGTGAGCTTCTGGTATGTACTCAGTAGTGGGATTGCCAGGTCATATGACAATTCTATTTCTAGTTTTTTAATAAATCTCCATACCATTTTTCCCAGTGACTAAGCTAATTTACATTTGAGTCACCCTTTTTCCACATCTTCACCAGGATTTGTTTTGGTCTTTTGCATAATGATGACCATCTGATAGTGGTGCTGTGATATCTCATTGTGGTTTTGATTTGCATTTTCCTGAGAGCTGTGGAAATTGAACATTTTTCATATATTTGCTAGTCATTTGTATTCCTTCCTTTGGGGACTGTCTGTTCAGTTCCTTTTACATTTCTTAACTGCATTTTGTTGTTGCTGAGTTTGAGCTGCTGATATATTCTGGATGTTAATCCTTTGTCAGATACATAGCTTACAGATATTCTCTCCTGTTTTGTTGTATGTTTGTTCACTCTACTCATTGCTTCCTTTGCTGTGCAGAGGTTTCTGAGTTTGAAATGATTCCACTTGTCTGATTTTTCTTTTGATGTCTGTGCCTTTGAGGTATTTTCTGAGAAGTCATCTTATATACCAATGTGTTGAAATGTTTCCCCTCTGTTTTCTACTGGCAATTTCATACTTTCAGTTCTTAGATAGGTATTTGATTAATCTTAAGATGATTTTTTTAATGTGGTGAGAAACAGTGCTCTAATTTCATTCTTCTAATTTCATATAAATATTGAGTTTTGCCAGTAATACTTGAAAAGGCTGTCCTTTCTCCAACGCACAACAATAAGCTATATGTATGTGGATTAATTTCTAGGCTCTCTATTCTGTTTTACTGATCTGTGTGCCAATTTTTAAGCTAGTACTATGCAATTTTAATTAGAATAGCTTTATATTGTGCTTAGAAATTAGGTATTGTGATGCCTCCTGCTTGATTTTTTTCTATTCAAAATCATTTTGGCTGTGCTGGGTCTTTTGTGATTTTATATGAATTTTAGGATTGTCTTTCTGATTCTGTAAATAAGTTTCATTATAGATATCTTTTAATTTAATTAAATTAATTGCTCAATATTTGATTTTGGTAGCTATTGTAAGTGGGATTTCTTTTCTGATTCTTCTTTTAGTGAAATCATTATTGGTGTTTAAAAAATGCTACCATTTTTTGTTTCTTGGTTTTGTATCCTGCAATTTTACTGAATTGGTTAATCTGTTCTAACTACTTTTTGGTGCAGTATTTAGGGTTTTCCATTTATAACATCATGTTGTCTGCAAATACCAATATTTGTCTTCTACCTTTCCTATTTTAATGTCCTTTACGTCTTTGTCTTCCCTAATTACTCTTGATAATACTTTTAATACTGTATTGGATAGGAGTGGTGAAAGTGGACATTCTTATTTTGGCCTAGATCAAGTGACTCAAGCTTTATTAAAAAAAAAAAAAGATTATTTGAAGAAGAGTTAGAGAGAGAGAGAGATGGAAGAGAAAGAAAGAGAGAGAGGTGGAGAGAGAGAGAGAGAGAGAGAGAGAGAGAGAGAGAGAATATTTGCTGGCTGACTCCCAAAATGCCTGTAGTGTCAAAAGTTGAGTCAGACTGAAGCCAGGAGACCAGAACTCCTTTTGGGACTCACCCATGAGTGATAGAGACCCAGGTTTATGGGACATCATCTGCTGCTCTCCTAGGTGCATTCCATAGGGAGCTGGATGGGAAGTAGATTTGAGCCGGTGCTCATATGGGATGCCAGCATCACAGGTGGAAGCTTAACTTACTGCGCCACAATGCCAGCTCCGGTTTTAAACATTTACCCATTCAGAATGATATTGGTTATTTGTTTGTCACATAAAGCCTTTGTAGTTTCAAGTTATATTCTATCTATAGTTAATGTGTTGAGGTTCTTTGGTTTTTATAATGAAGGGGGATTGAATCTTATCAAATTCTTCTTCTGAATCTATTGAGATGATAATATGGATTTTGTTCCTGATATATTTTGTGATGTTTATTCATTTTCAAATGTTGAAACACCATTGCATCTCTTGATAAATCCACTTAATCACGATGTATGAATTTTTCAGATAGTCTTGGATTTGATTTGCTTCTGTTTCATTCAGAACTTTTGCACCTGTATTCCTTGATGATATTGGTTTGTAGTTTTCTCTTACCATCTTTTTGTTTGGTTTTGGTAAAATGAATAGGAGATTTATATGCTTTGCATCATTTTCAATATTTTGGAATGTTTTAAATGCATTAGAGTTTGCTCCTCTTTAAATATTTTGGAGAGTTCAACACTATAAAGCCTTTAGGACCTGCTTGTTTCTTTGGTGGGAGACCTTTAGTGGCTTCTTCAAATTTGTCACTTGCTATGGGTCTGTTTAGAATGTCTGTATATTCTTGAAACAATCTCTGTAGTTTATATGTATCAGGAAATGTATCCATTTCTTTTAGGATTTACAGTTTCTTAGTACATAGTTGTTCATAGTAGCTTCTGATTATCCTTTGTATTTCTGCTCTGCAGGCTGTAATGTGTATTTTTCACTTCTAATTTATTTATTTTAGTTTGAGTTTTTTCTCTACTTTTGTTTGTTAGTCTGGCTTATGGTTTGTCTATTTTGTTTGTATCTCAATCAAACAGTCTTTTGTTTTGTTAGCCTTTTGTTTTTTAGTTTAACATTTATTTATCATTAGAGTCTTAATATTTCTCACATTCTGCTAACTTGAAGTTTGGTTTATTTTCTTTCGCTAAGTCCTTGAAATGTATTACAGGTTCTGATACATTGCTTTCCTTTGAGTTTTTTCAATTACTGGTCATTTAGCAGCATGTGATTTAGTTTTTACATATTTGTTAATTTTTGGTTGCTTTTCTTGCTTTTGATTTCTGAATCCATTCCTTTATGATCTGAGAGGCATGTCGTACGATTTCAGTGTTCTTAAGTTTACCAAGATTTGATTTGTGGACTATGATCTATGCTAGAAAATGTTCTATGTGCTGAATTGAATAATGCATATTCTACAGCTTTTGGGTGATATGTTGTGTGGAATTCTGTTAGGCACACTTGTTCAATACTGTAGTTCAACTCTTATGTATCTCCATTGATTTTTTTGCTCTGGATGATCTGTCCATTGATGACAGTGAGGTATTGATGTCCTCTACTGCTATTGAATTGGGGTTTATATCTCCCATTACATCTAATAATTTTTGCTCTCTTTAGATGCATGTGGTTTTTTTGGGTGCATATATAATTATGATTACTCTATCTTACTGATCCAATACTTTTGTCAAAATAACATGTACTTCTTTGTCTCTTTTTACAGTTACTGTTTTAAAATCTGTTTTATCTGATATGAGTATAGCTACCCCAACTCATCTTTTGATTTCCATTTGCATAGTGCATCTTTTTCCAGCCCTCACTTTCTGAGTGTATCCTTCCTGTGAACTGAGTTTCTCGTAGGCAACATCTATCAGTCAACTTACATCTGTGGACTAGGAAATTGAAATTCTTTTCTCCTTTTGATCTATACTGATGTCAAAGCATATATTGTAACTTTATTTTATTAATTGAGGTTTTTAACTCCAAAAGTTATGCTTGACTCTTTTTAATGGGAAGTAGATTTGAGCCAGTGCTCATATGGTTTTTAATGGTTTCTATCTCATGTGAATTTCTCATTCATGTCATTTATTGTTCTCATTTCTCTAAACTATTTATATGCATTCTCTTACACTGCATTAACTTTAAGATTATTATTTTAATTCTTTTTCAAGCATTTCATATATTTCCCTCAGATCTGAAATATTTCAGGAAATCTATTGTGTTCTCTCGGAGAAACCATGCATGCTTGCTTTTTCAGGCTTTCCATGTCTCTAAGTTGACATCTGCACATCCAGCACAATAGTTTCTTTTTAATGGAATGGGTTTTATTGGAAAATACTTTTGTTTAGATGAAATATTCGGTGTCACTTATGTTGTTGACTTGGTTTTGGTACAAACTAAGCCCAGATATTGGACCCCTGGGTGATTTGTTCAGTGGTAATTGGGTTTAACAATTTCTACAATAGCAAGAGTTGTCTAGTCTTCAGCAGTGTATGGAGGCAATAGTGTGATTTTGATATATTGTAAATTTCCAAAGTTGTGTGTCTTTTGTCTCTTGAGACTTGGATTTCAGTTGCGCTAGTATTTGTCACTGATGTAACCACATTTCTAGTGCTGTGATTCACGGAGAGAGCTGTCCGCTTGCCCTGCAGGGCAAGCTTGAGTGATACTGATGGTTTGGTGCTTCCTTAGTTCTGACTGCTTTGGAATGGATCTTAGAGCATATAGGTGCAGGAACACAAGTCCCACACTGGGAGAAAATACAGGGACCTTGTGCCAATCACACTGGATGAATAAGGTTACTGTGAGGATTTCACGCTGGCAGGTGTGGGCCTGGAGCACTGGAATGCAAATAGGCTCCACCACAGGTCCCTTAGGGTATATAACAGTGACACTGAGGAGTATGGCACAATAGGCACAGTCCTGGAGCTTCAGGCTCCTTACCCATGACTCAGCGTGAGTTTCAAATATAGATTGTGCCTGGCAGTCACCAGCCTGGAGCAGAGGAATGCAGGTAGGGCCCTGTAGGTCTCACAGATGGGTATGAGGTCATGACAGGGGTCCTAGGAGCAGCAACAATCCAACAGTTTCAGGGCACAGAAAGGACTTTTCCCAGTTTCCACAGGGCATACATGGATGAAGCCTGGACCTATGCTATGTCCCCCAACTGCATTCACTGCACATGCAGCAAAGGTAGCTGAGGACTTACTGCCAAGTATTGCTGAGTGGAAAAATGGGTGGAAATTGCTAAGCAAAGACATCAGGGTTGAAAGATTAGCACCTGTTCGAGTTGGAGATGCTCCACGTCAGGGCAGCTCCCTGCTAAAACAACTGAGAAAGCAGCATGAGTTGGCCCAAGTGCTGGGCCCCGCAGCCTGTGTGGAGACAGATGGAGTCCTGGGCTTCCGGCTTCAGCCTAGTGCAGCTCCAGCCACTGGGGCCATGTGGGGAGTGAACTTGGGCATGTAAGATCTTCTTCTCCATAGCTTCTCCATAACTTCTTCTCCATAACTTCTTCTCCATAACATTATTTCAAATAAATAAATGAATCTATTAAAAACTTATTAAAATAAAATTAAATTTTTTTGTCAATGGATAGTGGATGAGGCAGAGGAGTACCCATTACAGTCCTGAAATAAACAGCAGTCATAGGTGGGCTATAGTTAACCCCACTAACCTTCCCATTCTGACATTCTTTCTAGGAAGAGAGGCCCATGAGGTCAATACTATCCATATGAATATGTGTGGTCCAGAGCATGTACTATAGTCATCATTGAAATGCCACTCAGATCTCTTACAAGTTGGAGCACAATGAGCTGATGATTTGAGCTGCTGTGCTCTGGAATCCATCACTGCATTCCTGCCAACAAAATCCAAATCCTCAGTGAATTGCCCTCGAAACCCGGTAGATTCTGACACTACTATTGCTGTAAGTTTTAATATAATGTTTTCTAAAACTTAGTCTCCTCATCTGTAAAATGGGCCTAAAAATGCTTTTGATCTGTCTCAAAAATAGACAACAAGTGTGTATTACAATTTGTGGGACATATTGCATAAATATTAAGTGTGTTTTATATCCTATCTATACTTTTACATGACTCATTGCTAGTAATTACTGTAAAGTTGTTTCAAATGTCCTTAATTAGAAATGCATATCTTTTAATTTCCTTGAATATAATTCAAACTGATTGATCTGATTACAGCGAGTAAGGTAAGTTCAAAATTCAGTAATCTTAACTTCACTATCCTTGAGATGCAACCCAGAAAATAGTGTAGAATTTACACTTACAGTCTATCCCAATAGTGCTTTTTTTCAGAGTGGGATAGTCCAACAGGGCATCATTTCTCACAAGCTGACTTCATTAGTTCTCTTTTTCCCAACTCTCAGGATTAAGAACATCTCTATGTTCTTCTCTTCTGCTGCTTAATTCTCCTTGTTATAAATTTAAATTTAATGCAACCTACATATTTTACATCACCAAATTTATCTTAGTGTAACATGATTTACTACAATTTTAAGTTATTTTTAACCTCTTTGTGAAAGATATCTTAAAATATAAAATGCAATACAATGTTTATTAAGGACAGTTTATAACGTTTCCTAACAGTATGTGTACTTAATTATACTTGATAGCCATACTAGGGGGAAAAAAGCTAATCCATAATTTTTAAACTTTCCATTGTGAAGGCCTATACTTTATTTATTTAGTTTTATTTAGTAGACAATAAAAGAGGAGAGAGAGAGAAATCTTCTATCACTGTGCTCATTTCCTGCACAAATGCCTACAACAGTAGAAGCTGGACCAAAGATGAAACTGGGAGCTGGAAACTCAGTCCAGGTCTCTCTCCAGTGCAGGTCACCAGGACCCAGTTACTTGAGTCATCACCACTATCTCCAGTGTCTGCAATAATACAAAGCTAGAGCAGGAACCAGAGCTGATTACTGAACCCAGGCACTCTGATGTGGGCTATGGGTATTATAATTGCTGTCTTAGCCACTTGGCCAAATATTCATGATTTTTCTATATTTTAGAATGGTTTCTGCATTGTTTATTATCCTAGAAATAATGAATGCTATTTCTAATTCTCATGTGTTTCTGAATCCCTCTAAATTTATATTTTTGCTCCCAGATATTTGATTTTTCATATACATAAATACACTCATGAATAATCATTATAAATATCTTACTTGAGTAAACTTTAATTACAAAAATATCCACAAGAACACATTTAATTAATTTTACAGAGACACACAGAAAAGCTATTTCAAATTCAGAAAAAAATTTTTAAAAAAGGTTTGTTTACTTATTTGAAAGGCAGAGAGGGACAGGAAGAGACAGAGACAGACAGGGAGAGACAGAGAAGGGGCGTGGAGGGGCGGGTGTGGAGAGAGAGAGATTGATTTTCTACCCATTGGTTCATCCCCCAAATGTTCACAATAGCTGGGTCTGAGCCAAGCCAAAGCCAGGAGCCAAGAGATTCTTCCAGGTCTCCCACAAGGGTGCAGGGGCCCAAGCAATTGGGACATCCTCTGCTGCTTTCCCAAGAACACTAGCAGGGAGCTGGATCAGAACGGGAGCAGTCAGTACTAGAACTTCTGCCCATATAGAATGCCAGCATAGTAGGTGGTGGCTTAACCCGCTATGCCACAATGCCAGCCCCAAATTCAGAATTTTTTAGCTGAGCTATTTTGCTATTGAGGCTCTTGACCACATCCTGTGTTTCACTGATTTAAGGATTTTCTTTAAAGTTTGTTTATTTATTTGAAAGTCAGAGTTACAGAGAGTCAGAGGCAGAGAGAGAGGGAGAGAACTCTTCCATCCACTGAATCACTCCCCAAATGGCAACAACAGCTAGAACTGGGCCGATCTAAAGCCAGGAGCTTCTTTCAGGTCTCCCACATGGGTGCAGGGGCCCAAGGACTTGGGCCATCTTCATTTTGCTTTCCATGGCTATAGCTGGGAGCTTGATCAGATGTGGAGCAGCCAGGACTCGAACTAATGCCCATATGGGATGACAGAACTGCAGGCAGTAACATTACTCACTACAGCACAGCACCGGGCCCCTGATTTAAGTTTTTAATATCATGATTTCTAATCGATTCTTTTATTACTTCTCTTTTTTGAATTCTCATTCATATCATTGATTTTTTTGCCTCATTTAATTTCAATTAATTATCTATCTGTATTCTCTTGAATCTTGCTGAATTTTCTTATGATCAATGTTGTGAACTATTTTTCATGCATTCCATAGATGTCCTTCAACTTGGGACCTGTTTCTGATGAATTATTAAGTTCCTGTGAAGGTGTCATGCTTTCTTACTTCCTATAGTTCTTTTGTACTATCAATTTCTGTGTATAATAATCATTTATTCTCACTTTATAGAATAGGATTGATAGAAAAATATTATTTTCATTTAAACAGGATTATGATGTTGCTTGGACAGATATTTTGGTTTTATTTCTAAATGCACTCAGAGATGTAACCTCTGTGTGTTTTTTTCATCTCCAGTTGATGTCAGCTGTGTTTATAAGTTTCTCAGTAGTCTACATTGCAGTGGATTTTGGAGATGGTAGTGTAATTTTACAGAGGACGTGGGCTTCCAAAGGTTCCTGTCCTTGAGTCCTGTACAGTGCACTTCTGCAGGATGCAGAGGAGGCCATTCCAGGTCATGCAGGGTGATTATGGCTGAAGCTAGGATTTATGGCAGGTAAAGCTGTAGCCCTAGAGTTTAAGGTCATCACCAAGTCCCCTGGGGTAGTTGTTAGTGATGTCTTCTGGAACTGGTAGTTCTGGTCCTACAATCACAAGATGGTGAGGGGCCAATGCTCTGCTCTGGCTTTAGAACTTCTGGCACTGTTGTGGGTTTACCTACAGGACCCCAAGACAGGATGAAGTCTGATAGTGATGATGTCACAGCACCCCATGTTCGGGGATTGAGAGGATCCAATAGGAATTCCTTGTTTGGAGCACAGCAGTCACTAACTTCAGGTAACATCCCAGACTGGATTTAAGGCCTGTGAAGACTATATCCTTCTTCTGTAATCATGCCTGCCAGTAAGCAATGATGATGGAAGCAACCAGCACTTTCCAATTTAACTTTTCCCAAAAACACCCCCATCCTGCTTTAAACAGAGGCAGTTGAATATGGAGAACGATTAAGCTGTCATGAGAGAATACCTGTACAGACAGGAAGGGAATAAGGGAATTGGAGGATACTCTAGAATTGAGGGAGAGGAGCAAAGAGAGAAGAAATTCAGAAGAGGGATTCAAAGCATACTAAAGAAGTTGTAGTTAATATTCACTGGCACACAAGATGGCCGAGAAGTTTGAGTTGGCACTGCCCCAGCCACCAGGAAAATTAGAACAGCGCTCCAGAGTTCTGATCAACTGCAGCTGGGAGTAGGTTTTTGAATGGAGTTAGGTTATTGCTGCAGTTATGCTAAAAAAAAAAAAAAAAAAAAAAAAGAACTGGAAAACTTCCCTTTATAGGAGTGTAAAGTTCTATGTGCTGCTGGGTGGCTCAGTACTCATTAGTGAGACAAAGTTGAGTGACGGCTCCTCCTTGGAAGGTGTTAGAGATGAAAATAAATTATCATAGTTTTCTAATATTTTATGTGAAATCATATTTCCCAAACCATTGTAAACCAATTCAGAGACAATTTCTTTTTATTTGGTTCTTAAAAAGGACTCCTTTTGGGTGTAGTCATCTGGACTGAAAATATGATACTGTCTTTAAACACACCTCAGACGTAACTCATGTCCTTACAAGCTGTCTTAACTAAGACAATATGAGTAACCCTGCCCCAAATGATGGAGTTAGAATTGTGCCAGGGGATTCCAATACAATCCCATCAAGGTGGCATGTACCAAGGCCATCTCACTAGTCCAAGTGATCAATTTCAGTTCACAATTGATCACACTGATAGGTCTAAGAGTCAAAGGGATCACACAAACAAGACTAGTGTCTGCTAATACTAACTGATAGAATCAAAAAGGGAGAGAATGATCCAACATGGGAAGCGAGATACACAGCAGACTCATAGAATGGCAGATGTCCTAAATAGCACTCTGGCCTCAGAATCAGCCCTTAAGGCATTCAGATCTGGCTCAAGAGCCCATGAGAATACTTTAGGCATGGAAAGCCAAGACACTCTGAAAAACAAAAAAAAAAAAAGAAGACCTAAATGAAAGATCTCTGCGAGTGAGATCCCAGTGGAAAGAACGGGGCCATCAAAGAAGGAGGTACCTTTCTCTGAAGGGAGGAGAGAACTTCCACTTTGACTATGACCCTGTCGGAATAAGATGGAAGTCGGCGAACCCTAAAGGCTTCCATAGCCTTGGCAACTCATGACTAAAGCCTAGGGAGATTACTGACGCCATAAACAAGAGTGTCAAATTGTTAAATCAACATCAGGAGTCACTGTGTACTTACATCTCATGAGGGATCTGTCCTTAATGTGTTATCCAATGTGAAATAATGCTATTACTAGTACTGAAACAGTTAAATCAACTTAAGGAGTCACTGTGTACTTATGCCTCATGTGGGATCTGTCCTTAATGTGTTGTCCAATGTGACGTAATGCTATAACTAGTACTGAAACAGTATTTTACACTTTGTGTTTCTGTGTGTTTTCAAACTGGTGAAATCTTTACTTAGTATATACTGAATCAATCAATCTTCTGTATATAAAGATAATTAAAAATGAAAAAAAACCTTGGTGTTAAATTGGAAATTGCATAGAAAATTAATCAATTTAAAAAAATATATATCATGTAGGATCTCTGACCTTAATGTGCTGTATATTGTGAATTAATACTATAACTAGTACTCCAACAGTATTTTCACTTTGTGTCTCTATGTGAGGGCAAACTGTTGAAATCTTTACGTAATATATACTAAACTGATCTTCTATATATAAAGAGAATTGAAAATGAATCTTGATGTGAATGCAAGGGGAGAGGGAGTGGGAAAGGGGAGGGTTGCGGGTGGGAGGGAAGTTATGGGGGGGGACGCCATTGTAATCTATAAGCTCTATTTTGGAAATTTATATTCTTTAAATAAAAGCGTTATTAAAAAAAGAATATGGGTTTACTATATTTTTATTAACTTATTGTTTAGAAATGCTAACTCAACACAGAAACCACTTATATAGTTCTACAGCAAATTTTAGAAGATAAAACGTAAATAATTCTCAGAGTGAGGGAGAAAGCAGCACATAGCTAAAGAAAAGTCTATAGAACATATGTAAATCTATGTTACACATAGAATATTAAAAACATATATGGAATTCTTACTTTGCTGTGTCCAGTATCTGAGGCATCCTTAAAATCTCTGTCAAAGCTTTTTCTTTAAGAATCACTCTGCAAATAGCCTGTTTATGGTGTTAAGAGGTTACCTCTAGTACCTGGGCCAACATCTCCACTGAGAGACATTGGACAAAGTTGTGAACAAAGTTGTGAAGAATCAAATGATCTCAATTTCTTCTGTTTTCTCTTTCTGTTCCTTTCATATTTCTCTCAATATCCTTGTTTTGCTCTCTTTAGTTGTAAATACAATTGAACATATTGCCTTTTCTGCCAAACCGTGATAATTTAAGATCAAAAAAAGAGTTCAGTCCAATCTCTGTTAGCATATAGTATCATCTGGTACAACCGTGATCACAATCATGAGCTGTAAGGGCCACCAGTATGGGAAGTGATAGGCAGTGACTCCACTTGGAGAGAAGAGATAATTATGGGCTAAACACTCTTCAAAAACACTCTTCAAAAAGGTGGCTATTATGCTTATCAACATTACATTTCAAGGATTTTTAAGGTCTCTTTTACTGAAACAATATTCAGAAATATACTTATCCATTCATTAATTCTTTTTTTTTTTTTTTGACAGGTAGAGTGGAAAGTGAGAGAGAGAGACAGAGAGGAAGGTCTTCCTTTTCCGTTGGTTCACCTCCCAATGGCCACTGCGGCCAGTGCACTGCAGCCTATGCACCGTGCTGATCCGAAGCCAGAGCCAGGCGCTTCTCCTGGTCTCCCATGCGGGTGCAAGGCCCAAGTACTTGGGCCATCCTCCACTGAAACTCCCGGGCCACAGCAGAGAGCTGGACTAGAAGAGGAGCAACCGGGACAGAATTCTGCACCCTGATGGGGACTAGAACCCAGGGTGTCATTGCCGCAGGCGGAGGATTAGCCTATTGAGCCGCGGTGCCAGCCTCTGTTCATTAATTCTAATAGGACAAAAAAAAAAAAAAACATTAGTAATACAGTAGTAAAGACTATTAAAATTTCTGTCTTTAATCCAGAAATTACATAAAATCAAAGGATTTGCAAGGTATAATGTGACCACATTATGGCCAAATAGTCCTAAGATTCCACAGAAATTTGTGGAAAATATTAATAAATTTATCCAGACCAATGAAGAAAACAATTAAAACAAATAAATTCTTGGACTGGTGCTTGATGTAGTATGTTAAGCATACTTCTGTGGTGCCAGCATCCCATATTGGTGCAGGTTCAAGTCCAGCTATTCCACTTCTGATCTAAATCCCCGCTAATAGCCTGAGATGGCAGTGAAAGTAGGCCCAAATGCTTGGGCTCCTACACCCACATGGAAGATTCAGAAGAAGCTCCTGGCTGCTGGCTTCAGAATGGACCAGCTCACCACTGCAGCTATTTGGGCCTCTGTCTCTGTCTCTCCCTCTCTCTGTCTGTAACTCTGCATCTCAAATACATAAATAAATATTTTATATATAAATTACTGTTAGCCTATTAATGGGCCTGCTACGTTAGCAACATTTGAAATGTTTTATAAAAGCAATTCATGTTACTTTTCTGGTCTTTTCATGGAGTGTGAGCAAATAAACTATTTACACTACTAAATAAATAAATAAATAAATATCCTAAATTAAAATAATTACAAGGATTATATATTTATGGCATAATGTTTAAGGCCTTTATTATTTAAGAATGTAAGATAATATTGAATAAACATAATGAAACATGGTGAGCAAATTGTGCAAAACAAAATACAATTAATAAAAGAATTTCATCTACATTTCTTTTTTATCAGAAACCTTTTATTTGAGGTAGATAAATTAACTGTATTTTATAAATACAGTTCTTCTCACTGTACCCACCCTCCCATCGGTTCTCCCACTATACTTCTTCCTCCCTCTACAATTCCATTGCAATTTTTTACTAAAATCTATTTTCAATTAACTTCATATATAAAAGATTAACTCTATACTAAGTAAAGAATTCAACAAATAGTATAAAAAAAAAACTTGTTCCTCAAGAGTTTTTGTATTTCTTTTTTGATTTCTTTATCATCCACTGTTAATTCAGGAGCATGATGCTCAGTCTCCATGTATTGACATATGTTCTAGAGATTCCTGAGTTCTTCATTTCCAGGTTCACATTATGCTTTTGATTTCTTTTGAATTTGCTGAGTGCTTTATGGCCTAGCCTGTGGTCTCTCCTGGAGAAAGTTCCATGCACTGGTGAGAAGGATGTGTATTCTACAACTGTAGGATGTGTAACTGTAGGATGAGTAGTTCTATAGATATCTCTTAGGTCCATTTGGTCTATAATGTCAATTAACTCAAATAGCTTTGAGTTTATATATACTGATTTTGCAAAAATGGAACAAATTTGATGCTGTGACATTTTAGCACTACATATATTAACAAAAATCCTGTTTAGATTACTTTCTTTTCAACAATGGTTGATCTTATTGACTTCTTAAACATATTTTGTCTCATATCTTCCATAGAATACTTGATGAGGCATAATACAACAAATAAACTGATATTTTATTACCTGTTTTATATGATCACTGCATATATTTATAATTGTTATCTATAAAATATGCATATTCGGCATTCAGTCTGTACAGAGTTTTTTCATACAGTATATATTATTTTTATCTTTTCAAACAGTACCTTATTAAGAGATAAGAAAAAAGCTTGCCAAAATTATTTTAAAAATCTGATCATCATAGGTTGATAAAGATAAAAATATTGACTCTTTGGGCTGTGTGGACAGGCTGTAGACAGGAGCTGGAAATATAAAGCTGATAAAGTTTCTACCTTTAGAACTTTAAGTTTTAGTAAGAGAAGCCAGACAGGTAAAAGTAAAATGTATCACGGAGGAGACAAGACAATAATACAGCATAAGGAGGTGTAAGGTCATGCAGAAAGATCCTTTCAATGAAATTGAAAAATCTGTTAGGGGTGTGATGCTCAAACAGAATATTGCAAGAAACTTCATTTGTGTGATCAGATAGTGGTGCCTAATGTTTTCCATTCATATTTTAGACTTCAATTTAGGAATTATCTCTAATGTACGTTATCTTGCAAAGATATCTTTAAGAGAGAAGAATTTATCAGTGACACTCTAAACTAAGATAGCACACTAAACCTGGTTTGTATAGCCTGATATGTGAATCAATTTATTCAATAGCATGATTAAAGAATTTAAATGTCACTAAGACTACTTTTAATACATGAACTAGCTGCGTTGGTCATAGTCACCTAGAGTTCAAGAATTGGTCAATATTTAATACTAGCAGAAACATGAAAAGAGTCATAAACTTCTCAAATGGAATTTCTTCCAAAAATGAAGTTGCATGAGTTGCAAAAAAATCCCATGAAAAAATATTAATTTTCTAAAATATTTGGAAGTAATTTCTTATGAACAAATTGAACTCATGTCCTCTCTTTCACCAAAAAAAAAAAAAAGATGCAATATTCAGACCTCCCACCAACTTTTATTACTGAAAGGTCGAAAGCTGATTTCCAAGATGTCATTTAGGTGTGTCACAATATGTGCTTGCCTACTTTGTTTTCCAGATTTATACTTTTCTCAAAAAACCATGTAGAATCCAGCCTGCAAACTGATGTGAAGAAAGCTCAGTAAATGAAGCAGCAGATTATATACACCAACAATTCTGAAATAAGAGAAAGGTACCAACAGAGGAAGAATATGATAAAAGCTGTTATCACATAAAAGACATAAAACTAAAGGCAATATTTTCTGGTTTACTGGCATCCTTATTTCACAGCTATGTTCTGTAACAAATGTATATAATGGAGGGAAAAAGTCATTATACACTAGAGAAATATGCCATACTTAAGGTGACATGGAGAGGGCGGGCGCCACGGCTCTATAGGCTAATCCTCTGCCTGCAGCGCTGGCACACCAGGTTCTAGTCCAGGTCGGGGTGCCGGATTCTGTCCCAGTTGCTCCTCTTCCAGTCCAGCTCTCTGCTGTGGCCCGAGAGCGCAGTGGAGGATGGCCCAAGACCTTGTGCCCTGCACCCATATGGGAGACCAGGAGGAGGTGCCTGGCTCCTGGCTTCAGATCAGAACAGTGCGCTGGCTGCAGCGCGCTGGCAGCAGTGGTCATTGGGGGGTGAACCAATGGAAAAGGAAGACCTTTCTGTCTGTCTCTCTCTCACTGTCAACTCTGACTGTTAAAAAAAAATTAAAAAAGAAAAGGTGAAATGGAGATGCATAATTCATTTTAGATTTCAGTTGCAATACAAAACACCCAAATATTTTTTAATTTGAATGATAACTTATATTTATGTAGAAAATCCACAGCTATATATCATATTTTAAAATTCTGGAAAGTAATTCTGTTCAATTTTAACACAACATTTTGGTGATTTGTATTTTAGCTAGATATGTTTTCACAGTTTCTCAAGTTTAAAAAGGAAGACATTTTCAAAAATCTTATAATCATGCTAACTAGATTTTTTTATAATTTTAAATCATTTTCACTTAAACAGTCTTTGATATAGTAAAAAAATAAATAAATAAATAAAAAAAAACCTACCAAAATGGTGGTCCCACAAGTTAAGCTACAAAAGTCAAAAACTAGTTCCATACAATACAATATATTACTCTTGCGATGCATTTCCTCAGCTTAGGATCCATTTTTTCAAAAAGCTTCCTTTGGTACACACTTCACCTAATAATTTGATCCTCTAGTTACTTGCAGGTGTTGGCATATCAATGTAACTTTCTCCCTCCATTTTTTTTTTATAGTGAAGGTCTATTCTAAAAATAGAGCTTATTAGTAACACTAGACAAAGGATGAAGCTTTTCAACTTAATAAAGGGCAGAAGCCTTCAATTAAGTCAACTCTGGCCTCTACAAACTTTCCTTTCTGAGATAAGAAGCAAATTTAGTGTAGTTTGTACTTTGCTTTATTATTACATTTTCATTAATTTTATTCATGTGAAGAATCACTCTAACTTCAATCTGAATGATACCTCTTCACTCTAGGCAAATATTTAATATCTATTATATTTATTGAAAATAATTATTTATTCAAATTGTTCTATATAATTTTTATTTTTAAAAGATTTATTTATTTATTTGAAAGGCTGGATTACATAGAGAGAAGACACACACACACACACACACACACACATACACACACACAGAATTTTCCATCCACTGGTTCACTCCCCAAATGGCCACAACAGCCAGGGCTGGACCACATGACATGAGGATCTGGGAGCTTTATCCATATCTCCCACATGTGTGCCGGAGCCTAAGCACTCGGGTCAAGTTCTGCTGTTTTCCCAGGCATTTTAGCAGAGTTGGTTTGAAGTGGAGCAAATAGGACTTGAACCCATGCCCATATGGCATTTGGCAATGCAGATGGCTGCTTAACCTGCTGAGCCACAGCACTAGCCCTCTCTATATATTTTTAAAATATGGTATTTTATGCTTTTCTATATCATTTAAAATATTTTAAGATAAAAACATAGTATGAAGAAAAATATTTTAAAGTTTTGGGAATATGCCAAGTGTATAAAATGATGCCAGTTGATTTATTTTCCACCACTAATATTTCTATATGACACATTAACCACAATTTTAGCTTCTTATTTTAAGTTACAAGTAGTTTTTATGACCTAGCAATATATTGCACAATATATTTTACAAAAATCTACTCTTTTTGGTCATTGTTTTTTTTTAAAGTATTTATTTATTTATTTATTTATTTTTTATAACGCTTTTATTTAAAGAATATAAATTTCCAAAATACAGCTTATAGATTACAATGGCTTCCCCCCCCATAACTTCCCTCCCACCCGCAACCTTCCCCTTTCCCACTCCCTCTCCCCTTGCATTCACATCAAGATTCATTTTCAATTCTCTTTATATACAGAAGATCAGTTTAGTATATATTAAGTAAAGATTTCAACAGTTTGCCCTCACATAGCAACACAAAGTGAAAAATACTGTTGGAGTATTAGTTATAGTATTAATTCACAATGTATAGCACATTAAGGACAGAGATCCTACATGATATATTTTTTTAAAATTGATTAATTTTCTATGCAATTTCCAATTTAACACCAAGATTTTTTTTTCATTTTTAATTAACTTTATATACAGAAGATTGATTCAGTATATACTAAGTAAAGATTTCATCAGTTTGCACACACACAGAAACACAAAGTGTAAAATACTGTTTCAGTACTAGTTATAGCATTACTTCACATTGGACAACACATTATGGACAGATCCTTCATGAGACGTAAGTACACAGTGACTCCTGAAGTTGATTTAACAAATTGATACTCTTGTTTATGGCGTCAGTAATCTCCCTAGGCTTTAGTCATGAGTTTCCGAGGCTATGGAAGCCTTTAGCTTCATCTTATTCCGACAGGGTCATAGTCAAAGTGGAAGTTCTCTTCTCCCTTCAGAGAAAGGCACCTCCTTCTTTGATGGCCCCATTCGTTCCACTGGGATCTCACTCGCAGAGATCTTTCATTTAGGTCCTCTTTTTTTTTCCAGATTGTCTTGGCTTTCCATGCCTAAAATAATCTTATGGGCTCTTGAGCCAGATCTGAATGCCTTAAGGGCTGATTCTGAGGCCAGAGTGCTATTTAGGACATCTGCCATTCTATGATTCTGCTCTGTATCTCACTTCCCATGTTGGATCATTCTCTCCCTTTTTGATTCTATCAGTTAGTATTAGCAGACACTAGTCTTGTTTGTGTGATCCCTTTGACTCTTAGACCTATCAGTGTGATCAATTGTGAACTGAAATTGATCATTTGGACTAGTGAGATGGCCTTGGTACATGCCACCTTGATGGGATTGTATTGGAATCCCCTGGCACAATTCTAACTCCATCATTTGGGGCAGTTCCGATTGAGCATGTCCCAAATTGTACATCTCCTCCCTCTCTTATTCCCTCTCTTATATTTCACAGGGATCAATTTTAAGTTAAAATTTGAACACCTAAGAATAATTGTTTGTAATTACAGAGTTCAACCAATAGTACTAAAATAAAAAAATACTAAAATGGATAAAGTATTACATTGTACAACAACAGTCAGCACAAGAGCTGATCAAGTTACTGTTTCTCATAGTGTCCATTTCACTTTAACAGGTTTCCCCTTTGGTGCTCAGTTATTTGTCACCGGATCAGGGAGAGCATATGATATTTGTCCCATTGGGACTGGCTTAATTCACTCAGAATGATGTTTTCCAGATTCCTCTATCTTGTTGCAAATGACCGGATTTCATTGTTTTTGACTGCTGTATAGTATTCTATAGAGTACATGTCCCATAATTTCTTTATCCAAATGTATGCTTTGAATTCCCTGTGATCTTTTGCTGTGAGGTTCCCTTCGTTTACCTTCTTTCATGTTGATGGCTGTGTTTCTGTGTTTCTGTGTGTAACACATCTTTAAGCATCTTTTGCAGGGCTGGGCGAGTGGCAACAAATTCTTTCAAATTCTGTTTGCAATGAAAGGTCTTTATTTCACCTTCATTCACAAATGAGAGCTTGGCAGGATATAATATTCTGGGCTGGCAGTTTTTCTCTCTTAGTACCTGGGCTATGTCTCGCCATTCCATTCTAGCTTGTAGGGTTTCTGATGAGAAGTCTGCCATGAGTCTAATTGGAGAGCCTCTGAGAGTAATCTGATGTTTCTCTCTTGCACATTTTAGGATCTTTTCTTTCTGTTTCACTGTGGTGAGTTTAATTACAATGTGTCATTATGAGGATCTCTTTTGGTCATGTTTCCTAGGGGTTCTATGAGCTTCCTGTACTAGGATGTTTCTGTCCTTCTCCAAAACTGGGAAATTTTCTGCTATTATCTCACTAAAAAGGCATTCTAATCCTTTCTCCCTCTCCATGCCTTCAGAAACTCCTAGAACTAGAATGTTGGGTTTTTTAATAGTATCCTGTAGATTCCCAACAATATTTTTTAGATTTCTAATTTCCTCTTCTTTTCTTTGGTTTGACTGTATATTTTCCTGTGCTCTGTCTTCTAAGTCTGATATTCTCTCTTCTGCCTCACCCATTCTATTTGTACGGCTCTCTAATGTGTTTGTCATTTGATCTATTGAATTTTTCACTTCATTATGATTTCTCGTCACTATCACAGTTTCATGTTCTACTAGTTGTTTCATTTCAGCTTGATTCCTACTTAATATTTCATTTTCACGAGAGAGATTTTCTACCTTGTCCATTAAGGATTTCTGTAGTTCAAGAATTTGTTTTTGAGTACTTCTTAGTGTTCTTATCAATTTTTTGAGATCCGCTTCTTGCGTTTCTTTTATCTCATTATCTTCGTAATCTTGAATTGGGGTGTCTTTTTCATTTGGGGTGTCATAGTGTCTTCCTTGTTCTTGTTACCTTGGTTTTTGCGTTTGTTGTTTGGCATATTGGTTTCTTCACTGTGTTGTTTTTTCTTGGTATACTATGACTCTAGATAAGTGGACTGTCTGCTTTCAATGGAGCCTTAGAGGCTTGAGATGGGTGTGGCCTGAGAGCTCTGTTTGTTTCCTCAGGGTTGAGGGTCTGCCAAAGGTGACACTCCCAGGTTAGGCGTGGTAAATCTCTCTCTGTTTCTTTCTTTATTTTTGATTCAAAAGGGAAGTAATTCCACACAGCTGAATGGAATTGGGGGTGGTTAGCAGGCAAATGATATACCCACAGGAGCCAGAGATCCGAAGCTCTTTCCCAAGGATCACAGAGGGAATCTCTGTGGCCTTCAGCGTGGTTTCAAATCTCCTGCAGTCTCACCACTGGGCTACCAAGGCTACCGAACTGTAGCGTCTCTGGAGAGTACTCACATGGTAAATTCTGTGAGTTCTCTCCCCCACCGTCTCGTTTTTCACAGTCTCAGTTCATTAGCACCACACATTCATTAGGTTCTAATCTCCTGTTTTTTCACCCCCACGCCCAGAGTCAGGTTTTTCTGCTAGGCTCAGGGCCGGTGCAGACCTGAGGTCGTCCTGCTTATGACGTATGTCCAAAATGGCGTCTGCTCTTTGTCTTGCTCACCTTTGAGAGGTGGGCGGAGAGAGAGAAACTCGTGTCCGTATCAGTCACTTTTTTCTTTCTCTCTCTCTTCTAGTTAGCCTGGTGAACTTTTCCCCACAGGGTTTCAAGCCTTGTTTGCTCTAGTCTCCTCTTTCCACTTCCCTGCTGGTGTCTCGGGCTATTGAGGATCGGCTCACCTTGTGTTCCAGCGCTGGTGCGTTGAGTCTGCCGCTGGTGTCCCGAACTGCGGGCTCCCATGCTCTCCTTGAAGTTCCACTGTGAATCACTAGTTCCGGAAGAGTTTCCTCTGCTGTTTCTTCCCCTACTCTTCCTTGAACCTGCAGTATCTCCACTTTTATTAAACTGTCTCTCCCCAGACTATCAGTGTGCTGCCTTCCTATTCCGCCATCTTGCCCTGTCATTGTTTTTTTTTTAAATAATCATAACAAGTGCTAAGTGAAACAAGTGCTAGATATTTTCCTAATGCATTTAAAACTTATGTCCACATAGAATATGCCTATGAATGTTTATAGTAGTTTTATCTATAATGGCCAAAACAGAAAATAGGTAAGCTGCTGTTCAATAGGTAAATAGATAAATCCATTAAGATATATTGATATCACAGATAAGTATTCAGCATTCAAATATAAAATGTGACACCAGTTGGTATGCAGCACACCCCATTATCAGAGTACTTGGGTTTGATTCCAGGCTCTGGCTACTGATTCTGGTTCCCTGCAAATGCAGACTCTGGGAGGCCACAGTGACAATACAGGTAATTGCTCTCTTGCCACTCTCTGGAGTGCATTTCTGACCCCAGGCTTAAGCCCTGCATAGTTCTGGCCACTGTTGGACATTTGGAGAGTGAGCCAAAGGACAGGAGCTCTCAGTCTCTTTCTCTTTTTTCTGCTTCTCAAACAAAAAGGATAGAAAATTAGTTATCAAATCACAGAAAAACACAGGCCAATCTCAAATCAGTCTACGTGAAGCAAGAAAACCGACTTACTGTGTAATTGTATGACATTCTGGAAAAGCAAAACTAAAGATATGATAAATAGATTAGTGGTCGCCATGTGTTCTGGAGAAGGGTAAGGGAAAATAGGCAAATCACAGGGAATAGTTTATGGCAAGAAAACCATTGTAAATGATTTGGCAATAGTGGGTAAACTAAAACTATGAAAAAAAAAACCCCAATGTATGCAAATTTAAAAAAATTTAAAAGGTTAAAGAATCTAAAATATAAATACAAACT
The DNA here is from genome assembly GCA_949820135.1 of Sylvilagus floridanus. Lineage (NCBI taxonomy): Eukaryota > Metazoa > Chordata > Mammalia > Lagomorpha > Leporidae > Sylvilagus > Sylvilagus floridanus. The sequence goes on along the minus strand of OX463236.1, from coordinate 28,578,415 downwards.
GTATCAAAAGTATCCAACTGTATTATAAATTTATGAAACAATCTCACTAAGCAGGAGAAAGCTGATGACATAAGGAACTTTCCAAAACAATTTTTTTGTAAATAGCATTCTCTACATGATAAAGTTGTTTGCCATAAGGGAACAAGTTAAAAACTTTGAAACTACTATATAATGTGAATGTGTTTGTATAGCAATGTATTAATATCTATATCCATACATACACGCAAACACATACACACAGGAACTAACAAATAAACTGATAATAGATGATAGGATCAGTTTCTCACTATTTGGGTGAGAAGTTATAGATAATGAAAAGGAGGGGCCAGGAATCATCTGTGTAGTGATGGATTAAAGCTGGACACATCAGTAAGAATTTATATTTAGATGAACAGAATGCAAATGTTTACATAGTACAATATTTATTGATATGTGTGTGTTTCAATTTTCTAATTTTTAAAGTTAGCTTGCAACACCTATACATTTATAAGACCCACAGTGCACTATTTCAGCACACGCATATATCATCATACCAGGCATGTAGCCAATCAATTTCCTTACATCTTCTTTGTGATTTGAGCTTCCTGGCTCTTTTTTTCTAGTTCTTTATTCAGTACATATACATTACTATGAACTACACTCACTCCACTGTGGACACCCTAACACATTACCTCTATCCAATGGCATTTTGGTGCCTTCTATATAATTGTTCCCCAGATTTTCCAGCCTCTGCTCATCATAATTTTAAGCTCAGATAAACTATTTATTAGCACTCACATATGAAAGAGAGCATTTGGCATTTATCTGTGTCTGGATTATTTCTTGCATGTGTCTCCTTGCTTTGTCAGCTAATAGGGTTTAAAAGCAAAGTCATCTCAACAGTACGGAGCACCACAAAAATCAAAATCCTTGTTTGTTTGTTTGATTAGTAGTTTTTTAAAGATATATTTATTTGAAAGGCAGAATTAGAGAGAAAGAGAGAGAGACAGAGACATGTTTTCTATCTACTGGTTCACTATCCAAGTGGTTGTAACAGCTGGAGCTGGGCCAGTCCAAAGCCAGGAGCCAAAAGCTTCTTCCAGGTCTCCTACTTGTGTGCATGGTTCATGGTTCCATGGTTCCAAGGACTCTGCTGCTTGTCCAGGCACACGAGCAGGGAGCTGGATCAGAAGCAGACCAGCCAGGACACGAACTGGCACCTGTACAGGATGCCAGCACTGCAGACAGTGGTTTTACTTGCTAAGTCACAACACCAACCCCCAAATCCTTGTTTTGAATACAAATATCCAGAAAAGGAACCAGGGATGGTGGCGGGAATGGCTGTGTCTTGGATTGGAGGATCAAGTAAACAAGTTAAGGTTAGAACTTCTTGTAATGCCACGAGTTAAGGAAGTACTGAAAGACAGAGGGCAGAGGATAAGGTGGAGGAGCAGGAGGAGGAGGACTGAGGGGGAAGAGGAGGAACATTATTATCATTATGTAAGAGAGAGAGAGAGAAAGGAACAAACAGAAAGGGCTTCCATGTCCAAACCTGAACACTTTGAAACAAAATAAATGAAGTATGTTGGGCTGTAATACGAAGTATAATATAAAATCCGAGTCCATACTGAGAGGGAGAAAGGAAGGCAGTGAGGCAAAGAGGGAAGAGAGTAAGAATAATAGGAGATGGGGCCACACTGTGGAGTAATGGGTAAAACTGCCTCCTGCAGTGCAGGCATCCCATATGGGTGCCAGTTCAAGTCCTGGCTGCTCCACTTCCTATCCAGCACTCTGCTATGGCTTGGAAAAGCAGCACAAGATGGCCCAAGTCCTTGGGACCCTGAACTCCCATGGGAGACCAGGAAGAAGCTCTGGGCTTCTGGCTTTAGATTAGCGCAGCTCCTGCCACTGAGGCCATCTGGGGAGTGAGCCAGCAGAAGGAAGATCTCTCTCTCTCTCTCTATGCCTCTCCTTCTCTGTGTAACACTGACTTTCAAATAAAAAGATAAATATTTTAAAAATGAATGATAGGAGAGAGAGAAGGGGAGAGAAAGATCTTCTATCAGCAGATTCACTTTCCAAATGGCTGCAATGGCCTGGCCAGAGCTGGGCCAGGCTGAAGCCAGGAACGAGGAACTTCATCTGGGCCTTTCAAACACTTCAGCCATCTTCTGCCGCCTTCTCATGTGCATTAGCTAGGAGCTGGTTCAGAAGTGGAGCAACCGAGAATTGAACAGGCACCCATATAGGTCTGCCAGCATTGTAGGCAGTGATTTAACCCATGTGCCACAATACTGGCTCCTAAAATTAATTATTCTTAATAAAAAGTACTAACATAGGGCAGGTGTTCTATTTTCCAGTTGAAGCATGTATATTCTATAATCAGAATGCTGGGTTTGAGACCAAGTTCTGTTCCTGATTTCAGATTCCAGCTAACAAGCATCCTGGGAGGCAAAAGGTAATATTACAAGTGTTTATTTTCCGACTATACACAATGGAGACCTATATTGAGTTTCCTAACCCCCAACCTGGCTCACCCAGCCACAACCTTTGTGGGCACCTGGGGAGTGATTCAGCGGATGCAAGTTCACTCTCACACTCACTCTCTTTGCCTCTCAAAAATTTTTTCTATATAAAGCTTTTATTTAAAGATATAAATTTCCAAAATACAGCTTATGGATTACAATGGCTCCCCCCCACACAACTTCCCTTCCACCCGCTACCCTCCCCTTTCCCGCTCCCTCTCCCCTTCCAATCACATCAAGATTCATTTTCAATTCTCTTTATACACAGAAGATCAGTTTAGTACATATTACGTAAAGATTTCAACAGTTTGCCCTCACATAGAGACACAAAGTGAAAATACTGTTGGCGTACTAGTTATAGTATTAATTCACAATGTACAGCACATTAAGGACAGAGATCCTACATGACATATATTTTTTTAAATTGATTAATTTTCTATGCAATTTCCAATTTAACACCAAGGTTTTTTTTCATTTTTAAGTATCTTTATATACAGAAGATCGATTCAGTATATACTAAGTAAAGATTTCATCAGTTTGCACCCACACAGAAACACAAAGTTTAAAATACTGTTTCAGAACTAGTTATAGCATTACTTCACATTGGACAACACATTAAGGACAGATCCCACATGAGACATAAGTACACAGTGACTCCTTAAGTTGATTTAACTGTTTCAGTACTAGTTATAGCATTACTTCACATTGGAGAACACATTAAGGACAGATCCCTCATGAGATGTAAGTACACAGTGACTCCTGATGTTGATTTAACAATTTGACACTCTTGTTTGTGGCGTCAGTAATCTCCCTAGGCTTTAGTCATGAGTTGCCAAGGCTATGGAAGCCTTTAGGGTTCGCCGACTTCCATCATTCCAACAGGGTCATAGTCAAAGTGGAAGTTCTCTCCTCCCTTCAGAGAAAGGTACCTCCTTCTTTGATGGCCCCGTTCTTTCCACTGGGATCTCACTCGCAGAGGTCTTTCATGTAGGTCTTCTTTTTTTGTTGTTGTTTTTCAGAGTGTCTTGGCTTTCCATGCCTAAAATATTCTCATGGGCTCTTAAGCCAGATCTGAATGCCTTAAGGGCTGATTCTGAGGCCAGAGTGCTATTTAGGACATCTGTCATTCTAGGAGTCTTCTGTGTATCTCGCTTCCCATGTTGGATCATTTTCTCCCTTTTTCATTCTATCAGTTAGTATTAGCAGACACTAGTCTTGTTTGTGTGATCCCTTTGACTCTTAGACCTATCCGTGTGATCAACTGTGAACTGAAATTGATCACTTGGACTAGTGAGATGGCCTTGGTACATGCCACCTTGATGGGGTTGTATTGGAATTCCCTGGCCTGTTTCTAACTCCATCATTTGGGGCAGTTCCGATTGAGCATGTCCCAAATTGTACATCTCCTCCCTCTCTTATTCCCACTCTTATATTTCACAGGGATCACTTTTCAGTTAAAATTTAAACACCTAAGAATAATTGTTTGTTAATTACAGAGTTCAACCAATAGTACTAAAATAAAAAAATACTAAAATGGATAAAGTATTACATTGTACAACAGTCAGCACAAGAGCTGATCAAGTTACTGTTTCTCATAGTGTCCATTTCCCTTCAATAGGTTTCCCCTTTGGTGCTCAATTAGTTGTCACCAATCAGGGAGAACATCTGATATTTGTCCCTTTGGGACTGGCTTAATTCACTCAGAATGATGTTTTCCAGATTCCTCCATCTTATTGCAAATGACCAGATTTCATTGTTTTTGACTGTTGTATAGTATTCTATAGAGTACATTTCCCATAATTTCTTTATCCAAATGTATGCTTTGAATTCCCTGTGATCTTTTGCTGTGAGGTTCCCTTCGTTTACCTTCTTTCATGTTGATGGCTGTGTTTCTGTGTTTCTGTGTGTAACACATCTTTAAGCATCTTTTGCAGGGCTGGGCGAGTGGCAACAAATTCTTTCAATTTCTTTTTGCAGTGAAAGGTCTTTATTTCACCTTCATTCACAAATGAGAGCTTGGCAGGATATAATATTCTGGGCTGGCAGTTTTTCTCTCTTAGTACCTGGGCTATGTCTCGCCATTCCCTTCTAGCTTGTAGGGTTTCTGATGAGAAGTCTGCTGTGAGCCTAATGGGAGATCCTCTGAGATTGATCTGACTTTTCTCTCTTGCACATTTTAGGATCTTTTCTTTCTGTTTCACTGTGGTGAGTTTAATTACAACGTGTCGTGGTGAGGATCTCTTTTGGTCATGTTTCCTAGGGGTTCTATGAGCTTCCTGTACTAGGATGTTTCTGTCCTTCTCCAAAACTGGGAAATTTTCTGCTATTATCTCACTAAAAAGGCATTCTAATCCTTTCTCCCTCTCCATGCCTTCAGGAACTCCTAGAATTCGAATGTTGGGTTTTTTAATAGTATCCTGTAGATTCCCAAAAATATTTTTAGATTTCTAATTTCCTCTTCTTTTCTTTGGTTTGACTGTATATTTTCCTGTGCTCTGTCTTCTAAGTCCGATATTCTCTCTTCTGCCTCACCCATTCTGTTTGTAAGGCTCTGTAATGTGTTTTTCATTTGATCTATTGAATTCTTCACTTCATTATGATTTCTCGTCACTATCACAGTTTCATGTTCTACTAGTTGTTTTATTTCATCTTGATTCCTCCTTAATATTTCGTTTTCACAAGAGAAATTTTCTACCTTGTCCATTAAGGATTTCTGTAGTTCAAGAATTTGTTTTTGAGTACTTCTTAGTGTTCTTATCAATTTTTTGAGATCCGCTTCTTGCATTTCTTCTATCTCATCATCTTCGTAATCTTGAATTGGGTTGTCTTTTTCATTTGGGGTGTCATAGTGTCTTTCTTGTTCTTGTTACCTTGGTTTTTGCGTTTGTTGTTTGGCATATTAGTTTCTTCACTGTGGTGTTTTTTCTTGGTATACTATGACTCTAGATAAGTGGACTGTCTGCTTTCAATGGAGCCTTAGAGGCTTGAGATGGGTGTGGCCTGAGAGCTCTGTTTGTTTCCTCAGGGTTGAGGGTCTGCCAAAGGTGACACTCCCAGGTTAGGCGTGGTAAATCTCTCTCTGTTTCTTTCTTTATTTTTGATTCAAAAGGGAAGTAATTCCACACAGCTGAATGGAATTGGGGGTGGTTAGCAGGCAAATGATATACCCACAGGAGCCAGAGATCCGAAGCTCTTTCCCAAGGATCACAGAGGGAATCTCTGTGGCCTTCAGTGTGGGTTCAAATTCTCCTGCAGTCTCACCACTGGCTACCAAGGCTACCGAACTGTAGCGTCTCTGGAGAGTACTCATGTGGTGAATTCCGTGAGTTCTCTCCCCCACCGTGTCTTTTTCACAGTCTCAGTTCATTAGCACCACACATGCATTAGGTTCTAATCTCCTGTTTTTTCACCCCCACGCCCAGAGTCAGGTTTTTCTGCTAGGCTCAGGGCCAGTGCAGACCTGAGGTTGCCCTGCTTATGACGTATGTCCAAAATGGTGCCTCCTCTTTGTCTTGCTCACCTTTGAGAGGTGGGCGGAGAGAGAGAAACTTGTGTCCGTATCAGTCACTTTTTTCTTTCTTTCTCTCTTCTAGTTAGCCTGGTGAACTTTTCCCCACAAGTTTTCAAGCCTTGTTCGCTCTAGTCTCCTCTTTCCGCTTCCCTGCTGGTGTCTCGGGCTATTGAGGTTCGACTCACCTGGCGTTCCAGCGCTGGTGTGTTGAATCTGCCACTGATGTCCCGAACTGCCGGCTCCCACGCTCTCCTCGAAGGTCCACTGTGAATCACTAGTTCTGGAAGAGTTTCCTCTGCAGTTTCTTCCCCTACTCTTCCTTGAACCTGCAGTATCTCCACTTTTATTAAACTGTCTCTCCCCGGACTATCAGTGTTCTGTCTTCCTATTCCACCATCTTACCCTACTCTCCAAAGCCATATTCTAGAAGAGGTAGTCATTTTGTTGAGTCAGAAATCATTTCACCTTCAGAAGACCAATGGTGACACTAACTGTGTGAAAATGTTGACACCTTAGCAATCCACCTGACTGATGAGCATGTATGAAGGACTGTGGGGGTAGTGGGCTCTGTAGTGCAGCAGGTTAAACTGAGACTTTGCATGTCTGCATCTCATATTGGAGTCCCTGATTCAAATGCTAGCTACTCTGTGCTTCCAATCCAGTTTCCTGCTAATTTGCCTGGGAGACACCAGACAATGGCCCAAGTGCTTGATTCCCTGCCACACATGTGTGAGACCTGGATGGGTTTACTGGCTCCTGGCTTTTGCCTGGACCAGCCCTGGCTACTGGGGCCAGCGCTGTGGCATAGTGGGTAAAGCCGCTGCCTGCAGTGCCAGCGTTCCTTATGGGTGCCAGTTCGAGTACTGGCTGCTCCACTTCCAATCCAGCTCTCTGCTATGGCCTGGGAAAGCAATAGAAGATGGCCCACGTCCTTGGGCCCCTGCACCCATATGGGAGACCTGGAAGAAATCCTGGCTCCTGGCTTCGGATTGGTGCAGCTCCAGCCATTATGGCCATCTGGGGAGTGAACCAGCAGATGGAAGTCCTCTCTCTCTCTCTTCCTCTCCTCTCTCTGGGTAACTCTGACTTTCAAGTAAATAAATAAATCTTTAAAAATTAATAAATAAATATTAAGCACTTGAACTCACTAATATACTTAACTCAAATTATGTTTTGTTTGAAAACTTTGACTTCTTATAAGTGTATAATACTTTAATTCAGGAATTTTATTTTACCTGAGTAAAATAATAAATTTTTTGTTTACCTGTTTCTAAATGTTAACGATTTTGCTAATTTTAAAATATGGCATGTAAGTTGTTGAAATCTATGATTAGTATAGAGTTGGTCCTCTGTATATAAAGTCATACTAAAAATTAACCATAATGAAGGAGATGGGAGAGGGGATGAGAGGTGGGATGGGAACCAGGGGGACTATGGGGGAAAGAAACACTATATTCCTAAATCTTTATCTATGTAAAAATACATTCATTAAATAAAATTTTTTTTAAAATATGGCATATAATTAGTTTATAAATTTACATTTTTAATCTCTTATATACCGTTAGACATTTCTTATGTTTACAGGAACTTGGAAAATATAATACAAATTCTCATGCTAGTAATTAGACTTCTCAAATTTCTCTTCATGGTTTTAGAAGTTTCCATTTTAGCTTAAACTAAACATAGAAAGAATCCTTGATGAGATGGTATATGTTTTATAAAAAGTAAGCATGCTATAAAAGTCTCTTTTGTTGTGCTTCATCTGAGAAAAGAGGATTTGATAACTTTAATGAGACCATAATAAAGGATTGGCCATTATCTAGGGTTTTAAATTTCAAAAATCATTTGAATTGCCGTTGTTCCATTTGTAGGAACCCCTGACACAGAGCCCTTGTTCTCAACTCTAACAGGATTATTCATACAAAATGAATATACGTTTCTTTGTGATTAAACAACACTGTTTGTTCATATAAGCTCCCACCTACTCTGCTTCTTTGCAGTACTGATTTGGAGCTATGGCTTAATTCTGTATAGGCTTATCATGTTAAATCTTGTGAATATCTCATTTCTATTTTCCCTATCTGTATAACACATTAATTGATAATAATTTTTTTAATTTCTTTTTTTCTTTTTTTTTATAACGCTTTTATTTAAAGAATATAAATTTCCAAAATACAGCTTATAGATTACAATGGCTTCCCCCCCCATAACTTCCCCCCCACCCGCAACCCTCCCCTTTCCCACTCCCTCTCCCCTTGCTTCACATCAAGATTCATTTTCAATTCTCTTTATATACAGAAGATCAGTTTACTATATATTAAGTAAAGATTTCAACAGTTTGCCCTCACATAGCAACACAAAGTGAAAAATACTGTTGGAGTACTAGTTATAGTATTAATTCACAATGTATAGCACATTAAGGACAGAGATCCTACATGATATATATTTTTTTAAAAAATTGATTAATTTTCTAGGCAATTTCCAATTTAACACCAAGATTTTTTTTTCATTTTTAATTATCTATATACAGAAGATCGATTCAGTATATACTAAGTAAAGATTTCATCAGTTTGCACCCACACAGAAACACAAAGTGTAAAATACTGTTTCAGTGCTAGTTATAGCATTACTTCACATTGGATAACACATTAAGGACAGATCCCACATGAGACGAAAGTAAACAGTGACTCCTGATGTTGATTTAACAATTTGACACTCTTGTTATGGCCTCAGTAATCTCCCTAGGCTCTAGTCATGAGTTGCCAAGGCTATGGAAGCCTTTAGGGTTCGCTGACTTCAATCTTATTCCGACAGGGTCATAGTCAAAGTGGAGGTTCTCTCCTCCCTTCAGAGAAAGGTACCTCCTTCTTTGATGGCCCCATTCGTTCCACTGGGATCTCACTCACAGAGATCTTTCATTTAGGTCTTCTTTTTTTTCCAGAGTGTCTTGGCTTTCCATGCCTAGAATATTCTAATGGGCTCTTGAGTTAGATCTGAATGCTTTAAGGGCTGATTCTGAGGCCAGAGTGCTATTTAGGACATCTGTCATTCTAGGAGTCTTCTGTGTATCTCGCTTCCCATGTTGGATCATTCTCTCCCTTTTTGATTCTATCAGTTAGTATTAGCAGACACTAGTCTTGTTTGTGTGATCCCTTTGACTCTTAGACCTATCAGTGTGATCAATTGTGAACTGAAATTGATCACTTGGACTAGTGAGATGGCCTTGGTACATGCTACCTTGATGGGGTTGTATTGGAATTCCCTGGCCTGTTTCTAACTCCATCATTTGGGGCAGTTCCGATTGAGCATGTCCCAAATTGTACATCTCCTCCCTCTCTTATTCCCACTCTTATATTTCACAGGGATCACTTTTCAGTTAAAATTTAAACACCTAAGAATAATTGTTTGTTAATTACAGAGTTCAACCAATAGTACTAGAATAAAAAATTACTAAAATGGATAAAGTATTACATTGTACAACAACAGTCAGCACAAGAGCTGATCAAGTTACTGTTTCTCATAGTGTCCATTTCCCTTCAATAGGTTTCCCCTTTGGTGCTCAATTAGTTGTCACCAATCAGGGAGAACATCTGATATTTGTCCCTTTGGGACTGGCTTAATTCACGCAGAATGATGTTTTCCAGATTCCTCCATCTTATTGCAAATGACCAGATTTCATTGTTTTTGACTGTTGTATAGTATTCTATAGAGTACATGTCCCATAATTTCTTTATCCAAATGTATGCTTTGAATTCCCTGTGATCTTTTGCTGTGAGGTTCCCTTCGTTTACCTTCTTTCATGTTGATGGCCGTGTTTCTGTGTTTCTGTGTGTAACACATCTTTAAGTATCTTTTGCAGGGCTGGGCGAGTGGCAACAAATTCTTTCAATTTTTGTTTGTTATGAAAGGTCTTTATTTCACCTTCATTCACAAATGAGAGCTTGGCAGGATATAATATTCTGGGCTGGCAGTTTTTCTCTCTAAGTACCTGGGCTATGTCTTGCCATTCCCTTCTAGCTTGTAGGGTTTCTGATGAGAAGTCTGCCGTGAGTCTAATTGGAGATCCTCTGAGATTGATCTGACTTTTCTCTCTTGCACATTTTAGGATCTTTTCTTTCTGTTTCACTGTGGTGAGTTTAATTACAACGTGTCATGGTGAGGACCTCTTTTGGTCATGTTTACTAGGGGTTCTATGAGCTTCCTGTACTAGGATGTCTCTGTCCTTCTCCAAAACTGGGAAATTTTCTGCTATTATCTCACTAAAAAGGCATTCTAATCCTTTCTCCCTCTCCATGCCTTCAGGAACTCCTAGAACTCGAATGTTGGGTTTTTTAATAGTATCCTGTAGATTCCCAACAATATTTTTTAGATTTCTAATTTCCTCTTCTTGTCTTTGGTTTGACTGTATATTTTCCTGTGCTCTGTCTTCTAAGTCCGATATTCTCTCTTCTGCCTCACCCATTCTGTTTGTAAGGCTCTCTAATGTGTTTGTCATTTGATCTATTGAATTCTTCACTTCATTATGATTTCTCGTCACTATCACAGTTTCATGTTCTACTAGTTGTTTCATTTCAGCTTGATTTCTCCTTAATATTTCATTTTCACGAGAGAGATTTTCTACCTTGTCCATTAAGGATTTCTGTAGTTTAAGAATTTGTTTTTTAGTACTTCTTAGTGTTCTTATCAATTTTTTGAGATCCGCTCCTTGCATCTCTTCTATCTCATCATCTTCGTAATCTTGAATTGGGGTGTCTTTTTCATTTGGGGATGTCATAGTGTCTTCCCTGTTCTTATTACCTCGGTTTTTGCGTTTGTTGTTTGGCATATTGGTTTCTTCACTGTGGTGTTTTTTTCTTGTTATACTATGACTCTAGATTAAGTGGACTGTCTGCTTTTGATGGAGCCTTAGAGGCTTGAGATGGGTGTGGCCTGAGAGCTCTGTTTGGTTCCTCAGGGTTGAGGGTGTGTCAAAGGAGACACTCCCAGGTTAGGCGTGGTAAATCTCTCTCTGTTAGGTTTTTTTTTTTTTTTTTTTTTTGGTTCCAAAGGGAAGTAATTCCACACAGCTGAATGGAATTGGGGGTGTTTAGCAGGCGAATGATATACCCACAGGAGCCAGAGTTCGGAAGCTCTTCCCCAAGGACCAGAGAAGGAATCTTTGTGGCCCTTTGTGTGGGCTGAGATTCTCCTGTAGTCTCCCACTGGGCTGCCAAGGCTACTGAACTGTAGCGTCTCTGGAGAGTACTCACATGAATTCGTGATTTCCGTGAGTTCTCTCCCCCACCGTCTCTTTTTTCACAGTCTCAGTTCATTAGCACCACACATTCATTAGGTTCTAATCTCCTGTTATTTCACCCCTCCCACCCAGAGTCAGGTTTTTCTGCTAGGCTCAGGGCCGGTGCTGACCCGAGGTCGCCCTGCTTATGACGTATTCCAAAATGGCGCCTGCTCTTTGTCTTGCTCACCTTTGAGAGGTGAGCGGAGAGAGAGAAGCTCTTGTCCGTATGGGTCACTTTTTTTTTTTTTCCCTCTCTCTCTCTCTCTTCTAGTTAGCCTGGTGAACTTTTCCCTGCAGGGTTTCAAGCCTTGTTCGCTCTAGGCTCCCTTTTCCGCTTCCCTGCTGGTAATTCGGGCTATTGATGTTCTGCTCACCTCGCGTTCCAGCGCTGGTGTGTTGAATCTGCTGCTGGTGTCCCAAACTGCGGGCTCCCACGCTCTCCACGCAGGTCCACTGTGAATCATCAGTTCCAGAAGGGTTTTCTCTGCTGTTTCTTCCCCTACTCTTCCTTGAACCTGCAGTATCTCCACTTTTATTAAACTGTCTCTCCCCAGACTATCGGTGTGCTCCCTTCCTATTCCGCCATCTTGCCGCTCTCCCTTTTTTTCTTTTTTTATAAAGCTTTTATTTAAAGAATATAAATTTCCAAAATACAGCTTATGGATTACAATGGCTTCCCCCCCCATAACTTCCCTCCCACCTGCAACCCTCCCCTTTCCCGCTCCCTCTCCCCTTGCATTCACATCAAGATTCATTTTCAATTCTCTTTATATACAGAAGATCAGTTTAGTACATATTACGTAAAGATTTCAACAGGATCGGTGCTGTGGCTCACTTAGTTAAAAACCATTTAGAAGCAATTTAGCTCTTCTGAAAACATTCTGTTAAACAAGTTAAGGCAAGTAAAGAAGACTTTTAATGGTGAGTCGGAACAAGATTATGATAGTATTGTTGACTGTATTTTACTTATTGGAGAACATTTTGAGTAAACATAGAAAATTCAATCCATTAATATACCAGGTACATTGGTAAGTCTAATAATGTTTCATAGTTATGAGCAGATCTGAAATTACTTTTTTTTTAAGGACACTCTGATTCAGGGCAGAAATGGAAGTATAATTAAATACCTTTGATCAACTAAATTAAATTGAACATAATTAAATATACAATCGCACACAATTTCATTCTATACACTATGCTTTTCATTAATCTTTTAAAAAATTTATTTATGTATTTTAACTGAAAGGCACAGTAACATAAGAGAAGGAGAGACAGAGACAGATCTTCCATCCGCTGATTCACTGTCCAGATGCCTACAACAGCTAGATCTCGACCAGATTATAGTCAAGAGCCAGAAACTCCAACTGATCTCCCATGTGGATGGCCGGGGTTCCAAGCAGGTCAGCTAAATTCTGCCACTTCCCAAGGTGCATTCACAGGAAACTTCATTAGAAGCAGTGCAACTGGGCCTTGAACCATCCCAAGCAGTGACTTAACCCACTGTGCCATGACACCAGTCCCTTTTCACTAATATTTACAAAGAGAAGATGGCAAGATTAGGATCAATAATGAGTGCTCCTTTAATAAATAAAATAAATCATTGAGGGGCCGGCACTGCGGAGCAGTGGGTTAATGCCCTGGTCTGAAACGCTGGCATCCCATATGGGTGCCATTTCTACTCCTGGCTGCTCCTCTTCTAATCCAGCTCTCTGCTATGACCTGGGAAAGCAGGAGAGGATGGCCCACATCCTTGGGTTCCTGCACCTGAGTGGAAGACCCAGAAGAAGCTCCTGGCTCTTGGCTTCGGATTGGTGCAGCTCCTCCCGTTATGGCCAGTTGGGGGGTGAACCAGCGATGGAAGACCTCTCTTTCTCTCTCTCTCTCTCTGCCTCTCCTCTCTCTGTGTAACTCTGACTTTCAAATACATAAATAAATCTTTTAAAAAATAAAATCATTGAATATGGATAATAATTCAAACATTGAATAATTCTACTAGAAATGTTCAGGCATATCTGATGCAGATTATTATTAAAGGGTCCTACCTTGGTGCAGGCATTGTGGAGTAGGGGATTAAACCACCAGTTAGAATCTGGTCATCCCATATTTCAGTGTTTGTTTGATACCTGTCTGCTACATTTCCAATCCAATTCCCTGCTGATGTCCAACAGATATCAACATCATACTTGGGCCCCTACCACTCAAGTGGGGCACCTTCATGAATGGAGTTCAGGCTTGGGCCTAACCCAGCCCCTGTTGTTTCAGTCAATTGGGAAGTAAATCAGCATTTCAAATAAAAGAATAAATCATTAATTAAAAAAAATCCTACTTAATGGGAAGGGAACCATTAGGTAATTTGAATATCTTTAATCCAAACTCTTAAGTACACAACAATCTCATCCAGAACACCTCTGACCACCATTCTATGACCGTTTACTCAGTGATATCAACCTAAACTCTTTAAAAGGTGCCAGCACCCTGCTTAATAATACTTAAAGTCTTGTCTTTTTTTTATAATTGCCTGAAACCTTCAACTTTAAATATTCCAAATTGCACAAAAGAATGTCAATTATAAATCTACTCCTCCTGTATGTTATTAATTTATTTCTTCATTAATTCAGCTAATCTCTCACTTGTATATCTAGTAGTCAAAGTTTATATCAGATCCTCAAAGTAAAAATATATATTAAAAATCTCATTCTTTGAAATATGAGCAAGCCAGATTAACAAGCAATAGTATCAATTCTGTGAAGGAAGTACATTCAAAGATCCTGTAGACATTAAATAAAATAATTCCTGACTCAAGAGTGGGGTGGGATGTTAAGAAAGCCTTCAAAGAGAAAAGCACCTCTGACTAGAGCAGCTGTTTTGAATGCAGACAGGAACAGAATTTCCTGAAGGATTATAATTTGCATGAGGACTGAATGAATGGAAGTGTCATGCAGATGCTTATAAAATATTGTTACTGTTCTCATTCATTCATTTTTTCTTTCCAGACTATACATACCTGTGCCTAGTACTGTTATTATTTCTAAATACTCTTATTGGCTTCCTCTTTATAAAAAAAAAAAGTGGTGTTTAAACTGCACAAAACAATTCATGTAGCCAGAGTACCAACAGATTTGTTTTCTATACAAAAAGCAATGATAAATTCATGATTTTTCACCCATAAATATTTTATTTGAGATACACAAATATGCATTTTATAAACACAAATTTAGGAGCATAGTGATCTTTCGCACTCCACCCTGCTTTTCCACCCTTTTTCCTCCTACCTCTTCTATTCCCATTCTTATTTTTTGTTATGATCTATTTTCAATTAACACACATAAGATTAACCCTATACTAAATAAAGAGTTAAACAGCATGAAGAACATGTCCTCAACAGTCAAGACAAAGACTGTTCAAAGTGTGATTTTCCCTTCTATACAGGACCATTTAGATACTCTATTAGTTACCACTAACCAGGGAGAACATATGGTATTGGTCCTTTTGGGACTGGCTTATTTCGTAAGTATAATGTTTTCCAGTTGCATCCATTTTGTTGCATAGGAAACAATTTCATTTTCTTTGCCTTGTGTATTCCATGATGTACATATCCCTCAGAAATCTGAATATAAACCTACCATATATGGCTTAGCTATCCCACTCATGGGAATTTATCCTAACCAAAGAAATCAGCATCTGAAAGAATTATCTGTACCCCATGTTACCTGCAGTTACCCTAATCTACTGTTGGTAGGAATGTAAACTGGTACAGCCACTGTGGAAGACAATATGAAGATACCTCAAAAATCAGAATATAGACCTACTATATGATTCAGCCATCCCACTCCTGGGACTTTACCCAAGGGAAATGAAATCAGCACATGAAAGTGTTATCTGTACACTCACGTCTATTTCAGCTCAAATCACAATAACTAAGATATGGAATCAATCAAATGTCTGTCAACTGAAGAAAGTTTAGAGCATGGATTGGAGGGAAGGTAGGGGGTGAAGTATCACTATGTTCCTAAACCTGTATATATGAAATACATGAAATTTGTATAACTTAAATAAAATTTTAAAAAAAAAGATGCAGGAAGATACTAGGGACTCTACATAGAAGAACTCTCTTTTCATCAAATGCATTTAGATTGGATAATAAGTCTTTATTATTATAAAAAATGGTATGAATATTACATCCCTGAATAATACTGAGTATAAGACAAGAACGCTTTTGTCCCAACATTGTGATCATTGTCATGAATCCCATATTTTGTAATATCAGTATCCCTATTATCAAGAAAAAACAGTTTATATATGTGTGTATATGATGTGGCAAAATGTTAAAAATTTATAAGTTTTAAAATTAAAAATGTAAATTTATGAAAATGGAAGAACAAAAGAAATTGCCATTCTGAAAAAGTCAGGTTTACATTGTATGTCACAAGAGCTTGTACTTGTTTGGATTTGGTTGGATCAGTTTTGTGTTATCTTATGGCAAGTATGTGCATGACTGTGACCCAGAACAGTAACTAGTTAGTGGATTATTCCAAGCTAAGGTTATCCAGAAAGTATAGAAATATAATCACCTGTCTGATGGATTCTTTGCCTGTTGGTGCTATGATTTGGATATGAATTGAGTGTATCCTGCAAAGGTTTATGTGCTAAAACTGATCCTTATTTCAAGGTATTAGCCAGGTGGAAACTTAATCTGACTTTGATATTTAGCAGTGAGACTTTCCAGAGCGGATTAAGGATATATAAGACCAACAGCATGGAGTTCTAACAACTTCTTCATTAAGAAACATTATTTATTTGAGATAGAGAGCCCTTCCAACCACTGGATCACCCTCCAAATATCCCCAAAAATCAGGCGTTGGCTAGGGCCAACACTGGGAGCTGAAACTCAATCTAGGTGTCTCATGTCAGTGGTAGGGAACCAACTATTTGGAGAGTAATTGTAGTCAGCAGTCAAACACATAAACTCCTCCTGCATATACTCTCATTATTTTAATACCAGTGGCTTTATGAAAAGCAGGAAAGAGGCCACAGGACCCTCTTGTCCCAACATACACTTAGTTTCCCAGTCTCTCTGCAATTGATACAGAGCACTTGCTTTTAATTTTGCTAGTGAGAAAGCCTCACCTGATGTTTGACCTCTCATTTTTGAACCTCCTGAGTTGTGAGCAAAAATAAACTTTTTTTTAAAACTGAGCCAGTCTAATGGAGTTTCCAACATATGTAGAAATAATATAAAGACAACTGGAATATGAGGGGAAGGCAAAAGAACCTATATAGCAATAAGGTTTCTATATCATAGCTCAGGTGACAAAATATTGGTAATAAAATTTTTCTCAGTCTGTGATTTTGTGCTATTGGCAATAGAAAATGGACTAATGCAATCAGTAAGTGAAAAAAGAAAAGTTCAAAACTGCTTTGTTGGGGTTAAACATGTGTGAGTGCTTTCCAAATTATTAATAATGACACCAGTGTGAGATTAGAATGTGGAGAAGGTGGAATTGTTATATACTGTGGATTAATGTGTGATGTAATACAATCATTTTGGAAAATAGCTTGGCTGTAACTATTAAGACTGATGCTATTACCAAGTAACTCGTCTTCTAGTATAATCCAAAAGAATTGATTTCTTAGTTTACTAATAAGAATGCAAAAGAGTTTACTTAGCACTATGTGAAATAAACACAAACTGATTAATGCCTATCAACATTACATAAAATTACATAAAATAAATATATAAAATAAAATATATAAAATATAACATTACATAAAATACTTCTTAGGTAGTATTTTAAAAATACCACAATGATAAAGAAGGAATAACTGCTACATCTACAACATGAATAAATGAAACCTGCATAATGATGAATATAAACCCAGTCTATAATGTATTGTTTATTTATATCAAATGCAAAAGTAAGCCAATCTAGTGGGCTGTATGTAAATAAGGATAATGCTTACTTTTTGCCTATTTATTGACTGTGAGATTTTCAATGCTGGGTTTTTACTATTTTTGACTTTGTTATATGGTTTATCCATTTGGTGAGAATCAATTCAACCATACACTTTTTTCTTACTTTTATATACGGGTTATACTTCAATAAGATTTTTAAAAATTCTTTAAGATGTTAAATAAAGATTAGGATTACAAAATAAATAAAATAAATTCAATGGAAGAATAATTCAGAGTTTTCTAAAGCACAATTCCAACTCTGCAATCAAGAACAATTTCTGTGAGAAAGGGAAGAGAATGATCTAAAGAAATTACTGATGTTGTATTATAACCTCAAATTGTGAAATAAAATGCTTCAACTTCAGAAATACTAATGCATACAAATGTTGAAAATATGGGGCATTGTTTGAGTCATTAAGAATGGCCTTGGAAAGTCCAGAGCAAGACTGGGAATTTTGAAAAGTGCTTTAAGTAATGAAGTATGTTTGAAGCTTTAGCGTAGTAACAAGATGAACAAAGAAATGATAAATCAATACAATCAGATTTATTAGAGTAACAAATGTGTAGGTTTTATATTTCTCCTCTTTTATGCCAATACATTCCTCTTCAAATATGAAGTTGTGGCATATGCATGGTAAAAAACAGAAAATATGGGTTCAAGTTGTTATTTTCATCTGGGCTCAAAATCACAGACAAGGGATTGAAAAACTATGACCTTGAGGCCAAATCCAGCCAGCTGCCTGCTTTTGCAAATAAAGTTTTACTGGAGCACAGCTGCTCTTTTTCATGCACATATTGAACATATCTTCTTTTATGACATAGGCAAAGGTAGTTAGCCTAGGCAGAGATGGTAGAATTGACAATGCTGAAAATGTTTACTGTCTGTCCCTTTGTAGGAAGTTTGCCAACTGCTGGGAAATATTGGAAAAAACATTTTTGAGCTTCTGAAACTTACTAGAGTAGTTTTGGATATAGATTTGTAGTCTGTGTTGAATCTAAAAGCAGGAGAGGAGTTATCTGAAAAGGATACCTTTTTGTTGATGTTGTTGTTGTTTTTCCCAGAAACCTTTTATTTAAGGTATAGAAAGTTCATGCATTGCATAAACACAACTTTAGGAACATAGTGACAGTGATTCTTCCCACCATAACCACCCTCACACTCCCACTCCCACATTTCTTCCTTCTCCTTCTCCTATTTCCATTCTTATTTTTTATTGAGATCTATTTTCAATTAACTTCATACACATAATATTAACTCTATACTACGTAAAGGATTCAACAAACAGTATGAAAAAATTCATCACCAATTTTTTGATTTCTCTTTTGATTTCTTCTGTGACCCAATGTTCATTCAGGAGCATGATGGTCAGTCTCCATGTGTTTTCATATGTTCTAGAGATTCTTGAGTTGTTGATTTCTAGTTTCATTCAATTGTTTTCAGAGAAGATGCATGTATTAGTTCTATTTTTTGAGTATTCTGAGATTTGCTTTATGGCCTGGCTGTGGTCTATTCTAGAGAAATTTCCATGCACTGGTAAGAATGTATATTCTACAACTGTAGGATGAAAAGTTCTGAAAATATCTGTTAGGCCCATTTCATTTGTAGTGTGAATTAATTGTTGGTTCCTTGCTGATTTTCTGTCTAGTTGATCTGTCCATTGCTGAAAGTGGGGTATTGAAGTTCCCCATTACTATGATATGGGAGTCTATGTCTCACTTTAGATACATTAACATTTCATTAAATAGCCTGGTGCCCTGTAATTAGGTATGCATACATTTATTATAGTCACATATTCCTGTTTAATTGGTCCCTGAAATTGCATCATGCCCTTGTCTCTTTTAACAGTTTTTCTGTTAAAGTCTATTTTGTCTGATGTTAGGATGGCTACACCAGCTCTTTTTTGGTTTCTGTTACCATGGAATCTTTTTCCATTCTTTCACTCTCAGTCTGTGTGTATCTTTGCTGGTGAGTTGTGTTTCTTGTAGGCAGAAATAGATTTTTTTCCCATTCAGCCAATCTGTATCTTTGAACAGGAGAGTTGAGGTTATTTACATTCAAAGTGACTATTGATAAATAATGACTTGGCACTCCCATTTTCCCATAAGTATTCCTATTGTTTACTTTGGATTTCCTTTGCACTTTTACTGGATTTTCTGGCTTCAACTTCTTTCGTAGTAATGACGTGTTTCTGTGTGTAGCATAACCTTAAGCTTCTAATGTAAAGCTGGACAACTGATGACAAATTCTTTCAATTTATGCTTGTTATGGAAGGTCTTTATTTCATTTGCATTCATAAATTATTTTTGTAGTGTATAGTATTGTAGGTTGAAAGATTTTTTTTTTCTCTTAAGATTTGGAATATATCTCGCCTTCTCTTCTGGTATGTAGGGTTTCTGATGAGAAGTCAGCTGTGAGTCTAATTGGAGATCTTCTGAAAGTAGTCTGTCATTTCTGTCATGTATGTATTAGAAACTTTTCTTTATGTATTTTTATATTTTTTTAACTTTTAGTAAATAAATATAAATTTCCAAAGTACAAATTTTGGATTATAGCAGCTATTTCCCCCCATAACTTCCCTCCCACCCGCAACCATCCCATCTCCCACTCCCTCTCCCATCTCATTCACATCAAGATTTATTTTCAATTATCTTTATATACAGAAGTTCAATTTAGTATGTATTAAGTAAAGATATCAACAGTTTGCACCCACACAGAAACACAAAGTATAAAGTACTGTTTGAGCACTAGTTATACCATCAATTCACATACATAGTACAACACAAAAAGACAGAGATCCCACATAGGGAGTAAGTGCACAGTGACTCCTGGTGTTGATTTAACAATTGACACTCTTATTGATGATGTCAGTAATCACCCAAGTCTCTTCTCATGAGCTGCCAAGGCTGTGTATGGAAGCCTCTTAAGTTCACCAACTCCGATCTTATTTAGACAAGGCCATAATCAAGCTGGACATTCTCTCCTCCTTTCAGAGAAAGGTACCTCCCTCTTTGATGGCCCATTCTTTCTTCTGGGATCTCACTTTCATTTAGGTAATTTTTTTTAACCACAGTGTCTTGGCTTTCCATGCCTGAAATACTCTCATGGGCTTTTTAGCCAGATCCGAATGCCTTAAGGCTGATTCTGAGGCCAGAGTGCTGTTTAGGACATCTGCCATTCTGAGTCTGCTGTGTATCCCACTTCCCATATTGGATCATTCTCTCCTTTTAAATTCTATCAGTTAGTATTAGCAGACACTAGTCTTGTTTATGTGATCCATTTGACACTTAATCCTATCATTATGTTCAATTCTGAACTGAAACTGCTCACTTTGACTAGTGAGATGGCACTGGTACATGCTACCTTGAAGGGATTGGATTGGAATCCCCTGGCATGTTTCTAACGCTACCATTTGGGGCAAGTCAGACTGATCATGTGCCAAACTGTACATCTCCTCCCTCTCTTACTCCCACTCTTATATTTAATAGGGATCACTTTTCAGTTAAATTTAAACACCTAAGAATAATTGTGTGTTAATTAAAGAGTTCAACCAATGGTATTAATTAGAACAAAAAAATACTAAAAGGGATATAGTATTAAGTTGTTCATCAACAGTCTGGACAGGGGCTGATCAAGTCATTGTTTCTCTTAGTGTCCATTTCACTTCAACAAGTTTCCTCTTAGGTGCTCAGTTAGTTGTCACTGATAAGGGAGAACATATGATATGTGTCCCTTTGGAACTGTCTTATTTCACTCAGCATGATATTTTCCAGATTCCTCCATTTTTTTTTGCTAATGACCAGATTTCATTTTTTTTACTGCTGTATAGTATTCTATAGAGTACATATCCCATAATTTCTTTATCCAGTCATCCGTTGATGGGCATTTAGGTTGATTCCATGTCTTAGCTATTGTGAATTGAGCTGTAATAAACATTGAGGTGCAGACAGTTTTTTTGTTTGCCAATTTAATTTCCTTTGGGTAAATTCCCAGGAGTGGGATGGCTGGGTTGAATGGTAGGGTTATATTCAGGTTTCTGAAGAATCTCCAAACTGTCTTCCATAGTGACTTTACCAGTTTGTATTCC
This sequence comes from Sylvilagus floridanus, assembly GCA_949820135.1. Classification (NCBI taxonomy): domain Eukaryota; kingdom Metazoa; phylum Chordata; class Mammalia; order Lagomorpha; family Leporidae; genus Sylvilagus; species Sylvilagus floridanus. The sequence goes on along the minus strand of OX463236.1, from coordinate 28,557,084 downwards.
CTCCAACAGTGGATTAGTGTGCCTTTTTCCCCACATCCTTGCCAGTGTCTGTTGTTGGTAGGTTTCTGTATGTAAGCCATTCCAACCAGAGTGAGGTGAAACCTCATTTTTAGGGTAACTTTTACCTTTTCATTATTTTACATTCCTTATTGAATTCATGTGTGATACAAATTGATGAACTCTTTTCTTACTATAAACTTAATCTTCTGTGTATAAAGTTAATTGCAAATAAATCTTAGTGTAAAATAAGACTGGGAATAGGAGAGGGAGGAAGAAGAGGGGTGGGAATGTGATGAGAGGAATCATTGTATTCCTCAAGTTGTACTTATGAAATGCATGAAGTTTGTATTCCTTACATTAAGGTTTCTCTGGAAAAAAAAATTCATGTCAGAGAGGAAGATAACTGACAACAGACAGAAGTTGTTTGCATACTGCATAGTGGAACTCAAATTCCGTAGTGACTGTCTCACTCATTAGGAACACACTGAGCACCTACTTAGTTCCAGGTCTTTTTATTCTTTCCTGGACTACAGCAAACATGGTGCATGCCCTCCCAAAATACCCAGTTTGACAAGGAAGAAAACTTCTGGATGTTTAATGAGAATGATGAGTTTTATCAGGGAGCACTCGGTATCTGAATGAGTCCTGCAAGGAACTGGCTGTTCATTGCAACTTAGAAAGTCCTTTAAAAATGAGAGCTAAAAAAACACAGCAGTTAACAAAATAAAGGAATAGAAAAATGTATGTGTGTGTGTGTATGTGTGTGTAGGTGCAACTGCAATGAACCTTCATGATTTATAAATTGAAACTCTAATCCTCCAAAATTATATTTGGAGGTGGGGACTTTTTGGAGGTAATTACGAATGGGATTAGTGACCATTTAAGAACAGACCAGAGAACTAACTAGGTCTCTCTTCACCATGGGAGGGTACAGCAATAATGTGCTGTCCATAAACCAAAGAAGGACCATTATTCAGAAAAAAAAAAAAAATGTGGGTCTCACTCTGATCTTGGTCTTCAAGGTTTCAGAATGATGAGAATTAAATGTTTGTTATTTAAGCCACTCGTTTTATGTTTCTTTTTAACAGTTAGTATGGACTGAAGCAGTATGGGATTGGAGAGGATCTTTCAGATAGAAGGAACAGTAAATGCAATGACCTTGAAGCAAACAAGAGAACAGTGAAGAGGTTCAGTATGCCTAGACTGTGAGGATCATAAAGAACTCTAATGATGAGAAGAAATGAAAAAGTACATACTGGAAGAGTAGTCTAAAATTTTTACATTTTGATTTTAAAAAGTTATTATACTTTCAGGTTGAGAGGACATGTATATCACAAATAGGATTTTTTTCCTTTGACTTTAAGTTGTATAGAAACAAGTGTGTGATGTACCTTCTGAACACCAGCAAGGAGACACATAGGTAACACTCTAAGGATGTCCATATTCAGTTGCTTTTACAGAAGTATAGTGTCCACATACAGAAGCCTACTCTTTGACCATAACTCTCATTCTATAGATGAAGTATAATATCCCATTGGGGATACCACACAGAAAAAGAAGGGTAGTGAATTAATACTCTCCAAGCAAATTATCCCAGTATTTGAAGAGTTGTTCTGAGATAACAAGGTATAGAAACTGAAGTCTTGACCTAAAGAAGAAAAGAAAAGCTGGAAACATTATTGCTTTCAAAATTATCTAAGGAACTTGTGTTTGGAAGAGAGAAGTGATGCATTTTGGGTGTTTTCAGAATGTAGAACTTGGAATAATGGCAGACACGTTTTCATTCCAAATAACAAAGAACTTTCTGGGAATAAGCTCTTCAAATAGATAAAGTAACCATCTCCACAACCCATTCTCTGCTGCAGGTTTCTTTCAAGGGGAGACTGATGACCATTTCTTAAGGATGCTGTGCAACGTATTTGCTCATTGAGATGGAGATTGATTACATGACACTTCTGTCTGTAAAAGGCTGTGATTATGTGTTTCTTCTACTGACTTTCTCTTTATTGTGCTGCACTGCTGGGAGAGGAAGAAACTGATGTGGTTTTGAAATAACTTGCCCAGATGCTCATCTTTGATACTCAGAATAGTGACTGCTGTATTGTGGTTGATGACTGAGATTTTTCTTCAGATGAAAGTCTTGAATTTGATTTTGCTAGGGTTAATTCTTTGGAGACCCCTGAGTACAGGCAACATTTTATGACATAAGTCACATAGACAATAATAACTACTATGTTTTAAACAGTACCCATCATCCTGTGTGATAAGTAATCTTCATAGGAAAATCGTTTCCAATGTCATATCTCATGCATGTATTTTCCTTAGTTTACATACATTGCAAATAGCTCTGAGCAACATTTTATTTGATATTTTAACGTTTCTTGACAATTTGAAGATAAAAATTTGTATTTTCTCATAGATTTCTCATCACTTAACAACAGTTCTTTTTTCTGCACTTACGCATAACACTAGACATTTAGTGTTTACAATATGATCTGTTGCCAAAAAGTTTTTCTGTTATTGAAATAAAAAAAACACATTTTATATTCATTCATAGATGTTCATGTTATCTCTTACACATGTGCTTAATTCTCTCTTATGTAGCTTAGATTCAGTTACCTTACCTTCCACTGATAATATTTAGAGTTGTGATTATTCAAGCAAATAGACTAAATTGCCAGATGCTGGAGTTGCATGTCAGGTGCATTTGAAGTATGTTATAGTGTTTGATTGTGGCCCTGATGTCTGAATTAGACATTAATACCTAATAGTCTGGATCATGACAGTGGTATCATGGATAATGTTGGGTACACACTGAAAGTAATGTATGGTACACCAGGGAAACAGTTCTGTGAAATGTAACTAAAGTTGCTATAGTTAGCAAAACTACTTACAAAAATAACATTTTATACTTTATTTGGCATTTTGGGGTTTTTTTTCTTAGTTTTTATGTTTAGTACTTTACCAATGTTAAGATTTAACATTCTATGCCTATAACTTACTTTAGCATATTTCAAACCAGATAAGAAATATGTGTGTGTTAGTAAAGATGTATTCTATAAAAAGAACATTTCATACATTTTAGTAATGCTTCTCTTTGAAAATAGACTGATTATTTGATTATTAAGAACACAGAATAAGAAAAGTCCAAAAATTTTGATAAAACATGCTATCTCTTGGCCGGCACCGCCATAGCTCAATAGGCTAATCCTCCGCCTGTGGCGCCGGCACTCCGGGTTCCAGTCCCAGTTGCTCCTCTTCCAGTCTAGCTCTTTGCTATGGCCCGGGAGTGCAGTGAAGGATGGCCCAAGTCCTTGTGCCCTGCACCCGCATGGGAAACCAGGAGAAGCACCTGGCTCCTGGCTTCAGATCCGCGTGGTGCACTGGCCGCAGCAGCCACTGGGGGATGAACCAACGGAAAAGGAAGACCTTTCTCTCTGTCTCTCTCTCTTACTGTCCACTCTGCCTGTCAAAAAAGAAAAAAAAGAAAGAAAAAAAAAACACGTGCTATTTCTCTTGCCATGATTTTTAAGTGCTCTGATGAAATCTATCATATGTGCTGACTTCTGAAGAAATAATTGATGATTGGAAAATTAAATTTTATTTACATTACATAATCAATGTTTTATTTTAGAAACTTATTTTGTCACTAAAATTGATTATATGACCTAATGTTCATTCCTCCAACACAGACACAATTAGAGATAAATGTGAGGATAATATTAGTACTAATATTACTTTTATATTAAATACAAATAGAGTTTTTCTGAAGATCAAATGTGAAATTCATATGCTTGTAAGATCTATTATATAACTTATACCTATATTCAAGGTAAATGTTGATAAAATATAACTAACTTCTATCATTTTATTCATCACTTACTTATTGTTTTATAGATTCTTGGTTTCTTTTGGCCTCTCTTGATATATATCTCTGTGTTTTGGTAGTTGTCTGTCATAATAAAATTGGATTCTCTTTCTCTTTTGTGTGTCAACTCTGTTAGTGAAGTTTGTACTGTTATATGTTTTAATGATGGTTACTTCTGCTGTAGGAGAACTTCAAGATGTATTGGTGGTGATGGATTCTCTCAGAATAGCTTCACTGATGGAATACTCTTGGTTGGAAGCACTTTTTTCTTTCAAGACCTTGAGTGTACCATTCTACTCTCTTCTGACCTATCGTTTATATGCACTTCCTCAAACTTCACATTTCAATTTCAAGCTGGCGCATCTCTTTACAAAACATTACTAAAACATAGATGTGATTCATTTTATAATTACGTAAAAATGATACTATAAATATTTCTTCCATTGTTCCCTGATTAGTAATTAGATACTTTTCATTATTTTCCCATTTATTTTATATTAGAAACAAAATTTTAAAAATAATCCTTATAAGTTTAAGTATTGATACTTTTCTATATAAATATTGATGATTAAATACATGTCAAACTTTATGTTTGTTGTTTAATATTCATTTTATAGCAATTCAACTTCAAAGCCTATAACTAATTTTTTTTCCAGCTATGACAACCTGATTCTATATACATACAGTAGGCTTCAAAATTAAAATATAGAATCACAGAATTATGTATGTTACATTTAACTTTATATTGAATTGTAATTTATAATCACATGTTATTTTTAATTTTTTATTTAATTTTTAATTTATATTTTAATTTTTTCCTAAAATAGCAAAACATCAGTAACTTTTCCCTCATCACTAAGCAAATGTGTTGTTTCTCTATGTTTCTCTTAGCTTGTCTCTGTAGTTACTTAAATTTAAAAATTATAATAAAAGGTTCTGGAGTATCTGAGGTGTTAGTTCCACACAACACTGAATGTCTCATCCTCAAAATAACAAATAAGTCATGAAAACCCAATGTATTCAATATAAGTAGAAGATGGGGAACTCTATATTATTAGCAGTAGAAAAATATACAAACAACGTTGGACAATATTAAAAGCCAAAGTATTTATATTCTCACTCAACGTATTGTAATGAGTAAGTCAAAATCTGAAGAAAGTTGAAAACTGTAGAGAAGATTTTAAAAAAAGGAAGACCCAATCTGAAATAAAATCACCCCAGAAAAAGAAAGATTCATTTAGTGTAAAAACCTGGAAAACAATCCTTGAGAATCAAAAATAACAATAGACAAATTACTTAAAGGTCAGTGAAAAGATTGTATCTTTTATTAGATTTACCCTTTATCTGAAGCAGCTAAAAAATACAAATTAAAATGATTTTCATACTTTTGTTGAGCAGAATGCTGCAGTGAACTCTGAAAAGGGGAACAAAGTGACCCCCTAAACATGCAGTTTACTGACTAGAGAATTTCCAGGCTGAAGCATGGGAAAACCGAATAGAAAGAGTTTCCCTGAGTTTAGTAGCAGAGTTGAAAGACATACAAGACCAAAGTAACTAGAATTCACACCGCAGAGTACTGAAAATGATAGAAATCCAGAGCTAAGTGAGTATCTGTGGAAGACATCACTTATGAATGCACATCATGTTAGAATTTTATACAAGGCCAAGGAAAATTTTCCAAAACAGAGAAAAAAAATTCTTGGAATCAAACAGAATCAAGACTAGTTCATGTTTCTAATAGTATTATCAGCATTGGTGGTATGCTGCTGAGCATAACTAACTTCCCATAGTAAGATCAACATTATAATTCAGGGGACACTGGATAACATGTACAGGTTTGTTTGCTTCAGTATTAAGGCAAAATGGTTCCTAAAGCCCTCTTGTTCTTATCTAAGAAAATATAATTTAACTCTTTTGCAGTAACTAAACTAATTTCTAAAGCAAACCATGGGAACATTCAGAGGAAAACAAAAATATTCAGCATATACTAAGGTAAAATTGGCATTATCTAGAAGCCAATAAAACAATAAAGCATGGAAGAACATATGACCTATTGTGAAGGGGGGAGAATTTGATAATAATGACACATATGTGAAATACAGAATTATTTCTATATCACAAAACTTCAAGAAAGCAACAGTTCACACATTAAGTACAGATAAGGAAAATATCACAAGTCAAAGTCCTATAGATACTGTATTTGTACTCACTAGACCACTTAGGAGAGGAGAAATGAGTAGAGAGAAAATTTGAAGAAATACTGACTAAGATTATCAAAATATCATAACACAACAGATCAAGGAAGAGGAGGCAAAGAATAACAAAGAGTAGAAGAAATCTAATGAAATTGCTAAATACCATTGATAATGGAAAGATCTTAAGAGCATAAAAATGGCTAATATTACATTAGAAATGACAAACTCATAAAGTATTTGTTTAAATATTTATTTAAATATTGTTTTAAAGATTCATTTATTTATTTGAAAGTCAGAGTTACACAGAGAGAGAAGGAGAGGCAGAGGGAGAGAGAGAGACAGAGAGAGAGAGGTCTTCCATCTGCTGGTTCACTCCCCAAATGGCTGCAATGGCCAGAAGTGAGCTGATCTGAATCCAAGAGCCAGGAGCTTCTTATGGTCTCTTACATGGGTTTAGGGGCCCAAGGACTTTGGCCATCTTCTATTGCTTTCCCAGGCCATAGCAGAAAGCTGGATCAGAATTGGAGCAGTGGGATTCGAACCGGAGCACTTATGGGATGCCAGCACTGGCTTTACCCCTACACCACAGAGCTGGTCCCAACCCATAAAGTATTAGTCTCCACAATAAATAAGAATCTCAGGAAATTGCACGTGAACCAAAGAAATAATTCAGTTAAGAAATGGGCAAATGATACAAACAGGCATTTTGCAAAGGATAAAATACAAATGGCCAAATAGACATGTGAACAACTTCTCGGGATCACTAACCATCCTAGAAATGCTGAAAAAAGTCATTATGAGATTTCATCTCACTGCAGTTAGAATGGCTATAATCCAAAACATCAACAACAAAAATGACAAATGCTGGTGTGGTTGGAGAGAAGAATTCTTAATACACTGTTGGTGGGAATGCCAATTCATACAACTATTATGGAAGACAGTACAGAGATGCTTCAGTAAATTAAAAGTAGGTCTACCATATCACCTAGCTACCCTACTCCTGGGAGAACATCCAAAGGATATTAAATCAGCACATGAAAGAGTTACTTGTGCTCCCATGTTTATAGCAGCTCTATTCACAATAGCAAACATATGGAATCAGCCTAGATGTCCATCAACTGATTATTGGATAAAGAAAAAATGATATATATCCACAATGGAATATTACTTAGCCATTTGAAAGAACAAAAGCCTGACAATTGCAACAAAATGGATGCAATTGGAAATAATTATGTTAAGTGAAATTAGCCAGTCTCAAAGACAAGTATCACGTGTTTTCTGTTATTTGTGGAAGTTTTTGTATACTTACGAAATTGTGTGAATTTCATATCAGCTGGTATATAGTTATAAATATTGCTTCATTGAATCATACAGTATAAATTTAAAAGGATTCTTTTAATAGAATATATATATATATTATCTCACCACAGTAGACTTAAACTAGAAATTAGTAATAAAATGATGCCTAGAAAACATCAAACATTTGGAAACTAAACACTGTACTTCTAAAAAACAAACTGTTAAAGACGAGAAAAAGGGAGAGAAGTAGAGAGAATTCTGAAATAAATGAATATAAAAATACAATGTGGGAAGAGTATTTGGCTTAGCCGCTAAAATGCTGGTTAAGTCTTCCTATCTAAGTTCCTGAGTTCAAAACCCACCTCCAGCTCCTTAATTCAGCTTCTTGCTAATGCAGACCCTGTGAAGCAGCAGTGATGGTTCAAGTAATTGGGTTCTTACCATCCACATTGGGAGACCAGGATTGAGTTCTTGGCTCTTGGCTTTGGCATCAGCTAAGTCCAGGCCATCACAAGCATTTGGGGATAGAAATTGTTGATGCAAACTCTGTCCTATCTTTCACTCTTTGTCTCTGTGCTTTTCAGATAAACACATCATTTTTTTAAAAATACAATAGATTAAAACATGATACCTCAGCTTGTATTTTGTAGAAATAGAAAATAGAAAGCAAATTCAATTCAAAAGAAGGAGGAAATAATATAGATAAGAGGATAAATCAGTGATATAGAAAAGAAGAAATCAGTAAAGCAATATAATAAAGATAATAAAGAAAAGTAAACTGCAGACCTCTATTGAAAGACAAAAGGTAAAATTTTTCATTACTTGCAGGAAGTGTAGGGAATTTCATGAGCTATACTAGAATTCTTTTAGTAACTATGTTTATCAAGTTTGCATAATAAAGTTAATTAAACAAAACTTACTAGTATGGCTTTGTACAAACAATGAAAAGTAAAAAAAAAAAATAGCATTAAATTTAAAGCATTCACAATAGCAACATTAATATCCAATCCTTCGTATACTTTGTATAAATGATGTACCAATATTTGCATGGTGAAATTTACTAATTATTCCCAAGATAGAAGAATATCTAAGTAGAAAGACCTGCTGTGTTTATTAATTGGAATATTCAGTTTTAAAAGAAAGAAATGCCTATGTGTAATAGTATTGCTACAAAATAGTTTTGTCAAGCTGTTTTATATCTCTGTCCAATAAATTGTCTTTTTAATTTTAATGTTTAATTAGTTTTTTAACAGATTTAATTTGGTTTGTATACACAAATCTAAGACCTTCATAATGTTCCTTCCTCCATCCTCCTCATTCCTCCCACCCTCCTTCCTTCTCCCTTTCTTTCTTTCCTTTTTTTAGTTTTTATGATAATATATTTTAAATTTATATTACATTAAAAAGGCTGAATACCCAATGAATAAGAATTTAACAAGTAAAAAGAAAAAGACCCTAGTTAGTGGGAATATAGGCAATAGCTATGAACAGTAATTGAATGGAAAAATGATCACACTACTATAGTTCTAATGATCTGTGATCATTTTAAAATTTATCTGAGTGAAATTGACATCTTTTCATTTGATTACTTTCTAGAGCCTTTGCCTATATTTGTGCTGAACTAAGGCCTTTTTACTTTTTGCTCTTTATTTAGTGGAGCATGAAGCCTTTGACTATAAGGAAATTAAAAAATATGTTATCAGAAGGAAAAGATTATATGAGTGAAGTTGAACATATTTAACAAACTGTTATTGTTTATAGGCTTTGCCTATGTTTCTGCTGAACTATGATCTTTTTTGCTTTTAATTTGTTGGACTTTTTATTTAGTGGAGAATTATGCCTTTGAGTATAATCTAAAGTTAAGGGGCCAGGAATGTGGTATAGCAAGTAAAACCACTGCCTGCAGTGTTGGCATCCCATATGGTTGCCAGTTCTAGTCTCAGCTGCTCCACTTTCAATCCAGCTTTCTGCTATGGCCTGGGAAAGCAGTAGAGGATGGCCTAAGTCCTTCAGCACCTGCATCCATGTGGGAGACCTGGAAGAAGTTCCAGGCTCTTGGCTTCAGATCAGCATGGCTCCTGCCATTGCAGCCATTTGGGAAGCGAACCAACAGATGGAAGACTTCTCTCTTTCTCCCTCTGCCTCAGCCACTCAGTAACTCTGTCTTGCAAATAAATAAATAAATCTTTAAAAGAATTTAAACATGCTATCTCAAAAATAATAAATATTATGTGAAAATAAATTTTACCCAAATGATATAGATTCCATTTAATCCCAATAATAATTCCACTTTTGTTGGAAACTTTAGTCAGAACAAATTTGATATAGAGGCAAATTATATTATCTCCAGTTTAAGGACAAATTAACATTATCAAGGTAACAAATCCAAAACCAAATGCTCATAGAATGGCAGATGTCCTAAATAGCACTCTGGCCTCAGAATCAGCCCTTAAGGTATTAGGATCTGGCTCAAGAGCACACGAGAATATTTTAGGCATGGAAAGCCAAGACACTCTGGGAAAAAAAAAAAAAGACCTAGATGAAAGATCTCTGCGAGTGAGATCCCAGTGGAAAGAACGGGGCCATCAAAGAAGGAGGTGCCTTTCTCTGAAGGGAGGAGAGAACTTCCACTTTGACTATGACCCTGTCAAATAAGATCAAAGTCGGCAAACCCTAAAGGCTTCCATAGCCTCGGCAACTCATGACTAGACCCTAGGGAGATTACTGACGCCATAAACAAGAGTGTCAAATTATTAAATCAACATCAGGAGTCACTGTGTACTTACGTCTCATGAGGGATCTGTCCTTAATGTGTTGTCCAATGTGAAGTAATGCTATTACTAGTACTGAAACAGTATTTTTACACTTTGTGTTTCTGTGTGGGTGCAAACTGATGAAATCTTTACTTAGTATATACTGAATCGATCTTCTGTATATAAAGATAATTGAAAATGAAAAAAAAAAAACCTTGGTGTTAAATTGGGAATTGCATAGAAAATTAATCAATTTTTTTTTAAATATCATGTAGGATCTCTGTTTTTAATGTGCTGTACATTTTGAATTAATACTGTAACTAGTACTCCAACAGTATTTTTCACTTTGTGTTGCTATGTGGGGGCAAACTGTTGAAATCTTTACATAATGTATACTAAACTTATCTTCTGTATATGAAGAGAATTGAAAATGAATCTTGATGTGAATGGAAGGGGAGAGGGAGCGGAAAGGGGAGGGTTACAGGTGGGAGGGAAATTTTTAGGGGGGAAGCCACTGTAATCCATAAGCTGTACTTTGGAAATTTATATTCTTTAAAGAAAAGCTATGTTTTTTGTTTTGTTTTGTTATTGTTTATTTATTTATTTATTTGGTAGGGACCAACTAACAGAAATAAAGTTATTATTTTTTTAACTCAGGGTATGAATAGAGTGAGAAACTTTCTGCTATATATTTTTTAAAATATTGTTTAAAAAATCTAATAACTGCTGTTGTAAACCAAGGCAAATCTCTTAATTAACCAAGATTTAAGGTATCCAATTTATGGACTGTGTAGGATTCTTTTCCCTTTATGTAGTTTTGTTACACTAATGCCATTTTTATGAACAGAGAGAATAGTTTCCTGTTCACATGTTTAATCATAAATTGTCTGCATTTCATTCATTTTCCTTTTAATCTTATCTGAAAAGGAGACACGGAGAGACAGAGAGAAGAAATAGTGAGTGACAGATAGATACAGACCAACAGAAAGATATCTGCCCTCTGTTGTTTCCCCAAATACCTACAATAGCCCAGACCAGCAAGCCAATGCCAGGGGCCCAAAACTTAATCTGGGTTTCCCATACGGTTTGTAGACACAAATATTCAAGCCATCATCTGCTGCCTCTCCAGATGCACATGTAATCTTTTTCTTTTCAGTTCTTTCAGTTTCTTTTCAGTTTCGGATCTTTCCTGATTCAAATTAAATTAAAATTAATTTAAAATATTGAGTTTTTAATTTAAAAAACTTTTCTATGTTTCTAGCTACTTCTCTGTAGAATATCTCCTGGGGAGGAGGAAGAGAGAGCCCCTATAGTTTATACTGAATTCTAAGATGTTGAGGACATTCTTACATACCAAACAAATTTCACAGATCTATGATTTCCTATAGCTTACATATTCTTTTAATTCTATGTTTCTCATAAATTCATTAATTGAAATTGATTTTCTTGTAACAGGGTAAGCCACTGGTTGCAATGCCAGGATCCTATATGCGCAGGTTTGAGTCCCAACTGCTGCACTTCTGATACAGCTCTCTCCACTGCTTCAATTCCCAAATGCCTCCAACAGCCAGGACTGAACCAGGCTGAACCCAGGAACTCCATCTGGATTTCCCATGTGGATAGCATGGACTCAAGTACTTGAACCACCATCCACTTCCTTTTAAGTACATTAACAGGAAGCTAGATCTGAAACAGAGCAGCCAGGACTTGAAATGATGTTCTGACATGGGATTCTGGTATTGCAAGTGGCAGTTTATCCTGCTATACTACAGCAGATTACCCTAATTGTTTTAAATTCTCTATCTGGAAGTTCATCCAGTTGAGCTCTATAAGCCTAGAGATCTAAGTGCTTGGTCTTTTGATGGTGGATCACTTTCATTGCTTTTCTGTGTGTCTTATAACATTTAGTTAAAACTTAGACATCATATGCTATATTGTGGCCACTATGATACTTTAAACTGAAGTCTGAGTATGGGCATGGCTACTTGTCTCTTATGTCTTTACCATGGGGGAACTGGATGATTGTTGTGATCAGATCTGACATAAATTTGGGTGTTGCTTTTGTTATGGTTATTTCCTTGTAACATTGGCTTTATAATTTATTTAGTGTTCGCTAGTAGGTAAAGTGAGAGCTGCAGCGTTGGGTTTTTCTTGTTCTTTCCCACCTTAACTTTAGGGTTTTCCTCACGGTTCTCTCAGAGTTCCTCTCAACGCTTGTCCTTTCCCCAGTAAAGTATTGTTAACTCATTAACTCAAGTTTGCTACCTGTGCTAGAGTAGGGATGTTTTCTGTTGTCCAGACTCAGGCAGAGGCAACACCGGAACCTGATTGCTGTAATGGAGCTTTTCCAATTTCTCTTAATGCTAGGAGTCTCCTTTGGTCTGAACAAGGGTAGCCCCATGATGCTGGTGGAAGCATATCACTTGCTTTTCTCTCAGCTGCAGTGAGCCTTGCCATCTATCTTTGCGTACAACAGGTTTATTTCCCCTCTCCATAGCAGCTTAAAGTTTTTGACTGTAGGAGTAATAGTGCAGAAAGGGCTGTCTGCCTTCCTTGCCATAGTCACCACTTCCCCTGCTCCGAGACTGACATTAATAGAGGTTTTGTCTACTACCTCCCCTGCCCGAGTTCTTGCTGCTGAGTAGTCAGTGATGTTCCTTGGAGAAGAAACTCTACCCTTATAACATACAGATCCAAGGAGTTCTACACATTTAGCACTCACAGGAATAGTACTCATTCTTTGACTATTTGCGTGTTTTTTTTTTTTTAAGGAAGATCAATTGAATCTTACATGTGTTCATACGCCATCTCTTCTTGAAGGTGCCTATGTTTCATTAATTTAAAGATACTTGACTGACCTGCTATCTCATGTCCCAGACAGAATCTAAAAAGATATAATTTTATAGATTGGAAGTAATAGTTCCGCTTTGTATAACTAAGTGAAAGCCAAAAGTCTGTACCTGATTTTTGATATTATTTTGCCACTGTCTTTCAAACTGCATTTAATGTTTTCCCTGTGTTTAACCCAAATACTAAAGAAGTCTAAATGTATTGGAGTGAGTACTTGGCACAACAGCTAAGATGCCATAAGCATTTGGATGCTCATGTTAAATAGCAGCGTGTCTGGATTCTGGCCCTCACTCAGCTCCCAATTCCAGCTTCCTGCTGATGCATAATCTGGGGAAGTGGCAGGGAGTTGAATCCCTGTCACCTACATGGGAGACTCAGATTGAGATCCCAGCTCCCAGCCCAGCCCTGGTTATTGCAGGGTTTTAGGGAGTAACCCAGCCCATAGGAAATATCTCTATCTGACTGTGCACCTGTCTTTCCCTATGTCTCTCTGCCTTTCAAATGAATAAAAATAAATGAATAAATAAATAGTTCCCATATAGCCTTTTTTAATTTTAATGGGAAACAATGTTTATTTACAGAATAACAAACCAATAATAATGTAGAAGAAAAAGTCCCCAACTCATTGTATAAAGGTGCTGTAAGGGAAATATCAACAATGAAGGAAATAATAGAATCATGCGTCCAACATGATTAATTCCATGTAAAAAAGCATAAGGAGAATCTCAAGGAAATGATCTTATAGGAAAATATAAATTACTTGAAGCCACCACATAAAAACTGAAAAATATAAAAATATCAACTAATTTAGAAAAATATAGATGGTTCATCACCAAGTGGTACATCCATAAAAGATTCTAGAAAAGGATTGTTTTAGAGGAGTTTTCCCCTAAACTTTTTTTTAACTTTTATTTAATAAATATAAATTTCCATTTGCATGAGGACTGAATGAATGGAAGTGTGATGCAGATACTTAAAATATTGTTACTGCTCCCATTCATTCATTTTTTTCTTTCCAGACTATACATACCTATGCCTAGTACTTTTTTTTCTTTGTTTGTTTTTTAACTTTTATTTAATAAATATAAATTTCCAAAGTACAGCTTTTGGATTACAGTGGCTTTCCCACCCCCGAAAACTTCCCTCCCACCCCCAACCCTCCCATCTCCTGCTCCCTCTCCCATCCTATTCACATCAAGATTTATTTTCAATTATCTTTATATATAGAAGATGAATTTAGTATATATTAAGTAAAGGCTTCAACAGTTTACACCCACACAGAAACACAAAGTGTAAAGTACTGTTTGAGTAGTAGTTATAGCACTAATTCACATTGGACAACACATTAAGGACAGAGATCCTACATGGGGAGTAAGTGCACAGTGACTTCTATTGTTTATTTAACAATTGACACTCTTATTGATGACGTCAGTAATCACCCTTCGGCTCTTGTCATAAGTTTCCAAGGCTATGGAAGCGTCCTGAGTTCGCCAATTCCGATCTTATTTAGACAAGGCCATAGTCAAAGTGGAAGTTCTCTCTTCCCTTCAGAGAAAGGTACCACCTTCTTTGATGGCCCGTTCTTTCCACTGGGATCTGGGATCTCACTCGCAGAGATTTTTCATTTAGGTTTTTCTTTCTTTCTTTCTTTTTTTTTTTTGGCCGGAGTGTCTTGAATGTTAATGGCCTCAGCTCTCCAGTTAAAAGACACATACTGACTGAATGGATTAAGGAAACCCATCTATTTGCTACTTACAAGAAACACATCTTTCCCATGTAGCCTTTAAATAAACAAATTTAGTATCTGAGGTTCTCAGTTATTCTAAATGAGAAATAAGGAGACAAAAGATGAAAGTTTTAATTCAATAAGATTCATATCATATTGTCAGTACTTTCTTTGGCATCTAATATTGCCCTTTTCAACATTTCAGTGTAAGTCTACTTAGGGGTAAATTATAGACGTAGTATAATTTTTTAAATATTTATTTCTTGAAAAAGAAAGGGATCTTCCATCTGTTGGATCACTCTCCAGATGGCCACAACAGCTAGCACTGGGCCAAACAGAATCCAGGAGCCAGGAGCTTCATCCTGGTTTCCCATATGGGTAGAAGGAGCCCAAACACTTGGACCATCTTCCACTGCTTTCACCAGGCCACTAGTAGGGAGGTGGATAGGAAGTAGAGCAGTCAGGACACTAACAAGCACCTATATGGATTGCTGGTTTTACATGCAGTGGCTTTACCCACTTTGCCACAATATCATTCCTAGACATATTGTAATTTTGAAATTCATCCTCAAACTCTTTTGCTATAACCTCACCTGAATAGATATCTTTTTCAAGGTCCTAAAAAACAGGTAATGGGAAAACCTTGGTGAATTAGGGCAAACAAATCCTTATATATTCTCCTGCTCAAGAAAACAAATTAATAATTTTGTTTTATTTATAGTATCATTTCTCATGATATCAGTTTAGTTTGCATTGTACTTTTTGTTTTCATGAGCTGACTCATTCTATGTAGGGATTATGCATTAAAAATGAGCATGGAGACAGTGTTAAAATTCAAGTCTTTTGAACAATGTCTGGAGGATAGAAGAATGCAAAATCATTTACAATTCACCAACACCTTTAATTAGACTTACTTAACCTTGCAAACTCAACAATTGAGCCTAGCTGGATCAGGCTAGTTTTTATTACTGTTTATAGCATCATCCAAAATATTAAGGGAAGGCTATCCACAGACGAAGAATTCCTGAGGCATATGGTGCTGCTGAACTTGTGGCTCCAAAAAAACTAAGACTTTTTTTAACACTGAGAAAATGCATAGAGGTTTATAGAGGAATTTTTTTTTCTAGCTTCTTGGATGAATTTATAATAGATTTGCTTAGACTTTTCCTCAGCTTGATAGTCAGTTATATCTTTGAGAGCTAAATGATCTGACATAAGCAGAAGTTAAGTTCTCATTAGAACACACATTCAATATGAGCCTACACTGCTTTGCATTTGATTATCATGCTTATCTTTTCTGATTAAAAGTGATTCATATGTTGAAATTGAATGCGAAGGAAATCTCAGAGCAAGGGCATCATACTGGGCCAATGTTAAAACTTCTGTTCTGTAAATGGAGATTACTCCTCCTCAGCAGCATCTACAAACATGCTGATTTATTGCTAGTGCCATAAAAATTGGAAATGTTTAAAACATGCTAACTTAATCACATAATATTAAATGTCTCTGCATTGATGCTTACAAAAGTGCTGCAAAGTCACATTACCAGGGAATATTAAGGAACATTCAATATTCTCCTCCGGCTGGAATTACTTTATAATGACACGGTACTTATTTCAGGCATTTCATCAAGGACTGAAAAATACATTACTGATGATGAAGCTTCCTGTGTCCTTGTAAAAATTAGAATTTAGAATCTAATTTCGTTAATTCAGACATCAGTGTTTCAGAATTTGTCAATTTATACAATCATTGGAATGATGGTGAAACTCGTACCACCCATAAAGAAAAGTATTTGCTACATAAATGCGTACTGCAATGAATAAGCTACTTAAGAAGACATTTTAAACACCTTCAATTTCATCAGAAAACAGACTTAGTTGGAAGTAATCTGTATGTTTACTGATAATTTTTATCCATTTATTATGACTGATTCTTAAAACTTGTGTTGCTGATGCTCTTTTAATCCAATTTTGCAGACTATTCACAATGCAATTTAAGCAAGTTACATTTTTTCATTAAAATACACTTCATTTTTGAAATCCCATAGTGTAGTTTTTTCTTTTCTGAATGGGTCACAATTACTGGAGTTTCACTTAAGTCATTTTTTATGCTACATATGGGATACTTTGTAAGAATTCAGAATTTCTCCCCACGCTATAAGCTCAAAGATTAATTGTATGCCATCATCAGGACTATTTTATGTCTAGTCCTTTACATTTTGGAGGGTTTTATTTGCAATTTTATTATAGACATTCTTTTTTCCTTCTTTTTTATTATATACATTCTCACAAGTGAGAGTTCCAATATCCTTTTTTGTAATGGATGCACGCAGCCAAAAAGTAGATGTTATGATAGTATTCTGATTCATCACATCTTATGTTTTTTCATGAAACCACCTTGAATGTCTAACTTTTTCAATTCAATATATTAATTACAAAATTGGTGAGTTTGACAAAGATTCCCCATTCTATCCATAATCTTATTTATTCTGAACATCACATTGTGCCCAACGTAGAGACCACAACTACAGGTTTTCATTGCAGCCTTTTGTACCCATTTGGCTAAGCTTTCATGGGTGAAGAGTTGCATGATGTTTTAGTGACAGTCTTTAAAAGGCAGGGCATGGTTCTTTCTTTCTCTCTGTTTCCTCTGCTGGAATGTAGATGAGATGTTGTGTCTGCACTTGTCTTTGGACATGCAGTGATTTGTTCAGCATTAGGGAACAGAAACTTAAGCAGAGTCATACTTCTCCTGGAACATCCAGGCTGTCATCATGTGGGCTCTACCTTGTTTAACCTTTGCTATTTGGGATTTGTCTGTGCTAAGAAATAAAACATGAAGTGATACTCTGACTTTGAGAAAAGTTGCAAAACATGCTTGGCTCAGCCTTCCTTCTCCATGTTCCTGATCTTCTGATTTGTCTGCCCGTAGAGTGGCTTCATTCAGGATTGATTGCTCCATGGTAGCTTACAGATGTCAGCTGGGTGGGTGACCAGGAGAAAATCCATCTAATTATGCCGAAAAGGACTAGCAAGCTCATCTGAGTGCAGATCTAAAAGCAGCTTCTGAAAATAGCTTCATCATTAATAAAGTTCATATTTTTATCTCCATCTGCCTAACTCATATCAGCTGCAGTGATGATCTGATATGGTGCTCATTAAGAATTAATGAAATAACTACATTCAGTAGAGTGCAAATGTTTAACAGCTGAATTTATTTTTAAAAATTCAGTTTATACTGTTTCACTGGCCTACTTCAAGTTGCAAAGGTAGCATTGTTTAAAAAAAACATGAGAGAGGGCCGGCACCTCAGCTCACTAGGCTAATTCTCTGCCTGCAGCACCGGTACTTTGGGTTCTAGTCCTGGTTGGGGCACCAGTTCTGTCCCGGTTGCTCCTCTTCCAGTCCAGCTCTCTGCTGTGGCCCGGGAGTGCAGTGGAGGATGGCCCAAGTCCTTGGGCCCTGCACCCGCATAGGAGATCAGGAGGAAGCACCTGGCTCCTGGCTTCAGATCGGCATAGCATGCTGGCCGTGGCGGCCATTTGAGGGGTGAACCAACGGAAGGAAGAGCTTTCTCTCTCTCTCTCTCTCTCTCTCTCTCTCTCTCTCTCTCTCTCTCACTGTCTAATTCTGCCTGTCAACAACAAAAACAAAAAAAAAAAAATGAGAGAGAACTATAGTAGTTCATCAGCATATAACATTTATATCAAACAATTATAGTATATACAAATAATATCATGAATATCATTAATATGTAAATATGTGGTAAAATAATCAGAAAATAAAAAAATAGGATTATTAACCTTTGTACTTATGAAAATTTATTTAGCTGTAAGCTTATTAATTTAATTTTTAGTAATAGTTTTTAGCAAAAATCTTCACAAATTCTGAAAATGGAATAATTAATTTTCTGGAATCAGTATTTAGTTTACAATTGCACTAAATAAAGATACATGCCTTCTCTCTATACATTAGGAAAATATATATATATATATATACTAACTTCTAAATACTGCATTTGAAGACCATGTTCACAACAAATTATTATACTATTGTAGTAATAATGCTTTGTTCTATGAGGCAGTTTACTCAGTAAAAGGCAAATTTTAATTAATTAATGGTAGATGTATGCAAGTTGTTTAGAATTTTATTTTCTACACAAGTAAAATATTTATTGAGATTTTATGTTCCTACTGTTTGGTGACTACCTTTAATAACTTGTTAGGATAATTTTACCTATTAACCCCATGAATATAGCATTTTAGGCCTGAGGAGGAATATAGTTGCAAGTATTAATTTGTTGTTATTAAAACTCCTGCTTTATTAAGCTGTATGGAGTTACATTTCAGCTTTTTGTGAAAAGCAGTTTGTTCTAAGTCCCTTAGAGCTGACCACTAAGGGAGTGGAGAGTTTCCTCATTTGATGAAGTAACTTTCTATTCTCAAGGATTTAATATTATCTAAGTATAATGTGGCTCATTTTCCTTCGATGTACAAATTGGAAATTACAAGAGTAAAGTTACCGTGTGAGGATTAATGAGATGTCATATGCAAAGCTGCTAAATTAATTATTGGTATATGATGAGATCTTCTTGTTTGATCATTTTTGTGCTTGCCAAATTTGTAATGTAGGTGTTAGAGTAGAATTAGATTAGATGTCAAAGAAAGATCTTCCTTAAGGTAGGAACTAAGGCATTGAAAGCATATAGCTGCACTTGGACATGTATTCTAGAAAAAATAAATGTCAGAAGAATAAGGGATCTGGCTATCAGATGGTAACAGGAGAGTAAATGGCAAAACAAATCAGTCACTGTTGGTTCAGTCACAAAATCTAGAAATGCATGAAGGAATTAAGAAGCCAACTAAGTGTGGTGACTACAAGGTGAACAGAGGCATCAGAGTTCTGAAGTGCTCAGTTGGGGTTTTGGTTCTGCTGCTTCTGGTCACTAAGGAGACAGGAATTAGTGCCTTCACTTTTAGTGAAGATATTTATGCATAAAACTATCAGGGAATGTTTCTAGATGACTGGCACAAATTCAAAAAAAAAAAAAAAAGAATCCAAATCGTAATGAATGAGAACACAGAAAGTAATTGCCATTAGAATTTGGAAGATGATGTTCCAAACTGCACTCTTGACTCCAAGACTAACCGTATGACTTCTCAGCAACTCTTTAATGCTCTGTCTTAATATACACCTCTAGTCATTTTCTATTGGTGTTCCTCTCAAAATCCTAGATCAAAGCGTATGAATAATACACATACTTCAGCTATTTTGGTATGTGCTTTATAATATCCAATTATGATACTGTAGTGAGCAGTGTCAGTGCCATAGGGTAATGCATTTCATATTTATTCATTTTTGTTTAGAGGAACTATCACTCTATGAATAATTGATTTTGCAAAGCAGAAAGCATTATCAAGAGATTAAGTAGATGCTCTGAGAACGTATTCATTATCTCGGCAGCTGGTCACAATTGCCAGTGTGTCATTGAAAGCTGCTGCCTTCACTGTTACATTTGCTAAAGACACTGTTTTCCTTTATGTCATTTGAGTACAGTTTAAAATCTGTGAAATGAAAAAATTATTGAGATTCTCATTGCAGAAGACTATAAAGAAGTCCAACAACTGGAGGGCTTTATCTGGTCTTCCCATATGTAGAACACAATGGCTGTGGTTGCCTAGAAAGCAACACATACACACACACACATACACACATACACAGAGAGAGACATAGAGAGAAGCTGGGGTTCAAAGTTAGTTTATAATATGATCTTTCCAAAGGCCTTTCCTTTGTGTGATAAAAACCATGACTTTCCATGTGTTTCTCTAGTCTTCCTCTCCCTTTATAAATACTCAATTATGTAACTGTTACAGAAATATCCTGCTGATTAGAGCTTGGTGTTCAGTTTTTACATCAGATATTATTTCCTTTCTTATACAAGAATATTTCAAAATTTTCTTAAAAATAGAACTCAAGGCCAGCTCCGCAGCTCAATAGGCTAATCCTCCGCCTAGCGGCACTGGCACACCAGGTTCTAGTCCTGGGCGGGGCGCTGGATTTTATCCTGGTTGCCCCTCTTGCAGGCCAGCTCTCTGCTGTGACCAGGGAGTGCCGTGGAGGATGGCCCATGTGCTTGGGCCCTGTACCCCATGGGAGACCAGGATAAGCACCTGGCTCCTGGCTTTGGACCAGTATGGTGCGCTGGCCGCAGCGCATCAGCCGCAGCAGCCATTGGAGAGTGAACCAGCGACAAAGGAAAATCTTTCTCTCTGTCTTTCTCTCTCACTGGCCATTCTGCCTGTCAAAAAAAAAAATGGAACTCAAAATAGTTAAATTTTGTCCAAAAATTTTGAAATCTATGCCTATAAGTATTCATCAAAATGTTTATTAAAACAGGTATTATCAAAAAGGCATGCACATTTCAAAAGTTTTTGTGCAAACAAAAACATCTTTTACTTCATTTTTACATGAAATTTTTGAAGCATCCTTGGGTATACACACTTAGGCATAACACCTTTACTATAGACAATTGACTTATGTTTAATATTAAAGTAGGCATGAGTAGTATAACATGTGAGAAAAATCAAAAAAATACTGTAGCAACAATTAAGATTTAATAAAACATTTATGAATAAATTTAACAAAATAAGAAATCTCTACAATGAAAATAATAAAACACTGATGAAAGAAATCATAGAAGACACAAAAAATGGAAACATTCCATATTAATGGATTTGAATAATTAATTTTTTCAAATACCCATTCTGCTCAGAGCAATCTACAGAGTCAATACAATCCCAATCAAAATGCCAAGACATTCTTTGCAGAAATAGACAAAAAAAATCTTAACTTCATATGAAACCAAAAAGATTCCAGAATAGCTAAACTGATTCTGAGCAAAAATAAATAAGTTAATCTGGGAGGCATCTCAATGCATGCTTCGAGGCATATTGCATAACTACAGTGATTATAGTGACATAAAAATTGGCATATAGATCAATGGAATGGAGTAGAACCCAGAAGTCAGTTCACACACACAGCCAGCTGATTTCTAAGAAATGTACTAAGAACAAAAACTGAGGAAAAGATAGTTTCTTTAGTAAATATTGCTGGCAAAAATGAACATACATACATCAAAAATTAATTTGGATCTCTACCTCTCACCATATAAAAAAATCAACTCCAGTTGTATCAAAGATCTAAATGTAAGAACTGAAACCATGAAATGCTAGAAGAAAACATAGGGAAAACACAAGTCAACAGTGTAGACCGAGAACAAAAAACTAAACAAATGAGGTTATATCAAACTAAGGAGCTTCTGTATATCAAACACAGCAGCTGGCACCTGCAGTACTAGCATCCCACATGGGTGCCTGTTCGAGTTCCAGCTGCTCTACTTCCAAGCTGGTTCTCTGTTTTGGCCTGGGAAACCAGTGGAAGATGGCTCAAGTACTTGGGCCCCTGCACCCAAGTGGGAGACCTGGAGAAGCTCCTGACTCCTGGCTTTAGATTGGCACAGCTCCAGCCATTGCAGATGAGGAGTGAACCAGCAGATAGAAGACCTCTCTCTCCCTGCCTCTGCCTCTATGTAATTCTGCCTTTCAAATAAATAAATAAATATTTAAAAAAAAAAAAAGCACTGTGGAGAGAGAGCCAACTGACTTGAGAAAATATTGGCAAACTACTTATTTGATTGTTAGTATTTAGAAACCATGAGGAACTAAAAAAAAAAAAAATCAATAACAATTCATTTTTTGAAAAAGCGGCAAAAGACCTAAATATACAATTCTCAAAAGAAGAAATAAAAATGGCCAACAATGAATGAAAACATTCCCAACGTTTATGCTGGTGCTGTAGCATAGTAGCTTAAGCCTCACTTAAACAGTTCATGTCCCAGCTGCTCCTCTTCTGATATAACTCTCTACTTATGGCCTGGGAAAGCAGTAGAAGATGGCCGAAGTGCTTGGGCCCCTGCACCCACATGGGAGACCCGAAAACAATTCCCAGCTCCTGGATTCAGATTAGCCCAGCTCTGTTCTTTGCAGCCATTTGGAGCGTGAAGCAGCAGATGGAAGATCTTTCTGCCTCTCCTTCTCTCTGTCAGTAACTTTGCCTCTCGAATAAATAAATAAATATTTTAAAAGAATGCCTAACATCACTAGTCATTAGGGAATGCAAATTTCACCCCAATTAACCTCAAGCACACTTGAACTTTATCAGTAAATTCATTACTGAAGGGAGCTGTAGTGCTCAACATCTGAATATTCTCAATCTGTTTATGGACACAGATTTCAAATAGTGTCAGATGAATTGTTCTTATAGAATTTTCATTATCTCTAATTAATCCTCATTTATAAACCTTTTTTTGCCATCTCAGATAGCCTGCTTTTACTTTTTACTTTAGATGTGAAGCTAATCATTTCAATTCTGCAGCTTTTAAATGACTGAATATTGACAAATTATAGTGACATATAATTCATGATATACACAGTGAGGGCACAATTTTTTAACACAATGTGTGATGATTAAGCTAATTAT
Source organism: Sylvilagus floridanus (assembly GCA_949820135.1). Taxonomy (NCBI): domain Eukaryota; kingdom Metazoa; phylum Chordata; class Mammalia; order Lagomorpha; family Leporidae; genus Sylvilagus; species Sylvilagus floridanus. The sequence continues at coordinate 28,533,853 of OX463236.1, read as the reverse complement.
CAAACCCATCATTGAATATATTTAAGGTTTTATGATGAAAAAATTAGCAATTTACTTTCTTAACAATGCTGAAATTAAGAATACTCATATATTAGCTTTATTCAGCATGCTTTTCAGGTGATCTTTAAAAAATCTGAATTGTTTCTGGTATCAAACTCTCTGTTCCTCAATCACCAGCCTCTGGTAATCCAGCCATTAAAGTATAAATAATTGAATGACTTGCCATAAAAATATCAGATCCGCACTACTTTGCCAGGTCAGTGGTTTTCAAATTTTGTGCTTCAGATCCCTTGGAAGAAGAGTTGTCATCCACATTCACTAGAATTTCTTAACTAGGATAGATTCCAAAATATACATGTCCAATAGTTTTCTTATGATGCTGATGTTACCAGGCCATGTGCACAACCTGAGAACAACTGGACTAGATTATTATTTGAATGCTGATCCTTCTCCCGATTACTCTGTTTGGTAATTACCCATATCTCTCTCCTTTCAAATAAATCTATACCAGTCTTGAAAGAGGTGACAATTTAATTAATTATAAGAGTTTAAGTGTAATAGAAAAAGTTAGAAAGGTTAACCCAAGGTATTATAAAATTTAAATAATCAAAAATTAAATAAAATATTGTACCCTTCCATTACTATGTAGTGAAAGTATGCAGTTCAAAATAATGAGGAAGAATGAATTATCTAACTAAAATATTTTCCAAACAGTTCTATAATATCTTTTCTAGGTATTGCTGTCAATTTAGTTTGCTTCTAGAACATTTTGCATTGGAGATCACTTTTACTTTCTTGTTTATTGTTTTAATTTTGTGTCTAAATACCTAGCAGTTCTGCTTACTCAAGTTAACATTTCTTTAATTTTAGCTCAGAGTAAAGGTCAACGCAGCTGTCCTCATGCCAGTACTATTCTGTCTTGATAACTGAAACTGGTTTTAAAAAGATTTGTTTTATTTGAAAGGCAGAGAGAAGGAGGAAACAAGGATAGTTAGAGATGTGCTGTGCTCTGGTTCACTCTCCAGATGGTCTCAAGGACTGGAGCTGAGCCAGGCTGAAGCCCGGAGCCAGTTGCTTCAGCTGGGTCTCCCATATGGGTGGCAGGGGCTTAAGTACTTGGCCCATTTTCTAGTGCTTTACTGAGGCCATCACCAGGGAGCTGGACTGGGAGTAGATCAGCCAGGACTCTAACTGGTGCCCATATGAGATGACAGCTTTACTCATTGTGCCACAATACCAGCTCTGATAACTGAAACTTTGGAATGACTTAAAGTTAGGATGTGTGTTTTCCAACTTGGTTCTGTTTCAGGATTGTGTGATTATTATGGTTGTTTTTATTTCTGTATGAACTTTAAGAGCAGACTATTGATATCTGTAAAAAAAAAACCAGTTGAGATTTGATTAGAATTATGTTGAGTTAGTAGATTACTTAGAGTAATATTGCTAAATTACTTTGAGTAATATTAGCTAAATTAAGTCCTCCATTACCAGAATATAGGATGCTATTCCATACATTATGGTTTTTTTTTTTTAAATTCATTTAACAATCTCTTGCAATTTCCAGTGTCTTAGTTAGTTTGGGCTGCTATAACAAAATTTCATAGCACAGTTTATTTTTTTAAAGATTTATTTTATTTGAAAGGCAAAGTTGGAGAGACAGAGAGCAAGCTTCCATCCCCTAGGTCACTCCCCAAACAGCTGCATTGGCCGGAGCTAGGCAGATCCAAAGCCAGGAGCCAGGAGCTTCTTTTGAGGCCCCGACATGAGTGACAGGGGCCCAAGCACTTGGGGCATCCTTTGCTGCTCTCCCAGGCTCATTAGCAAGAACCTGGATCAGAAGTGTAGCTACTGGGACTAGAAGCAGCATCCATATGGGATACTAGCACCACAGGCAGAGGCTATACCCACTATGCCACAGCTCCAATGACAACAGAAGAGTTTAAACAGAAAACTATTTCTCTTAGTTCCAGAGGCTGGGAAATCCAAGTTCAAGGCAGATTCAGTGTCTGATGAGAGCTTCCTTTAGCCCATGGATAGTGACTTCTTACTGTGTTCGCATTTGGTAAAATTGGCTAGCTAACTCTGTGGGGTTTCTTTCATAAGGTCACTAATTCCAGTGTTAGGGCTCTCCCCTTAGGGTCTAATGACCTCCCAAAGACCCAATGTCCAATGCCATCACCATCAGAGTTAAGATTTCAATGTATAAATTTTGGGAAAAAGAATTAGACCAAACCACAGAGTAAACTTTACATTTATTTGGTTATTCCTATGTATGTTGTTATTGTTAATAGAATTATTTTCTTCCTTTTTAATTTTTTTTTATTTACTTTACAGCTAGAGTCAGAGTGAGAGAGAGCAAGAGAGACAGAAGGAAAGGTCTTCCTTCCATTGGTTCACTCCCCAAATGGCCGCTACGGCCGGTGCTGCGCCAATCTGAAGCCAGGAGCCAGGTGTTTCCTTCCAGTCTCTCATGTGGGTGCAGGGCCCAAGCACTTGGGCCATCCTCCACTGCACTCCCGGGCCACAGCAGAGAGCTGGACTAGAAGAGGGGCAGCCGGGACTAGAACCTGGCGCCCATATGGAATGCCAGTGCCATATTATTACTTCAATCTCTTTTTCTGTTGTAAGTGTATACAGATTTTTTTTAAATGTCTTTTTCAGTCAGTTTTGGTGTCTATTGTCCTTGCACAAATTTGTCCATTTTATCTAAGCTATTTAACTAATTGATATATATATATATATATATATATATATTGTTTTCCAATGATATTTATTTCTGTAAGATTTGCAATTGTGCTCTTCCTTTTTTATTTTTAATTATTATTTTTAAAACTTTACATACATATAAAACTGTGCATAGATTCTATGTGATGTTTTGTTACATGTATAGATTTTATAATGTTCAATCAGGGTAAATATATTTATCTCTTCAAATTTTAACATATCTGTCTAGTGAAAACATCCAAAGTCAAAGTGTTTACAGGAGATTAGCATTATAGATAGTCACTCTACTGTGCAACAGAACCCCAAATTTTCTTATTCCTATATAATTATAAGGTAGGGATCATCAATCAGTCATTCCCTATTCCTTCCTTCCTTGTCAGCCTTTGTTTTTATTCAGTATGTTAGTAATTTTTCTCTGTTCTCTCTTTATCTGGATTAAAGTAGCTAAATGTTTTTTTTAATATTGATGATTCTTTCAAAAAATGATTTTTTTGAGTTTATTCTCTATTTCACTGAATTTTACTGTAACTTGTGTTTTTCTGTTTGTTTTGTGTTTATTTTGCTTTATCCAATATTATCTTAAAGTAGCAGATATTGAAATAAGATATTTCTCTTTTTTAATAAAAATTAAAAGCTATGCATTTCCTTATAAGTTCTGCTTTGTATTAGTATATACAGTAACTTTTAGTGTTCTGTGTTTTGTTTATCTATAATTTCTTTATGTTTTTTCTTTGATCTACTGTCTACCTAGAAGTGTGCTACTGTTGTTTAATTCCACATTTTTATGAATTTCTAAAAAGTTCTTTCTCTTATTGATTTATAATTTCGTTCTATTGGAGTAGGAAAATACATTTAAATTTATTTCAATATTTTTAAATGTATTGAGGTTCATTTGTGTCTAGGATGTTGTCAATCCTAGAGAATGTTTTACATGAACTTGAGAAGAAAGTGTATCCTGCTGTTTTTGGATGGAATGATGTATCTGTTAATCCCCATTGTTTTATAGTGCTTTTAATGTTTTTACATGCTTGTTGTTCTTCTGCCTAATTGCTTTGTCCATTTTTAAAAGGGTACATTGAAGTCTTCAACTCTTATCATTGAATTATTTCTTCATTTCACTTAATGTGTTTTGGGGAATTTTTGCTAGATGCATATATGTTTTTATAATTGTCATACCTTCATGAGTGGTTGCTATTTTTATAAAAGATTTATTCCTTTGAAAGGCAAAGAGACAGAAAAACAGAGAAAGAGAGAGAAAGAAAGGATTTCCATTCGTTGGTTCACTCCCCAAAAACCCACAATAGCCAAGACTGGTCCAGGCTGAAGGCAAATCCAGGAACCCAATTTGGTGCACCTGCATGGGTGACCCAAGTACTTTGGTCATCACTTGCAGTCTACAAGGGTGCATATTAGCAGGAAGCTGGTTTGGAAGTGGAAGTGGGTCTCAGCCTTAGGTACTAGGATATGGTTGTGGACGTCCAAATGGGCAATTTAGTCCACTGTGCCACATCTGTCCCAGTACTTTTGAAATTTTAAAATGTCCTCTGAAATGTCTCATTAATGTTCATCATACATTGCTTTGTAACTGACAAAAAAAGTTCCTACACAATTGTCAATTTTTCAAATTCTAATCTTAAACTTCCAAGTCAGTATGCTAACTGAAACTAGCTAACTGAAACTAGAAAATCAGTTTATACCATTAATTGTTATAAGAACTCTTGTCCTTATAAAATTCATAAAGATAATATCAGCTGTGCATAAGGTAGAAATATCTGAGTAAGTGCAGCCCAGACAGATAAGCGTCCAGCTCTCTCTGCATCAGGGAGAGGTTTGTTTCAAGGTTTGTAAATGATGATAGAGGACAATTGATATGCTTTTTAAAGGATAAGGCTGTAGAATACTCTGCATCATGGAGTGAGTAGGGGTTTTTAGAAAAGAATGGTGTATATGGTAGAAATGACAATTTACAGTATATTATTAGAAATCAGGTTCTCGAGTAAAGTCAAGTATTGATGTGGGGAGATAGTGAGGAAGGACAGGTTGGTCCTTTTAGAGAACTCATCTGCATTACCATTTTTTTTTCCTCTTCATATCTGGTGCTGTGGATTTGGCAGAAGACGTAACTCTTGCTTCCAACAAAGAGGTAATGAGGTTTGAATTTCAAGAGCGATGCACCCCATTTTGTAAAATCAACTCATATTTTTGAATTGGAGATGTTTTATATTCTATGACTGTACCAGGGAACAGGCCAAATAACTGATATTTGAAATTGAGTCATTTTGTGAGACAAAAAAAAATATCTAATAACATTTTGTAAACAGCAAAATAGAGTTGGAACAAATTACATTCCTATGTTTCTAATTGGTCAAATTGGAAGAATAGCAGGAAATTGGAAGTCGAAATGAGTACCTGTGTGTGAGGGGTGATGCCAGCAGTTTTTTTTCTAGTTAATACTTTCAGTTGTGTCTTTTACTTAACAGAACTGCATTGGTTATTTTTGAAAAAAAATTATATGAAACATAATGTAAAGAGGTGAGACAATGGGGGAATACAAGATTTTTTTAGAAAGACATTCTTTTATTTGAAAGGCAGAGTTACAGAGAGGCAGAGGCAGAGAGAGGAAAGAGAGAGAGGGATCTTCCATCTGCTGGTTCACTCCCCAAATGACCGCATCAGCTGGAGCTGTGCCAATGGGAAGCCAAAAGCCAGGAGCTTATTCTGTGTCTCCCATGAAGCTGCAGGGGCCCAAGGACTTGAGCCATCTTCCACTGCTTTCCCAGGCCATAGCAGAGAGCTGGGTCAGAAGTGGAGCTGCTGGGATGTAGGCTCTGCAGGTAGCATCCTTACTTGCTCCACCATAGCACCAGCCCCAGGAAAATACGATATTTTATGTAGAGACCACAAGAGGGAAAATGACCAGTTATGCACAAGGGAGCACACTGTTAAGTCATGAGAAAAAACTGATGATAAAAGAGGAAAGGCCAGAGAGTGAAGGTGGCAGGCCCATCAATGGAGTACAACGGTGTCTTATTCCAGTCATCTGTATAGTATATGGTGTTAGTATTATGTTCAATCCTCTACCACATCCTATATTATTAAATTAATTGGTCACTGCCCTCCCCAAAATTCTGAGAGCATTTTTACTTTGTGAAAAAATGTAATTCTGTATTAGCAGATCCCAGCCACATTTAACCATTTATGTAAAAACACTCACATATGTATTGACAAAAGCATTGACTGCAAGGTTTATTATACGTAACTAACATATGAAGGTGAGCTGATTTAAACTTATACAGAGAAGCAGATTGAATCACATGATATTATGTTTGCTGTTTTAAAATTTTCATCATATCCCTTGAGCTTCAATCAGCTCTGTTATATGAATACATTAATACATATTCAATTAGTTGAGTTCTCCCATAAAGAATGCTGAAATGTAATTTCATAATTAATTATTATACAACTATTTACTACATGCATGTTCTGTGCTATATGCAAGTTAGGCACTCGGGATTCAGCAGTCGACAAGACAAGGACTCAACTCTTACAGAGTTTAACATTTTTTTGAGAAGACTGTCCAGGAGTAAATGAGTGCATAAGTAAGGCAATAGCAAATATTTGGTGTTTTGAAGATTATAACCAGGATGTATCTGGAGTTTCTTTAGTAAGGTTGACCTGAGATTTTCTTGAAAGTAGAAAGCTGAACGTTGAGAGATCAGAAGGAGCCAGCAGTGTAGAGATCTAGGGTAGATACTTCCTGGTGGAGAGAATAGCAAGAGCAAAATGTTTTAAGGGAATTGAAAGCAGAGTACTGTGGTTAGTAGACTAAGAACAACAGGAAAAGGCTTGGATAGGGTTTGTGCTGGTGCCTCAGTCTTTGGAATTCCCAGCCTTCAGATGTGTGAGAAGTAGATGTCTGCTGTTCAAGCCAGCCAGTCCAAGGTGACATACAGTTGTACCATATAGAAATTTAGGACTTGGGGACAGCGCTGTGGCAGGTAAAGTTGCCATCTGAAGAGCTGGCATTCCACATGGGTGCTGGTTAAAGACCCTGCTGTTCCACTTCCAATCTAGCTCTCTGCTATGGCTTGGGAAAGCAGTAGAAGATAGTCCAAGTCCTTGAGCCCCACTACCCACTTGGGAGATACGGAAGAAACTCCTGGCTCCTGGCTTAGGATCAGTCCAGCTCTGTCCATTGTGGCCATTTGGGAAATGAACCAGCGGATAGAATAGCCCTCCTCCCCTGGCCCCCGCCCTCTCTGTAACTCTGCCCTTCAAATAAATAAATCAGTCTTTTAAAGAAAGAAGAAACTTAGGGATTTTCTATGATCATACAGTAAATATATAAGGAATTCTTAAATATTTGTGGATTAAATATGAATAACTTGGTTAATATTAACTTTAGTTAAACAAGCATTGGAGCTGAGAATGGCAAGTTCTGAAGACACTAGTGGATTAAATATTACAATTTTTAAAATCAATTTCAGGAGATGCTAGAGTACTACAGTCACCAGACCCATAGATGCATCTTTTAATTATTGTATCTGATAGACATTTGCATTGAAATTAGTAACTGATATTAAGTTAGAGTGCTTACCTTAGAGTTTTCTAACACTCACATATTCATACATATTTGTGTGACATATGTGTGTGCATCTGTGAACACATCTGTATGTACATACATACATTATTGATGTTGGAGAGAGCAGGATCAGGGGTTTTGCTCATAATTGTTATAAACAGGCATTTCTGGCCACTGCATATAAAAAATACTGAATGTCGTATCTGCAACCAACCTCAGAGTTTCCATAATGTCTTTTCTGAAATCATGTAGTGGATGATTCTTGTAAGTCATTATTGAGTTGCACAGAGAGAAATATAATTACAGATTCATACACACATTAACGAAAAGACCATAAAATTCCCCTGAAAAGGAAGCAATTGCTATGGTGATCTCTATTAATTTGAGTGAGTTCTTGTTGTTTATACTGTTCCAAAGTGGGTTCTCGAGACATTTTAGCATCTATTGTGAAAATCTTGGGAGAACCAATGATAATAATGTAATTACTGTGTGTCAACTACTTGGTTATTATACATCACTTACTGTCACTTTTTAATTAAACAGCTCTCTGCATATTTTGGCAATATCTTCATAGTGTGAATAAACAGGAGGGCTAATTGTGATAAAATACTTTAGATGGGGCTTTGGAGAGTACATTTGTAACTAGATCTTTGTCTAAGTGCTTTTGAAAAATACATTTTAGAAAATTATGATTCGTGCAGTAATATTCAGATTAACAAGATAAGGAGTGAGGAATCCCTACATTCACTCTGCTTTTACACTGACGGTGGATATGATGAAAAGGAAAATTAGGCATGACAATCTGGTGTTTACAAAATTCTATTAAATGACAGTGCTTATGTTATACATACTTTTCCAGAAGAGCAATTTGAGCCTCAAGTATGAAAAGATTGTGTTGTAAACAAGAGCTGACCAGACTACACCATGTGGATGTCATTTCTGTGAGTTCTGGGCTTCTTGTGAGGTGCTTTTGAAGCTGGGAGAAGTTGTTTGAAGAAAAGACACAGCTGGCATTTTTTTTAGTTTGAAGTTTGGGGCTCAAATAAAATCTTTCCTACTTTCAAAAAGTATACACAATGTAAAAGTACAATAAGAAACAACAAATTCTCTTTCTGGGGAAGCTAGGAGACCACATATTTCTTAAATCAAGAAAGAAGTAGAATGCCCATTATTATGGAGAAAATAGGGCTGCTCCTGATAGGGAACAGACAAGAGATGCCACCAGTGTCCTTTCCAAAAGAACCAACAGAGTGCATTTCAGGAATGGCAGGGTGTGTGTGTGTGTGTGTGTGTGTGTGTGTGTGTGAGTGAGGGAGGGGGAAGGGAGGTGGGGCACAGGGCAGCCAGGAGTGGCATAGCCTGAGGTTGGAATTCTAAATCCTACGTTTTGCAGTGGGGTGTTACTGTCAAGATCTTCCCTAGATTTTATTTAATTACAAGAAATGAAGTGGTGAATATAAACTTGGAGTCGTAGGTAGAGCCTCATTTGTAAATAGCAGTCTATTTCCACGAAATGCATGGAGAAGAAAAATCTTTCCTGATTGAGAAATCTATGTTCACCTACCATTATTAACTGGGGTAGAAGTGGAGACCAAATGACAATAAGACACTTCACCAGAAGTCCTGAAGGAGCAAGGGCATAACAAGACTTAGATCGGTTTAGCTCCTTGCCTATGTGACTGAAAGCAGATCCAATCCCCCTGAGGGACTTCCTAGCCCCTTGTGTTCTTTCTCAAATTAGCTCCACCCCACCACAGCTGGTTAGCCTCATGGAAAGCCTATGCAAACCACATCAGCCCCACCTAACACCAGGACCCTCAGCTTCCTTATGCTATAAAAATCCAGCCTGTGAATGAAATGTTGGTCCTGTGTGCATGTAGGTAGTAGGCCCCTCTCAGGTTTATTCCCTTGAATAAAATTATTCTGGCTATGAGTTCTTATCTCACCTCCTCTTTGTCCAGCCCTTCTTTCCTAACAATTTGGTGTCAGAGTGCTGGTCCCAGTCCTGGTTAGTTTGCTTCTAATCCTGCATTCCGCTAATGCAACTGGGAAGCAGTGAATGATGACTAACGGAACTCTGCCATCCACAAAAGACACACGGAGTTCCTGGATCCTGGATTTAGACTGGTCCAGCCATGGCTACGGCAGACATTTGAGGAGTGAACCAGCAGATAGAAGATCTCTCTATCTTTCTCTGGCTCTCATTGTGCCTTTCAAATAAGTAAACAAATCTTTTTAAAAATACTATTCATAAAAGATATTACATTGGCCAACGCCTTGGCTCGCTTGGTTAATCCTCCACCTGCAGCGCCAGCATCCCATGTAGATGCCGGTTCTAGTCCGGGTTGCTCTTCTTCCAGTCCAGCTCTCTGCTGTGGCCCGGGAGGGCAGTGGAGGATAGCCTAAGTGCTTGGGCCCCTCCACCCTCATGGGAGACCAGGAAGAGGCACCTGGCTCCTGGCTTCAGATCAATGCAGCTCCGGCCAGCTGTAGCGGCCATTTGGGGAGTGAACCCATGGAAAGGAGACCTTTCTGTCTCACTGTCTATAACTCTACCTATCAAATAAATAAATTTTAAAAAAGATATTACACACACATACACACACACAAAGCAGGAATAAATAAGATTGTAGGTGACAAACACCGGCACCCCAGGGAAATTCTTCCATGGGATATACCCGAGGAAAATTCTTCCATAAGATATAGGAAACTGGCCGGCGCCGTGGCTCAACAGGCTAATCCTCTGCCTTGCGGCGCCGGCACACCGGGTTCTAGTCCCGGTCGGGGCACCGGATTCTGTCCCGGTTGCCCCTCTTCCAGGCCAGCCCTCTGCTGTGGCCTGGGAGTGCAGTGGAGGATGGCCCAGGTGCTTGGGCCCTGCACCCCATGGGAAGACCAGGAAAAGCACCTGGCTCCTGGCTCCTGCCATCAGACGAGCGCGGTGCGCCGGCCGCAACGCGCCGGCCGCGGCAGCCATTGGAGGGTGAACCAACGGCAAAAGGAAGACCTTTCTCTCTGTCTCTCTCTCTCACTGTCCACTCTGCCTGTAAAAAAAAAAAAAAAAAAAAGATATAGGAAACTATAAGGAAAATTTTCATTATAAATTTAAGAAAACAATGGACTATGTCTCCAAAGATAGTACATAGCCAGCGATATTCAGGAAACGGAGAGCTCTCCCACTTAACAAGACACTCCTTCCATGATGAACAGTGCAGGGGTTTCTCAAGAACAGGAAAAAGAGAGAACATGGTCACAAATGCTACAATGAAAGTAAGATTTTATAAGGAGAAGCTATTGAAATTGGATTCTAAGTATGTATTCAAATTCATGAAACTATACCAAAACAGTAAATTTTCTCTATGAGTTTTTAAGGAAAAAATGAAAGTTTCAGAAATCTGAATATACGATTATTTATTCAGATTTCCAAAGAATCACTTACATTTAGTTTCTCATGTTAAATCCAAATATAATTTAATTTTATCCATCTGTTTTTAAGCAGAAGATCTTTTTTGAATCTGTTTTCTTAAATTTAATTACAATTACATTTAGAATATCTATGACACATTCTAGGCAACTTAGCTGTGATGTATTTGAGAAATTTTTTCAAGATTATTATTTTTGCATTAACAAAAGTATTTATTTTATCTGAAATAGTCATACCATTACTTTATTGTTTGCTTGTTTCATTTTGTGGTAAGATTTATTTTTACTTTATTTGAAAGGCAGAGTTAGAGAGAGGTAGAGACAGAAACAGAGAGAAGTCTTCCATTCTCTGGTTCACTCCTCAAATGGTCACAACAACCAGGGCTGAGCCAGGCAGAGGCCAGGAGCCAAGAACTTCTTCCGAGTCTCTCATGTGGATGCAGGGGTCCAAGCACTTGGCCCATCCTCTGCTGCATTCCCAGGCACATTAGCAGGGAGCTGGATCAGAAGTGGAACAGCTGAGACTCGAACCGATTCCTTATATGGGATGCAGATGCTGCAGGCCAGGGCTTTAATCTGCTGTGCCACAGCACCAGCCCCCTGCCATCACTTTGATTCTGGAAGTCTCACCTATGTAAGCTGGGGTAGAAAAGCAAATATTTAAATTTGTTGTCAATGACATTACAAAGAATACTGAAATAGTGGCCATTTAAAGATCTTAAGTTAATAAAGCTGTAAATCTCCTGGATTTAACCATTTGTGTTTTGAAACATGCTGAGGGATTTTCAAATGCTAGTACTTGCTCAGTTAACACTGAACATTTGAGCACAGTGCTCACAATGGTTGATGTCCATCTCATTGAATAGTTCTACCATCTACCAACTTGCTCAAGCCCCAAGTCCTGATGTTACCAATGCTTTATTCTTTCTCTCATTTGCCACGCTCAAATCCTCAGCACATTCTTCCTGCCCTACATAACAATAACCTAGGTCCTCTGCTCTCTCATGACAGTCACTCCTACCACTCTTAGAACAGCCACCATGTTTCTCAGCAGAAGCCTCCTTGTAGGTCTTATTTACTTTCTGGCCTTCTGACAACCAATGAAATATGGCTTTCATTATTGTAGAGTCCATATGACCTGCCCCCTGGCATTTTGTCCAATTTCATTTGCTTGCCACCCATCTTGCTGACCATTGAACTCAAGCTACTTGATTTTTCTGGCCATTTCTCAAATCAGCAAGGTCATTTATGTATCAGACCCCTTAAGTTGCTGTTTCCTTTCCTAGAATGCTATTTCCTCTTTGGAGTGTTGTGTTTTCACAGATTCTCGCATTTCTGACTCTTCCATTTATTTAAAATTTTGCTCAAATGCCACCTCCTCAGAGAAACCTTCCAAGACACCAATTCTAAAAGTATGCCTGTCATTTTGCATTTCTTTGCCTATTTTATCATTCTCCATAATAAATAATGCTGGCATATCTTTTACTTCAAGATTTTTTTTTTGTTTCTTTAAAAGGTAGAGTAACAAAAGGAGAGAGGGAGAGATGGAAAAAGAGATCAAGAGATCATCCATGTACTGGTTCACTCCCCGACTGTCTGTAACCACCAGGGCTGAGCCAAGTTGAAGCCAGGAGCCAGAAATTCCATATAGGTCTCCCACACGAGTGGCAGGCACCCAAGTAGTTTAGTCTCTTCTGCTTTCCCAGGCACATTAGTAGGATGCTGTATCAGAAATGGAGCAGCCAGGCCTCAAATGGGCACACTGATATGGGATCCCAGTGTCCCAAATAGCAGCTTAATCTGGTGAACCACAACACGGATCCCTTACAGGTCTTGTCTGTAGGTTCAATTTCTAGTTGTTAATTGATTGCTTCCTCCACTGCTAGGCATAGCACCAGAAATATAGGAGTTTCCACAATTAATTTGCTGAGGAAGGGTGTGTTTCCAGGGAGATCTATTGATCTGAACACTTTCAGCTACTCATCAAGCTGTGAGAGACCTGACTCTCATGTCCTTCCTTGCTGAGATGCTGTTCTCTTTCAGATCTTCTTCATCCGAGTATTTAGAACTCTTGCCAGCTAAGTTGAAATGCCTTTCTATAGCTGGAAGGCAGCAATGAAAGTCTTTATGAAATGATTCATAATTCTGATGTTTGATTGATTTACTCTAGAATTTTCCTAATTATTCTAAAAAGCTCATATTTTTCTATTAACTTTAATAGAATAATAAAGTTTTGTGAGAGATAATGTACTATACACATTTAAAAAGATGCTATAAATAAGAAAGCTTTCAATTATCAAATATTGAAGCGATCATAATATTTATGAAATTAGTTGCTGTACTTTCATATTGAATTCTATCAAATCCAAGCATTAAAAGGGGAAAATAAAGTTTTATGGAAAGGAAGTATCCCAAAATAAACAGTGTTAAATTGTGTCCATGCCACTATTCTAGGGAGTATAAGCAAAATATGAATAAAGGCTGAAGTTCCCCAAATCAAAAGGCAAGACTGCTTTTCTCCACATAACACGATGCTTAAAACGTAGAAGCATTGGGGCAGACGCTATGGCTCAGTGGGTTAAGCTGTTGTCTCTATCGCCAGTATCCCATATGGGCACAGGTTCAAGTTCTAGCTGCTCTATTTTCTTTTCTATTAAGCTCTCTGCTAATATGTGTGCGAAAGTAGCAGAAGATGATCAAAGTGCTTGGGCCCCTGACCCATGAGAGAGACCCAGAGGAAGCACCTGGCTTCTGGCTTCAGCCTGACCCAGTCCTAGCCATTGTATCCACTTGGAAAGTGAACCAGAAGATGGAAGATCTGTCTTTTTCTTCTATTTCCTTCTCTCTCTCTCTCTTTCTCTCTCTCTCTCCTATCTCCTCCCTCTCTCTCTGTAACTCTGACTTACAAATAAATAAATATGTCTTTTTTTAAAAGAGCCAAAAGAGAACTTAGGAGCAGCTTAAAAATGGTGGTTGAACAGAATTATTTTAAATTATATGCAAAATTTAAATTGAATTTCTTACATAGTATTAATATACTTTGAATAAAAATAATGGTGAATGCTCTTGAATACTATTTGTCTTCATCCAGTGGCTTTCTAGAAGTCATCTGTGTAGCTGTTTATCTAAGTGCTCATTAATTCTGAGCCTTAAGCAATTGGGCTGAAATTAAAAATTGCTAGACAGAAGCAATGAATTAGAGATTAAATGTAAAATCTCACAATGTCACATTTGTGAGTTTCTTCTTGTTTTTGCTTCTGTAGCCAAAAGAATCATGTTCATCTTTATAAAATATTTTTATTTCTCTGGAGGATAGAGTGCTGAGGACTGGTTTTGCATGGAGGGCTGGCTGGGGGAAAAATGACAGAGCAGGATTTGAAGAAGACCAGTGTCCTACTTACTTCAAAGCATTTCTCTCACTAGACTAGAAAATTCTAGGTTCTTCTTCATTAATGAAAATGATGTCTTCCTAAATTGTTTCCTTTACCACATCCCACATCCCAGTTCTTCTCACTCCTAGTCACCTACTTGAATATGTGTCCCTGAACCTATTATCTTTGAAAACTTTTCTCAGTGTTGTTTGTTGTACTTCTGACTCTTGCTTCATATTTCATAATATATATAACTGAGTTTAGGTATTGTTTTAACTATTGACATATAATTTCTAACATCCTGTCATTACAGGCAATACAATAAATAAAATCCCTACCAATATGAGTATTTTGGGTGTTCAAACTAGCATATTAATTGCTAGATCCCATGGAAGGGTATATTCAACTTCCCTGAGTGTTGAGAGGTAGAGTTACAGACAGAGGGAGAGACAGAGAGAAAGGTCTTCCATCCACTAATTCACTCCCCAAATGGCGGCAACGGCTGGAGCTGAGCTGACCTGAAGCCAGAAGCCAGGAGCTTCTGCTGGGTTTCCCATGTAGGTGCAGGAGCCCAAACACTTGAACAATTTTCCACTGCTTTCCCAGGCAACAAGCAGAGAGCTAGATTGGAAGATGTGCAGCTGGGACATGAACCAGAGCCCATATGCAATGCCAGCTCTGCAGGCTGAGGCTTAGCCTACTATGCCACAGCCCTGTTCCCTCTTTTTAATTTGTTTAATGATCCATTTTCAACTTTTAGTTTAAAGGCAAAGAGGGAGTTTTAGAGACAGATAAATATCTTTCATATTTATTTTGTTTTAATATAAATTAGAATTTCTCTGCTTATGATTTCAAATGTCTTATGCTTTTATTTAACATTTATTTAGCAATCACTATATTCCAGGTACCCTTATAAGCCCTTAAGTAGTACCAATTTAGATAGCTCTCAGTAGAGTATAACCTACACCTGAGATAGGAACATTTATCTCAATCATAAATAATTGAATCTGAGGCATAGAGAAGTTAAGTTCTTTGTTTTACATAACACAGTCAAAGGATGATAGAAGAATGATTCAAATCAAAATGTTTGATTCCAAGATTAATATTCTCTAAGCCTCCTTTTCATCTGTTTGGATTTTACTATGTTTCCCATTTATATCTTTTTTCTGTTTTCTGTATTGACACTGACATGAGTATGTCACTGGACAGAATTTTTGCTCTCATCCAGGTAAATGGTAAGTTGTGCTATTGGGGGAAGAAGTATGCTCAAGGCCATGGTATGACAGCAGTGAGGGGATTTATCTTCCTCTGCAGCATTTGTTAGGGAATCACTTTCTGTTATTCAAAGAAAACAAAAACAAAAACAAAACAAAAAAACAAACCTTGAGGAAACTTCAGTGAATAACTAGAAGAAAAGTGTTTTAGCAACAAGGCTGAGCATGCTTGCAGTGTTTGGGAGACAGACCCATGTGACTAACACAGAATGACAAATGCAATGAGGTGCAGATGTAAGAGGCAAAGATAGACGTGTAATGAGTGAAGGATAGACTGCAGGACCTGTGGACTTTTGGAAAGACTTTGGCTCTTACTCTGATGAGATGGGTGGTGGGCCAATTTTAAGCAGGGGAGTGGCATGGTCTTAGGCCTTCATTGAAAGACCAGTTCTGGATAATGAACAACATATGGCGGTGTGGGCTTGTCGGGATGGTGGGGTGACGGCATTCTTCAATAAGAAGCACCGGAGACAAGTTTCGGTGAATGTGTCCTGTTTATTAACAATCAGGCACAAATTTTTATGGGGCAGGCAGAGGGCGCATGCCTAGTTCAGGGCAACATTAATTCTATAGGATAAAGCTGATGCTTGCACCTCTATGCTTCTCCAAGCAGCTTGAAGATCACGTAGCCTAAGTAGCCTTCCAGGTGGTCCTTATGGGTCTGAGCCACATCCAGTAGCTGTTTACCTGGTTGACAATTTTTTTTTTTTTGACAGGCAGAGTGGACAGTGAGAGAGAGAGACAGAGAGAAAGGTCTTCCGTTGCCGTTGGTTCACTCTCCAATGGCTGCCGCGGAGCCAGGTGCTAGGTGCTTATCCTGGTCTCCCATGGGGTGCAGGGCCCAAGCACTTGGGCCATCCTCCACTGCACTTCTGGGCCACAGCAGAGGGCTGGCTTGGAAGAGGGGCAACCGGGACAGAATCCGGCGCCCTGACCGGGACTAGAACCCGGGGTGCCGGCGCCGCAAGGCAGAGGATTAGCCTGTTGAGCCACGGCGCCGGCACCTGGTTGACAATTTCAAGGCCCTTCAACAGGAAGCGGGGGTCAGAGAAATGTTCCTGGGGCTCATGCCACCTGCCAGCCGTCAGGTCATGCATGGCTCTCAGTGTGCCTGAGCCCCTGCCCAGGGTCCTTCCCAGGAAGCATGGTGCGCCATGCCCTCCTAACCTCCTACATGGGCTAGGCAGGCAGTCTCCTAGCCGGGCACAGGATCACCCACATGGAGGGAGAAATGGAAGCAAGGAGACCAGTGATGAGGATTATCACTAATAGGCTGCCAAGACATGGTAATTTCTCATGCATTCTTGTACATAGTTAACAAGAGTTCTACAGAAAATTTTTCTATTTTTATATTATAAAATTTAATATTATAAATTTATATATTTATAGTATCCCCGTATTGATTGGGCATATAGGTATTTTTCTATGTTGTTTTTTTTAATAAAATTACACTGGCCTCATACTCCAAAGTGTACAAATCTATCTTGCCGTTTTTTAATTTTGTCTTTTTAAATAAAAAACAATTTTAACAGACTCACAAAAATGTGTATTTGTAGGATACCATGTAATGTTTGGATACAAGTATACATTGTGTACCATTAAGTCAGAGTTAATAAATCAGATTAAATGTTTGATAGTCTTGTAGAAATCACACAAAATTACATCTGAACTTGTTTTGACCATGTATATTATGATTACCATATCTGTTTATTTTCAAAGTCCATTTTAACCTATTTTTGTCATTCTTATGAGCTTCCAGAAATTTGTGTTTTTTTAAGAAATCTAGCTTTTTCATTTTAGAATATGTGCTTAACTTTAGCAATTAAATTTTTTTTCTGCTGTTTATTTACATCTTCTTTTAAAATTATATCTCTCTAGGAGTTACTTTAAATTTTCCAATCTTTTGAAATACCATCTCTTATTTTCTTGCCTTTTTTCTTCTTTATAGATTCTTATGTATTGTATTTTCTTATTCTTTTATATTCTTTGATGCTTCTCGATTATATTATAACATTCAGATTGAAGGTGCAACTCTTTGATTATATATTTTGTTCAATAATATATTCAAGCTTTATTTCTGTTTTTAAATAAATAATGTATTTTTGTTAAAGAAATAGCATTTTTTAAAGATTTATTTTTTTATTTGAGAGGTAGTCAGAGAGAGAAGAGAAAGTTCTTCCATCTGCCGGTTCACTCCCTAAATAGCCACAATGGCCAGAGCCAAGCTCCAGGAGCTTCTTCTGGGACTCCCATGTGGGAGCTGGGACCCAAGCAATTTTGCCATCTTCTGCTGCTTTCCCAGGCCTTAAGAGGAGAGCTGGATAGGAAATGGAGCAGCCAGGACATGAACCCACCAGTATTGCAAGCAAAAGTTTAGCCCACTGTGCCACAGAGCCCACCCCTAAATAGTGTATTAAAAGCTCTATTTCATCTGTAAGCACAGCATTAACAAGTTAGACAGCTTTTGTCATGTAAATTATTGCTTATATAGGTATAATATTTGGGTTGTAATAGTTTGTTAATTTTCATGGCTATGACATTTTAAGCTGTTATTTGGTTATAGATTTCTAATTTTATGGTATTATGGTTCTCTTTTTTTCCTACTTCTGAGGATTGTGCCATAAAAATGAAATTTACATCTTTTTATCTTATTTTATATTTCCCACTCTTTATTTCTTCCTGATATTGTTGTAGGTGAATTTCTTGATCTTCTTACTTTGTTTTCTAATTTGTCCCAGGGCTATATGTACTGTACTATTTAATCCCTGAACTGAATAATTTATTCAATTATTATATTTTTTCATATCCAGTGACTCCACTTGATCACTTTTGTGGCTATTTGTTTTTTCGTCATGTATCCCATATATCACCTTATTCCTTCAAGTTTACTTTCATGTTATTTAAATTATATTCTATCCGTTCCATCGTTCCTGCTTATTTTTCCTTTCATTGCCTTTAAAGCAAAATACAGCAGGCAAAGTAACACAGGCAAGGGAGTTTCTGTGCGAGGCTATTAGAATAGGAGAGAACAGAATAGTGTCCTGCACTCTATTCTTCTGAAACAAATGTAGTGGTGTTTATTAAGATCTTTGATGAGAAGCAGTTCTCATCTCAGTCACCTGTGTTAATTGATTTCACACAAAGGAAAAACATATGTTCTTACATTTTATAACAGGAGAGTGTTTATTTTTTTAAAAAATTGTATTTATTTATTTGAGAAGCAGAGCCACAGACAGAGGGAGAGACAGATAAATAAAGGTCTTTTAACCACTGTTTCACTCCCCATAAAGTCGCAACAGCCAGAGCTGGACAAATCCGGAACCAGGAGCCAGGAGCTTCTTCCAGGTCTCCCATGTGGCTGCAGGGGCCCATGCACTTGTGCCATCCTCCACTGCTTTCCCAGGCCATTAGCAAGGCTGCTGGATCAGAAGTGGAGCAACCAGGAAGAGAATCGGGTTCCAAATGGGATGTTGGCGCCACAAGCAGAGGCTTGGCCTACTATGCAACAGCTCTGGCCCAGGAGATAATACAGAACTTGGAGCAGGCAACTGTTGAAGTTAAGCTCCTACCCTTTCCAGACACTAGGAAACTGGAGCACTACTTTCTTGCCTGATTGCATTTCAAAGAGATTGTTCCCAGATCCTTAAGGCATTCTTGAGTTTTACAAATGACCAGTGCTTTTAAAAATATTTACATTTCAAAGGGATAGTGAAAGGATTTACAAAGAAGATTTCCTTTTGTAATTAGCTCAAGGAAAGAGGTATATGACCCAGAGTCCAACAAAAGCTGGTTAATTTTCAGTGGTACTGAAGGGAGCATTCAGGTGCTTAGCCACTTATTGATTGCTCTCACTGTAGTTATGGTCCTCACATTGTTGTTTATCCCTGGGAGTACACAATTACCTACAAATGGCAGGTGCTTTGTGAGATCACATGTGTGTGGGCAGGGGTGAAACCTCAGGGTTAAGTTTGTGAAAATTCTGCTGCCTGTGCATGAGAATCTAGATGAAGTGGAGGGACAACTCACTGTGGGCGAGGAGACTGGTTTCCTCTCTTGGTGCTCAGGGACCTTTTCTCTGCTTCAATTTTCTGCACTTTTACTAAGACCTATTCTCTATAGCATAAATAATCTAAGCCATGGTAAAGGAGCATGCGGTTTTAGAAGTAGAGGGCTGGGACAAGGATGTTCAGAGTCTTGTGTTCCTACCTTAGCTCTTGTACTTCCCTATGCTACTTCAGAGCTAACAGTTGGCAAGGGGAAGGCACTACTACTTTTCTGCCTTTCTTCAAGTAGAGGAGGCTCATGCATCTGGAGCCACATGGTATAGAGTCAGAGGAAAGTGAACTTTGTTTTTGCCTTGTCATCTATCTAGGAATACAGTCCTTTCCTTCTCATCTACTCCTTGCCCACAAGCACAGTTTTGACTATCTCTCTCCCCAGATAGTTCTCCCAACTTTTGTGCATGCATCCAACTAATTATATGTTCTGTTGTGTCTCTAAAATTGGCCTCTGTGTTATACCTTAATCATGTGACATCAGTAATATAGCTTTCAGAGTAAGTCTCTGGAGAGGTGTGAGTATGGGGATGAATAAGTTAGTGAGATGGAAAAAAGGGGAGTGTTCTGAGATTGTTCCTACCTGACAGTTATTTGTATAAAAACTCAAATGTTTACAGATGCTGCTCTATTATCTTATTTTCAAATAATAAATACATAGAACTCTGTTTGTGAAAATCATTACTGGGCCTGGCAGTGGGGCATAGCAAATAAAGCCTCCACCTGCAGTCCTGACACCCCATTTGAATGTAGGTTCAAATATCAGCTGCTGCACTTCCAATACAGCTCTCTGCTATGAGCTGGGAAAGCAGTAGAAGATGGCCAAAGTCCTTGGGCCTCTGTACCCATGTGGGAGACCTGGAAGAAGCTCCAAGCTCCTGGTTTTGGATCGGCACAGCTTTGGCTGTTGCACCATTTAGGGAGTGAACCTACACATGGAAGATCTCTCTCTCTCTCTCCCTCTCTGCCTCTGCTTTTGTAACTCTGCCTTTCAAATAAATAAATAAATCTTTTAAAAATTAGAAAATCAGTGCTAACAGAATACATTGCTAATAGACAATATAGTGTTATATGTTGGCCGGCGCCGTGGCTCAACAGGCTAATCCTCCGCCTTGCGGCGCCGGCACACCGGGTTCTAGTCCGGGTCGGGGTGCCAGATTCTGTCCCGGTTGCCCCTCTTCCAGGCCAGCCCTCTGCTGTGGGCCAGGAGTGCAGTGGAGGATGGCCCAGGTGCTTGGGCCCTGCACCCCATGGGAGACCAGGAAAAAGCACCTAGCATCTGGCTCCTGCCATTGGATCAGCACGGTGCGCCGGCTGCAGCGCGCCGTCCGTGGCAGCCATTGGAGGGTGAACCAACGGCAAAGGAAGACCTTTCTCTCTGTCTCTCTCTCTCACTGTCCACTCTGCCTGTCAAAAAAAAAATAAATAAATAAAATAAAGTGTTATATGCATAACAAAAAGTAAAGCTACTGCTAACTTATGAATTCTTTTCAGTATTACAGGCTTATTTCTGATACTGTCATATGCAAAAATGTCAACCAAATCAGTCACTAGCTTTTTATTTTTACTTTTCCACTTTGATGAAGTCTTTCTAATTTCTTTCCCTGTGTCAATCTATGTAGCAGGAGTGGAGAACATTTATCATCTAAGGACTATTTAGATGTTTATAACATGGGACATACAAAATTATTAACTCAAAAAGAACCTGCTATAAATTTATTGAATTTCAGTTCTCACCTGTGCTTGCCTTGGCAGGGCCAAACCAAATGATTTGTCAGGGGCATTATAATAGCCCATGGGCCATAGGATCCCCACGCTTGAAAGTGTTAAAACAGAAAGGTTAATCTTTTCCAAGCAGTAAATTACTGTTATTACTCTCCATACATGTTTGTACATTATGGAGTTTGTGTTGTTGAGTTTGTATTCACTCTATATCAAATTTGTTTTTGCATTAAAGGTGACTCAAAATGATCAGAAAAAATATCTCAAAATGATCGGAAAAAAATATAATCTTGTTCTTTCCAAATTTAGTAATTCTTGTGAAAATTCTATATCATATGCAAAACATTGTGTAGTTTCATTCTATCATGAACTAAATTAATTATTCAGTCATTAGAAGTTAGTTTTAGAAGTAGAGATTTCCATGTTAATTGCAGTGAAGTAGATAAAAGTAGGGATCAGTATAATAATGTTGTAAAACACAGCATTGTTTTTGTCGTTAGAGTTTTAGTGTTTTGAAAATGAGTTCCAAATTAGGAAAATGAAAGAGCTACTAAACATGGAATTTTTATATTAGACATTTTTTCTATCTATAGAAAGCTTCTTCATATAATCTAATTATATGTGGCAGTAATATTTTCTGAATTAGACTAAAATGCAGTGTTGAGATAAGTCCATTATTATAGATCAACAACATCAAATGAAGTTCAGTGAGAAGTTATATGGAGTGTTAATGAGCATATAATAAGAGTTATTTTCAATAGTGAGGCTGCCTTTCAAAGGACTAAAATATTACCTGGTATTTTTTATTAACTTATCCTCTCTCTATATATTTTAGAATTAAAACAGTTTTTTAAATTTATTTCAAAGTGAAAAAAAGAGAGAGAGAAAGAGAGAAATATTACCCATCTACTCATTCACTCCCTAAATGCCCAGGACAGCAGGGGCTGGCCAGGTTGAAGAGTGGAGAACACAATCTAAGTCTCACATATGTGTTGCAGGGACCCAAGAGCTTCAGCCATCACTTGCTGCTTCCTAAAGTGCAGAATACCAGGAAGCTGAAACCAAGAGAAGAGTTCAGACTGATCTTAGGCACTAAAATAAGGTAGGTGGTATTCCATCTTTGACATCTTTTTTCTTTTCTTTTTTTTTTTTTTCGGAACAGGCAGATTTAGACAGTGAGAGAGAGAGGGCCGCTACGGCCAGCACTGCGGCAGGCGCACTGTGCCAGTCTGATGCTAGGAGCCAGGTGCTTCCTCCTGGTCTCCCATGGGGTGCAGGGCCCAAGGACTTGGGCCATCCTCCACTGCCTTCCCGGGCCACAGCAGAGAGCCGGACTGGAAGAGGAGCAACCGGGACAGAATCCGGCGCCCCAACCGGGACTAGAACCCGGAATGCAGGTGCTGCAGGCAGAGGATTAGCTAAGTGAGCCACAGCGCCAGCCTCCAAATGACATCTTAACCACTGCATCAAAATCTGCCCAATTTTGGTGATGTTTTGTAATACTAAGCAAAAATATTAATTGTTACAATAATTGAATGAATTTGCGGGAATCAGTTCATCATAGGAGACTAAATTTCACTGAATTCATTTTTATAATATGTAATTCTCTGATCATTAGCTTCACAGTTGTTTCATTTATGAAATTGTTGGGGAATAACTACAATTTGTCAGTCTAATAAGGTGCATCTACACAAGGCTTCATAATATATCATTCATCAAATTAATCTTTAAAAATTTGGAGATGTTTATTAAATGATTTATAAATTTACTTCATTAGAAAATGTACAGTTCCATAAATATTGCATTATAAGCAACTATCATTTCTTTATTATCAATCTGGAACATGTACTGGGGCATGTAGATTATATTAAGTAAAACATATTCAAATGCACATATTCACAAACATGGGCTCAAATAATAATAGGTAACCAAAGCTATAATCTAAGATATGAACTGTTCTTTTGATTGTGTGAACACCCAAGGGACTTCTTATCTCCATGCAATTCCATTGTTCTTTTTTTTATATAATTTTATTTAAGGTATCCAAATTTCATGTAGTTCATATACAGATTTAGAACTTAATTATACTTCCTATCCTATCCTTTTTCCTGCCCATGTTTCCACCTTTCTTCCTCCTCCCTCACCTATTCCCACTCTTAATTTTTACAAAGATCATTTTTTATATATATAAAGCTTTTATTTAAAGAATATAAATTTCCAAAGTACAGCTTATGGATTACAATGGCTCCCCCCGACCCAACTTCCCTCCCTCCCGCTACCCTCCCCTTTCTCCCTCCCTCTCCCCTTCCATTCACATCAAGATTCATTTTCAATTCTCTTTATACACAGAAGATCAGTTTAGTACATATTACGTAAAGATTTTAACTTTGCCCTCACATAGAGACACAAAGTGAAAATACTGTTGGAGTACTAGTTATAGTATTAATTCAAAATGTACAGCACATTAAAAACAAAGATCCTACATGATTTTTTTAAAAGAATTAATTATGCAATTTCCAATTTAACACCAAGGTTTTTTAATCATTTGCAATTATCTTTATAGACAGAAGATCGATTCAGTATATACTATGTAAAGATTTCATCAGTTTGCACCCACACAGAAACACAAAGTGTAAAAATACTGTTTCAGTACTAGTTATAGCATTACTTCACATTGGACAACACATTAAGGACAGATCCCACATGAGACGTAAGTACACAGTGACTCCTGAAGTTGATTTAACAATTTGACACTCTTGTTTATGGCGTCAGTAATCTCCCTAGGGTCTAGTCATGAGTTGCCTAGGCTATGGAAGCCTTTAGGGTTCACCGACTTTGATCATATTTGACAGGGTCATAGTCAAAGTGGAAGTTCTCTCCTCCCTTCAGAGAAAGGTACCTCCTTCTTTGATGGCCCCGTTCTTTCCACTGGGATCTCACTCGCAGACAAAGATCATTTTTTCAGGTTACTTTAAACTCATATGATTAACCCTACACTGAGAGTTCAACAAATAGTATGAATGAAAAAACACTGTTCCTCAACAGTAAAGACAAGGGCAGTAAGCAATTATCAAATCTAAAAATGTCAATATCATTCCTAAACATTACGTTTAGGTACCCCAGAGCAGGGAAAACATATGTTATCTTTCTTTTGGGGACTGGCTTATTTCACATAGTTGCATCCAATTTGTTGCAAAATACAGGATTTTTTGCCACTGAGTAGTATTCCATAGTATGTATATACCATACTTTCTTTATCCAGTCATCAGTTGTTGGCAATCTGAGTTGATTCCATATCTTAGCTATTATGAATTGAGCTGCAGTAAACATGGGGGTGCTTATCACTCTTCCATATGCTGATTTCTTTTTTTGGGGTAGAGTTTAAATTCCCAGGAGTGGGATGACTGGGTCATATGGTAGGTCTATATTTAAATTTATGAGATATCTCCATCATACTGTCTTCCAGTATGGTGGCTGCACCATTTTCCATTCCCACCAACAATGGTTTAGGGTACCTTTTTCACTACATCCTCACCAGCATTTATTGTTTGTTGATTTCTGTACGAAAGTCATTCTAACTGGGGTGAGGTGAAACATCATTGTGCTTTGATATGCATTTCTCTCAGGGCTAGCGATCCTGAACATTTTTCATGTATCTGTTAGCCAATTGAATTTCCTCTCTTGAAAAATGCCTGTTCAAGTGCTTTGCCCATATCTTAATTGGATTGTTTGCTTTGTTGTTCTTGAATTTCTTGAGCTCTTTATGGATTCAGGATATTAGTCCTTTATCAGTTGCATAATTTGCAGATATTTTCTCCCATTCTATCGATTGCCTCTTAACTTTGCTGAGTGTTTCTTTTGCAGTGCAGAAACTTCTCAGCTTGATATAATACCATTTGTCAATTTCAGCTTTGATTAGCTATGCTTCTGTGATTTTTTTTCCCTAGAAATCTTTTCTTATGCCATTTCTTACAGAGTTTCCTCAATGTTCTATAGTAATTTGATGGTATTGGGTGAATCGTAGATTTAGGTCTTTGATCCACCTTTATTGGATTTTTGTGTAAAGTATAAGATAGGGGTCTTGTTTCATACTTCTGCATATGGATATCCAGTTTTCCTAGCACCACTTGTTGAAGACTTTCCTTGCTCCACAGATGGATTTTAGCTCCTTTGTCCAACATAAGTTGGTTGTAGATGCTTGGATTGATTTCTGGAGTTTGTATTATGTTCCATTTGTCTACACATCTATTTCTGCCAGAACTAGATTGTTTTGATTATAATGACCCTGATGTATGTTTTTAAATCTGGTTTTGTGTTGCCCCTGGCTTTGTTTTTTTGTATATGATTGATTTAGTACTCTAGGGGTCTCTTGTATTCCCGTAAGAATTTTAGCATAACTTTTTCTAGATCTGAGAAGAATGTAATTGGTATTTTGGTTGGGATCACATTGAATCTGTAATTGCTTTCCGTAGTACAAATGTTTTGATTCTGTTAATTCTTCCAATACATAGACATGGAAGATTCTTCCAGTTTTTGTGTCTTCTTCTATTTCTTCGTTGTTCTTTAATATATACAAAAACTAGTACTATACTTGAAGCAGGCACATGCTGTAAAGAAACGTATTTTGCAATAATATGCAATATCAACCATATTGTATGGACACTAAAAATATTGTACAACATTTACCAGTCTAAGTCCTTTACTGTTCATATTCTGTTCCCTTTGTATCCAACTTAGATTATTCAGATATAATTTTTATTGCTCTTTTACAATTCTATCCAACTCTGTTATGGTTACTGGACAAAATTCTATACCTGTTTTTAATAAAAAATGTGGGTGATTATGGCTTTATACTGGTCATACATCAACACTGTCCTGAGATCTCATTATTTTTCTGTAGTCAATTTACTCTGCATCTGTCAGAAGAGTTTTCATATCTCATTTTTGCTTTCCAAAACTTATCTGTTTCCCAAATGGCTTTCATTTGATGATCTTACCTAATACTTCATTAAAAATATTCATGTTAGCAACTGCTCCCTTTACTCTCTATGTTTAGATTTGTAAATCAGCAAATGTTGGTGCCATGTTCACTGTTCGTCTTCTTTTTACAATGGAGGAAGTATATTTTCTATTTCTATCCTTGGGTTGTGGAGCAGATCTGTGTTAACATTCACAGGGATTTTTTTTTTTCAAATCTTTCTAACCTCTCTTGGGTCACCATTTTTTCACTGCATAATGATTATCAGCATCCAATGCTGCTTATTATTGGAATATACTTTATATTCTTTAACCCTAGGGATTAATGAAATGTGAAATTTATGAACAAGTTGCTGGATGGTTGGATAGTTCTATTGATTGATGCAGAACATGAAAGAATCTTATAACTGACCAGTTTATAAGTATAACATTGATTTTAAAAAGTCATTGAGGTTTATAAGTGGCTTTTAAACAATGTCTACATAGGACTTTGTAGAAGTATATTACATATTTGTTTATATTATTTTATTGTACAGCTGTATTATGTAAAGAGTATAAATGTTAGAATTCTACTCAGCATATCTTCAAGAAAAATATCATAAAATATATCATATATATCACAGTTTAGCTTTTCAAAGTCATTGGCCAAGGTATGAACATTTAAACATTGTATGGATAAACCATTAAATTCTGATTTCTGAATATGTACATACAGTTCTTGAGGCAAAACAGAGTCAACATCAATAAATATATACCATTAGGGAAACAACATTCGATAAAAAAATTGTGTTCTTTATAATGTAGATTCTTCACACAAAAGTTGTTCTACATTTTAATATAGACATCATCACCAGAATGCATCAACTGTGCATGTTGATCTACAGTTGGCCTGCAATCTTCCTCCTCTCTAAGGACAAACAGTGGTGGAGAAAATGTTTTGCTGTTTCTCATGAATAAGAATCCATGACGCTTCCCGCACTGTGGCACAGTGGGTTAAACCCTGGCCTAAAGAATTGGCATCCCATATGGATACCAGTTCAAGTCCCAGCTGCTCCACTTCTGATCCAGCTCCTTACTAATATACCTGGGAAAGCAGCAGAGGATAGCTCAAGTTCTAGGGCCCCTGCACCCACCTACGAGTCCTGGAAGAAGCTCTTGGCTCCTTGCTTCAGATCGGATCAGTTCTGGCTATTGCAACCATTTGGAGAGTGGACCAGTGGATGGAAGACTTCTCTCTCTGCTTCTACCTCTTTAACTATTTCAAATAAATAAAAATAAATCTTAAAAAAGAATCTATATTGCCAATATTATTTAATCATAACATAAAGAGAAACATGAAGCCTCATGGAGAACTTGCATTTGTCTTTAATGTGACTCTGCTTTGGAAAAAGACAAAAACTCCACTGAAAGAGTAAAGAAACAAAGAAACAAGGAAAAAGAAAGCCAATTACATTTAATGGCCTACTAAGGTTTGTGGTCTCATTGTTTATTATTCAGGTAGTTGCACATCTTGAGAAAGAACGTGTGAAACTGAAACAATATTATAAAATGTTCTTGGTTGAGATTACTTCTATTGCTCTGTTAATTTTAAATTGGATATTGATGTCTTTCTAGAGATTTCATTTGAATGAAATCCCCACTGGTTGATTTCTTTATCTCATAGGCACATACTTCTGTGTTGTTCTTCAATTGCCTAATCTCTAATTGAAAAATGTTTTGTGAAGCAAGTCTTGGACTCTCTTAATGTCACTCTCACTCATTTCCTCTATAAAGGCCTTTTCCTTACAAGGAGTGTGAGTTAGTAAATGTGAATGATACTGCTGAGAGTGATCATCACATTGATAAAACGATGCTTGTAATTTCACACATTGCCAGTTTTAATGAGGAGGTAAGAGTTTATTTTGTTCTAAGTTTCCCTTCTCCCCATGTTATTTTGGGATTCATTTAGCATGCCCTCTTCTCTTCTCTCACAAAGGAGATGTTAGAGGAAACACAAAACCAAACCAAAACCAAAATCAAAACTACCCACACAGGTCCAAAGCCAGCCAGCCTTGCTCCTGCAGAGATGATGCAAGTCACCTCATCTTGATTGTATCTTTTTTTAAATTGGCAGTGCCCCTTGAGTGAGGGCACCATGCCATACAAACAGATGGTCAGGGAAGTAGATAGTTTGGAGACTATGTTTATTTGTCTTATTTATTTATAGAGGACAGTGTTCACATCCAGATTGCTGAATATTGCTCCTTCAAAGTTTCTCTGCCTTTGAATAGACTTCTTTGAAAGCTGAACTTAATATGAAAGAAAAAGAAAAGTGTCTCTGGTACATTGTCATAGAGGGAGGAAATCTCTTCTTTTGGTGGAATGGCATCATAATTAATAATCAGGTGACCATCTCTTACAGGGAGTGGCCTACAATTCTATTCACAAAATAAACTGTAGAAGAGGCAGTGTATGCTTTTAATAAATGAGGTGGATTAACTAAATTGAAAACATCTAAGTATGTTATAATTTCTTCTTGTATAATATGATGTAGTTGCTTAATAATTTATAAGTAATTCTCTAGGATATTTTCTTGGCTATCTCTTAAAGGAAGTTAATTTTACTACATGGTCTTTATAATAGAGTAATCTAATTCTTGTTGCATTTTTGGGGGCCAACACTGTGTTGTCTCATGTAGAATCACTATTACATTTAAATCTGTTCTGTATACAGTTTTTCAAATATTAGAAAGTATATTTTTCATAAAATATGTTTACCTTAATCAGTATTTATCAACATGTTTTAACTTTTCAGAGGTATTTTTGTTTTGAATTTGAGAGGCAGAAAGAAAGAGACAAAGACAGAGACAGAGAGGTGTGTGTGTGTGTGTGTGTGTGTGTGTGTACATTCCCTTCTACTGGGTTATTTCTCACATGGCTGCAGCAACTGAGACTAGAATGGGATTGCTCTCCCACATAAGTGGCAGCAATCCAATTATTTGCACAATCGAGCACTGCTGGTTCCTAGGGTCTGGGATTACGAGCTTGTTATTGAACCCATGCTCTCTGATATGGGATGCAGGAATCTTAACCATCTTCTTAGCCACTAAGCTAAACAACCACTCCTGAGGTACTTTTTATTATTGAAAGCAATAAGGAGAAAATTTTTCTCACTGCATGTTTGTATACATCACTTATTATTCTCTTAAAATCTAAACTACCTTTTTAATTGATCATTTCTTGTCAATCTACATGTCAATCTAAATTTGATTATTTGAAAAAGAATTTGAAGGTTTAGGAATGGGAATTGGGGCGCAGTTTGTTAAGCCGACCGCTACAAGACTGTCATCCCTTATTAGAGTGCTCATTGGAATCCTGGCTGCTTCAAATTCAGCTCCCTGTTGATGCACCTGAGAAGTCAAAGGAAGATGGTCCAAGTTCTTGGGCCCCTGCCACCCAAATGGGACACTAGGATGGACAGCCTGGCTCCTGGATTTGGCCTGGACTAGGCCTTAATGTTGTGGCCCTTAGGGGAGTAGATAGTGAATGGAAGGTCTCACTCTTTCTTTCTCTCCTCTTCCTATTTCTCAGGCATTCTGACTTTCAAACCAATATATCTTTAAACATTGAAACTCTTTATATCAAAATCATGTTTGATCCCTTGGTCTCTCTTTATTTCTTTTTCTTGATCTGTTTTATCCATTTAAATGGCAGAATTGGAGGAAGAGACAGACAGAAAGAGATTTCCCCTCCACTGGTTCACTCCCCAAATTACTGCAATGGCTAGGACTAGGCCAGGCTGAAGTCAGAGGACTGGGCCACGCTGAAATCAGAAGCCTGAACTCCATGTGGGCTTCCCACATGTATGAAGTACTTGGGCTATTATTTGTTGCTTTCCTAGGAGCCTCAGCAGAGAACTAGATAGGAAGAGAAAAACCTGGAAGTTAAACTGAGTCTTATGTGGGATGCTGGCATCATGGGCACTGGCTTAAAACATTTCACAGAAAATGCTGGACTCTCTTCCTTGTTTTAAGAAAAAAAATCATTTATTCAAAGTTATTAAATATTACTAACTAGTCATTTTTATAAGTTAATATTTTTATATGATAAAATTCATCTAGGGACAAAATACCAGTACATATTCATAGCAAAGCATTTTAGAAAAATAGAGCACTCTCAATCAACTACAGTAAGATTGCAGGATTTTAGGTTAGTTACAGAGTTCAATCATTTTCCTATATAACAGCAAAGAATGAGTGGAATTTGAAGTTAAAAACACAAATCATTTGAATCAGCAGTTCCAAAAATTAAATACTTAGGTATAAATCTGGCAAGTTTTGTACAAAACTCTAATGAAATAAATCAAAGTATAGATCAAAATATGGATATGTATTCCATATCCAAGAGAGGAAGACCCAATATTTTAAAATGTCAGTTTGGAAGCTCCTGGCTTCTGGCTTCAGATCCACCCAGCTTGGGCCATTGTGGTCATTTAGGGAGTGAGCCAGTGGATGGAAGATTTCTCTCTCTCTCTGAACTCTCTCCCTCTCCCTCCCTCCCTTTCTCTCTCTCTCTGTCTCTCTTTCTCTCTCTCTCTCTCTCTCTCTCTCTCTCTCTCTCCTTTCTCTCTCTCTCTCTTTCTCAATCTGCCTTTCAAATAAAATGAACAAATCTTTAAGAAAATAAACAACTGGACAAATGGGAAAAAATGGAAAAACCAGAAATAGATCCATATAAATATAGTCAACTGATCTTTGATGAAGAAGCAAAGGCACTATGATGAAAGATAGCCTTTCACAAATGTTTCTGGACTAACTGGAAAGGCACAAAAGTAAATCCAGACCCAACCCTTATACAGTCCCATATAGAAGTGCCTCCATTTGAGTACTGGATTAGCTTATTTTTACAACTTCCTCCTAATGAGCACCCTGTGAGACATCAGATGATGGATCAAGTAGTCTGTCACCTACACAGAAGACAAGGATTGAGTTCTGGGCTTCTTGCTTCAACCTGGCCTGAGTTCTGCTATCGTGGGCATTTGGGAAATGAACCAGTGATTGAAAGATCTCTGTGAGACTCTTTCTATTTCTTTCATATAAAATTATAAATAAATCAAATTTTAAAACATTGAACACTTCTGATTGGTAAATGACACTGTCAAAAGAACAAGAGGACATGATAGATTGGGAAAACATATTTTCAAGGACATATAATACTTTCATTTATAAAATATAAAAAGAATGGTTAAAACTAAAAAATACAATAAAGTAAACAACCTTCCTTAACAGGCAGCACATGAAATATAATCAAGAGGCAACCATTGTGGCATGACAGGTAAAGCCACTGCCTATGACACAAGCGTCCCGTGTGGGCACCTGTTCATGTCCTGACTGCCACATTATCCATTTATGGCCTGGGAATAGAACTGGAAGAAACCCCAAATACTTGGCCTCCTGTCACCCACATGGGAGACCTGGAAGAAGCTTCTGGCTCCTGGCTTCAGCCTGTCCCTGCTCTGACCATTGCAACCATCTGGGGAGTGAATCAACAGATGGAAGGTCTGTCTCTCTGTCCTTCCCTCTCTCTGTGTAACTCTGACTTCCAAATAAATAAATCTTTTTTGAGGTTCGTGCTGTGGCATAGTAGGTTGAATCTCCACCTATGGCACCGGCATCCTATATGGGTGTCAGTTCATGTCCTGACTGCTCCTGTTCCCATCCAGCTCTCTGTTACAACCTGGGAAAGCAGGAGTGTATGGCCTAAGTGCTTGGACCACTGTACCCATGTGGGAGACCTGGAAGAGGCTCCTGACAACTGGATTCAGTTCAGCTCAGCTTTGGCTGTTATGGCCATTTGGTGAATGAACCAGCAGATGGAGGACTTTTCACTCTGTCTCTCCCTCACTCTATTGTAACTCTACCTCTCAAATAAATAAATAAAATCTTTAAAAATAAATAAATAAAACTTTTATATAAAATATGATCAAATAAATGTAGGTCATCAATGACAGATACGTTAAAACAATAATATACCACAACATACTTATTAAGTTATCTAGAACAAAAATAGCAAAGAATACTCAAAAGTTTGTAGAGCAATAGGATATCTTATTTAATCTTGGAGGGAATGCGAAATGTACAACCACTTGGAAAGACAGTTGGGCAGTTTCATACAAAACTAAACATACACCTACCATATGATTCAAAAACTTTACTTCTTGGTATTTAATCAGAGGAGTTAAATAGTCATGTACACACAAATGCCTGCACATAACTTGGTCCATAGTTATCAAATTCAAGAAGCAATCTAGATGCCTTTTAGTAGTTAAAGGGATAAATAAGTTGTGGTATATATAGACAATGGAATATATTTCAATTTTAAAGCAAAACAAGCTATTAAGCAATGAAGTGTCATGGACTTAATTTAAATCCATGTTATTGGTTGAAAAAAGCAAATCTGAAAAGGCCACATCCTTTATGATTTAACAAATATGACAACGCAGAAAAAACAAAACTGCTGAGACAGTAAAAACCACATGGTTATTACAAATGTGGGGAGAGGGAAGGGATAACTAGGGGAAGCACAGTGGATTTTTAGGGCAGTGAAAACAGTTTGTATCAGTGGATAATGATGTATACATGTTCGTATAAATTCATGCAAACCCATGGAATGCACAACACAAATAGTAAACCCTAACGTAGGTGATTGGCTCTCAGTAATAATGACGTATCAATACAGATTCATAAACATAGTAAATGCCCCCACTGTGATGGGTACTGTTGCTAAAAAGGAGGCTGTGCATATGAGAGGGAAGATGAAATATAAGATATTTCTGTACCTTTTCTTCGATTTTGCTGTAACACTAAAACTGCTCTTAAAATTATAAACTCTTACAAAGCAGACATTTATGTGATCTGTTGTTGAAATTACATTCGCAGTTTTGAAAATGTCCTAAGAAAATACTTATTATTAATCTGTAATAAGACAAAACTAAGTAATACTAATTGATAAATTATCTCATATGACCATGTATTCATGATTATTGTTAAACCAAGTTATTATCCTAGTATAATGAAAGAGTATGCATGCCATTAGCATATTTTTTTAAAAAAAAACTTTTATTTAGTAAATATAATTTTCCAAAAATACAGTTTATGGAATACAGTGGCTTCCCTCCCATAATTTCCCTCCCACCCGCACCCCTCCCATCTCCCTCTCCCTCTCCCATTCCATTCACGTCAAGATTCATTTTCAATTATCTTTATATACAGAAGATCAATTTAGTATATATTAAGTAAAGATTTCAACAGTTTGCACCCACACAGAAACACAAAGTGTAAATTACTGTTTCAGTACTAGTTATAGCATTAATTCACATTGGACAACACATGAAGGACAGAGATCCCGCATAAGGAGTAAGTACACAGTGACTCCTTTTGTTGACTTAACAATTTGACACTCTCATTGATGACATCAGAAATCTCCCTAGGCTCTAGTCATGAGTTTCCAAGGCTATGGAAGCCTCTTGAGTTCACTGATTTCAATCTTATTTAGACAAGGTCATAGTCGAATTGGAAGTTCTCTCCTCCCTTCAGAGAAAGGTAATTCCTACTTTGATGGCCCATTCTTTCTACTGGGCTTTCTCCTGGGATCTCACTTGCAGAGACCTTTCATTTAGTTTAGTTTGTTTGTTTGTTTGTTTTTTTGCCAGAGTGTCTTGGCTTTCCTTGCCTAAAATACTCTCATGGGCTCTTCAGCCAGATCCGAATGCCTTAAGGGCTAATTCTGAGGCCAGAGTGCTATTTAGGACATCTGCCATTCTATGAGTCTGCTGTGTATCCCGCTTCCCATGTTGGCTCGTTCTCTCCCTTTTTGATTCTATCAGTTAGTATTTGTAGACACTAGTTTTGTTTGTGTGATCCTTTTGACTCTTAGACCTATCAGTGTGATCAATTGTGAATTGAAATTGATCACTTGGACTAGTGAGATGGTATTGGTACATGCAATCTTGATGGGATTGGATTGGAATCCCCTGGCACATTTCTAACTCCACCATTTGGGGCAAGTCCGATTGAGCATGTCCCAAATTTTACATCTCCTCCCTCTCTTATTTACACTCTTATATTTAACAAGGATCACTTTTCAGTTAAATTTAAATACCTAAGAATAAATGTGTGTTGATTACAGAGTTCAACCAATAGTATTAGCTAGAACAACAACAACAAAAATACTAAAAGGGATAAAGGGATAAAGTATTACATTCTACATCAACAGTCAGGACAAGCAGTCAGGATGGCCGAGTGGTCTAAGGTGCTATTAGCATCTTTTAATCTAGTTTTTTGGTCCATTGTGAATAATTTTAATCAAGCAATGTTTAACTAGATTTGTTTAGATATTTATTGTGTATACAAGGTGTAGTTAGTATTTATATGATTTTCAGATTTTGATTGTGTAATAAATATAATTATTTTCTACAATTTTAGTGTTAATTATAAAAAGTACTTTAAAATGCAGGACAAGTATAAATCTATACCTACACATATTTACAATATAACTATATACTATATTGTATTTCATTATAATATTTAATGTACTTATGTTACATATATGCACAAAAATGTTTTTTCTCTGAAAATATTATTTATCTAAGATAGGAAAAGAAAATTTTTGAAACCAAATTTTCTTTAAATCTTAATTATAAGCAATTTTAATCCCTGTGTTGGAAGTGTTATCTGTGTGCCTGGTTTAGTATTTTTTTTTCTTACTAAGACTTTTAAACTGTGAAAATTAAGTTCTACCATCATGAAAAGTTATATGCACTTTTTCTAAAATATCAAATATAAACTATCTCATCATTCCTAATTACAAATATTTGGTAAGTGATTTACTCTAAACTAAAGAAAGCTTTGAGATCATGATTGCTTTTCATATTTCAGCATTTTGTCTTTCAATTGGAGTCCTCTAAAGGTCCAGGTGTTAAAGTATTGGTCCCCAAAGTCTTATGCTAATGATTAATGGATTAGCATTAATGGTTAATGGTTTAAGATGGAATCCAATTATAATGTCTGAAAGTGTCCCTTTGGGATACCATGTCAGATGCTTAGTTTTAATGATTAAAATCTGAATAAAATATTACATATTCATTTAATATGGGATCATTTCTCTTACAATATTTTGTAAATTAGTTCCATAAAATACACACATATACGTTGAGATTTTATAACTAAAGAAATTATAATATTTTGGAGCCGCTATTTTGTTGAAGTTTGGTGGTAGAGATTTGAATATACAAATCTATTTGGAAAATGCTTCAGAAAGCTACATTTATTTCTTGATCAGTTGACCGGTATTAGATTAGTTTTGGTGTACAAATATTTCCAAAGTACATTATTTGTTGACTCTTATGTTTTTAATGTATAGTGCTTACAAGTATCATAATTAAGTCTTCCTTTAGGATACCTTCAACTTTCAAAATAAATTATTTGAAACTCAAAAGAAATTATTCTGGCCAACTGTATAACCATAGGCTCTAAGAAGGATTTAATGCTCTATAAGTTGTAGTTTATTACTGAAGTAAGCCTATTGGAAATGATAAATTGTTTTAGACAATAGAGTTGCCTAGAGTATATTTTAAAATATAATTTTGTAGCACCAACATATAGCATTCTTTCATATGTGATAATATAATAAATACATCTTTCTTCTTTCTCCATTTTCTTTACTGCTTTATTCTACAATAAGATAAACTTGTGCTTGCTGGCACAGTACAGTGTATTGCAAAGAAGGAAGAAAATATTCATCCTGAAAGTCATAATTTTCTATAAAAATTTGGTTGTCAGATAATCAATCTATTACTACAATATCATTATTTCCACAGGAAACCCCCATTGTTTATGGATCAGAATTCATATACCTTTCTTTCATTTAACTATACTAAGCAGTTTGAACTAAAATTCATAATGTCTGAGAATAAATTAATCATTGCTAATCACAACATGAGTACTTTTTAAAAATAGTCATGAGAAATGTTTAAAATATCAGATATTTATATCAAGATATTGGCTTCAAAGGATTCATAGAGATGCAAACTCTTTTCTTCTTTGGATACATTCACTAGTCTCTGTGTCACCATAGTGTAATTCAGTGACTAACCATATATGCTGATATAGACTAGTAATTATATTTAAAATAGGTACAATGGCAGACCAGAGAATTTAATCCATTTGTGGAGGGAAGAGGCTATGCATCTGAAGAATGAGAAAGGTGAAGATTTCATTGCAATCAAAATCTTCTTAGGTTGAGAAAATAGGAATAAGGTTGAAATTTAGAAGAAAATGATTAGAATTGATGCTGGGAATTCCT
The DNA here is from genome assembly GCA_949820135.1 of Sylvilagus floridanus. Classification (NCBI taxonomy): domain Eukaryota; kingdom Metazoa; phylum Chordata; class Mammalia; order Lagomorpha; family Leporidae; genus Sylvilagus; species Sylvilagus floridanus. The sequence continues at coordinate 28,497,385 of OX463236.1, read as the reverse complement.
TTATTTTGAGGCAACTGATAGTTTTATTTCTAAACTTATTTAATTTGAGAGGCAAGTTGAAAATCCAAGTGTAGAGTTGAGATCAGAAAGGCTCTAGCTGACATTCCCATTAGGGTCTGCTCAGCCACAGAAACTCTCCTCACTCAAGCTCAAGTCCTTCTCTAAGGATCCCATACTCAATGGCTATTAAAAGTAGAAGTAGAAAAGATGGGAATTTTTAAGTTAAACATTCTAACAAGTAATTCTCTCTCTAATTACTACCATTGGTAATGCTGGTTGGCCATGGCATTGATGGTCCTTATAGCCATCCCTGCCCCCTATTTGCTAGCTTCTGCTTTCTCAATTTCCTATAACAGAAAAACATGCCTATTAGTAATTTGTTCCCCAATATCCATCACAATGTCCTCTTCTAGAGAATCTACTTGTGGCAAACCCAGAAAGAAATATATCAATGGATATTCAATATCCTGAAGTAAAGGAACACAACAAATGGATTTTGAAGGAAAACTAGTAGACTATAGAGTCAGGGAAGCATGGAGGAACAAGACATTTTGTCAAATGATGCTAGATGAGTCACATGATCAGTAAATAGATGAAAGTGTCTGTTTGATAATTTACCTTAGAAGTTTTATGGGCAAGAGCAACAACATTTTCAGTGAAGGGATAGTGTCAGAAATCAGATTGTACTAATTAGCATTGAGAAGGAGTTGAGGATGGCAAAACAATGAGCACAGGTCTTACAAGTCTTGGAGGGAATGAATCAAGAGAGATGGCAAGTGAGTCACATGAATTTGAGCAGGGATGTTTCTTTACTAATGAGAGAAGCTGGATGACTTTAACAAAGTAAAGGGAATAAGAAATGAGATGTAAATTTAAAACCAAGTGAAAACCTTCCAAAGAAACACCAAAAAAGTCAATTACTTTATGGTTGTCTTACTGATTAGCCAAATACATGCCACTGAGATATTAACAGCCATGGGCATTGCTTAAGGTCAAACAAAGTCATTATTTGCTTTCTACAGAAGAGATAGTTTATATTTATTCCTAGAAGAAATAAAATAAATCATGCAAGTTAGAATTTCTGTCTAAGTCATATAAGTATTATCCCTATTTTCCAAATTTCACACAAGCTTTGTTATAGCATGCATAACTGCTAAGTCATTATTTACTGCAATAATAATAGATGCAGATGTTCTTACTGATTAATGAGGTATGGCTATATTTAAAGTGGTTCCCACATGGCAACTGCACCACCATTGACAGGGCAGTGTTTTGTGATAATGGGGAATGGACCTCCAGGGAAGGGGGTAAAGGAGCTCCTGTACCTGTGCCTGACCTTTCCTATGTGCAGCAACTTAAATATTTTCTGACACTGATTTTTTTCCCATTTCCTACATTTCATGTCATAATCCTCCCGTAATGCACACACTGAGGATATTTGGGGAAGAATATTTTCCTTTTTGTCTTTCTCATATAGCATTTCAAATTAAGTTGTACTTTCTGAGTTTGTCAAAGAGAGCCAGCAAAGTTAACATAGGTCTTTTGTTATTCATACATACTCTTTCTTGTTCTCCCACTTTGGTGACTCTCATCAGTTTATGTAACTATTTATTTGAGAGTGAGAGTGAGAGCTAGAGAGAGAGAGAGAGAGAGAGAGATGGACAGACAGTGAACTCACTGGTTAACTTCCCAGTCCCCCAGTGGCCAGGAATGAGCCAGGCCATAACTGGGAGCCTGGAACTCAGTCCAGCTCTCCTGTGTGGTGACAAGAACTCAATTACTTGAACCATTACCATTGCTTCCCAGGGTCCTCTTTGATAGGAGCTGGATTCAGGAGCTGGAGATGAGTTTTGAACCTGGCACTCTGATCTTGGACATGGACATTTTAACAGCAAGGCCAGTGTCCACCCCTCTTGACAGTTTATTTTTGATATATTTGTGGACTTTTAGATAGGTTTCCTAGGAAATTACTTTAAGGAAAAGACTGGAAAAGTGAACACTGTGGGCCAAGATGCCAGTAAACTATGCCTGATCAAACTAGTTTATTTGTTAAATATTTATTTATTCAAAAGGCAGCATTTCAGAGAGAGGAGGGGAAACACATAGAAATTTTCTATCCTCTGGTTCATTCACCAAATGCTCACAAAACTGGGCTGGGTGAGGTCAAGGCCAGAACCTTGAACTCCATCTGGATCTCCCACAGTGGTCGCAGGGACCCAAATAGATGGGCCATCTTCTGCACAATTATCTGGAAGCTAGAGTTGGAAGTGGAGTATCCAGGACTCCAAATTGGCACTCCAACATGGGATGCTGGCATTGCCAACCCTGATCACATTTTGTTTCTTTAAGTTTATTTTGATAGGAATACATCCTGACTCCTCTAGTGGACAATTTGAGCTGGTTGCTGAACATCATTTTTGTGATCAGCTTTCTGATCTGTCAAATGAAAACAGAAAACACTACTAAGTTTCCAGCAGCGTATCCTGCACATAGTTGATGTATTAGTTAGTTCCACTTCAATTGCTCAAGTTTCAAGGTGGTTTTGAAGACACGAGGACTTGTTCTTCATTGAATCTATCAGTGTACAAGTTGCTTCATTAATTGTGCCTACACCTAATAATATTTTGACAAATAGCAACTGAGTGAATAAAGATAAAAGAGTTTCCCTTTATGTGTTTGAATTTTCAGACATGTAAGTGTTTAGCACTAGTGAGGCACTACATTTGCAGTTTAAGAAAGAAAAGAAAAACTGGTTCTTTGTCTCAGACACTGATGGTGTGGTTTCCTCTAACCAAAGTCACTTCAGTGACCTACATTTGAATTTTATATTTACTAATCTTAAGGACCGAGTTCTGCTGTTGGAGAGTAGCTTTTAACAATGATAATTCAGGTACTCTTCCGAAAAGGTTTGATCACACATTGTGCGCAGCTTCCTAAATTAGGTGGCAGAAGAAATATGGAATCCTGTGTCTTCTGTTCCGGTGAAGGAGACACAAAGCAATCTGTGACAAGAGAAAGCTAGACGAGGTCTGGAGACGCAAATGTCAGACTTGCAGCCACACAATTGCTTCTCTCTTAGTCACTGTGTGCCCTTGAGGAAGTCTGCTAATCTTTTTAGCTTGCTTTCCTCATCTCTGAAGTGACAATAGAAACCACTCTCCAATTTGTAGCAGATTTAAATTTAAAGGAAATTTAAAGCTGAAATGAGACAATATAGGTAGTAACACTTTAAACCCAGCCAAGCACTGTGCAATTGGGTGCTGTCATAGAGTCCAGGAATGCAGCCTTGTTTTATAGCAGGGAAGAGAGGCATGGGATGGAATTGTGAAGCAGGGGAATCTGGGCAATAATAGCAGGAAGAAAGCCATGATGCCCGAGCTCATCATGAGGGTCATTTAGCTGGAGAGCTGGAGGTCAAGGCGCTTTTCCATGCAGTCACAGTCCAGAAGGGACAGGAGCTAAAGGACAGCTCAAGTCAGAGCATGAATTACTTGTGGAGATGGTGACCTAAAATGGATCTAATTCCATTCAACTCTTTTTCACAAAGGAGAAGGTGGAGGCAGGTAGTAGCATCACATTGAGAAATTGTGATGCATGTTTACATTGATACCTTATAAAAGATAGGTGCCTTATATAGTAGGTTAATCCTCCACTTAAGGGGCTGGTATCCCATATGGGTGCTGGTTCTAGTCCTGGCTGCTCCTCTTCCAATCCAGCTCTCTGCTGTGGCCTGGGAAAGCAGTAGAAGATGGCCCAAATGCTTGGGCTTCTGCACCCACATGGGAGACTGGGAAGAAGCACCTGGCTTTAGTTTCAGATTGGCGCAGCTGTGGCCATCTGGGGAGTGAACCAACCAAAGGAAGACCTTTCTCTCTGTCTCTCCCTCTCATTGTCTGTAACTCTATCTCTCAAATAAATAAATAAAATCTTTAAAAAAAAAAAGATAGTAATAATCCAGTCCAATTACATCTTGATGGAACGTGGGATATAAACATGTTATTGTGTTTCATAGTGTTATTTACAAAGCTGAGAAAATGAAAGAGGAGTCAGTCTGTGTATTGCTGGCACTGAGGCTTATATCCGAATAAGCAGCTGTCTTAGTCTGTGGGAGTCCCTGTAGGTCACTGGGATGCCACTTGATGTCCCAGTGAGTTCTTCCAGCCATGTGGGTTAATCATTTAATCCATTCCTAATCCTGGGAACCTGGCCTGTAGCCTTCAATCAAGCAACCATAATTTGTCAGACATCATTTCACTTTGTTGCTCATTGGGTGCCTTCCTGTGTTATTTGTTCTCTACGTCATAGGCTTTGTTTCTGGCATTCTCGATGCTCAAACTAATCTCTAGATTTGACATCCTAGCCTCACATGAGGATATCTATAAATTTGGCTGACAGCACATTCCATTTAGAGATTAACCATCTATGAAAGAGGAGGAGACAGGTAATTGTCATCACTGGATAGCAAATGAGCACTTTTGGCCAAGCTAACAGTTCCTTCAATGCAATGTAGAAGTACTGAGAGAAGCTGGCCAGGTAATAAATGAATCATTAACTTGTGAAATTTTCTGAACTTCATTTAGCTTTTAAAAATGCTAATTTTGTCATCATTCTCTTAAAATTATATATATGAAATACATGAAATTTGGTCCTTTTATATAAATTTTAAAATAGTAAAAAAAATGCTAGTTTGGATCTGTAGCTATAAAGTTATGAAGCTTATTTTCCTTTCTGAAACAACAGACTGTGTACTGATGTCTATGAGCATTTATTGGAATTTAAAAACCCACTTAGAAAAACAGAAGTATGCATGAGAAGTAAACAGCTTATGCATGTAAATAATTAATGTGAGTTAATTGGAAGACAGTACAGCATTGTCATTAAAATTACAAGCTGTTAAGAGTGGACAGTTGGCCTAGTAGTTAAGATGCTGAGGTCTCACATCAGAGTTCCTCGTGTGCTTCATATGGCCAGGTTGTGACTCCACCTCCTGTCACAGTAGATCCTTGGAAGCAGGAGAGGTGGCCCAAGTAATTGGGTACCTTTATTCAAATCAGAGACCTAAATTCAGTTCCCAGATCTGGGCTGTCACCCCTATCCAGCCCCAGGCTCTGTGAACATTTGAGGAGTAAACCAATGGATGGGAGCCCTCACTCTCTCACTCTCACTCTTGCTTTAACTCTCACTTTCTGTTTTGAATGAAAGCTTTTAAAAACTTACAAAAATCTGAAATGGCCCCACTCAAACAAATAAATAAAAGTGCAGACTCTGGAGCCACATTTCTTGGGTATGAATTCTGGCTCCACAACTCACTAGCAATATGATCTTGTCAAATTGTATAACTTTTTTGAACTGTCATTTCTTCTTCTATTAAATGATCATGATAATAAGCTTGAAATAATGGGATAGTTGAAAAATAAATAAGCTGCAGCACATAAAGCTTTTGAAAGAATGGCAGGCATAAAGCAATCAAGCATTAGACATGTTCAATACTAACAAATGTCTGTGTTTTCAGGTGTGTATAGCATTCTGACATTCTTATCATTGTAAAATAAGCCAGAGAAATATTACTTTTAAAAATGGCAATAATTTACATCTATAAAGAAGCAGAAAGATGGTGCCTCAAAATGGCTTTGAAGAGCAAGAATCTTTTAATGCCTTCCTCTGTTCACCCATGAGTGCTCTTTACTTCTTTTCGATGTCTAGGATGTCTTACAGTATCGTATTGTTGTTGAGGCAAATGGTCCCACAAGTATAATATATTCCTTGATGCCTTAAATCTGAGGAAGGAAACACTCTATTGCTTCATATTCATGTTAATAGTTTCTTTATATATCTACATTGTAAATCTATGTTGTCTAGTTGCATTCATTTTTTTAAAATCTTATTTAAAAGATTTAAAGAGAGTGGTAGAGAGAAATCTTCCATCTGCTGGTTCAATCCCCAAATGGCCACAACTGCTGGGGCTGGGCCAGGCTGAAGCCAGGAGCCAGGAACATCATATGGGTCTCCCAAGTTGATGCAGGTGCCGGAGCAAGTGGGCCTTCTTCCTCTTCTTTCTCAGGCACATTAGCAAAGAGCTGAATCGGAAGTGGAACATCCAGGATTCAAACTGGTGCCCATATGAGATGCTGGTGTGGTATCACAGGTAGAGGCCAAACCCATTATGCCACAATGCCAGCCTCGATTTTTTTTTTATTTGACAGGCAGAGTTAGTGAGAGAGAGAGAGACAGAGACAGAGAGAAAGGTCTTCCTTCCATTGGTTCACCCCCCAAATGGCCGTTACGGCCAGCGCACTTCATGGATCCGAAGCTAGGATCCAGGTGCTTCCTCCTGGTCTCCCACGCGGGTGCAGGTCCCAAGCACTTGGGCCATCCTCCACTGCACTCCTGGGCCACAGCAGAGAGCTGGACTGGAAGAGGAGCAACCGGGACAGAATCCGGCGCCCCAACTGGGACTAGAACCCGGAGTACCAGCGCCACAGGTGGAGGGTTAGCCTAGTGAGCCACGGCGCTGGCCAGCCCTGATTTGTTTTTAATCTCTTTGGTATCAATATGATTTCTGTGTATAAAATTTAAAAAAATATATTTGTCAGCCATAGAATAGGACCAATTGAAATTGGTGCTTTTCATTCATTCCTTTTCTTAAATTTTGTTTATTTATTTGAGAGAGAGAAAGACGGAGATAGAGACAGAGAGAGAACTCCCATCTGCTGGTTCACTTATCTAATGCCCACATATCTGGAGCTAGGGTTGGGTGGAAGCCAAGAGCTAACCAGGTCTGATTATTGAGCGGCAGGAATTCAGTTACTTGAGTCATCACTCCTGCTCCCTAGGGTCTACATTGGTAGGAAGCTAGAGATAGGAATCAGAGCTGGAAATCAGCCTGAAGCACTCTACCATGGGTTATGGGCATCTTCATCTTTGGGCAAAATGTCTGCTCCCCAATTTGCTCCTCACAAAGTCTGCTGAGAGAATTTGTGCATCCACTGGACTTGGATTTACCTTTGTACAGCCACTCTAAAGCCTAAATATTTTGTAAAGTTCTTATTTTAACTGTTAAAAACATGTTTGTTTCCACACATGGTATATTTATTTTGTTCTAGCATAAATATTTAAATTACTTGGTTAAATTACTGATATTTACCTGCAGCATATAGAAGTGAGATCAGTACTCCAGGATGATGAACTTTATTTTCCCCCTATGACTTTGACACCCTTAGTACAAAGCCAGGTCAGAAAAACATCAACTGCGTGAGCTGCGTTTAGTGGCTCTTCTCAACTTTCTTTCATTTGCTTCTTGATAAATCCCCTGACACTGTGGATCTCCATGCATGCTTGTCCATTGTCTACAGTGCACACATTCTGTACCTTGCTTTCATATTTTTCTTAGTGCTGAAGACAGTGGCACTATCGACAAGGAAAAAAAGAGTTTTAATCAACTAGTGAATCCTGAAATACTTAAAACTGAGGTTTGCATTTTAAGCTAAGAAAACCTCTCAGTGATGTGTACATTTTAAAAGTAAGTTTCTAGGGGCTAGTGCCATGGTGCAGTAGGATAGTCCGCTGCCTGCAGCACTGGCATCCTATATGGGCACTGGTTCTAGTCCTGGCTGCTCCCCTTCCAATCCAGCTCTCTGATGTGGCCTGAGAGAGCAGTAGAAGATGGCCCAAGTCCTTGGGCCCCTGCACCCACATGGGAGACCCAGAAGAAGCTGCTGGCTCCTGGCTTTGGATGGGTGCAGCTCCGGTTGTTGTGGCCATTTGAAGAGTGAACCAATGGAGGGAAGACCTCTCTCTCTCTCTCCCTCTCTCTCTCTTTCTCTGTCTGTAACTCTACCTCTCGAATAAATAAATAAAGTCTTTTTTAAAAAAAGTACGTTTCTAAAGAAAGTTCTGTATAGGTTTAACTTCAACATTTTAGTCTGACTGATATAACTGTGGGTTTTGTGGGGGAAAAGATAAATAATTCCACTGCATATATACACCTATCCTACACTCCACCTGTTCTCCACTATTACAATACATGTACCTCCTCTTCTATGATGTTGATGAAATAAGTTCAAAAATATTCACCCTAGAAGCTAGAGGTATAGGTTGAATTTTATTTCCTTCACAAATAAGTGGATATACAACAGGACTTTAAATATTTCATGGAAACATAAAATTAAGAGATAAAAATACAAAAATAATCTTTATTTCACAATATAAGCTCCAACAAATTCAAGACACCTTTGTAAGCGATGATGGCAACCATTTGGTCCATGTCTAAAGAACAGAGAGTCCCAGAAGTTTAACAATGTCAATGTAGTATTAATTACCATTATTAGTTTTTAAAGATGTATTTATTTATTTGAAAGGCAGAGCTGTAGAGAGAGAGAGAGAGAGAGAGAGAGAGAGAGAGAGGTAGAGACAAAAAGAGATTTTCTATCTGCTGGTTCACTCCCCACATGGCTTCAACAACCAGGGCTGAGCCATGCAGAAGCCAAGAGCCAAGAGCTGGGGCCACTGCTGTGGCGCAGTAGGTTAATCCTCCGCCTGCAGTGCTGGCATCCCATATGAACATGGGTTCTAGTCCCAGCTGCTCCTCTTCCCATCCAGCTCTCTGCTATGGCCTGAGAAGGCAGTGGAAGATGGCCCAACTCCTTGGGCAAAACCAGCATGGGAGACCTGGAGGAGGCTCCTGGCTCCTGGCTTCTGATTGGCAGAGCTCCAGCCGTGTAGCATTTTGGGGAGTGAACCAGAGGATGGAAGACCTTTCTCTCTGTCTCCCTCTCTCACTGTCTGTAACTCTACCCCTCAAATAAGTAAATAAATTAAAAAATCTTTAAAAAAAAAAAAAAGAGCCAGGAGCTTCATCAGGGTCTCCCAAGGTGAGAGAAAGGGCCCAAAGATTTGGGCCATCTGCTGCATTTCCAGGTGCACTAGCAGGGAGCTGGATCTGAATTGGAGCAGCTGGGACTTAAACCAGTGCCCACATGGGATGCTGAGGCTGCAGGCTGTGGATTATCCCACTGTGCCACAGAGCCAGCCCCATCTCAATCATTCTTAAAACGGATTATGTATTTATAAACTGTTGATGTATTGAAGGGTATTCTCTGCATAAACTTTTCCCAAAGCATCAATAATGTTATAGTTTTTTTTTTTCAACTAAGTTTCACTATGAATTTTGTGTTTTTCTTGCTTCTGTTTTACAATTCCTGCTATTCTGATAAGGTCTGTATTCAAACTAGTGTCTTATCCTTCCTAGTGCCTGAAATTTGATCTTGCTGATAGAATGAACTTATTTTGTTGCCCAAAATTTTGAAACAAGCATATCTTTTTCAAAAAAATATGTTTTTCATGAATTTTTTGAATAAAAGGAATTATCCAAAGATTAGCTCACAGGACATGGTATTACAACTGCATAAATATTCTGTTTTAGGTAAAAAAAAAAAATCTAAAACAATTCAAAGTAAAACAAACTTAATATCCTTTTCCTTTATCCACTTCCAAAAATTAGTAGGGGAAAATTTTCACATATACACATTGCTCCTTATTGATAGAAACCTTATTTGGGTCTCAGAAGCAGTCAAAATACAGGAAAGGAACTCTGACCACGCAATGAAAGTGTTTAGCACTACCTTTATTTTGCTAATATAGTTATTGCTATTATTAGAATGAACTCATTAGTGTGTTTCTTGTATATTATCTAAATATTCCAGGTTAGAATTGTGTGTATAGTTCTGTAATGCAGCATCCAGTATTTCCCAGCCATGATTCCAACTTGCTGCTTATTTAGCAAAATCACCCAGTGGAGCATACCTCCCTCTCTTGAGCTCACTTTCATGTCATCCAGAAATTCTTTGTGTGGACACTATTGTAATCTGTATTGTTACAGTTTTTTTTTATTGAATTAAAAATTTTCTTCTTATATTCAGTTTTCCTTCTTTGAAGGGATTACATTTTCTAGCAATACACTTTTTAAAAAATATTTTTTGTGTACATTCTTTATCAATCCAATTTTTTAAAAACATTGCTTCAGGCTTCAAAATCAAAGTATGATGCTCAGTAGGAAATAACAGTTCAATAAATGAAATTATTTTGAACTAAAATATTGTTCATCACAATATGTGTATAGAGGTGACTGAACTATAGTTTAAGAAATTGCAGTTTGTTAGTGGGGATCTTATATTTAAATAAATTTCAAATTCTGTTACGATTCAATTTTGTTGGTTTCTACTACAGAAACTAATATAAACTATTAATTTACTCAGTATGCATTTTATTTAAAAGTCATCATGAGTTCCAAACAATGACCTATTAAGTAGGTTTAAAATCAAATTTTTTTTTTTGTCAAAATTGTGTATCTTTAAAGGCCGTTCCTTAAAAGAAAAGGAGGAGAAAGAAGGTAGCTTCAGAAGAAGTTGAACAGCACTGTATTCCAAATATTCTGTAGGAAAGTACTGTGATTTTGTAGTTTCAGAAACTAGCAGAATGTTTGTTTTTGTTTAGTTTTATCTTTGGTGAACACTTTCTTGCTGCAAAGATTACTAAAATCTTTAATGCTCAAAAGGACAATATTATTGTTTAAAATTTGCTTTGCAGAGCTGGTGTTGTGGGGTAAAGGGTTAAGCCGCTACCTACAATGCTCACATCCCATATGGGCACCAGCTGGAGTCCTGGCTATTCCACTTATGGTCCAGCTCCTTACCTGGGAAAGTAGCAGAAGATGGCCCAAGGTCTTGGGCCCCTGCACCGATGTGGGAGATCCCGATGGAGCTCCTAGCTCCTGGCTTTGACCTGGCCTAGCCCTTACCTTTGTGGAGTGAACCAGTGGATGCAAGATTATCTCTCTCTCCCTCTCTGTCTCTGTAACTTTGCCTTTCAAAGGAATAAAATAAATCTTAAAAAAATTGTTTTGCAATTCTATCTTATTATATTAGTTACATGATTTCTCAACAGCTTATTGTTCTAGTAAGTTCTACATTGTGTTCACCAATATGTAATGAAATAGAATGGATATTCAGTTTTTATTTTCCCCTTGTAAAAGATATTTAAGATCAAGATTTTATTTGAACTGTAAGAATTGGATTAATTAAATTTCACCAGTATTTACATTCTAAAGGAGAATGAGCATGTTTCAAGAGTTTATTTCACTTAGTGTTTATATATTGACTTTTCATTAGCATATCAAGAGTGAGACATCAAAATTCTATGTTCTCATTCCTATAAACCATATTTTTATTTCAAAGGTATATAGTAAGGTTTAAAGATAAAAGTACCTCAATACAAAAAAGGATATTTTCATGGTAAATAGATTTTATTCCCTCAGCTAGGCTGTGGAAACTAAAACACATCACTGATTTTATATCATTCTATTAAGATAAGAAAGCAATGAGCAATTAACATTGAAAGTAGCTTTAAAATATAGTTTTAAACAAGAAAAACAAGTCAAGAAATAAGAGGCTCCATTTCTAATAAGTTGGCACATTTCCAGTATTCTGTTTTTCTTTTCAAATACAAAGTGATAATGATGATTTGAAAACTATTCTTCCACATTGATAGTTCCCATCTCCATGGGAACCCAGATTAAGTTTATAGCTCCCAGCTTTGGCCTGGTCCAACCCCAACTACAATAGGCATTTGAAGAGTGAAGCAATGGATGGAAGATTTCTTTGTCTCTCAAATAAATTTAATTAATTAATTAATTAAAAAATAAAATTGCACTATATTGTACTAATATTATGTTAATGTGTGTATGTATATACAGCATACATATTTAATATGAATATCGTACTCACACAGAATGAAAATTTAGACATAGGCAATGGAAAATTACAATAAACTGTAATTAGAATACAAACTATATATCTCAATGTATTTCAAAGGTATACAAACTATAGCTTAAATTTATATTATTATATTACACACAGACACATACCCCCCCACATATATATGTATATATATATATATATATATATATATATCCTCACCGATAACACACCAAAATATTTTACACCCTTTTGCAGATACAAATTATAATTCAGGTAGATATACAAGAATATATTCATAGTTTTCAAGTTCATATTATACCACTTTTCTAAAATATTGCACACATCTATGTATATACATAGTCTTTCCATATTTATGTATAAATTCATATATATATGTGTACTCATAAATCTGGATGGTTCAGGAATTTTATGTAAACTTATTTGCCATGGTAAATCTGGTACAGATTATAGGTCATTTTTTTTAAGATTTATGTATTTGAGAAGCAGAGTTACAGACAGAGGGAGAGACAGACAGCAAGGTCTTCAACCCACTGATTCACTCTCCAAATGGCCACAAAGAACAGAGCCGGGCTAATCCAAAGCCCAGAGCCAGGAGCTTCGTGGGTGCAAGGGCCAAAGCATTTGGGCCATCTTCTACAGCTTTCCCAGGCCATTAGCAGAGAGCTGCATCAGAAGAGGAACAGTGGGGATACACACTGGAGCCCATATGGGATCTCAGCGCCTCATGCAGAGGCTTAACCTACTATGCCTCAGTGCCATCCCCTGATTATGGTTCTGTTTTTAGGTTATTTCTGTTGCATATATGGGCTTGGTCAGGAAGATTTGAAAAAGCTATAAAGTAGATGCATCTATAAATTATTTGTTGAGAGTTAGATGAAAAGCATTAATTCAAGAAATAAAGAGTAGAAATGAATGTTGACATTTTTCTTAAACATACTGAGTGAAAGTTCCATGAAAATGGTAGCTTTTCATAATAAAACATTTTCTCAAAATTTATACTTACTCAGTATTGTACCACAGCATCCCTTTTATTCCCACTTTTCTAGGCTTACAGTGTTTAAACACATTGGTTTTTATTGCATAAGATTGCATTTCTAAAATCAAATGATTAAATGTAATGCTTCATTGTGAAATCTTGGCTGTATTCTAATGTTATATATATTCTAATGTTTTATATATATATATATATATATATAAGAAATTTTTATTATATTTCCACCTGTAAAGGATCTTTCCTTGGTAATGTAAAAGATGTGATACTTTTTTTTTTTTTGACAGGCAGAGTTAGACAGTGAGAGAGAGAGAGACAGAGAGAAAGGTCTTCCTTTTTCCGTTGGTTCACCCCCCCAAATGGCCATTACGGCCAGTGTGCTGCTCCAGTCTGAAGCCAGAAGCGAGGCACTTCCTCCTGGTCTCCCATAGGGTGCAGGGCCCAAGCACTTGGGCCATCCTAAACTGCCTTCCTGGGCCACAGCAGAGAGCTGGACTGGAAGAGGAGCGACCGGGATAGAATCTGGCTCCCCAACCGGAACAAGAACCCGGGGTGCTGGTGCCACAGGCAGAGGATTAGCTAAGTGAGCCATGGCACTGGCCAAGTTGTGATACTTTAACACTTAAAACAAAGAGGAGGCCGGTGCCGCGGCTCACTAAGCTAATCCTCCACCTTGCAGCTCTGGCACACGGGTTCTAGTACCGGTCGGGGCACCGGATTCTGTCCTGGTTGCCCATCTTCCAGGCCAGCCCTCTGCTGTGGCCAGAGAGTGCAGTGGAGAATGGCCCAAGTGCTTGGGTCCTGCACCCCATGGGAAACCAGGATAAGCACTGGCTTATCCGTGACAGCCATTGGAGGGTGAACCAATGGCAAAGGAAGACCTCTCTGACTGTCCACTCTGCCTGTCAAAAATTAAAAAAAGAAAAAAAAAAACCTAAGAGGAATAGATTTCTATTCGTATGGAGGAATTTTTTTTCTTTTTATCTAATTATAGGCACTTTTTTCCTCTCACAGTTAAAAATGTATGCATGATGACTTAGAAAGTAGATAGAGACATTGGAAAGCAGAAAGATGAAACCAAGCAAATTTCTCTCTAGACCATAAACCTTCTAGGAGGCCCATAAAAATGTTTTCATGTATTTTAAAAGCAGAAAAATATAACTTTGAAGGAAATATTTCTATATTAATATTAATCTACTCACATGTGTGGCAATGTAATTATTACATTTGATATTTATATATGTGAGGTATATATGTGTTTGTGTGTGTGTGCCCATAAAGAGAGAGAGAGGCATTGACTGATGTACATCACTGTGCAGTCTTGGGAGAAGTCCATGAGATAGACTATAATCAATAGGTATATATGAGTAAATAGGATGAGATAATACACATGTCATTGCCTCATAACTATATTTTTGTGTGATAGAAAAAAATATATCCCAGGTTTTTATCTCATAAACATGTAATATTATTTATTCATCTACAGCAGTGATTCTGTGGATACTTTTGTGAGAAAATGACTTCTCCTTAAGTGGGGTGGTTTAATTATTGTGCAGTAGCCTTGCTTTGAATGATTGCTATGTCCTTTAAGACATGGTTAAAAGTATCAACCAGAATATGACACCACAATTTTTATGTAGCATCCGTCCTCTAGATCTTCTAACAAATTTGATGCAACTATTTATGAAGAGACACTTTTTTCCCCTTATCAGCTGTTTTGGGTTATTTCCCCCTAGAAAACTAACATATCTAGATATTAGTGCCCACTAAATCTTTTAAAGCTGTATTTTCAGGTAGTAATTGAGATGTTAAAAAAGTAAAGAGGGCATGCATTATGACATAGCACATAAAACTGTGGCCTACATGCTGGCATTACATAAGGGAGCCAGTTCGAGTCTTTGCTGCTCCACTTCCAATCCAGTTCCATGCTAATGACCTAGGAAAAGCAGTGAAGGATGGTTCAGAGTGTTTGGGCTCCTGCCACCCATGTGGAAGTCCCAGAGGAAGCTCCTGGCTCCTGGCTTCAGCTTGGCTCAGTCTTGGCCATTGCAGCTGACTGGAGAGTGAAACAGTGGATGGAAGACATCTCTCGGTCTCTCACTCTCTATCTGTAACTCTGAATTTCAAATAAATAAATACATTTAAAAAATAATTAGAAATACTCTCTCAAAATTATACCAGGGAAAGTGTACACTAGTGGTAAGAAAAGAATAGAATTTTGGGAAAAGTCATTTATATTAACATACACATATAGCTCTCTGGATTTTGTTGTTTAAGTGATGTGTTTAATGAAAATATCTATTCAGTTTTTAACTTTAGTATCACAATTGAGCAGAAATTCTGAAAGAACAGCCTGCTTCATGAGAAGCAGACTTTAGATCACACACAGGCTTTGAGGACTTGCAATGATGGTTAATTATACAGATCACATTGGATAGGTTATAGTGCTTGATTGTTTGGTCAAACACTAGTCTAGAATGAAGGTATTGTCTTTGAGCTGATTAACATCTAGAAGCAGCAGACTTTCAAACAAATATTTATTTTAGAGGCAAAGAGAGACAGAAGAGTTACCATGTTCATTTTCTAATTGTCTACCATAGCTGATTTTAGGTCAGACCAAAGCTAGGAGCCAAAACTCCATCTAGATCTCCCACATGGGGGCTATAGGAACCCAATTGCTTGAGTCATCACCACTGTGTCCCAGAATCACATTAGCGAGAAGCTGGAGTTTGAAGCTAAAACCTCATATGGAACCTAGGCATTGTGATATGGGACGGGGAAATCATAACTGGTATCTTAACTGCTAAACCAAACACCCATTCTGAGAATTGATAGATATTAGGTAAAGCAGATTGACCTCCCTAAGGTGGGTAGGCTTCATCCAGTCAGTCAGATGCCTTAAGACAAAGAAAGAGGTTTCACAGAGAAGAAGGGATTCTGCCTGAAGAGTACAACCTAGAAATTTTGAATTTCTAGCCTACAGTACTGTTCTGTGGATTTCAGACTAAGTACTGTAACATCAATGCTTGCGTGAATTTCAGCCCAAGAGTAGCCCTATAGATTTCAGAATAGTTAGTCCATATAAGTGGGTAAGCTTGTAAAACACAACAAAAGCAAAAAAAAAATTCCTTGCTTTTAAGAGACACAGATAGATGTAACATCTATTGTTCCTTAGTGGTTCTTTTCCTCTGGAGAACCCTGAGGTTTACCTTTACTGACCTCAAAAATGCTAGGAGAAATACCCATGTAACCCCCCATTATGTAAAAATTAATTCATTAATTAAATGCACAAAGAATAAACATGAGCTATATTGGGCTATGCAAAATCAGAAGATGAATGTGGTGATCCAGCACCTGATCATTAATGTCTGGGATCTGGGAACACTGGGGCAAGCAGCCAGAATTATAAGCACCAGAAGATACTGGGTGCGGTGGGGGTATTCAGGGCTGAGTTTCTACTTTAGAGATCTTGATTCTCCAGAAGCCAAGTCTAAGATTCTGTTCTTGAACTAAACTCTCAGAAGAGGTTAAAATGATTGTGAGTTGAAGTGTCCTCAAGCTATTTTAGGTAAAATAAGTTCATGTGCTTAGTTGTTCATCAAGAATCCCACATAATACAATCAAGAAATGGGTTCATGGAGGTGGGCATCTGACACAGCTGTTTAGATGCCTCTAGGGTCCTTGATTCACATTTATGTGACTTGTTTCAAGTCCCTCCTCTGCTACTGCTACAGCTTCCTGCAAATGCACACCTTGGAAGGCAATAGACAATAGGTGATGGCTTACGTATTTGGATTTATGCCACCTCCGTGGAAAATCTGGATGGAGTTCCAGAATCCTAGCTTCACCCAACCAGTGCTAGGTGACTGGGGACATTTCAGGGAGTAGAGCAATAGGCAGAAGATCTCTTTCTCTTTCGCTGTCTTTCAAATAAATATATGAGTAACATAAGAGAAACGAATTCACAGAAAAATAGATTTAAATAGTTAAAAGGCAAGCTGTCATAGTAAGAATCAACAAAGACTGAAAATAACATATTTAGCCCCAAAACTATACATGCTAGAAAATCAGTTTTTAAAACATATAAAATAGCTATATATAAACTGTTTAATGAAATTAAAAGATAAGCATATGCTGAGGAACAATCAGAATAAACAAACAGATGGAATAAAAACTTGAAACAAATGTAAATTTGGAATATATGGAAAGTACAAGAAATCTATAGCTGGATAGTGAGTTTTGCACATTGGACACCATTTTAAAACAAACTATCAATTTAGAAAAAGGTTTTTACAAAGACGTTACTCAGGAATTTGCACAAGGAGACAAGTGAATGGGAAATGTATTTGTAATGAAGGATATAGAACATGGAAATGTATCCGTTAATAATCAGAATCTAGGCGACAGATAATGGCGTTCAGGTTTGTGATATTATTAGAGATGTAAGCCAGATTCAAAAAACAAATATTGCATGTTCTCATTTGTGGAAGCTAAAAAACGCACAATCATCCTGAGCACAGAGCGATGATTACTAGCTGGTGGGAAGGATGAGGGGAGAGTGGATAAAGGGAGTTTGGGTTTCAGATGACAAAACACAGACAGAGCAAGTTCTAGCATCCTCAATCACAGTGGAGCCACTGCAGTTCCAGCAATGTGCTATATGCCTGTCTGCAGAAATAAGAGTGGAGTTAGCAGGCTCCAAAGATAAACAGAAATGCTGATTATCTGATTTGATCAGTTTACACAATATGTATATGTTAAAGTACCACATACCCATTGTACCACATAAAAGGTATAGATATTACATGTTAATCAAATATTTAAAAATAAAGTGAATTTTAAGAAGAGAAGTATTGAAAATGAGTAACATTATTCTTATATTCCTCAATTTGTCCTCAATTAATTTGATTTCAATTATCTTTATTATCAAAAAGTACACTAGACCTTCAAGTTTATCTGAGCCATTGAAGCAGTTCTTGAATTTTTAATAAGTTATATAAACCACTTTGACTTGGTGAGTTTTTCTAAGATAACAAGGGTATGGTAGTAGGACTTGTTTCAAAATTTATTTCCCAGCTTGGTTTATAGTTTAGGGAAAATATATTTGAAATATCTGACAAAAGCAAGTTGTTTTTAAATCCATTTGCAACTTCTTCACCAAATGTAGAATATATCTTTTTAGATGTATTACATCTATTAAAATAAAAAGCCAGCATCCTCCAATTAAGTATTTTAAGCTGATACTGTGAATTTAGCATTTGTGTTGGAGTCCTGTGGTCATGATTAAAAACAGCTACTATTCATCTAAATTCACCTAATTCAGCCATGGTGATACACACTTTGTGTGCATTATCTGATGCAATACTCATGTTCTGAGACAAGTATGCAGAACTCTGTTCACACTTCAGGGACCTGGTTTAGAAAGGTTGATTCTAAAACACAAGACTAAGTGACAACTGGGATGTGAATTTTTTCTCTAATCTTAACCAATACTCCTATCTCTACATAAAATATAGGAATGGCCAATAAACACATAAGTAGATGCTCAACATCAATAATCATTGAGGAAATGAAAACCAGATCTATAATATAATAGCACCTCACATCCATGAGGATGGTTAAAATGCAGTGTTGAGAATAATGTAGAGAAATTGGAACCTCTGAAATGTCATTCAGTCTTAGAAAGAAAGGAAATTCTTACGTATACTACAACATGGATAACACTAGGAACACTAAAATTAGGTAAAATCAGGCAGTTACAAAAAGGGAAGTAATGCTCATTCCACTTATATTAGTAAATTGAACAGTCAAAATCATAGAGGAGGAAGGTGAATGAGGGTTGCCAGGTGGTGCGGGAAGGAAAGAATGGGGGGTTATTATTTAAGGGGTATAGAGTTTCAAGGTGTGTTTTAAAGGTTTTTTTTTTTAATTATTATTATTTGAAAGGCAGGGTTACAAAGACAGAGCGAGACAGAGAGAGATTTTCCGTCTGCTGGTTCACTCTCCAATTGGCTGCAATTGGCCCAGGGATGGGCCAAGTCAAAGCTGGGTGCCTGGAACTCCAGCTGGGTCTCCCATATAGGTAGCAGGGACTCAAGTATTTGAGTCACCTTCTGCTGCTTTCCCAGGGACAATAGCAAGGAGGTGGATCAGAAATGGAGCAGCTGGAACTAGACGTGGCACTCATGTGGGATACCAGAATTGCAGATGGCAACTTAATCCACTGAGCCACAATGCTGGCTCAAAGTTTCACGATTAACATGATATATATGTGTGTGTGCATCTATCTATCTTTCTATCTCTCTCTCTCTCTCTCTCTCTCTCTATATATATATATATATATATATATAAAGTTATGAGGATGTATAGTAGTGATGATTGTACAATATTTACAATTGAATTCCATTGAGGAAATGATTGAATACTATTGAATTCTGTGCTTAAAGATGGTTAATATGATCATTCATTAAGTATATATTATCATAAGAAAACGGAGGAAAAATTATGGTTGAGGGATATCCTAAATTAATGTTTATCTGTTTTGAGTTTTGTTTGTATTAAGAGCAGTGATTATATTATATACGTGGACTACAGATCCTTTAACTTTTCCAAATATTAAACAATATAGAATTTATTCTTTCTTCTTTAAATTTTGTCAGTATCTCCTAAGTAAAACACTTTCAATATATCATCCTAGAAGTAAAACAATACAATTTTAATGCCATAAGACCAGGGTTGGTTTTTCTTCTTTTTACTCGTAATAGCTGGCACAGTATAATTGCTCAGTAGCTGTGCTCTTAACTATTCTTGTACACTGGCCTTCAATTCAATGTATGCTATCTACAAGGTTAACAGCTTGTGGTAGCCCAAAGTTATACAATGGTCCCTTTGAAAGAAACTCTATTATATAACAAGTTCCATTCAGTGGGCTGCTTTTTGGTAGCTCAGTGCAATTTTCAATTTCTATTGCAAACAGATAAAACATGTCTGAAAATGAATTCATGTAGTTTCTTAGTAGCATCCAAAGAATTTAAAGCAGTATTCTGCTTTTTATAAGCATCATAATGCTTTTTCACCGGCTGCACTCTATTTTCCTGGGCAAACAATTGGAAAAAAATCAAGCTTTCTAACAAATAACCTTGCAAAGAGGGGGATAAAATGACCCAAGTAGACTTACCTATTGCCCTCAAATTTGGAAGACTTTAATATTTTTTAAAATGATGAGATGCCCCTTTTGGTTTAACTCTGAATTTGGATTGGAAAGTTTTTTATATGACTTTTAAACTGAATGTTTAGAGTCAATTTTGTGTGAAGTTTGAAAAACCACAGGCCTGCAGAGCTGGCAAAAGAACACTGTCTGTCTCTACTTAGAAAAGCACTGATGGCGATCATTATGAATTAAAAAAAGAAAAAGAGGTCTTGGCTTGCTGCCTCTATCTTCCTTGGATCTGTGCTGCTCTTTTCATTCATTCTTCTGAGTTTCTACTCTTTAGTGTGACTTCATTTCTTCTGAATATAGCATACTTTCTTTATAGGATGATTTTTTCTTTCTGCTTATCTATTCCTCATGCTGTTCCTTTCTGTGCTCCCCTTTCTACCAAGTGGAGGCTACATGGAGATCACTATCACTATTTTAAGGTTAAAAAATTACCTTTTCCTTATTTTGGAAATCAGCCCATATATGAATTCCATGTTCGTCGCTTGCTAACTGCAGGTGTCTTTAGTGTCCAGATGGCAGACAAGATCTCTTAAGGGAGGGGTACATCCATTGCACTCTGGATGGAAACCTTTCACAAACCATAAGTAATGAGGTCAGGCTGCCCTCAGGATGAGCTTGTGGGGAAGGCATTGCTCCTCTCATGCTCAACTCAGGGAAGGATGTACAAGGTCCTTTGTGACAAGGTCTTTGGAAGAAGAAAAGGGAGAGCAGTTTTTCATCAATTGTCTGATTTTAATACTTAGAGATTATGAGGAGAAATTGCTACACTTTAAGTAATAGCTTTTACTTAAACATTTAAATCTGCTGATAGTTGTCATAGACGTCAGAATAACTAACTAGATGGCGAATAACTAACTAGAGTAGACAATTAGATGTGTTAGATATATTCAAGACCATATTCTGAGCTAAGGTGTTTCCCTAGAATTTCTAAGATAGCACTTTTAAAAATGCTAACTTGTGGTATTTTGTTTGAAGAACTGTTTGAAGTAATTTTCCTTTTTAATTGAAAAACAAAAATTATATACAATTATGGTAAATAACATGTTTTGACATATATATACATACATAAAATATTTTAGGCCGGCGCCGTGGCTCAACAGGCTAATCCTCCGCCTTGCGGCGCCGGCACACCGGGTTCTAGTCCCGGTCGGGGTGCCGGATTCTGTCCCGGTTGCCCCTCTTCCAGGCCAGCCCTCTGCTGTGGCCCAGGAGTGCAATGGAGGATGGCCCAAGTGCTTGGGCCCTGCACCCCATGGGAGACCAGGATAAGCACCTAGCACCTGGCTCCTGCCATCGGATCAGCGCGGTGCGCCGGCCGCAGCACGCTGTCCGTGGCAGCCATTGGAGGGTGAACCAACGGCAAAGGAAGACCTTTCTCTCTGTCTCTCTCTCTCACTGTCCACTCTGCCTGTCAAAAAAAAATATTTTAAAAGTCTAATTCATAAAAAACTGTAAAATGGAGGTTAGCTGGGATGAGGGGTTGGAGAGATGTTACTCAAAGGATACCAGTGAATGGATGATCACTTTTGCTTTTTGTAACTCTGTCTTTCAAATAGATAGGTAAGTAAATCTTGAAAAAGAATGCTATTGATTTTTGTGTGTTGATTTTATAGCCTTCAACTTTACCAAAGTCAAATTATTCCTATTTGCAAATTACATGATTAATATTCTATAGGAGAAATAGAAGACCCCTGTAAGAGAAAATATTTTATTATTGAACCATTTAAATATAGCATTTATGAATAGAAGTTTCAAGTGTTGAAATGAATTATCAGTTGCAAAATTCTGTTGCGGAAGGCAGCACCCAAAATTCTCGTTAAAGAGAATCTTCTTTAAAGTCCTTCCTTGCATTTCTATAGGTCTTAGTTAACCAAGAATAGATTTGCTTCCCCTGGACAGAGACACAAAATTTCCTTCCAGATGAGCTAGATGAATCAAAGAAAAATAAAATATGAATATTCACAAGGATATTGCTCTTGTGTAATTGGGAAAGACTGAACTTCCAGAAACAGCTATGGTCTCTATCTGAATTCAGAAGCCACAATACAGACACTATTGGAAAGGACTGGAAAATGTATGAATTAGGAAATGATTAGAGGCTGGCACTGTGGCATAGGGTGTAAAGCCGCCACCTGCAGTGCCAGTATCCCCTATGTGTGCAGGCTCGTGTCCCAGCTACTCTGCTTCCGATCCAGCTCTCTGCTGTGGACCTGGAAAGCAGTGGAGCATGGCACCAAGTGCTTGGGCCCTTGTCCCTTGTGGGAGACCCAGAGGAAGCTCCTGGCTCCTGGCTTCAGACCGGTGCAGCTCCGGCCAATGTGGCAAATTGGGGAATGAACCAGTGGATAGAAGATTTCTCTCTCTCTCTCTCTCTCTCTCTCTCTCTCTCTCTCTGTGTGTGTGTGTGTGTGTGTGTGTGTGTGTAACTCTGACTTTCAGATAAATAAATAAATCTTAAAAAAAGAAATGGTTAATATAACATTCATTTGTCTAACACACATTCCTTTTTTTCTTGTGGAGCTGAAACGTGTGAGGAAACTTGAATTAGGTCAAGCCAGTGACATTGTTTGGGGCAAATCTGGCTAACTTTTCTTTATATAAGAACACAATGAGGAGGAAAACAAGTTTTTGTGACTAGATTTGATAAAATCTGTGGTTTAGAAAGTGAATACTATGTGTATTCTTATGTGATCATTTTGCTAGTCACACTTAAGAACATCGTAAATACTTATAGAAAATGTCATAGAATAAGATAATTTTGTGCAGACATGACCTTCAAGATTTAGTGCAACTAGAGTGGTCAGCATGAATGTGTGTGTGTGTGTCAATAAGGAATGGAAGGGCATTCCAGGCTGTGGTAGTGGCCCGAATTCTTTATGGACACATTCTGGGATATTCTTCATTGTGGGGCTCAAACATTTAAACAGGCAGACCCTTAATCTAATTTAAAGCATTCTTTTTTTATTTTATATTTTTATTTCTATAAGGGAACTGATTTCATGTATTTTTTTAAAGATCATTTATTTATTTGAAAGAGTTACACACAGAGAGAGAGGTAGAGAGGCAGAGAGAGAGAGAGAGAGAAACAGCTGGAGCTGCACTGATCTGAAGCCAGTAGTCAGGAGATTCCTCTGGGTTTCCCAAGCAGATTCTGGGGCCCAAGGACTTGGGCCATCTTCTACTGCTTTCCCAGGCCATAGTAGAGAGCTGGATCAGAAGTGGATTATCTGGGATTTGAACTGGTGCCCATGTAGGAAGCTGACTCTTCAGACTTTACACACTATATCACAGTGCCAGTCCAACTTCATGTATTTTCTGTATACATTTTTAATAACATAATGATACTTTCCACTCTGCTCTCCCTCCCATCCTCACTCTCACTCTACCTCCTCCTTCCTTTCTTATTTTTTTCTTAATTTTTGCAATGACATACTTTCAGTATACTTTCAAAAACTCAACCCTCAACTAAATAAAGAATTAAGCAAATAGAAAGCAGGAAAACCACTGTTCCTCAGGAGCATAAAGGGCTATAAACACTAACCAAATCTAAAAATGTCAATTTCACTCATATATTATCACAAATCAGGGAAAGTATATGATATTTGTCATTTTGGGACTGGGTAATTTCACCAAGCATAATGGTCTCCAGTTGCATTCATTTTTGTTGCAAAATACTAGATTTCATTCTTTCTTATGGCTGAGTAGTGTTTCACCATGCATGTGCACACCACAATTTCTTTATCAAGACATTTGATGAACATCTGAGTTGATTTTTATCATGCTATTGGGAATTGAGTTATAATAAAGTGGAGGCACAGATAACTTTCATATGCTTATTTCGTTTCCTTTGGATAAATTCTCAGGAGTGAAATGGCTGGAGCATATGGTAGATCTATTTTCAGGTTTCTGAGGAACCCCTGTACTGTCATTCCTAATGGTTGTACTAGTTTATATTTCCACCAACAGTGTATTAGGCTACATTTTCCCCCACATCCTTGCCAGAATTTGTTATTTTTTGATTTTTGGATGATAACCATTTGAACTGTGGTGAGGTGAAATGTCACTGTGGTTTTTATCTGAATTTCCCTGATTGCTAGTGATCCTGAACACATTTGTATTTCATCTTTTAAAAAATTCCTGTTCATATAACTAGCCTGTTTTCTAACTGTATTGTTATGTTGTTGTCAAGTTTCCTGAGTTACCTAAATATCCTGGATATTATTTATCAGATGTGTAGTTTGTAAGTATTTTCTTCCATTTTGTCTGTTGTCTCTTCATTTTAAGTGTTTCCTTAGCTTGATGCAATCCCATTTGTCTATTTCTGCCTTCACTGCCTGTGCTTTTGAGGTCTTATCCAAGCACAGGCAATAAAGGAAGAAATGGAACATGCTTCATATTTTGATTTGGATCACACATTGAATCTGTAAATTACCCTAGGACACTTTGATTATAGTAATTATTGCAGTCCATGAACATGGAAGATTTTTTCATTTTGTGTGTTTTCTTCTGTTTCTTTCCTTGATGTTTTGTAATTTTCATGGTAGAGAATATCAATAGATTCTCAAAATCTTACATTTACTTTTCTTCAGTCTGTATTGTGGTTAATAAAATGATTCCTTTGCTTTGGAAGAGTGCAGTTTCCAAAACTTGATTATTCCTAGATCATTCCTAAAATATCAAGCAGATATCTGTGTGATATATTTGGGGACATTCAAAATATTTCAGTATCTTATTTATCCAACATTTTTTCAGTACCCTTCTCTGAACAAAGAGAATAATCAGGAAATAAATAGAGATATTTCTGAATAGGTTTTGAAAAGCTAAATTAGAACCCTCAAAGCCCTCAAAGTTACTTAGAAAATAGATGGCATTTCTTTCTCTCTGGACTATAAAATTTTAGAATTGACGTTTGTTTTATAAACATTTTAGGTTAATAATCTAAATTAATGTTTGGATGGATTGATCTGCTAATTTAAGCCTTCTGTCCCCATCACGGATGTCCTAGTTTTCTCTTCATATCTGCATTAGACCACAGTAGTTTCTGTACAATATTTACTACTTGGAAATTATTTTAACTCAGTTATGGCTGTGCTAAAAGCAGGAGCTATACTGACTATGATCCGCAAGTGTCCTCTTTGCTCTCCTTGAGCACCACAAAGAAATATTTAAGACTTCACACTATTTTTCTCATTTTCTTTGGAAAGACCCAGACTCGTTTAATAAGTAGTTTTTCATTGTGTTAAATAGCATTGTCAAGCTTGTGGGCACAATTCATTTTTCCTAAAGAACCAATTTTATTTTGTTGTAATGAATAGATATAATATCCCCCAAACAACTGCAAAATTTCTTTTTCTGGGCCAAATTGAAGATCAGGGAATTCATCTTTTGTTTGTATTCTTTCCCATTTTCTTTTTTCTTGTAAATATAGCAATTTAAAAAATCTGAAGATAGTAGTGTCTCTTGAAGGAGTGTGCTTTGTTACACTCTTTTTTTTTCCTATGCAGGAAGCATAAGCATTTTGATAGCATCTATTCATCTGGAGTACAGGGAAAAATCATTCTGCATAAAAATAAACAGGTTGATGAAAGGCACTGGTGCCTGAATATTTTGATTTAAATATTTACATTGAAGTTCTGTAATTGTGCTCTGTTTGGCTTTTAAAGAAAGCATTTATTATGCAAATGGCAAGGGACAGACAAAAAATAAACTCAATATTTTTATTATTTCTAGCATTTCAGACCTATTTTATTCACTGGAGACAAAGAAAAAACAAAAATCTTCAAATGATTACCAAAGACTATTTAATCTTACAGTTCCAAACTTCTTATCTTCAAATAGAATAAAAATGATTTTTTATTCACTGTCTTATTTACAGCTAATGGAGGATGAAATGCATTGAAAGTACAAAAGCAATGCTCTTTGATACCTCTAGGGCTGCACCTATAGGAACTACAAAAAGAAAAGCTTGCATTTGCACTAGTATGGGCATGCATTTACTTGAGACTACCTTTTGAGTTGAAATAGCTTTTCTGCTATAGACAGATCTGAAGATGTTTCGGTCAAGTTGCAGATACTATGAATCTTGAAATCATGGAAAATATGACAAAAATGAATTTCATAGTAGGTTAACTTTAAATTAATTCTAAACTCTGCCGTTTAATAGCTGTATGAGGGTGGGGAATTTGCCTACATGTTAAAAGTTATCATTTTGTTTATATCACAGGAGAAATATTAGCAGTAATATCAAGTATTCAGTGCCTGACTCCCTAGTGCCACTCACTCTAAATAGTATTTCAATGCCAATATGGCTTTTTAAAGATGTTCTCAACAGTGCTTCTCTTTTCTTTTTAAAAATTTTTAATGTAAATTTATTTTAAGTATACAATTTACTGAGTCTTATGAATGTGTAGGTATACAGTTGCCACCACAGTCATGACAACAAGCATTTCCTTATTCCAATAATGCTCTTGTAGTTATTCCTTTCCTGTCTCCTTAGCCCCTGGCAGAAGCTGATTTTCAT
The DNA here is from genome assembly GCA_949820135.1 of Sylvilagus floridanus. Taxonomy (NCBI): domain Eukaryota; kingdom Metazoa; phylum Chordata; class Mammalia; order Lagomorpha; family Leporidae; genus Sylvilagus; species Sylvilagus floridanus. The sequence goes on along the minus strand of OX463236.1, from coordinate 28,470,881 downwards.
TCTATACCTTTAGTTTTACCTTTTTCAGAATTTAATATAAATGGATTATTCAACAAGTAGTCTTTGGTTCTGGTTCCTTTCACCTAGTACAATGTGCTTTTCTTATAGATCCTCCTTTTGCCATCATAATCAAAAGAGAGTGTTAGAGTGTTTCATTTTGTTTAATGAATAAAATAGACTTTAGAACAGTTTTAAGCTTACAGAAAAATTGAACAGAAAGTACAGACTTGCTCTTGGATGATAAAATTGTAAGACTAGAGGGAGAAATCTATAATCCTATGACTAGTTCTCCATCTTATATCAAATCTGTGTCTTAAGCCAAGGAAAATTTGACATACATTCAAATTTCTTGATGTCCATAAAATCCTGGAGTAATACCAAATAAAATTTATTTATTTTTCAATTGCCCATATAAGAGAATTGTAAATGATTGAATGGATACTTGGTTTTTTAATACTTATTAATGGTTTATGTATATAATATTCTTGTTTTTACCCCAGTTTGTGTCCTGGATTTAATGCGAAGTTTCAGAATATAATAAATGATTCAAACTAAAAAGCACTTGAACTTAGATTTTCTAGACTACTAGTAACTTATTTGTATTCCAAATTTGATTATATCTTGATTATTCTTGAAATCTCTGGGAAATATTTTTGTAATCTCACCTTGTAGCAAGTGAAAAACTTTAACATCTTGATTGTCCAGAAGATTTACAATGATGTGAACTTCTCATTACAAAGAGAAGAATCAGAAATACGTGGTGGAGATATTTTTAATATATTTTTTTTAAAACTAAAGTATAAACCAAGACATTCGTACAAAAAGTCCAAACACTTTATTTACCCTCAAGGCCTTTAATCAAAATATGCATTCTATACTTTCCCATGAAGATGATTGTCTACGAATTTCCTAATAGCAATTAGTTAGAGCTAGTAATGATAGCTCCCTGAGAAGAAAGTGCAAAAGGTTTGAAAGAACCCACATCTTAAAAAAACAGCATCCTGGCTTATGTAGCACCTGGAAAACTGCTTCGTTGGCTGGGATTGATTCTCATGGCAAATTGATATTACATAGAAAAGACATAATTGAGAATTCCAAAATTTGGGGAAAATATACGCATATTGATGAGATCGCTTCAAATGTTCATGGGAAATACTTTATATTTTGGTACCATTTAGATGAAGTCTCATGTTGTTGAAGTATGTGTTCATGTTTGCCAATTTTCTAGAAGTATTTCATCTGTGATTGTTTAAATGGTGTTGTAACTTGAGAGTCTTTAATTCCTGAATAAAAGTGAATAAATAATGTGCAGTTATATATAACAGTTACTTTTGACAAATTTTGACATTCTGCAATACTAGATGATCAGCAGGGGTATCATGAGCAAGAATAGTGTAACATTTTAAAAAGTGACATTTTCATTATGGTGAATTTTGATTCATAAATAACAATTGCATTTTGTTTTGTTTTGCTTTGCTTTGTTGTATTGTGTTTTTGGCTCTTGAATTTCTAGTAAAGTAATCTGTCAAGGGTGACCTTGCTTTTATACGTAAGAGTGCAATCATTGTTTGAAAACTTCTACTTCCTGGTATGCTGAGAATGTTTAAAAATGTCCCTTTTAAGGCTCACTTTTTAGGCACAGAAGGTTAAGCTGCCATTTGCAACATTGGCACCCGATATCAAAGTGCTGGTTCATGTCCTGTCTGCTCCACTCTGATCCAACTCCCTGTGATGTCTGGGAAAGCAGAAGACACATGTGATTGGGCTCCTGCCACCCATGCCTGCCAACCCAGCATGTGGGACACTGGGTTGGAGTTCCTAGCTCCTGTCTTCAGGTGGCCCATCCCTAGTGGTTATAGTCATTTGTGAAGTGAACCAGCTGATGTAACAGCCTTTCAATCTCTCTCTCTCCAACTTTCAAATAAGTAAATAATCTTTTTAAAGTTCTTTTTAAAACTAAACTTTGATTAAAACTCTCTTGCTTTGAATTTAAAAAATCCTTGTTGATGGAAATCATGTGTTTGTGCAATTTTAAAAATTTATACTTTCTCTAATATAATTCAATTTTAATTTAAAATGGCATTGCTGAATCTTAGAGAACTTAAATACTGAATTAATATTTTTTAATTTTTGAAGTTTTTAATGCTTTTACTGATACCTAAAAATCATACATATGGGGCACCATGTGGTGTCTTGATGAAAAAAAAATATATATATATACACACACACACACACACATATATATATATATATATATATATATATATATATATAGAGAGAGAGAGAGAGAGAGAGAGAGAGACAGAGACAGAGAGAGAGAGAATATGAGAGAAAGAAATGCTCAATGCAGGGTAAACAAATTTATCTCCTCAAGGGACAGCTATATAGTAAATCTTTGTCTATTTTAAAATTGAAAAATAATTCACACAGCAAAATCCGTTTCATTGGGTTCTTTCTGCCAAAAATCAGCAGTCAGTAGTTTATAAAATTTCTGTCATGCTTCAAAAGATCAGGACTATAAAGTACAATTACAATTCATTGCTTAAATTATTAAAGAATTTTCGATTAGAAGAACTTTGTTTATACTTTTATACGATGTGGCCATATACTGACTCCAATTCATCTAACTTCAATTAGATTTATTTGTGATCTTCCCATGCTTATTAATTTTTCCAAATAGAAGTCCCTTAATCATTGCACAAGTCAGCTTATTCAGGGATTCCATGACAATGGAAAACAGCATATAGATAGATAGATAGATAGATAGATAGATAGATAGATAGATCTATAAGATATCAGCACAAATATCCATCAACTATTTTTTATCTCTGCTATCTCTATATGTATCCCTCTTCCTGTCAAGTTGATAAAAATAAATAATCATTTAAAAAGTCCTCTCCTATTTCCTTCTACAAGAGAGTACATTACTTGCTAAGAATCAAGTTTTAATTGGAGGCAAACAGGCATTACACCTGGAATTTATTCAGCAATCCTCAGAATAACAGTTTTATTTAACCTGTCTCACAAGACCCATGAGTTGGCTCCAACTGGATGGAATTGATTTCTTGAAGAATCCCAAAATGGAATCTTGATAAACCAAGGGATTAAAAGTGTTGACTCAGGCTTGCCTTCTGAATCTAACTCCATCCCTTCTGAACTAAAATGAACAAACTCTTTATAGCATCTTGTCTCTTCCTCTAGTATTATATTTCATAAATTATTAGGTTAGCATGCATTTTATTAATATGATCACATTCCTGAATCATTTAATATGATAGATTATTAGAGAAGTAAATAAATATTTAACACATATATGATATTAGACTTATAATGGCATCCTATTTGAGACAAAACTCACATTCCTTATGAAAAGAACCACCCAAAAGTTGTTTGAAAAATAGATAAATACCACTATTGTAACTCATTTTGGAGAAAAAAGATGGACTTGAAATGACATTTTACTTATAGGTTAATTTTCCCTTTCAGTTTGGATGATCCTATGCTTCACTGCACCAATATTAGCATATGTAATCATGGGTTCCTGCTCTAGTTCCTACTCAAAGTGCTAGGTAATATAAGAACATGATCCAAATTCTGCATTCTAGATTTTGAACACATGGGTCTCCAAGGACTTCTGATAGGCAATGGTGGTCCTATTAGAAACACACGTCCTGTAATTGCCAGTTAACTTTCTCTTTGTGTTATTGAATCCTGTTCTGCCTCCTTAACAGTAGCATACGCATGTACTCCATGTAATATCCAAGACATACCATTTATTATTACTCCTTATCAAATTAAACCGGACAACTTTCTTCATGGCAAAATTAGGGAGAAAACTAGTCTCTGAACAACTTTGGGATTTTCCCTCCCTCTTCTGAATCACACAGGGGGACTTGCTCAGAGGATTGTGGGAAGCTAATGGTCTGTCTGTGGTTATCACTGTACTCCTGCATCTTGCAATGCAAACTATTCAAAAATGTATAGTTCCACATACTTTATAAATTGTGAATGTCAACTGAAGAAACTGTTTCTATTCCTAAGGGTACATAGTACTCTGCCCTTAAGGAAACTCACATGTATCTGAGATTCCAATGACAAAGTGAACAATCAAAATGAACAGTATCAGTCAATTTCTAATAAAACTTGCAAATATTTGGTATTTTTTTTTTACAATAAATGACAACTTAACCTGTTGAGCCACAACATCAGTCCCACCAGGCCAGCTTATCACACCAGTCTCCAAAGCAGGAAGGAAAACATTGTCGGCAAGAGAGCTTTAACCTGCATCTACCTTTCTGATTATGAATCAGACAGCTCTCACCAAGTCTCCAGCAGAGCTCCCTGTGTGTCACATTGCCCCATACTTCTTTTAGTGTCGTCAAGAAAATGACTGTTAGACTAAATATGTTCAACTTGATCTGTTTGCTCATTTCCCTGGATTGAGCAATTCACTGCCTAAATAAAATTGTTGAGTTAATGTTTCCAAACTGTGTCGAATAAATCCATGATTATCAATAAAGAGCTGAAAAGAATTTAGTACCTATTGATCCAAAGTGTGTAGTAGGATGTGGCATGTGAGTTGGTTGGAAGCCGAGCATCCAGAAATCATAATGGCACTCTAATTTAGGATGTGGGCATTGCAGTCAACAAGATAACCTGTTGCACCACAATGCTGCCTGATTATTTTGCTCATTTGTTACTGAAGAATCTTTGTCAACTACATTAATAACACATGTGTTGTAAATCAGCAAACTATTTTTCACAGTGAATGCACTAATTTAAATTCTGAACAACAATATGAAAGTGTTCCCCTTTTTCCACAAACTTACCTGCATTTGTTACTCTTTGAAAAATACTCATTCTGATGGAGAAGATGTGCTATTTCATGTGGTTTTGATATGCCTTTACCTTATGACTAGTAATGTTCATCATTTTATCTAAATATTTCTTGGACGTTTGTACTTATTCCTGGAGAACTATGAAGGCCCTTTGCCCATTTTTTTTTTCACTGGATTGGTTACTTTTCCATTGTTGAGTTTTATGAGTTTCTTCTATATTCTGGCTATTAATCCTTGTTGGATAGGTAGCTGAAAAATATTTTTCCCTATTTTGTTGGAAATCTCTTCACTCTACTGATAACTTCTTTTCCTGTGTAGAAGTTTCTGAGTTTGATACAATTCCATTTGTTTAGTTTTGCTTTTGTTAATGTGCTTTGGGAGTATTCAAGAAATTGTCACCTGCACCAATATCTTTGTGTGTTTCTCCTCTATTTTATTCCAGAAGTTTCATAGTCTTATGTCTTCAATTAAATCTTTGATCCATCTTGATTTTACTATTGTATATGATGAGAGGTATGAATCTAATTTCTTCTTCTACATAAACACATTCAGTGTTGCCAGCACCATTTATTGAAGAGATTATCTTTACTCCTATGTATGGTCTGGTCACTTTTGTCAAAAATAAGTTGGCTATATATACATGTATTAATATGTGTCAGTTTTTATGCCAGTACCATGTTGTTTTAATTACTACAGTTTTGTAGCATGCTCTGAAGTCAGGTGTGGTGACTCCTCAGGTATGATGCCTCCTGCTTGACTTTTTTTACCCCTCAGAGTTCCTTGCACTATTCTGGGTTTTTGCTATGATTACATAAGAATTTTAGGATTTTTTTCTATTTCTGTAAAGAATGTTGTTGGTATTTTACTAGGGATTGCATTGAACCATAGATTGCTTGAGGTAGTATAGACATTTTAGTTATATTGATTCTTACAATTCATGAGCAAGGAATATCATTCCGTGTGTGTGTGTGTGTGTGTGTGCTCTTGCTGATTTCTTCATCAATGGTTTATAATTTTTATCATAGGGATTTTTCACTTCGTTGGTAAATCTGTTCCTAAATATTTGATTACTTTCGTAACTTGCGAATGAGAATATCATAGTATTCTTGGAATTGTATCTATGAGGCTGGTGCCATGGCTCACTAGGCTAATCCTCTGCCTGTGGTGCCAGCACCCCGGGTTCTAGTCCCAGCTGGGGTACCGGATTCTGTCCTGGTTGCTCCTCTTCCAGTCCAGCTCTCTGCTGTGGCCCGGAAAGGCAGTGGAAGATGGCCCAAGTGCTTGGGCCCTGCACCCGCATGGGAGACCAGGAGAAGCACCTGGCTCCTGGCTTCAGATCAGTGCGTTGCACCGGCTGTAGCAGCCATGGGGGGGGGGGGGTTGAACCAACGGAAGGAAGACCTTTCTCTCTCTCTCTCTCTCTCTCTCTCCCACTGTCTAACTCTGCCTGTCAAAAAAAATTTTTTTAAAAAAAGGAATTGTACCTATGAATTACATTGAATTTGTTTTCTACATATTAATATTGCATTAACATGAAAAAATAAAATATCAGGCCGGTGCTGTGGCTCAATAGGCTAATCTACCTGCAGCGCCGGCACCCCGGGTTCTAGTCCCAGTCGGAATGCCGGTTCTGTCCCAGTTGCTCCTCTTCCAGTCCAGCTCTCTGCTGTGGCCCGGAAAGGCAGTGGAGGATGGCCTGAGTGCTTGGGCCCTGCACCCACATGGGAGACCAGGATGAAGCACCTGGCTCCTGGCTTCAGATTGGCACAGTGCGCCATTTGGGGAGTGAGCCAATGAAAGGAAGACTTCTCTCTCTCTCTCTCTCTCTCTCTCTCTCCCTCTCCCTCTCCCTCTCTCTCTCTCTCTCTCTCTCTCTCTCACTGTCGAATTCTGCCTTAAAAAAATCAGTAAAAAATGAAAAGACACACATGTAGGGTAAGGGAGATCCTGGTGTTTCATGGAGTATTCGTGTGTGACTCTATTTCATAATAGCATATTATGTATCTTATGAGCAAGTGGAATAGAGTTGCCTCAGGTCTCCAGTAGTTACATAACTTCAAAGAAGAGGAAATGTTAATTACCCTGACTTAAATAGTACACATTTAATACATGCACAGAAATGTGGCACTGTGGTCCAAAATGTGTACAATTTGTAGTACATGTTTTTAAAAGTCATGCTACAAATCTCTTGGACATCTTCCCATAAAGGATCATGTCCCCTCCCTCATAATCTCAAGGGATTTTGATTCTCTATCTGTCATCACATAGCTCCTGAGAAAGTGATCACATGTGCAACTTCCAAAACTATAGCATAAAGGTAGTTGTCATTTTCCTTTTTTTTTTCTTTTAAATGACAATCTTGTTTTTAAGTCCTGAATTATCATTAGATAGACTTTTATGAGGCCACCATGTTATACATAAAGGAATCTGAAATCACAATTAACAGCCAGCATTGAGCTCCAGAAAAGTGAGTATAGAAGACTCCAGATGACTCTAATCTCCGCCTCTTGAGTTATGCCCAAACATGAAGTGTGTCCAAGGAACACAGATGTCACGCATCAAAGACATGCTATTCCTATTGCTTTATCTGTAGAATCAATGAATATAATAGAAATGACTATTATAACTTCAGTATTTTCAGTAACTTGGATCTGTGACATCATAAGTTTGTAACCTGATTTAAATTATATTTATGTTTCTGTTCCATTATTTCTATATAATTTATTTTAAAAGTCAGTGGCCATGTTTCTTAAAGTGACTTGATCAATTGGAAGACAATGCTACCTAAGAGAGAAGAAATCAATGAAGTGAGCACCACAATTGTACTGAGTTATTGCTGTGAAAGTGATTCTATATGTGGGTTTGGGGGTGGGAACTCAGACAGGGTCCAATAGAGTCATTCATTCCAGACTCTAGAAAAGACTAGGACACAGCACAAAATAAGACATGGTATTCTCAGAGAGAGAGACCATGTATTTGCAAATATTAACCCTTGAGTGTTCTTCTCAGTGCTAATGAACACACAAGTATGTAAAAACAAAAACAGAAGCAAAACATTTCCTGACATAAGGGGAAAAAAATTCAAGTGATGGGATTTCAGGTAACAGTGCCAGGTGGTCAGAAGGACCAAATTGCTTCCAATTAACTATATTATAGAACAAAGTGTAAGAATATTTATGGGAATACAAACACACTTTGAAGCTAACAAAATAAAATTCACAGTAACATCTGGAGTCTAATAAAAAAGGACAGATATGTAATAAAACAGGAAAATATGTCCTATAAGGAAATTGGTCAAAACCAATCCAGACCTAACACACATATTATGATTAGCATGGAAGGAAATTAGCATGGTTATAATAATTACATATAAAGAGTGAAGTAGAGATATGACTATAAAAAGATGCAAAATGACCCTCTAGAGATAACAACTGCATGTTTAAAACAAAAAGTTGGTGGATGGAATTAATGGACAATCAGCAATTACAGAAGAAAACATTAGTATGTTAGAAAATGTTGCTAAAGAAAACATTCAAACTGAAAGCGGAAAAGGGGATTTATAAGGTGAATAAAGTATCAGGTTGTAAATATGCGGTGTTAAATATTTTCAAGTAACTTACTATGTGTGAAACCATGATCCCAAAAGGAGAAAAGAAAGGGAACTTAAAAAATACTTTGAAAAAATAATGGCCAAAGATTTTATAAATTAGATTAAAAAATTAATAACAATTAAAACAATTTAAAAATTCCAATACCCAAGAAGCTAAAATAACTTAAAATAGAACAAATATAAAGAAAATTATACCAAAGTACATTATGATCAAATTTCCCAAAAGCATTAATGAGGAAATACAGGTGAGTGGAGATCCATAAGCAGCCACAGTGATGGTGATAGTAGATCTCTCACAGAAATTAATGTACATACAAGACAATCAACTATTTTAAACATAGTAAAGAAAAAATAAGCTACCCTTGAATTTTATGCCTAGTAAACATCTTTCAAATCCGAGGAGGACATAAGGATTTATTTTCAAACATATAAAATCTTAAAGAAAATATCACCAGTGTCCATAAAGCAAGAATATTTTTGGACAGGCAGAGTGGACAGTGAGAGTGAGAGACAGAGAGAAAGGTCTTCCTTTTCCGTTGGTTCACCCCCCAATGGCCACTGCGGCCGGCACTACGCACTAATCTGAAGCCAGGAGCCAGGTGCTTCCTCCTGGTCTCCCATGCGGGTGCAGGGCCCAAGCACTTGGGCTATCCTCCACTGCCTTTCCAGGCCACAGCAGAGAGCTGGACTGAAAGAGGAGCAACCAGGACAGAATTCGGTGCCCCGACCAGGACTAGAATCCGGGGTGCCGGCGCTACAGGCAGAGGATTAGTCTACTGAGCTGCGGCGCCCGCCAAGAAATATTTTTTAAACTCATTTAGGTAGAATAATATGTATCAGATAGATATCTGCATCTCAGAGAAGAAATTTGACTAATAGAAATAGAAACTATGTAAGCAAAAATGTATTTTATTATTTATATCCATGAAGAAGTGATTCACTGCTTATATTAAATATTAATATAAGGTAAAATTTAAAACAGATAATGATAAAATACATGACAACAGTTGCACAAATTTGGAGGAAATGTGAAAGTATACTATGTTATGCTTCTTCTACTCTGGAAATTTTATCTTCTGAAGACTGACTTTGATGTTAAAGATATGTACTGTGAATCATAAAACTGAATTAAAATTAACAAAGGAAGAATTATAACTAATGAGACACAAAAAATACAATGTAACACAGCAGTCCAATTAATTAAAAAGATGTCAGAAAAAATAACATAAACAGATTTATGTACAGAAAACACACAACCTCATGACAGATTTAAACTTAAATGTATCAATAAACCAAATAAAATGTAAGGCTATAATTAATTGACAGAGGTTGTCAGGTTGAATTTAAAAGTAAGACCCAACCTTATGTGACCATTAATTAAATGTAAATATTATTGTAATTACATTAATTAAATGTAAATATGTCAAATTATTGAAAGTAAGTGTCAGAAAAATACAATACACCAACACCATTCAACTGACAGTTACAGTGACTATATTAGTATCAGGTAAAGTATATTTAAGAACATAGGATACTGCAAGAAATAGCTATTTCATAATGATAAAATGATTTTATTAAGAATTAATAGTGGTACTAATAATTATGCATCTGATAATAGATATTCAAAATACGTATAATGTGGAGCCAGCCTATGGCTTAGCAAGTAAAGCCACTGACTGTGATGCCAGCATCCCATATAGGTTCCAGTTCAAGTCCCAGCTGCCCACTTCTGACCTAGCTCCCTGCTAATGCACCTGGGAAAGCTGCAGAAGATGGCACAGGTCCTAGGTCCTTGGTACCTACACGGGAGACCTGGAAGAAGCTCCTGGCTTCATTTTGACCCATCCCTATAGTGCTGCCATCTGGGGAATGAACCAGCAAATGGAAGGTCTCTCTCTGTGTCTCTCCTCCCTCCACCCCCCCTCCCCTGTAATTCTGCTTTTCAAATAAATAAAATAAATTTTTAAAAAAAATATATGTATAATGAAACCTGGTAGGCATCAAAGAAGCAGGCCAGTTAGAAATTATTATTACTATTTTAGTTATATTTATTTGAAGCCAAACTGTGTGTGTGTATGTGTGTGTGTGTGTGTGTGCATGAGAGAGAGAGAGAGAGAGAGAGAGAGAGAGAGAGAGAGAGAGATTGATTTTCCATATTCTGGTTGACTCACCAAAAGATTTCAATGGCCAGATCTGGGCCAAGCTGAAGCTCAGAGCCAGGAGCTTCATCCAGTTTCCCATGTGGATGCAAGGGCCCAAATACTTGGGCCATCTTCTGCTTTCCCGGATGCATTAGCAGGGAACTGGATTGAAAGCAGACCAGGGGCCGGTGCTGTGGTGCAGAGGATTAACTCCCTGGCCTGAAGTGCCGGCATCCCATATGGGTGCCGGTGCGTCCTAGCCATTCCTCGATCCAGCTCTCTGCTGCGGGCTGGGAAAGCAGTAAAAGATGGCCCAACTCCTTGGGCTCCTGCATCCATATGGGAGACCCAGAAGAAGCTCCTGGCTCCAGATCAGCGCAGCTCCAGTCGTTGCAGCCATTTGGGGAGTGAACCAGTGGGTGGAAGACCTCTCTCTCTCTTTCTCTCTGCCTTTACTCTCTCTGTGTAACTATGACTTTCAAATAAATAAATCAGTCTTTAAAAAAGAATAAAAGAAAGCAGAGCAGCCAGGATGTGAAGCAGCACTCCAATACAGGACGCAGATGACATAGGCAGCAGCTTCACTCACTGCACCATAACAGCAGCTCCCTCCTTTCACCCCAGTCCGTAATCACTGTGTAGAACGTGAATGTTCTTCTCTCAGTAATTGATAGTATAAGTGGACAGAAAAGAATTAAGGAATATTTGAGCATTATCAAGCAATTTCACCAATTGATATTAATAGAATATAACACCCAATAACAGCTAAATGTATTTTTGTAGTGAATGAAGACTGATTATATACTGAACAATTAACATTTTTTTCAATTTATTAGCATCTTTTAATCCATACATGGTGTATTTTCATACAACAGAATTAGAAATAAATAGCTGAAAGATCTCTAGGAAATTGATTCATCTTAGAAACTAACACATTTTTATATACTTATATAAAAACACTTAGAGTGGACATTAGAATATTTCTAAACAATTAAAATGAAATGCCAACATATATCTGGGATTTTCCCTATGCAGTGGAGAGAAGTGTCTTGTTTCAAATGGGTATATTAGAAAACAAGAAAGATCCTAAGTTAGTATCTTCTAATTTACATATTCAGAAAGTAAGAAGAGGTGAAGACAACTAAAATTTGTAGAGCTAAGAAAGCAATGTAGATCATAGCAGCAATCATCAAAGTGAAGAAGGAAAAATAACTATAGACAAAAATCAATGAAATTAAAACTGCTTCTGAGAAGATCGATGGAACTCAGAAAACTCTGGCCAGAATGATCATGAAAGGAAAATGAAAACACAAGGCATCAATATCAAGATTGAGAGAGGTGCCATCAGTACTAATTATACACTTATTTAAAGGGTGATAGGAAATATTATAAAAATTGCCATGTCAATAAATTTGATATTTCTCGTAAAATGGCCAAATACTTTGAAAGAAACAATGAAAGCTAATTTACAGGGCCCAATGCTGAGGCGCAGCGGGTTAAAGCCAGGAACTGTGATACAGTGGGTTAAAGCCCCAGGCTGCAGCATCAGCATCCTATATGACCGCTAGTTCAAGTCCTGGCTGCTCCTCTTCCAATCCAGTTCTCTGCTATGGTCTGGAAAAGCAGAAGATGGCCCAACTCCTTGGGCTCCTGCTGCATGGGAGACCTGGAAGAAGCTCCTGGCCCCTGGCTTCGGATAAGTTCAGCTCTGGCCATTGCGGTCATTTGGGGAGTGAACAGGCGGAATGGAAGACCTCTCTCTCTCTCTCTTTCTCTCTCTCACTTTGCCTGTCTCTCCTTCTCTTTCTGTGTAACTCTTTCAAATAAGTAAAATAATTATTTTACAAAGATAGCATACCTTTTATTAATAAAATAAAAAAATTACAGTTGTACACATATATAGGAATTGAAATTAGTGTTTTTTAAAGAAACTAAATTTTTAATAGGGAAATATCATTTCTGCATATTCCTTTGCCACAAAGTGAAAAGTATGAGTCATTCTTCAACTTATTGCATCAGTTCTGCCTTGGGCTGATCCTGAAATCAAAGATACTGCAAGAAAAGAATATTAACTAATTTCAATCATTAATGTAGATGAAGAAATCAAAAAATAATGTTTATAGAAGGAGAAATTTTATCACCCTGATTTGACGATTTGACCAGTATACATTGTATACGTGTATTGACATGTCACATTGAAGCCCATAGATGTATAGGATTATTGTTTATAAATTTTTTAAACATTTAAGAAAAGAACCCCAAAATTTCAGTAGTTAAATCCACTAATAAGTTATAAAGAGTATAATATTTAAATTTAAATGATATAACTCATCATATTAGCAAATGACGTGAGAAAATTATTTTGGGTGATTCAAGTGTTCTATATCTTCGTTTTGGTGGTGGTCCCATGATGATAACTTTGTGAAAAATTGTAGATATATACCACTAAAAAAGGTGATTAGACTCCATGAAGTCTGATTAAATAATAATTTTCATGAATTTAGGATTTAGAAAATGTTAAGAAAGACACACACACACACACACACACACTCACATACACATATATATATATATGTTATATATGGCTAGATATTTGGAAGACAATGGCTTAAATATTTTATTTAAATGATGTGTTGCTCCCTGAATCCCTGACCACACAAATTAATGATGGATAACAATTCATCAAACATTTTCTGTGTTGTGGAACAAAACTGAACATAGTGTCTCCTGCAATAAATCTTTTTGTCCATATGGTAAAGGTACAATATTGGCACTAACGCCTGATGTCCATCTGGATAGAGACACATTTACTGCATGAGGCAAAACTTTCAAAATTAACCATCTGTTTCTTTGCCATTTTTCAAAAAGCTCAAAATCTGTAAATAAGATGAATATGAAGTAGAGTGATTACAAAGCTAATGATTCATTTATTTAATATAGCAAAAAATTTCAAAAAACATCCTAAAATTTGTCAAAAGTAGTACTTTTGCTGTCTTGGAAATACTATGTATTATCTGTGCAATGGTATCTAATGTGTGTACTGATTATCAAGTCCAAATGTCTTATGAATTTATAGTTATCTTTCCTTCATCTAATAATTCATGGTTTTTAAAATAATTTATTTTATTTATTTGAGAGAGAGGGAGAAGAAGGAAGGAATGAGGGGGGAGAGGAAAGGGAGATGGAGAGGAAGAGGGATATTCCATTTGCTGGTTCACTCCTTTAAACAGCTGCCATGCCCAGGACAGAGCCAGGCTGAAGCCAGAAGCTTGGGAATTCACCCGGGGTCTCCCATGTGGATGGCAGGAGCCAAAGAACTTAAGTTATTTTTGTTGCTTTCCCAGGAGCATTAGCAGAGAACTGGATTAGAAGTGGATGAGCCAGACTCGAACTGTGCTTATATGGGATGTTGGATTTGTAGGTGGCAGCTTAATACTCTGTGCCATGATGCTGGCCCCTAATAAATCATGATTGAGGCAAATCACGTTTGTACTGCTTTTTGAAATTTTATTTTTTAAAGCTTTTATTTTATTTATGTGAGGTAGAGTTACAGACAGAGAGAGAGGGAGAGAGACAGGGAGAAAAAGGTCTTAAAGCTCCTGGTTCACTCCCCAGTGGCTACAACAGTTGGAGCTGAGCCAATCCCAAAGCCAGGAGCCAGGCCCTCTATTCTCCCACACTGGTGCAGGAACTAAGCACTTGGGTTATGTTCCAGGCTATAAGCGGAAAGCTGAATTGAAAGAGGAAGAGCTAGGACAAGAACTGGCACCCAGGTGGGATGCTGGGGCCACAGGCGGAGGCTGAACCCACTATGCCACAGTGTCAGCCACTTTACACCTTCTTTTTTATAATATTCATAACTTTTGATGATAGTGAATTCCTGCATGCCAGTTTGTATGTAGGCAGAATAGTGTATTACTTATTAGGAATTGGCTGCCTGTCCTTACATGTGTTTCCGAAGGGAGTAATGTAAAACAGCTTAGAGCGCAGACCTTGGAGACACCCACACTGAGACTCCAATTCTGGTCTTTCCTTGGTCACCTGTGATCTGAAGCAAGTCACTACATTTGTGCCTCACTTCTTCTGTGAGGAGGCGATAATAACATTGTATTGTTAAGTACTGTAAGTATTATAGATGAGGATGTCTTAGTCAGTTCAAGCTTCTAAAATATGGTACCATAGACAAGGTGGCTCATCATCAACATGAATTTTTCCTGCACACTTCTGGAGTCTGGAAGCATAAGAATCACGGTGCCAACAAGGTTGAGTTCCAGTGAGGGCCCATTTCCAGAATGCAGACTTGTCACTGTATCCTCACATGGCAGAAAGATAACTAACGTTTCAACAAAAGGATTTGAGGAGGCCACAAACATTCAGTCCACTACAAATTAGCAGAATTATTACTCGTCATGATAAGTTAAAATTTCATTATTATGCTGTTCCCTTAAAATATTCTTGTTTCCCACATGAGCCTGAATAGTGAGGGGTGGTGAATTAACATTTTGAGTTTATTAATTTAATTATATCAGCACAAACCTTTTTTCCAAATAAGATCATGTTCACAGTTTTCAGAGGAAGTATCTTTTTGGAAGGTCAACATTCAACACATTATGTCTTTTTAACTGTTAATTGTGCTTCCTACCATATGGTCCTTCAAAAGATAAACAGCTCAGTTTTTTACATGTTACACTTACCTTTGCATCCAAATTCATAAACTGGTTGTATCCAATGTGTTTTAATCTTACACGAAAGAACTTTGACTAGGCTAATCTTTTGCCTGTGGTGCCGGCACCCCGGGTTCTAGTCCTGGTAGGGGCGCCGAATTCTGTCCCGGTTGCTCCTCTTCCTGTCCAGCTCTCTGCTGTGCCCGGGGAATGCAGTGGAAAATGGCCCAGGTCCTTGGGCCCTGCACCCGCATGGGAGACCAGGAGAAGCACCTGGCTCCTGGCTTTGGATCAGCACGGTGCAGCCGTTGTGGGGTGAACCAACGGAAAAGGAAAACCTTTCTCTCTGTCTTTCTCTCTCACTGACCACTCTGCCTGTCAAAACATTTTAAAAAAGATAAGTTTATTTTGCTGGAAAAATACTTTTTGAAATATGTGCATAGCTTTTTTACAATCTGTACTTTCTACAAAATTAATGAAGGTCCGTTTTAAATTGTGATTTTAAGCTTGGTGCAGTTGAACCTGCACCAAGTATCAGGGCATCTGCTGGTCTCACAAAAAGTGAAGATGTAGTTAAAGCAGAATGTTTGGGGGGGAGCATGCGGATGCCAAAATGCATTAGATTCAATGATTTCATTGTTATCTATAATTGACAAAGCTGGAGGAATCAGCTCTATAAAGGTAATGAACTTGAATTTGAATCAAAACTATCTTAACATGAAAATCTAAACACCATAAAGAGTGAATACTGAACATGAATCACAGGAGAATGACGTTTCATTTTCTTGCTGAAACAAACAGCATCTGTTCTAGTCTATACATGAATCACTGATTTTTTTTGTAATTTATGGACTAAAGAGATACATTTATACTTTTAACTAGATTTTTGTAAAGTTAGGAAAACCTAAAAGTCTTTATAATGTATCCATTATCAAACTTCTCATATTTTCAGATTATATGTTCATGAAATGGAATACTAATGACGTTCCCACCATTGCAAAAGAAATGATATAACACAGCAAATATATCAAGTAATATTTGTCTGATGATGTGTAAATGCAGTAGATTACTTAGACATATTTATCATTTTTAGTTATGTACCTTTATATTGACAAATGACAAAGTGTATATATTGTTAACTGTATTATGATATTAAGATATTTATATACATGGGAGAATGAATAAATTAAAATTTATCACCTCATATAATACTGTTGATATGAGAACATTTAAATTATCTCAGGAATTTTCAAGTTTAACTACACATTATTTTTTTATTTGACAAGTAGAGTTAGACAGTGAGAGAGAGAGAGAGACAGAGAGAAAGGTCTTCCTTCCATTGGTTCACCCCCCAAATGGCCGCTACAGCCAGTGCGCTGTGCCAATCTGAAGCCAGGGGCCAGGTTCTTCTTCCTGGTCTCCCTCGTGGGTGCAAGGCCCAAGCACTTGGGCCATCCTCTACTGCCTTCCCAGACCACAGCAGAGAGCTGGACTGGAAGAGGAACAATCTGGACTAGACCCTGTGCCCATATAGGATACCAGTGCCGCAGGTGGAGGATTAGCCAAGTGAGTCACGGCACCAGCCCAACTACATATTATTATCAATTGTAGTTAACATGTTGAACAGATCTTCAGAACTCATACTTCCTATCTAACCAGTAGAATTTTCTACCCTTTCTATCCCCAGCACTGCCAGCCAAGCCCCTGGTAACCACCATTGTGCTCTGGACTTCTATGAGTTCTACTGTTTTAGATTCCACATATAGAGGAGACCCTGAGATAGTCATGCTCTTTTGTTTGGCTTAGCTCACGGAACATAATGTCTTCCAGATTCAGCACTATTGTCACAAATGACAGGACTTCTTTCTTTTTTCAGAATAAATAGTATTCCATTTTGTGTATATACCACATTTCCTTTGTCACTTCATCTATTAATTGATATTTAAGTTAACTGTTTGTCTCAGCTATTTGAACAGTGGCCCCATGAACATGAGAGTGAAGATATCACTTGACATGTCAGTATTGCATACTGATTTCATTTCCTTTTTTTGTATTCATAGAAGTAGGATTGCTGGATTATATGGTAGGTCTAACTGTAACTTTTTAAGGTAGCAAAGTTTTCTATAAAGGCTGAACTCCTTTACATCACCACCAACAGTGTACAAAGGTCCATTTTCTCCACATCCACACCAGCATTTATTATTCATCTTTTAATAAAGGCCATTCTTACAGATGTGATATGGTTTTTCATTGAGTTTTTTTTTTTTAAAGATCTATTTCTTTATTTGAAAGTTAGAGTTATACAGAGAGAGGAGAGGCAGACAGAGAGAGAAAGAGAGGTCTTCCATCTGATGGTTCACTCCCCAGATGGCTGTAATGGCAGGAGCTGCACCAATCCGAAGCCAGGAGCCAGGAGTTTCTTCCGGGTCTCCCACGTAGGTGTGGGAACCCAAGGACTTGGGCCATCTTCTATTGCTTTCCTGGGCCTTAGCAGAGAGCTGGACAGGAAGTGGAGCAGCCGGGTGTTGAACCGGTGCCCATATGGGATGCCGGCGCTTCAGCCAGTGCGTTAACCCACTGTGCCACAGCGCCGGCCCCTTTCATTGAGTTTTTAATTTTAGTTTCCATTATGATTGATGATGTTAAGCACCTTTCCATATCTTTTTATACGCTAGATTTTTGTATGCCTTCTTTTGAGAAATGAATATTGAGGTCTTTGTCCGTTTTTAAAATTGGATTTTTTTTTCTACTGAGTATTTTCTACTTATGCTTATTAACAGAAACTTTCTTTCCATTGAAAAGTAATTCCTGGGGCTGGTGCTGTGGTGTAGTAGGCTAAACCTCCGCCTGCAGCACCAGCATCCTCATGCCCCAGCTGCTTCAGTTTATGGCCTGAGAAGGCAGTGGAGGATGAGCCAAGCACTTGGGCCTCTGAACCCGGAAGAAGCTCCTGGCTTCTGGCTCCTGGCTTTGGATCAGCTCAGCTGGGAGTGAACCAGTGGCTGGAAGACCTCTTTCTATCTCTCCCTCTCTGTTTTTAACTCTGCCTCTCAAATAGATAAAGTCTTTAAAAAAAAAAGTAACTCCTTTTTAATAAAGATTTCTTTTGCCTTCATTCATTATTCTATATTAATGTATGCTTTCATATCCTGTCTAATTTCTTATTTGATTATTCTATTTTGATTTGATTTGTTCTTATTTTCCAAATGTTTTAAAAAAAGATCTATTTACTTATTTCTTTGAAAGTCGGAGAGAGAGAGAGAGAGAGAGAGAGAGAGAGAATTTATTGTTTCACACACCATATGGCTGCAGTAGCCAGGGCTGAGCCAGGCCAAAGCCAGGAGCCAGGAGTTTCTTCCAGATCTCCCATATAGGTGGCATGGGCCCAAACACTTTGTCTATCTGCTGCTGCTTTTCCAAGACCATTAACAGGGAGCAGGATAGGAAGCACAGTAGCTGGGACCAAACCGGTGCTCACATGGGATTCTGCTGTCTCAAGCTGCAGCGGTACTGCGACGGCACAACTGCCACAGCGCCAGTCCCTGTTTTCTAAATCTTGAGATGCAAACTTCGACTACAGCTTTTATATTTTTCATCCTTTTTTGGTTAAGTATATAAAAGCTATGAATTTCCCTGTAAATACTGCTGTATCTACATCCCACACAATTTCTATATATTTTGTTTTGCAATTTCATTTAGAGTCAAGGTATTTTCTAGCTTCTACTCTGAGTTCCTCCTTGATGCATGAGTTACATAGATTTGTGTTGCTTAATTTCCAAATATTTTGGTGTTCGCACTTATCTTTCTATTGTTCAATCTTAGTAATTCTCTGTCATCAAAAAACATCATTGCAGAGCATCAAATGTGTGTAATTGTGTTTTATGGGCTAGTATATCATTTAACTCAGAGAATGTAACATGAACATATGAAAATATTGGTAAGGCTGTCACTCTGGGGCATTGAGAATGCTTTAAAAACACATTAAACTAGCTTCAAAAAGTAAGTTTATTTTAGTAAGAAATGTTTAACATCCATATATAGTCATTCACAATACAGGTTTGCACTTTTCAAATTCCCCTAGTATAACTGGATTTCAAAACTTTTCTTGAACATAAACTTATCTTTTAGTTCTGTTTTCCATTACATTTCTGAAGTACCCTCATATACATATGTGTGTATAGTTATTTATGTATATTCACATGTATATACCTATATACATTTACATTTATTCACATTTTATTCACATACATATTATTTACATTTATATATCTATATACATTTACATAGATGTATATTCACACTTATACATATATACATAACATGTGATTTCCAATGTTTCATATTTCTTTATCCTAACTCAAGAGTTACTCATTTTTGTCTTCAAACAGTGAGAGAGATATTAAAATCCTTGACTCTTTTATTTTGTATTTAAAAAAAGATTTATTTACTTATTTGCATGAAGAGTTATAGAAAGAGAGGAAAAGACAGAGAGAAAGATCTTCCATCAGCTGGTTCACTCCCAAAATTGATGCCATGGTGCACCAGGAGCCTGGAACTCAATGTGTGCCCAAGCACTTGTGCCATCTTCTGCTCCTTTCCCAGGGGCATTAGCAGGGAGCTGAATTAGTAGGTGTGCAGCCAGGACTCAAACTGGTACCCGTGTGGGAGACTGCCACTTCAGGCTGCAACTTAACTCACTGAGCCATTGCCTGCCACAACATTTTATTTTTTTAAAAAATAATCTTATTTGTTTGAAAGACAGAGAGAGAGAGAGGGAGAACAATATAGAGTTGATAGGTGATAGATGGATAGATAGAGAGACCAATAGATACATAGACAGCTCTATCTGTTGGTTTGTTCCCCAAATGTCTATAAAAGGAAGGATTTGGCCAGGCTGAAGCCAAGAGATGGAAACACAATCTGGGTCTCCCCAAGAGTGGCAGGCCCCCAGCTGCTAGGGCCATCACCTGATGCTTTACATGGTGCACATTAGCAGGAAGCTGGAATCAGGAGCAGAAATGGGACTTTAGAGTCTTAGACTTTACCCAGTCATTCTGATGTGGGCTGTGGGCATCCCAAATGACTCTTATTTGCTACACCAAATACCCACCCCTACAATGACAATTTTTTAGTCATCTATATATTTTCAATTTTTTAGCTTCTTATTTTATTGGCCCCTTATGCCTATAAATTATTATTTTTACAATTTTGTACAATTGTATCAATTTCAATTTTCTTAAGGTCATTATTAGTATCCTATGATGCATATTTTTAATCCTTCCAATTTCAACATCATTGACTGTAAATGTGCTTTTTGTAGAGAACATACTTTGGATATTGCTTATTTGTATAGTCTTCCAATCTATCCCTTTAAAAAAAAATAAAAGTGTGTTTTTTGGGGTCAGCACTGTGGCACTGTGGGCTAAACTATTGCTTTCCAAGTTGACATCCCTCTAGAAGTCTATTATTGTTATGCTGATAAACTTGAGGTAGTCCCCCAAATTCTGAGACATTTTATTTCCTTCAGAATTTTTCATCATTCTTGAGACTGTATAATTTCTATCAAAGTATCTTCAAATTTAGATTTATTCTCAATTTGATAATGAGCTAATCTAGTGACTCTGTAATTTCAGTTATACTATTTTCAGCCCTAGAATTTGAATTTCAACCTTTTTTCTTAGTTTCTATTTGTATTTTTAAATTCTCTATCACTTAAATCATGACCATCATATTTACTTTTATCTATTTGAATTTGATTTCCTTTAATACATAATATGCATGTTAGTATATATAATAATTAGCCCCATCAGTTTTTATTAACTAATTTTTCCTAAATATAGTCTTTGTATTATTTCAAATTTTTATCAAAAATGAAAGTATTGCTTACAATATTGCAGTGAATTGGAATTTGAATTTTGTCCTTACTCCCAGTTTCCTTGCTTTCTTCCTCTTTTAGAACGGGTATGAACATAAACTATGGCATCTGCTCCCCTTAGCTCCTTTCCACAACTTACAACTACTTATATTTCTAGTGGAATGCATTGCCTTGAATACTCCCATTCTTTCCTGATTAGTGTGTGCTTGCAAACATATTTAAAGTTCGACCAGCTCTCAAGCTCTCTTTGATTTTCATTTGCAGATGGACTATATATGTCTCCCTCTACCTGTATATACTTCTCAATCTAGCAAAGTATAGAGACTTTAGGAAATTATGGCTCTTTTTACACTCTTCATATTAATTTTTTAGGTCAGCTGAATACCACCTCTTTGATAAAACTCTATTTGCTACGTTTATAGATAATATATTTATCACTTTATGTTTTCTGCTTAAAACTAAATCAGTGTCATCAATGGTGCCTTCCCTTGTGCACACTGGTAAAATGAGCTCTCACCAAGTGAGCTGGCAGAAAGGATGGGAGCTTGGCAAAAAGGCCACTGTTTCTCAGTGTTACTATAAAACTGCAGCAGTTTTCACGAATAAATGCTCCTCAATCTCTTGTTTATCTTTGATTGACTTACAAAGTCTCCAAAATGGTGGTTAATAATAGCTTTGAATAATTTTGTAGTTATAAATTAGGGAGATGATTAGTAAACTTCACACAAATACAGCTGTGTGTCTATAGTTGCGTCTGTATCACAGGTTTTTGAAAGCAGATGGATTCATTTACATTTTTACTTTATTAAGGAGAGAAATAAGGCCAAAGGTTTTCTTAAAACCTTTGTTTTAAGAAAGCATTTTTGTAGGGAGAAAAAAGCACACACACACACAAAAAAACCTGAGATACTTCAGTTGATGTCATTGATGACTTGGTGTTTGCTGGGATAGGCTAATGTAGGCTATTACAGATGATGTCTCCATAAGCATTTGGCCATATGGAAACACCTAATGAGGAAGAAAGTGAGAGTTAGGAGACTGGAGTTCTCTTTGCTTTGTGTGTGCTGGAACATGAACAGATCAATCTCTGAGATCTTACATCCAATCCATGTCATGAATACAAAGAATTTGGACCATGTGATTTGTCAGTCATTTCCAAATGCCTGGTTGTAGGGCATGTAAATTAGATCTAGTTTTTAAATAAGCTTTCCTGACTTCACCCTGAGTGTCTGATCCAGTGAGTAGGGAGGAGAGATAGATTCTTTCTTTTTAACCAGCTTATCTGTAAACTGCATGTGTAGCCAGAATTTAAAGCCACTGTTTCCTTCCCAACACTCTCACCAATATTTTTGATTATTGCTCTAGTTTATTTTAGGTATTATAAGTGGATATCCTTCTTACTGCACAATTATGCAGCATATGTGTAGTGTTTCCTTGGAGCACTACAATTCCCTGAAATAAAGTGTGCCTTCCCCCCCATTGATTATGGCACCTAACTCAGTCATCGGATATAGTTCATGTCGGTGTTAGCAGCCCAGCAAAAAGATTACTTTTGCTTAGTGAAAATGCTGGCAAAGCCCTCTCTGCCTATGCCAATAATGCATGTATTGCCAGAGAGATCTGGGGAAATCCTTGAATCAGTCTTCATGTTTTCCATTCACATTCCTACAAAAAAAAAATAAATTTTTTATTTTGGAGCTTTTTATTTTGACTTCTTTTCAAAAATTCAAAACTGGAAGAGAAAAGTGAGAAAAAATAGCACATCATAAGATTTCTGGGGATATATTACTTAGAACCTCCTGTGAAAGAAGCATGTAATGGCTAACATTAAATCCTGCAGCAATGAAAAACAAATAGAGATGGGCTTGGAAAAGCTTGTAGACTATTTTGGCTTTGCCCCCTGTTACTTTTTTATTCTAAGAAGTCTAGTCACACACGTGTATAGTTGTAACAAAACACTGATTGTATTCCCTTAACTTAGTGATAGTAGACAGGTAAGCTGAAGTGAAGATAGGGAAAGTTGTCATTGGGAAAAATACCCAGATAACATTAAACAAGCCCATAGACTAAACATAATTTTCCTCCTTATAGTAGCTTAATATTCAGACTCCTTTTTACCTCTTAAATTATATTTTTCAGTCAGACACATTTTTGTGCTCTCTCCATTTGTGAATGTTGTGGAACAAGAAATGCTGGCCTCTTTTAGAGCATAGGAACATGAGAGTCAAGGAGTGGCTTGCACAGGTCACAGGAAGAGAAGTGGATGATCTGCATCAAGGAATCAGTACTTTTAGAAATCTGTGACGATACAAATTAGAATGTGGATTGTTTGAGGCAATTAATTATAGTATCATTTACTAGAGTGGAAGCTCTTCGAATACTCTGCTGGGTGATAGCCTCAGAACACAATAAACTATAGGGGAACGGGTAGGAATATTTATCACAAAATGCCAGATGATTTGGAAAGTAGCTCAGAGTCCTAAATCAATAGCAACCATGAATGCTTTTTCTATCTATCACCCGGTGCTATTAGAGATGACAATTTATTTGGCGAAGGCAAGAACATTTTGCACTCTTTATGATGAGATTTGCTACTGGATTTTATGAGATGTCTTTTAAAGGAAAAATTTGTCATCATTTTTAAAACATTTTTTATTAATCTACACATTTCAAAAGTGTGCCTGTGTAATCCTGCATCTATTGACTCTCACTTTTCCTCTGTCTCTGTAGACATGGTGTTACCTTCCCTGTTGCCGCTTCCTGCCGTATCTCCAGACACACTCACCCTGTAAAATCAATCCTACTTCATTTATTTCTCATCATATCAGAACAAACAAGTGACACAAAATGTTGTGCATATTTGCATCTGCAGATTATGTTTTGAAATGTGCTGATGCACCCAGATGTCTTAAATTCCAATTAGTCATTATGTAAGAGAGTGATTTCTTGGCATGCTATGTTCTTCAGCTGAAGGGTTTTATTCTGGCTGAGTGCACACTTCTGTGGGAAATGAGCATTAATAGAAGCACTTTGGGTAAAATGAAGTGATAATGAAACAGAATTTATTATCTGAGCCAAAATGTTAGGCAATACTAGCATGTATAAATGAAACAGTTGATCAGAATGGGATTATGGAATTTTTTATTTCAAATTTTGCGTTTATGATCATGCCCAGGAATGTCCCCAATTTATTCTTCTCTCTAAACTGTTAGACCTAAACTACTGACTTGGAGCTGCTACCTTCTTTAAGTTGAGCATCTTGCTTCTAGACAGCTCCTAGGATTATCTCCTTTCCTCTAGAAAAATTTTAAAAAATGAATGAATAAAGTGCACTAACATTAGCCACCGTATTTATCAGAAATCATTTATGTTTGTCCTGAGAAAATAGCTGCTGCAGTTTTAGTGTTATTGTGTGCCTGGTCCCTACTGCTATCCACTAACAAGTCTCCTTTCCCCTATGCCACTCTTGGTTGTTTCTGGCTGCCTCATCCTTTTGAAATCTTATCTTGTTCTCTTTGGAATATATGTCTCCACTCTGCCCAACTGTGGATTGCATGCCATGTTCTGCACCTTGGTGTTTGCCCTTTTAGTAGTCTCTCCTCCCTAAATTTCACCTTTCTTTTTCAATGGTATTAAGGCAGCTTGGTAGGTATTAGCCTATGTATGTAAGAGGGGCTGCAGAAAATGAAGAGTTTTAAAGAAAATAAATTTATGTGCAATGGAGTGAGGGAACAAGCTCTAAAAATGGAATCTAGCCTCTTTCCTGTCTCCCCTAGGCCAAGATGTCCTTGCTGGTCCTTTATCAAAAGGAATTCCCTGGATTGAAAGAGTAATACAGCTGGCCTTACTGAACTGAAGGAATCATTTGCTTCTCCAATAGATCGCCCTGATGGCCAGTGTTTTCCAGAGAGGTTTGTTTAGGGGAATCCACATTCAAAAATCCCCCACCCAGACTTTTCCTGTAAATGGGAAGATAAAAACCCCAGTCTGAATGCAGACAGGACTATCAGTCCTTTACTGGGATGCCTACCTGGTCTATCAGGTGTAAGAATTTCTGTATTCACATTTTCCAATAAACTATGGTAAAATTGCCTTCTCATCTCCTCCATCATTGGCCATATTCTTAGCTGTTGATAGAACAAGTTCCCAGGGTTCAAATCAGCAGTAACAATGGGAGCTCTCAAGTGGATAAATAATTTCTTGATTGCTCCTGCATTTCCTAATTATATTATCATCACTATTTGGAGTCAAGTTAGTGTCTAGGTATACCAGATATACTATATACTTTTGAATTGACTCTTGATTAAAGGATTGAAAGAACAAAGCATCTGGCCTTTGATCTATTCATAGCTCTCACTGTTGGGTGCCTGGAAAGGGAAGGTGTTGATGAGATCAGTAAGAACATTTACATCTGAAATGCTATTCGCTGGGTATCTATCCAAGTATTAATCAGAATCCACAAGCATAGCTTCCTAGATAATATAACAGGAGCTATACAACTTTCTCCACTGAAAAATTGAGATGTTCTACACTTATAAACCAGTGTTCTGTGAATGATCATGTAAAGCATATTTAGAAGCTGTTATGGGTTGGATAATAGCTTGGAAGCCCCACAAAGACTCATGTGTTGATGACTTGGTTCCCAAAATCTTACACCAGTGGTTAATGAAGTAATGTTGATGGTTAATAGATTAAACATTGAGATGTGATCTAAGTATGTGTCTAGGAGGTGGCCCCAATGGAGATCATTAGTTCATTGTGGGAATTATGGTCAGAAAGTAATTTCTCAAGAGGAGGTTGGTTTAACACCTAGCTTCTCTCTCTGCCTCCAGAGGAATCATTTTTCCTCATGTGCTCTGCCACCACTATCAGATGTCACACTAATGGAGCTACCTGTCTTGAAACTTGGACCTCCAAGTTGAAACCAAAAAAATAACCAAAAACCAAACAAACAAAAAACCCTTTTGCTTCCCAAGAAGCTCTTGTTAAGAATTTTAGTTAAAGTAATGATACACTAATACAGAAACCTCCTGAATTGTGGACCAGAGACTTATTCTAAGATGAAAAGATCCTTGAAACCCACCCTTGACATCATAACTTTGTATGAGTTCTTCCATTGCTTGTGTCCTTGACATTACTTAGTTCAGCTTTACACTGTTGAGGATCCCTATGACTCTTCTTTGAAAATCTGCTCTTGTCATTTAGCTCAAGGCTTTAGTGTGAGTCTGCCTTGATTTGAATCCTTGTTTCTCTGATTATTACTTGTAGACTATGGGGACGTTATGGAACTTGTCAATGGCTGCCTTTCCAACTCAGATATTGAAGCTAGAAAAATATATATATTACATATATATTTATACATACACACATATATAGCTTATATTTTGAATATTGCATGAAAAATGTAGAATGATGCCTAACAATATGCTTTAAGTTAATGTTCTATATTAGTAAGATTAGAAAGCTAGGCTGCAGTCATGGATAGCATTCATTATGTATGCATTCACACCAAGTACTGAGTCAAGCAGCTTCAAATCATTATGTTCCTCCAACGTACACAATCATTGTGGACTATCATTAAGCGTTTCCACAATGTGAAGACAATTAAAACTAGAGTTTTCACTTTGTCCTTCTAAACAAATATATGAGCCACATAAGGCGTAATCACATGTTACCTCCATCCCCCAAATTGAATGTCTTTAGATCCTTGATGCACAAAATGTTCTGGTGAACATTTGTGTTACCTGGGAACTTGTTATAAACATTGGCTCTATCAAACTGTGCTTGGCCCAGTAGTGAAGATGCTGGTTAAGATACCTGCATCCTATACTATACTGCCTGGGTTTGATACTCAGTTCAAGCTCCTGACACCAGTTTCCTAATAAAGACCCCAAGAGGGAGCAGTGAGGTTCAAATAATTGGATTCCTGTCACTAATATGGGCTACTTGGATTGTGTTCCTGCCTTCTAGCTTGTGCCCTGACTCAATGATGAGGATCATATTAAGTAATACATTATTACCCTCAAAAATTAGGGTGATTTGGGAAAGTCCTAAAACAATGACTGAAGAGAAAAACAATTGTTTGATTATCTTCAGCTTGTAAAATAATAGCTAGATATTGATTTTCATCATTAGTCTTTCCTAAAATATTGAAATTGTAATACAGATTTAAGGCTGTAAAAATAAATGAAAAAACCCAAAGAGAACAAACCAAGGTGAATTATTCAAAGCGTCATAAAGGTCGGATTTAAGCAACCATCACTTTTGTCAGAGAGCTTGTCAAGACTCAAAGGCAGCAAGAAGAGTTGGGGAGCTTTATAGGAGAAAAATGAAAGTCTGCAGGAGTTGTCATAGGGTACTTGAAAGTGGAAAAACTAGAATTGCATCTTGTGTGATGGATTTAGAGAGCATCTTTCTTTAGCTTTCTCTGGTCGGTCCTGAGTTGGAAGTATGGGCAAAAATTAGAGAAGCTGACAGTCATTCCCTAACTCCTGATTGTTCTGGACCAAGTGATATAGAACTTGTCATTTGGCCTCCTGGAATGTTTGCTGTGCAGACTATGAGTCACATTCTATTTCCCATATAATCTGTCTATATATTTGGTTTCTTAAGGAAGAATCCATATAGAAGAATTAAAAATATAAAACTGAGGAAGGTGATCTAGCACAGCAGCTTAAGCTGATGCTTCAGATCAGAGTGCCTGGGTTCAAGCCCTATCCTTGATTCTGGCCTAGCTTCCTGCTAAAGCAAATCCTGGAAGGCAGGAGGTGAGGACTCAAGTACTTAGGACACTGACCTAAATCATAGACTCAGACTGGGTTTTGGGCTCCTGGCTTTGGCCTCACCCAACTCTGACTATTTCCATGTATTTTGTGAGTGAACCAGTGAATGAAAGATCACTTTTCTCTTCTCTTCCTCTCTCTCTGTCACTATGAATTTCAAATAAATAAATAAATAAAACATAATAAAATACAAAATTCATGGGGCCGGCACTGTGGTGCAGCAGGTGCTGGCCTGAAGCACCAGCATCCCATATGGGTGCCAGTTCAAGTCCTGGCTGCACTTCTTCCTGTCCAGCTCTCTGCTATGTTGTAATCACATGTTACGAAGAAGATGGCCCAGGTCTTTGTGCCCCTGCACCCACGTGGGAGATCCAGAAGAAACTCCTGGCTTCTGGCTTTGGATCGACACATTTCCAGCCGTTGCAGCTATCTGGGGAGTGAACTAGCGAATGGAAAACCTCTCTCTTTCTCTCTACCTCTCTCTGTAACTCTGTCTTTCAAATAAATAAAATAAATCTTAAAAAATATAAAATTTACTGTTATCCTGCTTAAAAAATGAAGTCTGATGTCACTAAAGACTTTTGAGTTGATAATCTCTTATATGAAATCTTATTTAATATTGCACATATAAGCATTTCATTAGTTATATTTATGCATAGTAAAATGCCATCTACCAACATTGTAGAAAAATAAGCCAGACCCTAATATTGGGCTAATCTGATAGCTGTTATTCTCTGTCTCTTTGGGATCTTGGAGTAAAGCTACAGCTGTGGGTCCAGAGAGGAAATTCAAAAGAATGGATAGGATGATAGGGATTTACACTCATTACTGATGAGATCAGGAGTCAACAATGTAAACTTGACCATGGTTAAAGGGCAGTAGAAGGAGATTTGTCAACATTATACACAGCCAGCCTTTGTCATAACCTGGGGAACTAATTCATGAAAATGAAGCAATGAATTTGTGTTAACCAGTATTTCAGAGTTTGAACGGTTTCAAGCCTAATCTTATCAACTGGTGATTTTATATAAGAATACCCCAAAGGTCAGCCTTCATGGAAATTGGTGTAAAGGGAAAAATATTTAATCACTTCCATCCAAAAGCAAAACTTCACCATTTAAAAGTGACAGTGTTGTTTTAAGAATGGATTCTGGCAACCAAAAGTGTAGTTTGAACATCTGGGTCATCATGTCACTTTTAAAAGAAGATAACTATATTTTTTAAAATACACATCCAGTTTACTTACTTTTGTAAATGTCAATTACATGTGTGCCAGCAGAAAGTGCTTTATCAAATGGGATATTTTTTTAAAAAAATATTAATTTGAAAGGCAAGGTTAGAGAGAGAGAGGGAGGGAGATGTCTTCTATCCACTGTAAGTGACCACAATGGCCAGGGCTGGGCCAGCCTGAAACCAGGAGTCTGGACCTCCATTTGGGACTTCCATTTTGGTGTCAGGGTCCCAAGGATTCAGGCCACCCTCTGCTGCTTTCTCAGGTGCAAGAAAAGTGAGCAGAGGGCAGCCAGCAATGCAGACGATGACCCAATCCCCTGTGCCAGTGTTGGGCCTTCCAAGATTTTTAATTTCTTCTTTAATGTATTTCATTTCAAATCTTAATGCATTAAATAAAATTAATTTTAAAATAGTTACATATATATCAATTGGCAATGAAAGAACTCATAGTCAATTAATCAATTAGAAGTTTTGGAACTTAAAGATAAATGACAACATAAACTTTACTATTTATTGCACATTCTTCTCAGCTACCATTGAAGCTGAGTAAGGATTTTTGGAAACTGTTCTGAGGTTCTGTACATTTTCCCCAGACCCCACTTAGGTTTGTGAATTGAAGATTCCAATAGCAGTTTTAAAGTTTTGTATCTATTACAATATGAATTCGTATAGGATGTTAGTGAATTAGGCAGAAATAAACAATTTTTTTTGCTCACTGGACCAGCTTAAAGGAATGCCTGAAAGAAATTTATATATTAAAAATGAAGAGGCTGGTGCCGCAGCTCACTAGGCTAATCCTCCGCCTGCGGCGCCGGCACACCAAGTTCTAGTCCCAGTCAGGGTGCCGGATTCTGTCCCGGTTGCCCCTCTTCCAGGCCAGCCCTCTGCTGTGGCCAGAGAGTGCAGTGGAGGATGGCCCAAGTGCTTGGGCCCTGCACCCCATGGGAGACCAGGAGGAAGCACCCGGCTCCTGGCTTCAGATCAACGCAGCGCCAGCCATAGCGGCCATTTGGGGGGTGAACCAATGGAAGGAAGGCCTTTTTCTCTGTCTCTCTCTGTCACTGTCTAACTCTGCCTGTCAAAAAAAAAATGAATAAAAGTTACCCAGTAGAATTTGAAATCTTGGGATGCAAATGGTTTGAAAATTTCAAGAGGTTTGTGTTGGTGTGGCAGACTACTTTAAATAATTGTTACAGAAATGATTTGTACTGCTAATTTGCTATTGTTCGTATTTTTCTTGGATGATTTATTTGAAAGTATGCCTCTGTCGCTCTCAGAGCTGGTAGAATTCACTCTTCCTCCTGCACACTGCTTGAAACTGCAGTTAACAGGTAGCTGTTTGCTTGGGCTATTACCAAGTAATGAGCCTCAAGTGGGAGCTGCTCAGAGGAAAGCTTCATTTCCTGGTGACAAGTAAGGCAGACAGGGAGGGAGGCTTTAGCTCCCTGGGGAAACTTCCATCCTGAGAAGCATTTTTTTCCCAGGAGTGTTATGGCAAGGGTTGGGGCAGTGTCTAGGATATAGAAAGTGAGGAGCAGCAGGGCCCTTCCTACTTGTAAGATACATACACATATAATATACATACACATGTAATATACATACACATGTAAGATACAAACACATATAATATACATACACATGTAATATACATACACATGTTTTATATATATTATAATATATATATATATATATATATATATATATATATATAAAGGGCCCTTTCTGCTGGAGCAACCTACATCTTTACATGTTATATATTTTGTATATTTAAAAATCTGATTCTAATTATGTTGGTTTCTTATAGCTCTCCTAGTTTGTGGTTGTCTGGCCACTCTGAGTACCATGTTGCAAAATAAGCTTTCCCAGAACAACCTGTGAAACACAAGCTCAAGCAAATCAACTATTTTGGAGTCCCTTCCCATATCCCTGTGACTTCCTCTTGCACAATTACTATTGTATATCCTTCTTTACAAATTCACCCTGAGACATTTCACTTCTCATTCATAGGGTAAAGGAGGAAAGCCATTCTGCCATAACAACCTGCTGAATAGGGCAAAAGTATCTCCTAAGTTGGAAGAGTGAAACTCACGTGTTGAGAAGCCTTAACTTTCCCCTCTTCTATTCCTAGGGAAACACAGAGTTCTCTAGAAAGATCTGGATTTTACCACAAAGAGCCAATTAAGGACCCCCTTGACAAGCTTCTCTTCCTGAAAACCTTCTGTCAGAGAGTGCTGAAAAGGGTCAGGGTGTAAGGTTCACCCTGAACGGCCCTTTCCTGGGTTATCTTGGACTATCCCATTTCCAGTGTTACCCCTGTTTGCAGTAGTGCACTGGTTAGGCTCAGCTTGGCTGGTGGCCTGTTGCTGGTCACAGGTTTCTGGCTGTAGCTGTTCATCTGTTGTAGCTTCCTTTTTCATCCCAGATATAAAGTGGAACATTCCGGAGGGCAATGATCAGCAAAGCCACCTGCCTTCATATCCTTTTGTCACTTATTTTATGGCATGCCTCAGTTGAAAACCTTCAAGGCAATCTCTACTGAGTGGGATTGGTTTCAGGACCAATAGCTAATCTTTGATGCTTTCTTCAGATGTCTGGGACACTCTGAGATATGAAGCAGGTGTTTAGAACAACCTGATTTCCCTTGAAGTCAAGATCCCAAGAAATATACTGTCCCAGGCACTTTGTTAACCTCTGAAGGGAGAAGCATTTTCTCCTGGGCTCCATTGTCTCTCTCGGTTCACTTCAATTTGCAAGACAGACACCTGCTTATTTCTTTCATGCCTTTCAGCAACATATTCCTATGAAGTTCTGATCTCTTTAGTTCCTTAGAAGTTTGGGGGTCTCAGTTTGGCACCACCAGTGGGACTAAGTCCTCAGCCAGCTTCCTTACCTGGTTGTCAGGTTGATTGGTGTGTTCTTTGCCTCTTTCCTGGCCTTTGCTAGCACTACAGACTTTTCCTCTGATGTCAGAGGGTGGTCATTTAGGTCTGAATGTCTGTCTAGCCAGGTTTATAGCTTGAAAAATACCCTGTCAGTGAGAAGAATCCCTCAAGGTTGACCATCAGATCTTGAATATGTGCCTTCCAATTACATAAGTTGGAGTTGGTGAAAGACACATGCATATTTATCAAACCTGGGTAAGTGGAAATATACTTCTCCCAGGTTTATAGCTAGTTCTGTGCTGTGTAATGTAAATTATGCCATTGGAAAGGGAGGAGTAGTGGTAGTGAGCTACTTTTGTATAAGTGCAGCTAGCTGTACAGTTAAGGGAATAAGATGAAGGTTTGTATAGATTCTCAATGCCAAGAATTGAGAGTTTAGGCTTAATAGGTTCAAGGTAAATTTGCTCTTTTCTCCTACCCTTCCATGTCTAAAGATACTCTTTCAAGACACCTTTTTTCCATTAAGGGGATTTAAGAAGGACTAGACTGTATTTTTTTATAAGATTTTTCTTTTAATCTTGGGACATATAAAGAATTAGATGATAAGGACAGAATTGTTCATCCTATTGCAGGAAATTTGTGGATCAAACTCAAGTTCATGTCTGTGGGTGACACAGGAAGGTTTCCAGCAGTGGGAAGCACTAAATGTAGAGAAATGGAAGTGCATAGATGTATAAAAAAATAATAAAAAAAAAAAAACTAAAGCACTCCCTTGCTGAAGGATTCAATGGATGGGATGCAACTTTTGGTAAATTTCAGTGCTTTTATTTCCAGCTTATGGTATATTTTTTTTTGCATGATGACACTAAGATTCTACATTAGGATGAAATTAAATGATAATTTCATTTTTTAAATGGTATTGTTGCAAGGCATATATTTTTGGAATTGACAAAATAAAAATTACTCTCAGTCTAAAATGAAGTTCAGAAACGTGTTTACAAGAGACAAGTCTTACAAAAGATAGAAAAAATAATAAAATACAGATTTATCACTTATAAGGTCATTCTTTTAATTAGGAAGCCTACAAGTTTTAGATAATAGTTGGCAAAAGAAATTGAACAATCTAAAGAGTAATTAGAGGGACCAATAAATCTGTTGATTAAAACTGTTGGAAGGAATAATTTGTTTGTAACATCCCTAAACACAATGTTTAGTGACTTGCTAAGTTCCTGAAGACTATAGGATTCCTGAATTTTTTTTTAATATTTCTACTATTTTAGTGATTTAACTAATCTTTAATATTTGTATCTAGCTTGCATATAATTATCTTTAGAGGACAGAAAAAGTATGAATGCCAAGCTTTATATA
This sequence comes from Sylvilagus floridanus, assembly GCA_949820135.1. Lineage (NCBI taxonomy): Eukaryota > Metazoa > Chordata > Mammalia > Lagomorpha > Leporidae > Sylvilagus > Sylvilagus floridanus. The sequence continues at coordinate 28,437,488 of OX463236.1, read as the reverse complement.
AATGTAGATTGCATCTCTAAGCATCTCTCTCTCAAACTGGATAATCCAGTAAAAGTTACAGATTAGGATTCAGTAAAATAAAGTGATTAGCAATTTAGTATAAATGCTAGCAGTATATGGCAGGTTGTGTGTGTGTGTGTGTGTGTGTGTGTGTGTACTTACCTATATATTATACACAGGGTTATATATGAGTCTTTAAAAACTTCATGTAAAAAAATTGTGCATGGATTTCAAACATTTTTTCACCCAAATTATCTTTGAATTCTATTTTCTCATAAATAATTTTAGTATACTTGTGCATGTGTGTTTTCATGCATGAAGAGTAAGAGGACCTCTGAAATATATTAAACTATATGACCAGGAAAAGTATACCATGGAGCCACATGAAGCTGAACGTGATAATGTTCTCATTCTCATTAGTCAAAGACCGTATGTCTACATAATTATATGACTGATAAAGTAAATTTTATATCCTTCAATGCAATTAAATAATAGAAACAATCTCTCACATTTGGTGTGACTTGTGCAATTTAAATATAATTTGCAGGCCTTTACTTGGTCACACAAGATATGGTACTTATTTTTGTTAGGCAGTATCATTTTGCTCTTGATATATATATATATATATATATATATATATATATATATATATATATTTCTCAAACCATCATATAACCTAATAAAACAATGTTGGTATATTATATCTTCAGTGATAGAGACTAACAGTTAATACAGATTTAAACATGACATGGGACTCAATTCCTCCATATGCTATATTTTAAATATTTTTTCAGGACTTTTTTTTGTTTTCTACATCTTTTATTTGGAGAGCTTTGTAATTTCACAGCATTTCTAAAGCTCTTACATTCAAAAACACTTTTTGTTAATCTCATTCTAGCCCATCACTGACTTTTTCCTGTATTAATCTTACATGAACTAGTTTTCACTCCAAGTACACATCTAGCCATTTCTTCTTTCTTTAGCTTTGAACATGGCCTTGGCAGGGCTCTGCTTGCTCTTGTCACCTGGCTGACTCTTAGGTAAACTTCAAGACATTGATCACTGACAGACACCTGAGAGAAGCTTTTCTGATCCCCCACTTAAGTTAGATACCTTACTCCCATGATCGCTTCCAAGGTAAGAATGCTTAATGGAATACGACTCCACCTCCAGGATGTGAACTCCCAGAAATACTGTGGTGTGGCTGAGCTGCATATCAAAGGCAACGCCAGTGCTGAGATGACATTACATTGAGTACTAGCTGATGAAATCAGTAAATGGTTGTTTGACTTGGTAGATGCTGCATAAGTGAAAGCACACAGAGCGTGCTGTGCTTATCTAGAGGTGTGTTATCCCGATCAACTATATCATCTATTTATGATCAATCATCTATCATCTATCCACATATTTATCACTTTTGTATCATCAACCATCTATCAATAAGGAAATTCCATATTCAAATGAAATGATAGAAACTGATATTCATTGGAAACTAGTCTCCAGATGAATAACTATTGCAGAAATGCTTTTGTGATGAAATCTGTATATGCTTTTTCTTATATTCTGAAAAAGAAAGAATAGTGCATCATTAAAATGAGACTCAGAACAATTTTAATTTTTTCTTGCTGTTTACTTTTTCTTATCATGACAAACATTTGGATGAACCTGATCCTAATTTTAGCTGTTAGGGGCATTTTCTTTTATATTATGGCAACATACTTAGATGTACTATAATTTATCATAATTACTGTCAGAAGAAACACACCACTTTGTTAAGAAGACTCTTGGCTTAATTTGTATAAGTGTATATGAGTATTTTTGCCCAGTCCAAAGGCAGAGCAGCTGTTTTTGTCATTTAACACCATTAATTTTCTAACAGGGCCATTGTTCCCTTAGTAATTGAAAAAAACATTCCAAGAAGCACTAAAGCTCACTCTGTAATCATTGTGTTGAATGATCCTCAGAGCTTCACATTTGTTTGAAAATAACTTATAATCTTGGACTTCTTCCAGACATCATACACATTTGGAATATTTATTTTTGTTCAGGAAAACAATATAAACACATGTCTCCTTTCTTAAAGAAAAGCCATCTTAGTTCACTTCATGCATGGGCTTAATAAACTCTCCACAATAAAGCAATGCTGATTATTACTTTGCACAGTTGTAGTAGCCTCATTAGTTTCACTACATAGCTTAAAATGTTTTCATGCCAAATTAAAAATGTAGGTCATTCAAAGGACTAATGGTGCTCTTTCAGCATGAAGTGACTTTAAGCTCACTTCTATCCCAATAGTTTTTTTATCTTATTGCAAACCATTTCTTGCAGTGGTTATGTTATATGACATTTTTGTGAAGGTAGTTATAATTACATTGTTACATATGTATGCCTTCCATGTCCACCAGATTATTACGTATTTAATACAGTGATTTTCAGTGCCTGATAAATTACTCAGAAATTTGTGTTTTCCTTTAAATTCATGAGGAAATATTCATAATTCCATGTTTTCTAAGAGTATTTTATAATATATCATATAGTATTAGATAACACTAATTGTTATCTCTGAGAAGATAGGCAGAGTGGACAGTGAGAGACAGACAGAGAGAAAGGTCTTCCTTTTCTGTTGGTTCACCCTCCAATGGCCTCCGCGGCCAGCGCACTGTTGCTGGCGCACCTCACTGATCCGAAGCCAGGAGCCAGGTACTTCTCCTGGTCTCCCACGCAGGTGCAGGGCCCAAGGCCTGGGCCATCCTCCACTGCACTCCTGGGCCACAGCAGAGAGCTGGACTAGAAGAGGGACAACCGGGACAGAATCCGGCGTCCCGACCGGGACTATTACCCGGTGTGCCGGCGCGGCAGGTGGAAGATTAGCCTATTGAGCCGCAGTGCTGGCCAAGAAGTACAAATGATCAAATAAATTGTGTAAATAGTAAGGTAGATTTTGGCCTATGTGTGCAAGAGGGGCTAAAGAAAATGGAAATTTTGTGTGATTGAATCATGAAAGAAATATGGAAGCAAACCTTGGAAGTCAACCAGCATTTCCGCATCAAAAGGTTTGTCATTATTCCATATCCTAGGGGCAAATTAGGGAGTCTTCTCTGCGCTGCACACAGCAGTTCTTTATGTCCCCTATCACTGTGATAATGAAGTTTTGGGTGGAATTTCAAAAATTCCATGCCCAGAAAGTCCTCTACCCAATATCCCAAAAGAGTTGAGGAATTATAAAACTCTGATCTGAGTGCAGAGTGGCTTCTAGGTTCTTTGCTGAGATACTCACTTGACTGTCAGGTAAATTCTCTTTGTTAACCGTGGTTAACATATTTACTGCAACTGTCTCACATCTGGAATTATTTTCTTGTGTGAAAAAAAAGAACCTTTGAGTCAGCCTTAAAAAACTATTTAATAGGCCGGCACAGTGGCTCACTTGGCTAATCCTCCGCCTGTGGCGCAGGCATCCCATATGAGTGCTGGGATCTAGTCCTGGTTGCTCCTCTTCCAGTCCAACTCTCTGCTGTGGCCTGGAAGGCAGTGGAGGATGGCCCAAGTGCTTGGGCCCCTGCATCAGCATGGGAGACCAGAAGGAGGCACCTGGCTCCTGGCTTTGGATTGATGCAGCTCTGGCCTTTGCAGCCATCTGGGGAGTGAACCATTGGAATGAATATCTTTCTCTCTGTCTCTCCCTCTCACTGTCTGTAACTTTACCTCTCAAATAAATAAATCTTTTAAAAAATAAAATAAAATAAAATATAAAAGGTATAAAACATATAAGGTAAAAAGTTTTGTACATCTGTATAACTGTCCCTCTACCCATTCAGATGTTCACTGTCTTTAAATACTATTTTTATAACAAGCATAATGTCACAGAATTTTCTCTGTGCTACATTTTTAGAAATGTTAGAGCTTTTTCTTTCACAACCACAAAGCATTGGGCACAGGGACAAGGACAAATGAGTGAGCATTAACAAGGAAGGTTGTTAGCCAACTGCCACCCATAAGGAGTTATGCCATAGTGAGAGAGTGCCTGTTCCCACCCAGACTTCCCATGAGAAATTGCTGGCATATACTAAAAACATATTTTCCAGTGTTTTCTGGTTTATGCATCCCTTTCTTATGATGTGTTCTTTTAAATCTGTTTGAATCTTAAATTGGTTCCTTTTATCTCTTCTTTTTTTCCTCCTCTCTCATGCTTACTTTTTTCCAGTATACATTTCTTTATCTTTTGATGTTCAGCTTCCTAGACTAATTTGTTTTTACTTTTGGTTTTCTATATAGCATAGAAGTTGTAAGAAAAAGGGCATGAAACAGAGACGAGGAAGAATACGGACTCTCAGCCAGACTGAATTTATTCAAAGAACATAAATCCGCAGAGGTGAGTGACCAACTGCTCGCGTGCACACATACTGAACACGTGGCAGAGGGCCCAGACCTCAGGGGCTGGGCTTTTTTATACCTTAGGTGGGCTGAGGGTGGGGTCAGGGGTGGGGGGCTGCAGGCAAAGGTGAATTCCTTCACACAAGTTCTTCAAGTTTGTGCTCCCTAGCTTCCAAACATGGGGAAGAATGCAGGGGGTGGGGTGGGGACAATAGCCTGTGAGACTGAACTGGTCTCTTGAAAGAAGGCAGGGGTAACATGAACCTCAAATGGCTGAGACTTCTGTCATTGTTCATCAGAGGTAGCTTTTGCTTTATGACTCAATCTACAATGTCTGTTAATAAGGTAAATGGTAGATTTTGTTCTTAGTTATGGGTTATGCATTTTAAATGAGTATTTTAATATGTACATTTTTTCCCTCTGTGTGAGGGAAGAGGGAGGGAAGGAGAGAGAGAGAGAAATGGAGAGAGAGAGAGAATGTTTCTTCTGATATTTCAAAATGGTCATTTTTTGGTCTAAATGAGTTCCTATTAATTTTGTTTATACTAACATATTTGTCGTCCTTTAACTTAGAAAATATTTACTAGCTGTCCTTTATAAGTAACAACTGATGTAACATTATCCTTGCAGATAATGCCAGTACTTTCAAGGAATACCACGCTGGATCTCTGCTTTGAGTTCTCAGACATGTATATCTGTTTTGGAAGTTCCCAGTGAATTAAATTCACCATATGCAAAACTAACCTCATAATCTTCTATCACTCTTACAAATATATTTTCCACATTTCCTATCAGAATGTATGTCACCATTTCTGTCCAAATCTTGAAGACAAAGTTCCTAGACATGGTCACCTTCTTCCTCTAACCTCCTTATGTATGTGTGAGTGTTTGCTTCCTTGTATGTAATTATTTATTTAACTTGAAATACTGAGAGACAGAGAGAAGGAGACAGATAGGCAGAGGAAGATTTTCCACTCACTGGTTTATTCTGTAAATGCTTACGTAGGCCAGACCTGAGACAGGTTGAAGTCAGGAGCCAAGAACTCAACCCTGGTATCCCATGTAACTGACAGGACTGAAATACCTGAGCCAGAATCTGCTGCCTCCCAGGGGTGCATTAGCAGGAAGCTGTTATTGGAGGCAGAGCCCAGACTTGAACTCAGGCACTCTGATGTAGGAGCCACTGTCCCAAGCAATGTGCTAACTGCTGAACCAAATACCAGCCCCCCAATCTCCATTTATCATTCAGTTTCTGGTTTTCTCACAAAAGTATCTTTCTGGAATCTAACACAATAATGTATGGTACTATGACCTTTGTGATTTATCTACACAAGCTCTGGGTCCTCTCTAACATATCCATAGCAGCCAGTGTATCCTTGAGGTTCCAATTCCAATTCATAGTCCCCGCAATTGTTTCCTTTATTAGCTAAAGGCACATTTAAAAATTGTTCTGTAAAACTTTACCTAGTCTTATGTATTTCTCCTTTATTTGGCTCAATAATACAAACATGATTTTTAAGTTTCTCATACACTACAAAATGCCTCAAACATTACAAACAGGCTTTGAAGACAGTGTGTGCTATGAAATAATAAATAATAATGTAATATTAGTATGAAAATGGAGCAATATTTTGTCATTATTGATTGGTAACAGGGATGATGACATGATACAATTAACCTGAATTTCATCTTTAAAGCTGATGTGGCTAAAAACCTTTCATATAGATGTCATACATGCCTGAAGGAAGAAGACACCCTTATGTTTCTTGCTGTGTTGGGTTAAAACAATTGCCCTCAATATAAATAATTTTCTTAAGGATCTAAATGTATTAAATCAGAATTCAAAATATACCTCCAGAAATGTGCATTTGACCTAACCATTAAAACACCTGCATCCTACATCATAATACCTGGTTCAATACCTGTCTCCCTGATTCTAGCATCCTGCTAGTGCAGATCCTGAAGGAAGCGATGATGTGTTCTTGCCACCAATGTGTGAGACTCAGATTGAGTTGTTAACTCCTGGATTCAGCCTTGCCCAGTCCTACTTGTTGTGAGCCTTCGTGAAAGTGAACCAGCAGATGGGAGTTCTCATTTTCTCTGCCTCTCAAATATGTAAGTATAAAACAATTTGTTGAATATATACCTCTGTGAGTATAGGTAAGTGAGCAAGTATTTCCCTGGCCCAACTTTACAATGAGTACAAACATTTCTTTTTGATTTGGTAATTCACATTAAATTACTTAATCTTGCTCTGTTTAAAGTATTATGGACTATTCATGAATTTCAGTGAGATTTTTTTTTACTGATAAAAATCATTTGTCCTAAAAGAGAAAAAATATTTTTGTCTCATCTGAGATGTTCCATAGCTATAACAAACCACAAGTCCACTTCTACCATAGATTTATTCAGTAAATTGTGCTATAGGTATCTTGGAAAATATTTCTAAATGTTTTTGTTTATGTTATTCAGAATTTTCCCCTTTTGGCTTATGATCATGTGTTTTAATTTTTAATATTCATCTCACATTCTTTTAATTCATTTCTATTATAAATAAAATCTATTTTGAAGGAACATCAAATTACCTAGAATAATGAGATGGGTGTGTGAATAATTATTGGAAATATGGCACATGCTTACAGTTATTTCCCTTTTATTAAATCTAATCCAAAGTTTAAAAATGCAAAGGGTATATATCAACTTTTTCTTTTATGCCTGCTGTTTGGATTCTGCAACTTTTCCTTTAGTTTCCAAAAATGACAGTAGAACAAATGCCTCTTACATTACTACGTACATTTGTCAATGGGAAATGACTCCCTCCTTGAACAGATTTTAATAGACCTTCACTTTTCAAATAGAATGTCAATGATTTTAGAGTTTATAGCTTCCACCTTAGACATCTGCACAGATGGATGTCTGAAAAGCATTCTCTTTATAGAGTTGGGAATTATCAAATGGGGCCCATTGAAAAGGACATCCTTTTCATTTACAATCTTTACATAATTGTTATTTACATGCAACAGCTGAGACAGCAGAACAAAAATGAGTCAGTCAGATGTTCATGTCATGAAACACATTAGAGAAAGTGCACCTGCCCTGCCATAGGCATCACTCTCTTGGGGGAAATACAGTTTTGAGTATGGAACATAAAAAGATATGTAGCTCAGAGAGAAGTATTATTGTAGTGGATATAGTACGCTCTAACATTCAGAAGATCTTACATTTTGCAATAACTAATCATAATTACCTTGTATTTATTTCCTCTATGAATGACATCTTATTATTTAAGTTAAAATTAACATTATGTTGGTTGCTTGCTTTCTAGGCATTTGTGTAAGTTTAGGTGAATCTTATCCTTACTTGACTTAGAAATGGTGATCGATTCAATATATAATACATATGTATTAAGATTCTAAACTAACTGAATTTCTCAAAACTCATTTACAGAAAGTAGGGTCATATGAAAAAAACGTATGATCAGCATATATTGTAGAGAGAAAACAGGCTGTCCAGGGTTAAATGTGGATGCTGGAGCCAGATTGTCTGGAGTCCTGCTGTGTCACTTAATAGCTTGGTAGATGCATTCTAGGTGGGTGAGCTTTCCCAACTTTGCCCTTGATCTCTGTTACATCTGACCACAAGGAAGAATATCAGTTAAGCAGAATATCCCAGCACCAGTGCTGTGGCACAGCAGGTTAAGCTGCTTCCTGCATAGGTGGAATCCCATATGAGCACAGCTGAGTCCTAGCTGCTGTGCTTCTCATCCAGCTCCCTGATAAACTGCCTGGGAAAGTAGTGGAAGATGGCCCAAGTACTTGGGCCTTGCCACCTACACGGGCGACCCAATAAAGCTCCTGACTCTTGGCTTTGGCCTGGCCTAGTCCTGATTGTTGCAGTTATTTGGAGAGTAAACCAATGGATGGAAGATATTTCTCTCTCTCTCACTTTCTCCTCTTTCCCCTCTCCCTCTGTATGTCTGTCTTCCTGTGTAAGCTTGTCTTTCAAATAAATAAGTAAATATTTAAAAACAAAGGAATGTTGCAAATAACTTCTAGTTAGAACTATGTTGACTTATTAAAAAGTTCTATGTTGCTGTCTGAGGAAATGTGTGAAAAGAGCATTGCTACACTCAGGTATGCATCCTCATCAATAACACTGCACTAAAACTTGAAGTCAATCATTCTTCAGTTAGAATTATGTTATAATTTTGAAAGTAATTTTTGAAAATATTGACTACCATTTTTTGTTGTTTCCACTTGTTAACACTTACATACCAAACACATTTGCATGTGTTGTAATCATTTTCTTAAGTGTCTCCATTGAATTGATACTGTTTTTCCGACGTGAAAGGTTATTCTTCATTTTATATTTTTCTCATTGGGGAATATATAAACATAAAATTTAGGATGCAACATAGTTGATAACCATGAAGTTCTTTTTTTTTTTTTTTTTTTTTTTTTTTTTTTTTTTTTTTTTTTTAATTTTTGACAGGCAGAGTGGACAGAGAGAGAGAGACAGACAGAAAGGTCTTCCTTTGCCGTTGGTTCACCCTCCAATGGCTGCCGCGGCCGGCGCGCTGCGGCCGGCGCACCGCGCTCATCCGATGGCAGGAGCCAGGTGCTAGGTGCTTCTCCTGGTCTCCCATGGGGTGCAGGGCCCAAGCACTTGGGCCATCCTCCACTGCACTCCTGGGCCACAGCAGAGGGCTGGCCTGGAAGAGGGGCAACCGGGACAGAATCCGGCGCCCCGACCGGGACTAGAACCCGGTGTGCCGGCGCCGCAAGGTGGAGGATTAGCCTGTTGAGCCACGGCGCCAGCCGATAACCATGAAGTTCTAACCCAACACAATCAATAGAATTTTATCACTACATCCATGTCTGCCTCAAGTGATTCTAAAGTAATTTTTTGTATTTTACTGAGTCATTTCACCTTTTATTTATTATTTTTACATTTTCATGAGAATATTGTACAGTGGTGATATAAGGAGAGTTAAAGAAACCAAAAGGGGAAGTGTGGGTTTTCATAAGAAAGTTTCTGGATCTGCTGAGTAGCTGTATGAACAACCACAACATAAACACTAACAGACAAAACACTTGGATCCTACCTCACACCAAACACAAAAATTAATTTGAGCATGATTATGTATCTCAATATGAAATATGAAATAATAAAGCTTAAAATAGCTCCATATTTGAGGATAGGAAAGAATGTCTTATACAAGATTTAAAAATATTAACTATAAGAAAAATGATTGATATATTAGACTTCATTAAACTTACAAATTTCCATACAATAGCATGAAGATATTTGTGCCACAGACACACACACACACACACACACACACAATGTACATCCTTTGTAAACAAATGACATTTTAATTGTAATGGACAGCTCAGTTTTAAAGTGAGTTTAGTATATGCTTATTTGAAATTTTCAAAACTCCAAGTAATACCATCTTTAGTTGAATGTAGTTCACAAAAGAGAATCGTGCATTTCACAACAGGAAAGGGATTAGCAGATGAATTATTTGAATAATGTTGACTGTCCATCTGACTCTTAGTAGCACTAAGTCTGCAATGAAAGTGGAGTTCATGACTGCCCCGGGAGGAAGATGGAATTACTTGAATAGAACTGTATCACCGTGTGGCAAAGTGGCAACTGCATCTGATGGGAGTGAATGATTTTACAGTAATCAAACACATTAATGGTGGAATTCACTCATGCTGTTAACATTTATTATTGAAATACTTGTTCTCCAGGGAAATACCATCACTTCAGTTTATTTGCAGCCTTTTTCCTATATAACAGCAGGACTTTTTTTTATCCCCTCCAGAAAGATAAAATTACAACAGCACATTGAACCTCACATAACAAAATCAGTTGTGCTTAAAATGTGTTTTAAGACTTTCTACCACACGTAACAATTTTAAAACAGGTTTAATACAGTAACTAATTTTATTTATTTAACCCATCATAAACCATCAAGTGCAAAGAATGATGCTGGATAAGAAGCAAACTTCATCAAAGCGGCTACCACTCAAAGATATATTCCCATTAGGATCATCATCTATCCAAACTACAAAATCAATTCTTCTTTATTAGTCTAGAAAATCGTTGATCTTCTTTAAATAGTAGTAGTTTCAAACAGTGGCTGAAAGCTTTGAAATCATTATTCTTTGTCCAAACTCACCAACAAGGCAGAATTCCTAGCTGTTTCTCACGTTTTCTAATAAACTTAGATCTTTTTCTAGTTACTCATATGGGAATTCTTCTCTTTATGTTCCTATTCTTTTGGTTTCTTTTCATCTTTTCATTTTATTCTCTTTCCTATGAGTTCCTCACCTGTTGTTAAGGTACTATCCCATTAACTAAAACTGATAGTTGAAATCAGTAGGAGTCTGATAGATAAATGAGCAAAATATTTCAACAGGCACTTCAAAGATTAGGATTCTAGGGGCCAGCCTTGTGGTTAACACTGGGTAAAGCCACCACCTGTGGTACCAGCATCCAGTGTGGGCACCAGTTTGAGTTCCATTGCTCCACTCTGATGCAGCTCCCTGCTAATGCACCTGTGAACGCATTGGAAGATGGCCCAAATCCTTAGGCCTCTGCACCCATTTAGGAGACCCAAAAGAAGCTTCTGGCTCCTGGCTTTGGACTGGCCTGGCTCTGGCTGTTGCCACTGTTAGGGGTGTGAACCAGTGGATAGAGGACTTTCTCTCTCTCTCTCTCTCTCTCTCTCTCTCCCCCCCCCCCTTTCTCTTTCTCTCTCTGTAAACTCTAGCTTTCAAATAAATAAAATGAATCTTTTTCAGTAAAAAGATTAGGATTCTAAATGACTAACACATACATGAAAAGTGTCTGGCTATAATATTTTCTTGAAAATATTAACATTAACACATAAAATTTTAAAGATTTGTTTATTTATTTGAAAGGCAGAATTACAAGTCAGAGAGAGAGAAAGTGGTCTTCCGTTTTGTGATTCACTCTCCAAATGGCCGCAGCAGCTGGATCTGGTCCAATCCAAAGCCAGGAGCCTCTTCCAGGTCTCCCAGGTGGTTGTAGTGGTCCAAGGACTTGGGCCATCTTCTACTGATTTCCCAGGCCATAGAAGAGAGCTGGATCAGAAGTGGAACAGCTAGGACAGGAACTAGTGCTCATATGGGATGCTGGTACTGCAGGTGGTAGTTTTATCGCTACACCACAGCACTGACCCCAACATATAATTTTAAAAGATAAATATTGGTTATTATTTATGTAATAATAACAACAACTATATCAGCAACCCTTGCCCCAGTGCTTACCTCTGAGATGAGCTCATAAAAGATGGAAAACGAATCACTCAAGTGCCCAGAACTTTTGTAGTAAAAAGTTAGAGAAATGTATATTATCTCTTCTGATGTCCAGGAAAAAGAGACACCTGTCCCTCTACCAGAAAAGACAGATAAAACTTGTATAGAGATTGGAGGAAAACCATGGAGATTGGAGGAAAATGCTGGATTCTCACTGTAACCTTTTGGAAACTAAATACATCTCCAATTATCAGAGGATTTTAATGTCTGCAGATTTTAGGTTCTAAAGTTAAGTCTAACTTTAGGATGTTATTTTAGGTCTAATTTTTGGATGTTATTTTCTCTTAAAATGTAAACATATAATCAACTGATGACTAGATAAAGACATTGTGATATATATGTGTGTGTGTATATATATATATATATATATATATATATAGTATGGAATACTACTCAGTCATAAAAAGGAATGAATCGTGTATCTTGCAACAAAATGGATGCAACTGGAAGCCATTATAATTGGTGAAATAAACCAGTATGAAAAAGACAAATACCAGATATCTTACCTGATCTAGGTAACTAATAGACTATAAAAGGAAAAATATCGGATGTTTTACTTGATCTGTGGTAACTAATATCATACAAGATAATGTAATGAATATGAGCGCAATTGACATTTTTATATTTGATGATTGTTTAGAGTCTTTGTACAGTTGAGGAAAGTTTTTTTTTTTCGTCTTACTATTCCTTGAACTCTTTATTTAATATACAGTCAATCATGAGTATAAAGTAAACTGAAAGCAGATCTTTGTAAAAATAAAGAGAGGGAACAAGAGACAAAGGAAGAAGAAGGGTGGGAGTGTGGGCAGGAGGGAGGGTAGGATGGAAAATATCACCATGTTCCTAAATATCTTTATATGAAATCCATGCAATTTCTTTAACTAAAAATTCTAAAATCAAAAAGAAGAAGGAATAATATATACACCCACACAAAGAAAAAAATATAAATATATAGCAGAAAATAACTTTCTGGAATTATCTATTTCACCATTGTAAATTATCTTCTCAGGGTTTTCTCTTGTCCAGCATTCTAAGTTTTCCGCACATTTTGATCAGAAATCTCCTTTTCTGAAGGAACACGTAGAAGACTTTTTCTGTGTTTGATAATTTTGTTAGTCATTGTGGAAATTCAAATTAATACTACATTATGGTCAATATTATGCTACTAAATACCCAACAGACAGAGTAAGAAAAGGAGAGAGAAAGAAGCAAAAAAATTCTAAAAACTCAATTCAGTGAATATTTATAGACTGTTCAGCAGAGTAAGAAACATCAGGATGGAATAATAGAATATGACCAACTTAGAGACCCCTCTCATGCTGCTTCACTTCCAAGTGAGCACTACCTTGATTTAAAAAATATTTCAATTTTTCAGGTTTTGACATGTACATAAAACATATTGGAATTAGTCTTTTCTGACTCTTTTTACTCACTAGTTTTATGAAATTTTTCCAAGTTGTTGTACTAGCTTTAAATTGTTGTTTTTCAGTACTTTATAAAAAATTGCTTGGTTTTAGCAGACACTAGTCTTGTTTGTGTGATCCCTTTGACTCTTAGACCTATCAGTGTGATCAATTGTGAATTGAAATTGATCACTTGGACTAGTGAGATGGCCTTGGTACATGCCACCGTGATGGGATTGTATTGGGATCCCCTGGCACGTTTCTAACTCCTTCATTTGGGGCAAGTCCCATTGAGCATGTCCCAAATTGTACATCTCCTCCCTCTCTTATTCCCACTCTTATATTTAACTGGGATCACTTTTCAGTTAAAATTTAAACTAAGAATAATTGTGTGTTAATTACAGAGTTCAACCACTAGTACTAGAAACTAATTAGTGTAGCATTAGTTATTGAAACTAGTGATGAGCCTCTTGAGATTGTTTCCAGTTTGGGGCCTATATTCTTCTGAGATACAGGATACAAGATCAACAGGAGGAAGTAAATATATAATTTTATGGAAATGACTGACACAGTTTTGGGGCTTGGGAAGCCCAAAACATGCAGGGCAAGACAATAGGCTAAAAACTCAGATGAGATCTGATGCTGCAGTCCAGAGGCTGAGTTCTTGTCTGGGCTTGGAAATCACAGGTTTTCCTACTAAGGTCCTCCATTGTATGAGGTCCACTGGCCCACTGCTCATTATTAATCCCCTCCCCTTAAAATCAGTTGATTATAGATGTTGAACACACATGCAAAATTCCTTCTTCACAGTGACAGATTAGTATTGATTTAATAAATAAACGCTGTAGTAGAGTTGACATATAAAATGAACCATCCCAGCCACATTTCAAATAGTGCTCCTATGAACATGCTTGCCCATATTTTGGGACAAGTCTCTGCATTTGCACTGGAAATCAGTTTTCTGGGATATAGTTAAATCTATGTTCAGCTGAAATAGAGATCCCCACAACTTAACATGCAGCTAGCAATGAGTGCAGCTCTCCACAGTCATCATTTCAGTATCAGGTGTGCAGTCTAATGTAGGCAAATGGGGACCCTGTACAGACTTCCAGACAGCTCTATCAGAAAGGTGTTTCTCTTTCTGATATCAAAGGCTCTAAGAACCTGATAAACCCTGGAGCAGCTGAGGGCCATGTAAACAGATTCTTCCTGAGAAGTAATCAGGAGGGCCTGGGGAGGAGTCGGCTTCTAAAAGGTGTCACTGAAATTCCAGAAGATAGAGTTTGCTATGTAGCATCTACTGGTCATAGGCGGCTCTGAGCACTTGCAATTTGGCTAACTTAAATTAGAAATGAATATAGCAACTTTATGTTACAGTTTTCAAACTGATAAGACATCAGAAATATTTTGGAAATACTTGTTTAAATACAACACATTTTAAAATGATGTTTCACCTGTTTGGTGTCCTTTCTGAAGGTGACTAATAGAAAATATGTGTATCTGGCTTCCGTTATTCTCTGGTGAATGGCAGTCTCCTAAGGTCAACTAGCAACACGATGACTGTTTTTAGGTAAATGATTAATTGAAATATGATATTTGTATTTGTTATTTATTTTCTTTATTTTCTGCATATTATAATGTATGGACACCTTACAGTCTTTCTGACTGGGAAAGACTGGCTTCTTGGGACAAGCAAATTCTTAGAACTAGCACAGAGCTGCCATTTCTTGAGTCATCTACGAGTCCACAGCCATACCTCCTGTATCTTGTGTATGCACCTCACAGGTAATATTCCTTTGCCTCATCATCCCAGGCCCACATGTACCGGGAAACCAGGGTCTGCTCTTATAGCATGCAGCCCATTAGAATTATTGAAATTACCCAATTATCCTAAACTATTTATTCTGTCTTGCCTTGCCTTGCTGTTCTGGATGAAGCCCTAGGAAAGGTCATTGCCATGTGTCTCCCTCTGACCTAACGCTGGGCTTTCCTAGACGTGGCCCCGCATACTGTATGCAGCCTTCTGTCTCAAGGACCTGCGAGTTCTCCTGTATCCCTTCTTCTGGTCACACCTGACTTACCATCATGAAAAGGAATTCAAAGTACTGAATATCCAAGTTTATAATATCTTCTATATGGCAGGCATATTTCTAATTCCCTTAGCTTAATTCTCATAATGACCTTATTAGTTCCCAAATTTTACAGGTGGGAAAAGTAAATGACACTGAAGTTAAATGAATATTCCCTGATCACAACAGTAGTGTGTAGCAGAGGTGTTTGAACCTGAAAGTCAGTTCAACAGCCTCCACTCTTCACCACTATGATATATTGCTGCTTTAAATTAAGCAAGTTTTTAGCGGTTCCTTCGATAGCTCAGTTGGTAGAGAGGAGGACTGTAAATTAAGCAAGTTATACTTATTAAAATGGAAAGGACTGCAACTGCCTTCAAGAATTAAAAACAAAATTGAAAATTTAATAAGCTGTAGTAGTTGTTATCAGAATTAACATAATCATGGGGACAGTGCTGTGGCACAGCGGGTGAACTCCCACTTGCAAGGAGAGCATCTCGTGTTAGAGTTCCTGTTTGAGCCCAGACTACAATGCTTCCTATCCAGATTCCTATCAATGTGCCCATACTAGGGTGCCTGCCACCCATATGGGAGACCAGGATGGAGTTCCTGGTTCCTGCCTTTGGCCTGGCTCAGCCGAGGTTGTTATAGTCATGTGGGGAGTAAACCAACAGATGGAAGATATTTTCTCTCTCTCTCTCTCTCCTCTTCCTCCTCCTCTTTCTCCCTCTCCCTCTCTCTCCCTCTCTCTTCCCCTCTCTTTCTCTCTCTCTTTCCCTCCCCCCAACCTTACCTCATGAATTTGCCTTTCAAATAGGTAAAATAAGAATTGGCAAGTTTTGGAAGTTGTCATTTTTTAAAATATTTAATTATTTATTAGAGAGAGAGAGAGAGAGAGAGAGAGAGATCTTCACTGGTTCACACCTCAAATGATAGCCATAGCCAGGGCTGGGCATGGCAAACTCAGGAACTAGAAACTCCATCTGGGTCTCACATTTGAATGATAGGGGCTCAAATACTTGGTCTGTTTTTTTTCCTGCATTCTCAGGCACATTAGTAGGGACCTGGATTGGAAGCAGAGTGGTGGTATCTCAGACTGACAATCTGATAGGGGTACAGGAGTCTCAAGAAATTACTTAACTGCTGTGCCACATTTCCCATCCTAAGCAATTGTAGCATTTCTAAGATAGAAGTAATTTCATGATTTCCCCTTGGAGAGACTCCTAGGATAATATATTGATCTTTAAAATTATACATAGGAATGTCTTTGCAACAGACTTTGGGATGGTCCTTTAATCATTTAAGTATCTTCAGGTAATACATAGAATCTTTTCCTTCATTTTGCAAATATCCATCAAGACCCTTGGAAGTGTTATGCCCTGTTCTCACAGATAAAACACTGAGCTATACAGCCAGGGCCACTTGTAGATCTTATGAATTCCTTGGAGAAAAAGAAATTAGACATAGTGTTATGAGCCAAATTTTTCACCCCTAAATCCAAAAGTTACAGTTAAATCTTCAAAGTACCTCAGAGTGTGACGATATTTGGAGATAGGGGCTTTAAAGTGTAATTAAATTAAAATTAGGTCATTAAGGTGGGACTGGCTCAAAATGATGTCCTTATAAGAACAGGTCATTTGGGTATGAAGTTCTGCAGTAGAAAATAAGACAAGGACACAGGGAGAAGTTGATTGCCATTAAGCCAAGGAACGAGGCATAGAATGAATTCTTCCCTCATTGCTTTCAGAAGAAATCACTGGAGCTGACATTTCCTAACTAATTAGCATTTCATCCAAGACTTGAAGAACCTGATATGACAGAGACTATGCAAGAGCTATTTGGGAAAACTGAGCATTGCAATGTGGGCAATAATGAGCCTGACTCTTTCTAAAAAGTAGAGCAGTATGACAGGAGTGGGGAGTGGTGAGAACAGCAGAAGCTCTTCAGGTAACACCAAATTACACCAGTACCAAAGGACAGGTGGAGAGGCTCAGGAGCTCTATCTAGGGGATCCTCATAGAGAAGTTGATTGAAGATGAGCCAGAAAAGAGGGGCTAGTGCTTTGGCACAGCAGGTTAAGCTGCCACCTGCAGTGTTGGTATCCCACATGGGTGCCAGTTCAAGTCCTAGCTGCTCCACTTCTGATCCAGCGCCCTGCTAATGCATCTGGGAAAGCAGTGGAATATGGCCCGAGTGCTTGGGTGCCTGTACCTACCTGAGAGACTCAGATGAAGCTCCCGGCGTCTGGCTTCAGCCTGGCTCAGCTGTGGCCATTACAGCCACGTCCCTAGTAGATGAAAGATTCTCTCTCTCAACAGCGCCTTTCAAATAAATAAATAAATCTTTTTTAAAAAGCAAGAAAAGAAAATGATCTTAAGTACCACTGGTAGTTAAATGAATCTTTACTCTGTTTTCTCCCTAAGTGACTAGGGAGAAAAAAAAAAACACAAGAAAATTGGACATTGCTATGAAATGAAATGAAGATGAGAACACGAACTATAAAAAGGTATGCAATGTAGGTAAAGTAGTGCTGAGTGGGATGTTTACAAAAAACAAAAACAAAAACAAAACTAGAATTGGATTGTCACTGTGCTGTAGCAGGTTAAGCTGCCACATGTGACACCATCATCCCATATTAGAATGCTGGTTTAAGTTCTGATTGCCTCTCTCCTGATGTAGCTTCCTGTTAATGCTCCTGGGAAGGCAACAAATGTCCCAAGTACTTGGGCCCCTGACACTCACGTAGGAGAACTGAATGTAGTTCCTGGTTCCTGACTTTGGCCTGGACCGATCCAGCTGTTGCAGGCATTATGAGATTGAACCAGCAAAATGGAAGATCTCTCTCTGTCTCTCCACTCCTTCTTCTTCCCCTACCCTCCCCTATCACTCAGTCTTTCAAATAATAAAGCTTAAAAATGAAACTAAAGAAGTAGATCAAATTAAACTCCAAGTAGGCATTGGGAAGAAAATAATAAGACTAGACAAGAAATAGAAAGGCCAAATCAAAGGAAACTAATGAAACCAAAGCATGTTATTTTAATTTATCATCAAAATTGACAATTTTTAATTTTTATTGATATAGAGAGGACCAATTTCATGTATTTCTTTTTTTAAAGATTGATTTATTAATTTGAAAGTCAGACTTACACAGAGGGAGAAGGAGAGGCAGAGAGAGAGAGGTCCTCCATCCACCGGTTCATTCCCCAACTGGCTGCAGAAGCCGGAGCTGTGTCAATCTGAAGCCAGGAGCCAGGAGTTTCCTCCATGTCTTCCCATGACGGGGCAGGGGCTCAAGGACCGGAGCCATCTTCCATTGCCCTCCCAGGCCTCAGCAGAGAGCTGGA
This sequence comes from Sylvilagus floridanus, assembly GCA_949820135.1. NCBI lineage: Eukaryota > Metazoa > Chordata > Mammalia > Lagomorpha > Leporidae > Sylvilagus > Sylvilagus floridanus. The sequence continues at coordinate 28,418,949 of OX463236.1, read as the reverse complement.
TCAGAAGTGGAGCAGCCATTTCTCGAACTGGCGCCCATATGGGATGCTGACACTGCAGACAACAATACTTCCCACTAGGCCACAGCACTGGCCCCTCATATATTTTATGGATACAATTCTAACAAGGAAACCATGGTTCCCTCACTCACTCACTCCCTCCTCCAACTCCCCCCCCTTTCTTTCATCCTTTTTTTACCTCCCTTTAATTTTTTGGCCTAGAAAAAAAATCCTCAAAAGACAAAAATCAGAAATAAAAGATGAAAAATTAATACCAACGTCACACAAATAGAGGATTAAAAAGGAATGTCAGGAACAGTTCTATTTCAGTTAATCCTTTAAACTGAATGGAATGTATTTATACCTTAGAGAGTCACAAAGTATAGAAATTGACTTCAGTAAAATATAAATTCTGACCAGGTCTATGAATTAGATTCACATGGCTACTATTACAAAATATAAAATACAAAATAAGCATGTGAAGTACTGTTAACTAGTTTGATTTAGTCAATTCCCATAAGTATGATAAAACATAATACTATATACTATGGATATTCCAATGTACTATTTTGTCAATTAAAAATAAAACAAAAGACAATAAAGAAACAAATGCAAAGTATCATAAACATAGTGACTTAAAACCACATAAATTTATTCCCTTAGGTCTCTGGAGTCCAGTTGTCCAATATCAGGATCACTGAGCCTAAACAAGGATACCAAAATATATCACATCCTCCAACGGCTCTTTCTAGGTAAGAACCCATTCCTTATCTCTTCCAGGTTTTGGGTCATGCCAGCTTTTCTTGGCTTGTGGCTGCTTCACTCTGATTTCCACGTCTATAGCTTCATGTCTTCTCTGTTCTGCCTCCTCTGGGTATATCTGCCTCTCATTCAGATGTGTCAAGTCGTTCTTTGCCTCTCTTATAAGGATATTGTGAAATTATTTAGGGCCTAACTTTATGACAGAATAATCTCCCCATCGTTTAATCAAGTAATCATCCACAAATCTGTAAAGACATGAAAAACAATTTTCAAATACATGTCTCCAGATCATAAAACATAATTATAAGCAAGCAATAAATGAATATAAGCTAATAATAAAGGGATTCTGTAGAAGAAAAGTCAACTTAGCAGTTTAACTGAGAAATTCTATGAAATCCTTGAGAAGAATTAACATCAGTCCTTTAAAACTCTTTGATAAATTGTAAGTTGACTTTCAGATTCATTAATTCTGTTAGGGCAGAAATACCCTGATACCACAATGAGACAAATATATCATATAAAAAGAAAATTATGGATCAGTAACTCTTGTAAATATTAACATAACAATCTTCAACATAATACTATAAACCCAAATGTAAGCAACCCATAAAATGGATTATACACCATGAATATTTGAGATCAATTTGATAAATTAATAGAATAAATGACAAAACACATGATCACCTCATTAGATGCAGAAAAATCACTTGATAAATGGCAATATACCTTCATGATTAAAGTTAAACCACAAATCAAAAATAGAAGAAAACTTTCACAATCTGGTGAGTCATGTAATATATACCTACCCTTCTCTACAGCATACTCAATGGTGAAGACTGAATACTTTTTCCTCTACCACAAGAGACAGTATGAGGATATCTACCCTCATCAGATCTATTCAATATTTTATTAAAAGTTCTATATACATCAAGGAGAATAAATAAAATTCATATAGATTAGAAGAAGTAAAAATAGTCTGTTTTCATGGATGAAATGATCATATATAGAAAATTCTGAGAAATTCACACATAGACACACAGAAAAACTTTTTGACTTAATAAGCTGGGTGTTCCGTCAAGATTTCAGGATATAGCACCAATGTAAAAATCATTTCTATGAAATGGCAATAAACAATCCAAAAATGAAATTTAGGAAGCAATTCCATTAATAATAGCATGGAGAAAAAGAAAATAGCAATACACTAGCACATTCAAGTGACAATTGTAAGATATTGTTTAAAGAAATTAAAGAAGGCCTAAATGAAAAGAAACTAAAACATGATGCTTATGAATCGGAAGACAATATTATTAAGATGTGAATAACTGCTAATGATCTAATAATTGAAAACCTTCTCAAATCCCAATTGGCATTTTGTATGAAATGATAAACTGAACCTTTAACTCATATGGAAATATAAGATACTCAGATTATTCAACGTAATCTTTCAAAGGAAGATAATGGAGGAGGGCTCACTCTTCCAGACTTCTGCCTTCACTACACAGCTTCCAAAACTTTGTAGTGATGTATAAAGGAAGACATGCATATAAAAAGATTTGAAGATAAAGCTGATAAAATGAAAATATAGGTCTCTATTCATATCCTGTTTATTTTAGACTAAGTCCCTAAGATAATCTAATAGGAAAAGAATAATATTTATAGCAAATGGTACCGAGACAAATGGATATCTACATGCAAAAGAGTGATAGTTGATTCCCCTTATATACCACATTCAAAATAAAAAAAAAGAAAGAAAAACTCAAAATGATTACAGACCTGTATGTCAGACCTGATGTTATAACCATCTTCTAAGAAAATATTGGAATAAATCTTCTGCAGGTAATAGTTTGTTGTCTATATCATCAATATCAGGAGCAAAACAAGAAAAATTAGATTGAGTTGACTTCACCAAATTATAGATTCTTATGTTTCAAAGAACATTACAACAAAGAAAGAGGGAAAATATGCATGATCTGATCATATAATGATAAAGGGCTTGTTTCCAAAACAACTAAAGAATATTACAATTCAATAATAAAAAGATAAATGTCACAACTAAAAATGGGTAAATGATTTGGGGATTTTTTTTCCTAGCGACAATATACAATCATCAAGCTGTACACATATAAAAATGCTCAACACTATTAAGCACTAGAGAAAATCAAATCAAAATCATAACAATGTATTTCTTCATACTCATGAGAATGGCTCAATTAAGAAAAATTAAAAAGACACACAAACATGTACGTGCTGTCAAGAATTTGGAGAAGTCAAAACCCTTCTAGACATTGTTATGATGGTAAATGGTACATACTTGAAAGTTCCACAAAATGTTACAAACAGGCAGATATTCATGAAAATTAAAAACATCTGTTTTCATAAATGTTGTAGAGAAGATGTCCATCATTTTTATTGTAGACAAACATTTATAAGTGACCTTGACCCAAGTGCTTATTAACTGTTTATTGGATAAATAAAGTATGACACAGTCATACAATAAAATATTACTAGGGAATTATAAGGAATAAAATCCTGGTACATGCCTGGGTGGATCTTGAAAATATGATAAATGAAGGAGGCAGATATCATTAAAAGTCATGTATTGAAAATTCCACTTATAAAATTTTAAAAGCAGGAAAAAAAAAGAAATAAGGTAGATTTATGAATCCATGGGCTTAGGAAGCAATGGGGAATGACCATTAATTGGTTCCTTTTTAGGGGTAAAAAAATGTTCTAAAATTACAGAGTGATGTTGGTTGCACAGCTGTATGACAGTATACAATATATGCACTATACATATAACTGTATGCTAAAAGTAATAAGTTTTATAAATTTGAGTTGGCAACACTTATGGTATGTATATTATATTAAAATGAAGGCATTATTTTTAAATTTGCAGATTAGTGTGCGAAGTATAATCATGTACTTTTCCGATGTATAAATGTATTTGTTTATAAATTGTTTTTTAGAAAATCACAAACATCCTATGTAAAATCCTTTAAGATTTTTCACTTTGTGGCAGAAGTGTAATTCAATAAGACATCAAGTTGTAGGAGAGATAAAATGAGATCAGAGACATAGATAAGGGAATACTGAATGAAAACTTGCATGCAGTGGTAAGAATGAAAAGCAAATCCATCACAGAACAGCCAGTTCCTTGCCAAGAGAATTTAGTTATTGTAACTTGCATCTTTAAAACTAATATTGAATGTTTGAAATATATTTATAATTGAGACAGATACATAACCTGATAAACCCATTGCAAATACTTGTCATAAAATCACCAATAGTTAAATTCCTTCTGACAACATTAACTATAACAACTCATTTTCCTTCAACAAGCAGACTGTAATATTATAACTAAACTACATAATTAAGCATACAAAAGTCACATAAATTTATTAATTAATTTCTATAATGAATGTACAACAATTTCCTAATAAGAGATTACTGCTTTACATTATTACTAACATTACTGTCAATAATCTGAGAGAATATTTAGGTAAGAACATTTGTGTAGACAGAAATCACTGGAAGGAGATATGCAAAGATATTTTAAGATTAGTATTGATGCATATTGAAATGGATACAAATTATAAGCATACATATTAGTTATTTTTTGAAATGAAATTACCTATGAAAATGTTATTCATATGGAATTGAATTTTGTGTGATGTGACTATGAAGTCAACATCGATTTTTAAAAATTGTTTATTTTCAGCTACTTGAAAGGCAGAGTGAAGTGATGAAGTGATGAGAGAGAGAGATTGAGAGAGAGAGAGGGAGAGACTTTGCATCCACTGTTTCATACCCCAAATGACCCCCAAGGCCAGGGCCCATCCAGGCTGGAACCAGGAACCTAGAACTCCATCCAGGTCTCCCATCGAGTTGCAGAGGCATGAATGCTTGGTCCGTCTTCCACTGCTTTCCCAGGCACATGAGCAGAGAGCTGGATAAGAAGTGGAGCAGAGTTTAACTGGTCTTCCTATATTGGATGCTGATGCAGCAAGCGGTGGCTTAACCCACTCTGCCACAACTCTGGCTATTGTTAGTGATTTTGCCATGTATATAGACTTATCACTGTCTCTTCATACTGCTGATTTTGATTCAAGTATATCTAACCAGAGGTAGGATTGTGGAATTATGAGTCTTATGATGGCTCTATTTTATTTATTTAAATGTTAAATGTATTTTTTAAGAGGCAGAGAGAGACTCCCCATCCACTGGTAACTCCCCAAATTCCAACAGTGATCCTGGCCTGGATCCAAAGCCAGAAGCAGGGAACTCAACTAGTTCTCCCAAGAAAAGTGCAGGAACTCAATTGCCTGCATCACTCCGCTGCCTCCCAGAGTCTGCAGTAGCAGGGAGCTGAAATCTGGATCCAGAGTTGAGGGAAGCGTATTTCAATTGCAGTCATTTTCTATTTTTAAGCAAGATTTATTTATTTATCTTGAATGTCAGAGTTACAGAGGAAGAAGGAGAAACTGAGAGAAAGAGATGTTCCGTTCTGCTGGTTCACGCACCAGATGGCTACTACAGTCAGTGTTGGTCCAGGCTGGAGCCAGGAACTTCATCCAGGTCTCCCAAGTGGGTGGCAGGGTGCCCAAACACTTGGGCCATCATCTAGTGCTTTTCCCAGGACATTAGCAATGAGTTGCTTCAGAAGTGGAGCAGCCAGGACTTGGACTGGTGCCCATATGAGATGCCAGCATCATAGGCTGTGGCTTTATCTGCTACACCACAGCACCACCCCATTAATTGCAGTCTTAACCACCAGGCCAAACAAACCTGCTGCTGATAGCTCTATATTTTATTAAATTTTCTATTTTTAACTATTTCAGAATAGTTTTTAATTTAAAGAATTTTGTGAGGTATAATACAAGTTACTGTATACCCTTCACCTCATTTTCCTTATAAATGTCTCATATTAGTGTATTTGTCATTAACTTTTAAAAAAATATTTGTTGCTATTTTTATTCATTTGAAAAGTAGAATGACAGAAAGAGAGAGAGAGAGCTTCCATCCATTGGTTCACTTTCCACATATATGAAACTGTTATTAGGTTAAGCCAAATCTAGGAGCCTGGAATTCCTTCTGGGTTCCCCTAGTGGGTGACAGGGACACCAACACTTTAATTATCATCTCCTGCCTCCAGGGTATGTATTAGCAGGGAGCCAGATTGGAAGGAGAGATGAGACTGAATCCCAGGCACTTCATACTGGACGAGCAGCAGCTTAACCTGCTGTACCACAATGCCCACCCTTCTACATTTCATTTTTTGAGGAGCATCCACATTCTTTTCCATAATAGCTGTACCAATTTACACTCCACGAAGAGTTTAGAAGGGTTCTCTTTTCACAGCATCCTCAAAAACACTCACTGTCTCTTTGAACAGTAGTCACAATCCTGATTGATGTCCAGCCCTACCATATTCCTTTTAAGGACTGAAATGCAATCCTTTTTCTTTAGCATGCTAGAATTCATGAAAACCGCATTCTGTTTATTAAAATATTGATTTCTTTTTCTTTAACTCTTACATGCTAGAAATTGCTTTGAAGAGGAAAATGACAGTGTGTCTGATTCACTTCACTGTCTTTTCCTTTATAGTAAGGTACTATATATCTTGTTCTTGTAGTCGCCAGTGGTTTTTTCTAATCTCTTGATGCCACCACACTTTTTCTTTTTCTGTTTTCCTCAAAACTTATGTGTGAACTGGCAGGAGCCAGATTCAAAACCTTTACTCTGTGGCCAGAATTTTGTATTACTATCAATTTCCATCTCTACATTCTCCAGTGACTGGTGGAATTTTAGATCTACTAGTGCAATTGCTTCAACATCTCTTGCCCATTGACCAGTAAAAAATAAAATAAAATAGAAGAAACATGACAATCTTTTGTAATCCTTATGATGTGCCTACTTTTAGTTTTCTCACAGTTAACATTATTGGACTTGACACTATTTATATCATACTTCAAGACACTATATAGCCCATTTGTAAGCAAAAGTAACACTGAAATGTTTCCTTTTCAGGGTGGTGGAAAATTATTATATTCCAAATGTTTTATAATTATTAATTTTGCATATAAAATAAATTAAAGGTATTAGAATGGGAAAATTACATGTATATCTGTAAGTTCTTTATTTTCTTTTCTAACCTCTGCATGTGAAGGACAACTGTATGAGTTTAAATTCATGATTCAATATTTAGTCATTCAATAAATATTAACTGGACATCACTATAGGTCAGATAAATAGCCATGGGCCTTGGAACTTACAGAGATTCTTCATCTAGTGCAAGATAATATTATATTATAATTATGTCATATAACATTATATTAAGTATATCATATTGTACAAATGTATGGCATAGAATCAACTAGAGTGTCTAGGACTAGTGATTTAATGTACCCTTATAGGAATGTGTATTTATTTATATTATAATTATTTGTTTGCCCTTCATTCTGATAGCTCTGGTTGCTATTATTTTCCCCATATGCACAACTGTGATAAAACACACGGTGATCACCTGCCCCTTCTGTTCTGATACCCTCGTGAGCAATTTGATGAATTATTATTTCGCACTCTGCCAATAGAGCCTGTCTCTTGTCTCCAGTGCCTTTGCTTCTGTAATGGCTCTATGTTTTCTTCCTGCAGCACTGAGCTTCTGCTGATTGCTTCATCCATGCAGATCCACTGTTACCTTCTCCATACCATTGGCATTGATGCTACGTGGCTTCATATTAAGCTCTGTGCATTCTGCAAAATGTAAGTCCCCTGCCTTTACTACAATTTTGGTTTGTTAGGTCAGCCTACTCTATTTGATATAACATTTAGGTAAATTTTCTTAGTAAACAAGGGACTTAGTATGAATGTATTACAATGAATAGAACTCTAACAGGTACCTTGCTAGACTTTGTCTACATCTTCAAGTATAGTCTCTGTGAAAAGAATAAAATTCTTAATCAAAATACAAGAAGAAAAGCATGTCACTAAATCAGACATAAACATAAGCAACATTTCCAAGTAAATAAATTATATATAGTTTTATTCATTTAGTAAAGTACTAGCAACTCTGATGATAACCTAGACATCCCTTAAGAAATTTCTGTCACTACATCTACCAATAGGCTCTTTTTCAAGTTCTGTGAACATTAAAAAAAAAAAAAATTACGTAATTCCATCCAAGGATTATCTATTTCATCCCATTCAAATGGGATAGTCTAAATTATAGCAGACAAAGCTAGAAATCATATTCATTGACAATATTCTCCAAAAGTAGTGTCCTCCTGAGTTTGTCCATGAAGGTCAGGTTTATCTAGTGTAGGGGCACATATACAATGGGACAAAAAGGAATGACAAAGGAATACGAAATATTTGAGCCATTGAAAGTAGGACATGAAAATACTTTTATGACTTCTATCAATTCCTATATATGAAGTGTGTTTCAGCCCCTTCCTGTCTATTATGCTCTGCACATACTGGCCTACAGATTCAGCTGTGGAAATGAAACATTATCTAATTACTCCATTCTTGTTTCTTATCTGATGTGCTTTGTCTCTGTTTCATTTGTTTGTTTTTGTTGTTTTGTTATTGTTGTTCTCCACATTCTGTTTGCCACATTCTTCATTCTTTAATGGGGAACAAACACATCAAATCTCCTTTTAAGATTAAATCAATGGGTCAGCACTCTGGCATGGCAGGTAAAGCCACCACCTGCTGTGACAACATCCCATATGGGCACAGATTTGAGTCCTGGCTGCTTTACTTCCAATTCAGCTCTCTGCTATGGTCTGGGAGAGCAGTGGAAGATGACCCAACTTCTTGGGCCCTCCACCAATATGGGAGACCTGGAAGAAGCTCCTGGCTTCTGGCTTCAGATCAATGCAGCTCCGGCCATTGCGGTCATCTGGGGAGTGAACCAGCAGATGGAAGACCTCTCTCTCTCTCTCTCTCTCTCTGCCTCTGCAACTCTTAAACTCTGCATTTCAAATAAATAAGTAAATCTTTAAAAAAAGGTTAAATCAAGAAGTTACAGATTATCTAAACAGACTCATATCAAGCAATGAGACTGAGGCAGTAATCAATAGTTTTCCATCAAGGAACAGGCCAGGGCCTGATGGCTTTATCACTGAATTCTATAATACATTCAAATAAGAAGTAACTCCAGTACCCTTCAAATTGTTCTAAAATATTGAACAGGATGGAATTCTGCCTATCTCTTTCATAAAGCCAACATTACTTTGATACAAAAACCAAAGATAGAAAATGAATAAAACAGCAAACTTATAGTTTTAATGAACATAGATGCAAAGATCTCAACAAAATACTATCAAATTGATTCCAAAGCCACATCAAAAAGATCATGTGTCCCAATGCAATGCAATTTATCCCAGAAAAACGCTCCAGAATTAGATGTAGAGGGACCATTCCTTAAAATTATAAAGACTATATATCACAGACCAACAGCCAATATCTTATTGAATGGGGAAAAACCGAAAGCATTTCCCATCAGATCCATAACAAGACAGTTATATCCACTTGCATCACTCTTATTCAGTATAGTACTGGATGTTTTGGCAAGAGCGATTAGGGAGGAGAAGGAAATAAAGGGCATCAAAATTGGAAAAGAGGAAGTCAAATTACCCATGCTTGCATGCCATGTCTATCCCCTCTCTTAGGTTTTAATGCATTGTTTTGGTCATAAGATGCAAGCAACGAATGTTTGACAAATGATAAAGCCCGCTGCTTTCATCAAAGTCCACCTAATTATTTTTGCTTCTTAGGTGCTTAGTGTTCATTATCTGAGTCAGAATTTCAGATATATGGTTTCTTTTATGCAAAATTCATATTTTTGAATATCACAGAGTACCTGAAACTTGGATATGCAGACAAAAAACTTAAATACTTCTTTAGCTGAAAGTATTCAAAGAGCCCTTTTTCCAAATTGTTGATGATTTTCTCCTCTTGATTAACTTTTCTTTCTAGCTGTTTTTTAAAAAAAATATTATTACGCTTGTCTAAACATTTCCACAGGAACCTTTTGAACATTTTTATATAGGCAGCATTAACAGACAGAACTGCACAGGGAGTCTGGCAGTGTAGTTTCACTCAATAGTATTTGCATAACTAAACTTGATAGAGCAGCAAGGGAGAAAATGCATTTTACTACAAGTGAAGACCTGTGCTCTTTCAGAATTCTGATATGTGAGCTTCCTACTTGCTAGCCCATAAGAAAATAGAAAATTATGCTCTTGGAGTGTCCAACCAAGCTAAATATGTCTAGAAAAAAACTTTTCTGTCACATTCCATTGTATAGTAAACTGTCAAGCAGGTAAGGAAAGAATGAAATGTTCACATATTTCAGATATTTTTTTTATTTGTGATCTCTTTTCTTACACATACACAAATAAAATTTAAGATATATAATTGAAAAATGGAGGGAATATGTGAGCGTCTTTGCCATAGTTATATTTATTTCTCAAATATTCTCATATTTTTATGTTTTCCTAGTGCCACATTCAGTGAGGTAGTGAATTTGTATTATCAGAACTTTTTTTTATTCAGATTTGCTCATTTCTAGTATAAGCACACTAATTATCTATTTTGCATGTGAGGTCCGAATTATTTAGAGAGCCCTAGATACTTTCGTTTTTCTTTGAACTTGGGAAATAATTTTGTGCCCTGATATGGAGAAAAGAATCATGTCGTGAGAGATTCGTTGACTTTTCTGTGCTATTCAAAGCTTCTAATTTTATTTATAGGAATAAATAAAAAGAGAAAGTATTGTAAATATTTTACAGCCAAACATATTTTAGAATAAAATGAAATAATTATTCGTCTGTTAAGTCCTAGTTTCCTTTACATGCTATCTGGGGCAGGAGACTATGTAAAGAAGTTAAAAGGGACTTTTCCTCTTAAAGTACCAGTTATATAACTCTTCTCTACAACTTATAGCTACCATGTGGAAATAAGCCTTTTTCCACTAGCTTTCAGTATTGAAATGATATTCAACCATACTGAAAAGTGATGGTTTTTAGCACATTTTGCTTGGTAAATGTGACAGTTTTTTTCATATTTTCTATATGATTGAGAGTTCTAGAAAAACACTTTTTACATTGACAAGCACATGTGGATTTGTGAAGAGACATCTTTATAAAGATCATGTGAGCATTTCCTGTTTCAGACGTACAGATATTGAATGCAAATAATACTCCTTGTTGACCTAGTTGACTCCAAACAATATCCACCAGATATATTTTCTTATTTATTTCTAATTATATATTTTCTTATTTCTTTTCTGTTTTAAAAACTTTTTACTTACTTAAATTTTATTTGAAAAACACAGATATATGATGGTATCTTCACACATATAAGATGGTATCTTCCATCTGTTTGCTCACCCCCCACTCGAACAACCAGTGTTAGGCCAGACCAAAAAAAGGAATCGGGAACTGTGAGTCTTCTGTTTAATTTGAATCATCGCCTGCTGGCTCCCAGTGTGTACATTAGCAGAATGCTGGAATGGGAAAAGAAGAGGTGGGTGGGACTTGACCCAGGCTCTCATATATGGGATGTAATCATCCCAAGCAATATCTGAATTACTGTGCCAAATGTTTGTCCAATTTCTTGCTTGTTTTTCCCTTGATAACCTACATCCTTTGGTTTTGCCCTCTGTTCTTAGTTTGTGGAAGTGTTTGTCTTTTGTGTCTATATAGAGATTATACTTTTCTCTGTTTCCTTTTCCTTATGGTTTATTTTCCTTGTCCCTATGTTGCATACTTTCAGAAAGACTACTACCTGAAATACCACTAGAAACTATAGAAATTGGAGGGAAGGCAGAAAAAGGCACATTAATTCTTCCACATGGTACTCCAGAGATCTTAAATGTCATTTCTGCTCATATCCCATTAGTTGTTGGAGTAAAATGCAATCCTTCTTTGTACCTAGAAGGAAGAGAAAGGGAAATGCTATAGACAAATCATAAAGACCATGAAGAATTGGTTTAATCAAGTCACAATCAATAGTTTATCTTAAATTCTTAATGTAAGGGGGCTAAGTGTAAATTTTCACTGTAAGAAAAGCCATAATCCACCAAAAATGTAAGAAAACACAGATAAATTATTTGTTTTACTACAAAAAGTGACTTTGGCTTTCCCATACTGACTTCCTTCTTCTAAATGGACTTCAATTTTCAGTACGTGTGAGTGTCCTGCATTTTATTCTCTGCTTCTTAAAGCCAGCAAATGTGATTATCTATTGGACTTTTAGGTCATTAGTAGTAGGGCGTAGTCCAAGTGTCATTCAATAAGGCCAGAAACTATAGCAGTAAGATATTAAACAAATGCTGTCCCTTTCTTTAAAGTGTTGAGTTCCAGGGGCCTCTGCTGTGGTGCAGGGTATTATGCCGCCATCTGCAGCACCTACATCCTATATGGGCACTTCTGATCCTGCTCGCTGCTAATGGGGCTGAGAAAGCAGTGGAGAATGGCCCAAGTGCTTGGGGCACTGCATCCATGTGGGAGACCCAGTTGAAGCTCTTGGCTCCTGGCTTCCACCTGGCCTAGTCCTTACTGTTGCTGCCATTGTGGGAGTGAACTAGTACATAGAAGATGTTTCTCTCTATGTCTACCTCTCTGTCTATAATATTGACTTTCAAATAAACAAATAAATCTTTTAAAATGATCATAGTATGTAGAATTCCCTCTGCTACATGACCACTGTCCTAGGCCCTCCATGAGTAAGGGCACATAGTTGCTGCCTCTGAATTGAACCAGTAGAAGTTATAAAACCATGTCTAACTTAAGTGTTTTTAAAAAGTTTAACTATGTAAAATTGACAAATAGAAGTTGTAAATGAAGCTAATTGACATATCCATTACAACATATATTGACATATCCATCCCTACATACTTTACCATTTTTTGTGTCTATGGCAAAACATTTAAGATTCATTCTCTTAGAAAATTTCAACTATAAATATGGTATTATTCAGTCACCATGATGAACATTAAATCCCCAAACTTTTAACTTTATAACTGAAAACTTGTACCCTTTCACCAAGATCCCACCATTTCCTCCTTTCTCAAACTCTAGCAGCTACAACTTCACTCTCTATGAGTGCTACATTAGATTACACAAGTCAGGGGAATTTATTTCACTTTCTACAATGCCTTAAGGGTTCATCCATGTTATCAGAAATGACAGGATTTTCTTCAGCTTTATGGTTGACTAATAATGTTCCTTGGTATATATTTATATAAAATTTTCTTTAAGTTAATCCATTGATGAATGCTTAGTTGCCACCAAGTCTTTGCTTTTCTAAGTAGTAGATTATGAGAATGCAGATATTTATAGAAGCAATTAATTTTGTTTCTTTTGGGTATGTACCCAGAAGTGGGAATATTGGAACATAGAGTAATTTGTAAAAAAAAGTTTTGAGAACCCTCCATACTGTTTCCCATAATGGCTATGTTAGGAAAAGAGTTGCAGATAGGTGCCTCCTCACACGGGGCACCAAAATCTTAGGAAAAGAGGTGCAGAATAGAGAGGAGGCAGTGTATGAATTTACAGCCAGACTGAATTTATTTAGAGAAAATAAATTTGCAGAAGTGGGTGACCAACTGCCCACATGCACATTGATGGAACACACGGCAGAAGGTCTCGACCCTCCAACCCTTCAGGCCGGGCATTTTTATATTTTATGAGGGCTAGAGATGGGGGGTGGGGGTAGGGGACAGCAAGCAGAGGGGACTTCCTGGAACTGGTCTTTCAAGTGTCAGAGCAACTGGTCTTTCAGGTAGTCTTGGCGGGTGGGCTATGAAGGCAACAGGCTATGAGACCCAACTGAGATTCAAGAGCAAGGAATACATTCCAATGTTTATCTTTTGGGCAATGAGCAAGAGTGGCTAAGGTTTTTGTCCTTGCTCCATCAGGCTATGGCACTTTAAATTCCCACCAACAGTTTTCTTCACACCCATCTTTGCCTGACTTATCTATTCCCTGTGCTAGTTTTGTTATCATCATTTTAAATTTTAATGGTTTATTTTTATTTAAATGAAAAAACGAGCATTTAAATTTATTGTGATAAATTAAATACATAAATAATGCAATATGGAGTGATTAAACTGATCAACATATTCATCATCTTGCTTAACTTTTTTATGGTAAAACATCTTAAATGTACTCTCATAATTTAAAATATTTATTTACTATAGCCACCTTTAAACTTATTACTCCTATCTGTTTGAAATTTTCTGTCCTTTTACAGTCTCCATTCTAGTTAGTGTTTTGTAGTTACACACAGATTTTAGGATTTCCTTTTTTTCATTTCTGTGAAAATATTTTGGGTCCAGCATTGTGTCCAGCATACAAAGTCACCACCCAAGACCCAGTATCCCATATGGGTGCCAGTTTGAGTCCCAATTGCTTTACTTCTGATACAGCTCTCTGCTAATAGCCTGGGAAAAGCAGTGGAAAATGGCCCAAAGTGCTTGGGTCCCTGCCACCCATGTTAAAGACACAGAAGAAATTCCACTCTCCTGGCTTCGGCCTGACCTACCCCAGGTTATTGCAGCCATCTGGGAAGTCTGGGAAGTGAACCAGTGTCTGTATTGGTATAAATACATTTGTAGTTTCTTTAGGCGCCTCCATGCTATATTTTTTTTTTTTGACAGGCAGAGTGGACAGTGAGAGAGAGAGACAAAGAGAAAGGTCTTCCTTTTGCCGTTGGTTCACCCTCCAGTGGCCGCCGCAGAAGGCGCGCTGTGGCCAGTGCACCGCGCTGAACCCATGGCAGAGCCAGGTGCTTATCCTGGTCTTCCATGGAGTGCAGGGCCCAAGCACTTGGGCCATCCTCCACTGCACTCCCGGGCCACAGCAGAGAACTGGCCTGGAAGAGGGGCAACTGGGACAGAATCCGGCGCCCCGACTGGGACTAGAACCCGGTGTGCCGGCGCTGCAAGGCAGAGGATTAGCCTGTTGAGCAACAGTGCCGGCCGCTATATTCTATGATGGCAGCCCCAAACTACATTCCCACCAACAGCCCCTTTTCTCCACAACACTTTTTACCTTCCCTCCTTTTGATAACAGCCACTCTAACAACTGTGAGGTGATATAGCATTGTAGTTTTATTTAGATTATCCTAATTAATGATGTTAAATCACTTTATATCTTTTTATATATCTGCTTATGAGTTTTGTTTGTTCTCTCTACATTTTGGATATTACCTATACTCAGATATATAATTTGAAAATGATTTTTCCCAATACATAGGTTTCCTTTTGATTTGTCGATTGTTTCTTTTGCTGTGCAAAAGACTTGGTTTGATACAACATCATTTACTTTTTTTCTTTTGTTGTCTGAGCTTTTGGTGTCATATCCAAGTCCAATTATGATTTAGCAATGTTACTTCTGTGTGTGTACCTAAAGGAAATGAAATCACTGTCTTGTAAAAATATTTACAGTCCCAGGTTCCGTGCAGCATTATTCGTCAAAGGCAAGATACAGGAACAACCTAAGCAGCTGCCAAAGGACGAAAAGATAAAGAAATTCCAAATATCATGAAGCCTCATAAAAGAAAGCTATCCTGGCAATTGTCACAGTGTGGATGACCTTGGAGAGTCTTATAAGTGAAACAAGGCAGACACAGTCAGAAAAATATGCATGATCGAATTTACATATGGCATCTTTTAAAAGTCAAATTTGTGGAAATAAAGAGTAAAACTGTTTACACAGTATGGGAGGAAATGAGGTGATGTAGCTCAGAAGATACAACTGAACAAGCAGATGAACAAGTTTAGAAATGTAATCTTCAGCATGAGGACTGTAGTTAAAAATATTTTTTTCCACTTGAGACTTTTGCTAAATAAGTAGATTTTAGTTCTTGACACACACAAAAATGTGTAACATGTGAAGTGATGGATACGTTAACTTGCTTCACTATAGCAGCAACCAGAAAAATAAATTATAGTAGACAGCACTTGGGTCAAATGAAATCAAATCAAGATCACAGAATTCATAAAGCACAGTAATAATGAAAATCCTGAATGTTTAATCTATATGATCCAATTATGGTTGTGATTATAGGGATAGGCAAATTAGAATTATTTACATCATAGAACACCACAGAATACAGACGGTTAAAATAAATTCTCATATGTTTGACCAGGGGTTAGTAACCAGATTATATATAAAAATTCAAACATCTGAATAACAAATAACAAAATTATGCAATTTAAAAATGGACAGGTCTAAACTGACATTTCTCAAGTGAAGACATATAAATGGCCAATAGATACACCAAAAATGCATTGCATTGCTAATCTTCAGGGAAAGGCAAAAAAAAAAAAATCACTCAAGTTGGGTATTAGCAGAGAGAAAAGATATCAAGTGCTAGTGAGGATGTGGAATAAAGGGGACACTTGCACACTGTTGGTGGGAATGTACTTAGTACCATCATTGTGGAAAACAGTATGAATATTCCTTAGAAGAACTAGAAACAGAATGACCAAATGACCCAGTAATCCTCTACTACCTATATATCCAAGGAAACTGAAATCAGTCTATTGAGGTATCTGCATTCCCCTGTTTATTGTAGTACTGTCCACAGTAGCTGAGAAATGGAAACAACTAGGATGTCCATTCGTGAATGAATATATTATGAAAATATAGGACATAAGCACAATATAATAATACTCAGACATAAAAATGAATCAAATCTTGTCATCTTTCAACAACATGCATGGAAGTGGAGGACATTATGTTAAATATGCCAAGCATAGAAAGAGAACTATTACATGATTTCTCACATAAGTGAGGTAAATAATAGTTGATATCAAGGAAGCTAAAATAAAATAATGTTGGTGGGAGGGTGAGGAAAGTTTAATTAATAAGTACTAGGTTATTGTTACTTAGGGGAAAACATTTCTGTGCTTCTCTTGTATAGTAAGATGACTACAGATATTGTACCATATATTTCTCTATTAAAAATTAGAAGACAGGATTTTGTATGCTTTTATTATATAGAAATGGTAAATACTTAATAGGATAAAGGTATTTGTTACATGATTACTTAGAAAAATATAATGAATCAAAATTTATATAATGCAATAAGAAGACTTAATTGAACCATTTACAATTAATATTTAGGGTCAATCTCATGGTGCACTATTTAATTTGATGCAATTTAAAGCCCTATAAAGTATTTTTACTCTCAGTAAATAGGAGGATAATCAATAGTCTTATTCAAACTTCCAATTTACAGAGAATATAGCAAAAATTTAAATGGAAACATGAAATGGAATCTGAATAAGCCCACAAAATATGTTTTATTCTGTGATAACTTTGACTTAGACCGTTTAAAAGAAGAAATTGTTACTATGAGAAGCCTACCAAAAAATTAACCAAGCATCAGTCAATAAAAAAGAGCAAATTTGTTCTATAAAAAGAGACTATTGAGTGTAACATGCCAGCCTTAGTTTATTCCAAGGAAATTATCTTAGTAATAATATTCATATTACATATGTATGTTGTGTGGCATTAATATTAAATTATTTTAATTTGTCATTGATCTAATAAGCATTTGCTTGCTTATTAATTTTCATTCCCTAAAGCATTTGTCTGTATTTGGCAGGAATTCAATAATTATATGTTAAAATAATTTGACTATAGGTAGGGTGAGATTGAATGACTGGATTCTTCAACATGCTGTCCTTCAATGAAGCCCAAAAGAAGGCTTAAAGCTCATGACTTGTCCTCTTACCATGTCTGTTGAAATTTTGGATCTACATTACCCTGAAGTTGGATAGTTGGGCCACATTAGCAGATCTATTTTTAAGAAGTTAATTAACTCTCATATCATTTTCTATAATTACTGTACCAATATACACTCCCAACAACAGCATGCATGGGTTCCCTTTTTCCATTCTACCAACATTTATATTTTGTTTTTTCAACAATAACTTTCTAAAAGGTGTGAGGTGATATTTCATTGTGGTTTTAATTTGCATTTATTATTAGTTATGATTAGTTTCCTATACATATTTAACATTTGCATGGTTTCTTTTGAAAAAAAAAGTTTGTTTAGGTCATTTGCTCATTTAAAAATATTTATTTATCTTCATTTATTTGAAAAACAGAACAAGAAGAGGGTGGAGAGACAGAGAGAGAGAGAGAGAGAGAGAGAGAGAGAGAGAGAGATTCTGTATGTGCTATTTTGTGCATAGAACATTGAGAAATGGGTCAAACTAAAACCAGGACCCAGCAACTCAATCCAGTCTCCAAGTATTTGGGTCATCATCAGTTGTTTCTCATAGTGCTCAGCCCAAGAAGCTGGACCTGAAGTGGAGATAGGACTATAATTAGGCACCGTGAAATGGCATGTGGGCATTCCAAGCAGCAGAGTAACCCATGGGACCACAATTCTTAAACTCATTTACCCATTTTTAAGAGGGTTGATTTATTTTCTGCTCTACATAGAATCCCTTATACATTTAGTAAGTTAACTCCACATCAGATCAATGTATTATAAATGTTTACGTACATTCATGTGTTTATAAATATTCATTGGGATACATACTCAATATTTGTGTATTTTATTGTTTGTATGTTCTCAATTTTGAAACAAAGGTAACTCAGATGATTCAGTGTAAAGAGAACTATTTGTTATCCTGTTATTTAAAAGATTATCTGATTAAAAAAAGAAAAAAGACTACTCATTCTCAGATATTTGGTCTCCATCTTTTAGAAGATTTTGTTTTATCATTGAAGAAAGAATCGTTTCATGTTCTTTGTTTAAAATTACCTTTAAATTCAATTCTGTTAGTCTTAAATATGAAATATATAAGCCTCATTGCTAATAAATGTAAGTTTTAGAAACTAGAGGTGATGGTAAAATACAGGAAAGCCCATACCATTGCAATCAAAACACGTTTCTGAACAAATGTTCAAGTGCTGTCTCTTCTCAAGGGATCTCTGGTACAATACAATTCCTGTGTCCATCTTTTTGGACACCATGCTTTGCTGACATTTCCTGACAAATGACCTGTAACATTTTCCCTTGTTTGTAAAGAGGATCCAACCAGTGCATCTTCTTCTGGTACCCCTTGTACTCAGAGCTATTTAATGGGTTGACTTGGGTGCCTTAAGCACTTATTTTTCATTTATTTTAGGAAAGTTGCCTACACATATTCATGTTCAAATCGTAATGAACTTTCCTTTTTAGTAAAGACAATAAAATGACTTCCAGGCTTATTTTTGAAATGCACAAAATGAACTTTTAGAAATCTGTGCAGTATACTATCATTCCTACTGAGTTATTCTTATGAAGTAAGAATAAAACAATTAGGCTACTATGTCAAAAACAATTACTAACTTGACAGGCTTAAACTACCCACAGGGCAAGAGCAGGAATTATGGTCCAAACAAATTCTTTGTGGATAATAGTATTATACTCTTATAATAAAATTATTTTAGTATTTTGTTTAGCAGGAATTTGTTTTATAAAGAAAACCAAGCTTTTTTATTGTGAGAGCTCATATTGAGGGAGAATGTGTTAGCAATTTCTTTTCCATTTTTTTTTTCTTTAAACTCTGGTTTTCCTGCTAAAGGCAGAGCTGTTTCTGGAAGAAGGCATTCAATCATTCTGCTAGCTCTGCCCCATTATTCTGTACACTTCAGGATGGAACTAGAGATAAATTTAAATGGAAATTTATATGGTTGCATTAAATAACTTCCAAGTCAATGTGTTTCTACACGGATGAACTAAGTGTTCATATATAGATTGTAGTTAGTAGTCAGGCATAGCATACTGAAAACCTTCAAGAGTAGGGAAGTACCCAGAACTTCCATCATTTTCAACTCTTGAAAGTTTTAGTAATGCATAATGTTTCTATTAAACGTGTTGCTTTTCCTTGGTGTTTCATTGATCAAAATTCTGTTTGTAGATAAAACTGAACAACATAAAGATACCAGTAATAGCTCTGTGTTGTAAGTGAAACATAAGACAAAGAGGCCCTAAGAGAAAACATAAAATACTGCATTCCATAATACTAACTGTGCAGCAAAGAGCCAGAGGCATAGGTGCAAAATTAAAGTGAGAAGACCGATGCTCCAGGCTCTGAAACCCTCATTTAGTTCTACTACTGCTTCCTTAATGGACAGTTTCAGTATAGGAAGGGCTGATATTTTTCCATATTATTTTTCCACAAGTGACTTTCTTGCCTTCTGTAGTTTACATAAGGAATGAAACTGCCTGGAAAAGAACATTTTAAGGGAAAGGGCATTATTTTTTTTTTCAAAGTCATTCTGGAACATACCATTATAAACTAGGAGTCTGCCTATTCCATTATTGTGTGAATAAGTAATCTATTTACCACGTGGGAGAGTATTTCAAAAAGTTCAGAGGAAGTGGAATAAAAGAAGTCTAAAACAAAAAAATTAAAATCCATGCATACAAGGCATATTCAAAAACCTCATGGAAATGTGTTTTGAAAAATTATACCTGAATTACAAAAATTTTTGTATGAAACAAATTGTTTTTAATTCCATTTTCTGTGAACTTTTCAAGGTGCCCTATTTTACATAGAAATGTATATCTTAAAAAGAATTGAGTTAAAATATATAAATTATTTGACTTTGAATTCTAAGTACTAACTAGGATATTTAAGATGGGCCTTTTGGAAATTTTGTGCTATGAAATTTCGATTATTCAGAATTTGTTCTAATTTTATTCAGACTATGCTGCCCATAAGATAGTAACAAATAATGTGAGATATGCATAGAAGTATAATATTCCTTTATAATGCATGAAATAAAGTATATTAATCTCAGAATTTAGCACAACTTTTGATTCACAAATGCCCTGAATATTACAAGTGGTATTGGGCTTACTACATAAAAACTAATCTCTGTTATTTGATACTTGGTTAATAATGACTATAGGCAATGAGTTCTACAAAAGTATACAATGAATTTTTCTTTAATAAGTAACTTAGTGGGTGGACACTGTGGCACAGCATTTTAAGGTGACTTATAGGGCCAGTTTGAGTCCTTGTTACTCTGCTTCCAACCCAGCTGGCTGTTATTGCATCCTAGGAGGTAGCAGATGAAGGTTCCAGTGTTTGGGCTCCTGTCATATTTGTGGGAGATCAGATGGATTTCCAGCCACCTGGTTTTGACTTGACTAGCCCTGGTTAGTATATGCATTTTGGAATAGAAGCAGTGAATGAAAGATTCTTTCTTTCACTCTACCTTTCCAGTAGATGAAAATAAATAATAAATAAACATTTCAAATTATTTGGATTGCTCTTCATATATGTAATTTTTTGAAAATATAAGGGACAAATGATTATCTGGACTTGAATTATATGCTTTTCTGTAGTTTAAGAATATTATTTAGCACTCTTCACTTGTCCTATATAAAAAATGACAGACAAAGGAGTGCAAAGCATTTCTTACTGATCATAAAGAGAGAGTGAACCTACACTATCTGAATGTTACAGTTTTGTCCTCATGAAATAAAAGTAGGCTTTAATGCATTTATTTAATGTGCTGCTAGAATCATATCATATAAGGTCTATCCACCAGCTCTAAAGTATTATTATATTTGTATATGATTTTATGTAGTTCCTTGTAAATTGCAATAGTAGGAAAATATTCTTTCCTGTGCTCTTTGTTTTTAAATTGTGCTCCAATGATTAAATCTCCATTAATTTCATGCTTTACTATATCCATGTGATCATGTTGCACCAATAGTTCCCAACCTTACAAGAAAAGTAGAATTAGATGAGGAGCTTGTAAAGGAATCAAAACATGATTCTTCTCCAGGCATTTTTTGGGTAAAGTGAATGGAGACACTTATTAATAATATGAGTTTCCAAATATAAAATGTTCATCATGTACCAATATCTGTTTTTAATGCAGTAAATGGCATTAACATTTTCAACAAACAGAATGGTCCTATGATTTGGATAACTAAAATTGCTCCAACTTCTCAGAAGAGGACATGTATGTGGAAAGGCTGAGTAACTCAACACAAGTATACATCATTGTTAAGTAGAAAAGCTGACTGGCGCCATGGCACACTAGGCTAATCCTCTTCCTGTGACACCGGCACCCCAGGTTCTAGTCTCGGTCGGGTTGCAGGATTCTGACCCAGTTGCTCCTCTTCCAGTCCACTTCTCTGCTGTGGCCAGAGAATACAGTGGAGGATGGCCCAAGTCCTTAGACCCTGCACCCGTATGGGAGACCAGGAGAAGCACCTGGTTCCTGGCTTCGGATCAGCTTGGCATGCTGGCTGCAGCAGCCATTGGGGAGTGAACCAATGGTAAAGGAAGACCTTTCTCTCTCTCTCTCTCTCTCTCTCTCTCTCTCTCTCTCTCTCTCTGTCACAGTCCATTATGCTTGTCAAAACAAACAAACAAACAAAAACCTAGATTAAAAATCTACAAATCTGGACTTAAAATCTTTGTTTTATTTTCCATGTGGTTGAAACTTCTGTTTAATCTTCCTTTCCAAAAGTATGTGGTCTCTGTAACTATCCTGTTATAGACAAGAAAGCTGAATTTCAGGGCAACTAAGTGATTTTCCTAAATTAAGCTGCTCAGTGCAGATTTGAGATCATGTGTAAATCACTCCAAATCTCTTTATACTTTTCTACCACATAAAAGTTGTTTATTAACATCTAATAGTGAATAATAAAGACTCTGTCATGTCAAGTATGTTTTCTAAATCTAATAATCTCCTGATGTTAAAATTACTGCTACTACATGATTCCTTCTCTGAGATGTTTCCATTGATCTTAATGTTGATGGAGAAATTCATTGAAAGGCAATTTTGATGACTTTAAAAAATCAGCAAAAAAAAAAAAGCTGAAGTTAAATAATCATTAATTGCACCTTCATTTTTGCAAAACAAATATTTTGAAAATATTTAATGTTCCCAATGATTTTTCTAGATTCATCTTATATCAGGTAGAATTTTCTCAATTGCCTATGAGATAATAGATATAAAATTAAAAACATATGCTTGCTTTGATTTTGTGTCATTTTGATTTCAAAGATAAAACTCTTTTTACCTATGGAATTAATTGTTCTTGGTGTAACAACTAATGCATGTTAAATAATAAATTTCCTCTGATAAGGTAGTCCTAAGAAAAGAATGCAGACTCATCTGAGTTTCACATTGCTTTGAATATAATGTTTCCTTTAAGTGTTACAGCACTAATAACTTGCTTTTCCCAAGTGTCATATAAAAATGAGGTTAGGTTTTAGTGTATCTATATATTTTAAAACGTAGATATTTATATGTACCTAAAATATATGAAGAACTTTTATATTGGTTAATAATTCTTATTCAATTCATCCTTACAAATGAATTGATATTAAATGGACCTGGTGTTCCACAGCAAATATTGTTTTAATTATAATTTTCATAATTACATAGTACATGCACAGAAAAAAGCAAAATGATTTCTTTTTCAATAAAGTATAATGTTGTTTACAAATACCCAGAAAGGTTTTAGAATGTATCACTTAATTTTTTTATATTTACAAACATCTAAAAGACATAAAATTATGCATGTTTATGGGGTACCATGTGATATTTTATTACATGTACACATTGTTTAATGTCTGATCAGGTAAATACTTGTATCCATTCAGCACTTAACATTTCTTTATAGTAAAAACACCCCAAATCCTATTTTTTAGATTTTAATAGAGTAATATACAGTAAATCAGTGTTATCTATCTTCACCCTGTTTTGCATTAGACCCCTGGAACTACTTATTCCTATCTAGTTATAGCCTGTTACAATCAATCAAACATTTCCTCATCCATCTCCCTCTTCTTCCCTACCCTGCCTCTAGTAACAATCATTATATTTTTGAAGACTTTAAGATGAGCATTATTTTTACATCCACATATGAGTGAGATTACTGGGGTATATGTATTTCTATGCTTGAATTTTTTCACTTAACATAGTGACTTACAGTTCGTTGAATTGTAATGAATGACAAGAGTGCATCCTTTCTATGGCTGAGTAATATTCCACTCTGTGTGTGTGTGTGCACGCGTGCGAGTGTGTGTGTATGTATGTATGTGGATATGTTTTACTTTCTTTATCATATTATTTTCTTTATGTATGGATTGGTGTATGGACACCTAGGTTGTTCCCAATTCCTGGTTATTGTGAATAGTGTTGCAATAAATATGGGAATATAGATATCTCTTTGACAGATTTGTTTCATTACCCTTGGACATATAGCCCAGAGTAGGATTGGTAGATCATATACTTCTATTTTTAGTTTTTGGAAGAAACTGTATATCCTCTTTTAAAAAAATATGTATTTATTTTTTATTTGAAAGGCAGAGCTACAGAAAGGCAGAGGGAGGAAGGGAGGGAAGGAGGGGAAGAGAGAGAGAGGTCTTCCATCCACTTGTTCACTCTCCAAAAGGTCACAACAGCCAGAGCTGAGCTGATCTGAAGCCAGGAGACAGGAATTTTTCCCAGGTCTCCCATGCAGGTCAGGGGCCCAAGAACTTGTATATCCTCTTTTAAAAAAATATGTATTTATTTTTTATTTGAAAGGCAGAGCTACAGAAAGGCAGAGGGAGGAAGGGAGGGAAGGAGGGGAAGAGAGAGAGAGGTCTTCCATCCACTTGTTCACTCTCCAAAAGGTCACAACAGCCAGAGCTGAGCTGATCTGAAGCCAGGAGACAGGAATTTTTCCCAGGTCTCCCATGCAGGTCAGGGGTCCAAGAACTTGGGTCATCTACCACTGCTTTCCTAGGCCACAGCAGGGAGTGGGATTGAAGTGGAGCAGCCAGGTCTCGAACCGGCGCCCAGATGAGATGCCAGCACCACAGGCAGTGGCATTACCCTCTATACCACAGCATGAGCCACTCCATACCTTTTTCAGAATGGCTGTACTGATTTCCATTCCCATAATGGTGTACAAAGTTTTCCTTTCTCCACATGCTCTCCAGCACTTGTGATCTTTTTGATAATAGCCAATCGTGCTAGAGTGGGGAAACATTTCATTGCAGTTTTGATGTTCATTTCCTGATTATCAATGTTCAACATTTTTTCACATACCTCTTGGACATTTGCATGTATCATTTTGAGAAATGTCTGTTTAGATCTACAGCTCATTTTAAAATTAGATTATTATTATTTTTGTTATTAAATTTTTGTGTTCCTTATGTACTCTGTATATTAACCCTTTTTCAGATGTACAGTTTACAAAGATTTTCTCCCATTCTGTATATTGTCCCTTTGCTTTGTTGACTGTTTCTTTTGTGTGTAAAATTCTTTAGTTTCATCAAATCCCACTTATCTGTTTTTGTTTTCATTTCCTATGAAGAACTTGTCATATTTTTATTTCAGAATATGGAGATGGTGAAGGGTGGTTTGTTATCAAGTATGAGTTGTAAAATCATAGTCAGGAAACTAAACCATGAGGACTCCTTTTCTAGAGCCTCTTTTGACCACAGTATACTCATTTTAATAGCTGTGCAGAGGAAAGTCTATTTACAGCCTGCTTCCCGGACTCTTTCTCCCAATAAGCAGTTGATTCTCTCACCCTCCATCCCTGTCTCTTTTTCTCTCCTCTACTTTCTCCCTATTTTCAGTCCCTTTCCTCACCTTATCTTGCCGGTCCCTCCTCTTCCATCTTCTTTCTTCATTCTATTAAATGGGCTCCTAAATGACAACCCTCATCATCTGTGCTCAGCCTCTCAATTTCTAATTTCTCTGGCATTTATATATTCTAAAAGATCAGTGATGTGTACTTATGCCAAGGTGAAAAATATAAGCAGCTTCATAAAATCCATCCAGTAAATGCATAAAGTAATGAAGGCACTGTGTCTGCTTTTGTACTGCCAATCTGGTAATATTTGCTCTACTAGAATCAGTGCATCTAAAGTAGGCAATGGTCATGCTCACGACACATATCTAAACCAGAAATCTGGGATTTCACTTGATTCCACAACTCCTTAAATCATGTCGCAGATTATGTATGATTGATTCTAAATTCTTAATGATTTTTTAATCTTCCCATTTCCCACATTTCTGAGTTTAGGCTACCACATTATTCCTGAATTGTATTACTATATTTACCTACAAATTGGCCTTATTTTAAAGATTTTATTTATTTATTTGAGATGTAGAATTACAGACAGTGAGATGGAAAGACAGAGAGAAAAGTCTTTCTTCCGTTCACTCTCCAGATGGCCACAATGGCTGGAGGTGAGCCGATCAGAAGCCAGGAGCCAGGTGCTTCTTCATGGTCTCCCTTGCAGGTGCAGGGGCTCAAGTGCTTGGGCCATCTTCTACTGGTTTCCCAGACCATAGCAAAGGGCTGTATCGGAAGAGGAACAGCCGGTACTAGAACCAGTGGCCATATGGGATGCTGGTGCTGCAGGTGGAGGATTAACCTACTGCACCATGGAGCCAGTCCCCAAATTAATGCCTTCTTAAAGAAGAAACATTGAAGTCATTTCCTCATGATTCAGGCAAAATAACTTTTTGTTTCAATGTATGTGATCATGTTTTTACATCAGTTCTAGCCATCAGTCTGTCTCCATCATATTCCAGATAGTTATAACTCTTTAAAATAATAATACTGTGTCAGTGCTTCTTCTCAACTGGGGTGAGTATCCTTCTTCTTGAATGTTTCTGGAAAATATTTTGAGTGTCATAATATCTAGGGTATATGTTGACATTTAGTGTTATCAGTAGAGGGTGTTTATAGGCCTGAAAACAGTGTATAAATATTCTAATTTCTCCACATCCTTGTTAAAACTTGGTATTTTATTTTATTCTATTTTACCTTATTTGTTAATAGCCATGCTAACAGGTGTAGAATGATATTTCAGTTTGGTTTTGATGTGTATTTCCAGAGTAATTAATGATAATATATTTTCACATATATTTTGGCTATTTGTATGTTTTTTGACAAAATATGAGTTTAAGTCCTTTGTCCATTGCTTACTCACGTTTTTATATTTGTGGGTTTTTTTTCTATTTACTGGTAGGAATTCCTTAAATATTTCAGTTACTTAGACACTTATAAGATACATTTGCAGCAATTTTTCAAATTCTGTGTGCCGCCTCCATATTCAGTTGATTGTTTCTTTTTCTGTGCAGAAGCTTCTTAGTTTGATAAAATCATGTTTTTTCTGCTTTTGCTTTTGTTTTCTGTGCTTTTAGATACAACTTTTATGGAAACAGTATGGAAGTTCCCACCAAATTAAAAAGAGAGTTACTGTATTATCCAACAGTGCCATTATTACAAATGAAGAGAAATTAGGATCTTGAAAATGACATTTGTAACACTCCAACAATTGTAGGATAAGAAAGAAAAAATTCTGTCATATGCTACAACATAGGTGAATTTTGAGTACATTATGTTTTGTGAAATAAGCCAGTCGTGAGAAATGTGTTGCAATATTCCACTTACATGAGTTATCATCTAATGGAAGCAGAGGAGAATGGTGTTTGCCAAGGACTATAGGCAAAGAGAGAATGGTAAATTGCTGTAAGATAAGAATAGAGTTTCAGTCATTCAAGATTAAAAATTTCTCATAGATCTGCTCACTCTACAACATTGTGCACATGGTTAATCATATTGGACTTTTAAAATTTTATGATAAATCCCATGCTATGTGTTTGTTTACACAAGAAATATATCAATTGTGTTAAATATGTGGGACAGGCAGATGTAATGAATAAGAGTCTGTCTGAAATGTCAATAGTGTCAAAACTGGGCAACACTGTGCAGTGGCAAAAAAATA
This sequence comes from Sylvilagus floridanus, assembly GCA_949820135.1. Taxonomy (NCBI): domain Eukaryota; kingdom Metazoa; phylum Chordata; class Mammalia; order Lagomorpha; family Leporidae; genus Sylvilagus; species Sylvilagus floridanus. The sequence goes on along the minus strand of OX463236.1, from coordinate 28,391,402 downwards.
ACAAACAGCATAGATGAGAATTTATGTAGAGTCTTTAGGGCAGATTAGTGGGATGTGGTGAAGTAAATCAAAGTTGAGTTCAAGTTTTTACATGCTAGGTTACTGACACTGGCACAATATTTATAAAATATAAATTTGTTCATTATTATTATCACTAATTTTATATATAAGTGACTTATAGATCTTTAAAGGTGGAAAATTATTGAATAACAAAAGAGAGACTAGAGGAATTTAAAACTACTACATGTGTACATTTAGAATTGCTTCTGCTCCATGACTATTAAATGACCATGGAAAAGATTAGTAATGGAGAAGAGATGAGGATCTATTCCAGCATTGAAAGAACCACTGTAACGACTATAGGAAGAATAAAACATTGGACATCAAAGCAAACAAAGAAGAAACTGAGATAAGAACATTAAACCTAATGGTTTGGCAAGTCCAAGAATCTGTGTGTTCAATTTACAGGGTCATTCATGAAGTGAGCATTTAGCCTAGTGCCTATCCCTCATCAGAGTACCTACGTCTGATTCCCAGTCTGCCTCCTGCCTCCAGCTTCCTGCCAATGCAGACCCTGGTAGGCAGCCGCTAATAAGTCAACTAATTGGGTCCCTGTTACCCACATGGGAGACCTGGATTGAGTTCCTGTCTCATAGCTTCAACCCTCAGCCATTTCTAGTTATTGCAATCATTTGAACCGTGAACCAGAAGAGGGAAACTCGATTTTCTTGTGTGTTTCTGTCTCATAAATAAATAAATATACAAAATTTAAAGGATCACTGTAGCAAATGCAGTGTTCATAAATTTGCTTCAGAAAAATATTTAAGAAATATCTATTTCAGCTATTTAAAAGTATCATTTTTGATGTTGATTTGTATGGGTGCTTTATATATTTTGGATATCAGTCCCTTATCAAAAAACATCATGTACAAATATTTTTGTCCATTCTGTGTGTTTTCTAGTCATTTTTCCTTTGTTGTCTAGATACCTTTTAATCTGAAACATTCCCACTTGTTTAATTTAACATTTCTTGCCTGTACTTTTAATGCTAAATCCAAAAATTTAATTTATTGATTATAAAATATTTTGAACATAGTAAATATTCAAAAAATATCATCAACTTGAGTTTCATTGGTGAGGCTACAGAGGACAATTTTATGACAATAAAATGTTCAGTATGAAGTTAGAGAGTTAAGCCAAAAACTCGTTTCAGAAATTTGGGCAGAGTAACAAGTTGAGTCTTTTGATTCCCCTCTGTTCAGGATTATGTCATCAAATAGTAATAATTTGATCTCCTCATTTCTTATGTGTATGACTTGTTTCATTTTCTTGCCTAAGACTTGCAGAACTGTGTTGAATAAGAGTGTGGCTAGAGTGCACACCCTTATCTGGTTCCAGATCTTAGGGGAACTGCCTCTAGCTTTTCCCCTTTCAATATAATGATGGCTGTGGGACTGTCATAATTAGCTGTGTTGTATTGAAGTATGTTCCTCTCATACCTAATTTGTTCATGTTTTTAAAAGAATACATATTGTACCTTATCAAGTGGTTTCTCTGCACCTATTAGATGATCTCATGATGCTTATCATTCCTTTCATTGATATGAGGTGTCACATTACTAATTTGCATATAGTATGTATGCAAATAATATATTATATTATATAATTATATATATTATATATAAATTATATATACTCTATATATTCTCTGAATCTTTAGGATAAATTATACTTGGTCAAAGTGAATGATATTTTTCATGTGTTGCTGGATTTTATTGGTAGCATTTTTGGAGAGTTTTTGTATCTATGTTCATTGGAATATTGATCTATATTTTTCTGGCTAATGAGTCATCAATTTTGTTTTTATTTTCAAAAAAGCAGCTCTTCATTTAATTAATACTTTATTTTTTTTTAAAAGGGTTATTTCCTTATTTGAAAGTCGATTTACACAGAGAGGGGAAGACACACACACAAACACACACACACATACACACACTGGAAGAGAGAGAGAGAGAGAGAGAGAGAGAGAGAGATACCTTCCATCTACTGGTCTATTACCCAAAGGGCCACAACAGCCAGGCCTGGGCCAGGCTCAAGCCAAGAGCCAGGAGCTTCTTCTGGATCTCACATGTAGGTGCAGGAATCCATACACTTGGACAATTTTCCCATGCTTTCCCAGGTGCATTAGCAGAAAACTGGATTGGAAGTGGTGCAGCCAGGCCTCTAACTGGCACCCAGCACTGCAGGTGGTGGCTTTACCCACTATGCCACATTGCTAGACCACTATTTTGTATTTTTTTAAACTTTTGTTTCTTCTCTAGTTTTATTATTTTTTCCTTTTATTAATTTTCTTTTTTTCAAAATTTTATTTATTTATGTGAAAGTCAGTGTTACAGAGAAAGGGAGAGGCAGAGAGAGAGAGGTCTTCCATATGCTGGTTTATTCCTCAATTGGCTGTAATGGCCGGAGCTGTGCCAATCTGAAGCCAAGAGCCTGGAGCAAGGAACTTCTTCTGGGTCTCCCACGTGGGTGCAAGGGCCCAAGCAGTTGGGCCATCTTCTACTGCTTTACAAGGCCACAGTAGAGAGCTGGATTGAAAGTGGAGCAGCCAGGTCTTGAACCTGAATCCACTGTTGATGGAATGTAAACTGGTATAGCCACTGTGGAAGACAGTATGGAGATACCTTAGAAAGTTGAATATAGATCTGCTGTATGACCCAGCCATCCCACTCCTGAGAATTTATCCAAAAGAAAATGATATTAGCATATGAAAGAGTGAGCTGTACTCCCATGTTCATCTCAGCTCAATTTACAATAGCTAAGATATGGAATCAACCCAGATGTCCATCAACTGAAGACTGGATAAAGAAGTTATGGTACATACAAACTATGGAAAAATACACAGTAGTAAAAAAAATGAAATCCTTTCGTTTGCAAGAAAATGGATGCAACTGGAAACCATTCTACTTAGTGAAATAAACCAGTCACAAGAAGGCAATACCATATGGTGCCTCTAATCTGTGTACCAAATGGAGTACATAATTATAATCATAGGAGCAAAACCCACACTTCGAGATACAATGATTTTGAACAGCCCTTGCCTTGACTGGAGAAACAACATTTATTGTTTATTTGTTTTGTTTTGCTTTTTTCTTTATACTAATTGGTGAACTCTCTACTTAGTTTAGGATTAATTTTATAAGTATGAAAATTAACTGAAAAATTGATCTCTGTAAAAGAGTGGGAAAGGAAGAGGGAGGAGCAAGAAAGGTGGGAGTATGGGTGGGAGTGAGGTAGGGGGAGAAGAATCATCATGCTCCCAAATCTGTACATATTAAATGCATGAAGTTCTATTCTTTAAGCAAAAAAAGTCCCATATATAATTTTTTGGACTTTATGTCTCCCTTTGCATTTATGAAATTTTTTTTATTTAAAGAGCTGCTCCAACATTAGATGAATTTACCTTTATGATGGTAGTATCTTTTTATTGATTGATCCACTGATCAGCACAGAAACACATTGTTTCTTTGAACAGTTTTATCCTTGAAATCTATTTTGTCAGACATCATTATTATATCCATGCTTGCTTTTGATTTCTATTTGCAAGGAACATTTTTTTTATTCTTGTATTTTCAGTCTCTCTGTATCTTTTCTAGTGAAGTATGTTTCTTGTAGGTAGCTTATCGCTGTATTTTGTTTTGTTATCCATTCAGCCAGTTTGTATCTTTTAATTTGGGATTTTGGTTCATTTATATTCAAGATTATTATTGATTAGTCATAACTAAGTCTTGCCAGTTTGCTGCTTAAAATTTAACTCGTTTCTTTTTAATATCCTCTGTTCTTTTTATAGTAGGTTTCATACATTCATACTCTTTCATGATGAAGGTTATTTTTTTGTTTATTTCTGTGTATGGTTATTTTGTCTTGTTATTGTTTTAATGGATGTTTTTTATGTATTTAGGGAGGTTCCCTGAAAAGGTTCCTTTGTGTATTAGTTTGGTAGACTGCTTTGGCAGTTATAAATCTCTAATCGATAAATATTAAGAAAGGATCTCTTGGAAACAGACCCTTTTAGGGCTCTTTGTCACAGGTGCACTCACAATGGAGAGGAGCAAGCACATCGTAAGGAACACATTCAAAGCCGTGCAAAATTGCTTCCTCGTTAATCTTTCAGATCCAGAAGGCATCATGTTCAAAACTAACTGCTATAGCTATATGAATGCTACAACACTTTTGACTGTCTAATGTGCCCTCCAAAAAGATCACCTGCCTTCCAGCAACAGTGTTGCCAGGACTGATAGAGAAGAAAAATATATTGCCTTTTTAATGTCCTGTGTTTTGTCAATTATTCCCCACCCCCCATTGTCTTAGAATGCATGTCATGATTTTAGACTGAGTGATTTATCTCTTAGAGGATAAGATGGAGGACTAAAGCAGTAATTTTTCTATAAAAATATATTTCTGATTCCACATTCATACCTCTCATTGCAGTCATTTATTGGGGTTTTATATGTCATTGCTCTATGAGCTGCTCCGTGAAGCATACCTATTAAACAAGTGTAAATGATATAATGAAACACTAACCATCTGTTTAGTTAATAAATATTATTTAACAATACTTTATTAGATGTTTCATACCCTATGCTAGGTATTATGTTTACAATGACAGAACCAGATTTGGCCCCAGTGTTATGGAGCTTGCAGATTAATCACTCGAAGCTCATGAAACATCAAAATTTTCTTCATGAAGATTGACTAAATCTTATGCATACAGAAAATCTTATTATCTGTAGCCCTTCCTGTGTCTAAATTGAAATGTTCAATAATTTGACTTGCTGTTGATACAGTTACACAGCAGTTATGCTACATAATTGTTGCATCATTGGTTGACCTTCCCTGCACATACTATGCATATGATGACTGTAATTTGAAATTCAGTGAAATTCATGTTTTCATTGTATGAAATAATTATGATTTCTTTGTAAACCACTGAGATTAGTGTGCTTTTCAAAAATATTGTTAACACTAATAAAAGCAAGAGAATTCTAGTTCAAAGTTCTTTATATATCATAACTTTAATTAAAAATAAGAAACAGATTTTTTTTGGGGGGGCAAGATGGCGGAATAGGAAGGCAGCACACTGATAGTCCGGGGAGAGACAGTTTAATAAAAGTGGAGATACTGCAGGTTCAAGGAAGAGTAGGGGAAGAAACAGCAGAGGAAACTCTTCCGGAACTAGTGATTCACAGTGGACCTTCGAGGAGAGTGTGGGAGCCTGCAGATCGGGACACCAGCGGCATACTCAACGCACCAGCGCTGGATTGCGAGGTGAGCCGAAACTCAATAGCCCGAGACACCAGCATGGAAGCGGAAAGAGGAGACTAGAGCGAACAAGGATTGAAACCCTGTGGGGAAAAGTTCACCAGGCTAACTAGAAGAGAGAGAGAAAGAAAAAAGTGACCGATACGGACACAAGTTTCTCTCTTTCCGCCCACCTCTCAAAGGTGAGCAAGACAAAGAGCAGGTGCCATTTAGGACATACGTCATAAGCAGGGTGACCTCAGGTCTGCACCTGCCCTGAGCCTAGCAGAAAAACCTGACTCTGGGCATGGGGGTGAAATAACAGGAGATTAGAACCTAATGAATGTGTGGTGCTAATGAACTGAGACTGTGAAAAAAAGAGACTGTGGGGGAGAGAACTCACGGAATTCACCACGTGAGTACTCTCCAGAGACGCTACAGTTCCATAGCCTTGGTAGCCCAGTGGTGAGACTGCAGGAGAATTTGAACCCACACTGAAGGCCGCAGAGATCCCCTCTGTGGTCCTTGGGAAAGAGCTTCTGATCTCTGGCTCCTGTGGGTAAATAATTTGCCTGCTAACCACCCCCAATTCCATTCAGCTGTGTGGAATTACTTCCCTTTTGAATCAAAAATAAAGAAAGAAACAGAGAGAGATTTACCACGCCTAACCTGGGAGTGTCACCTTTGGCACACCCTCAACCCTGAGGAATCAGAGCTCTCAGGCCACACCCATCTCAAGCCTCTAAGGCTCCATTGAAAGCAGACAGTCCACTTATCTAGAGTCATAGTATAACAAGAAAAAACACCACAGTGAAGAAACCAATATGCCAAACAACAAACGCAAAAACCGAGGTAACAAGAACAAGGAAGATATTATGACACCCCCAAATGAAAAAGACACCCCAATTCAAGATTATGAAGACGATGAGATAGAAGAAATGCAAGAAGCAGATCTCAAAAAATTGATAAGAACACTAAGAAGTACTCAAAAACAAATTCTTGAACTACAGAAATCCTTAATGGACAAGGTAGAAAATCTCTCTCATGAAAGTGAAATATTAAGTAGGAATCAAGCTGAAATGAAACAACTAGTAGAACATGAAACTGTGATAGTGACAAGAAATCATAATGAAGTGAAGAATTCAATAGATCAAATGACAAACACATTAGAGAGCCTTACAAATAGAATGGGTTAAGCAGAAGAGAGAATATCAGACTTAGAAGACAGAGCACAGGAAAATATACAGTCAAATCAAAGAAAAGAAGAGGAAATTAGAAATCTAAAAAATATTGTTGGGAATCTACAGGATACTATTAAAAAACCTAACATTCGAGTTCTAGGAGTTCCTGAAGGCATGGAGAGGGAGAAAGGATTAGAATGCCTTTTTAGTGAGATAATAGCAGAAAATTTCCCAGTTTTGGAGAAGGACAGAGACATCCTAGTACAGGAAGCTCATAGAACCCCTAGTAAACATGACCAAAAGAGATCCTCACCACGACACATTGTAATTAAAATCACCACAGTGAAACAGAAAGAAAAGATCCTAAAATGTGCAAGAGAGAAACGTCAGATTACACTCAGAGGATCTCCAATTAGACTCACGGCAGACTTCTCAACAGAAACCCTACAAGCTAGAAGGGAATGGCGAGACATAGCCCAGGTACTAAGAGAGAAAAACTGCCCGCCCAGAATATTATATCCTGCAAATCTCTCATTTATGAATGAAGGTGAAATAAAGGCCTTTCACAGCAAGCAGAAATTGAAAGAATTTGTTGCCACTCGTCCAGCCCTGCAAAAGATGCTTAAAGATGTGTTACACACAGAAACACAGAAACACGGCCATCAACATGAAAGAAGGTAAACGAAGGGAACCTCACAGCAAAAGATCACAGGGAATTCAAAGCATACATTTTGATAAAGAAATTATGGGACATGTACTCTATAGAATATTATACAGCAGTCAAAAACAATGCAATCTGGTCATTTGCAACAAGATGGAGGAATCTGGAAAACATGCTGAGTGAAATAAGCCAGTCCCAAAGGGACAAATATCATATGTTTTCCCTGATCGGGCGAAAACTCACTGAGCACCAAAGGGGAAACCTGTTGAAGTGAAATGGACACTATGAGAAACAGTAATTTGATCAGCTCTTGTGCTGACTGTTGTTGTACAATGTAATGCTTTATCCATTTTAGTAATTTTTTATTTTAGTACTAATGGTTGAACTCTGTAATTAATAAACAATTATTCTTAGGTGTTTAAATTTTAACTTAAAAGTGATCCCTGTTAAATATAAGAGTGGGAATAAGAGAGGGAGGAGATGTACAATTTGGGACATGCTCAATCACGTGCCCCAAATGATGGAGTTAGAAATGTGCCAGGGGATTCCAATACAATCCCATCAAGGAGGCATGTACCAAGGCCATCTCACTAGTCTAAGTGATCAATTTCAGTTCACAATTGATCACACTGATAGGTCTAGGAGTCAAAGGGATCACACAAACAAGACTAGTGTCTGCTAATACTAACTGATAGAATCAAAAAGCGAGAGAATGATCCAACATGGGAAGCAAGATACACAGCAGACTCATAGAATGGCAGATGTCCTAAATAGCACCCTGGCCTCAGAATCAGCCCTTAAGGCATTCAGATCTGGCTCAAGAGCCCATGAGAATATTTTAGGCATGGAAAGCCAAGACACTCTGGAAAAACAAGAAGACCTAAATGAAAGATCTCTGTGAGTGAGATCCCAGTGGAAAGAATGGGCCATCAAAGAAGGAGGTACCTTTCTCTGAAGAGAGGAGAGAACCTCCACTTTGACTATGACCCTGTTGGAATAAGATGGAAGTCGGCAAACCCTAAAGGCTTCCATAGCCTCGGCAACTCATGACTAAAGCCTAGGGAGATTACTGATGTCATAAACAGGAGTGTCAAATTGTTAAATCAACTTCAGGAGTCACTGTGTACTTACGTCTCATGTGGGATCTATCCTTAATGTGTTGTCCAATGTGAAGTAATGCTATAACTAGTACTGAAACAGTATTTTTACACTTTGTGTTTCTGTGTTGGTGCAAACTGATGAAATCTTTACTTAGTATATACTGAATCGATCTTCTGTATATAAGCATAATTAAAAATGAAAAAAAACTTGGTGTTAAATTGAAATTGCATAGAAAATTAATCAATTTAAAAATATATATCATGTAGGATCTCTGCCCTTAATGTGCTATACATTGTGAATTAATACTATAACTAGTACTCCGACAGTATTTTTCACTTTGTGTTGATATGTGAGGGCAAACTGTTGAAATCTTTATGTAATATATACTAAACTGATCTTCTGTATAGAAAGAGAATTGAAAATGAAAAAAAAAATAAAAAACAAAGTTCCTAATAACACTCTTACATGACAGCATGTTAATTTTAAACAATCAGAATATTGGACTCAGGTAGCATTGGTTGTTAGCACAAATTCCCTAAAACTTGAAGAGAGTTCTGTGTGAATAATGCATATCAAAGAGTCTGACTCATTTATAATGGTAAGTTTCACACAGTAGGCAGTGACTATCAAACAACATATTTTTCCTGTTGCGTAATAGGATAGAATGTTACCAGTTCCAATTCAAAGCCCTTCCCAGGCAGGAAGGACATCTTCTTAATAATTCATCCCTGTTTTACAAAGTTGTCTGGGAATAAGTTTATGCATTGGGTTGTAGGAAAATATACAGTGCCAAGAAGTTGAAATGATTATTTTACCCAGTGTTCTTATGCAGCATTATCATATACAACAACATGGTCACCAGGATTTAGGGTCATTCTGATTATTCAAATACAATAGATTGTTAAATGTAGTTCTCCCTATTATCTCAGTGCTGTCAGAACCTTAAAAATTGGAGAATAGGGCAACAGGTTGCAATAACTCCACATTATAAAATGAAATAAGGGGAATCATCCCATCCATTTAGGACATGTTAAGAATGTGAAAAAAATCTGGTTCCACTTGGATTTACTAATTATTACTTCCAGTTTACATAAAGGTTGAAAACACCAGGAGAGTTTTCTTTGGAAAGGATTGTTAATGTGCTAGAGTCTTCTCTCTTAAAGGGCAAGACAATGATGCTTCCAGTTCTCTTTTGTTCAGGAGGTCATTCAGAGGAAATAATCATAAAGCTTCTTAAGTATACCCTGGAGCTTGAGGAACAGAGGGTTTTATGTTTGACTCAAGTATTAAGGCTTAAACAGTCATAAGCTGTGGTTAGACATACCTCCCCCTGCAGGGAGAGTCTACAAAAATGCCCATAAGAGATCTTTCTTTTTACAAGGCAAGCTGCACCTCTCCAGGTGCTGTCCCTGAAGATACAAGGCAGAGATAGCAGTGCCTCATCTTAGAAGAATGTCATCCATGGGAGTGAGCAGATGCTTCCCATGGAAGGGTAGACGGCTGCAGGCCCAGAGGCTGAGGGAAGGGTCTCAAAGTGGCTAGCTTGGCAGGTAAAGCAAACACACACAGGCATTTTCTATTGGGGTAGCATAAGGACCTCCAAAAGTGACCCATGAAATAGGGTACATCAGTCATATATGAACACACAGATCTGGTCGTCTGACTACAGATTCCCTCCCCAGTTCCATTGCAATCCAGGATTCAGTTAGAAGCAACCTTCTGGAACAGGCATTGTGTATCGTGGTTAAGATACCACTTGGCATGTTTGTGTCCCATTTTACAGTGCTTGGATGTCATTCTCTGCTCTTTTTGGGATTCTAGCTTCCTGCTAATGTGAACCCTAGGAGGGAGTAGCTGAGGCTCAAGTACTTGGATCCTTGTCACCCACAAAGGCGAACTGGATTGGATACTCAGCTCTTGGGTTTAACTTGACATGGCCCTACCTGTTGGCAGGCATTTGGGGAATGGACCATCTCCATCTACCAGTCTGTTTTTCTCCATTCCTCTGCCTTTCAAATAAATGTAAATAAATAAATATTTTTTTAAAAAAGCATTAAGTGAGTGAGGGATTAAGTGCAATTTGAAGAAACAAGTGCCCAGCTAAACTCTCCTTATCATCCCTTCCCAGGCAGGTGTTATAGCTGTGTCAAGAAGAAAACTTTAAACTGGAAAAGAGTTGGATGTTGTGATAGCATTCAGAATTCTCTTGACTACTCTCATATGATTATTTATATGACTTGAAAAGGCTGGACGGGCTATGGAGACAGTCTGACATTTAATCCAGTGGCAGGGAATAAGGACTCCAGAGAGAGGACCTAAATGGCCGACGTCAGGAAATGTGAAAAGGGAGTTTGTATTTTCACCCAAATGAGCACAAACGACTTAAAAAAGTAATTAGGAAGCCAAAAGTGATCACTTTTTCAGATTCCATTCCCAATCATTACTGGAATGTTAGTATTGCTAATTATATAGACATTATTTTACTTCCTCAATATTTTGCATGAAGCCTTAAGATCAAAACAAAACACAGTCAAGCATTTGATTTTTTTTTTACTAATGTGTGTACTTTACAAAACTACTTATGCTGGAAGGGGCATGAGCTGAACTCGACTTAGGTTCATTTCTTTGATTTGATCTGTTTGAAAAATACAGAGATTTAACAAAAAGATTTATTGAATCCATGTTAAGTTATAATCTACTGAAAATGTCTTTCAATATATTACAATGTGGAAAAATCACACATGCATAATACATTGTTAAACAGAAAATCTGGAAACTGGTGGTATTAGTGAACATTCAGGGACATAAATACTCAGTAATTGAAATAAAAAAAAAAACTTCAAAATAGAGAGCTTTTAAGTAGCAAGAAGGGATTTATTGCAAGGAATTGTTAAGAATAAAGAAAATGAACAACAGCCACTATTTGCATGGCTGGGACATGCCCCCAAAGGAAGGAATCAATCCAGAAGATCTCCTTCTCACTGTGGTCAACCAGGACTCACTGCAAAGAGCACTACTCCAGCTCTGGGTGGCAGAAAATCCTCCTGAGCCGTCACAGGCCAAAGCACCTGCCTCACTATGAAGCTGTTGGAACGTGCAGCAGTGCATGCCACTGGCTGCCTCACATCATGCAGCTGCGACATCATGGAAAAAAGAAAACGGAAGCTCTCCAGTCAGGAAGTCCGTTTCTCGGCCAATGTCCTGCCGGCGCCATCTACTGGCAAGGTTTCAACATCTTGTCAGCTGGCACAAGAGTTCACAAGCAATGAAAAATGTTTTTAGAACTGAGCTGCAATAAAGTGCTAACTGACATGTCCACATTAGGGTAGAAATGTGTAATGTATGACACTATTACAGATGGAAGGATGGGTAGACAGGCATATAAATATAAATGTTTTGGCAATAGAAAGCAAAAATGTATTACCTCATGCTATAAATTATGTATTACATATTATGTGAAGTAAGGACAATATAAAATACTAATGTCTTTAACAATTGGAAAAGGAGTGGAAAACGAAGGGGACTAACATCATCAGTGATATTTTTTGTGAGACAAAATGAATTTTCAATCTATTAAGATATACCTCATTAATACAAATGTGAATGAAATGCATGCACAGAATTTTTTGTATTTTCCAATTTATGCACAGATTCCAATTTTTTGGTATCAAAGTAAGCCTTTTAATCCTACTTTCCATGAGTGCTTTTAAGCACTATCATGCAATGGGATATTTAAGGACTTCTTTTAAGGATTTTTTTATTTGAGAAGCAGTTACAGACAGAGAGAGGGAGAGACGGAGAGAGAGAGAGGTCTTCCATCTGTTGGTTTGCTCCCCAGATGGCCTCAATGGCAGATCTGAAGCCAGGAGCCAAGAGTCCCCCAGTGGCTGCAGGGGCCCAAGCACTTGGGTCACCTTCCATTATGTTCCCAGGCCATTAGCAGAGAGCTGGATTGGAAGACGAGTAGCCAGGACACGAACCAGCTCTGCTATGGGATAGTGACATCATGAGTGGCGACTTAACCTGCTGTTGAATGCTGTCCCCACTAGAACATAATTTTGACGTGTAAAATAAGATTCTTTGAGTTTGTGTGAGTATGTTGGTCTCACTAATTAATGAAAATATCATAAGCACACTATTATTTTCTCTACCGAAATTACTTTCTTTGAAAGACTGTGTCTGAAAACTAAAATGTACAATTAATTTTCTAAAACTGTATCTCTTGCAAAGATGTTGTTAAATCCCATATTTTCTTGGCTTGTGAGGATTGGTGCTGGCATTGTGGTGCAATATGTAAAACTGCCGCCTGCAATGCCAGCATCCCATGTGGGTTTGGGTTCATGCCCCAGTTGCCTCATTTCTGATCCCAGTCCTTGCTAATGGCCTGGAAAAAGTAGCAGAAGGTCACCCAATTGTTTGGGCCCCTGCTACCCACATGGGAGACCCAGATGAAGCTCCTGGCTCCTGGCTTTGGCCTGGCCCAGTCCTGGCCATTGTGACCATCTGCAGAGTGACCCAGAAGATGGAAGGTCTCTCTGTGTCCTTCTTTCTATAACTCTGAGTTTCAAACAAATAAATATATCTAAAGGAAAAAAAAAAAGAATGTTAGGGTCTAGTTTCTCTGTCTAGATGGACTCGATTGAAGCAAGTGTTACCCAAATGCGTTCCAGGAATGGCTACAGCACTGTCATTGACAATATTTTAGAAAATAACTTCATCAGCATTACCTAAGACCTCTTAAATGAGAATGTTTGAGCTCTGGGCCTGTAATAATCTGTGTTCCAAGGAATTGCGAAGTAATCGTGATCCATACTAATGTGTAAGGACCTCTGAGGAGTGTTCCTCTCCAAAGTTTTTCAAAAATTCCTTGAACTCTGTGGAATATTTAATAAATATCTTATTTTAAAATCTATGTTAATTTAACTTGTTCTGAAACAGTTCTGGTGTAGTTTCCTATTCATTTCTGTCCTGTCCATTGAAAAAATAGATTGCAAATATTTTTATTTTCTGTAAGTTATAAAAAAAACACCTAATTGACTTGAGTTTAAACACTAAGTAAATAGACTAAATTCTATTACTTAAAGCTTAACAATGAAATCATTAAAAACCTTATTCTGGTGCAAAAACACATATCTTAACTTTTTGATATTTTATGAATCAGTGTTTCAAATAATATGCACAGATATATGTGAAACATACATGTGATTCTGTGTACACTCACTGCTATGGTTTGAATATTAGTTTGGGTGTCCCCCAAAGACCCATGTATTAAAAAAGCCCCGTGTTTTTATATTGATGATAAAATGATTAATGGTAGAAACTTAATCCAACTATCATGTCTGAATGTAGGGGCCACTGAAAAGAGATTAGATTAGGTAAGTTTAAGTTGCTGAGTAGAGCTACTGTGATTGAATATGGTATATTGTAATTGAATAATGATATATATAGGCAGATTTGTATTTCCATGTCTCTCTGATTGCTTGTTTGTCATGTTATCCATTCTCCATGGGTTCTAAGTCATTGCCAAACTCTGGCTGCATCAGATGCTGAATCACTGGGGTCCACTTCATGGTGGATTGTGGATCTCCAAAGCCACAAACCAAAATAAACCTCCTTACTTCTTAGTAACTTGTCCTAGATATTACATTATCGTAAAAGTAAGCTGACAAATATACACAACATATGCACACACACAGAGACACTGCTTTATCTTCAATAGAAATATTCTGGCCAGTGCTGCGGCTCAATAGGCTAATCCTCTACCTTGCAGCGCCGGCACACCAGGTTCTAGTCCAGGTCGGGGCGCTGGATTCTGTCCCAGTTGCCCCTCTTCCAGGCCAGCCCTCTGCTACGGCCCAGGAGTGCAGTGGAGGATGGCCCAAGTGCTTGGGCCCTGCACCCCCTGGGAGACCAGTGTAAGCACCTGGCTCCTGGCTTTGGTTCAGCGCGGTGCACCGGCGCACCGCGCAGACAGCGGCGACCATTGGAGGGTGAACCAATGGCAAAGGAAGACCTTTCTCTCTGTCTCTTTCTCTCACTGTCCACTCTGCCTGTCAAAAATAATAAAGAAAAAAGAAAAAAAGAGAAATATTCCACTTTATATGTCAGACAGTCTAAAGATTTTGCACATTTTCCAGATAGAGCGTTGAAGCAAATACCAGGATGAAACAATCCAATCTTACTGTGATGTGTTAAAATTGAGCATTTTTATTTATTATCATTAACATACTAGAGCATTTATTTACATTTAAAGAACAGCATAATGAGCATCCACAATCTAATTTTTAATTTTGCCACATTTACGTGACCTATGTTTTTTTTCTGAAATATTTTAAATAAAATTTCTTGTGGCTACATGAATATTGAATTTTTTAAAATGTTTTTATTGTAGTATTGATATAAAGACAACAGACTTAATGGAGTGAAACTTTAGTGTGTGAATTCAATTTTTTGTTTGTTCTGTTGGAAAAATCTTCCTTGTCGCATTAAAAGATTTCTCTATATCCTATAAAAGTCTTCCTATTGAGTAGAATTTATTTTTAGTTGATAATCAGATAGGTACAGAATTCTATAGGGTAATGGCTGCAAGCTTCTTAAGGTGATATTCCTGGAAGCAATTCAATGATCTACATGGCATTCCTTTTTTCTTTTTCATTCTTTTCTTCATCACCGATGATATATTCTATTTAAGACTTTCAGATGGTATTTCTAGGAGACAGCAACCTTCTACGTAACTTTGTTATTCATTCAGATTGAACTAACCTGCTAAGTTATTCAAGAATCTTTGTATCTGTACAATATCTCATTACAAACAAACTTATTCTCTCTAGGCCTATTTTATCCTGATGTTTGCCATTGTGGGCAGGAGAGAAGACCAAGCTGACCTCCTACCCTGAGCTGACATATCTATTTTGGTGCTACTTCACAATGCTCAGATTCTGTGTTAGGCAGTTGCCACACCTCCCCAGGCATCTAGTTGCAATCTGTCTAGTGTCAGTTTTTCAGAGTCTAGATTCAAGTCTGGTGTGCATTGAAGTTTCATCTGCAGCATTGAGGCTAAGTCTAGCTGCCATCTATTAACAGAGCTAAAAACAGCATATTCCATTTGTCATTCTTATTTTGTTTTTGATATTACTTAAACCAAAAAGGAGTATATTTATTCATGATATTTGCTTCACTGAGAATGGTAGAGAGCCCCATCCATTTCTAATGAATTGAACCTTTAAAATTTCCACAATGAAAAGACAATTTCCTTTTTGTCTACCAGATTTAAAGAACGAAGTTGTCTTTAGATTTTCATTCCATTTTTATTGCTATTTTTATTCTATCCATTAAGGTTTTGTATTATGAAAAGAATTCAGGCACCAAGGCCACAAATACAGATTTCCATGGTGAACTTGCTGTTCTGCTACTTTTAAGCATTTATAGCAATAGTGGTCTTTGTATAATACTAACCCTAAAAGAATGTGTCAGGGACTTACAGGGTGACAATGTTGAACCTATACATATAACTTATCTGCAGACATTGAAAGGCTACAAGAATTCACAAAGAATGTGCCTGCTAGCAAGGTACATTCTGTCTTCTTAGCACAAGCATTGGATATTTTTCCTTCAACTAGTTCTCATGTCAACATCTCAATTCCAAAATTCTATTATTTTAAAAGTTTCTTCATTTCTGCAGTCATTGCAGAATGCACTTTCCATTTGTGTTTGTAGATGCCCAAACTACAGAAAGTCATCTTGCATTTTGAAAATGCAAAGCCAGAAAAGTCACATTTGTCCAGAAATTAAGATTGTCCTGACTCGTGGCAGAAATAGAATCATTGGACAGCTGTTGTCACAAAATTCCTGCCCTAAAATGTTTCCGTATCAGAGCTGGAATTGTATGGGATGTAAGCATACCCAGTGTTAACATTTATCATATTTTTTCTTTTATGCCTTTGTTATCCCAGTCTTCAATTTCCATTTTATCTTTTTCTCACTTGCCATGGTTGACATGGCTGGCTGGCAGTTTCTTGGGTTGTGCAATATTTTCAATGTTTTGCTGATTTCTCCCAACCTGCATGTCTATTTCCCTCACACTACATTTTGAGAAAACATATCCAAGTTACATTTCTATTTGAAACAGGCAAAAATGTACAAATTGACTTGTAGAATAATGCCATATGCACAAAGCAGATTCCATATGAAGGATATGACAGTCTCTATTATTTTCAACACAATTTAACAGCAGTTGTTACCTACTGGGATTACAGCAACATTGATAGGGAAGAGGGTTTGGAGAAAGATCTTTTTATTTATTTATTTATTTATTTTTGGTTATTTGACACACAAAAAAAATTTGGACATATAAAATAAAATTTAAAAATGTATAATGAAAGAAAGTATTTCCAATGAAAGTTCATTCACTTTGGTAAGTCTGTACAAAAAAAATGACTAAAAGATTTTTTTGCAGTTCTCTATATGGCTGCTCTTTCTGGCAGCATAGTCTGACCCCTCCTACAGAAGAGGGATTCTAAGAAGGACTGTGGTAAATAGGAAATTTTCTTTTTGCCTACATTATGTTAATTTGGAGGTTGCTTACCCAGTAGGTGGGGATAAAAATCTCCCAGTCTGTCTTGTCTCTGTGTCTCTTTCCATATAAAAGTGAACTTCATAAAGTTCATTAAAATGAAATTAAGATGTTTATTTTGGTGCAAATATTTTGAAATCCATGTTTTTATTTCATAATGCAGATTTACTATGAACTCTTTGGAGATCCCTGTATGTGTGTCTCAGAATTATGAATTGAATGTTTAATATTATGAAAATATTCTGCTTTCTCTGTTTAATACTTCCTGACCTAAAATTCACTCTGTTTGATATTCAAATTTATAATCCTCACCCTTTTTTGAACAATTTTACTTTTAAGTATAACACATAAAAAGGAAAGTACTGAAAACTCAAAAGTGCACCTGGGTATATTTTTGCAAAGTGATCATACCCATGTTATTCCCATGCTTATCAAGTTATAGAGCACTGTTGGGACCTAAGAAAACTTCTCTGTGCATTCAATAGGCTGTATTATTATTTTACTTGGTTAGAAGATTTTCTCTAGCATGATATATAATTTAATGATGAATCTGAAGGTTATGAACTAATGTTTCTCTTTTTTGCTGCAATATATGTCTGTTAATATAAAGTGATATTGTGTGGCATCATGAATGCATGTATTAAACTCCCTTTAGGCCCTTTGATAGTGCTGTTGGCTTAGGTCTTAAGCATGAAAGGAAATACTATGTCTAGAGCATGTTTATTTTCATGACAAAGTATTTGTTTCTCTTTTTAGTATGCCAGAACTCCAATGTAATCAATTTACTACCAATTATCCAAATTGATTCTCCATGGGTGGTGAGGTATTGGGTTTAGCATTGATTTTTGTTGTGGGCAAATAAGACATTTGGTTGCAACAATTCAGAAACACTGTAAGGGATCCTTTGAATCACTTCTATCCATGTCATCATGTTTATTACTTCATTCATGTATATATTATGTCACCTTGTGGTCACTGAAGTCTATTGGCAGAGCAGTGTTGCCTGAAGGTTGTATATCAGTTCTATGATGAAGATCACCACACATTGTTTTATGCCCACAGGTTCAATTCTTGCCTCAAATTCAGTCCTCTATTATCAAGATCTTTTATCCCTCTTCCTTCTGGATCATCACTTAAGTGAGCAAACATTCACCGCACTGTCACTCAGAAGTTTATATCCTAAGCCTCAACCAGTCCTCTTTCCATTCAAAGTTGATATTCAGGTACACTGTACTAATCTCTGCTCTCAGTGAATAGAATGCTTCAGCAGCATCTGTACTGGGTACATCTGAGGGGGTGTGCAGTCACAACCCACTTATTGAGCTGATTATTCATGAGAAATTTAGAGTCCTCCTCTGTTATCTGACCATAAGTGATGTTCCCAAGAATCCACAAGAGGGCACTGAATGGGAACCTTCTATGCACTGTGTTCCAGTGTCAATGATGATATCTAGGCTAGCTACTCACATGGCTTGCTTGTGTTCTCCAGTCCTGTTACTGTTGGATTCTGGATGCACATTTCCACATCATGATGTAGCTCTTCTGGTCTTCCTCAATGCCATGGCCTAATGAGTTAGAAAACCGAGTTCACAATAAGTAGTAATTCCCATATTACCCATTGTATTCCATGTCAAGAGTGCTATTTCAATCAGTCTCCATTAACATGCTAAGAAGTGCTTTTTAATTACTTGTATAATTAAACACTGCAGATAGAATGCCATTGTCAAGAAATCTAATCTCTGTATTTTAATTCTATTTACTATTTCTACCACTTGTCTGAAATGTACCAGCCAATATCTTTCTTTCCAAGAATGTAACATCCTGGTACATATTGGTGAACATTCTGAAAGTCATTCCAATGTCTTATGCCAGAAATTATCTGTAGCTCTTCTAACACAGGTGATGAGATTCCCATTGCCAACTGGAGGGTGGACAATGCACATAAAATCCAATATTAACATCTGCTCTTTTTCATTACTACTTTCTAGCTACATTTGCCAAAATTGGAATCTGTCTGGGAGTAGATGATGAAAAAGAGGATTTCATGGAGGAGTGCTTAGTTTTGATACATATAGGAGAAGAATGACAGAAGCAGGTTTGGGCAGGAAAAAATAGTGGACAGTCCAAAGGAAGGGCATAGGTTGCTGGGTGAAGACTGCTGAAGCTTTGAGATGCTTTCATATCTTCCCTGAGTTGGGACATAAAGGTGGTGCCTCTATATTCGTAATTTGAATGGTAATTGAGTGTAGGCTCTTCTGCAACAACTATGACTTTGAGCAATTTGGTTATTTTTTGACTGAGGCAATTTCCAAAGGGGTTCACAGATAAAGGATATTTCCTGACAATGACAGCACCTCCTGTGGCAATGACTCCTTCATTCATCAAGGAAGTCTTGGTAGGGTCATTGCAGTGTATCTTTTACATGCATTTTGGGTTTCTTTTGTCTGTAATAATATATACAACTGCACACATGTTCCCAGCATAGAAACTTCTCTGATAATTTTTCTTCATGAGGAAATTCATCTTCCTAACAGTTTACATCCTTTTCCTTGTACTCTTAAGATTTTGCAGGTGCTGTGTTACTTCTTTCCTTCTTTATTTCCATAGGAAGAATTTGTTTTCTCTGATCCTGTGTTTACTAGATCCTCTTGCTGTTAAGGATTGATAAATTAACTGTTTCTGGACAGCCTGTTTTTACAATGGCAATTGTTTTTTTCTTGTTTTTAGTAACCACAAACACACACTGCTTTCTGAAAATCTGGCTTATTTGTTTGGCTTTTAGAATAATCTTCCACTGGGTAGAAAGGGCTCCTGCCAACATTCTCTGCCAACGACCTGCTCACTTTATACTTTCTTACACCTTGCTTCTCTTTTTGCCTTTAGGTTATGTTTCCTCCTCAGATATTGTAATTTGTGATATGTTCCATCTGGAATCTGTTCTCAATTTCTCTCCAATTTCTTGTAAACATATTTTGAATGTGTGCTATTGCTCTTGGCTCTCCATAATAAAGTATAGTTTTATCAAAAAATAAGTTGAATTTTTATATTTCCTATCATTTTATATTTTGAGAACAATTTCTAGGAAGACAGGGGGAAATGTCCAATTTTCCAACCTGTATAAATTCTGGAGGTTGAATAATATGATATATATTAAAATAAGCTGCCTAAACTCTTTCTCCAGGTGTAATTAGAGTTCTATTCTAAATAAGGCTGAGAAAAACTGGCAGTCTTACAATACTAAGTAGTTGAAGCCATTAGCCTGGCATTTATACTGGCCTTTCTTTATAATCTTTAAAGAATCATATTATCTCAGTATGTATTTTGTTGTATGTTCTGCTTTCTATTATATTTTCTAAGTATTTATTGTAGATACATAACTATACTATCGATTTTTGTTAGTTATATGTGTATCTGACAATCGTGTTGAACTCTTATTTGTTAATGATTACTGTTGATACTTTTGTTTTTATAAGTTGTTTGATTTCTTTCAGAATCTCACTTTTACTTCTTTATTTCTTCCAAGATTATGTGGGACCATTATAGTTTTTCTTGGTCTTGCTACACAAAAGCAGGCATCCCAGTGCTACTCCTATATTTATGATGCTGGTAACTATATTAGGCCCTACTTACTACCAATTCTGAACATAATTAAAATTTCTGAGATGATGGAACCTATCAAATGTTTTTAACATTAATATACAATGTATTATTAATTCATTCATGATAAGTTGACAAAATTCCTTTTGTTAAAATCTTTTAATACATATGGTAGAACCTCTGACATTAGGATGGATGCACTTTAAAAATAGAGAGAGGAGGGTGGACATTGTGGCACTATGAGTTAAGCTGCCTCACAGAACACCAGTATCCTATTTACAAATGTCTGGATATGAGTCCTGACTCTGCTTATGATTTAGCTGCCTGATAATATACCTAGGATGCAACCGATGATGGTGCAAGAATTTTGGTTCCTGCGGCCTATGTGGGAGACAAAGATGGAGTGTCTATCTACTGGTTTTGGCCTCTGCTAGACTTGGCTCTTGCTGTTGTTTGAGGAGTTAACCAGTGGATGGACAATCTCTCTGTCTTTCTCACTCTCTTTCTGCCTTTCAAATAAATAAATAAAATCTTAAAATTTTTCAAAGATGGATTCAAATTGATAATATAATAATTTAGAATTATTGCATTAGTGATCACAAGAGAATAGATTTTCTTTAATGTATTTTTAAAAAATATTTATTTATTTGAAATTCGGAGTTATACCAAGAGAGGGGGAAGGGAGAGAGAGAGAGCGTGTGTGCTTCTATTTGCTAGTTTACTCACAAATGGCCTCAAATTATTAAAATTTTATTTTTAAAAACTTTTATTTATTTATTTGAAAGGCAGAGTATAACAGTGGGAGAGGCAGAGACAGAGGCAGAGGTGAAGAAAGAGAGAGAGAGAAAGAGAGAGGAAGAGAGAGAGAGAGAGAGAGAGAGAGAGAGAGAGAGAGATCTCATTTGCTGATTCATTCCCTAAATATCAACAATGGCCAGGGCTGGGCCAGACTGAAGCCAGGAGCTAGGAATTTCATCTGGGTCTCCTACATGGGTGCCAAGGCCCATGTACCTGTGTAATCTCCCACTGCTTTCCGAGGTACATTAGCAGAAAGCTGGAAATGGAAGATATGGAAGTGGAGTATCCAGTACTCGAACTGGCACCATGTGGGATGTCAGCATTGCAGGCTTCAGATTTTCTGACTATGCTACTGTGCTGACCCTAGGGAAAGCTCTTTTGCAACATAACCAACTTCTTATGAATATTTGGCTATTGGTTACTCCAAAGACACAAAACTGGGTTTTACTTCAATAGTCTTAAAACTCTGTAAGTATTTAATTTGATGGAAATAAAGCAAACTTTAATGTTTCTAGATGCATTTAGACTTTTGAATCCTGTATGTGCACCCGAGTATGTGTGTGTGTAAGTTCCAGTCTGAGATATTGCCTTGTCACCCATGAACACTGCTTTGGCACAAAGAGTAATCACAGATGTTAACTGTAATAGAAAATTAAAGCAAAAATCCATTCAGATTCAGTTTTTATATACCATGAATAAAATTTAAAACATATGGAGAGGCCAGCGCCGCAGCTCACTAGGCTAATCCTCTACCTTGCGGCACTGGCACACTGGGTTCTAGTCCCGGTCGGGGCGCTGGATTCTGTCCCGGTTGCCCCTCTTCCAGGCCAGCTCTCTGTTGTGGCCCGGGAGTGCAGTGGAGGATGGCCCAAGTGCTTGGGCCCTGCACCCCATGGAAGACCAGGAGAAGCACCTGACTCCTGGCTTCGGATCAGTGCAGTGTGCCAGCCGCAGCGGCCATTGGGGGGTGAACCAACGGTAAAGAAAGACCTTTCTCTAAGCCTCTCTCTCTCACTGTCCACTCTGCCTGTAAAAAAACAAAACAAAACAAAACAAAACAAAACAAAACAACATATGGAGAAGTTTAGATGGAGATTGTTCACCTGGCAGTCCTAGGGATTTTTATCAATTTGTCCCCTTTTCCATGGACAGAGTAAAAATATTCATCTACCAAAAAAAGACCACCCTAATAAAACTGCATTAATGAGTATAAATACCATAATTAAACGTACTTCATTGCTGTAGTGGGATGAGGTTATATTTTTTACTACTTTCCCCCTTCAAATTAAGCATATGAGGAAAATATTTCGTTGAATTGAGAAGCAGAAAAATATTGAGCAATTTTATGCATATTTTAAATGCCAGGGTCCATTAACAATCAAAGAGCCATTTGGGAGCATTTAGAATGTTTAGCAGAGTGTTTGAGTGATAAGTTTTTTGAAGTTTTATTTAGTTGACAGCTGTAACATTAGAGAAGTAAGATGGTCCAAGACTGAATTCTTTTTTTTTTAAACTTTTATTTAATGAATATAAATTTCCAAAGTACAGCTTATGGATCACAATGGCTCCCCCCCATAACTTCCCTCCCAACCGCAATCCTCCCCTTTCCCGAAAGCTCCCTCTCCCTTTCCATTCAAATCAAGATTCATTTTCAATTCTCTTTATATACAGAAGATCAGTTTAGTATATATTACATAAAGATTTCTACAGTTTGCCCCCACATAGCAACACAAAGTGAGAAATACTGTTGGAGTACTAGTTATAGCATTAAATCACAATGTACAGCACATTAAGGACAGAGATCCTACATGATATTTTTTGAAAATTGATTAATTTTCTATGCAATTTCCAATTTAAAACCAAGTTTTTTTTTTTCATTTTCAATTATCTTTATATACAGAAGATCAATTCAGTATATACTGAGTAAAGACTTCATCAGTTTGCACCCACAGAGAAACACAAAGTGTAAAAATACTGTTTCAGTACTAGTTATAGCATTACTTCACATTGGACAACACATTAAGGACAGATCCCACATGAGACGTAAGTATACAGTGACTCCGGTTGTTGACTTAACAATTTGACACTCTTGTTTATGGCATCAGTAATCTCCCTAGGCTCTAGTCATGAGTTGCCAAGGCTATTCGGATCTGGCTGATGAGCCCATGAGAGTATTTTAGGCATAGAAATCCAAGACAGTCTGGGAAAACAAAAAAAAAAAGAAGACCCAAATGAAAGATCTCTGCGAGTGAGATCCCAGTGGAAAGAATGGGGCCATCAAAGAAGGAGGTACCTTTCTCTGAAGGGAGGAGAGAACTTCCACTTTGACTATGACCCTGTCGGAATAAGATCGAAGTCAGCGAACCCTAAAGGCTTCCATAGCCTTGGCAACTCAAGACTGAATTCTTAGAAGAGAACTTCTGGGTATTCCAAAATGTCTTCTTTCCTGGGGATAGTGGGCTAATATTATTCAATTATACTCGTATTTAGTGGACTATATTGATCTATATATCAACATCAGTTTTGGAAGGTCATTTTTAATAAGAGAGAGATGTTTCATGCTAGCAGTTGGGATACCAGGTGCTCAGACATTATGGCTTGAATATTCCAATGATCCCACCACATAAATTCATAACAAAAACCTGAGATAAGTAAATTTAACCTTTTTAAAAAGATTTATTTGTTTATTTAAAAGGCAGAATTACAGAAAGGCAGGAGAGGGAGAGAGAGAGAGAGAGAGAGAGAGAGAGAGAGAGAGAGAGAGAGAGAGGTCGGTCTTCTATCCACTGGTTTACTCCCAAATAACTCCAACAGCCAGAGTTGAGCTGATCTGAAGCCAGGAGATAGGAGCTTCTTCCAGGTCTCCCATATGGGTGCAGAAACCCAAGTATTTGGGCCATCTTCTACCGATTTTGCAGGCTGTAGCAGAGTGCTGGATCAGAAGTGAAGCAGCCAGAACTTGAACCCGCATCCATATGGCATGCTGGCACTGCAGTCGGTGGCTTTGCCTGCTATGTAGAGCGCTATCTTTAAAATTTAACCTTCAATATCCAATCATTTTAGGAGTTGTCTCCTGTGGGGACCCATGGATAGGCCTGCCATGGGACCCCCCATGCTGGGCTTGGCTTATAGCAGTAATGCGGCTGTAGCAGCTGATTGAACTTTCCATCTAGTTGAGGATTGTGGTAAACAACAAGATGGCGCTGATGCCCTGCCTGCTGCGTGACTCCACAGCTGATCGTGATCAAGTGCCGGATTGGAGAGCTCTGTGCATGGACTGTAATTGATTGACTGTGATTGGTTGAATTCTGGATACAAGCGGAGAGCGAGAGAGAGAAGGGGGCATGCCAGCTTCCCCCTTAAGGAACATGCGCGCCATCTCTCCTCCTTCTCCCGGTCCCCCACTCTCTTTCCCACTCCTTCTAAGTAAAAGTCTTTTGAAGACGATTAGCTGCGAGAAGCGTCGTTCCTTTTGCGGCCGAAAGAGCTGACAGTCTCCCTTCACATGGGAAGAATAATATGACACTCAGTGCAATCGGTTGGCAAAGCAGTAAGCAAAGTGTAAGTATTTCATATGACAAGTAGCTGTATTACTCCTTTGAACTTTCCTCATCGATGATAGGATGTTATATTACTGGATTGTGCTTTTCTTTCAGGTTGTCACACTCAAAAGAATCACCCCAATAAAACTGTTAATGAGAGCCTTGACATTATTTTTTTTACTAAACTAGCTTATTCTATGATGTCATTTTTCTAGGCTTGTCCCCATTTATAGGAGTTTGATTCTGTGAGGGAGGTCATTGCAAGCTGGGTATATTATTCCAGAGAATGTTGACTTTTTCTTTGATGAAGTTATATTTTTCCTTTAGATTCCATGAATAGGATGAGTCATTGTCCAAAAAGTAAGCATATATTAGCAACACTATGAAATTTTCAAGTCAAAAGCCCAAGGAGACCTGAAATCAGAAAAAAAAAATCATTATTGAATACACTAATTCACTTTAATAATGGACACTGATAGGTTTTAGTTTATTGCATAAGAAACATATATGTGGAGAAAATACAGAGCTTGTTTCTTGTTTGTTGAATTATTCCTAAGATTTCCTATTGCAAAGGATTGCACTCAAATTGGTCTGATTACTTGGAAAATCAAAGAATTATTCAAAGTTCCAGGTTTTGATTATGTTGTTGCTAATATCCAAATATGACAATTGATTTTGGGGCCTCATTTGTTATGGCAATGGCTGCACATGTAGCCAGTGATTTTTATTTAAGCATCAGTGAAATTCTCTACAGGCAAGACAATCACATGTTTAATGAGAATAATTTGATCAGAGATTCTATCCTAGTTCACAGCCTGCCCATTTTTTTCTCCTCAATTGTGACTAAATAGCACTTCATATAGAATGAATATTCTCCTTTATACAAGACGCTCTTATACCACTAATAAATAAATATTTGGATATTTGAAGTTCTATTATAGTATAATTTATCATATAATATAATATATACCATATATAATATATTACCATGGAATAGACATATCTACATATCAGTATAGTTCAAGTATATTGCATTCCATATTAAGCTAAAACAGCCTAGTATTTAACATCCTTATTGCGACACACAGAAAATAAATATATAGCACTGTCTACTTTTGTTTTTTTAACAGGACAGTGAGAGAGACAGAGAGAAAGGTCTTCCTTTGCCATTGGTTCACCCTCCAATGTTCACCACGGGTGGCGCGCTGTGGCCGGCGTACCGCGCTGATCCAAAGCACTGTCTACTTTTAATAGTGACTATGATATGATCATTTGTAATAGACAGTGCTATATGCTTAGTCACCATTAAAATATCTGGCACTTTGAATGCAATAAAGTTCACCTCTTGGTTTGTACCACAATAAGCAGAATGACTTTTTTCATTAGAAGGGCAGTTATGTTATATGGAAGATAAATTAGCATAGTGCCTTGGCTTCACTAAGTTTAGATTGACAAAGTGATTTCTTAGTATATATATTTTAGTTGCACAATCCTGGAAGGCTTTGATGGTATAGCGATTTTAGAACAGTGTAAAATACACCATAATAGTGGTCAATAGTGGTGGTTACATCAACACACTTATTAGCTACATTAACATGGTAACAATTCAAGTTGAGTAAGTCTGATTATCGATAAAACTTTTGCTGGCCGGAGCCATGGCTCCATAGCCTAATCCTACACCTGCGGCACTGGCACACCAGGTTCTAGTCCCGGTCGGGGCACAGGATTCTGTCCTGGTTGCCCCTCTTCCTGTCCAGCTCTCTGCTGTGGCCCAGGAGTGCAGTGGAGGATGGCCCAAGTGCTTGGGCCCTGCACCCACATGGAGACCAGGAGAAGCATCTGGCTCCTGGCTTTGGATCAGCTCAGTAAAGTCATTGGGGGGTGAACCAATGGCAAAAGGAAGACCTTCCTCTCTGTCTCTCCCACTGTCTACCTGTCAAAAAAATTAAAAAAACATTTTCAATTTGAAGAATAACTAGTAATCCATTTTCAAAAATATTTTAAGATATATTACCTAAATGTATCATCAATGGATTATGCTGATCATTGTGTATCTCAATGTGGAAATTTGTTTATATTTGTACCCCTAATATCCAATGATAACTTGAGAATCAAATAATCCATTTCTTGCAACTGAGGAGTTTCCAAGAATATGGCACTTATGTGCCAAGCTAAAAAAGTCATATAAAAATGTAGACAAGTTCCTTGCACCAGATTACACAACTGGCATAATCCATGGCTGAGGCACTTAAGTCATTTGTGATCTGGTGTCTATAATATCTTCCCACAAATTTTTAAGCATATTTGGACTTTTGAGCAACTACAGGCTCCATTTATAATTTTTGTTATACTTTTGAATCCAAGGCAATTAAATATAAAGAGAACATCAAGGGGGCAAATGGGTATATGTGTCTTAGAATATTGCATGGATTTTCTGAGTAGCCTATTTCTGAAGCTCTAAAATGTGATGATGAAAACAGATTCTTTGGGAGGCTTGAGAGACTTGAGCAACAATTAGTGGGTATGGAAATGAACATCTTTTATGTCAAGAGCCACAACTTTCCTAAAACACTCAAAAACCCATAAAGCACAAATTAACTATACAGTCTGTTCTTACAGCTTCTTTCAACCTGATATTTTTGTAGTAAGTCTTCCTTTTCACAGCTACTCCTACATGTAATCTTGTAGACTTCCACTAATAGCTTCTGGTAGACAAGAGTTTATAGCAAGAAGTTAGACACCAGGAAAATATTTACTTGCTACTAGAGGAAAACAGGAGAAACACTGCAAGATATTGGCAGTCAAAGACTGCTTGGGTAAGACCCCAGAAGTACAAGAAATAAAAACAAAAATAGACTAATAGGATTATATCAAGCTAAGTAACTCCTGCGCAGCAAAGGAAACAAAGTGAAGATGTAACCAGACAGAATGGCAGAAAATATTTGCAAGCTCACATCTGATAAAGGAATAATATCCAGAATATATAAGAGGCTGAACAAACTCAAAAGCAACAAAACTAACAATCCAGTTAAGAAATGAACTAAGGGTGAGGACATGCATTTTTCAAGGAATGAAATACAAATGATAAATAGATCCATTAAAAGATGTTCAGTATAATGAAAACACAGTAAGATTTCACCTCACCCCAGTTAGAATGACTATCATTCTTAAATCAAAAAATAACAACTGCTGGTGAGTATGTGTAGAAAAAAGATATTCTAATACACTATTGGTGAATATGTAAACTAGTAAAACCATTATGGAATACAGAATGGAGGTTCCTCAAAAATATGAAATAGATCTACCATATAATCTAGTCCTCCCACTCCTAGGAATTTACCAAAAGAAAATGGTATCAACATATGAAAGAGTTAGCTGAACCCTCATGTTTATAGCAGCTCAATTCACAACAAATAAGATGTGGAATAAACCCAAATGTCTGTCAACTGATGGTTAGATAAGGAAATTGTGGTATGCTAATGGAATATTACTCAATTGTAAAAAAGAATGAAATCCTGTCTTTCACAACAAAATGTATGCAATTGGAGACCTTTAAGCTTAGTGAAATAAGCCATTCTCCAAAAGACAAATATAATATGTTTACTCTGGTTTGCAGTAACTAATATACAGAATGCAAAAAATGTATTTTATATGATTGAAATTAACATTTTGAGGTTTGATTATTGTTTATAGACCTTGTCTATACTCTTGAAAAACAGTGGTCTTTCCACTTAGTGATTGTTGGAATCTTTACTTAATGAAGGATTAAACTTGTGATTATAAAGCAAATTAAAAATATGTCATTGCAAAAATTAAAAGAAAATGAAGACTGAAGTAGGAAGGAGTGTGTGAACAATGGAGGAAATATAATCTTAAAAGTCTATATATTAAATACATGAAATATTTCCCTTTATATAAATATTTTTAAATTACCTGTTACAAAATCAACCCCACAGTAATGGTCATATGCAGAGACATTAAACATAAAAAAGATTTTTACCTGATTATATCATCTTCATTGATACAACTATTTGGGTTGCAACTCTAATTAATTAGACTTTATTAGTTATAAAATCTCATAAATTTGCTAACAATGACATTCAAATTAATCTATCCTTACCAAATAAATCAAAATCATATTTTAAAACCTAAAACATATAAATAGTATAGAAAATGCAGATTAGGGCCGGCGCCGTGGCTCAACAGGCTAATCCTCCGCCTGTGGCGCCAGCACACCAGGTTCTAGTCCCAGTCAGGGCACCGGATTCTGTCCCGGTTGCCCCTCTTCCAGGCCAGCCCTCTGCTGTGGCCTGGGAGTGCAGTGGAGGATGGCCCAAGTGCTTGGGCCCTGCACCTGCATGGAGACCAGGAGGAAGCACCTGGCTCCTGCCATCAGATGAGCGTGGTGCGCCAGCTGCAGCGCGCCGACCGTGGCAGCCATTGGAGGGTGAACCAACGGCAAAGGAAGCCCTTTCTCTCTGTCTCTCTCTCTCACTGTCCACTCTGCCTGTCAAAAAAAAAAAAAAAAAAAGAAAATGCAGATTATACAGATAAGAAACATAAATCATAATTTCCCCAAGAAATTTCACCTATGTTAGCTTTTTATTTAGTTTTTACTTATGAATCATCATATTTAACATATTCTTTCAGAGTTTTACTTCAATATTAAATTTTAAACTTTTTATGTTATTAACTATTCTTATACAAAAGTATTTTAAGTAACTATACTGGAATTGGTTTTCATTTGCTAGATGTATCCTAAATTTCAAAACATTTCACACTCCTGGGCTTAGGGATATATTTAAAGTTTATTACTATGATAAAAAGTCTTGCAAATAAAACATTCAAAAATTTCATAGTAACTTTTGCCTTATTTTTTACATATAAATTAGAAAAATTACACAAAAAATGATTTTGCTAGATTATCATTCAAACATATTGTACCAAATTATCATTCCAAAATATTGTGCAAGATTGTCACAATATAAATAATTATTAATTCTGAATAATTTCTTCAAGCTTTACTTTTTTATTATTTGTTTTTTCAATTTTTTTTTGACAGGCAGAGTGGACAGTGAGAGAGAGACAGAGAAAAAGGTCTTCCTTTTGCCGTTGGTTCACCCTCCAATGGCCGCTGTGGCTGATCTGATGGCAGGAGCCAGATGCTTCTCCTGGTCTCCCATGGGGTGCAGGGCCCAAGCACTTGGGCCATCCTCCACTGCACTCCATGGCCACAGCAGAGAGCTGGCCTGGAAGAGGGGCAACTGGGACAGAATCCGGCACCCCGACTGGGACTAGAACTTGGTGTGCCGGCGCCACAAGGCAGAGGATTAGCCTAGTGAGCCACGGTGCCGCCCCAACCTTTACTTTTTATTCTTAAGTTAAAATAAAAAAAAAAAATTAGGAATACCATATAGTTATCTTGTTAGTGTATTCAGAATATTTTAATGCAATCACAAACCATAGCCATACTTTTGGTTACTCTAGAGGTTGAATTTAGTTTTATTCTTATAAATATTTGGAATTTAAGGGATAAATGAACCATTAAGCAATGTTTCCAAAAGTACAACCAGTTTTACATCATGATTCATCATATATAACTTAAGTGTTATAGAAATGATAATACTATCCTAAAATTGCATATGTGACAGGCTGATTTATCTTGATATTCTTTGTGGTTTGATGCACAGATTTTTTAATGGCATTCATTCATTAATTTGACAGGACATACCTCCTACATATGAAACTGTAGTGGTGCTAGGATATATATATATATATATATATATATATATATATATATATAGTGGTAGTGCATCTGGAGAAACATCTCGAGGGCCAGTGGAAAAGAAGAATTCAACATGTCCAATAGAAAATTTTGAGACTCATCCAGGGCCATCACTTGTGAACAGTGTTTCCCTTGGAGGGGTTGTGACTTTTCCTTGGTCTTAAATGGAGGAACTAAGCTATAAATTCTGGTGGTTAAAGCATATATATATATATGTAAAATACACACTCTGCCCTCAAGGAGGTCAAAAAATGGTAGGGAGAGACATGAAAATAAATAGCTATGATGCAGGATGAAATGCTAAGTGCTAAGAGGTGAAAGCAGACCCCTGGTGAATATTGATAGATGCAATTGCTTCCATCATTGGAAATGTGCTAGTTATGCTGCTTGAGACATTAGATAATGAATGGAGTTTTACTCTTCTTCAAAAATGTCATTCCTTTTGTAGTCCTAAAAATAATCAATGGTAATAAATAAAAAGGAATGTCATATTTCATTGAAGGTTGAGAAACACTGAAATAACAAAGATTTCTTAAAATATCAGTGATGTAAAATATGTCAAATATCATGTAATGCCATGTATTATAAATATGAATAAATTACTTTGGAAATTAAGGCATGCTTATGATTAACCCTTGAGAAACCATCACCTTGTGATAATTTTATAAGAGCTCTCACCTTGTGAATGCATTTATCTGCTTCCTCCACTGTCCTGGCAGAAGTTTGGGCCTACACAATTCATTATGAGTGAAATCTTTAGTGAAAGTAGTTGAGGTTGTTAAAATGGCTTAAACAAAGGAAAACAGTGGTTGGAAAATAAGAATTGATATATACATTAAATGGATCTGCCAAAGAATCCCAACATTCATGATCATATTACCTTCTATAGGTATAATTAATACTCAAATCAAAAATCTTTTTGAAATGGACATTTTTATTGGGGAATATTTTCAAATGCATATCAGGAAACTGTGGTTTAGTTTTTATTATTTCAGCAATTAGTTGTATGACTTTGTAAAAGACCTTTGACTTTTCTTGACATGGATCTCATTGCTTGAAATTAGATCTAACCCTGTGTGTTTTCTAAATCCCTTTCAACTGTGTCAAATTTTTTCTTTCTTTTATTTCATTGTCAAATTCAAAACAAGCTACATAGTTTAAATTTATTTTGCTAGATAGAAAGGGCGTGTAATTGGCTGTTGGAAATTCTCCTGCTCAGTTGTCATAGCACCAACCATTAATTGCTCACTCAATGCATGGTTTTTTAAGAACTTTTCTTCCTCTCTGCCAGGGATAGCTACATTCTACAAGTTAAGTTTTGTCTTCAGCTTCTATTTAATGCATTGTTAAAATTCAAATCGAAATTCAAATGTTAGTGCAAATTATATTTAAAGTAATAATTACATGCTCTATTTGTCTTTTAAATACAACTAAATAACTGCTGAAGAGACTTATGCAGGTGTTGAATGCAGGTGGGATGAAATATAAAATGTACCTTTTCTGAATAGAGAAAAAGAAATGTGCAAATTACTTCTATAATTACTAGGTGGAGGTATTTTTTTTCCAGTCACTGTATGCAGTCATCATATTTTGAGTAGTAAATCATAGTCTAATTTTTTAAATAAAAGCTGTCACCTTAATTTTCTGATAGCTTGATTGGTTGAATAATTTTACACACTTCTACTCTCATATGGATTGGCTACTTTGAAGGTTATTTTCTAGGAAATGTTGATGTTTCTTGTGTTTTTTATCATTTTAATTCATGACATGTTATTCTCACATTGTTGACTCAAAGTTGAAATCTTGTTTGGAACATGAGAAATGGATCATTGTGTCTGCAGGACTAGTTTTTACATAAGTCTTTCACTTTCTTAGTGATTAAATCTTCAGAGGTCACTGAAGAAACTGCTCCTGGCAGTGTGTATTACATCAGAAGCCCACCCTTGATGTAGCCACAGGGTTTATCAACAATACTCATACAGCATATGGTGCCAAGAGCATTTAAGATTGACCATTCTGAGGCAGGTGTTGTGGTACAGTGGATAAAGCTACCACTTGGTAGGTACAGATCATATATGATTGCCAGGGATTAAGTACTGCTTCCACTTCCAATCCAGCTTTCTACTAATGCACCTGGGAGGCAGCACAGGATGGCCAGGTACTTGAGTTCCTGACACTCATGTAGAAGACACAAATGGATTCCTGGACCTAGCTACAGCCTGACCCAATGCCTGATGCTTCACGCATTTGGGGAGTGAACCAGTGGGCAGAAGATATCTCTCTCTCTCCCTGCCAAGTCACTCTCCCTTTCAAAATTAATTAATTAAAAAGATTGACCAGGGCCAGCACCGCGGCTCAATAGGCTAATCTTCCCCCTGCGGCACCAGCACCCCAGGTTCTAGTCCTGGTCGGGGCGCTGGATTCTGTCCAGGTTGCTCCTCTTCCAGTCCAGCTCTCTGCTGTGGCCCGGGAGTGCAGTGGAGGATGGCCCAAGTGCTTGGGCCCTGCACCTGCATGGAGACCAGGAGGAAGCACCTGGCTCCTGGCTTTGGATCAGTGTGGTGCACCATCCGCAGTGCGCCGCTGGAGCGGCCATTTGGGGG
This sequence comes from Sylvilagus floridanus, assembly GCA_949820135.1. Taxonomy (NCBI): domain Eukaryota; kingdom Metazoa; phylum Chordata; class Mammalia; order Lagomorpha; family Leporidae; genus Sylvilagus; species Sylvilagus floridanus. Next base: position 28,358,262 of record OX463236.1, on the reverse strand, counting down.
GTAAACCAATGGAAAAGGAAGACCTTTCTCTCTGTCTCTCTCTCTCACTGTGCACTCTGCCTGTCAAAAAAAAAAAAAAAAAAGGATTGACCAACTTATCCCTTCCAGAATTTATAGACTCATCATTACATATATCACATTTTCTTTGATCATCTATTAATGGAAATATGAGTTGATTTCATATTTTTGCTATTTTGAATTAAGCTGATTATGAACATGGAAGTAGAGGTATTTCTTTTATATGGTTATTTCATTTTCTTTGGATATATTCTCAGAAGTGAGATAGCTGGCATATATTATAGATATACTTTTCATTTTCTGAGCAATCTCCATTCAGTCTTCCATGACGGTTGTAGCAATTTTCATTCATACCAACAGTTTATTAGGGTACTTTTTTTTTCTACAACATCACCAGCATTTGTTACTTTTTGGATAATAGCCATTCTAATTGGAATGAGGTTATTTCTTATTTTGCTTTTGATTTGCATTTCATTGATGGCTAGTGATCCTGATCATTTTTCTGTGTGTCTGTTGGCCATCTATTTCATCGTTTGAAAAATTCCTGTTCATTTCCTTACTGCTCTGAACGTGTCTGGTTTTGTCTGAAAGCAGTCTTTCCTATGGATAACTCCTGGCTGGATTTCTGATAGTTGAGAGTAGAGCCACAAAATTCCACCATCTTGATGATGCCGTTCCTGTTGTGTTTGAGATTCGTGTTTCTTTTTGCCTTAAGTTGCTATGCATACATTTGAAGAAGTAAAGGCTGATCCGTTCATCCCAGAATGATTTTTCCGGGGAAAGCCCGTCTCCAGTCAACCCACCTAGAGATTCTGAATAGGCACTTTGTGTGGTCTATTGGTAGCCTTGATGTTGAAGCCCTCTGCCAGCTAGCTTGCTGTCTGCTGAGTGAGAGGTGGGTGGACCAGGCAACTGTGTCTCTGTAGGTGTGTCTCTAGCCTGTATTCACTAGAGTGGACTTGTTGATTGAGTGTGAAAGGACAGGTCTAGAACTTGAATCCATGAGTGTGGGCTTGAAGCTTAGGTACACAGGAATAGAAATGACACTGGAGTAAACCTTTAACTTTTGCTGCTGAGTCAGCCAGTTCCAGGATGGGCCCAGAGTCTGAGTCCATGAGGCAATTGCAAATCAGATATTAACTGTGGAGATAATAATATCTGGCCCCATCCATTCCTGGCTGCTGAGTGATGACTCTACAACATCTTAATGCTCTGTTTAAACCTATCGTAGGATTGCCTGGTACTTGGTTGGGCCTGGAAACTGAATCTTTGGAGGCAGACCTTGAAACTGTGACTGCATTGGTAGTCCTAGATTATCCACAGAAGCCATCCTGACAAGATGAATGACTGGTACAAGCCAAAATGTTGAATATTCAACACAAGCCTGGATCTTGATCCACTGGAGCTTGGGGCAATAGAGACTGTCCTGGAACGTGAGATGAGCCTGGTAACCTGGAGTAAGGATGATGTATAGGTCTATGGGGGTAGGTCTGGATCCTGAGGCCACTGATGATGGCCTACTTTCTGAAGCTATGGGGCTGTCCTATAGTCTGGGACTTTGGGACCTAGTTTGGAACCTGGGCCTGTTGGACCATTGGAGTCTGGGTGTAAGGTCCTGCCCTTCATTCTGGGTCCAGGGGCTTGGCTCAGAGGTAGGATCTATATGGGTAACTCTGGACCTTGGGTCTGCTGGTGTGTGGGGCTTCACTTTGTGGGTGGGAATTCTTGGGTATCCTGGCACAGGACACTCCAGAAATTGTGTCCATTGTTCCTATCTTTATGTCTTACTAAAGTTTCAGTCCAGGCACTGAGTTCATCCTGAGCTTGGGTCAGTTTCTGAGATGGTCTGAACATTCAACAAAGCCTGGGGATTAAGTCTACAGGGACAAGTTGGTGCTGAGCAGGCCTGGACTCTACGTCTACAGAGGTGAACCTGAAGGCTGGGTCATACTAAGGCTATGTGCCTGAGGACTAGGATTTCAAGTGCTGGCTCAGTGCGGGGACCCAAGGGAGATCCAATCCCCACTTTCCTTTGCTTGCCCTTAAAAAGAGGTTATCTCTCCATTTGTTACTGCCTGTGGTTGGGGAAGAAGTGATGTGTGTAACATAAACGTCTTCCTCCACATCAATGTATCTTTTCATACAGGTGCTAGCATCCTGGTGCTGTAATCTCTCATTGGGTTTCCTTAGCTCTTGTGAAAGTATTTTTGAATGTGGCTAGTTATGCAAATTGATATTTCTGCAGGAAGGATGTGTTCTGGGAGGTCTTATTCCACCATCTTTCTGCTGTTCGTATCATATCATTTGATATTTATTAAATAGTGTAAGATATAGGTTGTTCAAGTATTCTGTTTCTATTGCTTTCTTCCACAAGGTTTTATTATAATTAGAATTTTACTTAGAATTTTATTGCATGTTTTTCTCCCTGAGTGCTCTTTTTAAGCTTTGTCATGAATATAACTGGTATATATTAAGTAATGGAAATATGGCCAATTTTTATATGTTTTATAGACAGACATGTAGCTTGCTTCTATCAGTAATAAGCAAAATAAGGAAACAACATATAATTTAAATTTAAATTTACAATTGAAAAATTTTCAGAAAGGGTCAATACCCTGAGGCAAAAAAGTCCTTTTCAGTTAACTACATTTCTATTCAATATGGACAGGTATTTGGCCTAATGGTTGAGACTCCTGCTTCCTGTATTTATTGTTTTGGTTTGGTTCCCAGTTCAGGCTCCTGATAACAGCTTCCTGACAATGCAGATCCTGGGAGACAGTGGTGATGGCTCCAGTGGTCGAGTCCCTGCTACCCACGGGGGTGATCTTGATTGAGTTCTTATTTTCTGGCTTTGGCCAGCCCAGTCCTGGCTGTTGAGGGCTTTTAAGCAATGACATGGGAGGTGGGAGCTTTCACTCACTCGCCCCCCCCCCTTCTCCTTTCTTTTGCCTCTTTGATTAAAGAACATTATACAAGGAGATGGATATTTCTTACCTGTTAGGTGACCATAGACACGCCATTTTTTATTACTAACCTGACAAGATAGATAAACAAAATTTTTAAAATTATTTTTCTATAATGTATTTTATTAGTTTTTCATTTTGATAGAAAACTTACAGTCCATGATTGAGACTCTAAAACCAGTGCTACCATTCTAACATAAATGTTTGACTCATTGTTATTGATTCCATGCAAGTTTTTTTTTTATTTTATTGGTTTTCTTTTGTTTGTTTTTGTAAGCTACTCTAGGAGGTCAAATTTGACAAGTCTTTTTGCAAGCTAGTGCTATAGAAAGCTTTGGAAGAGCTTCGGCTATGTGATTTGTGTAGAACGTCAGGAAGTAAACTTTTAGCTTTCACATGGTAGATCTTCTTCTTATTGTCTATAATTGGTACCACAGTTACTTTCAAATTACCAAGGAGGCATATACTATCTGGTGTGTGTATATAAAATATGACTACGATTTATGTGATTTTTCCTGTATTGCATATTAGGGAGAAAAATGTAAATATAAATAAAAATCACTAAAATATAAACACTGAAATTATGATTGTTTAATGGTAAGTAGTTAGTCATTGGTATATTATTTATTTAACTTCTTTAATAATATAATGAACAATTGCCTTCCTATCATATTTTAGTTTGTTCCTAAATCATGGAAACATATCAACTAATAAGTAAACAAATAAATAGCCTTCCTAAATTCTTACCAAAAATGTTTGGATAATATTCACTAATTATCTGTCAGTTTGGTAATATTTCCATTAAGAAATAATTGTACAAAATTTTTAAACATTCAGATTAGTTATTAAATGGCCTAGAAAATCTTATCAACTAATAATTCTTAAAATTTAAAATACTCTTGAATGATTATTAAAATATAGATACTATTCATTTTTGTACTTTGACATTTTAAAGATTGTAACACCCAGAAGCATCAAAGGCTAATTCAATAAGATAATTATAGATACAATGTGCTTAATTGAGATTCATGGATATTGGGAAAACTTGGCTAATTATAGTGAACTCAGATTGAAGAATGAGTTTATTCAGTTGAAAATGTGGTCTTCCTAATGTAAAATACACACTGTTCTGTCATTTTAATCTAGAATTAATTTGTGCGACTAGTTCCATTAGCTGTAATTTTCCATGTTATCAATTCTTCAGGAAATTAACAATGCTTCATTTTTGTGTGTAATTATTAGTGGTTAGTGTTGACATTCATCATATTTAAAGTTGTTATTAATATAAACATATCTCATTAGAAATGTCAGACTTAACATCTTGAATTAATTAAGGTTCATGCATGCATCTTTCCAACATATAATGATCAAGACATAGCTTTTAGAAGAGATATGTCTGAGCTACTATGCTACTTTGTGTATTTAGTTTAGTTTAGTTGTAGACTGGATTCAAAATTTGACTCTTCATTTGACAGATTGTCCAGCAGTTTCACACATGGTAACTAGGGACACAATTTATCCACAACATGCTGGAAATTTTCACTAATTAGTTGTCAGAGAAGTTTATCACTTTTCAACATCATAAAGTAGTATTGAATTACTGTTACTGGCTGTACTTCCAGACATAATGGGGTAATTGTGCTAGGTTTATTTTTATGATATAGAACTGTACTGAGCAGACCACAACAGAGGACATTTTCCAGGCTTTGTGAGGTTCTTGAGAAAAAGGGAAGGCAGAAGCCTGAACTTTCATCTCAAAGCTAAGTGGAGAACAGTTCTCTTAGTGAGCTAAGCAGAGATCAAAATTTGAGGATTCTAAATTGGCTAGAATTTGTGGAGTTTTATACTGGAAATGTGAGCTGCAGAGGAACAAAACACTAACCTCTCTGTATTGTTCTTCTTTAAGACTTTGCTGTGAGCAGTACTGTGCGTGACCAAAGTGAGACACCATGAAACTTTGAAAGATAGCTGTTGCTATAGGGTTATGTGCTAAGTAAACATCTATGGATTGTACTACTGGAGAGTCCAGACTTCCAAACTAAACAGTAGAGATAACTCTTTGAGATGCTATGCATTCAATTAAGAAAGTAAAGGTTTTCATTTCAGGGATAAAGACTGTGCCCTAAATGACAGTTGATAGAGTTTTTTATTTTATAAAGGGGCAAGTTTTTATAAAGGGACAAGTAATAAATATTACTACTCAACTTTGCAATCCTAGTGTAAAAGAAGTCGCACACATTACATAAACAATAGGCATACGTATTTGCAAAAGGCAAAACCCAGAAGACCTTGAAAACAAAATAAAATAAACCCAAAGCAGTTTTATTTTGCTAGCTCCTGTCCAACAGTCTTTGCCAAATTTTTGGAGTAAAAAAAAATAAAAACAAAATATGCTTCTCCTAGCAAAGCAGAAAATGAACTTTGAAATTAACTGTAGGATCATCGACTGGTGAAACTGTCTCCTAAAGCATATGCAATGCTCTTTAAAGTAAGATAATGTAATTATAGTGTATACTGAAAAATAATAAGCATGGAATTAATAAAAATATTATATATGCAAAGTATCAAGGACTATGACATTTAATAAAAGAACGCATTATAAATTGACCCTGCAATGACCCAGGTATTGGCTTAGAAGAGAAGAAATTAAAACTACAAAGAACTATGCATTTAGCAATTTAAAAAGCAGAATGTATATTGTCAGTTAAGGGCTATATGAGGGGTTTTTGAAAAGTCCATGAAAAATGGATATTATGAAAGCTGCATGGATTTCATTTTTTGTACCAAAATAAACTTATTTTAAAATATTTATTTATTTATTTGAGAGACAGGTTATAGACAGAGAGGGACAGACAGAGAGAGAGGTTTTTCCATCCACTGATCGCAAGGGTCAGGGCCAGGGCAGGCAGAGCCAGGGGCTTCTTCTGGGTCTCACATGTGGGCGTGGGATCACAAGCACTTGGGCTGTCCTCCTCTGCTCGCCCAGGCACATCAGCAGGGAGCTGGATCAGAAACACAGCAGCTGGGGCTCGAACTGGCAGCCACTCGGGATGCTGGCTTTGCAGGCGAAGGCTTAACCTTCCACACCACAGCACTGACCCCAGTAAACCTGTCTTTATTCAATTTTCCCATGTCTTTTGAAATGCCCCTTGAAAATATCAACTAAAACAAGGAGAGGATGTATCAAAATAATACAGGGATTATTCTTGAAAACAAAACTACTGGGGGCAGGCACTGTGGTGTAGCAGGCTAAGCCTCCCCGCCTTAGCATCCACCAGCATCCCATCCCGGCACCTTTTTGTGTCCTGGCTACTCCTATTCATATCCAAGCTCTCTGCTAATGGCCTGGAGAAGCCATAGTAGATGGCCCAAGAACTTGGGTCCCTGCTCCTCCATGGGAGAACCGGAGGAAGCTCCTGGCTCCTGGCTTTGGATTTCCTGAGCTCTTGCTTTTGTGGTCATTTCGGGAGTGAACCAGTGGACAGAAGACCTTTCTCTCTGTCTCTCCCTTTCTTTGTCTATAATTCTACCTCTCAAATAAATAAAATTAAAAAACAAAACTATTGGTGAAATATTAAGCCATGTTACTGTAATAAAATTTTGAAATATCTTATCTCAAAGACAAAAAAAGAATGGGAGAAAGAAAGAGTTTGAGAGGGGGAGAGGAGGCTGGAGGGATGCAGGGAGGAAGGGGATATCATTATGTTCTTAGAATTGTATCTACAACTCACACTGAATCTAAAAATATCAATTAAAATTTAAAAACAGAAAACTACAATATTTGAAGCAAAAAAAATAAAAAAATCCTGAGTGGGCTAACAGCATATCAGACACTACGAAAGAAGATACAGTATCAAGGAACTGAAAGACACAAAAAGAATTTTCAAATTGTTGAACAGAAAGATCTGTATAGCCATGCATGTTTCGAGTAGCTTAACATATAGGTAAGTTTTGTCCCATAAGGAAAAAGAAATAATGAGTCAGAAAAATATATTTGAAGAAATAATTATCAAAATTTCACCATATATTAATAAAAGATCATTGCACAGCACTAAGAAATATTATGTAAAACCTGAAATGAGATGAAAACAGAGAAACAAAACCTAAACAAATTATAATCAAATTTCTGGAAACAAATTATTATGGGAAAATCTGAACAACAAACTGATCAATATGATCTAATTAACAATTTGAAGACCCAGCACTGTGGTAAAATGTGTATTTCCTTGAAGTGCTCATGGGATGTTCATTAATATATTTCATGTCTTTGGCCATAAATTGTTTAAATCAATTTCCAAAGAATAATATATTTCAGAGAATGTTTTGTAGCCACATTAGACTTAATCAGACATTTTTGGTAATTAAAATGAAAATTATGGGTAATTAAAGTACCAAGGAAATCATTTAGAATTTAAACAGCATAGTTTAAAATAAGTTTTGAGTCAAGGAATAAATAGAAACTATAAATTTAAATATTACAAAGTATTTTGGAATGATAATACACAACATATTAAAACTTAGGTTATAGGTAAAGCAATAATTAGTACTATCTAGAGTTTAGTTAAATGCTCATGTTGGAGAGGTACAGAGGCCAGGCCATCACTTAGGTCGCCCACATCCCATATCAGAGTGATTGGGACTGAGTCCTGCCTGTTTCCAATTCATTTTCTGTTGATGAACTCTAGGAGGCAGCAGAGATGGCTTTAGCACTTGAGTCCCTGCCACTCATATGGGGAACCTGGCTCAAATTCCTGACTCCTAGGTCCACCATTGGGCAACCCTGGCTGTTTTGAGAGTTGGGGAAGTAACAAAAGATTTCTTTAATCTCTCCTCTCCTCTCTCTCTTTCAAATAAATAAAAATAAACTCTAAATTCTTGATAGGAAGGAAGAAAGGTTAGAATAAAAAATTCTGTGTTTCAGGGTGCCGTAGCACGGCAGATTAAGCTTTCTCTTGCGATGCTGGCACCCCATATTAGAGTGCCGGTTCCAATATTGCCTGCTCCACTTCTGATCCAGCTCCCTAATAATGTGCTTGGGAAAGCAGCAGAAGATGGCCAAAGTATTTGGACTTCTGTCACCCCACAGGGGAAGCCAGGATAAAGTTCCTGGCTCCTGATTTTTGCCTAGGCAGCTCTGGTTGTTGCAATCCTTTAGAGGGTGAACCAGCAAAATTAAGATTCTCCCTCTGTGTACCTTTCCTTCTCTCTCTGTCACTCAGCCTTTCAAATAAACAAAATAAATCTTAAAAATTTGAGTTTTCACATTAAAAAATGAAAAAGGAAATCTAACAAATCCCAAAGCAGCTATAAGAAAGAAAATTATATCATTGAGAACAGAATTTATTCACATAGAATAAAGAGAAAATTTAAAAGACTCCTAGTTTGTTCTCTAGAAATATTATTAGATCAATGGTCATATGAACACTAACTGACCTTGGTCATAACTGGTCTCAGAATTATGGTAATGCCGCATGTGGCAATGATGATCATCAAAAAGTTGACCTCAAAGTTGTCTATATATAGTTGCTGAAGTGGTGAACCTATTATTAGAAAGGATTTTGTGAGCTAAGTGCTTACTAGTATTTATACATACACTTCTCAGGTAAGAAAATCGAGACTCAAAGGTGTGAAAAAGAAAAATTGTCATTAGCCTGGAAATAAGAACTCACCCTTTTCTACTTGATGCTAGATCATTTATGTATCTTTGCCTCAAGATCTCTCTCTCTCTCTCTCTCTCTCTCTCTCTCTCTCTCTCAAAGGGCAAGGTGAGGTTTCCTAATTATTTTATCTTCCAGTGAATATACTGGGCTGAACGCAGGATTAAGTATGGTCTTTAATGTGTCTAAGTTTAAATGTTGCTCAATAATTTCTCAAGTGTTGACACAGGTAAACTCAAACAATGAGCTTCTTCAGTAAACCAAAGTAGTGACTATGATTGTTGTGTCTTGTTTTTTTAGGACTGAATTTTGCTTGTCCTAGACACTACAGTGATTCTCAGCATGTGTTAAATCTGGGGAGGGGGGTGCAAACTGTAGCCCTAGGTTCAAATCTGTCTGACTACATGTGTTTATAAATAAACACTCACTTACTAGTGCTTTTTTCCAACTGCTGCTTTCACGCTACAACTGCAAAATTGACTAGTGCTGACCAAGATCTTATGGCTCACAAAATTTCAAATATCCCTTATCCGATCCCATAGAAAAAAATATTACTTGTCATTTCTCAAGTTCAAAACATCACAGTATTTTAAATAGAACACTTGAACGAAGTTTCTCAAAAGTAGAAAGTTCTTCATCTTGAGACAGAGGAAGGTATAACTATGAAGGTTCTCAGATGCATTGGGTTGGTTGCAACATTATTCATGAAGCAGAATTTTTTGTTGACTCAAATGTGTGTGTCCCTGAAAAAAAAAGTCAAAGGACCAGGAGAAAGACTATGGATATATATATATATATATATATACACACACATATACATATACATATATATATATATATATATATATATATAAAACTTCAATACACATCAAGATAACAGGACTAAGATGATGGTAACTGATTAGGATGTTAACTGGCATACTGAAAGTTTTCTGTAGACCTTTCCTTGTACAGAACCAGGGGAAGCTAGGTGTGGCTCTTTGATTGTGAAAAAGATACTAATGAGATGTTGAAAGGGTGAATGGAGCGAGGCATATATGGGAATGCTTTGTATTAATACCTTATAATTTTTGTTTCATAAATTTAAAATTATTTTTCAATAAAATGTTAAAAATACGTTTTACTACACAAAAGGCATATTTTTATTTTCTGCAGTGATGTTCGTGGGTTATGGAATGCTAGGAGGAGTCCCTTCTCACAGAAACACTTTCCTTAGTGCATTCAGCGGCAATGTGGGGCAACATTAAGGAGTCGCTTGGCCAAGTGTACAGACATCATCCTAGAGCAGGAGGCCACACAGTGCAAATCCCTGCGCAGTTAAATATCAGCAGTTTCCTCAGAGCCCACCTCGGAGCCCAGAAGAGGGGCTCACAGCTGTCCTTATAGGATGGAGCCAGCTGGGATCTGAGAAGCCAAACTGCATGCTGTGCTATCGTTCTTTCATCCTTAGGGCCTGAACAATTATTCAACAAAGACACAATTTATAGATCGAATGCTTCATTTAAGGGGATGTTTTCCTACATGATGGTTTCTGGATTCCACAAGGAATCTAATTCATTCTCTGGGAGGCAACACATTTATCAAAGAGAAACAGCAGCGTCAAGGCCAGGCTTTCTGGTTGCTTTCTCCTCCCAACCATCTCAAACCACCTGGTGACTATGAGGCTTCTCGTGTCTTCATAAGCACCTTGGACAATAATTGTCTGGCTGGACATTGCCTGGCACTTACTCCACTATAGAGTCAAATATGTAAATATGTGAGAGAACGTCCAAAAGTTAATGTAAAATGAAATTAAGAGATGTGTTTATTTTGCTGTATAAAAAATTCTTTTAATTCCATGCAGTTTTTACATACTGCCCATTTTCCTTTAACTGTGTGAAGAATTCTTGTGTGCATGGATTTCAAAATTGCACCAAAATAAACTTATCTCTGAATTCCATTTACACAAACTTTAAAACATACTTCTAAAGTTATTTGCAAGTCAGAGACAGAATGAGAGAGAGAGAGAGGGAGAGAGAGAGAACACTCCCAATGCTGATTCACTACTGAGATGACCTGGATGGCTGAGGCTGGGTCAAGGTTGAAGCCAGGAGTCAGGGACTCATTCCAGGCCTATATGTATCAGCAGGAACAAGATTATTTGAGGAAGGTAGAATCTGGAGCTGGATGCACTTGTCAGAGTACATGCAGGCTTTTTAATTGTAAAATATTAACTGCTAGACCAAATATCCATTTCTCTATGAACTTTTTGAAGTCCTTTTAAAAATATGTACTTAGATATGCATTCAAGTATATATATATATATATATATATATACACACACACATATTCACAAGTACATATATACACACATATATATGTGCATCTACGTATGCATTTATGTCCAGTATATCAATTGTACAACTTTGTTGTCTTTTTTTACGATTTTGGATCATAGTGAACATACATTCCCTTTGGTAAGCTAGGATAGTCTCTTTAAGCCCTTCTTCAGTAGTGTTCATCACAGAATTGCAGCTAACATAGTATGACTGTTGTTTTGTGCTTATATAATCTTGATTATATTTTTTCAATATCTACAAATGCCACATATAACTTAGAGGGGCTTTATATAAGAAAATATTTACTGTTTTCTCTTCATTTTTTACAAATATGTAGTCTTTTAAAAATATAGTTGGAGGTAATTTTACAACTGTAAACTAGTATTATGCAGCCATCAAAGTGCAATATGTCGTGTAAGTATCTACTTTTTAGCCTAGGATGAAAATATTTAGAATTTCCAATATGAAATGTCAAGAGATCATTTTAAGTTAGAAGGATGACACAAAGTAATTCAATTTTAATTACTAAGTTCTACTCTTTATCTTGCACCATTTTAAATACCAAAAAATGGAGATACAGTTTTCTTATTCATCAACAATTATATAATTTAATAATAAATACATCTCCAGGTGAAAATAACTAGTGTTAAGTAGAAATTAGTACTTAATACCAAAATGTATTTTTTAAAAAAGGATGAATGCTTAGCAAGAAATAAGAATTTATGTTAGATAAATTCCATTTGAATTTGACCATTACAGTTTATGAATTAACATAGACTTCTTTTTTTTTTTTTTTAATTTGACAGGCAGAGTTAGACAGTGAGAGAGAGAAACAGAGAGAAAGGTCTTCATTCTGTTGGTTCACCCCCCAAATGGCTCCTACAGCTGGTGCTGTGCCGATCCGAAGCCAGGAGCCAGATGTTTCCTCCTGGTCTCCCATGCAGATGCAGGGGCTCAAGAACTTGGGCCATTCTCCGCTGCCCTCCTAGGCCACAACAGAGAGCTGGACTTGAAGAGGAGCAACCTGGATAAGAACCCAGTTCCCACATGGAATGCCAGCGCCGCAGGTGGAGGATTAACCTAGTGTACCATGGTGCTGGCCCCGAATTAGTATAAACTTCTAATGATTTTAGTTGCAGTTTCCTTAATGTGTGTACTGGTGAATAAGCAAATAATCTACACAGAAGCAGATCTTTATGATATTTTTATAATAACCTTTTTATTATTTGTTATAATTTTGATTATGAGTACTATTTGACCCCCCAATGGGAAACAAGACTTAAAAATCCAGTATTCTTGGGAGAGGGAACACAAAGTCATGTTCTAGCTAAAATAAAAACACTGACAATAGAGCATATCTTCAGGCCAGATTTTGATAGCTGTTCAAGCTCCAGGTAGAAGCTGTGGATACAGATGAGGAGGTGAATTAAAAGCTGTATTTCTTTTCTTTCATTCTATTGCTTAAGGCCAGCCTGAGAACACGATAGTTTGGCATTCAGTTTCTGTCTCTCAGCATCTTGGAGTTAGCTGGAGGACACTAGTAAATATTAAATAATAAAAAGGTGTCCAACTTCGTATTCACACAAGGAACACTGAAATATGGATGGAGGAAATGACAACGCTGGGCTTGGTGTCCTTGCCAACTGTACCAGCCTTGCCAGGTTCCCAAGGCTTAATTTCCGCGTGTAGATTTTACACCTGCTAGCTAAATGTTACCTAGGTGGCTGTTACAAATTTAGATCAAGTTTCAGCAGAAGCAATTGTTAGCACTGGAAGAATAGCTGCAGAGGAATCCTTTGTGAGCTGTGTAGCTCTGTGTGGAAATCATATTTTGTGAGATAATATTAAAATATGCAGTAAAATTCACAGTGAATCCTAAAGGGGTAAGGAAAACAAAACTGCTATAGCAAGTCCTTGAAAAATGTGCATTCTCCCTCATTTCCCACATCTTTTCTGTGTTGTCTTGTCAACATGATTTTGCTCCTGTGACTGACCACATAGGAGGAATTCAGTAAAACACGAACATGAACTGAACCATACATGCATGCAGGATATTATGGCAATTAGAATTCCCGAACAGGAGCACGGTCTTAGACTCCTATGTGCTTTAATAATGAGAGTTAGGAAAATGGATAAACAGTGAAAATACAGTGGAACTCTAGGTAGCCATCTCCACCCACTCAGCTCACATCTTTGAGATTTTTTTTTTTTGTCTAATGGAAAATACATAATGTTTCATATTACGACTGCAACTTGAACTGTTTTTTTTTTTTTTCACTCCTAAGAAAAGAGGAAAGAAGTAATTCGGTACCTCCTCTGTTCACACTTCACTAATATTTTCCAATCTAGAAAACTCTAATACCTTTAAATTTTTCTCATAAATCTTCTCATTTGAATCCTCTATTCAGTTGCCTATTCCTTCACTAAAGGGGCTCTGAATGGCACATGCAATGACATGAATGCATTAACCGTGGTGACATATGTACATGTAGATGTACTTTCTGCTGATAAGCAGCTGGTGAGGCCATAGCCACACAGGAACTGGATCTGGTGCTCTCAGGCTGTGCTGACATTGGGAGTACCTGTCACAAAGTGAGTGCATAGGGAGAGAGGGCTTGCTTTCCAAAGAGGGAAGACGGAACCCAGACAGACATAAGGCAGCTAGGAGAGCCCTCCTAGCAATTAATTTTGCGAAAACTTTGTGTTAAATGCCACAACCACCTAGGCTTCATTTAGTTATCTTGTTGTATGTCATTAGGAAATATTCAGGTCCTAAAGTCATGTATTTCCTGAGTCATAAACTGACAAAACAGGGTTATCAATAATAGTTTCTCTTCCTTTTTTGAAAAGATGATTACCAGTAATAAACTTGTTCTTCTTATGTATGCCTTGGTTTTAACTGCTGTATAGCACTCTATAATAGTTCATATATATATGAAATTTACTATGTATTATAAGCTAAAAACACAGGACATCTCCAAACACTATCAATTATTTGTTTAATTTCTTTTCAATGTGCCTGCAAAACAATTTCTGATCTAGGAGACTGAAATTAGGAATTTTGGCTCCATTATATCAGGCTGCTCTCCAGAAAATTTGCAAAAATCAAAATCTCTCTTAGTAGAAAATAAGGATTCCAATATCATCTTACCAGGTCAACAGTTGATAGTACACAGCCATATATATATATAATTGTTTTATATGAAGATATATATGTATGAACACGATATATATATATATTTGTATAAAACCATTCATTTTGTAGTTTTGATTGAAATTTATTTTTTAAAAAGCATTTATTTATTCATTGTGGAAGTCAAGGTTGCGGAGAGGGGAGAATTTTCTATCTTCTTGTTTATTTCCTAGATGGCTTCAATGGCCAGCACTGGGCGAGGCTGAGGCTAAGATCCAAGAGCCTCCTCCTGGTCTCCCCCATGGGTGGCAGGGATGAAACACGTAGTCATCTTCTTCTGGGTTTCCCAGACCATTAGCAGGGAGCTGCATTGGAAGCTGAACAGCTGAGACACACACTGGCACCTGTATGGATGTGGGCCTCACAGTTGCTGTCTTTACCTGCTGCCCTACAACATTGGCCTCTTGCTTTAAATTTGTGACTGCTAATGAGTTTGAATTTCTCTCCCCATGAGTGTTAGTCTTTGAATTCCCAAGTCTTGTTCTTCTCTATGCTCTGTACTCATGTGTAATTACAGTGCCTGTTAGAGCTTTACAGAAGATTCTAATATGTTTTAGATATTTAATTTAGATGTTGCAAACATTGCCTTTCATTTTCTCAGCCTTCTGCTAGTATATCTATGTTTGACTTATGGAATAAAATTCTTTAATTTTGAAGTGACCAAATCCATCATTGCATTTACCTCTTTAGTTTGTAGTCTCGTGAGTTCCTTTCATATCTCTACATTATGAAGATATTCTTTTGTTGTACTCTTTGTATATATTGCAAATATTTGTGTTGTTTTCTGGTCAAGTATATTCTGTCTTGTAATAATACCACACTTTTTTTACATTCATTTTATAGAATTATAACCCAACACTTAAAATTGCAAATAATATGCATATGTATGTGTTTGATAGCTACATGTCAAGCAAATATGGCAAAATATTAAAAATTGATGAAACTGTGCGCTCATTAAAATCTTCTTTATACTCTCCTGTATTATTTGAAATATTTTAAAATAAAAAGACGAAAACATTGATTATATTCACCTTCCACTGCTTCCTCAGTTATCATTATCTTAAGTAAAATGATGTTCAACATTTTAGATTTTATTAACTTCATAAATATTTCATGAGATTTAAAAAATCTCTTCCTTGTGAGTTCAGCATTTTCTCTTAGAAAAATGAATTTTTCTAGAGGCCTCTACAGACAGAGGTTAAAGTATCTCAGCTGAAGTTCCATTATTAATTCATGAACTGATAATAATTTAAAAAAGAAAAGTCGAGCTACATTCTCACTTTAAATTCCCCATTAGTAATTTCATATCTTGTTTGTCTATATTTCTCAAATCCTCAAAACTTAAATAAGTGGCAAGTGCTTGGTGTTTAGGACACCTGTGTCTCCACGAGGAATGGACGCCTGATTCGTGACCCAACTCTGTTTCTGAGTTAACTTCCTGCTTATACGCACTCTAGAAGGCAGCAAGTGATGGCTCACCTATTTAGGAGCCTACCAGCTGGAGGCCTGACTTGAGTTCTGGCTGCTGACTCTAGCCTGGTCTGGTCCTGGAAGTTAGGGGCCGTAAGCAAGTAGATGAAAGATTTCTCTCTGCTTCTCTTTCTCTTTGTCTTTCTGCTTTTCAAATAAAATAGAAGTGTTATATATATATATATATATATATATATATATATGTATATATATATATATATAAATTTTTAAAAACTAAATTTGTGTTAAAACAACAATAATGAAATAGTTCTGTTAATAATATACTTTACCAATTTTTAAGGATCATTTTCTTGGAATACAGCTATCTGAAACAAATTTAACTAATCTCTCTAAGTGACATTGGATGACTCAATAAATCCTTCACTTTTCAGATAGAGGAGGAATTGGAGACCTTGTGGCGCAATGGTAGCACATCTGACTCCAGATCAAATAGAGGAACTGGACTCAGTGTTAGCAACAATAGTAACAATAACAGTTAGCTCCAATCTTCGAATCCAGAACAATATTTTTTTCTATTTCTCAATTATCATGTTAGAAGTGGAATTAAATAATAACATTATTCTGCTATGAAATAATAATAAATCTTTAAAAATGTATTTACTTATTTATTTGAAAGGCAGAGATACAGAGAGAGAAGGAGAGAGAGAGTGATAAAAGATCTCCCATCCACTGGTTTACTTTCCAAATGGACTCAGTGCCTGGGGCTAGGCCAGGCCGAAGCCAGGAGCCAGGAATTTCTTAGGTAAGTGCAAGGGCCCAAGGACTTGAGCCGTTTTTCACTGCCTTCCCAGATGCATTAGCAGGGAGCTGGATTGGAAGTGGAACAGTCAGGATTTGAACTGGTACCCATATGGCATGCTGGGACTGCATGAGGAGGTTTAAACTTCTACATCACAATGCCAGCTCCAACAATATTAAATGTTAATATATTCTATAACTTGGAAAGTTACTATTCATATAACATTATCATAGATTAGGATCTGGCTTGAATATATTTTTTTCCAAGTTACTCAATTCTCTTGAATAATTTTAAATGTGATTGTGTCTTAGATTTTTATTTCTTTTCATTTCTGCTAGTTTATGAAGCTGGAAAAACTTTCATGAAATAACTAAAAAATGCACTGCTAAAGATATAGGGAGTGTGATATCCAAAAGTAGAAGAAATATGTCATGACTGAAGAAAATTTTGAAATGTGTTTATGGGCCTTAAATTATAATCCAGGATAATTCTCTTATTTAAAGACCCTTAACGTAATCATACCTGCAAAGTCCTTTTTACCATGCAAGGTAAAAATATTCACAGCTTCGAGTGCTTATGACCTGGATATCTCCAGGGTGCCATTATTTAGCTTCCCAGAGATTGTATAATGTGGACAGCATAGGTGATCTAGAAAGAGACTGCAATGGACTCCTGTGGGGAAAAATTACTTTGTTTCAGATAGAAGGAGAAGGAGATAAGAAAGGTAACTACTGAATGTAAAAAATACCTTTGAATATTTTTGCTGAAAAGGAGCAGCAAAAATATGAGTGCTAATGGGTTAAAGCACATTGACTTTTTTCTCCTTTTTTATTTTAAAATATGAAACCAATAGCAGATTTTTCTGATGTCCTTGAGGGAATATAGTGAAACTGCTGATGTGTGTATTAAAAAAAGGAAGGAGTTCCTGGAATGGTTCTTTTAATGTCAATTGGAATGGGACCATGGATAAAAATCATGAGTCAATTTATAGAAATGGAAAGGAAGTTTGGAATGTAAGAATTAGATGGTGGTGGTGGCATGTATTAGGTACACATTTAAGGAAGTCCTCTTGCTCAGTGAAACAGGATCTGAGTGTAGCTGAGGGTTGAGTTGGCAGGTGAAATGTTTAAGGAGAAGATATGAAATATTTTTCTAGACTGCTAGAATACTTGACAACCTAGGATAGTATATTCTCATTTCCCAGCCAAACTTAATTTCCCTTGAATTTCAAGGCCATACATGTAAATGTTGTGCATTTGTGATGATAGTTTTCCCTAGCTTTAATTAAATGTATTGGTATAGGAAAAAAACAGAGAGTATTGTATGTTTGTTATTTTTCACCATGGTTGTGACTTGATGAACCAATAATTAAGACATTAGAAAAGACAGAATGAAGGTCGTGTTATGATGTATAGGTGTAAAGACTGAGTATAAAATTATGGTTGGGAGTGTGGAGAAACAACGTCAAGATAAAAAGAGAATGAAAAGTTGATGGTGTCCATGAGATGTTGATACCACTTAGTTGGGAGATGGTTGGAAGAGGTAATCAAGAAGAATTGAAAGGTAGCTTACAGATTTACGTGTTGATTAAGACACCCATGTCCCACATCGCAATAACTGTATTGAACTCCAAGCTCTGATTGTTGATTCAAGCTTCCTGTTGATGCAGATACCGGGAAGTAGTCGGGTGTCTTAATTAATTCAGTTTGTGCCACCCATGTGGGAGCCCCAGATTTAGTTTCCTGTACCCAGTTTCAGCCTGAAGAACAAAATTGATGGGGTGTGCAGATTAATGTTGTTGTAGTCGTGATCTGGAACTCTGCTCCCTAACACTATTGGTCTTCATTTTCCAATGTGTGTGAGTCACAAAAGAAATTTACAGAAAAATAGACTTAAATAGTAAAAGCAAAAACATAATATGCCTGAAAGAATGTGGATTCTTAACATTTCTGACTTTGGAAAATCATGTAAAATGACACACTATTACTTCATTTGTAAAATAATAAGAGTAATACCTAATGTATAGAGTGTTTGTGACAATGTATTATGATAATGTGTTAACACAATTATCACATACCTGTATTTAACTCAACCATAAGCTGGGTACTATACTCAGTTAATGGTTGATCCCTGTTATCATTATGAATTTTTTAAAGTATACATCATAAAGTTATTACCAACAACCTTTTCAACAGCAAATCTTGGTATGGAGATTGAATATAAAAATTCATAGCACTACTTAGTATAGGATTACTAGTCACTGTCATTAAAATGTATAAACTTTATTAAAAATTTATCAAACCTTCAAATTATTTGATTATAGATATTTATATCATTTTAAAACTATGTTAACTGATAAATTGATTATAATTTGAAAAAAATGATTCAGCAAATGAATCTCAAAAACACTCCTGTGACTTTTAATAATTTTAATCAAACAGCAAAATGAAGTAACCACACAAAGCTAGGCAAAGGTCATGTGAACTTTAATAATGCCTAGAAATGCCTGTGAAAATGTTCTCATAAGTGTGTTGGTAGATGTCATTCAAAATATTGCAAGAAGGCTCAATCTTAAAATCTTAAATCACATTTCAGAGAATGTATATGGTCAACATACTATCACAGTTTCCAAATTATGGACAACAATAATTATGGACAAAAAAAATATGGACAAAAATACCTAGATACCTAGAAACTTTTGAGTGTGTGTGTGTGTGTGTGTGTGTGTGTGTATTGGAAGATATTAATGATACCTTTTGCTGTGCAGGAGTGCTTAGTTTAATGTAATCCCATTTATTTCTTTTCTAGCTTTTTTCATTCACTCCCCAAGCAGCTGCAACAGTTGGGACTGGTCAGGAGCCAGGAACTCAATCCAGATTACTCACGTGGGTAGCAGGGGCCCAATCACCCAGGACATCTTCTGCTACTTTTCCAGGTGCATTAGTAAAGAACTGGATGGGAATTAGAGCAGATGATACTCAAACAGCTGCTCCAAAATTGGACCCAGCACTCCAAATGTCAGCTAAACCTGCCTTGCCACAATGCTTGTCCCTAGTTTTTGTCTTTCATTCTGTTGACATGGTATATCATGTAAACAGATTTGAGTATGTTGAGCTATCCTAACACTAGGATACATTGCACTTGATCATGGTGAAAGATTTTGTAATGAGCTATTGGATTTGGCTTTGCTTTTCTTGTCAAGCATATTGGTGTGGGTTTAGTGGTAGAGTGATGCTTGCTTGTATCTGAACGTATTCTCTGTTGTACTTTAAATGCTGGTAGCAGTTAGCAATGAACTCATCAGGGCCTGGGCTTTTTTTGATGGGAGACTTTGAATTACTGATTCAAATTCTGCTCATTGCTAGAAAAAAATATAAGGTACTAATTTGTAGTAAGTGGAAAATGTAAATAGAATACAGCTAGTTGTGAAGCTTTTATTAGTTGTGATGATGAAAATCATAAAACATAAATCACACAACTCCTGCCCTCTTACCAATAAATAAGACATGAAGAAATCTATGTTGTGCTTGTTAGAAAAGAAAAAATAATATGTACTTCTGTATATACAGAAGAATTGAACCAGAGTGGATATTAATAAAATATTTATATAAATTCATTTATTTTTATCATTTTATAAGTAAGTAACAAACAAATATCCTAAATATTTTTACTTTAAATAAATATGCATATATTTATGTGACAGATATGTGAAACATATTACAGTATCATCGGAATAAGAAACTTCAATGGCTCTCAACAATCATGAAGTTGGCTACATAATAGAATTTCGGGCAGAAACTCATGCAATACTGAAATACTATCTATAAGGGTCTTAAACATAGCACACTTTATGACTTTTTAAGTCATGTATTGAGACATTTTTGCTGTGATTTTTAATCATTTTTTATAGAAAAGAGAGAGAGATGGTGTGAGTCTATCGAATAATGCTTTTACTTGTTCCACATGAAATCTAAACATGCTAAGTACAAAACAGTAAACAATGCCTTCTGTTAAATAAAATAATAGCATAAAGCATCCAAAACACACCATGAGCCAAAAATATTCATTTTCATTGCTCTGTGACAAAATATTTCAAGTGAAAATGAGACTTAAGGGAAGCCTGAGCACCTTGTCCATCTTCTTTCAGAAATATGCACTACTTCGTGTAACAAAAATTAAAAACAGAAGCTACTGAATAGAAATGTCAATAAAGTTCCATTGATTGATTTTCAATGGTGAACTAAATGCAATGATGCTTGAATGGAGTTAAATAACGACATTTTCAGATTTTAAATTTTAACCAAAGGCCTTTAGAAGCATTCCATAATGAAGAATTACTCAGATTTCTTTTCCTAATAAATAGTGAAATATGTGAGTGTTCATTAATATTTTGTCAACTCTAAAATGTTTTAAAATAAACACAATGGAAATGAACCGGTGTGGGTATTAATAAAATACTAAAGCTCATGTATGTTTATCATTTTGCTTTATAAAGAAGCAGTGAATAAATATCCTATTAAAATAAAAATTTTATTTAAGTAATTTTCAAGTTAATTGTGACACTGCCATTTTGTTTTTAAGGGGCATAGAGGAATTATTTTTTCTGGGTAGTTTAGATTTATTTATCCAGTCAGGAAGCTACTGGAAACTGCATAGCTCTTTGCAACTTGGGAAAGTCTACTCATTCACAACCAACTTTTGTCTTGGACAGATTGACCTATGCCTCATTTTCTTAATTAACAAGTATGAAAACATATTTTAATCAATCATTATTTTGATGAATAAGTAAGCAAGTATTCAGATGGACACTGGTCAGAGTGTAAATGCCACTTGTGGCCTCCCCATACAAAACCAGAGGGCCAGGGTTCAATTCCTGTTCCACTGCTGATTCACGTCCCTGTTGATGTGCACCATGGGAGACAGCAGGTGATGGTCCATGTGTCTGGATGCTGCCACCCACATGGGAGGCCTAGACAGTGTTTGCAGTTTCTGGTTCTGCCTTGGCCTGGCACCAGCTGTTCAGGCATTTAAGGAGTGAACCTAGAGGTAGGAGATGTCTGTCTTTCTGCTTTTCTAATAAAAAAAAATATAAAATACAATTAAAATCAAATAAGCAATTGTTTATTAAACACTTAAAACAGCACTTGACATATTAAAATCCCTCAACAAATGTTACCTTTCCAATGTACAGCTCTGCATCTTTTTCTTGACACATCTCCCACTGTCACGGAGTAGAAAGATCGATCACAAAGGGGGCAGGGGAGTGCAAACTCCACAGGATTGAAGTTCTAGGGATCTAGAGCTTCAATTACAGAAATCAGATAGAACAGCTGTTCCAAGGGTGTTGATAATTAGCAGCTGGCAGCATTCGTGGAGCATACTGTCAGAGATTTATTAAAGAGTACTGCTGATAAAAACTTGTTACTCAACACAAAGTTTAATTACTACAAATTGATTTTGAGAGTACCCTAAGTATAGAAATCAGGGCACTGATTTATAACAGTAACAGGAAAGGAGGAAAAATTTGAGAAGCATGGGTATATAGTAAAATATCAGAACTTTGCAAATTGTAAGGAAGAAAAAAAGTAGAACAGGCACTTTTATACACAAATACACATGTGCGCATATACACACATGTATTGCATATTACAATATATGTTTATGTATAAATAATTCATGGCGTGTTTCTATATTTTTTGCAAATCTCATTAATTCTTTAGTCAACAATTTATATGACTCTTAAGCTACATAAATGTTTTGATAGTTTTGATGGAATTTTCTGCTGTCTGCATGCAATACTTCTAATTAATTAGTACATTTTATAAAATATAGTCTTAAAGATAATATATTTTTCACATAGAGACTGATAAAAGTACTATTATAAACAAAATCATGAATAAAATTATCAAAAATTTTGTGATCTCTTTAAATAAAATTTCACTCCAAAGATCAATTATTTAAAGGCAGCATAAAATGAACCTTTTACTAACCCATTATATTTTTGATCACACTGATTAGCTGAAAATGTTCATTAGTGTTCTTTAATGAGGCAGGTATCTGTTAAATTTCAATTCTATGTTTTCATTAGTAGTATAAGAAGGAATATCAGGATTTTGTGCAAAAATAGTAAAGTTTCTGATCTCAGGAATCTAAGATCATTATTTCTCAAATAATTAAGAACTAAAAATCATCAGGGACATTTCTCAAAAGGTCAGACTCCAATCTTATTTTTTCTGAATATATTAATGTAAAACATTACTAATGGACTCCCTGGCTGACAGAGCAACTGTTGGGTATATTATTGGACAGATGTCTTAGTTCCTGCAAGGTGTATCTGTATCATGTAGACTTAACAATGAGCAATGCAATTTTCTGATCTCCAAGGCCCATAGGTAATTAGTTGCTCTCCCTGTTCACAACATATTTACTACTTTGCAAGGTTAGAACTACCTGACCACAAATGGAATACTATCTGCACTTCCTTTCTGCTTTATCAATATTCAAATACTCTTCGTGACTAAGAGCATCGGCCAGTTCTTCTGGCTTCATTCCTTTACATCTGTTCACCATTTGTTTCCTGTGGAATGTGTTCGTTGCATGTTTTTCACCTCAGGATTTATAACATAGGGTTTTGTAAACAGTATGATGATAGTATAAAGTCATTGGAATAAATCAGTAAAGGAAGAATGACAAGTTTATGGGAGAAAGGTTTGTGCCTTTTGGTATCTGGAAGCCGAATTGCAGTTCCTCATTGTGAATCCAGAATTCTAGGAGATCTTATGAATGAGAATGTGGAAAATAAGTTAGATAATTAGAGCAAGAAAGAGTACAGAATCATCTACATTATTTATCTTCTCCTGATTTTGTTATCATAGGCCCTATACAGTGTCTTCACAGCTTCAGCTGCATTTAGCTATGTAACAGAAGCTTGTTCCTTTAAGGTTTGTCATGCCTTTCGTCTTCATAAAGGAACTTTGCTTGAGAGGAAGAGACGCTTCTCTTTCAAGTCTGAACAGGCCTGTAGGCTTCCTGTGGACTAGCACACCCAAATTCTTCTTCTAAGATTTCTCTTGCTGCTTCCTAATAGATACCACACTTCTCTTATGACTGCCTGTTGAAGGATGCTTTATATTATGAGATAACTGAGGAATGCTTACCTGAATTATTGATGATTCTTATACTGCTGACAGTGATACAACTGATGTTCTCTTTAGAAGGCTACTGTAGTAAGAGGTGACTACGATATTCTCACCCACTCCATTCACTCCTTCAATATCCCACAGTACTATACTCTTACAGATCTGGAATTCTTGGGAGCTGAGGTGGAGACCTTCTGTAGCATCAGTCAATTGTTTACATCCCTATGCTTTTTCATTTCTGTGTGATTAGATATCTATAGTTTAATGTACATAAAGAAACTTCAACATTTCCTTGCATTCAGCTCTGTGAGTTTTCAGAAATGGAACACGCTGTGTAACCAGTAACTGCATCAAGGAATAGAAAACTAAGAGCACACCAGAGCTCCTCTTTAGTTATTCTCCAATCACTACTGCTCCAGAGGTAATCAGTATTCTTATAGTTCCATCAGTTATCCCATTTTTGTATTTGATAAAGATAGTCACAGTCATAATGCAGTATTTTGTGTTCAGACATTTTTCAGCATTTCACCATCAGATTCATCCACGTAATTGTGATAGGTTATTCATTCTCAGTGCTGTATGAGAGGGATCTTCAAAGAGTAAATGCAGAATGCATATTATGCAAAGTGCACAGAACAGATTTTCATGTTTTTGCACCAAAATAAACTTACTACCTTGTAACCTGTCTGAATAGAATCTAGTTTGAGGTACTAAGAATGATAAAATACCACTTTGAAATTAGTCTTTATCATAGCAAAATGAATTTTGTAAAAGTGGAAATGCGAAACATCAAATTTACTATGAAGTTTGGGTGAAAGAATAGTGAACTAACTGAAGCTTTACAAAAAGTTTACAGAGATCTTGTCTCAGAGAAATCATAGATTACAATATTTGTTCGAGTATTGTAGCCTTATTCTTTCAAATAACGTTCACAAATTTTTCTTGATGACATTTCAATTGTGATTATGTTAGATCTGATATCTTTACTAAGTTCAATTCTTCAAGCCTGATTCAGTTTTTAACCCACCTTTTATTTATGTTTAGTCCTTTTTTAAAAATTGTAAGTGCTATATATGTTGAAAGTCAGAATGACAAAGAGAAATAGACAGAGAAAGACAGGAATGCCCATACTAGATAGTCCCCCTACACAGCCAGGACCCTTCAATGCTGACGGACAGCCTCTCCTACCACAGGCTTTACAAGCCAAGATTGATTTGATTCCTAACTCCTAATTGCCTTCTGTCTAAGAATATATTTTGTTTCTATTAAACATCATTTTGGTAATTCTTAAACTTTGTTGAAGTGTAATTAAATGCAAAAATGCATATAAATGCATATATCCATGATACCATCACCATGTAATCAGGTGATGTGGGCCCTAGGAAAAGCTAGTAAGGAGATCTCCATTTATACTTCTTAGCCCTTTCACCCTTGATAAAGCAATCATGATCCTCTGTATTCTTCTCACTTTCTAATTAAATTCTAAACCTTACCATGATGCATGTCTTGTTTGAGCCTGTGCTTAGAATTCTTCTCTAAGTAAAATCAAGAGCCCAAAATAATAATTTTGGTTTAACCTAGACTATAACAGTCCCACTTATTTTTGTTTTTATTGCTTGTGTGTTTGTTATCAAATCAGAGAAATCACTATCCAGATAAATGTCATTGAACTTTATGTTTTGTTTCTGGACATTTGAAAGATTCAGATCTTGTGTTTAAGTCTTTAATTTTGCTTGAATTTATTTTTTGTGTAAAGTTCAAGTTGTACCTAGTTTCATTTTTTTTAGATTTATTTATTTATTTGAAAGTCAGAGTTACACAGAGGCAGAAGCAGAGAGAGGGAAAGAGAGAGGTTGGGAGGGAGCGAGGGTTGCAAGAGAGAGAGAGAGACAGAGACACAGACAGAGACAGAGAGATAGAGACAAAGAGAGAGAGAATATTTTATCTGTAGGTTGACTTCTCAGATGGCCTCAAAAGCCAAGACTGAGCCAAGCTGTAACTAGGGCCCAGGAGCTTCATCTGAATCTCCCACGTGGTTGTCAGGGGCCCAAATACTTGGACTATTTTCTGCTTTTCCCAGGCCATTAACAGGGAGCTGGATTGGAAGGGAGCAGAAAGGACACAATATGAACCAGAAATCTTCCCCATATGGGAAGATGTAGTCCCAGGCAACTTCTTTACCTGCTATACCACAACACTGGCCCAATTCTTGTTTTTTAATTAACTAATTAATTTGAAAGGAAGAATTACAAAGAGAGAAGGACACACACACACACACACACACAAATATGCACAGATCTTCCATCTGTTCATTCATTGTCCGAATGGCCACAGTGGCTGGGGCTGGGCCAGGTAGAGGCCTGGAGCTTGGAACTCTACCTGATTCTCCCACATGGGTCTAGGGGACCAAGTACTCAAGCTTTGCAAGACCTATTATCAGGGACATGGATCAGAAGTGGCTCAAAGGTGGTGACAAAACGCACTGCACCACAATGCAGGCCCAGTTTTAGCAATATCAGTTGTTTGAAAAGTAAAATCTTCCCCATTATATGTCTTTGACATTCTTTTTGAAGATCAGGAAATGCATGTAATTATGATTTGTGATATTATAAAGTAAATTGTGTTTTCTAAATGCAAATGAACATAATATGTTCTCTAATTCTGCTGGCTATTACCTGTGATACCCATGTTAACTGTCTGCCGTAGGGATATTTTGACTGAAGATGCAGACTTTGTTTTAAAGATGTACTTATTTCTTTGAAAGACAGAGTTACAGAGAGAAAGCTAGAGAAAGAGAGGCCTTCCATCTGCTGGTTTACTGCTCAAATGGCCACATCCACCAGGGCTGAGTCAAGCTGAAACCAGGAGCCTGGAACAACATCCCAGTTTCCTACATGGGTGGCAGTGGGCCATGTTCTTTCCCAGGGGTCTAGATGGAAATCAAGCAGCCAGACTTGAACTCGTGCTCCTATAGGATGCGGTCTTACTCTGCTACATCACAATGCCAGTCCCTGATGTGGACACTTATTAGGCAAATTAATATTAATTATTCTATTACCTCTAATTTATTGAAAATATTTTCTCTGTACTGGTTTCATCCAGCCACACTGAAAAAAAAAAAGAAACTTATTTTGAAACTTTCTAGCATAAACTCTTAAGCTCTCAATATAATACTCATATTTTATATGGAAAAAAAAAGGTACATTAGATTTAATTTGGAGTGTAACATTTTGTTGTAATATCTGTGCACTGTCCTATTTCAGCTATTTTAAAAGATGTATTCGTTTACTTGAAAAGCAGTAATACAGAGAAGAGAGAGAGAGAGAGAGAGAGAGAGAGAGAGAGAGAGAGAGAATCTTTTATCTTCTGGTTCACTCCTCAAATGTCCATAATGGCCGGAGATGGGCCGATCCAAAGCCAGGAGCCAGGAGCTTCTTCTAGGAATCCCACATGGGTGTAGGGGCACAGATACTTGGGCCATCTTTCACTGCTTTCCCTGGAGAATTAGCAGAGAGCTGATGCACGAGTGGAGCAGCTGGGACTAGAACCAGCGCT
The DNA here is from genome assembly GCA_949820135.1 of Sylvilagus floridanus. Taxonomy (NCBI): domain Eukaryota; kingdom Metazoa; phylum Chordata; class Mammalia; order Lagomorpha; family Leporidae; genus Sylvilagus; species Sylvilagus floridanus. The sequence goes on along the minus strand of OX463236.1, from coordinate 28,331,189 downwards.
AAAATGAGTGCCAGCTCTTCAGGCAGATACTTAACCTTCCATGGCACAGTACTAGCCCTCTATTTCATCTTAATCAAATTATTATCTCTGTGTATGTTGTTTATAAGTCTGCTTGGAATTGTAAATTTCTTCTAAATTATTTGACAAAAAGGAGATAAAGGAAAATATGACAGATTGTCTTGACCAAGGAAAAAATCAACCGAAAATGGAGATGGTGTGAAAAAGAGGAAGCATGTTGGAGGGAGTACCTTAGAGTAATCATGGTGTTGCACCAAACATCACGTCAATGACACAGAGCACAATTATTCACCCAGAAATGACTCAAGGACTGGGCTTTGAAAGATGAGAGATTTTTAAAAAAATGGGTTATTTCTGACTGTTCTTTATTGCGTCTCAATCCTTTTCTTCTCAAGATCCCCTTATCATGCTATCACTGGCTGTTTCTGCACTCACAGTGATTTAAATACTGCTCTGACAGCTTTGGCCGACATTATTCTGCAGAAAAGAAAAATCACTAATCTGAAAGCCACTTTGTTTAGTTGGTTCATTTAAGAATGTGTTTAGCTTCTATCTAGTCTCAGAGTGTCAGAGGAAAAAGTCCATTATTTTTAGATACGTTCAATGACTACTTCTGTCACTTATGTCCTTGATTTATTTAGATAAACTTCAGCTCACTGACTCTTTTCTTAGATTTGAGAGTTCATTCTAAAGTCTAATGAGTAAGGAAACTAATAAATTAAGAAGAATGTGGATGTGGGAAAGCAAACTTCTGTTATTAAATAAAGAGCTTAAATTATGGAAATGACAGAAATTTTATTCTACTTGTATAGGCCAGTATTATTATGGGCATAGAAAATTTTTTTCTTGACTGGGGTTTTCATATGACAAATTGGTAACTGATTCACAATTTTCATCCTCTGATCTGGTAACAAAAGCAGCTTGGATGATTTGTGAAACAGATCATAGAAGGGTAAAAGGATGCCCATATTGCATAGCCACTCAAAATTTTTTTTTAAAAATAGAATGTATGTGGGAAATATGCATTTTAAATACTGATGTAGTAAAAATAATACAGCTTTTGATGCAAAATAAATTATTGTAATCTTCTATCATAACACAGATTACCTGAATGATATGTTAGTATTTGTTCTTCTAACTTTGGGGCTCTTACTCAATTTTCTTTCATGGTCATTCTGAGCATACATCTCGGATCCAGATTGATAATACATTTTTTCCCACTGGTTGATTACCCTAGTGTAGTTCAATGTCATAATTGAATTCAATATGTAGTTACTTAAAATACAGATGTTGATAGAGCCTACATCACACTTTCATTTTACTGTTCCCCCCTTATGAATTTATCATTGGAGTTTAGTCATATCCTTTCATATTAGAGTGATTATTTAACTTCTGCCCAAATATATAGACCTTCATATATATATATATATATATATATATATATATATATGAAGATTCAAAATACAGATTTAAGGAACTCTGCAAGACTACTGGATATATATTGCCTGTAATTTTCAAAGATAGACTTTTAGGCAATAATTTGAATTTATTATTACTTGAAATTTCAGTTCAGCCCTCTATTTCTTGTATATATTTATTATTAGGAAATACATGCATATATTTATTATTAGGAAAATTTCATCATTTACAGCCTTAATTTATTAAACTTAGCCATGCAGGAAGGAAGTGACAGGAATAGAATGAAAGAGGGGATGGATTTATTTATTATAATGTTGTCAGAGTGGACGTTTGTTTTTGTTTTACAACAGTATTTATTTTTAGAGTGGTAATAGATATATATATATATATATATATATATATATATATATATATAAACACTAAGTCCTTATATACAAGAATCCCTAGTATATAAAACATGGTTTCCACTATTATTTTTTAAAGATTTATTTTATTTATTTGAAAGAAGAGTTACAAAGAGAGGTAGAGACAGAGAGAGAGGTCTTCCATCTGCTGGTTCACTCCCCAGATGGCCGCAATGGCCGGAGATGTGCTGATCCAAAGCCAGGAGCTAGGTCTCTTCTGGGTCTCTCACGTGGGAGTGGGTGCCCAAGGACTTGGGCCATCTTCTACTGCTTTTCCAGGCCACAGCAGGAAGATGGATTGGAAGAGGAGCAGCCCATATGGGATCCCACATGGGATGCCGGTGCTTCAGGTCAAGGCTTTAACGCACTGCACCACAACACCAGCCCCAGTTTCCTCTGTTATTTACATCTTACATTGAATGGTATATTTGTCACAATTAATTAACCAACATTGATATATAGTAGTTAATATTATTAACATACATTCACATTTTATTCCAATTACCTTAGGTTTTATTTGACATCTTCTAAGATATAAGTATCTATATATGCAAATATGTGCTTAATTTTAGCACTTTGTTTCTTAGTATTACAAGATATTCCATTCCCTTGCTGTGTATTTCCCACTGAAGTCCTGGAACATCCTTTCCAAAATGCCCTGGTTTGTTCAGTTCACAAATCGCTTTGTGAAAAATCAAAATCTGGCTGTAGGTGAGCTCATTGCTATTTGAGCCCTCCTAGCTCACAGGACAAAGATATATTCATATTTGTGCATATGTTAAATTGTGTACTTAAATATATACAAATATGTAGCCATCTGAAATTGTTAAACTAACCATGAGTTTAATTTAATGTCTGCAAATCAACTCATTAATATATTGTTATTCTAGCTTCCTTCCATTGCTTCTCTGCACAGTTCTACTCGGACAGTGAGACACCTGGCTCCCATTGTCCAATCTCCATTTACCTAATTGTTCTTAATGGTATTTTAAGTAAGTATAACATTCTCTGGTAATTTTAATTCTTCTTCAATCACATAACTCTTTTTCTAGTTATGTGTTCCATCACTTAATATTTTCAACTCTATATTCTGGTCTTCATTTTCTGTCTGTTAACTCCAGGACTCAGCCTCACTAGTGCATACTGTTCGAGTCACTCTCTTTATGAGATGAATACTATGTGTAAATATTGAACAAGATCAGGTGATTTCTTAAAATAAATCTATCAATTCACAGAATGTGGATCAAGATGCTCCACAGAAGTTGGAGCATTTAAAAACTATTACAGTACCTCATTTTTGTTGTATGTATATATGTGTGGGAGTGTGCTGGTTTTTGTTGTGTTTGTATCTTGTTTTCATTTGGCAAACCTCTGATTATACTATAAACTTCATTAAATATGAGTCATGTAAAATTCAAAAGAAACTTTGTCAAATATCTAATACAAGTTCCTTTAACATGCTTTTATATGAAACATATCAAGAGATAATTAGCATATTTTTCTTTGGGAAAATATGATTTTATTGTGAATTTTACGATATATTGTGAAGAATAAATTATATTGAAAAATAGATTGTACATTTCATGAGTAGGCAATACCATAACTATGTGATATATTTTGTACATGTTGGATAATTTTTTGAACTTTTTTTTTTATTTGAAAGTCAGACTGACAGAGAGGGAAGAAGAGCAAGAGAATCTTCTTACACTTGTTCACTCCCCAAATGCTTGTAAAAGTCAGGGCTGGGCCAGGCCAAAACCAGAAGCTAAGAGCTCCACCTCTTTCTCCCACATGTGAGGCAAGCACTCAAGCACTTGTGTCATCATCTGCTGCCTTCCAAACACATTAGTAGAAAACTGAATTGGAAGCAGAGTAACCAGAACTCATACTAGCAGTCTGATGAGAGCCGCAGGCAGCCCAAGCAGCGGTTTAACCCACTGTGCTACAATGACTTCTTAAGTAGGGATGACGCATGTGATCAATGTTAATAAAGTATAACACTATACTTTATTCCTAATAGTAGGAAGGGCTTCTTTTACTTTCACTCACACTTCATTGACCAAAAATGGGCAGTGCACGGGGGATATTGATAAAGATGCTTTGCATGACCAGACATTAGTCAAGGTCCTGATTTTTTTTTTTTATTAACAGCAATGCACTACTCTGTAAAATGCCATTTAAACAAAACCCCCCCTTAGTTTAGCCAAAGTCCCATGTTCCTCAACTTCTACCATTCCTGTTAATCCTGGCCTAGGCTCAACAAAACTTCTGTTAGTTGGATTAACTAGAATTCCCAAAACTTCTAATTTTACCACTTAGTCATTTCTATCCCCTAGCAGCCACCACCCCCAGTTCCTTGGCTCTACCCATTGGAAGCTACCACCCCTAGTTCCTTGGCTACACATCTCCAACTGTCCATGCTGTATTTAGAGTTGAGCCCAATCTTTCCCTGACTGCCATGGTCCCTGCACCCATCAGAGTAGTCCTGACTTAAGCCTGCTTTACTATGGTTTAACAAGTGTCATCTGAGTTTCCCACATGGATGCAGGGGCCAAAGTGCTTAGACTTGGGTCATCTTCTGTTACTTTCCCAGGCAAATTAGCAGGGAGCTGGATCAGAAGTGGAGCAGTAGAGACACAAACTGGTGCTCATAAAGGATGCCAGCATCGCAGGTAGTGGCTTCACACATTATTCCACTAAATCAGCCCTAGCCTTGTCATCATAGACTAGTGAAATGCTTCCTAGATCTTTGGGATCATCAAATCCACTCACCTAACTCCAATATTGAATTATATATTTCAATTGTGAAACTACTGTGGATAGTTTTATGCTTTATCATTTCCGCATAGTTTGAATTTTAAGGCTTCTTTTTTTCTGAGATTATTTTACTACTATTTGAGAAAAATATTTCCTAGTATAGATGAGATTAATTTAATTCAAATGCCCCATAGCTATTATAATTTTTCTCATTGGTATTCATTATAATTGCTATGTTTTCTTTTTTCTTTTTTTTTTTTTTTTGACAGGCAGAGGGGACAGTGAGAGAGAGAGACAGAGAGAAAGGTCTTCCTTTGCCGTTGGTTCACCCTCCAATGGCTGCAGCGGTTGACGCGCTGCGGCGGGCGCACCGCGCTCATCCGATGGCAGGAGCCAGGTGCTAGGTGCTTTTCCTGGTCTCCCATGGGGTGCAGGGCCCAAGCACTTGGGCCATCCTCCACTGCACTCCCAGGCCACAGCAGAGGGCTGGACTGGAAGAGGGGCAACCGGGACAGAATCCGGCGCCCCGACCGGGACTAGAACCCGGTGTGCCGGCGCTGCAAGGCGGAGGATTAGCCTGTTGAGCCAGGGCGCCGGCCAATTGCTATGTTTTCTATAGCCTCTTATTATGAAATCACCCTGTTATCCTTTGCAGTCTAAATTGTTTGGTCAGTAGGTGATAATAGAAACTGTTTCTTTGAGGGTAGAATTCTGTGTTGGGTTTCTACAAAATCTTTTTGAATAAGTTAATTACATCTAAAAGGTATGAGTGATGTTTTTTGCTACTGATTTAACTGTTATACACAGATTAACATAGTTGAGTTACGAAAAACTCTGAATTTGATTCTATAATAATTTAGGTACAGATGCTGAACCATAGAAAATGTTAATACTGCTTTACAATCACCAAGCTAGAAAGTTAAATGAAATTTGATCTTGCTGGGCTAGATAGGAATCCTTTATTTAATCACTGTTCTTGCTCTATCTTATCTGAAATGTGACACCTATATTTTAATTTTCATTTTCTTCAAAGGATAATGAAAACTGAAACTATGAAGTAGTAAGAGCAGATAAAACTACATTTCTAACATTATTTTCTGCAGTGGATAAAGTTATAATGTCAGGATCAATTTCACAGAAAAATTTAGTGTTGGCATCTTTATAAAATAACCCAGTTTGCAGAACAATAATGTTCTTTATGTTCAGAAAATATGTAGTAGTTAAATATATCATGGAAGCAACAAACTGAATATAAGTTGGAGGATATTTTGGTGCCAAATACAACTTAGTTTTCATAAACTTCAGTGGTGGGAAAAAGAGGACATACTTTCATAGCTATGAGCTCTCCTGTTATAGGTCTCAGGGAATGCATTTTGTGTGGAAATAAACAATAATCTAAATAGAAAAGTGAGAAATATTTGGATAAGAGAACTTGACCTGACTGTACGTATTATGTTGTATCTAGTTCCCAACCAAGTACTGCTTTCCTTTTGCTTTATTTTTAAATAAACCTTTTTTTTAAAAATTTTGGAATCATTTGATGCTTGTAAAAGTTACCGAGATAGTACAGAGAGCTCCTGAATGCAATCATAAGCTAACAAAAGTTTTGTTGAGCCCAGGCTGAGATTATCATTAATGGTGGATGCTTAAGAACCTTGAGCTTTTGCTAAATTGACTAAGGAAAGTTGTGTTTAAATGACATTTTAAAGAATAGTGGATAGGTGTTCACAGCAAAAATTCAGAGTTCTCTATGCTCTTATTTATCAAAATATCTTTTTTTTTTTTTGACAGGCCGAATGGACAGTGAGGGAGAGAGAGAGAGAGAGAGAGAGAGAGAGAGAGAGAAACGTCTTCCTTTACCATTGGTTCACCCCCCAATGGCCGCTGCGGCCGGCACTGCACTGATCCAGAGTCAGGAGCCAGGTGCTTCTCCTGGTCTCCCATGTGGGTGCAGGGCCCAAGGACTTGGGCCATTCTCCACTGTACTCCCAGGCAACAGCAGAGAGGTGGATTGGAAGAGGGGCAACCAGGTTAGAATCCAGTTCCCCGACTGGAACTAGAACCCAGGGTGCTGGCGCCACAGGCGGAGGATTAGCCTATTGAGCCGCGGTGCCAGCCCAAAATATCCTTTAAAAACTCAAGTCAATTAACTTTAAGCCATAGTGTCAGAAAGATTTAATCATGTGTTGCATTGGTTTCTCAGTTCAGTTATCTGAATAGAAAACATCATTATGAGAATTATTGCTTTTTAAACTATGCTGTACTAGTTAAGATGTCAAACAGTTATGACACAATCGCCATTTAGCATTTTCCTTGTAATTTATGTTAAGAGTCACGGGTGGTCAAAAAATTTGGTGATCAGATAATTATGGAACATACAAGATAGTTTACTTAAAATATGAATGAGTGGACAGACACTTGTGTACACATAACATTAGAATTAAAGTTTGTGGGGTTGGTGTTATGTTTAATGGGTTGAATCATTTCTTGCCATGCTGGCATTCTTCCATGGAGCACTGGTTCAAAACCCAGCTGTTCTGCTTCCAGCCAACTCCCTGATACTATGCCTGAGAAAGCAGGAGGAGATGGCCCAAGAACTTGAGCCTCTGCCATCCACGTGGGGAACAAGGTTGGGATTCCAGCCTCCTGAGTTTGGCCTGGTACAACCCTGGCCATTGCAACCATTTGGGGAGTGAATCAACAGATGGAAGATCTCTTTCTTTGTCTCTCTGCATTTCAAATAAATACATTGCTAAACACAAAATAAAACATCATAATACTCTGTATTTGTTCTTTGTCACTCAATTTTCTTTAAACACTGCATATAGTTTTCTTTTGGGGGAATATTTAAGCTCTATATTAGAAATAGGCCCATAACTTAATAACAATGAAACAACTGTCTCCAAAATCACTAATACAAGCTCATTTATGTATTTCTGGTATAGAGTACCTTAGATGTAGGGTTTTAAATTTTTTTTATTATTTATTTATTTATTTATTTTTCACAGGCAGAGCTAGACAGTAAGAGAGAAAGAGAGAGACAGAGAGAAAGCTCTTCCCTCCGTTGTCTCACTTCTCAAATGGCCACTACGGCTGGCACCTGCACCAATCCTAAGCCAGGAGCCAGGTGCCTCCTCCTGGTCTCCCATGCAGGTGCAGGGCCCAAGCACTTGGACAGTCCTCCACTGCCCTCCCAGGCCACAGCAGAGAGCTGGATTGGAAGAGGAGCAACTGGGATAGAACCGGTGCCCCAACCGGGACTAGAACCCGGGGTGCTGGTGCTGCAGATGGAGGACCAGCCAAGTAAGCTGTGGCACCTGCCAGATGTAGGGTTTTTTAAGAACTGATTACAAATATCTATAATTAACACTGTCATAAGTCATTCAAATTTCACCCTAGTTCTGCTTTGTGCTTTTAAAATATAACCATTTATGTTTTGTTACATAGTTGGAGCCTGTACAATTGTCTTTCTTTTTTTTTTTTAAGGTTTATTTTATTTATTTGAAAAGCAGAGTTACAGAGAGAGGGAGGGACACACAGAGAACTTATCTTCCATCATTTGATTCACTCCCCAAATGGCTGCAAATGCTGGGGCTGAGCCAGGCCGAAACCAGGAGCCACAAGTATCTTCCAGGTCTCCCACATGGGTGCAGGGGGTCAAGTGCTTAGGCCACCCTCCACTGCTTTCCCAAGCCATTAACAGAGAGCCAGATTGGAACTGGAGCAACTGGGACTCGAACTGGCACCCATATGTGATGCTGGTGCTGTAGACTGTGGCTTTAACTGGCTATGCTGCTACACTGGCCCCACAACTTTTTACCTTGTTCAGTACTTAGGAGGATATTTATGGAAGTGAAAATCAGTAATGTTCTTATGAAGAATCTCTTTTATCTTCTTTACTGGATGTATTTAGAATGAATAAAATATGCCTTGAAGTTTCAGTATTAGTTGTGCAGTGAGTTTTGAACCTTGATAAAGGTAAAGACATCAATCTAATTCTCCTGCATGGATCATTTCCGATTATATTGTCTTCCAAAATATCAGCTGTTAAAAAATTTATAAATAGAACTTGAAGTAATGAAGATTAGATTACAACATCTTAGAAAATTATTAATTTCAAATTTATTATGGAATGTACAGTTTTCCCTTTCTAGCATTTAAGTGAAAAGATTGATTCAAGCTCTTTACTCAGAATAACCTTAACTAACATTTTACCTAATCCTAAGGTGTACACTCAGAAATGTGGAATTAATCGCCTTAGTTCACCTAAGCTCAGTTCACAAAATGCAGTTTTATCAGTAGAATTTTAGCTTGGTTTAGACTCCTAAATTTAACTCTGCAATGGTCTCCATTTGTCAGCCCTATTATGTGAAACCTCTAGGTAAGGTGTAGACTGACTGTACAAGCAGTTTTACAGAGTATTTTATTTGATGAGTCATGGAGCTACTGAAACAGTCAAGAATTATAAGACTGCTGCTAAGTTGAGAGAATCAATAAGGAAAGAGAAAAAAAAAAGGAAGCAAAGCAATGTGAAGTAAACAGAGGAGATACGTGTGGCATTCTTAAGAGCTTCCGTTTCTATATATTCTGCTGGGGAGGGAAATATTAAGTTAGGTTCAGATATAGTGTGACATATGTTAAAATAGAAACTGAGACTCTAACAGGCATCTGTTACTTACATTTACAGTCATCACATTTTTATTTTTCATTTTAAGGGTGATCTAGCAAAATGTCTTCAACTAACCTCCACTACCAAGACGGAACTTTTAAACACTGGAACTACTAATCTGTATGTAGGTGTTTATTTTCTTGGAATGGGAAGTTTTTCTCCCAATGAAGAGTGTTGCTTCTTTTGTGCTCCTATGTTTTGGAAATGATAAATTTAAAATTACTTTTATAATCATCCTTATTTTCACTTTATTTGCTAATAATAATGATAATAAAAATAAAGATGGAGAGTGTAATTACTACAATTTTATCAAGACATAGTGCATACAAGTCTTTTTTTTTAAGATTTATTTTATTTATTTGAAAGACAGAACTACAAAGAGAGGTAGAGAAAGAAAGAGGTCTTCCATCTGCTGGTTCACTCCCCAAATAGCCTTAATGATCAGAGCTTAGTGGATCTGAAGCCAGGAACCAGGAGCTTCTTCCAGGTCTCCCACACATGTGTAGGGGCCCAAAGACTTGGGTCATCTTCCACTGCTTTCCCAGGCACATTAGGAGGGAGCTAGGTCAGAACTGGAGCAGCCAGGACTAGAACCGGTGCTCAAATGGGATGCCAGTGTTGAAGGTCTGTGCTTTAACCCATTGCTCCACAGCACCAGCCCCAAGATAGTGTATACATGTCTTCAAATATCATATTGTACATCTTAAATATGTAAATCATTACATATTATCATAAAAGTATGAAATATCTGTGAAATGTAAAAAAAGTAAAATTGAAGATTTAAACTTAGTAATTTGGAAATAAATACAATAGAAGACCAGGAAGCTAGAGTAAATTACAAATAGTGTGCACCTGGTGTGCTACATCACATTTGAGAAGCAAAGGATTCTATCATATCAGATCATCTGAAAACTACTGGAAATATATTTTGAGATAAGTTTAACTTTGTTATTTTTGATTGAATGATCATAGACCCTTCATTCCAACATCCCAAATAAGCAAACATCTAATATTGCCTCTTAACGCCTGACATATAACATCATTCAAGTGGACCTTAAATTACAATTTACCTACTGGTGGGGGCGGTGCCTTGGCTCACTTGGTTAATCCTCCACCTGTGGTGCCAGCATCCTATATGGATGCCGGGTTCTAGCCCTGGTTGCTCCTCTTCCAGTCCAGCTCTCTGCTGGGGCCCAGGAGGGCAGTGGAGGATGGCCCAGGTGCTTGGGCCCCTGCATCCGCATGGGAGACCAGGAAGAAGCACCTGGCTTCTGGCTTCAGATCAGTGCAGCACCGGCAGTAGCGGCCATTTGGGGAGTGAACCAACGGAAGGAAGACCTTTCTCTCTGCCTCTCTCTCACTGTCTATAGCTCTACCTGTCAAATAAATTAAAAAACAAAAACAAAACAATTTAACTACTGGTGGGCATTGTGGTACAGCCCGTTAAGCCACTGCTTGGGATGCCAGCATCCCATGTCAGAGTGCCTGTTCATGTCTTGGCTACTCTGTGCTTCCAATCCAACTTCCTGCTGATGTACTGGGAAAGGCAGTGGCAGCAGATGATGGCCTAAGTTCTTAGGTTCCTGCAATCCATGTGGGAGACTCAGATGGAGTTTCTGGCTCCTGCCTTCAGCTTAGCACAGCCCCTACAATTGCAAGCATTTGTGGAGTGAACTAGAGGATGAAAGATAGTCTCTCTCCCATTCTCTGTCACTCTTTCTTATGAATAAATCAATGCATCTTTATAAAAACATATAACATATGAAAGTAACATGATTATAAATTTAAAATCTATCAAAGTACAACATAGAAAGTACAATTCTTACTAAGATACAATGACTTTAAAAAGTCTGTACAATAGTCAGACAGATTTTCTCATTTCCTTCATTCACATTAGGGAGGAATACGTGCTGTTCAGCAGAACCTTGGATTTGGCTGGACTCACAGACCATATGTCAAACTAATTAATGTAAATGATACTGCTTTTTAGAAATATATTCCATTTTACATCTTTTAAGCATCTGAATAAATGTGTGCACAGCACACACACAAGTGAACATGACACACATAAAATAATCAGCAAGTATACAATAATTCCTAAGTAAGTAATCTCATCCTCAAACAGCTTTTACTCCCAATATGTGAGTAAGCAGACGGAGGTGGCAGAGTGCCTTAAAAGTCAAGACACTCAGACTTGGTGGAATTGATGGGGTGGAAAGGGAAGACAAGAACTGTCCTGAGAAAACACTTTTTTCATATTTCTTATCCAGTGATGATCTGCAACTGTCAACAGAAAATTTCCAACTAAATCTATTTTTATGATGATATATGATGATAAAAAGCACCAAATCATAGATTACATATGGGATTGTATTGTTGATTCAACATCTGCAGCACTTATTTTTCTTAAATTTGCAAACTTTGTACAGTCAACATAATGGTTTAAAAATAGTTTTGTCAAGGTAAAATTTAAAAGAAAGATAAGAAAAGAAGGAGGAATGGTTGGAGGGATGGAGAGTAGGGTGGCAAGTATCATTATGCTTTTTAAACTGTATATATGCAATCCCCAAATGGTAGAGTTAGAAACATACCAGGGGATTCAATTCAATCCCATCAAGGTGACATGTACCAATGCTATCTCACTAGTCCAAGTGATCAATTGCTGTTCACAATTGATCATAACGGTATGATTAAGAGTCAAAGGGATCACATAAACAAGACTGGTGTCTGCAAATACTAACTGATAGAATAAAAAGGGGAGAGAACAATCCAACATGGGAAGTGGGATACACAGAAGACTCATAGAATGGCAGATGTCCTAAACAGCACTCTGGCCTCAGAATCAGCCCTTATGGCACTCTGATCTGGCTAAAAAGCCCATGAGAGTATTTCAGGCATAGAAAGCCAAGACACTCTGGCAAAAAAAAAATGACCTAAATGAAAGATCTCTGCAAGTGAGATCTCAGTGGAAAGATAGGTCATCAAAGAAGGAGGTACCTTTCTCTGAAGGGAGGAGAGAACTTCCACTTTGACAAGGATCTTGTCTAAATATGATCAGAGTTGGCAAACTCAAAAGGCTTCCATAGCCTTGGCAACTCATGACAAGAGCCTAGAGTGATTACTGACGCCAAAAACAAGAGTGTCAATTTGTTAAGTCAACAACAGGAGTCACTGTGCACTTACTCCTCATGTAGGATTTCTGTCCTTAATGTGCTGTACATTGTGATTTAGTGCTATAACTAGTACTCAAACAGTATTTTACACTTTGTGTTTTTGTGTGGGTGCAAACTGTTGAATCGTTACTTAATATATATTAAATCAATCTGTATATTAAGAGAATTGAAAATGAATCTTGATGTGAATGGAAGGGGCGAGGGAGCGGGAGAGGGCCGGGTTGAGGGTGGGGGGAAAGTTATGGAGGGGGGAAGCCATTGTAATTCATAAGCTGTACTTTGGAAATTTATATTCATTAAATAAAAGCAAAAAAAACCCCAAAAACTGTATATATGAAATGCAAGAAATTTGTTTCTTTATCATAGTGAGATGAATTATTAAAACAGGTTTTTGAAATAAGTTTTACTGGTGTTTAGCAGTGTGAACTATAAGGTATCATAAATAAAATACTAGAGATATTTATTTTATCTTTTAACATGAAGAAAGCATATACATAAATATTAAAATTGATCCCTCCCTCTGATGTTGACTTTTCTGTTAGGATTTCATGTTCTTGGATACTGAATTAAAGAACAAACGGTGAGGGGGCAATTGTTTTGGGAACATAAATACATATATGGCTTTTTAAAAAAATCTGCTTTGATCTCTCTTTATGATTCTTTGTCCTGCACACTGATTAGGCATGAAGTAGCTGATGAGTAAAACTGGATTATTGTGATAGAAAATACAAAGGTGGGCATTGTGGCACAGCAGGTTAAACCTTTGCTTGGATGTCTATATCCCGGGTTTTGGTGCTGAGTTGGGCCTCAAATACCCTGTGCTTCTGATCCAGGTTCCTGCTAATGTGCCCAGAGGACAGCAGAAGATGGTTCAAGTGCTTGGGATATTGCCCTCTATGTGCATGACCTGGATGTTGTTCCTGGCTCCTTGCTTCAGTCTGGCCTTGCCACAGCCGTTTAGGCCTTTGTAGGGTGATACATAGGATGCAAGAGTTGTCTCTCTCTTCTCCCTCTTTCTGTCACTCTGCCTTTCAAAACAAATGTGTATATATGTGTGTGTGTGTGTATATATATATATATATATATATATATGTGATTTATTTATTCGAAAGGCAGAGATGGGGGAGAGAGAGAGGGAGAGAGAGAGAGAGAGAGAGAGAGAGAGAGAGAGAGAGAGAGAGAGAGAGAATCTTCTATCCATTGGTTCATTCACTAAATGGCAGTAGTACAAAGGCTGGGTCAGGCTGGAGCCAGGATCCTGTAGCTTCCTCCATGTCTCCCACAAGTTCTTGGGCCACCTTCCACTGGTTTTCCAGGCACATTACCAGGGAACTAGGTGGGAAGTGGAGTACCTAGGACTTGAACTTGCACCAATATGAGATGCTGACACTGCAGGCAGAGGCTTCATCTTCTAAACCACAATGCTGGCCCCTACATACAGATTTTTAAAAGAAAAATACATTTTAAGATAAAACACATAGACAATTGGATTTTTAAGAAAATCTGAACTATGTGGTTTAAAAAATGCTGTTGTCAAATCACCCATTTCACTCAAGTATCAGAAAAGGATTTTTATGAACACTAAGTAATCACCATTCCTTTTTGTCAATCTTCATACTCAGGCCTAGGACCTGACAATAGTATGAGAAAATAGAAATAATAAAAAAAAAGATTACGGGGCTGAAAACTTTGGTTTGGCTAACCTTCCCTGAACTGACGTTTTATAACTGACTGCATTCTGAGAGTCAGTCATGCACAAATCTAAGCATCTAAGCTGTGCTAATTTGAAATTACTTTCTCTTTCAGCGTGTACGTCCTCATGCAATGAAGGGTTGCAAGTATGATGCCAGTGCATGTTGCTCTACTTGAGAAACACCTACCAGTAGTCTTCAGTCGGACTTGCCTGGCGGAGGTGGGGGTGAGGGGAGAGTCTCCATAAGGTTTTGTTTTGCTTCTGTAAGTCTTAGAAATGTATGATGCAATGTGCTGAGAGAGTCACAGTTCTCCAGACATGAAGGATATATTATCTAGCAGAGCTGAATAGCTTTTTCTAATGATTTTTCACAGTAAAGGTCACTTAGAAATCTGTGACCAGGTTTAAATTTCCACAGCCCCATTTCCTGCCCCTTATCACCATAGTTTGGCTTTGGAAGTCCACTTTCTATCTGTCTATGCAATTCCAAGGGTGAAAGGTTTTCCCTCACTGCTCTAGAACCTTGAAAACCATCTCTACTTTATTCCTACTATTTTTAAATATCTATTTCTTTCATGTACTTAATTTCTATTTACTTTGCCCTCCTAGCTTCAAAACAAGACTATGTGAATAAAAAAGCACAATCAAAAAAGTGCTACATGGTAGAGACAACGGGCAGCTCCTGAATTGGCAACAGTAGCACATGTTGATATCACCTGATCACCGCTTTACGTGGCTTTGTGCCTGATTCTGTGCCATGAGTCACTTCATCATACAGGAGGTAGATTGATGCGATGCCGACACTAAGAGCAAAGAAGCCAGGAATACCAAATGGAGAAGTGAGCGTAGAGAAAGTCACGGTGGAGGAAGTGACTGTGTTAGAACAGAAATGTGAAAAATAATCTCAGGAAGAAGGTAGAGGGCAGCCACACGTGAGGGCAGCAGAGTGAATGGCTTCCGTTGGCAAGTGACTTCTGGAGACAGTCAGGATAGTAAGGAAACATTACAAGCTGACAGGATAGTAGAGTTCCTGAAAATAAAATGGTAAAAAAGAATTGAGTGGGACCCGACACTGTGGCACAGAAGGGTAAGCATCCGTGTGTGATGCTGCCATCTCGTATGGGCACCAGCTCATGTATTGGCTGCTGCTCTTTTAATCCAACTCTCTGCTGATGGCCTGTGAAAGTAGTAGAAGATGGCAGAAGTGCTTGGGCTCCTGCACCTGTGTGGGAGACCCAGAAGGAGCTTTGGGCTCCTGGCTTTGGATCGGCTCAGCTCCGGCTATTGCAGCCATTTGGAAAGTGAACCACTAGGTGAAAGACCTTTCTCTCTCTCTGCATCTCTCTGTAAGTCTACCTTTCAGATAAAATAAATAAATATTCAGCATTTTGTATTGATTGTAAGATGGTTTGATTTTTTCACAAATATGAAAACCTGTAGGTTTTCACAAGGAAATATACAGAACACAACTCATTCTTTAAAGAAAAGAGTGGAACAATAGTCTGAAGGCATTAATTTAACCGTAATGATTTCATAAGAAATTGCTAAGTGTTATTATAATATCTACTTCTCATCATCATCACCATCATATATTGGTCTATATTTTATGGAGCGCAAATGAAGTCACTGAAAATTCTCCAGCCTTGTTTCTTTCCTTCAACTTCCTTGATTCAGCACAGAGGATTCTGTTGAGCATGATTCAGAAATCTCTGATCTATTTTAAAATTTAGGTTCAAATACAAGGGTATTTCAAAAGTCTGTGGAAAATGGAATTCAAAGATAAAATAAGTCATGGTAAAAATTAAGAAAGAGCTATAATGACTTAACAGAATTATTAATAGGGATAAATTCAAAAGACAGGAATATTTTTGCACATACTCAGATATTAACTGTCATCAACATTCTTCTTACTTTTCTTTTATAATTTTACTACTCTCTGTAGAAGGTTTCCTGTATTATTCTTGATAGTTCAAGCTGAATTAAAATTGATTGTTTTAGTTTTCTTCAATTTAAGTGCATTTTCTGGGGTTATCATTTATTAAATGTGCTTTACTATCCTGCATTGGAATACTTAACAACAGATTCTTTAAAATCTTTAATTCTTTAAAATCTTTAAAGGAAGACCTAAATGAAAGATCTCTGCGAGTGAGATCCCAGTGGAAAGAACGGGGCCATCAAAGAAGGAGGTACCTTTCTCTGAAGGGAGGAGAGAACTTCCACTTTGACTATGACCCTGTCGGAATAAGATCGAAGTCAGCGAACCCTAAAGGCTTCCATAGCCTCGGCAGCTCATGACTAGAGCCTAGGGAATTTACTGACGCCATAAACAAGAGTGTTAAATTGTTAAATCAACATCAGGAGTCACCGTGTACTTACGTCTCATGTGGGATCTGTCCTTAATGTGTTGTCCAATGTGAAGTAATGCTATGACTAGTGCTGAAATAGTATTTTACACTTCGTGTTTTTGTGTGGGTGCAAACTGATGAATTCTTTACTTAGTATATACTGAATCGATTTTCTGTATATAAAGATAATTGAAAATGAAAAAAAAAAAAACCTTGGTGTTAAATTGGAAATTGCATAGAAAATTAATCAATTTAAAAATATATATATCATGTAGGATCTCTGTCCTTAATGTGCTGTACATTGTGAATTAATACTATAACTAGTACTCCAACAGTATTTTTCACTTTGTGTTGCTATGTGAGGGCAAACTGTTGAAATCTTTATGTAATATATACTAAACTGATCTTCTGTATATAAAGAGAATTGAAAATGAATCTTGATGTGAATGCAAGGGGAGAGGGAGGGGGAAAGGGGAGGGTTGTGGGTGGGAGGGAAGTTACGGGGTGGGGGGAAGCCATTGTAATCCATAAGCTGTACTTTGGAAATTTATATTCTTTAAATAAAAGCTTTAATTAAAAAATAAAAAAATAAAATTTTAAAAATTTTTTTAAAAATTCTTTAAAATATGTGAATGTGAATGCATTCTTTATAATTTGATCTAAGAAATTCTGAGTACTAGGTTGAGGAGATTCAGTATTGTTGCTTTCCTCAGTGGTACTTTTTGTTCTAGCCCCTCTGGCTCTTTCCTTGCTGTAGTCTTCCACTTGTTTCTATACTCCTGGTTTTCATCTTTTCTGTATCCCAGAAAGGAAAATTGTGAATATTTCATCTGTGCCTTCAGCACATTTTTGCTTGTTTCACACACTGTTAGCTACAGGCTAAAATTTTGTAAGGGCAGGGGCACACATCTTCCTACATACTGTCTTTCATGTACTCATTCCTAAATAACCCCAGCAGGGGTTTCTTTATTTTCTAGTACTTTTAGGTAGTCACTTCTGTATTTTATTACAGTTTTGTGCTTGTTTTTCTACAGAGAGTACTCCAATATGATTATACTCCATATTCACCAGAGGTAGAAGTTACATGAATTCTTTTTTATTATATCTGAATTTTGTTAGCTAATAAAATGTAAAACATTATCTCAGCTACATCAATCACCAGGTATCAACAATCTGCTAGTGATTTTTCTCTTAGGAAAAAAAAATCTTCTAAGTGTCCAAAGTTAGAGAAAGAACTTAGGTAAGCTAAATCAGGATAATAGCAAAAATGCCGGGATATTTTCAGATGGAACGTCAATGTTTATTGGATACTGTAACAAAAGCCATGGTAGAAATTAGTGCTTCTAGATGATTTTGAATATAGAAATACAGAGTTGTTGTAGCCAGGTGGTTGGTTTGATTATGGAATAATCATATGGCATCGGTAAGAATGATGACTGTAGAGGCAGTAACAGTATAGGTAGTGAGGCAGTGGTGCTAATCAATGTGTGTTATTGGTATTGGGGCTTGTCATGGAGATACAACAGTGATGGTAAGGGCTGTAATGATAAAGATGTAAAACCTGGAAGAAATTATTTGGAGAACAAATTAGATAAGATGGTCTACAAGGGGCTGAAAATTCCAATTTTTTCTACCATTGGGAAAGGCATTCTCTAGACATCAAATATAAAATACCTTGACCTCAACTTAAATTATTTAACCTTAACATGAAGTTGAGCCTCAGTTTACACATTTGTCATGTTCTCAAAAACACTGTTAGTTGAACCATGTTACTCCTTATAATTATAGTATCGGCAATCTTTCCCTTTCTGTGCTCCAATAATGAATATCGTATAACAGATGTATTTATTTTTCTGAATTTTTAAGATTAAGGACCATGCTTTTTTTATTTTTGACAGGCAGAGTGGACAGTGAGAGAGAGACAGAGAGAAAGGTCTTCCTTTGCCGTTGGTTCACCCTTCAATGGCTGCCGCGGCCGGAGTGCTGCAGCCGGCGCACCACGCTGATTGGAAGGCAGGAGCCAGGTGCTTCTCCTGGTCTCCCATGGGGTGCAGGGCCCAAGCACTTGGTCCATCCTCCACTGCACTCCTGGGCCACAGCAGAGAGCTGGCCTGGAAGAAGGGCAACCGGGCAACCGGGACAGAATCCAGCGCCCTGACCGGGACTAGAACCTGTTGTGCCGGCGCCGCAAGGTGGAGGATTAGTCTATTGAGCTGCGGTGTCGGCCAGGACCATGCTTTTTCATCTTTTATATTATCTTTTGATGGTTACAGTAGTTTGGTGATGTAGACAAGGTATATAATTTTAACTAGTATTTCAAATGTGAATAAATGTTAGATTTTATCAAATAAAATTAATTTCACTTTGAGCTTCCCTAGTACTAAATTGGCTAGAAATATAATATTAATTTTGTTTAAAGATTTATTTTATTTATTTGAAAGGCAGAGTTACACAGAGAGGGAGCGACAGAAAGACATACACACACACACACACACACACACACACAGAGAGAGAGAGAGAGAGAGAGAGAGAGAGAGAGAGAGAAATCTTCCATCCACTGGTTCATTCCCTAGATGGTCATGGTTGGGCCAGACTGAAGCCGGGAGACAGGAGCTGCTTTTAGGTCTCCCACATAAGCACTTGGGAGATCCTCTGCTGCTTTTCCAGGCACATTACTGGGGCAGCTGGATGGTAAGTGGAACGTTTTCTCCCTATCTGCACCTACACAACCTTATTTGATAATCTACATATCTTTCCCTCTGGAGTTTTTCAAATGAGGAGACAGGACAAGGAGTGTCCATTCTAAGAGTGTGGCTCTAGAAGCTATGGGCTCCCACTTTTATTTAGAAGGTACCAGCAAGTCTACAAGCCAGCAGGCATGTAGGCAAGGTTATACATCAACTTAAAAATTTGGTAAAAGGAATTCAGTCTGGTGGTTTAAGATAGGGATTGGAGCTGTGTTGTAAATCTTCAGAGACAGGCCAATTTAGATGTTCATGCAAATGTATAAATGCCTGAAAATAGTCCAGGTACCAATTCATGCTGCTCCAGCTGCCACATTCCTTTAGGGTGGGTGTGCCCATCCCTGATCTGTTTCCTCATGAGCAGAAACTGTGGCTTTCCTTGTAATTTCAGGGAGGTGCCCCCTTGAGAGGCACTTATGTACCATCTCTACTTTCCCCCCAATCTCCAAACAAAACTAAACAAAATAGAGACTGATGCTCCAGCTTTGGTCTATATCATTTGTCTCTAAGAATTTTGTGGCATTAGCATGCATGAACCACTGAAGTTTTTAGACCCGTGGTTCCTGTGTTGTTGACATGGAAAACATGACATTCAAGGAGCATCTACTAAGAACATCACTGAGTCATTCCTCTCCCCTTGCTGCCACATCTACTGTAAATAGACATGGAAGGCTGATCACTGTAGGGCTTACGGGCTACTTTTCCTTTCTGAAATGATGATGCCTTCTCATGTTTACCTTTTGTCTTCTCACTCACCCCTTCTATTTTAGAAAATGCCACTCCAGAATCTCTTTTTTTAATTAATTAATTAATTAATTTTATTTTTTGACAGGCAGAGTTAGACAGTGAGAGAGAGAAAGACAGAGAGAAAGGTCTTCCTTTTTCCGTTGGTTCACCCACCAAATGGCTGCTATGGCCGGCACATTGGGGTCAGTGCACTGTGCCGATTCGGGACCAGGAGCCAGGTGCTTCTTCCTGGTCTCTCATGCGGGCACAGGGTCCAGGGACCTGGGCCATCCTCCACTGCACTCCCAGGCCACAGCAGAGAGCTGGGCTAGAAGAGGGAGCAACCGGGACAGAATTCTGCACCCCAACTGGGACTAGAACCCGGTGTTCTGGCGACACAGGGGGAGGAGTAGCCTAGTGAGCTGTGGCACCGGCCTACTCCAGAATCTCAGAACTAATCATAACAGATGTCCTAGAAGGAAACTGTTGTTATGCGTGTTCATTTGTTCTCTGTATCCTATCTTCTTTTCACTGGGTCTGTATAAAATTCAGATAGCTGCTTTAAATAGAATAATATTTAGGAAGTACAGTAACAAATTACTGATAATTCCTTAATAAATCACTAGGATGAATGAGTATTTGTTAAATCAATCAATGAGAATAAAATTAGTTTATAGTTAAAAAAATTCTAATTTCATTTTTTAGTTTGGTGAGGTTGAAGAATAAATCCTAGCAGTTTTAATAGTTCACATAGTGTACAAGTTGCAAATCATGTTTTACTTTTGTTAAATGGTACAGGATCACTTATTAGTCTTTCAAAACAAAACTGAATTTTTCATACTTGGAAGATAGGGGATGGCGTGATTGGCAGTCCAGTGGATCTCTTCACAGCTCATGGGCAAACACACATTTACAAGATTAAACCATCCTTGAGCTGGTGAAAAACAAGATACACAAATACAAAAAAGCACAAACACATTCACACACACACACACACACACACACACACAGTTCAGACTAGGCTGAACTCCCTGAGGCTTGAACAACTTTCCAGATCAAATGTTGATCTCATTCCATATTTCATAGTTCATCACCCACTCCTTGCTTCAGTCAAATTTGCTTGTGTTCTTTGTTGCAACCCACAAGCCAATGTACTATTTTATGGAAATATTAGTTTATTAAACTAAGTTTTTAAGCAGAACAAAACAGTTTCTCTAGTTCTTATCTTATTCTGAAGAAAAGAACATTATTTGAACTCAGCCAGTTTTAAAGAAAATATTAAAACTTTTCCCATTAGTTCTGTCCCCTTTTCTCCTGATAGCATCCAAAATAAATTAAATCCATGTGCTGATCTGCAGCATACATCAAACTCCTTGCTTTGCAGGATTTAAATAACTTCAAATATGTCCCTAGGGTTCATCCCAATTGAATTAATAGCAAGGCCCCCACAAAATGATCTCTTGAAAGGCAGCACAATCTCCCCTTGTGAAATGGTTTCTCTGAGAAATTTCTGCCTGAAGGACTGCTACTCAAATTTAATGTGCATGTAAGGCACATGGAGTAGAGTGGAAGCAGATGGCAAAGGTCAAACAACAAAGAAAAGAAAGAGCCTCACATTTACCCATTAATTTAAAACTGTATGTGAATAAATAAATATATATATAATTAAGAAAAAAAGACACATCGAGTTCTTAATAAAACACTTATTTTAGGCCCAGATCAAGAAACTTCTGATTCAGTATGGTTGGAGTGGGACCTACCTTGTACTCTGCATTTTTAATTAGCTCTCAAGTAAGACTGAGACAAATTATTTTCCAACTCTACTATCTCAGTAATAAATGATCCAGAGACTGAGGAAGTATAACAGATTCAGTTACAAAAGTTTCCCTATGAAATACTTGGTAGGCGCTCCTATTGGATGTTAGGATCATATTATCTATTGTATTACATATAGAGTGCTTTCTGATTATCAATAGAATCAGGTTTATTTTACTTCTAAACATCAAATGAAAATTCTTTAGAACGATGTTTAGCTTAAGAAAATATGCTGAAGCTGTCATAAATTAATTTCATTAAGTGCCCCTGACAATGATGGATGGATAAAGATTTCAACATGTGGAATTGTTTTAATGAAACACAATATATAAATGTCAAATTATTTAGTGAATAGTGTAGTGCCTCGAGAAAGATGGTTTAGAATAAGACTGCAGTATAGCATGGTAACCTGACATATCATTGTCTTTTCCGATTATCACTTTTGCTACTTCCCGATGGTTTCTCAATCAATAGGTGATCATAAGCGTGAGTGGTAGTTGACTGTGTTTCAAGTTGGATTATTCTTTCACATCATTTCTGTGTAAAAATATTCCTGGTTTATCTATGTGGAATATAATATGTTTTAGAAGTGATTAAAATGCAGACATCAATGTACAATCCATATGGTAAGTACTGTGCAAATTTTTCAGTTAGGATCATGAAATTATTTGAAGTATTATATGATTCAAAGCTTTCATTAATGAGACATAATCCAATGATACAGATACTAAGATGCAATATATTACTAGAATCAGCAGATCATTTCATTGGCAGATTAATACATATTTGATATTCATAGCATGAGTGAATAAAGAGTCTAAAGATTTATGAAAGGAAATAATTAATGTACTGTGAGTTTTAATCAATTCGTTTTGAATGAATGATACGTCAATATAGATATATTTGATTAATTATAAAATACTTTCGTGTTCTTCTTTTTCTTCTTTACCTCCTCTTTTTCTAATGAAATTGAACTTGATGACAAAATAATCCATTCAGAGAGGAGCATTCATGTATTTTTTTGGGCATAATAGTCAATAGCACTAAAAAGTTTTAGAAGGAGTGAATGAAAATATGTCATTTGTTACACTCTGGAGAAAAGTCATGCTTACCTTACCAATATTATATAGAAATTTAAATTTTAGAATTGAAAATACTGTTGTGGCATATAAGATAGTGCTCTAATATATAAGTTAACCAATTAAATTTCTAAGGTTGGTTTGGCAACTATTTACCTCCCTCACTTCACTTTATCAAAATGGACTCCTTTCTCCCACCTCAGAGTTTTTTGAGAGTCTTGGTTTATTTAAACAGAAAAGAATTTCCACTGGTCTAATAGCATCCCTGTCCCTCCTTTGAGAAACAGGCTATCAATTTACATATATATATATATATACAGGAAATTAAAAAAAAATACTCCACTATTTCAGATCATCCTGAACCAGCTTAAGTGTTTAAAGTACAAATCATTACTTTGGTAGATTTGTATTTGTTTAGTATCTGTGTTACTCCTCTACTATGTGAGTTCTACAGGGTGGAAAGTTTTTCTTTTGCTTGCTGTCATTTCTATAGAACTTGGCTTCTGAATTTGTATATGGCTTTAAGCCACAAAGTTCTAAATTCATGGTGCTAAGAAAGTAGAAACATAATTCATTAATGGTATTTGGGAGTCAGGCATACTGGTAGCACCTTAGCCATGGAAAATATTTTCTTATGTGTGGTTTGGTTAAAAATACTTGAGTTAGGTCAAGCCTCTCTCTGCTTCTGGGCTGGTCATTGATCCTTCCCATGCACACTTCCCCCTTTGCCAACTCGAATGCCAGCACCAGACGCCAGACTAATGGGCCACCTAATCTTGCACTGTAACTCCTAAACCATGAGCCTAAATCAACCTCTGTCTTTTCTGAGTAACTTTCCTCTGGTATCTTGTTGTAGTAATAAAAAGCTAACTACTAAACTATTATTACCCAGTGCCTAAAATGATGTCAACCCCATAGTAAAAATAATTCTAAATTAGAGCTCTGTAGAGCTCATAACTAAGCCTTTTGACTTGATTCATGCTGTTAGGGTATTATCACTACAATTTTACTGTATCAATATTGAATGAATGTGTATGTGTTGACTTCAAGTTTCATTTGAGCAATATAGTAGTTCATTTAAATGCTTTGTTTTCTATCTTGTTTTAGGGTATTTTTATATTACTTTAAATAAGAAAAAGCAGTTAATCTAATATGTAAATTATAGTGATTATTAGATCATTTTAGAGCGTTTTAATTTTTTTATGTCTCTAGTAACACAGAAAACACAAATATTGTCATATTCCATTAAGGGTAAGGTATCTTTTTTTCTGCTAAGGCACATTTGGATTTTTATAAAAACTTTCCTTGGTCACACAAAATTAGCATAGTTTTAGAATACTTAAATTTCATCTATTTAGGGTTCTTCCTGCAATTATTACACTGGTTCTTAAGTGAAAGATTCCTGTCAACCTCTTTCCATTGTTAACAAATTCAGTTTGGGAAGTTGCTAAGTCTCATACGTGATGCAAAATAGATATGAAAACTCAATGAGGGAAATTTCAAGATGGCAGAACCGGGCTGGTGCCATGTCTCACTTAGCTAATCCTCAGCCTGCGGCTCCGGCACACCGGGTTCTAGTCCCGGGTAGGGTGCTAGATTCTGTCCCGGTTGCCTCTCCTCCAGTCCAGCTCTCTACTGTGGATCGAGAAGGCAGTGGAGGATGGCCCAAGTTCTTGGGCCCTGCACCTGCATGGGAGACCAGGAGGAGGCGCCTGTCTCCTGGCCTTTGATCAGCACAGCCGCCATTTGGGGGGTGAACCAATGGAAAGGAAGACCTTTCTCTCTGTCTCTCTCTTTTACTGTCTAACTCTGCCTGTCAAAAAGAAAAAAAAAAAGTGGTAGAATAGAATGGGAGCTTACTGCTCCAGTCTAGGGGAAGATAGCTTAAAAAAAAAAAAACAGTGAAGAGAGTGCAATCTCAGGGAAGCATTAAGGTAAAAAAAAGAAAAACTGCAGAGGAAAGTCCATGCAAATTAGAGGGACACTGTAGATCTGTGGATCTATGTGGAGGGTGTGGACACACACCTTAGCACCAGTTTTGAATAGTAAGGAAAGACCAGACTGCAGCATCCCAAGCCATTGCTGATAAAGCTGCAGGAAGAGCCTGACATGAGTCCAGCTTGAATCCAGTGAAGGGCAGTGTATCTGCCAACCTAGAGAGAAAAAAGAGTGGCTCATTTCTCTCTCCCCAACCACCTGGCAATGGAGTCCTTTAACTAGCTGAGAGAGGGCTGGTGCCATTTTGGACATAGGTAACAGCTGTGCCAGCTTGTGTCCATGAGCTCAGCAACCAGCTGAGATGAGATGCCTGTGTCTGGCTGGGAGAATTGACAGGGGG
The DNA here is from genome assembly GCA_949820135.1 of Sylvilagus floridanus. Lineage (NCBI taxonomy): Eukaryota > Metazoa > Chordata > Mammalia > Lagomorpha > Leporidae > Sylvilagus > Sylvilagus floridanus. Next base: position 28,306,009 of record OX463236.1, on the reverse strand, counting down.
CTGGGCACTTGTGACTGTGTGAGCCTTGTACACTGGAATGGACTCTGAAAATACTGTGGTTGCATGGGAGAGCGCCTGGTGTGGCTGGGTCTCTGAACAGTCACTATGGGCAGCTCCACATCCTCAGGGCTCCCTCGTTGCCTAGTGAGACTCATTACTGTAGCATTCATGCTCATACTGAGGCCTGCATGGAAACTTTGTGTGGTTCTTCTGGCAGCATGGATGAATGTTGTGCCCACTGGGGCTAGCACCTGGGCATTGGTCTCCTTGGAGGCGAGGAGGTGAGAATGAGACTATACCAACAGAGCTGATCAAACCATCCCTTCTGATAAAAAAGTGACTTACCATGCCCAACTCGGGTGTTACTATGGACACTTACCTCACACCAGAGCACTGAAAAGAGCTCCCAGGCCACTCTAAGCACACACCTCTGGATAGTCACTGAAAGACCAGATGCTCTGTTAAGCCACAGAGGCATAGTCCAAGATAAAAGCCATCAAAGATAAAAAACTAAGAATACACCTTCTTCTCACCAATGCGTGGAACTTACTCTAGGACAGAACACATGCTTGGCCATAAATCAAGTCTCAACATATTTTAAAAAATCAAAATCATACCATGACCAAAATGAAATGATGCTGAAAATAAACAACTCAAGTATTTGGAACATATGCGAAAACATGGAGACTGAAAAATATGCTCCTGAATGAACAGTGGATCATAGAAGAAATCAAAAGGGGAATAAAAAAATTCTGTAAACTAATGAAGATGACAATACAACATTTCAAAACTTATGGGATACAGTAAAAGCTGTGCTAAAAGGAACATTTCTAGCAACTGGTGCCTACATCAAGAAATTGGAAGGTACCAAATAAAAATGCACCTCAAGGACCTAGAAAAACAACAACAAACCAAACTCAAAACTGACAGGGGAAAAGAAAAATTTAAATTAGAGAATAAATAAACAAAATTGAAATCAAATAAACAATAAAAAAGATCAGTGAAATGAAGTGCTGCTTGTTTGAAAAAATAAACAAAATTGACACACCATCTTCCCAACTAATAAAAAAGAGGATGAAGACCCAAAGCAATAAAATTGAAATGGAAAATGAAATGTAATAACAGATCTACAGGAATTAAAAGAAACACCAGAAATTAGTACAAAGAGCTGCATGCCAACAAATCAGGAAACCTAGAAGAAATGGATAGATTCCTGGACACATACGACCTACCTAAATTGAATCATATAAACATAGAAAATATAAGCAGACCAATAACTAAAACATAAAATAATAATTAATAAATAATGAAGACCCTCCTGACAAAGAAAATTCCAGGGCTGACTAGATAGCTTCACTGCTGAATTCTACCAGACATTTAAAGGAGAACTGACTCCAATTTTTCTCAAGCTATTCAAAACAAGTAAAAGAGAGGAAATTCTTCCAAATTATTTCCCTGAAGCCAGCATCACCTTAATTCCTAAATTAATTAATTCCTTAATTCCCAAAACTGAAAAAGATACAATAGAGAAAGAGTATTAGAGACCAATTTCCCTCATGAACTTAGACACAAAAATTTTCAACAAAATGCTAACCTATTGAATCCAACAACACATCAGAGAGATCATTCACCTGGACCACGTGGGATTTATCCCTGGTCTGCATGGATGTTTCAACATTCACAAATCAATCAATGTGATACATCACTTTAGCAAACTTAAGAACAAAAATTATATGATTATCTCAATACATGCAGAGAAAGCATTTGAGCAAATACAAAGTCTTTCATGATGAAAACTTTAAGCAAATTGGGTAAAGAAGGAACATTCCTTAACACAATAAAGACAATCTATGACAAACCCATAGCCAGCATTCTATTGAATGCGGAAAAGTAGGATGCATCCCCACTAAGGTCCAGAATCAGACAAGGATGTCCACTCTCACCATTGCTATTCAATATAATCCTGGAAGTTTTATCCAGAGTTATTGGGCAAGAAAAATCAATCAAAGGGATACAAATCAGAAGGAGGAAATCAAAATATCCCTATTTTCAGATGACATAATACATAATATAGTGAACCCAAAGTCTCCACTAAGAGGCCAATGAAACTCATAAAAGAGTTTGGTAAAGTGTCAGGATATAAAATCAACACACAAAAATACACAGACAATGCCATGGCTGAGAAAGAACTTCGAAGATCCATCTCATTCACAATAACTACAAAAAATTCACTACCTTCGAATAAATTAACAAGGACATCAAAGATCTATACAACGAGAACTACAAAACATTAAATAAAACAATAGAAGATTACACAAAGAAATAGAAAAGTCTTCCATGTTCATGTATTCGAAGAATCAATATCATCAATATGTCTACATTATTGAAAGCAATTTACAGATTCAGTGAAAACCCAATCAAAATGTCAAGGGCATTCTTCTCAGATGTAGAAAAAAATGCTAAAATTCATATGGAAACACAGGAGACCTCAAATAGCTAAAGCAATTTTATAAAACAAAAATAAAGCCAGAGGCATCACAATATCAGATTTCAAGACATACTACAGGAGAGTTATGAACAAAACAGCCTGTTACTGGCACAAAAACAGACATGTAGACCATTGGAACAGATTAGAAACTCCAGAAATCAACCCACACATCTACAACCAACTTTTCTTCGGCAAAGGAGCTAAAATCAATCCCTGGGGCAGGGACAGTCTCTTCAACAAATTGTACTAGAAAGACTGGATCTCCACATTCAAAAGTTTGAAGTAGACCTTACACCTTAAACAAAAATCTGCTCAAAATATATCAAAGATCTAATCTGTGATCCAATACCATCAAATTATTAGAGAACATTGGGGAAACCATGGAAGACATTGGCATAGGCAATACGTTCTTGGAAAAGACCCTAGGGGACCAGTGCTGTGGCTCATTTGGCCAATCCTCTGCCTGTGGCACCGGCATCTCATATGGGCGCCAAGTTCTAGTCCTGGTTGCTCCTTTTCCAGTCCAGCTCTCTGCTGTGGCCCGGAAGGGTAGTACGGATGGCCCAAGTACTTGAGTCCCTGCACCCACATGGGAGACCAGGAAGAAGCACCTGGCTCCTGGTCTTTGGACCAGCGAAGTGCCGGCCATAGCAGCCATTTGGGGGGTGAACCAATGGAAGGAAGACGATTGATAAATGGGATTGCATCAAATTGAAAAGCTTCTGTACTGCAAAAGAAACACTCAGCCAAATGAAGAGGCAACTGACAGAATGGGATAAATCATTTGCAAACTATGAAACTGATAAAGGATTAATATTCAGAATCTATAAAGAGCTCAAGAAACTCAACAACAAAACAACCCAGTTAAGAAACGGGCATTGGACTTAAACAGGCATTTTTTAAAAGAGGAAATCCAATTGTCCAACAGACACATGAAAAAAAAAAATGCTCAGAATCACTTATAATCAGGGAAATGCAAATTGAGACCACAATGAGGTTTCACCTTACCCCTATTAGAATGGTTTTCAAACAGAAATCAAACAAGAATTTATCCTGTTGGCGGGAATGTAACTGGCATAGCCACTGTGAAAGAGAGTATAGAGATACCTCAGAAATCTGAATATAGACTTATAATATGACCCAGCCACCCCATCCTGGGGAATTTACACAAAGGAAATGAAATCAGCATATGAAAGAGTTATATACTCCCATGTTTATTGTAGCACAATTCACAATGGCTGAGATATGCAATTAACCCAAATATCTGTCAGCTTAAGACTGGATAAATAAATTATGGAACAAAATGGAAAACTATATGGTGTTAAAAAAAATGAAATCCTGTCGTTTGCAGCAAATTGGATGAAAACTAGAAAACATTATACTTACTGACTGAAATACCCAGTCCAAAAAGGACAAATATCACATGTTCTCTCTGATCTGTGGCAACTAATAAAGCACCTGATTATCTATAGAAGTGAAATTGAGTGATTGAGATGTGATGACTCTGAACAGTCCTTATCTCAACTGTTGAGGAATATTTTATACTATTTTTTGAACTCTTCAGTTAGTATAGAGTTAATCTTATGTGTATAAAGTTAATTGAAAATAGATGTTAGTAAAAAATAAAAATAGAAACAGGAGAGGTGGGAGGAAGAAAGGTAGGAGTGTGGGTGGGAAGACAGATAGGGTGGGAAGAATCACTCTGTTTCTAAAGTTGTAATTATTAGATGCACAAAGATTTTGTACCTTAAATAAAAGGTCTAATGGAAAAAGTTAAGTGGTTGTAAAAATATATAAGATAATTTAATGGACAGTTGATGCCCCATATTTCAATGTTGAAATAAAATGTAAGTAGGTCCTCGAAAAAAAAAAAAACATCCAAGTTAGATTTAGCTATTATTCCTGAAAAATATGTAGTTTTTTAATATTTATTTATTTATTTACAGACACACACAGAGAGAGAGAGAGAGAGAGAGAGAGAGAGAGAGAGAGAGAGAGAGAGATGGATTTTCTATCCACTGGTTCACTCCCCAACGGCTGCAATGGAAGGAGCTTTTTCTAGGTCTCATATGTGGGTGCAGGAGCCCAAGAACTTGGGCCATCTTCTGCTGGTTTCCCAAGCCTTAACAGAGCTGGATTGGAGAAGGAGTTGCCAGGACTCAAACCTGCACCATATGGGATGCTGGCACTGTGAGTGGTGACTCTACCTGTTATACAACAGTGCAGGCCCCAAAATATGTAGTTTTAACATCTCTGTCTAGCATGCTTAATTAATACAGTGATAGAACATTGCTGTCAATTTATTTAGGAATAAAATGCTTCTATCATAATTGAAGTCTAATTTTAACATGAACACTATTCTTTTAAAATTCACCACAGCAATGCTTTCCCGTTTTATTTAATTTCGTTCTTCTTTACTCCAGGAGGTTTTATTCAGCTATTTTTGACATTATAAACATAATGAATATTATCTGCTTTTGACATTTATTGTTGTTTGTTTTGCTTAGTTCCCTCACTACATATTGGGCTATAAATTAAATTCACCCAAATACATGCATCTCAAATGTGGTCTCAATATCTATCTATATTTATATCTTAGGAAAATGTCATACAGATATATACATACTCAAATAATTTCCAAAACTTCATCCAACTCCTTACTGTCTCCACATAGTTGAGAACCTCCACTTAATGATAATCAGTTATGACATTTATTATAAAATATTATACTTCTTTTATATTTGAAATTGATATAAATGGAAATAATAGGTGTGTATGCTCATTTTTAAAAGATTTATTTATTGGAAAGGCAGAGTTACAGAGAGGCAGACGCAGAGAGAGAGAGAGAGAAAGGCCCTCCATCTGCTGGTTCACTCCCCAAATGGCTGCAATGGCTGGAGCTTCGATTCTGAACCAGTAGCCAGGAGCTTCCACTGGGTCTCCCACGTGGGTGCTGGGGCCCAAGGACTTGGGCCATGTTCCACTGCTTTCCCAGGCCATAGCAGAAAGCTAGATCAGGGAGCAGCCAGAACTTGAACTGGCGCCCATATGGGATGCCTGAACTGCAGGCGACATCTTTACCCACTACACAACAGCTCCAGCCCATGCATGTATGCTCTTTAATTTGGAGTTTTTTTCTTTTTTTTTACTTAACATTGTGAAATTTATCTATACTGTTCTACACAGCAGTTAATCATTGGTTTTCTTCTTTTTTAGATTTTAAATTTTTTTAACATTTGAAATATCTGTTTTATATGTAAAGAATATATATGTGTATTATTTTTTGAAAGCAAGGATGCATACGTCTATCCTGTAAGTCTCATGACAGAGTATTCATCCATATTGAAAGGAAGTATATAAAAAAATCATTCAATTCTATTGACACATTTGCATTTTTTCCAATTTGGGGCAGTTTGCTTTGAGAATGATTTGAGAAGTTGATAGGCAATCATTATCCATTTCTTTGCCAATTCTTTCTCAATAAATGTGGTTGATAATATGAATAGCCTAGCACCCTTTAGAGATTTTTCTTATCATGTCAACACCATATTATATTTCATTTGTTTTCCTCTTTTCTTTAATCTTTCCCTCAGTGTTTCCATTTGTCTCTTATGCTACAATGTATTTCACTTTTCTTTCAATTTCTTTGAGCATTGAAATATATGAAATCATGAGAAAAAACCAATTACAACACTAATAATCCTGTTTCTCATTTATATATATAAACACACACACATATATATATAGCTGATACACAAATATGCACACATTTATTGTAATGCTCACTGCCTGAAATTTTTTGCAATTCAAATTAAGGAGAAACCAAAAAAAACTTGACTATCCATGAAAAACATATGTTTTACATATAGCCCAATATACTTATATATTAATATCTAATATATGTAATGTGTTTATTACATGTCATGAATTATTTATGATTTTATAAATATTAATACATTCACTGACTATAATAGTCATATGATATCCTTATTATGCAGATTTTGTAAATGAGAAAGTGGAGAAATGGGAGATTTCCATGGCACATATCTTGTAAATGCAAAAATGGGGTTTTTACTCAGAAACTGAAGTTCTCAACCATTTTTTTCACTGCATTTCATATGATAAAATTTCTAGATTTTATACTCATGCGTTTTCTCCCAGAATGTGTTTTTAAGGAATTTTTTACAATAAAGAATTTCAAAGAAAAAATATATGAGAAAAGTAAAACATTTGTAATTGTATTTACCAAAGTGACTGAACTAGCTACACAAAAACACATGCAGAAAAAATTAGAAAAATGTTGATTAATTATTTTATAATGATAGTATGGATTTGCATTAGAATGAATTTTCCTCAAGAGATACTTTTTCTTTTTGCACTAAGTTATGAAATTGTGAATCTTCTTCAATTCAGAAATCTAGAATTTTGTTGTGTGATGAAGAATGTGTTTTAATGTACCTCCCGAATCACTGAAATGACTATCCTAAACATCATAGTTGTTGATTATGTTTCCTAAATGCATTCTTAATTTAACCTCTGTAATAGCTCAATATTTAATCACCTTTTTTTGACTAAATTTGTATAATACTTCTTCTATGCAACTTATTTATGCATGATATACCGTTTGTTCTGATTTCAAACTCCTGTGAGGATTAGAGGTAGTGATCAAGTGTACAGTTCCGAGAAACATATTTATATAGAACAGTACATTTACTGATTGCTTTAAAGGATGATTTGAAAGTGTGGTAAATTAAATTGTTTGATTTAATATAATGAAGAAGGGTCACTGGCTCATAATATATGTATTGTGGTTATACTTAAGGTTTCAGGACTAACATGTAAATGGTGACTAATGAAAGGATTTTTAATTACTCACAAATGTTAATTTTATATACTGTACTACCCTAAGGCTTATTTAAATTAATGCTCAAAAATACTGAACAGTAGCTGGTATTATTTCAATGTTATGTATAGAGACGAGATCTCACAAGTAATTTGGTCCTGCTATAAAATGGTATACCTGGTATTTAAATTCATCTACATTCATGCTATTTATGAGGAATACTTTATTCCTATCTTCTCTCTCCTCAGTTATTCTGGAGCCTTGCAACTTCTTCCTCTCCATTTCATTATCTGCTCACATTTGATTTATTTATCACCTAGTTGATTGTGGGAATGTCCTTTCTATTAAAAACAGACTGCAATGCCTAGTAACAGTTTTTAAAATACACCCATGGATTCTTAGAAGACAGAAAGAACAAGCAACTAAACCAAAAAGAAAAAAAAAAGAAAAATTCCAAGTTCTAGTAGTATACAAAGAATTCTCAATTTGACTATGTGATTTGGGCTTATTTTTGCAATATCTGCATCTGGGGACTCTCAGAACATGGCTGCTCACTCACTCCTGTTCACTGGGTTACAGACAACTGTCTCTTTATGTTCTAAAATCCTGTATGTTCTCAGTGATATTGTTTGGAGGTCACCTCCTTCATATCTTGTTTCTTTATTCTTCTTCCCTTTCCTCCAGGCTAGGTTAACTGCTACTTTTTATAGTTATCTTACATCTGGTATATTTTTAATTTTAGTGCTTACTTCTGAATGCATTATACTGTGCTTACTAGTCTCTCTCCTCTGTAAGGCTGTGAACTTTTCGAAAGAATAGACTCTGTATTTCATAACCCTCTTCCTTTCTTCTAGTAAAAGAGTGAATACTTTAAAATGCTATGCGTGAAGGTTAAACAATGTATCGAACACAGAAAATTATTGAGGGCTTAGGAAATTGCAATAAATGTAATATCTTGATGGCACTTTTCTGGCTCCATAACTGCAATGTAATTAGGCACCCTCTAATAAATGCCTTCAAAGCACACTATTTCATCTCATTTCATAATATATTACAATTCATTTCAACATTTTTGCAAGGCATTTATTTGAAGTTAATATTAATTAGAAAAATTGGAAAATATGTGGAATAGGTTTGGTTGTTGTTCATATATTTTCTATATATTTTTAAAATATTTTCCCTGCTATTTTAAATTCAAAGAGACATAGAGAGACATAGAGACAGGCAGAAAGATGCCTTCTATTTGATGTTTCACTTCCAAATGCCTGTGAAACTCAGGACTGTGCCAGGCTAAAGGCATGAGGCTGTGACATAATCTGAGTCTTCCATGTGGATGGCAGGGACTCAAGTACTTGAATCATCACTGTTGCATCTCGAGAATCAACAGGAGGCTGGGACCTGAATCAGGAAATCCAATATGAATGAAGGCATCTTGAGCAGCCTCTTCACCACAGCACCAAAACTGATCCCTCTAATTTAATTAACAATAAAACAAAGTATCTTTTATTCACATTTAATCCTGACAATACTTTTAAGAGAACAAATCATTTTTTACTTAATGATATTATTTTTAGAAATAAAAATATAGATAGGTCCAACTCTTAAACAGTGCTTACTGCTTTTCCCATCTTTTCTTTCAATTTGTTATTTTGGATCTTTTTGTACATTTCTTTGATTTTCTTCATCATGAATAGTTGCAAAATAGAATTTATCTAACAATTGCTATTGGTATGATGTCAGGATTGTTTTAGTTGTCATAATCTGCCAAGAATTTCTTTTACTAGGGGGTCACTTCAAAAAGTTCATGTAGTGATGGAATTAGAAGTACAGTTATTTTGGGTACAAAAATGTATGAAATATATGCATGGTTTCATACAACATATATTTTACACATATTATAAAAATAAATTCTGAAAATATTTATTTTTGTCACCTTGAAAGACAAGGTTACACAGGGACACAGGGAGAGACAGAAAGACAGAAAGCGATCTTCCATCTGCTTATTCACTCCCCAAATGCCCACAATAGCAAGGAGCCTGGAGCCCCATCCACATGGGATTCCACATAAATGAAGGGGACCCAACTGTTTGGACCATGATCCACTGAAAATGAAGATTTGTACTGGATTTGTACCAGCACTCGTATAAGGGTTGTGAGTCTCCAAAGCAGTGACTTCATTAGCTTTGCCACGAGGCTTGACATGAAAAGAAACTTTGGCACTGAAAACTTGAGTCAGTAGTTGAGACACTAGTTGATTTAAGCAAGAAAGTAGAGATTGAGAATCTTAAGGCCAGAAACACAGTAAAGGCTCATGTAAAAATCTGACAATGACCACAACATTTTGCAAAATAATTTTTGTTTAAGATTTATTTTATCTAGGCTGGTGCTGTGATGTGGTGGGTGAAGCAGCCGCCTGCAGTGCCGGCATCCCATATGGGCACCAATTCGAGTCCAAGCTGCTCCACTTCTGATCCAGCTCTATGCTATGGCCTGGGAAAGCTGTGGAAGATGGTCCAAGTCCTTGGACCCCTGTTCCCATGTGGGAGACCTGGAAGAGGCTCCTGGCTCCTGGCTCCTGGCTTTGGATCAGCTCAGCTCTGGCCCTTGCAGCCACCTGTGGAGTGACTCAACGGATTAAAGACCTCTCTCTCTCTCTCTCTCTCTCTCTCTCTCTCTCTCTCTGTAACTGTGCCTGAAAGAGAGGTCTTCCATCCACTGGTTCACTCCCCAGATGGCGGCAAGGGCCAGAGCTGAGCTGATCCAAAGCCAGGAGCCAGGAGCTTCTTCTGGGTCTCCTATGTGGGTGGAAAGCAATAGAAGACAGCCCAAGTGCTTGTTGTCTCTCTCTCTCTCCCACTGTCTATCTGTAATTCTCTCTCTCAAATAAATAAATAAATCTTTGGGGAAAAAAGACCACTTTCATATTTAAAGAAAACTCACCAATCATTGAACATTAAACAAATTAGAACAAAAATTTTGTAATGTATTTTACTGCTAATAATTACCAGTAATGTATAATTATGATTGATTAAAAATAAAGTAAAATAAAGACAAACTTGGGATATCTGATATTTTTACCACAAATTAATGTCTCAAAATAATGCTGTTATTAAAACATTGTATAAAGTCTTTCGTTCTACACACTGAGTAGCATTAGGTAGACATTTGAATAAATGGACTATGCGTGAGTGGCAAAAGTGTGCTGCTCACTACAATTTAAATATCATTTAATTTAACATTTGTCCAATCCAATATATTTGGGATTATATATTTTTATCATAGTGTAAATATCCTCAAAAGGAAAACGTTTCTGTAAAAAAAATACCAAAGGCAAGTAATCAGACTATAAATTCCTAGTCTCTAACAAATTGTATTTGATGAACATGTTTCAAAGAAGAAAAATAAATCTGAAGCATTTATTATGTTTTGTTTTCATTAACAAAACAAATTTGGTGAGATCAAATTTTAGCAACCTAATAAAAGCTGTGATGATTAAATGAGATGATGTGCAAAAATATTTTATTGATAGATGATCAAAGCCATTGAGAAGTGTAAATGTAAAATAAAAATTGGATAGCTTTATTTGAATAATTTTCTTAGCATACACAATTTAAAGCAATCTTGGCTTTAAAAAGAATGCTTGAGAATCTTTCATATAAGCTTTACACTGCTAACTTAACTTATATATTAACTGTAGGATTTTTTAATATGTATAGGACATGTTTAATCCCAGATTTGAAAGGGCAGGTTTGATTGGATTACTGCCCCCTTACATGTTTCCTAAACTTGTACATTTAAATGTACTGAGAAAACTATGTTTAAGATATTTTATTAAAATAATCAACTTCATGTGCAATACATTCACCTATTTTTTCATCTATAATCTGTATTTAGGATTATATTGAAATGTTAGTCTGAAATTTTTCTATAATATGGGCATTTGTAGTTAACTTTAGGAAAGCTCATTCAAAAATTTCAAGGAAAATGTGAATTATGAAAAGCTATGCATGGTTTATAGAATTTCTGGAAATAAACTAACTTTTTCTTTAATTTCATTATTACACAAACTTTTTGAATACCTTTGTATTGCTTTCACCTGTGTGGGTACTCAGATTGCAACTAAATATTCAAACATTTAAATGCCAGTTATTTCTATGCATTGTTTTATTTGATATTTATTCTTAATGAAAGCTCTATAAATAAATGTTCTTACTTCTGTTTTGTATATTTACAACTTACTAACACAACGTGATTCATTCCTAAAATAATCATTACCGACCTTTGGCAGTACAAGTGTTTATGTGTGTACAATGTAATGATCCACCTGGGCAATGCCAAGTAAATCCTGCTGCTGGTCAGATTTACAGGGGAAGAGTGAACCAGGAAATAAGTCAGGGAGTAGACTACTGCTTAAGATGGAGAAGAATGTCTCCATGTTTTCTTGTCTTTTGCTGTCAATAGGAAAACTGTTGGTAAACTGAATGTAATTTTGACTGCATTAAAACCCATCATTGACTATATCTCTAAGCAGTGAAATTGATTATTTTAAGCTTGGGAATCAATATGTTCCAAGAATAAAAATATAATGGAAAATGAACAATTATCAATTTTTTTGAAAACGATCTCAGTGATAAGATTACAGTAGCACAGATATTAGGATACTTCAAAATATTCATGGAAAAGTATAATGAAAAGATAAGCATATATTGATAAGTTTTTAATCTACGTTTTTAAAAATATTTATTTATTTATTTGAAAGTCAGAGTTACACAGAGAGAGGAGAGGCAAAGAGAGAGAGAAAGGCCTTCCATCCACTGGTTCACTCCCCAATTGGCCACAAGGGCCGGAGCTCTGCTAATCCGAAGTGAGGAGTCAGGAGCTTCTTCTGGGTCTCCCACATGGGTGCAGGGGCCCAAGAGGTTGGGCCATCTTCTACTGCTTCCCCAGACCACAGCAGAGAGATGGACCGGAAGTAGAGCAGCTGGGACTCAAACTGGTGCCTATGTGGATGCCAGTACTTCAGGTTAGAGTGTTAACCCACTGCGCCACAGCATGGACCCCTAATCTACATTTTTAATAGCACATATTTTCTATTAACTTTCTGAAGATTTGTCATATATCTGGAATTCAAACCCAAATAAATTTATCTTTTACTTACATTTTTCCACAACATTGTTGATTTTTCCTCCTACATACCTACTTGGTGCATTTACTTTGTGACTTTGTTTTTAAGGTCCCATTATTGTTTACTATTCTAACCCTTGTCAAATGTCTATAGAGACAAACAGGTGATAAACTAAACCAATGATCAATATGCAAGTTTCAACTCAATAAAATCAGACTAAATGGTAACACAAACAGCCCAGATCTTTAACCTAAAGTTTTCTAAAGGTTATTATCTCATTTATCACATCTACATGTCAAATATTCTCAATAACTATATTTATATGACTGTGCATCAGGAACTTGCATTTTGTTCCCTTTATGATTTCATCAACATAATCACAACATTAAGAAAAGTATTTTAATAGACATCATAATTCCAAAAGTACTACTATATTAACAAAACAAACTTTGACCTTCACTATTTCCTACAAATACATCGAATTATCACAATTAACATTTTTGGCATTATGACATTGAGAAAACCGTAAGGGGTTAAGAATAGTACATGGTAAATATTTAATACACAATCATAAATATAAAATATTTGATATATAAAGTAGCCATGTCTTTAGTGATAAAGAGTATAATTTCATTCAAATTTATACAGCACATCTAATCCAGTATAGAAAAAGTATCTGTGTACAAAATCCTCATATAAATTAGTAAATTAAAAGATAACTAATCTTGCAAGTACCATTTTCTGTTATAACTCTACATTGCTTTTGGATTAACTTAATTAAAGCAAAATATTTTTGATAGTGAATAGCATAATGCTTCATTTAAAATGTTTTATACTATTCATTTTATGTGTTTTTACATTCTACAAAATTTTTATAAGTTTTTAAATAAGTAATAAATTTACATTCATGTTGGATGTAGTGTACTTTTTGAAGGTAATTATACAACATGTATCAATCAAATCATGGTAATTAGCATTTTTAAATTTGAAACATTTCCTTTGTTGTACATATGTGATTTTTTTTTATTGTACTAAGAACATTTCACATTGAAAATGCTCTCTTAATAACATTTGAAATGTACTATACAATATTGGAACTATAAAAAAGCATTGTGCAGCAGATCTCCGAAGCTTTTTAATCTCGCACTGTGGGGATTTTTATGAGTTTTAATTGATGTTCCTATGTTGTTTTCAAATGGAATATATCCATTTATATATCAATTTGTCTCTACATTTTCCTTAAACTCTTACAATCTGTTGCTCTAAATTATGTGCTTAAATATCGAGTGAAATTTCTTTGCTTTAATTATGATTTCTTTTCTCTTTTTTCAAAGATTTATTTATTTAATTGAAAGGTAGAGTTACAGAGAGAGAGGGAAAGACAGAGAGAGAGAGAGAGAAAGAGAGAGAGATATCTTTCATCTTCTAGTTCACTCTCCAAATAGCCACAGTGCCTGGAGCTAGGCTAGTCCAAAGTAAATATCCAGGAGCTTCACCTGGGTGTCCATGTGGGTGCATGGGCTCAAGAACTTGGAGCATCTTCCACTGCATTCCAAGGTGTACTAACAGAGTGCTGGATCACAAGTGGAGCTTCTGGGACTCGAACGGGCTCCCATATTGGATGTTGGTGTTGCAGGTGGTAGCTTTACTCATTATTCTGCAAAACCTACCCCTCTAATTTATATTTTTTTGATTAGTGTCATGAATATTTTTCATACATTTGTTCACTATTTTTGTTATGAGGTGAAATTTTCTTACTTTTACCATTTGAGTTCCTAGTATTTTCTTATAAATTTAAATGAAATTGTTCTAGATATCATAAAATAACTAAAAAGATGTTGCATAATTTCACGTAGTTTTATCTTGATTATGGATATTCCATGATTAAGTAAAGTTTTATGACTCATTCAGTAGAATCTTAGAAACATTTTGTGATAATCCATTGCTACAAATTTGCATTTTGAAGACAGTTCTAATATTTATTCAATTTTCTGATACCTTATTAAATTTTAGTTTCATTGTACATTTTAAGTTTTTTTGTGCTGTCTCTCTGCCTATGAAGACATTGAATTATTTCTTTCTAAAAGACAACTAGATTTGGATATTTTTCCAATAATATCACCTATAATTAGTAGGCAAAATGTATCAAAAATTTAAATATTTATTTTTTATTTGAAAGGTAAAGTTAGAGAGAGAGAGACAGAGAGAGAGAGAAATATCTGCCATCCACTGATTCATTTCCTAAATGGCCGCCATTCCCAGACTGAGGCCTATCCCAAGTCAAGAGCCTCTTCCAGGTCTCAACGTGGGTGCAGGGGCCCAAGCACTTGAGCCATCTTCCCTGGCTTTGCCAGGTAGATTAGCAGGGAGCTGAATCACAAATGGGGCAACTGTAGAAGACATGAGAGAAGAAGTTATCATCTGCTATGGAATTACCTTGTGGATTGGCACCCGTTGGTAACACTTGTTACATGAATGCTATAGTTCAGTGTATTTGTACTATATCTGAACTCAAAGATGCCTTTAAAAGGTATGCAGATGCCTTGAGAGCTTCAGGGAAAATGAATTCACATGGTATATTACTGCAACCCTTAGAGATTTGTTTGATTACATCGATAAAACTTCCTCTAATACTGAACCTTTTATTCTACTGCAATTTTTGGCTTTCTCCCCGCATGCTGAGAAGAGTAAACAAAGATAGTGTCTTCAACAGGATGATAGGGAATGTTGGATCCCAGTGATGCGAGTATTACAACAAAAATTGGAAGCCATAGAGGATGATTCTGTTAAAGAGACACATCCATCTACAGCACCAGTGATGCCTTCTTTAAAGGAAGTTTAATTGATCAGTTCTTTGTTGCTGAGTTTGAAACTACAAATGTACAAAATCTGAAGAAAAAGAATTCACCAAAGGAAAGGAAAATCAGCTTCAGCTTAGCTGTTTCATCAGTCAGAAAGGAGGTGAAGTGGTTTCAGAAGACTTAAATTGCAACTTCAGGAAGAAATCACTAAACATTCTCCAGTACCGTAAAGAAACACTTTGTACATCAACTCTTCCAAGATCAACTGGCCATCTGCTTACTTGACTATTCAGAGGGCTCATTTTTTTTTTTTTATAAAGAGAAGGAACCTGTGAATGCCAAAGTTCTTAAAGATGTCAAAGTTCCTCTGATGTTAAATGTTCATGAAATATCTCGCCAAACATCAAGGAAAAATGGTCTTTTTATTCACAATCCAAGGACCTGGAAGATAAGAAAGTGATTCAGTAGCCAAATACAAGTGACAAGAAGAGTAAGCCCCTGAAAGAAATTAGGTGGAACCCTTTTCACTTGCTGATGATATTGGATCCAATAATCTTGGATGTTCTGACTTAAAGCAATGCTGGCACACCAGGAAGGTGCAGTTCTTCAGGTCATTATGTATCATGGGTCACAGGAAACATGAAGAGCAGATTAAGTTTGATGATGATCAGGTCAACATCGTCACACCAGAAGATATCTTGAGGCGTTCTGGTGGTAGAGATTGTCCTATGGCTATTGTTTACTCTCCAGCCATAGCAGAGTTGAAATAATGGAAGAGGGGCCTGCCCTGTGGCTCACTAGGCTAATCCTCTGCTTGCAGTGCCGGTACCCGGGTTCTAGTCCCGGTTTGGGTGCTGGATTCTGTCCCGGTCGCTTCTCTTCCAGTCCAGCTCTCTGCTGTGGCCCAGGAAGACAGTGGAGGATGGCCCAAGTGCTTGGGCCCTGCACCTATATGGGAGACCAGGAGGAAGCACCTGGCTCCTGCCTTCGGATCAGCGCAGCGCTGGCCATGGCAGCCCTCTGGGGAGTGAACCAACAGGAGAAAGACCTTTCTCTCTGTCTCTCTCTCTCTCTCTAACTCTGCCTGTCCAAAAAAAAAAAAAAAAAAAGAAATAATGGAAGAGGAAAATGCTCAGTAATCTTCATGTAGCTATTTATGCTTATTTATGAAGTATTATTCTCGGGTCATTTTTATAACCCAGGGCTTTAGAGAAGTAGATTTAAGTGGTTCTATCTGTTTTCTCTCTTGTGGAACAAGAAGACTCACTCCAAATTTCAAACTAAAAAAATGACAAAAAGAGAAAATTCCTTTGGATTGTGCTGCCGTGTATAAAGGTGGATGGACGACATTTTTAAAAAGCTGCCCATCCATCGCCTTATCTAGCAAAGTTTTTCAGGAAGGAGGAAAGTGCCTTGTCGCTCTCCTTGTGTAGTGCTGCTTTCTGTATCCCATGCAAACATGGATACAATCAAGTTTGTGTCCAGCCTGAACCTTGCTGTATTTACATGACTTTGAAATAAATTGTTATCAATAGTAGTAAAAAATAAGCATGTCTTACAATGCAAATAAAGTACTTGTCACTGAAAAAGAACAAAAAACTAACTGCTATTGCCAAGGAAAATAGAGGTTTGTACATTGTGAATTATGATATAGGAAAGTCACTTCTCAGATACATAGCTGAACACTAGGTACCAGAGTCTACAGCTTTTTCAGGAAGAGTATTAGAAATGGAGCAGGCATATCAAAAAATATCACCGCCTGGGGTGAGCTTTGTGGTGCAACAGGTTAAGCTATAACATGGGACATGATATCCTGTTTGCTTTGGGTTGTACCAACGCAATTCCTTTTCTGATTTCAACTCCCTTTTAAGGTAACTTAAAGGCAGGTGTTTTTTTGTTTTGTTTTGTTTTTTGCTTTTTTTTTTTTTTCTGGGAAAAGAAAAAAAGCCATAAGACATCTTTGAGAAGAGTAAATGTATAGGACTTTTGTTATAAAAAGATCAACGAGGCCATAATTTTGAGATCAAAGGTTAGGAGATTGATGTCAATGACTAAAGCAGAGAAGCCCATTAAGAAAGTCTTGTTATAGTTCTTGCAAAAGAGGATGGTCATCTCACTTTTTTATATTTTAAGTGGTAGTCAGATTTTGTGTACCAACTTATGTGAAGAGGCATCTGCATTTTGTTGACTGATCTTATGTTACCTTTGAGAGAAAGAAGCAAATGAAGATAACTCCAAGGATTTGGATTAACCATTTGAAAAAAATGGAATTTTCATTTGAGGAAGATGAAGGTAGAGGATATTTTGTTCTATTTCAGAGTTATGCAAATGCATTTTTGCACAAGCTAATTTTGATGTTTATCGTAATGAGATATTAAATTTAGTATTAGATTTATAAATGAAGATTTGAGGTTTTTTAGGTTTGTTGTTTTTGTTTTTCTTTGTCATGAATTTTACCATGATATGTACATGTAATTATTATGAACTGGTTTATAACCAGAATATTGGATATAATTCAGTGGTGTTGAGTGTGGATCATTGGGATGACAATTTAGTCTATAAAACTTTAGAAATAAAATATACAAATATGCATACACAAAAATATTTCTATTGTACTTCCAACTCTCATTCAATTTAAATCAATTCAATTTAAAGTTTAGAAGTCAAAATTCAAATATAAATAAATCATACAGAATTCAACTTCTTTTTTAGGATTTATTTATTTATTTTAAAATCAGATTTATACACAGAGAGAGGGGAGGCGGAGAGAGAGAGGTCTTTCATCCGGTGGTTCACTCCCCAGTTGGCCGCAACAGCCTGAGCTTCGTTGATCTGAAGCCAGGAGCCAGGTTCCAGTCTCCCATGTGGATGCAGGGGCCCAAGGACTTGGTACATTCTCTACTCCTATCCCAGGCCACCACAGAGAGCTGGATCAGAAGAGGAGCAGCCAGGACTAGAACCGGTGCCCACATGGGATGCCGGCGCTTCAGGTGAGAGCGTTAACCTGCTGCACCACAGCACAGGCTCCTAGAATTCAATTTCTTAACAAGTGAAGTGCTTAATCAGTAAAGCCTTGTAAAGATATTTTTCATGTATGTCTATGTATGTGTGTGTGTTTATATTTGTCAGCAAGTTTGTTTCAGTTGAAGTAACAAATAACAACAGATGAGGCTCACCCAGAAGAGACCATAAGAGATCTTTTGTGAAAAAGTAGATTGCCAGGAGGAAGCATTTAGTGTTGATGGATGTGTTTATTACCTTGATTATGGTGAGGCTGTCATGGGTATATTCATCTGTCAAAACTCATCAAATGGTACATATTAAATATGCATAGTTTTCTTTATATAACATATATGATATATGTAAAACTCAATAAAGTTGTTGAAAATAAATGATATTTGATTTAAAAAACACCACCACCACAACAAAGTAAATTGATTAGAAATTTACCTGAAAACAGGATATTCCCATGACAAAATACATTCAGCAAATTAATTTGCTGTTAATTAAATTGTATAGCTTTTGCTGAAGACATGCTAGTTATAGCTTAATTTTGTCTGTAGTTAGTAACTGACTCTTGACAGTGATTGATCAAAACTTGTAAACTGGGGAATCTCTGATTAGTTTGGTGTATGTGGGTGGTTGGTCGTTGAGGCAATCTGTGCTTAAACAGTTTGTACTCATATCTTCTGGAAACATGAAAATACCCCCAAGTCCTAACAAGCTGTTGCTGAAACACATTGGGTTTAAGTAGCTTGTATCCTTAAGCTGATTTTTTTTATCTTTCATTTTCCTTGTTCTCATTTGATCATTGATAAACCATGGCCATTTTATACATAGATTTTACCACTGTTGTTCAGATCTGTACTACTGGCCAAAGTGTTTGTAAGCCTTGTGTTGAATCATCACTTATTGAATACTCTTGTGAAATTGAGGTTGCCTAGCATCATTGAAAACTGAACCCACAATGCAGAAAAACACTTTTGATATTTGGAAACTGTCCAAGGTAAAAGTTAAGTATGGAAAATAAAACTGAGAGAATACACCCAATCCTTAATCTTTAGAGTTTGTAGTCTCAGATATGGGTGTGTCAGCCAAATTGCTAACCCCCCAATATCTCTAAGTGCCAATGTGTTCAGTAACTGTATATAATGGTTTGAATGTTGGCTCATGAAAAGATGTGTCCAATCTTAATGTCTGGACCTTGTAAATCTCAACTTAATTGAATAAAATCTGTATTGAAGATGCAGTTAAATTAGGGATTTTGAGACAGGTGATTGTCCTGTATTATCTATAAGGTACCTAGATATAATAACAAATGACTTTATAAAAGATAAAAAGAAAAGCCAGAGAAAAAAAGTGATGAGAGGACAGAGGCAAAAGTTGAATGTTTGACAACAGCTCTAGGAGTCACAAAACAGATTTTCCCCAGACCCTTTGTTCAAAGTGTGACCTCTCCCCACTTCACCCCATTGGTTTCAGACTTCTGGAATCCAAAATTATGGAAATTACTTTTCTTCTTTTCAAAGTCACTAAATGTGTGGCGATGTACTACAACACCCTAGGAAAGCAGTGCATATGAAAAATAAGGCAAATGCCTTGGTGGTAAAGGGCGATGCTTTCTCTGAATCAGCAATCGGACTTGAAAGGCAAATGCTGTGTGCACACAGCTGTATTGAATGCCTCCTTGGGCAACGCTGTGTTAAACCCTGGAGGTATTATCCCTTCAACAAATCACTAAATCATAGCAGCAATTATGCTTTCCACCATACGACTTCGTCTAAATCCTAAAATGGGCACACAAAAGTGGCCTAAGATAACCCTGAAGAAGTGAATATATTGTGTCACAATGAGGCCCAGTGATTTTATTTCTTGATCCCATTTGAAATATCATATATTTTGGATTTGTAGTTGCCAGCTTTGGTGCAACTCTACTCGTCCTTGTTGGTTTCCTAAAGTTCTCCCCCCATACTTATAAATAGTCTCTTTATTATACCATCCCTAAATTCCCCAGATTGAGTAAGCATCTGTTTTCTCTGTATCCTTATAAAACCCTCTTGCTAAATACACATCTTTCATGGCTAACAAAAAAAGAGGAAAATATTCAAAATATTCACTAATGAGAATTCTTTTCTTACTCTTATATGTGCAACTATAAAAGGAGCATATATTCTTTTCCCTAAACTTATTTTATATACATATATATTATATACTACTGTAGTCTGATGTTATATACACCGCATATATTATATGTGACTATATATATAGTACTTATTTATACATATTCTATTTAATATTCTGGTGTTGATTTATGTCATACATTTATTAATTATACATGATTCTATATAAAATGTATATAGAACACTAAATCATTAAAATATCTATATAGATCAAGGAAGAGACATAAATGAACATTTATGTGTGTATGTATGTATATGGGTTTGCATTTTGTATTTATTCATTTTTAATAAATGTGAAAAGCCAAGAGACGGAGAGAAACAGGCAAAAATATCTTCCATTTACTGGTTCACTCCCCAAATGCTCACAGTAGCCTGAAACATGACAGGCCAAAACCAGGAACCAGAGACTTCATCCTAATTTCTCAAGTTGGCAGCAGAGAATCAAATATAGAAATCAAATATCCAAAATCAAATATCCCTGATGGCTCACAGGAAGCTGGAACAGAAGTAGTGTAGCCAGAAGGAAACAAAGGCACCAATATTTTATATGGGCATCCTTATGGTTCTATTCAACTAGTTTTATTCAACATACGGATCTCTTTAAGTACCTTACATTCTGTCTCTTGTCTCTGTAAATACCCTGTTGGCAAACAAAATAGCATTCTGTGATACTAGAGGTTAGGAATTTGACTTCTTATTTTATGTTATTTAATTACTTATTTACTTATTTGCTTCATTTATTTGGGAGACAGGGAGAAAGAAAGAAAGATAGTTATAAAGAGAGCAAGGTCTTATCAGTTGGTACACTCCTGCAATGCTCATAATGGCCAGGGATGAGCCTTGACTGAAGCTGAGAGCAAGGAGCTCAACTCAGATTTCACACACATGTGGGCAGAATCCAGTGAGCAGAGCAGTTACTGCAGCGTCTCAAGGTCTGCAACATCGGGAAGCTTGAGAAGGTGTCAGTCAGACTTGAGTGCTCTGATACAGGACATGGGCACCCTAACTGGCACCTTAACTGCAAGGCCCTACATTTCCCCTTCAAATTCTTTTAGGAGACAAAATTCAGCCCATAGAGCCTTATGGAATATTACATAGCAAAACATGAAAGAAAATATTTATACAATATTATATCTGGAAATTTTCACTATTTATCAGAAGAGCATAGCTTTATTCAATTAATCTCATGCTAAGGAGTTACCCTAAAAGTAAACTCATGCAAAGATATCATTTTAATATTAATTCATTGGAAATCTAATAAATATTAACTCCAACATTAGGAATAATAATAAAAATGTAAAATCCCTGCTATCCCTTAGGGATAATATAAGCTAATTGTGACATGCTGTAGTATTTATTTTCTAAATGATATGCAAATTTCACTGAGAATGAGATCAAAGATGGCAAAATTTTGAGGATAAAGACATATAAAGGAAACAAATACATACTGTTATAGCAATGGAAGTTAGCATAGGCATTGTAGAAAATATTATGGAAGTTTCTCAAAAAGTTAATATAGCACTACCATATGATCTAGCAATCCCCCAACTGTGTATATACCTAAAGAAAATTAAATCAATATGATGAACACCTAGTCTCATGTTTATTCTCATGTTTATTGCATCTCATTCTCATGTTTATTGCATCACTCTTCACGAAAGTCAAAACTTATAATCAACCTAAATGTCTGTCAGTACATGAGTAAAGAAAAGAAAATGTGGAATATGTATACACAAGAGAATACAATTAAGACAGTAGAGAGGATGATGTCCTGCCTTTTATGACAGCATGAAGGAAACTGGAGACCATTATGTTAACTAAATTAATCAGATACAGAAAGGCAAATACAGGAATATATCTATATGTGACCTAACAATTGATTTCATAGAAATAGAGTGCAGAAGAGTGGTTGCAGAGCCTTGGTAAAGCAAGTGGTGGAAATTGGGGAAATACTGGCATGATAGCAGAGTTAGAAGAACAAGTTCTGACTCTCTATCATGTAGCAGGGTGACTATAGTGATTAATAATTTTCATGTATTTCAAACAGCTAGAAAATAATATGGAATGCATCACAAGACAGAAACATAAATATTTGAGGTAAAGGGTATGCTAATTAACCTATTTATTATATAATTTTTACATTTGTCAAAATATACATTTATCCCATAAATTTGTACGATTACATGTCAACTGAAAGTAAAACTAACACTTAAAAAGAGATATTTCAAATCACTAATTGCAATTTAAAACCTCTGAAGCCTAAAAATATGCCTAGAAAAATGACTCCAATCCTGTTGATTTAGGTTACATCTGGACATCGGGAACAGCTGAAGGAGGTCAAATGTGATAGAGCATTTGCCAAATCATTTTACTTTTTTTATTTTTGAAATGACTGAATGAACTGTCATAGGAAAAATGAGTTATCACTCAGTTATGGGAAGAAATAACCTAAATTACCACTCTCTTATCAGATGCCTCTTAAAAATAAAATGACTTTTTATTGGAGAGTAAAAATGTTTTTATGTATTATAAAAACACCAGGAGTTATAGCTTCCTCTTTATATCTCAAGGACTAATCTTCCTCAAGTCATTATTTGTGTGCTATGAAATTACAGCATTCATTTACTGATTAAATAATTCCTGAGTTCCTACTGTGTGCCAGACATTGCTTGTGTTTCTTAGATGAAACAAACAGCAAAACTGGCAAAAATTAAAGCTTCCTGTCCTTATGGAATTTGGATCTTGAAAAAGGAGAGATAAAGGGACAAGCTATGTGCAACTACTTATATATAACCTACCTGTGTGTCCATCGGTCTACTTGTCAACTCTTGGATATTGCTTTGTGACAAGAAGAGAGGGAGGGAATGTTGAGGTTCTTACTAAAAATCTAAGTAAAAGAAATGGGTTATTAAGCTCTGTCTCTATATGAAGAAAGAGCATTTCAGGCAGGGGAAAATTGCCAAGTGCAAAGACATTTTGGAGAAGTTAGGTCAGAATATTTGAAGAATGTATAGAGACTTCAGTGTTAAAGAGGAGTGCACAAATATTAGGAAATACTATTTAGTGCAACACCAGGGACCTAATCACGGAGAATTTTATATATTATAAGAACATGTTTTCCTTTCAAGGGGTTGGATGGCACTGGGAATTCCTAGACAAATAAGCAGCATAGCCTGATATATGTTTTTTAAATGATGATGGCTGAGGCTAGTGCTATGGAGTAGCAGATTATAAACTTCTGCTTGTAACCCTACCAATCCATATGACCACTAGTTCAAGTCCAGGCTGCTCCACTGATGATCCTTCTCCCTGATAATGCTCTTGGGAAAGAAGTGGAACACGACCCATTGCTTGGGCCCCTGCACCCATATGGAAGACCTGGATGGAGTTCCAGACTCCTGGCTTTGTCTGGGCTCAGCTCAAGACACTATAATCATTTGAGGAGTGATGCAGAAGAACTCATACCCTATAAAATGCTGATTAAAGGAGAGGTCTGTAAACCAGTCTTTAAAGATGCAGCATTAGAATATGTAATTTTATAAGGTGATTCAACTTCCCTGTAGACAAGCTTAATGGATTTCCTTTGTTAATATGACTTTAATCTTATTATATGTTCAGAAAGCTCTCCATCATGTTTCAGGATTAATATTTTAAGTTAATATTCTTTTGTTTTAGCTCCTATTATTTCAGTGTATATAGTTATTGATACTTTTGCACTAGGAAGGAATTTGCATGTCAAATCTTTCCCTGGAAGCGAAACACTGATTGATTAAACACTTTACTAGAGAAAACACATTGATCTCAGTAGGTGAGACCTCATAGAGAAAAAGAGAGAGAGATGGAGGGAGGGAGAGAGAGAGAGGGAGAGGGAGAGGGAGAGGGAGAGGGAGAGAGAGAGAGAGAGAGAGAGAGAGAGAGAGAGAGAGAGAGATCAGGTTTTCAAAATGAGACACTTAAAAGGCATTGGAACACATTTATGGGCATACTGTAGATTGAATGCATATATTCTGTTTGAAAAAAACTGTTTGCTAATTCTCTCCACTGAAAGACCCAAGAAGCAATAGTGCTACAACATTCAACAGCAAACAACATGAAATTGGCAATGGGATAGGCAAGGAGTCAGTCAGGTAATGAAAGACTGGAAGATTTTCCACAGTCGTGTCTCTAATCAGGCACCCTAACTTGATCCATTTGCACGCCAGTGCAGCACAATTTGCTATTATCCACCTAATACTCCTTCAGCAGCAAAAAGAGGACACTCCACTTGGAGAAGCCAACTTTTCCAGAGAACTCCATGCGCACTGAACCTCACCCACACTCCACCCTGGTTGTGTATTCAAATAGAGCAACATCTCCATCCTATAAAGAGGTACATTAACCTGGAGGATCAGTCCCCTCATAGGCACAGCATAATTTTCTCACTCTCTCTTTCATGCTCTCTTCTCTTGGTCAGCTTTTCCTTGTTGTGGGGTTGCCTGAATTCACATCTAAATGTGTACTCACCTTCTCTCTCTCTTGGAATAAACCCTACTCCCAGTTTTGTCCTTCATTTATGTCCCTGCAAGAAAGTGGAATAGATACAGCTTGGAAACATTCCCAAAACAAATCTAGGCACTCACTTTGACACAAACACATACACACACGTACACACACACACACACACAGAGAGAGAGAGAGAGAGAGAGAGAGAGAGAGAGAGAGAGACTGAGAGAGATACTGAGAGACAGACTGAAACCAAGGATCAAAATACAGTTAGAGGGTACAGCATTGTGATGCAGTGAATGAAAAACCACTTTGCATCCCAGGTACTCTGCTTCCAAACTAGCTCACTGCTAATGTGCCTGAGGAGGCAGTAGAAAAGAGACCGAATGCTTGGGCCCCTGATACTCACACAGGAAATTTGAATGGAGTTCCTGGTTCCTGGCTTCAGTCTGGTTCAGCTCTGGCCATTGATGTCATTTTGGGGAATGAACCAGTGATTGAACTCTCTCTCTCTCTCTCTCTCTCTCTCTCTCTGCCTTTAAAACAAAATAAATAGCTTATAAAAAAGAACTCAGTTTGTATCTCATATATGACTGCTAACAATACAAGTAGCTGGATAACCTGTGACATCCCAACATTTGCAATAGCAGGAAGCTGAAATCAGGAATAGAACTGAGACTCTAACTCAGGCACTGTGAAGTGGGATGCAGGCGCCTGAAGCAGCTTGCTAGTCACAAGGTGAAAGCCAGTCTCCTGCCTCTTTTGTTTCCTCAGTAGGCAGTTACAATGACACTATGATTACTGCATTGCCAACTTTACGTTCTTTATTTATTCACTTTTTCATTTTCTGCACTGTTCTTCCTATTGCTCTGCATTTGGTTTGGGCTTTATAGATAATGCTGTTTCAGGTATTTCTTTCCTCACTTATCATGAATATTAGAGTTCATAAAGTCCTATTTTTCCAGTGAGAAATTAATAGGTGCACAGTTGGTTATTTGATATGTTTTCCTGTCTCTCAAGGTAATCAAGTACTGAAATTTATTTTATTCATATGCTTTATATTTATTTTTAGTTTTGATTTTCAAATCATTTATTTTGCCTACATATGATTTCTGGCATCAGCATATAAAATGGATGCTTGATTGCACATGAATATATATTAACTACAGGTTGTTAAAATTCTTTAATACAGAGAATTTTCCTTCAAGTAGATTGAGTATTTCATGGTTAAGTGGTTTCTAGGTCTTCTATTCATTGTAATTCACTGTATTTTTTCCATCGATTACATATAAAGTTTCAATATATTTTATGCAAGATGACACAACCTTGACAGTTTTTAATAATTAGAAAAAGAATTTATATATGTTATAAGATAGTACAAGAGTTACTCCAGCAAACTGAAGATGTGCACCATGGAGGCAGCAGGTTATGGCTGAGGTAGGTGAGTTCCTGCCATCCATGAGATCGGGGTAGTTCTTGGCTCTGGGCTTTACCCTGGCACAGGATCAGCTGTTGCAGGCATCTGGGAGTGAGTAAGCATGTGGGAGCTTTCTGTCTGTCTGTCATGCTCTGTCTCTCTGTCTATGTTTATGTCTATGTCGTCCTGCATCTGAAATAAAGAAAAATAAATAAATATTTAAAAACAAGTTATCCATTCAAAATCAGCTCATTATGGTTATCAATAAATTTCATATACTTATTTTGTAAAGCTACATTAAATTTTCTTTTTTTTATTTGACAGGCAGAGTTAGACAGTGAGAAAGAGAGACAGAGAGAAAAGTCTTCCTTCCACTGGTTCACCCCCCAAATGGCTGCCATGGCTGGAGCCAGGTGCTTCTTCCTGGTCTCCCATGCGTGTGCAGGGGCCCAAGCACCTGGGCCATCCTCCACTGCCATTCCGGCCACAGCAGAGAGCTGGGCTGGAAGAAGAGCAACTGGGATTAGAACCCGGCACCCATGTGGGATGCTGGCGCCATAGACGGAGAATTAACCAAGTGAGCCACGGCACCGGCCTGAATTTTCTTCAATAAAGTATCTTTATTTTCTTTGGACTTATGTGGTAGGAAATTTTTCATTAAGTCAAAATAATAAAATATTATAAGTAGTCACTTAAACATCTAATTTTTCCATTTCCATTCTATTCTTTAGATGGAAAAGTGTAATTTTCGAGATGTCACAATAACACAATTACTTCTTCCAGAGAATTTAGAAACTTTTAGCAATGTTAACATAATTCAGGAAATGGATTGGCTGAATGTTTCCCATAATAAATTTATAAAAATTATAAATTATACAGTAAACTTAGAAATTACTAAAACATTCTGAGAATAGTTAAGTTGCTCACATAGCATTTTTGGTGGATTATAGATTGCACAATCTATTGAATAGTTTTATCTCAAGTTCTGCACCATGTTTGGAAAGAGTGAATATTTGAAAAGGGATGCCTTGTGGCTCAGGCAGGGAGAGTTTCAGAGTAATCCTTAGGAAAATCGCATTGGTTCTTTTCCCTAACGGAGCCATATTCCCTAATCCTTATCCTAGGACTTGGAAGAAAGGACATTTCCTTAATTTCGGATCCTCCTGTACTCTACTGCATCATTTCAGTAGGAGGAATCTTTGCAAGAAATAACACTTGGGAAGACTGAAGGTCAGAAACACAGGCTCCCCAAAGGACTGGGGTTTTAATTAGAAAACTGTGTAACACCTCTGGTCCTTTCACCTGACCTTCACATTGGTCATTTCCCATTGTAGTACAGCTGGGTCACAGCTGCCAGAGATGAAGACACTCTCTCTGGGAAGGAACATTTAGAAAAGCTGGAAGGGATTGGGGAGATAAAATCAATCACTGGAGCAATATCGGATTTCTGGAGTTCATAGCTGCAATTAAATATGCATACACACAAAGATTAACATAAATCCTCAAATTAGAGACACATTTATCTCAGTTTCCAAATAAGAAACTTTTCTTCAAAATGAGAGTTTTATATGTCAAAGATGTTGCAATTCTCAGATAAGAAATATAAAATAAATACTATCACTATTTTTAAAGTTCTAATGATAAAAGTGGACAACATGAAAGAACTGATGGTTAATTTAGACAAAGACATAGAACTTCCCAGATACAATCAGAATAAAATGCTTGAAATAAAAACCTCTGCAACATATCTGAAAAATACAACTCTCATTTTGAAGATAGATTTCTTATGACCATATTTGCTTATTTGGAAGCTGAGAAAATGTGTCTCTAAAGTGAGGATTTAAGTTAATCTTTGTGTGTATGCTTATTTAATTATAGCTATGAGCTTCAGAAATGTGATATTGCTCCCATGATTCATTTTATCTCGCCAATCACTTTGAGCTTTTCTAAGTGTTCCTTCTTGGAGAGAGTGTGTCTTGATCTCTGGCAGCTGTGACCCAGCTGTACTACAATGGGACATGACCAATGTGATTGTCAGGCAGAGCCATAATGTTGGGAAAAGTCTGATGAAACAAAAGTGAACATTTGGTCAGAAATCGTTGGGAGAATGGAAGAATTGAGTCAAATATTTAGATGAATGAGAAATAACAACTGATATAGAATTTTATATCCAGCACAATTAACTTCAAAGTGAAAGAGAAATGAAACCTTTCTAAGACAAATAAAAATTGAGGAGATTCATTGCCAGGAGCCCATTCTTGAAAAAAAAAAAAGTTAAAATTTTTTTTCAGGCAGAAGGAAAATGATAAGATGAAAGACATAGGTCTAGTATAAAAGGAAGATTATATAAACAGAACAAATAAAGGTGAAATAAAATTGTTTATATTCATTTATTGACTATCTTATAATGACAGTGTTTGTGTAATAATAGTATCAATATATGGGATGATATGGCATATGAGTAACAGAATCAAATGACAGAATTATCAGAAAATATGAGAGTGTGGATATTATAATATCAAGTAAACTATAGCACACCTGAAATGAAACAATGCTACTTGCAAGTAAAACTAGCTTGGTTCATAATGATAATTATAAACTCAAAGACAATTACTTTTTAAAAAAATTTTTTTGGCTGGCAGAGTGGACAGTGAGAGAGAGAGAGAGAGAGAGAGAGAGAGAGAGAGGTCTTCCTTTTTTCCATTGGTTCACTATCCAATGGCTGCTGCAGCCAGCATGCTGTGGCTGGTGCACTGTGCTGATCCAGAGCCAGGAGCCAGGTGCTTCTCCTGGTCTCCCATGCAGGTGCAGGGCACAAGGAATTGGGCCATCCTCCACTGCACTCCCGGGCCACATTAGAGAGCTGGACTGGAAGAGGGGCAACTGGGACAGAATCTGGTGCCCCGACTGGGACTAGAACCCGGTGTGCTGGCACCACAGGTGGAGGATTAGCCTATTGAGCCGCAGCGCTGGCCAATTACTTTTTAAATTTTTTTTAATTTATTTGGGAGAGAGAATTATAGACAGTGATAGGGAAAGACAGAGAGAAAGGTCTTCCATCCGCTGGTTCACTTCCCAGGTTGCCTCAATGGCCAGAGCTGTGCTGATCCAAAGCCAGGAGCCAGGAGCTTCTTTTGAGTCTCCTACATGGGTTCAGGGGCCCAAGAACCTGGGCCATCTTCTAGTGCCTTCTCAGGCCACAACAGAGAGCTGGATTGGAAGAGGAACAGCCGGGACTAGAACCAGCGCCCATATGGGATGCCAGTGATGCAGGCGGAGGGCAAATCTACTGCGCCATGGTGTCAGCCCCAACAATTACTTAAAAAAAAAAAAAGATTTATTTATTTACTTAAGAGACTGAGTTACAGACAGAGAGGTCGAGACAGAGGTTTTTCATCCTCTTGTTCACTCCTCAAATGGCTGCAAGGGCTGGAGATGGATCCATCCAGAAGATTCTTTCAGGTCTCTCACATGGGTGCAGGGACCAAGCAGTTGGGCAGTATTCTGTTGCTTTCCCAGGCTATCAAAGGGAGCTGGATCAGAAGTGGATCAGTTGGGACTCGAACCTGGACCCACATGGGATGCCAGCACTGCAGGTGGACGCTTATCCTAATGCAACACAGCACCATCACCTTAATTACATTTTTGAAAGTGTAATCGACATCAAGAATAACCAATGAGAGGATATAAGAGGCATCATATCCACTCCTCATTTAAAACCAGAAAATAACTAAAAAGAGGAAGTTATAGGGAGACAAAGGCCCATGGTTTGAATGAAAAACATTGATGGACCAGTTGATGGTGATGCACATATGTCAATAATGAGTTTATTAACGAATTATCACAATTGCTTCTGTAAGAAAATCTCTTATATATATAAAAAATCCAGTGGTTTAGAAATAAAGAGATGGACAAATACACAGCTTGTTAACACTGTTTTCAAAAGTTGATACACAGGGGCCGGCACCATGGCCATGGCTCACTTAGTTAATCCTCCGCCTGCAGCACTGGTATCCCATGTGGGAGCTGATCTTAGTCCCGGTTGCTCCTCTTCCAGTCCAGCTCTCTGCTGTGGCCTGGGAGGGCAGTGGAGGATGGCCCAGATGCTTGGGACCTTGTACCCACGTGGGAGACCAGGAGGAAGCACCTTGCACCTGGCTCCTGGCTTTGGATAAGCTCAGCGCCGGCTGTGGTGGACATTTGGGGAGTGAACCAAAGGAAGGAAGACCTTTCTCTCTCTCTCTCTCTCTCTCTCTCTCTCTCTCTCTCTCTCTCTTCCTCTCTCTCTCTCTCTCTCTCTCTCTCTCTCTCTCTCTAGCTCTACCTGTCAAATAAATTTAAAAAAAATAAAGTTGATACACAAATGATTCCAGAAGCCAAATCTGCAGGGTTGCAGGGGATAAATATGCTGGAGGGAAAATTATAATTTACTTCTTTACTTAGAATGGTAAAGGGCTGAAATATAGATAAACTGACCAGAGAAAAACAGACTGACTTCAGAGACAGGCACATTATCAGGGATAAGTAGCAGCACTACAAATAAAAAAAGGGATCACTTCTTCATGACCACAGTGTAATATTGTGTGTGAGTATGTGTGTGTGCACCGAAAGATAGGTCATTAAAAATAAGTTATATAAAAGTGGTAAAAATGAAACGAGAAATAGAAAATGACTATTGTAATATAAAAAGTCAGTATCTTTTATTATTATTATTATTTGACAGAGTTAGACAGTGAGAGAGAGAGAGAGAGAGAGAGAGAGAGAGAGAGAGAGAGAGAAGAGAGAGAGAGAGAGAAAGGTCTTCTTTCCGTTGATTCACCCCCGAAATGGCTGCTACTGCCAGAACTACACCAATCCGAAGCCAGGAGCCATGTGTTTCCTCCAGGTCTCCCACATTGGTGCAGGGGCCCAAGCACTTGGGCCATCCTCCACTGCCTTCCTGGGCAAATTATCACAATTCACAACAGAAGAAGCACCTAATTTGGAATATCCTCTATCTATTAATGTAAATAAACTAATAATTAATATCTTAATTATATTAGTGTGTTTTCTAAGTCCAGTCGAGTAATTCTGTGATCTCTGAAATATTTATAGAAAAATACTAAAATTTTTCCCCAGAAACTGGAAGCCTGGGGAACATATTTACCTCATTACTTCAATAGCAAAACCAAATAGTAATATTAAAAATAATAAAACTATACAATATAGGTCATAAACATAGACTCAGGAGTCCTTAACAAAATAATAATAAATCAAATCCAACCATATATAATGCTTATGGACCAAGACTGTGTAAGATTCAAAACTCAACTACACTTCAAATTAAAAATGCAACATCAGTTATACAGATGTAACTTTAAAATATCAGGATGACAACCTATATGGGCAAGTTACGAAACAATGATAATGATTCAAATAATTTCTAAATATTTGGATGTACTCTCCCTGCTCATAGACTGGGGAACTCAATATTTTTCTGCGAATAATCTTTCCCCACTTGATGCACAGATTCTAAGAAATATTCAGAAAATAATTTTGTGGATGAAAATCAACTGATTCTAAAAATTATGTGGGAGGTAAAAGATCTAAAATAACCAACATATACTAAAGAAGAGGACTGGATTTCATGGCTTTTTAAAAATCTGTCTCTCTCTCGCTTGCTGTCTAATTCTGCCTGTCAAAAAAAAAAATGAAAAAAAATTCCATGAATGGGATAAGAATGAGCACAGACTATTGAAACAGATTGGAAAGCACAGATAATGACTTATCCAAGGATTGTCAATTATTCTTCAATAAAAGGACAAACAATTAAAAAAGAAAAATAAACATTATAATAAGTTGCTTCAGAGCAATTGGACATTCATTTAGACCAAAAATCATGAATCTAGACATAGATCTTACCCCTTACAGAAAAAAAAATTAATTCAAGATTCATCACTGGGGAGGTAATTTAACTTAGCTGTTAGAAGCCAGTTGGGGTTTATGCATCCACATTGGAGTGCCTGGGTTTAAGTCCTGGATGAGCTTCCAATTCCAGCTTTTTGTTAATGTATAAGATAAAATGTACCAGGCAGATGGCTCAAGTAGTTGTAGGCCTGCAACTGATGTGGGAGATTTGGATTGAGTTCCCAGCTCATAATTTCAACCTGGCCCAACCACAATCATTGCGGGCATAGGGGGAGTTCACTAGCAGAAGGGCTCACTCTCTCTCTCTCTCTTTCTCTCTCTCTCTCTCTCTCCTTCTCTTCCTTCTTTAAAATGATAAAATAAAAATAATAATAATTGGATTACAAACATATGTGGATAATTGCTAGCAATATAACATTTTTAATAAGACATAGTGAAAAAAGGGCATGTCTTTGGATTTGTCATACATACAGTGTTAGATACAAAATGATGTCATGTATCATAAAGAAAAAAAGTCAGGAAAGCCTATATTAAAATTACAAACTTCTGCATTTTAAATGCCTCAATAAAGAGAATGTACAGCAAACTACACAATAGAAGAAAATACTTTCAAAATAAATATCTGATAAAAGACTTTCTATACAAAATACACAATTAAATCTTGACAACTCAATAATAAAAATATATATTTGGGTAAAATATCTGAACAGATTCCTTAAAATATAATATACAGAGATGATAAATAAGCACATGAAACAAAGTGTAAAATTTAGCAATAAAAAGCATCGTGCTATCAAGCAATAAAAACAAAAAGAGTTAATCTTAAATATAGAAGCTCATTTCCTACACTTATAATTATAATATGAAGTTATGGAAGAAAGAAAATAGAGAGAGTGCAGTTATCAATGATTGCCAGTGGGGCTATTGAGAAGTGAAACATAAGACATTTTATGGAGTGATTAACTATTTTTATTAGTTTGTAAAGGTGAATAAAATACTTATCGTTTATCAATTCTCATATGAATTTACAGCACCAAAAGTAAAAATAAAAATATAGTTATCTGGGGATCCCAGGGTGGAATTCAGATAGTGAAACAATACTCTATGCATGAGGCTGCAAAAAAAAAAAAAAAATGATGGAAAAATATAATTAAAAGAAAAGCTTATTTCGGTGCAAAAGTTTTTAAAATTCATGTATAGATTTTTTTTTATCATAATTCACATTTACAGGAACTTTTAAAGTGTTCTTGTATTTACATGTATGAATTATATGGGGGAGTAGGTGCTACCCTGAGAAACCCTGGAAATGAATAGAGATTGTAAGACAAAAAGCAAGCGAAATCGTACCTAGCCCTGAACACTAGTTGGTAGAGTTGCTTCCCGTGGAGGCATAAGTTCATAATTCTCAACCATTATACATGGATACTACAATTTTTAAGAATTATGTAAGTAGGTGGTAGAAAATTAGGTTTCTCACTTTTAGAAGAGGAATCGATAAACAGATAGAAGCAGTTAGAATGATCAAAAAAAGTAATAGATTGGAGTTGGAGATACCAGTGTGGACTAACATCTAAAATATATAGAACCCATGAGAGTATTTTAGGCATGGAAAGCCAAGACACTCTGGAAAAAAAAAAAAAGAAGAAGGCATAAACGAAAGATATCTGCGAATGAGATCCCAACGGAAGGAACAGGGCCACCAGAGAAGGAGGTACCTTTCTCCTAAGGGAGGAGAGAACCTCCACTTTTGACTATGACCCTGTCAGAACAAGATCCAAGTCGGTGAACACTAAAGGCTTCCATAGGCTCAGCAAATCATGACTATAGCCTAGGGAGATTACTGACGCTATAAACAAGAGTGGCAAATTGTTAAATCGACAACAGTAGTCACTGTGTACTTACGGCCCATGTATGATCTGTCCTTAATGTGTTGTCCAAGGTGAAGTAAAGCAATAACTAGTACTGAAACAGTATTTTTGCACCTTGTGTCTCTGCACGGGTGCAAACTGACAAAATCTTTGCTTAGTATATTCTGAATCGATCTTCCGTATAGAAAGATAATTGGAAATGATAAAAAAATTGGAAGTTACATAAAGACCAATCAATTTAAAAAAAATAATATCATGTAGGATCTCTGTCCTTAATGTGCTGTACAACGTGATTTAATGCTACAACTAGTACTCAAAGAGTATATTTCACTCTGTGATGATATGTGAGGGCAAATGGTTTAAAATCTTCTCTTAACACATACTAAACTGAGCTCCTGTATACAAAGAGAATTGAAAATGAATCTGAATGTGAATGAAAGGGGAGGGGGAGTGGGTAAGGGGGAAGGGTAGCAGGGGGGAGGGGAGGTATGGGTGGGGAAGCCATTGCAATCCACAAGTTGTACCTTGGAAATTTGTAT
Organism: Sylvilagus floridanus; assembly: GCA_949820135.1. Lineage (NCBI taxonomy): Eukaryota > Metazoa > Chordata > Mammalia > Lagomorpha > Leporidae > Sylvilagus > Sylvilagus floridanus. The sequence continues at coordinate 28,271,359 of OX463236.1, read as the reverse complement.
TCTAAATAAAAATAAAAAAAAAATCAGCTTTTAAAAAAATAAATAAAATATAATTATAAATGTTTCAACATAAGAATGTTTGTAGATATGCTTATACACTGATTATCAGGCATGTATATCTGTCATTCTCTGTTCACTTTTAATGGGCTTAGAATAAATGGCACCCTTCTCTTCCATACACAATTTAATGTTTTTTAAGAACTTATTATCTGAATGTTTCTTATACTTGGCAAAGCTTTTTATTTAGCTTGTCCTCATCTTCCATGGACTTACTATACATGATACAAACATATACCTGTATGCTCAAATATATCCGTATGGCATTGAAGCCAATAGACTAGTCACACACTCCTGATAAAAAATCCAAGATATTATCTAAACATAAATTTAAAAAATAAATAAAAAGAAGGTGTTTTTAAAATTAAATGATATATGAGTGGGTAGTTTTGGAAATTCCAATATTTTAGAGCATTAACTTACCATTCAGAGTTGTATAATAATCACTTAGCAAGGAGAGAATGTGTTTCAGAATAAAGTTCAATGATAATATATCATAATTGAACACTGGAGTGTTAGCTAATCACATGCTCTCTTATGACCCATTCTGCCTTATCCTAAAATGGGGATTACCTCATGAAGTGGAGTGACAGAGTTGTTCTGCTTAATGATAGATCTTTCAGAGATAAACAATATTACTATTATTATTATTATTACCTTCTTATAAATAAAATGCACACCTATTAGTAATAATAATCTAGCATTCATAATTAGAATCTGTATATCTCAATGAGTTAATTTCCTCAAGAATCTGTTCAATCTCTTGATTTAATCATGAGGATTATTTTTCTTTTTTCTAAAGGATTTACTCTTTGGTTCACTCCCCCAAATGGCCAGAACAGTCAGGGCTAGGGAGAGATGAAGCCAGAAGCCTGAACTCCATTCAGGTCTATCACGTGGGTGTCCGTGTCATAAGCGCTTGCACAATTTCTGCTGCTTTTCCAGGCACAGTAGCTGGACACTGGATTGGAAGCAGAGCAGTCGTGTCTGGAACCACTGCTCCTATACAGGATGCTAGCATTGTAAACAGCAACTTCTCCTGCTGTGCTACAATGCCAGCACTATGGGGATATCAATTAACCCAAGTAATAGAGATAAACATAGTATGTTTTCCAAAAAGTAATAGCAATCCCAAAGAAACAACATCGCACAGAACTACAGAGTGAGATCTCAAATTCTCTTTTTAAATTAAAATACAGAAGAGATAGTATACAATAATTCAGCAAATTATCTACATTTTTTATTCCTTCAGTAAGACTTGAAAAGCAGATCAGTTATGCTTGCGTAACATAGGCTATTTCTTGGAGATAATATTTTCATTCAATTATGCCTGCAAGCACTATAACTTCTATTGATGAACATGGATTGACATAGTTGTTTAAGCCTATAATGAACTAAATGTTACACAGAACACAATTTTCCTCTTCATTTCCCTTAATTTATTCTAGTTGTAAATGCATTGACTTCCATGATTACGGAATAAATCTCACTGTAAGATCAATTACTACTCTTTAGAATAAAACTTGAGTTGCTTTGTAATTATATCCACTGGGTATTTCATTTTAATTTAGTATAGCTTTCAGAAAAATTCTGGATAACCAATGAATGACATACAGGTTTATATTTGAGTCACTTTGTATCTAATGATTAAAATTATGATGTTATTCTTTTTTCATCACATTTGATTAATTTCACCATTTTCTAAAAATGTTTACCTTTGCATACTTCTTGGATTTAATAAATATTTTTTCTTAGTTGATGCTAGAAAACGTACTTCTTAAAACAAAAATGAAGGTATATTTTTGCATTTCTGAAATATTCTAATCAACTTTGTTTTGCTTTATTAGAAAAACCAAGTTTAACTTTTGCCATCTTTAATTGTAAATGAAATATTTTATTGTTTCAAAGTATAGGAATTGAAAATCAAACCAAATTTAAAGAAAAAACTTACATATCTCTTTTACAACTTAAATATGGACTTAAAATATATATTCTTTTAAGTCAGTAGTTCTAAAACCTTTTATTTTCCAAAACTTTTGAATCTCTAACAAAACATTATATTAGACCATAAAGAACTTTGGTTCATGGGACTTATATCTGCTAATACATACCATATTAGAAATTAAAGCATGCAGTAACAATATAAGGATATGCATGTATGCATTTCAGCTTATTATAGCAGTTGTTTCATCACATTGTCATTATCATTGTCTATACACAGATTCTGGAAAACTTTACTGGTCCCTCATAAGAAAATGAAATTACAAATTATTGAAATGTTCTTGAGATTCCTACACTACCATTTGAGAAGTTCTGCTTTACTTTAGGGTGAATGAGAATTTCATTAGATTCTAATTGAACTTTGAGTATGGAAACATATTTCAACTCATTGTTAAAGACTAGCATATATTGAATATCTTAAAATTTTTCAACAATGTTTTCCTTTTCAGGACACTTTAAAGAGCATAATTCACTGCTTCTGAATTACTTGTTTTCTTTACTTGTATGAGTATTAATATTACTAAAAAGAACATTTTTATGAAATAATATGGTTTTTACTTCCCAGAAATTTCACACCCAAACTCTACTTGTTAAAAATTACTGTAAATGTTATTATGATTGTTTCTCTGTTTAGTTACAGAATACCAGATGGATGCCAACACTTGTTGACAAGTGCTGCTTAGTGAACAAAGACTTACCATTTTAAAATGTGATTATTGATTACATAATAAAAGTAAATATGAAATATTTTTAAACGTTAACTGACAAGTAAACATAAATGATTTTAGAGGAAAAAGAAGAAGATAAAAGTTACATACACATTTGTGTGAATGTATGTAATGGTCATATAGAAATGTAAAACCCATGGGCCAATGTTGTGGCACAATAAGTTGGCTTGCTGCTTGCAACCCTGGCATTCCATATAGTTGCTGGTTTGAGTCCCACCTAATCCACTACTGATCCAGATACCTGCTAATGTGCCTGAAAAAGCAGTAGAGGATCACCTAAACACTTTGGACCCTGACATCCACATGTTAGACCTGGATGAAGATCCTTGCTCCTGAATTCAGCCTGGCCTACCCTCTGCTGTTGCTACTATTTAGGGGAGTGCACCGGCAGATGAATATCTATCCCTTCTTTTCTGTCTATCCCTCTCTTAACTCTACCATTCAGATAAAACTAATAAGTCTTAAAAATATAACACATAATATATATATCCAGATATAGATACTAGACAGATAGATGAGAATTAGGAAATCTATACTACTCAGAAAAAGGGAAAATACACACTCAGTTACATTGAAGAAACTGTTTCTGTTTCACTGCTGATACTTTAATTCATTGCCACTGCCCTAACAATGAAATGAACTAAAGGCTTGATTGCTGTAAGAAAGTTAGAATTGTTAAATTTATTGACATTAGAAACAAAAAAGAAAATGTGCTACTGAAAACGAAGACCAGGAATTATGAAAACTAAGTAAAGAATGTAGTGAAATTAGCCTTGTTTACAATTGGGCTGTTAGAAGGAAATTGTTTTTCAGATACAGTCTGGAAGATAAGGAGCACTTTTACTGTGGATTCTATTCTGTTCCATTAGTCTACAAGTCTATTTATTTTTGTGTGTTAATTTTATATCCTGCAACTTTACCAAAGTCTTTTCTGAGTTCCAGTAGTCTCTGAGTGGAGTCTTTTGGTTCCCCTATATATAGAATTATGTCATCTGCAAACAAGGAAAATTAGAATTCCTCCTTTCCCATTTGTAGCCCTTTGATTTCTTTTTCTTGCCTCCTGGCTCTGCCTGAAACTTCCAGAACTATATTGAATCGCAATGGTGAAAATGGGGGTCCTTGTCTGGTTCCAGATCTTAGTGGAAATGCTTCCTAAATTTCTTCATTTAATATTGTGCTGGCTATGCATTTGTTGAATATTGTCTTGATGGTGTTGAAAAATATTCCTACTATTCCCGATTTACTTAAGTTTTTTTTTAATCATTAAAGGATGTCATATTTTATAAAATGTTTTCTATTCATTTATTGATATCATTAGATGGTTTTTATTCTTCAAATTATTAATGCAATATATCATATTTATATATGTTGAAACATCCATGCACACCAGATGTAAATCCCACATGGCCTGGGTAAATGATCTATCAGATGTGTTGTCAGATTCAATTGGCTATCATTTTGTTGAGGATTTTTGCATTCATGTTCATCAGGGATATTGGTCTATAGTTCTCTTCATTATATCTTTTTGTGGTTTAGGAATTGACATGTTGCTGGCCTCATAGAAGAAGTTTCATTTATTCTGAATAGTTTGAGGAAAATTGGAATTAGTTCTTTAGAAGTCTGGTAGAATTCACCAGTGACGCTATCCATTCCTGGGCATTTATATTGGGAGGGTCTTTATTACTGATTCAACCTTTATCTTGGTTATTAGTCTGCTTAGATTTTCAATCTAATTTAATTTAATTTCAATCAAATTGAAGCCTTCATGCTTCAATTTCTGCAGATTGAATATATCCAGGAATCTACCCATTTTTTCTAGATTTTACAATTTGTTGGCATATAACTGCTTATAATTTCTGATGATTATTTTTATTTCTGTGGTTCCAATTGCTACATCTCCTTTTTTATCTTTGATTTTATTAATCAGGGTCTTCTCTCTCTTTTTGCTTTGTTGAGCTAATGATGTAACAATTTTGTTTTGTTTTGTTTTGTTTCCAAAAACAAGCTCTTCATTCACTGATCTTTTGTAGTGTTTTTTGGTTTCAGTTTTGTTGATTTCTTATCTAATTTTAATTGTCTTTCCTTCTACTAGTTTTGGGATTTATTTGTTGTTGTTTTTCTAGGTCTTTGAGATGCTTTCCAATGTCTTGATGTAGGCATTGATTGCTATAAACTTTCCTCTTAATACTGTTTTTTGCTCTATCCTATAATTTTTGATATATTGTATTGTCAGCTTCATTTGTTTCCAGATTTTTTTTATTTCTCTTGTTTATTTTTTCTGTGGCCCATTCATTCAGGAGCATGTTGTTTAGTCTCTGTACCTTTGCATAAATTCTTGAGATTTTTGAGTTGTTAATTTCCAGTTTAATTTCACTGTAGTCAGGAAAGATGTGTGATATGTTTTGATTTTTGAATTTTCTGGGACTTGATTTTTGGCCTACCATGTAGTCTATCCTAGACAAACTTCATGCACTGAGGAAAAAAAATGTATTCTGCAACTGCGTGATGAAAATTTTGTTAGATATCAGTTATGTACATTTGATCCATAGTGTTAATTAGCTTTGTTGTTTCTTTGTTGATTTCATATCTAGTGGATCTGTTCTCTGATGTAAGTGGAGTTTTGAAGGTTCCATTATTATTTTTTGGGGTCAGATCCATTAACATCTGTTTTAAATATCTAGGTGCCCTGGCATTGGGTGTAGAGATATTTATTATAGTCATATATTTCAATTTAATTGATTCCTTAATCATTACATAATTCCATTCTTGGTCTCTTCTAACAGTTTTTGTGTTAAATCTGATTTCTGTGATATTAGAATGGCTATACCTGCTTGTTTTTGATTTCTGTTAGCATGGAATATATTTTTTCCACTCCAGTTTGCATGTATCTTTGTTGAAGAGGAGTGCAACTATTTTGGTCTTGTTTTTTTTTGTTTTTTTAATTCATTTAGCCAGTCTGTACATTTTAATTAGAGAATTTAGGCTGTTTTTGTTTAAGTTTATTGTAGGTAAGTAATGACTTGGCCCTACCATTTTCCAATAAATATTCTATTTGCATGCTTTGGATTTTACTTGTGTTTCTACTAGGAGATTTCCTGCTTTTCCATTCTTATAGTGATGAGTATCTTTCTTTGTTTATGTGTGTAGCACATCCATAAACCTCATTTGTAAAGCTGGACAACTGGTGACAGATTCTTTCAATTTCTTTTTGTTATGCATGGTCTTTATTTCATCTTCAATCATAAATGAAAACTTTGCAGGGTACCAATTTCTGCGTTGACAGCTTTTCCCCCCCTTTAGACTATTTCTTTCCATTTTCTCCCAGCCTGTAGGATTTCTGATAAGAAATCACCTGTCAATCTAACTGGTGAGCCTCCAAAGATAATCTGGCATTTCTCTCATGCACGTTTCAGAATCTTTCATTATCTTTTCTGGTCATGTCTATGAATAGTTCTAGGCACATTCCCTACTTGGATATTCTATTCTTTCTACAAATTAGGGAAGTTTTCTGTTATTATTTCACTGAATGGGCCTAATCCATTTTTTCCTTCCACACCGTCAGAAACTCCTAAGACATGTATATTTAGTCATTTGATATTATCCCATAAATCTCTTTTTTATTTTTTCTAATTATTTCTTCCTCTCCTCTTCTTCCTCCTCCTCCTTCTACTTCTCCTTCAACTTTTCCTTCTTCTTCCTCTTCTTTTTCTTTTTCTTCTCATCCTCAGCCTTCTTTTCTTTTTTTTTTTGTTCTGAGATAGTTCCAAATTTTTTTCTTCCAGCTTACATATTCTTTCTTCTGCATCATCAATTCTGTTGTTAATGCTTTTCAGTGTATTTTTATTTCCCATATTGATTTCTTCATCTCTAATACTTTAGTTTGATTTCTTCTCTATCTCATGGGAAAATTTTTCATCCATATCACATAGGTATTTCTTTAACTCATGAATTTTCTTCTCATTTCTTCAGAGTAATCAATCCTATGATCATTCTTTTGAATTCCTTTTTAGGCATTTCATCAATTTCTTTGTCCACACAATCTAATATTGAAGTGTTGTGTTCCCTTGGGGGAGTTATGTTGCCTTCCTTATTCTTGCTTCTTGTATTTCTGCTTTATTAGTAGGCATTTGTAGAAACACTTATTGGTTTTCTCCTCTAATAGATTTTATCTGTGAACTGTGCCTCTGTGGCTTAGTGGAGTGTCTGTTCTTTCAGTGAATACCCAGAGGCCTGTCCTGTGTGGGATTAGGTAGCATTCTGGTCAGTGCTGAGGAATGGGATAAGAATCCAGGGTGGGTGACACTCAAGTTGGGCATGGTAAATTTCCACTATTGTCAGCAGGGGTTGAGTATGATCATACCTATTGGTATAATTGCAATCTCACCTCCTCTCTTTCAAGATGATTAATGCTCATGGTTAGCCCACATTGTATACAACTCTCACCCACACACTAGTGTATGAACCACACAAAGAATTTGTACAGTCTTCAGTGTGAATACAGAACCCTCTGTAATGACCCACCCTAGGCAGTCAGGTAGCCCTGACCCTCCGACACCAGACAAAGTGGTTGCTTAGATACTCAGCTGCATCCCAAACCTTATCATGCAATCACATGTGTCAGACTCCCATAATCATGTTGTGCAAAGGATCTTCTCTCACCCCTGTGACATGTTCCATCCAGGGGGAGAGCAGATTTCCCAGAGCCATCTGCCTGCTGATGTTCTGACATGGCAGTTTGAGCCCTGGAGCCTGTGATATATTAAGAGGACGTGAGCCCCTCAGAATCCTAAGTGGGTGTGCAGCCACCTGTAAACCCTATCAGGCATATTCAAAGTCAGTGGGAAATGTGGATTTTTCCCTTTGGTAAAATCAACTGATTAAGCACAGGAGACCTGCCACAGCCTCGACTTGTGCTTAGATGGTGCCTTCTCCCTTCCATTTTTTGGGAGACCTTGTTGAGGGATGAAGAGAAAGAAATGTGTTCTTCCTTTGCTACTGAGAGTTACCCTGCCCCCCACTTTGGCTGGACTGAAGGTCAGTGTGGTCTGCAAGTTTCTCCCTTATGCTGTAGTTTGCCCTCACTTCTCTCTCTCTCTCTCTCTCTCTCTCTCTGCTTTTCAAATAAATAATAAACCCTAGGAAACAATGAAGTTCATGTGCAGGAAGTTTGACTTCAAGTATATTGGTGGGCCTAATGGGATTGATTAGATTATCAGAGACATCATTTTTGGAAACAAAATAGTTCTCACAGGACACTGACTAGTTTCTCTGAGAGGGAGATGTAATCAAAAAGCAAGCCAGAACTTTGAATCCCTCTGTGCCCTGTCTTCCAACATGAACTCTCCTGCAAATGCACCCCTCAATGTATTGCAAATCACCTTGAGGCTCTCTTCAGAGGCAAAGCAGAGGGGGCTGCCTGATCTTGGACTTTCAGCCACCAAAACTATAGGCTAACTACACCTCCTTTCTTTATTAAATACCTTACCTTAGATATTTTCATATGGCTAAGAAAATAGACTAGACAACTATTTACAGACACTGATACATAAGCAGTACAGAATGTGATCACTAAGAGAAAGAATATAGATGAGATATGCTTTGTGATCACACTGGATTTCTGCTTAGCAGTACTACATAGATAGAATTTGGAGGAGAGATATCATTAGCAGAACACAATGGTCTTGTTAAAACTGAGTCTACAGAAACTAAAACTCAGGAAATTAAGGTGTTTGGAATCTTAAAAGCAATGAACTAAGAGATGGAAAAGAGCTGAAGAAGTATGCACAGAGGCCTTACTTATTTTGTTACCTGGAAAAGCTTCAAATAAAATATTGAAACTACCTAAGCATGTACTAGGAATTATTTCTTAAGTGTCTACAAAACTACTGAAAACAACAAATATATTTAACAAAGTTGCAGGATACAAGATTAATATTTAAAAAATAGTTGTATTTATGTAAAATGATACTTAAAATTTTGAAATATTACTAAAGCAAAGAAAATATGTACAAGACTGACATTTTTGTGTCCTGAATATTTCATTTTCCAAATATAGGTAACATAAAATTAGATACTTCTGGGAATGGCATTGTGGAATAGTGCGTAAAGCTGATGTCTGCAATGCTGACATCCGTATGTGCCCCAGTTTGAGTCCCAGCTGCTCCACTTATTGGGATTCCTGCTAATGTGCCATGGACAGCAGAGAGTGGGAGACCTGGAAGAAGTTCCTGGCTCCTGGCTCCTGGCTCCTGGCTTTAGAACAGCCCAGCTCTGGCCTTTGTAGCCATTTTGGGAATGAACCAGCTGATGGAATCTCTCTCTCACTCTCTGTCTCTCTCTCTTTCTCTCTTTCCCCTCCCCTGCCTCTCCCTCTTCCCCTCCACCTTCCCCTCCCCACCCTCCTTTTTCTCCTCTTCCTCCTTCTTCTTCTCTCTCTCTTTAAACTATTTCAAATAAATACGTAAAGCTTTAAAAAATTTAGATACTTTTGAAAGATTAGAAACAGTTATAAAAAAGTTGTTATGGGATTAATATTTTTTGTTCCCATTTCAGTTAAGAATCTACTATAGGTTAAGTGCCATTTTCAGAACTTGGAGATATATCAGTAAATAAAAATGTTACCTGTTGTAGAACTTTCAAAAGTATGATAAGATTCAAACAAACAAATAAATAAAATTCTGAAATTTTATGACAGCTTAAACCTATGGAAGAAATAAAAAGAACAGGAACTGAGCATTGTGGCACAGCAAGTTAAACCAGCATCCCATATGAGCGCTGGTTTGAGTCCCAATTGATCCACTACTGTTCCAGCTCCCTGCTGATTCACCTGGGAAAGAAGCAGAAGATTGCTGGGGTGCATGGACCCCTTCGACCCATGTGGGAGATGTCGATTTGGCTCCAGACTCCTGGCCTTGGTCTGGCCCAGCCCTGGCTGTTGTTGTCATTTGGGGAGAGAACCAGCTGATGAATGATCTCTCTCTCTCTCTCTCTCTCTCTCTCTCTCTCTCTCTCCCTCCCTCCATCTGCTTTTCTTCCTGATTCCAGTTTTACCTGTAACTCTGCCTTTATATTAATAAATAAATCTTCAAGAAAGTACAGACAAAGTAGCGTAGAACAAGGGAAACATCCACACCTGGTGATGAGAGCCAGTGGTATTAAATTGTGACAAGTAAGCCAAATTGAGCAAAGCTTGAGTAAAGAGAGTTAAGTGAGAGCTCCTTAGGCCACTGATATAGCAAATGTATTAGCCCTAAACAAGTGGGTTGGCACTTGTCAGCAACAGCAAGTTTCAGAAATGCAGTGGGTGATAATCAGGGGGTCAGGGATTACATTAACTGTTTAACACTTGGGTTTATGTAAGATATCATGCAAAAATTACTCAAAACCGCATAAATGCAGTTGTTTCTGATTTACAGGGCTTGAAATCCAACTATAATTGAGACAAGTTTATGACCAATTTCATATTTTTTGGCCTCAACAAGCACACTATCTGGTCATGCATCTTTGTTGGGGTGATCTGGGGTGATCCAAGCAGTCATTCCTAAAGTATATTATTGGCAGCCCTGTCTAAATGGGGGTATGCTAATTTTCTATCACCACAAGTCATCAAATGTTAGAGGACCTGGAGATATCCTATGTAGTCTGTGTCATAGACATACACTTCCTTCCCTCCACTGAATCGGGGCACAATTTCCCCTTCATGAGAATCATCAGTTACCACAGCCAGAACCCTAACTCCTTCCTGTGCCTACTGATTTCTGAACATGGGGAGCACAGACTGGCAGGGCAGCATCTAACAGAAGGGAGGATTTCATCTGTGATTGGCCGTGTTATAATTTCCATGACTAGCTTACTTTCAACATGATGTAGATTGGCGTGGATAGGATACTATTATAACACATTCAATGTATATATTATGTATGTTTATATATTATTTATAGCAATCATGTAACATAAAATTATAATTCCTATTCTGCAATATCTAAGTCCTATGAAAAAAAATCTGTAAAATAAAAGTCAGCAATCGGTAAAGATAAACTCATGGCTGTACTTCATTGGAGGTTCTCAAAGTTCTCGTGCCAGTGGGTGATTTCTCTTTGTCAGAGTGCTTTAAGGGTGTCCCAGGAACAAGCTTCAATTGCTCATTTTGATGCTGTACCTGTGGAGCTGCAGAACCATCTCCAAAGCAGGACTGAGTCCTCAAATCCATTGTGTGTTTTCCATTAATTTTTCATTAGTTTCTGTCAGATTTCTTAAAGAAAATGCAGAGATCTCACACAGAATTCACTACAGTTTCATTCTTACATAATTTGTTAAAATTGCTATTTTCAAATCTTAGCTCTCAGTTAATTTAAAAAAAGCTTTTTTCTTTTTTTGGTTTCCTCTACATTTTGTTACCTTATAAAGTTCACTTAATAGTACTGCTTTTGGTTTTTAATAGTACTTTTTAAAAAAGATTTATTCATATGTAGAAAAAAATGACACATGTGAACAAAGATTTCATATTTATTTACTTTCTAATTTTCATGCTTTTTTCCTCTTATTTCCTGTCCTATTTCTCTGGAAAATATCCCGGGTTCAATTTTGAGTGAAAGTACTGAGATCTGATATATACTTTCTGATTTTTACTTTTTTTCTGAATTTCATGTGAAACTATTCAATATTTTATCAGTGTGCATTACATTAGCTCTAGACTTTTAGAAAATTCCATTTGAAATTCTGAGGAAGTTCTATTCCTAGCTGAATGAGAGTTTTTTTTTTTTTTTCCAGTGACCTGAATGTTGTCAGACTATTTCTATATCTTTAAGATGATCATAGATTTATGTTTTGTGAATTTCTTAATGTTGGTAAATTTGAAAACTTTTTTGAAAGTTAAAATAACATCGGATATCTTCCATTATCATTTTTGATTATGTATTGATTTGGCTTTCCAATTATCTTTTGAAGATTATTCTCCTATATGAAGGGACTTCAAAAAGTTCTTGGAAAACATAGTAGAAAATTTAGTTTAAAAGTGTTTGGAACCTATGTATAGATTTTTTAAAATTTAATTATTTATTTAAAAGGAAGAATGATAGAAAGAAAGAGAGAGAGAGAGAGAGAGAGAGAGGTCTTCCAGCTTCTGATTAATTCCCCAATGGACACAACAGCCAGGCATTGCCCACATCAGATAGGAACCAGGAAGTCCATGCTGTTCTCCTTGATGGTAGAGAGGGGCCCAAGTGTGTGGTCCATCTATTGGTGCTTTTCCAGGCACATTGGCAGGAAGATGGATCAGAAGAGGTGTTCTTCAGGACTTGAAACGGCACTCTGATATGAGATTCTTATGACACAGTTTGACCAGCGGTGCTACAACGTCAGCCTCAATGCACACATTTTTATAATACTTATTACAGGAACACTTTGAAGGTCCTTTATATTTATGAGGGATTTTATTTTACAATTTTCTTTTCTTGCAACATTTCTCACCTTATGTAAACTTACTAGCTACATAGATTGAGTTCATGTAACAAATTGGAACACATGCTCACCATCTCCACTTTCTGCAAAATTTTATATAGTGCCATTAAAAATTTTCAAAACACTTTATTGAAATTCTTCATGAAATAATCTAGATGTGAATGTCTCTTTTTGAGCTAATTTCTAAAAATACAATAGTTATAAAAATATGAAACTTTTCATATTTTTCTATTTCTTTTTATGTCCTTTATAATGCAATGTATGTTTAAACACATGATCCATTATATTGATTAGATGTATTTAGAATTGTTCTTGATATTCTATTACATCTATGTCCCCTATGTAAATATAATTAATTATTCGATTAATATCTGTGAGTTATGTGATCTAAGAAATATTTATCTTTAAATTCCCATTACTGAGAATTTGATTATTTATTTCTTGAACAACATTTCCAGAAATTTATATATTTTATAATTCTTGTACATAACTGATTTTTGACTCTGAAGATTTTTTCAATTGTCTGTTTTTCCTCCAATATCTCTCACTCTTATTTTTCAGCATAAGTAAAATATGCATTTTTTTGTATCTTGTAGTGGGGCCTAGTCAGTTATTGAATTTTTTAATCATTTAAAGCTGTACATTTTATTGTGCACATCTTTAGATTTTTCAAACATATTGGCTAATATTGTGGTTTAACTATTACATAATTTAAAATATCTTTTAATGTTACTTGAAATTGATTAATTTTTTATTTTTATAGTATGGTTATTAATTTCAAACTATTTACAAATTCTTTAGATGTCTCAGTGCTATTGATCTGCAGCTTCATCCCACTTTTGTTATAAAATACATTCTGTCACTTTTAACCTCTTAGAAGTTTATTTTTCTCAGGGTCCAGAAAATTGTTTATCCAAAGGAAATTACATAAATACAGACTAGAGATGTGGTGCTGTTTGCTGTAATTTTTTATAGAATTCATTTAAATGAATTTGGTGATACTGCTTTTCAAATTTGACATAGCTTAATTATTTGGGTTTTCGTTTTCTATCAATTTCTGAAACAAGCTATTTACATTCTACAGCTCTAATAGTTGGGTATTTTATTTCTCCCTTTAGGTTGGTCAGTTTTGCTTTCTGTTTCTTTTAATTAATTGATTAATTTTTAATTGTATTTGAACTTTATTGAAGAGGAAGAGAGAGAGAAATCGGCCTTCTACATCGGAGTTCACTCACAGAATGCTTGCCACAGCTCTGTCTGGTTCAGGCTGAAGGCATGAACTGAGAACTCGATGCTGGTCTCCCCAAAGGATGGTGGGGACTGAAGTACTTGAGCCCAAATCTGCCACCTCCCAGCGTATGCATTAGCAGGAAATTGGAATCATTGGAAGCAGAGCTGAAACTCAAACCTAAGCATTTGGATATGTTATATGGGTGCCTCAGGTGATATATTAACCACTGTGCCAAATGCCCACTCCAGCTTTCCTGTAAATTTAACTAACTGCATGCACTTTTAGTTCAAAATGTGTTTGCACATTTATATCATTATAACATCTTCCTCTTCCCTGAAAATATTACTTTCTTTGAAGTCTATTTAGCTTGATATTTAAAAAGTCAAATTACTATACTTAGTGTTGCATATCTGCCTTACATATTTAAATTTGAAGTGGGTATATGGCAAATAGATTTTATTTGTTTCTTAATTTTGATCCATTGAGAAAATATTTCCCCTTAGTATAAATGCTGAGTGTATTTATGCATGTTGTAATCATTTATATACTTGCGCTGGCCCCCTTTCTTGGTAATTCCTTATAGCCTATTGCATTTGTGATCTGTTCTAGTGTTCCTTCTTTCCTGTAGTTCTGCACTTCCGCCTTGTGCCATTTTGTTTTGCCCTGATGCATTTCCTGTGACATTTCTCAGAGCACGAGTCTGCTGTCCATAAGGACTTACCTTTCTTTTATATAAAGATTATTTTATTCACCATAATTTGGGAAGAATTTTGGTCAGATATATGATTCTGCATTAACATATTTATTAAACAATTTAAATGTGCTCTTTCACTGTCTTCTTTCCTATATTGTTATTGACAAGCAATTATCAATTGTTGCTATCTTATTTCCTGTTATTTAATGATATCCAATTTCTCTGGCTGCTTTCAAATTACATCTTTACATTCAATTTTAAGCAATTTAACTGTGATATTCTTAATTGCATTTTCTTTACTATTTTTCTCTCTGTGGCTCAATTTAGATGATGAGTTTTGTTCTGTCAGGCTTTCAGTTACAAGCTAATTGACTTTGTGTAGGGGAGGATTCGTTTCAGTTTTTACTACGTTGAGTTTATTTTAGTTTGACTTGAGTCCTGGACTACATTCCATAGTCTCATCATGGAATCTTTATCCTTAAGGCTTGACTTCTGGACTTCATTGACAGCCTGAGGTCTTTGCCTACATCCTATAACTTAGCAGATTTTATACTCCTAATTCTGTCTCAGCAGCTCTGGGAACTGTACTCTTTTGCCTTCCAGCCATGGTTTCCTGCTGTGTTCTGCAGGATGTAATGACAGCATCCTTGTGCCAAGTAAAGTGTCAGTCCCAGCTTGGAGATGAAGTCTTGTATTTGACAGTTTACTCCTCTGTTTCTCGCTTCTTTCTGGAACTCCTCTACTCAGTGTGCATTAGCTCTGGCATCCCCAAATTTCATGTTTTGTTTCCTTAATTCATAAAATGGCATGTGTAAATTTGAAATTTTTATCATGGAAAAATCTGGAAAATAAAATATGCTGATATACCCCTCTGTAAAATTTTGTTTACTTCTAGTTTATGACTTCTTAAGGATTGTCATTAATTATATATGCACTACCCATGGCCTATAAAGTTTACTGTTATTTGTAGAAGGAAGGTTATTCAGATGTAACTTGCTGTAAAATCAATGGAAATGGAATTCCTGAAAATAAATTTTTATTTTAGATTTACTCCTTAAATAACCAAAGATTTGAATTCATTTAAGAATTAAAAATTAAAAAATCCTTAGTGAATTTTTTTCTCCTTATTTGACAGATGGAGTCATAGACAGTGAGAAAGAGACAGAGAGAAAGGTCTTCCTTCCATAGGTTCACTCCCCATATGACCGCTATGGCTGACACTGCACTGATCTGAAATCAGGAGCCAGGTGCTTCTTCCTGATCTCCCATGCTGGTGCAGGGCCCAAGCACTTGGGCCATCCTCCATTAATCTCCTGGGCCACAGCAGAGAGCTGGACTGGAAGAGGAGTGACCAGGACTAGAATCTGGCGCTCATATGGGATGCTGGCGCTGCAGGCGGAGCATGAACCAAGTGAGCCACGGCACCAGGCCCCTTAATGAACTTTTAAGACACATAAGTAGAAAAACATAACATGAGTAAACATTGGAAAAGAAGATAAATTAATGTTTTCTAGTAATGGGATAAATGTCTGTCCAGGACTTTAAGATTATAAATGTACCTATTATTTATTTGGTCCTAATTATAATCTCACAAACCCATTATTATTATACCCCATATATACAGATGATAAAATGAAGATTAGAAAAAACGAAGTTCTTATACAATTTCTATTATTAGAAGGCAGAACATTGACCTATATCTTTTTTATGAGAACAAATCCAATGCTCAAGCTCAAATATCAAAGACTTTATGTACAAAGGTCTTTTGAAGTTTCTTAAAGGCAAAAGGGTTGTTAAAGTTGTAAGTCAAGATCAAGGGCAAATGGAAAACTTTAGTATAGGAAATAAGAAAATAGACAGCTTTGACATTTATGAAGTCATTATCTCCTACATTCGAAACCTTTGTCATATAGTTTGCATAATACTGATGAACAAATGGGAATTTTGTTCTTCAGCCTCATTTCTTTTTCACTGCTTGAAAACAGTAGTTTCAAGTGAAAATCAAGTTACTCTTTTTAAGATCTCCAAATTTTCTATTGCTCTGCTCTTAGAACTCTCGGAAAAGCTCTAAATTTTGACTACAGATGACGTTTCTTCCTCAGTGTTGAAATTGCTCCACATCTTCCCATTATGAGACCTTTTCCACCTCGTCTAATTTTCAATCTGATCATGTAGTGTAGTCTAGATTTTAGATTTCAGGATCGACATTTATTCTTTAAGATGTATTTATTTATTTAATGTATTCATTTATTTATATGAAAGGCAGAGTTACACAGAGGGACACACACACACACACACACGGTGGGGGGGAGATCTTTCATTTGCTGCTTCACAATTAGGGAGGGGCCTGGCTGAAGCCAGGAATCTGGAACTCCATTCGGGTCTGCCATGTGGATGGCAGGAGCCCACAAGTTGTGACATGTTTTGCTGCTTTCCCAGGAGCATTAGCAGGGAGCTGGATTAGAAGTGGAGCAACCAGGACTCAGACTGTTCCTGATATGGGATGCCAGCATCACAGTCAGCTACTTAATCCTTTGCACCACAACACTGACACCATAATTCATTCTCACATTTTATGAACACATGCTCCCACCTACAAATACCCTACATTTCAGGCAGTGTCCTAACAATTTAAAATTAATGAGAATCTCTTTAAAATTTTTGTCTTTTTGCTCCGCAGGGAGCAAGAATTAAAGATGCAAAGAAAGGAAAATTTATGATGGAATGCAATGGCAGTATCACCTCTCTCTCTCTCTCTCTCTCTCTCTCTCTCTCTCACACACACACACACACACACTTTACTTCTAGTTCCAAGTGTATTTGTCTTCAAAATAAAACATATTTATTAGTGTTTAAATCTCCTGTAGATAAGACTTCACATGAATAACCTTCATCAATAATTCAGATAATGTCACTGTAGCAGAGATCTGATGAGGTGTATTTTCGTTATAGAGAGCTTTGTTCTTCCAAAGCTTTTGAAGCTGTTCACTCTGATTTAAATGCAAAATGCTTTCTTGTTTCATTTGTAACATAACTTCACAGAAAGTTACAATAATTTCTTTAGAATGCTCATTAATTTTCCTTTTAATTTCTTTAATAGCTCATTGTTCATTTAGGAATATGTTGTTCAGTCTCTATGTATTTGTATCATTTTCAGAGTTTCTTTCATTAATCATTTACTGTTTTATTCTATTGTTAAGTGAAACAATACCTGATCAGATTTGATTTTTTTTAACTTTTTGAGACTTATGATTCAATATGGGATTGATCTGATCCTTGTGAATATTACATGTGCTACAAAATAATTTGTGGATTCTATCTGTGGCAAATGGAATGTTTAGTTAATGTCTGTTATATTCATTTTCTTCATAATATTCTTCAGCTCTGTTTTTCCCTTGTTGATTTTTTGTTTGGATACTCTGTCCATGGTCATTGACCCAGAGGCATTTACCATTAGGATCAGCCCAATGATGGTTATGCCAGTTCCTGTATACAGCTCTAGGTATTCTCTTTTATCTTGTCTGCAGTGGCTAGAATCTTGTTTCTTGCTGTTCGCTGATGTTTGGGGAAGTGGTGTTGAAATCCATCCCTTTGCTACCCAGATTGACACTAAGCTGATTCACACACCTGAGTCTTGCAGACACTGAGCCCTGTATAGGGTAGGGTTATACATCTGGCCTGCAAAAGGCTTCAGGTGATGCAAGCTGCAACACTCATCTGTCCCATAAAACACATGTATCTATTTTATGCTAGGGCAGATATAGATTCTTCTGGTATCAGTAATGGCCAGTGGACCAAGGTATTTGAACTTTGTCTGTACTGGATCTCACTATGATAAGCTCACTCATAGCTTCATGACAAAATCAGAGATGAAAAGGAAATATTATAACTAATAGCAAAAATAGGCTTATTAAGGCCTATTATGAACAATTATATGTCAACAAATTGGAATCTAGAAGAAAATGCAAATGTCTTGATCCATATAGCTTACCAAATTGAACCATGAAGACACAGAGCACATGAAACACCAAAATATGTACTGAAATTGACCCAATAATGAAAAAATTTCCTATCAAGGAAAATTCTGGACCAGATGGTTTCACTGCTGAACTCTACCAAACTTTTAAAGAACAACTAGCTCCAATTATTCTTAAAATATTCCAAAATATTAGACCAACATTGCCTTGATTTCAAAATCAAAGTTATAACAAACCAGAAAACTGAAACCCCTATCCATGATGAAGATAAATCTCAAAATTCTCAATAAAAAAAGAAATGCTAATATAGCAAAACCAACCACACATCAAAAATTATATTTGTCTTGATCAAATGTAATTTATTCTAAGGACATAGCGATTCTTCAACATATGCAAATCAATAAATGTAATGCATCACATCGATAGAATGAAGAATAAAAATTGTATGATCATTACAATAAACCCAGAAAAAACATTTAAGAAAATTCAATGTCCGTTGTTATGAAAACCGTGAATAATTAGATATAGAAAGAACATTTCTCAACCTAATAAACTTTGTACATGATAAAACCACAGTCAATATAATATTGAATAGAAACATAAATGCATTTCCTCTAAGACCTGAAACCAGACAAAGATGCTCACTCTCACTTTTCGTATTCAATGTGTATCAGAAGTTTTATCCAGGCCACTATGCAAAATGAAATAAAACACGTACAAATAAAAAAGAAAGTCAAATTATCCCTATTTACAGATGATGCAATATCATGTATAGATAAACATAAGAACCTACCAAAAGCACATCAGACTAGATAAATGTGTTCAACAAACTCACAGGATACAAAATTCACACAAAAAACTCAGTAACATATTTCTACAACAGTAATAAACTGACCAACAAAAATTTTATGATGAATCCCATTCACAATAGCTATAGAAATAAAATAACTTGGAATGCAGTTAGCCAAGTTTGTGAAAGATCTTCACAGTGAAAAGTATAAAACACTGATATACATAATGCTAATTACACTTACCACAGACTTAGACTAAATTACTATGGAAGCACTAAAAGACTGCAAACACATGAAGCAATCTTGAAGAAAAAGAACAAAGATGGAGGCATAACAGTATCAGTTGTTTAGATATGCTACAGAGAGATTGTAACCAAACCAGCATGATTCCGGCATGAAAGCCGACACACAGACCAATGAAACAGAACGAGGATTCCATAAGCTGATCCACACACCAACTTATCATTGGCAAAGTTGTCAAAAGCATAAACTGACAAAGGAGAAGTTCTTCAGTAGATGGTTCAGGGAACACTGAATATCTAGATATCCAAGGCTGAAACCCCCTTATCTCCCACTCTCTATGTAAATCAACTCAAAATGGATCAGCATATGAATTTTAGATCTGCAACTATGAAACTACTAATATAAAACATATAGAAGACACTACAATGTTGGCACAGGCATCATATTCTGGATAAGATTTCTCAGTATCAAAAAGACAGAAAAATAACAAATGCTTGTAAGAACATGTAGGAAAGAGAACTCTTGTATACTGTTAGTGAAAATGAAAATTAGTACAGCCACTATTGAGAACAGTAGATAGACTCATCAAAAAACTAAGAATGGATCTATCATAAGACCAAGCTTTCTTTTTTTCTAGGTATATATGCAAAAATGAAATCATCATATGAAAGAAATATCTGCAGTGTTTCATTGCAGTACTATTCACAATTTTATGATATACAATATGTAGATGTCCATTAATGAATAAACAAATACAGAAAATTTTGAATATTATTCAGCCATAAAATAAAATGAAATATTTCATTCCAGCAAAATGGATGGAACTGGATATCATGTGAAATAAGCCAGACAAAGAAAAACACTATATGTCCTTATCCATTTGTGGAAGCAAAAACAAAAAACTTAAAAACTTGATCTAAACTTGGAATATGATTGCTAGAGATCAGGATGGAGGAAAGGAGATATGTGAAAGATGGATGGGCTGGTCAGATGAAAGCAAAGGTTCTAGTGTTCCACAATGGGGTTACTACAGTGCACAACAGTGCATTATATATTCTATAAAGAGCTGGACGAGAGAGGCAGGTAGGCTAAGAACATAATGAGAAGGTAAAAAAATGGAAAGATTTTTTTGCAATGCTTGAATGGTTAATGCTTTGTTTTGTGTTGAAAGATTTTACTGTGTCCCATAAAATATACATTTAATTCATAATAATCAAAAAGACATGATATATTTTAAAATATTTTTCGTGAAACTGTCCTTGCAGCCATATATACTAAGAAACGAATATCATCATATGTGCTTTCTGCTTGCATCTCTTCAGCCATATCTCATTATACCCACTAGAAATGTTTAGGAGACCGTTCAAGATCTGACACAATCTTCAATGTCTCTCCTTAAGTTTCAGCTGAGAAGTAATCCATAGTGTATATTTATGATAATTTTGTTATCCATTCAACAGTTGATAGATATCCGGGTTGGTTCCATATCTTACCTATTGTGAATTGAGCTGCAATGAACATGAAGGTTCAAAACACTCTTTCATATGCTGATTTCTTTTGATTTGGTTAAGTTCCTAGGAGTGGGGTAGCTTGATCATATGTTAGGACTATATTCAGATTTTTGATGTATCTCCATACTGTCTTCCACAATGGATGCACCACTTTACATTCCCACCAACAGTAGAGTAGAATACCTTTCCCCCAACAACCTCGCAAGCATTCTTGTTTGTTGATTTCTGTATGAGAGCTATTCTAATGGGAGTGAAGTGAAGAGAAACCTCTTTGTGGTTTTGATTTACATTTTCCTGATAGCTAGTGATCCTGAGCATTTTTTCAAGTGTCCTTTGGCCATTTGATTTTCCTCTCTCAAAAAATGTTTGGTCTAGTTCTTTTCCCATTTCTTAGCTGAGTTGTTTGTTTGTTGATGTTTAATTTCTTGAGCTCTTTATAGATTCTAGATGTTAACCCGTTATCAGCTACATAATTTGCTAATATTTCATCCCTTTCTTTCAGTTGTCTCTTCATTTTGCAGAGTGTTTCTTTTCCAGTGCAAGATGTTTCTCAGCTTGCTGTAATCCCATTTGTTAATTTTTGCTTTGATTGCTTGTAATTCTAGGGGCTTTTACAAAAAGTCTTTGCCTATGCCAATGTCTTTCAGAGTTTCCACAATGTTCTCTAGTAATTTTATGGTATTGGGTCAGTTTTTGGTCCTTGATCAATGTTGATTGGATTTTGGTGTAAGGTGTATAACATTAGCGTTTATCATTATACTTTTGTATGCAAAGATCCAGTTTTTTTTTTTTTTTTGACAGGGAGAGTGGATAGTGAGAGAGAGAGAGAGAGACAGAGAGAAAGGTCTTCCTTTGCCGTTGGTTCACACTCCAATGGCTGCCGTGGCCAACGCACTGCAGCCGGTGCACCGTGCTGATCCGATGGCAGGGGCCAGGTGCTTCTCCTGGTCTCCCATGGGGTGCAGGGCCCAAGCACTTGGGCCATCCTCCACTGCACTCCTGGGCCACAATAGAGAGCTGGCCTGGAAGAGGGGCAACCAGGACAGAATCTGGCACCTTGACCGGGACTAGAACCCAATGTGCCGGCGCCACAGGCGGAGGATTAGCCTAGTGAGCCACGGCGCCAGCTGAGATCCAGTTTTACCAGCACCATTTATTGAAGAGACTGTCATTGCTCCAGGATTAATTTAGCTCCATTGTCAAAGATAAGTTGGTTGTAGATTCATGAATTGATTTGTGAAGTTTCTATTCTGTTCCATTGGTCTACCATCAGTTTTTTGCCATTACTGGTCTGTTTTGATTATTATTTCCCTGTAGTATGTCTTGAAATTAGATACTGTGATGCCTCCAACTTTGTTTTCATATATAAGACTGCTGTAGCTATTCAGGGTCGCTTGAATTTCCACATGAATTTTTACATCTTTTTTTTCTAGATTTGTAAATAATGTTGTAGATATTTAGATTGGGATACATTGAATCTGTAAATTGCTTTCGGTAGTATGGACAATTTGATGACACTCATTCTTCCAATCCATGAAAATGACAGTTTTTATACATTTTTAATGTATTTTTGATGTCTTCTTGTTTCTTGGTTTACTATTTTGTAATTTTTATTACAGAGATCTTGAAATTCCTTGGTTAAATTCATTCAAAGATATTTCTTTGTGTTGATATTCTTCAGGACGGATCTTAAGAGATCTTTCTCAGCTATGGAATTGTCTGCTTATACAAAAGCTATTGATTTTTCTGTGTTCATTTTATATTCTTCTTCTTTAACAAAGTCTTTTATAAGTTCTAATATTCTCTAAGTGGAGTTCTTTGGATCGTATAGAATCATGTCATCTGCAAATAGGGATAGTTTGATTTCCTCCTTTCCAATTTGTATTCATTTGATTCTTTTCTTGATTAATGACTC
This sequence comes from Sylvilagus floridanus, assembly GCA_949820135.1. Lineage (NCBI taxonomy): Eukaryota > Metazoa > Chordata > Mammalia > Lagomorpha > Leporidae > Sylvilagus > Sylvilagus floridanus. The sequence continues at coordinate 28,248,752 of OX463236.1, read as the reverse complement.
TAATACCAATGGAGAGAGTGGGAATCTTGGTCTATTTCCAAACCTTAGCATGAATATTTCCAGGTTTTCCCCCATTCTATAGGTTTCTAGTCATGGGTTTGTCATACATTGCCTGATTCTGTTGAGGAATGTTCCTTCTCTACACAATTTGCTTAAGACATAATGGAAGGATGGTTTGCTTTATCAAATATATTCTCTGCATCTATTGAGATAAACTAATGGTTTATTTCTTCAGTTTTATTAATGTCATATATCATGTTTATTGATTTGCAAATGTTGAACCATCTCTGCATACTAGTAACAAATCCCACTTGGTCTGAGTGAATGATCTTTGTGATGTGTTGTCAGATTCGATTGGCTAATAGTTTGTTGAGGATTTTTGCATCTATGTTCATCAGAGCTATTGGTGTATAGTTTACTTTGTCTATTGTATTTTTTTCTGATTTAGAAATTAAGGTGATAATGACTTCTTAAAAAGGGTTTGGGAGGATTCCTTCCCTATTAATTGTTTTGAATAGCTTGAGGAGAATTGGAATCAGTTCTGTAGCTATCAGTTCCATTTGGTCCATAGCATTGATTAGCTGTGTTTGTTGTTCTTTGGTGATTTTCTGTCTAGTTGATCTGTCCATTGCTGAAGGTGGGAGGTTGAAGTTCCCCTAAATATTGTATTGGAGTTCACATCTCCTTTTAGATCCATTAACTGGGTACATATATATCTATTATAGTCACATCTTGGTGAATTGATCCCTTAATCATTGTACATTGTCTTTCTTCATCTCTTTTAACAGTGTTTGTATTAAAGTTTATTTATTCTTTTTATATTAGGATGGCAAGACCTAACCTTTTTTGGTTTCTGTTAGAATGAGGTATCTCCATTCTCTCACTTTCAGTCTGCAGGTATCTTTGATGGTGAGATGTGTTTCTTGTAGGCTGAAAATAGATGGGTCTTATTTTTTAATCGATGTGGTCAGTCTGTAACTTTTAACTGGAGAATTGAGGCCATTTACATTCAAGGAGACTATTGATAAATAATGACTTGGCTGTGTCATTTTCCCAAATATTCCTATTGTTTACTTTAGATTTTCTTTGTACCTTTACTGGGAGATTTTCTGCCATCACATTGTTTCATAATGATGATAAAGTTTCTGTGTTTCTGTGTGTAGCACATCCGTAAGCATCTTTTGTAAGGCTGGACAAGTGGTGGCAGATTCTATCAATTTCTGTTTGTTATAGAGGATTTTATTTCACTTCATTCATAAATGTGAGATTTTCAGGATACAGTGTTCTGGGTTGACAGATTTCTCCTTTTCTTTCACATGTCATTTTTTTATTTTTAATTGACACATAATAATTATACATACTCTGGGGTAGAAGGTGTAATTCTGATACATGTATACAGCATGTAATGAACAGATCATTGCAGTGTAATTAGAATGTCCATCATCTCAAACATTTATCAGTTCTTTGTGTTGAAAACATTCAAAATCCTTTCCTAGCTGTTTTAAAATCTATAATAAAGTATTCCTAACTCTAGTCACCTGCTACTACAGAATACTACAACTTTTTCCCATTCAACTCAATTTTTGACGCAATAACCAACATCTCTCTATATTTCTTCTACACTTCTAGTGACCACTATCCTACTCTCTACTTATGTAGTATCAACTTATTTAGCTTACACATAGAAGGGAGAACTTGTCTTTCTGAGCCCCAACTTATTTCATTTAGCACCATGTCCTCCAGAACTCCCACACTGCCACAAACTGTGTGTGACCAAATAATAGCCCATTTTCTTTATTCATCTACCTGTCAGTGGGAACGTACGTAGACTCCCTATCTTGGCTGTTTGAGAATAATATTTCTTTTTTTAAAAACTTTTATTTAGTAAATATAATTTTCCAAAGTACAATTTATGATTACAATGGTTTTCCCCCAGCATTACTTCCCTCCCACCTGCACCCCTCCCATCTTCTGCTCCCTCTCCCATTCCATTCACATCAAGATTCATTTTCAATTATCTTCATATACAGAAGATCGATTCAGTATATATTAAATAAAGATTTCATCGGTTTACATCCACACATAACATAAAATGTAAAATACTGTTTCAGTACTAGTTATAGCCTTACTTCACATTGGATAACACATTAAGGACAGAGACCCAGATGAGGAGTAAGTACACAGTGACTCCTGTTGTTGACTTGAAAATTTGACACTCTCGTTTATGGCCTCAGAAATCTCCCTAGGTTCTAGTCATGAGTTTCCAAGGCTATGGAAGCCTCTTGAGTTCGCTGACTTCAATCTTATTCCAACAGGGTCATAGTCAAAGTGGAAGTTCTCTCCTCCCTTCAGAGAAAGGTACCTCCTTCTTTGATGGCCCGTTTTTCTACTGGGATCTCACTCACAGAGATCTTTAATTTGGGTCCTCTACTTTTTTTTTTTTTTTTTTTTTGCCAGAGTGTCTTGGCTGTCCATGCCTAAAATATTCTCATGGGCTCTTCAGCCAGATCTGAATGCCTTAAGGGCTGATTCTGAGGCCACAGTGCTGTTTAGGACATCTTCCATTCTATGAGTCTGCTGTGTATCCCACTTCCCATGTGGATCATTCTCTCCCGTTTTGATTCTATCAGTTAGTATTAGCAGACACTAGTCTTGTTTGTGTGATCCCTTTGACTCTTAGACAGTTTTTCTCTTAAAACTTGGATTATGTCTCACCTTTCTCTTCTAGCCTGAAAAATTTATGATGAGAAGTCTGCTATGAGTCTAATTGGAGATGCTCTGAAAGTTACCTGGCATTTCTCTCATGCACATTGTAGAATCTTTTCTTTATTCTTTACTGTGGAAAGTTTGACTGAAATGTGTTGTGGTGAAAATCTTTTCTGATCATGTCTGTTAGGTGTTCTATGTGCTTCCTGTATTTAGATGTCCCATTTTTTCTCCAAATTAGGGAAGTTTTGTAATTATTTTACTAAATAGCCCTTTTTGTGCATTCTCTCATTTCACACCTTCAAGAGCTCCTAAGACCAATATATTGGGTCGTTTGATTGTATCCCATAAATGTCCAGCACTGTTTTTATGTTTTCTAGTTTCTTCTTTTTTTATTTTTGTTTTTTTGGTCTGACTGAAAGATTTCAAAAATTAGTCTTCTAGCTTGGATATCTTTATCCTGACTCACCAAGTCTGCTGTTAAGGCTTTCCACTGCATATTTCATTTGATCTATTGAATTCTTCATTTCTAAGATTTCATTTTAATATCTTTAAATCTTAATTACATGGAGAAAATTTTCATTCATTTCATCTATGATTTTACTTAGTTTGTGGATTTCCTTCTGATTGTTTTTAAGTAATCCAATGATTAATTTTTGAATTCCATTTCTGGGATGTCCTTAGTCTCTTCATCTTCACATTCTAATATGGAAATATTGTCTTGATCTTTTGGGCGAGTCATAGTGTCTTCCTTATTTTTGTTTCTTGAATTCCTACAATTATTTTTAAGCATTTGTGGAATTAATTGTTGCATTTTTCTTCTGATGGCTTTTATCTTTGAGCTATGCCTCTGTGACTTAGTGGAATGTCTACACTTTTGGTAAATACCAAGGGGTGTATTTTGGTGTGGCCAGGGAGCTCTGATCAATGTTCCAGTGTGGGATGAGTATCTAGGGTAACACCGAAGTTGGGCATGGTAGATCTTCTTTTGTTAACACAGAGAGGGTTTGCTCACCTCTGTTGGTGTGTTCACCCCTTTATGCCCTCTCCTCCAAGATGAATAATGCCTGGGTATTAACCCCCAGTGTGTTCAACACTCTTCTGTGCTGCCTTATGAACTGCACAAATGATATGTGCAGTCCTCACTGTAAGCAAGGTTCCTGTGGCAATGGCCCATCCTAGAACTGATAAAATAATTTGGTACAGTTGCAGGTTACAAGATAAACATACAAAAGAAATAGTCTTTTTATTTCTAATTATGAACTCATTGAAAGAGAAATAGAGGAAGAAATTCCATTTATGATAGACACAAAAATCACAAGATACTTTGGAGTAAACTTAACTCAAGAAGTGAAAGACCTGTAGAATAAAAATTGTTAAGCACTGATGAAAGAAATCAGCAAGAATGGGACTGGCATTGTGGGGTAGTGGGTAAAGAAACCACCTGCAGTGCTGGCATCCCAAATGGGCACTGGTTCAAGTCTTGGCTGCTCTACTTCCATTCCGTCTCTCTGCTATGACCTGGGTAAGCAAGAATAAAGATGGCCCAATTCCTTGGGTCCTTGCACTCATTTGCAAGACCCAGAAGAAACTCCAGCCTCCTGGCTTCAGATCAGAACAACGCTGGCCATTGCGGCCATTTGGAGAGCGAACCAGCAGATGGAAAAGCACTCTCTCTCTTTCTCTCTCTCTGCCTCTGTGTCTGTAATCCTGCCTTTCAAATAAAATAAATAGGTCTTTAAAAAATCAGCAAGGGCACCAACATAGAAATATATTAATTGTTCATGGATTAGAAGAATCAATGTCATTGTAATGTGTATACTACTTAAGGGAATCTACAGATTCAATGAAATCCCTAACAAAATAGCAAAGACATTCTTTACATAATTACAAAAAGTCTTAAAATTCATATATAATCAAAAAAGACCCAGAGAAAACAAAATGATCCAAAGCAAAGCAAAACAAAACAAAATCAAATTGGAGAACTGGAGGCATAACAATACCAAACCAGAAGCCAGACTTCAAAGCATACGAAAAAGTCACAATAATTAAAACAGCACAGTACTGACATAAAAACTGACATTTAGATCAAAGGAATAGAGAAGCCAGAATTTAATCCATGTACATATTGCAGACTGACTTTCAACTTAAGTGTTCAGACCGTACATTGGAATAGGGATTATCTCTTGAAAAATGGTGCTGGCAAAACGATGTATATATGTTGAAGAATGAAGTTAGATCCATACAAAAATCAGCTCAAGATGAGTAAAAGACCCAAGGTTAAGTCCTAAGACAATGAAGTTGCAGGAAGAAAATGGGGGGAACACTCTAAGACATTGGTGTAGGGGACAACTTCTTAGATAGGACCCCCAAAACACAGCAATGAAAGCAGGTGGAATAGGATTTTATCACACTCAAAATCTTTTGCACAACAAAGGAAATGATCAATAGAATGAAGAGACTCCTAACAAAATGGGAAACAATATTTTGAGCTACCTGTTCCACAAAGAATTAATATCCAGACAATATCTCAATTTAAAAAAAGTCAACAACAAGAAAAAACAATGAATCCATTTAAGAAATTGGCAAAGAATCTAAACATACATTTTTCAAAAAATAAATGCAAATGGACAACAAATATATGAAAAAAATGCTCAACATATCTAGCCACCAGGGAAATGAAAATCAAAACCACAATGAGATATCACCCATGTCAAAATGACTAAATTCCAAGAGACACAGAGTAGCAAATGCTGGCAGGGATGTGGATAAAGGTGAACACTTATACACTGTTGGTGGGAATGTGAATTAGTATGGCCACTGTGGAAAATAATGTGGATATTTCTTAAGAAACTAGAGATTGACTTGCCATGTGATCCAGAAATCCCACTTCTGCTTATATTTCCAAAAGGCATGAACATATTGTATCAAGGAGATCCTTGCACCACCATGCTGATAGTAAGAGAGTTTACAAAAGCCAAAAATGGAATCAACCAAACTGTCCATCATCAGATGAGTGAATACAGAAAATGTGAAGCATATACACAATAGAGTATTATTCAACTATAAATAAAAAGAATGAAATTCAACCATTTGCTACAAAATGGATGCAATGGGAGAACATCGTTTTCAGTGAAATAAGCTGGACACAGAAAGACAAATTCTACGTGTTCTCCCTTATATATGGGAGCTAAAATTAAAAACGAAAAAAATTCAAACAACAAAAATGAAAGAAATGTCTATGTGTATCAGTATTGCTACAAAAATAATCATCAAACCAATGGCTAATAATGTTATGCTACTTTATTTTAATGATCTGTGGTTACTTTAAAATTTACTGTGTATTGGTGGGGAAAAAAAGTGAAACTTGGAACTCCATTATGTTTGTCCCATGTGGTTGGCACAAACCTACTCACTTGAGCCATCATCTAGCAAGGAGCTAGAGTCAGGATCCAGAACAGGAAAGTGAGATGGCAGTTGCATGGGTTGCTACTTTTCCACCCATGGTGTAATCTACCATTCTATCTTACTAAGATACCTCACATTTTGAAAGAAGTTTAGAACAATATGTGGGAGCAATGTCGGATAAATGTATCTTTAGGAGCATCACTTTGTTGAAAATAAGCAAAGCTAGAGTTAAGTAAGCTCCAAATAGTAGTTTCAATGATCAACCTGACAAACTCTAGCTTCTTTGAACTCTTTCTGATTTTCCCTTCCCCAGGGATATGCTTGCAAACTTAAGTGAATATTCCCACCTTTACCCCAGTATAACACTGGGTATATGACTACCTTAAATTCTTCAAATTAATATTATACCTATTTTTCTTACAATGTATTTTTCTTATAATATATTGCTTGTTCTTTTTATTTTTTTTAAATTTTTTTGACAGGCAGAGTTAGACAGTGAGAAAGAGACAGAAAGGCCTTCTTTCTGTTGGTTCACCCCCCAAAATGGCCAGGAGCCAGGTGCTTCCTCCTGGTCTACCATGCACGTGCAGGGCCCAAGGACTTGGGCCATTCTCCACTGCCTTCCCAGGCCACAGCAGAGAGTTGGACTGGAAGAGGAGCAACCGGGACAGAATCCAGCGCTCGAACAGGGTCTAGAACCCAGGGTGCCAGCGATACAGGTGGAGGATTAGCCAAGTGAGCCACAGCGCCAGCCAAGCTTGTTCATTTTAAATGCCACCTACTGTTCATACTCTAGCAGTCTACTATTTTATTAACAACTTAGGCAGCTTCTGTCATATCATATTTACACACATAGCTATGTGTCTTTATGCTTAATTGTTGAGTCATAACTCAAAGGAGGATATTTGATTCATCTGCATTTTAATCACTGAATTCTTAAATACATGCAATCAATATATTTTGTGTATACCTTTGTGCTTGTGGTTTGCAATTTGTAAATACAGATTTATAGAAGTTAAGTTTGGAATAAAAATGCATAAATTTTCGACATTAGAACTGACAACAGATCAACTATAAAATCTGAAACAAGTTCTTTCAAGTGTTTAACAGAATTATTCTCCACTCATGTGCAACAGAACTATTCTTGATGAGCTTTTCTAAAAGGTTCATTTCTCTTATTAGAAAAAGTAATTAATCTTTAGGGGCGGAGCCAAGATGGCGGAATAGTGAGGACGCGCACTAGCAGTCCGAAAAAAGATAGTTTAATAAAAACAGAGTTACTGTAGCCTCAGGAAAAATCTCAGGGAAAAAAATGCAGTGGAAATTCATCTGGACCCAGTGAATGAGACGCAGAGGACCTAGGGAAAAGTAAGTTTGCGAACGGCAAATCGTGCCATAGTGGCACGGGAGCTGCCGGGAGGGACGGGAACCGGACGGAACACAGTCGCCATTGGAATTGAGCGCTTAAACGGGAGCCGATACAGGTATCCCGAGACACTGGCGGGGGGAAGCAGACCCCAGGGAAACAGCACAATTGAGGCGAGCCCACACGGACACTAGCCTCTCTCATCACCCACCCTGCTTAGTCCAGCTAGATTAAACGCAGTGGCACGGCGCGCGCCCACCGGCTGAGACTGGAGCGGGGCGGAACACAATCGCCGCAGGATCTGCGCGCGTGAACGGGAGCCGATACAGGGATCCCGAGACACTGGCGGGGGGAAGCAGACCTCCACGGGGGAAACAGCACAGTTGAGGCGAGCCCGCACAGACACTAGCCCCTCTCGCCGCCCACCTTACGAAGTCGAATTTGATTAAACGCAGTGGGACAAGGTGCGCCCGCCCATCACTGAGGCAGACGGAACCAAAAACCCGAGGCTGTAGAAACCTGAAGGGGATCCAAAAACTGGGAACACACCGCGCACACAAACTACGTTACCTTGACAACCCAGAGAAAGAGTGTGGGGAAAAAAAAAAAATGCCAAACAAAAACAGATTCCAAGGGAGCAAGATCAAGGAAGACGCTATGATGACCCCAAACGGAAAAGACACCCCAATTCAGGATTGTGAAGATAATGAGATAGAAGAAATGCAAGAAGCAGATCTCAAAGAATTGATAAGAACATTAAGTTCTCAAAAACAAATTCTTGAACTACAGAAATCTTTAATGGATAAGATAGAAAATCTCTCTCGCGAGAACGAAGCACTACGGAGAAATCAAAACGAAATGAAACAACTAGTAGAACAAGAAGCTACGAGAGTGACAAAAAATCTTAATGAATTGAAGAACTCAATAGATCAAGTGACAAGCAATCTTGAGGGACTTAAAACCAGAATGGGTGAAGCAGAGGAGAGAATATCGGACCTAGAAGACAGTGAACAGGAGAGGAAACAGTCAAACCAAAGACAAGAAGAGGAAATTAGAAAACTAAAAGATATCGTCGGGAATTTACAGGATACTATTAAAAAACCCAACATTCGGGTTCTAGGTGTTCCTGAAGGTATGGAGAGGGAGAAAGGATTAGAAGGCCTTTTTAGGGAGATACTAGCAGAAAATTTTCCTGGCTTGGAGAAAGACAGAGAAATCCTAATCCAGGAAGCTCATAGAACCCCTAATAAACATGACCAAAAGAGATCCTCTGCACGACATATTGTAATTAAACTCACCACAGTGAAGCAGAAAGAAAAGATCCTAAAATGTGCAAGAGAGAAACGTCAGATTACTCTCAGAGGATCTCCAATTAGACTCACAGCTGACTTCTCAACAGAAACCCTACAAGCTAGAAGGGAATGGCGAGACATAGCCCAGGTACTTAGAGGGAAAAACTGCCAGCCCAGAATATTATACCCTGCAAAGCTCTCATTTGTGAATGAAGGTGAAATAAAGACCTTTCATAACAAACAAAAATGGAAAGAATTTGTTGCCACTCGTCCAGCCCTGCAAAAGATACTTAAAGACGTGTTACACACAGAAACACAGAAACACGACCATCAACATGAAAGAAGGTAAATGAAGGGAACCTCACGGCAAAAGATCACAGGGAATTCAAAGCATACATTAGAAAATATCTGGCAATGGCAGGGCAAACTTACCACTTATCAATAGTCACATTGAACGTTAAAGGTCTAAACTGTCCTGTTAAAAGACAGAGATTGGCTGACTGGGTTAAGGAACAAAAACCATCTATTTGCTGCCTACAAGAAACACATCTTTCCAACGAAGATCCATACAGACTGAAAATAAAAGGATGGAACAAGATATACCATGCCAACAGAAATGAAAAAAGAGCGGGTGTAACCATCATAATATCGGACTACATAAACTTTAACACAAAAACTGTTAAGAGAGACAAAGAGGGGCACTATATAATGATTAAGGGATCAATACTACAGGAAGATATAACAATTCTCAATGTATATGCACCTAATTACAGGCCACAGGTTTATTTAAAAAATTTGTTAAGAAACTTAAAGGGAGACTTAGACCCCAACACAATAGTACTGGGGGACTTCAATACTCCACTCACAGATATTGACAGATCGACAGAACAGAAGATCAACAAGGAGACAGTAGATTTAAACAACACTATAGCCCAAATGGATCTAACAGATATCTACAGAACTTTTCATCCTACTCGTAAAGCATTCACATTCTTCTCAGCAGTACATGGAACCTACTCTAGGATTGATCACATATTAGGCCATAAAGCAAGTCTCAGCAAATTCAAAAGAATTAGAATCATACTATGCAACTTCTCAGACCATAAGGGATTGAAGTTGGAAATTAGCAACTCAGGAATCTCTAGAGCATATGCAAACACATGGAGATTGAACAACATGCTCCTGAATGAACAATGGGTCACTGAAGAAATCAAAAGAGAAATCAAAAATTTTCTGGAAGTAAATGAGGATAACAGCACAACATACCAAAACTTATGGGATACAGCAAAAGCAGTGTTAAGAGGAAAGTTTATATCAATAGGTGCCTACATCAAGAAACTGGAAAGGCACCAAATAGATGAGCTTTCAATGCATCTCAAGGATCTAGAAAATTTGCAGCAAACTAGACCCAAATCTAGTAGAAGAAGAGAAATAATCAAAATCAGAGAAGAAATCAACAGGATTGAATCCAAAAAAACATTACAAAAAATCAGCCAAACGAGGAGCTGGTTTTTTGAGAAAATAAACAAGATTGACACCCCATTGGCCCAACTAACTAAAAAAAGAAGAGAAAAGACCCAAATCAGTAAAATCAGAGATGAAAAAGGAAATATAACAACAGACACCACATAAATCAAAAGAATCATCAGAAATTACTACAAGGACTTGTATGCCAGTAAACAGGGAAACCTATCAGAAATGGATAGATTCCTGGACACATGCAACCTACCTAAATTGAACCAGGAAGACATAGAAAACCTAAACAGACCCATAAGTGAGTCAGAAATTGAATCAGTAATAAAGGCCCTCCCAACAAAGAAAAGCCCAGGACCAGATGGATTCACTGCTGAATTCTACCAGGGATTTAAAGAAGAACTAACCCCAATTCTTCTCAAACTTTTCAGAACAATCGAAAAAGAGGGAATCCTCCCAAATTCTTTCTATGAAGCCAGCATCACCTTAATTCCTAAGCCAGAAAAAGATGCAGCATTGAAAGAGAATTACAGACCAATATCCCTCATGAACATAGATGCAAAAATCCTCAACAAAATTCTGGCCAATAGACTGCAACAACACATCAGAAAGATCATCCACCCAGACCAAGTGGGATTCATCCCTGGTATGCAGGGATGGTTCAATATTCACAAAACAATCAACGTGATACACCACATTAACAGACTGCAGAAGAAAAACCATATGATTATCTCACTAGACGCAGAGAAAGCATTCGATAAAATTCAACACCCTTTCATGATGAAAACCCTAAGCAAACTGGGTATAGAAGGCACATTCCTCAATACAATCAAAGCAATTTATGAAAAACCCACGGCCAATATCCTATTGAATGGGGAAAAGTTGGAAGCATTTCCACTGAGATCTGGTACCAGACAGGGATGCCCACTCTCACCACTGCTATTCAATATAGTGCTGGAAGTCTTAGCCAGAGCTATTAGGCAAGAAAAAGAAATTAAAGGGATACAAGTTGGGAAGGAAGAACTCAAACTATCCCTCTTTGCAGACGACATGATTCTTTATTTGGGGGACCCAAAGAACTCTACTAAGAGACTATTGGAACTCATAGAAGAGTTTGGCAAAGTAGCAGGATATAAAATCAATGCACAAAAATCAACAGCCTTTATATACACAGACAATGCCATGGCTGAGGAAGAACTGCTAAGATCAATCCCATTCACAATAGCTACAAAAACAATCAAATACCTTGGAATAAATTTAACTAAGGACATTAAAGATCTCTACAATGAAAATTACAAAACCTTAAAGAAAGAAATAGAAGAGGATACCAAAAAATGGAGAAATCTCCCATGCTCATGGATTGGAAGAATCAATATCATCAAAATGTCCATTCTCCCAAAAGCAATTTACAGATTCAACGCAATACCAATCAAGATACCGAGGACATTCTTCTCAGATCTGGAAAAAATGATGCTGAAATTCATATGGAGACACAGGAGACCTCGAATAGCTAAAGCAATCTTGTACAACAAAAACAAAGCCGGAGGCATCACAATACCAGATTTCAGGACATACTACAGGGCAGTTGTTATCAAAACAGCATGGTACTGGTACAGAAACAGATGGATAGACCAATGGAACAGAATAGAAACTCCAGAAATCAATCCAAACACCTACAGCCAACTTATATTTGATCAACGATCCAAAACCAGTCCCTGGAGTAAGGTCAGTCTGTTTAATAAATGGTGCTGGGAAAACTGGATTTCCACGTGCAGAACCATGAAGCAAGACCCCTACCTTTCACCTTACACAAAAATTCATTCAACATGGATTAAAAATTTAAACCTACGACCCAACACCATCAAATTACTAGAGAGCATAGGAGAAACCCTGCAAGACATAGGTACTGGCAAAGACTTCTTGGAAAAGACCCCAGAAGCACAAGCACTGAAAACCAAAATTAACTACTGGGATTGCATCAAATTGAAAAGTTTCTGTACTGCAAAAGAAACAGTCAGGAAAGTGAATAGGAAACCGACAGAATGGGAAAATATATTTGCAAACTATGCAACAGATACAGGGTTGATAACCAGAATCTACAAAGAAATTAAGAAACTCCACAACATCAAAACAAACAACCCACTTAAGAGATGGGCCAAGGACCTCAATAGACATTTTTCAAAAGAGGAAATCCAAATGGCCAACAGACACATGAAAAAATGTTCAAGATCCCTAGCAATCAGGGAAATGCAAATCCAAACCACAATGAGGTTTCACCTCACCCCGGTGAGAATGGCTCACATTCAGAAATCCACCAACAATAGATGCTGGAGAGGATGTGGGGAAAAAGGGACACTAATCCACTGTTGGTGGGAATGCAAACTGGTGAAGCCACTATGGAAGTCAATCTGGAGACTCCTCAGAAATCTGAATATAACCCTACCATTCAACCCAGCCATCCCACTCCTTGGAATTTACCCAAAGGAAATTAAATGGGCAAACAAAAAAGCCATCTGCACAGTAATGTTTATTGTGGCTCAATTCACAATAGCTAAGACTTGGAACCAACCCAAATGCCCATCAACAGTAGACTGGATTAGGAAATTATGGGACATGTACTCTACAGAATACTATACAGCAGTCAAAAACAATGAAATCCAGTCACTTGCAACAAAATGGAGGAATCTGGAAAACATCATGCTGAGTGAATTAAGTCAGTCCCAAAGAGACAAATATCATTTGTTTCCCTTGATTGGCGATGACAAACTGAGCACCAAAGGGGAAACCTGTAGAAGTGAAATGGACACTATGAGAAACAGTGACTCGATCAGCTCTTGTGCTGACTGTTGTTGTACAATGTAATACTTTATCCATGGTAGTATTTTTTTTTTTATCCTAGTACTAGTGGTTGAACTCTGTAATTAACACACAATTATTCTTAGGTGTTTAAATTTTAACTGAAAAGTGATCCCTGTTTAATATAAGAGTGGGAATAAGAGTGGGAGGAGATGTAAAATTTGGGACATGCTCAATCAGAACGGCCCCAAATGATGGAGTTAGAATTGTGCCAGGGGATTCCAATACAATCCTATCAAGGTGGCATGTACCAAGGCCATCTCATTAGTCCAAGTGATCAATTTCAGCTCACAACTGATCACACTGATAGGTCTAAGAGTCAAAGGGATCGCACAAGCAAGACTAGTGTCTGCTAATACTAACTGATAGAATGAAAAAGGGAGAGAATGATCCAACATGGGAAGCAGGATACACAGCAGACTCATAGAATGGCAGATGTCCTAAATAGCACTCTGGCCTCAGAATCAGCCCTTAAGGCATTCAGATCTGGCTGAAGAGCCCATGAGAATAGTTTAGGCATGGAAAGCCAAGACATTCTGGAAAAAACAGAAGACCTAAATGAAAGATCTCTGCGAGTGAGATCCCAGTGGAAAGAACGGGGCCATCAAAGAAGGAGGTACCTTTCTCTGAAGGGAGGAGAGAACTTCCACTTTGACTATGACCCTGTCGGAATAAGATCGAAGTCGGCGAACCCTAAAGGCTTCCATAGCCTCGGCAACTCATGACCAGAGCCTAGGGAGATTACTGACGCCAGAAACAAGAGTGTCAAATTGTTAAATCAACATCAGGAGTCACTGTGTACTTACGTCTCATGAGGGATCTGTCCTTAATGTGTTATCCAATGTGAAATAATGCTATTACTAGTACTGAAACAGTATTTTTGCACTTTGTGTTTCTGAGTGGGTGCAAACTGGTGAAATCTTTACATAGTATATATTGAATCGATCTTCTTTATATAAAGATAATTGCAAATGATTAAAAAATATTGGTGTTAAACTGGAAATTGCATAGACAATTAATCAATTTTAAAAAAAAATCATGTAGGATCTCTGTCCTTAATGTGCTGTACATTGTGAATTAATACTATAACTAGCACTCCAACAGTATTATCATTTTGTGTCTCTATGCGAGGGCAAACCGTTGAAATCTTTACGTAATATGTACTAAATTGATCTTCTGCGTATAAAGAGAATTGAAAATGAATCTTGATGTGGGCGGAGGGCGGGAGGGAGCTGGAGAGGGGAGGGGAGGGGGAGGGAGGGAGGTTGTGTGGGGGGGAGCCATTGTGATCCATAAGCTGTTCTTTGGAAATTTATATTCTTTAAATAAAAGCTTTATATAAAAAAAAAGTAATTAATATTTAATTTCATTACCCAGGATAGTGTTTGATCTAAGCATATTTTCATTTGTTTCTCCTTCTTACATATTTATTCCATGAACTTTTTGTTGATTTGAATTGCTTACTTCTCTTTGTTGTTGTTATAATAGGAACAATTTATTCTTTTTCTATTCTGAAGTCATTTATGCTTTTGGACTTCCAAAAAGCCTTTAAGTAAGCCTTTATATATATATATATATATATATATTCAATTTTTAAAAAGCAAAACAAGAATAAATAGAGGAAAATACTCTTTAACAGCCACAGCATTCTGCTATGTTTGTGAAAACCAACAAATTAGTTTACACTGGCATTTGTTAAAAGATCCACAGGAGCCCTTGGATATTGATGAATTCAGGTTTCCTTTATATCGAACTGTGTCACATAAGCAACCAGTTACATGAGACGTTCTTAGTTCCATATATGAATTATCAAATTCCAAATGAAGTGACACAGAAAATTATTGCTATTTAATAGATTATTAGAAATGTGAAAAGGCCTTATATCATTCCATATATACTATGTTTTAAGCCAGACATTATTTGGTTAATGTATATAATATTACTTTTTATTTTTTTAAAGATTTTATTTATTTATTTGAGAGGTCGAGTTACAGACAGAGAGAGGGAGAGACAGAGAGAAAGGTCTTTCATCGGCTGGTTCACTCCCCAAATAGCCATAATGGCTGGAGCTGTGCTGATCTGAAGCTAGGAGCCAGGAGCTTCTTCTGGGTATCCCATGTGGGTGCACAGCCCTCTTCTACTACTTTTCCAGGCCATAACAGAGAGTTGCATGGGAAGAGGAGCAACTGGTAACTAGAACTGGTGCCCATATGGGATGCCAGCGCCGCAGGCAGAGGATTAACCTACTGTACCACAGTGCCTATTTTTTAAAATAGGTAGTAATTTCTTAGAAAGTACAGAACTATAACAATATAAAAATGTATAAAACTATAATAATGTGGAGATAAATAACTTCATTTAAGAAACAGACTACTGAGTGATTCACAAAAACATGCAGTTGAAGGTATCATAATATCTAATAATAAAATTTCATTTCATTTTCTGAGTGAAGAATTGTTGTGGAGAAAAGCATTGGGGTGCAGAGGTTAAGTTGTCTCTTAGGATGATCACATCCAATATCAGAGAGTTTCCAACCCAGCTCCTGTTAATGCATCCTGGGAAGCAACAGTTGACAGCTTGAGCGCTTAGCACCCTGCCACCCATGGGAGTTCCCTGCTCATGGCTTCTTGTTGACACAGTCCTGGTAGGCATTTGGGAAGTGAACCAGCAGATGGAAGACCTCTCTTGCCTTCTCTCTCTGTCATTGTTTCTCTTACTCTGTTGCTCAAGCATTTTAATGATCACAATAACTATGAAGAGGTATGGGAATTTAATCCTTTTCATGCACATACTGGAAAAGACCTGAAGTGATTGCCAGGATGTAATATCTTCTACAACCACTCCAGATTCTTTTGGTCTTTTCTGTTACCTTACTAACTACTCAAACAGAAATAAAAGGAAATGAAATACAAATTTTGAAATATCAATAAGAAAGCTTTATTGAACAATGACACTTCAAAATTCTGACACTGGAAATTTTAATTTTATTTTCTTTAAAATTGAATTTCAACTATCAACTGAACTAATAAAACTTCAGAATACTAAAACTTATTATGTGAGGAGAAGTACTATGTTACCTTGTTAAAATGTCATAAAAATCATCATCCATGTGTAGGATTTAACAAAAATATGTAATTTTCCCCATTACGTCATTGAAGAGTTTGAGTGGCACTCTTTTCCTGACAATTAATTGGGGAAGCTTGGGCATACTTTAAAATTTTGATTAATTAATCTTGACCATTATATAAAGTGTTTTTTCAGGATAGTAGAAATAATGGATAGTATACCAAAATCTTACAATATTACTAGATCTCATTTCAGATTTCTAGTAGATAAAGACTGATGACCCCATAGTAAAGAGAAGACTATGTAGTCACGATTAGGTTTTACTAGAATCACTTCTGTTGTTTTCTGAAGAACATAGAGTTACAATGTGGTAATGGAAATGCATTAAAAATATATTGAAATAAAATAGGAGAGAAATGACCGTGACTTGAATAAGGACAATGTTAGTTTTGGAAATTGTTAAAATTCTAGACAAACGTGAAATTTGGTTCAAGATTTGTATATAAATTTGTATATGTAAAAGTCAGAATCCAAGAATTTTCTTATTTTTGTCCTATTTATAAGAAGAATGCATTTCAATTTATTGTACTGAATTAAAATGAAAAGAATCAGTAGATGACTAATGTAGGTAATTAGATAGATAGACATAGATTTAGGGGACATTAGAGACAAGACACATACATTAGAAAGACATCAGCATAATGATATTTTACCTATGGGACAAATAGAGGAGAAATTTATTTCTATTGTAATGTTCTAAGGATAACATACATTTTCAGGTCAAACAGATGATAAGAACCAGAACAGGAAAAAGAGTCTCAAAGTATTTTGTGTAAAACCTGAATTTGAATACGTAAATAATGCATACATGTGGAGTAGCTCAGAACCCCTATTTAATTTTGATTTCTAATTGTATCAATTGTTTGTCAAGAAAGAGAGGAATACATACATGTTTTAGGAAGATATGCAACTTTCTATATCTTTCCCATTTCTGAGAAATTATACATTTCTCAGGACGTAGCTTGATTTTTCTCAATGCTTGAGAAATTTTTGAGTGCTTGTTTACAATTCTCCAACACTCTTCAAAGAGAACTAGGCAATGTTGTTATAATTATTATTACTGAGGATCACACATTATAAAATTCCATCTTTATCTTGACCTAAAGTCATTTGTTTCTTTGGTTATAGGAAAAATATAAAACAGAACTGAATTTAATGAAATAAATTCACCATTTTTCTATTCTTAACTTAAATATGGAAGCTCTACAGAAGACCATTATCTCCTTTGAAAATTCCTTTTTTAAAATATTTATTTATTTATTTCATAGGCAAAGTGACAGAGAGAGAGAGAGAGAGAGAGAGAGAGAAAGAGAGAGAGAGTGAGAGAGAAATTTTCCATCTGCTGGTTCACTCTCCAAATGGCTAAAACAGCCATAGCTGGGTCAGACCAAAGCCAGGAGCTTGGAGGTTCATCTGGGTCTTCCACATACGTATCAAGGACCCAAGTTCTCTGTTGCTTTCCCACTTACATTATCAGGGAGCTGCATAGGAAGAGGAACAGCTGGGGCTCTAACCGGATTGGAATGCTGGTGTCTCAGGCTGTGACACAACTCATTGTACAGCAATGCAGGCCCCTCAAACTTCTTTTTATAAAGTTTGCAGGTTGGATATATATCTGCATATATTCTTTTAGAAGTTCTTCTGAATTAAATCTTCAATCCTAATTTACACTACAGTTCTACTTTTCTTCTAATCCTTTCATATTCCAAGTGCTTGATTTATAGTCTATCTCGATTGTAACTATTAAAAGCTTACTTTTATTTACAATGCATCTTATAAAATATTATTTATATACATCATGCATATTTATTGATAGACACACTTATAAATATGCAGATGGAAATGCATTCATACATACACACACACATTCTATTCCCAGCTGCAGAAATGAACTCAACTATTTATTATCTCTTATGATGATGTCTACATACAGAAACTGTATATTCATGTTAATTAAATTTCATTGCAACATATCACAAAAAGGTTAAATTAAACAAAATAGCAAAAAAAATTTTAATTAGGCGCACCTAGAAACTTAATGAATTGAGAGTAATTTGACTTTTGGGATCAGGCAGAGGCATAAGCCTCCACCTCCAGTGTTAGCATCCATTATGGGTGCCAGTTTGAGTCCCAGCTGCTCCACGTCTGAATTAGTTCCCTACTAGTGACCTGGAAAAAGCAGCAGAAGATGGTCCAGGTGCTTGAGCTCCTGCACCTACGTTGAAGACCTAAAAGAAACTCCTGGCTCCTGGGTTCTGCCTGGCCAGCCCAGGCCATTGCAGCCATCTGGGTACTGAACCAGCAGATGGAAGACTTCTCCCTCTGTATTTCTCCTTCCCCTCCCTGTAACTTTACATTTCAAATAAATAAAATAGTAATTTTTTAAAAAAAATAAAGTAGTTTAGCTTTTAAAAACTTTTAATCCAAAAGTTACTTATTAAAATAATCTTTACAAAACAATTTCATAATAATTATGGGTAAGATTCTTAGAAATCCTTCAACATTCCAATTACTCAAACCCATGTGTTGCTCTCTGCCTCTGTAATACGTTTTTTTTTTAAAGAGGAGAGGATGTGCTTTAGTCTAGCTATATGTTATCTGTTGAGATACCCATGTTTGTTTTTTTCACTTCAATTCCTGGCTCTGTTTCTACTAATGAAGACTGGGAGATAGCAGTGATGACTCAAGTAACTAAGTTCCTGCCCCCTTGTTAGAGATTGGATTTTAGGCTTCTGTTTTCAGCCCAGACCCCAATCTCACCCATCAAGGACATTTGGAAGTGAACAAACAGATGTGCTCTCTCTATCTTTCTTCTGCATATCAAATCAGTAAATAAATAAACAACTGAAAAAAATGTTTACATCAACTAAATATTAGCAAAGAAGTTTACTTTAAGCTCTTCACATAGGATGCCAGAATAACAACTTTAATCCTTTAAACTTCATTTGTTTTCACTTCAGAGTAACAGCAAGACAGAGAGAGA
Source organism: Sylvilagus floridanus (assembly GCA_949820135.1). Lineage (NCBI taxonomy): Eukaryota > Metazoa > Chordata > Mammalia > Lagomorpha > Leporidae > Sylvilagus > Sylvilagus floridanus. The sequence goes on along the minus strand of OX463236.1, from coordinate 28,229,542 downwards.
GAGAGAGAAAGAGAGAGAGAGAGAGAGACTTTTCATCTAATATTCACTCTCTAATTGCTCACATCAGACAACAACTTTCATTTTTTTTTAAAATTTTTAAAGCTTTCATTTAATGAATATAAATTTCCAAAGTACAGCTTATGGATCACAATGCCCCCCCCCCACATAACTTCCCTCCCATCCACAACCCTCCCCTTTCCCGCTCCCTCTCCCCTTCCATTCACATCAAGATTCATTTTAAATTCTCTTTATATACAGAAGATCAGTTTAGTATATATTACGTAAAGATTTCAACAATTTGCCCTCACATAGCAATACAAAGTGAAAAATACTGTTGGAGTACTAGTTATAGTATTAAATCACAAGGTACAGCACATTAAGGACAGAGAGCCTACATGATATTTTTTAAAAAAAATTGATTAATTTTCTATGCAATTTCCAATTTAACACCAAGGGTTTTTTATTTTTTCATTTTCAATTATCTTTATAAACAGAAGATCGATTCAGTATATACTAAGTAAAGATTTCATCAGTTTGCACCCACACAGAAACACAAAATGTAAAAATACTGTTTCAGTACTAGTTATAGTATTAGTTCCCATTGGACAACACATTAAGGACAGATCCCACATGAGACATAAGTACACAGTGATTCCTGATGTTGATTTAACAATTTGATACTCTTGTTTATGGCGTCAGTAATCTCTCTAGGCTCTATTCATGAGATTCAAAGGCTATGGAAGCCTTTAGGGTTTGCCGACTTTGATCTTATTCTGACTGGGTCATAGTCAAAGTGGAAGTTCTCTCCTCCCTTCAGAGAAAGGTACCTCCTTCTTTGATGGCCCCGTTCTTTCCACTGGGATCTCACTCGCAGAGATCTTTCATTTAGGTCTTCTTTTTATTTTTTTTTTTTCCAGAGTGTCTTGGCTTTCCATGCCTAAAATACTCTCATGAGCTCTAGAGCCAGATCCGAATGCCTTAAGGGCTGATTCTGAGGCCAGAGTGCTATTTAGGATATCTGCCATTCTATGAGTCTGCTGCAGACAACAACTTTATAACATCCAAGGTATCTATTAATAGAATATTGGATTAATATTATAAATATGTATTTATTGATTTTATTTATTTGAAAGAGAGAGAGAGAGTCAGTGAGAGAGGTAGAGAGAGATCTGTGTGATTGAGAGAGAATATCTATCCACTGTCCACTGCCCAAATATTTACAAGTCAGAGCCTAGGAATCCATCTGGCTCACCCACCTGAGAAGCAGGAACCAAATCACTTTTGCTATTGCTTGCTGCTTTCCATTGTCTGCACTGGAAGATGGAATCATGGGATGTGGGTGTCTTAAGTGGTATTTTAACTACTGTACGAAATGAACATCCTCAAAATAGCAACTTTAATTAAACAATGTAAGAGAGCCATATACTATACAAAGATGCTTTATTTTTAATGTTTATCAATATTTATATTATTTAGTTATTTTAGTGTTTATTCATTTTTTTGTTTGCGAGCTAAAGATAGAGAGAAAGAGATCATCCATCTGATGGTTTACTGTCCATATGCCTTCAGCAGTGAAAGTTGGGCCAGGAAGAAACTGAGACCCCAGAAATCCGTGCAGGTCCCCCATGTGGGTAGCGGGACCCCAAGCACTTGAGCCATCATCTGCTGCCTTCCCGCATGTGCTTTAGCAGGACAGTGGATCTGAAGGTAGAGGAAGGGCAGGTTCTCCAGCACTCTCATAAGTGATATGGGCGTTCTAAGAAACAGCTTAACCTGTAGCATGATACCACCTATGTCTGTTATGACTTCCTAAATGTGCTGTTGTTAATTTAGTGTTGCAAATAAAAAGTAAAAATGCTTGTTTTTCTCAGTAAACTGATTATTTGCAAAGCTATTCTATTCAATTAAAATTTAACGTATTGGTATTCTTCTAAGGAGAATCTGGTACAAGAAAAGGAAATAAAAAACACATCACCAAGGACAAAACATCACTGAAACAGTTCCATCTACATTTTCTTCAAATCAATGAAGTTAACCTAACTTTCCTTTTCCCATAATAATTCTTCCTACTGTGGGAGAGAACATTAGTTGTGAAACAAAGAAAATTAAAACTATTTTATTCTTAGAGTAAGTATTAACTAACCATTCACTATCTGTTGACAACTGAATTAATGACTCATTCTGCTTTCTGAGAGGGCCTCAGGAAAGACATTAATACTTTACAGTATCAATTTCTAATGGTCTCACTAATATAAGCATTAGTGTGAAGCAAGGGTATAAATCTAATCTTTGTATAGTAAATAATTTTACAAAAACAAAGAGTGAATATTTTAAATTGAGAGAATAATGGATATGCTATTCACCATCATGCTTTTTGTTAGCATTAGAGGAACTACATTTCAAATAAAGAATAAAGGATTTAATATGTAAATGTTCTTCCTTTGTATAATACATTTTATTTAGATCCAACATCATGACTTGTATAAAGTTCTTCTCTGAGTTTTAATCCAAAACATTTAAAGAGCAATTTGCACTTAGGGATTCAGTTTTCCCTACTTGTAGTAATGCTACCAGAATTTCAGCATACCTACTCCTAAAAGAGAGGATGAGAATGAGAGAGAGAGAGAGAGAGAGAGAGAGAGAGAGAGAAGAAAGAGATAGAGATTAAACTAGAATAGATTGACACTTAACGTAAATATTAGTACTCTTGTGGTTAATGTTTCTTTATTTGTCATTAGGATGCTGATTATGGAATTCTTAAATAAGGGAAAATCCATTATTATATTATAAATGATTAAGCTTAATGTCAGCTTGATTGTATTAATGCATACCTAGAGAAGTTAGGTGTGTTGGTGGGTGTATTTCCCCTGAAGACTGGTCTCAACCAATGAAGTGTGTGAGGAAGGCTTGTGCTCTATGTGGTAGGCATTATTCAGTTGGGAGTGGACGCAGATGGAACAGCAAAGCAGAATAAAGGAGAAGTTCGATCACTTTCTCTCCTTTCCAATTAGGCGAACTTTCTACTGCTTCTGCTTCTCACCTTCAAATGTCAGGGTCTTTGGTTTTTGTTTAAGGGATTTGAAATTTCTGGGGGTTACTGAGTCTTTGGCTTTGGACAGTGTTCTTATTCTGCCTGTTCCTGAAGCCCCTAGATTCTTAGAGTAAACCACACTACCAGCTTTCTTGGCTTATCCAGTTTGCAGATGAACATAATTAAGCCTTCCAGCCTCTATGATCATGCAAATAAATCTAATACATACACAGGTTTTCTTTCTCTATATCATTCTCTTGCCCCCTCAGTTTCTCTCTATATCTCGCTCTCCTCCTCTCTCTCATCCCCCCTCTCTCTTCCTCTCCATCTCTCTCTCCTTCTCCCTCTCTTGCCCTCTACAAAACATATATAAACACACACACACACACACACACACACACACACACACTTCAATTAAGGGTTTTACAATTGCTGTAGGAATACATTTCAAACCTTAAACAAAAACACTAGAAATTATTTAATAAAGGGTCAGAATAAGATGCAGCTTCATAGTGAATTACATTTAATCATTTTTATGTTACAGAAATGATAAGGGAAAGCAAGGTACCATTGCTGGTGATTGTATAAACTGCAGCTGTCTTCCTCACAAACATTTATTGAAATAACAGACTGCTTTATCAAATAGCAAGCTTTTGTCACATCATATGAAGTATGGGGTATTTTTAAAATGCGGTTTTGTTATTTTTAAAAGGAATATGAAATTTGTAGCAAAGTTGAACTGGAAATTCTGAGTTTTATCATACACCCTGTCCCCATGCATGTATACTTTGCTCCTATGCCAATATCCCCCACCACAGCAGTACGACTATTAGAATTGATCCAAAATCTGTTTCTGGTAGTTCATATTAAAGATCACTTTAAAGTTATTGTGGGTTCTATCACTTTGGACAAGGCTATCATGACAGATATCTACCATTATATTATTGTATATAGCACTCAAAGCCCTGGCAGTCTCTTCACTGTATCCACGTTTTTGCCTTTTCCAGAATGTCATTTAATTGGAAGGATAATTATTCTTTTCAGATTGTCTTCTTTTGCTTGGCAATATTCATTTAAGCTTCCTCTATAATTTTTCCAGGCTTCTTTGTAGTGCTGAATAGTATTGTTATCTGGATGTTCTATGATTTTGTCCATTCACCTACAAAAGGACATCTTGGTTGCTTCTATGTTATCGAAACAATAAATTAACTTGCTGAAAATACTTGTGTGAAAAGTTTGTGTGGAAATAGGGTTTCGATTATTTGGTAGTGATTGTCCCAAAATGTGTGATTGCTGGAACATAGGGGAAGGATTTGTTTACTTTGCAAGAATCTGCAAAAATATCTTACATAATGGCTGTACCAATCTGATTTCCCATCACATCATCAATGAAATAGAGTTACTTTCTGCTCCATGTCCTCCCCAGGATTTGCTAGTACCAGTGTGCTGGTACTTGTCGTAGAAAAGAGGTGTGTGGTGTCATCTCATTTTTGTTGTACTTTTCATTTCCTGATGACATATGATAAATAGTATCTTTTCATGTGCTTACTTAACTTGTTGTCTATATTTTTCTTGGTGAGGTGTCTGTTAATGTCTTTGGCTCATTTATTAGTCAGGTTTTCTATTTTCTTGCTGTTGAAATACTAGAGATTATTTTGTGTTTTGGATAACAGTCCTTTTTCAGATTATTTTCTTGCAAATGTAGTTTCAAAAACAATGGCTAGTCTTTTCATTTTCTTGGATGTGTATTTCACAAGGAAGAAATTCTAAGATTTAATGAAATCCAGCTTATTAATTGTTAGCTTGATATTTTGTATGCTTTTATTGCATTTATTTATTTTAGCTTTAACAATTTTTAGCATTTTGCTATATTTGTGCTATATATAAAAAGTCACCACGAAACATCTTGATATTTCCTATACGGTGTTCAAGAAGGCTTAAACTTTTCTGTTTCAACATTTAGCACCATGACCCATTTTGATCTAATTTTCTGTGGAGTATAAAGAGATAATAATTTATGTGTTTTGCCTAAAGGAACATTAATTTAAACACTAAACCTAATATTCTGTATTTATGTATAATATATATATATTAAATGATTATATAATACATACATTATACATATGATATACATTTCGATATGACACATAATAGGAACTCATTAAATTTTTTTTTAATCTTCCTCATCACCATTAGCTTTATTTTTATTATTATTCCATTTGAACTTTAGGTGGATTTTATTTGTCTTAAGATGGAAAACCTAAACTAAAATATATGGCTTCCATACATGAGCAAGATGTTTCTCTGTAGCACAATAAATTCCCTGTCATTTAGGCCAAATAGCATCATAAATTATGCTAATTACAGACAAAATCTCCCTGTATGTCAAAGTTTATGTACTAGGTTTTACTTTAATAGACCTCACGATTTTATGAAAATAATTCCATTTGAGGTTTGGTTTACTCAACTGTAAAGGTACTTGGTTGACCCATTCCAACATAAAATCATAATGTTTCTTGCAGATACAATGATCAAATTGATAAAAAATCTGAGTGTGCTTAACAGAGGATTTTTGTGAACTGCTTTATAATTTTGTAATGTAAAATATAAGTATTTTCCTTTTTTCTTGAGAACTGTAAACGTTCTTAGTTCTTATACTCCCTCTTATTTCTGAAGGTGGAGATCCCCCCTTAAATGATATTACAATTCTAGTTACATTAGACATTTGTCTCTGGTGGAAGTAATTGTTAATTAAGAGGCCATCAAACTCAAACACATGTTTCCCACAAAATCCTACTTCAGTCTTCAAAGCAGTTGATGAGCCTGTAGGATAAAAAAGCTAAAGGAATCATGTTTTTCCTTGATATCCAGGAGCAGATGTGCCTGATGTCTGTCTAGGGTGAAATGTAAATCAGGATAACTATATATTACACCTATTTTTCCCCTGAAGTATTCTCAATTACATTTTAGAGAGAGCTGTCCACAATCATGAAGTTACCATCTGCTCTTTTAACCAACTGTACCAATTTTGCGAAGCTAAATGGAGCTTATATAATGAGTTTTGCATTGTAGCTGATTGAATTTTACAGTTTAAATCAAAAGGAGTAAGGCTAGTACACTTGCCTACTTTTATCATTTTTTTCCCTCCTGCGAGGATGCACCTGCTTTCCTACGTTTACCAGATTACCTTATTAGCCTTGCTGAAGAATTAGGATATGACCTGTCTCAGTATTTGCTCTACTCTCAACATGGCTCATGTCTGTTGACTTTTGAAGAGTCCATATTCTTTGAAAAAAAAAAAACTAATTAATTTAAAAATCTATGATAAAGTTAAATGTAGACATGTTGGAACTAAAACTAGGAGTTCCACATAATGTTAACTGCCTGTAAGAGTAACACTAGGGACCACCATTGTGGCATAGTGTGCTAAGCCAATATCAGCACTGCCTTCATCCCATATGCGCGCCATTTCAAGTCTCAGCTACTTCCCTTCCTATTCAGCTACATGCTAATGTGCCTGAAAAAGCAGTGAAGATGACCCAAGTGGGAGTCCTGGATGAGGGTCCTGACTCCTGGTTTCAGCCTTGCCCAGTCCTGGCTGATGCAGTCATTTATGGAGTGAGCCAGCAAACAGAGATCTCTCTGTCTCTCTCTACATTGCTCCTCCTCTCTGTCTTCTAAATAAGTCAATCTTTTTTAAAAGATAACACTCATTTTAAGTTTGCTTGTTTTGACCCTCAGAGGTGCAAGAACAGAAAAAAAAATTACATACCTACATAAGAAACATATACATCTAAAAGAGAAACTCCCTTTGTCATATTAGTAGTGTAATAACATTAATAATAATAATAACAATAACAATAGTTAAGTGCCCCAGCTTGGCCAGGGAGAAAAAGAATAGCAAATATTTTAAATTAGCACTTCCCTTGAAGATGGTAAAATAGGGACAGGCATTCTTCGCTAGGCTAGGGGTAAGTAGTAAAAAACCAATAAGAGAGGGAGGAGATGTACAGTTTGGGACATGCTCAATCGGACCTGCCCCAAATGATGGAGTTAGAATTGTGCCAGGGGATTCCAATACAATCCCATCAAGGTGGCATGTACCAAGGCCATCTCTCTAGTCCAAATGATCAATTTCAGTTCACAGTTGATCACACTGATAGGTCTAAGAGTCAAAGGGATCACACAAACAAGACTAGTGTCTGCTAATACTAACTGATAGAATCAAAAAGGGAGAGAATGATCCAACATGGGAAGCAGGATACACAGCAGACTCAGAATGGCAGATGTCCTAAATAGCACTCTGGCCTCAGAATCAGCCCTTAAGGCATTCGGATCTGGCTCAAGAGCCCATGAGAATATTTTAGGCATCGAAAGCTAAGACACTCTGAAAAACAAAAACAAAAACAAAAACAAAAACAAAAACAAACAAACAAACAAACAAAAAAGAAGACCTAAATGAAAGATCTCTGCGAGTGAGATCCCAGTGGAAAGAATGGGGCCATCAAAGAAGGAGGTATCTTTCTCTGAAGGGAGGAGAGAACTTCCACTTTGACTATGACCCTGTCGGAATAAGATCGAAGTCGGCAAACCCTAAAGGCTTCCATAGCCTTTGAAAATCATGATTAGAGCCTAGGGAGATTACTGACGCCATAAACAAGAGTATCAAATTGTTAAATCAACATCAGGAGTCACTGTGTACTTACGTCTCATGAGGGATCTGTCCTTAATGTGTTATCCAATGTGAAATAATGCTATTACTAGTACTGAAACAGTATTTTTACACTTTGTGTTTCTGTGTGGGTGCAAACTGATGAATTCTTTACTTAGTATATACTGAATCGATCTTCTGTATATAAAGATAATTGGAAATGATTAAAAAATCTTGGTGTTAAATTGGAAATTGCATAGAAAATTAATCAATTTTTTAAAAAAATCATGTAGGATCTCTGTCCTTAATGTGCTGTACATTGTGAATTAATACTATAACTAGTACTCCAACAATATTTTCACTTTGTGTCTCTATGTGAGGGCAAACTGTTGAAATCTTTACGTAATATGTACTAAACTGATCTTCTGTGTATAAAGAGAATTGAAAATGAAAAACAAACAAACAAACAAACAAAAAAACCAAAGTACATTCTCATGGGAGAGTTAGAGAGAACCCTGCAGCATGGAAATCCTACAGAATTAAGAGGAACACCATGGATCTGTGTACAAGGTGGGGGTGTGCAGCATGAAAACGGACACAACACAGGATTCCTGCAGCCAGAGGTGGAGAAAACACCATCTTTGGAGCCTGAGGTAAGATCATTCAGCAGCAACCCCACTGCTAATGAAGCTGGAAGGAGAGCATGGTGTGAGTCAAGCCTGGAGCCTAAAGGGGGGCAGGATTACTGAGGACCCAGTAAAAGCAAAAGGCATGTTTCTCTCACCCCAACTCTCCCACCACAGCGCCCAGCAACAAGTTGAGAGGGCGGGGGCCATTTGGGACATTATAGGCAGCAGCAGAAGCCCTTGTTTGCATGAACAGCAACTGAAGGAGACAAGACACCCTCTTCTAAGCAGCATTGGCGGCGGTAGCTCCTGTGTGAACCGCAGGGAGGCAGCAACTTTCAGCAGAGGCTCCAGTGCACACGCGTGACCCAGAAACACTAGCGGAAGGAAAAATTTACATCACCCACTTAGAGTCTGGCTGGGAGGGTTTACAAGGGGCTCTGCACCCATGTAGCCCTGTGAGGCACCCCGATACATCACAGGCTCCAGGGCTCAAATTGCCTAAGTGAAGCACCCAGAGGAAGCAGGCTCAGGGAACGTCTGCCTCTCTGTGGACCATATAGGCTGGTGGGGCACAGCAGATTCTCTGCACCACGTGACTGTCGGAGCCTTGTGTACTGAGATTGTGGAGATAGTGTGACTGCATTAAAGGGTTCAAGGTGCAGCTGCCCTTTGAGACATCACTTTATGGGGCTCTACATGCTCAGAGCTCTCTGATTGCCTGGGGTAGGTAACTGCAGCTGGGTCCATACTCACAGTGAGGACTGCACAGTTCCTTTTTGCAGTTCATATGGCAATGCAGATGAGGGCTGACACCAGGACATTGATCACCTTGAAGGGGAAGAGGTGAGGGTGTGATCACACCATCAGAGGTGATCATTCTTCCCCTTCTGTTAACAAGAGATCTACACTGCCCAACTTGGTGTCACTTGGATACTGGGGAATTGATCAGAACTCACTGGCCACAGCCAGCACAGACCTCTGGTTATTTACTGAAAGTGCAGATATTCACTAAGCCACAGAGGTATAGTCCATAGATACAATCCTACAGAGGAAAACCCCAATACAATAGTAACAAGGCACTTCAACACCAGACTTTCATCAGTAGACAGATCAGCTAGACAGAAGATCAACAAAGAAACAACATAGCTAATAAATACTATGGACGAAATGGACCGAACTGATAACCACAGACCTCTTCATCCCATGGTTGGAGAATACATGTTCTTCTTATCGATTCATGGAACTTTCTCTAGGATAGACAATTTGTCTCTAGGATAGACATCTTGCAAGTCTCAACAAATTAAAAAAAATCAAAATCATATCGTGCATCTTCTCTGACCACAATGGATTGAAGCCGGAAATCAACAACTCAAGAATCTTGAGAAATTATCCATAGACATGGAGACTGAACAACATGCTCCTGCTTGAACAGTGGGTCAAAGAAGAAATTAAAATGCAAATCAAAATATATCTAGAAATGAATGAAGACAATAGTACATCATTCAAGACTCATGGCCACTGGTTTAGGAGGCAGTAGAAGTAATAATTTGAAGCAAACAGACTGATTTAGAACACTTCTTGTTAACCAGCTTGGTTTGTGAAGGGCAAAGCACTGATATTTGATGATTTCTGTGGAGTAAATGTTCATACTCTTTCTAATACCAAAATACATCCATGAGCAAGGAGTTGGAAGACATGTGCATAACACTTTTGAGAGTCATTATGAGAACATTTTTGTGGGAAGTTTAAAATGTTTGTGGAAAATGAACTAAAAAAAAAAGAATATTCTTATAAGAGATCTTCAAAGAGCTCTTGGAAATTGTGTATTATGGGAAAAATCACATGGATTTAAAAAATGCTTTTTTCTAAAATAAGCCTGTCTTTTAACTCTATTTCCATGACATTTTGGCAATATCTCATCTGAATATTAAATGACCTAAAAGTTGACCTATTTGCTCTCCTAATCCAAACTGTACTATACAAATATTGAATCTTGTTTCTGACTCTTCCTCTATTTAATTTCACCATTTTCATTTTTCCTGATCAAAATATCCATACACTTCAAGGTCTGGTTTATCACTTATGGTTTCCATGAAGTATTAAAAGGACTAGCAAGCTTTTTAAAAAAAAATTTATTTATTTAAGGCAAGAGTTACAGAGAGAAGGAGAGAGGGATATATATATAGAGAGAGAATCTTCCATCTGCTGCTTCACTCCCCCAAAGCCACAACAGGATCTCAAGCACTTGGGTCATGTTCTGCTACTTCCTAGACACATTAGCAGGGTGCTGGATTGGAAGTAGAGCAACCAAAACAGGAACTGGTGTCCATATGGGATGCTGGTATAGTAGGTGGTAGTTTAACAAGCTATACCATAGTGCTGGCCCCAAAGATGTTTTCTTCTTTGCATCACCAAGTTTTTTAAAAAGGTATTTCATTATTTATGTGAAAGACAGAGTTATAGAGAGAGGAAAGGGGAGATAAAGAGAGATCTTCTATCTGCTGGTTCACTTCCCAAGTGGCCACAATGGGCAGGGCTGTGCCAGGCTGAAGCCAGGTATCAGAATCCTCTACTATGTCAACCACGTAGGTGCAGGGGCCAAATACTTGGGCTATCTTCTACTGCTTTCCTAGGTGCAGTAGCAGGTAACTGGATTAGAAGTGGAGCATCCAGGAGTCCAACCAGCACCCATATTGGATGCTGGCATCACAGGTGGAGGCTTAACCTGCTACACCAAAATGCTGGCCCCAAAATCACCAGACATTTTATGTGGCTCAGTTTTTCAAAATGCATATGCATAGGGCCGGCAGTGTGGCATAGTAGATTATGCTGCTACCTGCAATGGTGGCATCCTATATACGTGCCAATTTCATCCCAACTGTTCTACTTCTGATCCAACTACCTGGTAATATGTCTGAGAAAGCAGTAGAGCATGGCCCAAGAGGGTAAGCCCCATACCTACATGGTAGACCTGGATGAAGCTCCTGGTTCTTGTCTTTGGCCAGGCCCGGTCCTGGCCTTTGTGGCCATTTGTGGAGTGGACCAGCAGATGGAGAATGTCTCCCTCTTTCTTTGTAATGCTACCTTCAAATAAAGAAAATAAATCTTTTTAGTATTTTTTTTACTTTTAATAAAAAATATGTGATTGGTTAGGGCTTCTGTTGTGCTATCTCCTAAAGGATAGATAGATAGTTGATGTTTTTAATCTTTATGTTCCACTGGGTAGTGCCTCAGATGAGAGGGTTACTCACAATCACTCCCACAAACCTGTAAGTAAATAAATAGATTAACGCAGGTGATAATGTATGAATCAGTACATGAATTAATAAACTAGTTAAGGTATAACTGAAAAAGGACAAATGTTGCTGACGATTCTGGACTTTCTGGGATTTCTTTGTCACTGCTACTCTATTACCTCCAACACTACAAGATAGAAAGCCTGCAGTAGATTCAACACAGTTAAATTGATATAGTCTAGTTGCCTTTGGCTGAGTGTTTGAAGTCCTCTCATACATGTGTATACACAAATATGCATGTACGCAATATTGAAACTTCAGTGTTAAAGTCAAGCTAATATTAGAAAAATGTGAACATATATCAGGTCTAGAGAGTGAAAATCTGAAGCCAGGCTTTCAATACATTACATGTGGATATTATAAACTTAGCAACTCCAGGTTTATGGTGTAAATTCTTGTCCAGAGAATGGTCCTCAGTGCTGGCTGCCTGTCTCTGAGGATATTTCACTTATATTTGACACTAAAGGTGTCATAGAGTCAGGAGAGACAGTGATGTGAGCGAGAGAGATGTGGGAGGTTTAAATAGATAAATGTAAAATCCTGTCACAACGTTTAGCTTGTTCACAAAGAAGTGCTTCACAGGTTGTTCAAATACTCAAAATTATGATTAAATCTAGAACATAATGGACAACAGATTGCAATATAACATGTGTTATAACTTAAAACCCTATTTATACTAGTACTATAAATATACTATAGTACAAGTATATATATATACTACATAAATAGTACTAGTTAAGTTATAAATAGTACTAGTACTATTTATAAAGTATATACATATATATTTATATATACTAATATATAATAGTATATATAGTATACTACATATTTATATATAATATATAATATATAACATATTATATATAATATATTTATATATAATATATACTATATAATAGTATATATAGAATATATATTATATATAATATATAGTATACTATATATATTTATATATATACTATATAAATAGTACTAGTACTATTTATAACTTAATTGTTTCCATAAAGGGAAAAAAAAACAAACTTGTATTGCTACTTTGAGCTTTTATTAAATCTTGTCTTTGCCAAAAGAAAAAATCCTTATACTGAATCAAATAATTTTAATTATTATTGCTTAATACTCACTTTCTGGAAACAATTCTTGTTGCTAATTACTTTGAATCTATCTTGCCTATATATAAAGTTTTACTGTAAAATATGTTATTCTTTAATGTTTAAAATAAGTATGAGACATCACATTTCTTTGTATGCATAAATGAACCAAAACATATGTTTTGAAGGTCGTTTTTGTATTCATATATCATATGTATGTTAATGAGTAATAGACTTCACTGTAAAGAATAGTAGCTACATCAAACTATTGAAATATAGACTTACCATTTTCAAAGGTAAGCAAAGGAAGTCATTTAGGTGGAATTCTATTTTAATTGCTGTGGGAATATAATTAATTGTCTTGACTCTATCCTCTAGAAGATAAATAGCTTCTATCACAAATATTGTTTTTCCAATTAAAATTACTTTTTTAATGCACATATATAGATTATATGAGTGTCTCAATGTCATTTGTGGATGCATTAATCATGTTCTTTATGTGCTCCAGAGCTCTGGAAGGTAATAGTCTATTATATCTCTTGTCAAGGCAAATATTTGCTTATGTACATTTGAATGATAAGCTTGCTCCTTGCTTAGGTTTCTTCTGTTAACATAAGGCTTGTTGGAATAAATTTTAGGCTATACTTTAAAAAATTCAAACTCCCTATGAAGATTATAACACATTAGTAATTAAAAATTGTTATGGATGAGCATAGTTCTCTATTCCAACGCACAGAATGTATTTGGATTCTTAACAGTCATCCAGACACATGGGTTGGCCTGGTAGTTAAGGTGCCCGTTGGAATGCCTGCTAAGGCAAACTTTGGGAACCAGCTGGTGATAGCTGAAGTAATTGGGTCCTTGTCACATATGTGTACGATTTGATTATGTTCCTATCTCCTGGCTTCAACATGGTCCAACACTAGCTATTGTGGGCATTTGGGGAATGAACCAACCGATGGAAATGCTCTCTCTCTCTCTCTTTCCTCCCTCTCTTTCTCTGTTTAGCTCTAACTTTCAAATAAATAAAATGGATAAATAAAAATTTTAAAAATTTGTAAGCCATTATATTGCACATATGGTATCTTGGATTGTTCCTCTCTCTAGTTATTGGATAACAATAAAAAAAATAAAAAATCCATATGATAGACTGTCATACTTTAGTACATGTTACAAAATCAAACAAAGTAATCTAAGAATTACAAACAACCTGGAATGCAAGCATCATGCCTATGTTGGTGGTTATTGTTAATCAATGGTGTTCTGAAATACTCTGTATCTGGGAGATAGCAATAGATTTTATAAACAAAGAAATTATGCTTAAAAGGTCAAACTGGGGCCAACATTGTGGCTTAACAGGTTAAACTAACACCTGCCCCACTGGAATCTCATATGGTGCTGGTTTGAGTCCGGGCTCCTCCACTCTGATCTGGCTCACCAAAAATGTGCTTGGGAAACCAGTGGATTATGGCCCAAGTGCTTGGGCCCCTGAACCTACATGAGAGATTTGGAAGAAGCTCCTGGCTCCTGGCTCCTGGCTCTGGCTTGGCTCAGCCCTGGCCATTGTGAGCATTTGAAGAACGAACCAGCAGATAGAAGACTTCTCTCTGGCTGTCTCTCCCTCTCTCTATGTAACTCTGCCTTTCAAATAAATAAAATAAATCTTTAAAGTAAAGGTCAAACGAATTTACTGACAATTACAAAGCTAAGGCAGACAGATACATGGTTAAACATTAAACACTTTGATCTCGGTAGTAATTCAAAACAAGAAATACACACATGCATACACACACACACACACACAATTCCTGCTTCAAACCAAAGTGCCTTTATTTATGGATAAGTAAAGCACACCTATGAAAGGACTGTTGATTTCAGTTATACTTATTTTGCTTTATTCCAGATTATAGGTTTCAATTACGTTGGCTTTGAAAAAAGGAAAAGTTAAGTCCTCTGACTTTACTCTTGTTCAAGACAGTTTGGGCTGTTTGGAACCCTTTGATATTTCATATGAATTTAATAATCAAATTTGCCTTTTTCTGGGCTGGCATTGTGTTGAAGCAGGTTAAATTGGCATCCCATATTGGAGTATGAGTTCATGTCTTGGCTACTCTGCTTCTAATCCAGCTGCCTGCTAATGTTCCTGGGAGATCAGTGAAGATGAACCAACTCCTTGGACCCCTGTCACATGCTTGGGAGCATCAGATAGAGGTACAAGCTCTTGGCTTCCACATGAACCAGTCCTGACTCCTGTTGCCACTCAGGGATTGAACCAGCTAATGGAAGAACTCTCTCTCTCTCTTTCTGTCCCTCCCCCCTCTCTGTTGCTATGCCTTTTAAATAAATTTTTTTCTTTTATGTAAAAAGACTCTTAGAAATCAAATTTTCATGTTAATTTTTGAATTCATATGACATTCTAGGAAGTATTGACATCTGGACAGTAGATCTGCCTACTCATACACATGGACTGCGTTTGCATATCCTTAACTTCTTTTAACTTTTGCTGTTGTGGTGGTTTTCAGTGTACAGGGTGTTCATTCAGTTGGTTAACTTTACTCCTAAGGATTTATTTCTTTCAGGAGTTACTTAATGGAATTGTTTTTGTATTTTCCTTTCTGAATTATTCATTGCGGTTTTGCAGAAACACAACTTAATTTTTTTAATTTTTAATTTCTTTATTTATATGAAAGGCAGAAGTACAGAGAGGTAGAGACAGAGAGAGACAGAGGTGTCTTCCATCCTCTGGTTCATTCCCCCAAATACCTGCAACAGTTGGGCCTGTGCCAGGCCCAAACCATGAGCCAGAAGCTTCATCTGAATCTCCCATATGGATGCAGGGGTCTAAGTATTTGGGCCATCTTCCTTGCTTTCCCAGAAGTACTATCAGGGAGCTGGATCAGAAGTGGAGTACCTGAGACTCCAACTGGAGCCCATCTAGGATGCTGGCACTACAAGCAGTGACTTTACCTGCTATGCCATAGCACCGACCCCCATCACTGATGTTTGAGTGTTATTATTGTAATCTTCAACATTGCTGAATTTATAACCTCTAATACTTGTGGATTTATTGACCACACACACACACACACATACACACACACACACACATCTATACATGTATTGTCAATAAAAATGTATGATCATGGGCCAGTGCTGTGGCGTAGTAGGCTAAGCCTCCGCATGCAGCACACTGGTATCCCATATGGGCACTGGTTTGTGTCCCAGCTGCTCCTCTTCCTATCCAGCTCTCCACTTATGGCCTGGGAAAGCAGTGGAAGATGGCTCAAGTGCTTGGGCCCCTGCACTCTCATGGGTGACCCAGAGGAACCTCCTGGCTGCAG
This sequence comes from Sylvilagus floridanus, assembly GCA_949820135.1. Classification (NCBI taxonomy): domain Eukaryota; kingdom Metazoa; phylum Chordata; class Mammalia; order Lagomorpha; family Leporidae; genus Sylvilagus; species Sylvilagus floridanus. The sequence goes on along the minus strand of OX463236.1, from coordinate 28,213,503 downwards.
ATCAGCTCAGCTCTGGCCAATACAGCCATTTAGGGAGTGAACCAGCAGATGGAAGAATTTCACACTGTCTCTCCCTCTCTCTGTCCATAATTCTACCTCTCAAATAAATAATAAAATCTTAAAAATATGTATTATCATGTCATCTGTGAATAGTTTTCCTTCTTCCTTGGATGGCTTTTATTTTTGTTTGTCTTTTATCCACCACCTTTGCTGCAATCACCAATTCATTGTGAGTGGCACTGGGGCAAGAAGACATCCTTTCTCTCTCTGTCTGCCTCTGGCTCCCGGGGTCTCTGCCTTTCAAGTGAATAAAAATGGATAATTTAAAAAAATTAGGATCAGATATATGCAGAAGGTAAGTTATAAACATATAGATACTTGGCTTCAAGAAGGAATTTTATAAATCATGTTTCACCCCAGCTTCGCCTTCTGCCCTTTGGTGGTGTAGTGTACTTTTGTCTGTATTATTTTATCTCATGTATTTGAGAGTGGTGGTTTCCACTTGTCATACTTTAAATAATAACCACTTTTTATCTTACCTGAGTTTATAGTTAGCAAGAACTCAGGTGATCATTTAGATTAAGTCATATTAGAAGAGATAGGCAAAAGGTAGAGATGTATAGGAGTAGAATTATATATAGTTTTATTTATTTATTTATTTTTTGACAGGCAGAGTTAGACAGTGAGAGAGAGAGAGAGAGAGAGTGAGAGAGAGAGAAAGGTCTTCCTCTTCCGTTGGTTCACCCCCAAATGGCTGCTATGGCTGGTGCACAGCGCTGATCCTAAGCCAGGGGCCAGGTGCTTTCTCCTGGTCTCCCATGGGGTACAGGGCCCAAGCACTTGGGCCATCCTCCACTGCACTCCTGGGCCACAGCAGAGAGCTGAACTGGAAGAGGAGCAACCAGGACAGAACCCAGCACCCCAACCGGGACTAGAACCCGGGGTGCTGGCGCTGCAGGCAGAGGATTAGCCAAGTAAACTGAGGTGCCTGCCCTATATATAGCTTTTGAAAGAGAGAAAGAAGGGGGAGAGAGAGGGAGGGAGAGAGAGAGAGAGAGAGAGAGAGAGAGAGAGAGAAACTCCCATCTACCAGTCCACACCCAGAATGACTGCAATGGCTGAGATTAAGCTGGACCAAAGACAGGAGCTGAGTAATCAATCCAAGTCTTCCATGTAGTCGGATGAAATCAGTAACTCGAGTTGATGCTACCATCCAGGGCTTGCATCAGGAGGATTATGAAAATATTTTACATTTAGATGAAGAATATAGCATCATTTTTTCTGTTGAAATTTATTGTTCCAGTTTAAAAAGTGACTTTTTAAAATCTTTCACTTAGATATCCAAACTTCACTTATCATTAAATTTGGCATTTTTGAGTGTTGCCATAGAAGGAAGGATAGTATTTTTCAGAGTAAAATTGTTCCTAGTAACATAAAAGGAACAGATTTTTGTACTTCATACTTAAAACTCCAGGCATATAATGATATGTCCCTCCCTCCCTCCTCCTTCCTTCTTTTATTTTTTTGGAAAGTGTCTAGAAATGACATTTGACGTCATGGATCACATACTTTCAGGTTCCCTGGTTTGTATTTAAATTTGTTCTGGCATGGACAATGAAATTATTTGAAGGTTAGGCTGAAGTAAGATACTATTTTTTTCTCTTAAAAGGACAGAAAGCAGAGTATATTATTTTTCTTTGCTTTTCTCAGATCTTTAACAGAAGAATTTCCCATTTCAGGGTTCAAGGATCTTAAAAGGGCTCCTTACTTTAGATAATTACTTCTTCAAATAAATTTTGCCCATTAATTTCCATTGGGATTGAACGTGTTCACTTGTCATTCAGTGCATACCTGGAGAATAACTTTGCTATGTATCTGCTGACATTCATTTCACTTGTTAATTCTGATGGGAAATAAAGATAACCTTTTCCCTAAGCTACTAACTTGCTGAAATTTCTCCCACTAGAAATTTCATTTTTTAATATGACGAGCAAAATTCTCAATATTTACTTATGTCATAAATTATTATATTAACCTTAGACAGGCCTTGAAGCTTCTGATAAATTCTTTTCCAATAGCAGTGTTCTTATATGTTTTTCCTTGCAGGTAGAAAAAAATATTTTTATAGTCCTCCTCTCTCATTTTTCCTTTGAAATAATTTCTAGAATATCTCAGCGAATTTGGGCTATTTCTCTCTATATATGAGCAAATAATACCAGTTTGTGTTTATATATAAAAAAGTAATGTTAATCTCTAAACTAACAAATACATATCAGTGCTTGCCCAAAAATTTATCTTATTTTTATGCTTTTTTTCTACTTTCAACCTTATGAGTAAATGCAACTTTTAGCTTTCATTTTCTACCCTTTTTCACACCAAGTTGGTGAGGGTGAGAAAGACAAAATTGTGAAGGCCCCTCTCTCAAAACTGACATTTATCCTAAAGTACCTACGTGGAGCCACCTTGTGGCACAGTGGGTTAAGTTGCCATGCACAACACTGGCATCTCATATAGGAGTACCAGTTGAAGTCCCAGCTGCTTTGTTTCCAATCAGGTTCCTTGCTAGTGCACTTCAGAATGCAGTATATGGTGGCCCAAATTCTTGGGCTCCTGGGACCAATGTGGGAGACCCACATGGAGTTCTTGGCTCCAGGCTTTGACCTGGCACAGTCCCAGTTTTTGCAGCCATTTCAAGGGTGAATCAGTAGATGGAAGATTCTCTCTCTCTCTCACTCTCTCTGTCTCTCCCCCACCCCATTCATTCTGTAACTCTGCTTTTCAATTATATAAAGCAAATATTAAAAAAATAAAAAGTACTTCACAATGATGAATAATCAAAAAATTTATTTTTGGTAAACAGGTTTACTGTTTAGCTCTTTTTTCTTTTCCTTTTCGATTTTCTACTGTATAGTTGTGTGAATTTGAGTTACTTCTGATTGGAGTTCCATCTTTTTGTTAGTTCTAGAACATTGAGCTTTACTTTCCTGATAAAATTAAGTTAAAGCATTGTTTTCCAGGAGAAATTTAAGGCATAGCATTGATTTTTCCGACTAGATTCACCTTCAAACATAAACTCACTGGATACTTCATTTACTACAGTAATTTTAAGGCATTTTTTAAATTTGAGAGACAGGGAGACTGACGGACAGACCTGCCGACAGAGCTCCTATCTCCCTGTTTATTCCCTTAATATCTGCAATGGCAGTGCTGGACCAGGGCCAGGGCCAGGAAACATGGATGAGATCCAGGGATGTAATACAGTTCTCCTATATCAATGGCAGGCACCTATCGCCTGTGACCTCCCAGGGTGTGTGTTAGCAGGAAGCTGGGAGCAGGAGCCAGAGCAGGCATCCCAGTGTGGGAGGTTGCCATCTGAACTGCCAAGCTAAATACTTGTCACAGCATAGCAATTTTTTTTGAAAAAAAAATTTATCAACAGAATCATGGTAATCAAGCATAATATTATTTCGTATTTTAACAGAATGAGCAGCATCTTCTGGTTGAGAAGTTAGAATGGGTTCAAAGTTGTAGCAGTTTTGAATATCTCATGACAGGTTGATGTATCCTGCAGTACTTACCTATTCCATGGAGCAAAGGTACCGGAGTCAGAGGGGTCATTTACAAGGAGATATCTTCCATAACACCTTTTATGGTTTGAAGCAGAAGTACAGGTTTTAAAAGACAAGTGATACAAACATCTGCAATTTGGAACTCCTGGGTAACAGGACTAGTACAACGGCTTGGAAGGTTGAACCATTGCTTGGGATGCTACCTTCCATATTAGAGTGAGAATTTGAGTCCTGAATGCTTCGCTTCTGATTCTGCTTCCGGGAAAGCATCCTGGAAGGTAGTAATTGATGTCTCAAACTCTTGAGCCTCTGCCATTCACTTGGAAGGCTCATAGGCAGTTCTGGGCTCCTGATTTCAACCTGGCTCAGCACTGGAAGTTGCAGACATTTGGGGAGTGAACAAGCAGATGAAAGATCTCTCATTGATTCTCTAGCTCTTGCTCTTGCTCTCACTCTCTCATCCTTTAAGCAGATGAAAATTAATCAATACACATTTATAAACACAAAAATGTCAATGAAACAGCATTGGCTGGAAATTGACTTTCATTAACTTTAGTTCTATAGCAAGTATTTCTAATGAAAGATAAGATTACATGTAATATATTGGAGTGAGATGGACATGTTCAGATTTGATGACTGTTTGCAGACTGTCTTCTGCTCTGAGGGTCATTTTTTTTTTCTTCATACTATTTGTCAAACTCTTTTACTTAGTCTAGGGTTAACTTTACTATCATTAAGTAAACTGAAAGTATATCCTTCTAAAAATTTAGAGTGTTAATGGGAGAGGGAGAACAAAGAAGGGTTAGAGCATGGGCAAGATTGAGGATAGGGTGGGAAGTATCAATATGTTCTTAAATTTGTATGTATGTTATACATGAATCTAGTATAACTTAAATGAAATTTTAAAAAAAGATTATTCAAACAGGAAAAGGATGTTAAAGCAATTGAAAAATTTCCTGATCATTTTCAGGAAAACACACACACACATACACACAACCATTTTTCCTTGAATGTCTTCTCCCTTTGCCACTTCTCTGACTAGAGTTTAATATTTCCAGTATTCTCTTTCACTTCTGTCCAAAATTTCAAGGATACCTTTTGATATAAAGCTTTGTAAATGGAAAAGCAAAAATAAAAACATAAATATATGTGGATGCTACTAAAATTGCAAATTTTTACAATAGTGGTTCTGATTTATGATTCCTCAATGTTACCAATATAAAAATTAAAAATTCCGACAATTGTTAGGCATTTGATTTAATTTTGAAAGTGAAGTACCGCTGGCGCTGTGGCTCAACAGGCTAATCCTCCTCCTAGGTGCGCCGGCACCCCAGGATCTAGTGCCGGTTGGGGCGCCCGATTCTGCCCTGGTTGCCCCTCTTCCAGGCCAGCTCTCTGCTGTGGCCAGGGAGTGCAGTGGAGGATGGCCCAAGTGCTTGCGCCATGTACCTCATGGGGTACCAGGATAAGCACCTGGCTCCCGCCATCAGATCAGCGCAGTGCACCGGCCACAGCACGTCGGCTGCGGCGGCCATTGGAGGGTGAACCAACGGCAAAGGAAGACCTTTCTCTCTGTCTCTCTCACTCACTCTCCACTCTGCCTGTCAAAAAAAAAGAACATGAAGAAGTGAAGTACCCCAAAACTCTTTCACATTACTTGAGATGTAAACACTCTCACACACATCCATACACATATACAACTGTAATAAACTTTTGGAATTTTTTTTCATGCTTCTAAATGTAATGGTTATTTTTTATTTCCTAAAAAATCTGTTTTAAAGGTTTATTTATTTATTATTTATTTATTTATTTGAAAGGTGGAACAACAAAGAAAGAGAGAGAGACAGAGAGAGAGAGACTTGCTGTCTGCTGATTCATCCCCACAATGACTGTAAGAACCACATTGGTCCAGGTCAAAGCCAGGAGACTGTAACTCCATCTTGGTCACTCACGTTTGGGACAGGGGCTTAGGCACTTGGACCATCTTCTGCTTATTTCCCAGGAACATTAGCAAGGATCTGGTTTAAAAATCTAGTTGAGACTGGAATAACACTCTGATATGGGTCGCAGGCATACCAAATAGCAGTTTAATGCATTGTTCCATATCACTCAATCCAAAAGTACACATTTTAATATAAAACTCAAGCATTCTTTAAAAAGGAAACTAGGCCGGCGCTGTGTCTCACTAGGCTAATCCTCCGCCTTGCGGCGCCGGCACACCGGGTTCTAGTCCCAGTCGGGGCGCCGGATTCTGTCCCGGTTGCCACTCTTCCAGGCCAACTCTCTGCTGTGGCCAGGGAGTGCGGTGGAGGATGGCCCAAGTGTTTGGGCCCTGCACCCCATGGGAGACCAAGATAAGCACCTGGCTTCTGCAGTCGGATCAGCGTGGTGCGCCGGCTGCAGCGCGCTGGCTGCGAAGGCCATTGGAGGGTGAACCAACGGCAAAGGAAGACCTTTCTCTCTGTCTCTCTCTCTCACTGTCCACTCTGTCTGTCAAAATAAATAAATAAATAAATAAATAGATAGGAAACTAATTAGTTATTGTTGCAAAATATTCTTTTGGTATCCTGCAGCACTGTGTTTAGCCACCACTGACAAAGCAGAAATCCCATATTGGGATGTCAATTCAAGTCTGGCTGTGCACATCTAATCCAGGTTCCTGCTAATGCACCTGGGAAGGCAGTGTAAGATGGCTCAAGTACTAGGGCCCTTGCCATCAATGTGAGATTATGGATGGAGTTCCTTTCAGCTGGCTTTAGCCTGACTAGACCTGCCTAGTGTGGCCATTTGGGGAGTCTGCCAGATTATAGAAAATCCTTCTCTCATTCTGTATGTTTCTCCTTCTCACTCTCTCTCTCTCTCATTCACTCTGCATTTCAAGTAAGTAAATAAATGAATCTTTAAAACTACAATTACTTAAAAAACTGTTGTATATTGAAACTACTGTAGCTTATGCATTATTTTTTTTAGTACGTAGCATTTTTATTTTCTTATTTTTCTTGTTTTTTTTTTTCTGAATTAAAGGATACATTTATTTTAGTGTCCAAAACATTGAAATCCATACATAATGATCTCACAATATGCATTTCCATAAAACTTTTTTTTTCATTTTCAATTCTCTTTATACACAGAAGATCAGTTTAGTATATATTACGTAAAGATTTCAACAATTTGCCCTCACATAGGGACACAAAGTGAAAATACTTTTGGAGTACTAGTTATAGTATTAATTCACAATGTACAGCACATTAAGGACAGAGATCCTACATGATTTTTTTTTAAATAATTGATTAATTTTCTATGCAATTTCCAATTTAACACCAAGATTTTTTAATCATTTCCAATTATCTTTATATACAGAAGATCGATTCAGTATATACTATGTAAAAATTTCATCAGTTTACACCCACACAGAAACAAAGTGTAAAAATACTGTTTCAGTACTAGTAATAGCATTACTTCACATTGGACAACACATTAAGGACAGATCCCTCATGCGACCTAAGTACACAGTGATTCCTGATGTTGATTTAACAATTTGACACTCTTGTTTATGGCGTCAGTAATCTCCCTAGGCTCTAGTCATGAGTTGCCGAGGCTATGGAAGTCTTTAGGGTTTGCCGACTTTGATCTTATTCTGACAGGGTCATAGTCAAAGTGGAAGTTCTCTCCTCCCTTCAGAGAAAGATACCTCCTTCTTTGATGGCCCCGTTCTTTCCACTGGGATCTCACTCACAGAGTTCTTTCATTTAGGTCTTCTTTTTTTTTTTTTTTTCAGGGTGTCTTGGCTTTCCATGCCTAAAATATTCTCATGGGCTCTTGAGCCAGATCTGAATGCCTTAAGGGCTGATTCTGAGGCCAGGGTGCTATTTAGGACATCTGCCATTCTATGAGTCTGCTGTGTATCTAACTTCCCATGTTGGATCATTCTCTCCCTTTTTGATTCTATCAGTTAGTATTAGCAGACACTAGTCTTGTTTGTGTGATCCCTTTGACTCTTAGACCTATCAGTGTGATCAATTGTGAACTGAAATTGATCACTTGGACTAGTGAGATGGCCTTGGTACATGCCACCTTGATGGGATTGTATTGGAATCCCCTGGCACAATTCTAACTCCATCATTTGGGGCAGGTCCGATTGAGTATGTTCCAAATTGTACATCTCCTCCCTCTCTTATTCCCACTCTTATATTTAACAGGGATCACTTTTCAGTTAAATTTAAACACCTAACAATAATTGTTTGTTAATTACAGAGTTCAACCACTAGTACTAGAATAAAAAAAATACTCAAATGGATAAAGTATTACATTGTACAACAACAGTCAGCTTATTCATTATTTTATCAAGCAGGAAGGGACAGGAATATCTTATTGGTTGAGAATAGAATTAAAATAAATATATATTAATCATATGCTTATTATTCAAATCATTACTGAGTTACATATGAAAATACTGATTCATAAGGTAAATCCACATCTCTGGTTCTGACTTGGCCTATAATGATAAAATAATTATAGAAAAGACTTCAGAAAAGAAAAGCATTCTCCAGCATATTGTACATGGTCAGCAAATACTGGTACTGGTACTGTTAACAGTGCAGGTGAGGATGTTTACAATTTCCAGGCGATCTTTTTAAAAAAAAGATGTCACGTGCTTCCAGGGAAGAACAAACAAAAAAAAAAAACAAAGCAAATGAAAATACTAGATACTTTCAAGGGGAAAACAGAAAGATGGCTTCATACATAAATTTTAAGTATAAATAAAACTGACAAAAATTTCAAGCATCATCACAGTGAAAAATGTTTAACTATGAAGAGCAATGCTTGATCTTTTCTTATGTGCTAAACATCTAGAAACTAAAAAGATACCTATACAGAAACCAGAGACCTCTTTTAGTTTCTTAAGTGTAGTCCCATTGACAACAGGTGGTAGTTATGTCAGGTATAATTGTTTGCAGTCATGTCAGAAAAAATACATCTCGATCTATTTAAATATGCGACTATTGAACAACCTCTTAATTTACTTTTCAAAATCAATTCATATGAGCTATTTTTCATTAAATTATGTACTTGGTAAATGGTGAGGCTAAAAGAATCAACTGTCTCAATTTCAATGATATATGTGTCCACAAGAGGAGGAAATTATAAAGCCAGTCAAAAATAGCACTCCAAATACTATTAACCTATTTTTATTGAAGGTGTACTTTAAGGGAAATATCAATATAAAGAAAAGCAAAAAATAATCAACAATCTGCATTCAAAAAGATATATATATATATATATATAGCTATATAATCATATACGTGCCATAGTAATGATTATTGTATCAATTATTTATTGACTATTAGAAACAATCATATTATTTGATTATTTATTATGACAAGCATACTTCCTTTTAATGTGCTTTACTTAAATGTACTTCACAGATACTGCAATTTTTGCAAATTAAAGGTTAATTACACCTCTGCATTGAATAAGTCTATTGGAACCGTATTTCCAACAGGGTGTGCTCCCTCCCTGAATCTGCATCACGTTTTGGTATTTCTCTCAATATTTCAAAATTTTCCTTTTTTTCACATGCTATGGTGATTTGGAATCAGTGATCTTTCATATGATTGTTTTAATTGTTCGGGAGAATTTAGCTGATTAATATGTGTGCTCTGACTGCCTCATCAACCAGATGTTTCCTTTTCTCTCCCTCTTCCCATCACAGTTGCCTATTCTATGAGATCCAACAACATTGAAAGTAGGCCATAGCCCAACCTTTATCTCTGAGTATTCAAATGAAAGGTAATACATTTTTTAAAAAATTAGCAAAGATCAAGCTTACTGAGGAAAAAACTCTGAAAACTGAGATATGCTACATTGTAGGTTTCTTGCATTAGTTATACAAGTTGTGAATGCAATGGAAAAGTTCTTGAAGAAGCTAAAATTACTACCCCAGTGATGGTAACATATTATTGCTGATGTGGGGAAAGTTTTAGTGGTCTAGATAAAGCAAATCAATTACAACATTTCCTTAAGCCAAATACTAATCTACAGCAAGAACCTAACTCTCTTCGTTTTTATGAAGGGTGAGAAAAGCAAGGGAAGCAAAAGAAACCCATAATGTTCTAAGATTTGATTTCTGAGACTTCAGGAAAGAAGGCATCTCCATAACACAAAAGTGCAAGGTGAGGGGCCAGTGCTGTGGCAAAGCAGGTAAAGCCACTGTCTGTAGTGCCTGCATCGCATATGGAAGCCTTTGAGAGATCCGGATGCTCCACTTCATAGCAGCTCTCTGCTATGGTTGGGGAAAACAGCAGAACACGGTACTTGTGCTTGGGCATCTGCCCCCATGTGGAATACCCAGAAGAAGCTTCTGGCTCTTGGCTTCAGATTGGCCCAGCTCCAGCTGTTGAAGCCATCTGGGGAGTAAACTAGTGAATAGAAGATGGAGCACGCTCTATCCTTCTCTCTCTCTCTCCCTCTCTCTCTCTCTCCCTCTTTCTCTCTCTCTCTCTCTCTCTCTCTCTCTCTCTCTCTCTCACACACACACACACACTCTTACTGTCTCAACCTCAGCTTCTGCCTCTCTGTAACTCTGCCCCTCAAAAAATAAATAAATCTTTTTAAAAAAGTGCAAGGTGAAAGAGCAAATGCTGATGTAGAAGCTGTAGCAAGTTACCCTCAAGATCTAACTTTTAAGTGAAGGTGGCCACACTAATCTACAGATTTTTAGTGTAGATAAAATAGCCTTATATTGGAGGAAGATATCATCTAGGGATTTTCATAGCTATAAAGAAGTTAGCATCTTGCTTCAAAGCTTCAAAGAATAGCCTGATTCTATTGATAGAGAGGACTTTAGCTGGTGATTTTAAGTTGAAGCCAATGCTCATTTAGAAAATCATAAGACATTTAAGAAATACATGAAATATACTCATCTGTGCTCTATAAGAAAAATGACAAATCTTAGATGACAGCATATTCTATTTACAACATGACATTCTAAATATTTTAAGCTGACTTTTGAGGCCCATTGCTCAGAAATGAAAAAGTTCTTTTCGAAAATATTATCATTGATTTACAATGCACCTGGTCCCCCATGAACTGTGATGTAGATTCTTAACAATATTAACGAAATTGATGTCATTTCTTGTCTGCTGACACAACATCCATCATGTAGCCCATGAATCAAAGAGTAAATTAGACTTTTAATCTTATTTAAGAAATACATTTTGTAAAGATATAGCTTCCATAGAATGTGATTCCTCTGAATGATTTGAGCAAAGTAAACTGAAAATTTTGAGGGAAGTATTCACCATTCTAGTGTTCCAAATAACAACAGAGTTAGAAAGAAATTGCTTCCTGACCTTATGCACAATGTTGAGTGGTTTGATTCTTCAAGGAGAAACGTGGTAGAAACATCCAGAGAACTAGAACTAGTAATAAATCCGGGGATGTGGCTGAATTGGTGCAATCTCATGATAAAACTTCAATGTCGCTTCTAATGAATCATAATCATAATGAATCATAAAAAGAGAGTTGTGTACTGAAATAGGTGTACTCATGTTGAAGATTAGGGAACAAGAGAAGGTTTGGAATACTCTACAAACTTAGTTGATAAAGAGTGGCAGAGCTCAAGTGTTTGGATTCCAATTTAGAAAGAAATCCTACTGTGGGTAGAATTGTTATCTAAGCACAATACATGCTATAGACACATCGCTCATGAAATGGAGAGTCAAACATGTGACAAATTCACTGTTGTCTTACATTAAGAAAATTGCCACTAGCACTTGACCTTTGGCAACCATAATTCTGGCCATCTGCCATCAACTTGGAGGCAATGTAGTCCACCAGAAAAAAAGTGTATTTTCTGTTGAAGGCTCAGATGATGTGAGCATTTTAATCAATACATAATGTCTATAATAGATAAAGGTCATTGTACATTAATAGACTGTAATAGAGTATAAATAAAAATTTTGTTGCAAAAGGTAACCAAGAAATTGTGTGGCTTACTCTATTGTGATAATTATTTTGTTATTGGTGATCTAGAAACAAACCCACATTGTTTTTGGAGTTTACCTGTATTGTCCTCCCAAAGACAGTAGCTTCACAACTACTGCATAGAGTTCATAAACTGCTCATCTTGCCATACACTGACTTCAAATGCAAGAACTAGAACATAAATTTAATATAAATTTAGTTGTAGTGAAAGAACTGTGCCCCACACTGATTTGTTCCTGAACAAGCTAGTTATATTAATTGTATTAATATAATATTATATTAATTACCATACTACACTGCAGACGGCTTAAAATGTTCTTTATTTGTTCTTTGAACAGAAATCCTACCAATTACTTATCTGCATCTAAGAAGCTTCTTTTTGGGGCTGGGATTGTGGTTCAGTAGGTTAGGCTGACATTTGCACTGGTAGCTTTTCATGTAAGAGTGCTGATTTGAGTGCTGCCTGTTTCACTTCATATCCAGATCCCTATTAATGAGCTTGGGTTCGTGGCAAAGAATTTTTTTCATCCAGGTGGAAGACCTGAATGGAATTGCTGGCTCCTGGCATTGGCCTGGCCCAACCCTGACTTTTGTGACCTTTTGGGGAGTCTACCAGTGAATGGGAGTTCCCTCTCTGTGTCTCTCTCTCTGACACTTTGGCTTTCAAATACAATAAACAAATTTTCAAAAAATCTCCTCTAGACATAGGCAAAAACAATTTCAGTGCCTTTTAGATTTAAAAAGGGTGAATCTAAGATCTTGATATTTGGGGCTCAAATCATATTTTTATTCAACTTATGCTGGCTTTGAAGAAGCAAGTTTTGTACAGACCTATAGAGAAGGAAGTGTCAAGGCAATGAGGGCAGAAAACAGTTCATAGCTGAAAGGAAAGGGATAGATTCAAGCTGGACACTTGCAAGAATTGAACGCTGTCTGCCAATTTGAGCTCAGAAGAGATTCTCCTCCAGCAGTACTTGTCAGAGGAGCCACGCTGCGATGTCATTGTGATTGCAGTCTTGCAGAGAATCTAGTTATGCCATGCTTAGATTACAGACCCACAAACACTGTGACCTGATAAACTCTGTAATGGCTTTATGCAGCTAGCTTTGTAGTCCTATTACTACACATCAAGAGTTAACTAATGCATATATATTTACTATTCTAATAGGTTCTGTGTAGGTATATTCTAATTACTCCACAATTGGAAAAAATAAACAGAAAGTGCCTTAAAAGACTCACTGTGGACTTGGGCTATAAGTTCTGAAAGTCGTCTGGACTATCTCATCTCGACAAGTTTCTACTTTGAAAGTAGGGCCAGCGTGATGTTGTAAGCTTACATGACTAGGTGCAATTAGGAGACAGACTGTAGACACTACCAAATACCTGGTGAACCTTCATTTTGGTAAAAGAGCAAAGATGTTTCTAGACAACTTGATGAGAAAGATTAAAAATATAATTTGGGAAGCATTGAGATTCTTCTAGAGACCAGGCTTACATTTATTTTTTTCCAACCGTTTCTGGGCATGTAAGCTGACTTAAGTCTGAAGCTTTGTTGAGGTACTGTAACTTGTTTTGTTACTGAAATAAGACTTGTGTGAACTGGACCTAAGATTTTTCTTATACAGACAAAGTAATCATTTATAAGTGTGCTCATTTGTTGCCTTAGGTCTCTGGAAATCAAAATAATCTTATTACTCTGACATTTCTGCTGTTCATTATAGTAACCATGACCACCCTGCTTTGTTTTTGACCATTCACTTCCTTCACTTAACACTGACACTCATGGTCCTGTTATTTCTCTTATTTTTAAATGCCTTGATTTGATGATATATACTCACTCTATAACTCAGCATCTACAAGCAAAGTCATAGTAGATTCCTTCATGAATGCTGGGGCTCCCATCACAGATGTGTTATTCTCAGTTGTGGTGGAAAGTGTGCTCCTACTTGGGTATTTGAGGATATCTTACATGATAAATTATCTGTAACACTCCATCCTCCTTAATCCTCAGAATCCATATTTTATGCTATACTAACTTTGAATAAATTATCTATTGTATAATAATTTTACCACAAAAATGATTAAATTAAAACAAGAAACGTTTATTATCTCATGGTTTCTGAAGATCAGAAATCTCAGCATGTCTTAGTTTGGTCCCATGTAAAGCTGTAATCAAGATGTTGAGTGGGATTTTCATCTCAACTTAAGCTCAAACGAAGAAAAGTCTAATTCTTCGATCAAATGGCTTTTCATAGAGGGACTGAACTCTCATCTCCAGCCACCTAATTGCCAGCGATTGTTTGACTTAATATCTTAGAGTCAATCTTCGTTATGCTTGAGATTTTTCACCTCCTAATTTAGACTTTGCTATGTTTTTCATGCCCATTTTTTTTTCTTGCAACACTTTCTAAATATCATTCTTAGTTTTTGAAATCTTGATGTTGGCATGAAAAATTGTAGTGAAAGTAAAATCCTTCCATTCGAAATGATAGAAACACAAATCAAAGTAGCACACACCAAAATAGAGATTAATTGGCTAGCTAACTTGGAAATACTGGAAAGGAATTGCTCTTATACAAGGAAGAAATTGGAGACATAATTATCATTAAGATTGTGGGTGCATGGATGCACATGCATATTTCTAAGTTTTCTTTTAATTGATGGCTTTACTCTCTGTTACCATAGATCAGAAAGCCTGGGTGTTTTGGCCACATCATTTTTATCATAATTTCAAAAGCATATTTTATTGTTCTTTAAGTTACAAGTCTACCTTGCCTGGTATTATCATTGACACCATTTAGATTATTTTTAATCTTTTGAAAGAAATGCCTTGTGATTTTGCAATTGATAGCCTCATAACAAATGTATAAGGACTAGGGGTTATCTCTGAAGAAGTTAGCAGTGGTTTCTGTGGCAAAGGTGAACACAACCTCTACATAGGTGTCTCTTTGCTGTAAAAAGTCTGTCTATTGATACCTTTTTGATCCTTTAAAGGATTTGGCAACCTTATCACGATATCTAACCCATTATATCCATAATGCTCAGATCTGTCTTGACCTATTTGTGAACTGCGGTAGGCAGAAACAGAATGCCTGTATTGTAATTAACCCGTATTTACCTTTCCAAGACAATCCCAATCTCTGATAAGTTTCATGCTGCGTCAGTTGAATTTTCAGAGGATACCTTCTATGTATTTAATATTTTCATCACCTTTAATTTTAAATTTTCAATAATAATAATATTATAAAAGTAGTCAAAGCAGGTTGCTTTTTTTTTAATTCCAAAAAATCACTAAAACAGTGATATATTTTTGTTAACTAATCAATAGCACAGTTTTAAATCTTTGTGGATTGACTATGAAATCCTTAGAGGGTGAGAATCATGTCTTTCTTTTTTAAAATTTTAATTTATTAATTTATTTGAAAGGCTGAGTTACAAATAGGCAGAGACAGAGAGAGATCAAGAGAGAGAGATCTTCTATTTACTGGATCACTCCCCAAATGGCCACAACGGCCAGAGCTGGTCTGATGCAAAGCTAGGAGCCAAGATCTTCCTCCAGTCTTCACACATTTGTACAGGGGCTTAACTTAGGCCATCCTCTACTACTTTCCCAAGCCACAGCAGAGAGCTGGAAGGGAAGTGCAGCAGCCGAGACTTGAACTGGCACCCACATGGGATACTGGCACTGCAGGTGGCAGCTTTACCCGCTGTGCCACTGTGCTGACCCCAAGACTCATGTTCTCTAACTTAGGTTCTC
This sequence comes from Sylvilagus floridanus, assembly GCA_949820135.1. Taxonomy (NCBI): domain Eukaryota; kingdom Metazoa; phylum Chordata; class Mammalia; order Lagomorpha; family Leporidae; genus Sylvilagus; species Sylvilagus floridanus. The sequence continues at coordinate 28,198,191 of OX463236.1, read as the reverse complement.
CCTGTTAACAAATGAAGTTACATTAATATGTTAAATCCAATATATATTTATATATAGATATTAGATATAGATCCACATATGTAAATATAAATCTGAAAGATGAGAGAGATAGAGATACCATAATAGAAATGGACATAAAGATGAGCAAATGTTCTTACTCATCTTTCACTTGAGATCATTTCAGTGCCTGATTATTCAAACTAATCTTCTGCCTCCATCAGGATTTTATTCCTGGTTGTCAGAAGAAAAAGGAAAAGGATTCAGGGCACAGGAAATTTTTGATGACTTTTTGGTAAGTACTTAAGGTTATAATATGTAGTTGAAACAACTGCAAAGAGTCCCATTAGCACATTTATAATAAATTTAAATTAAATTGTGCAAATTCATCATTAAATAATTTCTTTTGAGGACCATTTTTTACTTTTATAGGGACTGCAAGAGGTGATCCATTATCCTTGTTTCATTGGACCTTGCATGTACCATTCTGCAGTGACTTAAAAAATACTTCATAACCTTGGAGGGGTGGGTATACTACTTCACAAAGTAGTAAACAGGGCTCTCATGCCTTTCTTACCTATTTTGGATCTGGTCCAATATGGCACAACACTATCATATAAGCTTCTCAAGCACATGTGTGGTTTGTTGTAACCAAATCTATGTTGAAATGTAATTAGTATCTGTGCAGTTCTTTTACTGCACACTTTTTGAATACTGGGGACTACAAGATTTCAATTAATTTCTTTTTTTTTTTTTTCTGTTCAGTGGGATGGGAATGAAAAAACTATGGCTTACTGAAAATTTCTAATGAGTCAATTTGTTAAACTCCATTTACCCTAATTTTCCATATTCTCTTCAACTGTCTCTTTTAAAAACCTTGTATTAGCTTTTATCACCACGCTTTCCCAAGAAATGCCATGTTTCTTATACTCTCAGTTATCTTACTTGGTTTACAGTCTCTAAACATCACAATTTGTAGTGGATTTCCTTTTATTTTTCTAACTTTATGTGGTAATAAGAAAGACCCCAGATTCATAATTGGGATGAAGAAAACTATTGTTTCATGTTTAATTACTCATTTTTAATAGTATCCCATTTTATAGCTATGCCTTCATTTGCTTATGGATCTTTCTTGACAGGCACTTAAGATTTCTGTTTAGTTTTGAGCTATTATAGACAGTGTTACATGGAGATTCTTCTGCATGTTCTTGAATGTATATAGTTGCACATTAATCTTGAATAGAACAGAATATTCAAGTTCCCTATGTAGATACACATTCAATTTAGTAAACATTGATAAAGGTGTTATTAATCTATGTAATCCAAACTATAGTTTATGAAAGCTCAACTAGCTTATTGCCTAACTTGGTTATTTTGCTTATTAATTTCTTCCTTTTTTCTGCCTTAACTAAGATTTCTGTGTGGAATGACTATATTTTTTTACATGTTACTTCTTTCTTTTTTAATATAAGATAGGTTGTGGATATTTGCAGTGTACAATCAGATGACTGCATAGTTTTTGGAATAATTAACACACAGCTTCATATATGTATCTTTTTATGAAAATACTTACAATCCACTTTTTTGGGCCAAGGACTTGAACAATGTTTTTCTGCCTTCCTAGGAGTATTAGCAGCGATCTGAATTTAAAAAATAGCATCTTGTACTCAAACCAGTGCATTAATATGGGATGCCAGCATTACAATCGATGGTTAACCAATCATACTACAATTGTAAGAATGGCCAAGGGCTGATGAACTTTTAATTTTTGCTTTTCTTAGAAAACCTTTATTTCAGTTTCATTTGCGCAAAAAGATTTGTACTGAGTATTTTTTTGTAAATTTCAGAACACTTTCTTCACCTCTATGTATTTAAACATTAATAATAGATATTCTGTTTTATTTTTCTAATAATTCACTGTCCAGGTCTATACTAATGTATTTTATTTGTTTTTTTCTTGATTTTATACAATAATGTTATTTTTAAAATTTTTCCCATGGTTATATTTTTTAAATTTAAACATTTTCTATTAGTGCTAAACAGTATCAATATTTACCTATTGAGGCTCCAGATTATATATTTTTCTGTAGAATAGTGGTTCTTCATGTTATTGAATTTGCTCTTCTATGACATTAGGGAAAGAAAAAAAAATCAGAGTGATTTTTAAAATTTCATACAAACAACACAATTCTTCTATCACATACTCTTGCAAGACATCAACTGGGTGTCCTGCATGTGGATCAATTCTAAATGATTTGCTGGAAGTTAGAGTATGAGCCCAGAGTTTGAGCACTCAGTTGAACAAGATTGACCATGCTTCAGGTTCCAATCACAAAAAAAGGGGCATCTATAATTCTTATTTAGTATAAATCAGGATTCCCATGATGTCCTTCTTGGATTCTATTAGTTTGCTATAATGGCTTTCAAAACTCAGAGTAATCTTATGATTACTGTTTTATGTTGAAGATTATGATAAGTGACATAAATGAATAGCCCGTTGGAAGAATTGCTTGGGCCAAGGCCTGATGGAAGAGCTGAGCTACGTAGGTCCCCGCCAACCCACCTCAGGCTCTTCCACCTATTTGCAACCTGAAAATTCTCTTAACAATATAGTTCAGGAATTCTCTGGAAGTTTCATCACATGGTCGTGATTAATTATTAAGTTCATTTCCATCTCTTTTTCCTTCTTTGGAAATGAAGACAGGAGATATGAAAGCTCAAAGATAATATCATGATTTGGTCTTTCTGATAACTGGCTTCCATTCATGAGCTTCCATCCAAGGGTTGCCTCACTGAAGCAATAAGTGTTCCTATAAGTGTTCCTGAATGTGCCTATTACTCAGGAAATTACCAAGATCTTAGAGGATCTAGGTTAGGAGCCAGGGCAGAGACCAAATATTACAAGGCAAGCGTCTCCTAGTCCCTTTACACTCAGGAAGTTATGAGGATTTTGGAAGCTCTGTGCTAAGGACTGGGGCACAGGGATCAAGATGCAAATTCCCAATTATTTTACAGGAGATAATTAGGAATGTCTGGGCACAATTTAAAACAAAAATAGCAATCTTTTACATAAAGCCCAAGACTACTGCTTGGCCTCCTACAATATACATGCCCATTCTGCCTAAGGGGAAAAAAGGTAGTGCTGAGGTGTGAAATTATATACTAAGGATAACTCTTTACTTTGTTAAAAAAAAAAAAGAAGAATTGATTGTGAGCACATCAGTCTGATCAAGGCCATGATAAGTTCTACAGTATTTCCATAAGTGTGAATGGTATGTGTGTGTGGAGGGGAGAGGTGAATGAGTATGATATTCCCCTTATCCTGCACCAGTGAAATTGTAGTCATTCATCCCTGATGACAGGGAAAGAGATGGAAAATGCAGTGTGAAATTAACCTATCATCTCATCATTTTAAACATAAGCCTGTTCCAATCTCAACCTCTGTGTTATATGATTTCTATATATTTCTTAAAATGTGCCCCAAAATTATTGAAGCATCAAATAAATAATTCCTAACACTGATCAATAAAAATTTAAAGAAGCCTACTTTTATTTGAAAAGTGCAATCGTTATCATTCACCATTGTTTCCAGGGTTTTATTTCAATTGACCTTGAATCATAATAGTCCATGGGAGTCTTGATCATGCTGACCTTGGGCAGAACAACAAGTTGGTTCATTATACTGGCTGCATCAACGAAATCAGATAGAGTTAACAGGAAGGGTCACATATACTAAAATGCCGTAGAGAGACACTATGAAACCAGAATATGGAATATTAAGTCACATGAAGGTCTAGGGGCTTGCTATATTGATAATGTCCTAACCAGTTTGTTGTAATGCCACAAATTTTTACAGCACCTCTAAGATAAACTACATCTTGTAGCAGTATAGATTTCCTAAGAGTAAAGGAGTATACACAATGCTCAGTGATTTGGAGATATTATTAATGTATAAAAGATTGCTATTGGGACATTAGACAATTTATTAGGTGACAGAGGTGTCCATGAATTCTCTGTGAGACTCAGAGCAAGAAAGGAATCTGCAGAGTCAGCAGTAGTATAAGTAAACCTGCTAATTGGGCCACATGACTCCAAAAGATTTATTGATTTTGGAATAAACTATGCTGAATAATAGTCCCACATGGAGGTTTTTTCAAGTCCATTCATGAGATCTGTAACACAAATTTTGGAATTCCCTAATAAGTCCATAGTTTTGCAGCTGAGAGGTATATGTCATTAGAGCAATAGACTCATCAAGTGCCCAAACACACATGTATTCATACCTACAAACAAACCTTTTCACATTTGAAAAATCAGACCTTTATTTATTTATTTGTATGCATTTCATAAATAGAAACATAATAATTCTTCCCACCGAAATTGCCCTCTCACCCACACTCCCACCCTTCTTCCCTTTCCCTCTCCTGTTCCCAGTCTTGTTTTTACTAAGATCTATTTTATTTAACTTTATACACAGAAGATTAACTCTATTCTAGGTAAAGAGTTAAAGAACAAGAAAAAAAATAAAAACAAAAATTGTTTCTCAACAGTCCAGACAGGGGCTATTCAAAGTGATTGCATTTCAAATGTAATTTCACTTTAAAAAATTATCTTTAAAGAAGACCCCAAGAATTATACATATTTTGACAGCATTTAGACATATTTTTCACTTATATGACATTAGAATATCCTCTACTTAATACACTAAACAAAGTAGTTCTTTGAGAGCAAGTTTTACTATTAAGTTTCGTAATACAACTCTTCAAGGACCAAGGTCCTGCATGGGAAGTTAGTGCACAGTGACTCCTGTTGTTTATTTAACAATTTACATGATCTCAGCGATCACCCAAGGTTCTTGAAATGAGCTGCCTAGGCTGTGGAAGACTTTTGTATCCATAAACTCCTTCAGAATGTCAACAAAGCCATAAGCAAAGTGGAAGTTCTCTCTTCCCTTCAGAGAAAAGTGCATCCTTATTTGGTGGCTGCTTCTTTCCACTGGGATCTCACCCACAGAGTTCCTTCATGTAGAACATTGTGTGCCAATTTGTCTTTGCTTTCCATGGTTGAAATTCTCCCCTGGGCTTTTCAGCCAGACTTTTTGTACCTCCATCCATGTTTATCACAGCTTAATTCACAATAGCAAAGACATGGAAGCCACCCAAATGTCTGTCAACTGAAGAATAGATAAAGAAATTATGAGATGTGAACACTGTGGAATACTACATAGGAGTAAAAATAAAATCTGATCATTTGCAACAAAATGGATGAAACTGGAATACATCATACTTAGTGAAATAAGCCAGTCCCAAAAGGACAAATGCCGTATGTTCTTCCTGATCTGTGATAACTAATAGAGCACCTAAAAGGAAGACAACCTGTAGAAGTGAAAACGTCACTATGAGGAGCAATGACTTTGAACAGTTCTTGTCTTAGCTGTTGAGGAACAGTTTTTTATTATTATATTTTTTTCTTTTCCTTTATCATATTATCCTTATCTTTCTTTATTTCATACTAATCATTGAACTCTTAACAGAGTTAACCATATGTGTATAAAGGCAACAGAAAATAGATCTTAGTAGAAAATAAGAGTGATAAAAAGAGGAGGAAGAGGCAGAAGGTGGGATTGTGGGTAGGAGGGTGGTCACATTGGGAAGAATTACCAAGATCCCAATGTGGTAATTATGAAATGTATGACTTTTGTAACTGTAAAGTAGTATAGTTCTGCGTGCATTCCTGTGGACTTACTTCTAAGGTTACAGTTTAAAAACTTGCCATGGGTATCCAAATTCCCGTATATTGTGTGGTAAAAATAGCATTTCAAGTATTATAGAGAGCATATGGATAGGCTTAAGCATTAAAGTGATCATATAGATAGGATCAAGTGTTAAAGTGATCATATAAATACAACCAAATGTTCAGTAATAATAAAGGACAGAATTAAAAAGGAGTGAAGGTTCCAACATGGGAAGCAGTCCATACTTCAGACTCAGAGAATGGCAATTACCTTATTAGCACTCTGACCTCAAAATCAGCTATTGATATACACACAGCATTTTACTGGTGGGATTTTATGTTTCTCATGGATATGATCACACTGATTACACAAATTGTTATTAACACTGTTTTTTTTAACTTTTATTTAGAGTATAAATTTCCAAGGTACAACTTATGGATTACAATGGCTTTCCCCTCATACTTTCCCTCCTCCCTCGCAACCCTCCCCCCTTACCCGATCCCTCCACCCTTTCATTCACATTCAAACCTATGTTTATTTGGCCTTTTTTTTAAAGATTTATGTATGTATATATGTATGTATGTATGTATTTAAGAAGTAGCATTACAGACAGAGGGAGAGACAGAGTAAAAGGTCTTCCATCTGGTGGTTCACTCCCCAAATGACAGCAATAGCTGGAGCATAGCTCATCTGAAGCCAAAAGCCAGGAGCTTCTTCCAGGTTTTCCATGTGGATGCAGGGGCCCAAACACTTGGACCACCTTCCACAGCTTGTCCAGGCCTTAAGCAAAGCTGGTTCAGAAGAGGAGTAGCCGGGACATGAACTGGCACCCATATGTGAAGCTGGCTCCACAGGTGGAGGCTTAACCTACTACACCAAAGTGCCAGCCCTGGCCTTTCCTTTCTACATTTAATTCCAACCTTTATATCAGTCAGAATTTGATATGCCTTTCATAATATTTGATTCACTGTGGATTCCCATGGAAGACCATGAACAGCCAAATCTCCACAATGACTTAAAACAGAGGTTTAGTGGAATCTTAATTAGAGTTGTTATACATGATATAAATCAATAACTGATATAAAAATCCTTCCCCAGCCTCCATTTCAGACTTTTCTTTAGACTAATCACACTTCACCTGGTATGAATTACTTGCCATGTCTGATAAACAGAAACCTATGACCTTTTTTTAATCTTAGTGGTTTTCCCAATACACCTTAACTGATTTAATCATACATTAGGAACATTCTGTATATCCTACTTTTTACATCAAAAATATATACTTTAGGCCGGCGCCGTGGCTCAACAGGCTAATCCTCCGCCTTGCGGCGCCGGCACACCGGGTTCTAGTCCCGGTCGGGGCACCGGATTCTGTCCCGGTTGCCCCTCTTCCAGGCCAGCCCTCTGCTGTGGCCCGTGAGTGCAGTGGAGGATGGCCCAAGTGCTTGGGCCCTGCACCCCATGGGGAGACCAGGAAAAGCACCTGGCTCCTGGCTCCTGCCATCGGACGATCGCGGTGCGCCGGCTGCCTCGCGCCGTCCGCGGCGGCCATTGGAGGGTGAACCAACGGCAAAAGGAAGACCTTTCTGTCTGTCTCTCTCTCTCTCACTGTCCACTCTGCCTGTCAAAAATAAAAAAAATAAATATATATATATATATACTTTAGCCACGAAAGCACTTACTTCTATAGGAATTTCTCAAAATCCTAAGATTAACAATGACAGTCACAGTGGGATGCACTTCACCAATGCAATAGATAACAATATAAAACATGATGAATTACTATTTTATTTGCAACAAGTTTGAAATAGCTTTTCTTTCAAGACAAGATCACTTGTGCTAAGACATTAAAGAAAACAATGGGTGCTTTGATCCATTTATGAATATAACATTTTTCAATCATGTCAGAGACAAGGAGACTTAAAGAGAGGAAACTTCAAGACTAATACAAATGACAATTATTTGTCAGCTAATGATTCTAAAGCTTAATCCATTGTTAGTTTTAAAGTGATCAAAACATTTGTGCTTTGTATTTCAACTTGAAAGCTCTACCATAGATTTGATTTCAGGTTAAAATATTGTTGTAATACAAACAAATATAATAAAAATTGAATTTTTTCCTGTTTGAATTGGTAGTTATTTATTTATATGATAAGTAAAATGAGTTCCATTATGATAATGTATAATGACTGTATCCTCAGTTAACACATGTGGATTTTGTTTGTAAAATAGGTTGAAAATATGATGTCTCCATTATATTTACATAAAAAGAAGTGAGAATCCCTTCCTGAAGATATGATATGTTCTAACCTAAAGAAAAGTCATTGAAGCAGAGTCTTATCTGATATACTGGTGAGGTAAGCTTGGGTTCTAAAGGGATCTGGTTGCATAAAGTGATTCAGCTTCAGAAAATCATTCTCTTGAAGAGCAGCATATTGTCTATCAATACAGCCACTGAAACAGTTTTGCCTCCATTTCTGAACAGAATGTAGCTCATTTGCTGAGCACCAGAAAGCCAGTTGGCTGAAGTTTAGAATCCATACCCTAAGAAAAACCTACTTAAATATTTATGTAAATAAACCACTGTCCATGTTCTGAAAAGCCCCTACTTTGTAGAGGTTTGCAGAAACTACAACCTGCTAAAGGAACAGTACATTCACTTCTCCTATCTTATTCACTCCAGGGCCATATGCTCAGTTATTGAAATGATAGGAAGAAGAGCATTTGGTATTCAAAAATGTTCTGCATCTCTTGTCTCTTTCTTTTCCCTCTTGCATATTAATAAATTGTATGTATGACATTTTTCCAAAGTGATATCAATGTTCGCCTTGGGTTTTATGTAGTTTTTGTTTTGAGGATATTTTAGTGCCTGTAAGCTACATAAAGACCAATAGTTCTCAAATCTGATGAATAAATGAGAATATATCAGGGAGCTGGAAGACATCTGTGATGTTTAAATTCCATCTTAAATATTCCTGTTCTATGGTAAGCCTATTTCATATGCCCAGGAGTGCTTCTTCTTACTCTCAATCATTTTTCTTTTTAATATTTTGTTCATTTTAATCAGCCGGCAGGATTGAAACCCATTGGTATAAGAACTCTACATATGCAATGTGAGAGGGGAACATATTTTCAATTGCCAACATGAAGATGTGAGACAGATACCACATTTCAGAGATGCACATGCAAACTGGCACATGGGCCACGTAGACTAAAAATCATATTCTACAGAAAGTGTTATTTTGATTCTGTTTTGAGCTTTAAATTACTTAAATAATTAAATTAGTTCAATTCTAATTAGCTTTTATCTACATAGCAACACACAAGGACAGATAATCAACAATAAATTATTCACAGAAGAAAATTATTTATTTTAGCTATAAATGTTAACCCAAATGGAAAGACCAAACCATGCAGCAGGAAAGGACTTATGGCTATTATACTTTTGTGTAAACACTTCATCATTATGAGTCCAAACTATTTCAATTTCTCTTGTGTAAATTACTAAATGATTAATTATCAATGTCACTTGATCCCCATTTGAATAACTTTGTGAACTTGAATAAAATTTCTAGCCACAATTTTCTTTTTCTGCGTTGACAGTTTCATTTAATTAAAACTCTCTGGAGTTCTGGCACAATCTGTAGGAAATACATGGTGCACTTAATATATTGTAAAATTGTCATTGCCTTTTAATAAGACAAATATTTAACTGATTTTGAAAGTCCTCAGTGATTAAACAAATGTGGAAGCAAATCTTAGCCCTATATGTTAAAACTTTGAGATTAAGTCCCGGTTTTTCTCATTTGGAAGAGGGATTTTGTGTCAATTACAGAGATTTTAACTTAGAAAGTGCATTTCTTCCTTGCTCCTTTGCTCGCAGTGATTACACCAGAGAGGAATGGCAGACAGGCTGCAATGTGAGGATTTCCTCCTGCTTGCCCCACAACTGCCCAATTGTTTTGTTGCTGGTTATCTAATTTCCAATCAACTCCATGATTTGGCTTTACTCCTGCCTTTTGCTAAACCTATATTTTTCCATACAAAATTTCTTATTTTATGTACATGGCTGTTGCAGTTGATTTCTTCTGAGAAGATTCGTTCTGAGAGGAGGAGCGTGGTGGGGGCAAGAGGCTCAGAGTCACCACACAGACCCTGGGAGCCGGGTAAAAGCAGGCCTGAGGCAAGCAGCCCACAGACTCGTTTATTTCAGTTGCTACAACTGCTTATATAGTCAAGGCAGCCATTCCAGTCAGGGGCAGTCTATGCCCTAACCAATCACAGCCTGTTGCCAGGCAGTTTCCAAAGCCATCCAATCACAGCCTGTTGCCAGGCAGGCTCTGCTGTCATGTGGTTTCCAAAGCCATCCAATCACGGCCTGTTGCCAGGCAGTTTCTGTTGTCAGCGGCCATCTTGGCATGACCTTTTCACCTCAGTGGCCATCTTGGCATGACCTTTTCACCTCCTCATTCCACCACACATGACTTCCTCCAACTTAATTCCTTATGACAAAGTACCTCCATATACTGTTTTTAGATCCAACTTGACAGACCTCTCCTCCCTCAAACCCCATTTTATGTCATTGTTGTGGGGTAAGTGTAACTCAGAGAGTTCTCCATTGGACAAACTAAGAGAATTCATACTTGTATACAAAGAAAATAATTGTCTTCTACTCTTAATATAACCCCATGGAATACTTTGCAGTACTCAGGACTGAGCTGGGATAGCGATTTAAGACTGTATGTCTTCCAGAAAGAATTTACCTACTTATGGGAAATATATACCTGCTTGAATATGTAATATTTACCCAAAGTCAAAAAGTGTTGACAAAGGGCTCATGAGGGTTGCCCATTTACAAACTGTGAGTTCCAGTTTTTAAGGAATTTATCTGTTTCTTTCTTATAAGACAGAGAGAGAGAATCAGAGTGAGAGTGAGAGTGAGAGTGAGAGTGAGAGTGAGAGTGAGAGTGAGAGTGAAAACTCTAACATGCCAGTTCACGCTCCAAATGTCCACAAAGGGTAAAGTAGGGCTGGGGTCAATACTGGCCTCCTATGTGAGTGAAAGAAACATAGTTACTTGAATAATCACCATTGCCTCTCATGGTCTGCATGAGCAAGAAGCTGGAGTCAGGAGTCAGAGCCAGAGATGGAACCCAGATACTGTGATGTGGAATATAGATGTTTTTTGCTAGGTTAAATGTCCAATCCAAGAAATGTATTCTTAAATGTATGTTGAGATTTTTTGAACAAAAATATAAAGTATTTATCATTTGGCATGTGCCCTTCCATAAATTATTACTATTATTGATTATTCCTAGAAGAATGTACCTTCAACTAGAACAAAAGATATTATGCAAATTCATGTGATTATTAGCAGCTTATATGTCTAACAATCACTTTGTTAAAATATTACATGAAGTTCCTATGTGACTATATGGTTAAATGGACAAACAAAAGATAATACAATAGAACAACAAACAATCACATTCCTGATATGTGACTAAAACAAACTGACTTTTATCAGATGCACATGATTTCCATTCACTCATTCATCTTTTCATTCATAACCTACTACATTAATTCAATAAAAATTTATTGAAAATTCACTTTTATTTTAGGAATGTTTAACTCATTTTTCTTGATTTTTATACATAAAAAAGAAAACAATTATTTCCAGTTTAATAAAAATTCAAGGAATTTTATCTTTAAATAAGGAAAAAGTTTCTCTTAAATATGATCTACCAATTATGAAATTAATTTGAAGCAAAGTAAACATTGACAAGCATGTTGGGTAGATGATATATAAAAAGTATTACAGGAATTATAGTATGTATCCTAAACTCTCAGCTGGAAAAGAGAGTGATATTTTTGAATATAAGAAAGTGTCAGGTACGCAGAGAACAGGTGTAGTACACATGAGCTGATGCTGGTTAAAGAGAAAGATGCTGTATCCTTTATGTTTTGATGGGCCATGTTAAATACTGGAAGGTAAATTATTTACTGTAAGAAAATCACTTATGGAACTAGTTCAAATGAAATCAAAGTATTTAGCAACACCCTCATCCTCAACCATCATCTCCTCAGGGTTTGATCGCTTAAATACATCATTAACATGTTCATTTTCACCACACTAACCCAAAATACTTTCATGTGTCACCTAAACTATTAAAGTAGCCCTTAGCATATTTTCTAACACAAACTCATGATACTAATGCATCATCTGTACTTGTAGCCAAATAAATCTTCTTGAAACAAATACAGTTAGATCAATGACTCACTGTTATCCATAAATAATTTATCTTCCAGTGTGTGACCTGAGGAACTCTCCATTTCTCAGGACTACAAAATCCAAAATTGTAAAGCAATAATATGAATTTTACATGTCCAGAGATCTTCAACATTCATTTTGAAACTTCCATGAATCTTTTTTTGTAATTTCTTTCTTTCTCTATTATTTGAATAGCACACACACAGAGAGAGACAGAGACAGAGAGAGAGAGAGAGAGAGAGAGAGAGAGAGAGAATTTCCAAATTCTCTCTTTATTCTTCAAATGATCACAATTGTCAGGGATGGATCAGGCCACAGCCAGGAATCAGCAACTGCATCCAGGTCTCCCACTTGTATGACAGGGGCACAACTACTTGGGTAATCATCTATTTCCTTCCCACACACATTAGCAGGACGCTGGATTGGAAGCAGAGCAGATTGGACTTGAACCAGTGCTCTAATAAGGGATGTCATCATCCCAGTTGGTGGCTAACCTCCTGTGCAGCAATGCTGGCAAGTCCTAATCTTTACAACGTCATTGCATTATTCAAAGTACAAATTGAAAGCTACTACCATGAAATGGAAGCAAGATGGCGGTTTCATAATACCAGACAAGCTACCAGGTAGTTGTAATCAAAAAGAGCATGGTGCTAGCAGAAATACAGACATTTCTTAAAAATACCCAAGAAGCATCAGCAATAAAAACGAAAATAACAATGGATTACATAAAGCTAAGATCCCTCTGCACTGCAAAGGAAACACTCCGCAAAGTTAGGAAGCCAGCTCTCTGCTGTGGCCCGTGAGGGTAGTGGAGGATGACCGAAGTGGTTGGGCCTCTGCACCTGCATGGGAGACCAGGAAGAAGCACCTGGCTACTGGCTTTGGATTTGCACAGCACCAGCCACAGAAGGAAGACCATTCTCTCTGTTTCTTTCTCTCTCACTGTCTGTAACTCTACCTGTAAAATAAATTTTTATAAAAGCAAAGTTAGAAGGCAACCAATACCATGGGAAAATATAGTTTCAAACTATTTAACTGATAAATGAATAATATCCAGGATCTATAAAGAGGTCAAGATACTCAGCAATAATAAAAAAAACCATCTAGTTATAAAATGGACAAATGGCATGAAGAGACAATTTTCAAAGGATGAAATACAAAGTCTAAACAGTCACATGAAGAAGTGCTTAGGGTCATTAGCCATCAGGGAATCATAAATAAAAACCACAACATTTCACCTCACCCCACTCAGAATGGCTATTAGAAATATGTGTACTTTTTTTCCACAATGGTTGCATTGTTTAGAAGGCTGGCGCACCGCACTGATCCGATGGCAGAAGCCAGGTGCTTCTCCTGACTCCCATGGAGTGCAGGGCCCAAGCACTTGGGCCATCCTCCACTGCACTCCCGGGCCACAGCAGAGAGCTGGCCTGGAAGAGGGGCAACCGGGACAGAATCCGGTGCCCGACCTGGACTAGAACCCAGTGTACCAGCGCCGTAAGGTGGAGGATTAGCCTATTGAGCTGCAGCGCCAGCCTTCTAAACATTTTTGTAGATGATGACTTCTTGGATGGGATAGACAAAGCATAGACTGCAAACACAAAACTAAATAGTTGGGATTATATCAAACTCAAGGCTTCTGCACAACCAAGGAACAACCAATAGAATAAAGAGATATCCAACGAGTGGGAGAAAATATTTGCAAACTATTTATCCAACAAAGAATTAATATCCAGAATATATCATCAATTAACAAAAGCTAAAAAAACAACAGTCTATTGAAGAAATAAGCAACAGATTTGAACAAATAGTTCGCATAGGAATAAATGCATATGGTCAACAAATCTATAAAGTATGCTCAAAACCACTAGCCACCAGGAAAATGCAAGCCAAAACTATAGTGAGATATCAACTCACTCATTTCAGAATGGCTTTTATCCAAAATACAGAAAGCAAAAAACGTTGATGAAGATGTATAGAAACAAGAACTCTTACACCATTGGTTGCTCAAAACCACTAGCCACCAGGAAAATGCAAGCCAAAACTATAGTGAGATATCAACTCACTCATTTCAGAATGGCTTTTATCCAAAATACAGAAAGCAAAAAACGTTGATGAAGATGTATAGAAACAAGAACTCTTACACCGTTGGTGGGAATATTTTTATGATTACATTTTCTAATTCCGTAAAGATTGTCAGTGGTGTTTTGATAGGAATTTCATGTACTTTTTAAATTGCTTCAGGCAGTATAGACAGGTCACATATTGGATCACAAAACAAGTTTCAACACATTCACAAAATTTAAATAAAATCATGTGTGTTCTTTTCTTATGATAATGTAATTAAACTAGATATATCAAAAAGTAAAATAAAGTGCATAAGTTATGCAAATACATGGAAACTTAATTACATGTTCCAGAATTAATGAGAAGCCATTGCATGAATCAAAAGAAACATTTAAAAATTCCTTGAAACTACTGAAATTGGAAAAGCAAAATACAAAAATTTATGAGATACAACACTCAGAAGGATGTTTATAAGCATCTAAATAAAATATATTAAGTAAACACATAAGCAATGCATCTCAAGGATCCAGAAAAACACAAATAAATCAAACCTGAAGTTAGTAGAAAGAAAGAAGTAATGATGAAATTAGAAAAAAATTAATAGAAACTGGAAAGAAACAAAAAATCAATGAAATGAAATGTTGACTTATTGTAAAGATAAATCAAATTAATATAATTTTAGTTAGAGTAAATCTGAAAAAGAAACTAAAAAATATCAATTATGACATGAAAAAAACAATACTGAAACTTATACCACAGGAATCTAAATAAGCATTCAAGACTATTATAAAAGATATTCTAACAAATTGGAAAACCGAGGACAAATGGTAAAATTTCTGAACTTACGTTACCTACTGAAATCAAAACATTAAGGTAACTACACCAGATAAAAGTCTCACAACATACAAAAGTCCAGGACTAGATTCTGAATTCTACCAATTAAAAAATTAATAGACATTCATATCAAACTATCCAAAAAAAGGGTAGGCAGACCCTCTCAAAGTAATTCTACAGGATCATTATTATAATGAATCCAAAAATCAGGCAAGAGAAAAGAAAATTATAGAGAAATAAGTCTGATTAACATAGATGAAAAAATCTTCAAAAGTACTGGGGATTCAAAATAAAAAAAAAAAGATAAAAAAGATCATTTATCATGATTAAGTGGAATTTATACCAGGTTTGTAAGGATTGCTCAACATACACCAATCACTAAATGTAATACATCACATCAGAAAATGTGGTATAAAGCCTTATGATCATTTCAATAAATACAAAAAATTCAATAAAACTCAACATCAATTCATGATTAAAAACCTATAACAGATTAGAATAGACAGAACATATCTAAAATTATAAAGGTTTTGTATGACAAAATAAAATTCTGATTAATACATACACTTGCAAATTTTGTGAAGTACAGTACAGTATTTCAATACATATTTACAAATGTAAACACATTAAGCCAAAGAACCAACTTTTTTTCTTTCTCCTTCTCTTTTTCTTTTTTTCTCTCCTGCCTCTGGCCAAATGATTTAATTATTTGGAAGAGTTACACACACACACAAACGCACACACACAGGTCTTTTATCTACTGGTTCACTCCCCAGTTGGCCGGCCACAGTGGTCATGGCTGTGTCAGGTTGAAGCCAGGAGCTGGATTGGAAT
This sequence comes from Sylvilagus floridanus, assembly GCA_949820135.1. Lineage (NCBI taxonomy): Eukaryota > Metazoa > Chordata > Mammalia > Lagomorpha > Leporidae > Sylvilagus > Sylvilagus floridanus. Next base: position 28,182,457 of record OX463236.1, on the reverse strand, counting down.
TGGAGCAGCTGGGTCATAATTCAGTGTGCACATCAGATGCTGGCATAGCAAATCGTGGCTTTACCTGCTATGCCACGATGCCAGCCTGACAAAGAACCTTTCAATGTATTTATTTTTTACTGTTTTTAGAGCTCTCAGCTATTATTTTACAGTTATTTATGCAGTACATAATAAATTATTTTGAACTATGAAAGTCCCATTCTTCTATGGAAGACTAAAATGTTTTATTTCTATTTGATTGTGTTTTGGTACCAAATTCTACCCCAATTATCTCTACCCCTCCCATCCTTTCCACCTTGTAATCATTCTTCTAAGTTCAGGCCAACTATTTTTAATGTCCACCTTTGAGAGAGAATTGCACAATTTATCTTCCTATGTCTGCCTTAATTTCATTTAATGTGAAAATCTCCAGAGTCATCCATTTTCCTGCAAATGCCAAGATTTCATTCTATTTTATGGATGAATAAGATCCAGGTGTGTGTGTGTGTGTGTGTGTGTGTGTGTATCCAGTTTTTCCATTCACTCATCCACTATGGACATCTAAGTTGATTCCATATTGTGACTGTGATGCACAGTGCTACATAAATTTCATTTATTATTATTTGTTAGTATTATTTAATAGCTTTATGTGCATTTGTTAATGCAACAGGTGGATCCATTGTTGCTGGAATCAAAAGTCTTTTAAATTTTTCATGTATTATTAGAAAATCCTTATTGCAAACATTGATTATGTAAACTTCATATGAAACAGAAAAATATGTGAATCACAAGAATGCTATAAAAACCTTGTGCTCTCCTTCTGCAACCATTGGGATGAAAATGTTATGAGCTTCCCTATATCCATAGCCCAAATTCAAAAATTATCATCAGTCTTTCCCATTTTCTTACCAGCAAATATGCTCTTGTTTCTGTATTCATGTTCTCAACATATCAGGTCAGATTTTGTTGCCTGTAAAAAACCTTAAAAGTCACAAATGCAGCTCAGTTTTCACTAATGTCAATATAATCTATTCATTAGGTCTCCAATTCTCTTCCTAGTACTATTACTTCATTGTCATCTATATTTTTAGCATGTCACTCTAGTCTTTTTTTAATTCATTTTTCTATAATCTATAGAAGATTCTTCCAAAGTTAACACAGTTTTTTTAAAAAAAATTTTCTTCATTTATGTAATTTTTATTTATGTGACAGAAGGGAGAGACAGAGAGAGAAAAGAGAGAGAGAAAAATTTTATTCTTCAAATGGTCAATGCAGCCAGATCTGGGTAATGCTCAAGGCAGAAATTTGAAACCCCATCAAATTGTCTTATGTGGGTAGCTGTCTGCCTTCTTCGGTATGGTAACAGGAAACTAGATTGGAAGAAGTATAACTGGGACTCCAGTGGCATTCTGATTTGTAATTATGGCTTTGTAGTGAACAGCTTAACCTACTGCACAACAAATCAGGATGCTGTTTTTTTTTTTCATTAAATTATGTTGATCTTGGCTGTAATCTTGCTTTCTATCTCAAATGAAAACTTTTCATTTTTCCATTTGTCACTGATATCAATATCTGAAGTAGTGTACTATTCTTTTTTTAATTTTCAAAATTTTAAATTCATAGCATTTCAATAAATGAATGATATAATTAGAGTTCAATATCTCTCTAGGTATACATATGATAAACTCCATGATGCTTAAATATAAAGTTTTGTAAAATACAATGAATTCATAGCTACATATAACTTATACTCATCAAATTAACATTCCCATCAACCCACAACATAAATTGAACAACTCTATATAATCAATACCAAATGAAAACTACTATTATACTTTTCCTTTAATAATAGTTTGCATTTTTATAATTTTTATAAATGCAATCATAAAGTACAAATTATTAATGAAAAATTTCTTTATCTCATCATATGCTTGATATTAATACCTATTGTTGAGTACATGAATATTTCATTTAGGTGGTGAAGAGATGAGGTGTATAAAAGTTTTAAGACAGAATTTATTCATTCTTTTGTTTGTGGACATTTAGATTCTTTTCATATTCCAGGAACTATGAAATAGAGCTATTAAATACTTTTCTAGTATTATTTATTCATTTGTCTTGAATAGATGACTAGAAGTAAAATATGTGGATGATAGACTTTGCGTTTAAATTCTGTGAAAGTACCTAATATTTTATCAGAAATTCCATCAAAGGGGGGCCAATTTGTAATTCATGATACTTCCTAATCCACATTCATGCCAATATTTGCTATTGGCAGAATTTAAATTTTTATCCATTCTAGTAGTTCTCCTGTAGTATTTATTTACATTTATCTATTGGGAATTTAGTTATTTTAATTTGTTAATTTTTTGTTAAAACTGATTACCAATTTTTATTAGGTGTTAATTATACAGCTTTAATTTTCATGAGATTTTGTATATTCTGGAAACGTACTTTGTAAAGATTTATTTAACTTATTTGAAAGGCGGAGTGACAGAGAGATAAAGAGACAGTGAGAAAGAGACAATGTACCCACTCATTCATTCACCAAATAGCTACAAGGGCTTGGATTGGGCCAGGCTGAAACCAGAATCTCAAAGCTCCCCCTGGATCTCCACATGGGTGACAAGGCGCTCAATCACTTGGACCCTCTTCCACTGCCTGCCCCAGCATATAATGAGGGAGCTTGATTAGAAGTGGAGAAGCTGGGACTTTATCAGATGCACCACAACACTGGCCATGAAATGTACTTTTGATATATGTTTTACAAATGTTTATCTAGACCATAGCTTGTCTATCCATATTTTATGTAATTAATGTCTTATTATGGGAAGATATTTTGATGTGGTGAAGTGGAATTTATCATTTTACTTGACTTTATGACTTTATGATTTATGTGCCAAAATAAGAATTATTAATCTAATACAGATGCAAAATAATTTCTTGACTTTCCACATTTAAATCAATATTCCATTTTTACTGTGTTTTGTATATGTATGTGGACTTATAACACAAGACAGGGAGAATTATGTTTTTTCCTTTGAATATATGCTTATTATTGCCCCATTTGCTGAAAGTGCATTTGTAGTTTCCAACTGTAGTGATTTCCAAAGCAATTCATTTATTATATAAATGTGAATAATTTTTCTGCACTCTATTATGTTTTACTTATTTAATGATCAACATTTATAACTGTAAATGCAAATGTTAGAATGATCTCAAATTAATAAATTCCTCTCAATAAAATTTAAAAAATCTAAACCTCAAAGCAAACAGAAGGAAGGGAAAAAAAGATTACAGCTGACTTCATGGAACATCACATAGGAAAACAAAAGAGAAAATCAACAATGAGCAATTACTTTTTTGAAAAAAGTATTTAGTGGCAAATATTGATATAGAAATATCACACACTAAAAGAAAAAAGATTCAAAATAAATGAAACACATAAAAATAGTTCCAGATTTTAGAGAGTTCCAAAGTGCAGTAAAAAAAAAAAAAAGCTTTGAACGACTTGCTTACCTAGATAAATATGATATATCCCAGAAAGAAGCAAAATTATCTCAAGTGACTTAAAATGTAGTGGCAAATCTAAAAACACTTCTAAAAGTAAAAGATGAAATTAGCAATTTTAAAACTTCTCACAAAGACAGTTGCAAACATTGTCCCCTTCACGGTTAATTCTACAAACTGAGGAATTAATCTAATCCTATATGAACTGTCTGGAAAAGAAGGTGAGGGAACAGTTCCAACTTACTCTGTAAAACCAGCATTAATTTGATTCAACGCCACATGCATAACAAAAACAAAACAAAGCTACCAACCAATACCCCATAAAATGCAAATAAAAAGCAGAAATTTTTAAGAAATTCATAAAAAATTGGAATAAATTGGGGGTCAGCGTTGTGGCAATGCAGATTAACCTACCTGCTGCGACACCAGCAATTCAAATGAGTGCCAATTCATGTGAAAGTGCTCCACTTCTGATCAGCTCTCTGTTAATGGCCTGGGAAGCAGCTGGAGATGGCTGAAATGCTTGGACTTCTGCCATCCATGGTGGCTACACTAACTTACATTCCCACCAGCAGCGTATAAGTGTTACATTATCTCCACATCCTCGCCAGTATTTGTTACTCTCTGTGTTTTGGATTTTAGCCATTCTGATGGGGTGAGTTATATCTAATTATGGCTTTGATTTGAATTTCCCTGATGACTAGTGATGTTGCACATTTTTTCGTATGTTTGTTGGCCATTTGCATTTCTTCTTTTGAGAACTGTCTACTGAGGTTCTTTGCCCATTTCTCAACTGCATTTGTGGTTTTACTGTTTCTGAGTTTTTTAAGTTGATGATATGTTTGGGATATTAAAGCTTTGTTAGCTAGGTGGTCTGCAATATTTCTTCCCAATCTGTTGGATGTCTCCTCACTCTATGGATCACTTCCTTTTCTGTGCAAAAGCTGTTAACATATCTTGATAAATGAAACAAGTTGGCATACTCACGCTTCTGGATTTCAAAATTTATCACAAAGATTTATCAAAACAAGTAGCACAGATATTAGAATAGACCTAAATATCAATACATTACAAATCTAGAAATCTATCTGTGCATTTATGGTCAGCTGATTTTTGACAAGAATGAAAAGACCACTCAATGGTTTCTTTTCAATGAATGACACTAAGAAATTTAAAAAGCTATGAGAACCATGTGCAAAAGAATGAAGATGGATTGCTCCATTATGACATAAAAAAACTCATGATTAATATATGTAATAGTTAACAATGTAAAATGTTTGGGAAGAAACACTGATATGATCTTCAAGTCCCTAGATTAGACAATGGATCTTTGACAACAGAAGCACAGGCAAGAACAAAAACACATTAGGCTGATCAAAAACAACCCACAGAATGAATGGTGGAAAATAATTCAGAACCATATATCAGAAATTTATATCCAGAAAATACTAAATCCTTTATAAGTCATCAATAAAAAGATTAAAAACTGTTTTGGAATTGGTAAAATGTTTTAATTATTTTCAAATGAGACCATGAAATCATTTCTATAATCTATTCTTTTATACTAAGTATATTTTTCCTAGGTCACACCTATCTATCCATCTATCTATCATCAACTTCTTATTTGTTGATGGTTTTAGCACTAGCTTAGAATCTTCTCCTCTTCAAAATTCATCACTATAATATTCCTGCATACATTCAGAATTCAAATCCAATAATCTATGACTTTAGGTCATTGAAATCTTCAGTTCCCAAGACCCCAAGTCATGAATTATTCATTACAGTTTTATCTCTGTAAAGCATATTAATGCTGGATTTAATACCTCATTGAAACAAGAAATTCAAACATTTCATATATGACCTTATCTAATCATCTTTACACCTCTCTTTCTGAATAATTCACAACAGAATTACTTTTATTATTGTGTGAAAACTGTAGATTTTCATAACTCATCTCTTCCTCTTTGTTAGTCCTATTTGGTGTTTCCTCTCTCTGACACCTGGTTGAATGTCTATAGTATCTCAGTTTAACTAGTAATGCCTTAATAGTTTCAACTCCATACTATCAGCTCTGATTAAATCCAAATATCTGTTTCCTTTTCTAACATTTAGATTGCTAAACTTTATGACAGCACTAAACAACTTTTGTTCATTTCCACCAACAATTCATGACCTCCTAACGTACTTAGGTCCCTATGGAAGATGAGTCTACTGCATTATCCTCATTGACAAAACTTGTCTAATGTCTTCAACTTCTATTTTGTCAGTTATCCTCAGTCTCTGACTTGGATCCTTCTTTTGATATGGTGCAAATGAAGGCCCACAAACAGGAAATTCCCTTCCTTACACTAACAGTTTTAAAATATCTGTACTCTTCTGCGGTAGAGATCAGTATTTTGTTACATATTCTCATTTATTTAAATATTTATTAATTTATTTGACAGGTAGAGTTACAGACAGTGAGAAGAAGAGACAGAGAGAAAGATCTATTTGATGGTACATTCCTGATTGGCTGCAATGACCAGAGCTAGGCCGATTCAAAGCTGGGAGCCAAGAGCTTCTTCCAGGACTCTCAGACAGCTCCAGAGGCCCAAGCATTTGGGCCATCTTCCACTTTTTCCTATACAGCAGCAGAGAGCTGGATTGGAAGAAGACAGCTGAGATTAGAACAGAAGCCCATGTGGGATGTCAGTGCTGCAGGCGGAGGACTAACCCTCTGTGCCACAATTATGGCCCCCTATGTATTCTCTTTTCTTATGATTTTGGAAATGAGGAGGAAGATAATTAATGTGCCCAGCTGACACTTATCAGTTTACCTTATAATTAGGAGTGGTATAGTATATTATCGTTTTTGCCAATGAAATATGAAATAAAGTTGTTGAATGGATATCGAAGTGTTAAGTTCTACTCATGTATCCTGTTGGTCTTCTTTCTCCAGCATGATATGTAGACTATAACACTGAAGACCCAGGCATCTTTTCCCCTCAAGGCAAAATGATCAGGCTGAAAGTTAGCTGAACAGAAAACTACAAAGTTTATTATTTTAATCCCATCAGTCTTTCTAGCAGGTCCATTCTCTCTTCTTCCCTCATCAATGCTGGTGTTTCCATTGACCAAATCTTAGTAAGCTTTAACTCCTAAATTTTATACTATATTTATGCTTTTCTGTATTTCTCATTTTGTGTACATTTAACTTAATTATATGTATTTAATTTTATTTTTAAAATTTATTTTAAAAGAATACAACTTTCAAAAGTACAACTTTAGGAATATAGTTATTCTTTCCACCATACCCGGCATTGCACCCACATTCATACCCCTCTTCCTCTTTCCTCTCCCCTTGCCAGTCTAATTCTCAATTAAGATTCATTTTCAATTAAATTTGTATACAGAAATCCAACTCTATACTAAGGAAAGATTTCAACAATTTGCACACACACACACAAACAAACTTTTTGAGAAGTAGTTTTGCAATTAACTCTCATAATGCAACTTTTTGAGGACAGAGGTCTTGTATGGGAAATTAGTGCACAGTGACTGCTGTTGTTAATTTAACAATTAACACTCTTATGTATGACATCAATGACCATATGATGCTCTTGAAATGAGCTGCATAGACAATGGAAGCCTTTTGATCCATGAACTCTGTCAGTATTTGGACAAAGCCATAAGCAAAGTGGAAGTTCTCTCCTTCCTTTAGAGAAAAATGCATCCTTCTTTGATGGCCTCTTCTTTATACTGGGGTCTCACTCATAGAGATCCTTCATGTAGAACATTTTTTTTTCTGCAATGTCTTGGCTTCCATGCCTGAAATACTCTCATGGGATTTTCAGCCAGACCAGGAAGGCTTAAGGGCTGATTCAGAGGTCAGAGTGTTACTTAAAGTGATTGTCATTCTATGAGTCTGCTGTGTGGACTGCTTCCTATGTTGGAACATTCTCTCCTTTTTAATTCTATCTATTTTTATTACCAGACACTTGAATCCTATTTATGTGATCACTTTAACACTTAATCCTATCTATATACTCACCATAACACTGAATATGATCACTTTAACATTTAAGATGACATTTTTTACTGCCAAGCTTGATGGGATTTGGAATCCCATGACAAATTTTTAAACTGTTCCCTTAGAATTAAGTCCATAGGAATATATGCAGAACTATAGAGGTTTACAGTTAAAAACAAAAACTTCCTCCTCCCTCTCATTACCACTCTTATTTTTTACTGAAATCTATTTTCAATTGACTTTAAACACATATGATTAACTCTATGTTAAGTAAAGATTTCAACAAATAGTATTAAAAAATAAATAAAACTGTTCCTTGACACTCAAGACAAGGGCAGTGCAAGTCATCCCTTCTCAAAGTATCAATTTCACTTTTACAGATTTAGTTTTAGGTGCTCTATTAGTTCTCATTGATCAGAGAGAACATATAGTTTAGGACTGACTAATTTGACTAAGTACGATGTTTTCCAGATTCAACGATTTTACTGCAAATGATCGGATTTCATTTTTTTACTACTGTGTAGTAATCCATAGTGTACATACCCTATAATTTCCTTATCCAGTCTTTAGTTGATGGGCATTTAGGTCGATTCCATGTTTTAGCTATCATGAATTGAGCTGCAATAGACATGGAGGTGCAGATAACGCTTCCATTTCCCTTGAGTAAATTCCCAGGAGTCAGATGGCTGGGTCATATGATAAATCTATATTCAGATTCTTGAGGTATCTCAATACTGTCCTCCATAATGGTTTTAACAGTTTGCATTCCCAGCAACAATAGACTAAGGTATCTTTTCCCCACATCCTTGCCAGCAGTTGTTGTTTGTTGTTTTCTGTATGACAGCCATTCTAATGGGGGTGAGGTGAAACTTCATTGTGGTTTTGATTTGCATTTCCCTGACAGCAAGTAATCCTGAACATTTTTCATTTGTCTGTTGGCCATTTGAATTTTCTCTTTTGAAAAATGTCTGTTTAAGTCCTTGGCCAATCTCTTAACTGAGTTTGTTTGTGGAGTTTATTGATCTCTTGTAGATTCTGATTATCAATCCTTTATTTGTTGTATAGTTTGCAAATAATTTATCCCATTCTGTGGGTTGTCTCTTCACTTCCCTGAGTGTTTCTTCTGCCATACAGAAACTTCTCAATTTGATGTAATTCCAATTGTTAATTTTGGCTTTGACTGCCTGTGCCCCTGGCGTCTTTTCCAAGAACTCTTTGCCTGTGCCAATGTCATACAAGGTTTCCAATATTGTCTAATAATTTGATGGTGTCAGGTCATAGATTTAGATCAATTTTATTTATTTTTAAAAGTTTAGCAATATTAACATGATTACTAAGAGTATTTTTAATTAGCACTTTAAAATTAATGTTTATGAGTTAGAGGAATTAATTTAGCTATTTAACTTGGCATCCAGTAGTAGAGAAAGCATATAATTGTTATTTAAGAACCCTGAAGTCCAACTCCTTTTGTATCCATTGATAAAATTTGTAACATTGAAATAGTTATTTTTAAGTACCTTTTTATTAGTTGATAAACCATTTCTCTGGGAATTAGAGTGATTGTTACTCAAAATATTATCTGATTATGAATGGATATTGAATTAAAATCTTCATATGCAGTAAATTTGCATTAAAAGGAAACCATCATTGGGCCAGCACCATGGCTTACTTGGCTAAAAGGAAACCATCATAAAAATAAGAATGTATCCTTTGCAGTCTGTATATTGCTATAAGAAGAACATTTTAAAAAGTCACAGACACTCGGGGCTGGTGCTATGGTACAGTGGGTTAACGCCTTGGCCTGAAGTGCCAGCATCCCATATGGGCGCTGGATTGAGATTGAGCTGCTCCACTTCCAATCCAGCTCTGTGCCATTGCCTGGGGCCCAAGTACTTGGGCCCCTGCACCCGCGTGGGAGACCCGAAGGAAGTTCCTGGCTCCTGGCTTTGAATCAGCATAGCTCTGGCCATTGTGGCCAATTGGAGAGTGAAGTATCAGATGGAAGACCTCGGTGTGTGTGTGTGTGTGTGTGTGTGTGTGTGTAACTCTTTCAAATAAATAAATAAATCTTTTCAAAAAGTCACAGACACTCAAATTTGTTAAATATCTTGATGCACATCATCTTTGCAAATATGTATACCAGAGTTACTTTCTAAAATAATTAGACATAGTGGGGATAGGCAGAATTCCGAGATGGGCTTCCAGTTCTTGAATATGCTTGGAATATGCTAAATTATTCTATATCCATAGTCTGGATAATTGTTGAGAATGTCACCTGTGAAAGGATAGATACTCTAAAATTAGCTTTATTGTATGGCATAGTAGAAAAGGAGGGAGATTATACTGGAATAACCTGACTTGACCATGTGAGCCCTTAAAAATGGTGGGGCTGCTCCCAATAAAACCAATTTCAAGTGCAAAGGATATTTGGCATGAAGAATATTCTCCACTGCTGGCTTTAAAGGACAAAACATCCATGTAGCAAGGAATGTAGTTTGCCTGTAACAGTTAAGGGAAGTCCTGGCTGACAGTCAACAAGGAAATAGGGGATTTAGCTTATAAACTACAGGAAAATGAATTTAGGCAACAGTGATAAGTTTGGAAGACGACCCAGAGCTCCATATTAGTGTGCAGGCTCCTGAAACCTTGATATCAGCCTCATGAAATGCTGAGAAGTGAATCCAGTGCTGCTGTGCCAGTGCTTCTGACTGATAGACTGTAAGCGAACACAGGGAGATTGTTTTCTTGATAAGATCATGGTAATTTAATACAGAATAGTAAAAATCAAATACACATGTGTACTGTTACTATTAAATGGAATGGTCATTTAAAGAATAGATGAGTAATCAGGGGTAACAAAATTGTGTAAAATATCAAAGGATAGCTGTACCCATATACCCAGAACTGCGAAAAGACCTTTTTGTGATGTAAAAAGTGTATCATCCAAATAAGTAATATAATCTTCATGAAATCACTATTATTTTATGAAACAATGCTGCATTGAAGATTCAAATTCAACAGAAAAAAATGTATGTTGAAAAATACTAAATAATTTATTTATATGTTCTTCTAAATGCATTTCTGATACATATGAAAGCCTTGTTAAGTTAAATTGTATAATAAAAGCTGATGATCCCGGAAGGGAGGACTCACAAATGAGAAAGTAGATGTAATCTCTGTGGGAAAAAGGTAATCTTCATGTGAAAGATTACGGGGCCAGCATTGAGACATAGCAGGTAAAGCCCATCTGAGATGCCTGCATCCCGTATGGATGCCAGTTTGTGCTGTGCTGCTCCGCTTCCAATTCAGCTTCCTATTCGTGGCCTGAGAAAGGCAGCCAGAGTGCTTGGGCCTCTGCCACCCACATGGGAGACCCATAGGAAGCTCCTGGTTCCTGGCCCAGCCTCTACCATTGCAGGTATCTAAAGAGTTGGCCAGCAGATGAAAGATCTCTGCCTCTCCCTCTCTCTAACTCTGATTTCAAACAAATGCACACTTTTAAAAAGATAAAGATAAAATAATATATTTTCTAGATGTTTCACTGAAAACAATTCATGTATATTTCTCTTACATTATCTTTATGATTATTAACACACTCTCCCAGCATTGGAAGAGTTTGAAAAGAGTATAAAATACAATCATAAGGGAAAACATCCAGGAAAGCCAAGGGTTTTATCTAATATGCTTATACATGCTTTTACAATTTCTAGAATAGTGTCATACATGTTAGGGGATTGGATGCATACTTATTGAATGATTTAACTAGTCATTTCAAAGAAAATGGAACTTCAAATAAAGTCTTCAAAACACAGATGTGTTATTTTATCATATCTAATAATTTCTAGTACCATACTTTCTGTCCCATTCTGTTTGTTGTCAGGTCGTCTTCAGCCAGTTTCCCAGGGTGCTAGTATAGCCATGCGGACACATTTCATATGCACATTCTTCCTATATCTTCGCTTTTCTCCTGGTGTAAATTGCCATCCTAACACCTTCCTTGCATTGCATATTTTCTAGACAGCTCTGAGGCTTTCGAACAAGAAGGGAAGATAGAGACTTTCTGTGAATACCACCCATAGGGTCTTATTCTTAGTGACAGTTTCTGGTCTCAACAACATGACTTTTTTCACAAGTAATTTGCAAATAAAAGAATTATGTTTTGTTTTGTTTTTTGGCTACCTCTTGAATAATCAATGATAAAACTATATCATAATGCATTATAAAACTTATGGCATTCATGTAGAATAATATACATATAACAGAAATAAGTAATGGAGAAAGTCAGTAAAAATCAATGAAAATCCACAGAAAACAAACTTTTCTTACCCAGATAGAAAAATAAGTTTTACAAGGAAATTTTGAGTCTTTTCCTGTGGTCACTCAATTAAGCAAATCTTCAAAACATTTTCTGCATGAAAAAGATATTTAAAGAATACACTGACTGCTTTCAACTATCAAATGAGTTTTATCTATTTGTAATCTAATTTTTACTAACAACAAAAAAAGGGTTGGGGCAGTGTTTATATATATATATATATATATATATATATATATATATATATATATAAAGCTTTTATTTAAAGAATATAAATTTCCCAAGTACAGCTTATGGATTACAATGGGGCAGTATTTTTATCAATGGTTAAGATGCCCCATGGGTTGCCCACATTACTTATTAGAGTTCCTTGTTCACTTTCAAGTTCCTCTGCTTATGATACAGCTTCCTGCTAATATGGACCTGGGAAGACACCAGATGATGATTGAAGTAACCAAGCGATTCCCAAGGAGGAGACACAGATTGAGCTCCAGGCTTCTGGTTTCAGTTTGTTCCAGCTTTGAGTGTTGCAGGCTTTTATGGAGTCGAGCAGCAGAAAAGATCTCTGTCTCTGCCTCTCTGTCTCTGTGTCTCTCTGACATCCAAAATAAACTGAAAATAAATATATACTTTTTTTTTTACAAATAGGGATGTTTTCAGAATATTTAAAGAATAATTACAAAGATAAAATTGAGCAAAAATAAAAAACAGTAACCTCCTTCCCCTGCCTCTTCATGGAGGAATGTGTTTTGAGAATCCCAGTGAATGAAGGAAACCATAGATAGTATCAGTTCCTATGTACTGTTCCATTTAATGTACCTATGATGCATTTTAATTTATAAATCAGTCACAGCAAGAGATGAAAAGAAATAACTAATAAAGTAGAGCAACTATAACAATATCAAAGTTTAATGAATGTTGTCTTTTCTATGAAAACATCTTAATAAACTTCACTCACCTTTCTTTTGATGATGTGACATGATACTTTTCAAAAGTAAAGTATTTTCTAGCTTCTCTTTGGCATTTCCAAATGACCTTTGAAGTCATTATGAAAGAAAATAAGGGTTGCTTGAACACAAATAACTGTAATAAAATGAATATGAATCTGATAATGGAGGAGGCTTTTGAGTGACTGATGGACAGGTAGCAGACACAGGATTGATGCTCTGGATGAAAAACAAAAATGTTTCCCATCCTAGGCAGGGCATGGTAAGAAAGCATTAGAGAGCATGACATCTACTTAGCATGGTATGAATTATATCTGGCATTTTCTATGTAATATTTTCACACGCAGTCTACTACATATAACTAAAATCATGGGAAGTGAAGCCACTGATGAAGTGCCGCTGTGTTGAAAGCATTAAAAAAGTGAATTATATTTAATTTCAATTCCATTGCAATCATGAACTCACAAGTTCTGACAATAACAGCAAACAAGCCAGACTGGGAATTTTTGCAGCAGTAATTTCAACACTAAGCCAACTTGCGCATGACTCATAAATCATTTCCAGGATCCACTCATTGCGAAAACATAGAAAACACTACAAGAAATGCTAAACTTAAAGTAACCATACTGTCAATATCTCTCCCACATGCTGCTCTGATGCATATGGATGTGAGTACACGCCTCAGGAAGTACAACAAGAGCATTAAGTACTTTAATGAAAACAGCAAGACACCAATGCTACTCAATATTAACTGAAGTTAAATTTTGGGAATGAATTCAGTGACTTCATAACAGCTTGGAAAATGAAATAATACTCATGCCATTAAGTAGATACAAATCTGAAACCTTTTTCCAAAAAGGGAATTATATTTTAGTAAAATTAACATTATATTGAAATTAAGAATATGAAAGGTAGGTGTTTGACTTAGGAGACAGACCACTGCTTTAGGCCCCCACATCTCTGATTGGACTGTCTGGTTTAAATTGCGATACTCCACAGTGATTTGATCCAGTTTCCTGCTAATGAATCAGGAGGCATATAATGGTTCAATGATTAGGGTTCCTTGCCCCTGGTATGGCATATCCCTGGGCTTTGGGAGAAAAAAAGGGTATGCAGGATCTTTCTCTCTCTCTGCCATCTGCTTTTCAAATAAATAAATAAATATTTAAAAATAAGTATTATGTTTATTTTAAATAAAATAACTTTATGTAGAATATGGAATTTCTTCCTACAGGACAACATTATTTATTTTTTCTTTATCATTTATTTATATTTGTCTATATTTATATAAATAATAAGTTAGTAAAACAGTAATACAATTTGCTATAGACCTGTATATTAAATTATGTGACTCTTCTTCCTCTATTTTCCTCCCATAACTATTTGCAATGAAAATAATGTGATGACAATTTATTTTCTAGCAGAAACCACATTTATTGATTAATATGGAGGATAAAACAAAAAATGTAATAGGAAATCTCACTCTAGTAGTCAAAATAACATTTAATTTTTGGCCGCTTGAATGAGATGCTTTTACATAGTCGCATGGGTACAAATATCCCATTCTAGAATCTGATTGATAAAATTTTGCCTGATAATTCAATATTTATCTCATGTGAATTGTGAAGAGCCATACATATAGTGAGAAAAGGCATATCTAAAGAAACAGCTACTATATTTTAAATCAGTGACACAAACACATTCTCTAAGAGAAATTTATGATATGTATCACTGTATTGTTCAGGCTTATGTTATTATAATGAAACACAGAGGCATATAATTTTCTCAGGAGAAAAGGATCATTACTCTCATGGTTTTGGAGTCCAAGTCTGATAGTATCTGGCTGCACTGGTTGCGTTTCTGGTGAGTGGGGCAGTGGCAGAGCATTCACAAAGGAAGGACCACATGGTAATTCAGGAAACAGAGAACACAATTGGTCCCAATTGAAGTTTTTATAACCAAACATTTTTGGAGAATTTCTCTCCACGTAAATCCTCCATGATCATAAACCCTCACTATGAACCACCTCTTGATTATCATAATTGAATCTAATTTCTCTGCTCTTAGTACAATTAACTTATGACTTCAGAGTTGAAAGTCCTGCACGAATTCCAGAACAAAATCATGTTCAAATTATGTGTTTATGTTTTGATTTCTACTAGTTTTAATAGTGTGTATATACTATAAACATTATTTGACTTCAGTAATGAAGGAGCTTACTTTGCTTAAATTCTTACTATGTGCTAGTTTTGTTAGAAGTGCTTAGCTCTTCTAGTAATAAAATGTCAAATCAGAGTGGATGTTGTGGTACAGCAGGTTAAACCACCTTGTTGGATGCTCGCACCCCATATCTGAGTGCCTGGTATAGAGTCCTATTCTGCTTCCCTTCCAATCCAACTTTTGCTAATACATCTGAGAGGGAGCAGGTGATTATGTAACTACTTGGTTTCCTACCTCCCATGTACTACATGCAGTTGGAGTTGCTGGTTCCTGGCTGTGTAATGGCCCAGCTCCAACTGTTGTAGCCAACTGAGGAGTAAACCAGAAGATAAAAGACCCTCTTCTGCCTGTCTCTACCTCTCTGTCACCCTTTTTTTAAATAAATAGATTCATATTTTTTAAAATATCAGAGGACACTCTTCATAGAGTTGTAGTTCAGTCAAGTGAAGACAGAGAATTATCATTAGTAATTTATATCTAGAATGTAGGTGACTAAAATTCAGATATAAAAATCTACACCATTACAATGAGCACACAGCTTAAAACAGCATACATTGTGATATTTGGCAAAAATTAGAGAGAATACCAATTAAGGGGCTTAAATTGAGAAGCTTTAAATCACTAGAGGAGCAGATTCATGACCTGTATGAGGAAAAATAAAGGTACATGAGTGTAGTGGGGGGAGGAGGAGCAAGGAATATGTTTTTGTCTATACCCAGAAACACATAACAATTTATGTAGGGGTCAGTAGATTGTCAGATAAGATATCATAGTGGAAAATTAGATTTCATGAAATCAAAAGTTGCATTTAAGGAAAGTAGTTTCTTTTGAATAAAATTATCAGTTAAGTGTGTTTTGATAGTTATGCTACCAATTAATGAAAACAATGCCTTAGAATAATACATTAACTTTTGCTATCCAATTTGCTTTGTGAGCTGTGATATAATTAATAAAAATTATTTAATGTTTAGCTATTATGAGAAGCCTCAACCAGAACCCACTGACCTCCTTCTATATGAAATAAGCTATATATCTTTGCATTTTTCTATCCTTTGCCAAACATGATAGAGGGAGAATGGTAGCATACCTAGTAAAAATTCTAGTACAGCTTTATTTGAAATCCAACTGCAAAGAAACACAATGATATTCCTTCTAAATGCAAGTACAAATATATCTATAAAATATAAATTATATATAAATTTATATAAAATATATAGAAAATTTATGGAATATCTGCACTAAAATTATCTAGGAAAAAACATTTGCAAATTAACACAGTTTGATTCAATTTGAATCTTGAGGTAGATGTTGCTTCTGAGTGACTTTGTTCACAAATATCTGCCAATGGAAGTGTAATTTTTTCCATATGGAGCCCTCCTTACCCACACTTATATTTTTACTGTAAACATTGAACTGAATATTAAAGGGGAAACATTTAGCCATTTATCGTTCATTTTTAGTGCCTTTTAGTGATTGACACAGCTGGATATATCAAAACTTACATTTTAAACCACTTTTTCACTCATACACAATACATTTTAAAATGATCACAGATCAGTAGTGCTATAGCAGTAAATCATTTTTAACCATTGGTCTGGTAAATATATAAAACAAAATCTGACAAACCATATTTACAGAAGCACTGACACATTCAGGCATTTCTTTTATTTTTTTCTTTATTTAATTTTAGCTCCCACATATAACAGAGAACATGTGGTATTTGTCTTTCTGTGTCTGGTTTATTTCACTCAACATTATGTCCCCCAGTTGCTTCCACTTTGATTCAAATGGTAGAACTTCATTATTTTCTTGCTAGATAATATTCTTGTGTGTGTGTGTGTGTGTGTTTGTGTATCACATTTTCTTTATCCATTCATCTGATGAAAGATGCATTGGTTGATTTCATGTTTTGGTTTGTGAATAATGGTGCTATAAACGAAGTGGTGAGGATACCTTGTTAACAGATACAATGTGTTCATGTCTTTTGGGTTCATACCCAGTAGCTGGCTTGCTGGATCATAAGGGAAGTCTATTTCTAGTTTGTAAATAAATTTCTATACTGTTTGTCACAGTAGCTGCATTAATTTACACTCCCACCAAAAGTGTGTAAGAGTTCCCCTTTCTCCATATCCTCACCACTATTTGTTACTTTCTGTCTTTTCTGATAATAGCTATTCTCTCTCTCTCTCTCTCTCTCTCTCTCTCTCTCTCTCTCTCTCTCAGATCTATTTATTCATTGGAATGTCACAGTAACAGAGGGAGAGACAGAGAGAAATATCTTCCATCTGCTGGTTCACTCTCAAAGTGGCTATAATGGCCAGAGCTGATTCAAGCTGAAGACAAAAACCTGGAACTTCATCCTGGTCTCCCAAAATGCATGGGCCCAAACACTTGGGCCATCTCCTGCTGATTGTCCTGGACCAATAGCAAGAAGCTGGATAGTAAATGGAGCCACCAGGACACGAACCAGCACCTGTAAGGGATGCAGCCGTCACAGGAGATTGCTTTTTCCACTACTCAATAATGTTGGATGATAGCCATTCTGACAGAGTTGAGGTGGTACCTCATTGTGGTTTTAATTGGCCTTTCCCTGATGGGTGGTGATATTGAACATTTTTTCATACTTTTGTTGGCCATTTTTTTTTCTTTTGAGAAGTGTTTAGTGAGATTCTTTGCCCATTTCTTCACTGGATTGATTGCTTTTTGTTGTTGTTGTTGTTGTTGTTTTGAGTTGCTAATATATTTTGGATATTATTTGCTTGTATGATAGGTAGCTTGCAAACATATTTTCCCATCCTGTTGGACATCTCTACTCTGTTGATTGTTTATTTTACTTTGTAGAAGCTTCTGAGCTTTATATAATCCTTTTGTCTACTTTTGCTTTTGTTGCCTGTGCTTTGTGGGTGTTATCCAAAAGCTAATCACCTACACCGGTGTCTTAAAATATTTCCCATACATTTTCTTTCATCAGTTTCATATTCTCACATTTTACATGTAGGTCTTCGATCCATCTTGAGTTTATTTTATATATGGTGAGAGGTAGTTATCTAATTTTTTCTTTGGTATATATAATATATCCAATTTTGCCAGCACCATTTATTAGATTACTCTTTCCAAAACGTATGGTCTGGACACTTTTGTCAAAACTCAGGGAGCTGCAGGAATGTGGATTTAATTCACAAGTTTTCTAAGCTGTTCCATTGATCTATGTATCATTTTTTAATGCTTGTACTATGCTGTATTAAACCATATTTAAATGGTTCGTTTAACCCATACTAAGTCATTCATATTATATTTGACAGGCTTGGGGATAAGTATATGCATAGAACGTCATCATAACTTTGGAGATCATAAAATGAAATGTAACTGGCTTCCAAGAGATAACAACAAGCTGTAGTTATAAGAAATGAAGGAAAAGAATAATGGACAGAGACCTATCCACACTAAAATTTTGCACTCAAGAACCTGGAAAATTACTTATTTTTCTGTATATTAACTGTAATTCAAAAGAAACAAAACTTTCCTAAACTTTTAAAGAGGAAATTATGCAAAATTATACCTGTTAATATTTTATTGATATATCTTTCATATAACAAAATTTACCATTTTATCTATTTTGAATTCAATTGAATTTCAAAAATTATATTCACAATGTTTTACAACACTACCACTCTCAATTTCTAGAAAATGTCTATCAACCAACAAAATGCCTCATATCCAGCTTCTCTTTTTCTCTCACTAAAGAATGAATACTCTCTTATCCTATGTCATTATGGATTTGCTTACTCTTTTTTTGGCTCATATATATGTGATCAATGTGTGGTTTCTTACACTTAATTAATGTTGTCAAGATTTTTCCATGTTGTGGCATGTAACAATACTTCAGCCCATTTGCAATGGAGGATAATAATCAATTGTTTGATATTGTGTAATTATAGAATATGTCACATTTTGCTTAAAACATTAATGCAAATGGAAATTTAAATTATTTCCATCTTTTAATTGTTATGACAAAAGACAGGTCATAGCAGCCGTTTGAGGAGTGAACCAACTGAAGGAAGACCTCTCTCTCTCTCTTTCTCACTGACTAACTCTGCCTTTCAAATAAAAAAAAAAAGGAATGAGATTTGCTTAGAAAACTTGG
The DNA here is from genome assembly GCA_949820135.1 of Sylvilagus floridanus. NCBI lineage: Eukaryota > Metazoa > Chordata > Mammalia > Lagomorpha > Leporidae > Sylvilagus > Sylvilagus floridanus. Next base: position 28,163,333 of record OX463236.1, on the reverse strand, counting down.
TACACAAAAATGGTGTTGATTGTCTTCTGTATTTGACCAAGAATAGAAATATTGTGTCACATTGTAACCCTAAATTTCACTGTTTGAGCAACTTACTGTTTTCTCAAGTGACTGTACAAGTTTTACATTTTCATAAGAAATATATGAGACATATATTATATATAATGTTGTTAACAACATTTTCCATTTTGGTTTTCATTGTACCTATCCTGATGTGTGTGAAATGGTTTCTTATTGTCATTTTTTATTTGAATACTCCTAGTAACATAATGTTGTCCATCTTCTATGTGCTTATTGGTAATTGTATATCTATTTTGAAGAAAAACCCTTTTTACTTTTTTAGGGATTTATTTCATTTATTTGAAATGATGAGTGAGAGAGAGAGAGAGAGAGAGAGAGAGAGAGATTTTCCTTTTGCTGATTCACTCCCCAATTGGTCTCAAGCACAGAGGCTGCACCAGGCTAAAGCCAGGAGCTGGGAAATCCATCTGGGTCTCCCACATGGTGACAGGGGCCCAAGTAAGTACCTGGGCCATCTTCTGATGATTTCTCAGGTGCATCAGAAGTAAACTGGATGGAAATTGGCGCAACCAGCGCTCCCAACTGTGATCCCATGTGGGATGTCAAGATTGCAAGTGGTCGTTTAACCTCCTACGTCCCCATACCAGTCACTTTTATCATTGTTTAAATTGAGTTGTCTGCCTTTTGTTGCTAAGTCAAATTTTAAAATAATAAATAGCTTGTGATAAATTTATACACTAATTCATAAAGTGATAGTAAGAGTGTGAAAGATAGGAATAAGCTTCAAAATTGATATACTTTCATTCTTATTCATAGTTTATGATTGATCATAAGACCTGATGTGAGAAAATGTCTTGGGGTGTCCATATTACTCTTGTGTTTAATCAACCTTTTGGATCATCATGATGGTTCATGTCCCTAGGAACAAAACAGCATAGTAAAATGAATGGCTGTTACCGAGCAAGATTCTCTTAAAATAATGGATACCTTATCAACAGTCTCCCTCACGCATCAGTCCTCTCTCTCTTATGCTAGGTTTCATGGACCTAGAACAATGTAGTTTATTCCTAACTTTAATTCTAGATAAACTAATAATTACAAAGCCATTCAGAATAATGCATTATGTAAATTAGGTTCCCAATGGCCTTTCTTTTCTTCTATCATCACTGTTCCCTTAAAGTAGAGAATGCTAATTCTTTACAATAATATTCATAGGGTTTCCTCTCTTACATTCTTAAACAGAACTCTGAACTTGGCCCTCGTAATAGGACTCTGATTCATGCTTCATAACTTGCAATACAACAATCTCATTCTTGCATTTAATCCTTCACTTCTTTATCACAGTTTCCTTCTCTTCCAATAAGCACTTTTATAAGTATCTAAAGAGCAAGAATATTGTCTTCCTTAAAATAACCATCCCATGATTCAATGTTTTTCTCACAAAATGTTTTATTTCTCCATTCACTATCACAAGAAAGGGTTAGCTATAAGTGTTATCTCTAATTTTCAGCTCACTATCTTCCTTTTATCCACTTTATTCAGGTTTTTATTCCATTCAAATGACATCCTTCAAAGTCACCAGCAATCTACCCCTTTTCAAGTCCTACAGACAATTACCTGACTTTGCATTCTGTAAAACATGTGGCATTGTTAACCATTTTCTTTTGTTAGCCCTACTCTGTTATTTTTCTGTTTTATCCCATTTACATAGGTTTCATCTTTTCTAACTGGCCAGGCCTTTTAAGTATTTTCTGTTGATTCCTTCAATAAACTAATGTTTTCTTTTTCATATCACTACTTTCATCTGAAACTATTTTTCTACATGAACCATTTTGCTTTCAAGATAGCTTTCACTAGTGATTTGGGAGAATATATATATATATATATATAATTTGTTTATATAATTGGGTGACAATTTTGTGGAGCTCACCATTAAATATACCTTCCCCTAATCATCTGTAAGAGTACAAGATCTAGATAATCTCAAAATAACAATTTAAATTTCTAACAGGTAACACTCTGAAAGAACTGCATTTACTCTACTTAACAAATTAATGAACTAGCCTGCCACTTCCTTTCTTGTATATTCCAAGAATAGACACCAATTCCCTGGGTCAGGACATAGACCCTTTACTATCACAGCACAAATAATAGAAGAGTATTTTAACCTTGCTGCTCCACATCTGAATCCCCCCAGTGCAGCTCCAAATAAAGGCGTTATTTTGCCTAAGCATATGATTCTGAATTTTAGGAGACTCTGAGCTTTTATAGACTGCCTACAAACCTTCTCATCCTGTGTCAGAGAGAAAGATTTTCTGCACTAAAGCAATTTTCTCTAGGGCCGATGAGAAAGGCAGCTATCTCCTATGATTTACTGTCTTAGAATGTGTAAGCACAGGTCTCCAGGAAGGAGAAGAAAATGGTTTTTATGTTTACAAATCTTTTCAGAATTGTGTTTCTTTAGGGAGACACATTCCCAAGCTTCTAATGTATATTTTCTGTTCAAACATGTGCCTTCCTTCATAGATCTCACCTATGCAGAAAGTGAAAATCTTCAAGGTGAATTGTCTCCCAAAAGAGTCACTCCTTGTTTCTGAAAAATCCAAGCCCTTGGTAAAATTCCCCAGTGGTACATCATGCCATTAACCTCCCTGATTAATCTAATACCAACTATGAAATCCATTTGGTTTGTTTTATGTAGCACTTAAAATAAGCTGCTGTCAGCAGGACTCGGGTCATCAAATCAGACCAACTGGCAGGATTACCCGCACGCACAGCCTCTAGGGTCTTATGTCTAGGCACTCAAAGGAATCTTGTAACTACTGAAAATTCAAGTGAATTTGGTAAGCTTCTTTATTGACTCTCATTTGATTTTAAGCATTATTCCAGATACAACATATATGAGCACAGGTGCTGTTTTGATCTGCAAGAAACATTCTAAGAGAATTCTGACATCCATGGAAATTCTGGCCAGGGCACTGGAGCTACCTGAATGCCTTTTTATTTTGAGATAGTGTCATGATCCCTTTGCAAAAAAGTGAAGGACACAATTTATACCAAATTTTGTAATTGAATATCTACCACAAGGTTGTCTAATTAAGAAGCTTGCTGTCACCTGGGGAAAGTTCATCTGCGTAATAAAAGAAACTTCACTTTGCAAACTCTTCAGTCATCTGAACAATGAATGAGATACCATTGGTGGTGTTTTCTTAAATACTCTTATGACTTACCCAAAGGTAAGAATCAAAGTCATGCTTTTCAGTAGAAATCCAGACAACAGCTGGCTTCTAGACAAGTCCTGTAATCCAGAATGTATATATGTCTCTGGAAACAAGTACCGTTTATAATTCTGAGATCCTTTGCTGGACTTTCATCAGCAAGCAGTGTTAAGTGACACTGCCTCCCATGTGGCATGATGGGAGCCTCCCCTGAAGCCTCTAGGCAGACCTTAGGATTCACAGTTCAGTATAAGGAGTGAGTCTAATTCTTGTTGTGGGAAGCACTGTCTGAGGGAAGTCAGCCCAATCAGTCCTCTTTGTTCAAACCATCAGTGGTGTGGGACTCCCTTTCCTCCTACTCAGAGATTCAATATGAAGAAGCATCCAGAGGGGTCATGCTTTGGGCTGGTAGGATCTGGGTTAGCCGCTTGAGTCTCATCTTCCAAGTTGATTTAAAAAGGTAGCGACTCAGCAATCAATTGAGCTCAAAGGCAGCTATGACCATTTCAGAATGTTGCATCTTAACATTTTACTATAGGATAAGGCTCTTGGGGCCTAATTTGAATTATAAAGATAAGGTGTGATGTTTGGCATAGAGGATAAGATGCTGTTTGAGATGCTTGCAATCCATACCAGAGTGCCTAAATTCAAGTCTTAGCTCCCTTCTCAGTTCCAGTTCCCTGCTAATGTGCACCCTTGGAGGCAATGGGTAATATCTCAAGCAATTGGGTTCCTGCAGCCCACATAGGAAACCCAGATGGCATTCCTGGCTACTGGCTTTGTCCTTGTTAAGGACTGCCTGTTGTAGGACCTAAGGAGTGAATCTGCAGATGAGAGTTATTTCTATCTATCTCCGTGTGTGTGTGTGTGTGTGTGTGTACACTCACATATTAAATAAAATACATAAATAAATAAAAAATGCAAAATGACAAAATATAAAGATCATTAATCTCTCTCTCTCTCTCTCTCTCTCTCTCTCTCTCTCTCTCCCTTCCTCCCTCCCTCCCTCCAGAAGCTAACCTATTCCTTTCCCAGGTATCTTGGTTTATCTTCTGTTTCTAACTGCATAAAATCTACCAGTCATCACCTACTTTCTTCAAGACATTTTATGTAGCACTTTAGAAAAGAAACATTTCCATGAAACTTAATCATAATTAAATCAGAATCTCTGAAGATGTTTCTTTTTTTCTCTTCTATCCACTTTGCCAACCATTGGATGTCCTTGTAGTTAGGAAAAACGGTGATGGTTAAGAATGCTCAAGATTGAGTCCTTAAATTTTAGTGCTGGTCTCCAAAGCTCTGGTAATTCCCAACTTTTTGTATTCATCATTATTCTTTAAGAAGCTTACTCGAAATAATCTCTTTCTGGGAAGAGAGTCAGAATATCAGTTCATTGTTGAGAAATTTTCCCATGCATTAGTATTCTGGAAAGCTGAACACATAGCAAGGACTGTATCAGTTTATAAAGGAATGATCAGAGTCAAGTGTTTAGATTCCTGCACTCTTACAGTCTCTCACCCAGCAATTAGAAAGCTTTCCAAATTTTGTATCAGTGGAATTGAGTTGAATTTGCTTCCTCCATTGAAATTGTCTTGGATAAAATCTTCTTTACTGTGTAAGCTCTGTTCCCTACATTTTGTCTTTGATAACAATCTAAACCCAACCTCCAATCACTTCTCCAAATCATTCTCATTTAGCAAGCCATCTTGTGGGTGATCATGCATTTCATTATAAAAATTTATTTATTTATTTATTTTAATGTCAGAGAGAGAGAGAGAGAATCTTCCATCTGTGGATCACTCAAATGGTTGCAACTGCCAGGCCTGGGCCAAGCTGAAGCCAGGTTCCAGGAATTCCTTCTGGCTCTCCCAAATGGTGGCAGGGGCCCAACCAATTGTACTCTTCTGTGCCTTCCAAGGAGAACTGGCAGGGAACTGTATCAGAAATAAAGCAGCCAGGACTCAATCCAGAACTCCCATATGGGTTGCCAATGTTAGATCAATCCCCTGTGCCACAATGTCAGTCCTGAGGACTATATGTTTTATGACTTCCTTATGTCCATAAATCAGGAAATTTTCTGTTCCTCTCTTTCAGAAGGTTCCATGTCTTTAATGCCCAACCCTTTCCACTAGATCAAATAATCAAAAACTGTGATGAATCTGATATTACACTACTTCCAAGATAAGAAGTTAACCTTACAACCATTGTGAATATATAATAAGGATATACTTTTTCTTATTACTCAGTAAAATGAGTTGCTGGTACCAACATTCTCACAAAACTACCCAAATATAGGCTGGATTTTGCCCGCACGTGCAATACTATTAGATCACAAGAGAAAAGTCCAAAATTAGGAAACAGATTTTCATATTTTTATAGATTGCCAGTGTCTCTTGCTCTTCACATGAAAGAAGGGGGTGGCTATGGATTGAGGAAGGAAAGGAGGTAGGTTGCATGCAAGGGAGATGGTGGAAGGAGGGGGTAAGAAAGAATCTCTTCTGGTGGAAAGAAGGGAGACATCTTTTGCCTTATTTACCTGGAATATAATCAGATGTCCCCAAGAGGGAAGGTGAAGGGAGGAAAGGTATTAAACACAAATCTTTCTGGAAAGGCGATACATCTCTACATTCCAGTGTAAATTTTCTGATCAAACATGCTCATTACTCTGAAGAACAACTCAACATAGTAATTTTGCACCAAACTCCATTAATGTTAAATTTACTTTAGTTATTCAAGATATACACTGGTCTTCATCACTCATCAAAAGTCATAGATTTAGATGAAGTCTGTAGGATATTGTTCACATATTTACATGTCCAAATCATGGGTATATTCGTTTATGTTTTCAGTCAACATAGAGAAAAGGAATGAGACTAAATTCTGGGGAAAACACTAAAACATTAATTTTAAATCTTATTTAAAATGTTATTCAGAGTTACGTTATAAAATGCAAGAAAAAATTAAAGTGAATTTAAAAAGGCAAAGAAAAGACAACATCAACCACTCCCTTCATATGATCATGTTTCAAATTGTTCTTTAGTGAGGGTTAGCATTCAAGGAGATTTAGTGCATATGTGTGCATGTATAATTTATTTTCAATTTTTGAAGGGAGAGACAGAGAGACAGAAACATATTTGCCTATCCAATGACAGCAGTAGTCGGGGATAGATCAAAGCAAAGCCAGGAGACTGAAACTCAGTCCAGGTCTCCCATATAGGTGAAAGGGACTTAGGTACTTAAGTCCTCATCTGCTTCTTCCTAGGAGGGAAGGTAGATCAGATGTAGAACTGAAAATACAACCCAGGCACTCAGATACAGGATGCAAGTATCTTTTTTAAAAAGATTTATTTTATTTATTTGAAAGACAGAGTTACAGAGAGAGGTAGAGACAGAGAGAGAGGTGTCTTCCATCTGCTGGTTCACTCCCCAGATGGCCTCAACAGCCGGAGCTGCACAGAGGATGCAAGTGTCTTAAGCAGAAGCTTAATTGTTATGTAAAATACTCAACTTTAAAAAAAAATTTGGCATATAATATGCTTTGCCAAGGTTGTTCTAGATCTTCCATTATAGAGAGATTAAGTTAAAATACATTCCCACATGTTAGTCCTTACTTTTTCTCAAAACATACCATTTTATGATAATATATTCTTATTTCTATCACAAGTACGAGAGAAAGAGAGAAAAGAGAGAGAGAGGGAGAAAAGCTCCCATCTACTGGTTCATGCACTAAGAACTCAATCCAGGTCTCCCACAAGGGTGGAAGGAACTCAATCCTTTGAGTCATTACTGTGGCCTCCTGGGGACATCAATGGGAAGAAGCTGGAATGGAGAGCTTGAGCCTGCAATAGAACCTAGTGTTCCAGTGTGGGACACATGCATCTTAACTGCCAGGTTGAATGCCTGCTGCCTGAATGGCGAGCTTAGTGGTAAACAGGCAGAAGGAACTCAGTTTGCCTATGTTGGATTTCAGAGTTTAAATGAGTTGAAAAATTGGATAAATTTCATTAAATAATAAATTTTTGAAATTATTACAGTACTTGAAATGTCATACTACTTAAAAAAATAAAATAAGGTCCAACTAAAACTTCAGAATCCATCAAATTCTATGCAGTTAATAACAACAACAATAACAAATAACATTAACAAATGCTATCTTATCCATGACCGAATTACATTGGAATTAAGACCAACAGTGTAGATTGATAACCTTGAAAATAAAATAATATTTCTCTAAATATTACCTGTGTGTGTGAAATTGAATATTATAGTCCTTTCCAATACATCTATTTCACACATACACACATAATCCTTTAAGCTGCCAAAATATATTTGAATATGTGAAATAAATATTTTTCAATACCCAATATTTGGATGAATTTTAATAAGAATCCTACCACAGAGGAGAGATATGTTGTTTAAGAATCCATGGGTCAGATTATATCACAATTCTGTAAATGATGTCTCAGTGTTAAGAGACTACTTTGGATTCATATCAATTTATGGGAACTTGTGAGATATACCATATTGTGTGATAGCGCTAGCTAAAATGACTGCCTTTGCTAAGAAATAATGCACTTTTACCCTGGTGTGAAAGGTTTCTGTCATTAGAAACAGGCATCAATCTTTTTCTTCATTACATTTGCCACCTATGGGTAGTCTCCCTCATATGCAAATAAAGTAGGTCTTTAATTCTTAATTCTGTGAAATGAAAACTTTGAGGTAATTGGAGAGCTTCAAAATGAGCTAACCAAGAGCCCACAGACTGGATACCTACTGTCATCTCTCTATGTTAATTTTTCCAGCAACTGACTGTTTAAAAAAATCACATTAACCCAAATATCATTTTTGATATTATTATAAATATGACTGCATAGTGAAGCCAAAGACTGTTTTGCTAAAAGAACAAAGGATAAAATAGGAAGGCAAAAAAATCACACTATTCCTAGGTAAACTTTAAAGTGATGAAAGTAAACATGTATGAAGCAACAAATGTGTTTTGAATGAATATATATGAATATGAATATACAATATGAGATTATATTTCTACAAAAAAGAAACTTAATAAAGAATTGGGAAAAATAATCAAAACATACTTAATTTTCCTTCACATTCAGATTTTTGTTATTCATTGAACATAGTGGAGAGTATTATTAGTATTTTCAGAATGCAATCGATATAAGTAATACTTTGACTAAAGTACACTCCCTTTTTTAGCTTTTGAGATACCACATTTTTAGTTTACATTATAGTCACTTAATTAGAATATCACTAAATAAAGCAAAGAAAGATATAGAGAAGGGAACAATAGGAGAGGGAGAAAGAGAAGAAGGTATCATTACATTCTTACAATTATATTTATGAACTACATTAAATAAGTGAATCAAAATCATATTAAAATGATAATTGATGACAACTGTCCTGTAGGAATTATCATGCATTTTCTGTGGCCTCACAAACTAATTTATTAATAAATTCCTTATAAAATTAAAAATTAATAAATTAAATAGGCTCTATAGAATATAACCTGTTATTAATACAACCATGCTGTTTTTATTATGAACTTACCAAATTATTTTCAAATGTTTGAAATTTAAAAACATTCACATTGTTTTACTTTGTCATTTTTTTACAAAATCACCTTCCTGAATTAAATTGAAAACATTATAAAATTGAACTCATGCAATTAGCATGAAAAAGATAGTATGTTGATACAAATTCATCATGATTTGGAAATTATTAATATTACAAATGTTCCTTTGTTGGTAATGCATTTCAACTTTATTCATAAAAATATACTATAAAACCTATAAAACTAAAATGTTGCAAAGATCTTTACTGGAGATAATGTGCTTTTAATAAAATCTAGTATCTAAACGTTCAAAATTTTAAAGCTTTGAGATTTTGTTTTTCATTATAAATATATATAGATTCTATTTCAAAAAGTGACATGACATTTCTAATAAACATATTCACAATATAAAATTCCAACATACAAATCTTAATGGCTACATATATTTTTTTATATCTGACATGATTGAATATGATCACTTGATACATTATATGAGAAGCATTTATGAAAAAAGTCAATTTTTTCTATTTATATCTAAATTAGTAATAATTTCTATGATGGTTACAGGTGTGTTAAATCCCCAAAATACTGATAAATGCAATTTTTTAAATTTTAATTTTCTATTTATATAAGGTGAAGAAATTTTATGTATTTTATATATGCAGATAGAATCCTATAATGATACTTCCCACCCTATCCTCTATCCTGCACATGTTACCACAATCCTTCCTTCTTCCTTTTTTATTTCTCCTTTTAATTTCCACATTGGCCTCTTTCTAGTTTATTTTATAATCACAAGATTATAAGTTAAGAATTACAAGTTAAGAATTCAACAAATATTACATAGCAAAACCATTGTTCTTCAAGAGTATAAACATGGGGTATAAAATAATCAAATCACAAAATTTCAATTTCACTCTATACATTGCATGTTTGTGCTCTTTATGTTAATTACCACAGATCAGAAAAATTATGTTGGCTTCAGGACACTGGCTTATTTCACTAATGATGTCCAGTTTCATCAAAAGAATTTCATTCTTTTACAACTGGGTAGCATTCCATGGTGTGTATATATACCACATTTTCTTTATTCAGTCATAGTTGTTGGGCATTTGTGTTGATCCCATATGTTAACTATTGCGAATTGAGCAGCAATAAACATAGGTGTACAGATAACTCTTTCATATGTGGATTTCATTTTATTTGGGTAAATTCCCAGGAGTAGGATTACTGGGTCATATGGTAGAAACCTTTCCAGATTTCTGAGGAATCCCCATACTGAGTCCATAATGGTTGTTCTACTTTATATTCTTACCAACAATGGTTTAGGGTACCCTTTTCCACACATCAAGGCCAGCATTTAATGATTTTTGATTTGGGATGATAACCATTCTGATATGAGATGAAACCTCATTGTAGTTTCTCTTTGCATTTCCCAATGTCTAGAGATTCTTAGGATTTTTTCATATGTCTTTTGACTATTTTAATTGCTTCCTTTGAAAATTGCTTTCATGTGCTTTGCCTATTTCTTTACTGTATTGTTTGCTTTGTTGTTGTTGAGTTTTTTGTGCTCCTAATATATTTTGGATATTTATCGGTGGCATAGTTTAAAAATATTTTTTCCCATTCTGTCAGTTGCCTGTTTACTTTGTTGAGTGTATGTTGCCGTTGATTTCTCAACAATGTTGCAGTGGATTCATTTCTGAGAGGAGCAGCGTGGTGGGGGCAAGAGGCGCGGAGTCAACACACAGACCCCGGGAGTCGGGTGAAAGCAGGCTCGAGGCGAGCAGCCTGCAGACTCGTTTATTACAGTTGGTACAACATCTTATATAGCCAAGACCAGCCAATCTGGTCAAGGGGCGGTCTATGCCCCAACCAATCACAGCCTATTGTCAGGCAGTTTCCAAAGCCATCCAATCACAGCCTGTTACCAGGCAGTTTCAAATCCATCCAATCATAGCCTGTTTCCAGGCAGTTTCCAAAGCCATCCAATCATAGCCTGTTGCCAGGCAGTTTCAAATACATCCAATCACAGCCTGTTACCAGGCAGTTTCTAAAGACATCCAATCATAGCCTGTTGCCAGGCAGGCTCCATTGCCAGGTGGGTTTCAAAGCCATTCCTGAGTAACTGACGCTCACTTGCCAGTGGCCACCTTGGCATGGCCTTCTCATTCCACCACAAGTGTATCCTTGGCAATGCAGAATCTTCTTAGCTTGATGCAATCCCATTTGTCTAGTTTTGCCTCTATTTGTCTTTGCTTCTGGGATCTTTTCCAAGAAGCTTTTGCCTATGACAGTGTCTTGAAGAGATTCAAATATGTCCTCCTCTAGTAATTTGATGGTATCTGGTCATAGATTATGATCAGGCATCAAAAAGATGACTCCTGGTTTTGACCCATTTAGGCAGTTTATCTTTTAATTGGAGAATTTATAGCTCTTACATTCACAGTTACTATTGATAAGTAATGATTTCTTAATGCAATGTTTCCATAAATATTCCTTTTGTTTTCTTTGGATTTCCTTTGTACTTTTGCTAGAAGATTTTCTGCGTTCACATTCTTTCACAATCATGACTGTTTTTTTTTTTTTTTCATGTTTCCAAGTTTAGAACATCCATAACTATCACTTGCAAGGCTGGACAAGAGGTGACAAATTCTTTGAATTTATGAAATTTTTTATTGCACATCCATTTATAAATTTATAAATCAGAGTTTTTCAGCTTACAATATTCTTGGTTGACAGGTATTTATTTCTTTTGGGAATTGGATTATGTCTCTCCATTCTATCCTAGCCTGTAGAATATCCGATTATAAATGAGCTGTCAGTCTAATTGGAGATGCTTTGAAGGTATTCTGGTGTTTCTCTCATGCATAATTTCAAATATTATCTTTGTGTGTTCCTGTTGAAACCTGGACTATACTGTGATTTGGTGAAGACCTTTTTCTGGCCATGTCTACTATGAGATCTCTGTGCTTCCTGTTCCTGGATGTTCCTTTCTCCAAGTTAGAAGTTTTCTGCTATTAGTTCACTAAATAGTCATTCTAATCCATTCTCTCCCTCTGTATGTTCAGAAACTCCTCAGAGCAGTGTGTTAGGTCATTTGATAGTATCACAATCATCTCAAACACTGTTTTCAGTTTTTCTAAATTTTTCTTCTCTTTTTCTCCTCCTCCTGTTCCTTCTTCTTCTCCTTCCTCTCCTCCTTCTCCTTCTTCTCCTTCTTCTTTTTGATCTGAGATATTTCCAAGATTTGTCTTCTAACTCATATATTCTTTCTTCAGCTGCATCAACTCTGTTATTAAGGCTTTTCACTATGTTTTTTTTAATTTGGAATATATAATTCTTCCTTTCTTATAATTCAAATGGATTTCTCCTCAGTGTCTCTGTATCTTGGCAAAATTTTTCACTCATGTTATGTATGTATTTCTTTAACTCATGAATTTGTCTTTGTGTTTTAATAACCTTATGATCCTTCTTTTGAATTCCTTTTCATTCATCATCAATCTCCGTATCTTCACATTATAATATTGAACTGCTGTGTTCCTTTGGGGGAGTCACATTGTCCTCCTTGTTCACTATTCTCATATTTCTACATTTACTTTCATGCATTTGTGGGACTACATGTTTGTTTTCTGCTTAGCTAGTTTTATTTTTCTAATGTGCCTCTATGGCTTTGTCATGTGAAGGTGGTGAATATCCACCTGCATTGGATGTTCAAAGCCTGTGCTGGGTGGGACCAAGGACCTCCAGCACATACTCAGGAGTGGCACAAGAGTCCAGGGTGACACCCAAGTTGGGCATGACAGATCTCCTCTACTGTCAATTGGTGGGGGCAACTATGATCACAACAGCTGGTGTGGTCACTATGTCATTTCCTCTCTGCCAATGTGATCAATGCCGGAGTGAGCCCAGAGTGGCTGCAGACTTTACCAACAGAAGCTCAGGAACTACACAAAGTATCTGTGTAGTCCTCAATGTGAGTAGAGAATCCTCTACAATGACCTGCTCCAAGCAGTCAGGGAACAGTGAGCCTCTGAAATTAAGCACAGTGATTGCCAGAGACCCACGTATACCTTATACCTTGTCACGTAGACACAGAATTCCCACAGGCGTAGACAGGCATAGCATATAGCACTCCTGCAGTCACATGGAAGAGGGGCTCCATTCTCAACCCTGTGAGTCTGCTCCATTCCTGGAGAGAGCTGAGGTATGTCCAGAGCATGCTGCCAGTCAATGTTCCAGCTTGGCAGCTTGAGTAAATTACCTGTGATGGATTTTGGGAAGGGGAGTACTCACAGGCATAAGTGGGCAACATGGCCTCTGCCAACCCTCCAGGCCAGACTCAAAATCAGTAGGGACTGAGGATTTATCCCTCAGATAAAATCCCCTCCTTGCAAGTGGATGTGCCAAAGTTGCCACATTTATCTTATGAAGAAAATGGCTCTTCCCTGCTTGTGTCGTGGAGCCCTTGCAGGTGTTGAGGAGTGGGATAGCAAATAGACAATGTGTTCTCTTTTCAGTGGGTTAGGTGGGCACCCTGCTAGTGTTTCTGGCCTGACTCAAAGTCGATGTGTTCTGCAGGGTCTCCTTGAGGCCATATCAGCAATGACACAGGTAGCCCCAGAATCCTTCACTGCTCTCTATGAAGCTGGCATGTCCTCTGGGCTGCCCTACTTTTCCTTGCTGAGTATGATGCTCTGTAGGAGTAGGGGAGGAGAAGGAAACAAAGTGACCAGCAATTGTGCAGACCCCAGTCAGCTCTCTAGGCTGAAGTCAGTAGGTGACTGTAGAATTCCCTCTCAGTTAACATACTGAATGACCAGGGGCACAGCATTTTCTTCTAACTTTGATGTGGTAAGACAGCAGCTTGCAGCCAGCAGCTGGACACTCTACATGGCTGGCCGCAGCAGTGTCTCTGTCTTCTCTCTTGTCCCATAGTTCTTCATTGTATGTGAGTCCCTGCCCTCCAGGTAGAATTTTTTGGATTGAATTCCTGGGTCTTGACATTGGCCTGGCCTAGCTTTGTCTGTAGCAGTACACTAGCATATGACCACTCTCTCTTTCTCTTACTCTCTCCTCCCCAACTCCTGGTCCCTCTGCCTACAAAGACATAGAAGCAAAAAAGACCACTGGGAGAGCATTAGCTGATTCCTATATTTTATGGATCTAGACAACTTTGATATGACTTTCTGAGCATCAGTTAGAGTTAATTCAATTGCCCACACTTCAGTGTTGTTTCTGAAATACTTGATATGGATCTAAAGATTTTCTTAATGGATTTGTTTTACCTGGTTATCACTTATATACCATAATCATTTAGCTATTTAATATTGTCATCTTGGATTAAGATAAAATTGTTGTATGAATATAGCATTTTATTCTAATATTTAAATTATAACAAAGAATTTGGCACATTGCAAAATAATTTCAATTGACTTCAGAAAATACTTTAAAATATCTTGAAGACAAAGAACATCCATTAGAAAAAAAAAATCAGCCAAAAATCAAATTAATTGGGAATCAAGGAGAAAATCTTGGTTCCTTTTTAAAGTTATTATAAACTTGTTATCAGAAAATAAGAGAATTAAATACATTTGAAAAGACAATATAAAAAATAAATTATAAAAATGGGCAAAAAATAAACAAACATAGTAAAGGCCTGGCGGAGTGGCAAAGGGAGGTTAAACAACTACTCAGGGCACTGGAATCCCATTTCAGAGTGCATGGTTCAAATAATGCCTGGACTGCACTTCTGATTAAGTTTTCTGATAATGTTTGAGTGCTGCGACAGATGATGGCCCCAGTATTTAATGACTTGCCATCCATGTGGCAGACCCACATTGAATTCTTTGCTCCTGGCTGTGACAGTTATTTCAGCTATTGGGGGAGTGAAGTAGCAAATAGGAGACCTTTCTTCCTGTGCCTTACTCTCTGTCTCCAAATGGATCAAGGACCTAAATCTATTACCTGACACTTTCAAACTACTAGAGCACATTGGAAAAACTCTGCAAGGCACTGGCATTGGCAAAGACTTCTTGTAGAAGACTTCAGAAACACAACTGATGAAAGCCAAAATTGGAAATTGGAATTTAATCAGCTGCACTGCCAAAAACATTCAGTAAACTGAAGAGGGAACCAATAGAATGATAGAAAATATTTGCAAACCCTGATAAAGGGTAAACAACCAGAATCTAAAAAGGGCTCAAAAAATTCAAGCTAAGAAATGGATAAAAGACTCGAATAGGTATTTTTCAAGAGAGGAAATACAAATGGGCAATAGAAACCTGAAAAAATGTACAGGATAACTAGCCAACAGTGAAATGCAATTCAAAACCATAATGAGGTTTCACTTTTTTCCAGTTAAAATGGCTCTAACATAGAAATCAAGAATCAACAAATGCTGGTGAAGATGTGGGGGAAAAAGTACATTGGTCCACTGTTGTGAGAATGTTAACTGGTGCAAACACTGTGGAATACAGTAAGGAGATACCTCAGAAATCTGAACATGGGGCTGGCACCGTGGCTCACTTGGTTATTCCTTCGCCTGTGGCACCAGCATCCTATGTGGGTGCTGGATTCTAGTCCCGTTTGCTCCTCTTCCAGTCTAGCTCTCTACTGTGTCCTGGGAAGGCAGTGGAGAATGGCCCAAGTCCTTGGGCCCCTGCACCTGCTTGGGAGATCAGAAGGAGGCATCTGGTTCCTGACTTTGGATCGGTGTAGCTCTGGCCATGGTCATTTGGGGGGCAACTCAACAGAAGGAAGACCTTTCTCTCTGTCTCTCTCAGTGTCTGTAACTAACTCTATCTGTCAAAAAAGAAAAATAAATCTGAATATGGACCTACCAAATGGCCCAGCCATACCACTACTGCAAAGTAAATGAAATCAGCACATGAATGAGTTATCTGTACCCCATGTGCATTGCAGCTCAATTCCTAATACTGATGGAATCAGCCCAGATGTCCATGAACTGAAGACCGAATAAATAAATTTTGGTATAAATACACCATATAATATAACATAGCAATAAAAATGAAATTCTGTCATTTACAGCAAGATAGATATAACAGGAAACCATTATACTTAGTGAAATAAGCCAGTCCCAAAAAGAAAAATACTGTATGTTCTCCCTGATCTCTGTTAACTAATAGAGAATCTAATAACTAAAAGAAAATCTATAGGATTGAAATTGACACTTTGATATCTATGATTTTTAACAGCCCTTGTCTGAATTGTTGAGGAACAGTGTTTTCTATTCCTTTATAATATTTGTTGCATTGATTAACTAGTGTATGCATTTCTTATGAGTATAACGTTAACTGAAAATAGATCTTTATAAAAAAGAGTGGGAAGAGGAGACGAAGAAGGGCCAGAGTGTGGGCAGGAAGGAGAATAGGGTGGACAGTATAACTATGTTCCTGAATCTGTATATATGAAATATATGGGATTTGTATACCTTAATAAAATTTAAATATATATATATATATATAAGTAAAAAAGAATGTTAATGTTCTAAGAATATTGTTATTCAAAGTGATCCATAGCAAAGCCTTCTAAGTAATATTGAGAAAGTTTCTGTTAAATTTCTAAGGCACATTTACAAAAAATTAGTGCAGAAAATATTTGGATCTTAAAGAACAACCATATACAAAAATATCTTTTGTATACTTTTAACAGAAAAATATAGTCAATGAATTTTTCCAGATGCATAATGGGAAATGATATTTTAGTGAAATTTGAGCTTTGCGAGCATTTTTGCACGATACATAATTATTTAAAATATTTCCTCAAGTTCACCACGAAGTTTCCACTAAATACAGTAAGGGTTTGAAGTTGGTTGGTTGAACTGGAATGTAGAAACTCAGAATGAGCAGCTGAACTGGAATCGAAAATACCAGGCTTTCTAAGAGATAGGCAAGACAACACAGTGATAGGCTTAGAGAGAAGGTATAATCTGAAGAAATGCATATTTTTATATTATGTGACAAAGAATTATTATTGAAAATGAATGCCTCACAACACAGAATAAGCCTTATCTATCAAGACTCCTTTAAAACACCTCTAGATGAAACGGTGACCTTCTAAAATAAAATTCAAAAATATAGCTGAATGCATAGAAAAACTTAGTGGATTTGATATGTGCAAAAGACTGTTTGTAATTTCTGCTGATTACTTCTTTAGACTATGAGAGAAGTAATGTGAAAATATATGTATATATATATATATTTATATATATATATAAATTAATTATTGCATTTCATCTTTACCTTTTACTGCATAAAATCATTTAATATTTGTTGACAGCTGGGTTACACTGCTGAAAATTTATTTCAGTATATTTGAAGCTTTTCTCTGACTTGCTTAATTTAATTAAACATGGAAGTAGGTCTTTGGAAATCTGATGCCAAATACTTACATGTTAGTAATAAAGAATACAAATATAAATCCATTATTATTGACACCTGCAGTGCCAGCATCCCATTTGGGCTTGGGTTCAACTCCCTGCTGCTTCACCTCTGATCCAGCTCTCTGCTATGGCCTGGGAAATCAGTAGAAGTTAGCCCAAGTCCTCGGGCCCCTGCACCAGCATAGGAGACCCAGAAGAAGGTCCTGGCTCCTGGCTTTTGATTGGCACAGCTCCGGCCATTGTGGCCATCTGGGAAGTGAACCAGTGTATAGAAGACTTCTCTCTCTGTGTTTTTCTCCCTCTGAATCTCTGTAACTCTGCCTTTCAAATAAATAAATAAATCTTAAAAAAAAAGAATTTATGCATCCTGGAAACTGTAGTCCTCTTATTTAACTATAGTAGGATGGTAAACTCAAGCATAAAACAACTAAAATTTATAATTTTTACTTTCGAAAGATGTCAAATGTGAATCAAACAATAAATAACAATATAGTTAATAATCTCAAAGAATAAAAGCAGATTTATAAGGTATACTTTCAAATATACAGGAAAATATAATTATTCTAGATGGCCATTTTTTATTCATGTTTATTCATATTAAATATTTTAATCCCTATTTTCAACAGTTCAGTTCTCATCATTTGATTAATATGGAAAATAATATCTCATTAATATTTCCAGCATCATAATCCTGGATGAATTAATCAGAGATGTCATCAGAAAGTATCATTATCACAATTATACCACTATTTATCAAATGACACTGTATTCCAAATTCCCTTTATTTCCTAAAGATCAAAATCAGAGAAACAGTTCCTTGTGTACTCCAGTCACTAATACAATGTCCAGTTTTAGCTATTCTATCTAAATGCTTATGATTAGGATAAGTTTTCCCAAATCCTTGCCATGACTTATTGTGTTTTGATTTTTGGATTATAGCCATTCTAAATGATATGAGGTGAAATCTAATTGTGATTTTCATTTATACTTCCCTGACCATCTTTTATTGGGTGTTTTGGCCATCCATATTTCATTCTTTAAAAATTTTGTTCATATAGTTAGCTGATTTCTTAACTGGATTGTTTTGAGCTCCTTATCCATCCTGGATGTTAATGCTATATCAGAAATAAGATTAGGAAATATTTTCTACCATTCTGTTAGTTGCCTGCTTACTTTGTTGAGCATTTCCTTTGCTGTGTAGAAGCTTCTTAGTTAGATGCAATTCCATTTGTCTATTTTTGTCCTTATTGTCTATGATTCTGAGGTCTTATAAAAGAAGTCGTGGCTATCCTCATGTCTTGTACTGTTTCCCGTATTTTTCCCTACTAATTTGATTGCTTCGGATCTTAAACATAGATCACTGATCTTTTGTGAGCTGAGTTTTGTATACAACATATTTTAGGAGTCTAGTTTCATACTTCTGCATACAGAGATCCAGTATTCCCAACACAAGTCTTGAAGATACTCTTCTTTCTCCAAGGAGTAATTTTAGCTCATCTATCAAAGAGTAGTCAGCTATAGTTGTATGAATTAATTTCTGGAGCTTCTAATCTGTTCCATTGGTCCACATAACTATTGTGCTTATCCTAGAATGTTTTGAATATAATTCCCATGTAATGAGTCTTGAAATCTAATATTGCAATGCACCCAGCTTTATTTTTAATTTTAAAGAGTGCTAACACACTGCTATGGGAATGTAGACTAATACAATAATTATTGAAGAAAGTATGGAATTTCTCAGAAATCTGTAAATAGATCTGCCATATGACTCAACAATTCCACTCCTGGGAATTTACTCAAAGGGGATGAAACCAGCATATTAAAGAGTTATTTGTATTCCTAGGTTTATAGCATGTCAACTCAATAGCCAAGATATGGAATCAAACCAGATGTTCATCCACTGATGACAAGATAAAGAAATTGTGGTATATGCACATTATGGAATACTATTCAGCCACAAAAATAATGAAATCCTGTCGTTTGAATCAAAATGAATGCAACTAGGGGAACAGTTATGCTTAGTGAAATAAGCCCCATAAAGACAAATACCACATATTTTCCTGGATTTGTGATAACTAACATAAAGAGTACAAAAGAACGTAATGTACATCATGGAAATTGACATTTGATTTTTATTTTATTTATTTATTTATTTATTTTGACAGGCAGAGTGGACAGTGAGAGAGAGAGAGAGACAGAGAGAAAGGTCTTCCTTTGCTGTTGGTTCACCCTCCAATGGCTGCCGCAGCCAGCACACCACGCTGATCTGATGGCAGGAGCCAGGTGCTTCTCCTGGTCTCCCATGGGGTGCAGGGCCCAAGCACTTGGGCCATCCTCCACTGCACTCCCGGGCCACAGCAGAAGGCTGGCCTGGAAGAGGGGCAACCGGGACAGAATCCAGCACCCCGACTGGGACTAGAACCCGGTGTGCTGGCGCCGCAAGGAGGAGGATTAGCCTATTGAGCCATGGCGCTGGCCGACATTTGATGTTTTGATAATTGTTTATAACCCTTGTCTATATGCTTGAGGAACAGTGGTTTTTCTACTTACTACTTGTTGAATTGTTTATTTACTGGAGGGTTAAGCTTGTAAATATAAATTGAAAACTTGTCATTTAAAAAATTAAAAGAATAATAAGAAAGTGATGGAACAGAGTAAGAGTGATGTAGGACAGAAGGTTGTGGTGGGAGGTATACTTATGAAATACATGAAATTTGTTCCCTTTATATACATTTTAAAAAACCAAAACATAAAAAAATAGAACTTGCACAAATACTTATGATTAGAAATTCATTGAGTATTTTGTGCTGATTCTATAACTGATGATATTTACATTCTAAGGATTTTCAGAAGTGATTCAGTTTCTTTGCACTGATTAGATAGAACTTGATTTTATCATCATTAATCAGCTTTTAAGTCATTTTAAAATAATCCTTTTTCAACATTCAATTGTCAAAAATTATATCATACATTTGTCATTTTAAAAACAGTGGTAGCTACTGTTTTGTTATAAAGACATCTCAAAAGACATTCTATACTACTTTTGTCCAGACAGGAACATCTACAAAAATGGAAAATCTATATTTAATATACAAAGTAAAAGTGATAATTAAATCAATATTATCCACCTGTAGTCACATTTTCTGATCACTTTATGTTCAAAAATTATCTTCTGCACAAAATTCAATTATTCAATGTATGTTTTTAATAATACTAAGTTTTAATTACTGATAAAAGACAAAATGCATTTACCTTTTTTATTCAAAGAGCTTAAGTAAGGAATTGAATTTCGCAGAATTGTTAAGACAATATTGGGTTGCCAATATCCCATATTAGAATTCCTTGGTATATTTCCCAGCTCTGTGAACAATTCCAGCTTCCTGTTTACGTGTATCCATCCAGGGTTCCACAAGGTGATTGCTCAAGTAGTTGGTTTCTATCACACATGTAGAAGTCCTGTACTTGGTTCCTAGTTTCTGAATTTAAACCGGTCTGGTTCTGGCTATTTGGGGAGTAAACCAGTGAATAACAGCTCTCTGTCTCTGACTCTATGTCCCTCAAACAAATAATATAAATAAAATATTTAAGAGGAATTTATGCAATAACATAAATTCAAGCTAATTTAATAGCTCAATATTTATTCTTATATAAATATGAACATATAATAGCTAGACATGGATAAGAAAATGTATACAATCAGCATATTTGAGTGAGTGTTGTATTTATAAGACTTCAGAGAAAAATAGATTTTTGAGTTGAATCTTCATGGATAAGGAATTTTTTCCCAAGCAATTATTACTTGTGAAAGAATATATTAAATATTTTCAGCAGAATTGGTACAGAAATGAACCTGGACGCATGAGTAAGGTTCAGACCATTAAGGAGGGTACATCATACTAAGGTGCTGAAAATGAGACATATAATGAATTATGTGATTGGAGTATTTAAGTATAAACAATCATAATCAAGTTTTAATTTTAGTAAACTTTCCTAATGGCAGTGTAAAAGATGGATACATGGCCTAAACTTCTACACTAATAACTGGTATAGAAGGTAAGAGACAAGAAGGCATGTCTTGACTCCAGGACATAATGCTTATAGTGGCCTCTGTCTAATGCACCTGAGTTGATGCTCATTCTCAATGAGGTAATAAATTTTGATGATGAATAAGAATACACTAGATGACAATGAACTCAATGGGACAGGTGTTTAGTAAAGCAAATAAG
Organism: Sylvilagus floridanus; assembly: GCA_949820135.1. Classification (NCBI taxonomy): domain Eukaryota; kingdom Metazoa; phylum Chordata; class Mammalia; order Lagomorpha; family Leporidae; genus Sylvilagus; species Sylvilagus floridanus. The sequence continues at coordinate 28,141,895 of OX463236.1, read as the reverse complement.
ATATTGATTAGAAGGCCCATATACCTCTGCTCAATTCCTGGCTTCAACTCCTGACTCCAGGTTCCTGCCAATGTGGACCCCAGAAGGCAGTGGTGTTGATTCACATATTTGGGTTCTTATTACCCCATGGGAGATTTGAATTAAATTCCTGGATCTCAACTTCAGCCCAACCCAATCCCTGCCATTGAAGGCATTTGGAAAATGAAACAGCAGATGGGAACAGGATTATACTAAACAATTTTAGTTTGGTATTATGCAATTGAAATATATGCTTTTTCAGTGGCTAAATCCTTTTTATAGACACAAAAAATGCCAACGCATTGTTTATACATCAATAATAAAAATTTGCAAAATAAATATTATATTTTAGTTCTGATTCATGTCTACTTTCTGAATTCGGAGCTGCTTAATTTTTTTAGGGAAGAAGGTTTAAATGCTCATTGTAGTAAATTGCATGTAGGTCAATAAACCACCCCCCACACCTCGCCCCATGGCCCTTTGCTGTATGGAGGTCTTTTAATCATCTTGAAGTGAGTCTCATCCTTCAGCCCTTTATTTGTAATGGAGTATAAATTGATTTTAACAATGGAAATATTGAATGTGATAGAAAAAGAGGTTTGAACAGAGCTTGTTCATCTGGTTTAACTTCTGTTTCTTTGTTGGGACCACCTTGTAGATAGCCTAAACAAAGGTTTTGGAAGATTAAAAATCAAATACAGGAGAATCATAGAACTCCTGTTAGATGCTAGTTGACCACTACACAGTAAGGCTATTCTGTATCATTTAGTCACTTGTCCAACTTCCAGTTAACAACAGACACAAAAGAGGGTACTGCATTTCATGACCAAGCCCAGACCATAAATCACTAAATGGATGTGTAAGACAAATAAAGTGCATTCATTGTTTAAAATTAAGCTGTATTGAATAGAAAATGCTAAGTGACAACCTCACAATTATGAAGAAGACTGGAGAATAGTTTACAAAAACAAAAAAGCATTTACAAGGTGGAACTTCTGCCCAAATGTTAAAATTGTAGTGATTTGATGTCAAGCGATAACATCCACTTTGTGCTATAGAAAATATTACACAAAATGTTCAAATAGTAGAGATATGCTTGATTAAATCCTTAATTTTATTTGGGATGCTATGGCTACAGTATTTTGTCTGCAATCAGTTGGCTGACGTGACTCAATACAAATGAAACCCAAACAGTAAATTTAGGTTTTATAAGCCAAAGAAGTTCATTATGTTGTGTGACCAGAGAGCGTAACATTAAACCAAGTTGGTCATTTGGCATAATTCATATTTTGGCCCCAAGATGAATCACAAAGATTAATTCATAGTAATTTTCATAATAAAATATTCAAATTGTAAATATATATGACTATTTGTATTTTGTTTAATGAATCACATATAATGTATGCCTTCTTTTCTCCTTAATTTTTTCCATTGCTTATAAAAAACACTTTATTCCTATGATTCAACTAATAAATAAAATTAAAGAACTAAAATTAAATACAAAATGTGTTAGCTTGTAATTGACTTGTTAAACTAAATTTATTTAATATTTTACTTTCTCCACAATGTTGCCTAAATGTTTCTTTAATTATCTCTGGCTTTTTGTCTCAATCAAAATATAGGAAAATATCCTATATTTGGTTTTATATTTGATTTGATAAAAATGTTCCATTTTTCCTTTTTCTTTTTATATAACTTCTGCCCTAACACAAAATAACTTATTTGAAAAATAGATTTGTTGAGAATCACATGCAGCTAATGATTATTTTATCCCATGCTTTAATTAAATTTTCTTTAGTCTAGTCTGAGGCAAGAAAATCATGCTGGGATTTTTATATTTTCTTTAAATTTATATCTCATATAGAAAACTGAATGTAACACCATCCCCAATGGAAATGAATGAAACAATGCTGCTACTTACAAGTTTATGGGATTAACAGACTAATTTGTACAACCATATTTTATACAGATGGAAATTTTGGTTATTTGCAAAGACACAAATATATTCATCCCATCCTTTTTTTTTTCTAAGTGGGGTGTATATAGTACACATTGTGACACTAACTGAAAAACTCAATCAATTTTTTTGAAAATTAAGCTCCATTATATTTTATTTTTACTTTCTGAGAGAATATTGCTATATAGAAGTACACTTGCCTTTTTATCATTTACTCTTGATTTCAGAGACCTCAAATAGATGAGAGAAGTGTCCTCTTTTTTCCATTTAATGTCTATTTTATTTGGTTTAATCAGGGATAGAGAAGTTGAAATAGAGCCTGGTGGAAAAGAAAAAAGCCTTATATGTCAAGTGAAAGTATAATCTGATCTTTAGTAACTTTGATGATGTTAATGCTCCCGTATTAACAAATACTCTCTTTGTTGTTGTATCACTATCTTTGGAGTTTATCCAGCAACTATGCCTCTACCCTAGCCCAACTACTCTATCAAGGGAGATGTTTCTGTATACACTATTCACTGATACATATATATCACACGGGATTTGCAAGAGTTGCTGGATTCATGCAACCTTCACTCAGCTCTTTAACAAGTTCTTGATGCCATTACCCTACTGATTTTCCATTATGGAGGCAAGTACCAGCCTCCAAGCTCCCAAAATACCCATTCCCAGAATATATCCCAATTCATATCATTAATTCTCTGGACATTCACTTAAGATTGAACTGCAATCAACAACTTGCAGTTGTTGATGCTCAACAACATGGACTCATAAGTTTTGTAGCTTTTTCCTTTGAAGATTTCACACCAAGTCTTTTAATGAGTTCATTTGATGTCATATCACTTGGATTGAGGGTTGTGATGAGTGCAGAAGGAGAAGGAAACAGAATATTATTTAGTGTCCTTTACATGTAGGTTTGTTGGCCATAGAGAGCCTTGTTTGGTACAAACAAAATAATAATTTACTTAATTTGACTACATACTAGAACATGTGAATTTTAATATAGATCTGAATGTTATCTTGGAGAGAAGAAATGACATATGAGGAACAGAGAGAGAATAATAGTAAAAAGAACAATAATAAGCCACATTTATTTATCTTTGCCACATTTAAGATAAAAGTACTTCCCATATCCACTTTCAACATTTCCTAAGCATTAAATCTTGACAATGATTGGAGTTACACTCTTTGAAGTCAGATGTAAAGCTTAAAGCAAACTCATTAGCATGAAGAGCAGCAAAATCTGTGTTCATCTAGGATGGCTGATTACAAGGAACCAATTGTTAAACCAATTAAACACACTATCTTGAACAGCATTCAGGCACACATTCACTCTGCAAACAGTTTATGTTCACAACGTTTTGCTGTCCATACAACCTACAGTAAAAAGCCCACATTTCTTTCAAGTGAATCAACAAGTCTCAAAAGTCTGTTAGATCACCTCTAAAAAAGTGTCTTCTTATTGCATGTATAAACTTAAGGCATTGCCAGAAAACATGTTCAGATTTCCTTTCATGTAAAATGAAATGCTGTCCAAAAGCAGGATGACAATTCAAATAAAGCCCCAAGAAAAAATGCATCTATGTCTTTATCTTCAAGAGATGTATAACCCTGCATACCTCTGATCCATTTAAATGATCTGTTCAAAGGTAAACATACCTACTAAAATCTACAAGAGAATAATGAAATTCAGTCTTTCTCTACTCCTTGGCAAAACTTCTTTCAAAACAAAACTTAAAATACTGTGAGATATACTTCTTAAAATTCCATCTAAAATGGCAGACAAGCTATTTATTCTTATTTTTATTCAGTGTCATAATGTCATCATAAGAATTGAATTTGACTCACAGCTTGAACATAAAAAAATTCTCAGCTTTCAAAAGTCCTAGCAGAAAAGGAGGCCCACTGGATGACCTCATTATGCAGTTTTAAATTTAGCAAAGGAGGAGCTGACAAGGTAAGATAGACTATGGGCAGAAGCAACAGCGGTGGACGGCAGAGCGTAGTGGAAAGAACAGACCCTGTCACCACTGTGAAGCGCTCTGAATCAGAGACCACAGCTGAAACTTGGAGTACTATAGGGGTCTTGTATATTTTGTTCTGAAATGACAGTTCTCCTCCTGCCTTCCCTAGAAAACCTGCCTTTTAAAAATTTATCCAAATTGGACTTACCGATATATGCAAAATGAGACTGATTTGTAAAAATGAAAAACAGACATTTTCAAAACATAAATTGAATCTAATTTATGCCATTGCTGTGCATTTTAACAATTTATAATAGTGTATCATTTTTTAAAAAAGCATGTAATTCAAAAAACACCTAGAAAATAAGATAAAATTAATATATGACCTTTGTCTTTTATGACAATCCAAAGTGATGTACTCTCTTCTTTAAATACTTTCATATTTTTGTTTCAAAAAGTGAAGAACAAAATGTGCATCATATTTAGTTAAGCAATAAAATTAATAGTCAAATAATTTAAATAATTTATTAAAAATTCTGAACAAATATTTCAGCTGGGTCTTCATACAAATATTTTCCAAAATCATAGGCATTATCATCTTCTCATGTGGATTTATCCATTATAGAATCAAAGTTAAATATTTATAGTTCCACTCATGTATTTGCTCATAAACAGCTTCTTTGGTTACATTAAAATTTAGGATTTCTCTTTTTAGTTTGCATTAAAATTGAAGCTAATATCCACATACAACTCAGATTCTTAAAGAAATAATGGTTATGCATTAGATTTTCATGACACACAACAAAGAATGCTTATTTAATGCAAAACGCTGAAGATTTGTAGAGAGAAGTTGTTCAGGCAGCACATCCTGGCATTTTCCTTGTCTTTTCATTGTAGTATTTTGTTAATGTAGTCATATCTGTAGGTACAGGGGTACTTTTCAATATGTCTTCTGTATACTACAACATGATGGATACACATCTTAAATTAAATAATATTTGTGGTTGAGATAAATATGAATGCATAATTGTAAAGAATTTCCAATAAGTATATTCTAACATTTTGTTTGTTTCCTCCTCACCTTATTATGGGTGACAAATAGAAATGCTTTTTTTTAAGGTGTAGCCAAACAAATGAATGGTAAATAACATCTTTCAGTGAATTTACATGACTGTTTTCAGGAAGTGATTTCCAGTGTAGTATCCAATAGGTATGTTCCAGGATGTGAAAAAAAATGCTATAAAATGTATTTTAGAGGAAAAGACCTTTTTTGATCACAGGGAATGAGAAAGCTTCTTTTGAAAAAAATTGCTGATACTAACATCATTGGACCACCTCCAAAACAAATCAGACAATCCTGAAAAATGAGATAAATTTTAAAATTAGAGAACAGATACAAATGGTAGTATTTGGTTTTGTTAAGTTGATGCAGCTCTCGGCATTTTGCAAATGAAAGAAACTTTAAATTTAGCACTTCCTAGAGCTGTGCAATTTGGAACAGCAAAATGTAGATCTGAAAATGGTTAAAATTACAGAAGATACTGCAGACATGAAAACTGAGAATTCCTTGAAAGCAGTATCAGAAATCCAAATATGATGAATTGATAGTCAGAACACAGGTTTCTTAAAGTATCCTAAGACCTAAAGTTATGAGGTGTCACTCAAAACAACGCATAGAGCATTTCAGTTTCTCAGAAAGTTCTAAATTCTAAGTATAAAACTTCTGAGACTCTCAGTTTTTCAGTTAAGTCAAGGTAGACACAGTGAGATGTTGAATTTCTTTTTTTTCTTTTTTTTGACAGGCAGAGTGGACAGTGAGAGAGAGAGAGACAGAGGGAAAGGTCTTCCTTTTGCCGTTGGTTCACCCTCCAATGACCGCAGTGCGCCGGCCGTGGCGGTGTACCGCGGCCGGTGCACTGCGCTGATCCGATGGCAGGAGTCAGGTGCTTCTCCTGGTCTCCCATGGGGTGCAGGGCCCAAGCACTTGGGCCATCCTCCACTGCACTCCCTGGCCACAGCAGAGAGCTGACCTGAAAGAGGGGCAACTGGGACAGCATCTGGCACCCCGACTGGTACCAGAACCCAGTGTGCTGGCGCCGCAAGGCGGAGGATTAGCCTGTTGAGCCACAGCGCCAGCCTGAGATGCTGAATTTCATATCAGAAAATTATATTTTCTATTGACCCATAAAAAGGTGTGGCTTTTCAGAAAAAGAATTCAGTCCATAAAGTGGAGGAATTACCTCCTCTCCTTGCTTCGCTCTAAGAAGACGGCATATCGTAGCATATAGTCAATGTGCTGATTATAATCTTCCACTTTACAAGTGGGTGACAAAAAAGTGTTATCTATTACCTTGGTGGCCTCTTGCAATTTTGCTGGTGACTGCAGTTGCTCCATTAGAGCTGTGTAATTCGGGTTTTAAACACTACTATTTGCATTGGGTTGTTTACAAATCGTATTTGATACATTTAGTGCATGAGAGGTCAAACCGAGTTCTAACATCACATTTGCTAATTCCTCACATTTGCTAATTCTTAGCTTTCTTCTCTGGAAAAATGAGTATAGTAAGACCTACATGCTATTTATGGCAGGTGGAGAAAAGAAAGAGACAGCTAAGAGGGAGGCAGAGTGGACCATGGAATTGATGAGATAGGCCACAGGAGACCACAGCTCTAGCACAGACTGAGGCTGCATTATTCAGGACCACCGGGAGCCCCCAGGATGGTTAAATCTCCTTCCTGGAGGAGAAAAACTAAAACAGAAGACAAAATTCATACCCTGTGCTCCATGTCACATCGTCTTCTCTGGATCCTCTGTGTATACAACCCCCATGCTCTGTGAGAAACAGTTACCGTATTCTAAGGAGTAGTTCCCATTACTTTTGTCAGGCATGCTACATCCTCATCTACATACTTATGTCTACTACTTCATGTCAGTTCACCCTTTGCAGCCCTAAAACAGCTGACCTGGTACTTGTTAGCCCACCAGACATTTCCTAGTGGCGTCACCAAGTAAAGGAAGCCATCATGATACGTATAAATACTTGGCATCACAGAATGCAAAAACGGGGCTAAGCCCACAAGGGAATCAATCAGTCTGATTGTTGCCTTCAGATGGACACAGATTATTTTTTTGAAATACTCTTTGTACTTTGAAAGGTCCTATGTGACTTGCTTATAGAAAAGGGGTTAAGCATATATGTTAAAATTGAGTTCTTGCTATTTGTAGTTTGGCTTAAAAAGGATATCTCTCTCTGTGTGTGTGTATAAATTTCATCAGGCTAAGACTCATTCTAAATAGAAGAGGAACTTTACCATCAAGGCCATTGGATATTGCTCAATAAGATTAAAATCATTAAAACAGTAGAGGGGAATTTCAGAATGACTGAATTAGGAACTTGGGAAATCCTTTCCCTCCCAAAATATCAATGAAAAAACTAGAGAGAATTACCCAAAGATCCCTTCAAAGACTGGAAATGAATAAAGGTTGTGTGACAAGATCCTAAATTATTCAGGAAAATGTACACAAACACAAGAAGGAAAGTTGGAGTGTGTAGCATTTTGTTCTAAGATTATTCCCATAGTTCATCCTCTAGTTCCTCAGTCCATAAGTTTAATTAGTAAATGCCAGGAAGAATGGCAGAATAAGGAGAAGACTTTATTGAGAACAAAGTGAAAGAAAAATAAATTCCATGCATGAAGGTATTAAAACCTATAGCATTCCAAATGGCAAAAATAAAGGAAGAACATTAGAGCAAGCTGATGTTTCCATACCAATTAGTGAAAACTATAAAATTACAGATAAGGTAAAATTTACAATGTAAATCTGGGTAAAGAAACAGGCAAATATTACCATAAGAGTCTATGTATCCTTGGATTTTTAGAAAACTGGTGAATTCAGAAAGATAAATACATGTTCAATAGGTACCAAAAAGACCTTAGCAAGTTATATATCCCTTGATAATCATGTAGTCTTGTGAACAAAGTAATACTTGTGAAAACCTTCTAAAATCTCTAAGTTCTTAATGCGATCATCAGCCCACACATAGCTCGATTGGACAATGATGGAAAACATTGATTTTTTTAATTGATTAATTAATTAATTTTATTTTTGACAGGCAGAGTGGACAGTGAGAGAGAGAGAGACAGAGAGAAAGGTCTTCCTTTTTGCTGTTGGTTCACCCTCCAATGGCTGCCGCAGCCAGTGCACTGCGGCCAGTGCATCGTGCTGATCCGAAGCCAAGAGCCAGGTGCTTCTCCTGGTCTCCCATGGGGTGCAGGGCCCAAGCACTTGGGCCATCCTCCACTGCACTCCCGGGCCACATCAGAGGGCTGGCCTGGAAGAGGGGCAACCGGGACAGAATCCGGCGCCCCAACTGGAACTAGAACCCGTGTGCTGCGGCTCAACATTGATGTTTAAACTCCGGGTATATAAGCGCAATTTCTGACTAACTGTTGGCTAACAACTAAGTTACACTGATCCAGAGGAACCATACATAATTGGGCTAAAATATACAATATAACTTAAAAGTAAAACACTGAGTCAATGCAGACTGAGAGGGACCAACTCCACACAGTTAGGAAAAACAAGGCATTAACCAAACAAGAAACACAAAAAACAACTGCAAATACCATAATGGAACACAAAATCAGACTCTAGATTTTTACAATGTATCACCTAAAGCATCCGGTGTTTAATAGTAGTAAGAAAAACTAAATGTGTGAAGAAACAGGAAATATAACCTATATACTTGAGAAAAATCAACAAAAAATTGTTCAACAGGTCCTATGCATTGAACTTACCTAAAATTATAAATTAATTTGACCCATGGTTAAATAAAAAAGCTATAGTTAAATAGTTACAAAAAAGTATGACAATGGCTCACATCATAAAAAATATTAGTATGGAGATCAGAATTTTTTAAAAAAGAATAAAATGGCAATGCTGAAGTTGAAAATATAATAACAAATTTAAATTTACTGTGGATGCTCAACAGAAGATTACGTTGGAAGAAGAATGAATCAAGAATCTTGAAGATAGATAAATACAGATTCTCCTGAATGAGGAAACAAAACCAGGATGGAAAATAATTAGTGCAGATTACAAAAATGTGAAACACTGGCAAATGTAATGGAATACACTAATAGGAATTCACAAAGTGAAATGAGATAGAAGTCTCCAAGTATAATGAAGACAATCAGTCCTTCTAGTAAACGCTACAAACTTCAAGTAGTACACATACAAAGAGATCATGCACTACAGATTGCATGGTTGTGTTATCAGGCAAAAAATAAAGAACACTTTGAAAACAGAAGAAAAATAAAATTCTCATATGTAAGAGAAACATAAGACTAACAAATGACCGGAAAATAATGGAGGCCAGAAGGCAGTGAGAAGGAATATTCACAATGATGAAAGAACGAAAATATATTAACCGATATTTTCTTATACAGCCTTCCTATCCTTCAAAAGGATGACATGGGGTGAAATAAAAATATGCCGAGATAAACAAAGAGTGAGAATATTGTTTGTACACACACCATAATGCAAGAATTACTACAGGAAATAATTTTAGATGAATCAAAGTGAGACTTGATTGCAAATTAAATCCACCAAAAATAAATACTGAAAAAGGTAATTATATACATAATTAAGAGGCAGTCTAATAATTATTTTCTCTTTTCATAACCAATTTAAATGGAAATTATACAAAGCAATAATTATAGAATTATTTTCACTTTGCTTAAAGCATATAAAATGGAATATATGTGAAAATAAGAGCACACAAATAAGTGAGAGAAAAATGGAGCTGCACTGAAATAAGAAAACCACACTAGACATCAGTGGCTAACTCAATCATAAAAGAAATAGAGTGCTGAAAGTGGCAATTATGTACACTAATGCACAGAGCCATAATTATATTTTCTGAAATTCCTTCATCTCTAAACTCATTTAAATGACATCAAATATCTAGCTATACACAAGTGCAAACACAGACCTGAGTATGTATTATATTCAAACCCTCCTATGTTTATATTTATATAGTAGACTTGGTATAAACCTAAGCATGAAGACAAATATTCTATATTATACTGGAACTACTTTAGTATTAGTTTAATTTGGATGTTGATTGATATTAAAATTGTCTTTACTAGAGAAACAACTCAAAAACCAGAGAAAGAAAATAACACAAAAAATAGAATAAGAAAAAGGAAACAGAAGAATTTAATAGTACATTAAGGCCAGCGCCGCAGCACAATAGGCTAATCCGCCGGCATACCGGGTTCTAGTCCCGGTCAGGGCACCGGATTCTGTCCCGGTTGCTGCTCTTCCAGGCCAGCTCTCTGCTGTGGCCAGGGAGTGCAGTGGAAAATGGCCCAAGTGCTTGGGCCCTGCACCTGCATGGGAGACCAGGAGAAGCACCTAGCTCCTGGCTTTGGATCAGCGGGGTGCACCGGCCACGGTGGCCATTGGAGTGTGAACCAATGACAAAAGGAAGACCTTTCTCTCTGTCTCGCTCTCTCTCTTACTGTCCACTCTGCCTGTCAAAAAAAAAATAAATAAATAAAATATCTTCTTAATACAAAAGAAAACTGTTAATATAGAAACAGAAATAAGATACACACACAGCAGGCATATTATATATATATTATTACTTGAAAAAATAATTGATTGTGGGACAAATAAGCATGAGGATAACAATACAGCTTAAAGGCTTCCAGCCTAAATGCTTCCATAGCCTCGGCAACTCATGATTAGACCCTAGGGAGATTCCTGACGCCATAAACAAGAGTGTCAAATTGTTAAATCAACATCAGGAGTCACTGTGTACTTACGTCTCATGTGGGATCTGTCCTTAATGTGTTGTCCAATGTGAAGTAATGCTATAACTAGTACTGAAACAGTATTTTACACTTTGTGTTTCTGTGTGGATGCAAACTGATGAAATCTTTACTTAGTATATACTGAATCGATCTTCTGTATATAAAGATAATTGCAAATGATTAAAAAATCTTGGTGTTAAATTGGAAATTGCATAGACAATTACTCAATTCTTTAAAAAAAAATCATGTAGGATTTCTGTCCTTAATGTACTGTACATTGTGAATTAATACTATAACTAGTACTCCAACAATATTTTCACTTTGTGTCTCTATGTGAGGGCAAACTGTTGAAATCTTTACTTAATATATACTAAACTGACCTTCTGTGTATAAAGAGAATTGAAAATTAATCTTGACGTGAATGGAAGGGGAGAGGGAGCGGGAAAGGGGAGGGTATCGGGAGGGAGGGAAGTTCTGGGGGGGGAACCATTGTAATCCATAAGCTGTACTTTGGAAATTTATATTCTTTAAATAAAAGCTATAAAAACAAAAACAAAAAAAAAAACAAAAAAAAGATTTTTTTTCATGGAAAAAATTAGAGTTATATATAGGAGTGAATCTAATCATAGACTTATATGCAAAATAACCTGATGGAATTTATTGCACATTTAATAATTATCAAAATTCCTTTCTGAAGATGGTTAGAACTATAAAACAAAAAAAAAGTGTATATAAAAGACTTGAAGGTATTATCAACAAAAAGAGTTAAGTAACATCTATAGAACATTTCACTCAATCTTAACTAACAGAATTCATTTTCCTTTTAACCCGGTAAAGAAAATCCCCTAGCATGCACCAAAGCCTTAAATCAAGTCCCAATAAATTAAAAATCATGACATCATACAAGATATACTCTGTCTCTAAAATGGAATGGAATTAGAAAGTAACAAAGAAAGAAATTAAAGATTTCTACATGTAAAAATGGAAATTCAAATTGACACTCTTGTCTATGGTGTAACTAATCACCCTAGGCTCTTGTCATGATTTGCCAAGGCTATGGAAGCCTTTTGAGTTTGTCGACTCTGATCATATTTGGACAAGATCATAGTCAAAGTGGAAGTTCTCTTCCTCTCTTCAGAGAAAGGTACCTCCTTCTTTGATGACCTGTTCTTTCCACTGGGATCTCACTCGTAGAGATCTTTCATTTAGGTCATTTGTTAAGTCAACAATAGGAGTCACTGTGCACTTACTCCTCATGTAGGATCTCTGTCCTTAATGTGCTGTACATTGTGATTTAATGCTATAACTAGTACTCCAACACTATTTTTCATTTTGTGTTTCTGTGTGGATGCAAACTGTTTAAATCTTTACTTAATATATACTAAATTGATCTGTATACAAAGAGAATTGAACATGAATCTTGATGTGAATAGAAGGGGAGAGGGAGCAGGAAAGGGGAGGGTTGCAGCTGGGAGGGAATTTATGGGGGGGGAGCCATATTAACTCATAAGCTGTACTTTGGAAATTTATTTCATTAATTAAAAGTTTTAAAAAAGTTTAAAAAATGGAAATTCAAACAAACTGCTTGATAACTTATGGGTTAAAAAATAAATCATAGAGAATTCTTAAAATATTTTGAATTGCTTGAAAATAAAACCATACCACATCACCATTTCTAGGATGCAGCTAGGAAAATACATGAAAAATCTATGGCTCTGTGTACCAGTTGTCTAGTGCTGCCATAACAGCACCAAATAACCAGTGAGCTAAGAAACAGGTTTGTATTTCTTCACTGGTATGGAGGCTAGAAGTCCAGACTTGCCAAGTTTGGGGAGGTTTGCTTTCTCCAGAGCCTGCTCTACTTGGGTTTAAGCTTCCCTTCTCTGTACTCACAGGCCTGACTCATGGACACATCCATCTCACTGCATCTTACTTTGAATAAGGGGACCCCACTTGTCCCATTGGTTGAGTGATCCACACTTATAGTCCCGCTTATTTTTAAATCCTTCTTTAGAGAACATCCTTATAAAATATGTCCAAATGAAATCACTATAAGGATTAGAACTTCAACATATGTATTTGGAGTTGATACATTTCAGTTCACAGATGCCTAAGTTAAAAATGGGGAAATATCTCAGAAAAAATCCCCATCACAATGCTGAGAAATTGAATCCAAGCTAAATCCAGTACAGCAGAACAAAACTGCCTTAGTCCATTCAGACTTCTGTGATAAAAATGCTATGAACTGAGTGGTCACACCCAACGGAAATGTATTTCTTACAGTTCCAGAGGGTAGAAAGTCCAAGATCAAGGAACCAGCAAGTTCTGTGTCAGCCGAGAGCCTTTCCTCACAGAAAACTTTCTATGGCTCTGCACCTGGTAAAAGGGGCAAACAAGTTTTTGGAGTCTCTTCAGTTAGATCACTCACACCATTCATTAGTGCACATCCAAAAGACTCTGCTTTCTCATGTCATGTTTGGAATTCAAATTCAACATATGAGTTTGGGGAGCACATAAACAATAACATTAATTAATTAGAAAATAGATATACAATGGAGAAGACAAATAAAATAATGAATTCTTTATAAAGATCCACATATTTAAAAAGAAAAATAATACTTCAGCTAGATTAACAAAATTAAAGGTGAGAATTTTTAAAAATACCCAAATTAGGACAAGTTAATCCTAGGGATTAAGACATCCACATTCCACATCAGAGTGGCTCTGTCTCCTCACTCCACCATGGTGCCAGTCTAAACTCTGACAGGCAGCAGTCGATGGCTCAAGTAATTGTGTTCCTGCCGCTTTCATGGGTGACCTGCATTGAGTTCAATGTGCCATGCTAAAAGCTCACACAGTCCTAGTAATTTGGGCATTTGGACAGGATATGGGAACTCTGCCTATCTTTCTCTCTGCATATCGTCTTTCTAAAATTAACAAATACTAAAATGAAAACTATAAAACCAATATGACAATAAATCTAAAACTATTATAAAAGTGATTACATGATACTATGAGTAACCATATGTCAATAGATTAAACAAAACAGGTGGGCCTTGTGGTGCAGCAGTTAATCCCAATCAGGGCTCCCTTATCCTACATAAGAGATCCTGCTTTGAGTCCCAGCTTGTCTGCTTTCAATTTAGCTTCTTTCGACTACACCTGGAAGGCATTTGCTGAAGAAAAGTACTTTGCTGCCTACCACCTATGTGGGTGACCCAGATGGAGCTTCCGGCTCTTGGCTTCAGCCTAGCCCAACTCTAGCTGTTGCAGATGTTTGGGTTGTGAACCAGCAAATGAAAGATCTCTCTTTCTCTTCTCTCCCTTTCTCTGTCACTCTTTCAAGTAAATAAATAAACACATCTTTAAAAACCATTAAATAAGTTAAGCAACTTAGATGAATAACTACATCTCTATAAAAACATACAAAAATAGAAGAAAGCATGTAAGCACATCTATAAAATGTAAATAAATTGTATTGATAATTAAAATAAAAACTTCTGCACAAAATACCCTTGGCCCAGAGAAGTTTATTGCCAAAATACACAAAACATCTGAAAAAGGAAATCCTGTTAACATTTCAACAAATCTCAAGGAAAACAAAGGAAACCCTTCCTCTATTGCTCTACAAAAGCAACATCACCCAGATACCAGTGCCAAGGATATCAAAAAATAAATAAAATTCCACAGGAAAAATAACCTTGACATAGACAAAATAACCTATAAACAGTAGTAAGCTGAATATGGCATCGTATAAAAAGTACTTAATATCATCACCAAATGAGATTTATCCCAGAAGGCAAAGTTGGATACCATACAACCTAATTTCACATTACATGTCATACTGTTGGAGGGAATGACCGAAACCACACTGTCATTTAAAGGAATACAGAAGCAGCATTTGGGGAAATCAAGCACCTAGCCATGATAGAAGTCTCAGCATGGTAGGAATGGAAAATGGAACCAGAGATTTAATCTCATATTAAACAAAACAAAACAAAACAAAAAAAAACCATGATGCTTGGCGGGCTCAGCGGCTCACTTGCTAATCCTCCACCTGTGACGCCAACACCCTGGGTTTTAGTCCCAGTTGGGGTGCCAGATTCTGTCCCCCTTGCTCCTCTTCCAGTCCAGCTCTCTTCTGTGGCCCGGGAAGGCAGTGGAGGATGGCCCTAGTGCTTGGGCCCTGCACCTGCATGGGAGACCAGGAGAAGCACCTGGCTCCTTGCTTCGCAGCGCACCAGCCATAGCTGCCATTTGGGGGTTGAACCAACGGAAAAGGAAGGCCTTTCTCTCTGCCTCTCTCTCTCTCACTGTCTAACTCTGCCTGTCAAAAAAAAATGCTGTTTTCATATTAAATGCAAGGAAAGAGAAAGAATTGTACTTTTTCACCTCCTTGATCTACTGTACTAAGTTTTCGGTGATAGAAAAGACACAAAACAAACAAAAGACACATCCATATAGGAAAGGAAAAGGTAAACTGACGTAATTCAGAAATGACTTGATTTGACATATAGAAATTCCTAAGAAATACACACATACACAAAGCTATCGGGACTAATAAACTTGTTCAGTACATTCAAGTGATAGATTAAAAGACACTTCCTACAAATTGGTAATGAAATATCTGGAAATAAAACAAGCCATTCACCAAGAAGAATAAAGACATAAAAATAAATTTGACAAGAAAATTCAAAGAATTTTATACTGGAAATGATAGAATAATACTGGCAAAAAATAAAGATGTAAGTAAATGAGCAGATTTCCATTGGTGGATAGCAGTAGCAACTTTTTCTGTATTATAGATACACTACAATCCCTATCAAATTAGAGCAAGCATTATTTTCAGACAAAGAATGATCCTCAAATTTGTATGCGAATATAATGGACCCATGATAGTCAAAACAATGTTGAAAAGCAGGAACAAAATTGTAGGACTTATATTTTCCACTTTCAACGTTATGATAAAAATACATTAATCAACACAGTTCAGTTTAGCATAAGATAGATGCATGGACCAATTAAATACAATGGAGAAACAGGGACCAAACTCTGATATTTATGGTTCATCAACTTTCCCAAAAGATAAAAAAAAATACAAAACCTTGCCAATATATGGAGCTGGGAAGTTGTGTGTCCACATGCAATAAGGAGAATGTGTAACTTTGTCTCACATCATAATCAGCAATTCACTCCAACTGTATCACCTACCTGAATAAATGTCTTAAAATTATCAATTTTTATTGATCAACAGTAATTGTACATATTTATGAGGTACAAGGTAATATTTTGATACATGCATACATTTTAATGATCATCTTAGGCATCCATTGTTTCAAATACTCAAGGCTTCTTTGTAGTGTGAACATTCAGAAGTCTTTCTGCTTGCTATTTAGAAAAGTACAGTATGTTCTTGTTTACCATTATTACCCTACTGTGCAGCAGAACACCAACAGGATTGTTTTCACAATAGGGAATGAAACTCTCAGAAGCAAGCAGAAGTAAATCTTGGTAACCGTATAACAGGCGGATTTCTTAGATGCAACATCAACAACAAAAGTGTGATCCATAAAATGAAGCAGTGCTCCATTATACTTTGTGAGATTTTCAAATTGTATTTCAAGAGACTATAATAAAGATAAAAAGAGCCGACAGAGAGAAATTCTTTGTGAAATATGTATCTGAGAAGGGTCATATAATCTGAGTATATTTTAAAAACCAACTAAATAACTGTGGGACAAATAAGACAATTAAGATGGTTATATTTTTAAATAAACATGCTACAAAGAAGATTCCAAATATTTCATGTGAAGAGATAATATTTTGTTCCTGTAGTTAGGTTTCTCTGAATAAATGATTGAAACTTGCAATTTTTGCTAAGAGCAGGATTTGGAGGGTAATCTACTCCAGGTCAGATAGTGAGAGAACTACAGAAACTTGCCCTCAGTGGTGCGCATGTACCCTTCAGAGCCTGTGAAGCCAGCGACTTTAAGACCTGCTCTGGGTTGTAAAGCTGAAGATAGATTTTTTTACCTCTCTGCTGAAGAGATTTATTTACCTTCCAAAGAAATAAAGATTTTAGAATACTCCTTATTAAATTTCCAAAAAGGTTCTAGGAGAAGGGAGAGAAAAAGTGTCTTATCTATTTCATATTAAGATGTAGGTTTATTTTTATGAGGCTTCTTTCCTACATTAGATATCTTTTAGGTATAATTGAGGTACAGGGAAATCATGCAGTTATTATTTGTTTTTTATTAATAATGAAAATATGTCCTGTTCCATATGTATTAAAAACAACATACAAATGTTCATTATGCACATAAAAGATGATAACCATCTTCATCCTAGAAAGATGACAATAAAAATCATAAATTGACACAATTTCACATCCACTGAAGTAGCGACGATCTAAAAGTCAAGGAAAACTGGTATTAGTGAACATTTGGAGAAAATGGAGCCATCAAACTAATTACTAATGGCCATGTAACTTAGTACAACACTTGGGGAAATAATGGTTATCAGTTTCTTAAGAATTTATATATTAATGTTGCTAATAACTTTAGTAATCTCCATTCCTAGAAATCTACTCAAGTGAAATAAAATCATATTTCCAAAACAATGCATATGCATATACAGCAGATGATGAGGTCTTTCAGGAGAGTCAGAGAAAGCCTGAACTTAAGTAAAATCTGCTTAAATATAAACTGCATTGAATGAGTAAGGTTAGAATACATTTTTGGTAAAGATTTGCAAATTAGCATAAGTTTCCAATACATTTCCAAAAATGGAAAGCATAAAGTTTTATATAAAAATACATGTAGCTGGGCTGGCATTGTGGTATAACTTGCAATGGTGGCATCCCATATGTGTGCCAGTTCCTGTCCTTGTAATCTACTTCCAATCCAGTTCCATGCTAATGTCCAGGGAAAAGCAATGCAAAACAAACCAAGTGTTTAGACCCCTGAACCCACATGGGGGACTCTGATGAAGCCCCTGGTTCCTGGCTCCTGGCTTCAGGCTGGCCCAGCGCTGGTCACCTGTGAGGTGAAACAACAGATGGAAAAATCTCTCTCTCTCCCCCTCTCTGTCCTTTCTTTTCTCTCTGTAACTCTGAATTTCAAAAAAATAATTGAATATTTTTAAAAATAAAAGTAATTATAAATTTTGGTTGAAAATAGATAAAGCAGCTAATACTAAAAAGGCAACATAAATTAGGAACTGTAAATGAATCTTGTCAGAAATCTCTTAAAATATGTAACATAAAGAAGTACTTGTGTCAAATTATAAAAAACTATTTTATTATACAAAAGAATTTCATAAAAAGTGACAGAATCAATATTAAATACCACAAATACAGTACTGTAGATTGTAGTTCTATTTATGTTTGAATTGTATTTGTAAGGTACTCAGAAAAACAATACTGATAAAATCAATAAAATAAGTAAATACTGAAAAAATAATATATTGCCTTTTTTCCTAATAGTTACATATTAGAATGCATCACATTTTGTTTCTCAAATTCTGATAAACACTCCTGCTAACAGGAGAATATGTTTTGATTATGTGTATGTGTATGTTTGTGTTACCTCAGCCATTTTTGATTGTGGTGGGGAGGACAAGAACTTCTCAAGACATAGAATATCTTTTTCTTCATGATTATATTAAAATTTAGGAAGGGATAGGCTTAATGAAATGTTATAATACATAAGATTGAGTTACATGCGTTTCAAAATCCTGAAAACAGGACTGAATATTGACTACATTTTCTGGATGCATTTATGAAATATTCTGAAGATTGTAATTGCTTAATAGTATATTAGCACTTAGCTCCATGTGCAATATAAAAGATGAGATTTATGATAAATAAAGCATAATGAATATAAAACCATATTTCCAATTGCCTTCTTCAAAAGTTCTGAATCTTCATTAACTCATTGTCATATCTAATGAGATCCAGGTGTGAGGAGATAACAGCTTTTATTAGTTTCTTATGGCTGTCATAGAAAATTACTACAAACTTGGGTAATTTAAAATAAGAAATTTATTTATTCATGCAGTTCCTGGGGCAGAATTCAATCTCAGTATCACTGGACTGACATCACAGAGTTGGCAGTGCTACAGTCTTCCTGGTAGCTTAAGGGAAGAATTCATCCTGTGACTTGTCCAGCTTCTGTTCTTTGGATTCACTCCAGTTTTCATGGCCAGCATCTTCAAATCGGCCTCTGTTCTGTGTCCACATTGCCTTCTCCCTTTGTGGTCAGCTTTCCCTGTGCCTTGTTTGTTACGATACATGTGACTGCAATTAGGACCCACAAAGTTAATCCAAATTAATCTTTCCATCTCATGAGCCTTAATTTAGTCACAACTGCAAAGACTTTACCATATATGATAACATTGATAGGGACAAAGCTTTAGAATGCTGATGGTTTTATTAAGGCCATTTTTTCAACCTACCACAGAGCTCATATAACATACATACCATCTGTGTTCTTATGAGTGCCAACTCAAAATTTCAAATATCAGTAAATATTGTGTTTCTTATTTTCAGATAAACTAATTAGAGTTCAAGTATATTTTCTTTAAATCTCTGTTGATCATCTTGCATGTACTCTGAGGAGTTTAGCAGAATTGCCTTCTGATTAAATCAGAGGGGAGTGGAGAGTTATACAATGCAGTTTGTTTTAAATCTACATGTGGTGGGGCTGGCACTGTGGTACAGCGGATTAAGCCACTTCCTATGAAATCAGCAAACATATGATTGCATGGGAGTTCCAGCTGCTCCACTTCTAATCTGGCTCCCTGCTAATGCACCTTGGAAAACAGTGGAAGAGTACCCTGCCACCCACATGGGAGCCCTGAATGGAGTTCCAGGTTCCTGCCTTCAGCCTGGCTCAGCCTTGGCTATTGAAGGTATTTTGGATTGAACCAGTGGGTGGAAGATCAACCTCTCTGTGTCTGTTTCTCTCTTTGTCCCCACCTCTGTAACTGTGCCTACCAATGAGTGAATGAATAAATGATTAAATTGATGAATAAATCAATAAGTAAATTTGCATGTGGTAACAAGGGAAATGGTAAAAATGTACACATTATATCAAGTTTTTTTTTTTTTTTTTTTTTTTTGACAGGCAGAGTGGACAGTGAGAGAGAGAGACAGAGAGAAAGGTCTTCCTTTTGCCGTTGGTTCACCCTCCAATGGCCGCCGCGGTCGGCGCGCTGCGGCAGGCGCACCGTGCTCGTCCGATGGCAGGAGCCAGGAGCCAGGTGCTTTTTTCCTGGTCTCCCCATGGGGTGCAGGGCCCAAGCACCTGGGCCGTCCTCCACTGCACTCCTGGGCCACAGCAGAGGGCTGGCCTGGAAGAGGGGCAACCGGGACAGAATCCGGTGCCCCGACCGGGACTAGAACCCGGTGTGCCGGCGCCGCAAGGCGGAGTATATCAAGTATTTTGTACAATAATCTTATTTTAATTATGAGACTAACATATATTCAAACTATTCTTCAACGAAATAGTGTGCTTAACAAAGTTCAAAAAATGAAGCTAAAGGTAAGTTTATTTTGGTTCCAAAAGCATCAAAATCCAAACATGGGGCCTTCCAAAAGATCATGAAAAACTTACATCACAAACTTAAGTTATTGTGAGCTTATCTTTTAAAAGTGTTTATTTTTTATGAATTTATCTGAAAGGCAGAGGGACACATACATGGAGGAGTGGGCAGGGGAAAATTGAGCAACAGCCAGGGCTAGGCCAGGCCAAAGCCAGAAATCAAACTCCATCTATGTCTCCCATGTGGGTGACAGGAGCTCAAGCACTTGACCCATCACCTGCTGATGATTAACTCCAGAGTGTTTATTAGCAGAAAGCTGCAATTGGAAACTGAGCCGGGATTCAAATCCAGGCACTCCAGCAAGGATGTATGAATCCCAAACTGAGGCTTAACCACTGCACCAAATGCCCATCTCAGTCAACTTTTCTTTACATTTCATTTTCCAAAACCTATTTAAAGTTCTCTTGTATTTTCAGCTCTTTGTTCACCCTGCCATATAAAAAGTAATATTTAAACTTACTCAACTCTTTATTCTCAGTCCAGGAGAATTTTCGGTTCTGATGATGATTTGTCCTCATTCTAGTTTATTGCTGTAGTTGATTTTTTAAAGTTATATTTGAAAATATTTCGATTACTTTTATAGAGAAGGACAAAAGACAGTAAAAATAACTTTTTCAGCCTGGTTTTAGAGTAGCAAACTCAGTGACTCTTTTAACCTTTTCTCCTGGAATGGATTAATCCAGAATATGCATGGGACAACACCACCACCAACAACAACAACAAAAATCTACATTTTATTTCTCTTGCCAAGCCAAGTTGCAGTTTATTTGTTGTTTAGTAAACACAAAGAATTAAGTGCTAAGATAAAATAATCCCAGTACTCTGTTCTTTGATGTATAGACATTGATATGAGCAAAAATAGTCTGGCCAGTGTTAACATTGCATAGTTACTTTACATTTTCTTTAACTTTGCTTTTGTGTGTTTGTGTATGTATATGTGTGTATGTATGATTTTTCTAGGTCCCAAATTATTTGTGTTCACAAAATAAAAATTAAGTGACTTTATTATGGTCAGCCTATGTAACTGGAAGTAAAATATGATTTAATATAATTTCCTGAGCAGTTTGTCATACAGATCAAGTGGCAAAATGTAGTTAATAGGTGGATAGAGCAAGTTTAATACAGAAATTTACCTGTAATCTTATATGAAAAAAGGAGGGGCATGCTTTGTGAAGACTAAGGAATATAAATTACTTCAAGAGCACTTCCCACCTTTACTTGAAAACAAAAACTTTCAAAGCAAAAAACAGAGAGTAAGCATCTTTCAGTCTTTTCCAAATATGACATTACTGTGAAAGAAAGATTATTTACTTATTGAAACTAGTCAATTACTATAAAGATCTAAATTTCTAGAATGATTAATAACCTACTTAAGTAAATAATCAGAAAACAGGTTGTTAAAATCACATGAGTTTTAGAGTAATAAAAATTTTTGCTGTTGTTTGAGTGGGAGAAAGAGAGAGATTAAGCTTGCATATGATGGTTCACTTCCGAAGTATTGATGATGACCAACGCTGAGCCTGACAGAAAGCAGGAGCCAGTAACACAATCTGTGTCCTCTAATTGACTCCTGAGGTTTTCATTAACAAGAACTGGACATAGAATTCAGAGCCAGGCATAGAACCCAGGTACTCTGAGGTGACATCCCAACCATTAGGCCAAAAGCAGACCCCTAATATGTACACTTAATAATTTCTTAAAAATTTCATAATCACCACATCCTTCTCTTCACATGCAATGTTTCTCATTTCAGCTCATGGTAACAAACCATCTAGATGCTCAGGCTGACAAATGTCAACTGTCCTTGAGACAACTGTTCTTTAATATCACATAAAATATGCGCAATTAACCACAAAGACATGGAAAGGAATGCTAGCTGCAAACCATTCACAATCAAACCATGTCTGACCAAAACCTTTTCTTCTTCCTCGGAATCTCTATTAAAACATTAATTAATTAATTAATTCAAAAGGTAGACAGAAGCAGATCCCGCTGGTTCACTTCCCAGATGGCCATAAAGATGTGGATGGGACAAACCTAAGCCCGGATCTTGAAACTCCATTCATTCTCCCACAAGCTGACAGGGCCCAGACACTTGCACAACGTTCTGCTGCTTTCCAAGGAGATGATTCAGGACTTATGCCCCACGTTCTGATGGAGATGTCAGCAGCAGAGATGTGGCTGGCCCATTGCACCCCAATGTCGGCTCCCTACAGTTGGAATCTTGATCCTTCTATCCTTAATTTTTCCCACTGTACTTAAGTAGAGTATTGTAATAAATATCAGTTTAATCATGTGCATTCTCTGTCCAAACCTTAGAGTGGTCACTTTTCTCAATAAAGTCTCTTAAATAGTCTAAAGTTATATACCTTCTCAGCCTTTCCAAAACACTGCGGCATCCTCTCTTCCGACTCTGTGAGACACACCTTGTTACTACATTGATTTCCAAAGCAGTTTCCCTAACATGCCAGGCAATTAGCAGCTTTTTTACACTTTGCTTCTCAGCCCAGAAATCTCTTCCTGAAAATAACGCTAAATCACATATCCCAAAATTTAAAATCTGTTTGTTACTCGACATCATCCAATAATTCTTTTTTTTAAAGAGACATCTGCACTCCGTGTTTATTGCTGTACTATTCACAATAACCGAGACATGCTGTCAACTGTCCATCAACAGATGAAGAGATCATTAAAATGTCATACATATACACAATAGAATATTATATCGCTATAAAATGAATGAAATCCAGTTTTGTGACAGCACGGATGAACTTGGGAAATATTACATTCAATAAAATATGGCAGACACATTATGACAAATACTTCATGATTTCACTAAGGTGTAAAATCTAAGACATCCGATTTTGTAGAGGACAGAATAGCATGGTGGTTACCAGAGGCCTGTGTGGCCAGTGGGGAGGGGAAAGGTGGGATGTGGGCCAAAGGAAATATAATTACAATTAGGTAGGAGAGATAAAAAGCCCAGCAGTGAGAAATCTAGAGAGACACAAACTAGAAAAACAACTTCTTGGGACTGGGAGTCAGGGTACTTGAACATATGATCCTTCGGGATTGGCACTGTGGCAGAGTGAGTTAACTCCCTGGCCCGAAGCACCAGCATCCCATATGGACGCTGGTTTGAGACCCGGCTGTTCCTCTTCTGATCCAGCTCTCTGTTGTGGCCTAGGAAAGCATTAGAAAGTGGTCCAAGTCCTTGGGTCCATGCACCTGTGTGGGAGACCTGGAGGAGGCTCCTTGCTCCTGGCTCTGGACATTGCGGCCATCTGGGGAGTGAACCATCAGATGTAAGATCTCTCTCTCTCTTTCTCTTTGTCTCTCTCTGTGTAACTCTGACTTTCAAATGAGTGAATAAATCTTGATATATGATTCCTACACCTTTCCCGGGGTAGCAAAATTCATATATGCAGCAAGATCCTCTCTTCAGGCTGACAGCAATACTCAGAGGATCTCTGCCAGATTTTCTAAGGTAGGAGAATAATAAGAAAGTCAAAGCATGGAAAACAACCCAATAGATACTAACACTAAAGACAGTATTAACTGTATAGATAGGATTAACAATCTGTATAACACTAAGGCCATAATCTCTACCATCTATCCAAATAATTCTTTTACTTTATCTCAGATATACATAACAATTCCTGATGTTAATGTCCACTGGGGAAAGGAGATCATGAATAAGTCATCTTGCTTTAAATATAAGAATGAGAACTTCAAAGCCCATTGAGGTTCACCCAGTTCCACACATTTGAGTATGTCCCAGGTTGAGATTGAATCCAAGGTCTGCCACACCTGAAAGCACACTTATCTCTCTGCCTCAGCTGCTTTTCTCTCCGTGAGCTTGAGTATATTTGTATAGGGCAGCAGAAGCAGTGTCTGGCTGTCCTGAATCTCACAACCCTTAGATGAGCTTTTCCATTATAGACCTTCACCAATTCCCAAAAGAAAACTTTATATAAGAAGATTAAATATTATAAAACTTTGCTGTGTTGCCATTAAAACTCAATTTTTATATAGCAAGAATACTTTTAAAATTATTTGTACTATGATTTCTCATGATAAATATGTCAGCTCTTCAAATCAAATAGTAATATATCTAATGCTTATTCAAATATGTGAATCCGGATTGTAAGATGTTATTGTTTTAATTTTATGGGTACAGTTCATTTAATCAGCTAAATACTAAATTACCTTGATATTAAAACTGAGTGATTACAAGATAAAGATATTAATAATGAAACTTTACTTCAGAATAAGGTAGAAAGAAGAATGCAGAACTTTTAGATTTGGATAAATGTAGATTGAAATCCTAACTCTGCCACTAAAATTGCCCTTGTTTGGAAATAGTATATAGAACTAGTGTGAGGATGTTTCCTAATCTATTAATATGGGACTAATTAAAATCTTACTTGGTTTTCTATAAATTAAATAGGATGATATTCAAATGTATGTGTGTATGTATTTATTTATTTATTTTTAGTAATTGTTCATCATGTTTCTTTTTATCCTTTTTTTGTTTTTTTATTTATTTTATTTAAAGTAAACAAATTTGTTTTGTTTTATCCTGTAAGATAATTCTTTTTTTCCTTTTATTTAATGAATATAAATTTCCAAAGTAGAGCTTATGAATTACAATGGCTTCCTCCCCCCCAAAACTTCCCTCCCAGAAGCAATCCTAAACTTTCCTGCTCCCTCGCCCCTTCAATTCACATCATGATTCATTTTCAATTTTTCTTTATATACAGAAGATCAGTTTAGTATATATTAAGTAAAGATTTCAACAGTTTGCCCTCACATAGCAACACAAAGAGAAAAATAGTGTTGGAGTACAAGTTATAGCATTAAAACACAATGAACAGCACATTAAGGACAGAGATCCTACATGATTTTTTTTAAAAAATTGATTAATTTTCTATGCAATTTCCAATTTAACACCAAGATTTTTTTTTCAATTTCAATTATCTTTATATACAGAAGATCAATTCAGTATATACTAAGTAAAGATTTCATCAGTTTGCACCCACACAGAAACACAAGGTGTAAAAATACTGTTTCAGTACTAGTTATAGCATTACTTCACATTGGATAACACATTAAGGATAGATCCCACATGAGAAGTAAGTACACAGTGACTCCTGATGTTGATTTAACAATTTGACACTCTTGTTTATGGTGTCAGTAATCTACCTAGGCTCTAGTCATGAGTTGCCTAGGCTATGGAAGCCTTTAGAGTTCGACAACTTCGATCTTATTCTGACAGGGTCATAGTCAAAGTGGAAGTTCTCTCCTCCCTTCAGAGAAAGGTACCTCCTTCTTTGATGGCCCTGTTCTTTCCACTGGGATCTCACTCGCAGAGATCTTTCATTTAGGTCTTCTTCTTTTGCCAGAGTGTCTTGGCTTTCCATTCCTAAAATACTCTCACAGGCTCTTGAGCCAGATCCGAATGCCTTAAGGGCTGATTCTGAGGCCAGAGTGCTATTTAGGACATCTGCCCTTCTATGAGTCTGCTGTGTATCTCACTTCCCATGTTGGACCGTTCTCTCCCTTTTTGATTCTATCAGTTAGTATTAGCAGACACTAGTCTTGTTTGTGTCATCCCTTTGACTCTTAGACCTATCAGTGTGATCAATTGTGAACTGAAATTGATCACTTGGACTAGTGAGATGGCCTTGGTACATGCCACCTTGATGGGATTGTATTGGAATCCCCTGGCACATTTCTAACTCCTTCATTTGGGCAAGTCCGAAAGAGCATACCCCAAATTGTACAACTCATCCCTCTCTAATTCCCACTCTCATATTAAACAGGGATCACTTTTCAGTTAAAATTTAAACACCTAAGAATAATTGTGTGTTAATTACAGAGTTCAGCTACTAATACTAGAATAAAAAAGTACTAAAATGGATAAAGTATTACATTGTACAACAATAGTCAGCACAAGAGCTGATCAAGTCACTGTTTCTCATAGTGTCCATTTCACTTCAATATGTTTCCCCTTTGGTGCTCAGTTAGTTGTCGCCGATCAGCGAAAACAAATGATATTCGTCTCTTTGGGACTGGCTTAAATCACTTAGAATCATGTTTTCCAGATTCCTCCATCTTGTTGCAAATGACTGGATTTCATTGTTTTTGACTGCCGTATAGTATTCTATAGAGTGTATGTCCCATAATTTCTTTATCCAGTCTACTGTTGATGGGCATTTGGGTTGGTTCCAGGTCTTAGCTATTGTGAATTGAGCCGCAATAAACATTACTGTGCAGACGGCTTTTTTGTTTGCCCATTTAATTTCCTTTGGGTAAATTCCAAGAAGTGGGATGGTTTGGTTGTATGGTAGGGTTATATTCAGGTTTCTGAGGAATCTCCAGACTGACTTCCATAGTGGCTTCACCAGTTTGCATTCCTACCAACAGTGGGCTAATGTCCCTTTTTCCCCACATCCTCTCCAGCATCTATTGTTGGTAGATTTCTGAATGTGAGCCATTATAACTGGGGTGAGGTGAAACCTCATTGTGGTTTTGATTTGCATTTCCCTTATTGCTAGTGATCTTGAACATTTTTTCATGTGTCTGTTGGCCATTTGGATTTCCTCTTCGGAAAAATGTCTGTTGAGGTCCTTGGCCCATCTCTTAAGTGGGTTGTTTGTTTTGGTGTTGTGGAGTTTCTTGATTACTTTGTAGATTCTGGTTATCAACCCTTTATCTGTTGCATTGTTTGCTAATATTTTTTCCCATTCTGTCGGTTGCCTGTTCACTTTCCTGACTGTTTCTTTTGCAGTACAGAAACTTTTCAATTTGATGCAATCCCGGTAGTTAATTTTGGTTTTCAGTGCCTGTGCTTCTGGGGTCTTTTCCAAGAAGTCTTTGCCAGTACCTATGTCTTGCAGGGTTTCACCAATGCTCTCTAATAATTTGAAAGTGTTGGGTTGTAGATTTAAGTCTTTAATCCATGTTGACTGAATTTTTGTGTATGGTGAAAGGTAGGGGTCTTGCTTCATGATTCTGCATGTGGAAATCCAGTTTTCCCAGCACCATTTATTGAATAGACTCTTCTTACTCCAGGGAATGGTTTTGCATCCTTGATCAAACATAAGTTGGCTGTAGATGTTTGGATTGATTTCAGGTGTTTCTATTCTGTTCCATTGGTCTATCCATCTGTTTCTGTACCAGTGCCATGCTGTTTTGATAACTACTGCCCTGTAGTATGTCCTGAAATCTGGTATTGTGATGCCTCCAGCTTTGTTTTTGTTGTACAAGATTGCTTTAGCTATTCGAGGTCTCCTGTGTCTCTATATGAATTTCAGCATCATTTTTTCCTGATATGAGAAGAATGTTTTTGGTATTTTTATTGGTATTGCATTGAATCTGTAAATTGCTTTCGGGAGCATGGATATTTTGATGATAGTGATTCTTCCAATCCATGAGCATGGAAGATTTCTCCATTTTTTGGTATCCCCTTCTATTTCTTTCTTTAAGGTTTTAAATTTTCATCATAGAGATCTTTAATGTCCTTGGTTAAGTTTATTCCAAGGTATTTGATTGTTTATGTAGCTATTGTGAACGGGATTGATCTTAGATGTTCTTCCTCAGCTAAGGCATTGCCTGTGTATATAAAGGCTGTTGATTTTTGTGCATTGATTTTATATCCTGCTACTTTGCCAAACTCTTCTATGAGTTCCAATAGTCTCTTAGTAGAGTTCTTTGGATCCCCTAAATAAAGAATCCTATCATCTGCAAAGAGGGATAGTTTGAGTTATTCCTTCCCAATTTGTATCCCTTTAATTTCTTTTTCTTGCCTAATAGCTCTGGCTAAGACTTCCAGAACTATATTGAATAGCAGTGCTGAGAGTGGGCATCCCTGTCTGGTACCAGATCTCAGTGGAAGTGCTTCCATCTTTTCTCCATTCAATAGGATACTGGCCGTGGGTTTTTCATAAATTGCTTTGATTGTATTGAGGAATGTGCCTTTTATATCCAGTTTGCTTAGGGTTTTCCTCATGAAAGGGTGTTGTATTTTATCAAATGCATTCTCTGCATCAATTGAGATGATCATATGGTTTTTCTTCTGCAGTCTGTTAATGTGCTGTATCACGTTGATTGTTTTGTGAATATTGAACCATCCCTGCATTCCAGGGATAAATCTCACTTGGTCTGGGTGGATGATCTTTCTGATGTGTTGTTGCATTCTATTGGCCAGAATTTTATTGAGGATTTTTGAATCTATGTTCATGAGGGATATTGGTCTGTAATTCTCTTTCAATGCTGCATCTTTTTCTGGCTTAGGAATTCAGGTGATGCTGGCTTCATAGAAAGAATTTGGGAGGATTCCCTCTTTTTTGATTGTTCTGAATAGTTTGAGAAGAATTGGAGTTAGTTCTTCTTTAAATGTCTGGTAGAATTCAGCAGTGAATCCATCTGGTCCTGGGCTTTTATTTGTTGCAAGGGCCTTTATTACTGTTTCAATTTCTGTCTCAGTTATGGGTCTGTTTAGGTTTTCTAAGTCTTCCTGGTTCAATTTAGGTAGGTTGTATGTGTTCAGGATTCTATCCATTTCTGATAGATTTCCCTGTTTGCTGGCATACAAGTCCTTGTAGTAATTTCTGATGATTCTTTTTATTTCTGTGGTGTCTGTTCTTATATTTCCTTTTTCGTCTCTGATTTTATTGATTTTGGTCTTTTCCCTTCTTTTTTTAGATAGTTGGGCCAATGGGATGTCATTTTGTTTATTTTTTCAAAAAACCAGCTCCTCGTTTGGCTGATTTTTGTAATTTTTTTATTCAATCCTGTTGATTTCTTATCTGATTTTAATTATTTCTCTTCTCCTACTAGCCTTGCGTCTGGTTTGCTGCTGATTTTCTAGATCCTTGAAATGAATTGAAAGCTCATCTATTTGGTGCCTTTCCAATTTCTTGATGTAGGCACCTATTGATATAAACTTTCCTCTTAACACTGCTTTTGCTGTATCCCATAAATTTTGGTATGATGTGCTGTTATCCTCATTTACTTCCTGGGAATTTTTGATTTCTCTTTTGATTTCTTGTGTGACCCTTTGTTCATTCAGGGGCATGTTGTTCAGTCTGCATGTGTTTGTATATGCTCTAGGGATTTCTGAGTTGCTAATTTCCAACAACTTTCCTTTATGGCCTGAGAAGCTGCATGGTTTGATTCTAATTGTTTTGAATTTGTTGAGACTTGCTTTATGGCCTACTATGTGGTCAATCCTAGAGAAGGTTCCATGCACTGCTGAGAAGAAAGTAAACGCTTTATGTGTAGGATGAAAAGTTCTGTAGATATCTGTTAGGTCCTTTTGGCCTATAGTGTCATTTAAATCTACTGTCTCCTTGTTGATCTTCTGTCCTGTTGATCTGTCTATCTCTGAGAGTGGAGTATTGAAGTCTCCCAGTACTATTGTATTGGGGTCTAAGTCTCCCTTTACATCCCTTAACAAGTCTTTCAAATAAACCGGTGGCCTGTAATTAGGTAAATATACATTGATAATCATTATATCTTCCTGTTGAATGGATCCCTTAATCATTATATAGTGCCCCTCTTTGTCTCTCCTAGTAGTTTTTGTGGTAAAATTTGTTATCCGATATTAAGATGGCTACGCCCACTCTTTTTTCATTTCAGTTGGCATGGTATATCTTTTTCCAACCTTTCACTTTCAGTCTGTATGCATCTTTGTTAGAAAGATGTCTTTCTTGTAAACAGCAAATAGATGGGCTTTGTTCCTTAACCCAGTCAGCCAATCGGTTTCTCTTAACTGGACAGTTCAGGCCATAAACGTTTAATGTGACTATTGATAAGTAGTAACTTTGCCCTGCCATTAGCCAAAAATATTTTCTAATATATGCTTTGATTTTCCTGTGATCTTTTGCTGTAAGGTTTCCTTCCTTTACCTTGTTTCATGTTGATGACCATGTTTCTGGTTTTCTGCGTGTAACATATCTTTAAGCATCTTTTCAGGGCTGGATGAGTGGTGACAAATTCTTTCAATTTCTGTTTGCTGTGAAAGGTCTTTATTTCACCTTCATTCACAAATCAGAGATTTGCAGAATATAATATTCTGGGCTGGCAGTTTTTCTATCTTAATACCTGGGCTATGTTTCGCTATTCCCTCCTAGATTGTAGGGTTTCTGCTGAGAAGTCTGCTGTGAGTCTAATTGGAGATCCTCTGAGAGTAACCTGACATTTTTCTCTTGCACATTTTAAGATCTTTTCTTTATGTTTCACTGTGGTGAGTTTAATTACAATGTGTCGTTGTGAGAATCTCTTTTGGTCTTGTTTATTAAGGGTTCTATGAGCTTCCAGTACTAGGATGTTTCTGTCTTTCTCCAAACCTGGGAAATTTTCTGCTATTATCTCACCAAAAAGGCCTTCTAATCCTTTCTCCCTCTCCATGCTGTCAGGAACTCCTAGAATCCAAATGTTAGGTTTTTTAATAGTATCCTGTAGATTCCTGACAATATTTTTTTAGATTTCTAATTTCCTCTTCTTTTCTTTGGTTTGACTGTTTCCTTTCCTGTTCTCTGTCTTCTAAGTCTGATATTCTCTCTTCTGCTTCACCCATTCTGTTTTTAAGGCTCTCTAATGTGTTTGTCATTTGATCTATTGAATTCTTCATTTCATTATGGTTTCTCATCACTATCACAGTTTCATTTTCTACTAGTTGTTTCATTTCATTTTGATCCCTCCTTAATATTTCATTTTCATGAGAGAGATTTTCTATCTTGTCCATTAAAGATTTCTGTAGTTCAAGGATTTGTTTTTGAGAACTTCTTAATGTTCTTATTAATTTTTTGAGATCTGCTTCTTGCATTTCTTCATAATCTTGAATTGTGGTGTCTTTTTCATTTGGGGGCATCATAGTGTCTTCCTTGCTCTTGGTACCTTGGTTTCTATGTTTGTTTGGCATTTCTCCACAGTCTCTCACCGGGTTTGTGTACTCGTTGAGTTCTCTGGCCCCTCCTCAGATTTTCACAGTCTCAGTTTGTTAGCTCCACCCACTTTCACTAGATCTAACCTGCTCTTTGTCTTGCTCGGCTTTGTAAGGTGAGTGAAGAGAGAGGCTACTGTCTGTGCTGGTTCCCCTTATTTATTAATTTTTTTTCTCCTCCAGTCAGCCTGGTGCACTTTCCCCAATGGGGCCTCAGGCCTCGTTCTGCTTTCCCCGCCAATGTCTCGGGTTACTGAGAGGTTTTTGTCTCACCTCCCCTTCCAGCGCTGGTGAGCAGATTCTGTGGCTGGGTTTTTGCGACTGGGTTCCCACAGCTCCACTCCCGCAGCACAGCTTCCATGTGGTGGGTGACCTTGCTCTCCCCGTAGGTCCTCTGTGTCACATCCACTAGATCCGGAAGAGTTTCCTCTGCAGTTTTTTTTCTGAGTCTTTTCCTGAGGCTACAGTAACTCCACTTTTATTAAACTATCTTTTCCTGGAGTATTGGTGCGTGCCCTCACTATTCCACCATCTTGGCTCCGCCCGTAGTAAACAAATGTCATGTATTTCATGTTAATATACACAGAGTGACACTTCCCATCTTACATTCTCTCCCCTTATGTTTCCACACTTCCTCCTGCTTTGTCTCTTATTCCTGCTTTTCATTTTTACAATGATCTACTTCTGGTTTATTTTATACTGGCAGAATTAACTGTAAGCTAAGTAACAGTTTCAACAAATTGTATGAAGAAAAACACACTATTCATCAACAGTAGAGACAAGGGATGAAGGGATGTAAACAATCATCAAATCTCAAAATGTCAATTTCAAACATATCACTATTTCTTTTTTTGGTACTCTATTAGTTGCTTCAAATCAGTAAATCATATATTTGTCTTTTTGGAATTGTGTTATTTCACTAAGTGTAACAGCTTCCAGTTTCATCCATTTTGTTGCAAAAAACAGATTTCTTTATTTTTATGAATGAGTAGCATTATTTACCTCCTATATACCACAATTTCTTTATCCTGTCATCAAATGATGGACAGCTAGATTGATTCCATATCTAAGTGGAGATTCTCTGAATGTAATTTGGCATTTCCTTGTGCATATTTTAGAATCTTTTCTTTATGCTTTATTGTTGAAAGCTTGAGTATAATGTATCATGATGATGATATTTTCTGGTTATGTCTATTATGTTTTCTATATGCCTCGTGTATTTGGGTGTCTCTTTCTTTCCCCAAATTCAGGAATTTTTCTGTAATTAGTTCACTGAATAGGCCTGCTAATCCTTTCTCTCTTTCCACACTATCAGGAACTAATAATAACCATACACTCAGCCATCTGTTAGTATCCCATAAATCTCTAACACTGTTTTTAATTTTTCTAATTTATTCTTTTTTTTTTTGGTCTGAGATATTTCCAAAGATTTGTCTTCCAGCTTTTATATTCTTTCTTCTGCTTCATAAAGTCTGTTGTTAAAATACAGTCTTTCCACTGTGTTTTTATTTAGTGTATTGAATTCTTCATTTCTAATATTTCAGTTTGATTTATCTTCAAAATCTCAAAATCATGGGAAAATTTTCTTCCAAGTCATGTAGGGATTCCTTTAACTCATGAATTTGCTTCTCATTGCTTCTGAGTAATCCAGTGATAAATATTTTGAATTCCTTTCAGGCATTTCATCTATCTGTTACATTGGGCAGGTGTACTGGTTTAGGATAGGGGAAGATAGTAACAGAAATTTCAAGGAATTTCATTTAGAGGAGAAAGTTGGAAGGAAATCTGCAATGGAAATTCTACAGAAGGAAGAGGAATGGCATGAATGTGCATGGAAGGTGCAACTTTGCAGCAATAGGAGAGGACACAGCACATGATCCCCACAGCTGAGAGGGGGAAGTGCTACCTTTGGGGAGTGAGATGAGGGCAGAGCTACAACCTGCACGATATAACCTGCACTGGTGATAATGCCAGAAGGAGAGCCTGAGGGAATACTCTGCCTTGGAGTCTGGCCTGGAGCCCTAATGTGGGACAGGTACCTGACTAACCCAGGGGAAAAAGGAGCAAAGTGTCTCTCTTCTCATCCCTCCACAATGGCGCTCAGCAACTTGTGGGAAGAAAGTGCAACTTTGACACCAATAGAGCTTCAGCAGTTGTTATGTTCATGGGTGATCTGGGGTTATTACTAGAGGGAAGCATATTCAAACCCCACTGACTTTACGACTGGCTGGGAATACCCCAGGCATTGATCACCTTGGAAGACTGGAGGTGAGGGTGTGATTAGGCCAACAGAGGTGATTATACCCTCTGCCCTGCTAACAATAGAGAAGACCAACCACACCAAACTTGGGTATTACCATGGCTACTCTCCTACCCTGGAGAAGTGACCAGAGCTCCCTGACCACACCCAGAAGAAACTTCTAGGCATTCAATCAAATGGCAGACAGTCCATTAAGCCACTGAAACATAGTTCAAAGACAAAAAACATCAGAGGAGAAAATCAACAAATACTTCTACAAATTCCTAATAATAAACACAGATATTTGAAAAATAAGAATAAGGAAGAAAACAACTCCCCAAAGGAACACAACAACACTTCAAATGTATGTAGTTCTTCGTCAAAAATTGATGCCCTTTTTTGACATTCAGTGTTTGTAGAATATATAATAAATTATTAAATTTACATTTGAGTTAATTATTCCTAATGTAAAGCGATCTCTGTATTTATTTGTTTGTCAGTCCTACAGTTTTGATGTTACAAACTACGAAGCCATTCAGAGTAATACAGTTTCACAAATCTGATTGGTCCAGCACAGTTTTTCTAGGAATTGACAGTCAGGGGATCCTTTAGAACTGATAACCATGTCGATGCCATGCCTTTCACCTTTGTTGTCCTCTAACCTTCCTACTTGATAGTCTCTCCTGATAGCGTCCAATGTGGCTTCCAGATTGCATCCCAAACCAAGTGTAGGGAGGTGAGATTATTGCTTATGCTCATATTTGACTTCTGTCAATCAGAAGTCAAGTATTAGAAAAGATATGACAGTTTAAATTTGAATACATATTTGAACAGATGAAACATGTTCATAGAACCATAACCTTGTAACCAAGGGGTACATTTCTTATGGAGTTCAGCTATTTGACTTTTGCATTTTGTTTTGAGACAAGCTAACTAAACCTAAAGGGAAAGTACTATCATCCAGATCAAAAGGAATGATTAATGCTATATGCTAGCTAGAACTACCCATAGAAACTTTCCATCCAGTAAGGAGGTTTAAAAATTCTTCTCATTTCACAATAGGGAAATCCTAGGATCCTTTCTACCACTATTAATAAGCCAAACGTAGGATTGCTTTGGATTTAGGAATGTAGTTGATTTTGGGGAGGTATTTTAAAACTATTTCACAGGTCATCTTATCCAATGCTGACATTTAAGATACAAGTAAGGATTTGAAACAAAGCGAGTCAGATAAATAAAAAAATCTCAGCTTTTTAATAAAATAGTAACTCCGAAAGAATTACAGAAATACATTACTTGAAAGATTTTTTTTCCTTAGAATAGTGACCAGTTATTTCTCACAATACAAAAGGATAGTATTTAAATTTGTATTTTACCTGAGACAATATCAGAATAATTTTCTAGGTACAGTTATTAAACTATTTGTCTTGAGATAATTAATGAGAAAAATAGTATGTTATTGGAATGTTTTCAAGATAATTAACAAAGGGTATTTGAAGAGTGTACCTGAACTCAGTGATGTGTTGTGTCAGATTCTTTTAAGTTTATTCTTTATCTAACAGAGTTTATTTTGAAACCTAGAAAATAACAGCAATAATTTTAAGTGCATATCTTTGAATTCTGTTGGCTTCTTTTATTTGAAATGCATGTGCTCAGGAATGTTGGAAGAAGTATCATGGTATGAAAAATTACGTGAAAACTGAAGCTTATACATCTGAGATCAAATCTTAACTCTGTTTTCTAACATCTTAATGCCTTGATTAGGATTTCTTACACAATCAAAGCTCAGTTTCTGCCTTTAGAATTAAAGATAATAATAACCAAATTGCTTTCTATTGCCATGGCTTAGGATGCCAATATCCTATTTCCAAGTGCCAGATTCAAGTCTTGGATTCTCCACTTCCAATCTAGATACTTGCTAATGTGCATCCTAGGAGGGAGTAAACAATGATTCAAGTACATGAGTCTACCCAAGAGGGAGACATGGATTGAGTTCCTGGATCCTGGCTGCATCCTGGCCCAGCCCTGGCCATTTAAGCCATGTGAAGTCATGTAGGAAGTTCATTTCTCTCTGTATTCAAAACAAAATGAAAAATAAATAAATTTTTAAAAATAAAATTGTTTTGTATTAGTTATTATATAGCCAACAATAATTGTTTTGTTGAAAAGCATCCTATTTAATTTCTGTGAGTACGAACATTGAGATAATTTTCAGTTATTATTTGAGAGATGGATTTAGATCCCTTCTTCTAGCTCACTCCCTAAATAAACAGAACAATTGGAACTGGGCCAGGCCAAAGGTGGGAAACAGGAATCTAGTCCAGGTTTCTCACAAAGATGACAGAGACCCAACTACTTAAACAACTACTTGCTCTCTCTGAGGGTCAGCATGAGCATGAAACTGCAATTGAATGCAGCCAAGATTTGGTCCCAGCTGCTCCATTGTGGAATGCAGGCATCTTAACAAGCACCTTTTTTTAAAAGAATTATTTTCTTTATTTGGAAGTCAGAGTTACACAGAGAGAGAAGGAGAGGCAGAGAGAGAGAGAGAGAGAGGTCTTCCATCAGATAGTTCACTTCCCAAATGACCGCAACGGCCAGAGCTAGCTGATCTGAAGCCAGGAGCTTCTTCAGAGTCTTACACAAGGCTGCAGGGGCCCAAGCACTTGAGCCATCTTCCACTGCTTTCCCAGGCCATAGCAGAGAGCCAGATCGGAAGAGGAGCAGCCACCCTCGAACCAGTGCCCACATGGGATGCAGGCTCTGCAGGCTGGAGCTTTAACCCACTGCACCACAGTGACGGCCCCAACAAGCATCTTTATTGCTAGATCACAAGTCCCCTCATTTATAGTTTTAAGGAATTGTTTTCATTAAAAGCCTTATAAAGCTAATATAATTAATAAAATACTTTAAAGGATGTGTTTATTTATTCGAAATGTAGAGTGACAGAGAGTGAGAAGGAGAGGATCAGAGAGATTTTCCATCTGGTGGTTTGCTCAAATAGCTATAATGTCCCAGGTTTGGCAGGGTAAAGCCAGGAGCTTAGAGCTCCACTGAACTTCCCATGTTGGTGGCAAGGGGCCCAAGTACTTGGGTCATCTTCTGCTGGTTTCCCAGGCACACAGGAGATGAGCCAGAAGCAGAGCACCCAGGACTTGAATTTTTTGTTAAAGTTTTATTTATTTGAAAGTATGAGTTACACAGAGAGAAGCAGAAGCAGAGAGAGAGAGAGAGAGAGAGAGAGAGAGAGGTCTTCCATCCATTGGTTCACTCCCCAAATGGCTATATGTCCAGAACCGTGCCAACCTGAAGCCAGGAGCTTCCTCCAGGTCTCCAACGTGAGTGCAGGGGTGCAAGGACTTGGGCCATCTTCCATTGCTTTCTCAGTCCATAGCAGAAAGCTGGATGGAAAATGGGGCAGGTGGGACTGGAACTGGCGCCCATATGGGATGCAGACAATGCTATGCCACAGCGCCGGCCCAAGGACTTGAATTGTCACTCTGATATGGGATTCTGGTGTTGCAAGTGACAAGGTTTAACCCTTAGCAACACAATGCCCATCGATAATTAATATTTTCTTAACAAGTGACTTTTAACTGATTATCCAGGAAAAAATTGATCACTTGACAAACTTAAAAGATGTTTTGTCAAACTATTTTGTTTTTTGGGCATAGCTAATTATTGAAAAATGTTGAGTTCAATTGTTACACTTAAAACTAGAGAAACTGATACACACATGTATCAGTGAAATATTATCAGCAACTATTTGTGTTGCAGGGATTCCAGAATGGTAGTAAAAGAAAAAGGGTGTTGAGAACCAACTGAATGAAGTAATAGTTAAAACTTCTGGACTCTTGAAGAGATACAGACATGTTGTTATGAGACATTCAGAGCACCCAACCACTCAATTAAAAAAGGTCTTTTCAGAGGATTATCACAGTCCTTGTCAAACTTTAACTACAAGGACAGAATCCTAAAGACAGCATAAAATAATGTCAAGTTACACATAAAGGAAAACAAATTAGACTAACATCAGGCTCCTCAGCAGAAACCCTATGGACCAAAAGAAAGTGGGATAATAGGATGATATATTCAAAGTCTTGACAGAAAAAAAAAGCTCCAACTAAGAATATTATATCCCATTATACTATTGCTTAAAAGGGAAGCATAAATAAAAGTTCACAAACAAGCAAAAACTGAGAATTCGTGAACACAATACTAGCATTATAAGAATGCTGAAGGAAGTCCTACTCCTATATTAGAAGAAAACTTCGTACAATACATGACAGCCTTTTCTTCCTTGAGAATGAGAACAGATAACACATGAAAAGAATACAGCTTCTTTAGACATGCACACTCATTGTGCTTGACAGAAAGGTGAACTGGATAAGCTTTATTCGGTACGTGACTCAATCCCAGGACAAAAAGAAATAATGGGGCATTATATCCTTACTTTCATCTATCTATCTATCTATCTATCTATCTATCTAATCTATATATTCACCCATTTATCCATCCATCAGCTATCTATATTTCAAAATGTTCATGGAAATGCATTTAAATGTTGTAATTTTTTTTGAAATCCATTTATCTATTTTCATTATGCACATCATTTTTTTTTATTTGACAGATAGAGTTAGACAGTGAGAAAGAGAGAGACAAAAGTCTTCCTTTCGTTGGTCACCCCAAATGGCCGCTACAGCTGGAGCTACATCAAATCAAAGCCAGGAGCCAGGTGCTTCCTCCCGGTCTCCCATGTGGGTGCAGGTGCCCAAGCACTTGGGTCATCTGTACTGCCCTTCCAGGCCACAGTAGAGAGCTGG
Organism: Sylvilagus floridanus; assembly: GCA_949820135.1. Taxonomy (NCBI): domain Eukaryota; kingdom Metazoa; phylum Chordata; class Mammalia; order Lagomorpha; family Leporidae; genus Sylvilagus; species Sylvilagus floridanus. The sequence continues at coordinate 28,103,518 of OX463236.1, read as the reverse complement.
ACTGGAAGAGGAGCAACTGGGATTAGAACCCAGTGCCCATATGGGTGCCACGGTGCCGGGCCCATAATTTCACATCATAATATACATTGGCCAAGCATTTAAAAATTATGTATTTATATTTTATTTGAAAGGCAGAGAGAGAGGCGGGAAGAGAGTGAGAAGAGAGAGAATAAAACAGAAAGAAAGATGGAAAGAGCTCTTCCATCTACTATTTCACTCCAGGAGCACGAAACTCAATCTGCATCTTCCATATTACTTTTTTTTTTTTTAATTTATTTTTTTGACAGGCAGAGTGGATAGTGAGAGAGAGAGACAGAGAGAAAGGTCTTCCTTTGCCATTGGTTCACCTTCCAATGGCTGCCGCGGCCGGCGCGCTGCAGCCGGCGCACCGCGCTCATCCGATGGCAGGAGCCAGGTGCTAGGTGCTTCTCCTGGTCTCCCATGGGGTGCAGGGCCCAAGCACTTGGGCCATCCTCCACTGCACTCCCGGGCCATAGCAGAGGGCTGGCCTGGAAGAGGGGCAACCGGGACAGAATCCGGCGCCCCGACCGGGACTAGAACCCGGTGTGCCGGCGCCGCAAGGCGGAGGATTAGCCTGTTGAGCCACGGCGCCGGCCCATCTTCCATATTACTAACAAAGATACAGAGAGACAGAGTCAGGGTGACAGACATAGAGAAAGAGATAGTCCATCTGCTGGTCACCCTACGGATGCCTGCAAAAGCTAAGGCTGGGCTAGGACAAGGTGAGGAGAGGGGGATTCAGTCCTGAATTCCTGGGTTTCTCACTTGGGCGACAGGGACTTAACTGTTTGAACCATCACCACTGCCTCTCAGAATGTGCATTAGCAGGAAGATGAAATCAGCGAGTCAGCACACAAAATCAGACACTCTGATGAGGGCTGAATTTGCTCCAAGTGGCTTGACCTGTGTGCCAAACACCTACGTGTAATATGTTTTGGTGCAGAGAGAACATTTTCAAATGTATTTCTTTGTAGATATAAGTCATATAAGGATATTCTTGTGGCATTATTGAGATCAGTGTTTATCTTCAATCTAATTGTCAATATTTATAACCTCAATATAAAACCGTCTACATGACACACATAAACTAATAGAGAGTTCTCTTGCATCCATTTAAATAAGTATATTGAAATGATGTTTTAAATATATAAAATTATTATCAACAAACATCCATACATTCAAATTAAAAGGTATTAATAAAATTGGTGAATCACCTTTCACAATAATGTCTGTATTTGCTTTTAATTTTTATTTTATTTAATGCTTGGTTCAAAAAATGTTTTGTGTAGAGAGACTGTCATAATTGGAAGATGTTTGTGATATGTAAATTTGAGTTGAGGAGACAGTAATATATATATCAATAATAAAAAAAAGGCTAAATTTCATAGGAAGACCTTACCTTGGGTTGAATGAGGTGTAGGCAAAGTCAGCATTCATCAGAAAAGGAAGTATGTATGCATTTTTGGATACTTAACTTTTGCAAAGATTTAAGTTGAAGGCACTTACTAATGTTTCCTAAGAAATTTTAAGAAGATGCACAGTTAAAATGAAATTGTATTTCTATGACTTCTAAAAAGATTCATACATTGAGTCATATTTTCATAAAATTATAGGCAAATAATCATTATTTAGATGGTAATAATTTTCAGGCATGACTTCACAGTAAGAAAATCCAGAAAATAACAAAATAAGACATTTTAAGAAAGTTTGAGGATGATATTATGAGGATAACATTGTTTTAAGCATATCTACAAAAGATTTATTATTATTTTACAATTAAATGAAAAAGTTGTAGTATTGTTTAATGTGTTTATTCAAAAATGCCATGCATTTAGATGAGTTTCTGACAAAAAACTCCAATGAATAATATGTGTTTTTTTCATTTACTTATTAACTTTTATTTTCTCAATTCTGGAAAATATCATGTAACTGCATATACAATAGTACATTTTTAAAAATGTAAAAAGATAATTTGTTATTGATGTAGAAACACCTTTTGTAGGTATAGAACTTCTAGAGGTAGAATAGTCTCCAGTTTCAAAATTAAACACACACTAAAAAACAACAAAGGCAAAACATTTTGAGAAGAAAAATATTACCTTAGGCAAAGTCTTCTATTTAAGTATAATAAAAGCACAATTGACATATTTAAAGGGAAAGCACAGAGAGCAACCAGTTAGCGATTTGGGGATTCTTATGTATTTGCTACTTAAGAATGTGAATATATGCTCCTGTGTATGTGAACGTGCTTGTGCATGAACACACACAAATAGCATGTCTACTGGTTTCATCATTGAATACTTATCAGATTTCAAATCAGCTGAAAATGTATGCAAATCTTTCCTGCAGCCTCTAAAGAAAATCAAAATGGATGACGATCTTTCCTTGTTTGTATCAATCTGTTAAATTGCCATATGTCCCCAATCCTACATTTTCATGCTAAGCGCACAAGATAAATTAAGCTCACAAGATAAATCAAGGAGGAAAAAAGAATATCATTCCCTTTATCTCTAGCCCTCCCTCTCTGCTTGATCACAATGGGGTTATTTTCTCATTTTACTGAATTTCTTCTTTCTCTAATGAAAGTCGGTATAAGTTTTTTTTTTTTTCCTCCATATTTATTTACTGGGCTGTTCAATGAAAATTCAAGACAAAGTAACAGAAACTGGATACATCAAAGAGCTTACTGCTCAAGGGTAGACAAAAGGCTAGGCCAATCATTCATTTCTAAATTTCTAAATCATTTATATCTATGGACATTTTTAATGGAGACAACATATCTACATGCTTTTTTATTTGTTTGGAAGGCAGAGTTACAGAGAGGGAAAAGCAGAGGCAGAGAGGAAGAGAAGTCTTCCAACCACTGTGTCACAGCCCAAATGGCTGCAATGGCTGGGACTGGGCCAAGATGAAGCTAGGAGTCAGGAGATTCTTCCCGGTCTCTCCTGTGGGTGCAGAGGCCTCAGGACTTGAGCCATCCTCTACTGCTTTCTAGGTGCATTAACAGGGAGCTGGCTCAGAAGGGGAGCAGTGCCCCTATGGGATGCTAGCTTTGCAGATGGGGGCTTAACCTGTTATGTCACTAATGCCAAACCTGTGCAAGTTTTTTGTACTGTATTTTGATATGTCAGATTTACCACAACTTTCTTAATAAAAATTAAGTACCTGATGCTGTGAGACAATATATTGCTTATACTAAGGTAACTTTCCAGTCTCCCAATGGAATGTGATTGTCAGGAATAGAAGTGAGAACTCCACATTATGACAGAAAAAGATAAGGATTCTGAACAAATAGAAAAGTCCTAAATTATATGTTCTTATTTTTAATGACATTGTTTTGATGTATGCCTACATTGTGAAATTATTAATTCAAGCTCATTAATATACACTCTCCTCACTGATTTATTTGTTTGTTTAATGAGAACATTTAAAATCTCCCCAGTTACCAATTTTTGAAGTATACAGTAAGTTATTCGCCATAGTCACCATGCTGTACAGTACCTCACTGAAGCTTATTTCTTTTTAACTGAAATTAGGTGTCCTTTATCTCCCTTTTCCCTGTCTGCCTCCCCTCTCACAGTCTGTACCCTCAACTCTCCACAGACTCTAATAACCATTATTCTAGTCTCTACTGCCGGACGTTTGACTATTTTAGGTTACACATGATTGGGATGATGCAATATGTGTGTGTGTGTGTGTGTGTGTGTGTGTGTGTATTTTCCTATTTTACTTAGCACAATTTCCTCCAGATTTATCCATGTTATCATGTATGAATTGATTTACTTATTTTATGAGGCTATATAAATTCTATTACTTGTTCTGCTGAAAACACATTAAATTCCTACCTACTTTTAATAAAAAATACCAAAAATGCAAAAGAATATAAAATTCTTTTTAAAAGTAGAGCCATCCCCCCAAATTTCTGAAGATTAGAATTAGATGCAAAGTCATACTTTAAAGTGCCATAAAATCCAAATAATGGCATTAGAACTGAAGTTTAAATATGTCTACATTGAGACTCTGATAATATCACTCTACTGTGGGAGACAAGACAAAGAAGTTAAAGCGTAAGCATACTATTAGCAGTATCTTTTGTTTATTTGTGATGTAACATTCTTAGAACTTTTCATATGCCGGGGACTAGACCATGAGCTCTACATGATTGAACTTGTTTTATCCGTGAGATCATCCACATTGTCCTAGTCTGAAACATGGAAAGCTAGCCTTATTGATTTTCCTTCTTATTATTTAATAGAATAACTAATACTTCAAAAGTATATGCTTGATAAAAATGTAATATACTAAGTATTTTCTTATTAAAAGTCATTACAGTTTAAGAAACCTAAATAACCTGTTTGTGGCTACACAATTTATCACATTTTCACTCATGTTCTGGTTCTGTTTGACTTTATCCATACATGTTCAATTTCTCAAAGTGAAAGGTGGGAATAGAGAATAGAAAGTTCAAATTAAAGAGATATTTTATTCTCCTACACCAAATAAATTTTTTGTACCTTTATTCTGTATCTACTTTGTGTTTTTCTCACCCCAATTTGACTCCTTCCTGACCCACTACCCTTTTAAAGAAACAAAATAATACCTTATTTGACAGTGATCCTAAAATGACCCTTAAATTTGTCTTGAAAAAGATAATCTATGGGAAGGAAACTGACACCTTGAGATATTACAATTTTGAACAGTCCTTGCCTCGACTCTCAAAGAAAAATGTTTTCCTTGTTTGTTTTTATTTTTGTTATTGTCTTCTTTTTTCTTCTCTACTTGGTGTAGTGTTAATCTTATGAGTATACATTGAACTGAAATTGGATTTCTGTAAAAAATAATAGGAAAGGAAGAGTGAAGAGGAAGAAAAGTGGGAGTATGAGTGAGAAGGAGGATTGGGAAGAAGAATCAACATGTTCCCAAATTTGTATAAATTAAATTTATGAAGTTCAAGTCCTTAAACAAAATTTAAGAAAAAGAAAAAAATAAAATGTATGTTTCTCTCAATACTTTAGTTGACGTCTGTGATTTTTCACTATCAATTTAAACTTTAAATATTATAACTAGGAACATACTGGCACCATATTAAATGTAATATTGCCACTTTTCCTTGCAAAAATGAGCTGAGGGATTGGGGAAATGAGGTAAGGAAGGGAAGGGAAGTATAAAGAACGGATTGGAGTTCATGATTATGCTATTGCTGTGGAAAACTGCAGTTTAATTCTGCTGAGGTTGCTTTGAGAGACTCAAAGTAGCACATATATCATAATTATCATATTGAAAGATAAGAAATATGAATGATTTATCCTCATACATCTCTCACTGATGGAGAGTCTCCCGTATAGGTAACAGCTGCAAGGCACTTTCCTCCCTGCATTTCCAGCTTTGGGTCCAGCAAATGCCTGTAGTCCTAGGAGAGTCTACGCAAGGAGCTGTCATTTTTCAGGCAAGGTTCTGTCCGTGTGTGTGTGGGGGGGAGGGGCATTTTCACCAAGATGCCCTGATCTGGCTCAAGATCAAGGACCAGACACTGACAGTGCCTGATTGAAAATACAATTTATATAATACAAATGTTAAATAAGTTATTTTTAAGATTAAAAACTTGGCTAGTGCCACAGCTCAATAGGCTAATCCTCCGCCTGCGGCACCGGCACTCCGGATTCTAGTCCCGGTTGTGGCACCGGATTCTGTCCTGGTTGCTCCTCTTCCAGTCCAGCTCTCTGCTGTGCCCCGGGAAGGCAGTGGAGGATGGCCCGAGTGCTTGGGCCCTGCACCCGCATGGGAGACCAGGAGAAGCACCTGGCTCCTGCCATCGGATCAGTGTGGTGCGCCAGCCGCAGCGCTCTGGCCGAAGCGGCCATTGGAGGGTGAACCAATGGAAAAGGATGACTTTTCTCTCTGTCTGTCTCTCTCACTGTCCACTCTGCCTGTCAAAAAAGTTAAAAAAAAAAAAACTTAAATTATAAAGCAAAATATTAGGATTCAACTGTAATCCTCTTTGTAAATCAGAATAGAAAAAGAACTTTTAAAAATTATTGTGAATCATCCAAAGCAAGGAAGTAAAATTTTTATTACAATAATATTTCTTTAAAAATATTTATTCATTTTTATTTATTTGAAAAGCCGGAGGAGGGGGAGGGGGGAGAGGGAGAGGGAGAAAGGGAAAGAAGGAGAGGGAGAGAGGGAGAGAGGGAGAGAGGGAGAGAGGGAGAGAGAGAGAAAACGCTGTCTTCCATACTCTGGTTCATTCTCCAATTACCTGCAAAGACAAGGATTGAACAGGCTGAAGTCAGGAGCCTGGAACTCTAGGTCTCCCAAGCAGGTGGCTGGGACTCATCTGCTGTTTCCCAGGGTACACATTAGCAAGAAGCTGGAGTGAATGTAGAGTAGTTGAGAACAGAAGCAAGCATTCTGATATGGGATGTAAGCCTCCCAAGATGCGGCCTAAACCATTGCTGCAACATCTGCCCCTAGAAATACATTTTGTTTCTATCTTTTTTTTTTGTTTGACAGGCATAGTGGACAGTGAGAGAGAGAGACAGAGAGAAAGGTCTTCCTTTGCCGTTGGTTCACCCTCCAATGGCCGCCGCGGCTGGCGCACTGCGCTGATCCGAAGGCAGGAGCCAGGTACTTCTCCAATACATTTTCTAATTGAATAATTATAGCTTCTTAAAAAGTATATGTCTTCTTGATTTATTTGAAATGGAAATTTAGGAAGATACTGACAGAGACAGTGACAGAGAGTCAGACAGAGGACAGAAAGAACTCTCCCAGCCTTTGGCTCATTCCCTAAATGGCTGCAATGATCAGAGTCTGGCGAATCTGAAACCAGGAACCGGTAACTCATTCTGAATCGCCCATATTCGTGTCAGGGACCAGGACTAAGCTCCAAGAGTCATCACCTATTGCCTATCAAGGTGCTCATTAGCAGGAAACTGGAAACAGGAATAGTACTGGGAAATCAAACCTAGACACTCCAACATGGGATATGGGACATGGGCATCCCCAGAGCTGTTTTACCTGCTAAAATAAACATCTATCCTCTATCTTGTTGTTTTAAATAACTTTTTAATTCTGGATGAATATGATATGCTTGCTAGAAAGAAGCAGAGATTACCATTATTCTCCTTAGTTTTCATTTTCATGAAAGTGAATGATAACAACTCATACATATAAAAGAAGTGTGTGGAAGGTTATCATAGAAACATCATTCATAGATTTAACTTTTTGAGTTGTAGGGTGAAATTCACATTTATATATTATCAAAGGTTGTATTAATAAGTTATCAACTGATTGTTTTACATTATCTTTCAAATATCAATTTATTGCAAATTACTCAGCTTACAGAATATGTCTCACATAATCCTTAGAGTCATTTGTTAACATATATTTTGAGGATTATAATAAAACAATTTTAGCAATGCTTATCAATGCACTGTTAATCCTACTTGCTATTCTTTCACTTAGCCAAAGTATTTAACTCAATATAACAATTAAATACTTCATTGACTAATACACAAAAAATACTTGAAAGTGCAAATATTTCATGTGCTGTATTTAGAAATATTCATAAGACAGAGAAATACGGAAATACTTAAAATCTAACTTTAAAAGTACAGAAAATTATATTTCTTTGGTTTTTATGAGTATTTTTCTCCATCCAGTAGCAGATTCTAGAGGTATTAGAAATAGCAGAAAATAATTACTTTTCAAAATGTGACTCTTCCGATGTGCGTGAGTGTGTCTGTATACACATTCAGAAGTTTTATTGATGCTTTCTTGCTTGTTCTCATAGGCTTCTTTCCCAAGAGATTTACATATTTTTTTTCCAAAAGGAACATAAAGTAATTAAAATTGTCATTATTTGCATAATCTTACCCTGGCAAATATCTGAATTTAGACCAAGACTATGATTTTTATTTACACAATTTTTCCCTTCATAGATATAATGAAAGCTGGGGAAACTGTAGAAACATTTTAGTTTTTCATTGAAAGAAACATCCTTTGTTTAATTCCCTATAGATTTTTATACTTGGTGCAATGTGTCTGAAGTAAGTAGGAGAAGGTAAGTGTAATAATAATAATAATAATAATAATAAAGGATGATTTTGTTGTTGGAGTGCTGACTCCAAACCTCACCACTCCCCCTTCTCCTTTGCTCCAAACCTGGTCAAGCTTAATGCCCCACCCCATTCTTTTGTGCCAGTGGGAGGAAATCACACAAATCCTGTACCCCATTTTCAGGAATTTGTACCTATAGTGGAAGCCAAGGTAGACTCCCCTCTCTGCCCTCTGGAGCCATTTTTGGTGGCCTGTACCTCTCTCTGCAGAAAGTCTCATGATGTCAAAATCAACTTTTACATATCCAATTCATGAGTTGCAGTTTGTCAGTCTTAGCGTCTTTTGAATTCCTTGGTGTCTTTTGAAAAAATGGCCAGCACCGCGCTCACTTGGCTAATCCTCCACCTGCGGCACTGGCACCCCGGGTTCTAGTCCCAGTAGGGGTGCCGGTTCTGTCCTGGTTGCTCCTCTTCCAGTCCAGCTGTCTGCTATGGCCCGGGAAGGCAGTGGAGGATGGCCCAAGTGCTTGTGCCCTGCACCCACATGGGAGACCAGGAAGAAGCACCTGGCTCCTGGCTTCAGATCGGCACAACGCCCTGGCCGTAGCGGCCATTTGGGGGATGAACCAACGGAAGGAAGACCTTTGTCTCTCTCTCACTGTCTAACTCTGCCTGTCCAAAAAAAAAAAAAGAAAGAAAGAAAGAAAGAAAGAAAGAAAGAAAGAAAGAAAGAAAGAAAGAAAGAAAGAAAAAGAAGAGATGTCCAACATGTTTTGCACTTGTCATCAGTGACTTTCATGGTATATATGTGATGGTGAGAAGACTATATAGGATGACCCAGAATAAACTTAAATGGCAGGATGTGTGGTATTTTGTCATCAAGTTATTTCTAGGATCCTTGATGCCTGGGTGGAGTAATCCACAATATTGTTTGTATAACCGTTACGGGAGTCATGCCCTAAATGTGATTAAGTCTTATTGTTGCTGTTTCAGAATCAGAGAAGATTTTAAATATGATGTTCTTTGATTGGAAAGTAATGTCTAAAACTATACTTTGAAATTCTACTAGTGAAAAAGCAGAGATAAGTGTAACTATTTAATTTAGCAGTTATGATCTACTTGAGATACCTCAGTGCTATATGGAAATGTTCAAGTTCATCCCTGCTCTGCTCCTGATTCCAGCTTTCTGCTAATCCTCTGGAAGGTAACAGATCAAGTGGCTGTGAGAGAGGGTAGAAGTAGGACTCACAAAATCAAGCCCATCACAACATGACATGTATCTTAACATCTTTCTGTCTTCTTCCATAGCATGTATCCATTTCTGACATCAGATCTAAACAAAGCAGGACTTTAGAGCATCCCCATCCTAACCTCAAAGGACCATCTCCTATCTGTACACAAGCCCATTGTAGCTCAGTGCAACAGATATGTGACCCTCCCATGTGGTGGTAGAGAGTAACACTACAGAACGACAGCAATGGGCAAATTGAGATGCTGAGTGCCAAGGGGTGTGAGTCAGAAAACCAGACCAGATGCAGCCCCAAGTGTCGTGTGCTAATTTGGTGCTGCCATGCACCCCTCATTGAGCTAGTTCACCAAACCTCTTCTCTCCATGCTTCTCTCAGTTGTAATTGAGCTTAAGTTCTCAGTTTACCATGTCTGTGTTGCACGTTGGCTTTTGCCAATTTCCATGGCAAAGGAGTTGGTCAGTATTAATGGGGTACATGTCACCTACATGGGCGTCCTGGATTGAGTTATTGGCACAGCCTCAGCTGTTGTAAGCATTTGGGAATGCAGCAATTGATGAGACAGATCTCTATCTCTCTACTTCAAATTAAAAAAAAAGACAAACAAATGCAGTTTATATAGTTTATTTTAAAAAAACTGCTTAAACATTTATGAGAGAGGGAGAGAGAAATGGCTAGAACTCCCATTCACAGTCATTATTTCACTCATCAAATGCTCAAAACAGTGGAGGTTGGGCCAGGTTGAAATTGGGAGCTAGGAACTCTCACATGGGTGGCAGGAATTGAACTACTTGCGCTATAACCACTGCCTCCCAGAATGCCCTGGTGGAAACTGAAGTCAAGAACTCAGCTGGATATAGAATCCAGACCCTTCAATTCGTGATGTGGGAGACTAACATGTCAGGTTCAGCGCTCACTCCCTATATGGAGCCTATTTGAAGCAGGCTTCATAACAAGCTAGAATAGTCTCTGAGAATGTTGATTTCATTCCGTAATTCATCAAAGTGTGAAGAGCTAAAGAGTTAACAATTAATAGGAAATATGTATAAAATGAAAATTATCTTCAGTAAAAATAAAAGGAATTTTGCCTCTTTTAAATATCTATAATCAAAATGAAACAAAATAAAATGATAATTATATGTAGTTCAGTTACAAAATGCAAATAATATATATATATATATATATATATATATGACAGGCATGTATATTTAGTAAACAAAGAAAACAATGCCAGTGAGTGGAAAACTTAATTTCCTCATCCCCACTGGGTTTGGAGATGTCACTGATACTTCATCCACATTCTCTTCTTTATTTTTCTCATATATAATGTGGAGATAATAATTTAAGAGACATATTTTATAGTTCCTTCCCTACCTAAAATGCAAGGTTTTGTGACATTTTTCAATATTAGAATTTGATGAATTTATCTAATCAAAATAATTACATGAGGTGTTTTTGCTCTGCTGTTTGGATGTGTGTATGTATGTGTGTGTGTGTGTGTTTATATAAATTATAAACTTTTAGTCTGCTTTACTAGTTTTAGCAGACTAAATATTATATAAGGAAGCAAAAAACTCACAAAATTTCTAGTACTATCTAGGATACACTTAGTTTGGACGTTTGCACTGTCTGTTTTAATAATAATAATGTTTCTACTAGATTTTATAAATCTGTTTTTAGAACAATTTTCAAATGAACTTTTGCATTTATAGCTTAACCTGGCTTCCTTACAAAGGTATAAAAACTACTTGTTATTATTTTTTTTTTTTTACAGGCAGAGTGGACAGTGAGAGAGAGACAGAGAGAAAGGTCTTCCTTTTTGCCGTTGGTTCACCCTCCAATGGCCGCCGCGGACAGCGCGCTGCGGCCGGCGCACTGCGCTCGTCTGATGGCAGGAGCCAGGAGCCAGGTGCTTTTCCTGGTCTCCCCATGGGGTGCAGGGCCCAAGCACCTGGGCCATCCTCCACTGCACTCCTGGGCCACAGCAGAGGGCTGGCCTGGAAGAGGGGCAACCGGGACAGAATCGGTGCCCCGACCGGGACTAGAACCTGGTGTGCCGGCGCCGCAAGGCGGAGGATTAGCCTGTTAAGCCACGGCGCCGGCCTACTTGTTATTTTTTAACAATGCAAATTCTTACTCTAATTTCTTCATAATGAGAACGCAAAGAAGTCCCATGAATCTGATGGACTTGTGTAGATATTTTACACAAATTCTGGTTGACTTGTTGGTTACCATCTCATGTGAATTCTAGATGTCTTATTGGCTATTTATTTTACTGCCCTGACAATAGCTTAATTATATGAATACAGAGACCCACAGCATTGTAATGACTAGAGTGATTCCCTGGACTCATCCAATGTATCCTTAAAAATGAATTTTGGATGGCACCATGGCTCATTTGGTTAATCCTCTGCCTGCAGCGCTGCCATCCCATATGGGCGCCAGGTTCTAGTACCAGGTGCTCCTCTTCCAGTCCAGCTCTCTACTGTGGCCCTGGAGGGCAGTGGAGGATGGCCCAAGTGCTTGGGCCCCTGCACTCATGTGAGAAACCAGGAGGAAGTACCTGGCTCCTGGCTTCGGCCTGACATGGCTCTGGCTGTCGTGGCCATTTAGGGAGTGAACTAACGGAAGGAAGACCTTTCTCTCTGACTCTCTCTCTCACTGTCTATGACTGTTGTTGTACAATGTAATACTTTATGCATTTTAGTATTTTTTTATTCTAGTACTATTGGTTGAACTCTGTAATTAACACACAATTATTCTTAGGTGTTTAAATTTTAACTGAAAAGTGATCCCTGTTTAATATAAGAGTGGGAATAAGAGAGGGAGGAGATGTACAATCTGGGACATGCTCAATTGGACTTGCCTCAAAATGATGGAGTTAGAATCGTGCCAGAGGATTCCAATACAGTCCCATCAAGATGGCATGTACCAAGGCCATCTCACTAGTCCAAGTGATCAATTTCAGTTCACAATTGATCACACTGATAGGTCTAAGAGTCAAAGGGATCACACAAACAAGACTAGTGTCTGCTAATACTAAATGATAGAACCAAAAAGGGAGAGAATGATCCAACATGGGAAGCAAGATACACAGCAGACTCATAGAAGGGCAGATGTCCTAAATAGCACTCTGGCCTCAGAATCAGCCCTTAAGGCATTCGGATCTGGCTCAAGAGCCCATGAGAGTATTTTAGGTATGGAAAGCCAAGACACTCTGGAAAAAACAGAAGACCTAAATGAAAGATCTCTGCTAGTGAGATCCCAGTGGAAAGAACGGGGCCATCAAAAAGGAGGTACCTTTCTCTGAAGGGAGGAGAGAACTTCCACTTTGACTATGACCCTGTCGGAATAAGATTGAAGTTGGCAAACCCTAAAGGCTTCCATAGCCTAGGCAACTCATGACTAGAGCCTAGGGAGATTACTGAGGCCATAAACAAGAGTGTCAAATTGTTAAATCAACATCAGGAGTCACTGTGTACTTACGTTTCATGAGGGATCTGTCCTTAATGTGTTGTCCAATGTGAAGTAATGCTGTAACTAGTACTGAAACATTTTTACACTTTGTTTTTCTGTGTGGATGCAAACTGATGAAATCTTTACTTACTATATACTGAATCGATCTTCTGTATATAAAGATAATTGAAAATGATAAAAAAAATCTTGGTGTTAAATTGGAAATTGCATAGAAAATTAATCAATTTTTAAAAAAAAATATCATGTAGGATCTCTGTCCTTAATGTGCTGTGCATTGTGAATTAATGCTATATCCAGTACTCCAACAGTGTTTTTCACTTTGTGTCCCTATGTGAGAGCAAACTGTTGAAATCTTTACGTAATATGTACTAAACTGATCTTCTGTATATAAAGAGAATTGAAAATGAATCTTGATGTGAATGGAAGGGGAGAGGGAGCGGGAAAGGGTAGGGTTGTGGGTTGGAGGGAATTTATGGGGGGGAAGCCATTGTAATCTATAAGCTGTACTTCTCTAAATAATATATTCTCTAAATAATAGCTTTATATAAAAAAACTTTTCTTTTATTCCAAAAAAATAATTAAATAAAATGAATTTTCGTCATCATTTTCTCATGCTTTCTCTTCCACAGTTCAGTATTTGTTTCAGAATATTTATTTTTAAGGCACAAAATGTGTATTAGTCACCTAAAAATAAGCTTAAGCAAAATCTCCTATTAAATAAGCTTTGTATTACCATATTTTACCTTATTTTTCAGTGGATACTTTATGGTTGAGGTATATATAAGCTTATCTTTAGAGGTGTTTTTTATTATTAATGCCAAATGGACTTTTTTTGTCTTCACAGAAACCCTTACTTCTTTCATTGAATGGTTTATGATAAAATGTGTTGTTGAAATTGAAGCTCAGCCAAGGACATGGCATGAGATATTAGCTACAGTTTTCTTAGAATTACATCTTCTTATTATATAGGATATTAGACAGAAAAGTTACTGTTGGCTTACAGACACAGAGCAGAATAATAGGTCATTGTGATATGAGAGCTATATAAAACTCTGTTCAACCTGCAGTGTTTTCCTTAGCAGTTTAAGGGGATGTCACCATGACTTGCTTTTGTTCCCCTCTGAATCATTCCTTTGGGACATAAGTACAGAAAATAACATGCAAAATAACAAGAAAAATGATAATTCTATTTATAACAAGGTGTTGTACATCAAGCAAAGTCTAATAATTTTAGATTCACTCTATTTCTAAATATCAAAACATTACAAGATACAATTAACTTATTTAGGTTTAATTGTACATATAAGGGCTAGGAGTTGAAGAAGATCCTCACTTGATGGCTGAAATTCCCTATAATGCATTCAAATACAATGCATTTTACAACTTATTCATCTATAATGTTTCACATTACTGTTTACACAGCCTGGTGTTGCAACAAGTCTATCTGGGAAAATTTGCATGACACCATCGACAATAAGCTGAGAGATTAAACTGCATTTGGTACCTTTACCTTATTTTTTTTCCCCAAATTCACCTCCTGATCCAGTCATTTTTGTGATTTCTCTTCATGAATGGAAGTCTAAAATTTGTTGCATAGAATTGGGATTATGGGAGTAAACCACTAACAATGTAATTCTAAAGCAGTTCTGTAAGATGCCTTTGCATCTTTCAAGTAATTGAATTGCAGAATCTGCTTTCTTACAGAAACTGAACATCACATATAACATAAGTTTATATGTTGGTCACTTAAAGATAGGCTAATGTAAGGTCTGAAGATGTTTTTGGTTTTTACAAACTCAGTAGGTATCTTTTGCATTATGGATCATTGGTACATATTTCACAAAATTCCTCACTTTATGATTACATTTTATATTTTGAGTTTGCAATTCTTTCTGTGATAAAACAGCTACTTGAAACTAAAACGTTTATTTTCATGTAAGGCAAAGAAGACACACAATTACACATGATTTGTATAATAAAATGAAATTTAGACACTATGGTAATAAAACTTTATTTGAGAACAGTACTTATTGACATGAAAAGGGCTGGGTGCTATAGAGTGAAGGTTAAGAGAATGGATCAGGCATCCAGGAGTTGGACCTCTTGAGCTTTGTTCTTACTCCCTCACTTCCCGTAAATTGAATCTTTACTGTTATCAAATTATGTAAAACATGGAAATAATAGCACTCATATTTTAGTATACAGTTGCCAAGGAAGAAATACAAACATCCAAAAACTATCTGAGAAAATCCTCAATATCCTGAACCACAGGGAAATTTTGGTTTAAGGGTATCATTTCACTCAAGTTAGAATGCATGTTTTCAAGAGACAAAAAATAATGCTGACGAGGAAATGAAGAAAACAAATCTGTTATATATTGTTGATGGGAATGCAAATTAAAATAGCCATGTGGGGAAGAAATGGAGGTTCTTCAAAACAGGAAAAGTAGATGTACCATATGACTCAGCTGTCCTATTTCTGGGAATACATCCAAAGCGAATGAAAGAGATACCTGCACTCTCATATTCATTGCAGCACTACGCAAAATATTCAAGGTATGAACTCAACCTTGGTGTACATTGAAAGGTGAATGATTAAAGACCATGTGATATACATATAAGATAGAATTTGTTGGCATATAAAAAACTGAAACCCTGACACTGACACTTGCATCAAAACAGATGGAACTAGAAATCATTGCATTAAGTGAAATATACCAGCCCCAGAAAAAGAAATACTACATATTTTTTCTCCTATGTAGACATTAAAAAAAGTTGATCTGAACTTGGAATAGTGCTTACAACGGCAAGTAAAGTGTGTGCATGATTGAGACAGAAGGGGGCTGGACAACAGTACCAGAAATTAGTCAGATGGAAGGAACAGATTTTTATGTATCACAGCACGGTGGTTGAGTATAATTCACAGTAATGAGTTATATGCTAGATAAAGGACTAGTATATGAGAGTTGATAGGTTTCAGAATGAGAAAATATAAGGAAAAGAAAAGGCTAGTTGACTATTCCAGCTGGCAAATGTGTTGGACTACTGCTCTATACTACATAAAAACATAAAAGTATTGTATGTTTACCAAACATTTGCAAAATAAAGTAATAAAAACAATAAAATATGAAGGATTTAAAGTAAAATAATAATTAAAATAAAGAGATAACACAGGATAAGACCTTAAAACACAGCCATGCACATAATAAGCACCTAATTAATCAGTATATTTTAAAAAGTTTTTGAATGGTTCAAAATTTTAATTGAAATAGAGTTATGATTATTCATATTATTCAGCCTTTGGGGTAAAAACAAATACATGGATTCATGAAGTATAAACTGAGGTAGCACACTCTTAGCCTAAAATATGAAGAACATCATTCAGAAATAATAATTTTCCAAATTTTGAAAAAATAATATATAGAGATATATGGATATTTCTTGGAAGTAAACTTTTTCTTAATTATATGTTTCCATGTTAACGTTGTCTTCAATCATTGAATTTTACATCTGACCTTAAATAATAAGGCACTTTTCCAAATAGCTCTTATCATATGCAAAAAGGAAAGAAGAAAACACATAAGTGACAGGAGAGATGCTGTATCTTGGCTTGGTCTGGAGTCTCTCTTTGGGTGGGAACTATCAGCTGGCTTGACATCTGGAAGTTAACTGCAAACAGCACAGAGGAGCAAATAGTGGGGACCTTTCATGAACCCAGCAATGTGGTCAGGCAGGGGACAGTGCAGGCTGCTCTTTGCCATTTGCAGCTGAGTTGTCAGTTGTCGCTGCTAAGTTGGCTCACTCTAGATTTTACTTCAAAGCCATGATGTTCACAGGACTGTGATTATTACATTAGTTTGGACACAGAGAGGTTCAATTTTGCTTTTTATTATTCATAAAGTAAAAGCCCTGAGTCTCAAGGCAGCAGCCAGGATCTCGAAGGTAACTATTTATAAGGAATTGCAGCTCCTCCTTTCCAAGGATTTGTGCAATAAGTGTACAGGAGAGAGAGGAAAGTGAGTATTAAATATGGATTACCTCCTCTCTCTGTTCTGATCTACATGCACTTCCCTCCAGTCATAAGAGCAGAATATAAAACTACCCAACATATTATGCAATAGCAGTTTTTAAAATTTTAATTTGCAATAATTTTAGACTTAACAGAAATGTGGTACAAAAATAAAACAAAAAATTTCATTTTACCCTTCACCCGGCCTTCCCTCAGATAGATGCCTTACATAACTGTCAGAACTAAGCAATCAACATGGGTACCATATTGGTTATTTCACTTCACACTTCACACTTCACTGATTATTTTATTGTGTTTCAAAGATTTATGTTTATATATTCAAAAGGCAGAGTAATGGAAGGAAAGAGAGAGAGAGGGAAGGAGAGAAAGAAAGAGGAGGGAAGAAGAAGGAGAGAATGAGGGAAGAGGAGGGAAGGAGGGAGGAAGGGAAGTATAATTTTATTAGAATTCTGTCTACAGGGAAAGGTTAAAGCCACCTCCTGCAACATGAGCATCCCATATGGGCACCTGTAAGTGTCCCAGCTGCTCTGCTTCTGATCCAGGTCCCTGTTTATGGGCCTGAGAAAAGCAGCAGAAATGGCCCAAGTGTTTGGATCCTGCCACCCATGTGGGAGACCTGGATGAAGCCCCTGATTCTTTGTCTTTGGACTGATCCAGCCCCTGCCTTTGCATCCATATAAGGAGTTACCCAGCGACGTGAAGATCTCTTTCTCTCTCTTTCTTTCCCCATCTCTGTAAGTCCGCCTTTCAAATAAATAAAAAAATCATTTATGAAAGAATCAAATCTACAAGCTACACTAAATCTGTTACATTGCATTAATATCATATTAACATAAGAATTGTGTTGTAGTAATTATGCATTTGCTGTGACCCTGAGCATCTAATGTATCAATAAATTCCTTAAACAAACTAAATAACATTTAAAAATAAAAAGACAGTATTACAGGGGAAAACAGAGAGAGAAAGAAATCTTCTGTACTCTGTATCACTCCCCAAATAACAACATCAGCCAGGGCTGGAGAAGGCCAAATCCAGGAGCCTGAAACTCCATCCCAGGTCTCCAACGTACGTGGCAGATGTCTGGGTACTTGAGCCATCTTCTACCACATACCCAATGCGTACTAGCAGGGAGCTAGTTCAGAAGCGGAGCTGTGAGACCTGAACCAGCACTCAGATATAGGAGGATGCTGCCATCACACGGTGGCTTAACCTGCTGCACCATGACTCAGGCCCTGCTTCACTGAATTTGACAAACTTTTCCATTAATATCCTTTTACTTTTACAGGATCCCATGGGTAGGTTTTGCAACAGTTTTCAACTATCATGAATAACAACAAACATAGGAGCATCATCACTAGCAATTTAATTCTAAAATTGGGATTCAAGAAAATTAGATGACTTGCATACATATATCTATGATGTTCACCTTGTGGTCCCCAAATCCAGAATTCTCTCCGCTTGACTACACTATCTTTCAGCACACGAAGGAGATTTGCTATAATGAGAGCATCATTTTTTCACCTGAAATAGAATAGTTTCTTTGTGAAAACTCAGCTATAGTTTGCAGTCACTTAGAACAGCAATTTTGAATTTGAATAAAGAATGATTTTTATTGTATATGGGAGAAATGGTCATCTTCTATCTGATTATTATTGATAGTATTAATGAATTATATGGCATAGAGTACCACAATACACTTTTCAAATCAAGTTCATTAACATATTGCTTTATGCTTTTTATTTGAAGGTAAGTATTTATGGTATAACTTATTTTTTTAAAGATTTATTTTATTTATTTGAAAGACAGAGTTACAGAGAGAGGTAGAGACAGAGAGTGAGGTCTTCCATCCAATGGTTCGCTCCACAATTGGCTGCAAAAGCAGAAGATGCACCAATCCAAAGCCAGGAGCCAGGAGCTTCTTCTGGGTCTCCCATGTGGGTGCAGGAGCCAAGGACTTGGGCCATTTTCTATCGCTATCCCAGGCCATAGCAGAGAGCTGGATTGGAAGAGGAGCAGCTGGGACTAGAACCAGCACCCATATGGAATGCCTGCGCTTCAGGCCAAGGCTCTAGCCTGCTGCACAATAGCGCCGGCCCTGGGATAACTTATTTTTACAGTAAATGATTCATAGTGAAAAAATTATTCCCTCCCTTTAAAAAAAAAATTCCTGCTCAACATCAAAGGAAGCCATTGTTACTAGTTTCTTATGAATAATTCTAAGAAATAGGGAACATTTACATAATCTCTTCTCATTTTTACTTTTTCTTCATTATAATAATTTTGACTATGTATACACACAATTATGACTTCTATGTTCTATAGAATGCTGAATATTTATTCTATCTACTTACAGTGATTCAGAAGTTTCAAATGGATAGCCATTTTATGCTATTTTCATTTTTGTCAAAAGCATTGATTATATCATGATGGAACACCAAGAGAGCCCTTGAGAAATTCTGCCTAGTGAATTCCTAGGAGGAGGAAAGTTGGGGAAGTGATAAAAGCATTCATTGTATTTTGGCAGCAATTTGCAAACTGCTCTTCATACACAATTTCAAAAGAATTATAATACAGCCAAGGGCACTTGAAAATATCTGTTTCACACAACAGTGAAACAGTGAATACTGATACAACAGTGAATACTGATAAAATTTTAAAAATATTTAATTACAGATTTGTTTACTTAAAAAAGGAACCATGATTTTTTAATGTCATTTACCTTTTTCAACTATCTAGATGAGAGAAAATGCATCCCAGAAATTAAATACGAAGTTGGCAATAGGTGGGCATATAAAACATACCAAATGGGGTAGCAAAATAATACCAACGAGGAAACATATAAACTAAATATAATAAAATAGTAGTTATGAAAATTTCAGCTAATTGAATACTCATTTGTAGAAATAAGAACTTATGACTACACACTTCTGCAAATATATAGCTATGATCATTTTTTTAAAGATTTATTTATTTTAGAGTCAGAGTTACAATGAGAGAAAGAGAGAGAGAGAGAGAGAGAGAGAGAGAGAGAGAGAGAAATCTTCCATCCACTGGTTCATTCCCTAATTGGCCATACTGGCTGGATCTGTGCCAATCTGAAGCCAGGATCCAGGAGCTTATTCCAGGTTTTCCACGTGGGTGCAGAGGCCCAAAAACTTGTGCCATCTGCTACTGTTTTTCCAGGCCATTGCAGAGAGCTGGATCTGAAGTGAAGCAGCTGGGACTAGACCTGGCACCCACATGGGATGCCAGCACTGAAGGCCGCAGATTTACCTGCTATGCCACAGTGCCAGACCCTGTCTTTATGTGCAGTAAATAGATTTGGATTCATTTTTTTTTTACAAGATCAAAGTAGCACCATAGTGATCAGATATTATTTTCCCTTTCTTCTGTCCCTTTTCCTTTATTGGTCATGGAATGACATGAACATTCCTTCTTGCTTTGATTTACTACATTATTATTTTTCTCCTTTCGCTCAGCAAATGTACTGGTTTCAGTTACACTCTCTTCCTGAGAGAAATAAGACCAATGATAGAAAGAGGAAAAACTGAATCACTTGATCAAGTATATGAAATTTGTATGGCAAAGTGTATGGTAAGAGGGAAGGTAAATTTATTATATTATACATTAAACTAATTTTAAAGCAAGAAAATTATAACATCATTTTAAATAATTCCTGAGACAAAGCTTTGGCCTTATGAATTTTTCCTTATTTGTTAATATCAATATAATTTATAGGAATTTATTGTCAACAAGAATTAAAATTAGAGCACAGAGGATGAGTGTGTGTCTCTATTTTTAAGAAATGATAATTGAGCTGGGTATTAAAATGTATGTGACAAATGGTCATCATACTTTTCAATAAATATTTGTGTTTTTTAAAAGTTTTTATTTAATGAATGCATTTTAATAGATACAACTTTAGGAATATAGTGGTTCTTTCTTCCATACCTACCCTCCCACCCCAACTCCCATCCCACCTCTCTCCCTTTCCCATTTCCTCTTCATTATGGTTCATTTTTAGTTTGATTTTATATACAGAGGACCAACTCCATGTTAAGCACAGATTTCACAGTTTGCACCCCCCCCACACACACACACAACATATGGAGTACAGTTTGAGAACAAGATTTGCAGTTGCTTCTCATAGTACAACTCATTAAGGACAGGGGTCTTACATGGGGAGTAAGTGCACAGTGACTTGTTGTTTCTTTAACAATTAACACTCTTATTTATGATGTCAGTGATCACCTGATGCTCTTGCCATAGGCTGCCAAGGCTGTGGAAGACTTTTCTGACCATAACTCCATCAGTATTTGGACATGGCCATAAGCAAAGTGGATGTTTTCTCTTCCCTTCAGAGAAAAGTATGTCCATATTTGATGGTCCTTTCTTTACACTGAGGTCTCACAGAGATCCTCCATGTAGGATATTTTTTGTTACAGACTCTTGCCTTTCCATGACTGTAATTCTCTCACAGGCCTATCAGCCAAACCAGGAAGACTTAAGGATTGAATCTGAGGTCAGAGTGTTATTTGCAGCGAATGTCATTCTAGGAGTCTACTGTATAGACTGCTTCCCATATTTGACTTTCCTTCCTTTTTAATTCTGTCTATTATTATTACCAGGTACTTGATGTTATTTATATGATCACTTTTACTCTTAAACCTATGTATATGTTGACTTTAACATTTAATATAATCATTTTAACAGTTAAGATGGCATTTATACCACCGATTTTAATGGGTTGGAGTCCCATAACAAGTTTTTTGGCTGTACCGTTAGAAGTAAGTCTGGGGGCCAGCGCTGTGGTACAGCAGGTTAATGCTCTGGCCTGAAACATTGGCATCCAATATGGATACCAGTTCAAGACCCGGCTGCTGCACTTCCAATCAAGATTTATGCTATGTCCTGGGAAAGCAGTAAAAGATGGCCGAAGTTCTTGGGCCTCTGCACCCTTGTGGGTGACCTGGAAGAAGCTCCTGGCTCCTGGCTTCTGGCTTCAGATCTTCACAGCTCCAGCCTTTGCAGCCAATTGGGGAGTGAACCAACAGATGGAAGACTTATCTCTCTTTCTTTCTTTCTCTCTCTCTCTCTCTCTGTCTCATTCTGCCTCTCCTCTCTCTGTGTAAATGTGACTTTCAAATAAATAAATAAATCTTTAAAAAAAAAGAAGTAAGTCTGTAGGACTGTGTGCAGAACTATACTGCTTTACAGTTATAGACTACCTCCTTCTTCTCTTATTCCCCTCTCTTATTTTTTACTGGGATCTTTTTCCTAATGAGTTAATATACATATGATTAACTCTATTACATGAAAAGTTCAACATACAGTAAGAAGAAAAGAAAAGAAAAAGAAAGAAAGAAAACAAATGCAACATAGTAAACTGTCCCTTGACAGTCAGATTAAGGACTATTCAAATCATTGATTCTAAAAGTGTCATTTTGGCTTCTATAGCTTTCATTTTAGGAACACTATTAATTCTCCCAAATCAGGGAGAACATATGGTATTTGTCTCTTTGGGACTGGGTTATTTCACTAAGTATGAACCTTTCCAGCTTGCTTCATTTGTCACAAATAACCAGATTTCATCCATTTTTAATGCTGTGTAGTATTCTGTAGTGTATATATCCCACAATTTCTCTATCCAATCTTTGGTTGATGAGCATTTAGATTGATTCCATGTCTTAGCTACTGTGAACTGAGCTGCAATAAACATGGAGGTACAGATAGCTCTTTTGCTTACTGATTTCATTTCCCTTGGGTAAATTCCCAGGAGTGGGATGACTGCGCCGTATGGTAGGTCTATATTCAGATTTTTGAGGCATCTCCATACCGTCCTTCATAGTGGTTTTACCAGTTCACATTGCCACTAAGTGAGTTAGGAGGCCTTTTCTTCACAACCTCTCCAGCACTTTTTGTTTGTTGATTTCTGTATGAGGGCCACTCCAACTGGGGTGAGGTGAAGCATCATTGTGGTTTTGATTTGCATTTCCCTGACTGCTAGAAATCTTGAATATTTTTTCATGTGTCTTTTGGCCATTTGAATTTCTTCTTTTGAAAAATATCTGTTTAAGTCCTTGGCCCATCTCTTAACTGGGTTGTTTGTAAGCAGTGTTACTGGAAAATACAATGTGATTTACACATATAAGGTGATCTTTAATATAAAAATATAGATAAAATGATTTACAAGGTTAGGTATTTTTCCCAATTGTTATGATGCCCACATCTGATATTGGTATGCATAGATTTAATACATAGCTCTAGCTCCCTGACTCCAACTTCTTTCTAATGCAGGCCTTTAGAGGTAGCAGTGATCCCTCAAGTAATTGAAATCTGGTCACTAATGTGGGAGACCTGAATTGTGTTCCTGGCTCCCAGCTTTAAGCTCAGCCCAGCCCTGGCCTTCACAGGTATCTGGGGAATAAGCCAGCTGATGGGAACGCATATGTACTCTCCTTCCCTATCAAATAAATAAATAAATGACAGGATTTGCTCACACTTTTAAAAACTACTATATATTTTTAGGCACATCTATCTTGGAAAAATAAATTGAAAAGTATATCTCTTGTCCTATGCTGTATTGGTTATGCGATTTTTTTGTATTGTCTCTCATATGGTTCCAGATGTTAGTTTTTTTTTTTTTTTTTTAATCCCAAGGAGTGACTCTCTGAGGGAACTGCTGTAGCTACAAAGCCCAAACATGGCTTTCATAAAAACAGCATCCAAACCTCTGAGTGGAAAATTCTAACTTGTTTATTTCTTGCATAA
Organism: Sylvilagus floridanus; assembly: GCA_949820135.1. NCBI lineage: Eukaryota > Metazoa > Chordata > Mammalia > Lagomorpha > Leporidae > Sylvilagus > Sylvilagus floridanus. Next base: position 28,079,913 of record OX463236.1, on the reverse strand, counting down.
TGTGTATTTGGCTTACTCAAGAGATTTTAAGGGGCCCAAGAAAGCACTGAAACAATAATTCCTAAAAAAAAATGCATTATGTGTTATTTGTTCTGCCCTCAGTAAGTGAGTTTGTTTGCAATAATATTTGGGAAGCCACTTCTTCCTTACATATTCTCTGACTCTGCAATACCTTAGGGTATAGACTTTTCCTTAGAGCATAGGCACAGATATAAAATCAACCACATAAAAATGAACAATGCATTGACATATTCAAGAGTTTGTGAATCTGAAAACTCATTTTAGCAGTGTTACTGGCTGAAATTAAGGAGTAGAAAGGGTTTCCTATGGTTCTCTTCAAATGTGTTTAATTACTGTATCACAAGTGAACAATGGTTGAAGTGACATAGCAAATAAGATTCACAGTAGGCTACACAAATACATCCCAAACATTATTATTCAATAGATAGTCCAAACGAAATCTTTTGATGACATGATTATTGTATTGAGTCTTTGGAATCCATTGTGCATATTACCCTTAGAGGCATATCTGTCTGGAAGAGTCACAGTGGCTAGTCTACTACAGTGAGGAGTAGGAGAAGATCATATTTTTTAAAAAGCAAGTAATTTAAACAGTTATGCTTCCATAACATGTTAGTTGTTGCCACAGTGACACTAGACAAAAGTCTGTCCTGAGAGTAGGAGGAAAACAATCTCTCCCTCATAACATGACATTTCAGAAACACGTGAAATGCAGAAGTTAATGTACTTCCAATATCTCAGGAAGAACCATAAGAGATGCAAGGCTGTTTAGGTGTGGACATCATTAAATTCCATCTTCAACATCTAAAAAACGTTTTGAAAATCACAAGCATATAAAATTGCATTTTTTCTGTATCCAGCCCATCAACAGAATACTGGATAAAGAAATTATGGAACATGTCCTATATGGAATACTACACAGCAGTAAAAAAAATTAATTAAATCCAGTCATTTGCAACAAAATGGAGGAATCTGGAAAACATGCTGAGTGAAATAAGCCAGTCCAAAAGTCACAAATATCATATGTTCTCACTGATCGGTGACAACTAACTGAGCACCTAAAAGGAAACATGTAGAAGTGAAACTGACACCATGAGAAGCAATGACATGGTTAGCCCTTGTCCTGACTGTTGAGGAACAGCTTGCTATTTTATTCTTCTTAGTATTTTCTTTTTCTACTTAATACCACTGGTTGAACTCCGTAATAAACACAGAATTATTCACAGGTGTTCAAATTCACCTGAAAATTGATCCCTGTTAAAAATAAGAGTAGGAACAAGAGAGGGAGGAGACGTACAGTTTGACACACTCTCATTTGGACTTACCCCTAAGGGTAGAGCTAAAAACGTGTCATGGGACTCCAAATCTCATTAAGTTGGCAAGTACCAATGCCATCTTACTAGTTAAAATGATCAGTTTCAGTTCATAACTGATCATAAAGACTGGATTAAATATCAAATGGATCACATAGATAAGACCACTCTCTGCTAATAATAATTGATAGAATTAAAAAGTACAGAATGGTCCAACATGGGAAGTGGGATACACTGCAGACTCACAGAATGACAAATGCCCTAAACAGCACTCTGGCCTCAGAATTAGCCCTGAAGGCATTCAGATCTGGCTAAAAAGCCCATGAGAATATCTCAGGCACAGAAAGCCAAGACACTGTGTCAAAAAAATGACCTAAATGAAAGATATCTGTAAGTGAGATCCCGGTGGAAAGAAGGAGGTATCTTTCTCTGAAGAGAGGAAGGAACTTCCATTTTGATTATGGCTTTGTCTAAATAAGGTCAGAGTTTGTGAACTCAAGAGGCTTCCATTACCTTGGAGGCTTATGACAAGAGTCTTGGGTGATTACTGATATCACCAATGAGAGGGCTGGTGCCGTGGCTCACTAGGCTAATCCTCCGCCTTGCAGCGTTTACACACCAGGTTCTAGTCACCGGTAGGGGCGCCGGATTCTGTCCCAGTTGCCCCTCTTCCAGGCCAGCTCTCTGCTGTGGCCCGGGAGTGCAGTGGAGGATGGCCCAAGTGCTTGGGCCCTGCACCCCATGGGAGACCAGGAGAAGCACCTGGCTCCTGGGTCTGGATCAGCGTGGTGGGCTGGCCGTGGCGGCCATTGGAGGGTGAACCAACGACAAAGGAAGACCTTTCTGTCTGTCTCTCTCTCACTGCCCACTCTACCTGTCAAAAAATAAAAAAATAAAAATAAAAAATAAAAAAATAAAAAAAAACAAATGAGAGTGTCAACTGTTGAAACAATAACAGGAGTCACTGTACACTTGCTCCCCATGTAGGACCTCTGACCTTAATGTGTTGTGCTATGAGAATTAATGGTAAAACTAATCTTCAAACAGTACTTTATACTTTGTTTGTCTGTGTGGATGCAAACTGTTGAAATCTTTACTCAGTATAGAGTTGGTCTTCTGTATATAAGGATAATTGAAAATGAATCTTAATGAAGAATGGGATGGTAGAGGGAGTAGATGGGATGTTTTACATGTGGGAGGTTGGTTATGGGGAGAAGAACCACTATAATCCAAAAGTTGTACTTTTTAAATTTATATTTATTAAATAAAAGTTTTCTATTAAAATTTCATTTTTTCAAGGAAACAGGGTTTTGGGGCTGGGGTTATAGCATAGCAGGTTGAAATGCCACTTGCAATACTAGAATCCCCTATTATTTCCAATTAGAGTGATGGTTCAATTCCTGGTCATTTGGATTTTAGATCAGTTTTCTACTGATGTGCCTAGGAAATCAAAGGAAGATAGGTTAAATGTTTAGTCCCCTGTCATCCATGTAGGCGATCAGGGTAGAATTCCTGGCTGTGGCCCTTGTAGCAAATTGGAGAAATGAAGCAGCAGATGGAATCCATCTCAATCTCTCTCCCTCTCTTTCTCCCTCTTTCTCTCCCTCTTTCACAATAAGGTACTGTTGGTTTTCCTGGTAGATAGAGATCAAATGCTGGCTAACAGATTGCCAGCATCTAATATCCCCAAATTCTTAATCATTATTTTTTTCATTAACTTTGTGTTTTGGTTATGAAACTTTCCTTTTCTCTTCCTTAGATTAAAAAAAAATGTGTAACATTAACTTCTGCCTGGAGGAGTTTCTGTAGAGTTAAACTTTCAGCAGACATCAGGTTTGGCAAATGGATTATTTCCAGAAGAAAAAGCACTTCAAAATGGGCTTACTAATCTTCTCCTACCGTGCATGAAGTTACCCTCTGTTTCCCTCTCTTCCTCCTGCATTATAACCTTAGGAACATTGGAGAGCTTAATATCTTCATGTAGTCCATATATCTTCTGTATGAGCCAAGCTATCACAGCTGCCCCAGCTCAAAGTAAGGCTGAACAGGCTCAGAGACCTCCATCGCTCCACTGCCTTGCATCTTCCTTTCAGGAATGAAGAAAAAGCATCCCAGTATCACTCTGTTTTGTTTACTTGGATCTCTCTTAAATGGTTCTCTGTGGATAAACTTTCTCTTTTTTTTTTCTTGTTGGAATAAATCACATTCAGTAACGGTAATAATTATTCATTCTTGTACTTACATTAACCGCATTCAAATTCAGCTAATGCAGTTCCTGATTTCCCAGTTGTGTCCTAAAACACCAGTGGCTTGTTGGGATGGTTTTACTCAACAAAACTACGAAAGCAGAGGGCTTTTCACTGTGTTGCTGATGCTGTTTATAAATTGGTCACATAATTCTCAGTCCCTGATCATGCTTCCCAAAGCTTTCTCTGGTAGTCACACAACCCTGCAAAAAATAGCTTTTGTGCTTCATTTAAAAGAAGGCCCTAATGTGGAGTCAAAATTGGCAGTCAGTGTAGTTCCTTTGGTCCCTCTCCAGCCTTCTGCTCTGTGAGTGTCACAGTCTTTTATTATGAACTTTATGTAAGAGTTTATTCTTTTATAGGAGTTTTAGATTCACAGCAAAATTGAGAAGAAAGTACAGAGATTCCACGTATAACCTCTGCTCTCCTCCCAACATATACTGTGTCTTTCATTATCAGTACTCCCTCCCCCCGCAACCCCACCTCTCAAGATACATTTGTTACAAGTGGTAAATCCACACTAACACAACATCTTGCCCAAGTATATCATTAACATTAGGTTGCCTCTTGGAGTTCCTGTTCCGTGGTTTTTAGACACATGCCACACTTCACTGACCTAAAAGCAGGGTCTGTTGAGTCAGTCCTCCCTCCACCCAATCCGTATGCAACACTGATATATATACATTTCACTGACCCCACGGCTTTTCCAGATAATGGACTTTCAAAATAAAGGAATTCATGTAGAAAAAAAGTCCCTTTATGAATTGCGATTACCTAAAAAATACATTTTAGCTTTCTTACCAAAAATATCACTTTTAAAACTAATATAGCATAGGCCTCGATAGGAAGAAGAATGAAAAATTATAGAAACTATGGATGAAGAGAACAGCTAAAATTAATTTCTCATTTCTGTCCTTTCCTCTGAATATGTTTCTCTTTATTGCTGTAAACGCCCATCACGCTCCCTGCTCTGTGCAGCCTTCTAGGAAACAGCATGTAAGTTTTCTTTTGTGAACTCACTATAGGCATTCTCTTCTCCTTTCCTTCTTGTAGGTAGTGGTGATGAGTTAAAGTCTATGGGAATTAAACTCAGTAATTTTTCTCTCATCAGTTTACATAAAGCCTAATCTCTGAAGCCTGAGTAGTTGAATGGAGATACTCACAAATGATTATGAGAAGAGTTATCAACTCCCAGCAAGAAGGACCAGAATGGGCTTGGAGTCCATACTTAGAGGCATGTACTTGTTGTGGTCTGAATCATTTCCTCAAAAAGTTCGTATGTTGGACCCAGGAATGTAATTTTATTTGGAAACATTGTCATTACATTTACAATCTTTTAAGTTAATATAATGGCATATGGAAGTATCATGTCCCTCTAAGATGATTGGGATCTCTATAAATTAAGAAAAAAAATTAGGCCGGCACCTTTGCTCAACAGGCTAATCCTCCGCCTTGTGGAGCTTGCACACTGGGTTCTAGTCCAGGTAGGGGAGCCGAATTCTGTCCCGTTTGCCACTCTTCCAGGCCAGCTCTCTGCTGTGGCCCGGGAGTGCAGTGGAGGATGGCCCAAGTGCTTGGGCCCTGCACCCCATGGGAGACCGGGATGAACACCTGGCTCCTGCCTTCGGATCAGTGCGGTTCGCTGGCCACAGCGTGCCAGCTGCGGCAGCCATTGGAGGGTGAACCAATGGCAAAAGAAGACCTTTCTCTCTCTCATTGTCCACTCTGCCTGTCAAAAAAAAAAAAAAAGTAAAAGAAAAAAATTTAGATACAAACATACACAAAGGAAAAGCACCATGTGAACATAAACAGAGATAAATGGACAATATAGCTACAGGCCATAGAAGAGCAAAGATCCCCTGCCAACAACCAAAAACTAGAGGACAGTGAAGAAATGTATTTTCTTTATTTTTTAAAGATTTTTTTTTTGAAAGGCAGAGTTACAGAGAGGCAGAGGCAAAGGCAGAGAGAGAGACAGAGGTCCTCCATCCGCTGGTTCACTCTCCAGATGGTCACAACGGCCAGAGCTGAGCTGATCTGAAGCCAGTAGCCAGGAGCTTCTTCTGGGTCTCCCAGTTGGGTGCAGGGGTCCAACTTGGGCCATCTTCTACTGCTTTACCAGGCTACAGCAGAGAGCTGGATCAGAAGTGGAGCAACAGTTACTCATATGGACACTGGTTCAGATCCCAGATGGACCACTCCACGTCCTTGCTGATGCACCTAGAAAAGCAGCAGAAGATGGCCCAAGTACTTTGACCCCTGTACCCATAAGAGATAACTGGCCGAAGCTCCTGGCTTCAGCCTGGCCTCTCTCTGACCTTTGAAGCCATTTGGGTAGTGAAGCAGCAGATGGAAGATTTTGCTCTGTCTCTCCTCTCTGTGTAACTCTTTCAAATAAATAAACAAGTCTTAAAAAATGGGAGAAATTATAGGTTATACAAGTGAGGCCCACGCTTAAGGAAAACTCTTTAATTTAGGTAGTGGTTCCTTTATGTTATTTCTTGTTCTTCATCCTCTGCTTGTTTAGGAGTATAATAAAATTATCATGAATAATTATGGGAAAAGGAGGGAGATGAAATAACTTTTCGAAGGCACCAGCATTATATGACTTTCAGAGTCTGAGGTTTGTCATGAGACTTTTGAAAGGACATATTTTTTCCTGGATTTTCTTTCTTAATTGAAGGCAAATATACATGTTTTCAAAGAGTCTTTTAGAATTGGGAAAACTCTACATTTGGAAAAATTTCGTACCATTTTTTTCAGAGAAATGTCAGCAGAGCATAACATTGATAGTAGAAATTAATGTGCATTGAACAAGTGTATAAATATGTGACAAGTGTCTGCTACTCAAAAGAGAACCATCTTGGCTTCATCGAAAGAATATCAACCAACGAGAGCTATCAATTTGGATCAAATGCAGTTGTTGAAATAAACCTGAGTAAATGAGTGCTTATTTTGGAGGATAACATAACATGGGTAATAATGGAGAAAGTCTGGAAATATAAAGCAATTTAGGAGCAAACTGAATAATCAAGGAAATAAGTAAAAAAGCCATTCAGAGTATTCCTTCTCAAGGAGACTAGAAAGCATCAAAAATTATATTCGTGTTGCAGAAATGTGGTGTGATAGTTAAGCTGCAGCTTATGATGTCTGCATCCCAACAGAATGCTTGACTGAGTTCCAGCTATCCATATTCCAATGCGGCTTCCTGAAAATGCTGGAGATTATGGATCAAGTACTTGGGTCCCTGCATCCATGTGAGAAAACTGGAGAGATCTAGGCTCATGTCTTTGGATTGCCTATCCAAAGTGGCTGTAAGCATTTCAGCACATGGGTGATGCTTGTTTCTCTTTCTTTCAAAAAATAGAATATAAATTTAAAAAGTTTAAACCAGAAGTAACACATGAAAGGAGGAATGTAGGATCTGGAACAGTAGTATCTGAATAGATACAAAGAAAGTAGTAGTATCTGAGTAGATACAAAGAAAGAGAGAATTTTAGTGAAAGAGTTAAAGATAGGTTATCTAAAAATGCTCTGAGTTGTTGGATTGTTTATTTCAAGTTAAGTTCACTTGAAAAAGTGTTCCTTTGGAAGGGATAATTTGGCCTGTCTCTTCCTAAGTGCAAAATGCCATGAAATTATTTTGGGAGGGATGTCCTTCACTTGCCAAAGCCAGAAAATAACCTCATTCACTAAGGCTACAGTGTATCTGAACAAATAAATTCTTTGACATAGCTGTCATCTTCCACTGGCTTCTAGGTCCTGCCAACTCCTTCCCCATGTATCTGTTAGTAGTGTTCCTAGATCCTAGTATTGTCTTCCATATGTCTCTGTCCTGCTATCCCTTTACAAATATAACAACACATTTTGTATAAGGAATATAAAAAAGATAAAATCTTCATGTGTTGGCCATTTCTTCAGACTCCTCTCTTTTATGAAATCCACATGTGCATATAAATTTAATAAAACAACATTTATGCACTTTTTTGTTAATCAGCTCTTATATTCAGTTACTAATCAAAGAGCTCATAGAAAACTAAGGGGTGATACACAGGATATCGTTTTCTCTATATTAGGGTTATTTATATGCCAAACCAAATAAAAGTTCACTAAGTTTATGGAGAAATATTATATTTCATAAGATATTTCATTTTTAATTTCAGATGAAAGATTCAGTTGGAGCTTAAATGTTTTGCTGATGCTATTATTCTTTGTATTCCAAAGATTCACATGTTGGAGGAATTATCCCAACACCCATGTTTTTGAGAGCTGTTAACACCTTTCATAAGTGCAAGGTGATTTGATCTCAGAAGGGATTCATGACCATATCTCCAGAGTGGGTTATATCTTGAGGGACTGGATTGGTCATTATGGGATGTTTTAAAATGCATTTGACTTCCTCATCATGTGTTCTTGCTTCCTTGGCATATGCTTTTGATTCTTTTCTTACCAAGTGATGGATCTCTGTCTTGCAGTATTTATGTCTCATATGACTCCTGCCAGGTAACTGTTCACCAGGAGGTCCTCACAGGAAGCTGATGCTGGCACTATGCTTTGGACCTCTGGAGTCATAAATTAAATAAACCCATTTTGTTTTATAAAGTACCAAATCTTAGTTACTTTGTTATAACAACACACAACGGACTGCCACAAATGCTGAAGGTCATGTGAGACACAAGTACAAAACTGTAATTAATTCTAGAAATGTGGACATTTGATGAGAAAATAAAGACAAAATAAGAAATATAAGATTGAAAATTATTAAGAATATAGAAGTAAAAGTATGACCAGTATTATAACTTTAGAGGAAATCATCATAATATGGGGAATGAATAAAGAGTTGTTGAAGATTGAAGAAACACAGAGACAATGAAATGATTTAAATGGTTGTTAAAGTTTTAAGACATAGTGTTAGTCAAGTATAACAATTGCTCTCTCTTGATTAAAATACAAGTAGGTGAGTGATGTGTGGTGAATGAACTACAATCAAATGATATTCTTTAGGTTTTCTTCAGTAAATAGGAGAAAATATTAAACTCAGATTTGTGTGTGTGTGTGTGTGTGTGTGTGTGTGTGTGTGTATGTATGTGAATGGTTCCTCCACCTAAAAAAAAATCAGATTATTTCCATTTGGACTCCTTATTTTTGGTATATCCTTTAGTATTTTCTAGAAGCAAACCAATTGATCATAAATAGTATGCCCTTAGAGTGTTTCCCTGAAAACTAAAAGCAACTTCGATGGACTCAGACCAAATTAATGTAGCTACATTTTCTCTGCAGTTAACTCTGCATTTTCACAATATTTTAAGTTGAATGTATTTTCAAAAGAAACTTTTCTCAATTCCAACTTTAACATATTTACTCTAATTATTAGAAAGATTTAGATTTCATTTATACTTTAATATTAGAATTAATTGAAATTGGAAGTGCATATTCATCATTTAAATGAGAAAAGCACCAAAGAACACATTCATTTTTAATATTTAACTTAGTACTAACTTGTTATCATTATTATCTCTAACTTTCCATTATTAAGATAAAAGTCCAAATACTGTGTAATCAATTTTATTAATATGAAAATATGTTTAAGGTTTCAGCTATTTGATCGTAGCAGTTCCCAATTGATTAAAACACAGTATTAGTGTCAAAAAATAATCTTTTTAACATAAACAGTAAAAACACAAAGTTAAATTTACTTTATCTTATAATAATTCTGGAAAATGATTTGGTACTTTCTTATACACTTGATACACTTACCATAAAACAGATGATCTCACTGTTGCTTATTTACTCAAAGAAAATTAAACTTTTATTCAAACAAAAATATTTACGCAAATCTGCTTGATTTTTTTATTCTTGCCAAAATCTGGAAAGAAAATTTCATGAGTAAATAGGTAAACTATTATAAATCCATGCAATTAAATATTTTCTGATATTAAACTGTTGAGACAGTTTCAATCAAAGGACTACATTCTGAATGACTATAATTATATGACATACTTTCTTTCCCAAGTCTTTATTTTTTTATTTATTTGAATAACACAGTGATATACAGAAAGATTAGACATGGGCAATTTTCCCAACTAGTGTTTTACTCCCCAAATGACTGTAATAGCCAGAGCTTGATAAGGCCAAAGCCTTCAGCCTAGAACTCCATCTGGGTCTCCACATGTGTGGCAGAGTCACAAGTACTTGGGCCATCTTAAGCTGCTTTCCCAGATGCATTTGTAAGGAGCTAGATTGGAAGTGGAACAGGTGATTGCAAACCAGCACTCCAGCATGTGTTGCTAGTATCACAAGTGGTGGTTTAATCCACTGTACCTGCAATGCCAACCACTATAGGAAATTCTTGAAAAGGAAAATCTGGAGGAACAGAAATAGATAAAATTAAGTCAATGAGTGGCAAGGGTTAATGGTGGGTATAGGAGTTGAAACACAAAGAAGACTGGTATAATATTGTGGAGTGATGAAATAGGACTCTGTCTTGATTGTGGTAATAGCTATACTACCAAGAATACTTTCGGAACAGAGAACTGTACATCAAAAACAATGAGTTTGATGGTACATAAATTATAGTTCAGATAAAGAAATAGAATTTTCTCTAAAATTGTCCCACTTGCCAAACCTTCCTTCAAGAAAAAGTGCTGCACATAATTGTTTATATGATATATCATAAGGTACTTATTTTAGTGTCCCATGATTTTAATAATTCAGTTAATATGTTAGTACATATAGAAAATTTTTCCTGATGTGTTAAGATTTTAAAGCCAGTCAATAAAAACATGTAGCCATTATATAAAAAATAGTCACTGTTTAAGAGACCCTAGTGTGACATGAAAGAAAGAGCAGAGATTTTACAACAAAGGAAAAATTAATTTTTTAAAGATCCATTTATTTGTTTGAAAGTTAGAGTTTCAGAGGTGCGGGGAGAGAAGGAAAGAGTGAGTGATCCTATATCTCCTAGTATACTCCCTAGTTGGCTACAGCAGCCAGGACCAGGATAGGCCAGAGCCAGAAATCAGGAGCTTTATCTGAGTTTCCCACAAGGTTGCAGGGACCCAAGATGCGGGCCATCTTCTGCTGCCTTACAGGCTCATTAACAGGGAGCTGGATTGGAAGTGGAGTAGCCAGGACTCAAACCAGTACTCATATGGGATGCCAGCTTTACAGGTGGCTACTTTACAAATTGTACTACAATGCTGACCCCAAGGAAATGATTTTAAGTTCCAGGACTGACACACAATTTCTGAATGCCATTGTAAGGTGGGGTTAGCCTTAATGAGACTCATTATCCTCCTCTGCAAGTTAAAATATCCATTCACATTTAAAAAAATAAATAAAATGTTATTAATGTATTTTATTCAATTTTTTTTAATTTTAATCAATTTCTAACAGAGTATGCATTTTAGATACAAGTCCAAAAACACAATGATATTCCCCCATCCCTCTATCATTCCTTACCATCATTTTCCTTCTTTCTTTTTCTACGTTTTTAGTTTTTAAGAAAAAAATTTAAATTTGCATTGTATTAAAAAGGCTTAATTTCACCAAATAATAGGTTTCACATGTAAAAGCTAAAATATTCTAGTTTACTTGTAATATAGACAATGGGCATAAACAATAATTGAATTTCTAAATCACCATTCACCAAAATAGTCTTTTTGTCAATTAATCATTCTTCATTTTTTTCAATGAAATACAGCCAATGACAGTATACCATCTAAATATTGCCCATGTGATTATAATAGTTAAGTTCAATTAGACTTTAAGCCATTTCCTTTCAATAGTTTATGCACAGGAATGATTTTATGCAGATTATAATGCAAATAAGTATACATTACATTTTTTTGTACCCTGTTAGTTACTACAAATCATGTTGTATTCCTTGTTATTTTTTCTTTTATTTCTGCATTTACTTTTAGGTATTTGTGGAAACACTTGTTGGTTTTCTCCAGTGATGGGTTTTATTTTTGAACTGTGTGGCTGTGTTGCATGCCTGGTCCTTCAGTGAATACCTAGAAACATGTGTTGAGCGGGGCTAATAAACTCTGGTCAGTGCTCAAGGTTAGGGTAAGAATCTAGGTGACATGGCCTGTGCTGTTGCTCAATAGGCTAATCCTCTGCCTGCAGAGCTGGCACACCGGGTTCTAGTCCCGGTCGGGGCACTGGATTATGGGGGGGTGAACCAACAGAAAAGGAAGACCTTTTCTGTCTCTCTCTCTCTCTCTCTCTCACTGTCCACTCTGCCCGTCCAAAAAAAAAAAAAAAACCAATCTAGGTAACACCCATGTAGGGCATGGTAGATCTCTTCTATTGTCAGCAGTGGGGAGGGTATGATCATATCTGTTGGCATAATCACAACCCCACCTCCTCTCTTCCAAGGTGATCAATGCTCAGGCTTAGCCCACAGAGTACACAACTCTTACCTACACTGCTTCATGAACTACACAAAGGATCTGTATAGTACATGGAATCCTCTGTAATGACCCACCCCAAGCAGCTGAGGAGCTCTGGGTCTCTGACACCAAACACAGTGATTGCCCAAAGACTAGCAATGCCCCACACACTATCACATAGTTAAAGGATTCCCACAGTCTGCTGCTCTAGCCTGCCCTGTGCATGGAGAGAGCAGAGACATTACCAGGGTAAGCTGTCTGTGGGCACTCCACATCGGCACTTTGATCCCTGGACCCTGTGATATGCTGACACGATGAGGGCACCTCAGAATTCTACATGGGTGCCCAGCCTCCTTCAAATCTCCTGGCCAGACTCACAGGCAGTGGGAAATAGGAATTTTTCCCTCTGCTCAAATCTCCCCTGCTCATAAGAGCCACCACATCCTTTATCTGTGTCAAGATGGAGCCTTCTCTCCTTCTGTGGCTGGGCTCCTATTCAGGGGGTGCGCAGCAAGAAATGTGCTTTACCTTCATTGGATTAGAGGGTTACCCTGCCCCAAATTGGGACTCCAGGCTGGACTCAAAACAGTGTTGTTTGCACGGCTCTCCATCAGGCAGTGTCACCAGTGGTGCCAGCTGCTGCACCCTGTTCTTACCTTGCTCCCAGAACATGATGTCTTCTCCAGGTCCCAGCTGTAGGACTCACGGATGGCATCCTTGCCTACGACTGTGTGTCCATGCTTTCTATGCTGCTCCCTGGCATTCTTCTTCTTTCTGTAGTATTCCCATTGCAGACTTCACTCTAACTCTCCCCTGGGGATACAATTCCCTTCTTTCTTTCTGCTGTTTTCCCTTAGTCAGTATTAGCAGATCCTTTCTCTATTGAGCCTGCTTGGAATTCTCTCTCTCTTCAAGTATTTAAAAGTTTCCTATCAATGATTTCTTCCCCTTTCTAAAACACTGTTTTCCAAAGATGTTTAAAATACCATAAAATAATAAGTTATTATAATGCCTACATGTTTCCAAAAAAGCCTTAAAATATAGACAGCATATTTCCTTTAAAAGTCACCTGTAACGTGGTTTGTTTAAACTAAATATTTTCCACGACAAAATAATGTGTTGACTAAAACAGTTGTGGTAATTATTTCACAATGTATATATACACAAAAGCATTGTGTGGTATACTTCAAATATCTACAATTTTATTTGTCAATCACACTTTAGTAGAGCTGAAAAGAAAAAAAACCTGTTTTTACACTTCTTAATTAAAATAAATTGGCAACTTCTTATTTCATGAGTAAAAGTACAAGTTCAGAAATAGAAATTTGACTATGCTCTTTAAGTAATCTCTCACTATAGTCACAAGCAAACAAGAATTTCTAGTCTTAAGAAAAAAATTTGATTTTAGTATGTGGTGCATTTTTTTCTGTTACTTATTAAAAGAAAAACAGCCACAAAATTGATTAGATTCTTTATCATCTCAGCATAATTATATATAATTTTATAAGAATCTTGAAACATTTTTGCCACTAGGGAGAGGAGTGCTGGGGGTAGGAGGCAGACAGCAGCAGCAAATTCAATGAAATGCCTATATAGCAAGGAATCCATGGAGTGTTGCTGTGAAGGAGGAGAAAGCTGGTAGGAGAAGTCAGGGAGACAGAAGAGAGGCCTAGGGGTGGACACCTGGAGCAGCAGGCCCAAGGATGCCACTTGCTGTGGCTACATCACATGTCAGAGCACCTGAGTTCAAGTCCCAGCTCTGCATCTAATTCTAACTTCTAGCTAGTGCACACACTGAGAGGCAACAAGTGATGATTCAAATACTTGGGAAATAACAATGCATTGAGTTTCAGGTTCTTGGCTTCGGCCTTGATCAGCTCTGGCTGTTGTGGGTAATTGGGGAGTAAGCCAGAGGATGGAAAATCTCTTTGTCTGTCTGTCTGTCAGTCTCTCTCTCACTGCATTTCAAATAAAAATAAATAAAAAATTACAAATTTAGTTCAAAAAAGATAGGCCTGGAACATGGGCCTTGACAGGAATTTTAGTTAATTTGTCTTTACATCTTAAAGAAAGTGTAATTTATTGGATTAAAGACATGAACATGATCTAGATAGGGGAATACGATTTATGTTTTTATCTTTTATTTTTCATAACAGTTCTCTTGTTAGGCATAGATGGACTAAGACAAAAAGTAAAAAAGCTGCTTATTTGGGTTATTTATGGTTCTGAGTTACATAATGACTGCTTGAACCTGGGAAGTTAATTTTACTAACCAGTTCCTTAGAAGAAACTAGAAAGAATCAGCAGAGGACAGAAAAGTTTTGGGATATTCTGTATGAGTAAGTACATGATATGGAAGGGAATGCTGATAATGAAAAGAATAGAGTAATAAAGGATATAAAATTAGGGGTCATTAATAATCTCAGTGTTGCCTGCATATAAATTGCAAAAGGGAAGAATATAAAAGAAGGAATACTCAGACAACTTTTGCTACAAGAGTCAGAAATAGGCAGAACACACTTCAGAGTAACCAACACTTCAGGAAACCTGCCTACTATAATTACAATTGATAGACACTCTTGACTATTAACATGATTTCTACCAGGTCCAGCTGTCAGAATAGCATGAATCTTATCAATGTTGCCGGATGCATGGGGCATGGAGGCCAACTCAAAATGGTTTTGAAGATTATTCTGAGAACACGGAAAGTTACCACCAAAAAACAGTAGCAAAGTGTGCTTTTCCCCTAAGATTTCATGAGTGAGTTTTGCAAAAACTTTTGAGTTCTGTGAAAATATACTGAACCTTGTTCTGTTCTGTTTCTGAACTCATTGAACCCCGTGGGACCTGTAGGAATTGCTAACAAGCTCTTAGCTGTCTCCACTGCACCATATCATTTTTAGAAAGACCAATTTGTCACATTTCTGGGTAATGTACTATACACAAATATTTCTATTTTATATCCCTTTTCTAATTTGTCTCAGCATAGCCTATGAACTATTGAAGTTCTCTAACTTCCAAGTACAAACAAGAAAGCCAAGAAACTTTGTGTTTTCAATACAGAATGTATGATTTTCCTACAATTTTTAAATTGTTTCATATTCTTTTTCTGAAAGTTTTCCAATGAAAAGACAAGGCTACTTTCCGTTATTTGCTGTGCAATTGTTGCAAATGTTTAGATTTAATCTACAGCTACAGAACATTGAACTATTCTGTATTTGTAATGTATTATACTTTTATATAAACAATGTTTCATTACTTGTTAATGTTTTTCAATTAAAATCTTGGAATCAATATAAAATTCAATAAAATTAACGAGATTTCTAAAAATTAATGATAATTGAGATATTCTACATCAGAATTTCCAGAGTATCTTTAAGGAATTTTTGTAGCACTAAATTGTTTTGTCAATAAAAATCAAAACTATAAATGAATAAAATGCTCAAATCAAAAAAGTCAGAGGAAAGTAAGCAAAGTGAAACAAACAGAAAGGAAAAATAAAAATAAAAGCAGAATTCAAGAGAAGGGGACATATCATTTTTTTTAGATTTATTTATTTATTTGAAAGTCAGAGTTGCACAGAGAGAATGAGAGACAGAGAGAGAGAGAGAGAGAGAGAGAGAGAGAGAGAGAGAGAGGTCTTCCATCCATTGGTTCACTCACCAAATGGCCACAACAGCCAGAGCTTCACTGATCCGAACTTCTAGGTCTCCCACTTGGGTACAGGGGGCCATCTTCCACTGCTTTCCTAGGCCATGGCAGAGAGTTGAATCAGAAGTGGAGCATCTGAGACTCGAAGCAGTGCCCACGTGGGATGTCAGAACTGCAGACAGCAATGTTAGTCCTTATGCCACAGTGCTGGCCTGGGACTTATCACTGCATAGCTAGAATTGTATCTATGAAATACATTGCATTTGTTATCTTTGTATCAATATGAGAATTGATGAGTATTGTATTGAAAGAATTATCATGTATTTTCTGTGACCCTTAGAATATAACATATTAATAAATTTCTTACAAATGATTTGGAAAAGTATATATATATATATATATATATATACATATATACTTAACTGATGATAAAAACAAATTACTGGCTTAATTTATAAAAATATGGAAGAAAACACAAATAAAAATAATAAAGTTCAAGGAGAAAGTAACTAAAAAAAATATATGTAATCTAAGGATCTTAACTCCCTGCTTACGGACTGTGTAAAAGAGCATAAAATGACCACAGTACTTGACCCCTGCCAGTCAAATGGGAGACCTGGAAGAAGCTCTAGACTTCAGCTGTTGAAGACATCAGGGGAGTGAACCTGAAGATCAAAAATGTCTCTCTCCCTCTCTCTCTATAAATCTGAATTTCATATAAGTGTTTAAAAATACAACCTGAGGATCTTTCAGAAATATATTTGGAAAATGTAATGAAAACATATAGGCACATTTGATTCACCAAAATTGACCCCACTATAGATCAAAAGCATACACATGCTAATTTCCATGTAAGAAACAGAGAAATCTATCACAAAACTTCCTCACAATCATCAAGACAAGATGATTACCAAAACTATAAAAATTTAAAAGGCTAAGTAGTCCCAATGTTTTTCCATTTATGAAAATGAAACACAGAAAATAAAATGAAGCTTACTTATTTTAGTGAACTATAACATTTGTATCTAACCTGACAGACAAAATCATAGATACATGTCACTTACTAACATTCAAATGCTCTAAAATGTTAGCAAACAGAATATACAACTTAGTAGGAGACTGATACATGATAGTCAAGTGTTATTTGTTTTAGGAATATTATGTGTGTAGAGTGTCAGGAAATCCATAAATAGAGAACACCAAATCATGTCTGAGGTCTCAGGAACAATGCTTAGTCTGACAATTTGCTAAGCTTACTCACAGGATCAGCACATGGTCATATTCAGAGATATGCTTTGTTACAGTGAGAGGACACCAAGCAAAATCAGAGCAGAGGGAAGACAGAGGGAGCAAAGTCCAGAGCAAACAAGGTGCCAAAGTTCCTGGGAGTCCTCTCCCCATGGAGCTGTATGGGCTTTACTTAATTCTCTCATCAACGACTTTTGACAACACATTTGAAATGCTGTCTAGAAGGGAGGCTCATTAGGAATTTGGTGCCTCCAGTATCTGTTAGGGTCTGGTCATGGAACCATCCCCTGCCAAGAACCTATGGAAGTCTTAGATTCCAGGAGGGAAAGGAGCTAGGTGTAAGTCACTTAGTTTGCACACACAGTTCAGGCAGAGTTAGGGCAATGGTGATGCTTCTCAGCATGAGACAAAGCCCAATCTTATAAATCAGCCTTTTAAGGAATAGCAGTCAGGGCTTCTTTGTTGACTCTCTCTGCTCTCTGTATTAATAAGTCTAAGGAGAATCAAATGTTATCTGTTTCCACAGAAAATGCAAAAGTTTTCAAAAATATATAACCTGTTCCTAGAGGGAAATCAAGGAAATAGTACTGATGTTTTAATTTCTTCAAGTGATGCAAGGAATTCTATTTAGTCTGAGTCCTAAACCACTGTCTCACTTAATTTAGAAACACTGGTGGTATGTCCAATGTGTTCAGAAAAAAAAAATACATTACACTCTCCCCACTAATGACCAAGTTAGTGGTGGAGGTAAGAATTCAATTAGACAAAATTAAGCACTTAGAGATATAGCTATCAGTTATCAACAGGAAAACTACACTTTCGCACCATAAGGCTATGTTAACTAGAAAACCCTGGAGATCCAATGATTAAACTAAATTAAAACAAAACAATTAAGGATGGATATTTAGCCTAATGGTTAAGACACTTGCAATGCATATTGGAGTGCCTGAATTGGTTTCACTCCCAGTTTGCAGCTTCCTGCTGATGTCCATCCTGGGAGATAGATGGCAATAACTCAACTAACTGTGTCCCTGCCACCTACATGGGTTCAGGTCCTGGTTTTTTAGTTTGGCCTCAGTCCAGCTTCAGCTGTCATAATTACTTAAGGAATGAACCAGAGGATGAAAATTATCTGTCTTTTTTCTCTCTATCTCTTAATTAATAAATGCATATTAAGGTGAAATAAAAAAATTCAATAATATAGGATGTAAGGCAAACTCAACTGTGAGCCTGTAAAAGTCCAAGGTCCATACATAAAAAAAAAAAATTCTACTTATTTATTTTGAAGACAGTGTAAGAGATGAGAGGGAAAGAGAGCTAGAGAGAGAGAGAGCTAGAGCTAGAGCGAGAGCGGGAGCGAGAGCGAGAGCGAGAGAGAGAGAGAGAGAGAGAGAGAATGCATCTTCCATCTGCTTGTTTATTCTCCAAATGTCCTCAATGACCAGGGCTGGAGCACACTGAATCCAGGAGATAGGGACTCCTTCTGGATGTCCCACATGGGTGGTGGGGGCCCAAGTACATGGACCATTACTGCCGCTTTTCCAGGTTCAATATCAGGGCAATGGATCAGACATGGAGCAGCTGAAACGTAAACCCGCAGTCCAACCTGGGATGTAGGCGTCACAAGTGGCAGCTCAATCTGCAGCACCACGATGCTGCCCCCCTTCCAAATGCCTTACTTCCGATATGAAATCTTGTGACAGGATAAGGTAAACTTTCTTATTACAACAGATAACGACAGGGAAATATAAAGGAGGTTAAAAGACTGAAACCTAGCATGGCAAACATAAAACCTAACCCTCCATGCTTGACATCACAGACATACTGTGGTGGAGGTTGACTACCAAGGGCTTGAGTCTAGCTGGGCTTTGCTGGATTTACCCCACAATGCTATTATCTTGAGTTGGTTTTGCATTACGCCTACAGCTTTTCCATGTGGGCCTTCTTGAGGTCTCCATTCACACTTTGGTTTTAGTCCTAAAACGTCACCATGGATTTTCTCATTGAAAGAGCTCCAGATTGCAGCAGGACTCTGCCTAGCCTAGTTTATCTTGGAATTCTCAGTGAAAGCTGCCATGACCTCATAATTCTTGCATTCTGCATACCTGCAAAACTAGCATCACACAGATGATAACAATGTCTGCCACCAGCATGAGCTGTACCTGGGAATACTTAAATAATGGTCACAACTGTAGAGAGTTTCATGGATGAACACAGGGAAATGAATCATGAGGTGGCATCAGGCAAGCCTAGCAAAACTGATTCAAATATTTATGAAACAATGCTCTCCTTCTGGGCCTCTGGGTCTGTATTGGGCTGAGTGGGGTCACCTCAAAGATCTTAAAATGCTCTTCAAGTCCTTTTCCCGTCGGCTCTATGATTAGTACCTTGCTCCAATTTACCTGTGCTAATGCTGACCACACTCTCCTGTCCCAATCACACTTTGCAATGTATTGTGATTTTGAAATGTGCCAGTTAAACTAGTGAATCATGAAATATGGCTTCCCACAATATCTTAGGGAATGGACACAGTACAGTGTGTAGAGCATGCCTTGTGGTCCCATGCTAATTTGTATCTGAAACCTTATCCACATGGCCATTACTGTCCCATATTTGTATCAGCATTCTGATCACTACCATCTAAGACTTTTTTTTTTTAATTTTTGACAGGCAGAGTGGGCGGTGAGAGAGAGAGAAAGGTCTTCCTTTGCCGTTGGTTCACCCTCCAATGGCCGCTGCAGCTGGCGTGCTGTGGCTGGCGCACCGCACTGATCCGAAGGCAGGAGCCAGGTGCTTCTCCTGGTCTCCCATTGGGTGCAGGGCCCAAGCACTTGGGCCATCCTCCACTGCACTCCCGGGCCATAGCAGAGAGCTGGCCTGGAAGAGGGGCAACGGGGACAGAATCCGGCGCTCCAATTGGGACTAGAACCTGGTGTGCCGGCGCCAAAAGGAGGAGGATTAGCCTATTGAGCGGTTCTAATCACTTTCTAAGGTATTCTATTTCATCCCTAGTCTTCTTTTCACTCGGGCCCTCACTAAAATTGCCTCAATGACTTACTTGTGGTATTTTGGCCTTTTCTGGCCTGTTCTTCCACATATTCAAATTCTTACAGAAACTTAAATCAAAGCTCCCTCTACTTTTTCATGTATAGTTATAATAATGATCCTATGCCCATTACCATTTTATCTATTAGTCAGCTTTGGGTTACTGTTATGAAATACCTTAGGCAGCCTAACTTATAAAGAAAAGAGGCTTATTTTGTCTCACAATTTTAGAGGGACACTGTCCATAATTAGGGGAGTACCACTGGTTTGATCTCCAGTAATGGTGGGATGGATAGCAGAATCCTGACACAGCTCTGGGAATCACAGGGCAGGGTAAAAGACAGGAAGTGCATGGGTCTGTCTATGTATCTCTATCAATCTGTTAAAAAAAAAAAAGTGATTATTTTTCCAGAGTGACAGAAAAGCATGATTGAATTTCTAAAGCTTCAATGTAAATAAATCATTTCTAACACTGAAATATTTCAGATGCAACTGAAAAATTGGTGAAAAATTTGACTACAAACCCCAGAAATATAAATGGAAAACATTCACAAAAAATCTTATGAAAACTCAAAATTCAGCTGAATATGTGGGAGAAAACGTTCGCTACATATTTTAATAATGAAAAAATATTTCTAACTCATGAAAAATTGGAGGTGAAAGAAATATTAAAAATTTAAGAATGAGTAGACATGAAATGAGATTCACAAAGAATATCAAAAACCCTTAACACATGAAAATCTGCTTAACTTTACTTATAGCAAGGAAAATGTAAATATAAACCAACTGGACATATCATTTATCAGCTATTATTTTGGCAATACCTGGCTAGATAAATATTGATTGATAGAAATATTGCAGCCCTCTGTGGCAAGGCTAAGTAGGAAAACATTCTCATAAATTGCTGAAGAGATGTCAATATGCATAAGTCTAAGGAAGAGAATTTGGTTATAACTATAAATTATCTGTCCAGCTGACAATCACAACTCCCCAAATTCAACTAGAAGACAGAATATTATATGATTATTTTACTTGACAATATTATAACATACTCTAGATTAAAAATAGAAAAAATAAGACAAAATACCATGGTTTCTTTAAAAGAAAAAAAATGAAAATACTGAAGCAGAGATAAATAGAATTGGTTGCTCATAGGGAGGTGGATGAGACCATAATGGAATTAATAGAAAGCATGAAGGAGAGAAGGAGTCAGTTGTCTATATATGCAAGTGTGGCATGATTCTGATTCTTGGATAATGTGGTTCATTATAATTGACCATTGTCACTGCTATGCAGTAAATATGAAAAATTATTCCTGCTTCATTACTTAAACTGCATGGCCTTTGTTTAACATTTCATTTATCCCCCCCTCCACTCCAACCTTTCACCATTTTAGTCTCTTCATTGTTTCACAAAGATGACCTCAATGGGTCATAAGCTATTTATTTTTCTTTTAAACTATTCTGGGCCACTGAATCAATAGGTGAGTTGTATAGACTTTGTTTCACTGCAAAGTCTCTTTTCTACTGCTGGGATCAATAAAGAACTTCTTATTCTGTTGTGACACGTGGCAAGGAGGCACAGACCATCCCCTTGCTTAGGAAACTGGCTTTCCTCTGGAAAAGCAGGGGTCTCATCTTAATCAGTGTGCATTCCAATGTAGAGTCAAAATGCTTGTAACTCGCTGAGTTTGCACCAAGGTCACTCCACCCTCCCCAAGTTCCATAAACAGCAGCATGCCACACTGTGAATGTTTCTAAAGGACTTGAGAACCCAGTTATGTGTAGATTCTTCTGCAAATTCCTGCAGTCAGCAGTGATATTCATAACACGGATTGATTAAGTAGCAAAAAAAAAAAAAACTTGAAAAAAATTAGATCCATTGATACAAAACATAAAAGTGGAAAAATGCAATTTATTAAACAGCAAAATTAATGGATTTTTAAATACTGAAACTAAAAGTTCTGTGTAAAAAATAAGAAGGCAAATATGTAATAAAACTAAAGAATGGAAAAACAAAATCAAATATGATCACAATAGAATAACCACTAAAGGAACTATAGCAACACTTTAAAATTTAGAAAAACAAATAGCATGAATAATTTGAAGGCTGAAAGTTATGAAAAATAATGTATAAAACCTGGATATAAAATAATACTCATATTCTCTATCAAAAGTGCTTTTTAAAATAGCCACTGGTAAATAAAGACCAGAAATAATCAAGCTGTATGAATTCTTATAGCCCACAAAATATATCAATCCATAACTTGGCTAGAATCACAAACTGACAAATATATACATAATATGTACAAGAAATACCAATCACGAATCTAAATACGAAATACTGAGGATGCTAACAGCAAATTAAAGTCAGTAGTGAATAAATAATCATTATGATTAGTTATGATCAGTTACGGTTGCACATTTATTTGTAAAGATAATTTTAGTTCAGTTATCTTAGTAATGCAAATTAATCAGTTATGTCATTAACACAGTTAAATACTTAAAAACACTTGATTTAATTCAGCCAATTTCAAACATAAATTGGACTAGAGGAAAAATGCCTAAATATGACTGAGAATCATTACAAAAATTTAATTTTACATACATACCTAAAAAAAATAAAACACTAAAATTGAGACTATCACAATAGAAGATAATGGTATGTCTTATCACGCAGTATTTTTATAATATTCTACATTTTCTAGCTTTCTGAACAAGAATCGAGAATTATATAAACAGCATAAATATCTTATTATAAGAGAGATTATTATTATGAATAGTGGATGCTTTAAAAACCAAAGTGGCTGTTTGCAGATTATACCTTCTTAGACCACACAGGTCTATTCTAGAGACACCAGCATCTCTCCAGGGGATTTCTTATCATTCCAGTAGCGTGAAATAAACACACAAGAATAATAATGGAAAGAAGTAGAAATCTTTCTTAAATTTTAGGGAAGTAGGTTATAGGTAAGATAGGGGTAATTCTGTGCCAATAAGTAAAACTAGGCATTTGTTTCTTAAAAAAAAGCTTTTCAAGATTTTACTTCTTCTTCTTCTTCTTCTTTTTTTTTTTTTTTTTGAAGCTCATTTTACTTATTTGAAAAGTAGCGTGATAGGGAGGGAGAGAGACAGAGACAAAGAGATGTTCCAACTGCTGGCTCACCTCCCAAATGCCTATACTGGTTGGGACTGGGTTAGGCCAAAGACAAGATCCCCAGAACTCCAACTGAGCCTCTCAGTTGGGTAGCAGGAGTCAACTTCCTTCCCACAAACATTAGTAGGAAGCAGGATTGGAAATAGAACAGCTGAGACTTGAGTGGATGCTCTGATATGTGATGGCAACATTGCATATTGTGACCTAGCTCACTTTACCACAACAAAAACCCTGGGATATCATTGCAATATTGCTTCTGATAAATTGAAAGCTAACTCTAAATGGTATTTGAGTAATTGAAGACAGAAGCTTTGTTTCCCTTTTCTGTGTAAGTAAATGACTATTATTTTGTTTTTCAAAAAAGTTTTCAAGATAAAGCTCACTTTCACATTGTAAAGATAACTATTGTCTTAATTTAACTTGAAATTTCACAAAATTTAGACTATTTCTCTGGAAAAGAAAATAAAGAGCAAATTTGCCACCTTAATTCCATTTCACTTTGGCATATTAGTACAAATTCACAAATACAGCTTTATTGTTATTGTAGAGTTCATAGTATTTGAATATTTTCCTTTCACTTATGTTAACTGCCTTCATTTCTTCATTTTTCTTTATGTTCTTTTTTTTTTTTTTTTGACAGGCAGAGTGGACAGTGAGAGAGAGTGACGGAGAGAAAGGTCTTCCTTTTACCATTGGTTCACCCTCCAATGGCCACCGCGGCTGGCACGCTGCGGCCAGCGCACCGCGCTCATCCGATGGCAGGAACCAGGTGCTTTTCCTGGTCTCCCATGGGGTGCAGGGCCCAAGCACTTGGGCCATCCTCCACTGCCCTCCCGGGCCACTGCAGAGAGCTGGCCTGGAAGAGGGGCAACCGGGATAGAATCCGGCACCCCGACCAGGACTAGAACCCGGTGTGCTGGCGCCACAAGGCGGAGGATTAGCCTGTTGAGCCATGGTGCCGACTTCTTTATTTTTTTTTTTTTTACTGGTTCTTATTTATTATATTGAATGTGTGTTTATAGTCTATATTATTGGCATGTTATACTTGAGCATTCCAATAGTAGATGATTAGTTTATCATTTTTTTTCTGTTTTACTCAATATATGTTATTAACTGGGATCATGATGAATTTTTTTGCTTTTGTTGAACTACTTCTTTAGAAAAAAGACATATTTTATTGAATGACTAATATTATCATAATAGTTTAATTATTATATCAATAAGAACAAGTGAAAATGTATTACTCTGATTTACAAAAGTTTATGTTTTATATATCTTTGTTTTATTTTTTCAGTCACTTGTTTCTTTTTATTTACAGTTTTGTCCAATGCAATTCAATTCCATAGCTAAAGATGTTATCATGATGCAAAAACATAAATACACAAACACAATAAACAGCTCAAAAGCAGATTTAGAGCATTTAGGTATGAAGCAAAAAGGAACATTCATTCAGGCACAGTAGCTTCATAAATGTTCGATCTGTTTGTTCCCAGGAAGGTTTCTAAAGATGGTAAAAGATGACTCTGATTAACCAGACATCTGTGGCTATATTGCATACTGGGACATCTAAGCATCAGTGTGTGACCATTTGAGCAAAATATTTCAGATAGTGTCTGCTTTTCAAATGGTTTCTGTTTATCCAGGTGGTTATAAATGATTTACTCTGGAATCAAGTCCACTTATAGCTTTAGGACTAGGTTCCAGCCATCTAAAATATTGACTTATAAGAGAGAGTGTTCCAAATCTGTCTATTTTCATCCATAGTTTTGGGGGGCTATTTTTTGTGCTTTTTTATGTCATTTACAGAATGAGTACAAAAGAACCTGTGTGTGTTTTTGAAATTAATGCACGAGATATTCTTGTATTTTCCTCAAACATTTATTGTACTTTTGACTCCTTTATATATTTGCCATTTTAATTTCAAAACTTATAATTTTATCTTCAAAACAGATCATTTTTAAATTGCATTCAACACATGCATCAATAGAGCATTTTGAAATGAGTTCAAGTCAATGCAATTCTCATCTTTGGAATCAATTTAATTAAATGAATCTGGCACTCTTGTTGTAGGTGAGGTGAAACACACTTTTTTTTTTTTTGAAAGGCAGAGTTAGACAGTGAGAGAGAGAGACAGAGAGAAAGGTCTTCCTTCCATTGGTTCACACCCCCAAGATGGCCGCTACGGTTGGCACCCTGCGCGGATCCAAAGCCAGGAGCCAGGTGCTTCCTCCTGGTCTCCCATTTGGGTGCAGGGCCCAAGCACTTGGGCCACCCTCCATTGCCTTCCTGGGCCACAGCAGAGAGCTGGACTGGAAGAGGAGCAACTGGGACAGAACCGGGGCCCCAACTGGGACTAGTAGCCGGAGTGCCAGCACTGCAGGGAGGATTAGCCTGGCGAGCCATGGCGCCAGCCAGAAACATACACCAGTTCATCATTGTCCTGGTGGACTCCAGTTACCACACGAAAGATCAGATGCAAGGTCAAACCCAAAGCCTCAGGAAAAAGAGTACAAAGGAGTTCCAAAAGAAAAACCGGAGGTGGAGAACAACAGCCATAGATTACCACTGCTGAATACATTGATGATTTCAGTACCATTCAGGAGTTTGTTAATATATTACCTGTTTTGTGACTCTGTCTTTAACAAACCAAATGAAAGCTGATTCTACATTTCACATTCCATCTTTTATCTCTAGGTGAAATAAAAACTTTTCATTTTCTTTTCATAAAAAGCTTATTTATTTATTTGCAAGGCAGACTTACAGAGACAGGGAGAGAGGATGAGCTAATTTTCAACCATTGGTTCACTCCCCAGATGCCTGCAATGGCCTCGACTGGGCCCTGCCAACACCAGGAACTCCATCAAGGTCTTCCACATGGGTGGCAGGGGCCTGGGTACTCCCACCACCTTCCCCGCCTTCTTCAAGTACATCAGCAGGGAGTTGCATTGAAAGTAGAACAGCAAGGATTCAAACCAATGTTCATATGTACTGGTGGAGTTTCAGGCAGCCGCATAACCACCTGTATCTCAACACTGGCCTCTTTTCTTCTTTTCCAACATTGACATTTAAGTATCCATATTTCTTATCTTATTCATTCAAGGAAATCATGTCTTAATTTTGGATGATGTCTCTCTTCATCTTGTATATGAAACTCCATCACATTTACTATTGGTATTCAGCTAGTCAAACAAACTCTTCACCTGTCCTTCAACCAATCAAATTTAACATTCTTGACATTTCTGGTGTCAATAAAATAATGTATAAAGTTAGATTATATGAAGACCTGTTTTATCCTTGCCATGCTGGATTTATGGGCAACATTTAGGTTGGGTTCACAAGATGGAGGCATTTCTTGACCTGAATCTTAACAGTGGAGGTGCAAAATGAGAAAGAAGAGAAAGAGAAAGACAGGAGGAGATTGGCTGTCTGTCACAACTATTTTGGTAGTGACTTTAGCTGCATTTGGACCAGGTATTCGGAAAGAGTTGCTTGAAAATGCTTTACCAGTTGTGTGATTTGAATGAATCTGAGTGGAGAGGGCTGTGCCAGCAGCAGCAGCCCCTACTGGAACCTGGCCACCACTGCTCTGCCTGTGCCCACTATGCACAGTGCTGCTTGCTCAGGGCATTCACAGGCAAAGAGGGTTGCAAATTCTTGAAGTGAATATTTGTGCTAATTTACTGTAATTTTTCTTAAATTAGATATGTTTTTAAAAATTCTACTTACGTTAGCATAAAATAATACCTTGAATTATGTTAATTTGCACTTTTTAGATTAATGTTTATATCTTTTTGGAGTGAGAAAAAATTTTAAGATAGTTATTATTTTGCATAAAGATATGAAAGACAATTGTTTTAATTTATAACCCGCTACATTATGAGGATGAATTATTAAAGCAGACATTAAGTAGGCAAAAATCATCTGCAATGAATTTTCAAAATGCCTTTCATTCCATGAATTTTTATAGTTTTTACTTCTTAGAGCATAAGGTGTCTGTTATCTTATCAAAGCAATGTATGTCCCATTGGGATTAGATTCTTTAAAGAATAGGACACTTTAATGAGTATGATATATGAGCCCATACAAATCTGATATTTAACAGATCAATTTAAATTAAATAACAAAGAGACAAGTACCATATGCTAAGCTCCCTGGGAGAAATTACAGTACACTGCTACTCTTATTATAATGATTTCTTATGTTCATTTTTATATGAAACAAGAGAAAATGAATCATTATAAGGAAAGAAAAAGGTATGATAGAGAATATTATTAGAGTTAACCAAACCCATCCTCTTGTACTCATCTAATTTAAGCATTTGTGAATGGTTAATGTGGTCAGATTATAGTAAAATTATATACAATATAAAAATCTTCTGGGTCTTCTACCTTCAGTGTTTCCACCTCATTACACTAGAGTTATTTTCTGTAATAGAAATCTGCTTGAAATAGGCACAAAAAACCCTTCATCTGGCTGTTAGTAACCTTGCCAGTCCTGGTTTTACAAATCTCTTTCCAGTTCTTTCCCACAAGACTGTGGACTCAAAACATTCAAAAATGCCTATCATTCTCTGATAGGGGCGTGGTCAAGTCCTTGCCTGTTTTAAATTATTTTGAGGATGTCCTTTCCCATGTGTATTCGTCTCATATCGGGATTTGTTACAAATGGTGATTACATTCTTAGTGGCTTGAATCACCACAGATTGTTGGGCTGAAGTTCTGAAGATGTCTACAAAGCTTCTGCAAGGTGGTAGTTCCCTGGAGGCTCGAGGAGAGAATTTATTTCTGGCCTTCTCCAGCCTCTGTAAGATATCTGCATTACTTAGATTTTGGCCCTGCAACATTTTGGGATCAGCCTTTTTGCTCGCCTCTATTTTTCTGATTCTTAATTCCCAAGCTTGTCCCTGTGCTTTTTGGCCTATCTGAATAATAAAGTAATCTCCATATTACATATTCACCTCAATCTCTTTTGTCCTTTAAGGTAATATATTCCAAGGCTGAGAGTATGGCATATTTAGTGAGGGTTTATTCTGTCTTTCACTCCACTTTTCCTACCTAGAAGTTAGTAATCACTCTTCTTGAACAAATGTCAAGGTCACTAACCCATGAATCTTTTTCTGCATTTCTCCAGATGGAGGTGTTTGTTGTCCTGTGTTTCTCTTCTGGGCCTGCAGTGGCTGATAGATTTGCACTCTTTCCTTCTGACTCTGTTCTTTATGCTTTCAAGAAAACTGTTCTTAAATGATATATTTTTTATTAATTCTTCCAGCTTGTCTATCCAATGAAGAACATTTTATTTTATTGTAACCTAAATGTACCTTACATGTTTACATTTTTTTGGATATTACATAATGTATATCCATAATGAAACATCATAGATTACCTCATACATATGCATATTTTATTTCTTTTAGATAAAAATTAAAAATAAAAGTGAAATATATATTGATCATATTATCTACTTTTCTTGATATAAAATATACCATATAAAATGCTAGTTCATATTTCATTGTGAAAAGTTGAAGAAAAAAATCATATTAAAATAACTGACTGAAAGAAACGAAAAAAAGAAGTAATATTATTTTAAACCTGTGGATAATTGAATAGATTTTTTTTCAAAGTGTGTTAAGTGCCAAAGTAAGTAGTATAGTTACTGTTTGA
Organism: Sylvilagus floridanus; assembly: GCA_949820135.1. Taxonomy (NCBI): domain Eukaryota; kingdom Metazoa; phylum Chordata; class Mammalia; order Lagomorpha; family Leporidae; genus Sylvilagus; species Sylvilagus floridanus. The sequence continues at coordinate 28,051,177 of OX463236.1, read as the reverse complement.
TTTTTATTTTATTTTGTTATTTCTTAAAGGCTTAGTTTATTTTTCTGAATAGTAGAGTTACAAAGAGAGGGAGAGAGAAAGAGAAGGAGAAAGAGAGGGAGAGAGAGACAAAGAATATGAATCTTCCATCCCCTGGGTTCACTCTCCAAATACTCCAAATGGCTGAAACAGCTGGGCCAGGCCAATGCCAGGAACCAAGAACCAGGAGCTTCATCCAGGTCTTTCTCCCACGTGGGTATATGGACCCAAGCACTCAAGGCATCTTCTGCTGCTTTCTCAAGCATGTAACAGGAAGTTGGATTGGAAGTGGAGCAACCAGGGCTTGATTCAGTGCCCATATGAGTTACTGGTGGCAGCTTAACTCATTATACCACAAAACCAGCACTGTTTGAATTTAAAGACTGATCTGAAGCAAATACTTATTAAATACTTAGTAATAGATGTATTTATGAAATTTGTATCTAAATCATTGACTATTTAACCAAATTGAACCCATAATTGGTTTATAGTTTTCAGCATTGGAATATTAGGACATATAATTTAAAACAACAGGAAAAGAAACTATTTTTCTGTCATCAAAAGAGACTATTAATTTCCTCAAATTCATATCAAATATCATGATGTTCTATTATAATGCTGTATAGTACAAACATTTTATGTATGGTAATGATATGAAATAAAAATTTCTTTCCACTTTTCATTGAACTATGTGGTAATAAGTGTATTCTTATCCAAAGTAGTGAAATTAATTATAATCTGCATTTAAGTGTATGATAAATCATTTATTTTTCTACCTACCAATAAGCAACTTATTATTTGAACTTAGACTTTGAGCCATTTTTTGGATAAAAAATTAGCTATGAGGGTGAATTTTTATGCGGAGGATATATGGATGACAAAAAAACACATGAAAAATTTTCAATATCATTAGATATCAGGGATATTAAAAGCATCATGAGACACACTTGACACCTATTTTAGTAGCTAACATAAGGATGAGTGCCAGTATCAAGTACTATTCGGGCTGTAGAACAATGGAGACTCTCATTTCTTGTTGGTGGGAAAAAAATGAAAACTCTGGAGAACTCTTGACAGTTGCTTACAAAGAGAAGCATTTATATACCACACAACTGAGAACCTAACTCTTGTCTCTTAAAGAAATTACATGGTGTTTGCATAAAAAAACTGCAAACGAAACTCATAGAAACCTAATAATAGCCAAAAACTAAGCAAAAAACACTAGCAATAACCGAAAAGTCATTCAGAGAATAAACTAGTATATCAAACAATGGAAGTACACTCAATGATGAAAAATAAGAAAATATATACGGATCAACTTGAATAAATTTCAAAGGCACTATTCTGAGTGGAAAAACGGTTTCCTTTTATAGTATATATTCTGTATGAGTCTATTAATGTAGAATTCTTGAAACTGCAAAAATTTTTATGGTGATCAGATACAGGTTGCTAGAGATAGGATTGATGGGAAGAAGTGACCATAAAGAAGTTGTTTCAAGGGAGCTCCCTTGGGTAATGAGCTAATCTCTCTCTTTCTTACATGAACTTATAAATATGATGAAGTGCCATAAAATTAAGGCAGGATGAAGAAAGACAAAGAAATAAAAGGGAGAGAGAAAAAGAGAATGAGAAAAAAGTGAAAGGAAGGAAGGAAGAGAGTAAGAGAGGGAGAGAAAAGAATAAACATAATACATGAAACCTGAATAAACATAAAACATGAAACCTGAAAAATGCTCACTATTAACCTAGTAGTATAGAAACAATTATACTGTATTATCAGGATCTTACTAACTAAATACTAATTTCCTTGTTTTGCTCATTACACTCAAGTTAGATAAGATAATATCATTGGAGAGATTGGTATAAGCATGTACACAGGAATTCTGTGCACTTTAAGCAACCTTTCTGTGAGTCAAATCATTTAAAGGCAGCTAGTTTAATTTTTTAAAAACAAAATGCATTCAGAAAAAGTAATTAAAATGAGAATGAAATTGATGAGGTGGAAAACCTAGATCTTATTCTGGAACAAAGCTTACTCTGTCTGCTCAGTTTCCTCTCTGCTTCTTTAATTGCTCTTGTTGTTTGCTTCCACCACCCCACAGAAAATCATTTCAGAAAAATTTTATTTTATGGAGAATGAAGTGTTATAGTTTTCTATAGTGTACATATTATTCTTGCTAATTTACTATGCAGTCTAGTTTTCTAACCCGAGACAATGCACTACACAAAATGAGCAAAGCCTGGGTTCTGGTTTATTATCCTGCTCACCTCGCAATGCCCTCAACAAGGGCAGTTTGACACATTCAGCAGCTTCCATGATTTAAACTCATATGGAATCTATAATTGTAAGTAAAAAATTTGTAAGTAAATGGAGACCAAGTTTAGAGAAGGGAAAATGAATGGGATGGGAGTGAAGTAAGGACAGAACAAAGATATCAACCCCTGGGAAGAAGCCAAAAAAGATGATATCATAGGGATGAAATAATTTATCAGTTAGAGTCCATTAATATGCCAATATTGGGAATAGAGAAGGCATAGGAAAGAAGTTGCTTGATAGGAGTCACGGTGGGATTCAGTCTCTGAAGTAAGAGAAAAACTGATGGAAGTGACAGATGCCCATCACTCCAGCGTGTTTTGGCTTGAAATCAAGTTGACAAAGAATAGGAGCACAGGGTGAATGTTACGGCATTGAATTAGGCCACTGCTTTGGACACCCACATCTTATATCAGGGTGTCTGGGATCGAGTTATGCCTTTGCCTCCAGTTTTGCTTCTTTCCAATGCTCTTAGGAAACAGTTAGATGAAGGCTCAAGTACTTGGGTTCCTGGTACCCATGCTGGAGTCCCATATGGAGTTCTTTTCTCCTGGCTTCTACCTTGCCCAGCCCTGACAGTTGAGGGAATTTGGAGAGTGAAATAGTGGATAAAGAACTAATTCTCTTTCTTTCTTCCTCTCTCTGTGTCACTCTACCTTTCAAATTAATGAATCTTTTACAAAGTAATAGGAAAAAATCTTGTCATTGCCTTGGGTTTAGGCTAGGTACTCAGGAACCCAGCTTCCAGACAGATTGAAGAATGGAAGGAGTCAACAACATTTAATTGATGTGTACAAGAGGAGTTGTGTCTTGGAAACCTTGTCTCAAGTATGGATGTTGGCAGGGTAGTGATTTTTCTTACTATAAATCATAATCTTGGAAGATGTTACTCTATAGTGTGATGCTTTGACGACAAACAGATTGTTATGGAAAGATACTTTAACTCATAGAGAGCTACTTTTGAAGGACATCTGGGCTTGCCTGCTAGATTTAATACCTTTTTCCACTGATGTGTTTATCCAACACAGTACACAAGCTTATCATTAGTAGATGATCATTTACCATATCTATTATGTAAACAACTAAGTCTTACATGTCATCACCTTTAGCCACTTTACTGTAATAATTCCTAAACTTCACTGTAAGGCAGGACCAAACATCTATTAGTAAATATGCACTGTAAGATTCAAGCTTCTGCAGAAAACCTAAAACTAGTTGAGATTTGCTAGATAACAACCTGAAACTAGTAGAGGAAAGAAACTCTTTTTGAGATTCTGTTTTGTGTCAAAAGTATCATGTTCTCACATTAAGTGGAGAATTTGCCTTTACGACTACTTGACTGAGATTCTTTCCTGGCCCCATCATGCATAATTTCAGTAGGCTCCTTATCTGTGCAAAGAAAATGGCAGAGCAACCTGGATATGATCTCATGGTCCATGGACTACTGGGCTAGAATAACCCAAAACCAAATAAACAAAAATAAATAAATAAATAAATATCTTTAGAATAAAATCTGTTTGCAGGGCGAAAAGTGTTCTTATGAAATACAATCAAATTATATTTTGTCTGGTCAAGCTATAATAGACTTTTGAGATAAGAATCAAAATATCAGATTTCAATTTAGCAGCATCCTATGACCCAAACTATTAATCCCACACACAAGAAAAGAAAAGTGTTTTGCATTCTAATTCACCTTTTTATGACTATGGCCTACTAATAGAGATTTTGTGGTGATATAAAGAAATAAATCATTTCACTGACATGAACAAATTATATAAAAATTAAAACCACTTTTTGGAGTACACTTGGAAAACTTGTCCCTTTTGACACTGTGTGAGCCAACAATAAAAGGCTACAGGATAAGGCATGTCAATGTTAGCACTGCATATGAACCAAGCAATTAGAACTCACATAAATTAAGCAGACTCAAATTGCAAAGTTTAAAATATTACATCATATTTTTAAGTTTGGATTGTCCTTTATTATATTTTCTCTGAATTGTATTTCACTGACTCTGTGAATCACCAGTGCTTTATATTTGACAAAACAAAGAAATTATATTTAAACAATTATTTCTTAACTTTCAAATTTTATATTCTATTTAAAATCATGATTACATTTTAGATGTACAATATAAAATAAAATCATATTCTATTTGGCACATAATAAAATGAATATTAACTAAAATTTCTTATTTATGGAAGACTTAAAATTATTCACACACCAAAATCAATTCACGAATCATATTTTCCATTTCTAGTCACCAATGCCAATGTCATTCTCTGTGGAATGCTTTTCTCACAATTGCTGACCAGGCATTTCCTTTTATTTTTTTTTCCTTAAGATTTATTTATTTATTTATTTATTTATTTGAAACTCAGGGTTATGAGAGGGAGAGACAGAGAAAGAAAGGGATGTTTTTCATTCACTGGTTACTCCCCAGATGCCACAATAACCAAGGCTGGACTAGTCCAAAGCCTCCAGCTAGGAACTTCATGTGGGTTCTCATGCGGGTCGCGAGAGTCCAAACACTTGGCCATATTTTGCTCCTTTTCCATTGCCATTATTAGGGAGCTGGTTTGGAAATGGAGCAGCTAGGACACAAACTGGCACCCATATGTGATGCTGGCATCACAGGTGGTGGCTTAACTTGCTATGCCACAACTAGCCCCTGATTTGGCATTTCTAAAAAAAATACTATGAGGAATTTGTCATGAAGGTCAGACATTAGTATCAGGGAAGCAGAAGCAGAAAAACAATAAAGAGACTTAATAGCCAAATGAGGAAATCTGAAAATTAGTGTTCTAAAAATTGAGCCAGAGTCTGTCCTGAGAGCATTGAAACATGATATAGATAATAAATATATTTGAAAAAATAAGGAAATAAACTGAGGATCTATCAAAAAATTATCTTCACTCAGTAGCATTCCAAAGAGTAAAGATAAAAAGTGGGCTAGTGTTGTGGCATAGCAGGTTAAGCCTCTTCCTTTGTGTGATGCTGGCATCCCATATGGGCACTTGTTTGAGTCCCAGCTGTTCAACTTCTAATTCAGCTCCCACTAATGTGCCTGGGAAAACAACGGAGTATGGCCCGGGCCCTGCATTCATGTGGGCAACACATAAAGAGCTCCTGGCTCCTGGCTTCAGCCTGCCACAGCCCAGGCCATTGTGGCCATTGGAGGAGTGATTCAATGGATGAGAGATTTCTCTCTCTTCATCTCTCTCTCTCTCTCTTCCCCTTTCTCTCCTTCTCTCTTTGTAACTCTGCTTTTCAAATAAATAAAACATAATATCTTTAAAAAGAAAGAATGAACAGACTGAATATGTAGAAGCAATATATGAAGAAGCAATAAGACAATATTTTATTTGTTTTTTTTTTAAGATTTTATTTTATTTATTTGAAAGAGTTACAGAGAGAGGTAGAGACACAGAGAGAGGTCTTCCATCCACTGGTTCACTCCCCAGATGGCTGCAATGGCTGGAGCTGCACCGATCAGAAGCCAGTAGCCAATAGCTTCTTCCAGGTCTCCCACACAGATGCAGGGGCCCAAGGACTTGGGCCATCGTCTACTGCTTTCCCAGGCCACAGCAAAGAGCTGGATCAGAAGAGGAGCAGCAAAACTAGAACCGACACCCATATGGGATGCAGGTGCCTCAAGCCAGTGCTTTAACCCGCTGCACCACAGTGCTGTCCCGAAGACAACATTTGTTATTCATGAGACACGAATGTATGCACATCATGGTGCATCTTAATAAAGGTTCAGTATAATGGTTACAGTTTTGAAAAATAAAACATAATGTATAGAACTTTGAAATATAAAACATAATGTATAGAATTAGAAATATGCCAGTCATGGTTGAAATATAAAAGCTTTGCAAATGACAATAAAACAATGCCCACAAAACTTCTATAGAAATTTAAGTTGGACATAATTCTATACTAAATAATTCAGTGAGCTAATAAAAATATTTTCAAGATTTTCATGGACTCTGAAAGTTTATTAACCAACAGTATTCTCTGAAAGAATATTTGGAAGTGTTTCAGTGCAACAAAAATTAATTTGAGAAAACTCAAAATGGATATAGGAAGCAGAGAGGAGAAAAATAAACCAAAATTAATTGCAATTAATTGTCGATAAGTCTTGTGAGCAAACACAACAAAATAAATCTTAAAACCCCTAATCATCTCATAAGTGTGGTAACACAAATTATCTTCCCTTTCATCTGTTAATATGGTGAAATACGGTATTGACAGACATACCTAGTTGTTAATGGTTTCATTAGAATTCCTTGCTATGTCATTTCCACAGGCTAACTTGAATTCATGGATCTTAAAATGTAATGGTTTAATTATTATTGTTTTCTGTATATTTTGATATAAGTAAATTTTATTTGATTCATTCATTTATTTAAGCAACAGAGTTACAGACAGAAAGAGGGAGAGACAGAGTGGTTTTTCCATTCAATGGTTCACTCCCCAGATGGCTGCAAACAGTCAGATCTGAACTGATCCGAAGCCAGGAGTGGGGAGCTTCTTCCAGGTCTCCCACATGGATGCAGTGGCCTAAGCACTTGGGCCATCTTTCACTGCTTTCTCAGGCTTTTAGCCTGGAACTGAATCAGAAGTAGAGCAATAGTAACTAGAACTGTCATCCAAATGGGATGCCAGCTCCACAGGTGGAGGTTTAACCTACTACGCCACAGTGCTGGATCCAAATTTTTATTTCATTTCCTACCCATAGATTAGTTAAAAGGGCAATTGCATTGTTAGAGGATTCTAACTTATTTAGATTCATAATATTAAAATAATCAAAGAAGCTTTATTCTACAATTTGAATGAGTCCTAACACTTTCCATTATTTTCTATATCTTATGAAGAATCAATATTTTTCTTTTACTTATCTTCCCATTCTTACACTATAGAAGATTAATAGTATTTCAATTTATTTTTAGCTTTATAACATTTATGCTGTTTATAATAATCGGACATGTTTTCTTTATGATTATGTCAATATTCAACTTTGTTCATTGTAAATTAATCCTTAATATACTTTTATAGCCTTCAGACATTGATCATGTCATAATGAAATCTGAACCTATCATCTTTTTTCATACCAACAATGAAAAAAGTTTTCAAAAAATAATAAACTCATGTTAGAACTTAAGTCACAGAGACACTATGTATATAAAATGAAATATTAGAACCAAAATAATCAAACTATTTCTTATAGGTATTGAAGGACTTCTATTTCCTAATCACTAAAAATGTTTTACCTGTGACAGATTCCAGAGTCCATTTACTTCTACACACTGCAGGCTCCTTTTCTGTCACTGTTATTCCATTTTTTCCTCATCTCTAGCCTCTTTGTATGCATGTTGCCTAAAGCTTATTTTCTATATTAAACTTCCACACTATCACAACAAACTTGCCTTTGCACATAAAACCCCCTTGTACTGAATTAATCAATATTTTCCCTCTTCTATATCTTCATAAACCTTCAATGCCCAGAGGTCTAACTTCTAGAATAGTTCTTCTCATAGTTATCAATTCATTGTCTTGTTACTAAATGGGAAATATTTTCATTATTTTCACGATTTAACACCTAGAATACTTCATAGTGTTGGTTCTTGCAATTAAGAGACTTGAAACAGGGTTCTGTTTGTTTTTTCCTCCCATAAACACATTTTTGCTTGTTTTCCTTTCTGCTTGTTGTAATTCTCTAGGAAATCAATCATAATTTATTTCAAGGCCCCTTTTTCTGCAAGCTTTCAAAAATTGTTGAAATTTTCTATTTTGTTTCTTCTTTTTAAATCTTTTTATAATTGAACAGATTTTATTCTCTGATTTCAGATAGGCAATGACTTCCGAATTTCTTATGCTTTTATAATGACCTTGTAATTCCCATCTGAACAGTCACAGCGAACTACAAGCACTGTGAAACAGCATATCAAAATGCAAACAGCTCCCTAATATTTGTCCACTCTACACAATTCTGTTCCTTTCTTAATCTTCATCTCTAACAAATCTAATGAAGTTGTTAACCTTAACATATTCTAGCAGTAACCCTGGACTTGCCTCTTAAAAAACCTGATCTTTAAAGGAAACCCGAATTAGGTTGCATTTTACATATTTATTTATTTTCTAATCATTTTCAAATTCAGTGTCATTTCAATGCCTTTGACTACTTAGAACACAGTATGTACTCAAGTTGGTTTATTATACTCCCCTCAGTCTGTCTTCTTAAAAATTCCCCAACTCGATTTTTATGTTTGTGAAATGAAAAGCAGCTAATAAAATGTAGGAATAAGTTAACTTATGGTGGGTAAATATTTTTTTCAGAAAGTGAAATTGTTAATTCAGTTTAGTTTACATATAAATGGAAAATCACAAAAGTGACTTAAAATATGCATATAAGTGCAAGAGACTTTATAGTATGCACATAGAAATGCTTTGAGGAAGAAAAACAACTTCAGTTCTGTTCATAGTTTTAAAAATATGGTTATGCTCTTGAATACTCAAAATGTATGGCCTATATTTTTAAAATATTCATAAGCTTTAAAAAATTTAAATTATTTTTATTATACTTGTTCAAGTTATTTGAGTATAGTATAATAATTCAGTATGTGCATATTATTGATCAAACTAGGTGAGTTAGCATTTCCATCTTCTAAAATGCTTCCTCTTCTTTTTTTCTTTTGTTCTTTTTGGTATGTGAGAGGCAGAGATCAGAATGAGGAGAGTGAAAGAGAGAGAGAAAGAGAGAGAGAAAGAGAGAGAGAAAGAAAGAAATCCTCTTTGCTTGTTCACATCTCAAATTCTGCTAAGCCTAACCAAAGCTGGAGGCAAGGCACTCAAATTGTGTCTCCCTTATGGGAAGTAGGAACCCAATTATTTGAGCCATTAACACTATCTCTCAAGATTGACAATAGCAATAAATTGGAGTAAGGAGCTGCAGATGGGTATTGAATGTCCACACTCTGGTGTGCAATGCAGGCATCCTTTACCACTAGGCCAATTATCTGCTCCTTCTTACCCCTCCTATTTTTTTTAGATTTTGTTCATCACATCAAAAGTGTACACATTTTTAGAATGAAAGATGATGTGTAAGCACATGCATACAATGTGAACTAATCAAATTGGTATAATTAATATTTTCAACTCTATGTTCAGTTTATGTTTGGGGACTGAGTTTCCTAACCTGCTGTGCCACAAAGCTGACTCCTACATGTTATATATTTCCATTGTTTCATTTTGTCTTGGATTTTATCTGTCGTATGTAAGATTGGATTGTTATAACCTATGCTGTTGAATTATTTAGTTGTTCTTGTTGATTTAATTATTAAATTTAGAATGATATCAATTGTTGAATGTTAGGAGCACTGAATGAAATTTATCTTTGTCTATGGCTATTCCTACACAATCAATATGCACTCATGGGGAAGGAGTCACTAATGTAAAATTAATCTAACGGAATAGTTAAGATCTAATTGTCACCTTATTTCACACTTTGAGTCCTGGCTGCACTATTTCAGACCCAATTTCCTTGGCAATGCATTTGCTAAGGCAACGGAAGATGTCTCCAAATACATGAGACCCTGCAATCCATGTGGGATTCCTGGATGGAATTCCTGGCTCTAGTGTTTCCCTGGCCCAGACCTATCTGTTGCAGCCATTTGGTGGGTGAAACAGTGGGAGGAAGAATACTTTCTGTCTCTCTTTTTTCTCTAGTCACTCTACCTTTCAAATATATCAGTAAATAAATCTTTGAAAAATTATTTTCAAATCTTTAATTTTATTGGCTAAAACTTTTTGTTTTCCTATAGTTAGTGGTTCACTCCTGGTTCTGACATTGTTACTTGAGCTTTTTTATTCCTATTATCTCTCTTTTAATCAAAGAGAAAAATAATTTGTTTTCTTGAAACTCATGACTAATGTTCAGGACTTATTTGTCTCTCATGTCATTGGTGCAGCCTTTATAGAATCACTATGTGTCTAGTCCAAGTGATTACTCACATATCATCAGTTTAATTTATTTTTTGAAATATATTCACTAATAGTTTGAAAAATTAATGGTTTAGTTTATTTTAATGAAAAAGTATAATCTTAAAATGTAAATATTAATAATTATTTCTTTTAAACACATTTGATTTTATTCAGATTTATGAGGAGTAATATAATCTTGGAATACCCACCTAGGATACATTTGCTCTAACAAGACAGTGAGTCAACAATAATTTCTACTACATCTCAATAGTTTTAGGTTTCTGAAAAAAAAGGTATTTACAATAATGTGTAAAGTGCACAGTAAAAAAATATTATTAATCTTACTATGTCCTCTGGACACATAAAAGTTATTAATGGAGTAAAATAAGATTTCAATTGCAATAAGAACATATTGAAAAAAGGAAATTATCCCCTTTGGTGCTCAGTTACTTGTCGCCAATCAGGGAGAACATATGATATTTGTCCCTTTGGGAATGCTTATTTCACTCAGAATGATGTTTTCCAGATTCCTCCATCTTGTTGCAAATGACTGGATTTCATTGTTTTTGACTGCTGTATAGAATTCTATAGAGTACATGTCCCATAATTTCTTTATCCAGTCTACTGTTAATGGGCATTTGGGTTGGTTCCAGGTCTTAGCTAGTGTGAATTGAGCTGCAATAAACATCAAGGTGCAGACGACTTTTTTGTTTGCCAATTTAATTTCCTTTGGGTAAATTCCAAGGAGTGGGATGGCTGGGTTGAATGGTAGGGTTATATTCAGGTTTCTGGGGAATCTCCAGACTGATTTCCATAGTGGCTTGATCCAACACGGAAAGCTAGATACACAGCAGACTCATAGAATGGCAGATGATCTAAATAGCACTCTGGCCTCAGAATCAGCCCTTAAGGCATTCGGATCTGGATGAAGAGCCCATGAGAGTATTTGAGGCATGGAAAGCCAAGACACTCTGGGAAAAAAAAAAAAAAAGACCTAAATGAAAGATCTCTGCAAGTGAGATCCCAGTGGAACGAATGGCACCATGAAAGAAGGAGGTACCTTTCTCTGAAGGGAGGAGAGAACTTCCACTTTGACTATGACCCTGTTGGAATAAGATCAAAGTCAGCAAACCCTAAAGGCTTCCATAGCCTTGGCAACTCATGAGTATAGCCTAGGGAGATTACTGACGCCATAAACAAGAGTGTCAAATTGTTAAATCAACATCAGGAGTCACTGTGTACTTATGTCTCATGAGGGATCTGTCCTTAATGTGTTATCCAATGTGAAGTAATGCTATAACTAGTACTGAAACAGTATTTTTACACTTTGTGTTTCTGTGTGGGTGCAAACTGATGAAATCTTTACTTAGTATATACTGAATCGATCTGTATATAAAGATAATTGCAAATGATTAAAAAATCTTGGTGTTAAATTGGAAATTGCATAGATAATTAATCAATTTTTTTAAAAAAAATCATGTAGGATCTCTGTCCTTAATGTGCTGTACATTGTGAATTAATACTATAGCTAGTACTCCAACAGTATTTTCACTTTGTGTCTTTATGTGAGGGCAAACTGTTGAAAGCTTTACGTAATAAATACTAAACTGATCTTCTGTGTATAAAGAGAATTGAAAATGAATCTTTTTGTGAATGAAAGGGGAGAAGGAGCAGGAAAGGGGAGGGTTGCAGGTGGGAGGGAAGTTATGGGGGGGGAAGCCATTGTAATCCATAAGCTGTACTTTGGAAATTTATATTATTTAAATAAAAGCTTTATAAAAAAAAAAAAAGAAAGAAAGAAAAAAGGAAATTATGGGTTAGAAAAATCTACTGGTAATAAAAAGTGGAACTCATTAAAAATTAATACTGGATTAGATTATAACACTCTATATTAATGGTCATTTCAAGAGAGGAAGTAGAATTTAATAGTTTTCTCAATGTAGAGATGTATCATTTGGGTGAAATGGGAATAGGATTGTGGGCTTATAATATTTTGGATGACTGGATAGTACTGAAAATGATAAAGTGAAGGGCAATCTCATTATTTATATAAATAATGCTATCTTTTTTGTTTAAAAATTACATTTTCAACTGACAAATTATTTTAAAAATTAATTGGTACAAATTTTTTTGGTACAATTACACCGTGTAATGATCAAGTTAAGGTAATTAACATATCTATCACATGAACTTCATTTGTACGTGGTCAAAAAGTAAAATTCCTCTACTTCAGGTACTTCCGAATATACAATATTGTTGATTATAGTCAACTGGCAGCCCATCAGATCTGCACAACTTATTTTGCCTTAGTAACTGTTGTTATTCTTCATCTTTCCTCCTCTTTCCCCTACATTCCTCTTCTCCTCAGCCTTTGGTAATCATGGTTTGACTCTCTACTCCTCTGAGACCTGATTCTTTAGAGTCCACGTATTAGTGAGATCATGCAGTATTTGCCTTTACATGTGCGAATTATTTAACTTGACATAATGTCCTCTAGTTTCATTCATGTTATTGCAAATGATAAGACTTAATATTTTAATGAGTGAATAGTATTCCACTGTAATATGCACCCCTTGTCTTTGCACATCCACTTGTTTATGAATATTTCAGGTGATTCCACGTCATGGTTATTGTACTCATGCAATATACACAAGAATTCAAATATCTCTTTACCGACTGATTTCATAATTTTGTGTATTTACCATGTAGTGGGATTCCTGGGTCATATTGTAATAATTTTACACATTTTGAGAAATATTCACATTATTTTCCATTATAGCTGTACTAATTTACATTTCCTGTAATAGTGTGTAAGTGTTCCTTTTCCTCACATACTCCCTAACACTTACTACTGTTTGTCTTTTTGATAACAGCTATTCTTACTAGAGTATCATGCTACTTCATTGTGATTTTGATTTGTACTTGCCAAATAATTAGTGATGCTGAATATTTTCACCTTTGTGTTGGCTATTTGCAAACTTCTTTTAAGAAATATCTGTAGATTTTTTTCTTATCCTGGTCTCCCATGCTGGTGCAGGGCCCAGGACTTGGGCCATCCTCCACTGCACTCCCAGGCCACAGCAGAGAGCTGCCCTGGAAGAGGGGCAACCAGGACAGAATCCTGTACCCCGACTGAGACTAGAAACTGGTGTGCCGGTGCCGCAGGAGGATTAGCCTATTGAGCCACGGTGCCGGACATCTTACTTTTCTAATTGATTTTTTTTACCATTTAGTGTTTTGGAAGAAAATCAACCAACATACAGAAATATATAACATTTCTATAGATCAAAAGCAAATTATCTGAAAAAGAAATCAAGAAAACCATATCATATGAAATAAAAAAATTAAAAAAATAAGAATCATATTGGCAAATTCAAATTAGTGAAAGACACATATAATAAAAATCATGAAGTATCAATAGAAAAGGACAACTTTTGAGGACACATATTGAAGAGCATAGAAAATGGATTGGAAGAATTAATATGTTTGAGATGTCCTTACTACCCTAAGCAATCTACAGAATAAATACAATCTGTATCCAAATACCAATGATATTCTTCATAGAACTAGAACCATCAATCTTAAAATCATATGGAACCACAAAAGATCCCAAATATTCAAAGAAATTTTAAACCAAAAGGAGAAATTTGGATGTATTATGCAGCCTGCTACAACATATACTATAAAGTTATAGTATATATAGTATATAGTAACCAGAACAGCATAGTACTGACATATGACTATGGCATAAAAACAAGAACATGGAATAATTAAATAGATTTGTGATCTTAGCAATGAACCCACATATATAAAGCTCACTGATTTTAGACAGAATTGTCAAAAAACAAAATGCATTGTGGTAAGGGCAGTACATTCAATAAATTGTATCACGAAAGCTCTCCATGTGCACATGAATGACATTAGATCTCTGTATATCACCATATTAAAAATCAATTCAAAATGGATTAAAAATATCAAAGTAAGACTTGAACTTAAGAAACTACTAGAAGAAACATACAGAAAATGCTTCATGACATTGTCTGAGAAAGGAATTTTTTAATAAGACCCTACCACACAGACAAGCAAGGCAAAAATTGACAGTAGGATTACGTCAAACTAATAAGCGTCTGCATAGCAAGAGAAACATGAACAGAGCAAAGAGACAATTTACAGAATGTGAGAAAATATTTGGATACTATCTATCTGATAAGGGGTTAACATCAAAAATATACTATGAAAGAATTCAAATAAACAGTGTCACCTTTTAAAAGGAGATGAAACAAATGAAAAATCGTGCTTATGCTATTGCTTTTGAAGTAATGTGGCAATAACAACATAGGCAGGCGAAACAGCTGAGCTAATATTCCAATGACCGGATCAGAATCTAGACTATGAACTAGTAGATTGAAGGCTTGCTCTCTTTCTCCCTCTCCCTCTCAATCTCTCCCTTCCCTCCCTCTCACCATCCCTCCCTCCTTTTTTGAAATGTTATTTATTTATTTTTTATTTGACAGAGGTAGACAGTGAGAGAGAGAGAGACAGAGAGAAAGGTCTTCCTTCCATTGGTTCACCCCCTAAATGTCCTCCACTGCCCTCTTGGGCCACAGCAGAGAGCTGGACTGGAAGAGGAGTAACCTGAACTAGAAGCTGGCACCCATATGGGATGCTGGCACCACAGGGGGAGGATTAACCCAGTGAGCCAAGGCGCTGGCCCCTCCTCCCTCCTTTTTTTTTTTTAATAAAGCTTTTATTTAAAGAATATAAATTTCCAGCCAGCGCCATGGCTCAACAGGCTAATCCTCAGCGTTGCGGCGCCAGCACACCTGGTTCTAGTCCCAGTTGGGGCACCGGATTCTGTCCCGGTTGACCCTCTTCCAGGCCAGCTCTCTGCTGTGGCCAGGGAGTGCAGTGGAGGATGGCCCAGGTGCTTGGGCCCTGCACCCCATGGGAGACCAGGAAAAAGCACCTGTCACCTGGCTCCTGCCATCGGATGAGCGCGGTGCGCTGGCCTCAGCGCGCCAGCCGCGGCGGCCATTGGAGGGTGAACCAACGGCAAAGGAAGTCCTTTCTCTCTGTCTCTGTCTCTCTCTCTCTCTCACTGTCCACTCTGCCTGTAAAAAAAAAAAATTAAAAAAAAGAATATAAATTTCCAAAGTACAGCTTATGGATTACAATGGCTCCCCCCTCCCCATAACTTCCACCCACAACCTTCCCCTTTCCCATTCCCCCTCCCCTTTCATTCACATCAAGATTCATTTTCAATTCTCTTTATACACAGAAGATCACTTTAGTACATATTACGTAAAGATTTCAACAGTTTGCCCTCACATAGAGACACAAAATGATAATACTGTTGGAGTACTAGCTATAGTATTAATTCACAATGTACAGCACATTAAGGACAGAGATCCTACATGATTTTTTTTAAAAAAATTGATTAATTATCTATGCAATTTCCAATTTAACACCAAGATTTTTTAATCATTTTCAATTATCTTTATATACAGAAGATCGATTCAGTATATACTAAGTAAAGATTTCATCAGCTTGCACCCACACAGAAACACAAAGTGTAAAAATACTGTTTCAGTACTAGTTATAGCATTACTTCACATTGGACAACACATTAAGGACAGATCCCTCATGAGACGTAAGTACACAGTGACTCCTGATGTTGATTTAACAATTTGACACTCTTGTTTATGATTTCAGTAATCTCCCTCCTTCTAAAATAAACACACATATTTACAATTCAATTTTCCACACTTTTTTTCATTTATTTGAAATAAATATACAGAGAAAGTCAGACACACACACACACACACACACACACACACACACAGAGAGAAGAGAGAGAGATTTAATTTGTTGGTTTTACACCCCAATTGTGAGGCTAGAGCTGGGCCAGGCTGAATCAGGATGTGTAGTCTCTGTTTCCTACATGAGTGGAGGTGACCCAAGGTAGTCAAGGCTTAACCTGATGCTTCCCAGGATGCTCACGGATAGGAAGCTAATATCAGAAGTGAAGCCAGAAGGAGAATCCAGATCCTGTGGTATGGGTTTTGTGGGTCCTCAGCTGTGTTCTAATTGCTGGGCCAAATGCCTACCCATAAAAATTACTGATGTGTTCTTTATGTCTTTCCTCATCTATGTGTCTTGAAAATATTTTCTCCCACACTGTGAGTTATCTTTATCTTTCTTATTGTGTTTTTTCAAAGAGCTGGTTTTTCATTTTTGTACTGACTTATCCATTGGTTTTATTATTGTATTGCAATAACAATTTTTAAATATTTAATAAATCTTCACCTAAGCCAATGTCATTAATATGTTTTCTTTTCAATTAAAATGTGTGTCCATACTTAGATTTGTAGTCCATTTTGAGCTATATTTTATATGATGTAAGTAATTTGTCATAGTTTCCTTTTTTTGGACATCAAAATGTTCTTGTATACTTTGTTGAAAAGTGTTTACTTTCTCCATTGATGTCATGTCACAAGTTCCTTGTAAATCAATTGAGAGTATATATAAAGGCACATTTTTGGACTATTATATATGTCCTTTTGATATTTGTGTCCTTACTTTGGTCAATATCACATTATCTTTGTTGTTGCTTAGAGGATCCCCTGACATTAAGTAATAAGAGATTACTGAATCTTTTCTTCTATTTTACAACCATTTTTGCAAATATATTTTCAAATTGATTTGATTGGTTCAAAGACAAACTGAAAGACTTGTTAGAATTTGATCGGTATTGATTAAGGTTAATGAATCTATTTGGGAGTAACTGAAATTTTAACAATATGGATACATAATCCATGGAGTAATGTTCCTCTCAGTTTATATAGAGTTACTTTGCATGCTTTATAAGTTTGATTAAAAGCTATGTTTTATATAGTATTTATAACCGCTTTGAACACCAATTCTGCCTTCACACTTAGACTTGTTATTCTTAGTAATGTGGTGACTCCTTTAGTGAACTCCATAGTTGATGCAAATTCTCTTACATTATTCCCTCAAGTAAATCTTTGAAGGAATGCACACTCAAGGGGGAACACAGTAGTTTTGGTAGGACTTTCTTGAAGAGTCCTTTTCCTTGATCTTTCTCTCAAGCTACCTGCCTTTATTCTATCGATCCCCAGTCTTAGACTTTGCTAGCTGACAGAATTTACTTTATTGTTTTGACAATGCCCTGGGTCACAAATCGCTGTCCAGTTTGATCTAATGAAGTAGGTGCTCCTTTGCTAGGGTTATTTTTGAGGCCAATCTTTGAAGTTTACTCTGACTCCAGAAGGGCTCTTCTTTAGCAATTTCACTGGTGCTCTCTGGTAAACTCATCAACCAATTTTGATGGCTGCTCTCATTGAGTTACCAGCCTCATTTTAATTGCTAACCATCAAAATCCTCATTGATTTTGAGTGGACTCTATTGAACTTCCGCACAGTTTGTTCCAAATAAATTCATTCCCTTTGGGAAGTGTATTAGAGCTCTAAGCTCATGCTTTCCTTCTCCCTTTGAGCAAAATCTCTGAGCCACTGTGCTGGAATAGGGACACTGGCCATCTTTCATCTGAGACACCTGCCTTATGAGCTTGGTGCTACTAGGTAGCAATGTGATGCTCTGTGATTCTCAGCTTGCCTCTGCTAGCCTGACTTAGAAAAAAAGGCATTCATGTGCAAACTTGATCTGTAGCCTGATTCTCCCTTTTCCTTTGCAGTTTCATGGGTGATTCTTGCTGCTTTTCCACTATTAGGTTGTAATTTTATCTTAATGATGTGAGAGATATCACTTTTCAACTACACTCCATCTTCCAGATTTCTGCAGAAATTTTTTCTTGTTGTTGTTTTGTTCTTTTACAAATAATTTTACTTGGCAGGAAACATTGTCATCGTGTTTGAGTATAAATGCAATTATATCTGATATGTAAAAGTATGAGCTCTAATGAATGACAAAGATTTGAAAAAAATGAGGTTGGTGTGAGTTATTAAATGTATAATACTTAAAGCCATCACTTATTTTTCTTTTTTATTTTTAAAGATTTCTATTATTTTATTTGGAAGTCAGAGTTACAGAGAGAAGGAGAGAGAAAATTTTCCATCTGCTGATTCAGTACCCAGATAACCAGAATTGCCTGAGCTGGATCAGGCCATAGGCAGAAGGCAGTGGCTTCTTCCAGGTACCGTATGTGGTTAGCAGGGGCCAGGCACTTGGGTCATCTTCTGCTGATTTTCCCAGTCCATTAGCAGGGAATTGGATAAAAGTGGAGCAGCCGTGAGACAGACCATACGGGATAATAGTATCGCAGGTGGAGGCTTTACCAACAACACCACAACACTGTCCTCAAAGCTCCCAATCATTACTACTTGAATCTTTGCTTTATAAGAACCACTTGAAAGTATTTACCAGAACATCAGTATATTCATTTGTGTAAACATCAAATCACTACCATTGCCTTTCTAAAGCTGAGGACTAGTGATATGAGAACTTTTTACTATCATGTAGGGACAAATGTAGATACCTAGAAAGCTTTTATATAGGGCCATTTCTGTTGTTTGGACAATAGTTCTTACATAATCCTTAATCAGAAAGTCACTTTGAAAGGAGGTAAACAAACAAACAAAAATACTACTTAAGAGTAACATGCATTGTAACCACTCCAACCCAATGTAATTTAATCAAGAAAAGGGTACTTTCTTAGGTCTATATGCGATTTCAATATAGGAGGCATGTAGAAGAGCTACAAAATCCAGTGATAGATAATTTAGTATCCTACCCTACTCTGGAATGAAAAAAATCAGATAACTATGGTAAAAATTAAAATTCAAAGAATTTCAGAAATGTTGATAATACGAGGGACCTCAAGAGGAATACATTTGATAAAATGGTCTTGCCTCTTTAAATAATGGTTCTCATTATATACTTCTAATAAGTATATAAAAAATGATGGAAAACAGTCCTGTCTTCACATATGTCATTGGGAACAGAAGCTGAGGTGAGTGTTCTTCAACAAAAAAAAATGTGAATTTTGACAAAAACTATGCTTGGCTTGCAAAATTTTTCTGCCAAAATAAACATCTCTTTAGTTCTGATTTCTAATTATTATTTGAATTACCCTCTTATATCTGACTTTTTTCATATTTTATCTGTATTTCCACATCAATCAAGAATAAAGGGCACCATTCCATGTGTCACAACAATTCACTTCGGCAGGGATAGTGACACTGGTGAGGTAAAGTCTGCAGAGAACTGATCATGGAGATGGGGTAAAATGAAGGCCACAGAGAAGAGGAATATACAGCACAGTGCCAGGGGTAGCATGAGCTTTTCCACCCTGCTAATTCATTGAAGACAAAACTAGTGCTTGTTCATGTCCTGGCTGCTCCACTTCCAACGAAGCTTCTTGCTAATGGCCTGTGAAAAGCAGAGGGGAATGGCCCCACTGTCTGGGCCCCTGCCACCCACTTGGGAGACCTGAATGAAGCTCCTGGCTCCTGGCTCCTGCCTTCAGCCTAGCCCAGCCTTGGACATTTGTGGCCCTCTATGGAGTGAACCAGCAGCTGGAAGATTCTCTTTCTCTCTCTCTCTCTCTCCTTTTCTGTAAACTCTTTCAAATAAATAAATAAAAGAAAAAGAAGGTAATACAACACAGCCATAAAATCTTAGATGCTTTCAACAAAATATGTAAAATAAGGTGATAAAGGCTATTACCAATTTCAGCAGGCTTACTGAAGTTAACTAAAGCTGAAAAGATTTGCTTAATAACCATCTCAGTTCAGCTCATTTTGAACAAAGACTTTGGCTACATATAGCCTGAAAGTAATTGGATTAACAAAAATAGTATATGTTGAATTCAATTGGAAATATCCACAGATATACATAATGATAAAAATATTAATCAGTAATCTAACTGGTCAACCATGTTTTCTTTACTTCTCTTGACCATATATTAAATTTTATGAGATAATTGTGAAAATTGACCACAATTCTTGACAACAGAAAAAAAAAGCAATAGTCCATAAACAAGGTAAGACACATATGTACAATAAAACGATTCAGTTAGACAGTTGGAGAGATCAACTTAAACCTTTTTAAGTGTTAAAATATAGAGATACTTGATGGTTAATGACAATATTTTATTTATTTGATTATTTATTTGAAAGGAGAGGAGA
This sequence comes from Sylvilagus floridanus, assembly GCA_949820135.1. Classification (NCBI taxonomy): domain Eukaryota; kingdom Metazoa; phylum Chordata; class Mammalia; order Lagomorpha; family Leporidae; genus Sylvilagus; species Sylvilagus floridanus. The sequence goes on along the minus strand of OX463236.1, from coordinate 28,030,696 downwards.
GAGAGATCTTTTTACTACTGGTTTACTCCCCAGATGCCCACAACAGCTGGGGCTGGACCAGTCCAAAACCAGTAGCATGGAACTCAGTTGGAGTCCGCCATGCTGTACAAGTGCTATAGCCAACACCTGCTGTCATCCAGGGTTTTCATTATCAGTAAGCTAGGGTGAAAGTAGTGTCAGGACTGGAACCTGGGGGCTCCAGAATAGAATGCAGGTGTTCAAAGTGGTGACTTCACTGCTGTAATAAATGCCTGTCCCTAAAATCATATTTTAAATAATATTGATGAACACATATGGATTTTCCTGCTGTTATAAAATTTTAAATTATTATCTTCAAATAATCAGTTGTCATTAGCATGAGATTATAATATATATATTTTTGACAGGTAGAGTGGACAGTGAGAGAGAGAGAGAGACATAAAGGTCTTCCTTTGCTGTTGGTTCACCCTCCAATGGCCGCTGCGGCCAGCGCACCGCACTGATCCGAAGGCAGGAGCCAAGTGCTTCTCCTGGTCTCCAGTGGGGTGCAGGGCCCAAGCACTTGGGCCATCCTCCACTGCACTCCATGGCCATAGCAGAGAGCTGGCCTGGAAGAGGGGCACCCGGGACAGAATCCAGTGCCCTGACCGGTACTAGAACCCGGTGTGCCGGTGCCGCAAGATGGAGGATTAGCCTATCGAGCCACGGTACTGGCCTAAAATTATAATATTTTCTTACAGAAGCCTAGCAAAGATTTTAGCATTCTGTGTCTGAATTTGACTGGAGAACTTGATGGCCCCTGAGCTGGGAAAAAATCCTGAGACTGAAGAATGAACAGAAATCCTGAGACAGAAGAAGGAACAAAGAAGCTCCACATAAAATAGTGAATTTGTTAGGACAATTTAAATATGGAATTTCAGGACAGACTGGCTGCATAATTCAGGTAGAAGTTGCCACAAGATTTTTCTAAAAAGGTTTATTGAGGAGGGACAAGTTTATACATCCAAATTCAATAAAGAGAGAGGGTAAGGACTGGTTTCACAATTTTCTTTTATGCATGCCTTAAGAGCTAGCTTCTCGGATGTCCTGCTGGTCTTTCTGAATTCATCAGAAGACTGTGATAACACTAATATCTGTAGTCAGGAAAGTGGAATCATACACAGTAGCAGGTAGGTACGGCCCTTCTGACTTAGAGAGAAAGGTCAAAACTGAGTGGTGACACTGTAGGTGGCATCGCTATGGTATGCTGGCACACAAGCCTGTGGCTCAGACAGGACGAAGTGAAGGCCTCCATGTGTTTCACTTAATTAATTTATTTAATACTGGTGAAGCAGAAATTAAAATTCTGTTAAGGACATCCATCTCTATGGAAAGGCCATGCTCCATGTACACATATACATGCATGTACATATGTAATCATATGGATAGTATAGTAGCTCACAATGTGATTTGTGATTATCACATAGAAGCAATGACCAAATAGCTTAGTCTCTATTTCATTGCAATTATCCCTCAGTTATTTGGAGCCTATCACACATTTTCAGCCCTCTGAGGAACAAATAGAGGTAAAATAAATATAATATTACTCTTCAATGTTTACAGATCAATACCAAAATTATGCTGAAAAATATCCTAAAAAAATGTTTCTGACAGTATTCAATGACCATTTTCCAACAGGCCACAATGATGTAGATATGATGCTGTGGAAGGAGAGTTGGACAAAAAAAAAATACGAATAGAATGAGACATAGCTTATGAAATACTGATGAAATTTCTGTCGGGATCTGGGGACCCCAACTGCAAGAATTCCCATCAGAGATGTCCTGCTTTGGCGGGAGGCCCTGGATCTATGGCCTAACTGTATTTGCCTCTTACATGGAGTCCAGGGAGCACATGCCTCAATAGGAATGGTGCGGTAAATTCCAAAGACACCTACCGGATATCTGCTACATCCTGCTCTGAAAGTTCTCTTGATCTGAAAACTAAGGAGCATATTCTCATATTTATTGGAACCAAAAGAAAATAACACCAGAAAATTAATAAAATCATTGTATTATTTAATTATCATTTAATAGAGTAAAAACTTATCTATTCTATTCTTGAATAATTCTTGACTTAAACCAGAGAAATTAGGACTAATACTAATACATTTACGTTACTTTATTAAAACAATGCCTGGTTCAAAGCTATAGTTAAAATTTAGAGAGTGTTCATAAAGGCATTTGTAAGTTTATTTATTGCACAATTAGGAGATAGAAATTTCAATCTTTGCATAGAATGCCAATGCAATTGATAATGTTCCTAGGGATTTACAATCTGCACAAATGAAAGCACTCAGAAATAATTATATTTTCTTAGTAGATATACTAAATTATCACATTCTTTGCATGGTAATTCAAGAGAAAAAATATTAAGTTTATTCATTACCACCCATGAATAAACTGTAATTCGTAGATATAAGACAAGATGCATAACTTTTCTGAAAACACTGAGGTTTACTGTGTTTCTTTTGCACAGAATCCATAGACACTTTTCTTGTTCATGCCAGAAATATGCATGCAATAATATGGTAAAATATTTTATATATCAGCAGAATAGCAATTCTGAAAACTGCTTTTAACCTCCACGTCCTTATACAAAGTACTGAAGGAAAATGAAGTGAAAAAAACAATTACAGCTTCAATTTTGTTTGAAATGTTATTTTTCTTAAAGACAAGAATTATATTTCTTGAAGTTATTCAAACAAAATGTTTACTGAAAACCATCATGTTGTATATATAAGAATGAAAACAGAACATTTTTTACTAGGAAAACAATTAAAATACAGAAATATTAAATTATAATAAAAATACACCATTGGATGTTTTGCATTACATTTTAATCATTTAAAGATCAATAATATCAAACTACATTTAATAATTCAGACAGAATTCTTGTCATTTGTAAATAATAATAGCTTCATTTTGGACCACAAATTTTGTTTTGAGCACTATGATATATATTTCACCAATATTATATCATTTTAATCTTTGTAAAAAATTAAGAATGTAATCAGTATTATTGTCATTTGATATATGAAGAAACTCAGGAATAGAAAAAAATTTAAATAAACTGTCCAAAAAATTGCATTTGTTAAATGGATGAGATCAGTCAATACTTATTTTATTTATTTATTTTTTTGCCAGGCAGAGTTAAACAGTGAGAGAGAGAGAGAGAGAGACAGAGAAAGGTCTTCCTTCCATTGGTTCACTCCCCTAATGGCTGCCACTGCTGGCACTACACCATTCCAAAGCCAGGAGCCAGGTACTTCTTCCTGGTCTCCCATGCGGGTGCAGGGACCCAAGCACTTGGATCATTCTCCATTAACCTTCCTGGGCCACAGCATAGAGTTGGACTGGAAGAGGAGCAATCCAGACTAGTACCCGGAGCCCCAACCGGGATTAGAACCCGGGGTGCTGGCACCGCAGGTGGAGGATTAGCCAAGTGAGCCAAAGCGCTGGCCAGTCAATACTTATTTTATTTGAAGTTATAGTATTGCATATTATCATGAAGTCTTCATAAATAAAAGCAAAAGGTGAAGTTTTATGTAGAAATAATACACTATGATTTCTTCATGTATATTTTATCTGTGTATGTATTTTATATGTTTATATATTTATTATCTATTACACACATATATACATATGTAATACCTGTGTGTCTGTGTGCATGTGTATGCTAGGTGGTGGGGATACTGATGTCAGCCAGTTATCTTCTCCTCTTCTCCTACTCACACACTATAAATTTTACATGATGAGCATGGTAACATGCATAATCATAAAATGTAATAAAATCATAAAATCGTAATAAACATTAAAAATAGTACCTGGCTTTTCCAGAAGATTTCAGATGGAGAAGCGATGAATGTTGTCTCCTCTTCCATTGTATATATGTTTGACTTCAGTGTGAGAGACAGGAGATCCTCTCTCTTCTCCCTAACATCTTCCGATTCATGATTTGATAGTTTTTTCTTGACAGGCTCAAAACTGAACAATGGCAAAGAACTTAGGTGAGAGGATGGCTCCTATATGGCTGACTGCTCTTATACTCCCAGAATATGAAAAGATTAAAAGCAGCCTCTTTGTAAGATTCTGTCTGGTGAGACACTTGCTGATCACTAGCTATCCCTATGCTCTTCAAAGTTTCTGCACTTTTTCCTCCACTCATTCCTTTACCTAGGGAGAAGGAAGTCTGTTTGTGGTAGCCCTGGGGGCTCCCTTCCAGGGTCTCTGAACACTGAGGATAGACTTCAGACTCCTCTGTGGAGTTCTCCTAGTTATCCCTCTTCCATCATCATCATAAACATGTTGGACAGGCATATGATGGTTGATCCTAAATAGATCTCTCTCCTGTGGTTGGAACTATGGTCTACAGGTAGGAATCTTTAAGCTGTTTTCATGATCAACTATGGAAGACTAGACCTGTTATAATCCTCACTCTCTGGGTTCCCCTTAGAAGCAGTTGGTTATCCCTTTCTTTGGTTCTCAGAAGTCCCTCCTTCTCTGTCCATTTTGATTTTCATAATTATGAGTCAATCCCTAACTTTGATGCAGCCCCCTGAAAAAGTTACTTTATTTTTTTTAAAAAAAGCACTTTTTAAGTCTCCTTCAATAATTTCCAGTACACCTAGCATGATGGGATAGTATCCTCTTCTTTCCTGTAAAAGGGAGAGGTGAAGCTCTAATTACAATAAAATCCTTCTCCAAACAAAGTTCTTCAAAAAACTCATTTTCTCTTATCATCTCTTATATCTAGGATATTTTCTTGGAATCAATGAGGCATGGAAGAGGCTCTAGAAAATTTTGCAATCTTTCCCTTAGTGACGAGATATTCCTGTCACACTCACCTTGATATGATGAGATGGACACTTTTGAAATTTTATTCAAAAGCAAAAGGGAGAAGGGATATATCTATTCTAACTTTCTATTCCATTTACAATAAGTGTCAATTATGGAGCAAATGTAATTCTTTGCAATTACGGAAGAAAAACAATTTCATTTTCCTGAACGTAGATCACAGCTTTCAAGAATCTTAAGACATTGCAGAAGGAAAAAAATGTTTTTTTTGGTAATCTTTGAATCATTTGGAGTTGGAGGTTAACAGTACTCTTCAGAAATTTAGAGAATTTTCCTATGTCTGATATATCATTTCTATTGGTACTAGTGTGCCTCTGACTTGAATTGATTTTTAGAATCATATCATGATCTATTTCCAGTCAAGCCACATTGACTCTAACCATTCTTTTTTGTTCTAGGACGGATACAGTTAGTTCTATAATCATTTCAGCATGAAGAGTTTATGTCCATGAAAGTTTAATTTCCTGGTTAAGATGGTTACTATAGCTAAGAATTCACAGTTCAGGTCAACTGCAATAAAAAAAACCACTCTCCACAGACACCTGTTATAAAGTCAGTTATTCTTATTGTAATTTACACCAATGACTTTTCTACCTTGGCTTTGCTAACTGGGTTTTCATTGGCAAAATTAGTGACTTATTAGCTAATGCGTATTAGAAACTGGCTGCCTTTGGAGAATGTATTAATGTTAAATATATGTTGACTGGCTAAAATATTATTGGGGCACCCATTACCATCCACTTCTCTAATGAAAATAAGAATGTCAGTGTCCTGGCATGTGTCTGTTATATGCAGGCAAAAATAACTATACTCGATTACTATAAGAAATTTATTCCAAGGAGTCATGGTTTCCAAAACCTGCCCCTGGAAGTAGAGGTGCATTTGCTTTAGATAATCTTCCATGAAAAGTGTTTTGAAAACATCCAAATCCACATTTCTATAAACCCACAGAACAGGCTGTCTGAATATTTAGTTTCTGCTTGCTAATACATTTCTGTGTGACAGATTTATGTCAAAGATGCCATTAATATCCTAACACAGTATGAATTTTTGGAATCATCTTGCTATCACTTACCTTCACTTATTGAACATTTACCAAAAGGGTAACTCAAACAGATTATGGGAGGTATAACAAGTTTGCTAGAACAGATGAGAAAAAAAATCAGCAACGATTAAATATGTAGACTTGCTTACAAAGCAATTTTATTCAGGAAACTAAATTATGGATGAAATTTAGGGATTTCGGGATAGAAGGACAGGGGATACAGTATTATAAATGAGATATTTGGTAGACTTCAGTGTGTTTCAATCTTTTTGGAAACAACTCACAGAAAATATATTTTATATTATATGAGCTCACACACACAAGCACATACACACACACACATGTACAAACCCATCTTAAAGAAAAAAGCCACAAAATTATATTTATTTCTTAGTAGTTAAGATGTACTCTAATATTTTATTTACTACCAGTTTCAGATATGGTGTATCCTAACTTTTTACAATTGATTTATTTAAGCAATGAAATTATTTCTTGACATTAATGGGCCAAATGAATAACATTGCTTGAGATGTCTTTATTGGCTTCATGAATATGCAAACACTGTAGTCAGGAAGAGTGGACTGTGCACCACTCCAGTCTTGGGGACTCATGCTAAGGTCTGCAGTTGTCCTTGCCTAGCAGCGCATGGCACTGTAGGGCACCACTAAGCAGCAAATATAAAACACCATGGCAGGTTGAGCAAGAGAATGGAAAAATTTAAATTAACAGCATTTTCCTACTTTTTGAACGAACTGTAATATATTTCCAATTTCCATTTGCTTCCATAAATTATACTTTATAATTATAGATAAGCATTGTCCAATAGAAACATTTTTATGCAAGCCATATGTATAATCATAATATTTCTAGTAGACATATTTAAAAGAAATAAAAAGAAAGTGGTAAAATCAATGCTTGTTCGCTTTCTTTCTCTGTTTCAACCTCTTTCTCTCACTCTAGTTTCAGGCCGGCGCCGTGGCTCAACATGCTAATCCTCTAGTTTCAAAGAAATACATGTTTAACAATTAATTTTAGTGACCATGTATTTAAATCAGTATTTCTAAAATATTAGCAAATCAACTAATAATCAAATTGAAATGTTAATGTGATATGTATTTTATTCCTCCAGAATCTTTGAAAAGTGGTGTTTTTGTTTGTTTTTTTTTTACATCTACAAATCATCTTAACTCAAACTAGTCACATTTAGAATGCTCAATAGCCAGATGCAACTTATCATACCATATTGGATAGTAGAACTCTAAAAATTAGAGAATAGTTAAAGGTTCTAATCCAGTGTTAATGAAGTTAACTTGAAATTAAAATTCTCTCTCTCTCTCTCTCTCTCTCTCTCTCTCTCTCTCTGTGTGTGTGTGTGTGTGTGTGTGTGTGTGTGTGTGAGCTGGGTAGAGAGTAAATAGTAAACTTGGAGATTGAGACAAGTGGAACAAGATTATTCAAATAGCCCAGGCAAGAGATTACAAATGAATGAAGCAGACATTGGATTTGGTGGCTGAAGCCAGGGCAAATACGAGGGGAAAATGTGTAAAATTATCAGGACTTGGTGACATAATGCATACGAGTGTTTACTGGTAATGGGAGGAAAAAGATAAGGTTAAAGGAAAGTGGCTAGAATGATACCCAGGATGGGCATTCAGTAAGAGAATAGATGTCAGTGCCATTTACCAGGACAATGTTTCCAAGATTTGAACCACAATGTACTTTCTTTGTTACATCAGTTTATTATTGTTTTATTCTTATCAATGTGGTCTGAGACAGTACTTGATTAATGTTTGAATAAAACTTATCAAAGGGACCGGCGCCATGGTTCAATAGGCTAATTCTCCTCCTTGCGGCGCCTGCACACCGGGTTCCAGTGCTGGTTGGGGCACTGGATTCTGTCCCGGTTGCCCCTCTTCCAGGCCTGCTCTCTGCTGTGGCCCGGGAGTGCAGTGGAGGATGGCCCAAGTGCTGGAGCCCTGCACCCACAAGGGAGAGCAGGAGAAACACCTGGCTCCTGGCTTCTGATCAGCGTGATGCGCCTGCTGCAGCATGCCGGCCGCGGCGGCCATTGGAGGGTGAACCAACGGCAAATGAAGACCTTTTTCTCTGTCTCTCTCTCTCTCTCTCACTGTCCACTCTGCCTGTCCAAAAAAAAAAAAAAAAAAACTTATCAAAGGAAAATGACAAGGTAGAGGTGGATGCAATCTTAGTGGGCTTAATCTATCTAAAAGAATCCTGGGGTTTGGAATGGGATAGGGCCAGTCCTATAACTAGAACGTGTGACTCACCAGCTTTCTAATGTACGCATAACACTGAGACCTAGTGAGACTGGGTGACTTTCTCAAGTCCGTTTCCATTTAGGATGAAGAATGAATGGAATTCTATTTATTTAGTGTTTTCCCAATTCCAGGCCTTTCTCAAGACTTTATCCTTTGCTGTTGGAATTATCTAATACATTTCAAGTAAAATTATTTCATCAAAAATCTCTCAGTTTCACATTAAAATGTTTCTGTACTTTCATCTTTCCATCTCCCTTCGATTCTCTCTGCTAGATGTGCCCTACTTCTTTGGAAGGATGGATGCCTCCCCCTGTTCTCTTTCTTGCATTGGCCTTTCCTCCTCCCTCGATCAATGTGTTGTTCCATTTGCTGTTTGAGATCAATATTTTGAGATGCTTCACCAGCATGCGTTCTGCGAAAACTCCCCTAGGTTATTTATGTTGCTCCACATCTTTGTTTAAAGGCTGCATTTCTGTATTGAGTTGATCCAAGTGGAGAAAGGAATGATGCTTATCTTTAAGTAAAATGCTTATGAGACTATTCTAAATGGCTCAATTTTTTTTTTCTAATTCAGGAATGTATTTATCCCTGTGGTTTATAAACACTAAAGATGTGGTATGAAATGACGATTTAAAGCACCAAGTAGAAATAATATTGACACATTTATAAGAGAATGATCTGTGTGCACAAGGGTGATTGTGTGTGTGTGTGTGTGTGAGCTTGTGTGTGAGGCTATTCCTCATATCCCACTTTATTTAACGTGTTGGAGAAAAGATAGACTGAAAATATCAGTAAGGGTTTCATTAGCTGAGGCATCAGAGTGTGATTATGTGAGGTTCATTTTTGCATTGAATAAGATTATATTTTTAACCAGGACATACATAAACTCACTTTTTAAAAAAGCTGTCTCCAATCTATCTTAATTTTGCAGTAGCTGTGGAGGAGGCAATCAGGATCTCAAAACTAAGGGAAAAATTGAGAACAGAAAGGAAATGGAACCTGTTCAAACTAGTTTTTTTTTTTTTGGTCTGTCTTTGTATTTATTTTTTCCCAAAAACCTTTTATTTAATGTATAAAATCTTCACACATTTCATAAATACAACTTTGGAAACATAAATGATCCTTCCCACCCATACTTCCACCCTTTGTCCTCCACCCTGCGCTATTCCCATTCTTATTTTTACTAACATCAGTTTTCAATTAACTTTGTACACATACGATTAACTCTATACTAAGTAAAGAGTTCAACAAACACTATGGAAAAATTAATATTCTTATTTGGAGAAACACATTCAACTGAAGACCATCACACAACAGCAGAGTGTAGTCAAGTAGCTTTACATTCACACACTTTGATTATTTCTATTTGCCTTCAAAGTCTCAGCACACAGGTTTTCTCAGGGATGCTCTGCATGTTGAGAAGTGAGAGAATATGCGATAGCTTTATGATTAGAAGTATGACCTTGGAACAGACATCTGAGACTTACTACTTGATTGATTGTTTTAAGAGGAAGAAAGAGAAAGGAGAGATTGGGGATGAGATCAATCTCATCTTTGCATTAATTTCTCCAAATCTGCTGGAAGCAGAGACTGGGAACTGGAACAGCCCAATCCATGTGGCAGCAGCCAAGCATTTGAGCCAACACGGTTACTTCCCAGAGTCCAATTAGCTGGAAGCTGGAATCTGGGAACTGGAGCCAGATCCATAAATCTAACTTAGGTACTCTGATGTGGGAAGTGGGCATCATTCTAACCAGTGGGTTAACTACTGGGCCAAACACTCACCCCAAGAAATGTTTCTAATATTTCTTTAAACCCAGGTATTCTATGCATATATATCTTCATGTCTTTGTAAAGTTAAAAACTCTTAATATTTAGAAGAGAAGAGAATTTGAAGGCTACAATATGGGGTAAATCTTGGCTTGGTCATTTGCTATTCATATAACTTGGCATGTTACATAACTTTTAAAATCTTCATTTCCACATCTATAAAAAATGAAAACAGATAAATATTTTATAGAGTTATATAATTTTTAAGTTATTCATGTAAATTGTTGATCATTTTAGTTACACATCAGGTGCTACAAAAAGGTGGCCATTATAAGACTATTTAACCACAGTTGGAGTTTCACCCTATATTAACAAAAATATTTGTCATACATTATTGAAACAATTGCTATAGTAAGATTGTTCTTCTGTCCTACAACACCGTGGTGGTATAATATATACATGCTTCCATATAGGACCCAGAAGACCCTGCGACAATTCGAGCTGTGTCTGAATGCATAAACAAAGGGACAAGAAAAAAAGTGCATGGGCAGCCTTGATCAGATCTTTAAAAGTTTATATATATTTACATATATATATATATAATTATTTTATTTATTTATAAAACTGTAAAATTTATATATATAATTATTTCTAAGAAGTTTTTGAGAAAATTGGATTTTCTGTTTAAAAACAGATTACAAACAAGTGTTACTGTGCTTGCTTTCATAACTTTTAAAGTGTCTTTCTTCATTTTCATTCTATTTTGAAATGTAAAAAGAAAGAAAAAGACAGAAAGATGGACAAACAGAAACCATCCATCTACTGGTTTGTTCCACAAATGCCCAAAGCTATGAAGTCTGGGCCAGGTCAAAGCCAGGATCCTGGAGCTCAGTCTGGGCCTCCTACGTGGTGTCAGGGACCCAATCTCTCAAGCCATCAGCTGCTGCTTTCCAGGGTGTGCAGTGGTAAGAGCTGGTATTGAAAGAGGAGCCAGAACTCAATCGCAGGCACTTGATGAGATACCAGCATCCCAAACAACATCCTCACCACTGCACCAAACACAGGTCCTCTTTTTCATATCTTCACTGAAACCTGTAATAAAGTGTATAGGTTTGAAATGTACACACTGATAAATTTTGACATAAGTATGCAACATGAAAATATCACCACAATGTGGATAGTGAAAAATTCATGCAACCACTGTAGATGTCTACTAAACGGAGAAAATTTTGAATCAATTAACAATATGTGTATATTAAGAAGAATGTTCCTCAAGAGCTAGTTTGGCCTGTACTGTTGGTGTCCTCCTGCCGATACGCAGAGCAGCAGAGATAGTTCTATAGAACTTCCAGGTGATATACTTTTCTGCAAGGTTTGCTAACATTTAAAATTAAACATGAGTTAAATAAACTATTTCTATTGAAGGAAAAATAAAGTTTTATTTTAATGTATCTTTAACTAGCAAGTTCATGCAACATTAAACCTTTTGTAAAGCTACCTGGAATTGGTTTGGCAATGGAAACCTATTTACTGAGAGGAATTGGATTCAGATAACCTTTTCATTTAAGGGATTAGTGGTCTCACTAATGACTACTCAATTGTGCAGGTGAGTGCAAGTTTAAACTAAGAATGATTACTTATGCGTATGGCTCAATTTCTGGCTTACATTTCCAATTGGAGAAAGCACCATGCATTAATTTTCACACTCCACCAAGCAGTACAGAAGTGGTATATTCCTGTCTACTGTATTAGCTCAGGAAGAAAAGAATGTCTCTGAAATTCCAATATGCATGTTCATTGTATTTTCTACTATTGCTTCTGCTTAGTGGCAAGAAAGTGCATTTATCTGTTGTGCAACCTATCACATCCAATTAAGTAGATAGCTAAAAACATATGTTTTGACTGTTTTTATTTTTTCTTTTCATATATTTGCAGGGCAGATAAAGGGAGACAGAGACAGAGGCAGGGGCAGATATCACAGAGAGAGGCGTTCTGTCTGTTGTGGTCAGAAGTAAATCTGAGTCTCCTACATGGTTGGCAGAAACCTAAGTCGAGCCATTACCTGCTGTCCCTTAGGTGCATACTAGCAGGAAACTGGAATCCACGCAATCTGATAAGGGACACAGGTGTCCCTTAGCTTAATGGTCACCGTACATCTACCCTTTCTATTAAGTTATAACACTAAATAAACTCATTAGAGTACAATCTTCTTATTTGAGTTTTTTTTTTAATCTGACCAGAAGTTACTAAAATGAAACCACCACATTTCAAAATATAATTGTAACTGTTCCAAACAGGAACTTAATCTTTCTTCACTGCTATAATAACTTGCAAAGAATGAACATTTCACATGCACTTAACTAGAGTCATAGATAAATTTTGTATGGATACAAAATTTTTAATGATACACACAGAAAGATTTAATGCATTATCTCAAATATGCTGATATTCAAAGAGTTTGATATGAGATCAAGGACATTTATGTCTTCATAAACTTCACACTGTATAAGATATTTAATGTCAAGTTTTTGGTTTATAGATAAATATGTTGCTTAGAATAAATATGATTATTTTTACTAATTGAAATAAAATCTTGTTTTTTCAGTTGTTTATTATTCTTATAAGTCTGTTTTTTAAAAAGATTTAGTTTATTTATTTGAAAGGTAGAGTTACAGAGAGAGAGAGAGAGAGAGAGAGGGAGATATCTTGCATCCAGTGGTTCACACCCCAATAGCCACAACGGCTGTGGTTGGGAGTAGGCCGGAAGAATCTAGAAGCCTGGTATTAGGTTTGGGTAAACCATGTAGAAGGCAGGAGTCCAAGCGACTGTGCCACCATCTGTTTCCTTCCTAGGTACATTAGCATGGAGCTGGATGGGAAGTGGAACATGCTAGTCTCAAATCGTGCTCATATGAAACACCAACTTCCCTGGTGGTAGCTTAATCCATGGGGCACAGTGCAAGCCACTCTAACTGCTTTAGAGATGAGGAAGAACTCATTTGAACCTGTTTACTTGACACAGAGCACCATGTGGTTACAAGAATGAAGATCCCTTTTTGAAAATCAGAATGGGGAATTAAAACAAGAGGAAAAGTCTTTCTTCTGCTATGAAATGAAACTTGCAAAATGTAGTCAGTGAACTTCTGAATGAAACCAATGAAAAATTGGTAAATAAAGGTGTCTCGGAGTTATTAATGTACAGAACAAATATTCCAAACAGTACACACTTGAAAAAATTTGTTACTAAATGTTGCCTGATAGAGCTGAATTCAATAAAAATGAGAGCCCCAAACGAATGACACTGGATACCCAGAGAACAAGGCCCTCAATGGGGTATCTAAGACCGCAGTATCCCCATAGTTCCTCAAAGGACTGTGAGTATTCACCAAAGCTTACCACCAAACACAATTCATTTTTAAAATGACACGGGGTGATGATGAAATAATTAAAATATGCTCAGAAGTGCAGAAAGATGTCCGTTTTCTAGAAACAAATATTCATTCTCAGTTTAGAAAAAGACTAATCATGAGGCTCCCATGACTAACCACTTCTTTATTTTGGAAAAAGTATGTTCACAGGCCTTGCAATTTAAATTCCTGAGTGTGCCTATTCACTGGAAAAAAGTATAAATAACTCTCTCTCTCTCTCTCTCTGCATATTTATATACATATATATATACACACACATATCTGTATATGTGTATATACACATATATCTATGTATATATATATATATATCCTATTATTAATACACCTGTTTTATGATTTACAAATCAGTTAATTTAAGCTTCAATCCTATCCCCTTAGATACATAGGTGAAGTTAATTTTCTGAATTTTATAAAGCTGAAGAACAGTACTAACCCTAGACTACTTTAAAGGTTCAAATACCAGATGAGACCTTGTCTGAGCAGCTGGCTAAACAGGCTCTCTATTACTGTCAACTTATTAACAGAAAAATCCCAGGCACGGTTCTAGTTGAATACTACTGAGACCTATTGAAACTGTATTCAATTTTCTCCAAAAAAAAGAAAAATTCCTTCACTTTATACTGCTTCATTATTAGATAAAATGAAACAGGAATGTATCAGATACAAATAAAATTTGCTTCTTCTGCTCAGGGCCTGATAAGCACAATTGTGACCATACAAATGAAACAAAATAAAACTACAATAATTATTTTTCTCCCTATAGTTATAAAATGTTCAATAGAATTTTTTAAAACTTACTCAAAGCCAGATAAAGGAAAATAGTTATATTTACCCTGATTGGACAGCATGCAATGTATACATGTATTAAAACATCACATAGTGCCCCCAAATATGTACAATTTGCATAGTATTGACTTTCTTTTTTAAAAAGAAATGTGATTGTATGAAATTCTACTTTAAACAATTCATATTTTCCTAAAATGTCAACGACAATCACTGTAGGGCAAACCCATTGCAAATATCTTGTCAGATCAGACCACCCAGGAACATTTTGAGCTGTCATGTATTTCTGGTACAGTGTAGAATCCTAAATTCTGGCTAATTCCATTTTATACACATACACACACACACACACACACACACACATACACACACAATCTATTCAAGAGACAGAGTTACAGGCAGGGAGAAGGAGAAACAGAGAGAAAGTCTTCCATCCACTAGTTCACTCTCCAAATGACCACAACAGCTGGAGCTGAATGGATCCAAATCCAGGAGCCAGAAGCCTCCTCTGGGTTTCCCACACAGGTGCAGGAGACCAAGCACTTGGGACATCTTCCACTGCTTTTCTAGGCCATAGCAGAGAGCTGGATTGAAAGAGGAACAGCTGGGACAAGAACCAGCACCCATATGTGATGCCAGCACTGCAGGCAGTGGCTTAGACCACTATACCACAGTGCCAGCACCCTTCTCTACATTTTATAGTATGAGAAAAACTATTTTACTTTTGAAACTATTTTACTTATATAAAGAGCACAGGTTTCATATATATAATTTGAAGCATATAATGAGACTTCCTACCCTCCCTCCCTCCTCCTTCCTTGTGTTATTCATTTCTTTTAATATTTGCAATAACACACTTTTTATTTTAATTTTACTTAATAAATAAAAATTTCCAAAGTACAGCTTTTGGATTACATAACTTCCCTCCCACCCGCAACCCTCCCATCTCCATGTCCCTCTCCCATTCCATTCACATCAAAATTCATTTTCAATTATCTTTATATAAAGAAGATCAATTTAGTATATACTAAGGACCAGCGCCACGGCTCATTAGGCTAATCCTCCCCCTGCGACGCTGGCACCCGGGGTTCTAGTCCCAGTCGGGGCGCTGGACTCTGTCCTGGTTGCTCCTCTTCCAGTCCAGCTATCTTCTGTGGCCAGGGAGTGCAGTGGAGGATGGCCCAAGTGCTTGGGCCCTGCACCCGCATGGAGATCAGGAGAAGCACCTGGCTCTTGGCTTCGGATCAGCAAGGTGCACCGGCAACAGCAGCCACCTTTCTCCCTGTCTCTCTCTCTCACTGTCCACTCTGCCTGTCCAAAAAAAAAAAAAGTATAGACTAAGTAAAGATTTCAACAGTTTGCACCCACATGGAAACACAAAGTGTAAAGTACTGTTTAAGTACTAGTTATACCGTTAATTCACATAGTAAAACACATTAAGGACAGAGATCCTACCTGGGGAGTAAGTGCACAGTGACTCCTGGTGTTGATTTGACAATTTACACTCTTGCTGTTTATTGTGTTAGTAATCACCAGAGGCTCTTGTCAAGAGTTGCCAAGACTATGGAAGCCTTTTGAGTTCACCCGCTGGGATATCACTCACAGAGATCTTTCACTTAGGTCATTTTTTTTTTTTTTTTTTGCCATAGTGTCTTAGCTTTCCATGCCTGAAATACTCTTATGGGCTTTTTAGCCAGATCTGAATGCTTTAAGGTCTGATTCTGAGGCCAGGGTTTCAGTTTACTTTTTAATCGCATGCTTAATACTCTACCAAAGAAATAACTCGATAACTAAAAAGTTGAAAGAAAGACTACTATTCCTCAGGAGTATTGACAAATCTATAAACAATAATAAAATCTCAAGACGTCAATTCACTAACATTTAGTGTTTTTTTGTTTTCTCTATATTATCTACCACAAATGAGATAAAACAAGATTTTTTCCTTTTGTGGTCTGACATATTTCACTAAGCACAATGGAGAAAAGCTACTCTAAATTAAAAATCAGGTTGCCCTCTTCAGAATGCACTTAACTCATATTTCATATGCAATTATTTAAAATTTTGAAGAATTTTTTACAACTTCAACACTTCTATATTTTGTTTATGTTATAATATTGAACTCCTGCCTACATATGAATCCTAATTAATTCAACAAGTGTATTATTTCCTCATTAGACATGTCCTTACAATCCCAGCTTTTTGAAAGACACTCACCTACCATTTAGGTCTGTCATTTTGTCCATCATATTCTACCATTATAAATTGCAAGTACGGGTTTCTCTGGCCAATATTCATCACAAAAAGCAAGTGGCTTTCAGTCATGGCTATTCTGCAGCTAATCTGTGTTATTCTTTCAGCCTGGTGGGGACATCACTCAGGAATGGCATTAAGCTGGATTTTATCCTATAATGCAGAACTGGCTATGAATTATGAATATTCAGTATTGGATTAAATGAATTCAATATTGACAGTGAGTTGGAAATATTAATACAGCTCATTTTTTTACTACAATGAGCAGTGTTGTTTTGATTTAAATGTAAGGAAAATAGTACCTAAATAATATATCACCAAAGTGTACTTTGTCCTTAATCTTTAAGGTTGATTTTAATCATGATGATTGAACCAAATCATATTAATTTAGTATGATATAAACTAAATGCATATATTAAAACTACTGAGACTGGAGACTTAAGTAATATTTTCTGTCTGTGAGCCTATGTCATCATTATTATAAAACACTAGAGATAGCTCAGATTTAAAAGAAAAAAAAGTACTAAAGTTATTCTTTTGAGAAAGTCTGACTCAGCATGAATTAAATTAAAAACATAATTATAAATTTTGGGATGTCTTCAAAAACTGATTCAATTCCAAATATTTTGTATAGTATGCCAAAGATTTCAATTTCTTAGAGTTACAACCAGAAAATAATTGATCCTTCAGGTCTTTTCAGGAATATATATCATTTGGTATGCAAAAGGCAATGGATATTTTAGTGATACACTTATGAGTGATCGTTCATATTTTCTTGTAGTGAGTTTTGTCACACAAACTTCTTCAATACCAAAGCACTCATATCCTCAGCTGCTGCCCAGCTTACACCTGTCTCCTGGAATACCATTGCTTATTGCTTTGACTTTGGTTGAAGGAAATTTCTGGCCCACAGTTGTGCCTCCTTTCTTGGTTGCAGCACTTATACAGTGTTAGGTTGATGCTGTACTCAAAAGAAACTGCAAAGACCTTTCCCTTCACTTCAGTTAAGGACAACCATGAAGTACTCTTCATAGCTCTCCACAGGATGAACTAGGACCTCTGTTGTGAAAACAACACTATCCAATGTCTCCCTCTAGCCAGTCCTACTTTCCTCCCTTCCTGACGGGTGATGTTGCTAAGAATGCACTTAAATACATGTAATGACTGTCTAGAAAGCTAGTTCCCAGGGAATCCAACATAAGAAAACTTCTCTTCAAATGCAGGTCCTAAACACAAGAATCTGATGAATCCAAAAATTTATGATTATTTTGTATTGTGGAAACCCTAGATAATCTGTGACAAACCATGTTGCTTACTTATAAAAATTCTTAGGACTCACTTCTTCATGGGAAAAGGATTTATCTTGTCTTTTGCATGACTGAATATAACCATTCAAAGTATTTCCTTCAATTGCAATAGATCTAGTAGTTATTATTCTGAAAATAGTGAGATAATTTACTTATCACCAAAATAAGAGATTTATTAGAAAAACCATGATAATTATAACAGATATAAAGTATGGTAAACTACAGTCAAGAAATCCTTGATAGATTTCTGGGCCTTCCTACACATCATTAGTATGGTTCAGATATTTATGAAATTGATGGGCTTTCTCTTAGAAATAGATGTTGGGTCTATTTGGAGAAAAAGCAAGCCTTGGTTACTTTTTGTTGTTGTTGTTGGTTACCTACACAAAGTCAACCCAATTTACCTCTAGTACCTTCATAATTTCCGCTATAGTGTCATCCTCCACTTTACGATAGCTTTAAAACCTGAGTCTGGAGGTAAAAGCATGGAATAAAATTGCTGTTATGAACACCTATAAATAACAAGGTTATAATGAAGAAGGCTATACTTTGGAAGTGAATCCAAAAATTTTAAGTAGGGAAGGCTAAATTCTATATAAGAGATGATTAATAGTCCATATAATAAATAGATAATATGACTACCAGTTTCCTGACTTTTATATTTTAGAATTGTAGTCATGTGGCTGAGGTTCCATTTCCCGGGAAATGAGCTCTGACAGAGGGAGACATTGTGTGATTAGCTTTTGTTAAAATTTTACAAGAAGACCCAGAAACGTCTTGTCAATCAGATATTTCTGAAAGATTGCAATTAAATGTCAGTCATCAGATAAAAAGGAAATTATATGGGACATAATAAAGAATTCCAAGAATTTAACTTTGCAGAACCCAACCCAATTTAGCTTGTGCATTGCACTTAGGTCTCAGAAATTACAAAATGTTCAAACTGTCCTTTTAACAAATGTTTGTGATTCAGTTATAATTTATAACTAAACAAATCTTGCATATACTTAATGAGAACATTTTGATGAGTTTGAATATATACAAACGTTACCAATATCAAGATCACAATCAAAATAATGATCTATCCAATATCTCTCAATGCCCCCATTCCTTTGAGTGTGTCTACATTGTGTGAGTGTGTACTTGCATGTTAGGAAGACAAGAAATATACCGCATTAACAAATTTTTAAATACACAATTCTGTATCATTAACCACAGGTATTACATTACAGAGCAGATGTCTAGAACTTTTTCATTTTATATAAATGAAAATTTATACCAATCGAACAATTTCCTGCTTTCATCACTTCTGGCAACTACTGTTATAGTCTGTCTTTCTATGAACTAGACTATTACAATTGCCTCCTACAAGTGGAATCAAGAAGTATTTATCCATCTATTAGGAACTACACTGAACAACATGAGGAGAAGATGTCTGAGTTGTTTGTGTGGGATCAACAAGCAACAAAGACTGTGTTGGCTAGAATCAATTTTTACATGACTTTACTTACTTTGAGAATATTTAAACACTTAAAAGACTTAAAATGATAATTATGAAATATTTAACATAATCCATGGAGCTATGTAAACAAATACCAAATAAATGTAACCCATTCCTAGTGCCTCCAGTCATAACTCATTTGCCATTCTTTTAGACATCTTTCCTTTTCTCTTTATTTTCCCCCAAATTGAATAACCCACTGCTTATTTTAAAAAGGAAAAAGAAAAGAAGGGCTCAAACCATGAGCAACATATATTACAAAGAAATGAATCACATTAGAATAAGGAGATTATTTCTAAAAATCAAAATGCAGATTTTGGACAAATTTTAGTTTGGAGAGTATTGTAAGACTGAATAAGTAAAACCATACCAATAGCTTAGGGGGAAAGCCATGATTTAGGGTGTTACCTAGTGGTAAAATAGCAGAAGAATTCAGGGGCTCAAAGAAAATTAACAGACTACTTAGGATTTCTAGAACAGGTACCAGATTAGTAAAAATAATCTTTTAATATTCAAATGATATTATATACTAACAAGAGTCAAGAACTTCAGGGAACCATGATCTCACCTCAAGATCAAGATCAAGTGCCAGCAACCATTTAGGAATTGAAATATACAAATGCTTAGATGAAGTCTTCAAAAGAGCCATTTTAAGGAAATTCAACAAAATGCAAGAGAACACAGAAACTACTCAATATGCTAAAAGATTTGACAGAGGAATGGACAGGATTCAACAAAGTCAAGCAGAAGTCCTTCAACTGAAAAGTAAGCCAAGTGAAATTAAAAATGTAATAGAGAACCTCTACAGCAGAAGATCAAACAGAAGAAAGAACCACTGAGCTCAAATGCAGACTACTTGTAGGAGGAAAAATTTAAAATAATGAAGAAAAATGCTTATGGGAAATACTTCATAGCATGAAAATAGCAAATGTTTGAGTTATTGGGATTCAAGAGGGACTTGAGAACACCATAAAGCATATTTGAAGAGATAATGACAGAAAGCTTACAAAACATAAAGAAATACACAGCTATCCAAGCATAAGGAGGCCCAAGGTCACCAGCCAGATTCAATCTCACCAAGTCTATCCCAAGACATATGGTAGTCAAGCTCCCCAAGGTAAAGATAAAGAGATGATTCTCAAAGCTCCAAAAGTATAGAAGGAAATAATACATAGAGGGCTCTCAGTTTTACCAGCAGAAATCTTACACTTCAGAGGGGATTAGTATAAGATGTTTACAGCGCTGAAAAAAAAAAAAAAAACAGCCAAAGAACTGTTTCCAGCAAAGCTATTCTTCAATTATAAGAGAGAGATAAAGAAATTCCCAGACAATCAAAAGCTGAGAGAATTTGTCTCCACCAGATCTGTGTTGTAAGAAAGAATAAAGGGAGTTCTTCAAACTAAAAAAAGAAATATTAACAAGTAAGAAGAAAATATCAGAAGGTAGAAAATTCTCAAGTGACTACACAAATTAATTCAGAATGTTTTGTCTAATGTTATAAATACAATATGTAAAACATTTGAATATTTACTCTGAAAATCAAAATATAATTATTATGCTAAAATGTTTAGAAAAAGCATATAAATAGTTCAAATGTAACATCAAAAATTCAAAATGTGAGGAGGAATGACACACAAATGTAGAGTGATTTATTAAGATTTCTTAACTCTTCACTTTTGTTTGTCTCTTTCCCTAAGTTTATAAACAACGTTAAGTTGCTATTATTTTATGATAGCTTTTCATCACCAAAAAAAGTATTCTCTTTGTCTCACAGTTAACAAAAAACAAGTACCTATAGCAGACTTACCAAAAATAACTACCAAGGAATCAAAGTCAACCATAAGCAAAAATCAATTATCCACAAATGAAGATTGTGATAAAAAAGAAACAAAGGAGCTACAATAAAATACAAAGCAAATATCAAAATAGAAGTAGTAAGACCTTATCTAAAAATAATTAGCATAAATGCCAATGAACTAAGTCCTTCAACTAAAAGATTTAGAGTGACCAAATGTCTTAACAATTAAGATCAAGGAGATGCCATTTGCAACTTCTAAAGGCATAAACAGACCAAAAGTGAAAGCAAGGAACAAGCTTTCCCAAGCAAATGGATCCCAAAGAAAAGCAATATCATCTATGTGCCTTACAGATAAAACTGATTTTAAATCAAAAGTAGTTAAAAGAGATGATGAAGGTTATAATGTAATGATAAAGCGCTCTATCCAACAAGAAAAGTGGATCACCCAGATATATGACAAATATTAACCTTCCTAAAGGAAGATGCAGACACCAATACAATAATAGTAGGGAATATTGACACCCCACTTACAGAAATGGAATTATTGTCTACCAAAATTTTGACAAAGAAACAGCAGAGTTATTATGGATCCTAGATCAACTGAATGTAACAAGCATCTACCAAACTTCCCATCCAACAACTGCAGTATACACTCTTTCCACAGCAGATGAAATGTGTTTCAAGTAAATCTTATGGCATTTGACAACATACGCCTCAACTAAAGTAAAATAATATAAAAAGTAAGATCAATAACATGAAAAACTTTGGAAACTATACAAATACATAGAAAGTAAACAACTTACTTCTGAAAGACCAATGAGTCACTTCTTGAAATGAATAAAAAGCATAAACTCAACACATCAAAATGTCTGGGATACAGCAAGAGCAGTATAGTTTATAGTAACCAGTGCCTTCTAATGAATAGAAAGTTATCAAATTAATAATCTGAAACTGTACATCAACAAACAAGAAAAACAAGAACAAACCAAATCCAAAATTGGCATAAGGAAAGAAATAATAGAATTCAGAGTTCAAATAAATGAAACTTGAGACTAAAAATTATCAAAATGTCAAAGGAACAAAGATATTATTCTTGGAAAAGATATGCAAAATTGATAAATCTGAATCAAGACTAACCAAAAATAGAATATTCAAATACAGGTATGAAAATTAAAGGCAATATTGCTGACCCTACTGGTTGTTAAAGATGACTATGAAAAGTTGTATGGTAACAAATTCCATATCCTAGCAGAGATGGACAAATTCTTGGATACATAGGCTTTACCAAGGTTGAATTATGAGCAAGTAGAAAATGTAAAAAAAAAAAAAATAATGAATACCTGGACTGAGTGATAAAATAATCTCCTATCAGAGAATAGCTCAGCACCAGATGGTTTCACTGCTGAGTACAACCAACATTTTCTCTAGAATGATTAGCACCAATTAATCTTAAATTATTTTTAAAAATAACAGAGGAGAGACTTCTTCCAAAGTCATTCTATGAGACTAGCTTTACCTTGATACCAAAACTAGAAAATGACACAGGAAAAAAAAAGCTACAGGATAATATTCTTCATGAACATAGATGCAAAAATCCTCAACAAAATACTAGCAAATAGAATCCAACAGCACAGTAACAAGTTCATTCACCATAATCAAGTGAGCTTCATCCCAGGTGTGCATGGATGGTTCAACATATGCAAATCTATAAATCTGAATGAAGGACAGAATCACATGGTCACATTAACAGAAGAAAAAAATCATTTGTTAAAATTTAATATCCTGTCATGTTAAAATATCTGGCCAGGTTGTGTATAAAAGGAACATATTTCAACATAATAAAACCCATATATAATAAGCCAACAGCTAACATCAGATTAAATAGGAAAATGTTAAAGTCTTCCTCTCTATATTCAGGAACAAGACAAGGATTTCTTCCTTCACCCTTTTATTTACCATAATACTGAATGTCCTAGCTAGAGTAATCATGCAAGAGAAAAAAAAGGTATCCAGATTGGAAAGAATGAAGTTAAATTTTCACTATGTACATATTGCATGATCTTATATATAGAAAACTTCAAAGACTTCACAAAAAACTTTCAAGATACAAAATCAATGTACAAAAATCAGTAGCATTGTTATACACTGCTAATGAATCATATAAAAAGGAAATCAAAAGAAAAATGCTATTTCAAATAACTGCAAAAATCAAATACCTGGGAATAAATTTAATGAAAAATGCAAAATACATCTACAATTGAAACTGTAAATCATTGATGAAAGAAATTGAGGAGGAGACAAAGAAACTGGAAGATATCCCATTTTCATGAATTGGAAGAATCAATATCTTTAAAATATGCATACTACCCAAATAAATTTACAAGTTCAATGCAATCAATACCAGATTCGCAATTTTTCACATAACTGGAGAAAAATATCTCTACATTTATTTGGGACTACACAGGAGCCAGAATGGCCAAAGCAATCTTGAGCAACATAACAAAGCAGGAGGCCTTACAGTACATGATTTAAAATGTATCCAAAAGCTGAAATAATCAAAACAGCATTGAATTGACATAAAAACACGTCCCTAGGTCAACAGGACAAAATCCAGACCCTAGAAGTAAACCACCGTATCTACAGCAACAGATCTCTTAGAAACCTATTGATAACATGCATTGGAAATAAAATAATCTTTTGAAAAAATGCTGCCAGGTAAATTGGATATATACATGCTGGAGATCTCGTGTTTCACCCTGTGCAAAACTTAACTCAAAATGGATTAAAGATCTAAGTGTAAGACTGGAATCTTTAAAAGTATAAGAAGATCTCATAGGGAAAACATTTCAGGATATTGAAATGCGAAAGATTTTCTACATCAGACTCCAACATGTCAGAATATAAAAAAATAATAGAAAAGTAGGCTTTCACAGAAATACAAAAATTTTTTTGTACAGAAAAGGAGACAAAAACTGAGGAAGCAACATGCAGAACATAAGAAAATATTTGAAAACTGTACATCTAATAAGAGATTAATATCCATAATATATAAGGATCTCAAATAATTCGAGTAAAAATAATACTAATATAAAAAATATCTAAAGACATTTCCCGAAGAAATAGATATAAATGGTTAATAAGTACATGAAAATAAAATCCTCAATAACATTAATAATTAGGAAAATGAACATCAAAACCACAATGATGCATTACCTCCCTTTGATAAAATTGACTATTATCCAAAAGATAAAACAGGGGCTTAGTTGGTAATGTTGCTGTCTGCAGCACTGGCATCCCATATGGGTGCCAGTTTGGGTCCCGACTGCTCTACTTCCCATCCAGCCCCCTCTTAATGAACCTGAGAAAGCATCAAGAGTTGGTCCTAGAACTTGAGTCCCTGCACCCACATGGGAGACCAGGAGGGAGCTTCTGGCTCCTGACTTCAGTTCAGCCTAGCTCTGACCATTTTGGACAGTTGGAGATTGGACCAACAGTTGGAAGTTCGTTCTCTGTCTGTCTCTCTCTCTTTCCCTCCCTCCCTCTGTAGCTCTGACTTTCAAATAATTTTTTTAAGATTTTTAATTTGAGAAGGAGAGCTACAGGCAGTGAGAGGGAGAGACAGAGAAAAAGGTCTTCCTTCTGTTGGTTCACTTTCCAAATGGCTATAAGGGCTGGAGCTGTGCTGATCTGAAGCCAGGAGCCAGGTGCCTCTTCCTGGTCTCCCACGTGGGTGCAAGGGCCCAAGCACTTGGGCCATCTTCTACTATTTTCCCAGGCCACAGAAGAGAGCTGGATTGGAAGAGGAGCCGCCAGGACTAGAACTGGTACCCATATGGGATGCCTGCACCACAGGTGGAGGATTAACCTACTCCGCCTTGGTGGTGGCCCTTCAAATACATCTTAAAAAGTAAAAATAAAGGTAAAACAGACTAGGATTAATTGTAAAACTTAAAACTGAAAACATCTAGAGAAAAACAGTAGGAATTTTCCTTTTCACTTTGGCTGGGGAAAGTTTTCTGAAATGGAACTGCACAAACCTTAACCGGAAAGATTAGAGTGTACTGAATTAATCTTCTGACACAAAGAGTGAAAAGACAAGACAAAAATTGGGAGAGACTATTTGCCAAACACATGACTATAGCTACCATCTAGTGAGGTCTTTATATAGGTCAAAAACTGTGGTTGAAGATTTATACAAAGCGCTTCTTCTCTGTACACAGGAAGAGCTGGTTCTCAGTCTCCCATTTTACCTCAGGGAGCCCTTAGGGTGACAGAAACAACATGGTCTGTAAATGATCACAGGGACACATTGTGACAAGCTGGGAGCAGGCATGGTGTCAGAGAGAAGCCATGCTGCGGAGTGCGCTGATCTGTTCTCATAACACCTCCCAGCCCAAGTCACACCGTCTGTGTCTGGACTTAGAGCTCTCCTCACAACATGTTGATATTTCTCCAAAGCAATAAAGAATGGATTCTGCAGCAGTGCTGTGGCATAGCGGGTAAAGCCACTGCCTGCAGTGCCGGCATCCCATATGGATGCTGGCTCTAATCCCAGATGTTCCTCTTCTGATCCAGCTCTCTGCTATGGCCTGGGAAAGCAGTAGAAGATAGTCCAAGTCCTTGGGCCCCTGAATCCATGTGGGAGACCCGGAGGAAGCTCCTGGCTCCTAGCTTCAGATTGAGCAGCTCTGGCTGTTGTGGCCAACTGGGGAGTGAACCAGCATATGGAAGACCTCTCTCTCTCTGCCTCTCCTTCTCTCTGTGTGTAACTCTGACTTTCAAATAAATAAATAAATCTTAAAAAAAAAAAAAAAACAAAAAAAACAAGAGAAGCTGGCTCCAATAGGATGGGAAATAAGGATCAACTTATTGATGCAATTAATATTTGTAGCCTTTTTCTGCACACAGTCCTATACTTTCTTTTTCTAAATATTTATTTGCTTAATTACTTATCTAATAGGTAGTGAGAGAGGGAGAGAGAGAGAGAGAGAGAGAGCGAGCGAGAGAGCTCTCAACAACTGTTTCATTTCGCAAATGGCCACAACACCAAGGGCTGGTTCAAGCTGAAACCAAAGATTAGAATTCACCTGGGTCTCTCACATGGGTGTCAGAGGTCCAAGTACTCAGGCCGTGTTCCACTGCTTTCCCAGGTACTTTTGCAGGGAGCTGAATCAGAAGCAGAAGAGCCAGGACTCAAACTGAAACTCCTGTATGGAATGCTGGCTTTGGAAGGGGTGGCCTAACCTGCAGTGGTGCACCAGTGCAGGCCCCAGCCACAGAATTCCTTTAGGAATGATTATGGTGAACTCTAACATTTTACATCAATCCTAGTGCTACTCTGATTTAGCAGCTTCTGTACCACTCTCCAAATTTTTCCCAATGCACCCTTTGGTCACATATCCTGATGAGTCTTTCATTCACTCTCCAATGTATTAAAAATGTGTTTTACACATTAGGTAGGCTATGAATTCAATGTAATAAAACCTTTGCCTCCACAGAGCTTACTCATAATATCCCTTCCTATGACTTTTTTGAAGACCCCACTGAGTTAAGCCAATATGACTCAAGATAAAGCAAACCCCAAACTATTTTTTCCTCTAGATGATTTGCTAGTTTTATTCAGTGAACATAATCATTGCCCCTGGATGAAAACCTATACATTCTGAAGTATAGCAATAATACTAAAAAAGTTGCTAACCCAACTCTAGTCCTATATGTTAATCAGAGGGTACAACTTGACTTTGGGTTAAACTTGTTGTTCCTGCCTCTTGAGTCACTTCTAAGTTAAAAGGTTCAAGTAACCATGAAGTGTTGCTATTTTCTTTTCTACTTTCCTTTTATATAATTTTAACCCATTTCTAGTTGTTGTTCTAGTTTCCTATAGGAACTAAGTCAGAGCATTGTAGCTATGCAGGGAGAAGGAGGACAAGTCTGACTTGGTTCATAGCCCTGAAGTTTTTTCTTCTCAGTTTCCATGTTGTGTTCCTTTCTCTACCATTCTAATGACCCTGGATGCAATTCATTTTTCAGTACTTGGAGCGCTCCCTTATTCTCTTAAGAATCCTTTTCTTTCCAAGAAATCTCTTAAGCCTGACAAGAAACCACCAAACCTGATCTCACTTTCAATGTCACATACTGTTCATGTGAAACTTACTCCATATCTTAACTAACTGTATGATCCCAGGCCAAAATAACCAAAACCAATGAGCCTTTTCATTTCCCCCACAAAGAAGCATACATGTCAGCTCAACCCTTCTTCAACTTTCTTGGTTTCCAAGGTGTGCGGTCTGCAAAGTTGCACTTTTTCTTTCTCAAGGATGAGTCACACACCAACTTGCTTTCTGTGTAATGGTTGAAAATTTTTCATAAATGTCCAAGTGATTACTTCCAAACATTTCAGAAGTTTCATTTTAGATGGTGGCATCTTTCTCTACTATAAGTGATGAAGGACAAAATGCCTCCAAAGAGATCTCTAGAGCAATATTTTCTAATTTCTCTATGAACTTAATATCTCTAAGGAATTCACCTTTCCCCCAACCTCTCTTTTGTAAATTTTTGTATAGGAAGTGTGTATCCCAAGCTCTCACTTTGGTATATGATACATAAAGTAGGAATTCTTCCATTATAACATTATTTTATGTTGCTGTGTTTTATATCCCCAAACTCTATATAAAAAATAGAAACGCATCCACACTACATGAATGAATTAGAACCTGGGCTGGAAACCCATTAAAGCATGATTAATTTCTGTCCTTGAGGTTTGGAAGATAGATAGAGAGAAAAGGGCAATGCGAGCTATAAAAGAGGCATCTATGCTGTTATTGAAGTAGAGAAGAAATAGCGAATTCTTAAAGGAAGGTAGTTAGAGGACATTTCAGAAGCTGGGGCTAGAAAGCCCATTAAGAAGCTGGAGCTACAAAACCTGTTAAAACATGATTAATTTCTGTCCTTGAGGTCAGGAAAATAGGTATATGAAAAAAGGCTAGAACTTCTGTAAAGTGAATGCACACTATGTTGTGGAAGAGACTTGAAGAAATAGCAGATTTTTAAGGAAATGTAGCAAGAAAAAATCTCAGATCACTGATAATATTTGAAGTGAATAAAAAACTTAAAAATTTAAAAATGTAATGAACATTAAAGAATACATGGATTGATTGATACATTTTATTTCTCCAATTTTTTGAAGATTTTTATTTATTATTTGAGTGACTGAGTTACAGAGAAAGAAATGTTTCATTTGTCAGCCCACTCCTCAAAGGGCCACATCAGCTGGGGCTGGGCCTGCTGAAACCAGGATTTGGGAGATTCATCCAGGTCTTCCACAGGCGTGGCAGGGACCCAAACACTTGGACCAACCTTGTTTGCTTTCCCAGGCGAATCAGCTGGGACCTGGATCAGAAATGGAGCAGCTGGGACTAGAACCAGCACCCATATGGGATGCCAGTGTTTTAGGCAGGGGTTTAACACTGTACCACAACGCTGGCCCCTGTATCACCAGCCATTAGAAATGCATTGTATGCCTGCAGATCCTAATCATCCACATCTACCTAGAGCCTACTTTCTGAAATATTTCTAGGTATGTGTATGGGAAGCTTAATTACAAGATCCTTATAAGACAAAACAACCCTGGTGGTAATAAAAGTGCAATTTGGATAGATGAAAATAAAGAAAGCAAGCCCCATAACGAGTCATTTCTAGTAAAATATTACTTCATAAAATCTTCTAACATTCCCTTGTATCCATTTAACTGGCCACGTATGATTATGTAAAAATCTGGAAGTGCTGGAATGTTTGACATATTTCCTAATTCTTTAAAATGTTGACACTGAATGTATTGGTGTTAAACAATAGCTTAATTAAAATTCTATTATGGCTGGTGGTGTGGCACAGCAAGTTAAGGCACTACCTGTGATGCTCCTATACGGATACCAGTTTGAGTCCTGGCTGTTCCACTTCCAATCCAGCTCCCTGCCAATGTGCCTGGGAGGGAAGTGTAGCATGACACTAGTACTTAGACCCCATCATGCATGTGGGAGAGAGCAGATGAAGTCCCAAGCTCCAATGTGGCCAATTATGGAGTGAATGGCTGATGGAGGTCTCTTTCTGTCTCTCCTTCTCCCTCAATAACTCTTCCTTTCAAATAAAAAATTAACTCTAAAAAATTATTTTGATGTTGTCAAACTGTTGATTTATCATTATTAGTGCCAATATACACAAATAACAATATCAATGTATGAACATACTTTTAAAAGGCCCTGAAAAAATAAAATTAAAAGGTAAATTTATTTTTGGTGCAAAAAACTTTTGAAATCTATGCAAATGGGGTTAGTCTTCCAATAGTTCATGACAAATGCATATGATGGAAAGACTACCACAGATTTCAAATTTTTTTTTGCATTGAAGTAAATTTGTCTTTTGATTCAGTTTTTCCATGAATTCTTTGAAGTGCCCTTGTGTATCAGCAACAATAATATTAGCTAGCATACACTGTGCGTTTATTCTAGGCCAGGCACTATGCAAAGCTACTTACATGCATGACCTCATTCAGTTTTCGCTCAATTCTTTGGTTTTGGTTATGATTATTCCCATTAAATGCTTTAGTTGATAGAGGACAGAGCACAGCTTAAGGTTATTTCAAATAAAAACACAGGTTTCAGCCTTGACAGGCTAAGTCCAGTGCCATATCCTTAACCACTAGGAACTATAGTCTTTACTAATTTCTAACTGTAGCACAAGAATTCCTGTTCAAATCTACAGGAGATCCTGGAATATTAATGTAATTTTTATCGTGTGTACTCATGCTCATCTCATTGTTATAATAGAATTACATTTGGGGAAAATGTGTGACCTGCCAGCAGAAGAAATATTCAATAATAGAAATTTCCACAGCTTCTATCCTCTGGAGAAACACACATTTGACATATGCCTATCTGCTACTACCTGAATAGTTTGTGGCTCCTGAATTGAAGCAGACATATAAATCTCATTATTATAATTGATAGTACTGAGAGAGTAGAAGTTTGATCCAATTATGGTGTCTAAGATGTGGGCTTAGTAGCAGGTCCTTAAGTGAATGAGAGCAGGCCATTGAAAGATAGTTCTTATAAAAGGGTGGGTTATAAAAGCTTGAGTTGGACCTAGGCACATTTTCTCTGCTTTACTTTTTCATATACCATATCTGACATGCTCTGGCCTTACTAGCTGGCCAGTTTAATATGTTCTGCCCAATCTTGAACAGCAACTCTCCAAAATTATGAGCTAAAATAAACCTCTTTACTCCTAACTAGTTTGTTTTATGTATTCTATTATAGTAATTGAAAAAAAAATTAACTAATGTAATGGGGGAAGTAGAGAATTTCTCACCTATTATATTTAGTTCATAATTGCACTTAAGGTGAGCCTCATATCAAGAAAATATAATTTCATTTATTAAAGAAACCAGCTGTTCAACAGATTAAAACACTTAAAGTACTATAAAGTACTTCATATAACTACATAATAGATCAAGGATGGATGAGTGTTTGGATGCAAGAACAGATGAATGAGGGAAGGGGACATGCTACATAAGAATTAAAATATAGCTGATATGTGTGAAACATATTTTACATAATCTGATAGAAATACACATACTCACACCTACATACCTGTGAAGTTGACTGCATAGCTGCCGGTATTTTTTTAAAAATTCTTTTTTTAAATGTTTATTTATTATATATTTTATATGCTTGAAAGGTAGAGATGAGAGAGAGACAGAGAGAGAAACAATCAGGGATGATCCAAGAAGAAACCATGAGCTGGAAACCCAATCCAGGTCTCTTACACGGGTGACAATGATCAAAATACTTGAGCAATCACTTGCTGCTTCCCAGGGTGTGTATGTTTTGTCAGAAAGCTGAAATAGAGAGTGGAACCAGTACCAAAACCAAGGCACTTGGAAACAAATATATATATATATATATATATATATATATATATATACACACACACAAATATATATACATACAACACACATATATGCATATATAAGTACATATATGATGCATATATGATATATCGCATGTATATATACACACACATATATATATATACTACACACACATATATATATTACACTTTATCATTCATCTGGTGATGTACACTTTAATTCCACATTTTTGCTATTGTTAACAGTGTAGCTAAAAATATGGAGGTTCAGGGGTCTCTTTAGTGCAATATAGTCACATCTTTTGGGTATATATCCAATAGTAGGATTACTGGATCATATGGCAAGTCAATTTCTAGTTTTCAAGAAATTTATGTACTGTTTTTCATAGTGGCTGATGCACTAATTTACATTTCCATCAGCAGTGTATGAGTTCCTCTTTCTCCACATCTTCTCCAGCATGTGTTACTCTCTGTTTTGCATTTCAGCCATTCTGACAGTGTTGAGGTGATACATCATTATGGTTTGTATTTACATTTTCCTGATTGTTGCCGTTGATTTCTCAACAATGTTGCAGTGGATTCGTTTCTGAGAGGAGCAGCGTGGTGGGGGCAAGAGGCCCCGAGTCAACACACAGACCCTGGGAGTCGGATGAAAGCAGGCTTGAGGTGAGCAGCCTGCAGACTCATTTATTACAGTTGGTACAACATCTTATATAGCCAAGAGCAGCCAATCTGGTCAAGGGGCAGTCTATGCCCCAACCAATCACAGCCTATTGTCAGGCAGTTTCCAAAGCCATCCAATCACAGCCTGTTCCCAGGCAGTTTCCAATCCATCCAATCACAGCCTGTTCCCAGGCAGTTTCCAATCCATCCAATCACAGCCTGTTGCCAGGCAGGCTCCATTGCCAGGTGGGTTTCAAAGCCATTCTTGAGTAACTGACGCTCGCTTGCCAGTGGCCACCTTGGCATGGCCTTCTCATTCCACCACACCTGATGACTAGCGATTTTGAGTATTCTTTCACATATTTGTTGGCCATTTGTATTTCTGTTTTTGAGAAACGTGTATTGATGTCCTTTGCCCATTTTTTATCTGAATTTGTTATTTTTTTGTTGAGTTTTCTGAGTTGCTTGTATATTCTGGATATTAATCTTTATTGGGTAGGTAACTCATAAATAAGTATTGCCTTAATGTTGAATGTCTCTTTACTGATTATTTCCTGTGATATGCACAAGCTTGACAGTTTGATATAATATTATTTATCCAGTTTTGCTATTATCAAATGTGCTTTAGGGATTTTATTCAAGGAGTCAACACCCACAGCAATGTCTTGAAGTGTTTCCCCTACATTTTCTTTTAGCAACTTCATTGTCTCACATCGTAAATTTAGGTCTTTGATCCATCTTGAGTTTGTTTTTGTATATGGTAAGAGGTATGGATCCAATTTAATTATTTTAAATAAACGCCTCTGAATTTTCCAGCAACATTTATTGAAGAGATTATCCTTTCTCTGGGATATGATCTGTATACATTTGACAGAAATCAGTATATATATATATATATATATATATATATATATATATGGATTAACTTTTGGGATCTCTGTTCTGTTCCATTAATCTATGTGTTAGTTTCTAATGTCAGTACTATGCTGTTGTAATTACCATAGTTTTGTAGCCAGATATGTTTACCTGAGCTTGATTTTTTAATGAATTAATTAATTTCCTTATTACTCATGTTAAGGATTGCATTGGCTAGTCTGGGTCTTTATTGATTCTATATGCATTTTAAGATATTTTAAGATATTTTTCTTGGTCGGCACCATGGCTCACTTGGCTAATCCTCCACCTGCAGTGCCGGCACCCTGGGTTCTAGTCCTGGTTATGGCGCTGGATTCTGTCCTGGTTGCTCCTCTTCCAGTCCAACTCTCTGCTGTGGCCTGGGAAGGCAGTGGAGGATGCCCCAAGTGCTTGGGACCTGCACCCTCATGGGAGACCAGGAAGAGGCACCTAGCTCTTGGCTTCCGTTCGGCGTAGCTCTGGCCGTAGCGGCCATTTGGGGGGTGAACCAACAGAAGGAAGACCTTTCTCTCTATCTCTCTCTCTATCTAACTCTGTCTATCCAAAAAAAAAATGATATTTTTCTTAACATTTTGATAGGAATTACACTTAGCTGGTAAATTGCTTTAGACAGACATTGGAAATTTATTGATCCTTTCAATCCATGAGCAAAAGTAATTTTATTTTTCTGTTTCCCTGGTGGTTTTTCCATCAATACTTATAATTTATATTGTAGGGATCTTTCATTTCTTTTTGTAAATTTTTATTTATTTATTTTAATTTTATTTAAAAGAAAGACCAGACAAGACAGAGATAGAACATCCATCTACTGTTTTGTTCCAAAATGCCTGCAGCAGCCAGGACTGGACAAGTCCAGAACTAGGAGTCTGGAACTCTATGTGAATTTACCAAGTGAGTGGAAGAAGCCTATCTCTTGAACTATCATCTGATGCCTCACAGGATTTGCATTAGCAAGAAGCTGAAATGCGGAGTAGTGATGGAACTTGAACCTAGGAACTCGGAGAGTGGATGAAGAATGTGTTAATGTGATGTGATAATCATTGCATCAAATGCCAATCACTTTCTTATTTCTTGTAATTTTAATTCTTCATAAGTGCATTTATTTTTCACCACATACGTGCATTTTTATTTGTTTTCATTGTTTTTACTCATGTATCTCTGCATAATATTTATGTAGCTAAGGAAGAAAGGCAACCATGACTAATCTCTTTTTCTATCCCTCTATCTCCATCTCAAATCTGTATCTTCCTATTTGTTTCTCTTCTCATATGTGTAATACTGACCATAATAATAATCTTTCATGTCCCTTAGCTCTTCAAAGTAATTATTAGGGAAATATTTAAAGTTTGAAAGTCATCACATTATTAGCCTGCCTAAGCCATCCAAAAGTTTATGTTCAATTGTCTAGCAAACTACTCTGCATACTCCCATTGAACACCTCAATTAAGAGTAGAAGTTATGTCAGTCATTTATGTATTACTAATAAAAATGAAGAAGGCATGACAATCCCCCTACTCTGCAAAGAAAAAAAAACAAACTGGTAATTCATGGAACTTATTTCTTGATAAGGGATATGATTTATCTCAGAACAGATTGCTGAAGAATGTCTCAGAAAAAAAAAAAGAGTGTATTTATACACACAAATGTGTACAT
Source organism: Sylvilagus floridanus (assembly GCA_949820135.1). Classification (NCBI taxonomy): domain Eukaryota; kingdom Metazoa; phylum Chordata; class Mammalia; order Lagomorpha; family Leporidae; genus Sylvilagus; species Sylvilagus floridanus. Next base: position 27,996,506 of record OX463236.1, on the reverse strand, counting down.
GACATTTTAAAAAAAAATTATTTCTGTCTGGCATTGACTAATCCTCTGCCTGTGACGCCGGCACCCTGGGTTCTGTCTTGGTTGCTCCTCTTCCAGTCCGGGAAGGCAGTGGAGGATGGCCCATGTGCTTGGGCCCTGCACCCGCATGGAGACCAGGAAGAGGCACCTGGCTCTTGGCTTCGGATCTGCACAGCGCCTTCTGTGGCGGCCATTTGGGGGGTGAATCAATGGATTGAAGACCTTTCACTCTGTCTCTCTCTCTCTCACTGTCTAACTCTGCCTGTCAAAATAAATAAATAAATAAAATGTATTTCTTTGAAAGTCAGAGTCACATAGAAGTCTTGGGAGAAAATGAGAGAGAGAGAAAGACAAGGAATGAGAGAGCAAGCGAGAGAATGAATTGCTCCTCTGGTGGTTCACTCCTCAAATAGCAATAACTGACTGAGCCAGGCTAAAGTCAGGAGACTTGAATACCACCCAGGTCTCTCACATGGCTGGTAGGGACCCACAAACTAGGGCCATTCTCTACTGCCTTCCTAGGCACATCAGCATGAACTGGATGGAAAGAAAACAGCTGGGACTAACCAGCATTCTGGTAGTGGATACTGGCTTCACAAGCAGCAGCTTAACCTACTACTCCACAATGCTGGCTCCAAATGTATCCATATTTGTTCTGAAATTCCGAATCTATGGGTGAGAATCATTTTGCTGTGAATCAATTCTGCAATATAAGGTCGTGTTACTTTGTTTTAAAGGAAATAAATAAGTTATGAGTTATTGTCTTTCTTTCATCTCTACTCTATCCACAGGGCAGAGTGCAAAATATCATACTATCACAGTAAAATAAAAGTGGTATGTACTAATGTAAACATAGGTAAAAAATAAAATTAATAGACCAGAGAGAGCAAGAAATGTCAATGTCAGCTACTACCTTTCCTGCCGTGGTTAAAGATTGTTCAACTTATATGAAACCTGATTGATTCTCATTTACTTGTAAGAATTTTATTATTCTCAAAGGGAGAGTTAAAGGATTACTGCTCTTATCACAATCAAAACACCAGGAAGGAAAATCCCCATGGGGAAACGAATATTTTAATAATCTATTACATATCCACACAGTAACCTGCAGTAAAATGTCATGGATAAGCGAGCTATTTCAACCTTTAATTTTCACACTGCTTAGGATAGCATTCTAAATCAGACAACCAAAGGATCCCTAGAGCCCTGTGCTATTAAAACCAAATGCATTTCTAGAAAGTGCAGTGGTATAGTTTTGCCATTCAAAATGTAATGGTATGACAGTGCTGACATGGGTTTATGATTCCTTGTTTCTACTACATATTCTGTTGGAAGGACTAGAGGCTAAGCTATGGTATCACAAACTTATCTTTTCATACATTTACAAATCCCTTAAAAAGTCCCTGTGTATTGGTCAATTGGTTGCATTTACACTGGCAAAATTATATGTCAGTGTCCATTTTTTAAACAAGAATGATTTATCTGTTTTCCTAGGAATAACAAAATAAGTGACCATGAATATCAGACAGAGGACAGCAATATAATGGTTCACTGTGAGATTTAGAAACATCAAAAAATGGAATAAAACATTTATCAATAACTTCTTGAGGGACTGGTATTTAGCCTAGTGGCTAAGGTGCTGGTTAAGGGAGAGACATTTGATGTAGTGGTTAAGATGCCTCTTGGGACACCTGCACCCCATGTTGGAGTGCCTGCATTCAAGTTCCCATCCCACTCTGATTCTAGCTTTCAGCTAATGAGGACCCTGGGGTTCAGCACGTGATGGCTCAAGTAGTTGAGTCCCCATCACTCACTTGAGTTATCTGTATTGAGTTCCCAGCTCCTGGTTTCTGCCTGGCCCAACTCTGTCTGTTTCAAGCATTTAGAAAATGAACCAGTAGATGAGGAATCTCTCTCTGTCTCTTTATGTGTGTTTCTCTGCCTTGTTAATAAATACCATTAAATATTTTTGGCCAACAAGCTAGTTAAGAAAGCCACATCTATATCATAGTACCTGAGTTTGATTACCAGCTCCAGCATCTGACTTACTGCTCCTGCTGTTCATAGGCAGCAACAGTAATCGCTGAAATAATTCAGTCCCTGCCACCTACCTTATAGAACCAGCCTACATTCCTGGTTCCTGGATTGACCTTGGCATCGAGTTAGCCATTGCAGACATTTCAACCTGTGGGTTTGAATCAATCAATCTCTCTCTCTCTCTAATAAATTAATATTAATAAAGAAAAATAATTCCTTAAAAGATACATATGACCTCAATAAACATATACTTCCCAAGAAATTTGCCCTACAGAATTAATAGCTAAAGGAATAAAGTCGACATTGCTTAATGATGTTTAGTGTTCTCTAACCCTCTTGATGCTAGTATTGCAAAACAGTGAAGTTTTCCTTGCCCATGAAAATAAAGAAATGGAGCAAGGACAAGGAAACATGGCCAATCAACTAGATTAAAATGGCATAGGCCAGCAGCTGAATATTTCTCTTTGGAAATTATTTTGTGTTTATAGTAATTAAAAAATTGGGGGCTGGTGTTGTGACATAGCTGGATAAGATCAATCCTAGGATTCCGGCATCCATATGGACACTGGGTTGTGTCCCATCAGCTCTACTTCCAATCCAGCTCCCTGATAATGTGCCTGAGAAAGCAGCAGAGGATGGCCCAGGTGCTTGGACCCCTTTACCCGTGTGGTAAACTTGGAAAAAGTTCCTAGCTCTTGGTTTTGGCCTGGGAAAGCCTTAGCCATTGTGGCCATTTGCAGAGTGAACCAGTGGATGGGAGTGCTTGTTTCTCCCCCCCACCCCCCACTGCCCTGTAACTCTGCATGTCAAGTAAATACATCTTAAAACATGAACCATGTGTACTCTTTAACAGATCACTTTAAGAGAAAAAATACTAACATCTAAGAGCCAGAAAGTATGCCTTCTGCTAGTGCTAATATTGTTAATTATTCTCCACATTTACATTTAACAGCAAAAGTGTGGGTCACCTAATGTATTTTGAATTCTTCGATTGTAAGTGGATGCTCAGTTGAACCTGAACTATGTAATTGATTATAAGTTCAAATGACCCTATTTGCTTTATGAGTACAACTTTATAATTATAGAGTTGAAAATACCCTTCAATTGTGAAACAGAATTGGGCACAGTTGTACCACCTAGATTTTTCTGCAAGAAAAGAGACTGTACAAGAATCAGAAGAAATCAAATAAGCTTAACTGTTACCACCAAAACTGTATCTCCTGGGTTCAATGTATATTGAATTCTTTCTTAAAATTGAAAGACACTGAGAAATGACATCTCAGGATACATCAGCAAAAATGTTGTAAACCCTTCAAATTATAAATGGCAGGGAACTAGGAAAAAGAATTTTTTTTAAAGATTTGTTTATGTGAGAGAGGAAGAGAGGGAGAGAGAGAGACAGAGAGGGAGAGAGAGAGAGAGAGAGCGATTCCATCCACTGGTTCACTCCCCAGATGCCTGCAGTGGCAATTGTGAGTGCTGGATCCGGCCAAAGCCCGGAGCCAGGAGCTTCTTCCAGGTCTCCCTTGTGGGGCTCAAACACTTGGGCCATCTTCCACTGCTTTACCCAGGTCATCAACAGGGAGCTGGGTTGTAACTGAAGAAGGCAGGACTTGAACTGGCTCCCATAAGGAATTCCAGGAAAGCAAGCAGTGACTCTACTCATTAAACAAGAGCACTGTCCCCTAATATTAGATATATAAACACTCCATTGAGGATAAAGAAACACTATTCAAATGATGTCCTAGAATTTTCATCATCAATGAAACTCTTTTCAGTTTCCTTAAGTAAATGACTATATATTAAGAGGTTTTGTGGTAGCATCAGCAATGATTCACACAAAATCAACCAAATGGAATCTATCAGGCCAGCTAACAGTCTATCAGGCCACCCCAAGCACATTTGCGTGGAATTTCATGCTCCAGGCGCAGCACTGACCGTGTGGCCATTTGGGAAGTGAACCACTGGATAGAAGACTCCCTTCTACCTCTGTATTACTCTCTCTCTCTCTGTGAATCTGCTTTTCCAATAAATACAATAAATCATTAAAAGAAAAAAATGGGCCCAGTGCTGTGGTGTAGCAGGGAAAGCCACAGCCTGCAGTACCAGCATCCCAAATAGGTGCCAGTTTGAGTCCTGGCTGCTCAACTTCTGATCCAGCTCTCTGTTGTATTTTGGGAAAGCATTAGAGGATAGGCCCAGTCCTTGCACTGCTGCATCTGCGTGGGAGATCCAGAAGAAGTTCCTGTCTCCTTGCTTCGGATCTATCCAATTCTGGCCATTCCAGACATTTGGGGAGTGAACCAATGGATAGACAACCCCCCCACCACCACCACCTCTCTCTCTGCCTCTGCCTCTCTGTTACTCTGCCTTTCAAATAAATAAATAAATCTTTAAAAAATGTGAAATGCATCTACCATTTTTAATTAGTTAATTAATTTTGAGAGGCAGAGTGACAGAGAGGGACTGAGTGTACCTATCTCCATCCACTAGTTCACTTCCCGAATAATTTTAACAATCAAAGCTGATCAAAGACAAAGTCAGGAGTCAGGGACTTAATCCAGGTTTGAGGCACTGCTGTCTCCCAGTGTGCACACCAGCAGGAAGCTGGAATCAAGAGCAGAGCTAGGACTTAAACTTTTTTATTTTTTGGACAGGCAGAGTGGACAGTGAGAGAGACAGACAGAGAGAAAGGTCTTGTCCGTTGGTTCACCCCCTAATGGCCGCCACAGCCAGCACACCGCGCGAATCCGAAGCCAGGAGCCAGGTGCTTCTCCTGGTCTCCATGCGGGTGCAGGGCCCAAGCACTTGGGTCATCCTCCACTGCCTTCCTGGGCCATAGCAGAGAGCTGGACTGGAAGAGGGGAACCAAGACAGAATCTGGCACCCTGACCGGGACTAGAACCCCCGGGGTCCCGGCGCTGCAGCCGGAGGATTAGCCTATTGAGCTACAGCGGCGCCGGCCAGGACTTAAGAAATCTGTTCTAGGTGGCAGGTAGCCAAACCCAGCATCTTCACCACTAGGCCAAACACACTCCCCTAACCTCGATTATTAAAGTAACAGTTGCCAACTAGAATGTTACTTATTTATCTCAACTAACCATACCTCCTCTGATATCTTGGGGAAAACAGCTTAAATGTTATGTGCAAACTGCACAATTTCACTATATTTGCTTCTTTTACAGTACTAAATACTTCTACAAAAAATTAATCTCATACCCAAAGGCTCAATAAATGTTTTTGTAATTGCTGCATGAAAGAGTACTTGTGGGGCATATATTAGATTCTTTTTTAATAGAAAAATTTTATTTAGTAAATATAACTTTCAAAAGTAAAACTTTTGGATTATAGTGGTTCTTCCTCCCACAACCACCCTCCCAACTGCAAACAATCCCATCTCCTACTTCCTCTCCCATCCCATTCTTCATCAAGATTCATTTATACTTAGCTTTCAATACTTCTTACAGGAAATTATGGAAGATCAATGATAGTATCTACAAACATGAGATGATGTTTACTTCATACACCTTCACTGGCTTCAGTGTGCTAATTTAATGTGATTATGAGCAACACTTAAATGCATCTTTGTAGTGCAATATATAGTTAGAAAACATTGATTAGGGAGCTAGATTGTAGCACATCAGGTTAATCTGATGCCTCTGACACCAGCATCTTGTATTGGAGCCCTAGCTCAAGTTGCAGCTGCTCTGTTTCTAACACAGAACCCTGCTAACGTGCCTGGGCAGGCTGTGTATGATGACCGAAGTGCTTAGGCCTAGGGCATTCACATGGGAAGCCTGGATGCAGCTGTAGGCTCCTAGGTTTGGCCTGGCCTAGCTTTGAGCCTCAGGTCCATTTGTGGGAAGTGAGCCAGTGGATGGAAGATCTCTATCTGTTTTTTCTTCTCTCTCTGTTACTCTGCATTTCAAATAAATAAAAACAAATCTTTAAAATAGAAAATATCAATTTGGTGATTTTTTTTCCTTTATGGCTGGCAATTTCTAGCCTGGGGCAAAATTGAGTAAATAAGGTGATTTTTTTAATTTGATTAAGCTTAACTATCATTAGCTTTTTAAATTTACAGTTTTATTTGATAGAGACACAGAAAGAGAGACACTGGGAATCAAATAAACAAAGAGTTTCCAACCACTGGTTTGCTTGTACCTACAAGGGTACTTCCCCAGTTTCCTTCAAATGCTCAGATGAGGCTGGGGTCAAAGTCAGGAGCCCTGAAGGCAATCAAGGTTTCCCACGTACCCATTGCCACTGCCTCACAGGGCTGCATAACCAGGAAGGTGGAGTCAGGAGCCTGAGCTGGGAATCTGAGCCCCGGACACTCCGATGTGCAGCATGGACATCATAACCGCCAGGCTATTTCAAGATATGAAATAGATTTTTCTAAGCCAATGAAAAATATGACTTTTTTAAGCATTGTAAGATTTCTGAATCTTTATGAATCTGTAGACCACAGTTTCTTTAAGTTCTCTGAGGTATCTAACTGGAAATACAGAAATCAGTAAGTAAATATTTAAACAACGATCCACCTTTGAGTTTAATTTCCACGGCTCCAAGAGTTCCACTGTGCACGTGTAGAATCGTCTATCTCCTGCTGTGTGCTTGGTTTTCTTTCTCCATCATCATTATTAATGCCTTTGTTCGTACATAGAATTTATTTGAGAAATGTTATTATTTGAGAAGGTTCAGGGCAATACTGGCTTCTGTCCATAAAATATAAGCAGTATAAATTATTCCCTTTAGCTTCCTATAAAGAAGCCGTGCAGCGATGCTGCGCAGAACAAGAATGTGGCTTGCGGTAATGTGCCTTTGTTGTTTATTGAATGTTTCATTATGTATGAGGACATGTTCTAACTTTGTTAACCAGTCTGCTTCCTTTTGCTAAATTTCACATTCTTAAAAGGTCTTAGGAATTGGAAACAACTGAACACTCTGTTGAGATTTGTGACTGTCATCCGTCTGGTTAGAATTACTCATAGATCTTGCAAGAGAAGCAGAGATGCATCCATTATAACCGTCAGTCAGGGTGGCCATTAAGCACTTTCTGCAGTTGAGATTGCTGTGCCAGATGGCACTTCAGGAACAATAGAAAATGCACTCCAAACTGCCAAGCATTTGTTCTGTGCCATTTTAACTTCAGGCTTATAGAAGAATAAAATAAAGCAAAAGTACCTATGAGAGTAAAATTTCTAGCGGTAGCTTTCTAGCCCTAGGCTCTGTTATTTACATACAAGAACAAATAAATCCTTGTATTTGGAATGCATGTATATTGTCTAACAATATACATTAAACTATAAACACCATTAATCACTTTGATAAAATATACTTCTCTTTTTACTGGTATGCACGAAGAGTCTCAGCAAAGTGGCTTTCCATATTGTAAAAAGGAGCTCATTTTGGAGAAAGATGAGCTTGACCTGTATTACAAAATTAAAGTACCTACAGTAGTTTTCCCTCTAATAGGTGATAGATATTTACCCAATGATAAATAATGGTGGATGAGTGTTATTTGTCGTTTAGAACGTTGTCTTGTTACCATCTTGTTTTGGGGCATGTTCACACATTAAATTAGATAGTATGGTGGTAAGTTCTGATTTTGCACTTGTCAGTAGCAGCCTTAAATCCTATTGCTTCAATTCATAGTAACAACCATAATTTCCTACTTCCAGAAATTCTACCTACTCAATTGAGTTGCACAATCAGTATCTCCATTGTTATGCAAGAAGCTCCCACAGGATTACTCATCTCTTATCTGTTGGAGTTTTGTCTATCTAAAATTAATATCCTACACATGGAATAAATCTCACATAAACTCCACATTTTCACTAAAGGCTTCTGAATTCCCAATCCAATCAGACATATTTTCTAAATCTAGTCATGCTATCCATAACACTTTTGAAGCAGTAAATGTACAAACACAATGGCAAGAGCAATAATTACTTTATAAAATGAAAATCAAAGAGATAAGGGAAAGACCAGAATAAAAACGTAGTCTAATGGATCCAGTGCCTGCTCGCATGATGTCTGCAGTGGCTTTCTGAACTGCACATGCACCCTTCCTTCAGAAACTCATGTTCTAACCCAGGCACTGACAGTGTGCACCAATGAGAAATGCTATGCTCTCTGACAGTTCACTTACCCTGATTTCAGATGTTTGTACAACAGCACTTACGTCTCCCAAGCTGAGCACTGACCTTGCCTAGAAAATGTTTTTAAATTCACTTGAGAGGCAGAGAGTGATAGAGAAACCTCCTATCTACTGGTTTACTTCCCTAAATGCCAGAAATAGGCTGGGTTGGAGCTATAACTGATGCTGAGTCAGGAATGCAATCTAGGTTTCCTACAAAGGTGATGGGAACTCAGTTACCTGAACCATCACTGCTGCCTCCCAGGGTTTGCACTGGCAGGAAGCTGGATTAGAAAGTGAGCCAGGAATCAGGCCGGCGCCGTGGCTCAACAGGCTAATCCTCTGCCTTGCGGCGCTGGCACACCGGGTTCTAGTCCCGGGCGGGGCGCCGGATTCTGTCCCGGTTGCCCCTCTTCCAGGCCAGCCCTCTTCTGTGGCCCGGAGTGCAGTGGAGGATGGCCCAAGTGCTTGGGCCCTGCACCCAATGGGAGACCAGGAGAAGTACCTGGCTCCTGCCTTCGGATCAGCGTGGTATGCCATTGCAGCACACTGGCCGCAGCAGCCATTGGAGGGTGAACCAACGGCAAAGGAAGACCTTTCTCTCTGTCTCTCTCTCTCACTGTCCACTCTGCCTGTCAAAAAATAAAAAAAAAAAAAAGTGAGCCAGGAATTGTACCCAGACACCCAAATGTGACCCCAACAGGTTATGCACCTACCTTTGGATTTTTTTTTTTGTCCTGTTCAATCTTCAGTCTAAGAAAGTTCTCCCCTCAGCTCTCAAGAATTTAAGAATATAAGTTTATAGCTAATCATGTCCAGGTTCTTACATTAAGGAGACAGCCCAAAAAAATGAAGCTAGTGCCCAAGAAGCAGAAATTAGCATATGACTGAGTCATGCCATTCTAATTTTGACTCCAATATCCAAAGCTATGATCAAATTCTTCCCTTTCTATGTCTTGGTTAAGGGAGCTTTGATTTGATTCTGACCTTTGAATTTAAAAATTCCTGTGTAATATCTACCACAATAGTTAACATCATTTCTGTAAATCGTATGGGGAAAGCATTCCTACAAATATGGAAAATGTCTTCTGGAAATTAAAAAGCCTGTTCTCATAGGAAGCAAGCTTTCTTCTAGCAAATAGATAAATGAATACATAACCTCTGAATTAATATGGGGACATCGCAGCATCAATATTGGAGGATGAGACTTCAAAAACATATTAGCTTTCAGTGGGTTAAATTACCACAGAAGTATTAAAGTGAATTTGTGTCTCAGGATAATACAGAAAATGCTTCAACAAATGTGGCATGTGGTGTAATTTGTAAGACATTCAGAGATACAGATAAGAGAAATCAAAAACATAATCTTTATTTGCATATTACACAGCTTTTAAATTATGTTCTACAAGTTTTTCTTTTTATCAAGCTTTGGAAAAACCTGGGTCAAAACTCATTACATACATATCATTTCTTAAGTTTTTTCATAAACCTGTGTATCATATTTACAAGATTAAATAAAACTCAGAAAAAAATCAAGTTGAAAGAAAAAAAGGAAAAAATTTGGATAATTCAACATTTAAAAGGAAATTATGGAAGTTTTGATATTATCATGTTAGCATTTTCAGAGGACTCAGAAATAATGCAGTGCTGTACTGCCCATCTGCCATCTCCATGATCGGTAGAATGGCATACACGCAAGCATAGAAAGCAGGAAACAGGGTTTAAGTTTTAGTTCTGCCTGTGCTCTTACATTCCTCTCTCTGGTGTAACGTATGGAACAGAGCTAAGGCCTAAGCAATGTCTCTTCCATTTCTCAGAACCAATCTTACCAGAACGAACACTGAAACAATGACATACAAATATGTGTGTGTGTGTGTGTATAAATTTATATAGGCGATTTCCATATTTCTACTATATATTCCTATTAACAGGTGTATTCATCGAATATCCCTGTTGTCTGATGCCCTCACGATAAAAATATCAGACTGAGAGGAGTTACGTTACTCTCCAGCATTCTCAAACCCGTGACCTACAAAGTTCTGTCAATGAAGCTGTACAAAGCAGCTACCGGAAGTCTTGGGGTGGCACCGCTCCAGGACATTCAGCAATCTCCTGAGGAATCTGTTTAGGATGGGGACTAGAATCAGGTGGAACTCCTATTTTAGGGAATTTGAGTGGTATCTGGTAGGATGGCTTAAGTTTTTCTCAAGGGAGTAAAATCTGAGGGCAGGAAGGGTGGAAATGCCAACTGAAGTGAATCTTGTATAGTTTCAAAAATACTGACACTCATGTTTTGTAATCATATCAACATTCCAGATTGAAATAAAAATTTAATCATTGAATAAATGAATGATTAAATGCATTAATACACTTTTAACCTGCTCTCTATCCAGTTTCTGCTAAAATCTTTGTAGTGCTGAAAAGGGGGAAAGTGGGATTTTGTTTGGGATTTATGCTTTACATAGATGATAATGTTGAAGACATAGAAGTAATTCTGCCAAAAAGTGAAGAGACACACATCCACACATTAGATTCTGGGCAGTGGGACTTTTTTATTAAAGATTTTTATTTATTTGAAAGATAGTGTTATGGGGGTTGGGGTAGGAGGCAGAGGGAGAGAGAGAGAAAGATCTTCCATCCAGTGGTTCACTCCCTGAATAGTCATAATAGCTGCTAGGCCACTCTGAAGCCAAGAGCCAGGAGCTTCTTCAGGGTCTCTCACATGGGTGCAGGGGCCCAGGGACTTCGGCTATCTTCCACTGCTTGCTCAGGCCCATTAGCAAGGAACTGGATCATAAGTGGAGCAGCTGGGACTTGCAAACCAGTGCTCATATGGGATGCCAGGATTGCAGGCAACAGCTTTACGTGAAATGCCACAAAGGCCATCCCCAGGCAGTGGGTCTTGTTAAAAGTTCCTGGTGAAAACTAATGCTAGGACAAAGAAAGTAGAGGTGCTAAAATATTCTCAACAACAAGCTTTCCACAGGACCAGGTGGACTAAATAGCTTTTTATAGTTCAGCAACAAGAATAGGCTTGCTATGTTCCAATCAATGTGCATACTGGGAATGAAGTCACAGGTAAAACTGCTAAAATCCACCATTCCCAAAGAGTTACTATTCTACAGTGAGAAGACAGGAAATTGGCAGTCTTAAACAACTTGTATAGTACATTATTTTATACTTATACAAAGACCAGCATGATGAAAACAATAAGAAATGTTTTGAATGCTTGAGGTGTAGGCAATAGGATGTCAGATCACCCAGCTAAAACCAAGGGCTTTATTTTGATCAAAATGATAACTAACACACTGGGACGTTTTAACAACAGAATTATATAATCTGAGTTTCATTTCAAAGCTATCACTGAGACTGCTGTAGTTCCAGTAATCCATATGAGAGAAGCTCAGTTTCAGCAGATGGAGTGGAGAAAAAGAGCAGTGACCAGTTTGGAGGCTTTGGAATAGAGTTGACAGGACTTGCTGACATATCTCATGTTCCTCCTGAGAGGAAAGGGGGTCACCATTAATGATTGCAAGACTTTGAACTAGGGGAATGCAATGGCAACTAATTATGATGCTGATGGCTCACAAGGAGACAATTAAGGTTAGTGAAAATCAGGAGTTCGATTTGGATCATAAGTTTGAGGGGTCCATTATCATTTAAGTACAGATTTCTATTAGGCAATTATATTGGCACATCTGAGTCTGAAGTTCAATGGAAGTATTTGCTGGAGTAAAACATTTAGGAGTTATTATGTGGTACTGAAAAGCAAAACACAGGCTAAAATTCAAAGCAGTGATTGTAAATAGAAACAAGGACCAAGTCCTGAGCTCATGCTACTCCAACTTAGAGAGGAAAGGAAGTAGAAACGGAGCAAATGTGAAACAGAATAAAAATGGGAAGAATTGGAAGTCCTTGGAACTGAATGCTGCAGCAAGGGAGGGGACAGCATCTGCATAGTGCTGCAGACAGAACAAGTGAGAGAATTACCATCCACTAAATCAACATGGGCAGCACTGATGATCCTTCTAACGTCAGTCCTAGTAGGACAGTGAGTCACAGAAAAGCTGAGTTTTGTTCTGAGATACTTTGTTTCAGAGACTCAAATGGATCTGCAAGGAAAGGTGAAAGTGGGGAAGCATTTGATCCTTTAGTTTTGTTTGCTTTCAGATAACAGAAATATATCTGTGTCTGAATTTAGGATGGAAATTATTATTACAAAAATTAGCTAATTCTGGGAATGGCAGTGTGGCAGAGTGGGTTAAGTTGCCACCTTCAATACCTGCATCCCATGTGGGCCTTGTTCAAGTCCCAGCTGTTCCACTTTCAGTCAAGGGGCACCTGGGAAAGAAGTTGAAGATGGCTCAAATGCATGAGCCCTTGTACCTACATGGGACGTCTAAATGAAGTGCCTGGCTCCTGGCTTTCGCTTGGTCTAGCTCCAGCTGTTGTGACCATTTAGCGATAGATGGAAGCTCTCTCTCTCTCTCTCTCTGTGTGTGTGTGTGTGTGTGATAATTTTTCTTTTGAACAGAGACACTTAAAGGATATTCTAAAACAATTTGTAGATCTAATATACCTAGTAAGTAATAAAATGGGAAACAAATAAAGAACACCAAGCGCAAACATTTTCCCCTTTCCAATATAAATAAAAAAATATATCAGGTAAAGCATTAGCATTAGTATCTCTTGCACCTTACAACACTTGAGTGCAAAAGAAACCCAATAAATTTGCTTTCCTCTCCTCCTTGACTCTGTAACTGTGCAATGACATGAGGACTAGACAAGAGAGAACCCTCCTTCTGCCTGCACAGGCACTGACAACATGCCTGTGAGAACACAATTAGTCCTTGATCATTATCAGGCTCCAGCTATCACAAAACACATTCTAAGTCACTCAACATCAGAACCTAATTTCAAAAAAAGCAAGCCAAATAACGTTAAATGCATTACAATATAAATAAGCCACATACAGAAAGTTAAGTATTGCATTATCTCCCTTATATAGGGGATGTAAAAAACGTAATGCAATAGAACGTGAGCATGGAAGGATGGTTCACTGAGGCTGGAATAGATAGATCAGGGAGGGAGGGATGGAAAAGGGGTTTGAACAGGAACTAAGTTGTAGTTAGAGTGGAGTAAGTAGCTTATGGGTCACAGTAATGTGACCATAGAGAAGAAAAAAGAAAAGAAAATATTTTTGAATATTTTCACTAAAAATAAATGCTAAATATTGGAAGATCTAGATATGGTTAGCCTGATTATACATTGCACACTGTATATTTGTATCAAAATATCACCTGGCACCCCATAAATATGTACAGATTGCATAGGTCAGTTAACTTTTAATTAAAATATAATAAAAATAAGTGATATTTCTCCAGTCTATAGTGAGGATTTGAGAAATTCACAATTAAAATCATTACTATGCTTTCTACCTTAATTTGGAATCAATTGAGAATGACAAGAGTGCAAACTGAGGTTGAACTATCATTATAAGTGCTGATACAAAACAATGAAGTTTAGGAGTGTAACAAAAGTAGGCATGACCTTGGCGAACTTCCATAGAAGATAAACCCCCCCTACACACATGCAGGCACAATTGATCAATGACTAGCTCTTCTTCAAACTTGGGGTTGACCAGCGTGCAGGGGACCTGTGCATACCAAACCCTCAAAGAGAAGAGGATAGGGAGCTGAGTTATCTAAGCCCAGTTGTTTCTATTACTCAGTCATCGAATAACTTGTTCTATCTGTGCAATGAAAGAACAACAAATTGGGCAATGGATTAAAATTCATCTAAGGAATATAGAAGAAACAATCTCACATCTTCCACTACCACCCCAGCTCTAATATTTAGTGATTTGTAATCTAGAAATTAAATATTAATATACTTCATTTGTAAAATGTCAACAATAAATTATAACCCCCCTTTTTAAAGATTTATTTATTTATTTGAAAGGCAGAGTTACACAAAGAGAGGAGAGAGAGAGAGAGTCTTCCATCCGATGGTTCACTCCACAATTGGCTGCAATGGCTGGAGCTGCACCAATCCAAAGCCAGAAGCCAGGAGCTTCCTCCAGGTCTCCCATGTGGGTTCAGGGGCCCAAGGATTTGGGCCATCTTCCACTGCTTTCCCAGGCCATAGCAGAGAGCTGGATTGGAAGTGGAGAAGCTGGGTCTCAAACCGGCGCCCATATGGGATACTGGTGTTTCAGGCCAGGGTGTTACCCCTCTATGCCACAGCATCGGCCCCAGAATCCACTTATAATAATAAAATAAAATAAAATCACAGTGCTTAAGAAACTGGATTCAGAGATGATAAATTTGAAAAAAAAGGATTATATAATTTGAATCTTGTGTAAGCTTCCTATTGGAGTATCACAAGTTGAAGGCAAGAGTTTAAACTGTGCCTATGTATTATCTGTTTTCCTCCTGGTCCTCCTCTTCCTTCCAGCCCACCTCATCACAGTTTACAGATTTCAGAGTGATGTAAAGAGGGTTTTGCTCAGCAAGGGAACTAGGACCCCTGTAATGCTCAGATCCATTCTTTCCAGAGGCCAAAACTGAGCCCAGTTTTTGGTCAAGCCAACTGTAAAAGAAGATATCACAAATTACTGATATATAAAATTATATTCTTTTAAAACTCCATTTATTTGAGGAGAAGAGATACAGAGAAACAGTGAAAGATCTCCCATTTATCGGCTCATGCCCAAGTGTTTGCAACTGCCTCATCCTGGATCCAGGAATCAAATCTTGGTCTGCTATACATGCAGCAGTAATTGGATACTTGAGCAATCACCACTGTCTTTTGGGTCTGCATTAGCAGGAACTGAAGAGCAGAGTTTCAAACCCAGGTACTTCAGCATGGAATGCAAGTACCTGGATTTTCAAACACTATGCCTGCCCTTCCATAAAACATCAATATTCTGA
The DNA here is from genome assembly GCA_949820135.1 of Sylvilagus floridanus. Lineage (NCBI taxonomy): Eukaryota > Metazoa > Chordata > Mammalia > Lagomorpha > Leporidae > Sylvilagus > Sylvilagus floridanus. The sequence continues at coordinate 27,981,377 of OX463236.1, read as the reverse complement.
ACATCTTTTCATCGGGCACAGTTAGGTCGAAAGAGGAGACAATTAGTGACATCTCTGGTTGCCTTAGCATTCACTCTGCTGAATACATAATTTTCAAAAATGTTTCCCTTGTTTCACAGCACAGAAAATATTACATAATTAGTTTGAGACATAAAGGGGCAATAGAGGCAAATGAAATACACCTTCTGTAAATTAAGTCATCTCACTTAGGCCATTGCAAAAAAAAAAAAAAAAGTATGCTTAGATCACTCAGTTTCAATAAATTATTCAATTTTTTTTATTTAGGCCAGGCTCTGTGCAATATAAGTATGACATAAAGAATATATTGGTTTAAATCCAAATCTTCCTCCTAAAATGTTGTATTACATTAATTTTTGGAGTCTTAGTAATTCATTTTAAATAAATATTATATTTTAGAACTTTTAGATTTATAGAACAGTTGGAAGATAATACAGAGCCTGCATGTACCCTGCACCCAGTTCCTTGATTAGAAACATCTTACATTACTGATTTTATTTACCACAACTAATTAACCAAAAGTTAATGTGTCATTCAGGTTTCCTTATTGTTTCCTACTTAATTTTTTGTTCTAGGATCCCAGCTAGGGTAACACATCATGTTTAGCCATTAAGTCTACCTTCAGTCCTCAAGATTATGTGGGTTATGAAAGAGTTTCACCATGGGAACAAACTTCTGTGCCTTTGTCATAAATCATATAAATGGAATCATATGGCATTAGCCTTTTCAGAGTAGCTTCTGAATTTATCGATACACAACTACAAGTGACACATAATTTTGTGACTAGACAGTTAATTCATTTTCCATACTTTTAATGTTCCACAGCCTATTTGTTCGAGCACCTATGGAAGGCCATTTTTAAATTGCTTCCAATTTTTGGCAATCAACGATATGGCTTCTATAACCATTTCCATGCAGGTTTTTCTGTGGACATGTGTTTTAAAATCAGCTGCATCAGTATGGAAGATTATGGCTATTGTATTTCACATAAGACTATAATTTTCTGTTGTTTTACATTCTCACTGGCAATTATCATTCTGAAGTTTATTTTTATATTAGTAGTCCTAACAAGATACAGAGTTGATTCTAGTTATGATTACCTAAAGCCAAATGATGTTAAATGTTTTCAAGTTTATTTACCATATACATATCTTCTTTACTGATGTCTACTCAGGTTTTTTGTGCATTAAAAAATACTATTGGATTTCAAGAGATCATTGTGTATTTTACATAGAAGCACCTTTATCTGGGATGGAATTTTTGAATTTCTCTCCCATTGGTGATTTACCTTTTAATTCTTTAAAAGCATTTTAGGGGCTGGTGCTGTGGCATAGTAGGTTAAGCTTTCACCTGTGACACTGGAATCTCAAATAGTCATTGGTTCAAGTCCTGGCTGCTTCATATCTGATCCAGCTCTCTGCTAATGACAAAGACCTGGGAAAGCAGTGGAAGATGGCCCAAGTGCTAGGGCCCCTGAACCCATGCAGGAAACCTGGAAGAAGATCTGGGCTCCTGACTTCAGATCGGCCTAGCTCCAGCTATTGTGATCATTTGGGGAGTGGAACAGCTGATGGAAGACCTCCCTCTGTCTTTCCTTCTCTCTGTGACTCTCTCAAATAAATAAATAAATTTTTTTTAAAAAATAAATAAATATTTTTTAAAAAACAAGGATTTTTAAAAATATTTTAATAACATCTAGTTTATTGACATCCATCTTTCATGAATTAGGTTTTCAGTATTGTATATAAAATCCCTGGGATGGGTATTTATCCTAGCAGTTAAGAGTTATGATGTCCATGTCCCGCATTGGACTGCCTGAGTTTGACGCTACAATCCAGTTCCTGACTCCAGTTTCCTGTTAATGCACACTCTAGGATATGTCAGTGACGGCTCAAGTACTGGGGTTCCTGCCACACATTAGAAATCAAGATTGAGTTTCCCAGTATGCTAACAAGTGGGAGCTCTTCAACCTTATCAAATAAATAAATTAAAAAAAAAAAAAAAAGGCTTGGGCCGCGGCTCAATAGGCTAATCCTCTGACTGCGGCGCCTGCACCCTGGGTTCCAGTCCCAGTTAGGGCGCAGGATTCTGTCCTGGTTGCTCCTCTTCCAGTCCAGCTCTCTGCTGTGGCCCGGGAAGGCAGTGGAGGATGGCCCAAGTGCTTGGGCCCTGCATGCCATGGGAGACCAGGAGAAGCACCTGGCACCTGGTTTTGGATTGGCGCAGTGCTGGCCGTAGCGGCCGTTTGGGGAGTGAACCAACGGAAGGAAGACCTTTTTCTCTGTCTCTCTGTCTCTCTCACTGTCTAACTCTGCCTGTCAAATAAATAAATAAACTTTAAAAAACCACCAAATACAAGTTTACATAAACTTTCTTCTCTGTCTTATTTAAACAGTTTTATAGTTTTGCATTTAAGGAAGTGTATGATCCACATTGATTTTTATCTAAGGTACAAAATGTGAATTTCTTTGTGTACGAATGTGCAAGTGTTCCAAAACCATTGCTAGAAGAAAAATTTAAAATATGGGTATATACATATATGTATTAGATACACAAATATGAAATGCCTCAAAATAAAAGTGGAAAATTTCCATTATCTAATTCCGCTATTCCACAAACCTTTTGCTATCTGTTATATATTTTCTTCTCTGTCCACTGAGAGAGGCTAGAAGTAATGAAATTCCAGCAGCAACTCTTTCCTTCAGTCCTTTATCAAAATATATTCATTATTTATTTTTGTGGTTTGATTTCTGGCTTCTCCAATTTATTTATTTATTGTCTATTATGTATTCAGTACAATGATATCTTGATTAATGTAGCTTTATTTTAAATCTTATGGTAGTTTGAGTTCTGCAACTTTATCTTCTTTTTTTGTCTCACAATAAGTTTAGAATGAGTTAATCTATATCTAACAAACAGCCTGAAATATATATCTAACAAACAGTTGGAATTTTATTGGGATTACATTAAATCTACAGACAATGAATTAATCTCATAACAATAGTGAATCATCTGATTCAATAAACAGAATCTGTTTATTTTGTCCTTTAATTTTTATTGTTTTATAGTTTTTCTCATTTACAAATTTGGTGTACTTGGTTAGATGTTTGCATAAATATTAGACATAAAATATACTGTTTTAAATTTCACAGACAGAGAGGGACATAGCTAGACAAAGAGAGAGGGCTTCTGTCTGCTGATTCAGGCCCAAGATGCATGCAAGTACAAGACCATGAACCAGGAATACTATTTAGGTCTCCCTCAGGGGTAGAAAGACTCCAAAAACTTGAACATCACCAGTGCCAAACAAGTTGGCATCAATGTGGGACCTGAAGCCAGGTAGTCCATTGTGAGACATAGGTATCTTTTTTTTTTTTTTAAGTTCCTGCATTCTTTTTTTTGTTTTGTTTTTTTGTTTTTTTGACAGATAGAGTTAGTGAGAGAGAGAGACAGAGAGAAAGAGAGAAAGGTCTTCCCTCTGCTGTTTTACCCCCCAAATGGCCACCACAGCCAGAGCTACTCTGATCTGAAGCCAGGAGCCAGGTGCTTCGTCCTGGTCTCCCATGTGGGTGCAGGTCCCAAGCACTTGGGCCACCCTCCACTGCACTCCCAGGCCACAGCAGAGAGCTGGACTAGAAGAGGAGCAGCCGGGACAGAATCCAGTGCCCACAAGGGATACTGGCACCACAGGCAGAGGATTAGCCAAGTGAGCCACAGCGCCAGTACAGAGACATAGGTATCTTAACCATTAGGCTAATCATTCACCCCAAAGAAATATTTTAAAAAGGCAATTTTCCACATCTGAGGTTCCCTTTGAAAATAATTATTTCTTACACCTAAACACCTAATATGACCAATCCAGAATAATATATTGTGTGATTCTTTTTCTGCCTCCTTAAGCAACAGCCAATTGACATAAGCATCTTCATTACATTTTTCTGGAGAAGCTTAATGTTGATATGTCCTCTTTTCCTAATAGTGGACAACCTGACAGAGGTGACTTACATTATGCCCATGTAGTTTAATTACAATAATTGGGTTTAAACCATAGATGATAATAAGTCATATTAATTAATAAGTTAATTTTGCTATATATAAATTATGTATGTATAGTATATAACATGATGCTATGAAATATGAACTTATAGTGGAATGGTCAATCAACCTAACATTTCTATGTCTTCACACTATTGACTCCCTGTTCCAGAATATTCCAATGCAATTACCTCTTGCTCATTTATTACATCAAAACAAATCACTGAGTCAACTCTCCATTAAAATATTTTGAAAGTATTTTTTCAGAAGGCATAATCCAAGTTTAGTTCACACACACACACACACACACATGCGTGCACACACATACATATATTTTTAAACATACATGATTTATACACATGAGTATATTCACACATAAAAATTACAACCACTTGTGATTCTTCTAATAGTATTTAACTTCAGTTTTGTTGTGGTGGTGGAATGTTTTCTAGTTTTAAAAATACAAGCCAGCAAATGTATCTCAGGCACTCATTTTCAGATATTAAAATAATTTTATGTGATCAAAATTATGTGTGTTTATACACACACATGCCTAACCTTTTTAGAAGGAAAAGAAAAATTCAAAATCCAAAAAAATTGCCTCTCCTTTTTATAATTTTTAAAAGGCATTAGTTCAAAGTAAAAACAGGAAAAAACTCTGAAAATTTTATTTTAATTATAAAAGTTGTTCTAGAGTGATTTATAAAGCTAAATTGTTTTTATATTTTCCCCATTCATTTACTATATGAATAAATAACAAGCATAATATAAACATAAAGCCTAGCCATAGGTCACTATATTCTCCAGGGAAAGCTGAAAGCTTTTATTTTATTAAAGTTTTCCGTAGCTCTGCAATTCACCAAGATGAATGCAGCAATGCAGATGGAATTCAGGCAATGCAGATGGAATATAGTCAATAGGAAGTAGTCAAGAGCTGTTCCTCTTATCACTTAATGTGATTCTCTGAGGATTTTATTTTTAGGCTCTAGGCTCCTTCCAAACACTTTTGTGCAATCTTCTCTGAGCTTTGTGTCTGCTTTATGAACTTTTCACTTCATCTTTGGAACAACTAATCTATTCTTATTTGCCTGATGAAAACTGCTATTAAAGGAAATTAAGCTGTCTGTGAACCAATAAGAATGACTGTGGTTTTACTTTTGATCTCTAAGAAACACTGGACTATTTCATTTCTAACGCCTAGGTTTGATACATGAATATAAAAATATTTATCACAACAATGATGTCTGAAATTGAGTTTCAAAGAAATAAAATGATACAATTTATTTCTCAAGATGCATGTCTAAAAATTTTGAATAAAACACAGTTGGTAAAAGCCTACATTAGATGAACGAATTGTTTGATGTGATAAATTTCAAAGCTGGTTTTTATTGATAGCACAAATTTTAAAGACAGTAGGAAATGAGGTGAGTCATTAGTCTGATAATGACTTTTATTTCCCTTTCCCTCAGAATTAGCATCAAAGTAAAAGTGCAACCATGTAAGGATTGTAGACGTAAAGGCCAGCATTGTGGCAGAGTGGGTTAAGCTTCTGCCTGTGATGCCATCATCCCATATGGGAAAGTCAGCTTGAATCCCTGTTGCTCCACATCTACTACAACTTTCTGCTAATCTGTGTGAGGCAGTAGCAGAAAGTGTCCCAAATACTTAGGTTTCTGCCTCCAATGGAATTCTTGTTTCCTGGCTTCACCCTGGCCCGGATCTGTAAAGCTAAAAAAGATGTAAGAGTTTAGAACTCTAAAAATTTTGGAGAAATTAATTTATGGATGTTAGACGCTTCCCCAGTAAGAGTTAATTAACAACTTTTTCTCCATTAGTTATTACAGCAATTGTGCTGACCAGGCCATTGAGATTTTTGTTTGATCATAAAATATAAGGATCCATCTTGATTCACTAAAACATCACTCAGATCTCCCACAGATGTTAATAAACCACCAGTAAGCCCTATAATTTAATGAGAATCTACAATAACGTGGTAACTACATGATTCCCATATGAATATCTATAAAGGATAGGACACTATCAAAAATAAATCCATCTTATAGGTACAGCAATTGCTTGGTAATGAACCTGCAGAGCCCTGAAGCTCATGAAAATGAGCTGGTGGAAAGGATGGTGATGGGTTTAATGACTTCCGCTGAGTGGCTTTTAGAGAAGATAAACACACTGGGAAATGGGCTTTAAAATGTACCAAGGAGACATTTTGGTTTACTGAACATAGGTTTTACTTTTATAGGATTTTTGAAATCAGTGTTTGTAAAGACAAAATGGACAATTATGACTGAACCTTTCTCTAAACACATTTTCCAAAGGGGCAACATTTATTGCTAATAGGTTTTAATTTCCTATATTTTCAAAGCTATTACATGCAATGTTCCCTAACAAAGAAAATGTAGATTTGGAGTCCTTTTTATTCTCATTTTAGTGTTGTTGTTCAGTGTAATTAGCATCAAGAAATCTTGGCCAGTGTCTCAAAGTGTAAACTTAAAAAAAAATAAGAAATTAATTAGATTGGCTTTAAGGTTTCAGCTAGAGGAAAACAGTATTTCCTTTGGAACATTCTACAAAGTTAAACACCATACAAAATGCCATAAGTAATGTATCTCACAGTACCATAACAACTGACTATACATTTTTTTTAGTCAGTAAGAACATACCATTTTGTTTCACTGAATGTTTCCATTTGTATAATTTGACTTGCACAAATACAATATTTTGATGTTTGCACTATTGTTTTTAAAATAATTATGGATGTGATCACTATAAAATGTATCTAATCTATTTTTAAATTTTTATTTATTTTTTGAAAAGCAGAGTTTCATAGAGAAGATGAGAGAATATCTTCCATCCACAGATTTTCTTCTTAAACACCTATAGCAACCTTCACTGGATCAGGGTGAAGCCAGGAGCCAGTAATTACATCATAGTCTCTCATTCGTGTAGCAGGTGCCCAAGTAATTAAATCATTATCTGCTAGCTCCCAGCATATGCATTAGTAGGAAGCTAGTTGGGGAGCAGAGATAAGAATGTATTCCAGGTTTTCTGATATGGATGAAACCATCACAAATGGTAGCTTAACTTTTTTTATCTTGGCATCTAACCCATATCCAATTTTTAAAAAGCCATCCTACTTTGGGAACAGAGCTGTAGCGCAATGGGTTAAAGTACTGCCCTCCAGTATCCTAAATGAGTCTTGATGATTCAGCACCCTGCTAATATGCCTAGGAAAGTAGTGGAAGTCAAAGTACTTGATCCTATGCCACCCACAAGAGTCACCTGGATGGAGTTCCAGGCTCCTGGCTTCTGCTTGGCCCAGCCCTAGATGTTGCAAGCACTGGGCAGTGAACCAGAGAGTGGAAGATTCCCTCTCTCTCTCTGGCTTTTCTCCCTCCCTCTTTTTCTCCCTTTCTCTATCCATTTCTCAGTAATCCTACATTCCAAATAAATGGAATAAATGTTTTTATAAAGCCATTCTAGTTTACAGAGGCAACTTAGTACAAGTTTCTCCTTCCAGTCCCCTCATGTTCCATTTGAAAGAAACATGTTAGTAAAGTACAAGAAAAATAAAACCATGTGATAAAAAGAAACAGAGTCTGGTTGACTAGTTGACTAGTAATCTGTGGAGATTTCTGTAATAGCAGAAAGCAACTTGATTAAAAAAAAAAACATGAAAATATTCATGAAAGGAAGAGAGTGGGGAAAGTTGATCTGGGATGTAGTTCCATAGCTATCCATAGATTGGTGGGGCACTTGAGTAAATACTGAGTCTTTCTCATATGGACTAAAAATAGTCAGCCTTTTATACCTGTAGCCCATTTAGTCAATAAACATGGGATGTCTTGAGTAGGGCATGTCCTTAGGGAGTGCTACTCTGGAGCTAGGGTTGCCTTGGAAGGAAACAGCAGAAGAGCTGTCTGCTGATATCTGTACCAGGAGCTGAACACCAGCTTCTTCTTGTAGGCAACATAGACCATGCATATTTGTTTTTCACACACTGGTGCTTTATAAAACAGGTCTGGAGGCAAGAATTGAAACTAGCCAAAGAGACCATTACACTAAACGATATAAGCCAGGCACACAGAAAGATAAACATTACAGAATCACAAATGAAACTCAGAAGCAGAGAGTAGAATGGGGGGTAGAAGAGGCTCTAGGGGTGTCATTGATAGAAGTGGGCTGGGTGGATGGCACAAACTTTCAGTTAGAAAGGAGGAATAGTTGTTTAAGATCTATTGCACAGGATAGGGACTAGAGTTAATAATATTGTACTACATATCTCAAAATTGATAAGAGAATACATTTCAGATGTTTCTCCCCACACACATGGGCACCCGCACACACATGGCTAGAATGTGATAAGGAAAGCAAGCGAGTGATAAAGGTAGATAAGCACTTGGGCCATCCTCCTCTGCACTCCCGGGCCACAGCAGAGAGCTGGCCTGGAAGAGGGTCAACCCGGACAGAATCTGGCAGCCATTGGAGGGTGTAGCAACGGCAAAGGAAGACCTTTCTCTCTGTCTCTCTCTCTCACTGTCCACTCTGCCTGTCAAAAAAATAAAAAAAAAAAGGAAGATAAGCAATGTCAGATGACACATTACCACTTCTTGAACTGTAAATGAGGCAGCCAATCTGTGTAAGCTAGAGTGTCTGCACAGTTGTTTGTCTTTTCTTCCTTGGCTTTATTTATTTCATGTTTCTTGTTCTTATCTTGTTTCCTTTTCTTCTCCTTTTGTTTACATTCCATTTCCATTATTTACCATTGGTTTAATTTGCTATTGTTTTTACTGCTTCTTAAGATAGAAGCTAAGATTGTTTTTTTTTTTTCTTTTTCTAAGATGGACATTTGAAGCTGTTGGATATCATGAGATGAATTCCACAAATTTTCACATGTTGCTTTAATTTCACTTATGTTTAAATAATTTCTAGTTTTCTTTTCATTTTTAATAAAGTCACATGATGTTTAAAAGTAAATTTCTTTTAATTAGTTTCAAAGCACATTGCCTTTAGTTTTACTTTCCTCTTTAAATTTGTTGTGACCAGTGGATGATTTTGGTCCCGTGACATTTACTTATTTTTTTAAAAAATTATTTATTTATTTGAGAGACAGAGAGATCCTGAGAGAGACTGAGAGACCCCATTTGCTGGTCCATTCCTTGAATTCCACAACGGCTGGGAATGGTCCAGTGCCAAAATGAGAGCTGGTATCTTGATGCAAGTCTCTCACGTGGGTGGCAGGAACCCAATTACTTGGGCCATCACTGCGGCCTCTGAGAGTGTGTGTATCAGGACTGGGATCAGGAGTCAAATCCAGGCACTCAGAAGAGCAATATGGGTATCTTTACTAGGCTAAGTGTCCATTCCCTGTGGCATTTATGGAGACTAATTCTCTGCCTCTGTACATGGTCTATCTGGGTGAATTCATATGCACATATAAAGGACTTGTATTCTTCCATTTGGGGTGTTATATTCTATAAATATCAGGTGACATAAGCTACCAGAGACTGTTATTCAAATAGTACATATTTGTTCCTTTTTGTCTAATTTGTCTAATTTGTCTAATTCTATGAATTACTGTGAGTTGAATGTTAAAATCTTCAAAATATTACCGCAGGTTTGCTGGGTACTCCTTTCAGACTCTTAGTTTTGTTTTATATGGTCTGACCTTCTCTATTATATGTCTACAAATTTAGGATTGGTGTGCCTCTAAAGTACTTTTATGTACTTTATATATTTTTTAAACTTATTTATTTTCATTTTATTGGGAAGACAGAGACAGAAAGATCTTTTATGTGTTTGTTCACTCCCCAAATGCCTACTAAAGCCTAAGTTGGCCGAGTTTGAAGACAGGAGCCAGGAACAAATCTAAGTTTACTATGCGGGTGGCAGGGACCCAATTATTGAATCATCACCACTTTCTCTCAATGTATACATTAGCAGGAAGCTGGAATTGGAAATGGAGCTAGGACTTACTCATTGGATCTCTAATATATGGGCTGAAAGAATCCCAAGCAGCATCTTACCTGCTGCATCATTTCATATCCCATACACTACCTTATTGTTTTCAATTTTTCATATTACTGCTACTCATGCACTCAAAATACACCTATGGACACAGTTAGTGTTTGCTTTATTATCAAATTGGGCAACTAATGCCCTATTTAATAAAAGAATTTAGTAAGTTTGTATTTTATATAAACAGAATTGAGTCTATGATTTAGATACAATTTAGATATTTATTTTCTATTTTCACATCTTTTGAACTTTTTCTTCCTCTTAACTTTTTAATCCATTTTCCTAATTATTGATTTTCTATTTTTTTAAAGACAGAGAGAAAGATCTTCCATCCACTGGTTCACTCCCCAAATGGCTGCAATGGCTGGAGCTGGGATGATCCAAAGCCAACAGCCAGGAGCTTCTTCTGGTCTCCCACAGAGATGCAGGAACCCAAACACTTGGGCCATCTTTCACTGCTTTCCCAGGCGATAGCAGGGAGCTGGATCAGAAGAGGAGCAGCCAGGACTAGAGCCAATGCACATATGGGATGCAGGCACTGCAGGTGGAGGTTTGGTCCACTCTGCCTCAGGGCTGGCTGGTTGACTTTCTAGATAAACCTCTTCCAGTCATATTTACTGGTTGCTAAAGAGAATAACATACACATGTTTTAGTCATCAGAGTCTGTTTCCTAGTAATATTATTTTACTTCACAATATATGCGAGTATTTTTTTATTTTTCTTCTCCTGTATTCTAGATGTATGTATATTATAAACCGCATAAATAAACTGTATTTATATTATTATCATTTTGGTTTACATTATTTTCAATAATAACCTGTAAATTATAATATATGTATGCACATATATTAAAGTCATATATTTAATTTTAATAATAGACACTCCACGTTTAATCTTTCTAGTGCATTTCATCCTGTTTTGCTGATCTCAGTCCACAAGATAAATTCATGGCTATAGTTTAATTAATTAATTCTATGATGACCAATGTTTCCTTAATTCCCTAAATTAAAATGTTAATGGTAATATGCAGTGGAAATCTTATCTCTCCTTTGTATACTTCAGACATAATTTGGTTTAGTTAAAGAACAGCTTCATAAAGTGAAGCAGTGTGAGAATCTGGGTACTTGTTAAACATTTACCAAGGTTCAAGTGTTTGCAAAGTGTGATAAGCACACACATGCCCATGAACTTCATTGTCTAGGTTATTCATGACTCCAGCTTCTACCTTTTGTAATGGTCTGGGGATCGAATATCTAAACAAAATGCATTCATAAGAACAAAGTGAGGGGGAATGCAAGCATGTCAGTTGAATGGGAGAAAATATTAAATATACTTTTAAAATAGAGGAAAATAATTTTAATGTAACTTATTCCATATACAGATCTTGGAAAATGAGCAGGTGGAAAAAAAGGTTGGTTCTTGAAGCAGGTATAACAGAATATGCAAGTTACCTGAGAAACTAGTTAAATTCTGTCTCTCATTTCTGGCTTTCAATAGCCTTGTCTAGTAAACGTGATAGTGTTCATTATCAATGTACAGAAAATAAAGATAGTTTGAAGAAGTAGAAGTTATGATTATCAGATTTCCTCTGTTTGAAGGGGAAAGGGAAGCAGAATCAGATGAACAAGTGTTCAAAATGAAAGCCATCATTTGCAGAATACCTAAATTCTACCACAAAGCACATTGAGATTTAAGCCAACATGACTTGGCATTCTCAACTGGGGAAACACACTCTTGTTCAAATTGAGAGTAATACAATATTTATTAGACCAAGAGCTAGATTTTTCATATCAACTCTCATCTTTTTCTGTTATGAGAATCAGGAGCCTGGCATTCAGTTTCCTTTTACTCAGCTATTTGAGGGTATGTAGTTCCATAATGCCATACTGTGGGCTTCTAATTTGGGGTAATTCTATGCCTTTTTCCAAAGCAACATCTCCTTTCCAGAGGTATCTTATTACATTGGCAACCATGTATGCATTCTTGAATTAATCTATTCTCTTCACCTCTGATGACCTAAAGGTTGGCCCCGTGGTCATTGAACATTCCTTTAGCATTTCCTTTTACTTTATCTGTGTTTTCTTTATTAAGTTATCTTAATAAGTATTTATTGAGATAATTCAATTTACTTTAATCATCATTTTTGCGTATTTCATTGGTTTCATATGATGGATAGAATATTGTCAAAACAATTCTAAGAAACTGAATGTACAGATTGAGTTACTTGTATCTTTGACAAAATGGTACACTTTAATCAGATGAGTGACAACCTCACAATTACTAAAATTACCACTGTGTGACAAAGGATAGCACTCTGTCAGAGGACCAATCACAGAAATCAAAGCCTGTGGCATTGATCACACTCCAGTAGGGATGATCATAAGGATTGCTCTATGGTTCTTCTGAGATCAGAAGAGATCAGGAACATTCTGGATGATATGGCTGTAGTTTCTTAAAGTCTCTAGAGAGCATGCATGGGGGTGAATGAATAAGTATAAAACTTGAAGAGCCTTTATGCTAAGTTTGAGAAATGCGAAACTCTGAAATATGGGATGGAGACATTTGGGCAGATAAAGATAAGGTAGAGGGTTTGAACTCTCATATCTTCCTGAAATCAATGAAAGTAATATTTTCTTGATGTCTGCAACACATCCTTTTTTTCAAAGTCCAGCTATCTTCTGAATTATAAATTGCAGTGATAGTATCTGGTCTAATGTCTTCACTGGAGGACTCCAGTTCTCTTTAACAGCCTCCTCTCTATTTTACCTTTTCTCCAATCCTATGATAGGAGTCAGATCTACCACACCCCAGAGTGTAAGGTACAATGTCTAATCCTATAGACAACCTCCTATATACATAAAGAGTGGAAGACATTTATTGCAAGTAGGTCATGTTATGGAAGTGGAGTCTTGGTATGAAATATGAAACAGGATGCTTCCATCTGGTATGATGTATGACATGAATACAGTGGCTCACACATATGATTCTAGAATCAGTGTGTTATCTTGATCTTCAGAGAATAATTCATAATAGGTTAGGTCCATAGATGAGTTCTAGACCTAAGTGTGGCTTACAGAAAATTACATTGACATGTCAAAATGTTCCCGACAAATACAGGAGTCTGAAAGTTTTGGTGATGTTTGTTTTGGGGTAAATGAATTATGTGTAGCAATGCAGTTGCCCCTTATTTACTCTATGGAAGAGTAGGAATACACATGTTTTGTCAAGGGGTCAAGGAATGTTTTGATGAGGCTCCATCTTGCTTGTTAAATGTTATCATTACTCTTCTTCAGGATGAGCATAATGGTGGGAGATGATAAAGTCATACAGGGCTACCTGATTTCAAGGGAATAATATCAGTCCAGAGTGACAGAAGCCATCACATATAGAAAGTCAGGACAGAGTACTAATTTGACTGCTTTGGCAAACAGAGGTCATGTGTGATGGCTGATTGAATAAAATATCTCTTGGTATGTAAAAGACTGGTAGACTAAAGGAATGTCACTTGATTTATATAAAGGAAAATGTAGGGTGTGTGTGTGTGTGTGTGTGTGTGACAGAGAGACAGAGAGAGAGAAAGAGAGAGAGAGAGAGAGAGAATATGTTTCTAGTCACCATGTCACCATTGTGGACAGCCACATCATTTCCCCAGTTACAAGTCCATATAGACAATTTGTGTAATTAAAAAACAAATACTCTCAAAAAAGGATCCCTAATGTGGAGTTTCCTATGTGAAACTTTAAGCTAGCCTTCAAATATAGATGTAAGACTATTAACCATGATGATCGTACATTGGCAATAAGGAAATCTGGAAGGGGTTATGCACAGTAGTTCTGATATAAAAGCTGCCAAAGCTAAAATAGCATCAAGGTGCACTAAAAGGGGAATTGCAGATGCCTGTTTGACTCAATCGGACTGTGAGTTCCCTGAGGATCTATCTGTATGATTTTCCTCCATTTCCAGACTGGACAATGGAAATAGATCCTATAAGAAGTAGAATGAAGTGAGTGCTTTACTATAAAGAGCCCTGAATCTGTCACTCACACACTCACCTTTAGTCCCATCCCAACAAGAAAGCATGCCAAAAAGGGGGAGTTGCATTCTTAGACAGGATACCAGAGACTAGCATTACTGTTAAGAACTTTGAAGATTGATTTTGGAGGATTGTTACTAATTCCCCAGTTAAGTAACCTGTATGACTTGTGCAAAAGCAGAGAGGTTTGAATGATTACTAAGGAGTATTGCAAATGTAGTCACTGGGGCAAAGGAAAGAAGGTGACTAGGAGAAGAAAAGGGATAGGATGCACTGAGTATTCTCTTCTCTTTCCCCCAATATCTTTTCTCCCTCTTCATAACCCTGTTCTGTGCCATTAGACTAAATAGCAGCTCTTGCCCTTTTGTACCTGGAAGAGTATTGGAAAATGGAAGAAAAGGTATTTTTCCATGTTTGGCTCATTTTACTTAACACAATATTTTCATATTCCATTACTCTGTGGAGAATGACAGAATTTCATTAATTTTTATGGCTGAAATGACAATGACAAATTACATCATCTCAATTAAAATAGCTTTTATCAATTTGACAAAAAATTAACAACTACTTACCAGGAGTGAATAATGTGCAACTCTTTCTTATAGACTATTGGTGGGATTGTAAATTAGGGTTGTCATTATGAAAAATAGAATATAAATTCTTTAAATATCTAGAAAAGTATATCTCCACATAATGGCACAATTATAGCAATGTGAATATAACCAACAGAAAAAAATCAACCTACCAAAGAGATATTCATGCTGCCTCCCCACAATCCCCAAATTTTTTTTTTAAAGATTTATTTATTTATTTGAGTCAGAGTTACACAGAGAGAAGAGAGGCAGAGAGAGAGAAGTCTTCCATTCGATGGTTCATTCCCCAACTGGCTTCAATGGCCGGACCTGTGCTGATCTGAAGCCAAAAGCCAGAATCTTACTCCAGGTCTCCCACATGGGGGCAGGGGCCCAAGGACTTGTGCCATCTTCTGCTGCTTTCCCAGGACTAGAACCAGCACCCATATGGGATGCTGGCACTTCAGGCCAGGGCTTTAACCCACTTCGTCACAGCACCAGCCCCATTATATTATATCACTATTCACAGTAGTCAAGATATGGACTTAACCAAAGTGTTGATCAGCAGAAGAATGGATAAAGACAATGTGATGTATACACCAAATCCATTCACTACCTGAAAATCAGGTGGTCGGATCAGGATCAGGTGGTCAGGGTTCACACAAATAAATCCAATGCAGTAAAAGTAAATCAAGATCTCTACCCAGATTCAAGTAACTAACCAAACATTTTTGAATTTTGGCAAAAGTATGCTATGTACTTGTGAAATTTACTAAAGATAATTGTTGCTGTGGATTTGTTCTGAGAAGAGAAGCATGGTGGGGGCAAGAGGCATGGAGCCACGACACAGACACTGGGAGTCCAGTGAAAGTGGGCTAAAAGTGAGCAGCCTGCAGAATCGTTTATTTCAGTTGGTGCAGCAGCTTATAAAGCTGAGGCAGCCAATCCAGTCAAGGGGCGGTTTATGCCCTAAGCAATCACTGCCTGTTGCCAGGCAGGCTTCTTTTCAGTTGAGCTTTGAAGCAATTTCCTGAGTAACTGACACTCACTTGCCAGGGCCATCTTGGTATGGCCTTCTCATTCCACCACAGATAATATGAAATATGAATGGAAATAATGTATCAGTGGTATGGGTCTGTGATGATCTTACAATTATGGGATAACTAATACTGTTCATCTCTAATGAGTTTCAGGAGCACACCAATATTAGAGAGCAACTCTGTTAGGAAAAAAATAATAACCAAAAAAACCACCTCAAAAAAAAAAAAAGGAAAAGGCCATCTCAAAAATAGAATGGGGAGACAGATAAGAAAAAATAACAAATGAAAATTATCAGAAATTGTTGGCCGGCACCGTGGCTCAACAGGCTAATCCTCCGCCTTGCGGCGCCGGCACACCGGGTTCTAGTCCCGGTCGGGGCGCCGGATTCTGTCCCGGTTGCCCCTCTTCCAGGCCAGCCCTCTGCTGTGGCCCAGGAGTGCAGTGGAGGATGGCCCAAGTGCTTGGGCCCTGCACCCCATGGGAGACCAGGAAAAGCACCTAGTGCCTGGCTCCTGCCATCGGATGAGCGCGGTGCACCGGCCGCAGCGCACCATCCGCAGCAGCCATTGAAGGGTGAACCAACGGCAAAGGAAGACCTTTCTCTCTGTCTCTCTCTCTCACTGTCCACTCTGCCTGTCAAAAAAAAAAAAAAAAGAAATTGTTTAAAATTGAATGCAAAATATCTAGTTTTTAATTTAAACTCCTAAGTCAGATGTCTTAACTAGAATCAGGTCTAACTTCATTTTAAGTATTTTATTTTTGTTAATACAAAGTGAGCAGATTCTTTGTAATTCAGAGTTAAAATTCTAAGAATATAATAATACTTACCTCCCCCTCTTCCTTCCTTCATTCCTTCCATTTTTCTTTCTTTCGTTCTCTCTCTATCTCTTTTCCTTCCTTCCTTCCTTCTTTCCTTTCTTCCTTCCTTCCTTCCTTCCTCCTTCCTTCCTTCCTCCTTCCTTCTTTCCTTCCTTCCTTTCTTCTTTCTTTCTATTTTTGTTATAACATATTTTTAATGTATTTTATAGTCACAGGCTTACTGATAGAATGATCAGAGCTTCTGATGAGTTGAAGGTAGATCTAGGAAAATAAAGTTGTTCATGCATCACACAGGCATTTCTGACACAAGATAGTCCTCTAAATGAGGTTGGTAGAGTTCCTTACATAATACAGACCTTTGCATTATAAAACATTTGCATTTTGTATGACATAAAATGACATAGTTCAAGAGGTGTTTCTCAGAGAGCTATTCCTCCTAGAACCATAGATAGTGATCTTATATACTGGATAGCATACTTCAGCTGGGGACATCATAAACCAGAATTTCCAAAATAGGATATGTTTCTTTGAGTAAACATTATAATCTATTTTCTTGTTAAGGTTAATTGACAGGAAGATTATACCAGATCCTGCGACTTCTTATTTAATTTTTCCTAGATACATTACTTTGGTAGAAAGAGTAAATGCATTACAGGCCAACTGTTTAAAGTCCGTCCCTTAGAACATTAAAAATAAATAGATATATTAAGAGTTGGTCATTAGATCTTTCTTTGTTGACTGCGCAAAAATTTAACAGTATAAGATTCAGCTCTATAGATCTAGTTATACTAGGCTAGAATACAATATAAGCTAGAGCATAATATTGAAACATGAGATTATTTTTCATAGAAATTACTCCTAAGTAAACAAAATGTGCAGTGCTTAGTGGAAGGATAAAACAGTCTAATTTTATACATCTTTAAAATGTAAAGCTGGGTTGGTGCCGTGGCTCACTTGGTTAATCCTCCGTCTGTGGTGCCAGCATCCCATATGTGCACTGGGTTCTAGTCCCAATTGTTCCTCTTCCAGTCCAGCTTTCTGCTGTGGCCCAGGAGGCAGTGGAAGATGGCCCAAGTGCTTGGGCCCCTGCACTCACATGGGAGACCAGGAGGAAGCATTTGGCTCCTGGCTTCAGATAGGCGCAGCACCGGCCGTAGCAGTCACTTGGGGAGTGAACCAATGGAAGGAAGACCTTTCTCTCTGTCTCTTTGTCTCACTGTCTAACTCTACCTGTCAAACAAATTAAAAAAAGTAAAGCTACGATTCCAGATCCAGATACGATTGAGAAAACATATACAGGGAGATTTCAAAAAGTTCATTACAATCTTAAATTCAAAGATGTTTATGTTAGTGGAAAAATGTTGAGATCAAGCATTTTTTCATAGTATGTATTCTCTATGGAATTTTAGAGTCTCCTCCTATCTTTCTTTAATTTCCACTTAATTAGAAATCTGAACAGAATGCAAGTGTAGCTATTGGAAAGGAATATATGAGCTGACAGATCAGAGTACAAAATGTGATTTGAAGTACAATGTAAGAAGTTGACTGTACCATTCTCCTCCCACTGGCATCCAAAATCCAGAAGTGAGTACTCTGGAGTAGAGATAGAGTAAAATCCAGAAGAACTTCCCTGGGCCTGGCTTCAGGAGTAATAAAGAGGACTCTATAATCCCAGTTCATCATAACAGCATTATTTTGCCACAGCACTACATTTATTCTGCAAGACAAGAAGGCGCTTTCTTTAAGAACAATAGAAACTAAACCAAACAAACCAACCAAACCAAAGTCAAACTTGAAAAGGCCACTCTCGCCGAAGAGATATACTGATATCAAATACTACAGAATATTTCAGGCAAACATCCAAAACAGTATGTGTTATCCCAACTGATTGCTGAACTCTTAAAAAATAACGCAAGTCACTCTGGCCTCAGAAACAGCCCTTAAGGCATTCGGATCTGGCTCAAGAGCCCATGAGAATATTTTAGGCATGGAAAGCTAAGACACTCTGGAAAAAACAGAAGACCTAAATGAAAGATCTCTGCGAGTGAGATCCCAGTGGAAAGAACGGGGCCATCAAAGAAGGAGGTACCTTTCTCTGAAGGGAGGAGAGAACTTCCACTTTGACTATGGCCCTGTGGGAATAAGATCGAAGTCGGCTAACCCTAAAGGCTTCCATAGCCTCGGCAACTCATGACCAGAGCCTAGGGAGATTACTGACGCCATAAACAAGAGTGTCAAATTGTTAAATCAACATCAGGAGTCACTGTGTACTTACGTCTCATGAGGGATCTGTCCTTAATGTGTTATCCAATGTGAAGTGATGCTATTACTAGTACTGAAACAGTATTTTTACACTTTGTGTTTCTGAGTGGGTGCAAACTGATGAAATCCTTACATAGTATATATTGAATCGATCTTCTGTATATAAAGATAATTGCAAATGAAAAAAAAAATCTTGGTGTTAAACTGGAAATTGCATAGACAATTAATCAATTTTTTTAAAAAAAAATCATGTAGGATCTCTGCCCTTAATGTGCTGTACATTGTGAATTAATACTATAACTAGTACTCCAACAGTATTATCATTTTGTGTCTCTATGCGAGGGCAAACCGTTGAAATCTTTACGTAATATGTACTAAATTGATCTTCTGTGTATAAAGAGAATTGAAAATGAATCTTGATGTGAACAGAAGGGGAGAGGGAGCGGGAAAGGGGAGGGTGGGGGGAGGGAGGGAAGTTGTGGGGGGGGGAGCCATTGTGAAAAAAAAATAAAAAAAAAAGAAATCTATAGGCAACAAACAAAAAAAATAACGCAAGTCATGCATGCAATGTGAGGTGATCAACATGTTTCTTTGCTGATTAAAGATTTATTTATTTACTTATTTGAAAGGAAGAGTGACTGTGTGTGTGTGTGTGTGTGTGTGTGTAGAAGAGAGAAAGAGATTGTCTATCTGTTGATCCCCTCTCCAAATGGTCACAATAGCCTTGCTGGGCTAGTTTGAAACCAGGAGCCAAGAGTTCTATCCTGGTATCTCCTGGGGGTGGCAGACACATTAGCAGGGAGCCCCATGGGAAGCACAGTGTCTGGGATTCAAATTCACACTCCAAATGGAATGAAAGAGTCCCAAGTGGCCACGGAACCCACTGTACCAGAACACTTGCACCTCTGACATGTGTTTCAGTCAGGTCTCTGAAAAATCAAAGGTATATAATGATGATTCCGTGTTTTTGTTGCTGAGCATGTTCTCATCTATTGGAATAGTGGAAGAAACATAAGAAAATAACAAGTTTGGAGCATATAAATCACACTGCAATAATCCACATCACACTCCTTGGCAGGACATTTCTCTAGGTTGTCTGGGATCACCCAGTCCCCCTGGCCACCTGTTACTCATAGGGCTCAGGAATATCTGTGGAATGAGTGTGGGAATACAATGTGCTGAAAGGGGGAGCTGGGGCTGACCAGAATGACCTGGAATCCTTTCCATTCTCCAGCAAGGGCAGGGTGTTCTTCAGTGCTTTAGCCCAGGGAGTAATGTGGCCCTGCTCTTCAGAGTCCCTCTTCTGCAGTGCAAGCTAGACACTTGCAGTGTAGAGTCCAAATTCCCTGAGCAGCTTCCTGAGATGCGGGATACTGGCTTCTAGTGTGTGCTGGGCTGCTCTTGTCCTTTTCTGTGTAATAAATCTGCTTCATGTAAGTGTGTTAAGCAGATTCTGACTCCTAACTCATGCAAGCTACTATCCAGTGTACAGTGAACTGCTTCCCAGTCATATGAAGCTTAGAAAGCAATGAAGAGGCATGCATTTCAGAGGGAGAATAGAGGAAAAATAGGACTAGCAGGCTGCAGGCTATCTTATCCTAGTATTCTATGAAAGAGCTAAAATTTATATATGATTTCAAATGTTAATATAGATTTTTCCCAACTTCCATTTAGGATAGAAAAATCTAGAAAGAACATCACTCTAATCGTTAGTGGAAAAAGGTCATAAAATCAATGGAACCATAGCTTTTCTTATTCTCATCAGAAACGTGAAGTGACAGAGCACACAACTGACCTGAAATTTAAGAAAGAGATTCACCGTTAAGAAGAGATGTGAATGTAAGTTTCTGTTACTTGAGGCAGCCAGTGTCTGCTATGCAAACTGGTAAGAATATTACAGCTAAAATGCTTAATAGCTGTTCAAAACTGAGGGTGGACTTGGCATAAGCACAGAGATGCTAAAGCATAAAGCACATTGGAATAGTGAATAGTTGAGGGGATGAAATGATACTTTCTACAATGAATACAAGTATAGAAGCATTAGATTTTACCCCTCAACTTTATGTAACCGTTGCTGTATTATTATTTGTACATTTAAATTTGTCAATTAAAAAATGAAGTAAAAGTTTTAAAAGTCAAAGCAAAACACGGCGAAGAGAAACAGGGGGATTTATACCTGTCTACAGGCTTCGAACAGTGTATCTCACTGGAGAAGCTGATCCCAAGGCAGGAGGTGAAAGAATGCCCCCTACAAGTCACGGTCTAGGAAGCCTAGGAATAGCCCTGCAGTGACTGGGAGGCACCTCGTTTCTTCTCCCTTAACTTTCCCGTAGAACCAAAGCTTCCCTGGGGCAGGATGGTCAGGCCAGCCACACACAAGGCACAGGTGAAATCCATTAGAACTGGAGGAATGAAATAGAAAGAGAAACTTCTAACATTGGCAGCCAGTACCTAGCACACTTCCCACTGGCAGAGGTGGAATTTATCAAGTTGCCCTCATTCTTAACACCATGGGATGGACAAGTATATCTGAAATAAGAGATGAGTTATGAAATGGCATGGTATGTGACAAAAAAGTGTGTGTGCCATTGTAGAACAAGAAACTAGAAAGTGAACACCTCTGAGATGCAAGACTACAGAGACAAATATCAGATGCAAGCAAGTGGAGAACTGTTGAGTAAATCAGACAACCCAGTCATATAATGTCACAAAATCACTACAAAACTCAACCTTTGAGTAGTTTAGTCAACTCTTCACACTACAGGCCTACCAGAGGAAGGTCTACCACACTGTAAAGAAAATAGTTGCTTAATGTGTGAAAGCCTCTTAGATGACATGCATGAGCACATGGAGGAGTTCAGGATGGCATCTAAAACTGTGGAGGCAGATGGACTGGAACAGAAGTATATGCTAACATTCCCCAATGGTACTTTCTGTAATGATGACAATGCGATGCAAACCTTCCCTGTCGTATACAGCAGCCTTAGGCCTAAGTGGTTACTGAGCACATGTAAAATAGCTAGTAGCAATAAATAACTGCACATTCAATTTTATTTAATTAATTTAAATTTAGGAGTGATTGTTTGGCCTAGTGGTTAAAACATCCATGGAATGCACCCTTAACATATCCCAGTGCCTGGGTGCTTGTTCCGGCTCCATTTCCAATTCTAGCCTCCTTGGGCTGGCTTTAGCTCAGCGGTTCCTTCGTCTACTGAATCAGACCTAGTCACCAATTCTAGCTTCCTATTAATGCACACCCTCTGAGACAGTAGGCTATGACCCAAGTACTTGGGTCCTGCCACCATGAGGATGACCCAGATTGAATTCTCAGCTCCTGGTCCATCTCCAGCTGTTTGGGGCATCTCTCTCTCTCTCTCTCTCTCTCTCTCTCCCTCTCCCTCTCCCTCTCCCTCTCCCTCTCATTCTCCATCCCCTATTGTGTGTGTGTGTGTATGCGTGTGTGCTTTCTGCCTCTTAGATTAAGCAGCAGATCAATTTTTTAATTTAAAATAAAAATGTTTAAATGTAAATAGCCATGTATGGCTAATGGCTCCTACATTAGACAACTCAAGATACCATTTTCTTTTGAAAAAATCACTACTTCCCCAATTAAGTTTCCTCTGCTTAAGAACCTAGGAATCAATTGTGTCTAATTAGATTGTTCACAGAAGTTAAATGAAAAAGTGAAAATTGACCTTTATCTCAGTAGGTAACAGGATGTATTTATTCTCTTGTTTCACATGAATTTAAGAAGGAGTTTGCAGAATAAATCGGGGAACTTTTGAATATATACTAGTTTGTAAAAACGGCAAAAACAACTTCACCAAAGGTCATGGCCATCACCTCTTACTCCCCACCTTGCCCTGCCCCCTGTGCATGGAATAAAAACAACCACGAAACATTGATATATGCTGTATCTGCTTTCTATCCTTATGGTATTTTCTTAAAATATCTTTGAAGTATAATGGTTTTATTTTTTGTTGTTTTACGCCATTTTGGTAAACCAATGCAGTGGCAAATATATTGTAAAATGTTGCTTGTATTTTGGTTTAATTTTGGAAGGTAATTTACCTAAGAATTATTTGCAGACATTACAAAGTAAATATAGAAACATATTTCATTGGTGTAGAAAATGATCTTTCTTTTCTAGCTAGAGATCATTTCTTTTTTCCTTAAGCAGTTTACATTTCCTTGAGTAGAAAAACAAAAGGTGAAAGAATTTCACAAAAAAAATCAACAATAAACAGAAACTATTAGAAAACAAGTGTGTTTTCTAAGAACAAGAAACATTAGCCGATTTTTAAAAATATCTAACATCATTTTACTTTTTGTTTCATTTTCCAATGGTGTGTGTGTGTATGCAGTACCTAGATAGCAGGGGTAAACTAAATGCACATGGCTGTATATCCAATACTGTATCTTTAAAAAAGCATTTTTTCTATATCTATAATGTATATCAGGCTTGTGAGATAATTTCTGGAACTGTTTCATGTACTGTATTTATAATTTAATGATAATTGAGATTACATATCCAAGTGTATACCAGACATCTTTTGGGTTAGATCTTAAAGTTCTGATATCACGAAATGTTTCATTCATATCTCACTTTATTAAATGTGCCGCATGCTATCTCAGTCTCATAGTTCAATTATGCATGTAGAACAGCAAATGTTGGGCAAGTTCACAAGATTTTAGTCTTGGGAAAATATTTTAGAGACAATTTTATTCACATGCTTGTCTGTAGCATAAGCCACACAGTTTTCATAGATAAGTATTTTAGCTTATATGTACATCTACTCATACTAAATGAAACAAAATAAATAAGATTCTTTATTACTCTACCATTGTCTGCAAAAAAACAGGATGTCCAGATACCTCCTTGTTAGTCAGCATCTCTTGTGCAAACCTTATCTCACTTCCCTCCTATTCTTATACATGAATAACAATTTTCTGTCATAAGTCAAACAAATATACATGTGTTATTAAAAATTTTAATGATAATAATGGTACTGGCACAGTCTTATCAAAGTAGGTCACCAAATAATCAAGTAGTGCCAACCACAAATATATCATTTATCCCACTGTATCGGTATACACCAACTTGATATCAGTCTTCAGATGTAGAAATTATTTGGCAAAGGAGAAAAACATACGGAAATAATTTTAAATGTTATTTATTTGATAAGAATAGAGAGACAGAGACAGAGAGAGAGGACTGCAGTTTTACTCCCCAAATGGCTACAACGGTGCAAGCCAGGGAAGGAACACCTTCTGGGTCTCCCACATGGGTGGCTGGAATTGAATACTTGGGCCATCCTCTGCTGCCTTCCCAGGTGCATTAGCAGTAAACTGAATCGGAAGTGGATTAGGCAGAACTTGAACTGGCATAATGATATGGGATGCCAGCATTAGAACTAATGGCTTAACCTCCTGCATCACAACACTAGCCCATGTAGAAATAATTTTCAAATAACAATGTATTGTGTGTAAAAGCATGGCATTTAATTGCATAAAACATTATAACAAGATATCATTCTCAGTTTTATCAATATTAGGACACAGATGTGCAAAATTAAGTTAATTTCATGAAAGTAACCTCGGAAGGTAGAATCACAAGATAAATTTAGTTAAAGTTCAATCGTGAATTGATTCATCAAGTGTAGAACTGCCTATGAAGTAAAAGAATCAGTAAAATCTTATAAAAGTAAAAAATCAAATAGGATATATTTTCTTTTGGCAGTGTGGTTTTATTCAAAGACATTTGGAACTGGTTATGGAGTAAGGAGACTTGTCACCAGCATATGTGTAAATATTTTTCCCTGCAGGGTAGAAGATTTGGAAGGAAAGGTGTTTCCTTCACAGTAAAGGTCGACGATCACTCCTAAAATCAGACAGAGGATACTTCCACAAATGCAGCATGCGGGAGGACATGTCTGCAGATTTGGAACTGTGTCACTGCACCCAGACTATTCTTGTCATCACGCTGTGCTTTGTTCTCTCTAGCCAAGCCCTGTATCACTTCCTCTCCCCAAGGAAATGCCTAGTCTCAGCTACCAAGGCCAGTATCCAATCATTCCTTCAGTGAACCACTCCTCATTCTGCCTCTGACCAGCAGCCCCATAGTCTCCTGCCTCATGATCCCCAATGCTTTCTGCTCGTGGATCTTACAAATATGTCTTTATCATAAATTTGTTTGGTATAGTTGCTGCCTTAGCATCCATTTTCAGGCCTTACATAAACCCAGCTATATCCTATCATCGTTGCCCTTCACTTCCCCACTCCATGTGGCTATTTGCAATATAGTTTGTTTGCTCCTCTCTCCACACCCTTCAACTCTTTACCATATATAGCTGAAAGTTCAACATTAGAATAACATAGATAAAAATCTCCTCTTTGTGCAGCACATGTTTCCTTAAACTGGTCAACCCACAGACTCCTCAAGATCCCCTAAAGGATAATGCCCAGGGACAGTAAAAAGTCCTCATCCCACAGGTCTTTCACTATCTCTCTTCTCTGTTCCCAGCACTGGTTGAGTAATATGCTGCCTCTGGACTTTCTGTGTGTCTTCATGTGCTCCCCTCTTCTCTGAGGATCTGTAACACAATGCTTACTCCGTGTGACTTAAGCTATCTCCTCTGGGTCACACCTGATCAACACACACCAGCAGAAATCTAGTAGACAGTAGTTATCCTTGTAGGAACATTCTAGACACTGGTCAGACAAGAGCCACAATATAAATACATTTGCTGCAAGAGGGCCTCTGAGTCACAAGAGGGAGACCTGGGCAGCAGGCAAGGTATCTGCCAGGAGACATGCTTTAAGCATCTGCAACCACCTCCCCTGGGGTCTTACCAGACAGAGAATGAATTTATATCCCCTTTCCAGAGAGAAACTGAAAGCGCAAACTGGAAGAAAAATGTATCATCCTTGTTAAACTTACTCCTATTGTCAATTTTCACTGTATTATTAGTTTCTTATAAATTTACTCATAATTATTAGTTTTTCAGAAATTTACTTAAAAAATACATTTCTACGTGTGTTTATATATGTGTGCATGTGTATGTGTATATATAAAATATGTAATTGGAATTTAAGCATTAAAATTCAATGACCTCACAATATACTAACATCTTTAAAGACATGCATTAATTTTAAAATGTAACACAACTATAAGAGTTTATAATTGGTATCCACATTTTAAAAGCTTTCAAAATAAGGCTAAACACGAGACTGGTGTGATGGTTTAGCAGCTTAAGTTGCAGCCTATGACACTGGCATCCCATATGGGCATGGGTTTGAGTCCTGGTTGTTCCACTTCCAACCTAGCGCCCTTCTAGTGCTCCTCAGAAATCAGCAGAAGACAGCCCCGGGTGTCTGAACCGCTGTACCCATGTTGGAAATGTGGAAAAAGCTCCTGGCTTCCAGCTTTGGCCAGGGCTCGCCCCAGACATTGTGGCCATGTGGAAGGTATACCAGCAGGTGGCACCATGAGTAACACTGGCAAAGTTCCTATAAAAATGAATAAGTTGAGAATTGATTGAAATAAAATTGATGGGCTTTTTTGTATTTCATTTATGTAGATGGTCTTTATGAAATGTGAAAACACTAAGTTATTTCATTATAAAATAGAGATTCAGTTATATATTATGGAAAGCCCAGATTTGAGGAGTATCTGAAATAATTTCAAAATCTGCCACTAGTTAATTGTGCATGGTAGTTGCTAATGAAATACCTTCCACAACTGAAAACTTGAAGGGGCCGGCGCCATGGCTCACTTGGTTAATCCTCCACCTGCAGCGCCGGTATTCCATATGGGCGCTGGGTTCTAGTCCCAATTGCTCCTCTTCCAGCCCAGCTCTCTGCTGTGGCCCGGGAGGGCAGTGGAGAATGGCCCAAGTGCTTGGGCTTCCACACCTGCATGGGAGACCAGGAAGAAGCACCTGGCCCCTGGCTTTGGATCTGTGCAGCGCTGGCCGCAGCGGCCATCTGGGGAGTGAAGCAACGGAAGGAAGACCTTTCCCTCTGTCTCTCTCTCTCTCTCATTGTCTGTAATTCTACTTGTCAAATAAATAAAATAAAATAAAGAAAATTTGAATAAGTATTTTAAAAACTTCAAGATGAGTTGACAAATGCCATGGCAGAAGTCTAGATCTTCATTTTTTTATTAAAGATTTATTTTATTTATTTGAAACGCAGAGTGACAGAGAGACAGAGAGTGGGTCTTCCATCCCCTGGTTCACTCCCCAATTGGCTCCAACAATCAGTTCCGAGTCAGGGTCGGTGCCAGCAGCCATGAACACCATCCAAGTCTCCTATGTGGGTGGCAGGAGCCCAAGGACTTGAGTCATCGTCCACAGCTTTCCCAGACAATTTACCAGGGAGCTGGATCAGAAGTGAAGCAGCAGTGGCTCAAATAACTGCTCTGAGAGGGGATGCCATTGTTGCAAGCGTGGCTTAACCCACTGTATCACAATGCTGGCCCTAGATCACATTAAAGTAGAGATTAGACCCTTAGGATGAGCAGTATAATTATTCTTATGCCAAATTATCTTTCTTTGAAGTAGTTAAACTACACTGATAATTTTGTTGCCAGAACTGAGTCTGGCTGGTACTACCTAGAGCTATTTGCTGGGCTCTAAGATTAGATTTTTATGACTGCAAAAATACTCACTGTCTCAGACTGGAGAGTATCATTTCAGTACCATTATATTCAACCAAGCAATATCTGAATGAATCAGTTTTGTAATATGAGCCAACTCTAGATCTTTCAAGCCAGAAGAGCTAGCTAGGAAATAACATTTTGTAACAGAATCAGTCAGAAGGAAAACAACCCATCAGGTGGGAGGCATCCCAAAGCAATTACTGCAAAATCTCCACCTGGCTGAGTGAATAATCATTTTAGACACAATCAAAAATGTTGATATTATCCCTCATTGACTAATGATTCCATTAGAGCTGAGAGGCTAAAAACAAATGAAAAGTGATTCAGTTTATATTTCAAACTATTAATGCAAGCAAATACCTTCACCGACTATCATAACATCAAAATCAGATATTGGATACAAATGGCTTTCACCAGGTGAATATTGTGGCTGTCAGCTATTTGACTTTATTTCTAGACTCCTTCCCCCCTCCAAGATTGGCAAAATGTTTCTTTCTTTCCAGTTCAAATAGAGCCCTTATTTCTACTCATGTTAAGTTTATATGCTTCCTTTATGATGCTTAGTGCAAAGTATTATTTTCTTTTATTTATTAGAGTCAGATTTCTATATATCTATATCATCCATATGAGAGAGAGGGAGAGAGAGAGAGAGAGAGAGAGAGAGAGAGAGAGAGAGACTAATAGAACTCTCATCTTCTCTTCCTTCTGAAATATCTGCAACTGTCAGGACTATGTTGAGCTGAAACCAGGAGCTGGTAATGTAATACAAGTTTCCCACGTGGGTGGAAGAGATTCAATTACTTGAACCATTGCCTGCTTCCTCGCAGGGTCTACACTGAGAGGAGGCTAGACTCACATATCAAACCCAGGCGCTCTATAATGATTTTAAATGCAGGCATCTTAACCACAATGCCAAAAGCTTGCCACAGAAAGTGATTTTTAATAAAAATAAACATATTTGCTCTTAAGCAAATATAGTCTCCAGAAAATGTCATTATTATTAATAGAAGCAAAAATAAATAAAGAAATCATTCAGTTTCACATTTTTGAAGCTTATCAATATCATCCTGCAGGCAAGCAGCTAGATAAAGCCATTCTGAGTTATATTCACCTTTCCTGGTATTGCTTTACGCCCTTAACTGTATTTGTCCTAGGGCAGAATTTAAATGAATCATCCAATATTGGTTAACAAAATGATAAAACAATCAAGTCCTAGGATAATTCCTACTTTTACCTTAAATATAATGAGAGCAAAAACATTATTTAAATTATTAGAGTTTGCCAGAAAAGTCCCAAAATAGTTTATATATTTGTATATAATATATATTATGTGTATCTTGACCTTGAGAAACATAAAGTCCTAATAGACTTTCATAATGTGCTAAATCAAGGAGTTTGTTTCATTTTTACATGTTTAAATACAAACT
Source organism: Sylvilagus floridanus (assembly GCA_949820135.1). Lineage (NCBI taxonomy): Eukaryota > Metazoa > Chordata > Mammalia > Lagomorpha > Leporidae > Sylvilagus > Sylvilagus floridanus. The sequence goes on along the minus strand of OX463236.1, from coordinate 27,952,478 downwards.
TAATTCCATTAAATATTGTATATGACATGTTTTTCTCACATATAAAAGTGGGAATAACAAATGTACACTAAGTTTATTACATCATACGTTACAAACCATTGCCAAGCTTTTTATGTAGTGTGTTTTTGTATGAATCAATCACTCAATTGTAGATCTTTGATGTGCTATGTCAAATTCTCACCAGGTCAATTGCTTCCTCTCTCTGCTCTTTCTTGCCCAACATGTCATCCATAAATAATGATGGTAATTATATTAACAATAATAAGTGAGAAGAGTTTATGGATGTAGACAGGTCTCTCAGAGATAGTGAACAAGGGAATATTGATACTGTCCATTTTCAAAAGACCACTAATAATGAATACCTGCTTCCCCCCAAAAAGGCTCAGAGCAACACACAGAGGGATTGAATACATAGAGATGCTGAGAAGAAGAACTGTCATTGGAACCCCGGGGTTTGATATCTGAGAATGAGACACTTGCAGCAAAGCAAAATTCATCAACGCAGGGCCTTGTTTTTCTAGGGTATTAAGTAGGCACCTCATGCATTACTACTAACTGCTATGTTCTGAGTGTGACCTCAAATGCTCATGTCCTGGAAGCTTGGTTTTTAGTATGGTGATGCTGAGAGATGTTGAACCTTTAAAAGGTGGGGCCAGTATGAGGTAGTTGAGCTGCCTGGAGCATAAATGCAGATCTGAGAGACCTTAATGAGTTCCTAGGGCAGTAAATTGTAAATGAGCAAGTCTGTCCCCACATCCCTCAGGCCCCCTCCTTCACCGCATGTTCTCTTCCCCTCACACATACTTATACCATGGTGCTGTCCACCATGAGGTGATGTGGCCAGAAGACCCCACAAGAGCTAAGCAGAACCCAGTGCTATGCTCTTAAGCTTGTGGAACTATGAGCTAAATAAATCTTTTTCCTTTATAAACTACCCATCCTTGGATATTTTGTTATGGAAACAGAAAGCAGACTAAAACATTAGCCCTTCATATTCAATAAGGAAAATTATGAAACAGCAGTGCCAGTCGTTTTGAAGGCATATAAACTGATATCAATTAATTGTATAATTCTAAAGCATTTAGATGTATAAAATATTATGTAAGCTGCACATTCTTCAACATTTAAGTCATCATATTTGACATGATAATTTCATTAAAGAAGTATCTAAGCTTGCCATTCTTATTTTAGTATTTACAATGGATTACCTGATTACATGATACTTGGGGATTGAACACATCCAACCTGCTTAAGATATTTTCACCCACCTAAAGGTGGAGGAAAATGATTACAGATTATTGCTATTTTTTAATAAGCAATGCACAATTCCCAATGTGACACCAAATCCTATGACTGAAAAAGTGCATTAGACCTTTGCTGACAACATGATGTACTTTCAGACTCACAGGCAGCGAAGCTTTTGAAACCAGCTCTGCAGCCGCCTAGGAAGGCTTACCTCATTCCGATGACTCCCTGCAGTCTAAACACTGTCATTGCAGGCTGTTCTGAACATAGCCTTGGGTACCAAAATGAAGAAGGGCATTTTCTAGGCCTCATGCTGTGCCGGGAAGGAGAGAGGTTAATATTTCCCCTCACCCGTGAGGATCTGCAGTCCAGTGTCTTCGATACAGAGACAATCGGGAACAGGGAGCAATACTGGGAATGATTCTCTCCCTTCCCTCTGTGAACAGTGTGGGGACTGTGTCTAAAAGAGTTGGATGATTTAGCTCGGAAACAGGGTAAAAGATTACACTCCTTACTATTTTTCTCCTCTTTGCTGATTAAAGCCCATCTTCTACCCCCAAGGCAACAACTTGTCTTTGAGATTAAATTCTGTGTTCTCTCTGGGGAAACACAAACACTAACTTGATCTTTATTTAGCAGTATGTTCTAAAGTGCAGCACGTGTGCACCATCACAATGACTTGATAACAGCTCTCAGCACCCACAGAGAATAACACAACTGCTGATATCTGAGTCGTCAGGTTACTATCATATCCATTTATTTCTTTATTCAGTAGTTCAGTCAGACTTCGGAACCATCATTTGGCAAAAATTAACTACCCGCCAGACACACAGGTTTTTGGGAATAGCATGTAGACAGCATATGGTTCTTGTCTTCCAGGAGTTTAGATTACAGAGAAGGCAAATGTCTGAATATATTATCATAAAACAACTCATAAGTGCAATGTTTGGAGTATTGAGGAAATAGATCCTGAAACAAAGATTTCTAAATCTTTAAATCCTATTCTACATAAGGCATGAATTGTGTGTGTGTGAGAGAGAGAGAGAGAGAGAAAGAGAGAGAGAGAGAGAAATACAGAGAGACAGAGAGAGAAAGAAGAAATATTGAGGAAAATAAAAGGCTTCTACTTGAGCATTTTTGCGTAAAATCTCAAGGTAGACTCTTAAACAATGACACTTGGAAAATAAAGTGGACATCTCTTTGTAATGGTATGGGTCCAATTACCTCCAGGAAGCAAATAAGGATGGAAGGATTCTTTTCACTTCGTTTATTAAAAAAATGCACTTGGATTTAAGCCCCATATGTTTCAACCCAGTAATGATGAGAAAGAAGTCAGCCCAGGAATACCATCACACAGGGAAAATGCAAACACAGAGAACCAGGAAACGTTGCCCCTTGTCTTACATAGCTTTGGTTCAGTTGCTGCTCTGAGACATTGGGGAGAAAGTGGACACCCAGCCCCAGAATCTTTTATTTCTTAGTTCTTGGTGAAACAAGGATATAAAGACACAGGTAGGGTAATAAAGGAGAAAGAGAAGACGAGAGAGGCTGAAGAGAAGAGACATGAAGGGAGAAGGGGATAGCAGGGCAGAGAGAGGGAGAGAGACTGAGCCTCCTCAGATGGGAGCATCCTGAAACCTTCCCATTTCTAGGTAAAAATCAAGTCTTTTGGGAGGTAATATAAGAACCTAGCATGTTACTTGACTGATTCACAATTATCCCTACCTATTTTGGAATAGAATGATGTAGGAGTTGGGGAGAGAATATGTTAAGGTCCCAGAAAGCCTATAAGTTGTAACAGAAACATCTGCAAAACACTGTGATGACTTAGGGTGATAAAGAATTTAAACTGATTTTGAATGAGGCGATTAAAGAAGGTTCTATAATGCAGCAACATTTCAAAACAAGCACACATTATATGTCCACAGATCTCTTAAAAACAGCTTTGAGGGGCCAGTGGTGTGGTGTAGCAGGTAAAGCTGTTGCCTGTAATTCTGGCATCCCATATGGGCACCAGTTCGAGTCCCAGCTGCTCCACTTCTGATCAAGCTTTCTGCTACAGCCTGGGAAAGCAGTAGAAGACCCAAGTCCTTGGGCCCCTGCACCAGCACTGGAGACAGGAGGAGGCTCCTACCTAGCTCATGGCTTTGGATTGACCCAACTCCAACTATTGCAGCCATCGGGGAGTGAACCAGTGGATGGAAGACCTCTCTCTCTCTCTCTCTCTCTCTCTCTCTCTGTCTCTTTCTCTCTCTCTCTCTGCCTCTGCCTCTCTGTAATTCTTTCAAATAAATAAATCTTTAAAACATTTTTCTAAATAAAAAACAGCTTTGATCATCTCAGCAATCAGACGCTGCGAACTATAAATCTCCGTGAATCAGTTAAGTAGTGCACTTGCACTGCACTTTACAACAGCTTTTGCATCATCACTTAAAGATGCACTCATATTAAAAAAAAAAAAAGATTTGCTTGATGAAGGTAATAAAAGATTCAGCAACTTGATCCAGAAAGCCGTGAATTGTGGTACACAGTTGGAAAATGCTATCTTATCCTTGAATTGATTTTTATTTATTTGCATTCGTATTAAAATTTTCTCACTGTAGCTTGAAATAGCTGTGTGTTTTACTAAATGGGACCCAGAAGGCTGCTTAGAAGTGCTTTGGAAACACAGTGTAGGCTGTGAGAGAACCTTAACAACTCCCTTCGTTCTGCTTTCTGATCCGGCCACCTGGACACTGCTCTATGTGTAGCTGGAGTGGAGCATAAACAGAAGCTAGACTTGGAAGCAGAGCATCTCAGTTCACACCTATCCTCTGCCTTACTGGGTTTAGAAATTGACCAAGTCATGACATTTCTCTATACACTTTTTCAGTCATTATAATCATCAAAGGAAACAAGATACAATTCTGTATCCTCATAAGCTGTAATAGTAATAGGAAAGAAAATTAACATTTTCGAATTTCTAAAATTAAGATGGTATTAAGCAATTAAGACGGCATTAAGCAAAGCTATTTGGAAAAGATGACATTAAAAATATGTTACTTTCAAGTCTCTCTTGCTAGGTGTAACTGAATGTCTATTTTCATGATTGACATTTCACTTATTCAATAAATACAGTCCTATACATTAGTGCTAAATAGTAGAAGAGATGAAGAAAAAGCAGGGAAGCATATCCACAATGATTGCAAATTCTTGTGAATTCTAATGAAACACAAAATTCTATACATCATGGCATTGAATTAAATTGGATTTTGGCTTACAATTTTTATTATATATGCCTCATACATATAGTTTAAATTCATTTATTTATTAAAAATGCAGATCAACAGAGAGAGAGAGAGAGAGCTTGCGTCTCCTAATTCACCCACCAAATTCACTGCCGAAATGCCTGCAACAGCCAGGCCTAAGTCAGGCCATTCAGTAACCCAGAATTCCACTGGATCTTCTCCAAGGAAAGGTGGGGCCCAATACTTGGACCATGACTTGCTGCCTCCCAGAACAGCATGAGCACAGAGTTGGATCCCAAACAAGCACAGATTCAGAGTGGGACATTTTGACATGGGATGTGGCTTAGCAAGAAGTGGCTTAATTGTTATGTCCCAATACCCACTCTTGCCCATGTACTTCTAAGACAATAATTTTTTTTATTTATTTTACCTACTTGAGAGAACAACAGAGAGATGAAGAGAGAGAGAGAGAGTGAGAGAGAGAGAGAGAATCTCTCATTTGTTTGTTCACTCACCAAATGCCCACGACAGCCAAGCCTGGGCCAGGCTAAAGTGAGTCCACAGGAACTCAATTTGAATCTCATATGTGGATGGCAGGAACGAACCATCTGAGTCAATAATGCTGAATCTCATTATCAGAAAGTTGGGATGGAAATAGAGGCAAGATTGAACCCAGGTACCTTGTTAGGGGATGAGGGCATGCCAATCAAGCCCTTAATCCACCAAGCCAAAATGCTCTCCCCAATAGTTATTTTTAAAGAAGAGAAAGATACTTAAATGGGTAGGAGCCTCTCAGAAATTAGCAAAATATAATAAGCAAGAAATAATTATGGAATTATGATTACCATATGCTAATAAATTTTTGATAATTTAAGAAAAAATAAATTTGCAGATTTATTTATTTGAATGACAGAGTTACACATAAAAAGGAGAGAGTGAGAGACAGAGAGAGAGAGAGATCTTCCAAATGGTTGCAGTGGTCAAGGCTGGGGTAGGCCAAAGCTAGGAGTTTCTTCTGGGTCTCCCAAATTGGTATAGGAGTCATCTACCTCTGCTTTCCCAGGCACATTAGCAGAGAACTGGATCAGAAGTGCAGCAGTAAGGGCTGCAACCAGCATCTAAATGGGGTGTGGGCACTGAAGGTGATGGCTTTAACCCACAACACCAGTCACTAGACAAAGTAGTTTAAATAACTTCTAATCAATTTTATGTATATTATAGAAACATTATGCTAAACATTAAAATTATGAAGCTATTTGACAACTCATTTTTAAAAACAAGGCTTCTCATTTTATCAGAAATTTTAAAGTATTTAGAAATAAGACAAAATAATAGCAGATATTTAACAGTTAAAATTTACATAAGAATTTCTAAACTCATCCTTTCTTATATGAAATCCTCGCTCCATCTCAAATTTATTCAACGCATGTTTATGAGAAGGTACTATGATCAGGCACATGCAACTGTGAACAAAAAGATCAAAACAGGTAAGTTGTGTGGTATGTTAATTGATAGGGATGGGAATTTGACTTAGCAGTTAAAATGTTGGTGTCCCACATAGGAGTACGTGAGTTACATACTGAGTTCCTGCTCTTCATTTGAGCTTGTTGCCAATGCAAAGCCCGGAGGACAGTGGTGATGGATTAAATATGAAAAGAGCCTACCATATCACAAGTGCCAGTTCAAGTCCAAGCAGCTCTACTTCTGACCCAGCTCCCTGCTAATGTGCCTGGGGAAGGCAGTGGATGGATGAAGACCCATTGCTGAGGCTGCCGCCACACATGTAGGAGATGAAGATGGAGTTACTGGCTCCTTTCTTCAGCTTGGCTCTTACCAGGGTATTACAGCTATTTGGGAAATAAATCAGTGGATGGAAATCTCTCTCTCTCTTTCTCTCCTTCCCCCTCTATGCCAGTCTCTTTCAAAAAAATAATTCTTAAAAAAAGAAAGACAATTGGAAATAATAAAGGTAAAAGAGGATGAGGGTAGTGAGTTTTCAGAGCAGGTATAGGGAGAAATTTAAACTAGGACAGTCACTAAAAGCATTAACAGAAGCCTATCGTCAAAATCATCAGGTACTTTCACAGATGCATTTTGGGTTTTGTTTCATTAGACCATTATTTGTTTTAAAGATTTATTTGAATGATAAAGTTACAGAGAGAGGGAGAGACAGAGATAGAGGTCCTCCATCTGCTGGTTCACTCCCCCAATTGGCCACAATGGCCAGAGCCAGGCCACTTTTGCAACCCATGCATCTAAGGATCTTCAAAAATTCGTGAAAAGTGTGTTATGAAGGAAAATTGTGCATATATGCCATATATATACATAAAATATATCAAAACTATTATTCGAATATATAGTATTTCAGTGCTAGGAAACAGGGTGCTATTTCAGCATTACTTTAAGTACTATAGAAAGTGTCCTTTTTTGTAGTAAACAATTAAAAATAAAATATTTTGAAGATTTTTATTTATTTTTGAAATAATTACAAAGAGAAAGAGAGATGTCTTCCATCTACTGGTTCACTCCCCCGATGTCTGCAACAGCCAGGGCTGAGCCAGGCAAAAGCCAGGAGCCAGGCATTTCATCTAGGTCTCCCATGTCGGTAGCAGGGTCCCACCCACTTGGGTCTCTTCCGCTACTTTTCTCAGGCGATTAACAGAAAGCTGGAAGGATAGGAATTGGCACCCGTATGGGATGCCAGTATCTCAGACTGCAGCTTTACCCACTACACCACAATGCTGGCCCCAAAATAAAATTTATGATATAAGTTTCTGCTCAGGTACAATCCACTATTTAGCCCTTACTAATAGACATGCATGTTATTATATTCTCATATGCATAGTTTTGTATTAATATCTGAGAGTCACTTTCTGTGTAGTTATAACAATCTCTATAATTTCTCATAGATGAGAGATAATTAATTAGCACTTGCTCTACTAACTTTGTAGATAAGTTCAATTTGGAACTCTACTATAGGTATGAGCATTAGAAACTAAGTTAATAATTTATTCCTGGTCTCATAATCATTTGATGGCTTTTCCATTCAGAATACATTTGTTAGCAATGAAGTATATACCCAGATTCAAATTCCTAGTTTTCTATAATGCCAAAGTAAATTTTTATAGATAGCATTATGTGAAATGTTTAATCTACTAATGGCAAAATTAGGTTGTGAAGGTTATTTCCTTCTTTAGTACAGAGATATAAATATAAATGAATAAATTGTGAGTTTTTAAGCTCTGAGATTGGTTTTCAATATTAAAAGAGCCTAAATGACCTACAAAATTCAGTTCAAGGTTCATCTGTTTACTCAGTCTATTGCCTGAGGGAGTGTTGAAGGAGAAAATTTATTTGAAAAGAAAATTAGATAATCACTGGGGGGAGCTGATTGAATGCTGACAAAGTGTCAGCAAGTTGCTTCTTTAATTTATGGTTTTAATCAACGAAAGTTGGTCAGAACTCAGAAATGCACACATACTTTAACCAATACACCAAGTTTCATAAGGCTCAGCACTGACTTTTGATCAACTAAAATATTAATGCTACATTCTATGGCAATTCATTCATTCATGAAATAATTATTCAGCATCTGCTATATGCAGGGGTTAGGAGATCTCTGATTGCTCCGTAGGTTCATAATGCAGTGAGGATGCACAGCAGTTGTTTTTATTTTGAAGGATGTCAAGGTAGACTTTCCAGAAGAAATGGTATCTGTGCTTAGTTTCAAAGGATAGGTAGAAATGAGCCAGGTGATATCAGCTGGTTAGGGTGGCCGACATATGAAGTCTATATTTCAGTCAGAGAAAATAGCAAGAATAAGGATGTGAGAAAGAATATAGCATATTCTGATTTCAGTGTGGCTTCTCTGAAGAAAGTGTGATGGCATGTGATTGATGCAGGAATACATTCCAGCCTTGTTCAGAGATTTAGAATATGCAGAGGTTGCACTAAAGGATTTTACTTATGAAATAAATAAGATTAGCGTTTCACAAAGATAGTTCCAACTATAAAGTAGAGAATGTATGGGATGGAAAATAACTAAAGACCAGAAGACCACAATATGGATGCAATAAAACACAGTAGTGGCACTTTGTACCTGGGCATTGAGGCTAAGACTGACAAACACAGGAAGGAATCATTGTGGGGCTGGCACCATGGTGCGCTAGGTTAATCCTCTGCCTGCAGTGCTGGCATCTCATATAGGTGTTGGTTTTAGTCCCAGTTGCCCCTCTTCCAGTCCAGCTCTCTGCTATGGCCTGGGAAAGCAGTAAAAGATGGCCCAAGTTCTTGGGCGCCTGCTCCCACAGGGGAGACCAGGAAGAAGCACCTGGCACCTGGCTTTGAATTGGTGCAGCGCAGATCTGGCGGTTGTGGCAACTTGGGGAGTGAACCAATGGAAGGAAGACTTTTCTCTCTGTCTCTGTCTCTCTCTGTCTCTCTGTCTGTCTCTCTCTCTCTGTAACTCTGCCTGTCAAATAAATAATAATAATTATAATTATAATAATAATAACAAAAGAAGGAATCATTGTAAAAATCATGTATGGGTTGTACATTTTTGTGTGGCAGATGTGGATGGGAACAAACAATTGTTGGCAAGAATAACAACAGTTCCTATGATTTTGAGAAGGAGTGAAAACTCCATTATTTGATATTAATTAGCTTTTCACTACTAAAACTAAATATATTGAAAGGACCTATTTGGGAAGGAAGCAGGTTTATTTTAATTCACACTTTTGGAGGTTTACAGTCAGGATTGAGTGATCCCATTAGTGTGATATCTGAATAAGGTGGTGAATGGCAAAAGACCATATCTCATAGAGAGACAGGGAGAGAGGGAGAAAGAGAGAGAAAGAGGGAGAGAGAGAGAGAGAGAGAGAGAAAGAAAGAGAGAGAGCAGTTAGTTCCTACTCAACCTTTTTAATCAGCTGTCTTGAAAGAATGACCTTCTGTAGGCACATTCCCTTTGACCTGAAAACTTCCTTCTGGGCCCACCTCCTGGACAACACAATTCAACCCTTCACCTTTAGGGCATTAACCATTAGCATTACTCCATTAAAAAATTTAGCACAGGACCTTGGGATCAAGTCCCCAATACCTGGTTCTTTGGGTGACCCTGCAACTATTATCCAAACCATAACACATACTAAGAAAGAAATCAGAACATGTCAGCAGTCATTCACTGCAACCTGTAAAGCTATGATAACAGGGCATTTTGCTTATCTGTAGACCTATTTTGGGAAAAAGGCACTGGTGACATTGAAATTATATCTTTAATTTTCACTTTCATAATCAATAATGTTTCTTAGCAATTTTGGTAAAATTTCTAATAAATTAGTTTGCTCATGTTTCAAATTGTGTTATATTTTCTTCTTATTAACATATGAGTTCTTTGTAAATCATGGATCAATGTCCTTTATCAAATATTATTTACCAAAAACTTTCCTAACATTCAAATAGCATTTGTGCCATGAAATTGTCTTGAAACATTTTCTAAAAATGATGTAGTCACAAATATGTTTATTTCTATATTCTCCATCCTGTTTTATTGTTTGAACACCAACACTTGTCCCAAAATGTCTGAGTACTATTACTTTTTTAATGGTTAAAATAAAATAGTTAAGTCCTCCAGCTTAGTCCTCTTTCAACAGCTTTTAGCTCTTTTCTCTCCTATCCTTTACTTTTCCATAAGACTTGAGGATTAGGTTGTGGATTTCTATTAAAAAGAAAATTCTATAGATATTTTGGTAAAGATTGCACTGAAATTTCAAATCAATCTAGGAGAGGATTAGTGTCATGTTTTTCACCTTATGAATTTTTAATGTGGTACTGTAGTTCTCTAATTTTTCATAGCAATATTATTTTACTTTATAAACACTGTACTTTTACTAAATTTATTGCTAGACACTTTATTCTCTTTTATTCTATTATGATTGCAATTGTTTTCTTAATGTAATTTCTGAATGTTTCTTGCTGGATGTAGAAATACAAAAGATATTTGCAAATTCATTTATATTGTCTGATTTTGGTTTTTGTTCTCTAATACTTTCTAATTATCTATATATATATAATTCTGCCATTTTCAAATGAGATTTATTTCTTTTCCTTCTATTATATGGTTTTTTTTTTCTTTTGCCTTATTTAACTGATAAAAACCTCACGTAAAACATGCAATCATGTGTTGACATGACATCCTCCTTTCTGATTGTGGATAAAGTAATCAGTATTTTAAATATTAATTATAGTGAAAACAGTGGTGTTGTCTGAAATGCCCTGAATGAAATGAAAGAAATGCCTGTGTGTATCAATTTTCCTGCAAATATAGAGTTATGTCAAACTTTGAAATCTTTGTCTAACAAATTGTTAAGAATGATATACTACTATAATTTTAAAGGTCTGTGACTACTTTAAAATTTGCTGTGTATGAATGAAACAGGCATCTTTTTTATTTGTTTATAGCTCTGCCCTATATTATGCTGAACTTTGGTCTTTTTTACATTTTATTTGTTTAACTCTTTATTTATTAAATTTTTGACAATAATGTAGATTAAAAATATGTTATCTCAAATGTAACAAAAATGGAATACTTGAAGTTAGTCCACTGTATTTTTTTACTTACTGATATATGATTTTGTCCTTTATTTTATGTTTATGGCATATTATTTTCAGTGGTTTTCTGATGTTAAGCCAACTTTCCTTCAACAGTTCATGTTGCATAATCCTTTTCATATTTTTTGAATTATTTACACTAATATCCAGTTGCATTTCTAGGTGATATTCTTCAGGGTTTTTGGACAGTAGTTTCGTGTTCTTGCAACATGTTTGGCTACAGAATCAATAGTATTGATTTAAAAGGAGTGACAGAAATTGATGGAAAAGAGGTCAGTGTTGCAGGGTGATACTGACCTCTTATGATGAATTGGCTGGGAAATGTTTACTCATTTATTAACTGAAAATGTTTTGGTGATTTGGTATTACTTGTCCTTCAAATGGTTGATGAAATTCACCAACTGAGCCAGCTGTGATTTTCTTTGTGTAAAGATTTTTAAGATTAATTTGATTGCTGAACACACAGTATAAATTTATTGTGTTTTTTGTGTCTCTGAGTTGGTTTTAAATGTGTTTTCTTTTAGAATTTATGTGCATATTGTCAAAGTTGTTTAATTTGTTCTCTTCTATACTCATAATATTCCTGATTGATTTGTTTAGTTAATATACTGACATTATGTATGTATTCTCCTTAATTTTATTTTTTCTACCTCATCCTAGTTTATTACATAATATTTTCAATTATTGATTTCCTTAAACATTTCCTATTTTTTCTGATGAAGTGATTTTTAAAAGTCTATAAATATTACATGGTTTTGCTATGTTACTTTTCTTTTTGCTTAGTACAAAATATTTGTCAATTTCTTGGTCTTTTCCATGTGTTTTCATGTTGTATTTTCCTTCCAAACATTTGGAGATTTTTCCAGCTTTTTTTTTTTCTGTCCCTAAATTTTAACTCTGTTAGATTAAGTTCATTGAAAATGCTTCTCTCAGAGCCAGCACTGTGAGGTGGTGGGTAAAACCGCCACCTGCATTGCCAGCATCCCATATGGGTGCTGGTTGAGTCTGGACAACTCCACTTCTGATCGAACTCTCTGCTGTGCCTTGACCCAAGTCCTAGGTAGTAGAACCCCGAAGAAGCTTCTTTCTCCTGGCTTTGAATCAATGCAGCTCCGACCTTTACGGCCAGTTGGGAAGTGAACCAGTGGATGGATAGAAGAACTCTCTCTCTCTCTCGCTCTCTCTCTCTCTCTCTCTGCCTCTGACTCTTTGTAACTCTGTCTCAAAATAATAAATAAATCTCTAAAAATTGCTTCTCTAGTCTTAATAAGTTTATTTCTGATTATTTGGTCAATTATTGAGAGACATGTTTTGAGATCACAGACAATTTATTTTTAACTATTTCTTTCCCCCTTTCCATTCTATTAGGTTTAATTCACATAGTTTGAAATATTTGTTAGGTATTATACTTATTTCCTGCTGGAGGAAAAGAGAAGCAGGTGTATATATTTTGTAACTAGTATATTGTCCTAATGACTTTACTATTTAATCTTATTTAATGTCACTATTTATGGCCTAGTAATATTATGTCTAAATAGAATTACATCTTTTAAAAAATACTTATTTGAAATTGAATACCAAGATGGCAGAATAAGGAGGGAGTTTACTTCTCTAAGCTAGGAGAAGATAGTTAAAAAACAATTGCAGAGAGTTCAATCTCAGGGAAGAGTTAAGGAGAAATCTGCAGCGGAAACTCCATGGAAGGAAAAGGGACACTGTGGCTCTACAAGGAGAATGTGGATGTGCAGCTTGAGCACAGATACAACACACGATCCTAGTGGTCAACAGCCTCAGTGCCAGCTTTTAAGAGTGACATGAGACCAGACTGCAGCAGCCCAAGCCACTAGTGATATAGTTTCAAGGAGAGCCTAGTGTGAATCTGGAATGGAGCTCTGTGGGGGACAGGGTACCCGCCAACCTAGAGGGAAAAGGGACATATTTCTCTCTCCCCATCCTCCTGACAATGGCTGTAACTGACGGAGGGAGGGCAGGTGTCATTTTGGACATATGTAATGGCTAAGCCAGCTTGTTTCCCCATGCCCAGCAATCAGCAGAGAAGAAATACCTGAGTCTGGCTGGGAGGATTGACAGGGTGTTGGGCACCAACATAACTGTGAGATTCTCTCAGCCATCCAACACATCACAAGCTCTGGAGCTCAGACTACCTCGGGGCACCCCCAGGCAGCAGGCTCTGGGAGTGTCTCTGCCACTCTGCAATTAGGATGGCCTGGCAGGGTGGAGTGGATCTTCAGCACTCTGCGACTGTGGGAGCCATGGGTGCTGGGGCTGTGGAAACACCGTGACAATGTGGGAGGAGGCAGGGTGTAGCTGCGTATCTGGGCAGAAGCTGCAGGTGGCTCCACATGACTGGGACCCCTGGTTGCCTGGGGTAGGTCATTGCAGAGGATCTGTGCTAACAGTGAGGACTGCATGGATCCTTTATGCCGTTCTTGTGGCAGTGTGATGAATATTGCACCCACTAGGGTTATAGCTCAGGAACTGATCATCTCAGAAGAGAGAAGGTGAGGATGAGACTACCACAGAGCTGATCAAGATCCCCCTTTGATAAAAATTAAAAAAGAGAGAGGAGATCTAGCATACCCAACTTGGTTGTCACCCTGGATACACACACCATCTTAGAGCACTGAACAGAGCTCCCTGGCCATACCCAGCAAAGGACCTGGGCATCACTGAAAGAGCAGACACTTCCCTAAGCCACAGAGGCATATGCAAAAGATAAAAGCCATAAGATTAAAAAAAAAAAAAAAGCCGGCCCTGCAGCTCAATAGGCTAATCCTCCGCCGGCACACCGGGTTCTAGTCCTGGTCAGGGCGCCAGATTCTGTCCCAGTTGCCCCTCTCCCAGGCCAGCTCTCTGCTATGGCCCTGGAGTGCAGTGGAGGATGGCCTTCACCCGCATGAGAGACCAGGAGAAGCACCTGACTCCTGGCTTCAGATCAGCACAGTGTGTGGGCCGCAGCGCGCTGGCCATGGTGGCCATTGGAGGCTGAACCAACGGCAAAAAGGAAGACCTTTCTCTCTGTCTCTCTCTCTCTCTCTCACTATCCACTCTGCCTGTCAAAATAAATAAATAAATAAATAAATAAAACAAATATCTCCAAAAATGCTTTAAAATAAATGCCAATATCCAAGAAACAAGAATAAGGACAACATCATGTATCCAGAGGAACACAACAATGAATAGATAGATGAAATGCCAGAAATGGAATCCAAAAGATTAGTCACAAGATTACTAAGAAGCAATCAGAAACAAATCCACAAATCAAAGAAATCCATACAAGGCAAGAAAAAAATTTTTCCCATAAAATTGAGATTTTAAAAAGAAATCAAAATGAAATATTGGAAATGAAGAATTCAATAGATTAAATACATAATGTGGTGGAAGGCTTTAACAACAGGCTTTGTGAGGCAGAAGAAAGAATATCTGAGCTAGATGAGAAATCTGTGGAAAATTTACAGTAAGATAAAAAAGAAGAAATCAGAAAAATTAAAAACAGTTTTGGAGATTTGGAATACTATCACATTTCCCAACATAAGGATCTTAAGGGGCATGAGAAGAGAGAATGTATTACAGGGTCTATTTCATGAAATAATTACAGAAAATTTTCTCACTTTGGAGAAAGAAAGGATGTCCAAGTACAGGAAGCACATAGAACTCCTATTAACACATGGCGTGAAAAGAACTTCACAACAACACATTGTAGTCAAACAAATAAGCAAATAAAATATTCTGGAGTGTGTGCAAGAGAAATTCCAGATTACCTTCAGAAGATCTTCAATTAGATGCACAGCTGACTTCTCACCAGAAACCGTACAAGCTAGGAAGGAATGGTAAGATACATTCTAAGTCTTAAGAGGAAAAAACAAAATGAAACAAACAAACAAATAAACAAACAAAAAAAGGTCCACCAAGAGTATTGTACCCTGGAAAGCTATCCTTTATGAATGAAAGTGAAATAAAGACCTTCCATAACAAAAGGAAATTGAATTTGTCACCACTTGTCCAGCCTTACAAAAGATGCTTAAGGATGTGCTACACACAGAAACACAGAAACATGGTCATCAGAAAATCTCCCAGTAAAAGTATAAAGTAAATTCAATATAAACAATTGGAATATTTATGGAAAAACAACAAAGCAATCATTTTGTTATGGGATAACAATTTCATATGACAAGGGATTCTGTTTCCCAAGTATTCTCCCACCGAGGATGCTGTTGTCCCTGTTTTTCCTTCATCCCTCTCTTTATCAATTGGTAAGCTTCCAAAGGTTCATTCTTGTCAGTTGGGCATACCTGGGTTAACTGCAAGATTTATTGAAGATGAAGGCATCCTCTCTCCCCATAAATAAGTACCCACAATAGTTTTCTATAAGGTAGAAGATACTCTGGATTTATCCACATTCTTTATTCAGCCTAAATACAGATGCTATCCTAGTGGTACCTTAAGCAGATCAATGTCCCCTTACTTTTTAACCACATTATTTTATTGTTCCTACTGCAATTTTGATGTAGTCTGATCTTTATACTCAATCTTCAGTCCAATAACTCAATATTGATTTACAATAACTCCAGGAGCAACAGTTTTTTTTTTTTCACTTTCTTTGCCATAATTGATTATTTCTACAATTACTAGTCAACTGAGAACTGATCTGTTAAAGTATATTGTTTAAACATATAATCATAAATTTAAATTCAACATAGGCTATCAATATTTGCTTAGTTGATCATTAGTAACTACTTAAAGGATTAGAGTGGAACAGGGAAGTCTTTACATAAATATTTATGGATTGATCATCATTTCTAAACCATTCAAATAAAAAATAAGGCAAAATTGACCAATGTGATTAGACCAAAATTTATTGTGAAAAATGCATTGTTGTGGCTCATGTTAAAGCATTGTAGGGAGGATGAGTACAAGTAAATTAAGAAGTCATTGTTTTAGACATTTACAAAAGTCAAACAGAAGGATAGTTAGCAAGAAAGATGGATGGTTAACAAGGTAGATAGATTCAATAAATGACAGAGAGATAGACTCAATGAACAACCTGAGCAGAAAATCACACATTTTCATGAATGCTGCTAATGTTCCAGACTTTTTATAATTTATTGGCACTTGTCTCATTTAATCTCAATTTGAAATGAAAATTTGAGAAAAAAACACCAATATTAGTAATGTATATGAGGTATAAGAAAGATAACAGAATATAATATACTCTTACATACATTATTTGACATGAGGATATCCAATTTTCAAACCACCAATTATTGAACAGACTGTTCTCTTTTGATTATGCATTTTTGACAGTCCTGTAGAAAATTTTTGGCCATATATAAAGAGGTTTATTTCTACAATGCTATTCCTTATCATTGATCAGATATTATGTATCTGTATAAATATAAATATGTAATCCTTATATCTATGGTTATTATCTATATATATTCATTCATATTTATGCCATTACTGCACCATGTTAATGCTTGTTTTTTTAAATTTGCTTTTCAGATTCTTCATTCTCAATAAATAAAATGCAAATGAAGATCAAAAGTTTATTTTATATCTTCAATTTTGGTTACTTTTTGGATTAGTAGTTTTTGTGGCATTTTTAGGTCTTCTATATATAAGATTAAATAGAGGTCATTTAAGTTTTTGTTTTTCCATTTGTGTGCTTTTATTCTTTCTCTTCTCTGGGAACTCTGGCTAAAATATCTTTTTTTTAACTTGAAGAATAAATATTCTTGTCTTGTTCATGATTTTAGAGGGAAAGTTGTCAGTCTGTTATCACTCAGTTTGATGACCCTTTGATGCAGGCTTTTGTAACATGACTATTATTATGTTGAGGCAATTTCCTTGTATTACTAGCTTGTTGAGTAAAAGTTTGTTACATTTTATCACATGTTTTTTTCTGAATCAATTGAGAAAATCATGTGGTTTTGTTCTTAACAAATTTGATGTGTGGCATTGTTTGATTTTTCATATGGCTTGTTTTCCAAATATAAATCCCAACTGGTCATGATGTATGATCTTTTTAGTGTGCTGTTGGAATCAGTTTGTTGGTATTTTATTTAGGGTTTTGATACCAATAGTCATCAGAGATCTCAATGCATAGGTTTATTTCAGTGTTTTTGCATTTTCTGGGTTTTTAGTACCAGGGTATATCTGACCTCCTAGAAAGATTGGGGAAATATTTCTTCCATTTCAATTTTTTGGATGAGTTTGAGGAAGATGGATGTTGATTCTTCTTTTTAAAAAAAAGATTTATTTATTTGAAAGGCAAAGTCACAGAGATGGATAGAGAGATAGATAGAGATGAGAGAGAGAGAGAGAGAGCGAGAAATCATTCATCTGCTGGTTTACTCCCCAAATGGCTGCACCCCCAGAGCTGAACCAATCTGAAGCCAGAAGCCAGGAGCCTACTTGATGCTGCATTGTCTAAATGGCCTCAATAGCTGGGGCCGGTCCTGGAAAAAGCCAGGACCTTGGACTCCATCCAGGTCCATGGAATGGGTGGCAGGGACCCAGACTCAAACTGCTTCTGCTGCATTTCCAAGTACATTAGCAGAAAGCTGGATGGGGAGTGAAGCAGCTGGAGCTCGAACCAGGCCTCTGATATAGGATGACAGCATTGTAAGCACCACTGTGCCAGAATGTTGGCACCCCCATGTGCTCTTGAGAACACTGTGCATTCTTCTGTAGTTGGGTGGAACACTTTGCTTATATCTGTTGGCTCAACTTGATCTATGATAGCCAAAGTTTCCATTTTAACCTTCCATCTGCTTGTTCTATTCACATCTGAAAGTAGGGGGCTAACGTTCCCTACACTTATTATATTACTATTGCTCTCTCACCCTTATTTTTAAGAATATTTTTGTTGGATGTATAATTCTAGGTTTATATTTGTGTAGTAGTCTTTAAACATGACATTCCTTATCTTCTAATTTCAAGCGTTTTTTTATGAATTATAAACTGGCATTTTAATCAATATTCCTCTATAAATAATAGATCTTATTTCTGTGGTTGCTTTCTTAAACCTTCTAGTGAAGTACTTTTGAGTTCAAAAAGTTCTGTTTGGTTTATATTTATAGTTTTCACTGCTTTTCTGAGGATACCATCTGTTCTCTCTTTATCTTTTCATTTCATGTCCTTAAAAATATTTGTAAAAACACCTTTAAAGTCATATCTTTTCACTCATTATGTCTACCTTACTTTTATATCCTTAACTGCTTATATCCGTAAGCTGATTTTATGTTTTGTTCTATTTCCTACATATAAGAAATTAAAAAAAAAAGTTTCAGTAAACTACTTTTTCATTGTTCATGTGTCCCATGTTCCTACATTATGCATTCCTTGTAACTCTGCATTGCATGCTGGATGCTGTAAATAACAGTTTTAAAATGCTAGAATTATATTATCTTGAATTATATTATCTTATTTTGAACAGTAGTAAACAATTAAAATAATGGCAGATGCCATAAATCCTATCAAGTTTGCCTTTGTATTGGTTTGTATTAATTAAGATAGTTTTACTTTTGTTGTTGTTGTTTCTGTTTTGTATTTAGTCCTGAGACTATATTTCTAAATGAATATCTGAATGCATGAAGTGCACAGTGAAGTCTCACTGCATTGGTCATGTTAGCTTCGCAATATTTCCAAATGCACTAATTAACTGTTATTTATCACTCACAGCCTACTGAACTTCACAACGCCTTACTTTATGAGAATTGAAAACTGCCTTTTGCCGAAGTCCTACAAGTAATTTCTACAGAAACCTCAACCACATTTCTCTAGATTTCTTATTTTTATATGCCACATAATAAATTGTTTAACAACAATATTTCAGTATGCTTACACAGCAAATTAATTTTTTGGTCTGTTTTCTTCTTCTATTTGTTGATGTCAATATAACTCTTATCAGGTGGAATATGAATTTATTTATTATATTCGGCTTTTTCTTATGTATTACTGAATGACACTATCTGGCCATTGCCTAAATTTTTGTAGATTTTATGTCTTCATAGTGACTGAGTATGTAAAACAGCATATAACATATCATAACCTACAAACCAATTTTTATTTATTTATTTTTAAGATGTATTTATTTATATGAAAGTCAGAGTTACACAGAGAGAGAAGGAGAAGCAGAGAGAGAGAAAGAGAGGTCTTCCATCCACTGGTTCACTCCCCAGTTGGCTGCAATGGCTGGAGCTGAGCCGATCAAAAGCCAGGAGCCAGGAGCTCCTTCCCAGTCTCCCATACAGTTGCAGGGGATCAAGGATTTGAGCCATCTTTTACTGCTTTCCCGGGCCACAGCAGAGAGCTGGATCATAAGTGGAGCAGCCAGGACTGAATGTCATCCATATGGGATGCCAGCACTGCAGGCTGCTGCTTTTCCTGCAACGCCACAGCACCAGCCCCCAAACCAATTTTTAGACATAAATATATTTAGTGTCTGGGGCTTAGGTTTCCCATATTGTTAAACAAAGATTACAGTTTACCTACAGAATGATAAGAATAGTAAGGCAAATTTATGAAAGAATAGGCACTTAACCTCATCTAAGACTTTGTTAGAACAGAAATACAGCATCAAGGTAAAATATATTTAATTGGGTAAGGTTAGAATCTATTCCGAAAATAAATCACAAATCTTGTAATTATTATTATCCTATGGAGACACCAGACACTCTTTACATGGTTCACTAATTAGACCCCAGAAAAGACACTGAAGCTTGGTTTTATGTACTGAAATAAAGAGAAATCGATTCTGGGAACATCATCAAACGCACAGTCATGAAAAACAGGAATGATGCAGAAGCCCAGTGGTCAAACCAGGGAATTTCTTCCTTGGAGAACCTTAAAGGAGAAATCAATACACAACTGACTCCCTAATGGACAGTTTTTAAATCCTGCTTTCAGAGAAGATGGGCTAGTTTGAGAACTACAATTTAGGTGAAGGTAAAAGATAATTAAGAGCTGTGCAGTCACTAAGAGTAGCACACTCTAAGTAATGGTGTCATGAGCTGCTAAAAGGTCATTTTGATTTCACTTTTTAACAGTTGAGTTGAAAATTCTCTAAAACTCTAAAATTGTAGGGAAGATTCTTACCTTGAAGATTAATTCACACTTTTGTGATGACTAGATATTGCTTCTTTCTCCCTGATTTGGCCATATTTCTATAATTAGGCCCCATGTGATTATCAAGACTAGATACATCTATCTACGGATACATTATCTAATCTCTTTGTAAATTCTAGTTTCTCACTGGGTTCAATGGAAACAACTATGACACTTACATATATGTGTTTCTAATATAAATGTGAATATTAAAACAGTGCCTAATTCATAGTAACCCTGTATAAATATTATAAATTAAAAATGATAGATTATATGACAAAAGTGGAAGCAGTTACTTCATGTTGCTTATGATGCAAAATAAATATTCTTTGGTCATACAATATGTAATTTCTTCTCACTTTAATAAATCGTATAAAATATTTAGATATCAGTCTAGAGATTAATTATACAGTAATATTAATTTATTACAAAACATAGTAACTATTTAGCAAAAGAAAATCCATATATATCAACCATTGTGTCACATATGATTTTTCTATGTTCCATACATAAACCTGAAAGCGATATTATAGCAGAAAGAGTATGATATCAAAGCCTCACAAATCTGACATCAATGAACGCATGCACTGGAAACCACTGCTCCAAAAACACTTTGTTAAATGATTGAAATTGATTTTGCCTAGGGTGATATAGCTTCAAAAAGGAGCTCTCAAGACTGAGATAAAATATTAATCCCTATATACCGAAAAGTGCGAAAACAAAGTAATTTCTATAAATATGATAAAACCTGAGAAAAAACTACTATAAAATATTTTTTTCAAAATGGGTGGTAAATAAGTTAGAAAACACTCAAAAATTTTGACAATAATTTAATCTTATTAAAGTCAATAATTATTTAATTATCATCAGTAAATTATTATATATCTATTTGTAATGGCATGACACATTTTTGTATTGAATATCAATATTATGAAAAATTTAAACATAATTTTAAGAGATTTTATTTACTTATTTGAAAGGCAGAGTTACAGAGAGAGAGGGAGAAATAGAGATCGCACTGCAGGCTACAACTTAACCCACTGTGCAAGATCCCAGAAGCACAAATTTTGACTTAAATACATTTTGATTTGAGGAACAAATTTTAAACAAAAAAAAGTTATTCAAAGCATTTAAGAAGTCTCAATATGTTAATAAACTATTATGTTTAACTTTTTAAGAAATTATTTCAGGGGCTGGGGCTGTGGCCTAGTGGGTAAAGCCTCTACCTGCAGTGCTGGCATCCCATATGCATGCCAGTTTGAGTCCCAGCTGCTCCACTTCTGATCCAGCTCTCTGCTATGGCCTGGAAAAGCAGTGAAAGATGGTCCAAGTCTTTGGGCTATTGCACCTGTGTGGGAGACTTGGAAGAAACTCCCGGTTCCTTGCTTCGGATCAGCTCAGCTCCAGCCATTGCAGCCAACTGGAAAGTGAATCAGTGGATGGAAGACCTCTCTTTCTCTCTGTCTCTCTCTCTCTCTCTGCCTCTCCTTCTTTCCCTGTGTAATTCTTTCAAATAAATAAATAAATCTTTAAAAAATAAACTATTTCAATAGCCAAAGTAAATAAGTATAAATATCAATAAAATATAGCATAAACTATAAACTATAAATTGATGTAGATTAATAAAAATAATGCCCTATAAGTTTTATTTATAAGAAATTAAAATTATTCCAGGGAGGGAATGATTACTTTAAAAAGTGAACAATGTGAAGAAAACGTTTATCTTCAATATTGGTAGCAATGCAGAGCCAAGCCTACCACTCACAGTGTAAGCTAACCATGTTCACTCTGATCACATACATGAATAAATAACCAGTTGCAAACTTTTTCTGGATATCTTTCATGTTCTTAAATAGATTTAATGAAATCATTATTCTTTCACTCTTTTTTTTAATAAAGCTTTTATTTAAAGAATATAAATTTCCAAAGTACAGCTTATGGATTACAACGGCTCCCCCCCCATAACTTCCCTACCACCCACAACCCTCCCCTTTCCCGCTCCCTCTCCCCTTGCATTCACATCAAGATTCATTTTCAACCTATCTATATACAGAAGATCAGTTTAGAACATATTACGTAAAGATTTCAACAGTTTGCCTCCACATAGCAACACAAAGTGAAAAATACTGTTGGAGAACTAGTTATAGTATTAATTCACAATGTATAGCACATTAAGGACAGAGATCCTACATGATTTTTTTTAAAAAATTGATTAATTATCTATGTAATTTCCAATTTAACACCAAGTTTTTTTAAAATCATTTTCAATTATCTTTATATACAGAAGATCGATTCAGTAGATACTAAGTAAAGATTTCATCAGTTTGCACCCACATAGAAACACAAAATGTAAAAATACTGTTTCAGTACTAGTTATAGCATTACTTCACATTGGACAACACATTAAGGACAGATCCCTCATGAAACGTAAGTACACAGTGACTCCTGAAGTTGATTTAATAATTTGACACTCTTGTTTATGGCATCAGTAATCTCCCTAGGTTCTAGTCATGAATTGCCAAGGCTATGGAAGCCTTTAGGGTTTGCCGACTTCAATCTTATTCCGACAGGGTCATAGTCAAAGTGGAAGTTCTCTCCTCCCTTCAGAGAAAGGTACCTCCTTCTTTGATGGCCCTATTCTTTCCACTGGGATCTCACTTGCAGAGATCTTTCATTTAGGTCGTCTTCTTTTTTTTTTTTTTTCCAGAGTGTCTTGGCTTTCCATGCCTAAAATACTCTCATGGGCTCTTGAGCCAGATCTGAATGCCTTAAGGGCTGATTCTGAGGCCAGAGTGCTATTTAGGACATCTGCCATTCTATGAGTCTGCTGTGTATCTCACTTCCCATGTTGGATCATTCTCTCCCTTTTTGATTCTATCAGTTAGTATAGGCAGACACTAGTCTTGTTTGTGTGATCCCTTTGACTCTTAGACCTATCGGTGTGATCAATTGTGAACTGAAATTGATCACTTGGACTAGTGAGATGGCCTTGGTACATGCCACCTTGATGGGATTGTATTGGAATCGATTCTAACTCCATCATTTGGGGCAGGTCCGATTAAGCATGTCCCAAATTGTACATCTCCTCCCTCTCTTATTCCCACTCTTATATTTCACAGGGATACTTTATCCATTTTAGTATTTTTTTATTCTAGTACTAGCGGTTGAATTCTGTAATTGAACTCGGTAATTAACACACAATTATTCTTAGGTGTTTAAATTTTAAATTTTAAATTTATTCTTACACTCTTGTATAGGACAGATTTAAAAAAAAAAGCCATGATATTACATTAAACAACTACGAAATGACTCAGTTGTACCAAAAAAATAAATTTGCGTGTTATGCATACACATTCATACATACTTCTGATATGGCAACAGTCAGATAGATAGTTTAAGTTCATTAGCTGGCATCCACACACCTCCCTCACTTCATGTTATATATCCACCTGCCTGTCAATCAGATGGGCCTTACCCAGGAAGTACTTCCCCTTACTCAGGACCTGGGGGCAGTACCAGCTAAACACTTCAGTTTTCTAAGCTCATAAGAAGCCAGGTAAAGTGGAAGCACTCTCCCTCTCTCTCTCTCCCTCTTTCTATGTCTCCCCTCCCCATGACTCAGGATGAGTAGAGCAGGATATGAAAATCCCCTTAATCGTTCTTGGCCCATTGTCCCTAAATAAAGCCTTCATGTGCCTGTGTATTTTTCTCACTTTGTAAATAAAGCTTATCATGCTGCACATCGTGTTTGTGCCTGTACTTAGAATTCTTCTCTAAGTAAATGGCAAGAGTCTGGAATAGAAATTTAGGCCCAACCTAGCCCACAGCATATTGGCAAGCCAGCATTAAGAAAATTCATTCCAGAAGCTGCAGTGTTATTGGCAGAGCTCAGGCTGCTTCTGTCTCAGCAATGCGTGGTTTTAGAAGGCTCAAAATACTCCTTCTCCCCTCAAGTCTCTCTTCTCTCAGTTCTCACGGCTTGGGAAGTTCAGCTAAAATGCAGATGCTAATGTATTTTGTGTTTCTAGTTTTGGTAGTTTAGGGGATCAGAGGCCAGTACAGACTGTTAGCATTAATGGAGTTTGAGCAAAAAAGGATGCAGAAAGAGGCATCAGTTTGTGAGTGTTTGCTGTTGTTTAAATGCTTCCAAGTTGTTTGTAATTGTTTTTAAGAATGTTTCCCCTATGTATTGGGGGAAGTTAAAACTTAAGCTTTTAGTCTCACAGAATGATCTTACAGTTACTGACAATTGCTTTGTTTCAGATTTTCGGTTTAAAATCCGGTGTGGCAGAGCAACTTTTTTATATCATCCAGCTTATTAGTAATTTTAATATTAATACTTGGAGAGTTCTTGCTGCCTATTCAAGTAAGAAATCTGAACATCAGCTAACATAAACTAGGCAACATGGCAAGTTTTTAATATTGATTCAATGAAAGAAATACACAGGAAAGTGAGGCTTTATTTAGGAGAAAAAGAAGAATAGAAGCAAAAGCTGAGTCCATACCAGGCAGCGAGTAGGCCAGGACCACATGGAGCAAGGTGTGTGATTAGGAGCAGACACAGGTAGCTTAGCATGGGCAGGAAAGCAGAGGCAGAGAGGCAATTAAAAAGACCTTGCTCCCGAAGCCATGCTCTAGGCTTTTAATTCACTTCCAAAGGGGAGTGATTGCACACAGGTATGATCAGATAGGGGCATGAGATCATGAAAGGGGCAGGGCGAAGGCGTGGTCTACAGCTCACAAATCTAATCAGTTTATTCCTATCTGCCAGCCTATATCAGTTTCATTTCCTGGTTTTCGATGACCCAAGCAAGTAAGAACAGGTTTTGTGGCCTAGTAACCATGGATACCATCAGCAAGACAGGTGTCCAAACATGGCAGAGTCCACTTCCTGTGTTGGAAAGCAGGACTTCCATGTTAATATGGCGGTTTCTGGTAGAAACGTGTTTGCGGGGATGGCGGACCCCATGAGGACTTCCTCCCTTACCAGAAGATAGGCAATAGATCCCATGCACATGATGGTGCCCCCCTCACCCCATAGCTGGTCACATGCTACTTACCACTTTTGCAGTGTGATATATGTTATTTTGATTTGGTATTTTGGTTTTACACCAGTGTTCTATGTAACCTTCTGAGAGAGAATCTCAGATGTGGGGGTGTTTTTTGTGGCTTTCTAAGAATGAATCTCAGAGGTGGCATTGTTCTCTGAAAATTTCTGACAGGCTGGGCAAAATAATACACCCAATTTTGGGTACAAAAGGGTATTCTAAATTTTTTAAATTAAAGCTAATGCAATGTATCCATGTCACATGCTTAAGGATAATTAGGTTCATGGAAAGCCAAGTCTATTTTTGTCTTCTCAAGTCCTACAAACACACTGTTCAGCTGTATAATTCTGCATGCATCCCTATGGACTCAGTTCCAAGGGTACAGTTTGAAAACATGCCATGTGGTTCCAAATCCTAATGGCTGGATGATAAAAATAACATTTTAAGTGTTTAGTGATAATATAGATAGGGCTAAAAGGGAGAGAATGCTCCAACATGGGACACAGTCCATACACCAGACTCATAGAATGGCCACTGCTCTAAGTAGCACTCAGTGGCCTCAGAATCAGCCCATAAGTCATTCTGGCCTGGGCATTTTAGGTGTGAAGCCAGGACATAGATGCAAAGAGTATCCCTCTATGAAGGACGTTTGTGGTCCAGGTCTTAATTGAAAGAAGTGGTCATCAAAGAAGGATGCACTCTTCTCTGAAGGGAGGGCATAATTTCCACTTTGCTCCTGACATTGTCTAAAGACTGATTGATTGGGTGGGGCCAGTGTGTGGCTTAGTTAGTAAAGATGCCGCCTGCAGGGCCGGCATCCCATGTGTACACTGGTTTGAGTCCCAGGTGGTCCACTTCTAATCCAGTTCTCTGCAATGCCTGGAAAAGCACTAGAAGATGGTCCAACTTGTTGGGCCCCTGCATCCGCGTGGGACATCTGGAAGAAGCTCCCGACTCCTGGCTTCGGATTGGCGCAGCTCCAGCTGTTGCGGCCAATTGGGGAGTGAACCAGCGGAAGGAAGACCTCTCTCTCTCTCTTCGTCTCTCCTCTCTCTGTATAACTCTGACTTTCAAATTACTAATAAAATAAATCTTATAAGAAAAAAAGACTGACGGGATGTGCAGATTCAAGAGGCTTCCAGTGCCTAGGCATCTTATGTCAAGAGCCACCAGTGACCACTGACATCATACACAAGAGTGTTAACTGTTAAATTAATAGAAGTCACTGTGTACTAACTTTCCATGCTGGACCTCTGTCCTCAAAGAGTTGTATTATCAGAGTTAATGGTAAAACTTGTTCTCAAAGATTTATTTTGTTTTAGTGTGTTAAACAGAGGTTATTCTTATCTCCTAAGTTTTAGTTTTGTCTGAGCGTCCAACTTCTTTGCTTGGAAGAAATTTATTATCATCCTTAAGTGCTTCCTTAAAGTTAATTAAGTTTCTCAAACATGGATGCTTGGTCCTTGTCAACCTCTGTGTAATACTCCTATCTTTCCTGTTTTAAAGAAAAATGAAGGGAGCCAACACTGTGGTGTAGTAGGCTAAGCATCTGCCTGTGGTGCTAGCATCCCATATGGGCGCCAGTTGAACTCCTGGCTGCTCCTTTTCTGATCCAACTTTCTGCTTGTGGCCTGGGAGAGTAGTTGAAGATGGCCCAAGTGTTTGGCTTCTGTATCCAAGTGGGTGACTTGGAAGAAGCTCCTAGCTTCTGGCTTTGGATT
This sequence comes from Sylvilagus floridanus, assembly GCA_949820135.1. NCBI lineage: Eukaryota > Metazoa > Chordata > Mammalia > Lagomorpha > Leporidae > Sylvilagus > Sylvilagus floridanus. Next base: position 27,925,499 of record OX463236.1, on the reverse strand, counting down.
GGCCCAACTCTGGCCATTGTGGCCATTTGGGGAGTGAATGGATGGAAGACCTTTCTCTTTGTCTCGTCTTTCCTTCTGTCTGTAATTCTACATATCAAATAAATAAATAAAACATATTTAAAAAATAAGTAAAGCCAGCACCGCGGCTCACTATGCTAATCCTCTGCATGTGGCACCGGCATCCCGGGTTATAGTCCCGGTCGGGGCGCTGGATTCTGTCCTGGTTGCTCCTCTTCCAATCCAGCTCTCTGCTGTGACCTGAGAGTGCAGTGGAGGATGGCCCAAGTGCTAGGGCCCTGGCCCCACATGGAAGACCAGGAGGAAGTACCTGGCTCCTGGCTTCGGATCAGCACAGTGCGCCGGCCGTAGCGGCTATTTGGGGGATGAACCAACGGAAGGAAGACCTTTCTCTTTCTCTCTCTCTCTCTCTCTCTCACTGTCTAACTCTGTCTGTCAAAAAAAATAAATAAGTCAAATGGAGAGTACAAGTTGGTTCAAGACCTCAGGGCAGTTGTTGCAATGCATCCTATTGGGTTAAACCCTTACCTAAAGATTGTTTTCAGCTGCATCACATTGAACCCATCATCTAGCAAAGGGAGGATACAAAGTTTCCTCGACAAAAGCTCGGGTTTCTAAAAAAGAGGTAGAGTACCTGGGATATATTCTCAACCCTGGAAAGCATGCTCTTCCAGTCAAGAGAATAGAAGCTATGCTATCTATAAGTACACCACAGACAAAAAGCAGCTTCGACATTTCTGGGAATGTCAGGATTCTGTAGAATATGGATTCTAGGTTTTGGGTTAATAGCTGAACCTATGTATGAAGTTTTAAAAGGTCCTGACACAGACCCAGTAAGATGGAGAGGGGAGCTACAAAGGCATTCCAAAGAATTAAAGAGCTACTAACAGAAGTCCCAGTGTTAGGAATCCATAACCTCAGTAAGCCATTCACCTTGTTTATATCAGAAAAACAGGGGGTTGCTCTAGGAATTTCTTGCCCATCCCTTTGCCTCTCAGAGAACTCAGTCACCAAGCACAGTTGAAAAGGCTAATCAAAGTCTTAAGAAAATTCTAGCTAAGCTTTGTCCAGAGACCTCAGAAACATGGCTTAAACTATTGCCTTTTGTCCTCCTTTGGATGAGAGTAGCACCTGAGGCTGCCCTAATGCTTAGTATAAATGAAATGCTATATTGGAGGACCCTCCTAAAATGTGACATTTTCTTTGATTCAGAATCTCAAGATCAGATAACGTATATTATTTATTAAGGCTAGGTACAAAAGACCTTGATAGAATATGGTAATAAAGTTCTTCCAGTGCCAGATCCCAAAGCTCACAGGCAGCCAATTTCCCCAGGAGATTTAGTTTTATTAAAAATGTGGAAGGATGGATCCCCTTCCAACCAGCTACAGTCTAAATGGAAAGGACCCTACCAGGTGCTGCTGAGCACTTCTGCCTCTGTGAAATCATAGGGCATCTCAAGCTGGGTACATTTATTAAGGATTAAACTTCTACCCCTTGAGTCTTCACATGTGCAAATCTGCCTACTCCTATGAACCAACTGAATATCTCAAATACCTCTTCAAAAAGCATAAAGATAAGTAAAGCAATTGCTTTTGTCACATCAAGACTGCTGCACTTTAGGGCAGACATGTTGCACCTACCTCTTTTGATTCTATCTTGGAACTGTTGTTGGCAGGAAAACTTCTCAGTGGGTTCTTCGATTATAGTACTAGAAGAACCTGGTATGTCATGAGAAGCTGAGTTTTAAAAAGCTGACAATTGCTTTAGGCAACTTGGCTTGTACTTCAGGCCAACTTTTACAGCAAGTACTTAAATCTGTGGGTATTCTGCTGAAGGTAGTGATGGACAGCCGACAAGTCTTGGAGTATATATTGATAGAACAAGGAGCATCTTGTGCAATGATTAGTGGGATATGCGACTTCTACTCTAATAGCAGTGTGTTTACAGAAGGAGACATTAAAAATCTCTACATTCAGGCTAAGAGGTTTTATAATAATATACTTTATCTGATAATATAATAATATACTTTATCTGATCTTGCACAGGATAGCCTATCATCACTCACTATCTGGGAAAAAATACATGATATTCTTCCCATCTTAAAGGGCACTCAACTTGCAGTTTGTTTTCTTCCCATTTTGCTCATATTGATTGATAAACATTCAACAACTTTTGAAAGTAAATGATGGGGCTGGCACTGTGGGATAGAGAGTAAAGGTGCTGCTTGCAGTGCTGGCATCTCATGTGGGCACAGGTTTGACTCCTGGCTGCTCCACTTCTGATCTACTTCTCTGCTGTGGCCTGAGAGGGCAGTAGAGGATGGCCCAAGTCCTTGGGCACCCGCACCCATGCAGGAGACCTGGAGGAGGGTCCAGGCTACTGGTTTCGTGTTGGTATGTTTCCGGCCATTGCATCAGCCATCTGTGGAGTGAGCCAGCAGATGGAATACTCCTCTTTATTTCCCTCTCTCTGCTTCACCCTCTCTGTAATTCTGCTTTTCAAATAAAATAAATAATTTTTTTTTTAAAGAAAGAAAGTAAATGATGACCATGCTGGGGACATGGCCATTCATGGTGACGAAAACCTCCAGCTCATGGAATGGATTCAGCAGATGAGGTAGGAAGAGATTTCTGGACCCAAGACACAAGGCGGGGTCTATAGCCATGATCAGCAGGAAGCTGATACAGAAGATATGAAGAGCCTATATACTTCAGTATCCCCTCAATATTAGGGGTCAGAAGTCTCTGATGGGAAGAAGGAAGAAGGATGAGGGAAAAGTCAGATAGTTTAAGTTCATGAGCTGGAAGCCACACCGCCCTCGCTCAGCCTTACCATATCCACCTACCTGTAAATCAGATAATCCCTTCCCAGGAAGTACTTCCCCTTACCTGGAATGGGGGGGGGGGGGTGTTACCACCTAACACTTCACTTCTGTTTTCTAAGCTCATAGGAAGCCTGGTAGAGCAGAAATGGGTGTGCGCTCTCTCTCTCTCTCTCTTCCTCTCTCTCTCTCCCTCTCTCTTTCTCTCACGCCTCCTCATCAACCCAGGATGAGCAGAGCAAGGTGTGAAAATCCCTTTTATCTTTCATGGTCCACTCTCCTTAAACAAAGTCCTAAAGCTTTCACTTTGTAAATAAACCTTATCATACTGCATGCTATGTTTGTGCCTGTACTTAGAATTCTTCTCTATTTAAAAGGCAAAAGTCTGGAATAGAAATTTAGGCCAAATCTAGCTCATAACACTACTTTTTCAAATGATTTAAAAAATAATTGCCTAATCATTGTGTTTCCTTTTATTAGTTATAATAACTTCACTATATTTTAATTTTTAAAAAATAAAAACATGAATTTTAAATGAGATAGTAAACTCTATGGACACATAACAAAACTTGACTATCAATATTACAAAGTTTCCTTTGAAATATCCTAATGAAATCAGTAACAAAATATAATCACTCAATATATAGTACAAAAAGAAAAAAAGCCAAGATTGTCATAAGTATACTGACATATTTGTATATTGTTAAAAATCCAGCCAGCTTATGTATCTTATAGTTTTCCCCCTAGATTGTTTAACTTTGTTTTATGGCAGTGATATACTTTGAATTCAATTGAAATTGACAGGAAATGAATAATCATCACCTAAGCATTTACAATAATTTATGTAAGCTTTCACAGGATTTTGTTGCTTGTTGAGTCTCAAGGACTATGTTGGTGGACAAAGTATTGAAGAAGCCAAACTTGCTTTGGATACAAAGAGAACAAAATTCATGAAGAACAACAACAAAAGTAGCTTGCTTACAGTAACTTATGACTATGGGATGAAATAGAGTTAATAACAAAGTAACTTATTTTATACACAGAGTAGGGCGTATTACAGAAAAAGATTATTGATATCAGAAAGCACAAAATTATATGGGAACATAGCTTTTGCTAAAGCACTGTTAGCTGAGAGCACATTTCTCCTAAACACAGAGTGTGGCCACAGAATGTGGGAACACAGCCCCTGCCAAGGCATTCTCAGTTGAGGACACACTCTTCCTGGCCGTAGGGTGTGGCCTCAGGAACTGATTAGAAATGAGAGACTAATTCGAGATAATAAATGACCTGTTATCAAGAAGAGCACTGAGTTCTCACGGGAACGTTGGCTCACAAGAAGGAGATGCAGCTACTTTCCCAGACTTACGTATCTGGTAAACCACGTCACAAGCTGCCCCAACAATGTCTTAACAATCACATTCTGAAGATTATCAAGTAATATTACAAATGATGTTAGAACATGTGCATGCACTGTACAAATGGCTGCTGTCATCCTCGTCAATACAAGAGGCACTAGGAGCATTCTGGGGGTGTTCTTCAGAAGAAGGATCCCCATATCCTGTCTCTCCTTTGGCTTGCAACACACCCTCAACAGGATACAAAGAGAACAAAATTGATGAACAACAACATAATCATCTTCTATATGGTAGTTTGTGAATATGGGATGAAATATAGGTAATAACAAAGTAATTTATTTTATACACAGAGTGGGGTGTGTTATAGAAGAGTGATATCAGAAAGCTCAACATTGTATGGGAAATTCTGCCTTTATCGTTATTACCATGAAATATCATGAAAATCTACTCTAGGAAGGGAGATATTTCTAAATTTTCTAGCCAAGGGAGCCTTGCAAACAAAAAGATGAAGTGAATGAGTTAGCAGTGACTTTCAGGATGTGCGATAGTGAATTGACACAAAAGGGAAGAGGTGCTGGCATTGAGGCACAGTGGCTAAGGCACCATCTGTGATTTCAGCACCCACCAGTTTGTGTCCCAGCTGCTCTACTTACGATCCAGTTCCCTGCCACTGGCCTGAGGAAAGCAGTGAAACGTGGCCCAAGTATTTGGACCCCTGCCACCCATATGGGTGACTTGGATGAAACCCCCGGCTGCTGCCTTTGGCCTGGCATAGTCCTGGTCATTGTGGCCTTCTGGGGAGTGCATGTTTGCTGCTTTGGGAAAACATCTTTGAAAGATATTACGGAATGCATAAGGTTAATAAAAAGTTTGGAGACTAGTTAGGAAATTCTCTTGATTAGATTTGGTACATAGTCCATTAAAATAGTATTCTGTTATCTAATAAAATTAAAACATTGCAGTTTTATATTAACATGTGTATCTTCTATGAAACTGTAAGATTTTGCAGAACAAGTAATTTTTATTTTTATCTTTGGAATCCAAGTACCTGTCACAGAATAACCACTTAGGTAGCCAGTTAGACACCTAGATGTATTGATGGATGGTAAGTTGACAGGAGGCATTTTATATGTGGATAGAAAGGGATATTAGAGTGTAAATAAAAAGGATGGAAGTAGCAAGAAACAGAATGTTCTTTTCTTTTCTTTTTTTTGACAGATAGAGATAGACAGTGAGAGAGAGAGAGAGAGAGAGAGAGAGAGAGAGAGAAAAGTCTTCTTTCCCTTGTTTCACCTCCCAAATGGCTGCTACAGCCTGCACTGTGCTGATACGAAGCCATGAGCCAGGTGCTTCTTCCTGGTCTCCCACACGGGAGCAGGCGCCCAAGCACTTGGGCCATCCTCCACTGCCTTCTCAGGCCACAGCAGACAGCTGGATTGGAAGAGGAGCAACCGGGACTAGAACTGGCACCCATATGGATTGCCACCGGCGCCTCAGGCAGAGGATTAACCAAGTGAGCCAGGGTGCCAGCCCCTGAGAAACAGAATTTCCCATTCAAATGGAACAATTTGAGAAAAGGTTTGGTAGTGGAAACTGCAGGACATGTTACGGAAAATGAAAGTGACAAGAAGTAGAAGTACGTTGAAAAAACAAACTGTAGTTCAAGTTAAGCTAAGACTGAAGCCAAATAAAATTTTTAAAAAATTGTCTAGTTAATTATCGTGAAATGAAGTTATGATACTCTTATAGACAGTAAAAAGGCTACCATGGTGTAGCAAATTAACATGTAGGGAACTCAAATTTTTTTGGAAAATGAAATTAAAAGATAAGTTTATTTGGGTATAAAGATTTGTAAAATTTGGGAATGATTTTTACATAATGCATGTTATCCATGAGCTTTCTGAAGATCCTTCATTTACGCATCTTTTCACATGATTCTTACATGATTATTTTTGTTTTTGCTGCTGTAACAATTGAAATACACTCATTTTGTGTGAATCCCTTCTGCAATAAATCTTTATTTCCTATTGTCTTCACATTGTACATTAAATGTGCAGATTCATTCCTTCTCTATATCTGCTACTTTCTCTCAGGGATTTCACTCCCTCTGGATAAATGCCCAGAAGTATGACTAGGATATAAGGCAGTTCTTTTTCTAATTTCTTTAGAAACCTCTATACTGTTTCCCTGTTGGTTTGTACTAATCTATATTGACAGCAACAATATATAAGACTTCCCTTTTCCTAACATCAAAAAACACAACTTTTGGTAATGGAATGGACTAAACAGATTTAGTGTATTTTTTTTTTTAGTTTTATAAATTTTTATTTGAAAGGTGAAGAGGCAAAAAGAAAGCAAAATCTTCCATCTACTTCTTCACTTCCCAAATACACACATAAACCCAGGCCAAGCCAACATGAAACCAGGAACCTGAATTTCAAGCTGAGTTTCACACGTAGATGACAGGGAATACAATGCTTAAGCCATCACCTCCAAGAGTGCATATTAGTAGGAAATTAGAATCAGAAATGAAGAAGATGTCAAATACACACACTCTGATATGGGATGTGGGGTCCCAAATGATGTCTTAAATGCTGCATCAAAGGTCCACTGCAAGATTTAGATCTTAAGAAGATAATTTAGGTGGTAAATGGGAAATCCATTGTTGGGCCATATTCAATATTTGTTCATTGACTATATATTATATATATATATATATATATATAGTAATACAAAAGTGATGAGTAGAGCATGTTTAAAGTCCTTCAATTTAGAGTTCAGACTTATTTTCTACTAAGTACTTTTCTCATCAAAGAGAGGTAGAGAGAGAAAGAGAGAGAGAGAGAGAATCTTCTAATCATTGGTATACTCAGTCTAGTTTGCAAATGTTCATAAAAGCCAGGAATAGGTCATTCCAAAGCCAGGAACGTGAAATTCCATCCAAGTCTTTGATGTGGGTGGCAGGGATCAAAGTACAGGAGCCATTATCTGTGGCCTCTCAAGATATGCCTTAACAGGAAGCCCCACTGGAAGCAGAGGAAACCATTCTGATATGACATATGGTCATTCCATGTGCTGTATCAAATGACCATCCCAGGAGTTTAAATTTAATATTCAATTTGGACATCCAAGCATGTTACATAGATAATTGAAAACTATGAAGGAATACTGTGTAAAATAATGTTAATAATTTACTTAATAAGAATGCTTAAAGTCATTTCTTCAGATAATGCTGATCATTCTAGAACTTTGTAGACATTAATATTTTTAGTTAACTGCAATATTTTATTACGTATTTATTAACATTACTGTGTTCATTTGAAAACAATTTAAACCAAGTGCTAGCTGTGATTCACTGTAGTAGACACAGGAGTTGTAAATACATGTATGACAAGAAATATGTCAATGAGTGCCTGAAGATAAATATTCTTCAAGCTTAAGCATACCTATGTATGAGTACACACACACTAAAATAATATGCTAATTTTAAATTTGTACACTAAGATGAGAATATTGCAATTTACAAATTAATTAAAATAATAAATACATATAGAAATTCTAGTATGCTAAGGAAAACTGTGAAAAGACCAAGAAATTATAATAATGTAACATCAGAGATGACTACTGAATATACTGTTGAATATTGTGACCAGGAGTAAGTAGGCTGCCTTCCCGAATTGGTTTTCACATCTTTGAGCAACTAGGGCAATCCAACATTATTACTGTTTTCCTCACACAAATTTTAAAGGAGGCAGTATGGTTTTCTGAGATTTTCCAGAGCCTGAATTTTTTTATTGGCCTTTCTACATGCAATTGATCAATGAGTTGTCACCATCATTGGCTAAGTGTTGCTCTTTAATCATATTAAGTGATTGAAAGCATATCTGAAGGTTGGTTGCAATGCCATGAGCACAACATGATCTTTTAAGGGGTCAAGGAACATTTAATTTTTAAGATATATTAATCTTTTAAATGTTCATCTTCGGTAGAGTTAAAACCATTACAATTAATTCAATCACACTAATTGAACTGAGTAGAAAGAAAAAGAACTTTGACCTAGGTCTAATTTGTTGAGACAAATATTGCATATTTGTTTTCTGAATTGAAAATGGATCAATTCATTTAACCTTTTGCATGTGATATGTGTTGATATAAGCAGTTAATTTTTTTTAGCAATCCCTTTGACTTAGAAATTGCATTTTGTAATAATATTAGTACCTAATGGAAATAATTTAAATATGGTAAGCAACTGATAATTATTTTAATTTTATTATATAAAATATTGTCTTGTAATTTCATGTGCATGTAACTGTGGGGATATGATTACCTGAGAATACAATTACAACCTATGTGTTAAAATATGTATTTACATACTATAAAATAAATTTCCCCTTAAATTCTTTAAAATTACTACTTTTGAGATTCCCTTGAAAATGTTTTACATGGTGTTCTTATGAAGTAATTCACAAGTTGTAGTATAATACAATATTACTGGATTACTGTTTGTGGTGTATGTCTGTGTACACATGTGTGTGTTTACAAGAGGAACCATAAAGCAGCCCACTTGGAACTCAAGACTGTCTATAAATATCTTGATGATAAACAAACTTCAGATATTTTTGCATTCATCTGAGTGGTTTTTTTATTTACTGTTGGAGAAGCAGAAAAGATAGACAGACTGACAGAGCTCTCATCACTGGTTCAATTGCCAAATGTGTGTGAATGACTGGAGCTGGGTCAGGCCAAAACAACAATTGAGAACTCAATCCAGGTATCCTATGAGTTGGCAAGGACTCAATCTTTTTTTTTTTTTTTTTTTTTTTTTTTTGTGACAGGCAGAGTGGTCAGTGAGAGAGAGAGAGAGAGAAAGGTCTTCCTTTGCCGTTGGTTCACCCTCCAATGGCTGCCGCGGATGGCGCGCTGCGGCCGGCGCACCGCGCTCATCCGATGGCAGGAGCCAGGCGCTAGGTGCTTTTTCCTGGTCTCCCATGGGGTGCAGGGCCCAAGCACTTGGGCCATCCTCCACTGCACTCCCGGGCCACAGCAGAGGGCTGGCCTGGAAGAGGGGCAACCGGGACAGAATCCGGCGCCCCGACCGGGACTAGAACCCTGTGTGCCGGCGCCGCAAGGCGTAGGATTAGCCTGTTGAGCCACGGCGCCGGCAGAGGACTCAATCATTTAACTCATAACCTGCTGCTTCCCGAGATCCACATTAACAGGAAATCATAGTCAGAAGCTAGAGCCAGGCAACAAACCTGGGTACCCCAAAATTGTTCATAGATGTCACAACTGCTGTCAACCTGTGGACCATACACCAGCCTTTTGCTGCTGTAGTTTTTTAATTCTTTTTATCATTATTATAATTTCAGATTATTTGAAATTTAAACTTTCCCTACAATACAAATTGTAAGCATGGTTCTGGGAAGAAATAACATATCGGTGTTTCTATTGCAATACATAGATCTTTCTGGCAAGCTATTGAGTATCTGATAAGCATATCCCTGCATTGACAGAGTAGGACACTGATGAAAGGTGCCCCAATTCTAATACTTACAACAATGTCTAACATATATTATGTTTTGGATGAATGTTACTTTTGTGTTATTTTATTATGAGTTCAATTATAGAGGAACATTAAATAATAAATAACTCTCAATATAGGGTACACGAATATGTGGTATTCATCTTGTCTACCTCATTTTAGGACAATCCTGATTTCCCTAGTATTCCTTCATTATAAATCTCTGATTTGCCTTTTCTGGTACAAGTTGAATCTCTGTTACTGCTGAGGGTATCAGTGGTTAAAACTGAAACTCTCTCTTAGACATCCAGAATGAAGTCCAAAATTTAATTCATTGATTTTTTAAAATTTTTTTGATTGAAAAGGAGAAAGAGAGAGAGAGAGATAAAGAGAGAAATAATCTCTCATTTGCTGCTTTACTACCCAAAAGAAAATGTCTGTTTCAGTCAGGGCTGGGCTGGGTTACACCTAGGAGCTTGGAACTCTATCTATGTCTACCTTATGGTGGCAGAGGCTCGCTAAGTGAGCCATCACCTGCTACTTTTCAGGGTTTTTACTAGCAGGAAGATGGAATTGGCAACACAGCTTGGCCTCAGACAGAGGCATTGTGGAATACAAGCCTCGCTAGTCACATCTGAACTTCTGTGCCAAACCAAACAACTGCCACTATTTTTTTTTTATTATTATTAAACTATCTAGTAACTCCATTTTCCATGAGCTCACTGTTTTTTGGTTTTTTGTAAGTGCTTAATTATAATTTCTCTCAAAATAAGCGACTTTTTAAATATTTGTTTTATTTATTTGAAAGAGTTAACAAGTGAGAAAGGAGAGAGATCTTCCGTCCGCTGATTCATTCCCCAAATGGCCACAAGGGCCAGGAGGTTCTTCCATCTTATGTTGCTATCCCAGGTACATAATCAGGAAGTTAGAATGAAAGTGGAGCAGCCCATGAGTTCACTTCTGAGGCAGAGGAAGAGAGAAAGACAAAGCTCTCATCTGCCATCTCATCCCTGCAATGTCCACAGTGGTCAAGGTTGGGCTGGGCCAAAGCTAGGCCATGGGAACTCAGTCCAGTTCTCCACGTGATTTCTCAATCATCACGTTGCATCCTAGGATCAATCTAAGCAGGAAGTTTGACCTAGGACTTGGAGCCAGGCAACAAACCCATATACTCCGAAGTGACAACTGGGAGTGTTATCTGTCCTTTTAACCACTAGGTTAGATGCCCACACCTTATTAATATTTCAATAATTAATGCTTATTTTTATTAATATTTAATAGTGTTTAGAGTGCTGAAGTAGATATTTTTTGGATATGAAAATTTCTCATTAACCTTCCAATACAATTTGCATTTCTTCTATGTCTATATTTAGCATTGCTTTGGCCACCTTTCCAAATATATTTACATGGTATAGAGATTGTGCGGGCCAGCCACACCAGTGGAACAGAACCTGAAGGAGGGAGTGGGAATGAAAAGAGGAACAAAGGCACAGAGAATGGAGCCAAGACAACAAGGCTGATCAAGGCTCATTTATTCCAGTGTCTCAGAGATATTTATGCATAACCAGCTGCAGCTCAAGGCAACTCAGAAGTTAACAACACATGCAAGCAACTTACCGGGCTTTCTGCAACACAGTCATAACATAGTTAATTTTAGCAGAGTGCATCCTCCTTCAACATGGGAGTAGGTGACTTTCTCATCCCTGGAATTCCACAAGCCAAGATTGACCTTGACTTGTCTATGACTTGTTTATGGGCTGCCTACAATTGAGTGTTCTTTTTGCATGCTCAACATGATGATTTTACGTGGAAAAACATTCAGATAATATGTGAGAAAACCTTTTAATCAATTAGTAAAAAATCACAGTCTAGAAGCTTGAAATATTTGTATGTACTAATTGTCTGCAGAAAAGCATTGTTAAAGCATTTTCACTATTTTAAAAATAAAGATATTAGACTTTGACTTGATTGCCCAATTGTTACAGGTGTAGCCTGAATACATTTCAACAAATATTTCATTTTTCCTTTTCTCCTAATTTGATACCAATTTCATTTCATTTTTAACCTAGTTAGTTCATTTTTCTTCTGCTGATGTGGATCAATTAAATGAAGACACCTAATCACTCCCTCAATCATCTGTCTTACACATAAAATGAAAAACATCTTAAGAAAATATGCAAGACAATTCTCTGAATTTTAGAGAGGCATTCAAACAAATTGCAGTTTTTTTCTTCTTAAGTCACCTTGTGTACAAAGATATTCAAATGGATGTTTTTGTTACAAGGTCAGCAAGTCCACCTACAAAAGTGCTGAACATAATGTTTTTTTTATTTTTTTTACTGTTCAGTGAGACACAAAAATGTAGCTCTTCTTAATATTCTATTGCAAATATGTTCATAATTTATGCCCCTATTAGATTTATTTTGAAGCAATTAAATAGCAATTGGGAAAATTTTAATGCAAAATATTTTTAAAGATTTACTTATTGATTTGAAAGGCAGAATTACGGAGAGAAAAGAAGAGAGAGAAGAGAGGGGGGGAGAGGGGGAAGAGAAGGAGGAGGGGGGGAGAGGGAGGGAGAGGGAGAGAGAGAGAGAGAGAGAGAGAGAGAGAGAGAGAGAGAGAGACTCTTCCACCTGCTGGTTCACTTTCCAGGTGGCCTCAATGATTGGGTCTGGGCCAGGCTAAATCCTGCTGCCTGTAATACCATCCATGTCTCCCACATGGGTGGTAGGGGCCCAATTATTAGGCCATTTGCTGCTGTTTTCCCAGGCACATTAGCAGGGAGTTGGATTGGAATTGGAGCAGCCAGAATTTGAACTGGCACTCTGGGAAGCTGACATAACAGCTTATGGCTTATCCTGCTGGGCTACAATACAGATCCTTAATGCAATATTTTAAATGCTATATTCAAAAATCAAAAATACAAGAAAAAAATTGAAATTCTTAAAGAGAAAAAACTATACACATAACTGATTACTTTTTCTGAAATTTTGAGTTTGAAAATCTCAAAATGACAACCCATTATTGGCTATTCTTTGGAAAAAAAAATTACACAGGAAGTTATTTACAAGAGATAAGGACTTTTTTTTTTTTTACAGGCAGAGTAGACAATAAGAAAGACAGAGAGAAAGGTCTTCCTTTTTCCATTGGTTCACCCTGCAATGGCCGCTGTGGCCGGTATACCGCGTTGATCGGAAGCCAGGAGCCAGGTGCTTCTCCTGGTCTCCCATGCAGTGCCAGTGCCACAGGTGGAGGATTAGCCTATTGAGCCGCTGCGCCGGCCAAGAGATAAGGAATATTAAAAATGTAGCATCAAGGCTGAGGTAACAAGGACACCTATGTAATAGCTTCCTTGTAGTTGTTCAATAACTTTCCAAATTCCATGGCTTTATTCTATGACACAGTGTTAATAATTTTCAGAATGTAAGAATTTTAAACAGGAACAGCAATGCATCAATCTCCTGTCCTTATGATTGGAGGTTTACACAGAATGAAGTCTACAATGTTGGTTTCACTAACATTGTCAGTGAAGCCCTACAGAGTTGGATTTAAAAAAGAAAGTCCAACAATCTTCTGTATATAGATAATTAAAAATGAAAAAAAAATCTTGGTGTTAAATTGGAAATTGCCTAGAAAATTAATCAATTTAAGAAAATATATCATGTAGGATCTCTGTCCTTAATGTGCTATACATTGTGAATTAATACTATAACTAGTACTCCAACAGTATTTTTCACTTTGAGTTGCTATGTGAGGGCAAACTGTTGAAATCTTTACTTAATATATAGTAAACTGATCTTCTGTATATAAAGAGAATTGAAAATGAATCTTGATGTGAAGCAAGGGGAGAGGGAGTGGGAAAGGGGAGGGTTGTGGGAGGGGGGGAAGTTATGGGGGGGGAAGCCATTGTAATCTATAAGCTGTATTTTGGAAATTTATATTCTTTAAATAAAAGCATTATAAAAAATAAATAAATAAATAAATTGATTGATTTTCTAAAAAAAAAAAAAAAGTCCATCACAAATTCTATGTTGAGTGGAGCACATCCCTGTGGGGACCCATGGATAGGCCTGCCATGGGACCCCCCCATGCTGGGCTTGGCTTATAGCAGTAATGCTGATGTAGCAGCTGATTGAACTTTCCATCTAGCTGAGGATCATGGAAAACAACAAGATGGCGCTGATGCCCTGCCTGCTGCGTGACTCCACAGCTGATCGTGATCAAGTGCCGGATTGGAGAGCTCTGTGCATGGACTGTGATTGACTGATTGATTGGTTGAATTCTGTATATAAGCAGACCGCGGGAGAGGGAACGCGCACGCCAGCTTTCCCCCTTAAGGAATGTGCGCGCCATCTCTCCCCCTTCTCCCGGTCCCCCACTCTTTTTCCTACTCCTTCTAAGTAAAAGTCTACTGAAGACCGATTAACTGCGAGCAGCGTCCTTCCTTTTGCTGCCGAAGGAGTGACACATCCCTACACACACACACACACACACCCCAATTTTAGGTAAAAGAAAACTAAGAAAATTGCACATCAGTATTCCTGTGGAGAAATCCAAAGATTCAATTTTAAAAACATTACCAACCAATACAATTTGGAAAATTTAGGAACCAGAATCATGACTCAGCAATCTAAGCTGTCATCTGCACTGAGCTCCTCCACATCTAAGTGCCAGTTTGAAATCCAGCTGCTCTTTTTCCCATCCTGTTCCCTGCTAATGTGTTTGGGAAAGCAGAGCAGGATGGCCCAACTATTTGGCTTGTACCACTCACTTACTGAGTCCGGGCCAGCTCCAGCCATTGTGAACATTTCGGGAGTGAAATGAGGATTCTCATCCATTCTCTCTGGCAATAACCAGTATTTGTTGTTTCTGTAATTTTCCCTTTTTAGAATATCATATTATCAGAAAGACATCATGTAATCATTTCAGACTGGCTTTTTTGCTAAACAATACATATTCAATTTTATTTGATATCTTTTCATTTCTTCACAACCATTTTTTGTCTTCAATAATGTTTCATTGCATGGATATACCACAATGTGCTTATCTATTCATTATTAAAGATGATAGGGTAGTTTCCAATGTTAGAATATTATCAAATAAATTTGCCACCGATGTTCCCATGAGGGTTTTTTTGTGGAGGTAAATTTCAGCTTGTTTGGGGAAATACCCAGTAATGTAATTACTGGGTTGTATTGTAAAATTACATAGAATGGACTGTCTACACGAAACTTCGAAACTGTCTTACCATTTTGCATTTCCAACATCAGTAAATGAAATTTGCTACTTTTTCATATGCTAGTCATCATTTTCAATGTAGTCAGTGTATTGAATTTTAGCTGCATTAATAAGTGCAATCCTCCTTGTTGTTTTAACTTGTATTTTTAACATAATATGTGTTTTTATCATACATAATATGTTGAGCATAATTTCATATGCTCCTTTGCTATTGTTATATTTTCTTTGGTGGGATGTCATGCAGATCTTTTGCTCACTTTTAATTGAGTCCTCCCTGTTACTTTGAATAAGCAGTTACATTATAGATCCATTTAGAGTAACAAAAATAAAACATTGTATTTTACCTTCATTCTTTCTCTAACACTCCTCCTCTCTCTGTATAGGTCTTAGCTTTCAGATAATATAACTTCACTTCTGTCTGAAGAACTTTTGTTAATGTATTTTAAGGCAAATTTACTGGTAACAAATTTGCTATAGGCAATGACCAAAAGAAAACAAGAAGGAAACCAATTAACCTAATTCATTAAACTATCAGCACTGCATTCCAGACTCTGCTTTGTTGAGAAGCTGAAACAGGAAAGCTGTGGACATCTTCAGTGGTGTCTGAATCACTAGACCAAATGCTTACACCTTCTGCAAACATTTATTTTTCCCTCTGGCTTCTTTAAAGATGATATTTTTGTCTTAGTTTTTTTGAAATTTAAACACTATATTCTTTAGTACAGTTGTGTAGTATTAATCCTTCTCCGTCTTCTTAGAAATCCACAAGGAGTAAAAGCATGGGAGGGAGGGAGGGTAGGATGGGAATATCACTGTTCCTAAAACTGTATATATGAAATACATGAAATTTGTTTACCATAAATACAAAAGATAAAGAAATCTATGAGTCTGTGGTCCAATGTGATTAATTTTGCTAAATTCTCAAACATTATTTCTTCAAATATTTCTTTCCTTTCTCTCTAGTCTTTCCAGTATTATTGTACACATCGTACCTTTGCATTTGTCCATAGTTCTTGAATTTTTCTGTTCCATTACTTCTGTTCTTTTAATTTTCTCTTTGATTTCACATTTGCAAATTTTTGTTGGTAAATACTCTAGCTCACAGTTTCCTTGGTCATGTCTAGCCTAATGAAAAATGTATTTTTCATTACTCATTAAGGTATTTTGAACCCTATCATTTCTTTGTGTTCTTGCCCAAACTGTTTGTTCACTTTTTAACCTCAGTTCTATTATCATATTAATCTTACTATTTTAAATGCTTCACCTGATAATTTCAGAATCTCTGCCATTTACAATTCTAAGTGTGATCTCTTTTGTCTCTCTTCTTTGTCTTTATAATTTTTTGAAAGGTGGAATATTATGTCCAATAAAAGAATCTGGTAAACAAAGACCTCTACTGTGAGATTCTGTGTTTATCTGGCTATGAATTAAGCTGTGTTTACTGTTCACTGTCTTTATGATGTCAAGGTTAAAATATCTGTGTTGTACTTGCTTTTCTCTCCTGTGTTGTCACTGAATTTCCCCAGATACTCTTCTAATAGTGAAATGAGGGTCTGAGTCTTTTATTCCAGGACCCCTCCTGATTGGGGTTAAGGTGTGGGGAGACAGGAGACAAGCTATGGTACTGGGGTTAGGTGTCTGTCTTTCAGTGAGTCTGAGTCTGGTACTCCTTTTTCCCAGATGCAGCTGGGTTTTGTAAAACCCCAGCCTGTTGAGTCTAGCAAAATAATTTCAGCTGGGGAATCCCTTGTTAAGGAGAACAGAGAGCGCTGAGGTTATTTCAGAATGATTACCTTTCCCATCCCCATGCCGAGGGCATAAAGGATTTTCACTGTAAGAAGCTGGTGGAGCACCTGGAAGAAAAGCTAGTGAAACTGTGAGGGTTCCCCTAAGACTCGGACACCTCAGAGAAGTTGCTGTTCAGATGGTCTACACTGAGCCTCCAGCCATTCGTCAGGTACGATTTAAATGTTTGCTTTCTGATATTGGCTTCATTTCTGGTCTTCAAAACTTGGGTATTTGCTTTTGGTAAGTTGTGTTTCTCAGTATCTACCTCTCTGTCTCTCCAGATTGGTGGTTGGAAATTTGCTCTATGATTATCATTTTCTGATGAGTCTAGGAAGAGTTGTTGATTTTCAGTTTATTAACTTTTTCTTGTCATATGAAGTGATGACTTCCAAGCTGTATTGTCACATGAGAACATTGGGTATTATCTTTTAATATTTAAAATTCAAAACAAGTTGTAAAATTCAATACCTTACTTAACAAAATTAAGCTTTATTTACTATAGTTGTATGAGCTGCTTCACAATCTTAAAACTTAAATGGCAAATGGATATAAAATCTATTAGATGTTATGATTTTTTTTTGTTTTAGACACTTGAGTCCTTAATTATAATTCATCTTCCATGGAAGCCAAAATTTAAAAGTATTTCATGCTTGCTATCAGAAAAAACTTAAGGCAGTGATCATCTGGATGTGGGTTTTAAAATTAATACTTAGCTTTTACACTAATGTAAATTTTTAAATGATATAACCAAGTGACAGGAAGACTAGTTTGCTTTGAAGAACATAAGAAACTTTTGCTGTCTTCAGAGATTTATTGGATAATAAAATAAAAAATTCCTGAAACTCAGATTTTGAGAGTTTAGAAAAAAATGAGCAATTACATTTTAGAAGTTGTCAAGAAACAGCTGACATATTCCTTGTACCTATTATTTGAATTTTTGCAAGTATTCCACAGGTCTCATGCCTGTAGAAATAAATGATTTAACTATCAGCTTGTAAATGACTTTGGAAATTAGTTGGAGGTTAATTATCTGCCTCATTGGAACCCCAAAATGGACAAACAGTAATTGATTTTGATGGCTTCACAAAGTACCTGGCCCTATTCAGTAATGAAGTAGCATTCAGAGAGTCATCCCATCGATACAGAAACAATTAAGTTGATATCAATGAAATGTCATTATGAGTTTATGCTTGTGCACTTAATCTCTGCCTAACTTTAGTAGTTGTGTTGATTTAGGGAAGCTATAAATTTTAGAATGTCAAAATGTCTAATATGTTTTATCAAATATTCATTATTTTTGTGAAATATCCTGAGTAGATCTTGGTAACTACTTAAAATATGCCAAATAGATTCCATGTTGTGGTTATTATAGTAATGTACTTACTATAAACACCACTATATATGTTTGTGGAGATATATCTATATATCAATATCTATATTATAGGTATAATATTTATATCTGAAATTGTGCTGAGTTATGGAAGGGAATAAAGCCAATATTGAATGCACTATCAGTGCTGTGGTAGGCACACTAATTACCTCTTCTTTCACCCCTTTAAGATGTCCACTTTATGACAGTCCACGTCTTACATGGCAACAGATAGTTTTACAGATGTTATTACTTTTGGATTATGAGAAGATTGTCTTGGGCTATCCAAATGAGGCCATGCAACCACAAAAGGCCTTGTAAATGAAAGAGAGGCAAGGGGGTCGGGGTTGGAGAACAAGCTGAAGAATATGCTTTTGGGGCCGGCATGGTAGTGCAGCAGGTTAAGCCACGCTCTGCATTGCCGTGTCCCATGTGGGTGCTGGTTCCTGTCTCAGCTGCTCTGATTTGAAGACAGCTCCCTGCTAATGCTCCTGGGAAAGAAGCAGAGGGTGGCCCATGTTCTTGGGTCCCTGCACCTATGTGGGAGACCTGAAAGAGGTCTTTCTCTGTAACCCTGATTTTCAAATAAATAAATACTTCTAAAAAGAAGCCTATGTGTTTGACTTTGAAGTTGGAGGGAAAGATCATTATCTGAGGCGCACATAACTTCCAGAAGCTGGAGAAAACAAGAGAACTGATTCTCCTCTAGAGTGTAGAAGGGAATGCAGCCCTCCTGACGACTTCATTTAGAACTGCTGAAGCCTATTTTGTATATCGGACCACTAACTATAAAAAAAAATTGTTTTATTAAGATAGTACATTTCTGGTAACTTATAGCAACAATAGGAAATATTGAACACTGGGTTGAACAATTTTATGATACTCTTTTTATTAAGATTTATTTGTTTTAAAGGCAAACTGGCACAGAAAGAGAGGGAAAGAGACAGAAATCTATCCCACAGGTCACTACCCAAGTGACTGCAACAGTCATGGCTGGGTCAGGCTGAACCAGGAGCCAGGGGATGGTCTCCCACATGGGTTTCAGGGCATCAAGTACTTGGGCTGGGATGTATCATTCTGTTTCTAAAAGTTTGTATACATAAAATACATTAAATTTGTATATTTTATATTTTTAAAAAAATTAAAGGGATTTTATAGTCTATTTGAAAACTCTACAATCTGAAGTATTCAGATGAACTTTCCTATTTTTGACTAAAGTCTATTTTGGAATGCTAGCGCTTGGACTACTATTTCTATATTTCAGTTCAATAATATAGAAGAAATATGGAAGAAAGAATGATACTACATTTTTCAAAGTATCCACACATGAATGGAAATGTAAATTTAATACAGGATCTTACGTAAGCACTCAAGTCTCACCTGCCTGCCTTTATTACACTTGATCCTCATTTATTTCAATACCATTTGAATATCTCCCTTCTGATACTTTCATAAGGTGGAACTTTGTATATCCGACATAAGAAAATTTTTTTAAAAATTTTATTTAATGAATACAAACTTCAGGCATTTAATATATACAAATTTGAGAATATTGTGATTCTCCCCCTCCAGCCTATGTTCCCAAACTTCTTCCCCCTCCCTTTCGCATTCCCATTCTTATTTTTTACAAAGATCTGCATTCAGTTAATCTTATACTCATAAGGTTAACCCTACACTAAGTAGAGAGTTTATCAAATAGGACGTAGGAAAAAAGAACTAAAACAAACAAAACTGTTCCTCAGCGTCAAGGCAAGGAACAACACACTTGAACCCAATTTAATGATGCAGTGTTTTAGAACATTCCTTCCCTCACTAATTAAAATGGAAGTCAAAACACTTATTTTTATGATTAGTGTATGGTTTAAATACAAAATGTATAAAGAAACTAGGATAGTGCCAGGAGCACAATAAATAAAGCTCTTACTATTTTGTATCTCATATTCTTAGAAATACTCATTATTATAACCCAATTTCTTCCGGATTTATGAAGTTTATGTGATTACAGATCATATTTCTGAAAGCTTCCCTAATTAAGTTAGCCTGATAAAGTCTCATGATCTTCCATCTTTTTGAAAGTGTTTTTGGGGAAATGAAGATTTTCATTCTTTGTTGCCTCTCTGAGTTGTGTGACATAGTTAAGCACAGAGTTCTTAAAGGCAAAACAGCTGCTAATAGGTTTCATAGCTGGAGAGTTACTTCTCCTCAGTTCTGTAAATTTATTAGGAGACTATCAACTAGCTGACTCCTTGCTATGAGAGCTGGCTGTTTAAACAATGAACATTTGTCAAAACAGGCTGTTACTGACAATTTCTCACTCAATAATTGGCACTACTGGCTCCATCAGGTCAGTTTAGCTTTCTTCTTTCAGGTGACTGAGGGCTGATGCAGTTTTCAAGAGATTCACAAAGAATTTAATATAGTTTTCTTTCTCTTTTGACTATTTCTGCACATGAAAAATGCTTTGGGGACAAACTATAGCCAGAAAACTTCCCCAAATAATAGATTTAACTTAATAAACTCTGTAATACTGTCATTCCTTTCATATTTCATTCGGGAGATGTTTGGAAAGATATTTTTTGTTATATAGTAGTAAGTCTTACAGGCTCATAACTTAATGAAAATGATGCTTATCAATATTCTTGAAGTAATTTTGTTTATTTATATGTGCTTGAAAGAGAGAATGACAGAAAAAGAATCAGAGGTATACAGAGATATTTCACCTTCTGATTCACTGTCCAAATACATGCAGTAGCTGGAGCAAGGTGAAGCCAAACCCAGAGGCTAGGAACACTATCAGGATCTCTCATGCGCATGGCAGATACCCAGTTACTGAAGCCATTATCACCACCTCACAGGGTCTACATTATGAAGAAGTTGGAATCTGGAACAGAGCCAAGCTCAAACCCAGGCATTCCAATATGCGATTCAAGCATCTCACATGATATCCTAGCTATTAGGCCAAGTGCTGGCCTCTGCTGTTCTGTTTTATTGCAATTTTTGCCACTCTTTATACATGGTAGTAGCGTATTTCTGTGGTTCACAGTCTTATATACAATGATAATTTAATAAGTATTTTAATGAATACATAATTAATGAAAACATTTAGGAAATCTAATCTAAAATAGCCTTGCGATGGCGCCGTGGCTCAACAGGCTAATCCTCCACCTAGTGGCACCAGCACACCGGGTTCTAGTCCCAGTCGGGGCGCTGGATTCTGTCCTGGTTGCCCCTCTTCCAGGCCAGCTCTCTGCTGTGGCCAGGGAATGCAGTGGAGGATGGCCCAAATGCTTGGGCCCTGCACCCAATGGGAGACCAGGAGAAGTACCTGGCTCCTGCCTTCGGATCAGCGTGGTATGCCATTGCAGCACACTGGCCGCAGCAGCCATTGGAGGGTGAACCAACGGCAAAGGAAGACCTTTCTCTCTGTCTCTCTCTCTCTCGCTGTCCACTCTGCCTGTCAAAAAAAAATGAAAAAGAAAATAAAACAGCCTTAAATTTTTTTGCAAAATTGGTTCCACTTTGCCATTTGTCTGATTGTCATAAAATTCTCACCTGTCTTCCAAATCCATCTCACATATTTGATTCACCTGCCGTTACCACATGACATTCTCTAGTGTGGAAGTCCTAGAGGAAATGACAAGTTTTGGGGCACATACACCTTACCAAAATTGAATCATGAAGAAATTGAATACCTAAACAGGCAAATAAGGAGTAACAGGAGTGAATCAGTAGTAAAAATTCTCAAACCAAAGTCCAGGACCACGAGGCATCATTACTGAATTGTACTAAGCATTTAAGGAAGTATTAACACCAATCATTCTTAAATTATTTTTCTAAATAGAATAGAGAATTATTCCACACACTCATTCGAAAAGGCCAATATTACCTTGATACCAAAACCAGACAAGGACACACACACACACACACACACACACACACAGAAGCTACTGGTTAATATCCTTGATGAATATAAATAGAAGTGTTCTCAGCAAAATGTTTTTCAACAAATGGAAAGCACGGGACACTGTGTCAAGATGTGAAATTGGAATGTCAGTTCAAATCCTGTCTGCTCCTCTTCCAACTTCCCTGCTAATGCACCTGGGAAACCAGTGAAAATGTCCCAAAAGTGCCTGGACTCATGTCACCCATGTTTTGTATCCAGATACCTAGAGTTCTTGGCTCCTGGCTTAAGCATGGCCCAGTCCTGAATTTTGCCTTTGTTTGGGGAGTGAATAAGCAGTTATAAGATTCTCTCTCTTCATTTGAAATGAGTAAATAGCTAAATAAATATTTTGGTATATGAAAATCATCATCTCTATTAACATTTATATGCCTTCAAGGCAGGTGTATTGGGAAGGGCAGATGATAGTAACAGAAAACAAAGCATTTATGTCTGTTCTGTCATTTGTTTTTAAATAGAATATATAACAAATAGCAATGTTAATTTCTTGAATCTGTATATATGAAATGCATGAAATCTGTATACCTTAAACAAAATTTTAAAAATAAAAAATAAAAACACTAACAGAAGAAAAAAGATAATATGTTTTAATGATGTCCAGTTGCCAATTAACAACTATGAATAAATAAATTAAATTGTAAAGATTTGAATCAAATGAAGGAAATATTATTAAGCCAGTATTCAAGAATTAAATTAGTACATTAACAAAACATTTTCCCAAAGTATTATTGATATTTACTGTATTATTCTATATATCTTGCTGGTGATGTTAATGACATAAATTGGGATATATATATATATATATATATATATATATATACTGTATTTATAAGAGAAGAGAAAAAGATGAAAATGTCTCAGGATATGAGATTCACAGATCATGTGGTTCCAAATATTGTGAATACATTTAATATCCATATTCAGATGAAGTATGGCTCAGGAAGAAAGTGTTCTGATAAAATATTTTGCAAAGAGTATGCAGTTTAATTACTGATACGACCTGTTGTTTCCCATCTATAGATCATTTATCTTAAGAGAAAACTGAGGTCAGCGCCGTGGCTCAATAGACTAATCCTCCGCCTGTGGCGCTGGCACACCAGGTTCTAGTCCTGGTCAGGGCACCGGATTCTGTCCCGGTCACTCCTCTTCCTGTCCAGCTCTCCGCTGTGGCCCAGGAGTGCAGTGGAGGATGGCCCAAGTCCTTGGGCCCTGCACCTGCATGGGATTCCAGGAGAAGCACCTGGCTCCTAGCTTCAGATCAGTGTGGTGCGCCGGCCGCAGAGGCCACTGGGGGGTGAACCAACAGAAAAGGAAGACCTTTCTGTCTCTCTCACTTTCCACTCTGCCTGTCAGAGAGAGAGAGAGAGACAGAGAGAGAGAGAGAGAGAGAGAACTGATTGGCCAGCATTGTCGCACAGTGGGTTGACCTTCAGCTTATCATGTACAGTATTCCACACCAGAGTGCCAGTGTGAGTCCTGGCTGCTTTGCTTCAATCCAGCTTCTTGTGTATGTGCCTGGGAAGGAGGTGGGTGATGGACTCTGCTCCCCATGTAGGTGACCAGGATAGGCTCCTGGACTTTGGCTTCAGCCTGACTCAGGCCTGGCTATTGTGACCACTTGATGAATGAACCAGCAGTCAGAAGATTCTCTCTCTCTCTCTCTCTCTGTTGTTATTCCTTTCAAGTAACTAAATTAATATATTTTTACAGAAAAAAAGCCTGACTTGGCAACTTTCACTTATTTACTTCTTATCTGTATAGTACAGAACATCAGATTATTCCTTCAAACTTCTTATCTCTTGGCCATTCAGGGAAGTGTTACACACATAACTGTCCTGGGTCCTTTTAACCCAGTCTTCTAGATTGAGTTCTGTCTCAGAACTCCCTTGTGATATTTTGTGACTGCTACCAGTATCCTACATGAAACAAAGGGCTCTGCTGAAGGTTCTTCTGATCTTGGGTATGTCAAAGCTCCAAGCCATGCACTGCCCCACGCAGAAATGACAAGAGCTCTACTTTCTCTATTTCTCTTACATGCTTGTGTTTTAGAGATTCATGGAACCAGTTACTTCTTTTCTTTATACAAAAGTTCTCTCTGTAGGTATTCTCCAAGTGATGCAGCCTCCATGAGATTGTGATAAACAATTTATAATACCACATGAGACAAACCAAAGAGTGACATCCAGTGGCCTCCTCCTTCTCAAATATCATTGAAAAAATCTTCTTTTAATAGTGAAGTCTGCCCTTGCATGAGAATAAGAGATGGAGAGACCTTAGGCTGTATTTACAGTGAGACCTCACTGAAAGGAAAATCCTAAAAATTGTTTATGATTTATTTATTATTTTCAAAGGAAGAGTAACAGGGAGATGAGAAGAGAGAAAGACAGTGAGAGAGAGGGAGAGAGATCTTCCATCTGCCTGTTCACTCCCCAAATGGCCTCAATGACTGAAGCTGGGCCAGGCTGAAGCCAGGAGCCAGGAGCTTCTTCTGGATGTCCCACATGGTTGCAGGGGCTCAAGGACTTGGGTGTTCCTGCACTGCATTCCCAGATCCATTAGCAACAAGCTGGATCAGAAGTGGAACAGGGGCCCGCACTATGGCATAGTGGGTAAGGACACCGCCTGCAGTGTTGGCATTCCATATGGGCACCAGTTGAGTCCCCATTGCTCCACTTATGATCCAGATCTCTGCTATGGTGTGAGGAAGCAGTAGAAAATGGCCCAAGTCCTTGGGCTCCTGCACCTCAGAAGGAGATCTGGAAGAAGCTCCTGCTCCTGGCTTCGGATTGGCACAGCTCCAGCCATTGTGGCTTTCTGGGGAGTGATGGAAGACCAGTGGATGGAAGACCTCTGTGTGTGTGTGTGTTTGTGTGTGTGTGTAACTCTGACTTCCAAATAAATAAATCTTAAAAAAAAAAGAAGTGGAACAGCCAGGACTTGAACTGGAACCTACAGGGGATGCTGGCTCCAAAGGCTGTGGCTTTTCATGCTGTGCCACAGTGCCGGCCCCATAAATGATTGTTAAAGCTATCCTTGGTCATGTTAGAAGGCTAATGAAGAAAATTAACAAAAGAAAAACTCTTATAGAGTGCTATTAATATCTTGTGCTTGGTTGTTTATTTTTTTTTCTGAAATAAACTTTTACTTGAAAGAGTATACATGTGGATTTCATCTCCATCTGCATAGTAGTCTGACTTTGTCAACTCTTTTACTCAGTCCTTTCAATAAGAAATTTATTTTTACTTTGGAGACAATAGATTTTCTTAAAGTAAATTTAAGATCAGGCTTACGTTTTTCTTGTTATTTACTTTATTTTATGTGAGTTGAAATAACAGCCTGTATCATTTATAAAACACATAGTGATCCTTATTTTACTATCATGACACTTTTTTTTCCTAATAACTCAAGATATGTCCATGAACTCAAAGAAAACATGAACACTATTACTTTTTACTTCAAATTTTGCATCATTAAAATATGCATTCTAATAGCTTAAACTAAGATTTTTATATTAATCAATTTATAAATGAATAATAGTTCATTGATACCTTTATTTGTCATGTGAAACACAGTATTGGTGAGTTTTTATTTTTCAATTTTATCTTGCATAGGTGATCTTAATAGGAGGCAGTATAAACTCAAATCAATAGTTGATTTGTATATATTTACCCTCTCTCTCTCTCTCTCTTTCTCTCTCTCTCTCTGTCTCTTAATATGTTTGTATATGCTTATCTAGTATTTGTTCATCTGCTCATCTGTCTACCAATATAATTGTCATTGAGACCATAAGTAATGGATCTCTATGGCATGGAGAAACATTTACAGATATATGAGTAATATCAACATAAGAAGCAAAAATCCTGAGAACAAGAAACTCCATAGGTATTGTATGAATAGTAAAAAGGGCAGGGAAAATAGAGAAGTGAGATAGACCTTCCAAATTGTACCTCAGTGTCAACTTCCTTTCCCTTGAAATATTTTTTGTGTATTATGTATTGAACAGGTTTTATTTTTGTTATAATCTGAAATCATTACCATGGATGCCACAGAAACTTAACCATCTTTCTGCAAGTAGGTAAATATTTTCTTGTTAAATTTTAAAGTTAAATATTGATTATCTCTGTTATTTTAGAAAAGAACAATAAATCATAGAATTACTGTAACAATTGCTATTGGTGACATGTTTGATGCAGTTCAGTTAGATCAAATGGAATGACATGTGACAAGACCGAAAAATTTGCTCTCGATTCAACCGCATTATTTTCAGAAATTCAGGCAAAGACTCATCAATAAGACTTGTCTAGGAAAAATACTATGCTTTCATATATGTTGACATACAATATCTTCCAGGAATTGCTCTCGGAAAGGAATCTTAGTAATGGCTACCTTGCAGCCATTTATTTAAAGTCTCTCTTCTAATGAATCTATTCTTATTTCCAATTGTGCCTTTACAGAAAGAGAGAATTTGAGGAAAACTCGCTAAACATCTGTGTCTTCCATTTGACATTTTGAGGTGTAAATTTTAAGACCATTCAGACTAGTAGGATATCTAAAATATCATCTGCTGTGAAGTTTTATAGTTTGCCTTTACATAGGTGTAAAAATAATGTTTTCAAACATTCTTTTTATTGTTAAATATAGAGAAATATAGTATGTCTTTTTGATGTTACGTTTATTATCAACCATGATTTAAGAAAAACAAAAATAGGCCCGATATATATATATATTTTTGATAGGCAGAGTGGACAGTGAGAGAGATAGAGAGAAAGGTCTTTCCTTTTTGTCGTTGGTTCACCCTCCAATGGCTGCCGCGGCCGGCATGCCATGCTGATCCGATGGTAGGAGCCAGGTGCTTCTCCTGGTCTCCCATGGGGTGCAGGACCCAAGCACTTGGGCCATCCTCCACTGCACTCCCTGGCACAGCAGAGAGCTGGCCTGGAAGAGGGGCAACCAGGACAGAATCCAGTGCCCCGACTGGGACTAGAACCCGGTGTGCTATTTTGTGCAGAATTTATTTTTAGAGATATTACAGAAGTTCCAAACCTTTTAAACAAGAATTCTTTCCCTGTTTTATCCCCTAATCATCAGTTACTAGGCAATAACTTTTCCATTTTTTTTAGTCAATCTTGAAATTCCCTGAGCTTGAAATGACCAATTAGTGCCAAAACGGTGACGGCACTTTGAAAATCTTCCTTTCCAACCTAAACTGAGTTTTCACCTATGGCTATTAACAGCTTGATAAATGTACATTTTTCTAAAATTAGGCTGAATTCTGTAGAAACAGTAGAGTTTTATAAGTATATTCTTTATTTTACTGACATTTAAAATCAGCTTTACTTTTTGGCTGATTTCTGTAATAAAGTATTTTTAAATGAAACTGCTCTTGTAGATACATGTTTAAAATGATTGAAAACTTCATAAGAACCAACTTTCAGATATACTTTACAAGTATAATATTGTTTTATAAACATTAATTTTGAATCAGTGAACTTGACACAAATCAAATAAAATTGGATGTCTCAGTTGCCTATATTCTTATTTCTTATATTTTATTTTCAGATAACCTGCTGGTCCTTGAGCAAGCTGAGCCTCCACCTCCACCTTCAACCATTTGTTATGTAAGAGTGAGCTGATGAGAGGGATCCCAGATCCCACTGGTCCTTGTGTTGTCTCCTGAATGTCCCATCAAGTTCAATGTCTACATGCTCATCCTGCGTGAACAGGATAAGCAGGGTGCTTGGAAGTGGGATAACTGATCCTCCACTGCTCTCCCCTGGTTTCAGCAGTGCCTAGTAAGGAGCAGAGCTTGCATTGTCACTAAAAGTTAAGGAAGCAATACAAGTTGGTGCCTTACTTTTACAGGGAAGATATTAGAGCTCGAGAAGTCTGAACTCTTACCCACTTGACACAGTGCAAATCCTGAGTAAAGAAGGGCTCATGCTGAGAAAATTAGCATATGCACCTACTCAGCCATCAGGTTGCACTGCTTAAAGTTTCCTCTGGATAAAAATAATTTTGTAATGTAATATCCAAAAATCCAGAATACAATACAACATTATCACTTACACCACAAACCAGACAAATCAAGATTTGAATGAGGAAGGACAAGAAAACATGCAAACTCAAAGAATAATCAGATGCTACAATTATCTATAAGGATTTTAAAGAAGGAATTCCAAAAAATGTTTCAAAAAGCAGCAGTATGGGGTTGGCACTGTGACATAGTGTGTGAAGCCACCACCTGTGGTGCCAGCATCCCCATTGAGACCCTGTTGCTCCACTTCTCATCCAGCTTTCTGCTATGGCCTGGGAACGTAGCGGAAGATAACCCAAGTCCTTGTGTGTCTGCACCCAAGTGGGAGACCCAGAAGAAGCTCCTCGCTCCTGGCTTTGGATTGGTACAGCTCCAGCTGTTGTGGCCAACTGAGGAACGAACCAGTGATAAAAGACCTATCTCTCTTTCTCTCTCTGTCTCTCTTCCTCTCCGTGTAACCCTTTCTGATAAATAAACAAATTTTTTTTAAAAAAATAATATATTTGTTTGAAAAAGTGAAAACAATGAAAATTTCAGCAAAGAAACAAGTCATCATAAACTCAAGTGGAAATTATGGAACTAAAAACAAATAACAAAATTGTTCTAGATTCACTCAACAGTACAATGGGGATGAATGATGATATATTAGTGAACTAAAAGACTGATTAATAGAATTTACTTAAACTGAGAAATAAAGACAATAGACTGAAGAAAATGATGAATCACTAAATTCTGTGAGACAACAAGAGTCATCATCCACATCATGCAGGAAGGTGACAGGGATCTGCAAACACCATGTTTACATCTAGGTAAGTGAGAGTGTAAGCGAAATATTCAAGGGGACAACAGCTGAAACTCTGAAAACTTGGAAAGGCATAAAAATTTAAAACTGAACGAGGACAAGTTTTGCAGAACAGAGGGTTAGGGCACGGATGCATCCTCCTTCAGAGTGTTGGTTCCAATCCTGGCTACTCTGTCTCTGATCAACTGCTTTCTACTGCATTCTAGGAGGCAGCAGAAGACGTTTCCAGTGTTTGGGCCCCTGCAACTCACATGGAAAATTTAGATTGAGTTCCAGACACCTGGCTTTGTCCTGGTCCAGCCCTGGCTGATATATTGTGGGCATTTGGGAAGTGAATAAGTGAATGGGAAATTGTCTCTCTCTCTCTTGATTTACCTTTGATGTAGATGAACACAATTCCATATGTAGTAAACCAAAATATATCCACATCAAAACATGCAAATTAAGTTTATGAAAACTAAATACAGAGAAAAATGAATGCAGTCAGAGAGAAACAGCATAGCCCACATACAAGACCACAATTTGAATATAGTTTTTCCATCTCAAACATTGGAACCAGAAGTGGTATAGCAGCAACCTCTTAAAGAAAAGCAGAATTTGATGCTAGTGAAATATCAGGAATGAAGGGAAATGAGAACACTATAGGTAACAGAAAAAAAAGTTGTTAACATTCCTAAGAAATAAAATGTTTTAAGGTATAAGAATTTTTCTAAACAGACGGGTAATTATGACAGATGAAGACTTAGAATTTTTTTTTAACTTTTATTTAGCAAATATAAATTTCCGAAGTACAGTTTATGGATTACAATGGCATTTTCCCCCTCATAACTTTCCTCCTGCCCGCAACACTCCAAACTTCTACTCCCTCTCCCATTCCATTCACATCAAGATTCATTTATAATTATCTTTATATACAGAAAATCAATTTAGTATATATTAAGTAAAGATTTCAACAGTTTGCACCCACACAGAACATAAAGTGAAAAATACTATTTGAGTACTAGTTATAGCATTAATTCACATTGAACAACACATTAAGGACAGAGATCCTACATGAGAAGTAAGTACACAGTGACTCCTGCTGTTGACTTAACAAACTGACACTCTTGTTTATGGTGTCAGTAATCTCCCTAGGCTTTTGTCATGAGTTGCCAAGGCTATGGAAGCCTTTTGAATTCGCGGAGTTTGATCTTATTTAGACAAGGTCATAGTCAAAGTAGAGGTTCACTCCTCCCTTCAGAGAAAGGTACCTCATTCTTTGATGGCACGTTCTTTCCACTGGGATCTCACTTGCAGAGATCTTTCATTTAGATTTGTGGTGTTTTGTTTTGTTTTGTTTTCCAGAATGTCTTGGCTTTCCATGTCTAAGATATTCTTATGGGCTCTTCAGCCAGATCCGAATGAATAAAGGGCTGATTCTGAGGCCAGAGTGCTATTTAGGACATCTGCCATTCTATGAGTCTGCTGTGCATCCTACTTCCCATGTTGGATCCTTCTCTCCCCTTTTTATTCTATGAGTTAGTATTAGCAGACACTAGTCTTGTTAATGTGATCCTTTGACTTTCAGACCTATCAGTGTGATCAACTGTGAACTGAAATTGATCACTTGGACTAGTGAGATGGCATTGGTACATGCCACCTTGATGGGATTGAATTAGAATTCCTTGGCACATTTCTAACTCTACTATTTGGGAAAAGCCAGCTTGAGCATGACCCAAATTGTACATCTCCTCCCTCTCTTATTCCCACTCTTATATTTAACAGAGATCAATTTTCAGGTAAATTTAAACACCTAAGAATAATTGTGTGTTAATTACAGAGTTCTACCAATAGTATTAAGTTGAACAAAAATACTAAAAGGGAGTATGTATTAAGTTGTAGATCAACAGTCAGGGCAGGGGCCGATCAAGTCACTCTTTCTCATAGTGTCCAGTTCATTTCAACAGGTTTCCCCTTTGGTGCTCAGTTAGTTGTCACCAATCAGGGAGAACATATGATATTTGTCCCTTTGGGAATGGCTTATTTCACTCAGCATGATGTTTTCCAGATTCCTCCATCTTGTTGCAAATGACCGGATTTCATTGTTGTTGACTGCTATATAGTATTCTATAGAGTACATGTCCCATAATTACTTTGTCTAGTCTACTGTTGATAGGCATTTGGGTTGGTTCCAGGGCTTAGCTATTGTGAATTGAGCTGCAATAAACATTAATGTGTAGACGGCTTTTTTGTTTGCCAATGTAAATTCCTTTGGGTAAATTCCAAGGAGTGGGATGGCTGGGTTGAATGGTAGGGTTATATTCAGGTTTCTGAGGAATCTCCAGACTGACTTCCATAGTGGCTTAACAAGTTTGCATTCCCACCAACAGTGGGTTTTTGTCTCTTTTTCCCCACATCCTCGCCAGCATCTATTGTTGGTAGATTTCTGAATGTGAGCCATTCTAACCAGGGTAAAGTGAAACCTCATTGTGGTTTGGATTTGCATTTCTCTGATTACTAGTGATCTTAAACATTTTTTCATGTGTCTGTTGGTCATTTGGATTTCCTCTTTGGAAAAATGTCTATTGAGGTCCTTGGCCCATCTCTTAAGTGAGTTGTTTGTTTTGATGTTGTGGAGTTTCTTGATCTCTTTGAAGATTCTGGTTATCAACCCTTTATCTGTTGCATAGTTTGCAAATATTTTTTCCCATTCTGTCATTGCTTGTTCACTTTCCTGACTGTTTCTTTTGAAGTACAGAAATGTCTCAGTTTGATGTGATCCCAGTAGTTAATTTTGGCTTTGACTTTCTGTGCTCCTGGGGTATTTTCCAAGAAGTCTTTGCCAACACCTATATCTTGCAGGGTTTCTCCAATGTTCTAATAATTTGATAGTGTCGGGTCATAGATTTAGCTCTTTAATCCATGCTGAGTTGATTTTTTTGTCAGAGAAAGGGAGGGGTCTTGCTTCATGCTTCTGCATGTGGAGATCCAGTATTCCCAGCACCATTTATTGAATAGACTGTCCCTACTCCAGGAATTGGTTTTGGATCCTTGATCAAATATAAGTTGGCTGTAGATGTATGGAACTGAGAGTGTGAATAACTGAAGATGTTGGATAGAACTCATGGAGACGTGAGTACTCTCGGGAGAGTACACAAACTTGGTAACCTTGACAACCCAGTGGAAGACGGCAGAGAAATTTGAGCTTACACTGAGGACTGTAAAGATCTTTTGTGTGGTCCTTGGGGCAGAGCAGATGAATGTTATACCCACAGGAGCCAGAGATCAGAAAACGATTGCCTTCAATTCTGCTCAGCTGTGCAGAATTACTTCCCTTCTGATTCAAGAGAGAGAGAGAGAGAGAGAGAGAGAGAGAGAGAGAGAGAGAGGTACCATACCTAAACTATGTGTTTCACCTTTGGCACACCCTTAACCCTGAAGAACCAAACAGAGCTCTCTGGCCACACCCATCACAAGCCTCTAAGGACCCATCAAAAGTAGACAGTCCACTTAATACAGTCATAGTATAACGAGAAAAAACACCACAGCTAGGGAAGAAGAAACCAACGATTATGTCCACAATGCCAAGGAACATATGCAGAAACCAAGGAAACAAGAACAAGGAAGAAATTATGATGCCCCCAAAGGAACAAGACACCCTAATCCAAGATTATGAAGATGAGATAGAAGAAAGGCAAGATACAGATTTCAAAAAAATTTATGATAAGAACATTTAGAAGTTTTCAAAAACAAATTCTTGAACTACAGAAATCCTTACTGGATAGGAAAGAAAATCTCTCTTGTGAAAATGAAATCTTAAGGAGGAATCAAAATTAAATGCAGAAATTAGTAGAACATGAAATGGTGATATTGAAGAGAAATCAAAATTAAATGAAGAATTCAATACATCATATGACAAACACATTAGAGAGCCTTAAAAATAGTCAATGAAGCAGAAGAGAGAATATCGGACTTACAAGACAGAGCACAGGAGTGTATACAGTCAAACCAAAGAAAAGAACAGGAAATTAGAAATCTAAAAAAATATTGTTGGGAACCTGCAGGATACTATTAAAAAAAATTCGAGTTCTAAGAATTCCTCAAGGCATGGTGAGAGAGAAAGGGTTAGAAGGCATTTTTAGTGAGATATTAGCAGAGAACTTCCCAGGTTTGGAGAAGGAGAGAGACATCTTAGTACAGGAAGCTCATAGAACCCCTAGTAAACATGACCAAAAGAGATCCTCACCACGACACATTGTAATTAAACTCACCACAGTGAAACATAAAAAAAAAAGAATCATAAGATGTGCAAGAGAGAAACGTCAGATTACTCTCAGAGGATCTCCAATTAGACTCACAGCAGACTTCTCAGCAGAAACCCTACAGGCTAGGATGGAATGGCGAGACATAGCTCAGGTGCTGAGAGAGAAAAACTGCCAGCCCAGAATATTATATCCTGCAAATCTCTCATTTGTGAATGAAGGTGAAATAAAGACCTTTCATAGCAAACAAAAATTGAAAGAATTTGTCGCCACTCATCCAGCCCTGCAAAAGATGCTTAAAGATGTGTTACACACAGAAAAACAAAAACACGGCCATCAATGTGAAAGAAGGTAAAAGAAGGAAACCTGACAGCAAAAGATCACAGGAAGTTCAAAACATATATTAGAAAATATCTTTGGCAAATGGCCGGGCAAAGTTAGTCTTATTGATAGTCACATTGAACGTTAATGGCCTCAGCATTCCAGTTAAAAACACAGATAGGCTGAACGGATTAAGGAACAAAACCCATCTATTTGCTGCTTACAAGAATCACATCTTTCCAACAAAGATCCATGCAGACTGAAAGTCAAAGGATGGAAAAAGATATACTCTGCCAACAGAAATGAGAAAAGAGTGGGCGTAGCCATCTTAATATCAGACAAAGTAAACTTTAACACAAAAACTGTTAAGAGAGACAAAGAGGGGCACTATATAATGATTAAGGATCAATTCAACAGGAAGATATAAGGACTATCTATGTATATACACCTAATTACAGGGCACCAGGTTTATTTAAAAGATATGTTAAGGGACCTAAAGGGAGGCTTAGACTCCAATACAATAGTACTAAGGGACTTCAGTATTCCACTCTAAGAAATAGACAGATCAACCAGACAGAAGATCAGCAAGTAAACAGTAGATTTAAACGACACTATTGCCCACATGGATCTAACAGATATCTATAGAACTTTTTATCTTACACTTAAAGAATTTACATTCTTCTCAGCAGTACATGGAACCTACTCTAGGATTGACCACATACTAGGCCATGAAGACTTAGAATTTTTAGAAATGAGGGAATAAAATGAATATAGAAAACATATGGGGAAATATGACACACCTTCTCCTCAGTTTCTGAAATCATATGGACAGGCCAAAATGTAATAACATTGCAATTTGGTTTTTATTGCATATATGGAAATATTTGGCATTTATATTTCTAAAAATATGAGAGTAACAATAATGAAATTGAAGATGTCTATCCTTTACTCAAAGTAGTTAAATGCCAGTATCAATGTTACAATAAATATAACAATCAGTGTCACTAATAAAAAATATATGTTTTGTGTATTATATACATATATAAGATATGCTACAAATATTAGTCACATTAACTGCATATTATGAGGTACTATATATATTAAATATATTTGACACTTATGTACATAATTGTTCTATATTTTTAAATTTACATATAAAATTAACATTGATAAAATAAGAATTTTACATAATTGACATTAAAAGTAGGTTAAACTGTTGCTTGTGATGCTGAGTCCCAACTAGCCTTCTTCCAATCTACCTTCCAGATAACGTGCCTGGAAGGCAGTAGGTGATAGCCCACAAGCCTGGGCCCCTGACACCCGTGTAG
The DNA here is from genome assembly GCA_949820135.1 of Sylvilagus floridanus. NCBI lineage: Eukaryota > Metazoa > Chordata > Mammalia > Lagomorpha > Leporidae > Sylvilagus > Sylvilagus floridanus. The sequence goes on along the minus strand of OX463236.1, from coordinate 27,890,696 downwards.
AGACCTGGATTTCCTGGTTCCTACTTCACCTGAACCCAGACCTAGCTGTTACAGTTATCTGGGGTAATGAACCAGAGGAGGGAAGATCCCTTTCTCACTCTTTCTCTCTCCTCAATCATTCCCACTGTCTAGCTCTCTCTCTCTCCCCTCTTTGTCATTCTGCACTTTAAATAAATGAATCTTTTAAACATACAGATACAACCAACTCCACAATCATACCAATCATAGTAGAAATATGGCTCACATATCCAATTGATGGTAAGAACAGCAGAAAAAACCTGAAGTTCAAGAAAATCTAAACACTAATAAAATAACTCAACACATATACAGAAAGCAAAACAATCAATAACAAAACTCCCACTCATTTCAAGAACACGTAGGACATTTCCCAAAACCAACAATGTACTAGTACACAAAACCTAAAGAAATTTTGAAAGATTGAATTCATTAATCTTGTGTACTACAGTCACAATGGATTTAAAATAAAAATCAATTACAAACAAATGTAACTAGGAAACCAATGGCCTTCTAAAAATTAAGCCATATATTTATGAATAATTCATGGATGGAAATTGTACTAGTTCAAACAAATTATTCTATTAATTTTAACAGGTTTTTCGCATGATATCAACATTCTTTTTACATTTTCATAACATCAGCAATAGAAAATAATACAGATGGACTATCTACCAATGTATGTAAATATTTGTGTTGGTAGTGTTGTTTTTGTCTTGAAGCACTTTCAAATTGTCATTTCATTAGCTTTTTGGATGCTTTTGGGTATGTTCCATTGCATATTCTTTCCTTGTTCCTTTGTTTTTACATTTCCAATATTATGAATGATTATTGAACATTTACAAGCGAATATTTCTATTCAACTGAAATTTGTTTTCTGTGTTATTATTTTTTTACTTACTTGAGAAATGTAAAGAGAGAGACAAAGAAACCTCTATCCACTGATTCACACTAACAAAATGACAACAGGGGCAAAGGTGAGGAGTGGGCTTAAAACCAGAAGCTAAAAATTCAATCCAGGTCTCCCAAGTGGGTATCAGACACCTAAACACTTTGGTCATTACCTGCTACCTCCCAGGGTACTGTTTGGCAGGAAGCTAGAATCAAGAGCAGGAACTCAAACCCAGGCATTTTGATACGGATACAGACATCTTACCTAAAATATTATCCACTTGGCCAAATGAATGTCTTTAAAATTTCTTTTATTAGCTAGTGCCGCGACTCAATAGGCTAATCCTCCGCCTTGCTGTGCTGGCACACTGGGTTCTAGTCACGTTCAGGGCACCAATTCTGAACCGGTTGCCCCTCTTCCAGGCCAGCTCTCTGCTATGGCCCGGGAGGGCAGTGGAGGATGGCCCAAGTCCTTGGGCCCTGCACCTATATGGGAGACCAGGATAAGCACCTGGCTCCTGCCTTCGGATCAGCGCGGTGTGGCCATTGGAGTGTGAAACAATGGCAAAGGAAGATCTTTCTCTCTGCCTTGCTCTCTCACTGTCCACTCTGCCTGTCAAAAATAAAAAAATAAAAAAATTTCTTTTATTAATGGAATAAACTTTAACTTGTAACTGTCATTAACAAACCCTGGAATACTGAATATCAGAAATAGCAGCAAAAAGGTGAAACTAAAATTATAAAAACCTGAGAGTGGTCATTTAGCTAAGTGGTTAAAATTTGGGATGCCCATATACTGCATTTGAGTGATTGGTCCATTTTCCAGTTCCAGCTTCCTGTTGATGCACACTCTGGGAAGTACTGGTGCCCTGCTGCCCATATGGGAAAATCAGATTGACTTTTGGGGCCTGACCCACCCTTGGCTGTTGTGGGCACTGAAGGAGTGAACCAGCAGAAGGAACATTATTTTCTGTATATCTGTCTATTTCTCCCTCTCTCTCTCTGCCTCTCATATAACATGGAAAATAAATAAATAAATAAATTTTTAAATTACATAATTATCTCTAAAAAATATGAACATCAAGCCCTCACATGCAGCAATTTGTTAATTAAGATGTGTCATCTAATCTAGTCTCTAACTTGAATGAGATAGATTTGTCAAAATTATTCCTTGTGGTAACAGTGTATTCAAAATATGATAACTGCATATAGCATTCAAATTATCATGAAATCCTGCCTCTCAATAATGTAGGAAATATAACAATTTTTACTTTTTTATTTTTTTGTAAGACCTAAACTCTTTTTTTTTAATTTATTTATCAGGTAGAATTATAGACAGTGAGAGAGTGAGACAGAGAGAAAGGTCTTCCTTCTGTTGGTTCACTCCTCAAATGGCTGCTATGGCCAGTGCTGCACCAATCCGAAGCTAGGATCCAGGTGCTTCTTCCTGGTCTCCCATGCAGGTGCAGGTGCCCAAGGACTTGGGCCTTCCTCCACTGCCCTCCCAGGCCACAGCAGAGAGCTGGACTGCAAGAGGGGCAATTGGGACTAGAACCCGGCACCCATATGGGATTCCGGCACTGCAGGCAGAGGATTAACCAACTGAGCCACGGCGCCAGCCCTGGAAATATAAAATTTTTTTAAATTTTAATTTAATTTATTTTTTTACTCTTTTTTATTTTTTTATTTTTAAGGTTTTATTTAATGAATATAAATTTCCAAAGTACAGCTTATGGATTACAATGGCTTCCCCCGCCCCATAACTTCCCTCCCACCCGCAACCCTCCCCTTTCCCATTCCCTCTCCCCTTCCGTTCACATCAAGATTCATTTTCAATTCTCTTTATATGCAGAAGATCAGTTAAGTATATATTAAGTAAAGATTTCAACAGTTTGCCCTCACATAGCAATATAACAATTTTTAAAAAACTTAATATTCCTATCAGTTTTCTACAAGGAGGAAATATCATTTTTTTCTTTTTATGTTTTGTATATTAGCTGTGAAAACTTTTAGAAATGTTTTTTCATGTTATCAAACTTTATATGCTAAACATTTAAAAATCGTGTAAATGACATTATACAAAAAGTTATTAAATACAATAAAATACTTTCAGTGGGATATTTTACACTGAAGACAATTGAAAAAATTTAAATTGGGTATTACATGATTTTTTTTTCATGTGGTCATAAAAATACAGAAACATGTGAAATAAGTCACTTGAGAATTCTAGTTATATAGCTATTAGCAGATTTTTAAAATTTAGCTTCATTAAAAGTTCAATGGAGCATGGAAACCATGGGGATATTCAATGAAGGAGAAATAATTCTAATAAAATAAGTCAAATTTTCTATTTATATATTGCTTTCATATACAGCAGTTCCCCAACAGTGAATGAAAGAATTATGTACTGGCAGCACAGGGTGATGTCTTTATATTAAGGAAATATTAATTTACCATTACTGAGTCAATAGGTTGGTCACCAATTCACCGATTACTTGAGTATGAGATAAAGAATAGCAGAATAGCATACTTTCATCAGTTTTGTGATATTTTCAGTCATCATAAACACCATTTCTACTCATACAGTGCACTGCTGTTATGAATGTGTTTTCTCATATATTATCCAACTTGATACTACTTAAAGTTTGTGAAAGATATAGTAAATGGTAGTCTGAAAAGTGTCTTAGGGGGTACACATTAGTAAATAGCATAAAGTAAAAAATTAATCCTTTCCTCTAGCTCTTTCTTTGTTGTCCAACTACTATCTCAATGTGTCTATTGATTGTTTATATAATTTGTGTATTTTAAACTGACCCAGGAAGTGTACATAATTTTGTGGTCCCATGTGGTATTTTAACACATGTATACATTGTATACTGGGCAATCGTGTTAAACCTCTCTCTTTCTTTAACATTTATCCATGCTTTATAGTAACTTTTCTCAGTCCTTTCTGCTAGCATTTTCTAAAAAAAAAAATAAAATAGAATTCTGTTCTTCAATCTTCCAAGACATATTTAAAATGGTCAATAAGCTTGCATAGAGGGAATATATCAGAAAATGAAATAGAAGAAACTAAGGCATTCTTGGAACCTCTGGGGATGCTTAGTGGTGATGTTTCCATTGCATATTGCAGGTTATGTGATTGTAGGTCAGAGAATGAAGGGAACAAAATGGATACATTCCCAACAGAATGACTGATTTATGCTAAATGATGAGAGCATGGAAAAGCACATACTATTTGTGATCAGTGTTCCAATTAATACGAGTAAGACATATGGATGGGGTTGTTTGTACGTGTAACAGGAGTGTCACAAGATGAGGATGCAGTGATAAGTGAAAAGCAAATCATGAAAGACATTCAATGATAAACAAAAAATTTAGATTGTTTTCTGTTAAGGTCATTTTTAGTGATACAAGTAGAGGGATAGAGAATGTAATATTTACTTTAGATGATTATTTTGGCAAGAGTTAGATAGTACATTGTTGGCAGGCAACACTGGAGAAGATGATCCAATAGGAAAGTTGCTGATGTGAGACAATTGGTGCATTAGCTAAGAATAAGCAGCAAAAAAGGATAAAAAAGGACAATTTCTAAAGCTATATATAAAGGATTGAATGAATCAGTGAATACGAGGTAATGCATTTCTTCAGTCATTATCATTAAAATTTATTTGCAATTTTATCCAAGTTCTCAAAAAGGTATATTAATAGATAATCTTACACTATATACTGTAAAATGTATCATTGACAGGATTTACAAAAGTTAAAAATGTTTTAATTATGTATTATTTTAAACTTTCTATTTTCCAAAACAATACTTGCTTATACTGGAAAAGCAATGATATGTATCATATAAGCTTTGACAAAAAATATTATGTGGCACCAGTATATATAAAACTATGGTAAAAAGGAATATACTGGAGAAATTGCACCTCCAACTCAAAAGGACAAGATTCTGGAATACCCAAACTAAATATCCACAACTAATAAACCAAACAGACTTTAGAATTGAGTTCATAAGAACTTACACACAAATTTAGGATTGAATTTGCATGGTCACATTATTAATTTTACAAATGTTTTAAAAGAATGCTCAAATAATCTCTACACTTAAGAACTAGAAATAAGGAACAGTATAATTTGCACCTTGATTCCCAGTTTTTAGAACATCAAAAAGAAAACCCACAAACAATTTTACCAAATGAATTGTAGAATTTATCTCAGAGAGGGGCCAGCATCATGGCTCACTTGGCTAATCCTCCACCTGCCATGCTGGAATCCTATACAGGCGCCGGGATTCTAGTCCTGGTTGCTCTTCTTCCAATCCAGCTCTCTGCCTGGGAAGGCAGTGGAGGATGGCCCAAGTGCTTGGGTGCCTGCACCCGCGTGGGAGACCAGGAAGAAGCACCTGGCTCCTGGCTTCGGATCGGCATAGCTCCAGCCTTAGTGGCCATTTTGGGGGTGAACCAATGGAAGGAAGACCTTTCTGTCTGTCTCTCTCTCACACTGTCTAACTCTATCCAATAAAATTTTTAAAAAATAATATATCTCAGAGAAAAGAAAATTAATGCTTTCTCAATTTAATATTTGCATTATTAGTTTATTAATTAAACAAATATATATACATACATATATATATATATATATATATATATATATATATATAAGCTCCTACAATGTGTGGCATGCAACACAGAACTAGTAGAAAGGGAGATAATTTTTCATTCCTTTGAGGTTCTTGCAGGCTGAGATATTGTTTCTCTACTACCTCACCAGCTGTCAAGAGGAGGCTTCTGAGGACAACTTCCCACTATGCTAGTGACTCAAATATGTATCTTACAAATTATCATAAGGTTGATATGATTTATATATGTGGAAACAGTAGTGAAAGACAGAGGAAATTACTTTCAATGTCATCATTTTTATAAGTAGCTAAGCCTGTATTTGTATCTGAGATTAATTTTAATCTTTCTCCTACTCCATGTATTTTAAATATCTTAATTTCCTTTTCATTATATTCAGAATGAAATACTTTTGTCCAAGTCATTGATTCACCTTCAACTACTCTAAATGAAAACGAAATATGAAATTGATAAAAAGAAATGCAGAACAAGAGCGTTATTGCACAAGGATTCTGACAAGTCTGTAATCTTATCTCTGAGGGTTACTAGCCCTGCTCACTTCCTTTCTAACAGAAAAATAAATTTTCCGACAAAAAAAGAAAGCTGACATCTGAGGAGCCAGATGGCACTGTGGTGGTAGCATTTTCATATCCAGGGCATAATTCTTACTCCCCTCAAAGTTTACTCAAGTAAATGAAGAAAATACAGGCTACTAATTTACTGAATATGACATTGTGTTAAACACTCACAATTTATTTGCTTAAAATTAGCCATGGAAATGCAAAGTCATTTTTTCATAAGCAGCTTTTAAAACACTAAGTACCTGATGTAAATTCAAGTATTATTATCTGTGCCCTGTATTCTAATTTTCAAAGCAACCTCCCCTGAGCAGAAACAGTTGGTATAAAGGAATCTCCTGAGTAGCACAAAACACCAAGAGACTAAAATAACTTTCTGATACGTCACCTTCAAGCTGGTGCCTGGTTCCTGTCTCGTTACCTTATGCTTGTTTCCATCCCCATATTGTGCCTGTTGCCTTTAATTACATCAGGTGTTTGGAGTACAAATTTGTTTTCATTTTTATGCACTCTCCACCAATCAATTTCAAAGAGGGAGAGTTTTTTTTTGTTTGTTTTTTTACATTCTTATCAATTTCAAATTATATGCTTAGTGGCCTAAATATTGAGGAATAGTAACATTCTTTGCTCGAGATTCATACTCTAAATTTCTAGGTGTCAACATCTTGACATATATCAAAGTGTATCGTGCTATTTTCTTCATAAACTCCTTTTTCTTTTGAATATTTACAGCTCTAGTTCTTTCTCTGTAATGTCATATTATTATGCCCAATGAACATTTATCAATACTAAATGATGATATTGTTGATGGCAAATAACTTATTTACATTTGTATGCATCAATTTCAAGCCCTTTAGGACATTTTAGAATAGTCATGTATTTGAGAGGCAGAGAGAGACAGAGAGAGAGGAAGAGAGGGACGGAGGGAGACAGAAAGAGAGAGAAAGAAACACTTCTATTTCCTGGCTAACTCTATTAATACCCACATCATAGTCGGGAAGGGGGCAAAACTGAAGCAGAGAATTCAATCCAGGTCTCCTATACAGGTGGTAGGGACCCAATTTCTTGACTTACTACTGTAGCCTTCAATTATATGCATGGGTTGGAAGCCATCAATTTCTTTGGAAGCTGTAATCAAGAGCCTGACCACAAACATAATCCAGCCCCTCTGATTTGAGACACAGGTGTGCCAACTGCCTCTTAACGACTTTTAATAATGATAAAGCCACAATAAGTACTGGGTTGAACAGAGATATGTAAAATCACAATCTATCTTTTATAAATAGACTTTTAGCTTTGTACTCCAAAAAATGTTTTTTCAGTCATAAAGTAGTAATTCATGCTTATCTGATTCTACTTCAGAAAAATTGATATTAGAAGAACCATTGCCCTGTGGCCGGCGCCGTGGCTCAACAGGCTAATCCTCCGCCTTGCGGCGCCGGCACACCGGGTTCTAGTCCCGGTCGGGGCGCCGGATTCTGTCCCGGTTGCCCCTCTTCCAGGCCAGCCCTCTGCTGTGGCCCGGGAGTGCAGTGGAGGATGGCCCAGGTGCTTGGGCCCTGCACCCCATGGGGAGACCAGGAAAAGCACCTGGCTCCTGGCTCCTGCCATCGGATGAGCGCGGTGCGCCGGCCGCAGCACGCCATCCGCGGCGGCCATTGGAGGGTGAACCAACGGCAAAAGGAAGACCTTTCTCTCTGTCTCTCTCTCTCACTGTCCACTCTGCCTGTCAAAAAAAAAAAAAAATCAAAAAAAAAAAAATTAAAAAAAAAAGAACCATTGCCCTTAGAGCAATAATGTAATAAATCATTTTGAAATAATGTTTACATTTATAATGAATAAAAATAATAGTTTCTGTATTACTCAACATTTAAATATGGCAATGTAAGTCATTAAATATATTTTCACACAAATATAATTTTTCAAATGTCTTGAAGTTCAAATTATTGGCTTGAGTTTCCCTAACACCTTTGTATGAAATGAAATATATCTACTATCTTGAGAATCTTGCAATATTTGAATACAAATTTTTAATAGTAGATATCTACTATCTTGAGTATCTTGCAAAATTTGAATACAGAATTTAAATTTATGTGATTATTTATGTTTTAGCACTGTTTAGCAGGGAAAAGTATCAAATCTTCTGAATGTCCACACATTTTGCCCATTGCCAGGAGCACTTACAAGTGGAGAACATTTTACCTATTCTACCTCTGCCTATTCTCTAAGGTTGAAATCTGTTGTATAATTATATTAAACAATAAAAAATCATTCTGTTTTGAAATTCCAATTTGTATGTACTTTTTGGATTTATATTAAAAATATATAATGTATTACATATAATATAAATATATATTAATATAATCTATTGTTGCCAATGAAAATTATATTCTAATTTGCAATCCATTTAAAATCAAAACATCCAGATGAAAAGAAAAAGAAATGCCTGTTTATGGCCTTACCTAAAAGCTGCCAGCTATTCAAATGTTTCCCAATAGGCTTTTAAAGGAAGTGTTGGGGTCTCCAAGATGGCATTATTTCAGGACTCCAGGGAATATGATTATGGGAAACAACTTTTTTAGGACAGTATTGGGAGAACTGCATGGAAAGAACTGCATGCATGCAAAGGGCCAATGCTATGCAAGACACCTTCCTCAGAATGAAGTTACAATATGGTCTCTTGACATGAATCCCAAAAATCAGATCTGTGATTGAGAAGGTAATTTTCACAGCCACCTTTTTAACAGCTATTTGAAATCTTAGCCAAACCCAGTGTCCTGTAATGAGCAGTAGTCCCTAAATATACAGAGCCTTATGGTCATAAGCATCAAGTCCACCAATATTACATGAAGATTTGATGGGGGAGGAAAGGCAGGGGCCCAGAGAACAAGTTGAGTAACTCAAATGATGTACCTTGTGAAGAATTCTTCATTATGTCATTTTATTTAAAGCTAAATGCAAATTTATTATGTGGAGTAAAGCAAAATTAACATGACTTTTTCTCATATGGAAATGTAGTTTAAAATAAATTTCAGTATAGAGAGAAGCAGAAACAAATTTCAGATTCTATTCTCAGCCTTCTGGGATAAAATATATTCTTTTCTCTGCACATATTTCATCAAAAATATTTGTAACTCACTGCTATAAGTTGTTATATAAAAAACAGTGAATTTTCTCCATAATATTGAGGTTGGATATATGAGGTTAAGGTCAAGAACTGTCAAGTGTTCTTGCAATTTTACCTAACTTGTAAGCTGCAAGTCATGCTGCTGCAGGTTTGTATATATTGATGGAAGAAACAAGAATCCTGAGATGGAGACAAAGAACTGTACTATTTAAAATATACTAAGTAGTTTTATGTTTGTGTTCATGCCAGGCTCCTATTCCCTAAAGTCTCACATGGGTGAAGCACAGTGACACAGGAAGATGCTGTCACTTTAAACCATTTTTTAAAGATTTATTTATTTATTTATTTGAAAGTCAGAGTTATATTGAAAGAGGGAAGACAGAAAGAGAGAGATATTCCATCAGGAGGTTCATTCCCCAGATTGCTGTACTGGCCAGGGCTGATCCAGATGGAAGCCAGGAGCCTGGAACTCCATCCCGTATCTCCCACATGAGTGGGAAGGACCCAAACACTTGGGCCATCTTCTACTGCTTTTCGAAGTTCAATAGCAAGGAACTTGATTAAACGTGGAGCATTCACGACATGAATTGGTGCTCGTACGGGATGCCAATAAGGCAGCCCCATCTTTAAAGCTTTAAAAATCATTGCTGTGTACCACAAGCAAACTTACCTGACCTGTGCCCCAAAAAGATATGGTAGCTTTCTGTTAATTAACAGTGAGCAAACCTACCATTAGTACTGAAAAAGGGAAAAATCTCTATCTTCTAACAGTGTTTGCTGTACAAACCTCATGGAAGAGCTAATTCTGAACAAAAGCTTTCATTCTTTCTGCTTAGATAATATATAAGATAAGAGATCCACAGAGAATTATCTCATAATAGTCATCCCTCCTTCTAAACTGTCTTGTTGATTTCTGGTGAATGGTCCCATGATCATACTGTCCTGTCAACCACTCCAATCAGAATGACAGAGTCTGGGACAAAATAATTTAACTTGTCTTATACGATTCAGACTACTATTTGCAGGATTCCAAGAGCAAAACGGTGTCAACCTGCCAGTTCAGCCTCAAACATGTCTCTCAAATATACAGAGCCAATCGGCTGAAAAAAAAAAAATCTCAAACTCTATCTTGACCTTTAAGGAGAAAAGACAGAGAAATTCTAACACCCAAAATAAATATGACCATCAAGTTGAGGCTGACCTGAATGTCTTCTATGGCAGCGTTGGTATTTTCTATTAAAAAAAAAATGAAGGTTTTAAAGACCACACTGAATGTGCAAGACATTATCTTTTTGAGATAGTGTTTTCTGTCTGGCATCCACGTGAGACATACAATGTGAGGGTGCATATAGTGACCCTGAAAATGTGTGTGGATTACAATGATTGCCCCTGTCCCCAGTTGGGATATTTGCTGGGAAGAAGAGGTTGAAAGTATCTGCAATGGGGTCTCCTAGTCTGCTGACTGGCATTCGGATTCGGAATCGTACATCAGCTCAAAGTATTGAGTCTAGTCTTCCTTGTTAAAGGAACTGCCTATAGGCAGGCTGTCAAATCTGACGTATTTATTCACACTAGCCATCATGGGGCGTCCACCTGCCCCACTGAATGTGTGAATGATACATGAAGAATGGGGGAAGATATCTGAAGATATCTGAAGGAGCTGAATAGCGTTGTTGTTTTGTTTTGTTTTGTTGCTGAGAGGTGCCAGAGCTGGGGTGACACCATGCTGTTTCTGTAAAAAATCTGAGTGATGCCAAGGGAAATGGTGATTAAAATCATAAGCTAAATCTGGAATTGCACACGCAGCATTCAGACTTAAAGTAGTTGCAAAAATTAGGAGACCAGAGCATGGTGTTTCCTCAAAAGAGCTTTGAATCACAGGAAGATCATAATGTATTTCCCTCTTTTGTTTTTCCTGGAGGCCCAAGATATGCCCCCTTTCTGCCTATGTGAGTGGATTTCTACTCTGCTCTACCACTATAAAATTGGTGTCTCCCATTATAGTAGCTATAGTTCACCACTTTTAAAATTATCACTACTGCCACACATACTTTTTGTTTAGAAAAGTTAACTGAAAAGAAGATGAAGGGTGTTTTTATAAAGCAAACAGCAACTCTGTGCCCTGCACTGCACCAGGTGGACCACTGTAGGGGGTCATAGGGAGCGGATTTCTTAACCAAGGGTTTGTTATCCTTATCATCATCTGTATTCATACCAATACAATAAGGGATTCAAGTATCAAACCAAAACTAAGTTTGAATCCTCTATGCTCACTTTGACCAAGTTGCCACCCAGAGGTTGGAACAACTAAGCTGTTCTGAGATCTCTATTGAGAGAAATAAAGATTCATTGTGACCAGAAATAGTGCAATGGGAACTTGTCTGATTATTATTCAGGAATCAGCAGAAAGAGGATGATACTTTTCTAGGAATGACATAACAAGTGTTCAATCTACCTAAACTTAGGTGTGGAACTTGAGAAATCTTTGATCTGAGATAATTTTGAATTCACTTTTAAGGGAACATCCAACACTCAAATGAGAAGAAATAGTGGGTGATAGAGAGTGCAAGATTTCCATCAAATACATTGTCTGCTATATGATATTGAGTGGCTTTATTGTCAGATTGAATTACCATTGTCAGACTGAAAACTGATCATAAAACTGAAAACATGGCTGGTTGAATTCGATATTCAAAACAGTGCATCAAAGCCACTGCTTGGAACACCCACATCTCATATCAGAGTGCTTGGCATCAGTTCTTGCCTCAGCTTCCAATCCAACTTTCTGCTAATGTGCACCCTGGGAGGCAGCAGATGATGGCTCAAGTACTTGGGTGCCAGCAACTTAAATGGGATGCCCAGATGGAGTTCTGGGGTCCTGACTTCAGCCTAGTCCAGTCCTGGATGTTGTAGCCATGTGGCCATTAAAGCAGTGGGTAGAACTCTCCCTGCCTCCTTGTCCCTTCCTCCCCTCCTCCCTCCCTCCCTCCCTCCCTCCCTCCCTTCCTCCTTCCCTTCCTTCCTTCCTTCCTTCCTTCCTTCCTTCCTCCCTCCCTCCCTCCCTCCCTTCCTTCCTTCCTTCCTCAATGTGACTTTCAAATAAGTAAAAATAAATATTAAGCAAAAAACTGTACACACATAATTATCCATTCTCTTTGTTAACACACACACACACACAAGAAGAGATAGAGACAGAGAATGCACTGTATATTGAAGAGTAGTGTTTTTGTTGTTGGGCTCAAAACCCCATTTTACTGTGTAATAGATTTGCATCTTTAGGACACTTGTCCACCTAATACGGCTCAATAAGACTAAAATATCTTTTAAAGATAAGACTATTTAAATAGGGTCTAGTGTATAGTAAACACTATGTAAGTTTGCCTGTTGTGATAAATAAATCAATCATTAAAAAATCTCAGTGTGGATGCGGGCCATATGTATAATAAGAATATTTATATTGCCCCCATGTCTTTAAAAACTTGAAAATACCCAGTGATAATATTCTATATCAAGTGTCAGCATGATTCATTTATGTGTTTCCAAGTCTTCAAATAATATACAGGATAATACTTGAATTAATACAGCTTCCCCCCTTTCTATCAATTCTTAGTAAATGTTGCCTTACACCTATTTACTTTTATTTGAAAGTAATTGTATTTATAGTCCATCTACATGTTTTCCCTAGAAGGAAACAATTATTAAAATATCATTGTGGGTGATTTGAGATTATGTATACTTTTTAATATCGGAATATGTATACAGAAAGCATAATATAAACACTGTTGTTGTAGTGAGCATGTCTCGGGAAGATTTAATACTTCAATAATATGGTATTTGATCATAATATTCTCTGAGATACTATTAACATTAATTTACAGATATGTATTTCCAGAGATTGCCATTATATTATGTGTTTGTTTATCACTTACTATGAGTCATTTCATAATGAATGCGATGAGTAACTTACTTATGAGTGCCCATATATTTAATGAGTGTTACAGTTCTGAAGGTAAGACATGCCAAATACCTCTCAACAATGCTGACATTGGAAATGCATTTGTCTTGAACAGATGCTGTGGTAATTGGTCATCAAATAGCCACAGTAACATGAAAAAAATCAATAAAGTAATGCAAGGATAGAGATATAGATATTAAAATAAATGCATATAAATTGTGATTGATGAATAAACTATTGCTGGAAGGTTTTGGGATAGCAAAACAATCTCAGTGCCTTGGTGTTTGATAACAATAATTGTTATTTCTTCTAAAGTTAGGAAACACAAAAATACTTTATTTCTTCTCAATCCATGCAATAGTCACTTATTTCAAAATAATATGGTGGCATATGTTTTGTATTATCTTCAGAGAAGAGTCACAGTGCAAATTACTATTTTTTCTGCTATCAAGAAGAAGTTATTTTTCAGTTTTCCTCATTGTTTCAAACTTAATATATCTTATCAGCCAAACAAATTACACAGTAAACATCAAAAGAGTCAACTAAACAAAACAAGAACTCCAGGTGCGTGTAACAGAAACACTGTGAGAATAAGATATGCCTTGCACCTCCTCACCTTTGTAATATCTGTTACCTGGGGCTGCTATAATAAAGTGTCACAAACAGATTGCCTGAAACAACAGAAACTTATTCTTTCACAGTTCTATTGGCTTACAATCATGAACAAAATCTGCCATAGAGCCCTGTTCAGTATGCGGGCTCCAGCACAGAATACTCCTTTGCCTTCACCTAAGTTCTAATGTTCTCAGCAAACCCAGGATTCTTTGGTTTGCAGCTATAGCACTCTAGTTTCTTCTTGTGTTGGCTCATTGTCTTTCCTGATTCTGCCTCTTTTTCAAAATTTACCTCTTGTAATAACATCAGCTGTAGTAGGACCCACACAAACCCAGTAGGACTCATCCTAGATTGATTCTCTATGAAGGCCCTATTTCCAAATATAAGTTATATATGTATGATCTGGGAGTAGGACTTCCACTTATCTTTCAGAGGATTGATTTAAACCACAACATCACCTATTATTTTCCCCACCAGTGTTTTCACATTTTGTTTATGGCTAAATTTTCTCACTCTCATTCTCTCTGCCTCCCTCTCTCGTAGAGATCATCTCTATATCTATCTTGTCATTCTAAGTGTTCATTATCTATTTAGTTGGAAAAAGTGACTTTGGCATTCCCCTCTTATAGAGAGGTAAACTGGTGATTTTAGATTTAAAATGTCTTAAGTTCTTTTTTTTTCTTTTTTTAAAATTTTTGCCAGGCACAGTTAGACAGTGAGAGAGAGAGAGACAGAGAGATAGTTATAGAGAGCGTGAGAGAGACAGAGAGAAAGGTCTTCCTTCCATTGGTTCACTTCCTTAATGGCCGCATGACATCCTTCATGTTTGGTAGATTCAGTTGTGAGTGCCATTTCACAAGTTACTTTTCTATGTGTGAGTCACAGACATCACAAGTTATGCTTATGAATTATAGTAGACAATGTTTCTCCTGAGCAACAAAAGGCAATAGATACTGTCTTAGCCTTATGATCCTTATCATTATCTCTGATCACGCCAATCTACTGAAAGAATCCAAGTATATAAACCAAAGTTAAGTATGCATTCCCCTGGCTCACTTAATCCATGCTACCACACACACACACACACACACACACACACACACACATTTTTAATAAATAAGATGGCCTGTGATCGCCACTAAGATAATTGAAAAAAAGCATTATGCCCAGAAAAGGTAAGGTGAAATCCTCATCCCCATTTTCCTGATAATTTTTCAGGAAGCATTTATCCTGGGGGAAGTGGGAATGAGGGTTGGCTCACATGAATATGTTGGCTGAGTGGTTCCACTAGCTCCCTCCTGTGCACTTGAAAATCAGGAAAGATAGTGCTGGAATTCATTCTGAGTCTGAAGGGCTGAGACTAGGAATATTAATGATGTGAATACCTGTCCCAGAGCAAGAGAAGATGAGATGAGATACCCAGTTTTAGAAACAAGGTTAAAAAGAAGCATAGATTTTTCCTTCCACAACTTTTCTTCCATGCAGGCCCTCCATGGATTGCATGATGGCAATACACATCAGGGAAGACAATCTATTTTATGAGGGACACTGAATCGCAAGTCACTCATCCAGATGCAGCGCTTAATCTTCTCTCTAGGTGCTACGGCTCGAACGCCTCCCATCGAGAATTCATGGTGAAAGTTAATCTCCATTTTGGTGATATAAGAGATAGAATATTTGAGGAGGTGATTATTATAAGGGGTCCACATTCATAGGTGTCCTGGTTGACAAATACAAGGGCTAGAGAGAGCTAGTGTGGGTGTTTCTGTCCTGCTTTCATCCTGTCGGTACACAATGCATGTCTCCTTTGGGGGACACAACAATGAGGGAACATCTTGGAAGCTGGGAACAGGGCCCTCAACAAACAGTGAACCTGCTGGTGCCTTTATTTTAGACTTTCCAGCCTCCGGCTCTGTGATAAATTCATTTTTGTTCTTTATCCAGTCTCAGGCATTTTTTTACAGTGGCAAAAACAGACTGAGACACAGGACAGCACATGATCTAGGCAGGTTGCCACAGAAATCAACCATCATAAACACAAGTGAGCAGAATTTGACATATTAAAAACACACAAAAAGTGGGTAGCCTATAATCATAGTATTATTGACCTATACTTTTGGGGTTCTGGTTCCTAGCTTCAGCCTGGACTATCCCTAGCCATTTTTGGTCATATGAAGGGTGAACCAGGGTTCAGTGCTGTGGCATAGTGGGTAAAGCTGCTGCCTGAAGTGCTGGTATCCCATTTAGGCACCAGTTTGCAAACCAGATGCTCCACTTCCCATCCAGCTCTCTGATAATATACCTGGAAAAGCAGCAGAAGATGACCCAGGTGCTTGGGCCCCTGGATACAGAAATGAGACCCAGAAGAATATCCTGGCTCCTGGCTTCAGATGGGTCCAGCTCTGCCCATTACAGCCAATTGAGGAGTGAATCAGCAGATGGAAGATTGAGCTCTCTATCTCTCTTTTTCTCCCTCCCTCTCTCTTTCTCTTTCCTTCCTTCTCTTTCTCTCTCTCTCTCTGTAACTGCCTTTCAAATAAAATAAATAAATCTCAAAAGAAAGAAGGTCAGTAGATGGAAGATCTCTCCCTCTCTCTGCCATTCTTTCAAATAAATAAATAAAATTATATATAAATATACATATTTAAAGTTAGGATTATGATTCTTGGAAAAATATAAACTAAGTATGTGTCAAAATTGTGTTTAACTCATTAATTAATTAAGGAATCTAGTAAGGTATTTTGCAACACTTGATTATTCGATTCCAATACTTTCTGATCTCCATGATTTCTGGTGAAAAACTATTAATCTTATTAAGTATCCCTTCAGTGTGATGAATCATTTATCTCTTGAAGTCTTTAGGGTCTTTGTTTTTGTTATGTCTATAGGCATAGGAATTTCCTCTACATTGAAATTCTTAGATGAGTTGATTAAGGTTTTCCAAAAAATTTGCGAAATTTTGGCATTATTTCTTCAAGTTTTCTTTCCACTTTACTTTTTAAGAATTTCTTCCCTCCTTCTAGTATTGCCACCATGGATATTCAGTATCCTTACTACTCCTCAGAATCCTCTCAGTAGAACTATTTTCAGGTTCATGTATTCACTTTCTGTCCTATCATATCTGCTATTGTAATCCTGTAACAAATTTTAAAATTTCAGATATTATGGGGCTGGCGCTGTGGCGCAGTGGGTTAAAGCTCTGGCCTGAAGCGCCGGCATCCCATATGGGCACCGGTTCTGGATTTCCGGTCCTGGCTGCTCCTTTTCCAATCCAGCTCTTTGCTATGGACTGGGAAAGCAGTAGAGAGTGGTCCAAGTTCTTGGGTCCTTGCACCCACATGGGAGACCTGGAAGAAGCTCCTGGTTCCTGGCTTCGGATTGGTGCAGCTCCAGCTGTTGTGGCCACCTGGGGAGTGACCAGTGGATGGAAGACTTCTCTGTCTCTACCTCACTCTGTCTCTACCTAACTCTTTCAAAATAAATAAAATAAATCTTTACAAAATTTAAATATTATGCTTTTACTGTTCAAATAATATCAGAAGTTTTATTCCTTTGAATAATTTTTATCTTTTGATTTATTTTATCTTTTTAGTGAGACATTATTCTCATAATCCCCTACAATTCTTTAGTTATTTAAACATGCTTATGTTTCTACTTATTTAGGCACAATAGATTGGCTGATTAAAAGCACTTGTCTCAAAAAATCCAAAATACAGATATTAATGAATTTAGTTTATAATGATTCTTTTTTTATTTTCCTTTGCATGGACTACATTTTTTGTTTCTTTACTGCTTTCAATCCTATATTCATACTATATTCATTTGTTAAATATATCTGTATCTATATGTTTATATATGGCAGTCCATACCATTATTTATACTGATGTTGCAAATAATTCAGGTTGTATCTTGTAATTAGTTGAATCTATCTAAGTTTTCAAATATATTAAGCAAAATTGTTTATAATATCCGGTTAACTTTATCCGGTTAACTTTATTGTACAAATATAAGGTCTGTAGTACAGTGCCTTTACAACACTTATAATCAGGAGTTAATTTATTTTTTGTTTTTCTCATTAAGTTATGCCAATATTTCATCAATTTTATAGACTCTGGAAGTTTAATCCATTTCAGTGACCTTGATTTCAACTTCAATTTCTTCCATTTATACAACTGACTTTGTGTCTTTAATTCACCCCTATATGATAATAATTTCTTTTCTTTAAAGGTTTTCATTTCAGACATCAAATCAATCTTAAATTTCCATATAAATTTTCATAATTTCTATTTTTGGTTGGATTTGATTTATAAAAATGTTGTCAAAAATTTTTCAGACTTGTGCATGTAAAATATATGTATTCTTGTGCATTTCTCTTTCCCATTGACCTATTACTCTAGTATTAGCATAATATGTCATTACAAAATGAGTGAGTGAATCTTCTTTCACTATTTCCTGTAAAACCAAATTTGGTATTACTATTTCCTTAAATTATAATATTTATAAAAAGAATCTGATTTTTAGTGGCTTTGACTTAAAAAAATAACTGATATCTTACATGGGTAACAGGAATACAACACTTTGAACCACCACTGCCGCTTCTGTGGAGCCATACTATCGCAATCTGAAATTGGGAATGGAGTAAGGACTCAAATAAAAGGCATGTTAGTATGAGATACTGGCATACCAACTACAGTGTTAACTGCTGCGCCAAATGTGCATACCCATGTTCTCTTTTTAAGAGGCACTGTTCCCATTCAGGAGGAATTTATCACCTAATTACTTTCCAACGGGCTCAACTGCAAATACCATCATATTAGAGATTAGATTTCAGCATATGAACTCTGTGAGCACACACTGAGACTAATAATCTCCTGTAATTATTATTTTCAATCGTAAATGGTTGAATTCATTCTTAAATAGACCATTTGACAAAGACAATTATTGAAAGGCAGAGTTACAAAGGGAGTGGAAGAGACAGAGGGAAAAAGAAATCATCTATCTACCGATTCATTCCCCAAATTGGCTGCATCTGCCAGGGATGGGCCAGGTAAAAGCCAAGAACCTGGCATTCTATCTGGGCCTCTGACATTGATGACAGGAGCTGAAGTACTTGGACCATCATCTACTCCTTCTCAGGCACTTAAGTGGGAGCTGGATCAGAAGCAGAGTGTCCAGGGCTTGAGCCTGCTTCAGAAAAGGGATGCCGACTTTCAAGTTACAGCCAAAACTGCCACATCATAATGTTGGTTTCTACAAACACAATTTCTGATGGTGTTTTAAATAGTTCACTCATCGTGCAATTACAATTTTGAAAAACTTTTCATGCAGGCTCACATCACTTGAGTGTATATGGGGTCTCTGAAACAGGACAACTCTGTGTGAGTTAGATTATATCATATTCTTCAGGTTTGTATTCACATCAGTAATGTATACAACTTTACTTAACATTTCAGATTCCTTTTATAATCTGAGTTTAAATTCATTGAGATGAAAACTGACAAAAACTTCATCAAGACTTGTCAAAATTGCTTTATTTGATTTCGATGATGTAATGCTTTCTATTTATAAATGAATTGGAGTGAATATCATGCACTTATCTATATTAAATTTAGAAATCTACCGAATATGAGTAAGGAGAGAAAAATGAATGCTTAAAAGTATTATATTCTAGTTAACTGGTCATCATCATCACCAATTCTCCTTAGTTTCAAAATTTTTGTTAGAATTTATTTATTTATTTATTTGAAAGTCAGAGTTTGTGTTAATATTCTCTGAGCTATTTCTGATGATTAGACTATTGTGATAGGGTTTTCTAAAAATAGAAGTTGTTATTTTTAACACATCATGACAAGAGTGTGTACTTAATACATGAGTTGACATGTATTTATGTAGATTTGGATCAGTTGACTTTTGTCGGTTTCTCCACATTGACGTACCAGTCTTTGGGAAGACGTCAACATACAGAGCTCAGTTTCAAGGAGTCAACAGTTATGTGCTCCCTTGTTTAGAGTTGAAGATCTTCATTATTTATTAAGGATTCTTCTGCACAGAAGATATATCTTTCCCCATTTACTTCAAATTATTCAGTAATTTATTGACACTAATGTGGGCTCAAATTTATCTTAAACTTTGTATTATATTCCTATTAATTTAATATAGACAACGGTCATCTGTGTTACATTATTACCTCTTATTTTTGATTGCCCTAGCTAAGATTTAGGGTAAAGTGTTGAACAAGTGGGGATGAAAAAATATTATTGTTTTGTTCCCAGTTTTAGGAATAAAGCAGTGAATTTCTCATTATAAAGCCTATGAGAATTTTGGTAGATCTCTTCATTATATTGAGAAGTTTCCTTCTGTTCCTAATTTGCTGAGTTTTCACATGAAGAGTTATTGGATTTTAGTAGTTTTGCCTTAATTAAGATAATTACATACTTTTTAACCTATTGATGAGATGGATTAATTGATTTTGAAACAGTGAAAGAGCATTGGATACCTGGTATGAATCCAACTTAATCTTCAAGTGTAATCTTTTTTTTTTTTAATTTTCATTTGTTGAACTTTTTATTTATTGGAGTATAAACTCTTGACTATAGTGTAAATTAAAAATATGCTATCTCAAAAATAACAAAAATGAAAGTAAAATTATGCATATTGCCAACTGATATTTTGATACATACATATATTATGTACATTATGTAATATTCAAATTAGAGTAAACTTATCTCCTCAAACATTTATTATTTCTTTGAAGTGAAAACTTTCAAATCCTCTCTTCTAGCTTTATTGGAATATATACTATATTACTGTTTTCTGTAACCACTCTACTAGGTAATACAGAACACCAGAACTTTATCCTACCTATCATGTAGCATTCTTGATAATCCTTCTCCCAATCCTTTCCTCCACTCTACCCAGTTCAACCTTCTGTAACCACCATTCTACTCTCGACTTTTATGAAATTAATAGTCCCAGTTTCCACATATATGTGAAATCATGTGGTACTTCCTTTCCTGTTCCTAGCTTATTTCACTTAACATAATCATCACCAATTGCATCTATGATTAGAAATAAAATTTTCTTGTTATCATAAAGGACAAAAACTGTGTCATTGTCCTTGGTTAATAGTAGACATGGCTCCTTTGACTTCTTTGGCTTCTTTGTGATCTGCCTTCTCTTATCTTTTGCCCTTAGCATGATCTTGTCAGTTGGCTTAGATTATTGAACAACAAAGTCAAGGTAGGAAATGTGTTATGCAATCTTCTGCCATCCTACCTGCTGTATTATTCTGCCTGCTTGACTTTGGAAAGGGAAAGGAAAGGAGATGATGGGAACGAAAATAAATATTAAGTATTTTTGAAGACATCAACTGTTCCATTGGAATTTGAAAATTGCTGTGTCAAGTATAATCTTAATATCCTAGAAGTATACTTCTAAGACACAGATGGCTTCATTTTCCTAATATTTTAAAGTATTTTTGCACCTATGCTTATGAAATATATTAATCTGTAATGGTTTCCTATAATAACTGTATTTGACATTTATAGTATAGCAAATGAAAGCCTAATAAATTAATTAAGAAGTACTCTTGGCGTAGCGGATAAAGCCACCATGCCAGCATCCCATATGGGTGCCGGTTCAAGTCCCAGCTGATCCACTTCTGATCCAACTCTCTGCTACGGCCTGGGAAAGCAGTAGAAGATGGTCCAAGTCCTTGGGCCCCTGCATCCATGTGGGAGAGCCAGAAGAAGCTCCTGACTCCTGGCCTCAGATCATTCCAGTTCCAGCCATTGCAGCCAATGAATGAACAAGTGGATGGAAGAACTCTCTCTCTCTCTCTCTCTGTGTGCGTAACTGACTTTCAAATAAATAAATAAATGTTAAAAAAAAAAGAAGTATCCTTTCTGCTTCTGCTATCTTAAGGGAATTTTAGATAATTGGTGATTTGATAAATTGATAATTTCTTTATTAAATATTAGATGAAATGAACCACTGAAACTCTCTGAGCTGTGTGTTTTCTCTTTTGAACATTATTAGTTACTGATCTACTTCTGTAATAACAAAGAACCTGTTCACACTATCTATTTCTGCTCATTTGAGTTTGGTAAGTTATGTTTTCCAAGTAATCAAGCCACTTCATTTAAATTATCAAATGTGTAAGCTTGGAGTTTTTTTTTTAAAGATTTTAATATTTATTCAAAAGGCATAGTGACAGAGAGAGAGGGAAAGACTGAAAGTTAAATGGATATCCCAATCACTGGTTCACTTCCCACATGGTCCCAAGTCTGGGGTTGAACCACGTCAAAGCTAGGAGATAGGAATTCCATCACGGACTCCAACAAGGGTGGTAGGGGCTGAAGAACTTGGGCAACCCTCCGCTGCCTGCCCAGGAGCATTAACAAGGACCTGCTTCCACTTCAATTTCTATTACTAGTGATTTATAACATTCTCTCAATTTGTTCCGCAAGATTAGTGTTAATCATTTTTATTGCTATTAGGAAAAAATCAGCTTTTTACCTTGCAGATTTTTCTATTGTTTATTTCTATTTTCAATTATATGCTACAATTTTATTATTCATTTTCTTCTACTTTCTTGGGTTTATATTGTTCCTAGTTTACTAGTCCACTAAAGCATAAACTTAGATTATTAATTTTAGCTATTTTGAGCATTATTTTAATATCACTGTATTATTATTACTATTTTGCTAATAGTTTTGTACTCCTTTTAGTTTTTAATACCTTCTCATATTCTTCATTATATGTTTAAATTAAATGTTTTTTGTGATTCCATTTCCTCTCTTCTCTTAGCATATTAATTCTTTTTAGAAATACTTTAGTGGTTATCTTAACGTTTACTGAATACATTTACAACTAACCTATGCCCGTGGTCAATTACTACTGTATAGCCTCTTGACTAGTACAGATACCCCATTATTTTTAACACTTATATATTAGATCAATAGAAAATAAAAATTTCTAATTGCTTTCATTTACTCCTTATCTACTGGTGCTTCTTTTTTCATGGTGTTGCATTCTTACCCATAACATTTTTTTCTTTTCTGAAGATTTTCATTTATCATTTGGTTTAAAGTGGATCTATTGACAACATATCCTTAGTGTTTGCAAGTCTGTGTTAGTCTACTTGGGCTGCTGTAAAACACAACAGGATGGATGATTTAAACATCACGAATCAATTTCTCTGTTTTGGAGATTGAAAGCGCAAGATTATGGAGCCATCAAGGTCATATTTAGTGAAGGATGTCCTCTGTGTTGCATATGCTTATCTTCTCACTGTGTCTTCATGTGGTCTTTCCTAGGTAAGTTCAGTTGGAAGGAGGAAGGGAACAAGGGAGAGGGGAGAAGAGAGGGTTGGAGAGAGAACTGGAGGGGAGGGGAGGGGAGAAGTGGGGGAGAGGAGAGAAGAGGAGAGAAAAGGAGAGGAGGGGAGGGGAGGGGAGGGGAGGGGAGGGGAGGGGAGGGAAGGGAAGGGAAGGGAAGGGAAGGGAAGGGAAGGGAAGGGAAGGGAAGGGAAGGGAAGGGAAGGGAAGGGAAGGAGAGGGAAGGGGAGGGAAAAAGAAAGAGAATAAGTTCTTTTTCTCTTTGGTAACTTTTTATATTGGCATTAATCCAATAATGAAGATTCCAGCTTCATGATCTCATCTAAACCTAATTACCTCTGGAAAGCTTCAGTTTCAAACACCACCACATTGGATGTTAATGTTAAAACACAGCAGTTTGGGGCAGACAAGACAAAATTCAGTCTGAAGCAAAGCTTATTTTTCTCTTAGTTTTGAAGGATGATTTTCCTGGCTTCAGCATTCTACTTTCATCTTTGTTTTTTTCTTCCCTTTCATCTTTTAAAGTACTTCACTATATTCATTCTTAGATGGTTTCTGAGAAGAATTCAAATATAATTTTTCCTTTTTATTTTTTGTTTTGTCTGTTTGCTTGTTTGATGGTAAATTCTTTCTTTAAATGTCCTAGTCTTCTCTGAGTTTTGCTTTTTGACTGTTTTTCTGCAAACTGAATAGGATATGACAATGATTATATTGTTTTCAAAAGTATAGTGATTCAATTTCTTTCTTTATTTTTGTGGTTGTTTCTTTTTATTAATTTTGTGAAAATATCCATTATTACCTCAAAAATTTCTTCTATTTGTTTTGTCTTCTTTTGGTTTCAGATGATAGTACATTTCGCTTTTTGTAATCATTGCACATTTCCTGGCCATGGATATTTTCTTCCTTTTTATTGCTTATGTTTTTCTTTTTTGTTTATTTTCTCTTTCAATTTGTTTGGGAGGTTTTGATTGCATTATATTCAAGCTCACTGATTGTTACCTCAGACATGTCTAGTCTAGTAGTGAGACCATCAAAGGAATCCTTCATTTCTCCAGTATTGCTTTATATTTTCTTTGGAGTGTTTCTTGTAGTTACCATCATTCTGCTTATAATCCATCTCTTCTTGTGTGTTCTCCATATTTTCTATTAGATCGTTTGCCATTCTACATAGTTACTGAAAACACTGCCGCAATGATTCCAAAATCTGCATCTTATTTTTTTTTTTTAATTTTCATTTCATTTCATTTGAAACTTCTGGTAATGGTGGGGGAGAAAGAAAGACAGATAGACAGACACACACACAGATAGAAAGAGACAGAAATGTAGAGAGTTCTTCCATTTGATGATTCATGCCCCCAAAACTCACAGTAACCAGGGATGGGCTAGGCTGAAGTTAGCAGCCCAGAGCTCAATTCATGTGTCTCACGTATTGTATTTGGTAGTATTTGAGCCATTACTTGCTGCCTCCTAGGATGCTCAATAGCAGGAAGCTCATAAGAAGAGGAGGGGGCACTGTGATATCAGCTACAAATATCCCAAGTGGTGATTTTATCCATCGTGTTACACACACTCTCACCCCTTTCAAATATGTATTTCATTCGAATCCAGTTCTGATGCTTATATGGTCTCTTCAGAGATTTTTGCTATTGTTGGTATTTGTTTTTGTTCTTGTTTTAAGCATTTCAGCACATCTTATAATTTATCGTTGAGGGTCAGACCTGATGCAATGTTTGATAGGACCTGTGGAAAACAAACTTTTATTGTGAAACACCATGGATACCTTTCTCAAAAAGTACATTGTGTTTTGTTTTCTATAGCTATTGCTCTCTGAGACCTGGATATCCTCTGATGATTTTTGTTCACTTTTCTCTACTGTCTTTGAGTTTAATAGAAATAACATATATAATTTGAGACTGGCTGCTCTTTTCAGCTGTAATCTGCTATTGCTATACAGGAACCCTGTTGATGTTGTGGTGAGAGGTGAGGGAAAGTGAGATCTTCTGTAATCCTCTAATTAGGTCCTGAGATTTTAGAGGGTTTTGTGTCTGGGATGTGAATTCATAAGTGCATCTCAACAAATTCTCCTGATAAAGGAAAGTCAGAGGGAACTACACTGGGGTGTTTCCTTTGTCCCACCTTTGGAAAAGTTTTTTTTTTTTTCATTTGAGGGCAATTGGAGAAAGAAAACTTTGTGTGTTTTATGTAATGGCTACCTGCCCACTTATCATGATAGAAGCATAAGTTGATTTTTCTCTCTTCTTCAGTACAAGAACCTGAAGGGTTCCTAGTGACAGAATTCATGAAAGTTTGGGGATGCCCCCAAGACATACAGATTTCTTTAACTCTCCAGCTGGTCCACATTAAGCATGTAGGGGTTTATCACTTAAGATCTTCCTGCAAGCACTGTCTTCATGGTTATTTCTATTCCGGGGTTTGTTCTTCAATCAATTATCATTCTTTGTATCTGCCTTCCCAGTTTATAGGGCAGTGGTTTATCATATAACCTCAATTCTATGATAAATATAAGACTTCTTGTTTTTCAGAATGTTCAACTTTTTCTTGTACAAAAATAAGGGTCTGAACAAACTCTTTATACATCAATCTAAATTTTGCAAGTCTCTAATACTCACATTTAATTTTTATAATATTTTTGTAACATCTTATATTGGAATAAGATGATAATTTAATATATTTCAATTCTATTAAGAGGATGCCCATAGAAGACAGTCATTATGGGGCTGGCATTGTAGGTAAAGTCCCCACTACGGTGCCAGAATTCCATATGAGCACCAGTTTGTATCCCAACTGCTGTCCGTCTGATCCAGTAGCCTGGGAAAAGAAACGTAAGAAGGTCCAAGTGTTTGGTCCCCTGCTACCCACGTGGGAGATCCAGATGAAACCCATGACTCCTAGTGGCCATCTGGGGAGTGAACCAGCAGACAGAAGATTCTGTCTAAACTAAAATAAATAAATCTTAAAGACAGAGAAGCCACTCATTATGTCTTGAAAAAACGATACCTTTTATGGAAATCTTTGCATGCATTAGACAGCTGTTAGGTATCTCTCTCTTGGTGCCCACCATAGCTCGACTGCAGCTGTCACTATAGCAGCAACCCCCTTGTAAGCCATGCCCAACCTAGCGCAAATGTGACTTGATGGTCTCTCACCTGTCTGCAGCCCTCCCTGTTGACATCACTGTGGTAAAGATCCAACCCCTAGATATACACAATGGAGTACTGGACTGTCATAGATGGAAAGGTGAATAAATTCCTCTTCCATTTCCTCACAACTTTCTCCCAATAAGGCATGTCCACAGCTTCCTGAAGCATGGTACCTTCAGATGAAGGCATCAGATGCACACAGCTGTGAGAAGGTCAATCATGGGTTCCCATGGGCTCTCCTTTCTTCTAGACTTTACTCCTGTGCCCTTCACTGATGTCTGCTCAGTAAGTTAGAAACCTATTTCTTTGTAAAATGCTACAGGTGCTTTCAAAAATACTGTGTGCAATAAGCAAATGCCCTTTGTTTGTTAATAAGCTTATAATTTTAAATGTGGCAACTTTTAAAGTCTTGTCATCTACAGTTTTATATATCAAAATTGCTGCTCATAAAACTAAAGCATTGTTGGTTCTGTGTTTAGCTGTCCTCCTATAGGTTCTGATGGAATTTTTCCAGCCATATTTATTGTATTCAGTACTTTGGGATGACTCTGTAAACAGATGAAGCCGGTAATGTATCAAAGGTACCAACTGAGAGAAAGTATGGTTAACTGAGGTTACTAAAAACAAAAGTAATTCAAATCAATTGGTAATTTACAAACAGGAGTTAGATTTTTTTTAAAAAAGCTATTAAAACTGCTATATTGGTCTACAATGTTATATGTGTATACATATTATATGTCTACATGGGAAAATTTATTTATTAAGTTTTATTTTAATTGGCTTATAGATAAAAATTGCTCAATTTAAACAGCTAAAATTATTCAAAGATATATTTTAATTCGTGTGACCTGAATTTCTGTATTATGTTTTAAATGTGTTGGTAGAAAAAGCAAAAAACATTTTATATGTTTGTGCTTAAATTTGCTGGTTAAACAAGCTACATTATGTTAGATATTTGAGATGTTTCCAAATATATGTATTCTTAATATTTATGAAAGGCATTGGACCTTCTGGTAAATGTTTTCTTAAGTTGTTATCTAATGGTTGAAACAGTTTTCTAAGTTTTCATTTGATATTGCTATTGGCAGTAAGTGATCTGGGACTTGCTCCCCCATTTCTCTATTCTAAGCCCAATTTGTACTCTCTTTTCTCTATTCTCTTCGAGGTATGAAACTAATTCTATTATGAAGAAATCTCAAATGCAAAATTTGATTTTAGATCTTAAAAAAGAGATGTCTAACATTTTTCTGTAATAGCATAGCCAAAATAAGAGCTTAAATTATAATTTCATAACTAGATTTACTTTGCCATCAGTGAGGTAAACAGGAAAGACCTCCCTTTCAGAACAAAAGGAAAGAAAGTTTAAAAGCGAGAATATAGTTTTCCTCATGGGCATTGTCTGCCTCAACAAAAACTACTACAGAACTTGCCTATGACTGTAGACTTCTAGTTTAGGCCACTAAAGATTAGAGATGAGACTTGAGCACCCCCTTGATTGCATCCTCTGGTCTGCCTTAAATACCAGGAGGAAGAGACAGCTGGGCATCGGAAATGTAGAGATAAGTGCCAAGCCACTAATGGCTGTTCTGTACAGTGATCTGCCCTCACGGAGACCCAACAGGCCAGTCCACTGCAGAGGCTTTCAGTGTGGTAAGCCTGGGCTTCAGCAGAAGTCAGCTTATGAAGAGCCTTGGCAGCTCTGCCAGCCAAGAGTTGGATCACTGGAAATGGACCTGCCCTGGAGTCGAAGGAAGACCAGGTCAGAGCCACAGATCTTATTGGCTCTAAGCTGAAAAGCCCTTCACTCAGCCCAGCTTCCAAAGTGACCACTGCAGCTGAGGGGACGGCCAAGTATGGTCAGCAACATTGCAGGCAGAGCTGTAAATTTCCTGTTGGGGTTGCCACCTGCCTTTACCTGGCCAGCTCTCCTCCCAGGCCAGCTAGGTAATGGAGGTCAACAGGGTGCCTTCCCCAAGGAGGTTCACACCTCCCTTGGGGTGTAAGCTATGTGAAGAGATAGATGAGACTGGGCCTCATAATTTACAAGGCTTTAAAGCCCACCAGATTATTATCAAGCCCCTTCTGTCAGGTTCTATTTGCCTCTCAATCAGAAAACTTATTTGTAGCTTAGACAGCACCTTCCTTAGCTCCTCTAATAATGATTCTGTCCTTTGTTCGAGATCCTGCCTAGCCCACTTGGGCCTTATTCCTTTGTAACCATAACCTGTACTCTACCACCAATGGCTCTACTCCCAACCTGTGTGTACTGATGGTCCTCTTCCCCATTTAATGCTGTATAATTGTTCAAAATCTCTCTACAGACAAACCCAGCTACCTGCAAAGTTAAGTGGCCTTTCTCCCAGTCTTGGCTGGAATCAGCTTTAAGCCACATCCATCAAACTGTCTGTACAAGGGTCCAGAGAAACCCCCCATTTTCTCTCTATAAAATCCTCTTATTACCTGGCTAATGCTACTCTTAGGATCACTGGTTACTATTCTCACCCTCTCTTCTATACTGCAGTGTCTAAGTGTTTATAGCAGGTGATAATGGAACAAACCAAGGCCTTCAGTAACCAGGCGGTCAACCAAACGCTGCTACAAGGATATACTAGGCTCCCCACCCAGGAGACAGCGGCTTGAAACATCGCCCTATGCCAGTGAAGAGAATCTCATTGCCCCATATCAGCAGGAAGTAGCTCTAAAGACAGATCATCGTCCCTCTGCCCCTCCTGGACTTTTGGGACTAATATAATCACATACAAACCCTGCTTTATAAAAAACAAAAGGGAGGGAATGTTAGGAAACTGGCAGTTTTAGCCAGGCTCCACCCCCATCCTAATGGGATTCACTGCTCCTGCTTCCCTGCCCATCTCGGGAAAAGTTTTAAAAGGGCCTGTTCCTGAATACATGCTGTTGGCCCTTCTCTCCTGTGCGCACTCGGCTCCTCTCTGCTCTCTTCTCTCTTGGCCTCTCTTGGCTCCTCTCCTCCTCTCATCTCTCTTCTCCCTCCTCTCTGTCTCTCTCTCTTACAGTCTCCTTCTCTTTTTCCTTCGCTGCCCCTTCACTCTGGGTCTGTAGGCTGTTCCCCAATAAACCCTTTCCCTTACAAAAAAAAAAAAAAAAGAAACCTAGAACACCCATTCCTGGGATCTTTTCCAAGGAGATCTCAGGACAAAAGTAGAAAAACTAAGAAATACAAGAGTTCTAGAATGTTTTATTTCTAAATGAAATCTAGTGATATTTCCCTCCTTATGTTCTGTTTGCATTTCTAAATGTATTGCGATAACTGTACTCCCTGAAATTAGATTTCTGCAATTAGCAATTTAATTTGCTTTGTTTTGAAATGTGGATCTGGGAATTATCACCTTCCAGATGCAGAATTTCTGGATTATATTAAAGAACAAAGACATAAACATATGGGGAAATGCCATTGTGAGACAATGATGTGACATATATTTTTTTATTGTAGAGGTTTTTTTATTAAAAAAATTTTTTGTTCATAATACTTTATTTCAGAAAAATAAAATGCACCAATATAAAATATGTGGGCTTAAAGGAAAAAAAAAATAACACCTGCAAATCTGTGAAAAATTTTGAAATCAATTCAAAAGCATATTTTAGATGTATTGGTAAGTAATATGACTTTATTTTATGAATGCAAATTCTCTAATTATATACCTGTTTTTTCATCTTTTTCACTGTCATTACATCTTCACATATATAAGGTATTTGGCAAGGTAAAATTATAAATACGTTGAGGCATATGTTGATAATGGAATTCCTAGGTGTAAGAGAAACTATTCATCCCTCTTTCTGTCTCTCCTTTTTCCTATTTCTTGATTTGCTTATAATCGCTAATAAAACTTGGCAGCATATGCATTCAAAAATATTTTGAGACAACCAAACATTGAAACAAGTTTGCTAAGTTATATACTCATTTGACCCCAAGAATGTTAGGTAGAATTGAGTCATTCTGTTTCCATTATTATTGTAAATATAACTAATCTATTTTTATATCAGTGATATTTTCAATATTATGATTTTATTTATAATAAATGTGTAACTTTTATGAAATCAAGTTTTTTTTTTTCACTAACCCAAAACGATTTTAACTAAAGTGTATTTTTGCAGGTATACTTTATATAAACTATTTTCTTCAAAAAATTATATATAGCATAAGTTAATCCATTAACAAGTCAAAGTTAATAATTTAAAATTTATTCATCACAATTTATTTCTATCTTAAATAAAATTTTAATGGTCTGGTGCTGTAGTGTAGTAGGTTAAGTAACCACCTGCAGCACCAGCATCCCATATGTGCACTGGCTGTTCCACTTCCCGTCCAGGTCTCTGCTGGCCCAAGTGCTTGGACCCCTCTACCCACACGGTCAACCTGGAACAAGCTCATGGCCTCTAGCTTCCTACTGGCCCAGCTCCAGCCTTTGTGGCCATCTTTGGGGTGAACTAGTGAATGGAAGACATTTCTCTCTGTCTCTCCCTCTCTCTCTTACTCTGCCTCTCAAGTAAATAAATAAATCTCTTAAAAAAAAAAGTACAGTTGTACATCCTACTCTTTACTGTACTTACAAACAAAGATCATTTTCTAAACTAAATTGAAGACTGACTCCCCCTAAATCTCATATCTTGCCTGAAAGTCTTCAAGGCCTTCAAGGCCTCATGTTTTCCAAATGGCATCAAATCCTTCAATGAGGAGGCCGTCTTTGTGGCATAACATGTAAAGCCTCTACCTGCAATGCAGGCATCCCATATGGCGGCTGACTGGAGCCCTGGAGCTCCACTTCTAGTCCAGCTCTCGATAATGCACCTGAGAGAGCAGTGGAAGATTACCCAAGTACTTGGGCCCCTTCCTCCCACACGGGAGACCCAGACGTTCTGGGCCCCTGGATTTGGCCTGCTGCAGCCACTTGGTGAGTGAACAAGCAGATGGCAGTTCCCTCTCCCTCTCTCTGTTTCCCTCCCTTACTGTCACTCTGCCTTTCGAGTAAATAAAAAACTAAGTTTTTAAACAGTTTGTCAATCATGGATAGCATCAGAAGCAAAAGGAAGAAATATGTATAGTAGTAATTCATTTAGAATGCCCAAAGGTCATATAGAATTTTAGCGCCAAAGAGATAGCAAGTTCTGCTTCCTAATTATATAGGTCTAAAAACCTGGATACTAAAGGTACTAAATGAAGACCTGTATATACTGAGGCAGTTTGTGGCAAAAGAACAAACTACTCACACCATTGCAAAATCATTTAACTTGAAAAATGTTAATAATCAACAATAAAAAATACAAGAAAAGTATAAACTATGATTCCTTTTATGTCAAATCTGTATATAAGTAGCTGATTAATGGTCATAGAAATAAAATAGCACTTGGGAACTGGGTGAAATGAATATGAGGAAACTCATCCCTGAGAAGGCAAGAAGGAAACTTCCAGGTCATATGAACTAATCTGTGAGGTACTCTCTTCTAGAGCTGCCATAAATATCAACATGGATTGGGTAGCTTGACAACAGAATTTGATTTTCGCACCGTCTGGAAGCTACAGGTCTAAGATCAAGGTGTTGGCAAGTTTATTGTCTCCTGAGGCCTCTCTTATTGGCTTGCAGGCATCCACCCTCTCATTGCGTCCTCACATAATCCTTTTCAATGTTCCTGTGGACTGATGGCATCTTGTTCTCTTCTCTATGGACCCCTGTCCTGGTGGATTATGGGCTTGCCCTTATAAACTCAGTGAACCTTAATAACCTAAAGTTCCCATCTCTCTGGGGGTTAGGGCTTTAACCTGTGGCATTGGTGGGGGTGCTAGGAAACAAGAAAGTTGGCAACAGATGATAGATAGGGACTTTCTAATTTTCAAATACCACAACATTAATCATTTAAGCATAGATTTGATCATTTAAGATTTTTGAATTTAATTGGCTTCTTAGATCTAAATTTAAAATATATTTGTCTTGGTGAAGGAATTGAAAGTTGACTTCAGCCATAGGAAATTAAGTAGGTACACTAGTCATTTTCATATATTGCATATTTGTATTGTTTTTAGGATAAGTAAGAGCCTGATCATATGCAAAGACTGACAAATAAGATTAAGTACTTACATCATTTTTGCTGAACCAGGACACTTTTATCCATGGGTTTTATAGACTACTTTTTGTTAGATTCATGAGGAGACTTTAAAGACTCCACATGGTTACTCTCACCATTACCGAGGATGATCTGGGCAGTACAATTTCTAAATGAGATTTTAAAATATTACTTGCCTTAATTTGGAGACAACAAAGACTGAAATGACTTATATGACTTATATGACCTGTGAACTTATATATTGTATTGCGTGAAAATGAACAGTATTGTCCACAACAGAAAGGGAATGTATGATATAGTAGTAGGTAGACTCTGAGTTATAGTTTCCCTTCATTGGCCACCTATGCACAGGGCCTTCAAGAAAAAAAAAACTGTTTTAAATATCATTGCCAATTTCAATGATTTGTGTCAAAAGTTATTTTCATAGTTACAGGAAAATCTAACAATTTTATTTCACACAATATCTTGAAGGCATAGTCATTTTGCTATAAATTCTTTAACAGAGAATGATTCAATAGCAACTTCAGAGGTCATCCATATACTGCAATGAAAATAAAATTGTCTCAGCAATTTTTTATTATAATTACTGAATCATTCTTCCTAAAACTTCTGGTTTGGTTATGATAACACATCTCTCAGGGAATGAGAATTTTTGTTCTACAACAAAGATTATTTTGCATTAATAACTGACAAAAGTTGTTATTAAAATTATGATTTGTATTTATCTTCAAATATTTACATGTTTCCAAATTTTGATTTTTCTTTTTGTTCAACACAGTACTGGGGATGTTATCCTCAGAATATCACTGGATTTTCACACTAATATTTAAATACTTGATAGTAAAAGGACCACAGAAATTTCTTGTCCTAATTCAAAGACTGAAAACACAGCTTCTGCAGAACCAGCTTCATCCAAAAATAACCAACATGTCTGCCAGCTCATTAGAAGGTCATTATGATAAAATTACCATGGCTGACATACCTACTCCCATCATGTACCTGATGAGATGACACTTCCAGATTTTCCAAAATAGGACAAGGAAATGAGCAGTGTTCAAGTCTGGCTCCAAACTCTATTTTTTAGGAATATTCAGTTAAGTCATGCCCCAGTCAGCATCTTGCATGCCTCCAATTCAGATTAAGAGATGACCCCAATCTTTCTTAAGACAACTTTCTCTTGAGCATACCCATACTCCTTTACTGCTTACTTTCACTTTGCATGGACATAAATCTTGTTTCTCTGTTGAGCTTTATTTATGTTTTGTCCTTGAATTGCTTCCATTGTCAGAAATAAGAATTTGGACCCAGACACCCATGACAGTTTCACTGATTGATTTGAGAAGATATCTAATATAAACTTATAAAATTATATTTCCATACCTTCCTTTAACAGAAAAACCTTGAAGCCTGTCCTCATTAGCTTCAATTGGTTGTACTTAGTACTTCATGTGATGATTATAATGATACTGTGTATGTAGGAACATCCATTTTTAATTCTAACTAAATATGTATTAAGTAGGTCATTAAGAAATATCAAAATCCTCATGTTTGGGGCAATCAATGTTGCCATAATAATGAAAGTGATAAAAGATGATTGATTTTAATAGTTGAATGAGTCAACAACACTACCAATGACTTTATGGAACACACAACTGCATATACTCACTATATATCAAATATACAGAAATACATTGTAGGTTATCTCCATGTTACAGTGAATATCAATGAGATTTGGACATGAATTATCATTTACATGATTTCAACCTAGCAATTTATTAGATATATAGCCATTATTTTACAATATCTAGCAGAAACAAAGTTGTTCATTAGACCTTTGAAAACAGAGTGACTTTGAGTTTTGGTTTTAGCAGTAAAGGATATACAGAATTAATTCATGGAAACAATGCAGCCTTTATATTTCATTTTATAAGGAAGCAAAAACAATTTTTCATTTATCCAGTCATTTTAGAAACAGAACTGCTGAATTCCATGGCACTGTTAGAAATAACAATTGTTAACTCGTGGCTTTTTATGAAGAATAAGAATAGAAATTTACACTTACTTGAAATAGTGGCTCGGTTCTATATGAATTTAATGTTGAAACAGTGCTGCTCTAGCTGCGTACAAAGCAGATTATTTAGGTATCCACTGCTGTTGAACTTCTACCACCATTTTGTATAGGTCCTTTCTTCTCTAGAGTTATATTATAAGGTTTAATGTTAGTGTTTTACCAAAATCTTGAGGCACAGAAACAAATAACAGGAAAATGTCCATTAAAAACAATTATTAAAAAATCATTGGAATCCATAAGCTATACTTTGGAAATTTATATTCTTTAAATAAAAGCTAAAAAAAAAAATAAAATATGTTAAGAGAAAAAAAAATCAACTTCAATTAGCCTTGAAAATACCTGATGACAAAGCTACTAGGAAAAAATTACTTTTTCTTAGAATATTCAAATAAAAAAGATAAGAAGAAAGCCAAGAAAATTATGTTGTAACAAAATTGGTATATCGATATAGATACATAAAAACTAAAAAGCAACCTAAAAAAAATTAGGGGCTTTAAATTACAATAACCAAAATGAAAATATCTCTCAAGAGTGATTCAAAGATAGATTTGAGTAATCAGAGAATTAAAAATTAAACTTAAACGTAAGACAAAGAAAATTATGGAATCTGCTGACCATATGGAAAAAGGGCTGAAGAAAACTGAATAGAG
Organism: Sylvilagus floridanus; assembly: GCA_949820135.1. NCBI lineage: Eukaryota > Metazoa > Chordata > Mammalia > Lagomorpha > Leporidae > Sylvilagus > Sylvilagus floridanus. The sequence continues at coordinate 27,855,577 of OX463236.1, read as the reverse complement.
CCTGTGGAGGCTGTGAGGCACCATCAAGCTGACCAATGCACACATTGTTGACGCCTAGGGAAAAGAGGAACACAGTGAGGGTATTTGAAAATACTGTCTGGGAACCTCTCAAGTTTGATGAAAGACATGAATATTATATCCAATAGATTGCAAGTAAGGTGAACTTAGAGAACCACAGTAATAGATATTATAACACATTCTAGGAAGCCAAAGACAGAAGGAAACTTGAGAGCAACCAAAGGGAAGGGACTCAGTGAAAGGCTCCCAACATCATGGTTAAATTAACCAGAGGCCAAAAGAGTGTGGGTTGATATATTTAAAGCACTACCAAAATGAAACAGCGGAGAATTCTAAAAATGACAAGACTGTTTTTCAAAAGTGAGGAGAAAATTGAGACATTTCCAGATAAAACAAGCGTTGAAGAAATTTGTTACGACTAGATCTTCCCTGCAAGAAATGGTCAAGGGAGTTATGCTGGATAAAATGAAAAGTCAAAAGACAATATTCAAGGCCATATGAAGAAATAAAGATCCCAGTAAAGGTAAATATATTTGCAATTCTGAAAGTTACTATTTTATTTATTTAAAAAATTGATAATTTATTTGATAAAAAATTGATAATTTAATTGATAATTGAAAATTTATTTATTTAAAAAATTGATAATTTAAAATAATATTAGTTTATATTTGGAGACACATAATACAAAAAGTTGTAATTTTGTGATATTAGCAACTAAAATGGGAGAGAACTGGGCTTCTAAGGGATCAGTGTGTCCTATGCTGTAGGAGCACAGCAGGTATAAATTCAAATTAGAATGTTATGAATTGAAGATGCTACATTTAATGGCCATGGGCAACTACAAATAAAGTTTCTATGCTCTATCCCCAAAGGAAATCAAAAAGGAATTTAAATGTATTAACTATAAAAAAAACCGCAAAGGAAGATAGGAAGATAATAATGTGAGACTAGAACAAAAAAAAAATTCTTTAAGACATATGGAGAACAAATGACAAAATGAGAATTATTGATTAATTAGTTAATATCAAAATCTCCATTAGCACAAATTTTTTAGTATGAATGTATTTAACTCCTCAAGATAGGGCATATTTGCAGAATGAGTTCTTTTTTAATTCAACTGTATGTTGTCTACAAAAGGCTAATTTTAGATCCAAAATCATAAATATATTGAAAAGTAAAAGGGAGGAGGGTGAAATATACAAATAGTAATCAAAAGGCAATGAGGGTCAATATCCTAGATATCAGAAAAATATGTGTGGTTACAAAAGACAAGGAAAGACTTATATTACATAATGTTCAATATCACAGATGATAAAACAATTACAAGCATTTACAAACCTAATAGACCATCAGAATGTATGAAGCAAAAGTAAACAAAATTAAAGAGATAAATAGAAAATTCTGTATAGATAGTTGGAGACTTCCCTCAATATGGGATGGAACAATTAGACAGAAGATAAGCAAGGAAAAGGGAGAAGGGAAACTACAGTAAGTGAGTTATATCTAACAGACTGATACAGAATTCCCTAACCGAAAACAATGGCAAACACATATTTTTCTTGTGTGCATGACACATTTTTCAGATTGAACACAGTACCAGATTAAAAGAATTGCACCCTGTTACCATGTGAGATTTCTCTTTTGAATACGAGGATGGTCAATAAAATAAAAAGCAGTCAATACAGTGTATCAAAATAACAGCACATAGGGAAAACTGCATAGTCAACTCAATTAGTTCAAAAAAGAATTTGTTAAAGTTTAGTACACTTACATGATAAGAACACTCAAAAATGAGGAATATTAGGAAACTATCTCCATATAACAAAAAACCATATGAAAAACTAATATTGAACATTATGAAATGAAAGCATTTCCTCTGATGAAAAACCAGGCAAGTATGCCAATTCATACCACTTCTATTCAGCATAACACTGGGGATTCTAGTCAAAGTAGTTAGAAAATGTAAGAAAATAAAACCATCCAAATGGAGAGAAAGGATCACTGCTAATAGATAATATTTTTTTATAAAATACTAGAGATTCCAGAAGCTGGTGTTGTGGCACAGTAGCTTAGGTCGCCACCTATGAAACCAGCATCCCATAAGAGCACTGATTCAAGTCCCAGCTGCTCCAGTTCTGATCCGGCTCCCATCTATGGCATCTAGAAAGAAGCTGCAGATGATCTAAGTACTAGGGTTCCTACCATCCATGTGGAAGGCACAAGAGGTATTCCAAATTCCTGGCTTGGGCCTGACCCATCTCCAACCACCACGGCCATTTACAGAGTAAGTCAGCAGATGGAAGATCGCTTTTGTCTCTGTTCTCTTGCTCTGTGTCACTCTGCCTTTCAAATAATTAAAACAAATTTTTAAAAAAAAGACTATATACTGAAACCAATCAAAACTTATCAAAGAATTAAAACTGTAAAACTTTTAGAAGAAAACATAGGATGAAAGTTTCATCAGTCTGGAGTCTACAGTGTTTGCTTTGGGTAAGATTTCAGAGGCGTTGACAACAAAATTAAAAATAGACAAATCAGTCTTGATTAAAAAAATTTAAGATGTGTATCAAAAGACACTATCTACAGAATAAAATGCAACCCACAGAATTGGACAAAAAAATATTTCCAAAAGCACCATGGTTGTGGAATATCCAGCCTACAGGCCAAACAAGGTTCACAAAATCGTTAGATCTGGTCCTGCCAAGGCAACCATAATGGGGACTTGAATTTTAATAAATGTATAGTGATATAATTTTTAATTTGCTAACTTTGTATGGCCCATGAATGCTTTTATAAAAATACAAATCACCATTCACATAAAGAAGTTCCTCCCCCCCTGAATGTCATGAGATTGATATCCAGTATAGAGAGAAATTTTAAAATCAACAAAAATTTCTCAATTTTAAACTAGAGGAAATACATGAAATGGCATTTTGCTTAGCACATACAAATGACCTACAAACACATGAAAAGATCCCGCTTCATTAGAGAAATGCAAATTCAAATTATAATGATATGCCACATCAAACCCATCAGGAATGTTCTTATCAAAAAAAAAATGAGCCAGAAAATAAAAAGTGTTGATATAATATGGAGAATTTGGAATCATTGTGCAGGTTTTAGGGAATGTAATACCACGGTGCCACTATGGAAAATGGCATTGTATTCCATCAAATAATTAAAGTAGAATTACCATAAGATCCAACAACTCCACTTCTAGGAAAAGATGCAAAAGAATACAAAGTAGAGTTTCAAAAAGATATCTGTACACTAAAATTCATAATAGGATTATGCACAACAGCTAATGGAAGCAACCCAAAATTCCATCTTTGTCAATAAAAAGATAGAACTTATATAATACTATAGTTTCAATTCTGTTGTGACTATGTTAAGAGTTATTTTTATTAGTTAAATTGAATGCATTTTTGTTTGATTATTGTTTGTAGCCTGTGCCTATTTTCCTGCTGGACTATAATCTTGCTACTTTTTATTTGTTGAAAATTTTGTTTACTAGAGTCAATGAGCATTTGATTACTATGTTAATAGTAAAGAGAAAAGAAATTCCCACATAGATTGCAACATGGGTGAACATTGTGGACACCATATTAAATGAAAGAAACCACAAGAAAGACTGACGTTGTATATTCCACTTGTATAAGTTACTTAGCCAAAATAATAGAGACAGAAAGTATAATGGTAATCACCAGACACTGAAGGGGAAGGAGTCTGGGTGGTTATTTTTAATGGTAAAAGAAGAGAACAGCTCCAGAGGAGGAGGAGGAGGATGGTAACACAATATTTTGAGTGTATTTAATAACAAAAAATTGTACATTTAAAAATGGTTAAGATGATATAGTTCATGTTGGGCATATTTTATCACCATAAAAGAGACAGGATAAGAGGAAATAATAGGCAAAATAGTTTTTGCAAGGAAAGAAAGCAATCTCCATGTAAGTAATATGCCCCTTTTCTTAAAAGACTATTTTGTAAAACTTTCTGTAGAATGTATATTTTCTAATACAGAAATTTGACTTTGTAAGATGCTTAAACTTTGGTAGCTGAACAATAACACATGGTATGCTCTTCCAAATTTAACTAGAGAAATAATGCTTATATCCACTTACAGAACAAAGGGATGGCCTCATTTAAAAAATAGTACAATTTCTGGTGCAGGAACAGTGTCATACTTTAATTTTATTATTTGAAAGTAGGAGGGATTCCATTAGAACCCAGTTTTAGGGATGAAACTTTTCGCAGGTACCCTAATGTGTGCCCACTCTGTATCCAGCAATAAGATGAAGAGCAAGATGCAAATGTATTTAGACAACCCAGAGAGTTGCGGGGCCAGTGTTGCTGTGCAGCAGGATAAGTCCCTGCTTGTGACACTAGCATCTCATGTCCGAGCTCCAACTGGAGTCTCAGCTGCTCCAATTCCAGTCAAGCTCCCTGCTAGTGCAACTGAGAAGGCAACAGAAGATGATCCAAGTGCTTGGCTTCCTGTCACTCATGTGGGAGACCTGGAAAGAGTCTCTACCCAGTCCAGTCCTGGCTGTCGCCATTTGGGGAGCAAATCTGCAGATGCAAGGCCTCTCTCAGCCTTTCCTTGTGCATCAGTGTGTGTGTGTGTGTGTGTGTGCGTGCACATGTGTGTATTCCTCTCTCTCCTTTAAATGTTATGAATTTCAAATAAATAGATGAATCCTTAATAAAATAATCATAAAGGTCATAATAAAACATAATTTTAAGGAAAACATTGGACTAGGAAACACTAGGTATTATCCCTGATTAAATCAATAGCTTTTTCTTTATTTTCTATATCTTTGTGCTAATATCCCATCCAGCTTAATATAAAATCTACTGGTTCCTTCATCGTGGATTTGTTAGTCTCCAGAAATGTGAGAAATACATGGTTGTTGTTTATAAACCAATTTATTGTGGTATTTTTTTATAAAAGCCCAAACAGACCAAGATAATGTGTGCTTTTTACATTGCCCAGCTACATTCTTAAAGGTAGAACTGGTTATAAAACAATAACATTGTTGTGGCAAAACTCTCTGTTATATATAAATCGCTATATTTTAAAATGATATGTCATGTATTATTGCTGATGCAATAATGCTCTCTGACAATATGTACATATACTGAGCATTGGAAAAGATATTCATTCATATCTTTGGCTGATTTCAAAGATGTGGGGTTATTGAGTAACATATGGTGTACAGATGTCAGTTCATGGGCTCTGTCTCATTCAACCCACCAATCTTGCTCATCACCGCTCCCATATGAGTCAGTGACCTAAGCAGTAACTAAGATTAAGATATTAACTGGCTAGGAGGCTTTCCTTGCTCTATATCTTTGCTCTATAAAATCTTGTGGGACTTTTAAATTTTTAATTAGTTTTAAACTGATTCAATGTGCTTTGTAGATACAATTCTAAGAACAAAATGATATTCTTCTCCTCCCTCCCTCCTACTCTTTCCTTCCCATTCTCCTTCTATCTACCTATCTTTTTTAGCTTTTGTGATAACATAATTTAAGTTTACATTACAGTAAAAAGGTTTAATACCTCACTGAATAAGAAGTTTTACAAGTAAAAAGACCCTAGTTTAGAGGGAATATAGACAATGACTATAAACAATACTTGAATGGAACAATGACCATTTCACCCATATAAAGTACATTTTAAAGCAATTACAGATTGTTAAAACTATAGTATTGTAACATTCTTAACCACTGATTTCACAAAAGTATAAAACAAAGTTTTACAAAACTTTATTTGGAGCAATATTGATACATACAGAAATTTCTTTCTTTTTTTTAATTCTAGCTCCCACATTTAAGGGAGAACATGTGGTATTTGTCTTTCTGGGTCTGCTTTATTTTGCTCAACATAATGATGTCCTCTGATTTCATCTGCTTTGTTGTAAATCTTAGAATTTCATTCTTTTTTATATCTGAATAATATTCCATTGTGTATATGTACCACATTTTCTTATCCAGACATCTGATGATAGACTTCAAAGTAAGGGAGTGGAATGGAGAGATATTCAACTAGGAAATCTAAATTCAACTGATAACTGATTTATAGAGAAGACCCCTGAATTCCCCAGCATATTTCTGCTCAGATATTAACAAATACGCTAACTCAACTAATCACTCATGCATAAGAGATTAAAATCCTTTCTGAGCTAGGGCTCTTTCATTCAGTTTGAGTGGAAACATAAGTCATTCCTCAAAGCCTTATGTATGTTTATCTCTCAGCTTCTTATAGCCCTGGGCACCACACAAACACATGAACTGGGGGGAAGTAAAGGCAATCTGGCATTGCTCATGGATAGATACAACTCTACCACATTCTAGCTGTTGGACCTCTCTTTTTTGTCTCATCATCAGTAATCTGTGATCTATAATAATATATAAAAGGGTTGGCTTATATTACAGTACATTAAGTGAAATGATAAGAAGAAGACATAAAGGGAAATATGTTAATATTCTCTAAAATATTTGGTAAAAAATAAAATAGTGTCACATTTCTGGGAGACAGTAGAGTGTAATGGGGTATAATGGAAATTAGTGAACATAGAGTTTTAGATTCAGGATTAGATTATGTTGCCTCTTTAGTTGTTGGAGCTAATCAAATGTTTAGCTAAAGGCTGGTTTTCCTTATCAACATGATATAAGTATACCTCAGGTAGCTCAAGTTCAGGACGTTAGACTGTAATAGTGACAATTACTCTGCCTGGGTCATCCTCCTTCATAGTAAACATCTGACAAGCCAAAGATGAGTTAAGTTACTGCATAGCAACATCTAGGCAGAAATATATTCAAAGTCTTTGTTTCAAGGTGAATTCTGATTTATTTATTATTTATTTACTTGTAATCCTTTAGAGGGCAAATGTTTGGCACAGTGCTCAAGATGCCACTTAGAAAAACCACATTTCATGTTAAAGTGTCCAGCTTTGAATCCTGATTTAATTTCCAATTCCAACTTCCTGCTAATTTACATCCTGAGAGGCAGCAGGTTATGGGTTAAGTATTTGGCTCCCTGCCACTCTTGTGAGCAAAGTTCCAGGCTCCTGGCTTTGGCCTGGCATAGCCCTGGCTGTTGTGGGCAATAGGGAATGAAGCAGTGGATGAATATCTGCCCCCCAGCCTCTCTGTTTCTCTGTGTGTGAATAAAAGAATATGAAATAAAAAGTAACCAAATAGATAAAAATAAATAAAAAACAGAAAATTTAAAGAAAGCTAAGCTATTGACAACTTTCTTACCTTCAGAAAATTGTATTGAAGACTGATGCACAACATAAATTATAGTGTTCCCCAAAGTTCATGAATTCTCCATTCCTAAAGACAAAGTGTAAGTTTTAAGCAAATGTGACAAGAGAAAAATCAAAACATTTCTATAGAGACATAAATATATTAGTGATGGAAGCAGCATTTCTTTAAAAATTTCTGGAAAATTTAAATTGTATTGTTTCCTCTGCTCAAAAATTTACCCCCTTTAGAACTTTATTAGACATAGTGAATCTACACAGGAAAAGAAAAAAAGCAGGCTCACTGTCATCTTCCTGCAAAATAAATTTAGCAATTTCACAATTTGCAAAGCTCAAGAGAAGTTAATTTTTAAGCCTTGGGCTCATTTCTGTGAGTAACATAAGCATATGTGTGATTAAAATGATTTAAAAAGTAATAATGACTAAGAAAATGGCTATAAATAGTAGAACTATTTATCTGTGTGGGATCTAAATGCCAAGGGTTACAGGGAACATCATTGAAGGAAGTTGACCATTTTGGACACAAAGTGACTTCCAATGTAACACCCTCCCTTCTTTGTATTCTTGGGTCCTGGGCAAAATCCTTATTAAATATTCAGAAACAATGTGTTGGCTCTCAGGGAAAGAGTGGGTGTAGCTATTGGGCAGAAATGAATAGTTAATCCAACCATCACAAGAGACTGTATTCAGAAGCATAGAATATGCTATTTTCATTTTCAGTAGGAAGCATACTTTTTTAATTACAAAACATATTCTGATTGTAATTGCTTTTAAAATAATTTACAGTCACAGATAGAAAAAATGTGCCTCCAGAACGTTTTAAATGATTTTTCTTAAAATAAAGTTTGTTCTCAAAACGTCAGTCAGATCTGATGGAATATCAGTTCATGAATTTCTATTTGGATTAGTTGGCAAGTAATTAGAGACCATTTCTAAGTCCAAAATTTGTGTTAGCAGTTTTATTAGAAAAATTATAACCACAAATGGCACGTACTGATATCATCAGACACAATCATGAGTAAATTACATTGAAACTCCAACAGTGAGTCAGGGAGATGCGCTGCATGACTTAGGAATTCCATTCAGGGAGAGAAAACAACTCAGAACTTCAACAGCTCAGGATGATTTGATGGCTAGGCAAAACATTCTAATGGAAACATCACTTGGAGCATTTTACTGTCTTCAGATTAATTCAGCTTCATTTCCATTTTCCAGCAGGAAGAAGGAATACATTAAGAAGCAGGTGATCCATATTTGTAGAACAATTATATCTCTAATTAGCTCTTTGGCATTAGCTCTTTGGCTGCCTGCAGTGCTGGCATCCTAAAAGAGCACTGGTTCAAGTCCCAGCTACCCCACTTCATATCAGGCTCTCTGCTATGGCCTGGGAAAGCAGTAGAAGACGGCACAAGTCCTTGGGTCCCTGCACCCCTGTGGGAGTCCTGGAAGAAGATCCTGGCTCCGGGCTTCAGATCAGCACAGATCTAGCCATTGTGGTCAATTGGGGAGTGAACCAGTGGATAGATGACCTCTCTCACTCTCTCTCAATCTGCCTCTCCTCTCTCTGTGTAACTCTGACTTTCAAATAAAATAATAAATCTTTTTTAAAAAAAGAAATCAATATCAAATGGTATTTCCCATGGGAAAAATTACATAAGTAGCATTAACATGTCTCCAAGTGCAAAAAACTGCATTACATTATTAATTAGATTTTTATCAGTATGACAAATAACTGAGAGGGGTCACTTATGAATGCAGCAGGTTTATTTTGCCTCTTGATTTTGGAAGCTCCCAGTGCAAGACCAGGCAGGCCTCACTGGTTGGATATCTGGTGAGGCCACAGGGTGTCAATGGCAGAGCCTGTGAAAGCAAAGTCACACTGTGAACAGAAAGCAGAGAGCAGCTGGGCCTAATTCCAACATTATAACCAATCCTCTCCCAGGAACCTCTTTCCTAGGGTGTGCCTCAAGGCATAAGGACCACCCAGTAGGCCCACCTCCTCTTCATGAAACAGGAGATGTTTTCTTAAGCCACGGTTAACATTCAGCATTGTATTAATGTTAACTCTGTTTTACTGTGTCCACATTTTAAAATAATCCTGTTATTATCGAGGTATAGAAATGCACTTACTCATTTGGCAAATGTTATTGAGAACTTATTACATATTGATAAAGCAATGTGTAAGAATCATATAAAGAACCAGTTTTTCCAAAACATATACTTACTAATTCAGAAAGTGACATGTATTTTAAACAATTAATATACAAAAGAAAAGCATACACTTCATAAATATGTGGTAAATAACCAACTGTTGGAGCTCAGAAGAAAAAGAGACTATATCTTGCTCAACGTAACCACTCATTTGCAAATTCTCTTGTAACAAAATACTATAGACTAGGAGACTTTGATGACAGCAACTTATTTTCCCGATTCTGGAGATTATGCATCTAAGATCAAAGTGGCCATTTTTTTTTAGATTTATTTATTTATTTGAAAATCAGGGTTACATAGGGGAAAGGCAGAGAGAGAGAGAGAGAGAGAGACTCTTCCATCTTCTGGTTCACTCCTAAATTGGCCACAGTGGCCAAAGCTGCACCCAGCAGAAGCTGCACCCATCCGAAGCCAGTAGCCTCCTCCAGGTGTCCCATGCTGGTGGAGGTGCCCAAAGACCTGGGCCATCTTCTACTGCTTTCCTAGGCCATAGCAAAGAGCTGGATCAGAAGTGGAGCAGCTGGGAATCTAACAGAAGCCCTTATGGGATGACGGCGCTGCAGGCAGCGGCTTTGCCTGCTATGCCACGGCACCGGCCCTGCCATTGGTTTCTTGTGAGGCCTCTTTCCTTTATTTTCTTCATCGGGTCTTTCATTCCTGTGTACTCTCTGGTGCCTCTCTGTATTTCCATGTATCCTGTTATTATAAGGATTTTAGACAGATTGGACTAACACTATCCATGTGATCTTATTTAATCTCAGTTTTTTTTTTCTTTAATGGCATCATGTCCAAATACAGTCTCAATTTGAGGTACTGGGGGTTAGGATTCTAACATACACATTTTATGGGCCACATTTCAACCCATAAAAGTACATGAAAGATATCTAAAAACTGAAATTTATAAGAAAAAACAAAGGCTGATATCGTGGTACTTTAATTTAAGCCACTACCTGTGACACTGGCATCCCACATGAGTACTGGTCCAAGTCGTGGGTGTTCCACTTCTGATCCAACTCCCTGACAATGCAGATGGGAAACAGGAAAAAATGTCCCAAGTACTTGGGCCCCTGCCACCCACATGGGAGGCAAGAATGGAGTTCCAGGCCCCGGTTTTGGCCGGGCCCAGCCCTGGAAATTACAGCCATTTTTGAAGTGAATGAACAGATCAAAAATCTCTTTCTGTCTTCCTTATCTCTCTGTAACTCTGACTTTCAATTCAATAAATTAATTAAAAAACAACATTTAGAGTCTTGGCAAGATGGCGGAATAGGAAGGCAGCACACCGATAATCTGGGGAGAGACAGTATAATAAAAGTGGAGATACTGCAGGTTCAAGGAAGAGGAGGGGAAGAAACAGCAGAGGAAACCCTTCCGGAACTGGTGATTCACAGTGGACCTTCCAGGATTGCGTGGGAGCCCACAGTTCGGGACACCAGCGGCAGACTCAAGGCACCAGCGCTGGAACGCGAGGTGAGCAGAACCTCAATAGCACAAGACACCAGCAGGGAAGCAGAAAGAGGAGACTAGAGCGAACAAGGCTTGAAACCCTGTGGGGAAAAGTTCACCAGACTAACTAGAAGAGAGAGAAAGAAAAAAGTGACGGATACAGACACGAGTTTCTCTCTCTCCGCCCACCTCTCAAAGGTGAGCAAGACAAAGAGCAGGCGCCATTTTGGACATACGTCATAAGCAGGGTGACCTCAGGTCTGCACCTGCCCTGAGCCTAGCAGAAAAACCTGACTCTGGGCGTGGGGGTGAAATAACAGGAGATTAGAACCTAATGAATGTGTGGTGCTAATGAACTGAGACTGTGAAAAAAGAGACTGTGGGGGAGAGAACTCATGGAATTCACCATGTGAGTACTCTCCAGAGACGCTACAGTTCGGTAGCCTTGGTAGCCTAGTGGTGAGACTGCAGAAGAATTTGAACCCACACTAAGGGCTGCAGAGATTCCCTCTGTGGTGCTTGGGAAAGAGCTTCCGATCCCTGGCTCCTGTGGGTATATCATTTGCCTGCTAACCACCCCCAATTCCATTCAGCTGTGTGGAATTACTTCCCTTTTGAATCAAAAATAAAGAAAGAAACAGAGAGAGATTTACCACGCCTAACCTGGGAGTGTCACCTTTGGCATAACCTCAACCCTGAGGAACCAAACAGAGCTCTCAGGCTACACCCATCTCAAGCCTCTAAGGCTCCATCAAAAGCAGACAGTCACTTATCTAGAGTCATAGTATAACAAGAAAAAACACCACAGGGAAGGAACCAATATGCCAAACAACAAACGCAAAAACAGAGGTAACAAGAACAAGGAAGACACTATGACACCCCCAAATGAAAAAGACACCCCAATTCAAGATTACGAAGATGATGAGATAGAAGAAATGCAAGAAGCGGATATCAAAAAATTGATAAGAACACTAAGAAGTACTCAAAAACAAATTCTTGAACTACAGAAATCCTTAATGGACAAGGTAGAAAATCTCTCTCGTGAAAATGAAATATTAAGGAGGAATCAAGCTGAAATGAAACAACTAGTAGAACATGAAACTGTAATAGTGAGGAGAAATCATAATGAAGTGAAGAATTCAATAGATCAAATGAAAAACACTTTAGAGAGCCTTACAAACAGAATGGGTGAGGCAGAAGAGAGAATATCGGACTTAGAAGACAGAGCACAGGAAAATATACAGTCAAACCAAAGAAGAAGAGGAAATTAGAAATCTAAAAATATTGTTGGGAATCTACAGGATACTATTAAAAAACCCAACATTCGAGTTCTAGGAGTTCCTGAAGGCATGGAGAGGGAGAAAGGATTAGAATGCCTTTTTAGTGAGATAATAGCAGAAAATTTCCCAGTTTTAGAGAAGGACAGAGACATCCTAGTACAGGAAGCTCATAGAACCCCTAGGAAACATGACCAAAAGAGATCCTCATCACGACACATTGTAATTAAACTCACCACAGTGAAGCAGAAAGAAAAGATCCTAAAATGTGCAAGAGAGAAACGGCAGATTACTCTCAGAGGCTCTCCAATTAGACTCACAGCAGACTTCTCATCAGAAACCCTACAAGCTAGAAAGGAATGGCGAGACATAGCCCAGGTACTAAGAGAGAAAAACTGCCAGCCCAGAATATTAATCCTGCAAAGCTCTCATTTGTGAATGAAGGTAAAATAAAGACCTTTCATTGCAAACAGAAATTGAAAGAATTTGTTGCCACTCGTCCAGCCCTGCAAAAGATGCTTAAAGATGTGTTACACACAGAAACACAGAAACACGGCCATCAACATGAAAGAAGGTAAACGAAGGGAACCTCACAGCAAAAGATCGCAGGGAATTCAAAGCATACATTTGGATAAAGAAATTATGGGACATGTACTCTATAGAATATTACACAGCAGTCAAAATCAATGAAATCCGTTCATTTGCAACAAGATGGAGGAATCTGGAAAACATCATGCTGAGTGAATTAAGCCAGTCCCAAAGGCACCAATACCATATGTTCTCCCTGATCAGTGACAAATAATTGAGCACCAAAGGGCAAACCTGTTGAAGTGAAATGGACACTATGAGCAACAGTAACTTGATCAGCTCTTGTGCTGACTGTTGTTGTACAATGTAATACTTTATCCATGGTAGTATTTTTTTATTCTAGTACTATTGGTTGAACTCTGTAATTAACACACAATTATTCTTAGGTGTTTAAATTTTAACTGAAAAGTGATCCCTGTTAAATAAAAGACTGGGAATAAGAGAGAGAGGAGATGTACAATTTTGGACATGCTCCATCAGTCGTGCCCCAAATGATGGAGTTAGAAACGTGCCAGGGAATTCCAATACAATCCCATCAAGGTGGCATGTACCAAGGCCATCTCACTAGTCCAAGTGATCAATTTCAGTTCACAATTGATCACACTGATAGGTCTAAGAGTCAAAGGGATCACACAAACAAGACTAGTGTCTGCTAATACGAACTGATAGAATCAAAAAGGGAGAGAATGATCCAACATGGGAAGCGAGATACACAGCAGACTCATAGAATGGCAGATGTCCTAAATAGCACTCTGGCCTCAGAATCAGCCCTTAAGGCATTCAGATCTGGCTCAAGAGCCCATGAGAGTATTTTAGGCATGGAAAGCCAAGACACTCTGGAAAAACAAAAAAAGAAGACCTAAATCAAAGATCTCTGTGAGTGAGATCCCAGTGGAAAGAACGGGGCCATCAAAGAAGGAGGTACATTTCTCTGAAGGGAGGAGAGAACCTCCACTTTGACTATGACCCTGTCGGATTAAGATTGAAGTCGGCGAACCCTAAAGGCTTCCATAGCCTCGGCAACTCATGACTAGAGCCTAGGGAGATTACTGAGGCCATAAACAAGAGTGTCAAATTGTTAAATCAACTTCAGGAGTCACTGTGTACTTACGTCTCATGGGGGATCTGTCCTTAATGTGTTATCCAATGTGAAGTAATGCTATAACTAGTACTGAAACAGTATTTTACACTTTGTGTTTCTGTGTGGATGCAAACTGATGAAATCTTTACTTAGTATATACTGAATCAATCTTCTTTATATAAAGATAATTAAAAATGAAAAAAAATCTTGGTGTTAAATTGGAAATTGCATAGAAAATTAATCAATTTTTTTTTTTTTTTTTTTTTTTTTTTTTTTTTTTGGTGACAGGCAGAGTGGACAGTGAGAGAGAGAGATACAGAGAGAAAGGTCTTCCGTTGCCGTTGGTTCACCCTCCAATGGCCGCCACTGATGGTGCGCTGCGGCCGGCGCACCGCGTTCGTCCGATGGCAGGAGCCAGGAGCCAGGTGCTTTTCCTGGTCTCCCCATGGGGTGCAGGGCCCAAGCACCTGGGCCATCCTCCACTGCACTCCCGGGCCACAGCAGAGGGCTGGCCTGGAAGAGGGGCAACCGGGACAGAATCGGTGCCCCGACCGGGACTAGAACCCGGTGTGCCGGCGCCGCAAGGCGGAGGATTAGCCTGTTGAGCCACGGCGCCGGCCTAATCAATTTTTTAAAAAAATATATCATGTAGGATCTCTGTCCTTAATGTGCTGTACATTGTGAATTAATACTATAACTAGTACTCCAACAGTATTTTTCACTTTGTGTTGCTATGTGAGGGCAAACTGTTGAAATCTTTACGTAATATATGCTAAACTGATCTTCTGTATATAAATAGGTTGAAAATGAATCTTGATGTGAATGGAAGGGGAGAGGGAGTGGGAAAGGGGAGGGTTGCGGGTGGGAGGGAAGTTATGGGGGAGGGAAGACATTGTAATCTATAAGCTTTATTTTGGAAATTTATATTATTTAAATAAAAGCGTTATTTAAAAAAGACAACATTCAATAAATTACATATATAAAGGATCTGGGATATATTCCTTAAATTGAGTGATTTATATACATTACTGAAGCATTTGTATTTTAATTTAGCTTTTTATAATATTTTCTATTGATGATGTTTTCCTCTCATTTCTTAACCTCTTTTGGATTTATGTGTTTTCTTTATTTTTTTATTATATGACTTTGTAATATATGGCTTTGTAATAATTCCATCCCCTATGCTGTTATACTACTGAATAAAATTCACTTGCATTTCTTTGGCATGTTAAGCCCCTCCTATCAATTTTTTTTAACCACTTTCTGGATGTCACTGGGATTTTTTCTTTCTGAAATCCTCTCTCCATGCTTCTTTTACCATGGATTTTATTTTGATTTGTTTAAATATTTATTTATTGATTTGTTTGAAAGGCAGAGTGACAGGAAGAGAGAGAGAAACAGAGAGAGGAGAAAGAGACAGAAAGAGAGAGAACTTCCATCTACTGATGAACTCTCCAGATGGCCCCAGGAGCTGGGACTAAACCAGGCCAAAGCCAGGAGCCTCCAGGTCTCCCACATGGGTAGCAGTGGCTCAACTACTTGGGCCATCCTCCACTGCTTTCCCAGTTAACAGTAGCAGGAATCTGGATCAGAAATGGAGTTGTCAGTACCTGAACCAGCAATCTGATAGATACTGGCAAGGAGAGCTGTGAATTAGCCCACTGCTTCACAATACTGGTCTTTGTCATGGATTTTAGTCCCTCATATAATTTTAGATACTGTTATTGCTTTGATAGGTCAATATTATTCATAATTTTTCAATTGTTAAACATTTTCTTCACCCTTTTTTTTTTCTTTGTCTATTACCACACTTCGGTTGGAATAATTTTCCTTTGGTCTGAAGAACTGAACTCTATTTGGTGGCTATTTTACTGTAGGAAAAGAAAATTATGATGAGTTATGTAGCATTGCTTATCTAGAAATACTTCTATGTGTCTTACAGTAAAAGAATAATCTGAAGCCAAATAGTACAAGAGTAGTAGTTGTTTTCTTTCTTGTTTGAAGAACCAATAGGTTATTTATTTTTCACTCCTGTGGCTTCCTTCTTCCTTTTCAAGTCAGTTTTCAGTATCGTTGTTGTTACTTCTGAGGTAGTATGTTTTCAGTCTCAGTTTGTTTTTAATTTATTTCGTCTTATCTTTTTGGAAGTCTTAGTAGAAAATGCAGCAGTGTATTTATTTATCCAGCTTCAGCTGAAAGCCAGATAGATGTACTGAATTCACAGGTTTGATCTTGTGAGTCATTTGTTGCAAAATTCTGTGATATTGTTTCTCTAGATATGATTTATTTTCTGTTTTCTTTCTAATCCACTTCTGGGAATCCAATCACCAAATCTCATAGGACTTTTAAGATCTTTTATCTTCTATTCTTTATCTCTCCATGTTTGTGCTTTTTTTTTTTACTCCTGATGTCATCCAACTAACTTTTTCCTTTTTTTTTTTTCAGCTGTTCCCCCAGCTGTTAAGTCTTTTATTTTTAAATTCAACTGTCTCAAATTTAAAATTCAGAATTTACACATTTGGACAAATTTCAGATTCTATTTGTTTGGTGATAATATTCATACATATTAAAGAGTGATTCATAGTAACTCCAACAACTAGGTTGTAGACTTGTATCAGTATTCCATTCACATTTTTTTCATCTTGGCCAAGTTTTAAGGCTATCAGGTGATTCTGATTGAATGTGGGCTTTGTTGGTAATTCATGGACAGGTGCTTTCCTCCAGAAATGTTTTTTTCCATCTTCCAGTAAGTAGATGGGATCATAGTAATTGGGCTACCTTTTGATCCTGGGGTGTAGAACTTTAGGGTTCAAAATGCAATCCTAAAATATTCCCTAGCTCTTTCTTCCTAGCACGGCGACTCCCTGAAATCCAGTTTTTGTTCTAAAGTAATGAGGTAATAGAGACAGCTTGACTTTGCCTTCCAGTGGCTTTCTGGCTTTCTGCATAGCCTCCTGTTGCATACAATGCAAAAAAAAATTAGCAAATTTGTTGGAGATTTGATTTCATGTAATTTGAGGATCGCTTCCCTGTGGCTCTCTTCTCATCAAGGTCAGTGATTCACATCGGTCTTTTTTTGTCATCACCTGAGCTCAATATTCAACTCTATCCCTGTGAGAGTGATGGAGATTCCAATGATTTCTCCTTTTCTTATCAATGGTCCTTGAACTAGGTTTTCTGCATGAATTCACAGCATGAATTAGAAAATGCGCTGAGAGGTGAGCAGATAAAGCTCACTTCTCTTAGATATCTTTGTCTTACAAGTTATGATCAAGCAGGTATGTTTAGTACTACCATCTTCTCCTGTTCTGAGAAAGCATCCCTCTCCCACGAACTGTTACATTATAACCAGGCATAGCTTCTATAATTTGCTCTTTCAAAATCTCTGTAATATATATTTGAGGAAGCAAATTAGATCTCCTTCTAGTTTAAACTCAGATGAACACAGATATTAAGAACCTAGAATCACTGAATCTCACCTTTCTTTTATGAAATTACACATTTGACAATCTGCAATACATAAAAAGATTAGTCATAAAAATACCAACCTAGTGTGAAGCAATATTATAATTTGGAATAGAATTTAAAATTAAATTGTATGTTTGTTTTTGCATGCTTTCTTACATACAATTTAAAGTCACTATGTTTATTTGTATCTTACTGATATTTTATATTATTATTAAAGGGGAATTAATGAGAATTATTTATTTTATGTAATCAGCAATGATTATTTTTTTGGCCATGCAGAGTTAGACAGTGAGAGAGAGAGACAGAGAGAGAATTATAGACAGTGAGAGAGAGACAGAGAGAAAGGTCTTCCTTCCTTTGGTTCACCCACCTAATGGCTGCTAGGGCCGGCACGCTGCACCAATCCGAAGCCAGGAGCCGGGTACTTCCTTCTGGTTTCCCATGCGGGTGCAGGGCCCAAGCACTTGGGCCATCCTCCACTGCCTTCCCAGGCCACAGCAAAGAGCTGGACTGGAAGAGGAGCAACCGGGACTAGTACCTGGTGCCCCAACTGGGACTAGAATCCGGGGTGCAGTGCTGCAGGTGGAGGATTAGCCAAGTGAGCCACAGCGTCGGCCCAGCAATGATTATTTTAAAATATTTATCTAATTATTTGAAATAAAGTATTAACAGAGAGTGGGGGAGACCAAGAGAGATATTGCCCATCTGCTAACTCACTCCCCAAAAGGCCACAACATCTGGGGCTGGCCACACTGAAGTCAGGAGCCTAGAACTCTGATCAAGTCTCCCATGTGCGTGGTAGTGGCCCAACGACTTAGGCCATCTGCTGCTTTTCCAGTGCATCATCAGAGAGCTAGATCAGAAGTGGGGCAGTTGATGCTTGAACTGGTACCCAAATAGATGACAGTATTGAGGTAACAGTTTAACCTCCTACACCACAACATTGGCCCCATGAGCAATGATATAATGTCAATTTATACTGCACAAAGGAGTGAATTCTCATTTTTCTGAGATGGTAATGGCAGTCTCAGGAGGGCCACCAGTTTCCCCTTTAGCAAGCTAAAAAGTTGTGATACCATTAAAAATAATGTTCTTCAAAAATCTTTTATACTGGCTAAATTTCCCAATATTCCCTTTGGATTGAGCACAAATAATCACAGAATATACAACTCAAATGAGGGATATGTCAAGTTTTATAAGGGTTAATCTTACAAGAAAAAATGAACCTTGCTTTCTTAGATAACATTCAATTAAAATTTAAAAAGTTAGTAAGACCACTTTGTACTACCTATTGGAAACAACATAATGGGAAAAAAAGTTTGATTTCAACTTAAGAAGTATATTTCTGTATTATAGAATAAATTAGAATACGGAAGAGAGTTGCTGAAATGTAGGTTTGAAAGTGATGTGAAAGTGTGGGGGAAAGAGCCCTTGTGGAGAATGCCTATAGATTTAGTATCTCACACAAAGTTTACATTGAAAAGCAGTAGCTACGGGATGGAGTTATGGTGCAGCAGTTAAGACATCCACCTGGGACACTTGCATTCCAAATCACAATGCAAGTGTTCAAATCAAAACTCTATGTCTAATTTCAAATTCTTGGTGATGTGCTCTCTAGAAGGCAGCAGATGGTGGCCCAACTACTTGCATTCCTGCCACCCATTCTGAGAGACTCATACTGGCTTCTGGGCTCCTGGATTTGAACTGGCCATCTCCTGCTATTGTTGGTATTTGGGAAATGAAATGGGTGCAAGATATCTCTCTCTCTCTCTCTCTCTCTCTCTCTCTCTCTCTCTCTCTTTCTCTCTCTCTCAATGTCCATCCGTTATTCTCATGTTTCTGCATTTCAATTGAAAAATCCTAATAAAATGAAATAATATGGCCACTGAAAAAAACTTAATTTTGCAAAAAATCAGTAGGTGAATGAAATGTCAAGAGATAGCAGAGATTTTCAATTACCCAGTACCAGCCCTTTCCCTTTTACCATGTTTACAGAATCATTCTTTGATTTATATGTCAATATATACTGCAGAAAGGGATGATTGAGCATTTGTCTAGACTCATCTTGACAGTCACTTTCCCTTTTCCAGTATTTTTCCCTGAATATCCTTGTGTCACTGATGTACATGATCAAAGAAGCAAAAAATTATTTGATACAGGGTTTTTTGGACAACACTTTTCTTGATGGATAAAGATGGAGCAAATCTCTTTTGGCAAAAAAAAAAAAGTCATCATTAGCCCCTGTTCCTTCCTTACAAAAGGTATCCTGGTGAGAGTATCTGATGTTTGGAATTAATGTAGCCTGTCTGAATTTCAGCCTGAAGTATGAGAATGAAAAGCCAACACACTGATAATGGTGAAGGAACAGGATTTACAGAGTCTTAGTCCTTGATGAAACTGTTAACTCACTGCACAGAACCTGGAAATACCTACCTCCAATTATCCTGTTTTATGAAATAATGAAATGATTTTATGGTTAAGCCTCATTAGATTTTTATGGTTGAAACTGATGTAGATGAGATCCCTAGATTGTGAAGGTTGGGTTTAGGAAGGACTGAGTATTCTAAACAAAGTTGTTTGTGTTAAGATATGAAGACATTGAGTAGATTTTACTAAGAACCACACATATAATTCCATATTATATATCTGGTCCACTAGCATATGGGTTCATTTTCCCCCTTTTTTGCATTAGCAGAGATCTTGTGGAAATAGACTTCAGAGATGGGAAATGAATCTAGAAGTACAGAGAACAGTAATGATACTTGAATGCACGTGAGCATAATAGAATGGAGGGAAGATACTTGCTGCTTACATATTTATTTTATAAATGAACAGGATTTGATTATTTTTAAGATGTTGAACAGGAGTTGGGCACAATGATTAAGATGCTGCTTCAGAAGCCCATATCCATATTAGAGTCCCTGGGATCAAGTTCTGGCTGTGCTTCTATTTCTAGCTCTGCTAATACACCTCCAGGGAGGCAGCAGAGAAAGCTCAGGAAGTTGGGCCGCTGCCACTCACAAGGGAGACCAGTTTGAGTTCAAGTCTAGAAACTTTGGCCAGGCTCCACCCCAGCTATTGCAAACATTTGGGAAGTGAACCAGTGATGAGAGTTCTTTTCTCTTTCTCTCTCTTTGCCTTTCATATAAAATGCACAAGAGTTTGGTAACTTAAGATGTTTGGTAATAGAGATGGTACAGGAAAGAAAGTAATGAAACTTGTACCTGAGGTCTGTGATTTAAGTAATTGGATAATAGTAATGTTAATTCTTTTAAAAAAGGTGTAAAAGGAGAATGAGCTTATATTTTGTTTCTTTTTTTCTTTAACAGTACCAATGTAAAGTAGTAGAAAAAGTTCTAAAAAACTGAGTGATTATTTGAGTTCTAATTTCCTTAACACATTTGTTTATTCCATCCATTTGAAAGGCAGAGAGAGACAGAGACAGAGATATCTTCTATTCACTGGTCCATTCCTCACATAGCCATAACAGATAGGGTATGGCCAGGCCAAAGTCGTGAGCCCAGAAATTCATCCTCATATCCCTTGTGGGTAGAAAAGGCCCAAGCAGTTAGGCAATGATCCACTGCCTTCCAGGGTTATTAGTAAGAAAATATTTCACCAGCAGTGTGGCCACAACTTGAAGGAGCACTCTGATATGGGATGTTGATGTCCCAAATGGTAACTTAACCTATTACATGAAAATACCTGCTGCTATAGAATGCCTGTCCATAGGTAAGTTGCTTATTCTTTTGAGATTCAGTTTTTTTAAGTGCAAAATGAAATGGCAATGCTACATATGAATTCAGGTTTTATTACCCAGCTCTAATTTCAACCTATTTAAATATAATAATAATTATTATATTAGTATCATCAATTAAATATATGTATTTAATTTTACTACAACTTTAATTACATTAACACACTTTTGAAATTATCTTACTAAAAGAAGGTTTATAAAGAAATAATTTCAATAGAGAAATACAAGTATAATGCATAGCTGATAACATTCTAATATAAAAATTAAAATAGAGCAAAATGAAAAAAACTGGTTATAAAATTTATTGTGCCATTATCTGATGTTGATTTTTCCAATTCAATAGAATTAAAAGTAGAATATATCTTTGCCATCTTCCACATTTTTAAAATAATATTAATATGAACTGACAAATTAATGGATAAAGTTTTCTTTTTTTTTTTTTTTTGGACAGGCAGAGTGGACAGTGAGAGAGAGAGACAGAGAGAAAGGTCTTCCTTTGCCGTTGGTTCACCCTCCAATGGCCCTCGCAGCCGGCAGGCTGCGGCCGGCGCACCACGCTGATCCGAAGGCAAGAGCCAGGTGCTTCTCCTGGTCTCCCATGGGGTGCAGGGCCCAAGCATATGGGCCATCCTCCACTGCACTCCCGGGCCACAGCAGAGAGCTGGCCTAGAAGAGGAGCAGCCAGGACAGAATCTGGTATGCTGGCGCCGCAAGGTGGTGGAGTAGCCTATTGAGCCTCGGTGCCGGCCATGGATAAAGTTTTATACATGCAAACACATACCTATATAAATGCAAGATTTCTGAGAATTTTGTTCTCAAGGTAGGCAATGTATTGACTATTCTCTTGTCTAGTCTTAAACTTCCAATTATGGATCAGGCACTAGAACCATTTCAAAGCAACAAATAGTTGCCTTGAAAAAAATAGTCAACAGTTTCATTCACTCCACTTCAAACCACTCAAAGCCATCACTTGCATGCTAGTAACTAGTTTAATTTGATACTTAAGAGAGGTTGCTTATATATTTTGTTGACCTCCAGAACAAAATATTAAGTATTGCATTATTACATGAAGAAGGAACACATTAATATTTTTCTTTTCATTATTAATGTTACAACTTAAAAAAGCCATGTAAATATTAAAATAAAATGCCATAGGTCTACACTGTATACTTGATATTGCCAGTTTTTATGACAGCTTTAGAGAAGATTAATTTGTTTTTGGCTGCACTGATAAGGTAGAAATATTAAATACAGCTTTTTAAAATTAAAATGGCCAACATGTTATTAATTAGCCCCAGCTTTTTTCAATGAAAAAATAATGATAAATACATGAAAAATCATTCTTTTTTATGACAGGCAGAGTTAGACAGTGAGAGAGAGAGACGGAGAGAAAGGTTTTCTTTTTTCTGTTGGTTCACCCCCCAAAATGGCCACTACTGCCGGCACGCTGCGCCGATCCGAAGCCAGGAGCCAGGTACCTCCTCCTGGTCTCCCATGCGGGTACAGGGCTCAAGGACTTGGGCCATCCTCCACTGCCTTGCCAGGCCACAGCAGAGAGCTGGAATGGGAGAGGAGCGCCCCAACTGGGACTAGAACCTAGGGTGCCAGAGCTGCAGGCAGAGGATTAGGCTAATGAGCCGCGGCGCTGGTATGAAAAATCATTCTAATAGTATGTATCATGTTAGTGTATCTTACAAATCCAAACATCTTTATTCTTTGTAAAGGGAAAATGTGAGACTGTTTATTTCAGGTGTTTAAATTCTCTTGTCTGGAGTACAACCAAGTATATAATACACATAAGGTGTTGGCATCATTCTTATTCTCTTTCCTTTATTGTTATATCATGAGGACAGGCAAAAAGATTTCTACTTTTTTGTTTTTGAGTAAAATAATTTAAAAGATGATGATAATTATCAGCTATTTTACTTTGAAATTAGTTTCATTTTATCTAAGAGAATTCAAAAGATGTTTCATTCTTCCACACTTGCAAGACGCAGTAGGATAGAAAACAAATGATCTCTGCCTATTGGGAGTTTGTATGGAGATTTGTCCTAGGTGCTGTTTTCCACATAGATGAAAATATATATGGGCAAAGCAGGCCAGGAAGCATTCAGCAATTCACTTCAGGGGTGTGTGCATGCATGCACACACATACACACATACTCACAGATAGACTGTTTAACTGGACCCATGCTCATTAATTTTCCGACCACTGCATAAACCTAAAACATCTCGTATTTCATTTGTAATGATTCAATGAGAGCAATCCTCTATGAAGCTGTTGGAGCTAAATTTCAAAATATGGATAATATCCAATACAGTCAACTATGCTGACAAATGCTAATTATATTTTATTTTAAACTTCTAATCTGAAGTGTGTATGTATCCTTTACAAAGATATTATACATGAAGATGTACCAAAAGTCATAAAGCATTCATAATTTTAAGTGAAATTTTTGAAATGAAATAATTTGATTTTTATTAATAAAAATTAAGTTTTATTGTTCAAATTGTATTAAGAAAATATCACCATGCAGTGAAAAACAAAATTAATTAGTCTATCACAACTGAATTTAAAACTATAAACTCTTTTGCCTTGACCACTAAACAATGAAAATGGGATAATGGGAAAGTCTTATGGAGGAAAATATACTTACTAATGCAGAGAAATGATTTGCTGTTTCAGATTTTCCCAGGTATACTTTTTATCAGCATAAGATAATAAATCCTTATTAGCATAAATATACAGACTAAAAGTCAGAAGCTATTCACAGTAGGTAGAGGAATATGATAAAATAAACTATTGAATTTTACATTCAAACCTCACTTTGAGAAAGAGTATTATCCTTAATGCTTTCAATTGTTCATTCTCATTGAAATATACTGGAAAATATTGGATCAATCAAATTTGATCACTAAATCTTATCAAGCACATTTTTAGTGAGACCTAAGTGAATAATGGATGGAAAGAAAATAGAGCAGTGAAGCAAAGCAATTCAATTCTAACCAAATATGTTTCTGTTTTCATTTCTATGCCTCATCATGGATCTATCGAGGATAATCTTGGTTAATTGGGACGCTATTATCCTGCTCTGCTGTGACTTCTCCAGAGTCCCCACAACCTAAATGACAAGCTCCTTACTCCCTACATTTTAAAGTAAAATGCATATCCCTATTGTAGAAACATGATAGTTGCTCCGTTTTAATGACTTCTCCTTGTCTACGTGGATGATGTTGCATATCATATAAATTTTTACTCATCACTGGTATGAGTCTTGTCAATCATGAGCCTTCTCCATGCCCCTTTACAAGTTTAGGCAAGCTTAAGCCGTTTCACTGCCTTCAGCAGCAGAATTGTGGACCATTTGTCACTTGAATAGACCTCCTCTGTAAACTATTTTGGAATGTGCTACACTGAAAAGATTAAAGCAAATTTCAATAAAAAAATTTAAAATAGTTTCTGAGGTCACACAACATTGCACCCCAAGATGCCTAGGTTACTTTACATAGGAAAAGTGCCTTTGTGATCAAGAATTCTGAAATGTGAAGATTATCTTTATTTCAGGTAGGCTCAGTGTAATCACAGGGTACTTTTATTTTTCTCTACTAACGTACCTTAACATTTTACAAGTAAGATAATTAAAATGAAAGCATATTCAGTCAAAACAGAATGGCCCTATGTATTTTATGACATCTGGTTCCAATAATATTTGTAAATAATATTCCTATGCTGATTACTTGTTAGGTCACACCTGAAAGACCTCTCTGGCTATTAGCTATTGCATTTTCTTTCTTTCTACAAAATGTACATGTTCTGTTAAAGATGCCCAAAACAAAATAATTAAATCCAATGCTTTGTATATTTAGTCGAATTCTGTCCTATTTTTAACATCTAAAAACTGAAACTCTATAAAAATTAGATTGCTTACAAAAGGCAAAAAAGTATAGTTGACTACAGAACTCTTTAGTGTTCTATAATAGCTCTAACAAACTATTCTTATTGGCATAGAATTCTTTTGTATGACTTATTTTTTAAATTCTGAGCATATATATGGCTGGGCTGATTTCAATTCATGGTCACATTATTGCCTGTGAAATACTCAGTGCCTATATAGTATTTTTCATGTAAATTTATATTTAAATGATATATATTTAAACTATATTAAATTATATATTTAAATATTTTATTTATTTATAATATTTAAACATATCATTTAAATTTATTTTAAATGATAGATATTTAAATGATCTCTGTGTGACTGCCATAGGTAGAATGGATGCATTTTTATTGACATGCTTAATTCTCAAAAATGAGAAGAAAGTAGTGAATTAATTTTTTCAAGGTATCATTTTTCTACAGCTACTGTAATTGCACATACTGACATCCAGACACTTGTTGCCTTATAGCCCAGAGGCTAGAACCTTAAATACAAGGTGCTGCCAGAGTCACTCTCCCTAGGGGCGATTCCATGCCTTGTTGCTTTCAGCTTCTAGAAGCCATGAGTATTCCAGGGCTTGTGGCTCTACCACTCTTTACTCTCTTTACTCTGCCTTTGTGTGCACACAGCCTTTTCTTCTTTTGTCTCTGTCTTTCCACAGTGTATCTTCTCTTTCATGTATCTTTTTTTTCTTAAAGCATGCTGCCTTTTTTTTTTTTTTTTTTTGACAAGCAGATTTAGGCAGTGAGAGAGAGAGAGACAGAGAGAAAGATCTTCCTTTCCATTGGTTCACTCCCCAAATGGCTGCTATGACTGGCGCGCTGTGCCGATCCGAAGCCAGGATCGGCATCCTGGCCATCCTCCACTGCCTTCTCGGGCCACAGCAGAGAGCTGGACTGGAAAAGGAGCAACTGGGACAGAATCCGGTGCCGCAACCAGGACTAGAACACGGGGTGCCAGCGTCGCAGGCGGAGAATTAGCCAAGTGAGCCGTGGTGCTGGCCTCTCTTTCATTTACTTTAATTTTTATTAAACTTTGGTGCAGATTCATGCCCGTCACAATCTTCTTTTGAAAGGCAGAGTGACATAGAGAGAGAAACAAGGAAGTAACTAATGTGCATGAGAGAGAGGGAGAGAGATTCCATCTGCTTATTCACTCACCAAATATATGCAAAGGCCATGGGTAGGCCAGTTTGAAGCTGAGAGCCAGATACTCAATCTGGATCTCCTATGCTGGTGACAGAGACACAAATGCTTGAGTCATTATCTACTGACCCATATAATATATTATCAGGAAAATCCATTGGAATTAGAGGCTGGAATTCAACCCAGTCACTCAACATAGTTTGTGAATATTCCAAGTGTGGAAGTATGGCTTAACTGCTTTGCCACAATGCCTGTTACTCTGTGTAGCTCTTGCAAGGTTATTTTCCACTGGATTTGGAGCCCACTTACATAAACCAGGATGAACTCATTTCCACTGCTCTGACCCACTTATATTCACAATATTTTTATGGGGAAAGTCACATCGCAGGTCCCAGGATTAGGCGATAACATCCATCAGTTTAGTAGTAGTATTTACCTCTTAGTTTTTTAAAAGATTTATTTATTTATTTGAAAGTCAGAGTTACACAGAGAGAGAAGGAGAGGCAGAGAAAGGTCTTCCATCTGCTGGCTCACTGCCTAACTGGCCACAAGGGCAGGAGCTTCTTCCGGGTCTCCCATGTGGGTGCAGGGGCCCAAGGACTTGGGCTGTCTTCTTCTGCTTCCTCAGGCCATAGCAGAGAGCTGGATCAGAAGTGGAGCAGCTGGAACTCAAACCAGCACCCAAATGGGATGCTGGCACTTCAGGTGGCGGCTTTACCCACTATGCCACAGCGCCGGCCTGTTATTTACTTCTGAAGTTTAAGCTCAAATCTTTCAGAAAATTAAAACTCAATATGACTATCTTATTTTCATCTTTGCTAAGCACATAAATACTTTGAACTATGAGCCAACTTGACCTTATCATTCCATTCATTTGACAAAACTTAAGACAGATTTCTTCTTGTCTGTTGTTCCCTGGCCTTCTTTTTCTTAAATATACTTCGGAAAATGTGAATGTGAAAATGTTTTGATGTCTTTGAGATATATATATATATATATATATATATATATAGAATTTGAGATCCATCCTTTTAAAATGCATTTTTAAGAAAGAGAAGCCTCTGTCTCCCAGTCTTTGCGAGACAGTAGGTACGCAATTTCAGTAAGTAACAATTAATAAATATGATAGACTAATCATATTAACTCAGCTCCTCATTAAGGTCCTCTACTATTTTTCCACTAGGTTATGAGAAACTTGAACATATACCACCTCTTATTATGGTGGAGTTGATTTCAGTCTCTCTCTAATTGGAACGGTCTTGAAAAATTTTCTCATACCGTATTAACCCGTATGGCAATTTGTCTTTGACACTTCATACCATATAGATAACACCAAAGCTAAATACTGGCAAGTTTCATCCACTCTCAGTCCCCTTTATCTTTTATAGTCTACCAACGATTTTCCAGAAATTTAGCCCTCTGCAAATCTCAGACCTGTTTTCTCCTCCCCATGACTTTTGTCATTGTCTAAGTTCAGGATTGTACAGCTCCTTGTCTGGAGTGTTGAACACATCTTTGAAAATTTCTCCTACTGCCAGTTTATCTCTCCTACAGTCAATCTGTACACTTTAACGAGAATTGATTTCCTAAAACAAAATCCATCATCTTGTCACTCCTTGGTTTTAATATCTCTGTTGATTCTGCACTTAATGTTGTATAAAATCAAGAACCCTGCAAATGATGTGCATATTCATACTCTGTCAGTTGTTCACACTGAGCAAGGTTTCCTGGATTGCCATCTATGGTATAGTTCTCTGTGAAAGCTGACTAAAAGTTAATATTGAAGAACATTTAGAAAACAGTAGGAAGGCTGAAGTCAGCAAGTAGGACAATAATCCATCCTCTGTGAAGGCCCTCATAGGCATGTTAACATGCAGACACAGAAGCCCTGACCTTATTCTCACCCATCTTCTCCTTCCTTTCATGACAGCCCTCTTGACTATCTTGCCAAACAACAGCAGCCAGTGCTTACTGAAATGTGACAGCTTCCTATTGCTCGAAGAGTCTCACCACAGGGTCCTATTCTGACAGCTGGATCTGACTGTCCAGATGCCTTTCCATGTTCTGACACGTCCACATGTGCCCATGTCCCTGGACAGACAGTTAATAACAACACTGATTCTCTAAATTCTAAGATTCTCACTTCCCTAGTATTTTGGGGTGAGGCCTACCATTATAAGTTGCATACCATTTCTGCTTTTGTTATTAAGCTTTGTTGCAGATTCGTGCCCTTCATAATCTTCTCTCTACTTTCCCACCTCAGACATATTCCTGTATCTTTGTGATTGTGTCTATGCTCTTCCCCCTAACTTTAATCCTGAAAATGTTCCTTTTATTCCTATCTGATTTTCATACTCCAATAGATTCCCGAAAATATCGCTCCTTGCACCAGGTTAATGAAGATATTCACCTGTCTTAGCCATTGATATAATTATTTGTTCTAATCTCTAAATAACATCCATTTATGGTTTATACCTGAAGCTTGCTTCTCCTATCATTGATATGTATTAACAAGGAAAATATTATGTCTTAATTCAACATTTGACTAAAACCCACCAGGATGGGTGCTCACAATGGCAGAGCAAGGTAAACTGCTAATTGTAACTGTGACATCCTATTGAAGAGTGCTAGTTTCAGTCTCAGATGCTCTGCTTTTGATCCAGCTTCCTGTTAAGCACCTGGAGAGACAGTGGATGATGGCACAAGTGCTTGGTCCTCTGCTGCCCATGTGGGAAACCAGAATGAAATTCCTGGCTCCTGATCCATCTCTGGCTGTTGCGACCATTTGAGAAGTGAACCACAAAACAGATCAATCTCTCTGTTTCTCTCCCTCTCTCTCTCTGTTTTTCCTCTCTCTCAGATGCTCTGCCATTCAAGTAAACAAATAAAATATTTTTAAAAAGATTAATTTATTTATTTGAAAGTCAGAGTTACACAGAGAAGGAGAGGCAGAGAGAGAGAGGTCTTCCATCTGATGGTTCACTTCCCAGTTGGCTGCAGCAACTGGAGCTGCACCTATCTGAAGCCAGGAGCCAGGAACTTCTTCCAGGTTTCCCACCTGGGTGCAGGGGTCCAAGGACTTCAGCTGTCTTGTACTGCTTTCCCAGGCCATAGCAGAGAGCTGGATAGGAAGCCAGGACTCGAACTGGAGCCCATAAGGGATGCTGGTCCTGCAGGCCGCAGTTTTATCCGCTATGCCACAGCACCGGTCCCAGTAAATAAAATCTTAAATTTTTTTGTGAACAAAGTTGTTTCTTGGTTATTAATTATCTATTAATATATACCTCAGTGTTTATCTCTGCTTAGAAATAGATGTTTTAAGTAATATTCATAAATCATGGTAATTAGTGATAATTTATCCTACTTTGGAATATAATGTTACATGCACATTCTTTGTAAACCCAAACCCATGGTTTAATACTCTTTATTGTTTATATCTATGATATATACTAACACACTCTCATACTTGATCAATTTATCTAATATACAAAAAGATTTTTTGAGTGACAGAGTTTATCAGTCCATACTAATGCATATATCTTAGACACTTCAATCTTCATGTTAAACTTGGACAGCTCAATTTCATAAGACTATACATACAGAAAATCTTCAGCAGATTAAAATTTACTAAACATTTTATTCTCTGTTCCCTAAGGTATCTCTGCTCAGGAATTAAAATTATACAGCTGTCAGGGTTCTAAACTCATCCAGAGAGTGATTTTTCCTTTCCTCCATTTGTGTTAAAAGTTTCATTGCTTCTAGTCCATGAAACTCTCAACTTCCCAATTTCTAAAACCAAAGTATAAATTGTGGCATTTATTTCTTAAAAGCAATCTTAAAGTAGTTTTTGAACTACATGTTACAATTTCTCCATAGATCATTTATGTTTCAGTCCCTCAGTTAATGTCTCAAATTCTATCTTCTTATATATTATGATTTCAAATACAATTACACTTAAAAAGTGCTTTTGGTTTTCTTAAAATTATTCTATGAATTCAAAGAGTTTCTGATAAAAATCTCAAAACATTTTTCAGAAAATTAACGGGCTGAATCTAAAATCCATAGGGAGAGATAAGTGAAAATTATACCAAGGTATTTCATAAGAACAAAGACAAAGAAATTTTCTGCAACATATCAAGTTTAACAGTCATCAAAATGGCTTAAGAGTAGTGCAGCAATCAATCAAATTAAAAGAGGTTTCAAAAATTGAATTTCAGTTTGTGAAAAATATGCCATCTGAAATAGATGTTAGATTATTATAAGGACACTTCAACAATATTAATGCTGGGGCTATCTTCTTCTCCATTTGAAAAAAAATATTTTCCTTATACTGTTATAAAAATGGAAATAAATATAGCAGAATCACTTATCAAGTTGTGGCGGAGAAGAAGTTTTAACAACTTTCTGGCAGAAAACAAATAAACATAATTACAGATTCATTTACCTAAGTTGACATTCAATCTATAAGCTTAATGGCATCATGAAAAAGTTTAAATTTATGCAAGCCAAAAATAAATAGAGGGCTCCCAGTACCGTGGGCTAGGAAAAGAGGAAATACAAAAGGCCAACAAATATATTAAAAAAAAATGTTAACATTACTAACTATTTGGGAAATTCAAATCAAAACAACATTACCCTGTCCGAATGGCTATTATGCAGAACACAGTGTATCAAGTGCAGGTGAACATGTGGATGAAGGGGAACATTTGTGCACTGTTGGGCTGATGTAATTAGTGCAGCCACTGTGGAAAAGAGTGTGGAAATTCTTTGAAAACCAGAAATAGGCTTGTCATGTGATTCAGGAATCCAAATGATTGGGTATATAACCAAAAGGTATGACTGCATTATGTGGATACTTGCATCACCATTTTTACAGTAGCAATGTTCACAATAGTAAATGTATGGAATCAACAAATGTCAGATGGATGGTTAAAGACAATGACACACACACACACACACACACACACACACAATGGGATATTATTCAGCTATTAAAAGATAATAAATATCCATCATTTGCATCAAAATGGTTGCAACTAGAAGACATGATGTTGTATCAAATAAGTTGGGGGGCCGGTGCTTTTGCCATAGCAGGTGAGGCCGCTGCCTGCAGTGCTGGCATCCCTTATGGACACAGGTTCGAGTCCTGGCAGCTCCACTTCTCATCAAACTCTCTGCTATGGCTTGGGAAAGCAGTGGAGGATGGCCCAAGTCCTTGGGCCCCGACACCTGCATAGGCGACCCGGTGGAAGCTCCTGGCTCCTGGCTTCCGATTGGCCCAGTTGTGGCCCTTGTTGCCAATTGGGGAGAAAACCAATGGAAGGAAGACCTCTCTCTCTCTCTCTCTCTCTCTCTCTCTCTCTCTCTCACTTTGTCTCTTTGTAACCACATGTTCCCCCTTATATGTGGGTGCTACAATAAAAAATAAATATAATAAAATTTTAAAAGAAGGAAATGCCTGTGTGTAGCAGTATTGCCACAAATACAGTTTTTCCAAACTTTGCTTCATGTCTTTGTCAAATAAATTGTTAAGAATGGTATATTACTATAGTTTCAATTATCTCTGATTATTTGAAAAATGTACTATAGATAGGCAAATTGACAAATTTTTATTATTTAGAGCCCTTGTCTCTATTCTTGCTGAACTAGGATCACATTACTTGTTGAACTCTGGTTTAGTGGAACATCAAGCATTTGACTATAATGTAAGTTAAAAATATGTTATCTCAAATATAAAAAAGAAAAACACAAAATTCTTTTCTCAGAAAAAAGCAAAATAAATGAAAATTTAAAAATAATAAAATTCCATGTTGTGTTTTAATTTATTTTAATTTAAAACATACCTTCTATAAACAGCCTTATATAATCCTATAATTTTTGTGGTACTTCTATTTACCTGGCTGAGAAAAATTATTAAATGTGTGTGTGGCGGGGTGAGGAAGGAAGGATGCTTCGTTTCCTTAATAGCATCCTTCAGTTACAATCCTAATGAAAAATACGTATTTTTAAAAAAAAAATTTATCTTAGTACATGACATTTAGCTTTCCAAAATAAATCTAAATGGTGATCAAAATATATTACCTGAAATGAGATGTGCTGAAAGTATAAATATCAGATATCAAAGGACAAATATGAAAATTTTTTCCTTAATAATTGTACCGATTACCCATTGAAATAATGCAGTGTTTTGGATATACGGAACCTGTGATGGGCATATGAAAAGATGTTCAATCTTCTTGTCATTCAGTTGAACCAATGGCAAACTGCACATTTTACCATTTGATAATGTAATGTAAATACATCTTGGGGAGCTTTTCATATTTCTTCTGCTGTCTTGTTCATTTCATCTGCACAAGCAGTGGTTATTGAGGAATCACAAAGAAATACTTTTACTTTCTAGACACTGGGATCCCAGACTAAGAATATATTTGTTGAATCTCTCTTTATATGATAGTTTCATCTTTTAGATATAGAAGAAACGCTCTCCTGTTAGCACATAGAGGATACCAAGAGTTCACATAATGCCAACAGAAGTGAGTGGGTATTAGCTCATGGTGGGTGATATTCAGCAAATAGAGAAATTGGAGGTAGAGGGAAATGAGAAGTGAAAAGGAACCACACGGTTTCATTGGTCTTCCTTTCTCCTTCCAGGCACTACACCAAGTGCAACTGATTTTTTGCAAACCCTCCAAGTGATTAGTACCAAGTTATTTTCTATAAAGTTAGTTGTGAAGAGAGGCCAGGGTGGTAATAATAAACATTGCGCCATTTTGTCCTTGGTTTTCCTCAATACCCACACCCTTCCCCAGGTACTTGTATTCCAACTTTTCATTTTTTTACTGCTATGTAGTATTCCATAGTGATCATATACCATAATTTCGTTATCCAGACTTCCATTGATGGGCATCTGGGTGGATTCCACATCTTAGCTAACAGTAAGCATGGGGGTTGCAGATCAATATTTCATATGCTGATTTCTTTTTGTTTGGGTGAATTCCCAGGTGAATTCCAGGAATTGTTTGGGTTATATTGTAGGTCTATATTCAGATCCCTGAGGTATCACCATACTATCTTCTGCTTGGCTGCACCAGTTTACATTCTCAACAACAGTGGACCAAGGTACCTTTTTCTGAGCATCCTCTCCAGCATTTCCTTCTCATTGATTTCTGTATGAGAGCCAGTCTAACAAGTGAACTGAAACCTCATTGTGTTTTGATTTGCATTTTTCTGATGGCTAATAATCCTGATATAATCTTCCTAGCTTTAAATTCTAATTATCATCACAATTTTCCTTTTATATTTTCATGTTTTCTTATGCCACCACCTAATACTGTCAGATATTCCAAAATAATGGCTAAATGCTCTTGTACATATTTATCATGGGAATAATAATGGCTCTGCTAAAATCCCTAGTTGAAAAAAGCTATTCATTGATAAATCTTTATAAGTCTCAGAAGTGTTACAGCTAGTGGTATATTATCTTGTGTGTAGAAATGTTGAAAATTATTTTCTCCCTTACTTCCAAATAAATTAGCTTTTAAGGTATCTGGTATCATTTGTATTTGTATTGAACTTAAGCTTTACTGAAAAAATCATTAAAATATATTGCCTTTTCTATGATAGTTTTATATATATTTTCATCTTCACTTAGCTGTAAAACAACCAAAAAGATTCCCCTTAATCTTAGAAGGAAATTATTATCTCAGCACTGAGCTGAACATAAGCACACACTGAAAAAGAATTTTTTAAGTATTTTGTGATCCAGATAACAAAGAGAATTATAAAAATAAATGTGCTGACATACCATTTACCATTTGTTATCTCTAGCACACATAAAAACATACATACATGCTATACCTACCTATGGCCTCGTATAACATGTGCACACCATTCACATTGAATCTTCAAATCCACATGAGTATAAAATACATCTCAGAACTGTTTCAAGGTAACATTGAATAAGCTATCTAGGCTAGGAAATGGTTTATATAGTCATGGAACTAATATTTCTAAAAATCTATATCTAAATACCAGCTTACGACTGTGTGCATATATGGAGGTATTGGATCGAACAAGGAGTCAAGGTGGTAATGTGCTACTGTCAGCCTGCGTAATACACACCAGTCATTCTCTGCTCTGCAAATGGTGTGAACCAATGGTGATCTTGTTATACTCACTAGGACTCAGATTCTCTATAATTTAATTTACCCTAAGGCCACTTTATGAAATTAGTCTTCCTTTGGCTTCTATCCTACATTTATAAATGTGTATACTTTTGTAAAAAAATGTTTGGGAGTGTATTACCATTTCTACTCATTCAGGAATACTGTGCTTCGGTCACACTATTTACTTCAATTTCACAAAGTGCCAACAATTGTACATGCAATCATACAGACTCCAAAAGAGATTTAAAACTAAGATTGCAAAGAGTATAGATACTTTTTTGAAGATTGCACAGCTGGTAAACCCTCCCTCTTCAAGAGGCTCTATGTAGTTGCTGGGATGCAGCCCTGAGGAAGGTATTCCTTAAAGAATTTGAAACATAGCTCAATAGTTACTTTAAAAAAATATTTAGTATCACCTGTTTCATACACTAATGCTTTTCTATTATTTATGACACTGAGTATGTTTTTTTCAAAGTAAAAGAAATTTAATATTTATGGGTTTAACTCCAAGATATTACTAAATTTCCAGGTGCTAAGAACTGATTCTACTGAAGAGTGCTTAGTCCTCATTTTGCACACCTGATGCACCAGATTGAGTGACCACAGATGGTCCAGTTACTTTCCCCACCCCATAGAAGTTCCTGCAATGATGAGCAGGGCAACATCAGCTCTAACAGTAAGAATGACATAGTGTTTGTTTGCTTTCAGTGTCCATATCATTATCTTTCTTAAGAGCCATCAATGACAACTGGCATAAATGTCATGCCTGAGATGAAAGAATAAACAGAGCACGTTATATTTCTACAATAATCCCATTGTACAATAGCAATGTTTCTTCAGTCTCCTTCTGAGAAAATCATTTTTCCTGTTAAATATGTCAGGTAGGGAGAAATATAGCCTCATATTAATAAGAATACTATTACTGAATACTCTTGGGGCAGAGATTCTGGCAGAGCTGGTTAAGCCACCGTCTGAAATGTTGGCATCTCATGTGAAAACCAGTTCTAGTTCAGGCTGTTTCATTTCTGATTCAGCTCCTTCTGATGTGCATGGGAAAGCAGCAGCAGATGTCCCAAGCACTTGGGTTCCTGCCCTCAATACGGGAGACCTCAATGAAATTCCACGTTTCTGACTTCAGCTTAGCCCAGCCCCAAGTGTTGCAGCAGCCATTTGGGGAATGAACAAGGGAATGGAAGATTGCTCTTGGTCTCTTGGTCTGTCCTCTTTGTAACTCTATTTTTCAAATAAGTAAAAATATTCCCTTTAACAAGACTACTCTTGAAATGTATCTGTATGCATACATAATCATATTTAAAGTAACCCTAGTGTTTTCCCCAAAGACAGCAAGTGAAATATTCTATTTGTACCAAAGAAGATCCTATGATGTAAATTTTCTTCTAATCCAAGAATATGGAAAATCTGAATAGCCAAGCAATCAAATGCTAGCATTACCCCCAAATAGTAGTAGAGCATCCTCTGAACATATGAATATGAAAGTATATATATATATAAATATATATGTGTGTATGTATATTATCTCATACATATAATACAATACTCCTATGAACAGTAACTCAAATCCTTCATAGAAATATCAAGTTATATTTAGTTACAATTGTGACATATGATTAAAAAAGTAAATATGGTATAAACAGAGACGAGAAGATCTAATTTAGTGGTTATTGAGAACATGACATTTAAGCTAAGAAAAAAGACTTGCTATGAGGAGCACTGTACCAGGAAAAAAAGAGATATTTCTACTAATGAAAGCTTAGCTTGGAACATTTGCACAAATATCAGTCTGGTTTATATTAGATGTCACATGTAAGCTTGTACATGTATGTTATACATATATATGCACTTATGCCTAGAGATAGTCATGTATATACATGAATATATGTGTGTGTGTGTGTGTGTGTGTGTGCGCGCGCGCATGTGTGTCTCCATCCAACGTTGGGTAATTTTGAACTTCTCTATTCTTTTCTTAATTCAGCAGATAAATGCTTTAAGCTCCTGTATTGCATTATACAATGTTATTGCAGACGAATAACATGGTGGCAAGTCAGTCCTTATTCTAATGAAGCTTAAAATCTCAAGGGAGAGATATTAATTTAACAGTGAAATAATTCTGACAAGTGTTCCACAGAAAATATTCATGATTCTCAAGTATCTAGAAGAGGAATTGTGGCCTCATCTAAGAAATTGGAAAAGCTTCACAGAGGAAAGGGCATTTGTGTTAGAAGAAAGAATAACTAGCAACTATGCAGAAAGATGGAAAACTTTCAATACAGAGAGAATATAAGAGAAAGTGTCCAGAGGTGTAAAGATAATGCCACCTTTCAAAACCTATGCAGTCAACATGTAAGCAGAAGGAAGAAACTAACAGAGTAAAGGACCAAACTGCAATAGAGCAGGGCCTTCCACATGAGATACACAAAATCTTTCAACCCTCTGTCAAGAGACAATTCCCACTCACACTCAGTACAACCTTGTAAAATATCTCAGTGTGTTCAATGTATACTGTTTTGTTTGTAGGTGCTCATATGCAATGTGTGTCTATCTCTATATATTTCTAACTTATGTGAATGTTATGATACCGATTTCTTTCTCCTTTTCACCTTTCATTTTTTGTTCAGCACTGTGTTTTAAAATTCATCAGTCAAAGCTGACTCTGGGGCATACAGACTGGGTCGTTGCCTGCAATACTGGCATCCCATATGGGTTCAAGTTCCTTCAGCTCCTACTTCAGATCCAGCTCCTGTTAATGTGCCTGGGAAAGCTGTGGAGGATGGCCCAAGTGTTTGAATCCCTATATCCACCCGGGAGACTCAGAAGTTCCTGGCTCCTGGCTTCAGATCAGCCTAGCTCTGGTTGATCTGGCTATTTAAGAAGTGAACCAGTAGATGGAAAATTTTTCTGTCAGTGTCTCTCCCTGTCTCAGTGTAACTGTCTTTTAAATATATTAATAAGTATTTTTTAAAAATCCATGTATGTTTCTCATACATACTTCTAACTACTTGCATGGTGTTTATCACTTCAATGACATGTCTTTAAAATATTTTATCTAACTAGTTCCATAAAGGTGAATAGTCCAAGTCCTTTCAATTCCTTTTTTTTTTTTGACAGGCAGAGTTAGATAAAGAGAGAGAAAGAGAGAAAGGTCTTTCTTCCGTTGGCTCACCCCCAAATGGCTGCTACAGCCAGCACATTGTGCGAATCCGAAGCCAAGAGCCAGGTGTTTCTTCCTGGTCTCCCAGGCAGTACAGGGCCCAAGCACTTGGGCCATCATCTGCTGCCTTCCTGGGACACAGCAGAGAGCTGGATTGGAAGAGGAGCAACCAGGATAGAATCCGGCACCCCAACTGGGACTAGAACCCTGGGTACCAGCGCCACAGAAGGAGGATTAGCTAGTGAGCTGCAGCACCGGCCGCAATTCCTTTTTAAATTTTATTTTATTTTATTTTATTTTATTTTATTTTATTTTATTTTTTGACAGACAGAGTGGACAGTGAGAGAGAGAGACAGAGAGAAAGGTCTTCCTTTTGCTGTTGGTGCACCCTCCAATGGCCGCCGCGGTCGGCGCGCTGCGGCCGGCGCACCGCGCTCATCCAATGGCAGGAGCCAGGTGGCAGGTGCTTTTTCCTGGTCTCCCATGGGGTGCAGGGCCCAAGCACTTGGGCCATCCTCCACTGCACTCCCGGGCCACAGCAGAGAGCTGGCCTGGAAGAGGGGCAACCAGGACAGAATCCGGCGCCCCAACCGGGACTAGAACCCGGTGTGCCGGCGCCGCAAGGCGGAGGATTAGCCTGTTGAGCCACTTTGAAAGACAATGGTAAAACATGAGAGAGAGAGAGAGAGAGAGAGAGATCAGTTTTTTAATCCATTTTCCAAATACCTGCAATAGCTTTGATCCAAGTCAAAGCCAAGAGCCAGGAACTCAATCTGGATCTTACATTTGTGTTGCAGGGAGTACTTAAAACCATCAGCTGTTTCCTTCCGGAGTGCACATTAATAGAAAGTTGGAATTAGGTGCAGAGCCATGACTCCAACCCAGGCACTTTGTTGTAGGATATGGGCATTCCAAGAGACATACTAACCTCTGCACCAAATGCCCAAGCTCAACTTCTTGCTATAATTAGCATGGTTCACTGAATAGCCACGTGTACATTCTTTCATTAATATGTGCGAGACACTGCATTAACTTAGATATGTATAAAACACATTCATAGATGGTCGTGTAGTCCATTGCAAAAGGGCCACAATGTCTCCTTCTTTACTTTTATGCCTTGCAAATGATTGGTATCATTCTCTAACTCTTGCATTCATGCTGGACTTGTGACTTGCTTTAGCCAGTGAAACATGTGCACATCAAGACTTGCTCTATTATGTTTTGGCCATTTTGCCTCATGACTGTGCTTTGGATAGGCTTCTGTATTATTGCAGACATGTGATCTAGTCATCAAAGTGATCCCAGCAGACAGTAATCCAGCTACAGAAGCAGAGAAGACTAAACTACCTGCAAGTGATTGTAAATATGAGTGTGTCCACCTGAGATTACCAAAGTCATACTCAACTGTACCCAGTTCAGTTATAAATGAAGTAGGTGATATCAAGTTGGACTGCCCCCATCTGAAGTTTTCCAGATACCTCAAACTCAAAACTTCTGATATCGTCGATTCTGTTCCTCAGATTTCTGTTTTATCAGAACTTTAAAATAACTCTGATAACGTTTAATTTCATACTTTCTTAGGAGAGCTGATTAGAATGAGATCATTCTTTGCTGATCTGATTCTAAGCCAACTCCAATTAAAATTTGCCTCAGCAGCTTTTCTGCAGATCAGCTTTTTTTCTCCTAACCCACCAAATTCCCCATGCCTCAGATCATTGAAAGGAGAATGGTTCTCTTCTGCCTCCTTCCTGGCCACTAATAAAGACTTTCTCCCCTCCCAAGTCCAATGTCACAGACTGTTTTTGTGTGTGCAAGTTGCAGCTGATCTACCTCATTCATTGACTGAAGGCTGGATGTTTTGGACAGCTATTTCAGGTACTTAAATCATTTTATGTTGTGATGTAATGCTAGGTAACTGATATAGAAATGGGAACCTGAAATTGGAGTGCTGCCACAAGAAAGCTAAAATATGAGCAGAATCAGAAAAATGTAGTAAGGAAAGCATCAAGGCAAGTTTGAAGTGTAGAAGTCCTTGATATATAGTAGCAAAAGAAAACAATTAAATCTAACATCTGAAATAACTTGGAAATTAGAAAATGCATCTAATGTACCTGTGGAACTCTTCAAGGTGATCCCTGTACATAATATAAAGATGCTGTTTGGATTTTAGCTGCTCTGGAAGAGAAAGATGAGTTAAAATAAAAGATTTTTTTCTGGCCAGTGCCATGACTCACTGGGTTCTAGTCCCAATTGGGGTGCCGGATTCTGTTGCAGTTGCCCCTCTTCCAGTCCAGCTCTCTGCTGTGGCCCGGGAGTGCAGTGGAGGATGGCCCAAGTGCTTGGGCCCTGCACCCCATGGGAAACCAGGAGAAGCACCTAGCTCCTGCCTTTGAATCAGTGCTGTACGCTGGCCCCAGCGCACCAGCCACAGCGGCCATTGGAGGGTGAACCAACGACAAAGGAAGACATTTCTCTCTGTCTTTCTCTCACTGTCCATTCTGCCTGACAAAAAAAATAAAATAAAATAAAAGTTTTTCAACTCAGTATTATTGCACTTTGGGATGGATAAGCCTGTGTGGTGGTGAGTTGAACAGTCCATGTTGAGCAGGGCTGGACTTTCAACACTACAGGCCAGGAGCACCCCCAATATTGATACCAAAGATAATTCCAGATATTGCCAAATATTCTCTAAATGGAAAATCACTACTGATCGCTAAACACTCAGCTAAGTAAATAGACTTTTAGTTTGTAGGCAGACGTAGAGTATTGGAGAATCTGCAATTGCTGGAATGATTTGAACAACTGACATGAGGCCAGCTCTGTGGAGTAGCAGGTGAAGCCACTGCCTGCAGTGCTGGCACCTACATGGCTGCTCCACTTCTGATCCAGCTCTCTTCTATGGCCTGGGAAAGCAGTGAAAGATGGCCAAAGTCCTTCGGCCCCTGCACCTGCATTGGAGACCTGGAAGAAGCGCCTGGCTCCTGGCTTCAGATTGGCACAGCTCCAGCCATTGCTGCCAACTAGTGATTCACAGTGGACCAGCGTGGAGAGCATGGGAGCCCACAGTTCAGGACACCAGTGGCAGACTCAACACACCAGCACTGGAAGGCAAGGTGAGCTGAACCTCAATAGCCCAAGACACTGGTAGGCAAGTAGAAAGAGGAGACTAGAGGGAATGAGACTTGAAACCCCGTGGGGAAAAGTTCACCAGTCTAAATAGAAGAGAGAGAGAGAAAAAAAAAGTGACCTATACGAACACAAGTTTCTCTCTCCACTCACTTCTCAAAGGCGAGCAAGACAAAGAGCAGGCGCCATTTTGGACATATGTCATAAGCAGGGCGAAATCAGGTCTGCACTGGCCCTGAGCCAAGCAGAAAAACCTGACTCTGGTGAGGGGTGTGTGTGTGTGAAATAACAGGAGATTAGGACCTAGTGAATGTGTGGTGCTAATGAACTGAGACTGTGTAAAAAGAGATGGTGGGGGAGAGAACTCACGGAATTCACACCAGTACTCTCCAAAGACGCTACAATTTGGTACACTTGGCAACACAGTGGGAGACTGCAGGAGAATTTGAGCCCACACTGAGGGCAGCACAGATTCCCTGTGTGGTCCTTGGGAAAGATCTCTGGCTCCTGTGGGTATATGATTCGCCTGCTAACCACCCCCAATTCTGTTCAACTGTGCAGAATTACTTCCATTTGAATCAAAAAAAGAAAGAAAGAGAGAGAGATTTACCATGCCCAACCTGGGAGTATCATCTTTGGCACACCCTTAACACTGAGAAACAAAACAGAGCTCTCAGGCCACACCCATCTCAAGCCTCTAAGGCTCCATCAAAAGCAGACAGTCCACTTAATCTAGAGTCATAGTATAACAAGAAAAAACACCACAGTCAAAAACCAAAGAATATCTCCAATATGCCTAGCAAAAAAGGCAGAAACAGAGGTAACAAGAACAAGGAAGACACTATGACACCCCCAAATGAAAAAGACACCCCAATTCAAGATTACGAAGATGATGAGATAGAAGAAATGCAAGAAGCAGATCTCAAAAAATAGATAAGAACATTAAGAAGTTCTCAAAAACAAATTGTTGAACTACAGAAATCCTTAATGGATAAAATAGAATATCTCTCTCGCAAAAATGAAATATTAAGGAGGTAAAAATTAAATGAAAGAACTAGTAGAACATGAAAATGTGATAGTGACAACAAATCATAATGAAATGAAGAATTCAATAGATCAAATGACAAACACATTAGAGAGCCTTACAAACATAATGGGTGAAGCAGAAGAGAGAATATCAGACTTAGAAGACAGAGCACAGGAAAATATACAGTCAAGCAAAGGAAAAGAAGAGGAAATTAGAAATCTAAAAAATATTGTTGGGAATCTACAGGATACTATCAAAAAACCCAACATTCGAGTTCTAGGAGTTCCTGAAGGCATGGAGAGGGAGAAAGGATTAGAATGCCTTTTTAGTGAGATAATAGCAGAAAATTTCCCAGGTTTGGAGAAGGACAAAGACATCCTACTACAGGAAGCTCATAGAACCCCCAATAAACATGACCAAAAGAGATCCTCACCACCACACATTGTAATTAAACTCACCACAGTGAAGCAGAAAGAAAAGATCCTAAAATGTGCAAGAGAAAAATGTCAGATTACTCTCAGTGGCTCTCCATTTAGACTCACGGCAGACTTCTCAGCAGAAACCCTAGAAGCTAGAAGGGAATGGCGAGACATAGCCCAGGTACTTAGAGAGAAAAACTGGCAGCCCAGAATATTATACCCTGCAAAGATCTCATTTGTGAATAAAGGTGAAATAAAGACCTTTCATAGCAAACAGAAATTGAAAGAATTTGTCGCCACTCGTCCAGCCCTGCAAAAGATGCTTAAACATGTTTTACACACAGAAACACAAAAACACGGCCATCAACTGGAAAGAAGGTAAACGAAGGGAACCTAACAGCAAAAGATCAGAGAGAATTCAAAGCATATATTAGAAAATATCTGTGGCAAATGGCAGGGAAGTTACCACTTATCAATAGTCACATTGAACGTTAATGGCCTCAGCATTCCAGTTAAAAGACACAGATTAGCTGATTGGGTTAAGGAACAAAACCCATCTATTTGCTGCTTACAAGAAACACATCTTTCCAACAAAGATCCATACAGACTGAAAGTGAAAGGATGGAAAAAGATATACCATGCCAACCGAAATGAAAAAAGATCAGGCGTAGCCATCTTAATATCGGACAACATAAACTTTAACACAAAAACTGTTAAGTAGACAAAGAGGGACACTATATAATGATTAAGGGATCAATTCAACAGGAAGATATAATGATTATCAATGTATATTCACCTAATTACAGGGCAACAGTTTGTTTAAAAGATTTGTTAAGGGACTTAAAGGGAGACTTAGACCCCAATAAATACTCCACTCTCAGAGATAGACAGATCAACAGGACAGAAAATGAACAAGGAGACAGTAGATTTAAATGACACTATAGCCCAAATGGATATAACAGATATCCACAGAACCTGATCAGCGACAACTAACTGAGCACCAAATTGGAAACCTTTTGAAGTGAAATGGACACTATGAGAAACCATGACTTGATCAGCTCTTGTGCTGACTGTTGTTGTACAATGTAATACTTTATCCATTTGAGTATTATTTTTATTCTAGTACTAGTGGTTGAACTCTGTAATTAACACACAATTATTCTTAGGTGTTTAAATTTTAACTGAAAAGTTATCCCTGTTAAATATAAGAGTGGGGATAAGAGAGGGAGTAGATGTCCAATTTGGGACATGCTCAATCAGACTTTCCCCAAATGATGGAGTTAGAAACATGCCAAGGAATCCCAATACAATCCCATCAAGGTGGCATGTACCAATGCCATCTCACTAGTCCAAGTGATCAATTTCAATTCACAATTGATCACACTGATAGGTCTAAGAATCAAAGGGATCACACAAACAAGACTAGTGTCTGCTAATACTAACTGACAGAATCAAAAAGGGAGAGAATGATCCAACATGGGAAGTGAGATACACAGCAGACTCAGAGAATGACGGATGTCCTAAACAGCACTCTGGCCTCAGAATCAGCCCTTAAGGCATTCAGATCTGGCTCAAGCGCCCATGAGAGTATTTTAGGCATGGAAAGCCAAGAAACCCTGAAAAAAAAAAAAAAACACCTAAATGAAAGATCCC
This sequence comes from Sylvilagus floridanus, assembly GCA_949820135.1. NCBI lineage: Eukaryota > Metazoa > Chordata > Mammalia > Lagomorpha > Leporidae > Sylvilagus > Sylvilagus floridanus. The sequence goes on along the minus strand of OX463236.1, from coordinate 27,811,815 downwards.
TGTGAGTGAGATCCCAGTGGAAAGAACGGGGCCATCAAAGAAGGAGGTACCTTTCTCTGAAGGGAGGAGAGAACTTACACTTTGACTATGACCCTGTCGGAATAAGATCGAAGTCAGCGAACCCTAAAGGCTTCCATAGCCTCGGCAACTCATGACTAGAACCTAGGGAGATTACTGACGCCATAAACAAGAGTGTCAAATTGTTAAATCAACATCAGGAGTCACTGTGTACTTACGTCTCATGAGGGATCTATCCTTAATGTGTTATCCAATGTGAAGTAATGCTATAACTAGTACTGAAACAGTATTTTACACTTTGTGTTTCTGTGTGGGTGCAAACTGATGAAATCTTTACTTAGTATATACTGAATCGATCTTCTATATATAAAGATAATTGTAAATAAAAAAAACCTTTGTGTTAAAATGTAAATTGCCTAGAAAATTAATCAATTTTTTAAAAAAAATCATGTAGGATTTCTGTCTTTAATGTGCTGTACATTGTGAATTAATACTGTAACTAGTACTCCAACAATATTTTTCACTTTGTGTTGCTATGTGGGGGCAAACTGTTGAAATCTTTACATAATATATACTAAACTGATTTTCTGTATATAAAGAGAATTGAAAATGAATCTTGATGTGAACGGAAGGGGAGAGGGAGTGGGAAAGGGGAGAGTTGCGGCTGGGAGGGAATTTATGGTGTGGGAAGCCAATGTAATCCATAAGTTGTACTTTGGACATTTATATTCTTTAAATAAAAGCTTTACATAAAAAACAAGTAATGAATACCAAGACATAAAAAAATAAAAATAAAAAACTAAAAACTAAAAAAATTAAATTAAATTAAAAAAATATGGAAATTTTACTTTATGAAATGCTGATAAGATAGAATGAATCTCTATTCTGCTGATCCAGGCAAATTTTTAAAGAAAAACATAATCTAAGTTTTAAATTTTTAAAAAGTTCTTACTTAGTGAGACATCAAAGTAATCTTTTGCTTTATTAGGGAAAAGACTGGCTAATCCCTAATGTTTAGTGAATAATGGAGGACCAACTTGTTACTTATCAATTGTCATCTGGAATAAAAAGTGTCTTGATTCTCTATTTATTCTCTAATTAAAAGATATAGACTAGCTGAATGGATGGAAAGCAAGATCATCTATTTGCTGCCTACAGCAAACATATTCTCACAAACAAAGATACATGCAGACTGGAGGTGAAAGATGGAAAAAATGTATTCCATGCTAAAAGAAAGCAAAAAAGGGCATGTGTTGCCATCCTAATATCAAAGAAAATAGACTTTAACATAAAAACTGTTAAAAGAGATGAAGAAGGACACTATGTAATGACTAAGGGATTAATTCAACAGAAATATATGACTATACTAAATGTATACACACCCAATTACATGGATCTGGCTATTTAAAAGAAATGTTAAAGGATCTAAAGGGAGACATAGACTCCAATATAATAGTAATGAAGAACTTCAATCCATCACTTTCATCAATGGACAGATCAACTAGACAGAAAACGATAAAAGAAACAATAGAGCTAATCAACATTATGAACAAAATGGACCTAACTGATAACTACAGAACTTTTCACTCCACAATTGCAGAACATCCACTCTTCTCATCTATGCATGGAACTTTCTCTAGGAAAGACCATATGCTAGGCTATAAAGCAAACCTCAGCAAATTAAAAAAAAAATAAAAATAATACCATGCATCTTTTCTGACCACAGTGGAAGGAAGCGGGAAATAAACAACTCAAGAATCTCTAGAATATGCAAACGCATGGAGACTGAACAGCATGCTCCTGAATGGACAGTAGGTCATAGAAGAAATCACAGGAGAAATAAAAAAAAAGTTCTGAAAACAAATGAAGATATCAATACAGCATATCAAAGCTTATAGGATACCAAAAAAAGTGTTAACGGACAAGTTTATAGCCATGGGTGCCTACATGTAGAAATTGGAAAGGTACCAAATAAGTGAGCTATCAGTGCATCTCAAGGACCTAGAAAAGCAAAAACAAATCAAACCAAAAATTGATGAAAGAAATAATTAAAATTAGAGAAGAAATAAACAAAATTGAAGCCAAATAAACAATACAAACGATCAGTGAAAAAAAGCTTTTTTAAAAAAAAATAAACAAAATTGATACATTGGCCCAACCAATCAAAAAAATCAGTAAAATCTGGAAATGCAACAACAAATGCCACAGAAATAAAAAGAATTGTAAGGAATTACTATGAAGAGTTGTGTGTCAACAGATTGGGGAACACAAAGAAATGAATTGATTCCTAGACAAATACAATTTATCAAAATTGAATCATGAAGAAATAGAAAACCTAAACAGACCAATAAGCAAGGCAGAGATTGAATCAGTAATAGAGACCCTCACAACAAAGAAAAGCCAAGCACTGACAGCTTCATCACTGAATTCTAACAAATATTTAAAGAACTAATTCCAACTCTTCTCAATCTATTAAAAACAATTGAAAGGGAAGGAATCCTCCCAAGCTTCTTCCATGAAGCCTGTATCACCTTAAGCCCTAAGCTAGAAAAATATACAACAGAGAAAGATAACTGTAGACCAATATTGCTGATGAACATAGATACAAAAATCCTCCACAAAATATTAGGTAATTGAATCCCATGAATCCAACAATACATCATAAAGATCATTCACATGGATGAAGTAGATTTATCCTGATATATAGCAATTGTTCAACATTCACAGATCAATAAATGTGATATATCACATAAAAAATGAAGAGCAAAAATAATAGGGTTATTTCAATAGATACAGGAAAGTATTTGATAAAATACCTTAAACAAATTGGGTATAGAAGGAACCTTAAACAAATTGGGTATAGAAGGAACCTTAAACAAATTGGGTATAGAAGGAACATTCCTCAACATAATTAAGGCAATTTATGGCAAACCCACGACCAGTATTCTATTGAATGAGGAGAAGCTCAAAGCATCTCTCTTAAGATCCAGAACCAGACAAATATGTCCACTCTCACCATTGCTATTTAATATAATCCTGGAAGTTTTAGCCAGAGCCATTAGGCAAGAAAAAGCAATCAAAGGGGCACAAATTGGAAAGGAGAAAATTAAACCATCCCTATATGTAGATGACATGATCCTATATATAGGGGATCCAAAAGACTCCATTGAGAGAGTATTGAAACTCATAAAAGAGTTTGGTAAAGTGGCAGGTTATAAAATCAACATAGAAAATTCAATAGCCTTTCTATACACAAATAATATCATGGCTGACAAAGAACTTTCAAAATCAACCTCATTCACAATAGTTCAAAAGAATTGAATAACTCAGAATAAATTTAATTAAGATGTCAAAGATCTGTATAATGAAAATTACAAAACACTAAAGAAAGAAATTGAAGAAGACATTTAAAAATGGAAAAATTTCCATGTTCATGAATTGGAAAATCAACATTAACAAAATGTCCATACTACCAAAAGCAATTTACAAATTGAATGTGATCTCAATCAAAATATCAATGACATTCTTATCAGATCTAGAGAAAATGATCCCAAAATTCATATGGAAATATAAAAGATCACGAATAGCTAAGACAATCTTATACAACGAAAACAAAGCCAGAGATATCATAATACATAATTTCAAGACATACTCAAGGGCAGTTATAATCAAACCCACCTGATATTGGCACAAAAACAGACTTGTAGACCAACGGAAGAGAATAGAAACTCCAGAAATTGATCCATGCTTCTACAGCCAACTTTTCTTTGACGAACGAGCTAAATTCTATTCCTGGAGAAATGCCAGTCTCTATAACAAATGGTGCTGGTAAAACTGAATTTCCACGAGCAGAAATATGAAACTAGACCCATACTTGCACCTTATACAAAAATCCACCCCAAATGGGTTCAGTACCTAAATCTACCACACAATACCCTGAAATCACTAGAGAACATTGGGGAAACTCTGCAAGACATTTGCACAGGCAAAGACTTCTTGGAAAAGATCCCAAAAGCACAGGCATTCAAAGCCGAAACTGACAAATAGGATTATATCAAATTGAGAAGCTTCTGCAATACTGCAAAGGAAAACCTCAGCAAAGTGAAGTGGGGACTGACAGAATGGGAGGAACTATTTGCAAACTATGCAACTGATAAAGGCTTAAAATCCAAAATCTATAAAGAACTCAAGAAATTCAACAACAAAACAACAAATAATCCAGTTAAGAAATGGGCAAAGGAACTTGAAGAGGTATTTTTCAAGAGAGGAAATTCAATGGCCAATAGACACATGAGAAAATTCTCAAGACTGCTAACCATCAACAAATGCAAATCAAAACCACAATGAGGTTTCACCTCACTCATTTAGAATGTCTCACGTACAGAAATCAACAAAGGACAAATGGATGGCGAAGATCCGGGAAAAAAGTACCCTGGTCCATTGTTGGTGGGAATGTAAACTGGTGCAGCCACTGTAGAAGATAAGTATGGAGATACCTAACAAATCTGAATATAGGCCTAACACATCATCAAATCATCATACTCCTTGGAATTTACCCAAACCTAATTAAATCAGCATTTAAAGAGTTATCTGTATCCCCATGTGTATTGAAACATAATTGACAAGAACTAAGATATGGAATCAACCCAGATATCCATCAACAGTTGACTGGATGAAAAATTATGATATATATACAACATGGAGTGTATATATACACTACAGAGTAGTACTCAGCTATAAAAAACAAAAATGGAATTCTGTCTTTTGCAACAAGGTGAGTATAACCAAAAACCATTATACTTAATGATATAAGCCAGTACCAAAAAGAAAGATATCATATGTTTTCCCTGATCCAAGGTAGCTAATAGAGTACATGAAATGTAATGTATTATAGTGAAATAGACGTTTTGAAATCTGATGATTGTTTATAGTCCTGTCTTCCCTTGAAGAAAAGTGGGTTTTTTTGGTTTTGTTTTGTTTTCTTTTTTCTTTCATACTATTCTGTGAACTCTTTTACTAAGTGTAGAACTAGCTGTGCCAACATTAAGTAAATTGCGAATAGATCTGTGTAAAAATTAAGAGTGGGAATGTGAGGGGCTGACACTGGCATAGTGGGTAAAGCCACCACCTGCAGCAGTGCAATGCTTTCCCAAGTGCCCAGGTGTTAGTCCTTACAGCCTGAACCAAAGGAGGGAGGGCTCATGGAGTTCTTCCCACAGGGTTGTATGCCATCCCTTATATGCCAATTGAGGATACAATAACTTTTCACAAGTGGAGAAATTCAAAACAAATTCTGGAGGTTAGAAATATCATGATGTGTATAAAGAGCAAGAAGTAGCTGAATGACGGTCAAGTATTGCATTGAATACAAAGAATACCAGATGATGGATAAAGGGCAAGAGACCTCATGTTACGTAACATGGCTTTTTTCCTATGTGCAATCATCATAAAGGTTACTAAACATAAGAATAACTAGAGGGGCTGGTGCCACACTCACTAGGCTAATCCTCCACCTGCTGCACCGGCACCTCATATGGGTGCCAGGTTCTATTCCCGGTTGCTCCTGTTCCAGTCCAGCTCTTTGCTGTGGTCTGGGAGGGCAGTGAAGGATGTCCCAAGTGCTTGGGCCCATGACCTTCAAGGGAGACCAGGAAGAAGCTCCTGGCTCCTGGCTTTGGAGCGGCAATTTGGGGAGTGAACCAGTGGAAGGAAGACCTTTCTCTCTCTCTCTCTCTCTCTCTCTCTCTCTCTCTCTCTCTCTCTCTCTCACTGTATATAACTCTACCTGTCAAATAAAAAAAAAGAGTAACTAGAACAAACTTCTAGATAATTTTCTTGACTTGATGCTTAAAAGGTAAATTTGAAGGGCCAAAACTCTGCGCAGAGAAATTAGGAAGTCTTTCAATGGTGTCAGAAAGAGAGGACGAGGGCTTGAAAGTGACAGCAGATGTTGCAAAAGAAAAAGACAGATTCGAGAAGCGTTTAAGAGGTAAAATTTGAAGAACCAGTGAGTAGGAGGGAGGAGACAGAGGAGGAGAACTCAGAAAGTTACTCAAATATCTATGGCCAAGTGTCACCACTGATCATTCTTCTTTCCCTCACTGCCATGGATGTGCTGGTAAATATTCAACTGGGCGTGGAGTAAGAGGAGTCAGAGACCTAATCTGTAGCATTTATCTATTTCTATGATGTAAATACTCCTTCCACAGTTGAGGAAGCCAAGCGACATTTCATCACTAAATAAACATTTCGAAGAACATGTTCACAGTTAGCTCTGTGAGTTAGTGAGAGAGCTGTTCCCCTGACACCTGATTATTCAGTCCTACCAATCGCACCGTTGTGTATCCTATCTTGACATTTTCACGTCCCTGAACACGCCATAATCATCTTGTGCTTTGACTCCTCAGATGAGACCCTCTGCTCCCAGTCTTGTCCCTCTCCACTAAAATAGGTCAAGCCAATCCCATACATACATGCTTCAAATTGCTTCCCATTATTTTCTGAATAAAATCTATCATCACCAGCTTGACAGTACATACACTGGCTCTGACTTGTTCATACAGTCTCTCTCTCTCTCTCTCTCTCTCTCTCTCTCTCTCTCTCTCTCTTTTAAAGCTGTTATTTAAATATGCCAAGGTTTTTCCTCCTGTGTATCTTCAGTCCACTTGCTTCTGATATCAACTCATGTCACCTCCTCAGAAAAGCGTAAGTTGAATGCTAACTGCAATCATTCAATTTATTTTTTCTGCACTACTTGTCATTAACTAAGGTTACTTTACTTATTTAGCTCACCATTTAAGATGATTGTCTTTCTCTCCACTGGAATGACACCTTCATATCTGTTTTGGCCCATTTATGGCCTCTTTGCCTGGCATACAGTAAGAGATGTTAGTAGAGCTCAACAAGTGTTTAAAGAATGAAAGAATAGAGGTGGGTGTTTGACTTAGTGTTTGTTTTAGTGTTTAAGTGTTTAAGTGTTAAGTGTCTCATACTGGAGTAGTTGGGTTTTATTCCCAAATCTGGCTACTGATTTCAGCTTCCTAATAATGCAGACCTTGAGAGGCTATGATGGCTTAACTAGTTGAGTTCCTGCTACTCACATGGGAGGCCTGGATTGAGTTCATGGATCCTAGCTTTGGCCACAGCCCAGTCCTAGCTGTTGTGGACATTTAGAAGTAAACCAATGGATGAGAGCTCTCTTTCTCTTTCTCTTCTCTCACTCTTGTCTTGCTCTTACTCTAAAATATTATTTTTCAGAAAAGAATGAAAGAATAGATGATACCTTCAGACTATAACTTAGATGATGATTAGATAGAAATATAACTAGCTGAAGCAGAGAGTGAAAGAAGAGCAGAGTTGGGACAACTGAGTTTAGAGCATACTAAGCCGTATGCTCATCAGGATTATCCAGGCAAAGCATCTATCACCTAAATTTGTGTTCAGATTAATTTTTATGCCGTATTGCCTACATGAGCCTTTTGCCTCTGAATTAAGAGTAATATTTTGATGCAGAATTTAATGATTTTTATGATATCCAAGAAAATGATATTTTGTAGAAGTCTGAAGGCTAAGTAGGAGCTAACCAGCAGGAAGATAGAGCATAAAGGTGGAAAACTGCAGGTGAATAAAGAACACACAATTTTGTGGAATCAAAAAAAGTCATTGTACTGAAGGCGTGAGTAAGAGGCAGAGATGCATGTCAGTCTAATCAGTTCGATGGTGACCACATCATGAGTGGAACAGCATCCGAAGGATAACGTGGGAAACTGTCATCCTGAAACAGAATCTATCATTCAGGGACTGGTAGAGCTCTCAATTCATTGAACTCATCATCAAGTTTTTATAATTAAATATTGAATATATATTGTCATATTCAGCCCTAATGATTTTGTACTTTGATATTTTTATCAATGTTGATTTTTCAGTATCCATTGAATTTTTATATAACTTTTTAAAGATTTTAAGTATAGCTACTATATCTTCAAGTCTTGCTAAATTTGTACTTTTTCTTTCCTAAGACTTTTTTGTTGAATCTGTCTCTATTAAGATGATCATGACATCTGTTAATAATAATGATGATGAAGACACTTTTCACTCCTTCCAAACTGTATGCCTTTTATTTTCCTTGCTTTTTGATATAAGCAAGGTTGTGGTATATGCTAAGGCAATAGGGCCAATGTTGTTGCATAGTGTGTTGGGCTATTGACTGACTGTGGCACTGGCATCTGATATGAGTGTCAGTTCAAGTCCTGGCTGTTCTACTTATGATCCAGTTCCCTGCTAATGCACCTGAGGAAAGCAACAGATGATGGCTCACATGCTTGCATCCTTGCAACCCATGTAAGAGACCCAGATAGAGAGTTCCTGGTTGCTGGCTTCTGCCTGGTCAAGCTTTGTTCCTTGCATCCATTTCGGGAGTGAACCAATAGATAGATGATCGCTGTCTCTCTCTCTCTCTCTCTCTCTCTCTCTTTTGCTCTCACTTTATCTTTCTCTCCCTCCCACCTTCTCTGTGTGTCCATGTGTTTTTCAAGTAAATGATTGCAATATTTTAAAAAAGTAAGAATAAGGGAAAATTAGCATCCACAGTATAGATTAAAATTTTAAATTGTCAGCTATGAATAAGACAAGTAGGAGTGGTCATTCTAACTTTGTTCCTATCAATAGAAAAAACATTTAGTTTTCACTATTTAATACCTGTGTGTTTTAGATAAACACAAATTGTGAAATATAGCCACCAACAGTAAATACTTTTACTTTTGGCTTTTTACCCAATTTTTGGATAGCATCCACTTGGTCATGATAAGCTATCATTTTTTATATCTTTTTGAATTCAATATAATATTTTGCTAACAGTTTTTCAATACATTGCCTCATAAAAACCAATTAGGGTAGGTTGTCTTCTCCAACAGTGTGTGTTGAATTGCATTATTTATTTCTCAAATGTTTGATAAAATTTCATAGGAAAGAACCCTTATCCTGGATTTTTCTGTGTTACAAAACTTTTTTTTTATGTGTTACAAAACTTTTGAGGTATTCAGTGTATTTTATGGAAGTCAAGTTTCATAATTTCATATCCATTTTTGCTTGCTACTTGTGTATCACTTTTTATTCTTTAACCTTTGTTCTAGATAATATACATCTCTTAATAGTCAATTTATAAAATAGAATAATACAATATCTACTAGCACATAAAGTTTTCAAGTGTACATTTCATTTTTCTTCCCATTGGTGCTTTATACTATTGTCATTTTATTGCTGTTTGTGATAAAAGCTCACAGTAAACTGTCCATATATTTTATTTAGTTAGTTATTAACCTTGCAAAGCATTTGGCTTGGTGGTTAAGATCTACTCAGGATGCCCATGACACAAATCAGAGTGACTGGATAAAATTGTAACTCCACTTCTGATTCCAACTTCCTGTTAATGCACATACTGGGAGGCAATGCATGATGGCTCTTGCTGTCACCCACATGGGAGAACTGAACAGGGTTCTGGGCTCCTGGTTTTGGTCAGGCCCAGTCTTGACCATTTCAGTATTTTGGATGTGAACCAACAAATAGAAGATCACTCTTTCTCAGAATGTCTCTGTCTCTCTGTCTCCATGTAACTCTGCATTTTGCAAAAAGCATAAAGTGAAAATAAATAAAATATAATAGAAAAAATCTTCAGCAAGATAAAATTGATATACAACAAACTATACATATAAGATGCATAGGAATTTACAGATTTTGACATAATTATACTCCCAATGAAATCATCATCATATCAAAGTAATGACTGAAGTTTTCTTTTGCTTTCATACAATAGAGGGAAAGACAAAGACAGAGAGAGAGGAACTGACAGAAACCTCCCGTATGCTGATTCACTCTTCAAATGTCCCCAGTAGCCAGAATGGGTTGCAGGGACCAATCTACTTGAGCCATCAGATGCAGTTTTCTCAGGGCATGCATTTTCAGGAAGCTGTGATTGGGAGTAGAATCAGGACTCAGACCCACACACTTGGATATGAGATGTGGGTATACCAAGCAACAACTTCAGTGCTGCACCAATTGCTGGCCACAGTTTGGAGTTTCTGATTTCACACAGATGGACTCAGAGAGTATTCATTGTCCAGTTTCTCTCAATACAATTACTTGGAAATATATCCACATCCACAATATCCTCACTAGACTCTTCTATTGCTAAGCTGCATTCCTCAGTTTATCAATAGATATAGAAATGACATTCTGTACTGTTTCCTAATTTTGGCAGTTATAAATAAATCTGATATAATATTCATGTATATGTCACTTTGCTATTCTTCAACATAATTTTAAATGTTTATTTTCATTTACTTGAAAGGCAGCATGACAAAGGGGAAGAGAGATAAAGGAGAGAGAGAAGAGGGAGGGAGGGAAGATGGAGGGGAGGGAGGGAAGATAGCAGAAAGGCAGGAAGGTAGAAAGGAAGAAAAATATCCTCCTTCTGATGACCATTCCTCAAATGGCCACAACAACCACAACTAGGCCAGGATGAAGTCAGGAATATGAAACTCTATCCAGGTCTTTAATGTAGTGTCAAGGTCCCAAGTAATTGCAAAATGAACTCCCAAAATACACTAGCAGGAAATTGGATTGGAAGTGGAGTGGCAGGGACTTGAACCACCACCCTGATAAGAGATGCTGACAATGCAAGGGGCTCCTTAATTTGCTATACCACAATTGTCCCTAACATGAAGTTGAATTATTCATACGACAGTACAGTAATAAGGAAAAAATAATTGATTATATTTCTTCTTACAAATTATATGAGCTGAAACCCAAGATACTCAACTATAAGAGTTACAAAAACATAATTGGCCCTGCTGAGCTATAGCAGGATATAACATCAATGTGAATAGTTTTTGTAGAAATAGAAAAATGATTTCAAAATTAACACAAAAAGAAAATATCCCTTATAATGAAAACCCATTTTTAAATATTTAGCTTTAAATTTCACAAGCAGTGTACAAAACCTCTGTGAGGGAAATATCAAACATGTTTGAAACAGAAAAATTGACTTAAATGCATTTGGCTGTACATCATATTTTGTACAGGAATATTAAATGTTATATTTCATATTTACCTATGGCTATAAATAAATCTAATTTCATCAAAATAAAAATACTACAGACTTTTTCAATAACTCAGAAAATAGATTATACCAATTATATAGAGGCAGTGACACATTTGCATGTGTGATAAAAAGGAGTAATGAGCATGCCCATGTAGCTTCAAAAATTCAAATAGTCATTTTTTAGTCCATGCATGGAATGATATAACATGGAATAAATTGTAAAGTACAGAAATAAATGTCACTTTTATATAAAGTGAGACATCACATAAATGATAGACAAATATAAACAATTAAAGAGTGTAATCTGAAAACTGGTGAGACAAAAGAAAATATTATTTAACAATATCTTCAGAGAAGGCGAGTCAATAAAGAAATTCAAGGAAATGAATCATTAAAATTCAGGTCAGTGAGCTGAGAAGAAATGGGTTAGAAAAAAATAAAGAGGGATTTCTGAGTCACAAGAAAATGCTTTAGCTTCTTACATTTATAAATCTTTAACTCTGATCATTCAACAACTCCTGAACATTTCGTATTGGTAATTCAGTTGATCCTTTTAACTGTTATTTTAGCAAGTGCCTTAGGTTTAAGGATTTATAATGGTATTTCCTATGTAAACTTTAATTACTTCTAATAAAAATAAGGATATTTCAAGTAAAATTCAGTGATCCTTTTAATTTCTGAAAAGCTGATATCTGATTTGCATATTGTTTCACTTTTTAAAATTAGTCATTCTTATGTTTGACCTTCATGCCAATGATTTGTCATAGTATTAACTCGCTTTCAGAATCTGCCATCTGAGAACATCTCACTCACTGCCCTTGGGCAAGAAGCCTGTGCACCTCGTCTCCCAGCTGAGGTGGGTCTGGTGTCCTGGCAAGTGTCCTCCTTAGTAACAGCTGGTCTTGGATCTTAATGAGAGAATTTGTCCAGGTTCCTCAATTTTCTTTTCTCAAATACAAACTAAGCTGAGGAATGAACACTTATCTAGAAATCGATTCTAATGCAAACTCCCCTGTAAAATATCTCACCCTTAACTAAATGTGAAAGATTATCTTACGTATATATCAATGGGAAAATCTTTGACTGTATTTAGATTGGCTTTCAATTTCATTTTATGGTTTGAAACTTCAAAAGTGCTGGTATTTCTCATTGTCAAAGACAATTAACGAAGCCTCTGCCTCAAAAAGAAAATAGTTTTTGTTTTTGCTTTTACTTTAAAGAAAATGACTATAGTTATTCAATAAGATTATGAGTTTTTACCTGGATATGATTATTAATTGTGAAATTTCGAGAATCTTTAAAGGTTAAAGTTTTATATATTACAATAAGATTATCTAGAATTTCTATTTCACTCATTGAGAATAATAAAAAGGTTCATCATACAGCACTAGATGGTAAGTGGTTTTATTTTTTTCTTGAGTTCTACATAAAAACCTATCATCTTACTTCGTTGTTATTAAAGCTTAATTATGGTGGATCTTAGTAGCAGCACTCCATTGTAAGTGCAGCTTTTTTAGGAGTATATGACTCAATAGTTTTAATTCACATAAGAACAAAAGAGTAAAGGAAGTTGCCAGCCTATGTTTAATTTGTTTTCTTTAAAATGGATTAATTAAGTTGTTATTTTAACACAAATGTAACTTGTGATATTACAAGTATGTAAATTAATATACATATATTCAAAGATCCATATGTTATTTTACAGAAAATGGACCACATTAATTTTTAAATATGAATATTGTCTCACTTAGTTCCAGTCTTCAATTGCAATTCGATGTTTTAAATTATTATAATTACTATTACCCTGAATAGCAATACTAAAAATACTACTTTGCACATAACTCTACTGTTAACATTATGTTTGAAAGAGCATTAAATACAGTGGGAGTATCAGTGTTCATTAAGAATATATAAGATGTTTCCCAAAAAGGATAGTGAAACCATGAGGGTAGATTATAATTTTATACATTTAAATATTGATTCAAAATTCTGAGAAAGTTGTATATAAATCATTTTCATCAATTATGTTTTTATCATTTGAACATCTCATTTTATTGATATAATATTTTATGATTAGTATGACATAAAATGTGGCAGAATAATTAAGAGAAATGGATCCTCATTATGATGACATATACTGTGGAGAAATGCATCTGGATGGGATGCATTGTATAGGACAATAATCGCTTTTGGCATTAGAGCTACCTTTCCAATTTCAAACATGTTGTTGCTAGAATGGCTTTACAGTATATTCTCTCTACTATAAATACATTTGAAAGACATATATTTGGGAATGTCTATAAATATATGCAAACAAATTATTATTTTTAAATAGTTATTTGAACAATAAATTAATAAGGTTGAAAAATATGACTCCAATATAGAGAAAGCGAGAGAAAACAATTACTAAAATAGGCAACAAAATGAAATTTTTCAACAGAGTGGATATCAAAAAGATAATAAAGAAATAATATGGATATTTCTAAATATATAAAGTGAACACATTAAATGAAATCAACCAATTCTCTTGAATGAACAAACTATGGGGCTGGCACTATGATACACTGGGTAAAGCCTCATCCTGTGATGCCGGCATCCCATATAGCTACTGGTTACATCCCATATAGCATCCCATAGGTACTGGTTTGAATTCTAGCTGATCCACTTCCAATCTTACTCCCTGCTAATGGCAGCAGAAGATGGCCCAAGTACTTGGGCCTTTGCACCTTCATGGGAGTCGCAGATGAAGCTCTTGGCTCCTGGTTTTGGACTTGCCCAGCCCTGGCTGTTACAGCCATGTGGAGAATGAAACAGCAGATGAAAGATCTCTTTGTTTCTCTCACTCGATGCCTCTGTCTCTCCCTCTCTGTAATCTATCTTTCAAATAAAAAAAAAAAATAGATTAGGGACTGGTGCTGTGACATATGTGCAGTGCCGGCATCCCATGAGTGCCGGTTTGAGTCCCAGCTGCTCCACTTCCTATCCAGCTCTCTGCTGTGGCCTGGGAAAGCAGTGGAAAATTGCCCAAGTCCTTGGACTCCTGCACCTGCATGGGAGACCCAGAGAAGGTCCCTGGCTCCTTGCTTCAGATCCGCATAGCTCCGGCTGTTGTGGCCAACTGGGGTGTGAACTAGTGGGTGGAAGACCTCTCTCTCACTCCCTCTCTCTCTCTCTCTCTCTGCCTCTCCTTCTTTCTCTGTGTAACTCTGACTTTCAAGTAAATAAATAAATCTTTAAAAATAGATTAAAAAAGCACAAACTACACAAATCTTTAATATATAATAGATCATTTGATTGCCTGATAACTACTGACATTTTAAAAGCTAACCAAAAAGCAACCCTCAGCCCTGATGATTCACTATAGAATTCTAACAAAAATATGTCATACTTAATAACCAAAGATTGAAAATTTCCCCTTAATGTAGGGACTAAGGCAGCTGTGCTGGCTTTCCCACCTCAGAGTTGGTGCTGGTATGTTTAGTCAAGGAAGCAAGGTGAGTAAAGAAAAAAGAAAGCATGTAGGTTGGAGAGGAAGATACACGAGTTGTATTTTTTGGAGACATAATTTTCACTGAAAAATTACAAGAGTTTACAAAAATTATAAAACTAGTAAATGAGATCATTAAGTTCACGATACAGAGGTTCACTACGTTTCTTTAGCAAAAAGTATAAAACATCAAAGAATGACATCAAAAACCTGTCAATTATAGAGGTATCTTGTTTATGAACTGGAAGGCTTAACACACTAATGATGTCAATATTTCTCACATAGAACTTTAGCATAGTCCTTATGAAAATCTCAACAAGATATTTTGTAGATATACACACTATTTTTCTAAAATAATAGGAAATGATAGGAAAAGAAACTAGTTGCCCAGAAAAACACATGACTTACTCTGTTCAACTGATATTAGATTCATTGTTGCAGTAATCAAGGCTGTGTGGTGTTGATGAAGGTATACACATTTAAACATAATTTAACAGAACAGAGCATAGAAATAGATCTGAAGAATTGTACTTACCTGATTTTTTGACAAATATTAAAAATTTTTCAGTGGCGGAATATTAGTCTATTCAGTTAATGGTGTCAGAAAATTAGATATCTATAGGGAAAGAGAAAGAATAATCAAATTTGTCTTATTTATATCCAAGAATTAATTCAAAGCAGTCATAGATTTAAATATAAACTATAAAAAATTAAAAACTTAGGAAGACAAATGATTAGAAATTCTCCAGGATCCAAGGTGTGATTAAGATATGACACCAGACACAACATCAAAAGTTTGAATAATAAAAGGAAAAAATTGTTAAACATACACTTATCATAAGACCCTGAAATTGCCTCCAAAGGCTTTTATTTCAGAAAAATGAAAATCTCTGTTTACACAAATAACTCCATAATTGTTCACAGCAGCGTCCTTTATAATAAATAAAAAGTAGAAACTTATAAAATGCCCCTCAATGTGACAAAAGGTAAAAATAAGTGTGGTATGTCCGTAACAAGGAGTACAACTCATCAGAAAAAAAGGAGAAGTCAATGGAGACACGTTGCAGCCTGAATGGATTGGTGGAGCATAGTGCTGAATGGAGAAAACAAAAGGTAATCTTAAAAGGTATCGTATGCCAGCACTGTAGCACAGTGGGTTAAAGCCCTGGCCTGCAGCACCTCCCTACCATATGGGTGCCGGTTTGAGTCCCAGCTGCTCCACTTGCTATCCAGTTCCCAGCTAATGCACCTGGGAAAGCAGAGGATGGCCCAACTACTTAAGCCCCTGCACCCTAGTGGAAGACCCAAAAGTAGCTCCTGGCTCCTGGATTCAGATCGGCCCAGCTCCAGCCATTACAGCCATCTGGGGTGTGAAGCAATGGATGGAAGACCTCTCTCTCTGTCTCCCTTTCTGTGTAACTCTTTCAAATAAATAAAATAAATCATTTTAAAAAGGTATCATTGTATATTATCCCACTAATGTTACAATCTTGAGTTGACAAAGCAATAAAGAACATTAGGTGTTGTCAGTGATTAGGAAAGAGCAAGTGAAAAACCAAATATGAACTAACAACATGGGGGATATTTTTTTAATATGGGATAGTTCTGTTGGGGTCTTAAGCCTGAGACTGTCCCCTGACCAGCAGGGGGCACTACAAGCACTCCCCGACAAGGAGAACAGGCAAGGTAAAGTCGACGGGTCAAGCACACCACAGCCAGCACCCGTGAGTTCTGCTGAAGCAGGAACCACTTTATTGAGGAAGTATACAGGCTTATAAAGCTTACGAAGGACATGTGCAGTAGGGGAGCCAATCAGCGAAAAGGTCACGCAGGCACAGGTGGACAACACACAGGGGCACCTTAAGCGAGGTATAGGGATCACGCACTGTCCACGTGTCCTGAACTAAATCAGACCTATCCCTGCAGGTGGTCCAATCTCCTGCATTTTAACCACAGAGGCCACAGACACACCCCCTGATCATCCGCCAGGCACCATGTTGTTAGGGACTATTTTATGTAATGCCCAACATAGTTCTGTATAAATTTTTACATGTACATTTTACCAGTGTCATTTTTCTAGTTTTGATAGCACATTATATGGAAAATGTAATCAATAGTAGAAACAGTGTGAAAAATGAGTCTTTGTACTATCTTTGTAATTTCAATTGAATATGTAATTATTTCCAAAATAAGAGTTGAAAAGCAAGAAAACAATCAAAAATTAAAACAGAAAGAAAAGCAGAGAAATATACAGAAATTCTTACATCTAGAAATGTCATTGCTCACTCCAGAGGATTTTAATAGTTCAAAATTTAAATAAGGGACTTTGCATCTGAGAACTTTAAAATGAATATTTTCTTAACATTTGCTTGGTATTCTACATGACTGTAGAGCATTTTTTCTTTTCTATGTCAAATACTATCACTTTTAAAAAGATTTTTGTTTATTTATTTGAAAGGCAGAGCTACACACACACACACAGAGAGAGAGAGAGAGAGAGAGAGAGAGAGAGAGAGAGGTGTTCTATCCACTGTTTGACACCCCACATGAATGCACAGGCCAGGGCTGGCTGAAGTCCTGGAGCCAGGAGCTTTGTCTGGGTCTCCCAAGTGGGTGCAGGGGCTCAAGGACTTGGGTCATCTTCCAGTGCTTTCCCAGGCATATTAAGCAGGGAGCTGGACTGGAAGTGGGAAGTGGGGCAACCGGGACATGAACCAGCACCCATTTGGGATCCATGGTGTAGATGGCTGCCTAACCCACTATGCCACAGCGTCTGCCCCTCAACTACTATTATTGAAAAGGTATCTGTTGACCTTCAGTTATGATCATCATAACTTTGAAATGTGCCAGGACTGTTGACATTGTTGCTGAAAGACTATTTTTGGAAATATTAGCAGATTATGATTAAAATAAGATATACATTGTTTTTCAGCTGGAGAGTTGAATCATATTGAAAAGAATTTAAGCAAATATTTAAAGATTGAATATTTATATTAAATTTAAATGATCAATGAACTAAAAACAGAACAACACAACACATCTATAAACACTAACTCAAGGATTAAAAGTCACAACACATTCAAGACAACACTAAAATGCAAAATCCACCATAAAAGGGGGTGGAATTCCTATTATCTGTGAATGTGCATGCAAATAAGAGCCTTGCCACATTGCCAGGCATTATATGACAGCTGGTCTTAGCAGAATGCTAAATAAGATCTTTAGTTAAATTTAACTACGTGCTGTATTCTTAGGCAACACTTACCAAACGTCTGTAATGCTAAGAATTCTTTTACTAGTTTAATAGTAACACTTGGTTTTACTTAAAGTGAAAAATCAGAAAATTTCATGTCATTGCTTGTGACAGGTGAAGGAATCGTTTGTATTTATGCTTTGGGTGGCAGCCCTTTCAAGAAATGTTCTTTTCACAATTCTCAGGAAGAAACACTCTTATATTTCACCTGTGATGAACTCTTGTATTATACTTAGGGGCCTTGAAGGGGACAAGCTTACACACATTGTAACTAGTCAAAGGGTTCTTCTCTTAGCAGAAAACTGATGGGTTATCCTAGGTAAAATAGGCCCTACTCTACTTTTCTCTCTACTATGTAACACTCCATGAGAACAATATTGATGGCACCAAGATATTTCCCATCACTAGCTGGTACTGTACTAAGGATTTTATGTGAGTTTACATGAACTTCTTTAATCTTCAAAAACACTATGATGACATAACATTAATAATTATTATATTTAAAACATCCAGGGCTGGCGCTGAGGCTCACTTGGTTTATCCTCTGCCTGTGGTTCCAGAATCCCCTATAGGCGCTGGGTTCTAGTCCCGGTTGCTCCTCTTCCAGTCCAGCTCTCTGCTGTGGCCCGGGAAGGCAGTAGAGTATGGCCAAAATGCTTGGGCCCCTGCACCCACAAGGGAGACCAGAGGAAGCACCTGGCTCCTGGCTTCGGATCAGCGCAGCGCCAGCCATAGTGGCCATTTTGGGGGGTGAACCAACAGAAGGAAGAACTTTCTCTCTGTCTCACTCTCTCTCACTGTCTTTAACTCTACTTGTCAAATTAAAAAAAATTATATATGAGGACATTAAGGAACAGAGATATGAGCTCTCAGATTATTTTCATAAATATACATTTTAAATAGCATTTTGTAAATGACAAGAAATTGCACATATTTTATGTTTTCTCTTCAAAATTTTTATCAATGAGGCAGAGACTCCTGGCTTTGAAGTACCTTTTCCAGAGAATATTTCTAAGTAGAGATTGTATTTGCTACATAATGTGTTTTTCCTACCAGTAGTTTGTTAATGGTTGAAATGACAATACACGTCACTCATAAAATGCAAGCACAATTTATATAAGATACAGTTGAGCCCCCATAATTGAGCAGTTTCACTTCATTTGTACTCTCTTCCTTTTCTGCTAGTTGTGTGCAGAGCACTCTGAGACTTAAAAGAATTTAGGGGCAATAAATGGTGAAGCTGACGCCGCACTTCTGCACTGAGAACAGACTTTGTACACACACCATATGATGATAATTTTACTCTTAGCAATTGTGTGATGAAAAAACACATTCCGTGTAACAAAGTCATATTTTATTTAATTTGCATATTATCAATTAGAGCATTTATATGCTTGGAAAAACTCATATTTGTAAATGTAATGTTATTAAACACTACCACAGTATGCTTAATGACCGCTTGGGTTGATAGGTTACTTGCGATAAAGTGACAGCTCCTTAGGATTTAAGCTTCTATGGGTCCCTCACTACTTGAAATTTTATTTTTTTATTTGTTGAGTCAGAGTGAGAGAGAGACAGAGATCTTTATGGCTGGTTCACTCCCCAGATGGTCACAAAATCCAGGGCTGCGCCATGCTGAAGCCGGGGGCCCAGAATTCACTCCAAGTCTCCCATGTGGGCAGCAGAGATACCTAAAGTTCCTGAGCCCTCTCCTGTTGCCCCTCCAGGTATGTATCAGCAGGAAGTTGGGATGGAGAATGCATCAACCTCTGGCATTCTAATATGGTATGTGGGTGTCTAAGGAATGAGTAAACCTAACAAATGCCCTCCCATAGCACATTTAGTTTAGTTTAGTTTAGTTTAGGTAAGATTCATCTCTTTATTTGAAAAGCAGAGTTAGAGAGAGAGAGAGAAAATCTTCCATCTGCTAGACCACTCCCCAAATTGTTGCAACGGCCAGGACTGGGTCAGGCCAAAGCCAGAAACCTGGAATTACATCCTGCTCTTTCACATGGGTGGCAGTACTCCAAACATTTCGGCCATAATCCATTTCTTTCTCAAGGGCATAAATAGGGAGCTGATAGGAAGTGGAAGAGCTGTGATTTGAACCAGCCCCAAATAGGATGCCAGCAATGCAGGCAGCAGCTTAACCTGCTGCACCACAATGTTGCCCTGCCCCAGCACATTTTATTTAAACACTGTGGTAGTGTTTAAATAACATTACATTTACAAATATGAGATAACAATTTATTTATTCAACATTTATTTGTGAAGCATTTATTGTGTCATTACAAAATATTACCAGTATAACTGAATTTGGAGTGGTTTATCTTTTCTAAATGCAAACAATTCATGTGTGATAGCTTAATATGTAAATAGTGAAAACCATCACACGTATAAGGAGTCCCATTTATTATATGTGATCTGGTATAAGTTTGGCTACAGAGATGACCTGAGCATTTTCTGTACTCAGATTATTTCCCATCATCCTTACTGCACCTGACTATTGTTTCAGTTTGTAGTCCCCTCAGTCTAAGAACTACAGCTTAAATGTATTCTCAATGACAATGACTGATTATATTTATTATTGATTTCTATGGCGTATTTACTCTTTACTTTCCAGAACCCAATAGAAACTTAACTCAATTTTTACAAATAAATCTATCTTTGATTTTGGTCTGGATTCACACTACCAAACTTTTGCTTAGCAATAACTATTTAGAAGAGGTAAAATATGTCAGATAATTATGGAATGTATGGTCTTGGTATTTATGAATAAATATTCTTTTTAAAGAGAATATATTTAAATTATGCAGTTAATAATTTAATGTATCAAGTGCATTAATTTTTTTTTTGACAGGCAGATTTAGACAGTGAGAGAGACAGAGAAAAGTCTTCCTTCCATTGGTTCACCCCCCAGATGGCCACTACAGCCGGCATGCTGCACCGATCCGAAGGCAGGAGCCAGGTGCTTCCTCCTTGGTCTCCCATGCAGGTGCAGGGACCAAGCACTTGGGCCATCCTCCACAGCCTTCCCTGGGCCACAGCAGAGAGCTGGAGTGGAAGAGGAGCAACCAGGACAAAATCCAGCCTCGATCAGGAGGAATAGAACCCGGGGTGCCAGTGCCACAGGCGGAGGATTAGCCTAGTAACCGTGGCACGGTCAAGTGCATTAATCTTAATTGAAATTTTAAAATATATATTTGAATTTTTAGCACAATAAAACATAAAGAATTTACTCATCAAAAGTTAAAAAGACAGGGAAAATTGCTGCAGGATATTCACAACTGAATGTTA
This sequence comes from Sylvilagus floridanus, assembly GCA_949820135.1. Taxonomy (NCBI): domain Eukaryota; kingdom Metazoa; phylum Chordata; class Mammalia; order Lagomorpha; family Leporidae; genus Sylvilagus; species Sylvilagus floridanus. The sequence continues at coordinate 27,790,662 of OX463236.1, read as the reverse complement.
AACTTTCTTTGTTTTTACTTAGTCTAAAAAAAGTTTAGTTTATATGTAGTTTTCAAGTATTCAGATATTTTAATAGCATAAATTATATATTGTACGCAGTGTTTTCTCACCTTATATAAAACACACTGATGATTTATGAGAAAAATATCACATCTTATATTAATGGTTATAAACAAATTTAAAATATTACTTTAATAATTGAATAAAAAGTTCACATTCATTGGAATAATGCTGATGGAAATTTTATAAGTAAATTTGTTAAAGAAACAATGGTTTGTCTTAAATATGATACTTCCATCTATTGACATCATTAGGAATACGTCACCAGATTCCATAGTGTGCTTCAGGGTATATGTGACAGTTATTGTAAAGGAGAGATTCACACAGAGAAAAAATAAAATTGATAAATAAAAGTAGAGACATCATTGTCCACTGGTTATCGTCACAGGAAATTTACAGCATTAATGCATCCAGATAGTCAATTTGGTTAAAGAAAAGAATAATTATACAAGATTATTCATTCTCTGGAAAATTCAACTTATTGAAACTCTACAAGAAAAAAAAATGTTGAAACAGATAAATTGATGTATTTATCATATGCAACACATTAAAGCAGACCAAGAAATTACATTTGTTGAAGAAGCAAAAGATGTAAAAGTGTAGTAATCATGTTTTTTGAGAAAGACACTACGTTAGAATATTGACTGGAAAATCTATGACCTACTCTGAGAAATTCTGAATTTTCCTCTGAGATTTAATAATAAATAAAAAAATCTGAGGTGAAAATAATCATTGTATGCCTACATTATCATTAAATCCCTTGCTACTTTCTGAGCTCTTTGTCATGCACACATTAAAAAAAGAGTTTGCACAAACATCAAATATACATTTTACATTGCATATATTATATTATTATACACAGTATTTTGTTCTCTGGAGAAATTCTGTGAATAATATTCTTATTCTTCTGAATCTGGAAGGAGTATATAAGACACACCCAAAAGTGTAGAGCCAGAGTTTTTGTTCACATTAAAATTAGCTGTGTGTATTTACTTATTTTAGTCATTTGAAATCTAGGGAGAAGGAGAGAGCATTTACAGCTCAGTGCAGGTTTCCTGTGCGGGTGGCAGAGAGCCAGATCCCTGAGGGATCACCTGCTGCCTCCCAGGATTCACATTCACTGCAAACTGGATCCCAATCAGAGGAGCTAGAACTGGAACCACGCATTCCAATATGGGAAATGCACATCGCAAGCGGCATCTTAATCTGCACCAAATGCCAGCCTCAAACACCTGTGTTTCAACCTCTACTTCCAGCCATACTGAGGAAGCGTTGATCAGTTACTCCCTAACAATGTGATGGAGATGTGCGGGGCAGGGGAAGGTGATTGTGTGTTAAACAATGATATTCTGTTATGGTATGACAAGCAGTGCAGGGCTGCTGTCCTTTAGAGAGGGGAAGTAATTGGCGTGAGTACAACGATTGCCCTGTATTTCTGTATAAAGGGTGTTTCCAAACAGCAGCACCGTAACAGGACCCCAAGCCTACCAATCTCGCTAAGGTAAAATGTCACCACATACACATGCACATGTGATAGTTCTGAGCCTGAGCCCTCTCCTGTTACCCCTCCAGGTATGTATCAGCAGGAAGTTGCGATAAAAGCTGAGGTGAAAGTATAGGAACGCCTGAAAAGAAATTGTAATTTTCCAAATAAAGATATATTGATTGATTGATTGATTGTGGCTTTCCATGTTCTAAATGTGACTATGTGAATCAATCAATAAAAAATTAACAGATGTTAGGGGAAGAAACAATAGTGTATTATATTTTCTCTAGGAATGGATTTTGGTGATAAAGAAAAAAGTAGTAAAAGACTATTTGGATTTGGAATTTACAGTGGATCCAAAATAACCTAGACAAAATAAGTATTTCTAGTAAGAAAGTGAATTCCAAAGAAAGGAATATTCATCAAATTTTCCTAAGATCAAAGCATTTCTTTGTAGCATGATGTGGCTCTTCTCAGTATTTACAAGGGTGTATGACAGACTTTTTTCCAGAAAAGACCTATTAGGAGATCAATGCAATAGAGTCCTGTGTCTGCTAACCTATGTGAAGACAAAACAACAACCACATATCTTTTTGCAACTTTGAATTTATCCACTATCACTATTCATTAATCTTCTAAAAATCATTAACGGTAAGAATTTAATTAATATTTATTTTGCATTAAAAATCTATATTGTGTAATTGCTTTCAGTAAATAAAACTTTGAGGCTGTCTGCAGCATTAGTACTTAAAGATCGAAATGCCATTGTATCATGTAGGCATATATATTTATTAGCCCCCCAAATACCAGTTTATTTTATTTCTGTTATTTTTCTTTCAACAGTTCAGAAGCCAGATCATTAAACAATAGCAATATTATCACAGAAATTAAGAAAAAAAAAAGAAGCATAAAGAAGTTCTTATGGAATCAATTGCCTAAGCTGATAGTTACTGAGCACAAACAGGATCCTTCTGCAAAGCACAAGGACTTATGTGAACATCCAGTTTATGAGATTGTGTGCTCATTGTGGCAGATGAGGCCGGCTCATTTCCCAGAATATTTCTCCGATCCCACTCCTCTCTGGGCATCCTTCTGTTACCCATCAATGTTTGACAGCATCCTAGTTACTGTGAAAGGTCAGCCAGCTTCCCGTTGTGATCAATGGTAGATTTCCTTTGTTAATTTTTCTTAGAGAAAATATTTCTATAGGTTTTCACATCCAAAATGCACAGGAAGTTTCTTCCAAAATATTATGTACAATGATTAGCAATTATGCAATGCTTTACTTAAAAAAATCATATGCATTACTGAGGAGTTTCTACTGCAGGAGAAGCCAGCCATATAACAAACTCCTTAGTAAAATTATTTTCTAAGGCATTATACACTTACTGAGAACTTATTTATTTGTACTTTATTATCATCACAAAAATGTAATTTTTATGAAAATATCTTTCATAGAACAAATAGTGTTAAAGCAAATGTTAAGTTGTACAAAATGATGAGAGACCAATATGCTCTGAGTAATTTAGAAATAGTAATCTTTAAAGAATTGAGAAATATAAAGAGAGCTGATACAAAATTATCTTAAAAATAATACACATTTCCACTGGTTATTCATAAAACCTGTGTTGTGCTGTTTTGAATAAGTATTATTAGCATCAATTACCATTTTCAACTAAGAAAGAATATAAATAATTCTGTTAGTTTTCATTTTTTCATTATTTCATTTCAGTGTCAATATGAATGTGACTTAATGTTTACAACACATCATAGGAGTCCACAAATGGCCATGAAATAGATTGACTTAATAGTCTCACACAGTTTATTGAAAATAGAAGTATATTTATTTGCCTTCTCCATAAATTTATTTTATTTAAAAGTACAATATGTCATATATCATGGTAATGCAAGAAAGTATATATTTAGTAGTCATTTTTCCCATTCAATATAATTAGGAAAAAACTCTCCAGGGAACAAAAAAGAAAAGTTGTTTTAAAAAGGGAAATCTTTTCTATTCTTTCAATATATAGCAAAATGAGCCTTTAGCTCTTTGTTAAGAGGCCATGTTCCACATGAATCTGACACCTGTGCATAGCCGCTGACTGCAGCTACCTACCAATGCAGGTAGGCACTGGAAGGCAGCAGTGAAGGCTCAGTGAAGTGCTTTCCTGTCATGCAGTTAATTTGGGGTAACCTGAATTAACTTCCCAGCTCCTGGTTCCAGTCCTGGCCCTGTATTGGCTATTGTGAGAATTTGGGTTGTAATATAGAACATGGGTTTCTCTCTCTCTCCCTCTTTCCTTTTCCCCTCTCTTTTATTTGTCCTTTTATTTCCTCTTTCCTGGGATGAATGAATGCATCCTTTAGGTTGACTGCTATCAGCTCTTAGTGGAAAGAAACCACAGGCCTGTGCGTTACTCTACTGGGGCTGCCATACACAGTACCACAAACTATGTGTCTTAAAGAACAGAAAGGATCACGTCACAGTTCTGGGGGCTGGAAGTATGAGATTATGTTGTGAGTGGTATTGGTTCCTACTGAAGATTGTGAGGAAGAACTTGTTCATTGACTCTCTACTACCTTCTGGAGAATTTTTGCTGGCAAACTTGGGACCACCTAAGTACATCAGTCCAATTTCTGTTTTCACTTTTACATAGCTCTGTCCCACTGTGAGTTTCTGTGTCCAAATTCTTACTCCTTATAAATAATAATAACAGTCATACTGTGTCCATTCTACTCCCTATGACATCATCCTAACTAATTACAGCATTCCCATATCATGAGATTTAGAACGTTAACAAATGAATTTGGAGGGAACACAATTCAACCCCTAACAAACCACAAGGACAAAACTTCTTGGTTAATATATCTGCAATCAGTCTTGCCATGTACAATCCTTGGAGCTTTATTCCTGTTTTTCTCTGCTGCAGAAGGCCATGCAATTCTTTGCATATTGACATGCATCAGAATGCTGGTTCTTCCCCCTTTAAACTTTTTCAGTACCAAAAACATATGTATATGAGGATGCTCTACTGTCCCACATGTAACTGTCAAGTGGCATCAGAAAGAAAAGGCATCATCAAAATGCACATTGTAAAGGATATATGATTTCTGATTCCATGCATTAGATAAGAACTAACTTTTGACATTTTTTGACTATCTAATTTTCCTTTTTTATGTTCTTAAATTTACCCTATATTACACACCAATAACTTTCAGAGAAATAGCTACTCCCACATTTATTATTCTAATTTTTTTCTAAGTATATATGCATATTTAGACTAACTACAGTTTGAAATGTAAGTAGGTTATTATGTAAAATTCTTGTTAATACACCTTGGTGTTTAAACAATGTATAGAGTGTTACTTATTCTTAAATCTTTTAACTCTTTATTAAAAGACTATTCTTTCATCATTTATGTATATTGTATTTCCTAAAGCAGTGGGCATATGTTTTCCATTCATCCAATATCAAAGTGTTTTTATAACACTGTAAAATTTGCCAAACTCAATCATATCTGTGGAATGTGGCATATATATAAAATTTGTGTTATCCTTACTTCTCTCTGAAACCATTGAGATAATTAGTACAAAGCATAAGCCAAAAATGGAAAAATTTTACATTCCTAAAAATTGCTGCACCTAGTATTTGTGAAAAAGAGAGCATAAGGTCAAACCATATTTTAAAATATTTTTAATTCTCTCATTGTCTTAACACATGTATGAGAGCTCTATACATATGATTCTGACATCATGATATTTTTCTCAAGAATTATACCAAATTATCTTCTGTTAAATTGATGTTCTGAAGAAATTAACCTATTTTACTATTTATAATTATGAAATTTATTTTAGAAAGCAAAAACAAAGCAATTGACAAGGAAAAAATTATGAAGATATTTGTTGCAGCTGTCAGGAAACAGTGCTCCATAAATATTTTCATGTTTCTTCACATTCAGGGCTTACTGAGAAAATATTACTGACAGCCTATGTTAAAAGATGATTGAAGGAAAAACAAGCCTTGGAAGTTAAATATAGGGACCTCCTGAAAGATTTATAGACAATCTTTCCTTGGGCTATTTGTTTAAATTTCAGGGGTTATAAACCTAGAGACCTTCTCCTCTTTCCTGAAAGTATGTATTTATATTGCAGAGAAAACATCAATTGATTTCCATTTCTAGAGCACTGCATGTGCTAGACACAATTTAGAAACACCGACTTTCACAGTTTTGAGGTTAGCTGCTCTGATACATACTCTGTAGTATGCACAGTTGACCAACTATTCACATGAGTTTTTTTTTTTTCAAAGGGGTTTTGGAACATGAGTAAATAGCATACGATTTTTGTGAGTAATTGAAAATTTCTTTCTGATTGAAGGGAATCCTGATGTACATACAACACATAAAGACATACAGTACAGTAATGTTTGTGCAAGTACAGTAACATACAAACTATTTTTTCATTATTGGAGATTTAGCAGTGTTATTCATAATAGTAGAAGGAAGGAAGGAAGGAGGAGGGAGGGAGGGAAGGAGGGAGGGAGGAGGGAGGAAAAAACAAAGAAAGAAAGAAAGGCACAGAGGAAATCTGCAAGAAGAAAAATTGTACCTGAATATTGTATCCAGCAAAAAGAAAATGACAGTAGATGCAAAGTGGAAACAATATTAACCTTTTACAGGAGTGATCCAGATCTACGTGGACCAATAAACTTTGATAGTTGTTCAATGTAATATAGAAAAATATTACCCATAAAGAGAGACAATTTGTTACAATTTTCTTAAAGTATGGTTTGTATTTGCAGTATGGATAGTATACAAACTTGATTTTAAAAGACCAGAAAAATAAAGAGTAATGATAATACACATACGAAATGCTGGCACAGATAAAAAGTAAGCTAGTCATTTATGAGATGTAGGTGATATATCATTAATATGTACTAAGGTATATAATGACTAAACAAATAGCGTGTAAATCAGAATTCACAATATATATTGAATGCAGTTTGCAAGTTAGTAACTTTAAAGACAGTTTAAAGATATTCATTGATGAAATATTTGAAGCAATGAGAGTTCTACTTTTAAGTAGAAATGAAAATTTGCAAGCTATGATTGTGGTACCTCTGTGCAGTCAGTTGCTGTTCCTAAATTGGCATCTGTGACTCACATTGTGCTCCCATTTGACCCTTCTTGGACTGACTCCAAGAAACAGGTAAAACAAGTGGCTGTCTGTCAGACTAATTAACAAGCTGTATCTGTGACCAAGACTACTTGCCTTGGAATCTGTTTGAGAAGGAATTACATTTGTGTTGGCACCTTCCTTCTGTTAGGCCTCTGGCTGAAACCTGAAGTCTGTTCACCATAAATTTGCATCAACTGGAAAGACTGACATGGCTGAAAAATGGACATATACTAATGTTTTGTAACCCAGAATTCATGTAGTGCACCTTAATTCTATCTTATTGTTTTCCCATTGCTTCTTACCTTATGAGTTTGGTTGATTTTACAAACTATGTGATCCATGATTCATAATTTGGACTGAGATCCATTCTGTTCTGTAACTTTGAAAATAGATTTTCTTATATAATGTGTTGAACTTCCATGACATATATTTCCAAGATATCATTCAAATATACAATAGTATTACTTTAAAATACTCATTAAGCATTTTATATTACAAAGTATGGAGGTGCTGGATGGCCATGCTAAATCCAATAAAATGACTATCATGAGTCAAAATATATTAGAATGCTGTTAGTGCTCTAATTTATGAAAAAATCATTTATAGGTATTTTTCTTATTTTTAAGAGGGAAATATATCACTTGTGTAATTTGTGATTAATAAAATATCACATTCACTTTCTTTTTGGATGTATGTTGATAATTTTTAGTCACATTAAATTCTTTAAGAATGTGTCCTTTCCATCAAAAGAAACACTCGCTAGACCAAAGAGAATCTACAAGTTGGAGATAAAGCTTTCAAATTATATGATTGATAATAGGTATTACTCAGGATATATAAAAAATTAGCAATTCAACCATAAACTAACAAAAATCATACCATAAAAAAGCAAAAGATCTGAACACACATTTTTTTTAAAAAAAGACATAAGTAAATGGTCAATAAGTATATTAATAAATGCCCCCACATCACTGATCACAAGCAAAATGTAAATCAAAACTACAGTATTACATTATTCTAGTTTGGTAGGTGCTGGTGAGGATTTGGAGAAAAAAAGGGATATCATATTTTTCAGAATTCAAATTAGTACACCATTATGAAGAAAAGTATGAATGTTCCTTTAAAACCTAAAGAAAACACTATTGCATGACACAGTAATCCCACAAATGTGTATATACCCAGAAGAAATGAAATCAGTATGTCCAAGAGATATCTGAACTCCCATGTATATCGCAGCAATATTCACAACAGTTAAGATATAGGATAACCTCTCTAAACTCAATTTATAATTTTTTGCTGCAAAATTGAAGTTCAGTTTATTTATACTTACTCATGTGTAGCCACTTTTTAAAATTTTTCTGTAATTCTAGTAATTTGCAAATTTTTAGTTTTCTATGGAGGATAATCATATGGCCCTTGTGTAATGATAATTTGATTTCCTTCTTTTTTAATTCTTATATTTAACATTCTGCTTTTTGCTGGAGAGGACCCACCTTTAAATTTTTTTTTTAATTTATTTGACAGATAGATTTATAGACAGTGAGAGAGATAGAGACAGAGAGAAAAGTCTTCCTTCCATTGGTTCACTCCCCAAATGGCCGCCACGGCCAGTGCTACACCTATATGAAGCCAGGAGCCAGTTGCTTCTTCCTGGTCTCCCATGAGGGCACAGGAGCCCAAGCACCTGGGCCATCCTCCACTGCTCTCCGTGGCCACCGCAGAGAGCTGGAATGGAAGACGAGCAACTGGAACTAGAACCCGGCACCCATATGTGATGCTGGTACCACAGGCGAAGGATTAACCAAGTTAGCCACCCTACCTTTAACATTAAATAAATGATATTACTATCCATCTTTGTTTTATTGAGAGATTAGTAGTATTTCAGTTATAATCCAGTCACTATGTGCTGAATTTTATTTACCTTTGGGTTCTGAATAATATTTTGCTCTTGTGATTTTTTATGTTGTATGAATAATTCAGAAGTAGGGCACAAACACACACACACAAACACACAAGAACAGACATATAATCATATTAACTAGGATATTTAATTGTTCTTGAATTTAGGGCTAAATTTATAGTCTTGAGTATTCTAGTTCATTCCATGTTATATTCATGTATGTTGTACATGGACTGACTACTGAATTTTCAATGTAAATAACATCACTTCTGAATAATGAGATATTCATTTATAATTTTCTCATTTCAGTATGTTTAATTTCCTACCTTAATTTATTTTCCCTGTAAGCTTCCCATAGAATAGTGGACAGAAAGTGTCTTTGACTCATTTCACAACTGAGAAACTTTTCAAGTTGCTAAAATGTTTCAGTAAATCACCACTTCAGTTTGCTTATTTTCAATATTCAATAGTATTTTCTACCTATGATTCAATTTAGATGATAATATAATAGACCAATTGCTAGACTTTGGGGGAAAACAGGTAAAATTCAGAGTCTAAATAACCAATATGTGATTACTGATGTCAGAAAGTCTAATGAGGCTGAAATAGCTCAGTAGCACTCACAGATTAAATAGAAATAGCAGTGTGCACTGGCTACAAAGGATGGAGACTATAAGCATATTTGTTTCATTTTGTTGGCATTGTATTACATATTAGTTTTGATACTAATATTAGAAATGGTAGAATGACTAACAACACCACGTTGTATACTATCTTTTGTATCTTAGAGATATTTAGAGAATAATTAAAAGGGGTAAAAAGATTTTAATAATATATATTTAAGAAAGATACAGAGGCAAATGGTTGGAAATTACCATGTTAATGGATGAAGTAACCTAAAATACCTATGACTTTTTGTTTTGAAGACTCTCATCTCCTACTTCCGGAAAAAAAAAAAAAAAAAAAAAAAAGGCTGTTCTGAAGACCAGGCAGATAATTTGATTATAAGAACATAAAAAGTTTGGAATACTTACAGTTTGAACAACTTTATACACCAAAGCTAGAGTCTTCATTTGAAGAGAGTCAGATCCTGAGGTTAGAGAGGGGGAATATGGGTAAAGAGCTTGAAAATAATGACGCTTGATTCCCGTCCTCAGTTCCAAAAGATGGCAGGCTCTTCTTTGCTGAAGACTCCAGAGATACTTGTTCTTCTCAAGACTATCTCCCACTTGGATCTTGACCACTAGCTAATAATGAAGGATGTCAGCATGCTTCAACATAGGGAGCGAAGGCTCTGCAAAGGGGAGAAATGTGAGTTTGCAAAATGGACAGCAGGATTTTGATAACATTATACCAACAAGACCATGTGAAACATGACCACAAGTAAAGGTGTTAGAGAATGGAAATCAGAGTATAAGGATGGAGCGGGGAGAAATCTGTTGAGATTGAAACAACCCCTTCCCCAGGGTTGAATGTCCTTGGAGATTGTCATAACTCAATGCAAGGATACAGCTTGAAAAAAATGGAAAAAATAGTATGGCTCAAAACATGAGGTGGGCATATTAGCACTAACTTGGCAGATCATTTGGAAAATAATCAAATATACATTAGAATAAATCCATTTTAGAAGATCTAAGGACCTAGGATATCATTTTCCTTGGAAATTTCAGAAGGTATCATTCTTCATTGAATCAACACATTGGCAACATTCTTTAGAAATATTTAACTGGTCACAGCTGATAGCAAGAGAAGCTAAAAGAACTGAAGATTACCAATAACAAACAAAGTATATGTGGAAAATATTCCAGGGCAGGAACTCAATTTATAGGATCCTACTCTACACCCTACTCTCTGAATATGAAATTCTTTCAGTTAAGAAATCTCAAACATTTGAGAGTTTAAATATGAGACACCCGAAGGTAACTGACATGGATAGGAAAGTCAGAAAACATACAGAGAAGAACAAAGTCACATCAATTGTAAAATCAGTTTGATTGGAATCTTCAGAGAATCCACACTGATTATCTAATTAATTGTACTATATTATTTTCTGAATTAATTTTATGTTGTAGTTCATATGTGTCATTATTTTGAGTTTCTTTTTTTTTTTTGTAGTAGGTCTTGTACAATGTCTGAACTCTCATTTTTTGGCTAGTCTACTATGTCTTGTTTGTTATCTGCTTTCTGTTATAATAGCTACACTCCCCTTACTTGACTCAACTTTCATCTATCAAAATGCCTTAGTCACAACAATATGACAGCTGTTCCTGGTTAAAAATAAATTGGTAAGGTTCACAATGTGCTTATTGTATCTTTATGTCTCAGTGTAATGCAAAACTGATGGTCATGCTCTAGATATCTTTATTCTCACTCTCATACACAGGTGACATGTATATACTACATACAAAAGGCCTGGATGGTGTCGTGGCTCAATAGGCTAATCCTCCGCGTGTAGCGCTGGCTCCCCGAGTTCTAGTCACAGTTGGGGTGCTGGGTTCTGTCCTGGTTTCCCCTCTTCCAGTCCAGCTCTCTGCTGTGGCCTAGGAGTACAGTGGAGGATGGCCCAGGTCCTTGAGCCCTGCACACCCATGGGAGACCAAGAAGAAGCACCTGGCTCCTGGCTTTGCATCAACGCAGTGTGCTGGCCACAGCGGCCATTGAGGGGTGAACCAAGGGCAAAAGGAAGACCTTTCTCTCTGTCTCTCTCTCTCTCACTGTCCACTCTGTCTGTCAAAAAAAAAAAAAGGCCGTGGCTCAACAGGTTAATCCTCCACCTTGCGGCTCCGGCACACCGGGTTCTAGTCCCGGTCGGGGTGCCGGATTCTGTCCCGGTTCCCCCTCTTCCAGGCCACCCCTCTGCTGTGGCCCGGGAGTGCAGTGGAGGATGGCCCAAGTGCTTGGGCCCTGCACCCCATGGGAGACCAGGAAAAGCACCTGGCACCTGGTTCCTGCCATCGGATCAGCGTGGTGTGTCGGCCGCAGCGCGCCAGCCGCGGCGGCCATTGGAGGGTGAACCAACGGCAAAGGAAGACCTTTCTCTCTGTCTCTCTCCCTCACTGTCTACTCTGCCTATCAAAAATAAAAAATAAATGCCTCACTCCTTCAGCTATTCTGTCCAAGTAGATTCTTTCAGCCTCGGATTCCATGGGACTTTTCCAGGGCTCTCTCTCCTGTTTCTGCAGAACTAAATCCCCCCCCCCCAAAAAAAAAAAGAAAGGAAAAAGTCCAAGCAGAAATGTCCACTGTTTGTGCATGTGTGTGTGTGTGTGTGTGTGTGCGTGTCCCTAGATCTGAAGTAAAGTTGTAATGTGTTTCTTCCTAGAGTGTGGCTTGATTTTACATAATCAGAATGCAAGGGTTTGGGCCATATGTGCTAATTAACCTACTTCCTAAACCTTTATTTGTGATAGAGTTGACCTAATCTATTTTATTTAAAAAGAGGATCTTTGTGAGATTTCCTATAAGCCACCATGCATATAGAGCATGTTCTAATTAACTTTGCTGCTGGAATGGTATTACATGATCAAAGCCATTTCTCTCCATCCTTATTAGGCTGAAACATCGTGTTTGGTCTTTATCATCACAGAACAGAAAAACTTAATATATGGATTTGAGAGACCATCTGTATGATTCATTTTAGGGCATTTTCTCCACTTCTGTCATAAAAGCATTCTTTTTGTTTTTCTATCTGTCTAATTCAGATGCTAAGCCATATCCAGCTATCTAGTTTATATATGTTAAATAGCCATAGTCCAAGAGAGTCAGTTAAATTGAAAGCAAAATTATTGCATAGGTGTTAAATCAAAATGCTATGTAAAGCTAATTACATTATTAAAAACCTGCAGTTTTTCTCCATGCTTCTAAGAAAATAAAGGTACAAGATCATAAGTGTTGGAGATGATACGGAAAAAGGAATGGTTAATGGTAATGCAAATTAATGCAGCCATTATACTAAACTGTGCGAAGACCCCTCTAAAATCTAGGAACAGAATTCTAGGAGCAAAAGATTGGTCCAACAGTGAGGATGCCTTCATCCCACAGCAGAGTGACTGTGTCCAGTACTCAACCTCGTTTCCTAACTCTGGCTTCCTGATAATGCACACACTGAGATTCAGTGATGACGGCTGAAGTTATTGGGCTCCTCTAACACATATGGGAAACCTGGATTGAGTTACCAACTCCTGCTGCAGGTCAACAAAGGCTATTGAAGGCATTTGGGGAATTAACCAGTAGATGGGAGTACTTGTTTCTCTCTCTCTCCCCCTCCCTTCTTTCCTGCCTCCCTCCTTTCCTCTCCCTCAAATATATAAATTTTACATAAAATAAAATTTGCAGGTGACCCCATCATCAATCCCACTTCTGTATATTTACTCAAAAAATTTGAAATAAACGTGAAGAGATGGCTATTCTCCGATAGTAATCATTACTTTATTGAATCAGGATTTGAGTTTCCGTGAAGCATCTCAAGGTTGAGAGAAACAGTGGGCCTTTTCAAGTATTCCAAGTCTTGTAATTGTAATTCAATGAATTATGCGACTTGTAGTCTGAGCCTTACACCATTCCTTTAATTTGGTGAGTTAGTCTTTGGTAAGATTTGAATTACAGTCATCAAAGTGTAGACAGAGAAGCTGCAATCTAAGAGATATAAGATGTGCATCGCAGATATTAGGGAGAGAGGCTCAGTGTCAGTGTTTTTCATAGGCCTTGGGTGGAGGGAACAGAAAGATGATTGTCAAACAGTTAAAGACTCAAAGATACAGATAAATAAATTTGATTTTTTTAGAACTGTAGCTCAGCACAGCGGAGAGTTAATGATAGTATACCAAACATTTCAAAAGCAAAAGAGCATAAATTTCAGATGGTCTCACTACAAAAAATATTAATTAGTTGTAGTGATGGATATAGTAATTAGTTTGATTTCATTGTAATGCATGTGTTCACAAAATTTAACATCACTTTGTATCTCACAAACATATACAACTGCTACTTGTCAATTTAAAATAAAATTTACATGTGAATTTGAAGTTGTCAATATTCCCACATTCATATTTTACCAAATACAATAATTTGATCATCATAAAATAATTTGGTTAGAGCATATAATGCCATAATTGAATAGTACCATTTCTTAAATATCTCTTCTTATTTTACCCAAAATAAGACTTTCATGGTTACTCCCCAAGAGTTTAGCTATTGATAATTTTCTTTTGGCTTAAAATTAAATTTTAAGGTACACATCACTGAATATAATAGGATATTGAAAATCTCTGCTTCTGTAATAAGTTTGGCATGCATATTTCAACACAGAAAATTGTGTTTTTAAACATTTTCCATTTGGCTTAGAAGTACCGGTGCTCCTTTGGCTACATGCCTCGCCATGTGAAAACTCTGTAACATCAAAGTGAATCACAGTTGTGCTATGGAAACCACAGATACACTACTGTGGGTTTCATTTGATGCTACAAGAAATGCCCGGCATGTACAAATATCTAGAAATTTCTAATACTCTCAGCACTGAGAAAAATAGCAGGGAAGAAAAATGACCAGTGTTTACAGATTTTATTCAGCACCTACAGTGAACCCAGCATTACTGTTGTGGATAGTGCAGCTGAATTTGTCTTATATATATTCTGAAGAGATTTTGAATTTAATTCTGCTTTTTAAATTTATTCCATAGAAAATTATTAATCACAAATTAAAAGATTAATTAAGGAAGCAGAAACAATACGATTTGTTTCTTGTTTTAATACAAGAGCAATGCAAATAGAAAAAAATGAAGCATTTTTTATTTTTATTTAGTAAATATAAATTTCCAAAGTACAGTTTACTGTACAGATTACAATAGCTTCCCCCCATAATTTCCCTCCCACTTGCACCCCTCCCATCTCACGCTCCCTCTCCCATTCCATTCTCATCAAGATTCATTTTCAATTCTCTTTATATACAGAAGAACAATTTAGTATATATTAACTAAAGATTTCATCAGTTTGTACCCACACAGAAACACAAAGTGTAAAATACTGTTTCAGTACTAGTTATAGCATTATTTCACATTGGACAACACATTAAGGACAGATCCAACACGAAAAGTAAGTACACAGTGAATCCTGGACAAGGACATTAAAGATCTCTGCGATGAAAATTACAAAATCTTAAAGAAAGAAATAGAAGAGGATACCAAAAAATGGAAAAATCTTCCATGCTCATGGATTGGAAGAATCAATATCATCAAAATGTCCATTCTCCCCAAAGCAATTTACAGATTCAATGCAATACCCATCAAAATACCAAAGACATTCTTCTCAGATCTGGAAAAAATGATGCTGAAATTCATATGGAGACACAGGAGACCTCGAATAGCTAAAGCAATCTTGTACAACAAAAACAAAGCCGGAGGCATCACAATACCAGATTTCAGGAAATACTACAGGGTAGTTATTATCAAAACAGCACGGTAATGGTACAGAAAAAGATGGATAGACCAATGGAATAGAATAGAAACCCCAGAAATCAGTCCAAACATCTAGAGCCAACTTATATTTGATCAAGGATCCAAAACCAATTCCTGGGTTAAGGACAGTCTATTCAATAAATGGTGCTGGGAAAACTGGATTTCCACGTGCAGAATCATGAAGCAAGACCCCTAGCTTTCACCTTACACAAAAATTCACTCAACATGTATTAAAGACTTAAATCTATGACCTGACACCATCAAATTATTAGAGAGCATTGGAGAAACCCTGCAAGATATAGGTACTGGCAAAGACTTCCTAGAAAAGACCCTGAAGGCTCAGGCAGTCAAAGCCAAAATTAACTATTGGGATTGCATCAAATTGAGAAGTTTCTGTACTGCAAAAGAAACAGTCAGGAGAGTGAAGAGGCAACCAACAGAATGGGAAAAAATATTTGCAAACTACGCAACAGCTAAAGGGTTGATAACCAGAATCTACAAAGAAATCAAGAAACTCCACAACATCAAAACAAACAACCCACTTAAGAGATGGGCCAAGGACCTCAATAGACATTTTTCAAAAGTGATGTATTTTACTTAGGGAAAAATAAGAAAGTTTTTCACTTCTGTTAAAGAAGCTACTGAATGCTGGTTATTCTTAGCAAGAAGTTCCCAAGCCTGAAATTAATAAAGTGTCCAGTCTCATTTTGAGCTAAGAAGTAATAATATATCTCTTGAAACTAGTTATCAGGCTCCCAGTTATCTTGCATCATAGAACAGAAATTTTGAAAAATATCTTAAAAATGATTATTTTGGCAATAACAAGTTGAATCATAGATCATCTCTATCTTACCAGAATGATACGTGGATTCTAGTTTCAATGTAATTTATTGCTGCCTTAGGCTATATTTTTTTCCAAGTTCTACAAGGAGTGATTCAAGCTCTTCATATGATACCTGCAGATTATCATTTCAGTGAAAGTGCTTCATCACATATTGTTGCTTGTCTTATTTCTGATCTTTTGTCCTAGTGTGTAAAGACCCTAAGAAGACTTTCAATTACTCCTTCTTCCTGTTTTCTTACATGCTTAAGAGATCCTCCCCTCAAGAGAGGATAGAATCTTTAGTTTATTTTGAACTAAGAGCATATGGCAACAATAATGGAATGTCATTCCTATATTATGAGTTATATAAGACATAATCTTATTAGTAAATCGACTCTCGGTTGCTGGCTTTGAAAAAAAAAAAAAAAGGAATGCGTTGTGAGTTAAGCGGCCATGTTGAAGAACACTACATGGCAAGGAACTTAAGAAGGCTTGTAAAAACTAAGTGTGCTAATCAGAAACAAACTAAAATCTCCAGTTCTGTAGTTGACAGGAATTGAATTCTGCCAATAATTTAAGCAAGTGGAAGGGTTTCTTTCACAGCAGAATTTCTGATACGATCACAGCACTGATTGATACTGGGACTACAGCATAGTAAGAACCTGAACCTAAGTCATGGACAGACTCCAAACCACAGAAAACATGACATAAGGATACGTGTTGTTCTAAGCAAATTAGCAGCTGATAATTTGTTATATAACAATAGTGAAACATTACATGAATTTATATATATATATATGAATTTTATCAAATGTCTGATGACTTTATGTGTTAGTTCCCTATATTTTATTATTGAAACAATTAAGGAAAAGAGAGGTTAAGGACATTTTTCGGGTTCATAGTGATCTTTATCAGAGTTCAGATTTTAAATGAGAACTGCTACTACTATGGATCAAGATTGTTCTCTCTCTCCTTGTTTGTTTGTTTGTTTGTTGTGTGTGTGTGTGTGATTGCTATTTTTAAATTTTACTACACTTGATCTTAGCCAAAAGGCTGAGAAGGGATCCTATTTTTAAATATGAATGCTGGTTCTAATCCCAGCTGCTCCACTTCTGATCCAGCTCTCTGCTGTGGCCTGGGAAAGCAGTAGAAGATGGCCCAAGGGCTTGGGACCCTACACCCACATAGGAGACCTAGAAGAAGCTCCTAGCTTCGGATTGGTGCAGTTCTGGCCAGTTGTGGCAGCCACTTGGGGAATGAACCAGCAGATGGAAGACCTTTCTCTCTGTCTCTCTCTCACTGTCTGTAACTCTACCACTCAAATAAATAAATAAAACCTTAAAAATATATTTTAATTAACATTATAGTTAACAGTTTAGTGTTCCACTGCATAAATAATTTAACAAATAAAATGTGATAAAAAGAGAGATAGAGAGAAAAAAAGACCATAGTCCAGTAGGAAAATAGAGAAAGGCTATGAACAACAGTCAAATGAAAAGATGTTCAAATTCAGGTCCAGTTTTGTGGTGCAACAGGTAAAACTGATACCTGCAATGCCAGCATCTCATATGGGTGCTAGTTTGAGTTTCAGTCTTTGCTTTGTATCCCACTTGCTGCTCTGTGCCTGGGAAAGCAGCAACAGATGATCCTAGTACGTGGGCTCCTGCAACCCACACATGGCAAACCTGCATGGAATTCTAAATGGGATTCTAAGCTCCTGGCTTTGGTCTGGCCCAATCTAGCCATTGAAAATATATGGGGAGTGAAACAGCACATGGAAGATTTCTCTCTCTCTCTCTCTCTCAACTCTAACTTGCAAATACACTTATAATTTTTTTTGAAAATGTTATTCAGGTGTTAGCATTCTGGCTTAGTAGGTAAAAGCTGCTGCCTACAATGCTGTCATCCCATATGTGCACTGGCTCAATTCTCAGCTGCTCAACTCTCAGTTTAGTTCCCTCTTGGTGTGCCTGGGAAAATAGCTGAAGATGGCCCATGTGCTTGGGCCCACTTGAGAGACCAGGAAGAGGCTCCTATCTCCTGGGTTGGGATCTGCCCCAGCCCTCGCCATTGTGGCCATTTGGGGAGTGAACCCACACATAGAAGATCTCTATCTTCCTCTGTTTCTCCCTCTCTCCCTGTTACTCTGACTTTCAAATAAATCAATAAATCTTAAACAAAGAGTTTTTTTTTTTTTTTAACTTCAACCACGTTCTTAACAACCTAAAATATTGTTCCTGGAAATTTGACTTACTAAGCAAGAACACAAATTTTTCTTTTTTAAAAGATTTATTTTTTTTTACTTTGCAAATGAAAGTGACACACAGAGAAGAGATCTTCCATCCTCTGGTTCAGTACCTAACTGCTTGCCAGGGCTGAGTCAGACTCAAGCCAAGAGCTAGGAATTCCCTAGGTCTCCAATATGGGTGGCAGGAACACAACACTTGGGCAATCACCTGCTGATTTCCCAGGTACATTAATAGGAAGCTGAATCAGCAGCTGATGAGCCAGGACTCAAACAGGCACTCCGGCATTCTGGCACTCTGATATGGGATACTGATGCTACAAGTGGCAACTTAATCTGTGACATAATGCCATCCCCCATTTTTTTTTTAAGATTTATTTATTTATTTGAAAATCAGAGTTACACAGAGAGAGGAGAGGCAGAGAGTGAGAGAGAGGTCGTCCATCCAATGGTTCACTCCCCAATTGTCCGCAACGGCCGGAGTTGCGCCTATCCAAAGCCAGGAGCCAAGAGCTTCTTCTGTGTCTCCCACATGGGTGCAGGGGCCCAAGGGCTTGGGACATCTTCCACTGCTTTCCGAGGCCATAGCAGAGAGCTGGATTGGAAGAGGGGCAGGCGGGATTAGAACCCAGGGCCATATGGGATGCCTGCACTTCAGGCCAGGGCGTTAACCCACTGCGCCACAGTGCCAACCCGCCACCCCCCAGTTCTTTTATACATGTATTAAAGGTTATTTATGAGCTAGTTTTGGTGGTGTATTTTCCTCTGGTTTTGAGTTGCTATACAAAAGCATAAGGCTGACTGTATCATAAAACAAACAAAATATTTAATATAGTGCAATTGAATAATTTAATAAATTACATAGTTGTAAATTAGCCTTACTTTATTACTTAGCTGGCAGTTAAAAAAGTCAAATGGCCTCATGGTTGTTAGGTTGCTGTTTCTACCCACGAAGTCTTCTCTCCTTACTTACACATTTCAAGCTGTTTTTACATGCCCATCTCAGAGCAACAGTAGCATCAGACCAGAAAAAGCAAGGCTTCTTTAGTTCTTATTCAAAATGACACAAAATTTACCTTTTCTGTTTTTAATTAGTCAAAACAAGTCTCAAGTTCAGGGCAAAGTCTGTGGATAGTCAAATTGAATGCACCTCTTAGTGGAATTACCTGAAAATAATTTATGGTCCTATTTAATCTTCTACCTAGTGATTTCTATAGATGTCTCCAAAATATATCATTAAAACATAATGCATAAGGATTACCTAACAAATGTAAAATGAGTAATAGAAAGATGTTGTAATCAGAATATGATAACAAGCATATAAAATACTATTAAATATTTATAGAAATTGAAAATAAGAACACTGAGAAAAAAACAAAAAGTATTCTTCATTACCTCCATAACTTTAAGAATATGAGGGGAATTTTGTGCAAAGTTTTAATCAATTAATGATTCTGGTGCAAATTTCTTTGAAATCCATGCAAAGCTGTTTTCATAGTATGCATCTTCACGTACTTTCTAGACTCTATATTTTTGGGAGATAGGAGAAAATACCTTGAGACAATTTTATCTTCTAAATGTACTCTTAGTATTGGACAATAAACATGGTATAGTAATGTATGATTAAAAGATTATAAGAACAAAATGAATTAAGGTGAATTTTTTTCATGAAAAGGAAATAATATTTCTGATTACTTATATTAAAGAAGCACACGTGTCTTACAGCCTCTTTACTATCTATTAAAGTATCTTTAGAAAAGCACATGAATCTGTTTTGAAACTTCCTTACATGATTGGAATAAATCCCATTTGATAACGTTGTGTAATTTTTTGGAGTACTGGCGGATTTGATTTGCTAATGCTTTGCTGATAATTTTTGTATCAAAAAAATATATGAACGCTTCAACAGTTGCATCGAAAGCATTTGATAAGTTCCACCATTTCTTTGTGATTAAAAACCCTCAACAAATTGGACACACAAGGAACATACCTCAAAATAATGAAGGCTTTATATGAAAAAACAACAGCCAATGTGATGCTGAGTAGAGAAAAACTGAAAGTGCTTCCCCTAAGTTTTGGAACAAGGCAAATGTATCTAGTTTCAGCACTTTCATTTGATATATTGGAAGTATTAGCAAGAGCAATTAAGGAAGAGAAAGAAGTAAAGTTCTAGAAACTGGAAAAGAGGAAGTGAAAATGCACACATTTGAAGATAACATGATTTTATACATGGTAAAATCCAGACAATTCAACAAAAAGCTGCTAGAATCCATGAATAAATATAATAAAGTTTACTGGATACAAAATCAACATACAGAAATAACATTTTCATATGCCAATAGCAATATTGTAAAATAAATCAAGAAAATAACCCATTACCTCTTGTTACAAAAATATTTAATAATATGAAACAAATGAAAAATCTATACAATGAAAATTCTTTAAAGAAAGTATAAGATAAATCATAGAGGAGACCAAAATATTCATGTTCATGAATTGGAAAAATTAACTATTGTTAAAATGTGCATTTTTCTTGAAGCAGTCTATGGATCCAATGCAATCACCAACAAAATATCAGTAGTATTCATTAGATAATTAAAAGTCATGGAACCTACTAAGAACATAATAAACAAAGCGATTTGGAGCAAAAATACTAAATAAATATATATAAAAATACACCTGGATGCATCACAATACCTGATTTGAAGGCATATTATAATGATGTATAATTTAAAAAAATGATACTAGCATAAGATATCAGTTGAACAGATTTGAGAACCCAGAGTTGCATTCCACATACATCCAGCCAGCTGAGTTTTCACAAGAAGTGAAGAACAGGTATTGGAGATATAAAATATTTTTATAAATGACTTTGGCAAAACTGGATAGACTTATGTAGAAAAATTAAATCAGAACCTTACCTCTCACAATAAACAAAAATCAACTCAAAGTGGAGCGATGTCCTAAATGTAACCCCTGAGGACATGAAAATGCTACAAGAAAACTTAGGAAATATTTGAAGACATTGGCCTAGGCAATGAATTTTGGCAGTAAGACCCCTAAGAAACAGTAACAAAAGCATAGCTAAAAATTAAACTAAAAAGCTTTTGAACAGCCCAGTATATAATCAACACAGTAAAGAGACAACAGACAGAATCAGAGAAAATATTTGCCAGCTTTTTAGTTCACAAATTATTAATATCCAGAATCGTTAAGGAACTCAAAACACTCAACAGCAATCAACCAATTCTGTCAAGAAATGGGCTTGAATAGACATTTCTCAAAAAGAATAATAGACATTTCTCAAATAGATATTTATCAAAAGAAGGATATATATTAAAATGTTAATTGCTTAATATTAGGGAATCATGGAAATACAACTCAAAAATGATCAGATATCACCTCATTCCTGTTAAAATTGCTATAAAAAAGAAAGAGTAAAAATATTAGTGAGGATGTGGAAAGACTCTTACTGTTGGTAAGAATGTTGATTAATACAGCCACTGTGGAAGACACTGAGAAGAAGATTCTAAAAACCATAAATAAAATTTTCATATATTCTATTAAACTCACTACTAAAAAACTATCCAAAACACATGAAATCACTGTGTCAAAGAGAGATTTGCACCATCATGTCTATTGCATTGTGCCAAGGTATGGAATCAACTAAGTTATTCATCCACAGATGAATAAAGAAAATGTGACATATATACAATGAAATATTATTCAGCTATTCAAAAAATGTACTCATGTCATCTGAATGAAACCATATGGAACTGGAGAACATTTTGTTAAGGAAAATATGTCAGCCAGAAATACTGCATATTTTCCCTCATATGTGGAAGGTAAACTATGTCAGAGTGAACATAAAATCATAATTACAGAAGGTAAGGAGGAAAAACACAATAAAGGAGATTAGATACAGGATACAACTCAGTTACACATGATAAAAGAGTGATTATATTTTCTGAGCAAACAGAAGAGGACCTCCAAGGCTCCCGTTATATAGCAAAGAAAAGACTGGGAAATGTTGATGACTCTGCTTTGTTCAGTACACATTGTATACATGTATTGAAATGTAACACTGTACTCCATAAATATGTACAATCATTGTATTCAAAAAATTTTAAATAAGATTACACAAGTCCAAAGATTTTCCCTAAAACCGAGTTACATAAAGTGCATATGTAAATGGCCCAAGAAACCACTTGAAGTCTTTAAAAAGTACAGGTTTTAATAAACATTTAACCATAATGCAATAAAATTTATCATTTTTAATGGGAGAAGAAATATCAATTGTTTTGGATGTGTTGCAATACCTAAAATTCAGGCAGAATATTAAGATGGTCTCTCAAGATCGATACTCCTGGTGCATTTTGTGCTACAGAATCCCAGATGTAGTGAGTGTGATATATTTCACTTCCAAATTTATGATACATTATATGCCACAGGTTGACTAAGAAAGGGAGATTATTCAGTGGGGCCTGACCTAATACGCATAAGCTTTTTAAATCTTGGTTTAGATATCGAGAGAGGGGAATTCAAGACTCAAATTATTAAGGGAAGTCAATAAAGTAAGGATATATCTCTTGTTGGCTCTGAAAGTAAAGGGGGGAAACTTGCAGTCCTTCGAAAATGTGAGTTAAGGAACAGTATTCTACCAACAGCCTGAATGAACTTGGGAGAGGATCCTAGCCTCAGGCAAGATGCTGCCTGTAGCATCTTAATTTCTACCGTTGGTACATGGTCCAACTTCTATATATACTCTGAGCTAATAAATTAGTATTAGCTAGGCTTGCTGTAATTTGTTAGAGGCAACAAAAATTTGATGTACCCAGAAAGAAATTAACATGAGTGATGGAAGTAACAAAGATAATAATTTTTTGTTGCCTTAGTCTCCTATACTGTGTGTAAATGAGAGGGTTTTTATTTTAGAATCTAAGTTTAGTTAAATAATATGGTGTCCATTTTCTACATAACTCTTTATCAATACTTACAGGCCACAAGGGAACATGTCTGGGTTTCAAAAGACAACTTCAGTTACTCTTAATGTAATATTAGTTGAAGAGGTCTTTTGCACAAATATTAGTATTGAAAAACTGATTTTACTTCTTCTCATTCATTTAGTTTACAGAATTTATAGCATACATCAGCTTAAATTATGTATGCAAACATTTGTTTTTCAAATACTTATCATTCACAAGATGAATGCAAATGACAATTTCACAGTGCATGTTTTAGATCTATATAACAAAGAGATAAAATCAAATGCAATTTAGGTGACTAATAGGTTTCTGCATTGCAAATACCACAAAATATTTATATGATTTTGAGCGCAATGTGTTTCTTTCCCAGAATAACTATTGATCTGTGTGCTACTTTATTACACGGAATGATTTCACATTAAATTCAACTCAGTTCAAGATTTTGTCATCTTGAACACTTATCATTTTCATTTAAATGTGCACAGTTTGTATTCTCACATTTTTCCCATAGTTCAATTAAAATTTAGCTGGAAATTCAACATTAATGTGCTCATATTACTTTATTATGTTTATGTTTCTAATTACATTTCACTGCCATAAGCTAAATGAATATGCTAATTTTTATAATTACCTGTATTATAACATTGTTTCTGTGTTAAAGTTATGTTGAAAATTTAAAAATAAATTATGATTTCCATTACTTCTTTACACAAAGAGAGAGAATCTGGTATATATATATATATATATATATATATATATATAATGCTCAAACTGGCCACTGAATAGAGTAAATGCTCAGGAGGAAACAAAAAAGAAAGGACTTATTATGCAGAGATTGACTAATTCACAGGAGTGGAGTCTATCCATTAAAAAATGAAGATTTTCATGGCTTTTCAGAGTAACAGTAGAAGTAATTAGACATAGTAGGGTTTAGGATCTATTTTATTCTATTTTTAAAGATGCAGATAGGGTCCAATCTGGTAGCTTGAAGATAGGTGGTCAGTAGAAAACAAACCAAGGTTGCTAATAGCCCTAATTTAATAATTATATATTTTATACATATATTGATATATTACTCTGTATTATATATATGTGCATATATATCAATTGAAAAAATTGAAAAAGTAGACTCTAATAAAGGACTCTGGTTTCAGTTATTTTTTAAATATTTATTTATTTACTTGAGAGGTCCAGTTACAGAGAGAAGAGGCAAAAAGGTCTTCTATCCACAGTTCAATCCCCAAATAGCCACAGAAGCCAGAGCTGCACCTATCCAAAGCCAGGAGCCAGGAGCTTCCTCCAGGTCTCCCATGTGAGTACAGGGGCCCTAGCACTCGGGCCACCCTCCACTGTATTCCGAGGCCATCAACAGGGAGATGGATCAGAATAGAGCAACTGAGATGCCAGAGCCGCGGCAGATGCTTAACCCACTATGCATCAGTGCTGGCCCCCAGTTATTTTTAGGGTAAATTTATTTCATAAAAGATGTGGGAAGCAGTGAAGGCAGTGAAGATAGAAAGGAAGAAAAAGCAACATAAAGATGGGTTGATTTGGGGAATTAACTCTGAGATTTCTGGGGAATGCACAGAATATTTCTTAGAATTATCAGATTATCGGCTAAGGTTTAGCTCAACGGGTTAAGCTGCTGCCGGCAACTCTGGCAGCCCATATCACTAGACCCAGATCCACTCCAGGCTGCCCTGCTTCTGATCCAGCTTCTGGCTATTGTACCTGGGAATGCAATGCAAGATCGCCCGACTGCTTATGTCCTCACCAGAAATCTGGGGAACCCAGATGGAGTTCCTGGCTCCTTGCTTGGTATGGCCAGAACCAGCCATTACAATAATCTGAGGAGTGAACCAGGGATTGAAAGATCCCTTTCTGTTTCTGACTGTCCCTCTCTCTAAGTCACTTATTTTCAAATAAATAAAATAATTAATAAAATATTTTAAGTTATGCATATAAACATATATACAAATAGTATATTAAAATATTTGCATTAAAATCTGATAGAATTGCATGAAATAGACATATCTTCCATTACGATTGGAGACTTCATCATCCTACTCTAAATTATTGATAGAACACACAATTATAAAATCAGTTAAGATATAGTTAATTTGAAAGATACCATTAATTAAATATTTAGTTATATTTCTATAATAGCCAATCTAAAAATCCACAGGCGCCAGCGATGTGGCCGAGCAGTTTAAACCACCACCTGCAGTGCTACATCCCATACTGGAACAGATTTGAGTCCCCGGCTGCTCCACTTCTGATCCAGCTGCCTGCCGACATGCCTGGGAAAGCAGAGGAGGATGGTCCAGATGCTTGGGTCACTCTGGCCCCTGCAGATTTTGGAGAGAGAACTTCATTCATGCTGATTGGAAGTTCTCTCTGTCTCTCCCTCTCTCTCTATAACTCTGACTTTCAAGTAAATAAAATATATCTTTAAAAAAATCCACAGAAAGTTGCAGCACAAAAAGTGTTCTTCAAGTATACATATCAAATGCTAATCAGGTAGATGTTGCTTACAAAGATGGAGTGCAGGGTGTGACCATTCAAACTGTACTATGTTGAATAATCTTGTTGAAAGGGTTGAAAAGTTATCTAGATAAACAAAAAAGCACAGGAAATTGTATATAAGAATTGCATATAAGTATGGTATTCTATAATAATACTGCTTTCAATGGGGTTGCATTAACATTTCTGACCTTTAAACGTGTCTGAGTATACTGGAATGGAATAAATATGTAAATGAATGGTTCACACTTAGAGTTAGATTTCCCTCACAGGCAATATGCTAGAATTCTGCATGTAGTGACAGATTGAAGGTAAAGTCATTTGTTCAAGCTCAAGCTTAATCTAATATGGATATGGATGGTGACATTAAATTATTTACAGTGATGAGTATGTACAAATGTTTCCGAGTGCACAGCTAACTACCATTATGCAGTAATACACCTAACACTATTTTCTAAAGCCATTCTCCAATAAAGGGAGGAAGTATTCCTTGAAGATGTGACTGGCTCTAAGATGGGAAAAGGAAAGATACAAGTAAAGCCCAGAGCATTTTGTAATGTAAGTACATAAGGAAATGCTGAACATATCTGCACACATGACTGTGGTATGTCAAAGGACATAGGAGACATACGAATGAGTTCTCAATGGCTAAATTTTGAAAAATGAAACAAGATATTATTGCCTCACCACTCATAAAATATATATCCAAGAGGCCATACTCATCTAGTTAATTAATTTAATCAATAAATTCATGAATACCAAAGAAAGGAATAAAATACTCATGCAGAATAATTCCATATAATTCAGGAAGCAACTCTGCTACCTGGTCTTTATAGATGAAAGTTACACATAGTGGCATTCTTCCAGAAAAATTCAGAAAATGAGATTGAAATACTAACTTCACAACATAGAAACCTGAAAAAAATGAAGAGAGCAACCAAGAAATCAAGGTCAGTATGAATGGTGAACTCTGGTGACAGTTTATACCACTGTGATCATGCCATTAAAATGCATTTCGTACTTCTAATGTTCCTCCTGAAGTACCACAACCTCAGTGTAACCGTAAAAAACGCATGTCAAATCCTCTGCAAGTGTAGACTACAAAGCACTTCACAAACAATCCTCAAAATCAAAGAAAGTCTGAGAAACTACCGAAACCAAGGGAGACTAAGGTGCTATGAAAATTAATGTTAACACAGGGTCTCAGAAGGGACCCTGAAACACACAAATGAATATCTGCATAAAGCACCATTTTTATTTAACAATAAAAACATGCCATTTTCAGTTCAGTAATAATAATAAATTAAAAATTTGCAAGGAACTTGTAACACTGTATGTAGAAACTGGGAACTCTCTGTATTCACAATTTTTCTATGAATCTAAAACTGTTTTTAAAATACTCATTAAAAGTAAAGTGCAACACGTGTTATTTCACCTAATTCCCAATTTTTTGATGTACCGGCTCCCAATGTCCCAATTACAGTTTAACTTTATTTTTATTTAATTACTTTGGTGAAAGAGGATTACTTGTGTTATTGATTATTTAGTATATTTACATTTCAGTTTCCTTTAGCAAATTCTGAATTTGTATCTATGCCTGGAATGATCAAGAATTTTTATTCAGTTTATTTATATGTAAAAAAGGGAATTAGTGAATTCGATCTGCTGAGATTAAGATAGCTGTATTTTCTTTAACATTTTATGTATTCAGTTAATGACTAAACAACACTTTTCTGAGGAGATAATAAACTTGCATTCTTCAATTGGAGTCCCAGAGTACTTTTGTGTTACATGTATTTTAAAATATTTTCTGTTATATGTATTTTTAAATAAAATATTAATATCAGTAATTAATTATGGATTTTCTGAGACCTAAGTATAATACAAGCTATACCTGACAATATTTAAGTGACCTCTTTTCCTCCCTGCCTCATTCTCTCTCTCCCCATTTCTGCTTCTCAAATAAATAAATATTAAAAACAAAAACTAAAGATGGAAAGCAGAGTGACTAAGGCCAGGAAAACACGGATTTCTGAGCTGGAGCATTGATTCACTTTTGAAGTACAGGGAAGAATCAGTAGTCACCTGATCCAGGGGAACTGGAAAATATTGGGAAGATGTAGCAAAGTGCACTAAGCATCAGAACAGAATTGGAATGAGGGATTATAGAGGAAATTATTCCACATTGTATACACATAGTGGATTTAATAAGCTATGTGGCTAGAATAGAATGCATGGGTAAAAGAGAAGAAGGTAGGATCACAGAAGATGTACCTGTAGAAGGTACAGCCCCTTTACAAAACCTAGGTCTTTTATTCTTATTTAATTACTTAAAATTTTTTTGAGGGGGCCAAGAATCCGAGAACCAAAGATGGAAATGGAGAAAGAGAGTCAAGAAGGAGTGCTCTCTACTCATTCTCTACCCAAAAGCCTTCAAGGTATGGGCTTTGTCTGGGCAGAAGCCAGGTGTTGGACACTCAACACAGGTCTTGTGGATGTCTTGACTGACATGTTAACTGCTAGACTGAAAACTAACCCCTGGACTTTATTTGGAAGACAAACTTTACCAATAAAGTTATAGTATTATATACAGTTCTTTGTTTTTATTGTTAACAGTTTCTGATCAAGCATAATTTTTTCAAAGTTATTTAATGTAACCTTTCCCCCTCACTTGTTTAAAAGGAATTTGTTATATATTTGTATTATTTGTAATGTATTAGATTCTCTTGTAGTAGTCTATTATCTGTTACAGGACCCTCTGACATCTAGGTTGACTTTTTTGTCTTTGAAATTGTATTCACTAGCATCGCTTCTTTGTGCTGAAAAATATCAATAAATTCTGATAAATGCATAAAATTACATGTTTCCTACTCCAGTACCACACAGATTGCTTTCTCCAGCCTAAAAAATGTCAAGCATTCCTCCTTCACAAACCCAAGGTAACTACTATTCTATTATCTATAGCTTTGCCTTTCACTTAAATGTCATACAAATGGAATCACACAGTGTGTGACATTTAAGCCTGAGTGCTTCCATTTAGCAATATGAATTTAGATTCATTAACATTCTTACCTAAATACTTTGCTAATTTCTTCTTATAATGGATAGTGTCCTGTGGTGGAATGAGATGGCCATGTCAAGATGTTGCTGGCAAATGAGTGTCACTCAGGAAATGGCTTCAGAGCCCACCTGGCAAAGGAGCCTGCCTAGCAACAGGCAGTGATTGGTTACGGCATAAACTGTCCTTTGACTGGATTGGCTGCCTTGGCTATAAAAGCTGCTGCACCAACTGAAATAAATGAGTCTGTGAGCTGCTGCTTCCAGCCTACTTTCACCTGACTCCCAGTATCTGTGAAGTGACTCTGCGCCTCTTGCCCCCACCGTGCTTCTCCTATTAGAACGAATCCACAGCAACAGTATTCCATCACATATTTATACCTTAGTCTGTTAATACTTTCCCCTATTAAAAAAAAGGTTGGTTGCTAAATTTCTGTAAATGTTTGAATTCAGTTTGTGTGTGTGCATGTGTGTGGACATTATTTTCAATATTTATTGGATAAATCCATAGAAACTGGATTATAAGTTATTATGGGCACATTAAAATGTGTAAGAGAAAGGCCATGTATTTCCAGGTGACTGCAGCATTTTGTGTCCTTACCATCCATAACTGTCATTTCTTTTTGTTCTGCATGTCCTCCAACAGTTACCATTGTCAGTTTTTTTAATATCTATTTCATCAGGTACATAGTAAGATCAACTTGTGGTTTTAATTTGCGTTACCCTAATGATAAGTGATATGTGTAATTTTTAATTACATTTAATTTACATTTCTTTTTGGTGAGTTACTTGTCCATGTCTTCCTTTTTTTAATGTTTATTGATTGATTGATTTTGTTATTACATTCAAGGTAAAAAATTTCATGTACTTCATATATACATATTTAGAACAATAGCGATTGTTCCCACCCTACCCTGCTTCCCACCCACCCTACCACTCTTCTTCCTCTTTCCTCTCTTATTTCCACTCTTTTTAAAATATTTATTTATTTGAAGTCTATGTGTGTTCCACCTTGGGAATTTGAATACTGAGCCTGTGATGAGGCCTTCAGCCTCTCATCCTATTTGGGTACCCGGCCCCCTGTCAAGCCTCCCAGCCAGACTCAAAGTTAGTGGTGAATGCAGATTTTCCTTTTGGGTAAAATCCGTGGACCACATGCACAAGAGCCACCTACATTTTATCTTGGGTGTTTCTTAAAAGTCATTAGGTTTTTTTTTTTTTTTAATTTTCTTAATAGAAACTTTTCACTAATATATGGATTGTAAATATTTTCAATGGATTTATTGCTTCACTTTCCTTTCTCTTAATGGAAGAGTTCATACAGAAAAAAAATTACCAAATATCATTTGGAGATAAATTTATCACTTTATCTTTCATAGATTGTACTTTTGATGTTGCAGCTAAAATACCAATGCAGTGATATGTAGATGTTCTCTATGTCAACTTAAGAAAGCTTCACAGTTCACAGTTGTCCATTTTCAAACTTAGATGAATAAACTATTTTGAGTTGATATCTGTAGGTATCACAAGATACAGGTGAAATTTATTTTTGCATGTGGGCAATCAATTTTTCCAGCACCATATGTTGGGAAGCCAAATGTTCTCACTGAATATTCTTTACACCTTGTCAAAAATCAGTTGGCTACATTAGTGTTTATTTTGGAACTCCCAATAACGTTCACTAATATTTGTGTTTACTGTTTTGCCATTAACACTATGTCTTGGTAACTGAAAGTTTAATATTAGTGTCACTCCTTCTGTCACAACACTGTCTTGCCAACTTAATTGGACAATTTAAGCCTTCTAACTTTGTCTTCTATTTCAAAATTCCTTTGCCATTCTAATGCCATAGCCTTTCCATATGTATTTTTTGAATTGACACCTTACAAAATCCTTACTGGAATTTTTTTCTTGAGAGTGCATTCAATCTGTAAATCAAACTATGAGTGCTTGAAAAGTTAATAATATTGATCACTCCAATCTATGAGTAGATATTATCTATTACTTATTATTTTTAAAATTTTAATAGTACTTTGTATTTTTCTAAGTACAAGTCCTATACAACGTTTGTTAGATCTGCACCTAAGTACTTTATTTGGGAATACTACTGTAAAGAATTTCAATGTTTAATTTTACATTTCAAATATTAATACTCAGTGTAAATCAAGGTAAGGGATTATATGTTTGTGACTCTGATAAAGTCCCAGCCTGCCATTCCTGCTGTCATGTCCTTTTGGCTTCAGACATCCCTATTCAGTCTATGCATCACATAGGTCAATTCATATTGTAAAATCTGAACTCTTAGGAGATATCTGAAATAAAAGGGTGTGTTTAACAATTTCAGATGCTGCAAAGAGAAAGTATTAGGTCTTGGAACAAGTTCCTACAAATACCGTCAGCAAGGCTAGGTTGCATTTGGAAAATGTCAGCAAGAACTACAGGTATGAGTATTTTTATAAACACTGGGGAAGGAAAGCACTGTTTACATTGAAGTTACATTGACTATAGATAAGAGGAGTGGGACTGCATGAAGCAAGGAATGTTTGGGGTAGAAGGGCAGTCCGTAAGACGTAATTCTTGTGTGGACTGACTGAGATTAAGCATGATGAATAAATTTAACTGGATATGCATAGAATATGCATAGAATAGTATTATGCTATGTAGGCAGTTTTAATTCATGCCTTTAGTAGTCTATTTATGAAACTTATTTATTGATTTCAAAACTATTTATACTCTTGTATATTTAACTATTTTATAGTTTTCTAAATCTCAATATAATCATATTGCAAATTACAGTCCCTAATCTACTGTTGTAGTTCTGAATGGCATGTCAAGGTCAAAATAGACATATTTGAATAATAAAAGTGCTGAATCATGTGTAACTAATTATACTTTATCTAGATGCCAGCTACCACATTCAAGCTAGCAATTTTAGTCTTTAATTGCAATCAATGATGATTCTCACTGCACAGATGACTACTTCTTATAGAGGCCTTAGCACTAAAGAAAGATTGCTTATGTAATAGGTTGGAAACATTCAAGCAAACAAATGAATACAGATAGTATAATAAATCTGAATAAAACTATTATAACGAATATTGACATTTTAATCTCCAGCATAGACTATGTTTGAAAAATCTGTGATGTTTGGGATATCCCTAGCATTGCTGCATATTTTCATTTAAAATAATCACAATGTACAGTTAATCTTTTGATGACTACAATTTTATGTTAATCATGATATATGTGATTTAGTTATTTTATACATAATTTTATACTGTCATTAAACCATTTATTTTCAAGTATATCAACTGATATGGCAGATAAAGACTTGAACAACTAAGGAATTTTTGAGAGAGATTGTAATCATCAAAACTACTCACTATTTGAAAAATCAAATAACCTTATTCAAATGTGCAATAACATTTGAAGTTATTTATCTCCATTCCTGTCTTACTGTGTCTTGAGTGGAATATTTTGTCATTATATAAGTTTGGACTAAGATAACCAAGATTAAAATATGTTTGTGGAAGCATTACAGTAGTTCTTCATATATTATTGATAAAAAAGCTGAATGATGGCCGGCGCCATGGCTCACATGGCTAGTCTCCACCTGCAGCACCGGCACCCCAGGTTCTAGTCCCGATTGGGGCCAGATTCTGTCCTGGTCGCTCCTCTTCCAGTCCAGCTCTCTGCTGTGGCCCGGGAGTGCAGTGGAGGATGGCCCAAGTGCTTGGGCCCTGCACCCGCATGGGAGACCAGGAGGAAGCATCTGGCTCCTGCCTTTGGATCTGCACAGCACGCTGGCCGCAGCGCACTGACCATAGCGGCCACTTGGGGAGTGAACCAACGAAAGGAAGACCTTTTTCTCTGTCTCTCTCTCTCACTGTCTAACTCTGCCTGTCAAGAAAAAAAAAAAAAAGCTGAATGAGACCCCAATCTCAAATATGTCAGAATTACTACAGATCAGTGAAAGATTCCTTAAGACATGTAATTCCCCTAAGGAAAATGCTTGCACTTATATTACTAGAAAAACGATTCAAAAATACTTGATTTCTATTCTACAGTACAAAACACCACATAGTATATTTAACTGTATAGAATATTCAAGCAGAAAGAGTGAGATAATGTATAAATTTTTTGGCAAGGGGCTGGTGTGGTGTATCTGTGTAAGACGCCAATTCTGATACTTATATCGCTTATGTGGGTGCCACTTTGAGTCCTGGAGACTCCACTTCTAAAGCATCATATGGATAACGCATCTGGGGAAGCACAGAAAGATTGCCCTAGTGTTTGGGTCCTTGCCACCCACATGGGAGACCTGGATAATGTTCTTAGTTCCTAGCTTTGGTCCAGTATTGCAGCCCCTTAGAGAGTGAGCCAGAAGATGTATAAAAGTTTCTCTCTCTCTCTTCTCTCTATCTCTTCCTCTTTTTGCTGAAGCTTTGCCTTTGAAGTAAATAAATCTTATAAAATTAGGCCAGATGATTTGCATAATTCTTGATAAAAGGGACTATATCAAGTATTTCTAATTTTCATATAATTACGGTGTATGGGTTATTTATTGAATAATATTTATCTAGATCAAAGAGGTTACTAGTGACATTTAGTCTAACATTTCTGGCCACATTTCACAGCTGTCAATTGATCAACATTTCAGAATAAGAATTTCTTAAATAGATTTTTCTTTCCTATTTTCATCACAATGTTTTAGCGAAGATAACAATCCCCTTTCCTCTAAAAGTATCTCCTCCAGGAAAAGAAACAATTGTTTATAGAAGTTTTTCCTGAACACTAAGGGGTGCATTCCCACCACATTTTTATAAAACATGTTTTTTGGCCTCTCTTTTTCCACATATAGAAGGATTCTTATATGAAATTTTCCCTGGAGTTTCTCTAAGTTTGACTCTTAATGTAAAGCCATAAAACCTTCACTGTTCTCAATATTTTAGTAAAACAGCCACACAATTTATAAGACAAATGTGCAAATTGTCCATTAACTTTTAAAAGATTTATTTATTCATTTGAAAGTAGGAGTTGCAGAGAGACAGAGAAACAGGGAAAGAGGGGGGATCTTTCTCAGGCAGGACTGCTCTGCAAATGGACACATGGGGCTGGACAGGAGCTTGGCACTCCTGTGGTCTCTTTGGCTTTCCCAGGTGCATTATCAGGAAACAGCATCAGAAATGGAGCAGCAGGGACTCAAACTGCAACTCACTTGGTAGGCCAGCGACACAAATGGTGGCGTAACCTTCTGTGCCTCAATGCTGCACACTACAAAAGTTATTTATGACACTCTTGGTGGTGATCCCCTCATTTTGTTCATAATGGCTCACTGGAATGTGATCTTTGAAAACAAAGTCCCTCTGCTTCATGCCCTAATTTTTTTCTTCATGCCCAGTTATCACATAAGTATAAGCATATATAAGTATAGTATACATTATATACATATATATATATATGTATATATATATATAGTATACATATATATATATATACATATATAGTATAGCATACATTAGACTTGAGTGATATATAATAATGTTCCTTCTCTAGAAATTCCTTAAATATCTATCAATACCAACGTATCAATTCTAGGTTGTATGAATATTTGTCTAAAATCAAATAAATAATCGAGTACTAAACCATTCCCTGTGATCTAAGTGCTTTTTTGGTTTGTGTGAAACTTGTTCTCATTGAGATTTGTCTTACACACTCTAAGATCTATGTCTTAGAGGATTTACAGATTCACCAGTAGCTATCAAAGACATAGATTTTCTTTTCAGGCTTTCTGCAATGCTCAACATTAGTCAACGTCAATCATTACTGTAAGATAAGGAACAAAAAAGGGGAATTTAGAACTTTATTGTTGAAGATGTAAGTGATGGAGTTATTTAAATATAAAATATATCAATATCAGTCTACCTGTTGAAAGCTAAAATGAGATAAAAATGTCTTTATATCCCATCAATGCCATCATTATTATTTATAGGTACTTTCCATTCATACATAAAAATTATTTCTTTTTTTCCTGATATATGTCAGGTACTGAGTTATGAACAAAGACTTCTCTTCAGAAAAAGCAATTTTCTTTATCTTGTAGAAAAAGTCTAACGGGAGAGATGGCACCGTAAGTAAATAATTGCTGAAAAGTAATAAATACCATTATATAAGCTTGCTGTTAGGATTACAGGATGTTAGCAAAGCTATCTATTAATATGACCTGAAACAATATGGGGCCAAACAGGAAATATGGTGCAAGTTTTAAGTTTTAAACTTTTTTTCAACCTAAATAAGAGTGATGACAGCTATCAAACAGATATATTAGAAAGCCAGTGATTATTTAGTCTTCATTTTTTTTAAAAAAAGTTTACACACTGTGCATGTTTATGGGATACCCTATGAAGTTTTAATACATACGCATATTATGTAATATTAAAATCCATGTAAACATGGATCTTGAACATTTATTTTTGTGGTGAAAACATTCAAAAACAATGTTTTTAAGGATTTTAGATATTTTAGATATTATGAAACCATTGTTTTTTTATTTGTGTTTATGTGAGTGTGTATGTGTGTGTGTGTGTGTTTCTGCTGTTGATTCCCCGATGAGCAATATTTCAATCTACATAATGTGATAGTTATGCTAATGTAATTGCCCATCTGAGTTTCCCATTTTGGGTCAAATAGCACCCTACAATCTTTCACTTGGGGAAGCTGCTTTTTATTTTCACCGAGTTTTCCTAGTAATCACCAAGACATTCTCTTAAATTTTCATTTTAACTGATGAGTGTTGTGGAGCAGTAGGCTAAGCCCCCACCTCAGACACCCACAAACCATATTGGAGTCCCTGGTCTCACTTGAGACTTTCTTGTGCTTCCAATGCAGCTTCTTGCTAATGCATCATGGAGGCAGCAGTTGATGACTCAAATACTTGGGTCTGTATTACCCATGACAGAGACCCGGATGGAGTTCATGGCTCCTAACTATGACCTGTCCTAGCCGTGCCTGCTGCAGACATTTGGAGAAAGAATTAACCAACAGAAGATCTCTCTCTCTCTCTTTCTCCCACTCTCTCTGCCTTTGTATTTCTCTATGTCATTCAGACTTTAAAGTAAGCAAATAAATATTTCTAAAAATTGTGCTTTGAAACAATTACTGGATCCAGATAATTTATGATCAAAACATTAACAAAGTTACACATTTTGTGGTTTATTTACTTAAAATAAAATGAAAATTTGCATGTGGTAAGATGATACTGTAAGTAATGGAATGTAGAACAAAGAGTACTTATTTGAATTAAAATGTTGGCTTTGCTTCTTATTGGATGTATGATACTGATCAATTTGGTTAAACTTTCTGAACAATGAATTATCAGAAAGCTCTCTGTCACTTTGAACATGGTATGCGTTCATAGCAAATCAGTATTATAATATGATATAACACGGTGTAGCTTTCTACCTCTTTTTCACATACTTTTCATGAATTTGTATACTTCTTTATCGCATATAAATTTTTCAAGAATATTGTAAATTTTCAATAGTAATGCTTATTGTTCTGATATGTAATTAAGGAAAGTAAATACAGTAACAACGAAGAGGATATATGTATCCATTTAAATTTATAGAGTGACTCTTTGGTATATATTAATTTATATTAAAGTTTATGGTAACTAATGGCAAGCTTATCATCAAATTTTTAAATGCTCATATTGAAAGTGATAATAGAGGGGCTGGCGCTGTGGCACAGTGGGTTAACGCCCTGACCTGAAATGCTGGCATCCCATATGGGCACCGGTTCAAGACCCAGCTGCTCCACTGCTAATCCAGCTCTCTGCACTAGCCTAGGAAAGCAGTAGAAGATGACCCAAGTCCTTGGACCCCTACACACACAAGGGAGACCAAGAAGAAGCTCCTGGCTCCTGGCTTTGGATTGGCACAGCTCCAGCTGTTGCGGCCAATGGGAAGTGAACCATTGGATGGAAAATCTCTCTCTATCTCTTGCTCTGCCTCTCCTCTCTCTGTGTAATTCTGACTTTCAAATAAATAAATAAATCTTAAAAAAGTGATAGTAGAAATTGAAATTCTTTTTTAACATTTTATGTATTTATTTATATATTTGAAAGTCAGAGTTACAGTTAGAAGGAGAGACATAGAGAGAGGGAGAGAGATCTTTCTTCAGCTGGAACAATTTTCAGATGGCCACAGTGGCTGGGGATGGGCCAGACTGAAGTTAGGAGCAAGGAGCTTCTTCCAAGTCTATGATGTGTGTATCAAGGGCCCAAGTACTTGGGCAGTCCTCAGCTGCTTTTTCCAGGCCATTAGCAGGGTTCTCGATCAGAAGTAGAGCAGCTGAGACAAGAACCCTCACACATATGGGATGGGAGCCTAGGAGGCAGCAACTTTACCCACTACACCATAACGTCATCCCCAAATTGAAACTCTTCAAAATTACATTAGTAAAAGGTTTCTCAGCAATTTTGAGTGTCATTCAATATGACGCCTATTCCTTTGTAACATAATTATTTTTCAGAAGTAAACAATTCAATGGAAGAAAACGTTATATATCTTAACATTATCATGTTAATATATTAAAGTCATGATTCAAATATGATTATTAAAATAATATAATAGTCATACTTTAAAATGTTTCATAAATTTTATTTCATTCAATTAGAGATATAATTTAATCAATGTGATGTAAATGTTTTTGTGATTATAATTTTTCTATGAAACTCTAAGTGTAAGGTAATAAGTATTCTGGCGAATTGTAATTCTGTCAATGAAGAATGATATTCTGACATGTGAAGTAAACAACTAAAGTTGAAAACTTTAATTTTTTTAAAGTGTTTCTATTGTTCTTTATATTAGGAGATTTATTTTTACTAATAAAATGACAATTGAAAGAAAATCTGCTTTCTCTAACTTTAAAAAAATTCATTAACACAAATACTATATATTGCACAAAATCGAAATGTAGCTACTGTGAAATGGATTTTTCTTAGAAGTTCTTTTTTAGGAATGGCATTGTATTTGTATATAAAGGGTATTGATTTTTGTATGTTAAAATATAGCCTGCTGCTTTACTAAGCTCTTTTAGGAGTTACAATAGTCTCTCAGTGGGACCAGGCTCTGTGCTGTGGCCTGGGAAAGCAGTGGAAGATGGGCCAAGTCCTTGGGACCCTGCACCCACGTGGCAGCCCTGGAAGAAACTCCTGGCTCCCGGCTAAAGATCAGCGAAGCTCTGGCCATTGCAATCAATTGTGGAGTGAACCAGCAGAAGGATGATCTCTGTGCCTCTGCCTCTCCTTCTCTTTCTGTGTAACACTGACTTTCAAATAAATAAATTCATCTTATATAAAAAAGCCAAAATTAACAAATAAGATTGCATCAAGCTGAAAAGCTTCTGCACTGCAAAAGAAACACTCAGCAAAGTGAAGAGGGAAACAGCAGAATGGGAGAAAATATTTGCAAACCATGCAGATGATAAAGCATTAATATCCTGGATCTATAAAGAGCTGAAGAAACTCAAGAACAACAAAACAACCAATCCAGTTAAGAAATACACAGGGACTTGAACAAGCATTATTTTCAAAAGAGTAAATTCAAACGGCCAACAGACACATGAAAAAATGTCCAGGATCACAAACCATCAGAGGAATGCAAATCAAAACCACAATGAGGTTTACCTCACCCAAGTTAGAAATGGCTCTCATGTGGAGATCAATAAACAACAACAAATGCTGGTGAGTATGTGGGAAAAAGCTACCCGAATTCACTGTTGATGCTAATGTAAACTAGTTTAGCCAGTGTGGAAGATAGTATGGAGATACCTAAGAAAAGCTGAACATAGACCTACCATAAGCCCCAGCCATACCACTACTGGGAATTTACCCAAAGGAAATAAAATCAGCATATGAAAGAGTCATTGGCACCCCTAGGTGTTTTGTAGCTCAATTCACAAAAATTAAGATATGGAGAATGTCCCATCACCTAAAGATTGGATAAATAAATCATGGTATGCACTATGGAATGCACTATGGAATACTACACAGTGGTAAAACATGACATCCTGTCTTTTGCAACAAAATGGATGCAACTGGAAACCATTAATCTTAGTGAAATAAGATAATCCAAAAAAACACAAATGGCATGTGCTCCCCTGATCTGTAGTAACTAGTAGAGCACTATTTAAGTGCTTAACTAGCTAGTCTATAGAAGTAAAATTGATCCTTTGAGATGTGATGCGATGATTTTTAACAGCCTGTGCCTTGACTGCAGAGGAACAGTGTTCTTCTTTTTTTTTTTTCTTTACTTCATACTATTTGTTGAATTCTTCACTTACTATAGGGTTAATCTTATGAATATAAAGTCATGAAAATCAATCTACATAAAAATAAGAATGGTAATCAAAGAGGGAAGAGGAAAAAGTGTGGGAATGTAAGCAGGATGGAGGAGAGTGGGAAGAATCACTGTGTTCCTAAATTTGTATATGTGAAATGCAAGAAGTTTGTATACCTTAAATAAAAGTTTTCTAGGTAAAAAAAAGAAAAAAATTAGGAAATTTCTATTATGTTGCTTGCTTAAATTGATTTCAAATTTATATTTAATTAGTCTATACTTGATGTGATTGCTTTTAATAATTTATTCCGATATCAAATTATACAATACTTATGGGAAGATAGTCCTATCAATCCATTCCCTACCAAGCTGAATATTATTATCTTAAATTGTCAGGTTGTCTTTTTTTCTAAAACAATGTACATTATACTTCTGATACCACTGACAGGGCAAGGCATTAATTAGGTCCAGCTGATTTTCACTTTGAACTAGCAGCTGAAACCTTGCCCACAAACAATAGAACAGTTAAAACTCTCTCAACTATAAAATATGCAATGCTGCAAAACAAATACTGGTAAAAGTATTTTCCATTTATGCTGACATGGCATTTTAGTTTTTTGTTTCTTTGATATTATAAATTTAATTTATACTGACTTTCTATCATTAGATTCTGTGTTTTTGAGAATAACTGGGCTATTTTTATTTATCATGTTATCCCTAGTTCAGAGATTTGCATAAGTAAGTGCTTAACTTATTATTAAGAATGAATAAAAACAATTTTCAAATTTTCACTGGAGTCTTCCTTTCCCCTTCTTACTTTACGAAAATATTCACCTACTGTATCCTCATAAGACAAATGCATTCAGATTAACTGCAAAATTATGAAAATTTGTCAAGGATATAGTATATATATTCTGTTTTCTATACACTTCATTGTAGAGACGACTGTCATTCAAGATTCAACATAACCCTTTATAATCACTTTTATCATGTTTCCTAAATACTTTCGTCTTCGGTTAGTTTTGCAGAAAGAAATTGGTTTTGATATTTGTTGTCATTGGAACAGCATTTCTCATTAGAAGAAAATTGAGAATGTCAATGCGAAGTAAAAAGTATATTCACAAAGATTTCACGTCTACCACTTTCTCTTCCAAATAAAATATTTTTCTTCTTTTTGCAAACCGTAGGTACTACAA
The DNA here is from genome assembly GCA_949820135.1 of Sylvilagus floridanus. Classification (NCBI taxonomy): domain Eukaryota; kingdom Metazoa; phylum Chordata; class Mammalia; order Lagomorpha; family Leporidae; genus Sylvilagus; species Sylvilagus floridanus. Next base: position 27,750,418 of record OX463236.1, on the reverse strand, counting down.
TGTGTGCAAGAGATTCTGAGAGTCGTCTGCTCATCCATCTGTACACTTACTTCTAGGGCTTGCCATTTTAAACTATTAGTGCCTATTTCATAGTTCTATTCTCTACCTGCTCCCCTTTTCTTGATTGACATTTCAAGTTCTGTAAGCCTCTCTTGATGGCTTTATCTGCAGATTATTCCAGACCAATATTAATGAGTTAAGCCCCATTCTTGCAAATGCAAAACTGTTTTTCTTCTGGAGAAGCACACGAGGTATCATAAGTGTTAATATTTCACCAAACATACGACAACACAGCAAACATGCCACAACTAAGGCTTCATAGTCTCTTGGGTTAAAGTAATATTATCACTTCATTTGTCTTTGTAAAATTTCTTTGTTCAGTTTCCACAGAAGAGTTTTACATAGAATTTTCTAATCGCAGATAATAAAATCCAGAACAATATTTACAATATTTACATTTTCATCTTTTGAACAAGTTTATATAAGATTTCATGATACCAGAGAAGGTAAAATCAGAACCAAATTGGCTGGGTGAAGAAGACAGCTTCAACATACATCATTTTTTCAAAATGTCCTTAAACATCATTGATCACTATCTTGTATTGCTTGGATAACAACAATGTCTTCTGTGGACGTTTCATATTTCAATAAAATGAGGTCCTCTTAGATAATAATTAGTTTTATATTTGAAAATGAAAGGAGAGCTTCCTGATATGTAGTCTAATATACAACCTATGATTATTCCTGTAAGTAGATATAAATTATTTCTATGTTATTGGTATGAATCTCTATATTAATATAATTCTTATTTCCTCAAGCAACAGCATTGCTACAAGACTAGCAGTCCAAACAACCAGTTAGCATCAAATTTAAATTGCTTAATAGGATATCATAAAGAATATTATACATCAATAAAATGTAATATATAGTGCTTATAAAATGGATTGATCTATTTATATTTACAGGATTCAATGCAAACTTAACCAGAATACCAATGACATTCTTCACAGAAACCTGAAAAGAAAAACACTAAAATTTGTATGTAGACAGAAAAAAAATTCTAAAAAATTAAAACAATGTTAAATAAAAAATATAAAGCTGGAGGCATCACAATGCATGACTTCAAAACAAACTACAAAGCTGGATTACCCAAATTAGCATGGTACTGGCATAAAAAGTACACACAGAACAACACCACCGGAAAGAGAACACAGAAATAAAACCACAGTCAACTGATTTTTGGCAAGGACACCAAGAACACATATTGGAGAAAGGACAGTGTCTTCAACAAAATATGTTAGGGAAAATTGATATACACATACAGAAGAACGCAAGGAGAATCTTGTCTCACCATATAAAAAAACTCAAAAATGGTGAAAAATTTAAATACAAGACATGAAACTATTAAACTACTGGAAGAAAATAGAAACACTTCAGGCTATCAGTTTAGATAAAAACATTTGGGGTAAGACATCACAAGCACAGGCAAAAATCAGGAATTGATATATAGGATTATATCAAACTCAATGGTTTCTGAAATGCAAAGGAATCTACCAACAGAGTAAAGAGACAACACAGAATTACAGAAGATATTTGCAAGTTGCTCACTCAAACGTGATTAATGTCCAGAATACATAAGGCATTCATACAGGTCAATAGAGAAAAGTAAATAACAGTAACCTAGTTTAAAATGGGCAATTGAAGGGAATACATATTCCTCAAAAGAAGTAAAAAAATGACCAACAAGTATATTGTAAAATGGTATACATCACTAAAGCTCACAGAAATACAGTTCTAAACCACAATGACAGGGGCAGGCATTTGGTGGGACATTTAGGATGCATCCCATATCAGAGTGCTTGGACTGTGTACCTGATCCACTTCTAATTCCACCTTCCCTAACCTGTACACCCTGGGAAGTGGCAGGTGATGGTAAGGGAGATCTTGATTGGTTTCTGGGCTCATGTCTTCAGTGTGCCCCAGTCTCAGCTATGGCAATTATGTGAGAAGTTAACAAGCATATGCAAACTCTTCCTCTCTCTCCCTTCTCCTATCTCCCTTTCAAATAAATAAATTTTAAAACATTTTAAAAGACACTTTGACATTATTTTAAATAAGTTATAATTATTATAATCAAGAGGATTTTTAAAAACTACAAATATAGGCAAGAATACATATAAAGGGGACCATTCATACACTGTTGACTGGAACTCTTTGAACTAATAAAACCTATATGGACGGCATAAAAGTTTACAAATCAAAACAAAACAAATTATAAATAGAACGATCATATGATCCAGCAATTGGACTCCCAAAGGAAAAGAAATCAGTCTGCAGAAGAAATATTTGCACTGATATTTTTATGGCAGAAGTATTCACAAAGCCAAGATTCGGGATTGATGTAGGTGTTTGTTGATAGATGAATGGAAACAGAAAGAATAGCATATAAACATGGAGTACTATTCTACCATAAAGTCTAGGAATGAACCTGGAGGTCCTTATGTTGAGTGAAATAAGTAGGATTCAGGTACACAATATCTGATGATCTCACTTATTTGAGGAAGAATTAAAAAGTTGACATAATAGAAGTTAAGATTAAAACAGTGGTCACCAGAGAATAAGGGAGGGGTGAGGCAAGTTTGAGAGCAGAGGGTTAATAGTTTATTGTCAACTTTTCATCAACATTTGAAAGTATCTGATACTGAATACTTATGATAGGAAAAAATTCAGTTTGGCTTACAGTTTTGGAGATTTACAATCAAACATTGGGCAGGGCCTATTGATTCTGCTAACTAGTGAATCTGGAAAATATCAGTGGGGAGCATGATTAGAGGCACAATTGGATAGGAAACATAGTGGCTAAGCTAATTTAGTTTATAGAACCAGTCCTCTTGTGAAAACTAGCTTCCTAGGACATGCATTCTCTTACTGGATCTATATCCTAAACAGCAAAATTTCATTATGTTTCTACCTTTTGTTATAATTAATTTATGACTTTGGAGATTAAAGTTCCATGAGTTTGGTAGCCAAAACCGATTTAACCATTGCAATGGGTACAGGGTTGCAGTCAGAGAAATAACTTGTAATGTTCTATAACATAGTAGGATAACTGTGGTTAACAACAATTAATTTTCTAGAACAAATGAGAAATAGGATTTTAGATGTTCCTAGAACAAAGAAATGATAAATATGTGATATGTTAGATATAAAAATAATTCTGGGTCAGCACTGTGGTGTAGAAGGTAAAGCTGCTGCCTGCAGTCCCAGAATCCCATATGGGCGCTGGTTCAAGTTCCGGCTGCTCAACTTCTGATGCAGCTCTCTGCTATGGCCTGAGATAGAAATAGAAGATGGTCCAAATCATTGGGCCCCTGGAACTCTGTGGGAGACTCAAAAGAAACTCTTGGTTCCTAGCTTTGGACCAGCCCTGCTCCTACCACAGTGACCATTTGGGGAGTGAACCAGAGGATGGAAGACCTCTCTCTCTTTGCCTCTGCCTCTGCCTCTCTATAACTCTGCCTTTCAAATAAATAAATAAATATTTTAAAAATAATTCTGTTGTTCTGATGTGATCATTACACGGAGTGTACTTGCATTTAAACTTCGCACTGTACTTAATAAATATGTATAATTATTGAATGTCATGTAAAATAATATTTAAGTCAGTAAAGCTTTCGATATTGTGCTGATATACATGAGTTAAGTACTCCTCATTGAAAATGGAATATTTATGCTCTTTATTGTCTATTTTTACAATAATTCTGAGAACCAGTTGTTAGTACTATTTAAAGATATAAAAGAATAGTAAGTGTAAGTATTTGATGCAGCAGTTAAGACACTTCCTGAGATGCCCACATCCTGTTTCAAAGTGCCTGAGTTTGTGTCTCAGATCCACTTCAAATTCCTGCTTCTTGCTAAAGCCCGTGCTAGAGGCACAAGAGAAAAACTTAGATTGAGGAGTAAACTAGCTGATGAAAGATTCTCTCTCTCTCTCTCTTCCACTTTCACTCCCACTTTACCTCTAGTTGTCTCTTCCTATTAGTAAAAAATAAATAAGTAAAAAATTAGGAATTACATGGAAGAATAATGAGAAAATAATACATTTTCATTGTAGCAATGATTGGATTAGAACTTAGGAACTATAAACCCCATCAAAATATTTTACCAGTATGCAATAATATATAAAAGTCATCATTTTTGGTATGCACAAATGCAAACACCATTGGAAATTCCAGAAGCTATTCCTCCACCTCACTAAGTTCAATAATATAAATTTTAACTTTTAGCAGATGAACAAACTCTAGAGACATGCAGTACAATGACGTCTTATTGTTAACAATTTTGTGGTGTGTATTTAAATTTTTAAAGGATAGATCTTTGGTTAAGTGTTGTTACAGAAACAAAAAAAATCAAATCAGAGGCAAAGAGAATGTCAATTATTTATTAATTGTTTATCTTAGAAGTTTTTCTACTTGAGAATAAAAACTATGGATACCCTCAATTAAAAAAGCAAAATGGACCTTCATTATATATGATATGAGTTCAAAAAGTTCATCGACTATAAGAATAGAAGAGAATTTTGAGACTAATTTGACTAGCTGATTGAGATATTCAGATCCTGTATTGGAATGCCTGAGTTTGAATCCCAGATCTGCTCCTGGTTCCGGCTTCCTGAGACTGTGTACTACAGTAAGCAACTCTAGTCGTTCATTCCTGCTATTTGTGTGTGAGGCTTGGATTCAGCTGGCCCAGCCTCACTCGTAGAGGACATTTGAGAAGTGAAGCAGAGGATGCAATGATGCTCTCTCTTTACCATATTAATTAACAATATGATTTTGGTGCAAAAAAATTGAAATCCATGCACAAATTCTCCATAATTCACATTTCATATGAACTTTTTGAAGACCCTTTGTAGATGTAGATGTGCTATGTTCTCATTTCAAGGAGTAGCCTCATTCTATCAATATTTCAGAAATATTCAAATATTTTCTTAAATTAGATTACTTTTATGAAAATAATCAATTAGTTTCTACAAACTCATCAGGAGAAAAATGATTGGGAATTTTGTTGGTCTTTTATATAGTCATATATCCTCTTTTCTCTAAAAACTTATTTTTTTATTTATTCAAAAGGCAGAGCAACAGAGAAATAGAGGGAGACACTGTGTGTGTGTGTGTGTGTGCGTGTGTGTGTGTGTGTGTGTGAGAGAGAGAGAGAGAGAGAGAGAGAGAGAGAGAGAAAGAGAGAGAGAGGAGGATTTTCCATCTACCGGTTCATTCCTGAAATGGGACAACCATAAAGACTATGTCAGAAAAGCCTCCAAGTCACAATTCTTAATTATATTAATTTAATATTGTTTAAAAAGTCAGAAGTATTTGAAATTCCTCTTTGTATACTTATCATACCTACCTAATTTCAAAACTGAAAAATATAAATTTAATAAATAAGGAAAATTGATACCTTCTAGCTTAATCCTGGCATTCAATAATATTTTTGAAATATCATTATTATAGTACAATATTAAAGATAATTCCTCATATAGCTGATAAAAATAGCCATATATACAATGACTTGGGCAATTTACATGGGTGAATTTCTTTAAAAAACGCTTTGGCATAATGTTGAATTTGAAAATTAACTTGCTTATGATATAGAAGCTTTGTGATTTTTCCAAAATTCATTTCATTAAAAATACTAAATGGATATTATTTCATCCAATTAAATAGCTTCAAACAATAGGATATTAGAATTTTTAAAATTGAATTAGATCAACGGTTGTTGGAAGAAAGATAACATGACTCCAACTGCCCACTCTTCAAGTAGGTTGAGAGAAAAGGTAATTGATATGTATTCTATGATTATGTTAAACGTGAACAGAGCAACTTTACTCAAGATAAGGACAGAACATGATTTCTAGAATCTGGAAAGTCTGCGTATTCTCTCTCTCGGATATCCAACTAATGGCTCTCACTCTTCCAGTATGTAACAAAATGCAAGTGCCCTTCAAATAGCCCTCTAAACCATGATCAGTGAGGTGTTATACACTGTGTCTCAAGAGATATTGTAACAGACTTTAAGGATGAAGAAACAGAGAATGAATTTCAGATGTGGGATTAAGGGAATATTAATATAATATAAATTCACCATCTGTGCTAAATTCCAGCTAAATTGATGCTGGTCAGTATAATTGAATTCCTTTTCTCATGGGCTCATACATTTATAATTGATATAGCTATCCGTTAAAATATACACGTGAAGGGATGTAACAGGATGGCGGGTCAGTAAGATGCTCCAATGGCCATCCCCCCACAGACACTGAATTTTGAGCTGAAACCCAAGTTCTAACTCATCTTCCCAAGTGCTACAGAACCCAGCTAAGAAACCACGGTACATTGTTTATGTACAATAGTAAGGGAAGTTTCATTGAAAAAAACAGGAAGAAAATAGTTGTCACCCTTCCTCAAACTCCAAGAAGCCTAACATCTTCTGCTAAGAGAAGGGAAAGGGAATTAAGCTGTACTTAGCCTTGAATCCCAGCACCAGACCCACAGAAATTAAATTCAAAGTCAGACAGGGCCCAATTGCCCTTTTTCTCAAGCCAGTAATTTCAGACTAAGCATGTGTACTCTCCATAGCAAGGTATTCAGGGAAGTGCTTCTAACCTTCTCCCAACCTCTAGAAGAAAGTGGAGCAAGATTCCAACTCACAGGAAGAATGGCAGAAAAGAGAGTTTAGTTCCTTGTTTTTAGCTCAGACTCAAACATAGCACAATAAAATCCAGCATCTGATAAAGCCCAAAGACATCTACCACAAAGCCAGTGTTCACAGATGGAACTTGTAGAATTGCCCTGGAATCAGAGAGAGACTCACACTCCAACGGGACATTCTCATTTTGGTGTGTATCAATGCTAACTTCACAAAGGCTTAGTATGCACATCCAAGTTTGTACAGAGCCTAGTGATTGTGAGCCCCAGGTGTGACCTATCTGGTGCCCGCCTCAGCTCCTGAGGGACCAGCTACCTTAAGCACCCCATTTCCAACATTGAGCAGATGAAAAGGAAACGTATGACCATATTGGGAGTCAGCACGAATCTGTTAAAACCCAACATTGAGAAGATTCGAAAAGTCCATATCTCCCAGACCATGCACACAGATGGAGCCTCTGGTTATACCCTAGTGCAAAATAGGGTTCTTCAGTCCAATTTGATTAGTTGTATATCCTAGCTAGCATCACCTGTGACTGGTAGGTTTAGTATTGAGGTAGGATTCCACTTCAGCAGCAGACAAAACATAGAAAGAGGGATTTTTGTCCCCAGGCTACACTAGTCTTGGTAGGATGTATACTCTAGCTGTGATCTACACCATGGAATTGGTGGCCACAGAATTAGGCATCTGGGCTATCCCAGCCCTAGGAATCAACACATAGTGAGGGATTACTGCTTTTTATAAATTTCTCTTTTTCATTCTGAACTGCATATCAACTGCAAATTTGGAGCAAATCTGAGCTTGATGAATATTATAATGCAGAAGCAGTGAAAACAGACAAACAAAAACACCAAAGAACACCTATGGCAAACCTCAACCTGAGGAATCATCTAATACTAAAGTACCAGAATTGTCCAAAGGCTGCTATTAACCACAGATTGCTTAGAATTTCCAGAAGGACAACCACAAATGAAGTGAGATTACTATAACTAATTCATTGTACAGAGAGTGTTGTACATCAGCAAGCATCAAGAACTTCTAGAAAACCATGATCTCATCTAACCATAAAATAGAAAAGAAACCAACTGTAGAGGAACTTAAATTTTTAAGTGCTTTGAAAGAAAATTTTGAGATAAATGCTTTAGGAAACAAAACCAACTTTAAGAGAACACAGATAAGCAATTATTCCCCTGAGACACTTGATGGAGAGATGGAAGTAATAATAATAATAATAATAATAACCATAAATTCCTGCACTACAAAGTACACAAAACAAAATTTAAAAATACAATAGAATTTTGTTGATAATATTTGTATCTATGTTATTCATGAAATAGGCCTGTAGGTTTCTTTTTTTTTATTTTTAGTATTGGTATGAGAATGATGCTGACCTTGTAAGAAAAGTAGGCAGTTTTATCCTATTCAGTTTTTTGAATTTGTTTGAAAAAACTGGAATTAATCCCTCATGTTTTGTCAAATTTAGTAGTAAAACTATCAGGCCCCAGACTTTTCCTTGATGGGACTTTTAACTACTACTCCCATCTTGTTGCACGTCATGGGTCTGTTTAGAATTCTGTATTTTATTTAGTCTTGGTAGGTTTTATGTATTAAGGGACTTATCCATTTATTTTTGACTTTCCAATTTGAATCCATACCACATCAAAAAGTTCACATGATCTGTGTGGGTACAAACTGATGAAATCTTTACTTAGTATACACTGAATCAATCTTCTGTATATAAAGATAATTAAAAATGAAAAAAAAAATCTTGGTGTTAAATTGGAAATTGCATAGAAAATTAATCAATTTTAAAAAATATATCATGTAGGATCTCTGTCCTTAATGTGCTATACATTGTGAATTAATACTATAACTAGTACTCCAACAGTATTTTTCACTTTGTGTTGCTATGTGAGGGCAAACTGTTGAAATCTTTACATAATATATACTAAACTGATCTACTGTAAATAAAGAGAATGGAAAATGAATCTTGATGTGAATGAAATGGGAGAGGGAGTGGGAAAGGGGAGGGTTGAGGGTGGGAGGGAAGTTATGGGGGGAGGGGATGCCATTGTAATCTATAAGCTGTATTTTGGAAATTTATATTCTTTAAATAAAAGTGTTATAAAAAATAAAAAAAGAACATGCAGTTAAACATAAAAAAAAAAGTTCACATGATCAAGCAGAATTTATCCTAGATATGCAGAGGTGGTTCAGCATTTGAAAATCAATAAACATCATAAATCAACAAAATGAAGAACATAAACCATTTGGTCATCTCAATAGATATAGATAAAGCTTTAGATAAAATTCTATATTCTTTCATGATTTAAAAAAAAAAAAACCTCCACAAATTCGTCATAGAAGGAACATACTAGCAGTAAGCACTGTGGTATAATAGGTAGAACTGACATCACACACAGGTAATGGTTCAAGTCCTAACTGCTCCACTTCTGATCCAGCTTCCAACTAATGTCCTGGGAAACAATGGAGGATGGCCCAAGTGCTTGGGCCCCAGTAGCACATAGGAGACACAAAAGAAGCTCTTTGCCTCTGGCTTCTAATCAGCCCAATCCAGCTGTTGCAGCCATTTGGAGAGTGAACCACTTGTTGGAAGACCTATCTCTCTCTGTCTCTCCCTCTCTCTATCTATAACACTGAATCTCAAATCAATAAATTTATCTTAAAAAAACCAAGGTACACCCTTCAAAATTATAAAAGGTATACATTAGAGAACAATGGCCGATCTACTGAATAGGGAAAAGTTTCAAGCCTTTCCCCTCATGCCTGGAACAAGTCAAGGATGCCCATTTTCACAACTCTTATTCAGTTAGTACTGGAAGTATTAGCAAGAGCAATTACGGAAAGAAAGCATCAAATTTGGAAAGGAGGAAGTAAAAATACTCATATTGGCAGGATAAGATGTTGTACATGGAAAAACCTAAACAGTCCACAACAAAACTATTAAAACTGAGAAACCAATTCAGTAAAGCTGCAGTTTACAAACACACACACACACACACACACACACACACACACACACCAAAGTAGCTTTTTATATGTTAATGATGAATTCCATGAAGGAGAAATCAAAAAAGAAATTCCATTCATAGTAGCCAGAAAAAAAAAAAAATCAAATGTCTAGGAATGAATTTAACCAAAGAAGTGTAAGATCTCTACAATGAAATTTTAATACATTAATTAAAGAAATAGCCTGCACCACAGCTCACTAGCCTAATCCTCCACCTTGCAGCACCAGCACACCGGGTTCTAGTCCCGGTCGGGGTGCCGGATTCTGTCCCTGTTGCCCCTCTTCCAGTCCAGCTCTCTGCTGTGGCCCGGGAGTGCAGTGGAGGATGGCCCAAGTGCTTGGGCCCTGCACCCACATGGGAGACCAGGAGAAGCACCTGGCTCCTGATCAGCATGGTGTGCTGACCGCACCACGCCAGCCACGGCGGCCATTGGAGGGTGAATCAATGGCAAAGGAAGACCTTTCTCTCTCTATCTCTCTCATTATCCACTCTGCCTGTCAAAAAATAAAAATTAAAAAAAAAAAGAAATAACCAAGGACACAAAAAAGAGAAAGCTACTCCTTTCTCATGGATTGGAAGAATTAACGTGATTAAAATGTCTAGACCACCTAAAGTAATCTGCAGATTTGGTATAATTGATATCAAAATACCACTGACATCTTTAAATAACTAGGGAAAAAACCTAAAGTTCATAGGAAATCATAAAAGACCCAGCAGAGCCAAAGTAATCCTGAGCAAATAATTAAATAAATAAATACTAAAACAAGATCAAGGCATCTCTATAGCTGAGTTCAAAGTACACTACAAACCTATAGTAATTATAGCAACATATTACTGGCATAAAAACTGAAACATAGTTCATTTTGAACAGAATACAGAGTGTCCAGCAGTAAATTCATATCTATACAGTTAACTGATTTGACAAAAGTACTAAACAACACATTGGAAAAATCTCTTCATTAAATGGTGCAGATAAATCTAGATGTATATATGCAAAAGTATGAAGTCAGATCCCTACTTCTCACCATATACCAACATCAACTCAAGATGGACCAAAGACTAAATTTAAGACCTGAAACTATGAAATTGCAGGAATGAAATATACGAGAAATACTTCAAGACATCGGCGTAGGTATAACTTCTTGGTTAAGTCCCTTGAAATACAGGCAACAAAAGAAAAACTAGACAATGGGATTATATCAAACTCACAAGCTCCTGTGTATCACAGGGGACAATCAATAGAGTGAAGATATGCACTACAGAATGTGAAAGAGTTTTGCAAGCTAGCTCTCCAACACAAGATTAATATCCAAAATATATCAGCAACTCAAAATACTTAGTCCAAAAAAACATCCCTCTAGTTAAGAAATGGGCAGTTCTTGGGGCCAGTGCTATTCCTTAGTAGCTAAGTCTCTGCCTACAACTGCAGCATCCCATGTGGGTGCCAGTTCATGTCCCAGGTGATCCACTTTTTTTTTCCAGCTCCCTGCTATTGGCCTGGGAAATCAGTGGAAGAAGGCCCAAGTTCTTGGGCTCCTGCACCTGTGTGGGAGACCCAGAAGAAATGCCTTGCTTTGACTTCATATTGCTTCAGCTCCTGCCTTTCAGACCATTTGGGGAGTGAACCAAAGGATGAGAGACCTCTCTCCCTGTGTGTCTCCCATGCTCTGTAACTTTTCCTCTCATAAATAAACTTTACAAAAACAACAGAAAAGATATGGACAATTCTCAAGAGAAGAAACACAAATGACCAACAAATACATGAACAAAGAGGTCACGATCACTATACATCAGGGAAGTACAAATCAAGATCACAATAGATATCACCTCACCTCTGTTAGAATAGCTATTATCCAAAACACAGAGAGCAACAAATGGTGGTAAGGATGTGGAGAAAAGGAAACATTTACACATTTTGGGTAGGAATGTTAATTAGTGCATCCAGTGTAGAAAACAGTATGGAGATTTCTTTAAAAACTAGAAATACACCTGCCATATGATCCAGTAATTCCTCTATTGGGTATATACAACAACAATGTTTATAACAGCATTGTTGATTATAGCCTAAATGTGTAATCGACCAAGGTGTCCATCATCAGATGAATAATGAAAATTATATATGTGTGTGTGTATATATATATATATATATATACAAACACAATGAAATGTATGGTTAATAGATACACAGAATGCAATATTATCCAACTGTGATGAAAATGAAACTCTAGCATTTGCATCAAAATGATTACAATTGAAGGGCCTAATGCTGAGTGAAATAAGCTATATCATATATTCTCCCTTTTATGTGGGAACTAAAATTTTCTTTTTTAAAAGATTTATTTATTTGAAAGGCAGAATTACAGAGAGGCAGAGGCAGAGGCGGAGTGAGATCTTCCATCCACTGGTTCACTCCCCAAGTAGTCGCAAAGGCCTGTGCTGGGCCAATCCGAAGCCAGGAGCCAGGAGCCTCTTCCAGGTATTCCATGTGGTTGCAGGGGCCCAACCAGTTGGGCCATCTTCTACTGCTTTCCCAGGCCATAGCAGAGAGCTGGATAGGAAGAGGAGCGGCCGGGACTTGAACGGGTACCCATACGGGATACCAGCACTGTAGGTGGTGATTTTTACCAGCTATGCTATTGTGCCAGCCCCGGGGGGAGCTAAATTTTTTTTAAACTGAGAGAGATGCCTTTGTGTATCAATTTTGCTACAAATACAGTGTTTGTCAAACTTTGTTTCAGATATTTGCTAAACAAATTTTTAAAAATATATAGTACTATAGTTTAAAAATCTGAAATGTTAAAGAATGAGCACTACATAAATAATATGGCATTTCAAAATTTTAGAATATTCAAAGTATTTTAGTACAAGTACAAATTTCTTTATAAGTAATTCTCTTTTTGTTGCTAATTTTCCATCTTTATAATCTATGTCCTGCTGCTATAATTTAAAAATAGTTTCTAGTAACCAAAGAAAAAAAACTTTAAGCCTCATGGTAGCTACAAAGAAACCTATAATGAGCTTTCAAAAAAATAATGAGCAAAAAATCAAAACACACTACTAGAGAAAAATGACATAATGACAAATGAGTACTGTTACACAGAAAAAGTAAAAGGGGGGAATGGAAGGTGGTAGTGAAGGGTTGAGGGAGAAATGGGAAGAGGTTGAATAACGGGTACTAAGCTCTGGTAAGTACTAATAAGTTCTGGGGTTCTGTTGCACAGTAGAATGTGTGCAATAATGTACTACACTTGTTGTCATTAATGAAATCAGAAGAGAGGTATTGTAGGCAAGAGGTTAAGTTGTGCATGAGACATTCGCATTCTGTATCAGAGTGCTGGCTTGTCCTAGCTATTCCACTTCAGATTCATCATCCTGCTACTGTACCAGGGGCACGTGCTAACTGTCCCAAGTAGTAGGATGTCTATTACCCATGTAGGAGACCCAGATGGAGTGTCAAGATGCTGAATTTAGCCTGGCCCTGCCCCAGCTATTGTGGGCATTTAGGGAGTGAATAAGTGGCTCAAAATCAGTCTCTCTCTCTCTCTCTCTCTCTCTCTCTCTCTCTCTCTCATTCACTCTTGCTCTCTTTCTCTACACACATTACTAATAATGACACCATTTATATTGGATTAAGACCCTAATCTATTCCAGTGTGATCTCATCTTAACTAACTACATATAAAATAACTCAGTTCTAGGGGCCAACATTGTGGCCTAGTGGGTTAAGCTACGGCCTGCAGCAGTAGCATCCCTTATAGGCAGGGGTTCAAGTCCTGACTTCTCCACTGTGGATCCAGTTCCCTGATAATGTTCTTGGAAAACAGTCAAAGATGGCTCCATTGCTTAGCCTCTGCACCCAAGTTGGAGATCCTAAGAAGCCTCTTGGCTCCTGGCTTTGACCTGGCCCAACTCTGGCCTTTGTAGCCTTTTAGAGGTTGAACTAGCACATGGCAGGGGTTGGGCCAGGAGCCTGAATCTCCATCTCGGTCATCCACATGGGTGGCAGGTACAGGTACATTTGCAGGAAGCTGGGTGAGAAGCTAAGCAACTGGGCCTACATTGCAGACAGTGGGCCAACCACTGTGATACAATGTCATTCTAAGCATCTGTTTTCTGAGTTTAAGTTTGTGTTGGTTTTCTCCTTAATGGTATCTATTTTTTCTTTGTTTTTGTATTTTTTATTTGAATTGTTTTTTCATATTCTCTTGAGAACAGTTTCTTTCTAGTACATAATTGTTTTTCTTATGGAGTCAGGCACATTTGATTATGAAATTGCATTCCTTGCTTTTTGAATGAATTCTGTGGACTGTATTTTTCTTTATTAATTTTGTGAAACTGGTGTGCCTTACTAAGTTTCAAGGTCAATAGCATGTTCTCATCACTTCAGCACAATACAAGGCATACTTGTGTTTACCTCTGTTTTACCCCATTGAGATTGTGCTTTGGGTAAAGATGCTCTTTAATTTATATGATTGTAATTCTTTCATTACAATGAAAAGATTTCCTAAAGCAGCTTGTTATATTCAAGACAAATCATGTTATTCACTAATTTCTGATTGGAAATTGAGGTATAAACCAGGTGCTACTGGAATAAATAGAATAATAACAATATGCATGATACAATTCTCAGATAAGCTATGTTTAAAAGAAAAAATAAACGTCAATTGGATCTAATTAAAGACTTCAGACAGTTTATCTGAGTCTGTTGCAATAGAATTCTATTTTCAAATATAGTTCTGAGATTTGTAAGGGTCTTTACTTGTGGAAATTAGAATACAGAAAAGACACAGTCAGAACTCTCTCAATGTAAAACCACTTTTCAATAAATAGATTGCGATTTGAGTACAAAATGTTCCACATTTTATAATAAAAATACACTTGTATATTTGAGTTTCATAATAAAAGAAATCAAAGTTGTCTACCACAGTGATGTCTGTTAAATTAAACTGTCAGATTTGGTAATTGTGTGTTACACATGTACTAAAAATACTTCATAATTTTGTATGCCAAAGAGAACGTAATTCATCCTCTGTTGAACTGTTGGGAGTAAACACACAATCAAGACATATGTCAAAACAAAATTAACAGTGTACAAAATACAGTATATTTAAGGGAATACTATTAGAAGATTCTGAAAGGTATAAACCTAACTACTCAAAGAGAGTTTTTTTTTATTGCTGAAGTAATTGATTATACTTCATTAATTTACCTCTTTCAGTAAGGTATTTATTCAAATAATTCCAAAATCATTATTTGAATAATTTTAGCATTTTTTCTATTTCCTAATTATTTATCCATAACTTGCTTACTCAACAATCTTTTGGCTTACCACCTCTATCCCATAAAATCAATTTGACTCCATATTAAGTATTGTCTCTTCGGATAAAATACTTTTATCGTTTCACTTCTACGTGTTTTCCAACTAAACTTCATTAATCTTTGTGTATTGTTTCAACCAAATATTGTAAAGTAGGATAAGATAGAATAGAGACCTGGGCCCAGCGTCATGGTGCAGTTGGTTAAACAGCCACTTGAGACACTGGCATCCCATATGAAAGTACTGGTTTGAGTCCCAGCAACACTGCTTAATCCAGCCTCTTGAGAATTCACCTGAGAAAGCAGCAGAGGGTGACTCAAGTATTTGGATTCTGCCACCCTCGTGCAAGATGAGGATGGAGTTAATGCTTCCTGGCTTTGGCCTGGCCAATACTTGCTGCTGCAGCCATTTGAAGAGTGAACCAGCGGATGGAAGATCTCTTACTCATTCACTCTCTCTCTCCCTCTGTGTGTGTGTATATCTGCATGTGTGTTTTTGTATGTCTTTCTTTTTCTCTCTGCCACTCTACCCTTGAAATAAATAAATAAATGAATAATGTTTAAAAAAGAGATCTGAGAGAAATGGGAAAACCTGGGATATATTAGTATTATTTACAGATAATCTGCAACGTATCTTGTAAATAAAATGAGAATTATGAAAATCCAACAAAGAATTAGACATTTTAAATTAAGATACATCTGAATATATTTAAATATTAAATATGGGTTCAAAGGTATGAGTAAGAGTGATATTAAGTTAAATTAAGGTGTTATAGTCCTAGAGAAAAATAAACAAATAAAAATTGAAATGCAAACATCTTCCATTTTCTTACAACCTACATCAAAGAAGCCTTTGTAGTTAAGAAGGGATTGACATTTATATCAAAAACACTGCTAGCCATGAGTTGTCATTAGAGTGTTTTGCTCTCAGTTGATGTAGTTAAGTTCTGATTAGAAACAAAGATTGGCACTATCAACATGGAAGAATAAAGTTGCTTTACTTTTGTGCACTAGATAAATGAAATTCACTAATCAAATTAGGCTGACAATTGGAATGTTTTTAAAATAATAATCACATTAGGTTATTATAGTAGGCTATGTATTTTGCGGATCTTTGGATATTTATGTTATCATTATTCTTTTGCATGTATATACGGTAACTCTAGTGATTTAGTGAATTTTTAAACATTTTTATTTTTAGTTAGTTTTTAGCATATTCAACGTGATATATAAATATGATTCTAAGAATACAATTCTCTTCAATACATTGTATTCAAGACTTTCGGGTAATAACCAGTAGTGAGACTGTTGACTAAATGGCAAGGCTATTTCTAGTTTTGTAAGAAATTTCCACACTGTTTTACACAGGGGCTGTACTAATTAACATTCCCACAAACACTGTATTAATGTCCCCCTTTCTTCACATCCTCACTTACATTTATTACTCCCTGTGACTATAATTCAACAGAGTTCTGAAAAGAAGAAATCCAATAAATGTATGAAAAAATGCTCAATATCACTAGCCATCGAATCAAAACCACAATGAGATGACAGCTCACCCATGTCAGAGTGGCTAAAATTCAAAGCACAGAGAAAACTAGAACACAAGTATCAAAGAGAAACCTGCATCACCATGTTTATAGCAGCAATGATCACAAAAGCCAAAATTTTAAAAAAACAAGGTGTCTATCATCAGAGGAATGCCTAAAATTGTTGTACTTATACACAATAAAATATTATTCAGCTTTAAAAAATGAAATTCTGTCATTTGCAGCAAAATGGACCCAATTGGAAGACATCCTGTTGAGTGAAATAAGCCAGACGCAGAAAGCCAAGCCAAGTACCTCATGTTCTCCCTTAAATGTGTGAGCTAAAATCTAAAAAAAAAAAAAAAAAAAGAAAGAAAGAAAGAAGGAAAAAAATCTGTCTGTATCAGTATTGCTGAAAATATAGCTTTATAAAACTTTGTTTTAAAACTTCATCAAACTAATGGTTATGGATGTTCTACTACTATAGTCTTAATTATCTGTGTTTACTTTGAAATTTACTATACATGGGTGAACTGGTCATGTTTACATTTGATTATTGTTGATAGTATTTCTTCTAAACTAGGGATGTTTTGCTTTTTACTTTTGAACTGTTTAGTGGAGCATTAAGCCTCTGGCTAATGTAAATTAAACGTATGATATCGTAAAAGTGAAGGAGAAGGGCCAGTATTGTTGCTCAGTGGGTAATGCTGCTCTCTGCAATGCCGGCATCTCCTATGGACACCATTTTCATGCCCTAGTTGCTCCACTTCAAATCCAACTCCCTGCTAATGGCCTGGGAAAAGCAGCCAGTTATGGTCCAGGTGCTCAGGCCCCTGCCACACATGTGGAAGATCCGGATGAAACTCCTGGCTCCTAGATTTGGCCTTGCCCAGCCCTGACCATTACAGCCATCTAGGGAGCAAGCCAGTGGATTAAGATCTCTGTCTTTCCCTCTCTTTCTCTATAATTCTACCTTTCATGTAAATAAATAAATCTTATTTAAAAATTAAAGGAGCTAAGAGGGGAAGTGAGAAGGAGAGAGTGTGGAAGGCAGAAAAGGGAAGGAAGGGAGTGAGAAAGGGAATATCACTATATTTGTTGAATTACATCTCTAAAATATAAAAAATTAAATTATAAAAGTCAAAGATATAGATACAACTATGTTTCCCTCCTCCCAAAAAGACTATAAAAATCCCTTATTTATCAATTATTTTCTAGCATACTACTATTTACTACTTGTTTATATAACTACTTTTTTAACTTCTGTATTCATCTCAGTTTCCAACTGAACTTTGAGGAGTCTTATAGGATTAAAATTGAAGCTAAAATGAGCACATGCTGTTCCTCTCATGGTAAAACAAAGAGTTGATAGAATGTTTTTTGTTTTGGCTATATATAGTCAATTTCATTTTCTGTCACTATGATATATGTATCTTTTGTTCTCTCAAATTGTACCCTTATAAGTCTTTTGTTGTTATATAGAGTATAAGAACAGGTAATGTTTATCTATCTATCTTGCAGGTATAATATAACAAATCAAATTTGATATGTATCTTTAATGCCATGATTCATACTGAATCTGGTGATTCAGATGAATTCCAAAATTATTTTGGATCTTTGGTATTTACATAAAAATCTATATTATCATTTAAATGAAATTACAATAAATAACTTTTAAAGGATGAATAAAGTTGCTACAATTTTTAAAAATAGTCAATCTTTCCCAAAAATGTAAGATTTCTCCTCATACTCATGTAAGGTTAATTACTCTAATTTGGAATAAGAATTGGAATGGAACAACATGTTGTATCTTCCCCATATCATATAGTGTTGAAAATAGAACTTGACTTGACTTCAAAGACATATATTAACCCCCACCAATGCAGAGGCATGCCATTAGCTATGTGGCTCTGATCAAATTACTCTCTGAGATTTGTTATCTACCTTAAAACACATCGGGGACATCCCCTCAAGAAAGAATGTAGTAGCTGTGGCAGTCCAACAGGCATACTCAACATAAATACTTCTAGAAAAAACTGGGATTTTAAAAATTTGTACATCAGAAGGACTCAAGAAATCCAGGAAAACAAGAAAGAGAAATATCTTCTGAGGTGAACTGAACAACCAGCAGCCATTTTTATTTTCACAGGAAAGTCTGAACTTTATGGACTTGGGAGGAAAATACAGTTCAAACAGAGGAAGTAGACCACTAATGGAGCAACAAGACATAGCTAAGCTCTTGAGGTTGTGCTGAACTGTAGTAAAAATCACTGGATAGGAAGAAAACTTAGAATTTCTTATCAACACTAATGCATTTGTTATAACTTAAATATTGACAATTCCAGAGGGATAAATAGCTGAGCTAAAATACAGTAAAGTAAAGAACCAAATTCCTTGCAATCTTTTAGTATCAAATAGCAAAAACCTGCCAGGCTCTCAATTGAATGTGACATATTAGAGGATGTTACACTTATTTTTGCCTTGACCTAGCTCAATACCAGTCTATATTAATATGACCAGCTTTCATCCTATTTGCATAACAGAGGCAATAGGCGATGTTGTTTGGTAGATGATAATGCATTGGGAATCCCTATAATCTTCCTGCTTAAAATGTACCCTGCTTAAAATGTAGTGAACAATGGTCAAGAAAATGTGCCAGGGGGTTCAAATACAATCCCATCAAGATTGCATGTACCAATGCCATCTCACTAGTCCAAGTGATCAATTTCAGTTCACAATTGATCACACTGATAGGTGTAAGAGTCAAAGGGATCACACAAACAAGACTAGTGTCTGCTAATACTAACTGATAGAATAAAAAAGGGGGAGAACAATTCAAAATGGAAAGCGGGATACACAGCAGACTCATTGAACGGCAGAAGTCCTAAACAGCACTCTGGCCTCAGAATCAGCCCTTAAGGCATTCGGATCTGGCTTAACAGCCCATGAGACTATTTCAGGCATGGAAAGCCAAGACACTCTGGGGAAAACAAAAAAAAAACACCCTAAATGAAAGATCTCTGTGAGTGAGATCCCAGTGGAGAGAATGGGGCCATGAAAGAAGGAGGTACCTTTCTCTGAAGGGAGGAGAGAACTTCCACTTTGACTATGACTCAAAAGGCTTCCACAGCCTTGGCAACTCATGACTAGACCCTAGGGAGATTACTGACGTCATAAACAAGAGTGTCAAATTGTTAAGTCAACAAAAGGAGTCACTGTGCACTTACTCCTCATGTGGGATCTCTGTCCTTAAAGTGTTGTCCAATGTGAAGTAATGCTATAACTAGTACGGAAACAGTATTTTACACTTTATGCTCTGTGTGGGTGCAAACTGATGAAATCTTTACTTAATATATACTAAATCAATCTTCTTTATATAAAGATAATTGAAAATTAATCTTGATGTGAATGGAATGGGAGAGGGAGAGGGAGATGGGAGGGGTGCGAGTGGGAGGGAAGTTATGGGGGAGGGAAGCCATTGTAATCCATAAACTGTACTTTGGAAATTTATATTTACTAAATAAAAGTTAAAAAAATAAAGGAGCAAAAATTTAAAAAGATGCCTGCCTTGAAAGGAAAGTAAAAAGTCATACAGGATTGCTAGTACTAGTGATTACTCAGTCAGTGGAGTTAGGAGAAAGTACTTTAATGTAAGTAAAACCAATATATATTCAAAAACATAGTGGAAAAATATATAATAGATAAAAGCAAGGTGGCATTTTGCCTATTAGAAATTATGTAAATAAATTTATAATGGAACTGAATAGTATAATATTTAATTTTAACAACACAACAATGTGTTTAATGGTCAGTGATAACAGTTTACACACAGAATTATCATGAAGATGAACCAAAAGAATGTAAGAGCAGGTGGCATGTGAGGGGAAAGTATGATAAACAAGCAGATAAAGACTGTGAGAATAAAGGGGAACAAAAGCAAAATGCTAAGGAATCTATACCAAAGCCAGAGGAAAAAATGAGATAAAAACATCGTCAGAATTTGAGATGTGATAATTTTGAACTGTTTTTGTCTTAACAGTTGAGGTAAAGTTTTTTTAATTTTTTTTTCTTCATTCTGTTTGTTTAACTATTTACTTAGTATAGGGTTAATCTTATGAGTATTACATTGATGGAAATAGATCTTGGCAAAACATAAGAATGGGAATAAGGGAGGGAGGACAGAGAAAGTTGGGAGTGAGGGCAGGAGGGAGGGCAGGGTAGGAAGAATCAATATGTTCCTAAAGTTGTGTATATGAAATGAATGAAGGTTGTATACCTGAAACAAAATCTTTCCAGGTTAAAAAATGCATTATCCAAAAACAAAAAAGAATTCTGTATGGTAAAACCTTTGGGGATTAAAAAAATACTTGTTTTTCTTTAAAGAAAAAAAGCATTGTCAGAGAGGTGACAGGAAAGGAGGCATTAATGTACATATCTCCTGGTACCTAGGCAGAAGTACAACAGGGAAATGTTTAGGAACCAAAGTAAAGAAAAATATAAATGTAGCCAAGGGAATCAAAATTCTTCAACTGATATTTCAACTTTCTTATTTATTTATTTATTTATTTATTTATTTGAAAGGACAAGTTACAGAGAAGCAGAGGCAGAGAGAGACAGAGAGAGAGAGGTCTTCCATCCAGTGGTTCACTCCCCAGATGGCTGCAACAGTTTAAGCTGTCCTGATTGGAAGCCAGGAGCCTGGAGCTCTTCCAGGTCTGTCATGAGTGTATAGGAGTCCAGGTGCTTGGACCATCTTCTGCTGCTTTTCCAAGTCATGGAAGAGAGCTGGATGGGAAGAGGAGAAGCTGGGACTTGAACTAGCGCCCATAGGAGAAAAACATGATAATAAAATTTGTGATCAATACAATATATGACAGAACAAAAATAATACATAATAAAGCAAGGGGTGAGTGTTTGGTGTAGTAGTTAAGATGACACTCAGAATGCCTTTATCTGGGTTCAATTCCCAGCTTCACTCCTGATTCCATTTTACTGCTAATGCACTCATAGGGGTGAAACAGGTGATAGTTCAAGTTATTGGTCCCTACCACCCATGAGGGGCCTGTATTTAGTTCTTAGGTTGTTTGCTTTGACCTGGCCAGCCCAGGCCGTTGTGTACATTTAGGGAGTCAACATTCTCTTTCTCCCACACCCTCTCCCCCTCTTGCTTTCCCCTCCCCTTCCTCTCCTTCTCCCTCTCAAATAATTAAATAAATCAATGATCTTACAGCAAGGAGCAGTGGGTATTGTGGTACAGTGGGTTAAGCCACTGCTTAGGTAGCCTAAAACCGATATTACATTCCCAGTTGGGATCCTAGCTCCTTTGTTTTCAGTTCAACTTTCTGATAATGTGTCTGGAAGTCAGCAGATGATGATCTACATACTCAGGATCTTGATACCTATGTGGGGGACCTGGATGGTGATCCTGGCTTGTGGCTTACGTTTGGCCAAGCCCTGTTTGATGTGGATATTTGGAGAGTGAATCAGTGAATAGTAAATAAGAGCTTCACACACACACACATACACACATTACACACCCACTCACATACACGTATACTCACACTCTCATTCAAATAAAAAATAAATGAATACATATTGAAAAACAAAAAAAGAGAAAAATGTAAAGTAGGTAGATTCAATTGAAAACAAACAGAAAAGGAAAATTATAGATGTAAAATAAGCTGTATCAGTTATTAAAATGTATGTAGATGGGGCTGGTGCTGTGGTACAGTGGGTTAAAGCCCCAGCCTGAAGAGCTGGCATCCCATATGGGTGCCAGTTCTAGTCCTGGCTGCTCCTCTTCTGACCCAACTCTCTGCTATGGCCTAGAAAGGCAGTAGAAGATAGTCCAAGTCCTTTGGCCCCTGCACCCACATGGAAGACTTGGAAGAAGCTTCCTGGCTCCTGACTTTGGATTGGCTCAATTCAAACCATTGTGGCCATTTGGGGAGTGAACCAGCAAGTGGAAGACCTCTCTCTCTTTCTTTCTGTGTCTGTGCCTATCTCGGTAACTGTATTTCAAATAAATAAAAATAATCCTTAAAATATGTATGTAGACTACTCCAAATAAGAGTCTACGATTTGAGACTGGAAAAACAAAAAGAATTATGTAAAATATACAGAGTACTGTAAAAATATAAGACTCAAAGGACAAACACAAAAGGTTAAGAAAGAAAAACTAATGCAAATACAGGAAAAAAAATGAATGCCTTTTAAGCATGGAAATGTAGACACAATAAATTTTAAGGGAGGTAATATTAACAGAGAAAATATGGACATTGCATATTGAGAAGGAAGTCAACCAAACAGCCAAATTATCAATCTTAAATATACATGAGCAATAAATAACTTCAAAAGATACTGACCAGAACTTGGCACAACTAAACGGAAAAATAAAATAATATACAATAGCAGCATAAGATATTAATGTGCTTGTAATAAAAAAAAGTATTCATTTAACTTAAAGGTATTAAACTGGTAATCTTGACCTAACTGACAAATATTGAAATGGCATTCTATGACTACAGAATTCAAGTTTGCTTCAAGATCACAGATTGTTTACCAAAGACAACAATATGCTGGATTTTAATGAAAGCTTCTACAAACATCAAAGGATTGCAGTTATTTAGAAGTTCTTCAGACTCAGAAAGGGTTTTGATTAGGATTCAATAAGAAAAAGGAAGAAGTTGATACTCTCCTGTTGAATGCATAATAAATAAAATGATATAATCTAAACATCAAATTGAAATTGATTTGAAATTGTGAAATTAATTTGAACTATTATTTTTACTGATCAAAATTTACAACTTGTTTAGTTATAATAATATCCTGTCCCTTTTTCTCGGTTTTTATTGCATGGATGTGTTGAATCTTTGAAAATTTAGCATGCCCTATGTTTATAATCTGTGTCATTCACTGTTTCTGAGGAGCACAGATGTTCTTCAGCTTATATCCTGATAAATTCATTGTAAATGGAATACATCATAAGACATAAATGTAAATTGCTTTGATTTGACCATTATAAGTTATACACACGTATCAGATGATCATATCGTATCCCATAAATATATACAAATTGTATATGTCGGTTAAAATTTTAAAACAGACTGAAAAGCACATGAGACAACACACCTAAACTGATGAACATAAGAGTTTGGCCTAGCCTACCTTATACATACGCAGAACCGTTACACTAGCATTCAGCTGGACAGAATCACCTAATACCAAGACTGTTTTGTAATGAAGAGTTACATTTCTTGTGCAACACTGAATAAATATACTCTGGAGCGTCTTTATTTACTCTTGTTTTGGGTGACTAACTTGGAGTTTTGGCAAATGTGCTGTCCAGCATCACAGAAATATGTACCACATATTGCTAGCCCAGGAAATGTTCAAACTTCAGAATTCAAAGCCTTGTTTCTAGTTATTGCATGCAATACCACATCATCATATAGTCAAAAAGAATCTAAATTAAACCTTTGTAAATTGGGAAACCTATCTGTATATGTAAATTAAATTTTACAGAGTAAGAAAAGATTACTTCTAAAACCAAAATGATTTCATTGTATTAGTCAGTTTTCATTGCAAGTTCTAATGAATTAATTTATATGTGTCATCTTATCACTTGCTTTTTGCTTATTTTTCCTAGATTTTTTTGATATTTCTGTTTTGTTAACTTCTGCCCAAATGTTGAATGGATTATTTTAGTTTACTGATTATTTGGTGAATAAACTAGGAAATTAGATAACTATCCCTAACTTCCTAAGCCATAAGTTAGTTCTGTGACTGATTGATGGGAGATGCTAAGAATACACAAAATACTGCCACTTGTCAATTCACTGCTGTTACTGTTGTTGGACATATTTGTGTTCTACATTTATTTTATGCTTCGGGATATTATTTTTACTTATTTTTACATTTGTCTGCTTTATTAAGGCATAGTTGACAAATTAAATTATATTTTATGGTGTTCAACCTGATTTTTATATACATGTGCATTCTACAAAGAGTAGTTCCATCTAATTATATCAGTGTATCACCCCAGATACTTGTGTGTGTGTGTGTGTGTGTGGGTGGGTGGGTGTGTGGTAAAACATTTAACATGAAATTTCGTCATGATTTTCAAGAATATGATATATTATTACTACCTATATTCACCATGTCATACATCAGATCTCCAAATTTATTCATTCTATGTACCCAAAGCCTTTTACCAACTGATTAACATCACCTGAACCCCTCTCTCTCATTACTGTACCCATGAAAACCACTCTTCTAAACTCCCTTCCTATGATTTTGACATTTTACAGTCCTCATAAAAGTAAAACTAGTTAGTATTGTCCCTTTTAGCCTGGAGTATTTCCCTTAGAACAACATCCTCCACATTCATTCATGTTTCCCAAATATCAAGATTTTCTTCCCCTTTGAAGTTTAAATTTTACTTAATTTCTGATGAACACTTTAGTTGATTCTATATCTTAATTACTGTGAACATTGTAGTGCAGGTATCTCTTCGACATATGCATTTCATTTCTTTTGTATACACACCCCGAAGTGGGATTGCTGGATCATATGGTAGTTCTATTTGTAGCATTTATAGACACCTCCATATTGCTTTCTATAATGGCTGGGCTAATTTGCATTCCCACCAACAGTGTACAAATGTTCTAGTCTCTTCATATTGTAGCCAGCAGTTGCTGATTTTTATTAAATACTGACCAATAAAGCAGGTGTGAGATGATATCTTATTATAGATTTGACTTACATTCCCCTGATGATTGCTGATACGGACTACCTTTTTATATAACTTTTGGAAACAGTGCATGTGCGTGTTTGCTTTTGCTAAATATCAACTCAAGGTTTTGGCCAACCTATGAAGGTTTCCTATATATGTCAGATATTAGTCTTTAATCCAATTTCTCTCTCACAAGGTAGTTTTTTTTGTTGTTGTTTTGTTTTGTTTTGTTTTTTGACAGGCAGAGTTAGACAGTGAGAGAGAGAGACAGAGAGAAAGGTCCTCCTTTTTCCGTTGGTACACCCCCCAAATGGCCACCACAGCTGGCGTGCTGCGCTGATCCAAAGCCAGGAACCAGGTGCTTCTCCTGGTCTCCCATGCGGGTGCAGGGCCCAAGGACTTGGGCCATCCTCCACTGCACTCCTGGGCCACAGCAGAGAGCTGTACTGGAAGAGGAGCAACCGGGACAGAATCCGACACCCAGACCAGGACTAGAACCCGGGGTGCTGGAGGAGGATTAGCCAAGTGAGCTGGTGTGCCGGCCCGGTAGTTTGTTTTTCACTCAAAATATTGTTTTATTTTTGTTTGTCTTTTTCTGTTTTCTTTTTCTTTGCAAAGTCATTTTAGCTTGTTCCAATCCTCCATTTGGCTATTGCTGTTTCCTGTGATTTGGGGATCAAACTCCCCAAAAGTCTTTTTTTTAGCAAAATATCAGGAAGCCTTTCCCTTATTTTAGTTTCAGGCCTTATATTGTCTTTCCATTTTGAGTAGATTTTTGTACATAGTATGAGATAAAGATCAAATTTCAATCTTCTACATGCGAATATACAGTTGTCCCAACTCCATTTATTGAAGAGATAGTCCTTTCCCTAATGGTGTGTTCATGACAACTTTGTTCAAAGATGAATTGATTATAAATGTGTGGGTTTATTTCTGGTCTTCCTATTATGTTCCATTGGGCTATATGTATGCTTTTATGCCAACACAATGCTGAAAATACTATAACAGTGTTGTGATAAATTTGAAAATCAGGTAACGATGTTTCAAGCCTTTTTATTTTAGCTCAAGATTGATTTGGCTGCAAGGGGTTTTTATGGTTCTGTGTAAATTTCAAAATAGATTTTTTGCCAATGAAAAATGTCAACAGAATTTTAGTAGGCATTGCTTTGAATCTATAGAGAGTTTGAAGTATGATCATTTTAATAATAGTAACAATTATTCCAGAGCTTGTGTTGCAGCAGGATAAGCCATTACCTGAAATGTCAGCATCCACATGAGCTCCTATTCCAGTCCAGGCTGCACTACTTTTGGTCTGTCTTACCGTTAATAGGCGTTAGCAAGCAGCAAAAGATGACCCAAGCGATTGAGCCACTGCCATCCACATGGGAGACCCATTTTGATTTCCAGGCACAAAGCTGGCCATACAGACAAGGGTCTGGATAGTGATCACGGAACAGCAGCTGCAGCTCCGTGGTTTGGAGCACGTTTGAGGTTGGAAGACATAGTTGCCTTGATTCTGAGATATACAAAGAAGCACTTTGTTGGGGTGAAGATGGCTTCCTGTTATCTCAGTACTGAAGGAAGTCGACCATACCTACAAAACAGTCCACAGAGACCATGGCAGACCTTGCTGCAACACTGTATCAACAGTCCCTCCATATCTTTGTTCTTAACTGATTTGACATGTTTCAGGCATGTAAATCTCTCTATGATTTTTCTGTGTATTTAATCTCAGTAATTTCTCTCTGCTGTAGTGATTCAGGTTCTTGGTTAGACACTTAAACCCTACCAAATCTATTGTTGTTCATAGGAGATTTATTGTTTGTTTCTTGGGGAAGGAGATAGAAGGTTGGTATAGCACACTTCAAAACTTGATGCCACCACATTCTATTTTTTTTACTATTTTTGAAATCAATATTAAGTTCTACACATTTCTGCCAACATAAATTCAGACACACTGTCCTGAATTTATTTTCCAACATAAGCCTCATCAAGTTAAAAGAAACTTTGTGATATCAAATATTAAATCAATCACTAGAAAACTGAGAATTTAACATGAAATTTAAATTTGAAAGGCAATACCTTTTTTTACATTCTTAACCACAAAAGGATATCTGTCATTTAGGAGTATTTTTAAGTTTATTTAAACAAATACATAGAAGGAGCTAAATTAGGATTGTGAGGAAGATATTTCAAATAACCCATCAACACTCAGAAAATTTTCCTTATTTCATGAGAGGAATGAGCAGGATCACTATCCATCAGGAAAATGCAAATCAAAACCACAATGAGGTTTCACCTTATCCCAATTAGAATGACTCTCATTCAGAAATCAACAAAAACAAATATTGGTGAGGATGTGGGGAAAAAGATACCCTAATCCATTCTTAGTGGGAATGTAAACTGGGGCAGCCACTTTGGAGGAAGACCATATGGATATTCCTGAAAAATCTGAATATAGACCTCACATTGCC
This sequence comes from Sylvilagus floridanus, assembly GCA_949820135.1. Classification (NCBI taxonomy): domain Eukaryota; kingdom Metazoa; phylum Chordata; class Mammalia; order Lagomorpha; family Leporidae; genus Sylvilagus; species Sylvilagus floridanus. Next base: position 27,722,629 of record OX463236.1, on the reverse strand, counting down.
CCAACCATCCCACTCCTAGGAAAATACACAAACAAATGGAACATGAGTTTGAGGGAGGGTACTATCACTATGTTCCTGAATCTGTATATAGAAAATATGTGACATTTGTATACCTCAGAATTGTGTACGATGAAATAAATGAGGTATCTATAGTGTTGTGTATTGTTTCTGTTGTTAATCATCATCATCAATCATGGCTTGAACAAGATTAATTTTTTCTTCACAAATTGATAGAGGCTTCATCCTCAACATAATTTCATTTCATTAAAATAAATTAAACATTTGTAAAATGTTATTTTGTTTGGAGCATTATCCCAATATGTCTTTCATAAAGTGTCACTGATCTCATGATTCCTCCACTCAAGCCTCAGCATCAATTTGATGTTTGTTCCTGCTTCCATTTTAGCAGAATTCATGTTGCTGAAAAAGGGTTCTTCTCACCTGTTATCATATCCTTCTTACTGCCTCAAGCTTGATTATCCTCAGACATGTTATCAGAAATAAGTGTACATTTATTGTGTTGCAAATTTTTTTGAAGTCCATAGATAGTTATTTTCATAATATAACTTTCTCATGACTCTATTAGAGATATCTTATTTATTAAGTGAATTGTTTAGATCATTAGAGATTTTAGAGGTGAGAATTTCTGAAGAAAGACACAAAAATATACTGTATATCCAAAATTACATAAAGTCTGCAAGGTTCATGGAGAAACAGAAGAAATCATATAATCACATATATCTTCACAACCTTAAAGAAAATAAGACAAATTTTAATCAATGAGCCAAGATACTTTTCGTAGTATTTTCAAAATAAAATTCTGGGAAATGAGTCCAATTTCATTTTCCCACTTTCCCAACACAATTCTGGGAAATGAAACTAATTCTAAATATACATATTCTTAATCTTGGGAACAATCTAAGTTGCAAACAAATGAGCAAATGCACAAAGTGATTTTATAACTTCCTTACAAGAGCTCAACTGCAACAAAAAAAATCAAGCTGATTTTTGATATTTTGTACCAGAACATAAGGAGGCAGATTTATGTGTATGTGCTTTACAATTTTATCGCTTTCACTGATTTCCTTTTTTTCTTTTCCCATTTTTTTCCTCTCTGTGAGTTGAAATTCAATTTAAAGAAAGTAAGGATGAATGAAGCATTGGGCCCAGCAAGTGCACCACCAACACACTCAGTGTTTTCAATGACCAATTTTTCAGACTGTTTGAAGGGAGTGAAATATTAGTATTCATTGCACACTGGACGTAAGCTGAAAAGGCACAGTTACACTTTTCAGCCTGCTTGTTTTTTTATTTGAAGTGCAAACTCACAAACTGTGGATATAGAGAGGAATACAAAATACAGAGAAAGAAATTGGCTTTTTTTTTCCTGTTAAATGCAGGATCTATGGATCAGGCTTCTACCAAAATGGTTTTACTTGGACTTCAGGAAGCCATTGATTTTAATTGGTTGATGAATATTCATAGTGAGTTTTGATGTCCTAAACAGATATTATATGGAAGAAAGAATGCACCTCTTTGTTTATACATCAACCCTTTATATAGAAAATAGGCAAAACACTTCTGAGCCTTGGAAAAGCTTACTTGAAATAAACTAGAAAAGAAAACTTCACCAAAGTGTATTTTACTGTTCTATGCAAACTTAAATATATCTTCCACAATTCTCATACCACAAATGAAAAAAGTTACAGCCCAATTATCCTGCAACGTATGGAGATAACAAGACACAAATGTCAGTGCTGGGATGGAGGAGAGTGCTCCATCTAAAGGACAAGCAGACTGATACGAGGACAGGAAATGGTTCTTTTCCAGGCTTCACTCATCAGTGTCCCACTCAAATAAAAACAAAACACACCATTTGAAATGTCTTTGCTGTTTGCTTTTCAAAATATATAATACTTAAAAAATCAACACTTCAGGACAAAAAGAACACGTCAGCAAAGCAATTAGTTTGAAATAGCACAAGCTATTTAAATAAAAATCCTGAAACAGATCATTTTAATGATTATTGAATTAGGGCAATTCAAATCAAATCGAATGCATGTAAGTCTATTGAGAATATATGTATTGATTTTCTTCAATACATACACAGAATTATGCCAGCTAATGTAGAGATTCTAAATAAGACAAAAACTTAGTTCTGCCTTCAAGAAGGTAATACTCTACGAAGGGAGAGAAAACTTTATTTTTTTTTATTTTTTATTTTTGACAGGCAGAGTGGACAGTGAGAAAGAGAGACAGTGAGAAAGGTCTTCCTTTACCATTGGTTCACCCTCCAAATGGCCACTGCAGCAGGCACAGCATGCTGATCCGAACCCAGGAGCCAGGAGCTTCTCCTGGTCTCCCATGCGGGTGCAGGGCCCAAGGACCTGGGCTATCCTGCACTGCAGTCCTGGGACCGGGACTAAACCTGGGGTGTCGGTGCTGCAGGCGGAGGATTAGCCTATTGAGCTGCGGCGCCGGCCTGGGAGAGAAAACTTTAAACACAACTGATTGAAAAGCACAGGAACCAAGTCCAGTGTTGTGGCATGGCATGCTATGCCAGCATCCCCTATGGGCACCGGTTCCTGTCGCAACTGCTCCACCTTTGATCCAGCTCCTTAATAATTCTCCTGGAAAGGTTGCAGAGGACGGCCCAAGTGCTTGGGTTCCTGCACCCACGTAGGAGACCTGAATGAAGATCCTGGCTCCTGAATTTGATCTAGCCCAGCCCTGGCCATTGCAGCCATTTGGCAAGTGAGCCAGCAGATGGAAAGTCTCTGTGCATCTCTCTCTCTCTACCGGTAATTCTCCCTTTCAATTAAATAAAATAAATGAAATAAAATAAATCTTTTAAAAAAATGGCAGAAACCAAGATAGTCACCAAATTAATCCCTGATGATCATCACTTAGAGGCCATACCATTCTCTAAGAGATACTCAGTGCTAACATTTTTTTATTTGTATCTTCTGAGATGACACACAAAATTAGTTTTCTCTTTTTAAATATAAGAAATATATTCAAATAAATATAAAATGTTCAGTGTTATGTTCAAGGATGCTAACACTGGAAAGCTTCTATGTGAGCCAAATAGATCTGTTATCTCATCAAGATTCTAGATATAACTCATAGGAAGGAGATATGCACATCTGGACAAGGCCATTACTTCACTCCAGACAAAAGGAAAAGATCATAATGTCCTGTGTTTAGTATACCTTACAGAGAAATTTATTACACTGCAATTGTTTATTGATTTTTTAAGGATTTATTTATTTGAAAAGCAGAGTTACAGAGAGGCAGAGGCTGAAGACAGGAGCAAGAAGTTTCTTCTTGGTTTTTCCACACAGGTGCAGGGGCTCAAGGAATGGACCATCTTCTACTGCTTCCCCAGGCCATAGCAGAGAGCTGGATCAAAAGTGTAGCACCCAACACTCGAGCTGGTACTCATATGGATGCTGGTACTGCAGACAGTGGCTTTACCCACTATGCCACAGCGCTGGCCCCCTGTGATTGTTTTAATGGTTGTGCCTCTCCAAAGTTCATGCTGAAATAAAACGCCTACACAGGCCAGAGTTGTGGCATTGTGGGTAAATCCATGCTGCGACACAATCCCATATGGGTGCCAGTTTGTGTCCAAACTCCATTTCTTATCCAGCTCCATGTTAATGGGAAAAGTGGTGGAAGATGGCCTAAGTGTTTGAGCACCCGCCACCCTGTTCCTCCATGTGGGATACCCAGCCAAAGCTCCTGGGTACTGGCCACCAGCATTGCCTGGCACAGCACTGTCAATTGCGGTCATCGGGAGAATGAAACTGTGGAAGATCATCTGTTTTTCTCTGTGTCTCTCTCCCTTTCTTTCTCTGTAACTCTGAGTTTCAAAATAAATTTGAAAATCTTTACATAAAGACAACCATGTTAATACCAAAAATTCAATACACTTACACCAATGATATGATTCATTCAGTCTCTAGAAGTATTGGAAGGAACAGCAGTATACTAAAAATATGTATGGGAAAATACATCCTTGATGAAACAAGGGGAAATGATAAACATTCACTCAGTTTCTCCTGCATCTCTTCAAAGTTGCAGCGTAGCAGTAAGGCTATGCTCTTCTTTCATAAGACTAATGATTTAAAACCACCACCACATCTTCATGAAGAACTCATTAACCACTGTGGGGCAGTTTTCACTCTAATAAAGGCCTAGTGTGGGCGTGAGGGCCGGCCAGGCCCAGCCTCAGGCGGCCGTGGAGTGCTGCATGCCCAAGCGGCGCGGGGCTGCAAGGCGCGCGCTTGCTGGGCGCCCTCGGGCCGCGTCCCTTCGCAGCTTCTCTTCCAGCCGCCCCGGCCTCCCCTCGCCCGGCCCTGCTTCCCCCGCTTTGTTCCGCGCTGGAGAGAGGGGCCCGGAGCCGCAGCCCACCTCTCCTCCCCACGTCGGGGCTCCCGCCCAGGCCCGGGCCTGGCGCTCACCTCCATCTTCGTCCTCCCGGTCCGCGCTTCCGCTGCTGGACTCGGCGGGCAGCAGCTGTCGGCCACCTGCCAAGGCCACTGCTGGCCCGGGGCTGCCCCTGCCGCCGCTGCTTTGGCCCCGCTGGTCCCTGCCGGGCTCCATACGCTGTGTTTCGTCGCGGTGCAGTGCAGTACGCGCACTGCGTCGTCCAGGTGCGGCGCTGCCAGGCCTAACAGCTGCAGGAACAGCTGTGCGAGCGCCAGGCGCGGCTCCTTGCACAGCTCCGATGGCGACCGAGTAGGGTCCAGGCCTGCCAGGTGCGCGGCCAGCGCGCAGCAGCCCTCGTCGGGGTCCGCGAGGCGGCGCTACAGGCGCGCCCAGGGGCCCTGGGAAGCGGCAGCCACGCCCCGGAAGGCAGCGCGGTGATCCTCCCGCAGGCTGTTGCGTGGGGGCGCCGCCTGGCCCCAGCCGCCTGGCCCTAGGAGCAGCAGCACCAGCAGAGCGAGCGGCATGTATGCCGCCATGCCAGGGGCTGCTCCCGCATGAGTTACCTCATTTCTCCTCCCTCTTCCCGAGCAATCGCAAGGGTCCGGATCATGTAGCTCCCTCCATGGCTTTACACAGGGGGAGGCCGCCTCCGCCCCAGGGAGGTATGGGGGGGGGGGGTTCCGGCCCTTCTGGGGCGGATGGGCTAGGCGGGGTGACTTTTACTTCCGTTTTTACTTCCTGATTACTCTTAGCCCATTCTCTTTCCCGCCATCTTCCTCGGAGTCTCTGGGCTCTCCCAAGTCCTGTAAGGCCTTTAAGGCCCAGTCCATAACGGACGAAACTGCATTACCCATACTAGGGTTTCACTCACCCTGAGAGACCGCTTAGCCTCCGCCGAAAAGTGACTGCTCGTGCCCCACGTTGGGCGCCAGATGCAGGGTCTGAGTCCACCCTTACAAGGAAAGGTGAGTGTGCCGCTAGCCTGTTCCCCATCTTTCCGATCCCGGAAACAATCAGACGCAGCGGGGAGCCAAGTCTAGCAAGGACTTGTTTATTCCATGCGGAACAGAACCTTTTATAGCACAAAACTGCAGAGTCATTGGGGCAGGGCTAAGGACCAACCAATCACTTAAACGGTCAGCTTACGGGGGGATTTCTATAGGACTAGCCATATGTCTATACACTTGTTACTAGTTTTGTTACCTCCCCTGATGTTGCGTAGCCAATTAGTTTTAGTGGTAAACAACTTTGGATTCCGCCCACCTTACTTCCTTTCGGCACCATCTTTGAATTGCTTCGTGTAACTAATTTCCCCACAGCCTAGGCTGCAGCTTATTTCAAAGTGCTGTATTTTGTCTGCAACAGAGAATAGTCAGTGAAAATATTGTCATATTGAACAAACTTTTTATAATGTAGAGATGCTAGGAATTTTAACATGTACTGTATCCCACTGTGATATGCCCATGTTAAAAAAGAAAAAAAAAGTATCAATATGCCAATGAAACTGAAGTCCAGGTTTTAAAGTACAAGCAAATATCTCCTGTGAATTAATATATTAAGAAATTCACTCTCAAAAATATCTTGAACACCTATCTTCTTCACAATATCAACTTTGGCCCATAAATGTTATTGTTTGTACACAATAGCACCAACTAGGAGCAAACAACTTTCCAGGAGATAGTCTATGTGTAGATGGAGGTCAAAATAATACATGGCTCAGCCTACTTACTCTTAGTTTCTTCCCTATATTCTAACGTTGAGTTATTGAGCACAGAAATGCCAACTTGAGGCAAGCATTCCCTTGTACTCCTGGTCTCCCAAAGAAATGCTTACATTCTTAGAGCAGAGTCTATGACAAGCATGTTGATGATCGTAACTTGCATCACAGAACTGCTGATATCCTATATTATGAGTTCAAAAGATAAAACGTGTCCAACAATTTTGTCCCCATAACTTCATATTTTGAAGCTATAATCCTCAAAATGACTGTGTTTCCAAATATGACCTTTAGAAGATAAAGTTAAATAAGGTCACAAGAGTTGTATGGTCTCATTTATTCCTAATACCATATTAAACTGGAATATTTATAAGAAAACAGAGATACATTGGGGTTGTGTGTAAAGACAAAAGTTTCAGTGAGGATACAGTGAGAAGGCAGGCACTGAGAAAAGACATGGAAAGAAACTGACTCTGCCAATATCTTGACCTTGGTCTCCAGCCTCCATAACTGCAGTAAAATAGAGGCCTGTTGTTTGAGCCACTTGATCTGCAGTGTTTTGTTATCCTAGCCCTAGAAAACAAATGCAACAGCTATTTGGGTGGTGCATCCTTGGAAAATATTTAAGTTGCACAAGTTATCTGAGCTAGAAAAGCCTCCTAGACTCTAGATATCCAGATGCTAAATATTCAAGCACTCAGATCAAACCCAGAGTCTTGTGGCATTTTTTTATTTTAAACAATTGCATATGTGAAATGCATAGATCTTAAATATTTAAATAAGTAATTTTAACAAGCATGTTCATGTAACCAGATCTTTATCAAACCATAGACTATTTAAATGAAAATAGAGAAAACAGATATGGGCTATTTCCACATCTCTTTAAAGTAAAATTTCTACACCCTATAAACAATTACTGTGTTGATTTTTTTTTAATCACAATTTAGTTTTGCCTTTTGGAAACCCTAAATAAAGAAAACCATACATGATATTATCTTTAGTTTATGTAATTATCCATAAAATCAAATATGATGATTTTGCAATAATATGGCCATTATTTTCCAAAATATTTGTTTGTTTTTTGTTAGTTTATTTTTTTGTTTGTGTGTATGTGACCCTCATCATTTCTCTTTCTTTTTGGGACTCCAGTTAAATGTATTTCGGATTACTGCATATTGCCTTATAATACTGTTTCAGGCTGTCCTCAGGGTTTCATTGTGGTTTGTTTTGTTTTTTCTTTCCAATAATTTCCATGTCTTTATTTTCTGCATAATGTATTATTCAATCTTTACCCTTTATCTTCCCCCAAAAACTTAGTAATTCTATCAGGTAATATTTTATTTATGATGTTGTACAGTGTTACTTCTCTATTTCCTTGGAATTTGCTTATTTATTTAGTGTTATTCCCACTTATCTGCTAGGATTCTTTATTTTTATTTCACCATGTTTGCATATTAAGAACAAAATTTCTCTTTTACATGTGTGAGAGTATTTTACATACCTGCTTTAAACTCTATGTGTACTCATTCCAAATTCTGACTCTCTTGAATTTCAGTTGAAATCTGTTCTCTGTTGGTGATTATCATCTTTGAATCTGCAGAGTTGGATTACATAGAAAGACAAAATATTCATCTTCACCAACTACCCTGCAATTAGTAGCAATCCAGTTCCAATTTATGTCTTTTCTGTTAGTAAAAACTGTTGGAATATTTATTCAGTTATCTAAAACTCCTCAGAACTGTACTTTTCTGGGAACTTTGTGTAGCTCAATATTCAGCTCAGGATTTAGCGAAGAGTTTATGGACTTAAATTAGGGCTTCCTTCAGATCTTTCTCCTTATGGAAACTCCTTTCTGAATCAGCAGCTCTTCTGACCACTTGAATTTCATCCGGTAGCACTACTTTTCATTTATTTTTAAATTTTATCCATTTCTTCCTACAAAAACTGTAGTATTACCCCTGAGGAAAAGTGAAATAAATGAAGATGCCATCATATAAGAGTGATTTCTTTTACCTCTAATATTGACTCTCATGATTTGTGCTCATTTTTGCACATTTTCATGATCTTCATTTTTTATATATTTTTAAGTTGTCCCCAAGGTTTACACTTTTAATCTGCTGGTGAATTAGTGAGATATGACCTATGCACACTATTGCATTCAATCCTCCATAGAGATGACTTTTTAAATATGCTGTGTCATAGATTTTTAAAAATATCTTATTTTTAAAGAACTAGATACATTGTTGTACAATAAATTTTAGTATTAGATAATAATTGTTTATCCATAAAAGTCTATTTCATGAGGGTTATAACTTTTCTGAAAACATTTTTTTTTTACATTTACCATACTTTTATTAAAGAAAATCATTTTAGTGAGCAAACAGCACTTACTGAAAATTTATGTTGATCATATCTTTGCACCAACTGCTGCTCACTTTGGTAGAGAATTAAGTGTACAAATTTTAATCTCAAAGCATTCTATTGGAATAGAAATTTATATGAAATTGGCTCCTTTAACGATTATTTAATTCTGAATAGAAAATTTTTTAATGAGCAGTGCCATTTGTTTTGAATTTGAAGACTTCTCAAATGATAAAGGGGAATAAATCTATTTCCAAATAATATATCTTTCTTTGGCAGAACCAATAGCATATTTTGCTAATTTATCCTCTTTGTTTAATTTCAGATCTATTTAAGATGACAGATTTAAGGTGACAAATGCACCTATTTCTTTTGGAATAAGTATGCAAAAAGTCCAAGAACTCTGGAGGAATGTGTGTTTTTAGAACTCCTAATTTTACAATGTGTTTTATTTATATCAACCACCACAAGAATGATATGAGATTAGCAAACCTTTTACAAATACAAAACCTTTGGTTAATAAAATAAATCAAACTAAATGGTGTTTCATGACCTTTACTCAGAATTTGGAAAACATCAATGCAATGGCTAATAACAAGTCAATCATTTATACAATGATATCCATTAAAGCTCATAGGCATTCTTCCTGTCTATTAATTCATGTCTATTAATCAGCTGCTTTCACCAAGCCTAGCTAATTTCTTCCCCCTGTGCCATTAGTAACATATTATTCCCATCACTTAAACTGCTTCATGATGAACCTCTGCCGTTGTTTAATATGTGTTACCCCTTGGCATTATTGAAAGGTGCTGTGTTAATTTTTATATAAGCAACCTAATTGTTTTTCAACTGGGAGTGTTAAGAAAATAAATCTGTCATATAAACATATTAAGTGACAAATAACTCACAAATATTTTAAAGGAATCAATTAGCCTGATTACTCAGAGGAGTGTCTGTGACTCCATAAATGGTTTAACAAAGCTGCTGTATTATGGAAAGTTTTCAAGACACTACACCACATCAAAATAAGTTTCATTATCCATAGTATTAACAGGAAGTGAGTGAATGCTACTCCTTCAAGTATTTGCAACATACTCTCTATTTTCATAATTAATGAATGTAGGCAAACCAGAAAAAGGAAAGAAAATAGAGTGATAGTGACCTCTATAAACTCAAAGATGAATCAATTAAGTATCTTTAGCAAAACTGAAACTATGTAAGCATTGAAATTTTAAAAAATGAATGGTAGAATTCTGAGAAAATAGCTTATAGATATAGTGGAAGTATAACATGCTGTAAATAAGCTTGAGAATGAACATCTGAAAATTATAACCATAAGAATCATATTTTAACTTCACCATTTCTGTATCAACCCATCAAAAAATTGTAGTAATGATAACCATGTACAGCATGCTTACCCTGTGAAACGTTTATCTTTATTATTCAGGTGATGCCAACAGTTCTATTTTTTCAGTTATATTATTAAACAGATCATACAAATTAAGAAACTTTCAAAAATTTAAGTTTTTCTATTGTTGGTAAGGATGGGATCTAAAATATAGATCTGTTAGACTTCAGAACGACAGGTCCCACATTATTCTAACCTATCAATCAAGTTCATTCATTTTACCCAGTGATTATAATTCTAACAATGTAACTAAAGGAAGTACTATGAGATTTACTGAAATCACCAAATGCATAATTTTGGAAACAATTTTCCAATTTAATAGTTTTCAAAGAACTTAGATATTCTAAAATCTGGAAGTATATAAAACAGTTAGCTTTTGAAACTAATATTATCTTCATAAAAATATTAAAACAAAAATAATTGTTCCCACTTCAACTGTATTGAAGGATATGCATTTTATTAAACTCATATTACTAACATGAATATATATTCACAAGTAAAATGTATTGTCAATGCTTTCAGTTTGGTAGCATTTACATATTATTTTTTAAATTTATATATTAAAAATCATTATTCTCTGTTAAAGATATCTAAAAACCAATATAATCAAAACTCTTTAAAGCCAGCGCTAGGAAATACTGAATAGAACATAGCAAATATTCATTTCACATATTCTGCTGCAGTCAACAGAAAGTAAAGGAATGTTGAGGAACTTGAGGAAGATAGTTTATCAAGTTCCAATGCCTTTTTTTTTCTTTGACAGGCAGAGTTAGACAGTGAGAGAGAGAGACAGAGAGAAAGGTCTTCCTTTTCTGTTGTTTCACCCCCCCTCCTACTCCCCACCCCCTCTCCCCACCCCTCCCCCTGCTATGGCCGGAGCTGAGCTGATCAGAAGCCAGGAGCCAGGTGCTTCCTCCTGGCCTCCCATGCGGGCGCCGGGCCCAAGCACCTGGGCCATTCTCCACTGCACTCTCAGGCCACAGTAGAGAGCTGGACTGGAAGAGGAGCAACCGAGACAGAATCCAGCGCCCTGACCGGGACTATAACCCAGGTGTCAGCACTGCAGGCGGAGGATCAGCCAAGTGAGCCTGGGCATCGGCCAAGTTCCCATGCCTTTTGCCCAAGCCCATTATCTTTGTGCTCCTGTATCTGTCCCTGTGGTAATGTGTCATGGTAACCAGTAGCTGCCAATAAATGTATTATGAAATGGTTTGGCTCTGGGACACTTTAGTCTGTAAACCCATATGAGCAACTGGGCGACATGGCTAGTTATGGTTGCCTGTGGATGGATATGAACATGGGTGCAGTTGCCTGTGTAGGGTTGTGGATACCTATGTGGTTGCTTGTGGATGGATGTGAACATGTGTATGTGGCTATGTGTGCATGTGTAGAAGTCATGGTGTGTGACACAGAGAGACACCATACACTCAAAGTGGGGTATCTCCTGTGGCACTATCATGTTTGTGACACGTGACTGCTCTGTGTGTATTTCTCACTGCCACTATGTGTAAAGGAGGAATAAACCCCCAAATGATATGTGGGAATCTTGATCTGTTTGCCCTAAGCCCTAAGCCCCGAGCATACAGAAATCATGGAGATGGGGGTGGAGTGAGTAGAGAGAAAGGCAGTGTTTAGGTTTCCAGGGAACACAGAGGCAACCATCTTCAGCATCAAGAGAAAGGCACACATAACCCTATTGTAAACTCAGAAAACACACTGAATGTGTTATTCAGTTTGGGCTACTATACCAAATTACCATAGACTTCGGGTTTAAATATGTAACATTTACCTTTCACTTTCTAGAGGCTAGAAAGTCGGAAGTCAAGGTGCAAGGCAGATTTGGTGTTTGGTGGGGAAGGTACCCTTTCTGATTTAGAGAGCATCATCTTCTCATTGTATGCTAATTTCCCTGTGTTTCTTTCTTATAAAATCGCCACTGTGATTTATGAAGATCCCGCTCTCAGGACCCAATTAGCACTCAATGGTCTCACCTTCTGATACGAACATTTTGAGGGTTAAGAATTTCTACAGATGAATTTGAGTGTGGCATAAACATTCAGTCTGCTTCATTACAAAATGATTTGAGGTTTTATGGTGAGACTATCACATAGACCGGAAATCTAGACGGGCTGAAAACATGTTGGAATGGGAAAGGGAGAGAGAGAGAGAGAGAGAGAGAGAGAGAGAGAGAGAGAATGCAGAAATTTCTCAAGTTACAAAGAAATAGAGACAGGCTGACCTCAATCTAATTCTTGATTTAATTAAGATTGCTTGCATTTCCAAGAAATTCTCAATGTTGTAGAATCCAATTGGAAAGGAAAAGAATAACTGATGAGAAGATAATAAGATAGAATAAAGTATATTTTAGAAGTTAAAATCAAACCCATTAAAATTTAAAATATATTACATACACTTAAGGAAATAATGATAATAGTATTCATTTGTTGGCTCTAGAAAACAGCGTGAAGTGGACTTTTCCTACAGGTAGGTGTTCTGAGGAAGAATCTCACACTTTATGCCTGTCAAAAGGAAGGATAATTGATTAAAGAAAGAGATTTAGCTGCACTGTGGTTGAAGCGCTGGCTTCACAGAATCTCATTAGTTCTAGAGTTTGGATGTTGATTCCAGAAGTACATAATTCAGCAAGTGTGTCCAGTGTTGCCATATTAGCATGTCACTTGATGTGTACTTTGCCAGATGACAAAACCTTGAGTAAAGTGTTTGTCTGATGCTTAGAGTAATCCTAGAAGAGGGGTTCCATGCGAAATATCAAGACAACAATCCAAGAAACTGGAAGAAATGGCGTCTCCTTATACAAGCCACTATTGTTACTATGGTCCACTTTTCAGTGTCTCCTGACAAAGGAGATAGGACAAATCTGAGAAAATTATCTCAGCTCTCTTTCCTTTATTACATTTATGCATATGTATATATATATACATATATATACACAAATATATGTAAGCATGAGGACAAAAATATACACATACCGTATACATATTTTGTATGTAACTGAATGTGTATATATGGATTGTATATGATTATATATATATAAAGTGATAATGAAATTTGGCACATAAGATTCTCTTTGAAGATATAATTGAGTTAAATAAGCCTCTTCAGCAATTGCAATTTTACTTGGTAAAGAGGATTCTACAGTGCAAACTTGCAAATTTACATCTCTGTCACCAGTTGAGGAAGGTTACCTCATGTTCCATCTCAGTTTAATGCCTGAGAGTTTATAAGTTCCAAATTAATTTACAGAATGAGTCATTCTCTTTTTAAAGGTATTTTGGAATAATTTCCTAAATTTTTCTTATTAAAGTATCTAGATTCTAGTCAGTTGGCATGCTGTTAGTTATGTCTAACAATGAATTCAGGGCACAAAAAGTAGAAGGATCTTATTATTACAATATACATCTAAGTTCCTAAAGGGTAGACATATATAATTTATTATATAATAAGATACAATAACCCACACAATTAAATGATATAGATAGATTTTATATGTGTATATAACTGAACTAATCAGCATATTCCAGGAAATCAACACACTCATCAATGCCAAATTTTTCTTTATTCCACTTTATTGCTCATGAGTTTATAGTGTACAACTTTAATTTATTACAATCTATTCTCAAGTAAAATTATGCCACTTTAATTATAGTTTATGAATTTTATGTTTATATGCTTACTCCAAGTATTTCTGTTATAATTATCATTAATTTTTTTCAGATAAATATGCCTAGACATGGACTTATTTTATTAGAAAATGGTATATGCTGTTGTCAGATAAAGTGTTCCACTGATTTTTGTTAATACATGGTGGCTGATTTCAGGATTTTCCTTTTCTATCTACACCAGTACTATACTGTTTGTCCATCCTCTGTCATTTATTGGAAAAGAGATGTAGAAACCTATCACAATTATGGTAGAGAACTATTCCAGTTTTATCAACATTTGTCGCATGACAACGCATGCTGTTGGTTCCTCATAGAGTCCCTACACACTCATGTACTGGACAGTTCTCAGCTTACCACCACAGGGATTTGTTCCACAGATCTGCAGTGGGTTTCTCTGCGTACCTCTCCTTGGTAAACTTCCCTGAGCACTTCCTTCATCTCACGACTCTCAGCTATACCTCCTGAAGTCAGGTGACTGAGGGCCCCAATTTAGTTCCCCCTACTTGTGCTGGAGCCAGAAAATTCTAAGCCAATTAGCGATGGCCATTGTAGGACTCAGTGTATTCCTGTCTCTCAGGGATCACTGTGTTTTATTGTGAGATGTCAATTGCCTTCAAACCATTCCTTCAGTTATTTCGCTTGCTTTATGGTGGTTTCAGGAAGGTATATAAATCAACCTTGTTCAGAAGTAGAAGCATCTCTAAATCTCTGTTATTTTATACTATCTCTTTCTCATATATATGAGACAAGAGTCACTAAAGCCATTCATCTCTATCCATCCCCTGTCCATGGTCATCTGGGTTGTTTCTGTGTCTTAGCTATAGTGAGTCAAAGCTGAAATGAACATAGGACTGCAGTTTGATTCCTTTGTACATATATCCATAAGTGAGATTGTTGGATAATATAACAGAAATAGTTTTAATGTTTTGAGAATTTCCATAGCAATTGCATCATTTTATACTGACATCTACAATGCAGATGGGTTCCCTTTTATCCACACCTGTATGAATGCATATCTTTATTTTTTCATAACTAATAGCCATCCTGACTGATACAGGATGATATCTCATTTTAGTTGGATTTACATTTCCTGCATGAATAGTGATTTGAAATTATTTTCAATATCTTCTGGTCATTTGTACATGTTCTTTTGAAAAATATGTATTTGCGGCCGGCGCCGTGGCTTAACAGGCTAATCCTCTGCCTTGCGGCGCCGGCACACCGGGTTCTAGTCCCGGTCGGGGCACCGGATTCTGTCCCGGTTGCCCCTCTTCCAGGCCAGCCCTCTGCTGTGGCCCAGGAGTGCAGTGGAGGATGGCCCAGGTGCTTGGGCCCTGCACCCCATGGGGAGACCAGGAAAAGCACCTGGCTCCTGGCTCCTGCCATCGGACGAGCGCGGTGCACCGGCCGCAGCGCGCCGACCGCGGCGGCCATTGGAGGGTGAACCAACGGCAAAGGAAGACCTTTCTCTCTGTCTCTCTCTCTCACTGTCCACTCTGCCTGTAAAAAAATAAATAAATAAAAATTAAAAAAAATATGTATTTGCATACTTTGTTCATTTTTAAAAATCTAGTTATTTTGGTGGGTTTTTTTATGTTTGTTGCTACAGAGTTTAGGGGTCTCTTAAGTACTTTGAATATCTGTTATCAGATATATGGTTGAAAATACTTTTCTCCCATTCAGAATGACTTTGTTATTTTGATGATTATTTCTGTTGCTATGCAAGACACTTTTCAGTCTCTGTTAGCCCCAGTTGTACATTTTTTTTTCTCTTGTTACCTGTGCTTTGGCATCATGTCCAGAAACTCCCAGTCAAAAACCTAAGGTCAAGAGATTTTCAAAGGTTTCTTTGAGCGGTTGTAAAATTTCACTTCTTTTAATTCATTTCGAGTTCTTATTTGTGTATGGTATGAGGTGAGGATTCCCTGTATGTCTTTTGCAATTAGATAGCCAATTTTCCTAGCATCTATTGTTGAAAAGACTATTTTTAGAGCCGGCGCTGCAGCTCAATAGGCTAATCCTCCGCCTTGTGGCGCTGGCAGACCAGGTTCTAGTCCCAGTCGGGGCGCCGGATTCTGTCCTGGTTGCCCCTCTTCCAGGTCAGCTCTCTGCTGTGGCCAGGGAGTGCAATGGAAGATTGCCCAAGTGCTTGGGCCCTGCACCCGCATGGGAGACCAGGAGAAGCATCTGGCTCCTGGCTTCGGATCAGTGCAGTGCGCTGGCTGCAGCACACAGGCCATGGCAGCCAGTGGAGGGTGAACCAACGACAAAAGCAAGACCTTTCTCTCTGTCTCTCTCTCACTGTCCACTCTGCCTATCAAAAAAAAAAAAAAAGACTATTTTTACCCATTGAGTTTGTATTCTTGTTAAATATCATTTAATTATAAATGGTAGGATTTGCCTCTGTCTTTTCTATTCCATTCCCTTGGTCTCTATGTCTATCTACACCAGTACTATACTATTTTAATTATTGTAGCTGTAGGGGCCAGCGTTGTGGCGTAGCGGGTAAAGCCACCATCTGGAGTGCCAGCATCCCATATGGGCACAGGTTTGAGTCCTGGCTGCTCCACTTCCAATCCAGCTCTCTGCTGTGGCCTGGGAAAGCAGTAGAAGATGGTCCAACTCCTTGGGCCCCTGAAGCTCCTGGCTCCTTACTTCGGATTGGCACAGCTCCAGCCTTTGTGGCCATCCGGGGAGTGAACAAGCAGATGAAAAACCTCTCTCTCTCTCTTTCTCTCTCTCTTTCTCTTTCTCTCTGCCTCTCCTTCTCTCTGTAACTGTGACTTTCAAGTAAAGTAAATAAATCTTTAAAAAATTATTGTAGCTTTATAATATAGTTTGAAATAAGGATGTGTGGTCACTCTAGCTGTGTTTTTCTTTGTCAATTCTTGTCTTTTGTTGTTCTGTATAAATTTAAAGATTGTTGCCTCTGTTTATCTAAAATGTGCCATTGGTATGCCTATGAGGAGAGCCTTGGACTTGTATATTACTTTCAGGTTCTATGAAGATTTTAATCACTTTGTCTTCATATCTGCTTCACTCTAGTTTAGGGTCAGATATTTGAGTGCAAATTTAAGGTATTTCAGATGGAATATTGGAAAGTGAGTATACCAGAGTTGTGCAAGAATGAACCAATTACCTTTCAATATCATCATGGTCCATGATTTATCATTACATATTGTGTTAACATGCCAAGTTTTATTGTATTGAGGTTTGAAAATATCATTAAACAAATGAGTAAACACATACATAGGGTATAGTACCTTTTTAAAAACAGATTTATTTATTTATTTGATTTTCAGAGTTACAGACAGGGAGAGGGAATGACAGAGAGAGAGGTCTTCCAGCTTCTGTTTCATTTTCCAAATGGCTGCAATGGCTGGAGCCAGGAGACAAGAGCTTCTTCCAGGTCTGCTGTATAAAGTGCGGGGCACAAGCACCTGGGCCAACTTTCACTGCTTTCCCAGGCCGTTAGCAGGGAATACCCATATGGGATGCCATCTACCACACCACAGCACTGGCCCCAGGTATATTAATTTATGACAAATACAATCAAATGAATCACATGACTGGCCCAGCACATTCTCTTTATATTATCATTTTTTATGGGAAACTGCATATTTTCCTACTTCTATATTTTTAATGTGCTTAACAGAACTTTATTTTTCAACCTATTATTATGTGATATTAAGTAAGCCCAAGGGAGGATTCTCTGGCAGTGATAATGTTTTGTTTACTTATTTGAAAGATAGTTATTAGAAGTTTTTTTCAACCATTGTAACTATTCATCAAACTGTAAACTAACGTTTCTATATGTGCATTCTCTGGTTGAAACGTACCAATATGTTTCTGGGGTAATCTGTAATTTATAACATGAACTTTTTATTTGTCTCATATTGCTTTTGAAATTTACAAATAGCATTTTAAAATTATTTCTTAAAATGTAATTTTTCTAGATACTATAAGAGGAAATTATATTTAGTCATATATTTATAACATATATAAATGAAGAGAACAGTACAAACATCTATTCTGATCCCCGAATTGTATGAAAGAACAAAAGGAACTTGTAAAGATTATAGTTAATTAGAAGTAGAACTACAATTAGGAACTAGTTCAGAGTAATATTCTCTTCAGATGTGTTTAAAAATAACAACTGGGTCATTCTACAATTAAACTTGTTTGGGGAAACAAGCAAAGATACATACAGAAGAGGATAAATAAAAGCTTAGATAAGATTCAAAGTCTGAAATTAGCAATCATTTGCAGCTGTTTATATCTCATTTCCATTTGTATTTCATTATTATTATAGTTTTTGTGATCTGGTCTTTTTACTTTATGGATTCCATGATATATTGCAAGCAATTATTAAGAGTTGTCATGTCATGTTACCATCAATGTCATGTTTATAAATGATATTCTGAATTGTAGATGGCTTCTGCTAAAAACATACTTTAATCATGTTTATGCTGATTGCATATTATATAATTTTATGTGCATTCCACTGATAAATGTATATATTTAATTTCTTATCTCCTGACTCATTTTATATGATAAGCCATGATCAATATACTATTAGGAAAACGAAGTCTAATGTATAAGCTTGCACTTTTTTGTCTTGGATATACACAGGTCTCTACACCACTGCAGTCGTTCACGGAGCAATATATAATTTAAAGTGAAAATTCTCGAACAAGATATGATGAGATAAAATACTTTGTAAGTTTCCAAAATGATTAAACATTTATACAAGAATAGCATATGCTAGGCTAAAAATAAAGGCTATTAATAAAAGCCTTTATGCAGTATTGCTGTCATCAAATCCATCTGTCCCTGTGAGAACTCAGCATGTTCATTTCTAGTGCCAAGAGAGCTGTCCTGTGTTGCAAGGACTTTGAATGACCTATCCACCCATGAATACAGTCATCTGTCTGCATTCTTTCAGTTGGATGATGGTGGGCAAACAATAAGAATGGTGTTCTTTAAATCCAATGATCTTCATTCCATTCCCTGTATCCAACAATTTTTTGAACTCTAATTTGTCATTTATCTAGCTAATGTCTCAATTTCTCTATCTAGAAAATGGAGCTAATTCACTTTCAGTTTAATTATTCGTTTGTGCAGTTTACATAAAATTATTTGTTTGAAAGAATTCCAAAATTCTACATTATTTTTAACAATATTGACAAAAGACAGATATAAGGGATACTGGAAACATCGATTTCAGTCTGATAAATAAAATTCTTAATAGATCTCTATAGACTTTTCCTATAAATTATTCATAGAATATCCATGGTAATTCATTATCATCTAATAGTCTCTATAATTATTAGGTACAATTAAAACTGTTGTCTTAAACAGAATTAGAATGTACTTCGTTATGATTTTTATCCATTGTTGTTACTTTCACTGCCTTAATTCACACACAATAATATTATTTTCTGCTTAATTTAGTAGGTAAACCTATTGAATGTCAGACTGTAAGAACATTCACAATGTAATCCACATTCTAGATGATCTAATGTGAAAGACAGTTATGAATGTCAACTATTAACAACACAATGGTCTGAATAACATGGAGAGGTTATGAGTATTTTTGCAAAATAGAAGAATATGTGTCATCCAACCAAACTTAAGATAGTTATCAAAAGAGATCAAATGGCCTTTGTAATCTGTAAGAAGTCATATGGAAAAGGTGAGTGGCCCCCCCTAGCAGAGAAAATAGTATACACAAACCTACAGGTCTGATCATATTCAAACATTTTAAAACTTTTACACATTTCTTAATAGGTTTTTCTAGAACCTTAAAAAGCTGTTTTATTTCACATATCCTTAAATATTATGATCCTAGAGATTTTCTTTGATTATTTCAGTATATCAATACCATTTTAATTTGGTAGTCAAAATGAATTATTTTAGGTCTTACCTGGCATTATTTGGTATGGAGGTAAAATATATTATCGAATAGTAAATTTCTGTTTCATTTGAAATCTGAAAAATTATTAATGTATTTGATGTAGCATTTGTAATATTGTTATGTTATGTGAAAATACAAATATAAACTATATTTTCAATGTTTTTACATGTAATGTGTACTTTACTTAAAGGCAGAGAAAGAGAGAGAGAGAGAGAGAGAGAGAGAGAGAGAGAGAGATCTCCTATTTACTACTTCACGCTCAAAATCCACCCCCAACAGCCAAGGCTGGACCAGGCCTAAGCCAGGAACTCAATACAGGACACTCATATGGGTAGCAGGAACCCAGGTACTTGAGCCATCACCTGCTCCTTCCCAAGGTACACATTAGTAGGAAGCTGAATTCAGGAGTAGAGCCTGACCTGAATCCCAAGCATTATAGTATGGAATGAGGGTGTCCTACATGACAACCACTATACCAAATGCCTACCTTCCCAATTAAAGATAATATTTAATATGGAGAAAATTACATAATAAATATAATTCATTTTACAATGTTGAATTTCTTAGAAAGATGATTTGTGCATTTTCAGAGGTATAAACCAGTCAGGAATCTGTGATTCAAGGTGTTACAGAAGTCACGACTATACATATGATATTCTAACAGGAAAACTATGGTACTACTCCATGAACAGTTCCACAGTATATGGGTAGTTCTAAATGTACTGTCCTAGTTGTCTATCAAAAGAGACTAATACACACACACACACACACACACACACACAAATATAGGTTACAATGAAATACCAACAAGTTATTAAAGAAATAGTTATGTAAGTTGTTACAGAATAAATGACTAAATTCCTGTCTGAATTTAGAGTTAAAGGAATTCAGAACAATGTATCATCAAAACTCCTGTTTGTATTCACAGAAATTGTTGTTTATATTTGGCTAATTTAGAAATTACATACAAGGTCTTCATGATGATGGCTTCTCTAAGGATTTAGGGTGGCTCATGTTTTATTTTATCATTAACTATCACAAAGTCATCAACATAAAGCCCTCTTTTCTGTCATTTGCATTTTAGCACATTAATGAATTTTTATTATTTCTTAATATTTTAGGAAAATACTAAAAAAGAAGGAGAGATAAATGAGCCTTTTCTTGGGAATTAAAAACACAAACGTTGTGGCAAAGGGAGCTTGATAAGAAAAGAAAAAAAGGTATCTGATGATTCACATATATATGTTATTATGTGTAAATACAAATAGTTAATGATCACTTACTGTTTAAACATATTAATGTAAATAGACCCACAGCCATTAGGAAAAAAAAATAAGTAGGATGGCTTTGGTATGATCTCACAAGAATTCTTTGGGAACTGGAAGAGCTTAATGTCTTACTGAAGTTGACTAGCAAGCAGGGATAAAAAGAGTTACGTCTAGTGTCTCAGGTTTGCAAAAGCCATCTCTGTCACTGCAGTGTTTTATTGTTAGAGTGTCAATATCACAGATGGTGATTCTTGCAGAATAGGTAATTCCATATAGAAATGCATGTGTAGTAATAGAAGATGGTCCATCCATTCTCCACTGCACTTTTATATCAACTTTAAACAGTCATTCGCTGTAATCAATCTTTCTAGTATAATTTTAATCCATTTTCATTATGTGGTGATGGTGCTTGCCCAGTTTTAAAATATACACCAACATTTCCCGTTGGTATGTTACTGGAAAAACAAAAACAAAAATAAGTATATAAAGGAACAACCAAAGGAAGCTACAAGGTAGAGATAAAGTAACAGAAAATAATTCTTAAAATATGATTAAATGAATTCTTTATGGGCTTACTTCATCGTCTTGTGATGATAGATTCATTTGTCTATCTTTCCTAGCAGACTACCAAAAGCTTCTAGAAGGCAGCATTCTTATCTTTTTTTTTTTTTTTGATAGACAGAGCGGACAGTGAGAGAGAGAGACAGAGAGAAAGGTCTTCCTTTGCCGTTGGTTCACCCTCCAATGGCCGCCGCGGCCGGCGTACCATGCTGATCCGATGGCAGGAACTAGGTGCTTCTCCTGGTCTCCCATAGGGTGCAGGTAGCATTCTTATCTTAATAGTGTTTGTATTCTCAGTGTCTGGTAACATTGCTGCTTACAATTTAATAAATGTTTGTTGAAAATGTTCATATTACTTCATAGAGATCTTTTAGGAAATACTCATCAGACTATATGCAGTTATATTGAAATCAAAATCTGCTTAAATCAAAAACACATAACATATATCTATGAAAAAACACATTAGGATTCTATGCTTTAGATTTGAGAACAAAATCCAATTTCCCAACATTTTCCAAATCAATATTTGAGTAAAAAATGCTATTACGGCCGCACCGTGGCTCAATAGGCTAATCCTCCACCTGCAGCGCCAGCGCACTGGATTCTAGTCCCATTCGGGGCACCAGATTCTGTCCTGGTTGCTCCTCTTCCATTCCAGCTTTCTGCTCTTGCCTGGGAGTGCAATGGAGGATGGCCCAGGTCCTTGGGAGACCAGGAGAAGCACCTGGCTCCTGGCTTCAGATCAGTGCCATGTGCTGGCTGCAGTGTGATGGCTGCAGTGGGCCGGCTGCATCAGCCATTGGAGGGTGAACCAAAGGTAAAGGAAGACCTTTGTCTCTTTCTCTCTCTCTCTCTCTCACTGTCCACTCTGTCTGCCAAAAAAAAAATGCTATTACACAAATTTTGATCTAGTGTTTAAAAGTCATTTAACAGCTGTTTTTCTAGTAAATATTACATTTTATTCACATAAGCCTAGCAATACATTTTCTGATGAAAAAAGTTCATAGAGCGCATATGTGAAATCAAAAAAGGAAATTGAAATTAGTACAATAAACTCACAAGAAAAATCCGAAATACATCAAAGATTTTTGAGAAACAGTATTTTTTACCTTCTTTTGTTCATAACCCTATAGGATCTTAAAGAACTAAAAGGAATTTTGATGGGGAAGCACTTTTAGGCCAATCTATGGTCTTTTTGGAATTGGGTGAAGCCAAAATTTACAGGCAAAGAACTCAATAGTGCTAAAAGGACTGGCTACTCTCTCAAATATTCTCCTGTGTGTCCTATTCTTACTGGTCAAATTCCTGTCTGTTTTCTGTACATATCAAGAAATAATTCTTGCATACTGTTTTCTCTAACTGGGGCCAATTCTTTTTTCCTCCATTTTGTTCTGTAATTTAAAACATTATTACTCGCTCCTTGGTTAACTCCAGACGTGCCTCCAGCTCATATTAATGCCTTTTCTGCAAAGTGAAATTTCTATTTTATATTCAGGTTAGTTAATACGTTTCCTAAATGTTTCATGCAAAATTTTTTGTACATTCTCTGATCCTACAGTTTCCATTTGGCACTTAGGATAATATTGCCATCATTAATCTATTTCTCATCCATTAATCTTGGATTCTTAGGAATAAGGATTTTTGTGTTGTTCAGCAGCCACCACTGGCATAACATATAATACCTCGTAAGAATTCAATAAATTTTGAATGCCTCTGTGATTAGATAAATTATGAGCCAGAAAACTAAGTAGGTGAACTTGTAATCAGTATTAAAATTACATATAAGAAATTAGATAATATAATGGTATATTAAATGAAAAGAAATGAATTATAGAAGTAGTTTAAAAAGGAAAACAGTAATAATTATCTAATAGGTATTATTAGATTCACCATTTGTTTTTGGTTAAGGAATTTAGTATGTGCAGAGGCAGGCCTAAAATACATGTTTCATTTATGTAGTATAGTTTTTTATCTTTTTTTAAAATATTAATTAAGGTATACAAACTTCATGTAATTCCTATATACAGATTCAGGAACACAGTGATAGTTTCCACCCTACCCTCTCTCTTATCCACAGTCTCACCATTCTTCCTTCTCCCTCTCATATTCCCATTCTTATTTTTTACGAAGATCTATTTTCAACTAATTTTATTCTCATAATATACACTAAATAAAGAGTTCAACAAATAGTACAAAAAAAAAAAAAAACCTTGATCCTCAACAGATAAGAGAAAAGGGCTGTTAAAAATCATGGTGTCTCAAAATGTCAGTTTCACGCATACAGATTGCTTATTAGGTACTCTAATAGTTACTAAAGATCAAGGAGAATATATCAGGGAATTGCAAATCAAACCACAAGGAGGCTTCACCTCACCCCAGTTACAATGGCTGTCATTCAGAAATTAACAAACAAATAACGCTGGTGAGTGTGTGGGACAAAAGATACCCAATCCACTGTTGGTGGGAATATAAACTGGCACAGCCACTTTAGAAGAGAGTATGGAGATATCTCAGAAATCTGAATATTGACCTACCATTTGCTCCCGCCACCTCACTCCTAGGAATATATTGAAACAAATAGGAATCATCATATGAAACAGTGATCTGTTCCCCCATGTTTATTGCAGTTCAATTCACAATATCTAAGATGGAGACACAGGAGAACTCAAATAGCTAAAGCAATCTTGTACAACAAAAACAAAGCTGGAGGCATCACACTACCAGATTTCAGGACATATTACAGGGCAGTTGTAATCAAAGCAGCATGGTACTGGTACAGAAACAGATGGATATACCAATGGAACAGAATAGAAACACCAGAAATCAATCCAAACATCTATAGCCAATTTATATTTGATCAAGGATCTAAAAACAATTCCTGTAGTAAGAACAGTCTATTCAATAAATGGTACTGCAAAAACTGGATTTCCACATGCAGAAGCATGAAGCAAGACCCCTACCTTTATTTGTTTGAAAGGCAGAGGCAGAGAAGAAAGAGTACACAATTTAATACACAGAGATATCACACCCAATGATTTACTCCCCAAATGTTCACTACAGCTGGGACCTCAAAGAGGTTGATGCAAGGAATTGAAAACTCAATGCAAATCTCCCTTGTGGGTGCCAGGGACCCATGTACTTGTGTCATAACCAGTTCACCCAGGGTGTATACTAGCAGAAAGTGGAATTGAGAGTAGAAATTAGACTCAAGCTTAGTCACTCTGATATGTGTTGTGGGTATCCTCATCAACATCTTAACCATTGCACCAAGCACCCCCTCCTATTTAGTGTATGTGTCTCTCTATATTTGCCTGTAATTCAATAGAATATTGACGTTTTCTTTTAGGAAAACATCTTATGAATTACTTGAAATTAGTGGATATTTCTTATCTACTACTATGTATCTACAATTCCTAGCATATGGTCCAGTGTAAGATAAACTCCCATTGTATAATTTGGAGATGAGTGCACTTTTTTTCTGAAGTCACACAAAAATTATGAGGATTAGAGAGTGTTAGGGATTGGATTATAGCCCCTTAAATCCCAAACGTCAGAATGTGATTTTTATTAGAGTTAGATTCTTCACTAAGTTAAGCAAGTTAAAATTAGGACATTAGCCCTAATCCAATTTTAGTTGATGTCCTGCTACAAATGGAGGAAAATGCACACAGAGGAATAGCAGGAAAACAATATGATATGAAGAGGCACAGGAGAATTTGACTACCTAGAAGCCATGGGGAAAGTCCTAGAACACCTCCTTCCTCATCATGCTCAGAAGCCAATCCTGCAAGCTCCATGACCCCAGACTCCTGGCCTCTGGAACTGAGACAACGAATTTCTGTTTCCCTTGTCTGCCACGCATGCTGCCAAGTAGCCTTGGTGCACTTGTATTGTAAGTCCATTCTAACATATCAAAGGGAGGTGATAAATCTTAATTTTTGTTCCTTACCTGTTTTTGATAATGACTTCACCAGTTTACTTTAATCATCTAGAGCATATTGTCTTTGCTCATGTATTAAAAGTCACTTGAAAATGTTTCTTTGTTTTTTTTCAGGGTTTTTCCATCTTTTTTATGTTTTCAACACATTATAACATTGGTTTTTGTTTCTTATTTAGGAATACAAACTGAATGACCCTGACATAGCAACGTTTGCAACCATCAGTGTTGAAGAGCCTTAAGGAGAGAGGCAATTGAAGAAATCAAATAAAAGTTGGGTATCTGGATTCCTCAGGGATATATGTTGGTGACATGAGAAAGTCCAATTATTTCTTCTATTTTATACGCTTCTTTCTCTACTTAGAAAATGATTTTATTTTTTCCATTAAATCACGTCTGTTATCAATTACCATAGACTGATCTGTCTCAAAATTTTTTGACAGAACAAACTCATTAAAATCACTTCTCTCTTTAGTTATTATAAAAGATAGTTTTAAAATGAAATCATAAAATAGCTAATATCACGGGATTTACTATAATTGGCTGATGTATAAACTATTGACACCTAACTTTCACATTTTCCCTAGGTACTATAAAGATATAACAATGATTTACCCATATAGTAACAAAATAAAACAAGTGAAAATGCCTTTATATTAAGCAATAATTTTGTTAACCTTATAAAATGAAGTAATAGCCAGTGTTATAAAATACAAATTTTCCTACATTCATATCCAATAATATTTGTCCTGAGAATATATATTTCGAAACTAAAGTCTTATTTGCAATGATATTAAAGGCCTGCTACTCAAGTCAATTTGTCATTTGATTTTATGTTATTATGTTACTGAAGAACACAAATCACTGATCAGCATGAAAGGTTATGGGAATAACACTTATTTTCATTACATTTACACATAATATAGAAAGATAGAGGAAGGCATATTACGTTTCTGGAATATAGCTAATAAGTCTAATTAACTGACCTTTCCATCTTAGCTAGAAGACTGTTGGGGGGGCATACATTTGTTAGGGATATAGTGATTATATTACTCTTTGGGAATACCATAACAACAAATCACGAACAGGGTGAATTAAACAACAGAAATGTATCTATTTTTTGGAGACCAGACATTCAAGATCAAGGTGCTATCTGGAGTGATTTCTCCTGAGGCCTCTCTTCCTCACCTACAGATGGCTGAACTCTCCTTGTGTCCTTGAGTACCCTTTTCTCTGTGTGCACAACCCCGATGTCTCTCTCTGTGTCCAATTTCCTCTTCTTATAAGGAAGAGACTTAGGCTGGAATAGGGTCTACCAAAGTCCTCATGTTAACTATTTGGGCTCTTTAAAATTCCTATATGATGTTGAGGGGGCAGTGTCACAATTAAGCACAAAATACTGGTGGGAAAGATTACGGATTCTTGAAAACCCTTATTTTGTACAAAATATCAATTGACTTGTTCAGAATTTCTGTTAAAATTTATCTGTGAGTATATTTTTAAAAATTGGAAAAAGGAATTAAAAATAAGTTTACCTTTGGGAAAAATTTGAAGTCCATGCACAATTTCCCCACCAGGCATATTTTCTATGAATTTTTCAAAAACCCTTCCTATTTAGATACAGAATACAGAAGAACTGAAAAATTATCAGACAGCCATAGCCTTCTGAAAATTCTTGGATTCTTTCACATTACAATTTCTTTTCATCCCATTAATGGCATCTGGAAATATTCATTTTTTAGCATTTATTTATTTGAAAGAGTGACATGAAGAAAGGGGTGACAGAGAGAGGGAGAGAGAGAATCTTCCATTCTCTGTTTTACTCCCACAATAGCTGGGACACAGCCAGTTGGAAGCCAGAAGCCAGGAACTCTATCAGTGTCTCCCACATGCATGGTAGAAACTCAAGGATCTCTACTATGATATGCTGCCTCCGTATGTTCAGCAGATAAGATGCAAAGGCATGACTCGCTCCCAGGCACTTTGACATAGGATTCAGGCACCCCAAACAGTGGTTTAACTTCCTGCACCACAATGCTCACCCCAAGATACTCAATAGCTAATACCACTTCTCCAAAACAATTTATTCGTTAGCTTTCTTATGTTAAAACAACATTTCTATAGAAAAAAATAGTTTTGTCTTCCTTTATTTATTCTAATGAACACCACATCTGTGACTCATTATAGTTCATGTAGGTGAAGTTTTAAAGAATGCAGACACTGTTCTTGACCTAAAGGAGAATACACAATCATCTGCAATATAAAGGTGCTATTCAAATTCCCACTTGAAATTTATCATTTAAATACATTGTAAATGATACGAAATAAACATGCAGGTGATAGAAAATGCTGTGAAGTGAGAAATTTAATGAATGAGAGTGGAAGACAATTAAATAGAGAAAGCACTAGACCTAAAAGGATACAGACACAGATGTCTAGGATGGATTGGCTAGTGACTTATTTAAGAAGGTCATCATGACTGGAACACAGACAGTGCAGGGGATGAGAAGATTGGTTAGCAGGTAGATCATTTATGCGTGGCAAGTAAAATTACACATTTGAACTGCCATTAAAGGAAAATTATATGAGATAATGGCCTACTGGAGTAAGCTGTTAGTTCTATAAACAAATAGAGGTGAACTGGCTTGTAATATATTTAGAAAATAACATCTATTTTGCTATTGGATAGCTGTGATAAAGATGATGGAAATTTCAAGAGACACCTCTAGAATCGTGATACTTGAAAGTAGTAAGGTAAGCTTTATTCATTGAAATATGAAAGTCCTAAAGAAATTCTATTTTAAGGAGGAAAGATCATAAGTGTAGCTTTGGGCATATTGAGGATTTTGTTAGATATTTAAGCATTGAAAACTCAATTAGAAGTTTGATGTTTAATGAGCTTAATGAAAATAATTGAAAGGTTTTGTCACTAAAGATATAAATGTGAGATCATTGGCTTGATTTATATATATATATATATATATATATATATATATATATATAAAATTATAGTTACAGGGGTTGGCGTTGTGGCCTAGTAGGTTAAGCCACCACCTGTGACTGGCATCCAATATTTGAGCACTGGTTTGATTTTCAGCTGCTATGCTTCTGAGCCAGCTCCCTTCTAATGCACCTCAGAAGGCAGCAGATGAGGGTCCAAGTGCCTAAGTCCCTGCCACTAACATGGGAGATCTGGAGGGAATTCCTGGATTCTGCCGTAAGTCTGCTCCAGCTCTGGCTGGTGTAGCCATTTGGGGAAAGAATTGATGGATAAAAGATCTCTCTTTATCTCTTCCTCTGTCTCTGTCACTTTGTCTTTCCAATAAATAAATGAAACAAAATATATATGTGAATTACGCAGTTGAGATAATGTAAGGAGATATATATATATATATATATATGTTATATACATACGTATATTTGTGTTTATATTCTGAGGCAGTACAAGAAAAAATAAATTAAAAATATTGGTTGAAAAAGCCAATAATAAGAACTGTCGATTCCTGGCTTTGGCCTGGCCCATCCTTAGCCATTGAGGCCAACCAGTAGATGTGTGAAAAGATCTAGTTTCACCTACAAGCTTTTAAATGTACAAAATACTTTAATTCTTATCCAAAATGCGAGGTAAGAAAGGTCTACATAGAATACAGTGACCTTTCCAGCACTTCACATACAGTAAATGAAAGAGAAAAGTATGGCTCAGAGCTTGAAAGCTGTGATTCACTCTCTATAGTGTAAGTAAAGAGTGAATTAACCCAACTAATAGAACGGGTAAATACGTATACAAAGTCGTTGTAAAATTTCATCAAAAGTGAAATCACAAGATACATTTATTTTGGTGCAAAAAGAATTGAAATAATGCATGAAAGGGATCTTCAAATGACAAAGGAAAAATACAGATTATGGAAAAAGTCATACATGCATTTAAAAATTTTATACATTTATACACTTAAAAATTTTATACATTTATAAAATTATACACATATTTTATACATATACATACAAATTTTATACATATCAATTTTATACCTACATTTAAAAATGTTATACATTTATAAATTTACCTTTCATTTCCATTTTTTCATGAACTTTTTGAACTACTCCTTTATTATGATTACACACATACACTATATCTACCTATCTGTACACACAAACACAAACACACATATAATTTTTACTTGGGGACAATTCTAATCCACATTAAAATAGATTTCAACATTTTCAAAATGGATTGTATTGCATAGATGTTAGGGAAAGAAAAATAAAAGAGATCCTTGGTGCTGAAGTTGTGGGGAAACACTTTACTGAACTGTTTGTTCTCTATATTCAGAAAATATAATTTCCTTGAATATTTGGAAATATTTCAATTTAGTCATGTTCTCGTGGAAAATATAGTTATAGTATAATGAGGAAACAGATGAAAACAGAATTTTTATTAAATAAAGCAACAAGAAGTAGCATTTACAGAGCATGCTGCAGGTTGAATAATTATATGGGTTAACAAAAAGGGGATCATTGTAATTAGCCAACATACTTAATACTGACATACACATTCCTTGAGATATTGTCCATCTCATCAAAGAAAATATCTTGTGCAAAGATACACAAAAGAGAAAAATGCATGCCACTTTTGCTAAGGGTAAAATCAGTAAAATGCGAAATTAAAGAAAGCAGCAGAAAATGAAGCTGACATCTGCAAAAGGTCATAGTATGAAAATTCTTTGCATATGATCTATGTACTGGGATTGAGTAAAATAGTTGAAGTAACAGAAGATTCAAATTATCAGTGTGGTTGGTTCTGTGAAGTTAATCAGATAAGGGATTGATTCAGTCACAACAATTTCCCATTAAGCAGTCATTCCCTTCCCACACTAATTTCAGCACTCACTTCCATATTCTCAGATCATGGTATGGTCCAAATCATTCAGATGAGCGCAGCCACACAGCATAGTGCTTACTGGGAGCAAATCATTGCAACATCATAACCATGTTTACCAATCATTACTAATCATTATCTGTGAGTAAAGTGGTCCAGTTTTAAAAATAAATGCCAAAGAAGACAATATAGTGAAGCTTTTTGTTACACTTTTATTGTTACTTTGTTTTTAGAATCTGTATTTAAAAGGGCCAGTTACAGGAAGGTACTTTGCTTCCCTTCCTTTTCTGATTGTGGATGTTCTTGATTGAGAGCATGATGTTAGGTACAACTACAATCTCCTTGTAACCAAGATAAATGAGAAAAAAGAGAAAACTCTTGGTTCTTGGATGACATCACCAAGCCTCTGAACAACATTTGAACATAATGTTTCTAATTTATGCTAAGATATTAAAAAGTAACTGTTATTTAGTGAGTAAACTATGGAATCTGCGATCAAGTTTCTCTTGTGTAGAAGATGGTTCTCGCATTTACTAGCCATGGAATCTTAGGTAAGTTATCCAATCACTTCATGTTCTTGCAAGGAAATAATCAGTGCAGCAGGACTATGTTACTCAATTGTTGCTCGTATCTGTCAACCTCACTGATGGCCTTTGGTCAGGCAGAAAACTAAACTACTGGAGGATTGTCATCATTATTTGGTAATGATGCTTTTCCAAACAGTGGAACCAGATAGATGGCATTGTTAGCAGGTTTAAAATAAAACTCAAGGGCTCATTATACCTCCTAGGTACATGGTTTGGGGTTTTACAATAGTTAATCTGACCCCAATATAAAATATGTTCTACTGAACAGACAACATGTATTGCTCCAGTCTGGAGCCGGAGAGAAAAATGTGGGCATGCAGTCCTCGCAGAGGAACACAAGGAAGCGTGGTTTGCAACACCCTTGGTTTGGCCTATGTCTATTTTCACCCTGCCTTTCTGCATATATCCTTCACTATAAAAAATCTTCATCAACAGTACAATTTTACAGTAATATGTGTAAGTCTTTCCAATGCATCACTGAATTAGTGCACATTTCTAGGACTGTTGAGAATTGGATTCAGTATTATTAATTAACTCAGTTTTACTTTGAGAATTAAATAATTACTAGATTTAAATGCTTATTTAACAAATGTATGGTACATATAAAATAAACAAGAAGGTAATTTCTCATCAGTTATGAAAAGAAAATCTTATAAAGTGAATTTTAATGGCTATTTACTTATCCAAATAGAAAGAACTGCACTGTTGAAGATGTCTTGTTAAAAAACAAACAAACCAACAAACCAGAAAACAAAAGCTGGTCTTTCTAGATGATTTGCCCTAATCTAAATGGGCAAGGTATCTGCAGATATGTGATAAACACAAAGAGGGCTTTCTAGTATATTTGCTATTGCTGAATTTATGTCACAACTAATTTTTAGTGTTCATTTATTACTGATTGATAATATAAAATAGTTTTATATGTGATAGTCATCAGTGAGACTATATCATTGCATTAGCACAAATAAATTCTGAGATTTCGGCTTCATAGTAGTTAGATTGTAACAGTTAATTGGGAATCATTCCATTAAAGAATGGCCAAAAATTATATTCTACTCTAATGAAGTGAACAGGTTTATTATATACCGTAACTAAAAATGCAACTGTTGTGGTGCTGACAAGAGCTCGCTCAATGAAATGAAAACACCATCTGTGCTGAGAAGACATATACCTGTTTGTATGATTTTCTTCTCAACAGCCTCTTGTTTACAGCGTAAGTGAATTTTATATTGATATAAAGTGTGAGTTTACTGCAGCAGGAGTCCGTAATGCAGGAAATAGACGCATTGAAAAGCCTAAGATGGATTGTCCTTGTAAAAGGCTGAAACACAGCACGCACCAGTGAGTATGTGGAAAAGTACAGAATGGTCAGAGGATATTTATATTCACTGGAGATTCAATCTTGTGTTATATTTTCTGGGGGTCATATTCACATTTATCCTACAAATCAGAAAAGGTTAAAGGTCACCTTATAATATCTAATGACTACAGGTAAAAATGACTGTTCAATTTTAATGTCACTTATAAGTTAGGAGTAATTATCATAAAGGAATATAATGTCACTTTATAATAGAGACATAGTAAGTGGTATCTGTATATTGTTTTTGTTCTCCAGTGTACAAGTACGCATGGGCATCAAAAATATGGGGCACCAAAGTAAACATCTTTTTGAGATAACCTTGTATTTTCACATTCTTTGCCCCATTGAGGAAATGTTAGGCACTGAGACTGTTTGACTAATGCAGCAGATATTGACATTGGACTACGTCCTCTTCATGAAGACGATGGTGATGATCCTTTTGCTATTTTTCTTCAATGAGAAATGTACTCTTGGACCAGGCCCTGGGAGTCATTCAAGTATGTCTGTGAGAGTATCAGTTAATATTCCCACTGCTCATGAGAAGTAGGGAGAACTGGTAACTCTATGCTCTGAGTAGTCCTTAGATCTAGATTTTGCTTACTCCTAACTCTGTATCTTTCTCAATCCAGGAGGGCTGGCTGATCCCTGACTTAACTCTGTTCTCGGACTTAACTCTGCCCTTGGAGCCCTCTAACAACTAATTATTCAGTTTTCCTTTTAAAAAAAGAAATCCTCCAGCTGCTCCTCTTCTGTTCCAGCTGTCTGCTAAGGCTTCCCTAGGAAAGCAGTGGAGGATGGCCCCAGGTACTCAGGCCCTGCACCCACGTGGGAGAACTAGAAGGAGTTCCTGGCGCCTGGCTTCAGAGTGGCCCAGCTCAGGCCATTACAGCCATTTGAAGAGTGAACCAGCAAATGTAAGACCTCTCTCTATGTCCTTCCCTCTCTCTATCTGTAACTCTACCTCTCAAATAGATAAATAAAATCTAAAAAAAAAAAAAAAAAAAAAAAAAAAAAAAAAAAAAAAAAAAAAACCTTCCTATGAAGACCTTGTGTGGTTCCTAGTTTCCAGATTCCTAATTTATGGACGGAACCCTGATTGCTGCATTGAAATCATTCCTTCCGTCTTCAATTTGAATTCAATACCATTTGACAAATACTTCTTCAGAGCAAAAAACTTCCAAACATTATTAAAATGGTTGAAAAAAAACCTCTCAGATTAGATGGGTAAAAACAAGCACTGCTGGGTGGCCCATACTGCTTCCTTACCTTTCTGTTATACTTCAAGCTACACTGCTGAGTTTTCAAGTCCTATAATAGCCTTTCAGGCATTTTAATGGTTTATTTATTTATCTATTTGAAAGACAGAAGGGGGAGAGAGAGAGAGAGAGAGTGTGCCAGAGAGAGCGCTTCCATCCACTGGTTCATTCCACATATGACTGCAACAGAAAAGGCAGGACCTGGCTGAAGCCAGGAACTAGGAACCCCATCCTCGCCTCCAAGGTGGGTGGCAGGGAGTCAAGTACTTGTGCCATCATCTGCTGTTTCCCAGGCACATTAGTTGGAGCTGAATCATGAGCAGAATAGCTGCTGGAACGCTGATATGGAATGCAGGTGTCCCAGAGCAGCAAATTAACCTAATGAACCACAATTTTAAGAGCCTGCAGAATGATTGTTAATTTTTTTCCACCAGGTGATAATATTTGTTTTAAAGATTTATTTGTTTACTTGGGAGGCAGAGTTACATAGAGAGAGAAGGAAAGACAGAGAGCTTCTATTGGCTGGTTCACTTCCCAAATGACTACAACAGATAGAGTAGGGCCAGTCCAAAGCCAGGAGCCAGGAGCTTCCACAGGTCTTCTATGTGCATACAGGGGCCTAAGTACTTTGCCCATTCTCTGCCACCTTCCCAGGCATATTAGGAGGGAGCTGGATGGGAAGTGGAGCAGCCAGGACTCAAATCGGCACCCATATGAAATGCAAGTGACACAGCTGGTGACTTTACCCACTATGCCCCAACAGTGGTCCCTGGTGACAATACTTTAATACTGTTTATTTTAGCCCCACAATTTAATTTTATTATTTGCTGTTTGGATGCCTTTTTAAAAATATGTACCTGAGAGGCAGACAGATAAACAGACAGATCTCCTATCTGTCAGTTCATTCTCCAGAGGCCCATCACAGCTAAGATTGGGCTAAGCAGAAGTTAAGAGCCAGGAACTCACTCCAGGTCTCCGAAGCTGGTGACAGAATCCCAATTATAGCACCATCACCAAGCCTCCCACTATACGCCTTAGCAAAAACAAGCGAGAGTCAGGAGCCAGAGCCAGCTGTAGAACCCACGTACTTCAGTATGGGATATGATGTCCTAACCAGTGCGTTGACCTCTAAGCCAAATACCCCGATTCTTCCACCTTCTCATGATTTGTGTGTACTTTTCACCTAAACTTCTTAAGAACAACATTAAAGCTACTTTAGCGAAGAAGTTACTCATCCAGAAAAAAAGAAATTAAGTAGTAAAAGAAGCTTTAACTCCCTTAAAACAGCATAATTAGAGTGCACGTTTGTTCAGAATTAACATTTTAGAACTATTGTCCCAACATGCATTTGTTAAGAGTTTAATTACTAAAAGTGTATTAAAATAAGTGCGTCTTTCCTGCCAGGGTCTATTCGAAAAGTGAGTGTACAGAATGATGTACAGGGATAGTGAAAGAGATCTTGCTAAACTTGTGTTTCAATCTAAAAGATGGCTAGCAATTAGCTGCCTCTTTTTACTAACTACACACACTGTACTACTTTCAAGTTCAGCTTGCAGAGTTCTTGCTTTAAAAAAATGAATTGTCTTGGGTCCAGATGAGTAGAAGAGCTACTTGCAGTCATAAATGATGGTTGGAGAAATATTTGATGTTGCTGTCCTCGGGTATCATACCACAGTTACCTGACTAATGCTTCTGCTTCCATGTAGCCAGTTGGAGTGGTCAATAGGAAGTGTGGACTGTTAGAGGTTATGAGTACATGAAATTTATGTAGGAAATGCATTGAGAATTCCCTGATTGATCTTGCTACCCTGGTTATGTAATTTTATTTGTAGAGTAAATCTATTGATTAACCTTTTATGAGAAGCACTTTTATTCTGTGATGATGTCCCTTTGAGCAAGTATACTGAAATTGAGAAAGTTATGTTTAATCTAAATGTTCATACCAAATTCTAATATTCAGTAAGTTTGATGGTTTCTTGTAAATTTCGCTTAAGCATACTTATTAATAATTAATAATAGCTGTTGCTATTTCTTCATGAAAATCACATATCACCAGTCTTCCTAAAAAGCATCATCCTTTTTATCTTATGTTTGTAGTATATTTACATTTTAATTGCATATTTACATGTGGTATTTATATGTGTAACACATATTCAGTTTGTTTCATTTTGATCAGATGGCTCTTCTGAAAATGCCACTCTTTTGGATGTCTTCTTGTTTATATGGAGAAAAACTGTAAAATTTCAGCTGTATTAGTTGAGAATTTTATATACAGATAAGTTAATATTTATTCTGAAAGAGAATTATTTTCTTTGAAAAATCATTTATCTCTTCTATGGTTTATGGAATAAGTGATTAAAAAATCCCTGTGGAAGGCTTTCAGGCAGCAATTAAGAATCCTGCATCTCATATCATAGTAACAAGATTTGATACTTAGCTTTGGCTCCTGACTCTAGGTTCCTGCTAATGCAGACACTGGGGAGACAGCAAATCATAGCACACGGGATTAGAGTCCCTGTATTAGTTGTGTTCCTGGCTTCTGACTTCTACTCAGCCCAGTTCTGAACATTGTGGGCACTGGAGCGTGAATGGAAGCCCTCTGTATTTCTAGCTGTCTCTCTCCATGTCCCTCTCTTTTTCTTTCTGCTTCTTAACCTAAAGTAAATAAAGAAAAATCCTCAAGAAACAGGTGGGGAAAAAAAGGGTAGCAAAAAGGATGAGAGCTCAGTTAATATTGCAATGTGTATCTCTCCCCACTGAGAAGGTGCTTCAGTTTCTGCATCTCACCGCTTCCATCCCATTATCCCATCCTTTTCCAATGTGAAATCCCCCTCATGCCCTC
The DNA here is from genome assembly GCA_949820135.1 of Sylvilagus floridanus. NCBI lineage: Eukaryota > Metazoa > Chordata > Mammalia > Lagomorpha > Leporidae > Sylvilagus > Sylvilagus floridanus. The sequence goes on along the minus strand of OX463236.1, from coordinate 27,686,422 downwards.
TCTCTTTCAACCTTCACCACTTGGACTTTTATTATCTTTTGTGTGTTTCTACAATTCCATCCTAAATTTTTTACTGGCTGAGAATAAGATGAACAAAATGGCCAAAAAAAAAAAAAATACAAACCATCACGTCATCAATGCTTAGGACTGTGCCTCATCAATGACAGATATTGAACAAACATTTAGTGAATGAATAAAAGGAAAAGACAAAATGTTTGGGAAAATAAAGCTTTAGAATAATATGCAATGCAGATGAAGTACCTTAGAAGCACAAAAATAAAATCTTTAACTTTAGAACTGAAAGGAGACTATAAATCAATGAAGGAAAAATTCGATTCACAAAGATTTGATGCACATGAAATACTCTCAGGTTCCCAATAATCATAAACAATATTTTCCATGACAGTGAGAAAACAAGGAGCAATTTCTGTATTACAAACCCCAGAATATTTCTCATTTGAATAGTTATATGCTTCCAGTTTCATCTATTTTCATACAGACATAGATCAATTGCTCCTTTCACCACGATCTATTGTGAGTATTCTTGCTGAAGCTAAGGGACGTGGTCTCCTGACACAGTTCCTACATTGTCCATAGTGCCTCACCAGATACTAAATCTCACCTTTTATCTCTCGTGTTCTAATTAACAATCAATTACTGATACACAGGGCTTTTAACTTTATGACCATGCATTATGTTTATTCTTTTATTGTTAAAACAGTTAGCAGTATAAGCTCTTTGGAGAGAGGCAATTCATTTAAAAGAACATGCACATTCCAGCTCTACAATCTCATATCATAAATTCTAATTCCCTTACCCTCCCTTCATGTCTTTGGAACTTATAGCAATATAAAATCACAACCACTGTAGCCGCTGTCAAGGATTAATACAGTGGCCAATATTTCTTGATCACAGAGGGATGGATATATTATTTCTATTAACTGCTCAGAAGTGATCTAAGGGTCAACATTTCCATAAAATTTTTGCTGACCCCTATATCATGAGTAGTATAGCTGCCTCCACACTTCTATGCCCTCATTTTTCTTTCTGTTTTGAAAAACACTTATTTGTGTTTTTGTATATTGTTTATTCAATAATTTTAACTAGGTATAGAACCTTTATATATATATATATATATATATATATATGCACATATATCCTTTTATTTTTAATTCATTTCAAAAATTCACACTTTTGGAAATAAAATCTCTTTCACATATTTTCACATATTTGTTTTTTCTCCCCCCACAACACCTAGCAAAATGAATTTTATATATTTGCTACTGAAAATCTTACTTGAATTAGTAAATAAATGGTGAATCTACATGTAAGAAAAGCATCACTCTAAAAATATCTTTAACCCATAATAGTTACATCCTGTTAGACAATTTTATAGGATTTATTTTTTTCATTTATCACATGCATACTCATTGCCTAGCAAGTGCAAATTAGGTAACATTAACAGTCAAAATATTAATCCCGAAAACATGTGCCACCTGCAGGGATTGTGTATTCTTTCTGGCTTTGTTCAAACAATTCCATAAAGGCTTACTTATTTCCAAACGCATTGCTTATTAAACTAATGTACAAAATTACTGTGCTTGTCATGAACTTTATGATGTTTTTCCTCAATTGTGGGAAAGGTTAAATCTAGCTAATTAATGATTTCACTTTCATTGTTATCTTATTTTTTCCATAGTGGACACAACATTTTTCAAAAATAAAACATATTGCTATTTAATATGGTCATCATGCTGTACAATAGATTTCTCAAGCTTATTTCTTCTACCTAGCAATAAATATTTGGTTTTTGATCAACCACTCTCAAACCACCCATATCAGCCATTCCAGGCTTCAGTAACCATTACTCTCTGCTTCTATGGAATCAACTTTCTTTTCATTCTACTATGAATGAGGTCAGGTGATATTTCCTTTTTTGTGCTTGGTTTATTTCACTTAAAATAATGTGTTCCAGGCTCGTTCATATTATAAAAAAATGACTTAATTTTTTTCTTTTTTAGCTATGAAGAGTTATGAAGAATTTCAATGAGGTATAAAATACTTTTCTTCATGGTGATGATACAAATAATTATTTATCCACCCTGTGTGTGGGCACATCAAGAAGTCGTGTGACTTCACGGCACACCTTGCAGGTTGGCTCAGCCAACACTAATTTCAAACTCTACTTGGAGACTGAAGTTAAGTACACTACTTTTTAGCTTCCTTTCTGAATCTAATGATATAAGTATGACACTATTTTGAACAGTGAAATATAAAGTCTCTGTGATTAGTTTGGGACACAGTTTCTTTCCTGAACTGCCTATTTTTCTTACCTTAAAATGGAGTGTATCAAGATGACACTAACTAGATTTATATAGATTCGATTCAATCCTCAGATGCAGCCTTTAAGGCAGTTGGATCTGACTGAAGAGCCCATGAGAGTATTTCAGGCATGGAAAGCCAAGACACTCAAGAAAAAAAAAAAAGACCTAAATGAAAGATCTCTGCAAGTGAGATCCCAGTGGAAAGAATGGGGCCATCAAAGAAGGAGGTACCTTTCTCTGAAGAGAGGAGAGAACTTCCACTTTGACTATGACCCTGTTGGAATAAGATCGAAGTCAGCAAACTCAAAAGGCTTCCATAGCCTTTGCAATTCATGACTAGAGCCTAGGGAGATTACTGATGCCATAAACAAGAGTGTCAATTGTTAAGTCAACAACAAGAGTCACTGTGTACTTACTCCTCATGTGGGATCTGTCCTTAATGTGTTGTTCAATGTGAAGTAATGCTATAACTAGTACTCAAACAGTATTTTACACTTTGTGTTTCTGTGTGGGTGCAAACTGATGAAACCTTTACTTAGTACATACTGAATCGATCTTCTGTATATAAAGATAATAGAAAATGAATCTTGATGTGAATGGAATGGGCGAGGGAGCGGGAGATGGGAGGGGTGTGAGTGGGAGGGAAATTATGGGGGTGGGAACCATTGTAATCCATAAACTGTACTTTGGAAATTTATATTTATAAATAAAAAATAAATAAAAACAGAAAAAAAAAAGAAGTAGGCCTACAGCCATACAGTCCACATAAATCTGACAAAGGAGCAAAGACAAAAAATTGACCAGATTTTACATATAATAAGAGATACTGAAATCACTGGACATTGATATTTAAAAGACTGAATCTAGACCCAGACTCCATAGTATTTACAAAACTAACTCAAAACAGATCATAACTTAATTGTAAGATTCTGAACTATGAAATTCCAGTGAAATAACAAAGGAGAAATACTAGATGACTTTGTGTTTAGAAGCAACTTTCTGAGAACAACATTAAAAGCATGATCCATGAAAGATAGAATTGATAAACTGGACTTCTTCATTAAAAAATTTAAAATCTGCTTTGTAAAAGACACTGTTAACAGAAAGACAAGACACGTCACAGACTAGGAGAAAACATATACAAAAGACATAGATGATAAAAGAAAGTTATGTGGCATGTATAAAGAAGTATAAAAATTTGACACTAGGCAAACAAACCACTTACTTCAGAGGTATTCCAAAGACATTAACAGACACCTCACCAAGGAAGACATACCGATGGAAAATGACCACTTATGTGCTTTTAGTGACAGATAACTGTGAAACCACTTAAGGCGACACTCACTCATTGCTGTGGAAATACAACATATTATAATCACCTCGAAAGAAATTTGGCAGCTTCTCCAAAACTAAATATTGTCTTACCATATAATCTAGCTACCATACTTCTTATATTTTAGTTGAAAACTTACGTCTATACTGACACTTTAAGATTCTATGATTTTTAACATCCCTTGTCTTGATTCTTAAGGAACAGTGATTTTTTTCTTCATACTATTTCTTGAACCCTTTAATTTGTGTAAGGTTAATTTTATGAGCATGAAGTTAACTGAAAATAGGTCTTTATACAAGATAAGAGTGGGAATAGGAAAGGGAAGAGGAAGAAGGGTAGAAGTTTGGGCGAAAAGGAGGGTAGGGTGGACAGTATAATTATATTCCTGCATTTGTATATGTGAAGTATATAAAACTTGCACATTTAAAAAGTTTTAAACAAAAAAAATCCTTATTAAGTAATACTGGAAACAAAATTGTGTGTTATACTCTGTTTTATAGGAATATAAGATCTGAAAAATTAGAATTCTTAAATGAAAAAATATAATCAGAAAATGTTCATATAATATGTGAATTAATTTCCAAAACTTGAGACTAAGAAGACTTTTCTAAGTTTATATCACATTGAGAAAGTAAATTTCACTGATAATATTTCCTGTGTGAGATTATTAAACTTGCTGCTGTTGTGGGGATGGGAGAGCCTGCCTCCATTTCTAGCTGATGGGAATGTGAAGTATACACCCATTTGGAGTGCTCTGTCATAATAGAAATAAAAACTCTTTCAACTTTGGCAAAAAAGAAAACTTACCTCCATACAAAATTCTTCATGTGCATCTTCATAGCTGCTTTATGCATAATTTGCAAAGTGTAGAAGCAACCAAACTTGCTTCTAACTTTGGTACAACTAGACAATGAATGTGGGGATGGAAAAACAAACCATGGTACATCCAGACAATGCAATATTCAATATAAAAAAGTAGCAAACTGGGACCAGTGTTGTGGCATAGCAGGTACAACTGACATTTGCAGTGCCAGCATCCCATATAGGCGCCGGTTCCAGTCCTGGCTGCTCGTTTCTGATCCAGTGCTCTGCTGTGGCCTGGGAAAGCAGTAGAAGATGGCCCAAGTGCTTGAGCCCCCTGTGCCCATGTGGGAGAACCAGGAGAAGCTCCTTGCTCCTGGCTCCTGGCTTTGGATTGGCACCGTTCCGGCCATTGAGGTCATCTGGGTTATGAACAAGCTGATGGAAGCCCTCTCTCTCTTTCTCTCTCAATGTCTCTCTCTCTCCCTCTCTGTCTCTGTCTCTCTCTCTCTCTCTGTCTGCCACTCTGTAACTCTGCCTTTCAAATAAATAAATAGATCTTTCAAAAAAGCAGCACACTATCAAGTGATGAAAAGATCAGTTTAAATGTCTATTACTAGATGAAAGAAGGCAATATGAAAGGCTACATACACTATGATTCCAACTTCATGACTTTCTATAAATATAGTGAAAAGATTGGTGACTGTCAGGGCTTGAGGGAGGGAGGAATGAATAGGTGGAGCACAGAGTTTGTTTGCTTATTTTAAGGCAGTGAATCTACTCAGTGTGATAGCATCAAAGTGAATAAGCCCATTAAAATTTCAATGTGGAAAGTGAACCCTCATATACACTATTGTCTGTAATGGATGTGCTATATCAATGTAGCTCATCAATTGATCACCTTCTGCTCAAATTTTTCTCTAGTGTGAAGCTTCTCTAAAAAAGTGTACTTTTAAATGGCATATGATAAATGCAATTATAAGAAAATCTTATGAGGCTGAGGCCACGGCCATCAGATGTAACCAAAACCAGAAAGAAGCTCAGTGTCTGGCAGAATCACCACACTGCTCTTCCAACATCAGCAACTGCCTCCTTCACACCTCTTGTGCTTGGAAAAACAGAATCCAAATAATTTAAGTCATACAGGTTAGTTTTTTCAAGACTGCATCTGATGACATTTCTGATGATTCACAGTGTAGTTATTGATAACTTTGTTACTTATTTGTCCATTTTCACCATTTCACACGGGATTGCACAACAGAAATCACTAACTGTGTTAGAAACAGCAAAATTGGTTTTCTAAGATTTAAAATCTAAGAAGAATTGAAGTTTGACATTTTACATTTATTAGAAATAATTTTGTGATAAACATGTCAGTTATGGATTTTCACAAGTAAAGTAAATGCGCTCTAATGGTATCTGTGTAACCCGTGCGTGTGTTGCGGATGTGTGTGGGGTGAGTTCTGTTCTCCTTGATAAGAACACTTATTGGAAAATGCCAAGAGGTACAAATGCAGCATGGCTGGCAACATTTTTCTCTTCCTCTGGAAGCCAAGATGTGTGGAAGTAGAAGCCAATTTTTCTTCTGTGCTGAGAAGTTGAGGATGGATAACAAATGAGAGCTGAACAAATTTGAGCAGAATAAAATGTTATGCCATCAAAGAGCTCCCAGATGAAAACTTAGCACAGAAAGTATGCTTCAGTTCCAGGGATTTCAGTACTGACATGCATATATATATTATGAAATTTTTTTTAAAAAAATAAAATGATTACATTTTATCGAAGAGTGATGATTGAAACAGTGAAAAAAGACTAAGCAACACCTTGCTAATGGAATTTTTTTTAAAAATATAGTCAATAATTTTTAAAATGTTAATAATATCAGCAATTTTAAACAGATGTCTTGACTATGTAGTGATTGGAAACTGGTCAGTTAACTTAAGAAGTATGTTTCAGTAGTAAGTAATAAACATATATAACAAAATATAAAAATATAAAAATACACGAATTACTTCTTGATACATATTTGTACAAAAATATAAATTTCAACATCAAAATATATTTTATAATTTTTACCCATGCTTATTTGGAAAGCATTATTAGAAAATTATTACTGTCTCACAAATTATTCAACTCAGTTTTCACTGAAATAAGAACTCTGACTTCTATTCACATGTACAAGATTACATAGTCTTTAATTGAAGTGCATGAATGCAATGATATGTATAGTTAGAATGAGCAGCTTGCCATGAAAGAGATATTCTTACTAAGTTACTCAAGCAGTGAGACCAGTATGTTGGCGTATTAGTAGGATGATCATGTAAGTCATTGTACAAACTGGAAATTTTTGAGAAGGAAAGAGGATGTTAATTGGATGGAGCTCTGGGAGACAGGCAGAACCTGTGACAATCCCAGGCAAATATGGAGGTATGTTCGCCGTATTAACTCTAAATAATTGGTTTAGGGTGACATCCAATTGTTTGCTCTGGGAAAGTGCTGCAAGTTCTGTTACAGGAATTGGAAAATTCAGATAAAATGCAGCCTGTTGTTGGAGATCCTTATTTACTTTGATATTCACTGACAAAGTTTAGTCAATGGAGCTATATTTTGCACTTATTTATAATGTGTACTCTTCATTCAGATCAAGGATTTACTTTGGATCATAAACATAGTCATCTGAACTACACTACTCCTTTAACTTAATGAAAGTGAAATGAACAACACATATAGGGAAGCATCACATTCATAATCCTAAAATTCTATGGAGTCTAAAAAGGCATTTCCAAATGTGCCTTCAGAATGGAATCCACATATTCTGAGAGCCTTTTTCATGCACCCTAAGGTAAATTCATGACCCTCACTGTATCCTGGAGAAGGCCCTCCAACCATATGTCCATGTCCATTTCTCTGAAAGGCCAGCCCAGTCTATCCATAAAGTTCATCTACAGCAGACTAAGAGGACTGGATTGCGTATCAGAATTGCTAGAGTTTATCCACAAGCTATAAAACAATTTTAGTCTCAGCTGAACAGAAAAATCCCTCTTACAAGTGATTCAAATTGATTTCCTTGTTTGCCATTTCTATCTACTTTCAAACTTTCTCATCTCTGCATTTCCTTGTTTCAGCTGTTAAGGTTGATGTGTCAGAAAATGTAAATTGCACTCTATCAGATACTGTTTTTATGTTTCTTTTTGGTTCTGGCTCCAATAGTGAATGATCATGAAATGCCTGGAAAATGAACTAGAGATTCATAGTAACAAGATAAAGAAAAGCAAACTTATTTGGTTTTTCATTTCCAGCACCCTGGAAGAGTGTGGATTTTGTCCTCAAGGTATACTTTAGTCTCTCCTTTGTTACATTTGGAAACAATTTTTTTATAATTGTGTAAATATACAATTCCAGATTCTTCTTTTTGTTTGCTACTTATCATATGAAAAACAAGATTGCATGTCATTTTCTCAGGAAATGAACATATTTAATTTCTCTTAACCTTTTTCTAAGATGATGTTTCACTTGTTCATTTATTCTGGGACATGTATTTCAGGGGAATCATGTTTCTTTCAGTTAAGTTCCAATTTTGAAAGAAGGAAAATCTGTATGATTTAATGACTTCATTTTCCTCTTAATTTTTATAACATTTACACTACAGTTTCCAAGAGACACTCCAAATTTCTTCACGGAAACTTTGTCCAGTTATTACTTAACCTCCTTTAACTTAACAACAACTTTTACTTAACAACCTTTCTTGTTGTAGAAAATTTAACCTGGAAATAATAAAGCTGAAATAACACTGGTTCTGAATGTAAGTCCAAGAAAATATTCCATCTTCCCTTCACCTAAATTAACCAACATTATTCCTCTCTCCTCTTTCCCTCTTTCTCCATTCTCCAAGCTATCCCTTCTCTTTGCTCTCTTTTGCTTGCATAGTTCAGTTACAGACATCAGAATTTGTTACCCCTCAGTATTTACTGTCTGTCTCCAAAGAACAGATCTCCAAAACATGACACTAGGGTTATCTCTGGAAGTGCAAACTTAGCTCTATTAATACTTAATGGATATCTCAGACTCAAGTTCTGGAAAATGAATCTAAGTCCAACAATGGATCATGTTACAAGTACTTGCTATGATTCTTTAGCCCCCTTTATTACACATAGCTATTCCCATATTTTGTCCTTTATAGCATTAATATGCTGTATTTGAAGAATGAAGACTAGATTTTTGTCAGTGACATAATTAGGATCTATATCATTGATGTTTATAATTCAGATTAAATACTATTGCTGAATATGATTGTGTGTTCTCAATCTGCCACATTATAAAAGCTATAATATTTTTCTCCATGGTAAAGAATTGTTATTTCAAAAAAATGCCAATTTTTATCTTTACTGTACAATACACAAAAGATAGTTGTGCTACTCAAATCCTTCTAAGAGGAAAACTAGAGACTAACTTCAAAATTTTCTTTCAATTTTTATCTTTAGATTATACCTGTCTGAGACTAGTATCATGTGAAAAGACACTGATATCATGTGAATCGAGGTCATCTTAATGACACAGTGTGTTAAGCTAGCACTTCAATGGCAGTGTTACATGTCAGAGTGGTGGTTAGAGTCCCAGCCACCCTAAATCTGATCCAGCTCCCTGATAATGTGCCCGAGAAGAAGGCAGCAGAAGGTTACCCAAGTGCTATGGCCTCTGCCACCCATGTGGGAGAGTCAGTTCCAGTCTACTGGCTTAGGCCTCGCCCATCCCTGGGCATTGCAGCCATTCGGAGAGGGAACCATTAGATAGAAAATTCCTCTTTCTTTACACTTCTTCTGTCATTATCTCTTCTGCCTTCCTTTCAAATAAATGAATAAATATTTCAAAAGAGAAAATGGTGGCAATAGAAGCTGTATCATTGGTTCATTTGCCAAGGTGATACTTGGATAGATTACTTTTCCATTTTCCTTGAGTTTTATCAATTTCAATTGAGGATATATACTATTGCTGTGTTTTTATTGACTTTTATGGTGTCAGTGTCCTGAAAACATATTTTTCTTTTTTTGGTGTGCTGGACTTTAACATAATTCAGAAGACAAAATGATATGAAATGTATCATGAGTGGAACCCCATACCTTTCACTGACCATCCATCCTACTCCCAACCAACTATGTAGGAAATCAAATTTCTGTTTATTCCTTCTGTATTTCTGTTTTGCAGATCATGTGCTCATGACGTATCCTGTATAGATTCCTCATGCAAAAAATGTTAATGTGTGTCTTGCGTCAGATCTTACAAAGATGACAGGAAAGATGAATTATAGCTATGCGGAAGGAGAGAAAGTAACATATCTAAAATATTTGAAATAAGTAGTTGCATTAATTTGTGATATTGATCTTACTCATCGTTCATAAATCATTTGAAGCAGCCTGATGATAAAATTGTATCCAAAGAGAAATATCAAATGCTAGTTTGCATTAAAATAGGTTAGTGACAAAATAACTTCCAATTGGCATTTCTCGGTGCCTAAACTGATGGAAATGTTTAAATTTTCTGATTGCAATCAATTTTCTGTACTGTAACCTAGGCTACTTTCACTTACACGCTTATATTTAACAGGTATTTATATGCCTTATGTGCCAATATAGGAATACTATCTGTAAACCATTGTCATAAATCTTTGCAAAGATCCATTTCCTATTTTTATTTTTTACAAAATGTATTTGTTTGGATTGCAGAGTGACATTGTGAGGGTAAAGGGAGAGAGAAAGGGAGAGGGAGAAAAGAGGGAGAAGGAGAGGGAGAAGGAGGAGGAGGGGAGAAGGAGGGGAGGGGAGGGGAGGGGAGGGAGAGGAGTAGAGGGAGAAGGAGAGGGAAAGGGAAAGTCTCTCCTCTGCTGGTTCACTCCCCAGATGCAACAAGCCAGGGATGGACCTGGCCAAAGGTGGGTTCTAGGAACTCCATCGGGGTTTCCAAAATAGTTGGCGGAAGCCCAGCTATCATCCACTTCCTCTGGCACAGGAACAGGGAGATGACAGGAAGCACAGCACCCAGTGCTCAAACCTGCTCTCTGAGAGGGACTGCAAGCTGTGTAGTCAGTGGTTTGACCCGTTTTGCCACAATGCCAGCTCTGCTCTTCTCTTTCACCTAAAGTTAAGTCTCACAGCAATGGGGATGAGCGTGGGATCAGCACATTTTAATAAAAGCTATCATCCCACAAGGTGAATGTAGTCGGCTTTATGCTTCACATTTTCTTCTAAGTTTTTAAAATAATTTGTCTCATTTGCATAAATGCACATTTTGGGGGCATTTTCTCTTGTTTTATTTTATGCTTACTAGCCCCAAATGATTTCTTCTAAATAATCATTAATATTTCCTGATTCAACTGTAGTAAAATTACTGCTGTAGGCACAATTAGGTGTCCCAAAATAGTATATCAGAATACTCACACCAAGTATCTGTGAATGTGACCTTGTTTGGAAACAGGTTCATTACAGACATGATCAAGTTTAGACAAGTCCAAATTAGATTTGAGGTAGGTCTTAAATCCAGTGACTGATATTTTATTAGGACACATAGATTTTCAAACACACAAACACTCACAGAGGAGAGACAACCAAGTGAAGCTGGAGCTAGAAATTGTGTGGATGCAGCTGAAAGTTAAGAAATGTTAAAAATCACTAAAATGTAGCAGTAAAAAGAATTTTTCCTTACAGTCTACAGTGGCAGCATGCCTCTGCCCATTGCTGGTTGTCAGTTTCTAGGCTCAGAGCCCTGAGAGGACACATTTCGGCTGTTTCCATGAACCCATTATGTGATATCTTGAGAAAGTAGCCTTAGAAAACTAGTACAGTGACTAACAACTCGCGCTCGCCTAGTAACGGACATTCATAATCACTTCTCACAAATCGTTTTTCAGTATTCCTGGTCTATCCAATCAGAATTGTCCCAAAAGAAAACATCCCTTTAAACACCACCTCCAGCTACCTCACAATTCAAATGCAGCAAAACAGCAATAGGTTAAATTATCTCATAGTTTTTCACGCAAATTCCTGGCTCTTAACTTTATATCCTGTATGAACTCTTACACTCTATCATTTTGAATTCACTCTGAGATTTACTCCTTCAATTGAAGTCTCCCAGAGTTCACAATTTGCCATCACAGAATCGAGGGCCTCTCACACCCTGAGGGCCTCATTACAGATGGCCCTGCCTTCCTCTGTATCAGAAAGTAGAATATTGACCCCAAAATCAAAATGTCAGTGGCACTCAGCACTTTCCAAGCATCCTAACACCCTGAAGCTAATGAAAACTTTTGTTGTCCATTTCTCCTTTCATTCTGTGAGTGTAGAATGCAAGCTACATAAAGAGAGAGAGTATCTGGGCTGTGTTTTCAGTTGATAAATTATTTTTGCCTGGTACATTCCCTCAAATATTGGACAAGAGCAAATAGGTATAATTCATGACATACCCTAAGGGGTTAGTTCTTGTCTACTAAATTAACCACAAAAATGGGAGCAACAGCAGACATTTTCGGTACACCAACTCAGGTATAGTCGATTTTATGTGTGTGTGTGTGTGTGTGTGTGTGTGCGCGCACTTGTGTATAGGCACTCACCAGTTGCAAATGACTTTAATAAGATTCTTCCTTAGAAAATGAAATACTGCAATCAGATATGCAGAAACATTATATATGTTCTATATGGCATAAGACTAAAACTATGGATTATCAGAAACAAATTGACAATTATACTGTTGAACTATAATTGTTAAATCACACCAACATTTTATAATTATTTTTAGACTATTCATTGTTTTGCACCTTTGTTAGTGAAGCTAGATTTCAAGTGTATTGCAGAAACAGCACAAACTCTCATTTGCATTGAATCTTTCAAATGCCATACTAATTTCTAGAATGATCAAAATAAAGCCATGATCAAATCAGGAGACACACTAAACAGAAATACTACCATATTAATGTTCTCATCACAGTTCAATATTCACCTATTGTTAACATTGATCTTCATTTGAGATAGAATTTTCCCCCTGGGCTTGTTTCCTTAAAAAATTTTGGAACATTATTACCCTATAGCTTGAAATTTCTTCAGTTGCAAGTACATATGTTGATCAGGAACCCTGAAGATATTCAGCAGCACAATCAGTTCTGTGTTCCTGAAAATGTGTGGATCAGTCACTGCTGTCTCCAATGCCTTCACACTACGCTTTGAAAAACATGATTTGTTCTATGACTCAATGGGGTAGAGAAGGAGAATGCCTGTCTGAATTAATACAAACTGAATTATTATTTACTTAGGGAAGTTGAAACCATTTCTCATTTAATAGCATATAGTAAAACATAAATTACTAAGTAAGGCCTTGGAGTGGCCCTGTTGAATCAACCTTATTGAAAAAAGTGATACTTTTGTTAAACACATTAGACAAAGAAATATAAAGATCAAACAATTTAAATCAACATTATATTCTACTCTTATATTTTTGCTTTCTTCTTAGAATTATACAAATAAGATTTAAGTTGATATTAGCAGACTACTCATATATCCTAATTCCTCATAGCCATGCTTGCAATTAATAATAATTTTAAAAGTGTGTTCAATTCGTATTCACTGGGGACAAACAGTTCAATAAACAATAAAGGAAATATTTAGAATATATAATAAACTATGAATTAATTCCTTATGGTTTTAGTAAATTCGCCAAGTGTATTAGAAATTCACTGAAATCACAGAGATCTTTCATTTAGGTCTTCTTTTTTTTTCCAGAGTGTCTTTGCTTTCCATGCCTAAAATACTCTCTTGGGCTCTTGAGCCAGATCTGAATGCCTTAAGGGCTGATTCTGAGGCCAGAGTGCTATTTAGGACATCTGCCATTCTATGAGTCTGCTGTGTATCTCGCTTCCCATGTTGGATCATTCTCTGCCTATTTGATTCTATCAGTTAGTATTAGCAGACACTAGTGTTGTTTGTGTGATCCCTTTGACTCTTAGACCTATCAGTGTGATCAATTGTGAGCTGAAATTGATCACTTGGACTAATGAGATGGCCTTGGTACATGCCACTTTGATGGGATTGTATTGGAAACCCCTGGCACGTTTCTAACTCCATCATTTGGGTCACGACTAATTGAGCATGTCCCAAATTGTACATCTCCTCCCTCTCTTATTCCCACTCTTATATTTCACAGGGATCACTTTTCAGTTAAAATTTAAACACCTAAGAATAATTGTTTGTTATTTACAGAGTTCAACCAATAGTACTAGAATAAAAAAAATATTAAAATGGATAAAGTATTACATTGTACAACAACAGTCACCACAAGAGCTGATCAAGTTACTGTTTCTCATAGTGTCCATTTCACTTCAACAGGTTTCCCCTTTGGTGCTCAATTAGTTGTCACTGAACAGGGAGAACATATGATATTTGTCCCTTTGGCTTAATTCACTCAGAATGATGTTTTCCAGATCCCAGTGGGAGATCCCAGTGGAACGAATGGGGCCATCAAAGAAGGAGGTACCTTTCTCTGAAGGGAGGAGAGAACCTCCACTTTGACTATGACCCTGTCGAAATAAGATTGAAGTCGGCGAACCCTAAAAGTTTCCATAGCCTCTGCAACTCATGACTAGACCCTAGGGCGATTACTGACGCCATAAACAAGAGTGTCAAATTGTTAAATCAACATCAGGAGTCACTGTGTACTTACGTTTCATGTGGGATCTGTCCTTAATGTGTTGTCCAATGTGAAGTAATGCTATAACTAGTACTGAAACAATATTTTACACTTTGTGTTTCTGTGTGGGTGCAAACTGATGAAATCTTTACTTAGTATATACTGAATCAATCTTCTGTATATAAAGATAATTAAAAATGAAAAAAAAATCTTGGTGTTAAATTGGAAAGTGCATAGAAAATTAATCAATTTTAAAAAATATATATAATGTAGGATCTCTGTCCTTAATGTGCTATACATTGTGAATTAATACTATAACTAGTACTCCAACAGTATTTTCACTTTGTGTCTCTATGTGAGGGCAAACTGTTGAAATCTTTACTTAATATATACTAAACTGATCTTCTGTATATAAAGATAATTGAAAATGAATCTTCATGTGAATGGAAGGGGAGAGGGAGTGGGAAAGAGGAGGGTTGCGGGTTGAGGGAAGTTATGGGGGGGGAATCCATTGTAATCTATAAGCTGTATTTTGGAAATTTATATTCTTTAAATAAAAGTGTTATAAAAAAAGAAAAAAGAAATTCACTGAAATCAAATTTTCCTTATGTCATTATAGAACAGTAAAATTTTAACTCCCTCAGGTGACACAAAAATTTTTAAAATGGGCCGGCGCCGTGGCTCAACAGGCTAATCCTCCGCCTTGCGGCGCCGGCACACCGGGTTCTAGTCCCGGTCGGGGCACCGGATTCTGTCCCGGTTGCCCCTCTTCCAGGCCAGCCCTCTGCTGTGGCCCAGGAGTGCAGTGGAGGATGGCCCAAGTTCTTGGGCCCTGCACCCCATGGGAGACCAGGAAAAGCACCTGGCACCTGGCTCCTGCCATCGGATGAGCGCGGTGCGACGGCCGCAGCGCGCTGACCGCGGCAGCCATTGGAGGGTAAACCAACGGCAAAAGGAAGACCTTTCTCTCTGTCTCTCTCTCTCACTGTCCACTCTGCCTGTCAAAAAAAAATTTTTTTTTAAATGAATTATAGCTGCAAGCTCATGATTACCTAACATGTTAAATCTCCTTTGAAACAATTAAAATTTACCAGACAATTTAAATAGGATGAAGAAGGATGAAAAAAAAATATGGTGACCTGATTGCTCAAAGATGAGAAATCAACATGCAAAAAAAATGAGAAATAAAGTGATACATTCAGAGACTTTCTAGTTGCATGAGATGACATATTTTAGAGTGTGAGGACAATGCTTTTAATACATATGGCCAAATCATGAAGATATTCAGGGTAAATTGGGACTTCATCAGAATTCAAGAGAATTTAGGGAGAGAAATAATAGAATCATATTTACATTCCAGAAACATCATTAGAGAGACCTTGTTACTAATGGGTTTGGAGGGATTTGGTGTGTGGAGAGATGAACGGAAAGTTTTAATGGAGGAAATTATATTTTCCCTAATTGAAATAATTTAAACTTAGAGTAATAGGTTCAAAGTCTTATATCCATATCACCTGTTGTTATGGCCAATTGAATTTTTCAAAGCCTGTATTCCAGCCCTAGAAACCTGAAGGAGGGTGTGGAGATGTACTCTGTACTCAGGTTCATTCCAATATTTGAGATACACCCTAAAACTATGGGAAAGACAGGATTTTACAGTTCTCTATGGTACAAATAACACAGATACCACCATCAATTTATTAATATCCTAAGAAGAAGCATTGAGTTCAAGTCTTAGGGCAGTGGGTAGAAGTCCAATGGAAGTGATCCACAAGTTTCTGAGTATCAGGACCCTGAGAGTTACTGCGGTTGAGGAGTCTCATTTTTGTCCTACTGCATGGCACCTGGCCACAGTGGGAAATAAAAAAAAAAAATCAACTCGTTGAACTTTGAGCATCCTCTCAAAGCATCATGGAGGCACACACACACACACACACACACTTATAGAGAATAATAGATTTAAAGTTGGAGTGTAAAAATAAAGTTGTACATTCACCACTAAGAAAAAAAATCAGCATTTACTTCAGAGAGCAATTACTAGAAGTCGCACAATCTCCACTTACCAAGCAGCAGCAATGCCAGAGCCAAAGCTGCTATCAGAAAGATGAGATGTGTTCTTTTGATATTACCTTTCATACTTTCAATTCCGAAATGCCCCTCTATTCTCTTTTATCATTTAGTGTTTTGTAATTATTATTATGAGGGAAAAATACACAACGGAAGGTAAACTTCATGCTGATGCAGATCTTTACACTATAAAACTCACAAATTTGTGAAAACACTTACTGTGAATAAATACCAAGGCATGGTTTAAGAAGCAATCCACAGGGCTGGCGGTATGGCTCAGCAGGTTAACGCCCTGGCCTGAAGCGCAGGCATCCCATACAGGTGCTGGCACTAGTCCCGGCTGGCTTCTCCTCTTCCCATCCAGCTCTCTGCTATGGCCTGAGAAAGCAGTAGAAGATGGCCCAAGTGCTTGGGCCCCTGCACCCGCGTGGGAGACCCAGAAGAAGCTCCACTCTGAGCTCCTGGCTTCAGATTAGCGTAGCTCCGGCTGTTGCAGCAATCTGGGGAGTGAATCATCAGATGGAAGATCTCTCTCTTTCTGTCTCTACCTCTTCTCTCTCTGTGTAACTCTGACTTTCAAATAAATAAATAAATATTTATTTTAAAAAAAGAAGCAATCCACTTCCTGGTGAGAATGCAGGAGAACACTATCCTGAGAGAGTGGGACATTTTAAGAGAATATGCAATGTAGGCTCAGGGTTGAATTGTGCACTCACAACCTGAATCCATATATCGAAATCCCAACCCCCCAGTATGTGAGAGTGTGATTTTAATTGGAAATGGAGGCTTAACAGTCTTTATCAATCAAATTCAAATAAAGTCAATAGGGTAGGCTCTAATTCAATACATTTGATGTCCTTGCAAAAAGGAAAAAAATTTACAAGAAGCAACACATAGAGAAAAGACAACATGAGGATACAAGTGTAGAGAGCACATGGACAAAAACCTGGAATTTTAAAACTTCTCTCAAAGTGCTCAGAAGAAACCAGCGTTATTCACCTTGACTTTGGAATTCTAGCTTCCAGAACAGTACAAACATGTGCTGTTGAAATCATTGTGTGGTATTCTTTTTACAGCAGCCTTGGCAATAATGGAGTAGATTGTATCTCCCGGCTTTCCAGGGATTGGATTTAGTCATGCACTACAACTTCCAGGGTACCAAATCACGTTCTAATATTCTGAAAGAATTCAATAAGCTTCGTCATGATCATTTCTATAACAGAAGGTTCAGTAAAGGTCTCAAAGCAGATGTGGAGATGTCAGAGAAAGGCTAAGAGAGCATGAAGTCAAGAGAAAAGAAGAGCAAGCACTGAATCACAATCAGTTCAAAAGAAAGACAGGAAGTTCCATAATGAAAAATGACCATTATGAACAGAGTGAACTATCAGTACATTAGGATTTAGAGACATCCATTTGCATGGATCCTTAATAACTTAAATATAACACAGTTTTTATTTATTCTACAAGGTCATCTTTCATTCCAAAAGTATTTCAATCATTGCAATGTTTACATTGCTTCATATACCATTTGAAACAGAAGAAGCTGCACAGCCCAGTATTTAAAGCCACAGAGAAATCTCCTGGTGCTAACATTCACAGTTTGATTTGTAAAAACATTCAGCTGCATGAAGCACTTAAGAAAAAATCATTTAAATTAGGAGGCTATTCTAAAGATTAAATTTGGGAGTTTTTTTACAAAGTATTTAGAAAAACTTGGCAAATGATAAATGCTATAAAATGTTAAATCAATTAAATATAAATTAAAAAGAAAATAAGAATTAAGATATGCCAATGTGATGTTATATATATTGGACAAAGTTCAAATTTTTCTCTAGTCTTTTTCTTTTGCTAACTTGAAGTCTGTGAGAAATTTAAATAATTGTTGAAAGCAGGTCATGTTTCACCTTTGAAATTCAATATGAAAGTATGAGACTTTATCCCAACATTAATTACATTTGTATAGCACCAAACTATAGGATGTTGACTTTTTTCAAAGTAATTATGTAGGAAGATGGCCATCTTTTCTCAGGAGTGGTCAGTTAGAAAATTCAAATATACTTGGAACAAGTCATGATTTCATAGTGCTATGCTATTTTTTTCCATATAAAAATTTCAGCTATATCATCAATAAAAATAAAGTAACTGATTATTAAAATGTGATTTGTTTAATAGATATTAGGCACATTTTCTCAGTATGCAGATCACATAAATCCTTCTGCTTGTTGTACAGATATGGCACAAAGAGCTAATTGGGATTCAAGTAATTATAAGCATATGTTTTTTGCAAGGAGTGCATACTAAAGTGTTGACAAATATTTCAAAGGGATTTTATGGGCTTCCATCTCATAATGCAATCAGCTATAGATTATTTTTCTTTCATTAACCCATAATACAGAGATACAATTTAGTTTGGATCTAATTACTATTAAATCATTATGACTTTCATCTGTTTTCCATAGAAGTTCTGGAAAGATCCTGAACAAAAGCAGAGAATTCTTTCTTTCCTTTGCTTTTCATTCACAGAGCGATATTTAATAGTAACTGTACTGCTGCTGGTTTCTATGGGAATAATATGTTTTCACAAAAAGTGTAAATATACAGAAGGACATTGAGTCTAAGACATTTTCTTCAGCTGCAATAAGATGTTTGTCAAGCAAAATGGATTTTTGCCTGTGCTTACAAGATATTTCACCAGGAATTCCTACTATGGCTCTATTCTTTATCCCTATTAGTTTTCACAAAATTTCATTTTTGTTCAGTTCTTTGATTTCATGTTCTCTTATCCTCAACTTAACTTTTCTTTCCAGAAAGTATACGTTTTAAGGTAATATGCTGCTCCTTCTACATTGTGTTTTCAAAACTCAACTAGTGTTTTCAATGAGAACATCAAAGGAGAACATTCCAACAAGCTGTTTTTTAACACATCATCAAAATAGTGAAGTTAAGATTGTTCACATTTCGTATTGACCACATATATGCCATGACATAGGCAAAAATTATATGAATATTTATTTTATTTGACTAACTTGCTTAGTTTGATACTGTTTTATATTTGATACTATACTTCTTACACTATTATTCCACAGTCTTCATCTGCTTAGGGTTTACTCAACTTGATTCAAGGTAAATAAAAGTCTAGTGTTCTCCACTGGTGAATCTGGTTTTGGTATCAATGGACTCTCCCTATAAAATATAGTTTAATTCAGAAGCATATTTGATTCCTTAGGCCTGAATATTAAAAAGTTAGAAGACAATTAAGAGGATTTATGATTTCCATGTGCCTTTTATAATACAACTATGTACCCATCCCACTGAAATAAGTTACAGTCATACTCATTTCCTAGGAAACTCGGGTAATAGTAATTATTTCTCTTATGGGGAAGTAACTCGGCATGATTTTACAGCTTTTGTAATGGGCAAATAAGCCACACAAATGAACCACAGGACTGCTTTGAAGTCCTGTTATCTGACCATCAGATTAAGTTTATTAAGTTTTCAACTTTTTTCCACATGGGGTTTGAGGGAAAGAAATTATCAAAATGTGGTTATTCAAAAATAGCTGGTAGTTTCATTTTTTTTTTTTTTCTTTTTTCTTTTTCTTTTTTTTTTTTTTACAGGCAGAGTGGACAGTGAGAGAGAGACAGAGAGAAAGGTCTTCCTTTGCCGTTGGTTCACCCTCCAATGGCCGCCGCGGTCGGCGCGCTGCAGCCGGCGCAACGCGCTCGTCCGATGGCAGGAGCCAGGAGCCAGGTGCTTTTCCTGGTCTCCCCATGGGGTGCAGGGCCCAAGCACCTGGGCCATCCTCCACTGCACTCCTGGGCCACAGCAGAGGGCTGGCCTGGAAGAGGGGCAACCGGGACAGAATCCGGTGCCCGGACCGGGACTAGAACCCGGTGTGCCGGCGCCGCAAGGCGGAGGATTAGCCTGTTGAGCCACGGAGCCGGCCTTAGCTGGTAGTTTCAGTAAATGAATTGGTCAACAACTTATCTAAGATTTTAATACTCTTGTAATAAAAGAGTCTTGTTATCACATATTTTGGTTTTATGCTCATACACACAAAGCCATTAATACAATAATAATACTTGCCAAATTTCCCACTATCTACACTTTATATAGTACAATATGTCATTCATTTATTTATGTATTTACTTATTTATTTGTTGGTCTTTAATGACTTATCAAAACTGGATTGATCCGTGCAATAATTTTATAATCACTTGCAATGATATTGTTAGTCACTCATATTTTTAAAAAAATTATGTAATTATTAAATCTCTCTGGCAAAGAGAAACTATTCTGTAGAACACTGCAAATTATACCAGCTGAGCTTTGATGCTATACAAATGCAATCTCTGAGTAGGTTGAAATCCCACCTGCTGTGCGAACACAATACTAGATATGAAAGCTGTTCTGAAATTCTAAAGATGAACAAACATGAAAAAACATGAACTATCAGCAGAAGAGGAATTGAACAAAGCAGAATTTTCTTTTCCCAAAGCAATTTGAATTCAATAGTTCAGTGGCTTATATGACTATTAATACATAGATATTTTAAGCAATAATTAATTTAGAACAATAAAACATTCAATTAGTCATAGTCACATAACTAAATGAATTTTCCTAGTCTTAAAACTGCTATTCTGAAATGTATAAACCTATCAATTTAAGTCTAATCATAAAATCTTTTGGTCTTTTTTATGATCTCAAATGTACTACAGAATTTATTGTCTCACAAAATAATTGAAAGCCATAGTGAAAGTAAATCACAGATTTATAAAGGAGCAAACATGCCAAGTATAGGCAGTAAATTGAATGTTATCATGAAAAATTATTGATCAACAATTAATAACATAGGTATCTACCATTAGCATTTTGAAAATAGAGATTTTGTTTCTATAATGAATATCCGTAGTATTTTTGTAGAATAATAATATGGCCAAAATATAGGAACATTGGGTTGTAATAGGATGTAGGTGTATTTAGGTCCTATGGATAGAAGCAAAAGGAAGATTGCGTAGCATAGATAGCTATTGCCTCATTGTCTTACTCCGAATAATAAATGCAGAGATACACAAAACAAAATGTATGTATATTAAAAGCTAGATAAATTTCAATGAAAGTGGAAATCACGACACAGATTAAACAGAACAGAATAATAAAAAAGAGAATAGGTATATTTTGATCAGCTCTGTCAACCCTCGATAAATGTTTGGAATGTTGCTGTAGAATCTCCAAGCAATTCCATGTTCTTACCTACTCAGTAAACTACAATCAAGCAGAGCTGAGACCTGTTCCCAAATATGCCAAGCTAATTTTGGGCTCCAAGTTCTACCATTACACCAGGAATGCTATCACATAGTCGTGATTCTGAAACATCTCAAGACTAGCTGCATGATCATCACCAGGAGATTTTTTAGAAATGCAAATTTGTGGGCCCACTTCAACCTACCAAATGAAAATTCTGATGCTGGGCACAGGCAATTTGTGCTTTAATAAGGCATCTAAGTGAATAAGATGGAGCTGAAATTTGAGAACCACTTACTAGAGCTTGGCATTAATTTCTATAGCCTTCAAATTTAAGAGTAGGACACCATAATATATCAATTTTCTAGCCATTTATGCAAAAACTAGCATATTTAGCTTTTCCTAATATATGCAACTGTTTTGATTCATGCTGAATGTTTCTTGCTCCAGTAGAATAGGACCATTATGCATTTAATTGAACAGAAAAAAATTTAAAATATGTAACAAATGGTCATGTTCTCAAAGCAAATAAAGAATGGTAAAGAGGTAGTTAGAAAAAAACACATAAAAATTGAAGGTAATAAAATCATGAACTTGGAAATGAGGAAATATAAAAGTCGCTAGCTTATATTTGTATGTATGTGTGAGTGAGTGAAAAATTAGGAGAATACATTTAGGAGAATACATTCTACAAAGGATCTTTTTTTTTCTCTTGAACATATATAGTCAAGAGAACATAAACTATACCTTTCCAAAGACAATTTGATTTGTTGCTTTTGTTCTTTCAATTATTGTACATTTCAAACTTAGTCTTATGATTTCAAGCCATGATTTTTCTATTCACTAGAGTGTGATTCCAGACATCCTTGAGCCTCCATTTTGCGCATGAAAACTTAGAAAATTATTCCATTGGATGCTTTGGGGTCTATACATGAACAATGTATACAATGTATGTAGTGATTCTTCCTCCTACCATCCCTCCCGCCTGCACTCCCACCCTTCTTCCTCCTCTCTCTCCTATTCCCACTCTTAATTTTTACAAAATGTATTTTCAGTTTCTTTTATACTCATAAGATTAACCCTACAGTAAGTAATGAGTTCAACAAATGGTATGAAGACAAAGAAACACTATTCCTCAACAGTAGAGATAAGGGCTGTAACAATCATCACACCTCAAAATGCATTTTCACTCAAGTACATTACATTTTAGATACTCTAATAGTTACCACAGATCAAGGAAACATACCGCATTTGTCTTCTTGGGACTGGCTAATTTCACTAAGATGAAATGTTTTCCAGTAGCATCCATTCTGTTGCAAAAGATAAGATTTCAATTTTTACTGCTGAGTAGTATTCTATAGTGCATTATACCATCATTTATTTATCCAGATTTTAGTTAATAGATATTTGGTTTGATTCCATATCTGTTGTGAATTGAGCTGCAATACACATGGAGGTACTGATAACTCTTTCATATGCTGATTTAATTTCCTTTGGGTAAATTCCCAGTAATGGGATGGCTGGGGCATATGGGGCATATGATATGTCTATATTTAGCTTTCTTAGGTATCTCCATAGTCTTCCACAATGGCTGAACCAGCTCAGATTCCCACCAACAGTGGATTAGGATACTTTTTTCCACACATCCTTGCCAGCATTTATTGTTTATTTATTGATTGATTTCTGTATGAGAGCCATTCTAACTGAGGTGAGTAGAAACCTCATTATGTTTTGGATTTTCATTTCACTGATGGATAGTGATCCTGCATAGTTTTTCATGTGTCTATTGGCCATTTGAATTTCCCCTTTTTCTTTTTTTTTAAATTATTTTTTGACAGGCAGAGTGGACAGTGAGAGAGAGACAGAGAGAAAGGTCTTCCTTTGCCGTTGGTTCACCCTCCAATGGCCGCCACGGCCGGTGCGCTGCTGCCGGCACACCGCGCTGATCCAAAGCCAGGCGCCAGGTGCTTCTCCTGGTCTCCCATGTGGGTGCAGAGCCCAAGACTTTGGCCATCCTCCACTGCACTCCCGAGCCATAGCAGAGAGCTGGCCTGGAAGAGGGGCAGCTGGGACAGAATCCAGCACCCCAACTGGGACTAGAACCCGGTGTGCCTGTGCTGCAGGCGGAGGATTAGCCTATTGAGCTGCGGTGCTGGCCTGAATGTCCTCTCTTGAAAAATGCCTGTTCATGTCCTTTGCCCATCTCTTAACTGGATTGTTTGTTTTCTGGTTGTTGACTTGATTGAGCTCTTTAAAGATTCTGGATATTAATCCTTTATCAGTTTCATAGTTTGCAAATATTTTCTCCCATTTTGTCTTTTCCTTTTCATTTTGCTGAGTTTTTCTTTTGCAGTACAGATGTTCTCTGCTTGATGTAATCCCATTTGTCAATTTTGGCTTTGATTGTGCTTCTGTGGTCTTTTTAAAGAAGTCTTTGCCTATGCCAATGTCTTACAGGGTTTCCCCCATGTTCTCCAGTAATTAAATGGTATCAGGTCGTAAATTTCGGTTTTTGATCCATTTAATGTGTTTTTTTGGTAAGGTTTTCAGGTAGAGGTCTTATTTTATAGTTCTGCATGTGGAGATCCAGTTTTCCCAGCAGTATTTGTTCAAGAGACTGTCCTTGCTTTATGGATTGATTATAGCTCTTTTGTCAAAGATAAGTTGGTTGTAGATTCAGTAATTGATTTCTGGAATTTCTATTCTGTTTCTTTGGTCTTCACTTCTGTTTTTTTTGTTTGTTTGTTTTGTTTTTATTTGTTTGTTTTTCATTTTTTTTGCTAGTACCAGGCTGTTTTGATTATAAGTGCTTTGCAGTATGTCTCAAAATCTGGTATTTTGATGCCTATG
Source organism: Sylvilagus floridanus (assembly GCA_949820135.1). NCBI lineage: Eukaryota > Metazoa > Chordata > Mammalia > Lagomorpha > Leporidae > Sylvilagus > Sylvilagus floridanus. The sequence goes on along the minus strand of OX463236.1, from coordinate 27,662,137 downwards.
GTTTGCTTTGTTGTGTAAGATTGCTTTATCCATTAGATGTCCCTTGTGTTTCCATGTGAATTTTAGCATCTTTTTTTCTAAATCAGATTCATTAGTTGGACATGTGTTGATATTAATTCTTCCAATCCATGAACATGGAAAGCTTTTTCATTTTTGTTTTTCCATTTTTTTAACTCTTTGTAATTTTCACCATAGAGGTCCTTGATTAAGTTTATTACAAGGTATTTGATTTTTGTTCCTACTGTAAATGGAATTGATCTTACTACCTCTTCTGATTGTTATTACCTCACATCTCTTTGCATATTTTATTAAATGTCTTTACTGGAGTATAAGTGATCCTTTGACATGTGATGAGTATTTGGTTGTTTACAATTTTTATTATTGCAAATATAATTTCTATAGACATTCATGTAAAATACATTTTATGAATATATGTATTAATTTTGCTTGAGTAAATATCTTGGAATGAAATAAGTGAATGGTAATCTAAATCTATTTTAAACTTTCAAAATAACCAAAGATTTTCCAAAATAGTTTTACCATTTTGCATTCCCATCAGCTGTGGGCCACATCTTCACATCACTTGTAGTCAGTGCTTTTAAGAGGTAATAATATAATGAGATTTCAATTTGGATTTCAGTTTTGGACTTCCCTAATGATTAATGCATTGCACATTTTACTTATGATTATTTGCTGTCTATGAGGATCTTCAAAAATCTATTCAAATCATTCACCTATTTTAATTGCATTTTTATTATTGTTTAGTAGTTTATGAATTTTTTGGAACAAATTCATTGTCAGATACTGGTTTGAAATTTCTCCTAGTCTGTCAGTGATGTTTCATTCTTTTAGAAGTGTATTTTAGTTTACAAAATATGAATTTGTTGATTTTTAGTTTATACATGAGGTTTGTTATCTGAAAAATTATCTAACCTATGACTGTATGGTGTCTTTAGATATTTCTTTTACTTTTTACTTTTTCAGGCTTGTACATGTCTGAACTATAGTTGTTGAGAGATCAAGGGCTCTCAAATTCATTGCCTGGGTCTATGAAAAACGGATCTGAAACAGAAAGTGTAGGCTGATTCATCACCCAAGGCAAAATCTTCCTAAATTTCAAGTGGCAGCTTGGAGTCTGATAATGTTGAATAAGAAATTCATACTCATACTCAAGGGAATTTTTCTATTTAATTATACCTATCATCTTCACAGAATCATACTCCAACCAAATCAAAAAATATCCAAAAACTCTTGATGTTAAGTGCATGTATGTATATGATTACATCAAAACTGGAAAAAAAAAACGTACTAATATAGAAATGATGGCAGTATGAGTAAATATACGTCCTTAGGATTGATTATTGTAGCTCAGCAATTATGCCACGGCTTGGGATACTCACATCTCATGTTGGAGTGCCTGTTCTAGTCCTGGCTACTTCACTTCCAATCCAGCTCTCTATTTGGGCTGGAGGGAGGCAGCAGACATGACTCAAGTGCTGGAGTCCCTGCCACCTAGGTGAGAGACCCAGATGGAGTCCTACACTTATGGCTTCTGCCTGCCCCAGCCCAGGCTGCTGTGGCCATTTGGGGAATGGAAGATTCTCTCTCCCCCCCTGCCTCTCATTAGCTTTCTCTCTCTCTCTCTCTCTCTCTCTCTCTCTCTCTCTCTCTCTCTCTCTTTCTCTCTCTCTCCTCTCTCTCCTCTCTCTGCCTCTCTTCTTTTCTCTCCATCACTCTGCCTTTTGAATAAATGAATACATATATCTTTTAAAAATTATAAGTATTTTGCACTCTGAGAATTAAATAAGAAAAAATATGTAAGGCACGTAATAAAATGTCTCATAATACAATTACTCAGTATATTTTATCATTATAATTATAATGATCAGTAATAATAGAAAATAGTTGCACAGTAATTAGTGTGTCAGGTGCACTCTAGGTATTTTATTTTATACATTAATTTATTTAATTCAAAAAACTCTGTAACAATTGACTCTTTTAATCTCTATATTTCACATTTGAGAAAACTGGGGTTTAGAAGGATTTATTCACTGTAGAATAATAGGCAGTCTGATTTCAGAGTCCACACTCCACTATTACACTTTTAAACAGATCAAGAATTATCAAAATCTGTTTCATAAGTCGGCTTGGTGATAGATTTCCATTGCAGTTCCTCATTTATTTGAAAATACTGATATGCTAGGAACTGTACTAAGCAACCTTGAGATCTTCAAGGTGATAAAGATTACTTCTTGGCCTTATATGTCATATAACAGCATAAAATTGAGGGAAAATTAATCAATTTTCTCATGAAATAACAATATCATAACATTTTGTCTTCAGTTATGTGCTTAATAGTATAAGGCTCAATGGAAATTTGCAAATTTTATGGTTGCTTGTTTGATCAACTATCTGAAATGATGTATATCTTGAGCCCAAATATTTGCCTAGTATAAATCTTACGGCCGGCGCTGTGGCTCAACAGGCTAATCCTCCGCCTGCGGCGCCGGCACACCGGGTTCTAGTCCCGGTCGGGGCGCCGGATTCTGTCCCGGTTGCCCCTCTTCCAGGCCAGCCCTCTGCTGTGGCCCGGGAGTGCAGTGGAGGATGGCCCAAGTGCTTGGGCCCTGCACCCCATGGGAGACCAGGAGAAGCACCTGGCTCCTGCCATCGGAGGAGCGCGGTGCGCCGGCCGCAGCGCGCCGACCGCGGCGGCCATTGGAGGGTGAACCAACGGCAAAAGGAAGACCTTTCTGTCTGTCTCTCTCTCTCTCACTGTCCACTCTGCCTGTCCAAAAAAAAAAAAAAAATCTTACCCTGAAGTTCCTTGAATAAAAATACATCAACATGTTCCTCTTAATATCACTTCATGATTATATTTTCCCATGTCCTTCCTAATCCATTTGTATGACCCAGTGCTATGAGCACTTCTTCTGGTTTTCACCAAAGTTAATTGTGTCAGAATCTCCTGAACTGAACACATTGTTGATTCTTATTGACATTTTTTGTGAATGTGTTACAATTCTGGTGAGAATATATAGAACTAATTTAGGTCAGTATTCTCAAATTGCATTTGAATCTTTAGTACCATATACTCTTTTTTCGGTTCTAAATTTTATCATTGTTACAGACATTTATTTTATTTCATTTCATTGACTCACCACTGAACTGTTCTAAGAAAGCCACATGTAAAGCGTATGAAAAATATCAAAAACAAAACCAAAAGAAACACCAAAACTCCTTCCCAGGATCACATACATTCCCATAAAAATGGAATTGGTCTGAAAAAAATTATTAATAGAATACAGAATAGCCAACATACCAAGGAAAGTTAGTTATTTATAATTCATATAATGGACAGAGAAATAAGCAAATGGAGCAAAAAGTCTGTTGCAACTTTCAAACAGATGTTGCAGAATAATTGTACACAAGAAGTCTCTAGTTTTTAATTTTATTGACTCAATAAAATATATATACATAGAAAGACACATAGAACGTACTAGAGTAACTGCATTTGTTTGAATTTTCATCTGTACACAATTTTATAACAAAGAATTCACATGCTATTTAATCATTATGGATATTAATAATATTAAGTTTTATTTAAAGTAAATTAAATTAAATTATCAAATAATTGCATATCTACACTATGTGGGAGAGTCATTTGACCTATCAGGGAGCCATTTTACCTAGTGGTTAAGATGCCTTCATTCCATAATTCCATATTGAGGTGCCTGGGTTCCAGTTTTACCTTTGCTACCTTAGGTGTCAAATGTTCCCCTCTGATTCGAATTTCCCATTAATGCACATCTTTTTTTTTTTTTTTTGACAGGAAGAGTGGACAGTGAGAGAGACAGAGAGAAAGGTCTTCCTTTTCCGGTGGTTCACCCCCAAATGGCCGCTGCAGCCTGCGCACCATGCCGATCCGAAGCCAAGAGCCAGGTGCTTCCCATGGTCTCCCATGCAGGTTCAGGGCCCAAGGACTTGGGCCATCCTCCACTCCACTCCCGGGCCACAGCAGAGAGCTGGACAGGAAGAGGAGCAACCGGGACAGAATCCGGTGCCCCGTCCGGGACTAGAACCTGGTGTGCCCGCGCCACAGGCACAGGATTAGCCGGCCCCATTAATGCACATCTTTTGAGGCAGCAGATGATGACTCATGTACTTCGGTTCCTGGCATACATGTGGGAGATCCAGATTGATTTCAAGACTCCTGGCTTCTGCCTAGCCCAGCTGTAGCCTCTGTGGGCATTTTAGGAATAAACCAGCAGACAGGAATTCGTTCTCTGCTTCTCTCTCTGCTTTTTAAATAAAATGAAAAAAAAAAATGCTTTGCTTCATATATTACTGACCATATATCATTATGTATTTATATGTTTATTTGTATAAGTAAATATATATTGATGACATTGAACCTATTAATATTCACTGCACTATTAAATACTATATATATATGCATCACAAGTTAAATACCCTTGACAATGCACTTCCAGGAAACAATGCCATTCTCAAATGTAATCAGAATATTATTATCAAAATAAGGAAGCTATTATACATAACAAAATATTATTTTTATTAATAAATCTATCATTTTATCTATTATAAGGAAATAATAAATTTGATTCCCTAACTTATTTTATAACTAAATAAATACAGATTCAAATAGTAGAAATCAGAAATCTAACAAAGGTCCACATGCCATATTTAGTTGTCATGTCTTTCTGACTTTATGTTGTCTTTTTTCATCATTCTGTCTTTTTTGAAGAGCCCGTGACAGCATAGCATATCATTCATATTTGGTTGTGTCATATAAAATGAAAAATGAGAATTATGTGTTTTGGTCAGGGATGCCACAAAAGTAATACTACATACTTCTCAATACAAAATATCAACTTTATATTATTCTACTTGTCTCATAAGTAATAAAAGTTAACTTTGATCACATTTGATCACAAAGTAAATTCTGCCATGTTTTTCTGGTGTAATGAAACAATTTTCCATTTTCAATTAAAAAGACTTCTATGGAAAATACATTGTAGCTACATGGATAGCCTATTTCTCAACTAACTGTATCCCTTTAGATTCAGCAGGTATAAATTATTTTTGCTTTAATCAATTATTTATATGAACATTGAAAATGTATCTAATTTTACTCACATGTCTACATTTATTAGAAGGAACTCTATCATAAATTGTGATGTCCTTCTCATTCATTTATTTACTAATATCAATATTACCTAATAGAATCTTATTTTTTAAGTATTATCATCATGACTATAAATTATCTTAAACTCCACCTATCAAAATTGGTACAGAAGGAGTAGCTGAAAGTTAGTATGCATGTCATGTTTGCTGCCACCATTTTGAGTGCTTTTTGTTTTGCTTTGTTTTGTATTTTTTTTTTTCTGGCACAACAAGATATTCCAGGCTTACTTTGGATGCTCTTTTCCCTAAATGTGTGATCTCCCACATTGAACCTTAGATTCTTTCAGTGGAAAATGATATAAAAATAAGATTTGCCTCTTGTTGTGCTTACTGATAAAGGAATATTTCTACTCACTGCCTTTCACATAACACATTTATAAATTTGCTAACATATTCCACTGTGAAATTCACTATTTAAAGTTAAATATTATTTGCAAATTATCTGCTTTATAGAGCGGTTATATATACTGCTCCATTCAGGGGCTGGCATTGTGGTGTAGTGGGTAAAACCACCGCCTGTGACACTGGCATCCCATATGCACACCCATTCAAGTCCCAGGTGTTCCATTTCCCATGAACTCCCTACTAATGTGCCTAGGAAAGCAGTGGAAAATGACCCAAGTACATGGGCACCTGCACCCATTTGGGAGACCCAAAAGTACCTCCCAGCCATTATTTCACTTTTATTTGTTTTACCAATTTTATTATCTATACCTTTAGTGCTTATCAAAATCTACCATATTAAAATTTTATCCTATGTTAAAAGGAGATATTCATGAATTTATATTTATTTTCTAAACATAATTGGCATAATTATTAATAGTAACATTGTAACTCTACCATCTGAATCTGATTCCAATTTTTAATTGTATTTTAAAATTTTAAATTTAAATTTAAAAATTTAAATTCCTCTGAATTTAGAGTATGCATTGATACTCTGCATAGCTATTTATATTTGGCTATTTTTCTCATTCTATTTAAGCATTATTGGTGGAGTAATTTAATATATTATATAAAGTTGTCCTTTCTTATGAAGGTCCTATCTTGGTTTCTGTCAAAATTCTGGTGATTGTACAGCCCAGTTCCAATAAAAGTCTGGTCTAAATCTCCTGGAAACTCTGAAGATTATAGCATGATTTAATGTTTATATTGCTCTTGTCTACTGCAAGTTCACTCTAACATGGTAGTTCCTTATATCTTCAGCTTATTATGATGACAGATCCAGTCAATTTTGAAAACTAAAAAGGAAGTTTTTTTTTTTTACACAGCCCCATTCTTCCACTCAACAAATTAACCTCCCAATAAGCATATCCGATTTTCTTTTATATCCTAAATATCATTTTCCTTTACCTATGACATTGCAATTCCTTATTTTCTTCTCAACTCCTTTACGCTTGGAATATTTTAAAATACAGCTAATGTGCTCTATTTAAAAGAGTATTCGAACACTAAAAATCTCCTTTGAAGATATTTATGCCATTATCCTATTTGAAATTTCTTATCTGAGAGGGAACTCAAAAAGAGTTCTAGTCTGATTTTGATCCATGTTGCCTTTCTATATTGCATATAATTCTAGAATATTCATTAAACAATTATTAACTCTGAATGTCTTTTTGGATGTTTTAATACCTCTCTTAACTAAAATTTGAGTAGAAGCCAACCACTCCCATCTTTATATCTTTGTAACCTTTTTGCTAGTATTCAGCAGCTGGCTATGATAAAAAAAGAAAAATTTTTAGGGTTCTTTTCAAAACATACTTCCTCTTAGCCTCTTAAGAATGTCAAATATCAGCTCACGTTTATGATAAAGATGAATTAGAATCCTGAGTTCAAAGAATAGTTAAGTATTTTCTAAGAATCTTCATCGATTTCTCTTGCTTTTCTACATTTATGTACTCATCTAGTAATTTTTTCATAGTCTAATTTCAAAATCACTTAGGACATAAAACCAATGCATTTTCCTCAGAAGTTCAGAGGTTGTGAAATTGAAGTAATACACTTGACAGTACAAGAACATGAAGCAGTATACTGTACACCAATATGTAATACTTTCTAGAGTAATTATATCAATGTGGTATTTATGTCATGTGTGATTAAAGTACGTTCTGTAATAGCACCATACTTAAATGTGAAAGTCATGTTGGTTGACATACTTGTATGTTTTAGGTAACGGAGTCATCACTATAATAACGTTTATGGTCCTTTGTGAGAATGTTTATTTCCATTTCATAGACAGTTGAACATTTCTTCCACATTATTCACTGATAGAAAAGTAAGATGCGAGCCAGCTTTTGGCATGGAGGTAAGACACTGCTTGAGACACATGCAGTCCCGGATCCACTCCTGATTCCAGTTTCTTGCCAAGGTGTACAATGGGAAGTAGCACATGATTACTCAAGTAACCAGATCCCTGTCACCATATGAGTGATATGAATTGTGATCTCAGATCCTGGCTTCAGCCAGACCCAGCCCTAGCTATAGGGTTCATTTGAGAAGTGAAGCAGTAAATGGAATCTCTCTCTCTCTCTCTCTCTCTCTCTCTCTCTCTCTCCCCCTCTCTCTCTCTTTCTCTCTCTCTCAAATAAATAAGTTGAATAAGGAAAAGTAAGATGATTCACTAAACATGAAAAGATGAAAAGAAGCAACACATGGTTTCTGATGTTAACTCCCAATTCCTTATCAAATGCTTGTGGGGGAAAACTCGGACATAGTTAAGCAATCTCCACTCTGGGCCTTTCCAAAATTCTGTAAAATACGTGTTCAATGTTTCAGTTGATACATCTCCCATTCATGAGTATCTCTAAATCTCAAATATTTGTGAAGTTAGGGTTCAAGTCTTAATTGTCTACCTCACATGCACCAATGATTCATTTCATTCTAATCTTCTTTAAATTAACTTTGTTCTACCCATTCAATTCCCACTTTTCACCTATTTTCATTCCAAGTTACTCACTTCTTGAATAACCTCATTATCTTGTTCAAACTCCCCAGTCCAGACACAGAGCTATTTGTAGCATTTTTTTTAAAGATTTATTTTATTAATTTGAAAGACAGAGTTACAGAGAGAGAGGTCTTCCATCCAGTGGTTCACTCCCCCGATGGCAACAATGGCTGGACTTGAACCAATCCAAAGCCAGGAGCCAAGAGCTTCTTCCAGGTCTCCCATGTGGGTACAGGGGCCCAAGGAACTGGGCCATCTTTCACTGCTTTCCCAGGCCACAGCAGAGAGCCTGGTCAGAAGAGGAGCAGCCAGGATTAGAACCAGTGCCCATATGGGATGCCTACAATTCAGGCCAGGGCTTTAACCGGCTGCGCCACAGCGCCAGCCCCATTTGTGGCATTTTTGTAGGCAAAATTTTCAAACATCTTCCAGCTGCCAAACAGTGACTCTAATCTCTATTTTTATTCTATATACCATAAATTCAAATACTACCTATTCTCTATCATAAAATATTGATATAAAATATCGGTGTATGTGATAAATCAATTTTCTTATGAATATAATTTGGTTTTCTAAGAAAACCAATATGTTTTGAACTACTGGAGTATATAGCAATTTGCTTCTGGATATCTGACTAATGAAAGATTATTATAGCTTTCTAGTTTACTGGCAACATGTGCATTAAATGTACTTAGGAACATTTTAAGAAATTTTGAAATTATACTCTGCAAGAAAACTCTAGGAATTCTGCCAAATATTCCATGATTTGGCTGATATTCAAGAAAACTTATGGGACACAATTTTATTATCCCGTTCTATATGACATTGATTTGCCTTTGAACCAAACTAAAGTCCATTACTCCATAACTCAAGTTAATGGGCAAAAAAAAATTTCCTTACCACAGCAGTATTTCCCTCAATATTTTTTATTTATTAAATTTAGTGGATGCTCAAAATCAATCAGTTTCTGCAAATACGTCAAAGGGTAATAAGGAACGATACTGAAATGTGTATATCATTATAAGTCCAACCTTAAATGGAACATCAAGGGAGTTTGCCATATAATATAGGGCACATAATTTGGATCTTGCTCGCCTGAACTTGTGTGTATTTTAATTCCCTAAGAAAATGATTTGTTCAAAAAATGTGGTGACTTTTAAATGCAATGATGATAAATAGCTATTAAACTAAGAGGTGGCTGAAAGCCTTAATGTAGCACTTCATATGCACGTATAGTCAGTTATGATTTTTTTGTTTATGATGTAACTATTTTTCAAAGCACTCATGGATGAATACACTTAACAAAGAAATAAATTTAATCCTTGATAGCTAAACAATGCTGACAATGATTGAGAGCGATAAAATGGCTCCTCTCCCTCAAATATCCACCTGTGTCTGTCAAACCACTAATCAAAGCATTGGCTCTGAGAATGAGTTGAATTATATCAGAAGACAATCATATCTGCTATTGCAAAGGATGAGTAAAGAGTCCGACTGCAGACTGACTAATCAACCTCTAAGTGATCTTCCTAAGGTCCAATTTTTCATAAGTACTCTAAATTGCATTTCTTCTATACAGCACACTACTCTGTATTTTAGCTATCAGAAGATCAAGAAGCTGGAAAAGGAGATAATCTTTCATTACTAAACATTCCCATGTATTCATCCCATGCATAAAAAGCAGAACCCTTATCACTTAAGAAAACTTCGTTTTTTGTCTCCTTTTGCTTCCATGCACAAGTATTTCACTTGTACAGATTTTAAAAAGCATAAAATAATAACCTGGTTTTGTGCTTTATGTAAATGGAATTATAAGATAGAATTTTGTGTCTGGCTTCTTTCACTAACATTATAATTATGAGAATCAACACTCAAGCCGAATCGTGGGCTTTTTTTTTTTATTCTGCTTGCTACGTACACGCTATTATGTGGATATGTCATAATCTAATTTGCTTTTCTACCATTCATAACTTTTTTGGATTATTATAAGAAATGTTGCCATGAAGATTCTAATATTTAACCAGATCCTTCTATATTTATTTCAAACTTCCTTTTGAGCAAGTCTCTCTAGAGGAATTTCTAGACTTACAATAAGCTTTACTAGATATCAACCAACAGTTATTCAAAGTGTTTATACTGACATCAGCAGCATATGAGAATTTAAGTTGCTCTCCCAGGAATCTCAAAGAGGGCTCACCTTCGCATGAGGACTATTTCAAGAAAGCATTCTGTCGTCATCCTCATGTCTTCTGAACATGTTTCCTTATTTATTCTGTAGCTGCTTTTAAGATTTCAATAGTTCTGATATAAAGTGTGTTGCAGTGACTTCCTTCATGTACTTGCATTTGTGGTTTATTGATATTTTTCATGCTATGAGTTTAGGGTTTTTGGAGAATTCTGAGAATAATTGGCCATCAATATTTATGGTAGATTTCTGCTGTCCTTATCCATTGAACTGTTCTTTCTGGAATTCAAACTACATGAGTATCAAAGTGATTAGCTACATCTCATTGATGGGACATAGATTGGTTTGTTCTGGTCTTTTTTATTCTTTGTTTTGTTTTAAATAGTCTCTATTTATATGTTATATCTAAACTGTTATTCCTTTTTTTCAATATTCTTATACTTTCATGCAAGTTTGATGTTTCCTTTTTTCGTACTTCACCATTGAATTGTTTTAATTGCTGTGCTTAGTAATTTTATCAAAGATATTATTTCCAAGTCTAGACTGAGTTACTAATTTGCCTTCAAACTGGAATTTTTTGCTGCTTCTTTGTATGTTTGATTACTGAGCATCATGTGTATTTAACTTTACATTGTTGCATACAGGGCTTAAGGATCGTATTCTATAAGTATTTTTGGCATATTTATATGATGCCGTTAAAGACCTGAAAACACTTTGACCCTACTGACGTGTATTTTTAACCTCAGTTATGCTTAAATACTAGGTTCAAATGTAGCTTTTAGATCAGGTGTAAATATAGCCTGTAGATTTGTCACCACTGCAGCAAACAACCTTAGAGACCTTTACATGATTTATAGGATGTCAGTAACTTTCTCCACTCTGCCTATGCTGTGGGAATTTTGTTTTACTGTTTGTGCGAGTGTTTACCTTGGCATTAGGGGTGTGTGTGTGTGTGTGTGTGTGGTGTGTTAACCACCAAAAACATACACTGCTCAGTATCCAGCAAAAGACTGTTGTGTTTTTGTTTTTCTGGTTTTTGTTTTACATTTATTGTTTTCTAGGTTAAAATTGCATTACACTCACTTTTCCCACTCTCTTTCATAGCTAATGAAATTTTTAGAATTTCTTCTCATATTTGTACATCTTCCCTGACCTTGTAAAAGTTACTCATGGCCCATCACCTTGGATATTTTACTATAGAATGTTTTTTCATATTATAGAGTATAAAATATCATATGTAATGTATGAGTATTAAAAATAAGAAAATTCACAAATTCTTAAACAAATGCTATAAAGATTTCCTCAATCCCGTTTTGAAATCTCTCTGTGATTTCTATAGAAACATCCTTTATGCCATCATGCCATTCTTAAGCAACTAAAAAGTGATGCTCAGAAGCGTTAAACCTTGTCTGCTTTTCTCTGTCTAGTTCTTTCACATGCAAAAAGATGTTTCTTCATAAGATTTATCTCGTGACTGATGACTCCAATAACTTCTGATGATTTTTAGAAAGTTGAAGTATATATTTATGAAAATTATTCACCAGACACTTTGGTTGTCCTAATCAAAAGCCTCCCTATAAGTGCGTCTCAGATTCTGTATTATTTGCTTCAGGTTGTTAAGTCTTTGTATATGAACAACCACTAGCTTTCCGGGATCTCATAAATAATTCCATTTGTTCCACTGCTTTCCCTTCAACCCTCTCAGCCAAACTGTTTTTCAAACACAACTGAAAATATATTTTAGTGAGTCAGTAAACATCCTCCCCTCCATCACTTAAATTACCACACTTAGGGTAGTTTATGTCCTCCACTGTCTTCTTTATTTTCTCTTTCATTCCTCGCCAGTAATCTGAGAGATCTGTGTAACCCAAAATAGGTTGAGCTTCCAGATAAGTTTTTCTATGGCTTTGGCACCATAAGATACAGAATCTGCTGTGTTAAGTGTTTGAGAAACATTGGCCAAATTATACTTCTGCAGCGATATTGAGAAAAACTAGAAACTGTTTCTGAAAGTTATGATAAATCTTTAGACAACTTCAAATCCTTGAATTCAATAATGCAAAATTCAGTACCTGTTGTTCATAATAATCATTTGTACTTTGAGTAAGCTACTGTTCACTCACATGGAACTTAAAAACAGCAATGAGGTGGAGATGTTTGAGAGCAAAAATTAAAAGAAATGCTTTAAATATTCATATTAAGTATAATAATTAGGTACAAAGCTTAGGATCTTAAAATGGTATTATTGTTACCAGTTAATAATTTGTCTGAAAGTCATTAGTTGTCAAATTAATAGCAACCCAGATTTTAGAGAATATCTATTAGAAATAGAAAAGAGTAAAAGTGTTTGTATAAATATAAATATATAATGAGTTTTGTTCCATACACTACAAATAATAAATAGCAAAATATTTGAGGAAATAAATTTTGCCAGAGGAACCAAAAATATTCTTATATGTGGACTATATGCATTAAAAATATCATTGAGACTAATTCTAACTGCAGGAGCAATCCCTGCCTTGCTTGTAAGAATTCATTTCTAAATTTGACATCATCTCCAAAATCTTAGTATTTTTATCAAGTTAGATGATGTCATTTCAAGAGATATTTATAATAACCTATATTAATAATCAAGCTTTAATAAATTTTGAAATGTTAATAAATTCCTAATATATTTGGCTTCCTATCAACTATACATCAGATGAATATAGATTCTATCAAAATTCCATCTACAGAGTCAATAATTCACTAAAGTCAACCATCATGGAGATCGTTAAACTATGACAATAGCTTTTCAAATGGCTAAATAATAGCAAAGAGTCATCATAAGAATATTGGCGGATCATACCCAGAAAAACACATTTAACATTATATAACACAGGAATAATACTTGCAGAGGTAGTTCATATCTCTAAATAAATGTCTGTCTTAGAGTAGATATTTTACTCTGAAAATATAGTAGATGGCAAAGAAGTCCACACATTTTCATAGAAGAAGGAGAAATAGGAACTCATTGTAAGGCAGTCGAAAAAAGAGGACAGGGTCCGTCTGAGGTAGTACTAATGAACAGCAAGTCAAGAATGAAGCAAGTGGTGCTATGAGCCCTGTGTTACACTTCGTATTTCAGCTTTGGACATAGCATCAAGCTATTCACAGAAATGTGTTGTACCTTTTCATCATTGCAATATTAAAATACAGACTTACAGGACATACTTATAATAAAATAATTAAATGAAATAATGAATTCTATGCATGATCAATTTTGAATTTTCCCATGTCAATCTTAGAAGGATTTGATTCTGAGTCACATTGAAAAATTAAAAAAAAAAAACCATGCACAGAAGAAAGAAGCCAAGGAGAGTCAAGAAACAATGTCTTTCTTTTCCTCACTTTTATTTTTCTTCATTCTCAAACTTTTAGACTAGCACATAGAATATAATCATCTTATTCCCATCTCTCAAGTTCTGTTTTCTAGATGACTAGAGCTAAGAAAACAACATTTCTGAGAGCACACAGAAGATAAAACCAAAAGAGCCATTTTTTTCTTATGTCCTGTAATCCAAGATCATTTTGATACAACTTACTTGGAAAATGATAGAGTTGGAGAAGATTAATATTGAAAACCACGCTTGCTTTAGTTAAAAAAAAAGTCTGAGAGAATTTGTGATTGTGATATGGAAAAGTTGGATTTTTCTTGGCCATTTAATGTACTTTCTATCATAAACTCTTTGCTTAGCTTTGAGGGATGGATACAGCCTGAGACTTTTCATAGCCCATCAAAGGAGGCACTGATATAAAGGCACACTGTGACTGGAATCTTAAGAAGACAGAGCACAGAAACCTGATTACAAACAGAATGTTCAAGACGGAAGCTACAGACAAGGAAGCAAGCAGGCAAAAATTCCAGAACTGCTTGATGGACTTAGGATTCAGTTCAAGATAAATATATTAGGAAACTGACAATGAAACCAGAACTTGTGTGTGTGTGTGTGTGTGTGTGTGTGTGTGTGTGTATTCTTAATATTTACTTATTTTAAAGGCAGAGAGAGAGAAGAGAGGCTGACCAGGGCTGGTCCAGGCTGAAACAAGAGCCCATGTCACCTGGTTCTGTCACATGATTGACAGTGGCCTAAGCAATTGGGTTATCTTCTTTTTTTTCAAATTTTTTTGACAGGCAGAGTTAGACAGTGAGAGAAAGAGAGACAAAGAGAAAGGTCTTCCTTCCGTTGGTTCACCCCCCAGATGGCTGCTATAGCCGGCGTGCTGCGCTGATCCAAAGCCAGGAGCTTGGTGCTTCCTCCTGGTCTCCCACGCGAGTGCAGGGCCCAAGCACTTGGGCCATCCTCCACTGCCTTCCCAGGCCACAGCAGAGAGCTGGACTGGAAGAGGAACAACCGGGACAGGATCCGGGTTCCCAACCAGGACAAGAACCCAGGGTGCCAGCGCCGCAGGTGGAGGATTAGCCTAGAGAGCCACAGCGCTGGCCTTTGGCTATCTTCTACTACATTCCCAGAGCATTTGCAGGTGGCTGGATCAGAAAACATCTAGGACTCAAACTGGCATTCCAATATGGGATACTGACATCGGATGCACCACCCTAACCCACTGTGCCAACCAGCCCCAAGATGTTATATTTTGACAAAAGTTTAAAGAATCTGTATTTTGTAACCTTGTCTACAGAATATTTGTACCAGGAAACTTCTTAGTCTAATTCTGCTTGAGAACCAAACAGCAGCTACAGGTTACTGACTGCTGAGGAACACACATTGCTCAGTGGAAGCCATCTACGTATTTATCTCAGGTAAGTTCAAGGAGTGGGTATTTGGTACAGCAATTAACATGTCACTTGGGACGCCTGCATGCCATTCCCAAGTGCCTGGTTCAAATCTCAGCTCCTCTGCTTTCAACCCAACTCCCTGCTATTGCACCTTTTGGTAGGCAGCATGTCATGGATTAAATAGGTGGCTCCCAGACACACAGCTGGGAGAATCGCATTGAGTTCCTGGCTTAGCATTTGGGGAGTGAACCAGTGTATCCAAACACTTGCTACTTGCTTTTTCTCCCCTTTTCTCTCATTCTCTTTATCCTTTCCAAATGTTAATTTAAAAAAAAACAAGATGGCTTAGTACAAATATATACAGGTAATATATGATACAAAACAAAATTAACAACAGAAACAGAAAAAAAAAGTTTATTACATTTTCAGAGTTGGGATTTCTTTTACTTCTATATTTTTAGAATAGATATGCATTAAGTTAACAACAATGAAGTGATATTCTCATCCTCTCCTTCTCTCAAAGCAAAAAAACTATCTTTTTATCTCCTTGTAGTTTTTTGAGATATTTTCTCCCTGAATAAATGTATGAATTAACTGTAATTTATAAGATATTGTTAACAAATTCGAAGTGAACCTCACCTAAACATATTGCATTCAAAGCTGGATGTTAAATCTAGATATGAATAACATAAATCCTCATGGAATCAAATCAAGATTTTATATATGGGATGGCATGTTAATAAGGTCAACCATAAAGCATGGGTTTTCTTCTTATTGCTGTTCATATAGGTCTCCCACCAGCATCACACCCTGCTTGCATTTTCTTACATTTTCAGCTCCTTGATAACAAGGAAGGAGCTTCAAGGTGGGCCATCCATGCAGCTGTGAGCCAAGAAGGCTTCAGCCTTCCTCCGATTAAACTTCCAAAGGGCAGGTAACCGAAGTTGCTCCAACATAAATAAATCTGATGCCACTTGCCAGTGTCTGAAAGAAAGAAAATAAAGCTTCTGTTGTTTTCACTGGGTCATTAAGGAGTACACAACAAAGGATATTTTGTAGAAACTGGGAGTAAAGTCAATTGGACAGAAATGTCAGGAGATCAGGAAGACGGATTTCAAGTATTGTTTAAGCAAAGAATCACCATCACATCTAGCATCCTTAGGAAAAAAGATAATGAATTCTTTTATTGATCTAACTGGTGTGAATTGCGTGTCCTGCTACTAACAACTAGAGAGATGTAACTAACAGAAAAATAAAAAAGCAGGAGAAGTGATTGGGTGTGTAAGTGGTGTTGCTTTGTTGGTGATTAATCTCTTTAGTGACTGAGACTTTCAAGGAGTGACCTATCAAAATAAACTTCTGTACACATCAGTAAATAACTGGTTAGCATAGTTTTCAAAGATACACAATTCATTTGCTAATTCTCCATGACCTTCTATAAGGCACAGAGATGTTTTGCCCTCCCCTTCTTACAGGGACTAAACACTCCCTGGGGACAGAGTACTTTTATTTTCCTTTCCCTTTCAGAGAAGACATAGGATAACGATATTCTTATTTAAATATTCAATAAATTCAAATGATTAGCCTTTCCACTATAACACAACACTGTTGAACAGGCGCTGTGGAAGACCAATAGCAAATAGCAAGAATCACCACTTTCTGATATGCTCCTTACAATTGTGACAGCTGACACAGCCACAGCCCAAACTGAAATGCATACCTTTAAAATGCACTGGATTCAAATTAGGTGTATGGTGAATGGAGCCTTGATATCTCCAATTTTATAACAAATGGGTTGCAATGAACTCTACATTTTTGGAATTATCCTAGATTCGCGAGCAAGAAAGAGTGTATTTTTGTCAGTTCTCTAGTCCTTGGAACTTTATTTAAATAAGAAATAATTTGAAGGAGTACAGAATTCTGGGGTGAGAAAGACAAAGAATTTAAATGACTTGCTTGTTTTAGATCTTCTCTGGAAAAACTAAAATAATATAAATTTAGTTTTTGCATTTTTAGCACTTCTACTGCATTTCTTGTCACACACACAGAAATGTGCACACACAGAGATGATTTTAAAAGAATTTACCACTTTATTTGAGGGAGGGGGAAGGACTTGCCATATTGATTAGTACACTTCACAATGGGACACTTGCATCACACAGCAGAGTCCCCGGGTTCAAGTCCTGACTGCGCTCTGAATTCTAGCTTTCGCTGATGTATACCCTAGGAAGCAGCAGATGATAGCTCAAGTAGTTTGGCGCCTACTGCCTTGTGGGATACTTGGATTGAGTTCAAGTCTTCTGGCCTTGGCCTCGCACATCCTAGCCTTTGTCGTCATTGTGGAGTGAACCAGTAGCTGGGAGATTTACTTCTGCTGTCTCAATCTCTCTCCCACTCCCCATTTCAAATATGTAAAATAAAACGTTTTCAAAAATTATTTATCACTTTAAAGTTACCCATTTCACTAGAACCCACCTCCATATCATGTATTCTGAGTCTTATTTGATTAAGCCTTAAATATTATGTTGTTTATGAAATAAAATCAAAGTTAGAGTTATCAACTAGGAAACCTAGCATGACAGTAAGTGGTAAGCATGGTGGATGCGAGAGTGCTGGCAGCTTTTTTCAGAAGCCTCTGCTGGAGGAGGTCAAAGTTATCAGTGTTGGTCCTGATGCTGTGGTAAATGCTTGAACTGGCATCCCATATCCGAGTACAGGTTCCAGTTCTGGCTGCTCTGCTTCCTATCCAATTTCTTGCTACTATGACTAGGAAGATGCTCCAAGTACTTTGGGCCATGGTCTCCCATGTGGGAGCCCTGGATATAGTTCTTGACTCCTGGTTTCTCATGGCCATTTATGGAGTGAGCCAACAGAGGAAAATCTCAATCTCTCCTCTTTCTCTTCCCCCTCTCTTTTTATCTCTTTCTCTCATTCTGCCTTTCAAACAAAATAAGTAAACCTTTTTTAAAAATTATCAATTACCACTCTATGATGACATTTATTGTCCTTTGTTTTTTGTTGTTGTTTTTGTTTTTTTGTTTTGTTTTACATTCCAGGACCTTATTATTGTTTGAAAAACAGAACACCAAAACCAGGCAGAGAAGTTACTAGAAAATGATGGCCATGCTTCACTGTTGCTTGTTCTTTGATACTTCATCTTATGAGCATTTATTTTTTAATGATAGGAGACATTCATTTTGATTAACAAATGCAATCCAAATATGAATAAACAAATGTACCATTTAATATGTTCCATGTTTCCTTAAATAAATAAAAGTGTTCAGTGTATACTATAACTTGATCTTGTGAAATTCTTCTTTACCTACAGCTCACTACATGAAAGAAATCCTTGGAAAGAAGTCCTACTGATAACGTTAATAGTCTAAACGATGAGAATGCTAAGTGGGTTGAAAGCAACTGGTAGAGGTCTTCAGCAAACTGAAGACCATTAGAAAATCGTGCTGATGCAAATCCTGTCAACAAGATACCAACTCTTTCAGTTAAATCTAGGAGAATGTCACTCATCACAGTCAAATCTTTCATGGCTACCAGTCCATTTATTGCTATCAGGATGGCTCCTGTCAGGGCACCACCCATCATGGGGTTCCAGGGGTCTTGTTTTCCTCCGACTTGAACCATACTACACTTACTCATGGAAAATAGCCCTCTCCAAACGGCAAATGTTTCTACCTCCCAGCTGTGGAAACCTAGTGTTAATGGCTGGCAAACTCTCATGCTCTGTGGTTTACTCCCACAGGAGAATTGCAAAACCTTTGATTGCTTGAAAAATACTATGACATATGGTACCCATTGTAAAGGTCCCACCACAGTCATCCACACTTTAACCAGGGGCAAGGCTCTCCAGCTTGCAACTTGACTCCAGCTGCACAGAGGATGTTTATTCTAAAGCAGAAGACACATAGATAGACTTATCTAATGAATGGGTAAATATCTGTATGTCATGCAGCTGCAACTGTTCTTTAGCTTGAGGGGAAAAGATCCATGTAGCCAGCCAGCGATAGCAGAGCACATCTGATTTTTGTTCTCTACTACAAATATAAATTTCTTCCAAATATTGATTTAAGCAACATCAAATGGTTTATTTAGCTCCTGGTAAAATGATCTGTGCATAATTAAGTAAAACTTCATGTTGAGTGATATCTACACAAAGATATGACATAGTAACACACATCTGGTAGATGTTTTATAGAAATGATATCAAACAAAAGTGAAAATATACCTTATTTGAAAGAAATTTAATCAATTGTTTGACAATTTAAAACACACACTAACCAGCGCCGAAGCTCACTAGGCTAATCCTCCACCTGCGGCGCTGGCACCCCAGGTTCTAGTCCCGGTCGGGGCACCAGGTTCTATTCCCGGTTGCTCCTCTTCCAGTCCAGCTCTCTGCTATGGCCCGGGAAAGCAGTGGAGGATGGCCCAAGTGCTTGGACCCTGCACCCGCATGGAAGACTAGGAGGAAACACCTGGCTCCTGGCTTCAGATTGGTGCAGTGCACTGGCCACAACACACGGGCAGTAGCAGCCACTTGGGGGGTGAACCAACAGAAAAAGGAAGACCTCTCTCTCTCTCTCTCTCTCTCTCTCTCTCTATTTTTCTCTAACTGTCTAACTCTGCCTGTCAAACACACACACGCACACACACACACACATTAGAATTTCCATGTGTGACATGTAGTTAGTAAATATATCTGATTGTCTTAAATATAAGTAGATTGAGAGTTGTATAACCACAAGAACCAGGCCCTTGTTTGGAAGATGGACTAATTCTTTAAAAATATACATTAATTATCTGAAAGCAGGATGGATTTAAAATAAAAAATTAAATAAATTAATTTAAGATAAACTAAATATTTTAAGTGTAATGATAAGCAAAATAGAAATGAAATAACCACTTGCCTAAAATTTGTTGTTCAAATGCATCTACAATTACGTGACACATAGAAATGCTTTAGTTAATGACAGACTTAGTATCATGATGGGGCCACAAAATTATAATGGGGCCAAAAATAATCTCATTATTTATCCATGCCATAGTTGTTGTAACATCTTAACACAATTTATTACTTGCATTTGTGATGATACTGGTGTGAAGAATCCTACTGCACTTACAGTCATAAAAAACTATACAGCATACAATTATACAGGACATAATACTAGATAATAAACAACTGTTATTGGTTTACATATTTATTTTATTATACTATACTTTCTATTGTTATTGTAATTATACTAGTCCTTACTAGAAAATATTTACTGTAAAAATATGTATGCTGTTACAACAGTAGCAACTCCACTCATGATGTTTGTTCATCATAGTCTTAGGAGTATGGATCTAAGAGCAAGAGACTATATAATATTTGTCATAGATATGGAGTAGATTGTGCCATCTAGGTTTGGGCAATCTCACTCTATGTTGTGTACATAAAGAAAAAACCACCTAGAGATACATTTCTCAGAACATATCCTTCAGTAATCAACACAGGACTATAGTTAATTGAAGTAGAGAAACCAAATTTGCATAATAAAGAAAGCTGTCTGAAATCAAGCATTATATTTATCAAGCATGAGTATATAGCATTGTTTTTTTCTGCAGTCCTTTTAAAGTTATAAACAAGTATTATCCTATGGCATAAATATTATTATATCCATTTTGGCTTTATATCAACTAAACATTCAAAGATGAACAAAAGTACTATATTTCAATGAAGCACTTTTATGATTACTTTGAGCTGAAGGGGAATTGGAAATTGTAGCCATCATAATTAAAGAAGACCTGCTTTCTGATTTAGCAGGTTTTTAGCAATGGGAAATCACTTAACTTCTCTTCATTTTGTCTCTCCTAAACCTGGAACAAAATACGTTCTTCCTTACCATGTTTCTAGAATATTTCGTGATGCCTACATGAAACCATGACTGTAAGAGCACTCTATGTACTAATAACTGTATAAATGTGAGGTGCTGGGGCCAGCACCGTGGCACAGTAGGTTAATTCTCCGCCTGCAGTGCCGGCATCCCATATGGTCGCCGGTTCTGGTCTCTGCTGTTCCTCTTCCAAACCAGGAATGGAAGATGGCTCAAGTCCTTGGTCCCCCGCACCCACATGGGAGACATGGAAGAAGCTTCTGGCTCCTGGCTTCAGATTGGTGCAGCTCCAGCCCTTGCAGCCATCTGGGAAGTGAACAATAGAAAAAAGAAAGATCTTTCTCTCTGTCTTTCCCTCTCACTGTCTGTATCTCTTACTCTCAAATAAATAAATAAAACCTTAAAAAAAATAAATGTGAGGTGGTGACATAGCAACATACTTGTCAATGAATGCTGAGCATTAGCAAGCCCTCAAAACATTTTTGCTCATTTGGAAGTATTACTTAAAATTGGGAGTTTTCTTTCTTTCTCCTCTCCTTCCCAGAAATTCTCCTTGAATGAAGTGTTTCCTTCTCAAGTCAAGCTGTAAGAAGTCTACGAAAATGGTTAATGATTTTGAAGATGCTCACAAGGTTTTCAGGCCTCTCCCACTGGCTCAGAGAGTTGCCATGGGAACTAAGGATAGTGAGAGTACATTCTTGAAAGATTCTAACATATATTCCTGGGATAGCAAGTAATAAAGAGAGTGGACTGGGGTCAAGGATGGAGCCAGATGTCCTGACTCAAGAAAGGTATGGGAATAGGATAGTCCATGGATTATGTGGACACCACAGAATGTAGCTGAGTTTGAGCTCCCTAACCAAGGCTCCATTCCAAAGGCAGATCACTAGACAAAGCGTTCCCCACAGTCACAAACTGTATTATATCTTGGGGAGAGTCACATCTAGAGGTTGGCACTGGGTATGCATTGGCATCCAGGAGGATCTTCCAATTATAAAATGATTCAGTGAGGAAGCCCCTTACAGAACCAGCAGAAGGAAACCCACCTGTATTCCATGAAAGCTGAAAGGGTGAGGCATACCAGAAGAAACAAAAATTGCTGTCTCTTTATCTCATCTCACTTAGCCTTTTTCATTGGCAAATGAAGATGTGAAAACCATGCATCTTCTGGGGGCAAAAGAGTGAACGTAAACAATGAATCTCCCTCCCGAGTTTTGTTACAATGGGCCATAAGTCAAACATTAGACAGTAAAGGAGAAATCACTGAGCCACATACGTGTACTCATTTTAATTACAAATAGACTCTGAATTAGGAGAGGGGCATGACTCTTACTAGTGAACATGAGTAGACAGATGTAGTATAAGCCCCAGATGCCAACAAGAGACAGAGAATGGATATTCAAGGAAGCTTATTTGAAGGAGCAAAAAATGGAGGTGTTTATTCTATAATATTCAGATTGTTTATCATAATAGATTCACACATTGATTCTTTATCAACTTTGTTCTTATTTTATCTTTCCCCTTCATTTAGGATACTTTTTTTTTAGTTTTGGTTTCAACATTAGTGATAGTACATTGTCTGATTTAATTTATGCTATTTATTTTTTAAGAGCAGTGGACAATATCAAACCATCAATCTTTCACTCATCCAGCTTCTTTTTAGTTCTGATCACCTTTTAGGTTTTTTTTCTAACACATTAATCTCATCTGTTTTTATAATCTCTCTTTTAATTTGCTTGTGATGTTTTTAAGCATGGCCTAAATTTTAAGTGCATTGTGATTGACTTAAGATTATTTTGTTATAGCTTGTGCAAGACTCCCTTATTTTCATTTTATAGAGACTCACTTCAAGATTAACGTCCATAGTTAATGTTAACTCATCCAGACATGTTATAACTATAAATTCACAACACACACAAACACAAAAACACATTGCAGGGATGATGAAAACTATGCCCCATTTTTGTCATAAATTAGTGTACAGAATTACCACATTACTTATTCTAGAATATTGTCAGGATTATGGAAAAATAATTATAAGGGAGAACAAGAAAATTAAATTACATAGAATGAAGGAAAGTATCAATAATGATGATGTTCAGTTTCATTAAATCTTCAAAACTTCAACTTTGCGGGCAAGGTTTTAATATTTGTTGTTAAGTTATAAAATACAATAAAGGCATTAGGAAAATGACTTAAAGTATCAGATACTCAATCACATTTTCCATTCTTTATCTGCTATTCAGTGATCAATTTTTACTAGCAATTGTCATAGATTCTTGACTGAGTGAATTTATATTTTTCTCAATATATGTTATACAGCAAATGTAATTTATATTAACATTTGGAATGATATTAATAGTCATAAAGAGAATAATGCCCAATTTACTTATAATTATTCAGAACATAGAAAACTTTTTTATCACTGTGGAAAACCATTAAAAAATTTGGAAGTTGTTAATTATATTAAATAGAATTACCAATAATACATTCCAAATAATTTATTTGGTTAAATACTTTTAAATTCTAGGAGTATATTATGTTTGCAAGATAAATAATATGAAAAAATAGAAAATACTAAAAATAAGCAACATAAAATTATTTGAGGCTGAAAAAATGAAAAATTTGAAAAATTTTAGACTTTTATAAAAAGATGTAAAAACTAACATCCAAATATCCCTCGACTGAGAAAAACAGACTCATTATTCAAACAAAGCCGGAAACTAGCACAACATATTGATCAAAAGTTACTTCTTCCTAAGAAGACTCTCCTGGGTTTTCAGAGAGTTCTCTTCATCCTTTTGTCTCTGTCATATTCCAGATATTATTGTGGGAAGAAAGGACTAAGAATCATAAATATCTTAAAAATGGAAAAATGATAATATGAAAATAAGTTTTTCTATAAAATACACTTACTGAACTAAATGAAAGAAAATAGTTGAACACACTGCAATGAACATTAGAAAATAAAACTTTATTCACAAAACAACTGATTAAATACGTTGTTTATATGATGTTGGAAGAAAATACTAATATTCAAAAGGTCTATAAAAATCATGTAGTATCCATTTTTAAAATTAATAGTGACTATTCCACTTCTCCTTGTTATTAGGCAAATCTGAGTATAAGTAAAATAAGATGCCATCTAAAAAATGAATTTTTCAAAGCATGATGATATCTTTATAAACAACCTTAACAATAATAATTAGGAAAATACAATGATAGCAGGAAACATACACATATGGAAAGCAAAGGCCTATGTCACTATATCTTCTCTTTCTTCTTCCTATGCGCAAAACAAGTTGAGTCCATTCACTCCCTGTGACCACCTGTTTTTCCTGTTTGAACATGTTCCATATGATAGTTTAAGGCTGCTGTTGTGCACATCCCCACATTTCCACCCATAGAGGAGCTACACATGGGACAATGAAAACTTGGTGCTGGTCTAAAACACTCGAGGATGTTAAAGTAGTTCACCGGTTGCATCAATTTGTATATAGTCTTATACATTTAAAAAGCGTGTGTGCTTTTGAAAAATCACATTTCATTAGATGTTATTTCAAGGGCAAGTGTTTCCACAGTGGCTGAGCTGCCTACTGGGACACCCACATCCCATAGCTGGGGCCTCAATGCAAGTCCTGCCTCTGTTCTCCATTACAGCTTCCTGGTAACCCACTCCCTAGGTGGTGGTAGGTGATAACTTGAGTGCTTGCATTGCTACTACTCTCACAAGCTACCCAGACTGAGTGCCCAGCTCTGGTTATAGATATTTGGGGAGTGAAACATCAGGAAATACAGTTCTCTTTCTCTCTCTCTCTCTCTCTCTGCCTTTCAAAAGCATTAAACAAACATTTTTTTTAAAAGAATTGTTTATTTTAAAGTCAGAATCATAGAGAAGGAGGGAGAGAGAGAGAGAGGTTTTTCTTCTACTGGTTCAATCCCCAAGTGGCTGCAATGGGTAGGACTGGGCCAAAACCAGAAGCCAGGAGCTTCGTCTGAGTCTCCAACCTGGGAGCACGTGGACCATGTTCCACTGCTTTTCCCAGGTCATGAGCAGGGAACTGGATTGGAAGTAGAGCAGCTACGAAATGAACCAGCTCCCTCACTGGATGCCAGCATCAGAGGCAGGGGCTTTATGAGCTCCGGCACAATGCTGGCCCCAATGAATACATTTTAAAGAATTATTTCAATAAATCTTTCCATATCTGGAGTATTTATTCAAGTGATATATTTCTAGTCTAAAATTTTAATTTCTTCAGCAATTAATGTTTTCCTCAGTATTTATTCCATGAATGCACAAATTCATATTTATATTATGGATATTTTCCTAATAATTATATGACCATGATTTGTTATGATTATTAGGAATAATGAACCATATTATTCTATGGTTATTTGTTTACAAATAATCATTTCATGTCTGTATAAACTTTTAAGATGGGACAATTTCAGGTCATATTTATATTTATTACAAAAGAGAGCAATTAGAATTTTCCCTCTTTTTATTCATTATTGGGTTGACAAAAATGAATAAAATCTAGTTACAACTCATGAAGATAGAATTAAGGAAATCTCTCCATCCTATCTGAAAGAGTAATCCAATCTATTAATTGAATACTATACTTGAATTTTTCCTTAGGCTTGGTCGAATACATACGTTATTTAAGTATCTTCTTGGTTTATGACTATATAGTGTGTATTAAAAATACATATGTATGTATTCAACATATTTTTGTATATATAAAGACAAATGCATACATTTAAAGAATTTATGGCAACATTTATGTATTGAATCTCTCCATAATATAAATTCATATGTGTTTCCAAAAGAATAACATTGACAATATTTAAATACTTTAAGTTGCCACACTTCTCAGAAATAATGTACATTTAAGTCAATCTGTGATAATTTCATTTTTTAAAATAAGTGACCTTGTCAATTCTTAAAAGACATTTGAAAGGCAGAGTGACAGAGAGAGGTGGGCAGGGGAGAGAGAGAGAAGAGGAGAGAGATCACGCATCTGCTGGTTCACTCTCCAAATGCCAATATAATCAGGGTAGGCTTGGCCAAAGACATGAACCAGGAACTCCATGTGGATCTTCCACCCAGGTACAGGGGTCCAAAGACTGGAACCATCATTTGCTGCATTCCTAAGTGCATTGGCAAGAAGCTGGGTTGGAAGCAGAGCACCTGAGACTCAACCAGCGCTGTGAAAGGAGATTCAAGAGGCAGGTTAACCTTCTGTGTCTCAACTCCTGCCCTGATATTTTTATGTTAATTAATACAGCTTTCAGGTACAGTGTGCCTTGGTATTATATAACTCCATAATATTAAAAAGTGTCTTCCTGAATACTGACGAAATGCCATTAGTGAGGTTTTTAAACATCTTGTGTATATCAATTTTCTATTTGAAAAATAATCATGTTATTTCAGATACTGCATTTGTCAACATTCTTATTCATTGTGTTATTTTTAATAATACTTGCTTTCTATAATAGCTTTTCTTTCACAATATGGATTACAGCCAGATGTTATTTTCAGCTAAATTATTAATAATAATGGGCATTAATGTAGAATGTATCACTCATATGAAAATAGATTAATTTTGTCTGATCACATCAGCAATAGTCCTTATTAAAATCATTATGCTTTTTCTTCCTATTAAAATTGATTACTTTGAAATTGAGCATTGTAGGCATGAAGAGGAAGGGCAATAATATTCTTGATTATTTCATGAGGTCAGATGTTCAATCCTGAAGGAAAATATTGCAGTTTCTCTTTAGTTAATGCTTCATGATGAAAGTAAAAGCACTTGCCTTTTTGGACCAGGACACACAAAACATTTGGCAAAGACGTAAGCAGGGCTTATTACAAGGTTGAGTTCATTGATAGTACTCACATTAATCTCCACGGCAGAAAATAAAAGATTTTTTGAGAGTGAGGGCAAAGTTGCCTCATAAGGAGTTTTCCTTTTATTATGTGAAAACTACCTCAACCCACAAGGCTTAAGGGCATTTTACTCAGGCTCACTTCAAAAATGTCTGCTACTTCAGTTACCAGAGGAAGCCTAAACTGAAGTGTTTACATTATTTTTATGTTCACAATCTAGCAAATGCTTTTGGTGTATTATTGCAGATCTAAGTAACCTGTTAATAATAATAATAAAAAACATAGACTACCTAACTAAGCCAAATTGTCATAGTATCTTGTGTAATGAATGAACTCTGAGTAGGTAAAACAACATAATTTCTCATCTGAATTCATATTTCAGAGCTTATAGATCTAAATGTTGATTGTGATTTTGTTAATTTGAAAGATCTTTGAAGTGTCTTCAAATCATGTCAAATATTCTTTATCAATCTTCAACACTGGACAATATTTAACTTTGCTCTTTTTACAAAAATGTTGAGCTTAATCTGGAGTGAAACTAGTGAATAAATAAACAAATTAAGATAATTAATTGCAATTGAAGACAAAATATTCTGTGTCAGTTATTTGCCTCTATTTTTTTGGCTAGAAAAACTAAGGTAACTCAGATGGTGCCGGAATATCAAAAAATACCACCACTATTACATAAGAAAGGCTCATCCCTGGAAACTGAGAGCCCAAATCATAACACAGTTGAGACCTTGCTCCACCAACAGCTAGAAAGCAATCAAAGAGAAGTTGCTGCCATGTGTGTGTTTGCCAGGTAACATGTAAATCTTCTATTAAAAATATTCAGTATGTAGTTGTCGTACAAAAATAAATTGAGACCAAGCAGATGATTTTCTCTCCAGAAAGATTATTAGTCAGTACAGACTGGATTGCTCTTTGAATTATTTCCTATTAAGAAATGTATAGGCATCTAAGACAAATTATCTCTTCTGCTTCCTAGATACTACATTAGAACGACTCCTCTAGGTGTGTAATAAGAGAATGTTTTATAATTGTTAACACAAGGTCATTTTCCCTCTCCAGATATCAATGATATTCCCTCGGGTCTATTTATTTACCTTTTTTTAATTATTTTTTTGCCACTGAAAGTCCCCTTCATAAATAATTGGGAAGGTCTATGAAGAACACCACAAGATGGCAGTATTTCAGAAATTAACCCATGGTACAATCATGTCTATGTACTGACTAAAATAAAGCAATACATTCTTTATATTTTAGTGAATAAATAGATTTAGTTGTTGTTATTACAAGTGATTAAAAGTTAATGGTACTAGAATATCTGATTAGTAATAATCAACTTCATTTCCTTTAAGTAATATAACTATCAGTTTCATTGTTCCAAAACATTACTAAGCTTCATCAACATATAAATGAGTTGATGGCAAGAGATTATCAGTAGATTCATAAATCTCATAATTATTTACATGGTGCTTTCTAACTATAAATATGTTTTTCAAATCTTAGGAAAAGAAATGCATTCCAAAAGACATCAATTGTATTTTATTTCTATATGATTGTTTAATAGCCAGTTTTAGAACTAGAAATAGAAATTAGAAACTATACACATTAAATGTATCATTCATACTTTTAAACCGTTCAGATTTGGTTATCAGCAAGGTTCTTGATTTTTACAACTGTAATAAAATGCAAAAACATAGCCTGTAGAGGAGAATATAGTTTTAACCAAAAGAAAATATTTTAATTTCCTGTATGTGGGTCTGTGTAAATTTCAGAGCACATTTCAAAAGCAGAAGGATAGAAAATAGCTATGAAATTGAACATGTTATTCCATTAATGCCTAATTGCATTTTTCCACTTGTCTGCTCAAAACTTTTAGAGGAAAGAATGTTACAGAATAGTAGTATAGTTGATAGAACTATATGTTGTTGATATTAATTATTTTCCTACTATCAAGAACAATATTTGTTAAGAAGCTACTTAAATTCATTGCAATGTAATCCAATATTTTAAATATTGAAATAGTTCCTGTCTCTTAATACCTATTTTGTGTTAGCAGAATACTTCA
The DNA here is from genome assembly GCA_949820135.1 of Sylvilagus floridanus. Lineage (NCBI taxonomy): Eukaryota > Metazoa > Chordata > Mammalia > Lagomorpha > Leporidae > Sylvilagus > Sylvilagus floridanus. The sequence goes on along the minus strand of OX463236.1, from coordinate 27,633,180 downwards.
GAATGCAACTTGACATGTGAAAAAATATATACAAAATTCTTACTTGTCATTAAAAGCTATTTTTTTACCAAAGAAAACAAGATATCCACTTGCCTTCTAAGATAGTGTTGTCACTGAGCTATAAATTTTGAAAAATTTGTTGAATAAACTGGAGTTGATTTTGTGATGTCTTTCCAGGAGTATTCTAATAGTCTCAAAAGTGAAATTACATTAGCTCTCTGTTTTGATTAGTTATAATTATCAATATAAACACATATGTAAGGTTTCAGTCTTGAGAACAACTGCCCAATCAGCCCTCTGTCTGCCCAAGTAGAGAGTAAGCACACATGCTGATGCTTTATTATATAATATGATGAGTAGACTCTCTATTATCCATAATATCTTCCAACAACCACCTCTTATGCTAAAATTGGATTTACAGTATTAATACTTAGAGTTAATGTATTTCATTTGGGTAAAGTTTCATTAAGATGCAAAGATTCAGGAAGCTGCAATCAAGAGAACTATAAAGAGAGACCACACCAAAACAACAAGAAACATTTTGGACCCAGAAATTGGAAGACTGAATATTGTTAAGATATCATTTCTTTCAGACACTGTCTATTGATACATTGCAATCCCATTCAAAATTCTAGCACCCTGTTTTATAGAAATTGAAAAACTGATTCTAAAACTAATTATGTAAGTGGAACTGCTTCTGGGCTGACCATTCTCTTCCATTCATCTTTGGTGATCTCAAACAAGTAACATCTACATTATGCTAACTTTATCATAATTTGTAGTGTCTAATAGTAGAAGTCCATTAAAATTTTTCTCCATTAGGCTTTGTTTGAGCTTTCTAATTCGATTGTATTTCTGTATTTTCATGTTTATAGTCAGAATAGTATATTTAAAATTTATATTGTACAGATTTAAAGGGTCCATTGTGACCCTTTAATACATATATAAAGTGTGTGTTGAACAAGTAAGGGCCATCAACATTGTCTCCCTTTGGACAATACTTTATGTTTGAAGCCTGAGGGCTCCTCTCTCCTATTCTTTCAGAGAATATAGAAGATGTTATTGAGAACCAAAGTCACACTACGAAGCTGTGTAAGATCTGGAATCTATTCCTTTTATCTAATTCTGACTTGATATCTCCTATCCAACCTCTCTTTATCCCCCCAAACTTCCCAATCTTTGATAATTACTATTCTATATTCAGATCAAGTGTTTTAGTCTCCACATATGAAAAATAACATGCAGTATTTCTTCCTTGTCTGGCTTATTTTTTCCTGACATAAGGTCCTCCAGTTTCATCCATTTTGCAGCAAATGATAGGATTTCATTATTTTATGTTGATGAATAATATTCTAACCTCTCTATATAAAATGCATTTATAGATATAGATTTATAGAGACATATAATTAAATATAGACATGGATTTAGATATAATAGTTTATGTAGCCATTCAATAGATGGTAGACAGTTTGGTTGATTCCATATCTTAGCTTCTGTGAATAATGCTACAGGCTGGCGCCGCAGCTCAACAGGCTAATCCTCAGCCTTGTGGCGCCAGCACACCCGGTTCTAGTCCCGGTTGGGTCGCCGGATTCTGTCCTGGTTGCCCGTCTTCCAGGCCAGCACTCTGCTGTGGCCCAGGAGTGCAGTGGAGAATAGCCCAAGTGCTTGGGCTCTGCACCCCATGGGAGACCAGAATAAGCACCTGGCTCCTGCCATTGGATCAGCACGGTGCGCAGGCTGCAGCGCGCCGGCCGCGGCAGCCATTGGAGGGTGAACCAACGGCAAAGGAAGACCTTTCTCTCTGTCTCTCTCTCTCACTATCCACTCTGCCTGTCAAAAAATAAAAATTAAAATTAAAAAAAAATGCTACAATAAACAAGGTGGAGCAGGTATCTCTTTGATATAATCATTTCATGTCTTTTGAATACATGCCCAGTAATGAGGTCACTGGGTCATTTGGCAGTTATATTTCTAAATTTTTAAAGGAATCTCCGTACTGTTTTCCATAGTACACCTATTTACTTCCCACCAACAATGTGAAAGAGTTCCCCTTTGTCCACATCCTGGCCAGCATTTGAAACTTTTTGTCTTTTTGATAATAGCCATAATAACTTAAGTGAGGTTTTGACTTGCTAGTGTTAGTGATAATGAGCACTTTTGGTATACATGTATACGAATGTGTTGGCCAGCTGTATTTGTTCTTTTGAGAACAAAATAATTCCAATTCTTACTAAATTATTCGGGTCTTTTGTTGTTGCATTTTGTGAGTTTCTATACATTCTGGATGTCAATTCTTTATCAGATATGTGGATTGCAAATATTTTCTCTCATTCTAATGGTTGTCTCTGTTGATTACTTCATTTATTGTGGAAGCTTCTTAGTTGGATATAATCCCATTTGTCTAGTTCTACTTTTGATGCCTACACTTTGTCTTAAAATAAGCCTTATCTTGTAATGCCTCAGATTTATTTATCTACTTGAAAGTCAGAGTTGGGGGCGGGGAGGTAGAAAGAGAAAGAGATTTCATCCACTGGTTCATTCCCCAGAAGGCTGCAACAGCCAGTGCTAGAACAGGGTGAAACCACTTGTTCCCTGCTACTGTGTCTCCGACATGGATGGCAGGGGCCCATTTCCCAGCCATTAACAGGGAGCTGGATAGGAATTAGAGCAGCTGGGACATGAATTAGTGCCCATATGGGAATTTGGCATCACGGGCAGCGACCTTACCCACTACTCTGCAATGCTGGTCTCAAAAGCTGTACCTTAAAAATATTGAATCTTCCAATCTGAAAGTGTGGAAAGTTTCTTAAGAAATCTTAATTTCCCCAGGCTTGCTTTGTATAATTCAGCATAGAAGTTCTTCAGTTTATTCCATAACAATTTTGTTTTCTGGAGCACTTGTGAATAATGGCTTTTCATTTTCAAATTGTTTCATATTGCTATAATAAAATAATCTGATTTTACAATGTTGCTACACTTACTTATTACTCATTGATAGTAGTTCTTCAGGTCCTTAATGACTTTGTATGAAAGCAATTATGTCATCTGCAAAACATTTATTTTTTCCAGTTGTTTTCTGTGGCCTTGCTGTGAAAATTAGTACTTCACGTAACATGCTGAATGAAAGTACAAAAAACAGATACAGATATCTTTCTTCTGTTCTTGATCTTACAGAAAAAGAAATACTGTTTTACCATTAAGTTCCAAGTTATTTGTATGATTTTTTATGTATGCCCTTATCAATTTGAGCATATTTTATGATATACTTATCTTTGGAACTTTTGACATAAACTGATATTGAATTTTATCAAATTATTAAATAATAACATAGGTTAGCCCTTATTCTATTAATATGGTAATTTGATGAGTTTATTTTGAATTTAAAACCATTATTATTTTCTTGGAAGAAATGTCTGTTATAGATAACTGTTATTGTATACATACTATAAAGTTGAACTTTTAAATATTTTTAAACAATTATTCTATGTATATTTGTGAAATATATTAGTTGATAATTTTCTTCATTTGTAATATTTTTATGAATTGGTGTTAGATCTATTATGTCCTCAAAATAAGTTTAATGATGCCACCCTCTCTTTTACATTCAAACACATATGATATTATGTTTTATTTTGTCTTAAATAAATTATCAGTGAAATCACAGTCATGTGGGAAGTATTTGATGGTAGACTCAAATACTTTAATATGGCCATTCTGATTTTGTTTCTTCTTACACCAATTTTGGCAGATTGTATTTTATAAAGGAATGAGGTAACTTCACTCTGCACTTTCTTCCATGATTGGAATCTGGATGCTCTCCTCCAGAGTGGCCATGCACATCCTCATCTGTTGTCCCCCTTCAGGAACCATTATTCTGCATTGCTTGATGACTAACATCTAGAACTTTTCCTTCTTGTATTTATTTCCAGATTTTCAATTGTTTGCATCAAGAATGTTGGCTCAGTTTGTGGTACTTTGCCTTTGTCAGAAGATACACTTAGGTGTCTTATTGTTTTATTTTTCTCTTTCTACTAACTAATATATTCTTTCTCCTGTACTTTTCAATAAACTAACAGATTTTTTTTTTGCCTCTCTTTGATATAGCAAAGAATGGAGCCTAAGGCCAAATCTTACATAAGCATATTTGCATTAGCCCATTTTTGCATTGCTATAAAAAATACAGGAGACTTGGTGCTTTAAATAGGTTCACTGGGCTCATGAACCTTGTGACAGGAGGATCTAAACACTGTGACCCTTGTGGGGAGCCTCTTGGCTGTACAGCTTCCTGGAAAGAGATCTGATCCAGCCATGTAACTAAGAGAACAAACACATGGGGAGGGCTTGCTTATAACAGCCCACTCTGGCAAGCTCATTGGAGACCCAACCCACTGTGGGACCAGCATTAACCTGTTCTGGAGGGTGTAGCGCCATGGCTCAGTAACTCCACCTAAGCCCCACTTCTCAAATTTCTACCACCCAAGAGCAAGCTTCCAGCCCAGTAACCCTCAGGAAACAAACCATATTCAAACTGCAGCATTAACATCAATGTCTTATATTAGCCATCTTTTTGCCATTAAAAAATACCAAGACAAGGCACTTATGAAAGAGCGAGCTTCATTTGGGCTCACAGTTCTGGAGGGTTTTGATTGTTTGTTTGTTTTTAAGATTTATGTTATTTATGTTAAAGGCAGAGATAGAAGGAGAGAGAGAGTAAGAGAGAGAGTTCTTCCATTGGCTGGTTCTCTCCCCCAAATGGCTGCAATGCTTGGAGTGGGCCAAGCCAAAGTTAAGAGCCAGGGGACTTTTCCAGATCTCCCATATGGGTAGAGGGACACAAGTCCTTGGGCTGCTCTCCACTGCTTTCCTAGGTGTGTTAGCAGGGAACTGGGCCAGAAATGGAGCTGCCATGACTCAAATCAGTGCCCATATGGGATGCTGGTGCTGCAGGCAGCAGCTTAACCCACTAGGCCAGAGTGCCAGTCCCAGTTTTGGATGTGTGTAGTCCAACAGCGTGTAGGTGGGCCTCCAGGGTTTGTCTGTGTGAGGAGCTGGTGGCGGCATTGGCAGAGTATGTGGAGGAACACATGGCGAGTCAGGGAACCCAGAAATCACTGGAGCCTGATTCAGGCTCATACAACCAACTGTTTTGGGGGAACTACCTTTCAAAGGCACACACTAATGAATACGGATATCCCACTGGGCCCACCTCCTAAATGCCATATTTGAATTTACTTTCCAATGTCGTCCTGTCAACCAATGACTTTGGGGTCTGAACTTCTTCTTGAGTTTAGAGCCAAATGAAATTCTAGAATCTTTTTTTTTTTTGACAGGCAGAGTGGACAGTGAGAGAGAGAGACAGAGAGAAAGGTCTTCCGTTGCCATTGGTTGACCCTCCAATGGCTGCCGCGGTCGGCGTGCTGCGGCCGGCGCACCGCGCTCGCCAAGTGGCAGGAGCCAGGAGCCAGGTGCTTCTCCTGGTCTCCCATGGGGTGCAGGGCCCAAGCACTTGGGCCATCCTCCACTGCACTCCTGGGCCACAGCAGAGGGCTGGCCTGGAAGAGGGGCAACCGGGACAGAATCCAGCGCCCCGACCGGGACTAGAACCTGGTGTGCCGGCGCCGCAAGGCGGAGGATTAGCCTGTTGAGCCACGGCGCAGGCCCAGAGCCAAATGAAATTCTAATTGTAACATGCATGAAATATCAATTCAAGCGAATCTTCGGTTTAAGTAAAAAAGCTAATGAAATAAGAAAAGCTGGAGGGGAAACAAATTTAGGGGGGCACATGCCTAGTTTGCGACAGATTTCCCCTGGTTGCTCAAATAGGATGCCTTTGTTGAGGGTGTCTGAACTATTTTCACTAGTGTTCCCTCAAAGTGGTAAATAGTTTTTAGGACAGCACTTTTCTTTATCCTTAGGATCAAGTCTATCCTAGAAAATATTATTCCTTCCTCATTTCAGACTAGTGTAATCCAGCTGTGTCATGTAATGTCTAAGGAAACTGCAACTTCCCTGGATCCAATGTATCAGAAATGATGCTGGAGCAGGAGCTGTGATTGAGATTAAGCCAGAACCTATCCCTTGCCACCAGGTGAAGATGAAAAAATGAGCAATGTTAGGAGATAATGCCAAGGCAACAGAGAACTTGACCTCAAGGAATGCTGTGAAGCTGGCCAAAGACAACTATGCCCAATCAAATAGGCAAGCTGTTTAGGCCTCCTGGGTCTGGTTATGAAAACAGAGGTAGTGTATGACATTAATCTGGTACAAAGCTTGACTTTGTACTCAAAACAGTAGCTGAGCCATACTTGGAAGTATATATTAAGCATGTGGAAGAATGGGAGATCGGACTGAGCTGATCTGAAACCAGGACCCAGGAGCTTGTTTTGGGTCTCCCTTGTGAGTGGGCCATATTCCATTGCTTCCCCAGGACATAATCAGGAGCTGGATCAGAAGTAGAGCAGCCAGAACATGTACCAGCACCCATGTGGGATGCCAGTGCCACAGGCAGAGGTTTAACCTACTATGCCACAGTGCCAGCCCCTCCCACTTTAATTTTAAATTATTATTATTTCTTTCCACTCATCTGAAAGGCCAAGTGTGTAGACACACACACACACACACACACACACACACACACACAGATATTTTATCCAATTCATCCAATGGTTAATTCCCCAAATGTTGGCAACAGCCATGGCGGGGCCAGTCTGATGCCAGGAGGCCACAATCAATTCAGTTCTGCCATGTAAGTGACTGGGATTAGCTCTTGAGCCATCATCTGCTTACTCCCAAGTCTGCATTATTAGGAAGCTGGAATCCAAAGAAGAACCAAGACTTTAACCCAGGAATTCTAAATGGGATGTGGTTGTCCAAAGTGGCATCTTCAAAAAAAAGTGGTTTATTTACTTCAACGTCAGAGTTATAGAAGGAGAAGGATATACACACACACACACACACACACACAGAGAGAGAGAGAAAGAGAGAGAGACAGAGACAGAGAGAGAGAGAGATCCTCTGTCCACTCTGGCCAAAATGGCCACAGGTGGGCTTGTCTGAAGCCAGCAGCCAGGAGCTTTTTCCGGGTCTCCCACATGGGTGGCAGGGGCCCAAGAACTTGGATCATCTTCTGCTGCTTTCCCAGGCTGGAACTTGAACCCAGACTTGTATGGAATGCCAGCATCCCAGGTGGCAGTTTTACCCATTATACCACAACACTGGACCTGGCAAACATGTTGTTTTTAACAAATGTTATAAATATTTTATGCAAAGCTAACTTTTGAACATGTTGTTTAGACACAGGTTAAAAAATATTTTTTTAAAAGTTTATACCTTAAATGTAAACATGATGCTTCATTTTGAAAGAAAGCTCAGAATAGCACTGAACATCAGGAAAGTCTACGCTTAGACTCCTGGCTGCTGAAAGTAAAAATTTTGCCAATAGGGCCTAAGCACGCACATGGTCGCTGATCATCATTTGTGCAGAATTTGTTTCCTTTGTGAGGACCATTGGATGCAGTTTGATTTAGACAGGGGCAGCAGATCATGAGATGTGGACTCGCCCTGCAAGGTGCCCACTGCCAGGATGGTGGGGTGATGGCGTTCTTCAACAAGAAGCACCGGAGACAAGTTTCGGCGAACATGTCCATTTATTAACGATCAGGCTTAAGTTTTTAAAGGGCAGGCATAAGGGAGTATAGCTAATTTAGGGCACGACTAATTCCATAGAATAAACCCGATATAGGCACCACTGTGCTTCTGCAATCATCTTGAAAGTCACATAGGCTGTGGTAGCTTTCCATTTGGTCCTAATGGGCCTGGGCCACACCTGATTGGTAATTACAAGACCCATCAACAGGGAGTGGGGCTGGGGGAAGTGTGGCTGGGGCTCCTGCTGCCTGCCAGCAGCCAGGCTAACCTCCTGCATGGGCTAGGCAGGCAGACTCACAGGATCACCCACAACGGGAATCTTCCACCCCTGTTCAGGTCAGATAAAGACCATCTTGCTAACAGTGGTTACATTGCTAGACACCACAATAGCTTGAGCAGTGACAGAGTTTCTAAGGCAGCATACTGCTGTGGTCTTTTATGTTCCCTATTAGCTCAAATCGTACTTGGTTATTTAAAGGAAACTAAAGGACTATTTTACTGATTAATTGTATGGGGGGGGGGGTGGGGGGAGAGAGAGGTATCTTCTATCTGATGGTTCATTCCTCAGTTGACCACAATGGCCAGAGCTGCACCAGGACAAAGCCAGGATTCAACAACTCCATTCAGATGTCCCATGCTGGTGGCAGGGGTCCAAATACTCAGGCAACCTCCTGCTGCTTTTCCCAGGCCATTATCAGTATGCTGGATTGTAATTGGAACAACCAGGAAATAAACCAGTTCCCATATGGGATGTCAGCATTGCACTCAGTGGCTTTAACTTGTTATGCCATAATGAGACAGCCCTAACAGTATTATTTTTGAGTCAATACAATTTTTTCTTCTAGCTGTATATCCATAATATACAAATTCAATGGGATGATACTAAGAGCAGCACTATTCTTTTTTTTTTTTTTTTTTTACAGGCAGAGTGGACAGTGAGAGAGAGAGAGAGAGAAAGGTCTTCCTTTTGCCGTTGGTTCACCCTCCAATGGCCACCGCAGATGGCGCGCTGCGGCCGGCGCAGCGCGCTTGTCCGATGGCAGGAGCCAGGAGCCAGGAGCTTTTCCTGGTCTCCCCATGGGGTGCAGGGCCCAAGCACCTGGGCCATCCTCCACTGCACTCCTGGGCCACAGCAGAGGGCTGGCCTGGAAGAGGGGCAACCGGGACAGAATCCGGTGCCCCGACCGGGACTAGAACCCGGTGTGCCGGCGCCGCAAGGCGGAGGATTAGCCTGTTGAGCCACGGCGCCGGCTAGCACTATTCTTACTAGGTGAAAATGGAGGACAAGCCAAAGTTTTATGCCTGGGAGAACTGATAAGCATATTGTGGCACATATCATACTACAGAAGAGAATAGAACAATGTAGACTGAATATGTTTCTATGAACTTCACAAAGTGGCAAAGGAAAGAAGCCAGACACATATGTATATAAATATGCTCTATGTTTCCTAACTTGCAAAACAAGTAAAATCTGTTAATACTGTTACAAGGAGTGTGTAGGAGTAGGCACGATGAGCTGCTTAGGTGTATTCTCTTTCTTGATAGTCAAGTGAGTTAAATTAATTTAAAAACATGAATTCCTTTTTTTATTTTTTATTTTTTTTATTTAGTAAATATAAATTTCCAAAGTACAGTTTATGGATTACAATGGCTATATATCTATTATGTGTACAAAAGCAACAAGTGCACAAACTCACTTAGGTACAATAAAGAATTTTCTCAAATATTCACTGATAAACACTTTCAAAGCAATTGCGTCTTTTGCTATTTTGATTGACATTTACTGACAAGAGCCACTGTTTCTCTTAGTAATATAGTGTACTTTCAATTTTGTAATTAATTAAATATCACCAAATATTGAAAAATTGGTACAAAAATTTTGACATCCATACATTTGAGTCATACTACTTCCAATCAAGCTCCCTGCTAATGTGCCTGGGAAAGCAGCAGAGGATGGCCAAAGTGCCTGGGCCCTTGCATCCATGTAGGAGACCTGGAAGATGCTCCTGGCTCCTGACTCCTAGCTTCAGATGGGCTCAGCTCCAGCTGTTGCAGCCATCTGAAGAGTGAACCACAGGTGGAAGACCTTTCTCTCTTTCTTTCGCTCTCCATATCCTTGACTCTACCTCTCAAAGCAAAACAAACAAACTCTTTCTAAAAAAAAAGTAACATAGGAACGATGAATTTCTCTGTTCCTATCTAGATAATATTTATAACAGTTGTATTTTCTGGATTTCCATGGACCTAAAAACGTACCCTGTACAACAACCACACCAGAACTTCATTGAAACTGTACTTCTAAGTTTGTATGATATGAAGTCCGGAAGGATACATTATAATGGTCAAGGTATTTCTCATTTAAACTGGTTTTGGATAGGTTGAGTTATGTAATTTTGATAAATTTAGTTCTAGTAATTATTTAGTTCATATTGTTCATATTTTGAAATGATGATGCTATTTCCATTATTTTGCTGAATGGATCATTCTGCCACTTCTTGATGCTTTATCCTCTAAAGTTCACCAGCGTTAAGTCTGATTTTCTTATTTGTTTGTTAAATCAACAGCTTTAGTTCTGATGAGTCAAGTACAATCAAGTATTCAATCTTTTTCTAAATGTTTCTTATTGTGCTAAATCTGAACCATCTCAAATTTGACTTCTTATAGCAATACTTACTTCTTTATGTAAAATCCAACATACTTCCTCAAAAACTAGAGAGATGTTTTGCTATTTTCAGAAAGCAATATTTTGTTTCTACCATGTACACAATTTTTAAAAACTCTAAATTTGTCTAATAGCTATTGAGGTATTTTTCCTAATACTATGAATATCACTCAAAAGGTTCTTAGCAAATGCACATTTAGAAAAACTTCCAATAAATTTTGAAACATTTTTGCACCAAAATAAACTTATTTTTAATTGAATTTTCCATGCTTTTTGAAATACTATCATAGTCATTACTTGAAGAATGATAAATAAGCATAATTAGCATTCTTGGACTTACAATCAATGAAAAAGGAGAAAATTGCTATTGTAGTGGTGAGAAAGTGATGAAGAATGAGCTTCCTAATTAGATCCATTAATCAAATATTTCCATAAAGTGTTCTTATGATATAACAGAATGGCTTTAGTATTAATGCTATACTTCTCATGTCATGACCTATTCAGAAAACAATGTAGAATATTTTCCCATAGAAATTGTGTTATTCACCATTACACAACTGTTCAGGGAATTTCTTGCTTATTACATCCCCGGATATGACATACAGTTTTAATCATTTAATCAATAATTTGTATATAGAAAGTGGATCCAATTCCCCCAATTTTTAAGGCAGAGATATTCCAAGAGGAGATTAGGGAATAGCTATCTATATTGAATTAGGTAAATTTATTCTTTCTATATTTTCTTAATTATTCAACTGAGATCTAATAGGAGTTATGTGAAATTATATTAATTTTTATTTCCATATTCAATAACCTATTCCACTTTTCATTCTTTGCTTTTGAATTACCTAGGTAGATAGAGTTCTACATGATATTATTTCTTTTAGTCTAATGCTGAATTACTATAGCTTTGAATAAATCCCCAGATCTGATTAAAGACTCCATTTTCACTAAACACTGACCTTCAGATTATGAATATCTTGTAAATGGAATCAGAATAGTTATTATTTACTGCATAGCCCATTCCTATTCCTGAGGCAGGTCTTCTATACTTAATCAATATCGCCTTTCTTTAGATGTTGATGAAAGTCTTTGTTGCATTGTGAATATCCAAATTTTACCCTGAAGATACATATGTGGTGCTCTCTATTAGAAACAGATTCTTACCCAATTAAAACACCGGTGCTGAGAGTGTGTTTTTCTATCTCTGTTTTCCCAACTCTGGAGTAACACAATGGAAAACAAGTCAAACAGCAAATATGAAGTCTATTGCATTATCAATGAACACAAGAAAATGAATTTTCAGTGCTTAAATAGAGGAGAACAAGGGAGCTGTCCTCTACTGCCCTCTGAAAAGAGAGAAAGCAAAACTTTGTTCCATGAAGACAAAACAGGAAAAATCCTGAGCTCTCCCTCTGTTCACTAGGAACACAAATACATCTTTGTAAAGGCAGGAGAAACCTGCTACATTGAGTCCTCAAGGCCCAGAAATGCCTCTTAGGCCCTCCCCTCATGTTCCATTCACAGAGAAACGCATAATTTTGGAGTCAGAAAAATCTCCTGAGTTCTTTCAGCATTTCTGCTTCATCTTGAGTCTTCGTCTTAAGAATTTAATTATATTTTATATCAACACCTACAGTTTTACTATACATTTTCCCTATTTTTAGCCAACTATTTTCACTTTTCTCTTAATTGTTCCTTTTCGTTGATAGATTCTCGGGGCGGCACAGAATATCATGTGGCAAGAGGTGGAGCATGTCTGCCCATGTTTACATGCCTCATTCCTCTGCTTATAAGGACACAGATTCAATCACAGGAATTCCTGCTCGCCTCATATCATGAACATCTGATATTAGGAATTAAATTCCTCCATGAGTTCTGGAAGACAAGCCATATTCAAACCAAAGCAGTCTAACTCTGGGCCCCTATTTCTCATATCCTTCATGCATAAAATATGCAATCATTCCATGCAAATGGCCACAAAGTGTTCATTCATTGCGGCATTAAATCAGAAATCCAAATACTGAAGTCTCATCTTAGACTCAAGGCAAAACCCTCTTATGTGTAAGCCTATAGAATCTAAACAAGTTATGCACTACCAATAAACTACTATGGGGCAGGCACAAAGTAACCATCATCATTCCAAAAGCAAGGAACAAACCAGCAGAAAGAAGTGATAGACCCAAATCATGACCAAAACTCTGCAGGTCAAACTACAAACCTTAGTTCCAAGTCTGGCATCTTGATCACATGGTGATGATGGATGAACACCCCCCTACAGCTTTTTGGTCCACATACACGTTCTCAGACACACAGGGATATCTGCACATTCCCAAGGCCCGTATGGCTTGCAGACATGCTGCTTGCAAGTTTCCAGGGCAGGCATTTCTTGCTGAGGGTCCTTCTATGTTTCTGGGATCTCCACTGTGCTCAGTGGAAGCTACCATAATCCTATAACACTCATATTCTCCACATATGCAAACTCAGCACCATGTGGACACCAAGGCCCACTGCAACTCACAGTGTGCCTGTGTCTTCCTGATCATGACTTGCAGTGACTGTGGATCACTTCTGGAAAGCCAGAATCCCAAGGCAGCTCTGGACTCCAGCAAAAAGCACCTTCAGAACAACCTGCTGCCCCATTTCACGAAACAGTTCTACCTGGGATGATCCCTGGGCCTGGAAGCCCTCGGGGCCCTTTTCCAATTGTCCTGGTGTAGAGCCACTGGCTCCCTTTTACCAAACTAATTTTCTAGCAGGTAATTTCTCTGTTGCATCATTACTTGCTGTTTTTTGCACTGTTCCTCCAGCCAGCCTGCTGGTTTCCCAAACATTTCTGCTCTGCTTCCCTTTTAATTATATATTTTCCTTTAGGTCATGCCATTGCTTTCAAATCCTGCTTCATGCAGTTAAAAGCAACCCAGTAGCTTTGTTTTCATTTCCTTTCCAGATATTATAGTTTATTACTTTACATTCAGCTCTCAAAAGTCCTACAGCATGGAAGAAGTTTTTCCAGGTTCTCTGCAATGAGTTCTGTTTATTCCAGCTCCCAACAGAAAATTCTTTTGCATCTAAGAACTTGTCAATGTGGCCATCACTGAACACATTTTTGTCAACATTCTTGTAACAATACTTGGTCAGTCTCCAAGACAGTCCAACTCTGTCATGATCCTCACAAGCATTATCCGCAATGCTCAATTATAGCATCCTAGAATTTTTCTAGTGTGTTCCCCCATATTTTCCAATTTCTGTTAGATAGCCAATTCCAAAGCTGCCTCCATATTCTTAGGTTTAGTTATAAACAACAATTCCATCCTCAATGCCAATTTTCTATATTAGCTTCTTTTTCATTACTGTAACAAAATACCAGAGGCAAATTACATTACTAAAAATGAGGTTTGAGGTGGGCCTCCAATTGCCTTGTTTCAAGTCCTGCTCCCGCTTTCCGTACAGCTTCCAGCAAATGCTCTGGGAATCAGCAGATGGTGGCAGAAGTGCTTCAGTTCCTGCCACCAATGTGGGAGACCCAGGTAGAATTTCTGGTTTCTGGCTTTGGTTTGGCTGAGCCTGACTGCTGTAGTCATTTGGGGAGTAAACTAATGAATGGTAGACCTCTCTCTCTCTCTCTCATTCTGATATAATAAAATTAACTAACTGATTTGAAACATTTTTAAAGATTTTGTTTTTTTAATGAAAGAAGAGACTTATTTCGGACAGAATTCCAGAGGCTCAGGTGTGGGTGCCCCATCTAATGATGGCTTCCTTATTGGCAATATCTCAAGATGCTGACAGAGCACATGTGCTTCTTGTGTCTTGCCACGTGCTACCATGCATTACTTTGTGACAGCCAGCAAAAGGTCATTACCAGAGGCCAAACAAATGTAGCTCATCTGGTCTTGGACTTAGAACTTATGGAGAACTCTGAACCAAAATAAACTAATTTTCTTTGTATAGTAGCCTGACTCAGGTAAATCACTCTAGTAATGAAAAATAGATTGATACAATGGCAATCTTGAAATCTGTTTCCATTGTGCTACTTCCTGAATATTGCCCTTTAGAAAACCTTATTTTTTTTACTTCTTCTTTCATTTCCAAATGTGTGCTTGCTCTAGAGTTATTGATACATGTGAGTCTATAGCTATTAAACATATTAATGTTTGATTTTCTTCCCTATCGTTTGGGACTGATGTATAATAGTTATGATTTCACAGAGGTAATCATCCCCTAACATGTAAAAATCTTGGACTCCTACTTTCTAGGTCCTTTATTTGTATTCTGAGTGTTAATATGACTTCTAGCCCTGAAGGCTGGAGTCCTTTGCGTTTTATTTGTACCCATGTATGTTTTTGTTTTGTTGTTTTAATCTAGGTTCCAATTCAAAAGAACTAATCCACTACCAACAGACTACTGTGGGACAGGCACAGGGTAAACATTCCCATTCCAAATAGGAGGAACAGACAAGTATAAGGACCTACCTAATAAGATCCTTGATTTTCTACAATGTAATTCATAACTTTTTCTGATTAGCTGGAGCATGCAAGTGTTTGCATTTTATTAGCTTAACATGTTTCAACTGGGATATATTTCTGTCATTCCCCTTATTCTTCACTGGATTGTTTAACATTTTTTCTTATATCTAAATACTCCTTAATGCTATCTATAGGCAATACACATATTTGTTTTTAGGATTATTGTTTAAAGTAATGTTCAGGGATGAACATATATGTGCTTTGTTTATGTTTATGTGTAATCCCAGGGTTTTCCTTTAACATAGAATTTTGAGAACAAAACATTTATCCTTCGCCATAGTCTTAATCATTCAGAAGGTATCTTCCAATTTTCAGCTTTTTTCTGTTTTTGAAGCTATCGTATGGCGTATTATTGTTGCCTGGTGGTATAATTGTTCTTCCTATCTTTTTAAATTGTTCTGCTCCTTCTATAAACAGTGTTCCCTCCTATCTTCCTCGTTGTGATTAACATATCTGTTCAATTCTTCCAATGTGGTTATGAATTCAGTGCCTGTTCTTATTATCTTTCATGATCACATTAGGCCTTGACAATGATGTAGAATTTTATATATTATATATTATATATATTATATAATAATATATTATATATTATATATAATAATATATTATATATAATGATATATATAATATATTGCTACCTTTTCTGATATATTTTCCTGTCTGTCAACACTATGTGGGTTCTGATGTTTAGTTTTAAGACACTGAAGTCGGGGCCAGAGTTGCGGTATAATGGTTAAGCCTCTGCCTGTAGTGCTGGCATTGCATATTTGTGCCAGTTCAAGTCCCAACTGCTCTGCTTCTGACCCAGGTTTCTGTACCTGGGAAAGCAACAGCAGATGTCAAAGTCCTTTTACCCCTGCACCCACGTGGGGCACTCAGATGAAGCTCTAGACTCCTGGCGTTGGCCCGGCCCAGCCCCAGCTGTTGCAGCCATTTGGGGAGTGAACCAGTAGATGGAAGATCTCTTCGTCTGTCTCTCCTTCCCTCCTTTATAACTCTGACTTTCAAACAAAATAAGTCTTTAAAATAAAAACACCAAAGGCAGACAGTATAAAGAGATACCACTGATGATAAGCAAATACTTTTTTGATGCAATATTCACTTTTGTTTTCCTTTAACAAACAGAGGCAGTGAGCTAGATGGAGGAGGAAGTGCTTTAGAGACCCATACTGGCATATGTAGTCACTCTCACTGCCTTTGTTTCACACCCATGTTTGAAGCATGGTCGTTGTATTAGTGAACTCCATCAGCAAGATTTTTCTTTTTTCTGGACTGATAAGGCATTGAAAAAATTTCACAGCTAGCAATGTGCACAGAAAACCTGACTCTCCAAGAAACACTTGAGAAACTAACATTCGGTGTTTAATTTTCATTGACAGTATTATTGGGCAGGTCATAATGTAATTTTTTTTTTTACTAAGAGACTAGTGGGTTCTAGGAATCAAGCATCATAGCACAGGCCCTTATTACTGCTTGCTTAGGTTTTCTTTCAAACACAAGCATCTTGTTTTCATTACCCACTTTTCAGATTAGAAACTTGTTTTCTACATTTTACATTTTCTCAAGACAACATGTTCAAAAACAGGTTTTAAATAAAATGTTTATCACATTTCCTAAAAACAGTATTTTCACTTTGGCAAAGTAAGGTGGAAACACTAGCAAACAAGTTCATATTTGGGGCACAAGGGAATGAAGTACGTGTTACTCATTTCATGCAAATTTTACAGATAACATATATGCATGTTCTTAAGCTATGGTGAGTAAAATAATTGCTGCAAAGTTTTCTGAAATGAATTACCCCAGTGTAGATGATCAGCCCTGTGTTGTAGAGGTCCTGTTCTTCCATTTCACATTCAGCACATAATATTGTCTTTCTCTTCAGTTCACCCAAGCCATGTGGTGATACTGAATATTGTTTTAATTGTAATTTTCTAATTCCTAATGATGCTGAATATTTTTTAAGATTTATTTATTAAGTGTTGTTCAAATGCCTTACCCATTTTTTTCTATTTAAGTTGCATTTTTGTCTTTCTTGCAGGAAGCTGGAAGAGAAGTGCAGAGTAGCCAGGGCTCTAACCAGCATTCTGATACACCATGTGGGTTCCCAAGCAGTAACCTCACTCCCTGCAACACAGCATTCACCTCAAGAAAGTTACTTCAATGCTATAGAATCCAATCCTTTCATGTATTCCAACTGTGTGCACTCTCTTAAGATTATTCCAATTTCTAGTTTTTCATTTGGCACACTTGTTTAACACCATCTTCATACTCCAAATGAAGCTCTAACACTTTCTACCAAAAAAAAAAAAACCTGAAAAATCCAATTATTTTTTGAATAATTTGAGGTTTGACTTATTCTCCTCCCCCCCCCAAAAAAAATAGGAGGTAACTGACATTTGTGCACTTGTAGTGGGTATGTGTTCTGGGTTACTAGGTTCAGGTTTCTAGATATTTAAATTGGTACTTGCTTTTAATTTTGTTGTTAAATATTTCATATAGCTACTGATTATTTAACTTCCTCCTCTGTCAGCTAACAAATTTTAACATGTAAAGTCTGACACTATGATTGAGGATTTGGTATTTTGTTTTCAGTTTTTTTTTTTTTTTCCCCCACCGGCGCTTTCTCCAGGTATAAGAATGGTTCTAATCTAAGCATGATTGCCTTCTTTTTGAAGTATGCTGATACTTGGTGTTATGCACTGCCTTTTAACCTTGTGTTTTCTATTTAACATGCTTGCTCAATATCCTCCTTATTTTCTCCAGATGAAACTGTAGCACTAGTAATATCACATGGTTCATAACATTATAGCTGTGAGGACTCAATAAAATAATGTCTAGAAGGATATTTAGCACATTCTTTAATTCAGTTAGCCTTCACAGCAATGTGGTCATATGAAAATATTACTAAGGCGAAGTTTCAGTTGGAGAAGATGAAAAAGTTTGGGAGATGGAAAAACTATTGGAGATGCTTGCATGATAGTCTGAATATATGAAGTGTAACACAACTGTATACTTGGAGTTGCTTAAAAGGTAAGTTTTATGTTTGGATGTTTTACCATAAAAAGTAAAATAAATTATTAAGTAACTGGCCCAATACCAAATAATGTGTGCATTTAAATACTGGAATTCAATCTTGTATCTGTTTGACCCAACAAAATGCATAATTTAATCAATATATGTTTTATTTATGTATTTTAAAGATTATTTTGTAAGTGAGTGTAACAGACAGCCAAAGGGAGGCAGAGAGAGAGAGATGACAGAGAAAGAGAGAGAGAGAGAGATCTTCCATCTGTTGGTGCACTCCCCAGATACCCCAATGGCCAGGGCTGGGTTATAACAAAGCCAGGGTCCAGGAGCTTCATCCAGGCCTCCCAGGTGTGTGGTGATGCCCCAGATACCCTGTCCATCCTCCACTGTGTTTCTCAGGTCATAAACAGGAGTTGGATAGGAAGTGAAGCAGTTGGGACACTAACCAAACTAGAACCCATATGGGATGTCTGAGTTGCAGGTGGAGGCTTTACCAGCTAGGCCACAATGTCAGCCCTGCCAATATACTTTTATGTTCAAATCATCTTTACACCCTTAGATGATTTAACTTATTAGATCTCTTTTCTCTCTTTCATCTTTCTTTCTCTCTTGCCTTTCAAATAAATAATTCTTTGTAATAAAATAAAGTGCTATGTTCTGTGGTGGGCGTTGTGATACAATGGATTAGACCAATAATTGGGCCATCCTCACCCATATGGGAGTGTCATGTTGCTTCAGTCCAGGATCTGAGAAAAGCACAGTGCCCTTTATACAATTTTTTTTTTATCAATAATTTGTTAACATGACCAGAGAACATCAGATCTCAGTGAGGGTAAATAATGGAGGTAGCATTTGAATGTAGAAAATATCAACATCTGTAAATTCTTTCTATCCCTAGGCTCTTTGTTAGATAAAACAGGACAGCTTACAAATATACCTGACAGAGAATCAGCTTACAAATGGCTGTCTATTTTAGAAATATAGATAAGGGCAATAAAAACAAGTGTGCAATATATGTTATAAATAGTGACTAAAGACAATATGAAAGCCCATAAAATAGAATATGATTAATTAATTAACAAGTGAATGGTATAGGCAATAGGTATGGGAAGAATTTTTTTTAACTTAGGAAAGAATTTAAAGGAGGGAGAAACCTCTCTGGCTTGGTTTTCAGAACCAGGCTCACTCGCAGTTAGAATGGCAGGATTGGTGAGCCCGCACCAGTTCCTCACCCAAGTTTAATTTCTCATAGGAGACATTAACTTCAACTTCTCCATCTGATAATTTTATATATGCCTCCAAGGAGAAACTGCTTGTGCTGTTTTGGATTTCAAATTTGTTATGTATTGTTCAAGAATGCAGTATGGTTTTTCACATAAGCTATGTCAATGGCCCTTCCTTTTCCTCTTGGGAAGATTCTGACTTGAATGTAATCATTAATTGACTGGACTGTGTGCACTATCGTGTATACAAAGGATTGCAGCCATTAGATTTATAACATGCTTTGATACTTACATAAAATAGAATTTGGGTGAAATGCATATCTGATGAGACTTTTTTGAGCAAATTCTGTTTATTAATGAAATACATAAACTACAAGTGTATAATGTTCTATCCAGGCATAAGCTTTTGGGGAAAATCCATATGAACGTTCCCACTTATCTGAATGGAGTCTATTATTAAAGAAAACATAAACTAAATTATGCTATGATAATAAGCAAATCCCTAATTTAAGTAATATGTTTAATGATTTAAATCTCCATCCAGTTGGAGAGCTTTGATCATCAAATTGTCTCTCAGATATCAGCTTAATTATAGAAGATTGTCGACTTCAACATATTCATATGTTCATTGTCTAGATCCTTTCTGAAACTTTGGGTATTGATAATGAATGAACTCTGACCATTGTGGGTGTTGAAAACAAATAACAAGCTAGGGATTGCGAAAGGAGACACAAGAATTACTTGGCTCTAGACCATTCAGAGTAACACATCATCCACACAATACCTAATTAGGCTTTGAACAGCAGAGGGAAATGTTTCAAGCCCTATTATTTTGGGCTTGCTCATGTGCACAGACAAGCGTCCATCTTACTGGTACATTTTACTAGTTATACATTTCACATGAGGTATCAGTTATTGATGAAAAATGCTCAATTAAATTATCACTCTAGTCACACATAATATATATCATGAACGCTTAAAGGTTGAGTTTTAATTTAATCACCATGGTTCAAGTCCTGGTTCCAGTACCCAACAGTTTTATGTTCTTTGACATGTTGCTAAAACCTTCAAAATCACACTTTTTAGTTGGGAATTTTGTTGTAGCAATGATGCCTGCCTAACAATTGTATTGGACTCACCAAATACCAAGACCTAAGTATAGTGTATACTAAACACTCATAGTGGGGCCTCCATTGTGGCGCAGTGGTTTAAGCCACCATTTCTAATAGCTGGCATCCAGTTCTAGTCCTGGCTACTCCATGTCTGATCCAGCTCCTTGATAACATGCCTTGGAAAGCATTGGAATATGGCTGAGGTGTTGTGACACCTGCACCCACTTGGAGTACTGGACAGAATCATGCTCCTGGCTTCAGCCTGGCCCAGTCCTGATTGTCATGGACATTTGGGGAGTGAACTAGTAGATGGAAGACTCAGTTCTTTGTCTCTCTGTCTCTCTCTACCTCTTTCTCTCTGTCTACCTGTAACTCTGCTTTTCAAACAAATAAACATTTTTTAAAAAAAAGCTTGTGGTGTTGGTTATAATCTATTTCATTTTATATACAACACTTATGTAACAATAAACTATACTCAAAAAATGATGGCATAACTTTGGTAGAGGTAAAGGATAAAAGTAAACCTATCTGTGAAAGGTATAGCTGCAGGCTACTTAGTACCTGTTTTTTTGATGCATTGTGGAATTTTTAAATCAAATGCTTACGATGATATTTGGTGAATTTTGTGAGTTTTTTCAATCTGCCTTTCCCTCTAGCTATAATCAATACATTTTTGTTTGTTTTACTCTATTGACCAAAGTATTGTATCTTCTTTAGTAGTCACAGAAACAGGGCCCTTGCTATGGGCAAGAAAAAGAAATGAGTGACTCCATAAGGAATACAAAAGTCTCTAAGATTTCCTGATACATCTTCTTACTTATTTTAAGATCTGAAAATATATGCAATCAGACTTCAGTTCTTTGTGTAATTTAAGTGTAGCTAAGCTTCAAGTAATCAATGCCAGCCACTGAATGTTTAGCTTAGCTTCTTCCTATTGTTCTTTGGGTGGTAGATAGGGACATTTCCATATTGTTCACTCTCTAGATGGTAAAAACATCCACTTTTTACTTAGGTATATTATACACTCTTTCCGCTCTTTATCATCCTGCTTTTAAGTGTGTGTATTTTACTTAATGTACTATTATTATAATTAATCTTATTGTAACGTATAATTCTTTCCAGAGTATAGATTATTATTAGCTAAACTTTGTCAATATATAAGAGTTACTTCAAGGCCTTTCCTGCTATTTAATGAGGTTGCCTTGGGAGTCAGGACTCTACCGGGAACACATTGCATGAGTTTGGCTGACTCATTCTAGATCCCAAAGTGTCAAAGTTCTAGAAAGTAAAGTCATAGAGGGATGCTCCATAAAGGAGATACAGGTCTGTTAGTCAATTTGCTAAAGATCTGTACAATATGGATGATCTACAGGGTTTTCTTAAATATCAGAGTCAGGGATTATATCATGTCAGGTTAAAAAAACAAATTTCAATAATATCAAGATATAAGTAAATCATCATTAGCTAAGTAATCATAGGCTCCAATAGCAAACTTTTGTCAACTTGAAGGAAAAAAACCAACACATTTTTCTACACTGAACTAGTATCAGAGTGTGTATATGTAGCATTAACATACAGCACTGACAGAAACATTAACATGTGGTGTGTGACAGGGAACAGTTTCCTAAGTTTGATTCAAGAGCTTTTATGAAAGGAAAGCATGTTTATAGAATGATAGGTCTAACATGTTCCCCGGGATGGGAACACAGTGGGTTAAGCTACTAGCTGTGATGCCAGCATCCTACATGATTGCAAGTTTCAGTCCTGGTTGCTCCACTTCTGATCCAGGTCCTTGCTAATGCACCTGGGAAAGCAGGAAAAGACAGCCTTGTCACCAATGTAGGAAACCCAGATGGAGTTCCAGGCTCTTATATTTGGCCTGGCCCAGCCCTGGCCATTGTGGTCATTTGGGGAGTAAACCAGCAAATGGAAAGTCGCTCTCTCTCTCTCTCTCTCTTTCTCTCTCTCTCTCTCTCTTTCTGTTAACTCTGACTTTCAAATAAATAAATCTTTTTTAAAAATATATAACATGTCCCAAAGTTTGACCATATTTCAGAATATTTGCAATCCATAGTGTCAAACCAAAATAACGTGCGTTTGCTTATTTGAAGAAGAATAATGCACTTCTTTTTAAATATTGTATTTATTTATTTTGAGAGGTAGAGTCACAGAGAGAGGGAGACACAGGGAGAAGGGTCTTCCATCCGCTGGCTCATTCCCCAAATGGCTGCAAGGCTGGAGCTTACCCAATTGAAGCCAGGAGCCAGGAGCTTCTTCTGGGTCTCCCACCTAGGTGTGTGCAGGCGCACAAGCACTTGGGCCATCTTCTATTGCTTCCTCAGGCCATAGCAGAGAGCTAGATTGGAAGAGGAGCAGCCAGGACACGAACCGGTGCCCATAAAGGATTCCCACACGGCATGTGGAGGCTTAGCCCACTATACCACAGTGAAAGCCCCAGAATAATCCACTTCTAATTTGATCAGTTTCTCTTTATAATCAATCATCACTGGTAAAGTATATGGGCTATGAAAAGATCTCACTTCATGGGCATTCATAAAAATTTCAAAAATAATGCATGCATGTAGAAATGAATAAATATATTCTTAAAATGAGATTACATTTTAATACCATAGCAATTTCTAAAAACCTGTGAATATTATAATATCAAAGCAGTTTAGGTCAAAATAAATGAGTTCATCTTACATTACCTTATGCTATGACCTTCTGTCCATTTTGAGGATTAAGATTTGCGTATCAATGAACATCTCACCAATTTTCTTGCTTTTATGTTAAAGGGCCAAATACTTTGTAGTATAATATCTTGCCCTATTATTTTTTGGTATAATCTCTGTATCAATTTGGGTTCATGGATATTATGTCTCTAACTTCTTGAATTATGGTTTTATTGTGTGAAGGGATTTCAATAAATCTCTTCAGTGTTTTGTGAAAACAAAGCTATAAAATAACATTAACATGAAATCTTGTTCTATCCTGTATATTGTTATAATAGAGAGTGCTCTAAAACAGTAACAACATTAGTAACAATTTTAGTAACAGTTAGTAACAAACAGTAGCAATAAAAAGTAACTTAGCAATAATATTCATAATTATGACTTTTAATTTGTAAAATTGATTTGACTGCATAATTAATTTTAAAAAATACTTGAGATATAAGGCAATGCAAGCTGGAAAAAATAAGTTCCTTACTTTGCCTGATAAACTATTGAAACCTTTTTCATCTTCCCTGCTGTCATAGATCTAATCTAGATAATAAATGAGATTTTGTTCTTTTTTTGCTTCTTTGGGGTTTTTTGTCTGCTTTCTCATCTAGATCAAACTTACCTATTTCTCAGTGGAACACTATTAGAACTCATTAGATCGTGTATGTTAACAAAACTGAAATCAGACAGTTGAAAGATACAGTCGCTAGGTTGTTGGTGTTAGGACTCGAGACTGACATATCAGAAGGACCCTGATGTTTCCTACTATAGATCTTCCATGGTTTTAATTACATTTTGTATGGGCACATCAATTCAACAACAACAACAAAAATCCGCAGAGCTTTTGTCTGGGTTCATGTTGAACACACAAACCAAAAAGGAAAACAAAAGATGGTATCATGATTGAGAATATGAGTCCATTAATACATTGAATATATACTTGAACCTTTTCTTTTAGTCAATGCTTTCAAATTTCCAGTGCTACACAGATGCCTGGTAGATAGGTAGGACATTTTCTGATTCCTCGATACTTCCAATCTTTGTTTCTATGATAATGTGACTCAGTATCAGTGCTTTGTCCCACCCCTTGGTCCTAGGGTATGTCCTTTACCCTCATCTTCGACCCTGGCCATTTGGCATGTCAACTCAGGGCTATCAACACTGTTCTTGTATGAACGACTCGTTCCATAAGTCAGTGTTCCCACAAACTCCTGCTCATCAGCATCCCTGCATCTTTGTCTCTGCCCTCTCTGCTCAGAAAGGCTCTGCCATCCTCTCTCTCTTCACCTGAGCATCTTTTGATTCCCCAACATCCTCAGTTCTTACTCAACAAGGGTCCACCATATGCATCAGGCACATACTTGGATATCCATGAGGCTCCCCTACTGCTTTTGTGTCTCCTCTTAAAGTTCAGAGATCCATCCAGTGACTCAAAGTCACTGCCTTATATGTTATAATTAACTACGTCAGAAGAGTGTATGTGCTTCCAAATGTATAGTCATAAGCAAACAAGGAAAGCACTTGTGTTTGGTTTTCAAATTTTAATAAGAACCTGTCTACTGATACCTGTGTAATTGGATATTTTGTGATTTATTTTTGTAGAAGTTAACTTCCCTCAATTTTTCATTCTGAGTGGTTGTTGAAATGAAACCTGAATGATGTGATATTTAGAAAAGCCATCTTGGAAGAGTGTGATGAAAAAGGTAACATGATAGTGATTGTTAATGGTTCTGACAATGCATTGGGTAACTTGTTATCTGATAGCTTCATAGTGATTCCTGGGCATAGAAGTATAAGGGAAGTTAGAAAATGAGAAATGCTAGTGGGTGTTGATCGTTCCACATGAGTTGGGCAATTATTACAATAAAAGAGAAGACCTCAAGAAAAAATTAGCAAAGTTTTAAGCAGACGTGAAAAAAGGAATAGAAACAATCTACATAATTTGATTGCTTTTTAGCCCCAAAACAGGGGAAAAGAAGGCTGAGACCATCTCTGTGCAAATGAGAGCAATTCCAATTATTCAATTAAGCACAGCCTTTCTGCTCGGAGGAAAATATCAGGATTTTAATGCGGCCTTCCTAGTAAGCTTGCTTTGTCAGATTGTGCAGGCATCTTGAAATAAAATAGAGAAATGGAGGAATCAGGATGGAGAAACAAATATAAAAATTAGATATATGACCACTATTGTAGTGTAGATTTAAATAGAAGAAAGTGAATCAGAAGCCTACTATGTTTTTGCAGTATTTATTCCAAGTTTGAAGATTTGCTCGGCCAGCACCGAGGCTCAACAGGCTAATCCTCCGCCTGCGGCACTGGCACACCGGGTTCTAGTCCCGGTCGGGGCGCCGGATTCTGTCCCGGTTGCCCCTCTTCCAGGCCAGCTCTCTGCTGTGGCCCAGGAGTGCAGTGGAGGATGGCCCAGGTGCTTGGGCCCTGCACCCACTTGGGAGACCAGGAGAAGCACCTGGCTCCTGCTTTCAGATCAGCGCAGCTCGCCGGCCACAACGGCCATTGGAGGGTGAACCAACGCCAAAGGAAGACCTTTCTCTCTGTCTCTCTCTCTCACTGTCCACTCTGCCTGTCAAAAAAAAAAAAAAAAAAAAAAGATTTGCTCAACACAAACCACTTTAAAAATTCTGTGACTGTTGAAACTGTAATACTAATCTTGGGCCCAAATTTGAATACAACAAGTGAGACATAAAAGCTAATCAGGCACCAATGATAGAAATTGAAGAAATTCTAAGTTTCCATGATCTGATTATTACTGTGAAATGAAAATTTACATAGTCATGATTTTTTATAAAATCTGTAGATCTCATTTGCAGTACTAGGTGTCTTAAAAGATTAACGAAAAATGCATGCTGTTTTAAAAAGTATGTATAGATTTCAAAAAATTTGTATCAAATTTATTTCCATTTTTCCGCAAACTTTTTAAAGTCCAGTCCTATCAGAACTATTATAATTAAACCATTTTGTTTTTTTGTTTTTTCATTTATTTATTTTTTTATTTTTTGACAGACAGAGTTGGACAGTGAGAGAGAGAGAGAGACAGAGAGAAAGGTCTTCCTTTTTCCGTTGGTTCACCCCCCAAGTGGCCGCTACAGCCGGCGCATTGCACTGATCTGAAGCCAGGAGCCAGATGCTTCCTCCTGGTCTCCCATGCGGGTGCAGGGCTCAAGGACCTGGGCCATCCTCCACTGCCTTCCCGAGCCATGACTGGAAGAAGAGCGACCAGGACAGAATCCGGCACCCCAACCGGGATTAGAACCTTGGGTGCTGGTGTCGCAGGCAGAGGATTAGCCAAGTGAGCTGTGGAGCCAGCCAAACCATTTTGTTTTATAATATTTCTTCCATCTTCTTACATTCTACAGTCAAAATCAAATACAATTTCTACAAGGCCCAATATTATCTGATGCTATCTACCTTTTATTTTTCAGTACTAGAGTCTTATTGCTGTTCAAACATACTAGACATATTCTGAGTCAGATTGTTGGTTCTACTTGGAGCACTTTCCCCCAGATGTTATCTATCCACAGCGAAGCTGTGAGCCAAGGGTTAGCAAAGCTCTTTTCTCTCTTGTGTAAGGAAGTGACCTTCCTCAACTGACCAGTTCTAACAGTTTGGAACATTATAGAGGTAGCACTCTAAACAAAATTATTTTATTATTTTATTTATTTAGAATTATAAATTATTTATTCCTTTTTGAAATCATCCTTACATGGTAAATTTCACTAGATTGGATATGAGAAAGCATTTATGAACTGAAATACCAGTGATTTGGAATTCTCCACGTGCATGAACTGTAGTAACTCTTGTAACAGTGTGTTCCTTTCATGACCATGAAAACTGCATATGGAGATATTTTTTTTTTCTCATGGGGCATAGGGCTTTCAAAAATTTGTTATTTCGGAGTCCCGTGCATCAAGAGTGTAACTTCCAAGAATAACTTATTTTCATGTGACTTCTCCAAACTTGTTCCTCAATAGATTTCAACTGTCATTATCCCCAAAACAGGACATATGAACTTTCTCTTTCATAAGTTCGAACTCTGCTGTCACAAGTGTCCTCTCACAGGTGATTTCATGGCTGGATCACTAAATTTATACCTATTGGTGTTGAAAATTTTCTACTATATCAAGAGAAGAAGCAAGAGAAAAAGGGAGAAAATATTTACTTAGCTATTTGCTTATGTTCTTATTATATCTTTCCCCATCCAATACATACACACACATGCACACACCCCATTTCCCCAGCTATCCCTGAGAGGCAAAATCTTGTTTCTGCTCTGTTACAAACACGAATAAGAACATTGTTACTAGCACCAATAAGAGCATCTGGCTTATGGTGATGAATCTCCTTGGTCAACTTGATTGGGCCACAAGATGTCTACATTATTGTTAAAACATGATGGGGGAGGGGGGTTCTGCAATGATGTTTCTGGAAGAGATTAACATTTGAATTGGTAGAATGAGCTCTGCCTCACTGCCCTCCCTAAAGAATATGAGGTTCATCTAGTCAGTTCTAAAAAGATCACAAGCTGCCAGCGCTGCCGCTCACTTGGCTAGTCCTCCACCTGAGGCGCCGGCACTCCAGGTTCTAGCCCCAGTGGGGGCGCCGGATTCTGTTCCGGTTGCTCCTCTTCCAGTCCAGCTCTCTGCTGTGGTCCGGGAAGGCAGTGGAGGATGGCCCAGGTCCTTGGGTCCTGCACCCGCATGGGAGACCAGGATCGGTGCAGCACGCCAGCCGTAGCAGCCATTTGGGGGGTAACCAATGGAAAAAGGAAGACCTTTCTCTCTGTCTCTCTCTATCTCTCTCTCTCTCTCTCTCTCTCTCTCTCTCTCTCTCACTAACTCTGCCTGTCAAAAAAATAAAAATAAAAAGGTCACAAGAGTTGGCCTTCCTCTGGTAATAGAGAATTCCTACTGGCTCACTGCTTCTATGGGAAGCATCTACTTTTTCCTAACTTCAAACTGAACCATTGGCTCTCTGATTAGAGTAGCCTGGAGGCTGGACTTAACCCATCACTGTCCCACCTATGTCAACTCACCCAGCAGATCTTGGGGTTTTTCAGCCTCCATAAACATGAGAACCAAGTTATATTAGAGAGGTAGATAGATAGATAGACATGGATAGATTTGTAGATATATACTATTTTTGGAGAACATATAGATACTCACAATAGGCACCTAATACATATTCTAGAAGAATCTCATTTTTCCCTCAACCATCAGTACATAAATATGGTTTCTTGGTTCTACCTTAATAATCAAATATTTATAAGTAACAAAACACATTTGTCATATAATTAGATCAAGAATGTGTCTGGGCAGTTTGCAAGCAAAATAGAGTTTCAATATTAAACATGCTGCCACTTCTCTGAAGTGGAAGAAAATGTTATTTAAGAACCTAAATAACTTACAACTAATTTTCTTTAAAACTTCTTAATAAATATGATAAAACACTGATAGAAACATGGATAGAAGCCTCTCAAAATATCGATGTGGTCCTGAGTATCTTAATTTTTATCCTAGGCCCTTGCCCTCACAGAGTTAATAATTCAGTGTGGAGTCATCCATTTACATGCATCCATATACAGTATGAATGAGAAAAGGATTTATTTAACAGTGAGAGAATAAACATACATACATACATGAGGGTAAGTTATCCCACATGGAGAAATACACATTATGAATGAGCCAGAGCATGGCCCATGGCAAAAAGAGCTCTCTCCTATTTTTAGCCTCTTTTATGATGAGGGAATAATTTAATATGATACACAAATGGGGCTAGGATCTTAGCATGTTTTCTGGACTTGGATTCAAATCAAGGGGCATTCTGGGAAGGTGGGCATATCAATGTGGCAGTTAAAAGCATAAGCTCATATTGCAAGGGTGGAAAAATCCCAGCTCACCTAAATTAAATGCCTATAAATGCCATAAAAGTATAAGAAAAAGAATAAAGTTAACTAAAGTCATTGATGGATCTGACTGGGAAATTTAGCCTCTATATATCAAAGGTATCATTTAACTCTTAAAAAATGAGTAGTAGCTATTTTGTGTCTATGCACGTGTGGTGGTTGTGTGAGTGTGTATTGTATATAATTCTCTGGGGCATGGTTTGCACAGGTAAAAATTACTCAGTATGGGCCCAGCACTGTGGTGCAGTGGATAAAGCTACCTTCTGGAGAGCCAGCATCCCATATGGGTAGCAGTGAGTCCTGGCTGCTCCACTTCCTATCCAGCTTCCTGCTAATGTGCCTGAGAAAGCAGCAGAGGACGGCACAAGTGCCGCTGGACCCGTGTAGGAGACCTTGGCTCCTGGCCTCTAATTGGCCCAGCTCAGGCTATTGTAGCCATTTGATGCAGAGTGAATGAGCAGATGGAAGATGCTCTCATTCTCTCTCTCTCTCCCCCTCACCCTCTCTGTAATTCTGACTTTCAAGTAAGTAAATTAGTAAATCTTAAAAAAAAATTGCTCAAAGATAAAAGTGAAGAAGATATGGGGTATGCTAATATATTCATTATGCTTGAGCACTTTTCTTTCAAAGAGTTAAAAACTGTTTTGTCATTTTATAGTAATATGTGGTTTCCAAAGTGAATACAGAAGAAGGATTTGAGCTTCAAGCCAGCAGCCACTGTCTGCATGTGTTCATTCTTTCAAGGTTGAAAGAAAGCGGGTGGTATTTCAACTTTTATTGAATAGTTAGGGAAACTGAGATGAAACAGAATCTTATTGTTTCTCAAAAGTCATACAACTAATCAGCAACAGTAAACATTACAGTGTCCACTATTAGTGCCTATTTGAGGCACTTTGTTTCTATTGTATTTTAGTACATATTTTACACCCTTAAATGCTGGACTTTTTTCTTTAATACAGACCACAAAACTGAAGCTCAGGGAGATTAAATCACTTAAAGTTCATAACAGAGTTTACCTCTCAAGATTAATATAGCCAATTATTTGAGAGGAGAGAGGTAGAAATTTGGGAGCACATACACTTCTGTTTGCCCTTTACTCCTAGCCCAAGCTGAAACTACTTATCTGCTCTCAAAATGTGGCTGTATTAATAGGTAAAGGTCAGCTATGATATGAGTTCCCAGGAAAGTACTTTAGATGTTTACTATAATGAGAAAACTAATTAGTGGATCAGCTGTATCATGGTTAAAAAGGGAGTGCAATTGTGTCACTTTCAAGTTACACAGTAATCACAATAATAAAGTGCTCCTAATTGCAAACAGGTAATTCAATTTATTTCATAATGAAACTTTTCATGTTTCCATTTATAAATACTCCAAAGCATTCTCATGTGCTTATCTCTTTCAAAGCATAAACATGACGACCATTATTCCACTTGCAACTTCAGTTTTTCATTTTGTTTTGCTTTTCATATTAAAGTAATGAAAGAGATATATTTAACCTACCTTGAGACCACATCATCACAGAGCTCACCAGTGTACCTTCACAGCAGGGACTCTTTATCTCCCCTGTTCTGTAAGCCAAAATTGTATTTTCTTAGCCACCATGGTTTGGGGAATGGGAAGAGTTTTGCTCTGCAATATGAAAGCAGAAGGAATAACTGATATTTAATTTAAGTATTTTATCAACCACAGATAATAGCTGCCTCACAGAAGAGAATTTTTTTAATTTGTATTAACCATTCAACATTTAGACAACAATGATATTTTGCATTTATAAAGAACATTTTTGCAGAGCACATTTCACAAACTGAGTCCAATAACTACAAGGCAGTAGGCTTTCTGCTCAGTAGGGCCACAGGCATGTCATTCTAGTAAGTATTTGAATACACCAAAAATACTTAAAGCTCTTAATTGATCAAAAAAAAGTTTTAAAAAAGCCTATTGACCTCAGCAGCGGAGTTATTATTTCTCATGTGTAACCAAGTGAGTGTTAGCCATAGCAAAAGGCAGCATTGTAGAAAAAATACTGTATGGCCATTGAACCCTACCGGTTGTGAGGATTGGTGCAAATCATTACACTGCTCATTTCTAAAAGAATAATCATTATTGACCAACTTACACTCCTAGTCTAGAGGAAGTCAAAAACAATTAGCATTTGCAACACATTGCAAATGGCACGGAGCTGAATAAATGTAAGATATTTGTATTGTACATCGCTATACTTATTGGTAATTTAGCTCTCATGGTCAAGCAAACATCATAGCCAGCTTGTGGAAATACCAAATGATTCCTAATCCTTGAATCAATTCATTAGGGTCCTGGAATTGATCATATTTGCAATTTGTCTATAATTCCAACCAAATTCATAAATCACAACGTGAATTCCTGTCACCAGGACATAGTCAACAGAAGCAAAGAACTGGCAATGCAGCAAGCTTTGTTCTCAACAAGTCTTGGTCAAAACCAAAAAGCTCTGGGATTGGCTTGTGTTTCGTGTTGACTGAGATCCATTTTTATTGCTAAGAACAATCATTTCTAGTTTTCAAAGGTGTGTAATGAGAGATAGAATGATTCACCTTAAAACTGACTCACAAGATCTGCTAAACAGATGCCCACATTTCTGCTTAGAGTGTCTGAAATGCACTTTGCATGATTGATAATTCTGATGCCATCATCCATGTAGATGGGCAATTATGGTAATGTACTGTGTAGTAACACCTTCCTTTGGGCCCATGTTGCTAATGAGTTAGGAGCTCCTTTCCTAATACTGGATGGTCCCTTAGTGACCTCTTCAACATAGCACTCCAGCAGCTGCCACCGATTAATTGCTATTTAATTAAATTTGTTCTCTTGGCTTTAAACTTTGGGACAGTTTTAAAAATAAATCATAAGAGCACTTTTCCAGGCTTTACCTTGGACAAATCATGGCATTTACCAGGACTCTGAAAAATATTTCTTATTTTACCAGGATTCACCAGGTACTATGGTATACAATTCATAATGATATTGATAAATATAATTTGCTGGCTAATTTTACAAATTGATGGTAATGGTGTGATAAGTAAATGATGATTTATTTAGGTTAATGGTATCATCACTGAAAATAGTAATAATTTATTTACTGAGCAAAATACACCGGGTTGGGGCCAAAATTGTGCTGCAGCAGGTTAAGCCACTACTTGTGACACTGGACTCTCATGGTGGAGTGCTGGTTTAAGTCCTGCCTGTTCTGTCTCTGATTCAGCCTCCTGCTAAAGCACCTGGGAATGCAGCAGTGGCCAGCTCAAGAACTTGGGCCCCTGGCACCTGGGTGGGAGATCAGGAGGGAGTCTGTGGCTCTTAAGTTTCACCTGGCCCAGACCTGGCTCTTGTAGCCATTTGGAATTGAATCAGTAGATGGAGGATCTCTCTCTCTCTCTCTCTCTCTCTCTCTCTCTCTCTCTCTCTCTCTCTCTTCTTTGTTCTACATTTTATATAAGTAAATATAACTTTAAGTAAACATAGATATAAACAATGTACAAGAATTCTTCTCAAATCACAAAGGAAGAACTGCAGTACCCACCATAAAGAATAATAATAAAGAATAAAATATATAAAATGGGAGTTTACAAATGAAATAAAGACTCTGCAAAGTAATAAAAACTAGTAAAATAAGAAATCATAGGCCTGAGAGATGCAGTTTTAGTTATGAGATATTTCTTTGAATGAGCTTAACAATGGATTGGAAATGTTGAAAGTAAAATCAAAGACCAAGAGATACATTAATGATCCAAAGTGAAGAAAACAATAAAAAAACTAAAGAAAATGAATAGTATTTCTATAATCAATGAGGCAATGTTAATTTCTCTAACATATAATTTTAATACCCAAATCTAGACAAGGTTGGGAAACTATTCCAAGATATAGTGACAATAACATCTAAAATGTGATGAGTGTCATTGATTTATATATCCAAGTAGGATAAATATAAAGCAAACCTAAGTACATTAGTCATATAATCACACAGATTCATGCATCCAATTTGGAGCAAATAAAAGTAAAGCAGACAGATGTAAAAGAAACGTTGTCTACCAGCAAACCAGAATAAGAATGACAGCTGACTTCCCTTGAGCAGATACCAGGTAAGATCTCAAACTGAAAAAATAAAAACTACAGTCCCAATAGCATATCCAGGCTAAATATTTCTTAAAGTTGAGAATATAAACAAACATTCAACTAACATAAACTATGACTATTCATTGCAATCTCAAATCATGAGCTAAATTAAATCCTAAATGATTCCATCAATTTGAAGGCCAATGAGACCAAGTGAAAAATCATATCTATGAGAAAGAATGAAGAACATCAGAAATAAATGAGAATTGCAATAAAAAAGGCTTCTTGGATCTCATAATTTTCTCAAAGGAAAATCAACTACTTGAAGTAAAAATAACAAGCCTAAAAAAGGTATATGTTTGTGGAAGTTAAGAAATCTAAGGGCCAGCGCTGTGGCATAGCAGGTAAAGCCACTGCCTGCAGTGCTGGCATCCCACATAGGCAATGGTTCAAGCCCTGGCTGCTCCACTTCTGATCCAGCTCTCTGCTATGGCTTGGGAAAGCAGTAAAAGATGGTCAAAGTTCTGGGGACCCTGCACCTGCATGGGAGACCCAGAAGAGGCTCCTTGCTCCTGGCTCCTGGCTTTGGATCAGCCCAGGTCTGGGTTTGCGGCCATCTGGGGAATGAACCAGTGAATGGAAGTCTCTCTCTCTCTCTCTCTCTCTCTCTCTCTGTAACTCCGCCTTTAAAATAAACATATAAACCTTAAAAAAAGGAATCTATAATAGTATCACAAAGGACATGAGATTTGAAAACTGAATGATGAGCCTTTAAGGCTCTAACAGTTGGAATAGGAAAGTAGGAAGCAGGAAATGGAAACCCTAAGTGGGATATAGTGTGATTTGAAAAGGTAGACGGGTGAAATGTTAAGTGTGTTGTGTAAAGTTTGAAGAGCTGATCAAAAATAGACTCTAGGAAGATAAGGAGGCATATTGTTAGCTCTCAAACAACTAAAAATAATATAAAACAACATGTATCTCTGGAGATTATAGAGGAAACAAAATGGGACTGTAACACCTTCAATAAACCCAAAAGAAGTCAGGAAAGGAAAACAAGCAAAAGCAGAAAGCAAAATTGAAAAGCCATTAGCAAGACCACAGAGTTAAATCTAACAAACTCAAGAATTGACTTTAAATGGACTGAATATCCAAATTTAATATCAAGCAACCAACTATATGTTGTTTACACAAAATTAAATTTACATATATATTTACATATATACAGATATGTTAAAATTTGTTTTAGTCTGCTTATGTTGTGTTTTGGTTTGGATGATAGCTTGGATGTCACCCAAAGGCCGATGTTTCAATGACTTGATCCATGGAGTCTTACTTTAATGTATTAAGGATGGAAATGAACCCAGTTATGATATCAGAAGGTGAGATTTGGAGAGTAATTGGATTGGATACAGTGGTTGTGGGGAGTTTTTGTGTTAGAGTCATGGTGTCTTTATAAAAAGACACACAGGCCGGCGCCTCAGCTCAATAGGCTAATCCTCCGACTTGCAGAGCCGGCACACCGGGTTCTAGTCCCGGTCGGGGCACCGGATTCTGTCCTGGTTGCCCCTCTTTCAGGCCATCTCTCTGCTGTGGCCAGGGAGTGCAGTGGAGGATGGCCCAAGTGCTTGGGCCCTGCACCCCATGGGAGACCAGGAGAAGCACCTGGCTCCTGCTTTCGGATAGGCATGGTGCACCAGCAGCCGCGCACTGGCCGCGGCAGCCATTGGAGGGTGAACCAACGGCAAAGGAAGACCTTTCTCTCTCTCTCACTGTCCACTCTGCCTGTCAAAAAAAAAAAAAAAAAAAGACACACAATATAGAAGGAGTTGCCGCCAAACTCTGTCACCTCTGATACTCCCTCTGAACGGGCCACTTCATCAGATGCCAGACCAGTGGAGTCATCCAAATTTTAACTTAAATCTCCAAAACAATGAGCCAAAATAAGATTTGCTTCCTTCATAAGTGACTGCCCTCAGTTATCTGTTATAGTGAGAGAAAATGCTGGCTAACACAGCCTGGAATTACAAAATATTACAGGGTGGCTTATA
Organism: Sylvilagus floridanus; assembly: GCA_949820135.1. NCBI lineage: Eukaryota > Metazoa > Chordata > Mammalia > Lagomorpha > Leporidae > Sylvilagus > Sylvilagus floridanus. Next base: position 27,598,197 of record OX463236.1, on the reverse strand, counting down.
CAGACATTTTTTCCTACATGCTGAAGTCTGTAGGTATGAGATCAAAGTCCCAGTATGGTAGGGTGCTGGTGAGTGGTGAGTGCCTTCCTCCTGGCTTGCAAATATCTTTGTCTTCACTAGATCTTAAAGTGCAGAGCTGAGGAATTTCTGATGTTTTTCCTCTAGTTGTAATGGCATAAATCCCATCTTGGAAATTCAACCCTCATGGCTTCATCAGAACCTAATCACCTCACAGCAATTCTGTCTCCTAACATCACCACACTGATGATTAGAGCTTCAGCAACAGATGGGTGGAAATCGGCAAAAACATGAAGTTTGTAACAGAAACAAGATTCAAAATACAATATAAAAATGAATCTAGAGTCAATAGTACAAATTTATAGACATTGAAAAATAATGACAGAATATGACACTTTATGTCAATAAACAAATAAATGAAACAGAAAAATCCCTCAAAAAAGTACAAATGTCTGAAACTGACCCAAAATGGGAAAAAACAAACTGAACAGGATTTATACTAACCATTGGACTGTTAATTTAAAAAAGAAAACAAAAACCAAAAAACTCCCGCATGGATAAACATTGCAGTGCAGTGGATTAAGACCTCATTTGGGACAACCACATCCTGTATTGGAGTAGAGGTTCAGGTCCCAGATTATCTTTTCCTTTTTTTTAAGATTTCTTTATTTGTTTGAAAGTCAGAGTTGCTCACAGAAAAAAGGAATGGAAGAGAGAGAGAGAGAGTTCTTCCATCTACTGGTTTACTCCCCAATTGGCTGCAATGGCGGGCACTAAGCTGATCTGAAGCCAGAAGCCAGGAGCTTCTTCCAGGTCTCCCATGTGAGTGCAGGGGCTGAAGGACTTGGGCCATCTTCTACTGCTTTCTCAGGCAATTGCAGAGGGCTGGATCAGAAGTGGAGCAGCCGGAACTCGAATCAGTGCCCATATGGGATGCCAGCACTGCAGGCGGCGGCTTTATCCACAGTGCCACAGAGCTGGCCCCTCCTCTGTTTCTAATCCAGTTCTGCTAAATGCACCTGAGAGGCAGCAGGTGATGACTCAAGTGCTTGGGGCCCTGCAACCAACAAGGAAGACTTGGATGGCATTGCAGGCTCCTGGCTTCTGCCTGGTTAAGCCTTGTCTGTTGCAGGCATTTGGGGAGTGAACTAGCAGATGAAAGATTCTGTCTTCTTCTTCAATCTGTGAGTGTGTTTCTCTCTCTGACACTCTGCCCTTTCAAAGGGATGAAAATAAATAAAAACAAAAACAAATCTCCTATAAAGAGATTTTCAAGATTAGAGAGTCTCAAAGGTAAATTATAACAATAATTAAAACAGAATAGACATCAACTCTACGTAATTATTGAAGGAAAAAGAGAACTAATAGATATCAATTGAATCCACCTGACCCAGTCTTTTTTTTTTTTTTTAAGATTTTATTTATTTTTTGACAGGTAGAGATACACACAGAGAGAAAGGTCTTCCCTCTGTTGGTTCACTCTCAAATTGGCTACAATGGCCAGAGCTACACCAATCCGAACTCAGGAGCCAGGTGCCCCCCCCCCCCCAGTCTCCCATGCGGGTGCAGGCTCTGCAGGCGGAGGATTAACCAAGCGAACCAAGGCACCGCCCCCCACTTGACCCAGTCTTAACTGATGGGGGTATGTGGAGAGTGAACTAGTGGTTGGGAGGTTTTTCTCTATTTTTCTTTGCCTTCCAAACAAGTGACATACATTTAAAAAATATTTAAATTGTATAAGGCTAGTATAAATATGATATTAAAAATATTGCAAAATATTAAAAATATTACAAAGTTACTGTAATAAAAATAATTCTCAGGAACATAGATTCAGAGGGCCTTAGTAAAATTTTCAGCTGAGACCCTAAATGATTTATTTTAGGACAAAAGCTTTCTTTGACCTTCAGAACTTATCAACCTAATTCATCACATTAATAATAAGAAAAATCACAAGGCTTTGATAACATTCACTAAAGTTAAATATTCTCATAAAATTAGGTATGCTAGTCACATCATAACTGGATTTACAGTGATCCCTGGGTTTGGTTTGGTGGAATTCTTTCCCATTGGGTGTGGCAGAATCTGTTGCTGGATTCTAACCAAAAATATGGTAATGATGGTAGAAGATCCATTTCATGATTATGATACCTAAGAGGTCTTTTTTTTTTTCCAGTGGACTCTATCAATATTCACTGCCAGTTTGATAGTAAGAGATGACACTAAGAAAGGCTACATGGCCTCTAGAAAGAGCCAGCAAAAAGCTAATGCCCAAGTCTTAAGACAACCAGGAAACAGATTCTGCCAACAAACTGACTTTGAAAGTGAATTCTTTCGCAGTTAAACCTCTAATTCAAAACACAACCCAATTGACTCTAGCCTCATGGGACCTTCATCAGGCGACTCAGCTAAGCTAGGTGTGGATACCTGCCTCTCAGAATCAGTGAAATAGTAAGCACATGTTGCTTTAAACAACTATATATCATAACTTGACAATCAGTATTATGGACTGAACAGAAATTGACTTCCCAAACTCATGCAAAAATTTAAACATTGAAGTCTTATGGTAAGGCTTAATGGATTAAGGATGGATACTTGGGCTAATTATGGACTCCGGAGTGGTGGGACAGGTGGAGGGACTTTACTTTCAGAAGAGAGTGCGCATGAGAGGACTGGCTATTTAAGCTGTGTCTGGGCTAGCTTCTCTCTCCACTTCCTGGCTCATCTGGACCTCCTTCCTCTGTACCTGCTCCTCTACTACGCCACCAGACACCACACTAGTACAGCACCCTGACTCTGACGCCTGAACCTTCAAACTGTAAGTCAAATCAACCTTCTCTCTCTCAATAAGCTTCTCTAGCATATTTTAGTTAAAACTGTCAAAAAGCTGACATAGAGGCAGCAACTGCATACTAACACAGATTGGGAATCCACGAAAGTGAGGTTCCTAATGTAGCCAATACCTAAAACATGGGAGTGATTTGGAACCATTCAGAGTGTAGAGACAGACGTTAAGGAGCATGAGTGAGATAGCTAAATTGCCTTAAACAGATTGGTCAGAGAAATCTGGACTTGAAAGATACTTTGGTGAAAGTTCAAAAGCAAATGAGGGCATTGTTATTGGGAGGAGAGGGGAGAGAGCAAACTTTGTTACTTAGCATTTTGTGGTAGATTTTGTTTTTATAAAACTGCCTTCTATTGGATAGGAACAGGACTGAATCATGACACATTAAACTTGGTTTAACTGTAAACTGTTACCTTGTTTATGGTTTTTGTTTCAGTATGATATTAGAAATAGATGCGTCATTATCCTTGTTAAAGTATCTTGAGTTTTGGTAATTTTCCTCTACTCAAAAAACCTGGAATAAAGCTTGGTTCTTTCTGGAAAGATAATTTTGAAAGTAGTGATTATTTTTCTCATCTTTGATTCTGCAAGCTTTTATAAGTCTTAATCTTAAAAAGTCAAAACTATGTATTTAAATAAGCTCATGTAACATTTTTCAGTTCAAGAAATTTCTTAGTATGGAAATCACTTGAAATAAAAGTAGTGTGTCATATTGGGAATGCAAATATTTTTCATTACATAGATTTAATTTTAGAAAAGTAAATGGTTATAAAATTAGAACTAATCAACATAAAACATGTGAATTGTTTCAGATTTTAGTAAAATACAAGGTCTTCAGAGTTTTTTTTAAAAAAAAATCTGGTACATAGATAGGATTTTCATAAAAATATTCAGTTCAACTGAGCAGAGAAGCAGATTTTCATGGTAACTATGGATTAATGCAAAGATGAAAATCACATGTGATTTCAGGTAAAGTCAAGTTCTCTGTATCAAATATTCTTCACCTGAAAATGGCACACTTACAGTGAGAGGGTGAATTAGGTTGTGTATTTTAAGCTCCTGTGAAAACTGTAATGCATTATAGAGTGTTAATCGAGGTGATTGGGTGTAAATAGAACATGGGTTTAAAAAAAGACTGAGAAAATTACATGAGATGGTAAAATCCTTGAAGCATTTCTTATCTGTCAAGCAGTTAGATAATTATTGAAATTAAATTTTCAAATACACTGCTCAGAAATGAGACAACTAAAATGAATTTGTGTACCACAGAAAAATCACTTCTCTATTTGACTTTCCATATACAGTGACTTGATTCTAGGTTGGAAACAATGGATGGTATGATGAGCAATAGTCCATATAAACAAAGAGCTTTCCATTTTGCAAAGAACTTTGAAGGGATCTAATAATGAAATTGAGAAGATATCTCTCTAAATAGGCAGACTGAAATTAAAGTAATTATGGAAGGGCAGAATGGCCCCCAAATGTATCTCCTGAAAAGTGAGTATTATGTAGCTTGTCAAAAGAGTGTTTACAGATATAACTTACGGTGGCAGAGTTTAAAATAGAGCAACCTAGATCATGTAATCACATGAGCCACTAAAAGCAGAGAATTTTCTACAGCTAGACACAGAGGGGAGAAAAGGCAGCAGAAATTGCCAAGTTTGAAATCTGAGGATTTACTACATGATTGATATAGGGTCTCAGATTCAATAATGAAAAACAGATGTCAGGGAACTAGACAGTCCTTGGCTGATAGCAAGGGAATGAGACATTTAGTGCTACCACCTCAAAAAAAAAAAATCTACCAGCAATCTGAATGAGTTAGGAACATATGGAAAGAATCAGCTTCCAAATAATAATCTGACTGGACAACACTACTCTTCTAGAATACTCTTTTTTTTTTTTTTTTTTGACAGGCAGAGTTAGACAGAGAAAGGTCTTCCTTCCGTTGGTTCACTCCCCAAGTGGCCACAGCGGCTGGAGCTGTGCCGATCTGAAGCCAGGAGCCAGGTGCTTCCTCCTGGTCTCCCATGCGGGTACAGGGCCCAAGCACTTGGGCCATCCTCCACTGCACTCCCGGGCCACAGCAGAGAGCTGGACTGGAAGTGGAGCAACCGGGACAGAATCAGGTGCCCCAACCCGGAGTGCCGGCGCCGCAGGCAGAGGATTAGCCTATTGAGCCGAAGCAACGGCAAAGAATACCCAGTCTTAACAGCTAGGCCAGTGAAACAGCTGATCCAGCTTGGAACCTGCAGAACTGAGATATTAAACTTGATATTGGGGCCGGTGCCATGGCTCACTTGGTTCATCTTCTGCCTGTGGTGCTGGCGTCCCATATGGCACTGGGTTGCTCTTGGGTCCTGCACCCGCATGGGAGACCAGGAGGAAGCACCTGGCTTCTGGCTTAGGATCAGCACAGCGCCGGCCTTGGTGGCCATTTGGGTGGTGAACCAATGTTAAGAAAGACCTTTCTCTCTGTCTCTCTCACTGTCTAACTCTGTCAAATAAAAGTAAGTAAATAAATAAATAAAACTTGGTATTTTAAGTTACTCAAGTTGGGAAATTTATTAGGTCAGCAGAATAAACCAACATAAGCAGAATTAACCATAAGGACAGTGGACAGCAGAATGATCAGAAATGGGTCTCTGGGTCTCATGACTGGCTCAGAAGACTCAAGGAATAAAGTATTCATAATATCTTTATGATGGAAAATAATTGTGCCTAGTAAGTATTAGAAACTTTAGGAAATTGTGCCACACGGCTTTTCATTTTTGAGAGCTTCTCAGAGAAAGTTAGGAGGTAAGAAAGGCACATTTTTAGAAAGCACTTTTGAAGATCAGTGACTACTATCAATGAAAATGCATATCAATATACTTCTGTACTTTTTAGCATAATAATTTAAACATGAAACTCTACACATAAATAGGAACAATACTAATTAGCAAAAGTACAAAGCAAACCGCATTTAGCCCACACCTACAACAGTACCATGAAATTTGGATTAGAATTACACAGTGAAATAATATCCAAAATCATGAGTTCCAGCTTAGCAAAGAGATGGAGAGGATATCGTGGAGAACCCATGCAAGAGTTAAAGGAGGCAAGCAGGAACATGCAGACACAACTCACTCCTGTGAGTGAAACTTCTGTTCTGACCAGGAAGAGCTTTGAGTCCTGATGAACAAATGACAGCTTTGGTGTAGGGCATACATGCTTGTTTTTGTTTTTATCAAAATAAAATCTATAAACCAGTGTTCCTGAAATGGGGAAGTAGGAAAGTAGGATCTATTTTTTTATTCTAGGTCCTGGCCTTCTATATAAAGAAGCGTTCTAAGAATAGGAACATATATAGGTGCACAAAGCAATAGCTTATTTAAAAGGTCAGAAAGCAGTTGTACGCACACGTACACACGTGGGCATAGATGAGGAGAAGAGGCCAGGAGAAAAGTGCAGAAAGGGAAGTGCGGAGAATATACCTCCAGCACCAGCTCTCACTCTGGTCTGATAGGAAAGAAGGGCTCCTCCCAAATCCTGGCCTCTTTTGATGTTGGAATGGGAGTGGCTATTCAAATAGCACCTCTCCTGGACCAGGTCCCCAGGTAAAGGAGACATACAGGGCAGGTGGTGGCTCTGCTTAACAGAGGCAGGAATTATTAGACATGGAACAGACTTGTGGCTCGCAGACAGCTCCAGCTCTGTGATCCCAACCTAGCTGCCTATCTACTCCATATCACTTGCAGGAACACAGATTCCTCTTTGAAAATGGAGGTTGTTTTCTCACATATCCCAGACAATCCCCTCTGGAGCAAGCCAGAAACTCCCATAGGAAGATTGGTTTGCACCCACATGGGAGACCAGAAGGAAGCACCTGGCTCCTGGCTTCGGATCAGCGCAGCGCGGCCGTAGCGGCCATTTGGGGGGTGAACCAACGGAAGGAAGACCTTTCTGTCTAACTCTGCCTGTCAAAAAAAAAAAAACTAATTTATTTGAAGAGCAGAGTTGGTGGTGGGAAAGGTATGGGGAGAGAGAGAGCTAGAGAGCTTCCATCTGCTTGTTAACTCCCCAAACGACTGCGATGGCAAGAGCTAAGCCAATCTAAGACCATAATCTAGGAGCTTCTTCCAGGTCTCCCACAAGGGTGCAGGAGTCCAAGCACTTGATCCGTCTGCTGCTGCGTTCTCAGGCCATTAGAGAGCTGGATCAGAAGCGCAGCAGCCAGGACCTAAACTTGCACTCGTATGGGATTTGAGCACTGCAGGCAGTGGCTTTACCCATTAAACCAGCCCCATGGGTGCACTTTTTACACAAAGAGTAAAAATGCCTTCCCCCTGCCCACCAAGCCCTTTCACTTCCCCACCACCACCCACCACTGCCACCAAACAACACAAACAACCAGAAGGGGAGATAGCCCCCCCCAACAAAAGTGGGGGACAAGACAAATCTTTCAAAAGCGACCACTCCAACCAAATACCATGGGAGAGACTGGTCTGGAACCCCATGAGGTACACCAAACACTTCGCAGCAGACTGAGTGAGGAGTGGGATGTTTACCTACCTGGGGTTGAGCTGATCTGTGTGTCAATGGAGACTTTGTGGGAAGGTTGCCCCTCCATCCCTGGCCAATAGTAAGAAGGAACACCTGCTTCTCCACTGTGGGGTACAATGCCAGAGCAAGGTTAGTAGAGAGCTAGAATTTTCAGTACATTCAGCAAATTCTCCCAGGGGCTTCAATGGTTCTAATACACAGGGCAGGAACTGCTGCTTCTACACCCTTCCCGTTTCAAGTGGGGATTGAGGCCCCTTTGGGAACCAGGATTTCAGCCTTTTTTTTTTTTTCCCAGCAGTAAAAAACTTGTTACCTTTTTTTCCTACTCATTCTATGAAAATAAACTAACTGAAACAAATATTAAACCATGTGTAGCTTTTCATAGCTTAATACTCAAAATGTCTATTTTATTTGAAGATCAGTCATAAGCAGGAAATTATCAAATGGTAATAGAAATATTTAAGATACGTAATTTAGTTAATAGGAAAATTTGGGTTGAAACAAAACTGATTTCACTTCTTACTAATCCAAGGCTCCATATTAATGCCAAAACTATGTTATACTTATGTGTCCTCAATTGAAATCGGGTCAATCTGCTGAAAACAGATTGTCCAAAGACAATTTCCTGAACGTTGTGGAGTCTAATACTTTTTTCACAGAACACTAATTCATATAGCAACCTTTTTTCCTAATTCATGAAATAATTTATCAAATTGTTTTTCCTCTGAACTTTTTAAAAAGTCACTTTGTCAAATTGTCAAATGCTTAGTATATTTTTAGGATTTATAGACCTCCTGCATTAGAATTTTAGATGACAAGCATAGTACAACTAATTTTTAAAAATTGTTTGGGATCTACTTTTCCAGTACATTCTTAATCCATTTTACAATCTTTAATTCATGAAATGTCTTTTTAGATGGAAGAACTGGGGTTGGGTGTTACAATCAGTGGACAGGATTTTCATAGCAACTTACAAAATGAATCTTAATAATTCACAGCTTAAAACAAAGTGAAAATACATTTTTGGTGAAGATTTTGACACTGCTGGAGAGCCTCCATCACTTATCAGTATCTGAATTCATCTCCTGGCTCTGCTTTCTTTCCAACTTCCTGTTAATGCGCGCCCTGGGAGGCATGGGGTGATGGCACAAGTACTTAGATTCCTGCCATCCTTGTGGGAAACCTGGATTGAGTTCCTGGCTTCATCCTGGCCCAGATTCAGCTTTCGAGGGCATCTGGGGGTGAACCAAATCTGTTTGGTCTCTCTTCCTTTCAAGTGTAATGTATGTATATTTTATATATGCATATATATAATCTTATACAATATATGTATATATAATGCTTTCATACTTTAACTTCTTCCTGAACGTATAACACATCCTTATGATTCCCTCCAAATTCACATCCTCAGGGGCTTCTGTGCCTTCATCAATTCAACATGTTCCCCTAGACAAAGATCACATCCACTTACACTTCCTGCTTCCTGTCTTCCAATTCCTACTTCTATCATCCAAGTAGGCATTTATATTCCTCTGATTCAGAAACTAGCTCTTATTAACTTGTTATCGCCTCTGTATTTAAGATTGATTTATTTGAAAGGCAGACAGGGTGTGCCAACTTCCATCTGTTGGTTGACTCTCCCAAATGGTCACAAGAGCTGGGCTTGGACCAGTTCAAACCAGGACCATGGAATTCCAGGCGAGTCTCCAACATGGGTGGCTGGGGCCCCAAGCACTTAGGGGATCTTCCTTTGCTTCCCCAGGAGCCCTAGCAGGGAGTTGGATTGGAAGCAGAGCAGGAAACCTCAAACTGGCATTCAAATATAGGATGCTGGAGTCGCAAGCAATGGTTTAAGTCACTACTGTAACAGCACCAATGTCTTTAAGTTTAAAATCTGTATGCTCTGCTTAAGTTTTATCGTTTAACATTCAGACCAGAGATTTATATTTTATACTGTTTAAATCTTTCTAGGTAGAGAAAAATGACTCTTTTCTCCAAGACAATTATCTAAGTTTTCTTTAAAAACTCATGAAATGCTGCAAGTACTCAACCCCACTTGTATCTACCAGCCTCTCAAAACTGAGTGTAGAAAGCTATCAACCCTGCCTAACCGGTGGAAGGAGAGCTACGGGGATGAGAAGTTTGTGAAATCTAAGTGCTCACATGTCAAAATATTTCTCCCCTACAAAATTACTGGAGGAAATATGTAGCTTTACCTCATCACAGGTAGAAAGTGAAAGTGTTTTCATAGAAGGTGGGAGGGAGATCAGCACTAAAGAAACCATGGAAGCACCAGAACACTGTGATGACTGAATGCAATTCAGCAAGCCACGAAGGACACTTCCAACAAAGCACAGAGCAAGGTAAAAATAGATGAAATCAAATTTGTAGAAGTGCAGCGTTGGCCTCCATGAGCTCATGAACAAACCCAAGAGAGAGAAACATGTCTAAGCACCAGAGAAGCACTTTGATACTACAAATGCAAGGCTGTTTTTGATATGATTTCCAAGTAAGGGAGCTGGGAAAGAATCCTTTGAATTGAGTAGTAGTTAATTGGGTTCCAAGAGAAACATAAGGTGAGCATATCTCCAAATTCCTAGGAACACAAAAGAGATAAGTTGCTTAAGTTTAGAAAATAAAAAGTGTTGGCCGGTGCCTCGGCTCACTAGGCTAATCCTCTGCCTTGCGGTGCCGGCACACCCGGTTCTAGTCCTGGTCGCGGCACCGGATTCTGTCCCGGTTGCCCTTCTTCCAGGCCAGCTCTCTGCTGTGGCCCGGGAGTGCAGTGGAAGATGGCCCAAGTGCTTGGGCCCTGCACCCCATGGGAGACCAGGATAAGTACCTGGCTCCTGCCATCGGAGCAGCACCTTGTGGCGGCCATTGGAGGGTGAACCAACGCCAAAGGAAGACCTTTCTCTCTTTCTCTCTCACTATCTACTCTGTCTGTCAAATATAAAAAAATAAAAAATAAAAAAAATAGTGTTGAGCAGAAAGGGAACTGACTTTGTGCATATACAGAATGACAAAGTGATCAGATGGTTAAAATTCTACAAGTAGCCAGGCCACCATATATATTTACTAGGTGGCTGGAATTCAAAGGAAATTGATTACCTACACAAAATAGGCAATTCTTACATATAACATAAAACTTAACTATAACAAAAATTGATTGGAAAAAATTGAATATGAAGTCTGACAGACATATTTAGATTTACTAGCTCTAACATTAATCCTCTACACTAACTTTTAAAATTCAGACATAATCAATTTGTATACATTTTCACATCCCCTTACTGCATAATAAAATTGGAGTTTTATTATTTCAAAGCATTTTCATATAGTACTATATATTTAAATAAAATATACAAATCCTCTTAGTGCTACCATTCTGTAAATTGACATTTGGCTTTTTTTATTTTTTCTATGGATTCACAGTTTAGCTCAAGTTTATTCAAGCTAATTGCTACACATTATGTCATTGTAAAAATGACAGATTGTATAGGTATTATCAATGGTAGCATTGTCTGCTTCCAGATTATTCTTATAACCTAAACTGAAATATATTAAAGTAATGTCATATTTTTTACATGTGTGAAATGCCTACAAAAGGAATTTTAGGGTAAATGCTTTTTGTCTTCCGTAAATTGACTCTCAAAAAATAACTTTACCAAATCTCCTCCATCAGAACATGAAGTTCCATGTTTGACAGCTAAGTCATACCTGCTTTTGTTATGTTCAATGTTTGCATATTAATTGAAATTGATTTCATATTTTACTAGTTTTAAGAATGCATTTTTCCAGATTTATTGACATTTTTCCTTCATTTGTGAATTGATTAATTTTATTCCTCAGTTTTTTAATTGATTCAAACTTGTTCTCCTTATCTCCTTGTAAGAGATTCATATGTCTGTTTTTTAATTACATTACAAATTATCTTACAAATTCTGTAAGTTTCTTTATTTCTATCTTATAAATTTAATGCAATGCAATCTATCAAGCCCCTTTTTTAGGTGTTTGTGTATTTTGCCTTTTCAAAATGTTCCCTCTCTTAAGGTCAGAAAGATATTTAAGATGGTTACAAAATTATGAGTTTCATGACAATTAAATGCTTTCAATGTATTGTACAAAGTCAAAATCTTTTAAAGAACAGCAATCAACTGAAGAATTTTAAGTACTTTTTTTTCTCGTTGTCTGTGCCATGAGTGTTTTTTTAAGAATGGATTTTTCAGCCCTCTTTATTTATTAGTGGGAGTATTTGCTTATCTATGAGCCACTATCACAGTGACTTTATTGTATCCTTGAAACAAATTTTGCTTTGAGGGATAGCATGTGCTCCACCTTGTTCTTTTTCCTAAATAACATTGGCAAGTGTTAGCATATCTGCATATAAATAATACTGTTGAAACATGGCAGGGGCAGGGTAACTTTTAAGAAAATTCTTTTGAAAACCATGATCTTGGATTAATTTGAGAATGTTAATTACCTTAATATTGACTACTGTTATTTCTGAGTATAGTATAATTCCCATCTTTAATTTAAAAGTTCCTTATTATAATTTGTATCTCATTAATTTCTAATTTCCATGGAAATATATATGGCTTTGAGTTCTATAACTCTTATTTTAATTATATATATTACATATTTTCATTGCAGAGCGTTATATTCTAATTTTGTAGCTGGGATCTTCAAGGATATTTTAGATGAATGTTTATAGATTTTACTGGAATTATCTGTGGAATCAGTTATAGATTAACAAATGAGGCAAATTTTTTCTTTTCAATTATTGTACTCATTTTTCCATTAAACTTTCAAGGCCTTCCAGTAAAACTTTAATAGATGTCGCAATCTGTTAGTGGTAAAATTGTTTACATATTCATTGTATTTGCTAGAGAAATTTGTAGATTTCAGATTAGTAAAACATATTCTGGTATGCTAAAAGATCATGAAGTATGACACTATCTATTAAAAAAACCAACATGGATGGCTACAATTATTGAGATAACAATAATGGTTTTAGAACTCATAGTATTTCAATTTTGACAATCAACTTTCTAACATTTTTTTCTCTTTAAGACAATACTTGTTAATAACTTTTTTTTTATTAGAGTTATAGACAGACAGAGAGAAAGGTCTTCCTTCCATTGGTTCACTCCCCTAATGGCCACTACAGCCAGTGCTGTGCTGATCCGAAGCCAGGAGCCAGGTGCTTCCTCCTGGTCTCCCATGGGGGTGCAGGGCCCAAGAACTTGGGCCATCCTCCACTGCTTTCCAGCTGGGATGCCAGCGCTGCAGGCGGAGGATTAACCAAGTGAGCCACGGCGCCCGCCTTTAAACACTGAATTATTTTCCTAATAATGTCATTATTTTGCATGTGTTTACAAATGCACGAAAACCTTAATTGTCTTGCTCCAATAATCCTGTCTTGATATTTGTATTTTTTAATATATTCATAGATACATGTAACTATCACCACAAACAAGATACAGAACTTTTCCATTGCCTCAGAAAGTAACATTGTTATACTTTCTAGTCAAGGACTGCTTCCCAGACTGATTCAGTTCTGCTTTCTTTCTTAATAGATGAGTCATATCTTTTAGAATTTCATGTGAATGGAATCGGTCAATAAAACATTCCGTAAACTCATCCATGTTATGTTGATTCATTTATATTGCTGAGTGATTTTCAAGTTTATTCATAAAATACAGCTTATATATATCTATGGTCTTTTTGGTGTCTAGGATTAAGGGTAATGGTGCTGTGATGTTCCTATGCAAGTCTTCTATGTTAATGTATTTTCATTTTGGGGACGTACTAGAGAATGTATTTGGATCATGTGATAGTTGAAAATTTAAATTTATGAGGTTGCTATAGTACAAGATGACATTTTACCATCACCTCAACATTGTTTGAGGGGTCTATAAATTTTAGAGCTTCTTAATAATTGTTATGGGTATATACTCATAGTGGCATGTTATTGTGGTTTTAGTTTAGATTTCTGAAACAATATAGACTATTTGCTTATTTTCAACTTTATCTTTTGAAAGTCTTTGTTCATGTTACTTGCCTGTGTAGGGATTCATTGCCTTTTAGTTGACAATTTATAAGCTTTCTTTAAATACTCAGAATGCAATTTATTTTTCCATATTTCAGTTCACTGTAAACATGGATATATTATGAATATTAGCAATTTTCATGAAATTTTCATTCTCCTTTGAGTCAATACATAGTGCTGCAGTGTTTATTTTTTCTAGGTTTTCATTAAATAATCTGGACTTCGGGTTTTTTCTTGCTTTCTCTGTATGTTTTTAAATTTAGCATCTTTTGACATGCATAATTATTTATCATGAAGTTTTCTTCATATGTATTGCCCCCATTTAATCAGCTCATTACAAACATTAAATTCAGCTATTTTGTGATTAGGAGTTTCAGGAAGAAAAGTCTGTATAAGTAAAATTATAAAAAGCTATGACCTTGTCTTTCACTCACTTTTTCTTTTTTTTTATTTTTTTTCTTATTTAGAATATAAATTTCCAAGGTACAACTTGTGGATTGCAATGGCTTCCCCACCCATACCCCCCCCCCCCCCCCGCTACCCTTCCCCCTTACCCACTCCCTCTCCCCTTTCATTCCCATTCAGATTCATTTTCAATTCTCTTTGTATACAGGAGTTCAGTTTAGTATGTGTTAAGAAAAGATTTTAAACCATTTGCCCTCACATAGCATCCTAGAGTGAAGTATACTCTTTGAGTACTAGTTGTAGCTTTAAATCACGTTGTACAGCACATTAGGGACAGAGATCCTACATGATATTATTTTTTTTAATTGATTTTTTATGTAACTTCCAATTTTTTTTAATCATTTCCAATTGCCTTTCTATACGGAAGATCGATTCAGTATATATTAAGCAAAGATTTTGTCAGTTTGCATCCGCGTAGAGACGCAAAATGCAGAAATACTGCTTCAGTCCTAGTTATTGCATTACTTCACCTTGGACAACACATTAAGGACAGATCATGCATCTTGCCCATTTTAGTTGTGCCTTCCAAGGATTACTCATACACATATCAAAAACTGAGCTTATTTTTCCCTTCGCAAACATTGTGGCCAAACCACATACTTAAAATTAATCATACACAGTGTGTGTAGTCGAAAAGCACATAATTGTTTTTTTTTTTTTTTCAAATTGCCTTTTCTAAATGATTTTGGTTTTCTCTCTAGAAGAATTTCTGGAAAAAAAATTCCTAGTCTTTAGGACATCATAATTTCATTACAGTAAAATTACCATATGGTGAACTCTCACTTCTTCACGTACCTGATTCCTTGACACTTCCAATATTTCCAAAATAAGACACAGCAATGGGAAGTGCTTGTCTCTGCCCACTTGTGACTATTCAATTTGGCACTACCTGGGCCTCCAGAAGGTACGAAGGGAAGATCTAGCCTAGTTGAGGAACTTTTATTGTTTTCTAGTTGAGTTTTACTTTGGGACCCTTTTTTGTGTTTTTTCTATTTGTTCATTTGGTCTCTGAGCTAGCCTGGCATATTCCTAGAGTTTGGACTTTCTTGTAAATAAAACCTGCTTTCCTGTATACATCTATGCCTCCACTTTTCAATTCTTTAATGCACTGGGAAAAGAACTTGAAGTCAGCTAAGCCAAGGACCCCACTGACCACAACAAGACCATCATGTTTTATCACTTGGGTCATACTCCTGTAGATTCCATCATACTTTTCTACATCTATAACAGCTCTCATCAGACTTGGCATAAAAAAATTTTCCATTGATCTTTGTGTTTTCCTTTGTAAAGTTCTGGATACCAAGTAAAACTTCAGAAACACATTTGCTGTTCTCTTATAAATCTCCTTATAGTGATACCAACAATCAACCTTTTGATGGATTAGGTAAAGAAAATGATTTTTTATCACCTACAAAATTATTTCTTGGTTCTTATGCTAGCAACTAGGCCTGTCGCTTGGTACATAAGCATGCACTCAGATTCAAGAGACAAATCTGGAGATGCTTGGCTTCAAAAATATTTCTTTGTATCTTCAGAAGGAAACCTGATCAACTAACCTCCTTTGAAGACAAACCGTTACCATATTCCATGCTTCCTTTGTGACAGGGTCACTTGTGTCAAATAAGCTTTATCTCTATTTGCTGAAGCTGGTTAGGACTTAGAGGTGGGGCACTAATAGTGCGTTCACTCAGTTTGAGAGAACTTTCTCTTCCCCTTCATATGGGGGCTCAAGTCCACTTCAGTTCTGGACTTGAATCAGTATCTTGACCTTAGTGCACTTTCTTGTATGAATTACTCTAAGCGCAGTTTGCCTTCGGGATGCAGAATCTTGATTATCACTGTTTTCTCACAAAGCATGATCAACATGCCCTTGGCTACAGTCCTGCTTCCGCACTTTGCTCTTCTCTTCCCTTTAAGCCCCAACCCTATGAAAATATTGTTTTAAAATACAATCAGTTAGGGGCCGGTGCTATGGTGAAGAAGGCTAAGCATCCAGCTGTGGCACTGGCATCCCATATGGGTGCCAATTCAAGTCACAGCTGTTCCTCCTCAGATCCAACTCCCTGCTAATGGCTGGGAAAGCAGTGGAAAGATGGCCCAAGTGCTAGGAACCCTGCACCCACATGGGGACCCAGAAGGAGCTCCTGGTTTCTGACTTTAGATCAGCCCAGCTCCAGCCCTTGAGGAGAATTGGAGTAAAAACCATTGTATGGAAGACCTTTCTCTCTATCTCTCCCTCTCTGTTACTCTGCCACTTAAGTAAATAAATCTTAAACAACAAACAAAAGATATATAAAATATGAAAAACATGAGTTGTAAAAACATAAAATCTAGACATAGACTACTTAGATTTGATTTTTACAATCACTTTCATGATATGAGCTAAAGCATTTAACTCTTCTGGCCTAATTTCCTTAAACTAATAATTTGAATAATAAATATTTAATAACTACCTTTTAAAGATATACTAAAAATAAAATATGCATACTTATAAGAATTCCTAACATACTCTGATCACTATACAAATAACTTTTATCCATCATCAAATGTTTAGGTTAGTCTTTTTCACATGCATTTAAAGCTAATCAATGTCTTCTCTTGGCTTGATAATTCATTATTGATGAATAATCTGCATGTTCATCACAGTTGGCTTGTCTATCAATTCCATAGGAGGAAATCTGGATCACTTTAGGGTTTAAGCAATTATGAATAAAACAACTACACACTTCTGGGCATGAAAATACCCCTAAAAATAAATTGGGGCTGATTCTGAGGCCAGAGTGCTATTTAGGGCATTTGTCATTGTATGAGTCTGCTGTGTGGCCTGCCCTGCCTGTTGGATCATTCTCTCCTTTTCAATTCTATCAATTATTATTAGCAGACACTGGATTGTATGTATGTGATCCCTTTGACACTTAATCCTATCTTTATAATCAGTTGCAAACCTAAACTGATATCTTTAACTAGTAAGATGGTATTGGTATCTGTCAACTTAATGGGATTTGGAGTCCCATGGCAGATTTTTAGCTTTTCTCTTAGGGGTAAGTGCAAGGGAACATGTGCCAAACTGTACATCTCCTCCCTCTTATTCGTATTCTTATTTTTAACAGGAATCAATTTTCAATTGGATTTAAACACTTAAGTTGAAACACCTAAGTTAAGAGTTCAACCAATGGTATTAAGTAGAAAAAGAAAATACTAAAGAATAAAATAGCAAGTTGTTCCTCGACAAGACAAGGGCTGATCAAGTCATTGCTTCTTGTTGTATCAGTTTCACTTCTACGGGTTTCCTGTTAGGTGATCAATTAGTTGTCACAGACCAGGGATGGGAAGCCCATAAGAGCGTTTCTGGCATAGAAAGCCAGGACACTGTGGCACAGGGTGACCTACATGAAAGATCTGAGTGAGATCCCCATGGAAAGAAGGGGTCATAACAGAGGGAGGTGCTTTGAGGGAAGGAGTGAACTTCCACTTTGATTATGGCCTTGTCTAAATAAGGTCGGAGTTTATGAACTCGGGAGGCTTCCATAGCCTTGGCATCCCATGAAAAGAGCCTTGGATGATTACTGATATCATAAATAAGAGTGTCAATTGTTAAATCAACAACAGGAGTCCTTGTGCACTTGCTCCCCATGTAGGATCTCTGTCCTTGGTGTGTTCTATGAGAATTAATGATAAAACTAGTTTTCAAAAAGTACTTCATACTTTGTGTGTCTGTGTGGGTACAAACTGTTGAAATCTTTGCTTGGTATAGAGTTGATATTCTGTATATAAAGGTAATTGAAAAATGAATCTTAAGAATGGGATGGGAGAAGAAGTAGGAGGTGGGATGGTTTGGGGGTGGGAGAAGTAGATGGGAAGAACTGCTGTGGTCCAAAAGCTGTACTTATGAAATTTATTAAATAAAATCTTCCTATTAAGAAAAGACTCCTGAAATCAATTGGATAATGCGATAATGCTTAGGAGCATGATAACTTGATTGAATGAAAAGACATGCTCATTGGTTCATTGTTAAAAGAATGCCAAGATGTCCCAAGAAGTTTTTCCTTCCTTCAGTGTCATACTATAGAATGTTTTTTAAAAAAAAAATATTTGCAAGGTAGAGTTAGATGGTGAGAGGGAGAGAAAATGGTCTTCTGTTGGTTCACTCTCCAAATGGCCGCAATTGCCAAAACTGCACTGATCTGAAGCCAGGAGCCAGGAGCTTCTTCTGGGTCTCCCTCATGGGTGCATGGGTTCAAGGACTTGGGTCATCTTCCACTGCTTTATCAGGCCATAACAGAGCTGGATCGGAAGTAGAGCAACCGGAACTAGAACCAGCGCCCATATGGGATGCTGGTGCCACAGGCGAAGGATTAACCTATTGCGCCACAGCTCCGGCACCCACATACTATAGAACCTTAACGCCAAACCCAATCTGTAAATTTTTCTCTTAAAACTTCAAGAGGCTTCATTGTTTCACTTTCCGTATAAGTCTGAGATCCATTTTGGCTAATACTTACGTAAGGGGAAAGGTCTGTGTCATGTTTCATTATTTCATACATGCATATTATATTGCTTCAGCACCATCTCTTGAAATGGCTAGCCTGTTCTCATTGAATTGCAGTTGCCCCTTAATCAAATGGCATTTGACTACATGTATGGAACTGATTCTAAGCACTTCTAGTCCATGGATGATGCTAGTCTCCTCTGCAGGCCTGTTTCTATACTGTCACCAATGCCACACTGGCTATTTCACTGTAGAGATCCATCTTAAAATCGGGTAGCTTGATTCTCTACCTTTGTTCTTCATCTTCCATATTGGTTTGGCTATTCTAGTTCTTCTCTCTGTGTTGCTTTTTCATATAGCCTTTAGAACCAGTTCATTGGCATCTATAAAAGAACTTATTGGATTTTAATTGATACTGCAGTAAATCTAAATATCAGGGTAGGAAGAATTGACATTTTAACAATCTTAAGGAAAAAAGTCTCTTCCCACTTAGAGCTTCATTGCTTTTTTCTTTTGTAGGTTTCCAAATATAGGTCCTTGATTTGTTTGGTTTATAAACATCTCATTGTTCTCACTGACATATAAATGCTGTTTTATGAATTTATGCTCAAAGTGTTCAATGTTGATATAGACAATTGACTTTTCAATAATTTAGTAATCTGATTGCTGTAATTGTTGACTTCAGAAAGTCTTATTTTTTTAAACTTGACTTATCTCTAATTCTTCCTTTCAAATAAATAACAGAGGTAGAGACAGAGAAAGTTCTTCCACGTGCTTGGTCAGTACCCAAATGTCCACAATGGACAGAGCAGCACCAGTCTGAAGCCAGGAGCTTCTTCAGGGTGTCCTACGTGGATGTCAGGGCCTGAGGACTAGGGCCATTCTCTGCTGCTTCCCTAGGCATATTAGCAGAGAGGGGCATCAGAAGTGGAGCATTTGGGACTCAAATCGGAACCCATATGAGATGCCACATTAAAGGAAGCAGCTTTACCTGCTGTGCCACAATGCTGGCCCCAGGAATTCTTTTCTAATTGATTATTTTGGTTTTCTCCATAGCCGGTCATGTCATCTATTATTGTCATCTTTGATCAAAGAATTTTATTACCTCCTTTATTACCTTATACATTTTAATTTCCATGATATTAAAGATATTTTGTTTTCCATCTTAGGGTAAATAATTTGATTTCTCACCATAAGGACAATGCTAGCTACTGGCTTCCTGTAGATATTCTTCATAAAATTGGGAATGTTTTCCCTTATCTCTAGTTTTCTGAGAGTTTTTATCATGTCAAATTGTTGAATTTTTTCATGTGCCTTTTTTGCATCAACTGGTGTGATGTGATTTTTTTTGTCTTGATGTGGAATATATAAATTTTTGTTCAGTCTCCTATTTTGTATAAAACCTATTCAGTGATATTATAAAATTATTGGTTTCAATTTGCTAATATTACTGAAGATTCCTGTGTCTAAATTCTTGAGACTGACCTGTAGTCCTTTTGTTTTCTAGTATCTATTCTGGTTCTGTTAATACATTGATTGCTTGTTAGCATGAGTTAACAATTATATCTACTCCTATATTCTAGTAAAGAGTGTGAATTGGTACTATTTTGTTAACCTTTACTCTGCTTGCTTTAGGCATAAAATAACATGTTTGTGAATTCTTAAGGTAGAGCCTCAGGTAATGGATTTTGGTCATTCGTTTCATCTAATAAATACATTTGATAGGATTCAAGACATGGTACCCCAAAATATATGGCTCCTTGCCATTTGAGGTAGCAGTAGAAGCAAAACAACTCTCTGACTTCTTTTACACTTTTCCCCTTGAAGCAGTCCATGAAAAAATTCTCTGACCTTCTTCTAAATGAAGTCATAAAACCCTAATTCCAGAAGTGCCCTCTCTCTGTCTGGAGAAAAGACATGTCCTTATTTCTAGTAACACGTGGACAAGAAGAATCTGGCAAATAAGCATTCGTATGTTCCCCTGAGCTTATCATTACATCATAACTCTTTGTACAATCATATTTCTTGACAACTACTCACTCCTTTGTCAAACTTAAATACAGAGGTTTTCTCCTCTTTGGGTTTTTATTTCTGAAGGCTTCCAATGTAATTTGCATTGTTTTCATCTTTAACTAGAGGGACCTCATCTGTGAATATGGTAATAGGTGAATCTACCCTACACATTTGATGCTAAAATATAAACACTGATTTTTGCTTTATTACACATTTTGATACAACATTTTAAATTAAATTAAAAACTTAGGTTGACGAAGCCTCAAGAAATTTAAGTGTTATTCAGAGGTGTGTTTCAATTTGAGGATTTTCTCACTACCATTATTGATAATTTAAGCCCAATGTAATCTAAGGTTGTACTGTGTGGTTTCCACTTTCTTTGTAAATATGAGTTTATGCTCATTATTTATGGGATATCTTGCTGAATGTTTCATGTGAGAATAGAGTATGTATTGTGCCATTATGGAATGGAATATCCTATAAATATCAATTAGATGAAATTGGTAGAAAGTTCTGTTCAAGTCACACATTACTATTGATTTTTTCCCCATTGATGTTTCATCCACTCATCAGCTAAAATAGAATATTACAAAAACCAGTGACAGTAATACATGAATTTCATTGAAAATGAGAGGCAAATGAGAGGCAAGGCAATCGATAGGGACTGACAACCCATCAGAACCAGAAAATGATTGGGACTGACACTCCTTCCCAAAGTGCAACCCTCAACAGCGAGTTACAGATTTAATAGTATTTCATCTACTAGGGCTCAGTTTTGAACAGGACCCCGGGTATTCAGTGAACAATAAAAAGAAACAGAATATGGTTGTAATAACAGTTAACAATAACAAACCCAATAACAGATCTAAGATATGGTTGTAAGATAACAGGAAGGACAAATTTCTGTCAAGAGTTCCTGGGAATTTGGGCCCACATAGTTTCACAAGATACACCTTTAGCCATTAGCAAGCAAAGCTAATATGTTCAGAAGCAAGAGATCTGCAATTAACTTTTAGCCACACTCACTCCATTTGGATTTTGACTCTACAATATATCAATTATTAAGACAGGAGTGCAAAAATCTACAAATATCTGAGGAATTATCATTTTTTTGCCTCATGTATTTTGACAGTTTTGTTTGGTGCATACACATTTGGGATTGTTATATCATCTTGGACAACTGAGAGTGTTAGAGCCTCTTTTCTCTTATAATTTTCTTTGTAATGAAGTAAACTTTTTTAGCATTTTTTGGTCTACTTAATACTATTGGTTGAGCTTTTTAAGACACAATTATTCTTAGGTGTTTAAATTTAACGGAAAAGTGATCCCTGTTAAATGAGTGGGAATAAGAGAGGAAGGAAATGTATAGTTCTTGCCCCAAACGGTAGAGTTAGGATTGAATTGGAATCCCCTGGCAATTTCTATCAAGGTGGTATGTACCAATGCCATCTCACTAGTCAAAGTGATCAGTTTCAGTTCACAATTGATCATACTGATAGGTCTAAGAGTCAAAGGGATCACACAAACAAGACTAGTGTCTGCTAATACTGATAAAATCAAAAAGGGAGAGAACGATCCAACATGGGAAGTGGGAGACACAGCAGACTCATAGAATGGCAGATGTCCTAAACAGCACTCTGGCCTCAGAATCGGCCCTTAAGGCATTGGGGTCTGGCTGAAGAGCCCATGAGAGTATTTTAGGCATGGAAAGCCAAGACACTCTGGTGGGGGGGGGGGGACTAGATGAAAGATCTCTGCGAGTGAGATCCAAGTAGAAAGAATGGGCCATCAAAGGAGGAGGTACCTTTCTCTGAAGGGAGTAGAGAACTTCCACTTTGACTATGGCCTTGTCTAAGATCAGAGTTGGCGAACTCGAAAGACTTGAAGACATTTTTCAAGAGGAAAGTCAAATGGCCAACAGACACTTGAGAAAATGTTCGGGATCACTAGCCATCAGGGAAATGCAAATCAAAATCACTATGAGGTTTCATCTCACTCCAGTTAGAATGGCTGTCCTAGAGAAATCAACAAATAATAATTGGGATGATGGGGGGGGGGGGAAAGTTACCTCAGTCCATTGTTGATGGGAATGTAAATTGGTGCAGCCACTGTGGAAGACAGTATGGAGTCAAACTCAGAAATCTGAATATGGACCTACCATATGATCCAGCCATCCCACTCCTGGAAATTTACCCAAACAATAATAATCAACATGTGAAAGTTACCTATACCCTTATGTCATTGCAGCATAATCCATAGTAGCAAAGATATGGAAGCAGATGAGATGCCCATCAACTGTTGACTGAATTAAGTAGTTATGGTATGTACTCACTATGGAGTACCAATCAGACGTAAAACAAACAAAAAAATGAAATCCTGTCTTGAAAAAAAATGGATGCAACTGGAAACCATAATATTAAATTTAAAAAAAGCCAGTGCCAGAAGGACATATCCTGTGTTTTCCCTGATCCATGGTAACTAACAGAGTATCTGAAATGTAATGTTTTGGAGTGAAGTAAATGTTTTGAGATTCAATGATTGTTTAAGGCTCTTGTCTCTTCCATTGATGAACCATATCTTTTTTTCCTCCTTCATACTGTTTGTTGAAGTCTTTTACTTAATGTAGGATTAACTATATAAACATTAGGTAAACTGAAAATAAATCTTTATAAATTAAGCATGGAATGTGAGGAGGAGAAGGACAGTTTGAAGTGTGGGTTAGAAGGAAGATGGGGGGAAATGTTGCTGTGTTCCTAAATCTATATATGAAATAAACGAAACGTGTGTAACTTAAAATATTTAAAAGAAACTGTCCTATATTTGCTTTTCTTACTCTTTTTTCTATTTGCATTTCGGTTTGTGCAGTATATATTGATATATCTCCTAGCTTTCTGATTCCTTGGCTATAACTATTAAATGAGTTTATCAAAAACACTCTCGCTTGTTAACAGTGCTTTTGATTTCTAACATTTCATTTGACTCTTATAAAGTACCCATGTTTCTTCACGTTGTCTACTTTGTTCATTAGATCCCTTATTTAACTTTATTTATTTGAAAGAGTGATAGGGACAGATTTTTCATCTGCTTGTTCACTGCCCACATACTTGCAACAGCCAGAGTCGGGGCCAGGCCAAAGCCAGGACTTTGAACTCCATCTAGTTCTCCCAGGTGAGTGGCAGAACCCACATTTGTGTGCCATAATCTGTTGCCTCCCAGGGTACACACTAAGAAGACTGGATAAAAATCGGAGATGGGACTTGCTTCAGACACTCTGATGTGGAATGTAGGCATCTTTAAGTGGTGGCTTAACCCACTATGCCACAATGCCAATCCCTATAGCTATTTTAATTTTTCTATTGATTTTCCTTGAAAATAAGTATTGAAGTGCCCTATTATGCTGAAAACTCTGTCAATACTATTATTTGCTTTATTTTGATACTCATATTTTAAGTACATATATACATCCTATATCTTGATTAAAATTACCCTGTATCATTATATAATGACCTTTTACTTTCTTTTTACCATTTTTGACTAAATCTGTTCCATCTGAATTCAATATAGCTGCCCCTGCACTTGTTCTGTTTCCATTCACTTGGAATATTTTTTCCTTCAATGTATATCTGACCTTAAAGGTAAAGTTCATCTTTTGTAAACAGTGCAAAGTTAGGTTCTCTTTTTTTAGTAATTCATTCTATTTTATATGTTGTAATTGGATTATTACTTTGCATAATCATGTAATATATTTTAATTCAAAGACTTATTACTGCAACTTCATTAATGTTCAGGATTGTTTTGTAGATCATTTGTTCCTCATATCTTCTCTGTGATCAGATCACTTTCCTGGGTTGCATGCTTTGATTTATTTTTTAGCTCCCATGATATTTTGCCTCATCAATTGGCATGGTTCTCTAATTGAAAGGTTATATAGTTATAACAGGATATTTTAAGTTATATAACTTTATAATTCTGCCCTCTTACTGCACCACACTCTACAAAGTTTGTCTTTGATGTCACAGTTTTCAACCTTTTATATTTTATCTCAACAAATTTTTCATAAATATTCAAGATTTTCTTTTCAGGCGTGGGAGTGAGAGGCAGAGTGAAGGAAGGACACAGATCTTCCATTTGCCGTTTTGTTCACCAAATGCCTGAAGTGGCCAGCGCTAGGCCAGATAGCATTCAGAAGCCTGAGAACACCCTCTGGATCTCCCATGAGTGAAGCTGGACTCGAGTATTTGAGCCATGATCTGCTGCCTTCCAAAGTGCATTAGCAGATAAGTGGGTCAGAAGCAGAGCAGCTGGGACTTGAACCAGGCACTCTGATACCAGATAAGGGTATCCCAAGTGCCTTAATTCATTGTACCACCATTGGCTGCCCTATAGTCCTAAAAGATAACTTTGTTAGGTTCGGTATTCTTGGTTGATGGCTTTTATTTTTCCTTCAGCACATTGATTCTATCACCCTTATCTACTCTGACCTGTAGACTCGGTGGAGTTCACTGCTGGCCTTGTAGTTCATTTGCTTCTTCTGTTGCTCTCAAGTTCACCTCTTTGTCTTTGACAGTTTAATTACAATATAACTTGATAAAGTCCTGTTTGGATTGAAACTTATTGGAGACCTTAGACCTTTCTGTACCACAAGTATTTGTTTCCATAGGTTTTGAGAACTTTCTGCTACTTAATTAACTTTCTAGGGTCAGCTGTGGTGCAGCAGGTTAAGCTACCACTTGTGATGCCAACATCCCATATCAGACTGCCCATTCCAGTCCTGGCTGCTCTGCTACCGATTCAGCTCTCTGCTAGTGTGCCTGGGAAAGTTATGGATGATAGTCCAACTGCTTAAGCCCCTTGCCACTCTTTTAGGAGACCAAGATGGAGTTCTATTATCCTGGCTCTGGCCTGCCTGAATTCTGGCTTTTGCAAATTTTGGGCAGTTAACTGGGGGATGTAAGACATCTCTCTGCCTTTCAAATAAATCTTAAAATAGTAAATAAATAAGCAACCTCTCTCTTTCCTCCCTGAAATCCTTCTTGAACTCCTATAATCTCAGTTTTACTCCTTGGATGCTATTCCATAAATCTTGTAAACATTCTTCATTCCTTTTTATTATATATTCTTTTCTGATCATATATTTTCAATAACTCATCGTTGAGTTCACGGATTTATTTTTTCTGCTTTATCTACTTTTGACATCCTCTCATACATTTTGTTTCATTCATTATATCCCTCACTACAGATTTTGTTTTTGTTTTTGTTATAATTTCAGTCTTCCAAAGTTCATTTTGGTTTATTATTTTATTAATAACATAGAATCATTTCTTTTGATTTTTGCAGAGCTTCATCAAAATGATCTTGAATTATTTTCAGACAGTTTAGTTTGAGGGTCCCTGTGTGTTTTACAAGAATCCTTAAAATGCACGTTTTTACCAATCTAACAGTAAGGAACCATTGCAATTTATTCCCTGGATCAGAGCCCCAGTCCCATTGGGTATGATAGTTCTTAAAGTGAGAGCTAGCTAACTGGTGATGGCTGCAGTTTCTGATATGTAGGTGAACCCATTGCAGTCACAAACTGAGTCTGGAATGTAGCAACTGCAGGGAAGCCGGAGCTCTGGGATCTTAGAGACACATGAATTGGGTAGGTGATGGCTCCTTTCCTAAAGAAGCTCACTAGCGCTTGAGTTGTGGGTAGGGATGCATGGCTGCTTCTCTTGCTCTGGTATCAGCCAGAGATTACTGTGTAATGTTATGCCTCGCTGATTTTTCATGTTTCTTGTTCCCTAAATTGATATCTGCTCATTTGATTCATCTCTTGTAGAATTCAGACTAATTTTGGTATAGAAAGACCTTTTCTCTATGGGAGGGGAGTTGTGAGGGCAGTTTCTTGGTGGGGGTTAAGTAGTTCTGGAGCTGGTGTGGACACAGCTGTGTAGTCTAGTCTCATGGTGCTCTGTTAGTTGAGGCTGGTATAAATAAAAAATGCAGGAATCTTCAGCCGTCAATACCACGGATGTGCATAGTGATGGCAAGTGTGGTTGGAGTCTTTCTGGGGCAGTGGCTACAAGATCTTTGCAAAGTCTTCTCCCTCATTAAATAAGTTGTGGCTAAAAAGATACTGTTGGCATTGGGTCTGGTTTGTGGGCCTGCGCACTCTAGCTGGTGCGCTTTTGTCTGATCGTTCCTGCCCATGGAGTAACTAGGATGCTGAGGCCTGAAACATGGGCACAAAGGGCACTGGTGCCTTAGGTACAAGCTATTCTACTCTTGAACTGGTTATTAAACACAAGGAAAGCTTACTTATAAGATATCCAGGGAGCAAGAAACAGGAGCGTAGGGATGGCAGAAGTAGAAGGAGTGGCTCCAATGTTGGACCAGGATCTACATATCTCTGGAAGTAGATCTGGTACTGCAGAGCAAGCTTGTGAAGTGAGATCTTGGTTACAGATCCCAGAGCATGACTATGATGGCAGGTTCAGGGCAGTGATGGTCTGTGTCTGGTGTAGGTAGTTACTGGGCAGCCGTAGTTCTGTGGTCAGGGCAGGTTCAACATTGCAGGAGGTTGTGGACCCTTAAAGTTGCTCACTAGGAGCTGCTGCTTTCCTGGGTTCCCTGGTGAGAATGGCTGCTGGTCACCTCTAGATGGGGATACTGACATCCTATGTTGATCAGATCAGTGGGGACCAAGGTGGATTTAGCCATGTGGTTGATATGGATAGCCTCTGCACCTCTTCATGGAGCAATCTCTGGCATTTTAGTTACATGAATCTCATCAGGATTATGTTCATAATCTCAAAGCATTATGATAATCCTTTCTGTATACATAGACTCCATGTTTTCCTTTACTCTGTTGCTCAGTAATGTAATAGTTCCTTCAGTTCTTTGCCTAATTGGATTTGTGGTTAGCCGTCTGTTTTGTTTTCTATAGGGTGATGAAGTTTGGTATCTTTGGCATTTGGCTATCATGCTCTATTGTGTTTTGATGGTCATTTGTCTTTACAGATTTTAACTTTTTTCTGCCTTTTGAGTTGCCTTTAAGGTTTTGAAAGGTAAAACTGTCTTGGTGATAATAGAGGTAAAATGAGGGCAGGGGCTGTGGCACAGTAGGTTAATCCTCCGCCTGTGGGTGCTAGCATTCCATATAGGTGCTGGTTCGAGTCCTGACTGTTCCTCTTCCTATCCAGCTCGCTGCTGTGGCCTGGGAAAGCAGTACAGGGTGCACCTACATGAGAGATGAGGAGGAAGCACCTGGCTCCTGGCTTCAGATGGGCACAGATCCAGCCATTGCAGCCTTTTGGGGAATCAACCAAGGGAAGGAAGACCTTTCTGTCTCTCCCTCACTGTCTATAACTCTTACCTCTCATATAAATAAAATCTTTAAAAAAATCATTGAGGTAAATGAGCCATTAGTGTGAAGAGTCATACTATAGTCTAGTATTTGCATTTCTTGATGTTTGCAGTAGTACTGATTGCAGAGTCCACGTTCCTGCAATGTTCTTATCAACTCCTCTGGTTTGGGACTTCCTGTAGTACTCCTTGAGGGGATCTGGTTCTGTATTCTGCAGCTCTCATCTGTGACCCAGTGTTATGTAGAAGATGTTTGTGTGGTGGGTAAGGTGTCTAGGAGGGACACTTTTTATAGTCTTCCAGTTAAATCTCTATTCTTGTCCCTGGTCTACATTCACATGTGTGAATTCCTATATAGCTTCTCCCTCCCTAAGGAAGGGGCAGGAATGCCCTTCCCTCACTGCTTTTGGACAAGGCTCTGGTAAACATGTCTGGTTTTGTTACCTGGAAAATATTCCTTTGTTGTGAACAAAGTCTAGGACTGCTTCACAATGGTTGCACTTTCTCTGCTGGTGCCATAGCCAGTGGGTGATTTTGGTTTTTATGACAATCTGGTGGAATTCCTTGAGAGAGAACCCAGGAAACTGTTGGAATGTCAATAAGTCTATATCCACCCCCAGGATAGGGGCACTCTCAGGCTAGCTGTAGCCTCCAGCAAGTCATCAAAATTACCACTTAAGTGTATGCAGCACTTTGTCTGCAGCAGCTTTTGCTTCAAGTAAGTTGAGACTCTGGATTTGCTTATGGAAAGTTCTTTCACTGAACAGTCCACCGAGAATCATTGATCTTCAGTTTAACCCACTCTTATATGTATATATATGTGTATATATACATATAACAAATTTCATGTATTTTGTTCATTTACCCAGATTTAGGAACACAGTGATACTTCAACCCTATCCTCCCTCCACCCCATGCTTCCAGCCTCTTTTTTATTTTAATTTTTACAATGACATACTTTCAGTGTATTTTATAATCATAAGTTTAATCTCCCACTAAGTAAAAAATTCAACAAATAGTAAGGAAAAACTCACTATTCCTCAACAGTAGAGGCACAGGCTATAAACAATCAAATCTCAATGTCAATTTCACTCAAATATATTTTGTGTACTCAGTTACCACAGATCAGGGAAAACATGTCTTTTTGTGACTGGCTTATTTCATTAAGTATAATGTAAGAACATGAGTAACAACTTCAAAGTACTTTACATGTCAGAGCTGAAAATGGAAAATCCCCAGTTGTGATTTGTCACTCAAATTATAAGGGAAAAATGATATAAAAGAGGAAACCTAGGAGCTATTGTTGTGTTACAGTGGGTTAAACCACCACCTGTGATGCAGGCATCCCATATGAGTACCCATTCAAGTCCTGGCTGCTCCAGTTCCTATCCAGTTCCCTGCTAATGTGTCAGGTGAAAGTACTGGAAGATTGCCCAAGTATTTGGATCCCTTCGGTCCATGTAGGAGACCTGGATGGAGTTCCAGGCTCCTAACTTTGTCACAAACCAGCAGATGGAAGATTCTGTCTCTCTCTGTCTTTCCTTCCCTCCCTCCTTCCCTCCCTGGTTCTCTTTCTCAGGAACTCTGCCTTCCAGATAAAAATCTTAAAAAGGAAACCTATGTAAGCTACTTGCCTAATTCTCATATTTGGATTTGCCTCATTTTAGGAGAGGGAGGAGGAAGGGTGGGAGTCTATGCAGGAGGGAGGATAGGGTGGGAAGTATCACTATGTTCCTAAATTTGTATATGTGAAATGTATGGTTTATATACCTTAAATAAAAGGTTTCTAGATATAAAAAAGGTCTAAATATGTAGGTCAACAGTGTGGCTAATTATATTTTCATGCTGACTTAATAAATCATAAAAGCAAAAGAAAAACTGCATTTAAATCACTAATTCTGTAATTAATAATTTATGTTCTTGTGCATAGCCAAAGAACTAAATCTTGAGTTAACCTTGCTGCCAGTTACATCTTGAAGAATATTTGGGGATGTGGGGTGGGGGAGAATACAGTT
This sequence comes from Sylvilagus floridanus, assembly GCA_949820135.1. Lineage (NCBI taxonomy): Eukaryota > Metazoa > Chordata > Mammalia > Lagomorpha > Leporidae > Sylvilagus > Sylvilagus floridanus. The sequence goes on along the minus strand of OX463236.1, from coordinate 27,568,411 downwards.
AACACTTAAAAACTCTATTTCCTCTTTACTTCACTTGCTTGTATGTTCGCTGTGACAACTGGATGTGAGTAACATTTCTATTTTGACCTATTCTGTGTAGGAGCTTAATTCAAGACAATAAAAGACAACTGGGAGCTTAAACTTCATACATTTTGTTCTTAACACTAGAAGAATAGTGACCCCCCAGGAACACCATGCTACATTCTTAAAGCAAAGAATTGGGCCAGCAGCAGACTTGTCCTGATTTTCTGCCGCCCCCTCAATATCTTTGGTGTTCTGTTATGATTTTTAGCCTGTGATCCCTACATTACAGTGTTGGAGCTGATCAAGAGCCAGTTCCACCCACTGCACAGATGTAGAAACCAATGGGTAAAAACAAGGCTGAAAAGAAGTACCTGTGACTTAAAAAAATATAACCATCTCAAAGACAAAACATAGGCATTGTGAGGGCAGAGCCTGATAAGAACTTAGCTATGTTGGACGAGCACATTGATTTCATTGGCTACACATGACAAAAATTGCCTACCCACTTGTTTTCAAATAGGAAAACAATGATTAATAATGCAATGCATTCATTTTGAAAATGATTCCTAACTGCTTAAATAGTATGAAAAATCACTTTCTCTCAACGTCCATATTTTAATATCAAAACCGTGAAATTGCTGAGTTTTGAATACTTTTCAAAGAAAGGATTCTTCAGGAATTGACATGTTTTTCCCTGCTTTCTTTGTATACAAAAAGATATTAGTTGAAACTGTGGGAAACTTTGGGAATGGAGACTAGAAAATGATTTGACTGCTTTTAGGAGTGTGAGTTGTTCATAGTATATTTTTTGTTGTGACATTTCGTTTAGCCTTTTGACTTCACTTAAACTGTGTGCTATTAAACCATAAGATCAATCTACAGAATGGATTCAATGGAACAGCGTTGAAAGCTTCTTTTTTTCTTTTACTCTAGAATAAACAACTGAAAATTCTTAGCAACACCCTCTCAAAATTTAATGCCCCACAAGGGAAAACTGCCAACCCCAGATGTGCCCTTTTGGTATCTTCTCACTGGCCTCTCCAGAGCCTTGCTGGTGGTCAGTATTTCTGTGAAGGGTAAATGTCACTGGAGCCTCAGAATAATGAAGGCACTGGTTCTATTATAAAGAAAGAAGACACCTCCCCAAAGTGGCTTTCAAGATGCTTGACAGGTAGATTCTCATGGAGAAGAGTAATGATGTTTAAAGAAAAAGGTGGGATCAGTTCTCTCTGGAAGAAAAAGCCTTGGAACATTATACTCAAAATTATTCAAGCTCCCCTTGTCATCTTTCAGCTTTTAAGCTTCAGTAGTTACTTCATTAAGTGAAACAATTCTGTCACCATCCATCTTCTGCCAGGCCTGTAATTCCCAAAACAGCCTGGCACTCTGCAATCCCAGCAAGCAGGTCGTAGTCTCCACCTGGGTTTGAATTTGTCTCTAAGAATTCAGTTTCTGAGTTTTCTAGGAGTGAAAAAGCATACGAACATGTTTCTCTTTTTCCATTCAGGTACTAAACCACTGCAAAATTGTCATCAGTTGTTTTTTGTTTTTGTTTTTTTGTTTTGGTTTTTGCCTTGTTCTGTTTTTAAGGGAACTTTGTCTCCTTTGTTCTGTAACTCCATCGAAGAGTTACTGGAACACCCTGGACCTCCAATAATGTTGAGTTATAAAAATCTTACAATTGAAAAACATGCAAGATATGTTACTATGAAATACTAAAGTTAGTTTGTCGTTAACAGAGCCACAGTGTTAGCTAGTTCTATTTGTTACTCAGTGCATATTAAACAATGAGATCATCTGATAATGTAGCCTATGCAAATAAAATAAGATCAACTGAATTACAAATGAATAGCTCAAAAAGAATCATAGCACAAAAGGATTTCATGGAATAGTATACTCATTAACAACCTCTTGGCTTTTATTGTATTTTTTGATGTTCTATAAGACATTTTTGCTATTGCAAACTTAAAGCCTTCAATTCTCAAGCAGTTCTTCTTATTAGATATACAATTAAGTATTTCCCAGGGACATATGAACTTAATTTGGAAAGATATGATTTGAGCTATAAGGCCTAATCTCCTTGCTTCTGCTGTATAAATATGTGTATACAACTAATTAAGGACTTAATCATTTGAATTACATAAAAATAAATAATACTCTTGAAAGCACACAAGAGGGAGTACCTAGTACTGTACTGTCTATCTCTCATTCTAAGGTGAATGAGACACCATACAACAGTTTTCCTATTTAGAAAACTAAAGGAATTCAAACAAATACAATCCAATTAAATCATCATAGCTCTTGCAATTCATGTGTGGGATTCAAGATCATAGCAAATACTGTACAGGTCATCAGTGCAGAAATCAAGATTTGATCTATTCTCATCTATAAGTATTTAGAATTCTACATAAAATGTATGTGCTCACTCAGTAAGCAGTGCCAGTAAATGTGATCTAATTAGTGAAAGAAAATAGAGACCCATGACATTATTGTAGCATCAGAAGGAGGCTTTATTTTCCAAATGGCATAGATCCTACAGTGTAACTCAAATTCCTCATTCCCAAGAAATCTCTAGGTTCTAGAATTTTTATTGTTCATTAAACCTAGTTTTAAAATGATCATGAGTAATTCATGTTTCTGGTTTTTAAAAGTCCAACTGACCAATAGATTTTTTTCCTTCTCCAGTCCCCTACCCACAAGCATGCATTCACAATTAAAACATATTTTCCATAACTAGTTATTTCACATCCTATAAAATCTTTTTCAGTGTGTATAGATTGCTCTTATTTAAACAATTGCATTCATATATTCTACTGGGAAAGTGTGCCATAATTTGTTACCTCAAAATTTCTTTCAATGTGGCATTGATGTGTTTACATAGGAATAATTTTCAAATGGCCCAGAGCAGTGTAAAATTCAAATAAAAACTTTCATGTTTCTCAAACCAGTGTTGAAATTTCTTAGCTCTTGTGATGTTTACTAAGCTATCTAAAAGTGTGTAGGCTTTCACGAATTTGCTAACCTTTTAAGATATTTGTTGATACCCTGCTATGAATTAAAACACACCTGAATATCTCTTTACATGTAACTTATTAGTGATTTTATTGTCTCATGTTTTCTTGAATTATTTTAAAATGTCTTTGTATGTATTCTATTTGCAAGACTGACTGACATATATTCCATCTACTGGTGCAGTCTCCAAACGCTTACAACAACCATGGCTGGGCCAGGCTTCAGCCAGGAGCCAGAAGCTCCATCCTAGTCTCCCACATGGATGTCGGGGACCCAAGCCACTGTCGCCACTGTCCACTCCTTTCTGCATGCATTAATAGAAGCCGGGCTGGAAGAGGAGTAACCCAGAAACTAACTCGCACTTTATATGGAGTGCTAAATGCCCAGGTGCAGGTTAACCATATGTTCCAGAACACCCAACCCTCAAATGCTTCTTGAATAATCAATTGAACGCAGGCCTTATTATCCATATAAAATATTCTGCAACAACTTTCAGCATTTTCTCCTCCATCCCCAATATTTGCACTTCTTACTGAACTGTTTCCATGAATATACACTACTGCTGTCTTAAATGCTGTTCTTGTCCACATTTTTAACTCCTACCATCTCTGCTTTGTAGAAAAACTCCTTTGAAGAAGTTGACTATGCACGTGGTCTCCCATTTCTGTCTTCCTTGGCAATGTATCTGTAATCAGAGTCAGACATAGAATCCATCTGTTCCTAAGCATTTATTTTAACGTAAAGTACAATTCTGCATGTTAAGGAATGTATGTGTTCTTGTAGTTTATGATTGCTGATTTATTTGAAATTATTGAATTTTCATCTTGATCAAAAGGAATATATGCTTTTAAAGGAATGTTTATTCATATCTATTATTTCTGATTTACGTAGATTGACTTTAAATGAAACTTCCCGTGTTTTGCACTTAACATTCCTCGGTGTTCCCTTAATTTCCCTTCTTTGACTTCTCTTACAATAAATTTTATTGACGTTCAGTTTCCTTACTCTCCTAGTTTGAATGCTATGTTTTGTATACACACACACAGAATATTGTTTTTCCTTAAAGTTTTGCAAAGATATACATGTCTTTTTCACTAAATTAAGGCATTGCTTTAATTTGCTTTTCAACTTTTCTAGTTCCTGTATTGTCAATATCTAAAAGTTTGATTCCAGTTTCCCTGTAGATACATCAAACTGGATTGTTCTAATTATAGTGATGCTTTCAAGCAACCATAATAGGCATTTAGTTATGGATTATCAATATATGTGGTGGTTTGTTTACTTGTTCCTGTAACTCACCACTTTCTTCTATCGGACTTTCAAAATTTTCTTTTTGGAAGATACTCTTAAATTCTATGAGAAGATCTTTTATTAGACTTTACATATTAGTGATCAAGAAGTGCTTGTCTGTATGAGCTTGGGTTGTTTGTTTTAACACAATTGTCTCTACTTATTCCACATTATTGTAAATGACAAGATTCCATCCTTTATGGATGAGGAGCAGTCCTTTACACATATGTAGCCCATTTTCTTCAACCATCCATTAGAACATGGTCCCTTAGGTTGTTCTTATTTCTGGGCTATAGTTAACATGGGAGTGCAGATATCTCTTCAACTAGTTTCATTTCCCTTAGATAAAGGTGTAGTAGTGGAATTGCTGCATTAGAGAGTTCTGTTTTGTTTTTTATGAGGAAATCCCATGCTGTTTTCCATAATCCTGTACTAACTTGTATTTCTACCAATTGTAAAAAATTTTCCACTTCTCAACATCTTCACCAAAACTTACTATCTTTCTGCCTTTTTTATAACAGCCAGTCCAACTGAAGGGAGATGATATTTCATTGTAGCTTTGATTCGTTTTTTCCTGATTAATCATTTTTTCATGTACCTCTTGGCCATTTGTATGTCTTTCACTGAGAAATATTTTAGATTTACTGCCCACTTTTAATTGGATTGTTTTTGTTACTGAGTTCTTATCCTTATATTGTAGATATTAACCCCTCATCAAATGTTTAGATTGCAAATGTTTTGTCCCATTCTTTGGGTTGACTATTCACTCTTGATTGATCTTCCTATTCTGTGAAGGTACGTTAGTCTGATGAAATCCCATTTACTTATTTGGGCTTTTGATACTGGTGCTTCTGTGTTCTTATTTGTCCATTTCAGTGGTCTAAAATATTTCCCCTCTGTCGTCTTCTAGTTTTAAAATTCCAGTTCTTGCAGTTAGGTCTTTAATCCATTGTGAGTTGTTTTGTAGATGGAGATAGGGGACTATGTTCATTCTGCTGCAGGTGCATTTCCTTGTTCTGGGATGTCTAGCCCTGTGCTCACTTTCTTGCCTCATTTCCCAGCAGGTGGAGTCTTCTTCCTTGCTGTGATCTTGAGCTTGGGAGGGGGGTGCTGGAGGCTGTCCTTTACCTGCCTGGCTAATGTGGTGCCAGAATCTCAGTCCACAGTCATAGTGACTAGGGTCTAGTACTGTGTGGCTTTTCTCAAAACAGGGCTTTGTGATGGTGTGCCTGCTATTAAGGCCTGTACTTAATTTCCTTGCTGTCGCCCATCTGCCTGGTGTTGGGGGAACCCCTTCCTTGGCGTCTTAAATTTGTCTTATAATAAAAGCAGGCACTGTTGCATCTCAATTGGCTTTTCAAGCTCTTATAAAACTAGATCGATTCATGAATAGTTCATGCATTTCTTACTCAGCTGCTACCTTGCTCTGCTTTTTTGTTTTCAAGATACGATATGAGTGGCTTCACATTTGAAATCATAGAAAACATAGGCAACATCTGAATATAATTTGTGGCGTTTGTAGTTTATAAAAACATTCAAAGATAGAAATGCATCTTTTTGCTATGACAATTTTTCAATATCAAGTACACTGAATACTCTGAGTAAATTTCCTACTTAATGTGTAGTTCACTAAACTATGCAAGATGTGGTAGACAATCCATCTCTTCTAAAGGAGCTAAATGGCCTTAAAAGATTTCAAGATATCAATGCCTTTTTTTGAAAGATAACCCTTCTGTCTTCATCCCCTGAAAAAGCAGCTAAGGAAACTGCTAAATCACTTCTCTTACCCCAGCCCCACCCCCAAAACATTGCTTAGTTCTCTGTGTCTCTGCAAACATTAATCCATTAATCATTCTCCCCCCTCTACCTGGTTTAACAAACAGAGGAAATTGACCTTGTTTCAATCACTTGAATCACCAATTCATCTTACATCCTCTGGAAATGCCTACAGCTACATAAGACTCTTCTTTTGTCTAGGATAAATTCTTTTCAGTTCTTAAAACTTTTTTCCCTTATTTCTAATACTACGTTCTATATTCCCTTCATGCAAAGATTCTACTTATATATTAACATATTGCTAAATACATTGTATTCCATATGATTATCTGTTTATTGATCTGAATACAGACAATATTACACATATCTTAAAAGGCCCGACACAGTCCTCACATTTGCCTAATTGCTTTTCTTATTAGAAGTCACCTCCTCTACACAAAGCATGGAAGCTAAAGTATTATTAGCTGTACGTATTTTAAACTCCTGGATATTCAGATTTTATTAAGTCTCATCTCACACCTTCACTTTTCCCCATCTTCCTATTTTTAATCTTTTTACATGAGCCATGTATTTCTTCCTTCCTTTCAGTTTATTGTAACACTTAGCAGGAAACAAATACACTAATTAACATTTCTAGTGCTTTTTAACTCCCTTTTAATGGTTAGTTATCATGGTTACAACCATGGAATGATGATTTTTTCCCTAAAAATGTCTGTGAATGTTAGGAAGATATCCAAGTGGTGGTATGTTGACATCTTTGTGGGTGAGAGAGATTAAGTATTGAAACAAAGAGTCATTGTTTTAATTCACACAAGGCATTATTTAGGCAAATAGAAGAAATAAATTCAGATGCTTGAAGTACAGTACTCAGGAGATTACTACAGTAATAATTTCATTAAAAGTAAAAATGAGCTCATTTAATTGAATTATATGTAATTGCTAATCAATTAGAAACACTTCCAGAAAGGTTATGGTATTCTTAAATTTCAGGTTAGATATGTCTCAAGGGAGATAAAGCTCATTCACAATTCTATATTTTGAAAAAATATAATTTGGATTATAGAGATGTTAATATTTTAAAAGAAACATTGAAAATAGGGTATATAAAATAGACTATTGCAGTAATTTTGAATGTAGTTTATATTCAATTAATGTACTCTTATGTCATCTAATTCAAACTAAAACTTAATATTTCTATATAGGATTATTTGTATGTATATGAAAATCACATTGTCTCTCAAAGCCTAAGACTGGGCTACAGTCCACTGTCCTTGTCACAAATTTGAGCCCCATATCCTATGTTAACACCTCAAATATTACTGTATAGGAATTGTACAGCCTTTGACAGTTAAGTCTCTGTATACCTGTTTCTTGATCTAAGAATGAGGCTAGTAATAGTAAATGCTTAGCTGTTTTGAGAATTAATCTGCACAAAGTCCTTAGACAGTGACTTGGAATTGAACTATATGCAGCAACTCTGAGTAGCTACTGCTTTCGTTATTTAGTAAACCTATTTTTCTCTCTATCTACTTACACATTTCCCTTTTTACCTCAGTCTAGAGGGCAACTGATCATTTGAGGCTGCAAGTGCAACCAGTAATGGCCCTCTTAATTCTTACCTGCGTATCACGTTAACAAGACAGCATCTTCTGTGACTCTACTGTGTATGTGTAGCTCTGACACAAGGAAAAAATTTTAAAACGTGACTTACCACTACAGGCTTTGAAGTTTTGTTTTTTTTTTTTTTCCTCTCTATTTTTTCTTATGCTGTGTGTGTGTGTTTGGGGGCAGGGGGTGTTCTGTTCTTAGTACTTAAAGCCATCTTTAACAGATACCCCTCCCTGATACATACACACACACACACACACACACACACACACACATTACTCTTGTCTTCCATTCTCTCTTGAGAATCACTACCTCTCCAATGCATGTGAAAAATGGTGGATAACTAAAAGGTCAATACTTTGTCTGGAACAAAAAGAATCAGAGCCAAACTAGGTTTGCTTCTTAGTTTTCATGTCATGAAAGACTGATTCTTTGACTCTGTGTTAGGCTGTGAGAAAAATTTAAAGGATTGTCCTACCTTTCAGTCTCTGTATGGTGAAACTAAGAGTAAGATTGATATATTGTGAGATGGAGACAGATGGAAAGAAAAAGTGAAGTAAAAGATATGAGTATGAAGAGAAACTGCATGAGTTCTTTACAATAAAATTGCTGGGCTTTAGTGTGTATGTGTGTGTATGACAGAGTGATCAAGAGAGTTGATAAACTCTATGTATTTGTTTAATTAAAAAATGAGAATTTGCTATAATTGTAGTTTCATGGAAAGATCTATCATCAGATATCTCTCTGCTGATATTTATTTTTAAAAAGCATCATACCTTAGTCCAAGTCAGAAGAAACTTGAGTCAAGATGTTCTATATATGAAAACAATCTCCTTTTTTAACTTTTATTTAATGAATATAAGTTTCCAAAGTACAGCTTATGGATTACAATGGCTCCCCCCCCCCATAACTTCCCTCCCACCCGCAACCCTCCTCTTTCCCGCTCCCTCTCCCCTTCCATTCACATCAAGATTCATTTTCAGTTCTCTTTATATACAGAAGGTCAGTTTAGCATATATTAAGTAGAGATTTCAACAGTTTACACCCACATAGAAACACAAAGTGAAAAATACTGTTTGAGTACTAGTTATAGCATTAAATCACAATGTACAACACATTAAGGACAGAGATCCTACATGAGGAGTAAGTGCACAGTGACTCCTGTTGTTGACTTAACAAATGGAGACTCCTGTTTATGGCATCAGTAATCACCCTAGGCTCTTGTCATGAGTGCCAAGGCTATGGAAGCCTTTTGAGTTCACTGAATTCAATCTTATTTCGACAAGGCCATAGTCAAAGTGGAAGTTCTCTCCTCCCTTCAGAGAAAGGTACCTCCCTCTTTGACCTGTTCTTTCCACTGGGATCTCACTTGCGGAGATCTTTCATTTAGGTCATTTTTTTTTTTCCAGAGTGTCTTGGCTTTCCATGCCTGAAATATTCTCATGGGCTTTTTAGCCAGATCCGCATGCCTTAAGGGCTGATTCTGAGGCCAGAGTGCTGTTTAGGACATCTGCCATTCTATGAGCCTGCTGTGTATCTTGCTTCCCATGTTGGATCGTTCTCTCCTTTTTTTATTCTATCGGTGTTTAAATTTTAACTGAAAAGTGTTCCCTGTTAGGAATTTGGAAAACATTATGCTGAGTGAAATAAGCCAGTCCCAAAGGGACAAATATCATATGTTCTCCCTGATCGGTGACAACTAACTGAGCACCAAAAAGGAAACCTGTTAAAGTGAAATGAACACTATGAGAAATGGTGACTTGATCAGCCCTTGCCCTGACTGTTCATGAACAACTTAATACGTTATCCCTCTTTGTATTTTGTTTGTTTCTACTTAACACTTTTGGTTGAATACTGTAATCAATATACAGTTATTCTTAAGTGTTGAAACTTAACTGAAAAGTGATCATTGTTATATGAGTGGGAATAAGAGGGAAGAGATGTGCAGTTTGGGACGTGTTCAAGCTGACTTGCCCCAAATGGTAGAGTTAGAAACGTGCCAGGGGATTCCAATTTAATCCCATCAAGGTGGTACGTACCAATGCCATATCACTAGTCCAAGTGATCTATTTCTGTTCACAATTGATCATAATGATAGGACTAAGAGTCAAGGGATCACAAACAAGACTAGTGAAAACAATCTTGACTCATCACGGGTAGGCTGCATTATTGTATGGAATAAAATGACAATGCGAGATAGCTTTTTATTGAAACCTTACTGTGTTACTGTTATACAATTGCTATTTCTTTAACATTAAAAATAACATTGCTTAAAGCATCATTTACCATGTTAAATACTCTAATTTGCAAAGATTTCAACATGTCTATGCCATAGACTAATGCAAAAATAATGCCAACATATTTTGAAAATGTTTAATATGCAACTTAAATTTATTTCCAATAACCCTGAAGTTGACTTAGAGTTTAAAAAGTTGTAATGTTACCAAAGGAGAGACAATTTGTAGAGAAAAGTGTTAAAGCAGCCACATTCAACCCCTCCTTTGTCTGAGACCTCAGAAACTGTGAATGTTGTATAAGTGCATGATAAATATTCCATTTTTTGTAGAGAAGCTCTTGATAAATCTAAAATACCTAAGAGATTCATCTGGTAAAACTCAGACAAGAAAGTTTTATTACAAATAAGGATGATTAAAAAGTTAAAATATGAGATGTGTGTATGATGAAATGTATGATACTTTCATCACAAAGATTCATCATTTTGTCTTTTTGTCTGTTTAATATTTTTATTTTATTACCATTTACACTCTGAATAGTGAGACCTGACGATACAGAAGAAAATGTTCAGCACGCATTTCACAAATAAAGTACTTCATTCTGTTTATCATTCCTTTTTATAAAAATGTCAGTTTGTAGTGATAAAATACTGCATATCAAAATAGAATTAAATGTTTTATATAATAGGAGAAATAAAATTATAGCAATATGAAGCAGATTTAGGAGAACAGCTTCATGATGAAATTGTATCCTCAGATACTTTTAAAACAAATATTTATATAAAAGCTAAATTTTTCTAAAAAGCTATAGTAGAGAAGTACTCCCCATCCACCACCTACGTTTCACCATTAATTTTCTTTGAAATATAATTTATTTTATATGACAGTTTTAGATTCACCTAAAAATCTTGAAAGTAATAGAAGACTCACATGTACCTCATATTCTCTTATCTTACATTTACATGGTACCCATTCCATTCATTGATGAATAATGATACTTTGTTGTTAAACTCTAAAGTGCATTCAGATATACTTAACTTTTACCTAATGTGCTTTCTCTTTTCCATGACTCCCTCTGGGACAGCACATTATATTCATCTGTTATGTCCTCTAAGGCTTATCCTCTTGGCTAAGACAATACCTTAGGCATCCTTTGAGTTTGATCTTGACAGCTTTAAGAATTGCTGGTCAGATACAGAATGTCCTTCTATTGGACCTGTCTAAAGTTTTTTTCTAAGGATTAAACTAGGGATTGCTAATATGCTATTTTCATTGTATGGTATTAAGGGTGTATGCTGTCAACATTAGTTATTACTGTTAAGTTTGACCTTGATCATCTTGTCGAGGTGGTAAATGCCAAGTTTCTACACTGTTACGTTATTCTTGTCTTCTGCCTGACTATAAGCTCAAGAAAATTACTATGGACAGCCCACATTTAAAGGTTAGGGAGTAATGGTTGAACTCCTGGAGGGTATAGTGTAGACATAAATTATTTGAAATTCTTCTGTACAGAATATCTGATCTGTCTTCATTTTTATACAATCTTATCAATTTACTCATAAGTATTTGTGAAATGATTTATATATATAAATTAATAGTCACGTAGACTTGTTCATGTGCTGGATAACATTAACTCATTTCCTAATGTTGAAACAGCATTTTATAATTGAATGCATCCCCGTTGTTCCTGATGTATAATTATTTTAGACGATGCTGGGTAATTTGATAATCTAATTTTAATAACATAATCTTGGTGGACCCTGTACATATATATTACCTACATATACTTTTAAGTATTTCAAATCCCTTTGTTATTTTAAAGAAACCTTAATTAAACAGCAGAAAATTCAAATTAAAATAGAAATTTAGATGTGTTTAAGTTGAAAGTCTTAGTTATAAGATATCTCAGATGTTCATTCTAAGGATAGTAAAAGCAATTATGGAATACATTAAGGATGGAATCGTTAGACAAATCTTATGTCTTCATTTAGACATTTTCCAACTTCCCTTCCCCTTACTTTTTAAACATTTCTTAGTAAATTTATTATAGCATTATCACATCCGAATAACGCTTTCAATCTAGGTATATATGTCAGTTTTTTTAGTTGCTCAGATAGCTCAGTTTTTAATTAGCTGAATTTTTGTATTCAGCTATATTTATCAAGTACAACATATATGTGTTGCCAACCCTGATCTCTTTTGTAGTTAACACACCTAATTTTAACATTTTATAATGGGAGAATATCCGAGTATGTAGCCTACACATTCCATCAGTCAGAACTTTTCGGTCATCATTGCAGAGTTCGCAAGCATATAAATGGCCTTAGAAGTTTGAGGCTCTGCTGACTGGCTCACCTTTTTACCCTGCCATTTATAACTAAAATAGTTCTTTCCTTAAAGAACTAAAGTTTGTGATGTGCCTATAAAGTTTGATATAGCACAAGTGATCAAGTCTATGTGATTATGTCATTTCCTTTTTAAAATATTTTTATTTATTCAATAGGTAGAGTTACAGAGACAGAAAGGTCTTCCCTTGGTTAGTTCACTCCCCAAATGGCCGCCACGGCCGGCGCTGTGCCGATCTGAAGCCAGGAGCCAGGTGCCTCCTCCTGGTCTCCCATGGGGTGCAGGGCCCAAGCACTTGGGCCATCCTCCACTGCCTTCCCGGGCCACAGCAGAGAGCTGGACTGGAAGAGGAGCAACCGGGACAAGACCCTGGTGCCCATATGGGATGCCAGTGCTGCAGTCAAAGGACTAACCAAGTGAGCCATGACGCTGGCCCCTGATTATGTCATTTCTACCTTGTCCTCTCTGTTTCAACTTGGAATTTTTATTTTTCAAATGATATTTTGTCCTTGATCTGATTATTTGGATCTACAATCTGCATTTTCATCTAACATTTTTATTCTTTATATTCTGCCTTATATAAATTATTTTATCATAATTACACTTTTTATTCATAATATTTATATAAGGTGAACACATTTCATGTATTTTATATACACAGATTTAGCAGCATAGTGATACTTCCTAATCTACCCTCCCTCTTTCCTATAATCCCACTCTCCCTTCTCCATCCTTTCATATTCTTTTACTTTTTACAATGACACACTTTCAGTTTGTCTTAAAATCATAAGATTAACCCTATAATAAGTAAAGAATTTAACAAATAATAAGAAAAAACATTGTTCTTCAACAGTAGAGACAAGTACTGTAAATCAATTCTCAAAATGTCATTTTCAATTATACATTACATTTCTTATACTGTTAGTCACCACAGATCAGGGAAATCATATGATATTTGTCTTTCGGGGGATGACTTATTTTCTTAGTATAATAGTTTTCAGTTATATCTATTTTATTGTGAAAGACATGATTTCAAGCTTAAAGGTGTGTAGTATTCCATGGGGTATATATACACCACATTTTTTTATTTAGTCATCTGTTGATAGATATCTGGTTTCATTCCATACCATAGGTATTATGAACTGAGCTGCAATAAACATGGGGGTACAAATGACTCTTTCGTATGTTCCTCTCCTTTTGTTTGGGTAAATTCCCAGGGTTGGATGGCAGAATCTTATGGTACATCTATCTTGATTTCTGAGGAATCTCCATACTGTCTCCACAATGGTTGTACTAGCTCTCATTCTCACCAAAAGTGAATTAGGAAACCTTTTTCTCCTCACCCTCACCAGCATTTATTGTCTTTTGATTTTGTATGGGAGCCATTGTGGTTTTTATTTGTATTTCCCTAATGGCTAGTGATCCTGAACATCTTTTTATGTGTCGGTCATTTAAATTTTATCTTTAGAGAGGTGCCTATTCAAGTACTTTCCCCATTTCTTAACTGGATTTTTTTTCATTGAGTTTCTTGAGCTCTTCATATACCTGGATATTAAACATTTATCAGTTGCATACTTTACAAATATTTTCTCTCATTCTGTCAGTTACCTCTTTTTATTGAGTGTTTCCTTTGCAGTACAGAAGCTTCTCAGCTTGATATAATCCCATTTGTCTATTTTGGCTTTACTTGCCAATGTTTCTGAGGTCTTTTCCAAGAAATCTTTGGCTATACCAATGTCTTAGTTTCCCCACTGTTCTCCTCTAGTCATTTGATGGGATCAGGTCATAGTTTTAAGTCCTTGATCCATATTGAATTGATCTTTGTATAAGATAGTAGTCTTGTTTCATGCTTCTGCATTTTCCCAGCACCAATTGTTGAAGAGACTGTCCTTGCTCCAGGGATTGTTTTAGCTCCTTTGTCAAATATTAGTTGGTTGCAGATGCATGGATTGAATTTTGGGGTTTCTATTCTGTTCATTTGATCTACATTTCTATTTTTGTGCCAGTACCAAACTGTTTTGATTTCAAGAAACATACTACAGGGCAGTTGTAATGTTGTATTGCATTAATTCTAGTCTGGTTTTTGTTGTTTAAGAGTGCTTTTTCTATTTAGTTTCACGCTTCCATTTGAAATTTAGCATCTTTTCTTTCCAAATCTGAGAAAAATGTTCTTGGTATTTTTTTTTATTTAAAAGAACACACTTTTCTATTTTTCAAGTAGATGAAATTAGAGAAGTACCTTTAATCTACTGGTTCACTCCCAAATGCCCTCAATAACCAGCACTCAGCCAAGCTGAAGTAAGGAGTGAGGAACTCAATCCAGGTCTCCCACAAAAGGGGCAAGTATTTGAGCAATCATTTGCTGCCCTCTGGGGTACATTCAATGGAATCTGAATCAGAATTGGAGCTACTCAAGCTTGTATCAGGACTCCAATATGGAACACATGTGTCAGAAATGGCAGCTTATCCCACTATGACACAAGGGTCCACCTGTATTACAAAATTTTCCATCTTCATGGGGCTGGCACCATGGCTCACTTGGTTAATATTCCACCTGTGGTGCTGACATCCCATATAGGTACCTGGTTCTAGTCCCAGTTGCTCCTCTTCTAGTCCAGCTCTCTGCTGTGGCCCGAGAAGGCAGTGGAGGATGGCCCAAGTGCTTGGGCCCTTCACCCGCATGGGACACCAGGAAGAAGCACCTGCTCCTGGCTTCAGACTGACGCAGCGCCAGCCGTAGTGGCCACTGAGGAGTAAACTAATGGAAGGGAGACCTTTCTCCCTGTCTCTCTCTCTCACTGTCTATAACCTGTCAAATTAAAATTTCCATCTTCAAATCATTTGTGAAGAAACCTGCATCTGTGTGAGCATCATACATTGTGCATAATATGATCCTTGCTTTTATTTACATGAATTAGTTTGCAAAGCTGCCTTTTATCTTTTGGTTTTTGGCCTGCAGTAGCAGCCTCAACAAGATCTTTTGCTCTGATTTATCTTGACCAAATTCCCACTATATCTTGATGACTTGTCTTCCCTGCTTCAGTACTGTTTAAAAGCTAATTATTTCCTCTGTTAGCTTCTTTTCTGTAGTCTAAGAGCATGACTAGTAAAGAAGATAGCTCTAGGGAAGCAGTGTGTAATCTCTTTCAAAACACCTGAACTCTGCCTTGGTTTCTGCTATGATATTTTATGTCTGTGTGCTGTGTCCCTGATACTTGCTGTAGAACCTGGTGCATTCTAAGTTCTCAGTAAATGACTATTGAATGAAAGAATGAATGTCTTAGGCAAGAGTACTTGCCACATAATTAGATGATTATTACCACACTGCTACAGATTGTTTTCCCATTTCATTATGTAATTTGAAACTCACACTTCAATTAGAATTAGAGAATGTGTGCAATGTGCATAAAGCATCTCAAAATTGGCCACTGTTGCATTCACTACTATTCTATTAGTGTCAGCAAGTCACAAGTATGAGCCTGAAATTGGAAAAGAAATATGTATGCTTCATATGGGGAAGCACGGCAAATGATGGGAGGAGGGATATACTGAAAGTACAGGGAAGAAATATTCAGGAGCAAAAACTCAATATACCTCAAGCAGCTCTCTTCCTTTAGTATGGACAGCCCTTTCTAGAACTCACTTATCTCAATGGGTGTAAGAAAAGGATGCAACCTCAGAACCTCTTTTAATATTTGAAGCTAATCAACTAACAAAGGATGCTGGAGAGGATATGGGGGGGGAAAAGGGACACTAATCCACTGTTGGTGGGAATGTAAACTGGTAAAGCCACTATGGAAGATAGTTTGGAAATGCCTCAGAAACCTGAATATAGCCATGCCACATGACCCTGCCATCCCACTCCTTGGAAATTACCCAAAGGAAATTAAATTGGCAAATAAAAGAGCTGTCTGCACTTCAATGTTTATTGCAGCTCAATTCACAACAGCTAAGACATGGAATCAACCTAAATGCCCATAAATAGAAGACTGGATAAAGAAATTCTCCCTGCTCCATTGCCTTGGCAGCTCATGACAAGAGCCTCGGGTGATTACTGATGTCATACATAGGAGTGTCAATTGTTACATCAATGGGAGTCACTGTGCACCTACTCCCCACATAGGATCTCTGTCCTTAATGTGTTGTATAATGTGAATTAACGGTAAAACTACTCAAACTATACATTGTGTGTCTGTGTGGGTGCAGTCTGTTGAAACTTTACTTAGTATATACTAAATTGATCTTCTGTATATAAAGATAATTGAAAATGAATCTTGATGAAGAATGAGATGGGAGATGGAGTGGGAGATGGGATGGTTGTGGGTTGGAGGGAGGTTATGGGGGAAAAGCCACTATAATCCAAAAGTTATACTTTGGAAATTTATATTTATTAAATAAAAGTTGAAAAAAGAAATATATACTATGAATAAGGTATTCATACAATTCCAATTTTTTTCACCCATATAAATTTCTTTTTATTCAAAAAAAAAATCTGACTCCTGTTTGTCCAGCCACTCACATTTGGATTTATAGGATTTGATAATCTTCAGTGCCAATATTATTGAAAGTTATTTTTTATTTGTTATTTTCCAGAGTCATGTTACTTTAATTAGCAGCCATATACAAAATTTTATGATATTTATATGTTAGAGCACTGGACAAAACGGTTTGATAATGTTGGGTTATGCCATTTTTACACTATTTGTTCTAGCACAAATTTTGGCCAAATCAATTCAATTTGTATCCTCATATTTTTGAATTGGTTCTCCAAATATTACAGTGGAATATGCAATACAGCTTTATTAGTTGCCTACTGTTACATATTTACAGTTATGCTAAATTCTATATGGTTAGTATGCTGAATTCTATATTGTTACTGTTAATTTATTTCTGATTTTTATTTCTCAACAAAATGTTTTATTTGTACTCTGAAAAGTTTGTGGACAAAGATACTTTCCAATTTTTGAAACTTTATTTTCAAATTTACATACATGTTTATTTAAGACATTCCATTTTTCTACTTAGAGTGCTTATAAAGTACAACAGAACATCCTTCCCCTGTGTACATGTTCCTTTTAAATTTTAAAACGAGCTTTCCCCTTGTATTGTTTTCAAAACCATTAAAATTTACTTTAAGATCTTATGTTATCAAAATTCACTTCAAATTAGTGTACATTTAGGAATATGGCATTCGCCTATTCTGTTTTGTAATCTTCAAGGAAACTCATCTTGTTGGACATGTATTAGATAATCTTTTTGAAAAATTCATTTATTTGAAAGTCAGAGTTAGAAAAGGAAAGGGATGGGAATGATAGAACTTTCACCGGCTGGTTCACTCTCCAAATAAACACAATATCCAGGGTTGGTCCAGGCAGAATCCAGGAGCCTTGGACTCCGTCTGGGTCTCTTAAGAGGATGGCAGGGGCCCAAGTTCCCAGGCCATCTTCCACTGCTTCCCCAGGTGCATTAGCAGGGAGTTGGATTGGAAGTGTAGCAGCCAGTTCACAAACTCATAGGATGCTAGTATCTCAGACTGCAGATTAACCCCCTATGCCACAATTCTAACCCCATACTTTAGGTAATTTCCCATTCAGATTTTAAAATCTTACTACTTAGGTGTTGGGAAAAGAGGGAGGGCGTGGACAGAGATCCCTAACGGGTACCAAAACTCAATAGGGTTAACACAATGGGTTCTAGTATTTTGTAGCACAGTGGGGTACCTTTGGCTAAAAATGATCTCTTTTATTCTGTATAACAAGCTAAAAATAAGAGCAGGTAGGCTACACACACACATACATGAAGATGGCAAGGCTAGTTGCTTCATGTGATTGTTTTAAGCTGTGTGTATGTATTAAAATGTTTGTACTCCATTAATATGTGAAAGTATCGTATTTATCATGTTCTCTAATCCAGCTTAGGTTAAAAGGCCATTTCTGAGAAACGGGCAGTAGCTATACCCTGCTGGCACCTGGATTGTGAATATCTCACTCCAGAATTATGACTAATGAATTTGCTTATTAAGTTTTATTCATTATTAACTAGAGGAAATCCCAGGGCTTGCATGTAAACAGCATTCCACAAAATGGAAACAGTAGAGAAATTACTCTATTAAACCTATTAGATTTGATTCCTAACCCAATTCATCTCATAATTTAGTATAATGCTACAGATATGCATAGGATTGCATTTACTCCAGGGTGACCTTTAAGCAATGAAAAAGTTTGACATTTGACTAGTCACTTGTAAAAAAAAAAATAACTAAAATGGCATCATATCAATATATAAAAGAGCCTAGAAGAAAATGCTTTATTTTTAATTGGTTCTGATGTCTCATACATAAATCCAGAATGTCAATAACATAAAGTGGCCTTTTTAGCAAGTTATCGTTAACTGAACTTGTGAGAGATAAGGTTCATAATCCTTAAAAAGCAATATCATAGTGTTCAAAATTAGGAAATCATGGCTGTGACCCAACTGAAGATATAAGTGGATATCCGTTTTGTAGAAGTCCAAACCCCAGGTTTGCCTGCCCAGTCCGACTAATCAATCGCTGGCACTGGCATGGTGGAAGTAGGCATTTGTTTTGCAAAGTATATGGGCAACTATCTCAATTTTCAGAGTCCTCAGGGGGTTGAAGTAATAGTTGAGAGACAAATTTAGCTCCTGCACAGGTCTCTGGTTATTCCAAAGTGTGTGGACTGCATTGGATGGGTCAGCAGTGGCCACCATGTTCTTTCTGGAGTCTTGATGAAGATAAAATTAGGCTTGGGTCAGTCTGATTACTACTTTTTTCTCATGACTTGGGGTTCCTGTTGGGGTAGGGGAACCTCTGGTGAAGACCTGATATCAAGATTTTACTTGCAGAGAAGAGAAATGACCTCATGAGTCTTGTGATATGGGACTCTGGGCTCAGCTGGACCTAACGTTCAACTTCTTCAACTTAGTGGGTTAATCACAGGATTAGGTTGATTTGCAACATGAAAATAGGGTAAAGAAACTCTAAGGGAAGGACATTGAGAGACTAAGTGAGACTAACACCTGATAATATCTACATCAAAGATATTGTGCCAGGGCTGTTTGATTTAGCTTTTAATATATGTATTACTTAATGAACTTGCACATGATGTAATTTATACCACATACTAACAACTTTGATCCCATTTTTCATTCTTTAGATACAGGAATATGTGTGAATAAACTAATTTAATATAGAAAAAGTTCAGTGATCTCAGCTAAACTCCATTATTTTCCCCAACCTTAAATAATAACATGGTTTTCTATTTTTCTACAGTTAGGTATATACAAAACATAAGTACACATGCTTGGGTGTTTTTATAATTATCAGAATATTTTGTGTAGGAGTAGGATGCAGAGGAATAAATTTCAGCATCTTAAACATGTAACTTTGCAATTTGTTTTTAAATTAACTTTATAAAATGAAAAGTTATATCCTATTTTGATTCATGATGAGCATATAGACAATGAGATAGAGATATAAAGAGGAGAGAAAGTACTCTATATAGAGAATTACTCTAATTGTTAATTTTTTTTTGACAGAGTTGGCCAGTGAGAGAGAGACTGAGAAAAGTCTTCCTTCCATTGGTTCACCCCCCCCAAAATGGCCGCTATGGCCGGTGCGCTGCACCGATCCGAAGCCAGGAGCCAGGTGCTTCTCCTGGTCTCCCATGAGGGTGCAGGGCCCAAGCACTTGAGCCATGCTCCACTGCCTTCCCGGGCCACAGCAGAGAGCTGGACTGGAAGAGGAGCAACCAGGGACTGGAAGAGGAGCAACCAGGACAGAATCTGGCGCTCCAACCGGGTCTAGAACCCGGAGTGCTGGCACCACAGGCAGAGGATTAGCCAAGTGAGCCATGGCGCCAGCCTAATTATTAAATTTCAAAATCAGTTTATTCAAACTTTTTGCCACTATGTCACAATATCATGTTACATATGTGTGTCTACAAATACATGGTTACTATCCCTGTTATAAAATATGTTCATGAGAATGACAAAGTGCTGAACTACATGGTAAGCCAGAACTTTCTAGAAAAGTGATAATGGTTCATCTTTCCAAAAGCTACAGTTGAGAGTTGCTCTTCACAATCTGGCCCATGTTCTTACTCTCTGATGGTCATGCCCTGGGATATTTAAACTAAGATGCATTTCTCCTAAAGGTACTTCCACTGACTCATTATGTTTTAGACGTTCTTCATCTTTTGCCTGCCTAGGTTACAGAATAGTGGCACACAAACTGAGGGAGTTTGCCTCCAGCAGCACTAATGCTTCACACTTGCTTATCAAGTAAAAGTTACTCCCAAAGACATTGTCATCCAACAACATTAGCAAATTCATAACTTATGATGAAGGCAGTATTATAGTGCTAAAATAAGTCTTAACAAAACAAATATGTTAAACAAGAATCAAATACTTTTCCTTTCTGATATAACTGCTCTCTTATATGGCTCAAAAATCATATATTAGCAGGGGTGGGCATTTGGTGCTAAGGCTAGAAAATCGCTGTCTGAGAAGCCCACAGCCTATATCAGTGTAGGATTCAAGTCGTGGCCACCCTGCTGCTGACCCAGCTTTCTACTAATGCACATCCTGGGGAGTAGCAGATGATGGGTCAAGTACTTGCGTCCCTGTCAGTTATGTGTGAGAACCAGAAGGATATCTGAGCTTCTTTCTCAAGCTGGTCCAACTTGGGCTGTTGCTGGCATTTGTCTGTCATTGTCTGTCTTTTTGAATAAAAACATTTTTAAAATTTCCTTTGCATAAAGTTTTTATAACA
This sequence comes from Sylvilagus floridanus, assembly GCA_949820135.1. Taxonomy (NCBI): domain Eukaryota; kingdom Metazoa; phylum Chordata; class Mammalia; order Lagomorpha; family Leporidae; genus Sylvilagus; species Sylvilagus floridanus. The sequence goes on along the minus strand of OX463236.1, from coordinate 27,547,330 downwards.
AGGTATGCTATTTATTAACATTAATAAATTTATCTTATTTATAACTAAATTTGAAAATGGAAGTTCTTAGAAATATAAGGGTTTGGTTTTTTTTTAATATAAAGCTTTTATTTAAAGAATATAAATTTCGAAAGTACAGCTTATGGATTACAATGGCTCCCCCACACACAACTTCCCTCCCTCCCACTACCCTCCTCTTTCCCTCTCCCCTTCTGTTCACATCAAGATTCCTTTTCAATTCTCTTTACATACAGAAGATCAGTTTAGTACATATTACGTAAAGATTTCAACAGTTTGCCCTCACATAGAGACACAAAGTGAAAATACTGTTGGAGTACTAGTTATAGTATTAATTCACAATGTACAGCACATTAAGGACAGAGATCCTACATGATTTTTTTTAAAGAATTGATTAATTTTCTATGCAATTTCCAATTTAACACCAAGATTTTTTAATCATTTGCAATTATCTTTATATACAGAACATCGATTCAGTATATACTATGTAAAGATTTCATCAGTTTGCACCCACACAGAAACACAAAGTGTAAAAATACTGTTTCAGTGCTAGTTATAGCATTATTTCACATTGGATAACACATTAAGGACTAACTGAGCACCAAAGGGGAAACCTGTTGAAGTGAAATGGACACTACGAGAAACAGTGACTTGATCAGCTCTTGTGCTGACTGTTGTTGTACAATGTAATACTTTATCCATTGTAGTATTTTTTTTTATCCTAGTACTAGTGGTTGAACTCTGTAATTAACACACAATTATTCTTAGGTGTTTAAATCTTAACTGAGAAGTGATCCCTTTGAAATATAAGAGTGGGAATAAGAGGGAGGAGATGTACAATTTGGGACATGCTCAATCGGAGGGTTTGGTTTTGACAAGACCTTATTTAGGGAAAGGCAGCTCGGAATCTTGGAGTGGAATATCGCACATACAGCTTAGAAGTCCAGGTGAGAAGCCGTGGGTGGTGCTGAGACTACTGCCTTAGGCCAGGGTTATTGCTGGCAGGCAAATATAAATGAAGAGTCCTTGTTAGAATCTTTTTTTGAATTCTCTGGCTTTTGTTCTTAGTTAAGCTCGGCTGAAAAAATCAAAATCTATGAAAAGTATAGAGTAAGAAAGTGTTTACAGCTATGTGTAAAATAATGAAAGGACTCAATTTATATTAAAATTTTTCTATTTAACCATTGCCCTTTTTTGTGTTGCTTTTAGCCACATATAAAGGTTATTTTTTATACATGAGGACTAGTTAAATGATACAATAGTCAAAGGAAAAGTTGTCAACTTCACTCAAAAATATTTAAATAATCACACACCATTAAAACTAGTGTATCATTAGTAACAATTGGACAAAGATAGAAAGGTTTGACAAAACATTTGTGTCAATACAGATATTCAGAGGTTCTTTTAGTGTTTTTTGCTCATATAAATTTAGCTCTCACATATTAGAAAGATCATGTGTTATTTATCACTTGTACCCAGCTTATTTCATGCAACATGACGTCTTCCAGTTGTGTCTATTCTGATGCAAATAGAATTTTTACTTCTTTTTAAAAAGCTGAATCATAGGGGCTGGTGCTGTGGCATCGTGGGTTAAAGCCTCAGTCTGCAACATCAGCATCCCATATGGGCGCCGGTTAGAGTCCCGACTGCTCCTCTTCCGATCCAACTCTCTGCTATGGCCTGGGAAGGCAGTAGGAGATGGCCCAAGACCTTGGGCCCCTGCACCTGTGTGGAAGACCTGGAAGAGGCTCCTGGCTCCTGGCTTCAGATCAGCTCAGCTCTGGCCATCGCAATCATTTGGGGAGTGAACCAGCGGAATTTAAGTCTCTCTCTCTCTCTCTCTCTCTCTCTCTCTCTCTCTCTCTCTCTCCTCGGCTCTAACTCTCTCTGTAACTCTGTCTTTCAAATACATAAAATAATTCTTAACAAAAAAGCTGAGTAATATCCCATTGTTTATATATATATATAATCATATTTTCTTTATTCATTTATCTGTTGATGGGCACCTTGTTTGATTCTGAATCTTGATAATTGTGAACAGCACTGCTATAAATAAAACAGTGGTTCAGGCATCTTTTTGATACAACATGTTCATGTCTTTTGGGTGTATACCCTGTAGTAGCACTGCTGGATCACAAAGCAAGTCTATTTATAACACTTTCAATAAATCTGTTTCTTACAGTGGTGGCACTAATTTGCATCATCACCATTGTATACGTGTTCCTCTTTCCCACATCCTTGTCAGAATTTGTTATTCTGCCTTTTGGAAAATTGCCATTCTGAAAAAGGTAATAACTCATTGTAATTATGATATGCATTACTTTGATGCCTAGTGGTAGCATTTTTTCAAGTATTTGTTGACCATTTATATTTCTTTGAGAACTGTCTATTGAGGTCCTTTGCCCATCTGTTGATTGGTTGTTTTGAGTTGAATTTTTTGATTTGCTAATACATTCAGATATTATTCCTTTGTCAGTTTGCTTGTGAATTTCTCCCATTCTCATTTTTAAAAGATTTATTTATTTATTTGAAAGGCAGAATTAGAGAGGCAGAGGCAGAGAGAAAGAGGTCTTCCATGCTGGTTCACTCCCCAAATGGCGACAATGGCCTGAACTGAGCCAATCCAAAGTCAGGAGCATCCTCCACATCTTCCACACTGGTGCAGGGGCCAAAGGACCTGGGCCATCCTCCACTGCTTTTCTGGGCCTTAGCAGACAGGTGAATTGGATGTGAAACAACTGGGACTCGAATTCATGACCATATAGGATTCTGGCACTGCAGGCGGCGGTTTAACCACTACACTACAGCACTTGCCCCCTTCTCCCATTCTGTGAAATGTCTTTTTACTCTATTGATTGTTTCCTTTGTACAGAAGCTTCTAATTTTGAGATAATCCTATTTGTTTAGTTTTGCTTTTGCTGCCTGTGCTTTGGAGGGGTCCTACCCAAAAGTCCCTAAAACAATGTCTTGAAGTGTTTCTCCTTAATTTTCTCTCATCAACTTTGTAATATTGGGTCTTCAATTTGGTCTCTGGTACATCTTGATTTGATTTGTGTATGTGGTGACAGGAATGTAACTGATTTCATTCTTCTACATATATATATCAAGTTTTGCCAGCAAAACTTATTAAAAACATTCTCCTTTCTTTCAGGGATTTCTTGTCTGGGCACTTCTGTAGAAAATCAGCTGGCTATATGTAGATTAATTTCTGGGCCCTCTGTTCCATTGATCTGTGTGTCAGTTTTTATAGCATCATTATGCTGTTTTAGTGACTATGGCTTTCTAATATTCTTTGAACTTGTGTGTTGTGGTAGTTCCAGCTTGTTGGTTTTTTTGCTCAGGATCTTTGGCTATTCTAGGCCTTTGATTACTTATGAATTTTATGATTTTTTTAATTCTATAAAGGATGTCACTGGTATTTTGATAGGAGTTGCACTGAATTTATAGATTGCTTTATATAGACATTTTAATGATACCAATTATTCAAATCTATCAGCAAGGAATATATTTCCTTTCATGTGTCTTGATTTCTTGTCATTTTTTAAAGATTAATTTATTTGAAAAACAGAGTTATAAAGAGCCAGAAACAGAAAGAGAGGTCTTCCATTCGCTGGTTCACTTCCTAAATGGCCACAGTGGCTGGAGCTGAATGGGTCCGAAGCCAGAGCCTGGAGCTACTTTTGGGTCTCCCAAGGAGGTTCAGTGGCCCGAAGCCTTGGAACACCTTCCACTGCTTTCCCAGACATATTAGCAGGGAGCAGGATCAGAAGTGGAACAGCCAAGACTCTAACTGATGCCCTTATTGGATGCCAGCACTGCAGGCAGCGGCTTTACCCACTACACCACAATGGCAGCCCCCTTTTATCCTTCAAGATTATTTATTTGAAAGAGTTGGAGAGAGAGATGGATTTTTCATATGCTGCTGGTTCACTCCCCAGATGGCTGTAAAGGCCAAGGCTGGGTCATGTCAAAGAAAGAAGCTTTAATCTGCATCTCTCACATGATTGGCAAGAGCCCAATCACTTGAATCATCATCTGCTTTTCCAAGGCCATTAGCAGGAAGTAGAATTGTAAGTGGAGCTGTTGGAACACAAGCTAGTACCAATATCAGATGACAGCATTGTGGATGGGGCTTTACATGCTACACCACAACCTTGGGCCCCTCATCAATATTTTATAATTTACATTGTAGAGCTCTTTCACTTCTTAGGTTAAATTTATTCCAAAATATTTGATTTTTTGTGGCGATTGTGAATAGGATCTCTTTTTCTCTTGACAATTTCATCATTAACACATATAAAGGCCATTTTTGTATTTTTGTTTAGTAACCTACAAGTTTACTGAATTGAGTTTTTGGTTCTAAAAGCTTTTCGATGGAGTAGTTATATTTTCCAGGTGTAGCATCATGCCATCAGCAAACGTGGATATATGGACATCTTCCTTTCCAGTTTTGATGCTCTTTGTTTCTTTCTCCTATCTAATAGCTCTTGCTAATAATGCCAGAACTATTTTGAATAATGTACTGCTGGACATCCTTGTCTTATTTAAATACGGGTTAAAATGTGTTCAGTTTTTCCATTAAGTATGATATTGCCTAATGTTGTGTTGTGAAGCCTTCAAAATTTTGAGGTGTGTTCCTTCTATATCTAACTTGTGGAGCAGTTTTATCATGGAGGAAGGGTGATTCTTCTCAAATGCTTTCTCCACATCTATTGAGATGACCATATGGTTTTTGTTCTTTATTTTTTAATTTAATTTTTTTTATTTAGAGAATACTTCATTAGTTCTGTAATAAAACCCATGTAGATAAGACCTTACATATTTAATACAGTGCATTACCCCTGTACAAATGGAAAAAAATTAAGTTTAACATTTCTAGACCAATATGGCTGTTAATTTCTGTACAATGCCAACTCAACATGGTAAACTGAGATACTTTTCTCAAAGTTGACAGCACAACTAAAGTTTCCAAAAATTCAATTATATATATGTGTATATATATATATATATATATATTTATATAAAAAGACCAGTATAGCAGTACATGTTTTTTTATAAAGCTTTAATTTAAAGAATATAAATTTCCAAAATACAGCTTATGGATTACAATGGCTCCCCCCCATAACTTCCCTCCCACCCGCAACCCTCCCCTTTCCCACTCCCTCTCCCCTTCCAATCACATCAAGATTCATTTTCAATTCTCTTTATATACAGAAGATCAGTTTAGTATATATTACATATAGATTTCAACAGTTTGCCCTCACATAGCAACACAAAGTGAAAAATACTGTTGGAGTACCAGTTATAGTATTAATTCACAATGTATAGCACAATAAGGACAGAGATCCTATATGATATTTTTTAATTGATTAATTTTCTATGCAATTTCCAATTTAACACCAAGGTTTTTTTTTTCACTTTTAATTATCTTTATATACAGAAGATTAATTCAGTATATACTAAGTAAAGATTTCATCAGTTTGCACCCACACAGAAACACAAAGTGTAAAAATACTGTTTCAGTACAAATTATAGCATTGCTTCACATTGGACGACACATTAAAGACAGATCCCACATGAGACGTAAGTACACAGTGACTCCTGAAGTTGATTTAACAATTTGACACTTGTTTATGGCGTCAGTAATCTCCCTAGGCTCTAGTCATGAGTTGCCGAACTATGGAAGCCTTTAGGGTTCGCCGACTTCAATCTTGTTCCGACAGGGTCATAGTCAAAGTGGAAATTCTCTCCTCCCTTCAGAGAAAGGTACCTCCTTCTTTGATGGCCCCATTCATTCCACTGGGATCTCACTCACAGAGATCTTTCATTTAGGTCTTCTTTTTTTTCCAGAGTGTCTTGGCTTTCCATGCCTCAAATACTCTCATGGGCTCTTCAGCCAGATCTGAATGCCTTAAGGGCTGATTCTGAGGCCAGAGTGCTATTTAGGACATCTGCCATTCTATGAGTCTGCTGTGTATCTCGCTTCCCATGTTGGATCATTCTCTCCCTTTTTGATTCTATCAGTTAGTATGAGCAGGCACTAGTCTTGTTTGTGTGATCCCTTTGACTCTTAGACCTATCAGTGTGATCAATTGTGAGCTGAAATTGATCACTTTGACTAGTGAGATGGCCTTGGTACATGCCACCTTGATGGGATTGAATTGGAATCTCCTGGCACATTTCTAACTCCTTCATTTGGGGCATGTCCGATTGAGCATGTCCCAAATTGTACATCTCCTCCCTCTCTTATTCCCACTCTTATATTTCACAGGGATCACTTTTCAGTTAAAATTTGAACACCTAAGCATAATTGTTATTTACAGAGTTTAACCACTAGTACTAGCAGTATGTTATGTATCAATAGCAGCAACAGCTTTTCCAGGTTCTGCAGTCATTTCAACAAAATTATAGAGACATCTAGCACACTCCATTAAAAAAAAAAAAAAGGTAAAACCCCGAAAACAGCAAAGTTTTGTTACTGTCATGGTACCTGGCACCATTTTTTTTTTAATTAGCTTCTCAATCATCTGGAAAGAAAACATTCTAGAATAACATCGTTAAAAACAGCTCTGATAAAACACAGTCACTACTATGTATCATGAAGCAGGTATAAGATATTTTACATTCACAGAGGTATGATACAGTACTGTCCTACATCTATAATACTAGAGGATACAATTAAAAGGCATTATTTGAGACTTGATTCTACTTTCCCAGCAGAGGGCCCAAAGGATGGTATGACACAGCTCTGTAAAGAAATGTACCTTCCTTGATGATGATTGAGTTGAACACAATCAAAGTACAGTGGTAACTGATCTCCCCTTCTTCCTGAATGAGTGAGCAGATGATTTAACATTGATGTCAGCATTGTTGACCTGCCAAGTGAGCAATGTTTGGTTACTGCTTCTGTTTGAAATGATGATGGGTTTTGGTTGTGGTCCAAAGCTTCAAAGCACTGTTCGGCATCTCCTTTCTTCTATGGAGCTCTCACCATTCAAATGTGACAGATCTGGTAAAATACTAGTTAGGTTGAATCTTGCTTGCCTCCACTCCGTCATCTTTGTATGAATCGAATTCCCCCTCCTTTTTTTTTTTTTTTAACGGTTTTTTAGCTGATGTTTGTGAAGAACAGTTAGTACCTAGAACTGTGCCACTAATGAAAGGAAATCTCATCAAGGAAGGTACATTTCTTTACAGAGCAGTGTCATACCATCCTATTTTTAAATTTAATTTATGATAAATATTGGTTTGCAAATGTTGAAACTTCTTGAATCTTTGGAACACATCCCACTTGATCATGAAATGTTTTCTATAACATGCTTTTGGATTTGGGCTACTAGTATTTTGTTGAATTTTTGTAACAGCAACAAAGACCTAGGTCTGTAGTTTTCATGTTGTGTCTTTGGTTTTGGTGTCAGAGTGATGTTGGCTTCATGAAGAGTTTAGCAGAGTTCCATCCAGTTCAATATTTTGGAATAGTTTGAAAAGTATTAGTTATGTCCTCTTTTAACTTTTATTTAATATAAAATTCCAAAGTACAACTTTTGGATTATAGCGGCTTTTTCCCCCATAACCTCCCTCCCACCCCCAACCATCCCATCTCCCACTCCCTCTCCCATCACATTCTTCATCAAGATTCATTTTCAATTATCTTTATATACAGAAGATCTAATTAGTATATACAAAGTAAAGATTTCAACAGTTTGTACCTACACAGAAACACAAAGTATAAAGTACTGTTTGAGTACTAGTTATGCCATTAATTCACATAGTACAATACATTAAGGACAGAGATCCTACATGGGGAGTAAGTGCACAGTGACTTCTGTTGTTGATTTAACAATTGACATTTATGACGTCAGTAATCACCCGAAGCTCTTGCCATGGGCTGCTAAGGCTATGGAAGCCTCTTGAGTTCACCAACTTCAATCTTATTTAGACAAGGCTATAACAAGCAACAAGATTGAAGTAGTAATTAAACTTTCCCATCAAGGAAAATTCCAGTGTCTGATGGATGGTTTTATTACTGAATTCTGCAAGATATTTAAAGAGGACATAGTGCTTGCTACAGATCTTAAATGTTCTCTATCGTCTTTGATTTAATTTTGGTAGGCTATTTGTATTGAAGAATTTATCTATTTCTTCAACATTTTCCAATCTGTTAGCATATAGCTGTAAATAGTAGTTTCTTACTATCCTTTATATTTAGTAGTGGTGTCAATTTAATGTCTAGTTTTTCATCTCTAATTTTATCTAAGTTTTTTTCCTGTTTTTGTTAATCTGGCTAAAGGTTTGTATATTTTATTTACCTTCTTGAAAAAAAAGTTTTCTCTTGTTGATCTTCTATATTTTCTTAGTTTCAGTTCATTTATTTCTGCTCTGATTTTCATTTCTCATCTTCTGCTAATTAGGGGTTTGGTTTGTTTTTCCAGGTCCTCAAGATGCATTATTAAATCATTTTATCGGAGATCTTTGTTTTTAATGTAATCACTTAATGCTGTAAACTTCATAATACTGCTTTTGCTGTATCCCACAGGTTTTGACATGTTGTGCTTTCATTTCACTTCAATAAATTATTTTAAAGATTATTTATTTGAAATGCAGAATTAGAGGCAGAGACAATTTCTACATCTGCTTGTTTACTCCCCTAATGGCTGCAAAAGACAGGACTTGGCCAGGTCCAAGCAAGGAGTTTCATCCTAGTTTTTTGAGTTCAGGTTCCCAGGTACTTGCACCATCCTCAGCTGCTTTCCCAGGCACATGAGCAGAAAACTAGATTGGAAGTGGAGCAGCTGGGATTCAAATCAGCACCCATATGGGGTGCCAGAGTTGAAGGCATCAGTTTAACCTGCTATTCCACTATGGTGACCCCAGTGGATTTACACCTGTTTAGTTATTGCCATTGTCAATCACAGGACCAGGAGACACATCTTAGAAGAGTAAGTTTATCTGGGTTTTTGGGTTCTTGAAAAACATTAATGTTTAGCAGAAGATCTTAATGAGTGCAATTAGTAGTGTACAAAAAGTAGTTTCTATGTGGTGAGATTAAAGATGACAAGTCTTACATAGTTTTGAGTAAAAAAATCTGGAAACAAATCTTTGTACCTGATGTGTTAATAAACACTCAGTACACACTTACATACACATGTACATGGGTGCAAATATCATTCCCACTAAACCCCTCTACTGCACTCCCTACTCAAGACCATTGTAGAAGAGAATGATTAGACCAGGGAAGAGGAGAAGAAAGTCATCTGTTTTAGAAGGCTACACCCCTTTCAAAGTAAATTCTTCCAGAGTTTGAGTTTTGATTAAATGAGAGGTGGTTTCTTCAATACTTTCCTTACCGCTGATTGATATTTGTAGCTTGGATTTGTATATAATTAGCTTGTAGGATGCATGCACTTCTGTGTTTGCAACATCCAAGGATTCTTTGTTTTATAGCAAATAGAAAGGCAATAGCACTTCCCTGTTGGACGAGTGGTCATATTGTCCTTTGATCTCATTGAATTTAAGAGTCACATGATTGAACAATTTCTTTCATAATCCTCTAATACAGTGGTGTTACTTGCAAATGAATTGTTTTGTGACAGGAGCCAAATCACCTGTCAAAATATTGAGCATCTCCTATAAGACAAGAAATATACAAGATATTTCACAAATTTGTTAATGTTATCTTCCATTCTCTGATCTTCTTAGATATCATGACACTATAAAATACGTATTTAACTTGTTGTTCTTAGTACTGAAAATGGACATGGATAGGAACAGTGGTAGTAGGAAGAGGGATGTTGAATGTTAATGCTGCCACTATCCAGCTCATAATAAGAAAACAGATTCAATACATGGCCCAGGAAATAAAGCAAGATTTTGGATGTTTTAAAATGTTACTTCACTTAATAGGTTCTCAGTGCCTTTTTCCTTCTCCAGAAGTCTCTGTAATATGAATAGTTGGTCACTTAAACATAGGCTTTCTTGATTCTTAATTCTTTTATTTTTGTGTGCTATTTCAAAAGTGTTGTTTTCCAAATCAGAAACTCTTCCCTCCATTTTGTTTTGCTTTTTAAGCTCTCAATTGCATTTTTATTTTATTAATTGACATTTTTACCTGCAAACTTTGTTGGGTTCTTAAAGATTTCTATCTCCTCAGTGAATTTTTTTCGTGTCACATATTTTCCTTGTTTAAGCTACCTGTATTCTCTTGCCCTACACTGAGGTTTCCTACAGTTACTATTTTGCATTCTGTTTCTGGCATTTCATAGATTTCCTTCAGACCAAGATCTATTGCTGGAAAACTAATGTGCTCTTTTGGAGTTGTCATGTTACCATATTTCTTTATGATTACTGGGTCCTGATGTTGACATCTGCTCCTATGGTGAAATAGTCCCTTCTTTATGGCATAAGTTTCATTTGAAGAGTTCATGATATGGATAGAATGCAGGGCATCACTTGGCTTGTTGCTTTGGCTTTGGTTCTAGGTGAGTCCAGAAATGTATCCAGTGAGTGATTGCTTTAATCAATATCATCTGTGTCTCTAAATGACCTATTGATCTGGTATGCAGCAGTTTGTAGAAGTGTCACTTTGAGGTGAATGTGGGCTTCCTAAGTTGTACATCTTCTGACTTTATTGTGAGTTACTCAAGGTAAAGTCACAGGCCTTATTCTTGTTGCCAAGGGACAAAAAATGTGCTATACCCTTGTCCCACTGGAAAGTCTGATGCTGGGACTTGTGGCTCCAATATCTGCAGCTCTAGGTCTGTGATATGAATGGGATCTTCCCCAGTTTCTGGTTGAGAAATACAGCTGTGTTGGGACTTACAGCAATGCAAGCTATTGTCCCAGGACTGGGTGATGTAAACTGAATCCTGCTGCATTCAGATTTGCACTGGCAGATACGGGTCTCAAGAAGTGGGATGTAGACAGGTTCTACTCTAGGTTCTCCTGAGTAGATTCCAGTGGGTTTGAGGAGACTAATACTGATAGTTACAGTTTTGGTGTTGCAGGATACAGGGAAATTGCTACCTTGATCTCCCAGGGTGGAGGCCAGGTGTTGGGGATGGTGGTAGCCACCTACCTGAAACACAATGATAGACTGAGTACTGAAGATACTGTGAGTAAGTATGAATGACTCCAAATATTATACCGGCATAAGCAATCTCAGTTTCTCTAAGAACAGCTGGGGCTGCCTCCAGTTCTCATGTGGCATGCAAAGGTAATGCTGGGGTTTGTGCTTTGAGCTCCCAGCACGTGAGATACATAGAGAACTTCCTCAAGTCCAGTTCATAAGTTTATCGGACTGCTGATAGTGCTGACCCCAAGAAGCTGAGGGGAACCCTGTGGATCATGTAGAGTGAGTGAGTGCAGCTCTAAGACTTATGTCTGTAACTCCCATAGTTGCCGATGTTGGGGGCCTGCTATCTGCCTTGTTAGTTGTCTGCTCTGACTACTTTTCCTAGTAGTTAGGCTGCTTGCTCTTTGATATTTGCTGACTCTGGATTGAGCCCAATATGTGTTGGTGCTCTTAGAGGGGGGAAAAAGGGAGAGGGAAGCAATGTGGACTCCTTTTTCAGAACCAAGTGGTCATCCCCAGGCTGGAGCTGAAGTCAGCAGGGGACTGTAGAATTCTCTCTCAATTAAGCTGCCAGTGGTGGAACCTGGTGGCAATTTCCTACCTTGTCATGGTAGGGTGGTTGGTGCTTGGTAGCAGGCTGCATAGATAAAAGGCTGGTTGATGTCTTGTCTGCCATATCGGCAGATCTATCCTCTTTTTTTCCACAGGCACACCCGATTTCGTTGCTGTCCTCTCGCTTTTCCATTGGGAAGTTACCTCAGTTCCCCAGAATGTAATCCTTAATTTGTTTTTCTGGTATTTTTCCATAGCTGATATCAGTGTGGATTCTCATTATCCATCCATTTGGATCTCTCCAACCATTGCTTTAACGTAGAACATTGCACAAAAGGAAAAAAAAAAAAAGTTGAATCTAAGTCTTGCCATGTATTAAATATTTATGTAAGCAAAATATAGCAAATATTAAGAAGATATATGTGAATAGGGGTTTTTTTTGAAATGCTTCTTATTTATGACACAAAATATGGAATCACTGAACTTAGAGGTGACATGTGGAACATAGAGATCAGTTTCAGGTACTGAATGTAGACACCTGTATGAACCACACTTAAAGACACCGGGTAGCCTAATTTCAAAAATACCTTTTATGTGACAATGAACATAGAAATATTCTTTACTATACAGTAAAGAGGCATAGGCAAACTTCCTCCTTATAATTTTGACTGTTTAATCACTTATAGCAAAAGAGATTACATTTCACAAAGCTGTGAGGACTGTTTTACTCTAAAATGGAATAACTCATATGGGGAATAAAAACTAAAAAAGAAAGAAATGAAGAAATTATAGACCTTAAACAGATAACTTTTTCAACTAACTAAATCTTTAAAAATAAATGGGGCTGGATTTTTGGCTTAATTGGTAAAGCCACTGCTTGTAATGCTGGCATCCTACATAGGTGCTGGTTCAAATATGAGCTCCTCTTCTAATCCATCACCTTAATAATGACCTGGAAAAAGCAGCATAGATGGACATGGCCTTGGCCCCCTGCATGCATATGGGAGATCCAGATGAAGCTCCTGGTTTTGGCCTAGCCCAGGCCCAGCTGATGTGGCCATTTGGAGTGTGAACCAAAGAACGGAAGATCTCACTTTCTATTTCTCCCATCCTCTCTCCATCTCTCTGTAACTCTTTCAAATAAATAAAAAGAAAAATTTTAAAGAAAATGTTAATTTTCAAGAATGAGTGAAAAGACAGTTCCTCAATGGAATCAGAGAGCAAAATTCTGTTGGTACTCTGTATGTGTTTTTTGCTCTGCTTAGCATTAACATATTTATATTTGTAGGTTTATGAAAGTTACTACTTTATTTAATACCAGGTTTCAAGTGCCAAAAACATTTATTTTCTTTGAGTCGTCTCAGTGAGTTGGACAGTGATGATCAGAGCACAAGGTTCTAAGTACTGCTTCCGATTCACTTTGACTAATATTTCACTCACTCACTTAAGCTCCAAGCTAGATGCAAAAATTAAAGTTACACATCTTTTCTGCAAGGTTTATAATTTTGAAAAGTATGAGTTCTCAAGCTATTGAACATAATCAAGTGACTTCTCAATAAGATAATGCCATAACTTTGTTCCATACCAAGTGTTAATGTTGGGAACACCTCCCAGTGAAACTTTAAATTGATTCATACAATGTCAAGAAATGAAGTTCCAGTGAATTAAACATTGAATAATATTAAAGTGAAACTTTTTTTGTCATTTTGGCCATGTCTGTTTGCTTGGCTTTAAAAAATGAATACTCTTCCTTCTGGTTTAACAGCAGTATATATTTTCACTGTAAGACATTTAAATTTTATAATAGCATAGAAAAATGTGGAAATATTTGATAGTTGAAAATATGTTGACATTATTAAAGATAATTGCCCAAAGATTTATAAGTGAAGACACACATAAAGGTACAACCATTATGGTAATTTCTGCAATGAATGCTGTGAACTTTTCAGTGTGTACTTATTGTTAAGCAATGCCCTAGAGAGGTGTCATTTCTAACACATTTTTGATATGCCATCCGCCAGTGAATGCCAATCTTACATGAAGCATGTATTTCTACAGTTACTCATTATTAAATTACTCATAAGCAGTGAAGAAATTATTCTAACATAAGAGATCTAACTTGTAATCAAGTGAAAAACTAGAAATTTGATCTTAACATCTGTAGAAATAAAACAAAATGAAAATGACTTGGTTGAAATGTAATTTTAAAGGAAAAAACCAAGTGTCAATGCTTAAAATTATTAAAGGCTAGGGTATTATAGCCGTTTAGTTTTTCCAAAGTAAATACAAAGGTAAAGATTGAAGATTTTTTATAAATCAACAACCTTTATTTAGGATGAATTATATTTTAACCTTAAAATTCACAATTTATGAAAAGATGAATTTTAGCAAATATTCACTCTCAATCCTTTCCCCTCCCCACATTCACACAAAGTCCACAGGAGGGTACTTCAGAAAGTTCATAGAAATCAGTAAACTTAAAAAAATAAGTATATTTTGCATATAAAAGTTTTGAAATCTGTGCTGTACTTTACTTACTGTACTTCAAAGGAAGAGAGAGATGTTCTGTAAGCTAGTTTGCTCTCCACATGGCTCCAACAGACATGTCGGGGCCAGGCTGAATCCAGGAGCCAGGAACTCTCTCTGGTCTCCCACACGTGGTGCAGGGGCCATGCATTTGGACTGTCCTCCACTGCTGCCTTCCTAGGATCATTAAGCAGGAAGCTGGATGAGAAGTGAAGCAGCTGATTGAATGAAGCTCCTCTGATATAAGATGCTAATATGAAAATAGTAATTTAACCTGCTGAGCCACAACACAGGCCCCATAAATAGTTTTTCATAATATGGATTTCCTGCTGACTTTCTGAAAACCCCCTCATCATTTGCCAGTTATGGAAATTTACTATACACTTTATGTTTCTAAACGGAGCTGATATGTAAACATTTTTCATAAGGGTCCAAGTGTTTATCTTAGTTTATAAGCGGTACCATTTGGAAAATCTTTTTCTTTGAAGTCTTCCCAATGTATTGATCAGGATGGCCTTAATCTTCCTCATCGGCTTGGCAAAGCTTAGGACAGTATTCTTTCTAACTCTGGGCCAATGACCTCTCTTTACTTAAGAGCACTTATTTTAGAAAATTTGCAATTGTAAATTTTTCCTGGCTCTTTTGAGATGCAAATCTTCTTAAAGTCACTCACCAGTTTTGCGATTGAGAAAGTTATTTCTCAAGGACCTGAGCACCCCTCTTTTGAAATGTAATCATTAAGGGAGGTAGTAGACCTTTGTCCCATTTTCTATTTAAGGGTAGGAGTCTAACTTCTGCAAGCACTTGGCGCAAAGATATAAAACCAGCCTCTATTCTATGATATGAGAAGCTAACTTTGGATAAAGGCAATTAGCAAGCATGGATGGACTATGACCTATAACATCTACCAGTAATTTTTTTTATAAAAGATGTATAAAGAAGGTAGAAAAATCATTCTACCGCTTATAATAAGTTTCTGGTAAACAGTATTCTGAAAAAATTATACAATCTCTCAATAAAAATGTTATGCCCTGAATATCATCAACCAAAAAAGTTGTTTGTTTTTTAATAGGGGGAAAGGTTAAGGGCTGCACAGAGGTACCATCTGAGTGTAAATCAAGGGAAGGATGCATCTATGGGATGCAAGATCAGAGTGCAAGAGCCTAGGTGTGGTAAACAGACCAAGAACTCAGTTGCTCCTGTGCCTACAGTCAAAAGAATTTTTGATGAGAAATGCTGAAATTAAAATAATCCCTTTAATGTTCTATTCAGCATGTTTTGGAATAACTTGGCTGTTTTTGTAATATCTTAAAACTATAAAAAATTTTTAAAATAACATTTACTTAGATAAGGATTTTTATATTGATCTTGAAATAAATTTCTGGGAAAGAATAATTTCATCATTGAAAAGATCACTATCAGTTCTTTTAATGTATCCTGTTATAGTTATTTAAAAACACATGGCCATAATAAAAACATAGCATTGCTATCCAAAATCTCCTCTTGTGCTAGTGCAATAAACAGAAGTAGAGCAGTATCCATTTAGGGTAAAGATGTTATTATTAATGAGGAATTGAAAGTTTTTGTTTTATGATTTACCTTTTTAATATTTTACCACACTAACTTAATGTAGGCATTATATGCATACACAGATATGCTTCCATTCTTAAACAGAAATAATATCACACAGTGAGGGATTCATGACAATAAATTGACACACCATTGCCTCAACTAATCAAAGAGAAAAAAAGACCCAAATCAATGATCTGAAATGAAAAAGCAGATGTAACGACAAATACCACAGAAATAAAAGGAATCATCAGGAATTACAACAGTTATATTCTAACAAATTGGGAAATCTACAGGAAATGGATATTCAAGAATACATAGAATACATACAATCTACCAAAATTTAGTCATGAAGACATAGGAAACCTAAAAAGACTAATAACCCAGACAAAATTGAATCATTAGTAAAGACACCCTCAACAAAGAAAAGCCCAGGACTGGATGGTTTCACTGCTGAATTCTACCAGACTTTTAAAGAAAAAATACAATTCTTCTCAAGCTATTCAAAAAAATTGAAAAGGAGAAAACCCTCCTAAACTCCTTCAATGAGACCAGCATCACCTTAATTCCCAAATCAAAGATACAACAGAGAAAGAACTATAGATCAATTCCCTGATGAACATAGATGCAAAAATCCTCAACAAAATACTAGCTAATTGAATCTAATAATACATCAGAAATATCATTCACTGGGACCTAGTGAGATTTATTCTTCGTATGCAGGGACGGTTCAACATTCACAAATCATTGTCATACATCACGTTGACAGATTGAAGAATAAAAATACTTGATTATCTCAATACTTGCCTAGAAATATTTGATAAAATGCAGCATTGTTTCATGATAAAAACTTTAAGCAAATAATGGAACATTCCTCAATGCAAGTAAGGCAGTTTATGACAAACCATGGTCAGCATCTTATTGAGTGGGAAAATTTTGGAAGCTCTTCCTCTAAGAACTAGAACCAGCCAAGGATGCCTACTTTCACCATTTCTTTTCAGTATATGTCATTTCTTTCATCTTGCCTTAATATTTAGGTTTTTTACCACGCATGTAAATGTTTTATCACAAAACCTTTAGAATAGTTAAAACAATTGCCCGTTTACCTCTATTTAGAATTTCATATCCTTCCCACCATATGCCACTGTCTAACTCATTTCTGATGGAGAGAAGGAAGGCAGGATATTTCCCTACAACCCTACTTTTTATTCAGTGAAGATCAAAGTAGTGAGAATAAAATGCAAAATAATACACAATGGGAAAACAAGAAATAGGAACATCAAACTATGTCTTCCTTCATGGTTTTATTAAAATATCAAAATACTGAGTCATACCTATGAAAATATAAAACAAGAAATATATTAAATATTGCATGCTTTTCTCAATTATATCAAGGGGATTAAGAAAAGAATAAACTTAAAGGAAAGGGATATAATTAAATAAAGAAGGCTGTTGTTGCCATTAAATACACGCCTAGGAGAGCAAATGCCAATGCCAATGGCTATTCATTCTTGTCTCATCAGGTGGACCAGAAATTCACTATTAAAATATTCAATTTCATAGCTACTCTACTTGAAACAAGGTGGTAAGAAGTCATTGTGAGATCCATGCCCACTGTTTCATTGCTGCCTAGATTTCCTAAAATTTGGGAACTCATAAAGGAAACTCTGCCTTGATTTCCAACAAAGCACTAGATCTCTCAATCAAAAAATTTGTAATACATGTTGCAAAGCATTCTCTACAGCTGACCCAATTTACATGAAACAAATGCAAAGGAGAACTGCATGTTTTTATATATGCATGTGAATGTGACTACATGCATCTAAATGTTAACACACAAAAATGTCTTCAATTTTGGTCATCAAGATAACCAGTTACCTCTTGAGAATGAGCTTGTGTATTTGATATTAGAGAAATTTTCTCTATATTTGAGAGAGAGTATATGAATGTCTTCCATCAGCTAGCTTACTCTCCAAATGTCCACAACAACCTGAGCAGGGCTAAGCCAAAGCCAGAAGCTTGGAACTCAACTCAATATGAGTCCCCTATACAGTGGCAAGGCCCCAGTCACTTGAGTCATCACCTACTGCTCCACAGGGTAATTCTAGCCAGAAGCTAGAATTGGAAGTAGACCTGAAATTCAGTGTCAGGCACTCCAATATGGGTTGTGTGCATAGCAAGCAGTTTTATTACTATTGTACCAAGCACCTACTCCAACACTAATTTCTTGGATTTTGAGTTTTGTGATGTTTTATGACTTCATATATTTTTAAAATGAAAGAATAAATAGTAGATATACAACAGGATAAAAGAATAAGCTACCAACTTTGAGATGCTCTGTTTTTCTAAATATACAATTGAAGAACCTTTGTAATTTTGAGAAACTCAATGTATTTCCCTCTATGTGGGATACAGGGATATGTGGGTGAGTTTGTTTGGTTTTCAAACCCAAATTTAGGCTCCACTGTGTTTTCTATTTTCTGTAATATAAGAAAAGGGTTAGCAAATAATAAATTTTACAGTAACTAATGTTCTCTAATGTAACCTTTATTATTGTAAAGTTAGCACTTTCTTCTACATCTGCTGATTGTTTTACCATAGAAATCAATTAGTTGAAAACACAGGAAAGAAAACAGTTCTGTAATAAGGCCCCTACAAATAATTTACATATTCATGGAGAATAAACACGCATTTTCTGTCTCCATGGAAAACAAGCCACATTCATCCTATGGAACAACAATGAATATGACCTCATATAATCCCTTACTGTAAGACAAAGGAAGATTGAAAATGTATCTGGAAGGCCTATAGAAATATACCTCCCTCAAATACCATGAAAGAGATAGGGGCATGTGAAACAGAATTTAATAGTTAAAAGCCTCAGAATTATCAGATATAGCCAATGAATTTTCATCTCTGATATAGCCTAACAGTATCTTAGCAAGAAGACGGATAGTAAGAATATTAGTGATGTTGATCAAGTGATAAATGCCCAATGTCTTGCATTATGCTCAACTTTCTTGACAAACCATCCTGAGAAAGAGTGTAGTCTCTACATAAAGTATATTTACAAGAGTCACACAATTTAAGCATATCTTTCTATGTAATCATTAAGAAATCTTAATACATGATATGAAAACAAAACTGAGATCTCCCATCAAGATCTCACAGCCCACACACTCAGGGAAAGGCGGTTGACCATTTCATATACCTCTTGCCCTAAAAATCTGAAAACTACTGTATCTTCCAGAATGGGCCCATCTTTGTTATTTCTAAAGAAACATAAGTATTTCATCAGTTCAGATTCAAGCATTATGTTGCTTAGGATATGCAACAAATAATGGATAGTTTTGCACAAATTGGCTTATAGGGGATAGAAATGTTTTAATTACTGCATTTGAGTATATTTTGTAATTATAAATTAAACATGCCAATAACAATGTAACCTCCTTGAAATATATCTTAGAAGGGCGTTCAATGATTATAAAAATATCCTTTTTCAAGATCTAATCAGAGGTGTGACCTAGTTGGGTTGTTTAATTTTGCCAGATAGAGTTGATTATCACATCTGAATCAAGGTAGAGACATGTTTTGTATATTTTGGATTAAAATTGGGAATTCTGTCTAGTGCATGGAAAGGACTATTGTATGAATTTTGTATTTGAGATGATATTTGAGACCCAGCTGAAAACCTACAAATTTCTACAACAACACTGGGATATTAATATAATTGAAAGATAGGATACCAGATGCTAATATTAATAGATGACAGCTGCATGCAATTCAAGAGAAAAACCCTGTCCATAATCTATCCATCAAGATTATGGTATCACAGAGGTTAAGATGGAGCTTTGCCCATCAAGAAACCTAGTGTATTTGTATATGTTAATCTCTATTTTAAACCATCTGGAATGTGCTAATATTATATATAATAAACAAATATATACAAATATATTTACATAATATACTTATATAAATTTACAAATTTGTGTAATATATTTACACAAATATATTTACATAATTCATATTTTTATATTTGTGTATTTGCAATATATAGATACACATTTCTTCCATGTTACTTAGTAGCATATTTACTGAGTTATTTGTGTGACATAGTATTTTAGGCACTAAATATACAAAATGATTAAGGCATACAATAACCAGATCTAATGCAGTTTGAATTCAATTGCCCAAGAAATATAATGAATAAATAAAACCAATAGATACGTAACAACATGACAAGTAATGATTCATGCTATGATGAAAAATGGAGTAGAATAAAGAAAGTTACCAAAAGTACTGTCCAGGGTAGGGTGACCAGAAGGTGACATTTGAATTGAAGTTTGTGAACCAGCCATGCTGACGTCCAGAAGAACACAGCCCTACTGAGGGAGATATCAAGAGCAAACTTCTGGCCAGTGAAGCAGCTCACTAGGCTAATCCTCGGCCTGCAGCGCTGGCACCACGGGTTCTAGTCCTGGTCGGAGCGCTGGATTCTGTTCTGGTTGCTCTTCTTCCAGTCCAGCTCTCTGCTGTGGCCTGGGAGTCCAGTGGAGGATGGCCCAAGAGCTTGGGCCCTGCACCCACATGGGAGACCAGGAGGAAACACCTGGCTCCTGGCTTTGGAGCAGCGCGTTGCACCGGCCCCAGAGGCCACTGGGGGGTAAACCAATGGAAAAGGAAGACCTTTCTCTCTGTCTCTCACTGTCCACTCTGCCTGTCCAGAAAAAAAAAAAGCAAACTTCTTGAAATAGAAAAATAATGTACATTTGGTACAAAGAAGTCTACTGTGTTCTAAACATTGCAGAGGAAGGGGCTGATATCTCTGTATTAATCAGGAACCAAATCATATGGAACATTTTCAGGTAATGGCTATGAAGTTTATTCTAAATGTGATTTTAAAAAAAGCCTTTGGAATAAATGAACTGTACAATGCTGGCCACATTTAAGGAATTTAAAAGTGTTGTTCCCACTTCACATTCTTGGAAGATATTTAAAAGAATTGGCACTAATTATCCTTTAAATATCTGGGGGAATTCAACAGTAAAGCCTTCTGGCCCTGGACTTTTCCTTGTTGTGGGCGTTATGGTTACTGATGAAATATCTCTGCTAGTTAGATCTATTTAGATTTTCTATTTCTTCATGATTCAAATTTGTGGTTTTCTTAGAATTTATCAATTGCTTCTAGGTTATCAAATTTGTTGGCATATAATTGTTCATAGTAGTCTCCTGTGATCACATTTATTTCTATGAATCAATTGTTGTGTTTCCTCTTTCACTTCTGATTTTAGTTGAGATTTTTTTCTTAGTTCAGCTGTTGATCAGTTTTTCTATCTTGTCAAAACTCTTTCTTGATTTCATTGATGCCTTATTACTGCCTTTCTATTGCTTTGCTGTTGTTTGCTTTGTTTATATGTACTCAAACCAAAATGTATGCACAGAAAGGAAACAACAGAGTGAAAAATCTACAAAAATGGAGAAAATATTTTTGTGAATTCTATGCCTGGTATAGGTTAATCTCCAAAATAAATAAGGAACTTCTACAACTCAATAGCAAAAGTGCAAACCAATAGGTGGAAAAAATAACCTAATTAAAAAGGATGAAAGATTTGAATATACATTTCTCCAAATAAGACATACAAATGGCCAACATGTGTATGAAAACTCACTAATCACTAAGGAAATGTTTATAAAAACTACACTGACATTTCACCTCTCACCTGTTAGGATAGTGCACATGTATGTATAAGATGTTACATGTTTAATAAAAGCTATTCTGATATTATAAAATCTATTTATACGTTAAATACACATAAGCAAAACAACACGTTTTGGCAAGAATATGGAAGACTTTAAGCCCACATAAATTATTGGAGGGAATGAAAACAGCGCAGTCACTGTGGAGAATAGTTGACAGTTTTCTATTTGATCCAGCAAATCCACTACTGAGAATTTGTTTAAAAGAGTCAAAACCACGATATCACTCAAATTACACACTTCTATGTTCATTGGAGTACTACTCTCAATAGCTAAGACCCGAATATCCATTCACAGATTAATAGACACAGGAAATGTAGAATATGCATACATTGGAATAGTACACAGCCTTAAATAATCTTTACATATACAACACAGATGACACTAGAGGACCTTGTGGCTGAGTGAAATAAGGCACTTAATGAAGGACAAATATATGCCTCTTGTAGGAGGCATAAAAATAAACGTTTATAAATTAGAATAGAATGGTAGTTTTATGGATATGGAGGAGGAATGAATGGAGGACTGCTGTTCAAGAGGTAGTTTCATTTTACACAAGTTGATTAAGTTCCAGAGATTTTTGTGTACAATATTACTTATAATTTTCAATACTTCAGTATACACTTAAAATTTAAGAAGGCAGGTCTCATCATGTATTATGGGAAGAAAATAATAAAAATAATTTTCTAAGAATAAAAGGGAGAAAGATTTACGCAAGGAGATAAAGGCAGGGGGATATAGTAGTTTGAAGGTTGGGGATAATCATATACCCTTAGAACTTGTGACCTGTCCTTTCAGTAATATTTACTTATTTTATGCTTATTTTTATTGAATTTCTATTTCTCAAATAACCATAGGACTTTATAATTTAGAGGCCACAGGACCAAAATGATACATTGGTCTATAAAACACATGTAACCTAAATGCTATTTGACACCTGCAGGGAGTCTCTAATGGCTTCTCTTATTACTTCCCAAACACTCCCAGATCACTATTTTGCATTTGCTTCATAAAACTCAGCATCATCTTCTGTCATCTCTGGACCAGCTGTTCTGATTGTGAAACTTCAAATAGTTTCCTCTAATCACCAGCCTCCCATGGCTGTGTTTTAAGTTCTGAAAACAACCTGGGATAAATTTAGAAATCAAGAACAAAGCACATATGAGACTCTAGATTTAACAGCTTGTGCCTTTTAATGACATCTGTCATCATGTCTTTGAAAAGCTATTTATCACCACAATTCCCTACTGTACTTTTTTGAAATGGTGGCTTTCTTAACTTCTTCACCCAAGCATTTCATGTGAGCACGATCACTAGAATGAGAATATTGTGTTTGCAAAATAATCAATTTATATGTGCTTTGGGAAAACTTCAAGGTGTATCTCGTATGAGATATTCAGATAGATTTTCCCAATATGTGAAGGTATTAATTGCCAATATTAGCAGGTTAACAACATGATACACATGTAATCCCCTGCACTTAGGCATGGGAGATGTGTGATGTAGCAGAATAAGGGGACAGGTAAGAATAAGAGGTTGATATTAATATTTCCTTTTATGGCATTACACATGTCAATCCATGTGGGCTCTAATTACTTCATCTGAGAAATTAGGAGTTAATTTAAATATATTTAACTTCATGTCTGGGTCTACAAGTTTATACATTTTTTATCAATAAGGTAAATCTCAGATTTAGTTCTCCCCAAAAATGGCAACATGAATCCCTTAAAAACAAAAAGCTGATATTTTCATCTACTTTTTCAACACAGTCCATTGACAAGGCATATTTCTACTCTAACTGGCCACATAAAATACAAAGTTTAGCTTATAAATTTTATTAATCACACAATGGAATATTTACTATAGGATAAATGCCATTGTCTACGCAGATTTCAAGGAGAGAGGTCTGTTAAGAGAGTTTAAAGATAAATATTGGGCTTGGAGTGTGTTTCTTTTCTCCTGCCTGCATTGTCTCAACACACAGGTTTCTTCTCAGTATCTCCCAGGTGTCATTAGCAGAGTAGTGTCAAAGCTTGCTTGGCAGCAGCAGATTTAAAACTATTTTCATCAGCATGAGAATTTCTTTGGGCTCAAAATCTTGCCTGTCTAGAGAGAGTCAGATGTTCACAGGGGCCTTGCTATTACTAGCTCCATAAATCTGTTTCTACAGACTCCTTGTCTGGGATGAACAAGGCAATTCTGAAGTGCAACATGGTCAGATGTCCTGTTACTGACATTTCCCCTTGTTATTTGGTTTGCAGAAACTCTGTAGACACTATTAGTTGAAACTGAATAAACACCATACCTACTGATGGAATATAAATCAAGCCAATTTTAGGTTACAAAAATTACTTAATTACAGGAATTAATATGAATGCATAGTGTATTGATTAATATAAGAGTATCACAATGCCGTCCTGCGTCAATCTGCCCTTGTCCGGTTTTCTGTCATCTTCATATCCTGTCTCTGGGTGACAACTTGAGGTACAGAAGGGTAAATCAGGGTGTGCTATTCATCTCTGCAGGCAGGAAAACCGGCATCTTCCTACACAGAGATGACAGCAAGGGTGGATCTGAACCCTGCGGCTCAGGCAGTTGTACACAAGTTTACAAAACAGGAGGCGGCTGATTTTTCAAGACAAGATAAACCATGTTAGTCATTGACATGCACAGGTCAAAACTTACTTTCCAGAGCCTCATCATTTGCCACATAAAAGGCAGAGGACCCATATAGCAGCCACAAATTCTATGTGTGTTGTTATCAATTTCCAATCATAAGAAAATATCAAGAAATTATCTGGATAGTTATTTCAATTCTTCAATTTGTCTTATCTGGTTAGATAGACAAATTTCTGCATTGTAAAGCATTTTCTTTAATTAGCAAGACACTTTCTTCAACTTTTCATTGTATTTGGACATGGCTGTACCCTGAGACAAAATGATATGGCAAGCACACATATTAGGTGAGTTCACAAAATACAGAAGAATAAAAGCAATATCAAAAAGAAGCTGTCACTAGATTAATTTCCTTAATAAAAAGTCGCTAGGTTTAAGATGAGTCCTGAGTTAACTTCAGATTTCTACTGCCAGTTTTATGTTCTCCGCCTCCCTGTATGCATTATGTCCACCTGTTTGGCAAAATGCCAATTATTCTGTGTGCTAGCTTATTGGTTTGGTGTCATTAATCACAGATAAAATAAGCAAGGAGAAATCAAATAGCAATTGATATTTTATTTTGGTTTTAAAAAAATATGTAGACATTTATACAACGAAACATATGTGCCTGAGTATCTTACTTGAAGTGATGGGAATTGTCCACACACATTACCAAATCCCCTGAAATTAGTTAATTAGGTCCTCTGGATTTTAGGACAATTTGAAATAGTTGCAATGTGTATGTATACGTTTTTGTTCTCCCTTTACTGCTCAGTGTGTTTGGTTTTAATCAGCAGCTTTAAATTGTTTGATATGATTTTATACTGAAACTTTATATGAATATTGTGATATTGCTTTAATATTTAAAAATTTCACATGAAGATATCAGATAAATATTTTACACTCTATATTGTAGAAGCATACTTCGAAAAGTGCATGGAAATTTGAAAGTTTAATTAGGCAAGATTTTTGAAATCCATGTCTCTTTTTCCGTTATACTTTTTCCATGATTAAGACCCCCCCCCCCATATGTAGTGACTGGTGTATCTATATTCATTTTTTCAAGTTGTTCTGTAACTCTATTTGGTCTTCAAGCTTCTATACTTGTCATAATTGTTGTTAAGCATTAATCTTATTCCAAAGGTAAAATGATTGAAATATATTAATTTTAGTTTAGGGTATTCTTTAACTTTTATTATGTGACTGAGTGTTCTTCTATGATGTAATAATTTTGTCTATATCCTATTCTGGCAGTATAAAAGAGAAAATCCATTTCACTTGGCAAATATTAATTTCAAATCTGAACTATACTATAGCTCACATACAAGTGTTCATTACTAATTTGTGAATTCTTCTAATGTATAAAATATGTTTAGATTTCTAAGCTACAACGTGTGTAACCAGAAAACATTCTGAATACAATGAGATGTTTGTTCAAAGGCTAATTTTCTTTTTTAGATTTTATTTATTTGGAAGGCAGAGTTACAGAGAATGGATGAGAGAGAGAGAGAGAGAGAGAGAGAGAGAGAGAGAGAGATGGATCTTCCATCCACTGGCTCACTCCCCAAATGGTACCAAGGCCAGGGCTGGGCCATGTTGAATTCAGGAGCCAGGAGCTCCATCTGGGCCTCCTGCATAGGTGCAGGCGCCCAAGTGTGTGGGCCATCTGCTGCTCTCCTCTCATGCACATCAGCAAGGAGCTGGATTGGAAGTGCAGCAGCCAGGCCTTGACCCAGCACCCCTAAGGGATGCTGGCATTGCAGGTGGTGGCCTAACCCACCGTACTGCAGTGCCAGCCCCATTTTTCTTATTTTAATTACCCTGGAGAGGATTTAAGTATGAATATGTTTTTGTAATATTCAGAATACTTGATTATCTGAAAATCTTCCCATGTTTCTATTATACCGTATGTGGGACATAGCTCTTTAAATACTGCCTTCAGTTACCTCTATCTCTGCTGCTATATACAGGTCTCTTCATTGTTCAACCACAGTGCCAAAATAAAGACACGTATTACATTTAACCAAAATCCTAAATACACCTGCATTAATGTATAGCTTCATGTGACCATCACTTTAAAACCAAACAATGTATGTGTCATTACAAATATGAGGATTATTTTTGATAACTAAAAACATATTTGATACTAGGTTTGTCTTTGAGCAGCCAAAACAATGATGACTGGACTATCATGTTGGATGTAAAATAGGTTCTAGGATTCAAACTAGATAATGTTTGGTATCATATAAAGAAGTAAAAATGAAATTCTAATAATGTCTTCTAATTGATTTAGACTCAAAGTGAAAATTATCTTTTAAAATGCTTACTATAAGAGTAGTTTTCTAAGTTAATTTTTATGGATTTTTAAAATATAAGTGAACTTTGTTTACAAAAATTAGAATATTTTAGATTTCAGTATTTAAGATATTGAGCATGCATCCCACACATGATCTATAGATTTGGAATGATTATTATTAGATAAAATAGTTTACCATCTACCACACTACAGATAATTTAGAACTCAATCATTTTACTTTCAGTATAATTTGATCTCAAAAGGGTGATCTTAATGAAAGCATAATGGTTCTTAAGAACATTCCAAGTAATTTACTATGGCAACCAGAGGTAGATAAAATGAAGCACTAAAATGAAGGGAGAAGGAAAAGCTGAAATTCTAGAATTAATTTTGCAAAAATTGTCATAGGGAAAATGATTATACTTCGAAATAGCTTCACCAGAAAAAATAATGAAAACCACCACCAGATAAGGTCTTAGCATAACTACGGGGCATATTTTCAGTAGTCAGAAATGTATGCCAGACTGTTTTTAAAAATTAACTCTTTTAACAAGTGTAATGCACAAAATAAGTTTAAAAGAACTCTTTCTAAATTGTATATTAAAAAAAACCTTTAGTTTTATGATCTATCCTATACCTTCAAGGCATAAACAGTATTTACCTATTTTGTTTCATAATTATCTCCATAAGTCCAAATATTATGAAATAGTCATATCTGGTTAAATCAATTTAAACATTACCTGTCTGGTTTGTATTTATAAGACTTTATTATTTGGCCAACTTATACCCTCCATTTTCATCTCAATTATGTCTAAATTTCTGCTTCAAATTCATTTAGTGTTCCTAGGATTACTTCAAATGCTCATTGCTGAGCCAAGAAATGTACTCTGATTACATTTCCTTCCTCTACAACTTTTTTTAAAAAACTGGTGTTAAAAATTGCCATCCCCTCCCCTTCAATTTGATTTTCTTTGATTTTAAAAATAAATCGCCACACATAGTCCAGAAACTCTGCAAAGTGCCTCATTATAAAAGTTGCCATGTATCCAAGGCCATCATCTCATTTTCAAGCACATTTTGTGTCTTTGCTCACATGCCTGCTAGACTTAATGACCCTCTGCTAAAACACACCTCAAGTATTCAAACATGATTATCAGAAACTGCTCTGTATGACATTGTATCCTGTCTCGGGATTTTATTTCCTTGTTTTGGTAGAAAGCATTCTCAGCTGCTTGACAAAAAAAAGAATAGGAGGGGAGTAGGTATTTAACCTAGTGGTTAAGACCTGCACCCCACACCAGAGTACTTGATGCCTGGCTGCAGAATCCAACTGTGTACTACAGCATCCTGCCAGTGTGGCCTTGGGAGCCAGTAGCAATGGTTCAAGTAATTGAGTTTCTCCCACCCAGGGAAGACACCTGGATTGAGTTCCTAGCTAGCTATGGCAATTATGGGCTTTGGGGGAATGAACTAAAGGATGAGGGTTCTCTGTGTGTGTGTATCTGTCTTTATCTTTCTCAATACTTTACAATTTTTTATAAAGATACAAGTTAGTCAATGTTTAACACTCCTTCTCTGTGTATTAGTCTAAATGCACAAACAACTTCAGATTTCATGTGTATTTTCCTCTGAATTCTGAACACATTAGCCAATATTCTTGTTTGTGTTGTTGCACTTTCCCAGAAAGCTATCCTGGAGATGTATTGAGAATGCGGCTCCTGTTGCCACAGCTAAAGATTTTAAAGTACTCTTTCATATGTTGGAAGTAATTTAAGCCCTGTACTAATTTATTATTTCACATGATGTTTCCCTAAACTTTGAAAGGAACTTCAAAATATCCTTGGAAAATGGAATTAAAAGGTAAGCATATGTAGCAAAAAATGAAATTCATGTATGGTTTATTCACAATTATATTTGTCATAAATTTTTAGGACCATTTTTATGCATGAATTTCAGAATTTTTATACCTCAAAATCATATCACTTAATTCTATTTCCACAAACTATTTGAAATTCTCTCATATTTGGTCCACAACAATTGTTCACAATTTATTACTGTTATAACATTCAAACACAATTCATTTAAGAATTTCCACAAGTTTAATGTCTTACTTATTTCTATTTTTATTTAAAAAGCATAAACCAAATAATAGAACAAGTGATAATACATTTGAATATTAAAACCATGAATAATATGTATATATATAAGAAAATAATATCCTTTTGTAAATGTATGCCTTATGAGGAAAGAATAGTAAATGAGATTGTGACGATTTATGCTACATCTTCTCAGGGATTCTAAAACCTCAGTTAACCAGATCAAAGGATGATCTTCCAGGCAAGATAGAAGCAGGAATTACCAGAAGTTGTTTTGTTGTTGTTGATGATGATGATGATGATGTTAAAACACTACATATTTTGGGCCAGAGCTGTGGCGCAGCAGGTTAAAGCCCTGGACTGAAACACTGGCATCCCATAGGGGCACAGGTTTGAATCCTGGCTGCTCGACTTCCCATCCAGCTCTCTGCTGTGGCCTGGGAGAGCAGTGGAAGATAGCCCAGGTCCTAGGGCCCCTGCACCCATGTGGGAGATCTGGAAGAGGTTCCTGGCTCCTGGCTTTGGATCAGCGTAGCTCCAGCCATTGCAGCCAATTGGGGAGTGAACCATGGGATGTAAGACCTCTCTGTCTCTCTGCTTCTGCTTTCTCTGTGTAACTCTGACTTTCAAATAAATAAATAAATCTTTAAAAAAATAAAACCACTACATATTCTATCACTGGATTGCTTCTTCGGTCCTAACATATTTCAGTTATTTTAATTGTAATTGGTTTCAACCAGTGAATTTGAACCTTTTGGCTTATTTTATACCAATTAAATCCACAGCGTGTACAATCCCATCTTCATCACTGGGTTTACTCAATGACTCTTGTCGTTTTACTCTCAGTATAAGTCTTGAGACTTAATTTCCAAGATACGTTCATTTCAGCAGCAGAGTATTAACCCAATAAAGAACCATGTTATTCTGTACAGTATATTTCAGTACTATTGAGATGCCTTTATGGGGACTAAGAATTAAAATAAGAATGATACCCCCTCGGCGCTGGCGCTGTGGCTCACTTGGTTAATCCTCACCTGCGGTGCTGGCATCCCATATGGACACCAGGTTCTAGTCCTGGCTGCTCCTCTTCCAGTCCAGTTCTCTGCTGTGGCCCAGGAAGGCAGTGGAGGATGGCCCAAGTGTTTGGTCCCTGCACCCGCATGGGAGACCAGGAAGAAGCACCTGGCTCTTGGCTTCAGTTCGGCACAGCGTTGGCCGTAGCTGACATTTGGGGAGTGAACTAACAGAAGGAAAACGTTTCTCTCTCTCTCCTTCACTGTCTATAACTCTGTCAACTAAATTAAAAGAAAGAAAAAGAATGATACCCCTCTATGTCCGTGACTTTACCTTCTTGTTACTCAGGAACAGCTAATAATTTACATTATCAAATCCACGATGCTTAATCCAGTTGATGGCTCTCAGTGCTTCTTTAACTTATGATTTGATTTGGGATCCATGAGTGTGGATTTTTGTCTTGTTACAATGCTGATGCAATGACTTGAAGAGTCTGAATAGTTTTTGATGAGCAAAGACGACTCTGTGATTCAAACAGAACCAATCTTGTGCAGGAGCTCTGCTGACCACTGGAACTAGTGATTGTTAAATATGAGAAACAACTAACACATGCCATTCAGTGAAAAACAGATAAGTGAATTGAACTATGATTACTAATTGTTAATAATAAAAACTTTCCATAGCTAGCCAAATGTAAATATCAAATACATAGCATTGCATGAAATATCAGAATGTATAACAAAATTTTCATTTTTATGTAAAACTATCTAAAAAGAAAAAACTCAAACTATTTGCCTTCAAAGAAATAGGCAAGCAAATGGGAATTCATTTGTTGAACTCCTTTATTTACAATAGGGTTACCTATATGATTATTAAGCATGGAAAATAGATCATTGTAAAAATTAAGAATGGGAATCTGAGAGGGAGGGGGAGTAAGCATGTTGGGAAGTCCCATAATGTTCCTAAATCTGTTTATATGAAATATATGAATGTTGCATACAAATTTTAAAAAATCACAAACTAATGGCCAGCATGATTGAGTAGCATACAATAAACACTTGATAAATTAAAAATGTAAAAAAAGAAACTAGAATTAAGCTGGAAATTATTTCCTAAATAAAACCTTAAAAAAACATGAAAATATGACAATATGATGCTTGTTTAAATTTCCTACAGTAAACATGTTTTTTCTTGAAATACAAAGAAAATGAATCATGGAAGTTGAGTATTTAGGTGTTTGCCATAATAGTAATCTAGCATAGATTCGTTTTATTACATGAAAGAAAAGCTAAACATAGCAGAATTACAGTGTGAGTACCAAAATAGAGTACCAGAAGTAAGAAAGAACGTAGATTACATGAATGGGGCTGCCAAAACTGAAGCACCACACACAGAAAATATATTTGGAGGTAGAGATCTGGAAATTCAGTTTTCACAACCATGCATTTGACTTGCAGAGCTATCCAATTGAAGACACAGTGGTAATAAGCATATGAGACTTAATATACTGAACAGAAAATGGAGCTATACATTTAGTAGTCATGAGGATAAATGGATAAGGTAACCAAATGAGAACACCGAAATTGAAAACAGAAGTTAGCTTAGACATAATTCTAGGCAAGATACCATTAACAGGAAAACAGCTGAAATACTTAGTTTTTTATAAACTGTAATTCAGGGGGTAAGGAAATATTGAGAAAAGTGGTATATGCCAATCTCTTTGAAAGAACAAATAGAAAGTTGAGTGAAAAAGCCTATAAATGTGACACTTGTGAAGTGTTTGATGAAAGGTTAGAATGGAATAGAAGGTAATAAGCAGGTAAAACCTCTAGGAAATGAATTATAATCACTGGAACACCATTTAGTAAAAATCATTTTTATGCTGTGAATCCCAACTGGGATAACGTGCTTCAAAGCTTTGAACTGAAAGCTAAACATGTGATTCAATTTGGGCTACATTAGAAAATTTTCTCCACAGAAGTTCTCTTAGTTCTCTAAAGCCAGTAATGCAACTTTCTGAGCTCCCAGTGACCTACCACTGATGAGTTTCAGGCAAATCAGAAAGGAATTTACTCTTCAGATCTTCAAACCTTCATCAACAGATGACACTGCTGAGGACTTCAGTTTGGACAAAAAGGAGTTTTTCTCCTTTATTTTTCTGCTAAAATATTTGGGGTTGATTCTTTTTTCTTCCTTAGAGATAAGGATATACAGTAATGAAGAAAACTATATTTTTATAAACTAACTTGGAAGTGGCATGCCATCATTTCTACCCTGTTCTATTTGAAACCTGTTCAGTCCACAATTGAGGATAATGGAATTAAAATTTTTCTCTTGCAGGAAGGCTCTGCAAAGTGTTTCCTGACATTTTAAAATCAACATTGATCTAGTCACAAATTACTTAAATAATACCACATGTATCTGGATGTACATACACATACATGTGCATATATACATTTTTAGTGCTGTCATTACTATTGTTTTGGTGTTTTCAGACACCATCTGGCCTTTTCCCTATTTTTTTAACTTTTATTTAATAAATATAAATTTCCAAAGTACAGCTTTTGGATTATAGTGGCTTTCCCCTCCCATGACTTTCCTCCCACCCACAACCCTCCCAAATCCCGCTCCCTCTCCCATTCCATTCACATCAAGATTCATTTTCAATTATCTTTATATACAGAAGTCAATTTAGTAAAAAGTAAAGATTTCAACAGTTTGCACCTGCACACAAACACAGTGTAAAGTACTGTTTGAATACTAGTTATAGCACTAGTTAACATTGTACAACACATTAAGGACAGAGATCCTACCTGGAGAGTAAGTGCACAGTGACTCCTGTTGTTGACTTAACAAACTGACACTCTTGTTTATGGCATCAGTAATCTCCCCAGGCTCTTGTCATGAGTTGCCGAGGCTATGGAAGCCTTTAGGGTTCGCCGACTTCGATCTTATTCCGACAGGGTCATAGTCAAAGTGGAAGTTCTCTCCTCCCTTCAGAGAAAGGTACCTCCTTCTTCGATGGCCCATTCTTTCCACTGCGGTCTCACTTGCAGAGATCTTTCATTTAGGGTTTTTTTTTCCTTTGCCAGAGTTCTTGGCTTTCCATGCCTAAAATACTCTCATGGGCTCTTCAGCCAGATCTGAATGCCTTAAGGGCTAATTCTGAGACCAGAGTGCTGTTTAGGACATTTGCCATTCTATGAGTCTGCTGTATATCCCACTTCCCATGTTGGATCATTCTCTCCTTTTTAATTATATCAGTTAGTATTAGCAGACGCTAGTCTTGTTATGTGATCCCTTTGACTCTTAGTCCTATCATTATGATCAATTGTGAACTGAAACTGATCACTTAGACTAGTGAGATGGCATTGGTACATGCACCTTGATGGGATTGAATTGCAATCCACTGGCACATTTCCAACTCTACTGTTTGGTTAATGCTTTTCCCTATTTTTATAAAAGATTTATTAAAATTTATTTTTTTGACAGAGTGGACAGTGAGAGAGAGAAAGGTCTTCCTTTTTCTGTTGGTTCACCACCCCCCCACCAATGGCCGCTGTGGCCAGTGCACCACGCTGATCCGAAGCCAGGAGCCAGGTGCTTCTCCTGGTCTCCCATGTGGGGGCAGGGCCCAAGGACTTGGGCCATCCTCCACTACACTCCCGGGCCATAGCTGAGAGCTGGACAGGAAGAGGAGTGACCGGGACAGAATCTGGCGCCCCAATCGGGACTAGAACCTGGTGTGCCAGTGCTGCAGGCAGAGAATTAGCCTATTGAGCTGTGGCACCGTATTAAAATGTATTTTAGCAAACATAAAATAAATGGAGTATATAATCGATTGAGTGTGTTTGTATGTGCACATGCATGTGGATGCAATATACATTTGGCCAAGGAGCAGTGTGGTTTTAAAAATACGTGGAAAATATTTGATGAACCTCCCATAAGAGGGAACTCTTCATTTCAGTGTCTTCAATTGAGTTTGAACTGAATTCTCAATAACAGAGTATGGCAGAAGAAGAGGCACGTCCCCTCCAAGAAAGATTTACAGAAAGAATACTGATTCCAATGCATGTTCTTTTTGTCTGTCTCTCTCAATCCTGTCTCTCTCTGTCTTTCCCATCACTGTCCTGGGGGAAGCACTATGGAAAGGTGCAGATGATGAGAAACTCAAGACTCCTCCAAAGGCTTGAACTTCAGAATGACATACCTTGTCCCCTAAGTTTTCAGAACTTGCAGTCTTTGCTAACAGCTAGGCTGCTGCCTCATGAAATGTCCTGAACTAAACTCACCCGGCTAGACTCCCAGGTTGTAGATACTTGGAAAGTGTGTGAACTGATACATGTACTTTCAGCTGCTCAATTTTGTGATAATTTGCCATAAAGCAACCGATAACAGCTGTTTTGACC
This sequence comes from Sylvilagus floridanus, assembly GCA_949820135.1. Lineage (NCBI taxonomy): Eukaryota > Metazoa > Chordata > Mammalia > Lagomorpha > Leporidae > Sylvilagus > Sylvilagus floridanus. The sequence goes on along the minus strand of OX463236.1, from coordinate 27,513,367 downwards.
AGTATATTGTTATTGGTCAATTATTTGTAGATAATTTTATTAAGGAAGTTCTATTTGTTTACTAATAATTTTTAAACTTAAATGGAGATTAGGTTTTTGTCAAATGATAAGTTTATGAATAATTTTTAGATTTATCTGTTTGAAAGTTACAGGGACAGGGAGGCATTGAGTGAGAATCAGACAGAAAAAGGATATTGTCTCTCTGCTGGTTCATTTCCTAAATGACCACAAGGGTCAGGGCTGGCCAAAGTCAGGCACTTCATCTGGGTCTCCCACGTGTGTGTAGGAGCCCAAGTACTTAGGCCATTTTTCATTGCTTTCCCAGGCACATCAGCACGGAACTGTATCTTAAGTGGAGCAGAGGGGACTCTAACCTACACTTATTTGGAATGCAAGCACCCCAGCCAGTAGCTAAACCCACCATGCCACAAAACCAGCCTCTTTGTGAATTTTTTCAGATTATTCTATGGTTGATTCCTTTGGGACTATTAATATAGAAAAAATATATTAACTGGTTTTTGAGTTTATCTTCCAGGATTTGTTATTAAATTGGAAATACATATTATTTATATTTTACTGGATTTGAGTTGATAAGATTTTGTTATGTAAATACTAGTCATAAATGTATTGTAATATTTTTAAAATAATTGTTATTTCATAGGAGGGCAATACTAGCCTTGTAGAATTAGTTGGGAAGTATTCTTTCCTGTTATATTTTCTGGATAAGGTGTGGAGTTGGTGTTATTTCTTCCTTAAAAGTGTGGTAGAACTTATCAGAGAAGACCTCTGGAGCTAGAATTTTGTTTACAGTGGGAAACTTTGTTCAATATAACTTTATCAGACATAGAGTGTGATTCAGGTTACCTATGTTTTGATTTGTTGTTTTGTTGTTTGTGAACCAAACCAGAATGCCTCAGGATTTGAGTTTACCTAAGATCAAGGTTATGGATTCTTTCTCTAGTGGGTAAGCGCCTTTTCTCTTCCTGTCATACCAAAAGAAACAGGACAACGGAGTGAGTTTATTAGTTATAACCTTGCCCACTTGGCTGTATCTACCTGGTTTCTCAACTCTGAAGCTACTATTTTTCTCTTTAATACTGGATGTGTTAAAGTGAGACATGCACACATGCTCACAGGGATGAGAATGAAGCTCTGCTTCTTGAAAAGAGGAATATCAAGGAATTTGTGGATGAACATAAGCCTGCATAATAATTAACATAAGTTCTTACTCTGGGAAGAACAACAAATATCCTTGGTGTTCTGTGGCTGTAGGGCTTTTTCCTTTCAGTTCTGTGATGTTCTGGCCTCAAGTTACTGTGTCACACTTAGGCAACTGATGAATATTCAGCTTGCAAATGAAATATTTCTGACTATCGCACTGTGAAATTCACCTTTCTGCAGAACTCTGCCCTCCTTGCTCCCCATCCTGAAATCCCAGCTATATTGCCCAACACAAAACAAAGTCCTCTTCACTGGATGTCTTTTTATTTTTTTATTTTTTTCTTATTTAGAATATAAATTTCCAAGGTACAACTTGTGGATTGCAATGGCTTCCCCACCCATACCTCCCCTCCCCCCCTGCTACCCTTCCCCCTTACCCACTCCCTCTCCCCTTTCATTCACATTCAGATTTATTTTCAATTCTCTTTGTATACAGGAGTTCAGTTTAGTATGTGTTAAGAAAAGATTTTAAACCATTTGCCCTCACATAGCATCAAATCTTGTCTGGATGGTTGATATACAATGTAAATCTTTTCCCATTTTAGTATTTCTTGACGTTGTTTGTTATTGATCTAGTACTATTGGTTGAACTCTGCAATTAACACACAATTATTCCTAGATGTTTAAATTTCAACTGAAAAGTAATCCCTGTTAATTTAGGAGAGAGGGAAAAACAAAGGGAGGATATGTACAATTTGGGCAAACTCAATCAGACATGCCCCAAACAATGGAGTTAGAAATGTGTCAGGGGAACCTAATACAACCCCAGCAAGGTGGCATGTACCAAGCCATCTCACTGGCCCAAGTGATCAATTTCAGTTCACAATTGATCACACTGATAGGTCTAGGAGTCAAAGGGATCACACAAGCAAGACTAGTGACTGCTAATACTAACAGAACTAAAAAAGGGAGAGACTGATCCAACATGGGAAGTAGGATACACAGCAGACTCATAGAATGGCAGATATCCTAATAAATCACTCTGGCCTCAGAATCAGCCCTTAAGGCATCAGGATCTGGCTCAAGAACCCATGAGAGTTTTTTGGCATGGAAAGCCAAGACACTCTGGGAAAAAAAAAAAAAAAGAAGACATAAATGAAAGATCTCTGTGAGTAAGATCCTGACTGGATGTCTTCTTGCACTGTGCCTGTAAATTCTTTCCAGGCAGTAGCCTGAGCAATCACAGGAGTTATCATGTTGCTTTTGTACATCTCAAGTATGACTGTCATTTCATTACCTGGGGTCCGATATCTTGAAAGCCATTATTTCATGTATTTTTCTGGTTTATTTTCTCCTTTGAATAACTATTTCTGATCCTTATCAATACATCTCAGCAAAAGCAGAAGCCTTTGCCCCACTTGATATCTTTCATTACCCATCTAACTTCCAAGACCAAGCAGTCTCCTTTACCTCTAACTGACATCCATGTGTAGAGTATCTAGTTCAAGATGTGTCCTGTTGATTACATTACTGGAAGCACTCTTACACAAATTAAGTATTCTTATTCCTATACTTAACAGTTTCAGATTTGCTCTATTTTCTATCACATGAAATCTAGTGAAGAAACTCAGCTTGACATTCAAATTATTTCCAGGATGATCCATCCTACTGTTCAGCTTTCATATCCCAGTACTTCCTTAGGTACTTAAATGAATTTGTAATAAACTTAGGTTCCTCATAATGTCCATATAACTCTCCCTACTATTTTAGCACAATTCCTTTTTTATTCATTTTGAAATCTACCTTATGTTTTCTCCTCTGACATTTCTGATTCTTAAACCCTGTCAACTCTTCCATGGAGATTTTCTGATATTTTTGCCTATATTATTCCTTTCTTCTAATATTCCCCAATAAACTAAGTAAATTTTGTAGCATTTATAGATAAAATAATAAGCAGAATACCATAAACTACTTGGGATATTTTCCCTATTATCTGTGTATTTCATAATCAGTTGTTACACAACAAATTCAAAGTTATTGATTTATATTTGATCTGTAATGCTAGGTTTACAATATAATGTTTTTTATACAAGAGAAAAACTATCATGAAAGTTTTAATTCTCATAAATACCATGTCTTCCACAATTTTCCTGATTAAAATGTGGCATTTTTGCCCAAGAGAATGGGTACTTCAAAATAATGATGAAGTTTGCAATGCATGTATCATCACTGAGTTTCTCCAGAGATGGGAATTTTTAAAAGTTCACCATATACATTTCAAATAAAACTAAACTGCCGGGAGGAAGCAGAAGAACATAAGTTGTCTTCATAGCCAAGAAGGGACTTATTTTTCAATGCTTATGTTAAGCAATGAATCTTGTCCTGTTCATACATTAAATATTTCATAAGGTTGATGGTTTGGTGTGTATGTGCGTATGCAACTTGTGTACACACTATGACTTTCTTTTAAACCCTGTGTAATGCAATATAAAGTTTGTATTAATGCAACACTTACAAGAAACACTGTAATTTACATGGTTCTTTCTGAAGAATTACATACTTACCAGGGTAATATAGAATGATTAAAAAATCCTGATGCAATAAATGTGGAGCCAATCATAGAAAACTTACATGTACATATAGTTTTCAATTTCATATACAGTGTCAATTTAAAGAGAAGCAAACTATTCTTAGCTGCTGTTCTTCATTTTTTATGACTTCATATTATATATATATATATATAATTTATTTCCTTATGCCTTGATCTATTTCTGAACCAATAATGAGAACACAAGATCTTACAAAAGAAGAAACGGATCCACAGTATTTTCTTCCAGTCAGCACCTTTCCTGTGATAAGATTTATGCCATTCTATTTCCAACTTAATAGCTATTTTGGTCATGAGAATGGACGAATATTGTGTCTCCTTCAGTACCCATTATGATTTCTATGATGAGAATATGGTAGGGAAATGTTAATGTTTTATATATTTCTGACAGTAGTAATGTACAATTCTATTTTGACCTTTCCACTATGATACAGATCGATTAGATGGAGACTTTATTTCTTCCTTTGTCTTATAGTGTAATAGTCTATTAAGGAAAAGGGCACAATGATCACTCAAGGAAACTTTAAAATGTGTTGGGTAATATTTCCTCAATTGTTTAAAGTAGACACATGCTCCCTATTTAAATACTTCCATGTATATATTTATGTCAGCATAGGGATAGCATTATTTTGAGTCCATCATTACATATTCTTTTGCCAAATTAGTCCTGTTTAATATCTGATCTCACATTTTCCATTGCCAGATAGATTCTTTAAAAAATATAAAGATATTTCTTACTTTTAGCTCCTAGCTTCTAAAAATTTGGTATTTTTGACAAAATATAATTTTTCTAGATATATTGGACAAAATAATGAGGTCCCTATTTATATTTCAAAATATATTTGAGAATTATGCACACACGTGCAAAGTTGGTAGACTGGATATTCAAATATGCAATTTCAAACTATTTGTTCATGACCATGCAGGCAAGGAGGAGGGGAGAACAATTGAAGTCTCATCCCAAAAGCCAACCTACTACTGCATGGTTGAAACTGACAATTCTTATTTGTTTCCTGCAAAGGTGTATCTGTTAGGAAAACTAAATGTTTCATTCCAAAAGTTCTGTTCTAAGATGTGCAGAAATCACTTCACTAAGCATGGGAGAGGTCTAATAAAAGATGTCCTAGGATCTCCTGGCTCACACCTAAGGAAATCAATTAATACCAATGCCATGATTAACAGCACAGTAGACCAGCTTCCCCAAATCAATAATTTCCATTTTCACCACCACAGGAATATCATAAAAGAAATACAATTGGTTATCTTGAAGTTAAAATTAGTGTTTTTGCCACCCATTGGCAACTTCAAAGACTACAAATCGAAGGTCACTACTTATATAGTTTGGGTGTATATTATGCTTTTGATTTCCAGTATGAACATATTATTTGAATATTTACAACAAAAACTTCACACACACTCTATCCAAAGTGATTTCAAATGGTATGAAACAACCAACCACACTATTTTTCTAAAACACACTGTGGATGGAGCACTATAAACCAAAAAGAACTGGAATTGCTTATTTTGCACCATGGTAATCTTTATCTTTGCTAACTATTCTATTTTTCCTAGTACAAGGTGAGTTATGGTATCTTATAACATAAAATGGAAGGAGAAATGAGAAAGATAGTAATAAGCTAACATGTATTTGTTTGTCTGAAAATAAGTAGTACAATTAAATGTGAAAGACCTTTACTTATAACCCTATGAATTTTCCAAAAGAAACGAGGAGGTTACATAGGTTAATTTGTTTATCACACCATCTGTCTCCAACAGATTCTCAAGGATAAGCATTCCCTCCTTACCATCTCTTCTACCATTGTCTTTTATACTCAACAACTATTTGTTCAGTTCCTCTTGTGAAATAGACACATGGTCTGAATTTCATCTCAAATTTTGAAATAACTGCCTTGTGTATAGTCTTAGTTTCCTCAATAACATTCACCACACTGTCGTTACATCATTTTTGTGCCATTCACACATTTTTTAAAGATCTTCAGATGGTTTTATGGTGTAGATCCCTGAACATTAAAGTCATCACATATTCCTTAAGGAATTGTACTGTACCTCCCACTTCAATGAAGTCTCCTACTGTTTGTTTTTTTCTTGACTGGAGAGGATTCTAAATTATTTAAAATACATATAGATATCATGTTCTAGACTATATTTTTTTTGTACAGGCAGAGTGGACAGTGAGAGAGACAGAAAGGTCTTCCATTTCCGTTGGTTCACCCCCCAGTGGCTGCTGCACTGGCGTACTGCGGCCGGCACACCACACTGATACCGTGATCCAAAGCCAGGAGCCAGGTGCTTCCTCCTGGTCTCCCATGCGGGTGCAGGGCCCAAGGACCTGGGCCATCCTCCACTGCCTTCCCCGGGCCACAGCAGAGAGCTGGACTGGAAGAGCAGCAACCGGGACAGAATCCAGCGTCCCAACTGGGACTAGAACCCGGGGTGCTGGCGCCCCAGGCAGAGGATTAGCCTAGTGAGCCGCGGTGCTGGCTAGACTATATTCTATGGAAAATTTATCTTTATTCCTGGGCTGGTCTGTGACTACCTTCTTGCTAATTCCCACTCAATCTCTTTGTTTGAACGATCTGGCTTTTAGGGCCTTGGTGAGACAACTTGCCTTTGCTTGTATCATAGGACTCATTTCATTGTATTTCAACTTTAAGTATTTAAGTAAGACTTTTAATTTGAGATCATTGTGGATTCACATGAAGTTGTAAGACATGAGAAATCGCATGTACACTTTATCCAGTTTTCACCTATGATGACCTTTTGCAAAACTGTAGCACAATATTAAAGCCATGATTTGACATTGATCTAATCCATGGGCGGTGCCCTCATCTATACAGATTTACTTCTATTCAGAGTGTGTGTATTCAGTTCCATGGTGGAATTTCTGCACGTCTGTGGATATTTGAATCCCTCACTGCAGTCAAAATTCTGAGCAGTTCCATCACCACTAGGTTTCCTCAAGTTGCTCTTTTAACTACAGCCCTAACTTTTGTCTCCAATGCCAACACCTACCAAACCCTAAAATCTTGTATACTTCTTTTTGCTTTTGAAAGAATATTTTATCAATGACATTATTCAATATATTACAATTTGGGATTGGCTTTCTTATTATCTTAGTGATGGCAAATTTTAAAATAGGCCTAAAATGATGGAAAGGCATATCCTATTTATGAATTGGCAATCTCACTATAAGAAGATGCAAATTCTTCTAAAATTGATGTTTAGCATGAATGAATTTCCTATTAAAATTCCAGCAAGTTTTCTGTCGTCATAGGCAAACTTATACTAAAATTTAAATTGAGTCATAGACCCTATAATAGCTAAAACTATTTTCAAATAGTGATTCTTCCTACTATATTCTGTCCAATACAAAGATTTACTAACTCATCTACAGTAGTCAACACAGTGTAATATCAGCAGTAGGACTGATACATAGACCAATGGAACAGAATAAAAATTTGGAGATAGGTCTACAACTATATATGTCCTACTCATGTTTGACAAAGGTCAAAGAAATTAAAGACTTTTCAACAAATGATCCTGGAGCAACTGAACATTAGTACAATATAATTTGACCTAAATTTCACCCATTTAAAATTAATAAAGTAATACAATTTTTTAAAAAAAATTTATATGTAAAGCAAAAAAAAGTAAAATTTTAGAGAAAAAATATTGCAGAAAATTTGGGGAACTATGAGTAAGAAAAAAAATTAGACTTAATATCAGGGGGATGTAAATTACTTTTAGTGTTTCCTTCACTGAATTATGAGTTCTAAATAGTAAGTCATGTTAGTAACCGATGTAATTCATTCATCTTTGTAAAACAGATGCCTATAAGAGTGTTCAGATCCAGTCTTCTTGACTGTTTTTTTGTCTCCAAATGGCAACCAATATCTTCATTCCTTGACAACTTTATCATTTATTATTGATATTATCATGGTTGATATATTCATTATTCAAAGTTATATCTAAACCAAAATATTCCATAACACAGTATATGATCAATTAAGTTTCTTGTCAATAATGGCTTGGAATCTCCCCCATGAAGGAATAAAAGTTGGTGCAATCACAGGCACACATCTCCCAAGGACAAGTCTCAGGCATCAGTTGCCAGCCTGTTGACATTGATGACAAGCCATGGGGAGAAGGTGCAAACATTGTTCCTGGGGCCAGCAGGGAAGAATGATGGCTAAGGAGGCCAAGCTAACTTGCACTGGCAGAGACTGAGGCCAGCTGAGCTACTCCAATTCTGTGTTTGAATATATTTTTATGTCAGGTAACATTGTTCCTAACATCTCCCTCCAGCAGTCCAACAGGTGGACTCCAAGATCTAATTCTTGTTTCTCAGTTGACGATGCCCAAGATGAGCTTCAACCCCACTAGGGAAGTCTTCACAGTTTTGCCAGATTTTCGTTCTGTCAAATTGAATGATAAATTGCTCTATGCCTTGCTCTTCTCTTCACATATCAAATATATGTTTTCATAGATTTGTGTCTGCTATTCCTTCTCCCTGGAAATTCCAAGTTTCAACTATCTCTCATCTTCTCCATCTAAACAAATCTGTCATCTATCACTATCCATTTGATAGCCACAGGACTCATTCCTTCTGTAGTGCCTTTCACTCACATGTACCTCCTCAAAATATTTTGTAGCACTTGAAGTTTTACCATATTATTGTGTTTAATATCCACAATGTTCAATCTCTTGCAATTGTTTAGTAAATTCCATGGGATTCTATGTATTGACAAGTTTAATACTTAATATTATACTCCCTGTTGGATACACAGATACACATTCAGTTGCTTGATTTTGATGAAAGTTCTATCAGTAACTGTGATCCACATGTCCAAATATTTGACTTTTATTATAATCATTGCTATAAAGTACTATAACAGAAGAGTTTGTTGGGAAGGATTGGAAGTGTGTATGTGTATGTGCATGTGTGTTTAATGTAAAATTTAGTAGTTTGACACACAATGGCTAGTAGTAAAACTTTTGGTACATTGATATGGTGTTTTTGGTAGGTTGGATAAATCACAGAATGTGTGATTTAGCACTTCACATGATTACTGTGATTCAAACATATCTCAATTCATGCTGATTCTCTATGCTAAATTCAGTTATGTGCCAAGATTCAGAATTTGGGTGCATCCATGATGTTTTTCCCTTTTTTTGTTTATCTGCCTGTTGTGATTGGTGATTACCAGCAGCTGCTGTGAACATTTGCATAATAAGACTTTTAGTGTTCTGTTTTCCAGTTTGTCTTGCTTCACACCCTCCATGATAATCAGCTTATCTGCATTTGGCTTTGACAAGACAAGATTATCTTTACCCTTGTGAGTTAAGTCAGTCTATCATGGATATAAATCCTGGAGCCTGGGCATCCAGCAACATTGGCTGGAGAACTGTCAAGACTGGGCCTCATTCTGACTCAGTACAAAGAATTAGCCCCATGGCCATTAGAAAAAAAATCTTTTTTTTAATTTTAAGGAATACAAACTTCATGCATTTAATACATACAAATTTGGGAACATGGTGATTCTTCCCCACCATCCCCCCCTCTCATGTTCCCATCCTTCTTCCTCCTTCCTTTCCTATTCTTACATTTTACAAAAGTCAGTCTTCAGTTTATTTTATACTCATAAGATTAACCATACACTATGTAGAGATTTCACTGTATAGTATGAAGAAAAAAAAAAAAACAAAAAGAATGGAAACAAACAAGAAAAACATTGTTCCTCAAAAGTCAAGTCAAGAGCTGTTTAAAATCATCCCATCTCAAGGTGTCCCTTTGCTTCTATAGATTACCTTTTAGGGATTCTATTAGTTACCACAGATCAGAGAGACCTTATGGTATTTATCTTTTTGGGACTGGCCTGTTTCACTAAGTATAATGATTTCCATTTGCATCCATTTTGTTGCAAATGAGTTTGTCCATTAAACCAAGTTGTCTGCATACCCCCTATTGTCAAATAGTCTCTGGGAATTAAGGACTGTTTTTTAGCAGAGCCTCCAAAGGGGAGTACCCAATCAACAGTAGGATCCCTGTGAATAGAAACTCAGAGATGCCTCCTGGTTGGGATCCTTGTGAGGATAAAGTTACCAGAGATGTATCAAAGATGCCCAGCACGCATTCTTCCCTCTCTTATATATAAATCAGCTACAACTGGGAATCCAGTCTAGTACATGTAAAAGTAAATAAAAACCCATATTCTCTGTTTCAGTTCATGTCCACTATGTATTTTTGTGCCAAAGCAAGTAATACAATCGAAGCTCAGAATGAGACAAATCCATTGGTTGAGAATGATGATCTTCACTCCTATTTCATACTAATTTCCTCAGCAAGGATCATAGCACTTAGTTAAGGCATATGTCATGATGGGTCCTTACATTTTCCTTTTAATAACCCATATATTACATTCATCTCTATTAGGGAAATCTTTTCAATAATCTGAAATATATCAAACACATTGAAAGTACTCTTTGGTTAGCAAGAGGTAAGTTTCATTCCATTGTTTCAGCTAAAGGAAGAATAATAGTTTCTGCACTGGCAGGCACAGTGGCTCACTTGGCTAATCCTCTATCTGTCCTGCCGGCATCCTGGGTTCTAGTCCCAGTTGGGGCACTGGATTGTGTCCTGGTTGTTCCTCTTCCAGTCCAGCTCTCTGCTGGGGCTGGGAAGGCAGTGGAGGATGGCCCAACTACTTGGGCCCTGCACCTACCTGGGAGACTAGGAAGATGCGCCTGGTTCCTGGCTTCATATTGGCACAGCGCCGGCTGTAGTGGCCATTTGGGGGGGATGAACCAACAGAAGGAAGACCTTTCTGTCTCTCTCTCTCTCTCTCACTAACTCTGCCTGTCAAAAAAAAAGTTTCTGCACCTGAAAATTACTGGATTCTAACTGATGACTGGACACACAAACATATTTATAAACTATGGGATACTACTTATGCATAAAAAAGAATGAAATTTTGATTTCCTACAAAATGGATGGAACTGGAAACTATTATGCTTAGTGAAGTAAGCCAGTCCCAAAAGGAAAATGTTTTTTTCTAATATGTGGTATTTAATATAGAATACAAAAAGTATATAGAGATGAAACAGACATCTTCTGATTTGATTGTTGCTTTGGCCCTTGTGTATAGTCTTGTGGAACTGTAGCCGTTCTACTTTTTACTTGTTGAATACTATGGTTAGTGGTGCATTAAGCCCATGATTATGGAGTGGCTTGAAATCATTTTCAAAGTTGAAGAAAAAGAAAAGGAAAGGTAAGGTAAGAGAGAGGGAGTGAAGTGCGGTTATCTTCTTAGAATTTTACCTATGAAATATATGAAAACTATTCTCTTTATATTAAATTTTTTTCATTTTTTTATTTTTAACCAATTTAATATGATTTATAGATACAAATCTAAGAACATAATGATTTCGCCTTCCTTTCTCCCTCTCATCCCTCTCACCTTGCTTCCTTCTACTTTCTTTGATTTTCGTTGTTTTGTTTTTATTTTTGAATAAGCCTTTTTACTGCAATGTAAATTTAACACATTAATACTTCACCAAATAAGAAGTTTAACAAGTAAAAAGAAGATTTTAGTATAGTGGAAATATAGACAATGGCTATCCATAATTGAATGGGGCTGGCACCGCGGCTCAATAGGCTAATCCTCCGCCTTGCAGAGCCGGCACACCGGGTTCTAATCCCAGTCGGGGCGCTGGATTCTGTCCTGGTTGCTCCTCTTCCAGTCCAGCTCTCTGCTGTGGCCAGGGAGTACAGTGGAGGTTGGCCCAAGTCCTTGGGCCTTGCATCCCATGGGAGACCAGGAGAAGCACCTGGCTCCTGCCATCGGATCAGTGTGGTGCGGTGGCCATTGGAGGGTGAACCAACAGCAAAGGAAGACCTTTCTCTCTGTCTCTCTCTCTCACTGTCCACTCTGCCTGTCAAAAAAAAAAAATTGAATGGAAAAATGAGCGTTTCACCAATGTACAGTTTTTTTTTTCAATTAGTATTCATGAATTCATGATTTCTTTCAATGGCAATGTAATATCTAAGTGTTTCCTGTGTGAATTCAAGATAATAAAGTTCATTTAAACCTTAAGGCATTTCCTCTCAACAGTTTATGCACAGAAATAAGCCTATGCAGATTGCAATGTAAATATTTATCCATTACATTTTTTGCACTCTGTTACCACAGATTAGAGAAAACATTTATTTTTTGAGGACTGCTTTATTTCAGTAAGTATAATGGTTTTAATTTGCATCCATTTTGTTGCAAAAGACAGGATTTCATTCTTTTTTGCTGTGAGTATAATTCCATACTGTATATAGACCACAATCTTTTTTAATCTAGTCATCAGTTGATGGATACCTGGGTCAATTCCATAGTTTACCTCTTGTGAATTAACCTGCAATAAACACAGTGGTACAGATAACGCTTTCATAGTCTGATTTAATTTCCCTTTGGGTATACTCCCAGGAGTGGATAACCCAGTCATATGCTAAATCTATTTTCACCTTTCTGAGAAATCTCTATACATCTTCCACAATGGGTGTACTATTTTGCATTCCCACCAACAGCGAATGAGGGAAACTTTTTTCCCCACATCATAGCCAACATTTAGTTTTTGTTGATTTCTGCATGAGAGCAATTATAACTGGGATGAGGTGAAACTTCATTGTGATTCTGATTTGCATTTCTCTGATGGCTAGTGATCCTGAGCATTTTTGAATGTATCTGTTGGGCATTGGAATTTCCTCTTTTGAAAACTGTCTATTCAACTACTTTGTCCATTTCATACTATAATACTTGTTCTGTTATTATTTTTGAGCTATTTATATATTCTGTATATTAATCCTTTATCTGTTGCATAGTTTGCAATTGTTTTCTCCCATTCTGTTGGTTACCACTTAACTTTACTGAGTGCTTCCTTTGCAGTGCAGAAGCTTCTCAGTTTGATATAAAAAATTTATCTATTTTGGCTTTGATTCCCTATGATTGCTTGTGCTTCTGAAGTCTTTTCCAAGAAGTCTTTGCCTATGTCAATATTTTTCTGAATTTCCCCAATATTGTCTCTAGTAATTTGATAGTGTTGGGAAACAGATTTAGATCCTTCATGCATTTTAAGCTGATTTTTTTTTATAAGTTGTAAAGCAGAAAGTAGGGGTCTTATTTCAAACTTGTGCACACAGAGATCCAATTTTACCAGCATAGTTTGTTGAGGAGACTGTCCTGTCTCTGGAAGTTGATTTTAGCTCTTGTACCAAAGATTAGTTGATTGTGAATGTTTGGATTATTTCCTGGAGGGTTTATTCTGTTCCATTGGTCTACATACGTATTTTATGCCAGTACTTGGCTGTTTTGAATGCAACTGCCCTGTAGCATGTCTTGAAGTCTATTATTGGGATACCTCCTGCTTTGTTTTTGTTGTATAATATTGTTTTAGTTATTCAAGGTCTATTGTGTTTGCATATGAGTTTAGTATTTTTTTATAGATCTGTGAAGAATGTGGTTGGCATCTTGATCAGGATCACATTGAATCTGTATTGCTTTTATTAGTATGGCCAGTTTGATATTAAATCTTGCAATCCATGAACATGGAAGTTTTTTCACTGTTTTTTCTATTTTTCTTTCATATTTTATAATTTTCATCATACAGACCTTTCAGCTCTTCATTTAAATTTATTCCAAGGTATTTAAATATCTGTAGTTATTTTGAATGGGAATGATCTTACAAGTTCTTTCTCAGCCATGGCATTGTCTGTGTATGCAAGGAATACTGACTTCTGTGTGTCAATTTTATATCCTGAAAATTTACCAAACTCTTATGAGTTGCATTACACTCATTGGAGTCTCTTGATTCACCTAATATTTAGAATAATGTCATCTACAAACAGAGATCATTTGACTTCCCACTTTCTAATTTGTTTCCCTTTTACTTCTTTTTCTTTTTTTAAAATTTACTTGATAGATAGTTAGTGAGAAAGAGAGAGAGACAGAGAGAAAGGTCTTCCTGCCATTGGCTCACCCCCAAAATGGCTGCCACGGCCAGAGCTACGCCAACCCGAAGCCAGGAGCCAGGTGCTTCCTCATGGTTTCCCATGCAGGTGCAGGGCCCAAGCACTTGGGCCATCCTCCACTGCCTTCCTGGGCCACAGCAGAGAGCTGGCCTAGAAGAGAAGCAACTGGGACAGAATCTGGCATCCGTGTGGGATGTCAGCACTACAGGCAGAGGATTAACCAAGTGTGCCACAGTGGACTCCTGCCTTTTATTTCTTTTTCATGCCTAATGGCTCTGGTAAAAACTTTTAGCACTACATTGAAAATATGGTAAAAGTGGGCAACCTTGGCTGGTTCTGGATCTTAATGAAAGTGCTTCCAACTTTTTCCCATTCAACATGATGCTGGGAAGTTTGTTGTCTTATATTGCCTTGATTGTATTGAGAAATGTTCCATCTATACCCAATTTGCTTAAGGTTTTTTTTTTTTTTTTTTGATCATGTTGCATTTTATCAAATGCTTTCTCTGCATTTGTTCAGATAATCATATGGTTTTTGTTCTTCAATTTGTTAATGTTTTGTATCACATTTATTGTTTTGCAAATGTTGAACCATCTTGGCATACTAGGGATAAATCCTACCTGCTCTGGGTGAATAGTCTTTCAGATGTGTTGTTGGATTCGATCACCTAGAGGTTTCTTGAGGATTTTGCATCTATGCTAATAGGGATAGTGATCTATACATTACTTTATTTTATCTTTGGTTTTGGAATTAAGGTGGTGCTAACCTCGTAGAAGGAGTTTGGGAAGATTCTCTTCCTTTCAATTATTTTAATAGCTTGAGAAGTATTGGAATTAGTTCTTCCTTAAATTCTGTTAGAATTAAGCAGTGAAGACATTGGGGCCTGGGGTTTTCTTTGTTGGGAGGGTCTTTTTTTTTATTTAGTCTCCATCTTGGTTATTGATATGCTTAGGTTTTCCATGTCTTTATGTGTCCATTTTGGCACATTGTATGTGTCTAGGAATCTGTCTATTTCTTCTAGATTTCTTAGTCTGTTGCATATAGGTGTTTGTGGTAATTCCTGATGATTCTTTTTATTTCTGTAGTATCCATTGTTACATATCCTTTTCGTCTCTTCTTTTGTTGATCTGAGTCTTCTCCCTCTTATTTTGGGGGTAGGGTAGTTTTGCCAACTGTGTTTTAATCTTGTTTATTTTCTCAAAAAAATTGAACAGCTCTTAATTTCATTGTTTTGTATTTCTTTTTATTTCAATTTTTGTTCTCTAATTTTAATTTTTTCTACCTTCTTACTAAATAGGGTTTTGGTCTATGGTTTTTCTAAATCCTTGGGATGTATTGATAGCTCATTTATTTAATGCCTTTCCTATTTCTTGATGTGGCATTAACTGCTATAAGCTTCTCTCTTAACACTGCTTTTGCTGTACTCCATTAGTTTTGACATGTTTTATTGTCATCATTTTTACACAGGAATTTTTTTGATTCCCTTTTGATTTCTTTTATGAACCACTGTTATTTCGACAGCAGGTTGTTCAGTTTCTAACTGTTTGCATATTTTCTGGAGATTCTTAGGTTATTGCTTTCCAGCTTTATTCCCTTATGGCCACATTTGATACATAGCATGATTTTAATCTTTTTTAATTTGCTGACACCTGCCTTACAGCCTAGCATATGATCTATCCTAGTGAAAGTACCACGGATTAATGAAAACAATGTGTATTATGCAACTGTGGGATGGAAGGTTTGGTAGAAATCAATTAGGTCCATTTGGTCTATAGTGTAGATTTCTCTGTTGTTTTAATGTGGATTTTCTATCTAGTTGATCTGTCCATTGATGATAGAGGGGTGTGAAGTCCCCCATTCCTGTAATATTGGAGTCTGTCTTCCTTTAAATCCATTAATATTTTTAATAGCCTAGCACCTTGGCATATATGTTTATAATAGTCATATCTTTCTGTTGATTTTATCTCTTAATCATTACCTAATGCCCTTCTTTGTCTGTTTTAACAGATTTTGTGTTAAAATGTTTTTTCATCATATTAGGATGGCTATACATGCTCATTTTTACTTTCCATTGACATATATGGTTTTTCCATTCTTTCATTTTCAGTCTAAATGTATCTTTGTTGGTGAAGTATGTTTCTAATAGAAAACAAATAGAAAAATCTTTTTTTTTATTCCACTCAGCCAGTATTTTAATTAGAGCATTTAGGCCATTTACATTCAAGGTTACTATTGATAAGTAACATCTCGGCTCTGTCATTTTTCTGTAAATATTCCTATTTATTTATGGATTTCCTTTGTATTTTTACTGGGGGCTTTTCTGCCGTCACATTCTTTCATAGTGATGATTATGTTTCTGTGTTTCCATGTGCCACATATCCTTAAGCATCATTTGTAAGGCTGTACAAGTGGTGACAAGTCTTTCAAATTCTGTTTGTTATAGAAGTTCTTTATTTCACCTTCATTCATAAATTAAAGCTTTGAAGGGCACAGTATTCTGGATTGACAGGATTGACTTTTAAGACTTGGGCTTTGTCCCTCTATTCTCTGGAAGATTATAGTGTTTCTAATGAGAAATAGTCATGAATCTAAGTGGGGATTCTCTGAATATAATCTGCCAATTCTATCATATAGGTTTTAGAATCTTTTCTTTACATTTTACTGTAAAAATTCGATGATAATATGTCATGTTAAAGATCTTTTTGGGGTCATTTCTGATCTGTGTTCTTCCTGTACTTGGATGTCTTTTTCTCCAAATTAGGGAAATTTTCTCTCATTATTTCACTAAATAGGTCTTCTGATCCATTCTCTTCCAACAGTATCAGGAACTCCTAAGGCCCACATGTTGGAATTTTTCGTAATATCACATAAATCTCACACATTGTTTTTTTATTTATTTTTAATTTTTAACTTTTATTTAATGAATATAAATTTCCAAAGTACAGCTTATGGATTACAATGGCTCTCTCCCCCCCAACATAACCTCCCACCCTCAACCCTCCCATCTCCCTCTTCTTCTCCCCTTCCATTCACATCAAGATTCATTTTCAATTATCTTTATATACAGAAGTCAATTTAGCATATATTAAGTAAAGCTTTTAACAGTTTGCACCCACACAGAAACACAAAGAGAAAAATACTGTTTGAGTACTAGTTATAGCATTAATTCACAATGTACAACACAGTAAGGACAGAGATCCTACATGAGGAGTAAGTGCACAGTGACTCCTGTTGTCGACTTAACAAATTGACACTCTTGTTTAAGGCATCAATAATCACCCTAGGCTCTTGTCATGAGTTGTCAAGGCTATAGAGGCCTTTGAGTTCGCTGACTCTGATCATATTTAGACAAGTTCGTAGTCAAAGTGGAAGTTCTCTCCTCCGTTCAGAGAAAGGTACCTCCTTCTTTGATGACCTGTTCTTTCCACTGGGATCTGACTCGCAGAGATCTTTCATTTAGGTCTTTTTTTTCTTTTTGCCCACATTTTTTAAAATTTCTTCTTTTTTTTGGTCTGACAGATATTTATATAGATTTTTCTTTTAGGTCAAATATTTTTTCTTCTGCCTCACTAATTCTTGAGACTGTCCACTATATTTTTTATTTGACATATTGAATGCCTCACTTGTAATATTTCAATTTGATGTCTCTTAAATCTCACTCACAGGAAATTTTTTCATCCATGTTATGTGTGGACTTCTTTAACTCATGAATTTGATTCTGAGTAATCCTATGATCATTCTTTTGAATTCCTTTTTGGTCATTTCATCAGTCTATTTGTCTTCACATTCTAATATTTAAATGTTGTACTGTTCCATTGGAGGAGTCACATTGCCTTCCTTGATCTTGTTTCTTGTACTTCTGCATTTATTTTTTAGACATTGTTTTTTTAAAATATTTATTTTAAATGCAGAGCTACAGAGAGGCAGAGGCAGAGAGAGGTTTTCCATCTGCTGTTTCACTCCCCAAATGACCACAATGGCCGTAGCTGCATCAGTCTGAAGCCAGGAGCCAAGAAGCTTCTTCCAGGTCTCCTATGTGAGTATAGGGGCACATAGTCTTAGGGTCATCTTCTTCTGCTTTCCCAGGCCATAGCATAGAGCTGGATCAGAAGTAGAGTAGCCAGGACTCGAACTGGCACCTATATGGGATGTTGGCACTGAAAGCAGAATTTTTACACAGTGCCAGCCACCACTGGTATGTTTCACCTTTGAACTATGCATCTGTGGCTTAATGGAGTGTCTTCCCCTTCAATGAATACCCAGAAGAGTGTGGGGTCAGTGAGCTTTTGTCAGTGCTCAAGGATAGGGTGAGAATCCAGGGTGACACACACATTGGGTATCCCAAGTCTCTTCTATTGTCCGCAGGAGGTAGGGTATGATCAAGTCTGTTGGTGTAATCATAAACTCACCTTCTCTCTCCCAAGGTGATCAGTGCCTGAGGTTAGCCCATCATGGGTACAAGCCTTACTCACACTGGCTCATGAACTGCACAAAGGATCTGTGCAGTCCTCGGTGAGAGCATAAAACCTTCTGTAGTCACCCACTCAGGCAGTCAGGGAGCAGGTCTGAGCCTCTGATGCCAGACACAGCTGACCAGAGATCAAGATACACCCCACACCATATAATGCCCCATCCGTAGGATTCCCACAGTCACAGCACCCAAGGCTCCCATTGTTGTGATGTGCAGAGGATCCCTTCTATGCCCTGTCAGCCTGCCCTGGGAGAGCATATTCATTTACAGAACCGGCTGCCTGTGGGTTCTCCACCTTGGCATGTTGAGCCCCAGAGGTTGTGACAGGATTGTGAGGTACCCCCATCCTCTCGACCTAATTGGCTTCCTAACTTCCTGTCAGCCCTCCCAGGCAACTCAAAGTCAATGGGGAATGCAGCTTTTTCCCTCTGGTAAAACCACCCAGTTGTATACACAAGGTCCTGTTGTGAAGATGGTGCCTTCTCCCCTCTGTGTGAGGATTGGGAGAAAGAAATACACTTTCCCTTTGTGGGATTAAGTGGATACCCTGTCTCCTGCTAGGGCTCCAGGCTGGAATCAAAGTCAGTGTGCTCCACAAGATTCTCCTTATGCAAAATTGATGGCATGGGTTGCCTCAGTCTGCCCTTACCTTCCTCTTGGAAGCTGGTGTCTCCTCCAGCCCCAGCCACTGTTTGCTGCTGTACGTTGTGCTTTCTGTGCTGTTTCACAGCATTCCTCTTCTTTCTGTACAAGTGTGACTGCAAACTTCTCTCCAGCTCCCCTCTAGGTCCTCCATTTTTTTCAGTTATCTTCCTCTGCTCAGAACCGGCACATCTTCTCTGATTCAGCCATCTTGGAATCTCCTATATTAACAAAAATTTAAGATTTGTAGCAACTAGTGTCACCTGAGAGGCTCTGAGCACTTCTGTTTCCCAGGCCATACCCTGTAAAAATCAAGCCATGTTATTCTGGGAATGGGACCCAGGTATCAGTAGTTCTTTTAAAGTTTACAAGTGACTTTAAAGAGCAGTCAATTTTGAGAACCACTGATTAACTATTGACTTTCAGATATTCATACCAAAATAATCATCTGCTCTAGTGTACTGGAGTAGACAAATTCTCCGATTTGTAATATTTTAAAAAACAGATTTATTGATTTGAAAGATGAAGGGACTGTCAGATTGACAGACTGACAGAGAAGACTCCCATCTGCTGGTTCATCCCCAAACGCTTGCAATGGCCTTGCTGGGTCTTCTTGTTTGGGAACTTAGTGTAAATCTCCCACTTGAGTGGTAGGGACCAAATCACTTGATCCATCACTTCTGCCTCGAAGGATCTTCACTAGCAAGAACGTATAATCTACCTGCTACATAAAACACCTGTCCGTGTTTGATCATATTCTGAGTACTATTAGTTTGACCATTGTAAAAACTCCTCATTATGTTAAGATTTAAATATATGCACAATATTTTTCCTCATATCATTCATTTCTATACCATAATACACCTCATCAAACTCATGATGTCTTCTCTGTTACCTTTAAGTGTTGGAGTACTCTGTTCCATTTTATATTCAGTGAAATTGCTGTGCCTAACAAAGTTACACAAAGGAAAATGAGGAACATGTGATTGATATGGGCAGAGGGTAAAATACCAAATAGTTTGATATAGTGAAAGAAGATAGAAGTTTTTGGGGGCCAGCTGTATAACATTTAAATCTCAATGTTCATGTTTTATAGCATCTTCATTTTGCTTCCTGCAATGGCTTATGTTCATTGCCTAGCACCTATTCCACAAATAGAAGGAGCCAGCAGGATGAAATAAAAATTATCTCCCATTTTTCCTATCATATTTATAGATTAGAAGCAATATGTATTTATATCATGATGGTGGACACATCCTAGTTTCAACAGTTAATTTTAGGCACAGTTATCTGAGATGTGAATCTCAATTATCATACAGGAAATATTGATGAGTTTCTCTCATTTTAGCATTTATTTTTTTTCTTCTTGTGATTTGTTGTGATTGTTGACATTGCTGTTGACTTTAAAAAATGCCCTACAAATGAATAGATGTTTGTGAGAAGCTCAGACTTCAACTAAATGTTTCTCGAAGCAAAAGCCTCCCTTCCACTCCCAGGAGTCTTACTCCTTCTGAAAAAATGACTTGTGGCAACAACAATCTGAATTCTGTATGAAGTGAAAATGTAGCCATGGTCATAATAGAATATCTACAAGCACATATATGCACAATTCTATGTGTAGAACTCCATATATGCAAGACTCTTTGTGGATACATGTATTTAAGAAAAATGAGTTTTTCCATTTATTTCCATTGCCACTCAATATAGCATAGAATGGCTCTCACACCAGATGTGTGCAGCAGGATAGGAGGGCGGTTCCTCACACATCAAGCAAGAAATTCTGCATGTGGATGTCCTCCAACTCTAGTCAGATCCTATTTCCTCAGAAATAGTGTCAAGCCCCACAAGTCCAGGGTTGAGTCCCACAAGGCTTCCTCATTTCAGACACTGAGTATAAGCATAGGTTTTGAACATTGTGTCAGAAGGAGTCGCTGTTAATCAAGGGTCCAAAGGCTTTCTTGAATTTGGTTAATTTGTTATTGCAGGTCATAAAACTTAAGGCAACATTTACGGTTACTGGTTTATGGTAAAGGATACAAATGAACATCCAGGTGGAAGAGATGTGTAGGGTGGGACATACGGACAGAAGCACAGAACTTCGTGCCCTATATGGGCACACAATCCTCCAGGAAACCCCTTTTGTTCAGCTCTCCAGAAACCCCTAGAACCTAGACCTTCTGATATTTTATTGGAAATGTTTTTATATAGTAATGAATGATAAAATCATTGGCCACTGGTGATCTGCTTAAACTTCAGCCCCTCTCCTTTCACTGAAGTTTGAAGGATGTATCTGAAAACATGAACCTTCTAAGCATGTGTTGTCTTTGAAAGGACCACAGTTTGCATTTTAAACTAGATTTTTCTATAGGCATTGTTGATAAAAAATTTTCTACTTTCCGTATCAGTAATTACCATTTTCCCCACATTTTAAATTTATTCAGATATTATTATAATGGGAAAATGTACAGATCCATTTCGTGACCTTTTACAAATTCATGTACGATTTGTCTTACCAACTCTTCAATTAAGCTATTTCTGCTGTTGTGATTTATAGTTTCATGCAGCATGACTTTTAATGACAAACTGATATTAGTTTCTATGCATATATGCATATATATATACATACTTTGTTTATGGGTATATTGATAAAGATTTCTACTCATTCCAATTTTCCTAATGTAAAAGCTAAAATCGTATACAAGCATACATAAAACCATGCACACTTTCAAGTATTTGAGTCCATATCAATAATAACAAACATTCATTCAAATCATCTGTATATTTTCTTTTAATAGTACTGCCAATTAATCTTACCAAGTATTTCTTTTAATGATACAACAGTTTTCCTTCATGCTATGAAAATAGGGAGGCAGATGATGAGCCCTATAATTAAGAATTAGTTAAATTAAGAATTAATATTAAAAATTAGTATTAAGTTAAATTATTAGAATTGCTACATTAAGAATAACTTCATTTGGAGTGGGAAAAAATAAGTGTTTTATATGTAGGTAAATCTGATTACTCCTTCCTTCCTCTGACCCTCCATAAATGTTATAAAAATCCAAATTTATGTTATGCTCTGCCACTTTATTTCTCTCTCGGGCCCCAACAACTACGAAAGAATCCCTGCTGCTTTGAGTTTAGGACATTGCACAGAGGTGATTATAACAATCCAGCGTCTCCTGTAGCATGAGTGTTTGATCTACTTCTGAAGTGGTGCTTTAATTAGTTCACAGATGGTCTTGCCACAGCTCACTCTAAGCTCACTCCAACCCTTCTCAGTAGCTTCTATGGCAAAGCCTACCCCACTCTGCAATAGTTTTGTATCTTGCCCTTTTTGTCTGCCATTGTACTTTTTTTTTTCCTGAATATAATTTCATCAGTTTATGCCCTAGAAATCCTCATTTTACCAGTTTTCATTGTCTTTACTATCTCTTGCATTATCACTGTTATAAATTTGAAGTATCTTTTCATGAATTCAGTGAAAATGAATAGAAAGTAGAAGTGGAGGGAGAGAGAAATGCATATGCCCAATATGTCCCCTAGAAGCAGACTCTATTCAGCTTCTGTATTCAACTGATTCATGTACTTTTAATGACTCTGGTAACTCACAGTGTATCAGCAATGTCTACTCACATTATCAATCTCTTCCTGAAGCTAACCAATCAGTATACTATGTTCATTATTCTTTATCTTTAATGCACCACTTAAGACAAAGCACAAGACAAGAGAAAAACACTCAAAATTATTTTATTTAAATTATTTTGGTAATAATTTAAACTTTAGGGGGCCGGTGCTGTGGCATAGTAGGTTGGGCCTCTGCCTGTAACACTTACCATTCCATATTGACACCTATTCAAGTCCCAGCTGTTCCACTTCTGATCCAGCTCCCTGCTAGTGGCCTGTGAAGGTACTGGAAGATGGCCCAACTGTTTGGGCCCCTGTACCCACATGGGGATCTGAGGGAAGCTCCTGGCTTTGGATTGGCCCAGCTCTGGCCATTGTAGCCATTTGAGGAATGGGCCAATGGATGGAGGACCTCTCTCTCTCTTACTCTGCCTCTCAAATATAAAAATAAATATTTAAAAAATAATGTAAACCTTATACCTGAACATCTTTGGTTGCTTTTATATGCACACATATCTTGGAGTTTGGGAACAGTGAGTTTTTAGGCTTTTTTGAATATTACATCTCTTTGGATGTCTTGTATTTGGACCATGACTAACAGAAGTAAGAATTTGCATGAGCTTTCTCCCCTCTCCCCTTCTTTCTTTCTTTGTGTATTCATACAAGGTGCAAGGTAATGAAATATAGATAATGTGCCTTAGCTTTTACAGTGAAAACCCACAGGACACTGTTATCTGCAGAGCTCTAGACCAAAGGCTGCAAGGGCCCTTGACCTTGAGTGTCCACAGCATAATATATACAGCTAGATAAGTCAGAGCTCCTCTACAACGTCTTGGGAAATTTTTGTAACTTAAGAATCATGACTGGTATTATGAATGTTTCAATTAGGTACAAAGATATTTTAATAAAATACAGTTCTATGACTTATTAATAGGTTTTACATTTTTTAAATGTTTAAAATTTTATGTGAAAAACTTTGATAACTGTGCTTCAGAAGAAAGCACTAAAGTCCAACACACTGACATAAAAATGTGTTGAA
The DNA here is from genome assembly GCA_949820135.1 of Sylvilagus floridanus. Lineage (NCBI taxonomy): Eukaryota > Metazoa > Chordata > Mammalia > Lagomorpha > Leporidae > Sylvilagus > Sylvilagus floridanus. The sequence goes on along the minus strand of OX463236.1, from coordinate 27,489,786 downwards.
GTAAAAAGAGAAAATTTCAGATTCAAATTAAATTTTTTTATTTGGAATCATTATTTTAAGAGTTATAGAAAATTTTTTAAGAACATGATTTCATATGCTTGAAATACATGATTAAGAGTAATAGGGTACTTCTACCAAAAATACTGCTTTAAAATAATTTCATTAAAATAAAATATTTCCCTGAGTTGAGATATTACTAATAATTAGATTTTTCTTATACTAGTTTTAAATAGTACTAGCCATAAAGCAAAAATAGATATGTAATGGATATATTTTTTATCTTAGCTAAACACTTTAATTGATCAAGGGGTATGTGGCTCATAATAACAGGTTTTCATATTGTGTTTACCTATAATAGAATAGACGTCATAGGTGTATAGTGTACATGTAGAGACCATACCAGGTAGAACAATCTAAGTTGTGATGACACAGACATATATCATTTGAAAAAATGCTAAAGATGGGGCCAGCGCTGTGGTGCAACGGTTAACGCCCTGGCCTGAAGCACCAGCATCCCATATGGGCGCCGGTTCTAGTCCCAACTGCTCCTCTTCTGATCCAGCTCTCTGCTATGGCATGGGAAAGCACTGGAAGATGGCCCAACCCCTTTGGCCCCTGTACCCATGTGGGAGACCCAGAGGAAGCTCCTGCCTTCAGATCGGCATAGCTCCGGCCGTTGTGGCCAATTGGGGAGTTAACCATCGGATGGAAGTCCTCTCTCTTTCTCCCTCTACCTCTCCTCTCTCTCTGTGTAGCTCTGACTTTCAAGTAAATAAATAAATATCTTTAAAAATGCTAAAGACTTCCACAAAAATGCTTTTCTCTTTTAATTAATATCAAGTGATAGAATTGTAGGTCAGTGAGAAAAGAAAAGAAGTGTGTGTGTGTGTGTGTGTGTGTGTGTGTGTGTGTGTGGTGGTGGTGGTGGTAGGGTAATGTTGGGCTGAGATGTCTTTGCCCTAGGCAGTCAGAGACCAGCCCCAGTAGTAACTCACTTACCTTCAACATTTGGCCTCAAGACCACGTGGGCCATTACCATTGTAGGCAAAGAGAAAGGAAAAGGGAAGGAAGATCACATATCAATCATTCCAGAACAGGTCCGGGAAATAGCACCTGTCTATTCCTATTACTTTGACTATAACTTAGTTTTATGGGCACATCAAACTGTAGACAAGGCTTGGATGGTAGTCTGGCTTTGGGTCCTGGTGAAAATAAAAGAGATTTTTGTTCATGACTGTAATTTCTGCCATGTAAGCCTTTTCTGGATCTAACATCTCTTTCTTCATGTCCAAGGATCTAAGTAAGAGACGAGTTTCTTTATAAATATCACCAAATCTCACATCTTGGCAAAGCATGCTACACAGCTTAAACTGAGAGCAATGTTGTCTAACTCTAGCGTTAGCTATGTGATTTCATTTGACCTGGCACAGTATCTGAGAACTCAAGGCCAGTCATCGTGTATAGGTGATAAACAAGCAATCCTACACATTATATTCAAGACCTTTCCAAATTAGCTAGCTAGTATGTCTTAAGCATCAATGAGAACAAGCATGTGAGTGGATCAATTAAATTCCCTCACCACAACTGAATACATTTATTTAAAACAAGCATTCTATATCTGAATCAGTAGATCCTGGTGTTGGAAAAGGGTTTGCAGAACTATACATGTAAAGTTTTAGGAAAGCATTTTCCAACATTGCAAGAAGATGGTATAATGGTGATGAGGACCATGGACTCTAGAACCAGATCATGGAGGCCTAAACTTCAGTTGCATGACCTATGTTATATGTCTGTATTGTATTACTTGCTATGTAGTCTCTCTGTGCACACGGTTCCTCATCATACATATTATGTTGCTTATAATCTCTTTTCTCTTCCTTTCCTTCTTTCTCTCGGGTATTTGCTTGCTATCCTTGTTAATCTTCAGAAGCATTGCACAAGGATGTTTTAGAAAGCATGTGCAGACAATGATTTCCGAAATTATGAAGCAAACTGACACAGAAAACTACTGAAATGTTAATTCAATATTATTTTGTTAGATTACACCCTTAAGTAATGCTGATATATCGCAAATTTAAACCAATGCTATGATCGCATATTGTTAAAAGCTACTCTATTAGGGGTCCATGTTGTGGTGTAGGGAGTAGAGCAGCCACCTGCAGTGCCAGTATCCCATATGGGTCCAGGTCGAGTTCTGGCTGCTCCACTTCTGATTAAGCTCTCTGCTATGGCCTATAAAAGCAGTAGAAGATGTCCAAAGTGCTTGGGCCCTTGCACCTGCGTGGGAGATCTGGAAGAAACTCCTGGCTCCCGGCTTCAAATCATCTCCGCTCTAGCCATTGCAGCCGTTAGGGTAATGTAGCAGTGGATGGAAGATTCTCTCTCTCTCTCTCTCTCTGCCTCTCTGTAAGTCTTCCTTTCAAAAAAAAATTCTAAAAAAAAATGCTACTCTATTTGCTGAACGCATGAACAATAGCAATACAAGTAACATTAAGAATATGCTATTACCATTTTAAATAGGGTGATGGTGAAAAATAGTAATCATAGCTGATAATAGCTATCAGTATCTCAAATTAAAACAGAATTGGGGCCAGTGCTGTGGTACAGTGGAAAGTCACTACCTAAAGTGCCAGCACCCCATTTGGGCTCTGGTTCCAGTCCCCAGCTCTCTGCTACGGCCTGGGAAGGCAGTGGAAGATGGTTCAAGTGCTTGGGCCCCTACACCCAAGTTGGAGACCCAGAAGTAGCTCCTGGCTTTGACCTGGTTCTGCCCCATCATCCTGGCCATTTGGGGAGTGAACCAGTGAATGGAAGATCTCTCTCTCTCTCTCTCTGTCTCTTTCTCTCTACTTCTCTAACTCTGCCTTTCAAATAAATAAATCTTAAAAAAAAAAAAGAATTATCTGGCAATGTACACATTGTGCAATTTAGCTTTTTCATTATAAATGCTAATCTACTTTACTTGAATCAAACCTGTAGCTACTACTTGTGAGATGTAATATTTTTGAAACAAAATGCAATATTTTTGAAACAAAATATCCATTTAAACAAAAATGAAACGTAGAAATATAATGCTTTGGTGCTAACCAGAAAGTGTTATGTGTGAGATGAGATATACAAATCTTAAAGACTATGTTGCTGCCAGAATGAGCCAATTTGAGGTGCCAATCACAGAAGTCTGGCTCTGCTCAGGTATGTCTTACTTTTCTGACACGTAGTCTGGTCACATGGTTTTCCTGATTGCTAGAGTATTGTCTTTTGGTTTACAATTCTATGCTTCACTATATTGTGGAGGATTTTGATACAATTTGAGTGCCCTAGAGTTTTTCAGTAAGATTCATAAATATTGCATATAATCTGGCTATTGTAATTATAACTGAAATTCAATTGCAATATACTTTAAACAGCATGAGTAGCCTAGAAATATCTAGCGCATACTGTATAGAATGCCATTCTGCTGTAATTTTTACGCATGGATGGCCAATTATAGTTAACCCACAAAAGATATCCAAGTTTGCTTATGTAAGAGATATGAGATTGTCTGACAGATTCAAGATTTATTTATTTGAAAGACAAATTTAAAGAGTTTTTCCATCAGCTAGTTCACTCCCTGGATGGCTGTAATGGCCAGGGCTGAACCAAACCAAAGCCCGGAGTTTCTTCCAGGTCTCCTATATGCGTGGCATGGATCCAGGTAGGGGTCCAAGAACTTGGTCTATCTTTCTTTGCTTTTCCCTGGCCCTGAGTAGGGAACTGGATTGCAAGTTAGTGACCAGGACAAGAACTGGCACCTATATGTGATTCTGGCATCTCAGGTGGCAGCTTTGCCTGCTATACCACAATGCTAGCCTCTGACAGAGATTCTATACTCGAGGTAAATATGGGAAATGTTTCTTTCTAGGAAACTATGGACAAAGGGATTTGTGCTTAGTGATAACTAAGAAAAAGTATTATGTTGTCTTTAAACGTGTCAACCCTTTCAGCCATAGACAGTACTGCCTGTGTGGTAGAGTCAAGACCTAAGATTTTCTTATCAAATACTGACAACAGAAGTTACATTGTCTTAGCTTCATGTTTGTCAACCACACAAAGTTGAAACTGGTCCCCTAAGCCCTAACCCTATTCTGTGCATGTCTGGGACAGCTCATGGACTCGGCAAGACACATCCAATAATTGTATTCAAATTACAGATGTACCATTTGTTTGTGACTTTCAGCAAATCACATACTCATTTTATATTCCCCAAATATATGCGTGCAATTATGTTAACCATAGTATTGTGCCTATCTCCAAGAATTCTGATGATTAAATTAGTAAATAATTATTAAATATTTGTATATTTTACAAAAGTATAGTGCTTAATTCTTACCAAGTGTCATTAACAATGTTTTAAATAAAATTATATTCATGTGCTCTTACTAGCATTATTTCAATACATATGGCTGATCATACAGTTGATTCCTAATAGCCTCTAAGGTAATAACTATATTTAATGCAATGTTTCAGCTAAATTAATAATAATGAAATAAAATTAATATATGCAAGATAAAATGTCAAATGGTTTCAAAAAGGAAGTTTATGGATTTATACTTAAAATTAAAGATATATATTTTATTTCCTACATTAAAGTGCAACACTTGAAATCATCAGCAGTTCTCTTTTTGGAAGAGAAGTTCGACATAGAATTCCCAATGAACTATTTAAATTAGTATTTAATAGTATGGTCTTGATTTTTTTACATTATAACTAAGTAAATATGAACATTGTCAAGATCTCATATATTAGAGAGCATGCAGCTGTCAAGTGTTTTGAAAAGGCAATCAAAATACTTGAGGGGCTGTTTTTTATGGATGACATAATCCAAGTGCATGGATACATTAGAACATCCTCTGCATATTCCCTTGGCTTAATCACCAATCTCATCTTCATTCAGCATTTTTTAACTCCTGCCTTTATAAGATTGAAGTGATTCTGAAACCATCTTTCTTACAAATACAATTTATCTCCAAATTCTGATAACTGTAGGAAATGCAAATGTAATATCACCTGAGCAAAACATAAAACCCTTAGCTCTGATGTCTCTTCACAGCTTTATCTTTGAAAAGCAATGTAATGGCAAATGAGAAAAATGTGTGAAATCTTTTTATAGGAGGAATGCACAATATCCAGCTAGTATTAAAATTAGAAGATGTTAAATACAACAAAACTGCATAATAATCCAAAGGGTATATCTTTTCTTAAAAATCTACATATTCAATTAAGAAAACATTGCTGAAAGTTTTTTTGCCCTTTCATTTTGGAATAAGGACTATCATTGACCTTGGGTTATTGAAAAATCAAGTGTTACTACCTCAATTGAGAAATGATAAAAGAAATTACCTTATCCAGTAATTCAGTTTTATCAAATACAAGTTTTATTGGAATAAAAGAATCCCTCAATTTTTTATTTTTAGGTAAGTAATCACATTGATGACATAAACTTTGTTCTTTAAATGAGATTTCAGAACATGCCTCACAAGCAAATTTTTTTAAAGATTTTATTTATTTATTTGAGAGGTAGAGTTACAAACAATGAGAGGGAGAGACAGAGAGAGAGGTCTTTCTTCTGTTGGTTCACTCCCCAGATAGCCGCAACGGCCGGCTGGAGCTGTGCCAATTCGAAGCCAGGAGCCAGGTGCTTCTTCCTGGTCTTCCATGCGGATGCAGGGGATCAAACACTTAGGCCATCTTCTACTACTTTCCCAGGCTGTAGCAGAGAGCTGGATTGGAAGAGGAGCAGCCAGGACTAGAACCAGTGCCCATATGGGATGCCAGCGCCTCAGGCAGAGGATTAACCTACTGCACCACAGTGCCAGCCCCATAAGCAAATATTTTATAATTCATCTCCAGAAACTATGAATGTTGAAAATTTTAATAGTCATAATGATTTTTTAAAATGTTTTATATTATGAATATTTTTATTTTTAAACTTTTTAAAGTTGGCATACATTTCATAGACACAACTTTAGGAACATAGTAATTCTTCCCACCATAACCACCCTATCACCCACACTCCTACCCTTCTTTCTCTTCTTTCTCCTCTTTCCAGTCTTGTGTTTCACCAGGATCTGTTTTCATTTAACTTTGTACACAGAAGATTAACTCTAGTCTAGGTAAAGAGTTCAGTGCTTTGTATGAAGGAGAAAAAGTAAAAGAGCACAATGAAATTTTTTATAAATTGTCAGCTAGTCATCACTGTATCTTTGTTTGAAGGACTAATATTAATGACATTTTTAAAAAAAAAATTGATTTACATGAGTGCAAAGAAACAGACACAGATATATAGTTCCCATTAATAAATTCATTCACCAAAAGCTTGCAATGGCCAAGACTGGGCCAGTTGAAATCCAAAGCTTGGAAATCAATTCAAGTTTCCTACATGGAAACTTTTTCCATCACCAGTTGGCTCCCAGGGCTTAAATTAACAGGAAGCTGGAATCAGAATCATAGCTGGATACTCAAACCCAGACACTCAGATGTGGGATGCATGATTCCCAAATGGCAGTTTAACTGGTAGGTCAAACATTCAATCATCTTGTGATTAGATCAAGCTTAGCTTTAAATTTTAAAGACTTGATCTATTTTTGTGCCAGTTCCATGCTAGTTTGATTATAACTGCTCAGTATACATCATGGAATTAGGTAGTGTGATGTCTCTCACTTTGATTTTTGCATCTATATTCATCAGGGATATTGGTTGTATCTTTTTCTGGTTTGGGAAGTAAAGTGACGCAGTCTTGCTTCATAGAAGGAGTTTGGGAGGATTCCCTCCCTTTCAATTGCTTTGTATAGCTTGAGAAGAACTGGAATTCGTTTTCTGAATGTCTGACATAATTCAGCAGGGAAGCTTCTGGTCCTGGGGTTTTCTTTGTTGGAAGGTCTGATTCAATGTCCATCTTGATTATTGGTCTGTTTAGGCTTTCTATGTCTTCATGACTCAATTTGGTAGATTGTATGTGCCTAGGAATCCATCCATGTCTTCTAGGTTCCCCAATTTGTTGGCATATAGCTCTTTGTAGTAATTCTTGGTGATTCTTTTTATTTCTGTGGTATCAGTTGTTACATTTCCTTTTTCATCTTTATTGATTTTTTTTTCATCTTTAGTGATTTTGGTCTTTTCTCTCTTTTTTTGATTAGTTAGGCCAACGGTGTATCAATATTTATTTTTTTCAAGAAAGCAGCTCTTCGTTTTACTGATCCTTTGTATTTTTTGGTTTCAGTTTTCTTCATTTCTTCTCTAATTTTAATTATTTCTTTCTACTAATTTAGGGTTTAATTTGTTGTTTTTCTAGGTCCTTGAGATGCACTGATAGTTCATTTATTTGATATCTTTCCAATTTCTTCACGTAGGCACATGTTGTTAGAAACTCCCCTCTTAATACTGCTTTCACTGTATCCCATAAGTTTTGATATGATGTATTTTCATCTTCATTCATTTCCAGAAATTTTTTTGATTTCTTGTTTGATTTCTTCTATTACCCACTGTTCATTCGGGAGCATGTTATTCAGTCTCCATGTGCTTTAGAAATTCTTGTTGTTGACTCCCAGTGTCATTCCGTTGTGGTCAGAGAAGATGCATGGTATGATTTCAAGTTTTTTAAACTTGCTGAGACTTGCTTTATGGCAAAATAAAGGTATATTATTGTGAAATAAAAAAAAGAATTACTCTAATCTGATGGCTTTGTAAACAACAGACCATAAGGGAGCAAAATCCAAGGTAGGAGAAAGGATGAAAAATAAGACAGAAGTTGGAGGAGAGATGATGTAGCCTTTGGACTAGAAGGAAAGCAATAAAGGCATCAAGAAGTATTTAGATCCTGAATACATTTGAGATGAATGCTGAAAGTTTATTCAATTAAACATCCATTCTTATGTGAGAAGTTGGCAACTAAATATATTAAGTCTGTATCTCTGATTTTAGTTTTCTTAAATTGTTAACATCATTTTTAACTAATCATCCTAGAATGTGAATATATTAAACTAAGACAGGAAGGTATTGCAACCCACTTTCAGGATTTGGGGCTCCTTCTTTCCTAAACAGTACCCACCCATTTCCTAACCCTCTCTCTACTTCTTTGAGTAAGATCATGAACTGAAAGTATTCAAATTGGCAACTACTCATTTGTGATTAGTTCAAAATTGGTTCCCTATCATAATTTTCCATGTTCAACAGACCATCCAATTCCAGGATCGTGATAATGGTATTTTCTCTTACAGAGGTATTGTACTACTTAATTGATGTTTGCTACATACTTGAAGATCCTTTAGTAGATGATATTCTGTTTCCAAATGCATTATTATTTCACTAAAATTAATGCCAAGATGAAATGTTATGCAGAAGATGATAGCCTGGAAAATGTTCTCTATTGCCAAGCAGGAAGGCTATATTGTGCCTGGCAGCTTTCTAGGTACAGTGTAATCAGGTGACCACCAGCGACCAACACACTAAAGAAAAATATTTCATTGATTTATTTAAAAAGTATATAAATTCTGAGTGTGTCTCTCCCTTTCTTCCTTTCTCTCTCCCATCCTCCCTTGGCGCGCGCGCTCTCTCTCTCTCTCTCTCTCGTTCTGTCTCTCTACATATAACTCAGACTTTCAAATAAATAAATCTTTTAAAAATGCAAGAGTGTTTTAATTATGTTTTTAGTTTCATTTGAAAGACCATGAGAAAGAGATCTTCCACCTATTGATTCACTCCCCTAAGTGCCTGTACCAATTGAGTTTGGAACTGCCTTAAGCTGGGAACTCAATCCAGAGTTTCCCTGTCTACCACGTGGATAATAGGGTCTAAGCTATTTGAGCCATCATGTACTGCCTCCCTGGGTGTACATTAACAGGAAACTGAAATTGAAAGTGGAGCTGAATTTCAAACCTAGGTGCTCCAATAAAGGATGCTGTTTTTCCCAGTGGCGTCTTAACTGCCGCAGCAAATGTCTACCCCATCATAAGGATCTTGATATAAAAAGTACAACAGCCCTCAAGATCATAAGGATTACATTTCTGCTAATAGGTTATTTATAGACATAATCATTTCTCACTTGTGTTTCATCTGTTATACTTCTATATCCACATTCTTCACCTACTTTTTAGTATTATGTTTCATTTTCATTTGGTTTATTATCAATTATGTAAAACAGAGCACACACTTTTGATATAATAAAAGCATGAAATATCTGTCGTGTTTTCTCATTTGGAACAAAGGCTATTAGGCATATGCCTGGTGTACTGGAGAAACAGGGAAGTGACATTGTGTGGTGTGGGACAGGAATAAAGCAGATAGTGTTACAGAATGATGCTTATGGTATGGTACTGAGGGCACCATGGGTATTAGTATAATGTTTTAAAGGATTGCTCTACTTTTGGTTACTCTTTTAATAATAAACAAAAAGGGAGCAATGTCAAGGCAGTGAGAAAAGGCGAGAAGTGTGACAAGTCAGAGACATAATGTAGCCTTTGGACCAGGAGGATAGCAGTAAAGGTGGTGGGAGTGGTCAGGTTCTGGATATGATTAAAAGGCAAGGCTACAATGTAGGAAATTAGACTTTCATGCTAATATGATAAGGTGGCAATTAAATACACAGGTCTGCATCTCAGGATTTAACACTCGAGCAAGAGATATCAATCTCAGAATGGCTTCCATTGAGATAGTACTTAAAGCACTGGTGCTGAGTGACATCTCGAAAGGGAAGATAATAAGGGGAGGAACTAGCACAGAGCTCTGGGCCATTTCTGCAATAATAAATGGGGAAGAAGAGGCTGCATCACCTGAAAAGTGAGCTGTGAGGGAAAGCAGGGAAGAAGAGAGAACGTGAATGAATGAAGGAGCAGAGTTGAGTCCCCTGTGAGAAGTGCTCTTGCTGGGTCAAGTAGGATTATGGTTCACCCCATGAAGTCATGAGCACTGTGAAATGAGCTTAATGGTTTTCGGCTGAAGAGAGATTGGGATGAGAATGGATGAGGACAGAAATGTCACTCAGGAGTTATCACTACAGCATGAAATCAAAACAATGAAGAAATTGCACAGAATGTGGGTAAAAACACTTTTTTGTGTGCTTAGATTGGGATAAATACGATATACTTGTGAACTTATGAAAAGGACCCAGTAGAAAATAAAAATCTGGGCTGGCACTGCAGCTCACTTGGCTAATCCTCTGCCTATAGCGCCAGCACATATGGTTCTAGTCGCGGTTGGGGCACCGGATTCTGTCATGGTTGCTCCTCTTCCAGTCCAGATCTCTGCTGTGGCCCGGGAAGGCAGTGGAGGATGGCCCAGGTCCTTGGGCCCTGCACCTGCATGGGAGACCAGGAGGAAGCACCTGGCTCCTGGCTTCAGATTGGGGTGGCATGCTGGCCGCAGCACGTCGGCCATAGTGGTCATTTTGGGGGGTGAACCAACAGAAGGAAGACCTTTCTCTCTGTCTCTCTCTCACTGTCTAACTCTGCCTGCCAAAATACATACATACATACATACATACATACCAAAATCTGAATGCGTAGATAAAACAGGAAAGAATTACTAGAGAAGAATTCTTGAGTACCAAAGGGAGGATGGAACAGGGTTCACCACTGGGGAGTTGGGTTGTACATGGAGCAAGAGAAGCTAGACTCTGAGCCACGAATGATGCTCTAGGCTGTAGTAATGGTAATAGGAGTACGTGGACATTCTCTTTTAATAGTCACTGGTTCCCATTTCTACTTGTTCATCTTAAATGCTTTAATGCAGTGAATTTCACCAATATTTTCCTATTATAGATTATATAGTTTTTATATCCTTTATTTAAAAGTCTTCCCTTACTTGATGTGTGTGATTAAAGTATTCCTTAAATTTTATTCAGTTTGGTTTTTCTACATTTACGCTTCTAATCTACCCAGATATCATTCCCCAAATTCCTACAATAGCTTAGACTTTGCCAGGCTGCAGGCTCTGGGAACTGAATCCATTATGTGGCAGGAACTTAAGGACTAGAGCCATCGATCTGAGGTCTCTCAGGGTAATGCATTGGCAGGAACTTGGATCTGAAGCATATAACCTGGGAGTGGGAACCGAGCAGTACAGTGTGGGATATGAGAGTCCCAAATGGCATTTTAACCACTATCCCAAATACCCACCTTGTAGCCACTGCTTTTAAACTGATTTCTTCTCTGTCCTCCACCCTCTTCCCTGAATGACTCCTGGGACAAGCCGTGACTTTCAAATACATTTGGTTGCAGAAAGAAAAAAATAGTAATTATAATTCACTTTCAGTTATTAAAATAATGGGTCCAGTAGAGTCCAGGCTGAAATATAAATCTATTTCTAGTGGCTGGCATTCTGGTCAGTGGGTTAAGCCACTGCTTTCCATGCTGGCATCCCATATGAGAACCTGTCCCAGTCCCAGTTGCTCTGCCTCTGATCCTGGGAAAGCAGTTGGAAGATGGCTTCAGTATGTACCCCATTACCACTCATATGGGAGACACAGATGGAGTTCCTGGCTCCTGGCTTTGGCCTGGCACCATCCTGGCTATTGTGGCCATCTGGGGAAAGAACCAATAGATGGAAGATTTTTTCTCTCCCTCTCCCTCTCCCCCTCCTCCTCCCCCTCCCTTCCTTTTTTTTTTTTTTTTTTTAATCTTACTGCTTTCCCAAGCTTAAGGCTGACTTAAGATTTAGTGATCCAAATCTTTTTTTTTCTTTCTTTCTTTTTTTTTTTTTTTTTTTTTTTTTTACAGGCAGAGTGGACAGTGAGAGAGAGAGAGACAGACAGAAAGGTCTTCCTTTTGCCGTTGGTTCACCCTCCAATGGCCGCCGCGGACGGCGCGCTGCGGCCGGCGCACCGCGCTCGTCCAATGGCAGGAGCCAGGAGCCAGGTGCTTTTTCCTGGTCTCCCCATGGGGTGCAGGGCCCAAGCACCTGGGCCATCCTCCACTGCACTCCTGGGCCACAGCAGAGGGCTGGCCTGGAAGAGGGGCAACCGGGATAGAATCCGGCGCCCCGACCGGGACTAGAACCCGGTGTGCCGGCGCCGCAAGGCGGAGGATTAGCCTGTTGAGCCACGGCGCCGGCCTAGTGATCCAAATCTTAGGCAACAATTCTTTCCCTGTTCTTCCTTGTTCATTACTTTCCAAGTCTCTGCATTTTTGGGATTTTTCCTCTCCCAATGTGTTTGAAGTGAAGTCAAAATTACACCAAAGCTATAGCCACAGTAGGTGGACTTCATGCAAGATAGGGAAGAGAGCCCAGAAATAAATCTGAACTCAACACTGCCTAATGAAAGGACTAGTGAGTATTTATTAGTTGTTTTCGGGGAATCTTCAGCTGCTTCTGTTTGCTAGTTGATTTTCCCTAGAAGAAAAGTGAACATTCTCTTTCACTATAAGCATCCTTGTAAATTAGTTCATTTAGACTTCATGTCCAGGTAACTCATGTTTCCACATCACTCAGTCTGTTATCTGAAGTCTTCTTGAACTTCATACAGGTGTCATTGCCATTGGAGATCTGGAGACAGCAAATAAACTGCAATGCCTTTCAATTATTTGGGCTCACAGCAATGATACCTCAATCCTGATGACAAGCTACTTTGAGATCTGCAGGTGCATTGACATTGCCAACATTTCTTTCCATTTGAATCTCACCATTTGAATCTCCGTTTCTTACATCTGCCTGTATTCCTGCGATAGTGCATAGCTTTTTCATAGATAACCATCTTCCTTGCCTTTTGAAATATCTTTTAGGAAAACCATTTTCTCAGGCATTGATCTTCAGCTGTGAGCAATTGCTTCACCTTTTCCTAGGAGTTTCTGACACACCAGTTTCTTTTTCTTTTTGACACCCTGCGTGGTTCCAGTGAGAAAAGAAGCAAGGGGTCTTTAACATAATTTACATCTCACCATAGGAGAGAGAGAAAAAAATCAGTTTCCTAAATTAAAAGCTCTAAGGGAAATCAAGGGCCTGGAGTCAGGAGCAATTTTGTCTCGAGTGTAGGCAGGCTGAGAGGAACATGAGGGTGGTCATCTGGTATGCCACTACAAATCTTTTCATTACTTTTACTTATTTGAGAAGCAGAGAAAGCTCTCATCTGCTGGTTCACTCCCCAAATGGCCACAATGGCAAGGGTTCAAACAGCCCAACACCAGGGGCCTGAACTCAATCTGAACCTCCCACATGGAGGGACTCAACTAATTGAGCCACTTGCTGTTGTCTCCCAGGGTCTGCATTAGCAGGAAACGTGGACCAGGAGTGGAGCTAAGACACCAACCCAGGCACTCTGAGAAGGGATAAAGGTGTCCCAGTTGGAGTCTTAACCCCTAGGTCAAAACTTGTCCCTGGATGTACAATTCTTACTGCCCCTAACCTTAGCTGAGATTTACAGTCAACAGGAAAAGTACCCCTTTCCTTCTGGTTATGTTGACACTTAGGAATATAACTGACATGTGTGTATTCTTATAGAAAAAGTGAACCGTTATTGTATAGTATGATAATTTATCATATATTATATTAGATATTGTATGGGAGTAATTTTCTTTCCAGCAGTTATAGCAATTTTGTTTCCTTCTTATTTTTTAACCTTTTGCATAATGCTATGTGCTCACTAGGGCCTTCCCTGTAATGTTTAAAAAATCAGTGATGGAAGGTGTTCTTTTCTGCTGCCTGGATGTAAAGGGAAAGCTATTATATTTCATGTTTAAGTATGAAATCTAATGTAAGCTTTGGGGAGGATTATAGAAGTCTGTAAAAGCCAATATTTTACATTCTTATTCTGCTCAAATTTTTTCCTTAAGAATTAAATTTTATAAAAGTTTATTTCTCCCCTGTCCCCCATCATGAGTTTTGAAATTATAATACCCAGAGGGGCTGGCATTGTAGCCAGCGGATTAAGTTGTGTCTTGCAAGGTTGGAATCCCATGTCAGAGTTCCTGTGTTGAATCAGAGTCGCTTTGCTTCTGATCCAGCTCCCTGCTAATGTGCCTAGGAAAGCAGCAGATGACCCAAGCAATTTGGCCCCTCCACCGAGTTGGAGTTTCATGCTCCTTGCTTTAGTCTGTAGGAGCCCTTGTAATTGTGACCATTTGCTGAATGAACCAGCAGATAGACAAGCTCTCTCTCTCTCTTGTTCTGTCAACCCTGCCTTTCTTTTTTTTTTTTTGCTTTATTAATTTTTATTTTTTAAATTTTTTTAACTTTTATTTAATAAATATAAATTTCCAAAGTACAGCTTAAGGATTACAATGGCTTCCCCCCCCCCCCGCCCATAACTTCCCACCCATAACTTCCCTCCCACCCGCACCCCTCCCATCTCCCACTCCCTCTCCCATTCCATTCACATCAAGATTCATTTTCAATTATCTTTATATACAGAAGATCAATTTAAAACCCTGCCTTTCAAACACATAAATAAGTAAATCTTTTAAAAGGAGAAATTTACCTATAAATGTATGTAAAAATTTATTTTTCCCTTAGTTTATTATGCATTTATCATTCTGAGATTAGACAGAAATTCACAACATCTTCTAGTACTTGTCAGATATTATCACTTGTATTTAAAAAGATTAAGCTGGGGACAACTTTGGGGTGCAATGGGTTTTGCTGTCATCTGCAATGCTGGTTTCCCATATAAGCACTGTTTCAAGTCCAGGCTGTTCCTCTTCAGATCCAGCTCCCCTTTAATGTCCCTGGGAAAGCAGCAGGAGATAGCCCAAGTGCTGGAGTTGCTGCTACCCAATTGGAAGACCTGGACATGGGTCTTGGCTTCAGCCTGAACTAGCCCCAGCTATAGTGGCCATTTGGGGGTTGAATCGGCAGAAGGGAGATCTCTTTCTTTGTATCTTCTTCTCTCTGTGTAGTTCTGACTTCCAAGTAAAGAAAATCATTTTTTAAAAAAAGTTTATGCTTCTAGAATTTGTTTTGTGAATGGTGTGTCATATAAATCTAGTAGTCTTTCTTGATTTATAGTTTCATTTGAATTGTCTATAATATTTGGTATTGTGCTATTTTTTCCCAGTACTATACTTTATGATACAATTATTGTCATTGGCTATGGTGCCAGAAAAATCAGGTTAAAATCCATCTTCTCTACATTTGGTTCTGTGACATTGGTAGGTAGTTAACTAGTTACTACTGAGTTTACTCATATTTAAAATGGATTCAAGAATATACAGTTGTAGGGAAAAATCTAATGATATTTTCCCAAGATTCTTATCCTCTGGTATTCAGTCAAGTACTAACCTAGGGGCTGCCACGAAAGGACCTCACATTTTCATTGATTACGATAGATGATCCAGGCAAGCTTGGTGTAATTACATGTACCCTAAGAAGCAGAGGCAGAGGGAGAGAAATAGCCCAGAGTGATTTGGCTGAAGAAGAATCAGAAGAGAGCTGAAGAAGGTAAAACAGTCAGAGAGATCCCATGCATAACAAGAATTCATCCTGTGGTCGCTGAGTTTGAAGATGAGGTCAGAGGGTGGTCTTTACAGGAAATGGGATGCCTCTAGAAGAGGCAAGATGGCTGGCTCACAGGAAGAAGGAGTCCTCAATCCAGTAACAAGGAAAAAAGTAAAATTGTGCCAGGGGATTCCAATACAATCCCATCAAGGTGGCATGTACCAAGGCCATCTCACTAGTCCAAGTGATCAATTTCAGCTCACAATTGATCACACTGATAGGTCTAAGAGTCAAAGGGATCACACAAACAAGACTAGTGTCTGCTAATACTAACTGATAGAATCAAAAAGGGAGAGAGTGATCCAACATGGGAAGTGGGATACACAGCAGACTCCTAGAATGGCAGATGTCCTAAATAGCACTCTGGCCTCAGAATCAACCCTTAAGGCATTCGGATCTGGCTCAAGAGCCCATGAGAATATTTTAGGCATGGAAAGCTAAGACACTCTGAAAAACAAAAAAAAAGAAGACCTAAATGAAAGATCTCTGCGAGTGAGATCCCAGTGGAAAGAACGGGGCCATCAAAGAAGGAGGTACCTTTCTCTGAAGGGAGGAGAGAACTTCCACTTTGTCTATGACCCTGTCGGAATAAGATCGAAGTCGGCGAACCCTAAAGACTTCCATAGCCTCTGCAACTCATGACTAGAGCCTAGGGACATTACTGACGCCATAAACAAGAGTGTCAAATTGTTAAATCAACTTCAGGAGTCACTGTGTACTTACGTCTCATGAGGGATCTGTCCTTAATGTGTTATCCAATGTGAAATAATGCTATTACTAGTACTGAAACAGTATTTTTACACTTTGTGTTTCTGTGTGGGTGCAAACTGATGAAATCTTTACATAGTATATACTGAATTGATCTTCTATATATAAAGATAATTGCAAATGATTAAAAAATCTTGGTGTTAAATTGGAAATTGCATAGAAAATTAATCAATTTAAAAAAAATATCATGTAGGATCTCTGTCCTTAACGTGCTATACATTGTGAATTAATACTATAACTGGTACTCCAACAGTATTTTTCACTTTGTGTTGCTATGTGAGGGCAAACTGTTGAAACCTTTACTTAATATATACTAAACTGACCTTCTGTATATAAAGAGAATTGAAAATGAATCTTGATGTGAACGGAAGGGGAGAGGGAGTGGGAAAGGGGAGGGTTGCGGGTGGGAGGGAAGTTATGGGGGGGAAGCCATTGTAATCTATAAGCTGTATTTTGGAAATTTATATTCTTTAAATAAAAGCGTTATTAAAAAAGAAAAAACAAAAAAGAAAAAAGCAATTCAACCAAACCGAATGAGCATGGAGCTACCACAGACCTTAAACATTTGATTTTAGGTGGACAAAAGCCTTGTTGGACATATCACCTACAGAAAATGTGAAATAGTTCATTTGTATTGCTTTATGCCAGTAAATTTGAGGCAAATTGTCATGACATTAGTGGAAAACTAGTACAAGGGCACACATCAAAAGATTGTTACGGATGTTAAATGTTTGTGCAGAGCTCTAACAATAGTATCTCGTGGATATTGAACAGTAAATAAACCTTGCTATTATTAGGCTACTTCCCATGTTATTTCATTTCCTTAAATAAATAACCTCTTATTTATTGCAACTTTATAGTACAAAATAATATCTGGTTTAAAATGTACTCATTTTATTTTTGAAAATGTTTTTGGATCTTCTCGTCCTATCTCAATCTATCAATGTCATTGTAGTTTTCATTATAAACATTTTTAGTTGTATACATTATATGGTCAAATTCTGTTAACAAATATATTTAAAATAGATTATTGTGAAATATGCTTGTATTCTTTCAGGAGTTATTTTTATAGATTCTGCTACTCTTACATATTTATATTAGTTTAGATTATGTGAACCTTTATGTATATTTTTCTTTGATTTTATTGGACATAATGTTTTTGATGTTTCTCATTCAATATCCTGCATATCTGTTACATAGTATGGACACATTTTATTTATCATAGTAATGTTCTTTCATTATCATTCTTTAGTCTCCAGATTATAAGGAATATTTCTATATTTTCCATCTATATAATTGATTCATTTTTTATAGTTTTATTCAAAAAAGATTTGAAGTTTCTGGAAAATTTTATTGACTTTATAATAATATTTTTCTATCTGAATGAAACTTTCTCTCCAATCTCCTGCTTCATCTTTATCAATTAAATTTTCATTTGAATGTATTGTGTTTATCAACCCATTTTTCATCCTTTAATGTCAATATTCTTGAGTTTTTGCATGGATATTATATTTTTTCTTCACAACTATTTCACTTTTATGTTGATTATTTTCATTGATTTTATTATAAAACCCAGTTGCTCCTAATTTGCTAGTCCTAAAATGGAAAAAAAAAGTCCAATTTGGCTAAGGTTTTGACATAAGAGAACTGATAAATTATTTCTGCTTCCCTATTTCTGTGATTGAAAATGAACCTGCATTGTAAAACATGTTACTAGGTCTCTCGTTTTCAAGGTTCATTCGTATGAAAAGGCTTTTTGTAATCATGATGGCAACTTTTTACCAGAATAAATGTATTCGTGCATGAGGGCCTCCTTCCTTTTCAAAACCAGAACAGAAGACTCTGATACCTACTACAACATCTGTCAAGTTTTTCCATTTTCCTCTTCCTGACAATGGAATTCTCTTAATGCATATAGAACCTGAAATGGATAGAAAGCAAAGAATCTAGTGCAGTCACATTTTGGCAAAATTAGAAGGCTTCGCTTATACACGTTTTAGGTGGAAAATGGAACAGTTACTTCCTCTTTCTAGTCTGAGAGGATGCGTTTTCTATAGGATTGTTTGGAAATCCACCATCCTTTAACACCTTTAATATTATGCTTTCAGATTTATGACTGCTGTAGTTGGTGATAGTTTCCTTAAGGGTCTGGCAAATTATTATCAACTTCTCTTTCTATGTTTTAAAGGATACATTGGTTCTAATTCAGTAGCCCTAGTTAACAGTCATTATTTCAAGTTGCCGTAGAGTGGTTTTTCTGTAACTTTTTCTGTGTATTTCTTGAAACCGATTTGTAGCAGAAAATCATCTAAGAGTTTTCAATATATTGTCATTTTCTTTTTAGGCAGATAGTTTTGCAATTATTTTGTTTTCATACAACTTTGAATTATTTTCTGAAAGAAGATTATATATATATTGGTGAATATATATCTGGTGAAATCTTAATTTTTTATTTTCATGTTTTCATTTTGTAGAGTCATCAAATAATCAAATCAATTGGTTACATGCAGAAGATATTTTAGTTTCCCTAAATGTGGGCATAGGTTGCTGGGGAGAAGTCATGTATAGTAATACATCAGTAATAAACCAGTACTCCTGGCAGATGATGAATAATGTGGATATCTATAAATAGTTTCTTATTTTGGAGCTTTTCTCCAGTGCAATTCAACCACATCAATAGAATTCTACTCATATGTATTCAATCTAGAAGTCTCTTGACTATTACACCCATTTTGAAAAATGACATTTTAAAATCTCAAATGTTTTGGTCTACTTTGAGCTTATTACAAAGATCATTCTAACCCAACACTTCAGTTGGTATTGTTTTTACATCTTCTGAAAATAATTGTTTTTCTACATCCTTTCATGCTTTTTAAAAGCTCAAAAAGGGCCTTTAAAAGAAGTGATAGGCACAGAGAAAGGCTTCAAAGAAAACAAGCATAGTTATATCTGTGTTGCAGAGGTGTTGAAAAATAGTGTACATGGACATATACATACTAACTTGGAATGGAGCAGGAGTCCTCAGGAACCTCCTTGGGGACTTACAAGTACTAGTGCATGGACTCAATCACCTGGGTCAAATAAGTGACTCTCCTTAAGTGCTTAGCTACAGGCATTTGGAATTAACTTAGTTAGACTTTCTGGCCCCTTCTGTACAGTTGCTCTCCTGTCTTAATATTCTCTAAAACCATAAAACAAGAGAAACAGACTATATGACAGATTTAGATGGGGGAAGCCAATTAGTGCTTTTATTTTTTTCTCAATTCCTAGCAAATCCAAGTCAAAAGCACAACTTAATTTTCATATATACTCATAAGATGTTATTACTAGGATAGAAAAGGTAGATTAGTTATGGAAATATTTAGAATAGTAAATAGATTTTTGCATGCCCGTAGGATCTGCTGATAAGTAACACACTACTGAGTACTTAGGACTTCAAAGGACATCAATTTTAATATGCCTCATTGTTCTGTGAGTCATACATTTGGGCAGGACTTGGTTAGCTGATACTTCTGTTCCATGCAGAGCAACTCCCTAATAGTAGCACAGATGCTTCTTGACTTATGATGGAGTTATTTCTCACTAAATCTGTCATAAGTTGGAATATCAAGTCAAAAATCCATTTAAAACACCTAAAATATTGAACATTATAGCTTAGCCTAGCCTATGTAAACATTGTTCAAATACTCAGATTAGCTGAGTTGGGGAAGATCATCTAACATAGAGCCTATTTTATAATATTGAATATTGAATATCTCATGAATATTAAATATTCAATATCTCATGAAACTTATTGAATGTTCTTAGAGATGAAAATCAGAATTGATATATGGGTATACTTTCACACCATCACAAATCAAAAAATCGTGAGTTGAAGCATCATAAGTCCTATATTATGTCTTAAGTTTCAGCTCTACTGATCTGAATGGTTCAAAACAGCTTTGCCCATCTATTTTCCACCATGGAGGCTGAGGTCAGCTGTGCCATTTTTCTTTGGTTTTAGAGTCTCTTCCATTAGTCTCTCCAACACGACAGTGGTCATCTTTCACAGTCCCTCAGGGTTTCCAAAGGCTAAGATAAATATTTCTAGACCCCTGGGAGTTTATGCAGAGTGTGGTTTTTATTAGCAAAGCAATTTTTAACTAACCCAGATTTGAGAGGAGATCTACCACTCAGACTTATAAATTAGTGGCATTATTTTACCCACCTCAGAACACCATCTATTTTCAGTGCTTAGTAACAATTTATGGACCACTTACAATTACCTTTCAATTTATTTTTGTTTGTTCATTCAACTCTGGAGTACTTATTGCAGTGCTGCTCTTGCCTTTCGTGGAGTTACACAGTTAATTGGAAAAATACAGAGGCTTATCCTGAATATACCAGACCAGATCAGGAAAGAATTTTCCAGGTCTCTCTTGATCTCTGTCTTGATGCTCTCTGTCATGACATAAGGGCTGGATCTCTTGTATTTCTCAAATACTCTTGAGCTGCCACATGTTCTGCTTGATTGTGATGCTGATCTATTTGGGAATAACAGTTCTTTTTGTCTTCACTCCAGCATCATAGAACTCTAAGGCAAGTTGCTCTATCAGTAGACAATCAATAGCAGGAACATCTGTTTTATTCCACCTTCTACAAGGCCATCACCAGCTGTAGAGTAGCCAGTTGTTTGGGAGACAATGTCTGACTCAACAACTGTCTTGCATATATTCTTGTAAACTCTGTCAATTTTTTTGCAGCTCCTGGTTGACCCTTGAGTAGATGATTTCAGTGAGGGAGTCTTTGTCAGTTCCCAACCTCTTAATGAAGATTATTCAGTTGGGAACCATCGCACAAAGCAGGTGTCATCAGTAGTACCCAAATCATTATTCCCAGATGGCCAAATAACTCTGACTTCAGTGCTACCATAAAGTCTCACTTGATCCTTTTGTGATAGGTGACGGTAATAGCCCATCTATCTCTGTGATTGCTGCATTTGGCAAAATTGTTGATGATGGTGATTCTATTCACACATTTGGTTTTGATTGCCATTTCAATATTCCAAGCACCCCAGCCAACATGAAAGTTTGTGTATGCTTCCACATGCACTTGAGTATGTAGACTGATCACCTGCCAAGCTGATAATGAACAGAATTTTATAAATAGTAGACATTTTGAGGACTAGTCTCACACGAAGAGCTAAAAATATCCTCAAATGCCAAGCCCCAATGTTTGCTTTATCCTCAACAGAAGATATTGAAATGGAAACAAGAGGCAGTGAAGTTGAAAGGGGTAGGTCATAATAAGGGAAATAAAATAGCAAAGAATTCTTATTTGTTAATACCATACTAAAATAAATTATAATTACAAACATGAAGGAAGGATAGAGAAAGAGAGGGAGATAAGCAAGGAGTGAGGCAAAACTAAAAAATAAGAAAATATAAAAGGAAATAGAGGAGGTTGAGGAAGGAAACACCTTTTCCATGGACTTTCTTAATGTCCGAAACGATCCGTTTCCTCTTAAGTACCCAACAACACAAAGTCAACTTTATTTTTACTAGAATAATCCCTCAATAATTATTTTAAGCTGTTATGAACTACTAGAGAAGAAGAAACACATATTGTTTATTTTTATAGCTTTGAGTACTTCACTCAGTGCTGGAAATGGAATGCTTATTAATCAGGTTAGGATACAGAGAAGGGATCACAACTGTTGGTTTACTGTCAGCTTACATGAACCATTCTAAATCTCATCAAAGACATCTTTGAAGTATAGAAATAAAAAAGTATTAAACAGATATTTAGGAATATACATAAAGACGCTTTTAACTTTCTTGGGAACTAATGAAAATTTGGTTGAGGATATATGTCCAAGACAGGTTTGTAAATAAGCATACATGATAACTACCACACTTATTTAGAATTAGCCATTTTTCACTCTGTACAGTTTCCCAAATACATCACAATGCTTCTAAAACAAACAAAGCCACCATTGTCCTACCAACTTAATCCTGCACAAATGTGGAACATGAATTGTGAAATTATGACTCCCTTCTGACCTCTATATTGAGAATTTATAGAGTTAGAACGCCATGCTAAGGAAGGTTATGATCAGAATTTCAAGTCATTAAAAACAGATCTTTAGGTTGGCAAAACAAATCTCAGTTGGAGACCTCATATTTTTTTTTCTAAGATTTATTTATTTATTTGAAACGCAAAGTTACAGTGAAGCAGAAGCAGAGAGAAAGAGTGGTCTTCCATCTCTGCTGGTGCACTCCCCAGATGGCAGCAACAGCTGGAGCTGTGCTGATCCAAAGCCAGGAGCCAGAAGCTTTCCTCACCATCTCCCACACAGGTGCAGGGTCCCAAGCACTTGAGCCATCCTCCACTGCTTTCTCAGGCCACAGCAGAGAGCTAGATCAGAAGTGGAACAGCCAGGACTCAAACCAGCACCCATATGGGATGCCAACACTGCAGATGGAGGCCTTACCCACCATGCTACAGCCCCAACCTCAAAGACCTCATATATCTAAATGAGTGTAAATTAAGAAATATATTTGCACAACATTTATCTTTATAATGTATCAGGTGTCATGTGTAGATAAATATTAAAAGCACATATATGAAGAGTCATATAAGTCCAAAAATCCAGTTAATAAAGATTATCTGTAAAATTGTAAGACTATTTAATAGAAATCACCCCTGGAAACTATTTCTCTTATTCACATGATAATGACTTTGCTTATATTGTCAGTTTATATTTCCATATGAATCTATTAACCCTTATTTGAAAGTATAAAATATAATAGTTTTATACCAATGTTGTCAATGACTAAAATTTAGGTAGTCTCTGTATAGTATACAGAAATATACACACATGTCTAGTGTATACCATATATACATAATGTGTATATATATTAAATTCTCATGGAGTGCTTGGAACTGTATTAATGCCATATTAGTACAAGAAGTCTGTGGATTATAATGTTTATCTAAAGCAACCTGCATCATATACTATGAACAAGAAGAAAGACAATAAAGGACACTAATATATATTTATATTGATGTGCATGCATACTCACTTACATTGTATGCGAGAGTATATACACACACAACTTTGTTCTATTGCAGCTATTCCCGGTGTACTTCAGTATTTATATAGAGACCTCTGATTTTTCAGTTTTTTCCTAGTTTAGAGAAAAATAATCAAAATATGTGTGTAACATCTTAAATATTTCATATAAGCATGTGACTAATTTTCCTCTAAATCCTCTAGTACAGATATATGAGAAATAAACTTTATATGGGGAAATTGTAAAGATTTATTTATTTATTTTGCGGATTGACAGAGGGAGGCAGACAGCAGTGTCTCCAGTGGTTCACTCCCTGAATGGCTGCAACAGCTAGAGGTGGGCCAGGACAAAATCAGAGCCGGGAACTCCATCCTCATCTCCCATGTGGGAAAAGGAGCCCAAGTATTTGAGTCCTCTTCCACTGCCTTCCAAGGGCATTAACAGGAAACTGGACAGAAAACAGCGTAACTGGGTCTTGAAGGAAACTGAGTTATGGAACGCTGGCATTGCAATTGACAGCTCGACCCACTGAGCCACAGTGTCATCCCTTCTAAATAATCTTAAGTGTATCACTACTTCATTTGAAGTCAGGAATCCTTCATCACTTAAATATTTTGTGTAATTCCTTACCTTAAGCATTCTATATGAATCTTTTTCTTTTTCTTTCTTTTCTTTTTTTTTTGGACAGGCAGAGTGGACAGTGAGAGAGAGATAGACAGAGACAAAGGTCTTTTTCCAGTGGTTCACCCCCCAACAGCAACTGTGGCCAGTGCAGCGCTGATCTGGAGCCAGGAGCCAGGTGCTTCTCCTGGTCTCCCACGCAGGTGCAGAGCCCAGGTATTTGGGCCATCCTCCACTGCACTCCCAGGCCACAGCAGAGAGCTGGACTGGAAGAGGGGGAACTGGGACAGAATCCAGCACCCCGACCGGGACTAGAACCGGGGGTGCTGGCACTGCAGACAGAGGATTAGCCTATTGAGCCGTGGTGCTGGCCTCTATATGAAGCTTAACATAATAATGCAATTACTAATTCAAGAGGCAATTCATATTATAGTTTTGGGTATTATTAGGTCAAATTTCCTACTTGCAATCATCACAAACCTGCTGCTTGTCATTAGGTTTTTGCAGCAAGGGGAAGGAAGATACAGAAACGTTTCCTACCTCTATCACTTGTTTCTAGAATTTTCTCTGTCTATCCCTCCTCAAGAGTGAGGAATTTATTTTGTTGAGTACTACTTTCTAAACCATTAGAACTGAACTTTCCCAATAAAATGTTCCATAGATACCTGGTGAACAGATGAAAAAATATAGAAGGTACAAAATCAAATGTGGCAAACCCATGTTGGAGACCAAAGCTCCTGACTTAAGCTAGACCCAGACCCAGCTGTGGCAGCCATTTGGCCAGTAGAAAATAATCAAAACGAGTGGGCAACTTCTTAAATATTTCACACATGCATCTGACAAATTAATTTTACTCTAAATCCCATAGTAGTGGTATATATGAAATAAACTTTATGTGGGGAAATTTTAAAGATCTCCCTCTTCATCCCTGTGTGTGTGTGTCTATAGTTCTGCCTTTCAAATATTTAAAAGAAAATAAAATATGGCAGATAGTGTTGATGAATTATTTATCTGCAATCAGCTCACATGTCATTGCTGTTTACAACATGCTGATGCCTTTTAATTTTTATTGATTTGAAAGACTGGGAGATTTTATATAATATATATAAGAAGGCGATTTTATATATATATATATATTATAAAATCTCCCTCTGTCTTTCAAATATACATATGTATGTATGAATGTATATATAAATATATACATATATGTATATACACATATATACACACACATATATACAAACGTATGTATGTCTGTACATATATATATATATATATATATATATATACCATCAACTGATTGATATATAACCATCAACTGATTTGTTCCCAAGACGCCTACAACAGCTGGGGGTTTGCTGTTCTAAAATCAGGAGCAGGAACTCAGTCTATGTGTCCCATATGGATAGCAGGGACCAAACTACTTGTCCATCATTTGTTTTCTCCCAGAGTGCACATTAGTGGGTAACTGAAATCAGAAGCAGAGTCTACACTGGAACCCACACACTCTGACATGGGATGCAGGTATCTTGGCTGTTATGCCAACTGCCTGATAATTCTCAGAAGTCCCCCAGGGTACTCAGGAGACAGTCTCAGTTGCCTTCAGAAACAGTTGGATCATTATTGTACTCTTCATTGTTTTTTCTCTGTCACCACTTTCTTATGCTTCTCACTTCTGAACTTGGGAAACCCAAACTACAGACATGTACAGCTTTAGTGATGATATTTCTACTAGACATTGCTTATTACATCAAGTTGAAATTAATATTCAACTATATGTAAGAGGTTTCACGGGTCCGGCATTGTAGCATAGCTGGTAAAGCCTTGATCTGTGACACCATCATATCATATGAGCACTGGTTAGTGTCTCGCTGCCCCACTCCCAATCCAGCTCTTTGCTAACGTGTCCTGGAAAGCAGCAAAAGATGGTCCAAGTTCTTGGACCCCTCCATCCACATGGGAGGACAGGAAGTAGCTCCTGGATCTTGGCTTTGGTCTGGCCCAACCCTGGCTGTTGTGGCAATTTGGGGAATAAACCAGCAGGTAGAAGATATCTCTGTATCTCTGTCTCCCTGTAATTGTTCCTTTCAAGAAAATCTTTTTTAAAGATCATGATCATAGCTGGAACTTGAATAAGCACTATTGTTTTTGGAAAGTGACATAATATTATATTTCAGTAAAAAGCTAAAACAGTGAAATCTTTCATCTTGTGTATTTCTTTTTTAAATGCTGACACATGTTTGAATGAAAGTAAATATTGAGATAAAATGGGTTTCAGAGTGAGTCACACAGCAAACTTAACTGCCTGCTATATGTACAAGACACAACCAAACAGAAAGCTTTGGGAAGTGTGAGAATATACACCAGGGAAATACATGCTTAAAGAAAGCAGAGGTGGAAACACTAAGATCACATAACATATTTCAAGACAAATATAAAATGAGGAAAGAAGGACCTATCATTCCACTGCAGTAAAATTCAGTGAAAATGTTTATAAATATCTACATACAGAATAATATAGCATCCACATTTTTACTATGTATATATGTGTGCAAAATTTATATATCTTAACAATAATTTTCCAGCTTTTAAGCCTTACAAATATATTAAATATTTCTATTCCAGTGAATTTTCAATTGCATTCCAGCTCTGAAGTACATCTTGAAAAGTTAAACTGTAAAAACAAAACTGAAAATTTGAATAATCCATTTTATCTTTACATGAATAATTTCAAAACTTCACATAATTACACATATACACACATAGTGTTCCTTTCTGATGTTTGGTGTGTTCATATTGTGTGGCTTTTGCGAAAAATATATAAAAGATTCATCCTTACTATTATAAAAATCATATTGGGGGCTAGTGCTGTGGTATAGTGGGTAAAGGCGCTGCCTGCAGTGCTGGCACCCCGTATGGGTGCTGGTTCGAGTACTGGCTGCACCTCTTCCGATCCAGCTCTCTGCTATGGTCTGGGAAAGCAGTGGAAGACGTCTCAAGTCCTCGGGCCTCTGCACCCATGTAGAAGACCTACAAGATGCTCCTGGCTTTGGATTAACATACCTCCAGCTGTTGCTGCCTTTTGGGAAGTGGACCAGCAAATGGAAGTCCGCTCTTTCTCTCTCTCCCCCTCTCTTCCTGCCTCTCTGTAACTCTGCCTTTCTTATAAATAAATCTTTTCAAAAAAAGAGATAATACAGTTGATACTATGATTCTCTCCTAATTTATTTGAATGCATGTTCTATATAAGAATCTAGTTTTTATTTATTTTTTTTTTTTTGACAGGCAGAGTGGACAGTGAGAGAGAGAGACAGAGAGAAAGGTCTTCCTTTGCCGTTGGTTCACCCTCCAATGGCCGCCGCGGCTGGCGTGCTGCGGCCGGTGCACTGCGCTCATCCGATGGCAGAGGCCAGGTGCCAGGTGCTTTTCCTGGCCTCCATGGGGTGCAGAACCCAAGCACCTGGGCCATCCTCCACTGCCCTCCCGGGCCACAGCAGAGAGCTGGCCTGGAAGAGGGGCAACCGGGACAGAATCCAGCACCCCGACCGGGACTAGAACCCGGTGTGCCGGCGCCGCAAGGCAGAGGATTAGCCTGTTGAGCCACGGCGCCGGCCCAAGAATCTAGTTTTAAATTACTATGCCTTGCTGGTGAATCAAATGATCGTAAAAATTCATTAGCGCTAATATAGAAAGCTGCATTATACAGGGTATGAAAAACAGGAAAGTCTATTTCATCTTCATATAATAGGTATTTATTAGTAGTCAATGTTTACAACACAACTGTTCTACATGGACATTGAAGAACTCAGATTTCTTGCATAATGTTGTAGCCACATGGCATAAATCCTTATTCTCTCAGTGGTCAAAGCTTAGTGCCTATGGCTACAAACTATTAAATCAATGGAAAAGTTAAAACTACCATCTTTGGGAAATAAACAGGTATTAAACATCACTTCTACTTACACTCCATTGACAATCACATAATCAAATAGACACATCTTGATGCAATTTGGAAATATAATCTAAGAATGCTACCGGAAGAAAGGGAAGGAGAATTTTGGAGAACCATTGGTTGTTTCTTAAGCACATGGTGAAGGCTTAGTCACTAATAGGTACACAAATATATAATTTTGGAATTCTTGAATTTGGCATACCTTTAAAAAGATAATAACCTCATTGTACTTGCTTGAAATATTTAAAAGTATTTAAGGAACAGGTATGCAGCAGAGTGATTTAAGATGCCACCTGCATTCCATACCAGTGCCTGGGTTCAACTCATTATGATGTTTTTGATTCAAGCTAACTACTAATGCATATTCTGGGAAGCAATAGGTGAAACTTAGCTCCTGGCTTGGGGCTGGCCCAGTCCCAGATGTTACAGGGAAGTGAACCACCAAATGGAAGATCTTCCTGTGTCTGTCTGTGTGTGTGTGTGTGTGTCTTTCAAATCAATTGATCAGTAAATTTTAATTATACATTTAAAATAAGTATTTATTAGCTATATTTTTTACCACCCTGAATGTGCCCAATCACTTTTGATGAGATATATAAACAAAATGTTATTTGTATTATAAAAGTAAAATATAGATTAATTTTAATAAAATTGATGTTAACCAAGTTTTTTTTTTTTTAAGATTTA
This sequence comes from Sylvilagus floridanus, assembly GCA_949820135.1. NCBI lineage: Eukaryota > Metazoa > Chordata > Mammalia > Lagomorpha > Leporidae > Sylvilagus > Sylvilagus floridanus. The sequence continues at coordinate 27,461,244 of OX463236.1, read as the reverse complement.
TTTATTTGAAAGAGTTACACAGAGAGAGGAGACAGAGAGGCAGAGAGAGAGAGAGAGAGAGGTCTTCCATCTGCTGGTTTACTCTCCTAATTGGCTGCAATAGCCAAAGTTGAGCCAATCTGTAGCCAGGAGCTTCTTCCAGGTCTCCCACATGGGTACAAGGGCCCAAGGGGCCGGGGCCATGGCTCACTAGGTTAATCCTCTGCCTGTGGCGCCGGCACACAGAGTTCTAGTCTGGGTCGGGGCATCGGATTCTGTCCCGGTTGCTCATCTTCCTGTCCAGCTCTCTGCTGTGGCCAGGGAGGGCAGTGGAGGATGGCCCAAGCGCTTGGGATCTGCACCTGCATTGGAGACCAGGAGGAAGCACCTGACTCCTGGCTCCAGCTTGGCGTGGTGCGCCGGCTGCAGCAGCCATTGGGGAGTGAACCAATGGAAAATGGAAGACCTTTACCTCTGTCTCTTTCTCACTGTCCACTCTGCCTGTCAATAAATAAATAAATTTTTTAAAAAGGGGGCCCAAGGAATTGGGCCATCTCCTACTGCTTTCCCAGGCCATAGAAGGTAGTTGGATTGGAAGTGGAGCAGCAGGGACTTGAGCCAGCACCCATATGGCATGTGGTCACTGCAGGTGGTGGCTTGACCCACTACACACACGGTGCTGGCCCCTAACCAATTATGTTTTGAAACTCAATAGCCAATATAATGGTATTAAGCAGTGAAGCCAGTGCTGCAGCACAGTGGGCTAAGCTTCTGCCTATGACATGGAGATCCAATACTAGCAGCAGTTAAAGTCCCAGCTGCTCCCCTTCCGATACAGCTCTCTGCTTTGGCCTGAGAAAGCAGTGGAAAATGGCCCAAGTGACTGGGCCCTTGCACCCAAGTAAGAGATCTGGAAGAAGAGCCTGACTTCAGATTGGCTCAGCTCCAGGTATTGAGGCCATCTGGGGGATGAACCAGTGAATGGAAGACCTTTCTGTCTGTCTCTCCCTCTCTCTTTATTTATTTGAGAGGTAGAATTAAACAGATCTTAAAATAAGTAGAGCCTCACACAAAAATAAACACGTAGACCAATAGAATAGAAAAATCCAGAAATCAATCCAAGCATTAATACCCAACTAATATTTGACAAAAGAGCTATAAACAATCCCTGGAAAAATGACAATCTCTTCAACAAATAGTGTTTGAAAAATTGGATCTCCATATACAGAAGACCCCTACCTTATACCTTATGCAAAAATTAACTCAAAGTGGATGAAGGATCTAAATCAACAACCTGATACCATCAAATTCCTAGAGGAGAATATTAGGGAAACTCTGCAAGACATTGGCATAGGCAAAGACTTCTTGGAAAAGATCTCAGAAGCAAGGCAATCAAAGCCAAAATAGACAAATGGGATTACATCAAGTTGAGAAGCTTCTACACTAAAAAGGAAACCCTCAGTAAAGAGGCAACCAACAGAATGGGAGAAAATATTTGTAAACTATGCAACTGATACAGGATTAGTATCCAGAATCTGTTATGAGCTCCAAAAACTCACAACAAAGCAATCAATTTTGTTTTAAAAAATGAGCAAAGAACTTGAACAAGCATTTTTAAAGCAGGAAATTCAAATGGCCAATTGACACGTGAAAAAAAAAATGCTTAGGATCAGTAGCCATAAGGAAAATGCAAATCAAAACTATAATGAGGTTTCATCTCACCCCAGTTAGATTGGCTCTCATACAGGAATCAATAAACAATAAATGCTGGTAAGGATGTGAGGAAAACAGTACCCTTAGTCCACTGTTGGTAAAAATATAAACTAGTATAGCCATTGTGGAAGACAATATGGAGATACCTCAGAAAGCTGAAAATAGATCTACCATATGACCCAGAAATCCTTCTCCTTTACTCAAATGAAATCAGCACATGAAAGTTATTTGTACTGCATATTTATTATAGCTCAATTTATAGTAGCTAAGATATAGAATCAACCCAGATGTCCAGCAACTGATGACTGGATAAAGAAATTATGATTTTACACCATGGAGTATGACTCAGCTGTAAAATTAAATCCTGCCTTTTTGCAACAAAGTTGATGCAACTGGGAAACATTATACCTAGTAAAATAAGCCAATCTCCAAATGACACATACCATAGGATTTTCCTGATCTGAGGTAATTAACAGTACCAAAAAATGTAATGTTTAAGAGTGAAGTTGACATTGAGATCCAAGGATAGTTTTCGGCCCCTGTCTCTACTGTTGAGGATCAGTGTTTTATCTTCATACTATGTGTTGAACTCTTTACTTAATGCAGAATTAATCTTATAAAGTAAACTGAATGTAGATCATTGTAAAAATTAAGACAGGGAATTGGAGGAGGAGGAAGGGTAGGAGCATCGGTGGGAAGTATCACTATGTTCTTAAATTTGTTTACCTTAAATAAATTGATAAAGTGGGGCATTTAAGAGGAGATAGGGACATGAGGGCTCCTATCTCATGAATGGGATTAAAGACCTTATGCAGGAGGCTTCAGCTCTCTTGCTTTTCTACCTTTTTCTATGTGAAGACACAGCATCCCTCCCCTCCAAAGGCTGCAGCAATATGGTAACACCTTGGAAACACAAGTCCTGGCCAGACAATGAAACCTGCTGGTGCCTTGATCCTGGATTTCCTGCCCCCAGACCTGTGAGAAAATAAATTTTCATTCTTTATAAATTACTCAGCTCCAGGTATTTTGTTATAGAAACACTAGGAGACTATAACACCTGTCATATTCAAAGAACTTTAGAAGAAAAATATTGCATGAAAGTATATCTAACTTCTTGAGCAAGACTCACTTCAGAATTATTACAGAATATTTATGATTCATAACATTGCTAGATGTTTGCAAAAGCTGAAGTGCCGAGATTGCAATTATTGCACACAGTCTTCCATGATAATAAAATTATAGGCAGAATGGCACTGAATATGTAGGCCAGACAGCTCATTTTTCAGTGAGCTTATGTATACATTAATAACCAAGAAACAAACAAAAATGCGCAAACTCTCACTGCTACAGCTCTTTAGAAAGCTGACAATAATGCGTAGTTGGAGAAACTGATTAGCCAAAGAACTTTGTTAGAAGCATTTAGCTGACTTGGGTATCATCAGACTCTTAATATTCATTACTACCATTAAATCATTAGGTTTCCTTGGCCCTTAGTTTCAGAAACATCAAACAATGTTATATTTTTTGTTTATGTTGAGATTGAAAACTACAGATTTAAAAATGATGATTTGTGTGCAAGACTATACCATTAATTTGAGGGGAAACCAACCACAGAAGTGCAGGCATTGTGACATAGTGGATATAGCTGGACCCCACATCTAGCTTCCTGCTAATGGCTGGAAAAAGCAGCTGAAAAGTCTGGGCCCCTGCTACCCACATGGGAGATGCAGAAGAAGCTCCTGGCTCAGCCACAGCTGTTGCAGTTAGCTGGAGAGTGAACCAGTCATTTCAAGATCTGTCTCTGTAACTCTGACTTTCAAGTAAAGGAATGAAATCTTAAAAAAGCATAAAGCAACACTTCAGTGATTTGATGATGTTTCCTATGGTTTAGTGTAATAATTGCAATAGCAGGCCAGTGCTGCTAATCACTAGGCTAATCCTCCACCTGCAGCGCTGGCACCCCAGGTGGGTTCTAGTCCCGGTCGAGGCACTGGATTCTGTCCCGGTTGCTCCTCTTCCAGTCCAGCTCTACTGTGGCCTGGGAGTGCAGTGGAAGATGGCCCAGGTCCTTGGGCCCTGAACCCGCATGGGAGACCAGGAGGAAGCACCTGCCTCCTGGCTTCGGATCAGAGCAGCACACGGCCGCAATGTGCCAGCCATAATGGCCACTTGGGTGAACCAATGGAAAAAGGAAGACCTTTCTCTCTGTCTCTCTCTCTCTCTCACTGTCTAACTCTGCCTGTCAAAAACAAACAAACAAACAAAATTGCAGTAGCATTGATTTTTCAAATCAAGTTGATTGGAAATAAGATGAGAAATGCAATAGTATTTACCCTGTTTTTTTAGTGTGTGGATTGTATTATTTATTCATAATTGTTCCTTTCTTCCACAATCTTGCCATGGTTTAGTTTGGGAAACAAAATTTGTCCCCACTCAGTTTTGTCTGGGATGAGTAACCTTTCTTAGCCAGTTCAATGCTGACAGAAGAGAATTTGCCAGTCCTAAGCAGAGGTTTCCAGTGACATTGTATGTTTCCATTCACTTCTCCTGTTTGTCTTCCACCTAGAGAACAAGTCTCATATAAGAAAATGACCTACCAGGCCGGCGCCGTGGCTCAATAGGCTAATCCTCCGCCTTGCAGCGCTGGCACACTGGGTTCTAGTCCCAGTGGGGCACCGGATTCTGTCCCGCTTGCCCCTCTTCCAGGCCAGCTCTCTGCTGTGGCCAGGGAGTGCAGTGGAGGATGGCCCAGGTGCTTGGGCCCTGCACCCCATGGGAGACCAGGAGAAGCACCTGGCTCCTACCATGGGATCAGTGTGGTGCGCCGGCCGCAGTGCGCCGGCCGCGGCGGCCATTGGAGGGTGAACCAACGGCAAAGGAAGACCTTTCTCTCTGTCTCTCTCTCACTGTCCACTCTGCCTGTCAAAAAATAAAAAAAAAGAAAAAGAAAAAGAATGAAAAAGAAAGAAAGAAAATGCCCTTCCATCTTGGTTTCCAAAAGAGACATGTGGATCAGTCCTGCACCCAATCTCTTATCTTCAGCACAATTCCCCAAAGCCTAGCAAATCTTTGACGAGATACAGCAAAACCTTAGATAATGTACCAAGAGATAAAGTTAATAATTTGCAAACCACATTGGGAACTGAATGCTACACCAAATTATGACAATACTAAACTAATACAGTAATTGGCACCAGATGTGGGACGCTGCTACAACAAAACCTAAAGTACATGCCAGTGACATTGGATATGTATTGTGATCATCCATCAGGCTTTCATCATAGACTGAAAATTTTCAACTCATTCCCAACAGTAGAACAAAATGAGATAGAATTGTTAACCTGAAGTAACTTGGTTAGAGATGTTTCTATTGCTGTCCAGAATGAAGGCACAGACGGCCCTTGTGCTGAAGTGGTCTAAGCAGAACCCTTGAGTGACATCGCATGCTTCTGTTTGTTTATCTTGTATTTTCTCACCTTCCCCACCGCCTTTCATGTAAAATCCAAGTCTCAAATGAGCAGTGTTTCTTCAGTTGGCATCCCAGAAGAAGAAGACATGTAGAACAAATTTAATCCTAACACTCAGCTGAGGCCAGCCTTCGCTAAATTTAGCAGAGATAATCTCAGCAATTTTCAGGATCACAAGTTAGAAAAGCACCCTAAATGCATGGATCTACAAGCAGTTAACCTATGTCAGTTTCTGCAACACACTAAGTCTCAGTATTATTTGTTATGCAGCACCATCAAAAAAACCTTTTGAATTATCCTTGGGCACACTCATCAGTTTTTTTCTAGAGCATGACAGGTATCCTCAGTTTTACTTTGGTCATTTTTTGAAACAAAGTAACATTATTTATCTATTGGGAAGGCAAGGTGACAGAGACAATGAGATTTCCATTCACCAGTTCACTTCCCAGATAGCCAAAAAACCATGTCAGGGCTGGGCCAGACCAAAGTCGGGAGCCAGAAACTCCGTCTGGGATTCCCACATAGGTGCCAAGGGTCCAGGTACATAGATGATCATCTACTACCTTGCCAGGTGTATTAGCAGGAAACTGGATCAGAAGAGGAGCAGCCAGAAGTTGAAGTGGCACTTCTGATGTGGTTGTTGCAAGCAGTGGCTTAACCTGCTGCACCACAGTGTCAGTACTCCCATCTGTATTTACTCAATGACAGAGAAATTTCATGGGCCATGCCTTTTACCTCACTTGGAAAGAAGATGAACTCTGGTTTAGAAGCATGTATGACAGTTCTTATTTCTTGATTGAATTAAAATTCTGTTAGGATCTCCCAGATTTTGGGATACCACTTACATGTTTAAATATCTAATAGTTTAACACATAATGCTGCTTGATATTCCAGATGTGTTCTGGAAATTGGGAGCCTGACTTTGAGACAGTCATTGTAAAATGAATTAGTCCACAAGGAATGATGAGAGGCATGATGAGAGAAATTTTAAAGATAAGTATCATGTATTATAAAGACTTTTAAAATTCAATATGCCAGAATATTAGGTGATTTTAGTAAAATTTCTCTAAGTGGTAATTTATTTGAAGTAATATAAAGGAAATACATAAGGTAATATTTTGTCATCTTATTTCTTTCACCAACAATTTTACCTTTACAGTTTTTGGTTAAACTGAAAATCTTTGAAACTGCCTTCTTTTTCACTCTTAGGAATATAACACATTACCTATTGTTTCTAAGTGGAAATACACTGCACCACATTGCAAAAAAGTCAGAACACAGTCTCTTGCAGACTTGGATCATAGTGATACACAAAAATGTAGAAAGATGTGGAAGTTTTTCTTCAATTCAAAACAACATCGTTATGGGAAATTTTATTACACAAGTATAACATGGCATGTGTAATTAAATAATTACATTTTCTAGTATACTGTCAGAGAAAAACATTGCATCTTGATGCTAAAATGTTCTGAAAACACAGATTTTGTCATTTCCTTTTTCTGTTGTAATATTTTAAACTACTGATGAAATGGCATTTCTAAGTGTTTTCCTTTATCGTCTTGCATTTGTATTGCTGCCTTCTATTTTTAGGGAACATTGATACCAATAACTCTTTTTAAAGTAAGGGCTATGTGATTGGTCTCGGATATCACCTTAGACTCTTGAAAGGAAAAAAAAAAATCCCAAATTGCAGGTTTCAAACAGTGGTTGAGCCAGTTTTAAAATGATTTATTCAAATTATCTGGTACTAGAATTGCATATAATATTCTCATTAAAGACACTACTAATAATTGACCTATAGATATTGTTATATTAATAATATAGACAGTGGCCAACATATAGTCATGATAACCCTTAGCATCATTTCCATCTGTTCACTATATCCCAAAAAACATGTGTTTAATATATATATATGGTTAGGAGTAGGCATTTGGCCTAGGATATTCGTTAAGGTACCTATATCCTGTACCAGAGAGGCTGGGTTCAATTCCTGGCTGGCTCTAGCTCCCATTCTCAGCTTCCTGCAAACGCAGACACTCAAAGCAGTGTTTAAAGGCTCAAGTAATTGTGTTCAGCCACCCATGTTGGAAACCTTGGTACTGTGTGTGTTTGAAATAAATATATATGATTTAAGTGTAGACTAAGATATCAGATTTGTGGGATATGATGGCTACCAGGATTTAATTTCCATGTAGGTGATGTTTAAAAGTATTTAGGCCAATGAATTACAAAATCACTCACAAAATCCGTCATCTCTAAAAATAATTTTCTAACACACAGATTTTAGATTACTAATTGCAAGGTATAAAAACCTGCAATCAGATGTATATCTCAGGCTCTTTCTGAATAGAATTAAATATTGTACACTAGATTATAATTTCCATGATGCTTACGTTCCAGACTCGAAGTCAGTGAGGACTGCCAGATTACCTTTGGCACACAGCCGACTATCACCTTCTCTCAGTTCATTCTGGGAAGATGTGACCCTGCCAGCCACCAGCTGTCTGTGCTGCTCCACAGAATCTCTCATTTGTTCCATAAGCTTAATACTCGAAACGTCTTCTCAGCTGTCCCCAGGGACAGCTGCCTTCTGGAATCTCTCCATGGTCAAAATCAGCATGTCTCTTTACTATTCAGCCCCCTTGGATCTGCCTAGATGTCTTTTGCAAATGCTTTCTCCCAGTCTTTGGTTTGTCTTTTAATTACCTTGACATTATTTTTTGCACAGCAGTTTTCAGTGAAGTCCGTTTTTTCAATTATTTGTGGAATGTGTCTTTGACTTTCCATTGTGTTTGTATGTGTTTCAATTGGTGATTATATTTACATAACTAAATATTCCTCCAGATATAAAAAAAAGTCTTTCAAATAAAACAAAGAATTTCCTTACTTGCTAGCCAAAATCTTTTTAGATTATTAAGAAATTACACCAAATTTATCTAAAAACAGCTCACAATACCACTCTGTAAAAAAAAAAAAAAAGGATAAAAATAAGGATAAAAATGTGGTCTGGTGCTATGGCGTAGTGGGTAAGGCCACTGCCTGCAGTGCCAGCATCCCATGTGGGAGCCAGTTCATGTACTGGCTGCTCCAATTCCAATCCAGCTCTTCGCTCTGGCCTAGGAAGATATCCATGTGGAAGACCCAGAGGAGGTTCCTGGCTTTGGATTGACCCATCTCCAGCAGTTTTGGCCATCTGGGGAGTGGACCAGGGGGTAGAAGACCCTTCTTCTATCTGCCTCTGCTTCTCTGTAGTGCTGCCTTTCAAATAAATAATCTTTTTAAAAAAAGGATAAAATTACCTTTAAGTGGAAATTGTGTATATTTTAATGGACCTAATCAATATCTAAGACACTCATTATTCAAGGGTTGAGAGAGTGAAGCAAGTTTGAGGAATTTCCTAAATATAATCAGAGAAGAAAATAGGTACATACTTTATTAAAGAAATAAGGCTCAAGAAATTGATTTTTACTAATGATAATAAATAGGAATGTTCTCAGGAAATAAAGTTCAAAAGGTAAATGAGTCCAGGAAATCACAATGCTATTTTAAGGAATAATTTTGCTACATTTTCTGAACATTTATAGAGGATAAAAATACACCATTTAAACTGAGAGCTACATAGTAATGTGAAATTTATTTAAATCCACTCACATTAAAATAGGAAAAGAACAAACAGGTCAGAAGTAGTCCAATGACCCACTTCTTATGGAATACAAAATAGAGGAACATCTTTTAAGATATGCTATGTTTGTATTGACCAAGAGAAAAACAAAGTAAAGTAAAATAAAGTGTTGAATTAATTTATTTGGTGGTAAATGGAATAGATTAAGTTCAAAATTAGAGTTGTTTCATTTTACTTGTTTTCCATACTATAATTTTTGGATAGAATTCAGTATGTGTAGCCCACTTTTATGGAATGTGGATTTATATTCTTATTTGACAACCAAATAATCATATAAAACATTGGAGATTATTCTACAAAGACAATCTCTTCTGTCTCATTTATTCAGTTATGTATGTCAACATGAATTCACACATGTGTTTTATATATTTGGTTATAATTCAATATTGATTTACTCTGTTCAAATGGTTCAGCCTTGGGGGTACTTTGAGGACACTGGATGTGTTTTCAGGTGGCTGCTGTGCCCAGCTTCCATCAGTGAAGTTTCTAGCACTACCTTACTTTCTGGCACTACAAGATGCCTAATACTCATCTTGTATAGTTCTTGTCACAGACTTTTCTCCAAGGAGATCTATATCAATCTATTGAAGAAACAAAATCTTAGAAGATGGGAATGCTTGATCTTGTTGGGAGTCGTTGCTTCTAGAGTCTTTATCTAACAAACAGAACAAGGAAATATACATTTGTAGACTAATTCGAGCATATTCGAGTGTATAAATCTTTTTACATGTAAAATATCTATGTTTTTGGTAAGGTAAGCTTGAGTTCATCCAAAAGTCTCTAATTCCATTACCACACAGACAATTTTTCTCCCTCCTATTTATTTATAAATTACAATGCAAAGACAAAAACCTGAGTTCTACCATTCACCATGTGCTGATTTAGTTGGTCATTTCCAGGATATATGTTTCACATTATCAGAACTGTTAGCCTCCATGGGGAGTGCCTTTGTCAACAAGACTTTCCTTGTGATTATGTTCTTATAGGCTACCCTCATTTCCAATGCTACTTGGGTCAGAACTGTTAATACCAGCCCTGTCACTGAGATGTGAGTGGGTAAATGCACAATTACATCTCATCATATATGGGAAAATGACAGTTTCTCATCATCAAGTATGATACAGGTTATAGATTTTTAATGGGCTTCCCTTAACAAGTTGAGAAAACTGGCCTCCAACTTTATGGAGTATCATATGGATGTTAGAATTTAACAGATGTATTTTCTTTACCAATTGATGTGATTCTCTCCTTTAGCTTACTCATGTGTGGTGTGTTACATCGACTTCTGAATTTTTAATCTCCCTTGTATTCCTAGTCTATACTGCTTCAGTTGTAGAGAATAATACTTATCTATTGTCATGAAAGTTATTGGTCTGTAATTTTCCTTTTTTTGCAATGCCTTTACCTGTGCTTTTATTTGACTGGATTTATTTAACTAGATTTATTTAACTAGATTCAGTTTTTTACAACTCTGTGTATTTATAACATTGATTCCTCATGTAAGTTCTGGAAGTTTCTAGTTTCCAATGACTCATTCTGTTGCAGCTAATTTAACAGATTTGGGGGCATGGAACTGTCTGTAAAGTTATCTGTATACAAGTATTACATTACAATTCTTTTTTTTTTTTTACCCATTGGATCAGTAGTGATAAATCTCTTGCATGTCTGATATTGATAACTTGTGTCTTCTCTCCTTTTTTCTTGGTTAGACTAGCTATAAATGTTTCAATTTTACTTATCTTGTCAAAGAGCTTAGTTTGGATTTTGTTCATATCCTCTACATTTTTCAATTTCATTTGTTACTAAATGAAGCTTTTATTATGTGTTTCTCTTCTTCATATAGAGTTAAATTATGTTTTATTACTGTTTTCCTCAGAATCTTGAATTATTGATTTTAGATCTTTCTTCTTTTGAATACATATATTGAATGGTATAAATTTTTCTCCCAGTACCACTTTGCTGCATATGTCAAATGATTATGTTAAATTTACATTTGATGCCATTCAAAATAATTTCCACTTCTCTTAAAAATTTTTCATTAGTCAAATATGGGGATTTTCCAGTTATCTATTATTCCTTTCTAGTTTAATTCCATTGAGTTCTGAAAAATATACTTTATATGACTTATATTCTTTTAAATTTATTCAGCTGTGGTTTAATATGGTATAAATTTCCATATAAAAGTGAGAATAGAGAACATTCTGCTATTGTTCACTATGGCTTTCCCTAAGCGCCATGTGCAAGATGGGAATAATTTTCATTATGAGTAGTCCCCTTATATTTTTATTTCTTCTTTTTTTTTTTTTTTTTTTTTTTTTACAGGCAGAGTGGACAGTGAGAGAGAGAGAGACAGAGAGAAAGGTCTTCCTTTTGCCGTTGGTTCACCCTCCAATGGCCGCCGCGGCCGGCGCGCTGCGGCCGGCGCACCGCGCTCGTCCGATGGCAGGAGCCAGGTGCTTTTCCTGGTCTCCCCATGGGTTGCAGGGCCCAAGCACCTGGGCCATCCTCCACTGCACTCCTGGGCCACAGCAGAGGGCTGGCCTGGAAGAGGGGCAACCGGGACAGAATCGGTGCCCCGACCGGGACTAGAACCCGGTGTGCCGGCGCCGCAAGGCGGAGGATTAGCCTGTTGAGCCACGGCGCCGGCCATATTTTTATTTCTTCTATCCCATCAAGATTAGCAGCTGTCCAGCTATAAGTCTGCCCTTCAGACGACTCCATCATCCCTGGCTCCCTGCTTCCACGAGGATGTGCTGTCTTCAAAATCCTTTCTCTCTATAATTCTGCAGTATACATCATTTCCTTTGATTTTCTTGGAATCTTTGGAAATCAAATAGGATAATTCAGAACCATAATATGTATGAGGCAATTTAAAAAATTCATGGAAAACACGTACTATGATAGCCATAATACTCATGTGGTCTCTTCCAGGGTGGCCCCAGCAATAGATGCCCAATGATCATTAAAATAGCACATTCCATTCAACCATCAAGTTAGTAAGCTGTTGGCTTTATGCACCAAAATATCTTTTAATTTCATTTTTCCATGAGCACTGTGCTGTAATCTCATATCATTTTTGAAATATATAATGATTTTGTCAGAAAAGAAAATTTGTCAATTTGGAGAGTTCTATAAGACTGTCTGAGACCCACAGTGATAACCAGATTAATGTGCTATGGTTAGCCAGAGAGACAGTTCAGTTTGTCAGACAGGACCAAATACTAGTATGAAAATTACTTGATAAGACTTAAGTAGGAGTAATGTACTGTAGGACTTAAAGGAAACATACTTGAAAAATCGGATCTGACATTTGGTACAGTGGTTAACATGCTGCTTCAGATGCCTGCATCCCATATTAGAGTCCCCACCTCTGCTTCTGATCTAGCTTCCCACTTATGAAGACTTTCGGAAGACGAAAATGTTGGCTCAAGTGGTTGGGTCCCTGACACCCACATGGAAGACCTCGATTGGGTCCTGGGCTTGTGGCCTTGGCTGGCCAAGCCTTAGCTATTGTGAGCAATTTGGGGAGTAACCGGAAGATAGATGGAGTTGAGATTCATTCTGTCTCTCTCAAAATGAATACTTTAAAAAAGGAAGTATGATGCATTAATACATAGCATAACTACATGCATGTGTGTATATATATAAATTGTGTTGATAAATTGTGTAGGAAAATTAAATAATTAGAAAAAGAACTAATTTGAATTAAACACTATTATAATATTCTGATTATTAAACTAATACTTTAAGTTACCCATTGGATACATTATATGAAATGCTTGCCACAATAATGAATGTAATTGAAAAGAAACAGAGATATGAATGAGGTAATAGAGCTTAAATGGCCTCAATATTCTTTGTCTGAAGCAAATACACTCAACAATCATTTACAGTATGCAGTTATCAACCTCATAAACAAAACCATGGTAGAAAATGATAAACATGATAGAAATTCAAGCAGTTGATTAAAAAACAAAAAAAGCTTTTAAATAATCTCCTGGTACTGAAATGTATACTCCTTTGAATGAATATTATTTACTTAATAATCTATAAAAAGTCATATGACTCCTCCATAGATTTTTTTCCCAGCCAAACCTATTGAGGTTTTATAGTGAAATATTAAACTCTTAGGTAATAAAAGTTACAAATGAGCCATTACTGTCTACTAGGTCAGTACAGGTTCTATGTGTGGGCCATCTCTTTGTGAAAATGGCTTATTTTTCATGGATAAAAATATTAACCATGTTTTGCAATGATTTACTGTAAAAAGAAGATGCAATGAAATGTACATTCCCATAAAAAAGAAATTTTTGTGAAGTGTTAAAATTTAATTCCTATGCATATCTAAAGGTATATTTCAAAAAATATGATAGTTCTTCAAAAAGTTCCTGGAAATGGAATTAAAAGACAGCTTATTTTGGGAAAAAAAAAAGTTTGAAATCCATAAATAGAGCAGTTTTCAAAAATTTCAGGAAACAAGATACTCAGAAAAAACTATACATAGATTTGAAAAATTTTGCACCAAATTTATCTTTAAAAAAAGATTTATTTATTTATTATTTATTTGAAAATCAGAGTTACACAAAGAGGAGAAGAGACAGAGACAGTGAGAGGTATTCCATTCACTGGGTCACTCCGCAGTTGGCTCCAAAAGCCAGACCTGTGCTGTTCTAAAACAAGGAGCCAAGAGTCAGGAACTTCCTCCAGGTCTCCCACATGGGTGCAGGATCCCAAGTACTTGGGCCATCTTCTGCTGTTTTTCCCAGGCCACAGCAGAGAGTTGGATTCGAAGTGGAGCAGCCAGGATTCGGACCCGCACCCATATGGACCACCAGCACTATAGGTGACCGCTTTACCCGCTAGGGCACAGTGCCGGTCCCAGTAAATTTATCTTTTAATTCCATTTCCCAGGAACTTTTTATAATTTACAGATTATTCAAATTTTGTTCTAATTTATTCCTACTAATACTGGAACAAGACTAGAGGAATTATCCAAATTTATACCTAAGGCAGGAGGAACAGGATACAAAAAGAACAATAAGCTGTGATCTAAAAAGAAAAGTCACGGAAATATGAATCCAGAGATCTTTGGTATAATCTGAGCTCTGCTACTAAATGACAGGTGTTATCCTGGTAAAACACTTCACTCATTGTGTCCACAGTTGGTTAAAACAAGGACATTACAGAATAATTTCTAAATTATTAAATAAGTTCTCCTTTATGAAACCATTGTTTTAAACAAATGGAATTTTAAATTTAAATAAAATTTTAATAAAATAAAAAAGATACAGAAATAAAATTTCTAAATCTACACAGAGTCTCAAAGAAGAATTTCTAACTCAGTAGTAGAGGGAGACCAATGTTTGCCATGACAGTTGAGACATCCGTGTTCCACATCCAAGTGCCTCAGTTCAATATCTGGCTTCAGTCTCCTGCCAATGAAGACCTGGGACGCTGCAGAAGATGGCTGACTGGGCTCCTGCCACCTGTGTGGGAGACTAGGATTGAGTTCTCAGCTCTTGACTTGAGCCTCTAGTCTGGCCTAGAGCAGTTCAGGGAAATTGGGATGGAAATCCCCTCCCCCTCCCTTTTCTCCTACCCCTTCTCTTCCCATTCTCAGATAAGCAGATTTTTAAAAAATTAACTAGTTTAGATAAGACGTGAAAACAATACTGGGGTATGCATTTGTCAACATGCATCTGTCTTATCACTTGGGATATCTTCCTTCTACATTGGACTGTTTGGGTTTGAGTCTCAGCTCTACTCCCAATTACTATCTTCCTAGTAACACATATGCTGAAAAGTAGCAAAGAAGTGGCTCAAGTACTTGGGTCCCTGCCACGCCTGTGGGAGATCCAGGTCAAGTTCCCAACTTCTGACTTCAGCAGTTCCCAGCCCAGGCAATTCTGGGTATTTGGAGTGAGCCACTAAATGGGAGTGCTCCCTCTCTTGCTTTCTCTGGAACTCCTGCTAGTGTTTGCTCTAGCCAGCTTGCTTCCTCTCTCCTGCTCTCCCTCTCTTTCTCTTTGCCTTGCAAAGAATAAGGCAAGTAATTGTATTGCATTGTTGTTTTGATTGGCATCTCCCTAATGACAAATAGGATTGGACTTTATTCATATGCTCATTTTCGATCTGTATATTCTCTTTTCATTGGTGAAGTGTCTTTTCAGATCTTTGGACTCATTTCAAAGAAACCTGTGTTGTTTGTTTACCTAGTATTGGAATTAAGAGGTTTTTGTATTTTTGATACAATTCCTTGATGCAATAGTGTTTCTCAGAAATGTCTCTAGTCTGTTCTCTTCTATCTTGACAGCATCTTTTACAGAATAAAATTTCTGAATTTTAATGAAGTCTAGCTTATCAATTTTTCTTTAATAGATTTGCTTGATATATTCTTTAAAAAGTTCTAGATGTTGGCATTTTCTCCTATCTCTTCTATAAAAGTTTTAAGATGAAAAGTTTCATTTTGCATTTAAGAGGGAGAAAGCTTACGTCTGTGTCTAGGTTATTTGTTTTATTTATTTTTATGAATGTCCAATTGTTGGGGTACCACTTCTATTGAAAAGTTGACCACTGAGTTATTTCAATGATGGTACTCCTTTTCTACAAACGTGCTTCTTCGAATTTCCTAAGATAGTAGTGAGTCTCAAAATCAATTATTGGCAGTTGTCCAACTTAGCTGTTGTTCTGTGAACAACTTCTGCTTTTCTATGTTTTCTAGAATGTTTACTTTTCTATATAAACTTAAGAATCAATTTACCATTATCTACAATTTATTTTGCTATTTTTGCACTGGGTTTTCATATATAAATGTGCACTTCTTGGTAGAAAATATCTTATATCTTTGTCTATACTGCTATGAAAAAAAACACAGAATAGGTCATTTATAAATGATAGAAATTTATTCCTCAGAGTTCTGAAAGCTGGGAAATGGACATTGACAAGGCACCATTGGGTTTGCTGTCTGGTCTCTGCTCAGCACAGCACCTTGAATGCTGGCTCCATAGAGCAGAAACAGAAAGAAGGAAGGTTGTACTCTCCAGCCCCTTATTAAGGTCACTAATACCATCAGGAGTATAGAGCTTTCATGATATAATTGTGTCCTAAAATATCTACTGTGTGTTGCATGGGGATTACATTTAAACAGGAATTTTACTGGGGACTCAAATAACCAAACTATAGCATTCCAGTCCAAGCCCCCTAGCATTCATGTCCTTATAAACAGAAGATATCCACTCCATCCTAATCACCATGAAGTTTTAACCCATTCCAGTAACTCAAACAAGTCTAGCCCCTAACATCCGTATCCTTTTCACAGAGGATATACATTCCATCCCAAACACTCTGAAGTCTTATCCTGTTCTAGTACCAACTCAATTCCAGGAGTGAGTGAATCTCAAGTTATAATTCATCCTGAGACAAATTGCTCTCCAACTGTGGCCTGTGAGCTGATCAAGTTATGTGCTTCCAATGGATAGAGAAAAATACACCATGGATAGAGAAGTACCATGCTAACAGTGATCACAATAATAACTAGTCTATCCATATTTTATACTCAGACAAAGCAGAATGGTTAAGGCCGCAATAGAACAGATAATTGTATTCCAAAAGCAAGAAATAAGAAAGAAGAAATGGTAAGAGTTCTCAAGTAAGTGCAAAATCCAACAAGGTGAACAATATCAAATATTGTATCTTGAGAATAACATTGTATTCTATATTCTGTACAAACTAAAGTAGAATAGAGTTCCCAAGGTACCAGCAAGCTCCACCTCCATAGCTTTGTTGGGTACAGCTCACAGAGTAGCTCTCAGGGCTTGGGGCTATGTTCCTGTGACTCTCCCAGGCTGTCAGGACATATTCTGCAGTCCTGGGTTCTTGTGGTATCTCTAACCCCACAGTTCCACAGGGCATTGTCTTAATGGGAATGCTAGAGTAGCCCTGATCCCACAGCATATCACAGTGGCTCCTGGCCCCATTTCTTCTGCTGTAACAGGTACTACTAACTGGGTAATTTGTAAACTATAGAAGTTCATTTCTCACAGTTTTGAAGCATGAGGAGTGTAAAACCCAGGCACTGGCAAGTTTGTTGAATAGTGCAGTCCACAAAGGACAACTAGACCAAGCATAGTTATAATGTTGTTTAGATCAACAACATCCTACTGATTTTCTTTCAGTTTGATCTGTAAATTACTGAATGTAGGATACTTTAGTGTCCAACTAGTCTACCTTTTTTTTCTTTCTTTACTAGTAGTTCTCTGTTTTTACCTGTTTCTTGTGGTTTTTTTTTCATTGTTCTAACATATTTTTGTGTTTTTATTTTCTTAGAAAATTGGAATATTTCTTTATGCACAGTGATATTTCTTGCTATAGTTGGAGATGCCTAAATGCAGTATAGTCCAGTTTTATGTTGATTACTGTTAGCATGATGTATGTTTTCCTATGCTTTGTTAGCTGTACAACTCTGTCCTGGTGTCTAAAGTGAGTTACTTTTTTTGACAAGCAGAGTTAGAGACAGAGAGAAAGGTCTTCCTTCCGTTGGTTCACCCCCCAAATGGCTGCTACTGCCAGTGCACTGCGCAGATCTGAAGCCAGGAGCCAGGTGCTTCCTCCTGGTCTCCCATGCGGGTGCAAGGCTTAAAATGAATTACTTTTAGACAACATATATTGGATCTTCCTTTCTTATCAACTCTGTAAATCCCTTTGACTAGTATTTTTATACAATTCATAATTTGAGTAATAATGGATATGACTGGATAATTACATACAATATTATTTTCTGTTACATTTGTTCTTCATTCTTTTATACTTTGTGTGGCTTTTGGATTTTTTTGTTTTAAATATCTTTATTTGTGAGGCAGAAACAGAGAATGAGACACACACACATACATGCGTGCACACACACACACATGCACACACACACATATCTTCCAACTAACAGTTTACTTACCAAACACTCAAAATAGTTGAGGTGTGGCCAGGCCAAAATCAGAAGCCAGAAACTCAAATCAGGTCTCTCACAAATGTGACAGGAACTCAAATACTTAAAATACCATGGCTGCCTCCTACAGTCTGCATTAGCAGGAAGCTGGAGGCAGGAATGAGCCAGGTGTTGAACCTGAGTACTTTAATTTGGACATAGACATTTTAAGGAGTATCTTAACTGCTAGACCAAATCTTAACTGCTAGGCCAAATGTATACCCCGTTTACTCTTTATATTTATTTAGCATTTTATAAATTATACTCTTTGTAAACATCAATTATATTTCTCTTTTCTATATGTTACTGTTTACTATAACTTTTTTCAATATATATTTTAATTATTCTAAATTCACTGTCAAATAATACTATACCATTTCACATATACTACTTTATATATCCTATAATAGGATTTCCAATATTGATTCTCATTCCTTGTGACACTGTTAGGCATTTTAATTATCCATAATGTTTAATTTCCAAAACATTGTTGATACTATTTTAAGAGGATACCATTAAGATCAATGAAAATAATTGATCAATTGTTCCTTCTTTATGTTCTCATTGTGTTGATCCAAGTTTTTGATGTATATTTTAAAAATTTATTTATTTATTTACTTATTTATTCATGTGAAAGGAAGAATTAGTAGGAGAAAAAGAGAGATCTTCCATCTACTGGTTTACTCCCCAAATGGCTGCAGTGGCCAAGATTGGGCCAGGATGAAGCCACGAATTTCTTCTGGGTGTTCCACAAGAGTTCAGGGACCCAAGCACTTGGACCATCTTCTACTGTTTTCCCAGGTGTGTCAGCAGGGATCTGGGTCAAAAGAAGAGCAACTAGGACACAAATCAGTGCCCGCATAGGATGCTGGCATTGCAAGCAGCAGCTTATTCAGCTACAACACAATGCCAGCTCCTAAGATCCATTTATTAGCTGTAAATAGCTTAGAAATAAGCATATGATCCATACAACAGGAAAAAGTCAGAAAACTTGAAAATCAAGTAATTTCTAGAGCCATCTAGAAGTGAGGCTGCAAAGCCCAAAATCTGGCTTACTTGGAATAGATGGCACTAGGGCCATAAATTGAAGACTTCCTACCCTACAGAGTAATAGGATGACTTGCTGAGTGTGAACTAACTAGGAATAAGAAAGTCTTCAAGTTCTCAGTGTTGGGGTCCACAATGCTTTTATGGACATTGCACCTGGGCACACCACCAGTTTCTTACAGGGAGAATACAAAGATGCCACATTGCTCTAGAATGAGAAGAGCAACCATTATTCAATATTTCCTGAATCTTCTCCATCGTAGATTATATTCGCCAAGGAAGACTTCTATAGTGCGCAATCCTGAAATCTTATACTAACCTACTCCAGCCTTCCTGTTTCAACTAAGAGGGGGGAAAAAGCAGATGCCATAAGGCTCTGTAACTCTGTAGCTTGAAAAGGAAATAGGCATCAAAGGGAAAAAATACCACTGGAGAAATATTTGTGAAAGTTGCAGGTCTGAAAAACAAGCCATTAAAATTATAAGGTTTAGTTGCAAAATTAGAGAACATCTTCTTCATCTTTTATACCTTGCTAACATACCAAGGTAAAATACAAAGAGGAAAAAAAAATAAAGTACAACAGAATTTCCAAAAACCCTGGGACAATATCAAAAGCACAAAATGTATTTGCAATGCCAGAATGAGAGTTAAAAGCGCAAAGGAAAGAAAGGGATATTTTAAAACAATGACAGAGAGATCAAAATGTAGGTTCATGAAACGTAGACAAAGCCAAACAGAGTAAATACTGAAAACAAAACAACCACCAAAAAACTACAGGGAACACAATATAACCAAACTTTAGAAAACCAAAGCGAAATCTAAATATAAGCCAGAATGAACAAAAGGTTATTTTACCTATCAATGAACAAATATTGGAATTACCAAGAGACATCTCATCAGAACCCATAGTAGAGTGGTGTGAAATACTTAAACATGTTTAGTTATAAATATATTTATTGTCTTAAAAAATATATTCCTTAAAATTATCCTTCAACTGGGGCTGCCATTGCGGCATAGCAAGTAAAACTGCCCCCTCAACTCCTACATCCCATATGGGCACTAGTTCAAGTCTCAGCTGCTCCACTTCTGATCCAGCTCTGGCCAATGCATCTGGGAAGACAGCAGAGCATGGCCCAAGTGCTCGGGCCCATGAATGCACGTGGGAGGGCTGGTAGAAGTTCCTGGCTCCTGACTTTGGACTGGCCCAGCTCCAGGTTGTTGTGGCTATTTGGGGGATGGACCAGCGGTTGGAAGATCTCTCTGTGTCTCCCTCTTTGTCTCTGTGACTCTGTCTTTTAAATAAACGAATACATCTTAAAAACTTTTCGTTCAAAATTAAAGGCTAAATAAAAAATACAATCAAATCTGAGAGATTTCATTGTCAATCATATTTTCTCTACAAAAAAATCTTAGGGCTAGCATTGTGGTACAGTGGGTTAAACTGCCTTTGACTCCTGCATCCATCTCAGATTTCTGGTTCATGCCGTGGCTGTACCTGGGAAGGCAGTGGAACATTGCTCAAGTGTTTGGACTCTTGCCACCCCTATCGGGGAACCAAATGGAGTTCCTGGTCCTGTCTTCAGTATGGCCCAGACCTGGCTATCGTGGCCATTTAGGGATTGAGATAGTGAATGGAGATTTCCCTTGCTCTCTCTCCCTCTCTTTGTCACTCTGCCTATTAAATATATATTTAAAAATCATATTTGATACCACAGAGACAAAAATAAAAATATATAGATCAGGGGCCAGGATTGTGATACAGAAGTTAAAGATGCCACCTACAGTATCGGCCATTTGGGGAATGGATGAGTGATGATAGATCTCTTTCTCCTCTTCTCTCCTTACTCTGCTTTCAAATAAATAATAATAACAAAAATTATGGCCGGCGCTACAGCTCACTAGGCTAATCCTCCACCTTGTGGCGCTGACACACCAGGTTCTAGTCCCGGTTGGGGCACTGGATTCTGTCCTGGTTGCCCCTCTTCCAGGCCAGCTCGCTGCTGTGGCCAGGGAGTGCGGTGGAGGATGGCCCAAGTGCTTGGGCCCTGCACCCCATTGGAGACCAGGATAAGCACCTGGCTCCTGCCTTCGGATCAGCGCGGTGTGCTGGCCTCACCATTGGAGGGTGAACCAATGGCAAAGGAAGACCTTTCTCTCTGTCTCTCTCTCTCACTGTCCATTCTGCCTGTCAAAAAAAAAAAATAATAACAAAAATTAAATCATAATTAAATGCTTGTCAATACAAAATTCCTAACCAGTGATTCCCAAATGCTTATACCTGTCCCGCTCCAGAATAGCTGCATAATTATCACATAGGAAGCTTCATTAGAAAACACCTTTGGTGCCGTGGCTCACTAGGCTAATCCTCCACCTGGGGCACCAGCACCCCGGGGTTTTAGTCCCATTTGGGGCGCCGGATTCTGTCCCAGTTGCTCCTCTTCCAGTCCAGCTCTCTGCTGTGGCCCGGGAAGGCAGTGGAGGATGACCCAAGTGCTTGGGCCCTGCACCCGCATGGGAGACCGGGAAAAAGCACCTGGTTCCTGGCTTCAGATCAGTGCAGCGCACCGGCAGTAGCAGCCATTTGGGGGGGTGAACCAATGGAAGGAAGACCTTTCTCTCTGTCTCTCTCTCACTGTCTGTAACTCTCTCTGTCTCTCTCTCTGTGTCTAACTCTGCCTATCCAAATAAATAAATAAATAAATAATAAAAAAGAATTTATTTTGCTGCAATTAACATCTTAATTCTCAAAGGCTGCTATAAAAATACCATAATCTGGGAGAGCTATAAGCAACTGAAACTTAGTTCTCACAGTTCTAGAAGCTGTAAGGGTCAAAATCCAGGCAAGGGCAGATTCTGTACGGGTGAGGGCTTGCTCCTTTGTTCAAAATGGCACCTCCTTGCTGTGTCGTGATGTGGAAGGGGCAGAATGGCTCTCTGGGTACTAAACCAATTCTCTAAGATAATCACATTGTTTAGTTTTCAACCAATGAGTTTTAGAGGGATATATGCATTCAGACTGCAGTAGTTTTCAATTATTCTCTTTTTCCCCACTACTTAGAATGTCTAACATGTAGCGTAACTTACTTTAAGACAGGTACTATGCTATTGAATATTGTATTACCATATTTCTTTAATGATTTGGTCTTGCAGACTATAGTGATAAAACTTTTGATCATTGTCAATCTGCCCCAAACCTAAAATTGCATGTTGGATCATATTTGACTAGTACTAGGTATCTATTAAAACTACAGAAAGACCTTCAAACAATAATATATGGAAGCCTTAATCAGATTTCTTGTAGAGACAGAAAGAGTCCATTCAAATCATTGGCAGGAAATAAATACTCAGACACAGTTAAGTTCTTCCAGTAAGCAATCTTAGGTGATCTGTGAAAATAGCTCATGGTTTACCTGACCTGAAAACCCCACGATGTCATACAAATCAAGATTCATGATCATATTAAGAACGCTTGAATAATGTCCCAGGCCATCAAAAGTGGGCATATCCAGAAAGCAGAGAATTATCTGATAGGTGTTACATTAAAGAAGCAGTGTATGCCATTCCACTGTTAAAATGGTGGTGTTTGGAAGGTGTGCCCAAGTGAAACAGTGGGGCTAAACACAGGGTCCATAGCCCAAAATGAGTGCTGAATTTCTGTTGTGCATGCTTAAAAATGCAGCAAGTCATACTGCAGTTAAGAGTTTGGATGTAGATTGTCTGGTTACTGAACACATCCAGGTGAACAAAGCACTCAACATATGCTACCATATGTACAGAACTCAGGATCAAAGTAATCCATGCATGAGTTCTACCCTCCATGCTAAGATGATCTTCACTAAAAAAGGAAAATATTTCCTAAATTGGAGAGGAAGATACCTGAGAAGAAACATGAGAGATAAAAACATAAAGCTTGTGAATAAATCCAGCTTGAAATAAATACAAGTTAAAGAAAAGAAAAACACATTAAAACACTATAGGGTAAAATGGTTAAAATTAAACAGAACAATCTAATTAGGGGGTCAAAAACTAGTTATGTAGCAGTGAAGTTGAATATCATGTTTAATATTCTATTAATATAAAAATCACCAAAGAGTACAGACTTAACCTGTCTCTATATAATTCAGAGTTAAACATAAATAGATCCCTAAAATGTTTAATAAATTCATTGTCTAAGAACTGAACAACATTGGAGCCTCATAATGTTGCTGTAGATTTTGTTGATTATTGTAGGCAATATGTGTATGTGAGTGTGTCTGTGTGTATTTATATGTCCACATATGTATTTTCCAGCAGACTAAAACACTGGATTATTATGGGAGCTAGGGAGAAGGAAGAAAAATGAGAGAGCTATAAAGTTACATAAATGGAATCCTGGCTCTTATTTTCTCCCAGGCACTAGAACTAGAAGAGAAAAATGTAAAAGATGCCATTCCTGCTTTGGGCTCTGAAATCTCCAGTCCTGCAGCAAGTACTCCAAAGTTTTGACATAGAAAAGGGAAAGAAATTAAAATCTCACACTACTAAGAGTCCCAGTGTTCCACATTTCAGAAGATTGAGCAACAGATGATGTCATTGGACTTCAGTCTAGGACAAATCTTAGCAACACTGAAGAACCCATGACACTAATTACTTTATCCACATATGTTAGGAATAGAAAGTGGGAGCCTCATAAACAATTTTGAGTCTGTTGCCCCATACAGATTACCTAAAACATAAGCAATGTGTATGAGTGTTGACAAACTGAAACACTTTGGAGCCAACACTCCTCAAATCAGAGAGTTAGAACTTCACAATACATGTCAAAAATCTGAAGATGACAGTGTCATTTCTCCCTTTCTTCTCCAAGTTTCAGTATAAATATTTATGTTAATTTACCAAAATCTTGGGAAACCTGAATTTACTCCTCATCAAATCCATTCCACCACATCAAACATATTTGCCAAACATATTAGTGGAAGTAAAATAATGGTTAATTATATACACTGTGATGTATTGGGCTTTGAGCCACTGGCTGCCTACCAATTATAATATTAACAATGAAAGTAAAACAGGGTATGAATCCAATAGCATGCTTGTGATTGTCAACTCAATGCACTGAGAAGATGCTTCACATGTCCCACTGGGTAAATACAAGCTCATTTAAAGTCCGCTTAGCTAGCAAGTTGTCTTCATGGTATATAATAAGATTTCCGGCACCCTGGGTAAGAATAAGGGGATACAGACTTAAATCATACTACATGACACTTCAAAAGGTTTTTTATCTCACCTAATTTAAGATTCATAACTAAAGCCAGGCTATGATTTTATTCTGACATTTCATCTGCTTAGCATAAGGAAGAGTCATCATGACCTCAGAATCTGAGCCAGCCAGTCATTCAGCAATCTAATTTTATACTCAGTGGGCTGGAATACTTTTCATCATTCCGTAAATGTTCTGGTTCATCTAGGAAACACTGATTCTTGTACTTTATCTTCTAAGATAGACAATGGAGTAGTAGTGATCATGAAGATTAAGTGCATTTAATTGAAAATATAGATTTTAAGAATCATGTTAATGAGAATAATTCTATTTAGGTATTTTGCCAGCAAGCCCTGTGGTAGCACCTACTGGCTAGAGCAATTTATAGTGAGATATTTGCTTCTTTAAGTTTTCCTGATTAAGTGAATCAGAAGTACTTAGGATGCAATTTATACTCTTCTCAGTTCCAGACTGATCTGTGATACAAAATGAATTAAAGTGCACAGTGGCAAGTTTTCATTTTC
The DNA here is from genome assembly GCA_949820135.1 of Sylvilagus floridanus. Classification (NCBI taxonomy): domain Eukaryota; kingdom Metazoa; phylum Chordata; class Mammalia; order Lagomorpha; family Leporidae; genus Sylvilagus; species Sylvilagus floridanus. Next base: position 27,436,616 of record OX463236.1, on the reverse strand, counting down.
ATATTTTATTTTTAAAATATAAAAACACTGACTATTTCCCTCTATAACTTTGTTTTAATCAGATACAATTCCATTCAGAAAAAGTAAAGCTGATAAAATAAGAAAAACATAACTTTAAAAAATAATTATATATTTAGATTTGGACCCTCCTACAGATAGATGACTAATAGATTTTGAAACTGATTAATCCTGCTGAAATCTAGATAAAAACTGAGGCTCATTTATGATGGACTGAAAGTCTAGCATGCTTTGAATGACAATCCTAGAAAAGAGATAAAATAATAAAGACTGAGTCTGGCATTGTGACACAGTGTTTTAAGCCACCACCTACCAGGCTGGCATCCCATATGAAGAGCGATCTGAGTGCCAGCTAGCCCACTCCTGATACAGTTCCTTGTTAATGCACCTGGAAAACCAGTGGAAGGTGGCCCAAATGCTTGAGTTTCTACCCATGTGGGAGACCCAGATGGAGTTCCAGGCTCCTGGTTTCAGCTTGACCCTGCCTTGAGTATTGCAGTCATGTGGGGAGTGAACCAGCAGATGGAAGATCACCACCCCCAACTCTCCCTTTCTAAGAAATAACATCTTTTAAAAAATAAACATTACAATCAGTGTGTTGTGCTTATGCAATAAGATTTCTAGTCATAAGTGTAGTGAGAGGCATATTTGATTAAATGAAAACATTGCTACTGACTATACAGATTTTTAAATCAAATGGTTCCTTTTCATATACTTTTAAGCCTCCCTCCACACTATCCATGAGTGACATACTATGGTTGATTCAGGGAATGAAGGCAGAGAAGAATTTCCATCCAACACATCATCTGTTTTTTCCCCTCAGTGTAGCCCCAGAAGTATTTCCAGATAACCCAAAGATTCTAGGTAACAAAATTGAAGAACCGGTATTCTCCATATTCTATAAACTTATCTGCAGTAGTCTTTCTAATTATTGTTTTTAATATTATGCCTCTCAGCAGGGCTTTTAAAAGTGTCTCTTAAAGATGATGAGGTCAAAGACAGTTTTGACATTTATTAATACTATTTAAAAGGTCAAACCCATAGAGCAGGTGAAGCATGAAATAAAATAGCTTTCAATGGGTAGATGTATTAATGCCTTAGTGATCAGAGAAGAGTTGAACTGAAGCATGTTATCACTGAACCTACAGGTATAAAAAGGCACAGAACCTCACCGATGTGCACTCAACAAGATTAATCGTTCTTCAAATGTAATTTACAGGAAACCAGTTGTCCCCAAGGACATTGCAGGTTGTCTGCCAGCCCAGGTTGAATTAGTTTATATTATTTAATTTATTTATATCCTGCCTAATTCCAAAAGTGATTTGTACTTAAAATATATACAAGAGGAATAATTGAGTAAATGAACAAATTAGAAGTAAGGTCCCTAAGTATGCCAAATATAATATATCCATGGAGATTATATTACTTAAAATAACCCATGAGGTCAGAATTGACATAAAATTAGAGTTTGTAAATGTCTTACATATAGAAGGGCAAAAAGTTATGCTAATCATACTATCCAGGACAGAGCACCTACGTTCTCATTTAAGTCCATTCTGTAAGACAGAAAACATAAATATCCCATTTCAATCCAGTGTCTAAATGTAATGATAAATTGTTCAAAGCATGTAGCCTGGGGTAGTACCAGACAGGAGACAACACCACTCACTGAAATGCTGTAGTAGTAATCCAGACAAGAGTGGTTTCAGAGGGAACAGAGAAAGATTAAAGAGGTGGAATTTACAAATTGTAGTGATTGATTATTTGTGGTACGTGAAGAAAGAGAGAAACCAAAAAGAGATAGCATCACATTTTGGTTGATTGCACCATTCTCCAAGAAACAGGAAGAGGAATGTGTCTCAAGAAAGGAGGAGAGAGTTACAGTTCAGACAAATGGGTTTTGAAGCAGCTTAGTTCTGAAAACTGCAACTAATTTTGGAACTAAGGACAGAGTGAATTTTACCTTCTGTTACAGAGGATTCTTCCCTTTGAGAGCAGACAGTATAGCATGGTAAGAACCTCAAAATCTTTGTAGTAAATTACACACCAAATATTTTAGGTCATTTATTATAGATTCCTCTACTTGATCCCCCCCCACCCAAAAAAAAAATGGACATTTTGCACAGCTGGTCCAGCACTGCTTCGGATTCTCAAATGCCATATCGGAGTACCTGGTTTCAGATCCTGCTTCCAATCCAGTGTCACATGAACGCCCACCCTGAGAGGCAGCAGATGATGGCTCAGATGCATGGATCCCTGCCCCCACCACCATCACCATCACGTAGGAAACCTGAATTGAGTTCCTGGCTTTGGCCTGGCTCAGACTCAGCTCTCTGGCTTTCTGGGGAGTGAACCAATGAATGAAAAAAACTCTCTCTCTCTCCCTCTCCCTCCCTATCTCTTTCTCTCTTCCCCCTTCCTTCTCTTTTTCTCTTCAAAGTACAATGGAAATAAATGAAAAATAACATTTTAAAATCATACTTAAATATAGTTAAGTAAACACAAGGTTAAGAGTTTCTAAATGTAAGACATTCAGGTGGACACCTGCGAACTTGGGCTGTGGATCATTTTCTTTGCAAATTCTTTGAGTAATTGCAATGGAAATGTCTTCCATTCTGGGGTTGTTGAGAAAGCATTTCTGCCTCAACCTTCACTGTTGTGACTACTTCTTCCTGGGAGGAGTGGCTGTAGTCTACCCAGTGGGTAGAAAGACAAGAATCTCACAGCTATTGGTGATATTTCCTCTACGTTCAAAGTGCTGAAGATGACTGTTCCTGTGTAGCTTCCTCGTTTCAGCTAGCTTATGATCATATATCATTCCTGACTGAATCTAGGTTCCATAAAATAAACACGTCTGAGTCCAGGGTTAGGGTTTGCCTTTCAAAAGTAGGTTTGAGTCCAGCCTACCTAAGGTCAAGTGAGTATAAAACAGGGGACTCTCTTGGGCTGCCTGACTATATTCCAAATTGCAGATCAACCTCCTTGCATGAATCTCAAATCTGGATTTTGGGAAAGTGTCAGAAACCCTTTTTTTCACTGTAGCATAAAAGGTTGTTGTTTTTTTAGATCTAATTCAACTTTCCCAGAAGGAAAAACTCATATTTGCATCTATATTTCAAACCTTAAAGAACCTGGCAGCATGGGTGCAGTTTTATTAACCCCCAAAAGAATCCACACACAGTTTCCCATTTGTATACATTTTGGAACATTTATAGGAATGGATGAAATATATTATAGTCAAGATTGAAAGTGACATTTTGGTGTTTTTCAAATATTATATAGTACTTTGCTTTTTCTGGAGAAATTGTAGAAATACATATTTTGCAGTTCTAATTGCAGAAATCAAGAGAAAATAGATTTAGTGTAGAATTTAGTCATTTGTATAATTTGCAAGCACAACAGAATATTCTAGTTCAAACATCCACTAATTTTTTTCAGAGACAATATTATCAGTGCAGCAGCAAAATATCCTAACTCAAAATCAAATTTTCCCTATTACATACATTGTAATCTAAAACTTCAATACTCTATAACAACCCACATAATAATCCCAGACTTAGAAACTGCTAATTGAAACAGTGTTGTCATTGGTTGTAAAACTATATTATAGTTTGAACTGCAATACTGAAAGGAAAAAAGTAAGTTCATCCCCAATAATTTGACCTAAAAAACACTAGGCAGTTAGCAATAGAATCAACAGGCAAAACATGCATGGGTGGGGAACATAAGGCCCATGGGCCGTGCAAGATGCACAAAATTATTTGGTCTTCCCCTACCAAGGCAATCCCAGGTGCAAGACTTGAGAACTGATAAACCTATAGCAGGGTAATTTTTAAACTGAAAATTCTGTACGTGTCACAAACGATGTTATAAACATCCAAATGGCCCTTGGCAAGAAATATGTCCCCTGACCCTGTACAGGCTTCAAGAGGCATAATTCATTATCTTTAGACTAAGTTTGAGGATGTCAGAACATACACATACTGTTAGGAAGCTGAGAGAAGACAGATACCCACGGACCTATAGAATCATTCCCAGCCAGCGCACAGGGGAACTCCAGCCTACAAAGTTCTGTTCTTCCTTAATCCTTATATGGCTTTCTGATTGTGTATGAGATCTAATTCTTATTACTCATCATGGGAAATTCCCCATTAGTTTGGATAAGTTGTGTTATCTTCACTTAAAAAAAAAATCCAAACAGAATAGACATCTCTGGGGAGATATCATTTTACAGGTTTCTAATCAAGAGGCTATCAATTCTGTTAAATTCATCTCCTATTTATCTACATGAAATTATTTCATATTAACAAGAAATAACTAATTTATAAATTACGCTTATTAAATAAAATACACTTGGTTTTAACATGTCATCTTTACTTAGCTTTTATCAATCACCTCTCCACAACCCCCAGGTTCTGAGCTTTCTCTTATGTCTACTGTCTGAACTAACATGAAGCCAGCTCACAATGCAGTAAGGTAAATGCAGTTTGCAAAAGCCCAACAATAGAATCAGAGCAGAAAGTAGGATTTACTTTGGTGCTGAGAAACAATAGTTAAATATTCTTCACTGAGAAAATTTATCTTTTTTATATACATGTTATATATGTACTTATTACAGTAATTAATTTTCCTTTCTGTGTATGTAAGTGTTTTAACATCTTTAGAAACCTTTTGACAATTGATAATATTTAAATTATCAACAAAATTATGATCTTTGCAGAGTTACCATGCCACATGCAGAGTGAGGCTCTTACATGTGAAATTTTTAGGGAATATTCAATTTGTGACTCCAGGAAATGCTTCCTTTTTTGCTTATATATATATATATATAAGCAACTTTCCCAGAAGGAAAAACTCATATTTGCATATATATACATATATATACACATATGAATTCATATATAGAGATTTAAGGTACTGTATATATATGAATATATATTCATATATATGAATTTATATATAAATATGTATGTATATATACATATATGAATTTATATATATAAAGCTGTAAACATCCATATCTCTTATGTTATCTATAGCACATGAGTTTTGATGTCGTAATACTTTCATTCAATTTAAAATATTTTATATTTTCACTTGTGAAGTTTTTTGGTTTGTCGGTTGTTTTGAAGTTAAGTACTTAATTTCCAAACATGTTGGGGATTTTAAGACTATTCTGTTGCCTTCCAATTTAATCTTGCTTTGATCCTTAAACATCCTTGGCATTATTCCAAACCTTTGGAACTTGTTTGCACTTCTTTGAGCACACAGCATGCCGTTCATCTTAGGAAGTGCCCCATCTTCACTCACAAGGGATATACACTGGGGGTCACCCTTTATGGGGCAGATCAAAAAACATCAAATAGAACAATTGGCTAAATGTGTTATTCAGGCATTACATATCTGAAATCTGTTATGATTTTATGTCAGCTTTGCTTAACAGTTGCTAAATTTTATGTCCAAATCACTGTTATGTTGTAAATTTAATTTTCTTCTTACATCTTTAAGTTTTGGCTTGTTGTAATTAGAAGCTAAGTTATTAGCTACAAATAATTCAAAATCGCTTTGTCTCTATTTTTTTAATTAGAGGGAGAGAGATAAATCCTCTCCACTAGTTCACTCTCCAAATGCCCTTGACAGCTGGGTCTGGTTCAAGATTGAAGTCAAGAACTGGGAATTCAATAGGGGTTTCCTATATAGGCACTAGAAGAATAGACTTGTTAGTCATTCATCTATCAGAATACATAAGAAAATACTAGGGTTAGCACTGTGGCATAGTAGGCTAAGCCTCTGGATGCAGCATTGGCATCCCAAGTGGGTGCTGGTTCCTGTCCTAGCTGCTCCACTTCCAATCCAGCTGCCTGATAATGCACCTAAAAAAGCAGCAGAAATTAGCACAAGTGGTTGGGCCTCTGCACCCGTGTGGGAGACCTAGAGAAAGCTCCTGGCTCCTGGCTTCTGGCTTCTGACTGGCTCAACTCCAGCCATTGCAGCCATTTCAGGGGTGAATCAATGGGAGACCTCTCTCTCTGTCTCTCCTTCTCTCTGTAGCTCTGCTTCTCAAATAAACAAATAAGCCTTTAAAAAGAGAAAACACCGTCATTCAGATAACACTTCTGTGAAAGTAGTGTCCATGTCCATGACTTGTAATTACTTTGACTTCTGAATCAGAAAGCAAGGCTGTCCAGAAAGAAGGAAGAAACATTAACGCAGACAGGTAGCACCTGTTGAAGATAAGGCCTGACAGACACTGAGTTACTTTTCACAGATTAGAATAACCACTCTTGAAACAAACATTTTATTATTCTTGGAAGATTAGACACTTAGAATTACCCAAGCTCAGATAAGAAAATAATTTAGTGGAATAATACCTAGGCTGGGGAAAAAAATCTTAAGGTCTAATGATTTCCTTGGATTTTTTTTTCTATCATGAAACACTTAATGAAGAAAATAAGAGGAAATCAAATAGGTTAAAAGGGAAAAATACCTTAAAATGAAAACACTCTCACTTTGGTTTTAAAATTTGTACAGTACAAGAATAACCTTACATTGCCCATTAGTGATAAAGGGGTGGGTATTTGGCACAGAAATTAAGATGCCACCAACTTAGGATGCTGCAGCCCATTTCAGAATGTCTGGATTCAAGTCTGGCCCAGCTTCTGAATCCAGGTCACTGCTAGCATGCAGGTAGGTGGCAGCAAGTGATGGCTCAAGTATTTTGGCCCCTGACACTCATGTGGGGAACCCAGATGCAGCAATGGGTTCCTGGCTGCAGCAGCCCAAGCCTGGGCTTTGGCTTTGCAGGATTTTGTGCAGCAAACCAGCAAATGGAAGTTTTCAGTCTGTCTCTGTCTCTCTAGGACTTTCCAATATTTTTTAAAAAATAGTTACAAAGGGCTGCAGAACAAATTATTGCCAACTGCTCCCATATAATAACTAATGTAATTAATTAGAACATCTAAGCATAGCCATTGCTGAAATCTGTATTTTCACTTTATGCAAAGAAGAAAAGGACCAAGAGGTTAAAGTTGTAAGAATAAGATATGGTTACGCAGAGAATTATGACCCATGATCCAACAGAGATTTTCTAAAATAGAGAATGCATCAGTTGTACCTGGAAAATGTATTCAAAGAAATGACACAACAAAATTTCCCCTGAAATGAACAATTGTATCAGTAGATGAAATTATACCAATTATTCCAAAATGAATTAAAAGACAAAAACCAAGGCTGTTATACACTGATATCAAAAAGGTCAAGTATTTTAAAATTATACTTTGTCCAGGTAGAAAAGTAAAAATCCAGCAAAGAGAAAATCAGTCTGGACTCAGACATGTAGAAAACCAAAAACAACCTAGTAAAATTTAAAAAATACTGAGGAAATAATGTTCTTAATAAAATGCATTTAACCTAATTTTCATCCAAGCATTAAAAACAGAAAGAAGATAATCCTCAAATGTGGGAAAACTCATAGGAGACAATATCATGAACTGTTTCTAGAAAAACTGCTTATTAAGGTATGTTAACCAAGACAGAGTTAAAATACATTACTCAGAGATGGAGGAACCACTTAGAAGAAATGGTGATATATACTGAAGTCATATAAATATAAAACTAAGATTTTGAAATAAAGAGGATTATGGCTGTAGATCAGAAATTTAAGATTATGAGCTCTGGCTAGGTTTAAAAAATCGCAAAGATCAGAAGTTGTGGAAAGGAAAGAATTTGAGGATTATACTACTGATGACTTTAACTTTCATCATTGAAAGTTAATACATCAAAATAAGTTAATAAGTTTAAAATAAAAATATAAACTAAAATTTACATAAAAGGTAGAAATAATGATGCAGAATTATAACATGTAAGAAAAATTTAACAGGGTCAGCACTGTGGAATTACAGGTAAAGTCACTGCCTGCAATATTGGCATCTCATATGGGCACTGGTTCAAGTCCCAGCTGCTCCATTTCCAATCCTTTCTGCTATGGCCTGGGAAAGCAGTAGAAGATGGCTGAAGTCCTTGGGCCCCTGCACCCTCGTGGGAGACCCGCAAAAAGTTCCTGGCTCCTGGCTTCCAATCTGCCCAGTTCTGGTGGCTGTGGTCATTTGGGGAGTAAACCACCAGATGAAAGACATTTCTCTCTTTTTGTCTCCCTCTGTAACTCTGCCTCTCAATGTAAGCAAAATTTAAAAAGGAAGACAAATCACTTCCACATCCCTGCTAGTCTTTGAAGTGAATCTTTGAAAATGTTGTCCGTGCCCACTATCTACTTTTATCGCCTGAACTTGACACAATTCATCCCCCACTGCTACTGTGCCACAAAATTTCTTCATCCTAACGTCGTTCGTGAACTGCATATTGACACATCCCATGATCATTCCTCAGCCCACTGCTCATTTGTCTCCTCTGCACCAGTTGATATTCTGATCACTCCTTTCTCCAGACAAGACTGACTTCCTTCACAATGGCTATCATAGAATGTCTCCTGACTTTTCTTTGACTGCCTGGTGACTTTTCAATGGATGCCTCTCACACTAGTAATTAAAAATGTTGTACTACTCCTGGATTTAGCGCTTGGACTTCTTCTCTGCATATGTTCACATTTTCTGGGATCACATGTACCCACAGTACATAAAATGAATTGACAGAATCCATGTACTGTCAGTTTCTGAATTTTTATGTGCAGCCTAAACCTCTCCCTGAATTCTAGACTCAAACATCCAGCCACTCCCTCAACATATTAACTTTAATGTCATATGGACACCCTAATCTTAACACATCTAAAGTGGAACCCTAAATAACCCCCTCTCCCCCCTGCCCCCAATTCTTATCCTGCTTATAATGCAGTCTCCTTCATAGTGGTAACTGGTAGCATTCTCTTTCCTAGTGGCTCCTTTCTCTCATTTATTACGTGCAATTATTTAGCAAATCCTGTTTGTTTCATCATCAAAATTAGTCCCTTTCCCCTATTGCATATGACAAGCCACCCTTATCTGTCAAATGTATCATTCTGATGTCTTTCCTGCTTTTGTCTTTGTTTCTTCCTTCTACATGTAGCAGAGCATCCAGAATGAGCCTATTAAAGAATTGTCAGATTTTAGTTTTTTTGCTCAAAAATCATTAATATATTCCTGTTGCCTCATAGGAAAATGATAATAGAAATAATAATAGCAAAAATGGCTATCACTGGTTTTCACATTCTAATCCCCATTATATCTATGTATTAAAGATAAAAATAATGATAGGTACACTGATGCAAGCCTTCAAAGGCCCAGTCATCCCTGTAATAGAAACATGATGGTGAGTACACAAAAAAAGTCTTGATGTGTTGTTTCTAAACATGCTAAAAATCTGAAAAAGAGTGAACTATAAACAAAGTACAAAATTCTCAGCACAGAAATCTAACCAGGACATGTGGAATTTCTCTTACTACAGAAGAATAAATTGTAGATACAGCATTTAATGTACAATTTACTGAACTATAACATCAGTTAAATTCAATCTTGACTATGTAAAAAGAAAAGAAAAAGGTGGCACTGTGAATGCAAGGTTAGCTAAGACAAGGATAAGAGCCCCAATTCGAAATAGAAACCATAAAAATAAAAAATCCTTCTCCTTGCCGTTGTGTGAGACTGTCGCTGCCTTTCTTAACCACTTTGTGATGCTATCACTAAGGTGCTTTCCTGACAGCAGGAAGCAGACATTTTGTTACTCCCAGTCACCTGCAGCATTTCTTGAGGCTGAGTCCAGTATAATTCAAGGAACAATATAAACTTAAAGTCAATGATGAACAAGCTAAAATCTCAAAACTCTGATCATATATACTGAGAACAACTCAAGAAATGTGAAAGAATGGATGTTCAATGATAGACCAGGAGACGTCAGTTTGGATCTACAAACCAGAGTTTCTGAATTCAAAAAACCTGTGTTAATGATGTATGGCTTTGCTGGTTGGTAACACATATATTTGATCAGTGACCCAAACTTAAAAAAAAGCAGAATTCTCAGTTTCTTGCTTTCCAGTTGTATTTTCTAGATACACCCAAAATTATATGTTCTCTTTTATCTGCTCTTTTTATAAGATTTTGACACTTCTGCTTTAAGAGGTTTGAGTCTATGGTCTCCTTGAAGTCCTGATAGACTTATGACTATGTCAGAAATACCAGCCTGCAAACTAATCCCCAAGGGATACTCACCCTTGGATCTAAGCCAGCAAAATGGGAGTTTGCCAGGAAATCCCATGAAAAGGACAGACAGAGCTGTTCCAGACCTGGGCTCAGCTGAGGTCCCAGTTGATAATAAGCATCAAGCACTGGATAAGTGAGTAAGCAAAATGTCAGATGTTTCCAAATCACCCCAGCTGACACTGAGTACACTGGAGCCATGCACAATTTATTCATAAGCAAGTTATAAGTAATCATTATTTAAAGGTGCTAGTTATGCATTGTTTCTTACTCTGCAATGGATAACCAGAATACTTGGAGAAGGGGCCAACTTTTTAACTACTTGAGTTTATATCTGTTCCTCACATATTCTCTGTTCTGCTAGGTAATGTATCAGGTAGAGTCTTAAAAGCTGCATTTCTAGGCTCTTCAAGTTGACTTGCCACTTAGTTCAATAAACTAAAGACAGCTTAAAATATGGAGGAAGGGAGGCTACAGAATATTTAGCTAACACATTCATTGTCTCATACAGAGTACACTTCAGTGACTGTTATTTTGCCAGAGGCTAAACTTTTACCTGAAAAGTCCATTATTATTTCTCTAGTTCCTGAGCATGTTTCTGGAACTGATTCATTCAAGAACTCTGAACATTTGGAGCTAGGTTTATATGAAGAGAAAATAGAAACTTTAGCTCTCCAACTAGTGCTTAGAGTAGTAAACCTAAAACAATATTTTCATCCCAATGGGAAATGAGACTATCATATTACATTTCAATTTGGCTGTTTGGTCCATACAGAAGAATTCTGCTGATGTAATGTCTTCGTTGAGATTGCACAAATGATATAACCCCTGCATCCTGTTATACATCCACTCATCCAACAAAATATATTTTGTGTCCCAATAAAGACTGAGTTTTGGAAACAGTTGGCTTTTAACAAGTAGGTGCAACAGTAAGTTCAATTCTTATTTTTCCCAAATTTACATAACCTTTCTTGTTTTTTATTACATATTCAAGGCAAGTTAATAATTGCATGGTAATCATTCCAAAATTATACATTATATATGTAGATATAGTATCATAAGTTGATATAGCAAATGCCAAAATGCTTGGGAATGATACATGGACATCCACTGTTCAAAACACATCCCATGAAATTATGGATTTATTCCATTTCTGTGGATTTTCTAGGAGATTCAGAGCAGTAGACTATACAATGATGATCATTCCAAATTGAAAGGCATTTAAAAGCATTACACTCTCTGTTGCTAAGAAAGGGACACAATGTTTTGTAACATTGCATTATTTGACATAGTGTCTGAATGTGTAAAAAATATAGATAACACTTGGATGCTTTCTTTTCTCCTGTCCTCTCCCCTCCCCAACTGGAGAGCAGGTGTGATGTGGTAAGTAGGTGATCATTTGGGATACCAGCATCCCTTATCAGTGTGCCAATTCCAGCCTAGATATTCTTCTTCTGATACAGTTTCCTGCTAAAGCACACTTGCAAGCAGATGATGATGTCTCACTGCTTAGGCCCTTGTCATGCACGTAGGTGACCGAGATAGAGTTCTGAGCTTCTGGCATCAGTCTGGTCTAGCCTTGGCTATTGTGCACTACTGGGGAATGAACCAATACAGCACTCTCTTGCTCTTGCTCTGCTTTTTTTTTTTTAAAGATTTATTTATTTATTTGAAAGGCAGGAGCTGGTGCAGTGTTGTAGCAGGCAAAGCCACCACCTGTAGTGCCAGCATCCCATATGGGCACCAGTTTGAATCCTGGCTGCTCCACTTCCAATCCAGCTCTCTGCTGTGGCCTGGAAAAGCAGTAAAAGATGGCTGAAGTCCTTGGACCCCTGTGCCCACATGGGAGACCCAGAGGAAGCTTCTGGCTCCTGTCCTCAGATTGGCACACTCTACTCTAATTGGGGAGTGAGCCAGCAGAGGGAAGACCTCTCTCTTTCTCTGCCTCTTCTTCCCCTCTCTGTGTGTAACTCTGACTTTCAAATAAATAAATATATCTTTAAAAAGAAGAGTTGTAGTAAGTGATGGAGAGATGGAGAGACAGAGATATATTCCATCCACTGGTTCACTCCCCAGATGGCTACCATGGCTGGGACTGGGCCAGACAGAAGCCAGGATCCCAGAGCTGCTTCTGGGTCTTTCATGTGGGTGCCAGGGCCCAAGCATGTGGGCCATTTTCTGTTTCCTTCCCAAGTACATTAGCAGGGAGCTGGATCAGAAGTAGAGAAGCTGGGTCTCAAACTGACACCCTTGGGGATGCCAACATGGCAAGCAACGGATTAACCTGCCTTGCCTCAATGCTAGGCTTTCAGTCTGCTTTCAAAATAGATGAAAATAAATAAACTAAACCTTTAGACATTTTCAAGAGAGGTTATTTTTAGTTTCAAGGAGGAAAGGATAGTCTATAATTACTCTAGGTTTCAATTCAAGCTGTTCCTCTATGCCATTTCTGCTCAAGATGCCATGCTGTGTAATACTTCTGTAGCAGGCAAGAGTAATGCATGGAGCCTGAGCCAAACCACAGGTAAAACTCTGGTAAGATGTCTGAAGTTTTGGGAAAAATTTATGGCCTTTTTAGACAAGTAATTATTCTCCATCTGATAACTGCAACTTGCCATCAAGCCTTGAGGTGAGCTACCCAAAATAAATTGCGTATAGTCTGATAACCAAACATCATGTCAAGAACACCCAACAGCATCCCTCCTTCAACAGAACATTGAATTATAGGGCTTGGATTTCAACAAATCTAGAATGTCCCCCACACTCAAAACTAAACAAAAAAAAACCCTTATATTTGCATATTGTTATAATTCTGGTATACTTATTCATGCTATATCGCCTCCCATTCCTCAAAATGCATCTATAACTTCATGGATATTGCCAATTGCCAATTGCAATATATATGAGAGGATTTTAAAAAGTTTATGGAAAAATGAACTTAAAAATAACTCATTTTATTGCTAAAATTTTTTTTGAAATCCATGCAATTTTTTCATAAAACTGAGATTCTGTGAAATTTTTGTGGACCCATTATGTCCTTCTGAGGATCAACAAAAAATAGCTTGTTCAACAAATGGCCCTGGCTAATATGTTTAGATCAGCTAGATTTGTCATGCTACAGTCATTCAGCTTTACTTAGAAGATAATGAAAACCATATCAATTGTTAGAAACCCAACTTGTACATATCATGATTCACTTGACACAGAAGAAAACAAGAATTGCTGGGTGATATCTAAATTTGTTCAGATGTTTAGAAACTGCAAAGAACATTAGGAGAGGATTGGTGACAAGGATATCTTCTACTAACATGTTCACATTACAAGAAATATAGACCTCATCTAAAACTCACTAAATTTCCACCTAAATGGAGTCTCTCAATCACAAAAACAAAATGTCCCGCTCTATTTCAAGCAGCCAATTTTTTTCAGGCACACCAGTGTATATCAATCGTTAAGTTTCTGGACAAATAGCCATGGTAACAAAGTTATTTTTTTATACTTTTACCTTAACATGGAATTTTCATCAAGATTGAACTGAGAAACACCATTGCTGGCATCCAATCTATTCACTAGCAACCAACTCTGGAAACTCAACATAGTACAATGCCCAGAGCAACCAGGAAGCCAATTTGTGCATGAAATCAGTTAGACCCCTTCTTTCTGCAGAGTTGATCATTTTCCTCAATGGCATCAATTTTACTGTGAATTTAAACTATGCTCCTTTTTCCCTATTCTTGTTGCTAACTGCTTTATAGGAAGGCTTCTTACTATCTTAGTTATATTTTAGGATTCCATAGAGCATTACTCCAACTGAGAAATTCTTTTGTAGAAAATTGAGGCAGTTGATTGATTCTTGCAGATTTACTAGTCTTTGTCATATACACCACCAACTAGAAATGTTTACTCTTATAAAATGGAGAAGTATCACTTCATGGGAAATAACACCTTATAAGATTGGAGAACTATCCTACAATATGTGGAACATGTTTGCATAGCAACAAATATATTGTTTCACGTTTCTCAAGCAAAATTCATGGATCACTATAACAAAGTGTAGAAATAAGAGCTACATCCCTCATGTGCAACTTGCTGTATATTCTTTTTTTACGATTTATTTATTTTAGTTGAAAGTCAGAGTTACACTGAGAAAAGAGAAGGAGAAGCAGAGAGAGAGAGAGAGTGAGGTCTTCCATCCGCTGGTTAACTCCCCAGTTGGCCAAAATGGTTGGAGCTGCACTGACCCAAAGCCAGGAGCCAGGAGCTTCTTCTGGGTCTCCCACGCGGGTGCAGAGGCCCAAGGACTTGGGCCATCTTCTATTGCTTTCCCAGACCATAGCAGAGAGCTAGATAGGACATGGAGCAGCCAGGACTTGAACCAGCTCCCATATGGGATGCCAGCACTGGAGGTGGCAGCTTTACCTGCTATGCTGCAGCACCGGCCCTTGCTATAAATTCTTATGGCTCTCAGTCATGATGGCTCAGGGATTTTAGTACATAATGGAGGAATTTTCCACCATTGAACACAAAGTTTCCAATGAATTAAAGATTAAAACTTCATACACTTTTCAGAAGTGCATGACTATAAAAATAATTGAAAATGTTAGGAGATGATTCTGATAGATAATGTGGCTTGATATTTAATCAAGATTGTTGAAGGGAAATCATTTATTATTATTCCTTAGTAAAATGAGTATCGTTTTTAAAAATTTGGAGAACACGGGAATCCTCTGGTTTCCTCTCACTTAGTCATGTCCTCCAGTAAAGTTAAAGGAGGGCTATAGCTCACAAATGCTCTCCTAAGTTTCTCCTAGAGTGAATTCATTTTATTTTGTTGCATTGCATCATTAGTGTATTGAGATTTCATTTATATACCAGGAAATGGCAGGTTATTGGTATACAGCTAAACGAGTCTTGACAAATAAATGCTACCTGTGCAATACCACTCAAATCAAGATTGATGATATTTTATTCACTCCAAAGAATTCTTTTATGCTCTTTCTAATCAAACTTCCCACCCTAAATGCAACCCCTATTCAAAGACCTATCACCTGAAATTAGTTTTTACTGTTGCTGAGCTTCATCTAGTCAAAGGATAGAGTATATTCTCTTTTGTGTCTGACTTATCTTATTTGGCTTTTTTTGAGACACAGTCATTATTTTTATGGATCAATAATTTCTTGTTCCATTATTTTGCTGAGCAGTATTTAATTATATGTTGAAATTTGAAATTGTGCATCTATTCTCTTCTTCCTGTCATTTGGGGTATTTCTAGTTTTAGGCAACTTTGACTAAAGCTACCAAGAGCATTCTTGTATGTGTCCTTTTGGAGGCATTTTGTTTGATTTTTCTCAAGGAATTACAATGTGATGGCAATGTTTTATCAACTGAAAGGTGAAAGTTTGTAAGAAACTTCCAAAAAAAAATTTCCTGGAGTTTCCATTGTTGCCAACATTTAATATTGTCGATTGTTTTGGTATTGACATTTCTTTTGAGTGTGAACTATTATTTCACTATAGTTTTAGCATATACTCCCCTGACACTAAAAGGCACTGAGCCTCATTTCATTAGCGTATTGTCCACTCATGCATTGTTTTGTAAGCTATCTATTTGAATGTTCTGCTCATTTTATTTCCTTTATTCCTCTATATCTTATAGAGTTGTTTAGCTTCTGCTTTGCATACATGGGAAAGCAGTTAATAAAATGAATTTGAAAATTGAAAGAACACAGTGTAGCTCAAACAATCTTGAAAAAGTAGAATAAAGTTGAGGATTTATAGTATCTTATTTCAAGACTTTATAAAATCAAGACAGTGTGGTAATGGTGTAGGTATAAACAAATAGATCAATGCCAAGAAGAAAATGACTAGAAATAGACCCAGGCATACATGGTCAATTGATTTTTGACAAGATTCAAAGCAATCCATTGGGAAAATCTTTTCAACAGATGGTACTGAAATAGTGAGATAACTGTATGGGAAATAAATATATGCAACTACTACCTCATACCATAACCAAAATATTTAATTTGAGCAGTATCTTAGGCCTAAATGTGAAAGATAAAATAATAGTACTTTAGAAGAAAATGTAAAGGATATGTTTACAGTTCTGATGTATGAAAAGATGTTTGGTCCAAAAAAGCATTAAGTTTATAAGAAATAATAATGATCTCATCAAAATTTTTAAAATGTGTATTTATCCAAATAGACCATTAAGACAGTAAATAACGAGCCACAAAGAGAAAATATTCCCAAGGCATATGTCTGGTAAATGGCTTGTTATGTAGAATTTATTTAAAGATTACTAAAACTTAAAACAATGATGTTTTAGGCCACTTTCACAGGAAAATATTTCTGTCTTGATTTGCAAGCAAGCGTACATTTAGATAATTGTAATAGAGCCCATCAATAGCCTTTCTGTTACGTTTGCCTTTACAATATGACTTTATAACTTTTCCAGCTGAGAGGAAGTACTGTGACTTTCTTTGTCAAATACAATGCTGCACAACAAGTAATGTGTCATGTTCTAGCTCAGACACCATACACCTTGCCCACGTCTTCCTTCTCACGGAATCTTGAGAAATGTCCCTTAAAACAAGATCGAGCTTGACTGTCAGGCATTGAGAGCAGAAAAGGAGAGCGCAAAACATTACTCAGCTGAACACATCCTCAGTTAACCTCACTGCAGCTAACCAGAAGCTGACTGTAAATGCCTATGCAGGTTCAAGCATAACTAACACAGCAACAACAAGAAGTCACCTTTCAGAGTCCAGCACAATCTATTCACTCTAGGAATGGCAATCTAAATACATGGTTGTTTTTTTGAACTATTTATCTCTTTTCATAAATCCATCTTTTTATTTGTAAATTATATGATTGATCACATTTCCTTCCTTAAACATTTGGTAAAATTCACCAATGAAGGACTGGACTTTTCTTTATGGGAGTAGTTACTCTTTTATTATGTTTTTGCTTTCTCCCTTATTCACAAATGTTAAAGCAAAGTTTAGCAATGACAATGGTCTTGGATTAGTTAGGGTCCCAAAAGAAAAGGGATGACAAGCTCAATTTAAGATAATTCAGGAAATATTTAATGAAATGGAAAATTACAAGGTGAGATAAGTTGAGGGGGGAAATACGGATATTTCTATATTCTGAGGTAGGCATCACTCTGTCTCTGGCAAATTGTCAAAACACCCAGGGAAATAGAGTGATTACTAAAATCCGGAAGAATAACAGATGCATATTCCTTGGGTCGCACCCAATCCAAGGAAACCAAATAGAGGGAAAGCCTCCACTTTTCTTTCCTTCCTTCTCTCTGATTTTATCAGATCTCTGAGGTTGAACTCAGCTGGAAAGCAGAAGTGAAGGAGCACATTCATAGAATAAAAAAGATGATCCTCCTGGGACAGAGAACAAGATGAGGAATTGTGTATAACATATATCTGGGAAAGCCAAAATGATGTTAGAGCTGGTTTAGCATTCAAGGGTGAATGTCTGAGTGTGTGCATGTGCATTTGAAAGAATTATTCGATGTTGCTGTACAAATTATCACAGATACTCTGAAGGCAATTTAGAAGTATCCTTTGATGTTTCAAAGAGTTGACTCCATATCATATTTTGTTTTTTGGGGGGTTTTTAAGGGAATTTTTAATTTACAAGTAACTCATTATAATTATTTAAGAAAATACAAGAACATATGAACAAAGCTTATTGATGTACATTTGTAAAAGTATGTTGACAAATACTAAATGTTGTAATTATATTTTGAACATATTATAAAACACAAAACAACCAATGTTAAATACTGATCTTTCACATCTGAGTTGGAATTAGAAATTGAATATCCATATCATATTTTGAATCTAACATGAAGAAATATAGCTTAAATATATCAACAGGTGAGTTCCAGAAAGCAACTAAAGAGTTAACTGCTTACCATTTAAGATTAGGTTAAATCTCTGAAGGGAGGAGAGAACTTCCACTTTGACTATGACTTTGTCTAAATAAGATCAGAGTTGGTGAACTCAAGAGGCTTCCATAGCCTTGGCAACTCATGACAAGAGCCTCAGGTGATTACTGACGCCACAAATAAGAATGTCAATTGTTAAATCAACAACAGGAATCACTGTGCACATACTCCCCATGTAGAATCTCTGTCCTTAATGTGGTGTACTATGTGAATTAGTGGTATAACTAGTATTCAAACAGTACTTTACACTTTGTGTTTCGGTGTGGTTGCAGTCTGTTGAAATCTTTACTTAGTATATACTAAATTGATCTTCTGTTTATAAAGATAATTGAAAATGAATTTTGATGTGAATGGGATGGGAGAGGGAGCAGGAGATGGAATGGTTGCAGGTGGGAGGGAGGTTATGGGGAGGGGGAAGCCACTATAATCCAAAAGCTGTACTTTGGAAATTTATATTTATTGAATAAAAGTTTAAAAAAAGAGGAATCTTTACTTTTTCCTGTACTTAACAATTTAAGAGTATACTTTGTATATCTGCTGATAGGATAATTAAAAGTTAATTTAACTTTTAGAAAACAAATTTAGTAGTAGGGCCAAGATGCAATAATTCTTGCAATTAATCATTCTTTCCATGAGGCTGTTAACTTCCTGGCAGTCAAAGCAAAATGAGCAATATATAAAGGATTACATGTCAATTGTCTAATGAAAAGAAAGAAGCCAGTGTTTCTACTGAGTTCCTCCCAATATTAAACACTACATTATATGTTTTTCAAGTGTAATAAGAGTAGCAGAATTAATATCAGAATACTATTTTATAAGAAGTTTTAAACATATTGTGGAAGGCTTCTTAGTATACACGTTATTCTACCAAGTAGCTAAAAGATGATGGATATTAGTAGAAGGTTCAATGAATCAAGTTAATTCAAATATTGTGTATTTTTAAAAAATATTTATTTGAAAGGCAGAGTTATATGAACACACACACGGGGGGGGGGGGAGGAGGGAGGAAGACAGAGAAGAGACAGAGAGAGAGAGAGAGAGAGAGAGAGAGAAATCTTCCATATATTGGTTCACTCCCCTAATGGCTACAATAGCCAGAGCTAGACCAAGCCAAACTCAGAACTTCTTTTGTGTCTCCCACACAAGTAGCAGGGACCCAAGGACTTAGACCATGATCCAGTGCTTTCCCAAGTTTACTAGCAGGGAACTATATTGAGAGTGGATCAGCTGAGACACAAACCAGTGCCCATATGGTATGCAGGCATCACAGACAGAGGCTTTAGAGGCTATGCCACAATACTGGCTCCAAATAAGGTGTATTTAGTATAATCTGAGCAAACCTGCCATAAATATTTTTTTAAATTTTATGTATATTACTGCATTAAAGTGCATACATAATGATAATTCTATAAAATGTATGTCATTTGTTAATATTTCCATCAAAGGCAGTGGTGGTTGACTTAGTCCATGCAGGCTGCAGTAGCAAAATACCATGGACTTCCGAACTTCTAAATAACAAAGCATTTGAATGTATATTTATTTGAAAAGAAGAATAACAGAGAGAGGAAGAGAGAGAGAGAGAAAGGCAGAGACAGAGAGCTCTTCAATCTGCTGGGTCACTTCCCAAATGGTCACAAGATTTGGGCCCCAGCCCAGCTGAAGCAAGGAGCCAGGATCTCCCTCTGAGTTTCCCATGCTGGGGGCAGGGGCCCAAGCTCTTGGTCCATCTTCCCAGGCACCTTCCCTTGTGCATGAGTGGGAAGCTGGATGGGAAGTAGAGTAGCTAGGACTGGAACTACCACTCCCATATTGGATCCAAGTGTCTCAAGCAATGACTTATCCTGCTGGGTCACAATTCTGGTGCCTAACGAACAAAAAATTTGTTTTTGACAGTTCTTGCTACCGAGAACTCCAAGACATAGATACTGACATTTTTCTAGTGTCTCTGTCTGATGAAGGCCTCATGTTCTCATGGATGGTTCCTCTTGCTGTAAGGGGAAGGCAATTTTCTAGGGCCTCTTTTCAAAGGCCACTTATTCCATTCTTTGAAGGGTTTGCCCTAATGATCCAATCATATCCCAAAGGCCCTACCTTCCAAGGCCATCTCCTTGAGGGTTAACATTGCAACATGGAATTTTGAGGTGGGCACCAAGTTATAATGGATGTCTCACTGATACTTTTTTTTTCAATTATTCATCTCTATTTAGTTAGAAAAAGTAACTAATAAAATAACAAATGGTTTCCCAAAACCAAAATGTGTAATAAAAATCAGATTATGTGAATTTTTATGTGTATGCACCTCTTCTCAAATTGATCATTTCACACTTAAATGCTCCTTACTAGAATGCATTTCTAATATTTCCAAAAAAGTCAATAATTTATATTCAGAAAATCACACAAGTCTATAGTTTCCTAATCAATAATTATGCCTTACTCCTTTCTTTAATACAAACCAAAACTATAAGTAGCAAATGACAAATATGTCTTCCCAACATTGGCTTTTTCCTTAAGATGTGCTATTCTTTATCCCTCTCAGAGCAATATGCTCCACATGGTTTATTTGAGCTATCATAAAGAATTCGTTTTGCTGCTGGTATATCTTCCAGATATATCACATAGAACTTCTTTTCTGCTGAACAAATCTAACAGCTACTGAATTAGTGATTCAATATTATGCATTAAATATGTTGGAATCTTACCATAGCTGAACTCATTTCAGCATAGCACAGCAAGGCACTTGTTTTTGATGCTTTGCAATGACTTTATTAGTGATAGTACCACACAGAAAGGCATCTAAAATATTACTAGGGCATAATTGTAGGTAAAGGATTGTATTAAACCTGTTTACAGATACAGAAACAAAAAAATGAAGGAAAATTCAAATAGAAAATCCAAAATGTATATCTCCATTCTAAGTAAAAAATCATATAGACCATGAATATTTAAGCCACAACACCTGCATTTTCTACAAATGAATTAAATTTCTTATATCTATAATCAGTTGATTATACATATTTGAAACTTTAAGAAATAACAATTTTTAAATTTTATTTTAAAAGTAATGACACAGACAAGGAATATGGATATATTCTTTCTAATTTTTTTAAAGATTTATTTATTTTTTACTTGAGAATCAGAGTTACACAGAGACAGGAGAGACAGAGAGAGAGAAAGAGACAGAGAGAGAGAGAGAGAGAGGTCTTCCATCTGATGGTTTATTCCCCAATTGGCCACAACGCCGGAACTGCGCCAATCCGAAGCCATGAGCCAGGAGCTTCTTCTGGGTCTCCCCCATGGTTGCAGGGGCCCAAGGACTTTGGCCATCTTCTACTGCTTCCCCAGGCCACAGCAGAGAGCTGAGTGGGACGAGGAGCAGCTTTGACTAGAACTGGTGCCCATATGGGATGCCGGCTCTTCAGGCTAGGGCGTTAACCTGCTGTGCCACAGCGCTGGTCGCTCTTTCTAATATTTTAAACATTTTTATTTTTAAAACTTTTATTTATTATATAAATAATACAGATTTCATGTACTTCACATATAAAATTTTAAGCCCATAATGATACTTTCTACCCTCTCTGCCTCCCCCTCCCATCATTATTCCTCCATCCTTTCTTTCTTATTTTTTTATCCTTTTAATTTTTAAAATAACCTATTTTCAATTTACCTTATAGTCAGAGGCTTAATACTCCACTAAATAAAAATTCAACATGGATAATAATACATGACAATTTTTTAAATATGAAATGCATGTTATTAAACCCTGTTTTGTTTTGCAAACATCCATAAGCAAACAAAATTAAGAAACTATCAGAAAGTTCTCTTTATTATAATATACTGGAGCAAGCATTTGCCTAATGCTAGCAAGAGCCAGGGCCAGACCAGGCCAGAGCCAGTGTCTGGAACTCGATCTAGGTCTCCAACAGGAGCGATAGAGACCCAAGTCCTTGAGCCATCATTGCTGCCTCCCAGCATGTATATTATCAAGAAGCCAAGGATCAGAAGCAGGGAAGCCAGTACTCAAACCAGGCACTCTGATACAGGATCCAGGTATCACTTGTGGTAATCTAACCACTGTACAAAACCCCACCTTTAAAACAGTTTTTTTGAGAGAGAAAGCAAGAGAGACAGACTGAAGACAGAGAAGTCCAATCAACCAGCATTCTCCACAAATGTTGCATCAGATAGATTGGGACCAGGAGGCAGGTATTCAATCAAGGTCTGTCATCTGGGTGCCAGGGATCTAACTACTCGGGCCATCTCCTGTTGCCTCCTAGGGTCCACATTAGCAGAAAGCTGTAATTGACAGTGCTGCTAAACCCAGAACCCAGGTATTTCAATACATGATTGGAATATCTTAACTGCATGTTATTTGTTTGAGAGGTAGAGTTACAGACAGAGAGAGGGAGACAGAGAACCATGTGCTGGTTCACTCCCCAAATAGCCAAAAAGCTGGAACTGGGCCAATCTGAAGTCAGGAGCCAAAAGATGCCTCCAGGCCTCCATGTGGGTACAGAAGTCCAAATGCCATCTTCCACTGCTTTCCCAGGCCACAAGCTTGGATCTGGATCAGAGAAGAGCAGGAACCAGTGCCCATGTGGCATGCCAGTGCCAGGACCACAGGCAGAGACTTAGCCTACTATGCCACAGCACTAGCCCCTTAAGTGCAGCTTAACCATTAGACTAAATGCCCTCCCCTACATTATTTGATAAATAGTTTCCTAAATCCTAGTCTCTTTATTTTTTGCATACAAAAATTTGCAAAAGAAAACGGCACTAAATGAAATGCATTTCATGTTGTAAATGCTGCCATGTGTTTTATAGCCCACCCTCACCCACAGAGAAGTACACTTATATTATCCCTGGTGGCAATGAAAATGTGTGTGTCTGAACAGACTTCTGGAAAACATTGGGGCTCAGGGAATAAAGTAAAGTTTATAGTAATTTTTAAAAATAAATCTAATTTTATTGAGAGTTTTTCTAAATCCAACAACTATTATTTAAAAAGAGAAATAAACAAAACTACAAATTTAGCTAAGTTGGCTATTTTAACCCTTAGAGTTTATAAAGATAAACTGAGGAGACCAAAACTGCTCTGCTCCCTCTGACTGTTTCTGAGGAATAACCCCTTCATCTTCCAGCTACTGAGGTTATGTCAACCCTTGGAATTCCTGGCCTTGCAGCTCATCATTTCAGTCTCTTTCTTTGCAGTCACAAAGCCCTGGTGACAGTTTGCTGACTTCCAGCCACCAGAACCATGAAAGAACAGATTTCTATTGTTTCATTCACTAAGTCTGCGTTGTTGTGTAGGAAATTACCTTCCTAGACAGCCCTAAGAAACTAATAGACCATGATCAATAAACAACGAGAAGATTATCTGCTGGCTTCAGTGCTATTGGAAACAAATGTTCTTTAATGATTTAGAGGGTGCTTTAAGATTTTGTACCTCCTCAAAATCATGATAAAAATAATTAATTCACCATCACAATCTCCTTGTTGATTGCTTTATTTATTTACTATCTGTTACCTCATTTAACTGTGTCAATTCCTGTTAGATAGCTGATCCAGAGAATATCATCCACCATATTCTCAGTGCATAAATGCTTTTTTGAGAAAATGACTTTAAAAAGAGTTGACAGAGGCTGGCACCACGACTCACTAGGCTAATCCTCCGCCTGCAATGCCGGCACCACAGGTTCTAGTCCCGGTTGGGGTGCTGGGTTCTGTCCTGGTTGCTCCTCTTCCAGTCCAGCTCTCTGCAATGGCCCGGGAGTGCAGTGGAGGATGGCCCAAGTGCTTGGGCCCTGCACCCCATGGGAGATCAGAAGGAAGCACCTGGCTCCTGTCTCCTGGCACACCTGCCACAGCGCCAGCCATAGTAGCCATTTGTTGGGTAAACCAATGGAAAAGGAAGACCTTTCTCTCTGTCTCTCTCTCTTACTGTCTAACTCTGCCTGTCCAAAAAAAAAAAGAGTTGATAGAGTCATTATTAAATCTCACAGAGAAAATATATTAAGAAACTGATTAGGAAAAAAGTTAAAATAGTTGATATAACTTTCAAAGTAAATATGGGCCTTATGCCACTGACTTTTCCTACTTATTTATTTATTTATTATTTTATTTGAAAGACAGAATTACAGAAAGAGAGAGAATCTTCCATCTACTGGTTTACTACCCAAATGGCCACAATGGCCAGAGCTGGGCTGATTGGAATCCAGAAGCCAGGAGCTTCTCTCAGGTCTCCCATGTTGTTATGAGTGCCCAAATACCTGCCCATCCTCCACTGCTTTCCCAGGTGCCTTAACAGGGATCTGGATAAGAAGTGGAGCAGCTGTGACTTAAACCAGTGCCTATATGAGGTACCAGCTCTACAGGCAGTGCCTTTACCTGCTATGCCACACAATTGCCCCTGAATTACCCTCTTAGCATATAAACATGATGAAATGGCTAGCCAAGTAAACTCCATTTTTATTCACATACACTGTTACAGGGAATCATCCATAATAGCAAAGTAAAAATGGAATATATGATTACAGAAACATTACTCCCTGGGTATCCCAGATAAATCAAAAGGAAGTTAGTAGCAGAAATATTTGCACACAGAGTAGGAGCAATATCTTCATCAGCTCCAAAATCCCAATAACAATGGAAACTAGAAAACTAAATGAATTCATATGGAAGTCTATAAAGTTTCTTTATGTTAATTATCTCAACTTTTACTAATTTTGAAAATGTTCTTTAGAGTTCTTTAGTTATGAAACTTTTTTTTTTTTGACAGAGTTAAACAGTGAGAAAGAGAGACAGAAAGAAAGGTCTTCCTCCCATTGGTTCACCCCCCAAATGGACACTATGGCCAGCACGCTGCACTGATCCGAAGCCAGGAGCCAGGTGCTTCTCCTGGTCTCCCATGGGGTGCAGGGCCCAAGGACCTGGGCCATCCTCCACTGCCTTCCCGGGCCATAGCAGAGAGCTGGACTTTTTAACCAAAATGAAAAAAAAGAACTGATTTGTAACTGGATTATTAGGAGACAATTAGCAAATTTCTAGAACAAAGAACAAAAGGCTGTAGACAGAATCAATATAAAAGACATCCCAAATACCCTTAGTGACGGAAGTGTAGTAATTAACTTCACAACCACAAGATATGTGGATTGAGATATAAATATGCATAGATAATTTCTCCATGTTTTATATCTGCCTAGCTAGCTATATACACACCCTTTTTATCTTTCATATTTATGCTGAAATCACCTGTCTAAATACTGTCTTTACAACATACCTCTTCTATACTTACTGAAACTAATTTTCACACTAGGCAAGAAGAAATAACCTCACAACTTCAACACAAGGAAAAGAGATGAACTAAATCTCCTTATGTTGTTCATCTCCATCCTGCCCTTCCTCAAGAAAAAAAATCATATCATCTCTTCCAATTGTATACTGAAGTTATGCACTGTCCATCAACATGGAAGCACATCACTTATCACCTTAATCAAGCTTGAACAAAAGTGAAGTGATACAACTAGAGAGAGCCAGGATTTCCTTTGTTTAAGCTACTTGTTCCCGTAGCACTTCTGAGTGCTAGGAGCTGAGTTGTAGGAGCTGCTAAGCATTGTTGAGATCACATCTCACAGGTGCCCAGAGCATCCTTGATGTTAACACCACAGGACAAGAGAGATCTATCCTTGTACACAGTACATATCTCCATGGGGACAGCTCATTTTCTTTTGTTTTCTAACTTGCCACAAAACACATTTCCCCTGCACATCAGTATTAAAAAAACAATATTAAGATGTCAGCAGTTGGAAATTGATATAAACTCTACTTATAAATTCATTGAACTTGATTAGATCCATTCAAGAGTCCCAGTGTTTTTGACAATTTAAATAAGAATTACTAAGTGCATAAATTTGTTCATCTGTTTTGACATACCACAGTATACAATACTTTCACAATGGAGATAAAACATTTTATGTAGACATTTCCAGGAAGATAAATCCTTGTTTGGAGAACTTATTAAACTCACAATCAAATATTAATTAACAACAATGTGTATAAATATAGCACTAGGCAAGAAAAATTCAGATTCTATTCCTTGCATCATTTATGAAAATATTACTCTATGGCAGGAAGATGGGCCTTTCCAAATGTTATGTAATAAAAATTGTGTTGCTATGAGAATTGAATGGGCTCCATCACAGAGCAATATGAAATAAGTACATCCTTAAAATATAGAGATTATTACCATATTTAAAAAATTGTTCTTTTATTTTTTAAACCAATATTTTTAAATACTGACTCAGGTTAAAAGACCTATGTACAAAATAATATTGTCCTTTCTGACAATTCTTGATACCTTAGTCTCACTTTCTTCAGTCAGCAACATTGAGTATTCCTAGTTTTTTCTTCTGCAATTAATTCTATATATGTAAATTATGCACTTTTAAAATAATCTCTTAAATGTCTATTTTCATTTACTTAAAACCAGAGTGACAAATACATACACACACAGAATGAGAGTAATTTTCCATCCCCTGGTTCACCCTCCAAATTTTTTGAAACAGATAACTACGGAAGGCCAAAGCCAGGAGCCAAGAACTTCATCCAAGTTGCTCACATGGGTGACAGGGTACCATGCACTTGAGCCATCATCCCCTGTGTCCCAGGATACATTAGCAGGAAGCTGCATCTGAAGTGGAGCAACAAGGACATGAATAGTAACTCCAATATGGGATGCAGTAGTTGCAAGTGGCAGCTTAACCAGCTGTGGCACAACTTCATAAATTTCGGAGTACTTTATCGATATCCTATTATTACTTATTTAGCACTTTTGAATCTTCTATTACACCATATAACCCAAAATCTTACTCTACCCAACTTAACAGTATTGAAATTTTGAAGTAGTTGTATTATAATTATTAACTATGTAATATATTAAGATTAGATTTCTATTCTTGTAAAACTATTTATCTGGGATTACTAATTACTTCTCTTGGTTATTTCTGTGACTACTTGTCAATATTCTCCAGCCCACCTTTCAAAGCACAGTAATTTTTCCAAATGCCCAAGCACATCAGGTTCTTTTTCCCCTTGTACACTACCTTTCCACAAATGTATACCTCTCTTTTCTAATGTGGACAGTAGAATTGACAACACTGGGAATTCCTTCCAGTATTGACTTTTGGGAAATCTCTTCTTCCTTCATTGTCATTACCTCTTTGATTTTTCTCCTTTAGCACGTTCATTCTCTGGTATCTTCCCAAATGAGAGGTAATAGGGAGCAGACTGGTTTGTTTTGTTTTGTTTTGATTCCAAGAATGTTTAACATTGTCTTATTGCATCCTCTCATTGGAATCAGTTTGAACAAGCACAGAAATCTCTCTGTGTACCTTCACTTTCTAAGGTCCTAGGAAACAATGGGCAGCAGAGTACTACAGTCCTGACTCAGCAGACAAGCATACTCAAAATCATGAATCCCAATGCCTCATAGCACCTATCCTTGCAGGCATATGGGTGGGTAGCACAGGCTAAATAATATAATCCTGCTAAGAAACCCAGGTTCACGAAGTTCCATTGCCAGTGAGAGAAACAAGAGCTTTACCTGACTCGGAAGTTCTACAATTCACAGGCTGAGAATTACACATACCAGTCATTTTTGTCCCTTTTGACCTTATCTAAAATTTCATCCAATAGTTCACTCAGGGAAGGTCCAACAGCTTGCTTACTTCTGCCTGTTCAGCCTGTGTACAATATAAGGTCGCTAAATGCGCTGAGTGAGCAGGGTGTTAGTCTTCATTTGCTATGCCTCAACACTCATTACTAATAATATTATTTATCTCTTTAAAATCTGTGCACATATACAGAAGATCCTTTACTTAATGTATAATCAGCAGTTGGAATAAATGGAACACGTCTTTCTCTACTGTCCGTACTTTGGGTTCCATATTTTAAAAGAAGGCATTCTGTTTTTTCAGATTATAAGTATAATTCTAAAGTACTATTTTGGGTTGAATTTATTTAGTATATGTTACTGTTAACTTTGCTCATCATCAATTTAGTCTCCAAGGTGGAAAGTTAAACACTGAGCTATGCCATCTCTAACTCCTCTGTTTTCCACTGCTGTCGAAGTGTTGTCGGATGCTCTGTTAGGATGTTTGCCCATTGTTGGTATGGTGGACTTTCCCAAAGACAAGGCAGTTAGGAAGCTTGCCTTTCTCTGAGTTGTCTAGAAACTTCAGGGCATAAGGGCTCCAAGAAGCTCCTGGACTGCAATTTCTTCTACTGCTTTGGATGTATCAAATTTTAGTCTCTTATATCAAAAACTAAAGTCTCTTTTCAGTAACTGAAGGATTGTTTCTACATCGTACTTTAAAATAAATAGATATGTGATTATGTGGCTTAAAACAATGCATTACCTTTAAAATATAAAATACCAATAATTTCACCAAAACTGCAACATTATGGTAGTCCGTTTTGCCGATTGGCCTGCTTTCATGCTTCATTTTACTTGTCTCTGTCTATTGTTTATTTCCTGTATTTATAATTCTATCTTAACAGTATCTATGAGCCTACAGCTATTATAAACAATTGAGGAAAGTAGAAACTTATCAAACAGAAATTAAATGTTAATTAAATTGATTATGTCATCAATAGAAACTGTCAAATTTCAAAAGATATAGAACTACATTTCCAAAATTTTATGTACATATTGGCCATCTGCACACTTTTATCTCACCAGACAATTGCCAGCACTTAACCTCATTTTTCAACACATTTTCATTGAGTAATAGTGAAAGTAAGAGAAATTTCCAAGTTCCTGTCCTTTCTGATCCATTGATTGGTTCTATGACCTGTCTTGACACTGTTGGACCTCAATTTCACAATCTATAAAACCATTCCTGTTAGATTTACTATTGGACCCATTACTATAGTATCTTGGATATTTTAGAGAAAAAAAGAAGATGACACATCCATTCTACCTCTTTATGTTTTGCATTTCAAATAAGATCCACTTATTTATATTACCTTGTAATCTTGATTTTTTCACACGTTGTGTTTTTAAAGATTTTATGTCTTACACAAGTTTAAGAAATCACATTATGTTGACTGAAAAAAATCATCTTTAAGTAATTTAAAGTTTGGCTTAGCTACAGAAAATGCCATAGAATATATAATCATAAAATTATTTTTCTATAATGTTTTAAAATTGTTTTACTTTTATGGAAACATTAATGTTCTTTTCTAATGATACTGAGGAAATGAATATTATCTAGAGTTTTCACTATGAATATAATATATATGGACCTCTTTTGGACCCAACATTCTATTCTATTTGCAAATATGATTTTCAATTCTATGATACCTATGTTATCAAGAGAATACATTTTCTATAAATTTGGTGAAAACATCCAACAATACTCATGAGCTTTCATCTCAGCTTTATTGGTCATTATGGCTTTGGATGGCCTTTGCTAGCATCATAATGATGATTCCTTAGAGTCTTCTCCAACTTAATTTATTTTTATTTGCCCTCCTTAAATCTTTTTTTTTTTTTTGACAGGCAGAGTGGATAATGAGAGAGAGAGACAGAGAGAAAGGTCTTCCTTTGCCGTTGGTTCACCCTCCAATGGCCACCACGGCAGGCGCACTGCAGCCAGCGCACCACGCTGATCCAATGGCAGGAGCCAGGTGCTTATCCTGGTCTCCCATGGGGTGCAGGGCCCAAGCACTTGGGCCATCCTCTACTGCACTCCCTGGCCACAGCAGAGAGCTGGCCTGGAAGAGGGGCAACCGGGACAGAATCCAGTGCTCCAACCGGGACTAGAACCTGGTGTGCTGGCGCCGCAAGGTAGAGGATTAGCCTAGTGAGCCCCGGCACCAGCCACCCTCCTTAAATCTTAAATATTCTCACATTAATATAGTAATATCATGAGAGGATTTTATAAATTATGTGATACCTATAATTATTTTATTCTTGTTTTTTTAAGGTGTACTTGTTTATTTGAAATTCAGACTTGTAGAGTGGAGGAGACAGAAATAGAGAGAAAACAAGAGAAGAGAAAGAGAGAGATTGATCTTCCATTCATTGGTTCATTCCCCAAATGGTTGCAATGGTCAAGGCTGAGCCACATGAAGTCAGGAACCAAGAACTTCTTCCTGGTCTCCCATATGGCAGGGACCCGAACACTTGAGGCATCTTCAGCTGCTTTTCTCAGGCCATTATCAGAAAACAAGATAGGAAGTGAACAGCCAAGACACAGACATCTTTATAAGTTGATGGCATTACTGATGGTGGCTTTGCCTGCTATATCACAATGCCAACCCTGATTCTTTTACTTTTGACTCCTAAATTCAGAAATATTATCATTACATCCATACTTTTTTTACTTTTTTTTTCCCAAAGAAACTTTTTATTTAATAAGTATAAATGTTGTAAGTACGACTTTAGGAATATAGTGATTCTTCTCACCATACCCACCCTCCTACTCCTACTCCCACACCACCTCCTCCTCTCTCTCCCACTCCCAGTCCCATTCTCCATTAATGACAACAACAATAAAACCTGTTCTTGGACAGTCAGGACAAAGGCTGTTCTAGTCATTGCTTCTCCAAGTGTCAATTTCACTTCTACAGATTTCCTTTTATGTGTTCTATTAGTTATCACAGATAAGGGAGAACATATGGTAAGTGTCCTTTTGGGACTGGCTTGTTTCACTAAGGATAATATTTTCCAGATTCATCCATTTTGTTGGAAATGACCAGATTTAATATATTTTTTTTTTACCTCTGTGTGGTATTTCATAGAGTACATATACATAATTTCTTTATCCGGTCTTCAGTTCCAGGCATTTAGGTTGATTCCACGTCTTAGCTGTTGTGAATTGAGCTGCAATAAACATTGGGGTAGAGATAACTCTTCTATTTGCTGATTTCATTTCCTTTGGGTAAATTTCCAGGAGTGGGATGGCTGGATCATATGGTAAATCTCTATTCAGATTTCTGAGGTATGTCCAAACAGAATTCCATAGTGGTTTTATCAGTTTACATTCCAACCAACAGTGGATTAGGGTACATTTTCCCCACAGCTTCACCAGAATTTGTTGTTTGCTGAATTGTGCATGAAAGCCATTCTAACTTGGGTAAGGTAAAACCTCATTGTAGTTTTGATCCTGAACATTTTTTCATGTATCTGGTGGCCATTTGGATTTTCTCTTTTGAAAAATGTCTGTTAAAGTCCTTTGCCAATTTCATCACTGGGTTGTTTGTTTTGTTGCTGTGGAGTCTCTTGATTTTTTTTATATATTCTGGTTATTAACCTATTATTAGTAGCATTGTTTGAAAATAATTTCTCCCATTCTGTCAGTTGCCTCTTCAATTTCCTGAGTGTTTCTTTTGCAGTACAGAAGCTTCTCAATTTGATATAATCCTAATTGTTAATTTTGGCTTTGATTGTCTGTGTCCTTGGGGTCTTTTCCAAGAACTCTTTGCCTGTGCCAATGTCTTACAGGGTTTCCCCAATGTTCTCTGATAATTCGATGGTCAGGTCATAGATTTAGGTCTTTAATATATTTTGAATGGATTTTTCTGTATGGTGTAAGTAGAGATCCTACTTTCTACTTCTGTATGTAGAAATCTAGTTTTCAAAGCACCATTTGTTGAAGAGACTCTCCTTACTCCAGGGATTGTTTGTAGCTACTTGGTCAAATATAAGTTAGTTGTATATGCTTGGAATGATTTCTGGTGTTTCTATTCTGTTCCATTTGTCCATCTGTACCAGTATCGGGCTGTTTTGATTACAACTGCCCTGTAGTATTTCTTTAAATCCAGTATTGTGATGTTTCTGGCTTTGTTTTTATTGTATAAGATTGCTTTAGCTATTTGAGGTCTCCTGTGTTTCCATAATTTTAGCATATTTTTTTTTATCTGAGAAGAATGTCTTTGATATTTTGATTGCTATCACATGAAATCTGTAGATAGCTTTTATGTGAATAGACATTTTGTTGATAATTGATTCTTCCAATTCATGAATGAGGAAGATTTTTCCATTTTTTGTTATCTTCTATTTCATTCTATAATTTTTTGTAATTCTCATCATAGAGATCTTTGAAATCCTTTGATAAATTTATCCCAAAGGTATTTGATTTTTTTTGTTGCTATTGTGAATGGGATTAATCTTAGAAGTTCTTTCTCAACTGTGGTATTGTCTATGTATACAAAGGCTATTAATATTTGTGTATTGACTTTATATCCCGCTACTTTACCATGCTCTTCTATGAGTTCTAAGAGTTTCTTGGTGGAGTTTTTTGGATCTTGTATCATCTGCAAATAGGAATAGTTTAACTTCTTCATTCCCAATTTGAAACCCTTTGATTTCTTTTTGTTGTCTAATGGCTCTGGCTAAAACTTGCACTATATGAAATAGCAATGGGGAGAGTAGTTATCCTTATCTGGTTTTGTATCTCAGTGGGAACTCTTCCAACTTTTCCCCATTCTATAGGACGTTGGCAATAGGTTTGTCATAAATTGCCTTGATTGTGTTGAAGAATGTTTCTTGTAAACCCACTTTTCATAGTTTTCATCATGAATGGGTGTTGCATTATCAAATGTTTTCTCAGCATCTATTGAGATAATCATATGGTTTTTGTTCTTCAGTTTGTTAATGTAATATATCACATTGATTGATTTGCAAATGTTAAATCATCTTTGCATACCATGGATAAATCCCATTTGGTCCTGGTAAATGAGCTTTCTGATGTGTTTTTGGATTTAATTGGCTCAGAATTTTGTTGAGAATTTTGGCATCTATTTTTTTAAACTTTTATTTAATGAATATAAATTTCCAAAGTACAGCTTATGGGTTACAATGGCTCCCCCCCCATAACTTCCCTCCCACCCACAATCTTCTCCTCTCCCACTCCCTCTCCCCTTCCATTCACATCAAGATTCATTTTCAATTCTCTTTATATACAGAAGATCAGTTTAGTATATATTAAGTAAAGATTTCAACATTTTGGACCCACAAAGAAACACAAGGTGAAAAATACTGTTTGAGTACTATTTATAGCATTAAATCACAATGAACAACACATTAAGGACAGAGATCCTACATGAGGAGTAAGCACACAGTGACTCCTGTTGTTGACTTAACAAATTGACACTCTTGTTTATGGCATCAGTAATCACCCTAGACTCTGTCATTAGTGGCCAAGGCTATGGAAGCCTTTTGAGTTCGCCGACTCTGATCATATTTAGACAAGGTCATAGTCAAAGTGGAAGTTCTCTCCTCCCTTCAGAGAAAGGTACCTCCTTCTTTTATGACCTGTTCTTTCCACTTGCAGAGCTCTTTCATTTAGGTGATTTTTTTTTTTGACAGAGTGTCTTGGTTTTCCATGCCTGAAATACTCTCATGGGCTCTTCAGCTGGATCTGAATGCCTTAAGGGCTGATTCTGACCAGAGTGTTGTTTAGGACATCCACCATTCTGTGAGTCTGCTGTGTATCCTGCTTCCCATGTTGGATTGTTCTTTCCCCTTTTTTTTTTTTCCCTTTCTATCGGTTAGTATTTTCAGACACTAGTCTTTTTTATGTGATCCCTTTGAGTCTTAGTCCTATTATTATGATCAATTTTGAACAGCAATTGATCACTTAGATTAGTGAGATGGCATTGATACATGCCACCTTGATGGGATTGAATTGGAATCCCCTGGTATGTTTCTAATTCTACCATCTGGGGCAAGTCCGATGGAGCATGTCCCAAATTGTTCATCTCTTCCCTCTCTTATTCCCACTCTTACATTTAACAGGGATCACTTTTCAGTTAAGTTTCAACACTTAAGAATAACTGTGTATTAATTACAGAATTCAACCAATAGTATTAAGTAGAACAACCCAAAAAATACTAAAAGGGATAAAGTATTAAGTTGTCCATCAAGAGTCAGGGCAAGGGCTGATCAAGTCATCGTTTCTCATAGTGTCCATTTCACTTTAACAGGTTTCCTTTTTGGTGCTCAGTTAGTTGTCACCGATTAAGGAGAATATGTGATATTTGTCCCTTTGGGACTGGCTTATTTCACTCAGCATAATGTGTTCCAGATTCCTCCATTTTGTTGCAAATGATCAGATTTCATTGTTTTTGACTGCTGTATAGTACTCTATAGAGTACATATCCCATCTATGTTCATCAGGGGAATTCATCTGTAGTTCTTTCTCTGTTGCATCTTTTCTGAGTTTAGGAATTAAGGTGATGCTGGCTTCATAGAAAGAATTTAGGAGGATTCCTCCCCTTTCAATGGTTTTGACTAACGTGAAAAGAAGTGGAGTTAGTTCTTCATTAAGGGTTTGGTAGAATTCAACAATGAAGCCCTCTGGTACTGGGCTTTTCTTTATTGGGAGGATCTTCATTATTGATTCAATTTCTGTCTTGGTAATGGGTCTGTTTAGGTTTTCTATGTCTTCATGGCTCAATTTAGGTAGGTTTTATGTATCCAGTAATCTATCCATTTCTTCAAGTTTCCCAGTTTGTTGGCATCCAGCTCTTAGTAGTGATTTCTGATGATTCTTTTTTATGTCTGTGTTGTCTATTGTTGCATTTCTTGTTCATATCTAATTTTATTGATTTGGATCTTCTCCTTTTTTTTTTTGTTTAGTTGGACAATGATGTGTCAATTTTGTTTATTTTTTCATAAAACCAGCTCTTCCCTTTGCTGATCTTTCGTATTTTTTGTTTTGGTTTCAATTTTATTGATTTTTTTCTCTAATCTTAATTATTTCTTTTTTCCTACTAGTTTTGGGTTTGGTATGCTGTTTTTCTATTTTTTTCTAGATCCTTGAGATGCTTTGTAGCTCATTTATTTGGTGCACCAATTGCTATAAACTTTCCTCTTAATACTGTTTTCTTGTATCCTGTAAGTTTTGATAGGTTTTATTGGCATCTTCATTTGTCTCCAAAATTTTTTTTATTTATTTTAATTTATTCTATGACACACTGTTTATTCAGAAGCATGTTGTTTAGTCTCCAAGTGTTTGCATATATTCTAGAGACCCCTGAGTTGCTGATTTTCAACTTCATTGCATTGTGGTCCAAAAAGATGCATGGTATGATTTCAATATTTTTGAATTATCTGTATCTTTCTTTATGGCCAAGCATGTGGTCAACCCTAGAGGTTACATGCACTGGTGAGAATAATGTGTTTTATGCAATCGTAGCAAGGAAAGTTCTATAGATATCTGTTAGGTCCATTTGGTCTATAGTGTCGAATAAATCTGCTGTTTCCTTAATGATTTTCTGTCCCGTTGATATTCCATTGTTGAAAGTGAAATTGAAATCCTGCATTACTATTTTTATTTGTGCCTATGTCTCCCTTTATATCCCTTAATATTTCTTTTAAATAGCCAGGTGCCCTGTAATTGTGTGCATATATGTTTACAATAGTTACATCTTCCTGTTGAATTGATCCCTTAATCATTACATAGTGTGCTTCTTAATCTCTTTTAACAGTTTTTGTATTAAAGCCTATTTTGTCTGATATTAGGATGGCTATGCTAGCTCTTTTTTGGTTTCTGTAAGCATGGAATATCTTTTGGAATATCTTCTTTCCATCCTTTCATTTTCATTCTGCATGCATCTTTGATGGTGAAATGTGTTTCCTGTAAGCAGCAAATAGATGGGTTTTGTTTTTAATCCATTCAGCCAGTCTGTGTCTTTTATCTTGAGAGTTGAGTTCATTTACATTGAAGGTGACTATTGATAAGTAACAACATATCCCTGCCACTTTCCCTTTAATTTTCCTTTTTTTTCACTTTGGATTTCCTTTATACTTTTACTGTAAGATTTCCTTCCATTACCTTCTTCCATAGTGATGACCATGTTTTTGTGTTTCTGTGTGCAGCACATCCTTAAGCATCTTCTACAAGACTGGATAGGTGGTGATAAATTCTTTCAGTTTCTGTTTGTCATGGAGTCTTTTTATCACCTTTATCATTGAGAGCTTTGCAGGGTATAGTGTTCTTGGTTGACATTTTTTCTCTTAATACTTGGAATATATCCCAGCATTCTTTCCTAGACTGTACAGCTTTTGATGATAAATATGCTGTGATTCTAATTGGAGATCCTCTGAAAGTAATCTGACATTTCTCTCATGTATATTTTAGAATCTTTTCTTTATGTTTTCTGCGAAGAGTTTGATTGCAATGTGTCATGGTGAAGATCATTTCTGGCTATGTCTATTAGGAGTTTCATGTGCTTTCTGTACTTAGATGTCAATTTCTTTCTCTAAATTGGGGAAATTTTCTGTTATTGTTTCACTAAAAAGGTCTTCTAATCCTTTTTCTCTTTGTATGAATTCAGGAAATGTTAGAACCTGTATCTGTCATTTGATAGTATCCTGTAGATTCCCAACAGTGTTTTTTACTTTTCTAATTTCCTTGTGTGTGTGTGTGTGTTGTCTGAAAATGTAATTTACTCTGCTTTCTTCTAAATCAGATATTATTTCTTCTACTTTACCGATTCTATTGTTAAGGCTTTCCACTATATTTTTTCTTTGTTCTATTGAATTCTTCATTTCCAAGATTCCATTTTGATTTCTCTTTAAAATCTCAATTTTGTGTGAGAAATTTTATTTCATGACATGTATGGATTTCATTAGTACATTACTTCTGATTACTTCTAAGTAATCCTATGATCAACATTTTGAATTCCATTTTTGGCATTTCTTCAATCTCATCATCACAATCTAGTATTGAAGTGTTGCATTCTTTTGGGTATATCATGTTGTTCTTCCTTATTCATGTTTCTTGAAATGGTGTATTTGTTATTCAGCATTTGTGGAGATCCTCAGTTTTTTGTTTTTTGGTTTTTTATTTTTTCACTGTGGTGGCTTTTATCTTTGGACTATGAATTTCCGGAGTAGTGAAGTGTCTTCTTTCAGGGGATAACTAAATGCATATGGTGGTTGTGGCTATGGAGCTCTGTTCAGTGCTTCAGGGTGGAGGGTGTGTCTGAAGTGACACATCCAGGTTTGTCCTAGTAAATCTCCTTTTTTATTTTTTAATATCAGAGGGGAGGTTTCTTCTTTTCTGTTGGCATAGATTCAACTGAGCTCCTCTTCTCAAAGGAAACTAGTGCCTGGGTACTATTATCCATCTGCTCTGCCACAAGGACCACACAAATGTTCCGTGTAGTCCTCAATGTAAATTGAGATTCCCCAGCAAAATGTCCCTTACCAAGTAACCAAGACCCCTGATCATGTGGAGACTCCCACAGTGACTGTCTAATGTCCCAGCCACATCGTGAGTCCTCCCATGTAGCCTCAGTGTTTTCACAGTCCTGAGCACCCACCCCTGTTCTCCCTACCAGACTCAAGAGTCTACACATGGCTAATTGCTAGACATGGACATGAGCTGACACAGCTGATATATTTGCCCAAAATGGTGCCTGTTCTCTGATTGTTACAGAATGCCTTTTCAGGATTATCGAGGAGAGAGAAAATTTGCCCCCTTTATCTTTTTCTCCTCTAGTTTGGAAGGTACACTGTCACTCATGGAGCTCCAAGCTGGATTCTCTCTAGGCTCTTCCTGCAGTTTGTTGTTATTGTTGTTGTTGTTTGCCATTAGCTTGGCTGCTCTAGTCTGGTCTCACCTTACTCTGGTGTGGAGGCTCTCAGCTGCTGGGGTCTTAAGTTGTGTGCATCTTTGCCCTCCACATAGGTCCACTGTGTTCCTCTAATTTGTGTAGTTTCCTCTGCTGTTTTCTCCCTAACTCTTCCTGAGACTGCACTCTTTCTACTTTTTTAAAACTATCTTCTAGCTCCCTCTCTATTCTGCCATTTTATCAAAAAAATTTTTTTTTACTTTTAAACAATGTATTTAAGGGAAATAAATTTCATGTATTTCATATATACAATTTTAAGAACATAATGATACTTCTCCCCTACCCTCTCTCCCTCCCTCACTTAGTCCCACCCTTCCTCCTCCTTCTTTTCTTATTTAAAGTAGCATATATTCAGTTTTCCTTATAATCATAAGCTTAAGCCTCCACTAAATAAAAATTCAACAAGTAGTAAGTAGAAAAACTATTGTTTTTCCATAGTATAGATAAGGACTATAAACAATAATTAATTATCAAAATGTTAATTTTGATGATATACATCACTTTTGTTCAGTATGTATATTAGTTACAAAAAACCAGGGAAAATATATTTGTCTTTTATGGACTGTTTTATTTCACTAAGCATAATGGTCTTCAGTTGCATCCATTTTGTTGCAAAAGACAGAATTTCATTTTTATGGATGAGTAGTATTCCTTCACATATATATGTATGTATCTGTGTATATGTATATGTATGTATATGTGTATACATATACATCTGTGTATATGTATATGTATAAAACATAATTTCTTTATCCAGCCATCAGATTTTAGACATCTGGATTGATTCCATATCTTAACTATTGTGAAATTGAACTGTTATAAATATGGAGGTACAGATAACTCTTTCATAGACTGATTTAATTTCCTTTGGGTAAATACCCAGGAGTAGAGACTGGGACACATGGTAGATATTTTTTCAATATCAGGATAATTTCCATATTGACTTCCATAATGGTTTTACTAGCCTACATTCACACCAACAGTGTATTATGGCAGATTTTCCCCTGTATCTTCCCAGTATTTGTTATTTTTTGATTTTTTTATCATAGCCATTCTAATTGGGGTGAGGTGAAATCTCATTGTGTCTTTTATTTGCATTTCCATAATGACTAGTAATCCTGAGCATCTTTTCATGTGTCTGTTGACCATTTGACTTTCCTCTTTTGAAAACTGCCTGCTCAAGTCCTTTGCCCATTTTTAACTGGATTGATTATTTTGAGTTTCTTGAGCTCATTATCTATCCTAGACATTAATCCTATATAAGTTGTATAGTTTGCGAATACTGTCTCCCATTATGTCAATTGCCCTTTTATTTTGTTAAATGTTTCCTTTGATGTGCAGAAACTTCTTAGCTTGATGTAACCCCACTCATCTGCTTTTGTCTTTATTGCCTGTGGTTCTGTTGTCTTATCCAACTTCTTTTTAAAAGTAGTAACTTCATCTCTCCATAGTGAAAATATTGCTTTAATTTTCACTAAAACCGATCACTTTATCTTTACTTGAATTATCACTATTTTATTATCTTCAGTTTGAGTATATGTAACCATGTATGCAAAATCATTCAAATTAGACAGCAAAAAATATCTTCTAGGTTATATGCAGCCCATATAACAGAAAGAACTTCCTTTATTCCTTTTTCCATCCTTTTCGGATGGAAAAACATCTGAGAGTCTTGTGTTCTTTCCTTTTAAAATGATGATAATACCCAACATTGCTTCCTCAAGTATTTATTGATCATTTATTCACAACAGGGATATGTCAGCAAATACAATGAAAATTGAATGGTACTTTACTAATGTCAAATATTTTATGTGTAACTTAGAAGGAATGACCTGGATTTCATAAAATAGATATTAATTATATATTATTTTATACTTCATAGCATATACTTGTATACACTATAGTTGTTCTGCTAAAAATACAATTCATATAACTTAAACCATTGTTATGCAACTGAATATAACCATTAAAATACAAGTAATGGTGCTGGTGCTGTGGCGTTGCTGTTAATGAAATCACCTACAGCATGAGCATTGCATATGTGTGCCAGTTTCAGTCCTGCCTGCTCTATTCCCATCCAACTCCCTGCTGATGCACCTGGGAAAAGTGCTTGGAATCCTGATACTCATTTGGCAATCCCTGAAGAATCTTCTGGCCTCTAGCTTCGACCTAGCTGTGCTCTGGAAATTGTAGCCATTTGAGAAGTGAACCAGCGGATGGAAGATTTCTGTCTCTCTCTCTTTTTATCTCTCTCTCATTGTAACTGTGCCTTTCAAATAAATAAATAAATCTATTTTTAAAATACAATTAATACAATAAGATATATAATTAATACAATATATTTAGAGGAAAGAATTTAGAAAACTAAATTTCCATTGCTAACTATGTGAATTATATCTTTAGATTTAAACACCTAAAATTATTTTCCTAAAAATTTAATGTTAAAATTTCTAATTATAATTATTGCAATAAATTACCAGTATAAAATCAATATTTATTTAAATGTGACCCAAAATTATTTGAATCATATATATTCAGGCACAGTATCCTCAGAATCTATATTCATTTATTGTCTGAAAAGATATCAAAAGAGCAACACTTTATTTCTCTAAAATATAGACAATTTAAATTGTTTGATATTCTTTCAAAATATAATGCTTTTTTCTCCCTCAAGGATATCTTCAAATATCATCTTTTATATGGATTAAGAGTTAAAATGTTTATGTACAAATATTACATTACTTTTCAGTGTATTTTGCTTTACTTAGTGAGAAAAATATCTGTGAATGATGTTAGATATGATCATAATTTATTGATCCAAGAGCCATAGGCTTTGATTGAATGGTCAGGGACATCTATCAGTTAAGCTAGATGACTAATAGATCAAATTATTGATTTACCTTTACATACAGCAGTTTGATGTTTGAAGAATGAGTGTATAGAGAAACACTGTTCCTGGTAAATGAAATTTCAATTCAAATTATATAATTCAGAGTTGAATTATCACTTTGCCTTATTTTACAAAGCAATTAAATTAAGATACATATTTAACTGTGCTGGATGCCTGCCCTCTTGCCATAACATAAAATAATGTCCTTAATGTTGTCTACATGGTTTTCTCATCTTAATTGTTAAAAGCCTCAGTAAAGAACCTAACCATCTATCATCTCTATCTTGTACTTCCATTCTGCCCCATTATGCACCTTCTCATGACATTTCAGAAATTTCTGTTGGAAGTGGCAATACAGTGACTTCCTTTCTAACTGCCACTTTATGAGCAATTTATTTTCCTATTTAAGCTCAGATACCCTTGTATATTGTGCCCCTGGTGTATCTCAAAGAATGCAAGGGTGAAGAAGTTGCCCAAGAAACATGTGTACTGTTACATTAGGGTAACAGTGGATAAGACAGATTCCAGTTTTATTTGACTTTTGGCTTGAAATCAATATGACATCTGGCTAGCAATCAGACTTTAGGTACTGGCACAATTTGCAGATTGCAATTCTCATGTCAATTTATTAGATGAAAATTTTGAAAATTTAGTAATAAATAAAAATTTGATCTTTAAGGATCTTGCTTTTGGCAAAGATTTGTAGAAAATTTAGGGATACAATACTATTTCAAAAGCAAAACCTTATAGTCAACCATCTATAATAAAAATAGATGATAGACAAAATAAGGAAATACTGTCTATCCTTTTTTGACCATGCTGACACCAACATTCAAACTCTATATAAATATAAAATTGAGCAATACTATTTAAGCTTGGATGATATTGCAATATAGCCATGCGTTGGTTGTAGTATAAAATAGCTCTTCTTTTAAAATGTATACACTGCACACATGTATACACACACACACACATACTCTTCCACAAACAATGTCCTTTATATGAACTAAATATGAAATCTACATTGGAGAAAGCAAAAAAACAGAAGTTTTAATCGAGTAAGCATATATTTTAATCAATGATATAAAGAATAATTTCTTTTTTTCCATTTTGGAGAAGAAAATAGAAAATTAAATACATCAGGATGCTAGAGTAGATTGATATGACAAAAATTTTTCTAAGAATCATGGATAGGGCCTGGTGCCATGGCACAGTAGGTTAATCCTCCACCTGTGGTGCTGGCATCCCTTATGGGCGATGGTTCTAGTCCCAGCTGCTCCTCTTCCCATCCAGCTCTCTGCTTTGGCCTGGGAAAGCAATAGAAGATGGCCCAAGTCCTTGGGCCTCTGCACCCACGTGAGAGACCTGGAAGAGGCTCCTGGCTCCTGGCTTCAAATCAGCGCAGCTCCGGCTGTTGTGGCCATTGGGGGAGTGAACCAGCGGTCAGAAGACCTTTACTCTGTCTTTCTCTCACTGTCTGTACCTCTACCTCTCAAATAAATAAAATCTTTAAAAAAAAGAATTATGGATAACAATTAGGAAGAAAGATAATAATTAAAAAAGAAACAAAAGCATATCATAATAATTACAATCTATACAAATTCAAAAAATAGATTATAAAAAATATAATCTATGGATTTAATTTAAAGAAACTCAATATAATTAGGCCCTCCTACTGAAAGAAGATTTATATAGATAAATCCTGGGAAAAGCTTTGAATTACAAAGATTTAAAAAGATTGTGTTCAAAGGAATAAATTCATGTT
Organism: Sylvilagus floridanus; assembly: GCA_949820135.1. Classification (NCBI taxonomy): domain Eukaryota; kingdom Metazoa; phylum Chordata; class Mammalia; order Lagomorpha; family Leporidae; genus Sylvilagus; species Sylvilagus floridanus. The sequence goes on along the minus strand of OX463236.1, from coordinate 27,394,147 downwards.
GGCCCCTGATGTTTACAAGGAAGTAAACATAAAACAATACTATAGATTTATAGACAAATATTGATTCTATTGATTTTTAGTAGCATATGCACTTTAAATGTTGAGCATTTAAAAAATTGAATGTTTTTTTATACTTAAAATTTAATATTAAATGTGTAGGCTTGGTCACAAAGCATAAAAAACCCATCATGTATAAATCACAATTTGTAATAAATAAGTGGGCAGAGATATTTAAGCAAATGCAAACAGAAGATACAAGTGATAATATGTAACTATGAAATCTAAGTAATATATTTAACAAGCTGAAAGAAGGACATCTTCAAATACATAAATCATGACAACAGAAAATCAAAGAAATTACTCTGTATTTGGTAGATAAAATATACAAATATACATTACTCACAAATGGTATAGAAATAAAATAAGCAATTTAGCTACATATATGTAATATTAATATGAAATTACTTGCCCTATAACCATGAACTTACTTCCAAATACCCAAAGTATAAAATGTATCCCACGTCCTAAAAACCTAACAGTTTATTAGCTGTAGTCTCTGAACCCAACACTATGAACTTACAGATGAATATCAAAAAATTAGTCCAGTTGATTCTTTGACTAATTCCCTAAACTGCCTTCTGAAAAACCTTTTAGTAACTGTCATTTGATAAATAATGACCATATGGCATGCATGAAAAACCGTTCTTTCTATATTAATTTAAAAATAAAGAAAAATAATGACAGAAATATGGAGCTTTGATAATATTTATTTATTTATTTATTTATTATTTGAAAGAGTTAGAGAGAGAGAGATCTTCTTCCATCTGCTGGCTCACTCCCCACTTGGCCGCATGGTCGGTTGGTCGGTGGGTTGGCCGGAGCTGCACCAATTCTAAACCAGGAGCCTGGAGCTTCTTCCAGGTCTCCCACACCAGGTGCAGGGACCCAAGGACTTGAACCAACTTCCACTGCTTTCCCAGGCCATAGCAGATAGTTGGATTGGAAGTGGAGCAACCAAGACTCAAACCAGCACACATATGGTATGCAGGCACTGCAGGAGGTGGCTTTACCTGCTATACCACAGTGCCAGCCCCTGGTAATTTTAAATGTATAAAAGAAATATAGATGAGTTGTAAAGCATTTTGAGAAAGCTTTATAGAATCTCTATTAATAAAATTTAAGTATAAAGAAGTAAAATAGATGAATACTTAAGATATAGTGAATCACAAAAACAACAAAATAAGAAAAATTTTAATTCACAAATAAAGATGAAACATGGGATAATGTTAAAAATTAAGTCAAAAATTCTTGCAAATAAATGTTTTATAAGTGATGTTTTATAGGATTTCAAAATGATTAAAATAATCTAACATGTCTCAACATATAAAAAATTGAAAAATTCTCATTCAAGATTAAGTGAAATTCACTAAAAGTTGCATTCCAATATAGAGCACTCTAAAAACATGTTTTCCAAATTAGAAAAAATTTTGACAAAGCATATAATTCATAAAATAAGAACTATAAACTACAATTGACCTTACTAATATTTAATATTGTTATTAATGAGGGCCAGCGCCATGGCTCACTTGACTAATCCTCCGCCTGAGGCACCGGCATCCCAGGTCCTAACTTAGTTGGGGCGCCAGTTCTGTTCCGGTTGCTCCTCTTCCAGTGCAGCTCTCTACTGTGGCCCAGGAGGGCAATGGAGGATGGCCCAAGTGCTTGGGCCCTGCACCCACATGGGAGACCAGGAGGAAGCACCTGGCTTTGGGGGGTGAACCAACAGAAGGAAGACCTTTCTCTCTGTCTCTCTCTCACTGTCTAGCTCTGCCTGTCAAAAAAAAAAAAAATTGCTATTAATCAAATACATTAAAATTATATGCTTTGAATTTCTATTTGTCAGATGATTTTCAGAAATATAATGTTACAAATTCCTGGAATACAAAAGGGACACCCTCAGACATGCTGACAAGAATAATAGATGGCACAATTTTACTGCATGTTAACTCAATTAAAAACAAACGCTATTTCCAAAGACAAATATTCCTTGGCCTAGTAATTCCAATATAAGACAATTTCATAAGAAAATAGTTAAATATTCACATGAAAATTCAAGTACAAAATTTTCACTGTTTTCTTTATTGTAGGAAAAAGATTTAGACTAGATAAAAGTCCAACAAATATGTGACAGATTAACATTCACATATACATCTTACACATCCACATAATGAAGCATTAGATATTTGATATTGACTTTGTAGTAATTTAAATTTTATATTGCTTGAATTATACATTTATTTATTATATGAAGGGAAGAGTAGAGGGAGAAGAGAGAGAAAGCATCCAACTGCTGGCTCACTTCTCAGATGCCCAGAATGACATCTGGAGCTGTGGAGTTGGGAACCGTGGAGTTGGGCTGGAGCTATGAGTCGGGGACCCAGTCTATGTCTCCCATGTGGGTGGCAAGAATACAATAACTTGAGCCACCACTGTTGCCTTCCAGAGACTGCATGAGAACGAAGCTGGAATAAAAGCCAGGCACCACTAGGCCAAACACCTTCTCCTGGAATAATATTTAATGATGTAGAAAATAGTTAAGTGAAATTAAAGTAGAATATGTCAAATATATGACCCAATAATGTTTTTTAATTTGAAAATAAAAATTGTATGTGTGGGGTACAACACTAGATAATGGCTACATCAAGCGAATTAATGCATGGGTTGCCTTATATATACACATATATATAAATTTTGGTAATGACAGACTTTAAAATTTGCTCTTTAAGCAATTTTCAAATGTACAGTACAATGTATTATTATTAACTATAAGGATCATAATATATGACAGGGTTATTGAACTTATTCCTATAGATTAAATGAAATTTTTTATCTTTTAACCAACATTTAGCCCAATAAATTTACTTTAGTTACAAATGTCAATGTAATAAGATATCAGATTGGATCTTACCTGATGTCCTCAAACAGATAAATGTGCCTGAAATATAAAATGAGCTAAACCATATCTTAAATATCAAGCACTTGGTGATAGTAGATACATAGAGGAGAGACAGACATAGCTTGTAGAATGTACTAGAACATGGCTAAACTCAAATTTGTATTTCAGTCTTTTCCTCCCTTTTATCTTTTTCCTCACCAAGCTAAATATGAGTGTACAGGTAGTAAAATGTTAGCCAAGGGAGAGGATGGCTAAAGCTTTTTCCTTTTTCAAACTTGAGTCAAGTAAAGGTATCTTTTAAGGCAAACAAAAGGGATCCAGGAGAACCACTCACAGGGACTGGGGAAACGGTCATACAAGAAAACACAACTGGCATCTTGTTCACAGGTTTTCATTTACTATAGTGCACTTTACCTCTAGTGCTCATTTGAGCAAAGGTTTGAAGGGACCTAGGAAACACCTAGTCCAAGAGCATACATGAAATATACTGAAGGATTCCCACTGATAAGACATGAGGTTCCTATGATCAAAGTGTGGGATTCAGTGATTAGGGGTGTGGATTGTACACATGGTAGAGAAGCCTCACGACAGGCAATACTCAAAGATAGTGAACTACAGAGACAAAGACCATCTGTTATCCTTCCAATAGCAGACACACCCCTCAGCATTTGGAAATCTGCCTTACAAGGTGTATTGATAGTTAGCAAGATGAGTGAAAAGTCCTTTTGTTCCTGCTCCCCTCCCCAGCCTCTTAGAGGAGCAGACTACAGAAGAGGAAAGGAACGAAGGCCTTGAACTCTCTCTCAGAGGATGGCTTCCTTGCATCCCAGGTCATGTGAAGCACATCTAAGTAGATTTAGATGGAAAATAGAAGGCCACAATGCTTTAAACTGGGTATGATATTGGAGATTTTAAATAGAGTCATTTGAACTGAAATGTGTGAAACTTTAAATAAATTAAAATCTATGAATGTTCTATATCTGTGATTAGGAATACTTAAAAAGAAAGGAAATTCCCAAGTGTCTTAAAAGGCGATGACTGGAGAAAACTAAAATCATTTTGATAGTGTACTGATTGTTTAAAAACAATTTTACTAATTTTAAAATAAATTGTTTAATAAATTGGTTAAAGTATCTAATTGTTTGACAAGAAAATAAATAATGGAAAAATAGGCCAGAATTATAAAAAGTGTAACTCCACATAATACTTTTTACTACAATCTTTGAAAAGTACTACGTTAAATAATTTCACTCAGTAGGTCAATTATTCAATAACCTAGGAGTGGGGGTGGAAATCTTTATAGCTAATATTTTATGACAGCCCTAAATTGATGACTTAATAAATTTCTACTTCAATTAAACTAGCTAATGTCTAATACCTAGCCTTAGAATTTTAAAGACTCAATTATCTATTCAATCTGTGACATGAAAATGTAGGGTTTCAACCAATTATCTGGATAAATGTAGAGATGCTGCTTAGTGATCATTATGGCACAGTCCACAGGTCCCCTTGACACAGTTCTTCAGGGTGAAGGGTGATAACAATTCCTGGAAGCAATTGCAGGTTCCTGATTTTATGACTTCATTTACTTTGCCTCTGAAAAGCACAAGGATCACCCATCAATCAGTAACCAGCACTTGCTCTTACCTATCCTAATGATTCATTACAGCACAGTAATCCACGGCAGTAGTGCTGGTGCCAGACTGTGATGCAAACTCCAGCTCTGACCCTTCATGCCTATGTGACATTGGGCAAGTTAAATGAGTGCACCTCAGTGTTCTGAATTTTAAAAGGACTAATAGTTTCTATTCTTCTGAATTGTTAAAAAAATAAAAGCATAATCAAATAATATGCAAAAATCGCTCAGGATATCAATATTAACCACTGTACTGATTTTGAGATTGCTTTGAGGAACTCCCAAAAACAATCAGTGTTTGAAAAATATTTTTTAAAAAATAACCAGAACAAAGTATCCTGCCTTTTTCTAAATTGTATTTGTATTTGATCTTCATACCTAAAACATAAACTTTTAACATCCTGATAATTTTCCGAATAGTATTGTAATAATCATTTAGCTCAGTGTAAGAAATGAGCACCAAAAAGTTACAGTCATGCTGTTTATCGAGAAAACAGACACAAGAGACTGGTGTTGTGGTACAGCAGGTTAAGCTGTTTTTATGAAGGCAGCATCTCATATCAGAGTGTCTGTTTGAATCTGGCTACTCCCCTTCCATCTAGCTTCCTGTTAATGCACCTGGGAGACAGCAGATGACGGCATGTGTGCTTGGGCCTCTGTCACCCACACAGGAGACTGGGATGAAACCCCTGGCTCCTGACTTAAGTATTGTCCAACCTTGGCTTTTGTAACCACTTGTTGAGTGAACCAGCAGACGGAAGATTTCGATTTCTCTCCACCCCGCTCCCCAGCCTCCTTTCCTCCTCTCTCTCTCCCCCCTCCCTTTATTTCTCTCATTCTGCTTTTCAAGTAAGTAAATAAATCTAAAAAATTATAAAAAATATTCCTATAATTGAATATCAGCAAAGCTCTTTTCCCTCTCCTAACCAAAGGATATGAAACATGATGATATCTTTGGAGAGATTATATATGGAAATAGGTATATGATATTGAAACCATGTTAGAGCCGAACTTTTTTTATATATAATAATCTCTCTTTGTTAAATATTTCATGTTTTATTATCACTATTTTAGAAGCTCAAATTCCCAATCATTGTTAGTAAAAGAAGAATTTAAATTATAATTTAGAGGACTAACTATGTGCAAGCAGACTTTACCCATAGCACTATTATTTCTCAGCAGAGTAAAATGTAGTCAATTATCTTTTACCTGTAATCCATGTAAAGAGCAGGGATCAATATCTAATAGAATTCACCTTGGGTAGAATCCAGCTAAGCCTCTATTGCTAATGGGTTAGGTAGAATGACAGATAGCAGATTCAAAAGCAAAACAGAATGAAAAAGACAAAAGAGATAGGGGAAGAGGCAGAGGGAAAGATTAAGTTAAAGGACAAATGCAAACATTATAGATCACACCTCCCACAATCATTCATGTGCTGTGGGTTAGTGAGAATTAATCATCTTCGTATCTCATTGCTAATCAGCCTTAAGAATAGGAGAACAATTGTGATTATTTTTAAACTGAAAAAATAGCATACAGTTATATACAGAAATACACACAGACACAGACACACACAAACAGGGGGAGAATATTTTTATAATATTCGTGGCAGGTGAGTGTTTTAGTATAGTAGGACTGGAATTTTTTTTTTCACATTATTTCAAAACTTTATCAGAACAGCTCTGCACATTAATTTCACTAAGAGTACATAAACATAGGAAAATAGTCCCCCGAGATGCATTTGTGAGCCTCTATTTCCAACATAAAGTGCTAAGAGATGAGGAAGGAGAGCTGGGAATGTCTTGGCTGTAAGTCTTGAGACCCCCCACACTGTGGCTGGTCCAGAGTTCAGCAGTCTGATTTTCTCTTGGGTTCAGGATGATCATCCATGGTGGCTAGATGTTCACTGGGACCATCTGGAGTCTCACCTTTGACAGCTAAAAATATGATTTTTAGCCACTTCTGTTTCAGTTCCTCGCTATCTGCAGCAAAACTGTGTATAGATTTGGACTGGGTCAGTTTGAAACTGTGTGGCAGGTCTGCACTCCTTGGCAGGTCGTCCACGATGTAGCCCAGGAGGGGAATGGTGGTCTGCGCTCGGACGTCCTGGGGAGCCCCGTACATGTACAGCACGAGAGGGTCTTGCTTGGGGATCACACACCAAGCTTTCTGCCAGGGTTTTGACTTCTCCATGTACTGAAGAAAGCTGCACACCACGCTGTTTCCAGATACCTCTGCAGATTCGATCTCTAAAATTCCTCTCCTTTTCTTTTCTTCACTGTCTGTGAATCCACTGATGATTAGATAGCAGTCTTTACAGACTTTGCTCAATTTACCACCATCATACTCGAGCTGAGCTTTGTAGTCGGAACACTTCCAACAAACCACATGTCCACATGCCCGGCAGTGATGCCTTCTCCTGGTCAGTGCGTTGAAGGACTCCTTACATTTCATACACATGGTCACTTCGTTGTCTCGGATCCACCTGGGGGCTCTCTTCCCCAGCTCTGCAGTAGACACCTCGGAGTGGATGTCGTTATCCTTTGCAATTGCGTTTCTGAAGGTTTCATGCCTTTGATGAAAAGCATCAACAGTCTCTTGCAGGGCCTTGATCCATTCTTCTTTGTCTTGCTCAGAACTGGCCTGCAGTTCCAGTGTTCTCTCCTTCCCAGACACCTGGAAAGTGTGCGGATATTCTTCATTGTGCGTCTCTACAATTTTCATCCCATCAATGCCAACTCTGGTTCGAACGGTGAATTTAGAGCCCACCAGGCTGAATCGGGGCACGCAGTAGAGCAGCATGTTGTTGAATAAGAAAAGGTAGCGTTCTTGTGCCGACGTGTTCCGAGCAGCCAGTTTGAGGATCTGCCCTTCTTTTATGAGTTCATTGGAAGGATTTACAATGTCTTCTTCTCCCAACATTTCATAAATCTCTAAGAGTTTCTTTAGGTTCTCCATTTTTCTTATTGCACTATTAGAATGGCTTGCTGCTGTAGATATAATTTCAAGGGATTTTTTGGCGTCGTTCCAGTCCGGGGAGCCAGCGGGCAGCTTCCTCAGGTAGTCTTTGAGGAGCATCTCGTAGCGGGGGATCCGCTGCACGGGCTCCAGCATGTGGTGCTGCAGCGTCAGGCTCCCACAGATCTTCTGTTTCTGGATTTCTTCAACCACTGCTTTGAACTGAGGCACGCGCTCCGTCATGTTTTTAACCAACTCCATTGCATTGTCAAACCCCTTCACATACTCTCCATACATCTTGAGGAACGGTGCCAGTTTCTGAAGAATGGAATGACAGAATCCCATATGAGTGCTAGTTTGAATCCCAGCACCTCCATTTCCAATTCAACTTCCTCCTAATACATATTGGAGGCAATGAATAATGTCCCCAGTACTTGGGGCTCTGTTTCCCAGTTCCAAGGAGGGAAACCTCAATGAAGTTCCAGCTCGTGGCTCTAGCCTGGCCCGGTCCTAGCTATGCAGGCATGTGGGAAGTAAACCAGCAGATGGAAGTATCTCTCTCTCCCTCTCTCTCGCTCTCATTCTCTTTCTTTCTTTCTCTCTCCCTCTGTCTCTCCTCTCTGCCTTTCAGGTATATGAAAGAAAAATTTTCAAAAACCCTATGGAAAAATTCTATATCTTTATGCATTTGAGTATTAAATTTGAGAGACAGAGAGAGAGAGAGAGAACCACTCCCCAGTGTCCACAATGGCAAGGTCTGAGATGGAGACTGAAGCCAGGAGTCAAGAATGCAGCACAGATTTCCCATGTGAGTGATAGTGCTGTGGACTGCAGGGCTCCTGGCTGGAACTCTTGCAGATTCATCACTCCATGTGCGAAAAAATTCATAGGTGGAGGCATACAGAGGTGCAGGAAAGCAGGAGGTATTCAAAGCAAAACTAAAGTTCAAACTCAAGAACCAAGTAGCTCATGGACAAACCACCAAAATGCAAGAAGTCCCCAAAGAACAAGAAGGAAGAATACTCAACTGTGTAAGGGTCCTCAATAAAGGAAGAAGCCCCCACACACAAAAAAAGGATTCCTCAACAAGTTTAGGCTTTCCATTTTAATACCCTCCAGAGGCATAGGGTGTGATGTCCAGCATAGAGCCCAATTGACTATTAAAATGGGAATGGAGTTGGAGCCCAGGTTTGAGCACCACCCATTTCCATGCCTTTTAAAGAAATACCCAGAAGTGTAATGAATCAGGGGAATGATGGCAGTAGGAATGTCCCATGGTAATTTTATTGTAATAATATTATAGTGACCTATAGATTTTGTGAAAGGAGCACGTCTTGCAGCCACCATGAATATTTCCAGCTACCACTGGTTCCAAGTTTGCAGCATTGTGGAACTTACAGTTTCCACTAAATGGAAGGGAAGGGCTTGCTTGTGCATAGGAGGTGGACCTGTATGATGCACAAAAAGTGAAGGGTGTTTGCATGGCACACAGAAGGGAACTTATCATATGAGCTGTCATGTTGGCTGTCCTTCTACGGTGATTGTCAAACAGAAGTGCCTGAAATTGTCAATTACTGATCCAGATGGGTCAGCAAGGAGCTGTCTAGCAACAGTTAGTCAAAAGACTTTCCAGATGTAGTTGAACTTCAGCTGTCACACCTCAGCTCTTCTCCATAACTCTCTTCTCACAACAGTAGGCATCTAATTACTTAGGCTATCACCACAGCACCCCCAAACCCATGTCTACATTAGCAGGAAGCTGGAGTCAGATGTGAATCAAAACTACCTACTCCTATATATGGAGTCCAGGCAACTTAACAGGAATTTTCACTGCTATGCTGAACAAATGTATCTTTTAACTACATTTGTCTTCAAGTTTTGGAAGCCCCCGCTCAGATTTTTTTTTTTTAATTTTGCCCATTTCATTAAGTATGAACCATGAGTATTAAGCTCAATTTCGATTTGTTCTGGGCTGAAAGTTAGAAGGAAGATTTACATGATAGAAAGTGTATCCAGTTTACTTAAATCAAAAATACAGACATGATGGATTTTAGCATTTGCCTAAATGGTAATTGCAGTAGGAATTCTTGGAACATCACACGTGCAGCTTCTAGACCCTCTGCCTTAAGAGAAACATATGGTTGTAATAGATGCAATTAAAGCAAGTAGATGTAGACAACTTGAATTTCAGAAAAGTGCCCCAACTTTTTTATTAAAATTTTTTTATTTATATAATGGAACAAATATCATGTATCTCATACATACAGTTTTAAGAACACAATGACATTTCTCACCGCACCTTCTCTCCCTCCCTCCCACCCTTCCTCCTACTTCCTTTCTTATTTTTCTTTAAATTTTTAGGATAATATATTTTTTCCTTGATAACAAGTCTTATAAATTGAAGAAGCACCTAAGGAGACAAGCAATGGAGTTGAGCACTTAGGCTTATCTAAATCTTATGAGACACTTTGAGAAGCAGTGACTTTGAATAGCTCTTGTCTTGACTGTTGTGGAACAGTTTTTTTTTTTCTCTCTCTTTTTTTCCCTCATACTATTGGTTGAACTCTTTACTTAACATAGAATAATCATATGTGCATAAACATAATTGAAAATAGGTTAGTAAAAAGTAAGAATGGGAATTAGGAGAGGGAGGAGGAAGAGGAATGCAAGTGTGGGTGGAGGGAAGGCATGGTGGGAACAATCACATTTTTCCTAAAGTTGAAACTTGTAACTATAAATATATATTTTGTAACTGTAAAGCTGTATAGTTTCTGCATACATTCCTTACAGACTTACTTCTAAGGGTACAGTTTAAAAACTTGCCATGGGATGCTAAGTCTCCATAAGCAGGGAGGGTGGTGAGCATTTTAACTGTTAAAGTGATCATAGGAAAAGGATTAATCATAAAAGTGACCATTTAGATAGGGTTAAGTGTTAAAGTGATCATACAAATAGGATTAAGTATTTGGTAATAATAATAGAATTAAAAAGGCATTAACATTCCAACATGGAAAGCAGTCCACGCAGCAGTCTCATTGAAAGATAATCACTTAAAATAATACTCTGACCTCAGAATCAGACCTTAACGCATTCTGGTCTGGCTAAAATGCACACAAGAGCATTCCAGGCAAGGAAAGCCAAGACATCATGGCAAACCATGTCCTACATGAAGGACCTCTGTGGGTGAGACCTCAGTGGAAAGAAGTGGTCATCAAAGAAGGAGGTACTCTTCTCTGAAGGGAGGAGAGAACTTCTACTTTGTTTATGGCCTTGTCTAAATACTGACAGTTTGTGGATTCAAAAGGCTTTCATAGCCTAGGAGCTCATGTCCAGAGCCTCTGGTGATCATTAACACCATACAAAAGAATATTAAGTGTTAAACTAACAACGGGATTCACTGTGCACTAACTTCCCATGCAAAACCTCTGTCTTCAAAGGGTTGTATTATGAGAGTTAATAATAAAACTTGTTCCTAACTTTTTAAAAATTTATTTACTTGAAAGGAAGAGAGAGAAAGAGAGATCTTCCATCTACTGGTTCAAACAACCTAAACAATGTAGGTGCAATATATTTTAAAAGAAATTCATGCAAAAAGAATTACAGTATTATATAACTTATATTTAAGATAATTTAAATATAACCAAGTATGAAATATGTCTTCCTTATGTCTAATATTTTGTTCCTGGCTTTGCTTATAGTTTTCATTGTTTTGATATTCTTTATGGTTCCAGTAATATAAACTTGATACATTATAAGGAGTTTGTCAACTTCTTCCTAGAACTGAAACTCAAAGAATCAAACCAGCCAACATTACAGAGCATTGATTCGTGATCAAGATACAGGATAATGATTATTCTCATTTGGAGATTCAGACATGAGATACTCACCATCAGGTTGAGAGTTGCTTTTTTTTGCTTTTTATTAAGGCAGAGTTTCAGAGATAGAACAGAGGGAGACAGAGAAAGAGATCATTCCTACATTGGTTCACACCCTGAATGGCCAGGACAGTTGGGGTTTGGGTCACATTATCAGTGAGTTGGATGGGAAACAGAGCAGGTTAGACGCAAACTGGGACTCATATGGGAGGCCAGCATTGAAATCAACAGCTTAAGGTCCCTAAGATTTATTTTAATGGTTACGCTTGTTAAAATGCATATGTGTGGCACCACTTTCACATCCTAAACAGGGTCTCACAGTTGTTCCTCAAAAACAAGTACTTGCTAAATTAATTACTTTTATGTATAAACAATTATTTTGATCATTAATATAAATTTTGTTTATGAAGTCTAATTTAAATGCCAAAATAAATAAATACCATCTGTTTTACTTCTTTTTTCATTATTATTATAAAGTGCTTGAAACAGACTATATTATATTTCAAAGGTTTATTTAGATCAGTTTTGAAGGCTGGAAGTCCAAGATCTGGTGGCCCTATTGGTTCTAACTCCAGTGGAAAGCCTAATAGCAGGCCACATGACAGTGTGATAGGGAAGGATCACATCACTGGACAGAAAGCCTAAAACAAATGAGGAAACAGCCTTGCTTCTTCTTTTAAAAATATTATTAGCAAAAATTGTTCATATTAATGGACTCCAGTACAAAACTTCAATGCAGTTCTATAATATGCACGATCATACCAGGGTAGTCAGCAATCCTCCTTTTTTGAAATTGTAAGTGGAGCCTTGGAGATACATTCTATGTGCTTAGAAAATTTATAAAAGGTTATTGTGAGGGGCCTGTGCCATAGCATAGCAGGTAAAGCTGCCGCCTGAAGTGCTAGCATTCTATATGGGTGCCGGTTCGAGTCCCAGGGGCTTCACTTCCAATCTAGCTCTCTGCTATGGCCTGGGAAAGTAGTGGAAGATGGCCCAAGGCCTTGGGCCCCTGCACCCACCTGGGAGAGCCAGAGGAATCTCCTCTTTAGATCAACACAGCTCCAGCCATTGTGGCCATTTGGGGAGTGAACTAGGGGATGGAAGACTCTTTCACTCTCTGCCTCTCTGTAACTCTGCCTTTCAAATAAATAAATATTTTTAAAAGGTTATTGTAAACCACAGTACACCCAAACATGAAGCATAAAATTAGAGACATTATTTTCATCTAACTGATGTTGTACCCATTATCAAAACTCTTTTTATCCTTCATCAATTGAGTTTTTATTTTAACTTTCACAAATGGAGGAGAATATGTGCTATCAGTCTTTCTGAATCTGACTTATTTCACTTAGTATGATGTCCTTCATTTCCATCCATTTTGCTGCAAATGACACGATCATTCTCTTTTATGACTGAATAATATTACATTGTGCATATATGCCATCTTTTGTTTTTTCAATCATCAAGTGATGATCGATACCTTGGTTATTGGGAGCAGTAGTGCAATAAACATGGTGGAGCAGATAGCTGTTTAATTCAATGGTTTAATATCTTTGGGTATTTATGCAGTAGTTCATAGCTGGATTGTGTTGTAGTTCTATTTCTAGTATTTTAAGAAATTTCTGTATTTTTCCACAATGGCTGCATTAATTAACTTTCTCACCAAAAGTATGTAAGAGTTCCCATTTTTCCACATCCTTGCAAGCATTTGTTACTTTCTTTTTTTTATAATAGCCATTCTAATAGGGATAAAGTGATTCATCATGGTTCTGGTTTGCATTTTCTTGATAGCTAATTATATTGATCATATTTTCATATATTTGTTGACCATTTGTATTTATTCTTTTGAGAATTGCCTATTCAGATATTCTGCTAGCTTTTTAACTGCTTGGTTGTTGTGAGAGTTGAGCTTTTGAGTTCCTTATATATTTGGGATATTAATCCATTGCTAAGTAAGAAGCTTGCAAACACACCCTCCCTTTTATTGGTTATGATTTCATTGATTGTCTCCTTTGCTGCACAGAAGCATCTGAGTTTGACATAGAGTTCCTCAAAAACTATCTGAATTTATTCTAAGTACAGTCCCTGAATTACCTAAAGACTCCCCACTGTCCTCTCCTCTGACAGGTCCATATCACTTTCCAACATCATGGCACTGGGGACAGCCTGATTGATGCCTAGGGGGACAAACCACAGTATCATTCATTCAAAACCTAACTTTATTTTACTGGTATTAGAAATACTATTGCCATAAAGTCATAATATGGTGACCTGCTCCGCCAGAATTATTAAAAATGTATATCTCTCTCATGAGTATTATATAATAATCAGTATTACCATTCAAAGCATCTCCAAAAGATGAGGACTGATATCTTTTCCTTCAGTTCTCCATTTTAGACTTTTGGCTAAGGAAACACTTTGATTGTAATACGTGATCATTAAAAAAAAACCTAATAATTGTTGATAACAACCAACGCTGACTACTGTTGGATCCCAGGCAGGCCATTCCATCACAGCTAGCCAATATTACCAAGACTCACGAGGAACTTCAATTCCCTAGTACAGTTGATTGCTTCCAATACAGCAATGTTATTGTCAGCTCCCCATGTTTACTGGTTCCTGTTTACATTTTTTATGCTCCTACTTTTATATTACAATTGTTTCTGATATTTTTGTTTACAACCTATTTTGGTTTTGTGCCAAAGTGAGTAATATGAGTTCTGTAATGATTAACCCTCAAACCTCCTAAGAATAACAGGATAAGTGTTTATTGCTCGTTCATGTCAAATAACACGCTCTCCAGAGGAGAGAAGAACAGGTAAAGTCCGTGAAGTCATTCAGAGATTGCGTATAACTGCAGCTTGGCCATGTGTGACACATGAGCTCAGATTCCAAACAGTGACAGAAAGACACTGAGCAGCATGTCTACACTGCCTCCCTCAGAGATGCCACATCACTTGTGCTCACAATTCACAGGTGAGAATAAGCCCTAAGACCCTACCCACAATCAAAAAGCTAGAAAACATGGTTTAATTGTGCTCAAGAGAAGAACAAACTTTAATGAGCATATGGTTGCTGTTTGACACACAGTGTTTACAGACTGAACCTGTTACAAATAATTATTATCATTTTGATATAAAAATCACCATTGAATTTCCAGCATGAGCTTTCATATTGCTTCATGATTCAATGCTTACTCTGAAAGAATCGTTTTATTCTAGGCAATGAAAATATGTGAGACCTCACTGCTCTTTTCTTTATCCAAGGCAGGTATTCAATTAAGCTACTAATTCCCTTTAAATGGTGAATGGTAGTAAAACCCAACATAAGGGTACCCAGAATACACATGGGCCATGTTTGCTCCAGCCACTGGGTCAATTTTAGCCATGACAAAAACCTTACATATACTTTATGAACTGAAAAATATTTTGCAATTTAATATAATATGTTATTACACTCTTTATTTAGTTCTCTTCTTTTTAACTGATGGGGTTCCATTAACAGCTAAGACTTTCTACAGCATCGACAGCTGTTACTCTGAACATCAATTGCATCCTTGCCAGGATCAGTTGAGTATTTCCAGGTGAATGATGCTTGGATCTAGGCATTTTTTGAAATATACCTTCTCTCTTACGACTGTAATCAGCAAGCCAGTCTGACTTCTGTAACTAATAGCCAAATTGTGTCAAAATTCTCCTTCTAAGATAAATGGCAACTCATCCTAAAAGATAACTCTACCTGTCAAATAAAATAAATAAATAAATATACTATATACTCTTATAGGGAACATTTAGATTACCGTTTGCTGTGACAAAATTTTATAAAACTAAAACTTGATGTAGCCATGCTTCAGGTTTCCTTTCCTACCTTCACACTTTGAATGGAAAAGCATCATCCTTATTTTTATTACTGAAGGTTGAAATTCTAAAAGTATTTTATGTATTCACTCACTGGGCCTTGTCTGTTCCCAAATTTATTCATATTCAGAATTACCCCTGATATTCTGGTGAAAACAGGATGTCATTCTCTAAATGAAATACTTGGAAGGAAGATTATTTCTATTTCAAGCCTCTAGTTTATTTTAATTTATTTGCTGATGGAGCCAAGATCTGCAAAGCATAGTCCCACATATTCATTGTAAGTGTAAAAATCTGCATTATGACCTTTGTATTAGAAGACACAGTATATCTTTAAAAATAGAGTATTCTGCTTATGCACCAGAGCTCTAGTGGTTTCCAATTTAATCAGACAACATTACTACAGAAAAGCTTCAGTCCCATGAAGGACAGGTTTACACAAGTGAATGGGAATTAAAGCAAACCACCCCCCCCCACCAAAAAATAAAAGTGAACACTGAGCTTAAAATACAGTGTCCGAGTACCAGCATCCAAAATAAAGTGAAAGTGTATGCCTCTGCCTAGCAGGTTTTTGTCTGTCACCCATGTCGTGGTTTATAATCACACTCAAAGGAATATTTTCACAAGCATGCTTTTTGTCTGCTCAGAACGTATTCCCCCTGAGGGTCCTGCTGTATTTCTTTGAATAATACACAGACTAGCCTGAGAGGGAGGGAGATGCCATTTGCCACACATTTTGATTGCACAAGCTCCTGGGATGAGGTCAAATCAGTGACTTAGCATTCTTCCCTCATGCTCATTCTTCCCATTCGTCTAAGGCCACAGAAGATAAATAACCACAAGAACATTTGCAGGAAGCTGTGTGATGTCAAAGTAATGGAATAGCTGGTATTTTGTTAGGATATAGGTTGTCACTAATACTTCCTTGGAGGCTAACATGATTATTTAAAAGGAGAAGGGAATTATTGTGCATACAGTCAGTGGGGAATGCGAGGAACTTAAAGGGACGGACAGCCTGGAAGTTTTCCTCAGAAAATAAGGGAACAGATTCCAATGAGAATATCAGTCAACAGAGCATAGCGTTGTATAATTGGCTGTGGGTGACTTGTTTAATACATCAAACTTATGAGTTAGATGGCATCACTGTTATCTACAGTTTTCAGTGGAAGAAATGAAGACTTGGGGAATTTAAGGGATTCAACCTGTCTTAGAGTTAGTATGTGTTTGGAGTCAGCATTCTATAACTCTGATTCCTTGATTCAAAACCATCTGCTCTCTGTTTATTAAATTAGAGATTTTTCAGATTTTGCCCTGCTATGATATAGGTCTCCAGACAGAACTTCAGAGCCAGTGTCCTGGGCAAGCGAAACATAAAAATAAACATTCATGTCAAAGGCTACATCTTCTACTTTAAGGTCACCCATTTCTATTGTTTAAATTGGGATTGTATTAAGATTACGCTGCAAATTAAAAACATATACATCTAACAACAACGCAAACAATACGATTTCAGTACTAAACATTGTACTACACCACTTTGCTTATCCAAATAGAGCGAACTTCACACACTTGCTAGGTAAATAGTCTATCAAGTTTACATGTGAATATATGGCAACAGTGACAGCCAGATCTTTATTTTGAGATTTATTTATTTATTTGAAACTCGGAGAGAAAGAAAGGTCTTCCATCCACTGGTTCATTCCCTAGACGGCCACAACATGTAGGCCTGGATTGTGCTGAAGCCAGGTGCCAGGAACTTCTCCCAGGTCTCTCTCGTGGGTGCAAGGGCCCAAGCACTTGGGCCATCCTCTCCTGCTTTCCCTGGTTATAAACAGTAAGTGGAGGGGCCAGGAATCAAACTGATGCCCATATGGGATGCTGGCATCGCAGGCGGTGACTTTACCTGCTACATCACAATGCCAGTCCCCAGGTTTTTTTAAAGTAATAAAATCATGTGTATTTTTTCTCTGTTAACCTTGCTTAAAGATGACAATGTAGCTGAATCAATGTATTGGACTTAGCAAACATCCTAATCACTGTTGGGAGCTCTGCCCAACACCAACAGACAGATGGATCTCTTCTGACAAGTCCTTGACTCTTGGCACAGATGATTGAATTAAAGTTGACACCAAACCCAATATGGGCTGATTTCACTACCTTCCACATATTAAAAAAACAAAACACAAAAAGCAGAGACAGCGTGTAAAGCTGGAAGTGGAGTCACCTTTACACGCATTGTATAGTTGCACAAATTAAACTGACCGGGTTTCTGCACATACTAAAACCTTTGATTTTCATGTTTATTATATTTGATTTCATTTTATTGCTTAAATTAGTTCAAGCTTTTTGCCCCCCTCTTGGAACAGCAGTAGCATACACAAGAGAGTAAAGATTAAAATAAACCTTATTGTGGAAGTAGTTGTATTTCGTAATTTTGAGATTTTATTCCTTTTATCTTTTGCTATTAATGAACTAAGAAAATTACTTAATGCCTGTTACATTTTATGATATAAATCAATAGGTGAATTTTCATTTATTTCTATTTTATTTTATAAATATAAATGATCTTTAAAAATTCCCTGGAAAATGCATATAATTGAAAACTATGGATAATTATTTTTACACCAAAATAAACTTATCTTTTAATTCCATTTTCCATGAACTTTCTGAAGTACCCTTTTGCAAATGATCCAAATATACGTCAATTCTTTCTCTATGAAGCCTATGAAATAAATCAAAGATAATGTTTTTCAGTTTTGAATGCAATTTGCTTTCTTCTTGACTTCCTCATCTCATCCTACAAATGCATTTTGTGTATGAGAGATCCTCATTTTTTGTATGGTTATTACCCTACTAACTATTTGAGTGGTGACTTAGTAATATTGCAGTATTGCGTCAAGTGCAATCATTGCCGCATATGACATTTTAGTAACATCCTTTATACTAAAATAGGACTATTGTGAAGTGTTTGACACATGAATTTGAATCCCTGTTTGCATCATTCTTTATACAGAAGTGTGGACTATACAAAATGAGCAATTATATATAAAGGGAGAATTTACTGATGGTGATTAACTTTATGAAATTGTATTGTATTTATAGTAATTTGTTTTATTAAGTTAGCATAATATCAGATATACTGCACAACTTTTGGCACCCTTTTAAATTAAATAGGCTATCTGAAGAATAATATGCTTATGGTAAACAGCTGGATTAGGTTATTCTGAAAGTCTTCTAATCATTTTTATGTTTTCTTAAGTTAAAAATTATTGTGTTATGTAACCTTGGCTCAGGTATGCATCAGTTCACAATTTATTACAATAATCTCTCAATTGTCCTCTACATCTTTGGCTCCTTTTTTTCTCATCACCCCAATTCTAATCCAATGTATACTCAACCCATAAATTATTTATATCCACATTCATCTTTCATTACCTTATTTAAAAATAAAACAAAACAACAATAAAATCCCATTAACCTTTAATCCTATTTACAGGAAACAATTTAACACTTTGGAGAGGCAGTCAAGGTTCTACAAACTGACAGGGTTTGACCCAATACAAACTTTGTTACAGCACCAGGAAATGTTAATATACTTTCTCTGACCCTCATGATAATTTTGCTAAGAAGCTTTAGTTATTCCAGTTTTACAGCTGAAAAAACTGAGGCCCAGAGAACTTAACTAATTTCCACAATCATACAGCTGAGAAGTAAAGGCATCTTACTTTAAAGCCATAACTGTCTGGATTCCACAAAATGCATCATGCAAAACAAGTCATAAGGTTGTCTATGTTTGAGAAAATTATATATAATATGCAGCTGGCCATTGAACAATGTAGGAATTAGTTTTGCTCCCTTAAACTCGACTACTAATAGCCTGTTGTTGACTGGAAGACTTACTGATAACATAGTCAATTTAAACATGTTTTGTAACTTATATGTATTATACATGGTGAAATATGCACAAAAACAAAGATATCACTTTTAACTACAATAAGAAATATACTTTTAGTAGCCAGCATTTTGACACAGGGGGTTAAGCAGCTGCCTGCAGCACTGTCATCTCATATGAGCACCAATTCAAATCCCAGGTTCGCCATCTCTGATCCAGCCCCCTGCTAACGGGCTTGTAAAGCAGCAGAGGATGGCACGAGTCCCTGTGCCCCTGCCACTCACATGGGAGACCCAGATGGAGTTCCAGGCTCCTGGTTAATCATCGTGGCCTCCTGCAGAGTGAACCAGTGAATAGAGGATCTCCCTGTCTCTCCCTCTCTCCGTGTCTCTGTAACTCTCCATTTCAAAGATAAAATTTTTTTAAAAAAGAAAATGTTGGGGATTCTGTGGGTTTGGAAGCTGGGAGCCAGGAACTTACTAAAGACACTGCTCATGCAATGATTATAACTTGTTTCAGACAGATATTCACAGGGCAGGATCACCAAAAATGTAGTAGGTGACCACACAATTAGTACTATAGTTAATTTTATGCAGTTACAGTTTAATGCTGCATCTTTAACATTTGTTTTACATTTCTCTCAACTGGAATAGCACCGTATATGGTCTGCAAATGTGTGAATAAGTTTTCGTAAATTTTAACTATTTATATGGACTTATGTGTAAACTTGTTTACTTGTTAGTAAACAAGTAGGCTATTCACTACATATATTTCAAGTGTTCATGACGTACCTTTTTGATATTTCTATCCTCTACTTTTTTTCAACAGTCTCAAACTCAAAATAAAGTGAAGTATAAGTGTTCTTGTGCTTCAAATCTACATTGTTCAAAGGTCAACTGCATATCTATCTTAGAAATTCAAATTTTATATTAGCATTTAAAGATTTGAAGAATGCTACAGTAACAAGTATATCCTATTTGGACTAATCAAGTACTTTCCAAGCATATTGAATCTCATTACCTTTTTCACATTCCAACTATTGTAAAATTATTTGTTGTCTGCCTAAAATTTATTTACACATCTCTTTTCAAGGCTCTGTTGGGAACTTAACACCTGTTTTGTACAGCCATAGTTATATTACCAATGATATGTCTTCCTCTTCCTATCACAGTAGTAGACACATTACTCAGGTTGTTCAATCAAAGTATCACATACATCAGAAAGATTAAATATTTTAAAACTAGCACATAACCTACGGAAGGCCAATTAGACTCTTTCCTGGACATTAGAAAAATTACCCTTTCTATCACATGTGTGTAAAGTAAACTCAAATCAAGGTATGAAGAGAGTAAGTAACTGAGACGCTCCTAGAGAAAATTATGTCTAAAGTAATATTTGCTTTATTTCATAGACATAACTGCCAATGAATTCCCTTTTGGACCAAGTTAATTTGAATTGAGGTTCTATGCATTGCAAAAAAAAACAGTCCTGGCACTAAAAAAATGTATAAAAGTGTGTGTAATATGCAATGTACTTTGTCAAAAACTGTCCAGATCTACACTAGAAAAGTGAATTTATTATGATAATATAGATTCCAATAAGATTATAACTTTCCAAGTATCATTTTATCATTTTTTTTCTGATGCGATGCATTCTTGACTGAATGTCAAAAGGCTGTATGGTTTCTTCTTTGTTTCACTACATATCCACTCATAATGAACTTGAAACTTACTACATTTTATCTGATTACTACAACTTAGTCTTTAGGCATAGTCCCTAGAATTTGCCCCTATATGGGGATGCTTGTGACAGTGAGTTTAATAAGGTACTGCTTCCGGTGAACCCTAGGAGGTAGTGAGAATAACACAGAGAGAAAGAAATGCACGAAGATGTACACGCAGATAAACTCCAGCCTCAGTCCCATTGCACCATAGGGAAGTTCTAACCCAGGAATGTACCTGAAGCAAAATCTCTCCAGTTCCCTTGGGGAACTGTAACCATAACAAAATAAGCCTGCAACTATTAGCAGCCGACACTCACAGCAACGGGGAGAAGAGGTGCTCCATCCATTAAAGGGATCTTGGTAAGGCAGACAGAAACAATGTCAACAATGAACTGATACCGAAACAGCTTTGGGAAACTGCAGCATCATCTAGAAAGAATTCATCGTTATGATCAGATAATTCAGGTTATTTCCATCTCTTGAATTTAATTTGTGGGTCACCTTGCATAAGTTACATCCTATCCATTGGCCTAGGAGTAATAATAATAATAGCAACAATTAAATACATTCCTGACCTTGTGATGACTAAGGTGATATGGTTGAAGTTTGTGCAATATAATATGCAGTCACTGGCAAGTAAGTATTGATAAGACATATAAAATTAAGCAGTTTGGCAGGTTTTCTAATCTCAGCACCAACTCAGCATTTCTTTGATATATAAAAGTAATCTAACATTAAATTTTCACTAAGGACCCTCTCAAGGGGGCCGGTGCCATGGCTCACTTGGTTAATACTCTGCCTGCAGCGTCGGCATCCCATGTGGGTGCCTGGTTCTAATCCAGCTCTCTGCTGTGGCCCTGGGAGGGCAGTGCAGGATGGCTCAAGTGCTTGGGCCCCTGCACCTGCATGGGAGACCAGGAGAAAGCACCTGGCTCCTGGCTTCAGATCAGCGCATAAATTTTAACTATTTATATGGCCAGCTGTTGCGGCCCCTTGGGGAGTGAACCGACGGAAGGAAGACCTTACTCTGTCTCTCTCTCACGCTGTCTATAACTCTACCTGTCAAATAAATTTAAAAAAAAAAGACTCAAAAAAATAAAAAGGCCATAAGGATAATATACCTCATACAGGCAAACTGCTTTCCCATCTCCATTCTTCACCTTTGTCCTAAACTCCAGACCTCAAGGCGGCTGACCCTAACATTCCAGTCATTTGTCCTTCCAGGCTTCTCTGGTCGTTCTCCAGGACACAACCTTTATTATGTCATCTTGATGCTTTCCTTTTAAATCAGTATGCCATCATAAGGTACCACAGTTACGTGGCAAAATTAACACTGCTTCATTCTTTCACAGCTCTGGAAGCTAGGAGCCCGAAATCAAGGTGTCTGTGGGTTTGTTTTCTCCTGAGACCACTCTCCTCTGCCTGTAATGTGACTGTGTTCCCCGTGTGTCTTCCCAAGCTCTTCCCTCTACGCTCCCCTGTGACTTTGTCTGCTCTTCTTACAAGGATGCTGGCCATATAGGATTCAGGTCCGCAATAATGTTCTCCCCTTACCTAAATTACCTTCCAAATATAGTCACTGAGGTCCTGGGGCTGAGGGGTTTGGTATATGAATTTTGAGGGCTATAACTTGGCCCATAACATCTTTTCTTTTCCTCTAGCTAATGTTTATCAAGCACTCTCTTTTCTTACTGTTAGTAATCTTATTGACCTTTCTGGTTTCACAATGTTCTTTGTTACCGCTTATTATGCTATGTATGAAAATGGTCCAGAAGTCGATCAAGTACAAGAAACTCTGTTAACCACTTATTGGGTAGATTAATAGGAGTTTCTCTGAGTGGCCACACACTAAACTTTCTCCTGTCAGATGCTGTCATAGCAATAGATCAGGAAACCATTTTAGTGAGTCTTAACACTGATCACAGCCGCATGTGTTAAAACAGGCAACAGTCATCTTATTCAACAATTTTACCTCTTCCTTCTAGTTTGATTTGTTTGACTAAATCCAGTGTGGAAAACAGACTTAACTGTCAAACAGATAGTATTTACTTTATGAAATGTAGGCCTCTAGCCAAAAGATGATAATCAGAAATAAAATTATTAGTTCAATATTATATTATTTATGTATATATAATGGTTTAGCTCTACAGAGCTGCTTGCTATGGTTGTTGATAACTGTTGTCTAGGGGCAGTACCAGGGCTGGGAGACACAGGTCATCGGAGAGGAGGGATCTCTGACATTTTTGTGGTAGGACAGTCAGAGAGAGGCTGACTACTAGGGAAAAGAAGTCATAATAGTGGTATCTTCCTCTGTTAAACAAAAACAAATACAAAAACACCTTAAGGTCAAAGTCAAGATGCAAAAAAATAAGAAATTAAAAAGTAGACAATACCACTTTATAAATGATATAAAACTAAAATAGAGAAAAAGGAATCACCATGGCTTCTTTTCATTCTATAAGCAATTTTCCAAGATCTGCATGATTATTACTAAATCATCCAAAGCTTTTCATTCCTTCATTTCTTTCCAGTATGAATTTTTTAAAATGAACTCAATAGCTCAGACCCTTCAGAATCATCATTAGCTTACCAGTCTTTATTTATTAATGCTTCCTCCTTACATCTTGTGCTCCCTTTCCTCCAAAGTATTTGTAAAATTCTATTCTCTTCAAACCCTTTGGCTACCATAAATTATTTCTAATTTTCTTTCCTGTACAGAAAGCTCAAATAATGTAGCATGTGTTTGTGAAGTTTCTTCTTTTCCTTTTTTCAATTTTTCATATCAGCTTTTTATAGCAATTAGAAACATAACCTGTTTTAATAAAATTATACTAGTAATTATATTTTATCATAATTATGTATATAATACATGTGTGCATATATATAGTATGCATTTCTGTACTACTTGAAAAACAAATACATAAGGTTTATCTAACTTACAGTGGAGATTTATATATATAATTATATATAGTGATACTTCAAATGTAGTTGATCACATTATATAGTAACACTAAAAATGTCTGATTGAAATATTTGGCAATGTACTTAAAACAGGTATTTTTGCTGTTATGTTAATCTTACTTAAAATATCTGTATATTTCCTGGAGTAATGGAAGATGCTACTTAGATTTCACTTCCAGACTGAGGCACACCATTCCCCAGCTGCTAAGAGTACTGTCTTCTGATGGCTTAGATAATCCTCTCTCAACAGATTGTCATCAGTGGAAAAAACAAATGGTCCCAGGGATCATCTCCCTCCTGGAAATCAGCATGTATTTAGTGACTGGTTGACGTGGAAATATAAAAAGCTGATGCCCTTGTCTCAAACTGGAGCAATTGCAAATCACTGCTCCGAATCTAGAGCATCCCTGGGCTAACCAGGCCCACTAGTGCAATTATACCATGGTCAGTTCTTACCTCTCTCCAGTTCTGCTTCCTTCTCTCTTAACATAGATGTTGACAATGAGGACAGTTCCTAACAAATTTTCAACATGTAAACCTGTACTTTATAATTTGTACTGTTAGTATATGGAGTGGTCCATAGAAGCAGACTCAAAAATGGGATTTTGGAAGTGGACCACCTGATATTCAGATGCAAAAGGAGACCCTATTGTTTGTAGGTTGCTACAACCCAACTGATAAATTTTACTAACAGTGAAATGAGAGAGATAGATACACAATAGCAGGTAAAATATTTGAAGATTTTAAAAGGGTCTTTGGAAGTACAAATTATAAGAATAAAAGTATCCTGATAACTCTTGCTTGGTGCCATTTATGTACTGGAGGAAGACAATAAAAAGTAGAAGGTGATTAATCACTGAAGGAAAGTAAGTGTGAAAGGCAGGCATCTTCCTTGGAAGCATAAAAAAGAGACTCTTATCTCCGAGAGCCAGAGGGCAGGAAAGCATAAGGAAGAAGCTTGTGACTTAATTAAAAAGAAGAGCAGAGTTCCAGGGAGGAGAGGACAGAGAAAACTAATGAATAGGACTAGTGCCTAATTATACGAGTAGCAAAGTTTGGGAAAGGCTTGTTATTAACCCCCTCCACCTGCTGCAGATAAAGACTTGGCACAGGGCATCTATTTGCCATGCTTGAAAACCTTGAGACCCCAGAATACACTAAACTCTCTCAGAGCCTACAGAAATGGAATGCTCCTTAACCGTCAGAAGATAGAGGGATTTTTCTTGCTATTAGATGTAGCAAAATCATCTGCTTTTCAAGGCAACGTGTGCACATTAGTAACAATGCACATCTCCCCCATGGCCAACCACCCTTTACAAGTCATGCCATATCCAGGAAAGTTGTAAGCATGCTAAGTTAAGGAGACAAGGACTGTACTTCAAGGAAGCTACAGGACTTCTACCTGTCATGTTCCAAGTAATCTGAGTTCTAAGTGTACTGGACCAAGAGTGCTAAAACATGAAGTTTCACAACAGAGAGGGTATTGATCCACAAATATTCTCTGGTAGTATAAGATCCAAAATTCGAGCAAGGATCTCAGGAAACAATACTAACAAGATGTACTTGAAAGCATGGAGAAAGTAATGATTCACACGGAGTTAAATAGAAATGTCAATTGAAGACACTGAAAGGATCAAAAGTCTCATATTAGGCACATCAGAGAGCAAATACTACCTAAGGTTGAAACAATCCTCTAGCTACCTGTGTTCTGCAGAAGGACTTGGAAAGCTTCCCATTAATAAAGTGGTACAGAATTCTCTACCTAGAAGAATGCTAACATCAACATAAACCTCAATTGTTACTATTTCCTGAGCAACTGAGTTGATAAATATATACATTCTCAGACACTTGGTAGCAAGGGCGGTTACACACTTTCTTTCTTCCCTGATAAAAGAGGACAGGCAGATGCATTTAACTGTCAGAAACAAGTTGGGTTAGATCTCTTCTAATGAGTGACAAGGTTGCAATAGTAGGCAAGAAGGCCTGATTACAAGGGATTATGGATATGTTCAATAAAATGTAGTATCTCTTGGATCAATAAATTTGGGTAGCCAATGAGGTTATTGTTCAAATTAGTCAATCAAAGTGATAGACATAGAAAAAGATAATCAGAAAACAAAAGTCCATCATCTCCAGGACAGTCAATATACTTTTCCATGTTTATGGTCCTTGAACCCACTTCCCTACCTGCAGTTACTTGAGGAAACATACAGAGGGAAAGGGATATTACCCAAACATATGGAGAAATATTGGGTCTTTGTACTGCTATGAAGACAGCTGAAGGTGCCAGCACTGTGGTACAGCAGGTTAAAGCCACAGCCAGCAGTGCAGGTATCCCATATGGGCGCCAGTTTGAGTCCCACCTGCTCTCCTACCAATCAGCTCCCCTCTAGTGGTCTGGGAAGGTCAGAGGATGGCCCAAGTCCTTGTGCTCCTGCACCCATGTGGAGACCTGGAGGAATCTCCTGGCCTTGTCCTGGCCTAGCCCTGTTCATTGTGGCCATTTTGGGAGTAAGCCAGCAGATAGAAGATCTCTGTCTCTCCTTTTCTCTGTAACTCTGCCTTTCAAATAAATAAATATTTTTAAAAACAGATGTAGAAGAAGACAGTTGAAGGTTTATCAGTGTCTTATTTGAAGCAGAGAGTGTAATTATGACCTTCAGTTGGAGTAGGGAAAGTATAATTTTTTTTTTACATTTTTTAAACTTTTATTTAGTAAATATAATTTTCCAAAGTACAGTTTATGGATTACAATGGCTTCCCCCCCATAACTTCCCTCCCACCCGCAACCCTCCCCTCTCCCACTCTCTCTCCCATTCCATTCACTTCAAGATTCATTTTCAATTATCTTTATATACAAAAGATCGATTTAGTATATATTAAGTAAAGATCTCATCACTTTGCACCCACACAGAACATAAAGTGTAAAATACTGTTTGAGTACTAGTTGTAGCATTAATTCACATTGGACAACACATTAAGGACAGAGATCCCACATGAGGAGTAAGTACACAGTGACTCCTGTTGTTGACTTAACAATTTGACACTCTTGTTTATGGTGTCAGAAATCTCCCTAGGCTCTAGTCATGAGTTGCCAAGGCTATGGAAGCCTCTTGAGTTCGCTGACTTTGATCTTATTTAGACAAGGTCATAGTCAAAGTGGAAGTTCTCTCCTCCCTTCAGAGAAAGGTACCTCCTTCTTTGATGGCCCATTCTTTCTACTGGGATCTCACTCGCAGAGATCTTTTATTTAGGGTTTGTTTTGTTGTTGTTGGGTTTTTTTTGTTTTGTTTTGTTTTGTTTTTTCCAGAGTATCTTGGCTTTCCATGCCTAAAATACTCTCATGGGAAGTACAATATTGCATTTTTTGGAATAGACAAACTTTTCTTAGAAACTCTTTATTGGTTCCTTCCCTATGCCTTTAGATTCATTGTAGATAAGAAGGCCAAATGGAAACCTCTAAATTGTTCCTGGTTCTTCAATCCAAGAAATTTAATAAAAAATTTTATGTAATCTCAGGGGAATGGTGAAGAATAGAGCAACTTCTAAACACTATAGGGATGTTGGAGCATAAGACATCCCATATAATTCACAAGACTTACTCTGCAAAAAGCAAACTGATGCTGCCAGATGTTGGTGAATTCTGATAGCATAGTGGTGGTGTGTTCGTTGTTTCTGTCCTGCCAGTTAGTCCTTAACTCAAACAGCCTCAATTACATGGTGGTATATTTAATCTAAAAATTGTGATCCTCAAATGTGTTTTTATCCTAATTAGGAAAGCTGGTCAGAAACAGCTGGGATTGATTTGTGTAAGACAATTATATGTTCTACAATCTTGTCTTTTTATTATAAATTTTTATTATAAATAATAATATTTAATATAAATAGTCTTTTTATTATAAATAGTCTAAGGCAATTAGACTATGAGCATTCCATGCACCATCACATAGTATCAATATATCAATCATATAATTTTAATAAAGCTGTATGTCAAAGGAGTTGTAAGTATATTGGAAACCTTGGAAAACAACCTGAATTCCACATTAAGCAAAATTACTTTTTTTAAAAAAGATTTATTTTATTTACTTGAAAGACAGAGTTACAGAGAGAGGTCAAGTCAGAGAGAGAGGTCTTCCATCTGCTGGTTCGCTCCCCAGATGGCTGCAACGGCTAGAGCTGCACAGATCTGAAGCCAGGAGCCAGGAGCTTCTTCCAGGTCTCCCATGTGGGTGCAGGGACCCAAGGACCTGGGCCATCTCCCACTGCTTTCCCAGGTAATATCAGAGAGCTGGACCAGAAGAGGAGCAGCTGGGACTAGAACTGGTGCCCATATGGGATGCAGGCACTTCAGGCCAGGGCATCAACCCACTGCACCACAGCACAGGCCTCTAAACAAAATTGTTTTTGCAATCCCCATCACTTCAAAGGAGGCTTACTGATGGTATGCCTCTGAGGTTCTGGAGAAAATATCTTTGTGCTTATGGGTACCTCTGCTACTCATTCTCTAGTAGTCATGAAAGCTACCAGCTTTGTATATGTCCCTTTGAAGTATAGATCCTGACACAAGAGGTTCTCCAGCTTGTGCCATGTACCTCAGCTGATTCTAAGATGTTAGACACTAGATGATGGGAAAATACGCAGTTCGGACTTTATTTCACACCTCAGCAAGGAAAGTATAACATAGAGCTCTTTGTTCCTGAAGTAAGGAATGCCATCTTACACAGAGAATTAGAGACCACTCTAGAAACAGCGTTCAGCCCTCCTCTGGAAATGGGCAGAGAGAAAGCTCTTAGCTATGGAACAGGGATTAATCATGCTTTCAGAATTACTCATCGTGAACTTGGTTTTCCAGATCTATCAACTCATGGTATATTTGTAGGCTGAACGTGGTTCAACTGGGAAAGGGAAAAGGCAAAGAGAGTGACCCAGGAAGATGGCATTAGCATTTGGCTCAGATCCCCATGGCAAAGACCACTACTGCATCAAGGTCTCTCCACTTCTTACCTATGACCACTTGGAGTAGAGTGACACCAGATGACAGGAGGAGAAAGAGCAAGTTTTGTTCATATGTAGGTTTCCTCTATGTTAGATGCAAGCTGAAAAGATCTGCTGGTGTATCTTAGCTCTATTGAAAGACCGCAGGAAGGAGAATTCTCCCAACAGGCAAAGCTTCAGGTGGGATGCTTTCTAAGAGGCCTATGGTAGGAGTATATGGAAATCCATGCAGTGACAAGTGGCTTGGATGATTGGTATGGAGGCCTAGAAAGGGAAAATTTTGAAGACCAGGAATAGGTCAAGGAAGGAGAAATGCCAAAGCCATTATTGAAGTGGGTGCAAAGGGTGAGTTTCTTTGTCTTGCTGCTCAACTCCCACCAAAGAGTATATTCTACAGATTGGACACTATCAAAACAGAAAGGTAAAATTATTCAACTAGCAATTCTGCCTTGATCAGCTAGCTACTATCATTGTCCACTCCATAGAAGTCACAATAAACTCTCAAAGGACCCCTGATGGTAAGGATGAGAGATATGCATGGGACCAACTGCATGAGTTACTACTCAAAAAGCTGATTTAGTTACTTTTGCTAAACATCTACCTGGCAAGCCACGAAGTCTAGTGCTAAATCTGGATACAGTACACTATATTACCTAAAAGAAACAAGTAGCCACTTGGCGATATGTGGATTACATTATAAATTTTCATCCCTGGAAAGTACAAAAGTTAATTTGGTACATATCTCAGGTGTAGGTTTGTATATGATGCTTCATATCTTTTCTTAAAGATTTTTATTTATTTATTTGACAGGTAGAATTATAGACAGTGAGAGAGAGACACAGAGAGAAAGGTCTCCCTTCCGTTGGTTCACCCCTAAAATGGCTGCTACGACCAGCACTGCACCAATCTGAATCCAGGAGCCGGGTGCTTCCTCCTGGTCTCCCATACAGGTGCAGGGCCCAAGCATTTGGGCCATCCTCCACAGCCTTCCTGGGCCACAGCAGAGAGCTGGACTAGAAGAGGAGCAACCAGGACTAGAACCCGGCACCCATTTGGGATGCTGGCACCACAGGTGGAGGATTAACCTAGTGTGCCACCACGCCAGCCCCAATGCTTCATATCTTAAGAGCTTAAAAGACATTTGATCCACTAACATAGATTGAACATGACATAGCTTTGGACTAAGAAAGCACTTTGTAGGAAAATGAGTTCAATTGGAAGAATATGACCACTGACTCCACCTATGTTATCAGATACCACAATTTCCAGAAGCTCATGAAGTGCTGTGTCCTCAAGAGGGAAGAATATATACCCTATTGTGGGAGGAAGGATGAAAAGACTATATACATGAGCTCATCAAATGCTTACATCATTAAGATTATGTAAATTCTCCATGTTGAAGAAGAGTGAGAAATTCAACCTTGATCTCTTTGATTTACCATTTTCTTTTTACTATGAATCATGATCTTTCCACACTGGGACTTAAATCAAAGGACTGCTCAGACAAAAAGAACAACAGAAATAAATAGCAATACTAAACAATGGATGACTAACATTGCAGTGTAGTGCCACACTTAAAAGCAATAATGTTCATGTTTTAGTACTGAAAAACTGTTAATCAATGTAAATATCCATCAACATGGATTGGTCATATAAAATATTGCCTATGTACCTGGTAGACATGCAACCATTTGATTTTTTTGTTAGTTGACAGGCGACTTCCCAAGGTTAGTAGGTGCATGGCAGAGAATAGCCTTGGACACAAAGCGTATTACTCACCCTTCACCAATCCATCTGATGCCCTTCTGAATTATGTATTTTATCATTTTTATGTATTTAGGTTGAAACATATAATCATGAACTAATAATCACTATATATGCACAAAATCCACAGTAAAATATAACAAATTTTCCATGTTTTCTAAATAAATCATAACATTGGATACATCTC
The DNA here is from genome assembly GCA_949820135.1 of Sylvilagus floridanus. Taxonomy (NCBI): domain Eukaryota; kingdom Metazoa; phylum Chordata; class Mammalia; order Lagomorpha; family Leporidae; genus Sylvilagus; species Sylvilagus floridanus. The sequence continues at coordinate 27,363,343 of OX463236.1, read as the reverse complement.
ACTATAAGACATTATGTAAAAATTAGAATAAGTATAAAATGTATAATGTGTTTATATTCATCAACATATAAACACTGGATATTAATCAAGATATGTTAAAATTTGGTCTATATCATTTTTTATAATTTAACATATTTTTCAAATACTTGCACAACTTTTGAGTATGAAAATAAAAACTATATTATGATAAAAATATGCCACAGAGAATGCAAATAATGTTAGATAATATAAAGCCCTATTCAACCCAAGTTCAAAACATTTTAATGATGTTTTTAGAAATGATGTTTCTTTCTTAGGCATGCATCCATAAGTGAGCTACAGTCAATAACCTTTCTCAAAATGAATTCTAGGGAAGTTGTTCTCCAGGGAACAAAATTTTCTTGTGGAGAACAACAAGACCCATACAAGACACAAAGTAGAACATTAGGTCAAATGATAGTAACAATTACATATAAGTGCCCATATTGCCTCCTTCAATGTCACTCCTAATTCTTCCACATTATTTTATCAATGGAATCTCTTAATCCTACTGTTTTGTGAATTAGAATCAAAGAATGAGTGACTAAGTTCCACCCTCTTTTATTCTTTCATCATACACACACTCCTATTGTCAAACACACCCTCTTTAACAAAAAAAAAAGCTAGCTAAATAAAATATATAAAATATGTGCCCTTTTTTCATAAAGAAGGAAATGAATGTTCAAGGAAGACAAATGAATATAAGGTATAATTATACATTTTTCTGATTTAAATGTTTACAAAATGTTCATTTTCAAATAGAAAAGACAGTAAAACTTGATTCTCTACCTTGTCTTGTTCTTTTCATGTCAGGTAATTTTTAAATACCTGGTGTCATGTAGATAAACATAAATCTCCCCAATCTTCCAAAGTAGATTTCTGGACTTTTTTTAAATACTATCTTTCCAAAAAATTTTGATTCACTTGTAATGTCTGCACATTTTTATGGGGTGCAATGCAACATTTCAACCCACACACATTATCATTAACAAATCACACACATTAACAAATCACACACACTGGGCAACTTATCTTTCTATTTTCTTATGTTTTCTTAGCATTTGGAGTCTACTAGCTCCTCTCTTCCAATTATTTTTATATAAAATAACGCATTGCCATGAACTATTGTCACTGCACTGTGCTAGGTAACACCAGAATCTACTGCCTTCACCTGACTGCATTATGGCAGACAACTTCTCCCCTTCCACCCTTAACCAGCCTCTGGTAATCACTAATTTAAATTCAGATTGACTATTTTTAAATTATCTTTCATTTATTTAACAGGCAGAGAAAAAGACAGAGACAGAGAATGCCCATATACAGTTCTTTTCCCCAGATTCTCATGACAAAGGTGGACCAAGCCAAAGCTGGGAGCAGGGAACTCAGCTTTGGTCTCCCCCAAAGCTGGAACTTGAGGCATCATCACCTGCTGCCTTCCAGGGTGCACGATAGCAGGAATCCAAGATCTGCATTATAGCCCGAGTCCAATTTCCAGTAGTTTAATTTCTAGACCAAATGTTTGCCTCTTGACTATATATATTTACTCCCACATATGAGAGAATACATGTAGTATTCGTGTTTCTACGTCTGGCCTATTTCACTTAACATTTGATGTCAGTTCTATCCATTTTGCTGCAGATTTCAGGATTTTGTTATTTTTAATGACAGAATATTACTCTATTGTTTACATATACTTTCTATAAAATTTTCTATAAAAAGAGCATCCAAAGATAAACAATGTTATTAAGAAAAAGGATGTGAATAAACTCAAATGAAGAAACAGAAATGTCCCAAAAATACATGAAACTAATACTTACTATCATTAGCCACCAGGAAAACTCAAATAAAAACCACAATTACATATCAGCTCATGCCAGTTAGGAGGGCTATTATCAAAAAGACAAATAAAAAAAAAAAACATGTCAGTGAGGATGTGAAGAACAAGGGGACCCTGATATACTCTTGGTGAGAATGCAAATTAGAATAGACAAATGGAGGACACTACAGAATCCCTCAGAGAACTAAAAGTAAATCTACCTACTCTGGCTATATATCCAAAAGAAAGGAAATTAGCTTGTCACAGATATATATACACACACACACACACACACACACACACACATTTATTGCCTTTGGAGGTACCCAACAATAACAAATAATAAATGTTTAAGGAGAGGAAAATTCTAACTATGCTGATTTGATCATTATATATTGTATACAAACTTTGAATATCACACTGTACCTTATAAATATGTACAATGATACTTATTAAACACTCTAAAAATCAATAAATAAAGCCTACCATTAGATCAATCTAGCAATAAATATTGCCTCCCTCTCCCTCACCTTGAACATCAACATACAGTGATAACAGCAATGATAATAATAATTTACATTTAGACATATCTTTGGTGGATCTATATGTATTTTTAGAGAAGTCAGATAATATTTATATGATATTTTCATCTAATTCAATATGATATGACACTGAGTGAAATTTTGTTTTCTGATGACTTCCTAGATTTCCAAGAATACATTCAAAAAAGCTTGTTTTATATTTTGCATATGTTTAATCAGTGAATAATATCAGTATTTTTTAAGATTATATTTATTGGGGCTGGCGCTGTGGCATAGCAGGTAAAGCCACTACCTACAGTGCTGGCATCCCATATGGGCACCAGTTTGTGTCCCAGATGCTCCACTTCCAATCCAGCTCTTTGCTGTGGCCTGGGAAAGTAGTAGAAGATGACCCAAACACTTGGACCCCTGCACCCACATGGGAGATCCAGAAGAAGCTCCTGGCTTCGGATCAGCACAGCTCCAGCCATTGTGGCCAATTAGGGATGAACCAGTGGATGGAAGACCTCTCTCTGTCTCTCCACTCTCTCTCTCTCCTTTCTCTGTGTAACTCCAACTTTCAAATGAATAAAATAAATCTTTTTTTAAAAAAGATTATATTTATTTATTTGAGAGGTAGAGCTACAGACAGAGAGAGGGAGAGACAGAAAGGTCTTCCATCAGCTAGTTCACTTCCCAGATGATTGCAATGGCCAGAGCTAGGCTGATCCAAAGCCAGGAGCCAGGAGCTTCTTCTGGGTCTCCCACGTGGCTGCAGGGGCCCAAGCACTTGGGCCATCTTCTACTGCTTTCCCAGGCCATAGCAGAGAGCTGGATCAAAAGAGGAGTAGCTGGGACACAAAAATGTGCCCATGTGGGATGCCAGTGTCACAGGCAGAGGCTTAGCCTACTATGCCACAGTGCCGGCCCCAGTATTTTTAAATTTTAGTTTTACTTCTCAAAATTACTTGTTGTCTATGTAATAAGTTAGTTATGTAAAGTTTATTGTAACAATTAATTGTTCCTATCTCCACTTTTCCTCACGATTATCCCTCTACAAGCCAATCACCTTCAGCCCTTTAAGAATTTATGTATTTATATTCATATCTCTACATAACATTCTTGTATTTTGAATTCTCAAGTGTTCAGTTCCAGGCACTATACTAGTTGTCAGGGCCACCATAACAAGCTACACAGACTGAACAGATTAATTAATAGACATTTGTTTCCTCAGAGTTCTGAGTTTGGAAATCCAAAATGAAGGCAGCAGCAGGCATACTTTTCCTTCTTCTTTTCTTCTTCTTCTTCTTCTTCTTCCTTCTTCCTTCTTCCTTCTTCCTTCTTCTTCTTCTTCTTCTTTTTTTTTTTTTTACAGTGAGAGAGAGAGACAGAGAGAAAGGTCTTCCTTCCGTTGGTTCAGCCCCCAAGATGGCCGCCACGGCCGCCGTGCTGCGCTGACCTGAAGCCAGGAGCCAGGTTCTTCCTCCTGGTCTCCCATGTGGGTGCAGGGCCCATGGACTTGGGCCATCCTCCACTGCACTCCCGGGCCACAGCAGAGAACTGGACTGGAAGAGGAGCAACCAGGGCAAAACCGGCACCCCAACCGGAACTAGAACCTGGAGTGCTGACGCCACAGGTGGAGGATTAGCCTAGTGAGCTGCAGCGCCAGCCAGATTTTCTTTTTTAAGATTTATTTATTTGAAAGTCAGAGTTACAGAAAGAGGGGCACACACACACACACACACACACACAGAGAGAGAGAAAGAGAGAGAGAGAGAGAAATCTTCCATCTGCTGGTCCACTCTCCAGTTATCCACAAAGGCCAGGGCAAGGTAAGGCAGAACCAGGAGCCAGGAGCTACATCCAGGTCTCCCACATGGGTGGAAGGGGCTCAGGCACTTGGGCCACCCTCTGCTGCTTTCCCCAGGTCATTATCAAGGAACTGGATCAGAAGTAGAGCAGCCGGGACACAAACCAATACCCACAAGGGATGCTCATGTTACAGGTGGTAGATCTACTTGCCATGCCACAACACCAGCCCCTCATTGCTAGTTTCAATTTCAGTTTTAAGTGGAATGCTAAATAATTTACCAGTTTTCTTTCTGAATTTCATACCTGGTAAATCTATGTCTTAGTAAATATATACTTTAATATTTGAGTGTGTCTTCTGGTGAAAACAAAAACATATGTGCATAGGGCCAACACTGTGGCATAGTGGGTAAAACCCCTGCCTGCAGTGCAGGAATCCCATATGGGATGTGCTTTGAGGTCTGGCTGCTCCGCTTCTGATCCAGATCTTTGCTATGGCCTGGGAAAACAGTAGAAGACAGCCCAATTGCTTGGGCCCTTGCACCCATGTGGGAGACCTGGAGGAAGCTCCTGGCTCCTGGCTTCGTATTGGCACAGTTGCGCCCATTGAGGCCGCTTGGGGAGTGAACCAGTGGATATAAGACCTCTCTCTCTCTCTCTGCCTCTGCCTCTTTCTAACTCTGCCTTTCAAATAAAATAAATAAATCTTTAAAAAAAAGTGCACTAGTGGTAATCCATTACTTCAAAATACAAGGAATCCTCAAAAAGCTTGTGGAAAAATGAAATCGAAAGATGAGTTGGGAGGCAGACATTTGACATAGTGATTGGGATGCCAGTTGAGATATCTGCATTCCATGTCAGCAGTGCCTTGAGTTCAATGCACGACTCTGACTCCGGTCTCCAGTTTTGGGCTGGTGCAGACTTTGGAAGAAAGCAGGGATTGCTTAAGTATGTGAGTTCATGCAACCTACATGGAAAACCTGGATTGATTCTGTGGCTCCCAGATTTGGAAGCAGCCCAACTCTTGCCATTGTGGGCATTTGGGGACTAAACTAGGAGGTGGGAGAGACCTCTCTCTCTCTCTCTCTCTCTCTCTCTCTCTCTCTCTCTCTCTTTCTGCCACTCACATAAATAAATGAATAGGTTTTTAAAAAATTCCAACCATTATTAAATCTTTTTTAAAAGATAGGTCAATTTTAGTGGAAGAAAATTTGAAATCCATGCATAGTTTTTCATAAAATGCATTTCCCATGAACTTTAGAAGACCATTTGTAAGCATGTCTGTCATTAAACTAATCTCTCTGGATGTGTAGACTGTCTGTATTCTTTAGTTGTTTTAGGGAATCATCACTCTTTTATTGCTGAGAGTAGATAGTAGTCCTTTACTGCCTCTTTCCTTATTTTGCTCCATCTAATTTGTCAATCAATCTTACCATTTCTTCCTTTAAGTAATTTCTTTAGGTTTCCAATTTCACTGCTTTCTTGGCATCTCTATTCTGGTTGATCTCGATGTTATTTAAATTCCAGCTCAGTAAACATGAAGCAAATCCAATAGATTTGTGTTGTATTACCCAAATGTTAGATTTCACATACTCAATGAACCATTCAGAAACAAATGGTGAAAATGTTTCAGTCTAAAATTAAGTTAAAACCTGTATGTATTTATTTAATCTCCTTAAATATCACAATTTATTGACATCTTAAAGGAGAAAGAGGAGAAATAAAATCCAAGTAAATAAACAATGACTGTTTTATTATTGTATCATAAGTTCAATTCAAAAAGATTTGGAAAATAGTATTTCCTAATTATTAAGTTAATGTATCTACTAAGGCAAAGCATATTCATCTATTCAACTGATTAATGTATTAAATATTCAATAACTATTCTGAATCTATTATTTTGCTTAGAATGAGGATATAAAACTTTTTATTTTTAAAAAATCTATTTATTTGAAAAAGTTACAGAAAGAGAGACATATCTTCTCATCTGCTGGCTCACTTCCCAGATGGCTGTAATAGCCAGGCCTTGGCCAAGCTGAAGCCAGGAATCAGAAGCTTCATCCTGGGCTCCCAAGTGCAAGGCAGGAGGCCAGACATTTGGGCCTTCTTCCACTGCTTTTCCCTACCCATTAGCAGGGAGCTGCACTGGAAGTGGAGCAGCTGGAACATGAACCAGTCAGGACCATATGGGATGCCAGTGTCACAGGTGGTGGCTTTACACACTATGTCACAATGCTAACCCTTTAGATAAAAATTTTAAAATGAAATATTGAAGGGGATGTCCCAATGCTCTCAGTCTGATAGGAATTATAAAACAGGATTCAATATCATATGCTATATCAGAGATAGGGATAAGGCAAATAGAGGATAGAAAAAATGCAATGTAGAAAAAAATAATTTTTATTTACTCTAAAATGAAGAGGAGAGGGAGGGAGAGATGAATGGAGGGAGGAAGAGAGAGAAATTCAATCTACTAGGTCGCTTCCCAAATGCCTGCAACTGCAGGACCAAGCTGAAGCCAGGAGCCTATAACTCAATCTACCAGGACTCAAGTACTTGAGCCATTACCTGCTGCCTCCAAATACGTCCATTAGCAGCAAGCTGGATTGGAAGCAGAGTTAGCTGGGACTCAACCCAGGCATCCCAACATAGGATGTGGGCAACCCAGGTGACAGCTTAATCACTGTACCACAATGCCCACCCCAAAGGTGCGATTTTAAACTCAATCTAGCTAGCATCTCTAGGTAAGGAGGGCTTCTGAGAGAAAGAGGCACTTGAAATTCTTATTAGGAGGGAGTTTGTTCTAAGAGACATCAAGGAATGAGACAGGAAGATGCATTGAAGCAACTGTTCACATCACCTTTTCACAATTCATTTTGTATTATTATCACCTAGAATAGATCACTGTTCATATTATATACTTAAAATATTATTATGAAAGTAAAATATTATTATTGAATTTCATTAATATAAATGAATGCACCATACATGTTTATTACTTAAACCAAACAAGAAAGGAAAGAAAAGAAAACACACTACAAGGTACTCTCCTTGGTCTTTTTATAGCTATCATTATCTTTGTTCTTGGAACTATATTTAACATGCTGTAGTCTCTGCCCTCAGAATGATGAATAGCCCTATTGGATAAGACTGAGACTTGTGCAGATAGCACATAATAGAACAATCTGTCCATGATGTATGCAAAGCAGGGGGTTTTACAGTAAGATTTCCCAAGTAAAAATCAAGAAACCTAGGTTCTATTCCCATACTTCTCACTAATTAGTTGTGTGACCTTTTTATAATCAATTATCATTTCTGTATTTCATGTTCTTCATTTAAGAGTGACTTGCACTAGGCAATGGCTAAGTTTCTTTTCAGCTTTTAAGTCATATATGTCAGTAAAATGACAAATGGACAATATTCACCTCCATTTATTCCTTTTTAATTTTTTATGGCAAGGGTTGACCTTTATTTCTAAAGTCATCACAGAAACAAACTTGTCTCTCTCCCTAACTCCTATGTAATTGTGTTTCTGGCTGTCTTATCACTTACTGTGGGATGAAATGTTTTTTTTTTTTTAATTTATGTATGTATTGATTGATTTGAAAGGCAAAGTAACAGAGAAGGAGAGACAGAGACAGAGATCTTCCATCTACTGGTTCATTTCAAAAATCACTGCAACAGCCTGGGTTGGGCCTGGCCAAAGCCAGGAGCCAGGAGCTGGGAACTCCATCCTGGTTTCTCATATACAGATCTGAAGCAGGGTAACTGGGACACGAATGGGCACTCTGCTATGGGATGCCAGTATGGGCAAAAAGGCACAATCTACTGCCCTACAACACCAGCCCCAGAATAAAGTTGAGTGTAGGTTCTGATACTAGAAAGTCTCTTTTTAATTATATAATTTTGCTGTTTACTTACCAGCTGAATGATATTGCATACATCTCTTAATCTATCTGGATGTTCATCTCGACCTCTATTTAATAGGGCTTGTTTTTCTTAAGACTTATTTTATTTATTTGAAAGGCAGATATTATATATATATAATATATGTATATGTTATATATACATATATATATATATATATATAGAGAGAGAGAGAGAGAGAGCGCTTCCATCAGCTGGTTCACTCCTCAAATGGCTGCAAAAGCTGGGGCTGTACCAGGCCAAACTTCCACGTCTCCCACGTGGGTAGCAGGGGCCGGAGGACTTAGGCCATCATACTCTGCTTTCCCAGGCTCATTAGCAGGGAGCCAGATTGGAAGTGGAGCAGCGGGGCCTTAAACTGCCTGAGTTGGTGTGCCAGTGTTGTAGGTGGAGGTTTAGCCCATTATGCCAAAATGTCAGCCCTTAATAGGGATTCTAATAATACTTCTTTATAAAATTATTGTGGTGATTGAATGAGTTAATGTTTCCAAAGTATTTAGAAGAAGACTTGGCACAGGGTAAGTTTTCAATAGGCAATTTATCAAATTATTGTTTGTTAAGATGTTTACATACCCAGTTGCATTCTGTTCCACTGGGCCTTGTGAAAAAAATTGGTAGGACATAGCATGAGGAATAGCTGAACTCTTCTGCAGGTACAGGACCCCAGAGGAAGTCATGCCTGTCTTGCTCTGTAGCACACACGTGTTTGTTCTACTTAAATATCCCAGTAAGGAGTGTTGAATCCTACTCACACGAAGTCCTTGAATGGAGACCAACTCTTCTGAGTGCCCTGTAGCATCTAATAAAGTGTCATTATCTGATCCTTCACCCTTAAAGAGAAAGACAATATGAGAAATACCACAAAATTAGCAGACCATAGTCCAAATGAAAATATGGGTTTGCTATTCGGAAAGCAGAGAAAGATCCTAAAATATAAAATATGTTCCTTTCTTCTGCATGTCTTCTCTGGGGTATATAGTAGATTGGACACTACAAAAGAAATCTTTCAATTAATTAATGGAAACTAATAATAGACCCCATATATATGTTATATATATATATATATATATATAACATATATATATATATATATATATATATATATATATACATATTCAACTCATTTTGAAAAGTTACCAAGTACATCAATGGGGAAAAACAATCTTTTCAATAAATGATCCTGGAATAGCTACATGCCAATATAGGAAAAATGTATTTTGACCCTTAACTTATAAATACAAATTAACTCAAAAATAAAGTCATAGACATAAATATAAAAAGCTAAAACTAAAATTAAAATAAAACAAATGTTTTGAAGAAAACATAGGAGAAAAACTACAAGGGTCTTGGATAGGCAAAGATTGTTTTAGGACATGAAGCATGAATATAAAACATAGCTGATGAATTGAGCTTTACTCAATGACAAACTTCTAGTCTTCAAAGCAGGCCATGAAGAAAATAAAAAGGCAAGTCACACACCAGAATAACATATTCACAATGCAACGATCAAGCTTTTTTTTAAAACTGTATAACTCAAAAATAAATGAGTAACTATCACTACAAAAGTAAAGGATTTAAGATGATACTGCATTAAAAAGGATAATAAATTGACAATGTATGCATATGTACTTACAAAATTACTTGTTATTAGGGAAATTAAAATTCACAATTTGATATAAATATGTATATCTATTAAAAACGTTATAATTGAAAAATTACAGTGACAAGGATTAATGAGGTTTTAGAGCGACTAGAACTCCCATTCTTTGCTGGGGGATGTAAAATTCTACAACCACATTGTAAAATGTGGTTATAGAACCTACGCTCTAAGCTTTATTCTGGGGCTGGTGTTGTAGCTTATTCAATAAACACGTGTATAATAAACCTAGCAATTCCTGTGCCAGGTACTCACCAGGAGAAATGAAAACATAAGTTCCCCGAAGACTTTTTAAAAAATCTCGTAGGACCTTTGTTCAGACGTCAAGGACATGTCCTATGATTGCTTTCACATGAAATTCCAAAATGGACAAATCTAATTTAGACTGGAAACTGAAGAAGAAAAACAGGTAAGGGATTTCCTGAGGTTGAATGATTGATGTTGCATTTGCTTTTGTTTACTACAACAAAATAACTGAGGCTACTTGTGAAGGAAAGGGAGATCTTTTTAAGTCCTCAGTTTTGGAGGCTAAAACTCCAAATTGCCTGATGATACAGGCTCTCTGGAAGGCCCCAGATGAATGGTGGAACATTTGCAGCAAGATCACATAGTGAGTCAGGAGGCAGAAGAGATGAGTGACTCCAAACTCAGACTTTTGTACCAACCTTCTCAAAAGAAATCCAGAGGTGATACGAGTACTGCGTGCTGGTGGCATGTCCTTAGTGACCTAAGGACCTCGCATTGGGCTCCACCTCCCAAGGTTCCACCAACCACCAAAAGTGCCACCCTGGGGACCAAGCCTCTACTACATGGACCTGTTGGGGACATTAAAACTAATTCTCAAACCACAGAAAGGGTTAAATTAATTGTGAAGGATACAGGGAATATTTTGGGGAGATGCAAGTATGCTATAGTTTGCTGGTGGTTACTCATCAAAATATAAACTTAAATGGAGACATTTTATATGTAAATCAAGCTGAATCAATTTTATTTCAAAAAGATTTGGGGATTTTTTTTTTTTGTATATGATCTTGATGAAGTCAATGTTAATCATCTCCAAAATTACCACATTCTTTCATGCTCTGTGATGTGAACTCTACCTAAACCAACCCCAAAGCCGAGCTGTTCTTTCTAGCTCCATTTGCAGGCAACTGTTCTCTTTATCCAGATTCAAGTATGCCTTACAGTGGAAACCTCAAAGTCATTGGAAGGAAACCCATATCCTCACAACATTCTTTTTGTTTTTTATCCTTTGGAAATATATTTGCTGATATTAAACTTTATATTCAGAAGGGATTCTATTCAAGGTATTCATATGTTCTATTTTATTTCAAATGACAATTATCTGAATATTAGAAGACAGAAGTTTTTAGAATTTTATAGATGACATATTATGTTTTATCCAACTTGAAATATAGTTTCATGGGTGTTTATAGAGATTTACAAGGAAATTCTATAAAAAAAAAGTGTTTCAATTTCTGATACTGCCAAATATTTGCCCCTCCTTCCACTTTTCCCAGAAATTACCTCCTTTGCTGGATCCATCAGCATTGAATCATTGAATTAATCATGAGGCTGTAACTATGGCAATATAGTCTAGACTAGAAAAGTCATTTAATTATTAACTTTTACTTTATTTCCATAAGTAAAAAGTATCATAGAATTTTCAATGATCAAATTTGATCTTATGGGAAATATTTGCACATTGGTTTTATTGATAATCTAACGAAACCTAACTGAGGTGCTACAGCAGAGTATACCCAGTTCCCCTGCCCATAAAAGTGAAAAACACGTTTTGACGTGTTGGCAACTATAAAATTTTGTCATGTTATCTAAACTATGTATCTCTGATGCCCAGTTAAATGACAATGAAACTTATCTTATAGGCCAGGATGGCTTACAAGCTGTGCCATTTGCTTATACATCTGGTGCAAAAACTTTGAACTCTGGTGAGCTGAGGATTAATCATGATTTTCTTATCAAAATTTAAAACATATGTATATGAATGACAGTATAGTATTCATTCGTTTAGTTTCTCAAGCTTAAACATTACAGTTTTGGGTATTGTAATCGGCAGATTTATTTAAGTCACATAAGCATAAAATTGTATGTAGCTAAACATATTCCTATTGACACACATATGAACAGTTCAACAGCTTGATGTAATCCTTGTAAAAATGATAAGTATCTGCTAAGACATAAACATTCAACAATGAACATGTGTTACATACTGAATTGATGAGAGAATGGATCTATATATAGTTTAGATGCTTTGCAGTTTGTGACTTGAAGTCAAATTATATTTTCCTGTCATAAAACACATTTCTTTGATTATAAGTGGTAATCTACTAACAATATTTTATTTATGGATAAGAATGATGTCACCAAAGTGTGGAAGAGTAGGAAGTTCTTTACAGTCTAGTGGAATTAAAAACTATAGCATCACCATTCACCATCCTTAATTTCCACACTAAGTAATTTTTCGAATTAGCAGAAATTTATGTATAAGCAATGCTCACTTTATACTTATCCTAGTAAACTATTTTTGTCCTGCCATTTACGTCCCTCAGTCACTTCTAAAATTTCAGTAATATCTATGCCTATTAACAAACCTTTAAATGATGGATAGAGTCAAATTTCTTTTAAGATGGTGTTTAACATGTTATTATAAGTTAGTTTGTTTTACATTACATTTAGTCAAGTATAAGTGTCTCTTGTGTTTTTCTTTTCTCAAGATATACTATGATATGAAGTGGAAAAAAATCAAGTATATTTAGGGTCAGATGGCAAAAGCTACTCTGTGCCTGTAATGAGAAATGAGACTAATTGAATATCATTCCTTCTTCTTCTTTTTTTTTTTTTTTTTTTTTACAGGCAGGGTGGACAGTGACAGAGAGAGAGAGAGAGAGAAAGGTCTTCCTTTGCAGTTGGTTCACCCTCCAATGGCCACCATGGCCGGCGCACTGCGGCCAGCGTACTGTGCTAATCCAAAGGCAGGAGCCAGGTGCTTCTCCTGGTCTCCCATGGGGTGCAGGGCCCAAGCACTTGGGCCATCCTCCACTGCACTCCCGGGCCACAGCAAAGGGCTGGCCTGGAAGAGGGGCAACCGGGACAGAATCCGGCGCCCCAACCGGGACTAGAACCCGGTGTGCTGGCGCCGCAAGGCGGAGGATTAGCCTGTTGAGCTGCGGCGCTGGCCTCATTCCATCTTTACAGAATTTAAAACATGATCAACATAACTATGCAGATATAAGGTTCTGGAGGAGAAATTACATACTGGGGGCTATGAAAAAAATATTAAAGAGTAGGGTATGAATGAAGACATTTTGCAAGAGGAGAAAAATGACACTTAAATCAAAGGAAATAGCCACAACATGTGTAAAAACAACCGTGAAACTCACAGTGTTCTGACATGCCTGTCTTGGTAAGTGTGTGTTCATGGTGATTTGAGGATTGTAATGGTGGAAGAGGGGGCACAATTGTAGAAAAAGAAATGGAACCATAGCAGCGAGTATTCAACTCTATACTCCAGATAATGGTGAGTTCTCAAAGAGAGAAGAGTGAAGTAAATCTCTCTATTTTTGTATTGCCAATATAGCAATGTGCCTCGCAGATCTTACTTGGAGAAAGGGAAACTCTTGCAAAGAGGCCAGCTTTGGAAGCTCTGGCCACAGGCTACATGGATGAAGAGGACTGACAGTAGGAACAGGAATGAAGGGGAATGGTAGACTTGAAAGTCTTTATATCTTGTTATGAACACTTTACTTTTAGGTCTAAAGCTAGATCATAAACATTCATTGCCTCAACACAGAAGGTACTCTGATTCAAATTCTTATTTTACCCTATTCAGTGAAACCTTGCCAACATCCAGTGGTCATGCTGATACTTTGGGAAGAAATGATACTTTTTTTCTCATCCAAACCTCCCACTCCTAAAAATAGCTTCTGTTGTTAGGATCACACAGATATTTAGAATATTTAGCTTTTCTTCATCCTGCCACATTGGTTAGAATTTTTTTTTCTCTTTCTTCTTTGATCCTGTGTTTCATTGCTTGAACCTTCCAATCTATTTTTTTATTTTCTTTTATATTTTTACTCCTTTTATTCTTTTTAACTTTTTATTCAAGGTGTACAAACTTCAAACATTTCACAAATACAAAATTTTTTTTTTGACAGGCAGAGTGGACAGTGACAGAGACAGAGACAGGAAATTAAGGATGGTGAATGGTGATGCTATAGTTACTGTTGGTTCACCCTCTAATGGCCGCTGCAGCCAGCACGCTGTGGTCAGCTCACAGCACTGATCCGAAGCCAGGAGCCAGGTGCTTCCTCCTGGTCTCCCATGTGGGTGCAGGGCCCAAGGACTGGGCCATCCTCCACTGCACTCCCGGGCCACAGCAGAGAACTGGACTGGAAGAGGGGCAACCGGGACAGAATCCAGTGCCCTGACCAAGACTAGAATCCAGTGTGTTGGTGCCACAGGTGGAGAATTAGCCTATTGAGCCGCGACACCGGCCCTACCATTCTCCTGCCTGAACCCCTAGTCATCTTCCTCCTCTCCTATTCCCACTCTTAATTTCTACAAAGATCTATTTTCAGTTTCCTTTATACTCCTAAGATTAACCCTACAGTAAGTAGAGAATTCACCAAATAATATGAGGACAAAAAAAAAAAAAAACAATAAAAAGACTGTCCCTCAACAGTAGAAAAAAGTGTTATAAACAGTCATTCAATTTCAAATGTTAATTTCAGTCAAATACATTACATTTCAGATACTCCCTTAGTTACAGATCAGGGAAAACATATTTGTATTTTTGTGATTGCCTTATTTCACTAAATATAATGGTTTCCAGTTGCATCCATTTTGTTGCAAATGACAGGATTTCATTTTTTTGTCGCCAAGTAGTATTCTATAGTGTATATATGCCATGATTTCTTTATCCAGTGATCAGTTGATGGACATCTGGGTTTAGTCCATATCTTAGCTATTGTGAATTGAGTTACAATGAACATGGAGGTGCCGATAACTCATTCATATGCTGATTTCATTTAGTTCGTGTAAATTCCCAGCTGGGTCATATGGTAGATTTATTTTTAGTTTTCTGAGTTATGGTCATACTGTCTTCCACAATGGCTGTGCCAGTTTATCTTCCCACCAACAGTGAATTAGGGTACCTTTTCCCTCACATCCTCACCATCATGTATTAGTTGGTTGATTTTTATATGAGATCCATTCTACCTGGGGTGAGATAAACCCTTACTGTGGTTTTGATTTATATTTTCCTGATGGCTAGTGATCCTGAACATTTTACTCATCTGTCTATTAGCCATTTGAATTTCCACTTTGAAAAATGCCTCTTTAAGTCCTTTTCCACTTCTTATCTGGATTGTTTGATTTTTGTTGTTGAGTTTATTGAGCTTTTTATAAATTCTGAATATTAATCCTTTATCAGTTTCATAGTTTGAAAATATTTTCTCCTATTCTGTTGGTTGCCTCTTCACTCTTTGCAGTGCAGAGGCATCCCAGCTTGATGTAATACCATTTGTCCATTTTAGCTTTGATTGCCTGTGCTTCTGATGTCTTTTCTATGAAGTCATTGCCTATGCCAAGTTTTTCAGTGTTTCTCCAATTTTCTCTAGTAATTTGATGCTATCAAGTCATAGGTTTAGGTCTTTGATCCTCTTTGAGTGGATTTTTGTGTAAGATATAAGATAAGGGTCTTGTTTCCTTCTTCAGCATGTAGAGATGCAGTTTTCCAAGCACCATTTGTTGAAGAGACTGTCCTTGCTCCAGTGATTGATTGTAGCTCCTTTGTCAAAGACTGGTTGTAGATATGTATATTTGTTTCTAGAGTTTCTATTCCATTCCATTGGTGTACACCTCTGTTTTTTTTTTTTTCCAGTACTAGGCTGTTTTTATTAAATTGCTTTGTAGTATGTCTTGAAATCTGGTGTTGCAACGCCTTTGGCTTTGTTTTGGTTGTAGAATATTCCTTTAGCTATCTGGGGACTCTTGTGTTTCCATAGGTATTTTAGCATTGTTTTTCCTAGATCTGAAAAGAATGTCATTGATATTTTGATTGGGTTCACATTGAATCGGCAAATTGCTTTTGGTAGTGTGGACATTTTGATGATGTTAATTTTTTCAATCTAGGAAAATGAAAGATTTTTTTTTTATTTTTTTGGTGTCTTAATTTGTTCTTTTTTTAAACTTTTATTTAGTAAATATAAATTTCCAAAGTACAGTTTGTGGATTACAAGGGATTCCTCCCCCCCCCCATAACTTCCCTCCTACTCGCACCCCGCCCATCTCCCTCTTCCATTCCATTCACATCAAGATTCATTTTCAATTATCTTTATATACAGAAGGTCGATTTAGTATATATTAAGTAAATATTTCATCAGTTTGCACCCACACAGAAACACAAAGTGTAAAATACTGTTTGAGTACTAGTTATAGCATTACTTCACATTGAACAACACATTAAGGACAGATCCCACATGAGTAGTAAGTACACAGTAACTCCTGTTGTTGACTTAACAATTGACACTTTCGTTTATGGCATCAGTAATCTCCCTAGGCTCTAGTCATGAGTTTCCAAGGCTATGGAAGCCTTTTGAGTTTGCTGACTTCGATTTTATTCCGACAGGGTCATAGTCAAAGTAGAAGTTCTCTCCTCCCTTCAGAGAAAGGTACCTCCTTCTTGATGGCCCCATTCTTTCCACTGGGATCTCACTCGCAGAGATCTTTCATTTAGGTCCTTTTTTTTTTTTTCCAAGTGTCTTAGCTTTCCATGCCTGAAATACTCTCTTGGGCTCTTCAGACAGATCCAACTACCTTAAGGGATGATTCTTAGGCCAGAGTGCCTTTTAGGACATCTGCCATTCTATGAGTCTTTTGTGTATCCTGCTTCTCATGTTGGATCGTTCTTTCCCTTTTTTATATATCAGATAGTATTAGCAGACACTAGTCTTGTTTGTGTGATCCCATTGACTCTTAGACCTATCAGTGTGATCAATTGTGAACTGAAATTGATCACTTGGACTAGTGAGATGGCCTTGGTACATGCCACCTTGATGGGATTGTATTGGAATCCCCTGGCACGTTTCTAACTCCACCATTTGGGGCAAGTCTGATTGAGCATGTCCCAGATTGTACATCTCCTCCCTCTCTTATTCCCACTCTTATATTTCACAGGGATCACTTTTCAGTTAAATTTAAACACCTAAGAATAATTGTGAGTTAATTATTGAGTTCAACCAATAGTATTAAGTAGAACAAAAAAAATATACTAAAAGGGATAAAGTATTACATTGTACATCAACAGTCAGGAAAAGGGCTGATAAAGTCACTGTTTCTCATAGTGTCCATTTCACTTCAACAGGTTTCCCCTTTGGTGCTCAGTTAGTTGTTGCCAATCAGGGAGAACATATGATATTTGTCCCTTTGGGACTGGCTTAATTCACTCAGCATAATGTTTTCCAGATTCTTCCATTTTGTTGCAAATGATCAGATTTCATTGTTTTTTACTGCTGTATAGTATTCTATAAAGTACATGTCCCATAATTTCTTCATCCAGTCTACTGTTGATGGGCATTTGAGTTGGTTCCAGGTCTTAGCTATTGTGAATTGAGCTGCAATAAACATTAATGTGCAGACAGCTTTTTTGTTTGCCAATTTAATTTCCTTTGGGTAAATTCCAAAGAGTGGGATGGCTGGGTTGAATGGTAGGGTTATATTAAGGTTTCTGAGGAATCTCCAGACTGACTTCCATAGTGGCTTAACCAGTTTGCATTCCCACCAACAGTGTTCTAATTTGTTCTTTAATATTTTGTAATTTTCATTGTAGACATCCTTGACCTCCTTGGTTATATTTATTCCAAGGTATTTAATTTTTTGTAGTTATTGTGAATGAGAATGATATTAAAAGTTATTTCTCAATCATGGCTATTGATTTTTATGTCTTCATTTCATATCCTGCCACTTTACCAAACTCTTTTATGAGTTCCAACAATCTCTTTTTATTCCTCTATATACAGAATCATGTCATCTGCAAATAGGGATAGTTTGACTTCTTCCTTTCCAATTTATATCTGTTTATTTTTTTCCTACTGGCTCTGTATAAAACTTCCAGAACTGTTTTGAATAGCAATGGTGAGAATGTGCATTCTTGTTTGGTTCCAGATATTAGTGGGATTGTTTCCAACTTTTTCCCATTCAATAAGATGCTGGCTGTGGGTTTGTCATAGATTGCCTCGATTGTGTTGAGTAGTCTTCCTTCTATACACAACTTGCTTAAGGTTTTCATCATGAAAAGATGTTGTATTTTATCAAATGCATTCTCTTTATTTACTGAAATAATTATATGGTCCTTTTCTTCAGTTTTTTAATGTGGTGTATCACACTCATTGATTTGTGAATGTTGAACCATCCATGCATATCAAGAATAAATCCCACTTTGCCCAAGTGATTGCTCTTATTTTCTTTCTTTCCTTCTTATGTTAGGATCCTTAAGGAAGAGGATCTTGCCATTTTGACATTTTGTGAAACTGGTTTCTTTTTCTCATAAAAACTCTAAGTGAATGGTGAAAAGAAAAATAATTGATTCAAAGTCAACTGGAAACTAGATAAGTTATCTGCTAGTGATAAGAAACTGCCAGATGATAAAGCTGTGATGCAATGTGGCACATGAATCCTAAGTATATTCCTCTTTGTTCATGTGCATGTATAAAAGGGAAACATAGCTTTAAATACAACCCATGAATGTGAGAGTTAACTCTTGCTCTTAAATGCACTGTTTATCCTTCATGTTTATTCTATTCTTATTTTGACAGAAGAGATTATTTTTGAATTAGATTTCGCTTAATGATTTTCTCTTCTTACCATTTCTACTCTTTTTTTTTTTGGAGGGGGGGATAGGCAGAGTTGACAGTGAGAGAGAGAGACAGAGAGAAAGGTCTTCCTTTTTGCAGTTGGTTCACCCTCCAATGGCCGCCATGGCCGGCGCGTTGCAGCTGGCGCACCGCGCTTATCCGATGGCAGGAACCAGGTGCTTCTCCTGGTCTCCCATGGGGTGCAGGGCCCAAGCACTTGGGCCATCCTCCACTGCACTTCCGGGCCACAGCAAAGAGCTGGCCTGGAAGAGGGGCAACCGGGTCAGAGTCCGGTGCCCTGACCGGGACTAGAACCTGGCGTGCCGGTGCCGCAAGGCAGAGGATTAGCCTGTTGAGCCATGGCACTGGTCCACCATTTCTACTCTTAATAAACCATCTTGCTACAATTACACAACATTCTGTCAATGACTAAAATGGAACACTGAGATGGAATTTTATCCTTAACTATAGTATAGTTTACTAATAAGGATTTTAATAGTAATCATTTAAATGTAATCATTACTTTAACATCACCCTAATTATCAAGACTATTTTGTTACAAAGTCTTGCATTTTCTAGGAAAGTGAAATATCTAGGATTTTTTTCATTTATTATTTTGTAAACCCTACAAAAATCTATAACTCAACAACAGTTATATTTTCCCAGTTGTGGTACATTGGACTTTGTAATGGTGTCAGAAAAAAAGTTCTAATTCCACTTGATCTTCTAGAATCTTTTGTCACTGTGTCATCAGAGGGTAGACTCTAAGATCTCCCCCTTTGACTTTGGATGTGCCTGTTGAGGCAATAATTAAGTGCAAGTGACACTATGTGATGACTGAGATCGGTAATCAAAGCAATGTGGCTTCTGTTTGGCTCTTTCTCAGGAAGCCTGTCCTGGGAATCCAGCCATAATCCTTTGAGGAAGCCCAGACACATGGAGAGATCTATGCTGGACCACAGCCCAGTCCTTCTGCATGTCCCACATAACAACCACGAATAACTTCTAGCCACGGGTTTTACACTATGTAACTTCCCTACCAAGTCTTAATCATAGTACTGTCAAAAACAAAATGATTTAACTATTGTTGAGACCACATAGTTTTGAAGTGGTTTGTAAAGAGCAATAGTAACCTGAACAGAGGTAACTAACAGCATTCATATTTGGTATATCTAGAACTATACACAATTCCCTTACACTACAAATGTGACCTCCAAGAGTTGTTGGCTTCTCTACTTCTATTTCCAATACCCAGAATAGGGATTGGCCCAAGGTGTACACTCAGTAAATCAACTAATAACTTCATAATGATTGATAAATAAATCAAGACCAATAAGGGATTGTAAAGCCTATTGAAAAGCATATACAACAACTTTTGCAACTGAAGTTTGTCAGAATGTTATGCAAAATTACAAAAATCTTAATTATTCATAAGAATTAGCAAATAACATTTCTGTTCATTTAAAACTGTGAGAATAATAATATGTTTATTTCACATTCATTTTCATTTCAAATATACATTACCTATGTTAAGCCTCAATAGCATTGCTAAGTTCATATGCCAGGTTTTTATTTAGTTATCTATATTTGTTCATTTATTATTTTACTAGTATCTGAGATATAGAAATTGTTTTAAATATCTCAAAAATGTATTTTTACCTATTTTTCAAATATATAATGCTGGTAATTTTGAATCAAAAAAGTTATTTTTCCCAAAACAAATGTTCATCTGATTTCTTCATCTGCAATATATATTACAATGGAAATTGTATCTTTCTTAATGTTTTCTCCTAAATGAAATGGTCCCTGCAGACACTGTCAATCAAAAGATTCAGATTTAGCCATGGCTTTTTCCATTTTGTTGACATGAAGCAAAGTCTTTCTTTTCCAAAGAACAGATAAGGCTTTGGGAAAATGTTCATAATTACAAAAACTGTTTATTATTTTCTCTGCATTGTGACACAGTTCATTCCAAGCATGACTGACACTGAATAGGCTTTATATAAATCAGTATAAGAAAAAATATTGAGTAAAATGATGCTGAGTATGATACTACTAGCTATTTTATCTTTCTTTTTCAATATAAAGAGAACAGATTTCATGCACTCCATAGGTGCAGTTCTAAGGAGACAACATCACTTCCCTTCTTCCTCTCTCTCCCTTTTCTCCCTCCCCTCTCTTCCTTTCATCAGTTTTTGCACAGACATAATTTCAATCTAATCTATATTCATAGGCTTAATTCACCACTAACCATAATATTCAACAAGTAAAAATTGGAATAGCACAGTTCCACAGAAGTATAAATAAGGGCTAAAAATAACAATCAGATGACAAAATGTCTGTTTCCTTCTTATACATTTTTGTACTCTGTATTAACTGCCACATGTCAGAGAAAAAATATAATATTTGTCTTTTTGAGACTGGCTTGTTTCACTAAGCATTATTGTTTCTACTTGCATCCATTTTGTTGCAAAAAACAGAATTTCATTCTTTTTATTGCTGAGTAGTATTCCATAGTGTGTATATATATATATATATATACACTTTACCTAGTCATCAGTTGGTGGACATCTAGGTTGATTCCATATCTTAGCTATTGTGAATTAAGCTGCAATTAAAACTGGGGGAACAAATAATTCTTTCATATTCTGATTTCATTTAGATTGGGTAAATTCCCAGGAGTGGGATGGCTGGGACATATGTTAGATTTTCTGAGGAACCTCCATACTATCTTCCATAATAGTTGTACTAGTTTACATTCCCACCAACAGTGAATTAGCGTATTTTTTCCCCATACACTCACCAGAATTTATTGTTTTTTGAACTTTGGATGGCAGCCATTCTAACAGGTGAGGTGAAACCTTGCTGTGGTTTTTATTTGCATTTTCCTAATGGCTAGTGCTCTTCAGCATTT
Source organism: Sylvilagus floridanus (assembly GCA_949820135.1). Taxonomy (NCBI): domain Eukaryota; kingdom Metazoa; phylum Chordata; class Mammalia; order Lagomorpha; family Leporidae; genus Sylvilagus; species Sylvilagus floridanus. Next base: position 27,341,808 of record OX463236.1, on the reverse strand, counting down.
TTTCATGCGTCGGCTGGCCGTTTGTATTTCATCCTTTTAAAAAATGCTTATTCAAGTCATTTGCCCTTTTCTTAACTGGATTACTTTTCTGTTTTGTTGAGTTTCTTGAGATCTTTAAAGATCCTGGATATTAATCCTTTACATTTTATCTTTTTATAAAATACATTTGTGATGTAGCTTGAAAACCTTTCAGAAATATATTCATTTGTATTGTGAAACATAGTAAAACTATTCATTTATTTGTTCATTTATATTCATTGGGCTCAATAAATTTGAATGGAATACTATAATTTAAATAATTTTTAAAAAATGTCAGGGCACTGGTTAAGACACTGCTTAGGACACATACACTCCACATCAGAGTGCCAAGGTCTGAAGCCTCATTCTGCTTCTGATCCAGGTTCCTGCTACTGCTTTGAGAGTCAACGGTGATGGTTCAAGTGGTTGGGTCACTGCCACACACGGGGGAAACCTGAATGGAGTTCCCACAATGGCTTTGGCCTGGTCCAGTTCCAGTTGTTATTTGAATCTGAGGAGTGACCCAGTAGATGGAAGATCTTTCTATCTCTGTGTCTGTCTCACTCTATTGCTCAAATTTAAAAAAGCTTGTTAAGTTTAATAATTAATGCCTAGTGTAATGACACATTGGACAAAATGTTTATGATATAAAATTTTATTATAATTTTTGTATTTAATTCAAATAATTTGAAATGATCTCCTGGGCAACCACTTGGCATTGTGATTACATTGCCACTTGGGACATCCTCATCCCATATCAGAATGCCTGGTTTGAATCCTACTACACAAATTCCTCTACACTAATTCCTCTTCAGCTTCTTGCTAATGTACATGCTGGTAGTTGATAGATCATGCCTCAAATAGATGCATCCCTGACACCCATGAGGAAACCTGGAATGAACTCTGGGCTCCTTGCTTCAGTCTTGCTTAACCCTGGCCATTGCCAGCTTCGGGAGCCTGAACCTGCAGGTGGTAGATCTCCCTCCACCAATCTTTCTGTTTCTGCCTCCCTTTCAAATAAAATGAAAATAAGTAAAAATTAAATAAAGCATGAGTTTGATACTTTTACAAAAATGTCTCCTTAGGGGAGTTCTTGTAAAACAACAAAATGAAATAACAACAAAACCCACCACATATTTCTATCCTACACCACTTGACATCATTTCCCAGGGTGATCTAGGTAGGAATGAAGATGAAAAGACTTGTTTTTAAAGGCAATTGTCTAACAGACTCATACATTACCAATGCTATATTTAAATTGTTGGCATGGTATTTTATAGTGTATACAATACATAAGTGGTAAATTTTATCCTTTATTGTATTATATTTTGAAATGTAAAATGTTGTTCTTCAACAAACACCCTAAAACATGTAAAAACGTGAATATCACTGAGTAAAGAATGATATTTATCAAAACATATAAATAACATAGAAATGCTCCATCATCTACTATAAGGCACAATTAAGCAGAGGAGAACTTTGGTAAAATTCAGCTTTTTAATATGTAGAATATTAGAGTTAACTGGTTAATGATTTTCCAGAATACTAATGCTTTATTAATAGCACAAATAATTTTTGCTCAAAAGTGTAAGTATCTATTATTCTTCTATTTTCTGTCCCAACTATCCACTGACTGAATTTCACTTATTCCTCATCTTAAATACTTTATGAATTATTAACAAGTATGAATATAGGAACTCTGAGATCACCCTTCTGCTTTTCATTTCTGACACTGCCTTCCTCAAACCTAATGCTTCAGAGACAAAGAATTTATTTCTGGATCTCTCCAGTATCCCAGCATCAAAGCCTGGATTCTTAATATGCTGTGTCTTCTGCTCATTTCTGGGCAGATTTGTGCCCTGAATGTCTTCTTCACTTGACAAAACTTTACCAAGCTTGGCCAGCTCCGCGGCTCACTTGGCTAATCATCTGCCTGCGGCCCCAGCACCCTGGGTTCTAGTCCCAATCCGGGCTCCGGATTCTGTCCCAGTTGCTCCTCTTCCAGGCCAGCTCTCTGCTGTGACCCGGGAGTGCAGTGGAGGATGGCCCAAGTGCTTGGGCCCTGCACCCACGAGGGAGACCAGGAGGAAGCACCTGGCTCCTGGCTTCGGATTGTTGCAGCGCCAGCTGCAATGCACCAGCCACAGTGGCCACTTAGGGGGTTAACCAACGGAAAAAGGAAGACCTTTCTGTCTCTCTCTCTCTCTCACTGTCTAACTCTGCCTGTCAAAATAAATAAATAAAAAGAAAAAAAAAAACTTTACCAAGCTTTTGAAAATCCATTCAAGAGTGTGTTCAGTGTCCCCGAGACCAACCCAACATGGAGAGCGTGACTAGAAATACTCAGAGAATTCAGCATGAAGGTGTCTTCGCTACCAAAAATTATTGCAGCTATGTCATGAGGACACATGGCTGTTTTCAATGTAGAAAGAAAAAAAAAAAACAGAAAAATGTCTGAAGGAGTCCATCTGTGTGTTTCTCCATGTCCTCTGCTAACCATGAGGAGTCACATGGAATGTACTCTCGCTCCAGGAATGCAATGCAAACTCATGTGCCACGTTTCTGCTCAGGTAAGCCCAGAAGGCCTTGGTGAGGGCTTGTCATAAAACACTCCATGCCAGGCAGATGGGTGCAGCTCAGAGTCCTGCGGAAGAAGCATTGCACTGTGCTAGCAAGAGTCCTGGCCACAGCTGAGGAGGAAGAGCCCAGCTGGCCGCCGCTGCCACCCACAGTGCAACCAAGAAGCTGCCTCTGGCTCAGCTGGACAGAAAGGATGGTGTGTGTCTACACAGCTCAGCTCGCGAGAGGCGCCAGTGGGGTGGCTGCAGGTCTCGGCCTTGTGCTGCTCTTCTGTTCTGGTTCCAGGCCCCACCTGAGGCGTCCTCCAGGTTGCCAGCGCTCACTGAGCCTGCAGGGCCGGGCGGTGTGGACAGCTCTTCTGGATGAGAATCTATCCGCAGGGGGTCCCAGCAGGTCTGAGTAGCAACTTGAGGGAATGCAGAGAGCATTTTTAATATTCTGGCGGGGCAAGGACCAGGCTGGGCGCGACCTCCTCCAGTCTCTTAGCTGCTTGCCTACTACTGGCTGTTGGGCAAGGTGCCAGCTCCTTGCTCTGCATCTCTCGCCTTGCGATGTCCCACTGACAATAAAGCACAATGTGACTGTTAAAAAAAAATGCTCCCTGCCTAGCCTGTACAGTAGTAGCATTCCAGGCTCCCACAAGACACGTCGATGCTTAGTATAAACTCCATTGCTTATACAAACTGTCCAGCCACGCTGAATCACACTTAGCAGTTAGCTAGTATCTAGGAATCAAGCTTCTGAATGCCAACCAAGGGCCAGCCTCTCAAGCAGCCTGCCCAAAGGTAGCAGTCCCAGGCTTTCTGTATTAACTCTTCTCAGCACAACACATAATCCCCTAAAGATTCTATCTCTGGCTCCTGGAAAATGAGCTGCTGCTGATCAGTGCTCCCATGCTTACACTTCTATATCTCACAGTATTTCCTACATTGAAGTGCCATTTCCAACACACTTAAACTTCCCTCTCAAATTGCCCCCTGAATACTCTTTTTCTATGGAACTTGGAAAACTGAAAGCACTTCTGAGTTTGTTGAAAATAATGGATCATTAGGACTCTTTCCTGCTTAGCTTAAGGTCTTTATAGCTCATCTTCCCTTGCACGATTTCCCTTCCTGAATAATTACCTGACTCAGTTCAAATACCCTCTTCTCTTCCTGAACAATTCAGTGCTAATATCATCAAGTAAGTAATTCATCACTCTTTTGCCAGGTTTAGTAGTGAGCCTGTGTGTCAGTGTGAGGTGGACAGGATCTTCCTTGGGAGCAGTTTCTGCCTTACTATGTCACTTTATTCTCATTCGGATTTCTCTTGTATGTGGCTATAACGAAACAAAGCACATTTTTTCATTTTTTCTTTACATCAGTTGTAGAAATTAAAGGAGGAGAAGGAAAGTCTTTTCTAACTCCCTTCTGGCTCTCTGACTTCACAATTTCTGTTTCCATGCAAGCAACAACTGTTTCCCCTACAGTATCTTCACATCAACCATTATCCAAACTTCTCTTTCCATATTTTAGATGTCTTAAATATATGTATTTAAAGTATGCTTTATTTACATAATTCCTTCTGCCTCCCTTATTCTGAAATCATTTGCTAAAATAAAAAAGCTGCTGTTTCTAAAATCTGTTATTTAAAAACAATTTATATTTCAAAACAAAATAAAAATTGGATACCCCATAGTGTATATATACCATAATTTCTTTATCCAGTCACTAGTTGATGGACATCTGGGGATTGATTCCATTTCTAAGCTATTGTGAATTATGCTGCAATGAACATGGGGGTACAGATATCTCTTTCATATATTGATCTCTTTTGGTTTGGGTGAATTCCCAGGAGTGGGATGGCTGGATCATATAGTAAGTCTAATAGAATACCTAAAATATAATGATTCTGAGTGATATAGTCATTTGGAGAATGGATGATTGTTTATAGCTCTCGTCTCTTCCATTGAAGAACAATCTTTAGTTTTATTTTGTTTTCTTTCTCCTCATACTATTTGCTGAACTCCTCTACTTAGAGTAGGGCCAACTATAAGATCAGTAATTTAATTCATAAAAGATCATCATAAAAATTAAAAATGGGGGGAGGGGCCGGTGCCATGGCTCACTTGGTTAATCCTCTGCCTGCGGTGTCGGTATCCCAAATGGGTGCAGGTTCTAATCCCGGTTGCTCCACTTCCAGTCTAGCTCTCTGCTGTGGCCCAGGAAGGCAGTGGAGGATAGCCCAAGTGCTTGGGCCCCTGAACCCGATGGGAGACCAGGAAGAAGCACCTGGCTTTGGATTGGCACAGTGCCGGCCATAGCAGCCATTTGGGGAGTGAACCAACGGAAGGAAGACCTTTCTCTCTGTCTCTCTCTCTCACTGTCTATAACTCTACCTGTCAAATTAAAAAAAAAAATTAAGAATGGGAATCCAAGAGGGAGAGGGGGCAAGGGTTGGAATGTGGGTGGGAGGGAGGTGAGGCACCACTTTGTTCCTAAATCTGTATATATGAAATACATGAAACTTGTATAATTTAAACAAAAACAAAAACAAACAAAAAAAGAATTGGACTCCCATAGAAGAAGAGCCTCAGTAGCAGTAAGTTAATCAGCATCCCAAGGGTGTTGCTCTCCCCAGATCTCTAGTCACAGAACTCTTTAAAGTCAGTGGGAGTCCTGCCCCCAAGAAAGGTTTCACACAAGGGGGAAAGAATAAGTTTTGAAACATAAATAAGCAGAACAAACTCTAATAAGCTCTTTCAATGAGTATTTACCTGAGGGACTAGAACAGCTGCAAACTAAAAACCTGTTTTATAACCCTCTATTAAATAATTTTCTTTATTTAAATTAAAATCCAATGCAAACTAAGTCATCAACAAATAAGATTTACACAGTATCATTGTCTAAAAGTAGGATAATACAGGGATCTTCTATTAATCAAATATTTTTAAGCATTGTGTTTCATTTTAAAATCATTTAAAATGAGTGCTTTATTAAAGCCAACCACATAATTGTGTATAGAAATAATGAAGTAAATACACTTGGTGTTTCAAAGTGGCTTGTTAAAACAAACCAAGTAGTTTGAAAGAAAGTAAACAAACAAATTAATTGCCAATTTTCTCACAGAATGTGGCTTCTTAAATGATGAAAACCTGGTAAGATTTCTTCAAGAATTTCAATGGCCATAAACTATCTGGAAGTAATTTATCTTCTTTGGGATTGTTAGGACCATATGCAGGAATATGCTGCACTCCAGCTTTGGAAAAACAAGGCTTCTTCTCTCAGAACTCTTGCTGCTTCTTTCTCATTTGCAGTCACAATTCTCATTTATGGCACTAGAATTATTTCATAGCAATTAATCCCAAAGTGATAAATATGATAATGAGTCCAAGAGGCAAATTTATATGTTTCCTATTTCCCTTTTCAATTCCTCAAAGAATCAAACACTTAGGGGAAATGTTCTGATGTGAAACTCATAAGCAAGATTATTTTGGGATTAAAAGAGATCCCATGCACTCTCCATCTCCCAGATATCCCTCAGGGTAGGACGATCTTGAATAACTTTGGTCATTGGAATATCCAACTTAGCACTTTGTAATTGTCACTGACCAATAACAATGTATTAAAGACTGATTTTTCGGAGCCAGTGCTGTGGCTCACTTGGTTAATCCTCTGCCTTGAGGCGACGGTATCCCATATGGGTGCTGGGTTCTGGTCCCAGTCGCTCCTCTTCCAGTCCAGCTCTCTGCTGTGGCCCGGGAGTGCAGTGGAGGATGGCCCAAGTGCTTGGGCCCTGCACCTCCATGGGAGACCAGGAGGAAGCACCTGGCTCCTGGCTTCGGATCGGTGCAGCACGCCGGCCGTGGTGGCCATTTGGAGGATGAACCAACCAACGGAAGGAAGACCTTTCTCTCTGTCTCTCTTTCTCACCATCTAACTCTATCTGTCAACAACAACAACAAAAAGACTGATTTTTCCTTTCCAATTTCCCTCTGCTTTCTTAGGGCAAAGAGAGAACAAATCCATCATAACTCACAAAACCAATAAGAGCAATATAATGATCTTATAAACAGCTCTACTGAAGTATAATAGATATATAAAGAATTGTATATGTTTGAAGTGTACAATCTGATAAGATTGGGCATATGCAAACACTTGTGAAATGCAACTGAACTCTTCCATAATGAAAGCCATCCCATAAGACAGAATGCAGGCTGGTTAGACAGAATGCATGATGGTTACATGTGTTACAGTATTTCCACATTTTTAAGCCTTACAAAGTTCAAATCACATAGAATGTGATGGATTATCAGAACAGAATTATGGGGATTTGGAAAGTTGAATCCATTTAATTCTATAAAATATTTTTTATTTTATCTGTATGAAGAATAAACTATCTAAACACTGGTGAAGAATAAACTACCTCAACATTGGTTATTTTTGTTGTTGTTGTTGACAGGTAGAGTTAGACAGTGAGAGAGAGAGAGAGAGAAAGAGAAAGGTCTTCCTTTTACGTTAGTTCCCCCCACAAGTGGCCGCTGTGGCCGGCGTGTTGCACCGATCCGAAGCCAGGAGCCAGGTGCTTCCTCCTGGTCTCCCATGCAGGATCAGGGCCCAAAGACCTAGACCATCCTCCACTGCACTCCCTGGCCACAGCAGAGAGCTGGACTGAAAGAGGACCAACCTGGACAGAATCCAGTGGCCCAACCGGGACTAGAACCTGGGGTGCCTGTGCCGCAGGCGGAGGATTAGCCTAGTGAGCTGTGGTGCCGGCCAACATCGGTTATTTTTGAGAGGAACTATTTCAGCTCTAAAACCTTAAAATGTAAAGATTTTCTGAAGAGGACTTTGACAATTCTAATAAATGAAAAAAAAAAGTTTAGTTCTGGTTACCAACTTATCATTTTAATGGTGGCCCCAAGAAAGATGCAGAATCATTGTTATTTCCCTGATGAGCATATTTTAGGAGGGATACTGTGAGAATTTTGAAATCTCAAATGTGAGGGCATACCAAAATGTTCATGAAAAATGGAATTAAAAGATAAAATTTATCTTGATGCAACAATTTTTGAAATGTATGCATAGTTTTTTTCATAACATTCATTTTCCATGAACAGGTTGAAGACCTCTCCTTTGACTTAAGCATTTAACTAGTCTTAGCTGTACTGTGGGTTATACATGATGCCACTGTCCTACTAGCATATCACTGTTTCTGTGGAGAACCAAGACAAAAAGAAAAGGAAAAAAAAAGAGAGCTTATACATCTGGCAATGAATAAAAAATACAAATAAAAATTTCCTTTGAATAAAAATAAACTATACATATTTTACAGAATCATAGATTTGTGGAATATTTGCAATTTGTGATAAATTATTTTAATGTTGACATTTGCTTCATATTTAGAAGTGTAAACAAATGTGGGGCTTTAAATGTAAAATGTTTAAATTTAAAATGTAAAATGTTGAACTGGCTGGATTTCAATCAAGATTTAATACAAATTGTACAAGAAATGTACTTAGCAGCAGCATGCAAAGAAAACCTACATAAGGCATGCAAAAATGCAGTAAATTCAAAACACATAATATAATTTAAAATGGGAAAATGACCTGAACAGATATTTAAAAAGCTACATAAATGGCCAAAATCATTTGAAAAAAAGTTCAATATCACTAATCATCAGGGAAATGGAAAGAAAAATCACAATGAAATATCATATTATCCCAGTTAGAATGATGATAATCAAAAAGAGGACAAGGAGAGTGGGAAACATTACAGTCATTATGGAGAACAGTATGAATGTCTCTGAAAACACTCAGTTGGCCATGTAATCCAGTGATCTCACTACTGTGTATATTTCCAAAGGAAGTGAACTCCATACTAAAGAAATCTCTGTATCCTTATTGTAACACTATTCAGGATAGCCAAAATATTAAATTAACTTTAGGGTGCATGCATTGATGTATGATTAAAGAAAAAGGCGGGGCCAGAATTGTGGTGCAGTGGGTTAAGCCACCTCCTGCAATACTGGCATCTCATATGGGCACTGGTTCAATTCCTAGCTGCTCCACTTATGATCCAGCCCCCTGCTAATGTGCCTGAGAAAGCACCAGTGGATGACCCAAGTGCTTCAGCCCTTGTGCCCATGTGGAAAATCCAGAAGAGCTTCCTGGCTTTGGCCTGGCTCAGTCCCAGCTATTACTGCCATCTGGGGAGTGAACCAGCAGGTGGAAGATTCTCTCTCCCTCTCTCTCTCCCCCCCCCCCCCACACACACCTTTCAAATAAATAAATCTTTAACAAAAACAATGGGATATTTTCAGCAGTGTAAAAAAAAACAGTAAAATTCTTCTATTTCTAGCAACACTGGTAGAACTGAATGGCATTATGTGGAGTGAAACAAGTCGGATGAATACCATATATACTCACTTATAGGTGGAAAGAAAAAGTTGATCTTAGGTAAGTAGGGAGTAGAATACTGGATACAAAACCCTTGGAAGGGCTGGGGGAAGACAATGGTTAACAGGTATGGGGTACAATTGGGTACAAGAAACAACTACTAATGGTACCTTGACCCCAGTTACCCTGACCAAATCATTACAGATTATATGGATCCCATAAATATGTACTACATGACACTTAAAATTTTATTAAAATATTTTAAAGATCTAATGCACATAATTTCAATGTCAGAGGAGAAAAGCCCAACAGAAACAAAAACGCACCCTCCTGCTCTATTAATGGATCAGGCAGAAATCTTAAGTTTTTGAGAAAATACAGCCACAGTAACTAGTCATTGGTAACTTCCTTTGCATGACATGGGGTAAAGTTCACCACGATGGGTGCCATTGCCCCCTCCTAGTTCCTTCCCTAACCTGTGTGCCCTTCTGACTCCCTAAGTAAGGCCCTGGTTTAAGAATCTCTTCTCCCTCTCCTGGCTACCAGACATGCACAGTTCACCCCACCCAAGTGCCTTTGGTAGTCACAAGTAGTAAAAAGGAGACACCGTTCCATGGATGAGAACAGGGACAGCCCACTGTCTTATGTGCACCCGAGTGTACTTCTGGACACCTTCATTAATAAAAGGTCATACATCACTAAGAAAAAAAAAGTTATGCATAAACAGGTCCCAAGGATCAAGTTAGTTATAAGAAATTTATCTTATTTGAAACATAGCACCTAGATACTTAATTAACTAATTAATTTAAAGGGAGGGAGAGGGAAGGAGGAAGACAAAAAGGGGCTCTCCTACCTCTCGGTTCATCCTCAAATACCTGCAATGGCTGGGGATAGGCCAGAGGCCATCACAGGAATTCAATCCAGGCCTCTGACTTGGGTAGCAGGAACCCAACAACTTTAGCCATCATGTGCTGCCTCCCAATGTGCACACTAGGAGGAAGCCAGAATCAAGAGCTACAGTTAAGACTTGAAGCCAGGCGCTTACATATAGACGGTTGGTGTTCTACCCAGTGTCTTAAACACTTAGCTAAATGCTTATCCTATATATTTAAATTTCTGTCTCTGGGATGCTGGCATACCTGGCTCAGATATGGTGTGGACATATGCAAGTGCTCCCCTTCTGGCCAAAGCCCTCACAGAGCTGTGTTATAGGGGTCAGTGTGAGATTATGCAGGGCTCTGAACAAATTTATCACCAGTACTGAAAACAATAAATTGGCATAAACTACTATTGTATAAGATGGTGTATACATGGGGGAGGGAGGTAAAAGAATATCTGATTTGGGGTCAAAAGGCCTGGGAGGAAGTCAGAGTCTACCACTTAAGTATGACATATAATGCTGGAAAATCATTTAAACTCCTCAAAGTTTTTATTATGTACTTATTTGAAAGGCAAAGAGAGAGAGAGAGAAAAAAAAAAAAAGAGATCTGATCTACTGGGCCTGACATCGTAGGACAGCTGGCTAAACTGCCACCTACAATGCTGGTATCCCATATGAGCACCAGTTTGAGTCCCTATTTCTGTTCCAGCTCCCTGCTAATGCTCCCAGGAAAGCAGTGGATGATGGCAGGAGTGACTGGGCCCCTACAGTTCACAAGGGAGGCCCAGATGGAGTTCCTGGCGCCTTGTTTTGGCCTGTCCCAGTATTAACTGTTGCAGCTTTATAGGGAGTAAACCAGAAGATCTCTCTCTCTCTCTCTCTCTCTCTCTCTCTCTCTCTCCCTCTCCCTCTCCCTCTCCCTCTCCCTCTCCCTCTCCCTCCCTCCTTCCCTCCCTCTTTAAAAGGCAGATAGAGAAACACACGCAAACATACACATAGAGAGGCTGATCTGATGTGTTATTCTCCTAAATGTCCACAACAGACAGGGCTAGGCCAAGCCAAAATCAGGAGGTCGGAACTCAATATGGGTGGCAGACACCCAACTATTTGAGCTGTCTCTTACTGCCTCCCAGAGTTCACATTATTAGGAAGCTAGAATTAGAAGCAGAGCCTAAACTGGAACCCAGGCACTATAATATGGCATCCAAGCATTCCAAATGTCAACTAATATGTCAAATGCCCATCCCTAGTTTAACCTCCTTATGTTTCTTTTTGGGAAAAAATACATATAATAATAAACACCTTACCAAGCTGCTTTAGAATCAACTGTAGTAAGTACATTGAGAATGCCCTTTTCATAGAGGGATATGAATGTGGATCACTTATTATTATTTTTCCCATTGTACAACTTGGTAGTAAATCAGCTGGATTCTCTGCAAATCTTTTGGAGAGTCACAATAATAATCTATAACTGAAAATTTTGCATGTTAAGTATTGAGAAAATTCATTCACTCATTCAAAAATATTCACTACTGTGATATATTCTACTATCTGCAAACTATAATGGCAGATATTCATACTGCAGACATAAAAGATAAATGCCTTACTTCAAACAGGTTCTAGGGTATTGGCTAAGAAACTGGAAGCCAAACTCAAATCTCACCCAAGCATGTGGAGTCTCTGAATCATGTGTCATTTTGAAGAGCACAGGCAATGGATTCTGGGGGATACAACTCCTGAGCTGAGTAGTGATGACTGTAGGAGCATAGTGCAACCCATTTCTGAAAAGGGAACAAAAGCAATTCATTGTAGGAAGACTAGCCTTTCCAAGAAATGGTTCTAGATCAAACTGGATACACATCGGCAGAAAAAGGAAGGACCTTGACCTAAACCTCAAAATAGACCACAGACTCAATTTTAAAATTGAAATCTATGAAACATTTAGAAAGAAAGAAAAATATTTGGGACTTAGAGCTAGGAATTTTTAGACTTGAATCCAAAAACATGGTCCTGCACCCCACGGGGAGACCAGGAAAAGCACCTGGCTCCTGGCTCCTGCCATCGGATGAGCGCGGTGCACCGGACGCAGCGTGCTGGCCGCGGTGGCCATTGGAGGGTGAACCAACGGCAAAAGGAAGACCTTTCTCTCTGTCTCTCTCTCTCACTGTCCACTCTGCCTGTAAAAAAAAAAAAAAAAAAAAAAAAAAATTTATCAATGAGACCTCAATAGAACTAAAATCATTCATTTCACAAAAGAGTCTGTAAACTGGATTAGAACATAATCTACAGACTAGGAGAACATACTTTCAAACAACATGACTGACATATGGCAGTTATTTAAAAATATATGAAGAACTGTGAAATGTCAACAGTAAAAAGACCAATCTAAGTAAAAATGCAAAAAGACAAGGAACAGGGATTTTACAAAGAATCAGTATATATGTAGGGAAACAAGGGTATTTCAAGCAATTTGTGGAAAATCAAATTCAAATATACCTTTATTTTAATGCAAAAGTGAAATTCAGTTATTTTCATAATACGTACTTTCTATAAGCTTTATGAAGAACTCTACGACACAGTTAAAAATATGATCAGGAAAATTAGCAATTAGAGAAACACAAATTCAAAAAAATGAAGTATCTCCGCTGTCAAAGAGAAAACTGAACAGACATTAGTTACAGCAGTAAGGTCAGACTTTAACAAATCAGTGATAAACCACTGCAAAAGGGGAAAGAGTCTGACATGAACTGAACTCAAGTTCAATTTGTACAGAGGTGACTGGGCATTTTAAAGGGAGAACAAGGAGACTAGGGAGGTGGGGTAGTGGAGGCACAGTAGTTAGGACAGTGGAAGATTACAGAAATTGAGAAGGTAGATTTGTCTATGTGGAACTCATCTGGATTTGTCCCTGGTGCTTATCAAAGGTAGGCCCCCTGCATTCCCTCACAGGTTGGGAGATAGGGTCCCTATCTTCCCTTGTTGGCTCGAGGAAACATATTTTCTTTTGGCAGTCTTGAGTTTTCACAGGTAAGGCAGTCTCCAAAGGTTATATACTGCATGACTCCTTTTAGATACCATTATTGAATTGATAAATTGTGGAGAAGGGGAACAGATTAGTGGTTCACAGAAGTTACTAAAGGGGGAGGGAGAAAGGCTGTAAAAGGGGATGCTTGTGATGGAAACGCTCTGTGTGTTTGTGATGGTGGTTACACAAATGTACATGTGCAATAGAATTGTACTGAACTAAATATGAATTTAAAAATCAGTGTCAAACTAGGAAATCTGAGTAAATTCTTGTTGAAACCTAAATACCAATGTGATGTTACTAGGCAGGTGGTTTGGGAAGTGATTAGGGTATGAGAGTCATGATGAGGCTTAGTGCCTGTATTGTGGTGCAGAGGGTTAAACCACCACCCACAACTCAGCACCCAAACCAGCAGTTGTTTGCATCCTAGCACCTGAAGGTGGTCCCGATACTTGGGCCTCTGCCACCTATGTGAGAGACACAGGTGGACTTCCAGGCTCCTTTGGCCTGGCTCAACCCCAGCTGTTGTGGCTATTTGGATGAGTGGGGGGATCCAGTAGATTGAGGATCACATTATGTCTCTCCTCTTCTCTCTCTGTAACTCTGCCTTTCAAATAAAATACATTTTTTTAAAAAAATAAAAGGCCAAGTGATCTGTCTTCTCTTTCCATCATGTGAGACAAAGCAGGAAGGCGCCATCCATACACCAGAAAAACCAGGTTATCATCAAAGACTCAACCTGAAGCTCCTTAATCTTGGATTTCCCAGTGTTTGGAGCAATGAGAAATGCATGCAATGAGAAATGTTGTTTACAAACTGCCGAGTTTTATGGTATTTTGTTATAGCAGTTTGAAGGAATTAGCAGAGAACATTCCCTGGTTGTGATTTTATATTTCAATATGCAAGCTATTATCTTTGGGGACAGTGAGGTAACAGGTATTAGGAATTGCTGTTATTTCTCACAATTGCATGAGACTCTATAATTATCTAAAATCATTGTTAGAAAATCACTCTAGGTATGGTTTGAGGATAAATTGGGAATGAGAGTGGAATGCATAGACTTACTGGGTCACTGTCCAGGTTGTGCATTTGCTGGGGAGAAATAGTGAAGGCAGTATGACCACTAGGCTTCTCTCTTGAATTTCACTGATCAGAATAGGAGTAGATGATTGAGAACAGAGGTGAAGAATTCAAGTTTAATCTCGCTAATTTTGTTTTCCATATAATCAATCAGGCAGACTGCATAAAATTAGAAGAGGAAAGAACAGGAAATCTTGGGCAAGGGAGGCATTTATAGTGCCCTGCTTGATTTTGTATACCTATTCTTCATTGATTTCAACTTGTGAATAAATATCAAAATATCAGCATCATGTGTGTAACAGGACAAGTTGACTTTTTTAATTCAGAGGAAGAGTAAACATACGAAAATATGCGTGGGAATCCAAATACATAAAGGCTGACTAAACTGAATCACGATACCATTAACATCGAGTGCCCGTCACGTGCCAAGTACTATGATGGTGTTCAGAGGTACTATTACTACGGGGTAGCCCTGTGGAGCCTTGGTCTAGTTTCTTATCTGTGCACAAGAAAGGATTCAAGAGCCATAGATAAAGGTGAGCTGGGGGTAAGATTAGCAAAGCAAAAGTACTCAGGGAGGGGTGCTTGCCAGATGGGTTGGGAGAGAGGAAGCGAGTTCAGGGTCATCCTTTCATATGACTTGCGGGCCTAGGGAGTGGTGTCTGAGGCAAGGCACAATTGTTCAAAGACAGTGGAGATTGGGGTGAGGCTTGGGTACAGCCTACCACTTTGTCCTTTTTTTGTGTTAATCTTGGAAGTTCCGGGATATCAGGTGCATGATAGGAGTGGGAGTGTTGGCCACGTTGACTGATGCTTTGTTATTATGATGAACTCAAGGTCACGGGGAGGGGGGCAGAGGGACACAGTATGCAGCGTGTTGGGTATTTGTAATTGGTGCCAGGTCTTCAGCAGCTTCAGCTGGCGGGAGGAGGAGGAGTTTCTGGTGGTGCATTTAGGGTTGTTAACTCAGGTGAGGCCATTTCACAGGTGCTAGCTGCCTCCCTGCCTACATCACTGTTATCCAGTTCAATCACCACAAGAAACCTAAACAGATGGCTTATCTATAATTTCTAATCACTGGAATTTAGTAATTGGCCAGATTAAGCAATTATCAGTAAAAAATTTTTCTTGGGTTGCAATTTGAACCTAGATGTGTTGAAGTTTCAAGTCCGTATTTTTTTTTCCCTTAAACAAGATGGGATGTCAGAGAACAGATCACAATTTCATCCTGAAAATTGTAGATGCTCTCCTCTTATTCGAGGCTCTTTGTGGAGTTAAACTCTGACTTTTACATTTGTAACAGTTTAGTTTCCTAAAGGGAAGTTTTAAAAGCTCTCTTTAGGTTACTTGCTCCATCCTGACAGACATTCAGTGAATATCCAGGGATCTCCATTCTCTGGGTGCCATGCCCAGCCCTTGCCACCGTGTCATCGTCTGGATAAGGAAGGGGTTAATTTTAATGTTAACTGGCAAACAAGAAACATGTTTGTGTGTTTTCAGGTGTGCGTGCTATACAGTGTCATTAACAAGCATCTTCACCTAATACAAGTAGATAAACAGCAGATGCTGTCAATTCCATGTCCTCAAAATCACACGGTGCAGTAGCTCCGACTTCATTAACACAGGATTTCTTAAACCGTTACACCTGTAAACCGACACACACCACTTTTTCACCACCACAGAACATCTGTGCATTATTAGGTTTATTTTTCCCCTTCTGTAGCAGTTTTCTATATTCTGTTATTTAGTTCACATATTTCATTTCGGCTATCCCATTTCAGATAGTTCAGGTGCACACATAATGCCTCTAATCTGGAGGGCTGGGAAGTCGATTTCTGTTCAGCACATTTCAGTATTCTTACTTTGCAAAGCAAGGGCAGTCAAACCCAAGCCATGCGAAGTAATTTTCAGGTAGGAATTAGGCTCCTCTTCTTAATCCATATAGATGAAGCCTCACTTCTCCCCAATGATCTTAACAGTGTGATAATGATGATTCAGTAACCTGGACTTAATTTTCAAAGGGATTTCAAAGGGAAGCGCCACCTCTCCTACCACGCGCATCTAACATGCAGACTGGAGTCTGGCTGGCATATCTCGCCTAAACACCACAAAGGTGTGTGTGTGGCGGCGGGGCATCTGAGGATGTTTATGGGATCCGCTTCTCTTTTTGGATCAGTTAATTCTGTTCCTTCACCTTTCCAAAGCATCTTAGATGTCGATTTAACTTCTCGCCGTTCACGCCATCTAGTGGTTATGCACGTTATGGGTCTGGTTTTAAGGAACATGCCTAATAGGGGGTGGGGGGTGGGTTCTTGGTAAAACAAAACGGTTGTCCGCGACAATTTTCCCGTCTCCCTGCATATCACGTACCCCTCACACGGACACCTGTCACTCACTACCTTAGCCGTTTCAGATTTGCGCAGAGCTCCGCAGACAGGAAGCCGGGGGGTGCGGGGGTGGGGGCGCACAACCCGGGAGACGCACTCCCCTGGGCGCTAGCGTTCCGAAAAGGTCTCCAAAAGCCTGCAGTCGTTCGCGAAGGAGGAGAATCGGAGTTGAGGCGAGACCCAGACCGAGGAGCCTGCCTGACTTTTCAGCAAGTTGGACAGATGACATTCTGAACCCCCGCAACGTTACCATCTGGTTTGAAAAAATATATATACATGTACAGAGCGAGAAAAAGAGGAAAAGGCACTTAAAAATTCCGCCGCGGGGCTCTGCAGGTCTCGCCACCCCGGCGTCCCCAGAAGACAACCAATTCGTGCGCGTTCCGCTCCGCTCGCCCTCCTGGCCGGCGTCTCTGGCTCCCTTTTCCCCCCCGTTTCCCACGCTCGCCTGGAACCGGGACTCGGGAGGCAGACGCGAGGCACCGGTCCCCTTCCTCCTCGGCTCCACCAGAGCGCCGCAGCCGAGCGCGTGGAGCTTCCCTTTGTTCGCCCGAGGCGCGCTCTCCTCCCCCGGCAGATCCACCTGGATGCTCTCCCTCGGTGACATTTTGCGCCGGGGCTGGTGGGTGGCTGGGGTGGAGCAAGAGGGAGCCCGGGGGGGCGGGGGCGGAGAAAGGTCAAGCTGAGGCAAAGGCAGGAGACGCCTCTCCTAACCTGCGTGGCGGGGCGCGCGCGCCGTTATTTATTTATTTCCCCCTCATTTATTGATCGCACCAGCAGAGCGGCGCGAGGAGCTCGGGGAGATGCAGGACCACCCACGGGCGGGGAAGCAGCGAGCAGCCCTCCCGCGCCCCCGCGCTGCCGAGCGCCTCCTGCCTCCGCGCTCGGACGAGAGCCCGCGCCGGCCCCGGCCCGGGCCCCGCCGCGCCGCCGCCCGCCCGGCAGCCCCGCAGCCCCGGCGCCCCGCAGCCCTGCACCGCGCCGGCTCGGCCCCGGCGACTGCGGCCGCGCAGTAAGTTGGCAGGAGCCAGTGCCCTGGGTTCTCGCCTCCCCAGCACCTTTTGAACTTGTTGCTGCTGCTCGGCTCGCCTGCGCCTGGCTTTTGGAAGGTGAAAAGGAGGAGGGAGGCGCGGAGGGATGGGGGAAGGGGGAGAAGAGCTCGCTTGAGCTTTACTGACGCTCCCTCGGCGCCTCGGATTCGGCTGCTCGTGAAGCTGCCTTCTGCCCCTTATTATTTTTTTTTTTTCCCTTTTCGGGTGCACGGCGAGGAGAAAGTCTCTGTGCAACTCAGCCCCAGCGCGCACTTTGCCAGGTCGCTACCGCGGGCGAGGCGCGTGGGGCGCCCAGGCAGATGCTGCTGCCGCCAAGGCGGCGGCGGCTGCCTGCTCCTGGGCTCTGCGACTGCCACCCTGCACCTGAGCTCAACTTGGAGCGCGAGGGACGAAGGGGCGATTGGGCGACGGCTTGTGGCAGACTCAGAGGGCGTTTGTAGACGTGAGGGGGTGGGGGGAGGAGGCGCTCCATTCACGTCCCGCACCGTGCCCGCGGCGCGTCACCTCCATCTCTGCAAATACCGGCGGGAGTCGAGTCGGCGACCGGACTCCCCCAGAGAGAGGCGCGGGGCAGCGGCTGGCTGTGCGGGCATCTCGGAAGCCACAACAGGTCGCCTTTTGGAGAGTCCTTTGGCGGGAAGGGCTGCTTGGACAGGGAAGGTGTGAATGAGCTAAACGGAAAGGTGGAAGGGTTGTTCCCTGACTCCTCAGAATAGCACTGGCTGACTTTGCCTTCTCTGCCCTACACCCCACCTGCTGGTCTCACATCGTGTCAGGGGGAGACATCAGAGACACCTGTTTGGAGAAGCGGCTGCATTTTAAATCACCTGTGCGGCGGGGCGGCCCGGCCCAGCTGCTGGAAGAGGCGTGATCAGTTCTGTCGGGGTGTGTGTTGCCTGGTTCTTATTCCAAGCACCTGTCTTCAAGAGGAACTTGGCCTCTGTGGACTGCGACTTCCCGCGGAGCCCCACCTTGGAGTAGGAGTGAGACAGACTTTGTTGGACTTGAGGAAGTTGGTTCCTTGTGGCTACTTGGACTCAGCCTCGCTAGGAACCCACCTGCCCCACTCCCGGCGCCATGGCAGCAGGCGTGGCGGCCTGGCTGCCCTTTGCAAGGGCAGCGGCCATTGGGTGGATGCCTGTGGCCTCCGGGCCCATGCCCGCTCCCCCGAGGCAAGAGAGGAAAAGGACTCAGGATGCCCTCATCGTGCTGAACGTGAGTGGCACGCGTTTCCAGACGTGGCAGGACACCCTGGAGCGCTACCCAGACACCTTGCTGGGCAGCTCCGAGAGGGACTTCTTCTACCACCCAGAGACTCAGCAGTATTTCTTTGACCGTGACCCAGACATCTTCCGTCACATCCTGAATTTCTACCGCACGGGGAAGCTCCACTACCCCCGCCACGAGTGCATCTCTGCTTACGACGAAGAGCTGGCCTTCTTTGGCCTCATCCCAGAGATCATCGGCGACTGCTGTTACGAGGAGTACAAGGACCGCCGGCGCGAGAACGCCGAGCGCCTGCAGGATGACGCCGACACCGACAACACCTGCGAGAGCGCGCTGCCCACGATGACGGCGCGGCAGAGGGTCTGGCGCGCCTTCGAGAACCCGCACACCAGCACCATGGCCCTGGTGTTCTACTACGTGACGGGGTTCTTCATCGCCGTCTCAGTCATCGCCAACGTGGTAGAGACCGTGCCCTGTGGGTCCAGCCCAGGTCACATTAAGGAGCTGCCCTGTGGGGAGCGCTATGCGGTGGCCTTCTTCTGCCTGGACACGGCCTGCGTCATGATCTTCACCGTCGAGTACTTGCTGCGCCTGGCCGCGGCACCCAGTCGTTACCGCTTTGTGCGTAGCGTCATGAGCATCATCGACGTGGTGGCCATCCTGCCCTACTACATTGGGCTGGTGATGACGGACAATGAGGATGTCAGTGGAGCCTTCGTCACGCTCCGCGTCTTCCGTGTCTTCAGGATCTTTAAGTTTTCCCGCCACTCCCAGGGCCTGCGCATTCTAGGTTACACTCTGAAGAGCTGTGCCTCGGAGCTGGGCTTCTTGCTCTTCTCGCTCACCATGGCCATCATTATCTTTGCTACAGTGATGTTCTACGCAGAGAAAGGGTCTTCGGCCAGTAAGTTCACCAGCATCCCTGCAGCCTTCTGGTATACCATCGTCACCATGACGACACTGGGGTAGGTGCCATCAAGGAAAATGGGGTAGAGGTTGGCTGGGGGTGAGTGAGTGTAGGCCGTAAGGTACCATGATAATTCAGATAATCGAGCAACTTTTTTTTTCCCTAAATGCGTCTGGGAGAACATGATCTAGTTGGTTTGGGAAATCACCTTTGATATGCGAAATGGGTATGGTACCCAAATGGAAGTACCAGGGAGTGCTGGTAAATGTAAAGTATTATGCCGGAAGGTGATAAAGCAATTTTAGATTTGCTCAATATAAGAAAATATTAACATATGTGTGGATCAATAGATATAATTACAAACAAAACCCGTGCTGATGAAGAGATGCATCTATACAGGTATGTTGAAATGTCTACAAAGTGCTTCGTTGCTTCCAAATGAACAGTTTCCATGTATGTGTGAAGTATTTTCTTAGGAATACATACTTATGACATTTTCCTTCTAAGACTCTTCGTTCTTATTTTACAACATTATAAAGCATAGATTATAGCTGTTATTATCAAAAGATTATTTTTTTATGGCTGGTAAGTTATGCAGTATCTTTTTGAGTGTCAAAAGTGATCAACTTTATAAACTGAAGTAGAATAATATTTGCAACATAATAACACTAAGCTTATTGTTTCAAGAAGCAAATTACTGTCATCTACACAGTACTTTTTAGAACTTATAGATACCCTTAGACATTGAATTCATTGAATATACATAGAAGACCGTGTAACATCTAGTGAAATTGATGGTCACCAACATCGAGTTGCATTGTAGAACGTTGGGTCCTCATTCCCTGCTAGAATTTTTTCCCCATTACTTCATGGGGTAAATGGGGTTTTGCAATCAAAGAAACATTTTGAGTTCATTTTTTTTTTAAATAGACTTTTAGAGCTGGCATTTTTTAAGGTGTTAGAAAAAAAAATAGTGTCAAGTGATTAATGATGGTAATCAAAGTACAGAAGATTAGCAGCATTTTACATATAAGATAATCTAGTAAAGTAAAATGATTAGAGCTTTTTACTTTTATGAGTTTTTACATAAACCAGGAAGTGTTGGTGCCCTTTCTTCAGTTTTATGTTACTTTTCTTGCATGTGTAATCAGTCCAATAAGGATTTGGTAATGGCTATTAGAGTTAATCCCAAGGCTGCTTTTTAAGTTTTGTGTTTCTAATTTACTTGGCTTCTTAAAATGACACTGTGGTTCAAATCAGTTTTATTAAAGGTATTATGTTGAGTAGAATTTCTCTTGTCCTATGACTGAGTAATGGAAAATTTTTATGTGAAGGATATTTTGGCAAAGTTAATTAAGAAATTATGGTAAAGTAAATATAATGACTTACAGTCTTGATGCAGTGGCGTTTATGTTTGTGAAGACCTGGCTCATTTTTAAAAAATGATTTTGTGCAAATCTATATCCTGCTTGTGTTTCCCTTTGATCCTGCTGGTAATTTAGTGATATATTATGAAGAGCATGCAAATACCTCAAGTGCAGAAGCACATTCCTTCTCAAAGAGGTTTTTCTGTTTTTCTGTCTTTTAAGTGGAAAATCCTTAATGAAAGTTGGGTAATGAATATCACTGTAATGATTTGAAATTAAAAGTACACTTGAATGAAAAACTGGATTCTATGTTAAGATTCAAAGAAGATTTCAGTAGACTTTCAAGATTTTGGTTTATACGGCAGCACTTTTCATGAAGTCTCAGTGGATCATTTTATTACTATATACTGTCTATAGACGTTGTTATAATGAGTGTTAGTGAGATGCTAATTTCATTCACCTAAATGCTATGTTCTAGATCTAAAATGGTAGTACTATTGAAAAATTAGTTTCCTGAAATGATTTTTCCATTTTGATATTATCTTGCCATTTTTTTTTGTTTTCAGGGAAAAAAAGGGAAAATATTAAGCCATTAATGACAGTGTTTTTTATATAGCTAGAATGCTTATAGTCATCCACTTTTTGAAAGCTGTAAGAAACTGAGTCATAATGCCTGAGTAAAACCTGTGCAAGCAGATTTAGTTCACATGTCCCATAGGTAAATGGATTAGGAGGATTAAATACACAAACTTTCTCAGAAGTCTGGAGCAAATGTGAGTTAGTTTAAGACATGTTTCACTGAAGTTGAACTTTTTAGTTTTCAGATAATTGAGCTAATTAATCCTGGTAGAATATAGCGGTCATTCTTGTAAGATGTAGAAATGTCAGTGCAACCAAAATGAGAATGTACATGGATATTAATGCATATGCTTTGTAATATAACCAAGTTTCTTGGGAAAATATTTTTAGAGTCAGAATATATTTGATGTGTTTTGATTTCCTGCGAGATATTTTTAAAAACCTTTCCTTTTTGATGTCTTACCTTACGCTGCACTGTGACTTAACAGCATTTAAGAACTGAAAATATTGAGCAGAAGCTATGTTTGACTTTATATTTTACTATATAGTTTTATACTTAGAGGTTAAAGAATAAGCTATAAACTTTCTCAGAAATATCTAATAGTTGGAGCTAATATCAAGCTGATAAATGTTCAAGAATTTTTCCATTATACTTTCTGAGCTCCTTTTATGTGGCTATTATTTTTAATGGAGGTAGTGTCATCAATTAATGATAATAGAAAATGTGACTCTAAACAGTGGTTTTCAAAAGTTCTAGGTCATATAAACATTATCTACATAAGAAGAAATAACCAAGAGCTTTGTCACTCAGAATTGGCAGAGTCATTGACTACTTGTCATTTTGGACAACACTCAGTTCATTTTTTTGATCTGAAGAATTGAGTGGGCCCATGAGAACTATTGTGCCTTCATCTAATCATTTTGTCTGTGCTCCCTGAAATATCAAATACACCATTAGACTATTGCCTGACCATGGTTACTATATAAGTAGTTATTTAATCTGCCAGAAAAATTAAGGATTTAAAATATGGTGTTGAGCATATCCTATTTCCTATTAATTAAAGTAGGAAACATCAAAAGGACAATTTTTTTAAAAAAATCAATGAAGGAAACAATGTCAAAGATTTTTATCAACAGAATTTAAATTGAGTGGCCATGTGGAACCCTTTATTTCATTCCTTCTTTCTGACACATTCTGATTACCATTTTAACACCATCCTCATTGCCACCCTCTTCCAGCATGTAAACTCTGATTACTGCCTTCAACTGCTTGGTAGGGAAAGAATTTAGACCTCTCCTTTTTTCCTAACAGCCTTTTGAAAGATATCACCTAGGGGTTTTTTTTTTGGTTTGTTTTTTATGTTTGTTTGTTTGAAATTCAGATGGTGATATTTAAATGTTGCTAAATTTAGGAAACCTCAAGATATTACAATAGTTATCAAAAACTGTTTCATAAAAAGTTAGTCAATGGTGTCAGACTTCATTTTTGCATTGTTCCCCAGGCTCATGCCTTTGAGTTAGAAGTGGTACCATGTAGGATGTTAAATAATTTGACATTATTGTATTCTTGCATTTTTGGTCATAATTATTAACAACTGCAAGTTATTTAAAAGGAGATATTGCTCATTGCTGTGGTCTATACCACTTCATTAATTTCAAAACAGTTGTTTTCATTAATCATTTCAACATGTGGAAGAAAGCTATGTGTCATTTCCGTGAAATTCATGTTTAAAATGGAATTTTGTGATTTTTTTTTTCCCTACATAAGAGATTACTGGACAAATTTAGGAAAACAAGTTTGTCTTCTATAAGAGGTCTTCAAAAATCTTATGGAGAATGCCTATTTTGAAAAATCATGCGTGGTTTTCATTTTGACATGAAAATAAGCTTGTTTTGAAATTCTGTTTTCCACAAAGTTTTTGAAGTACCCTTATATATTAATCTGAAAAAATACAGTAAATCTGCGAGTTTGCTCCCTGAAAAGTTACTGAAGTTGTCTACTTATAAGTAGACTGCATCATATTTCAATTTTACTAGGTTTGTTGAGTCACTATTTTAAGAGACCAAAAAGTGAAAAATATTTTCATGTATTTTTCCTGAAAATGAATCAAGGAAGTTCCTTTTTTTCTAAGTGGCATAAAAAGAGATGACTTTATTTTATACATAAGTGATATCTATTAACTCATGTGACAGATATTTATTAAGAGGATAAACTTTTAAATAGCCTTCTCCAACAACCTGTCACTATTCTGATTATGTAATTTGGGGAGTGTTGGGAGTATGTCTTTTAAAATCATGCACGTAAGAGTTTCAGTCTACCCAGCCATTACTGAAAATGGGTGGGATATTTTCCCTTGTGCCAGCATCTATAAATAAATATTGCTTTGATCTGTAATACGTAAAGGTGGGACGAACTAAAGTTTATCTTACTGGTGAACAACCTATAACATGGTTGTCATCCTTTCTTATTTTGGCATGTTATAACATATTTTGTGTAAAATTATTTACAAAGAATGCTGATGGGTGTTGAAAATCAGCTTTTAAAAAGTATGGAGAAATGTGCTGTGTATTCTTCTTTTAGCATTACAGGTAGCCAAACCATAAATGTCTGTTTTCTTTGAACTGTCATTAATAATAGACAATAGAATTATTTGACATGAGATTTTAAATAGGCGTATTTAGCATATAAAACTTTAGCATTTGCTTGGATGCAAGAAGTATGACAGTTTCCCAGAGAAGGGGCCATCTCTAAGTTTTAGTGGGTCTATTACACCATTCTTTTTCTTATCAGATTTTTACTTTTAGACTACTGATTGACTTTGTCTTTATTTCATTTCTACATTCATGTGATGTAGGTCTAAACTTCCCTTTTAAGTTTACTCATCTTTGAAAATTAGTTACTGAAGTGAGAAATGAGTTCAATATGTTATTACCTGATCCCTGAGTTCATGGTGGAAGAAAACTCAGATGTTATTTAAAATGCATCATTTTGAATATGCAGCAATTTTGTGCCTTGTCCATAATTAAGCAATTAGATAGTAGTAATATTTTTAGTCATTTCATTTTAATAATTACTTTTTCTGAAAACAAATGTTATCAAAATGTGCTACAGTAATTACTGGAGGTTTGCTGCTGATGCTACAGTGATGAGACATGGAAGAAACTGGCTATTTATTCCGTGAATAGAGTGCATTTCTCTCCTAGTTCTGTTCTTCGTGACTCAGACACTGCACATCCTTTGGTATCACTGCTGGCTGTACATTTATTCAAACAGCGCTAGGCTTATCATGATGACACCCAGGCTGATAACACGACCTGATGTTCTCATTCAGTGAACTTGGAGGCCACTTGGGGAAAGTATTTTACCTGGCTTGATGGGAAACAAAGTAAATCATTTATTTTGCTTAAATTGCCTAAAAATCAATTGGCTGGTGAATTGTTAAAAGTGTACAACTCAACTTCTCTCATGGAAATAACTAGAATAGCAAAAAGAACATTCACCACAAAGGAAATATTTTTCTCTCAGAGCAGTAATAATGAATTTATTCTCCCCTCCCCCGCCCCCCATGTGTCTTGTCTTGTTTTTGGGCTCTCTCTCTTGCTCTCTTGCTCTCTACTTCTCTACCTCTCTCTACCCCCCCCACCCCGCTACCTACACACACACACACACACACACACACACACATACACTCAGGTCTTCCACTAGTTTTCAGCAGCTAGATTTGGATGTGGTCTGGTACTGAACAGAACAGGGGTGGAACAGGATCTTTGCTCTGCTCCTTGCTTTAGTAGATTCCATTTGAATGTGTTGCCCTTTACTTTTTTCCTTTGAGAATCAGCCTTTACAGTGCCCTTCTCTGTGAAGCCTGCTCAACCTCCCAAGCCTGCATCACCTATAGTTGGAATTACACTCGCTGTGAGTGCCATTTTATATATAACTTTTGGTTTTATCTCTTGCTTTGCTAATATATTGGAAGGCTTTGGAGGTTTGAGGTATACCTTTTTGGGATTTATTGTCTAGTACAGTGCTCAAATGTTAAAAATCCACATGTATGTGTTGCTGATCAAAGTGTGGGATGATGCCTACACAGTGTGCAGAACTCCTTATTTGTGGCGCAATGCCATTTTAATCTAAGCAATAATGCACTGATATAAGTCACACTTTGTAGTTTTGTTCATGGTTAAAAATATTTATATTTACATTTGAGCATTTTATTTTCTAATGTACTGTAATCTACAACTTTGTGTTTACCTCTCTTGACTGGGAAGGGTTTACTTTCTCATCTGTAACAAATTCTGCAAAGATTAGAATTAATGACTGTCAATGGCTCTTTCCTTAATCAGTTTGCTTTTGAAGGCTGGGTAAATTGCAGCTGCCTCTGAGAAGCATATGGAGGTACTTCACAATAGAAGTGAATCAGCACATAAATATACTGCCTTCCCTTTCAAACTCAGTTCTCTAACTATGAGCAGCTCAAGGAGCTCGTAGGCTAAAAAAAGATGTTTCGTTGACACTTCACTAAAAAGATGTTCTGTCTCCTACCCAGTAACACAAGCTAGTATATATTTTTTCTTTAACCAGGTCCACTCATTTATTCATAAAATTTATAGCATAATTGTTAGAATAGTGAAATATCCACAATGTCTTACAAGATCGATGTAACTGCTGTCAGGAAGAAGCCCACACTCTAAGGGATTGGAAGACAGATGAGTAAAATGTAAATAGCAATGTAGGCATGTGTCCTGGTGTAGAGCAATCCATGTCTTCCTAGGGGTTTTGATAAGTTGGTCATGTAAAGAAAACCTAAAGCATAGAAAATGTAGGGGGAGTAGAGTATGAGCTATCTAGAGTTAGTAATGAGAGAATAACATTGAAAATGTAGGATACAATTAATGTTAAATTGGATGAAAAAGTTTTGCTAAAGTAGAAGATCTTCTATTTTCTGCCGTCATTTGGACCTATTCTTTGCATTGTCCTAATTTTCCGTACTTCTAGGAATTCCAATAGTAGCAATTCTGGAAGCCCAAACTAGTATCAGTAGCATATTCTCAGGGAATCAAAATGTGGCTCACAGAGTTTAATCCAATTTTATAGGCTTTTGTTGATCATAGCCATAAACTAATGACCAGTTTGCAGGCCTCAAGAATTATGTAGAATTAGAATAGTGGAAGAATCAGAAAACCACATAAGCATATAATGCCAAGTACTGATGGGTAATATTGGTAAGGAGTATGCTGTTTTAGGTTGGGGATAGGCAAGGCCTTTGCTTTGAGTTGATTGTTAACTGAAGGCATAAAGTCAGCCCACGAATATCTGGATGAAGAGCTTTAGAGGAATAGAGAAAAGTAGAGCAAATACCTCAGGGTAGAAGGAGTTTTGGTGTCTGCCACTTTAATTGTGACAAAGGGGCTGAAGGCATTAGTAGCAAATGCAGTCTGAAAGGTGGTTGGGAAGAGATGTCAGAATATTGCAGACCATAATAAGAACTTCTGGAGTTGTAAAGCAGAAATGTTAAGGGAGCTTTGAGCATGGTGGGGCTAGGATATAATTTATTAAAATGAACAAAAGTTGTAAAACATTAAACTTAAAAATGGGCATTTGCCATTACTTCATCATGTGTGAATTTTCATTATTCATTACATATTTTATATTCACCTCAGCATATAATCTCTATCCAGTTATCTGAAAAGCCCCCAAAATGCCCCAAAATGAAGTTTTATAATATATGATTAAGTAATTCTTGACAAAATAAAACTAGTTCAAATGAGAAGATGATTCCTGTGTTTGAGCTGGGAAGGCAAGCTAGTGTTCACTTTATATTGACGGATGTAACTTTGAATATAGATTTGGAGATTTGTGGTTGTCAATTCTAATATTAGTGTTCACAAATCTCACATACATTATGAATTCTATTTAAAGGATTTTTATTCCTCTATTCTCACTTTGCAGTATATATTAGTATATCTTCTCCAGGTGTTATTTTTGTGAGTTTGAAAGAAAAGTGATTTGCATGTCTTCAAATTTGTGAAGGTTTCCATAGATTATTTGTCAACAAAAGTTAAATTGGGATTATGCATCAGCAGATGCATATTGAAAATTCAGTGTTCTGTTAAGAATCACTATGTTGGAGTATTAAGTGTAATCATAAATAGGTACTTGGAGAGCCTTGATTTCTTGAAGAATAGCAATTGGGTTAACATAAAATGCAAAAAATAAAAATAAAAAAAAGGTGTATGAATTCCAGATAGACACATGGTGAAAATAGTTCCTGAATCTGAGAATTTTATCTGCCATCTCACCTTGTCATGCTGTTTCCATTAAAATAATTTGCTCTCTAGATAATTCTGCATTCTGTCTAGAAGTTAGGTCTAGATCCTTGGATCCTGATGAAGTCAAATATGATTTATGAGGCCGTTATGAAAGAATATGTCATTGTATCTCCTGTCTTTTGTGTCTGATGAAGTTGGATAATGGCTACTACACTCATAGTTTCCCTTGTCTATTTTGAGTAAGAAACTGGTTTCATTGCATCATGCAACAGAAATTAAGGCTAGTAAATAATCTTGTCATTTTAATGCATTTTTAGATAACATTGAAATTTATAAAAATATTTCTAATTCATTCTAAGTATGCTGTTTGGAAATGAAAAATAAGCACATGTATTGTGTTCTTAATTTAAATCTACCCCATAATGTACCATGAACACTCTATTGAAAAGAACAAAAGAATATACCCATGTATTTTGCCTAATACTTGATTTTCTGCTTTAAGCTAATGCTATTAAAATTTTAGACATTTGATTTTCAGCCATCTTAAGAGACAATTTGGTAGAAACATCTCAGTTTATAATTGAAGTTAAGGTGGGATGTATTCATGAAACTTACAGAAAATTATAGTTTTTTAGTAGAAGGACCTAAAGTCGTTTCTCAAAGTCAAATACTCCAGAGCACACAACACAGGAAGACTTTTATCTTCCTAGATTTCTTT
The DNA here is from genome assembly GCA_949820135.1 of Sylvilagus floridanus. Taxonomy (NCBI): domain Eukaryota; kingdom Metazoa; phylum Chordata; class Mammalia; order Lagomorpha; family Leporidae; genus Sylvilagus; species Sylvilagus floridanus. Next base: position 27,313,342 of record OX463236.1, on the reverse strand, counting down.
CTCTATGCCTCTTCCCATCATTAAACTTGTTACTACAAACAAAGCAATAAAGCCAAGTAATATAAATGCAGGTCTAAAAGTTTCATCATAATTAAAACTCTGAGAATGACTCCATATTTTAAATACAGCTTTTAATCTCATGGTGAATTCTGAGATAGTAACATAGATAAAGTTATGTAATAAGTCTCATTCTTCTTTAGTCTTATAATTGCTAAAACTTACTGAAGCTGAAAAAAATTCCATATTGATTTGAAGATAATAACTCTGAATTTTAGTTAGTGATCTAAAGTTATGATTTTTATTGATTCTTTTATCAACAGTATTGAATGTGGGCTGTGAACTCAGTGTCAAATTCCTCTTATTTTAATAAGAAGAACAGAAATCCAAGTTAGAATATAAGATATGTACATATTTTGCTCCAAATGATTAGGCTTGGTTTATTACATAAATATGAATGTTCAAATGATATGAATTTAAAGATACTCTAAAATTACACATCATAATATGAATATATTTTGAGGTGATATGCTCAATATTGTCTAAATACTATATTTCTACTTTGAAAAAAATCACATAAAATGCCATTATAGTCCCTGGAATTTCAAAGGAGAAAACAACTCCATCTTTAATACTCTTGAGTTTTGTATGTTAATATTCTGGAAAATTAGGTAATATGTAGACACTTCAAGCACTTTAGGGGAAAATTTTATATGAAGCTAAATTAATAAAATTAATTATAAAAGCCCCTATGTTTCAAGAGTGCATTTTACATCCAGATGCAGGAACTTGAATTAATTACTATCCTTTTTCATTACACACTTCAGTCGTTCAAATGTGGATGGTCTTCTTTACCATTTTGTTTATGTAGTTATTGTCAATGTGTACATTGAAACTCTCACCCAAAATAAAGCTCTATCACTGATATGCACAAACATGTCGCTGTAAACATCTTCTCTTCCATGGTTCCCTTCCTTTGCTTCCCATCCTGTCTCTCTCTTGCTCTCTTTCTCTGTCTCCTTAAAGATGATCACTTTACTGTATCCTACATTTGTCACTCATGAAAATAAATTTTAATTGGAAGATTTTAAATTTATAAAACAATGTAATGTTGCATGCTGTCTTTGGATTCTTCCACATTTTAGGTCAGCAAGATTTATCAGTATAGTTCTCTCTGCACTGTAATTCATATTTGGCTACTCTATAATACCTCATTCCATTATATGAATATATCGCAATATATTCCACTGGTTTCCTGATGATGACATTCAGGTTGGCTTTAGAATTTTCTGAAGACTTTGATATGCAAATTGTTGACATCTATAAGTACCTTTTTTTAGTGAGTTTAAATTCTAGTGAATTGTTGAGTCCTAGATAGGAATGTTCAAATTTGGAGGTTAACATCAAGTTTTTGTAAGTTGGGACATCAGCTGACACTCTCACTAGCCAAAACAAAACATAGTAAAGAAATCCACACACTTCTAGAAGGGAAGTGCTTAGCATGAAGAAATTATCGATGTTTCCATTGATATGGCTCTTACTTTGATCTTTTTGATATGAGGAATAAATATGTTGAGATCATTACTTGCATTTTATTCAACTCTGATTTGTAGTTGCATCCTTTTTATTTTTTCAACTTGAAAATATTTACCCGTATGAGCACTATGTCTTAATTATGAGATATTTTGTTAAGTACAACTATGTGTTTGAATTCAAAGCTGAACATATATCCAAACCCAGTAATTTGAAAAACATCAAATTAAAAAATATCTCCCAGGCTTTGGTTTATATATTATATATAACACACAACATTTATGACACTATAAGATGAGAACTGAATGTGATACTCAGTTGGTATTCTGATACCTTATACTATTTTATAAAATATTATATGTAATACTTTGAAAAGTTATACAAAGTATTTACATTTTCTCCATATTGCCATTTCCTCAGAAAATTGCAGTAGTCAGAAAAATGTGCTGATTTCTAAACATCTCATAGACATTCAGAAGGGGATACATCATTGTGAAATAGGATATAAGAATAAATGTCAAAGGGAAATTACTTCCATTTCAGGAAATTCTTAATTATGGAAATTAAAGTGAATATTATTTCAAATCCTTCAGCTAGCTTTGTAATTTTTCATGTTTTCAATAAAAGGCAGTTTTGAAAACCATAATTAATTTAGACTATGTACATGTGGATCAGTTTTTTTATATTGTGTTTCTGCTTTTGACTTTAAAATGACATGAATCTGATGTAAACTTCCAGAAGATAACACAATAGATATTCTAATAAGAATGTAATTTGGAAAATGGCTATAAACTCTTCCTTATGGAAATAAGGCACTTTATTCAGGTTTGGCATGGTCCTAGAGCAGTGATAAGTGAACTGCCAATCGATTTTGTAAAGAACTTTATAATTTTTATGTAAAGAGTTCAGATATACTCATAATTATCTAAATGAAGGTTAAGATTATTTCACTTAAAGGGAGGTTATTTTTCTGTCATGTAGCAATATTGTATGTCCCAAAATACATTATTTTAAGCCAAAATCTTCAAAAATTAAGAAATTAGTTTACACATTCAGTGCCCAGTTTCCAGATTTATATATATTATCTTAAATGTTGCCAAAATACACATGGACATGTATACACATAGGAAACATAGATTTACAGCAATACAATATGTATAGATATGTATGTAAATAAGTATTGTACACACAAACATATCTCCTCTTATTTTCCTGTGAAGATATAAACTATTGAAGATAGTCCTTTTAAGAAGTTACTCACGTGTAAGAGATGGTAAAAGCCATTTCATATTCAAACTTGCTGCTTCTGATGCTCCCATTTTTGCTTTTCATTAGCTCATAGAAACATTTGGAGCTTTTTAAATTTATATTTGTCTTTATAAAAGATTACCAGATTTGTTTAGATGGTATCACTTCTTGTATAATAGCTCTTAGATTATTTAATCAGAAATATTTTAGATAGACTGAATAGAGTAATAGATAAGAAACTGCATGGCTTTGAATGCAAACCCTCCAGTTTTATAGGCTCAAAAATGTTGGTAAAATTATTTACCTCTGTTTGAGATTGCCTATCTGTAAAAATAGCTTATAATTTGTATATAAATAGGTTCATGTGTAAATCATTAAGACATTATTTTGCATGCAGATGTTATGGGAAGTGTTTACTCTTATTAAATATATATTATAAAAATAACATCAAACTATAGTATTAAAGACAGTATATATTTCCATTGCAGAATAGATATCTCTGGTAGGTCACACCAGTAGATAATTAGACAGGAAATGATTGTTGAAGACTTGCAGTTTGATGTTATAAATCAAGAGGAGTTTCATATTTAGAAGTTGAAATGTAGAATCACAATACAAAATATTTTTCTTGGTTGCAAATTCAACATTTAATGAATTTGCATTACCAAATACTAAAAATCTTGGACAAAATTATTTTGAAATTATAGATTTAATAATTTTTTCATCTTTTGCTCTGTCAAATTCCAAAGAGGATTTACAACAGTTTTTGCTGTCATTTTTTGCATTTTTAAAAATTTTATTTAAGATATACAAGTTTCATGTATTTCATATACAGATTTAAGATATTCCAACCCCACCCTACCCTCCCTCCTGCACACATTCCAGCCCTTCGTCCTCTCCCTCTCTTATTCCCACTCTTAATTTTTTCAAAGATTGATTTTTGGTTTACATTATACTCGTAAGGGGAACACTACACTAAGTGAATAGTTCAACAAATATCATGAAGTAGTCAACACTGTTCCTCAACAGTAGAGAGGAGGGCTGTAAACAATCATTGAATCTCAAAATGTCCATTTCATTTCAATACATTACATTTTAGGTACTGTATTAATCACCTCAGATCAGAGGCTTATTTCACCAAGTATAATGGTTTCTAGTTGCATCCATTTTGATGCAAAAGGCAGTTTTTTTTTTTTTTTACAGCTGTGTAGTACCCATAGTATATATACCATAATTTCTTTATCCAGTCTTCAGCTGATGGACATCTGGGTTGATTCCTTATCTTGAGCTTCTATAAACATGGGAGTACAGATCACTCTTTTATATGCTACCGCCAAATAAACCAAAATTATCGATTACCAAGTATTAAAGATCAAAGGAAAATAATGGATAATTTGTTACATATAACATTACTTGAATAAAACCAGATTTGAATTTCCTGATAGCCAGAGAAAAGAAGGAAAATGTAGTACTTTCAAGATAAGTTTTTCTGGAAAAAGAAGTGGCTTACTTCATAAGCAGTTTTCTAGGAAAATAAGTTATGAGGAGTTTTTTATGTAGAACTTTATAACAAAGTTGTTTACCAACATAATTATGTTTAATCAATAGTTTAATAAAATAGTTTAATAAAATACTTAGAACTACTTTGGATTAGGCCTTGCCATATGTAAGATTATATAAAGAAAAATAATAAAATTTCAAGAATATAAATACAAATTTGATCATAATACAAAACTCTCAGTTACGGGAAAGACGTGTGAGTTTAGTGATCTCGAATGATGTTTCTTAATGTAAACCAAGGATCACTAGAATTAGGGCCACCTGGAATACTTATTAAAACTAAAAATTCCTGGATTCTTCTAAAATGATTAAGATAGTCTCTGGAGGTGGGAACGATGACACTGACCTTTTCAGTCCTCACAACAAATCTTGAGAACTACTACTCTGGAAGGCTGCAAGCTCAGTCTGTCTCTGGTATTATCAATGTTCGATGTTATTGAGTAGACTTGAAAGTTTGAAAGAAAGCTCAAATAATTTAAAGCAATGATCTAGGAATAGTAGTTGAAGCCTTCATTTCCAGTTGTATTTAATTATATAGATAGACGTCTAGAAGTCCTGAATATGGAAAATGTGCTGATTCTTGATTGTAAACCCGTATCATATCATGTGGTAAGAAACAATATCTCAGGGAAAATATCCATTACTCTTAGAGAGCTACAGAGCATCTCGACCAAAGGAAATAAGGCTGTGTCCTTTTGGGAATTTAGGATTGTGAACTTTTAAAGTTGCTGATCTTCTAACACAGAGATAAGTGGACTGAATTTTCCCTAGCGAGGCACAAGATGTTGGACTAATTGATAATAAAAAATAGTTAAACCAGAGACTGTAATGAAAGGAGGAGCATGAAGTCTGAAGTCTAAATCTTATAAAATCTGAATTTCCTTTGAGTATTCCTTCCTCATTTTATATTTTTTTATTTCACAAAATTGATTTGAAAGGATTTATTTTCCAATGAGGATAACTTATTTTATATAAAGGATTTCAACTATGCAAGATCTAATGACAGAAAAGAAATGACTGGTGGGTCTCTAGATTATAATTGAGCGTAAAGGAAGTGAATGACTAATTTGATATTGAGTTTTTAGTTGACTTTTGATGGCTGATATCCAGTCCAAATTGCCTTCATGTATTTCTTGGTAGACATGGGGAGGTATACAAGAAATCTTTTTCCTGAGATCCTGGTGCAAAGAGAATGGACCTTTTAGAGTCTGATTGGAGATTAGTGTGGCCGGGAATTGAAATTCACTTCCTTTCTTGAAGAATGCTGTCATATTCGCTGTGACCATTTTTGAACATCAGTGTGGGGGAAAAAGAGGAATCCTGTAGTCGAGAGTCATAATGAAATCTCTGAAGTTCTGATAAATGTAATCTCATGCAAACTTGAATGTTAGTAAACGTTATCACCAGGAAGCGTGAGGTGATGTTTCGAAATAATGCCTTGAAGTGAGGTAGATAGGAAAGTGTGTGCTTATCCTGATTCAGGTTGTGAGGGAAGTCTTGTAACCCCTTTGTGATGCCTCTCTCCCTGAACAGAATATATGAGGGAGAAGGGGTGTGTGTGTGTGTGTGTGTCTGTGTAGAAAGACAGGCAGATGTGAGGACATACCCTGATTTTTAAAATGGGCAATGAAAAGAGTCGGCATTTGCTGAGGCCTTATTTTGTGGCAGGCACTGCCTCAGGGACATAAGTGATGTTATGTTTTCATGCTTCCAAATTGACTGGACCCCTTCCTTTGCTGCATTTTGATCCCCATTGGCAAAAGAGAGAATAAAAATAAGCCATATAATTACTCAACAAAATGGGTAAGATGGAACTAAAATAACACCACTCCCGTAACATATTTAAGTTTGAATAGGCAGAGCTAACAACAACAATAACAAAACCAAACGCAAACTGTTGAAATTTTTACTTAGTATATACTAAATTGATCTTCTGTATATAAAGGTAATTGAAAATGAATCTTGATGAAGAATCGGATGGGAGAGGCAGTGGGAGATGGGATGGTTGTGGGTGGGAGGGTGGTTATGGGGGGAAAAAGCAGCTATAACCCAAAAGCTGTACTTTGGAAATTTATATTTATTAAAAGAAAGTTAAAAATATAAATAACCTAGAAAAAGCTGTAGTACATGTTCTGAGACGCAAGTCTGAATTTTTATACATGAACTTTTCCTGGGAGAGTATCAGAGGAGGGTATAGAAAGGATATAGAAAAAAAAGTATGTACTCAGTGTCATGTCCATAATCACATCTCCCAGTAGAAGAACCTTATGCTTGAAACCAAAGGTTTGAGCCTTGAGCCATAAAATAAACAAGTCCTCTTATCTTCCCACAGAAAGGATCCCTGAGTTTGCCAAGAACAGCAGCTGTCCTTTCCCTGTACCCAAGGCAGACAAAACATCAGCCAAAAACCACACACACCATGCTTGGAAGGTCTGACCTCCTATTTAAATCTTGAACATTAAAAACAAAATGGTTTCCAAATTTTAATCCAAGATCTATTTCAATTGAATCTAGTTTTCTTGTTCACCTCATATTCATTGATTTAGAGGAATATCAAGGACTATCACAATAACATAGGAAGAGCTGCAATTCAATTCATTTTTAATGAGTCACTTCTAAGCTTACATTGTGTTTCTATTGTTGGTAGTATCCCAAATTCAGTTTGTTTGTAGGAACCAAATTAAAAAACAAAACAACAACAAATCATTCCACAATTCTGTAGCTGCAGCCTTGTTGTGTTTAAAGTACTTCAATAGGCCTGCTGACGAAAGTTCTCTTCAAAGCATCGCAGACTGGTTTAATGATAGAAGATGATTGTTTTCATTTTACTGTAGAGTTAAAGGCCCATTCAGTTGTAGGAAATTTTATCACACAATACTTTCTATCTATTCCTTCATCCCACATCCTCTGATACAGGAATAGCCACATATAGCAATAAAATTTCCACAGATGCAAACATACATGTAAAACATTCTACAAGAAATTAGCCCCTAGGATTTCAACACTTTTTGGTATGCTGATTGATTTCTCTGAAACATTGCCAAATCCCTGTTCATTTATTTTAAGCATCAAAAGAAACCACTATATTTCTGTGCTACTTCTCTCATCTTTAGGCTATCGGATCATAGTTGTTCCTATATCTGTTCTGGACCATTCTTCAGAGCAGCAGACAATAATTTATAATTTATGTCATCAGAAATACTAGGCCCTTGGCTATTGTAGACAATCAGTGTAAGAAATGGCCATATGGAGAATATTTCAATTCCCAGTATACAACCATTAGACATGGATAATGTGCTAGCTCAACAATATCTGATACCCTGTATATTAAGAACACATATATAGAAATATATTTTTTCTTGTAAGCCAACTCCATTAGAATTTGTATGCTTCCTGATGTGACTGATGAGAAGCAATTTAAGTGTATCCCGGGTCACCAGCAATGTATACCATATCCAGATATTAATGTCAGACATAGGTGGAAGATAGAGAATTCTCTTACCTAGCACAACCAGAGTTTCAGAAACAGAAAAATTCAGAGCATATTCTGGATACAGTTGATTTACTTAGCACTCAAATATCTATTGAATATTCATTGAACAAAAATCAATTATCAATTCCAGATTTTTGATTCAATAAATTCTGCTATGAATGGATTTGGAAATAATTACTGTAGTGCAAGTAATGTTCCATTCATTTAGAAATTACATTCTCATATTTGTATTTTTCTTGTGTCTGCCCCCCATAATGACTGGTAAATATTCATGTGATAAATGAAATCATAAATGGAAAGTGCATAGAAATTTGATTTGGTTTGTTTATGAAGGTAAAGAAAAATAGTCCTAGGATGAGGATGGGACAGATTATATTAAATAATATTTGAATCTTGTTTTATGGTCTTAACACTTGAGCCCACCTAAATAATCTGTGATACACAGAATGGCATTTTTAATCTCTGTATACTACTGTTCTATGCAATTCACCTGTTGCCTTAATATTAATTAATAATTTACATTAGGTGTTGCATGCAGTTGAATATATCTGAACTCCATTGTCTGGCAGAAACAGGTATGATGCCCAGAAACACTATAACAAGCATGCTAAGTAAGCACAGATTCCAGATTTCAGGGGACTCAGTTTCTTGACTATTCTATAGGCCAGATGGTATAAATGGTACTGTAAAGGGAAGATCTTAGTGTAGATTGTAAGTTATGTGCAGATCTGTAATTTTAAGCCCAAAAAGAAGGCAATATTAAATCCTGACTCTTCTCAATGGCTGGTTATACAAAAGCTGGATGGAGTTTAAAAATATATTTATGGGTGCATGTTGTTTGTTAGGAACTGTTCAGTGCTTTGAAATGACTGTTTGCTTGTGTTTAAAGGATAAAGTCAGCCATCATTGATTGTATTCAAGTTAATCTGTAGACTCTAAGAAATTGTGAAGACATTTGAACATAATTGTGCTTCTACCAACACCTCCTTTGCTTCCTCTAGGTCCCATCCTATCATTTGGGGAAAAATGGCTAGGATGTATGTAAAGTAAATTTTGAACTAATTTCTAGCCCTATTGCTTCTTTTTGCAGAAATGTCAATCAGCATTTTTCCCAACTATTTTCTTTGTTTTAAAGATTTATTTATTTATTTGAAAAGCAGAGAGACAGAGACAGAAAGAAAAGGTCTTCTGCTGATTCCCTCCCCAGATGGCCACAACTGCAGAAGCTGAGCCAGTTCAAAGCTAGGAGCTTCTTCCAGGTCTCCCATGCAGGTGCAGGGACCCAAGGACATGGGCCATCTTCTGCTTTACCAGCCCATAGCAGGGAGTCGATTGGAAGTGGAGCAGCCAGGACTCCAACTGGTACCCATTTGGGATGCCAGCACTGCAGGCTGTGGCTTTACCCACTATGCCACAGTGCTGGCCCCTAGTTTATGATTCTTAATATCTGTTGTAGTTTTAGATGATGCAAAACAAATTGATAAGTACTGCAGTATTATCATGCAGAATATTAGGCATTATTTGTTCTAATAAATAGCTGTCATTTAGATATAATTACATTGAAGTATATTAAATGAATATTTGGATACTCAATGTTCTACTTGCATTTTGATGATAAGAAAGCAATTGATTTAATTATTCTCAGTTTTCTTAATGTTCTGTCACATTGTCCTAATTAATTCTTATTCATTTGCAATAGTATCAATCTTTTTTTCATTTCATCTTGGTTGTAAGTCATTATATTCTATAATGTTCCTATAAAACTTGCCAATGACAGATTTCATAGACAATGACAGTCAAGTGAAATTCTTCAAATGGTAATTTTCTTGTAAAATAAAAGACCTTTTATTTGTACTTGAAATTCTTTAAAACACTTTTTCTCCCTTTTCCTTATACAGTTGATTTATCCTACTTGTGGATAAACTCTACCAGATTTTAAAACAGATCTTTTAAAATTTCATTCTATGAGTTAATAAAAATGCCCTGTTTGTGTTACCTAGCTACATTGCTCAAATGTCTCCATTCATCTGCTTAATTATATTATAGAAATGAAATGGAACACACAATAGGCAGTAGTCTTCTGGAAAAGCTATAAAGGAGCTTCCTGGTCATTGGGAATGTTTATGCAGATCGTTGTACTCAAAAGCAACTACCCAGTGTACTAGACGTTTACAATCAGAGAGGGAGAAGAGAAAAATGTTAAAAATCCTAAGTAGATTGTTCCAACACCCATGGATTGTTCCAGCACCCTCCATTCAGAGGCAGAGGTTTCTTTTTCCAGATTTCATGAGACATTTACCTTCACTTTCCGGGATACTCACCAGTAATGAACCTATTAGAACAATTGGGCTGGATAGAGGAAAATGGTCAGACACATGCAGCCTTCCTATTTTTCTTAGTTAGATTAGATTCATTCACATGGATGTAATAGCAGTCCTCATCATCATCATAGTCATTATGATAGGAGCCCTCACTTAATCAGTAATTACCCCAGGTCTATACCATACTCAGCTTTGCTCTACTTGCATTGTCTTTGATTGCATGTGAATCTACAATATAGGTATTACCTTATTTCATAGGTAAAAAGAAATCAGAAATTGATGTTCTTTAGGTCTGTCTCCAAATCAAAGGCTGTATTATCCACATAAACTCAAAGGCTCAGGAAATGATTTTATTGGTAAAGTAGGTACTTTGTTAATGTAAACTGTAAGTGTGGAAGATAGAATTGGTATAGATAAGATGTGGATAAAAGTGTGCCAAGTGCAGCAATGTTACGTCTAGCTTTGCTCTTCTTGAGGTGTATCTATAAAAACTATCACACAAGATTATATATATATATATATATAGTCATTTTCTTAGGTGAAAGGTGAATTGATGTTATTAATTTGATACGTACATATTCCTCTTCATGCATGTGTTAGCTTATGATTTGCAAAGTTTGAATTTCCTAATAGAAGTCACTCAAGATGAAAAAAAAAAATCCTAAATTCAGCTCATTGAAATTGGTTAGTGAAAAGATGGCTAGATTGTAGAACCTTGTTTATTTAATCTTACTGCAGAAGGAAAAAATCCTCTAAGATGTTTTGTAGCATCTGTTTGAAGTTATCTTCCAGGCATCATTGAGATAGTACATGACCACATAAAATACAGTCATTGTAGCAGAGAGAATTGATTGTGCTACTAATCTAGAAAAAGTCTATAGTACATACACGGTAGTTGTAGATTTTATATGGCTTTCCTATTGGTCCTGTCAGCAATAATGGACATATATTAAGTCTAAAAATGATGTCAACTTATTCTTTTTAATAAATGGATAGCTATTTTTGTCTACACTAATCATTTTTTCTCCTAGAATTTATTGTACTTATAATATTAGCTCTCATTTGTAACATTGCTAGATCTGATTATAATCAGTGTCATATAAGATAAAAAGATAAAATGATAAAATCCATATTTATAAAGACATTTTCATCTCACTTAAAATTTAGAGAAAACATACATAAAGGTTATAGGAAACATCTTATAATGGCTTCAACATTTGAGTATTAATAAAGATGATTAAAGGCATTTCTATAATGAATCATTAATGTGATGGAGATTTGCAAGGAAAATTTTTGTGTTAGGTAAACATTTTGGGCCACCATTATGTATTTTCCTTTTACACATTTATAATGCATGGATGTATGTACACACATTCACACAGACATGCATACATGTAAGTGTATATATACATAATAGAAACATATATAACACGTCAAAATTTATCTTTTACCCTCCCCTCATTATAAACTCTTGGAGATCACAACCTATAACTAACTCAATTTGGTCTAATATTGTTGGTACTGGATACATTCTTTTGCTGTTTTATGCTGATTTATTTTTTTATTTTTTTATTTTTTGACAGGCAGAGTGGACAGTGAGAGAGAGAGAGACAGAGAGAAAGGTCTTCCTTTGCCGTTGGTTCACCCTCCAATGGCTGCCGCGGCCGGCGCGCTGCGGCCGGCGCACTGCCATCCGATGGCAGGAGCCAGGTGCTAGGTGCTTTTTCCTGGTCTCCCATGAGGTGCAGGGCCCAAGCACTTGGGCCATCCTCCACTGCACTCCCGGGCCACAGCAGAGGGCTGGCCTGGAAGAGGGGCAACCGGGACAGAATCCGGTGCCCCGACCGGGACTAGAACCCGGTGTGCCGGCGCCACAAGGCGGAGGATTAGCCTGTTGAGCCACGGCGCCGGCCTTATGCTGATTTTGATGAGAATATGCTATATTCTATTTATAAAACAGAATTATCTTGATTTGGAGATAATGATTTTCAATATGTAGTGCTAAGCATTCATATTGATGCCAAGGAAGCAAACTCAAACATCAGTTTAGTTCAGCTTTGGCTGCAAGAATGTTGTAATGTTCTGTTTCAGTAGCTATTACAAAATATCAAGATTCTTTCTTTAATTTATTCAGCAAATATTTGAGTGCTTACTCTGGGTCACACTCTTGTTAAGTATTAATACAAAGATTAATGAGGCACATTGTTTACCTTGAAGGAATACGTCTTGGCCTAAACATGCACACACACACACACACACTTTCTACATTACAATAAAAAGAATACCATACTAAAGTTATGCCAGGGAATTATGAGAAATAGGAGGGACACAAAATCTGGCAATGAGTCACACAGAAGACTTGCTGATGGTGAATGCTGAATGAAATACTCAAGGATGAGTACAAGCTATGAAAGTGAATGAGAATGGAAAATGGGAAGAATATTCCAGATACAGGGACTGGAAAAAAGGATAAGAAATATTTTTAACAATAATGCAAATGTTAAGTATTATATGTCTAATATGCCCCATGTACTAGTCACCATACTAAAGTTTTCACATAGATTCTCTAGTTTTTTTCTTAGAATATCTCTATAAACTGGTGAAGTTTTAATTGTTTAAGGAATACAAATTTCTTAAGTACAACTTTAGGAATATAGTTATTCTTCCCACCATACCAACCCTCCCACCTACACTCCCGCCCCTCCTCCTCCCTCTCCCTTGCCAGTCCATTCTCCATTAAGATTCATTTTCAATTAACTTTGTATACGGAAGACCAACTTCATACTAAGTAAAGATTTCAACAGTTTGCGCACACAGACACACACAAACACACACATACAAACTGGATGAGAACTAGTTGTACAGTTAACTCTCAATCGATCTCTTCATTTTGCTGATCTTTTGTATTGTTTTTTGGAATCAGTTTTGTTGATTTCTTCTCTAATTTTAATTATTTCTTTTCTCCTACTAGTTTGGGGTTGGGTTTGCTGTTATTTTTCTATATCCAGGAGATGCATTGATAGCTCATTTATTTGCTGATTTTACAATTTCTTGATGTAGACACCAGATGCTATAAGCTTTACTCTTAACACTGCTTTTGTTGTATCCCATGAGTTTTGAAATGTTGTACTACTATCTTCATTTGTTTCCAGAAAGTTGATTTAATTCCTGTATTGATTTTTTCCTATCATCCACTGTTCATTCAGGAGCATGTTGCTCAGTCTCCATGTGTTTGCATATGCTCTAGGGATTCCTGAATTGCTAGTTTCCAGCTTCATTCCATTATGGTCTGAGAAGATGCATGGTATGATTTTGATTCTTTTGAATTTGCTGAGACTTGCTTTATAGCCTAGTAAGTGGTCAATCCTAGAGAAAGTTCCATGCGTTGCTGAGAAGAATGTGTATTGTGCAACTGTAGGGTGGGGAGTTCTGTAGATATCTATTAGTCAATTTGGTCTATAGTATCGATTAACTGCTATTTCCTTGCTGATTTTCTGACTGGTTGATCTATTGCTGAAAGTTGGGTATTGAAGTTCCCCATTACTATTGTATTAGAGTCTATGTCTCCCTTTAAATCCCTTAACCTTTCTTTTAAATAGCCAGGTGCCCTGTAATTTGGTGCATATATGTTTATAATAGTTACATCTTCCTGTTGAATTGATCCTTTAATTATTACATAGTGCTCTTCTTTGTCTCCTTTAACAGTTTTTGTGTTAAAGTCTATTTTGTCTGATATTAGGATGGCTACCAGCTCTTTCTTGGTTTCTGTTGGCATGGAATATCTTTCTCCTTCCATTCACTTTCAATCTGTGTGCATCTTTGTTGTTGAGATGTGTTTCTTACAGACAGTAAATAGATGGGTTTTGTTTTTTAATCCATTCAGCCAGTATGTGTCTTTTTTTTTTTTTTGACAGGCAGAGTGGACAGAGAGACAGAAAAAGGTCTTCCTTTTCCATTGGTTCATCCCCCAGTGGCCACTGCGGCTGGCGCACTGCAGCCAGCACACTATGCTGATGCGAAGCCAGGAGCCAGGTGCTTCTCCTGGTCTCCCATGTGGGTGCAGGGCCCAAGCACTTGGGCCATCCTCCACCGTACTCCCAGGCCACAGCAGAGAGCTGGCTTGGAAGAGGGGCAACCGGGACAGAATCCAGCATCCCAACTAGGACTAGAACCCAGGGTGCTGGCGCCACAAGCAGAGGATTAGCCTATTGAGCTGTGGCACCGGCCCAGTCTGTATCGTTTAACTGGAGAATTGAGGCCTTTTACATTAAGGTGACTATTGATAAGTAACGACTTTGCCCTGCCATTTTCCCACAAATATTCCTGTTTTTTACTTTGAATCTCCTTTGAACTTTTACAGAGATTTTCTTCATTTACCTTCTTTCATAGTGATGACCATGTTTCTGTGTTTCTGTGTGCAGCACATCCTTTAGCATCTTTTGTAGGACTGGACAGTTGGTGACAAATTCAGTTTGTCATGGAAGGTCTTTATTTCACCTTCATTCACAAATGGGAGCTTTGCAGGATATAATATTCTAGATTGATAGTTTTTTTTTTCTATTAAGACTTGGACTGTATTCCACCATTCTCTCCTAGCCTGTAGGGTTTCTGATGAGAAGTCTGCTGTGAGTCTAGTTGGAGATCCTCTGAAAGTAATCTGGAATTTCTCTCATGCATATTTTAGAATCTTTTCTTTAAGCTTTACTGTGGTGAGTTTAATTACAATGTGTCATGTGAAGATCCTTTCTAGTCATGTCTATTAGGAGTTCTATGTGCTTCCTGTACTTGGATATCCCTTTCTTTCCCAAATTGGGGAAGTTTTCTGTTATTATTTCACACACACACACACACACACACACACAAAAACCCTTCTAATCCTTTCTCTCTTTCCACACCTTCAGGAACTCCTAGAACCCGTATGTTGTGTCATTTGATAGTATCTTATAGATTCCCAGCAGTGTTTTTTAGTTTTCTAATTTCTTCCTCTTGTCTTTGATTTGCTTTGTCTTCTAAGTCTGATATTCTTCTGCCTCACTGATTCTGTTGTTAAGGCTTTCCAGTGCATTTTTATTTGTTCTATTGAATTCTTCATTTCATTTTGATTTTTCTTTAAGATCTCAATTTCATGGGAGAAATTTTCTTTTATTTCCTGTATGGAATTCAGCAGTTCATGCATTTACATCTAATTACTTCTGTGTAATCTTATGATCAATTTTATGAATCCATTTCTTGTATTTCCTCCATCTCATCATCATCAAAGTCTAGTATTGAAGTTTTGTGTTCTTTTGGGGGCGTCATGTTGTCTTCCTTATTTTTCTTTTTTTTGAATTAGTGTGTTTGCTGTTTGGCATTTGTGGAGATACTCTTTCCTTCCTTTGTTTTTTTTTTTTTTTTTTTTTGGATGGGGCAGCTTTTATCTTTGTATTATGATTCTCACTCTCCAATGCTGGTGCGTAGCCTCTTGGCTGCTGGAGTCCTGGGTTGTGGGTGTCTATGCCCTCCATGTATGTCCACTGTGTCGCTGTAATTTCTGTAGAATGTTCTCTGCCATTTTCTCCCTTTCTCTTCCTTGAGACTGCACTCTCTCTCCACTTTTCTTAAACTATCTTCTCTTGGAATAGAGCAATAAGCTCCCTCCCTACCCCACCATCTTGGAACTGCAGCAAATTTTTAATTGCTGGTTTTCAGATGAGGTAATGCAAACTCACCATCCATACGTAGTAAAGCTGGAGTTCCAGTGTGGGCCCTGTGACTCTGGAATACCTCCTGTTGAGCAACTTATACAGTCTTACCATTTTGGGTTTGGATATCCCAACAATTCAGAGAGACTACAAACTGTTCTCCAAGGAAAGATTCGTAGATTATTAGGCTAGAGTACTTCAGCAAGGGATTTTGGAAATTTTTGAAATAAACACTGAATACACAAGCATAACCTACAGCAATCTGAGCACTTTTCTAATGCATGGCATTAAAAATTGAATTCTGTTTTTCTCACATAGGATAGGTTGGCATATCTCTTTTGAGTGCAAAAATTTATATATAGTCATTCAGTCTCCTTTTGGCAGGTTCAAGATTGTACTTATGTACTGAATATGAGATTAAAATGTTGCAATTGAGGTTGATATTTCTTCCAGCTTTTGAAAGCTGTGCTGTACACATCATGTTTTTCCAACTGAGGCACTTGAAGTCAAGCTTCCAATTGTGACTTTTATCCTACAAATTTTCACTGATACTGTGAGTGCTGGATCTCATTAATTCCTAGGGGCATGAAGAAAGGAAATCTCTCTTTCAATATAATCGTTTAAAAATGAATTTTCTATTTCAAATAATTCCCCTGAGAATGACATAATGCTAATAATTAGGTTTACATTATCCTTCATTTTTTTAAAATAGAAGTCAGTATGGACCTATAATAAAAACAAATGAGGATATTGATTGTTTATTTTAAAAAGCCTTCCTAGTCTATAGTAAAATGATCTAAGAACGAATTATTTAAAGCCATTCTAATTATCTTTGTGGCAATCATCACAAAAATTTGGAAGAACACCTTAAGTGAAATCCTGTACCATATGTAGTTGCTGAGAAAAGTGGGTTCCCAATACTTAAAGAAGTAAAGAATAAAACACTTCAAATAGTCTGAATCTAATGGCTGGGTTGGAAGAAACCAGAGCTAGACCTGGAATTGAGACATGAATTTAAAAAGCCAACATTGAAAAATTATAGTGCCCAAGTACTAATGTTTTCCACCATCTTGCTATTATTTTCTAAGGTTTTTTAAAAAATGTTTGAAAGACATTGTCAGAGAAAAGGGGAAAGATAGAGATCTTTCATCCACTGGTTCACTCTCCATATGGCTGCAAGGACCAGGGCTGGACCAGGCCAAAGCCAGGTCCAGGAGCCTCTTCTAGGTCTTCCATGTAGCTAGCAGGGTCCCAAGCACTTGGGCCATTCTCTGTTGCTTTCCACAGGTCATTAACAGAGAGCTGGATCGGAAGTTGAGCAGCTGGGACATGAACCAGTGCCCATATAGGGTGCAGGTGTTACAAGCCATGGCTGTTACTCACTATCCCAAAATGCCAGCTTTTGGTATTCTTTTAAGAATTGCAATTTTGTTGCAAAAGCAGAGCATAATTTTTTCCTCTTTTTATTAGTTGTAAGCTCTGATTTGACAAATCTCCATGATAATGCTTTTAGATCAGAGGATTTTAAGGTAATCTCTGTGCATTATTACTATTTTATAGAAATGTTATTTAAAAGAATTTTTTTTTTACTTAAGGCTGTTTTGTAGATGGCTCTTATGGATTTCTAAGCCTCCTGAGTTGTAACTTAAATACTTGGGAAACTTAAAAATTTATGATCATTATGCTAGGTAAAAATTGTAAACCATAGCAACTTTGATTTTTCAAATTATTATTCTTTCAAAGTTTGTTGATACATGACATCTAGTTTGACCCTCTATATTATAAATTGGTGTGATGATGGAGATGTTCCATTATGTGCTCTATTTAGGACACTATTTAGGACAATAACCACTTCCAGTGTTTATTGAGCCCTAGGAATGTACCTAGAGTGAGAAATTGCAATTGTTATTATTGCAATTAAATTATTAATTGCAATTATTACATAGTGTTTTTTATTTAGGAGGATACATATAGCTGATGGTTTCTATATTAAATAGAACAGTTTTGGCTACTATATTTTAACGGTATGGTGAGTTCTATATTTCTAAAGATGTATAATTGAAATATTAACGTACATAGGTGTGCATATCACATAAAAAATTTCCACATTTTTGTCTCACAGATTTATCCATGAAATGTGCTTGCTCTCTTTAGGTAATTTCATTCTAAAATTGGAGTAGTCATTAAAAAGGGAACTTACAAAAGTAAAACATTCCAATTCTGGCACAATACTATGGTGGTGTTGAAAACCAAAATATATTTCAACATTGAGAAAAATAAGTAATATGAAATATGCCAATCCACTGAACAAATTTGCGAGTCACTTATACTTCTCAGTGTAGCTATTTCATGATTGATGAGTTCATGATCTTAAATTGAATATTCAGTGTGATTTCGATGATGGATGATTGGGATGACTTCCTTATGAAGCCATATGCTTCTGGTGTTCCTGCTAATAATTTCTAAAAATAAATACTGAGAATCAATCCCCAAACATTATGTGTTATGTGGACATTCATGTAAGCATTTCTTCTAGTTTCTGTTTCAAAACAATATATTGTTACAGCAAGGTAAGAAATATTTCTGCCAAAGTCCTAATGAGAACTAAGTCTCATTTCTAATTTTGTTCATGAAAGTTGATCATAATTGCTATTTGAAAGTCTCTGCTATGGCTATTGGCTCTTGCTGAACCACCAGTGCAAGTAAAATGATTGAGGGTGGATTTACCTGTTATTATTTAATTAAATTTTATCTTGTTAGTAATACTTTGTTCTATGGGTAAAAGAAACAGGCACATGACATTTGCAATCATAAATAAATGAGCCAGTGTGTTAAGAGCTCAATAAAGAGTGACTATATTATCAGATTGTCACCATTCTCTGTTTTTATGTGGTATAACTTTTATGGATAAATATTGTCCTGGATATCCGATATTTTTATATTTTTTCATTTCTTAATATTCACTCATTTTCAAGTACCACACCTATATAGCTTAGAGTTAGATTTCTTCAAAGACATTTCTTGTTAATTTCCAAACAGACTTTTTCTAAGCCTGAATATGGCCATGCTTACATCCTTGGTAGCTGGACCAGGAGTTTTGGATAGTAGAGTTCACATATTTAGGTCACAATAGTAAGATTTTTATTTTGTCAAGTAATAAAGAATTTGGCTGACCTCATAGTATAAACAGAATGTCTCCAATTTGGGTACCATTTCTAGTCCTGGTGCTCCACTGCTGATCCAGCTCCCTGTGAATGTGCCTGGGAAAGCAGCAGAGGATGACCCAAGTGCCTGGACCCTTTCACCCATATAGGAGACAGGGAAGAAGCTCCTGCCTCCTTGCTTAAATTGGCTCAGCTCTGGCCATTGGTGACATTTGGGGAGTGAACCAGTGAATGAAAGATCTCTTTGCCTCTACCTCTCCTGTAACTCTGTATTTCAAATAAGTAAATCTCTAAAAAACATTAAAAAATGAACAGTCATTTGGAAATATAGTAGAAACATTTGTGATATATACAGATGAAGTTCTGCAAATAAAAAGAATTTGGCAAAGATAACTTGAAAAAAAAAGAATCACTCATTACAAAAGGAGTGATTCCCATCAAGTAGAACAATTAAGATCAGAATCTGATTAAAATATACCTAATGGAGGATAAATTATATTTTTATAACTGGAAAAAATGTGATTCTATTGATTGATATGACTTAGGATGGACTAATTCATGTTGATAAGGTATTTACAATTTTAAATTTCTACTTTCTTGTGTCCAGAAAATAAGGAGCAAATGATAAAATTTAGATGAACTCTTCACAACAAATAGATGGAAGAACTAAATGGTCATAAATTTGTGTGATATCCTTGAGAATCAGATTTATATTTTGGTTTCTGACTTAGCTGAAAAAGAATAAACTAACAGTATTTGGAGGAATATTTTCCTAATGTAATTCTTTTTTTTATTTCATAGGGCTCACAGGTGAAAGAGTTTGCCCTGAGTATCATAGGAAACTTTATGCTTGGACTTTTGAGCAGCTCTAGACTGAATTAAGTCTGTGGAACTATTGGGGATGGGGTTAATGCATTTTGCATTGTGATGGGCATACACCCTGCGGGCCAGGACTAGAATCCTGTGGTTTGAATATTGGTCGAGTGTATTCCCCAAATACTCATATATTGGAGGCTTAGTCTGGTCCTTACTGTGGTGGTGTTGAGAGGTTGTGAACCTTTAAGAATTGGAGCCTAATAAGAGTTTCTTGTGGTACTGAAGGCCCTACCCTTGGAAGAGATTGAAGTAGTGCTCATGGGATCCTACATCAGTTCTCAAGGGAATGAGTTGTTATAAGAATAAGGCTGACCCTTAAAGTTATCTCTGATGTCCTGAGTTGAGACATGATCTCAGAGAGTTCTCAAACATGCTATCCACTACAAGGTCCTCTTCAGGGCTAGATGATTCCAGCACGAATCCCAGAGGCTAACTCATTGAGGCTGTCTGATCTTGAATTTGCAGCCAAACTGTGAACTAAATGTATCTCTTTTATTTTATAAATTAGCCTGCTCAGGTATTTCATGATGGTAACAAAAATATTATATTTATGCCAAAAAAGTTTTAAAATGTAATTTTTAATTGTTTAAGGAAAGGAGAGACCCACAAAGGCAAGCCTTTGGACAGCCAAAAACATACATCTGAGGATGAATATCTATTTGGCATGATGAATTACATACGGTAACAAAAGTATAGCATATAATAAATAATAACTAAGGCTTCTAAAATAACTAAATTTTCTATAACTTTAACTATGGACCAAAAATTTTAAATGTTTTATACCTTATCTAATTTAATGCTTAGAATAAGCTTCTGAGGCAGATATTATTATAACAGTTTATATTTCTGTAAAGGCAGACCAAAAGAGAAGGAGAGTAAGAATGAGAGAGAGAGAGAAGGCTTTCATCTGCTCATTCACTCTCCAAATGACCACAAAAGTCAGGGCTGGGCCGGCACCGCGGCTCAATAGGCTAATCCTCCACCTGCGGCGCCAGCACCTCAGGTTCTAGTCCCGGTCGGGGCGCCAGATTCTGTCTCGGTTGCCCCTCTTCCAGTCCAGCTCTCTGCTGTGGCCCAGGAGTGCAGTGGAGGATGGCCCAAGTGCTTGGGCCCTGTACCTGCAAGGGAGACCAGAAGAAGCTCCTGGCTTTGGATTGGCACAGTGCACTGGCCACAGCGGCCATTGCGGGGTGAACCAACGAAAAAGGAAGACCTTTCTCTCTGTCTCTCTCACTGTCCATTCTGCCCGTCAAATAATAGATAAATAAATAAATAAATAAAAATAAAAATAAAAAAGGGCTGGTCCAGATTGGAGCCAAGAGCCTGTAACTCCATCCAGGTCTCCCATGTAGGAACCAGGGACCCAACTATTTGAGCTATCACATGCCACCTCTTAAAGTTGATTAGCAAGAAGCTGGATCAGAAGTAGAAGAGCCTGGACTCAAATTGTCCCTCTGATCCTAGATATAGGCATTCCACCTGGTGGTCTAACCCCCTGCACCACAATGCCTACGCCATCGTCATTCCTGTTTTAATTAATCTATGTCTTTCCACTTCCAATCAAGATCATGGAAAATCTTCTTAAAGACATTAGCATTTCCCTCTGAGTTGTAAATGAAGCAATGCTGCCACTACTGGTATTATCCCTTCAGTAAGGAATGAAGCAGAATTAGTCATCAGATGAATTTTGAAATTCTCCTGTCACATTTACCAAAGTTAGACCCAAATATGGCATCAACACAAACTGAGATTCAAGTATAGAATGTATCTTTAATTAACTCCAAAAACTAAGGGATAAATGCCACCATCATGTGAGTACATGCATAACCCCTCTTAATGTCTACCTGAGTAACAGAATACAGGCAACTGAAATAGGTCATCTAATGACAGCTTTTCACCAAAAGTCATGTTTGTGGGACTCACATGTAATTTCAGTATCTGTTATGTATATACCTTTAGTTTATATATTTACAAGATGGAACATCAAGTTACGGACAAAGTAGTATTTTGATACACTGAACCAGATTCCATCTTCATTATAATCAACATCATTTATCTCATTTATGATATATATTTACATATATATGATGCAGAGAGCTTTTTACTTTATGTAGTCATTAATGTCATTAGTGAAGACTAAAAGTTCAAACCAGTTCTCTAATCACTTATCTAGCTACATAATTACTTGAGTGAGTGAATTATTCATAAACTACACACTTCAAGAAATATTAAAAGGCACACTAAGCATCATGTTTAAAGTGGTCTGACATGTATATATGATTATAATGTTGAAATTGAAAAGAGTGTTAGAAATACAGCTTACCAGAGTCAGTGTGTGATACCATGTGTTAAGCCACCACTTGCAATGCTGATATCCCCTATGTGTGCCAATTTTAAGTCTCAGCTCCTCTACTTCTGATCCTGTTTCCTGCTAATACACCTGGCAAAGAAGTAGAAGATGGCCGAAGTACCTGGGCCGCTGCCACCCTTGTGGGAGACCTGGATGGAATTCTTGGCTCCTGGCATCACCCTCTCTCAGCCCTGGCCATTGTGGCCCTTTGGGGAGTGAACCAGCAGACAGGAGATTTGTCTCCCTCTGTCTCTTCCTCTCTCCCTCTGTAATTATAACTTTTTTAAAATATTTATTTTATTTATTTGAAAGACAGAGTTAGAGACAGAAAAGAGAGCTTCCATCTGCTGATTCATTCACCAAATGGCCACAATAGCTGGGGCTGGGTCAGGCCGAGGCAAGGAGCCAGGAGTTTCTTCCAGGTCTCTCTCATGGGTGCAGTGGCCCACGCACTTGGACTATCCTCTGCTGCTTTCCCATGCTCTATAGCGGGAAGCTGGATCAAAAGTGGTTCAGTCCACTGGGACTTGAACTGGCATCCCACCCTTATGGGGTGCTCATACCGCAGGTGGTGACTTTATCTGCTATCCCACGTTGCTGGCCTCAGTAAATAATTATTTAATCAGTTGAACTACAAATAGGTTTTCCAGTGATTCTTAAGCTTTATTTGTGCGTAAAAATTGTTTTAAACCTTGATTTTCAAATGCAGGTTCCTGAACCCTGCGCACACAGATTTTAGTTCAGTAATGCAGACCACAAAGTGAATTAACAGGGACACTCCAGTTTCTGTAACTCTACCTTTCTTTTTTTTTTTTTTTTTCAGTGCATTCTCAGCCCATGCGTAACTCTACCTTTCAAATAAATAAATAAATAAATCTTTAAACAAAAAAAAAAATAGTTTACTGATTTCATTTCTATCAGACATTACGTGGTTCTTAGAACTCCTGCACAATCCGAATTTAAAAGGCCATTTCTGAACTAGGCCCTTTCTCAGCAACCTCATCTGGACTACCCAGGATCACAGGCAGTTTATCTGGATGAATCATGACTTGGGAGAGCTTGCAAACAATTTGGAGATCTTTAGTCTATACAAGGGAGGAAAATGAGATATACAAGTTGAAAGTGATCTCTGCAAGGTCACACTGCTATTTATAGGCAGAGGTAGAACTAAAAAGAAAAGATTAGCACCTCAGCCTCATTCCCATCTTTTCCTCTGCACTCCGTTACCTATGCTACATGTTAGGCAATTCAGAGTTCTATTGCTAATAAATTTCATTTCGTGTGGCAGACAATTGTTTCAAAGCAAAGATGGGAGATGGATATTACCAGTCAAAATGACTAGAAAAACTGTCTTTTGGCAATAACATTTCCATAGATTACAGCAAGGAGAGATGAGACAATTACTTTATGAAGGGTAATATTGTAGTCTTTGAGAAAGAGTGAATGATGAGATTTATTCCTGGAGCTATATGATCAAACTCACCTGTAATTGTGCAAACACAGTCATACCTCTATCTGTTTTAAAGCAACAAATCAATGATCTTTGGCCATAGAAGTACAGAATCGTATTTCCAAAAAGACCTATTGCTTTTTTATTATTTTTTTAAATAAGAGGTCTAGAAGTTTAAAGATAAGGTCATTAAACACCCATCCCTGTACACTCTGAAAAGGAGGCATTATACCGCATATGTGCTTTCTACTGAATGCATCATCTTAAATCACTTTGAGTCTCCCAAGTAAAATTTAAAAAGTAATTTTGATTACTGACTCTCAGTGTTCTGCCAAGGACAAAGTTTTGATGCTGGCAAAGTTACGGGAAATTACTTTTGCAGCTTCAACCTCTCTTTGGACATTTCAGGATTCAGATCTATTTCCAAGGATGTTGATCTGGAGTAGAAGAAAATAAGTTTCGTCCTTGCCCTCTTAACCATGCTCAGATGGGTGAACAGGAGACTGTGTCTCTCCTCACATTCTGAAATATATATATATATATATATATATATATATATATGTGTGTGTGTGTGTGTGTGTGTCTGACTTCTGTGTGGCAATGTCTCTTTTAAAATAATAACTGCAACAGTAAATAACAGTTAAAAATTGATCTGACCAATGAAAAGCACAGTGGGATCCTTTACTTTTGCTTCAGGCTGTTGGGAGGATTAAACATCCTAACATGTAAAGCACTTCGCCAAACCCTTGGCACAGAGTAAGTGCTCAATTACCGTTGTTATTAATTGCAGTTGCAATGGTACCTTAGCTATTCTATTAATTAGATTTTTGACACACAGTGCCAAAAGATATTCTGAAATCACTAAACCAAATTATACTTGCATCAGCAATGGACACGAATGACCATTTGCTGTATGATCTGCTGGGCCAGTCTGTCACGATTCTGTCAGAATAAATGTACACTTTTCCCACAGGCTTTTTGCCTTCTCTCTCTCTTTTTTTTTTAACCTGTCATGTGTGATGGTCTGTAAAGCATACCTATTTAATCACAGCACAAATTTAGGTAGTAGTGTATAGGTATAGGAGTGTATAGGTAGGGGAAGTTCAGTGTTTTGAAACGGAAGAATACAGAAAAGGTAATGACCTTTAGGAAGATGGTTACTGAGAGTTTTCTTAATGTAAAAGACAAGCTGAATGACCTGTAGTTTTTCTTAGTAAGACTCCATGTAGTTGGACCCATCTTAACAGCAGTCTGAGAGGTCCCCTCCCCCCATATCTCTTTCCTGTTCTCTCCCTTTCCCCATCCCTTTCTTCCCCTCCTCTTTCTCCATCTCCTCCCTGCCCTCCTGACTCCCCTGCGTCTCCCTCCATTCCTCTGTTTTCCGACTCTGTCTTCCTCTCTTTCTTCCCCCACATCCTGCCTCTTTTCGTCCCTCTGCTGTGAACTGGTGACTGAAACAAGTCATTGAATTACTGTGAAATGCAGCCGTTGGCTACTTTGATGAAAGTACTCAGCGGATTTTGAAGCAAACCTGGTTAGGCAATAGGGATCCAAGTTATCTCCTCCTGCACCACAATCTGATAATAATTTGAAATGCTCTTGAAGAAACCTTCTTCTCTTGTCAATATTACTGTCCTTGGAGACATTGTCTCTCTGAATATAATAGAATTTCAAAGCTTGCTGATTTAATCTTTCATGCTTCAAATCCAGACGCTGTTCTATTCTAGGTGAAAGATTGCTATTTCTTTATTATTAAAGGAGGAATTGTGTCTTCCTAGCTATAATTAGTTACATCAGCTTTTATATCAAAAGGGTAGTAATTTTCTGAACCAGAGCTTTGCAAAGTAGCAAGAAAATAATTTTACAAGTGTCTTTTTCAAGAGCATGAAAATCATAAGGCTAGAGGTTCAAACAATTCAGTTAAAAATGTGTCTAAATGAAGCCAGGGATAAATGCATACCCTTCATAATTTTTGTAGCCTTTACTATGTTGCTTTGATATATTTTGTCACCTGAAGGCTTCATGAGGAGATGGCTACGTATGACATAAAATCAGAAGGCAGACCACCTGCGATAAAAGAGCTACATGGTGACATATCTTCAAGCCAGAGACAGTGAGATTTTCCTAACACCTCAGTGAAGCAGTGATAAAGCCTTCCCTCCTTTGCCCTCCCACTGCAGTCTCCTTTATCCATGAGCTCACCTTTCTCAAAGCATGCTTCCACTTGTGTTTTCCTATTCAAAATCATCTGTTTCTGAAGAGTTTACAGACTGTTTACTTTGTCCCCAATGCTCAAAAAATATTTTCTCCCTAGATTCTTATCCTTAAATTCCATTAGTCTGTCAAGAAGAACAAAATTTTTCTTTCTGAAGCATAGCCCAAGTTTTCCTGATGATAGCTGGTTGGAATGACAGTATTTATAAACTCTTGGTAAGAAGTTCTGTTGTTGCTAACTAAGCTTTGATTTGGTGAGCAAAGTCTCAGCAGCCTTAATGTGAATGCTTTTTAGGGGTCTAGCCACTGGTAGCCATCTAACTTTGAGACTGTTGAAGTTTATCTAGCATATTGACTTTTGTTATAATAACAAAATACACAAAGCTAGGTAAGTTGAAAAGAAAAGAGGGTGATTTAGCTCACAGTTTGAAAAGTCCAGTGTGCATAGGCTCTTACAACCTTCTGCCCCGCCCCCAGTCTACATCACTTCATGTCAAATGGCCTCGTGGTAGGGACCTGTGTAAAAGAAGAAATCTCATCACTGGACAGGAAACCAAAGAGGCTGGGGACAAACCGGGTTTTTTCATTTATAACAACCCGAACTAGTTAGTTCTCAGAAGAACTAACTCAGGGGTCTCATGAGAACTACCTTAATCCTTTTTGAAGGCACAGGCCCAATGACCTAAGAATCTCCCAGTAGCTTCCACTTTTCCTTTTTTTCAATAGATGTCACTTTTTCTTTTTCTTTTTTTTAAGATTTATGTATTTTAAAGTCAGAGTTACACACAGAGAGAGGAGAGGCAGAGAGCAAGCGAGCGAGCAAGAGCGCGTGCGCTTCCATCCACTGGTTCACTCCCCAGATAGCGCCAGTGGCTGGAGCTATGTCCATCCGAAGCCAGGAACCAAAAGCTTCCTCCAGGTCTCCCACGTGGGTGCAGAGGCACAAACACTTGGGCCGTTGTCTACTGTCCTCCCAGGCCATAGCAGAGAGCTATGTTGGAAGTGGAGCAGCCAGGACTTGAAGTGACTCCCATATGGAATGCTGGCACTTTTGGCAATAGCTTTACCTGCTACAACACAGTGCTGGCCCCAAGCTTCAACTTCTTCAAGGCCCCACCACCTTATCACCCATGCTTGGGACTAAGCTTCTAACATGTGAATACTTGGAGGACAAACCACATCAAAACCATAGCTCTGGGTGTTCATCTTTGGCAAGAGGGACATAACATCTGTAATAATGGTACTAGTCATGGGGTGGGCATTTGGCTGATTAGTTAAGATGCCCGGATTTTATGCTACAGCCACAGTAACTGGGTTTGAGTCCCAGCCCCACTCCAAATTCCATCTTCTTGCTGATGCACACCCTGT
This sequence comes from Sylvilagus floridanus, assembly GCA_949820135.1. Classification (NCBI taxonomy): domain Eukaryota; kingdom Metazoa; phylum Chordata; class Mammalia; order Lagomorpha; family Leporidae; genus Sylvilagus; species Sylvilagus floridanus. Next base: position 27,286,087 of record OX463236.1, on the reverse strand, counting down.
GAGGCAGCAAGTGATGGGCCAAGTAGTTGGTTCCTTGACACCCATGTGGGAGACCTGAGTTAATTTCTTGGCATTGTTGGAGGAATTGTTGAAGTTACTCAGATGACATGATTGATTTGGTTGACTCACAGTAAACAGTAACAGTTATTGTATCCTGCATTCATGGATTTTTTTTGTTTTTTTTGCTAGTTCCAGCAACAAGAATTTTGTGTTCCTTCCTTTAACAGAGAAAATTCTATGTTGCTTTAAGGTGTGTATCAGTGCATCCTTCTCCACAACATCACTTAGACACTGTCGCAAAATGTACACAACCTTGTGGCTGTATGTTATCTGTGGGTACTCAAACCCAACCATGATTTCTTCTTAAAGTTTAATTTTCTGAACAATGATTATGCTTTGTTTTGAACTTTTTGTGGTACCTAGTCAATAGACTCTATCTAATAATATTTGATTAATTGAAGTTTTAAAAATATTAAAGCAATAAAATTTAGAAGGCAGTGAAACAAAATTTTGAAGAATTAAAGTAATTGTTATCACATAGTTGATATTAATAGATTGGTAGCTTCAAACATTACCTTCTAGAACATTTCATTATCAAAGTAACTTTCAGATTGATAAGTGAATAAAAAGGGAAAAATATACAAAAATATTAAATTGCAAGTCAGATGAGTAGCAACTCTTAAAAATCAAGATATATATGTATACATACATATATATTTAAAAATTTAATAAAATTTTTTCTATCAAATTGGTAATAATCCAGAAAATAGGAAGGACCAAATTCTCACAATAAAAAGCATTAATCTTCCTGCTACAAAAGAACCCAAAGACATAGTTCCAGGTGATTTCTTTGGCTTGCACTGTCCCTAAGCTAATTCCATCTTGAGACTAAGTAACCTATGGCTTCTAATAGTTCTAGATATATTAAGACAGAGGATAAAGCAACAGTTTCAGAACATTTTTAAATGAGTTAAGAGAATTTGTCAATGATCTTGATTTAAATTTGAAATTGAAAAACAGCATAATGTGTTGTGATATATAAGCCACTCCACACAGAATTCTCAAGTGCATTAGTAGTTGAATTTCAAAATAATGTGTTTCTATGAAATAAAAAAATAACCTCATTATCACTTTGATGAAAGTTTTAGTCAAAATAATCTTTATGTACTATATCCACTCATAAGAAATACTTATTTTCACAGTTGCCTAAACGTATGTTTACTACTATTAACATAACATGAGGGTGGTAATTACATTTCTTATGTAACTGAGAATTATTTTAGGGGCCTGAACAATAGTTACATGTTAATACAATTGAATACTTCTTTAAAAAAATTCAAGGCAATAGTATGAGTTTATAAATAACAATATCGAAATTCAGGAAACACTTACATACTGAACATCCCCAGAGTTTTGCACTGTAGTCTGTGGTATAAATTGTGAATCTAAGCAATTGCTGTACCTTGAAGCTGGCAGAGCGAAAGATATTCTTTGGAGAAATGAAATCACATTTCAAATAGTGAAAAAGATAATCTGATCTAGGCAGCATTTAGTTATACTTAGGTGTTGATTAAAGTGAAAGTTTGTTCATAGATCTGCTTTTAAAAACAATGCTTTATTTAATATATATATATATTTTTTTGACAGGCAGAGTGGACAGTGAGAGAGAGAGACAGAGAGAAAGGTCTTCCTTTGCCATTGGTTCACCCTCCAATGGTCGCCGCGGCTGGCGCGCTGCGCTGATGTGAAGCCAGGAGCCAGGTGCTTCTCCTGGTCTCCCATGGGGTGCAGGGCCCAAGCACCTGGGCCATCCTCCACTGCACTCTTGGGCCATAGCAGAGAGCTGGCCTGGAAGAGGGGCAACCGGGACTAGAACCTGATGTGCCAGCGCCGCAAGGCAGAGGATTAGCCTATTGAGCCATGACGCCAGCTGCCTTATTTAATATTAGAAGTAAATTTCTGTATAACATGTTACAAGTTTCAAAATGTGATATCATTTTCTCTAACTGTAATAGGCATATTTCTCTTAGGATAACTTCGTTAATTTTAGTTTATTTATTTGAAAGGAAACATTACAAAGGGGGGGGGGGAAGGGAGGGAGGGAGGGAGAGAACTGATTGATTGATTGATTTATCAGCTGGCTCACTTCCCAAATGGCTGAACCAGCCAGGCTAGGCTCGGCAGAAACCAGGAGCCTGGAATTCCATCCAGCTCTCCCAGCTGGGTCACACAGGCCCAAGTACTAGGACAATCTCTGCTGCTTTCCCAGGCTCTTTAGCAGGAAGTTGGATCAGAAGTGCAGCTGCAGGACTCAAACATGTGCTGATGGGATACTGGCATTGCAAGTGACAGCTTAACATGTTGCACCCAAACACTGACCCCATCTTCATTATTTTTTAAATATTTACTTATTTGTTATTTGTTTGAAAGGATGAGGAGAGGCTGGCACATTGGCATAATGGGTAAAGCTTCTGCCTGCAGTGCTGGCATCCCATATGGGTGCTGGTTTGAGTCCAGCTGCCCCACTTCTGATCCAGCTCTCTGCTATGGCCTGGGAAAGCAGTGGAAGATGACCCAAGTCCTTAGGCCCCTGCACCCTCCTGGGAGACCTAGAAGAAGCTCCTGGCTCCTGGCCTCATATCAGCACAGATGCGACTGTTGCAGCCAATTGGGGAGTACCAGTGGATGGAAGACCTCTCTCTCTCTGCCTCTCTCTCTCTCTGCTTCTCTGCCTCTCTCTGTATAACTGACTTTCAAATAAATCTTTAAAAAATAAAGGATGATGAAAGAGAGCGTTCTTGTTGGAAATAATTCCAAGAATTGAGAGTTCTCCATCCATCTCATTTCTAAAGTGAGGCAGAACTCCTGGTAGTAGAAAAATGTTGAACAAGTAAAGAAAAGCGTGTAGGCATGCCTTTGTGGCCAGATATATGTTGTTTCACAGCAGGAATTGCTCATGTTGCATAATCTACTTAGAAATCATGCTTCAACCATCTGAGCAGAACATATCAATATGTAGAAATTGGAGTTACTCTTCAGAACTCAAGCAAGTTTTTAATAGATGCTGCGCAAGCTTTTGAAACTAGATACCGTGAAGATTCTCTGGGCTATTTCATTAACAAATTGCATCTCCGAAGCTTGCATTCCTCTATGTATTTATTGGACAGATAATAGGAAATAACTACTTTCTTTGTGAAGTCGTAAATAATGTGGCAGAAGGATATTAAACGCACTGGGATGTGACAGAAAAGCTAAAACTTGTGGGTTTTAGAATTTTATGATGCAAGCCTTTTTTCCCCCATGAGAATGTGTAAAGTAAACAGATATATTTGGATTGTTTATGTAGACAATTATGCATTCAACATTGCAGTTGCTGAAATGAGACCATCTCAAACCCAGAACTACTTCTTATACTTTTTCCTGCAATACCCCTTGCTAAAGGACTTTACTAAAGAGAGAAAAAAATGTCCTTTAGCCTTAACCATAGTCCATCTTCAAATGATACAGAACCTTTTATGATGATAAAGATGGTTTTATGTCCATGCTTCTCTTAATCACCGTGTGGCTCTTATAAAGGTGATAGGAGGGCACTGGCTCTCCTAGTCTGACATAGCTTTATCCTGTTTACTGAAATAGTTCCAAGCAGTTCCATGCTGAGATGATACATTACCATTTCTACTGCTGTCAGCACGGGAGCTCTTTCGGTTTGTCTTCTGAGGGCTTAGCAGATTTTTACAATTATTTTTTAACGGTAAGTGAAGAAAAACTCAAGTAGAGATAAAATTACAGAATTAGGGTTGCAAGGGATAGAGACGTTGCATTGCTTTTTACTATCACAAGCAATGACCTTGAGTTACATTGGTCTATATAACTCATTGATTCAGTGTTTTCAGTTGTTACTGATCGGAGCTACATGTCCTAGGTGTGATCATTTCGGTTTTCGCACAGCCATGTTCTATTTGTATTGTTCAGGGAAGTGAGGGAGAGGAGAAAGTTGCTATGGAGGCAGGTATGTCTAGAATTAATTTTGCCCGTGAGCAATTAATTATTAACTGTATAAATGAAAAGTTAGTTAACTGCTGTGAAATTCAGTTTCTGCACCTGAATACAGCAAATAGGGATTCTGGATTAACAAGGTAATTTAAAGACTTCTATCTCTACTGCTTTCTGAGATCTCATTAAATAAACTTGACGTGGATATTGAAGTGAATATGCCTATAAGGAAAAGGTGAACGGGATGAAAGGTGGAAGCAAATGAATGTTTATCGTGCAGTTTTAAGGGACTAGATGAGGCTATAAGGACATAGTAAATGACCCTGGTAGCTTAGAGAACCTTGGACTAAGTGCCTTTTACAGGGACACTGGCAAAAACAAGCCACTGTGTGTTCTCAAAGCAAGAAAGGCTTAAGACAAGAGTAAGGGGATGGTTACAAGTATTTAGAAAGAGCTGTGCCTAGCAATTCTAGGGTTGTACCCTGTGCATTTAAATCCAGTCTTCTTGCCAGATCCTGGCAAAATGGATGTTTCTTCTGTGGGAAATTGAGCTGGAAAACATTTAGAGAAAGACAGACTTCATATAACTGAGAACAGAGGTGAGACAGAGTATTAAAAAAAAAAATTCAGGGGCAATTTTACAGTACAGTGGGTCAGCTACCACTTGAGTACCTGCTACTCTGCCTCCTGTCCAGCTTCCCAGCTAATGCACATCCTGGGAGGCAGAGACAATGGGTCAAGTGCATATGTCCCTGTCATTCACATGGGAGACCCAGTGGAGTTCCAGGCTCCTGACTTTTGTCTGTCTCAGCTCTGGCTGTTGTGGGCATTTGGGGTGTGTGAACCAGCAAATGGGGTCAATCAATCCCCCCCAAATAAATGAAAATTTAAAAAATACAGTAAATCTATATTTTAAATTTTATTTTGTAAAAGATTTATTTTATTTGAAAGGCTGAGTTGGAGGGAGGGAGAGAGAGGGACTCGAGATCTTACATTTGCTTGTTCAATTCCCAAATGGCTGTAATGGCTGGAGTTGGGCCAGGCTGAAGCCAGGAGACAGGATCTTCTTTCAGTCTCCCACTTGAGTGCAGCATGTGGGCCACCTTCCACTGCTTTCACAGGTGCATTAGCAGGAACTGGGTGGGAAGTGGAGCAGCCAGGAGTGGAACAGGTAGCATATGGGATGCCAGCCTTGTAGGCAGCAGCTTAACTCACCACACCACAGCACCGTCCCCAGAAAATTTACATATTTTATATATAAATAGGTTGAGTTCTAAAAGAAAAAGAAAGTGAACTGCTTCAAAAGAGTTTTTCTAGTGAATAGTTTAAGTGTAATAGAAAATATTCATTTCTTTCTGATAGCTCAGTGTATCACATTCTAAATATTTCACAAATATTCTTGTTACCCCCCAACAAGGTGACAGGAAATGATATAATTGATTGTCACCAATCTTCAGATCCAATCTCTGATCTTTTCACTCTTTGGTTTAAAACTGTCCAGTAACAACTCTTTGTATATAATACAATGGGAACTTTCTATTTTGGCATGGATCCTGACACTTAATTGTCTACACACAAGTCATAGGGAATTCCTTCCCATGGACCAAATTCTATCAGCCTGATGCACCTTTATACTTACTCACTTACTGTCCCTTTTGGATTTACCTTTATTTAAAAAAAAAAAAAACTTTTATTTAGTAAATATAAATTTCCAAAGTACAGCTTATGGATTACAATGGCTTCCCTCCCCCATAATTTCCCTCCCACTTGCAACCCTCCCTTCTCCCGCTCCCTCTCCCCTTCCATTCACATCAAGATTCATTTTCATTATCTTTACGTATAGACGATCGATTTAGTATATATTAAGTAAAGATTTCAATCTTGTGTACTTGACAGATTTCTATAGGATCTTCAAATTTCAATTTTTATGTAATCTGTGATTTTGTGTTCTTGATTCCACCAAGAAAAAGCATTGAGTACTTTACACTCGTGTTTGCAGAACACCTGGAATATCTGCTTATTATCAATGATGATGTTCTTTGTAGGGTGGGGAGGGAAAGGGAAAGATTGAGAAAGGGGGAATAATGACTTTAAAACACATAATTTTAGGTTGCATAAATGCCTTTAAATATAAAAGAATATATGATCTATTAGAGACTTGCATTAACCTAAGTTTTAAAAATTATAGGATAGGGACCAGCACTGTGGTGTAGCTGGTAAAGCTGCTGCCTGCAATGCCGACTTCCTACTTGGATGCTGGTTCATCCAAGTCAAGCCACTTCCCATCCAGATTCCTGCTAATGCACCTGGGAAAGCAACACTAGATAGCCCAGGTGCTGCGACTTTGCACCCACATGTGAGACCTGGAAGAAGCTCCTGGCTTTGGATTGTCCCAGCTCTGGCCACTGCAGCCATTTGGAGAGAAAACCTACAGATGGAAGATACCCCCCCCCTTCCTTTCAAGTAAATAAGCATTTTTAAAATTAGGATAAATAAAAATTATTATGATTTACAATAAGATTTACCTAGCAGCATACCATACATTATTTCCAGTTTTTAAGGATAATGAACAACAGTTTAATTTGATTATGCTCCATTTTTTAAAAAAAATGATTTTATGTACTTGAAAGGCAGAATTGGGGTTGGGGGGTAGCAGAGAGAGAGAGACCCACCATTTGCTGGTTCACACTCCGCATGCACACAATGGCCAGTGCAGACTGAAGCCAGGATTCTGGAACTTCATCCAGTCTCCTGTGTGGAAGACAGGGGCTCAAGTACTTGGACCATTTCCTGCTGCCTTCTCAGGCACATTACCAGGAAATCACATAGGAGTGAAGCAGCTAGAACTCAAACCAATGCTCAGATATGGTATTCCAGTATTGCAAGCAGTGGCTGGACCTGATGCATGATAATTGGATTGTCCTAGATCTGGCCATTGCAGCCGTTTGGGGAGTGAACTCATTTTCTTTAAAAATAAAATCTTCCTTATCAAATTTAACCGATACCTGCCAACTGGTATTTGCAGGAAGCTTATGTAAATAAATATATGATTTATAATTTGCAGAGTGATACAGTTAGAAGATTGAAACCGTTTCTGTGCCTTTATTTCATAATATAGTTACTAGAAGAAGCACAATAATATTAAAATAATGTGAATAAAATGTTATATATTATAGGATGTTATATTTTCTGTATATTATACATGTGTATATAATACTGGAACCTTTAAAGCTTATATTTGACTATTTTCTTTAAGAAAAATTAAGTTATTGTTTATTTGAGGTGCAGAGACAGAGAAAAACAGAGACAGAGTGCTCGGATCCATTCATTCATCTCCCAAAATCTCCCAAATACTCTTAACTGGGCCAGAGGGAACAGAACTGTGGCATAGTAGGTTGGGCATCCACCTGGGGTGCCAGCATCCCATATGGAAGCCCATTCAAATCCCACTTTCAATCCAGCTCCATACTAATGGCCTGGGAAGGCAGTGGAAGATGGCCCAAGTCCTTGGGCACCTGTACCTACATGGGAGACCCAGAAGTTCCTGGCTCCTGGCTCCTGGTTTTGGATTGTCCTAGATCTGGCCATTGCAGCCATTTGGGGAGTGAACCAGCAGATGGAAGACCCTCTCCCTCCCTCCCTCCCTGACTCTGACTTTCAAATTATATTAATTAATTAATTAAAAAAAGCCAGGGGCTGTGAACTCAATCCAGGTTTCCCATATGGATGGTAGGACCCAACTACCTAAACTATCCCTACTGCTTCCCAGGGTACAGATTTGCAGTACGTTTAAGTCAGGATCCAGAGCAGGAATCAAACATATACACATCCAACATCAGAGTGCCTATCTGAACTACTATAGTAAATGCCTGCCCCCACGTTATATTTTATTGCCATTTCCTATGAGTGTTTTGGACCCCCTTCTCACAATACTAAACTGCATACTGTAATACAGTTTACATTTTATTTATTTTTTGGAGTGGGTACCTTGGACTCATTGTGTTCTACTTTCATAGCATCTACAATTTATTTCTCTTCCTTGTTCAGATTGCTGGTAGAGCATAGACATATTCTGCAGAGCTGTGCCCTTTAGGATTTTTTGCTGGCATATCCAGAATTCTTGATGGAAGTCTCAAAGTCAAATGGCATCTTGATAAGAACACATTTTAAAGGAGATTGCTTGCCTGGTTTTACAGATAATTTCTCAATGTCCTTTGTTTTTCTATATCAGAGCAAAGAACACTAGAAATATTTTAAGCATTTGCCACATTTTCTATTACAATGATAGTAAAGATCATCTGCTTGTATTCTTTAAATACTGTAAAATAGGTAATATTGTTACCAACATTTTTCAGATGAAAAAAACCAACAAAATTTCGAAGTGCTTGCTTAGCTTGTATGATTGTGTGGAAGCTGTTTGAGTATATGTTTCAGATTTCTTATTTTAAAAATTGAAATTCATGGCTATGCCAACAGAAAGTCTGTCCATGGCAGAATCACTTCAATTCTGCACTGATCACCCCGGGTTGTCTTCACGTTCCTTCAGTGACGGTTCTGATTCAGCCGTGAGAGTGAGCCTGAGAAAGCAGCTTTCTCACTGGTCTTAGCAGGAAGTGAACTCGCACTCATTGACATTGACAGTATTACGATCATGACCAGAAAGCAAAGTTGGACTCAGAAATAGGGATGCGTAAATGCGTAAGTGCCCTTGTCTTTTAATAATTTTAGGATAAGAAAGGAAATCTTGGCCGGCGCCATGGCTCAACAGGCTAATCCTCCGCCTTGCGGCCCCGGCACACCGGGTTCTAGTCCCGGTCGGGGCGCCGGATTCTGTCCCGGTTGCCCCTCTTCCAGGCCAGCTCTCTGCTGTGGCCCGGGAGTGCAGTGGAGGATGGCTCAAGTGCTTGGGCCCTGCACCCCATGGGAGACCAGGAAAAAGCACCTAACACCTGGCTCCTGCCATCGGATGGGCGCGGTGCGCCGGCCGCAGCGCGCTGTCCACGGCAGCCATTGGAGGGTGAACCAACGGCAAAAGGAAGACCTTTCTCTCTGTCTCTCTCTCTCACTGTCCACTCTGCCTGTCCAAAAAAAAAAAAAAAAAAAAATTAAATTAAAAAAAAAAAAAAAAGAAAGAAAGGAAATCTTTTGGGTTTTAAAAAAAAGAAATATTGCTGGCACCGCGGCTCAATAGGCTAATCCTCCACCTGCAGTGCCAGCACAGTTGGTTCTAGTCCCGGTCGGGGCGCCGGATTCTGTCCCGGTTGCCCCCCTTCCAGGCCAGCTCTCTGCTGTGGCCCAGGAGTGCAGTGGAGGATGGCCCAAGTGCTTGGGCCCTGCACCCCATGGGAGACCAGGATAAGCACCTGGCTCCTGGCTTCGGATCAGCGCAGTGCGCCAGCCACGGCGTGCCAGCTGCAGTGGCCATTGGGGTGTGAACCAACGGAAAAGGAAGACCTTTCTCTCTGTCTCTCTCTCTCACTGTCCGCTCTGCCTGTCAAAAAAAAAAAAAAGAAAAGAAATATCAAATGACATCCTGCCCAACATTTTTCAGAAATCTTGACCTTTTAGCTAGGAACATTATATGGCCTAGAACCATCTCTAGAGTGAAAGCTGAAGACATTCTGAGAACTTTTCCAATGCAGAAATCTGAAAAAAATGATTGTTATGGTACTGTTTTGATCCATTAGGATTTTTATTTGCAGAAAACCAGCATCTTTGGGGACAAAAACTATTGGTTTAATTATATACTTTCATCCTTTTTATTTTTTTGATCCCATGAAAATTTCACTGCAGTTTTGTTTATCATGTTTGGTACTAAAGTTAGATTGAAGTAAACAGATGCTGGTGTAATGGAAATTTAGATAGTTTTGAGTGAATGAGGAAACTATCCTAAATATATTAATTGATAAATATAGTTGTTCCTCCTATTAATATATTAAATATTTGTATTGTATAAACTTGCATGCACATATACATGTACACATGACAATTAGATAATATTCAGCTTGTTTCATTATTAACATAAAGATTTAGAGGAAGGAAAAGTACCAGATTTTAAATATTTTCATGTGGGCTGGCGCCATGGCTCACTTGGCTAATCCTCCGCCTGCGGCGCCAGCACCCAAGGTACTAGTCCCGGTTGCCCCTCTTCCAGTCCAGCTCTCTGCTGTGGCCCGTGAGTGCAGTGGAGGATAGCCCAGGTCCTTGGGCCCTGCACCCCATGGGAGACCAGGAGGAAGCACCTGGCTCCTGGCTTTGGATCGACACAGCTCACTGGCCGTAGCAGCCATTTGGGGGGTGAACCAATGGAAAAGAGGACCTTTCTCTCTGTCTGTCTCTCACTGTCTAACTCTGCTTGTCAAAAAAAAAAGTATTTTCATGTGAAAACATATTACTAAAAATTGTGATCACATTAATTATATAAAGCATAGTTATAGTGGATTTAAGTCAAACCACAATTTCTGTCTCCCTCTCTTCCTGTTCAGTAGGAATTGTAGGACTTGGAGGGAAAGGACAAGAAGACATAAGTAGTAGCAGCTGAGTTTTGAATCTATAGCCTGTCTGGTGGCTTCCAAATTGCTTCTAGGCTTGGCACTTCTGATGGAACACCTAAAGTTCTACTTTGTTATACTTTAGAACACTAAACTGGAATCAAGAGGTCTACAGGGGATTTTTTTTTTAATATATAAATTTAAAGAGCAGTATCCTCCTATGGAAACATGGAATATTTTTAGAATTTTGTGATATTCTACTCTAAGATATAGGCCAACATTTTACACATCCATGCCCAGCAAGTTCAAGAATATGTAATCCTGGGAATTTGAACTTCTACTTTAAACCTTTGTTAAGAACACTTTCATTTTTATCTGTATAAATACAAAAAGCTTAGTCTGAGCTTCTACTCACTGTAATAAAAGTAAAGATAAATGCAGCAGCAAAGAGCTATTCCGATTCAGTGAACTTATTTCTTTTTTAAAATTTTGTGCCACAGAATATGGGTAATGTTAAACATTTTTTGAATGAATTTTCATTGTTATTTGGTAAACAAGAAAAGACAGTATGTATCTTTTCCTGTAAGTCTTGGTTTAAAAGATTAATTAATAAAATGGGTGATTTATAGACAGAATGTAAGAATAAATGCATAATCAAATTTGTGCTCAGTAATTCTTTGGTATTTCACATATTTTATTGTGATTATCCTGCAATACAATAAAGAAGGAATTATGAATCCAATTTATGCATAAAAAACAGCCTTTGAGGCTGGGCTGGTCATTCATCCAGCTAATATATATCAGGGCTGGCATAAACAATGGATCTGTAAACAACAGAAAAAATTCCCAAATAATTGCAACTGTGTTATCTATATAGTATAGCATCATAATGCAAAATAGTGCATGGTGTCTCCAATTGCCAAGATAGAGGTTATGTGCCTTGAAATTCAAAATAGTCTCTACATAGAAGAAAAACCCTTACTATATATGCAGGAATAATAAAATGTTATTTGTTAAAGTTGAATATTAAAGCTGAATATGCTGCATAGCATCCCTTCATTTGCCACACTGGAAGCTTATATCTCAGAGCTCTTTCTTGTCTGAAATAATGCCTGTGTTATAACCCATGAGACTTTTTGAGGGAACACTGCTCCCCCATCCCCACCCCTACCTTATGTACACGTATGCATGGCATACATGATCTGTAGAGGATGTAAAAGTACAATTATGGAAAGATACATTGAAGTAAATTTTCAATTTACCAATTGATTAAAGCTTAGTCCAACTTACTTTTTCTTTCTTCCAAAACAATTTATCTATTAATATGATTTATTTCAGATTCAGGCAAGCCTGAAAGAACTGAACCTTACTCAGCATTTCACTGGCATTTCTTGCCTCCCATGCTTGTCATCACCTCACACCATAAGCTGGGCTCCCACCTGCCAGTGGGGGATCACAGCACACCAGGAACGTTCTGTGGGAAATGGAGCATTTGCGGGCAGTAGTGTCAGACTCCATATGTATCACACAGTAATCTGAAGAATCCTTGTTGGACATATCATGAGATGATCCTCGGGGTCTTAAGAGTTTAAATCTTAACAGGACATTTTTGGGGTGACACAGTGGAATCTAAGACAATGTAAACCTTATGTTTTCTACAGCAAAGTGGACAGCGTAGAAGCAGAATGACACCTAAAACTATCTACTCCAGTCAATCTTAGTGTTATTTTCCAGACATAGAAAACACCACATATATTGTCTGTGAAATATTTTATAAGTTGTGATACCACTCTTGGAAATAGTCCCCAAAGCACCAGGAATGCGCCCTCTATCCATATGTTATAAATTTCATGGTTAAACCACTGCTAAGAATGGGATGAAAGTCAAGAAATGAGAAATCAGTTGCCTTTTTTTTTTTTTTTTGTGAGCAGTGTGTGTACATGTGTTTAATACTTGATATTTTTAGGACATAATGACATAAACTAAGATATGTATTTGAAAATTGAAGACAAATCGAAGTAGCATGGCTCAAGCGGAAGTTGGTAGGGGTAACAAAATAACAGACAACTGTAAGAAGTCACTTCTTGAAACGAGGGAAGTTTACAAAAATAAATTTATAAACATATCAAAAATTGACATGCAGTCCTCAAAGGGATAACGTGGAAATATTATTTATTCCAAAAGTTTCACTATATTCATCATTCATGATAGATTATTAAAGAAAATTAAACTTTGCACTTGTCCCCAATTTTAAAGACTTAAAAGATAAAACCACACTTCTTTGCATCTGTCTTAATGTGTCTCATAAGAGGAGGAAATCCAAGTGCTGCTGGTTTCCATACCACTTTTCATACACCTATTAAAATTCCAATTTTGCTTTCAGAGAAAAATGATTCCACTTCTAGTTTATTTGGCTAGCTATGTGACGCCAAGGCAATTTTCAGATTTACATTCTTATCACTGCTTCTGTAAGCTCAATTATTTTAACAAGGTCTTTCCAATTTCCCCTAATGTTTTTCATAACTACCTTGAGCTTACATTTAAATCAAAACTCATTTTTGGAATAACTCATTTCTGCTACACTTTTGAAGCATACTTGTGTGAAGTTCCTGTTTCTATGTGTGAAGTTTGGTGTAAAGATTTTCTTTTCCTTCCAATAGATTGTAAAGCTTCATCTAAAGTCATTAATGGGAATTTTAGGTTTTTCATGTGAGCTGAATATTTTCAAACCATGTTGACATATTGGCCACTTTCCCTGGTTACTGTGAAAAAGGACTCACTATATCTTTAAATTGGGTGTTTTGGAAATGGCTTTGTATGAAGCTTTACACCTGAAAAAAAATTGTGTAGTTTTTCACTGTGCAAAGTATTGTGTTTGTTCAGAAGAAATATTCATTATATATTTAATGCTTTGATGAACAGAAGTATATATCCCAAACTTTCATAGAAAATTGTTAGGAAAATACTTCACTTTAGTCTGTTTTTACAGTGAATTGCTAATGTTCTGAGGAAAGCACCAAGACATAAAATTTGAAATGCCAACCAATTCTCTCATGTTGTATTATTTGTAAATTAGGTAATTATTATCAAAATTTTAATAACCGCCACAATATTTCATGTGTGATGTATGCAAGCTATACATAACACTTAGTAAGTTTGTGTCCTCAATTATAATTACATTATTTCACCTCCCCAAACGAATTCATGATACTTTCCTTCAAAAGTTAGCTGTGCATAGTGTGAATTATGTATCTTTTACCAAGAACATTCACTCCAATTAAAAATACTCATTTACAGTATTTAGTTCTAATATGACTTAAAAGTTACAAGCAAGTGAAGATTTCAAGATAAGTTCAGAGTACTGCTAAGTGAAACAAATTGATTTTTGTCCTTAAATTTCATCCCCATTTGATTTTGTGAATATATGATTTGGCTGAGATTACAGTACATGGCTTCCAAAATTAAATTGTCTTTAGAGATTACTGCTACTGTGCATGTGTAATTAAGTGTACTCGTTATTGTCTATAAAGCTGTAAAAGCCCACACTTTTATGGGATCAGTGTAAAGCCAATGATTTCAAGTCAATCAGTTGAAGAGGGATCTGAGATGTTCCAACCATTAGTTTGTGAAAAACTTTGATACACAACCTTCCTGCAGTCAACCTAGATGGAGAAAGTAGTAAAAGCTATGCCATTTTAATTAAACTGCATTTACTAAGCACCTGCTGTGTGTTTGGCACACAGGGTGTGAAAGCTGTGATGAGAGATGTCTAAGGGTTATGGAATATTAAATATGGAAAGAGTTTCAGAGAAAATCTTGGTCCAATCTTTCTACTTTATTGTCAAGGCCTAGAAAATGCAAGTGACTTAAATTCTCACATCTAAAATTAGTTTCAGTCCTAGAATTGGAACACACAAGAGAAAAACAAAATTAAAACAAGTGAACCTAAGAGCTCAGAGTAGGTGTTGAATTAACTAAAGATAGTAAAGTGTAAAGTGTAAAAATTACACAGTGATGACATAAGCAAAGCCAAGGAAGGATTAAACATAAAATTGGATTTTGTTATATCTAGATATCTAGATCACAATTTTTTAAAAGATTTATTTATTGATTTATTTGGGAGGCAGAGTTAGAGAAGGAGAGACAGAGATCTTCTATCCACTCGTTCACTCTCCAAATGGACATAATGACTGGGGTACGGTCAGGGGGAAGCCAGGAGCCAGTAGATTTTTCCGGGTCTTCCATGAGGATGCAGGGGCTGAGGACTTGGGCCATCCTCCGTTGCTTTCCCAGGTGCATTAGCAGGGAGCTGTATCAGAAGTGGAGCATCCAAGACTTGAACCAGCAGTCATGTAGGATGGCAGTGCTGCAGGCCATGGCTTTAAACCACTGAGCCACAGCACCAGCCCCATAATCTTTATCTTTTTCAGAAGAAATTTCTCTTTCATATGAAAGTGGAATGAAATACTCTGTTGAGGTCACTCAAAATGACTAATGTGCTGAAATAATCCATACTTCATAGTACTTTAATTATTCATGACAATCACAACTTATATGCAAATATAACATAGTTATTTACACTAATGACAATACTTAACTACTCATTTGGCTGGGGAAATTACTTGAAAAACTCTGATCTCAATCCAGAGGTTGAGAAACAAATGAAAGCTGATGAGAAAGTGTTTCTTTTTTTAAGATTTTTTTTATCTATTTATTTGACAAAGTTACAGAGAGAGAGAGAGAGAGAGAAAGGTCTCCCATCCATTGGTTCACCCCCCCAAATGGCCACTACAGCCAGAGCTACACTGATCCGAAGCCAGGAGCCAGGTGCCTCTTCCTGGTCTCCCACATGGGTGCAGGGGCCCAAGCACTTGGGCCATCCTCCACTGTACTCCCAGGCCACAGCAGAGAGCTGGACTGGAAGAGGAGCAACCAGGACTAGAACCCAGTGCCCATATGGGATGCTGGCGCCACAAGCGGAGGATTAACTTAGTGAGACACGGCGCTGGCCCAAAAGTTTTTCTTTTGATATATATACAACAACTTAATGCTTCAAGACTCTCTTCCAGGTTTCATATTATGAAAAGCTAGGAAATATATGTTAGCAATCTTAAAAATTAAAATTCAATGCTACCACTCCAGATTCCAGTAGTTGACTATCAATATGTTTGTACTGAGCTTTCAAATAATGCTGTACATATTTATAAATAACAGAATATCATTAATACATCTCATAACAATCTCAAAAGTAAGATAAGCTTATGTTGGGATATGGTAGTCTTCAAAGTTTATAAAGATTATATTTTAATTCATTCCTCTATAATTTAGAGACAATTTTGTGCTATTGTTATTAGCCAAGTCTCAACAAGTTAGCTCAGTTTTCCTTGTACCTACTACTAATTTTCATTCTTCTTCCCAAAGCATTACTACAGGAAAGCATTGGAGCATTTATTTTCATATCTTCTGAGCTGTGGTTCTTTTCCATTAACCTAGTAAATAGATAATAACTTTTTCCTGAGTGAACCCTCACTTTGCTACTTCATCATTCTTGTATTTCACAAAGGCTCTAAATATATAGTTATCCCTCCAAAATCACCATGGAGTAATAAGGGCTTAGCCATAGAGCTCTTTTTTATTTTTAAAGTATAAATTTATAGAATACTACAACTTCATACCAAATTAATATGATTTAAAACCAACTTTCAAGAAACAAATAGAGCCTGTATTTACTGTGCTATAATAAAACCTCTTATTAATGTTAGACACAGGTTCTGGGCATTTAAATTCTGTACTAGGTAGGTCATCTTTTCAAAATATCAGTGATGAGTTATAAGGAGAATGGAAAACAGTAACATAGAAGTGAATTATTTTTCTGCTTCTAAAATAGGTCAGAATAAACAATACTACAGTTAATTGTCTTCAATTGTGCCATATTTTTATATCTTCTTGATGTAAGACATTAAAATATCCTAATCATTCAAAAAAAAGTAAATATATAGGCAAGAAAGTATTTTAAGTGTGTCAATAAAATGAAGATATGATTTAAGGTAATCATTCATTATTTCATTAAATCTTACTCTATAAACATTGCCCTCTATTTAACAGTTGGAAGTCATATAAACAATATTGAACTCCATGTTTCTATCTATGTGTTGTTAGTTACCATAAACTACTTTTAAAGCCATGAAGTAGTTTTTAACAGATATTTTACTTGATCAAGATTGAATGTTAATGCACTTACTGGTTTAGGCCTATGAAAACGCAAAATGATAAAACAGTTGGTTTTAGCTACAAATATGCTGAAAATCAAATTCATTGAGTCAGCCAGTCAACATGAGTGATCCTATCCCATCTAGATCTCATTGGCCAGGTAAGATAACATTGGCCTTGTAAGATAACATTGAGACAGCTTTAAATTTTAAGTGTATGGCTAATGTTGTTTATATACAGAATTTGAGTTGCAAACATGTAACATAGTAAGATAAGTGTAGTAATACGGGGTTACAGATGTATCATAAAGCCCTAAATCTTCCTGTTTGCAGAGAGCAATTAAAGATTCAGAGGAAATATCACATTAGTCTGGCCTGGTAGAACGAATATGACCCTACTAGTGTTCAGGACCAGAAAGGGCACCCTGGCACCAACAATCACAAAACCTGTGGGTGTAAAAACTTAGTCCATATAAGGAATGGCAAGTGGTTCAGTGTGTGTGAAACTTACAGTGCAGCCAGACTGAAAAATGCAACTGACCAAGCAGGGGAAGGTGTCTCCATTGCGTTTGCTCAGAGACAGGTGATCACAAAAGGGATTTCACATCCAGAAGTAATAATGTGACTGCACTTGAGAAAATTGAAGTGAGTTGATGTTGAAAGCAGAAAAGCCAATTAAAGTTTATTGTAATGGATCAAAAGGAAGACAGGGGGAAGATGCAGTAAAAGGGAGAGGTGCATTTAGAAAGTAAAAACAAAGGGCTAGAGTGACTAATTGAAAAGGAGGGAAGGAGGAAGGTGATTGCTCTTTTTCTAGCAATAGCTAGAAAGAGTCAGGGCTAGGAGCATTGATAAAAATACACAATGAAAGAACAAAAGGCCTGTAGGAGAAAAGCTTGCTTTGTATTTTTTTTTTTTTTTTGACAGGCAGAGTGGACAGTGAGAGAGAGAGACAGAGAGAAAGGTCTTCCTTTGCCGTTGGTTCACCCTCCAATGGCTGCCGCGGATGGTGCGCTGCGGCCGGCGCACCGCGCCCATCCGATGGCAGGAGCCAGGTGCGAGGTGCTTTTCCCTGGTCTCCCATGGGGTGCAGGGCCCAAGCACCCGGGCCATCCTCCACTGCACTCCCGGGCCACAGCAGAGGGCTGGCCTGGAAGAGGGGCAACTGGGACAGAATCCGGCGCCCCGACAGGGACTAGAACCCGGTGTGCCGGGGCCGCAAGGCGGAGGATTAGCCTGTTGAGCCACGGCGCCAGCCCTCTTGCTTTGTATTATGTATATGATGTTATATACACAGTTGTAGAGACTGAGTCTGTGTAAATGTATTTCCTACAAGAAAATATTTTATGAATGAGTGAATTCTTCAGTGGATCCCTGTAGCCAACCTTAGCCCAGGTTGGAAGTGAGAGTTTGAGAGCACCCAATCCATAAATCCATAGCATTAAGTGCTCTTGTACTCATGTATGTATTTTCACATTCATACTTAACCCATTTAAGAGATGTTGTCTTTGACTATGAGGGCACAACTGTAGAGAATATAGTCTTAGCCTGTACTGTTTTTATTTAGCAAAGAATACCAAGAAGTAAACTTGAATACTGTGCGACAAGTGCAGATTTGCTACATTCTCCAATGGTGGATTGTTTTTTAATTTGTTCTTTTATGTTTCTTCTGTGTGTATGTTTAGACCATATATTAGAATTTTTTTGTCTAATGAATTTTTATTTTTGATATGAATCAGCTTTGATTATTAAAAATTTTATTGTTCATTGATTTGGGAAGGCAGAGACAGAGACAAAGATCTGACATCTGTTGATTCATTTCCCAAAGGCCTACAGCGTCTGGGGCTGAACGTGGGAGTGGGGGTACTCATTCCAGGTCTTTCACAAAGATGACAGGGTTCCAACTATTCAAGCCATTACCTGCATTAACCACTGTATCCAATGCCGGTCCTTGCTGTCTGCTTCTTACATTTAAATATTTGTTGCTTTATTAGTAATACTATAACAACATTTACATTCTAAATTTTAAAGTATCTCACTTTAGAGATAGAGATTACATATATGGGAATACATTGTGCTGTGCTTAGCAAAGAATATACAATCAAAACTTTATTCTCATTTTTTTCTAGTCTTTTTCATTACATGTATAATATACTGGTCAATTCCAACATGCTTGTTCTACCATAGTTCATAATTAAGCCTTTGAAGGAAGAAATCAAATTATGGATGTCTTTCTGTTCTCACCAATCCTAGCCTCAGCTAACTGTTCACATGATAAGACTTTACTGAATACTCAGTATAACATTCATGAAGCACTAAGATACATAAAATACATCCCAGCACATTATAGAAGTTCAGGAGAGATGATCTTTATTATAATGAGAAAATATGAGTAGGCAGTTGTAACAAAAATACACTCAAGAAGTGGTAAGGATATTGAAAGTTGAGAGAATAAGCTCACTGTTTCATATGCACTAAATAATAAGGATACTGGTGGCAAGACAGGAGTCTGTGTTGCTGGAGAATTGCACACAGTGAAGAGTCATGTAGAGTAGGAAAGTTAGACTGTGTGAGATTGTGAAGGATTTGTTGGACCCTTAAATTAGCATTCTGGATTTTCATAGACATTGGGAGATATCAATTATCCTAATCAGAAGAATGAAATGACATACAATTTTAAATTTCAAAAGTTGCCTCTTTATTTTTTAATTTGTTTATATAAGGTGAACAAATTCCATGTATTTCATATAAACAGATTTAGTAGCATAGTGATACTTCCTACTCTACCCTCCCTCCCACACCCCTACCCTTTTTCCTCCTTCCTTTCTTATTCTTTTAATTTTGACAATGATAGACTTTCAGTTTATTTTAAAATCATAAGCTTAAACCCCACTAAGTAAAGGATTCAACAAATAGAATGAAGAAAAAAAACCAGAATATATGGTTATTTTAATGCTAGCTGGAAGGATTCTCTGTGTGTGTGTGTCTGTATGTTTGTGTGTATACGAACCCATTCTGTGTAGCGCAAGTGTGTTTGTGTATGATACTGAAAAATGTATGTTGAATATGTGTGTTTTGCAGAGTCCTGAAGGGCATCTGGCAAAGCTACAGAACTTTTATGGAAACCACATTAGGCAGTTTAGTGCCTACTCATGCTGATGAAAAATAGGTACTGAGTATTGAGATCATGGGCATCTGAAATGGGGGGATCATAGTTGTTTTTTTTTCTCAAATTAATTTCCAGTCTAACAACCATGTTTTTATTATTACCAGTGCCATTAAAAGCGAATAGCTAGTAACATGAAAAAGATTGTACAAGATGAGTATGTAGTTGCAGTCAGTGAAATGTATGTTTCAAAAATTGAAAATAGACTGGGATTAATAAAAATTATACTGATTATAGATCTAAAAGTTAGCAACCACTAAAAGTAAAAGCAGAAAAGAAATGAGTACAGAAACTGTGGAATTTTGTTTTAATTTTGGATATCTCAAAGGCCTGTATTTTCAAAACTACAAATGAGAAGAAGTTAAATATGAACAATATCGGGGCCAGCGCCATGGCTCACTTGGTTAATCCTCCGCCTGCAGCGCCGGCATCCCATATGGGTACCAGGTTCTAGTCCCGATTGCTTTCAGTCCAGCTCTCTGCTGTGGCCTGGAGGGCAGTGGAGGATGGCCCAGGTGCTTGGGCCCTGCACCCGCATGGGAGACCAGGAAGAGGCACCTGGCTCCTGGCTTTGGATCGGTGCAGTGCCAGCCATGGCGGTCATTTGGGGAGTGAACCAATGGAAGCAAGACCTTTCTCTCCGTCTCTCTCACTGTCTGTAACTCTACCTATATATATTGATTGATTACAAATTGATTACAAAATCACTGTAAGGACAGTTTTTGAACTACAGGGAAATACAATTAAGTAATCAAGATTCAGAGTTGACAAGGCAACTTGGATAATAAACATAAAAAAATCAGGCTGCTGGAATGGTTTAAACCATATTAGAATTGCCTTGTGTTCTAATCCATTATATGAAATTTATATAGGATTCCAAAGACAGGCTGTCATGAAAATTCTGGAATATTTGCAAATTAATGATTAATGGGAAAGGGATCTAGAAATGGGAGGAGGAAGATGATGATGGCTCAGATTAATTATCCATTTATTATTTATTAGGTCATTCATAAATTTCTCAACATAGTAATGTGGCAAAAGTAAAAGAATCCTTAATCCTTTGGGGACCAACTTCAATTTTTATTATAAAGCTGGAAAGGTTATTTCAAAAAGTTTGGGGAAGTGAAATTAAAAGATGTTAATTTTGGTCCAAAAATATTCTGATATCATGTGTGATGCACAATATTCATTTTCATGAACTTTTTGGAGAATCCTTGTTTGTTAAAATTGCATAAGCGATCTTTCACCTTCAATTCCTCTATTTTCTCCATTACAAATAGAATGAGTAGTTTTGATGCCATCATTTCTGGATATAAAAGTGAAGTTATAGGACTTTAGGATACAAAGGGAGGTAATTTAGACCAGAAATCTGAAAATGAAGAATCAGTAGCAAAGTCTAAAGTTATGTCCAGAAAGTAAAGAAAACTTAATTTCAGGTAAAATAAGTCTTAGTATGGCAGTGAAAGTCAATTAAAAACATATTTAAAGTCAATCAGGCAACTAAGGTCATAAATACTTGTTTATGACAAATTTAAACCATCTATATTTAATTGGCTATAACTTTTACATGTGTAAGAAAATGGGCCATAGATGTATTAAATTTTTTGCAGGTGGGAAAACTAAGCTGAGGATATTTTTTATAAGATTTTATTTATTTGAGAGGTAGAGTTAGAGACAGAGGAGAGGGACAGACATAGAAAGGTCTTCATCTGCTGGTTCACTCCCCAGTTGGTCATAAACTGAGCAGATTGGAAACCAGGAGCCAGGAGCTACTTCTGGTTCCCTCAGGTGGGTGCAGGGGTCCAAGCACATGGGCCATCCTCTACTGCTTTCCCAGGCAGAGAGCTGGATAGGAAGTGGAGCAGCCAGGACTAGAACCATTACCCATATGGGATGCTGGCACCGCAGGCGGAGGGCTTAGCCCACTGTGCCACATACCATCCCGGAGAGCAGAGGCCATTAAATGCTCCCCATAAGATTGTTACTCTAGTCAATGACAAAATTAGAACAAAATCTCTCTCTCTTCTCTGTCCACTGTTCTTTCTACCACACAGCAGTGGCAGGTATACCATGACTAAAATTTAGTGTACTTATGCTTAAAAATAGTTTATTTACTTGAAAAATGAAGTGACAGAGAGAGGTATCCTCCGTCTGCTGGTTCATTATCAAATGGCTGCAATGACCAGGGCTGGGCCAGGCTGAAGCTAGGAGTTTGCAGCTTCACCCAGGTCTCCCAAGTAGGCGGAAAGGGGCCCAAGTATCTGGCCTATCCTCTGCCTGGATCAGAAGTGGAGCGGCTGGGAGTCGAACCAGCACCCATTTGGGAGGCCAGCATCACAGGTGACGGTCAGCTCACTGTGCCACATGCCAGTCCCTATTAAAAATATTTTTAAGATGTATTTGAAGGGCACAGGCTTTCCACTTGCTGCTTCACTGAGATCCCTCCAAATGCCTGCTACAGCTGAGAAGGGCTGAAGTGAAGAGCCAGAAACTTAGTCCAAATCCCTAGATAGGGCGAAGGGCAGGAACCCAACTATTTGAGCAATCAACGTTGCCTCCAAGGACCTGAAATTAGCAGAAAGCTGGAATTGAAAGCCAGAGCCAGAAACTAAACCGAGGTACTGTGATATAGGATGTTGGCATCCTAACCAGGGTCTTAATTGTTAGGACAAATGCCTGCCTCCATTTAAATGCATTTTTTAAAAAATGTTTATTTTAGGGAATTTTAAAACATATAAAACTTTACATATTTATAGGGTACTAGATGTTTCATTCATGTATACATTATGTAATGTCTAATCAGGGAAAACATGTTTATCTCTTCAAATATCTAACATTTAGATGACAGCATCCAAAATTCTATTTGTTTTCATAGAACGATATACATTATCTGTATATAAATTAACATTATCTGTAGTCACTTGATTGTGCAATGGAACCCCAGAATTTCTTATTCCTGTTTAGTATCACTCTAGTGACCATTAATTAGTCTTCCCCAGTCCTCTCTCCCACCTTTCAAAGAAGAGTTTATAAAAAAAAATGATTTCTTGTTGTTTATAATGTGACTGCCTTGTCTTGGGTTTGTTATTCCATAGTGCTACCAAGTTTAGATGATATAGTGTGTAAACTTCAGACAATTCAAAAACTTAAAAATTTACTTTGATTTTTACTGTTATATCATCAAATGTTTAAAAATTCTCCATATGTAGATTTGTGGTTATTGAAAGAATCTAAGATGGCACTACTCTGTTTGGGTAAAGCTAATAGTGTTATTGGTATATATAATAACTTTGTCTTTTTATAACATTCTGTTCCAATAAATGACATTGGGTGTTACATCAATGAATTCCTAGTGCTTTTTCTTTTTGTTTCTTTTTTTTCTCTTTTTTTTTTTTTAATTTTTTTTTGGCAGGCAGAGTTATAAACAGTGAGAGAGAGAGACAGAGAGAAAGGTCTTCTTTCCGTTGGTTCACCCCCCCAAATGGCTGCTATGGCCAGCGTGCTGCGCCGATCCGAAGCCAGGAGCCAGGTGCTTCCTCCTGGTCTCCTGTGCAGGTGCAAGGCCCAAGCACTTGGGCCATTCTCCACTGCTTTTCCGGGGCCACAGCAGAAAGCTGGACTGGAAGAGGAGCAACTGGGACAGAATTTGGCTCCCCAACCGGGACTAGAACCCAGGGTGCGGGTGCCACAGGCGGAGGATTAGCCAAGTGAGCCGCAGCACCGGCCCAATTCCTTACTTTTTATTTAGTGCCTTTAAACTGAAAGCTTCCAACTAAATTCTAGGTACTATATTTTTTATGAAGTGGGGTCTACCTTTGTTTAAAAATTAGCGGGTGAAGAAAGTTGGAATCCAAGGGAAAACCACAGAATGGTGGTTCAGTTACCATCATTACCGTAGGAACTCTGATTTTCAACATTTTTTTTTAAAGATTTTTTTCTTTCTTTCTTTCTTCTTCTGACTTTCTTTGAAAGTCAGAGTTAGAGACAGAGAAAGTCAAAAAGAGCTCTTCCATTCTCTGGATTACTCCCTAGATGGCCACAGTGGTCAGGGTTCGGCCAGGCTGAAGCCAGGAACCAGGAGCTTCTTCCTGGTCTCCCCCAGGGGTTGCATGGGCCCAAAAATTTGGGCCACGCTCTCTGCTGCTTTCTCAGACCATTAGCAGGGAGCTGGATCAGAAGCGTGTCCCAGAAGCTGGGACATGAACAGCTGCTTTATCTGCTACACCACAATGCCTGACCTCAAATTTTTTCTTAATTGTACAAATTGATTTTTTAAAGAAATGAATTTGATAAACAGCATGTGGTTGGGCTCACAAAAAACTTAATGCCTGGGAGCGTCTCTGAGAAAATTGTCTTTAGTTAATACATTTTTAAAACATTATTTGTAAATAAGTTTAAAGTTTTATGTTGAGTAAATATATGAAACTTTTAAATATTAAATATGCACTTAACTTGATTGGGAAAGGCTAATACACAAGGTACCTGGGAACAGATGTTGCCACTGCATTCTTTGGGGCTTCCTGAAAAATGCAATGTGTATTGAATGTAGGCCTTTTTACAGTTCATTCATAAATGTTTCATTGCTTTATGGCAGGAAGTAGAATGGAAAAATGACATTTGTTTTATGCTTTTTTCACTAGCAGCTGGTCAGAAAAAGAAGTGACTGAATTTCCAAAATACTCCAGGATAAAAGTGATTTACATGCAGTAATATTCACATTAATAACTTTGAGTTTTTCAAGTTCAACATTATGCACAACTGTGCATAAGCATCTGTGCATATGTGTGAGTATAGATGTAAAAGCAAGGACAATTGGTAGCTCGTTATTGAAGGGAAAATATATCGTCTTCAAAATATGGAGTTTGTACAGATAATTACAATCAGTTTCAATCAGAATATGAAAGCATGAAAATAAGTATGTTTTGAATTTTCCTCTCATCTGTCTGCAAGTGCGTACTGAAAGCCCATTTATCTTTTGCCCACAAATATGTAAGCTGCAGGAGAGCACCAGAATGGTCTTCTCTGTTTACCACAGTATACCCTTCAGCAGGAACAGTGTCTGGACAAGATAGGCAGTTAGTACACACTGATGGGTGAGTGAATGCCAGATACTGAACCATGGGAAAGGTGGATGCTGGTGACCAGCTGCTATCATGTCTTGGGGGGTGGTGGTAGGGACCAGCTGGAATCAAAAAATTAAATACTTGCATCCACAAATCTTTAGTTATAAACAATAAGGGATAGGGAGAAAAGCATTCCATTTTCATTTGAAAATGTTACTGTTGATAATAAATCAATACTGCAATAAAATAGGCAACCTACAAAGCTCCATAAATTATTTAAATAGGGTTAAAAGAAGAAAAGATCAAGAAAGAAGCCTGTGACTTTTCTGGCAGTTTTCATTCTAGAAAGAAGAGGGCAAATTTGAACATGGTTACTTCAAGTGACTGCTAACACTGGAGGTGTTAGGATTGCAGATGGTACAACTACCTACCTCTCAGATGCAGATGTCCTAATAGGACATTCATCTATGGAGGAAGTCTTAATGATCACTAAGTTGAGAATGTGTTTGTAGACATTTTTGTCTGCATATTTATCTAAAATGTTTCTTATTCAGACTGATGAACAATTTGAAAGGTACTCCATTTCTATACATATCAAGGATCATTCTCAATAAAAGGACTCACTGCTTCAAGTTCATAGACAAAAGTTTCCTAGAATCAATTCTGAATTGCAGCAACTAAAGAAATTTATGAATTAATAAAATAATAGGAAATAATCGATTCTAATATGAGGTACATAATATGCTATTTGACACCTTTATATCCCTCCTTATATTTATTCAACTCTGCTTCATCAGGAAGGGGTGGGAAATCTGCAAACTCAGATTTTTTTTGGATGAAGTGTATGACAAAGACAATACTTTCATTGCAGAATGTGCCTTCTCTCAAAGTTTTATCACCTTTATAAAGTAAGTTGCGGCCACTTACATGCATTTGGGATTTTAAACATTGAGCTGTATATACAACTTTGTGAAAGTGCCTATTATAAGATGTCTCCTGTCCCAGGGAGTCCTTTCAAAGAGAAAGTTTGATGGAGTTTGAGACCATGTACTTGTAATTATGTGCCTACATCTATAGATTCACAAAATCACCTACTGAGAACGTCATCTTGGTATATCCCTGTTTCTTCCTGTTTTTATTATGTCTACTACAGACCTGTATTTGTTTTCGATTTCTTGAAGTAATATGGCATTCTCAACTCTGCCTGGTGATAGCATCTTTGAATAGCTCCGCCTCATTGGGTTAAGTTGCCTGTGACGCCCATGTGCTGTATCTGAGCACTGGTTCTCGTCGCAGCTACTGTATTTCCAGTCCAGCTCTGTGCTGATGTGCCTGGGGAAGCAGCTGAAAATGACTAGTAGGTTGATCCCTACAATCCACTTGGGAGACCCAGGTGGATATCCTGGCTCGTGGCTTCGGCCTGTCCCACCCCTGGGCCCTTGGGGAATGAACTTGTGGATGCAAGATCTCTTTCTGTCACTTGGCCTTTCAAATAAACAAAATGGATATTTAAAAAAAAAAAAAAAACTCAGTCTTTCTCGGAACTTCTAGTGCTTAGTTCCAAAGACCACTAAACAGCTCTAATGGAGTATTACTAAAAATAGTTCTCAAATACGTGGTGAAATTCATTACTAACTTTTACTGAAAATTTAACAATATTTTCTGAACATTAATTTATAGTAAACTCTGCTTGTTATTTTAGAATAATCCTATTGGGGTAGATAATATAGTTCTTACTTTTTTTTTAATAACGCTTTTATTTAAAGAATATAAATTTCCAAAATACAGCTTATAGATTACAATGCCTTCCCCCCCATAACTTCCCTCCCACCTGCAACCCTCCCCTTTCCAACTCCTTCTCCCCTTCCGTTCACATCAAGATTCATTTTCAATTCTCTTTATATACAGAAGGTCAGTTTAGTATATATTAAGTAAAGATTTCAACAATTTGCCCTCGCATAGCAACACAAAGTGAAAAATACTGTTGGAGTACCAGTTATAGTATTAATTCACAATGTATAGCACGTTAAAGACAGAGATCCTACATTATATATATATTTTTAAATTGATTAATTTTCTATGCAATTTCCAATTTAACACCAAGATATTTTAATCATTTGCAATTATCTTTATATACAGAAGATCGATTCAATATATACTATGTAAAGATTTCATCAGTTTGCACCCACACAGAAACACAAAGTGTAAAAATACTGTTTCAGTACTAGTAATAGCATTATTTCACATTGGATAACACATTAAGGACAGATCCCTCATGAGACGTAAGTACACAGTGACTCCTGAAGTTGATTTAACAATTCGACACTCTTGTTTATGGCGTCAGGAATCTCCTAGGCTCTAGTCATGAGTTGCCGAGGCTATGGAAGTCTTTAGGGTTCGCCGACTTCGATCTTATTCCGACAGGGTCATAGACAAAGTGGAAGTTCTCTCCTCCCTTCAGAGAAAGGTACCTCCTTCTTTGATGGCCCTGTTCTTTCCACTGGGATCTCACTCGCAGAGATCTTTCATTTAGGTCTTCTTTTTTTTTTGTTTTTCAGAGTGTCTTAGCTTTCCATGCCTAAAATATTCTCATGGGCTCTTGAGCCAGATCCGAATGCCTTAAGGGCTGATTCTGAGGCCAGAGTGCTATTTAGGACATCTGCCATTCTAGGAGTCTGCTGTGTATCCCACTTCCCATGTTGGATCATTCTCTCCCTTTTTGATTCTATCAGTTAGTATTAGCAGACACTAGTCTTTTTTGTGTGATCCCTTTGACTCTTAGACCTATCAGTGTGATCAGTTGTGAGCTGAAATTGATCACTTGGACTAGTGAGATGGCCTTGGTACATGCCACCTTGATGGGATTGTATTGGAATCCCCTGGCACAATTCTAACTCCATCATTTGGGGCAGTTCCGATTGAGCATGTCCCAAATTGTACATCTCCTCCCTCTCTTCTTCCCACTCTTATATTTAACAGGGATCACTTTTCAGTTAAAATTTAAACATCTAAGAATAATTGTGTGTTAATTACAGAGTTCAACCACTAGTACTAGGATAAAAAAAAATACTACCATGGATAAAGTATTACATTGTACAACAACAGTCAGCACAAGAGCTGATCAAGTCACTGTATAGTTCTTACTTTATGGTTGGGAATCCTTATTGTTAGAGATAAATTAATTGATTTGTAACTGCTCAGGTGGTAATGGGCAAGCTGGGAATCTCACCAGTATAGTCTGTTACCTGTGCACACATGCTTGAGGACTGTACTGTGAATAGGTGGACATGTTCAATTGCAGTCTTCAGAGGAAATGCCTTATCTTAATGAATGAGTGAATTAGTATATAAACAATTATCTCTACTTAACTAAAGAAGACAGGAAAAAAATTATCAAGAGGTGGTGGTAAATTTCTAATGCATACGTTGCTTACATTTCATTTTCACCATTTGTAGCTTCAAATTAGGGAAATATTTTTCTGAAGTTACAGGCATCCTGCAGTCTTTATTGTCCCTCCAGCAGTAAGAGGCTTAATATACATTCACAATTGTCTTCGTTCTGCATTCCTTATCATGTAAATTATGCAATTTAACAGGTGATTTCTTCAGTAAATCTGTATTTAATAATTGTGAAACTCGGCTTTCAGTACTGTTTAACACGTCATGTTTTTATTTCACTAAAGTCATCTGCAAAATGCCATGGAAGTATCTCACTATAAATTGTTCAATTGGTTACTTATTTGCCCCATGTTAATTCAGTTAAGAATCTCCTTAATCTAGCTAACAGGCAGCAACTGCAATCTACTGTCATGGAAATAAAATAATGTCATGTAGTAAGATGAAATTGCAAGATAATAAAACTGTAACTCGCTTAGTATGTATTTATACCCACACATGCTTTCTGAATCAGGACCTTAATATGAAGGTTCCTTGTCATTTGAACATTAAGTTCAGTCTCAGAGTTTGTTTTGATGCTGTCTTCATGAAAATGAGAAATTTAATGAATTTTAAAAGAAAGAAGTATTGGTTTTCTTGGACAAAACTCCTATATTTTCTACTAATAAAATGAGAGCTTAATATCTTTTTCTGGTCATTTTGTTTTTTATGAATGAACACTCCTGCTTTTTCAATCATTTCTGACAATGAATGAGCTATCCTGAGCATAAGAATTTGCAGGGAGTCAATGAGAATCTTCCAAATTCTTCTTCAACTGGCCTCTCTAGGTGTCGAATAATTGATTCTGTTGAGGCAAGAAAGGAAATACTTCTGCTATCCATACAATGAAGGGCTTTAGGACAGTCCAGTGAATTTCTGAATTTAGAAAGGTGTGAAAAAGACTTGCTGATTGTACTGCAAGTGTATCTGGGACCCATGTTGTGCTTTTCATGTCATGTTGTGCACCCATAGTGCGCTTTACAATTTATTTTGCTTCCTTCATATTATTAATAGAATGTCCCTTTAAGAGAATACTTACTACTGAGAAGTGTTTATCATTTGCTTGTTTTTCTGTGAGTAAAACAGGATTTCCAGAGAGAGTATAGTGCAACCAAGTCAACCTCTGGAGTGATACTACCCAGAATGAAACTGCAGCTCTCCGTTCACTAAATATGCAAACCTTGGGCAAGTGCCTTAAATTTTTTATGTCAGTTTCTTCCTCTGTAAAATGAGGGTCATAAAATACGCATTACAGATGGATGTTGTGAGGCAAAAATGAGTTCATCCATTTTAAATACTTTAGAAAGTGCCGGACAGCTGAAAAAAAAAATTCGGGAAGCATTAGGTAGTGTTATTATTTTCAATACAGACTTTTCCATCAAGCTCAAACAAAAGCAGCTGAAATAAGGAAAAAAACACCAGAAACCATGCTTGTGCGTTCTTATATCAAAGGCGATGGATGAGTACCATTGTAGAGTATGAAAAGTCAGAATAAGCCGGCAGGTGCAGAGCTGCTAATATATGTAGATATTTGGTTATTTCTTTATGCTACTGTTCTAAATAAAGTATGATGCTTTTAACATCTCAGAAAAAATTTTAGAAATAGATTACTATGTAAAACCCACATATCCACCTAACTGAAATTGAAGCGAGGAATGGGCCAGGTTTCAAACTGATGAAGATTAAAATATAAATAAAATCAAGTAATCTTTTAAAGAAAATTGTTTCTATGACTTTTTTCTTTGATCATTTGTGCAATTTTAATACTATAATTTTCATGACTTTCAACTTATTTTATTAGAGCTTAACAGTCATTAAAGCATGAATCATTTGAGAACATACTTTCTTCAGATATATAGCTTATATCATATAGTTTTTTATTAGAAATATTCATTTCTTGCAGGTTAACACTTCTTAAAATTAATCATTGTTATTATTTTAATTTGTAATGTTTGTACACTTTTATGTAAAACTTGGTGGTTTTCAAAATTATTTTCTCTTTCCAATATCCCATGATGCTTTTTCATTGAGGGGTGGAGAAAGAAAGAAAGAGAATACTTGAGCATAGTTGAGAGAAGGATAAGAAAGATAGATTTGGTCCATACATATCATATTAGCAAAAATAATAGATGATATTTTTGCTTTAGCGATTGTTTTTAGAAAGTAGTAGCTATAATTAAAATCTATCTTCTGGAACAGCACATGAAAATTTGTCACATTAAAGAAAAATCCTGGGAAAGGCATTTAACCTAGTGGTTGGAACATTCACAGATACCCACTTGTGGAATCTTAAAATGCCTAACTTTAAGCCGTTTATCAATTCCTATTCCAGCATGTCAAATCTGGCTTCCTAGCATCTCCAAATGTGAGACAGAAAGCAAAACACCACATATACTTTATTCCTATTTTAAAAATCATTGATACATTTAGGAAACAGGTTTTAGAGGGCTAATTATATCAAGTAAGAAGTAGTAGGTAGATGTGGCTGACATTTCTTGGAAGGTTCTTTATTAAATGAAAGAAACCCAAATGCAGTTAGCTTTTCATTTAATCGAGCAGTGTTTCCAGTAGAAATGAATGGCTATTGAAGTCTTTCTATCCCGCACTTTTTCTTAAACGCTTCACTGAATGTTTAATACCCTGGCATCCATGCTGGAGCTTCTTTTTAAAGGAGTCTTTCATAAAACTTTGGACAGAAACCTGCTCTAGATGACCACATGGAGAATTCTACAAAAGAGAAACGAATGATAAAAGCTCACTGTCACTTGGTTGCTTAAACATTCTCTCTATCCTCTCTCTCTCCCCAAAATAGATGGAATAAATTACTGACCTACATTTGCTTATAGATTTAAATAGTTAACAATTTTTCAGTAGGTTTGCTTAAAATCATTTTATGATAAATGAAGAAAGACCTATACAAATCTTTTTAAATTAAGCAAACTATTAGCCGAGATATTTTTAACAAGTTCAAAATAGTGTCATTCCACACAATATTTAAAATTATTGAGATCAGTGTGTACCCGCTGCAGTCTTGAGAAACCTGGGTGTCTTCCAGACTTCTTTGTCAAGGAATTCCTTACAGCATTGTCTAATAAGTGGACAAATACAGTTCTGGAAAACCAAGACGTGGGTCTGATTCTGTTTCAGTCACTTACTTATTGTGTCGGGTATGTTAAGAAAATTGAGGCTTCAGAGAAATAAATTATTGGTCAAAGAAAGTGAATAATTCATTCCTTAAATATTCATAGATTTATTGTAATGATCAAATGAAATATTTGTTTGCAAATTGTAAAGGGCTTATAATTAGCAGAGGCTATTATAACTGGTTTAATTGGTATAATTATGCTCAAACAAGTTTTACTACTTAGCTTTATCCTGTGACATGTTAGTTTTCCTTGTGCTCAGATTAGTTATTTTATAGATGGTTACTGTTACTCACCAGAATAAATAGCAGATATTACAAAGGTAGACTCTTAGAAATATCAATCTCATTTTAGAAATTCAACCACATTAAAAAAGCAGTATAAACCTTTTTCAAACCAGCAAATGTACTTTCTAATAAAGCATTTTAGGACCTTTGTCCTAATGGGTAACAAAAACAATAAAATTATTGGAATGAATTTTAATGTAATCTTGCCAGAGCCCTATCTAATGATTGCATAAATTTTGACATTCTAAAATTTAATTGATTTTATGACAATGATTCTTTTATGTTAATTCAGGAACAGATATTGTTGGGAGCCAATTCCATCCATAGAAACAGTTGGTCCTGGATTCAATAGGATTAGCTATTAGCATTATCGAAGTTAATTATTTTTGCCAAAATTCTACACCACTGCATGTATTTGCAGACAGTCTCTGACGGCTATCTTCCATGACATTTTGCAAAACATCTTTTGGCACTTTAGATCTTAGCAACATGTTAGTTTTAAAAATGTATTTTAAAATGTCATGTAAATATATCATTTCAGTTTTGTATGAATGGGTTTGCTACAGTATTTTGCTAAAAAGAAACTGATTTCTTGCAATAATATATGTGCTTAATATTTGTAAGTCAGTTGTATATGGGTTTTCCACTGCAATAGAGAGCTCTCTAACAGAAACATAAGGAATCCTAGGTCTGCCCAGTGAAATAACAGGGGGCCTAGAGTTCCATCTCAAATGAATATTAAGAGGAATATAAGATCTGTGGATGTTCAGCCTAAAGAACAAAATATTCAGTCATCACAATAGAAATTTTGAAAAGTTTGAATGCATGCCTTTTAAGAGTAACTATAATTATCATTTGTATTAGAAAGTCTAAAACAACACTTGTTGGTGATTACAGGAACACTAATACCTCTTCAACAAAATGAAGTAGTGTCTAATAATTTCAGTCTAGCAATATAGAGTTAGTTGCTTTGTTCTGTTGATTCTCATTTATTTGAAATAGATCCCTTATGTTCTACAGTAATTTATGTGTCCTTATATGATAACTCTTTGATCATAACTGCTCTTGACTTGAAAGGCATTCATTTCAGTCAAGGTCAAGGGTAAAAATCACTGTCAGAGTAGGCTGCATACAAACCACTCAGTAACAGTAAAACTGTATTTCCAATATTAGAGCACCTCTCCTGACAGTCTAGGAACCATTGATTATATAAAAGTATTCTCCACTTTGGTCATTTGCTGTTCTGAAAAAATCAGTTGAGAGTATAACTCATCTTAAAATTCTAGCAGGCTGCAGGTGACAGCAGTAGAAATTTTACTTGCATCATACTTAGGATCCACTATGGTAAAATGTCTTGGTTATTTCTAGTTATGTAAGCAATTTAGGCATCAGGTTTTTTTAAATTTTATTTTATTTATTTGAAAGGGGGAGAGAAGGAGAGCGAGAGAGAGAGAGATGGATACTCCATCTGCTGGTTCACTTCCTAAATGCAAGCAAGACCCAGAGATGGGCCAGGCCAAAGCCAGGAGCCTGGAAATCAGCTTGCTTCTCCTACATGGGTGATGAGGACCCAAGTACTTGAACCATCACTAGCTGCTTTCCAGGGTGTGTATTCGCAGGAAGCACTAATTGGGAGTGGAGCTGGCACCCCTATATAGGATGTGCCCAAGCACTTGGGCCATCCTCCACTGCCTTCCCAGGCCACAGCAGAGAGCTGGACTGGAAGAGGAGCATCCAGGACTAGAACCAGACATCCATTCGGGATGCCTGCGCCGCAGGCAGAGAATTAATCTAGTGAGCCACGTCGCTGGCCCCTCAATTTTTTTTTTAATTTTTTATTTATTTGAGAGGTAGAGTCACAGACAGAGGGAGAGAGAAAAAGGTCCTCCATCTTCTCGTTCACTCCCCAAATATCGGCAATGGCTGGAGCTGAGCCAGTCTGAAACCAGGAGCTTCTCCTCGGTCCTCCAGGTGGATGCAAGGACCCAAACACTTGGGCCATCTTCCGATGTTTTTCTAGGCCATTGCAGATAGCTGGATCTGAAGAGTAGCAACTGGGATGCCAGCGCCTCAGGCAGAGGCCTAGCCCAGTGTGCCATAGTGCCCGCCCCTAGATTAATTTTAATCATGACTTATTTCCTTTTTGGCTCAAATGCTGAAACATCAAGCAGTATTACAACTATTATATTACTAGAAAGGAAAGAATTATGATAATGCAAAATCTCAAAATCATGCCATCTGCTTAATCATTATTGTTAAAGGTGAGATAAACATAGTTACACTTTATGTCGTTTCCCATTTCATTCATTGTTGCTAGAATTACTCCATCATATTCCATCAAAGCCCTGTTTGGGAATATTATAGGATTTGTTTAAGGACAAGATGCATGGTTAATTGTGTGGTGTTTATGAACATTTCCAAATACGAGCATCAATGATTCTGTTATCTCCCTGCTTTCTCATTACCAGTTTCCTCACCTTGAGAGTTCCCTTAGGTTGTTCATATTGTCATTCAGGATGAAAATGCTATGTTCCTTTTATTTATTTTTAGGCATCTGTGTTTTTAGATATGAATATTTCCAGATCCCTTAACCCATTCTATCTTATACTTGGATACATGACTTCTTTGCTTTGAAGACATTGTTCTTCGAAGGCAGGTTCCAGATATGGTACGGAAATGTGTGTCTGCAGTTTATTAATACAGTTTTGTAGCTAATGACTATAATATTTAGTTTTGAAATGCTTAGTTACATAAACCAGTCAATTCTAAGTCTTAGGCAAGCCAGTCTCTACATAAAGTTCTTTAGAGTTATTCCACTTCTCTTCAGATTGAGTTCCTCTCTGAAACAACTTATTGTGTTAATGGTAGAAGACTGAAAGAATAAGGGACAAATTGTCATTAAATGCACATATGCACTCAATGAATAGACATCTGGTAGGATGTGTTTGAAAATGTCCATCTGATCCAAGGTGGGAGCAAGACTAATGAGAGTACCCGGATTTACATTTCAGAAGAATCTCTAGGAGGTGGCTCTCATGTTCACAAAAATGTTGTTAAAAAGAATAGTCTAAGGCGAGGATTTATTTATAGCCCCAAACCCAATATTCTCACCTGAAGAAGAAAGTTGATATCCAATGAATTTGGCTATCATTTTTGTTTATGGAATTTATATGATAAAACAAAAACAGGTCACTCTCCATATACATAACAACCATAATACAGGGTGTGACCCATACTTTTAAAATGGTATATTATTTTGTTTTTGTCTTTATTTATTTATTTGAAAGGCACAGTTACAGAGAGGGAGAAAAAAAAAGAGGTCTTCCACCCACTGGTTCACTCTCCAGATGAACGTGACAGCCCAAGCTGTGCTGATCTGGAGCCAGGAGCTTCTTCCAGGTTTCCCATGCAGGTTCAGGAGCCTAAGAATTGGGCCATCTTCCACTGCTTTCTCAGGCCATAGCAAAGAGCTGCATCAGAACGGAAGCAGTGAGGACTCGAACTAACACCCAAATGGGATGCCGGCACTGCAGGCTGTGGCTTTTCCCGCAACACCATAGTGCTGGCCCTCAATTACTTAGTTTTCAACACTAGCAGCAGTATATTATTTCCAACCATCTGGCAAACCAAATACAGTTTTTTTAATTTAACCTTTGTGAGTGTGTAGTATAAAATATGCAGGAAGTTGTGAAACAATTGAAGTAGCATTTTAAATCTCTTATGTAAGCAAAGATTATCTAACCTAACCTCCATATACAAACCACAAGGCCTCACAAAGACAGGTTAGTTAGACTGTATCAGCTCAGGGCAGATGGTGGAACAGTGTGTAGTAGAGAAAGAACAATGCAGAGAGAATCAGGAGAACAGGCTTCTGTTGATGAGCTTTTTTTTTTTTTTTTTAAAGGACTTTCCATTCTGATTCTCTTAAAACCATGAAGTTAATAGAGCACCAGTAAATTCCTTCCCCCTTTTAAATTATTTCAGTGAATTTAACCATGTAGACCAAGTCATCTGTTAGTTATGCATGTATAAAAGCACATACCTGCACATACATATGTAAAGTGTGTAGATATTGACAAGAGAACAGATAATTCTGTAGAGGAAGAGTGGTCAATGATTCTCAGCTCACAAAAGTTTCAATGAGGTGAGTATATTGTTTTGGAAACAAACTTTTTTCTGTTTTCTGGCATAAATCAAGAACTTGCTCTTTCTGACAAATAACTAAGACACTGCTCTTTTGAAGTTTTAAAAGTTTTTATTAAGCCACACAGAATAAAGTCTATTTGAACATGATATGCCGACATGGTGAATCAAAAGTGTCAAGCTGTTTTACATTTCAGAGTTTCAGAGTAATAAAAATTGTCCTTTTATCTATTAAATATAACATCTTTACACAGGAGAGCCCTGATATGAAGATCTTTAGATATTTGAAAAGTTTAATGATATTGCAGAGTACTTAGGGTTGCTGTGCTGTCTTTCAGCATCTTAATTATGTTTCATTGCATCTTATAATTTTATTCATTTTTTTTCATTTGTGCCTTAGAGTGGGACATGGGTCACATGTCCCAAACATAATTAAAGTATCTGAAATGTTCACAATTCTAACATAGTGTTGGGTGTTGCTGCCTTTAGTTCTTTCTGCTCAGTAGGTATTAGCATGGATTCTTTTCCTGTAATCAGTCTTTGCCTAGATTATTCTGAGAAGGAAACCTTTTAGGGCTTTGTTTTATGTCATTTTTGTCTGCTTTTTCCTCTTTGTCTTTAAGTTTTTAATGGTGTTTTCTTGTTACCTGTGGAATCTTCAACCTCTCTTTTCATTAATTGTCTCTTTCTACAAGCCCAGGATGTTTTAGTGGTATGATTTTATCAACCTCATTGCTTTATTATTTTTCAAAGACTTACGTGTTATCTATTTGAGAGGCAGATTGATAAAGAAGAGATTGATAAAAGAAGATCTTCCAGCAGCTTCTTTCCTCCCCAAATGTCTGCAGCAGTCAGTGCTAGGGCAGGCTGAAGCAGGGAGTTAGGACCCCCATCCAGGTTTCCCACGTGTGTGTCTCAGGGGCCCAAGGACTTGGGCATCATCCTCTGCCTTACCAAGCACATTAGCAGGAATCTGTATTAGAAGTAGAGCAGCCAGGATTCAAAACAGCACTCACATGTTGGATTCTAGAGTGGCACTATGCTGGCCCCAACCTCATTGCTTTATAAAAAGAAAACTTAAAACTTTTTTCAATCTGAAATGATTTCTTCATGATTTTCAGGCTTGATAATATTTTAAACTATTTAACTCTTGATAATATTTTTAAATAGTCTTCAGTTATATTAATACTTTGAAATTATCAATAATAAAGTAGTCATTTGGTTTATTTGATCAACATGTATGTAAATTACCTATGGTTATCTGTAGAGTTTAGAGTGGCTAAGTGTGCTAGTCTAGTAGCAAAAGGTCTGGTTTCTAATTCCAACACTGCTAATTTTTCAATTCCTATGCAATCTTAGCAACATTAAAATTGACTTTCAGTGTTCTCATTGCAAACCATGTGTAACCCCTCCCACCACCATGATTGCAGTATTTAAGCACAGAATAGAAAATGGATATGTGGAAGAAATATAAACATTACATGCATGGTTGGATTCTGTTACCTTTAAGGCTCTTCATAATTTTGAGAGCTTATTATCCTATATGCAGAATGATTAATTATCCTTTAGATGTAGACCATCATATTTCAATTATTGTGGACAAATTTCCCTTTTTTAGTTAAAGGTGTGTGTGGGTATGTGTGTGCATGGAAGCAGGAAAGTAAGGTATACATTTGCTCAAACTTACACTTCACTGCTTTAAAGCATTTATTGAGCACCTCCAATATGACTGCTCTAGGCACTTAGGTTATCTTAGAGAAATACATACAGGCACACGTTTAGATGCTGGAACGTGAGATGTTGTAGGCAGCCTTTGGACAAGTCAAGGCTAATCTAGGCCTGTGGAATTCCTGGGACAAGAAAGTCACATACTCCCATCTTGAAGGAGACTGGTAATCAAGAACACTCTGTTAAAATTATCTGTGCTACCGGAGGCCACGATAAGTTGCTTACATATGTTGTAATCATTTGTGCTGCTTTGTGCTTTTTTGTTCTGCAGCTGGTTATGTATAAATACCACCGAGACATTAGAATAAACGAGCCTTGATCAGCCTTGTTGTCTTGGCGCCATTATCTGTGCCTTTGTCCCTCTTTTCATTCCCACTCCCTCCTTCAGGTTCTGTTTGACTGGTGTGGCAGGCCCACACAAGATGTGCTGTTGAAAATCTGGAGCATAGGAAGGGGAAGTAGATCAGTTTGCATTTTTAAACTAGGTGGTTAGAGTTGACCTCATTGAGAAGGTGGCATCTGGGCAAATCCTGAAGGAGTTACCAAGCCGATATCTGGCAGACAACATTCCAAGAAGTACTTACAGCAGCGCCAGCCCTTAAAAATGAGCAAATGTCATATTCACTGCATAGTCAAAGGTTAGATGGCTGAATGTAAATGAGTGAGGGGAACTTTAGGTCACAAAAAAAGTATGGCATAACCCTGTATAGTGGAGGAAATAATCACAGAAGTGATGGTGTTTATTCACATCCTTGCACAGTATTGTGCATACTCTTGGGTCTTTAAAAAGTTCATGGAAGGGGCCATCGCTGTGGCCTAGTAGGCTAAAAATGCAGGAAAACATAATCCTCTACTCACTGCAATGTCTGGTTAATGCTTGTAGTGACTTGAGTTTCGAAGTGAGATGAGAAATTTTTAAAAAGATTTAGAGCAGAGGGAAAACTTTTCCTGACCTAGGTTTTCCAAGAATCACTGTGCCTACTGTACTGAAAATAGTTTTCATCTAGAAGAATAGAAACCAGAGATATTTGCAATAATCTATGTAAGTGTTGATAATCATTTGATAACTGGGTCATGACAAGGACATTT
This sequence comes from Sylvilagus floridanus, assembly GCA_949820135.1. Taxonomy (NCBI): domain Eukaryota; kingdom Metazoa; phylum Chordata; class Mammalia; order Lagomorpha; family Leporidae; genus Sylvilagus; species Sylvilagus floridanus. The sequence goes on along the minus strand of OX463236.1, from coordinate 27,247,341 downwards.
TTAACAAAGAGTTGGATTCTGAATACATGTTAAGGTATTCCAAAAATATTTAAACACATTGGACACAATACGAAAGAAAGAATTTGGAAGTAAGCCAAGATTTTTTCCTCAGCAACTTAAATGAAAGAGCTTTCAACCAATTAAAAGAGAGGTGAGAAGGAATCTGAGTGGAACACATTTGTGGTGGGTGAAGGGGAATGAGAAGTTCAGTTTGGGCCATGTCAATTTTAGAATAACTGTTTGACATTTCAAAGGACTTGTCAGGTAGGCAGTTGTATATGAGTTTGAAGTTCTCAAGAAATGTCTGGGTAAGAAATATAAATTTGATTGACATTAGTATATTGCTATTATAAAAATGTCATATACTGATTGAAGTCCTACAGGTAGTGTATGTATACAGAGAAGAGGATAAAAAATTGAGTTCTAGGGAATTCCAATATTAAGAGATATACAAGAGGAGGAGAAACCAATGAATGAGGTTAGAAAAGAATCCCAGGGCTGTGGTGTCATAGAAAACAAGTGAAGTAAGTATATCTAGGACAGCACACATAATCTTGGTAAACTAAGAATGAAAACAATTGAAAAGTGAACATTGAATCTAGAAATACAGAGGTCATTAGTGATCTTCACAAGAATGATTTTGTTATAATGATCGGGGGAGAAACCGTACTGGAGAGGATTAAGAAACGTAAGAGGAACTGAATTGGCAGTACTGAGTGTAGTCAAATCTCTCAAGTTATTTTTCTGTGAAAAGGCAAAGATAATGGGAATTATAGTGAGTAACGAGGTTTTAAAATTATTAATTGTAAAATAGGAGAAACAGTAACTTTTTGCTTCTAGTTGTTTTGACCACATTTGAGGAGGAAAAAAGTACAGGAAAAGGGGAATAATTCCAATGTCCAGTTTTTGAATAAATAATATAAAATTGTCAGCTGGCACCATGGCTCACTTAGTTAATCCTCCTCCTGCGGCGCTGGAACCCCAGGTTCCAGTTCCACTTAGGGCGCCGGATTATGTCCTGGTTGCTCCTCTTCCAGGCCAGCTCTCTGCTGTGGCCCAGGAGTGCAGTGGAGGATGGCCCAAGTCCATGGGCCCTGCACTCGCATGGGAGACCAGGAGGAAGCACCTGGCTCCTGGCTTTGGATCGGCGCAGCGCACCAGCCATAGCGGCCATTTGGGGGGGTGAACCAATGGAAAAGGAAGACCTTTCTCTCTGTCTGTCTGTCTCTCTCTCTCACTAACTCTGTCAAAATATATATATATATATATATATATATATATATATATATATATATATGATATATGTGTTTTATATATATATAATTAGTGCAGAGGGGAAGATTTTAAATGGAGCGAATATTTATCTTCAGAAACTTGATAGAGAACAGAGAACATGCATTACGTTATGGATTGCTATGTATGGCTGTGAGAATTTCAGGGGATTAATAATGTCGATTTAGTTTTCTTAATGGAGATAGAAGCAAAATCTTTGGGAATGAGTATCAGGGTACAGAATTATTATTATTTTTTTTTTTTTTGGACAAGTAGAGTTAGTGAGAGAGAGAGAGACAGAGAGAAAGGTCTTCCTTCCGTTGGTTCACCCCCCAAATGGCCACTAGGGACAGTGTGCTGCGCAGATCTGAAGTCAGGAGCCAGGTGCTTCCTCCTGGTCTCCCATGCAGGTGCAGGGCTCAAGCATTCGGGCCATCCTCCACTGCCTTCCCGGGCCACAGCAGAGAGCTGGACTGGAAGAGGAGCAACCGGGACTAGAACCTGACACCCATATGGGATGCCGGCAGCTCAGGCAGAGGATTAACCAAGTGAGCCACAGTGCCGGCCCCAGGATACAGTTTTTTTAAGAAAGGAAAAGGCATGAACTCATCCTGTAGGATAATGAAAAGTACACGGACTAGTGAAATATAGTATGCCTTGTGCAGCTTAGAAATCCTATAATCACTTATGAAATTGAATTTAAGGTGAAATAATCCAGAGTTCGGTTTTTCCACATTTTTTGATGTACAAATACAGATTTTGAAGGAACAGAGCCTTTGTTTTAATTTTTGCTGGTAAAGGGGATGGAGATGGCATTGAGAAGTGTATAGGAAGAGTTGACAGTAGGTCCTACTGGAATCAAATGGCAGTTAGAGTTGAAATACAGATCAAATGAACTGAAAAGAGAGGAAGTACTGAACAGAGACCTAGCTATATGAAATAAGTTGTAGAAGTACAAGGCTTTCCTGGCAATGAATATGTCTAGAAATGACCTGGGGCTGATTGGCTGAGATAAAGGGAAGAAGAAGATATTTAGGGGAAAGAAACTCAAGAAATTGAGATGCTAGGTTTTATGAAGGATCACATATGTATAAATTGAAATTGTCAGTAATTATTTTGAGAGTCATGTTTGAGAAACAGATGGGAGCTGAAAATAGTTGAAAAATAAGGCACAATTAATTATTAGGTCATTAAAAGCCAGCAGCCATGAAGGTAATGAGCAATATAACCTAGTGACGGAAGATTGAAAGCTAGGATTTTCCGGGAGGAGAGAAGGAGAATGGTATAGAAACAATCACAACAGTGCAAGTGGCCATCTGTCAACGCGACTTCCTTAATGACAACCTATATGATTTTAAAAACTTTATTATATCTACCATAGAGTAAATACACTAATGAGTGTATAATATTGACTATTTGACACATGTATTGATAGTTAGAATAGAGAAGTAAAGTACTTCAAACACAGGTGCCATGAAAAAGCCCATGTACCAGAAGGTTTAGTGATCTGTGTCGTAGGGAGAATTAATGTTAAAGGGTACGGCAGATCTGGCTTCCAATAATGGCTCTGCCATTTATGAATTGGATTCTTCCTTAAGGCACTTCATCTCTGAAAAGAGGCTAAAAATAGCTGCCTTACAGAGTTGTGCTGAGGGCTACAATCTAAAGCACTTGGCACAGAATAAGCATTCATTTAATGTTAGGTTGGTCCTCAAAGTAGAAATTCAGGTATTGTTGCAAGGTGCTGTAACAAAGATAGACTTCTCAGCAAAATAATTTCTGTCTACCACCACTAATAAATGACTCCTGAACCCATTCATACATCAGTTAACATGTTATTTCTGTGACTCAAGAATGTGTTTGTGGACTCATACTTTTTTTTCAATTCTAGCATCTATTACTTATTATAACATCTGTAGTGAACAATGAAAATAAAATCTGGACCTTGTTTTTCTGATTTATAGGGAGTACTAAAGCAACTATGAATTTCTGTTTTGCATTATAAAAACAATTGCATGTATAAATACTTAGTGTGATAATTTAGTGGCATATAGATATATAACATAGTTAAATATTTAGAGGGGCCGGCACTGTGGCATAATAGGCTAAACCTCTGCCTGCGATACCAAAATCACATATAGGTGTCAGTTTGTGTCCTGGCTGCTCCTCTTCTGACGCAGCTCTCTGCTTGTGGCCTGGGAAAGCGGTAGAAGATAGCACAAGTGCTTGGGCACCTGCACACATGTGGGAGACCAAAAAGAAACTCCTGACTCCTGACTTCAGATCAGCCCAGCTTCCACCGTTGTGCCTGTTTGGAGAGTGAACCAGCAGATGGAAGACTTTTCTCTCTATCTTTCCCTCCCTCTGTCTGTGACTCTACCTCTCAAATAAATAAAATCTTTAACAAATATTTAGAATATTTTATGAATAATAGAATGTATGTAATTGATATTAATATGACAAGTTTTTCTACTCAAATATATTGTTTAAATGAAAGTTATTAAGTAATTGAAGTTACTTACAGAGAATCCGGGAAAGCATAAAGCTATATTCCTAATCTCTTTAGAATTTGAATTTATTTTCATTTTATGTTAAAGACAGAGATATAAAAACAGAGAAAGGCATTCGATCCACTGCTTCCCTCCCCAAATATCCGTGATTTCTGGGACTGGGCCAAGCCCAAGCAGGACACTGAAACTTAATCCAGGTCTCCCACATGGGTGGCAGGAATCTGATGACTTGAGCCATCACTGCTGCTCCCAAGGGACACATTAACTATAAATTGGAATTGCAAATGGAACTAGGACTTAAACATAGGATGCATGCATCCCAAGCAGCAAGTTAACCACTGCACCAAACACATGCCACTATGCTTAATCTTCTAAGGAGGATTAAGAAGGAAGGAAGTAAAAATGATCCATGAAAAACAAGAGTTCCATATAAAATGGCAGAACTGGGTGGATGAAGTAGCTCCATGGCATAGAGGCATTGAGGCACATAAAATCTTTGCTATCCCTTATATTTTTTTAGTCATTCTTTGAATCTGCTGCATGTAGCCAATGTGAAAATGTAAGAGAGTGTATGAAAGATTTTAAAAGTTTTCATAGTCTTGGGGCCAGCACTGTGGCATAACAGGAAAAGCTGCCACCAGTAGTGTCAGAACCCCATATGGGTACCAGTTCAAGTCCCAGCTGCTCCACTTCTGATCCAGCTCTCTGCTATGACCTGGAAAATCAGCAGAAGATGGCCCAAGTCTTTGGGCCCCAACACCCACATGAATGACTCAGAAGCAGCTCCTGGCTTCAGATGGGTGCAACTCTGGGGAATGAACCAGTGGATGGAAGACTCTCTCTCTCTCTCTCACTCTCTCCCTTCCCCCCCCCCACCTCTACTTCTCTCTGTGTATTACTGACTTTCAAGTAAATTTTACAAAAAGTTTTTCATGGTCAGGTCTCAAAAGCAGTGAACCCTGTGCTTGTCCACATGCCTTTGGCTAGAACTAATGGTATGGCCCACCCAAATGAAGACTGAGAAATTCAGTCTAAATGTATGCCAAGGAAGAGAATGTATGTTTATGGATGGACAAGCCAGTCTGTCCCAGGGTGGATGTTTTATGAGATATTGAATTAGAAGTCAGATATGGATTTGGTGGTAATATAGAAAAGGAAGGAAATGGGTAGATCATTTTAAACAATTTGGCTACAAAATAGCTTAGCATTGCTACACATGTTGGACCATTAGCGTATGCCTTGAAAGACACATAAATTTTGTAGATTGTCACAAAAGTGCTATGCATATTTTTCAGGGAGCAACTAACAGGGAGGTGAAAAAGCCCATTGTATCCCAACAGTGAAATTAGTCTGAAGGTGGATTTAGCTTTAATTATTGAGGTCTAGGATATATTCATATTCTAGTACTAATAGCAGAGAGATGGATCAGAAGTGGAGCAGCCAGGATATGAACGGACACCCATTTGAATGCGTGCCGGCACTACAGGCGATGGTTACCTGCTGCTCCACAGCGCTGGCCCCCTAATACTACCAGACAAGTTAAGTTGGACCAGACTAAGTGCAATATTGGATACCAGAAGAAAATGTGTGATTATTTGAAAACTATACTTTGTTATGTTTAGCTATGAGTAAAATAATGTGATAATACTGTTAATTAAGAGATTTATAGCCAACCTATGAATAATACCAAGTTCTATAGTTAGAATTTTATTTTCTGTTACTCTAAATGGAGTGCTGTTGTTACATGATGTTCTGTTTCTCTTTACAGAAAGCAATGTATGTTTCTGCCATGCAAACATTTAGCACCTGAGCTGTCTTCCTAGACATGGTTCATAGATCCTTTTTTATTATTTATTTGAGAGGTAGTTACAGACAGTGAGAGAGAGAGACAGAGAGAAAGGTCTTCCTTCCATTGGTTCACCCTCCAAATGACCGGAGCTGCACCGATCCAAAGCCAGGAACCAGGTGCTTCTACTTCTTCCAGGTCTCCCATGTGGGTGCAGGGCCCAAGAACTTGGGTCATCTTCCACTGCTTTCCCAGGCCACAGCAGAGAGCTGGATTGGAGAAGTGGCTGGGACTAGAACCAGTGCCCATATGGAATGCCAGTGCCACAGGCGGAGGATTAACCTACTGCCTCATGGCACTGGCCTCCCATAGATCTTTAAGATCTTTAGTATTGAAAATAATTTTTGAAGTAGTATGGTCTTAAGTTTTCAAATGAATTTTCCAAGAAATCACATCTAATCTTTTGCTTATCATTATCATTTGGTTATGCTAATTATACATATTAAGGGCTATCATGTGATAATTCAATCCATGTGTACAATGTGTAATAACCAAATCAAGTTACATGTATTTCCATCTCCTTAAACGCTTAAATTACTAAATACTTAGTAATTTACTCAATACTTAAATGCCTAATAATTCAAGTTTAAATATTTAATAATTATAGATTTTTATCGAATGTAGTATGATTTCAGTAGATATATACAATGTACTGATTAAACCATGGATTGGATAATTAATTACACAGTTGAATTCTATTTGCCTGTCTCTTAAATTCAGAATTCCAAAATTAAGGAAACCATAGTTTGTATCATCTTAATTACCCCTATGAAAATATTTAGATCTCACATAAAAAGGGTCTTAAATAGATCGCCTTATTATTTTGAAAAACAATGTATTTTAGCTACAGTCTAAGAAAAAAATGAACTAATATAACACATAGGTAAGAAGAAAAAAAAATGGAGAACAGACAGTTCTACCTACACAAACTAAACCAGACAAGGTGAAGCAGATATGATCACAGATTGCAGTGATGAGAACACACTTGGGATTCTACTGAAATGTAGGAACTATTATCCATGGAACAAAGAAAAGTAAAGGCAACAACTTTAAAGTAGCACCTTCATATTTAGCCTTGTATTGCATATTTTACATATTTTAGTCATATCCCACTTCCTTCCAAAATAAACTTGAGGCTGTTTATAACAAGATGATGTTACAGTAGCACAGAAGCAAGGATAAAACAGGATAGAGTAGTGGTAGGAAAAAATGCCGGATCCTCATACTAGATAGCTAACGTTGGGGTAAACTTTTATTTAGGACACACTTTTGGCTCCTTAGTACTTGAGTCAAACGGGAAAACTAAAATTATTCCTCATATTATTTAGGAACAAGAGGGAATGCATGGATTTTTTTCTTCAATATTTCTGATCTAAGAACTTACTTTGCAGTTCTTTAAAAGGCAGTTTGACAAAATTTGCTTTGGACATCATCCCATAAATAAACACTGAACTTCTATTTTTTGCCTGACTCTGTTTTCAGTTCTTGGAGCAGATAGATGAGTAAGGCACATCTTTACCTTTAAGGAGCTCACAGCTGCTATGAGGGGTCTTCACAGAAAATGTCTATTATGAAAACTATACTGAATTCCAAACACTTCTACACTAAATAAGCATATTTTAATTCCATTTTTCACGAATTTTTGAGGTCCCCTCATATAACCCTGATTGAACTATAAATGTACTAAATGGTGACTTGTGAGACTAAGTGGTATTCCAAAGGAAAGAATGATTAGCAATGTCAAAGACAGAATAGTCCACAAGGAAGCAATGTCGAGTTGATCTGAAAGTGTGAGTGGATCCAGGGCATAGACAAATGAGCAGAAGTTTCTCTTAAAACACAACAGAAAGGGCCGGCGCTGTGGTGCAGCAGGTTAACACCCTGGCCTGAAGTGCTGGCATCCCATAAGGGCACCAGTTCGAGTCCTGGCTGCTCCACTTCTGATCCAGCTCTCTGCTGTGGCCTGGGAAAGCAGTAGAAGATGGCCCAAATCCTTAGGCCCTGCACCTGCATGGGAGGCCTGGAGGAGGCTCCTGGTTCCTGGCTTCGGATTGGCACAGCTCCAGCCATTGCGGCCAATTGGGGAGTGAATCAGTGGATGGAAGACATTATCTCTCTCTCTCTCTCCCTCTCCTCTCTGTGTAACTCTGACTTTCAAATAAAAATAAATAAATCTTAAAAAAAAAAACAAAAGCACAGTGTACAGTATAATACAAATATTTGTGAGGGAATTTTTTTGCAGAACCAGTACAGTGTACCCCAGGTGCCTAACCTTTAGGTTAATTTCATTAAAACAGGACTACAATTTGGGAAATGCGTGATTAATTTATTTCTTTGGCTCTATTTGAACATAATAGATCCTAGTATTCACCAGGTAGTAGGTTTGTCCCACACTTAAGTAGTTAAAATTAAGATTCTGTATGGAAAATAATTTTTAAAAATAGTTATTTGGGAGGCAGAGTTATAGAGAGAAGGAGAGACAGAGATGCCTTCCATCTGCTGGTTGATTCCCGAAATAATCATAATGGCTGGCTAGAGCTGGGCTGATCTGAAGCCAGGAGCCGGGAGCCTCTTCCAGATCTCCCACATGGTTGTCTCCCAAGCACTTGAGCCATCTTCTGCTTTCCCAGGCCTTTAGCAGGGAGCTGGATGGTAAGAAGAGCAGCTGAGATACAAACTGGTGCCCATATGGGATGCTGGCACCATAGGCAGAGGCTTAGCCTATTACACCATGGCACAGGCCCCAGAAAATAAGTTTTTAACCAAAGACTAGATTTAGGGAGGAGCAGGAGGAGTGGGAGTGTTGTGGGAGGGCGGGTATGGTGGAAAGAATCACTATATTCCAATGTTGTACTTATGAAGTGCATGAAGGTTGTATTCCTTAAATAAAAGGTTTCTTTGGAGGAAAAAAAAAGGCAACAAAAAGTATTGTAATAATATATATGTATGTGTGCGTGAGTGTATAGCATAGAATTTAACAGCTTGTAAATGTGCTCATGCAGTTCACTGCCATTTAAATATATCCACATTTTTCTGCAAATTGTCCCCAGAACTTTTTCATCTTGCAGAAGTAAAGCCTAGATTTAGCAGGCAACCCCTGTTTCCACTTTCCCTGCCCCTGACTGCTGCCAGTTTACTTTCTGTTTCTGTGAATTTAACTTCTCTAGATGGCTTATATACACAACTGGCTTATTCCGGTTAGCATAATATCCTCAAGGACCATCCATGTATTTAATATGTATCAGAAGTGCCTTCCTTTCTAAGGCTGTATAATACTGTGTGTACTACTTTTTATTTAGCCACAAATGCACGCTAGAATGTTGTCGCTTTTGGCCATTCTAAATAATACTATGAACATGGGCATACAGACTTCTCTGAGCCTGTGTCTGGAATTATTTTGGATTTTTGCCCTGAAGTGTAGTTTCCATATCATATGCTAATTCTATTTTGAAATTTTTGAGGAAGCATCATGCTATATCCCATAGTAACTGCTCCCTGACTAATATTGCCCAGGAATTCTGTTTGCCCTCAGATTCTTGTTGAAATTATTATTTTACAGTAGCTTTCCTGTCGGGGTTATTGTGGTAACTTATTGCGGTTTTTATTTGCATTTTCCTAATAATTACTGATATTGAGCATATTTTCATGATTGTTGACCATTTGTCTAACTTTTATGGAGGAAATACCTATTCAAACCCCTTGCCCATTTTTTAAGAAATCGATTTTGTTGTTGAGTTGTAAGAGTTCCTTATATATACTTGGTGTTAAAACCTTATCTGGTGTATGATTTGTAGATATTTCTTCCATTCTGTGAGTTTCCATTCATTCTGTTGAATGCCTCTCTCTCTCTCTCTCTCTCTCTCTCTCTCTCTCTCTCTCGCTCCCCCTCTCCCTCTCTCTGTTGTTTTAAATTTGTTCAAAGAAAATTCAGTAGATGAGATTCATGGAATAGATAACAGCAGTATATGTCCTAGAATATGAAAGTGGTCATTACTAATTATTTAAAATATTTGCTTTTAGTGTTCTTGAGAAGGATGGGATTTTGACCTTTAGATTCATGTCTATAACAGGTTATAGTGCCTCTGTGATATTTGATCAAAATAAAACCTATTAAATAATATATAAAGTTTAAATTTTCTATAAATGAGTAAGCATATCTTTATGTTGAAATTAGTCTTTTTTGTTTTTATCTGATTCTCCTCTCTCTCTCTCCTCCTTCTCTCCCTCTCCTTCTCACTTCCTTCCCTCTCTTCCTCTCCCTCTCTTCTCTTGTCTCTTCTCTGTCTTCTCTCCTATTCTCTTTCCTCTACTCTCATCTTTTCAATTCCTTCCAATCCTGTTCTCTCTCACTCTCCTCTTTCTCTCTCCTCTCTCCTCTCCCCTCCCCTCTTCTCGCTCTCCATCCTGTTGTCCTGTCCCTGGTTTACTGGTGCCTCAGTTGCCTATGAGGTAATATAGCGTATTGTCTCAATTTTAAAAAGAAAGGAAAAAAAGCTCTTTTGAGATGTTCCACTGACTGGTCTGAAAACAATTACTAATAATACCTGTCATTTCTGTAGCATATACTAAGAGCTATTTTATTCTCTGCTCTGGAAGGAAGGAGGATACGAGGGGTTACTTCCCATGTAGTTCTTCCCTCTGTGGATTTACAATCTAATATACGAATGTGAAGCAGTAAAATTCAGTAAAAGGTGCTTGCTGGCCTTCAGTGTCCTACAGCTCTTTTTGATTGGAAGTCATGGTGTGAGCAGCATCGACTCTAATAGTTAAACCGAATCTTACTGTTTTGGGAAAGTTGCTTTTCAGAGGATTTAAATTAAAAAATGTTAACTTGCTTCCATGAGCTATATGAGCTGTTGGATTACTGTTACTTTATTTTTCTTTTCTGTCTTCCAGTAATAGTTGTCTCATTCATAATTAGGAAGATATTCAGCCATTAAATACTTAGGTATTCAGTTTACAAGCTTGTATATGCAGGTATAATAGGCTCTTATTCTGAACACAATTTTTCTTTTTTAAAAAAGATTTTTTTTTTTGAAAGTTACAGAGAGGAAGAGCCAGAGAGGCAGAGAAAGGTCTTCCATCTGCAGGTTCACTCAACAGATGGCATCAACGACCAGTGCTGGGCAAAGCCAGGGCCAGCAGCTTCTTTCAGGTCTTGCATGTGGTTAATTGGCTGCAGCTTCAAGCACTTGTGCCTTCTGCTGCTGCTTTCCCGTGCATTAGACGGGTGCTGGATCGAAATTGGAGCAGCTGGGGCTCGATCTGGAGCCCATAAAGGATTTAGATCCAGTATACAACAATGCTGGCCTCCTGACCCAATTTTCCAACATCTGCATCTTGCAATGTGGCTGTTCTGTATATGCAGACTCAGTAGTGTCTATGTTAAGCAGCTGAATAACCTCAAGAAATAAAATGCATGGCACCCCAGGTTCTAGTCCCAGTTGGGGCGGCGGATTCTGTCTCGGTTGCCCCTCTTCCAGTCCAGCTCTCTGCTGTGGCCCCGAGAGTACAGTGGAGGATGTCCCAGGTCTTTGGGCCCTGCACCTGATTGGGAGACCAGGAGAAGCACCTGGCTCCTGGCTTCAGATCAGCGTGGTGCACTGGCCACAGCGTGCCAGCCGCAGTAGCCATTGGGAGGTGAACCAACAGAAAAAAGGAAGACCTTTCTCTCTGTCTGTCTCTCTCACTGTCCACTCTGTCAAAAAAAAAAAGTACATTTTTCTAAATGCAAATTGTGTTAGTTTATTGTGGCTGCTTTTACAAAAATCTAAATAGATTAATTAAAGAATTAAATAGATTAATGACTAATAAGCAACAGAAAATTTTTGCTCACTTTTCTCAAGTTGAAAGTACAAGTTCATAGTGCCAGCATAGTCAGGCTCCCATGATGGTCCCCTTCTGGATTGTGGACCACTGGTTTCTGTTCATACCCTGACCTGATACCTTGTACCCAAGGAAGAGTGAGATCTCTCTGGGGATCCTTTTAGAAGATCCACTCTTATGATTCACTCCCACCCCCACCACCAAAGGCCCCACCACAGAATACCATTGTATTGAGGGTTGGGATTTCAACAATGTGAACTTCGTAGGTATACTAATATTCAGTTCATTCCAGATATGAACAGAGAATTATTAGATACACTACACTGCTGTCACTTTGATTTCAGATATGGTAGAAATGGCCTTTAGCTGCCCCTGAAACCACCATTGAACTGAACAAAGCTATTGTTATATGAGTAAATGATCCTGGTGTTGAGTTTTCACCCTAAGCTAATTGGCAGAGGCATACTTCTGGGGGCACTGACTTCCCTTTGGAGACCTTATTTAAAGGTAGAACTTGGAGGAGTCATTCTTGGTCATGTCATTAAAACCTTTCATGATTTTTTTATTCAAATGATATGAAAAGATTGAAGGGCTATCCATTTGGAACCAACTGGTCATATATTCCTTGAGCTTTTTTTTTTTTTTAAGGTTTATTTATTTGAAAGTCAGAACTACACACACACACACACACAGAGAGAGAGAGAGAGAGAGAGAGAGAATATCTTCCATCTGCTGGCTCACTCCTCAACTGGCCTCAATGGCTGGAGCTGAGCGAATTCGAAGCCAGGAGCCTAGAGCCTCTTCTGGGACTCCTGTTTGGGTGCAGGGGCCCAAGGACTTGGGCCATCTTCTACTGCTTTCCCAGGCCATACCAAAGAGCTGGCTCAGAAGTGGAACAGCCGGAACTCGATCCGGCACCCACATGGGATGCTGGCACTGCAAGCAGCAGCTATACCCACTGCCCCATAGTGCCGGCCCCATATATTCCTTGAGAAAGATAATGCATTACTTTACAAAGATTGTCTAGTTAGTACCACTAACTACTTCTGTACATGCAAGTTAGCTACTAAATACTTCCTCTGATATGAACAGAGATTCGAGCAGCCAGCCTACTTTTGCCTCCATGAAACCTGATCATAAAATGCCTTGTAACTTATTGTGTGAAAAAACATTCTCCTTAACCCATCATTCTCTCCAAATAATGATATCCATGACTAATAGTAAAGCTACCACCTCATTATCCTATCTTGGTGCTACTTAGGATTGGCTGTTTCGGGCATCACTAAAGTTATGTTTAGCTTTGCTCATATAGAACCATAAGATTATGTACTTCTAAGTTTATGTGTATTGTTTTGTTGTTATTATTTAATGACTATAGTTTATTTTGATGCCCTTAGATGGCGGGTGTCATGCCATCCTCATCAGCACCTCATGAGCAGTAGAGCAGGACTTGATGCATAAGTGCCTAGAGATCCCGTATCAGTATGTCAAATGAATATTTACTAATTATGTGAAATAGCACATAATTACATGCTTACCCATGTATAATAAATACACATCTGTAGCATTTGTCCCCAAGAATACTTTCAATGGATCTGCAGCATAGGTACCATGATACTCTGTTAACATCTCTTCAAAACTCACATTTATGTGAGAAATATACTACTTTTTGTAGTCTTTTTCTCAATTCTCAAAAGAAACTAACTTGTGCTCTTCTGTATAATACTAATGGAGGCTCCCCATTTGTTCTGAAAATGCTTAGGTGGTTATTAAGAAGTAGTGAAAGTAACCGAAGACCACCGCCATCACCATGACCACCATCAGTACCACAGTTAAGCTCCTAAACACACAGAGCTTTCCTAGGGAATGTGAGCCTATTAACAGTATTTCTGGAATTCTGCACCTGTCTTTTTAGTTTATCCCAGTGAAGTGAATGACATGGAAAATGTTCTGAAGACCCTAGCAGTGTGTCGGATGATCTCATCAATTGAATTTCATTACAGAATGCATTCAGTTTCTTGGAGCAAGTAGCCTTGATGGTGGTTGCTAAGAAATGCTCTGATTCCAAATATTTCTCAGGAAACCTCAGTATCAGCAAAGGGCAGCTTGTGAATTTTTTTCTATTTTGACGAAATCATGCAAGTTAATTCATTCCACGTATGTTTTGTTGGCAACTGTTCAAGTGCAGATAATGATCCAGATATTCTTTCATACCATTAAACAAACATAGAAATCCTCTGGTCTTCCTGAATTATAATTTTATTATCATTTTTTTGTTTTACTGTTTTTTTACTACTTTTGCTCTGTAGTCCATTACAGATATCATCAGAACAATGAAATCTTAGTATTTACTACTTTGTCTAATACCCTTTTAGCTCCTTTAAAATGCAATGAGCAGAAGTCCAATTAATTATATTTGGAATGTAAGTATACTACATAGTAAATAAATCTTCCACATTATTTAATGGATAAAAAATTAAGAATTTTAACATAAATGGATTTTGCTGTCAAATATCCATTTTATGAGGTATTTTTCATTATTTATAAAAATTACTAAATCATTAAGTTTGCATATGCTGCCTTAAAATTCAGATACCATAAGTGTTTCATTCAAGAAAACAGGCATCAGTTTCATTGAGTATAGTTCATTTTCTCAACCAGTTTATTTTATTAAATCATAGTATCTTATGCTAATACAATGTTAAGATTTCAATATTTGACCCTCATAATTTAAGAAAGTAAAAATAAGGGTTTTCATAACAGTATTAATTTCCCTGCATTTCTTTTGCCTTATAATAAAGTATATAGTAAGAACACTAGCCAGTAATCCAGGAATTATATATAATCAATGTTGGACAAGTTAATGTTACTAAGAAGATCTGAACTTTCATATTCTTTGATTTGTTTTGAAATTTACAGCTTTAACAGCACTAGTGGGAAGATTTTTGCATCTAATCTTCTGATTTTTATGAAGCAGACAACCAGATATTAAAGCTGGAAAAGTTGATAATGATTATTTCAGCACAATGATTATTTCAGGAGCAAATTTAGAGGCAACCTTGTGAATATTTAATCAGTGTGGTGAATTATAGAATGTTTATGCTTATGATGCATCCCTGTTATTTCCACTTCAGCTCCTTGGTCAATTTCAACCTAAGGGCAGTTTTCTAGTCCTATGATAGCCTGTGCCTGAACACTTGTTAATGTTCACTGCAAGTAAAATAAATTTTCCCCAAGTCCTAAATTATGTTTCCAATGACAATGCTGTTTTGACAGGTATTGTTTAAGTAATATGCACTAAGGTCCACTGGATATATTTAAGCGTGAAATTACTTATTAACTATAACAACACAAAAGTGAACCCATAGGAAACTACTGCACCCCTATTGCATGTTTGCTTGTACAAAAATGAATGATTTAAGTATAATAATTGAAATATAGATGCTACTTTTTAATAATTTATAATATATAATTTATAATTGAAATATAGATGCTATTTTATTGACAAGGGAAAATAACTTTAGACAAGTAGTTTTTCATGTAAAATCTTATAGAATTATTATCTACATTAAATATGCAAATTGTATCATGTCTTAAATTTTTAGGCCTGCGCCGTGGCTCAACAGGCTAATCCTCCGCCTTGCGGCGCCGGCACACCGGGTTCTAGTCCCGGTCGGGGCGCCGGATTCTGTCCCGGTTGCCCCTCTTCCAGGCCAGCCCTCTGCTGTGGCCCAGGAGTGCAGTGGAGGATGGCCCAGGTGCTTGGGCCCTGCACCCCATGGGGAGACCAGGAAAAGCACCTGGCTCCTGGATCCTGCCATTGGATGAGCGCGGTGCGCCGGCCGCAGCGCGCCGACTGCGGCGGCCATTGGAGGGTGAACCAACGGCAAAAAGGAAGACCTTTCTGTCTGTCTCTCTCTCTCTCACTGTCCACTCTGCCTGTCCAAAAAAAAAAAAAAAAAAAATTTTAAAAGGCGCTGTTATGTGTTATACATAATACATCATATATTGTACTTTATTTAACATTTTATATTATGAAGTAGTACATGACATACTATATTATAAATTGTATGTGATATGTATCCTATTTTTAAATTTACTCATGAAATCAATCTCAAAAATCCAAGAAAATGCACACACATGCACAACAAAATCTAAGGTCATGATCATCATAGGCTCTCTGTAGGCCCCCACCAGTGTTGGCAACAAATACTGTGGGGAAGCATGCAGGAAACTTGGCACTGTGATTTAATGACATTATTTATTGGCTCTTGTTCAGAGGTCAGGTGCTTGGGTTCAGAGTTGTAGACTTTATATAATTTATTTTCAAAGCTTAGATAAATGTAGACCCAGCAGGCAGTTGCCTTTATTGTGTGATTTGACATGTTCTAAAAATTTCCATGCTGAAAAATATATCTCTTACAGTCTGTCATGGACCCTGCCAACTCCTGGCACTATATTCTCTGCCATTTTCTATAACACTGGTTATTAACCTTGTCTGAATCACAGACCTCTTTTGAGTATTGGAAGACAGCAATAAACATTTTCCTCCCCCTACAAAATGTACACTAAAAATTGCATATAATTCCATGAGTTTAATAGACTGTCTTTACCCTTTCTCAAGCCAACCAAAGTCAGGGAAAGATGCTTCTAATTATGGCTCTTCAGAAGAAAGTTTTAAAAATAGAACTAGTATTTGCCAATATGTTAGTAGGTTAGCCCTATTAGTTTTATTTAATTTAGTTTTAATGAAATGTATTTTAGTCTGGTAGGGAGGATCTTAAAGAATTGAAATATATAACTGAAAACTACAAATTGTAATAAAGCCAGACCTTCATTTTACGTCATTTAGAGAAAGCATTGCATTCATTAACTAATGGTTATTTACCACCAGCTATATTTCAGATGCCATGTTTTTTTTTCTCTAACCCACACAAAAAAATACTGTTGCAGACATGCACTATATAGTTAGACCTACAATGGTTGTGTCTGAACTGAACATGCACATTTGTTTTTCTTGTCAATATTCCCTAAAAATAAAATATATAATACCTATTGATACAGCATTTGCATTTACTAGATATTGTAAGTAAATCAAAGATAATTTAAAGTGTATGGGAGGATGTGAGTGGCTTATATGTACATTCTGTTACATTTTCCATAACGAGCTTTGATTTCAGAATTTGTAGGGGTCCTGTGTGACAAATACATAAATTGAAGTATCTTTACTTCAAAGATATCATGGTATAGCAGTAGGAAAGGCATTCCAGGTGATTTTTCTGATAAAATTGGGAAAATTTTAACAAGGGACCTGCCAAAATAGTAGTTGTTAACATTTATTAGTAACTTCTGAGAATTCATCTAGATAACCTGCTATATGAATTATTCCCCTCTTTTATTTAAACAAGATTTATTTCTGTATTTCTGAAAGTGAGAGAAATAATGAGTGATTAAGATTATCTTCCATCTACTAGTTCACTCCCTAAATTCCTGCAATAGCTTAGATAGAGCCAGAAACTCCATCCAG
Source organism: Sylvilagus floridanus (assembly GCA_949820135.1). Lineage (NCBI taxonomy): Eukaryota > Metazoa > Chordata > Mammalia > Lagomorpha > Leporidae > Sylvilagus > Sylvilagus floridanus. The sequence continues at coordinate 27,230,360 of OX463236.1, read as the reverse complement.
GTGTCCCATGTGGATCGTAGGAACCCAAATACTTGGACTGTCATCTGCTACTTCCCAGGTGCACTAGAAGGAAATTGGATCAGAAACATGGAGTAGGTGAGACTCAATGCAGGCTCTCAAGGTGTGGGATGCAGGCATCCCAAGTGGCAGCTTAACTTGCCATATCACAACAGCCACCTCAATCTTTATAGCTATTTATACAAATACTATTTTATTACAAAATCAAGTACAGGAACACCGAACCTCAGAAGTTAGCTAATGTTACCCATCTTGGGAGTGACACAAGATGGAATTGAGACAGTGATGGTATGACACAGAGCCACTGCCTCTCAACATTGCATTAATTACATCATCTAGGTTTGCTTTTTCTGGTGTCCCCACAGTAGGGAATGGAAGATGAATGGGAGTGGGAGGAGATTTGAGGGGAGGGTGGCAGTTATAGGGTAGGTATTTTTCTTCATTGAAGGCTTATTTTATATTTTATATATTTTTATTTATATAAAGTGAACAAATTTCATATATTTAATATACACAGATATATGACCATAGTGATACTTCCCACCCTACCCTTTTTCCCACCCGTACTCCTACCCTCCTCCTTCCTTTCTTATCCTTTAATTTTCACAATGAAATACTTTATTTTATAATCACAAGCTTAACCCTTCACCAAGTAAAGAATTCAACAAATAGTAAGAGGGAAAACAAAACAAAACAAAACACTGTTCCTCAACAGTAGAGACAAGGGCTGTAAATAATCATCAACTCTCAATTTTGCTCATATACATTATATTTTTTGTTCTCTATTGGTTACCACGGACCAGGGAAAACATATGGTATCTGTCCTTTTGGGATGGGCTTATTTCACCAGGTTTCCAGTTGTATCCATTTTATTGCAAAAGATATTATTTTATGGCTGAGTAGTATTCCCTCATGTTTTCTTTGTCCAGTCATGGTTGATGGACACATCTGATTGATTCTACATCTTAACTATTGTAAATTGAGTCGCAATAAACATAGGGGCACAGGTAACTCTTTCATGTACTGATTTCATTTTGTTTGGATACATTCCCAGGAGTGGATTGGCTGGGTCATGTGGTAGCTCAATTTTCCTGTTTTCAAATTACCAAGATATCTGCCTTCTGTCTTCCACAAAGGCTGTAGTAGATCACATTCCCACCAACCATGCATTAGGGTAACTTTTCCTCTACAAGCTTATAAGCACTTGTTTTTTGATTTCGGAGAGCCATTCTAACAGGGTGAGGTGAAACCTCGTTATGGTTTTGATTTATACTTCCCAGATGGCTAGTGATCTTGAGCATTTTTTCATCAGTCCATTGACCATTTGAATATTATCTTTTGAAAAATGCCTGTTCTTTTGCCAATTTCTTAACTGAGTTGTTTGTTTTGTTGTTGTTGAGTTTCTTGAGCTCTTTATAGATTCTGTATATTAATCCTTTATCAATTGCATAGTTTGCAAATATTTTCTCCTATTTTTGATTGTCTCTTTGTTGAGTGCTTCCTTTGCGTGCAGAAGCTTCTTAGCTTGATGTAATCCCATTTGTTTATTTTTGCTTTGATTGCCTGTGCTTCTGGGGTCTCTTCTGATAAGTCTTTGCTTATGCCAATGTCTTGCAGAGTTTCCCCAATGTTCTCCTCTAGTAATTTGATGATATTAGGTCATCAATTTAGAAAATTGCAGAAGTGAACTTATGTAAGTAACTGTACTTAGTGACTAGATATAATGGGTTATAAAGGAAGATCCAGAATAACTTTGAAGTTTCTGATTTGAATGGCTTGGAAAATCATGATGTCTGAGACAGAACATGAAACAGGGTCAGCTTAGGGAAAAGGAGGAAAAATAACGAATATTCACTTAAGAGTGTTGAATGTGCGTATTGGACATCTAGTAGACCTTTGAACATAAGGGTTTGGAGCTTACGAAAGGGTGTTTGAGCTGGTGTAGAGGTGCTCAAACTATAGTCCATCACATACTGAGGGCCTGTGAGATGAGATCACAGTGTTTAAATTTAACTCACATTCTAAAACTTTATTTACCTTTTCACTGAATTGGTATTTCCACTGATGCTGCAAAGCACTGTTTGGTAAAGGTGCCTTAGACAAAGAGACACTGACACCAAAATGTCATATTTTCCATCCCCACATATTTGCTGTTTAAAAATAAGAAGTAATTAAGAATATGAAAACAGCAAAAAATATTAGTTTTATTCAATGTTGATCTTTAGATTTTCAGTGTTTCACAATTTGGCGTGAGGTGTATAGAGTTTCTACTTCAAATCAAAGTATCCTGGGTGTTTCAAGAATAAAACATGTGTGCTCTTGTTCAAGTAAGAAATGGAACTATCTATTTTTAATGCAATACTTTTTTTTTTCTTGAAAGAACAATGAGTATACCAACTCAAGATAGGATGATAGATTTTAATATGAGAGTCTGAAAAGCTCATTGATACAGATTCAGTTTCCACCTCGCATTATTGATTCAAAACCTGCCACTTATTGAGATTTGTTATACTGTCAAAGGATATACACAGTTGTTTGAGAATGCTATAAAAATATACCACCCTTTCTCAACTTTATGTCCAAGTGTGGCAGAATTTTCCTCATATATTTAAACCTAAACAATAGAGTGAATTCAGGAACATATATGAGAACCAAATTCTCCTCTTTTAAGCCAACCATTTAAAGACTTATAGAACCACATTTTTCAAAAATGCAGTTATATTAAGGACAAAATATTATTTGTGTAACAGGTCTATTGTTCATTTTCAGTTATTAATCAAAAAATTATAATGTTGATTTGGAAGTGGCTTTAGCTTCAATTCTAACAGAGTTAAAAATCAGTCAGGTAGCTTAGCAGGTTAAAGCCCCAGCTGTAGGGCCAGCATCCCATATGGGCACCAGTTCAAGTCCTGGCTGCCCCTTATCTGATCCAGCTCCCTGCTGTTGAGCCTGGGAAAGCAGCGGAGGATGGCCCAAGTTCTTGGGTCCCTAAATCCAAGTGGGAGAACCAGAAGAAGCTCCTGGGTTTGATTGGCTCAGTTCCCACCTTCATAACCATTTGGGGAGTGAATCAGTATATGACCTCTCCCTCCCTCCCTTCCTCCTTCCTCCTTCCCTCCTTCTTTCCCTCCCTCCCTCCTTCTTTCCCTCCCTCCCTCCTTCCCTTCTTTCCTCCCTCCCTCCCTCTCCCCTCCTTCCCTCTCTCCCTGTAATTATTGCTCTCAAATAAATAATAAAATGTTAAAATTCAGTCGTGGAGCCTTCATTGTGGCATAGCAGGTTAACTAACTTGCAACACTAAAATCCCATATCAGAGTGCTAGCACAAGTCTGCTACTCTGCTTTTCATCCATCTCCTTCTTAATACATATGAGTAAGCAGCAGAAGATGGCCCAGCCGCTTGTGTTCCTGCCATCCACATGGGATACCCGGATGGAGTTCCTGACCCTGGCTTCCTCCCTGGCCCAGTCTTACCTATGGTCGCTATCTGGGGAGTAAACCAACAGATGGAAGATCTCACCCCCATTCATTCTGTCTCTCTCTCTGTGTCTCTGTCTCTGTCTCTGTGTCTCTCTCTCTCTCTCTCTCTGCCTTTCAACTTAATTAATAAATTAAACCTTATCTTTAAAACTTAGTCATTCACCATTCATTGAGAATTGTTTTTAGACTGTGCTGGGATCCTTAGCACACAGAATCATATTAACTAAGGAGAATCTCCCTTGATGTAGGCAAAAAAATTTCAAGGAATTTTTTTGTTGTGATAACTTCACAAAATTTTAAGGAAAACTAAACAAAATTTTCATATGAGATATATTATAAATTATAGTACTGTTTTGCTATTAATCTGAAAATATGTTCACCTGAATTAATATTAAAATATATTTATAAAGAAATTGGGGCTGCACCGTGGCTCACTTGGTTAATCCTCCGCCTGTGGTGCCTGTCCTGGTTCTCCTCTTCCAGTCAAGCTCTTGCTGTGGTCTGGGAAAGCAGTGGAGGATGGACCGAGTGCTTGGGCCCCTGCACCTGCATGGGAGACCGGGAGGAAGCTCCTGGCTCCTGGCTTCGTATCAGCACAGCTCCAACCATTACAGCTGTTTGGGAAGTGAACCAATGGAAGGAATACCTCTCTCTCTCTCTCTCTCTCTCTCACTCACTCTCACTCTCACTCTCACTGTCTGTAACTCTACCTGTCAAATAAATTTAAAAAAATGAAGTCATTAAGTCAGTGTCCTGAAATATTTAATTATTTTTGTTCAAGATTATCTGTTCAAATAATGCAGAAGTTACTCCTTCTCCCTCTGGCTTGTATTTTAGTTGAAGTCTGCTAACATACATTACAAGAAAAATCCATAAAGTAAACTATGCCTTCACCATTTGTGATTATTTATGCCATTTTTAGTATTGTTTAAATCATAAAATTCTGAGGAATTTTCACAAAATATAATTTCTGAATCTTCCAGGCAAGTTTCTTGTAACACCTGTAGAAGCTGACCAATTTACATAATTATTTTATGCTAATTATACAGAGAACATTGGATGAATATTTGTTTTCCCAAAAATCTTATGGAAAGGAGCCTTAGAAATGTTACATTTAAGACATCAGAACTTCTAGGAAGTCAAACTCATTTAGGTGAGAAAAAGTTATTACAAAGGACAAACCAGTCTCAATGGGAATATGAATTCCGTGATTTTTTATGTTGACCTTGGGCTGAGGGAGAGCACCTAATTCTTTATGCCAGCCGCATTTGACAATTGCTTTAATGGAAAACTACTGAGATGCTATATGCTACCTGAGCAGAAGGAATGCCATCCCTGGTGATTATATAATTATAGCATTTTTTACCAAGTCGTGAAAAAATGTGTACTCCCTTGGGTCTGCCTTTAACATCTTATAAACTATAATTACACTGCTGTGACTGCAGCTACTTTAAGAATAATGGCCTCTATCAGGCTCTTTCTTTATAAACATAACATGTAAATACATTGTAAAAGGATCTCTAAATCATAGATCAATATTTTGAATGACCATAAGTCCTGCACTAGTGTATGATGGTAATATTTGAGAAATAAGATGATCATAAATTTGAAATCCTGTTACCATGACTTAATTGAAAACACAGTTGATCTATGATTTGGCTGACGGAGTGTAATCAGATGTGGAATTTTGGGAAGCCCATTGTGTTGGTTAAGTCAAGAAGGAAGATAGTGAGATGGGAATGGGAAAATGATCACAGTTTCCTTTGCCTTATCCTTTCTTGCCGTCAGCTCTTTCTTGGCTTGGCTTCCTTTGTTATCCAGCAAAGAACCAAGCAGCCCATATAACACAGAAGTTCCCCCTAGCACACTCTATACATTTTCTTTGGGCCATACCCTAGTTCCGTGTGAATCCAGTTGTTCTCTTCTCTTGCTATTTCCAGGCTACTTAGTATTGCTGGAGAAAAACTACGTGATCGTATGGAATGATACTATTTGAAAGTTAGGGTTCTCCTCTGAACTCTGCTTCTCAGTACTGCTTTGCATGTCTTTTCGTTCCTTGTAGTAGTTTATTTTCCACTGTGTGTATTCCAACAACTTCTTTCAGAACTCTCATAGTAAGTTTATCTTTTTCCAGGTTGGTATTTTCCCTAATTTATTCCTTTTCTGAGTGAATTGCCTAAAATTATCACAGTAGCTAGCATTCATCAGAAAATTAAAGTTGGTACTTAACATTCTCACTTACCTATAACAATATTGAAAGTTGTATGTTATTATTCAGTTTTTAAAATCATGAAAGTGAGTTTAAACATTCTCAGTAACTGAAAGAAAGGGAATTCAAACTCAGGATTTTTGACTCCCGAGTCAAAATCATTTCTGCTACAATGTGTTGTCCCCAATTTATACTAGCATTCTTAAGCAGTTTTCACTCTTCTATCCAAGAGGTAGTTTAAATATTCCTAAAGAACACTTGACTATATAAGAACCTAAAATTAGGGGTCAGCACCGTGGTATAGCCAGTAAAGCCCGCTACCTGCAGTGCCACATCCCGGCTGCTCCACTTCTATTCAGCTCTCTGTTATTGCCTGGGAAAGCAGTAGAAGATGCCCAAATTCTTGGGCCCCTACACCTGCATGGGAGACCTGGAAGAAGCTCTTGGCCCTTGGACTCAGCTGAGCTCAGCTCTAGCCATTGCGACCGTTTGGGCAGTAAACCAGCAGATGAAAGATCTCCCTCTCTGCTTCTGCTTCAGCCTCTACCTGTCTCTAACTCTGCCTTTCAAATACATAAATAATTCTCTTTTTTAAAGAAAGAACCTGAAATTAATCGATTCATCCATTCACTCATTCATGGAAACATACATGTCATGACCTAAAATTATTTCAACAATTTAAATATTCTAGCATTATGAAATTTTTTAAAAAATTAGATAATTTTGCTTCCTGCATTCCAAAGGATGAAATAAAGAAATGAGAAAACAGTAAATGCTAGCTGCATATCATTTTGGAAGGCCTGATATAACAAAATATCAGACCGAAGGGTTGTAATAGCAAAAATATACTCCTCACAATTCTGGAGATTAAAAGTATAAGATTGAGATATCCATAGGTTCATTTTCTTCTTTGCCGTCACACCAGGTGTATTCCTGGGATCTCTAGGCCTTCCTAAAAGGATGCAAGTTCTTCTGGAGTAGGGTTGCATCCTTATGATTTCACTTGACCCTAAATACCTTTGTCTAAATTCTATCCCATTAGGGGTTAGATTCTCGAGAATTTCTAGGTGATGTATTTCAATCCCTAACTGGCAGCAAGTTTGATCACTGTCTTTGGTGAGTTAAATTGCATGGATGTTGAGAAAATTTAAAATTAAATATAGTAAAAGTAAAGAGGATTCTGATATGCTTGTTGGAAAAAGGGAGCTATAAATTGTAACTGGATGAATGGATGTGTATAATCTTGTACTTGGACACAGAGAAGGGGATGTTGTGATAAAAATCTAATGTATGAGCAAAAATATATACATAAGGATTAGCAAGGTATATATGACATGCTGAGAAGATGTGTTAGTACAGGTGGGAATGGTCTTGAGAAAATCCTGTCAGTTGACAAAAGAATATGCCCTGATGTTAGAAATATTTCTCTCCCTGTTCACCCCTGGCAAAATCTAACAGAGACTTAAGGTTTTTTATTGAATCTCAGTACATAAATCTGAGTTGGGTTTATTCAAAGCTAGAATGACCTGAATGATAGATGAGATAAACAATTATTGTTTTCTGCTGTACTCAGTTCAAACTTTTCATTTTTATACTTTAATGGTTTCAGTTCAAGGTTTCATTTTCTTCTTTAACCTTTACTCATTCTTTCCTTCAGTATAAATCTTGTGGTTCTGCTAGCTCTTTACCAACAGTGTTCCTAGTGTGTAGACACTGTGTCGAAATCTGTCCTTACATTCACTCGTGAATTTATCTGGCCTGAAATGCTCTAATCAACTCTCTTAATTAATTCAAGTGTTTTGTACAGGCCACCTCAAGATCAGCTACTATAGATATCAGCCTTGCTTAAAGTCTGCAAGCAGGCAATTTCTAACTGTGTGCAGGCTTGTTTTTCTGCAAGACATTTGATAATAAGCTATCTTGCAAGGATCTCCAGATATTTCATGCAGGTAAATTTTGTTTTCATAACTAGCAGCAAAGATTCCATTTGCTACCTCTACATTGCTTGGCATTGTGTTGTGCATATAATAGACACATTTATTGATTAAGAACAACAGCAGCTGTTTTGTGGCATACATCAAACACCTGGAAAGAGAAAGATGCTCATATGCCATAGGTGACATTCATTGATTTCAAGCTTAATCCTTTCCATTGTGCTTTTACAAGGGATTAGTGGTAGGGATATTTTACAAAGTGTAGTAAGTCAGGTTATGATGTTCAATGTGTCTCATAATGGGAACAGATTGAGCTCTATTAGAAGGCCACCTTATAAATGGAAACTTTGGTGAAGATTTTATACCACGTGCATAAATGTTTTCTTCAACTGCCTGCTAAAGAAGGTGGTCCTTCTCGCTCCCTGACAACATACATTCTGTATGTTACAGCTAATTAGGACGGTATGTAGGAGGAAGGAAATTTCATGTTTCCCTCCCTGGTGGCCCTTGACCTGTTCCATGACTTATAGCATTAATAGAGGCCACAAAATAGGCAGAATCAGCACAAACTACAGATATTAGAGGCCATAACATTTTAATATCTACATCCAAACAATTTTAAAAATCCTAAGTGACATCTCATTTAGTATAAATGTTAAGGCATATCGTATTCCTCATTTTCTTTTCCATAAAGAAAATTAATAACTATAAATGCAAGAGGCAAACTTTGAGCATCTACTTTGCTTTCCTTTTGAATGAAACAAGAAGTTTTTTTAGTGCAAAAAATGTTTGAAACCACAGACATCATTTTCATAATACATATTTTCCACAAATTTAAGATGCCCCTTTCGTACAATGACATTTTGGAGAGTTACCAGACCCAGCCATGATTTTGAATTGCCATGCCCTAAAAGCAATGGACTCCGTATCTTTATTTCAGTTCTCCAGTGCTCACCGGTTTTCATGGCAACCTGCACACACTCACAGATGTCTGCAATGCATTTGAGATATCAACATCTGAGGTGCTTCCTAGAATGGGGACGGCAATCTCTGACCTCTGAGCCAAATCCAAGCTGCCACTTGGTTTTATAATTAAAGCTTTATTGAAAATGAATTCAACCATTCTTTTACACACACATATTGCCTATGACTGCTTTAGTCATATAGTGACAGAGTTGAGTAGTGCAACAGAAACCAAAGGGGCCCACAAAACCTGAATAATTTACTATATGACTCTTAACACAAAAAGTTTGCTATTCCCTATCCTAAGGATTTGTGATCTTTAGTTGTGTGCTCTGGGAGGTCATGGTAGTTTTTTTTTCAACTTTTATTTAATAAATACAAATTTCCAAAGTACAACTTTGGGATTATAGTGGCTTTTCCCCCACTATAACCTTCCTCCCACCCCCACCCGCCACCATCCCATCTCTCACTCCCTCTCCCATCCCCTTCTTCATGAAGATTCATTTTTAATTATCTTTATATACATAATATCAACTTAGTATAACTAAGTAACATTTCAACCTCTGGCCTCAGAATCAGCCCTTAAGGCATTCAGATCTGGCTAAAAAGCCCATGAGTTTCTCAGGCATGGAAAGCCAAGACAATGCGGCAAAAAAAAAAAAAAAAAAAAAAAAAAAACCCTAAATGTAAGATCTCTGTGAGTGAGATCCCAGCAGAAAGAAGGGGCCATCAAAGAAGGAGGTACCTTTCTCTGAAGGGAGGAGAGAACTTCCACTTTGACTATGGCCTTGTCTAAAGAAGATCAGAGTTTGTGAACTCAAGAGGCTTCCATAGCCTTGGCAGCTCATGACAAGAGCCTCAGGTGATGACTGATACCATACATAAGAGTGTCAATTGTTAAATCAACAGCAGGAGTCACTGCACTTACTCCCCATGTGGAATCTCTGTTCTCAATGTGTTGTACTATGAGAATTAATGGCAAAATTACTACTCATACAGTACTCTATACTTTGTGTATCTGTGTGGGTATAAACTGTTGAGCATCTTCTTTGAAAATGAAAAATTAGGGACGGCGCCGTGGCTCAACAGGCTAATCCTCCACCTTGCGGCGCTGGCACACCGGGTTCTAGTCCTGGTCGGGGCGCCAGATTCTGTCCCGGTTGCCCCTCTTCCAGGCCAGCCCTCTGCTGTGGCCCAGGAGTGCAGTGGAGGATGGCCCAAGTGCTTGGGCCCTGCACCCCATGGGAGACCAGGAAAAAGCACCTAGCACCTGGCTCCTGCCATCGGATGAGCGCGGTGCGCCGGCTGCAGCGCGCCATCCGCGGCAGCCATTGGAGGGTGAACCAATGGCAAAAGGAAGACCTTTCTCTCTGTCTCTCTCTCTCACTGTCCACTCTGCCTGTCAAAAAAAAAAAAATGAAAAATTAGTACTATGGGTACAAGTTTCTGCATCCTAAATGCTTTGACCAGAAGACCTAAGTGTGGAGATCTTTACTACAGGGTAGCCTTTTGTTTTGGAGGCAATGTAACTCCCCATGCAAAATTCTAAAAGATACTGATCATGAATACCACGAGTTCATTGTCACTCTGAATCAGTAAAATGAAATATATATTTCTACTGGCCTTTCTTATGTACTAAGACTCTGATAGGTTTTATGGTTAAGGAGCAAAGAAGTCCATCTCTTTATGCCTAGGGGCTTCATGAGGTTATACTTTGGTTTTATATCTTCTCTGACCAAAAATTTCTAATGAGCACCTATTATTGATAGGGTTAACAAAGCCAGGTTTGATCTCTCACTGCCCTTACTTTTTTTGTTATGCATGTACCATGCTCTTGTTTCAATGCATCGTACTTCAATCTTTGATCTGGAAGCTTTGGAAATACTATTAGATTTGAAGGTTGCACCATTAAACAGATTACACCTAGCATCTGTTCAAAGATTGTATCTTTATCCAGTACTATTTGGCTCTATTACATTCACTTTGAAAGTAGGCTTAGTGTTCTAAATGAATTTTTAATTAAGCAACTGATTTTGATGATTTGGGACAGGGTAAAACTTTTTTTTTTTCCTGTTGTCATTGACCTTTTAAAAAAGAGAGAGCTGTATTTATTTCTTTATTTGAGAGGCAGAGAGTTAGAGTGAAAAGGAATCTGTGTGTGTGTGTGTGTGTGTGTGTGTGTGTGAGAGAGAGAGAGAGAGAGAGAGAGAGAGAGAGAGAGAGAGGAGAGAGAGAGAGAGAATGAAAATGAATGAGAATGTTGCCATTTGCTGGGTCTCCCTGCAAATGGCCACAACATCTAGGGTTAGGCCAGGGCAAATCCAGGAGTCTGAAACTCCATCCAGGCCTCCTGTATGGGTGACAGGAACCCAAGTACTTAAGCCATGTTCTGCAGAGCAGTGGCGACTCATAATGGCACTCATATGACATGCTGGCAACACAGATAGTGGCTTAACATGTTGTTCCACAGTGTTGACCCTGACTATGTATTTATGTGCATCCTTTCATCATTAAACAAATGTGATTTGGTCCTTATATATAAATGTTAATAATAGTATTGAATACTTTTCATTTTCAATGCACTAAAACTAACATTTTAGATATAAGAAACAAAAAATAGAGCACATAATCTCATAAATTTCAAGAAATGAAAATGGCTTTTTTTTTTACTTTCTCAAAGACTTAAACTGATTTAATTGTTTTCTTTTTCTACCCTGTTATTTATGAGCCTGTTATCTATAAGCAACAGGTAAAATTCTTATAAAACACTTATGCAGACATTAGGTACCTTTGTTTAATTCAGTTCAGCTCAAATATCCACCCACTCTGTGCACACATATATGTTAAGACTTTCACCCTTGATTGTTCACTGCAAAAAGAGAACCCATGCTTGTCTCTGTGGCTCTTTCAAGGGGGTGGTGCTTACCCATTCCTTAAAGGTTCCTTTGGACTGTCTTAGCAGCTTTTATCCCAATAGAATGCACATTCTGAAATCCAAGTGAATGGTTTCTAGTGAAAGGCTTGAAATTGGAGTTGTCCTTGGTCCATTCTAGCTTAATAATTCTCCTTTCTAGTTCTAGAAAAAAATCTTTTTCAACTCCTTAGTATAGATAGAGTCCAGTTCCAAGGAAAAGTCTTATTGAATTCTTGGAAATGAAGCAATTTCCTTTCTTTTTGTTCATAATGAGATATAGCTTAGAAATAAAACACTAACTTGATTTTAGTATATTATCTACCTACATTAAAGTTCCAATAAATCACCTTCCTGTGCTTGGAAAGACAATTTGTAAAAGCCATTGATTCGAGGATGGAGAGTGGGATTTGAAGCATTCAGAGTCTGTGAGAAGAATGAGCAACAGCCCCACAGAGTGAGCTGCATGCTAAGCATGTGGCATGAAAAGGGAAGGCCATGAGGAAGTTAGAATGGCAAAGGCAGAAGTGCTTAAAAACTCAGCTCAACAATTTCATATACTGATTTACTATAATCGCCATGAATCCCTATTTGGCTCATTAATGTAATAAGAGAATCTGGTTGAAAGTAGGTTCCAAGGTAAATTCTAATTCTATTTAAAGATTATTATTGTTCAGCAGACTATTTAATTACCTTAAAAGAGTCTAGGCTATTTCTGTGCTGTCAGAACTGAATAGAAGGATTTACAGCTCTCCATGAATCTGCTGCCGACTTTGTGGACCCAATAAATATCAGGGTCTTTTGAGGATTTCCTGAAGCAAATACAGAAAGCACAGGCTGAAAACTTTTTTAAAACAAAATCAATAATCCTCTATTTTACATAACTATAGGGTAAAAGTTACTATTACCTCCCTCAGTGGGATTGAATCTATCACTTATTCTCATTTTAATGCAACCCTTTCAGTATGAACTTTCAACTAAACCTGTGGTTAAATTGTAGGATTTTCCCCAAATTATGAAAGTCTAGAACTTGTTCCATAAATAATTTTGTATAGTACCCTTGTTTGTTACATAGCCCAACCCTGTTCATTTAAATGTCTTTGAAAGTTATATTTTCTCTGGTTTAAATCCCAGACTATCTTATTGGTATAAGTCATTTATCTGCATGACATTTTACAATCCATGGTCTATTTATCTTGAGGTTAACTGAAAGTCTCAAAAGACATCTAATTATAAAAGGAAGGAAAAGACAAAGTTTTGTTTTCAAGGCCAAGGAAATGGTGACTCTATGCTAAAGGTCTGGCATTTAATTATATTTCCAAATAAATATATGTAAATAGAATGTGAATGCTGCAACATATGAGTTATAGCAGAAGCAGGAAGTCAACTGAGAGGCATCATTCTCTAATAGCTTTCAGGAGCCCTGGGTTCTAGCTCTAGCTCCATAATAACCAATTGACTGGCCTTTTGAAAGTCATTTATCTTTTCTGGGCTTCAGATTCCTCAAATATAAACTAAGAGATTGCTGCAGATTCTTTTAGTTTCCTAAAAGTTTGTAAAGAATTCTATAACAAAGCTATACGTTATGGCTTCCTAACAGGATCTGTTCACTGATAAAGTGTATTTCATCTTTGGAAATTACTCAGTGTGTGTTCTGTTTCTCTGTTGAGCAGTTCTGAATTTTGGACCCCGAGCAAAAGAATCACAAGGATCCAAGCAGAGTGTTTTCTCTAAAAAAGTAGGTGATAGGGAGACAAACCAATAGTGGGAGAAAGGAGAAACCAGAGAGAAATTTGTCTTTTAGAGTTACTGTGGTAGAAATCCTTAGATATCTGAGAAATCTCTCAAAGTTCATATACCCCAGATGAAACTTTGCCGTAAAAGCTTTCCGAACCACATCTTGTTGCTCTCAGGTGGTGGAAGCTTCATTCTTCCAATTCTGTGAGAAGCATCTAGGAGTTTCCCGTGATACCAAGCACTTCCTCTCATACCACATATCCATGATTTTATGTTCAAAATATTTCCAGAAAGCAACCACTTCCCCTCGATACCGCACTGGTCAAACTTACTGTCATGTCGCAATGGTGTCATTGTCCCAGCCACCTAATAAGAGTCACTGCTCAACTCATGCCCCACTTCAAGGGTCCAATCCTGTTGTATTCAAAATATGACCCTATACGTTACTTTCTTATGCAAAGCCACACAATAATTTCCAGTCTCATGCTAAATAAAAGCCAAAGTATTTATAATAGTCTGTGTGGCCCTACCTGATCTCCCATACTGCGATTACATCTGCCATCTGCTGGCCTTCTATCACTCTGATGTGTCTTCTCCTAATGCTTCCTCTTGCCCCTCTGCTCAGCCTCCCTGGTCGTCTTTTCTTATTCCTGGGGCACAAGAGGGGACTTTGCGCTCATGTGCCCTAATTACTTTTCACAGATGTTCACTTGGTTCACTGTATCTCCCCCTTGAAGGGTGCTCATTACTATGCTGTTGAATCCTGGACCTGTATTTATTTTGTTCATTGATGCATTCCAAGCCTATAGCACAGTCACTGGCACATAATATTTACTCCTTAAATATATGTTGACTACATCCATATTTATCTTAAATGCTATAGTTTTATCTCTGGAACTTGTCTTACACATTTCTAGTAACATCATTGAGTGTCAGGTTAATAAATTCAATCTTGATATCAACTTTGCACTTCATTTTTAAAAAATTCTCTTTTGAGGAACCTCATTATTGCTCTCAGTGCCGTCAACCACACTGTACTGTTACTCAGAATGAAAGCTGGCTTAGTAACTGAAGGCATTTTTAACACCGCTAACTCCAGAGAAAAGCACTGAGAAGGGGAGTTGGTCAAATACCCTTTGAAATCATAAACATCCACAGAGTAGGGGGCACATCTAATGCATGGGGTAAGCTGAGATGGGGGCAGGAGGAGAACAAAGATTGCAAGAAGCCAAGTATGAAAGTTACAAATGGCAGTGTTGTGGCACAGCAGGTAAAGATGTTGCCTGTGACGCTGGCATCTCATGGGCACTGGTTTGTGTTCTGGCTGCTCCACCTCCAATGCATCTACCTGCTAATGGCCTGGGAAAAACAGTGGAAGATGGCCCATGTGTTTGGGCCCCTGCTGTCCATGTGGGAGACCTGAAGTTCCTGGTTTCAGCCTGACCCAGCACTAACTATCTGGGGAGTGAAGCAGCAGATGGAAGAGCTTGCCCTCTGTCTTTCACTCTTTCTCTGTAATTTCACATTCAAATAAACAAATATTTAAAATGTTACAAACTACACAAAGGAAATATTAGAATAGAAAATTCAGGTTGTAAACAAAAACATAAAAAGAGGCATTTAAAGATTTAATGAGAGGGGTACCGGATTCTGTCCCGGTTGCCCCTCTTCCAGGCCAGTTCTCTGCTATGGCCTGGGAGTGCAGTGGAGGATGGCCCAAGTGCTTGGGCCCTGCACCCCATGGGAGACCAGGAGAAGCACCTGGCTCCTGGCTTCAGATCACCACAGTGTGCTGGCCGCAGCGCACCGGACACGGCGGCCATTGGAGGATGAACTAACGGCAAAAGGAAGACCTTTCCCTCTGTCTCTCTCTCTCTCACTGTCACTCTGCCTGTCAAAAAAAAAAAAAAAAAAGATTTAACGAGGGCTGGCACCATGGCTCACTTGCTTAATCCTCCGCCTGTGGTGCCGGCACCCCTGGTTCTAGTCCTGGTTGGGGCGCCAGGTACTAGTCCCTGTTGTTCCTCTTCCAGTCCAGCTCTCTGCTGTGGCCCTGGAGGGCAGCAGAGGATGGCCCAAGTGCTTGGGTCCCTGCACCCGCATGGGAGACCAGGAGAAGCACCTGGCTCGTGGCTTTGGATCTGCGCAGCACTGATCATAGTGGCCATTTTGGGGATGAACCAACAGAAAGAAGACCTTTCTCAATGTCTCTCTCTCACTGTCTAACTCTGCCTGGCAAAAAAAAAAAGAAAAAAGTAATGAGATAGTGATATAATGAGAAAGCCAAGGTAAAGTTCACAGCTCTTATTATCTCTTTATATTTTGTGGAGGGGAGGGGGGGAGTAAGAAGGAAAAAGAAAGGAGCTAAATTCAGGGAACCAGTTGACAAAGTCTGCTTTTGAGATGTGTCCTGAACCAAGAACTTTTAGGTGTGGGCAGCAAGAGCGTAAGGGAAGGATGAAGAGTAAAGACAAGGCTTGAGTCAGCCAGTAGCCATCTAGCAAACTTCGTACTGGGTCGGGATACAGGGACTAAGAAGATTGACAGGTTGCTCACACATAGGCTGAAGACCAGCGTACCAGCTAGAACTGCCCTGCCTCTTTCAGCTCCCACTCAGAGACGACACGGGAGGCAGATTTGTGTGTCCCTTTCTGGCAACCCATGTTTTAGTCACTGTTTTGAACAGTCCTGCCTGGCCCTGATTAAAGCAAGGGCAGAACAGCGGGGCCTGTGGGGAATGAATGCAGAAATGAGAAAAATACTGGATGTCACTTGTGCAATCCTGTAATACTTTTTGACACACATGGTTAAGGCTATAGAAAAAAAGGAAATGGAAAATGCACCTACAGGAAAAGATAAATGAGTTTTTTTTTTTTTCAAACGGGATGCACAAGTTCTAAATAGAAGCTCTGTGGATAGTATCAGTGTTAGTATAAAATTTCAATAGATAGGAAAAATAGATAAAAGAATCTAACATAAAACTGAAAAATATGAACATTGTACTAATTTAAATGGGAATAAAGTAAAAATATTTAATAGAAGATTAAAATAATAACAAAATTTATTTAAAATATTCAAATGGAGAAAGAAAGGGATTGAGAACCTGTCTGTAAGTGGTTTTTGACAGTTGTGAATTGCAATTGTGATAGTTCCGTTTAGCAAAGAGCGTTCGGGTAAATCACATAAAAAAGACCTTTATGCATTAGAAATCTGAATTGTGGTGACTAAACGGAAGCAGACTGACATGAGTAAGAAACATTCAGAGGTCAGCATTGTAGCAGAGCGGTAATGCCACCCTGTGATGCTGGCATCCCATGTGGGCACAGGTTTCAGTCCTGGTTGCTCCACTTTTGATACAGCTCCCAGCTAATGTGCATGGAAAAGCAGTAGAAGATGGCCCAGGGCTTAGGCCCCTGGACCCACCATAGGAGAGCAGGACGGAGCTCCTTGCTTCGGTCTGGCCCAGCCCTGGCCATTGCTGTCATTTGGGAAATGAACCAGTGGATAAGAGCTCTCTCTCCATCTCTCTGTGTGTCTCTCTGTAACTGTGCCTTTCAAATAAAAAAAAATCTAAAAATTGGCTAAGAGTCAAGGACATTTTTATTAAGACTTACAAATTTTGAGAGAGAGGCATAAGAGATGATGGGTCTGTTACATATATCTGCAACTAAGTAGCTTTTAAATTTGTTTTTGTTTATTTCAGTTATTTTTTTTCCTGTGCTGAGTCCAAACTTCTGAAACTGTGGCCATTTGTTGCCCTTCAGTTACTAAAAATTTACAGCCTAATTACTAAAATAAGGCACAGTATTTTGGTGCACCACAAATAACTTTATGCCTTTGAGATACTGTCTTTAAAGTCCTCTTCCAATGAAGCAACAAGCTCATCGATATGGATATAGCTCTGGGACTGGGAAGACTGAGAGTCCTTATCTTTATGACAACAAGTAGAGCATGCAGTTGCAAACAATGGTGGCAGTAGAGAAAGAGAAGGGATGAGGGAATTGGCCAAACCCAGGGTGTGCTTAGGGTATTCAGGAACTTGAGACAAATGTATGGACGGTGCTGACCTACCCTGTTGGCTGGCTGGTGTGATCAAGACACCAACAAAACTTTTTAAAGCTTTTTAAGAACAATTCATTTTGTATTTAAAATTTCAAAATAGGGCTTTAAAAGATTATCGAGGTAAACATAGAATTGTCTGGTTCTTCCTAGCTTTGTTTTATAGTTTAGGGGTTTTTGATTAATTTTAGTTAAGATATACAAATTTCACATGTACAGATTTAGGAACATAGAGATACTTAGAAGGCATCTGTGTTGCAGGTTTTGGTAGAATAAGGTTTCCAATGCGCGAGGCCTGTAGTGTAACTGTGGATATGGATGTGGAAAGTAGGCAGGGAGTGGGGTTTTGGGAGAAGCTCGGATTCGAATGGCTGAAGTGCTTTGTCCTAAATTCTCCTAGGAATAGACTTGCTTCTGCTGCTGCAGTTGCCTTGTTCCCAAATGGAACCCATTCTTTTTTTTTTTTTTTTTTTTTTGACAGGCAGAGTTAGACAGGTCTTCCTTCCGTTGGTTCACCCCCCAGATGGCTGTTAACTGCCGGTGCACCATGCTGATCTGAAGCCAGGAGCTAGGTGCTTCCATCTGGTCTCCCACGGGGTGCAGGGCCCAAGTACTTGAGCCATCCTCCACTGCCTTCCCGGGCCACAGCAGAGAGCTGGACAGGAAGAGGAGCAACCGGGACAGAATCTGGCTCCCCAATCAGGACTAGAACCCCAGGTACTGATGCCACAGGCGGAGGATTAGCCTATTGAGCCGTGGCACCAGCCAGATGGAACCCATTCAATGGGAAAACAGTAGGATGTGGTTAGACGACATGAGTCCTGGATGATAGCACATCAGTTTGGTTCTGACTTGCTCACTCGAAGGCCTCCAAACCATCTTCTCTTCATTTGTTCGAAGAACAGTTTGAGCCAAATTATTTCCAAAAACTGAATCTCTCTCATGACTGCGTGACCTTAGACAGACTGCCAGATGACTCCTCATCTGTCAAAGTGTTCAGTGAAATAACAGTCTTCTCTCTCTTCCTCCCTCACTTCCTAGAATTAAGACAATGCACATGACAACTTTAAATATTGAACATTTCATAAGTAACCACATTCATTTTAAGATATATAAGAGAATACAGATTTGCAATTGTTTAGTGCCTGTTATGTGCCAAGCACAATATTATGTGTTTATATACATTATTTATTTGAGAGGTAGTTACAGACAGAGGGAAGGGGAGAGAGGGGGAGGAAGGGAGAGAGGGATCTTCCATCCGCTGGTTCACTCCCCAAAAGGCCACAACTGTTGGAGCTGAGCTGATCTGAAGCCAGGAGCCAGGAGCTTCTTCCGGGTCTCCAACGTGGATGTAGGGGTCCAAGCATTTGGGCTATTTTCTGCTTTCCCAGGCCATAGTAGAGAGCTGGATTGGAAGAGGAGCAGCCAGGACTGGGATTCCAGTGCTTCAAGCATAGGCTAACCCATTGTGCCACAGAGCTGGCCCCAATGTACACATTATCTTTTACACATGAAAGGAATCTGCCACAAATGAGAAAGTGGAATTCATGATGGGCAAAAGTGTTGTTATAGTCAAAATAGAGTAGAATTTAGGATTCAAAGCCAGAGCTGCCTAATAACTTGCTGTGACTTTAAGAGAAGTAGCCATGGCCGGCGCCACAGCTCAATAGGCTAATCCTCCGCCTAGCAGCGCTAGCACACCAGGTTCTAGTCCAGGTCGGGGCACCGGATTCTGTCCCGGTTGCTCCTCTTCCAGGCCAGCTCTCTGCTGTGGCCAGGGAGTGCAGTGGAGGATGGCCCAAGTGCTTGGGCCCTGCACCCCATGGGAGACCAGGAGAAGCACCTGGCTCCTGGCTTCGGATCAGCGTGGTGTGCTGGCCGTGGCGGCCATTGGAGGGTGAACCAACGGCAAAGGAAGACCTTTCTCTCTGTCTGTCTCTCTCTCACTGTCCACTCTGCCTGTCAAAAAAAAGAGAGAAGTAGCCATGAGGTGACCTAAGATCAAAGCAGCTGGGGTTTCCCTTTCTGTTCTGAGGGAATGTGACTGCTTTTCTATTTCTGTTGTAAAAGAGGTAACATGGGTCAGAAGGTCTCTGTGGGAGATCATTTTGAAAATTATGTTCCTTTTCCCATTCGCATCATTTCAATATCTTATCAGCACAATACAAAGTGCTAATGACGACTATAAAGTAGTTGTTAAGGAAGCAGCGTCCATATGGGAGATTTCAGGAAATGCAGTTTTAAAAAAGGGAAATAACACAGATTTAAACATATCCTTCTCCCAACAAGAATTTCTATTCCATGCATTAAAAACACAAAGATCAGGATGGGTGTTTCGTGCTGTTTTAGATGCCCCTTGCGATGCCTGCATCCCACATCAGAGAGCCTGGGCTTGAGTCCTGGCTGGGCTCCTACTTCAGGCTTCTTGCTAACGCATACCCTGGAAGGGAGCAGCTGACAGTTCAGACAGCTGAGTCGCTGCTACCGATGTGGGAGACCTGGGTTGAGTTTCTGGCTCCCAAATTAGGCTTGAGCCAACCTTAGCTGCTATAGCTATTGGAGGAGTGAACCAACAGATGGAAGACCTCTCTCCCTCCCCCTCTCCTTCTCCCTTTCTATGTTTTTATCTCTCTCTCTCTTCCTTTCAAATAGAATACAATAAATTTAAAATGATACTTGTCATTGTAAAATTATAGGAATATTCTAATTACTGAATAGCTGTTTTGTTTGCTTCTCAGAAAACTGCTACAAGATTGTGCTCATAGTGTCCATTAGTTTCAGAACCTAGTGACCAAGTTCATTGCAAGATCATTTTCAAAAGGAGCATGTAATGCCAAGGACACAGCTGCTAATAGCTGAATCTTTCTCTCTCATTTTCCTATCAAGATGGCTGGGAAAAGGGCTGCAGTCATCCTGAGAAGTATTCGTCTTAAAGGTTTAGATTCCTTTGGGATCTTTGTTGCAAGAATGTACAAAGCCCTGGGATAGTTTTATTTGATGCTAATTCAGCTGGGCAAGCCATAAACAGGAGTGTGTCACACTGTTGGAATCTTTGCAAGCCCTAAGCCTTGTTCCTCCGTGATTGGTCTCAGATTATAGTACTGTGTCAAGGCTCATTCGATCAAGAGTATTTCAGCATCAGGCTTTACCTGTCACTGGTTTCATTGAAAGAAACTTCCAGAATGTAAAGATCAAGCGTTTCCTCATCTTTCATAATTTTATTATCTTACTCTTCAGATTCCTTTTGCAGATCTTGAGATGGTTTTTCCACTTAGTAGTGAAAACTGCTAGTTGAGAATAGAGTGCAGAATTTTATTGTTAATGTGAGTTTCTAGGTTTGCAAAGATTTTCATGACAATTTATTTTTGGTGTAAAAGGCAAACTATTCAATTGGTAGAAATAAATTACTGTACCCTTGGTGTACATTTTAAAAAATCTATTGAAAGTGCTTTTTCATAAATAGAGAAATGACGACTCACCTTTTCATTCTAAGAGTCTTTTCTCTGCAATGGAAACCTGATTGCAAGGTAGAAAATAGGAGACAGCATTTTCATTTATAATAAAGTCTACAAAATCAGCCTATCCCTAGTGTATAAGTACTCATTTCATTTGATGTTCAAGAGGATTCATTTTTACTAATTCTCCTTTATCATTTTCACTTTGGTTAATGACATGACGATGTTTGTAGGAAATTTGACTGTAAGCCAAATGTATTGGAAATAATTACTGGTATCCATCAAGAATTAAGAAGCTGAGAAGGAGAAGAAGCCTACAATACTGACACAGAGGGCTTTCGTGGAGGAGAAAGTACAGAATTAAAGAAAGCATCAAGGGAAAAATTAAACCGCTTATGCCTCTCTTCATACATTTTCCTTCATGGAATTTCAATTACTTGTTGTGCGTAAGAGATCATAATTTCTGTGGATAACAGGCAGCTATGCCTTTCCTGGTTCAGCTGGAGCTGCTGAGTGGACCCCCTGAGCATGGTGATGAGTTGCTGCAATAGTGATGGTATTTGGTGTTGGTGTTTCTAATCTTTGATTCTTCTTTTTCATTTATTTGAAAGGCAGAGAGACAAAGACAGATCTTCCTTCTTTTGGTTCACTCTCCAAATGCCCACAACAGCCATGGCTTGGCACTGGAACTCAATCTGGGCCTCCTATGTGGGTGACGGGGAATCAAGGAACTGAGCTGTCACTGCTGCCTCCCAGCGTGTACAATAGCAGGAAGCTGGCATCAGGGGCGGAGCTGGGACTTGAACCCAGGCACTCACATAGGAGCTGCAGGCATTGCAGGTAGCGGCTTAACTGCGGTGCCAAATGCCTTCTGCAGTGGTTCTTCTTTGTTAAATGTAGATGAGCTAAGTTTGAGAGGTAACAATTTTGATTGGTTGTGATGAATTAATTAAAATAGAAAGGAGTTTTAACAGCATAGTAATTTCAGATTAATATTTCATTAAGATCAACTCTGAGTGTCAAGTATGCACCAATCAGCTTTGATTTCCTACACACACACACACATCCACAAACCATGAGGCTAATTAGTTAGCGTTCATATTTTGCCTGAGTTTATTTTCAGCTCTGTGAACTTAAAAAGATGTCCAACCAGTGACTTGTTTTATAAGAAAAAAAGCTACTACTTTAATCTTCAAAAAACAACAGCTTGAAGGGGTCAGTCTTCTAAAGTACATGCTTCACTGGTTGCAATTATTAATCAGTTTCCTTCAGGAAATATATGAAATTAAATATTAAAGAACAGATCTAAACAGACTACAGTTTCAAGGCTTCTGAGGGCATAATTTCCTTATTAGCCTGAAATAGCTGACCTTCCTAAATCCAAACGTAGAAGCTGCATGAGTCTGAAATCCCTCATTTTGTCTGTGTAGCTCATCATTTGGGCTTTATTTACCATTTAGCTCTTATCTTTTTTAATAGGCACAGGTCCTTGGAAGTTAACTTCCCATGATGTTACAGCATTACTTATCACAAGAGAACTTTCACAGTATGCCGGTTTATTCAGGCACCTAACAATATTGATTAATTATATATCAGGCACTGCTCTAGTTGCATGGAATCAGTGAGCAAAACAAATAGGCCTCCTCTTATAAAGCTTTTATTTTGGAGGTAGATAAAAGATATGAATATCAAACGTATCATAAGCACATTGTATAGTGTGTTCAGAGGTAGTCAATGCTGTAGCAAAAATAAAAAAAAAAGGAAATACAGTTGTAAGGAAGGGGTATCTTAACTATTAAGATAGAGGTGGTGGTAGGTGAGGCAGGGTAGCGATTTGGAAAGAAAGATCATCTCTATTTGCCTCTTGAGACAGTGGCATTCCGACCAAGAGGTGAGGAAGACAGAACTTCCCAGTGGGATAAATGGTGACGCTTGGCCAGGGGCCCCAGTATGTTTGGAGCATCAAGGGTAAAGCAGGAAGAGACAGGCATAGCAGGAGGTGAGATTAGACAGGCACAGGCCATGAAGGTCAGGGAGGACGCAGCTGCCTACTGCTTATTTTAAATTCCTTTGAAAGGCAGAGATGGAAAGAGACAGAGGGACAGATACTGTCTCTAAGCCGGCTCACTCCCCAAATGCCTGCAACAGCCAACACTGGGCCAGGCTGAAGCCAAGAGCCTAGAACTGCAAAACTCCCATATGGGTGGCAGGGGCCCAAGTACTAGAGCCCTTAAATACTGCATCCCTGGATGCTCATTAGCAGAAAGCTGGATCAGAAGCAGTCTGCTATAGGATGCAGGAGTCCCTCGCTACACTACAATGCCTGCCTCCTGCTTATTTTTTGAAGTACTTGCTTTGTTAAAGCAATCTCCACTGTCCAAGGTATTCACTCTAATTTCTCTTTAAGCCCCTTGCTCCCTACCTCTGATTTCTCTAATTGGCATACATCAGTTCTATCTGAAAAGTGGAAAATGTGAAATTCTGCAATGAGCCATTGCTTCTGATATTTAATATTACTGTTGTTATTCTACTGGAAAATGAGAACTTTAACATTAAAAATATTTTATTTTCTCTTTGTAAAAAATTTATTTTAATACAAGTTAGGAACTAACATTTTGAGTTTTTTTATTTTTTTTAAATCAATCTTGTCATTAGTAGATCTGGATAAATAAATCACAAAACTTTGCAATAATTTTCAAATTTTTACAAGGAAATGTCTTACTAAATTGTAGATCCAATCTGTAGCATCTCCTTTTTTTATTTTTTAATTGCAATTTAGAGCTTTTGGGCAAATAATCAAAACTCTGGAGAGAAATGTGTGGGTTTTTTTCTTTGTTTTGTTTTTTACTCTGAACCTCTTTCTTACCTGATAGGTTTCTTTTTCCATAGAGGAACAAGACTGCTAAATTTAGCAGTGTCAAATACTCCTGGATCAAAGCTCCCTGCTAAGTCCCCAAAATGGAAAAGCTGCCACCAGCCTTTCAACCACAAGTCTTTATGAACCTGGACTTTTTGGACCCAAGTTAGAAGTCTGTGAATTGAATTCTCTTTATAAAGTTTTACTGTAGATTTTTGCCCTTAGCTTCCTTTCCCCTCAGGGATCCCTTAACTTCACTAGAATATCCTCTGGAAAATGACACCCCTCAGTGACTTGTGCCTGAATCTACTCAGAAATTTCTTATTAGTTGCCCATGCTCCAAGATTTTCTTCGGAGTCTCATTCATTATTAAATTCAGGATCTACTATATTTGATTGTTTTACAGGTTATTTCTCTTCTGACATTTTCTCATTTTTTTTCTTCCTTCTCATCTATGGCTAGGCCTTTTTTGAGTATGGCATTGATTTGCTTCCCTTTTCTTCTGTGAAGAAGGTTGAAATATATAGCAACTCACTCCTTTTGCTCCTTGGAGAATAGAATCCACAGTAGGCCCTGCTTGAATTTCTAACTGGCATTACCTGGCCTGCTTCAATCCAGAATAACCAGTGTGCGTTCATCACCTCATCTTGGAAAGCAGCAGAGTTTTATAAGAAGCGATTCATATGCAAATCTGAAAAACTCTTTACTTCCTCCTTAGAATTGCCATGGCTTTAAATTGCTGTTCACTTTTGAAAGTAATAATGAGCTTCATTTTTCTTTTAGAACACCTGTTGTAAGAAGAGATCTTCCATGTACAAGAACTGTCTCCACACAGGGAAAAAAGTGATCATGAATACAAATAAGTAATCTTTGAGTGCGTAATACCTTTAATAATATAGCAGACAAAGGAGAAATTGAAGTGGTTATGTTAACAAAGCTTGTTAGCTGACTTTTCTTTTAAGTTTATTGTTTAATTTTGGTATGGGTATCAGATTTGAGTGCAGAAAAAGACGAGGTGAAACCTGTTGGCAAGGTTTCTAATCCATTAATGATAATATTAAAGTGGTGCCATTCCAATTAAACAACTTCGAAATGCTTTTCTTCAATTTTCATTCTGAATTTTACAAGGATTTGAAGTCACATGAAAATTAAATATACTCAGTTATTACATATTCTATACATCTGATTTTCTGGTTATTTAGTATACTCACAAATATCAGTTGAAACAATTGATCCTGTTAGCATACTTGTATTTTTAAAGTTCTGTTTTATATTTAGCATAATTTAAATGTGCAGATCAAAAGCAATACAAAAGTTTGCCAAAAATTCCATTTTTTCAATAGGTTTTCTCTTATTTTATCTGTACTAAAGAGAGGCTTCTCTCTTTTAATTGGAATTACATTATTATATTTTGATTAAACATAATTTTTGATACTTATATTTTGATTAAATATAATTTTGATACATATCCACATAATTACAAATTTTATTTATTCTTATGCATGCTACAAAGTTTATCCCATAGTATACATCTAGGTAAAAATTTTTGACTCAAAATTTTATAAGAAAGGTATGTATTAGTAGCCAGTTAATCAAAATATTATATTACGAATGAGCATTTTACAATGCTTTTTTTTTAAATGGTAGGCCAAAATTGGAGCACTTCCTACAACTCTTTTTTTTTAAAGATTTATTTATTTATTTAAAAGTCAGAGTTACACAGAGAGAGAAGGAAAGGCAGAGAGAGAGAGAGAGAGAGAGAGAAAGAGACAGAGAGAGAGAGAGAGAGAGACAGAGAGAAAAAGAGAGGTCTTCCATCTGCTGGTTTGTTCCACAGTTGACTGCAATGGCCAGAGCTGTGCTGATCCAAAGCCAGGAGCCAGGAGCCAGGAGCCAGGAGCCTCCTCCAGGTCTCCCACGCAAGTGCAGGGGCCCAAGGACTTGGGCCATCTTCTACTGCTTTCCCAGGCCACAGCAGAGAGCTAGATCAGAAGTGGAGCAGCCAGGACTTGAACCAGCATCCATATGGGATGCCAGCACTACAGGCGGAGGCTTTATCTGCTATGCTACAGTGCCAAACCCTTACAATGCTTTTTGATTGGCCAACTTCTTTCTGTAATTCAATTTGGTGCCAAAAATATAAAGTGATTTGAGCTATGGTTCGGTTAATTAATTATATTTTTATGATTTTTTTTTTTTTTAGTTTAATTATAGCAGGTCTTCCCTTTAGGTGTCTGTCTCTGCCTTGCCCTATATCAGCTTCATCTTCCAAACTGCCAACAAGTTAAGCTTCCTAATATACACTTTCATCTACATTAAGAGAGACTTTCTTCAAGCATTTCCCATTGATTTCCAGATAAAAGTTAGCAACTTTAATGGGCAACTCAACCCCGGTCTTAGGGGCTTTGCCTTTTCTTTCAGCCTCATAGTCTGTAGTGTGTGTCTAAATTGCTGCAGCTTTTTTCCCAATCACACTTTACACTTTGGGATTTGTATACGCTTACCTGTTATATTTCTTTCACCAAAGTGTACATCGGTCCCTGCACCTGTCCTGCTAGATTTTTTAGGGGCATACCTATGTTATTCAGATGAATGTCACTGATACTCAGATATGCAGACTAAACCATTAACTTTTCTCTGTCATAACCCCTGGGCTCTTTC
This sequence comes from Sylvilagus floridanus, assembly GCA_949820135.1. Lineage (NCBI taxonomy): Eukaryota > Metazoa > Chordata > Mammalia > Lagomorpha > Leporidae > Sylvilagus > Sylvilagus floridanus. Next base: position 27,204,077 of record OX463236.1, on the reverse strand, counting down.
TAGAAAAGGAGCTTACCTTGTAATCATCTCTCACATGGGAACCTGCTCTACTTCTTTAAGAAAATAGTCACTGGCCTCATGCCTAGCAGTTGGCACAGTGCCCAAAATATCAGGGGTGCAACATATAGTTTCGCATTTCATTATTTATTTTGATGAATATTCTACAACTACTAAATTAAATTCCTTAAAGTCTCTGAGGCTGTGAAACTTATGATTTGTGTAGATACTGTTCCCAATGGGACATACTTTTAAACACATAAGTAAAATAGCTACCTTACCCTAAAAAACACTATGAAAAATATGTTTATTAAGGATTTATTAACTGAGACCTTCTGTCCATAACCAGAATATACTTGGAAATTTAGATATCTTTCAGTCCTCAAATGTAAATGCCAGGTGAAGCAATGCTTATTATAATCCATACAGTGTCTTTTAGATCGAAGAATCATTGTTGAGACCTGTTTCTTGTCAGTTTAAATGTACCATAACAGTGGAAAAAATGCCTTTTCAATATGCTGCATGAATCTATATCCAGGCTCAATAGCTGAACTGTCAGAAATCCTAAATTCATCAGGGACTGCATTATTTTTATGTAGATAAAAAGATATGGTTCTCCATTTTATTACATGAATTGTCATCGTAATATTACAGTTAAAGCTAATGACCCGTTCTCTGGCATTTGAAAAGCCCGTTAACATAGTATTTTCCTGACAAAGCTCAAGTTTATAAATGAATTAAGTCTGTTTGTGTGGGTGTTGAAATGATCATGAAATTATTTCTCAGTGTTATAAAATAACCCCTTTCTGCCCCCAATTAAGACCAGCATGACCTAGAAAAAGAAACGAGTCATATTCATTTAATCAAAGTAAGATATGTAGGGCTTTGGGGGGAAAAATATCCTATAAGGAAAATTAGTTATCATAGCTAACATTTCTTTCTGAAATCAGAATTGTGTATTGGGCTTGAAACAAGTTTTTGCTTTTTGTCATTCCATGCCAATCAACCAGACATTACCACACCTTTGATAAATTCATACCATAAGTATATTCATGGTCAATCTTTTTTCTTGTCTTCCCATCAAGAAACTATCAAAGTATCAAAAACAATTCCTAGTGACATTTTCTCTATATTCAGCTCTTTGTTTTTGAAATTCCATTGAATTTTAGATGAATTCCAGTTACTGTGAAAGGGCTGTGTTGTGTGGGGAGGAGGTCACTCTCGCACTGGGAGCCTAGGACTCAATTTTAAATTGGCAATCTTTGCAAGAATCTCTTGTAATCAGTTTCAGTTAAAACAACTACTCCTTGGAATGCCTGCATTCCATATTGGAGTGCCTGGTTCCAGTTTGGACTTCCGGCTAATGGACACCCTGGAAGAAAGCAGGTGATAACTCAAGTAGTTGGGTCCCTGAAATCCTCATGGGAGACCCGGATTGAGTTTGGGCTCTTGGCATTGCCCCAGCTCAGCCCCTGCTGTTGCAGGCATTTGAAGGGAGAACCAGTGAGTGGAAGATTTTTGCCCATTTATTTCTGTCTGCCATTAAAACCAAAATAAATGAGTAAAAAAAAAATTAGTGGAAAAAGTCAAATATCTTATTTAGTGGAATTTGATATCTACCTGCTGTTATTTTTTTTAAATGGTATCTAAAAAACAGGACAGAGAGAGAAAGAGACCTTCCATCTGCTGGTTTACTTCCCAAATGCTCTGTAAAAGCCAGGTCTGGGCCAAGACAAAGCCAGGAGCCAGGAACTCCACCCTTGGCTCCTACATGTGTGGCAGGAAACCAGGTACTGGGGCCATCATCTGCTGCCTCGTAGGAGCATTAGCAGGAGGCTGGGTGGGAAGCAGAGCTAGGAATAGATCCTAGGTACTCCCAAATGCCATGCAGGTGTTTCTAGAAGCAGCTTAACCCTCCATATCACAATGCCTGCCCCTCTACTGTTAGATTTTTTTTTTTGGACAGGCAGAGTGGACAGTGAGAGAGAGAGATAGAAAGGTCTTCCTGGTCTTCCTTTTGCCATTGATTCACCCTCCAATGGCTGCCGCGGCCGTCACGCTGAGGCCGGCGCACTGCGCTCATCCGATGGCAGGAGCCAGGTGCCAGGTGCTTCTCCTGGTCTCCCATGGGGTGCAGGGCCAAAGCACTTGGGCCATCCTCCACTGCACTCCCGGGCCATAGCAGAGAGCTGGCCTGGAAGAGGGGCATCCGGGACAGAATCCGGCGCCCCGACCGGGACTAGAACCTGGTATGCCGGCGCCGCAAGGTGGAGGATTAGCCTGTTGAGCCACGGCGCCGGCCCTCTGCTGTTAGATTTTTAAGAAGACTTTACCTCACTTGTATAACAATAAAATACAAATGTATATAAAATAATATACAATATGGATATAGTATGCATTTACCTATGAATATATGCCATCTGAAATATTGAATAGAATGATAATACTTGGTTTCAGTAATTGCTCTTTGATGAGCTTCATTTCATTAGCTCATTCTATATTTCAAGATTCATAAAAAGACCTTAGGTAAAATGTTTTGTTCTTACAGACTTTTCTAAATTTCTCCATGTTTAATGTCTCCTTGAAAGCATTCATATGACTCATTGAAATTTTAACATTGCTCAGCTGTTCCAGTATTGTACTTGGCAGAACCTATAGCTCAAAGATTTTCTGTAATGAAGAAGGGCTTTTTTGTGCATGCCTTCTATTCACACAATGTCTCTTAATGTTTTTACGCAAAATGAAGACAGGCTATATTCAGATTAGAATTTAATGGTATTTTTGTTAACGTTAGATGCTGTATTCAAGAAAATGCTGCAACTGAACTCAGGACAATTAGGTTCAAATGCTGACTCACCATATGTCAGTGTTAGATGTTAGGTTACTTAATTTGTGGAAAGTAATAATGCTGACATAACTCCAAGGACTTTTAGCAGGATCAGAGATATGTCAGATATAGATTTAGTTCTAAAAACAAATGATCACAATATGTAGCAGAAGCAATTATCTCAAAACAATACTGTTGATTCCTTCATTTGGTGTGTGAAAAATTACATAGAGGGAAGGCAACCAGAAGTGTGGTAGGCTCAAGTATATCCTGCCAGGAAGGGTATGCAGTAAGTTTATTGTTTTTTTTAAAGATATTTATTTATTTGAGAGGTAGAGTTACAGACAGACAGAGGGGGAGACAAAGAGAGAGGCCTTCCATCCATTGGTTCACTCCCCAAATGGCTGCCAATGCCTACAAGAGTAGGCATCGTAAGGCAGCAGTATATGAAGTCAGAGAAACATTAGTTTATATTTTAGGACTTAGGTTCCTGAACTGCCTAAGCCTGTCTTCATTTATAAGAATGGGAGGCCAGTGTATTCATTTTGTAACTTTAATGGTCAGTATTCTAGGAACATACCAGTTTCTGTCATTTTCGTGGCTTTGTACATGCTGTCCCTACTGTCTGGAATCATCTTGCCAAATCTGTCCACCTGGAAAATCTCTTCCTCCATTTACTTTAATCTCAAAAGCTATGATGGCCTCAGCTATGCTTTCTGTGACACAGCAGCCTGCATATCCCTCCGCTTATCCTCACACTGCATATCAAATGTGAACTCCAGTAAGGCAAGTAAGTCTTTGGCTCATCACGTTTTGTTTGCTTGTTCTTGTCCCAGGTAGACTCTGTACTTTCAAGGTAAAAGAGAGTGTGGGTAGGATATTCTGCAAAATGCTAAGTGAATGAATGAATATAGGCAATATCTAAGAGTAATACTTAATGCAAACAAAAGAATTAGTTAATTTTTCATCTGTATCTCAATAAATATAATTTACATTTACACATTTTTATAATTAAATGTTATAGTTTATAATCTTAAGTATTCATATATGCAATATTTTAAAATTTATCTTAGATAACATTAATATTTGGAAGAAGAAAAAGATGACATTTAATTGGCAGAAATTATTTAAAAGGTATTATATGGCTTTCCATATGTACAGATTTTAACAAAGAGATTTGGGACACAAAATGTAAATCAGGAATTGCAAAGTGTGCAGGTCAGACCAATTTAAATGGAAGGATTTTGCCATAGAAGATTGCTGAAAAATCGGAAGAAGCTATAGAATCTCAGTATTGGTCACTGTATTTCCCTTAGTGACAGTAATGTAGAAAATTTTAAGTAAATTCTTAATTGAATAATTACAGTGCTGCATCCACTCGTAAGCTAAAATAGAGTATTACAAAAACCAGTGACAGTCACACATGAATTTTATTGAAAATGAGAAGCAAATGAGAGACAAATGCAAGGCAAGGTAACCGATCAGGACCAGCTACCAATTGGACCAACACTCCTTATTAGAGTGCAGCCCCCAACAGTGGGTTACACAACTTTTTATAATATTCTGTCCACTAGGGCTCACAATTTTGAACCGGACCCCTGGTATGCAGTGAACAATAAAGAGGAAAACCAGAACATGGTTGTAAGATAACAGTTAATAACAAACCCAATAACAGATCCAAGATATGGCTGTAAGATAACAGTGAAGGACACATTTCCGTCAATCTAGTTCCTGGGAATTTGGGCCCACATAGTTTCATGAGATACACCCTTAGCCATTAGCAAGCAAAGCTAATATGTACAGAAGCAAGAGATCTGCAATTAGCTTTTAGCCACACTCACTCCATTTTGATGCTGATTCTACAATAGAAACATACATCATTATCTCTGTAAGATACTTGAAATAATAGGTATTCTAACCAAAACACAACGTCATGCAAAGCAGCGTAAAATATGTAAAGTATTTGTTTATTTGAAAGGTAGATGACAGAGAAAGAGTGAGAGAGGAAAAAAAAATATATTCCATCCATTAATTCACTCCTGAAATGGCTGCGGCAGCCGGGCCCGGGCCAGCCTGAAGTCAGGATCCTGGAGCTTCATTTCAGCGCCCCACGCAGGTGGCAGGGCAGGCATTTGGGCTGTTTTCATGGCTGCGTTAGCAGGAACTGAATGAGAAGCAGAGCACCCAGGACTGGAGCCAGCACTCCTATGGGATGGCAGCTTTGCAGGCAACAGCTTAGCTTACTGTGCCACTATGTCAGCCCCCAGATGTAACTTTATTAGACAATCCAGCCATGTAAATCTATAAAAATAATTTATTTCAAAATAATTTTAAAATTTATTGTTAAACAACAGATCAAAACGCCAATATCTGAAAAATTTGACAAAGAATCATATGATTTTTTGTTTAAGACTTTTATCTTTTTTTTTTTTTTAATCTAGTACCCTGTTTTATTCTATGGGCTGAGAGGATGATAAAGTTTTTGATGTAATATTACTTTTCTCAGTAGCAAATGGCTCATGTCTTTTACTTTAATCTATGCTGGAAATTTATTTGCATGTTTAAGAGAAGAACTCATTTATTTTTAACTGAAAATATAATAAAATTGAAATAAGCGGCCAGAAAATTTTAATAGTTATTTAAAGGCAGACAGATTCCTACTCGTGCAAATTTTTTATATGATAAATAAATATTGAATGTGATTTTTTTCTTCAGAATTAACTCTTTTTTAGGAATGGAATAAAATGATTCTGACACATGACATAGCTCACGAGAGTGAGTGAATGGATTTTCTATGTACCATGAAATTTCCAAACTTGGTAATACATTTCACATGAGTTTGAAAATATCACTTGGCACACAGCCATAGAAGTCCATCATCTGTATTTAATAACATTTTCAGGAAAAGCTAATGAATACGGAATTATGATTATTGCTGTTACTTGGTAGATGGAATGTTGTCACAGAAAAATCTGATAATGCATCATGTTTAAGGTCAACCAATTTCAGTTTAAATTTAATGATCCTAGCTTCTTCGCCAGTTGATTCTATGGAAAAATAATGTATGTTGTTTATTTCAATAAAATAAAATCTACATAAATGTGTTATATTGCTAGGGACAATTCAGAAAGGTCTTCCTTTTGCCATTGGTTCACCCTCCAATGGCCGCCACAGCCAGTGCACCGTGCTGATCCGAAGGCAGGAGCCAGGTGCTTCTCCTGGTCTCCCTTGGGATGCAGGGTCCAAGGACTTGGGCCATCCTCCACTGCACTCCCTGGCCACAGCAGAGAGCTGGCCTGGAAGAGGGGCAACCGGGACAGAATCTGGTGCCCCGACGGGGACTAGAACCCCATGTGCCAGCACCGCAAGGCAGAGGATTAGCCTATTGAGCCACGGCGCCGGTCCTTTTATAAGTTATTCTTAAAATCATCCATTTACGACTCATTCATGTCTGTGACCTGGCAAACGCACTAAGAGATTTGGTTCCTATCTTTCTTTATTGAGTATAATGAAACTAGACTTTACAATGATCTTGAGTTAGACCATGTGATGTTCTGAGTAAGGTGATTGGGGAAGATCTGTGTGGTGTCTGGGCAGAGCAGGGACAGCTCTGAACTGTTATCCAGTCTCTTTCAGCCCCTAATGCTGCCAGCAGAGACTGGTGTCCAGATGGTTGAATCAGAAATCAAGGCAGCTTGGAGCACTGACTCATCATATGAAGAACAGCTGCCCTGAAGTTTTGTGGACACAAAACATACTTTATGTCAACGCAATATATATTTCATGATGAAGGAAATTTGGCCTGGGGTTAAGACACCCACATCTCATACAGGACAATCTGAATTACTCCTGGGTTTGCTCCCAACTCCTGCTTCCTACTAATGCATACACTGGGGGACACCGGTGATAGCTCAAGGGGTTTGGTCCTGCTACCCACTGGGAAAACTGGATTGAGTTTCTGACTCTTGACTTCAGGTTGGCCAAGTCCCAGCTGTCCCAGGCATTTGGGGAGTGAACCAGCAGATGTGAGTTCAATTTCTCTGCCTCCTAAATAATTGTTGAAAAGAGAAATATAAATTTTGCATGGATATTAATTATTATGTTTTGATAGTGTTATTCTGAACCTTGAGCTTTGTATCCTGACCTGCACATCTGTATTTTTTCCTTGAAGAAAATGATGTTTGCAATAGACTACAATGAAAATGTGATCGTAGAAGAAAATGAACTCATATCAAATGTTATAAAACCAGTTCACATTTTATCTAACTTCCAGAATTACTGCACAAATTAGAGGACACCAATGATCATAAATATTCACATGGGAATATTATGAAACGTTGCCAGAACTGCTTTACCAACATAATTATTAATAACATTAGAAATACCATCAATACCAGCAGAATTTCTATCACTGCCTGTGTGTTCTAGAATGTCATTGTTTTTGCCCGTTCATCTGCACCTTTTCTTTTCCCGTTTATAAAACACTGTGTTTGTTCTGAAGCCAGTAGAGTCTAGGTCAGAGTGTGTGTGGGTGATGAATTGGAGCCTGACAACCCGGGACCTGCAGCAGCTTCTGATGCAGCACAAATTCCTAAGTAGCATGACTTTGGGAAATGACAAACAAAAAAGATAACACATAGCAGGGAGAAAGGCAAGTAATAGCTTTTCAAGCCTAACCGATCATGGGGGGGGGGTAGTATTTAGTAATATCCATTCCTTTTGTATGCAGTTTGGCCTTGTTTGTATGAGGTTTAGCCTTTGAGTGCTGCAGATTTACAGTTGTTACCTGAATGGTGAGAACACCAAGAACAAGGCAGAGCCACAATATACAGAAAATGCTGAGGAAAACATAAGTGCTCTCCCCAAACTCAGAGATCGCGTTTTCACTGTATGCATAACCAGGGATATGGGACTGAAGTTTAAATGTTTAAAATATTAATTTAGCTTTATTTATTTCAAGACCATTTATAGCTTTCTAACAATAGTGAATTGGTTTCAAAATTTATTGTAAATTCACAAAATGATATCTTAAGGAGTAAAAACATCTACACACAAGATATTTCATACAGAAGATTCAAAGGTATGGAAAATTCATAGAATATATTGCTAGACAAATAAGTAACAAAATACTATACCTAATATAATTCTTTTATGAAAGGTAATTATATATTGTGATTATTTTTGCTCCAAGGAAGTAACTTCAAGTTTTATTATAATATTATAGACAATAAAAATGAGACATGCCAAACTTCTTTGCGAACACATTCTGCCAAATGCTTTACTGTCTTTATAATTTGATCTGATGTGACAGATGCAAGAAACCACTATTGTTACCACATGGAAAAATAACAATAAGTTACTATGATAGAGTAATGCATAGAAATGTTACTTATAATTTCAGGTATCCCTGGATAAGATTACATTATCTTCAGAGAATATATCCCAAATATTAGCCAAAATTATAAATACAATTTTTGAAGAAACAAAGTATGCCAAAATTATGAACAGATGGTTTCTTTGATTTATAATTAAGCTTGATTAGGTTAAAATTTTACTTGTGGATGCATGTATTTTTAAGTAAATATGACATAGCCACTGTTAAGAAAGGAAAAGGAAGAAACTAATATTTTCTCATTGAGTTCAACAGTAAACTATTCAGAAAATGGTCAAAAAAGGAAAAGTCATCATTTTTGTGTTTATAGAGATAAAAGTTAGCATAGTCAGTGGTTTTATATGAATTATTCACTGGACTTTATAGTTCTATCTAGAATGCAATCAAGTTTGTCATGGTGAACATATTTTTATTTTTCCTTGAGGAGTTCAAAAAAAATCTGTAGCTGATTTTGAAGCATATTTCAACCAGAAGAAAGCATTATTTTTTCTTTCTTTCTAATTCAAGAAAGTGAGGGAAAGTTTTTGGAATTTAAAAATACCCAATATTCAACTCTTCCCACAATCATCTCATTGCCTAACATTTGAATGGGAGACCAAGATCTTCGCTAGTTTAATATGAATTGGGTTAAATAAGAACACAAAGTTGAAAGCTTTGTATAGTATATATTTTCATGTTCTAAACAAGAATATGATAAATCTTGTTAAGTCTCTGGAAAAACACAAGCACAGCACCACAAAGCATTTAATTCATCTTAAAATAAGTATAATACATTTCTGGGGCTCATTATTTCCCATTATCTGTTTCCTGTATACCATTCCTGAGTAAATATAAACAGGAAGAAAAACCTGTAAAAGAAGGTAACATTTGAATGATGCTATGTAGTGGGTTATTCCTAGGCTATCTGTGCACATTACCTCTATCCTCCAACGGTGACACATACTTTTAGCAAACATTTTCAGCTCGTGGGCCTGAATAATACATTCTGTAGTTTTAAAACGAGTTCTGTGGGACTGCTGTTATTTTAATATGGCATATTGAATACGTAAGCAGCATCAAATCTTTGTAACTAAGCCTACTACATTACTCGATCTAAATATCTGTTACACAGAGCACTGTAATCTTTTTAGATTTTCCTGCTCAGGAAATATTAATTAAATGTAGGTAACAGACTAAAAGTATGTTACTATAAAAATTAAAATGGAAAAGAATAAAGGGAAATAACAACCTAGGCATTTTGAGGACAAAATCTAGAATTGGCTCGGGTAACTGCCATACACATTCAACTAGTCAGAGCTTATCTATAATGCCATACAACAAAGCTGGCAATGTTATCTTAAGCAAGTGAACTTGCACCTAGCCACGACTCTATAGAAAAAAGAATAACGATGAGTAGTCTTCCATATTGTTGTAGACTGTGTGTTTCGATCATCCTTTTGTGCGAACAATGCTATTTGTCCAAAACTTTTAAAGCATAGATCCTACCATGTTATAATGAGAATTTGAGTGCTGGAATTCTTTCTGTGTCTCCGAATATTCCATGCGTACAACAGTGACTAGCAACATGAAAGTAAGTAAAGTAGTAAATGCTGGTTGAATCAATGACTTTTCCAACATTAGAACATTTAAGTGCTCAGCGGATGCATTTTCCTCCAACATAAGCAAGAATTAAGTAAATAAAGGCATGAATGTTAAAAGGGGGAAAATTTAACTTCCAATTTGGCATAGGAAAAATATCATCCAAATTCATAGCCAATAAGAGACAGCCATTAAATCTAATAAACACAAAATAAAAACCCCAGTAGAGTTCAAAAGCGTGTGATATTTTCATTAGTAGATTCATTAATATTCTCAAAACAGCCAAATTATGAATCATGCCTAGTTGAAAGCATGAAAAGTTTTGAGGAAAGGAAAATGTTCTTCATGTATCTAGTTTTATCTGTCGCATAGTATTTTCACACGATCATCTTTCTCTTTATGACTACTGTTCGGGTGGTTTCTGCGTTGGTTTCCAGTCGTACTGCACTGAGCTATTTTCATTGCAGCATGCCGCTGTTCTCATTCTGAACTGGAAATGGTTTCAGGGCCCACCTGATGACACTGATTCCATCTAGCCTTTTTTATATCCTAAGATAAGCACACATTACTTTTGCTTGACACTCTTGTATTGATCCTAAGAATTCTGTGCAAGGCTCACCTTTTCTGTCTAGCCTCAGGAGTCTGTCAGGACGACACAACCATTAATGGTAGGACAAACTCAGAGGCATTTTTAACTTGTTTACCTCAGGAGTCATTGTACTCTCATTTCAACAGGAAACACTAGAATGTTTCAGGATATGGGAGGACAACACTGGAATGTTTCAGGATATGGAAACAGAGCTCAAGAATAAAACCCTTGGTTAGCTTTGTTTATGCCACATGATTTTCTGAGATTGACGTTAAGTGGTCTGTATTTTGTGATCATATGAGACTGACATGTGACTAGGCTCATAGTTTTTCTTTGCCATACACTCCTCCCCTGTGTGCCACCTTCTTGCCTTTCCCTGCCTCAGCGGGTCTTAGAAATCAGCACAGGGGTTTTGACTGCCTGAAAAAACCAGAGGTATCCTGGAGCAGATCCAGGTGAAGCACCCAACAGCCAAGAGAAACAAGTTCTAGATATGCTTTGGTAATCAGTTAACAATGCTTCATAAAATGCCCAAAGAGTTAGAATTAGGACATCCCTTTCTTACATATTCAGGAGTTCAGAAATATTTGGGGGAATAAATATTGGCTTAGCTGTTACACCTCTTGGGATGTCCAAATCTCATGTTGCCATGCCTGAATTCAAGTCCCAACTCTGCTTCTGAGCCACTTCCTCCTAATTTAGAGCATCAGGTGATGTGTCAGGTGCTTGGGTCTCCACCACCCATCCAGGAGATCTTAATTGAGTTCTGGGCTCATGGCTTCGAACAGCCCCAGCCCCAGCCCCAGATGTGGGCATTTGCAGACTGAGCTGGTAGATGGAATATTTATCTGTTTCTGTCTCTGTGTTTTAAATGAAATGAAAATGAAAATATTTTAAAAATAAATATTTTGGGATTCTGGCTTCCTCTCACACTGTACATTTATAGATTACTGACAAATGCTACAGTTCCATAACTTTCATGGGCACTGTATATAAAACATTGGATCATTCATCACCCCTTTTGTAGTTTTAATCTTCTTTATATTAATGGTACATTCCAGAAATTTTCTTGAAGCACATAGGGAAGAAACACTGAAAGATTATATTATGCTAAACACAGTTTTAACAAGTATATGCTTTCAAAAAATGATGATAGTTAAAGCATGGTTTTGTTCTCACTAGCTTTAGTTCTTTATTTAGTGTAGTTACTTCAGTGAGGCCAATCTAACTAATTTAGCACATCCTGGGCCATCATCATTTGCCTTTATTTAAAAAGATTTATTTTATTTATTTGAAAGGTAGGGTGTTAGGGTGGGGGTTTGGCATGGATTTTCCATCTACTTCAAGTGGCCTCCATCTAGGTCTTCTCCCACCTGAACAGCAGTGACCCAAGTACTTAGCCCATCCTCCATTGCCTTCCCAGGTACATTAGCAGGGAGCTGGATTCAAAGCCCAGCAGCTGGAACTCAACGGATTCTCGGATAAAGGATGACATTATAGCTAGTGGCAGCTTAATGCACTAAACCGCAATGCTATACCGCATTACTTGCTTTGGTTTTCTTCAGGGCATTTATGAGTATCTAGCATACTATATATGAATACATTATTTGTTAGCGCTTTCATCATCTGGTTCTCCCCCTTGAAACATTAGCTCCTTGAGGACAGGGACATTTGGGATGGGCATTGGGCACAGTGTTTAAGATGCTGCTTGGGATGCCCACATTTCTGCTTTGTGCACATGGGAGGCAGGAGGTGACTGGTGTATCAAGTCCTTGGGTGCCTGCTACCTATGTGGCAGACCCAGAGCGAGTGTCAAGATTCTGGCTTCAGCTTAGCCCAGTCCACACTACAGGCATTTGGTAGTGAACCATGAATGGAAGATCATTCCCTGTCTCTTTGCCTTTCAAATCAATGCAAATAGACAAATTTTTTTTTAGAAGACTGATACTTTTAATCTTTTTAAATTACTTCTGACTTTCCAGTAGCTGGAACAGTTGTCTGCCACAGAGTAGACTCTCAGTGAGTATTTTTTATGAATCTTTGTTATGAGTGTTTGTCATGAATCAATATATATGTGGCATCTACTTAAAATGTCATGTTGTGTGATTTTTCAACTTACTGTCAAAATATTTTGATATAAATGAAAGTTTAACTCTATTTTGCCTATTAAAGATGACTGCTTAGAAAAAATAGCCCAAAGTGGTGAATATTGAATTTTTTTCTAGACAATAACTTAATGAAGAGTATTTATATTTTTAATCAGTTTTGCATTTGAGTGACTATTTTTTGATTATATGTCATCTCATAAACCAAATAGAGGCTTTTTCAGTCAATATCTGAGCACATGATGTTCCTTATAGCTACATCCCTGTGTCTTTTCATTATGGAAGCTATTAAGAAAACAGCGTGAAATCCAAACTGTATATTATAAATTGATTAGAAAAATGATTTTCCAAAATGTCCTTTTGTGAATGAGAGAAGAAGGCTGGACTAAGTGGTTGTCTTTTAACAGTTTTTCTATAACAATTGAGGATACACTTTTTAGGAAAGGAGTGAAACTCCTTTTTGTTTGGATCTTTAAATTATTTTTTAAAAAAAAACTTGTTTGATAGAGAAACAAAAAGAGAGGAAGACACATAGGGAGGGAGGGAAAGAAGGAGGAGACCCCTCACTTGCTCGTTCATTCTTCAAATGTCTGCAGTGGCTGGGGCTGGGGCCAGAATTAGGAACTGGGAATTCAATCCAGATATTCCAGGTGTGTGGCAAGACCTAATTGCTTGAGCCATCACTGCTGCCCCCTGGGGTCTGCATTCCCAGAAAACCAGAGTCAAGAGCCAGAACTGGGTTAGGAACTCAGGAACTCTGATTGGGTCACAAGAATTTCAACCTCCATCTTAACAATGTTAGAGTCTTACTCTTGAAACTTTTTTGTTTCAATCTTTTGATGGACAAATAAATTGGAACTTAATTAGTCCCCTATTGCTTCGTGATAGAAGACTTATGATAATAGATGAATTTTTTGAAAATATCACTATCAATGATAAAGATTTAACTCTATCTCCAGGTCATCATTCTAAATATAAGTCATCTACATTTATATTATTAAAATATATAAAGTTATCAGGCTAAAATTCTGATATAGTTGTAACTGGCTCTTGCTCTGTTTAGTCGTAGAAATAGATTGTCTTAAATATTCTATTGAATGTGTTCAAGTTTATGTATTTTTGTGAGAAAATGAGATTTTTAAAGCATATTGTAGCTATTTAAAATTATTGGTGATATGATAGAATTTATGATGATGTTATACTAGATTCTATTATAGATACTAACTTCTCTCTCCAGGAAAGTATTTTTAATATAAATCAAAAAAAATCTAAGTTTTAAATTCATTTGTATAGACTCTTCTATAACCTGTGAAGTCTAACCTTCCTTGCAACTGAGAGGTTAGTAAGAGACATTTTGCCCAAAAGTGTCTACCATAATCTATGGTGCTCTCCCCAGAGCAAGCACAGGATCCTGCACAAAGTAGATCCCCAATAATTATGTGCTGATCAAATGAATACATTTCTGTTCAGGAACCCAGAGGCCTTATGCTTCTGATTCGGGCTGGGGTAGGAAAGAAGTATGAGAGAACCTGATTGTGCTCTCAGGGTGGGAAAAGGAGAACCAGAGTCCTACATCATGGAGCTTGGAAATAGAGACAATTGGAAAACCTTAAATCCATGGGGACAGTCTAAGGGCTGTGAACGTTCTGCTACGGAGAGTGTCTACCTTAGCCAGGTTCAAGTATTTAAGCAACTCATATGGGCTTCCAAGGGTATGTTTTCAGGGATATTTGTATTCTCTACAACACTTGTCTTTGGAATGAATGATATCTTTATTGATGATCTCAAATTAATATAGTTTTCTTGTGGTTTAAGATTATATAACATTTATACTTTTGTTGTAATTTTGTGTGATATTTATATAACAGTACAACATAATGTCATTCTCTCTCATTCTCTCTCTCTCACACACACACACATATACCAGCTGCTAGATTTCATTTCTCTAATTAATCATTTGTAAGTATAAATGTCTTGGTGATGATGTTATACTTTAATTGTGTAGTACTATTAAGAAAAGAATACAAGATAATATATAAATAATGTACTTTCCTTAAAGAGAAGTCAAATAACTTTAATCCACAAAAAATATTTTATATTGTCCAGTAGCACAAAGTGATGAAAGAATGATCTTTATATAGTACCTGCTTGCTAAAATCAAAGGGCCCATCATTTAGCAATAATACATTTCAAGTTGGTGAAAATTATATTCTATTCTGTATATTCTGTATATTTACACCATGATCTGTTGACATACATATATGAGAGTACTTCAAAAAGTATGTGGAAAAATTGGATTTATACGTAAGTTTATATTGGTGCCCCAAATTTTGAACTCCATGCAGTTTATTCATAATAAGCATTTTCCATGTTCTTTTTGAAGTGTCCTCATATGCTATCTACTCCTCACAGTAGTACTATGAATGAGTGTGATTATTTTCCCTCTTTCAGAAAAAATGAACTGGGCCCTGCAGGGCACAGTTAATTGTGCCAAGACCACAAAGTTCTTGTAAGGTGAAACAAACTACACGGGATTTAATTTAATTTAATTCAATCTCAAAGCTATTTAGTTACCTTCAAAAGTTAGATTATTTTAATGTTTAGTTTTCCCAGGTAGACAAATACTAACACTGTTATAAAGGAAATAATTGAAATGGTTAGATTTTTTTAAATCATTTTGTTCATTAATAAATGTTTTGGTTCATGATGTCTTTTTTTGTTCCATACTAGTTATGCATCTTATATATCACTTGTCATTCATGGATAATTCACGTTTAGAATTGTGCAGGTTATAAGGGAAGGATTTTATCCCTATGCATCCAAATACCTGATGTCATATTCTATCAAAAACTCAATCATGACAGCAGAGATTGATAACAGAAAGGAAAGTCTTTGAGAGCTTGCTGTCCTCAGAATAAAATTCTCAGTCTTCAAAGCCAGGTCTCCTGTAAGTTTCTAGATTCATTATTTGAATGTCCTGAGTAACTTTGGACTTAGGTTTACTATCTTGTCCTTGAGACCATTTTATGTGAAAAGGTGCATATGACAGTAAATCCTGTGTTAATGATTTCAAACGTTTTTCCTTACTGAAGTGAGCCACCTGCTTGTTCTTGCCATTTTGCTAGTAAGCAGTTAATTGCTAGGGACACAGCTTTTTTTTTTTTTAATATGAGTAGTATATTTAGAATCCTGAATCTGCCAAATACCAATATCATAGAACATTTTATTAAAGTCTAAACTATTTTACCTGCCAGACTTCTCTGTGCAATATAGAGGTAGGATTATATAATTAAGACAAATAATATTTATCATATAAACTAATATATATTTATTATCAAGGTATATTTTTCTATGAACATTGTAATGGAATACTTGATACAATATGAAAAATGAAAGTATTAATAGAGTTTGGGAGACTCAATTTCTGTTCCTTTGTTTTCTAAATAGTCTAAAGTATCCAGGTACTTTGAATTACTGAGTGACCTTGGAAAACTGAATAATTTCTATGAATCTCTACATTTAAATGTTTGGGAATAATTATATGTAACTTTCAGACTTGTTAGAACTTAATCAGATACTAATTTGTATTACCTAGCACATTACAAGCTCAGAGATCTCAATAAATATTAGTTCCTTCTAAGTCTCACTGAAAAATATCCAAAACCTAAATTATGTGTATCAGATGCCTTGAAAAGAGAATTTCTTAGCATTATCTTGAAATTAATTGACTTTTTTAAAAGATTTATTTATTTATTTGAAAATCAGAGTTACACAGGGAGAGAAGGAGAGGCAGAGAGAGAGGTCTTCCATCCGCTGGTTCACTCTCCAATTGGCTGCAATGGTCGGAGCTGTGCTGATCTGGAGCCAGGAGCCAGGAGCTTCTTCTGGGTCTCCCACGTGGCTTTCCCAGGCCATAGCAGAGAGCTGGATCGGATTGGAAGTGGAGCAGCCAGAACATGAACCAGCGCCCCTATGGGATGCTGGCACTGCAGGCAGCAGCTACACCACAGCATCAGCCCCCAACTTGTTATTTTTCTTTGGAAAGGAAACACATATGAATTGTGAAAAGTTTTATGTGAGGTTCACAATATTGTGTATATTTCCTCATTATCACATACCAATATATCCTTGGTAAACTATGGTTTATTTAAGCACCATCCATCCTATGCTGCCTGATTTTGAAGATTTAAGAATTGAAATTCTAGGCTGATCACTTTATCTCGGTATTTAGGGTACTCACAAACTCTCATGTAAGGATTTGCTCAGTTGCTCACTGAAACACCCCCAGATAATGCCGTCAAGCAACATGGAGAAAAGGCCTATTTCTAACATTTAAAAACTTACTCTGAGAAAATTGCTTGCGATTTTATTGTGCCTATCAATTCAGAGATAGGGCAAACACTGTGACTTAGCCCATTAAACCCCCAGGTGGTATGTCCAGAACCCATATTGGAGAGTCAGCCCCCATCCCGACTTCTCCAATTCTGATCAAGCTTCCTGCTAAAGTACATTCTGGGAGGCAGGAGAGGATGCCCCCTATGCTTGAATCCATACCACGCAAGTTGAAGATCTGGATGGAATTCCAGGCTTCTGGCTTCAGCCTGGCCCCGCCCAGGCTGTTACAGGCATTTGGGGAGTGAGCCATCAGATAGAAGTTCTCTCTCTCTCTGTCTCTCCCTCATTCTTTCTCTCCCTCTCTGTCACTTTGCCTTTCAAATAAATAAGTGCTTGAAAAAAATACAGAGACAAGATGCTCT
Source organism: Sylvilagus floridanus (assembly GCA_949820135.1). Lineage (NCBI taxonomy): Eukaryota > Metazoa > Chordata > Mammalia > Lagomorpha > Leporidae > Sylvilagus > Sylvilagus floridanus. The sequence continues at coordinate 27,186,832 of OX463236.1, read as the reverse complement.
AATCAACCTAGTCTTCAAAATGGCACAATTTATGGAAGGAAAATACTTGTTTTTACACTTACTACCAAAAAATGTGTGGTTTTGTAAGAGAAAAAAGTATGATCAATTGCAATAGGTAGATAATTTATTGTCTTTTTCAGGATGTAATAGTTTTTAGTATATGCTGTATTGAATTTATTTTGGGAAAAATAATCAGAAGTGGAAGGGACTTATAAGTTAAAATTTCCACTGTCAACATCCAAATCAAGTAACTTTTCATATGTTTTGAGATTACTAATATTAATGTTGATGTCTGACTTAGAAAAAATGGTCTTTTAAATTTTTCTGAAAGTGATGCATTCTTCTCTGACTATTTGTCAAGAACTTGCTGCTCTATGCCATTCAAATTAATGACATCAAAGTTAGATGTTCTGTCACTGAAATTCTCTTTCTTATGATAACTCCTTAAGCCAGTAAATGCTGAGTTTTTAGCAATGCAGAAATTTATTCTGGAAAATTTCTAGTTTTTACCTATCTGTGGAGGTAACATGACTTCTGTAAAAATGTGACTTGGTTTTGCGTCTTTTAAAAGTCTTCAATATATAGTAAACTCTAAAAGAGTACCCTTTTTTAAAGTTAGAATCATGCATAGTACACATATTTGGAGCAGTTTTCAATAAGTATTGTAATATTTAATTTCATACTCAATATAACTCAATGTAAGTAAATGCTAACTATATAAGTGGTTCCAGTTCTTTGACTTTCTATTTCATTTTCAAGGTAGAAACATTAACATTGGCTTGGATATTGGAGTGATTTTTTCCAATGACATAGAAATTATAGTTTTTCTTCTTTACTACAGTCATTCAATTTTTGTACTGTATGTAAGTAAACTGCTTATTTTATGTGGGGCTACCTTTTATGTTTACTTAAAACTTCCAGCAGAGCTAATCCCAGGGGTTCAGCCTTATATCGGGGTAAATAGATTACATAAATTCAATAGCTGAACTTTGAAATAAAGTCAGATTAATAGAGAAGTCCAGGGTTTGATATGGCCACATGCTGGCAATTATTTGCTTAATTTGATCCATGCAGACAGCCAAGTTGGTCAATGTCAAACCTAATATTCACTCTTTGACCTAAATGTATGTCCTATATTGGTCAAATTAACCATAAGATCAAATGGTTTTCTTCCTAATCATTGAGGACGTTATGTAAGACTGTTGAGCTTCACAGAATCAAAGGCTGTGCCTTAGCTAATAGTTTCCAGATTTATACCGTCAGATCTGGGTAGCGTATTTTATGTTGACTCCTTGACACACTCTTGACTGATACTAGGGCAACACCAAATGATTTACTCTAATGGATTGAGTATAATATTGTTTTAACATTACAAATAAAATGTCATTCTATGATTTCCCTTGCAGTAGAGACTTGAATTTGAATTTTTTATTGAGCTTGTATTTTTAACAGGATGATTATTTATGAATTGCTAATAATATCAGAAAACAGGGAGATTTACTACCAACTCAGTGAAAGTATAACTTTTCAGTATTCTTGAGTTTGTTAGCTTTAGTGTGTGTGATTGTACATGTACGCACATGTACATGAATAAGTGTATCCTAATATAGTATAAATGATGTCTATATAAACCACTTTTTTACAGGGAGACTATGACAAAAGCAACAATGCTTCAAGTTAATGACTTATCTCAGAACTGTATTATACAACAGACCAGACAACAGTGGGCTTTGTTGTTGTTGTTTTATTGAATGAGTTGAATCTTTTTAAACTTTTATTTAATGATTATAAATTTCTAAAGTACAGCTTTTGGATTACAGTGGCTTCCCCCCCCCCCCATAACCTCCCTCCCACCCACAACCCTCCCATCTCCCGCTCCCTCTCCCATTCCATTCGCATCAAGGTTCATTTTCTTTTTTTTTTTTTCTTTTGATAGGCAGAGTGGATAGTGAGAGAAAGAGACAGAGAGAAAGGTCTTCCTTTTGCCATTGGTTCACCCTCCAATGGCCGCCTTGGCCAGCGCGTTGTGGCCAGCACACCGCGCTGATCTGAAGCCATGAGCCAGGTGCTACTCCTGGTCTCCCGGGGGTGCAGGGCCCAAGCACTTGGGCCATCCTCCACTGCACTCCCTGGCCACATCAGAAAGCTGGCCTGGAAAAGGGGCAACCAGGACAGAATCCGGCGCCCCGACCAGGACTAGAACCCAGTGTGCTGGCACCGCAAGGTGGAGGATTAGCCTGTTGAGCCTCAGCACAGGCCAAGATCCATTTTCAATTATCTTTATATACAGAAGACCAATTTAGTATATATTAAGTAAAGATTTCAACAGTTTGCACCCACACAGAAACACAAAGTATAAGTACTGTTTGAGTACTAGTTATAGCATTAATTCACATTGTACGACACATTAAGGACAGAGATCCTACATGTGGAGTAAGTGCACAGTGACTCCTGTTATTGATATAACAATTGATACTCTTATTTATGTTGTCACTAGTCACCCTAGGCTCTTGTCATGAGTTGCCAAGGCTATGGAAGCCTTTTGAGTTTGCCAACTCCAATCTTATTTAGACAAGGTCATAGTCAAAGTTGAAGTTCTCTCCTCCCTTCAGAGAAAGGTACCTCCTTATATGAGTTGAATCTTGCTACATGATTTTACTGTGTATTTTATCAGTAGTTATCCTGTCCCTCTAGGCTTTGGAAATTCAAGCTATTCGCATTTAATTATTTTCAATTTCCTTTAAATCAATCTTCCAAGTAGTTTCTGCTTTGATTATCTGATTTTCTTTCTTAGTTTATCTTCATGTTCCTAGGAATCAAGGCCCAGTAGCTATAAACAAATTACATTCCTTGGAGAATAAATGATGAATTACATTATCCATGAATGAGGATGAAAAAAAAATTGTATATTCAAAAATGAGTGCCCATTTTAAAGCCAACATTAGCAAAATTTAAGATCACCTTAAAGTCTTCCCATTGCACTCATTCATCAAAATAGAAAATGTCATTTCCATAAATGCCAAATACATCCAGGAATATTACTGTAATCCTTGATGACTACATATGACAGGTCTTCAAAAAGTTCATGGAAAATGTATATTATGAAAAAAACAGATTTCAGAAATTTTTTGAACCAAAATGAATTCACTTACCTGATATTTGATGCTTGTTTTACGTATTCTAATTATATATTTAAGGTGTTCTAACTATAACTATAGAATAAAGAATAAAAAGTTAAAAATCCTAAATTTTCTCTTTTCCTTCTTCCTCCATAAATTTCCATAATATTTTGGAAAAACATAGGATTTTTTCTTGGCGCTAGTTGTCAGAATTCAAATTCTATGAAGTCTTTCTTTAAAAGCATCTTGGTCACTAGTAATATTGACACATAGTAGGTCCTTTTTTATTGTTTTATTTTTTAAGGTGAACAAATTTCATGTATTTCATATATACGGATTTAGGAGAATAGTGATGCATCTTACCATACCCTCCTTCCTGCCCATGCAGTAGATTATTGAATGATTATAATTAAAGAAATAATATAATGGTATGATTGTATTTTTATTAATATAAATTAAGAGCCCCTTATCCAAAATGCTTAGGATGAGACATGTTTTCTGATTTTTCAATATTTGCAAAGATTTTTCTATTTCAGTATCTTTTTTTTTCCAAGATCTATTTTATTTATTTGAAAGATTGAGTTAGAAAGAAATAGAAAGATTGGTCTCCCATCCACTGGTCCACTCCCCAAATAGCTGCAATGGCTGGGGCTTGGCTAGGCCAAAGCCAGGAGCCAAGAGATGCTGCTGGATCTCTTATTATCATGGTGGCAATATATTTCAAGTATCTTACTTCCCTATGTATTTCAAAATATTACTGTTATAAGCACAGAGCTAAGTAATTAAGTAAAATTTTTATAGAAAAATTTCTTAAAATTGAATTGCCGCTTTTAAGTGCTTGCACAATCTTACAGTATATGGAACGCTCTTTTACTTACCAAGTGTGTTTCAGATAATTATGTCTCAACCAGCTGGTTATAAAGTTGGGTATTTTCTGAGTATACTGCTCTACTTAGAGACTTCAATTTATAAATGTGTATTAATATATAATATATACAGGCATGTAGTTTAGTATATAATATATATATATATAGTATGTATACATGAAGTATATGTGCACATATTGTATCCCATATGGGTGCAGGTTCATGTCCCAGCTTCTCCTCTTCTGATCCAGCTCTCTGTCTATGGCCTGAGAAAGCAGTGAAAGGTGTCCCAAGTGCTTAGGACCCTGCACCCATGTGGGAGACCCAGAAGAAGCTCCTGGCTTCAGATCCGTGCAGCTCTGGCCATTGTGGCCATTTGGGGAGTGAACCAGCAGACAGAAGACCTTTCTCTCTGTCTCTCCCTCTCTCTATAGCTCTACCTCTCAAAAAATGAATAAAATCTTTTAAAAAAGGTTTTTTAAAAAAAATTGTACACTCTGTTATGGGCACCTAGCTCTTCCCTACTTTTCATCATCAGATCCTCTCAGTAGATTATAACACCCAATAGCTGCAGGCCATTGATATGTCTGAAAGCCCTGTAGTTTTACAGATTCTGTTTGTATTTATGTCAAGTCTTTAGGTAGAGATGCAGGGTAGTATGGCGAATATTACAGGGTTTTGGGGCCAGTACTGTGACGTACTAGGTAAGGTCACCACGCATGACACGGGCATCCCATATGAACACTGCTTCCAGTCACAACTGCTCCATTTCTGATCCAGCTCCCTGCTAATGCACTGGGAAAGCAGCAGAGGGAGGTCCAAATGCTGGCAATCCTGCACCCAAGTGGGAGACCTGGGATACCTGGGATAAGCTCGTGGCTCCTGGCTTCAGCCTGGCCCAGCCCTGGCTGTTGTAGCCATTTGGGGAATGAATCATGAATGGAAGAACTCTTCCCTCTCCCTCTCCTCCCCCTCCCCCTCTTTGCTTTTCAAATAACTAAAATGAATCTTAAACCCCTTGTAATATTTTTTTTTAATGTCCAAGACTGGTAACTTGACGTCTTGGCTCTGCAGTGACATCTTGTGACTTGGGTGTTATCGTCTAACCTCTCTGAACTGCAGTTTCTCCACTGGTGAAAAGAAAGAGGGTAACAACATGTGCAATGTTGAGGTTTTAAGAAAACTTTTTAGATCGCCCCTGGTAGTGTGGCTGGTCTACAGAAGGCGCTCATTAGGTGACGGAATTAATGACATCACTGTTATTGCCACTACAGTTAAGGAATGACAGACCTAAGGCTCATCCCAGTTCCTCCAGTGTGAGGCCTTTACTCATCCCTCCGCTCACCTTCTTCTGAGCTCTTTGCTTGTACTTTTTCTGAGGCTCATCTTACTTCAATTTTAATCTTAATATATATGACTTTGTCTCATCAGCTTACTGGATATGAGTTTTTTTTTAATATATTTTCTTTGGTGTTTGCTGTTATCATACAACATAGTAGAAGCATAATGTTTTAAAATATTTATGTGCAACCTAATATTTAGGATTTTAATAGCATATTTGATTTAGTGATAACTTTTTTAACTTTTATTTAATGAATATAAATTTCCAAAGTACAGCTTATGGATTACAATGGCTTCCCCCCCCATAACTTCTCTCCCACACACAACCCTCCTCTTCCCCGCTTCCTCTCCCCTTCCATTCACATTAAGATTCATTTTCAATTCTCTTTATATACAGAAGATCAGTTTAGCATATATTAAGTAGAGATTTCAACAGTTTGCACCCACATAGAAACACAAAGTGAAAAATACTGTTGGAGTACTAGTTATAGCATGAAATCACAATGTACAGCACATTAAGGACAGAGATCCTACATGAGGAGTAAGTGCACAGTGACTCCTGTTGTTAACTTAACAAATTGACACTCCTGTTTATGGCATCAGTAATCACCCTAGGCTCTTGTCATGAGTTGCCAAGGCTATGGAAGCCTTTTGAGTTCACTGACTCTGACCATATTTAGACAAGGTCGTAGTCAAAGTGGAAGTTCTGTCCTCCCTTCAGAGAAAGGTACCTCCTTCTTTGATGACCTGTTCTTTCCACTGGGATCTCACTCGTGGAGATCTTGCATTTAGGTCATTTTTTTTTTTTTTGACAGAGTGTCTTTGCTTTCTGTACCTGAAATACTCTCATGGGCTCTTGAGCCAGATCTGAATGCCTTAAGGGCTGATTCTGAGGCCAGAGTGCTGTTTAGGGCATCTGCCATTCTATGAGTCTGCTGTGTATCCCACTTCCCATGTTGGATTGTTCTCTCCCTTTTTGTTCTATCGGTTTTATTTGCAGAAACAAGTCTTGTTTATGTCATCCCTTTGACTTTCAGTCCTATCAGTATGATCAATTGTGAACAGAAATTGATCACTTGGACTAGTGAGATGGCATTGGTACATGCCATCTTGATGGGATTGAATTGGAATCCCCTGGTATGTTTCTAACTCTACCGTTTGGGGCAAGTCAGCTTGTGCATGTCCCAAATTGTACATCTCCTCCTTCTCTTGATCAGCCCTTGCCCTGACTGTTGATGAACAACTTAATATGTTATCACTCTTAGTATTTTTTTTGTTTGTTCCACTTAATACTATTGGTTGAATTCTGTAATTAATACACAGTTATTCTTAAGTGTTGAAACTTAACTGAAAAGTGATCCCTGTTAAATATGAGTGGGAATAAGAGAGGGAGGAGATGTAGTGATAACTATTGTAGCATTCATGATATCCCTGACAGCAAGGTGAACTTTATGACAATCTATGGTGTATCCATGGTGCTTACACTGAATTACAGAAAAAACAAATGCTGTTTTTGAGTAAATAATCCTGGGCTTCTTGCATTTGAGAAAACTTCAGTTTTACTCTTTTAAAAATAAATATTAGATATCTAGTCATGCAATCTGTTATAAAATCTTGAACCTTTTTATATATGTGCGTATATGTATATATTCTATTTATATGTATACATACAACTATATGTATATATATATAGTTGTCATTACTATATTAAAGTATCCATTACTTATAAAACCTCATTCAAATATCTAGAAAACATTAAGAACAAATAATGTATAGATGACTCAGATTTGTTTTTTATAATGTTATTAGTCACATACTTTCTATATATATTGTGCTAAAAGATAATTTTTACCTAGTTAATTTTATAAATTAAAATTTCAGTAAGGCTGTGTTTATGAAACACTAAGAGCTCAATTATGTTATTTCAGAACATTTCATAGTGTTTTGGAGAGCAGCAGTAGAATTAGTCGTTGAAGCATTGGAGCTATTTTAATATACCTCTGTTTTCAGACATTTTTGAGGTTACAACTGAACACAAAAATTTGTATATCAACTATTATGCCATTTTAAAACATCTAAATGCAAATGAGTTGCATAACAAGAAAGAATACTTTGAGCTCCTTGGGAAAAAATTTTAAATTATTTTATTGAAATTTGAACATTCCAATGAAATATCATACGCTACCGTAGTGCACGGCTGTCACACAACTTCCCAGAACAGAGAGGAGCAGCACTTCCAGGCACTTAGAGGACCCTTGGTAGATTACATCTGTCAGGGCCCCTGTCATACTCGAGTTCAGTCATCTACTGACTTGTCTGTCTTCCCCACTGGAGCATAATACTACACTCTTTTTTTTTTTTTTAAAGATTTATTATTTCATAGTCAGAGTTAACACACACAGAGTGGGGAGGGGTCTTCCATTTGCTGGTTCACTCCCTAATTGGCTGCAGTGACCCAAACTGCACCGATCCGAAGCCAGGAGCTGCTTCTGGGTCTCCCACAGGGGTGCAGGGGCCCAAGGACTTGAGTCATCTGCTTTCCCAGGCCTCAGCAGAGAGCTGGATTGGAAGTAGAGCAGCCAGGTCTCGAACTGGCAACCATATGGGATGCCGGCTCTTCAGGCTAGGGCGTTAACCCACTGTGCCACAGCACTGGCCCAATACGACACTCATTTCAAACCTTCTGTAAACTCCCAGAACCAATCAAATATCTGGCATCTAGAAAGCAATACGATGTTTTTTGAAATCAGTTAATGCAGCAACTAATTACATTTTTAAAGAATGTATGTATTTGAAAGGCAGTTACAGAGAGAGAAGGAGAGACACAGCGATCTTTCATCCACTGGTTCATCCTCCAAATGGCCACGGTGGCTGGAGCTGAGGCAATCCAAAGCCAAGAGCCGGGAACTTCTCTGGGTCTTCCATATTGGCAGGGGCTAAAGGACTTGGGCCATCCTCCACTGCTTTTCCAGGCTTATTTAGCAGAGAGCTGGATTGGAAGTGGAGGAGCCAGGACACGAACCAGCACCCATATAGGATGCTAGCGCCACCGGCAGCAGCTTCACCAGCTACACCACAGTTCTGGCCACAGTAAATAATTATTTAATCACAAACTACCACTGTGCGCTGTGTTTTCCAATGGCTCCCCAGCTTTAATGTGTATAAAAGTGACCTGTTTGAAAATTTGGCTTTAAAATGCATATTTTTTGTACCATATGCACACAGATTTTAGTTCAGTCGATAATGCAGACCACAAAGTGAATTAATAGGGACACTAGAGTTTCTGATTCTGGAGCGAACAAAGATCCATTTTTAAAATATTGAATTAGGGGCCAGTGCTGCGGCTCAATAGGCTAATCCTCCGCCTTGCAGCGCCGGCACACCAAGTTCTAGTCCTGGTTGGGGCGCCGGATTCTGTCCCGGTTGCCCCTCTTCCAGGCCAGCTCTCTGCTGTGGCCAGGGAGTGCAGTGGAGGATGGCCCAAGTGCTTGGGCTCTGCACCCCATGGGAGACCAGGAGAAGCACCTGGCTCCTGCCGTTGGATCAACGTGGTGCGCGGGCCACAGCATGCCAGCCGCGGCAGCCATTGGAGGGTGAACCAATGGCAAAAAGGAAGACCTTTCTCTGTCTCTCTCTCTCACTGTCCACTCTGTCAAAAAATAAAAAATAAAAAAATTGAATTAGGGTCTAGCACAGTGGCACAGCTGATTAACGCCCTGACCTGAAGAGCTGGCATCCCATATGGGTGCTGGTTTGAGACCCGGATGCTCCACTTCTGATCCAGATCTCTGCTATGGCCTGGGAAAGCAGTAGAAGATGGTTCAAGTCCTTGGGCCCCTGCACCCCAGTGGGAGACCCAGAAGAAGCTCCTGGCTCCTGGCTTCAGATCGGCACAGCTCCGGCCATTGGGACCAATTGGGGAGGGAACTAGCGGATGGAAGACCTCCCTCCCTCCCTCCCTCTCTTTCCTCCCTCCCTCCCTCTCTCTGTGTGTAACTCTGACTTTCAAATAAAATAAATAAATCTTTAAAAAAAGTTAAAGTAAACTTCAGAAAAAAGGACAGGGCAATAAATTGTTCATTGATTGTGAATGAAGATCAAGAGTGAATGGGGCCTGGATGCCCTGTGAGACTAGCCCTCTGTGGCCCTGGAACACACTGGTGAAGGCTTTGGTGCTAAATCCTCAGATTCTCTGCCTGTTCATTCTGTGTGGTCAGTATTTGTAGAAGGTGAAGGTCAAACCAAATTTGGTCCTATGGCTGTGTTCCAGAATAGCCTAAGGACACAGGTAAAGCCCAGAGCAGTCTGAATGGGCTGCATTAGGGATCACTACCCAATAGTTCAAACCCAGAGAAGAGCAGGGAGCACAAATCTAGGGCAGGTAACAGAATAACATCTTGAGGTGCAGATGATGCAGGCATAAAGACACCAGAAAACAGCCCTTATGTGGCTTCTGAGCCCAGGACAGAAACCTCCTTCCTCACTTCCCATTCTAAGTGGGCATTTCTTATGTTGGGAGTGGGAGCTAGCCAGGATGTGCTGCTCAGAGTGAGGTAGACTTGCTGGCCTTGTGGAGGGTTAGAGTTGAAGCATTTATACTTTCAGATTCACCTCGGAGTCTTTCCAAAATACTGCTTAGACTCCTGAACTCTGGAGTTAGATCTGGAAAAATCTCTAGGGCACACAGACTGAGAATCACTGATGCAATCTACTTAGGTGATTCAGATGATTGGCGTGGCGTGAGGACCTTGACTTTGAAAGCTGTCTCTGATACTGCATTACCTTTAGCCGCACAGTGCTGCCCCTCAGTCCTCTCATCAGCTGACCTCTTCATAATATTCTGCTCACAATTATTTTGTTATACATATGCTTTTCTGTAAAGCTGTTCTAAGCCTTTAATCATGGAAGCCATTGCCTCCAACTCTTTTTCCATCAATCTTGAGTGTAAAGTGTATTTTTGTCTCCTTTTGTTTTTCTGTACAATGTATATCCTAAAGTACATTCAAAATGGTGTCATAATGTCATGCACTCCTCAATCCCCCTCTTAAAGCATACTCACCTAATACATCAGTTGGCCTAAATTTCCAAAAACTTTAGCTTCCAATGACCTCCTGTCCCCAAAACCATTATTGGTCTAAGGTTGTAAATAAAAGGTGACAAAATGGAGAAAGTTGCTTTAAGAAAATGGTAGATGAGTTCAGAATGGAACAGAATGCCTGAGACATTTTACATGCTGCCTTGTTTTAGCATGAGTCTATCGCTTTGTAATTCATTTCTAGAATAGTTATGGCTTCCCATTGGCTCAGCGCTCCCATTTACTCAGCTCCTGTAAATAATAGCCATCAGCAAAGCTTTTGAAATCTTCAGATGAAAGGAACTAAATTAAGGAAGCTTCCCCGGTGCATCCCTTGCCCGCACAAAGGATGCTGACTGGAACTCAAGAAACAAAGAACAAGGAATACAACTTGGTGATGGTAGTAATTTAATGCAGATCAGCCCTTGAGAACCGTAAATGTTTATTTTCTAAGTACTGAGAGTTGTTTATATTTTAATAAATATTGTTGCTCAATTGAAGCAGACTTTAGTGGATTTTAGCTGAAAATGTGAGGAATATTGGAGAAGGTTATATTGAATCAGTTACAGTATGTGGATTAATGCTGCAGTACTTTCTTTGGTTATTGCAAAGCTGGTTGCTATTTTAAGACCATTAGTCACATGCTATTGTACCTGAGAGTGAAATTTTTCATTACCATCTAAAGATGATTCATTTTATTGCTTACAGAAGAAACTTTGGTAATAAATTCTAGTGTATTTTTAATGTTCCCAGAGACATAAAATGTACCTGCAAATATTTTCAAACTTTATATAGATTATCTTTTTAATGTAATTTATTTATATAATCTACATGTTTTCAATAGATTATTAGACCAAGTGAGCTTGCAGTAGATAGTTATAATCTTAATGGAGTGCCTTGTAAAACTCCTTTATATTATTACTGTTTTAAAAATGTTTATTTTCACTTAATTGAAAGACAGAGGAAGAGAAGAGAACAGAGAAACAGAGAGGGAACTCCCTTTTGCTGATTCACTTCCCAAATGGCTAAAGCATTCAGGGCTGGAGCAAGCCAAAGCCGGGAGCCAGGGACTCCATCTGGGTCCCCCACGTGAGTAGCAAGGGCCCAGGCATTTGAGCTGTCATCCACTGCCTCTCAGGGCACATTAAAAGGAGGCTGTATTGGAAGCAGACTAGCTGGCACTGGAACCAACACTCCAATATGGGATGTGGGTGTCTCAAGCAGTGGCTTAGCCCACTGTGCCACAGTATCCACCCCTGTTGTTACTGTTTAGAGATAGAACCGATTTTCATTCCTCTGGGCCAAAGAGCACTTGATTGGATCAGTGTGACAAGTAAGGATGGAAAGTATAGCTTGAAATATAGAATATACTTAGGCAGCAGTGAATATGACATGTTAAAAATTCGGGAGTGGGCTTTTGGTGAAGTGGTTAAATATGCTGTTTGGAAAGCCTGCATCGCATGCCAGAGCGCCTGGATTTGAGTCCAGGCTCTGCTCCTGATTCCAGCTTCCTGCTAATGCAGACCCTGGGAGGCAGCAGGTGATGGCTCAAGTTATTGGATCCTGATCCACATGAGAGATCTGGATTGACTTTCTGCTTCCTGACTTAGACCTAGCCCAGTCCTCACTATTGGGGTCATTTGGGTAGTGAATCATGGATGGGAGATCTCTTCCTCTATAAATAAATAGGTAGGGAGGTAGGCAGGCAGGTAGATAGATAGGTAGGTGTGTTTGCCTTTCACATAAAAATAAGCAAATAATTTTAAAAATTTATACTAGAACTCTTTAGCATTTAATAATTTGATTATATCTGACAAAATGAATATTCAGTACTACAGAATGCAGTAAATCAAAAGCAAAGTTGCCAACTAAGATTAAGTAACTATTAGGCATCATGAGATTTAAGAACATGGACATGATCTCAGCCTTTCAGGACCTCAAAATATGTTTGACCCGAATAGGGAAATGTGTTTAAGAGATTAACTAAGATGCATGGCATTTAACAGTACACATCTCACAACCTTATTTTTTATTCAACTAAGTTGATATTTATATAATGTAGCCTCTCCTATTTGTAGCTTCAAATTGTTGCTTAACATCATGAAGCTCAATAAAAATTTCTTTTTTAACTTTATTCTTCTGGGCAGAGAAAAACCCTTTTAAGTGCAAAAGTTTTCTCTACTTTCCTATTTATGTTTTGTGATTTTGGGGTACAAGCCATTTTAACTGCACTGTTCATTTCCTTGACTTCTTAAAGAGAATAACTTGGAAAAGTTTTTATCCATTCCGCATTATCACTATGTACTTGGCATTTGTGATACTCTGGAAAACAAAGTCATTAATGTAAAATGGATACAATAGAAATCTCTAGTTTCCTGGAAAGTAAATCTTGTGTCAGTCTACTTCTGTGCCCTTTAGATCTCCTTAAGGTTTTGTAAAGTGGTTAGGTGATATTCTATACCCTTCCTGCTAAACTAATAAGTGCATCAAAGACTAAAGTAGTTTCAATCTGTAGAAACTGCCAACTTTATTATTGATATCAGTGGTCCTGAGTTTGACAGCGTCTTTGAAATGTCATCTCTGATTTTCTCATCACCAATATGAAAGATCACCTACAACATTGTCAGGATTCTCCCACACCTGTGTAACACTTGCTTTGACTTTGTTCCCAGTGTAGGCAGGAGGAATATTTTTACCTTCTGATGAGTTTTTGATTGCTGATTTCTAGAGTTGGAGAGCCAGGGTACAGGAATGATTTCTGTGACATATCAAGAGTGAGATTATGTATTTAATATATGATAACAGTAAATTCATTGCTAGTTGATAATGTAACATCCTCCCATGATTGCTTCATTTCTATTACTGTGTTGTGACTTCTTGGATTTGTGAGTATCCCAAAAGGTAGACTGGATTCTAACAAATGTATGTAATTCTTCTAAATTAACAAGGTTTTACTTAACACCTTTGTTTAAATATCTAAAACTAGCATTCCCTTTCAAATGCCAAAACTGCATTCTGTAACTGACAGCTCAACGGGCTGGATTTGTTATCCATAAAATGTCATTTAGTGAGTGTGATTTACAGAATGATGCACAGCCTTCCACCTCTGAGATGACTACACTCTAGTCATCAGGACCTATGCACATGTTGTATTACATGGCAAGAGGGTGATTTTAAGATAAAGAAGTTCCTGTGTTATCTTGTTGAAACTGTGATGGAATCATAAGGTTCCTTACATAGCACATTAGCCAGTTTGGGCTGCTATAATAAATAAGGACAACACATGCAACTGGGCAGTCCAACATCAAGGTGTGGGCTGATCCACAGTCTGGATGTCCAGCTTCTCATTGTAGCTTCTCATTGCATTTGGCAGGGAGACAGCTGGTTCACTCTCTGGCCACTCATGACCTAATAATGGTCATCCCAAGGCCCTGCCTCTGAACACTGTCAAGTTGAGGCTTAGATTTTGTTCCCATTTTAGTATATATGCTGAGGAAGTGAGCACGAGGCTTAGATTTCAACTGAGAACATTTGGGGTAACACAAAGATTCAGTTCACAAGAGTGAAAACCAAAGATAGCATCCATAGAAAGAACCAGCTAGTCATTGTCCATTTTGATTGTGGAAGGTACGAGGTGTGAAGGACTGTATGCTTCCTCCCCAGAGCCCAGAACGGAGTGCAGCCCTGTGAGGCCTGTTTTATATTCTTGTTTAAACAACTATATCCTAATAAATATGATTTTAAGCCACTAAATGTATGGCTCTTGATTCTAGAAACAATAGGAAAATAATACAGTAAGTACAGGAGGCAAAGATATGAGCTGTGGTGTTTCACGGAGAGTCAGTCAACTATATTGCTATATTTTCAAATTTGGGTGTGGTGGAAGTAGCTTCTCTGAAATACTTGGGATATTATGGCAGTAATAATAGCTGTCTTTTCTGTGGCCCAAAAGAGACAGGGTATGGAAAACACTTCTGTATGGATGCAACATTTACCTATGCCACTTTTTTTAAAAAGATCTTCCTATTGATTTTTTTTTAAGGCAGAGTGAGAGAGAGAGAGTGAGATAGAGAGAAACTCAGTCTTCTACCCACTGGTTCACTGCAAATGACTGCAACAGCCAGGACTTCGTCGGGCCAATGCAACTAGTCAGGACCTCCATGCAGGCCTCCCACATGGCTGCATATACCCAAGTACCTGGGCCTTTACTGCTGCTTCCCAGGTACATGAGCAAGAATCTGGATTGGAAGCAGAAAGTTGGAGCTCAAACTAGGCAGTCCAGTGTGGAACACATGTGTCCCAGGTTCCAGCTTAACCCACTGTGCCACACCTGCCCTGGGTTTCATTTTTAAGGGGAGGTTTTATAGACTTCAGTTTATATCTACTTTACACATGGTGTTATATCAAATTAGGGTTCTCATAACCTTGTTGACTTACGATAGTGTTCTTTTATAACAGAATTTGCTTGCCTAGGTTTTCTTCTGTGCCATACAATTAACAGGCCATACTTGTGTTTCAGCTTCATGTGCACAGGGGTTGTTTGAAGTTTGGAGGAGCGCAGTACTGTTGAGACGCAGGGCCATTGAGAGCCTGTTGGCCTTAATACTGCATATGCAGGCTAGACAAATGCTCAAAAATAGTGAATAAAAATAACTACCAAGACTGAGTGTGCCAGTTGTAAAGTGGATCTTTCCCCAAACAAGGGAGAGTTCTCTCTCCACACCCCAAATCATTTTCTAGAACTGGTTTAACTCTGTAGACCAGAACTGGGAGGACCCTCAGCCTGGCATTTGGATATTCAGTGGAAAGTTTTCAAGGCTTGTTTATAAGTTAATTAGACTTTCTCAACCTCGGTGCTGTTGATATTTAGTTCTGGGATGCTGTTTTCTACAGTGTGTGTGTGTGTGGGGGGAGGAGTTTAGACATAGCCATCACCTTGGCACACTAGATGCCAGGAGTAATCCCCACCCCAGTCTTAGCTATAGGCACAGTTCCCAAATACTACCAGATTGTCTCCGGGACAGAATCTCCTCTGAGTGAGAGCCACTGGATCGTAGCGCTTGAACATTTAACTTTTTTTCTGCAGCTGGACTCCCTTTTGTGATTTCACTCATGGTTGCTGGGCTATGTCTTTACAGCCCCTGTGAAAATGCCTACAAGCTTAGCCCCAACTTACCGTAGGGGTAATCCAACATGTAAATTCCATGTTTTCTCTGGACATCGTCAGCACAATGGGGTCTCTGCGATGCCATTGCAGAGTATCTCCCCACCCTCCTCCCTTCACATGAATTACCTGTCAGTTCAACTTCTCTGATTCAATATTTTACCCTGCCAAATTTTATCTGTGGACTTCTTGAGGCACCTTCCATGATGGGCCCAGGCTGCTGCATACCCCCTATTTGCTTGTCTTGTTAGTCTTTCATCTGTCTCCCTCTGAGTGCCTTATTTCTGGCAGTTATAGTTATTTTGAAACATTTCATATCCCTTTATTCTCATATACAAACACATACCAGAGCCACCACCACCTGCATCCACGGTTGAGGCCTAGTTCCTCAATAACAGTCTACTTAGAAGTGGGAGAAACCAAAGTGAGAGATTGTGAGTAGAAAAAAAAAATGTGAAACGAAGTGAACCTGGGTGACTTTGATGATAGAAATTGTTTCCAGGAATCGAGGTGTGCAGGCTCTCAAGTATGCCTGCAGGACGTGAGACGCAGCCCCGCCTCCAGGATGTGCTGGCTTCCTGTCCCAGGGTTCTCACTTCCCTGCAGTGTCAAGGCCAGACGGCTGAGCCAAAGCTCCCCAGAGTTTATAAGTTCATCCTTCCAGAGATGAGCCCAAACTGAACTGTGGGGTATTAATTTTAATTCCAAGATCCTGCGACAGGAGTGTGGCCATGGGTCTGTGGAGGACATTGCTTGCCCTGGCAGCCAAGAAGCTGCTCCAAGAGGTGACACAGCTGAAGACAGGTTTAGAAATTTGCCTAAAACACCTGGTTACGCATGAGCAATGCAGTTCTATGTTTTTTAAAAATGTGAGACTTGATATTTAATACAATTACACATAAGGTATTATAATGTGGAAACAACATAAATAATAATATATCATTTTGGAGGCAAAAGCATCTCAACAACCATAAATTTCAAATTTTATTTATCAAAGGAATGTTTTAAAAAGCAATTTTGTACAGATACAATGGCTGTTTTCTTTCAGTGTAATAGAAATTTGATTTTCTTTTGCAAATACACAACTAAATAATAGGATCTTTTCAAAGAATGTATGATGTATTTGCATGTCATTGAAACCAAATATTAAAGAAACTATTAACTAGATTTTTTAAAAGAATGCTAATCTTTATGAAAGCTTGCCTTTTCAGATCCTGCTGGTGAAATAATATTTCAATGTAGACCAAATTTAAAATATCAATATCTTGAGGCAAACAACTGGAATTTGGACCTTTTTGTTTCCCTAATAAGGATGTTCTGTTTCATTCTCTGCCAAGTTCACTGACAGAGCCTCAGAGGTAACTTCACAGTATCTGCATTTACCTGTCAGCCCGGGATGAGTCACTCCTGAATTTACTAAAAATGACATGATCACCCTGGCAGAGTAATGAACCCTGGGGAGAATTTTCAGACGCTTGATGGCACCAGACCTCTCATTAGTGCCCTGGATTTTATTAGTACGTGCCATTTTTCTAACCTGTGCTGTATTGCTGGTAGAACAGCATATACTCCATCTGTAACATCTTCTAGTACATTTCTTATTCTAAAAAGCTACTTACAGCTTTTTTGGTTTTCTAAATCTGTTTAGAAGGTGAAGAAATAGTGCAAAGCAGGGAAAATATAAAAAACACAGATTTTTTGGAGAAAAATAACAGTGTGGTAATGCTTGGGCTAGAAGACACTCTTGTTTCCTGTCAATTCTCATATCCTAGGGGACAACAGACTCTACGCCGGGGGCCTGTGATGCAGGCTGGGTTTTGCTGTAAGCTCTCCCAGCAACTACTGTTACTCTTAACGTGTTTTAAGTTCATTTTTGATGTGTGTCATAGAAGATAAAAATTCCGAAGGTTGTTTTTTATTGTTAATCTTGCATTTCTTCATGGTCTTTTGTGAAGTTGTCCTCTCAGTGCCCCTCCTCCCTCCCTTCTCTCTCATGAACATTGAGGGAGCAAGCCGCTGTTGCCAGACATAGTAACAGGCCCTCAAATGAAATCAGAATCTTCATTTTGTAAAGTCAAAGATAAGATTATTACTGTTTGCAAGTGGAATTATTCACTCAAAAATCTGTATTTGATGGTATAGTAAAACACCTCTGGGAATGAATTCAACAGTCTAATGCTATTTACTTGCAGTTAACGAGATCATAGAGAAATACTGCCAGATTTGTGATTTTTAAAACCTCAACCTATATATTTTTAAAAAAATTGTTAGCAATAATCGAGTATATTTATGGGCAGCAGTGTGCTACATCAATACAAGTATATGCTGTGTGCTGATCAAAACCAGGTAAACAACATTACCCTTCTTTGAAATTACTTTATGATTGGAAGCTTGGAGATTCTTCCTTCTGTTTGTTCATACAATAGATTCCCCTCTTTGTTGTGTGACGCTAGGGACTTGTTCCTTTGATCTAACTCCAATTTATTGCACATTGTCCAAAAGCCCTCTATCCCCTACCCACTCCTTCCACATTCTAGTAATCGCAATTCTTCCTTAGATGGGCTTTTGTTTTATTTTTTGCTTGTTTGTTTCTGTTTTTATTTTTTTTTCTAGCTTCCACATTCGGGGGACAATATTTGAGTGTTTGTCTTTCTTTGGCTTATTTTATTTAAACATGATATCATGAATTGTCTTGAGAAAACAAAGAATCCTCATATCTAAAAAGATCATGAATAAAAATATCCGTTGAGTTTTAGTATTCTAAAGGCCAAGGCAAGTGCTAAAGGCTATGTTAAGATAACTCCAGAGCATTGCTTGTTATTTTTCATTTTAAAGTTAACATCAACCATATTCTACCTCAAACCACCTTTCACAAGCCTGTAACTACTGGTGTCTATGTTTCTGAATCCCAGTTGAGTTACTAATATCTTCTCCTGACATGTTCTTAGGAGTGACCGATAGTTCAGTTCATCAAGACTACTGAATAATGTGAATTGATACCGATCTAGTTAAGGTTTAGAAACAAGAAAGAATGATGAAAAACACATCTTATTAAAAATATTGACTAATACTCATATATTTCCATATATATTTACCTAAATATTTCAGATAAAAATGTACAAATAAACACAATTATAGGATTACATCTGGCAAACTATAGCAATAGAGGTCACTTCAAAATGAAAATTAAGGGAACAGATTTTTGTCAAGGCCATCTGATTTGTCAGTTCCTGAAGTGCTTGACTGATTTGTCTTTCTAAAGGCAGAATCGTGACAGATATTAAATGTAGAATGGTGATAGAGATATTCAGTATATTTCATGGTAGTCCTCTAGACATCAGGTTAGCTGTTGGGAAAATTACATATGCTAACGAGACTATAAATTGTTTTGAGTGTTGGTTTCTGTTATGATGTGGTAGGTATTGGTTAGTGATAAAAATAGGGGAGCAAAATTCATTAGTAGCTTTTATTTTTTGGTTATGTGCTTTCTGGAAGATCTATTTGTCTTGTGAAGGTCTTGTGAAAGATCTGCTTTACAATTCAGCTCTAATAAGAGACAAAGTATTGTAATGTGAGTTATTTGTTCCCTTATAGAAACAGAGATGCATATGGTACCTCAAGAAGTAGCTATAAGGCATCAATAGTTAATCCTAATGGATGCAATTTAATTTTACTTCTTGAATATACTTCCTTTCACTGTCAAATGGGTATTTAAATAATATTCAAAATAGTGTCTTAAATTATGCATTTTTCTGCTAGTAGTCTCAGCATCAACCTAGTTTCTACAATATGAATGATATAAACCCTGTGTCATTTGAAATCCTCTTTAACAATATTAACATACAATAAAGCTATGATTTTAGCAGATCTTTTCCAGTGATTTAGAGGTAGTGATCAAAGCACAGCCAGCTATGATTGCCTGCTATATTACTGCCCTGGTGGACAGGTACATAATTCAGGTAGATCAAAGGTATGCTTTTTGAAAAACTAAATACATGTACAGCAAAGAGTTAAACAACTTTCCTAGGCAATATTGGAAATATATAAGAAAGCTGTATACAATAGTACAATTAATAATTTAGGCAATAATTGCTAAAGTCCTCAGAGGGGCCCTTTACTAGAGAGGTGAGCCACACATGCTTACAACGTTAGTAACTGAGCTGAGTAATGAAGGGAGAATCATTCTAGGATCCAGAAGTGCAAGAAATGTCTGTGGGAAAAACAGAAAAATAAGGAGATGATTATTTTAAGACAGGAGTGAATGTAGCTATATAAAGGGTATTTATAGAGAGTAGAAAGAATAGAAAATTAACTTACAGTGTGGATATGATAGCTTTGAATGTTTGGCTAAGTGAATTTGTCTTTATCCTTGAAAGCAGTGTTTCCCAGGGGATTGTCTACAAAATAGATGTTTTAGAAGATGTGATATAAATTCCTGTGGGTAGGATAAGGACAGTAGTGAGATATGGAGGCTCCGATGTTTTGGGAAGCTCTCAGTTAGATAAAATCAAATTTCTTTCTAACAGGTTTTCATAGAGACCTTAATATATTAATGCGTATTCTGAAACTCTAACAGGGGGACAGAGGCCAGATGAATTCCCAAACATATGTGATTGTGTGTAAAATCATTTCTTCTGATATTCAACATAGCACAGGTACACATGGAAAAAACATAGGTAATACTATTACTAATAATTGTTGAGCAGGAAGGCAAAATGTTGATTTACTTAGTTTCTTGAGCTCTATTCGGAGTCAACACTGTCAGAGAGTAAGAACATAGATTCCATTAGAAATAGACATTTTCTTCAAAGAACTCAGTGCTGTCAAAGCACTGCCCCCACAGCCCCTGAAATGCAAGGTGTAATATGAATCTGATGAATGCAATAAAACTATAGAGAAGAGGAGGCAGGTGCATTGTAGTATTTACACACATGGACTTTGGATATAAATTACTGGCTCCATCCCTAACCAGCTTTGTGCATCCTTGGGTAAAATGCTTGCACTTCCCGTGTCTTCCTTTTTTTTTTTTTTTCATCTGTAGAATAGAAAAAATCATGGCAACTTCTGATGGTTACTGTA
The DNA here is from genome assembly GCA_949820135.1 of Sylvilagus floridanus. Lineage (NCBI taxonomy): Eukaryota > Metazoa > Chordata > Mammalia > Lagomorpha > Leporidae > Sylvilagus > Sylvilagus floridanus. The sequence goes on along the minus strand of OX463236.1, from coordinate 27,166,189 downwards.
AGCATCAAATGATAATGCAAATAAAGCACTTTTACAGACTATGAAGTAGATAATCATAGCTCTTATATAATGGGGAAACAGAAAGATATGCCGAATCTATCTTTAGGAGAAGAGAGAGTTCATGAAGTCAGAGTTTGAGAGGGAGTGTAAAGGGTAGGGTATTCCAAGAAAAACTGTCTATCTAGGGGCATGTGAAACACCTTCATGCATTTTAAAAATTTGAAGGATACCTTATGAGGTGCTAAAAGGTGAAATGAGGCTGGAGAGTTGTAGATATCTTGCTGAAACTTTTCTCTTGCTTTCATGTAGGAGAGATAGAGACACAAAGAGTGAGCTTCCATCCATTGGTTCACTCCCCAAATATCTCCAATAGCTGGAACTGAGACACTCCCAACCTAGGAGCCAGTAACTCCATTTGTGTTTCCCATATGGGAGGCTGTAAAAGAAACTTGATGGGAAGCAAAGTAGTCAGGACTCAAATGGGCACTCCAAAATGGGATTTAGGCATCCCATGTAGAGTTTCATTAGCCTATTCTTTCACATCACCTGCTATTGCTGTGGATATTAATCAGCATTAAGGAAATGTATCAAAAGATCTCAGGTATATTCTATAAGTGTGACATTTTTGTTGGAAGGTGGTGGAGGAAAGGGAAATAAAAAAAAAACTCAGAAAAAGAAAGAAGAGTACCAATACACACAAACATATGAAAATACTCAAATACCAGCAGGAAAATAACTCTAAAAAATTACATTTTATTTCAAAACTTTCACAATACATTCTTAAGTATCATATAATACACAGGTTTTATTATTATTAAGTGCTATTTTATGGGTAAAGAAATGGAGGATTGTAAATACAGTATCTTTTCAAGTATTAAAGGAAATAGTAAATAGCAAATGAGTTATCAGTACTTGGGCATGCAGAATCCTAACTCTTCATTGAGCCAGTTCCCTCTTAAGTTATATACATGGCATTATTACAACTCATGTAATCACATCCTTTTTTAGCTTTCTATTTTTAGTTATTTTCATTTGCATGAATTTCATAAATACAACTTTAGGAACATAACATTTCTTCCCACTTTACCCACCCTCCCACTCACACTCCTACCCCTCTTCCACTTCCCTCTTCTTTTCCCAGTCTTGTTTTTTAGTAACATCTATTTTCATTTAACTTTATACACAAAAGGTTCATTCTATTCTAGGTAAATAGTTCAACACTTTGTATGAGGAAGAAAAAGCATGAGAAAAACAACAAAAAAATTAAACCACCAATAAAAAAAACAGAAACAAAAACTGTTTCTCAACAGTCCAGACAAGGGCTGTTCAAAGTCATTGTGTCTTGAAGGTGATTTCTTTTTTTGTTGTTATTCAGAAACTTAATTATCTTTGAAGAAGAACCCTAGAATAATACATCTTTTGGGAGCACTTAGATGTAACTATCTATAACTTATGAGACATAAGAATATCCTGAACTTAATACACTAAAACAAAGTAATTCTTGGAGAACAAGTTTAATATTAAGTCTCATAATAGAACTCTGAGGACAGAGGTCCTGCATGGAAAGTTAGTGTACAGTGACTCCTGGTGTTTATTTAACAATTAGCATTCTTAAGTATGACATCAGTGATCACCTGAGGCTCTTGACATGAGCTGCCTGGGCTATGGATGCCTTTTGGATCCACAAACTCCTTCAGTATTTAGACAAGGCCATAGGCAAAGTTGACACTTTATCCTCCCTTCAGAGGAAAGTAAATCCTTCTTTGGCTGCTGCTTTCCACTGGGGCCTCACTCATAGAGGTCCTTCACATAGAACATTTTTTGCCACAGTGTCTTGGCTTTCCATGCCTGAAATGTTACCCTGGCTTTCAGACTACTATGCCTTGAGGGCTGATTCTGAGGTCCGAGTGCTACTTGATACAATTGTCAGTCTATGAGTCCGCTATATAAACTGCTTCCCATGTTGGAGCATTCATTCTTTTTAATTCTATTTATTAATATTACCAAACACTTATATGATCACTTTAACACTTGATCTTATCTCTATGATCACTTTAACATTTAATCCTATCCATATGATTTCTATAACACTTAAAATACAATTTTCACCACACAGCCTAAGGGGATTTGGTGTTCCATAAGTTTTTAAGCTGTACACTTAGAAGTAAGTCCATAGGAATGTGTGTACAACTGCTTTACAGTTACAGAATTCATATATGCACAATTACAACTTTAGAATCATGGTGATCATTCCCTCCATGCTCTCCCTCAGCCCACACTCCCAGCCCCTTTACTTTTCCCTCCCTTATTTTTCACTCTTATTTTTAATTAAGATCTATTTTCTCTTTCTAAATTATTTATTTATTTATTTGAAGGGCAGAACTATAGACAGGCATAGGAGAAAGAGAAAGAGAAAGAGAGGGAGAGGTCTTCCATCCACAGGTTCACTCCCAAGATGGCCCCAATGGTCGGAGCTGATTTGATCCAAAGCCAGGAACCAGGAGGTTCTTCTAAGTCTCCCACATGGGTGCAGGGGTGCAAGCACTAGCGCCATCTGCTACTGCTTTCACAGAGCATAGCAGAGTTGGATTGGAAGTAGAGCAGCTAAGACTCAAATTGGTGCCCACACGAGTTGCCTGCACTACAGGCGGGTGCTTTTACTAGCTATGCCACAGTGCTGGCCCCCCTAAGATCTATTTTCAATTAACTTTATACACATATGGTTATCTCTGTGTTAAGTGAACAGTTCAATGATTAGTATGAAGGAAAAAAAGAGAAGTAAAATAAGAGAATAAAAGAAAGGAAAATAATAAATACTATACAAAACTGTTCTTCAAGTCAAAACAAGGGCTGTTCAAAATCAGTGCTTCTCAAAGTGTCGATTTCACTCCTACAGGTTGCCTTTTAGGTGCTCTATTAGTTATGACAGGTTAGGGAGAACATATAGTATTTATGCCTTTGGGTTTGTCCTTAATCGCTAAGTATATTTTCCAGTTTCATCCTTTTTGTTGCGAATGACTGGATTTCATTTTTTTTTTTCTGCTATGTGGTATTCCATGGTGTACGTATGCCATAATTTCTTTATGCAGTCTTCAGTTGACAGGCATTTTGGTTCATTCCATGTCTTTGATATTGTGAATTGAGCTCAGATAAATGTGAAAGTACAGACAGCACTTTCATATGCTGATTTCATTTCCCTTGGGTAGATTCCTACAAGTGGGATGGCTGGGTCATATGGTAGGTCTATATTCAGGTTTCTGAGGTATTCCATAATGTCCTCTATAGTGGCTTTACCAGTTTACATTTCTACCAACAGTGGATTAGGGTACCTTTTCCCCCACATCTTCACCAGCATTTGTTGTTTGTTGATTTCTTTTTTTTTTATATATAAAGCTTTTATTTAAAGAATATAAATTTCCAAAGAACAGCTTATGGATCACAATGGCTCCCCCCCCACAACTTCTCTCCCTCCCCCTACCCTCCCCTTTCCCGCTCCCTTTCCCCTTCTGTTCACATCAAGATTCATTTTCAATTCTCTTTATACACAGAAGATCAATTTAGTACATATTACGTAAAGATTTCAACGGTTTGCCCTCGCATAGAGACACAAAATGATAATACTGTTGATTTCTATATGAAAGCAGTTCTGACTGGGGGGAAGTGAAACCTCATTGTGGTTTTAATTTGTGTTTCTTTGATGACTAATGATCCTGAGCATTTTTTCATTTGTCTGTTGGCCATTTGGATTTCCTCTTTTGAAAAATGTCTATTTAAACCCTTTGCCCATTTCTTCACTGGGTTGTTTTTTATTGTTTTGAGTTTCTTGATCTGTTTATATATTCCAGTTATTAATCCTCTATCAGTTCAAAAGTTTGCAAATAATTTCTCTCATTCTGTCGGTTTTCCTCTTCACTTTGCTGAGTGTTTCTTTTGCTGTACAGAAGCTTCTCAGTTTGATGTAATCTCATTTGTCAATTTTGGTTTTCATTGCCTGTGCCTCTGGGTTCTTTTCCAAGAGCTCTTTGTTTATGCCAATGTCTTGTAGGGTTTCCCTGATGTTCTCTAATGATTTGATGATATCAGGTTGTAGATTCATTCTTTAATCCATTTTGAGTAGATTTTATTGAAAATTGTAGGGTAGCAGTCTTGTTTCATGCTTCTGCATGTGGTGATTCAGTTTGCTCAGCACCAGTTTTTAAGAAACTCTCCTTGCTCCAGGGATTGATTTTAGCTCAGTTTTCAAAGATAAGTTGATTGTAGATGCTTGGATTAATTTCTGGCATTTTTATTCTGTTCCATTAGTCTATCCATCTGTGTTTATAACAGTACCAAGCTCTTTTGATTATAACAGCCCTGTAGAATGTCTTCAAATCTGGTATTGTGATGCTGCTAACTTTGTTTTGTTGTATAAAATTGCTTTAGCTATTTAGGGTTTCCTGTGTTTCCATATAAATTTCATCATCCTTTTTTTTTTTTTTTTTTACCAAATCTGAGAAGCGTGTATTTGGTATTTTGATTGGTATTACAATAAATCTGTAAATTGCTTCTGGTGTTTTAGAGATTTTGATGATATTGATTCTTCCAATCCATGAACATGGAAGATTTTTCTATTTTTTAATCTTTTTCTATTTCTTTCTTTAAAGTTTTGTATTTCTCATTATGGAGATCTTTGACATCCTTAGTTAAATTTATTCCAAGGTATTTGATTTTGTTGGAGCTACTGTGACTGGGATTGATCTTTAAAGCTCTTTCTCAGCCATGGTATAGTCTGTGTGTACAAAGGCTTTTGATTTTTGTGTGTTGATATATATCCTGCTATTTTCTGAACTTGTCTATGAGTTCCAATAGACTTTTAGTGGTGTATTTTGGATCCCGTGTATATAGAATCATATCATCTGCAAATAGGGATAATTTGACTTCCTCCTTCCAAATTTCTATCTCTTTGATTTCTTTTTCTTGCTTATTGGCTCTGGCTAAAACTTCCAGGATTATGTTGAATAGCAATGGTAAAAGTGGGCATCCTTGTCTGTTTCTGGATCTCAGTGGGAATGCCTCCAGTGGGAATGCCTTCAGCTGGATGTTGGCCATAGCTTTGTCATAAATTCCCTTGATTGTTTTGAGAAATGTTCCATCTTTTCTCAATTTGCTTAGAGTCTTCATCATGACATGGTGTTATATTTATCAAATGTTTTTTCTGTGTTTATTGAGATTATCATATGGTTTTTGTCCTTCAATTTGTTAATATGATGTATCTCATTGATTGATTTTTGCAAATGTTGAACCATCCCTGCATCCTAGGGATAAATATCACTTTGTCTGGGTGAATGATCTTTCTGATGCTGTTGGAATAGATTAGCTAGCATTTTGTTGAGTATTTTTGTGTCTTTGTTCATCAAGGAAATTAGTTACTTTTCTCTGATGTAATTAATAAGGAAGTGCTGGCTTCATAGAAAGAATTTGAGAGAATCCCCCCTTTCAATTGTTTTAAAAAACTTGAGAAGCATTGGAGTTCTTTAAATGTCTTATAGATTTCAACAATAAAGCCATCCGGTCCTGGGCTTTTCTTTGTTGGGATGGTCTTTATTACTGATTGAATTTTTGTCTTGGTTATTGGTCTGTTTTGGTTTTCACTGTCTTCATAGCTCAATTTAGGTAAATTGTATGTGTGCAGGAATCTACCCATTAATTATAAATTTCCTGTTCAGTTGGCCTACAGCTCTTCATAGTAATTTCTGATGATCCTTTTTATTTATTTATGTTGGGTTTGTTGTTACATTTCCTTTTTCATCTCTAATTTTTATTAATTTGAGTCTTCTCCCTTCATTTTTTGGTAAGTTAGGCCAATGGTGTGTCACTTTTTATTTATTTTCTCAAAAAACTAGCTCTCATTTTGCTAATCTTTGGTATTGTTTTATTGGTTTTGATTTTTTATATATCTTCTCTGATTTTAATTATTTCTTTTATCATGCTGGATTTGGACTTAGTTTGCTATTTTTTATCTAGGTTCTTCAGATGTATTTATCTCATTTATTTGATACTTTTCCAATTTATTGATGTAGACACCAGTTGCTATAAACATTCCTCTTAATACGTGCTTTGCAGTATCCTGTAAGTTTTGATGTGTTGTACTGCCATCTTCATTTGTTTCCAGAAATTTTGTGGTTTCTCTTTTGATTTCTTCAATAATCCACTGGTTGTTCAGGAGCATGTTGTTCAGTCTCCATTTGTTTGAATATTTTCTGGCAATTCCTGAGTTGTTGATTACCGACTTCTTTCCATTGTGGTCAGAGATGATGCATGGTATGCTTTCCAGTTTTTTGAGTTTGCTGAGACTTGCCTTATGGCCTAGCATATGGTGTGTCCTAGAGAAAGTTCCATGTACTGGTGAGAAGAATGTATATTCTGCAGCTGTAGGATGGAAAGCTCTGTAGATACATGTTAGGTCCATTTGGTCTACAGTGCTGATTAATTCTGTTGTTTCCTTACTGATTTTCTGTCTGATTGACCTGTCCATTGCTGAAAATGGTATATTGAAGTCCTTCATTACTATTTTTATTTGTGTCTATGTCTCCCTTTAAACTCATTAATGTTTCTTTTAAAAAGCCAGGTGCCCTGTAATTAGGTGCATATACATTTATAAAAGTCACATCTTCCTGTTGAATTCATCCCTTAATGATTACACAGCACCCTTCTTTTTCTCTTGTGACAGTTTTTGTGTTAAAGTCTATTTTGTCTGATATTAGGTTGGCTGTACCAGCTCTATTTTGGTTTCTGTTAGCATGGATTATCTGTTTTCATCCTTTCTCTTTCAGTCTGCCAGTATCATTGTTGGTTTGATGTGTTCCTTTTAGGCATCAAATAGATATTTTTAAAATACATTCAACCAGTGGGTGTCTTTTACATTGAAGGTGACTATTGATAAGTAATGATTTTGCCCTCCATTTTCCCTTTAATTTTCCTGTTGTTCACTTTGGATTTCCTTTGTACTTTTAGTGGGAGATTTTCTGCCTTCACCTTCTTTTGTAGTGATGACCCTGTTTCTGTGTGTGGCACATCCTTAAGCATCTTCTCTAAGGCTGTATAGGTGATGACAAATTCTTTCAATTTCTGTTTGTTATGGAAGGTCTTTATTTCACCTTCATTTATAACTGAGAACTTTGCAGGGTACAGTATTCTGGGTTGACAGTTTTTTCTCTAAAGACTTGGAATATATCTTACAATTGTCTACTAGCCTGTAAGTTTTATGATTAAAAGTTCACTATGAGTCTAATTGGAGTTCCTCTGAAAGTAATTTGGTACTTTTTGTAGTACACATTTTAGAATCTTTTCTTTAAGTTTTACTCTGGAGAATTTTACTACAGTGTGTCTTGGTGGAAATCTTTTCTGGTCGTGTCTATTGGCAGTTCTACGTGCTTCCTGTACTTGGATGTTCCTATCTTTCTCCAAATTAGGGAAGTTTTCTGTTATAATTTCACTGAATAGGCTTTCTAATCCTTTCTCTCATTCTACACATTCAAGGACTCCTAAGACTCCCATATGTTGGGTCATTTTGTAGTATCCTGTAGATTTTCAACAGTGCTTTTTAGTTGTCTAATTTCTTCTTTTTGTTTTTGGTCTGACTATAAAATTTCCAGAGATTTACCTTCTGGCTTGGATATTCTTTCCTCTGCTTAACTCTGTTAAGACTTTCCACTGAATTTTTTGTTTTATCTATTAAGTTCTTCATTTCTAGTATTTCATTTTGATTTCTCTTTAAGATCTCAGTTTCATGGGAAATTTTTTCCCATTCATATCATATATAGTTTTCTTTAGTTCATGAATTTGCTTCTGATTGCTTTTGAGTATTCTGATTAGTTTTTTGAATTTTGTTTCTAGCAATTCCTTATGCTCTTCATTTTCAGCTTCGAATAGCAAATGTTGTAGCGTTCTTTTGGGAAGCTCATAATGACTTCCTTATTCTGATTTAGTATTTCTTGAAAATTTTTCTTTATTCTTTGGCATTTGTAAATTTTTTTTTTTTTTGGTCTATGGCTTTTGTCTTTGGTGTGTGTCGCTGTGGCTTAGAGAGACATCTACACTTTCAATGAATACCAAGAGGTATGTGCTAGGTGTGGCCAGGGTGCTCTATTCAGTGTTCCAGGGTAGGGAAAGTATCCAGGGTATGACACTTGTTGGACGTGATAGCTCTCCTCTGAGCTGATGGGTGTGCCAGTGTTAGTCCCCGGTGTGCTCAGCACTCATCCTTACTGCTTAATGAACTGCACGTTTGATCTGTGGAGTCTTTCCTGTGAGCACGGTTCCCTCTATTATGAGCTGTTACAGGTAACTGAGGAGCTTGGAGAATGCAGAGAGATGCTTTGTGGTTGCCTAGGATCTAGCCACACTCTATATAATCTTATGCAGTCACTGTTTTCTCAGATTCAGATCCCAGGGCTCTCTGGGTCATAGATTCTCAGTGGGGCCAATCTGGCCTGCTAGCCAGTCCTGCTATGTAGAAACTAAGGTGTTCCCCAAGCCGCTATCTGTGTGTGGTCCTGCCAACCAGCTTTGGTGTGGTGGGATGGGTGGGTTTTTTTTTTCTCTAGTTAGGTCTGTGGTTAGTGGGCTGGCAAAGTACCCATCCACTGTAGCCCTGCTCACTTCTAATGGTGCTGTGCAGGTAGGAGGGTCCCACTGGCAGTTTTCCCCATCCCCTCCTGTTGCCACACAACAGGTACAGTGCACCTGGTATTGAGAGGGAAGGAATTCTTCTGAATTGTGGCCCTTGTTGATTGGGTGGGGTCCAACCCCTGCTATGGTTGGGCACACACATGGAAGGTGGGGCAGCAGTTACCTGCCTGTGTCCAAAAAATTTTTTTAAAAATGGCTTGAGCCTATGACCCCTGCCTCTACTGGCTGAAGTCTCTGCAGCAAGGAAGGGTGGAGGGGGAGAGATGCGCCATCGCTCTCTTTTTTTTTTTTTTTTTTCTTTCTTCCACCTCTGCTGTCTTAGGGTGTTTGCATGGAACTTTAAGAGCAGTTCACCAAGCTCCCCCTCCTGCTGTATCAGCAGTGCCATGGGCCCATGTATTCCTCTCTCAGCTGGTTTACCAAGGAGAGTGTCCTCCTCCCCAGATCCAAGATGCCATTGCTTTCTGCTGTTTGCTCCCTTGGTGTGGATCTGGACTGTTCTTATGGCTCATGCTGGGTCTCCTGTCAGGGTTCTCCCAGAGCTTTAGCCTATGAGTGTACTTTCTCTCCTTGTGAGACATTAATTTTGCCCCAAGTAACTTGGACTGCCCTGTCACTATTCTGCCATCTTGGAACCACCAATTGCATCTTTCAGTGGGTACAAGTGGGCATAATTATCCCTGCCTAAGTACCATCTAGTAGCTAGATGGTCAGTAGATAAGAGAGAAGCTTGGATTGATGTCTTTATATTCTTAGAATTGTATCCATCAACTATATTGAATCTGTTAAAAGCTAATGAAAAAGCTAAAATAAATTGAAAATAGTAAATATATGCATATATGTATATACTAAACTATTCTGTGGCACATTTTATTTTTGTTCCTTCGAATTCAAAGTTTCTTAAAGTGTTTCACTAGGATTGTTCAATTGTGTAGTAAACAAGGAGATTGATGTACAGTAGTTTAATCCCATTGTAGATAAAGTTTATAATTGAGTTACTGTGAAATTACACATTTAACTCAAGGAAATAAGTGTTAAAGTTAAAATTACTGAACCAGCATATGTGTGTCTTGGACATCCATAGTGGTGTGTGATGGCTGGAATATTCTCAGTCCTGCTCTTTTCTAGAATCCTGGTTTCCTTTTCATGTATTGCAGAGAATCTTAAGAATCCTATCATACTTTGTTAGGTTTTCCGTAACCTATTCCCACGGCTTCTTCCTTTCTTTTTCTTCTTTTTTCTTTTTTGGATTCAGCTTCAATACTTCTCCTTTTCCTACTCCTTAAAATGACTTTTTTTTTAAAAAAAGAAGACAGAGATCTTCCATTCAGTGGTTCACTTGCCAAATGCCTGCAGTATCCACGGCTGGCCATACCAAATCCAGCAGCCGGGAACCCCAGCCGGGTCTCCCACTTGGGGGTCACTGACCCAAGTACTTGAGCCATCACCTGCTGGCTCCCAAGATGTGTACTAGCAGAAGGCAGAGCTGCTACTCAAACCCGGTCATTTCAGTGTGAGATGTGGGTATCACACACTTGGCCAAATTTATATATAATACATAAAATATAAAATAAATAATATATAATATAATATATTGCATCACTCTTCATGGCATCCTTTTTTTATTTTCCTTTTTCGTGTTTTTCATTTGTCTTCACTCAACCTAAAAACAGCTATGCAGCTGACTTTGCTCTGTTTCTGCGCTCTCCACCCTGTGTGGGCATCAAGCCTTCCAGGATTGCCAGCCTGTACTAAGGCTATGAATTCACTGCAGCTGTTGTGTTAGAAGTATATTCCAGAATGGATTCACACAGTGTTTGGGAGCTGTTAATTTCCTCAGGAAATTCCGTCAGTTTTGCTCTCTGTTAGAATTTGATCCTGGAATATCTACTCAACTTCCTTAATGTTTCCTTTTCACGAATCTTCAGGCCACACTAAGCATCAGCCCTTTGCAGTCTGCAGCTTCCTCAGAGCTTTGCCAGTGCTCCTTTTCACCAGATCACTCATTCTGCGTGTGTGCTAAACACACATTCCCTGCTTTGGGTTAGTTCTGTTGAAATTGTAATCCATTAAAGAGTATGAAAATTGCCTGCAGTGGAAGTTTCATATATACTTAGGGAGAAGTGGTGACTACTAGCTCCATCCTCTCCATTCTGTCATTATGAAGAGTGTTTAAGAAGTAGGATATTTATTTATTTACTTTAGAAAGTTATTTGTATGAAAGGCAGACAAACAGATTGAGATTTTTCCTTTTCTGTAAATATATATTTATTTGAAAGAGTTACAGAGATTGTGTGTGTGTGTGTGTGGGAGACAGAAAGAGAGAACAATTAAATCAATCTTCCACCTGCTGGTTCACTTCCCAAATGGCTGCAACAGCCAAGGTTGGGTCAGGCTGAAGCCAGGAGCCTGAAGCTTCATCCAGGGCTACCATGTGGGCGACAAGGACCCAAGCACTTGGGCCATCTTCCCCTGCTTTTCCCAGGCACATTAGCAGGGAGCTGGACTGGAATTGAGGCAGCGGTACTTGAACTGGCTCCCATATGGGATGCTGGCATCCCAGGTGTAGGCTTTACCTGCTAGGCCACAATGCTAACCCTGACATTCAGAGATTCTTCGTCCCCTGCTTTATCCTTCCAAATGATATCCCCTGCTAACTAGGAGCCAGGAATTCATTTCAGGTCCCCCATGTGAGTGACAGTGTCCTAACTAGTTGCGTCATCATCTGCTTCCACTCAGGGTCTCATTAGCTGGAAGATGGGGTTGGAAGCAGAGGAGAGAACTGAACCTGGACTCTGACATAGAAGCAGAATGCCTGTCCCAGAAGTAGGATATTTATAAGATGATTCAATGTTCATAACACTGATTAAATTAATAGTTCTTGAGTGTCAGTGATCTGCTGAATAATCCACTGAAATTATAAAGTATAATTTTTGACATAAATTTTCAAGAATTACTGAGGACAATAATTTGACAATCTGACACCATTAATATTTAATTTAGACAAATTATTTTTCAACAGTAAAATAACTAATAGCCAAGCTATCAAATAATAAATATATCATAATTATTTCTTTTGAAGAAATTTGTCAGATAAATCTATTTAATGTTATTAAAAGAAATATATTGTTAATAGTTGAAATTTATGATATATAATGTATAATTTTCTGAAATGTGTATATGCACATATATACATCTATCTATATTCATGTCTATCTGAAAAAAGAATAATCTCAACGTATTCAGTGTAACACATAGCAATAACCACATTGTGTGTTCCTTGTTATAGTTTAGGGGCTCTTTGTTCCCTCTTCATGCAAGATATCCTTGAAATTCTTAAGCAACATTACACTATAGTTTATAATATACCATTGAATAAAGTTCTTTCAGTTGATTCAAAGGGGAAATCCTGTTACTGGTTATTAGTTGACACTTTCTATCTGAACATTCTAAATAAATGTTTCATGTTGGGTGATTCATGTTGGCTAGCTGGGGATTTTTTTTTCTTCAGAAGGCTTGTATGAATCAATGTTTCCAGGACTTTGTTTTGGTACTAGATATATGGTACTATTTTATTCCTTAAACTGATTTATTATGTTTCAGATATTTCCTAAGGCAATTTCATTTTTTAGAACATGTACAGTAAGTTAATCTATTAGACTGAAGTTCACTTTTTCCCCTGTGCTAAATCTGACAATAAGGTTATAATTCTCTTCTACTAAAGGAAAAAAAGGAAGAAAATGCAGACTGAAAACTTCTGTTTGTGAAAAACTTCTTTACCCTTCATCATTGTTGATGCTTTTTATTTTATATTGAGAATAGTATAATTGCATCATGCTTTAACAACAAAAAAAGGACTCATTCTAATGGATACCTTATATACAAAATATGATTCCAGAGGCAGAAATTACTACACTCAAAAATAGTTTAAATTGGTTATTCTGCTTTTACATAGATCAAAAGGTGTTTTTTGTTTGTCCAGAAAGTTTATAACAATCTCAAAATAATTACCAGTTGTCCAATTTTACTTCCATTTGGCCATTTTGTTATTATGGATCAATTAGTTAGCATTTATTCAGTGCAATTATTTTCCTCTACTTTGTAATTCCTTCCATAGTTCTTTTTCTTGTATTTATATTTTATTATTTAGTTAATTGGGAGGCAGAAACAGAGATGAGATAGAGACTGAAGACGCATGCACACACGTGTATGTGTGTGTGTATGTGTGTGTGAGAGAGAGAGAGAGAGAGAGAAACCCTGTAACCTGTTTCTTTCTCCAAATTTCATTCAGGGCTTGCCTGGGGGCTGAAGCTGGGAGCCAAGAACACAATCCAGGTCTCCCATATCGATGAGGAACCCAATTACTTAAGCCATGATAACTTCCCCTAATGTTCTGCATTGGCAGGAAACTGAGGTCAAGAGCTGGAGCAAGGCATTGAACCCAGTTACTATGATGTGGGACATGGGCGTCTTAATGACTGTTGATACCTGTTCATCTGAATAGCCTTGATGACACTAGCTACCTGAATCAAGTATCTCATTTTGACCTCCTCATCTCTCATACACTTCTGTGCTACTCTTTAGGTGGTCTCTGTACTTATCCTCCAAACCATGCCATCTCCACAAATCACTAATTTAGGCGTTTTGCTTTAGGAGTACAACTTTGATTATGGAAGCTCACCCCCTCCCCCATAAGATCATTATTTTTTTTCCCACTTCATTGTCAGTTATGTTTCTTTGATGCCTTGGCCTTCTTCATTCTTTGGCTTGATTGTTGAAGTATCCTCGTAAGATTGTATTTCCACACTGGTGCCAACATCCTAGTCTCAAAACCAACCCATCACTATTTATTAGATTCTCCCACCCTTCCCTTCTGTGTTCCTTTCCTTTTTAACCCCACTTAGATTGCATGGATGATCACGTCAATGAGCTCATGTTAATATCCCAAATTCCCTTGCTCCACTGGCTTTGACCTTCCAATGAAGAAAACCAGTAGCTCTATTTGGCCAACATCTGTGCAGCTGAGCTTAGCTAGAGATAACAAATAAAAGTAGTCATTAAGCTACTACTAGTATACCTAGTTTGTTTATTAACCTTAACTGGACTATCATTATTATTATTTAATTCTACTATTTTTTTTCTTTCCCATCCTCAGATTTTAATCCTGCTTTACTCTTTCCAAAAGTTTAATGACACTATTACTCCATTCACTTTCTGAGGATGACCTAGAACAAACAAATAAAAAATTACAAAATCTTCAGTTTTAAATGGAAGACAGATCAGTAACACTTACAGGGAACTGTTCAATAGTAACTTTCTGACATCTAGGGTACCCTCACCTGAATGTTCAGTATCCATTCCCTACCCCAGCATGTTATTAAATTTTGTGTGCTATGGTTTGAGTATGATTTGGCCGCCAAACCTAGGCAAGAGTTTAGTTTCTAAAGTCTTATTTTAATGGCACTAAGAGGGTATACACTTAATCCAGTTCAGAAATAAGACCTTGGGAGAGAGATTAGATTGGATTAGGTCCTTTGGGTGGGCTTTGATGATTGGATCCTGGTGCCTTCCCAAGAGACCACATTGATAGACATGTGAGCTCCCTCACTCTTGGCCTGCAATGCTTTTTTTTTTTTTTTTTTTGGCCACCTTGGGACTCTGCTATCATGAACACTATCACCAGAAGCAAAACAAGGAGGACTGTCCTGTCTTGTACCAAGAAACTCCAGAACCATTATCAAAATAAACTTTTCTCCTTTATAATGTTAGGCTGCCTCAGGTATTTATTGTTATAATAGAAAGCAAACTAATAACCAAAGTTAATGACTCCTCTGCTTACTTGGGCACACCTTCCTTCTGGCAACCTTGTTTATTTTCTACGGCACCATACTTTTCTGTTTTCCTGCTATCTCTCTGCATCCAAGTCTCAATTCCCTTTCCTTATCCATTTTCCTCTAGTATTCCATTAAATGTGGGGATCTTCCAGGCCCAGTCTTGAGTGTCCATCCATTTTCGTTCTATAGGCTGTTCCAAGCCAACTAACTCAGTGACTAGCATTAGTTCATGCAAAGATGCCTAGGGTTTATATCCTGTCCAGCCCTAGCCTGACTTCCAGAAGGAGTATGTTATGTGTCTTCTAGATATCACCACTGAGATGTTCACCAACACAATAACTGCATTATGTTCAGAGCTACAAAATATTGCCGCCTCTCTCTTAGGTTCATTACTTAATAAAAGTCATCTGTTGACCCGTTTACAAAACCACAAATCAAGGAGTCACGCTGAATGACTGTTTTTCTCTCTCTATGTAGTTCATTGAAAAGCCCATTTAATTTTGCCTCCAGATGTACTTGAGCCACTGTTACTCCACATTTCTACCATTACGATTCCCAGCTATAAGCCGCCATCTACTCTTGTCTAGACTATTTTAGTGGTGTTACTGGTATCCCATGGGGCCTACCCACATCTTTTCTTAGAACCAACTTACCCCCTCTCTTTTTTAACAGCCAGAGAGATAGAGAGCTCTGAATGGAAAATATTGTAACCTTTTTGTTGCTAAATTGATTTTGTCCCACTTCATGCTCTAACAACTCTTGTATACATTGTTTTTTAAGTGTTCACACACAACTCTACCTACCTCAAGCCATTTGCACATTCTCTTGCCTGTGCTTCAAGGACACCCTTACACACACACACACACACAGACACACATACACACACACACATACACACACACACCCCTCCATCACTACCTCCATTGCCTACTGATTTTTATTATCACAGCTCAAATACCATTTCTTCATAGAAATCTCCCTTGATACCCCAGATAAAATTAGTCTGCTATAATTGGATTTCACTCTGTTCCATAAGTGGTTCCCATAAAACTTGGTTTAATAGCTAAGTATGTATGGATCTGATGATACATCTTCTTGAAAAACAGTAACTTCAGTTAAACCAGTGTTCTCTAAGTACCTACTATGTGCCAGACCTTGTGTGTTGCTCACAAACTATCTAAGAAGGCAGTCATAGTTTTAGAAACAAGTAAAATTATACTTTCAAGAAAAAATATAACCTTTATTTCAATTGAACTAATGTTTATCGAGTATGTCATATGCAAACAAAAAGGAAATACATATACTCTGCAGTGGAGCAATCCATGGACTAGCAGGTGAAACAACTATATTAAAAGTAATTGCAGGCCAGCGCCGTGGCTCACTAGGCTAATGCTCCACCTGTGGCGCCGGCACCCCGAGGTCTAGTCCCAGTAGGGGTGCCGGATTCTGTCCCAGTTGTTCCTCTTCCAGTCCAGCTCTCTGCTGAGGCCTGGGAAGGTAGTGGAGGATGGCCTAGGTCCTTGGGCCCTGCACCCACATGGGAGACCAGGAAGAAGCACCTGGCTCCTGGCTTCGGATCAGCACAATGCATTGGCCGCAACGCGCCGGCCGTAGCGGCCACTTGGTGGGTGAACCAATGGAAAAAGGAAGACCTTTCTCTCTGTCTCTCTCTCTCTCTCTCTCTCTCTCTCTCTCACTGTCTAACTCTGCCTGTCAAAAAAAATAATTACAATATAATGAGCTATATATAAAATGCATATATTTAGAAACCTATTTGATGAGGAAAACTTGGGAGCACATCTGATAAATATCTTAAAATAAATACCCCCAAATACATAGGAAATCTCATTCCTAAATCTGTGATGTCATAGAAAATACTTGTGTCCCTCAGGCAAGAAAATGAAGTTTAGTCTGTGGAAATTTCCAAGGGACTTATACAAAATCACACATTTGCTTTTCTTGGTTGCTAGAATACATCTGAACTAATCATGCCCCAACCACCTCACTCTTCCTAGCTTTTCATTGTTTCAGATGACTGAAAAGATTTATTGAGACCTTACGGCTGTTCACTCCCTAATAAAGTTCTCCTTCAGTCATCCTGCTAATTTGGTTGACTGGTCTATTTTTAAAAATTAGCAGTTTTCAGAAACAGCCTCCAGTATTGTGGCTGTGAAAAATCTGTTGAGAAGAAATAAAAGGCTAAAACAAAATCTAATACTGTAAGCAAGTATAAATTTTTGGAATGATACACGAGCCTGTGTTGTGCCAGTTGGGTCCCTGAGGCAGGAAAGAAAGCAATCTGGTTTTCTGAAACATTCAAATTTCTCACCTAAGCTCAGCTAAGAATACATCATTATAGAAGCAAAGTGGAAAGTCACCATTTTATCCTTTAATTTACAGTGTCAGTGGGAACAGCACAACACAGAATCCAGAGTTCAAAGAGACAAAGAGATCTGGCTTATGGTGGATATAAACTTAATTTCTTTGAACCAGGAGTCTAGGTCCTGCTGTGTGGATTTAACGATAGGCATTCTAGGCTTCTTTTAATGGGCCCTTTGCAAATTTCAGAAATATGATAAAATAGTCTCTTAAAAGAAACTGTTAAATAGCCACTTGGTAAAAGCTGATCCAAAAAAAGATTTCTGTTGGATCATCAAATATTTTCTTTGTTTTAAGACAGAACAACTTCTTTAGATTGTCCTCCAATTAATACAAAAGGTCATTTCCATTTTCTACCTCAGTCTCGATATTAATCTCTCCATTTCTGTCTAAATCCTATTAAGTGAGAGAGCAAAAGCTTAACTTTATCATCTTAATGCCAAGATCTCAGCACGTCTTTATCTAGATATAAACAAGGATATATGTCTTTCAGAAGGCTGTGTCCTCATGGTGACACAGAAAAGGGCTTGCACATTACTTATCACAATTTCACAAAACAGTTTGGTAAGCACTTTTTGCTATATGGTGTTTCCCCAATCTTTAATATAATTCATATTTCCTCAACCTGATAAGCAAGAAAGCTTAGAAATTATTTTGTAATAAAAATTGGAACTTAAGAGTAAGCTGCTTTCAGCAACCAGAATCCCCTTGAACCAAAGGTAGTGAGTGCCCTATGACAGTGAATCTCAAGTCGTGCCATGGGTTAGGTTTACCCCGGGCACCTACTTGCTTTTAGAAACACACATACCTCAAATGCCCTCTACAAAGACATCCTATCAAAATTCTTCTCAGGTAGATGCCTGGCGTGAGTGTTCTGAAACAGCTCCTGGGTGATGCTACCATTTAGACAGACTGAGGACCACTGGTTAGATGCTTGACCCTAGCTCACAACTCTTGTCAGTTAAGCTAGGACCAGTATTCAGGTGAAAGCGAACAGTTTCTGAGACTCAGCTCTGAGAATTCCATGTAGCTCTCGTCCATACACCCCTCAACACACATGTGGCATCCACATTGATTTGCTCAGTCGTTCCACAAAACAGACCCCTTGCTTTAATACTCTACCCACGGCTAAAGTAAAGCATAAAAATTCCAAGTAGGAATGAAACTCAGTAGGAAGAGAATTGTGAGTTAAATTACTGTATTGGCCTAATGTTTACATGGGTTTCACTGAACATTTAGGCAGGTGCCCATTGCACAGCCATACTCTTGGTGACACAATATATCACTGTACCACCAAATCTCCTTATTTCAAAATATATTGAATTTATTATGAGAGAATCCCTGCACTTATATTTCCTTCCCAAAAAGTACTGTTCCTGCCATTAAATTGGAATATATTGTAATTCGTGTGTGTGTGTGTGTGTGTGTGTGTGTACATGTGCATGTGCATGTGTTTACCTAGTACCTGGGTTTGGGTGTATATGTATGTGCATTTGTGTGTATTCAGTCTGGCAGTCCAGTAGCCCACATTGTCCTCTCATATGAAGACACAGAAAATGATAAAAAAAAAAAAAAGAGTACTGTCTACTGTCAGCATGTACTGATCACAACCTATAGGCAGAATCTTAATTAATTTTAATTATACTAATAATCAGGCTCTTGGAACCAGATTAGGAAAACTAAAAATAGTTGGCCTAAATAAACTTCCTTCCTACTTCCTGACCAAAGAAAGTACAGGTTTATTTTTATTTTCCTTTTTCTGCTTTCTTTACCCTTACAATTGGATTACGGATAGAAAACAACATTTATTATTTTAAAATAATCAAAACTAAACAAACAAAAAAGAGAGTTGGAGCCAGTGCTGTGGCATGGCAGGTTAAGCCACCACCTTTGATGCCATAGTGTGTGTCCTGCATGTTCCACTTCTAATCCAGCTCCCTGCTCATGGTCTAGGAAAAGCAATGGGAGATGGCCCAGGTGTTTAGGCCCCTGCCACCCATGTTGGAGACCAGGAAGGAGCTCCTGACTCCTGGCTTCAGCCTGGCCTGCCCTGGCCATTTTGGGGAGTGAATGAGCAGATGGAAGATTTCTCTCTCTCTCTTTCTCTCTCTCTCAATTCTGCCCTTCAAATATATAAACAAATCTTAAAACTAATGAGCAATCAAGATTTTCTGTAATGCTTCCCAATCTGAGTCCTGACTTTTCCAGATTTCTTCAATGTGGCTTTAAAGAATTTTCAGGTTCAAAATCTTAGTAATTTTAAAAACCTATGACAAGGTCCAGTGCCGCGGCTCACTAGGCTAATCCTCCACCTGCGGCACCGGCACATTGGGTTCTAGTCACAGTTGGGGCGCTAGATTCTGTCCCAATTGCTCCTCTTCCAGTCCAGCTCTCTGCGGTGGCCCGGGAGTGCAGTGGAGGATGGCCCAAGTGCTTGGGCCCTGCACCTGCATGGGAGACCAGGAGGAAGCACCTGGCTCCTGGCTTCAGATCGGCACAGCACGCCAGCCATAGTGCCCATTTGGGGGGTGAACCAACGGAAGAAAGACCTCTCTCTCTCTCTCTCTCTCTCTCACTGTCTAACTCTGCCTGTCCAAAAAAAAAAAAAACTATGACAAAAGCAATCTACATCACTGTTCTTATGAGAACTATACATGGTAAATCCAGACAAGGTTTTTAGTTAGTGCCTAACGTAGAATATTGACTCCACGATTAATTATTAAAACTGCATTGGAAGAGAGATATTTTTGTAAGCTGACATTATACCCATCTTATTTGAGCATCTATTCAGAGATTCTAAATTGTGAAAAACAGGTGAGGAATTTCTAAGTAAGAACCCACTGCCACCTGTGGACAGAGGTTCTACGGAAGAGGCGTGTGCTGGCAGAAAGATGTTCAGCATCTATTTACAGAAATAATAGAAGTGGGCCTTGATAGGAGGTACAGGAGAAAGGATGAGCCTGGTAATGGTGCCTGTTGGAAGAGCAAGTTCCATGGATATTTCATGAGTTCAGCTTCAGGTAACTGTTTCAATGATCACATCTCAAGACTGCGGGAGAATGCTCGATGCTGCTAGTCAAGAGCCTTTTCAGCAGAAGGGTGCGCATGTATCTGGAGTGGAGGAAATGGGGGAGAGGAGACTGCAATGGAGAGAGGAGGTGGGAGCAAAGAGAGACCCTCAGGAAGCAAGTAGACAGAAAAGCAAAATCTGTAATCTTGTTTCTTGATTATTGTGGAGCCCAGGTAGATTTTCACGATCTGAATTTAGGAAAGAGGTAGAAAATGAATGAATATAAATTTCCTTAAAACCACATAGAAGTAAGGAAGAGAACATGACTGCTGGGAGTAATTGGTTCTGAAAAATATTATACTGCAGGAATCAGACATTTGGTATGTCATTTGACACCCATAAAATCACGATTTCCATGTAATGTCACATGGGATTTATAAGAGAATAAAATGAAACATTGATATTTTCATAACATAATTATTACAATTACAATTACTAACAATGGGACAGGTATTTCTTTTAATGCTATCAAAAATAAAATTATCAATAATAATGATTATGTCTCTGAAATACATTTAAACTCACGAGATTGTCTCCTGACACCGTCACACTTCCCAATCATAGCAAATGCAGTTCCGGTGCCTGGCACTTGAGCTGGTGTCAGATGTAACTGAGAGGTGACATGCAAGTAGACAGCAAAGCAAAATCTGTAAACTCGTTTCTTGATTATTATGGAGACTGGGTACATTTTCATGATGTGAATTTAGGAAAGAGATTACAAAAGCTGAACTCAGCTGTCCACAGCAGTAGCATGGGCTGTGCTTCGCTGTGTGGAACGTTACCAGCACTGCCAAGGCAGTTCTCTGTGTAGATCCTTAGCTGTGTTCTATAGATGATGTCACTGTGGCTCAGCAAGGTTATGCTATTTACCCAGAGATAAGAGTACAAAGCCAAAGCCCTTGTCTGTGGCCAGGACACTTCAGCATTTCCCAGCAAGTGACCTGCACGCTTGCATTCTCTCTGAAATCCATGGTTTTCTTTTGAATAACACAGACACAAACATGTACATCATGGTGCTATTTTGAAGACTGAATGAGGAAAGCAAAGTGAATGTAGGTTAAACATTTCACTATGCTATTGGTTCTGTCTGTGATGACACATGGGAATCTGCATGTTCCCAAAGATTCACAAATGATGGTTAATTTTCAGTCACCATTTGGAAACGCTATTTAAACAGAATCTAGAATGAGCCATTCGATGTCACCGACTCCTAGATTTCTATTCATACAGCATTCCCATTTTTAGTTATCAATATGAATGCCAGCCCCCATTTCAGGCGGTTCCCTCTTTGGAGGTATCGAGCTTTGAGTTGCCAAGCTATTCTAATTAAAGTCTACATAGAAAAATAGAATCCCTCTATGCACAAATCCTGGCATGGGCTAGCCCAGCACAGCTGCTCCCTGCAGGAAGAGTAATGGGTACTGGTGGACCAGCAGCCACTCCTAGGAGCTTTGTGCATTGGTGAATCACCTGCCAGAGATATGGCTGCTGGAAAATTCAGTGTAGACATCCTGCAGATAGCAGAAGGGCAGGGGGCGGTTCCGAATGTCTTCCTTATACTGTCTTAAAAAAAAATCACCAAGTTCATGAAATGCTAAATGTGGAAAAAGAGTGAAGGGGCGGATCCTCTCATCTGGGCCTGACATATGCAGCAGGGTTGAAATTCTACACACTCCAAATCTGTACCTTCTTTCTGTGCTGTGAGTGATCTAAATGTCTTCTTGAGTCTTGCCATTCTGGCTGGTAGAAAAATAAGGTATGATTCTCAAGCTTTTTTTCTTTTTCGAAATATTCCAAAAGAGTCTCAAGAGAAGATGCACTCTTTTCAAATCTGAAACCCCACTCGGAACTGTCTTCTCTTTTCTTCCTCTTTCATCAGGGTACTTTTTCTTGTCAGATTAGAGGAGGCTCCCCTCTCCTTGGGCTACCTTATGTTGTGGCATGGTAGGTCTTACTTTTTCCCTGGGCGTCTGGCATTGATACCAGAACTTTTCTGATCCCACTTGGTTTTTTTATGTTCCAGGTTAACACTTCTCATTACTGAAATAATCCACTAGGGAGGACAGTGTCATATCCATGCTAACCACCCTGTTTAATGGACTCTCGCTTTTTTCCCAGACTCAAACCTCTACCCCAGTGCTTTGGGATGCCCTGACTTTATGCTTATTCCACTCTCTGCAGAGGTAGTACCATGGCTGTCCTTGGCCCTCAATAAACCTATTTTGCCTGTGTGCCTTGAGATCATGAAAGATTTGGGGACTATTTTATTCCCTAGGTTTCAAGATAGAATACCAGTAAATTCAGTTGTCCTCTGTTATCCACGTGTGCTGGATCCTTTTTGTTTTTAGGTAGCATCCAATAAGGCATCCCATGCCAGCCCTCATTGCACATTGATGAGTCCTTCAAATATTTCTAAACTGCCGTCCTGTGGTCTCAGGGCCCTGCTGAATAAGAGACTTCACTCAGCATCTTGCACTCAATGTGGAATATACTTTGGGTAGAAAGAAGCAAATCCTTTATAATGGGCCCATCCCTAACTTATTTGTTCAATTTTTACCACTTTATTGGCTTGACCACAAATGGAGACCTTGGTATGTGACCTCTGATTTCACATCTCTGCCATAACCACTTTCTGGCACTAGTTTACTTTGCTTTTCTGTATGATGAGAATCCCCCACTGAATTTCATTGCCTTCTCAAAAAGTGACATTTGCCCTTCTTCCTGTCTTAGGGTCATAACACTGAAAGGGTTGAATGTGAACTTACTTTATTAACCAGTTTATTGCTGTCTAAGAGATTTTTTCTTTTTTTATTAGAGTTGATGCAAGAATCTACAGGAAGCAGTTTTTTAGAGAGGTCAGAAATAAAGCTTCTGACCAATCCTTCAACTTATTCCAAGAAGGAAGAGCACACAGTCTGCCTAAAAAGCAGTCTTATAGATGACACATCAGTTGATGCCTGGGTTTTGTCATTGTTGCTTCCTCCATAAAGCTCTGTGCTGAGTACAAGAATCCACCATTTAAGATGGGATACAGTTGAAACAAGACTCACTTGTCTTCCTTTAGACTCCATGACAGGCGGGAAGTAGTTCTCTCTGGAAGAATCCATTATACTCATGCTTCATTACTGGCTCTTCTAACAAAATGATACATTTTATTGCCTTGTTTACTAAGTCTTCCTATTCCGGTGCACACTGCTAGCACTTTTAAATTTGGCTTTCTATCAAAACAAAACTGCTTATTTTAGTGATTTTACTATTTATTTTTCTTTCAGAGTGTTTTATCCCAAGTTGAATAATAATCTTGGACATATAAACTCTCCTAACCTTTATAAGTCAAGTGTGCTTGTTTCACATTAGGCTCAGCTATAAGACATTTCTCTCTAACTCCTCTCACTTGTTAAAAAATATGGAAAAGGTTACTTTATATACCATACAACAATGGTTAATTATTCTGTGATTCCTTAAAATTCTGACTAATACTCGCATTGACAAACAGTTATGGCGTATGTCAGTATTGAGGGAAAATTTGAAATCTGTATACATTGGACTGTCAGGTAGGTGATAGTCTAGTGGCTGAGAGGAGCTTTGGAACCAGATGATTGGGATTCATGTCTCAGCATTGCCTCTGTTTGGTCCTGGTCCTGGACACATTAAGAACGTCTATAAAGTTGTCATCTCCCAACTGCTGATCCTGTGAGTGTTTGTCACTTGGCAGAGCTGAATGAAGACTGTATGAGATAAATACATAAGGAACGGGATTTGGCATAAGACCTCTCTAGAAAGAGTGAATGTGTGATCCACTAGTTTGCCAGGTATTATTTGCAATATGATATCAGCCTTACCTTGTAAATCAACCATAGCAACTCAAAGTGATGGGACATTTTGGTCATGCTCACTTCTGTTAAGGGTCACAAGGGACCTAAGAATAGATTCCATAAGAAAAAGGTGTATTTGATCCAGGACTACATGGTTTCTTACAATGTCTCTTGAAATAGATCCATTGTTTGATAAACAGTGCCTCCTATACATGAATTTGACCTCATCTTCCACTTCATAAGCAGAGTCCATGAATCAGCCTCTTTTAAGAAATCTGAACTCGGTGCTAGGAAAATAATAGAAGGCATAAAAGTAAATGAAGCTATAAGTAAGTTGCTACCTAACTTTACAGTACATGTGAAGTCAAATTTATTTCTTAGTCTACAGACAAATTATTAAAATACATTTTTTTCTTTCTTAGCTTTGATACAGAGCTATGTCTGTGCTTTAGTATGATGTGCATTTTGCTGGTTTATTTCCATAGTTAGTATCTGAAGCTATGATGGATTTTGCCTGGAACAATATTTCAAGCCTGAGTTTGCTAAAGAGGAACAAATTGATTCCTTTTTTGTGGTGAAATTTGAGAATCATTTTTCTCTCCATTTCTTTTTCAAAGGTGTATATAATTAGTTTTCTTTGTATTGGTGTATTTGC
This sequence comes from Sylvilagus floridanus, assembly GCA_949820135.1. Taxonomy (NCBI): domain Eukaryota; kingdom Metazoa; phylum Chordata; class Mammalia; order Lagomorpha; family Leporidae; genus Sylvilagus; species Sylvilagus floridanus. Next base: position 27,141,766 of record OX463236.1, on the reverse strand, counting down.
ACATTTTTCTTCTTCCTTATGCTCTTCTCTGCTATGTTTACATTTATAAAATGAGTGCAGACTGAGCATATAAAGGATGAAAAATAGCAATTTCTTGGTTCACCCCTCCATCTAGCTTACCAGACATGCAGTATGCCCTAATCACTCTCTCCCTATCCACGGAACCCTTTACCACCCAGCACAGCTATAAGTACATAGGGTATTTGAACATGAAAATGAACCTATGAGTCCCACAAACACAACATGCATGCACGCTTTTGTAGCCGCAGTCACAGATACATGATAGCTGCCTGAGACAATGTTTTTCATCATTCATTTATTCATTCGTTCAAAGACTATTTTTTAAAGAATTTACTACATTAGGAACTGTGGTGTGTGGTGAAGAGATCGTTGACATAAACACATCAATTCTGCCTTCATGGGGAATCCCATTGCCAGTGTCACATACTGAATTTGCAGCAAACCATTTCTGAACATTTCGATTATGCTGCAGAAATGGTCCATTCTGAAGTTCCATTGTAGAGTTTTCTTTGTAAGCAACTCTATTTGGATTCTCCCATTGTCACTTGGCATAGTAAAAATACTCTCTGAACGCACTACAAAGTATCCAAATCTAGACTGCACCAGTCAGTAAAGTGGCATTGTTCTTGTAGATGTCTTGGAAGCACATGAATCCTGGCATGGATCCTGTAGCCCTGCCAGACCCTATTTGCTCCTGGCTTGTGGGGGATAAGCACATTGACCTCCCATCATTTCAACTGCTATATCTTCATTTTTATTTTTAATTCCCTCTTATATTTCAACATCTTTCTTCTTCTTTCCTCTCTCCCCTAAGGCTTTCCTCATTCCAGTTCTCCATTTTTTGTAACTTGCTAATTTTATTTTAGAAATAAGGAGATGTCCAAAAATAGAACCTCAGTTCTCTATACAAGATTTATCTTAGGTGTATCAATAATTGACCATAATTTTTTAAAAGCGAATAAGAAAATATCTCTTAGATCTGATATGGAAAGGACACATAATTAAAATTGTATGCAGTTACAATGCTTACTAACTGTAACAAAGAAATAAAGATTAAACTCTGGTGTTGGTTGGCATTGTGGTTAAATTGCCTCTTGAGACACCTGCATTGCATATTGGAGTGCCTCAGTTTGAGTTCCCTCTCTCCTTCCAGTCCAGCTTCCTGCTGATGTACACCCTGGTAAGCAGCAGATGGTGGCTCAAGTATTTGGGTCCCTGCCACCCATATAGGACACCTACATGTGGTTCCAGGCTCATGTCTTTGGCCTGTCCTACCCACAGCTGTTGTGGGCATTTGGGGACTGAACCAGCTGATGAAAGCTCTCTCTTGGGCTAACTCTATTTCTGCCTGTTGCTTTATCTACCTTTCAAATAAAATGCACATGAATTAGTTAATAAATTAAACCCTAATAATTAACATATTCTTAAAATTTTAAAACAAGTACTCTTAAAATTTAATTTGCCAAAGACATAAAATGTCCAAATTTAGTTTCTATAACATCATTGGTCTCAAGGATAAAGATTTCTATTTATTACCCACAAGTGGAAGAAAGAATTTATAATTTCTCCACTTTCCAAGAGACTTACTGTCCTTAGAAAGAAGTTTATCTGTTTGTGTTTCAAAAATCGTTAGGATCAATTTAGTTTTTAAATGTTGACATATTTGAAAAGCAGAACAGAAGCATAGGGAAGAAGAGAGAGATGGAGGTATCTCCCATCCGTCTTTACTCCCAAAATGACTGCAAGAACTGGGGCTGGGCCAGGGCAATGCTAAGGGCCAGTTTCTTGGGCCATCCTCCATTTCTTTCCCAGGTACATTAGCATGGGATTGGATTAGACGAAGAGCATTAAGGACATGAATCTGCTTTCTAATATGGGATGCTAGCCTTGCATGCAGCAGCTTAGCCCACAGCGTCACAACACTGGCCAGCCCCTAATGATCAATTTAATTCATGTTTTACACTTAAAGTTTATATAGTATATTTAAATGAAAAATGCTTTAACTGCATTTCCTGCACATCATGTTAGAATACACTGTTCCTTTTGGAGAATATTAGAAGGGACAAAGTGTTTTCCTGGCATTTGTAATATTACCTCTGGTCAATAAAAAAATCTCCAAGGGAAAGGTTTTCATTGTCAGGTGCACCTGATGAATAAAAAAAAAAATCCCAGACTGGCATTTTAAGCTTGTCATAGTTTTCTCAAGTATTCTTTGATATAGAGAGTGGTTTTCAGAGCAAATCCATCAGTATTTCCCAGGGTCTTACTCTGTTTGCTTTACCTTTCTGTTTCATAAGACAATGCCATTTTACTGTTTGGATTATAGGCTAGAATCTGTCAATATTTTATATAAATTTTTATCAGAGAAGATCTTTCTTCCTGTGTTATTGTTCACATATGCCCTGTTGTTTGCAGAGGCTTCGCATTGCAATTCTGCCCCCCAGGGCCTGCACTGTGCCATTCAGACAAAATTCAGCCAACCAGGACATCTTGATGAACCTTGCACTAACCATTTTGGATCTCTGAGAACACTATTTAGACCATTAACGTGCACAAATGGACAGGGTCAGCTGGGCACATTAACATTCCAACCCACTAGTATAACAGTGCCAAAGCTCTGTTAACATGTGCAATGAATTTTAATTATTTACTAGTTTGAGAGAGGGAGAAAGACAAAGATCTTCCATCTGCTGGTTCACTCCTCATGTGGCTGTGTGGCCATGACAGGTAGGGCTAGGCCACGATCAAGCCTGGGTGCCAAAAACTCAATCCAGCTCTCTCCAATAGGTGCCAAGTACACCATTTCTTGAGTTGTTACCACTGTGACATGCTATGTATGCATATGGAGGAAGATGGAAAGAGTGAAGCTGGAACTCAAATTCAGACACGGGGGTAGGTGATGCAGGGGTCCCAAGTGGCATCTTAACTTCGCATCTCAAAGTATGCACCTTTAAAAAATTATTTGAGAGGCAGAGAGAGACAGAGACCGCCAGGTAAAGAGCTCAGTGAATTGTGAATAGACTAGTAAAAGGTGACAGCAAATATATATATATATATATTTGCATGTGAAACAATTATAAAAATTTACGACAAGAAAATATGTAAGAATAGTTTGTCCATATCTATAATATGCTTAAAAAATTAACTCCAGTGAAAAGATGTTGACTTTTTAAATTAAAAAAAGTGAGGATTCTTGTTGGCTACAAGAGTAATTTTTCACTCCATTGCCACTGTGACTCTTCATAATAGTTATAACACAGTTATCTAATATTTGACACATGCCTATATTTCTCATGCTTTTAATATATGATATATTTTAATCTAATATTTCAAGACTAAACATTTTGTGACAGCATCCTTCTGTGTGATCGTATAATTGTCCTTGGTTCCATTTTGTGTAACAGTGATTTACATGATTTGGTAGGTCTGATAAACTCTTAGTGATTGAGTTGGTTTTCTTCTTACATTAAAGTTTGAGACATAAAAACAGATTTGTGTTAACAGTCTCTGCTAAGTTCTCAGAGCTGTATATTTTAGTGTGAATATTATAAAAATGATCACAAAACCAAGTATGTTGACTGTATTCAACTAGATGTTTTATGTCTGCCAACTCTTTTTGACTATACTACTAAGCTGTTAGAAGAATGAAATCCTATCCTTTGCAACAAAGTGGATGCCACTGGAGACCATTATGCCTAGTTAAATATGCCTGACCCCCCAAAAAATATTATATTTTCTCTGATGTGTATTAGCATATAGAGAACAAAAAAAGTCAGAATGTATAAGAGTGAACCTGATATCTTATTTGATTATTGTTTATAGCCCTTGTCTGTGGAACAGTGGTCTTTCTACTTCTTAGTTGTAGAACACTGTGGTTAGTGGTGCATTAAGCCTGTGATTATAAATAAATTAAAAGTATGTGATTGCAAAAATTCAAAGGCAAAAAGAGAAAGGAAGGGAAGGAAGGAAGGATGGATGGAACAAGAGAAGAAGGAATGGAGGGAGAGAAGTATGGTTATGTTCTTCATGTTGTATCTATGAAATACATGAAATCAGTTCTCTTTATACTAATAAAGAGGGAAAAAATGAAGAAAAGATTCCATAAAACCAAATTAGCAAGTATCTGTCTTCGATGTTTGTGTATTTGCACTTTCATTGCTTAGATCTAAAATGGACCAAATACAATGGAATTGTCTATTCTGATATGGTGCAATATATGCTATGATAAAAGAGGGCCAGCTGCAATGGCCAGAACTGGAATATGATGACTTATGATCTTAAGTGAAACAGTAGCATGAAAGGGACAGGAGTAGTAAATGATTATCAAGAGAAAAAAAATCAAGAAGAATGTTCCACTCAAAGGGATAACATATATGATGACGAGGAGTCTGGAGAAAGATCATATTTAAGATTCTGAACAAGTGTTTGACTTTATCATAAAGTTGTTGTAGGTGAGACAAATGACAAAACTGAAGGTTAAGTAGGCTCAAATTAGAAGGCCTTCACTGATGGTAAGGCATTCTGGACTTTATGCGAAGAGCAATGGAGGATTTCTAAAGACCTGGAATTGAATCAATGATCCCTCTGGAGAAGGGAGGGAGACAAGAATGACACAGTGTCTAGTAGTTTGTTGTTTAGTGAGGTAATCGAGTTACGACATGTTTTCTGAACTATGTAGAAGCACTGTTTATGGATTCTCAGTCACAAACAGGAAATAAAAATTAACTTAAAACTTTATTTCCTCAATTCTGGACTATGGAAAATCACATAGGCTCAATTGCTACCCTCCATTCCTGTTGATTCTCTACTGCAAAACAGGGAATTGAGATTTTGTCATGTTTCAGTTCTAAGGAAATAGGTATATGTGGATAGCTGCCGATGAGATAAGAACAAGGGAGATGTTCAGTGTTGGATTTTTAAAAATTATTTATTTCTTCATTTGAAAAGCAGACTTACAGAGAAAAGGATATACACACACACACACACACACGTAGAGAGAGAAGAAAAGGAAGAGAAGTATCTTCCATTTGCTGGTTCAATCCCCAATGTCTGCAACTGCCTGGCCAGGCCCAAGCTGTAGCCCCTGCTCAGAAGCTTTATCCAGATCTCTCACGTGGGAGCAGGGACCGAAACACGTGGTCCATCTTCTGCTGATTTCCCAGGCACACTGGCCGGGAGCTAGGTCTTAAATGGAGCAGCTGGAACACTACTTGGCACCCCTGTGAGAAGCTGGTGTCACAGGTTGTAGCTTTACTCATTATGCCACAAACTTGGCCCCTGGTTAGATTTTTATAAAGGATCTGAATACCAGATGTGGACCACACATCTCTGGATGATCTCTGGGACATTTCTAGGACTCCAAAGTCAAATACAATTTTATAATATGAGGTACTATTATATTTTTCCACTGTGTAGACCTTTTTACTTTTGGTAAAAGCAGTAGGGAAGAAAACTCCTGGCAGTTTGTCAATAAAAACTAATAGTAATTGTATTCTTCACTACAAATAAATAAATGCCATTTTGGTTAACTATGTAAACTACTAATTTAACAATCTTTTCAGTGTCCAAGGGGAATGAAGATACACACAAGTAACTTGTGCTGAATACAGCCTATCTCTAGGACAAGAATGAAAATATTACATGCATCATAGTTTGAGTTGAGAGTTGAACTAGCCAGTGTAATTATGGAGGGCCATTATTATTTGAATGAAGAAGTAACAGACAAACCATGCTTATTCAGATTTGAGTATTTGATGGACATCTCAATATTAACTAAAGTGAGCCTGTCTCTTCACAGGAAACCACTGAGAGCATTTATCACCAATGATCAAATGCAAGTATTCAGATTAAAATCAGAAAATTAGAAAACAGGTGTTTATTGTATTAGATGCTAATAGAGAGTTTCTTGATGAAATCAGAATGGCATATATTTTTTAAAAGAACCTTTTGATTTACTGTGATGAAATTTTTCAGTGTTTGGAAGATCTGCATAACAGTGAATTAACATGTTCTAAATGTCTATGTATGATCATGCCTGCATGGATGAAATATCTTTTCAAAGTGAAGATTGAGCAAGTGGATTTTAATGTTAGAGTTTATATTCTACTTTGCAGAGTGCTGTGTATTAGTATGCTATGGCTGCTGAAATAAAATAATATGGATTAAGCCACTGCCTGCCACACAGGCATCCCATATGGGCTCTGGTTCAAGTATCGACTGCTCCAACTTCCAATCCAGCTCCTTGCTAATGCACCTGGGAAAACAGCCCACGTACTTGGGCCCCTGCACCCACGTGGGAGACCTGGATGGAGGTCAAGGTTTCTGGACTTGCCCTGGCCCAACCTCAGCCTTTGGCAGCCATTTGGGAAGTTAACCAGCAGATAGAAGTTAGAGTGTGCTCTCTCTCTCTGTCTGTGTATGTGTGTGTGTGTGTAACTAACTATGCCTTTCAAGTAGGATAAAATCAATAAAATAAAAATTCTAAATGGGAAAAAAGAGAAATTTATTTTCTCATGGTTCTGAGAGCTGGAGGTGCAGGAGCAAGATGCTGGCAAGTTCTGTCTCTCTCGAGGTTCTCTGAGGCTCTCATTCGGGTTCACATATACCCACTTTCATTTTGTGTTCTTTTTTCCCTTCTATGCGCTTACCTTGACGTCTCTCTCTTCTTAGAAGGACACCAGTTATGATGGATTAGGGCTCCATCGTCACAATCTCTTTTAACTGTAATTGCATCTTTTTATTCTCCAAAATATTTTTTATTTTTTTATAAAGCTTTTATTTAAAGAATATAAATTTCCAAAGTACAGCTTATGGATTACAATGGCTTCCCTCCCCATAACTTCCCTCCCACCCGCAACCCTCCCCTTTCCCACTCCCATCTTTAATCACTGTATCTCCAGATAAAGTCAGGTTAGGGGATAGGGCTTCAATGTATGAATTTGAGAGGGACACAATTCAGTCTATAACAACCTGATTTCAGATTCTACATTGAAATCCACCTTTATACACCCTGCCATTGCATAGTCTTGGTTTAGTATCAAAGAATAATTTCCATAATTACATGATAAAGCTATTAAATACTGTTTCCTTTTTCAACACATATTTTTGTGAAACCATATTTTGTCCATGTATGTATGTCTACCAAAAGATCATATCAGGAAATTCCATGCAGAAGCAAATATGGTTATACAGCTGTCTTCTATACAGAATATTAAAGAGTCACCAGTATTCTATTTTTGTTTTCATAGACATAGTTATTTATCATAAAAACATTCTACTTGTTTTAATGAGTTATGGATTTTTTATTATAATTAATGAGTCAATAAATTTCTGTATTAATGTCTAACATGAGAAATGTCGATAAATACATACCACATAAACCAAAGCTCTTTGGAGTCTTCCTAAATTTCTGTGTCCAAAGAGTTACTGAGATTAAATACTTTAGCAGCCATAGCTTTAAAACAGCATGGAGCTGTTGCATATTTGGGTTTAGAATTTGTAGTTCTACTGTAGATGATTCATCAAAGTCAAAGTATAAGTAAGAAGAAATCAGTAACTAATAAAGGAACCTGAAAGAATGCCTGTATTGAAGACCAGAAAGAGGAGAATCATTTGTAAAAGAAGAATGACCCTTTTCAGTTATATGATGAGCTTTAGGAACACAGAAATAAAACAAATGTGGTCCATGCCTTCAATTAGCTTAGAGTCCAGTGGAAGATGATACAGAAAAACACCTCACATAAAAGGTCAGGAAAACCAGTCTCAAAGAGGAAGTGGGAAGTAACAGATACTGCAGAGAGTTCAACTAAATAAGAACAGAAAAATATTCCCTGCAGCATCTAGGAGGTTGGTTATAGTGAGCCTGTCAAAAGCCATTAGTGAACTGTACTGGGTTAGGAGTGAGTGTGAAATCCCCGTGGCTTCTGCCTTTTCAGTGTTCAGAAATGAATAATCTCCCAGCCCTCCTCTCAGATTGGAAAGCAGAGTTGTCCAGAGCCTTTAGAAGAATGGAAACTCTGGGTTATGCAGATTGCTTGGACTCATTATTATTTTTTGTTTCCAATTTTGTTTTAAGATTCACATTAACCTGGGTATTGTCTGGCATTTGAATTAGGTACATTGAGAAATATCAGTGACTCCTCACTTAACTTCCCTTTATGTACATCCTGCCCCCGCCCCCATTCCTCCTCCTTATCCCCTACCCCTCTCCCAACTGCCTTTCCTAACTCTCTCTCTCTCTCACTCCCCCTTCCCTCTCCCCCTTTCCCCCTTCCGCACTCGACACACACATATACATACACTTTTTTTAAAAAAGATTTTATTTATTTGAGAGGGAGGAGAGAGAGGTAGAGGTTGAGTGAGAGGGAGAAACAGAGAGAAAGGTCTTCCTTCTGTTGGTTCACTCCCCAATGGCTGCAATGGCCAGAGCTGTGCAGATCAGAAGCTGAGAGCCAGGAGCTTCTTCCTGGTCTCCCATGCAGGTGCAGGGGCCCAAGCACTTGGACCATCTTGTACTGCTTTCCCAGGCCACAGCAGAGAGCTGGATTGGAAGAGTAGCAACCAGGACTAGAACTGGCGCCTATATGGGATGCTGGCACCGCAGGCAGGTTAACCTACTGCCCCACAGCGCTGGCCCCCATACACTCACTCTTACACACAGGCCTATACACACGTAGTCTTCCCTATCCAATTTTTCCTATGACTGTGGATACTATAATGGTGGGGGAGTTATTGCTTAATTTCTGAAAGTCAGGGACTTAGGATGAATCTACTTTTAACCCCACTAAATGTATGCTCATATCTCTTAGCTATGTCTTCTGAATCAATCAGAACATTAATGTTTTCCCTATGACAGAACTTCAAATATTTGAAGGCAGCTCTTACCTTTTCATTGAGTATTTTGTCCCCCAATGCAAATATCACCAGTTACTTCAAGCAATTCTCAGAGGACAAGGTTTTCATTACTTCATCCATCCTAGTAACTCCCCTCAGGACATATCTGAGTGTATTAACATCTCGGCAAAGATTGCCGCAGAATTGCAAACTGTGTTTTCAGGTGTGTTTGCTCTAAGATATTACATTGGGAATATAATACTTCTTGACATGGACTCCGCATTGATTTTCATAACCTAAGAAGATATATCAGCATGGCATAGACAAAGGCTAAGTTTTGAAGAGACATCTGGTAAAATGAGGTACATATTCATACTCTTTATGTGTGTGTATGTACATGTATCTGTATTCACAAACCCCAATTTTAGAAAGTAATTTGAACATAGCTTTTAAGAGAAATTAAGGAATCCTAATTTTTTATGAAATGGCTCTACACCTGATAATTATGAGGACAGTTTTAACACAGGAAAACTGCTCTGCAGCTGCCTTAGCTTGAATACCCTGTGTCTCCATTGGAGAATTATTTGTGTCACCTTTGTGGTTTTATTTATATCCGGCCTTTTCAAGTAGTCCACTGCCTTACGCTCAGACCTATCAGATTCACTGTGTTATTTTAAAGCCTCTCCTGGTCTGTCACCAATTGCAAGGCCAAACCTAGACTCCTAACCTGGCTGGCCTGGCCTCATACACTCTCGCTGTGTTTCCCTCCCTCTTCAGTTGCACAGGATGGATGGGGGCTAATCCCACTGGCAAAGACTTTTCAGAGATAAAGAAAGGGGATTTGGGCAGGGGGAGAAGGGCAATAAACTTTATCTTCTGGAGGCTTCTTCAAACCCTCTACATCCCTTCCCCTCCTTCTAGAGACTGCACAAACCCCACCAGAGATGGTGACCCACGTGGAACGCGACTGCATAGGGAGTCCTTGTTAATACATACTCAGAGGGCACAGTGTCCTCCTGTTGTATTAAAATAGATAAAGAATGGGGCCGTGGCCTTCTCTCTCCCTGTGTGCTGCATGAAATCTGAGTTTTCCTTTAGGAGACTACTCCAGTAGTCTTGTCTGAAGCACTGCTCGTTTCCTATTACAATTGAGTGAAGAGCACACTGTGTGTGCTTGAACTGTGTCAGATGGCTAGATCTGGCCCTGTTGCGCCTTCAAGAAACTTAATGTAATGTGATCCATAGGAACGTGTTCTTTGTTTATAAATCTACCTTAAACTTTGGCTGTTACCTTTGAGTGTAGAAACCACATGTGTCCCTGAAAATCAGCACTACCGCCTGGCATGTAGTTGATGTTCGATAAGTAAGTACTAGACAAAATGGTATTTTCTGTCAAGAAGAAAAAAACCTATCATCCACAAGCAATAGGAGAAGGCTAGTATTTTTCAGCCATCAAAAATAAGCATGCATTTAAAACATAATAAAATATGTACTGTTCCTTTAAGTATCAAAAAATGAACATATATGAATATAGTTTATACAGATAAAACATGAATAAACATAAAATGAAGGAGGTATTAGGATGAGTGATGGGACTTTTTTAATTTAAAAATTTTACTTAATATTTTCAAAAGGAAAGCGCTTCAGAGTCGCATTTCATACTTTTCCCTCACTGTTCACCCACTGCTGAGGGCACAGAACATGCTCTATGTTTGCATGGCCCTACATTTTGTACAGTCCATATTACAGATAATCAATAACCATCTGGCAAATCTGTTTGAAGTTCTTCCTGCCTCAGCCCCTCCACACCCCGACCTGCACCCTAAGGAGGATTATGAAGCCAAATCTCCTGGGGGAAATTTGACTACACCACAGGATGGACCTGTTAGACCTAGGGTGGCAAGTTCTTGTTGATTTTTGCTTTTGGCTTTTTGCTTTCCCTGCCTTTGTTAATCTGTGTATGCCTAGGATTCCAAACAGTTGGAGCACTGCCAGTGGCAAGATTGCATCCATGTGCCAGGATGCTCAAGAATCCTGCCGTCCCTCTGCCTCTACAGCAGGGCTTCAGAGCGCCCAGGTCTGAGCAGAACTCTAGTTCTACAAACCCAACTTCTTCCTCTTCTCTGTTGCCTTTGGCATGCTCTTCAACCTTTTATTCCAGATTTCCCCTCTGCGAATGTTACATGAATTCACTTGCAACAATGCACATTTGCAGCTACCACGAAAGGAGAAATGGTTAAATCAAGAGCTCCTATTCAGGTTGGAGTTTATTGCTTGTTGGCCTTTGGACAGTAGCCTCTTGGGGGGACAGAACCGAGAGAGACCGTCATAGCTCATGGGTCCCAATGTGATGCTTTGACCTAATTAGTTTATTTTCACCACTGAGTAAAAAAGAGCCTAGAGAAAAAAATAGACCTTTCCAGGTGTGAGCTATTTCCCTGAAATAGCATTTCCCACCTGCACCACTCTGTGATCATTGTCCATTAGTAGATGTCAGAGGACGCATTGTCTTCCATCCAGGCTCACAGGACTGGTAGACTTTTTTTTAAAAAAGGAATGTGATACATTTGTAAGGCAGAAAATTATTCCCATCTAATCTGTAGGGGAAAACCATGAATAGTTTATCTTGCAAATGTTTAAATTAGTATGTAAAATATTTTTTTAAAAATAAGCTTAAGAGTAGCTAACTCCCATTTATTCCAGTTTATATTTTAGAAATAGTTTTTCTTTTTTTTTTTTTTTCTGACAGGCAAGGTTAGACAGTGAGAGAGAGACAAAAAGGTCTTCCATTTTTCCGTTGGTTCACCCCTTAATGGCTGCTGCGGCCAGCACGCTGCAGCCTGCGCACCATGCTGATCTGAAGCTAGGAGCCAGGTGCTTCTCCTGGTCTCCCATGTGGATGCAGGACCCAAGCACTTGGGCCATCCTCCATTGCACTCCCAGGCCACAGCTGAGAGCTGGACAGGAAGAGGAGTGACAGGGACAGAATCCCCCGCCCCAGCCAGGACTAGAACCCGATGTGCTGGTGCCGCAGGCGGAGGATTAGCCTATTGAGCCATGGCAACAGCCAGGAAATAGTTTTTCTTAAAAATTATAAAGTAACCAGGTACAGAGTAAGCAACTCATCTCATTTTTATTGAAAAATCAGATAAACCAAAATGCAATGATGGATATAACTAAATATTATTATTACTAAATTGCATATTCATATGATTTAGACTCAGTACAAATGTAGATTTGACATGAATAATAATAGAAGAAAAGCAGAATTTAACATGGGTCTAAACTGCTAAACTGAACCGTAATTCCTTCTGGCAGGCATAACTATTGGATACATGGGAAGCCAGCCTCAATGGAGCCCGTCATCTCTCTGCCCTTTCCCATTCTCCCCTTCCAATGGAATATGCCTGTTTGAGTATCTGGGCAATGAATGTGTTTATGAGCCCTCCTAGCAGAGCTTACCGCACTCTGAAGGCACTGTGTACCGCATAGCCAAGAATTTAGACTCTGCAGCCTTGTGATACCTATTCTGTACTAGGCTCTTTTGTGTTGTTATAATAAAGTATCCAAGAGTGGGTACTTTACAAAGGTAAAGAGGCTCATTTGGCTTATGATCCTGGTGGTTGGAAGGTTCAAATAGCATAATGCAGGCATTCTGATGAAGACCCACATGGCTGTATCACAACACATCGAGAAACAGGGAACCAAGCAAGTGTGGAATGGACCATGCATATAGGGTCTCCCCCACTTTGTAGCTACATGCTGTTACTAGAACTAACTCATTTCCTGAGACGAGCATTAATCTCATTCAAAAACAGTGTCCCTATAGCCTAATTACCTTGCACTAGACCTCGGCATTTAAAATTGTACCACCTCAACACCACCAAACTGGATGCCAAACGTCCAGTGAGGGAACATTTAGATTGACTGTGGTTTAGGCATGGGTTAGATGTTAAGTGTCTGAGCTCCATATTGTACGGACGTGGTCCCCAGTGTCTTGTGTTAATAGTACTCAAAGAATGCAAACTTAATCTAAGTTCAGTGTTTGGAGGTAGGTTCTTTGGGGGGAGGTGATTGGTTGGGATTGAGCTATAAGGGTAGAGCCCCAAATGAGTTTGATCCCCATCTCTCTGCTTGGGACGCCAAACCTTTGGTGCCTTTCTGGCTTGGCCTGAGAACCTCCAAAACTATGAGATAGCTAAGCCTTTTCTTTCCACGAAGTTAGTTTTCGCAGATAGTTTGTTATAGTGGCAAAAAGCTAATATGGAGACTCGCATAAATCATACCCAAACAACAGTGTAATCTAAATAGACTAAAATGTTAGAAAATGAGTCTAAGAGTTAAGTGCAAGGACTGAAATGCTGAACATATCTAGTAACAATTTGGCTAAAGACTTGAGAATTATAATTCTGAAAACCACACAAAATACACACATAGTCAAAAAAGGGAAGATTATGAACCTTTATTTTGCATTTTTAGATTGATAAAATTGTTGCTAATATATATAAAAAGAATATATTCTTTTCAGTAAGAATATTGGCCATTATAGTTGTTGCAAAGCTCTGGAGGAATGTAATAATTGGAATATACCCCAAATAAATGAAGTCAACATAAGCAAGAGTTACTTCTACCCCATGTTTATAGCAGCTCGATTCACAATAGCTAAGATATGGAGTCAACTTAGATGTCCATCAACAGATGACAAACAAAATTTTTATATATAAAATACTGTGTATGCAATTTATGTATACACATACACTATGGAAAACTCCTCAGCCATAAAAAGAATGAAATCCTGTCTTTTGCAACAAAATAAATTCAATTGGAAACTATTATGCTAACTGAAATAAGCCAGACCTGAAAAGACAAATATCATGTTTTCTGTGATTTGTGGTAACCAATAAAAAAGAACAGTGTACATGAAAGGTATTGACGTGTTAGAACTTAATTACTATTTATAGCCATTGTTTGTATGCCTGTTGAACAGTTATCCTTCTATACTTTTAAATTGTTGATTTCTTTATTTATTGGAACATTGTGATTAAGAAAATTAGAAATATATTATTACAAAAATTAAGAAAGAAGGGGAAGAGGAGGGAGTGAGGGACGTATCACTATATTCTTAGAATTTGGTCTATGAACTACTTGAAATCCATTCTCTTTATATTAATAAAAATGGGGAAAAATAGAAAAGAAGCATTAGATAGACTAATAGTCTCACAATTGTAATATATGCAATGATTAAGAAATGAAAGGTAACCTATAAATAAAGTAAGTATGACATGGTAGTTTTAATGAGATAAAGAAAGTGGTAGGTAAATAATTAGGCATATTATGTAAATATGATAATTAGAATGCAATATTAGATTAATAAGTGTTGTTTCATGTGTCAGTCATAGACTTGTAGCAGAGAGAAATATCTGCATTAAGCTCAGGATTTCAAATATGCAAGACACAGTTTCTGTATTTTTCTCTTGCCAAACTTAATTTGTATTCTGGGCCCTGATTCCATCAAGTGGCAGGAGCACAATCTCAATCAGCCCTAACTGACTGTCCTCCAGGACTGTGTCTACAAAATGCCAGGTGGGGGCCATCTGGCCCTCAGTGTTATCAGCTATCCCTGCTGGCACCCACTGAGACTTCCTCCTTCCAGTCTGGTCTGTGGTCACTGGTCCTTGCAGGATGCGGCAGCAGCCCCCTCATCCTCATTCCAAGGACACTCTAGACCTGCTGACTCTCTCACTGCATTTTTGACTAGAGAAATTTTGCTTCCTCTGTACTGCTCCAGAAAAACAAAAACTCTGAGCTGTACTCAGCCCACATAACCACTCAAACTCACCTTTCAAGAGTGCCAATTCTTCTGAGGATTTTGTCATTTTTGCCCAACTTGAGCCTTGCTCTGTGGGTATCAGCAAAGCAAACACTCTATCTCAGAGATGCTAAAAGTACCTAGACTTCGACTTTGCCTGTTGTTTTCTTTCTCTTTCCAATGTATGAAATTTTGCCCTCGAGATGGGGGAAGAAATGGGCAGGAAAACTTCTTTAACCATTGTGCATTCTTCCCAAACTTTGTGGATTTCAAAACTATACATCTACTAGCAGTAGCTCAATCTTAATTCTTTTGTATTCTAATATTCCAAACACTCTGAGACTATAAACATAGAACACCCTAATTAATGTCCAAATTAGGGGAAGGGGCACAACATAAATAAAAACAGTAAGAATCAAAGTCACATTGGTAGTGTATATTAATATTCTAATTTCCTAGAGAGAATTTTCAAGTAACTGGATGAAATTAATACACTTATATGCAGTACAATACTGAATATAGTGCTATTTTGCCTATTTTCATATTGGATACTGAACGATACAGCAAATGTGTTTTTTTAATATTTGAAACTGCATTTTATGCCTATAGTAACTTTTGGAAACAAATTGATGGCATCACATTAGAATGAAGCTCTATGTAGTCAAATTTTGAATGACTGAACAAACGAGGTTCAATTCTACCCATTAATAAATGTTGGAATGCCTCTGGGAATGCATACTTCTTAGATGGTATTCCCAAAAAACCTCTTAGAAGTTGACAGAGCAAGGATTCTGGGTTGTGCTATGCAATGAAGGCAGGGAAGGTTTGTCATTTGTTTTGGTCCCAAGGTTAAGACACATGCTTTGAAAGCCACACAAGCAGCCGCCATGTTTCTTGAGTTGTTGGAAATGGACTAGTTGTGTGTTAGCTTGAGATCAAGTACTTACTTTAGTGCCCGGAATCTCACACATGAATAATAGCAGTAATTGAGAAAAATTCAGTCCATACGTCTTCAGGAGTTGGCCATACTGATGGAGCAATTTCCTGATGCTCTCGTGAAACATCCTTTAGTCACTGGTAAGAATCTTGGTATATCCACTTGATAGTAATGTGTTCATTTTATACAGCCTTAAAGAGAATCACTTCATGTGTTAATTTGAATAATACTTGCTAAAGATAAAGACAATAATTATTTGTAAAAAACTGGATGTATGGATAGGTATATAGATGGATACAGATACACTTTCCAGAAAGAATTCGATAGGCACTAAAATCAGTTTTTTTTGTTATTATAGTGCTGTCATGGTTGTAATAGTAATGAAATCATATGATGTGCACTATAAGAATTGCTTTGTGCTAATTAAGTCTAATATGACTTGAAACCATAAAATCATATTGATTTTATATATATATATAATATCATATATATAAAATCATATATATGTGGGATGAGGAGGGGTAAGGTCTGTCAGGATATCATTCTCTCTGCCTTTATCCCTGTGATATTACAAATCACTTTTGGTTGTGCTCATTCAGCCTGACCCATAGATTGTTCCTGTTCATTCTCAACTAATTTTATATGATTTTTAAAATTATTGATCATGTTGCATTTCTTTAAACAGATTTTTTTAATTATTCAATTGAATATTCATCGGAGTGGGCATTGGGAGCAGTAGTAAAGACCCTGCTGTTGATGGATGAAAACATCCCATATCCGAGTGACTGCATTTGAGTCCTAGCTTCAGTTTGATTTCAGATTCCTGCACATGTGCACTGTGACAGAGCAGATGATTGATGAAGTGAATGTGTCCCTGCCAGTCAAGGTGGAGACTTAAATTGAGGTCTTGGGTCTTGGTTGTGGCCTGGTCTAGCCCCAGCAGTTGTAGGCATTTGAGAACTAAATCAGTGCATGGGCACTCTCTCTCTCTCTCAAATAAATAAAATATTTATAGATATTCTTGTCAGAACTATGTTCTAAATACTTAAATCTTGTTCAGTATGGCTGGATCTTCGTTTAAAAAATCAGCAGTGGAATAACCTGATGCTGCTTTGTATATGGAATATTGTTGGGCTGAGAACATCAAGTCTGCAATTATTTGGAAATAAGTCATATTTTGAAAAACGTTGAATTTTTAATTGGTGTTAAAGGAAAATTAGAGTGCTTTAAAATATGCCATATGTGTCATGTTTAAGAAAATAAAAATAGAATTTACTATAGAATAGTATCGAACCAACTTATTTACACAAAGTGTTTTGTTTAGAAATATTTAGGGGAAATGTCTGGTAATCTTTGAATGTGATTGGTTATAAAATAGCCTCTTCATATTTTTTGTTGTATGCTGTCTTCGTATGTGCTTTTGTTTATCTATTCAAATCTGCACTCAAACTGGTAGCTAGAAGGTCATGAGTAGGATTCATAACCCTAATAATGTTGAATGCACTTCAATCTTAGAAGATTCAGAAGGCAAAGAATATTTAATCATAGTATCTTCATCATTTTGAAACTTGTCAGAATCCTAGAGATGTACTGAGTGTTGACTATAAGGAGTTCCTTTTGATGTCTTACCAAACAAGCCAAACTAAGTTATAACTCAATTCTAAGATTTCTTGAATTATTTCTACTCTTAGTATAGAATAATATTAATCAGGACCTGGTATAGAAAAATAGATTCTTATGCTAGCTCTATGACATTAGTTAGCTCTTCTTAAAGAACAGAAGAAACAAGCATCATAATTTATATTTGCATTTTATGAGAAGAATAACTAGAATATTATGTAGCATAACCTTTGACTTTTCAACAAGACTGCTTACAAAATTAAAGACAGATGGCTGGTGCTTTCAAATGAAGAATGATGGACAATTTAAAAAGGGCAAGAATTTATTTCAATTTCTCTAGATATAAAGTGTGTTTTTCTTTAGATAGTTCTAAGTTATTGAATTCACTTTCCTGTATAGAAAGTGCCTTAGGGAATAAAGGCAGGTATGAGATACTAACAAATTGTTTTAAAGGGAACATAGTTGGCCCAAAATATGTATTAGAACTTCTGTATCTCATTCATTTTCATTCAGTCTAATCTAGAGAGGCACATCCAGAGCTCTTTTACATAACCTCACACCCTACCTGAACCTCTGACAAACCAAATTCCAGTTATATTTGGCTCCTCCTAAAATGAGCCCATAAATATTTTCTGAATTCCAATATCTCTGTGGACCCGGTGAACTTTTATATATTCCTGATCAGCATCAGTCCAAAGTTTCTCTTCTCTGAAAATATCTCTAATTATTCCATCCTTGCAAAATAATCTTAAATATTAAGGGCTATTTTTCATTAATTTACCAAGAATGCTCAAATGCTTATGTACTTTGCCTGTAGTATGTACATTGACTGAGTAGTAGTCAGGAATCTGATTGTTGTTTATTCATCCTACCTACCTATACTGATGGACACATGAAAACAGACTATGCAAGGGCATCTCATATCACATTACAACTTTTTAAAAAATACATTTTCATAAAAGACAAAGTAAATCAAACCAATCTCCTGGCTTTGAAAAGGCTAAACTGTTTATAAGCAAATGGGTAATTTTACATAGATTTTGAAAATGAGCAATATTCTATAAAACTGGAGGCACCTGCATTTGGATCCTGACTCTTCTAGATGTATAAAATCACACAAGTTTTTTTCTTTGTTATGCAGCTTGCTCACATGTGTTATTAAAATATCCTTAAGGCCGGCGCTGCGGCTCAATAGGCTAATCCTCCACCTTGCGGCACCAGCACACCAGGTTCTAGTCCCGGTCGGGGCACCGGATTCTGTCCTGGTTGCCCCTCTTCCAGGCCAGCTCTCTGCTGTGGCCCGGGAGTACAGTGGAGGATGGCCCAAGTGCTTGGGCCCTGCACCCAATGGGAGACCAGGAGAAGCACCTGGCTCCTGCCTTGGGATCAGCGCGATGCGCAGGCCGCTGTGCGCCGGCCGCAGCAGCCATTGGAGGGTGAACAACTGGCAAAAGGAAGACCTTTCTCTCTGTCTCTCTCTCTCTCCCTGTCCACTCTGCCTGTCAAAAATTATATCCTTAAAAACTATTGGAAAAATTATTGTTTAATTTATGGGAAATATGTTTGTGGCGCAAAGTGGGGATTTAAAGTATATATTATTTCAGCAACAAGTGGGCATAATCCTATTTATTTTGTTCTTCAGGATATAACTCTGATTTTGAGACCCATTCATCAAAGTCAGAGATTATTTTTAATGCTAAGAATGAATGGCAGGGTGTACTTTGTATTTTTATTATATATAGACTGAATATAAGATTTACAATAATCTATAAAATAATAAATGTCTTTATAAAATGAAATGTGTATCTAACAGGCAATCAAGAGAAATGAGACATAGCCGGTTCTCTTTTAGCAAACATGTAATTAACCTGTAGGAGATTTTCCTATACCTAGGTAAACAATAACTAATTGCTGTGTGAGTGTAACAAATGGTTAGATATGGGACTAAAATTAATTAGGGGGAATATGACTGTACTTCAGGGAATAAGATTATCAGAAAATAATGTATGTGCTCAAGATTTATGGTTACCCTATTCTCTGCCCATGGCTGTAAATTTCTCTGACACTTTGGCTGTTGTAGGTCTGTATAAATTACCACCACGTTGGCAGCCAGCTGATATTCAGGAAACAGCTTCCTGCTCTTCAACCCATCCTTTTTCCCTTGCTTAACAGATAGCCAGGAAGGCCCATTAGAAGTGCGGACAAGCTCAGTTGTTGATAAAAACTATGACAAACATTTGTATATGTTCCCTGCCTATTGTTGTAGAGACTGAATCACGACAAGTCTTTCCCAGGGTTTATGAAGGAAGTGCAGAAGTTCCAGCACCAGGAGACACTACCAAATTGTCAGCCAACAAATGAGAACCTCTTTGGGTTGTTCTCTATGAAGCCATCCCTTTATAATCATAGAAGTGAATGAAGCTTTATGGTATAGGATCTCAGTCAAGTAGTCCATAAGTCAAATGTAGCCAGAACATATGTTAATATGTTTTGTGTATTCAGTATAGTAAGGGATAGGTAAGAACACTGGATGTGAATGCCTTTGAGACGTGATCTACCTACTTTACCACAGTCTCCTTTATGATCTGGTAGCTTAAAGTTTATGGATTAGACTTTGCAAAAGCAAGCATTGAACAACCTTTCTTCAGTTGATAAAGAAAACAGTAATTTTGGCCTTCACAGAATTGTATAAAATACTAAATAACATGCAACAATAAATGGAGACCTAAAGGTCAACAGGGTGTAAAAGAAAATAGCAAATCTTTTTTAAAGCAATGTAAAATTAACCCAGTGTATATCATGATTTACATAGTTGGATAGCAATGAATTGCTGGCTATGTTTAAATAACCCACACAAAGTGTCTTTATAGACATACATCTGAGAATTCCTCTTTTTTTAAGATTTATTCATTTATTTGAAAGGCAGGGTTACAGAGAGGCAGAGGCAGAGAGAGAGAGAGAGGGAGGTAAGGAAGGGAGGGAGGAAGGTCGGTCCTCCATCCACTGTTTCACTCCACAGATGGCCACAGTGGCCAGAGCTGTACAGATTGGAAGCTGGGAGCCAGGAACTTCTTCCAGGTCTCCCACACAGATGCAGGGGCTTAGGGGGTTGGGCCATCTTCTGCTTTTCCAGGTCATAGCAGAGAGCTGGATTGAAAATGAAGCAGCCGAGACTCAAACTGGCACCCATATGGGATTCTGGCGCTACAGGTGGCAGCTTTATCCACTGTGCCATAGCACCGGCCCAACACAGAACATTTTCAAGAACATTTCTGATTGAATCCAATAGTATGAGCTATACTTGATATCAAGTTTGTTAAAAGTAAATTAAATGTAAAGGAGAAATCTAACATTTATAAATGTTCTCAGAATCATTAATTGCCTACTTAGCTTCATTTCACTGTAGGAAATAGTTACAACACCATGTGTGCATGATATATCTGTGTGTGTATCACTTTCAAGTATTTCTGGGTCACTGGTTGTTGTCATGAGGAACTAAATATTAGAGGTGATAGCAACCCTGACAAGCAATTTGAGGGGTGTAGTCCCAGAGCAGCAGCTCCTGAGTTGTGTGTTGCAGCTACTTGGGCTTGAATGTGCTCCTGAAGTTGTATTAGTTTCTTTCCTAATTCATCCCTCAGGATAGTGTCACTGTGTAAGATTATAGAGCCAGGTTGAAGAAGGCATTCTGCCTTTGAAAGATTCTGTTGGGTTATCCTACACTTCTCAGTTCTTAAGCCCTCTGGGGGAAGAAATGAAAGTTTCACTAGTTAATGATCTCTAAGGAAAAAAGCAGTGCTCATGATACAGTGGATGAGAATATGAGTAAGATATCTGAGTCTCTGCCTCTTCCCCATGGAGAAATCGATATTACCACCATTGCCCTCCTCTTCATTCTCCCTGGCTAAAAATCCCTCCTGGCAGGGCTTCCCACTCTCCGTTTTCCCCACCTGGCCAAGAATGACAAAATCATCTTGAATCCTATCATTCCTTATTCTCAACACTTTTAAAGACTGATGGATCCTATCCTCAATCCTAAAGCTTTTAAAGACTTTCCATTACCTACAATTAAGGAACCCTTATTTGCATGATATTTAATGTCCAGTCTGATAAAGGAGCCAGCATTTTCAATTTCATTTCTCAATGCTTCCTTTCAGAGACTTTTCCCTCCAGCTTTGCTCAACTGGAGTACTTTGGGCATTGTTGAAGAGACAATATTTTGTTGTATGGCCCTAATTGTAGAATTATTAGCCTTCCTGATTTCATTGTGGTAAATGCCAACAGAACACCCTGGTCATTGTGAGAACTCAATTTCTCCACCCATTGCTAAACCCCAGCTGAATATACTCTGTTCTCCTTCAGGATATAGCCTTGAACTTCTCTTGTCTTCTTAATCCTCATTCTTTGTTCCTACTGCTTGCTTAGACTGAAATACTCCTTAATCTTCTTGCCTTTACCCATGATGTCTCAGGGAAGCTACCTTGAGCCCTCGTTCAAAGGATTTCACCTTCCTCCTGAACTCCAAAGGTTATTCATAATTCACTGTGTGCCTACCGCAAGCCAGATGGTTTTGTTAGGTGCTTTATTTGCATCATTTCCGTTTGACATTGCATGTCCTTGATCATGGTGAGTGGTACTGAAATTTGCATACTTCACAAGAAACACACTTCCATACCCCCACTATCTTCCTCTTACCAGAAGGAAAGTTATAGAAGAGATCTAAACTCGCTAATCTTTCTAGACTTTGAACCTTTAGTTGTATCTACCTGAGGTACGAAGCACCTTTCACTCATTTTCATAGAGGAAATATATGGAAATAGTTACTGCCTATAACAGACATGTAGCTCCTTGTAGTCAATACCTGCATCTGATTTATCTTATTTCTTAAAGGCCCCATTAGACTACACTGGGCTCTCAAAAAAAACTTATTTACCCAAAAAATAACACAGGTATTCCAATTGTAAGTACTTATTTTCAAACTCCTGAAAGACTCAAGAGCTAGAAAATCAATATTTCTTGGGGGATACAGGTTAAGTGAGCATGAATTGAAACATTAAAAACTTGGGGCTGGTGTGGTGGCATGGCAGGAGCCCCGGCTTGTGATGCTGGTATCCCATACTGGAGCACCTGTTAAAGTCCTGGCCGCTTCACTTCTGATCTAGCTCCCTACTACTGTGCCTGGGAAAGCAAGAGGAAATGGCCCAAATGCTTGGGGCCCTGTCACCCATGTGGGAGACCCAGGTACCTGGATTTTGCCTGCTGAGTCCTAACCTATGTAGCTATTTGAGGCATAAAAAGGTAAACAAAATTTGTTTTCCTCTCTTGTTCTTTCCCTGTTTTTGTCACTCTGCCTTTCAAATAAACAAAATCTTTTACAAATTAAAGCAATTAAAGCTTAAGATATTTAATGAAGTTCACTTCAGATTTTTAACCAATTTATTATAGCAATGTCAAATTATAACATAAGATGTTTGATGTTTTGAGGATGTTGGGAGGTAATGATTCAAAGTACATAATGGAGAGAAGTTGAACAATTCCTTTTAACATGAATGGAACTCATATGGTAAAATTCACACTTACCTCCATGGAAACATGACCTCAACTGTCACTCGACATGTTACTTATCATGGTGTGTGATTTTCTTCTCTAATTTGAGGCAATTTAATTTTCTGCCCACTTCACAAAGAAATGTCAGGATGAATAACTAGAGCACTGATGTTGAACATCTTTCTTCACACATTGTACTTACAGTAAAATTGATTCTGTTATCCTTGATATCACCAAATGAAGGCAAAAACTGCAGTGTTCTTTAAGAGGTACTCATTTTTGAAAATAAGAATTTGGATACAGATTGTAGTCATACTTACAAGACACCTTATTAGTAGAAATGTGAAATTTAAAAGTCAATTTTAGTAAACCTATAAGAAAAATCATTATTGAAAAAACAACACTATGTTTTGTGCTCCTGTAAACTTTTCAGATGGACTACATATAAATGTTAAGTTTAAATATTTAGATTCTCTCTTTATTTTCATTTTCATAAATCAAATCCAGAATAATAGTTAAAAGGACAGCCTCTGAAGCTACACTGTTCACAGATTGTCTGCATCCATTACCAGCTCTGTCATCTTAAGTGAGTTACATCATATTGCTAGGTGTGAGATTTCTTACTAAGTAAAAGCATTTTTTCTATAATGTTAGAACTAATAAAGTTGAAGAACTTTTAAGAGTGTTTAGCACATGGAAAATGTGAGACAAATGTCTACTCTCAATACTATTATAAGTGTGATAGGTGTTCCACTGAAAGAAAAAAGATAAATTACCAATCTCAACAATGACTTTCCTTGTGTCCTCATTTAACATGTATTTGACATAATTTTTCTTTATTGTATGTTAGAGAAAAGAATACCAATGTAATAATAATGTCACATAATAATTTTAGAGGGCTTGGTTCATGACTACCAATGAATAACAAAGAATGGAACCTATTAACTAATCTGAATGGAACATTTTATCTACCCACCTATCCTTTAATCCAGCTCAGCTTTTCAGTCAAGTTGCTAGGATGGTAAGGACCATTTCTCATTGGATTCTGTGTCCTTATCATCTAACCTTGACTTGGCACTAGTAGTGCTCAGTAAATATTTAATTTACTCATCAATCTTTTTCTAAAATCATTCCACTTTATTTCTGTATATTCCGATCTAGCCAGTGCACCTAACCAGACTTGACTATATTCTGGAAAGTTTTATTTTTTTGTGTTTTTCATGGAGGAGCAGTTTGAGTCTCATCATCTGCAGATGCCTTTATGATAATGGTAGTTCTAGTCCATCCTAATCTTTGCCTGTTCAAATTTCTCCCAGCCTGATATAGTGAAATAGACTGCTTTGAAATAGATTCCATTGCACTGCTTTAGATTCATATTGAATTCTTATCTTCAGTGGGAATATGTGCATCTTCCTAGCAGAGGTAAATTTGAGACTTCTTTTGTAATGTTTCGCAATTGGCCACAACAAATAACTACTCATTAATAACAACTAATACTCATGCTAGTATTTCTTAATTGCCAGATTAATGTCTTTGGCTCAATTTACTTGAATTTTCCTTTTGTTCTGGTGTTTGCATGAAGAAGTTCAAACATTAAAGGAGGGATGACTTGCTGTGTTACAAATGCATACTCACACACATCAAACACACACACGTATTCCATATTTATTACCAAGTGGGGAATGGAATTGAGGCAAGAAGCTAACATCTAACTTAAGAACACTGAATTATGTGGATGTCATATTATTTGGTGTTCTATGGATAATTATAATAATTGTCCTCCCTGAATTGTACCCTATATATAACAGTATACTCTTCTTTTCTCACATTATGGTTGTCACAAATCCCACATTATGTGATACTAATATCTCTTTCTAGAAAAAAATAGTATATGTGTATATATTCATATATACATGCACTAGCTACATACGAAGTGAATATGAATAAATGTTAAAAATTCCTAAGTCTTAAAGTCAATTTAAAAAATGAAAAAATGAGGGCCAGTGTTGTGCAGTAGGTTAAACCACTACTTGCAATGCTTATGTCCTATATGGGCACCAGTTCATCCCAGTTGCTCCACTTCCAATCCAGCTCCCTGCTAATGGTCCCAGAAAAGCAGCAGAAGATGGCCCAAGGGCTTGTGCCCCTGGCCCCATGTGGGAGACTTGGAGGAAGTTCCAGGCTCCTGCCTTGTGTTTCTCCCAGCCCCAGCCATTGTGGCCCTTTGGGGAGTCATCCAGTGGATGGCAGACTTCGCTCTCTCTGTGTCTGTCTCTTTCTGCTTAATTTTGCCTTTCAAATGATTTGATAAATTTTTAAAAAATTAAAAGAACACTGAACGAATACACATTTTCCATATACTCATAGACCATTAAGGCAGTGTCCTGGTACTCTGTTTCTATTCCTGTTAGGAAGGGGAATGAGGGCCGGCGCCATGGCTCAATAGGCTAATCCTCCACCTGCGGCACCGGCACACCGGGTTCTAGTCCTGGTCGGGGTGCCGGATCCTGTCCCGGTTGCCCCTCTTCCAGTCCAGCTCTCTGCTCTGGCCTGGGAGTGCAGTGGAGGATGGCCCAAGTGCTTGGGCCCTGCACTCCATGGGAGACCAGGAGAAGCACCTGGCTCCTGTCTTCAGATCAGCGCAGTGCAGCGACCGCGGAGGCCATTGGAGGGTGAACCAACAGCAAAGGAAGACCTTTCTTTCTGTCTCTCTCTCTCTTTCTCTCACTGTCCACTCCGCCTGTCAAAAATTAAAAAAAGGGAAGGGGAATGAAACAGCAAATCGTTGACGTTTACTGTAAATCTGACAGTTATTATTTATAGAGATCACTAAGATGTAATTGATATAACATCTCAATATTCTAACAGCAGTTTGCAGCTCCCAGGGCTTGATTCACAGAGTTGTAAACCTCAAACAATCTTAGTGAGATTGCAAGTTTTTGTGCAGAGTTAAAGAAACCATGCAGTGTTTTACTATATAAGATTTAACTAAATACTTTATAATAAAAATAGATGACATGAATTACAGGAGAAACTATTTTATCCCTTTTATAGATGAGGAAATTGAAATTCTAAGAGGTTAAATAATTACTCATGATCATTTGGGTTAAAAATAGATAAAGCAGTACTTGTACATGGGAAGTTTGTTCCCAAACCCACACCCTTTTAACTACCATATCAGACTACTTGCGTACGTCACTCGTTTCCTAAATAAGAACCCCCACCACCCACGTCCTTTCTGAGAGCCCATCAGTGTGGTACTCACTTGCTAAGTCTCTGTAAAGGCAAGAATGGATGTGTAACCTAGTCTTAGCCAATGGAATTGCAAGAGATGCCTTTTGGATTTTCAATTTTCTACTCTGGCCAAAATAAATACATAAAATAGAAAGATTTGCTTAAGTAAGTGGTTTTTTTTTTTCCCTAACTTTAGACATTGATGTGTGAGAATGAAATCCTTGTAGCTTCTGTAGCCACATTGTGACTAACAAGCAGGTCCAGAAAACTTACGGAAGAAATCATTCAGAGACCATACAGGCTTTAGCATCTGGACCAATGCTAAATCTACTTTCTTATGAGTATCTCGTTGGTGAGAATAATAGTCTTTATTACTTAATCTACTTTTTGTTTCTTTTTTTTTTTTTTTTTTTTTTTTTTTTTATATACTCTGGTTTCTCTTCAGATCGTATAAATCTTTCGCCTTTTACTTTTTGTTTCATATTGTTACCTACAACTCAAGACCTCTTAACAGTTGAAAATATTAATTTCTAAAATCTGACTTTGCAATTCTCAGATTCTATAATTAAATGTTATTTTTTCCAATAACCAAGATTAATTACCAGCTGAATATTCCTAAACATCTTAAATTCCTTCACATTTTCACGTCATGATTGTATTTGTGAGACTTATTTTTCTATATATGCCTTTTTTTGTCAAAACATGAAATAAGTAAAATAATTATTTTCAAGTTTAGCTTTGTCAAAATCTTTCTTGAAATCAGATCACCATCTTGACTCATAAAGTATTAACTTGGAAAAGTATTCTAAATTTTATTGACACATATAAAACAACCCCTTGACTTTTAAAAATTTGAGTCCATTTGAGTTACCTCTTTGTTTTCTATTATATTCACTATTATACAAATGAAAGCATTTGAATTTAAACAAAGGAAGTATCCCTGTCTTACATTTAAATTGAACTCAATTAAAGTTGTATTAATATGTCATAATTTGTCACATGGACAGCAGCTTCTCCTTCCCTAAACAAGCACACACAGAGAACATATTTTTTTGCTCATTTTTAAAACATTGTGTTTCTAAAACTTCATTATTGCCACAGAACTTGCCAGCCTTTCCGTCACAATATTGAAAATCAGATCAGAATCACTTAGAGATTTTAGATTCTGAAAGAGAGGGCAACACAATCCAGGTTTTGTTTTTATTTTGTTGGTTTTTCTAAAACATTGTTTCATTAGGAATACGTTGTTATTTTAAAGCTAAAAATGTAACTTCATTGTAGTGAACTGTAATATAAACGGTATGTTTTATTAACATAAATAGAAGCAGATACATAATTTCTAAGCCATTATGATAAATTCATCCCTTAGAGGGAATTCCAGTCAAAGGGAGAACAACAAGTTCTTATTTAAACCTGCTGCTCACTCTTCAATTTTTAAAAAGACTTTAGTTATTTATTTTTTGAGAGGTAGAGTTACAGACAGAGAGGGAGAGTCGGAGAAAGGTCTTTCATGTGCTGGTTCACTCCCCAAATAGCCACAAATTCCAGGTCTCCCTCGCTGGTACAGGGGCCCAAACACTTGGGCCATCTTCTACTGCCTTCCCAGGCCATAGCAGAGAGCTGGATGGGAAGTGGAGCAGCCAGGACTCGAACTGGCATCCATATGAGATGGCAGCCACACATGCAGAGGCTTAGCCTATATTGGCACAGCACCAGCTCCTCACTATAATTTACCTGCAGCACCTGACTACAAAGTTAGTAACACTGACTTCAAAGTCAGTTACATCACAGTTTACTGAGCCCATTTCAAATCCAAATCTGTACTGAAAAGTGCTAGTTTAATCTTTGTGTAAATAAAAGCATTGACCAAAGTTCAGAGGCTTAGATATACCACCACAGTCACTCTCTGCAATATGAAGATTTGAAAAGAGAAACAAAATCAGTGGAAACTCAGACACAGAATAATCTGGAAGTTTCAGTTAAACAAGTGTTTGGCTCAAGTATAAAAAGTACCATTCTACCCGTAAATACATAACAGAAGTTTGGTGAAAGCTTACTGATTTGAATTTTGTGGTTTTGTGGGGTATGGAGAAAAGAAGAGTGTGTGTGGGAAGGAAAAGTGCAAAAGGGATAAAGTTGCAGCCGTCCAAGGACTAAGGCTGCACAGAGGATGGAGGGAAGTCCTCTGTGCATTTATGTGGGAAGGTCACCTAACAGCTACTCCCAGACCGGATCTCCAACTCTGTATTCAGCTGCACTGTGCACTCTGGGGTCTGTGCCATATAATCCGATTTAGAAGTACTAGGAGAAGATTAAAAAGAAATGTGATTTGGCTCAGTATCGCCATGAAAACACCTATAGTGGGTCTCATCTCATATATCCACAAAGGAGGGAGGCACCTGTTCCACTCCACAAAAGAGAACAGCGTTGAAGTGAAGGATTCTGATACCACTTCTCCTCAGCCTTCCTTTAAGAGGAGACGGAGGGCCGAGCCTCCTCCTGAGATTGAGGAACCTGGCATCCAGTGGGCCATGCAGCAAGGATCAGCCGAGTTTCCCTTGGCCAAAAGTAGAAAGCAGTCCTCTGCCAGTCTCACATTTACCCTCATTCTGTTTCTCCTGTCAACTTTCCTCCTCTCTCTGTGTGATCTTCAAGCTGAATATTCGCCTCCCTCCCTCTCTTCTCTTGCTTTTGTCTGCCTGTGGTCCAACCAAGATTTCTCCATGGAAGTAGTCCATTTGGGATTTCAGGGAAGAGGCCTGAGTTTTCAAATGCTGTGTGTAGCAATAACAAAGCCATATTGCATCTAGATTTTTACGTGGCTTCCTGGATCTGCTCACCATTATCTGAAATGTACAGGAAAATGGGTCAGCATCTTGACTTCCCCAGTATATAATAAATCAAACCATCCCTTCTTCTTAAAAAAAAAAATAGTATATATACTTGGAAGAATTCTGTGGATAGAGTAGGTATTTTCAGTGAGAAACACCTTTGTTATATAATTCTGTATAGTACAAATGAGAATCAATAAAACCTTTTAGCTTATTTAGATTTTTCTTCTAAACCAAAATAATACAAAATAATAGACATCATTAATGGATATATTTCATAGGACAGTTGCTCTTCTGTGCACTATGTAGTTACTCTATCATTCTTGCCAAGCACCTTCAAACTACAGACTGAAAAACTCCTATTACTCAGTAATACCTGTAGTTTTGCTGTAGATGTCAGGTCAAGTGAGTATCAAAGTTTTATCAATAACAGCTAAACAGTTGCATGCCAATTTCAGGTATGGCTAATCACTTGCAATACAGTCACTAGCAATCAATCTGCGCTGGACTACAGAGGTGAAATCTACTAGACTAGTGACATAAGCCTTGAGTGCAAAAATCCCTTCATGTGCTCTACTCAGATATCACTGAAAATTCTAGTAACCTTAATAACTTACAAGAATTTTCCAAGTAGCAAGTCACAGGCTAAGCCCATACATACTGATAAATCTTTCTGTTTAATGGACTGTTTGGACAATTACAAAGTCTGTAATTATCCAAACTACAACAAAAATCAGTAAAACACTTTACTTATACAAATTTTAATTTGATCACATTCTTCCTATTTGAGTTCATTTTATAGATTATGACTGACCAAAAGAAAAAAAAGTGTTCATGTAGAAAAGGCCAAAACATAAGGAAACAAAAATTTCATTGAGCAAAATAAAGTTTTCAACTGAAGGACTGTCAAATATAGTGACTTAAAACATAGATTTGATATAATATAGCTCTGAGTTCCAGTTCTGGCTCTGTTTCCCAATGCATGTTATCTAGTCCCTCTACTCCTTGATTTTTTCATCTTTAAAGTAGAGTTGTTAAATAACACAAACTACATAGGCTTGATGGAAAGACTGAGATTAAGGTATCTAAAAGCACTTACCAGTGGGCCTGCACACATACACATCATCATTTTTGTTTATTAATATCAAAGAGAGAGGTCATGCTTCCTATAGAGGTTAGCAGACTCTTCAGTGTCTTCCCCTGCATTGTAGCTTTTATGTCATTTACATGTATGCATTTGTAAGATTTCATTTAAACAAGAATTGTATGATTTTTTTGTTTTAGCTTTATTGGTCTAATGAAAGAAAAGTCCCCTGGAAGTAATGACTAGTTGAGTAACATAGGGCATTACTTAACTTCTCTACTACTATGAATCCGTATCTGTGAAGTAATGGGATTAGTTTCATTGATCATTAATAATCTCATTCTCAAAGCCTGTTCTTCAGTTAATATTTGTTATTTCACAATGATCTAGCAGCTAAGCTGTAATTCACTTGCACTTATCTTTGAATTTTTACAATTTTAATATCTTCATAGCAATATAGTACCCATAAAATTCATCTATCTATTTCTTCTTTCCTGGTTTGTGTTCTCTTTGGGAATAGCACAGTAAGTAAAAATAATGTTATTACTGTGAAACTGATGAATATATTAGCCACAAACTTGAAATTATAGTCAAGGGGACGGTGCCGTGGCATAGCTGGTAATGTGCCTCCTGCAGTGCGGGCGTCCCATATGGGTGCCGGTTTGAGACCTGGCTGTTCCACTTCCAATCCAGCTCTCTATATGGACTGAGAAAGCAGTGGAGGATGGCCAAGGTCCTTGGGCCCCTGAACCCCCGTGGGATACCTGGAAGAGGCTCTTGGTTCCTGGCTTTGGACTGACACAGTTCTGGCTATTGCGGCCATGTGGGAGTGAACCAGCTGATGGAAGACTTTCTCCCTCTCCCCGCTCCTCTGTTTTTCTCTCTCTCTGCCTCTGCTTCTCTGTAACTTTGCCTTTCAAGTAAATAAATAAATCTTTAAAAAATTATATTCAAGTCAATAGCATGTGAAACAACAGAGTAAGAATAAGGTTAGTCTACTGTTTCACCTTCGAGAATGTATTTTTGAAAACTGTACAAAAATTTATCAAACACAGAAAATGCCAAAGCATTTGGTCTCATTAAAATTTCATGAAAAAAAAACCAACTCTCTGCTTTTGGTAATATACAATTTTAAGTTGAGAGGATCCAAAATGTTTGCTAGATTTTCAAATTGGCAGTCACACAAAAATAAGAAATGGCCCCCATTATTTCTTATCTGCTTCCCATCCAATCTTTCTCTTCTGTAAGTGCCTCCGTGTTTTGCAAGTGACAAATACAATAATAGAAGTGATGATTTCAAGCCCTTTCAAAATATCCCATCTTAAGATAATGGAGATACATTTTTAAAATCTGGCTTTCATATTCAGGCTCTCATTAAATGATTACTGAAGGAGTATCACATTGGTAGGGGTTTTTTATTTAAAATGACAAGGTCAAGGTTGCTTATTTAAGCAGAAATGAAGGTAATGATTGGATATTTGTCAAATCATAGAATAGTTGCAGACTTTGGAAAATCAAACATGGGCCTACTTTGCAAAGATACATACCAAAACCTTGCCTCAAGAGACAAAAGGAATTGTTGACTGTGTCCTCTCATCTTGTCTATCAGTTCTGTCTAGGCTTTGCTGTTTGTGGAGCTCATTGCAAGGAACAGCCCAGATCATAGGCCTTGATCTAAGAAACAAGAAGGCTGAGGAAGCAAATATTTAACATTTTATCTTTTTTTAAGGCAGGCAGTTCTATTTCAAAAATGTTTATTTTAAAAGCAGAGTGACAGGGAGAGAGAGAGAGAGAGCACTCTTCCATCTGCCGGTTCACTTCCCAAATGACTGTGACAGCAAGGCCTGAGCCAAGCTGAAACCAGGAACTGGGAGCTGCATCTGAGTCTCATATGTGGGTGTCAGGGGTCCAAGTACTTGAGTTGATGCCTGCTGCTTCCCAGGCACATTGGCAGGGACGTGATTGGAAGAGGAGGAGGTAGGATTTTAACTGGCTATCTGGGATGTGGGTGCCCCAAGGATGATTTAACCTGCTGTACCACAATGCCTGTCTGGAGCCCTACAGTATTTGATAACAGCCAAGATTAACAAATGAGAGTCTCCATAATAGAAAAGGATTTCAAAGTCAATGGCCAAGGTGGATAAAAGTGTTGCCCATCCCATGCCCACTGTAACCACACACAGTGTATCAGGGTCTGTACTAATGTTGAGAAAATAAAA
Organism: Sylvilagus floridanus; assembly: GCA_949820135.1. NCBI lineage: Eukaryota > Metazoa > Chordata > Mammalia > Lagomorpha > Leporidae > Sylvilagus > Sylvilagus floridanus. The sequence continues at coordinate 27,109,632 of OX463236.1, read as the reverse complement.
TGAGGCCGGCGCTGCCACTCAATAGGCTAATCCTCCACCTTGTGGCACCAGCACACCAGGTTCTAGTCCCGGTCAGGGCACCGGATTCTGTCCTGGTTGCCCCTCTTCCAGGCCAGCTCTCTGCTGTGGCCTGGGAGTGCAGTTGAGGATGGCCCAAGTCCTTGGGCCCTGCACCCCATGGGAGACCAGGAGAAGCACCTGGCTCCTGCCTTTGGATCAGCGCAATGCGCAGGCTGCAGCGCACCGGCCGTGGCGGCTATTGGAGGGTGAACCAAAGGCAAAAAGGAAGACCTTTCTCTCTGTCTCTACCTCTGTCCACTCTGCCTGTCAAAAAAAAAAAAAATGAATAATTTACATCTCTTGTTTTTATGAGGAACAGCCTCGTTAAGGTGATGCCCAGAAAAAAATTGAATCCTGTAGTACATATGGAAGTACAATAAGAGAACTAAGACTGAGGGAATGAAAATTGTTTCCAGGATTAATTGAGAGCTGTCTAGTTATCAGCACTCAAGCAAGAAAATGAGTGGAGCATTCTTCTATATAAAAAACCCTTGGCGTCGTCTGATGATTCTCTTCCTGTCACCCTCCCATCTGATTCTCCAGCAATTTCTATTGACTCTCCCTTCAGTTTGTATTCAGAAAAAATTATTACTCGTCATCATCATCATCATCATCACTTAATAATGGACCTTCTCTTGACTTCATAACAAATAAGCCAAGATGAAGTTTTAAAAGGAACTGTGGGGCGAGGGGAGGGGCACTGTGCTTAAGGATAAGCTGCTGCTGGAAACAGACTCCTCCCATAGCAGAGTGTGCCTGGCTGGAACCCTGGCTCCTCCACTTCCGTCTAGCTTCCTGCTAGTGCATTTGGGAAGGCAGCAGACAACAGCTCATTGATTGAGTCCCTGCCACCCACATAGAAGACCAGGATTCAGTTCCAAGTTTCTGGCTTTAGCCTGTCCCAGCTTTTGTTGTTGTACACATTTGGGGGAGGGGATCTGTGATAGAAGCATTCATTCTCATTCTCTCCTCACCCTCCTTCCTCCCTTTCCCCTCTCCCCTCTCTCCCCTCCTTCCCTTCCTCCCTCCATCCCCTCCCTCTTTCTCCATCATCCTTTCAATTAAACACGTAGACAAATCTCCTTTTAAACAAGAGGAAGTGGGAGCATGTGCCTCAGAACCTTCAAGGATGCTCAAAGTCTCCCAGAAAGAAACGCACTTATGTAGAGAGGTCTCCAGAGCCCCCACACTACCTCCACTACTGCCGCTGTGGCCACTCCCTCCATCGTCACCTGGACTCTAGCTACTGTGCATCTTTGCTGTCCTTGGAACATGGGTGCTGCTCTCCTGCTCGGGTGCACATTCTCATGAGTTCTTGTTCGTTCCCTTTACCCAGCATGTTTTTCGCCCAACTACCTGCGTGAAGTGTTGCTTCCCCTCTTGGTCCACACAGTTGTACTCCGTTACTGAGCCCTTCCCTACACACCTTGGTGGCTCCTTCACCCCACACTTGCTCTCCCACTTCCTTGCTTTACAGATCCCATAGCAGCATTGTTTTCTAGTACTTTCTGTGGTTTGTTTATTTCTTTTGTATACCTCCTTACCTAGAAGACAAGCTCTACAAGAACAAGGTGTTTGTTTTTGTTTTTTTCCTTTCTTTCTGCCTACTGCAGTGCTTGCAAAGCCTAAACCAGAGTCCAGCATATAATTAACAGTCATAGATATTTGTCAAAGAAGTGATTAAGTAATACTTATCTACCAGTTATGTGAACGAACTCCAACTGAAGGGTAAAAATATGTTCAGGTTGCCTCCTTTGCCCTACTTCTTCTCCTTGTGTCTCCAAATGTACTTTCCTGGTAACTTCAGTAGCAATTGTTTGAAGATTATAGCTCCATCCTCACCCCTGTGAACTCACAGCCCAGGAATTCTCCTTCTTCCCAAAATAAATGCCAGCATGAAGACAGTTTCTTCATCCTCCAGATTTCAGAGAAGCAAGAACAAGGAGATAGCACAATTAATAAACTAAGCCTTCATCTCTGGCTCTTTTCCAATGTCCCCTTTCTCTGACTTCTTTCTGTTAATGATTCTCCTGTGATAACTTCTCCCAGACAGAGCCATAAATGATCCCAGTTACAAGGAAATGATCCCAAGGAAATGTTACCCCTGGAAAGATTTGAGAAGAGGGGAGTCATTTCCCTAAGTGTGTCCTAGGCCGCCAACTTCCTTCATAATCCAGCATGTCATCATCATGTCTGTGTCGAGGTGGTCGAGCACCTCTTGGAGAATTTTATTAAGTGGACACTATAGACCAGGCTCTCTTTAGGAGCTTTCAGAGCTGCCATGTGATTTAATTTGAACAACAGTATTAGAGTTCTAAATTATTATCCCTGTAATAGAATTTAGAAAACTGAAGTTGGGCAGAAATAGACAATGTGCCCAAGGTCATCTGCTAGTGATGGAGCTTACATCCAAACTCATGTCGGCCCGCCTCCAAAAATGGTTGCCTTTCCATGCTCCTGCATCCTGATTGCAAATGTCTCTTCATGCATCCAGTCTTCTTTGTCATCATTCCAGTTTTATTCTCAGCCCCAAAGGCATCCTTAAGTTACTAAAAAACAAGAGAATTGGTTTCACTACCGAGACTTTTTTTCTATCTGAAATTAGAATCTAGAATATAAACCACAGAAACAATTATCCATTTGGAATATGTGCAGGGAGGTAAGTTACCAAAAAAGCTGAAAACAGTGTGTGGAAGTATCAGTGGCATTTGCATACTGGTACTCATTTGATTTTACTCACTAAAGGGAAATTAAAGGCAATTACTGAGGGTTCAGCCTGCCCCTGCCCGTTTTCTTTCAATCTAAAAAGAAATAAATTAAGATATAAGAGATGAAATTCTTTAAGGCATTTGGTAGTTATCTTTGCAAATTCAATCCAGGCAAGTAATTCATTTTCTTATAGGTATTTCATAAAAATGAACACCTTCCCTAAGAGTGAAGGGAAGTAGTTTTTTTGTTGTGGTGGTGGTGGTGGTGGTTTTGATATATTACCTGGAAAAAAAGAAGAGGGAAATGAGTCCCTTGTTTCCACTTCATGCTTTATTCCTAAACCTAAAGGCCTTTCAATCTGCTGTCACCCAGCGCCCGCAGGGTCTCTGGATGCCAAATGCACGGGAGACAGCGTGCTGCCGAAAGGCCTCTGCTGTTGCTAGCACCTTGTGCTCCAGGCACCCTTGTTTAAAGAAGTTTCTGTGGCAGCCCCAGTTCCTACAATGATTTGTACCTATTGACAGGAACACAGCTAATTAGCCTTGGTGGCTTGTCAGCCGCCAGTGAGATCATTCTGCTGCTTTGTGGAAAATATCCACAAAAGCTGGCACATTTTCACTACGCTTTTTGGAACAAATTATAATTGCTCCTTTTCTCTCACATAAAGGAAACATTGCTTCTCTCACCGCTGTGTCTTCAAGCAGACACAACTGGTTTTTCAGACATTGCGTCCTCCCCTACCCCGCACCCAGTCAGGTTTCGTTTCCAAGACCCACAGATTCTTCCATCGACGTCCTGTTCAAACCTACGTGGCATTGTCTGTCTGAGTTCCCTTTCCATTCATGTTACTCTTCTCTCCATGTGTATGACTCCAGATATCTGGGGAGGCTGCTATATATTTGAGCTGCTATTTGAAATGTCATAACTGACATAGACTTCTACTAACTGTCAAGGTTTTCTAAGAGGTTCAGGGTGCTTTTTCAAGGAAGACTATAAATATGTATGTAGATTAATGGAAATTGTGTTATTTTTGCCATATAGAATGCTATTTTTGTTTAAAAAAACAGATTTCTGTTCCCATTTAATTCTGCTTTTGTCACCTTTCTAAAATCATAATCTTCCCACTCCTGTACTTGTAGTTTTCCATTGCAGATCTAACAAATCAGTAAGTATGCCTAGTAAATTCAAGAAATTTTAAAATATACTAGTAGAAGTTGGCTCATTACATTCATTCCTCTTTTAAAATAACTAAAACATTACTTCCATCAGTCTGGATAGAAATTAAGGCATTTAAGGTCTAATTAAGAAACATCAAAAATAATCTTATGATTAAATTCTTCCCACAATGCTGGGGGACTGTGGGCTATGACAGATATACTAACAGATTTTAAGTATTTGTTACTCTCACTACCACTATAAATTCAGTAGTGTTTTTTCCTTAGCACCTTTCAAAATATGGTGTCCAAAAAATCCAAAGGGGACAAAATGTGGTTTTTTTTCTTGTGGTAGTTTTCTGCAGTGAGCTAAAGTGCCAAAGCTGTCAACATATACTTAAAGTTTTACATCTGAAGTAGAATCCTATAGCAGGATTATTAGCTTGAGAAGCTAAATACAAAAGGAATACTTGTTTAAAAGGAAACGGTCGAATGTGCTAGACACTCACCATCGTGTATAAATTCTGGGTTCAGAGACTTACTCCACTGTGTCTCATGGAGAGTAAATTTGCAAACAGTAGCATTTTAAGGACCACAGATAGTGAAAATCATAACTCCAATGTGTCTGCTAGGAAAAATTATTACTGTTTCTAGTAATTCTCTTTAAATATATTTATGAGTATCTAACACAGTATATGATTTTGAAAAATACCATTACAGAAAATAGAATAATATGTACAGACATATATACTGTCTGCCTTGAGCCTTTTTTCTTGGCTGAAATAATCATTTACCTTATTACTTTATCATGTATTAAATGATAATCCCTACTTTATCATATAATTTATAGTTCCTTTTCAAGAAAAGATATAAACAATATACCTCCTCTCAAAGCACAGGAGACAGAAAATTGGACTTTTCAAACAAGAATCAGAAGACAAAACCATATCACTGTAATTGGTTTTCATATTTTCAATAAAGTGTAGAAATATTGGACATAGAAAACATGCAACTGAGAGCAGTAGCTGTGTTTTCCTCTGCATAGATCTTGTTTCCCATACATCTGTTCACCAAATTTACCTCCTTGCCATATCTTTGTCCAGCAAAGTTAGGACATACAGAAGAAAAAATTCACAAAATCTTAGTCTAGCATAGCGTAAGCTATGCTTTTTAAGTGAATAAATATTCTCTTAAAACCTGAAGATATTCCTGAAGGCAGCATATAACTTACTATAGTATTTCAGTATATATCTACATCTTTCATGTCATATTTTCTCATTTACAAGCAAAGATAAATAAGTTATAACTTAATTTTGGACTTTGACACATTTATAGTATCCTTTAAGACAAATTTTATCTTTCATTTTTTATTTTGATTATCTGGAATAATATAACAATTCAATCTCTCAAAGGAATGCAACTGATATTAAACACTATATCATTTAAAGTTATTTTAAGAATTTTGATTTTGGCCGGCGCCGTGGCAGGCTCAACAGGCTAATCCTCCACCTTGCGGCGCCGGCACACCGGGTTCTAGTCCTGGTCGGGTGCCAGATTCTGTCCCGGTTGCCCCTCTTCCAGGCCAGCCCTCTGCTGTAGCCCCGGAGTGCAGTGGAGGATGGCCCAAGTGCTTGGGCCCTGCACCCCATGGGAGACCAGGAAAAAGCACCTAGCACCTGGCTCCTGCCATCTGATGAGCGCGGTGCGCCGGCCGCAGTGCGCCAACCACGGCAGCCACTGGAGGGTGAACCAACGGCAAAGGAAGACCTTTCTCTCTGTCTCTCTCTCTCACTGTCCACTCTGCCTGTCAAAAAAAAAAATTTTTGATTTTTCACATTTCTAATGTATGAAGTCAGAAGCATAGGTGCATAAGCAAGCATTAAACTTTCATTTACTTATTTTTTACAAATTGTATTGAAAAGTTTTGCCAGTGGCATATTTTGTTAAGCTTCTTCTGTACATTTGGGTCACTCTATCTCATTGTTCCATGTTTTGATGTCACCATGTCTAGGAAAAGAGCAATTTCTTTTAACTAAAGCGTCTAATTGGTAGAATTAGAACAAAATCATTCAGCTGTCAGTCTTCTCTCTTTCCACTTGAGTTGTAAATCATAGGTTGAATTTTGCCAGCAGCCACAGTGTTTGACTTACAGCAAGAAACAAAGGAGGTCTCTTTGGTTGCCACGTGTTTTACCAATTATATCTTGGGTCATCAAAATTGGAGATGCATTGATGATTATATTACTCCTAGAAAAGGATTGCTGGTCATGGGTTAGACTTTTTATACACTAATGAAATTTTTGAACACAGAAAACCATGCAAGCTGATTCTTGAAGATTAAATACTGATGTATATATCTCATCATAGAATCTCTTCCTGGATATTTTGGTTATGTAAACATTTCTCAATTCTTTATCTGGCAGTTGAGCCTTGTGCTTTTAGAAAGAGTTTGCACCAAGCCACCCCCTTTTAACATCAGTACAGAATTGCTTGGTTTCTTTCTGGCTGTCACTTAGATTATACAGGCATACCAAGAAGGGTTGTCAAGAATCCTGCTCTGTCCATTCTTACAGGTTAGTTGGATAGTCGGAGTTGACTGGTCAAGTTTATAAAACCTTCATTTCCAGAGAGTCAGGCCAACAACATGACTGATTATTTGACATATGGTTTTTTCATTCTTATTTTTAAATTTATTCCTTAGGTATTATGTGACTAGTATATGCAGTACTGCTATGGGCTGAATAGGACTTGTCTCTCCAAAACCCGTGCAGATCTTTAAAGCCTGGTGTTTGATGTTAATTGTTGATGGGGAAAGGGTAGAGACTTGTTCTAATCATGGCATGTGAAGGGGTTGCCCGCTGGGAGGTCAGTGTGCTTTCAGAGGATGCCTCCTTCAAGGTTGTTAGTTATTTTTTTCAAGTTCTGCTTAGCTTCTCTCACTTTCCTGGGTCATTCCTCTGTAACCACCATGATCAGCCTCCACAAAAACCAATTTTGGGGCCATATAATCCTGAACCTCCAAACTTAAAGCCAAAAAAATCCTTCTATTTCCCAATAAACTCCTCTTGAATATTTTAGTAAAAGTGATGAAAAGTAGTCTAATGCAAACACCTGCCTTTGGGGGATTAAAAGCTAGTGTTTGAGAAAGCGAGTCCACTCACATGAAAAAATCATAACAGTGCAATGAAGTGTGGCCAGCGCCGCAGCTCAATAGGCTATCCTCCACCTTGCGGCGCCGGCACACCGGCTTCTAGTCCCGGTCGGGGCACCGGATCCTGTCCCGGTTGCCCCTCTGCCAGGCCAGCCCTCTGCTATGGCCCGGGAGTGCAGTGGAGGATGGCCCAAGTCTTTGGGCCCTGCACCCCATGGGAGACCAGGAGAAGCACCTGGCTCCTGCCTTCGGATCAGCGCGGTGTGCCGGCCGCGGCGGCCATTGGAGGGTGAACCAAAGGCAAAAAGGAAGACCTTTCTCTCTGTGTCTCTCTCTGTCCAGTCTGCCTGTCAAAAATACAAAAAAAAAAAAAAGAAAAAAAAACCAGTGTAATGAAGTTTAATTTACAAATAGGAGTCACTCATTTACTGAAGTGAAGGGAGAGGTAGAATTGGTTCAGTGATTAGGTTTTTTAATTGCTGCCTAATAAATTAACATATAATTATCATCTTATAACAATGATTACTTTTTCTCACATAGTTCTGTGGGGCAGAAGTCTGAGGGGACTTAACCATGTTTTCCGACCTGCGTCTTACAAGGCTGATATCAAAATGTTAGCTAAATTCAAATTATCTCTAGTGATTCTGGGGAAGTGTCTGCCTTCCTCGTTCATTCAGGCTGTTGGCTGAATCCTATTTTTTGTAACTGTAGGTTGAGGTCACTACCTTCCTGGCTGTCTGGGGGCCAGTGACTGCTCTCTGCTCCTGGAAAACACCTGTCTTCTTTCTCAGGGGCCCCTTCCATCTCCAGTGCCAGCGATGCCACTCAGTTTCCATGCTGCAGATGTCTCTGACTTCCTTTCTGATAACAGGCAGAGAATACTCTGCCTTTTTAAGTGAACAGATTAGGCCAGCATAAATGATCTTATTTTAAGATCAACTGGTTAGTAACCTTAAACAGCTTAAAATGCCTTTAACAAGTAAGGTAACAATCACAATACCAGGGGCAAAGGTTATGGGGACATTCTAGAATTATCCACACTACCCTAAAGGAAGCCTTTTTAACAAAGGTGAGTTGAACCTGAGCATTTTGGAGAGAAAGGGCAGGCACAATGCGGCAGGAAAACTTATGTAATATTATGAAGAAAGCTGGGAAAGTCCTGTGTATTTGTATCAAAACAGGCAAGTGATACTCACCTTGGGCTCGTATGGGAAAATGCTATGCAAATTTGTAGACTTTCATTTCTGTGTTGCTAAGAGCTAATGCGATGTGGGAAATTGTGTAATTGGTTTATCAGAGGATGTTATATTGAGAATTAGCACAGAGAAAAGGCATCCGATTTAGCCCTCAGAACTTGGAGGAATCGGAGGTTTCCATGAAGAGACTAGAACTAGAGTTTAAAGAATAGACATATTTGCCAAGTTAAGTGGATGGAGGCAAATGAGTGGACCATGAGAAAAATAACCAAGGATCAGAGACTTGAAAAAGTTACAAGGGAAAAAAATGGCAAATGTAGGAAGAAGAGTAAGTTTCAGTGGTAAACTGATGATATCCCTTTGTATATGTTCAGTTTGATGTGTTAAGCAGGTAGATATATCTAGCAGTCAGGTAAATATACTGCCTGAAAACTGGTAAAGGCAGAGCTATCTAAATCTATATTTCTTTAAAATATAAATAATTGATATCATCCTCATTTGTGTATTGGTAATGTTTAAGTCAAGATTTATAAGTGTTAACCCAAAGGAGAACATGGGATATAGGAATAGAAATAGCTTGCTGTAGTAAAGGAGAAATTGGAAGTAAAGCAAATAGAAAATATTGGTGGAGTGTACTCTTTCAACAAGTTTTATTTGAAATTGGTTCTATAAACTAAGTTTAAAAATGATAGATCCTCTAGAATAGGGTGTCTCAATGGCCAACAGGAACACTACTGACATTTGAGGCTTGATAATCTTTTGCTACATAGAACTGTAGCAAAATTATAATTGTTTCATGCATTATAAGATATTTAGTGGCCATCCTGAGCTCTACCTACTAGTTACTGGAAGCACCCCTCTTACCCAGCCATGAAGTTGAGACAACCAAAATGTCTGAAACAGCCCACATGACTTCTAGGGTAGGAAATCACCACTTGATGAGAACCTCATCTCTGGAAGGTGTACATTTAATGAGTCAATCAAAATAAAGATAACTGCAGTTAGAAGAGGAAAAAATTGAATATTGAGAGATCTAAAAGGGTAAGACAAGAGACCCATTGATGCATTTATTGACAGTAGAAACATTCAAGCATGAAAGAAGATACAGAGCAATACTGTCTCCAGGGTTTGAAGGACAACCAGAAGAGGTCGGCAGACTATGATAGCATAGCCATCGATATTTCTTTATTTGGAGATCAAGAAATGGATCCAGGAGTCACAGTTCTTAACTGTGACAAGGGAGGGCCCAGAAGACAACTCATTCTTGTGTCTTTTTCAGCTTCTAGAGTGCACTTAAATTCATTGGTTCCTAGTCCCTTACTCATCTTCAAATAGCATTATTTCAATGTCTGCTATCACTTCATCCCTTCTTATGATTTTGACTTTCTTGGCTTTATTTTAGAAGAACTTTCATAATTCTAATTTGCCTGCTCAGATAAGTCAAAATGTTCTTCCAACTCAAGATTCTTAACATCATAACATCTGCAAAGTCACTTCTGCCATGCAAAGTAATATTTGCAGCTTCCAACAATTTGGATGTAGACATCCTTGGTAGATCACTGACTAGGCACAAGAAATCAGCAGGTGTATTGGAAAAAGAAGCAAAATCCCATAACAATTTGTATTTTCATACTAGTAACTAAACTACCTTGTGAGTTCCCTGTGACACCAATTTGAATTAACACCAACAAAAAGCACTAATGACTCATCATGTCAACAGCAAAATTATTATTAAATTGGCATGGTAGTTGTGTGTCCTTTTAGGCCCACACAGTCAGGATGGTGTACTTGTACTTCGACAAGAAGCATCAGAGACAGTTTCGTGAATATGTCCGTTTATTAGCAGTTAGGCACAAGCTTTTATAGAGCAGGCAAATAGGAGTAGCTAGCTCAGGATGGCAACAGTAATTCTATAGGATAAAGTCGATACTGATGCTGCTATGCTTCTCCAATCAGCTTTAAGGTCACATAGCCTACCTAGCCTTCCTGGTGGTCTAATGGGCCTGGGCCACACCCAGGAGCTGTTGACCTAGTTGACAGTTACAAGGCCCCTCAACAGGAAGTGGGAGTGGGGGAAAGGTGCCTGGGAGCCCTACTGCCTGCCAAGAGTCAGATCATTTGAGGGTCCTCAACCAGGGTTTTCCCCTGGGGCCTTGGTGTGCCATGCTGTCTTGACCTCCTACATAGGCGAGGCAGGCAGTCTTCCACCCAGGCACAGGATCACCCACAGGTAGTCACTTTAAAAATTATTATTTGTTAGACAAACAGGATATAGTTCAGACTTGACAGTAAAATAATATGATGGCTGGGATTTGATTTTAAAACTCTGGACTGCTCCCCATTCCATTGTCCCTGGCAGATGTGTGCTGGGTGGTGAGAGGTGAAAGAGGATGAAGAACAAAATCAAAAAAGGAAATGCTAATAGTTATTGAAGCTAGGTTTAAAAAAAAAGAGATTATTTTTCCTGATTTTGTATATATTTAAAATTTTCACAATAAATATTTTCACAAAGTTAAAAAAAAGTCTATCACCATATGATGAAAGAAAACTGACAACATAATAAGAATGATGTAAATCAAATACATAGGATTGAGAAGGAATAATTACATTCACTGGACATCTGGTCGAAAATAAGCCGAATCTTGGTCATGGTATGTGTAATAGAAGAGACTGGCCTATCCATCAGTTCCTTGATTTTCAAGTCTGAACTATATAATACAAGTGCCCATAACGGAAAGGAAATATACTGTGATTGTTGCTGCTCACCCCACTTTGTTCTTTTTTATCAATCTACTAGAATATCTAGCAGTTTAATCTCTGGTGCCTTTGGAGGCCATCAGGTGTTTTTTAAATGCAATCTCTCAAAAAAAAATAAAATTTCACTGGAACCATCTGGCAAGTCTACGTTCACCAGGGAACAGAGTGGCAGATTCAACCTGTTTGGGGGGATATATTTCATACAATATAGTGTCAGGTTAGACACCGATGCTACTAGTCTCTCATTTGAAAATGGTTAATAGGGGTCCCTCTATTGCTGTACATTCTATTATAAGAAATATGAAAATCAGTCTATTTACTCTTTTTTTCCTCTGTGATAAGTTTCATAATGAACTATACACAGCATACATTCTACTAAGCGCTGAAACAGGAAACAAAATAAATGTAACCAGAAGTGAGTGTTGATGCCTAATACATGTAAATGTAGCAAAAAACCATTAGACAATGAAAGTTAGCTCCCAGATGGTCCGACCATCTGGAATATAAATCCATAAAGGTACTTCTGTGGTGTATTCACAATGAAAATCAGACCTTAACTAAGAATTTTTAGTGGCCGCCTCTGAAGTTCACTGTTAACGTTAGTGTTAATAAATGGCAAATATAGATACATAGACAGACAGACAGACATAAACTTGCATTTATCAAGGAAGGCGCTAGGAGATTCTGGCCTCTGTAAAAGGAAAAGTATATTATGAACTAATTGGTCTCTGGGAGAATGCTTGCAGCTGGTTCAGTGTTTGAGATGTGAAAAATTTTAATTCCATGTAAGCTTACAAAATGTTTGTCTCTTAAGGTTTTTTTCTTTGTTTGCCATTTAAATCCCTCACAAATATTATTAACCAAGTGTTCCACTTAGTCCTTCTTTCCATTCTCATTTCTCAGATAAACAAGAGAAAGAAAATTAGTAATTTATTTTCTTCTTATTTTATGTAAATAGCAAGTGGATTCCCTCTGTTGTAATAAGATTTTCTCTAGAGCAGATTGGGAAATGAAAATGGCTTTGTCTAAACACCATTATAAAGAGTTTCCTTCTTAATGTCATGATCTTGTCCATTATACATTGTGGCATCTCCCAGGCAGTATTGTAGTAATGTTTTCTCTACTGACAATTTGCACAAAAGCTCTCAAATTTATACTTGAGACATTCCTTCTGGAAACAATTCATAAGACATCTCTTTAGGAACTTATTTTCTATAAGGCATTTTAGAAAATTGTATTTTTATATGGATATTTAAAAAGGCCATAGCAACAATAGGCCCATCTATATGCCTTGATTTTATTTACATATTTATGTATTTTTTAACACCGCATTGGTTCCACTGTTGCTGTTTTCTGTGGAATGAGAGTAGAAAGACTTAAGGGCTGCATTTCAGTGTGATCTCTCTGAGAAATGAGCAATAAACAGCAGACAGATTGATTTCCTAGAAACCTGTCATAATGAGATCACGCAGGAGATAGGCTCAGCTCCAGGATTATTCTTCATTGATTCTTGAATGCAAGCAGGGGCATTGCCTGACCATGAAATCCCTCTTGTTTCCATATTAGAACTTATTAAGTAACCATGGTCCCCAGAAAATGATAGCACATTCTGGAAGGGGACTTGCGGATATGGTATATACTCGCACAGAGTGCCTCTCCTCTTCAAAGTGCCACCCTCTGCCTTTGAGCCCTTGTAGTTGAAGATTAAATTGAAAACTTACTAACTTTTGATCCTATGTGCATTTTATTGGTATAAATTTCTCCAATGTCAAGCACGAGTAATTCACAAAACATAGATGAATTGGATCCTCTCATTTGTGAAGCTCAGCACTTCATCTTTGTCATACCTCTGTAATAGAATAGGTCTAGTTATTAGCTGAATATAATTTTATAAAGATGTGTATTTGAAAGTAAAATGGAATTCATGATTTTGTCCATGAGTGGCATATTTAAATTTGGTTCACAGTGAAGTGCTACATTATAATTCATTTTGGAATTTTAAGTGTTTTCAGTGGATGCACAGGTTTTTAGCATTAAATATGTCCTGTGGGTTCATCCTTACCTCCCCAATGCCAGGGAACTTCAACAGAAGGATATGGGAGAGTCTAACAGCACTAATGTTGTTAGAGAAATCATCATTAGTCAATGCTCTGTTTCAGCGGTAGAGGATTGGGAGCCCAAATCCCAGTTCCGTTTCTGTCTGTTTTTATCTGCCAGATGCATAGGATATTTCCCCAGAAAGTTTCAGTGGAATATGACAGAGTCAGAAACCAAATTAGCAGCCAGAGACCGTGGCCCTGAGCTGAGATGAAATAGATCAGCACAATTTTTGTTTATCTTCCCTGTTAGAACAATTGAGTGTTTTTCTGATTGAAATAATTATAAATCTGAAATAAACACAGGAAATGAGACACTACTGAATTAACTGCATGATGCCAGTCTCAGTATTATTCAAGTTATAAGCAAAACTCCATCTTCTGCGTTCATAAAGAGAAAAATAAAAAGACTGAACTTTTAAGTCCAATTAATAGTGTAAACCTGTCACATTAGGTTTATTGTTTCATTATTCAGATTATGTGTATGGTTGGGTATTACTCTGAGATTTGAGATTATAGCTAGTGCTGTGGTAGGATAAGTAAAATTTGTTTTTTTAAAAATACACTTAGTAATGCAGATTACTAGAGTGATATATCTGAAATTCTTTTCCTTTTGATTATAGCAAGATTAATATTCTTTATAAGCTTACATATAAAAGGTGGTATATACAATGTCTCTAAGAAACACTCATGTAGTAACAAATTAATGCAGCTCAATTTTTTTTAAAGATTTATTTATTTATTTGAAAGAGTTACACAGTGAGGAGGAGAGGCAGAGAGAGAGAAAGGTCTTCCATCTGCTGGTTCACTCCCCATTTGGCAGCAATGGCTGGTGGTGGGCCAATGTGAAGCCAGGAACTTCTTCTGGGTCTCCCACATGGCTGCAGGGCCTCAAGCACTCGGGCCATCTTCTACTGCTTTCCCAGTCTGTAGCAGGAAGCTGAATCGGAAGTGGAGCAGCCAGGACTAGAACCAGCACCCATGATTGAAATAATTATAAATTATTTTTATAATTTATGCTGGCCCTGCAGACGGTGGCTTTACCACTACGCCACAGCGCTGGTCCCAAAGCTCAAATTTTACAAAATACTTCTCACCAGTTAGCACTACCAGCTTTATATACTCAAAACAGAGGTAAACTTTATTTATATGTCAAATGAATCATGTACTGTTAAGTGTTTGCCAATTAATAATGCCATAAATCCATTATATTTCCAGGCATATATTACTGAAAACTCCCACTTCATTTTCCACTTTCCTATCCAGGGCTTTAACATAAGGGTACCCTGCCTTATTCTCTAGGTGAGCTAAGATAAGCCTTTTCTTTTATGCGAATTATGATGGTTTATGTCTGGATCTAATGCAGTAATACTTTTGCAAACTTTACCATGCAAAGAATGTTCTCCTTCTTCAGTTTCCATAAACTTAACTAGAGGACTTGTGTTCACTTTTAGAGAAAATAGTAAACAGAAAAGAGGAAGGAACTAGGTGATCTTTAATCTCCAAAGCTTAGGGTTTACGATTCTAGGAGAATTAACAGCTGGTCTAGAACTGGAACTCTCATGGTAGGCAAGGATAAAGAGATAAAGAATGGATGTCATGATAATGTATTCCATTTGTCATAATATCATGTATATCGTATTATGTGATATTCTATTGAAATATATAAAACAGACAAAATGCATCTCAGTATTCATGTATGGACTTAGTTGATGTCCTGGTAATGTCTCATGGTTAAGCCTTTGTGTAAAATGCTTGTAGATATTAAGCCTTCTTCATATACTGCTGTTAAGTAAGAAAAAATAAAATGTATATTTCCTGGGTTGTGTATGTAAAATCAAAAATTAGTAGACATGGAGTACACTGTGATTGCTTAACATGCTGATAGAGGTCCCATGCAATGAGCTGTCCTATCAAGTTGTAGGCAAACCATACTTATTATATAACATATAAATAAGGAAATTGTTGAATAAGCCATTAATGTGAACAAGGAAGTTGTTGAATGAGCCATTATGCTTTCATATATTAGGAGAGACCACATTTTTTGGTCTTCAATACTCTTTGAAGATCAATTGGGATCTACTGGAATATCTTTGTCATCTACCTCTCCTCTAATTGAAGATATTACTTTGTCCATTTAAGATGGTAATCCTCAAAGGTAAATTCATCACAGCAGATATACAAGTAGCAGTGACTCATGGTTGGCTTGACTACAATATGAATTATAAATAACTCCAAATGTATATTGGAATAAAAGTAATTCTCTTCAGAGCATTCCCAAATTGTCTCTAGAAAATGTATGCATGAAATATTGATACCATGGGTGTGAAAACACACACATGTGATCCTAGGAGGCAAGGAATACTTTCTTAACTTGGATAGCATTCTAGTAATGAGTGGACAGGCATGTGAGCTCTTTACTGTCCCTGCTCTTTACTGTCTGTCTGCTTCACTCTAGTCAAGCTATTTAATCTCTCTAAGACTTTAATTTACTATCACCTCACTACCACTGTCCTCAGGGTCTATGTCGAGAGGAGACTAATGATGACAAGATATCATTACTCCTTTGAAAACCTGTGTGACAGCAGACTGGATTCTACTCTCAATTACAAAATATTAGAGTGAATGTCAAATAAGCTCTGCTGTAGTTTTTAAATATTCAGTAATATAAAGTGTTAGTGCATACTATAATCATAATGTTTATAAATCAAAATAAATGTATGGAAAAGAATGGCGTATCTTTAGAGTAGTGGCAGGATCCTGAATAGAAAAAAAAGTCACAGAAAATTTGGTCAAAAGCAACTGGACTGCAAAAACAAACACTTATTATGTGCCATGTATCAGTATTATCTGCATTTTAGAAGTAAGTAAAACAAGATTCAGGATATTGCTGTAGCTTACCTGAGTCTACTGCTAAATAGTGGTGGTGTTGGGTCTAGCTAAAAAGAATTTTCCAGGATAATGGGAACAGCTGAATAGCAGGCTAAATAAGAGAATACCTGGAAATAAGGCCCTTTTGTGAAAAGTCCACGTGTCTTAGAATAACATCATTCTAGTGGGAATCTCTGGCATCAGCTTGTGATTATGGATGATTCGCTTTATCAAACACTACATTCTTATAAAACAGTGCTAATGATATTTTCCTGAAAAGATTATTGTGAGACTAGAAATACACAAATACATAGTTCTTATTTGCTTGTGTGTTTTGGTTGGTTGGGTTGTGTTTAATCTTTTTGGAAAAAGCCTGGAATCTTGTGAAAATTTCAACCTTTACAGTATGCAGAAGTAGACTTAGTGACCTAAGCACCAGACACTTGGTAATCACCAGGGAGCACCACACCATTAGCAATGGGGTATCCAAGGCTGGCAATAATGGTAAGATTGTTAAAGACAAGTGATGGCCCTAGAGAGAGCATTTGGGAACAGCTCTAGTCATGCATCTTGGAATCAACATGAGCCTGGAATGCACACAGGGGAGAAAGTAAGGGACAATGGAAAAATCCTGAGCTACTGCTAAGCAGGGATTCAGAAACAAAAAGCAGAAGTGAGTTCATCTTTCAAAGTGTAGACAGTGGTAGATAGAACTTCACTAATAGCAAGAGTGACTGGAGGCTGACCCTAGCATTGGGGCTTTCCCATTATGATCAGTGCCCAGGGAGCTGGTACGGGGCCAACAAGAAGCCCCCACTGTAGGTGGAGAAGCACTGGCAAAGCTGCAGCCCCGGCAGATGGCACTACAAGATCCTGGGCTGGTGTGTGGGCGAGAAGCGTGCCTGAGCCTTGCAACTAGGCTACTGCGTGAGGGAAGGGGATCCCAGGCAGTGTGATGCCTCCTTTGAAGGACTTCAGTGAGTGTTCATGGTCACACTCACAGGGGACAGTGTGTCTGGTGACAGCAGTAGAAGGTCTCAGGAGAGGAGAGGACAGAGGTCAGGTTTCGCGGCCCAGTGACTGCACCCTCTCTAACCAAAAGACTATCTCCCTGATCATTGGCAGCTCTTTCCTGGCCCTTTACAATACTGCTCAAGTGTCAGCTCCTCAAAAGGGAGCAGACAGGTACCTTTTCTGTTATCTCCATTGTTCTTGAATCACCAGAGCAGATTCCAGAGCAGATTCCACACAGACAACAACTCATGCTTACAGGCAATGTAATTTCTCTTTTTTTTGTCTAATTAAAGCAGGCATATTCGATGCACTGGTTAATGATAAATAAACTTTTAAGCCAATCCAAAGTTTGTTTTAATATAAATTCAGTACTTATACTAGTGTGTAGCAGTATTCAGCTTTCATGAATTAGAATATCAAACTTCTCTGGTACTCCTCTCCAACCCTGCCTTCCTCCCTAATTTGGTCACCAGCTATGTTGCATTAGGGAAGAGACCTGAGAGGAATCCTCAGCTCCTTGGAACTTAAGGGCAACAAGTTTCTGCTATTCCTGTTATTGTTCTGGTTTATTAATATTTATTTATTACTTGACAGAGTGTTTGTGTACGGGGAGAGAGAGAGATTGAGAGAGATACTGAAATTTATTCCATCAACTGGTTTACTCCCCAAATGGCTAAAACAGCCAGGGTTGGTTCAGGCTGAAGCCAGGAGCCAGGTACTCAATGTGGGTCTACTGCATGGGTAACAGAGACCCAAGTACTTACACCATTATCCATTGCCTCCCAGGCACATCAGCAGGAAGCCAGATCAGAAGCACAGCAACAGGACTAGAACCAGCAATCCCATATAGGATGTGGGCTTTGGAAAGTGGTAGTTTAATCGACTGCACTGCAGTGTGGGCCCCTGTAGTCATTCTTGATTAAAAACTGTAGTCCTATTACTTGTGATGTAACTAAAGGTGCCCCATGCAGGGGTCTCATCTGTTTCAGCTGTAACTGCATTGTGGCACTCTGTGGTCTTGCTGTCATGCCTTGTCAGCCCCAGCTTGGACACGACATGGTTCTTTATTTTCTTTTTTTTTTTTTCAATTATTATCTTGTGTATTTGACACAGAGAGATCACCCATTTGCTGGATCAGTCCCCAATGCCTGCAACAACCAGGGTAAGGTCAGGCCCAACCCAGGAACCCAGAGCTCAGTCTGGATCTCTTGTGTGGGTGGCAGGGGCAGAAGTACTTGAGCTGTCACCTGTTGCCTCTCAGAGCACACATTAGAAGGAAGCTGACATGGAAAGTGGGGTGAGGAATCAAATCTGGTTCTAATATGGGTTGTGGCAACCCAAGCAGTAGCCCAACACCTGTCCCTAGCACCGTCCTTTATACAAAGCCACCCACTCCCACCCTCTCATGCTGTGCCCTCCTCAGAGACGTTCCCCAACCACAGCTTTGGAGTGCACAGGTGCTATGGATACCACACAGCAGCCCAGGTCTCCACTGCCTGACCAGTCTGCTCTATCTAGTTCCTGTAAGGGTATCAGGTTCCAGAGGGTCTTCTGAGAGGTGCTTCTGTTCAGAGTTCTTAGATGAGTAGAAGCTAAAGTGTGCCCCACCTCTCCTATTCCTTCATCAATTTAATGTCTCCTAACCATTATGCCCTTACCTCAGTACAACTGATCATCTCGCTTCTCCTGGTAAGAGAGGGGAGTGTGTGTGTGTGTGTGTGTGTGTGTGTGTGTGTGTGTATGTATGTAAAGGTCACTTCTCTTTGTATTTCCAGTCTGGTCTTTGCAAAGCATGACCTTGACCATGTGCTCAGCCCAGAGCCTTTGCTTTTTGTCCTGTTTTAGATACTAAAACAAAGCACCGTGCATTTTATTCTCTCTGAATTGCTGTTACAAGAAATTCTAGTCCTTTTCAGATATTTTTGTTCAGAAATGTTTTAAGTTCAGAAAGACAAAGAAAAAGAGAGCAATTAATCCTTTTTAGACAAGCCCTGAAGAAATGAGGAAATTATATTCTCTTTAATTGGGTTCTTTAAGTTACGTATAAGTACATAAGGAAATATTGTACTGTGTATACAAGATAAAGGTGAAGAAAGCTAGCTAACGTTTTGTTGAGTGACTACTCTGCATGGGGTGTGTCTTTTACCCTCATTCCATTTTGTCTTCCTTTAAATAAGGACCTAATGATGTGCATAGTGCTTGCTGTGTATGGGCTAAATTCTCTCTCTTTCTTTAAAATTTTTGTAACATAAAATTTGAATAAGTGTTGAAATGTCAAGGCATTTTATTTACATTCCCCAGATCAGATCATCACACCAGTCATACAAAAGTGGAGAAAGGTTGTTAGATCTCTGTTTTTAAGTGGGAAATAGATTCACAGAGCCCAGGTGACAGGCTCAAATGTCAAATAAGGGAATGTAGAGGAGCTATGAACAGAACGCTTGGAAGGAATGCCTTCTTTGCTCTTCTTTTCCGAGTGTCTTCATATGAACAACTATCATATGATCATATAGCACTATAGTAAGGAACAGAGTAAGCACATTACTTAGTGTGCCCATGTATAAAGCATGCAGTGCTGTGACAATATAACACTGCTGAATGGGTCTCTTAACACTAAACCACAGATTTGAATACAGTGGTTAAAAAAAATCAAGACAGAAGAAACACAATAAGTTTCCCACCAAATCAAATCCCTGTACTTCAAATGGTATGCTGACAGTTGCCAAAGAACGGGTTGGTCAGGGGTGGGAGAGGATGGGAGATGCATCAGGTTTCAAAGGTGAACACTCTTCATCATAAGCAACCCTGGAAGCTGCTCCTTAATCCTATTAGGAAAGACAATGTTTAGTCAGCCCTTGCTTGAAAAATGTGTCTTTCCTAATGTTTCTAAGCGGCCTCACCTATGTAAGTGGCTGGAGCATAGAGAGTGGGGAAAAAGAAAGCTGTTTCAAATCCCAGCACCACTAGGGTCTAGTTTTGCAACTAGCGGCAGCTCATTAACCTTTCAATACCTCAGATTTCTCATTTATGTTAATCATTCTTATCTGATGAGGTAATTGGGACACATCTAAATTAACTTAAAATATAAAACAAAACGCTTGGCACAGAGCACGCAATGTTAGCTAGGACTCAGTTGTAGCTGCTAAAAGCTGAAACCATTGTCTTTGATCACTGCTGTACTCCAGAGTCTCTAACATGACTTAGTCTAGAAAGTCACTTTCAATCACATGCCAATTAATTGAATACTTATTACTTAACCAAATGAGCAAAGTAGACCATGTGGGGCTAACCAGCCACCTAACTGTTCATGCCACAAGACCTCCAAGTCAGTTATGTTAAGCTTGACCTGTCCTAATTTATAGTAAATTGTTGCTTTGCTGCTATATTGATTGTGTATGCTTGTGTGAGAAAGGAAGCAAGGAAGCAGATGGGGAATCCTGTTTTTCTGCCCAACCTAACAGATTTCAACCCTATTCCTACTTTCAAAATATCCATTACATACTCTTTCTTCCGGGTGAGATTAGTGTTGACTTACATTAGAGGACACATAACCTAATAAAACAGAAGTAAGGAATAAACAATAAACAGTGAGCCATGAGAGGAGCTGCTAGATTTGAACTTCCCAGTTGACTTTCTGCTTTCACACATCTTACCCTTTCCAAATGCCAACTAGCAGGGCTAGCCTCGTCTCATCACTAAAGAGGGACATTAGGTAGCCATCACCACAGGGTGTTTTTTAGCAGTGGCTGGATTGTTCCCTAATACCAGCATTTTCTTCTTGGGGATTACGATCAGTGCATGAATGTCAACATATGGTTAAGTTAGAGAGCAGCGATGCAACAGCCTGAATGTTTTCTGAAATCCCTTACCGTGTCCCTTATGGAATCTAACTAGCTTACTGTATACTGACTAGTTTACTGTGTACTACATACTTGAAGTGGCCTTCTGGGCCATGAAGCACAGTCATGTAATTTTACGACAGAGGAAGCCTCATGTAAGCTGTGCACTTTAGGTAGTAAGAATATGTCCATGTAGGTTCACTCATTATGATTAATAGACCACCGTGGTGCTGGATATGGACTAAGTTAGACTTTTGCATGTGTCAGTACAAGTGGTATATTGGGACACTCTGTACTTTCTGTTCAATTTTGCTGTAAATCTTAGACACCTCTAAAAAATAAAGCTTACTCATTTTTTAAAAAAGTAAAAATCAGAAGAATTTACAAAGTAAATGGAAAATGCATATTATAGAAAATCTATTAGTGAATTTCAACATTTTTGCACAAAAATAAACATTTTATTTCCATGTGACCTTGAACTTTTTCAACTCAATATTTTATTTATACTGTGAGATAACATTGTTAATTTACAATAGAGTCAACAGCTTAATGGCTTTACAAAATAAAGAGTGCAAGAAATAAAAGGCAAAAGACCATAATCCCTCTGGAAAATAGGCAAGGGCTATATAAACAGTAATCAAATGAAATGATGTTAGTTTCACTCATATAAAGTTTGATGTACTCATGTAAAAATTACAAAGGGGAAGGTGGGCATTTTGCCTAGCAGTGAAGACACTAACACTGCATATCAGCGTACCTGGGTCTGACTCCTGCTTCTGCCTGGATTCCTGCTTCCTGTTAATGTGCACCCCAGCAGGCAGCAAGCAATTCCTTGAGTAGTTAAGTGGAGAACTGGATTGAGTTCCCAAGCCCTGGCTTTTGCCTGGCCCAGTTGCAGCCATTGTGAATATCTGGGGAGTGAACCAGTAGATGGGAGCTTTCTTTGCCTCACTGTAAGTCTCTGTCTCTTTGCTTCTCAAATAATTTATAAAATCATAATCAGTTAAATTTCTTAAAATACAAAGGAATGTTCATCATCTTACTATCATTGTGACTATAATATTGTCTTTTTTCTTTGCTTGCACTGAAGTTCAGTAAAGTTGTATAGTAAAGAATAATTGGATGGAAATAATTAAAAAGGAAGCCAAGAATTACACAGAGCTACCTTGAGGATAAGGCAGTTAGTCTAGGTAAGGTATTACAGTCAGACATATTAGACAGATTGGGACACCATTTATTCAGAGTTGACTTAATGTAATAGAGGGTCCATCGAATGATTCAGCAACATGGATTTAATATTCCCTATTTGGACACCATGCTTATAAGGTGAGATCAACATAAGAATCTGTAATTATTATATGACAGAAATTGAAGTCAAAACTGGTAACAGTTGGTTTCTTTTTCAAAATTCTGGGCACAAATCTTAGTTAATTTCTCATCACCAGCTTTTCTGTGCAAAATACTCACAATGCATTCTATCTATTTATGAATGCTAACAGTATAATAAAAATAGAGTTCTCTAATCATTCATTATAATTCCTCTAGTTCAACAATAATTTGGAGCAAATATAAATAAGAAATCAACTTTATAACATCAATTTCATTTATAATTTCTATGCCAGCTCTTAGGATTACCCTCAAATGTAGCCCAAATTATAAGTATGTCCTAAGACATTTGTGCTAGTTAAAATATACTACTGGAGGCTGGTGACACGGCTCAATAGGCTAATCCCCCACCTTGCAGCACCGGCACCCCAGGTTCTAGTCCCGGTCGGGGCGTTCGATTCTGTCCCGGTTGCCCCTCTTCCAGGCCAGCTCTCTTCTGTGGCCTGGGCGTGCAGTGGAGAATGGCCCAAGTGCTTGGGCCCTGCACCCCATGGGAGACCAGGAGAAGCACCTGGCTCCTGCCTTCAGATCAGCTCTGTATGCCAGCTGCAGCGCGCTGGCCGTGGCAGCCATTGGAGGGTGAACCAACGGCAAAGGAAGATCTGTCTCTCTTTTTTTCACTATCCACTCTGCCTGTCAAAAAAAAATAAAATTTATACACACACACACATACACACACACACACATACTACTGGTACTGGCTTTTGCCACAGCAAAAAAGCTATCACTTGGGATGCCCACATTTCATATCAGAGTGCTTGAGTTCAAGTCCCAGACATGTCTCTGATTCCAAATTTTTATTTTGATATGTACTCTGGGAGGCAGTGGTGCTGTTCAGATACTTGGATCCCTGTCATCCAGGTGGGAGACCAGGATTGAATCCCCCGCTCCTGGCTTCAGCCTGGCCCAGCCCTGGCTTTTGCGGGCCTGTGGAGAATGAAACAGTGCATGGGAGAACTCTGCCTTCATCTCTGTCTCTTTCTCCCTCTGTGTTTCTCTGCCCTTCAAATAAATACCTAAACTTTAAAAGATTTTAAAGCAAACTGTGCACAGAAGGAATATGATAGTGTCATATGGAATGTTAAACTTTTAAATTGACCTTACATCATTATTCTCACTTGTTCATATTAGCTATCCCATTGATATCAATGAGATCTGCCAAATTTTAGGTAGGAAAACAGAAGTGTTTAGCAATGAAGTAGCATTTACACTTTATGGAAGAATGTGTCTGGAACCAAATACTGCTACTGTCATCTTTTCTTTATGTCAGAGGCTTATGGAAAGAGTAGAAATTAGTTCATCCTAAACTTAGATAATGTATCATGAGAAAAAAGAAATTTTATGGTGTAATATGAGAAATATAGAACTTTGGTAAACAATTTTAAACCCCTAATGATCTGAATAAAGATTTGCATAAGTGTTTTGAAAAAGGTAATTATAGCTATAAGAAACAAAATGAGTTGGAAAAGAAATCCCTGCTAACAATTCATATCCCTGACTAACAACTTCATGTACTGGCCTCTGGCTATCATGTTTTCTATCAGACTCAGGAGACAGAATCTTTTATCTCTTTCTCAGACAGGCCAGGAAAATAACCATACTGGAGGTTTTATAATTATATCCAAGTAAAGTAGGAGGAAACCTTGATCCTTTTTAATTTAATAATGTATTAAGTCATTAATATTTCCTCTCTCATTATGAGTTTTGTATAGGAAGGACAGTACCTTCGAGTGTTCTCCTTGGTTCAAATGATAAAATTCATTTGAATTTGATACTAACCAGGGAAATAAGTATTTTCTGCATCTTTGCTGTAGGGAACAATTGAAACAAATTTATTGACATTCATGACTCACACTTGACTACAGGCAATATCAACTTAAAATTCAAGGTCATAATTTTGCAAAGGTGTTGCGAGATTTCATGCATTCAGATTCATCAGTTAGAAACAAAGGAAATACAACATCTCTTGATATTTTTCCTTGGAAATTTAAAATGCATCCATTTAATATGCAGCTTTGTTGGCATTTATTAGGAAAATATAAATACATACTACAGATGCCTGGTTTTATTTTAAATTTTGGGTACAACTACCCTCAGAATTTTTTTAAAAATGCAGTATTTCAATTTAATTACACATTTAGGAGATCATTTTTATTTAACATAAACTTCAACTATGTACTTGATTAAAATATTGATCATATATATCTGTATAACAAAAAATTGAAAATGAAAACATTTATAAATGCAAAGTATTTTCCTTTTTGATAAAGGCATTGTTGGAGAATCTTTGCCCTGTTTGCTAATCCTCTAGGAGACATTGCAGAGAAACATCATTAATCAATGGTGGAATATTGTTTTTAAAAGATATATTCTTAGTGAAATTATATGATATAGGGATTTGTTTTTAAATACTTCAGAAAAATAGGGTAGGCAAGTAAGAAAAAAATTGTGAAAACTATTGAATATGCTTGATGATGTTTTATTGTTCACCTGTACTTGTGTCTTTACTATTTTCATAACATAGTTCTTTTCTAAAAAAATCTTTTACATTGACCATAAAATTTCTTAAGTTGATAAGATAGGCATCTGTCATATGAAGTTAGATTTAATTAGCTTACTTGTGTACTAATTTATAACATTCCTAACTGGAATTATATGAGGAAAATATGTATTTAGTTTTTTTCTGGTTATTAAATAAATCTTTAGTGACAATATAGAGGCATAAAATTGCATCTAGAAAATTATTATGAATACATAAGTCAGTGGAGTTCCAGGATTCTGGCTTCAGCCTGGCCCTGTCCCTGTTGTTGCAAGCATTCAGTGGGTAAACCAGAAAATGGAGTCAGTCTCTCTCCCTCCATCCCTTCCTCCTCCCCCCTCCCCCCTCCCTCTCCTTTTGCTGCCCTTCAAATAATTTAAAAAAAAAGAAACATTATATATCTATATATCTATATCTATATATATAGATATATAATCCAAAACACTTAAAGACTAATTTTTTTTACATTCTCATAATGTCCAAGCCTTATAGTCCATACACTACTCAGATTAGCTCTCAGTGTAAATCTAGGCAGCCTTAAAATCAGATTTTCAACACATTTTACACATTTATCTATAAACTTACCTGTAAATATTTTTCTCCTAGAGGTAATTGCGAGATAGACTAATTGCATCAATTGAGTCGCACGACTGACATGACTACCTATAACTAGAAGCCACCATCATCCTTGGGCACTCAAGCTCAATTGCCTATGCAACATCTAATGTCCTCTCTCCTCACAGTGTCCATAATGGTAATGCGCTTAACGGAACAGCAGACTTCACCAACTCTCCAGCAGCTCTGTGTTCAGTAATAAGTTAGGCAGGTCACACGGAGTCTTTTAAAGGCAGACGGACATTCTTCCCTAGGTTTTTATGGTTCCGCTTTTACTGTCATTTTGGCTTACACACTATACTGTAAGAATTTTATTTTTAATAATAGTCATTGCTAGAATTTCTTATGTAATTACATATTTATATCCTGAAAATATTAACAAGTTGCCTCTAATAAGCTATGCCATTCTTAATGTATGATTCCATTCATGATCCCTGTTATTATTTTCATATTACAAGCGAGAAACCCAGTTCTTGGTAAGGTTAACAAAGACTTCAGAAATTTCATACAATTTCTGAGAGGACAGTCTGGCTTGAAATTCTAGATTCTTAACCACTTTGCCATAAGATTTTTCCCATGCATGTTTTATTCTTTACTTATTAAGGACTGAACTTCAAAAAATCTGTTTACTTTCTTTTTTAAAAAAAGGATTTGTTATATTCATTTAAAATCAGAGTATGTATGTTGGTGGGGACAGTGGGTGGGGGGATCTTCCATGCCCTGGTTCACTCTCCACATTGCCGCAGTGGTTAGCAGTGGCCAGGATGAAGCCAGGAGCTTCATCCAAGTCACCCAAATCCTTGGGCCAGATTCCTCTGTCCTTCCCAGACCATTAGCAGACAGCTGGATCAGAATTGGAGCAGCTGGGACAAAAGGACACCCGTATAGGATACGGGTGTCCTGGGTTCGGCTTTACCCAGTCTGCCACAATGCCAGCCCCCAGTTTGCCTTTTTACATAAATCATGAAAGTCATTAAGAATGGCATGTGTACCAGATTTCAAAAGTCATGTGGCTCTCAACAGAGAAAATATTTGGAAAGAAACACAAGAAAGGAAGACGTGACAGAGTTTGTACATGTCAAATAGGTGCCAGAATGACAGTCAGGATTCATAGCCTAATAGGCAACTGAATGTGCTTCTGTATCCCTCGGCATCTTAAAAGGTCAGACTGGGTTTATAGAACTGCCATTTATTTTCATGAAAGTGATAGGTGAAACAGTAGGAATGTCTGAGATTGTCTGAAGAGATAAACAGAAAGCTAAAAATAAGACCAGCAAAGAATTCGTGAGATTATCTGAATTGACAGGAAGGTAGGAATAAAGAATGCAGCAATGGTGAGGGACGCATTTCATTCATGTGAGAGGAGAAAAATCAGCACGGGGTTAGAGAAACAAAGGGAAGAAACAATAGAAGAAAATGTTACTGAAACAGTAGCAGAAAAATATGACAGATCAGAGAGGAAAGGACTCGGATGTTTAAAATCAGAAAGGTATCACTAAACTTAAAGAAAGCAGTTCAGTCAACAGATGTGTTGAGCTGATTAATAAATATATGTTAGACACACCAAATGTAGACCGTTGTTTCTGGAATTTTGACAAGCAAGGGAAGAATGGGTATGAGCAGATATCAGAGTAGGGAAAAAATTACATGGATGAAGTAGTTGTTATCATTTGGCCAGTTACACATTTATTGCACAGGCACAAACATGGAGGGTGTAGGGGGAGATCTCTTCCACTGGTGCACTCCCAGATGCTCACAGTGCCCCCTGACAGGGCCAAGGTCAGGAGCCTCAATCTCCCACCTATGTAGCAGGAACGCAGGGAACTGAACCATCACCTGCTGCCTCCCATGGGCTTTATGTGAAACCTGGTACACGGGCCACATTCTTCTAGTTCAGCAGGGAGCTGGACTCAGGAGTCGGATCTGGGAATCAAACCCAGGCCTTCCGATGTGGGACACAGGCTTCCTCCCCAGTGTCTTTACTGTTAGGCCCCACACCTGCCCTTGGCTTTAGTTGTTCAGTTTTATGTATCATGTGATGGGTGAAGGGAAAAAGTTGGTCAAAAGAAACTACTGGAAAGACGGATAAAGGTCAAAAGAGAATCATGAGGAAGCAAGATCCTCAAAGACTGAGGAAAGAAACCAGAGTGAAGTGTGGCCCGGGTGAGTTCTGGAAAGGGGAAGAAAATGCTGCCTTGAATACAGGCAGTGAGGGCAAGGGAGGTAGGGAACACGGACGTGACTCATCATCTGTCTCCCCTTGAGCAGTTATTCCCATCTGCCCCCTTATTCCTATTTCTAGATTTAGGGGGGGTTTATGGCTACTTAAGATGTCAGGGAGGTGGATAAGCTGACCCTTGTCCTCTTGGTGCCATTTGTCAAGGTCTCCCCCACAATTCTTTAAGTGCCTTGAGTATGGTTTGTTTCATGCAGTTATGGAATCTATCGTATCATATAGGAGGAGAATCATCCATCTCCAGAAAGATATTTTTCTAAGTTGGAGTGTATTTCAGCCAAGATTCAAAAGCTGCTTTTAACACCCCAATTAAATGATTGTACTTGTGTACCCTTGCAGTGCTCTCATTTGTACTGATTCTTTGTGTCACACAGAATTCTCACAGAACCCCCAATTAAGAGAAGGAATTAGTTGTATCTGTGGCCCTTCCTTTTATTATGAAAGGTTGTCACATTCTAGTATTGTTTTAAAACTACCAAAATGATAACTTTATACTCTTAAGGATTATTTCTTTATAATAATAAGAATTATACACACACACACACACACAAATATCTATTGCTAAACCCCAGGCTTACTGACAGTATATTTTCCCTTGCCTCCTGGCATACAACCGCACACTTCCTTAGTAATGGAGAAAGAAATTAAATTTTCTGAGCAATCATTCAGCCAAAACAAATTAAAACTAAGATTTTGCATTTTATTCAACATTGTGGAAACTTTCAATGTTAATATTTTTAGCTTTCATTTTAAATGAACTGAGGAATAATCTCTGATTTAATATATTTGCAACCCTTATGATCTTGTCCCATTTTCTGGTATGTTTATTATGGTGGTAATAATGATATTACTGAGCCTGTGTTCTGAATATTATTTCTTCAACTTATAATACTCTCACTTCAACATCAAATCTTAACATGCCCAGAGTTAATTACCTTGAATTAAGAAAATCTCATTTGTCTCTTCAAATAATGCTGAAAAGGAGTTGATTCCATGGCAACCTAAAATATCAAAGTGTACGATGGACACTTCTCCAGGTACCTGAACATTGATACATTACCCTAATATTTCACAAAACATGAGAGGACCAGTCCTTGATTTCCTCAGCCTAAAAGTTGACCCCCAGGTATTGAACAGAATTCCTTCTCTATGAACAAAGACCTCGTGTTCTGTGTGTACATCATACCAGAGAAGTTATTTTATCCAACTGGGGCCATACAAAAGAAAATTCATAATGCTTTCACCTCATCAAAAAGATGTTCCCTCACTACTGTTCCACAAATAGTAACTTTTGTGTTCTTTCATGAACGGTTTTATTTACTAGACTTGTTACCTCTGCACTTGCGTCTTCATTTCTTAATTTTTGTATTTTCTATCTCACTCTGCTACAAAGTAAGGTACATCTGGTTGGTGTTGCCTGGCATCACCTAGTGTATAGAAGGTGCTTGATAGTTTGAAATGCATAAATCAATGAACAGAACTAAAGTATTTAGAATTCAAGAGTTAATGTGTCTTGAGGTGTGTGTGTGTGTGTGTGTGTGTATGTGTGTGTATACATACATATTTTTTCATAGCATAATTTATCACAAACTTTTAAAATACAAACCATTTGCTGAAGACTGCATTTAATATATTTAAATGCTATACAACTTTGTGATCTCTGGGGCACAAACCTTATGCAAATTAAAGCTAAAGTCTTTTGGTACAAATGGTGAAATGTATTTGGCTGCAGTCTTTGAGAGCCTACCAGTTATAATAAAGCTAATGAAAGAAGGCATAAAACCAGGTAGGTCAAAGAGAAGGGGAGCAGGCATGCTGTAGGAGACTTTCATAGGAACTTTGGAAGCTAACTAGTAAACAGGAGAAGTAGCTGTTGGTAGAACTGTAAGCCTGTAAGAGGTGGGTGCCAAGAGGATGTACAGTGATTAATATTGTAGAACTTAGGAAATCCAGGCATCAACTCCTCTGACAAGGTAAAGACTGGAAGTTGGAGAGGAAGCAGTTAGCTAGCCAACTAGGATACTAGGAAGACAATCAGGGGTCCACTTTGCATAGAAGTTTTATCAGTGTACAGAGTGTGGACTCCAGACCCTTGTGATAAGTTCCCCTAGGAGCACCAAAATGAAAACAAAGGGGAATGAGTTAAAATTCTCAAAATTTCAATAGAAAGGGATCCCAAGCCTCTTTCCCTGCCCAGCTCTTTTATTGTCTTTTGTGCTGGTTTGGATAGCTTGGCAGATTTTCCAAGTCAAGGCATCATAATTAGGACAACACAAGGGAAATTTATAAAATACTACTACCTATCAAAGCTGCCCAGAATATATGGAACTAGAATGTAATAAATGCTAGACATTAAAAATGAAAATCGATGTTAACTTTCAATCCCAATTTAAATGAATTGAACTATTGAAAAATCAGAGCCGCAAAGGAAGCATGCTACATGGAACAATGTCAGCATTCTTGACTGGCATAAGCAAATGAGAACCATAAGAAGGATCAAGGCTGCAAATGGCTTTGTGAGCTATCAATTGTAAAATCAATATGCTAAGCTCCTGGATGTCAGTGTGAAAAGCACAGTACAGTAGCATTCTAGTGCTCCGGACTGGTTCCCACCTATGTCTGGCCTCCACATCCTGTAAATTAAACTTCAGCAGGTTTGCTTTCTTGCCCAAGAAACCTATAGCTCTTACTAAAAATAAGGAATATTCTTTAAGCAAAGAGATAAGAAAGAAAGATACTCATAGTATTAAGGCAAGCAGTATTTTACTTCCCAGTATCAGAAATGAGCTAAGTATTTCTTCCAGGTACAGCCAACCACCAAAACATGTGATAGGAGAAAAGAAGTAACTGTGTTTAAAGTACAGTACCAATAAAAATGAAGGAAGAGAAAGGACGTAGAACGAGAGAGAGAAAAAGAGATTCTGAGCAAGAGCGTGCCATCCACTGTGTCCAGCACGGCCTCCCTGTGCCTTTTCTGTATCAGGATCAATAGTGTTCTGAGCACGGGAGAGCTCTGTTAGATTTGTGCCCTATCTGGACAGGCGGTCTGAAAGCAGTGAGCAGGTGTGGTCTTCCCAAGCCTTCCCCTTCCTCGGAAGATAGTGAGTCCTGGGAGAAAACCACCCTGTATTTCTACAGCATCATCATGATGCTTGATACTCCTGTTTTGTTTTTTTTAACTTGATATTTTCAGGTATTATTTCTGAGATACATTGTAAACGATACATTTATTTGAAAGACAGGATGACACAGAAAGGGAGAGACAGACACTTAAAAGATAACATGTTTAAGTCACATTATAGTCAGACCTGAAGGCTCTTCTAAATAGAACTCAATATTCTTAAAAGGACAAGGTACTGAAATCCTGGATTCACACTTCTTCTCATGCCTAAATTTCACCTTAGCCAAGGCCTTCTCACAAATAATATGGAAAAAATCTGAAGATCTTATGTAACTACTAAAAATCAAATTCACAATTATCCATTACACAACCACCCATATAAAAAAGGACAAGCAAAGTAGTTATACTGACTTTATTATCAAAAAAAGATTGAGTATATTTTATTGTTTAAATGTTTGTAAAAGATTATATTGTCTCAAAATTAGAATGCATTTGGTAATGTAAAATAAAATTACTTCTTGATTTGGACAAATAGTGTTAATCCTTATTCTTCTCATTTAACTTATTTCATGTTTATTTACTGATTTTCTATCTCCTTATGAGTCATTTTTCATGCCATTTATATTTGAAAAAAATAACAAATTCAAAAAGTTGATAATTCTTTTAAGTGTAAGAAATATATATTTTAGAAACTCCACATAATCAATTATGACTTGGTCTGTACATGCAACTTGGTAATTAAACTCAAAGTATATTTTCTAGACTTTTAAAAAATAAGCAGATATCCAATAGGTTCTCCTAAGTAATCCATCCAATTTTACCTACCATTTGAGAGTATAAAATGTTAGGTCATTAGAATAAATTGACAATTATACCTAAATGTTAACAAGTACTCTGATTAAAATTACCACTTTGCTAGAAATAATTTCAGTCTTTTTGCATTTGTGTTAATACTCTGTATATTAAATATAGGCCAAAGTAACCTTATATTCCCTTATAAGTTTATTTTTGTATAACTAATACGTGACATCTAAAGCACATAACATAAATAGGAATTAATTAATCAATAATACAAATAGCCTGTCCATCTGTAGCTCTGTTCCTGTAACAGTACTTAAATGAATTCTCTTCAATTGATATATGTATACATAAATCATAAATAATCCTAGTGCCTTGAATAAAATGTATATATCTAGTACATGTATAATATAGAAATTATAAAAGTCAAAGATCAAAATCTTTAACAGGAAATTAGTCTATGCTCTGACTAGTGAATTTCCTTATTTTTTTAATTAAAAAAATTAAGCAGTTCATGGAGTTGTGAAAAGTAAGCCACAAGCCTCCAACTGAAATCAAGCAGTCCTCACAGTATGCTCTAAATAAAAAGACGCTCACAGAAATTCCACGTCCATTACAAAGTTCTCCTCCCTCTGATCCTCATGGAGTAGCCAACGTGTTGGCTTTGGCATATTCTGTAAAGTTATTTCTCGTGTTACATCTGCCGTGATTTCCAGAGATTAAAATACTTACATTTCAGTTTCTATTATTCCCTCAATCACATCCTGATCAAAAACAATATTAATCTTGAAGTGGAAGTATTTTATGTTGTTACAGAGAATACTAGGTTCGCTTATGCATCCCAGAGGCACATAGAATGAGAGTCTAAGGCTTGAAGTAATAAATATATGGATCTTGTAAGCATCATTAGTGAACATTACCTTTGCTTGATTGTGGGTGCCCTATGTTGACTCTGGCGTAAATACAGAGAATTTCTAGAAACACTTTGGGAATGCCAGTGTTAACACCAGCCCCTAGAGGAGGCCCAACCAAATGCAGCAAAAGGACAATGGAAAAACAAGACAAGCCATTGTGTCACTCTATCAACAAAGAAGTGCCCTAATCAGATGAGGCTCATGATGCAGGTTTTTGTGGAATGTGGCCTAGGACTCTCATTTATGAAAAGGGTACCCGAATGGCTCTCTCTGCACATCTCCCCTGGCCCATAAGCAGTCTGGCCTGGAGCGTCTCACTCGAGAATCAGAGGTTTCAGTAGTAATCTAGAGCCCATAAACTAGGTATGCAACAAAATCTCGATTTTTCCCCCAAAATCTTATTGATATTGAGCCTTTCTCTCACTTATGACTAGAGACGCAGGAATATCACTTTATCACCAGTTCACTGTGTCATGTTGTGTGGTAGTAGTTGCAGATGCATTAAAATGTCACTTAAGTTTATCCCTGCTTTGTGATCTTAGAATTTACCATGTATTTTGCTGATAAAGAATCATGTCCTGATTTTAGTTCTTAAAGCTTTTCTAATTGAAATTCAGTTTTTCTGTTTTTATGATCCTATGTATTTTATTTGTATACATCTTAGAATCCTATTCAAAGGAGGGATTCATAGATTTCATCCAAACACCAAAAGAATGCAAGGCACAGAGATAGTCAGCTGCTCAGCACGCAGACCACGAGGTAAGCAGCAGCATCAGAGTGATGCCATACCTGTGTGGCTCTAGTCAGTGCCTTAAGTACTCCCTAGGAGATGGCAAAAGTACTAATATCCACTATGGGATTGGAAGTGGTTGATCAAAGACTTATTTACATTAAACACATATGGAAGGCTCAGGAAAGAATATTTCTCCCCATATTCTACATGAGCCAACAGCACTTGATGCAAACCTCCTCTCATCTCACTACTGAAGTTAGCCTGAGGTTCGGGGAAAGACTGAACAAAGTACACGCCCAATAGGCCACACCTTCAAACCGAAAAAGGGACCTAGTGAGTGTTGAGGACAAGTAACTGAAGAACTAGTACTGCTCTTTCCCACTGATGAGACGTGGAAGGGAAAACCTCCTCCCATGCTTCTAAATTAAACTAATCAGAGCCTCCAACTGCTCCAACGTATGAGATGGACTCATCAGAAGTCGACTCTGAGTCCTATCTGAGAAATGTGAACATGCATCATATACCAAGTGAGCTGAAGATACTACAAGCATCCAGAAAGCATTCTTATCGCCTAAGACCCCTGCCATGGTTTGAAACTGCTTCTGAAGTCTAATTGCCCTTGTAACAGTATTAACAGGAAGTTACTTTAAGTGGTGATTAGGTCAGGGCTCTGCTCTGATAAGTGGATTATGCCGTTATCGCCAGAGTGGGTTTGTTGTAAGCTCCACCCCGCTTGCCCTTTCACTGTCTTGCACACGCTTGCTTTCCCGTACTTCCTCGATACTGTACAGTCCAGAGGCTCATGCCAGATGCAGCATCATGCCCCTGGACTTCCCAGCTCTCAGATCTGTGACTAAGAAGTTTCTTTAGAAAGTGTTCAATCTGTCCTATTCTGTCATAGCAGCAGGAAGGGGACTAGGACAACAACATATCCTGAAATCTAAGTGTAGCCATTATTTTATGACATACAGTTATCAGGTACTCACAATGGGCAAGGTACTAATGGGTTCTTCCTAAAGCAATAATATAGACATAGACCTTTTGATAGAAATGTTTTCTGGTATTAAAGAAAAGTTTTTCTTCCTTTTGAAGTGATAACATGTTATTGTTGTAGCTTATCATTCACAATCACAAGGTGACATTTTTAGTGAAACTGGTTAAAAAAAAATGTTTACTTTAGGCATGTGATGACACCAGCTTATGTTCTTGGTACACAACAGAGTGAATTTCCATGCAGAGATCATGGGAAACAGAGTCATAACTTTCAAGTATTGGTATAATAGCAAATCTTAGAAAATAGGAGTATATGTATGCACTATAAACAAGTTATCTCATTTTAAAAATTAATTTCAGAACCCTTATCTCTTCATTTTCATTTCAGTTTCAATTCTCAATTTCTGTGTTTCAAGTTTTAGAAGCAGTTAGGGAATGTTTTGAAGTGCTACTGCCTAGTTATATGATTTACTATAATTAGACAAATAATGCAAATACTTATAATTTGGCAACTCTCATTTGCTACATTTTAATTATCTAGAATATTAGCAAAACAATGTTTTTTAAAATTTAAATGATTGGACATTTAGTTAAAAATGTTTAATCAAGGTTTCCATTAATAGTGCCATACAAAATACCAATTTTAATTCCATGTTTTCAAAAGAAAAAATGTCTCCTTTGTGCCTTAAAAAAGTTGATTCCAGACATCAGTATTTACGTCATTGCACTGTTTCTCAGCTATCAATCAAATAGGAAGTAATTTATTTCTCTGGTTCTTGGAACACTTCAATTTCCTTCTCATTCTTGTGAGATGAGAATCTAGTAGAAATCAAAACATACACTTTCAAGCATATATTATTCATAGTGTCATTAAGATTATAACATAATGTATTATTTAGATAGAAAGTTTTCAAGTAAGTGAATTTCTCGAAGTCACTTTATAGATAAGATATTGTTAACCATACCAAAATTTTACACCATTTTTCTACTGAGCCATTATCTTGGCCAATGTATACATTTCCCATATATCTTAATTCATTCAGTCCCTTATAACAAAAATATCATATTCTGGGTACCTGAAAAGCAACAGAAAGGAATTTCTCCCAGCATGGAAGCTAGGATGGCCACTGGCATATTCAGTCTTGTGAGAGCCCACTTGCTGGTTCCTATGTGGCACCTTCTATAACTGGGTACTGGCTTGCTGGAAGGGAGAAGTCAGCTGTCTGGGGCCTCTTTGGTTAAGACACCTATCCCATGCCGGAAGGCACAGCACTCGTCACTTGGCACGTACTGAAGGCCTCAACTCCTCACACCAGCACTTTGGGCAATGCCGCGACTCTGGTGGGTTAGAATTTCAGTATATGGATTTTGTATAAGCACAAACATCCAGACTAGTGTGTGTATGTGTGTGTGCTTTGAAAAGCTCATGGAAACATGGAACTAAAAGATGAGTTTATTGAGTGCCCCAAATTTTGAAATTCATGTATAATTTTCTCATACATATTTTCCACAAGCTTTTTGAAGACTTCCCCTATGTGTGATTATTAATGCACTTATATATGTATATATATTTATACACACAAAACATATCCTAAATTTTCTTTTCTCACAATGCTTCCCTACACCAACATCCCTTAGTCATCCTTCAGAGCAATGATGAATAATTTACTTCTTTTCTTAATGATTTCAAAGAAATTTCAGCAGAAGAATATCATACTCTGCCAAATAAAGAACAATATAAATGAATCATAATGCTGCTCATTACAGATATCTCAGTAAAGATAATATTGTCATCACCTTCAAGGAACTTGACGTTTAATGGGAGTCCACAGACATATGAAGGAATAATATAGGGTGTTATAGAGACTTCTTAAAAATAGAAACAAGAAAAACTAATACAAATAGAAAAAATTAATAAATGACAGAAACAGGCATTTCCTTTTCATAGGGAAACAAACACAATAGCACCAAAAACCAATAAAAACGATGCTAGGACTGAAGATGTAATAACAATATAAGTTAAGATCATACCAGGAAAACTTGTACATTTGCAAAAATTAGTAATTTTTTTTAATTTTTGACAGGCAGAGTGGACAGTGAGAGAGAGAGAGAAAGGTCTTCCTTATGCCATTGGTTCACCCTCCAATGGCTGCCGCAGCTGGCACGCTGCAGCTGGCGCACCGCGCTGATCCGATGGCAGGAGCCAGGTCCTTCTCCTGATCCCCCATGGGGTGCATGGCCCAAGCACTTGGGCCATCCTCCACTGCACTCCCGGGCCATGAACAGAGAGCTGGCCTGGAAGAGGGGCAACCGGGACAGAATCTGGCGCCCCGACCAGGACTAGAACCCGGTGTGCCGGCGCCGCTAGGCGGACGATTAGCCTATTGAGCCGCAGCGCCGGCAATAATCTTTTTTTAAGACTTATTTACTTGAGAGGCATAGTTAGAAAGAGAGACACAGAGAGGGAGGTCTTCCATTCTCTGGTTCATTCCCCAAATGGCCACAACAGCTGGAGCTGAGCTGAAGCCAGGACCCAGGAGCGTCTTCTGGGTCTCTCATGCAGGTGCAGCGGCCCAAGCACTTGGGCCATCTTCCTCTGCTTTCCCAGGCCATAAGCATGGAGCTGGATCAGAAGTGCAGTAGCCAGGACTCAAACTGGTGCCCTTATGGGATGCTGGCACCACAGGCAGATGGTTAACCTACTACACCATAGCACCAACTCCAAAACTAAGAATCTTTACAAGGCCAAATGTTGTTACCAGTGTTGAAACAATGGAAGCTCATTTATTTCTCATGGAATTGGGAATTGAGATGACTATTTCTGAAACTCCTTCATGCTAGTATCTGGAGACATACTCATGACTGTCTAGTTCAGAATAGCACTAAACTGGAAACATCTCAAATATCTTATTAATAAATCACAATTAAGTTAAGTAGCAGAATATTAAGCAAGCAGTGAGATTTATTGACCAAAGCTAATTACACTCAACATAAATGAATTTTATAAAACCATAAAGCTGCAAGTGAGTAAACGTTTAATTGGACTATATAGAGTTGTATCTTTTTAGAAAGTTCAGATAATATTAGGTATAGGTATTGAGCCTAGCAGCATATCGGAGTGCCTGGGTTTGAATCTCTACTCCGTTCCTCATTCCAGTGTCCTGCTGGTGTTTACCCTGGAAGGCAGCAGAGATGGCTCAAGTAGTTAGGTCCCTGACAGCCGTGTGGGAGACCTGGATTGAGTCCCAGCTTTGGCCTGACCCAGCCCCAGCTCTAATAGGCACTTGTGGAGTGAACCAGTGAATGGAAGCTCTGTCTGTGTGTCTGTCTTCTTGCCTCTCAAATAAATAAATATTTTTAAATTAAAAATAATCAAAATTAAGCAGTATATTATTTAGGAAATGCAAGTATCCAATTCTATTTTAACGTTATCAAAAGAGAAGAAAATCCAAACATAGTGGAGCTGTTCTCTGGTGGGGGAGATGGCAGGTGGGATCAGATAAGCAACTGTGGTCTTGTAGTGGCAGTGAGGCGACGTATTTAGGTAAATTTATCACTTTGCCTTGTAGGTTAGTATGCATTATTTCTGTTTTTCCTATAATGACAGGATATTTTTAAAGGAAATAATTTAAGCAAGGTATTTATCTTTCATGAAAACGTGTTTTCTACAAGAGTAGTATTTAGAAAGCACCTCAGAAGAGATGCAGTGCAACTGCAGAGAGAGATCAGCTGGAAAGCTGTGTTTAGGTCGGGCTAACACAGAAGTGGGTAATGATTTGGTAAGACAAGGTCACCATGGGAAGAAATCTCAAGTCTTATGGACATAGTTTTTACTTACTTTAAAAATATATTAATACTCAAAGAAAATATCCATTTAAACCATTTTTAAAATAGTCAAAGTCCCTGTTAAATAAGCATGTTGTGGAATCCAAATGGTATTTTAATATGCTAAAATATAGTTGGAAATGTATTCTAATGCAATTTAAATTCTGCAGAAATTTGTGTGCATGGCAGACTTATTTTCCATGCTCCGGACTAATGTATCTTTATGGGAATGATTGTATCACAGCATTTTAAAGTGGATAGCATCTCTGGAAATAGTCAAAATATATGTAAATCAGTATATCGAGTAGGACC
This sequence comes from Sylvilagus floridanus, assembly GCA_949820135.1. Classification (NCBI taxonomy): domain Eukaryota; kingdom Metazoa; phylum Chordata; class Mammalia; order Lagomorpha; family Leporidae; genus Sylvilagus; species Sylvilagus floridanus. The sequence goes on along the minus strand of OX463236.1, from coordinate 27,071,314 downwards.
TAATGGAACCGCTTAAACAGGCTTGTTGAAGTTTGACCCATAATTGTGATTGTACCAGTGTGTTGTCAATTTTACTTCCCACTGCTAGTTGATCACCAGAGGACATAAATAGCCATGGAGTGTATAATTGGTGCTGTGTTGCCATAAGTAGTTATTTAAATTCAGTTTCTGTCTACTCCCCTGAAATCATGTGCATTAGGAATAATAAGGCTGTTGAAATAAGTAGATGCTGTGGAAATATAATCAAATCTTTGAAAAGTGTTAGTTTTTTTTTTTTTTGCTCTTAAGCCATATCAACCTGTAAACAATCTGTGTTTACATTTTTAAAAAGCTAACATTTAAGCCTGCTCTGCCATCCGTAGATGGTAGGGTTGTTTTTAAAGCACAGTGTTATTTGAAAAATTGATGAGATCAAACATGCCATTAAAACAGAAAAAAAAAAAAACAAAGATATTATCAACCCACTTTTGGATATTATAAAACAGGGTAGAATGACAACTTATTTTTAACCCCAATTCAACATGATCTAGCTCTTCAATGAGACCTACTTTATCACTGTGAGATAAGAAACAAACCTGTCAAATCAACTTGCCCAGGTCACTGCATCCCTTTCAATCAAGAAAGTTGGGGCTGTAATGTTATTGACCCAGAGCTATACAGGGTGTTTATTTGCATAATGAGTGATGAACCTAATGCATTTTAATGCCATTAACTTGTCCGCATTCCCAGGAAGGAAACGAAAATACAAGAAGTTACAATTTTAGATTTGTCATGGATAGATCTCTTCAGCCAAGGTACTCCTTTTCTTGAATTTTGTTGACTAAATGCCCCTGGAACAAGCTCAGTTGCCTCCGTCTGGCTGAGGCTACCATTCCAAGGTGGATTCAAAGAAAGAAAGGTGAAGACAATGGTTCTAAGCAGGCTTCCCTCCCTGCACCACCTGTCTTGGGAATGGTGTCCACCTGAGTTAGGCAGGAGTAAGGTCTCAGACATAGTAATTCTGTCTTAGAGGTTGCAGGTAGGTCAAGAATGCCCTAGACTTTCTAATTTTAAAATGCATAGCTTTTCTATGGTTATTTAACACGCAGCAAGCAGTGACATAGTCAAGCCTCTGCTGTAAGGGGGTTGCTCTCAAGTAAAACTCAAAGAGCAGGTCACTAATCAGGTAGTTTCAGAATTAATACAAGCAGGGCAAGTCATTATGAAAGGTTGTTGAAATCAAGAGAATTAGATGAATGGCTCTTTGAAGCAGTGGTTTAATTACTATGATTCACAAATCATTCTGGGCCAGAACACCTCTGGGAACCTATTACATTCACTCTGGACGAAGTTGATACATCAGAGGCTGGAGGACGTGGACCTCTAAGCCTCAGATCTACTGAGTGGATTCGTACCTGTCTCTGAACTGTGTTTGTGTCATCCTTGGTCCCAGTGAGGTCACAGTGTAAGACAAGAAAGCCATATGTTCTAGACTGACTCCAAGGTACACCAGTGGTCCGTGGACCCTACCTCTGGCAATTTTTCCCAATCCCTGCCATAACCTTTCTCTTACTCAAGTCTGTGTTACACTGTACCAAATATCCTCCTTCTGTTTGTGGCATACTTATTTTTGTCTTGCCTTCTCCATCAGATGCCCCAGTTTGCATTACAGGTGCTTTGTATACACACCCTGTACTGCCTAGTTCTATGACTAGTAAAACTCATGACCCAACCCCATGGAAATATATTAATCTGACTTGATGATAACGATGGCATTTGAGTTTGTCTCAGTTCTAAGATAAAGTTAATTTACAAGAACTGTCATATAGTTGAGACTATAATAACATCCTTTCCTTGCTAAGTATTATGTGTAGCATGTAAAAATACTGATTAATCATTCTCTTTGTTAACCAGACTGAAATGTGATGTGAAAATAAAGGATACCGCTAACATTCAAAGATAAAATGAATAAGCATATAAGAAAACCCAATTCCATCATGAGCTCTTTGATCACGTTAATATTAGTTGCTAGTAGCTCCTAACACCCATTTCATATAACATGTATTTTAAGAGATCATTTTGTCCTTAAAAATCCTTTGTAGGGTTGATGTGGCCACACTTGAAAAATGAAATATTCACAAAGGCATGAGCATTGCATGCTTAGTTCTCGAAGACTTTCTGAAAGATAGGGAGTCCTCAGAACATTTAACTTGGTAATAGTTAAAAAGTTGTGTTTCAGAAGAGGAGGCCCCATATTTATTTAAGGTGATATTATGCCACCAGACTTTTCAAAGATAGAACTTTTTATTTCCCTCCTTGCCAGAGGGAAATGTGGCTTTTTTTGCAAAGTTCACAGAGGCCAAGGACCTTTCAGCCATCCAGCTGGTCATCCATGGCTGTGCCAAGGTTCACATATTCCAGCAAGGTAAATGCAAGGCCAGCTGTGTACACTTTGCCTGACAGAGGAAAGGACAATGAAAACAAAGACAAACGTTGGGCCTGTGTTATAAGGAAGAGTCCAGAAGCTACCACAGGGCATTTGCACTTGCTTTTTATTGAAATGAATTAATTGTATGATTGCCCCCCAACAGTCTGGAGAACTGGTTTCCCCTCAAAGGACATATGTACTCAGGAAAAATTCAGGTGTTTTTTTTCCTGTTGTGAAAGAGGACCATGAATAGGAGAGAATAGCCAGCAGCCCCTTCTGCAAATGAAACAGTTTAAAAAGAAAATATTTAAAGAAATCAATTAAGGAAAAAGAATAGAGGAAATAAGAAAATGTTAGTTTTTCTGACTTGTCATACTAGTCAAAGAGATATCCGTTAACCAACACATTTTCAGAGTACCAAGCAGGACTTCCTCTAAAATAGGCATATTATAAGGCACAGTAGCTCCCACAGGCTGTTGAGACAGCATTTAATAAACTAAATGACAGCAATATATTAAAAGGCACTATGGAAGCCTGAACATGTTAGTGTTCAGCCCCAGGAAATAAATGTTGTCCGTGAGCATTAGGCTGACCAGTATATAAAAACTGTATTTTGTTAATCATCTTTAAAGAGGCAAAATGAATTGCGCTAAATAGTGTTTTCAGCATGGTTACTTGAAGATACAAGTAAAACTATTAATGCATTATCCTATTCAGTTCATAAGAAGTTTTTCTTCTGGGTCCAGCATGAGGAATCTGTGATTTGACTTACATTCAAAATTATGGGCAGGAAGCAGTTCATCCACATGAGCCTTGTGTCATAAATTATATTCTAATTGCCGAACCTGTCGAGTTTCTATACTGCTAAATATTCAGCTGAAACATGAGGAAGAAAATCTCATTATATACTGAACTGTATTTAAATGGATTCTCTGTTAAGGGGCATTTTACAAAGCCAGGCCCTACAGACTTATGGAAATTAATGAATGTTCAAAAATATATTAGTGTATTTTATTATAAATAAATTATAGCTCAATTAAAAAGCAAATAGTAAATCATTTCTATTTCATTTTATATTTAAAATTTCAAAATGAAGAAAACCATGTATATTTTCTTTGTATCATCAGTAGCAAAAGAACATTTTATTTCCATTTTGTATGCGGCTTGGGATCTCTCCAAGGTACATTAAAGGAAGTATGGTGTTATTTCACAGGAACTCCGAATCATTATCAAGTTTTAATTGTCATCATAGGAAATCATACAAGTGATATTGAACCTTTGCTTTTGTACTCATTAACCACAGTGTGCGTCTTCATCTGTGTGAATCCTCTTTTCCTCTGCGCTAACTCAGTGCACACCCTCTTCCTGAAGCAAATTCTATTTACCTGTCAAGACCCAGCTTACATGTCAGCACCAAAATGTTTTATGCTGTGTAGCTGGAAGCCATGCCCCCCTCTTTGCCCTTCATGGGTACTTATCTCTCTTACAGCACAAATTTTGTGTTGCTATAGTACTGCATCTTCATCTTTAAATGGTTCATTTATTAAACACCTTTTCCCTATCTGATTAACCTTATACCACCATGCCCCTTCCTAGTACGAAGTACCCTGTACATAGAAAATGCTCGATCCAAATGAAATGCAGTCATCACAGGTATAAAAAAGAAAAAAAATGGGCACTTAGATCAATACTGGAGTATGTTTGCATTTTAATAAAATGTTATTTTATATGGGCCTTTTTAGTCCCAAAGATTTGATTTGCTCTTGGTATTGCCTTATAATCCTTTTCTTTTCTTCTTTAAAAAAAGTATTTATTTGAAAGGCAGAATTACAGAGAGAAGGAGGGAGAGAGAGAGAGAGATTTTCAATTCACTGATTCACTCCCCACATGGCCAAAACGACCAGGGCTGGGCAGACTGAAGCCAGAAGCCAGAAGCTTCTTCCGGGTCCTCCACATGGGTGTTAGGGGCCCAAGCACTTGGGCCATTCTCTGCTGCTTTCCCATTAACAGGGAGCTGGCTCAGAAGCGTAGTAGCCAGGACTTGAACTGGTGCCCATATGTGATGCCAGCACCTCAGGCAGCAGCTTTACCTGCTATGCCACAGCACCAGCCCCATTATAATTGTTTTCAAAGTTAGAAGACTATTCTCAGAGACAGATTTTGTGTCCAGCCTTCATTTTTGGTAGTTTTTAGTATGAATCAAAGTTTAATTTGGACTAAGAGCATAGGCAGGAATGAAAAGTGACTAAGTATTCTGTGCTTACCGGACTCCAAGGGAGAAGGCCAAAGATAGGTACAAACCGTGTGTGACACATCATCTTCGGCAAATCACCTTTAACCTAATATTCTTGTCTTATAAAGACTCTGTGCTTCTATAACTATTTTAATTGAGCCTATATATTTGATTATCTGGCACTAAAATCCAATGTGTTTGCTGGGTTGATCTAACTTAATGCCATGCCCTCTCTGTTGAGACATTCTTTCTAACTCTTCAGGGTGGTCAATATTCCCAGTGGGAGAAATGTCCAGGTACGTGTACATTTTTGAAATTTCTCCAAAGAATAAATACTATGTAGACCAAAGAGGCTTAAATGCTTTAAATAGCTGCAGTGATTCATTCTATACAAGAAACCTAGCATAACAACCAGTGCAGCAAACAACAATATCAAAGGAAAAAACAAAACTAAAATAGTGTATAACTTCTTTTTTTTTAAACTTTTATTTAGTAAATATAATTTCCAAAGTACAGTTTATAGATTACAATGGCTTCCCCCCCCATAACTTCCCTCCCACCCGCAACCCTCCCATCTCCTGCTCCCTCTCCCATTCCATTCACATCAAGATTCATTTTCAATTATCTTTATATACAGAAGATAGATTTAGATCGATTTCATCACTTTGCACCCACACAGAACATAAAGTGTAAAATACTGTGTAAGTACTAGTTATAGCATTAATTCACATTGAACAACACATTAAGAGATCCCACATGAGGAGTAAATGCACAGTGACTCCAGTTGTTGGCTTAACAAATTGACACTCTTGTTTATGGCATCAGTAGTCACCCTAGGCTCTAGTCATGAGTTTCCAAGGCTATGGAAGCCTCTTGAGTTCACTGACTTTGATCTTATTTAGACAGGGTCATAGTCAAAGTAGAGGTTCTCTCCTCCCTTCAGAGAAAGGTACCTCCTTCTTTGATGGCCCTGTTCTTTCCACTGGGATCTCACTTGCAGAGATCTTTCATTTAGGGTTTTGTTTTTTTGTTTGTTTGTTTTTGTTTTTGTTTTGTTTTTTTGCCAGAGTGTCTTGGCTTTCCATGCCTAAAATACTCTCATGGTCTCATGGGCTCTTCAGCCAGAACTGAGTGCCTTAAGGGCTGATTCTGAGGCCAGAGTGCTGTTTAGGACATCTGCCATTCTATGAGTCTGCTGTGTATCCCACTAACCATGTTGGATCGTTCTCTCCCTTTTTTGTTCTATCAATTAGTATCCGCAGACACTAGTCTTGTTTGTGTGATCCCTTTGACTCTTAGACCTATCAGTGTGATCAATTGTGAACTGAAATTGATCACTTGGACTAGTGAGATGGCCTTGGTACATGCCATCTTGATGGGATTGTATTGGAATCTCCTGGCACGATTCTAACTCCATCATTTGGGGCAAGTCAGCTTGTGCATGTCCCAAATTGTACATCTCCTCCCTCTCTTATTCCCATTCTTATATTTAACAGGGATCACTTAACTTCTATAACTTTCCTCCCACAGATGTGTAATTTCACCATTAGATAACTTGATATTTTCCATCGTTTATTAATAAATTTTGATTTTCGAAAACATGCAGAATTTAGGAGTTAGATGAACATGGATTTTAATATCATTGTATAGACTGTTCTTATGACAAATTCTGTGGGCAAGTAATAGGAATTTTGATTCAGTTTTCATTACATTGTATCACAACTAATGATTAAATTTTGTCTGACTCCTTACTGGAAGTTATTCTTTTTTATGTGAACAAATGCAATGCTAAAGTCAGTAGGCTTCACAAGAACTCATGAGGAGCCTAGTTGGAGCCATGGTCAAGATCTCTTGCAACTCAGCTTCCTGTATAGATGACAATTAGATTCCTGGCTGCTCTGCTTTGGATGCAGCTCCCTGTTAATGTGCCTGGGAAGGCAGTGGAATCTGACCCAACTACTTGGGCCTCTGCAACCCTCTTGGGAGACCCAGATGGTGTTTCAGGCTCCTGACAGCTCTGGCTGTTGAGGCCATTTATGGAGTGAACCAGTGGATGGAAGATCTCTGGCTCTTCCTCTCTCTTTGTCATTCTGCCTTTCAAATAAATATATCTTCACATTAAAATTTTTTTCAAAAAGAACTCATCAAAAATTAGCCTGCTATATTTTGGGGGCTTTTGTTAACTAAGATTACTTCTGCTGGGTTCTGTAGGTGCATGTTCTTTGTTTCCTGTTGTCACAAGTCTTTATACTTGGACATGTGTCATCTCAGGAAACACACGCCGTGCACTGTAATGACCTTGCCAAGGACCAGGAGGTGTGTCTTAAAGAATTATAATCTCTTGTAACTCGATTTATGTGATTACTGTGTAAAACAGAACTTGTTCAGCAATGATGGATGGCAATACTGCAGGTATTGACTGATCTTTAGAAATATTTATATGACAGGTCCCTTACGGTTTTGTACATTGTAAGAGGGAATAACTGCATACAGAAGAGAAATGAGCTGTGATTCAAGTTCTTGAGCAATGCACTTGATTATCATATTTCTCCCATGCCCAGTCAAAAGCCTGTTTATTGACAGAGCAGTGGCAATCAGCAGCACTTAAATAAATGCCCTCTGCCCTTTGACAGCATCACCTTTTCCAGAAGGCATTTTTGGTTTTGAAAATAAATGGAAATTCTTTGAAAGAGTGAAGAAAATAGTTATAAAGTCAAAATTTACTTGAATTATTTAGCTGCTAAACCCCACGTGCTCTTTACCAGACTTCTGGTCTCGGAGTTGTGGTTATGCAGAGACACAAATATAAGAAACTCACCTTTTCTGAGCATTCTACTTTGCTTCCTTCCTTGACTTTCTATATTCCCCAGATATTTTGAAATTCTTTTAAATATGCAGTGTTAATATTCAATTCTCCATCACATAGTCACTTTGGGTGATTCAAAAGAAAAGTATCTTGGCCAAGTTGAAGTTTTGTCAGGATCATAAACTTTGGAAATATTTCCTTGAATCAACTAAGGAATGCTTATTCACTGAAAGACATTCAAGACATTCAGTCCTGTTTGTAAGAAATGCTTTGCATAAGCTGGACAATGAGATGTCATCAGAAAACATCTCTCTTTTTTTTTTCTTGTTGGTATTGCCTCTTCAACACGAGGACTTATCTAGCTGAGGATTGAAAATGGGGGGGGGGGGGGCAAACTGCTACTGCTACTTTAAATAGCAGCCTTGTCCCATGTAACATTCAATTCTAGAACAAAATCAAACCCTGACTTCCGGTTACAGTCTTTCACCTTCTCGAGCTAGGCCTCTCTAAAGGCTGCCTAGTGGACTTTGTTTTCTCCTTCTCCTATGCCAAGCTTTCATACTCACCCCCATGATTTGTTAACTGAAAGTGTCTGGCTCCACAGGGTTGCAGAAGGATCAGTAGGAGAGCGTAGAGAAACCGCAGAGTTCTTACTGGACTGGCAACCTGGCTTCAACTTCCCTGAGTGTAGCAGGTGTTTGAGCTCTGTCACAGGGCCCTTAACTGGCTCCTGACACCTACAGCTGTGTCCATCTGGATGAAAGTTCCTTTATCCCAGCTGGCAACTGAGGCTCAGCAGCAACTAGCAATGACCAGTCTACTTCCAGCTTTGGTCTGTTGAGGGTCCATTGGCCCTTCAGGTGGTCCCATCAAACAGGATTCCTGTTCCTCTTGTAGAACAGACTATAGGGATGTGAGCTACCCCAGCACCAAAGCATTTAGGGAGCTGCTTTTTTATTAGGCTTCCCAGGTAGGACGTGGACTCTCATGCTTGTGTCTCCTGGTTGCAGGAGGGCATTTATACAGATTTTCCAAGTGGTTCCACCAAATGTTAAGGGGTGGGGAGGGGTGGGGAGCACTTTCTTTCCTTCTCTGAGGGATTCACAGCAAGATTCCCTCCAGCAGATCTCCTCTGTGACACTTGTACCTCATTCTGATTTCCCAGTCAGGTTGTGTGTTTGAAGTAGGTGGAAGAAGAATACTGGTTTTCAGTTTTTATTTATTTGTTTTGAAATGCCTGTTACTTACCTGCCTTTTCGTGTTTTAGGATTGAGGCTAAAGCGTCCATTTTAAGATCTTGTCAGAGTAAATAAAATCGGTTGAATTCCAGCCAGGTAGCAGTTCTTTGGCAAGCATCCTACCTTGGTTCCGATTTAAAGGGAAGGAAAAGGAAGAGGGAGAGGAGATTCATATGTTTGAAGCATATTGTGTGATTTCTCTACTACTCCTATTTTGTTTATAAAATAAAAATCAAGGGGTATTTACATAGGGTATTAAATAACACAGGCAACATAGGGATAAAGGTAATTCATACTAATATTTTAGATTTTGCTTTTTAAAACCAAGATTGCAAATTGGGCTCTAAAGTGAGAGATGGACTTGACTGTTAGCAGCAAGAAACTGGAGTAAAATGGTGGGATTTGTATGCCTTTTGGTCCCTTTCTAAGATTAACTCTTTTCAATGTGAATGTTTCAGACTTTGTTTTTCCTCTTTTTCCTTTTCTGTTCCCTTTCAATTTCTACCTTTACTCCATCTTCCCATCATCTGTCTGCATCCTGCCCTTGGAGTCTCCTTTTCACCTTTTTCTGAAGATAATGAAAACTTGCCCATGACCCTGCTCATCAGTCCTCAAGATGGAACTCTATTTGTCCCTTTTTGATCCTGGGGCCCCAGCTCTTTTCAACCAAAAAGGCTACAGATGTTCATATACACATGCTGCGAGGTCTACTTTATATAAGACCTGAGGCTTTTACCATTGAGGGGAGTCACCATAAGGAATAGAACACACACTATTGCATAAATAATGAAGTTCAGGGCCTTGGCAGGGGCCCTGGCAAGCCAGGGACCCTGAATTTTCATTAGCTTCACAGCAATCCTCCTCTGCATCCCTATTTAGAGAGCCTTGAAAAATCTTCAGCTCCTTTCTTCTTTCCTTCTAAAACAGTCATAATTAGATAGCTTCTTCCCTGTGCCTTTCCCCTAGGTTATATAAGAATAAATAATGAAAGAAACTTGTTCAGATCGTCAAGATCTGATTCTTAAGTGGGTGGTGAGTATAAAAGCTACATCAGAGTAATTAAATAACCCTTTTTGGTATGCACAAATACATTAGAGTGTACAAAAACATAATTTTGGCTCATTCAACACCCTCACACTTATATAAGTAATAATGTTGCCAAAGAAATATTACTATGTCTCTTAAAAATAATACCTTACTTCAAAACATGCAGTAAAGAGAGTAATTTTTGAGTTCTTGGTTCTTTATTATGCTAACAGTACTTCAACACAATGAAATGCAGAACGCATTGGCTTTCTTATTATTTTACATAAACCTTAAAATTATAATCTCAAGGATATGGATCTATTTTCATCATTCATTGAAGAAAGCTTTTATATTGCTTCTTATTGTAAATAACTAAATTTACAATGCTTGTCTCCCATGTTATATTTGATGGCAGTTAATTGTTAGTTGGCTTTAATTATACATCATAGTCTTTGTTCTGGAGACAATCCAAAGAGTAGATCATCTTAGTGTATAATTTACTGAAACAGTTTCTAGGCAGTGTGCCATACTAAAGACCATGTGGTACAATTGTCATTAAAATTAGAAAAATATTGGTATACATGTTTGAATGAAGGATTAGGAGTGGTTCTATACATTGTGGAAAGATCTGCTATATATTACTGGGGTCTGAGTTCAGCCACATGCTTTATTTTTGTATATTACTATAATACATGCATGATGTACTGTGGTCACCGTGGATAGACTGTGGTGAGTGCTGGTGCCACTGGTTGAATCCTGGATCACGCATGAATATTGATAGGCTCTCTTTTAGCAGGTGAGGAGGTGAGTAAATAATGGTAGCACCTGAGCCCTGGAAAAGACACTGGGAAGTGCTAACCCATTACCAAAATAAAGCACTATTGCTCTTATAAAACAAAGTGCCCAAATTCTGGTTAATATTTTCTTTATTTAAAGATAACATTTTCTCTAATTTGGGAAATAGTAAAAATGTTCAAGCAGTATTTAAAGTCATAAATTCATTCTCACAAAGTATAAAACAAATGTTCAGCTAGCTTCCATTGAATAACATCATTAAACACTGTTCTTTCTTTTTCTTTTTGAAACTCAGTAAAAGTATGTCAGGTGAAGAATAACATGAGATAGCCAAGGAGAACAATACTCCTTACCCTTTTTAAATAAAAGATGTGTTCTCCCTCCCTTTCTTTTCCTTAGTGTTTATCTTATGAGTCTTCAAAAGCAAATCTCAAGAAGGAGCATATAAGAAACAACAGTACAGAGAAATGGAACTTGTGTTTGCTGAACTAAGGCATTCTTCTGCAGCTGAAAAACTCAATCAATTGTTTTTATTTTGGTGTCACGCTGAAGATACATGCTTGTATAGTAAAATTTGGGAAACTATAGAGAAATTATTGTATGTTTTTTAGCAAAATAACAAAAGTACATATATTTTTATTTTCTCTAAAATTAAATTTATCATGACAACCGAAATCCAAGGTTCAGAGATCATTCATTATGGTCTCTTGCTCACGGACTCATGTCAGTTGAAACACTTAACTAGCTGTAGCAGTTACCTCCTGAGCCTAAGAGAGATATTGGAATAATCTAGAAACAGGTATTTAATGGATAGAATCAATATAAACACTAGTGAGAAGTATTATTAGAGAACAATAAGGTTATAAGGCCTTGACCTTCCTTCTAATTTTATCCACCATGACGTGACTGGGTGCCGCTTGCTCTTATAATATCTAACTCCTTGTTCAGTCTTCTTGCAAGAAAAGCACATTTTGTCATGAAATATATTTTAACATTTTTATTATTTAGCATTAATAGAAGGATTTTAAATTTTAACATTTGCTTCAATTAAGTTAAACTAATTATTGAATTTTAGCCCCTAGAAAGAAAAAAAAATTCATCAGGGTAAGTGTAAGCTATGTTTCTTTTTTTTAAGTTATTTTTTCCTCTAAAATTTGGAAATACACCAAGAAAATATTTTTAAAAGTATAAAATAATGAGATTATAGTTTTGTTTAATAAGTATTGAGCTTGCTCCAGGTGCCAGGACACGTGCTTGATGCTGGGTACACAAAGATGAGTAAGACTGATACCCTTGAGCAGCACATAGACAAGGGCAGTGTGTGGTTAATTGGATTAGAGTACCATACTAAATGATGCTAAGATCATAGATTCCACTTTCGGACCAATTAGCTTGTCTTTGTTCTATGGCCATAGATTGCATACAGATTAGCTTCGTTCATGGGTTTGTGACTTTGTACTCTATCTCTTGCCAAAAAGAATTTGAGAGAGCATATAGCAGAGATATACAGAGTACAGAAACTCAGTGAAAAATACTACAAAATACTTTAGGTCGTCTTTCTTAAGACTTCAAATGTATGAGAATTTTTGTTGTTTTTGCCTATGAAACACATTAAAATGGTAAACTATTTCTAATAGAGAAACAAAACTTAATAATTCCTTAATTCATTAGGGACCAAGCCATGAATATAGGATTTAGATTTAGGATAATAGCAATTTTACAAAGATAATTTGCTCGATAGAGAGATTTCTTTTTTTTTTTTTTTTTACCTTTTTTTAAAAAAAAGATTTATATTTGAGAAGTAGAGTTACAGAGGGAGAGAAAGAGAGGGAGAAACAGAGAGAAAAGTCTTATATCCTTTGATTCACTCCTCAAATGGCTGCAATGGTTAGAGCTGAGCCAATCCAAAGCCAGGAGCTGGGAGCTTCTTATGGGTCTCCATGCAAGTGCAGGAGCTCAAGGACTAGAGCCATCTTGAACTGCTTTCTCAGGCAATGAGCAGGGGACTGGATTGGAAGAGGAGCAGCCAAGACAGGAATGCCACCCATATAGAATGCCAGCACCACAGGCGGAGGCTTAGCCTAGAACACCACAGCAATGGCCCTGAGATATCTTACTTATAACTAAACTTTCTGAGGCGGATTTTCCACAATATAATTTTTAATTAAATCCCTTCTTTTTTCTCACTTAATTACTATTTACAGCATTTGCTTCAATCTTTAATTATGTTGGAACCATAATGATCATCATTTTATTTATTCATTTTCTGAAGAAAGCCCTAAAACAAGAAGGGACAATCTTTTTTTCTGAATTTCATAGCTATACCTATGCTGTACAAATAGATAACTTATTGTATATATGGTGTTTAATGATGAATTAGCCAGTAAATTTAATTGGTTCAACTAAACATTTATTCAAAATGGTTATTTGGGAATATTTAGGAAGAACATACAGGATCATGGACCATATTCTTCTTTTAATCAGTGCATTAAAGATTTTAAAGGAATAAGGAGTTTTTCTTAGTCTAGTTCTTCAAAAGCAAGGACCTGAAAAGGACAGCAGGATATAGGGATCTTAGGCATATAAAATCCCCTTAATTGGTATGATTTATACTCATAAAATAATTTAGAATAGAGACATCATGACTTTTCTGCACTATGTGGCAGAAATTCTTGTTAGCACCAGCTCAACCCTCCTGTTCTTTGTACTAATACTGTCCTGATGTTTAGCAGAGCCTTAGGCCGTGTGGGATCAAGACTCAAATATAAATATCTCAGCCTTTGCAGTTAGATGTGACCATTATCTATATATACAATGTGATGGCCTTGGGTCATACGGCGAACTCTTGAGTATGCAGTTTATAGCAATGTTCCTGTGGATGGGAGCAGGCCCATTCATCCTTCTCTGTAGTAGTTGCAATGCATTTCTGATGACTAATACTTCGGCAAGTACCCTGGAATATGAGGCCACCTTGAAAAGACTTCAAGCCAGCATGGTGGCTTAGGTGGTAAAGCCACCACCTGCAACACTGGCACCCATATGGGTGCTGGTTCATGTCCCAGCTGCTCCACTTCTGATGCAGCTTCCTGTTAATGGTCTGAGAAAGTAGCGGATGAACCAAATGCTTGGGCCCTTGCACCTCAAGTGGGAGACCCAGATGGGTCTCCTGGCTTTTGGCTTCAACCAGCGAATGGAAGTTCTCTTTGTCTGTCTGTCTGTCTGTCTGTCTCTCTCTCTGTCAACTCTGATGTTCGAATAAACAAAGAAAAAAAAAAAAAAAGAAGGCTGCATGTTACTGAGTATCAAGGTAGAATGTATCTGGGTTCACTATTTCAGCATACCCCTTGGCCTATACCACATGATTATGAACATTTTTTAATGAAAAATAAATACATTGTTGTCTGACATAGGCACTGCTGTTTTACAATCTTTTTCTTCAAAACTAAAAATTAACAACACATTGAAGGCATTTTTATATAATGGGACAGTATTATATGTTTAAGCTGACTTTTCATACAAGCATTTCATAATCATAAGCTCGCTGGGGGCACATGCCAAATATTTGAAAGTTTATTTTGAAGTGATATTTTCATTAATTTAATGAGAAGCTTATTCTCTTTAGAGTTGTTAAGAGGTATTAAGAGTCAATATTGCTACTTTGATCATTTTAATGAAATTCAGAGTTTTGTCTCCTTATTAGCTTCCATGCAAACTAAAGCACATTTACAAGATTTTAATTAGTGTTTTATTGAGGAACAAAATATTCATCAACAAAATGAATTGGATTTTTTCCATTTTGAATTTTAAATAGCCTTTACAACAACATTATTTAAAATATCAACTTTTCTATTATAAATATAATACACTTTGCTGATATCCACAGCCTAGAAGTCCATTAGAACTCTTTTAATCAGTTATATTTCTATTATCTGTCATATGATATGTCCAAAATGAAATGCATATTTAACATTTTCTGAATCTCAAAAAGTTAGGATTTTTCGAGCTGAAAGATTTTTAAGGTTTCATATTTGAAAGAGGTTTCTAGAAAGTTTAAGAGAGTGGTACAAGGATGATAGCTACAGTCAGACGTCTCCCATCCTACTTTGCCCTCTGGCTGCAACACGCTGCTTATTCAGAAAATGATGAAAAGAAAGGGAGTATATTTCAAAAATTAAATGATATTTTCCAAATGACTATTGTAGTTCCTAAAAGATGCAATAAAATACTTCATAAAATATTAAATTATCCAGAGAAAGGTGCATAAAAGTAATCTCTTATCATGGGTTACAAATGCCACTTAAATTTACTACTAGCTTCACAAAGATCAGAATTTTAACTTATTTCAACAACACACCAGATTGGTTATTTGGCTTTTTAGCAGTCAAATGGCATCTGACTATTTTGTTGTTTATTGACATTTCTTATATTTACACATGGAATGAGAGGTGTACCTTAACATATTAATAAGCTGCTATAATGATTACTTCACTAATCCCAATACAACTTAAAACATCCTCAAGTTGCAAAATTACTTGCCAACTTGTATTTGTACTTAAAATGAACTTCACCTCTTATGGAGTAATACCGACAATTCCTTCATTACAATATTCAATACATAAGAGTCAATGTTTTGATACCATCCAGGATACCTGTAGTTTTTTCTTCTGGCTAAACAACAATATATCAGGGGTTGTGGAATAGCAATGGTAAAAATATTATCTCTATATTAGACCATATAGTCACAAAACCAGTAGGAGCTGTACATTTCTCACTCATTATTTCCTTTTTTAAGTATTTGAAACTTAATATCCATGCTTTTCTTTAGGACACAAATCCCTTAGTATGTACATCACTTACCCTAATATTCTGCCTCATGCATCTTAACCTCAGAGACCCTCTTCCCTGTCAGTGGAACAGGTTGATGATAGTGTATATTAAATGCAACAAATTCTAGCTGTTGGAGACACTGAGTAGTATTCTAAGCACTCCATATATATTAAACTTCATGGGAAACAAAATTCTTAAAGGTTGCATTATAATTAACTTTAAAGAAGAAGAAAGTGAGGCCAGAGATTTTAATTCACTTGCCTAAGATCACCAACTATTAGTAGTGAAGCCAGATTTTGAAACTGAGTAATCTGGATCCAAATTCATATCACACGCTGCCTACCAGAATCTTGAAGGGTGTGAAAATATACAGGAAAGCATTGCTTGGAGGAACTTAAAGATGTAAATCTAAGCCTAGCCTGAACTAAAATCCTTAAATCACTGTATTCCAATCTGTTTAGTAAATGTATACAATTTAATTAAATGCCAGTTTCCCAATGTTAGAAGCAGCTAGTTGCAATCAAATCTTCATGAGTTTTGAAAATTCTCTACCTAATATGTATGAAATTCTTTCCAGCACTTAAAATGATCTGACTAATGCATCTATGAATGTGCTGGTTTGCAGGCTGTATTAAGATGCCTGGCAAATCTTTCACAAATTACAAACTTACCCATCCTACAAGTGTTTCCGACTTCAGCTTCTTCCCCTCTTCATCAGTTCTCTACACACTAGTCAGTGAGTCTTTGAAAACCAGTTATTCCTCTACCCACACATCAATGACTTCATATCCCAGAGAAAATTCTAAACGATTCTGTAAGACTTCACATGGCTTGACACAGCTTCCCTCACCACACACACACACATGTCTTAGAGCTTCTTTCTAATGACTGACTCCATGTGCATGCCTTACCCATCACCCTAGTCCTTGGTTATTTTATTTTTTAAACAGGACAGGTGCACTCTCAGGGCTTTCCTGTTCCCCTCTCTGGGGCATTTTTCAGGTAAGGAGGTCCATGGCTCACTCTTCATTCACATCTCTTCTCAAAACAGTATCTTATCAAGGAGACCTTTCCACATCCCATTCTGCCCATGCAAATTCTTGTTTCTATACTTTGTTTCCCCAAGTGATTTCTTACCATCTAATGTTACTATACACTTGTTTCTTTTCATGAATGTGATCTCCCTGAGAGAAGAGACAAGTTGTCTTCATTGATAGTCTCCATGATTTGGCCAGAGTAGACAAAGAGATACTTTTGAATTAATAAATAATGGATTAAATCCAGAAATTATTGTATTATTTTTCTGTAGTGGGATATACTTAATGTTTCTTTCTTCTTGAGTGACTTATACCAAGAATGATTTCTACATGTTTGAATACTGTAAATTGCTACCATATCATTTTTGGCACAGCAGACAAATGTGAATTTGAATTTCATGTCACTTTTTGCTAGTAAGACTATGCATCAGATTTCTTTTTGCTTTTTTCAGATTGTTTTTCTTGAGTATAATGTGGGAAAATAACACCTGTTTTGCATATTTCAGTCAGGAGACACTACTTAGAAGACACTAAATTAGAGTTATATGGAAATACCCAGAGGAACACACAGCTGTTCATCATTGAGAGCATTTGGCTCATGGCCCATTTATATTGTATGGTAACAGACCCACCCCCTACCTCTTCTCAAACCTGGCACAGATAGAATTTCTCAAGTCATGCTTCTTTTTCATTCAGATGATTGGAACAACATAAGATAAACTGCCTTTTCCCTAACCTGAACATGTGAATTACTTACTACTATTATTTATTATACGAAGGCATCCCTTCATGAACACTGAATAATTGAGAGTTGATTGTGTTAGGAGGATCAACAATCTCATGGTTCCATTCACTGTTGAAAGCACAAAGTTCACCATTCTTCAAGAGAAGAATGAAGAATTAATGTATTTCCGAAAACAATGCAACTGCAAAATTTTTGTATTGAAAATTGATAATGATATTAAAAATATAGATTCAAACTAAGAGTGATAGTTATAAGAAACATCTGTAAGCATATGTATAGTTTTTAACTTTGTTATAAATATTAGTATTAATCATTAAATATAAAAAATATTTTTTTAAAGAATTTTTAAGAGCATGACTGACTTTTTGTTAACTTTTATTTAATAAATATAAATTTCCAAAGTACAGCTTTTGGATTACAGTGGCTTCCCCCCACCATAACTTCCCTCCCACCCACAATCCTAACATCTCCGGCTCCCTCTCCCATTCCATTCGCATCAAGATTCATTTTCAATTATCTTTATATACAGAAGATCAATTTAGTATATATTAAGTAAAGATTTCAGCAGTTTGCATCCACACAGAACATAAAGTGTAAGTACTGTTTGAGTACTAGTTATAGAATTAATTCACATTGTACAACACATTAAGGACAGAGATCCTACATGGGGAGTAAGTGCACAGTGACTCCTGTTGTTGATTTAACAATGGACACTCTTGTTTATGGCATCAGTAGTCACCCTAGGCTCTTGTCATGAGTTGCCAAGGCTATGGGAGCCTTTTGAGTTTGCCAACTCCAATCTTATTTAGACAAGGTCATAGTCAAAGTGGAAGCTCTCTCTTCCCTTCAGAGAAAGGTACCTCCTTCTTTGATGGCCAGTTCTTTCCACTGGGATCTCACTCACAGAGATCTTTCATTTAGGTTTGTTTTGTTTTGTTTTGTTTTGCCAGAGTGTCTTGGCTTTCCATGCCTACAATATTCTCATGGGCTCTTGAGCCAGATCTGAATGCTTTAAGGGCTGATTCTGAGGCCAGAGTGCTGTTTAGGACATCTGCCATTCTATGAGTCTGATTTTTTTTTTTAATATTTATTTTATTTATTTGAAATTCATTACAGAGAGGGAGAGACAGAGAGAGAGGTCTTCCATCCGCTGGTTCACCCCCCAATGGCCACAATGGCCAGAGCTGAGCCGATTCGAAGCCAGGAGCCAGGAGATTCTTTCAGACCTCCCTTGTGGGTGCAGGGGCCCAAGGACTTGGGCCTTCTTCTACTGCTATCCCAGGCCATATCAGAGAGCTGGATTGGAAGAGGAGCAACCAGGACTAGAACAATCGCCCATATGGGATGCCGGCGCTTCAGGCCAGGGCTTTAACCCATTGTGCCACAGCACCGACCCCTAAAAAATCTTGTATATATTATGGTCAGACTTTTCAAATCTTTTAAAAAATCTGTTAGTAAACAAATTTATTGAATCCATTGGACTACATTAGCATCCTATTAACTTCTTCTAACCTTCAGAAATTACAAAAGGTAGCAAGTATACTCTTAACAATTTGCTTAAGTATCAACTAATTAATCATTCATTGCCCATGGCACTAATAAGTCACTAGTCATGTGGAGACTCTTAAGGAGCAAAGTGTAGACAGGTTTACTTGGGTAATCTTTTCTGAGTGTTGATGAGATTATTTGTAGATGAACATGTTGATGCATGTTAGGATAAATTGTAATGAATTAGTAAGGTTTCTTTTTTTTCCCCTTTTTCATAATACAGGGAGGCTAGAATCTGTCTAACCCAAATAAGAATTATGGCTTGAGGTTGTCTTTGAGATTTACTCATAGGTAAAAAATAGACAGTTTTCTAATTTACTGAGCAGTTCACAAAATCCTAATGACTATATACTTCTAGTTTGAAGCAAGCTTTGGGAAATGCTCATTTGAAAGAGTTAGTCTTAGAAGACTTTGAAATTAAGTAATAGAGGCAATCAATAGTGATATGACATCCCTGTATTTCTTTTCATAAAGAAAAATGTATGTTTTTATATTCTCTAAATTCATTTAGCATTTTAATTCTCTGTCGCAACTGTAATATAGATGTACATTTTATCTATGTGAGATTTAAAAATCTAAGCTTTACAGATACACATTTGGTACAGCAGTTAAGTTTCTGCTTGGGACATCCACATTGGTTTGAGTTTGGCTCTGTTCCAAAATCTAGCTCCCTGCAAATTGTGTATCCTGGAAGTAATAGTAAGCACTCAGGTCCCTGCCACCCATATGAGAGATCTGGATTGATTTCTGGGCTGCTGACTTTGGCTTAACCTAACCTGGGTTCTTGTAAGTATTTGGAGAATGAACCAATGGGTGAAAGATATTCATTCATTCATTCATTCATTCTCTCTCTCTCTCTCTCTCTCATTTTCCAAGAGATAAATTAAAAATAAAGTTTAACATTTTAATACAGCTATTCCATTTTTAAAACAAATTATTAAACTTGTTTATGTCCCTGATGTTTCATTAAGTTAACAGCCTAAGTAGGAAAATATAAAGAAATAGAGAAATGTTATTCTCCTCTAAATAATAGCAACACTTGGGAGATTATTTTTTAATTTTCCTAATTGCCAGTCTTTGATTTTTCACATGTAAATAGAACAGACTGTATCATTAAGCTAAAATTCACATTTAAAGTTGAAAACTTCATTTTAAAAACCAATAATGTAATTTAAAATGTGCATCCAAAGGTCCTACTGTAGAGTTCACAGATTGTTTTGAAGACAGTCTGATTTAAACAATGCCGCTACTCTAACAAAACACATAGGTTAACATTTAATGTGCCTTTGCTAACTATTTAAACACACTAATTAGAATTTAAACATGAATGTATTAACAACAAACTGCCCTTGGATGCTCACATGTTTGAGGTCAGTGGGTCATAGGCTAGAAGAACTAAACAATTGATATAATGATTTACTTTACATCACTAGCCAACTCAGGCTTACAGGGTAAGTTCTTGGAGAAGATGTTGTAAATCTCAATATTATAAGCTAAATATGGTTTTCACATTCAAACTAGTATGACTGAACATTTTGTTCATGACTAGTGACCTACTCATATGCTTATCCGCCCCAATAAAAAGCCAGAAACCATAGAAAGTTTCATAACTGTCAACAATACAAAAATACTGTCAAACCACCTGAAATCAGTTATGAAGCAGAGTCATTGTTGAGTTTTCTCAAAGTGTATCAATTGCTGTATCCAAGTTACAACACCCTGAAAATGCATGGTACATTAAGCTCATGGAATTTCTGTGTAGATTCTTATGGTTTCAATTAAATATTTTATTTAGCAAATTATAACATAGTCCCATCTAATCTAAGTATTTATAAAATATATTTAAGTAGTTCATTCTGATGTCCTATTGTATATTTTTTCATTTTTATATATAAAACATAGTTCCTTTTTATAGTAATAAATAAGGTAGTGAATCTATAAAACCATTTAAGTTACTGAAGTTAGGAAGTTCATTCCTACCTAAAATGCATTCTTATTGTGTTGCTTTTTAAAAAGGCTCTATTTATTTATTTAAAAGGAAGGAGAGGGAGGGGGGAAGAATGTATCTTCCATCTGCTGGTTCACTTCCCAAATGGCTGCAAAGATCAGAGCTGGTCCAGGCTGAAGCCAGGAGCCAGAAACTCCATTTGGGTCTCCCACATGATTGGCAGGGCCCCACGTATTTGGACCATCATCTGCTGCCTTCCCAGGAGCATTAGCAGGTAGGTAGATGGCCACTGGAACAGCCGACTAGAATTGGCACTTTCAGATGAGATACAGACGACAGAACATGCCATACCACAGACTGGCCACTATTTTGTTGCATTTTAAAACACATTTTGTTTCCATATAATAATATTTCATAAGATTTAAGCCCTCCAACTTATATTTTACATTTCTGTATACCCCAAAAGAAAAATAGTTCTCAGTTGTTCTCACGATCCCTATATCCTCTCCATCCAAATTGACTTCTCTTCCCAACACATGTTCTGCCTTCCTCCCCATACCACTTCCTCTTCTATCTTTCCTAATTTCAGTCTCAGCCACACAAGCCCTCCCTTATCTCTATCTGGGAGTGAATATTCCACTCTCTTAGGTTTTTGTATGAATTTTTATTAATTTGAGAGGTAGAGTTAAAGAAGGAGAGACAGTGAGAAAGGTCTTCCATCCGCTGGTCACTCCCCAAATTGCCACAATGACCATAGCTGGACCAGTCAGAAGCCAGAAGCCAGGAACCTCTTCTAGGTCTCCCATGTAGGTGCAGGAATGCAAAAACTTGGGCCATAATTCACTGCTTTCCCAGGCCGTTAGGAAGGAGCTATATCAAAAAAGGAGAAGCCGGACACAAGTGCTCATATGGGATACCACCACTGCTATTTTTGTCCCAGTCAGGGTCCAGTTGCAAAGACAGAATCCATGCCAGTTGTTTTGTCAGAGAATTTACAAGAGAAAATATTTAAGCAGATATTGGTGAGCAAAAATGAAAAAGATGAACTCAAAGGTTCTAGAGAGATAGTAATTGCAAGAAGGTAATAGCACCATGATTTAGGGCTGGAAGAACAAATTGAAGAAAGCTGGAATTTTTGGAACCTGGACATTTCAAGGAAGATCCTCATAGAGCTAGGATCTGCAGTTTTAGGAATTTGTTCTGCCTCTGCTGGTGCCTCAGGATCTCAGAGCCGCTCTCCCACTCCTACCCCCAACATGAAGTGATCGGGGGAACTCTGTAACAGAAGCATCCACCAGGCTGTGGCATAGTGCCTGAGGGATTGGGAGGGAGATGAAATGTGGAGCTAGCTGATGGTGGGAGGTGAGGAGTCCATGGCTGGGGCGATGGTGGTAGGAGCAGGAAGCCAAGCAGCAAAATGGCTGATTTCCTTCTTTCTTTCAGTCCTCTCCCGCCTTGACTGGAGAGGTATCTGTCAAAGGAGGAGCCAGCTCCAGGCTCACAAAGCAGAGCACAAAGGGTGGATTACAATGGAGAGATCCCATCCCAGTAACCAGCACCTTAGCATTGGTATGATGATTCTTTTCAGATCCTGATCACTTCGTTTCTTCTAATGTGACATTCTGCATCATCTCCTGTCTTTAAGATCCTTGAGAATAATATCCAGATATCATTTATCTATGATCTTCCAAATTCAAATGACTATTGAATAAATGAAGATATGAGTTATGCCAAGTCCAAGGCTTTCCTTTTCAATTATAAGTACTGAATGCTTTGTTATAAAAGATCATTAGAAAATTAGTTTTTCTCTTATCTGACATGTCAGATCACTTTCCTAGGATTCTATTAGATATGTTTATTATAATACATGTTTCTAAACAAATACACACAAGGGAATAGTTTTAATTAATTTTTAGTAGTCTCCATAATTATGGCTTAAATTTCTCAGGAGATTTATTGTTTCTCAATTCAGTCTTACTGCCTTCTCCCAGTTGCACTAAGGGAAAGTGGCAGCAGAATCAGAGACTCTCATTGTGTCCAGAGATGAACCAACTGAAGGCAGAGACTGTGTAAACCAGAGCAGGAAAAATCGTGGTCGGGGGAGGGACAAGGTTTTAAATAGAGATTGTGGTGGCTAATATAGAGTATAAAAAAATTAATGTATTTGAGTGAAACTGACATCTTGGGATTTGATTATTGTTTATACCCCTTGTCTATATTCATGCTGAACAGTGTTGCTTCCATTTTTTTTACTTGTTGAGCTCTTATTTAGTGGGGCATTAAGCCTTTGGCAATAAAGTAAGTTAAAAATACATTATCACAAAAATTAAGGAAGGAAGGAAGGGGAGGGAGGGAAGTATCATTGTATTAATATTAGATATATGAACTACATGAAATCTGATCTCTTTATTTGAATGAAAATTATTTTTAGAAAAAGTTGAAAGACTAATAATCATTTAAAAAATGGAGATTGGGTTGGTAGTTGTGGCATAATAGTGGGATACCTACATCCCAATCTCAGAGTGCCTGGAATCAAGTCCCACCCATGCTTCCTACCCAATTTCTTGTGAATCCTCCTGAGAGGCAGTAGAGGTTGGGTTCCTGCTACCGACATGAGAGACTGGGGTGGAGTTCCTGGCTCCTGGCTTCTGTCTGGCCTAGTCCTGGCTGTTGCTGCCATTTGGAGAGTGAACCAGACAATGGAAAATCTCTCCCCCTCTTTGTGCCTCTCTGTGTGTCATTTAAATAAAACTTTTAAAAAAGAAAATGCAAATTTGTATACTACCTACATGTGGAAATGATTTACTGCTACACATATATGTATATATTGCCTGAGTCTCTAGGTGCTATGTGAGATTACATATGCAGAGCCTCAGACATGTTGGTGCTCATGTTATACTTATAAGCTCCAGGAAAATTTTCTGATGGATAGAAAGGTTTATAATGAGGTCTTTCTATAACTAGTAATTTGGATAGGCCCAGTAGAAGTGTTGTATAAAACTATCTACATAGCACTCTTGAGATCATGAAGTTATTCTGAGAAGTATGAAATCAGCATTAAAACTTGTCAAAATATCATTTTCTCCTAAGGAAATAATTTGTTCCAGCGAAATATTTTTTATGTACATACAGCATGTTAGTTTCTAATCTACAAAACAATATTAAACTGGGAATTGATTATTCATTTTACAAATTATTGACTATGCAATTACTTTTAATAAAGTAACTCCATTGTATATTTAGAAAGTAATTCCATTTTCAAAATTGAGTGCAATTTTACAGTTACTTTTTTTTGATGAATTGATCTGTATTGCATAAGGCACAACCATAGATAAAATATGAGGGTTGGAATTTGTTTATGATATACTCAAATCCTTTTGGGGGAAAATATTACCATTAGTGTAGACTTTGAGTCACAATCTCATCTTCCTTAACTGCTTCTATAACTGTTGTTCACAAATATCCATACCTGAAGTTCATGCTATAATTAGTATCAATAAGCTGTGAAGGGTCAGCAAAATCATTATTTTGTATCTGATTCCTAAAAGAATCAATGCAGCACAGTAATGGAAAAGCATAGTATTTGGGTTAAAGGGCAACCTCCTCATTTACAAGCTATGTGATCGTAGACAAAAAATTCATCTGAACCTCTCAATGTACAATAAAAAAAAAAAACTAATATTCACTTCTTAAAAATGCTAAATAATAGTATGCCAAGTACTTAGCACTAAACTTCAATGAAGAACAACTGTTATGAATTCATTGTTATTGTCAAATTTAAACATTTTTTTTTAATCTTTGTTATCTACCTATACATGAATTAAATGTTAGATTTTCATTTCAGGAGGGTGCCTAGGTATAAGGTTCTTGCATTTCACAGCCAGTTAGCAATCTGATACTACTTTCCTTACCTGAAACTTTTTTTAAAAAACTTTTATTTAGTAAATATAATTTCCAAAGTACAGCTTATGGATTACAATGGCTCTTCCCTCCCACCGCACCCCTCCCATCTCCTGCTCCCTCTCCCATTCCATTCACATCAAGATTCATTTTCAATTATCTTTATATACAGAAGATAGATTTAGTATATATTAAGTAAAGATTTCATCACTTGTACCCACACAGAACATAAAGTGTAAGTACTGTTTGAGTACTAGTTATAGCATTAATTCACATTGGACAACACATTAAGGACAGAGATCCCACATGAGGAGTAAGTACACAGTGACTCCTTTTGTTGACCTAACAATTTGACACTCTTGTTTATGGCGTCAGAAATCTCCCTAGGCTCTAGTCATGAGTTTCCAAAGCTATGGAAGCCTCTTGAGTTCGCTGATTTCGATCTTATTTAGACAAGGTCATAGTCAAAGTGGAGGTTCTTTCCTCCCTTCAGAGAAAGGTACCTCCTTCTTTGATGGCCAGTTCTTTCCACTGGGATCTCACTCACAGATCTTTCATTTAGTTTGTTTGTTTGTTTGTTTTGCCAGAGTGTCTTGGCTTTCCATGCCTGAAATACTCTCATGGGCTCTTGAGCCAGATCCGAATGCCTTAAGAGCTGATTCTGAGGCCGGAGTGCTGTTTATCCTTACCTGAAACTTTAATGTGCTGGTCAAATAACAGTGTTTTAAATTGTATTTATTTATTTTAAGGAGACCATTTTAAATGTTTACATATTTCATTTGTATGAAAGACATAGATGCAGACAGACACACTACCCATCCATTGGTTCACTTCTCTACTCCCCACAACAGCCAAGGCAGAGCCAGATAGTAGTCAGGTGCCCAGGACACAACCCAGATCTCCCCATTTTTATGACAGGAACTCAAGAAGTTGAGGTACCACCTGCTTCTTCCCAGGAAACACTGCCAGGAAGCTGGAATCTGAAACAGAGGAGCTGGGAACAAACCTAGGCATTCTCATGTGAGATTCAGGCATTAAACATCTGCCCCACAGCTTTAAATTTTATGCTAACACATGCTACAGGTTTCCTTAAAACACAGAAGCATATGTTTTGTTGCTTGCATCTCCTACATAGTTTTCTCTGGGCTGTCTTGCATTCAGTCATTTGTTAGAATTTTGTTCTATAGACTCCTTGAGAGTATACAGTGATCTGGATCCAGCTGTATCTCTCTAAAAAAATGAGCATGTCTGGAGAAATTTAAAAAAAAAAAATAGGCAAGGTGCAGGTGCTGTGGCACAGTGGACCAAAGCCACTGCATGAGACACCATCCCACACTGGAGTGCCTGTGGTTAATTCCCAATCACTCTTCTGATCCAGCTTCTTGCTAATGCACCCTGAGAGGCAGCAGAGACAGATCTAGTACTGGGTTCCTACCACTCACATGAGAGACCTGGATGGGATTCCAGGCTCTTGGTTTCATCTTGTCTTGGCCCCACTGTTGCAAGCACTTGGGGAATGAACCATGAGATGGAATTCATAAATCTTTGTTTCTCTCTGTTGTTCTGTCTTTCAAATATGTAAAAATAAATAAACATTTTAAAAATAGGTAGGAAATCACACTTATATAACATTGTATTGGATTCTTTTTTTTAATTTTTTTTTTTTTATTTCACAGGTAGAGTTATCTAGAGAGAGAGACGGAAAGAAAGGTCTTCCTTTCGTTGGTTCACTCCCCAAATGGCCGCTATGGCCGGCACTGTGCCAATCTGAAGCCAGGAGCCAGGTGCTTCTTCCTGTCTCTCCATATGGGTACAGGAGCCCAAGGACTTGGGCCATCCTCCACTGCCCTCCCGGGCCACAGCTGAGAGCTGGAGTGGAAGAGGAGCAGCTGGGACTAGAACCCAGTGCCTATATGGGGTGCCAGCACCACAGGTGGAGGATTAACCAAGTGAGCCACAGCACCAGCCCCTCAATTGGATTCTTTATTCCTCTTATCTTACTATCAGAACTTGGGATTCTGCTCTAAAAATTTTTCTAATACAAAGTTATTCTATCTTCTCCATCTAGAACTGTTTTCCCAGAATAAATTTGATTGACCATATGGTGTCAAGCCATGATAATTTTCATTATAAAATTTTTTTTGAAAATGCAGTTCAGACATTGAAGTAAATGTCAACTACTTGAAAATAGTTTTTACAAAGCAGCAAACTAGGTATTAAAAGATGTTAAATCCATAATTTATTTTAGTTTTTCCCCTTAAATAATCTGGAAAATTACAATAGTTCATTCCTATCTTTAGTAGGTTTTCCCAAAACTTGATCATCATGCTAACAAATCTGATGTTAATGAAGTTTGAAAATAAAGTTTTATGTTCAGATTATATCCCTTTACTCTATAAACATGTGGATATGAAATGAAAAGAAACATTCTTAGAACAATCTAAATTCCATTGCATTGTATTTATGGGGAGGAAATGTAGAATCTGAGCAAAAGATGAAAGAATTGAAGAACTGAAACAGTGATTTTGTTTCTACATAATAGTACGTCCCATAAAATCCCCAAATGTCCACACCCAAATCCCTGAAACTTAGACTTGTGTTCCTTTGCATGGGAGAAGATTGGGGAGTTTAAATTAGGGATGTTACAGTGAGTTGTCTGGATGGACTCAATCTAAAAACAGAAATTTCTCTGCCTGAACAAGGAAAAGGTGACAGAGTAGAGAAAGACTTGCTGACAGGGGCAGAGTGGACTAATGTGCTGTTGGTTACTGGTTTGAAAACAGGGAGTGCTCGCTTCGGCAGCACATATACTAAAATTGGAATGAAAACGGGGAGACGAGAATACAGTGGCTTCAAGCTTAAGTAGCTAGGAGCAGCTTTGGCTGACAATCAGCAGGAAACACAGGACTTCAGCCCTACAACTAGGAAATAGATTCTGCCAACAACCCAAATAAGCTCAAGAGTGAACTCTTCCCCCTAATTACAACTTATGATTCCATATTAAAATATAGGCCTTTGGCGCTTTGATGTTAGCATTGGAACAGGAGTAGAAGAGCTAAAAAATTCCACTTATACATATTATGTTGCTTTAACAAAATGATATTTTTGTGATTTGGGGTCAATTTTTTAAAAGATTTATTTTTTATTTGAAAGACAGAGGCAAGAAGAGAGAGAGAGAGAAGTAGAAAGAGGGAAAGAGAGAGAGAGGTCTTCTACCCACTGGTTCACTCCCACCATGCAAGGAATTAGGCCAATCCAAAGCCAGGAGCCAGAAGCTTCTTCCAGGTCTCCTATGTGGGCGTAGGGGCCCAAGCACTTGGGCCATCTTCTTCTGCTTTCCCAGGCCACAGCAGAGACCTGGATCAGAAGTGAAGCAGCTGCAGCTGGAACCAGTGCCCATATGGGATGCCAGTACTGCAGGCGGTGGCGTTACCTGCTATGCCACAGTGCTGGTCCCCCCATAATTTTTATGACAATAGGAAAAAGCTAACTTATATTTTCCCAATTATCTTTCCTATTATGATTTCATTAATACAGCCAAAATAATTTAATGGATGCTTTCCAATAGACAAAATAAAACTTTTAAAGCAAAATAAAATCTGTTATACAGTTGGGGTTTTACAATCAAGAATGATCCATTTCCTTCATATTTATTTAAAATAGTTTCTAAAATTTTTGTGTGATTGAAGCTAATGTAATATTTATGCAATCAAAGTTAATGTTAAGACATATAATGATTTTATCAGGTAAGCCATGAATATAAATTACAAATTATCATAATTATTAAAGATCATAATATTTGCCAGAGAAAATATTTTTTCAAAAGTAATGGCTCTTCTCATTATCTGGTGAGTACCTTCACAATGAATACATTAAACATAGTTTCTATAATGAATAAGTAATATCCATATAATAGAGAAATAAAAATGATCAGAACATGGAAGGAACCGTTCTTTGTTAAAATTTGTCTACCACTTATGCATAATATGAATTAGAGGATAAGGTATTCAAAGAATATTATAATTTCAATAACTACAGTTTGAACATTGATTTCAGTGAAATATCCCTAAATATGAAAAAGATCACACTTAAGAATATTTATTGCCCTGTCATTTATAGTAAGAAAAACGTTTTAAGCATATATCAACACATAAGCATGATTTATAAAAAGCAATGTTCAGGCTAGCACCATGGCTCATTTGGCTAATCCTCCCCTGCGGTGCCGGCACCCCGGGTTCTAGTCCTGGTTGGGGCGCCAGATTCTGTCCCAGTTGCTCCTCTTCCAGTCCAGCTCTCTGCTGTGGCCTGGGAAGGCAGTGGAGGATGGCCCAAGTGCTTGGGCCCTGCACCCCATGGGAGACCAGGAGGAAGCACCTGGTTACCTGGTTCTTGGCTTCAGGCCAGCCTCAGCGCACCAGCCATAGTGGCCATTTGGGAAGTGAACCAACAGAAAAGTAAGTCCTTTCTCTCTCTCTCTCTCACTGTCTAACTCTGCCTGACCAAAAAAAAAAAAAATTTTAACGAACATTGCTCTTTTTTTATCATTTAGCCGGTGCCATGGCTCACTAGGCTAATCCTCTGCCTGCGGCACTGGCACACCGGGTTCTAGTCCCAGTTGGGGCACCGGATTCTGTCCCGGTTGCCCTCTTCAGGCCAGCTCTCTGCTGTGGCCTGGGAGTGCAGTGGAGGATGGCCCAGGTGCTTGGGCCCTGCACCCCATGGGAGACCAGGAGAAGCACCTAGCTCCTGCCATCGGATGAGCGCGGTGCGCTGGCCACAGCGCACCGGCCACGGCGGCCATTGGAGGGTGAACCAACAGCAAAGGAAGACCTTTCTCTCTGTCTCTCTCTCTCACTGTCCACTCTGCCTGTCAAAAAAAAAATATCCAACAAGAGTAGAAAAAACTGACCGTTGAATTCATTCAAACTGATCCATTCTTTCTGTCTTGTTTTTACCTTTCCAATTGCCTGAGACATCACCTGCTGCCTCCTAAGATCAGTATTGGTGGGAAGTAAAATTGGGATCCAGGGCCATGAGTTGAACCCAGGTGCTCTGAAGCAGGACAGAGGCATCTTAACCAGTATCTTAAAGTCCAAGCCAAACACTCATCCCTCTTTTTAATTTTTCTTATACCGCTGAATTTCAAAATCAGAGTACTCACTAAATCAGTTAAACATTCATCCTTTACCTGTGTTGGGTTTATTTTATAAGCATAATCAGATAATCTTAAATTTGTGGAATATATTATTTTATAATGAGTTATCCAAACTTTGTTTTTAAAATACTGAATATTATTTAAACCTAGATGTTGAGTCACATTCAGCAAAGAAATAGACAAAATAAAATTTTTAATAAATCCACTTAAGGGGCCGGCGCCGTGGATCACTTGGTTAATCCTCCGCCTGTGGCGCCAGCATCCCGTATGGGTGCTGGGTTCTAGTCCCAGTTGCTCCTCTTCCAGTCCAGTTCTCTGCTGTGGCCCAGGAAGGCAGTGAAGGATGGCCCAAGTGCTTGGGCTCTGCACCCACATGGGAGACTAGGAAGAAGTTCCTGGCTCCTGGCATCGGCTGTAGTGGCCATTTGGAGAGTGAACCAACAGAAGGAAGACCTTTCTGTCTGTCTCTCTCTCTGTCTATAACTCTACCTGTCAAACTAAATAAATAAATCCATTTAATATTTTGAGACTTTCATTTCACAGTCTTAAAATTGAGCTTAATAATCTGTCCCACTGTCTTAATTGGCCTGTGGTGAAACTCAAATGAAGAAAAGATATGAAAGTTGTTAGAATATAAAAACTGTCTTTCAAATGCAATGCTCTCCTTTTGTATGTCTCTCAATCTCTGTACTCATTTATGTAAATGTATATATATGATTATGTGTATATATGTAAATATATATCATGTATGTGTATATACATGCATACATACAAATACACATAAGCATATCTGAAGTGTGCATATAGTATTGTAGCAGAACATAGAAGACTGATCTATATGGTAAACTGGAAGACAGACCTCTATCATCAACTATTTAATTGCCTAAGTCTAGTCAGCTCCCAGGGTAAGAGATTTTGCTGTCCAGATGATTTACTCCATGGAAAAGTGAAGTCATAATAATGTGGAATTGGATGATACATGCAAAGTTGTATGAACCCACCCTTCCTGCTCTACTTTCGCTTTGAAGTTGTTAACTTTGTTTCTGGCCTCCATGTGTGGTTTTGGTTCCCACTTTTCCTAACCACTTTCCTCTTGTCCTCAGTCTGCTTTTAGGAACTCAGAATTATTTTTCCACTGTGGTCTTCTACGTTAGCTTTCATTTGGGCTTTTTAGAAAAGGTTTTGTGTAAGCACTGATCAAAAATTCAAATGAATGTACCCACTGGGGCATGGGGTATTGAATTAGAACATAATGCACCAAACTGACTTCTCAGCTGAGGATTTATGGTGTGACTCTGAGCAAATCAGTCAATCTCAGGTTTTCACTAAGAGAATTACCTTAGCTACTCCAACATCAAAAAAAGTCAAGGTGATAATGTGTGTAAAGTGGTCTTTGGAAGGAAGCAGCGGGGTACTCAAGACTTCCTCACAACCTCACTTCCCTTTGAGAAATGAGTCACGTTGTGCATGATTTTGATTGCCACATAAGTTTGTTCACTTGTAGACACTGCTCGCAGTCCTTAAAAAGAGTGATCACTCAGCAGAAGTTATAGCAGTCTGGAGAATCATCCATGATAGACCAGCAAGGGTGAATGAAAGTCATGAATATTCAGGTTCTCCACCTTGAGAAAGCTGCTTTATGACCTTAAGCAAATCACATCCTTGCAAAGCTTGGGGTCTGGAGTAAATTTAGTTCTGGTTTCATAAATAATAAAGTGAATCTCTGTAAAGAGCTTGTTTTATGGAAATACTAAATATTAAAGGGATTCCTTGTATTCTGCCAATTTTCAGTAATGCTTTTTGCTTTCATTGCTTAGATCTACCTGTCTTTTTCATTCTTATTGTGAATTCATTGTATTTTTTTTTGTACTAGATTGGGCAATTGAAGTAACCAGAGATAGAAAACACAGGTACCCATACAAATGAAGGTAAAGCACTATCTGATTCACTGGCTTCTGCAGTGGCAAGAAATACCTATTTAGTGCAGGCTGTGAACATAAATGAACTGAGAAGATGAGACCATGTGTAAAACTAAAGGAAGCCAAATAACCCCTACACTAAACTGATAGGGCTTTTCGTTGTGATGCTGCTAGCCATGAAATAAAGCTGAAAGATTTTCAGAAAATAGGCCATCAGATTGGACTATGAAAAATCATTTATTGCCAGGGACAATTCAAAGGGTAGGCATGAATACTCTTTGCCTTGGGAAATCATCAGAAAACTTGTAAACATCACAAAAAAGACTCAGCTGAGAAGTTTTGCTTCTGCCTAGTTCCTCAATTAGGTTGGCATGATTCTAAGTCTGATGACAACCTAGTCACTCATTTTCCCTGCCTGAACAGCCACACTTTTCTGTCTTGACGAAGAATGAGATATGACACCGTATGCATGTCATAAATTTGACTGTATATTGAAGAGCAATTATGGTATATTGTGAAGCTTTAAAAGTCTCCTAATCTTTATTCTCATCTCTATAATCATTAATCAATTTGTTCTATGCTTTCCAATACTATGTTGATCTTAAACATTTCTAATATGTCACCAGAAGTATTTTTAAGTTATCCTAATACATAAAATTGACCTTCTTGGACCACAGAAGTCACAGAGAAATGAGATATTAGCCCTAGCTCTTATTCTAGGTTACCTCAAATACCAAATCTTATATAAAGCCTCCTTGATTCAACCAGTGGAAGAAATGGCTTGTTCAGAAGTGCCCTAGCTCTCCTATGAAACAAAATACTTCCCATCTCCTCAAACTGCTATTTTGTGCATGTCTGATCTCTTCCAGTAGTCTATAAAGTTCCAAAAGTTCAAAACTATCACTTCTTCATCTCTCTCTTTAAAGAAATCAAGGTTTGCTTCCTACTGCATATAGGATCACAATGACATCTCACTACAATTTGTAAGTGGAGTGGACACAGTTTTTTATCTCACATTTCTAGGTGAAAGGAGGCACTGTCACTAATTCTTTTATGACAGTATCAGCCTGGGGAAACTGGGCTGTATGGTCACTATATTTACATGAGACTCTTCAGGAACTGACCAATGGCTTCCAGCCCCATTCCTTGACATGCTGTGGTGCACGCACTGAGCTATCACTGTGCTAAATTATCTGTGGTGTTCACAGGTCTGATGCTCTCTGTCTAATCTGCTGAATAAGATTCAGATGAAATGGTCATGGCCCAAAATCCCTCCTGTGGCTCTCAGAGTAAAGTGAGACTACCCTATCAACCCAGGTTCTTATATACTAAAATCTTTTCTATAAATGTTTATCTACCCTTCTATCAGCCTTGTAGGACTCTGCACATGTTCTTTATCTTCATTTTTGTTTTGTTTTCCCATCACAAACAGGTTTGGCCTGTTGTAAGAATATAGCTAATTGTGTTAAGTGAAAGAATTATGTTTGAAGAATTCATTCTGGGGCCGGCGCCGTGGCTCAATAGGCTAATCCTCCACCTTGGGGCGCCGGCACACCGGGTTCTAGACCCGGTCGGGGCGCCAGATTCTGTCCCAGTTGCCCCTCTTCCAGGCCAGCTCTCTGCTGTGGCCTGGGAGTGCAGTGGAGGATGGCCCAAGTGCTTGGGCCCTGCACCTCATGGGATACCAGGAGAGGCACCTGGCTCCTGCCTTTGGATCAGCGTGGTGCGCCGGCCGCAGCGGCTATTGGAGGGTGAACCAACGGCATAAGGAAGACCTTTCTCTCTGTATCTCTCACTGTCCACTCTGCCTGTCAAAAATAAAAAAAAAATTAATTATATTCCACATTGGACCCACATATAACAAAATTCTAGTCTGAAACAGGAAAAATTAAACCATAAAATTACATGGCATCAATCCTACCTTCAAATTTTACAACTCAAAAGTGGCTAAGGCATGATCTTTATGCCCCGACTCACTGAGAATATTAATAATTTGCTAAAATATAAGAAATGAAATTCTGTCTTTACTTGTCTTTAAATTGAGTCCATCCATTATCAATGTGGTAAGATATGTCATGGTTGTGTTTTCAACTCTCATATTTAATTATGAACTTCACTTACTAAAATCTAGATTCTTTAATATTAACATCCTATTCTGTTCGGTTCCATCCTATTCTATTCCCTGCACTTGGTCTGTTTCCATGAAAGAATATTGTACAAAAATCCAGAGACAAAATTCTTTGTGAGTTTTTAGTAAGGAAAGAAATTTCCAGAGGTTTCATGACAAAATAGTGTTAATATACCAAAATCTTCAATACCAGGAATTTTGAGTATTCAGTGGTCTGTGTATATTTGTGTGTTTTTACAAGGACTAGCAACATTACTTAGGGTTTATATGGTTTTTTATTTATTGTTTTAAGTTATTTACTTATTTGTTTGAAAATCAGAGTAAGAGAAAGAGGGAATCTCCCATTATCTGGTTCCCTCCCCAGATGACTGCAATGTCCAGGGCTGGGTCCGGCTGTCCCCAGAACTCCATCCAGTTCTCCCACAGGTGAGACAGGGGCTCAGGTACTTGGGCTGTCATCTGCTGCTTTCTCAGGTGGATTTCTTCAGGCATCTGGATAGGAAACACAGTAACCTGGACTTGAACTGTCACTCTGATATCTGATGCCATCGTCACAGGTAATGGCTTAACCCACTGTGCAACAATGCAAGTCCCAATATATAGCTTTATTTTTAAGCTGACACGATTTTTACCTAAAATAACTGTCAATTATGCCAATTCAACATTTTGAAATACCTCAAGGAGTGCACTGGCACTGTGGCACAATGGGTTAAAGCCCTGGCCTGTAGCACTGGTATCCCATAGGGGCGCCGGTTCAAGTCCTAGCAGCTCTACTTGCTGTCTAGCTCCCTGCTAATAAGCCTGGGAAAGCAGTGGAAGGTGGCCCAAGTCCTTGGGCCCCTGCACCCATGTGGGAGACCCAGAAGAAGCTCCTGGTTTCAGATAGGCTCAGCTCCAGCCATTGTCTGCATTTGGCATTTGGGGAATGAACCAGCAGATGGAAGTTCTCTCTCTCGTTCTCTCTCTCTCTCTCTCTCTCTCTCTCTCTCTCTCTCTCCCCCCCTTCCCTCTTCCCCTCCCTCTTTCAAATAAAAAAAATAAATCTTAAAAAAAAATACCTCAAAGAGAAGTTAGCAAATTGCTACTCCTGCTAAACCCCCACCCCTCAAAAAATTATTGAATTGAAGCAGTAAACATAAAAACATATGGGAAGTTCAAGAGAACATCTTTTAACCAATATATTTTGAAATATAAAAATTTGAGCAGCTAATGTCTTAGACCAAAATCAGGGAAAACTAAAGAAATGTATTAAGACTAGTAAAATAATAGGAACTGAGAAATGACATGGAATCCAATAGCAAAATAAAATGTGTAACTATTACATTACTTTTGAAAATTTGGTTCAATCCCATAATAGCTTTTTTGACAGGCAGAGTTAGACAATGAGAGGGACAGAGAGAGAGTTATAAACAGTGAGAGACAGAGAGAAAGGTCTTCCTTCCACTGGTTCACTCCCCTAATGGCCACTACAGCCAGCGCTGCACCAATCCAAAGCCAGGGGCCAGGTGCTTCCTCCCAGTCTCCCATGCGGGTGCAGGGCCCAAGGACTTGGGCCATCCTCCACTGCCTTCCCAGGCCACAGCAGAGAGCTGATCTGGAAGAGGAGCAGCCGGAACTAGAACCCGGGGTGCCGGCGCCCCAGGCAGAGGATTAGCCAAGTGAGCCACGGCTCTGGCCCATAATAGCTTTTAAAATATATTCTGGGTTGGGCTTTTGGCCCACTGATTAAGTTGCAACTTGTGATGCCCACATTTCATATCATAGTGCCTGTTTCCAGTACCAGCCACTGTTTCTGATCCAGCTTCTGGCTAACCCACATCCTGGGAGGCAGTAAACGATGGCTCAAGCACTTGAGTCTGCCACACACATGGGGAACCCAGGTTGAGTTCTGAGCTCCTGATTTTGAACTGGCCCTACTTTGGCTGTTGCAGGCATTTGGGGATTGAAACAGCAGATGGGAGAATTATCTCCATCTCTCTCTCTCTCCTCTCTTTCTGACTTTCAAATAACAGTGAAAATAAATGCACGAAAATTATAAATAGTCTTAAGTGTTTTCTCTTTGATATTCATTCTTCCAGCAGTACTAAACCTGAACACAGTCTTTCATTTGGAAATATAATTTCATTTTCCTAATTACCATTATAATTGTTATTACTGTAGAGCCTTGTTAATTCACATTAATGACAGGGAGACAATTACAGAATTTTGAAAATCACTAAGTGGTTATGGGCATTTCACCTCAGGATGTAGATTTTTTTTCCATTTATTTTGACAATTTTAGTTTAACTTTTAATTATTCTGATTATACTAGGACTAGGCAATGTCCTAATGCACATTCTCTGCACCTTAAAATACTCACTGGAGATATTCTCTTGCCAACAAACTACTTGGGTTATTTAGCTTGGGCTATCAAATTATCCTAAGGGATAATTAATGAAGATCGTTTTCTTGGGAATGTGCTCAACAGTGAAATAGTAAAGTTATATCTCATCACACTCCAGTGCACCTTGGAATTTGTATTTCCTTTTTAAATACTTTAAAATCTTCATGTATTCCCAATTCAGACTTCACTAATTCAGAATGACTAAAGGAGTAAAGTATTATCACCAACTAGTTTGAACTACGTTGTAGCGCACGTGACTCTCATTTTGCTAATTACTTCTGATGTTACTATCAGTGTTTTCCAAAGAATGAAATTTATTCCCAGGGTCTGTGACATCTTGTAACTCCTTCTTCCCAATTTGGTTGCTGTTCTGTACGAATTCAAATTGTCTACCACTTGCAAAAAAAAATTTTTTTTTGGACAGGTAGAGTTATAGACAGTGAGAGAGAGACAGGGAGAAAGATCTTCCTTCCGTTGGTTCACTCCCTTAATGGCCACTATGGCCGGCACTGTGGGGATCCGAAGCCAGGAGCCAGGTGCTTCCTCCTGGTCTCCCACGTAGGTGCAGGGCCCAAGGACTTGGGCCATCCTCCACTGCCTTCCCTGGTCACAACAGAGAGCTAGACTGGAAGAGAAGTAACCAGGACTAGAACTGGCGCCGGGTTGCCGGTGCCACAGCAGAGGATTAAGTGAGCCATGGTGCCTACCCCCACTTGCAAAATTTTTAATGATATCTATAACTTATGACATGGAGGAGAATTTTTAAAGTTTTGAGCTCCAGAATTGAAATTGAGATGTTTAGATTCTGAGCCAGAGTCAGGGACCAGTGTACTAGGCATAAGACTTACCCTCTTTGTGATTCTGGAATTTTAATTAGTTTCTGAATTCTTACCTTACTTTCTGGGCCTGCTCTTGTTCTATCTCAGGGCACCTAGCTGCGTTCAGTATGCTAAGACTATATAATCTGAAATCAGCATAATAGAAGCTGGTGTGAGTGAAATAAATTCAAAATTCCTGCTTACAATTCTGAGGGCACAAATTAAGTATCTGGCAAGAAATCCCAGTCTGCTCCCTAGGTGGCCACATACTTGGTGAATTCACGCCTTTATAAGGATGGAATTGACTCAGAAATCTCTCCCCGTACCTCTCATATAATTCTCCGACATTAACATTATACAAGCTTTGCTCACTAATGCATCAAATACCAGATGCTAGGTAAAGCCATTTATTCATTCAGTAATCGTTTGCTAAATGAATGAAAAGAAACCTACCATAAAATACCCACTTGGCCCACACCTCCTCAGCAAAGCCATATTGAGACACATACTTATTTCTATGCACACACCCTGTCCAAATTCTGCTGTAGGAATATGTTTAATGTTCCTCATGTTAATAATCTCATCATAACCTAATTGTGTTCCCTGTGTCATTTCAATTCTGTCTTCTGGCCAAGTATATTTACTTGCTCTTCTCCTCTGTCCCTCCTTCTCTCTTAACAAATGATAATCAGGCTGGTAAGTCTGGGGTTCCCCACACTCCCAAAGGAGAAGGAAGCCCTACCTTTCATCCTGACCTGTGCACTACCCCTAGGGCCCTCGCCTTAGCATCTGACACATGACTGTGATCTATACATTCTCTTTTATGAATTTTTATGTGCAGTCCACCAGACTTCACTTCCTCATTCTGATTCAATTCGCAATTCAGCTAATCAATATTGATTGTGCGTTTCAGAAAAACAGACGAGTGTAGAAGGAGAAATGGATCTTAAATCAGAGGGTGTGGGGTGAATCCCAATGGTGAAATTTATATGGCTTTAGGGAAAAATAACTCCATTAAACTCGCCTAAAGATGTCTCCTCTAATACAGAAGAAAAATTAGACTTTGAGGTAAAAAAAAAATACAAAGATATGAGCATTATATTAGAATGAACTTCATGAGGAAGTTTCGAATCATCTTTTGTTGTTCCAACTGAACCTAACAAAAGCCTCCAAGTACATGTTCAGTACTGTATGAGCCTTCAAAGTAAACAAATTGAATTAGTTTACAAACACTTAAAAATAGCCTAATATAATATTTAAAATATACTTGTATCCAAAAGACCAGTGAAGTAACTCAGACAAAAATATTGTAGAGAGAATGACTTCAATTTAACTTTTAAATCATTTGGATAATTATCCATTATGGTAAAACATCTAAGTTTATAATTGTTGTTTTTTATTTTTTAAATACTATGATGATCTCAGTGGACTATTTTAATATAGAGAACTCTCATTTTTATTTTCAGCTTTCCCATTTCTGTTGGCATTTCATTCATTGGCAGAAGGACAGTAGTAGAAGTCCCAAATGATCATCCATAATTAATTTTGATAAGGAGAAAATCTATCTTTCCTACACCTGAAAGCACATAAAATATTTGACCTTAATTCAATAATAACAACAATGGATCACTTTAACTTTCATAACCAATAGAGCTCATGATAACATAATGAAGTGCATCAGATTCATTGAGTAATTATGATGGCATTTTATCAGATCTGCACAAAGCCCTGGCTGAGGAGTCGCATCGATATATTTACCCTAATGTATATTGTTACATGGTATATAATAAATTTTCTATTTTATGGCCTTCTGGGAACTCAGGGAAATGATTCAATTAGCAAGAATACGTGAGCAGGGGGAAATTAAATCAACTTTAATAAAAACATCTATAAAACATGTTGCAAGCAAAGTATAGTGGTCATTAGGGGCCTCGTTCCTGGAAATCAATATAACATTTCAAGGGTCATATTTTTATGATTCTTCTTGCATGTTAGTTGGACTGAGCTCAAGGGTATCCTTAAAACTGCCAAATACCTGAGTACCCCTGACTTTAGGAATGCTACAACTCAGGTGGCATTGCTAAGGATGCATTAGCCTTTTGTGTGCAAATAGACCTGAGAAGATTTCACAGCAAGTGATGTATGAATTAAACGCATCCCCAGGAGGAGTTGCATGGAGAAAGGTAGAACTCAAGAAACATTTTGTATTCCCTAAAGATTTAATGTTTCCTTAATTGGAATTGGTTTTCACCCATTTTTACCTTTTGTTCTTCATTCCTGACTTGAGTGTGCATGGTTTCTATCTCCTCTTTATATATTTATGTAGTTTTCAACTTTTCTAAAAAATCTGCTTTTAATTGCCATTCCAAAACAAATAGATAAATTCATGTATATTTGAAACAAACCAAAAGTGAAAGTACAGTGTCTTTCTTTAAATTGTCTCCTCCTTCCCTGTTCCTTTATGAATTCTACCACCACCCTCTTGGGTGAGAGCTTTTGCTATTTGCTTTATGCTGTTCTAGAAACATGTCTGTTAACATACATAAACAGAGAATTTTTATGTCTTCTAGGCCACCACATATGTATTCTTCATACTGGGATTATACGCATTAATACATTATATACATATAAAATATATATCACTTTTTAAATAAAAGTCCCATTTCATTGCCTAGAATACATATACTGCTATTTAACCACTGTCTTTAGAGAATGATTTTTTCTATCAAATGTATATCATTTTCCATATTTCTTAGCATATTGATATTTTTTGTTAACATTTTGTTATTTTGTGTGTGTATGTGCAATTTCAATGAGGTTGTTTTAGTATATGATTAGTTCAGCATTTGAGGATGTTCTAATTAATAATTCAGGAAAGGACTCTGGTCTTTTCCCTTTTCCTGGGACAACTGCCCCACACCCTGCTCCTCTGAGCTCTGATTATGTAGTTTCTTCAAAGGAACACAGTAGTGTGAGGACTCCATGCTCCAGCTCCATCTGTTCTGTGTGCAGCTGTGTGTTCCTTCCCCATGTTGCACTTTGCAGTAATATCTACTGCTAGGTAGTCCTTTCCAGGAATCCCTCCTAGTTCTGCTCTGCTCAAGGCATATATTCCTCACTCTGGCAGAAATTAGAACGATGTTTTCTGAGCCAATAGAAAGAAACCCTAACAGTCTACAGAGAGACTTTTTGCAACTTCTACCACGTCAAATATAATTTGAGAGAAAAATCAATCAACTGTCTTGAACCAGAAGCTTGTATTACCTTTGTAATCCATATAAACTATAATCATCTTAAAAGGTGCTATGCATTTTCAGGGCCCAGTATAGGAAACCATCTCTTCCCTGAAGCACTTTGGACCTTCCTCCAATCACTCTGACTTCCTCATTTGTATCTCTGGAGTTGACTGCTTAAGCTCCTACTGCAGCACCGATTGTACTCTGCATTGCTTTGTCATAGCGGCAATCGCTGTCTTTGTTCCATACCATACTCACGGTAAATGGAAGACTGGGAAAATTACTAATTCATCTTTATATTAATAGGGAGAGTGTTGTCAGTATAAGAGGGTGTACTTATAATAGGACTAATGAGGAAAGTATAAAGGAAGTGTAAGGATATATTAAGTGAATAAGTAGATGAAGGTATACAAAGATACTTCATGTAATTGTGGGAAAATGGAAGTGAAAGATGAATTGGGGTCAGTGCTGTGGCATAGTGGGTAAAGCCATTGCCTGCAGTTCCAGCATCCCATATGAGCACCAGGTCAAGATGGCTGCTCCACTTCCATCCAGCTCTCTGCTCTGGCCTGGGAAAGCAGAAGGTGGCCCAAGTCCTTGGGCCCCTGCACCCAAGTGGGAGACATGGAAGAAGCTCCTGGTTTAGGATCAGCCCAGCTCCAGCCATCTGGATAGTGAATCAATGGATGGAAGACCTCTGTCTCTGCCTCTCTAGAACTCTGCCTTTCAAATAAATAAATAAAATATTGTAAATTTAAAAAGCAGATAAGTTTATTTTGGTGCAAAAAATAATATTGAAATTCATGCAGAGTTTGTATGTAATATGAATTTTCCATAAACTTTTTGCATACTCCTCATATGCATGAATTGCAAATTTTTGCATCAGAAAAAAGACACATCTTTTCTTTAATTACTTCTTAGTTTATTTGGAGACAGAGTTCCAGAGATACAGGACTCATATCCACTTGTTTGCTTTCCAAATGCCCACTATAATTAGGGCGAGGTCGAAGCCAGGAGCCATTAAATCAATACAGGTCTCCTGTGGAGGTGGGGTTGGGGGTGCAGGAACCCAGTTACTTGAGTCATCACCACTTCCTCCCAGGGTATTAGAAGGAAGCTGGAGTCAGGAGCCCAAGAGGAATTGAACCCAAGTCCTCTAATGTGGGCTGTGGATGTCTTACCTACATAGATAAATGCCTACTACAGATTTATTGTGTTAATTGCATTTTTCATGAATTCCTGGAAAGACCATTAAACATATATTTGCAAATACAGGCTAAGCCAAGGGTCCTAAAGAACTAACAGTTGCATGGAGCAGAGATATTTATTCATTTGCTTTGATCACAAAGGATTGCTGTGAGTTAATTGTGGAAAGGAATAAAATAAATGCATTTTTTAAGCGTAGTTGTGGTTTTTGTTAGTGTGCTATGCAATCAAACATTACAATAATGCAGATATACTTACTTTTTCACAGTGATTTTATTACTTTCTTGCTACAAAGATAAACATTGTTCCAATACTTGCAGGCCCTCAGGGAAGAAAGAATCATTTTCACAGTAGTTTATACAAACACTGCTCCTTAAATTGGATCAGGAAAGCTTCTTTTAAAATGACAGCAGACTTAGAACTTAAAATTTAATTTTTTATTACAATTGAGAGTCTTAAGTTTTTTTCTGGCTATGGGGAATGTTTTAGCAGTTATATTGGGAAGAAGAAGAAATTGTTACATATGAAAAAAAGGTTTTTAAAGTGATTCATTATTAAAATGATGACACATTTTGGAAGGTTGCTTAGCAATGAGCTTTTCTAGTTTTGAGTTATTAAATCCAATTAAATATACAATTTGGACAAAATGTTAATTCATGGTCATATGAAGTAGTCTCTGTCATTTAAAGGAAACTAAATTGAGATGGGAATCAATGTCTTCTATTTTTTGGACTCTGACCTTAATACGTCCAGTTTAGCCTGAAGTTTCTAGAACATGGGACAAAAAGTAGCTAACCATATAGTGATTACCCAGTCACTGTGAATGTAACACAAAGATGAAATAACCTTTCCTACAAAGATCATACTCTTCCATGTAACCATGACTACAGAATTACAAAACATTTCAATTCCATGCTTGAGTCAGTTCTTTGTAACTATTTTATCAGCTTCCCTCTCTCTTAGCATTGATATGTGAGGAACACAAGAGAACAAAGTTGTAGAATTTGGGGGACCTCCAAATTGACAAACATTTTATAAACCTTTTTAGCTGATTTCCTCTTACAATTACATTTTCTACTGGCAACTAATATATTTAAATCTAAAAAGGCAGATAGTATGAATTGGCATCTCCTTAAAAAAATATTTGGACAAAAACCCTGCCTAATATTTTTCTTCCTTGGCTCTGGGTAGCTTTTACAGAAACCAAGGAACGGCATGGAAGATAGAGTGCAGCAAATTTTGTATAGCAAAATCCGGGAGCATATTGACCTATTTGGAAACTAGTGTAAGGCTCGTCCTTTCTCCTTTCTTGCCTGCTACTCTTAGTCCACATAGTCTCAGTTGTAATAAGGTTTTAGGGGAGACGGTGTCTAAATTTGAGTTGAAGTAAGAAAGATGTTCGCCTAGTAGCTTATTCAGCAGTGACACTGAGTATCTGAATTAATGTAAAAGATGCCAGGATTTCAGATGTACTTGGGCCATTTCACCTTCACCCTGTTCTTCCAGAAAGCTTTTCATGGCAGCACTCCAGCTGCTTTTCTTCCAGTTGAATTTGAAATGCTCTATTACCTTGGCTGAATTTCAACTATGTCAGTAAAATCCCAAAGAGCAAATCAAGCTCGAAGCAAAAGTGCCGTTCCTAAATAAACAGACTGCTGACCCCCCAAATACAAGAGACACTTTGCCATCAAGATTATTTCATAGTCAGTTTTAATAAATACAGTCATTTTCTTAACCGCAGACTTTCAACTCTTAACTCAGATTGAAATTCAGTTTCCACTAGTGACCTGTCCCCTTGGACTCAACGCGGTCCACGGCAGCTCTGAAAGAGTGCACTCCTTGTGTGTGCATTCGACCAACACAGCCAGATTCAGGGCTACAAAATGCTCCCTGCAAAAGGATGCCACCCAGGTCCCCTGAGAAAATGAACAGAGGTAAATCCACAATGCCAGATGTCCTCGATTACTTCAGCTTTTATAAAGAAGCCATCTCTTCCTCTCTCGTAAAAGAATTTTCAAAGGATGCTGTTTGAATGAACCATCCTTCTTCATAGTAGATTTTCTAAGGTTGTCTCTGCCCTCCAAGACATCCTTCACTGGAACTTAACTCTTGACTCTTGTGATTCTCTGAGAGTCCGTGGAAGTCTTCCATTTAATATTAGTTCCTCGGTCATTTCTTTTAAGGAGCTTAATTCCATTTCACCTCATGTAGCCATCCCCAGGTTGTCCCTAGTTCTTTTAGTTAGCACCAATTACCACAGACAACAAATAATCTCAAATGAGAGTTCTTAAAACAGTTCATGGAAATGCATATTATAAAGAAATTATACATGGATTTCAATTTTTTCACTGAAATGTCTTAATTTCATTTTAACTTTGGCTTAAATTTACAAAGCAAAACAGAGCTAGTACAGAGTTCCCACATACAGTTCCCCTGCTATTAAAATCTTATATTAATATATGTATCCCAATCAATAAACCACACCCACTTCTAATTCAATTTTCCACACTTTCTGAAATCCCTTCATAGTCCACTGCATGACCAATTCTTATTTCTCGACCTCATTTCCTTCATTAGGTCAGTTTTCAATCAATATGGAATAATCAACAATTATTCAGTCCCATAGATGTCTAAAAGTTATTGATGCTATCAATAGTTTATTATACCTCACCTCACTTAACCCTACTTATTGCTCTTTTACATGGCATAGAGTATATGACCCATCATCATAAATATCACTCCCTGGCATACTCTTTCTTATTCTTGTGTTTCTCTTATCAAACTCACTTGTCAGATCCTAGCTTTGGTTAAATATCTTTCTCCTACTACTACCAGGCTACATCCAAGCAGCCAACACTTCTAGAGGAAAAAAAAAAATAATGTTTGTACTGCTTAATGTTAAATCTGTGGCCACAGATTTGTGGTTCAATGTGGTTCTCACCACATTTCTCTAGCTAATTCATGCTCCTACACGTTGAAATAACTATTCAGTATCCTCCCTTTCCCTCCAACAGCAGCTCTGTCCTCTCCCATCCTAATTTTCCAACTGGTTTTCCATGCCTTAAATAAAGCAATTAGATAACTTTATAAT
Organism: Sylvilagus floridanus; assembly: GCA_949820135.1. Lineage (NCBI taxonomy): Eukaryota > Metazoa > Chordata > Mammalia > Lagomorpha > Leporidae > Sylvilagus > Sylvilagus floridanus. The sequence goes on along the minus strand of OX463236.1, from coordinate 27,026,868 downwards.
TCTCCCACCACCACATCTACCAGCCTGCCTTTACCTTTGCCCACTTTCCTGTAGTCCTATCTCAATAGATGAAGTATACCTGATCCTGTTGAAATCAGCAGCTTAAACTGCACTCCATGTATTCCAGGTTCTCCTAGTCTTTGACCTTGCACTTGCCTTTGACTCTGTCCTGATCATTCTCATCAGCATGCCAGCCTTCTATTCTTACTCCATTTTAAGGATAAAACCACTCTTGTGCAAATAAGCCTCTCCAGCTGCCACCTTGATAGCTTTATTTTTTATTCTTACTATCACTTTTTTTGATAAGTTTATAATCAGGCTTTCTAGCTTACTCTCCTCCTGAAAGGTTTCTCTGGGTCACTGGCACCATCAATGCTGCTTACTCCAATAGTTAGCTATCAGGTAGAATCTTATTTAATATTACAGCTTCACTTGACACTGATAATGACTCCTTTACAAAGGGCTTAATACCCATGCTTTTGTGCCACAACACTCTTCTGGTGTATGTCTGATCTGACTAATTCTGTGGGTCTCATTTCTTGTTTTCTCTTTCCCCTTCCAAGAAATGCTGTCATTCTGCAGTTATCTGTCCTTGAACTCCTTTTTAATCTATGTTTTCCCTTTGAGTGATCTTATACAGTCTCATGGCTTTAAATGTTATTGTATGCTCTCACACCTCAAGCATCAATTTTTTTTTCTGAGTTCCACTGGGCTTACCAAGGAGCATATCAAATAGAATTATTGATAGTAGTGACGGGGGCATTAAGTGATATTTTTAAAAATCAGAAAAGATCAAGAAAAGTGGTGATTCTTGCTAAATCTATGCAATGATTATACAAATGTCAATTATATTCTAAAATTTAATTTTTGTTTTTAATATATGAACACTTCTTTTAAACTAACAAATGTTCTTTAAAAAATCAGCTACTGTAGATGTGGGAACATGTAATATTGCTACCCAGAAATAAAGTTACATATAAGCAAATCTTAGTTTAAAGAATAGACAAGGAACCTTAAAGTTTGTTAAGCCTAAAGTTTTGCTTTGAATGTACATTTTAAAACAGGCAAATTTATAGTTATATTTTAATAACAGTAAAATTAAAATATTACAAGGTAATTGTTATATTTTAGATTTAAAATCCTATATTATTTTAATTAAAAATCCATATGCCACAATGTCACTTTTTACATATACAATTTGAGGAAATAACAAATATTAATGAAAGTGTCCAAGCTAATACCATGCCCTTCTTCAGGTAACTATAAAATAATTAAAAGATAAGCCTTATTAATACATATTTAGGAGAAATATACAGTTGAGTAGCACAAAAATATGAAAATGGTGAAAAAGTAAATAAAAATAGCTATGAAAATAAACAGAATAGAATACCCAATTAATGGTATATGTGTGAATATATACTTTACATGGTCAAATCTAAAAGCAAATAATCAAAATAAGTGTGGAATTATGAACAAGAAAATGTACATGGGGCAATATAAATAATATAGGGGAAGCTATCCTGTATCTTTAGTGACAAAAGAGAAATTTGCAAAATACATTAGCCATGTGGTCACAGTTAGCATCATCCACGGTAAGTCAGGCTGATGGCAGACACACTGCAAGATGTTTTAAGAATGGCACTTCATTTCTGAGGCTGCATCCCAATCCTAACTCTAATCTCAGTCTAATCACAAGGAAAACCCCACCAAACCCAAATTAATGGCTAGACTACAAAATGTTTAATAAATATGCCTCAAAACTCTTAAAATTGTCTAAACAAGAAAAATCCAAGTAATTGCCATTGCAGAGAGGAACCTAAGGATACAGGATGACTAATTAAATGTGGTATCCTGCAGAGGGTCCCAAGATAGAAACTGGACAGTAGAGAAAAGCTAAGTAAATTTGCCCAAAGGGTGGACTTGCGATTAATAGCAGTAAACTAGTGTCGGTCCGCTACTTACGATAATACATCATTAGCAATGGAAAGTGTTAACAATCAGCAAAACATGATGGATGAAGAATACTTGAGAATTCCCTGCGCTACCTTTGCTACTTTTCTGTAAATTGAAATCAACTCTAGAATAAAAAGTATATTTGAATTCAAAGATATCTTTTGTACTGCACACTGTAAAGTACTATTTAATATTTATGGGAAATACGTCAGATAAAACACAAAGTGGAGTGATAAAAGAGATAATTTTTCATCTTTTATAAGGACTATTTTTTGAATGAAAAGTGTGCTGGCTTAAAGAAGAATGTATTTTAGAAAGTCATCCTATCAATCCAGCAAGATTGTTTTTATGTGTAGTCTTTGGTTTTAAAGAGTTGTAACTGCTACAAATACAGATGAAATACATGTCTCAATAAATAGGAGGGAAAGTGGCTGAATCTCAATAAAACTTCACTATTATAGTAATCTTCTGGAGACTGATGGGCTATTCTCTATCCTTTGGATGTCTTCGTTCTATGAGTAAAGTATGACTTATTCCCATCATTATTCCCTCTCACAAAGAACAATATAGACATTTTCTGTGTGCTTTTCTCATCTGACACAGAGTTCAGAAACGTAGTTTTATTTCTAACTTGTGTATTCTTATTCATAAATGGTTTAGTATTACTTTTCTAACTACTGTTCCATCAGTTTGATTTCTTGAAAATTAATAACTATTAATAGACTATCTTACATACTCTTGTTTAATAGATAAGTTATGTAAATACTGCACAAAGTATGTAATAATTTACATAAGATTTATATATAAGATTACATATGATTTATTTCTTATAAAAATTATTTTGGAGATGAAGGGGAGAGAGAAATCATTTTCCTAATTGTACATAGCTATGTGGAAATCAGGTATAGACACTTGAATCTTACTGCTGTTCCTTAACATATTCTCAAAAAAGTTACATTTACAACTATGATTTTCCCAATATGTTGAATTTTAATAAGGATATTTAAATTTCTAGTTTTTATAGTTTCCAACAGTAGTACATTAATTTTTTGACAAATGGGGCAACCATTCTAAAATTATACCCAGGGTCATTTGTGGCTGAGAATAGGAAATAAATGAGTGTGCTATCCATAGCAGTATGAAGGGATCCAGCCTGAGACAGGGCATGATTCCTGAGGACCTCTCAAGATGGCCTGTGATTTGGGGTTGCTTGTGAGCATGTGTCTGCATGTGGAGGACATAGCAAAGAGTGCAAAGGAAAATATTGGCCAGGATTTGGTGTATTTTATAGTTTTCTTCTAGGCATCCCCAGGTAATATGAACACTAATAAAGGGAATCATCCATTTCAATTATTTTTGAAATACAATGATTAATATATTGCATATATTATTTAAGTGATATAATTGTGTATTTTAGATACATTCATACAGAGTAAGATAAGAATAGATTGTAACCAAAATGTTAAATGGACAATTGATAGATTTCACATATGTAAATGCATGGAGGTCTTTAAAAAATTCATGGAAATGTGTATTATGAAATAACTACACATGGAATTCAAAACTTTTTACACCAAAATAAACTTACCTTTTTATGGCATTTTCCATAAAATTTTGAAGTACCATTGTACATATATCTGTAGATCATCTTTCTCATGTGCAGCTAAATCCTAGTACAGGTTGAGTATACTTAATCTGAATAACTAAAATGTGGGGTGCTCCATAATCTGAAACTTTCTGAGCTCCAAGATGATGCACAAATGGAAAATTCCACACCTGATCTTGTGTCAGAGGTCACAGGCAAAATGCAGGTGCACTGAAAACACTGTATAAAATTACGTTCAAACTACAAGGGTAAGTATTTGTGAAACACAAATACTGGGACTCTCCACAAGTTATGTCATTATTTAAATATTTCCAAATCTGAAAAAAAAAATGAAATCCAAATGCTTCTCATCCAAGCATTTTAGAAAACGCAACCTGCTTTCTGTTGAAGTGAATATTTGCCTTGTGAATTCAGAGACACCTCCATCAGCCGTCTGGGTTGGGTTGCCAAAAGCCTGCAAACTCAGAAAACCAAAGGTACCTCTGACGAGAGCTTTGGGGGTTACAATCAGTTTGCTAATTTCTTGCAGAGATCTCGACAACTGCACTGTGTGTGATAAACATGCAGAGAGCTCAGTCTAAGCCTGACACAAATAGGGCAGCAGAGTAATGGAAGGGACACTGGAAAACAGGCTCCAGTGGGACTTGCTTGCATCCCCCATGTAATAACCAAGGATGAGACACAAGCAACACTCACAATGCAGTCCCCTAGTAGAGTTACAGTAACAACTTTTGGCTGTTTTAAAAATGTTTTATTGTAAATATTTTACATGTATGGCAATAATGTTTTGATATACATATAGTGAAATGGTTGTTATGGTCAAACAAATTAATATATCCATTATCTCATTGTTACCCATTGTTATGGCAAGAGCACCTAAAACAGAAATCTAATTACAATGTAATATTAACTATAGTCCTCTTGTGGTACATTAGATCTGTAGACATGTCTGTCCTGTGTGTCTGCTGTGCTTATGACCTGTTAAATCACAACCTCAGATAGCATCTGACCAGCCAGGCATGCTCATTAGATCTGGAATCCTAATATCACAAATCAGTGATGAATGAGAATGAAAATGAGAATGAAAGTGGAAAGTAAGCAAACTACAAGTTTACTTCTTTAAGAAAAATGTCTTAGAAAAGAAAGGCAAGAGCTCTACCTTTGATGAATCTGATAGGATGGGAGTTAGAACTTTTTTAAAAAAGATTTATTTGAAAGAGTTACACAGAGAGAGAAGAGGAGGCAGAGAGAGAGAAAGAGGTCTTCCATCCTCTGGTTCACTCCCCAACCAGCCACAATGGCCAGAACTGCACAGATCCGGAGCCAGAAGCCAGGAGTTTCCCCCAGGTCTCCCACGTGGGTGCAGGGGCCCAGAAGTGAAGCAGCTGGGACTCGAACTGGCACACATATGGGATGCCAGCACTGCAGGAGGCAGCATTACCCACTACACCACAGTGCCAGCCCCAGGATTTAAAAAATTAAACAATTAGGAAATCAGATGAAATCAAATAGTCATGCAATTTTTTTTTAAAAAAAGTATGGGATGTTATATAACTAATAAAATACTACTTAAGCTTACCTTATGATACAAAATTTCCTAAGAAAATAACTGGGGCTAGCATTGTACTACAGTGGGTTAAGCTGATACCTGCACAACAGGCATCCACATGAGTACCAGTTTAAGTCCTGGCTGCTCCACTTCGATCCATTTCCTGCTAATGCACTTGGGAAAGCAGCAGCAGGTGTCCTAAGTGCTTGGGCCCCTGCCACCCATGTGGGAGACCCAGATGGAGTTCCAGGCTCCTGGCTTCATCCTGGCCCAGCTGTGGATGTTGTGGCCATTTGAGTGAACCGGTGGATAGAAGATTGTGTGTGTCTGTCTGTCTGTCTGTCCCTCTCTCTCTGTACTCTTTCAAATAAATATATATTTTTGGAAAATATTCCAAAATCTCCTTAAGACTACCTCTGTAAATTATCTTATTTTGATGTGTATATAGAGATAAGTTCACAGATTTATGATGTACTTTTGTGTAGGCTTTGAGTTTCGTAACCTATCGTAGTTCAATGTGCCTTATCCAGCTGGTTTGAGAGGACTTACAAATAGAACTTTTTGTCATACCTTGTTGATACACTAGCTTTGACTGTGTTTTTAAAACATGTCAAAATTTAGGAGTCACATTACAATTTTTCTTAATTAGTGTCTCAGACATTTGGATGATGCCAAAGGCTTAGATATATATCTTTGTATTGGAATAAAGTTTAAATTTCACATACTTATTAAGCAAGTTAACCACAGGAGAAATTGTGTCCAGGAAGCTGCCTCCCAGAGGGATGGTTTTGTCTGCAAACAACTTTAAACCACAACAATAGATATCAATCAAGGTAACAAGCAATATTTTTTCAAAACAAAATGTTGACTGCCTGATTCCCTTGAATGGGATTGACTCTTTCACTCAAAAAAAAAAAAAAAGTTTTAATTGATCTCAATGACTGTATTGGATAATCTGTCCATATAGCCAAGTAAGGTAACTCATTTGAAAATATTTTATAACCTATGCCATATCAAATTTGCTATTCACCATATGTTTTATGATAAGTCATTATAATATTGTGAAAGTTTACCTTAAACACATTAAGCATTTTATAGCCATTTGTTAGCTTAATGTGATGTTTCTATGACCTATTTCATTAAATATTTTTAGATGCCTTGATATGTGGAACATAGGTCAAGTATTTGCTTAATACAGGTGGGTGAATTAATGGAGCTAGAAATAGAACCTTAAATTTCAGATCCAGGCAGTAAAATCAAAAACAGTGTCATGGTCAGTCATTGAGCAGTAATATCTATATATTGGATTAGATTCAAGTTCATTGCAACATGTGCTCACAATACATAGAGTAATTTGATTTCATTTTCAACTGGTCAACACAATTTAAGTGGCAATGGTGTTTTTTTTTTTGGTTAAAGATTAATGCATTTGTTGAAAGGCAGAGAGAGAGAAAGATCCATCATCTTTCTGGTTCAATCCTCAAATGCCTACAAAAGCTAGGGCTAAGCCAGGCCGAAGCCAGGAGTTAGGAACTCCATCCAGTTCTGATGTGGGTGGCAGGGGCTCAAGCACTTCAGCCATCATCTACTGCCTGCCAGAATGCATTAGCATGAAATTGGTTCCAAAGCAGAACAGGGACTCCAGCCAGCACTCTGTACAGAGTATGGGTACCCTAAGCAGGGGCTTAACCCACGGCACCACAATGCCTGCCCCCATTTAAATGTTTTATAAAACTGATTTTAACTGGCTTTGGGAGAAATGGTCACAACACTTGACATTATTCACTTTACTAATTTTTATTCATCTTATTAGCGTGAACTGATTTTAAAAGAAATAGATTCATTTTATTTCTCCCAAAAAGCGCTAAAATACTGATTATGTACCACTGTGAGTAAAATAATAAAATTACCCATGGTTCTCACAACATCTAGCATAGCAACCATAGGACCTAATGCTGAAGTCGTCCTAATTGTAAAATGCTAGCTAATCATACATGTTCTGCTCAGTTCACTCCAATAACTTTTCCCTCTTATATTCTGAGATGCATCCTGCCTGTGTCTGCCCACTCAGGAACCTGTGGAATACATTTATTCCTGAATAACAATACAGGCACTTGAGCCATTACCCACTGCCTACAGGGATGTGCCTTAGCAGGAGACTGGAATCAAAAAGGCCACTCAGCATCTAACTGAGGGTCTTACAGCGTGGGGTGTGGGGGTCCCGAGCAGTGTTCTGACCTCTACGACAAACGCCCTCCCACCTCCCATCTTTGATGTCTACTGAACCTTTCCATCTTCTCACTTCAGGTTCATACTATCTAAAATTTCCTCTTTTTCTCATGCAGAGCAAATCTTTTTTGCCTGTCCTCTTACTAGGTATCTTTCTTAATTCAACAAATGAATAGATGCTTTCCCCATACAGAAATAATGGTAGAAAAAGAGGATGAAAATCCTACTATTTCAGAATTCTTTTCCCTGTGGCTTCACAGATGAGAAAGAAAGTTTAAAGATTCTGAAAGTTTGCTTAAGTAAATTACAAAGATTTTAACAATAAAGTGGTAAAAATCCAAAATGTTATTTTTCACTTTGTAACTCTTATTGAGTTACAATTATGTATGTATGTATCTTTTAAAACCAAAGAGAGTTATCTTGTATATATTAGATATCCTTTTGAAACCACTAATTTTCAAAATATATCCTCTTTTTCTTTTAAAGTGAAGGTTAAATTGCCTTTCTAAATACTTAATTTGCAAAGTGGGTTGGTTTTTTTTTAACCTGTCTTCTGAATAATATAGTATTGGACACAAGTGATTCTCATCTATTACTGATAATGATTGCTTAAAATGCAGGTTCTTATCTCTTAAAATGTTCTCACCTTCTATGAGCTGTTTGATCATGTGTGTAACTGGGATATACGACAGTCCTAACCAAATATGGAAAATAGAGGAAAGGCATGGAGGAAGAGGCTACATAATTCCTGAGAAAGCAAATATTGATGGTTACTCTCTACTTCCAATACCAACTAGAATGGTGGGTTTTATCTGGTAAAAACATTAGAATTAATATGGACATGTTTATCCCTATCTGAACAGAGTGGGGAGGGGGTGAGGGAGAAGAAGAAATGAAGTTTGAGGCTTAAAATACTGTACAAAATAAACTTCCTAAAAGGGATACCATTAGACTTGAAAATCAAGGCAAATAAGTGGTTAGGTACAATAGGAAACAAGAAGGGAGGACAATTACAGTAGGATGATTAACAAATTATTGGGAATGGCTCATGCGTGGGTTGAATTATGAAGAGATTCAACCTTATCTTGTACACAATTGTGAAAAAGGATGACATTTCATTAAATCTGTGTGTTAAGATTTTGTTCCTCAGGCGCCGTGGCTCACTTGGCTAATCCTCCACCTGCGGTGCCAGCACCCCGGGTTCTAGTCCTGGTAGGAGCGCCGGATTCTGTCCCGGTTGCTCCTCTTCCAGTCCAGCTCTCTGCTCTGGCCCAGGGGTGCAGTGGAAGATGGCCCAAGTGCTTGGGCCCTGCACCGACATGGGAGACCAGGAGGAAGCACCTGGTTCCTGGCTTCAGATCAGCACAGTGCCAGCCATTGCAGCCATTTGTGGAGTGTGTCTGTCTCTATTTTTCTGACAGGCAGAGTTAGAGAAAAATAAAAAGATTTTGTTCCATGGAATGGAAATATAAAAGGCATCATCATTGAAATGCCTTATTTCATTCCAAGTTGAAAATTATCTAAGGAAGAAGCCTAAAAATTCATAACCATTCATAAATTAGTAATCACTATGCAACCACAGGATTCTGGAATAATTTTCAGAAATGATTAGAATCAACTGAAGTTAGCAGTGGTCCCCTGACCTTGCAATTAGTTGATACTTAAAAATGTCTGGCTCATGGCCCCACTCACAACATCCACTCAACCAAAATCAACTTCTTGGAAAATTTTTCTCTTCTGTGTTTCTGTCCTTGGCAATTATTAAAACTTTCCCCACAATCTTATTCTCCACAATTATTTTTGCTCTTTTCTTAATTCCTCAGTGACTTAAAGAGCCAATTCATCAAATCAGTTGTAATTCAAAAATCACCTGGCTTACTCGGGAATTCAAGTGATAAGGAATGATAAGAACTCCTGGGTTAAGACTGTGGGGAATTCCTTTAAGTTACTTTGGAGATAAGAACAAGTTGGAATATCAATAAATGGAGGTAGCTCCTGGTTAAAGGCCCCTGGAACTATTCAATACTAGTGATTCCTTCCTAGTTCTGAAAACTACTATAAGGAGTGTCTCATGCCATCTTTCTTGCAGAAATTAATTCTATTTCTCACCCATAAATATCAGTATTTCTTTGTACCCACTTTACAGAAGAGAGGCGCTAAGAATATTTCAATCAAACAACAAAGCAGATAATCTGTCTTCCTAGTCTTTCCTCACTGATGTTAAACTAGATTTCATAGAAAACATTGGATATCCCCAAAAGGCAAGAGTTTATTTGAACATTGGGGGATTAAGCTTTGTCTTAGAGTGGCTGCAGAAATAGCAAGTTGGGAATTCAATATCTAGTGAGAGATTTTCATTATGTAAATTATAAGAGTAAAATATTCTTTTCTGATTCTAAAGTCTTATTCATTAAAATGAACTGTATTCCAAGTCAGTAATGAGTGCTGGTAAGGGGAAAGAATTAGAACATTTCTGTGAAAAATTAGTCTTATGAAAAAACCTCTCAAAAGTTTTCTCATTGAAATGATTTAAATTTCAGGTATAATGTATGTAGAATCTCCTTGGACCTTTAGCTAGAGGTATTAGGTCATTCGGCATAGGTTGATGCATTAGGAAAATGAAAGATAATGTTTAGTGATCATGATTTTGAACACAAGATTCAAGTTATTGGGATTGAAGTAGTTTATGAAAAAAACTGGAGTTACAAAAAATGTCATTCTGCAAATAAATGAAGAACATGTTCTGGCCTCTCATTCAGCAACTGGTGGTCAAGAAAATAAATGTGAAATAAATCTTTCTTAGACTAGTAAGCTATTATAGTTTACAGGTTACTGATTTCTGAATTCTGGGGTGGCTTCCTGATTTTGAAATGAACATATAACAGTTAAGATGTTTAAACCAGGAAAAGAAAGCTTAGTCCACTGGCAGAGTTTTCTCAAGACACCTAAATGAAAACGTCCAACACTGAAATGTAAAATAATTTAAACATTTGTACATACAAATGTTTACTTTTCTTCCCAACACTTTAGCAAAACAAAAATGAAAAGGTGATCATCTGGTTTCTGTCCATGCTTCTCAGTGGAATCCAAAATTTAGGGAAGTGATGATCTTTTTTACTTTTGAAAATAAAATGTATTATTGGGTTAACAATGTGAATGCAGCACAGTTCTAGCCCTGTTAACACAGTGGGTGTAAGATTGGAAGGCAGAGATGATTGGAATACGGACATGAGCCTAGTGATCTTTCAAAGAAGGGATTAGTAGTGTAAGAGAGATCTTGCCATAGGCAGTTTTAAAAGTGGCTCACCTCCAGTATTTCCAATGTTCATCTTAATATATCTGTGAGTTAAGACAGGATAAGGTGGGGCTGGCGCTGTGGCGCAAAGGGTTAAAGCCCTGGCCTGAAGAACTGGCATCCCACATGGGCATTGGTTCTAGTCCTGGCTTTCTCTCTTCTGATCCAGCTCTCTGCTATGCCCTGGGAAAGCAGTATAAAATGGCCCAAGTCCTTGGGCTGCTGCACCCACATGGGAGACCCGGAAGAAGCTCCTGGCTTCGGTTCAGTGCAGCTCTGGCTGTTGCGGCCATCTGGGGAGTGAACCATCAGATGGAAGACCTCTCTCTGTGTCTCTACCTCTGTAACTGTCTTTCAAATAAATAAAATATTAAAAAAGAAATTATCTATTTCTATTACTTATTTATGTGTGTATACATATATATTTATTGATTTATAAGACAAAGTATTCACATCCCAAATGGTTCACACCCCAAATGCCAGCAGTACCTGAGCTGGGCCTGGCCAAAGCTGGAAACCAGGAGCCCAATCCAGATCTCCCACATGAGCTATCACCTGCGCCCTCCCAGGGCACTCACTGACAGGAAGCTGGAGTCAGGAACTAGAGCCAGTTATTGAACCCGAGGACTGATATGGGACAAGGGCATCCTAAACTGTATAAATAACTGCTAGGCTAAGTGCTACCATCCCAGTTTCTGTTTTCAAAAATACAAACACAAGACTATAAACATTTGGTGAATTTCTGAAGCTCCCAGAAGTGCTAAATCATAGACAGAAAGCTAGAAACCACTAGGTTTTCCTCACTTTATTACTAGGTCCTTTTTTTTTTTTTTTAATTCTTCTTCCTGAAAACATCTCCTAAGTTTACTCTGACAATATCTAAATTATGACTTTGAGGACTTACTTGATAAACTCCTGGGCAACTTACCAGGTACTCAAAAGGTAATTGTCTACATGGTTGAGAATGCAAAGTACAAGGCAATTTTATGTTATATTTGGCAATAAGATAAATTATCCATTCTGTATATTGGCATCTGAAAACAATTGTATTTATGCTATACACATGGTCTTGAAAACATCTTGTCTTTAAAGTTGTTTATACTCTCATGTTTGGATTCTTAGCCAAGATAAAATACTACTTCTATTTGTTTCCACTTTCTTCCTCTATCTCTCTCCGTATGATATATGGTTTATTATCAAAGTCAGAAATGATAACTGCTATCTTATAAGAAGTGCTCTTATTATAAACTATTATCACTGGCACTGGGATTGAAACAATTAAAAGTAAAGTGTAAAATCTGTATGAATGTGAAAGAAATCCACCCGATGGCTCTGTAGTCTTCCTTCCGTTACAATAAAATGAGTTTAAAAGGTCAAAGGTAAAGAAGCAAACTGGAATGAATCACGGTTACCCGGGCTTGGAGTTACTTGACCAGAATCCTCTGGACTTGCATCATGAACTTCGATAAAAGCAAAATGACTAAAACCTTTTTCCATTCTACTCTAACGTGATCTGGGCAAGTTCTGTCTCTGATGTCACTTTCTCTCAAAGTGGGTTTGTGTGGGTCATGGTGTCCCTGAGCCTCCCTTTTCTTTTTGGGCCTTAGTGCAAAAGCATCTTACTTCCCCTGTTTCTCTGGCAAAATGACAAGCAGACACTCACAGACATGCCTGCTAGAGTCCCATAGAAACTATTAAAACTCCCCACTGCCTCTGATTCCCTCTCTATTGTTGCTGTTAAAGGGCCCAATATATCTAAGGCTGATATGGATTTCACAGTAAGCCTGAGGACATGGATAAATTATTCACCTGTCTTTCAAAAAAGTGCTTTACTTAAAATAACTGTAGGCAACTAAGAATTATGCTGTTCTCCTATGTTTAATTTTACGTGCAAGAAAAAGTCTAACAGGTGCTTCCCGGATGTTCTTTGTATTCTCAGTGGTATAGAATGGCATCTCCTGATTGATGCTACGTTGATACTGACTTGAGACTGCAATAATAAGAATATGAGGCAGACAATTGTGGTCACCTTTATGTGTCCTAGAGATTTCCAGAGACAACCTTTTTCAGGAAGGAGAGGAGGAGCAGTATTTCAGAGATGGATCCATAACCTAAGACTGTTAGAAACACGCCATGGGATAGTCACCAAGACACTTAAACTCCTGGGGACTGTTTCTGCATTTCTACATGGAAGCAGTTGTGCTGTCTGACCTTAAATAGTTTTCTCAGTCCTAGAAAGAAAAAAGTGCTTCTCTCACCAGAAACGCAGGGCTCTGGAGAATTGCCTGAAGCAAGTAGCAAGTTGGATTTCCAACAGAGTATGTGATGCCTGGGTAATCAAGACCCACTTCGGGAGGCATAAGAGGAATGTGGAGATTTCCTCATGTTGCCTAGTTCTCTCACTTCCATGGAACATTGTAGTTTGTCTGTGTGGCAGAAAGAAACTGACATAAATCACTGTGTCGCATAAAGGAAACTGGCTGGAAAAATCTGACTTCGACCAGGTGAGCTGATGGAAAGCATGGCTGCCACCACTACAGGGGTGAGTGGATTCTGTTTAAATGCTGTGGTCATTTCTAGATGGACTGAGTTAGGAGACTAAAACTCTCGTCTCCTCAACGATGGCTTCCGTTCAGGCCGCCTTCACCCTCCTGGCCATCCAGGGATGCCCAAAGAAGATTGACTTCTGGATCACACAATTTGAGGCCTCCTCTCCCAGAAGTTCTCAGTGGAAAAGGAGGATTCAACAACGATACCTTAGCATCCTGTGCTCATTAAATATTTGTTGAATGAATGCAATAAAGAACGATGAAAAATGAGGATTGCTGCAGCTTTCTCTCAGGAGGTAGGATATGAATGCAGTCATTTTGCAAGAGCCTGATACAGTTGCATTTCAATGAGTGAGGAAAGAAAATGAGACTCCTACCAGTGGCAAGTCCATAACTGTGTATTGCTGATGAGGATTTTTGAAATGGGCTGTGCTAAAGAGATGGACAAGGTAAATACTGGGCCGCCTGCAGCAGGTGAAGTGGAGGGTGCACCCTGGACGGGGGCTGCTGACTGAAGGTGTTCAGATCATTGACCCTGTGTAGCACTTCGTTCCAATGGCCATTTCTGTTCAGGTGTGGAAGTTAGATGTAATTGTTTTACTAGACTTTGGATTCAAAAGAAGCAGTCTGTTGCAAGAATTGAATCTTAACTAGATTGGTAGCTGAGTGAAAACTGACCCTATGTCCATTAAGATGTCAGGAGCCAGAGAAACAGGGGCTGACCCTTTCTCAGTGGCAGTAGAAGCTTTCGACACTGAGATTCTGAAAGGAGAATGCATTCAAATCCTGTTGTAATTGGGCAATGTGGGAAATTAGCAAGCATGCCGATTTCAAAGGACCTCCATCCTGTGGTTGTATTGAATAAAACATCCCTTTCTGCTCTACAGATCAGTCACAATGATTTATAGAAATGAGCCATTTTCTCTGGAGGACCTGGGTAAAATACATAGAAAAGCGAAATGAGAGAAAAAAGTAAGAGGAAGTGAAGAGATGGAAAAGAGATTCATTTTCTCTGAGCACAGCCTCACGTTCCTGCGGAGGCTTCCGTCTCTCACTCGGTGTTTGTCTGTTGATTAACACTGTGATGGTTTCATCTGTTATTACTTAACTGACATGTTGTTGCAAATTATAGCTAGAGCACAGTAGTGGGTTACAGATACAAATAACATTTAAAATAATTTCTTTCCTTTGTACCTAGGAGGAAATGTGAACTCAACAGCAGGTTCTCCCCTTACTCTAAAAGCATCCATCCTGCTAACTGAGTAAAATAGCTGTTTTTCAAATCATGCTGAGTTTTAAATGTGATGTGTTTTAAGGTGTTTATTCTCTCACCGATTAGCTCCCATTAGCATTAATAGGAGTTGCCTGAGCAAGAACTCCATGCAGTAGTGAAAATGTTATCTTCTTGGATACTTGTTTGAGAAATACCTTGTTTCAGAGAGAGTTCTTTCCCTAACCTCTGCTATTAGAAGAGTCACAACAGTTATTTTACTGTCAGGTGGTTTTAATTTGAATCATATGGGCAAAACAAAATACAAGTAGCCATATGGAAAATTATTCCAGCAGATATAATGGATAGTTGGGAGAAGATTTCAGGATCTCTCTGAGTACAGTGCCAACCATGCCAGAGCTAGGGTTGGATGCTGCCACTGCTAAGTACAGGGTTGCTAGCTGCCCCTCTTCTTGCCTGCACCCCAATAACCAACACTCAGATTCTGCTTGCTCTGTTGCCTTTTTGCCTGTATTTAAGCCAGAGATCATTTACGATTAAATACCCCTAAAAACAAAGTGTACTATCAACATGGTTTAGTGGGAGCATGTGTTAAAATGCCTTATTATGCATCATCCTTATTTCACAAATGGAAGAAAATGAATTATCAGAAGAGTGAATGATATCTCAGAAATCGATCAGACATCTCACCTCTCAGCCCAGACATCAGAAATTACCCCATTTCAGATTTTGTTGTTAAATAGGGAGAGCTACACAGAAGGGCCAAAGGAAAGGTACAGAATTAGCAGTGCTCAGCTGGTCAGATCTCAGTATGGTCTGTTGTTATCTGCAGATTTTTCTTGGTGGTGCTTTATTTCACTTGATTCCATTTTATGGTAAGAAACAGGAAATGGTGTGCAATCCAGTAGTTTGTAGTCAACCACAGGAGGCCCAGGCTGTTTGTATTCACACAGGCTGTTCAGGGTCTCCAGGGAGTCCTTCGGCTAAAGCATGCCTTCAGAGCTCCCCGCCTTTAAAGTAAGGACAATTTGCCTTTATGTTTGTGGAATCTTCCTATCAGTTTGGGAGAAAACAAATTCTGCGGAAGGAGGCAAAGTAATAAGTCACTTTCCTATGGACTTTCTGAGTCAAATAAACACATGAATGGAGGGAGGAGAGCAGCCTTGAAATAGCACATCTCAAAAGAAATACTTCATTTTAAAAGATGACATGGGAGTGTTCTGATTAGCAGTGGACTAGCCCTGAAGAGAAAATTGTGTTATGTTGGAAGGCCACAATGAAAGGAGTGAAGAATAAAGAGAATTTGCAATTATTTACTGTAGAGAATCAAAGATTGAGGAGTGTCAAGCAACATTCAAGTATTCTCATTCAGAATTTTAAATCAACTTTCAGGACTCTAATAAAGTTTCTCTTTACACTGTTTTCAAGAGAGACTCAAAGAACGGGAACAAAATAGCTCCTCGGGAATATTTAAACAGTTTTAAAAATGATTTCTACCATCTTTAAGTATATAACATATTTCTACTTAAATAGATACAAAATTATGAACCATCCCCATCTATTAAAAATAAGTCCCTCCAGACCCCTTATAGTGCAAAGCTCAACACGTGCCAATACTCTTATATCACGTTTCCTTTTTTTATATTTACTAAATTATTGACCAATAAACAGTTTAGCTGAAGCATGCAGAGTGTGTGGGAAAAATTTGAAACTGCATTTTCATCTCCTTCTAGCACTGTACCTGTATGTCAGGTTTTTCATGGTATGGAACACATCCTATTTTCTCTGCACAGAAAGTCATGCTATTGCATTTATTTCATTGTATGTTATCTTTCACACACACACACACACACACACACAAATGCACTGAACACTGCTGTACAAGTCGCATGATGCTTAACCCATACAAGTTTTTCTAGCATGCTTACTTTTCCTCCTGTGGAATTGTGTCTACTCTGAAAAGGACAGCAGGGTGTGATAGCCACAGCCTGCAATCTATGTGTCCAGTCATTCATTCATCTACTATTTATTGAGTATTCATTATGTACCCACCACTCACTGTGCTCAGGTACTTGAGAAATGAAGATGAATGAGATAAAGCCTTGCCCTCAGATAGCCTCCTTGTGGAGGTCTCCAGGATGCCAGTGCCTTTTGTGATGTTGCATTTCTCTTCTACGTTCTGCAGGCATTATTGGCATGCCTGTTTGACTCGGAATAAAGGAAACAAATGGGAAATGTAATAAATAGCACCAAAAAGAGAGACTGTAGTAAATGTCCCTACAAGAAACAAAACTTTCTTATACAGCTATGCAAATCTTACTACAAAAATTCTTATGATTCTAGCTATGTGAGTTATGGTATGTTCAAGGATGTTAAAATTTCACTTACACTACATTAAAGGAAACTAGAAGCATTACTTCCTATGGGACTAAGAGAAGGGGTATTGTGTATATTTCCTGGATACAGAGCAAAATTTTGAGAGATTTCTAAAATCCATGCTGTTTGAGTTCATACTATTGTTCCCCTTTATCAATGTAGCACAGGTAAATAGTATTTTTCTTTTACCTTTCTAGGTTCTTCATACCTTGTATAGAAACTGTAAAAAAAGGCAATGAAAATGATTACAAATACAATTTATTTAATATAAGTTTATGTGCAGCAGGAGCCTTCATAAAGAAATGAAGTCCTGAAGAATTAGTTAAACCTGAGAATTCTGTGCTGGATTTGATGAACCGTAGAAGCTCATGAGAGAGTATGATAGGATAAAGGAACAGGAGCTAAGAGGCATAAGCTGGGGCAACTTAGCCAGGCCTGTTAACTCAGATTCTTCTTGGTATCCTTCTGTGGAAGGCAAGATACTCTTTCGTGAACTTTCTAAATTCCTTGAGATAGTCAATATTCCAAGGCACCATATGTTGGGGTACTGTTTGATACCCCATAGACCCTTTTTTAAACACTTCACTTTCTTGCAAATTTAAATTTTTCCATACCCACAAAGCTTTGAGGTACAACTGATCTTCTAAAAGTATGGGGGGGGGGAGACAGGTGATGTTTCCCTGTATGTGTACATTGTGAAGTAATTATTACAATTAAGCTAACATATCCAATATCATATTTACCGTGGCCATGTGTGTGGTGAGAATACTCCAGACATACTCTCCTAGAAAATTTCAGTACCATAACTTTTCATTAACTATAGTTGTCATAATGTGCATTAGATCTCTAGAACTTTGCTATAACTGAACATTTATAGCCTTTAACCAAAATACCCCAAAACCAGCCCCTAGCTTCCACCATTGCAACCTCTGTTTCTATGAGTTTGATTTATTAGATTAGACATATTAGTGAGTCAGGCAGCGTTTGTCTCTGTCAGGCTTATTTCACTGGGTTCATTGTGTTATCAGAAAGGACAAGATTTCTTTTTTTTTAAGACTTAGTTATTACATTGTATTTATCCACTCATTTATTGATGAACACTTACGTTGTGCCCATATATTGGCTATTACTTAAAAATGTGTTTAAAGCACTGCTTTGTCTTTACAACTACCTCTTATGTCCCTTAGTGTCGTGGCTCCAGCACCTATTACAATACTTTCTGTGTACTGGGTACCACTGTTTATGCTTCTATAGCTGCTGATGAGGTTGATAAATGATTATCTTGATCCATTTCCAAATACAGACACAGCTTACATCAGTTGGTAATGATTTTACGCCATCCTGCGAGCACAGAGATTAGATCACTTGGCAAGTGAAATGATTACCTTAATATTTATTGGCTGATGTGAGACTTTGAAAACATGGACTGGAAATCGCATACAGACACGAAGGTTTCTGTCAGGTTTTTACACCCTCACCACATGGCCGAGCAACTGGTGTGAGTTGGGCATATCCCATCCTAGGAATTCAAACTTTTTCTTCCCTCCTTCAAGAAAAACATCCATCTATAGATTGCTTAGGCAAAAGTTTGGAGCTGTTTGAGATCATCGCTTCCTATGACTTGCTGGCCTTTGTAAGCTACTCACATCCTCATGGGTCTATACATTTAATGTGTTTCACTTGAGATTACTGCTGTTTTGTTATCACTCCCACTGGGATTAGCCTACTTTCCTGCTGAGCTGGGAAAGGGACTCAAACCCCCGTGGTAGCCACAAATGCACACCAGATAATAAAGCATAGAGTAGAACCCAAGAGGAGGCCACTCACAAGTGGTTAAGAAAATTAACTCAATTAGCTCCTTTAGAATAATCACAATGATGCCCATTCAGGTCCTCCTGCCTGTTTTCACATCATTTCAACTACAGGTTCAGTGTTTCTCAAACATTAACTTGCGCCCACGCCACCTGGAGGGCCTGCTCAACACAGATATTTCTGGTTTGTGTGTTCTCAGGAGTGCGAAGAATTCATGTTTCTAACAGAGTCCCAGGAGATGCTAGTGCGACTGGCGTGGAGACCACACGCTGAGAACCTCTGGTTAGCGCAAGAGCATCTCACAGATCTGTGGAGGGAACCCTAACTCGGGAAGCCTCCTATAGAGCAGGTGTCACTGTTATACTGCTCTGTCTATGCAGTTGCCTGGGCTTTCTGCCTTTCTCTTCCTCCATTCCCACTCTCCAAGTGAATAGATTTTAGGATGAAAACGCTGAGAATCGATGAAGTCCCAAGCCCACATTTAGCTGCATGGCACTCTTATTTCATTATAATCTGAACGCAGATTGAAGTATGTGCTGGGGAAGAACATGGCTCTACACCCACTGAGAGATCTGCAGGTCTTCATTTTGTGATTCCTCACAGGGACAGTGGTGCCTAGCATTCCTGGTGTCTGCTGCCCCCTAGTGGTTGGTGATGCCTCCCACTACTTCCATATCAATCATGACAAGCTAGAAGAGGATCTCTGGGGTGATTGTAATACTGCATAATTCACAATATTGACCATCATATTCAATTTGGAAAGAAATAGACATATTCATTAGTTTTTCTACTTTGAATCCTCTTAGCAGAAAATAACACTTGATTGGCAAAGCTTTCTTTTTATGAAAATCAAGCCTGTCAGGACAGCTTCTTAAAAATGCAGCACAGTGGGTTTTCTACAAAACAGAACTCTTTGCTCAGGATTTAGTTTCCTGTAAATGTAGAGATTAAATCTGGACAAAAAGATGGTTTTATGTAGTTCCCAAAAATGTAATTTAAAGGCATATTTAAATAGATGTACAATGTAAATCAAATGTGAAGTTAATGACAGTTATTTCAGGGAACATTTAAGTCAGATTAAGTTTCCAATTGAGCTGCTCTATAACCCTGAATAGAAACAGATCTGCCTGAAAATGTGCTGGCTTTAGTACAGTACATAGTCGTTAAATCAGGATACCTATAAACAAAAGTCAGAGATATTTTCCCTTACGGACAAAAATTATGCAAAGGAATGGCTTAAAATGCAGTAAGTACACCCTATTGCTTATATTTCAAATCATAATTAGAATTTAAAATAATTTTAATGGCTAAAACTGGGAGTTTTAATCTGAGAATAGAAATGATTGACACTTGAGCAATTCCTGAATCAGATGCAAATTTGATTTATTGATACACGTAAGTTACAAGCAGAGTATGGATTACTTATATAATCTTTTATACTGTCCTCGTATATCACTCCTAAGACG
This sequence comes from Sylvilagus floridanus, assembly GCA_949820135.1. Classification (NCBI taxonomy): domain Eukaryota; kingdom Metazoa; phylum Chordata; class Mammalia; order Lagomorpha; family Leporidae; genus Sylvilagus; species Sylvilagus floridanus. The sequence continues at coordinate 27,006,802 of OX463236.1, read as the reverse complement.
TTAAGTGAAAAATGGCTCAGAAAAGGAGCTTTCGGTACTGTTGCCCTCTCATCTCTCAGGGCCTCCAAAGTGAAGGGAAGATGTTAAGTGAGCCTGTTCCTGGTGAGTCAGGGAGAAGGAATGTTCTTCACAAGGAATAGTCTTGGCATCAAGTACAGCCCTGAGAGCCCTAGAGTTCACACATGCAGACTCGGACTTCCATCCAGATTAAGGTGACCTCGCTATTCTGCGTGAATAATGAGGAAGTAGAAGAGAAGCCAATAAGGACTCTTCCAGCAAGAAGTGTGCAAGAAGTGTGCAAGAAGTGTGCAAGAAGTCAGCAGAGGGAGAGCAGAGCAGAGAGGTTTGACCGGAACTTCGTGTATACAGTTTCAACATTCAAAGCTCTCTCTCCCCTTAGAGCAGGCAGATCCCTAACTAGGAATTGCTTCCCTTTTATCACCTTTTCAAAGTCGTCTTCTGGCAGGTTCTTTTAGGATCTCATCAGATACGAAGCTCTTGTGCTTTATTCACTATGACATTTTGCTTTATTGGGATGCAGGATAAGGACTTACTAATGTGCAGATGTGCACGGGACAGGATTTATTGCACACATGCAAAATGAAATAGTATTAACTGAAAATACATATGCAGGCAACTGACCTAGACTTACAATACTAATAAAAACAGATTTACCTGTATAATAGATAGGACTTATAACTCCCTGTAAGGAATGTGAGTGTTATTAACATTGCATGAAGCAGACTTCCCTTGAAAAAGATGCTTTTTCTCAGCATCTTCATCTCAGTGAGAGATTTTGCAATGTTCTTTCTTTGCACTAGCATTTTGCATGAGCTGTTGTGCTTATTGTAAAATCAACAAGTGAATTCCTCTGTAAATTCCCAACTCTTGAAGGTTTTAATGTAGAATTTTATTTCTAAATCTTTACAGGCTGCCTGTTAGTCTATCATTTTCCCTGTGATAACACATCACATACTCTGAGAAACAATTTCAATAGGGTTTTATAAAATTTTATATAGGTATCTTCAAATTAATATCTACACAATGATGATAGAAAACAGTTTGTATAATTAATACCTGTTTGTTGTCTTGCCTTTAATCGTGCAGCTGGCTTCACTTGAAATGTCTTTCATTTCCATCTTCCTACACAGAGTCAAAGATCATTTTTTCAGGGACAACTCCCTAACCTTCCATCACCTACATTTCCCTTGTTTCAATGACTAATCACATACTACTTTTGCTACCAAATTTCCTCCTAAATTACATCTATATTGTTCTTTGATTTGTGTGTCTGTCCACCTGTAGCCTAAATGTCTTGGGAAACTCAAACACTTGCTTTCAGTTGTTCCTGAATTCCTAACAGAATGATAACATCACATTTAACATAACGGAATTTTACTGAGCACAAAGTAAGGGTTAACACTTAAATCATATCCTAGGTTTGGCAGTTAAGGAGTCATCTAAGGAATAATGATCTTTTACAAAGGATAATTCTTAACATTGTGATTTTTAAATACCAAACTTGTGAAAAAAATAAAAGTTTTGAAATTCACAGTTACCTTTTGTAAAAGATGTATTTGGGGGCCATTGCTATGGCTCAGTGGATTAAAGCTATGCCTGCAGTGCCAGCATCCCATATGGTCACCAGTTCAAGTCTCAGCTGCTCTACTTCCAATCCACCTCCCTGCTAATGCACCTAGGAAAGTGTCAGAGGATGGCCCCAGTGCTTGGGCTGCTGCACCCATATGGGAGTCCTGGAAAAAGCTCCTGGCTCCAGCCTGGCCCAGACTTGGCTGTTGCAAACACTGGGGGAATAAACCAGTGGATATAAGATCTCTCTCTATAACTCTACCTTTCACATAAATATCTTTTTTAAAAAAGAGATATTTGTTTATTTAAAAGGCAGTGAGAGAGAGAATGTTCCATCCACTGATTCACAACAGCTGGGGTGGAGACAAGTCAAAGCCAGGACCCCAGAATTCCATTTGGCCATTGGAGTCTTCCACATGGATGGCAGGGAACCAAGCACTTGGGCCATCTTTTCCTGACTTCCCAGGTGCATTAGTAGGGAGCTGGAATAAAGTGGAGAAGCCCAGACTCCAACCAAGCACTGGGAGGCCAGTTTCCCATTTGGTGGCTTAACCCACTGTGCTACAACTTCTGTGCCCACAATTGCTGTAATTGGCTAACTTCTTGGATTCTGACAGAGAAAATACATAACACAGGCTCTTGAATTTTTACTAATATTTTCTTTAACACTTAATTGTTTAATTGTTTTGTAAATATCTTTTTCAGAGACCTTTAGAAATTGTCATACAAATTTTCATTGCAGGTTTAGCTATATTTTCATTGTTTGGAACTCAAAAACATGGTATACTTCTAAGTTATGATCTTATAAGGTAAGATTGTGTTCTAAGCTTAACTAAAAGGAACTGGAAAACTTTTCAAGGAAGAGAATATAAATGGCTCTGATGAATCACAAAAGGAGAGGCGTTGCAATCTTAGGTACTGGGATAAGACAGTCAGAGGGACAACCATCACACCCTTAAATTATAGCATGCTCTGTAATATTAACAGTTCTGAAAACCTCCTCCTCCTACAAACACATCTTCACCCTAACTGTTAATCCCCAGAATTGGAAGGGAGAATTACCTCTTATTTTCAGAATTAAATTAATTTTATCAGTATATATCTCAGGATTCAAAAAAGAACTAAATATCTGTGAGATCATATATATATATATATATATATATATATATGCAACTAATTAGCCACACTATTTCTTACAATATCTACACTTGAATGATTCTTTCATTGAAAATAATGGTCTATATCCTATGGTGAAACAGACTGAGTCAGCTGTTCTCTGGATTTTCCAAGTGATGAGCTGATGAAGTCGTCCTTTATAGGCAAGATAATTAGTCCTTAAATTCATATTTAAGGTTGTCTGTTTCATCGAAATATCTACTCCCCTTGCCTGTGTATACTCAACTCTACTCTGGTGAGAAACAAACTAATACATCTAGGAAATTATTATATCCAGCACAGTGCAATAGTATGAAAAGAGGTGATGGCATGCCAGATTCCTTTGATTTATAAATTACCTAAGCAGATGAATGATTGATAAGTGATTTGGCCAGAGTTCATAAGTACTTTTATTTTTCCATTTCCAGCAAGTAGACATAAATAATGATGGAAAACATTAGAAATGTTACTATATCCTTCAGCAGTTGAATAACTTTTTATGAGAATATGATTAGCTCTAAATACATAATTTTATTCTTTCAAGAAATGATAGTCATACTGTCAAAATTATGTATTTTTTGGGTCTTGTTTAAATCAATTTCATGATAGCTGTTCCACAACTACTTCTACTAATGATAGAATTAGCTGCGTAATTTTTATTTGCTGGGCATTGTACACACTCCATCTCAGATTTGACCTAATAACAATCCCAAGGGTTCAACACCACTCTTACAGGGTAGTTCAATATTCTTACAGGTAAAAACACAAAGGCTTAGGCAGATCAGGACATTTTCTCAAGATCACACAGGTAGAAAGTAGAAAAACAAGCACTTAGTGCCAAAAATGAGTCATCACTCATGATTTATGCTAGAGTCTATTCTCTTATCCATGTGTGTCTACTTCTAGCAATATTTTCTGAAATAGTATAGGCACAAAAAATCATACTCAAGGAAATGGGACATTACATTTGAAATTTGAACTCTGTCGCACAGTTATTACAGTGTGGTAGCTTGTGCTTGGAAACAGGCTGTAGAATTCGGTCTACAATGGCATGAGCTGAAATATCCCGGGTTTGGCTTTAGTTAAATATGGCCTTTGAAACTAGATATGTTAATCTTCCACATCAAAGTGTGAGTTCAGGAATTACTCTTCTAATGATACTTAGAAAGCTTTAATAGTAACTTTGATGTCCTAAGGACGTATTGTGAAATACCCAGTCCTTAGGAGCACAAAGTTTTCAGATAAAGGATGATGGCAGCTTAAAAGAGATCCTTTAATGTTACATTCAAAACAGCTATCTACAGAACGTGATAGAGCTGTGATGATTTGACTACTAAAATCACATGACTGTCTTTTATAAGAAAATCATTTCAAACAAACAAGTTATGTGGGCCAAAATTATTGGACCATTCTCAGTAGTTAAAATTTAGCATTAAGATGGCTGGCATATAAATAATTCAACATTGATAAAAAATACTGCTACTTTTCTTAGGAAAGCCTTTATCCCCTAGTCCTAAAATCATTTTTTGCCAACCATTTTTATGCTTACCATGGGTTAATGAGCAGAAGAGATTTTTAGGTATTCAGTAGTTTTAAAAGGCTATTCATGAAAATGTGCTCCTTGAAGTGTGATGATGAATCAAATTTGATTTAAAATATTTTGCCTTTAAAAACCTCCAATCAAATAATCAGAAAGAAAAGTGACAATAAAATGTTGGAATTTGTCATTTTTAAAAGTCAGTATCACCTTAAATGATATTCAATTTCTCTGCAGATGTTCTTAGGCTCAAGGTCAAACCTTTAATGTAGCAACAAGCTTAAGATAAAAATCTTTGCACCTTTTAGAGAAAAGAGTTAACTGTTTCAAATAGATGCAAATAAATGCTGAAACAGTGGAAAATGTGCAGAATTAAATGTAAAAAGCTGCCTGTTGGAGAACCCTGTCTACTAGCCAATCTTTTTGAACTAAGTATCTGGCTGAGAAACCAAGGTTATCAGTTTAGCATCCTATCTGAGAATTTCTACATGACATATTCCTCTCAATGTCTCATATACTAAGTGTTGAACCACTGCATAAATCTACTGAAATCATTAATGTTAAAGAATTATTGAAATAATCCTTATCTAGTTTTTAGAGAAAAAAAGCAGAACTCGGGAACTCTGTGTGATTTGCCCAATGCTGCAAAAACAGTAGGTATCAAAATGCTCAATTGTTTCACAGAATGTTGATTAGCCTGTCACTATCATTAGTCCTGTCACATCAACAACTTTACAAAGAGTGAGACTGATTAACACAGTATGTTTGTTTCCAAATAATCAATCTTTTGAAGCAATTACTTTAAGAGAATATGCCAGCAATTGCCAGAAAGAGTTTTGGAGTCCCCTCTTCAAAACTATATTTTAAAGCATCGATACAGTAATTTATTAACAGCAATTGGGAGCCTGGTATGCATTGGGCCCTACAAATAGAGAGATAAAAGCCAGCATGTCCTTGTTCTCAAGAACAGCCATAGAAGCGAAGACAGATAAAAGGGGAGATGATTAGAAAATATAGTTAATAAAATTGGAATATTGATTGGATTCAAGGTGTTTAAGAGAAGGTGGTGAAGGTTAATAATGATAATTTACACATCCTATGTTTGGCACTAGTCTAATGAAAAATGAATCCCCAAAACAACCGTTTAAGGTTTAACTATCTGTATATTACAGAGGAGTAAATGGAGACCCAGAAAAATTGAACAACCTTTTCCAAAGGCACCGATCTGGAATGTGAACACAAAAGTTTAGCTCTAAAGTCCACATTCTTAAACATTAAGCTATCTGATTGTTATGGAATACTGCTAATGGCTTGAGTGCCTAAGCAGATGGCACTATTTCTAAAATAAATGGGGTGTGAAGGAGCAGAAATAGGCTTTGAGGAAGGGAGATAAATGACTGATTTCTTTTTTTTTGACAGAGTCAAGGTGTCTGTTTGTTAGGGAATCAATATTTGTAAACATCAGTCAGGCCTGCAGACATCTCTTGGGAAGTTATGAGCACAGAGGTAGTAGCTGAAGATTTAAGTGTAGCCAAGCTTCCTCAGACCCTAAACCAAGTGAGAAATGGGGTTCCAAAGGACACACACCAGCTTTTTAAGCCAGCAGAATTAGATTAAAATGGAAAAGTCAAAAAGAAAACCAAATTAATGATGAGAACATTGTATCAAGAAAAATTTGAGGAGGGCATTTTCCCGTGTTGGCTTCAAAGCAAAGTCAAGGAAAGAGAAGGACTAAAAAGTGGCCACTGGTGCTGACAACCATGAGGTTCCTCCAGCGAGAGAGGCAGAAGCCTCCCTGTGACATGCTGAAGCATGCAAGGGCCTCCTTGTTGGAGACACTTATTGTGAAGTATAAAAATAACCTGGGCTAAGGGAAGCAGCAAGGCTCTTCCCCTAGAGAACCACTGGTTGATTTTATATAAAAGAAACTTCATCAAGTTGATCTCCCTATTTTTAAATGAAGAATTCTGGATTACATTTTAAAATAGTCTGTTAACACAGTATGTTAGATATGCTAGATAGATATGTTAGATAGTATGTTACATATGCTAAAATTAATTCCACAAAACAAAACTCAGTTATATTTTATTAAGTGTATATAGCACTAGGCACTGAACATGGATCTAAAGATTAGTAACGAGCAAATATAAGCACAATCAGAAATGAATCTTTGCTGAACAAATTATAAGATGAGAGATACTGTATGTCATTAATAGATTATATGAAGCAACGTAACTTTGTGAACAGATTTTTGGAAGCTCTAATAATATTCAGGAAAATACATTCAGCTTACTGAAATAGAAACAACTTTGAATTAGAAAGTCATGCAATACAAAATTTATGTTTTTGATTTATATTAGACCCTGATTAAGCCATTTATTGTAAAGACTCTAACGTTACAATTGTGTCTTCTAACGTAGAATCCTGATACATCCAAGAAAATCTTGATATAATTGTTTTCCCTGGTAACCAAAGGAAACATTATATTGTTCTCCTTTATAGGAAAAGACTGTCTTAAAAGTTGAAAATTCAGTAAGAATGTATGTGGTTTAATAGAGAAAGAAGGAAAAGTGGTGCCTGGCTTGCTCTGTGAGTTCAATCAAGGGCTGCTGGAGGAATGTTTTGACATGTCACAGCCAGATCACGATTAGAAGTAGGGCTAACTATCTCCCTCTTTCCACTGTTATGAAAACTATGCACTCAGCACATTCAAAGCTAATTTAAAAGAAAAACAGTAAAATAGCAAGGAGCTTCTCTCCTACCAGGAAGCCCTTCCTCCTGTATTCCCTACCTCAACTACAACACTGTTCACTTAGTTGTCCAACAAATAAGATACCATTCTGTGTACTCTTCATTTCCTCATCACCCTCGTCAGTCACTATGTCCTTAAAACTATGTTAACCCTATCATCTAGACAAGCTATCATCATTTTTCAATCCCTTAAACTTGCCAGACTGCCTTTAAGTGTAGGGCTTCCCATTCCATTCTCCATACATACAGAGATCATTCCAAAAATGCAAATGGGTCCTCAATGTTTTGCAGTCATCAACAGTTCAGAGTCCAAGGCAGTCAACATTATCCTTAATGATCTGACTCATTTTTTTTTCTCTACAATTGTTCAAAAATACTCCAGGCACATTCCTATATCCCAGCCTTGCAGAAACTGGTACCTCTTCTTGGAAAACCCTATTTATATCATTCCACCCCCTTTAGCTGGCTAATTCCTACTCTTTTTTCATTTCCTCAGATAGCTGTCTCTTCCTACAGGGGTACCCACAGATTTCTTAATACTCCAAACTCCATTAGCTGTCACTCCTAGATACTCCCCTCCAGCCTGTGGCTATCCCATCGGAGCATTGACAAAACATGTTGAACTTGCCACTTTAAATATCTGTATTTTGTACTTGGGGCCATTTAAGAATAAAGAGCATATCTGCTTTACATTCAGGTGTATTGCAGCAGAAAAACAATTTATTTCTGCATATAATACACCAATGAATTTGGACAAGTCACTTTCTCCTGCAGGCCTTTGTTTTCACATCCATAAGGTTACAGGATTATTGAAAAATATCAAAAGAAACCATTAATAATAAGGCAAATATATAATGTATGCTCAGTTGTTTGATGTTTCTGGGTTGAATAATTCCTAGAGAAAGTGACACCTTAATAGAGCCTCTTTTATGAGCAGCTTGAGACAGCAACACAGTATTCTTATGCACAGTTCCATATTGCAGCTTTGGCCTTTCCCATCCACATTTTGACAGAGTCCATCAGTCAAAGGATTCCCTGGAGGAAATCAGAATAGTAGCCCATGAATTAATGACTAGTTACTAAGCATGTGCTTCAAAGGATTAGAGCTGTTTGATGAATAAAGATGTTACTCAGCAGGGCTATAAATACATATTCTTTTGCAATATAGATTCTTAATAGAATATAATAGGACAAGACCTAACCATATAAATTTCAGAATTCACTCTTTGAACCCAAAAGTAACTTTATGAATAAATCTTCAAAGCTTTAGCTTAGGATGTCTTAGTCTACAGAAAAGGCATGTAAAAATCAAGGAATCAACTGTGTGTTTCACAAAGCGCGATAAATTCCAAGAACTATCTCTAGAAACCCCTTTGTCTATTTGAGCCTTAAACACCTGATTGCCATTTTTTTCATGGTAATGATCATCTACAGTTTATAATATGACTGACAATTCATGTCCCCTTTGCTAGAAACTCTGATTCTGTACTCTTGTCCAGGAACGAAGAGTTTAAATTTAATGAGAACCCCCAAATGATTGGAATGGAAGTTCCAATCCATTCAAACCTTTCAGTTCTTCTATACAAAATGTGTCCATCCTTTTTTTCTTATTCTTACAAGATACTATATTTTAAAAATCATACTAGTTGTCCTGTCTATTTGTAGAGAGTAATACTTGTTGATATCCATAATGGAGGGAAGTACAAGGTCTCATTTTCAAAAATTGCATTCACTCGTGCAATTTGAATTCCAGTGAAATAAACAATGCATTTTGCTTCCATTTTTTACTAGGACTTTATTAGGAATAGATATTTACAGAACAGATAATTTGTTTTCATTTGACTATTCTCTAATTAATGGTATTCTATTACAAGATGGCCTGAAAAGACTTGATGTGGACATGAGAAAATCCGTTTTGCCAGTACTTTTGTGACTTTGGACAAGGTACTTATGTGACCTTGGACTACGCATCTCATTGTTGTAGACCTCAAGGTCCATATCTGCACAAGGTATCTTTTCAAACATTGCATTGTATATTTTTTATATTCATTATAGTCTACCCATAACAGAGAGGTATAAAGACTATTAATAAAAATGGTCCTACAGGATGGTGACATCATCTCAGGCTGCATCTCTAGTGAAGGGAGTGACAGCAAGGTCTTAACAGAAATTTACTGAATACGTAAAAGTTTCAAACCATAATCAATCTGTGAACTGATTCTCTGCCAACAGTCTATTAGGATCCACTAACTGTTAAAGTTGGTTTGGGGAATGCTTTGTGTACAAATGACTCTGTATACATGGGAGTTACAAACCATCTGTGGACACTATGATTGTATGATCTTGAAAATGCAGTACGAATGGGCCATCAAACAAAGGGGTACTTTTCTCTGAAAGGAGGAGATAACTTCCGCTTTGAATATGACCTTGTCTAAATAAGATCGGAGTTGGTGAACTCAAGAAGCTTCCATAGCCTTGGCAGCTCATGACAAGAGCCTCGGGTGATTACTGACATCATAAATAAGAGTGTCAATTGTTAAATCAACAACAGGAGTCACTGTGCAACTGCTCCCCATGTAGGACCTCTGTCCTTAATGTGTTGTACGTTGCGAATTAATGGTAAAACTACTACTCAAACAGTACTTTATACTTTGTGTGTCTTTGTGGGTGCAGTCTGTTGAAATCTTTACTTAGTATATACTAAGTTGATCTTCTGTATATAAAGATAATTGAAAATGAATCTTGATGAAGAATGGGATGGTTGCAGGTGGGAGGGAGGTTAGGGGGGGAAAAGCTGCTGTAATGCAAAAGTTGTATTTTGGAAATTTATATTTCTTAAATAAAAGTTGAAAAAAATGCAATGCAAGTCTAGCAGGTCAGAAAGAAGTCATGGAAATTCTCTTTACATTATTCCTTTATTGAATGATAAAATATAATTTTATATTATTGGAGATTTTCTGAAAAAGGATTTGCAAGAGTTTTCTGCTCTTCTAGACTTAGGAATCATTGACAGATTTTTTTAACATTCATCAGTTCTACAAAGGTGAGATTGATTGCATTAGATCACTGGAAAATTGACCAAACACTACACAATAACTCTCCAATACCTGAGTCTATAAGTCATTCTATCCATCAAACAAGACTTAAGGAAGTTAATATTGAGGATTTGCCAACTACAACATGTGTCTGCAGGGTTAGTGGATGGTTGTCATAGACAGAAAGTTTCCCTGAGAACTTCTGGTACCCCAAAAGAGATACTGTTTCTCAGGAACTTGCAATTTTTTTTATTACTGACATTTGTATGTCAAGTCTGCCACTTTGGCATAGTAATCACTCACCCACAGACAGCAGAGTGGTGAAGTAAAGGAAGGGGAGAAACTAATTGGGAAGAAAGAGATGATTTTATTCATTATTTTAAGTTACTTGAAGTAAAATAGGGTAGATAAATCACAATGCATCTTTTAAAACGTTGTGTCAATTCTTGAGCATTTTCATCATTATTTTTATGAAAGTCATTGAGGCCCACAGTGTTAAATAAACCAGCAAAATAAAGCAGAATCAATTCTGTTCTTTGGTATCCTTGGGGGATTGGGTTCAGCAATCCTACTGATACCCAAATATGCATATGCTCCATTCCCTTATGTAAAATGACATAGCATTTACATGTGACCTTTGCAGTCGTCTTGTATGCTTTACATCATGTCTAGATTACTTGTAGTGCCTAATATCATGTAAATGCCGTGTAAATGTTGGTTATAGTATTGTTTAGGCAATAATAACGAGGGAAAAAGTCTCTATGTGTTCACTACAGATGCAACCACTACAGGCCTAAATGCATAATACAGGAACAAGACAGAAGGTGAACAAATTCCAGGCAAGAGATTCTGCAGAGAGAGACTGGGGATCTGCAAAATGGAGGGAGGCCATAGGAAGTGTGCCTGCATGTCACTTCATTCATATAAGTTCAGCATAGTTCTTGATATCCAGAAAATTCAAATTTTACTTTTTGGAAATTGATGCATTTTTTCCAGTTCTTTATTGTCTTTGGTTGATATCATGGATCTAGAACCCAATAATAGAGGACTAACTATGTATAAAAATTACGCTATAATTATTTTGTTTTCCAGATATCAGCCCATATATTTTTGGTTTTGTCTTTAAGACATGCTTCCTCTTACTGTTTGTTATGTATTTCTTCACAATGATTTCTACAGAAAATTTTATATAAATTAAAATATGTTTACATTCATATATGAAATCAGGGTGTGGGCTTCATTGCTGGTTCATTTGTGAAGTTTATGATTATGCTTTGTGAATGAGTGCATTGAAAAATACCAAATACTTTCTTTCTGGATGAATCTGTCTTGTGTTTTGAGAAATGGGAAATTACTTTCCATTAGAACATCTATTATCATTTATTTCTCTGGAGGGAAAAAAAAATCCTGTAAAAGAATCCCCATGCTACTGCTCCTGCTGTATTTATCTATGTTGGGCAATCATTGAAGACAACCCTTTTATTTTCTCCTCAGCAGTTGAAATTATCGTCATGCTTTTTGTATGGGAATATGAATGTTCTTGATAAAAAAAATCTATAATTTGCATTACCGTATTTCCAGTCTGTGGACAGTGACATGTAGTTGTGTACACTTACTAACATTTTCTAGTAACCCAGAATCTCAACAGAAGTTGTATTCCATTTATATTTGTTACAGTAACTTCCTCCATGTGATACAAGTGACTGCCTCAGGTGTATTCCTTGTTTTGAAATCCATGTATCTGTCATCTGACAAATAGTCCAGGAGCTGAGAAGATTATAAATCTGCCACCATTTAGACTTCAGAAGTTAATTTTCTTTCACGTGGCCTTAACACACTGAAGCTTCGGGCCTCTGTTTCAAGCAAGGTGGTAGGGCATTAAGCTACCAAGGTGAGGCCATCCTATGAACTGAAATCACATATTTGCATGTAAATGCTTTCAGAGAAACACAACTTTCTAAAAGGAGCAAAGGCTTTAATACTGTTGATATAAAACATTGCTTATAACTGCTTCCTGACATGGTAATTATGCAGTATAATACCGTCATTAAGATTTATATTTGTGCCTGCAAAGCTAGTTGCAGATTTTAAATCTTGCACACCGTCATCATGGGAGCCATCATGCCAGTAAAGAAAACCACTTGTGAGGGAATATGATTAGATATTTGTAGATAAGATCAGTCATTAGCATCAAACTTCATCCTTCTCGCCGGGTTAGGTACACTTGACATCCATGATGCATGTAATTTCTTGAACTTCACCAATATATGCACAAAGGATTAGTTTAGCACTTTCCTATGTATGTTCTTGGTAATAGACCTACAAGAAAAATGGTTGACACAGCCCAGCTTCCAATTTAAGGCACTGCAAAGATATCCAAGAACATTTACATAAGCCTTTTCTCAACATAAGTGGAGGAACTAAGCTTAATGACTTTCAGACAGGCAGCAAATAAACCCTTTTCTAACCCTGAAGATTAATATTGTAGTAAGTTCAGTGTAGTTGCAGGAAGACTGCTGGATGTTAAACTAAGTCTCTCAGGCATACAGGCCCCTCTGTGCTTTTGTGATGAGTTAAAAATCAGTGGGCTCTAAAATTCAGTTTCTAATGGGACTGACAGGTTTCTGTTTATTTTCAGAAAAATGCACAACTTAATATTTAGGATAAAAGACTAATCCCAGAGAGGGAAAGAGGTCCTCTTGAACTTCCAGCAACCCTAATGACTATAAAGGAATGAGAAATTGGGGGACTGTATTTCCTTTCCACATAAATTTGTGTCTTCAACAAAGGTTTTGTGAAACAAACTCCAAGACTTCCAAAACAGTTGCTTGAGACAAGTCGCAAGTGTTCCAGTTATGGAAATATTGCTTTCTAGGACTACTCCCAAGCAGGATCAGGAGTTTGCATTAAGAGGGAGATCTCTGCATGAATTCTGGGCCAGGCTGCCACATTGCAAACCCTCCTTGGTTAGTTACCTTTAGCGAGTTACTAAATGCCCTTAAAGTGGAGGTAAGACCTCACAGGGTTGGAGTGAAAATAAAATTAATTAACCTGTAAAGTGCTATGTCAGTGTTTGCTCTGAAGATGTGGAGGCTCATTATGAATTACTTGGTGTCTGGCAATTGATTCCTCATCTACTCCATGAAGCCAAGAGCTCGTCTTTGTTTCCTCTTGGAGTTGCTCAAATAGATGAGAAGCGACTTCCCCTGAATGAATGAACGAACCTTTCACTGCCAGTCACCCGATTTTTCACTAGCACATGAAAATGCTTAGCAAAAGGGACCAGAATAAATAATGAAATGCTAACTTTGGGACACATTCCTAATTTAAAACTGATCCAAGTGGAAGTTTGCAAGAATACTACAGTTATCTTAAGTTTACAAGGAAGGGTAAATTTAAAGAGATTTCTTAGGTGACTATGTTTTGTAATTGTCATCTTCCTAAAGACTAAATTACTGAAGACTACAAATAATTGATACTGTGTTTCAACACTTCCTTAATTAATAACCACAGAAGCAAAATACCCTCCAGTGATACATTCCTATCAATACAATTTCTAATTGCTAGTCTTTGCCTCTGAAATTTATTTATCTAATTATTTCCTGATTGCATCCCCTTCTTTATAAATAAAATATAATACCCTCAGTTATATCTTGCACTTTGGGAGATTTTATTATAGGTACGAGTCAAAATTAACAATTCAGATAAGAGTAAAGACACTTTTAGCCTTCAGTTTACAAGTCTGTCAGCTAACCCAGCACACATACAAGCACATGCACACGCACACAGTGCTCCTGAATCAGCAGACGGAAGTCTCTCCTTATCCAAGTTTGCTTTCTGTGGCTTGTTACCTCTTGTCAACCACCGTTTGAAAATATTGAATGGAAACTTCCATTCGTAAATAATTTATACATTTTAAATTGTCCAGTGCTCTGAGTAGTGTGATGAACCTGGTGCAGGCCCTCTCCTTCTTGCCCTGGCTATGAATCCTGTCCAGTGTATACATGTTGTCCGTACTACCCACCCCTTAGTCACTTAAGCATTGTCTCAGTTATCAGTGACTGTCACGTTGGCAATCACAGAGCTGGTGTCCTAGTCACCCTTACATAGTGGCCAAAGTTATGTGGCAATGCCTATGGACACTCACTTCGCTTCATTATAATCAACAGACTGGCATCATCTCACAAAAGAGAAAGAGTGAGTATAGTATCCTAAAATATTTTCAGAGGAAGAGATAACATTCACTAACTTTTGTAATAGTACATTGTTATAATTGTGGCATTTTTGTATTTTATTATTAAACTCTTACTGTGTCATCTTTAGAAATTAAAGTTTATCATAGACATATCAGTATCTGTGTCTATGTTTATCTCAATCTGTATCAATGTATACACACAGAGTTTGTTATTAGCTGTAGTTTCTGACATCCACTGGAGGTCTCTGAATGTATCCTTAGCAGATAAGGTGGGACACTGTGCAACCAAACAAATGTGACCTTGTATCAACAAATGGAAAGTTCAGTCCTAAGGGAAAATTCCGTAGGAGGTGTTAAAGAAAACCTGGGTTGTAGCATAGAAAAAATAAATAAATATTTTAGATTAAATTACCTTTCTACAGAAACAAGTATAATGTTTCCCTAAGATGATTTTGTAAATTCTGTTTATAAATTGAAAATCTAAGATAGAGGACAGTTGAGGTTGATTTGTAATTGGATAGCATCTTGCACAGGGCCACAAGAGTGACAGGTTGATTGAGCTGTAATGGAGACAGGGGACCTTTCAGATGAGGATTGATTTCTATTTGACAGATGCTAATGGCGCTTGAAAAAAGGTAACTGAAGCATTCCAAGCACTATCTCTGCTAGGTAGTGCATTAGGGATATTTAGAGAAGTTTCATTGTCCCTCTTTTCGTAAATACTTTTAGTTGATGTTTCTCCTACTTCTTACTGTTGTGTAAATTTTTTTTGTTAAATGTTCAGAATTATCTGCATAAAGTATTTAGACATTTAGAAAGGCACAAGAACCTTTTTATATTTTTCATGAGCAAACAGTAGACAAGAACTAAGACTCCACTGAAAAGTAATGTCCAAAAGAAGAAATAGATTTTTCTCCTTTTTGATCAGTATAGATTATATGTATTTGTTAAAATGTCACACAGTAGTTCATAAATATGTGCAATTATTTTTAATAATTTAATAAAACACCTTTAATAAAGAAATTGATCATTTTAAACTAGTAATATTTCTCTTTTTAAAATTTCAGATAATTTCTGTGTAATTTATATATTTTTCTTTCTCTTTCAGTAGAAGTTAATTTTTACTAAATCTCTTAATATTCCCCTCTACATTCACACATAAATAACATACTACCTCTCTTTCTAAAGAGACTGCAGTTAAGAATACAACCATTTCTTCATTTATTATAGTTTATATATATTATAGAGGACTCACCATGATGGCCCAATCTGTACTCTTCATGATAGCAATCATCCTTCATCTTTTGATTTCTTAAAAGTACTAAACAGTATTTATCTCACAAATCTAATAACCTCAGCTCTGTACTTTAAGTGTGGAGGTTGGTATGGTGATGTAGTGTGTTACGTTGCTGTTTAGGATACCGCCACATTCCATATTGCTGTGCCTGGTTTGAGTCTCACCTCTGCTTCCAGTCAACTTCCAAATAATGCACCTGGGAGGCAGCAGATGATGGCTCAAACATTTGGTTCCTGTACCCCATGTGGGAGATCCAGATGGAGTTCTGGTGGCCCAGCCCTGGCTGAGGTAGGCATTTGGAAAGTGAGCTAGCCACCCCCTTTTCAAATAAAAACATAAAATAATCTTGAGAACAACTAAAATGTGACCTTTCCTTTTCTGAATAATATCCCTAAGTGTTAAAAAACACTTGGAATTTCTTAAACATGTCTGGTGTTACTAATGCTAAAGATTTGTAAAAATTTTGGAGTCAAAGCTGTGGCGCCGGCATCTCATATGGATGCAGGTTTGTGTCCTGGTTGCTCCTCTTCTGATCCAGCTCTCTACTTTTAGGAAAGCAATGGAAGATGGCCCAAGTGCTTGGGCCTCATATCCATGTAGGGAGACCAAGAAGAATCTCCTGGCTCCCAGCTTTGGATCAGTTCAGCTCCAGCCATTGCAGCCATTTGAAAAGTGAACCAGCATATGGAAGACCTCTCCATCTCCCTCCTCCTCTGAAACTTTACCTCTCAAATACATAAATAAAATCTTAAACAAATAAAAAAATTCAAAAGGTTCCACTGTAATGCAAAAAGTACTGCAACTTTGTGCCAGAAATCTCATCATGATAGAGAATCTACCTTTATACTATTTCTTTATTTTAAGCAAAAATGGAAACAAAACTTTAAAGACAGGATCTTGAATCTGCATGGCCACTCCTCAAATGCCTGCAACAGCCATCCCCAAGCCATTCTGAAGCTCAGTAGCTCAGAACTCATTCCAAGTCTTCCGTGAGGACAGCATGGACCCAACTACTTGAGCCATCATCCACTGCCTCCCATGCACATTAGCAGAAAGCTGGATCAGAAGCAACAGAGCAGGGACTTGAACCAAGCACTCACATATGGGTTGCCAGCATCCCAAGAAGCAACTTAACCTCTATGCCAAAATTCTCAGCTCTCTTCTTCCCACTTCACTGAGGGGAATCATTTCCATTTCATCCAGCAATCCTACCTTATCTGACCTATTAATTTTATTAAAATAGACCTTGAACATTCCTCTTCATTGCCACTGATATTTATTTTGTGTCTGATATGTGAACTCTATGTGCATCTTTATATGTATCAAAATTTACTATACTTTGTGTTGTGACCAGGAAGTCAATATAGCTTTCACATCATAAAAACAGAAGCCCAAATATGAATAAAAGAGAAAGATAAAAAGCATTATTTTGTATAATGAAGCATTAAAACTAAATTCTGAGAAATCAGAAAGTAGAGATTTTTGGCTCGACTTGAAATAGTTGTTTCAACTCCATGCCTTGCGCACAGCAGTTATGCCATTTGGGTTTATAGAAGGAAGGAAGGAAAAGAAAGAAAAGCCCAAAGATAAAACATCCTGGCTTTACCTGGGATTTGCCCCTGGATTAAGGACACTCTAGCTTTTCATGCCTTTCTCACTCTATTCTAGAAAATCATGGGCAAGATAAAAATTTAGGCTTAGGTTTCTATTTTACATAAAGCATCATGGCAAGAAACCACTCCTCAGGGGCCCTCTGAGTGTTCAACATCTGTCTTCTCTCTGAAAGCTACATAACTCTTTCTCAATGAACTGTTCCACAGTGCACATCACCTAAACATCTGGCAATATGAAGCCAATTACACTATTAAAAATAAGCCAGGATTTGCCAACAGTGAAATCCACTACTTTAGTCTTCCACAAGGTTAGACAGTTCTACTCCAAACTCAACCATGGGAATTTACTGGGTCTATTTTTCATCCAGGATGTTTGGCCCCTCTCTTGCTATAATGTCATTTCACTCATTTAATCTCAACTCCTTAACATCTATCTAGAATGATAAAACTAGGAATATTGGTAAAAAGAAGTAAACAGAAATGATTAGCTTCCTCACTGGAATTTTTCCATTTTCTCTTCCTGACCAATTCCTTATTGGTGGTGTTTATCTGATTTACTTCCAATTGCATATCAGCATGTTAAATGAAAAAAAAAATCATTTCCTAGACTGTAGAAGGATTATGCAGAAGCCTGGGATGGAGCTAGTGCTTTACTTTTCCCATCAAAACAATGACTTCTGCTTTTTCCAAGTAAATTAAAACATACTCCATTGACTGCTTAAACAATGTACAAAGGCTCTCTGTTCAAAAAAAGTTTCCATACATTAATGTGAAAATAGTGAGTATGTAGGTAAATAGATTATGATACTGGACTGGAGAGTGGATTTTGAGGCCAATTTGTTCTATATTATCACTATTTACAGTAACAGGGTAGTTATGTGTGATTTCTACATTTGTGTTTTATGTAAAGTTTATTACTTCTATAAATGCCTTATCATGTGTTAAGCAATAAATTACCTTTTTTATTTTGATGTGTTGTGATAATTTGTAACAATCTAAGTTTGGGAAAGTATGAACATAGTCTATATTATGAGTCTAATAAAATTGATGTGAGAACTAAGGAGATATAGATTATAAATATGAACACACATTATTACATATACACAAGTATAAAAGGTCTTTTATGCTTTAGAAATGCTGTATCCTTTTGGTTTATAAAAGGTGAAATACTGGTTTTATTAAGATAGGATTTCTTTGACTAGGAGACTTACACAGTATGAATTATTTTAGATTGTGAGATCTCAAAATATTCAATATGGAGTGTGGTGGTATTTTGTCACAATTACTTAGATTCTGTGAAAATTCTGCAAAGCAGCAAAACTTGATAGCTTTTAATCTCTGATATCACTTAAGCTCATGCCTAGGAGCAAAATAAGTATATCTATCACATTCTAATGCTTTGCTTCTTTTTCTGTTGTTCTTGTTTTATATATCACATTATCAATCAGAGTTCAGAGCCAATTGTAAAATACACGCTGGAAACTAGTAGTAGGTTTTATCCTCAGGATTTGACTAAAATGCTGGGAAGTCTATACAAGAAATATAAGAACAAACACATTTCCAAGCTTCCAAACTCATCTGAAGTTTCCATAGCCCTGCAGAGTGAAATGAGACCTCTTTTTAAATAACTGCTCTACCACTTGCATTTTTCTCCTCTACACAAGTAAGTTGGGCTGCTTCTGCTAGAAGGCCAGAGTAACTAAAGACATTTTTCCTAACAAGAGAAAGCAAAGAGCTTGGGAACTGCATCTTCAGTTGGCATTTGGGAGGGGGTGGGTTTCATTCATCTAAAAGAACACCAAAGCAAGAAGCGTACAAGTGCATCTGTCTCTGGCTGAAAAGAAGACATTTGCATAGAAGATACAGTCACAAGATCATATGTTTAATATGGAGTCCAGCAACAAGCAGACCCTGAGCAAAACACCGACTCTGTAAGAGCCCACATTGAAGCATCATAGTTAAGAACTTATGCAGGAGGCTGGGGCAGGGTAGGGGCAGTGCTGTGGCATAGCTGGTAGAGCTGCCATCTGTGGCACAGGTATCCCATATAGATGCTGGTTCATGTCCCTGCTGCCCCACTTCCATCCATGTCCCTGCTAACGTGCCATGGAAAGCAGTGCAAGAAGGCCCAAATACTTGTGTCCCTGCTCCTACATGGAAGACTCAGAAGAAGCCCCTGGCTTCTGGCATTGGATTGGCCCAGAACTGGCCTTTGTGGCCATCTGGGGAATAAACCAGCAGATGGAAGATCTCTCTTTCCTTGACTCTGCCTTTCAAACAAATAAATAAATCTTCTAAAAAAGACTTATTCTGAAATCAAGAAAAATAAATTTAGAAAGCATGAAAAATCCTATCTTCATTTTCTGTATTTTAAGTGGATCTTTAAAGTACTTATATTGGGTATTGAAAATATTTATATGTTGACATTTTAATCTACTACCTTTTGCTTCTGTGCTAGAACGTATCAGACACTTAAAGGAAGACTAACAAACATTTTAGAATGAGGAAAAAATACAGTTAATTTCAATGAAACCTGAGAAACTTTAAGGTTTGGGATCCTAGGTTTTCCTTTTGTTTTTTCACTAGGTAGGCAGAGGATAGTATTTATGTCTGTCTATTATAGAATTTAATCTAGAGTGTAAAACATTGCTTATAGTTGTTTATAAAGCACTTAAGTGGATTTGTTTTTAAAGTTTGAATGACTTCATTTTACTAGATTCCAAGATGGGGCTGTCTGGGTGCATATTGACCATGATAACCACGATAGCTTGAACCGAATGTTCATCAAGTGTCCTTGACCATGCAATGAACAGAAATACTTGTCAGCAGCCAATTTTCACATATCCTATATGAATGATGATGATTTAAAATAGTAATGCAAATACCTAAGACGGAATAAATGAAAGCAAAAATAATAATGTGTACAATAAATTTGGATATAAGATCTAATAAAGGACATATGCATTTAAAAGAAGTAAAGGACCCTAACTTTTAGTGAAGCTTTGTAGAAAAAAATAAGCTTTCAAAAGTTAAAAGATATTAAAACCTTGGAGATTCACAACTGAGCTACAATTTAAAGTCACTTGGGGAGCATTTAAAAATAACAATATTGAATCTTATCCTCTGAGATTGTTTTTATTGAACTGAGTAGAAGCATGGGCATTGGAATTTTCAGTTTCCCAAGTGATTTCAATTTGTATAAGGTTAAAGTCTCCTCTTCTAGATATTTTCTCTCCCCCTGGCTGTCTGTCTCCCTCCAACACAGGCACAGACACACACACACACACACACACACACACACCCTTTTCATTGCTTTTCTTCAGATAACTTTTGCAACATCAACAACACATAGCTATTGCTTGCTCTTTAGGGAAACTTTTCTAGATTTTTCTTTGAATGATCCAAAACTCCATTGCTTACAAATAAATATGATATGAAACTAATTCCATTCTTCAACCTTACAAAGAATTACAAGAAACCAAAAACTGCTTTTAAGAATTTGCTTTACAAAATAACTGCACACCTGGCTGTGTGAAGGTCAGAGTCAGGGTGCTTAGTGGTTGAGTGAAGCTTGGAGAGTGTATAACATCAGGAGAATTTACTTTCATTTCTTGTTGAAATTCCAGTCGAGCTTGCTGACTGGTTGTGCCCCTTGCTCTAGCACTAGCTTTCCTGCTCCCTAGGAAAACTGTTTCCATCTTTGTATCTCAGTTTCCTCTTATGTAAAATCAATGAGCTTGACAAAATTGTGTCTGACCTTCTTACCCCTTGCTCTTTCCACATTGGTACATTTCCTTAATATGTGCATACGCAGATGAACATTGCTCTACTACAAAATGATTATAATGCTGCAACCAATGTTTTATATCTTGATTCTCTTACAACTGTACATCATATCCGGATGTTAAATTGTTACACACATTTTTGAAAATAGAAGTTATGAAGAAAAGTCAGTCATACCATCTTACCACCTACCATTTTCACATGTTTTTCCTCAAATGTTTCAGAATTAACTTTAAACATACACACAAATACAAAATGTATTAAAAAATGACATTTAGAGTAACAAAGTTAGATAAAAAGAAAAAACAAGCGGTCCTATAACTGGCAATTAAAAGAAGAATCCCTACAAAATATTTCTTCCAGAGAAATCCTGATTTTTGAAGATAAAGCTTCTAGATCTTCCCCAACATTGGGAAGAAACACGTACCCTTGTGTGACAAATTCGGCCTTTGGCCTGCTTCACCCCAAGTCATAGATGGGACAAGAATACAGCTGTGAGACTATGCAGGGCACAGCAACAGTCTCTTTTGTGACTGGTTACAGGGCGTTGGGCAATGAGTCCAGGTAAGTGCAGTTAGTAGCCCATCACACAGGATGTGCTGGGTCAGTGAGTCGCAGCTCCAAGTGTGAGCGAGCACCATGGCGTTGCTGACCACAGTGCTGCCCCACATTCTTTCCTGGTCCCAAGGCAACACAACATGCAATAAGTGCCCACTTAGGGAAAGGGAAGAGAAATAGATGTCAAGTCACTGCATAAGAGATTGGGGTTTTTCCTTCTTCAGTGAGGTCTAGAGGGCAGAATCCCCAGTGCCCAGCCTGCCATGGCCCCAGTTAGGGGCTTGTGGGGATGAACTAGCCTTTTTAGAAAACTCGTTTATTCTGAGAAACAAAGCAGCTACTGGCCTTATGTGGGTTTAGAACTGAAAGAGTGATAAGACCACAACAGAAGACTTCTAGAACTTGAACTTAAAACACCACCTATTGCTGGAATACCAAAAGTCTTCCACAGGGTCAGAGAATAAAATAGATAAGTCTGGGAAGGATGGGTGAAAACAAAGAGGAATTATGGAGTCTGGAGCAAACATCTAATAATTCAATCTGTAGAAACTATCACACCCAACAAGTACCAAGTTCTTTCATGGGGCAGATGATACGGCACAGTGGGACTTCAGGGAACTAAGACCTCACCTAACAAAGCTCCATGGCACAGAAGCTAAATTGCTACCAGAGATGCCTGCATCCCGATTGGAGTGACTGATGCTGCTTCACTTCTGATCCAGTTTTCTGCTAATGGACATTCTGGGAGACATCAGAAGATGCTCAAGTATTTGAATCCTTATTGTCCATGTGGGAGGCGTGGATTGCGTTCCAGGCTTGGTATGGTCTAGCCCTGGCTGTTGCAGGCATTTGGGGAGTAAACCAGTGAGTAGGAGCTCTCTCTCCATCTGTCCCCACTCACCCTTGCCTGTTTGTCTTTCAAGAAAATGAAAATAAATTTTCTCCAGAATACTTATTTGAAAGAGTTACACAGAGAGATGGAGAAATAGAGGCAGAGAGAGAGAGAGAGAGAGAGAGAGAGAAATCAATCCGATCGATCCTCCATCTGCTGGTTCACTCCCCAGAAGGCCACCATGGCCGGACTGGGTCAGGCCAAAGCCAAAAGCCAGGAGCCAGAACTTCCTTTTGGTTCTCCCTCATGTGTGGCAGGGGCCCAAATACTTGAGCCATTTTTAGCTGCTTTTTCCAGACCATTAGCAGGGAGCTAGATCAGAAGTGGAGCAGTCAGGACATGAACTGGTACCCATATGGGATGCCAGCATCAGAGGCGGCAACTTAGCCCACTATGCTACAACCCACTACTGGCCCTCAGAAATAAATTTTGGAAAATTGTTTAAAGCCACCAACAGTTTTTCATAAAGCAACTTATATCTGCAGACCTTAGGATGGAGTATTTAAAATAGCAGTTTAAAGGAAATTCAGCTTCAAGAGAAATGACTCAAGACTATAATTTAAAAAACTGAGAGAATAAAGTAATTTTAAAGAAATAAACAAAAATTCTTGAGATGAGAAGTACACTAAAATTTAAAATGTCTTAGAAGGCATCAAAAACAGAAATATCCCAAACAGTAAAAAGAATTAGGTCAAAGGAAGGCTGTTTGAAAATACACAGTAGGAGGAGACTAAAAAAAGAAGAATTAAGTGTAATGAAGAAAGCTTACAGGGAATTTAGACAAGCATTTAAAAAGCAATATCCAGGTAATTGAAATTTATGAAGAACTGGGAAATGCCAAAGATATAAAAAGCTTATTCAAAGAGATAAAATAAAACTATCCATACCTAGAGAAAAACACAACTATCCAGGTACAGCAACGTAAAAGATCACCAGTCAGATTCAACTCCAGCTACCCCAAGTTATACAAGTCTGATAATCCAGATCTCCAAGGTTAAAAACAAAGTCATGATTGCCAAAGCTGCAGTAGAAAGGAAACAATAAATAAGGGTGTCCCAATCTGCCTAATGACAGACTTCTCAAAAAAAAAAAATTAAAGAACAAAAACCCTCCCAGGCCAGGAGTGAGATGAGACTTTCATAGTACTAAGGGAAAAATATTGACACTCATGGATACTGTATCTGGTAAAACTATAATGTAAATATGAAGAAGAGATTAAAAGCATTTTCAGACAAAGAACAATTGTAAGAATTTATCACCACCAGACTGCCCGTAGAAATACCAAAGGAAGTTATGCAAACAGAAGAAGTTTCTAATAAGAAGGAAATATTGAAAGGTAGAAAACTCACTGTTATGAATATAGACAGGGCTGGCATAGTCGGGTAAGCCACCTCCTGCAATGCCAGCTCTGACAGGAGGACCCGTTCCAGTGCCTACTGCCACACTTCCAGTCAAGCCCCCTGCTGATTCACATCGGACAGCAGCGGAGGTGGTCCAAGTGCTTGGGCCTGCCACCCACGTGCAGAGCCGAATGAAGTTCTGGGCTCCTGGTTTTTGGCCTGCCAGTACATTTATAGCCATTTTGGGAAGTGAACCAATAGATGGAAGAACTCGGTGTCTGTCACCTTGCATTTTAAATAAATCTTAAAAAAAAAAAAAAAAGAATACACAGACAACTTCAGAATACTATAACGTTGTATGCATGGTACATAAACCATATTTTTTGAGTATGAAAACTAAAAATAAGACTGTTAAAATAGTAATGACTATATTAATATTATAAGAGTTAAGCAATAAAGATGTTAAATAGTATATCAAAATTCAAAATGTGAATTCACATTATAAACAAATTATATATAGAATTTTTTTTATTATTTTTATTTTATTTTATTTTATTTTGGACAGGCAGAGTGCACAGTGAGAGAGAGAGACAGAGAGAAAGGTCTTTCTTTGCCATTGGTTCACCCTCCAATGGCTGTCGCTGCTGGCGCGCTGTGGCCAGCACACCGTGCCGATCCAAAGGCAGGAGCCATGTGCTTATCCTGGTCCCCCATGGGGTACAGGACCCAAGGACTTGGGCCATCCTCCACTGCACTCCTGGGCCACAGCAGAGAGCTGGCCTGGAAGAGGGGCAACCGGGACAGAATCTGGTGCCCTGACCGGGACTAGAACCTAGTGTGCCGGCGCCGCAAGGCAGAGGATTAGCCTAGTGAGTCGCGTTGCCGGCCATGGACATATCATCTTAACAATATTGACTCACGTAGAAATAGCATACTTAGAGTTGGACAGTAAGTAATAAGTAAGTAATAAGCAAAATAAGTAAGTAATAAATAAAATAAGTAATAAAAGGCCTCTCACCCAAGCAAAGTTTAGGGCCAGATGACTTCTCTACTGAATTTCATCAAACATCTAAAGAATGAATACTAATTCTTCTTAAATTATTCAAAAACATTGAAGAAGGTAACATTTTCCAAATTCATTCAATGATTCCAGCATTACCCTGATCCCAGAAACAGAAAAACACATACCCACAAAAGCTACAGGCCAATACCCCTGATGTACATAGATGCAAAAATCTTCAGCATAACACTAGCAAATGAAATCCAAAAGCATATTAAATAGATTATCCCTTGATCAAATAGTATTTAACCCAGAGATGCAAGGACAATTTGACACATGTGATATTCCACATCAGTATAATGAAGAATGAACACTGTATGATCATCTCAATAGATAGAGAAAAGTTGTTGGATAAAATTCAACATCTCTTCGTTCTTGAAAAAATAGATGTGGAAAGAATGTACCTTCACATAATGAAGGTCATGTGTAACAAGCCAGCAGCTAACATTAAACTTAATGAGGGAAAAACTGAAGGCTTTCTAAGATCTAGCATAAGACTGCCCATATTTTATCATTGCTATTCAACATAGTACTACAAGTCAGCCAGAGCAATTTGGCAAGAGAAAAATAAAGGGCATCCAAACTGGAAAAGAGCAAGTCTAATTGTCACTGATTGTAGATGACATGATCTTATATAGAGAAAACTAGAGAGACCTCACAAAAAATCACCAGAAATAATAAACAAATTAAGCAAAGTTGCAGGGTACAAAAATCAGCATCTAAAAATATTTAGCATAGAAAAACAATAGTAAATTATCTGAAAGAGAAATCAGGAAGGCAATTTTATTTTTGATAGCTAAAAAAGAAAAAAAAAAAACCTAAGAATAAATGTAACCAAAATGGTGAAAGACCTTTACAATGCAAACTATAAAACACTGATGCAAGTGAAGAAGACGCAAAGATATGAAAAGACATTTTCACACTCATGGAATGTCAGAATCAATACTGTTAAAATGTCCATGCTACCCAAAGTGATGTACAGGTTCAGTGCAATCTCTATCAAAACACCAATGAAATTCTTCACAGAACTAGAAAAAAAAAACTATTTTGAATTTTTATGGGGTAACAAAAAAAACACAAAACCCAAATAGCCAAAGCAATCTTTAGAGTCAAATTAACAAAACAAAAAGCATTACACTTGACTTCAAGATATACTACAAAGAAATAGCAATTAAAATAGCATGGCTTGACATAAAAACAGACACCAAGACTTATGGGATAAAACCAAGACCCTGGAAGTAAACCCACACATTTATAGAGAATTGATCTTCAAAAAGGCGCTAAGAATTTGCATTGGTAAAGAGACAGTCATTTTGATTAAATAGTGCTGGGAAAATGCTATATCCCCATGCAGGAGAATGAAACTAAACATTGTTTCTCTTCATATACAAAAATCAATTCAGGATGAATTAAATACTTACAGGTGAAACTGCTAGAAAAAGGGGGAAATAGTGTGGAAAATTGGAATGGGCAAGGATTGTCTGAATCAGATCCCAAAATACAACAAGCAAAATAGACAAATGAGATTTCATCAAATTAAAATGCTCCTTCACAGCCAAGGAAACAATCTACTGACCAAAGAGACAATCTACGGAATGGGAGAAAATAGTTGTAAAGTGTACATCTAACAAGGAATTAATAGAATATAAATGTAACTCAAACCGCTCAATAGCAAATAAAATAGTAATCTAATTTAAAAGTACCCACTAGATCTACATAGATACTTTTCAAAGGTAAATGTACAAGTAGCCAACAGATACTTGAAAAAAAAAATCTTCAAGGATTTGGCACTTGGCATAGTGGGTAAAGCCTCAACCTGCATCCCAGTGCCAGTTCTAGTCCAGGCTGCTCCTCTTCTGATCCAGCTCTCTGCTGTGGCCTGGGAAAGCAGAAGACAGCCCACATGCTTGGGCCCCTGCACCCACGTGGGGAACCCAGAAGGAGCTCCTAGCTCCTGGCTTCAGGTCACCCCAGCTCCCGCAGCTGCGACCAGTTAGGGAGTTAACCAATGTATGGAAGAGCTTTCTCTCAGTCTCTCCCTCTCTCCATAATTCTGCCTCTCAAATAAAAATATTTTTTAAAAAAAGTGTTCAATATCACTAATCATCAGAGAAATGCCAATGAAAAACACATGGAAATTGTCATCTCCAGTTAGAATGACTATTTTTTTTTCTTTTTTTTATTTATATAGGGTGAACAAATCCCATATAGTTCACATATACAGAAATAGGAGCATAGTGATATTTCCTACTATATTCTCTTTCAAACCTGTGCTCCCGTCCTCCCTCCTCTTTCCATTCTTATTGTTTCTTTTAATTTTTACAGTGACATGCTTTCAATTTTATAATTATAAGCTTAACTCTCCACTAAGTAAAGAATTCAACAAATTGTAAGTAGGAAAAAAACCACTTTCTCCACAGTAGAGGCAAGGGCTGTACACAATAATCAAACATCAAAATGTTGATTTTGCTCATCAACATTACATTTTTGGTACTCTGTTCATTACTACATATCAGGGAATATATATGATATTTGTCTTTTGGGGACTGGCTTATTTCACTGAGCATAATGGTTTCCAGTTGTATCTGTTTTGTTGCAAAAGACAGAATTCCATAGGATGAGATATTTGCAAAAAGACAACAGATAACAAATGCTAGTTAGGATATGAGAAAAAGGAAATGAATATACTCTCTTGGTAGAAATGCAAATTAACACAGCACTCGTGGAAAACAGATGGAGATTCCTCATAAAACTAAAAGTAGAACTACCATATTATCTAGCAGGCCCAGTACTGGTTATATATCCAAGGAAAATGAAAAGAGAAACTTTCACTCCTATATTTATTGCAGCACAATTCATAACGGCCAAGAAATGGAAACCACCTAAGAGTATATCAACTGGGGCTGGTGTTCTGGTGTAGCAGGTAATGCAGCTGCCTGCAACACCAGCATCCCATATGGGCACCGGTTCAAGTCCCGGCTGCTCCACTTCTGACCCAACTCCCTACTAATGATCCAGGAACAACAGTGGATCATGGCCCAGGTTTCTGAGGCCCTGCCACCCATGTGGGGGGCCCAGATGGAGCTCCGGACTTCCCCTTCACCCAGCACTGGCCGTCGCAGCCATCTAAGGAATGAACCAACAGATGGAATCAATCTCTTTCTGTCTCCCCCCACTCCCTCCTGTAACTCTGACTTTCAAAATAAGTAAATATGTTTTTAAACAAAAGAGTTCATCACCTGATAAATGTACAATGAAAAGGTGGCACATATACACATACTATTCAACCACAAAAAAGAATGAAATCTTGACATTTGCAACAGCATAGGTACAATAAAATAAAAATATCTCATGATCACACTATAGGAGTTGAGATTAGGATGCTAGTTACCAAAGCCTGGGAATCATAAGAAGGGGAGTGGGAGGGATTTGATTATGTTTGAGTAATGAGTACAATGTGATAGCTAGGCAGGTGTAAGAAATTGTGGTGTTCTATTGCACAGTAGAATGACTATGGATAACAATACTGTACTATTCATATTTTTGAAACTTGAAGAAATGAAAAATATTTTAGGGCATAGATATATTATCCTGATTAGAACATTACACAATGCAGACATGTATTGAAACAATTTAGGGTGCATCATTATATGTACATTGTAAGTATCAATTAAACTTTTAAAAATTTAAATTTTTTTCATTATAAAATAAAATGTTAAGTGATGAATCAAAGAATGTAGGAAAGAATAATATTAGAAGTTCATTCTTATTTTTCCTTTTCGATTTATACAAAATTTATTCATAACGTATTATGAATGTTCAAATTGTGAAATATGTCTTTCCTGGGACATACATCATTTTTTCAATTTTGTTAAGTGACTTTCTCATGCCTGCAGGGATAAGAATGAAGATCTGCTTGCCTGCAATTTCCACTTGCATTATGAGAAACTCAGTTAACTACGCCTTTCTGGATTCAAGCAACAGCAAAAATAAAAGCCTTAGTATTTTCAAGAAAGAAAAAACACTTCAGTTGTTTTCATTCTTTCAAAAAATACCCTCTTCTAAAGCAATGAAAACCCAACTTAAAATTCAACTCATTTTATATAGCCATAAAACATGTTAACCTAGCACATTAAATCTTATCATTTATGGTTGAACATGAGCTGACCATTAGCGAGTAATTGCTTTTAATTATTTTCTATCCTTAACAAGCTGAATGATAAGATGTACTATCCAAGAAATAAAGTTTATAAAATCTACAGTTGTTCTTGTAAAATAAAAACCACTACTAGAGACTCACTCCAAAGTGAGATATTTAATAAAGATGTATTTGCAAAGATGAATCAAGTACATAAATTACTAATTTTATTTTGGGTTAAATAAACAGCATTTATCTTAACAATAACAAACTATTAATAAGATATAAAAAGATAGCATTGTATAAAATTGAGAAATTTTCCTCTAAGTACGTTAGGCCCTGACAGAATCATGGAGGGAGCCAGATGGGTGCTGTGCTGGCACATCTGGCACTGCCTTTGGCAGCCTTTAGCTGGGCATTCTGGCTCCATTTCCAATATTGAGGGGTGTGGGGTGAAGACCGAACGCAGATACCCCAGAGTTCCCTTCACTACACTTGAACCTATTGATAACATTTCACAAGACTATCCTAGTCTCCATCTCATCTCACACAATTATTCAGTTTTACATTTCCATCCCAGTTTGCATATCAGGAGAGCATAAGTCTTGTCAGTAGAGCAAGGCAGACCAAAAGAGAAAAAGGAAACGGCGAGCTGGTACAAGAAAAGAACTGTGCATCCTCCTGTTCCCCAGCTCCACCCTTCTCCAAGCAGCTAGCAGAGTCAGCCTGAACCTCAAGAACTAGCTGAACCCAGTAGTCAGAATGAAGGTCTTGTATCTGTTAAGTCATAATTATGAGTTTTTAAGATCTATTTATTTGAAAGGCAGAATAACACAAGGAAATAGTGTGTATTCTTCCATTTACTGGTTTAGCACCCAAATAGCTGCAACAGCTAGGCTGGTCCAGGCTGATGTCAGGAGTCAGCTATTTCCAAGCACTCAGGCCAAGTTCTGAGGCTTTCCCAGGTGCATTAGCAGGGAACAGGATTAGAAGCCCAGGAGCTGGGACTTGAACCAATTCTTCAATATGGAATGCTGGATTTTCATGTGGTAGTGTAACCACTGTGCTCCAACACTGGTCTCAAGTTATTAATATTCAGACAGCCCCAAGATGTATACAAACACCTGCCACAGTTCCAAACGTCTAATCTTCTCTTTTGATTGTTGAACACATTTGCAATTCACCCTTTCTTTTTAGAGCATATGTTTTGTTAATAAGAAAGATAAGGTTTTCTTTTACATTACATAGTCATTTTTTATGTTCTGACACATTACTTTAATATTGTGTACTCTCTACTTTGCAATATGCAGCCAGAATCAGAAAATAACGTTAATAACTTCAGTGCACCTGCTTGTTGGCTATGTCACAAACATCTGCTTCCAAAGGTAGTGAGTTCACCATCCCCCAGAACACGCAAAGAAATACCTGATGGCCTTGGTAATAATGACTGCAAATGGATTCCTAATTTCAGAAGACTAAGCAACATAATTTCCTCATTATATTTAAACACCAAGAATTCAAATGACACCCGTTTCCAACCCTAAGACAACTTACAATAAAATATGTACATAAGTCTACTAATACGGAATTTGAAAATGCAGTTTCTAAGAATGCAAGATTATTCTTAATGTAATATCTTTTTAGAAAAATTTAATAATTAAAGATGCTGAGTTAGGAAGAGTTTTATAAACTTAGCCATATTTCTCTGAGCACATTTGTAAGTATAACTAGTGTCAACACACTAGTGTTCATAGTCAATTCTCTTAACTTTTTCTATAAGCAGATTTATAGTTTTTCATGTTCCTATATAAACTCAATTGGAATTGTTTAGGAATTAAGTCTGGTGAAGTTTTATATCATGGGCCATCCTTAGCAGAGACAGCGACTACAAAGTTTAGGGGGATGGACATCTGGCTTTTGTTACAGCACCCACATTCCATATTGGAGTGCCTGGGTTTGAGTCTTGACTCTGCAGTTAATGCAGACTCTGGGAGGCAACAGGTGACAGCTCAAGTAGTCAACTCCTGCTCCCCATGTGGGAAACTTGTATGCAGTTGCTGGCTCCTGGCTTTCTTCTGGCCTAGCACTGGACATTGTGGGGCATTTGGGGGAATGAACCAGTACATGGGAATTTGTTTTCTTTCTAACTTTTTAATATTTAAAAGGTATGGGTTGAGCTGAATAGTCTAGGACAGAAGGTGTCTATCTGAACCTTGCATCAATATCTTGAAGAAAAACCCCACATTATCAGAAGAGAACATGAATAAATACTAGCAAGAAAAAAATAGAGGAGCAATCAGAGTGCTAAGAGACACCAAGATCTTGCAATGAACAGAACATAAGCTGTTCTTAAAAACTCCAAATTTTCACAGCATACTGAAATATAAATCCTAGTGGAGTACTAATTAGATTGTAAGGGAGGAATAAAATATAACAATAACAAGCCAAAATAGCAACAGTTTAGTTTCTGTTTGGAGAGAAGCAATCCTCCACCTACATTTTTTCATACAAAAGAAAAATGTGTTTGGTACCTTTAGTGTTCTGCTCAAATAAAGATTAGCAAAGACAACCAAGCAGCAAGCTGTTTGCACAGAATCCAGAATTGGTAGATCCTAACAATTTATCAGAGTTTAAAAGAAAAAAAAAAAAGAGGAAAAAACTCCTGATGCTCTTAATACTTAAGGATAATCTAGGTAGCCGGCGCTGTGGCTCACTTTCTTAATCCTCTGCCTTGCAGCGCCAGCATCCCATATGGGCGCCGGGTTCTAGTCCTGGTTGCTCCTCTTCCAGTCCAACTCTCTGCTGTGGCCTGGGAAGACAGTGGAGGATGGCCCAAATGTTTGGGCCCCTGCACCTGCATGGGAGACCAGGAGAAGCACCTGGCTCCTGGCTTCAGATCGGTGCAGCACACAGGCCATAGCGGCCATTTAGGGGGGTGAACCAACAGAAGCAAGACCTTTCTCTCTGTCTCTCTCAATGTCTAACTCTGTCAAATTTTAAAAAAAGGATAATCTATATCAGTCTTCATTTAGAAAATGAAAGGTAATGGCTCCCACCTTTTCTCATTCACATTTTCAAAATCTTGGGCCTCTGAGATCCATGCCCCGTTAATCACTGCCTCCTCTCTGCTCCTCAAAGATCCAAACATCTCTTTGTGATTAAAGTAACCCTCATCCTACTAGGTCATATCCTAGTTTTCTTTTTAGAAAATCCAAAATTCGGCCGGCGCCGTGGCTCAACAGGCTAATCCTCCGCCTTGCGGCGCCGGCACACCGGGTTCTAGTCCCGGTTGCCCCTCTTCCAGGCCAGCCCTCTGCGTGGCCCGAGAGTGCAGTGGAGGATGGCCCAAGTGCTTGGGCCCTGCACCCCATGGGAGACCAGGGGAAAGCACCTAGCACCTGGCTCCTGCCAACGGATGAGCACGGTGCGCCGGCCGCAGCGCGCCATCCGCGGCAGCCATTGGAGGGTGAACCAACGGCAAAGGAAGACCTTTCTCTCTGTCTGTCTCTCTCACTGTCCACTCTGCCTGTCACCAAAAAAAAAAAAAAGAAAGAAAGAAAATCCAAAATTCCCCATTTTGTTTTTTTGTTGTTTTTATTTATTTCCCATGGATAGACCCCTCCTCATTGTTAATATTATGCAGTCAAGCTTCTGCCCCTACTCTGTGCTGATATTATTTTTTTAAGATTAACTTATTTGAAAGAGTGGCAGAGAGAGGGAAGACAGTGAGAGAGAGATTGGGGGAGAATATCTTCTATCCTTCAGGTCACAGCTCCCCCCCACACACAAATAGCTGCAATAGCCAGGCCTATGCCAGTCTTCAGCCAGGAGCCTGGACCTTCATCAGGGAACCAAGCACTTGGATCATCTTCCACCGCTTTCCCAGGTGCATTAGCAGGAAGCAAAGCAGCCAAGACTTTAATGCATGATCTGATGTGGAATGCTGGCATCACAAGTGTCAGCTTCAGCTTCTGCACCCAACGTTATTAGTTCCATCTGTGCCTGTTCACCTGAACCACCTGCTGCATCTTCTCTTACCAACCACTCGCTGTATGTTCTGTTCACTGCAAGATCTTGGGTCTCTTCCTGGCCCTCTTTATTACTACTCTTCTGTTTCTTTTGCTATTATTTGTTCTTCTTCTCTTCCAATAATGTGGGGTTTTCAAGATAATGATGCATGAAAATTCTTAAATTTAATATACAAATATTTAACAATAAATACATAAATTTCCCCTGAATCCATTGATCTCTTGGGCAACTTTGTCTTCTCCGTGGCCCCAGTCCTAGACCAACAGGCATTTTATTGTTCAGATCCTCTGTTTCTTTTCCTTCCTTTCTGGTCTCACTTTCAACTGCTCTTTAGTCCATAGAACTTTCAAATGACTTCCTATAGCCTCCTGGGCTCAGAATTGAGTGTCTCTGCTGGTTTTCATTGCCTATTTTTGTATGTGCATGTATGTTTATGTGCACATACCTTCTTTCCCCAACTTCACTGGAAGGTTCTAGAGGGGAGAAAATATACTGTATATTTG
The DNA here is from genome assembly GCA_949820135.1 of Sylvilagus floridanus. Lineage (NCBI taxonomy): Eukaryota > Metazoa > Chordata > Mammalia > Lagomorpha > Leporidae > Sylvilagus > Sylvilagus floridanus. The sequence continues at coordinate 26,973,326 of OX463236.1, read as the reverse complement.
CTGAGTAACCCATAGTCCTAGTTCAGTCTCTTACTCATAATTGAATGGAATAGATACTTGTAATTATAACTGATGAGTATCCAGTCACCATTCAAAGCACAAATAAGGAAAGTAGTGTAGCTTTGTCTCCATTACCTTATATTCTCATTGTGACCAAAACACCCCAGAAGACCATTCCATGATCATCATTTTCTCACATTTTTCTTGGTGACTATTTTCATTTATGAGATATCTGTAAAAACTTCATGAAAATTATATTTTGAGAAAAATCTATATATGGATTCCAAAAATGTTTTGTACCAAAAACTTGTCTTATTTCTATTTTTGATAAATTATTGGAATTATTCAGATATATTCCAAATTTGTGTTTAAATATGTTATTTTAATAGGTTTTATACTACTGATATATTCTTCAGTTTTTGAAACTGAACCGCATGTTGTTTTGGAACACACACACACATTGGGGTCTCCAACACTTCATGGAAAATCCATGCTATGAAAAAACTATACCTGATCACAAAATACTTTGCAACCAAATAAACCTACCTTTTAATTCCATTTTTCACAAACATTTTGAAAGCTGTGTGTGTGTGTTTCTACTAGTTTGCTAGGTCTGCCATAACAAAGACTAAGCGGCTCAAACACCAGAAGTACATGCCCATTTTCTCATAGTCTTGCAACCAGTCCAGAGCAACATGGGATCAAGGGGTCATCAGAGTTGCTTTCTTCTGAGATTTTTCCTTCCTGGTTTCCAGATGCCCTCTGTGTCTCAATATCCTATTCTAATGAGGACACTAGTCATATTGGATTAGGGTTAGCTCGTTAGCTTTATAATGATCCTCTAAGTATCTCCAAATAGTCACTTTCCTGAAATTCTGGAAGCTGGGAGTTAGGACCTCTACATGGAGCAGACAGTGTATGTGTGTGGTGGGAGGAGGGGGAGGCAAGAAGATATATACACACTCTCTCACACACACACACACACATGGGGAAAGGGGGGAGGAGGGAGTGGAGGGAGGGAGGGATAACTGTGTGAAAATGGGAGACTATAGAAAGGGAAGACATTAAGCCTTAAGGAAGGAAAAAAATAAACACAAAAATGTAATCAGTTAACCAGCCTAATGTCTGCAGAATTCAGCTGGGAAGGTGTTAACCACTTGACAGCGAATCATGGCATTCAACAATGTTCCCTCAGTAAGGAAAAGGAAACAGCTAATACATCCAGTGAAATTTCAAAGCGTATTAATCATATCATTTTTAATCCCTTGAGAAATTCTCATGAGACTGAGGTAAATATCTGGAATGCACAACTGACAGAGACATATGGAACACATGCTTAATAATATGAATAAGCGTTCCGTCCTCTTCAGGGGCGTAAGTTACATTTGGCATGACCTCATAGTACACGTGCTCCCCCTGTACATCAAGAGCTTGATGTTCCATGCAGCTCCATCTCCCAAAATGTCCCTAGGCCCGGGCCATTTATTGATTGTGTGCAGTCATGGTCTTTACTGATAGCCTTTAGTCTCACATTCAGGTGACTCTTTCGGCGCATTTTAAAGTTGCCTTTCTGATGTTCCTGCTGTTATTTCCTCCGTGACTCATGTTGTAATTTTCCAAACTGACTCTCTTAACAGTGAGAGGAAAAGCAATCACATAGCTAAGATGGATTTTATATCCAATGCCTTTCCAAACTATTGGTAGAAAGCATTGAATGAGTTAGCATTTGAAACAGGTATGTTGGGAGAATTACAAAGTGGCCCATTTGCTGCGACTTGGCACAGCAGGTTAAGTCACTGCCTGGGAACCCAGCATTCCATATTGGAGAGCTGGTTCAAGTTCTGGCTGCTGTCCTTCCAATCCAGCTCCCTTGCTAATGCACCTGGGAAGGTGGCCCAAATGCTTGGGTAACTGTCACCCACGTGGGAGCCTAGAATAGAATTCCTGGCTCCTGACTTTGGCCTGCGTAACACCAGCTGTTGTGGCCATGTCGGGAGTGAACCAGCAGATGGAAGACATATCTCTGTCTCTCTCCCCCTGCCTTTCAAATAAAATACAAATAAAAGGTCTTTTCACAACACCAACAACATCCTCACATCACAAAGGTTCCCTCTAACATCCCTTGAACTCTCCCAGAAGCATAACTTAACTCACATAGATCTTAAGCCACAGTGGAAATCCTAAATTCATGTACCCACTTTATTCCACTTCAACATCTATTCATGTTATACATTAAAGGCTTCACACACACACACACACACACACACACACACACACACACGTATACTCTCGGCAAAAGTGGAAGTATTAACACCAAGAAAAACTAAAGATGTACAATTATATTGGGTTTTTATAAAAATATCTTATTGGTCCTCATGATTGGTTCTGAACTGAAAAAAAAATGTAATGGTAGAAAAAGAAGAGAACCAAAAGGAGACAATTTTCTGTAAGTTTTTTGTTTTTGTTAAGTATTTTTGCTTTTTGTTTTTGTAATTTTTTTGATTTTGTAAGTTTTCTCTTTATTTGAAAGGTGGAGAGAGACAGAAAAAGTGGAGACAGAGCTTCTGTTGCTTCACATCACAAATGCCACAACAGCCAGTGGGGGCCAGGCTGAAGCCAGGAACATGAAACTCAATCTGGGCTTCCTGTGTGAGTGGAAGGAACCCACCCACTTGAGCCATCAGTACAGCCTCGTAGGTTGTGCATTAGTGAGAAGCTGGAATCGGACATGAACACCCAGGATATGACCTACACACACCTATATGGAAGGCAGATGTTCCAAGTGGCAATTTAACTTCTGTGTCAGACACACATCCACCACCTGTATGTTTATATCAGTAAGAGTAGGATTTTTTCACCTGTGTGATCACACCCTCATTAGGATGGTAGCATACGAGAATATTTGGGCTCTGCAGAGCTTTTACCAACCATATAGACAAACCAGGAGTTCCTGATAGACACATAAGTTAGTCTCCCTTCCTGGAAATCACAAAATGCACCAGTGGTATTACTAAAGGATGCTTTTTTATTCATATGAGGAGTGTAGGGTACTGAAAAAATGAAAACAGGCTGGCAAATGTAACAGTGTTATGAAATTCACATCAGTGAAGAAATAGCTGGCCACTGGATGATTCGTAGGAAAAGATGGGTGGAGGAGAAAGGGGGAGTTACAGGAGTTCATGATGAAGGTAGGAAGGTCATCATAGTTCACAAGGAGATTTGATCTGATCTTACTTGACATTTCTTAGATATACATGAAAAAAGAGAAGTATGGATTTATGCATCTAGTAGGAATGACTTGGGCAGATAGAATAAATAAAAACACAGAGACATCTATTAAGCTAGGACTTTGAAGAAGGAGCCAGGTTCTGAAACTCAGGTAGAGGAAAAGGACCAGTTTGCATCATAAATAGCTCATAGGTCACACATTAAGCACAAAGAGGAGAAAAGAGGTAACAAGGAGAAGAGCAGGTGCCGTTCATGTAAGTAATGATCGAATTCCTGGAAGCAAGTCAAGGAACCCAGAACGAGCGCCAGGGCACTAAAGCTTGACCCAACCTGGTCAGTGACCCATCTCCCAGCTCAGCCATTTGCACCAGGGTTTTTAACAAAGCTATATATGAAAGTAGTGGTAATGAATCTATTCCCTTAAAAGTTCATTGCTAAGAAATCAGATGATCTTCCCTGGTGTCTGTGGACCATCACTGGCTATTCATTTAGTTCCCACTAATGAGAAAATTTCTTAGATTTCACCTTGGAGAAATGGCAGCTTTTAAGATTTATCCTTAACAGTCATATGGCTCAGGCAGGCTCAGTGTATAAATTCCAAGCTCACTGATTTAATCCTTTCTCACAAAAAATGCGAAAGACTACTCTACTTGATTTCTATGTGAGTTTTTTTTTCCAATTTAGTGATTGAGTGACCAGATTCTTAAAGATTTTAGGTTATCATGTAATAAGAACACAAAATAGCTATAAATACAGGTAATTACAAAATGATGACATTGCACTTTCTTATGAAAATCATGCTTACAGATCCTGCTGGTACATAGTGGTGTCTACAACATTTGCCCCTTGTGTTTTCCTGAGGGCTTTCCGATTTTCATTTACTCTATTTAAATACGGAACTTCTCATTGTTTTTTGTTCTTGTCAAAGGACAAAAAGAGATCTTTAGTAACATTTAAAAGAAACACAATCTTTGCTCAGTAATTAAGTGTGTAAGATAAGATGTTATGAATCAAACTTACTATAAATGGAACTTTTATCCTATCATTAATCCTGTATCAGAAGTTGCTAGGCACAAATAGAGAATCTTCTGTCAATTTAAATGAGTTAATTCCCCCTTTTCAATATTCTATCAGGCTACACAACTATTGTGCAGTGTGTAGACTGTCAAATAGTCAAAGATGTATGATCAGTGCTGCACAGCAATTTTTGTTAGGATTTTCACTGCTTCCTCAGTGGTCTCCTAACTTTCAGCGGTTTTTCTTCCTCTTCATCTCATTTCCCACCAGTGTAGCATTTTAAGTAACATTGTAAATCTCTGCCAAAGGCACATTCATAGGCCTGCTTGAATGGTTTCATTTAGAGTAGGACGACTCTCACTTTTCAAGCCTCTTCAAGATCTTTATCAGGGTGAAATAACACTTTGTTTTCATTAAAGGGTAAGTGCAAGGTCCTAAAGGCTCCCAGTGTAACTAAACACAGAAGTTTCTTTAATGTTTTGGAGATCTGTATTATTAATTTTCAATTTCTGCTGAAAATCCAAATAAGTTTATTTTTAAACAGAATGGAGATGCTGTGAATATAAATTTTTAGCACATCATTATTTCAACTCTCTAATCAAAATTTTTTATACCAGAGTACTATAAAGTATTTCCCACAAAGAAAAATAGGATTATTGTATCTTGTGTGTGTGTGTGTGTGATTTTAGTCAAACGTGTTCAAGGAACAGTGATGAGTGTGGAATGTTTTTCACTGATCCAAGTCCTCTGCTTTAAGCCAAAAATATTTCAATATGAACTAAATTCAGCAGAGAAATATATTGAGGCAGAGACTCAGAAAGGAGAAATTGAAAATAGAAGTCTTTCCTAAATTTCATTTCTAGCCAGGCCAAGTAGATATCAAGAATACTAATTTCTTGAAAAGTGTCATAATTTTTCAAAATCTTAGCCTGAAGGTAGCAATATATGATTCTTCTTGATCTGTCTCCTCACCAGTAAGAATGGTTTATTCATGTGGTTTTAAGTGACCAAGGGAATACAACTTGTAATGACTTGCAGAATTTTTTTTTCCCAGGCAAATGGATTTTCTAGCAGATATATCTTTGGGGCAGTCAAAAAAAAAAAAAATCATTGTATCAAAGATAAGGTGACCTTTCTTTTTCAACAAATCTTTTATCACATCAATCATTCTGTTCTCTACGTATAATGATGAAAACCATCACTTTTAGTTTTATAAAAGCTCCCATCTTCACAACAGTTCATTGTCAGAAGGCATAACACTGCATGTGATACATGTTACTATGTACTATTTGATTAGCCTGGTCACTAAAATTACTTTTAGTGTTTCATATAATGGAAGAATAAGTAGCATTCACAAATTTTAATATATAAACACCTCCTATTGATTTAGTGCATTCTAATATTGTTTGAAGTCTGGAACCTGTGTTCAGAAGCCAAAGGTATTTTGCAGATACTTTAAAAATATTCTCATATTCAAGTTCTTTTGTGAGTACTAAAACATCAACGAGAGAAAGGATATGATTTTTGCTCCCTAAAGTTTAAAGACTTTTGATTTTAACATGTGTTTCTCTCTCATATCCAGTTTAATGTATATTATATAATTTAGTCCTTATGTAATAAAAATTCACATAGTATTTAATAAGACTCTTACCCAAGTATGGAATTAGTGTTATTCCTGTTTATAAGTGCATTTCCTAATTTTTCAGTATATGCTAATAGGCATGTGGAAAATAATTTATTGTAATTCATATTTTAGTCTAAATGCTAGAATTAAACTGTTATGGATTTTTTTGTCTTTGTAGTGTGTGTAGGTGATTACTTGATTTTTGTTGCAGCTAGGAATAACAACACAGAAGGAGGATCTACACACACACACAGAGGCATACTCACATGGAAGGTTCCTGATATTGCTCAGTGTGTTCAATTGGAAGAGGTTTAGATAAAGCCCATGAAGCATAAGAGACTGGGTCCTATTGCTTGGGAGCAAAGGCCCTCAGTGGGTAAGTCAGTTCTAGGACATCTCAAGGATGCGTGCCCAGTGCCCTTGAGCACGCAGTCGTGCACATGTTTTCCTGAGTGGGTCCCTCCAGTGGGAGCTAGGACGGAACCTGATTCTCTTTCACAGCTGCATTCATGCCCTCCTCCTCCTGACATCTGTGGGCTGAATGAACACAAGCTGGAGAATAAAACTATATTCAGTCACCAATTACAATGGAAACTTTAAATGGGGGTGGAGGAAGGAATGGCACAATAGGAAGAGGGTCGAATTAATTTTATACCATTGCCTAATGTATATTTTTAAATTTGCCTTATATAAATTCTTTAGAAGTGGGGCATAATTACTCATTCTGTGTATCTGACACTATTTTATTCAATAATTGCTTCCTTTGACAATGTCATGAAGTTTCAGAGCATTATCATTTTTGCTAAGTTTGAAAGCCCAGAATTATTCCTTACTATGGGGATGGGTATTATCATAAAGTAAGGCCATAAAATATTAATCAAAAAATGCTTTCTTTGAGACCAGAAGTATATTTTGAGGACACAGATAAAAACTGAAAGATATTATTTCAACTCTAAAAGCAGGAGCTGGCACACCTGTAAGTCAACATTTCTTTTTACAACGCTGGACTGTACTAGTGCCGGACCATCTTCTGCTGTCTTCCCAGGTGCATCAGCACAGAGCTGGGTTGGAAGCAGAATAGCTGGGATGTAAGCCTGCTTTCCAATCTGAGAAGCCAGAATGCTAGCAGCAGCTCAACCCATTCTACCACAACGCCAGCCCCTGATGGATTTATTTTAAAATAATTTATTCTCTGAGAAAAATAAACAGCACATTTTTCAAAATGAAGAACCAAAATCTTCTTTCTGAAAGAAATTTAGTCATTAGGTTCTAAGTCTGGATTCAGACCTTGGGCAAGTTACCTACCCCCCTTATGGCTCGGTTTATTTCTGTAGAAAATGGGGATATTAGCATTACTCACTTCACAATGTTGAGAGGGAATCAGAGACAAAAACGTAAGTGCTCAATTCGTGATGTGACTTTGGTTGTGGTTCCACACACTTCCAGTCAGAAAGAGGCTTCTAAAGTTCATACCTTACTGTGTTCCTTAATTTTCTAAAAGGCTCTGAACTTCACCCTATTTACCTTCTTGCATCCTCTTGATCTATACAAAAGATAGTTTTGGGGACAGATGTTTCACCTAGGGGTTAAGACCCCTGCATTTCCTGTTAGAGAGCCTGGGTTTGATTCCAGCCCCAGTTCCAGAGTCCAGCTGCTTGCTGATACACACTCTGTGAGGCAGAGATGATTCCAGAACATAGGTTCCTGCCATCCACATGGGAAACCTGGACTGAGTTTGTGGCTCCTGGCTTCAGCCTGGCTCAGCCCCCCAGCCACTGCAGGCTTATGGGGAATGAACCAGCTGATGGAAGATCTCCGTCTCTGTCTTCTGCCTCTCCATGTCCCTCTCAAATAAAAAATAATGGTTATAGCTTCTTGCCAGATAGTGCATTCTGCAAATCCCTGCCGAGACTCCTTAACAAAAGCCTACTCATGGCAACTAATATTGCCAGGCCATTAAAACTAATTTTTGAGGGATTCTGGACATGAGGAATATGCTTCTGAGTATAAAAATGCAACTAAATGTTCAACCTCACATTGCTTTTCACTAAATAAACATATTGCAACTGTAAGTTTGTGTGTTGCATTTTTGAGAAGTTCCAAAAGGAGCTTTCAACTGGTTTTCCAATAAATATGTTGCCCAGAGGCTCATAACCTTGGATCAGTCCAGGCTCTCAGAAAACATATATGCAAACTGCAGTGGCTTGGTCTTTAACAGAATGTGTTACAGAATTATACTGTAGTACTATAGTATTGTCATATAGTTTCAATTATTTTTATTGTGTACATTATCATCTAGGATAACTGTAACTAATCTTGTTAAGAATGCTAAGCAAAGCTATACTTATGCCATAGTGTTGGAAAAAGTTCTGAAAGCTTATCTTGTGTTCAGTGGAAAGGTACATGCATTTCACTTGGGCTTCTAGAACATCTATGTTATAATTCATATATAGACTTGCTCTATAAAACTTACTCTGGATTAGTTATTTTCCTACTTTGATGTTGCTTAATGTATTTCCTACATTTTTCTTTGGAAAAGTCAAAAATGAATAGTTTCTCACTCAATTCCATCATCCATGTTCCATGACTTTCAGTAAAATTATGCATAACTTTCCACATATATAGCTGAAATGACAAATGGTATCCTCTTTATAAAATTGGTAATGCTTATGAGAGAATTGGAGGTTTTTGTTTCAAATACCATGCATCAATAGTGAAGTATACTTTTTAATAGCTTGCTTTATTCTGAATCATCATCCACTGAATATTGAAATGGGCAAGCAAACAGGTTGGCCTACAGAGAGAGGCCACATGACTCAGTGGAAAGAGCCCTTTCATGGAGCTAGAAAACTGGTCCTCGGTGCAGGCTTGGCAGATTCGGGCAGAAGTTTGTTCTCTCGACAAGAAGAAAGCATTAATTCCACTATGCCTGTACACCTCACAGACAGTGCTAGGAATTACGAAATCATATGGTGGAAAGTGCTATGGAATTACAAAGTATCGATATAATCCACAATTTGAGGCAGATTTTATTTGGCTGCCTTGCTCAATACAGAATCATAACCATACTCAACCTATATTTTTAGCCTGTGGTTAAACAGCTCTCAACCAATATAGCTTACCCAGTCTTTTTCAGTCTGCCTTCCCCAACTATTATATGATCTTGGGCACTTTGATCTTGGACACTATGATCATTTCTTGAACTGATCTGTCCCTCAGTTTTCTCAAAGGGTTGTTGAAAGAAATAATGAGATAATGCAAGCAACATCAACAATTAGTACTTGCCACTGTGTATGAAGTTCAATAAGTCTTAGTTATTATTATTATTTTGCATTGGCCTTAAAAGTAATAGATATTACAAAATGAAAACTCATTCCAATATATATACCTATGTGTTAATGGTGTCATAGAAAAGTGACTGGTGGCTGACAAGATTTGTAAACAATAGTTAATGAGATTCTAGGCACTGATTAAAATGTCATGAAACTTTTTTAATTAAAAAATTACTATTGAACATATCCTAGTTACCCCATTTTGGTTTAATAGTGGTGGAGGTCATGGAGGATCTTCAATGAGGCAGGAGCTAACACGACTGTACTGTCAGGTGTGTTTAGACACCAAGCACAAAGCCCAGCTACATGCAACAATTCAGTCAAAACACAATCCTGCAATAGCACAGCCAGGACCCCCTCTTACATAAACAAGCAAGCAGAATGAAATAATGTTATGCTTTATCATGAATTTTAGAAATAATTGGAGGGTTTTTGGTAAAGTCAAAAAGCACATTTATTCCATGATACTTTAATGTGCATGCCGCAGCCGCCTTCTCAAATCTCTTTTTTTGTACATGTAATCTCTTTGGAAGCATTCATATGAATTGTAAGACTAACAAATGTTAATGTATCTTGATCTCATAGGTTCCTTTTGTTCTGAAGAATATTAAGACCCATACTCACAATGTTACTCAACATGGCTTTGTAGCTTTTTTAAGATTTATTTATTTATTTGAAAGGCAGAGTTACAGAGAGGCAGAGGCAGAGAGAGAGAAAGGTCCTCCATCCCCTGGTTCAATCCCCAATTGGCCACAATGGCCGGAGCTGTACTGATCCAAAGCCAGGTGCCAGAAGCTTCCTCCAGGTCTCCCACAGTTTTTGTTAAAATTCTCCCATAAAATAGCCAACTGAAATATCACTCAAAACAGACTGTATAAAAACAAATGCAAAATCATTTTAGAAAGAATCTGGGAAAATCCTACTCAGTTTAGCAAGTGTTAAAGAAGAAGAAAAAGAGAAAATCCCTACCTATGAGATATTCTATTTGAGTTCAGGTTTTGGAATCAAGTTGTAAGTGTCTCAGCTGACCCAGTCGCTAACTCATGTCTTCATTTTTGCTAAGTCGTGCTTTATGTGGGGCAGAACAACCTCCTGTTGATTTACCAAACAGAATTGACTTCAAAATATATGTTTAAAGAGCTGAGTAACTCTCCCTACCCAATGAGCTCTGTGGCATTGTCTCTTTATGTAGTGGAGAAGAATATCAAAGAATCCTTTTGAATATAAACTCACTGTCACTCCCTACTGTTATTAAGACCAGGCCAACCAATTAATTTTGGTGACAAATTCACCTCTTTGCGACAAGCCTCCTCATCAATAGTCAAGTATAAAAAAACAAATACTCATCCAAACGATTTAGGCAACAAGAGATTTCTCTACCACTGGCCTAATTAATGGGTATTCTGCAGCAATAGATTTATTGAACTCCAAATTGGAAGGGTGCAGGGATATGTGTAGAAAACAGGCATAAAACAAATAATCAGACCATTATCCATACCCAAAGTAAAAATATGACCCTGCAGAGATAGTATGTTGGTTCTCCAATGCTTTGCCCATGTTGTTGGATAAAAATTGGGACTTTTATCTAAATCTAGCTCAGCCCCGTTATTCCTCACACAAGGAGAAGGAACAATTCTTGGGTATTATTAGAACACTGTAGTCTCTGTCCTTGAATCTTCCATTGACCACCATTGTCTGCTTCCTATACCAATAGCAGCCTCTGCCAAACTGCCACACTTGGCACTCAGCCCAGTGTCTCACAGGAGATCTCTCACCACAAGCTCAGTCACAGAGAACTCCCATAATAAAGGCATGATCCCTGGACTGTCTAAACCTCCATGCACATCAGAGCCATCTGGCACATTCTTAAAAATGAGATTGAGGATCTCACCTCCAACTGACCAAATGTGAAGATCAAGAATAGATCAAGAAATGTGCATTTGGAATAATCTCCCCACAATAAAGGCATAAACTAGAAATATAACAAATAATTACTGCATTAACTCCAAGGCAGATAGTACAACTCCAAACTGTGTCATTTTGAGCTGCTGTAGTGAATTATCTCAAGGTGACTTAAACAATGAACGTCTATTTCTTCCAGGTCAAGTTCAAGCTCAGAGTGCCATCAAGGCAGGGTTCTGGTGAGGTCCATCTTCTGGGTTACAGACTGAACTGTCATGTTCTCACATGGTGGGAAGAGGACTAGATAGCTCTCTGAGGTGTCTTCCATAACAGTACCATTCCCATTTATGGCTTCCACCATCATGACCTCAATTACCACCCAAAGGCCCCATCTCCCAGTACCCTTATATTGAGGGTTGGGATTTCAACACAGGAATTTTGGAAGTCCATGAACCCTCAGACCATAATACTCAGCACACAGTTCAGCACTTGGAAACCCCCACAGCTTTTTGCTTACTGTGGTTTAAGACCTGCTTTATTGCCTAGAACATACTGAGACATACTCTGGTGTATCAGAAACTGGTATACCTGAAACATACCTCTAGGAACAGATGTTACCCGAGTTTCCTCCAACCAAAGCATACCGCTCCCACCTCAACCTATTAAAACCCACATAGAATCAGGAACTTTAAAGAAATCATTCTCATACCTCAAATACTATTTTGGCATTATAGATAACTAAATCCAAACAATCTCAAGGTTTTTATTTAATTTTTATTTTTGGAGAAGCCACGGTGTAAAAATCACTGCATTTTATGAGCTGAAGTTCTTCTAAAACTATGCTGTGAATTCCTCAGAAGCTGTGAAGCTTTCTATGAGAAATACTCACCGCATAGAAAATCATTTTTAAATCTCAAATATCTCTTTATCAATAGCACCCAGCTCATAGAAACCATGCAAATAATATGACCTGAAAGAAAGCCAGGAAGGAATCGAGAAAGGAAAACGTTTTAGGAAATTCGGGGTTAGCCACTCTTGTTTCCTTCTTTGGCTTGCCCAGAAGATGGCCTGTGCTAAATGGCCATTGCTGCGAAAGAGGCGTGACCGCAGTCGCCTTCTGCCCCAGGACTGTGTGCTTAGAGCAGGGCAGCCCTTGCAGGTGCGGAAGAGGCCTGCAAGAACTCCTCGGCCTTCCTTGAACACATGAATGTTCTTAGAGCACAAAACCCAATCCACTGGCTAGCACTTCCGGTTCTTTCAGCTAAAGAGCTTTGTTTATTTTTCTCATTTCTTCACTAACTGGAGAAAAATTTCAAAGAGTAAGGATTAAGAACAGGTAATTGTTCCGTTGAAGAACAATTAAATGGCTCCGTTGAAGAAATGTCTATTTATCCTTTATGACTTAGTTTGATATTGTGTTTGTGTGTGTGAGAATGAGAGAAATTTAAAGAACTTTATGAGTCTATATTGGATAATCACAGGATAAAATACTCAGAGGGTGGAGCTTCTTTCTAGAGGTTAACACACTGTGTATTTATGGAATGAAATCAGACTCCAATCATTCAGTGACATTCTACACTCCATTCCTTGCATACACTCGCCAGAAAAACACCTGTCAACCCTCTTAGTCACTGTAAATCCTAAAGAAGTGTATCTGTATTCATCAGAATTCTTTAGGGACACAGACAATATTGGATATTTAGGGGGAACCGCTTCACACTGCATTGACAGCTGAGAGGTCCCCCAATAGGTCGTCTGCAGGCTATAGACGCTGGGATTCTCAGTCTACATGTGAGGGGCTCAGAACTAGGGAAACTGAGGGTGTGAATCTAAGTGTGAGGCTGAAAGGCCTAAATGCCAGCAAGGAGGGCACTGGTGTCGCTCCTGGAGTTGAAAAGCTGGCAGCTGATGTCTGAGGCAGGAGCCGAGTGTGGCCAGCTCTGAGATACAGGCCATGTCCAGCTCTCTGAGATACAGACCAAGTCTCTCCAGACCCCAGCCAATGAATGGTGCCACCCACCGCAAGGCCACCCACCGCAAGGCCAGGTCTTCCCATCTAGTCCCCTCACACTCATATGCAAATTTCATTTGGAAATCCCATCACCGACACACTCGACATAATTTTTTTGATTGCAGGTATTATTTAATCTAGTCAAGTTGGCAGCATAAAATTAACCATCACATGTATCTAAATACTATTTTTTAAACAATTTATTTCTACTCTTTTATTTATTTCTTTGTTTATTTTTTTGACAGGCAGAGTGAATAGTGAGAGAGAGACAGACAGAGAGAAAGGTCTTCCTTTGCCGTTGGTTCAACCTCCAATGGCCACCACGGCCAGCGCACCGCACTGATCCAAAGGCAGGAGCCAGGTGCTTCTCCTGGTCTCCCATGGGTGCAGGGCCCAAGCACTTGGGCCATCCTCCACTGCAGAGAGCTGGACTGGAAGAGGGGCAACCGGGACAGAATCCGGCGCCCCGACCTGGACTAGAACCCGGTGTGCTGGCGCCACTAGGCAGAGGATTAGCCTGTTGAGCCACGGTGCCAGCCCTAGTTCTACTCTTTTAGATTCAAGACTTAGAATATGAAAACTAAACATGATTCTATCGATTTTTAGAGTTATTAGCTGCATACAATACTCAAATATATCTCACTGGAATGAGTCCTACTGAAATACAACTTCTATGGGCAGATAACTAGATATTTCAGAATTCCACAATTCAAATTATTGAACTTCAAACTTCATTAGCTTTTAATTTCAGATAATCTATTACGTATCCACTCAACATAAACAAGAAGACTGTGGAAGTAAATTGTAAATGGATTTTTCAAAATAGAGAGGGCTAACAATGACGCCTGTAATTACCAGATGAGCATCACTGCATGTGGTAAGATATCATTGGCCATCATTATTAGAGATTTCGGTAAATTGTAAATTTTATTTGCTCTGAATTCTAAATAACTTCATACAGGATTTTCAAAGTGTGGTATAAAATGGAGCTATAGAAAATATCTTAATGTTATTCATGTATTATCTCGATTAATACTTTTTCACTGAATTACTGAATGAATTAATGAGTCATGTATCATTTTTACTGATGAAAATGTAAACGCTTGGGGCTGGCCCTGAGGCGTAGAAGGTTAAGCCTCTGCCTGCGGCACTGACATCCCATATGGGCAACAGTTCATGTCCCAGCTGCTCCTCTTCCAATTCAGCTCTCTGCTAATGGCCTGGAAAGGCAGTGGAAGGTGCCTCCAGTTTTTGGGCTGCTGTACCCATGTGGGAGACTGGGAAGAAGCTCCTGGCTTCAGACAGACCCAGCTCTGGCTGTTGCTGCCAGTTGGGGAGTGAACCAGCAGACAGAAATCCTTTCTGTCTCTCCCTCTCCTTGTCTGTAACTCTACCTCTCAAAATAAATCTTTTTTTAAAAAAGTAAATATTTGACTACATAATTCCCTAATTTTTGACTAATTTGTTTTATATTTATAGTTTCATTACTTTTTATCTGATCGATCAGATAAATATGTTTTAGTACAATATATTAATTCAAGACATACCCCCCAAGCAGTTATAATCAAAGCAGCCTGGTATTAGCACAAAAATAGACATGTGGTCCAATGGAACTCAACTTTATTGATTGTTAAAGTGAAGAAGTAACCAACACAATGGGAGAAAATATTTGCAAACTATGCATCTAATAAGGGCTTATTATCCAGGTTATATAAGGATCTCAAGAAACTCAACAACAAAACAAACAATCCGGTTTAAAAGTAGACAAAGCATATGAACAGGCATTTGTCAAAGGATGTAATACAAATGGCAGAGACACATGAAAAAATGCTCAGGATCACTAGTCATCAGGGAAATGCAAATCAAAACCAAAATGAGGTTTCACCTCACCTCTGAATGGCTGTGTAAATTTCACATCAATTAGAATGTCTGTCATCCAAAAATAAAAAATAACAACTGCAGGCAAGGATTTAGGGGAAAAGCTATACTAATATACTGTTCATGGGAATGTAAATTAGCACAACAATTATGATGAACAGTCCAGAGATTTCTCAGGTATCTGAAAATAGATCTACCATATCATCTAGTCAACCCACATCTGGGAATATACCCAAAGGAAATGAAATCAGCATATGAAGGTGTCATCTGTACCCCCATATTTATTGCAGTTCAACTCAAAATAGCTAAGATGTGGCATCATCCCTAATGCCTATCAATTGATGACGGGATAAATAAAATGTGGAACATGTACACGATGAAATACCACTCAGCAATAAAAAAAAAAGTGCAATCCTATGTTTTGCAACAAAATGGATGGAACTGGAGATCATTACACTTAGTGAAATAAACGAGATCCAAGAAGATGCATATCATATGGTTTCTCTGATGGATTCTAACTAATATATAGAGAATAACAACAACAATGAAAAACCCTTAATGTATATTGAGCTAAGCTGATTGTTGTCTATAACCCTTGCCTAAACCTTTAGAGAACAGTGGTCTATTTACCTTTTACCTATAGGACTCTGTTTAGAGGAGCACTGAGCCTATGCTTATAAAATTAATTGAAAGTGTGTTATCACAGAAAGTTAAAAGAAAAGGAAAGAAAGGAAGGAGGAGGGAGAAGAGGGAAGTACTATTGTATTCTTGGAATCATATCTGTGAAATTCAGGAATCTGTTCTCTACATATTAATAAAATGTAATTAAATTTAAAAAACATGCAATCAATAAGCACCATAAGAGTGTGTGTGTGTGTGTGTTTTAGCAAAACCTCATGATAGGTGCTGAGAATACAAAGATAAATTAAATACAATATATACCCCCTTGGAGTTATTGTGAGTTAATTAGAAGAATAATAAGAGTGACAATAAATCCTTTTGGAACTGGGACTACACTATGTGTTTTCATATTTGTGAATATTTGTGTTAAATCAATATATGCCACATGCACGTGCTAACATGTCTGAAACCATCAAACTTGAACTCTTGTGAAGGGAACATGGCTGGGCCAATAACAAACTCCTAAAGAGAAGTCTGTTCAAAAGAGATAACATTTGAACTCAATCCCACAAGAGGGAGAAAGACAGTACATTCTAACTTGAATGACATAGGAAAACAGTTTTTAAGACACAGCCAGCCTTCCCATGCAGGATAGTAGTTGCAGAACCTGGGCATTGTTAACAAGACCTAATCTGTGGATGGGGAACAGAGTAACCTTCACTCTACAGGATCCACTCCTCTACAGAAGACACAGATGACAACTAAGAAGTCTAATTCTGTGTTACACAGTATACAATGTGTTAAACTAGCCAAATATGATTCAAGAGTTATACAGTGCAGTAGCATTTCATACTGTTAAACCCTGACTAATCCACTCTACCATTCCTCATAAAAAAAAAAAAACTTCCCTGCCATAGAACACTGAAGGCATTAAAACTCATCGCCAGCACTGAACTACATTGTCCTTTAGAAATATCATCCTTTCTCTTAGCTAATTTATATATCCTGATGCTCACATATGAGGCCAATATAGAATTCCATTCGGTGTTTTTTGCAATTTGATCAGCTTCAAGATGTGGATAAAGGAAATCTTCATATATAAAACTGTCCAGTGAAGATAAGGGCATATAATTTAGGGCCTGAGGTAGGAGACAGCATTAGTTATTGCTCTTTCTCATGCCCTGAACAAAAGCCACAGAGCTCGGTACCTACTAATAGAATGATTGCCTCTACTTAGGGCCTTGTGGTAGTGAAGTAAATAAGTCATGTAAATAGCAATGAGGGAAAATTTCAACATCTTCTACATTTCTCAGATTTTCTAATTTTAGAGAATTCATGGATATCAAATGTGCTGTTATGAAAAATAGTGGGTCTCAGTGATCCTCTTAGTGTGACGAATTTCCTGGTGTTGAGATTAATCTGTCCCTTGCCTCTTTGTTTCCACAAGTACATCACCTAAACACTAGTGTACATTTTTCTTGGTTTCTTAATCCTCTGTGTCATTTCATTTCAGCCTCGTGGTATTTCTATGACTATCCAGTATGCCTGGGCAAAGATAGCAGGTGTCTGCTCTTCTTTGACCTAATGTCAGCATTGGGAAGTTGCAGGGATGCTGAGCAGAGACAAGATTTGTGGAGGTTAACATAGTGAGCAGATGCTGTTTCAGCTACAATAAAGAAGCTAGAATGTTTATACTCTTTGGAATTTTTCATAACCTACAGCATCCCAGAGAACTATGAATATGAAGAGAATTCCCTTTAGCAATGTGTTCTACCTCAAAATGCAAACTCAAACCCTTAAGAAATGAGTGTCCAACATCCAGAAAGGCATTCACAGAGAATGTTCTATAGCTCAACATTTTCTTCTCTAGTTGTTTCTATGGAGATATTTTAAATTCTTGAAATAGCAGAATATACAAATAAAGACTCATGGAAGCAGTTTGTGAGAGTAAACATTGTTCTTAGAAATCTACTGAAATATTCCCTTCTACTCCTGGGTCAAAGATGAGAAGCAATTCAACACAAATTATGTGAGAGATTCAAATATTATTAAACTAGATGGAAAGATAGTAAAAAGGTACAAAACTCCCTGGAAAAAAAGTATATACATGGTGCCTGGTATACAGAAATACCACCATCTGTAGAATTAAAAGACTGCCTTTTCCCACTCATCGGTATGTGACTTACTAGAAGTTGCTTCACATCTCTCATGCCTGATCCCCTCATATGTAAAATTAAAATATAATAGAATCTGGCTTACTATTTCCTGGGTGTCTATGAAGTTCAGGTATAATAATAAATATGGAGGCACTTTTTACAGCTCTTCATTCTTGAAGCAATCTCTAAGAGATGTTTCTTCTAATGAACACTTTTGCAGATCTCTCTTGATCATTTATAGTATTCATGCTGTGAGCTCTCCTGAACAGTAGGCAGATGTGGTTTGGGATCTGTTTGTATTCCTCCTCTGTGAACAGAGAAGAGATCCGGAGCTGATTCCAGCCCTGTGCTTGGTATGTACTAGCTGCTTCACAAAAAGAACATGTTGAGTGAGAAGTCAGCAATGAGTTAGGCATAGGTCACATCCTGGCTCCATATTTAATAAGTATCTCTAACTTTGACTCACTCATGGAACACATCGAGTAGAGCCAGAAATGGTATCCAGGCCTTCACCAAACCCACTATAAATTCTAGTATTGATAGTTGCTATGGTTCCTGTCCTGTGAAAATACAATTGCAAAATGCTCACTATAATGATTTTTATCTCTAGTGGCAAAGATGGAATTGGAAATTCTACACTATGTGAAAGAAATGCATGTCATATTCTTGTGCCATACTGGTTAATATTTAAGGATTTTTTTAAAAAATTTGTGGGAAGCTGGTGTAATACATGAGAGTTTTGTAGTTGAATAGGTCTGGCTAGAGGACTGAATTGTACAACTTGTTGCACATATGCCCTCATCCTTGTTAAATCTCAATTTCCTTAGCTATAAAATGGGAATAATGCCTTAAACCATTTCGAACAGAATCATATAGGAATTAAATGTAATTTAATACAGGTAGTGCAAAGCCCAACACATTTAAAGGATCCTAACTATTATAAGCATTATTACTCTGAGTCTAAATAAGGAAGACTTTTTGCCTTGGAAATTTAAATTTAAAACTAAGATAATGTCTCTTCTTTTTGAAAATCCATTTTAGAGCCAATGTTCTCTCTAGCACCTAAAATGGAAACAGGTGCTCCTTGAATTCATGTCTTGAATATGCAAAAGTTTGATTTATTTTTATTTATATAATTATGCTTTAATCATTGTAGGAAACAGACTGAATATTTTCAGTGCTATATTAAGTACAGAATGTAGAAAAATATTTTTATGGTGCATATTTTATCTAGGAATTATAAAAACAAAAACATTCGTAAATGTGACCTCTTAATCTAGTATATCAATCTAGTATATCTTTGATGTTGGGAGTATATCATTACCTATTATTCATATAAGAAAATTCTGGCTGGTGCCATGGCTCACTAGGCTAATCCTCCGCCTGCGGTGCCGGCACCCCGGGGTTCTAGTCCTGGTCGGGGCACTGGATTCTGTCCCGGTTGCCCCTCTTCCAGTCCAGTTCTCTGCTGTGGCCCAGGAGTGCAGTGGAGGATGGCCCAAGTGCTTGGGCCCTGTACCCGCATGGGAGACCAGGAGAAGCATCTGGCTCCTGGCTTCGGATCAGCGCAGTGCGCCAGCCGCAGCGGCCATTGGGGAGTGAACCAACAGAAAAAGGAAGATGTTTCTCTCTGTCTCTCTCACTATCCACTCTGCCTGGCAAAAAAAAAAAAAAAAAATTCTTTTGCAGATTATTCATTTCCTATCAAATAATAATTTGCTCTTATGAACTGCAAGCAATTTTAGAAATATACATTGGTGCATTTTTCATCATTCTGCCTCTTTTAAAGTTGTTATTATTTAATAATATTTCTTCAAGATCTTCCCATATCAGTACTATGGAGGATCTCAAATGAAGCAGTTGGATACCCATGTTCCATTTGATAACCAGAGACAGTTGCACAACCATGACCGCTACCTATTTCCAGAACATATCTGTCACTCTGAAAAGAAATTGGTGCCCATCAACATTCATTCTGCATTCTTCCTTCCCCAAGCTGCAGGCAACCACCACCCTACTTCCTGTCTCTGATTTTGCCTAGTCTGAGCATTTCATATAAATGGAGTCACATCATACATGACCCATTTGTAGCAAGCATCTTTAACCTTATATTTTCAAAGTTTAGCCTATGATACAGTTTAAATTAGTACACTCTTCAGAATTTTGGTTATTAATATTCTATGCTATACATATATTTTATTCAATGATCAATTGACATTAGGAGTATTTCCATTTTGGAGCTATTAGGATAAATTCTTCCATTCATGTACAGTATTTTGTTTGAACACAAGTTTTCAGTTCTTTGGGATATACCCAAGTCTGTAATTGATAGAAAATTGAGTTATTATATGACCTATTTTTCCATACTGACTGTAACATTATACACTCTTATGATGTGCGAGGGTTCCAGTTCAACAAATCCTCACCAATACTTTTATTATCCTTTTATTAGTCATTCCAATTGGTGTGAAGTGATTTTGATTTTCATTTTCCTGGAAAATATGATATTGAGTGTCTTTTCATGTACTTTTTGGCCATTTATATATCTTTTTTACAGAATCTTCAAATCCCTTACATATGATAAATAATTCATTGCAAGAGTTTTCTATAATTCTAGATGCAAATTTTCTCAGATCTATGATAAATATTTTCTCCCATTCTGTGAAATGTCTTCACTTCCTTGATAGTGTCCTTTGACATACAATAGTGGTTTTAATTTTTATGAAGTCAATTTATCCTTTTGTTGCTTGTGATTTTGGTGTTGTAGCAAAGAAACCAATGCTTAATCTAAGATAATAAAGATTTTTACTTTTCTATTAATTTTATAGTTTTACCCCTTTCATATAGGTATGTGATCAACATTGAGTTAATTTTTATATATAGAATGTACAATTGATCCAACTTGATTCCTCTTTTGAATGTGGATCCAACTCTCCCACCACTCATTAAAAATATTATTTCCCAATTGAGCTGTCTCATCACCTTTATCAAAAATCAGTTGACCATTAGTTTTTTTCTGAACTCTTAATTTATCTCCACAACTTCTACATTTATCTACATAATTATACAATACCACGTTGTCTTTGTTCTATAGATTCATAGTAAGTTTTAAAATTTGAAAAGTGTGAGTCTTCCAACATTTTTTCTTGATTTTAAAGATGATTTTGGCTACCCTGGTTTCTTGAGTTTCTATAAGTTTTAGAGTCAACTTGTCAATTTCTGCAAAGAAGCTAGCTGTGTTTTGACAGGGATTGCATTGAATCTACAAATTAATTTAGGAAGTATTGTCATCTTAGTAATATTAAATTAAACCTACCAGTCCAAACACAGGATATCTTTTCCCTCATTTAGATCTTTGTTGTCTTAACTAATGCTTTGTGGTTTTTAGTGTATAAGCCTTGCATTTATTTTTGTAAAATTTTTATTTTAGAAGCAAAGAGAAAGAGGCAAAGAAACAAAGAGAGAAGAGGGAGAGAGCCCCCATCTATTGTTCACGCCCCAATTCCCAGAAGCCAGGAACTCAGTAACAGAGCTCCCATGTGGTTGTAGAAACGCAACTACCACTTCCCAGGACACACATTAGCCATCACCTGCCACTTCCCAGGACACACATTAGTAGAAAGCTGGAATTGGGAGCAGAGCTGGGACTTAAACTCAGATACGCCAATATAGGATGTGGGTGTTTTATCTTGTGCCACAAATACCTACCTCTTGCACTTTTGTTAACTCCATTCCTGAGTATTTTTAAACTACTGTAAAAGCAATTGTTTGTCTCATTTTGAGGTTGACTATTGCTCATATATACACAGAAATGCAATTGATTTTGCTTAATGATCTTGTGTCTTACAATCATGCTGAGTCCATTGATTGGCTCTAAATAGTTGTCTGTGTGTTTACATGTGCCTTAACATTTTTTATATATTGGATCATATCATCTGTGAATAAAGATAGTATTCACTTCTTCCTTTCCAATCTGGATGCCTTTTATTTCCTTTTCCTGCCTAATTGCCCTGGCTAGGGACGATAGTAAAACGTTGCCTGTAACTGTTGAAGGAAAAAAAGTCAGTCAAGGCTTTTCCCTAGCCTCAGGAGAAACTTACTAATCCCGTCTTCCTGCCAGATACCAAATTTTTCTAGCCTGACAGTTCCTGGGTTTTTAATGAGTCAATGGTACTGGAGAGAAACGAATAGAAATAGGGTAAATTATCACAAAGGTCACTTTTCTTATAAAACATCTGACTTTTAAATTCCTTGAATAAATGTCCCCCCCCCCAGGTTGTTATGAGCCTTGGATTAATTTCTAAACTTCTGAAATAGTAGGTTTTGGCATTTTTTTCAGGATTGTTACTACATTTCTAGAGAGGTTTGCAAAGGTTTTACTCTGCCATTCTCACCAATATCACTGCATTGATGCAATTTTTAAAATAACATTGGTAACATTTATAGGCAATTAATCTTCTAACTTCATCAAATGTTTATTCAAGTGCCATCTAGGCACTGTGATCACCTTTCTTATGCATACAACACTAATGATTACAAATATTCCTAATGTGATACGTAAGACATATGTGATTGCAACCTAATTTAAACTTTGTAAGCATCAAAAAAGTGATAGAGACAATGAGATCTCAAAATCGGATGAGTCAAGATGGCTGTTTCCTTGGAGACTAAGCGGCAGAGGCTAGCCCGAAGGTTGTGACCTGCACTACAGTAGGACTGGAATTCAAAAGATGAAGGTTGAGCATTTCATAAACATAAAACAGCAGAACATTTGTTTGTTCACTAAGGAAACACTAGTTCTAGCCAGGAGAAAGGAAGTAGGTCAGAGAATCTGAAACAAGTGACAAAAAAGGTTTAAAGATTAAGTGTAGGCCAGAAGTTGCATTCATTGCCAATCTCCAGGAATGTATCATTATTCAGCCCATGGTATGGAGCCACTGAAGATTATAGCACTAGCCCTGCAAGCCAAAAAAATTAATCTTCATCTATGTATAAATGTTTAAGAACTTAAAATTAAGCTTTTATCATGATCAAAAGTAATCCTGCAACACGATGAAAGATAGCAGTTTAAAAAATGGAGGATTATAAATTAAAATCCAAAATAGTGTAGAATGGGAGATGAAGATGTGATTATTTTAAGACTTACTTTCAAACTTAAGCGTTTTTCAGAATTTCTCTGAATAAAGTTATATTACATGTATAAGAGTAACTGAAAGTCCCAGGCAATAGGAATAAAAGCAGGAATAAATTAACCTGGCATTCCTTCATTTGCAAGTGTATAGAAACCCATTTAATGGTGTTGTCATGTTTTCTATTCACAGGACCCTTGGTTAGGGCACCTCCCTCCAGTTTTTCCACACTGATTTATAGTGCCTCTGATCCCAGCACAAAATATTCACTTGCCACTTACCTTTGGTTTCCAGAATCCAAAGTGCAAAGGACTTTCAAATTATTTTCTTCTGATGGCTCACTTCAGTGGTTCAGATTTCCCCCAACCATGTGTGAGTAGTCTTTATACCAACTGCACAGTGCTACATGGGTACTACTTCTTCATTATTTAACCACAGCGTCAGAAGACTAGCAGTCTCCGACAGTTAAAGTTAAATATGGCCACCAACTTTTCAAAACACCATACATGGAAAAATACTTGGATGTGAGGTTGATCTATCAGTTTATCTACTGGTCTTCTGAATGCTGGATTGCCTTTTTACAAAAAGCAAACAAGCAGAAAACACCACCCTCTCTCCAAAACAAACAAGTAGCTAGCCAGTTAACTGGTGTGACCTCTAAGGAGTTGTATTTGCACGCCTCAGTTGTCTGCAACATGAAGAAATCGAGCTCTGGGCAGGAATTTTCCCTGCTTAGCCTGAGATATAATCTTAGTTTTCAGCAGGTTAATCATCTTTCATAGAACCCTGCTGGTAGTGTGAATCAGCTCATAATATCCTGGATTTTTTTTTCCTGCACAGTTAAGAACATAATAACAGAGCTGCTACCGAATCGCTGTTTTGAGAACACTGATAATGTCTATAGCCTATTAAACTGAGGTAGACTAAGAGTATATAATTTTAAAAAGCTTCCATTTTCCCTGTGATACCTTCGAGTATATATTAACTGAAATAATTAGCAAACATTTTCCTCTTCATTGGTGAGAGGCACAGGCTTGTGCAGTGTTCTGTTGACCCTGACCTATGTGTTCGTTCACACTGTTGTGGAGGAGCCTTGGGATCTTGTTAATCTTTTTTTTTTTTCAGCCATCAGATTCATCAAGGCTTTGCCAAAAACTGATCCACTGATAGAATCAAACTAACACTGGGGAAAGCGGTAGTGTGGGTATTTTGACATTACCCACTATCTTCCGGTAATTGCTGTGCCACAGAAACGTTTGTGGTATGAGTTTTGTGAATTTCTGAAACTTGAAGAGCTACTGATTTTGTAGTGCAAACACCATTTCTGAGGAATGTTCCCTCCAAAGCATTTGCAGTGAGAGCATTTAAGGACAGGGTAACTGATGCGAGTTTAAGAAGCTAGTTCTCCTCAACACTAGCTCACTCTGTTCAGGTCCAGCTACACAATTTCCAAAATAAAAATGCAAGGCCACTTGTGCAAAAATTATTTTAGAATTTCAAGACAGCCACAGCTGTGCTGTAAACCAAGTGCAGAGCTGGTCTGAGTCCAGGGCCTTCTACAACTGAACAGGTCACATGTCCATGAAGCCTGCCATTTAGGCACATGCCTTCTAAATGAAGAACAGTATGCAATAAAAATAAATGAAGAGCAGTATAAAAGTCGTCCACCTGAGATTCAGAAATCTACTTGCTCATATAAGCAGAAATATTGAGTGCTTATTATACAATGCTATGTTCAATCATTGGAAAAGATAATATATCTGAGTGCTCACCATGTGCTGAGTGGTTTCACATATGTTGCTGTACATACTCCTTGTAAGAAAAAAACCCAATATTCAATAATACGTGTGACTAAACTACAAAAGATGTCTGATTAGATTGCTCCTAACTGGAAGCCACAGAAAATCTGATAAGTAGGCAGGCCCCTGTAACAGCTCATGATGAACCAGTCCTATTTCTTGGGACCCCTACAGATTATGGAGCCATCATTGCAATGGTTTCAGAACAAGAAACCAGACATGGCTACACAAGAACTGAAACAGTGCTAGAAACAAATATGTTTATCAGGCAGCCGGGTTTAACCACACCCATTCCAAATGCCCGACAAATAATTTACAGGACTCCTGTGTGCCCAACTCTAACATGCAGATGAGACATCTGGGATCTCAAGAAAATTCAGACACTGGTTCCAGGGGAGGACAAGGCCTGAGATTCTGAGTTCCCCACTGTTTTCATGAGATTCCTGTTTTGCTAATCTGAGGACAGGGCTTGAGAGGCAGGAACTCAGAGGAAAGAATCAATTACCTGCCCCTAAATAAGCACAGGATAGATATTGTATGCAATCATTATTCATTTAAAAAACTAATGACTTGCCTCTGCACAATTATATCATTTTTTTAAAGAAACCGTAGCCTCTCTCTCTAAAAATGCACGTCTTCATCCTGAAGGGGGACATTAACAGGATGCTGCTCGTCTGCTCACCTGGTTTTTATTGCCTGGTTATGTAGATAAATGTGTGCTTTCAGGATTCTAAACTCAGCCTGCCCTTTTGTTCTCTTCAGACACTCAGCTGTTATTCTCAGAATAACTTCAGCCTCACATCTACCAAAAGCCATTTCTCATATCAATTCTGCAAACACCCATCTTGCTACCCCCAAAGAAATCACAGATCATTCATTGTACCTCTATGGTTGAGGGAAGATAATTGCTTACCAAGTACAAAGTCCCACGGCCTACAGCAGCCCTCTTGAAATACTGAATTTTGCCATTAAACAAAAGCTGGTTAGAGACATGACTTCCCTAAAGACAAATATCTGGGTTCTTCTATGGTTTGCTATTTAATAAACTACAAACAATTTGTAAGAATTGTTTATCTCACACTTCATTTGCCCTTGTAGTCTTTCTGGGCTCTTCTAAAATGTGAAGCCACAGCTAGCTTTGATGTAAGTTCAAGCTTTATATTAAGATACTGAATAGAAAAGGTCCGGCTGATGAGACCTGACCTTTCAATGGTGCTGTGCACTGTATCATGCCATAGAAGGATTTTGACCCACCAACAGGTGATTTGGGATTTGGCACTGTGCACTTCCGTGGGTAGGTTGGAAAGTTAACATAGCAATGGACTTTAGCGCTGAGGATGTGAATGGGTTTTATGATTTTGATTTGGTTAGAGTTGGAATGAAAGAAAAAAGGGGGGTGGAGAAGCTGTCCTTAAACTTCTAGTCTGTGTCTAGGAAATCCTGATTGAATTGATGAGATCAGATGAGAATGCACCTTCTCACACACAGAGATCAAAACCTGGGCGATATCAATACAAATACACTCATTTTTTGTTCTTCCCAATAAACTGAATTACAGACTAATTCTAAGGAGAGTCTCCTGAAAAAATTCTTTTATAGACCTCTTTGTGATGATATTTAACATATCATCAAATGTTAAAATATCCTAGAGTTCGTCACAGGGCCCTTGTCTGTGCTTCTCCATGAAAACCATGGGGGAGACTGGAAGATAAATGGGTGTTTCATGAGAAGAAATCTTTGGTCCATGGTGTTTAAACTCCATGGGTAGTGCTCTGCCAGAACAGCTCTGCTGAAATCTGTTCCCAGAAAAACTGTTTAAGCACAATCACTCCTGGGTTCTGCAAACTCTGAAATGCATCTCATCCAAAATAAAGGCAGACGCCTGGTTCTCACAGCTTTCCCAATCCACCCTACAGAACATTAGCCAATAGCACTCTCTACCCTAGATATGTCTTTTGTGAATTGCTTACGACTAATGAGCAGATAGAGAGCTATTGCACCATTGCTAATCTGTCCCTGAAATTGTATATAAAGGCCTGGTAAACAACTCTGACTGAATTTGAACAAGCAACTACCCCTGAAAAAAAGGCCATAACTCATCTTTCAAATCCCCTATGCCCACACACTTAAACATGTAGTTCATGAAATAGAGAGCTAATGTTGTACTCTGGTTCCATAGACCTGTCTCCTCATAGCACTTTCATTTTATGTAAAGTAGTGTTTCCCATTAAATAGAATAATTAAGAATCATTCAGCAGTACAGAAAATGATACGTAAGGTGTGCGGCTAAGGTACTAAATAAATGATGGAATATGTTAAAAGATAAAGCAGCCATGCCCATTTTATTGTGTTTCATGTGAGACACGCCTGTATGTTTCACCATGTTTTTCACACTATTTTTTAAAATAATTAAATCTTGCCCCCTTTATAATGTTAGCTTGAATTCCCATGGCTGTTTACTGCATGCACATACTGACATCCAGGTATCTATCAATTGCTGAAAACTTTAAGTCTTAAGAAACGTGAGTTTCAATCATGGAATTTAGCTCCTAAAAGCATAAGGCATTTCTTACTATATATTTTAATTTTTTTTTGACAGGCAGAGTGGACAGTGAGAAAGAGAGACAGAGAGAAAGGTCTTCCTTTGCCGTTGGTTCACCCTCCAATGGCTGCCGTGGCTGGCGCACTGCAGCTGGTGCACTGCGCTGATCTGATGGCAGGAGCCAAGTGCTTATCCTGGTCTCCCAAATGATTTCTGAATATGCATCCTTATCATTTTCTGTTCCACGAAATAACTGATAAATTCATGAGTACTATAATTAGATGGGTCTTGAGATACTTTTTCAAATATTTTAAGAAAGATATTAAAATAATTGAATTTCTTTTGATTCATTGGGAATATATTGCATGTGACTTCCCAAACCTGGTATCATTAATCATTTCCTAAAATCAAATTATAAAAGAAAAGAAATTCCAAGTGGGCTGCTTATTATAAAATAGTGCATGCATGAATCCTAGAAAAGTACAAAGATAGCTGTGGAATGTGGGAGGGATATTCTGTACATTGTAAATAAGAAAATTGGGTCTTTATCTACATTTTTCATTCATTTCTTCTGGTATGATTCTGGGATTGGGGAAATACACTTGCTATTACAACATTTCATATCCCAGCATATTAACCACTTTTGACAAAGGTTTGCATCATGTTTTAATGAAACTAGGAAAGATATGTCCCAAATGATGCTATAATCTATGTATTATTTGTAGAAGTATGTGTAGATAGACAATTCTCTTATAAAGCATTTTCACCTTTGTTGAAATAATTTTAAAAGATTAGACTTTGGGGCCAGCATTGTGGAGGAGCAGGTAAATCCCATATGGCAGGGTTGATCTCCCAGCTGATCCACTTCCAATCTAGCTCCCTGCTAATGACCCTGGGAAATGACCCAAGGGTTTGGCCTTCTGAGCTCTTATGGGATACCCGGATGAAGCTTCTGTCTCATGGCTCATGACTTCGGCTAGGCTTAGCCCTGGGCTGTTGAGACCATTTAGGGAGTGAACCAACAGATAGAAGATTCTCATTCATTCATTCTCTCTCCCTCCCTTCCCTCTCTTAAGCTCTGACTTTCAAATAAATCTATTTTTAAAAATAAGATTAGACTTCAAGTTCAATGACTTAAACTGTTGGCAATGGAGACTCATTTTGAGATTTTCTTGATTTGACTTCTGCTCTCTTTCAGCTATAATAAAGTCTCTAGAACTAAAAGTCAACCTCATCTTGTTTTAATTGCACTTGTGGAACTCTGCTGCTTCATTCAATTCCTTGGCCAACAATCTTCTGTATTTTATCTCAGAACCCCCTCCTCTTTACACATATTCCTTCCCCACTTAAGTTCATATATTCCCCCAGCTAAAGTCAATTAAAATGCAGTAAGTATTGGATTTGAACTGATTTACTAACTTGATGTGTGCCAGGAGATATTTAACATCACAGGATAAATGTGGTAAATGTTTTTGCATTGATTTTTTTTTCTCATGTTCAGTAATTATAAACATCCCTTTGTATTAAAGTGAAGAAGGATACCTTAGAGAGTAAAATACAACATTTGCATAATTTTAGGATAAAACAAGAGACCTTAAACAAATTTCTACAAAGACATATTTACCATTTTCTGCCACGGAGAAAACTTGGTGGAAAAGTTTGCTAACTAGTAGGCTTACTGTTTTATCACATGAGCATTCATACTTGAGCAGTATATGCTAGCAATTTAAATGTTTTTGTTATAGACTCAGAATTCAAAGTAAAAAGGGACATAGAAGATAAAGAGACTTCTCTGCAAGTTTTCAGGAAGCACTGAAAACGAGTAGTTTTTGTTGTTGTTTAATGCAGGTCACACAACTAGGCAGCTGCAGTAATATTAAGAATCATAAACCTCACTCAAATTCTTCCAACTACACCATAATATTTTGTGGAAATATTTGCTGTTTCTTGGTTTTGCTGCAGAAATCTATTAAAATTGTCAGTGATAAAACCTGAAATTGTTGTTAATACTTCTGCACTGGAACCTGATTCTAAGAACCTTTGTGTATAGAATTTGAGTTGACAGATGCTTTATAAACCCCAATGAGATATCTTCTAAATGCCAAATGGCCTAATTATAGAATATTCTTATTTATAAAGTGTTTACTATTTCAACAGAGGAAGATAATGTTAGTGAAGAGGTCAAATGCATTACTCTTTTAAAAGACAAACAATCACAAACATTTTTCCATTAAGGCAATATGCCCTTCGTAACCTTGGAGGCTGACAATGTGTTCTAGCTTTCCTGAGGCGCATCCTTATTTGATAAGGGGCAACCCCATCTCAGAGGGCCAAGTGTCACAGTGACCGAAAGCACTGCCGTTTCTTCCCAGTAGCCAAGATCATCTTGTGTTGTTTATTGCTCTTTCCTTCAGCATTTATCCTGTAAATCCTGCTGGTAGTTACCAGAATTCAGTTCCCCATAAATCACCTTCTTTACTGCCCTGCTACTATATGAGAAAATAGGGAAGAGTCAATGTAGCAAATAATCGCTTCTCCAGGGCTTGGGTTTCCCAATATAATAGTTTCATGGTATGGTCTGAAACTGGGTCAAACGACATTGATGACTCCTCCACAAATACCATTTTCTGCTTTCAATATTGAATAGTTTGCCTTGAAGCTAATTGATGTTCAATGATGGTATGTTTAAATGATTGCAATTGCTTTGACTTGAAAAGTTCAGAAAGTTATTACTTCTTGCAAGTTGCTGCTCTATCAGTCTGGTGGTTTGACCCCCCTCCCCCACCCCAAGTTGAAGTAAACACACTTTCAGAAATAATGGGGGGAAATGTCTGGGATGTTATTGTTTTGGACTAGAAGTCATTACAGTAAAACAGACACTTTTGTTCAGGAGGAAAACTATAATGCAGGCAATTCTGGGTTATTTTATAGTGTTTTAAATGTCATGCTCATTGAAGGACCTTTGACTTTACTCTTAAGATTAGAGGAAAGCCAAATGATAATACCCTCTGGTTGGTTTCATAAAGATACACCTGGTGACAGGAAAAAGGTGAAGAGCCAGCAAAAGGTCAGGAATGCAACTGAGCAATGACAGTAATCCAGATAAGAAATAATGATATTCATTCAGCAAACATGTTAGCCTCTACTACATATCAGATCTATTTTGGCCTTATAAGATAAGTTGATCTGATGTTTGTCTTCTTTTTGTTTACATTCTATTATTGAAAATGTTAGTATAAATAGTAAATGTTAGGAAGAAAATAAATAGGACAAAGGTATATCGGTTGAACATATTCCACATAACAGGATGAACAAGGCAGTCCCCCAGAAGTTGCTTTTTGAACTAATGTGATGAAGATCTAAACACAACCAAAGAAGAATTCATTTAGAGGAACAAGGAGCAGCTTCTCTCAGCCAAGAATTCAGAAAGAACCCAGGCAGTTGAATTTACACACACACACACACACACACACACACAAATAATAATAAAAGAGGAGTGCAAAACAGGAGGTGAATCATTTAATGTCTTATAGGGCATGGCAAAGATTTCAGATTTACTCCATAAAAATAGGTGGTAATTAAAAGGATAATTGCAAGGGAGCACCAAGGTTAGATTTATCTGTTAAGAGGATCTTCTTTCCTGTTATATAAAGAATGGTTGGTGGGAGAGAGATGGAAAAGAAGAAGTGGGGTAGGAAGTAAACAATGTAATGATCTGAAATAAGATATAAAATGGACTTGAAATCATATCCATTAATATTACATCTGGTTGGTAAATTGCTGATAATTCAGAATTTTATGGTTAGATAAAGGGAGTGACTGTAGGTTTCGGACTTCAGGAACCGAGAATGTTTGTAGAGAGGAAAGGGAATGGTAAGGGCATGGTTAAGATTATGTTTTGAACCCACTAAACTTCAGATATCTAAATACTTCCACAGAAAGGAAAACCATTATCACCGATCTTGCGGAGAAAAACCAAGGGGCCAAGAGATACTTCCCAAACTCTTGAGTTAGAAAAACCTAAGAGAAGCTCATGCCAAAATCATTCTGTCTTCTCTGTACAGTACGAAAAAAAAAAAAAAAAAGGTTCACTTTGGCTATTTATACACCATTTATAAAGGAACATCTGAGACTTTAGGAATACCAATATGGATGTGAAAGGTTTTCCTTTCTTTCATAATTGTGACTTACTTTACAATGTTATGTTGTCATAACAGAAATTTCATCAATACCATCAGAATTTATATATTCAGTGTTTTCCCTTCAAAGAAACCCCTATAGGAGCAGGCTACATGCATTTCTTCAGAACTGCTAGCTTCATTGACAGCATTTCTGGAAACTTCTTTTGGAATTACTTCTGAGGCTTATAGGATATTTTTCAATGATGACAAGTCTTCTTTAAAGATTAATGATTGTTCAGTAACAAACAAGTTTGTAATAAGAAAAATATGCTGTATAAATTAGGGATCAAAATCAGATAAAAGTTATAAAGGAACTCTAAATTGAGGAATCATCTTTCCATATGGCCGTAAAGGCAATTCAAAAGAATTATAGAATAATTTAAATTAATTGTAGCCTTTCTATTGACTCTTAATTTCTAGAGAATAATTTGCCATTTTATTAAAATTTTAATACTTTGAATCACATGAATCACTTTAGCAAATATTTATTTGAATCAATGACTATGAAATTCTTAACCCACATTCCACATGTTAGCCTCCTTGTATTTCAAAGATTTTCCATTTAAATTTAAGTTTATGTGAAATGGAGAAAGGAAAGTAATCCTTCAGCCTCACAGGTTAAGTTCTGTTATCCAATGGAATAAACAATATAGCCTTGAATGCCCCTGTGTAAGTCTGCTTTGCTGTACTTCTAAGTGCTTGTTAGTCATGTTGTTAGGAAGGTTGACAGACACTGTGTACATTTCATGAGTTACACCCATTTGTGGAGACATTGACCTTTACACCAGACATTTTAAGGTATAGAGCTAGCCCTACACTACCCGAGTCCTTTTTCCAGAACCAAGAGACTACCAGTAATTGTGTACATTTCTGTATGGACTACAATTAACAATTAACCTCATTACTACCAAAAGTAACCATGAATAGGACATGTTAACATTCAAAGGAATGCTCCTAGGCCAAGGACTTCTAAGTGATCCAATGCACAAGGTACCTGCCCACCACCAAGAAGTCTGTGATGTGTAAAGAGAAGCAGATTGCTAGATTGTAGCTTTCAAAGCCAACATATCCAGTGTAATTTCCTGCTCTATCATGACGTTTGCAAAAGATTTCTTGTCTAAAAAGGAGTTACTTTAGTTTCATGGGTCTACTTATGTTTATTTCAACTTTTCTATTACTGTGGTTTTCAAATGTCCCTCAACTTTGGTTTCTGTTTCTCTTTCACTAGACTATGAAGGGCATCAGGACAGTATTAGTTACATTTATGATCTCAATGAATGACACACAGGAAATATGTCATGAACATAGTCTTTCTATAGGAAGAAAAGAGGCAATGAAGAATTTAGTACGCTTTAGAAGAAAAAGTTTTGGGGCTGACACAGTGGTATAGGAAGAAAGCTGCTTCCTGCAGTGTCGGAAGCCCATATGGGTGCTGATTGGAGTCCTGGCTGCTCCACTTCCTATCCAGCTCCCTAATGCACCTGGGAAAGCAGTGGAAGATGGCCCAAGTGCATCTGCTCCTGAACCCACGTGGGAGACCCAGATGAAGCTCCTGGCTCCTGGCTTTGGCCTGGCTCAGCCCTGGTAATTACAGCCATTTGGGGAGTGAATCAGCAGATAGTTCTCCCTTTCTCCCTATCTCTTGCCCTTTCAAATAAATTAAAAAAAAAAAACAGTTTTAAGTCAACTAGATATTCTGAGGAATAAGTATTTTCTTTAGTTGGGTATTAATTTCCTCAACTAGAAAATTTCCTCAACTAGAAAATTGAGATAAAATTTGTAACAATCTGAAGTGATGCTATAAGAAATAACACATTATAAAGGTGTTAGTAGAATATACAGTGCTACATACTGTAAATAGTTCTGTATACTATTTAGCTCTACTATCTTAAAGGGATGCCATGATTCCATTTGAGGATCTGATGGAAATGTATCATTTCCTCAAATTGTTTCATGGCTTGAACAAACTTTTCAAATCTATGCTTGTTCTCCATCATAGAAACCACTCAAGGACACTGGTCACATTTTACCCAGCTATGAAACATGGCCCAATAAAGTGAAATCAACTTATTTTGTAGGGATGAATAATATTTTTAATGAAAAAGAAAAGAATAAAACAGTCATTGAATGTATTTTTCATATAACTTAATTAGGCTAAATAAAGTTAAGCAGTTCATAAAACTTTGTTCAGATGTGTCTATGCATGTGCGTGTGATGTACCTGTGTGTTGGTTATGTCATTTGCCTTTATCAAGATGGGTCACACTTGAGCATTCTTCATGCTCTAATGCCTAATCATTCTGTTAGTCTATCCTGAGTTTCTCGTTTTCTTGATTCTCTGCCCTCTGTGCCTCTAGTTGTACCATATTTACCCACTTTTTCCAAGCATCTGAACACAGCAGCCACATTGACCCATACCCAAGACCATAGGGTCACAATCACTAAACACTGGATAGCATATCCAAGTTTCACACTAATCACTATGTATGGACCCCACCAGTAATGTAAATATCATGTTCAGAAGATATGTGCATCCAAATTTCAGGTGTGCCATATGGATGGCTTATGATTCCAGAGTTTCTTAGGCTAGGACCCGGAAGCATGTTAAGTGTGAAATAGGAATAGCAAAGTATTTCTAAGAGTTACATTTATCTGGATGACATCCAGATGACCAGTTCTGGGCCAAAATAGTATTACAGCATGGTGCTTTGCAGTGAAATTGTAATTAATATATATTCCAAATTTTTGTAATGAAACTGCATTAAGGCCATTTATCCTTTTTCATACCTGGAAATGAGAATTAAGATATGAGTCCAATATAAGTCAACTGACTCCCTTTAAGACACAATTCCATACCTAAATTTAGAATATGTACTAGTTGAATTTTAGATACCAAATAAGGTGTTCACTAAATCCTAGCCAAAAATACCCTGTAGATGAAGTTGCCACTAAACTCTCTAGGCCCATGGTCATTAATCTAATTGTCTTTTTCCTGAAATAATGTATCTTCTAAAAGGATAGTTTCTTGCTGAGTCTCAAAACTGAATTACAGCTCCAGTAATTTTATGGCCCCCCGTTATACATGTTTTATTTATTATAGAAGTTTCTCAATTACTAATCTAATTAACATTTAGGGTATTTTTAGAGACTGTCATTGTTTCATGGGAAAAAGACATAAAATTATTTTAGGAAAAAATACAAGCTTTCACTGTCTTCATCCCGGTGTATATTTTTCCTAATTATTCCATTAGCAATTGATTCACATTTAACTAGAAAAGGCTTTGTCAGTTACAGTTTAATTTAGTGTAAATTAACTGTATTTGGCAACATTTTCCCATAATTTAGCCTAGACACATTAGTTTAAGAAAAACCCATAACCAAAGTATTTTCTTTTTGATGTTATGTGTGTTTACATTAGAGTTTTTTTAAGAAGATTTGCCATAACGATTCCCACACATGAAATTCATTATTTGTTTCATTTCTCCTCCAAGGAATGTTTGGAAGTTTTCTTGAATCCATTCCTCACGAGTAGACTTATCTTAAATGTTTGTTGGATGATTCAATGGAGAATGAAAATTGTTATGTTACAAAGCAGACACAGGAATAACTTTTTACTCTAACAGTATCAGAGCATATCAACCAAGGAAGCATGGGTGTTCCATGGTACTAAGCATTTGTAACATACTTCAAAACATAACTATCTCAGATTTTTAACTTCACATATAGTACATGAATAGTTAAAGTGAAGCAGCTAGTTTGTCCTGCAGGAATTTAGGGCACAATAAAACCAACTGCTGGCATAATAAATAGTGTTTTGTGCATGCAAATTTAGAAAACACAATTTAGAGGCATGAAATAGAATTTGTAACAATGGCAACAGAAAGGAAACAAGCAGACTGTAGTCACCTGATATGGTTCCTTAAAGAGCATTAGCCCGGCAGCCAGGAAGCCCTAATTTTATTTTTCTTATTGCCATGACTATTCTTGTCTTGTAATCTTCTGAAAACTGAACATCTAATTATGAACTTGTAAGACAGAAACTAAAGCAAGAGTCATAGCGTCCTCTTTAAGGCAATGTGTGGGAAAGAGGCTGAAAATAATTTGTTTTGAAAATAAGATATTCAGGTGGTTACTTAATCTACAAGGTAATATTTGTGCACTATATGTGCCCATCTTGTATCTTTAACATTAATCTTTTCTGTCCAATAACACAAAAAAATGGCCGTATTTCCTCAAATGAGATTTTTGAGAATAATTTTACATAGACAGGCAAATCTATTAGTTATGAAAAGTAAAAATCTCACATAATACTTTAAAATGTGGTATTATTAGTTTTTCATTTGAATGCTGCATTTCATTCTAATTAGCAAAAATCACTCTCAATAACATTCAGCCATTTTCATTCATTTTCAATTCATAATGTTTAGCTCAAAAATATAATTTGGAGTCCAGAGTAAATACATTTATCTTGCCCATCATCATGTATGTAGGACAGCATTTTCATGGAGTAGAAGTTCAATTAATTCATTTTGCCCTACTGGAAGAAACAAAGCTAAACCACATTAAGCTGATGATGCTAAAATTGTTTATGGTTTTAATACAAATGAACAAAACTTCCTATTTGCTGTTTCTTCCTAGAATGCCCTAATACCAAGGAATTTACATTTCTTGGGATCACTAAGTAAATTTCTATCAATTTGTTGCCCAAGAATTTGTAAAAAAAAAAAAAATGATTTTAAGAACTAGACATTCTCTCCAATGACAAGAAGTGTAAGAACTGATATGATAAATCATAATAGGTTAATCCAAATAAGTTTGATATCATACAGCAAGTAAAAACTCTGGCATGTCTGGATCCTGAACAAACACAGACTCATCTTGAACAACACAGAAAGTGATGTGTTTAAGTGATAGACTTACTTGTACTGAGCCTTCCCACTTGGGGCCTCTCTCCTATGCTGCCAACTTATGCCATAGCCCTTCATGTGTGTTTGGGTTGAATACATTGGAGAAGGAAGTGCTATGTTTTTTAGTGCACTCTGGGGATGACACACCTGACTGGACTCTTTAACTCAGGGAACCCAAATACCAATCAAAACATTCTGAATTCAATGGTAAATGTTCAAGTTATCATGGGGGCAAAATGAACAATATTGACAATGAAACTTTTCCTTAAGATATTTTCCGTTTTGATCTCTGCTCATTAAAAACATTATGAATAAAATAGCTGACAGGAAATGATCATTTTTTTCAATGAAAAAAATAAATTCTGCTGTCACCAAGTACAAATAGTTCAAAATTGGCAGGCAGTTATTAATAGAAAAACATTCAAAAACTAGAAAAAACTATTCTGAGATTGAATAAAAGGAATTACAAAACACTGGCCTGTGCAAGAAGAAAACAAAATTAAAGGAGCAAATTGCAGTGTCTCCTTTTACAACTGCCATTGACTGATAAAGGGAGAAAGTTGAGGAGTACTATGAATGGGGTTCCTTCCTTTATTTAATCTTCATGAAAGAATCAAACTACTCCTGATACTTCTGTGAAAAATGACATCCAACCATGTGAAAAAAAAATGAAAGGATGTCTTTTTTTAAGAATGAAACTAGTCCTATTTTTCAAGAGCTCTTTTTTTTTTTATTAATTCATTGTGCCTCAACCAAATTATGGTGGTAGGCCTTACAAAATGTTGTAATACTTGTGGTATAAGATCGTAAGAAAAAAATGCCACTTACTCAAAAATAAATAATCCTCCCCTTAAGCGAATGGTTTATTACCATGTTATATTGGATTTTCACAGCTAGAACTGATATATCTCAGTTTCCCTTAAGTCAGCATGTGTTAAACTGCTCTACAGGAATGGTTTAATTAATAAGACAAACTTCAAAGTTCAGAGATGGATGAAGACTAATATATTTGCATTCATAAGATTCTCTTAAGAGAGGAACATGATGCAACTTCAGAACAGATATGCTGGATATTCTATGGGTGAATTGAAAGTTTTACCCAACATTTACTTACCCTATGATTATTAGGCAATTTACTTAATTATGAAGAATTAAATGAATATTTATAGTCTCATGATTTCTGTTAATAAGTAAATGAATAAGTAAATAAATAAAAATATATCCTAACTCCTCACCATATTTAGAGGGTTATAACAGAATCATGGAACTTACAAGGAAACAACATATTCTCTTAGGCTTTAAAACAACTCTTCCTTTTCCTTACATTCACATTCACACACATATGCACAGTCTTTAGACCTCTTTCCTTTATATCTACACATTTGTGGTTGGACCAAACTATGCCCTTTGCTACCAAAGCATTAAAAATTCTACTCTGGAGAATTGTTAATTTCAAACAATGAAATATTTATTTAGTGCCCTCAGTCAGTTCTAGAGGAGAATCAAGGAAGCACAAAATAGAACTAAAGACATAAAGGTTTTTTAATCATGTTTGGGAGAAATACCACACATTCATTGTCAAAGGTATATTTGAGTAATAAAATAGATAAGGCAATGGAATATCAAAAAATCTAAAGAGAGAAAACAGATGTGAGTATAAAACCTGACCTGAACACTACTTAGCAAGCATTTAACTTTTTGTACTCTATTTTTCTCATACATGAAATGAGGATACTAGTACTTACATATAATGTTTATTGTGAAAATTGAGAACAACGTATGCTAAATTCCTAGCAATGGACCAAGGACATACTCTAGAATCAGCAAATAAGTGTTTATTCCATTAATGTTTCTTCATGCCATTAAATGTTCTAATCATGTTA
Organism: Sylvilagus floridanus; assembly: GCA_949820135.1. Classification (NCBI taxonomy): domain Eukaryota; kingdom Metazoa; phylum Chordata; class Mammalia; order Lagomorpha; family Leporidae; genus Sylvilagus; species Sylvilagus floridanus. Next base: position 26,935,117 of record OX463236.1, on the reverse strand, counting down.
TTGTGATCTGCCTTTCCTTCCCTAACCTCTCTCAGCTTTGTACTTCTTTCACGTCTGTTATTATCACCCTACTGTGATTATTTCGGGCTCTGCTATTAGCCAGTGAAGGCATGTGTCATGGTTTACTCTAGTCTGTAACTTCCAGAGCAAGGCTCCTCCAGTGTTACTCACCTAGTGATCATTTTACTGTGAACATTCCATTCTGGCTGAGGGTCCAAGTGGGAAGCCAACAATCAATATGATTCTGGTTGCTTTGACCCCATTTGCAATACCAAGGCCCTACAGCACCCAGCACATGTGTGAGAAGTTACCCAGAAAAATTACGAAATTCTTGAAGAATTACAAAAATAGGAATGATCAGAGTGGAAGAAAAGCAAAGCTAAATTAGTAGATGATTTTGAGCCAAATTGTGGATGGAGCAAAACAAAAGGAATGGTCAAGGATTAGTACAAGCGGGGTGACTAAAAGATAAGATTTGGATTAGGTTAAAAGTAAGTTTGAAAATGTTGACTGATGCAAATATTTTTCTGACAGCGACAAAATGGGAAAAGTCTTTAAACAGAATCTGTGACATGGACCTTATGTATATTTAGAAAATTTATTCTGGATAGAAGTGTATAAAATGATACTGAAAAAAATGTTAGTGTGTGGTTGAACAATGTCTTAGCTTTAACTTATAAGTGCATATTCAATTGAACTTAAGCTATCCTTCTATCTCCTTCCCTTTGCTATGTTAAATCATATTAGCTAAACCTGAAAACAAGTAAACAGGAGTACCAGTATATTGTGCATCTCAAGATAAATTTGGGAGAGGGAGATGGAAGAAGAGTGGGGGTGCAGGTGGAAGGTCATGTAGAGTGAGAAGAATCACTATGTTCCTAAAGTTGTGTTTAGGAAATGCATGAAGACGTATACCATAAATAAAAGGTTTCTGGGTAAAGGTAAATAAATAACTAAGCCTATTAGCTAAAAATCTGCTCACAAATCCTTCTATGAATAAAATGCATTAATGTGGTACAACTTGCCTAATTTAGTCATCCCCAAGTTTTGAAATAGTATTTATTTGAAATGGAAAGTGAAAGAGAGAGGAGAGAGAGAATGATAATCTTCTATGCACTGGTTCACTCCCCAAATGGCCACAGCAGGCAGGTCGTAGGCAGAATGAAGCCAGAATCCAGGAATTCCATACTTGGTTCCAACATGGGTTGCAGGGATCCAAGTACTGTGGCCATCTGCTGCTGCCTTCCATTAGCACATTAGCAGGGATCAAAAGTGAAATAGCCAGGACTCACATCAGTGGTCTGCTACAGGATGCTGGTGCCACAAGCTTACCCCACTGTACCACAGTGGTGGTCCCTTATCTCATCTCCAGCAACTTTATTTATTGTAGTCTATTGGTAGACTCATATTTAACACATTTGTCATTAATTCTATAACTGTTAATAGTGCAATTGTATAGTTAATGCATGAAATTCTTAACAATCCATCATGCAATGGGGGTATAAAAAGCTAATCAGGTAACTTCCAAAACAAAAATATAAAAATAGACTACAGCATTGTCTAATAATATATGTACTGCTATAGGGAGAAAACAGTCCTATTTTTAGAAAGCAGTTTTGATTATATTGTTAAGGAATTGACACAAGTTCTGATCATAAATTTATGAAGCTCACAGCTATGAAAATAAGTCACTAATGTGTACCTCAAAGTATCTAATTACAATTTTGCCTATTATGTGATTCACTTCCAAGAGAGACAGAATGAGACTTGGCCCATATCGCATAGTATTAACATCTAACTGTAGTATATAGCTACCATAAAATTAACTGAGGTGTAACCCTCGTAAGCAATGTCTAAGATCAAGTGATTTAGTGCATTGCATCACTTGGAACCAATGAAGCAGAAGTAGTAATTGGCAAAAAATTTTGAAAACATAGTAAAATAGTAAAGCAAGGTAACTGGCCTTAACAGAAAAATGTAATGACATCATTAAAGATGTATGCAGTCTCCACACTAATTTTCACAACTCTGGATATTTCTCTAAGCTTCACAAAAATATATCATCTACTATTATGAAGCCTTAACTCTAATTCAAATATAAAATTAGAATATTTTTGGATATTTAATTTTCATACTTATGTTGCATTGTTCCATATGCAGTATCAATTATTTCAATTGAATTTTTGCCCTTCCTTTTCCAGTCTGAGATATAGTAATTCATTTAGCTTATGCAGAAAATGGCAAGGGAAAGTTTCTTTAATCCATTCTATATGTGTGGGAGAAAGTTTTATTTCACTTGTTGAGAACTTAAATGACAGAGAAACTCAAATGGTTATTGAACTAAGGGCCATTCAAAAACATACCTAAGCTTTTTGAACTGTGAAGTTAGACTGGAGGTTCATAAGAATAACTATCTTTTGAGAAAGCTGAGGGAACTGTAGATATCTCAGATAAGAACAAAGGAAACCTAAAAAACCCTTGGATTCATTCATGATATAGATTTTATAGTTTACTTTCACTGAACAGGATAAATCATATATATTTTGTCCTTACTTTGAAAAAATGAAATTTCAAAGTGCCTTCCTAAAATTGCTTGGAGAGAATGTAATCTTAGAATTGTAGGTAAGGACATATGAAAGAGCAATGGTATGCCCTAAATGTTGAGACATGTTACAATAGAAAACAAGGGCTTATTCTCGATTATCCTAACACTGTATATACTTCCTGCAGCTTTTGTAAATTTAAGATCACTATTAAGAATGTGTAGTATTAATATTTAATCATTTACTTTCCTTGCATTTTCTGTTTTATTGCTTCATAAATAAATAGTTTGTAAGTTTGCCTGGTCCTGTTTTGTTTCTACATAGAAAAGCAGGCTCTAAGAAGAACAAGTTAATATTCTAGAGACACAGTAAAAATATTTCTTGAAAACATACTTTGTCATTAAGCATTATATTGGGAAATACATAAAAGGCATAGCCTCTTTTTTTGTCAAGTATGTAATGATCCTTTGAGATGTAGCAATGATTCATAAAATAAATGCCAATTATCATTGTATAACTCAGCATGTGTATTTCTAATGAAGCAAGAATTACAGTGATCATAAATTAACCCTAACAAACAGGGGAGGGGGTGGCTGGCACTGTGGTATAGCAGGTAAATCTGCCACCTGCAGTGCCATTATCCCATATGGGCACCAGTTCAAGTTTCAGCTATTCAACTTCTGATCCACCTCTCTGCTATAGCCTGCAAAAGCAGCAGAAGATGGCCCGAGTCCTTGGGCCCCTGCACCCACCTAGGAGACCAGGACTGTCTTCTGACTTCGGATTGGCCCGGCTCCAGCCATTGCAGCCATTTGGGGAGTGAACCAGTGGATTGAACCCTCCCCCCCCACTGCCATCTCCAATTCTGCATCTCTGTAACCCTACCTTTCAAATAAATAAATAAATCTTTAAAAAATTACAGTGATCACATAGATCATGTGGTATACATATATGTATATGAAAGTGCCACATATCAGCACAATGCCACAGTAGTAATAAAAATGACACATCTCTAGATGAATCCATAATTAGTGGCACCAATCTTTTGAAATATTGAAATTTACTTGAAAATAAGTGTTACAGTGTTCTGCATTACATATCAAAATGCAATTCTGTACAAGATTCAAATCTGTCAAACTTTGAGACCATGGGTAAAGCATTGCTTTTCTCATTGCTAGGATTTCCTCTTTATTTTTAAAAGAGAGATTATAGTTTCTATCCTACACAACTCATTATATTTGGAAGGTCAAGGGAAACCCCAAATCATATACTTTCAAAAGTGTAACATACTAAATAAATATGCTGATTCAAGAAATCCCTTCAGAAAACTCTATGCCTGTTTTCTCACGATCTCTGACTTCCCATCTGGTGTTATGGTGAACACTAGAGTCTCAATCTCTATTTGTAAAATATTTATGCAGAGTTGGTCAACATCTCTCATTTGTGCATAGTCAAATTTCATCACATGCCACAGTATTATCATATTTCAGTGTAACTTCAAATGAGTACTTAGTACAGCAGGAATCTGGATGGATCTGGAAATCGAATTTGCTGTTTTCACAAACCTTAAACATCTGTTATGTGTCCAGCTTTGTGCTTTTCAGAATACAAAAAATAAAGATAGATCCTGGCCATTAAGAGCTTTTCTAAAGAGAAAGGCAAATGAGCATACAGTATCCTACTTTCAATATTATTTAAAAGCATATAGATGTTAAACATTTATTCATTTTAATAGACTAGTTTACTTAAATGATTAGCATGATTCTTAAAATGTTATATTTCATGGTTCCATTCAAATTGTGCATTGACATCAATTTCTCTAATAAATGTCTATTTGAAAAGTTCTTATTAAATGCTGTACACTATAGTTTTTCAGTTCTAAAGAATTTTGATTTAATTCATTTGTCCATGTCCTTGTAGCAAATTTGTAACTTCTCGATGAGCTTGCCCCTTGAATTAAAATGATGTGTTTTGCTTTATATTACACTTAAAGAAATGGCCCAAATAGTCTAATCAAGTTCTTCATGCTTATAGAATTGTACATAGGATGTATAATGAATTACATATCACACAAATGAATTATGTAACCACAGAATATATAAATTCAGATGCATTTTAAAGGTTTACATATCATAATGAAACAATCTATACACTTCTTATAAATATATGAGGAAACACATCTATTTGCTGATACAAAGTAATTACTATTGCCATCACTTTTGCTTGGGAAGCATTATGGAATTCAAAGATCAAACATCAAATAATCTACAATAAATAGTGATTTGAGGAATTAAAGACAAAAATCTCTCATAAGCCAGGAAGTTTGATATAAAGAAATGCATACACTGGTTCCAGGAATCTGGCTCTGAATGAATATAGCAGCAAGTTATAAGCCTAGGAACACCAATGACAAATAGTGTACAAACAAATGGAAAGGTACCAAATATGATTATAATCCATCAATGCAGAAAGAAATGAGCAAAGGTCTAAAATAACACAGACAAGAGGTTTTTATTCAGTCTCCTCTTGTGAGTTGCAGACAATGCACAGAAAACTTAAAGGTGTGAAAATTAAACAAACCAACACACCAATGCTGTTTCCCAAGCACTATGGGGCAAAGCACTGGTTCTCAGAATTGCTGTTTCAGACACTGAGTGGGCAAATCAGTGAAGACAGTCCGTAGTCCAGGGATCAAAAGAACATATGCATTAACAGACACAGATGCAAAGTCAGGTACAATGCTGTCAATCTGCTGTCACTGTCCTACCTGGAAATCTCTCTGAGGTAATCCTAATGTTTGGATGATTATTCCCCCATGTGAGTAAGTCAGGATTTGAGAGGAGATTCAATATTATTGAATGGACTAGGAATGTTCTTTCTCTTGGCACATATCTGTCATAAATAAGAATACATTAATGAAGTAAGAACAAACCATATCCCTAAGTAGAGAAATTCCCTTTCATGTAGATCACTTCTACAAGTTATAGAAGGAGCATATTCTTGAAGCCCAAATGCCCCATTCTTGCCTCCACATAAGGGAAGAGCACCCCAGGAGACTTCTATTTTTAAGTCCATATTTACCTCATTCTCCGCACCATCCTGTCATGCAACTTTTCAGTATTAATCCAATAAATTTTTATTGAGTTTCTGCTTTGTTCCAGGCACTGCCCTTATATGTGCTGATGAAAGCATTTGCTAAAACGAAGTCACAGAACTCAGGGGCTTACGTTCTGGTCAGGAAGTGAAGATAATAAATAATGATGACTAATATGGTGGATGCTAATAGAAGAATGGGCAGAGAAACACATGAGTGATCCATGGTCTCATGGAAGAACTCTCTGATATGTTATCATTTCGGGAAAGGCTTAATGCAACTGAAAGGAACTATAAGCAAATTGGTAGAAATTTTTCATAGCAGAAGAAACAAGTCCAGGGTCCTGGGAGAGGCAACTGTGCAGCCTATGTGAGTATCAGAAAGAAGCCTAAGAGGATTGGGCTGGGCAAGCAAGCAAGGAGAATGGGATGACTGGAGGATGGGCACAAAGAGAGAAGGCAAATGATCTTGTCATCCCTGTGAAGAAGTTTAATTTCCGCTTCACTCAAATATCTAATCAGACATATTTTGGCGAAATCATTCTGCCTGTTGACAAAGAACAAAGTGTCAGGGGCTCAGGTGGAAGATGCAACTTAGGTAGGAAGATATTGCAGCCGGGTACTGTGAGAGCTACAGCCACTGAGAGTCTGGGTTTGCTTGGTGGCTACAGCTGATTGCATTCTGGCAGTATTTGGCACCTGTTAGGTAGGATATGCTGTGTGTGAGAGAGTGATTCTCAAGTTTTCAATGTGGGAAGTGAGAATTCTACCACTGAACCACCAGTGCACCTAATGTGGACAGCTAGAATGGTGGAGTGTTTTGGAACAAACATGTGGAAATTAAGAGTTTTCTTTAGAACATACAAAGTTTGAGATGTTGTTCTATCAGTAAATGAGGATGATAAATAGGCAGTAGGCTATGAATCTAGGTTTCAGGGTAGAATTTGAGACTGAGGTTATACATTTGTCTTTTGCAACAAAATGGGTGCAACTGAAAACCATTATGCTTCTTGAAATAAGCCAGTCCCCACAAGACAAATGTTTTCCCTGATCTGTGGTAACAGAATACAAAAAAATGTAATTTATATGGGTGAAATTGACATTTTGAGGTTTGATTACTGTTTACAGCCCTTGTCTCTACTGTTGGGGAAGTTTTTTTTTTTTCTTCTTACTATTTGTTGAATTCTAGTGGAGGTTTAAGCTTATGATTGTAAAAGTATGTCACTGTAAAATTTAAAGAAAAAAAGAGAAAGTGAGGAGGAGGGAGGGAGGGTGAGTGTGTGGGCAGGAGGGAGGATAGAGTGGGAAGTGTTCTATGCTCCTAAACCTGTGAATATGAAATAAATCAAACTGGTTCACCTTATATAATTAAAAACTTTAAAAAATACTTAATGAACTCCAACTATCTACAAAATTTAAGAAAATCAATTTTAAAAAATTTCTGGACTCTATAATTCAAATTACTGAGAGGAAATGCATAAATGAATATGTAAAGACATGATTCAACCAAGTCATCAGCATAGACACCATAATAAAAGACATAAGACCAAGTATTCCAAAGGAAAGAAGACCCAGTGCTGACATTTAAGGAAGATAAAAAAATTGAACATAGAGTCTGGGCATTTCTCTCATTAAGGGAGAAGTTCTTGAAAGACAGTAAACTAGTTATCTCACAGTGCTCAGGACTGAACCGTGCTGAGGTATGTTAATTAGCAACTCCCATTAGTAATGATATGGTGAACCCAAGCAGTACTGACCCCAGGAAACTTTGGCCAGTATACATTCACCAACACTCTGGAACTGACCAAGATGCTGTAGTATCCATGGGGCCAGCACTGTGGCGTAGCAGGTAAAGCTGCGCCTGCAGTGCCAGCATCCCATAGGGGCACTGATTCGGCTGCTCCTCTTCCAATCCAGCTCTCTGCAATGGCCTGAGAAAGCAGTAGAAGTTGGCCTAAGTCCTTGAGCCATTGCACCTGCATGGGAAGACCCAGAGATGGCTCCTAGCTCCTGGTTTCGGATCTGCCTAGCTCCAGTTGTTTTGGCCAAACCATTTTTCACTTGGGCCATTTTCCACTGCTTTTCCAGGTGAATTAGCAGTTTGGGGAGTGAACCAGAGATGGAAGACCTCATTTTCTCTTTTCCCTCTCCTTCTCTCTCTCTGTGCAACTCTTTCAAATAAATAAATCTTTAAAAAATATGGTGTAATATCCTTAAAAGAAAATTTGAGATGAAATTGTAGTATATAGACATTGGTTTGAAAGTCAAACTTGCTTGAATTTTCTGTAAAAAGCCTCCTTTTCTCCCCAAAATTTCCCAAATTTTAGATATAAATTTCCATTGCTTTAGTTATAGAAATATCCTGCCATGTTCCAACAATGTTCATTTTCTCAAGCATGAATGATAGAGAAACTTATAGCAGAAAGCTCAGATCTTTTAATTTCATAACTCATTACTAATATTTTAATCTAGGACCTATTAGGAAAACATAGTAAATAAAGCTATTCATATTACAGATAAAATTGGCTTTATTGACTATTAGGAAGTTCCCAAACTGCTGAAAGAGTGGAGATATTTTGTTTTAAAGCTATTGATTCATATAGTTTCCACAATATGGTTTTTCTGGTTTAAGGTTTATTTATTTATTTTAAAGTCAGAGTTAGAAGGAGAGAGAGAGAGAGAGAGAGAGAGAGAGAGAGAGAGAGAGAATGAATCTCCTCCATTCACTGGTTCACTCCCCAAATGGCCTCAATCACCAGAGTTGAGCCAGGCTGAAGTTAGGAGCTTCTTCAGGGTCTCCCAGCTAGGTGGCAGGGGACCAGGGACTTGGACCATTTTCCACTGCTTTCCCAGGTGCATTAGCAGGAAGCTGGATCAGAAGTGGAACAACTGGGGTTCAAACTGGTGCCCTATGGGAAACTACCACTATCAGCACTGGCATAACCGGCTATAGCACAAATACCAGCCCTTCACAGTATGGTTTTCTGGGATAAATGGATAAACCTCATGAGTTTTTTTTTTAGATTAATTAATTAATTAATTAATTTGAAAGGCAGAGCTATAGAGAAAGAGGGCCAAAGAGAGGAGCCCAGAACTCCATCCGGGTCTCCCATGTGGGTAGCAGGGACTCAAGCACTTGGGCCACCCACCACCAGCTGCTTTCTCAGGAGCATGAGCAGGGAGCTGGACCAGAAGCAGAGCAGTCAGGACTTGAACCCATGTTCCCATAGGATGCTGGCACTGTAGGTGGTGGCTTAACCTGCTATGCCACCATGTCAACCTCAAATGAGTTTTAAAATATCTAAGTTAAAGTTTTGCATTTTTATTTGTTGTTGTGTTAATATGAAAATTATTCTTGCCAGGAGCAGACTACAATAAACTTTTAGGAAGAAATTGAAATTAGGTATATGTGCCTGTTAAATGTTTTGAGAGTAGTGCTAACTGCATCTGCTAACTCAATCTGTAAATTAGAAAATCTCTGGTTTAGTGATCACAGCAGCCGTAAGGAGCTGCAGTGTGAAAGAGATTAAATGTATTTCTAGCAACTGCTTCGAAAGCTGTTGGTAGCAAAGGAAATGAACACCTATTATCTTGAGTAATGTTTGAAAAGTTTTTCAAGGTAATATTTTGATCTTTTTTTCATTTGGGTGGCACTAAATCAAATATGGAATAACATGAAACATTGCTCCTGAAAGTATAAGTAATTCTCTGACAATATTTATGTAATGAGTTAATATCCAGGGGCTGGCACTGTGGCATAGTGGGTAAAGCCACCGCCTGCAGTGCTGGCATTCCATATGGGTGTCAGTTTGAGTCCTGGCTGCTCCACTTCCCATCCAGCTCTCTGCTGTGGCCTGGGAAAGCAGTGGAAGATGGCCCAAGTCCTTGGGCCCCTCCACCCGTGTAGGAAAACCCAGAGGAAGCTCCTTGCTCCGGGCTTCAGATTGGTGCAGCTCCAGCCATTGCAGCTGTTTGGGAAGTGAACCAGTGAATGGAAAACCTACCTCCCTCCCTCCCTCCCTCCCTCCCTCCTCCCTCCCTCCTTCCCTCCCTCCTTCCTTCTTTCTGCCTCTCCTTCTCTCTGTAACTCTTTCAAATAAATAAATAAATCTTTTTTAAAAATCACTATCAAAAAAAGAGACAATATCCATTCAATTATTTTTCTGAGATTCTGTTGTATTTATCCAGAACTAATCAAGAATGTTGTGTATGAAATAGCTAAGCAACAGATAGTTGTAGAATTCCAATTTCAGGCCTAGTGATTTTAAAATCAAAACTAGTATATAAAATTATAGGAACACATTACAAAGCCTTGAAATAATGCAAATTTGCAAAAGCACATTAAAAGCAGGTTTATATGAATTTTTTTTCACTTTTTAGGAAGATACACAGAGAAATCAACATTAGCGGTTCCCTCTGGCCAAAAGTAAAATTGCATGTTTTACTTGATGCAGTGCTTTCTAAAACAGCACATTTAGCTGTTTCATGGAGTTAGGATTCTATGTAATACAGAAAAGCAATAGCCATTGTTTGGACTGCGTATTCAATTGCATATATTGGCTTTTATATCTATAAATAGAAAACGTGAGGAAGTAATTTTATATATCTATAATTTAGTTTGTCATCTCATAAGAGAATCAAGAACAAATAGTTCATTTTTCTCCATTTAGCCTAGAAAATGGATTATTAGGTCTTCATTATACAAAGTAGAAACTCCATTTTAAAAATTTTTTATGAAGGAATAACAGAAAGATTAGAATGACAGCTACCCTATGTGGCAAGCAACATGTTCTTTGTATTCATGTATTCAACATGCTGTAGCCTCACAAAATGAAATCATTAGGGTAGCCTCCCAATTCGTGATGTCAGGGCTCCCAACTCGATTTCAGCTTCTTGTCATTACTCGAAGACCTCAATTTCCCTGAAGAATAAATGGATTTTTGTATATTTTCTATAACCTGCCTGGGTCATAACATTGTTTCTATATGTTTAGAGAAGAACAATTCCAGTAAATTTTATTCACAATGCAGCATCTGCTATTAAAGTATCCTAATTTCCTATGTCTAAAAAAAAAGTTGGTGCCTAATCTCATAATTCTGCAATTTGCTATCATTAGACTGTAATTTAAGCAGTATTTATACACACATGCTGAACAGTAGGGAACAAGGGCATATTTCCAGAAAATAAATAATCCTATCTTACATTTGTGTACACCTTGCATCTAAGAAATTGAAAATAGTTAAAGGAAATGATTTTCTAAAGCCAGAGACAACATCCTGTAAATTATAGTTGCTGCTTTCTTTAGTGAGGTGAAGTACACAACATACAGATTCTAGAATAAGAATATGGCCTCCCTGTAGGTCTTTGACAAGTGAGAGAACATTCTCAGCACATCTCTTGCTACTGACAGGTAGTGCTTTTTCCTTTTCACAAAAAGATGAGGAAAAAAAGGTATACGTGGCTAAAATTTCCTACATTGTCTTAGTCATTTCATTTTACTAAATGTAGTAATTCTCCCATGGGGGATAATTTCCAAGATCCCATACAGATGCTAAAACTGAACCATATCTGCTGACCTATAAAGATACATATATGTGTGTGTGTGTACATACATATATGTGTATATATACATATATACACACACATATACACATATATAATTATGATAAACTTAATTTGTAGATTAGTCACAGTAACATATTAACTAACTCAAAATAGAATGATCATACCAATTTACAAATAAAACCTGTAAGTGTACTCTGTTTTGAAAGAGTCAAGGCAAATACTAATATTTTCATAGTGCTGTTGACCACAGGTAACTGAAACCATGGAAAGCAAAACTGCCAATGAATGGAGTCTCCTGTAATATTAGCCATGATGTATTCATTGACCTGCAAATAATAAATGTGATATATAGATTAATCCGTGGAATGCTTGCAATTTCCTACGACTGTGTTTACCATTTCACAGCTGAGGAATTGGAAATGGAGAGATGAGGTAGCTTGTTCCAGATTACACAGTGAAAAGCTGGGGTTCAAATCTTGCTTTGCTGCTTTTACAGGTAGCCTTTGAGCTTAGGACAACTCCATGTTAGACAGCCAACATCTACCTCATTGAATACTGAGAATCTCTTTGTAAAGTGACAAGAATTTTTCATGACTGGCCAGGACTTTCACTGACTTAAGGTGGTTCTCCAATGCTGGCATAAAGAAAGACTTGCAACAATTCTTATTCTGTTACATGCTGAGAGAAATAATTCTACAGGTAACAGCAAAGTTATATGTTTAATTATCCCTTAAACTTTGAATTATCACTATTTCAAGTATTAAAGAAATATTTTTTCCTTTCTCACAGGAAGCATGAATTAAGAGGAGATAGGGCTAATAATATCTGCCTTTCATTTAATTGCTATATCATTAGGATTGTTAACAGAGAACAGGGCTACTGGTTCTGTTAGGAAATTTAGCAAGTAGGTCCAAACAGATTGGTCCATTTGGAGAAGTTACTTTTCAATGCAGAGAACATAGCATTTTAAGCGTGGGCTGACAATATCAAGGAACAACTTGATTCTACAACATATATACAAGCAGAGGAGAAGTATGTATAAGGGTTTGAACTTAGGGAGAAGCAATAAACATTTGGAAGAAAAAGGTTATTTCTTATGAAAATAAAGTACAACCATGTTGACTCATCCTGGTAGTAATGAAAGCTAAATTTGAGAACATATTTATCAAAATGAGCTCATTTAGTTCTTCTGAAAAACCCACGAGTGCTTCCTTCTTTGCAGATGAAGAAATCGGAATTTGAAAATAGTTTAAAAGTAGTTGTCAAAGTTACTTGCAAACTGTAGACCCAAAAATGAAATGCAGAAAATTCGCTATCATAGCCCATATTTGCAAACACTTCCCTCTCTGAATTCATCACATGGAATGCAAGTATAATAAGTGGAAAAGCTTAGCAGTATACATGACCTCTTAACAATACAGCCACTTTTGCATCTGTTAAGTAAGTACAAACCTGACATGGAACCAGAGCCTTATCTTGTTTACAGAATGCGTCAAGTTTAAAATTGGATAGGTAGGTAAACAAAGATTTCAAATCTGAGCATTTGGAAAGTATTTTTCAGTATAAGAAAAGCTAATTTTGTTGAGTACATAAAATATATGATCAAGAAGATAATGTCAAAATTTTTAAGTACTGTATAATATCTCCATGATATGATAGGAATTTATAGATTTTCTCATTTTAGACAGTGGGATGTCAATCTAACTGATTGTGTACGAAATTTGGAGCTATAAATTCTAGGTTAATACTCCAAAGAACACTTCAACTCTTTGAGCCTTGGTGGCACAAGGATATTCAACAAGCCACAAATACATATGGTCCTTATCATAATGCCTTAATTCAAAATCTTATACATTTAGGCTAAAAAAGTTGCAGTAAATACATAAAAATTTTGCATTAGGATTGGATAGTACACTATTTGACCACTCCAGGGACTATTATCTACTTACTTGTCATTTCTGCATGTATGTCTCAAATACATTTCAGCCAAATAAAACCAACACTGAACTAACTCCTCCACTCAGTAGGTTCCCAGGCATAGGAATTCATCCCACCATAGACCCTGTACCCAGTACAGGACCCTGGATGTGGTACTCGTGCCTTCCCTCACCTGGCTTGACTCTCCATTCCAGTCTGTTAAATGCATTCTGGTTCACTTCCAGAGCTATCAATTCTTGGTGTACCCACTGCCACCGGCGTGTCTTACCTGACATTTGCAGGAAATCCTGAGAGACTCCTGACATTTCCTCTTGCCCATTTCTTTTCTACTCTCCATTCTGTAGCCAAAGTGAAATTTCAAACTTAAACTGATCATGTTTCCTCCCTACCTAAAACCCTGTGATAGCTTCCACCGGCTTTCAAGTAAAGTCCAAAGTCATGATGGGATTCCCATGACTCTGCGCCTCCCCACAACCCTCCATACCACAGGCTGCTTCCCTGCATTGCTGACCAGGTGTCTGTCATCTCCGAATTGCTGCAGCCCTGCCTCATCACACCTCTTCCTGGTGTCTCAGTCACCTCCTGCTGTCCCTACCTCCTCTTTGCTCAGAGGATTGCTAACAGTCCTCAAAATCTACTTGAGATCATTTCCTTGGCAAGACCTTTTCCATGCCTTGAACCAGGTTAAATTCTCCTGCTAGTAGACTCCTCTTATGTTTACTTTCTTTAACCTTCTGAAAATAATCATGACATTCTTATCTTTCACACACCTGTAGCCTTAGTGTCTAGGGTGGGTCCTGAGCTGTACCCAGCATCTGTTAATGTTTTGATACCCAAATGCTGATTGAAGTGACAGAGAAATGAAGGAAATAACAAAACTGCACATTCAGATAGCGAGGATAGGAATCCATGTGACCTTCACCTGACACAAGTTTGGAGTTCTAAGCACACAGACCGTGAGTGCCACTCCTACTTATTAATTATGCTGGTATATCATATTAAGACTGTGTGCAAAGAAATACCATATTTTCATCAGTTTCTCTTGAGAGTCAGTAAAACGAGAGAACATCAAAAGCATTTCAAAATACTGAAAGAGTAAGATTGTTAAAATGTGAGAGATTGAAAATGCAACAGAGATCATGTATTCCAGAACCTGGTACCTCCTTTAGAACAGAGATCTTGGAACACAAATATTTATTTTGGGATGCATGCATCTTTTATGATACTTATGAATTCTTCAGGTTTTAATCAGACAAATGCTTTCTTTGGAATGTCTTCAATTATTTCAAGTATTTGAACTTCAAAGTATGCCTTTAAATTTTTAAGCTATCCAAATTTAAGAACATATGGTAAGGTTAGCTGCAGGGACAAAATGGTATTTTTTTAGTTTGAAAAATGAAAGTAGAGAATAAAACTGAATTTCTTGGATGAGTGTTAAACTCTGCAAGGACAATTCTTAAAGAATTTCAAAAACATTTAAGCAATGGAATAGGAAGACTTCAAATGATAATATTCATTTGTACAGGACTAGACATGTTTATGGAAAATCGATTCCTGAGACGTGTTCGCTATTGCTAAGCATTTTAAACACAGCCATGACCTTCTGTCCAGAAGCTATAGCCTTGGATCTGAATACAGTGGTTCCTCAGTCTCCTAATTCCTCAGCTTCTAATTCATGAGTTTATCTTTGCATTCATTTATTCACTTGCTTATTCATTTATTATTTAACAAACATAGTGATAAGCAGTTATGTTTTAGAAAAGGGATCTATCCCAATGCCCTAAAAATTTTAAAGAAAACTTATTTGTGGGGTGAGTGTCATTGCAAGATATATGACTGTAAAAACAAACGACAGAGGCCATGGTGCATAACAGTATCACAGAGGTTTACTTGAAAGAAGAACTCAAGTAGCAGCAAAATTCTCATTCGCATTACTGTTGTATAATAAGTGCTCCTCCTTGTTATGAAATATTTATGTTTGTGCTAAAGAGTCTAGAGCATGTTTCTTTGTATTTTAATAATGCTTCATGGGCTATATTTGCTGTGGATGCTATTATTTTTTTGCATAATTAAGTAATGAAGCAATTAGCACAGCAGGCACATGTCAACTAAATTGTGGTTAAAATTTGTGATTAACTAGATTTTTTTGCTGTGTTTGCCAATATTCTCCTTATTACCAAATTAAGCTGTGCTTTTTTCCACTGTGGGATTCAGTCCTCACATATTTGAGGCTTTGCCTTTAAATAATGTAACTAGGTAAGTCTTTGCAAAATGCCTTGACAATGTGAAACTACGCACCATAAAGCTACCTGAAATCTGTGAAGTGAACTACTAAGAACATCGTTCAGGTTAAACAAAAAAAAAAAAAATCAGGAGATAAGCATTGTTTGAGGATACATAAATTGACAGCTACTCCTCAACAATCTAACATGTCGCATCGTAGTTCTTCAACTGTTTAACACAATGCATGTACACCCGCCTGCAGATCGACAACACTGTATGTCAGGGACTTGCAGAACTATGTAAAGGAAAATTGGCCCTTATAAGTTCCAACTCTGTGGCTCCATTATGCAGACAAACTACAGAAAAAGGGTAATTCATCCAGGCTCAAGGTCCACGTAATCTTATTCAACAAGCATTCACTGTTGCTCCTGCACTTTGCTCTACTCTCTGAGCCAGAGATGACTAAGAAATGAGTAAGAAGTGGTGTCTGCCCTTGAGGAACAATCAAGGCTAATGGGTAACTAGGTCTGAATCATACTTAAATCATATTTTAAAACGTGATAGTGCCAAAAACTGTTTGCTAAATATTGATGAGTTTCAGGAGTTTTCTATCTCCATCTCCCTAACTTGGAATCTAGTTTCTTCCTTGTTCACATATATTTCTAGAAGTGGAATTAAATAAGAAGTGATGAGGATATCATTGAAAGAGTGCAAGTATCATGTCCAAATATCAAGTTCCTCCCATGCTTCTTGTTGCTGGATAAATCCCAACCTCTACTGAGCTTGAACTGTGTTTAGGATAATAATCCTTGTTAGCCAGACTTAAAATAAACAATGGATTTGAGAAGTATTATTCTCAAATTTTTCCTTGAAAATTTTTCATTTTTTAGCTATTGCCAGGCAATCATCTACTTAAAGAAACTCTACTGTAAATCTCTCTACAGACAAGATTTCATTGCTGTCCATTTCTGATAAAAGCATTAACCCAAGGCCACACTTTCTCTAGCAATGTCAGTACCTATTTTGGATGTGGGTAAGTAGATTAACTTGATTTAATCACTGTAGAGGTGAAAAAGGAATCCATCTATGGTGAATTTGTACTAAGTCAGATTTGAGAAATACATTCTTCGAATTTCTTAAGTTGATTTAAGAGCTTGGAGTGTTTATCCCTATCAATAGTCTGGCAAGACTGATAACCATCAAGAGTTCCAGGACCTAGTTTGAAGAGATTTGTTCCAGTGTGGTTTTTGCTGAGAGTTTGAAATTGAAGACCCAGGGGAATGCCTACCTCAAAGTTCAAATGAAGTATCAAGAAGCCAACACTGGAAGATAACATTCTATAGAAACAGAAACACTCCTGACACTGGAGACAGTAAAGACAAACCAGGAAATACTGCATTAAAATTGAGATCTTAAGTTATATTGTATTAAATGATGGAGGAGAAATAACGTGGCTGCAGTAAAGCCAAGGTCAGGTCATAAAGTCTGACAAATAACCTTAGAATTAGAATGTTCTCTCAGCATTTAAAAAAAATTATTTACTTGAAAGAGTTACAGAGAGAGGCAGGAAGGCAGATCTTCCTTCCACTGGTTCACTCCCCAGATGGCCACAAAGACCAAGCATGGGCCAGGCCAAGGCCAAGAGTCAGGAGCTCCATAACCTTAGCATATATTCTGGAGGTGTGACCTATGCTGGAATAGGTGTTGTAGAAAACTAACTTGCAAAAAGGAGAATTTGCACTAAATGGGGGGATACAGTTGGGTGCTCCACCTAACAAGTAAATACTGACTTCATTAATTTTCAAGCTTGTTTTCTCAAGAGTTAAATTTCATGTAGAGCCTGAAATGGTCCCATGGGCAGAGTAATTTACTGCCCATCAGGAAAGTTACAATGCTACGGTACGATTCTCAGGTTAGTGATAAATTATTTCTTCCAAGATTTTGAGGATAAGGCCCATTTGTAAATTACATGTTGACCCGGCCTACAACCTTCTCTCTGCAAGTCAAGAGTACATCTGTGTAGCAGGTTCTCCATATTTGTCTGGGAATTGTATGGTAATGAAAGACCATTAGAAGTATTAAAGTTGTAGAGATTATTCAAAGTCATACCCATCAGTAAGAGACAGAACTTTATGGTAAGTACATGTGGATACAGGCACAGGGGTAGGGAGGGAGGGAAAGAGTTCTTAAAAACATGAGGGTGGCATTGTGGTGCAGGGGGCTAAGCCGCTGCCTGTGAAACTGGCATACCATATCTGAAGGTTGGTTCACATATCAGCTATTCTTCCAGTGCAGCTCCCTGTTAAAGTCCTTGGGAAGGCAAAGGAGGATGACCAAAGTACTTGGGCCACACATGGAAGACCTGGGTGGAGTTCCAGGCACCTGGCTTCAGCCTAGCCCAGCCCAGCCCTGGCCATTGCAACCATCTGGGGAGTGAGTCAATAGGTGAAAAACCAACCAACCAATCTTTCTGACTTTAAAATAAATTATTTAAGAAAAAGGAAAGGGACAGCACTGTGTCCTGGTGGGCTAGGCCTCTGCTTGCAGTGCCAGCATTCCACATGGGCGTCAGTTCATGTCCTGGCTATTCCACTTCCAGTCCAGCTCTCTGCTGTGGCCCACTGTGGAGGGTGGCCCACACATGAAGCCCTGCACACACATGGCAGCCCCAGAGGAAGGTCTTGGCTTCTGGCTTCAGATCCACCAAGCTCCAACCATAGTGGTCATTTGGGGAGTAAACCAACAGATGGAAGATCTCTTTCTCCTTTCTCTGCAACTCTGCCTTTCAAGTAAATAAAACTTAAAAAAGAAAAGGAAAAAAATATATAGGAAGGTATTTTGCCACATTCCTCTTTGGTGATATTCTGCTAAGAGAATTTTAAGGCCCACTTTCCTGAAGTAAAGTTTTATAGAATGTTTTTCCTTTGTTGCTTCATCCGTACTGGAGAGGTTCAAATGTCAGCCAGCACAGAGACCTTGGCATTGTTGCTGAAAGTCTGGAGAAAGACCCTACCACTACTTTAATGCTTTGATATAGGGGAAGAAATTTTTTTTCTATTTTTCTTTTTAGCTTCGTTGAGGGGTAATTGACAAAAATTGTGCATGTAAAGCATACACCTTGATAGGTTAAAATTTTTTAAATTTTTAATTAGTTTTTAACAAACTAATAGCAGGAAACTGGATCAGAAGAGAAGCAGCTAGGACCAAAATGAGTGTTCTGATATGGGATGCCTACTTTGCAGGTTGTAGCTCAACCCACTGTGCCACAATGCTGGACTCTCAATTTAATACAATTTTAAGCCCCAGAAAATAAAACCAAAATAACAGTATAGCTGGTCTTTTCTAGAGTAAATGATTCCTTCCAAAGGTTAGGAGATTTACAGCCATAGACCTCTGTCCATTCCATTGAAAATCCTAGTTCCAGCAGGGAGCTATACAACTCCAGCCACTGGGAAAAAAAGCTGCATGTAACCACCCTCCTTTTTCTTTCCATTGCCATTGCTTACTCGGCATAGTACTAGCATGGCAGTGTTTCACAGATTAATGTCAATACCTGTCTATCATGGTTAAATATTAAACATAGAAAGGAGGTCAAGGTTTCGATGGGTAAAATCGAAGCAAACATTATTCCAATCTTCAGTAGCACGAGTAATTAATTTGTTTAACCCAACACACCCGCCTTGAACACTGAAGAATTTGCCTTGTTTTGTCATCTGAGCCATGAAGTCTCCTTCTCTATTAGCAAACAAGAGCAATGGCTGAAAAACCACTGAAAGTTCTACACACAGACCTATCTATTTTTCAGATTGGCGCTGGTGTGGAGCAATGTATTAGCATCACTAATATCCCATTGTGCACTTTCATATTTTTGTTTACCTAATAATCTCAACACTGAAAAATTGAACGAAAAGCAAATGTTCTATATGACTCACATATCCACATATGCATCACACCACTTCCGACACATTCATTTTTTAGACTTATGGATATTTTAAATGTAGCTTTTTTAATAACATTGAATGCTTTCAAAGATTGATTATTCAGCAGTATTTCTTCTTTCCCTCTGTGGTTTTCGTCTACCCCGTGGAGTGGGTTGATGAAAAGTCTTGTAAAATATTGAGCCTTCACTGAAATTTATTGTCCTTTTTAGATGACACATATAAATATTCTAAATGAAATGTTGGCACCATCATCAAAGTGCTAAAATATGTCATCATTCCTCTCCAGCAATTTCATATTTTACGTGTGTTTGATGTTAATGTGAATGTTGTATTCAGGCTTAATAAATATATGGTAAGAAGCAAAGAAAGTATCAATAGACTTCTTGAACCCTTTCATTAAAGGATTCTGTTCCATGGAAATATATCATACACATGATGTATTCTAAATCTTGCTTATCAACATTATATAGTTCCATATATTTAAATGATTTATATGTGCATAAGTGGGTACTTCTATAGAGTACTAGTCAAAATTCTGATGCAGATTTTCAAAAATGTCTGAAGAATTGTGTGTTAGTTGTTTTTGTGGATTTGGTCACCGCTAATTGCTAATGATGTAAGCCTTCCTTTGGCTTTTTGCTCTATGGTATGATCCAGTCATTCACCAATACATATATCTAGGGCCATGCTGGTTGAGGACCATGTCAGTGACATGATTTGTATATATTTTTTGCTACATAGGAGCATTACAGAATATAGACAAACAGATGAATAATGCTGTTCTTCAACCAACATAGACTAATTATCCAGAGAATTAAAATGGAATCTGATTGAAGTCCTCAGGGCTTCGTTGAGGCCAGCTGTTTAGTTAACCCAACAGATCCAATTACCCCAACTCTGTAGAGATCTGGTATCAGCTCATTCAAGGGCTGTCATTTTTGGCAGCCCCCAGTGAATCCTGTAATGTTGAACCCAAGTGGAACACAGGGGAAAAATGAAACGAGATGATCTTTCTAGCACATCTATTCCACAAGGCCCTGTGCCCTGCAGAGCCCCTGGAGACAGGCAGGCAAGAAGGTTTCCAGCCAAGCTGTCCCCCCCATTGGCATGCTTTTAGAAACCGAACCACTCTGTGACCATGTGTAAATCTCATTGATAATGGATGTTTTCCCCAAGTTTCTGCCTCACTTTCCCTCTGGGTGCCTAGCTCCCACTGACTTTAATTGGACTTTTGTGTAGGCTTGCAAAGCACCCCAGGAGAAATGTGCCCCCGCCCTGAGAAGCAGTGGGCTGGTGGAAAAATTTCAAAGTGGCATCGTTTAATATCTATGCAGTGACATAAAATGAGGTCTAGGCGCTATTACTGACATTATTACATCATGAATTGTGCTTTTGAACATTGGATATCCATTTTTGAAGTGAGAAACAAACATTTTCTCCTGAGCATTTTCTTTTTTCTTTTTTGCAGAGTTGATACTTAAAAATCCAATTATAAAAACTTCCTGGAAAGAATAAGCAGTGTTCTGTGTTATGAAGCATAAAGTGAAAAAAGAATGAATGAAATAAATGCTTTCATATCCAGCTACTAACGTAGCCCAGAAAACCAGCCGTTGTCATTCCCTGACAAGATCAGAGCTCTTAGAATGTCCCTGCTTTCTAGGTTGCTGGGATTCTAATGCCTAATTTAAGTTCATATAATAAAAATATTATTGAATGATAATCTAATTAGAATATTTCTGAATGTTTGCTATTGACAGCTTCCTCTTGCAACACCTCATGTTCAGTCTATCTTTCTGAGAACTGATCAACTCCAGTTCTCTTCGCACTTTCCTATTTATATCACAAATACATCACAGGAGAAGAGGTATTGACCTTGCTCTCAAGGAGGAACCTGTATCCAGATCTGTCCTTAACATTATGTGCAATGTGTACACTAATTTTGGTTATGTAAAATATCCTTTATAACTACTTTAAAGAAAAGGGTTTCAATGTCATTTAAAGGATTTTTCTTTTCTTCTTCTGTCATTTGTTCCACTTCTTTCAGGCAGGAACTATGATTTATAACAATAGTAAAGCTTTATAACCTACTTAGGGTTTGGAAAGCATTTTCACAAATGGGATCTCATTTATATCCAACTTTCTGATACAATCATTGCAGAATAAGCAAACTGGGTCTCAAACAGGTTGAGGCATTTACCAAGTATTCACATCCGGAAAACAAAACAATGAGTAGTTTTTAAATGTTTATTTGTCTGAAAAGCAGAATAATGAAAGAGAAAATGAGCGATCTTCCATCTGGAGGTTCACTCTCCGAATGGCCACAACTGCCAGGACTGTGCTAGACCAAAGCTAGGAGTCTGGAATTCCATCTGCGTATCCTACATGGGTGGCAGACACCCAAGTACTTGGGCCATGTTCCACTGCCTTCCCAAGAGCATTACCAGGGAGCTGGTTCAGAAGCTGTGGAGCTGGAACTCCAACCAGCGCTCAGATACAGAATTCTGGTATTCCAGGGCACCACAATGCCAACCCCAGCAATTAAGACTTTAACCATGGTTTTATTGGTTACCAGAATTACATACCTCTTTTGATAGCATGTATCAGAATTTCTATAATAAACGTTTCAACTGTACAATAATTCCCATTATTTAACAGTCTCCAGTTGGCAGAGCATTTTATTCCATAGGATTTCTTACAAAAATCCTGCCAAGTACAACAGTACTGAGTGTTGGTCTAAGTGGGGGAAAAGTATTCGCTAAATAAATGAAGGACAAATTATAGTATATATTCCAATATTTTACAAAATAAATTGCTATTTTCTAAAGCCATTCAGTATTCCACATACAAATATTTTATCTATTTGTGTCCAGGTAAGCAACTAAGGCTATTATCCATGGGAATGTAGTACTAATCTCATTAGTGACATTTAACATAGTAAGAATTAAATGTAACACTAGGTTGCATTTCTGAATGTCACCACAGAATAAGAAATGTTTCAATTTATAAAGATAAATGTAACAAAACAGTATTGAAAACTTCCAAGTATGTCTCAGAACAGGTAACCTAGGTATATAGAGCACATGGGTGCCAAAGCAATTTCTGTTGTCATGTGTGTACGTGATTAGATCAAAGAAATAGATGTTGATATCCTAAACCATGGATGGGTTCATTTTGTATGAGATTTTTAAGAAAGTAAACTCTTTTCGCAAATTTGAAGAGCTCATTACAATAGATTAGGAACCAAAGTCCATTTAAAGACCATTTATTGCTTGGAAAATTAACAATAATGCTTTCACCACATAGCAACTGAAACTAACTTGGGTGGAATACCAGGACAGCATTTCAAAATATTATACAGAGGGAAAAATAATGTAGTAAGAGTGTCCAATGACATTATATATGGGAAAGTCACCCTCCATTTCGGGGACATTGCTATTTTCAACTCTACTGGAAAATGTGTTAGTCAGATACTAGAACTCAGTTCCATTTCTAAGGCCCACATTTTCCAGCCAGACCATATGATTAAATAAAAAAGTGACAACTTCTGAAAGGTACATGCTGTAAATAGGCCTTTCACCATAGCAAGAAAATTGCTAGCATAAATGATTTTAAAATCAATTTACAAACCACTAGAAAATAACAAATTACCGGGAAATAGCCATATTTAATGTCTCTAATATTAAATCATGCCATCATAAAATATAGCAAAGAAAAATCATTAACAAAGGTTTTGTTGCTGGTAACAATGACAGCATCCAGTTGTGCCTCTTCAACTAGATTAAATATTCCTTGTGGGCAGAAGACTTTAGTCATTCCCACAAAAAATAAGGATGTGCCCACCAAAAGAATTAATAATTCCACGATGGTTTTAGTATGTTTATTGGTAAAGGCCAGGCCTTATATTTCAGTGTTGATTAAGAATGGCTTTACCTAAGGTCAAGGCCTTCTGCAGAAGGTATTTGTGTATCTAATTGTTATTCCTTCTAATAGATCCTAGCATGCAAATGACATTGGCTGGTAATTCTTCTGAACCTTAGTGTCTGCTGCTGGAGAGTACTCCTACCCTATGTGTGTGTTAGAGCCACACTCTATCTTGGCTACCTCTGTATCCATGGTTGTTAACAGTAACTGGACCATGATGGACTGAATATTTCTTGAACAGATTCATAGGCTCTATTTCACATGTTCTTCGCTTTTTTTTTCCCTATGAAGTTTCTGTTATGCCTCTCTGTTTTATCTTTCCTACAGCTGCTTTTAATGTCTCTCTGTGCCTACTGCAATGATTTGCATTCAGAGGGCACTTGTTATATGTTGTTAAATGACTCAGGAAATTGGCTTAGTTAGACAGAAGTTCAGAAGTAGTTCCAGTCTTCACAACTAAATGAAGAGATGGAACAGAATGGTTGCCCAGGGCTCCATTGCTGTGGAAGATTGCCTATCAGTTGGCCACATGATAAGTGGCATGCTAATAAAGGACAGTGTGGGTCCAGTGGCAAATGACTTTAACATTCATCTGGATAGAGCCATGATCTCAATGGACATTGAGTAAGTTCTATATTCTCTGTTGTAGGAAGAGTTAGAGGGCCTCACGTTTAGCAAAAACGAGAAACGAGATACCACTGTGTAAGCATCCACCATCAGGGTGTGGCTCGGTTGACCTTTGGGCAGATCTGGACCAGGAAATCACTTCTCTCTGGAGGGATAAAAATGCGGGCCTAGGAAATTGAACTGAAGACTGTTGGAATTATTTTCTGATCCAGACACTACATTATGATAATCTATCCCAGGGTTTTCTCCCCACAACCATATGTGACCCATTTAACACAACTCAATGAGTGTTTCTGTTCCTGAGTGAGCGATGAAGGGAAATTCAAAAAGAACTCGCCCCAGCAACAACCACACCATGGCACAGGCCTGTGTATTTCCAATATCCTGACTCCCCCTGGGATCTTTCCTTCCCCACGGATAGTACCTTCTTTCCTCTTTTTCCCCATAGTTTCAATCTCCTTCAACTCCTAGATGTAATCATGGCCAAAAGCATTCTTTTAAAAGACAATTTCTCAATTATTTTGTTGAGTGTGATCTATTTTAAATGCTATGTATCTTTCAGTTTTGCTTAAGGTGGTTTCTTTTCTGCCTCAACTCCTGTGTGTATTTGCTTTGTTCATTTTCAGATCACTCATCACCATTCCTTGCGGTTTGTGCCTGTGGTAACATTCAGTGAAAAACCTTCCCCACTCTAAGATTATATGGATGGCGCTCCATGGTTTGTGTTTTTCTGAGGGAGAAAAAGAGGGGAGAAAGCAGCATGAAGATTAGTTTCTAAGTGAAGAAGTGATTTACTGTCAAATGTTAGGTAATTTACAGATATCACACCGGTGGGACAAAGAATGAAATAATCGTGTTTTTCATCTCAGAAGAGAGATCCAATACTGAATTAGTGCACACTGTATTTCTTTAGAGAGATAACAATTTTAGAAGGGCATTTTCTGATCATCAAAATATAAGCCTCACCTTAGTCTTTAAATCGTCCCCTTGATTTTAATGACTCAAATGTATCTGAACTTATGGAGAGACAACTCGGGCATTTTTTCTCTTAAGCGTTCAGATCCATTTCTCAGATAATGCAGTGTTTTAAACAATTTAGCCTAAATAAGAGGGTTCACTGCAGATGACATTAGGTTGAGAGCTTTTGTTTCCCCTGAAGCATCATGGAATAATAATCCCTACTTTATCCGTTCTTGAAATCTATTTCTAGCCCTACTGTTGTGCATACTACTCCCCTCACTGATTGAATATATCTGAAGTCAAAGACCTAGGATCATAATTTACTTTAAGTTAAGTATCATATTAACCTCCAGGGCATAGCATTTGCTTTCACTGTATCGTTTTCAAGCTGTGTGATTGCCCTTGAACTTGATGCTTCTCCAGCTGCCTAGAGGTAGGACTATGGTACTTCCTAAGAATTATATCCCAACTGCCATGGCTTTTAGGAAAATTAGGGGATAAATCCCTACGCACTAGTCATATCTACACTGCCATTGCATGACAAGCCTTAGCTCCAGGTCATATCTTTACTTGACGGTTGGTGAAACTGTCTTTCGTGTGTCTTACATTCCAAGATCCCTGTTACCGTCCCCTTCCCTTTATAAACATGTTAATATCTTTCTCTAATTAGTTTGTTGCCATATTGAAGATATAGTTAAGTTGAAACACCAAGAATTTATTGACAGATTTGGCTGAGAGAAGGAAAAATGCCAATTGTTTTCATTTATGAGAGTCCCAGTTTTTGCCTAATCATTCTTTAGTACAATCATGTGAATGTACTTCACTAAAGATTGGTCAGATTTTTATTGTGTACTTTCATTAGTTTTAACCTTCAACTCTGAAAAATATATGGGTGGAAACTGTGTGATATTTATTCCACTTAACATGGAAAACTACCCATGGCTTTTAACAAGTTCATTTGTAGGATTAAACAAAATACAGATTTTATTCCCAGAGAGAACATATTTCAAAGTTTGTGGAAAAATGAAAATAAAAAGTAATTTCACTTTTTGTCAAAAAAGAACTCATGCAGTTTGAAATTCATGCATAGTTTTTCGTAGTATACATTTTTCATGAACTTTAAGATCTTCCATATAAATTGATTTCTAAAATGTTTTAACAAAATAAACTTGTGCTTCCTTTTTCCATGAACATTTTGAAGTATTCTTATGTAAGTACATAGACATGCTCATAAATATGACCATGACCATGATTCTTGTTACATGCAAATGCATGCGAGAGTCTTGCTTTTCAATCATGTTCAAGTATAGTAATATTAGTAATGACATTTTTTGTTTGTTTTTTTTTGTTTTTGTTTTTGTTTTTGACAGGCAGAGTGGACAGTGAGAGAGAGACAGAGAGAAAGGTCTTCCGTTGCCGTTGGTTCACCCTCCAATGGCCGCCGCAGACGGCGCGCTGTGGCCGGCGCACTGCGCTCGTCCGATGGCAGGAGCCAGGAGCCAGGTGCTTTTCCTGGTCTCCCCATGGGGTGCAGGGCCCAAGCACCTGGGCCATCCTCCACTGCACTCCCGGGCCACAGCAGAGGGCTGGCCTGGAAGAGGGGCAACCGGGACAGAATCCAGCGCCCCGACCGGGACTAGAACCCGGTGTGCCGGCGCCGCAAGGCAGAGGATTAGCCTGTTGAGCCACGGCGCCGGCCAGTAATGATATTTTTTAAACATTGGATAAGTGAGTGAATGTAAGGTTTCATGATCCCACAAAGGGACATAATAGAAATCTTTTATTCTTCCTAAACTACCTGTTTAATTCCTAATATTTCATCCTTATGGAGAGACAGAGAAGCCCATGGGCACATAGCAGAGGCACAATACTTGTGATTGAAAGAATGGATAGGCATAATAATAAAAGGTTTGGATGAATGAGTTTATATAGTGCATGTCAAAGAAGACAGAAGAGGAATTAAAAAGTAATTAAAAGAAATGAAAGCAAGGTTAAATGGTCAAGGAAGTCTGAACTAAAAAAATAAAATGAAGGGATATATGTTCCTTCATAGAAAGATATCAAAATAGGGAGAAGTGCATATAGACCAGCAAGAAGGTTAAAAGCATGGGGCTGGTATTGTGGTGCAGCGAGTTGAGCCACTGTCTGCATGCCAGCAGCCCACATCACAGTGCTAGTTTGAGTTTCGGCTGCTCTGCTTCTGACCCAGCTCACTGCTAATGTGCCTGGGAAAGCAGTGGAAGATGGCCCAAGTACTTGGCCTTCTGGTACCCACATGGGAGACCCAGATGGAGTTTCCATCTCCTGGCTTCATTGTGACCATTCAAGGAGTGAATCAGCAGATGGAAGAGCTCCCTCTGTTTAAAGATTTGTTTTATGTTTTGGAAAGGCAGAGTGAGAGAGAAACAAACAAACAAAAAAGAAGATAAAAAGCAGGAACATAACAGGTCTAAGAGTCAAAGGCATCACATAAACAAGACTAGTGTCTGCTAATACTAACTGATAGAATTAAAAAGGGAGAGAATGATCCAACATGGGAAGTGGGATATACAGCAGACTCATAGAATGGCAGATGCCCTAAACAGCACTCTGGCCTCAGAATTAGAATCAGCCCTTAAGGCATTTGGGTCTGGCTGAAGAGCCTATGAGAGTATTTCAGGCATGGAAAGCCATAGCCTTGGCAACTCATGACAAGAGCCAAGGGTGATTACTGATGCCATAAACAAGAGTGTCAATTTATTAAGTCAACAACAGGAGTCACTCTGCACTTACTCCTCACGTAGGATCTCTGTCCTTAATATGTTGTACAATGTGAATTAATGCTATAACTAGTACTCAAACAGCATTTTACACTTTATATTCTGTGTGGGTGCAAACTGTTGAAATCTTTACTTAAATATATACTAAATCGATCTTCTGTATATGAAGATAATTGAAAATGAAAAAAAATTTCTAAAAAGCAGGACGGGTCAGGAAAGAAAAGTGACCCAAAAAGGAACAGACGAGGCACAGCAAGGAAGGGGAACAGCACAGCTGAGAGGAATTTCGCATAAAACTGGAAAGGAAATTCAATGCAAGAGGGAAGGAACTGGACCTCAGTGTTAGTCCTGTGCCTCTAATATATGCTAATAATTTGGGATTTTAAATTCCTAATTTGATATTTTCCATACAGCTTTACACATAGCAGACATCCATGTAGATCAGGAGGCCCGAGAGCCCCGACGACTAGAACTCAGTGCACACCACATATAGTCTATCCCCCAATCCCAAGACAGAATTCACCCTGTATTCTGACTGCAAGCACCATTCCTTGCAAATGACTGCTCTGCTTTTGTAGCATGTTTATGCTACAGTCACTGTAACCTGTATTCTAATTTCTCAAAAAATAATTTTGAGACAATGGTTAAAAAAATAAAGCATCTAATCAAAAGAATGCATTGTTTGCAAAGCAAACTGAAATTCACCTGTTGGAAAAATAATTCATAGTCTGATGAATTCAGAGGTAAAGATCTTAAAGATAGACTAACCATAGCCCCTCATTTGAATGTTGAGAAAAGTGAACCAACAATCAGGAGACTCACCCAAGGGCAAGTGACCCTTACTAGCAGAATCAGGAATTAGAACTCAAAATAAGACTTCTTTTCTCAATTCTAATCAAGATACTCAGTGCTGGGATTTTTCTTTCATTTTGGCCCATGTTATTATCTAAGAAATGCTTCCCTGTGCAAACATTAGCACCAATGGGAGTTGTGTAATCCTATGACTTTTTTTGTAATATGGGTAGCATTCAAATTCAAAGTTATAGTGAAGAAAAATGTTCTAAATAAGACAATAATATTCAAAACATAAATAAGAGAAAAGTCCCAGAATGCATAGAGAGAGGGAGGGAGAGGGGAAAAAAAGGAAAAGGGAGGGAGGGAGAGACAGCAAACAAGCTAATAAACTATCTTTTCTCCCAAAGGCAAAGATGTTTCATAGAGAAGGGAAATTAATAAACATTGAAGTTAGATTGATATCTCATGTTTATGAGTTCATAAGAAAAAATCAAAAGGATGATGGATCACCATAACTCACATTGACTAAAATTTCATAGAGTAAATTTTAAAAACAGTAATGTAAACCACCTGATTCCCTCTGGTCATTATTTTTTAAGCCTTCTTGGTCTATAAAACTTATTTAAGACTTTTTTCCTAAATGTGATATTCCAGTATCTATCACCTATAGCCACAAAGCATTCATATAGTGAGATGGAGAAACAGTGCATTGCACAGTGGGTCTGGACTCGTAGTTGTTTTGATGGTGATAGAACAGACAGATGTAACTGTATTAATGTGGATCGCCAATATGAGGAAGTACTGAGCTGACATGCAAACCTACAGCAAAAAAAAAGTATCCTTCTGTTACTTTGGTATAGCTTGATAGGATTTCTTTACTGCTTTTTATTTTTATAACAACTGTGTAAGGCAAGTAGGATAAATCCCAAGTTTGAAAGTGTGAATCTAGATATAGATTAAGTGATTTTCCTAAATGCAAATAGGTAGTCACTTTCCAAATTTGGAGTAGAATCCAGTTCACCTGCTTTCTGGCTTAGTTCTTCATCCACCCAGGAGACCCACCTCAGAAGGCAAGAAATTTTTGTCCGATTTGTTTACTTCTTTATCTCCAAACTGCCATGTGTATTGCAGGTATTCAAAAAAGAAAAAAAAAGTTCACATAGGATTAATAAATGGATGAATCTATGCTATTCTGTTTCTTATTGGTTTCCTGTTCCCTTTTGCAAAACTGAGTTCATAAATCATTTTAAGATAATTATTTCAAGTCACAGTTTCTTCCCTCTTAAAATAAGTATCTTTATTTAAATCTTCCCCAAAGGAAAACATCTGGTATCCACAGCACCCAGCACCTTTCTGACATTATCAGAATTCACATGAGTCTACCTATTTTGGGTGAACAATGTGTTTCAATCCAGCTAGCTGAAGATATTGGAAATTTGCTAATTTTAAAGGAAGAGAAATTGCCTCTCTACCCCCCCCACCCCAGCATTGATCTAAGGTCTTTATCCCAGATAGTGCTGTCTAATGGCAAAGAGCAAAATAGCCAAGAGCAACTAAAGGGTTAGAAGACAAAGTGATTCTGCTTTAGATGCCTCAAACCTAGACTTCAATTGTCCTATACCCAGCACTCAAAAACAAAAACAAAGGAAAAATTCGATGGAAAGACCCATCATTAACTCCTGATGAATAGACTGTAATAGTTAACCAGAAGCCAACTTCTGTGTCATGCCAGAAAAGGGACCTTGGGAGTGACAAAGTATCTCTAAAAATGACCTTGATTTGATTACCCTTGGCTTTAGTGGAGTTGAGCTATCTCTACGGATCATGCTTAATGGCTCGCTGTGTTAAAACTAATGTCCAGGGGCCGGTGCTGTGGCTCAGTGGGTAAAAGCCCTCGCCTGCAGCACCAGCATCCCATTTGCATGCTGGCTCCAGGACTGGCTGCTCCACTTCCAATTCAGCTCCCTGCTAATAACGTGCTTGGGAAAGCAGGAAAGCAGCAGAGAATGGCCCAAATGCTTGGGCACCTGTTCTCAAGTGGGAGACCCAGAGGAGGCCCCTGGCTTCCGATTGGCTCAGGCCTTGCTGAATGAGTCAGCCCTGTGGGGAATGAGTCAGCAGAGGAAGAGCTCTGTCTCTACCCCTTTCTGTAACTCTATATTTCAAATAAATAAATCTTTTAAAAAATATCCAGCCCAACTTTAAATTCAATCATCTCTGCTGGCGAGAGGATACTAAGCTTGGGTTAGGTTTGGAGAGAGGAAGTAACTGAAATACCTGAAGACCGTAAAAGAACAACTTTTAATTATCAAGAACCCTTACCATTTCCTCATTTAATTTTTGCACTTGTGTTACTTTTCTTAGTGATGGGTGGGAAGAGTTTCAGGGTGTAGAAGATAGAATTGACCCTCAAAGTCCTTTGTGAATACAACATCCTGCAGTGGAATAATCACAGCTTTGCCAAGAAAAGATTGGGGACCTAATCTCAAAGACTCTGCTGGACTAAACTCAAGGACCCGTCAGCCATCTAGACAGCCTGAGCAATGCCTTCATTTCTCATTTGTTTCGAAGAGGCAGCCTCTTGCCTTTCAGCCACAGCGTGGTTTTGGTGTCTTAGCACTGGACTCTTCCCTTTGCAATTAACTAGTAATAGGATCTAAAACAGCTATCCTATGTATAGCTATGGGTATATCAAATACAGCTCATCTCTAAGAGAAACAATGATATTTACATCATAGGTTTATCCCTGGGATAAAAGATTGGTCAGAATCATAATGCAAACTTCATAGCAGTTATTACAAATCTGCATAGTAGATGTGTCAAATATTATGCGAACTACTGAGGATACACACAAAAACCAGTTCCTAACTCAAGGTCTCATAACCTACAGAGATTGCTGGGAAACCAAGAGATACACACAATACCAGAGCCAGAGGGTACAATATATAAAAGCATTATAGGAATAGCAGAGAAGGAGTCTTAAATTTGCTAGGTGAAGCTTAGTAAGCACGGGGCTTGTTTCCCCACAGGGAAACTTGGAAGAATGTTTGTGTGTATGTTCTTTCTATTCAACTTTAAATTGTAGCTTAAATGTACTCAGAAAATGTTTTGGAGTTATCCCCAAGGTGCTTTATATATTGGTAGTGCTCAAAATATGTTTATTAGTGATGATTTTGATTCTCTTTTACATTAGTTATTGTTTTATAACAGAGAAGGCGGGTGGCTGAAGTCTTGCCCTTCTTCAGCCAATTTTAATAACAAGTTATACTTCATTGCTTTTCCAGGGATGGCTTCAAGAATGAAAGCTATTTGATATTGTCAGTGAGGAAAAAACAATTTTTTTGCAAAATGCTAAATATGTTTCTAATCATGTTTAATTAAGCAGGTGTGTGGAGAGAGTACATTCAACGTAAAACATTCTGTTTATGAAAGTAAGGAGTAATAGGAACTTGTATCCATTGCTGCCTGATATATTAATGGCAAAATTTCTATGGAGAATGATTTGTAAATATAGGAGGCTTCAAAATGTTCATGGAATTGTGTATTATACATCTATGAGGGGCTGGCGCTGTGGCATAGCAGGTAAAGCCACTGCCTGCAGTGCCAGCATCCCATATGGGCCCCAGTTTGAGTCCTGGCTGCTCCACTTTCGATCCAACTCTCTGCTGTGGCCTTGGAAAGCAGTAGAAGATGGCCCAAGCCCTTGGGTCCCTGCACCTTCATGGGAGATCCAGAAGAAACTCCTGGTTCCTGGCTTTGGATCAGCGCAGCTCTGGTCATTGTGGCCAGCTGGAGAGTGAACCAGTGGATAGAAGACCTCTTTCCCTCTGCCTCTCCTTCTCTCTGGCTGATTTTCAAATCAGAGTTTTTAAATCAGTTTCAAATCAGTTTTAAAAAAATCTACATTCCACACTTACGTTACAACACAATTAACTTTTCTCCTAATTTCATTTTTCCACAGAACTTTTGAAGTACCCTTGTGTCAATCGTAATTTATAATTCACAGAATCTTTGACTCACCAATACCAATTATAGAGATTTACCCTGTAGACACATTGACCATTTCTGAAGTAACATTATATATCAGGATATTTATTGCAGTGATTATAATAGTGAAAGATTAGAAGCCACATAAATGTTTACTTCAATAGATGACAGATATCAAAAGAGGTGATAAATTTTATCCATTGGATATCTGATACACATTTAAAAGTAACTTACAATATAATGTGCTATGGCTATAAACAATGAGAATGTTGGGCCCGGCATTGTGGCACAGCAAGTTAAGCCATTGATGCGGACGCTTACACTCTATGAGATTCAAGTCCCAGCTGCTGCACTTCCAATCCAGCTCCCTGCCAATGCACCTGGGCCTCTACCACACACACTGGACACCCAGATGGAGTTCTGGCTCCTAGCTTTGGTCTGGATCAGCCTCAGCTGTTACAGGTATTTGAGAAGTAAACCATTGGATGAAGCACTTCCTTCTCCCTCTCTCTGTCATTCTGCCTTTCAAATAAATAAAACTTTAAAAAACAAATGACACCTCACCACATGTACTAATATAATGTCGAACAAAACGGCAAGGTGCACAACTGTAAGTGTAGTAAATAATCATTAATGAAGACAGATAAATGGGTATACATCTAATATAGCTATGGATGTGAATGTATGATACATTCATACTATCTTGCATATATTTAAATCACGAAAAAGTTACATAAGAGTAGTTACTATTGGCTGGTGCCGTGGCTCACTTGGCTAATCCTCTGCCTGCAGCGCCGGCACCCCAGGTTCTAGTCCCAGTCGGGGCACCAGATTCTGTCCCGGTTGCTCCTCTTTCAGTCCAGCTCTCTGCTGTGGCCTAGGAGGGCACTAGAGGATGGCCCAAGTGCTTGGGCCCTGCACCCGCATGGGAGACCAGGGAGAAGCACGTGGCTCCTGGCTTCAGATCAGTGCAGCGCGCTGGCCATAGCAGCCATTTGGGGGGTGAACCAATGGAAAAGGAAGACCTTTCTGTCTGTCTCTCACTGTCTAACTCTTCCTGTCAAAAAAAAAAAAAAAAAAAAAAAAAAAAAGGTAGTTACTACGATACTGAAAGAGATAAAGAAATAAAATATAAATATTCAGTTACTGTATACATCTTGTTCTTTTTGAACATATTATTTGTATGCATCACCAATTTAAAGATACATTAAATTAACAAACAGAAGAAGTACGTAAAACACCGTCTTACAGTAATCATCATGGAGAAAGTTTTCTGTAAATTCATAAGGTTACACATCCTAACTCATTTTTATATTTATGTGGAGAAAAGAACTTTTTCTGCAAGGAGAATTTCTTTCAATTCTCTAAATTACTTTTTCCCCCAGGAAATAAACTTCTATTACGTTACTCCAAAAGAGGCAGCATCAGCCATAAAAGGAGGGAAGAATTCTATGTTTGATGGCATAAATGAGGCATAATAATCCAAGAAAAAAATTTTAAAAGAAGAATATGTGAGCTACTGGATTCTTAGGATGCCCACAGTAATTTTCACACCATTACTTATGCAGGGTTGCATTCCTAATTACTCCTTGGGAAAAAAAAAAGGTAATTATTATACCATAGTGATTACTCTTTTCATCACACAAAGAAACAATGCTGATATAGGCATATCTTAAAGAAATATAACTCTGAGTTGTTGGTAAAATTAGGTACATACCATATCAAAAGGGAAATATGTTAACAAAAGTGCATTTTTTAAGATTTATTTATTTTATTTGAAAGGCAGAGTTACAGAGAGGCAGAGGCAGAGAAGAAAGGTCTTCCATCCACTGGTTCACTCCCCAGATGGCCGCAACTTCTGGAGCTGTGCCAATCTGAAGCCAGGAGTGTCTTGTGAATCTCCCACCTGGATGCAGGGGCCCAAGGACTTGGGCCATATTCCACTGCCTTCACAGGCCATAGCAGGGAACTGGATCAGAAGTGGAGCAGCCGGGACTTGAAACAGCACCCATATGGGTTGCCAGCACTGCAGGTGGCAGCTTTACTTGCTATGCTACAGCTCCAGCCCCTATGCACCTCTTTCAAAAATGCTATATAGTAAATTCTCATTCTCCGGCATTTTTAGAAAAAAATGCACATAAAGTCAAGTAAATCTAGTTGATTCTAGATTGTTCATGACCTGCTAGCTTTCTCACAGGCCTTTGTGAAAGCTCTTTAAAAACCAGTGCCGACAACTCTGTGGAACTATACACTTAAAAATGGGTGAGGGGTAGTTAAGAACATTGTATCCCATACTGCTGTACCTACCTCCTCCTGAGTCCAGATTCCTGTTAATGCAGACCCTGGGAGGGAGGCAGCAGTGATGGCTCACATAGTTGAGTTCGTACTACTCGTGTGGGAGACTTAAATTCCCTCTCCTGGCTTTGGCCAAGTCCAGTCTCAGCCATTGTAGGCATTTGGGGAGTGACAAGCAGGCAAGAACGCTTACCCTCGCTCTCTCTCCCTCTCTCGTAAATATTTTTTAAATTGGTTAAGATTTTAAATCTTTTTTTATTACTACAGTTTAGAAAAAATGAGTGACTGATAAAAAATAATGAAGAAACATTTGCCTCATTCGTGTGAATAATTACCTACATTCTAGTTTTAAAAATCATGAAAGTATCATTGGACCACAAGTGTAATGGAGATAACCTATCTGTACGTATGTTTAATCAATCTAATCATAAAGATGACCATTAAAGATGAAAAAGCTCTGTCTCAAATCACAGACTTTCTTCTTCTTCCCATTACCTTAAAACTATTTGTAATTCATGCTTGTATACACAGTGGGGGATACTTGTGATATTTCATCATTTTCCCTTCTTCAGTCATGTATTATCCATGTCAAATTTTTATACTAAAAGAAGCTCCATACAAGCAAATATCTCATCCCATGCCTGGTGTGGTTTTCCTGGCCATTGATTGTGGTGTACTTATATATTTTTTAATATCCTAAGCCAAGCAAAATGCAGAAAATGAACATGCAGAAAATATTTAAGGGCATTTGCAAAGGGCAAATATGTGCTCGTGCTTTTGAGATTTTGTCCAACACTGCCTCTTTACATTACTGTGGACTGGATTTAACTCAAAGGTATTTTACTAAACGAACCATAGCAGACCATTCCCTTTCATAATTTATCACTATAAAGCAAATGCTAAATCTGAAATGGTAGAAATGGATCTTTCACAATATTTTTAAATACACAGAGCGTACTGAAATGAAGTATTTAGAATTCGTATCCAAGTGTATCTATAATGTGTTTTAATAAGGTCATGAATAATGAAGTAATTTTATACAATGTGGAAAAGCTGTGAAGTGTAGCATTCAAGTGATATTTATCTATGAGGTGTATCCATTTTATGGTTCTCTTTTCATAAATTTCATTTCCACTTGTGGAGTTGACTAATTAATATGACTTATCCTGTGGCTAAGCAGGGATGTTTTTCATTTTCCCTTTATCCTTTCACCTTGTACAAAATTATTATTCCCCTCAACACTTCATTTCTCTCTCCCATGCACCCCAGGGAGTCTGTCTTGCAGAGCGCCTAGGAGTTATATAGAGAGGAGCAGCAATCTGGCAGCCTCATCGTAAAATGTGATATGTTAGCTAGCTCCCTTTCCAAGGACCTCTCCAGCTGAGGCTCTAGGCGGCCTCTGGGCCACACACGCAAACGCAGCAAGCTCATACCCCAAGAAAACTTTTTGCCGAAAAGGCAGAGGGAAATAGCTTTCTATCAGATCTCAGAAGGGAAAGAAAATCATTCGTTTTGGGGGAGTTTTTTCATGTAGGAGAAATAAACAGCATCACCCCTGTCTCAAAAAGATGCATTGATACTGGGCCAGATATGCAGAGAAGTGGACTTCAGTTCCATCATTCTTACTGCTAATTCTGAAGATTGCTCATCTCTGAAATGTACAAAAACCATTTTGAAGAACTGGGTCAAAAACAGGAAAAGAATCATTTGAAGCCATGTCATTAGAAGCAGGCAGATGGTTTTTGCTCATAACAGATATGAAAACAGTCAATGATAAACATGTATGTCAAATTCACTCTATGGTTATATGATCAGCTCTATTTTGTTTTGTAGCTGGCGCTTTGTAGGTAGATTTTACTTTTAATCTCTGTCCTCTGGACATGTGCCCCCCTTTGTGGCTGGTGTTCAGTGGTGGATAGATTTAGGCAGACATATTTCATGGGTTTATTCTTGAGCAATGAAGCAATTTTTTGAAGGATTTTGCTGGTTTTCCTACTTACACTTATTATGGAACTATGAGAAGCTAACAGGCCATAACACTAGTTAATCTATCCACATTTCCACTAGGATTTGATCAATACATCTAATCAACCTCACATAAAGAAAATTGCACATGAGATCATGATGATTTCAGACCAAAGGTGATTTTTTTTCCAAGAGTTATTAGTAAGATAGTTGTAAGTTCCAAATGAGCAGAAAATTGCTTCTGCTTGGTTTCTGTTTTATCTCCAATATCTAGAAGAGTTCCTAAATATGTACTCTTTCAGAGGTTGGATGCAAGCTGCCCCCAAACACATGAAACAAGTCAATTCATCATTTTAATCATATATATTTAACCTGGCAAGTACTTATGATATGGATAATGAATGTCTACTGCTTGACAGGGGTTTTGAGGATAAATCTTAAGCAGTTCACAGATGTGAGGAAAATGAGCATTATGTAAAATAACCAAATTTGTTTTTTAAAAATAGTCTCCCTTCATTTGACCAATTTTCTTGGCTTTATTTTCAGCTGTGACTCGTTCCATGCATCATGTGATAACTAAGTCATCACCAGCCGCATCCTACACTCTGACGTTCAACCCTTAAACAAAAACAATCCCAATTCTTTACTTCCAAACAGCTCATTATCACTAAATAGGCTCCACTATGCCAAGCACAGATGATTCCTCTGCTTCAGTATGTACTCTTCATTAGTATTATAATCACTTTACTGTCTTCCATTAAAATACAATGTCACAAGACACTAGACTAACTTAACCCAAAGGGGGCTCCTTACACATCGGCACATTCATTCTACAGTTATGAAGCACTTGGGAGATTTTGTGATAGATCTGTAGCATCAGGACTGTACAGGGTACTGAGGAAATTAAAGGGTGAACGCGACTTCCTCCCATCTTGTAGAGGTAGCTTTGTATGTAATAATCCTCAGTGTGTAACTAACTGAACAACTAACCTTGAGTGAGGATTAGGAATGTTTAAAGCAGGAAAAGTACTGGATGCCCAAAATTCAGGGGTTGGCAATACAAAGAGAGAAGCAACACATATGTAACCAACAGAGAGAGATCAAGGACAAACTTGGAAGACATCACAGTTTTCCTCTGGCCTTACCATGTCTTCATCTATGCAAAAATCTGTAGAGGATGGTGTACTTTGGAGCTACACCTCTCAGGTGAATAGATCCAGGATACTATATACCCCATAACAGAGCCAAGAAAAGAGCTCCTTCTTCCAAACTTTTCTCACCTTGACTCTAAGTCACAACTGCTGCTACAGATGATCCAACTCTAGACTCCCTGAACAGAGACCTCCCTCACCACACTTGGCAATACCCCTTAAGTACCACCTGGGAAGAAGTGTTTGTGTGTGGAATTACACTGGATATTGAAGTTCTGTAAAAATGCTATAAGTTGACTCAGTGATCCCATTTATGGATATTTATCTGAAAAAATTAAATCAGCATGTGAAAGATAACCTGTACTCTTGTTCATTGTAGCACTATTCATGATAACCAAATATGGAATCAACCTGGATGTCTATCAGAAGAATGCTTAAAGAAAATGTGGTATCAAGGAAGGTAGCAGGTGATGGCTGTATTATTCGGTTTCCTCCTACCTGCTTGGGAGACTTAGATTGAGCTTCCACCTCCCAGCTTCAGCCTGGCCCAATCCCACCTATTGCAGGTGTTTGAGGAGTGAGCCAGATGGGAGATGTCTCTGTCTACCTGTCTCTTTATATCTGTCTCTGTGTGTTTGAGTATTCCAAATACATTAAATGAATAAACAATTTTTTAAAAAACATGGTACATTTAAATAATACAGTATTACTCAGCCATAAAAATGACACTTAACACTTGCTGAAAAATAGAACTGGAGATCAAGTGAAATAAAACCCAGAAGACAGCAATATATTGCACATGGAAGTAAAATACACGTGCACACACAAATATGTATATATGTGTGTGTTTATTTATAGGTGTCTTTATATATGAGTGTGTATGAATATAGGGATAGAGAGGGAGTATCTGAGTTAAAAATAGTGATGACTAGAGTACTAGAAGGTGAGAAGGGTGGGGGAATGGAAGTTGGATAAGGGGTACCCAACCACAGTGTGGTAAAGTTAATGGGCTCTGGTGTTACACAGAACATTAGGGTGACCACTTCACAGTAATATGTCAGATACTGCATAAGAAGCTATAAGAGAAGAGATGATGAGGACCAAACACAAAGAAAGATATTGAGGTAGAAAGGTTAATTGGCTAGTTTTTATCTGCTCACTCTGTGTATATGTGTTAAAATATTTCACTGGAGCCCATGAAAATGTACAATACATATTCATTCACAAAATTATCCAAGTAATACATGAAGATGTACAATACATAAAAGTTTAAACAAATGAAAAAAGAAAAATGACTAGCAAGTGCATAGCTGCCTCATACATTTATGGTGCAACTGTGAAATTTCTCTGGTTAATATATTGTAACATTACTTGCCTACCATACAAAGAACACATGAGTATATTTTCAACTACTGACATTTAAACAGACAACTAATTTCCATCAATCAAATACTGAAAGAATTATAAGTGCTTTAAGACACCAGGAAGAGACATAAGAGAAAGTATAATCTGCCACTCAGATTCTATAGTTTTGGTGTGAATGAGATATTATGTGTGGCCCTGGTTGACATATTGAGTTAGAAAGAACATGGCAACTTGTGATAAAAATTCTCTCTATACTGCATTGCATAGGTATAAAATACTGCTATTTTGGATTATATTATTCAAATTCTATTTTTTAAACTTAGTAACTGACATCCAAGAAGAAAGCAAATTTTGACTTGAATTGTCAGTTCTGAAGTCTTCCAGTTACCAGCAGTGTTCACATCTTACATGGTCTAAGATCTATGCCTTTTTTTTTTTAATTTTCGAAAGGGAAATAGTGATCATGTGAAGAAAGCTTCCTAATCAAGAAAAATATCCTTTCTCTGAATAAAACAAAAGTAAATGTGAAATGGAATCTTCAATTAAGAATGGATCATTTATTTTCTCTATATACTACGACCTCCTATTTCTTTCCAGTTGGTTGGATTACAATAGAAATAACTTTTATGTTAAGTTTGTTTAGCCTTAATTTGCTATAAAAACGTAAACTGTGCCATTATTATTGATTGGGATAGGCTGCTAGGATGGCCTTAAAAAACATTAGATACAAATATGCAAGCACAGATCATTATAATAAAGGATATTAGCATAATGTTATTAAAGATTTTGAGAGAGTATGTGTGCTATTAAATGTTCTGTCATTTCAGTTAAGGAATACAGTGCTCTTTGACTTAATGGTTTATTTATATAGAGTCCGCCCTCTCTTCAATTAAAAAGAAACATACAACAAGGTTC
This sequence comes from Sylvilagus floridanus, assembly GCA_949820135.1. Taxonomy (NCBI): domain Eukaryota; kingdom Metazoa; phylum Chordata; class Mammalia; order Lagomorpha; family Leporidae; genus Sylvilagus; species Sylvilagus floridanus. The sequence continues at coordinate 26,895,074 of OX463236.1, read as the reverse complement.
CCTCACCCCAGAAATTGCGGCAGGCAAGAGAAAGCATATGTATCCCTCTTTAAATCCTATCTTGCATGGGAAATTTCTCAAAGTGATGTTGAGATGAGGTATTTTACCCTTAATTCATTTATAAAGTGAGCAGGCTCAAAGTATATGAACCTAAATAATGATGTGGGTGGGGTGGGGATAGAAGAGTCTTAGCTCTCCTCATTCTTACAAGGAACATCTGCATTGCCCCTGGAAACGAAAACAAGTGCATCTCTTCCTCCAGCACTCTGAGCTCAAAAGCAGTTTAATTGTCATATTTGTTACATACAAAATACAGTAACTAATAACTGTTAGTAGTGTTCTGTTAGTGATGATACTGATGGACAAAGGCTCCTTAGAGAGATGGACACACACCAGCAAACAAAGGGAGAGCAGTAGGCGCATGATACTTATCCAAGCATTCACTGGATGCCACCACAAAGCATTACACTGAAGAGAACTAAGAAAAGTAAGCTAGACAATGAAAGACCTTTTGGTGACCAGCTACTCTGCTATGGGCCTTTAGGTTTTGCCCATTGTTAGGACAGAGGACAGTGCCTTAAGAGAATGTACCAAACCAAGATATGCCGCATCCGCTTAAGGATTATTTGGAGCTAAAGGCACTTAAAGCAGATGGAAAAAAAAATCATGACACACTCCTTTGTTTTTCTGAAAGCAAGAGATAAAACCTACAAAAAGCTGTCCTCCATATACCAGAAGGAAAGTATATTTTCATCAGAAAGGGAAAGAAGTTAAGACCCAGGCAATTCTGTTCAGATAGACCATTTTAAAATAATTCTTACCTTCCTTTAAATGTAAATGTAATTTTTCCAGTTACCTACCTTTGTTCTATTTTTTTTAAAATTGGTACACAGTTCACTATGTTACTTATTTGCATTACAAATTCAGATGCTTCTTTAAATTTAAGATATACAAATTTCAAGTATTTCATATATACAGATTTAGGAACATAGTGATACTTCCCACCCTACCCTTCCTCCTCCTCCTCCCTTATTCCTTCTCTTAACTTTTACAGTGATCTACTTTGAGTTCACTTTATACTCATAAGATTAACCCTACACTAAGTAAGAGTTCAACAAATAGAATAAAAAACATCGTTCCTCAACAGAGCTATAAATAATCAATGAACCTCGGGGCTAGCACTGTGGCTCAGTGGGTTAATGCCCTGGCCTGAAGTGCCGGCATCCCATATGGGCGCCGGTTCTAGTCTCGGCTGTTTCTCTTTGATCCAGCTCTCTGCTATGGCCTGGGAAAGCAGTAAAAGATGGCCGAAGCCCTTGGGCCCCTGTACCGAAGTGGGAGACCCAGAGGAAGCTCCTGGCTCCTGGCTTAGGATTGGCACAGCTCTGGCCGTTACAACCAATTGAAGGGTGAACCATCAGATGGAAGACCCCTCTCTGCTTCTCCTCTCTGTGTATCTCCAACTTTCAAATAAATAAATCTTTTAAAAAAAGTAAACAATCTCAAAAATGTCAGTTTCACTCCTATACATTTTTGGAACTCTATTAGTTTCACCTTTTACTAAAGCATTTTGGTTTTAACACTTCTTTGGACTTTCATTTCCTTATTGAGGCTCCCATGTAATGAAAAACTGATAAATAAGTTTTTTTCTCCTGCTGATCTGCTTTAGGTCTCTTTAGTTTTTAGGTCCACCTGAAAACTCCTAAGGGTAGAGGTAAAATTTCCCCTCCCCTACAGCATCCATTCTTGCTTTACTACACAGTATTTTCCATACAGAGGGTTGTATGTACGCCATAGGTTCTTTTCTAAAATGTCATTGACTAAGCATTACAATCTTAATTGCTGTTAAGCATTTAGAATAGCATTGCATTTAATCAAGTAAAAGTCTCATTATAACAATTATTTTTATTACTGAAAAGTTCTGTATAACTAGGTCATATCCATATCCCATCATCTCTCCTAAATCAATCATGCTTCAGTGATAGTTACCTTCCATTTTTTTTTTTTTTTTTTTGGACAGGCAGAGTGGACAGTGAGAGAGAGAGACAGAGAGAACGGTCTCCCTTTGCCATTGGTTCACCCTCCAATGGCCACTGCAGTCGGCCTGCTGAGGCCAGCGCACCGCGCTCATCTGATGGCAGGAGCCAGGTGCTTTTCCTGGTCTCCCATGGGGTGCAGGGCCCAAGCACTTGGGCCATCCTCCACTGCACTCCCGGGCCACAGCAGAGAGATGGCCTGGAAGAGGGGCAACCGGGACAGAATCCGGCGCCCCGACTGGGACTAGAACCTGGTGTGCTGGTGCTGCAAGGCGGAGGATTAGCCTGTTGAGCCACGGCACCGGCCCACCTTCCATTCTTTATATGATTCTACACAATGGATTTCTCTATTATACATCTCTGTAATAGCCACATTTGACAAAGAAAAAAAAAATGCGTGCTACTCTTAGTGTGTAAGGGGAGGCCAAGGGAGCTTACATATCACCTAGAAATAGGTATTACTCATTTTTTGTTACCAAATGAGAATGGAATTATCCTTCTAATTCACCTCACCCTTTTCATTTCCAGTAACTCAATCACCTGAAGAAAATGCACTTTATGCACCAAACCATCCATTAAAACAACAACTCTAAAAAAGGGTTCAAAACCAAAGAAGGGTAGAATAAAGATCTGTAACCCTGATCAGAATTTCTGATACCTGCTCATTTTCTTCCATGTCCTCCAAATTCTCTTAACTTGCTAACTGACTGCCAGCACAATGACATATATGTCTGAATGCTTTCAGGCTAAGAAGAAGTGTTAACAAAATCCCACCCTTATCTTTTTATCAGGTGCCTAATGAGGAATCTAACTAGAACTATTTTAATAGTAATCAGGAATCTTGTGACGTTCTCCAAACCTTTCCTCCATTCTGATAGGACAGCTTCCTCTTAGACCAATTCTAATAATATGACTTGGGAGGGTTAACGTGTAACAAGTGATTGCACTTGATGGGGTTGAAGGAATGTCTTCCTATTCGAATTTCTTCATGCTCTAAGTACATGTGTTAGAGAAACAAACATGCATTGCTTTTCTTTCTACCCAAATCCACTCCCCTTCCTCATCAGTTAACCAACTTGACAAAAAGGAGAGGTTGCTAATGAAATCATTTTATGATCAAATTTTAATGATCAGTAATTTGAAAAAATTATAATAATGCAGTGATTTTTATGCGTTGCTACTTGGTCTTCATATTTTCATTTTATAAAATAAAAGCTATAACTTAAAAGATGACAATTTGAGTCTCCAATTTTTAAGATTTTGTCAATGCAGGATAAATGAAATTTCAATAACAATTTATAACATTTACTTCAATTACATGAGCAAAACAAATTAGATAACAAAAACGGAATATATAAGGAAAACACTTCTTTACCTCTACCATTCTATTTTACTTTTATCTCCCTGAAGTGAGCAATGCCAACCTATTTGTATTTATATTTCCCCATCCTTCTCTGTGCACATTAAAATATGTTGACAATTATAGGATTACAAGTATATGATTATTTTCTGTAATGTGACATGTATTTCTCACCTGCTATTATGTCACAGATAAAATTCCAAGCTAATATGTTTACAGGAGCAGGCGTGATGAGCACACACACTTTGCAAGCCCCTCTCCTAACCTTCAGGGGTAGCTTCCTGTCTTTCAAGTCAGCAATTACTTTCCTCATCATCATTAACACTTCATTGCACTTGTGCTCAGTGATCCAATTCTAGTTCGAGGGTATTTGCATAGGAGAACAGAAGTCTAAGCATGTGAGTTAATGTCTCCACGGCTTTTAATGATCTGGTGTGGCGACCTTCCTTCCGGGACCAAATCACCTTTCCAATACAAACACCTGTGTGCACACACACCCAGTCATGGACACATACTTCAAAGCTTTGATGGTGAATATTAGGAAATTTCTATTTTGGAGTTGGTGTTTCAGTTTTGGTTGGGTGGTTGCTTGGTTGGTTTCACAGCCTTCTGACTATCATGAATAACTTTTGCTTTAGGACCAACTTTACTTTGCTTATTTTATACATTTCCTGCCTTGATTAAAATACTTTAAAAAGAACTGCCAATAGCCTGAAAATAGATCCAAATTTGTGGCCTTATATTCTGAATGTAATGCACTGCTATACTTGAAGTACAATTTGTAGAATTATTCATTTACTAAAAAGGAAAGAAAGAGGTAAGGGAGATAAGTTAAAGGAAAATGACAGATCAAAATCACAAGATATACACATATATATTTATCATCAGTATTTAAAAGATAGTGACTATCTGATTAGCACTGGTCAAGAGGAGAGCTGCCAGTATTTAGAAACAGTTTGTCACTGTTGGATTCAAGGACAAGTGCAATCACAAGGACATGACACAATGACAGATTTTATTGGTAAGCAAACAGAATTCATTAAACCTGTGGTTTTCTTCCATCCCTAAAACTTTGATCCCATGTTTCATCTGTGACTTTCCAGATGTCATGGTTATCACAATAGCGATTCAGTGATTATTCTAAGCCAGAGAGATCTGTCGGAGAATCTTTGGAGATAGGTGGATTTCCTATTTGAAAGCAAATAGGAAAATATTTAACAAGTTAACTTATGAATCCCAGACCTTATTCTGTGAAAGAGAAAACGCATGACTATCTTCAGAGATATTGATTATATTTAACTTGTCTGGCTTACTGCTTTTTCGCTAAAAATATCTATAATGTCATGGTTTAGAGATCCAAAATACTGATAGTCTCTCCAGAATAGTTGAGATTTGTGTCAATGGCAATAATTCTAATTACTTTTTGCCACTTAGGTCATAATGCAAACTAGTGGCTATTTAAGGGATGATGGAGTGGAAGGAAACACTTTTTGTATATCATAAAAAATCACTGAGTAATTGCTGCAAAATCTTGTTTTATGAGTTAGTTGATTAGTTGTCAATTACATGCATCTTTCTATATTATTACATTTCAAAACACAACAGATATTTAAGTTGGATATGATGCATTTACCTCACTCCTACACAATACCCAAGCTTAATGTTTTTCTGCATAAAACTTCATTTGCTACATCGTGCACTTTTCACTGTGTCGTATTGAATTCATTCCTTGAGAACTCATTTCACTGAGTTGCCATGCCTATGAAGCACAAGAACAGATTCAAATCTTTTTTCCCTGCAAATTTTGTCAACAGCTTTTATTCCTTCGAGGTATAAAGGAGAGGTGTTGTGTATGCCTGTGGACTTGCTAGCAATAAAGCCAACATAAAATTAGTTAAGGAGGAAAAGGGGGAATTGGGAGGTTTTCTGTGCTGCTTTTACTAATCTAACGGAAATTGCTGGAGTCATTTACTTTCCATTCTCTTTATGATAATTGACTCTCACAACCCATCTCTTTTTCTTCAAATAGTTTTGCAATGATCAGACTAGATTGGATCTCTGTATGCTTGTTTCTGTTTATTGCAAGCACAATTATTCAAATAACAAATGGGCAAATCATCCATAAGCATGCACATCCTGTCAAGTCTAAATCTGTACTTTCTCCATTCATAATTACAGATAATATTTCAAATAGGGTCCACATTTTTACAAATAATGTTCAATATTTTGTTCTTAATTAGGCTAGTAAAAATTTCAAATCAATCAGAAAATAATACTGGAGGAGAGGACATAATGCTTAAGAAAACTATCATTTTATTTATTTATCTTTTTTTGTTGACAGGCAGAGTGGACAGTGAGAGAGACAGAGAGAAAGGTCTTCCTTTGCTGTTGGTTCACCCTCCAATGGCCGCTGTGGCCGGCGCACCACACTGATCCGAAGGCAGAAGCCAGGTGCTTCCTCCTGGTCTCCCATGCGGGTGCAGGGCCCAAGCACCTGGGCCATCCACTGCCTTCCCGGGCCACAGCAGAGAGCTGGCCTGGAAGAGGGGCAACCGGGACAGAATCCGGCGCCCCGACCAGGAGTAGAACCTGGGGTGCTAGCGCCGCAGGCAGAGGATTAGCCTAGTGAGCCGCCAGCCCATCATTATATTTAAGTCTCAGCAAAATTTGAAAGATTTTATTGTATGATGTCAAGCATGTTTGACAGTATTTTCATGTGAGTGCATCATGCAAGCCTTATACCACATCACAAAATATACTTAATCTTGTATCAACCCAGTAAATCTTCAGGAATGCTTCTAAGTATGACATTTTGGGGAGAGCAAGGAGAGATATTCATGATCTAAATATTGTTATCCATGGTATTGAATATCAAGAGTGAGCAGAAAGACCACAATCAGCGAGGAGATAAAGCAAATCCCTAACACATAGGAAGAAGGCTTGTAGTTTGAATACCCACTAATGTGTCAGGCACACAGCCAGTTTCTCAAAACACTCATGTAAAAGATAATTATTTTACTTAAGGAATGCATACTCCAACAGAGAGAAAAAATGCAATTCTGATAAAAACAGAGTCATAGAATGTAAATGATACTTAGGTCACCCTTGGGAGCTTCGGATTGCAAGATCGCTGTCCTATTTGCTCCAGTAGACACCAGCTTAACAGGTAAGATTTTTCCCATTTTCCTGTTCCATGTCCAAATTGTGAAACCCACAGAGGGTCTTGCAGGAGCATCCCTTGTGCCTGCCATCTGGACCCAGCCCAGAGTTTGCTCAGCTAAGTCAACACAGTTCTCCTGACTTCTAACCACTAGCTCCCTCCACGGAAACCACAAACTCCATCAGAGGATAATGCTCCAATCTGCCTCTCTGCACTTGCCAGCTAGATGTGTTCTCTAGTAATTTAAAGGGAAAAAATCATTAAAACACACAAACAAGCAAAACCCTCCATATTTAGGAAACTAAGAACAGGGAAATTGAGGGGCAATTTTTTAAATTTATATTTATTTGTTTTGTTTATTTGAAAGGCTGAGTGACAGAGGGAGAGAGATATCTTGCATTGCTGGTACACTTCCAAAATTACCACAACAGCCAAGGCTGAACCAGGAACTATGTATAGGTCTCCCAGTTTTGTGGCAGAAACCAACAGCTTGAACCCCCATCTGCTGTATCCCACGTGCATTAGCAGGAAGCTGCATTGGAAGCAGAGCAGCCAGGACTAGAACCTGAAATCTGGAGATCCCATGTCGGGGCTTAACCTGCTGTACCACCATGCCTGCTCCTAGGTGGAAAATTATTTCAATGGATCTGAATCCTTTAGTTCCTTCTCTTCAGCTAGACAAAGGGAAAGGCAAAGAACTGAGGAAAACATGAGAAAAGAGGAAGAAAGACCCAGAGACAAAGAATATATGTCTCAAACTGAACTTCAATCAATAGTCTACTGCTTGGGATTAGAGTAGCAGACTAATTTGAAGCTTACTATAGCAAGTTTATAGGCTTTGATTTTTTATTTGAAAGGAATAGTAACAGAGAGAACAACAGAGAGAAAGATCTTCCATCCTCTGGTTCATTTCCCAAAAGGCAACAACAGCCAAATCTGGGCCAATCAAAAGCCAGGGGCCAAGAGATTCCTCCAGCTCTCTCACGTGGGTGCAGGGGCCCTATGACTTGAGCCCTTTTCTGCTGCTTTCCCAGGCAAATTAGCAGGGAGCTAGATAGGAAATGGAGCAGCCAGGACTTGAACTGGTATCCATATGGGATTCCTGCACCACAGGCAGCGACATTACCCACTATGCCACAGCACCAGCCCCTGATTTCAAATTTTAAATGAGGTAAACAAAATCTAGTATGGATGCTAGTTGAAGTTATGTGGTCTGGGTAATTTTGTGGTACAGTGAATTAGGCTGCTGCTCCAGAAAATTGCCTCCCTCACTGGAGTTCCTGGGTTCAAATCCCACCTCCACTTCCAATCCTGCTTCCTGCTAATGTACACTCTGGAAAGCAGCAGACAATGGCTCAAGTATTTGCATCCCACCTCCCATACAGGAGACCCAGCTTGTATTCCAGGCTCTCAGCTTCATCCTGGCCCAACCCCAGCAGTGAGGAACATTTGAGGAGTGAACCAGTGGATTCTCTTTCTCTCTACCTTTCAAACAGTTGAATAAACTTCAAAAACAAAAGATGTCTGGTTTATTCACAAAGACTCAACTTTAGGGAACAGTTAAGATTCCTAGTAAAAGCTGTGTGCTTTTTCAGAAAACTGCAGCATACTTACAAATACGTCCAGCTTCAACATGGTCTCTGATTCCTTGCAGCCATGCATGGACCCAGGTTGGGCTAGCATGTTCTACCATATTTGCATCTCTGATTCATTACAGTAATATACAGGAAAAATATGAACTCCATTGTACAGGCAGAATGTATACAATCTAAGCAGCAGCATACCAGATCAGATCAATACTTGTGTGTAATAAAAATCCAAGAAACATCACAATGGGTGTGATTCATGATCCTCCAGCACCATATTCGTTATCTGGGATCAGGCTTAGGAAATACTGGAGAGCATGAGAAATACCTCCATGATTCTTTTTATCTAAAAATATCAAAGTTCTTAAAAAATATATCTGACCTTCTCATAGTAATCCAGTTTCTGTCTCTGCTCAGCAGACATGAATATGCCCAACCTTGTTTCTTTATTGAATTTGAGAAAAAGAAAGTAGACAGAAGGGGAACAAAAAGACAGCAGGGGCAAACCTGTCATTCTACTGAGCTTATTCTCTCACAAGAAGCACAAATCCTTTTCCAGGTATGAGAAGGTAAAGACAGCATGCAAATAAATAAATAAGTAGAAGGGGGAGGGGGTGTGGGGTTTGGGATGGGGAGTGGGGCCCAGCACTGTCGCATAGAGAATTAAGCCACTGCCTGCAGCGCTGGCATCCCATATAGGTGCCAGTTCTAGTCCCAGCTGCTCTACTTCTGATCAGCTTTCTGATAATGTGCCTGGGAAAGCAATGGAAGATGTCTCAGCTGTACCTGCGCCCACATGGGAGATCCAGAAGCTCCTGGCTCTTGCTATCAAGCATGGCCCAGCCCTGGCTGTTGCTGCCATTTGGTGAGTGAACCAGAGGATAGAAGACCTCTCTCCCTGTCTCTCCCTCTCTGTAACTTGGCCTTTCAAAGAAATAACATAAATCTTTAAAAAAAAAAAAAAATAAAGACAGCATTCAACACCAAATTCAACTCACTATATTGACAGTTTCAAGTAGAAGCAGAAAGAGTCCATTAAACATCCCATTAACTAAAATGTTTATTATTATACATGAGTGGTTCAGAAGAAACATACATTATAATATGTGCATCTTGTAACTCCCAAATAAAATCAGAATTCACTGAAGTACTCTCCATTAATGGCTTACTAGAGGAAAAAATTTATTAAGAGTAAATTTTTCATGAGACAAGGTTGTGCATTTAGCCAATGTGCTGTATTATCAAAATGAATGGATTTTCTTCCTTGAAATTTTTCACACATCAGTAGTAACATAAAGTTCAGTAATTATCTTCTAACGTCAATCTTTCTAACACTGTGTGATGCAGTAATTCTTCTATGTCAAGATGTAAAGCATGTGGGAATTGAACAAAATTAAAACACATTTCACATAGGTCATGAGATGAGAATATCTTTTTTACCCAAGTGAAAAGCAGAGGAGAGGAGGAAAAAGAGCAAGGATTCCCTAAGAAATGAAAGTTATAACGACAGACCTTTGAAATAATTTTCCCTGTGTTAAAAATGCCAAAAAAAGAAAAAATGTCCTTTTAGAAAAAAGTTAAATGTTTCTTAACATAAAACAATCAAGGTGGCTGGTTGGATAGTAAAATTACATTGCATCAGTTTCGGGATATTAGTTGAAATCTAATAAAGTTTTAATAGAAATACATTTAATGACGTTAACTTACTGCTGAATGAATAGGACTCGGCAGGATTTGATAGTATATGACTCGAGAAAAGATTATTAAAAGGACATATAATGCACTTTTATAAAAGATATTTGCAGGAAACCATTAGAAGATACAGAAAATCAATAATGCTCTAGTGCCAATTTCAGCAACATTAAAATTATAGTGCCCATTGATATTTATGATGATAGAGCTACCAAATCATTTCATTTTTATCTTTCACTACATTGGCATTTTTCTTTGTTATCTAGGACCCATTGCAAAATTTGATCCAATCCTTCTAAGAGTGTTTTACAGATGATCCTGTTTCTAAACAGCTCTTCAAGGAAGAACTTTGTCTATTCTTTCCTCTTCAGTGTGCGAATAGATTGGTAATGCTCTATCCCTCCATGGCAGCATTATAATAATGGTAAAATAATAGACACGCATAATGGATCTTAGGTGCGAGAATTGGGCCTACCCATTAAGATGCCTGCATCTCCCACTGGAGTACCTGGGTCTGATACTCAGCTCCAGTTTCCTTCCGCATTCCTGCTAATGCAGACCCTGAGAGGCCCCAGTATTGGCTAAGTAATCTCCCAAGTGGGAGATCTGGATTGCATCCCTTGCTCCTGGTTCTAGCCACAGCCCAACCCCAGCTCTGGCTAGCATATAAGTAAGCTAAGGGGGCCAGTGCTGTGGGATTGTGGATAAAGCCTCTGCCTGCAGCAGTGCCCACATCCCATGTGGACACCGATTCTAGTCCCAGCTGCTCCACTTAGGATCCAGCTCCCTGCCACTGTGCCTGGAAAAGCAGCAGTAGATGACTCAAATCTTTGGGCCCCTGCACCTATGAAGGAGACCCAGAAGCTCCTGAGTCCTAGCTTTCAACTGCTCCAGCTCCTACCATTGCAGCCATTTGAGGAGAGAACCAGTGGATGGAAGATCTCTCTCTGCAACTCTTTCAAGTAAATAAATCTTTTTTTAAAAAAAGAAGTGATCTAGGGAATCAGATTTCTTTCTCTGTCTCTTTCCCTACCCCATTATTTATATCTTTGTCTTTCAGTCTTTGTCTCCCTTTTGTCATCTCATGGTTTCTCAAAGTGAATCTTAGTAGAATCATTTAACTAGGATTTAAGAAATAAAGTTACTGAGAATTCCTAGAGGAAAAAAGAGCAATGGTGATCCAGCCTTATTATCTCAACAGATTAGTACAGTTATATGTAAGTTAAAAATAGTTTACTTTGCATTTATGTCATTCTCCAGGATTACCCAATAATAACAATGGAAATATAAATTGTTCATTCATGTGGCTTCTAAAGTAACCAATAGATTTTAAGCTGCTAGACTATGACTAATTCCTATAAATTGATAGAATTAAAATAGAAAATTACAAATGGAGAAATAAGTTTCCACTGCCTGTTGACTTGGTGTTCTGCAAAGAAGCACACAGAAGCTACTCGACTATGCGTCTCAGTTAACGGTCTTTGCCGTAGGAGACACAAACAGACCACACTGGAATCCTACCTACAATTGCTGTCTCCAGCTTGAAAATAAAAGGAAAAAACTATGACCATTTCCAGGCTCTGAGCTTTCTAGTTGTAGAACAGAGACATAGCAATTGCCAGAGGCTAAGCTTCTCATTGGTGGCTTCTAGAAATTGTTTTTTTTTTTTTTATAACGCTTTTATTTAAAGAATATAAATTTCCAAAATACAGCTTATAGATTACAATGGCTTCCCCCCTATAACTTCCCCCCCACCCACAACCCTCCCCTTTCCCACTCCCTCTCCTCTTGCTTCACATCAAGATTCATTTTCAATTCTCTTTATATACAGAAGATCAGTTTACTATATATTAAGTAAAGATTTCAACAGTTTGCCCTCACATAGCAACACAAAGTGAAAAATACTGTTGGAGTACTAGTTATAGTATTAATTCACAATGTATAGCACATTAAGGACAGAGATCCTACATGATATATTTTTTTTAAAAATTGATTAATTTTCTAGGCAATTTCCAATTTAACACCAAGATTTTTTTTTTTCATTTTTAATTATCTATATACAGAAGATAGATTCAGTGCTTCTAGAAATTGTAAAGTCAGTGGCAGCGATTAGAAGCTGGGATGGAGCCAGCACTGTGGCATAGGTTACACCCCCACCTGCAGTGTCAGCTTCCTATATGGGCTCCAGTGCAAAGTCCAAGCTGCTCCATTTCCAATCCAGCTCCCTGCTAATGTGCCTGGGAAGGCATGGGAAAATTTGCCCAAGTCCTTGGGCCCCTGTACCCACATGAGACCTGGAAGAAGCTCCAGGCCCCTGGCTTTGGCCTGGCCTAGCCCTGGCCATGGTAGCCATTTGGGGGAGTGAATCTCTCTCTCCTTCTCTCTGTATTTCTGTCTTTCAAATAAATTCATAAATCTGACCCAAAAAAGGGCAGCATATACTTTTTCCTGTATGGCCATAGTCCTCTTGAATTTATAAAGCCATTAACACAGGACTTCACCAAAAAATTTTTGCAACTTACTCTTTCATCCAGACCAGTGTATCATTTTTCATGGTCCTATATGGTTTTCATTTTCCAGGTCAATTCTGAGAGCTAAATATAAAGAGGTGAAATATGTGCTAATCCTTAGTATCCATTATTATCTTCATTGATGGGGTTGGTTTTTTATCTTCATTTATTGTTTCTTAGATGTTAGTTCAGACATTGAAGACTTCCCAAGGATGGAAAAGAGGCAAGTTTCAGTATTTCACAAACTCATGGGCTTGTTGCAAAGTAGATTCCCACCCCTACCACTGTCAAAAGCTCCCAAGAGCCTCCGGGAGAGTCTGATTTATGCCCTTAGTGAAGTCAGAAATGCTCCCACTCTCCCTTTAAATTTCCTGTGGTACAGATTTCTAAACATGATGGTACCTCATTGCTATCTCCAAAATGACTGAAATCCGAGTCCATCTACAATTTTATGTGTATATACTTTCATTACACCATCCTCACACTACAAACCACTCATGTTTGTATATGTGAATTTATTTTTCATAATATAGGAGTAGTTTCCCTTTGGATTTATTTACCAAGTGTTCCAGGCAGGAAGTTGTTCATAAATGCCAAGGCTGACCTGTCAGAGGCCCAGGCACAGGAACCACTCAGTGAGTTTCTTACAGTAAGTAAGCAAGTCAACTCAGTGCACAGCAGTAACTAAGGCAGTTCCTAGAGAATTGGTAAATGGGAATGTAAGATGTCAGGGGCTATGTGTTTAGGTGGTGATACTTTGCAAGTGCAACATGGGAGGCCATCCAACCTTGGAGAGTCTCCAGCTTCCTCTGCCCCTGCCACACTTAGGAGATTCCTGTATATAACAGGTCCTAACACTCTATAGGATTTCAACATCTGTGTCTATGTCCCATTCAACAACTAAAATTCATTGATTTCTTCTATGCCGATAACTGTTCTCCAATTCACTGACCTTGCCTCAAAATGGAACTTATTGTTACTTGAAAATACGCCCTCTCACATCTAAAATTACATAACACAATTTCTGATCAAAACCATTTTCCTCTGTAAATACCTGCCTTGGACTCATTACATTTTCTAATGCCTTGCCTTACAACTTTAAACTCAAATTGTCATTTCCATCAAAGCTTCATTTTTACTCCCACCCAGTTTATACCCACTGTTGCACCATTTGTACCACAATCTTGCTAGCACTTCCTTCCCTTTAATCCATCCATTGCACTTACAACCATACAACCAACACCATTCTGACATACAATTCTGCATTTTAGTTCCAAGAAACATGGATTAAAAAACAAAATCACACATCTGTGATCTCATAGATTCAGCTAGTTATTTCTCATATCCCAAAGCATATGCTCTAAACCCTTCCCACCATTTTATAGATTGATTGATTGATAAGGCAGAGCAACAGGGAGGGAGGGAGAGAGTTCTTCCATCCACTGGTCCACTCCCTCAAATGCCCGCAATAGCCAGAACGAAGCCAAGAACAAAGCCAGGAGCCAAGAACTCCATCTGGGTCTCCCATAAGATAGCAGGAAGCAAAGTATTTGAGTCATCATATGCTGCCTCCCAGGAGTTTTAACAGGAACCCAGATGGGAAGCAGAGGAGCTGGGACTGAATCCCAGGCACGCTGATATGGGATGCAGGCATCCAAAGCAGCATCTGGACCCACTTACTGCCCCCATTCCTCCATCTACAAATGTATCTGTATCCAAATCTCTCATCTCTCATCTTCCTATCTTCAAGGAGCAGGCCCATGTCTTATTCAAAGGTAACTTCCCTGTTAGAGTTGTATCGTCCTACTTCCCTGACAACTCACTTTATTGATCATCCCTTTTTTCTACAGCTACTCATCAATAGCTAGAACTGGGCCACTCTGAGGATAAGATGCCAGAACTCTGAGAGTCTCCCACAAAGGTGATAGGGAACTAAGTACTAGAGTTACCACCTGCCTCCCAGTTTGCACCTTAGCAAGAAGCTGGATCAGAAGCAGAACAGCCAGGACTCAAACTAGGTATTCTGATGTGCGATGTGGGCATCCCAAGAGGCAACTTAACTAAGACACTAAATGTCCTCCTCTGTCTTCTTTACATAGAAAACTTTCATAAAGGAAAAGGTGACTCCCTACTGAAAGGAAAAATTTCCTTCCTACCATTCGTCCACTCAATTTTAAATTATACTTTAGAAGCTACATTCACTGCAATTATCAGTGTACTCCTGTTGTTCTATCCAATGGATACAGTTCAGACGTGATGGTGACACTTCTAGAGAAATTACAGATGTTAACCAGTCCTACCTGAAGAACTGCCACTGTGGCTTTCATAACAAAATTCTACATGTTCTGTTCTAATCCATCTGAAGTAGACAGCATGGTTAACTCTCTCTACAGTAACATTTCAGTGCTTCATTTTCAGCCACGTTTCCCTAATTTTGACATTATGCCTGGATGGTACCATTTATCATTATGCTTCTCCAATTACTACATATAGTCAGTGAATCAGATCTGTCTGTAGATTTGTCCTATTCTGGGGCACATCCTCTCAAAATTTCTATATTGAATCCCTAACCCGCAGAATTTCAAAATGTGACTGCATTTAGAGATAAGGCCTTTAGAGGAGATGATTAACACTTAAGGTTTAAAGACACTTAAGGTGAGCCCTAGTTCAATCCAGCTAGTTTTCTTATAGAAAACAGAAACATACAAAGGGCATGTCTATGCAAAGAAAGACTATGTAAGGACACAGAGAGAAAGTGCCATCTGCATACCAATGAAGTAATCTAGAGTGCCCAATACCTTGATCTTGGACTTCCAGCCCCTAGGACTATGAAAAATAGATTTGTTGTTTAGTCCTCTTGTCTGTGATATATGGACCTTGACTTAAGATGGTTTGGCCCAGGGTCTGCACTATGGCATAACATGTTAAGCTATAGCCCACAGCACCATCATCCCATAAGGGCACCCTTTCAAGTCCCAGCTGCACCACTTCCAATCCAGTTCCCTGCTGGTGCACCTGGGAAAGCAGTGGACGATGGCCCAAGTGTTTGGGTCCCTGCACCCATGTGGGAGGCCCAGAAGATGATCCTAGCTTCAGCCTGGCCCAGCTCTTGTGGCAGCCATTTGGGGAGTGAGTCAGTAGATCAAAGATTTCTCACCCTGACCTTTCCATCCTCCCTCTTTCTGTTTTTCTTTCACTGTCACTCTGCATTCAAATAAAATAAATAAATGTTGGAAAAAAGGATGGTTTGGCTTATCATTTTTGGACTTTGTAACACTGCAAAAGCAATATTGATTCAGTAGAAACCATGCTTAACGTTTTGAATTTGGATCTTTTTCTGGCCTAGTCACAGGGAGTAGGATATTCTCCTGTGTTGCTAACAGCAGCAGTTGTAGCTGCCAGTCCTCCCTGTGATGATCCGAGGAAACAGGTGCTCTACAATGTCCTGTGTGCTAAGTTGTGATAGCCGGTAGGTTAAGAGTATTACATGCATGATTCGCTTAAAATATTCAACTCACAGTGAGTAGATGGAGACATAACCCCATTGTA
Organism: Sylvilagus floridanus; assembly: GCA_949820135.1. Taxonomy (NCBI): domain Eukaryota; kingdom Metazoa; phylum Chordata; class Mammalia; order Lagomorpha; family Leporidae; genus Sylvilagus; species Sylvilagus floridanus. The sequence continues at coordinate 26,879,181 of OX463236.1, read as the reverse complement.
CATCTAGGAGCATCCGGATTTGTGATAGCAACGCTCACAAACTAGCATGAGAGCTTCCTCTTGATCCAGCAATATAGTTTTCTAGTAATTATAAGTTGAATTTTTGTAACTTTTCCAAGCCTACCATGCTCAAAATTAAATTCATTTTATTTCCCTCCAAATCTGCTTCTCTCCTTAAATTTTCATACTGCTTATAGGCACCTCCAGCTCACCAAATACCCAAGCCAGAGATCTAGAGGTCATTACTGGTACATTCAATTTCTCCACCTCCCATTTCTATTTGTTTATGAAATAATGTCAGTGCTATATATCTCAAATCTTCTGCTCCATATCATTGTTTTTCATTTAAACATTTCATCAACCTCTTTATTGGTCTTTTGTTTTGTCCTGCTCCAATTAGTCCTTCACACTGCAGCCAAAATCAGCTTACCAAAACGCAAGACTTCTATCATTCCCTTGCCATAGATTTTCCGGAGGTTCCTCATAACCCACAAAATAAATCCCAGATCCCCCAGTTGTCCTCCATGTCCTAGTGACAGCAACCAGAATAACCGGCCTTTCCCGTCTGCTCTGCAGTCAGTGCTGAGCCACGTGGCATTTTTGAATATTTAATTCTCCGTTTTCATGCCTCTACACAGCCCTCCCTGTTTAATCTTACTCTACTTTTTCCTTCAAAAGCCAACACAGACAACACTTGTGGAAATGCTTACCTAAGTGACCTGCCACAGGCTAGCCTGAAATAGGTGTGCCTCTAATGAGAACCAAGAGCACTTGCATGCACATTAGTCCCTTATCACCTTAGTGCTGCAATAGACCCTTTACCTGTGAGTTTAAAGCACCAGATTTACAGTCTTTGAAAAGCCGTGTCTTTGTGTCCTGAGGGTTTGGTATGAGTTCAAGAAATGCAGATTGATGAATGAATAAATTAGTGAATGAATCCACGCGTGCAACTTTTAGGCATGTTAAACTGTTATGGAATCCCTGAGGGGTAAGCCATTAGTAGACATGGCTGGATCCCGAGTCTGAGAATTTTCCAGGGTATTTTCAGATAAACACTCTGACCCCTCCAGGATTAAAGTTCCCCAGCTTGTATGAAAAATGCAGCACATCCACAAGGTAATTTCTTGGCACATCTTTCTAGTTCTGTGGTTGCATAAATGTCTCCCAGCTTCCTAGTCAATCACAGGTGCCCATAAAGCCAAGGCCTTCTCAGTGTTACTGCAGTTTATGCACATTCCACCAGGGGGTGTGTCAGAGAGAGGGAACTTTTCTTTCCTCAAGAAACCAAAATAGTAAAGTGTGCCTTTGTATTAAAATTGATTTCCAAATTTTATGTGCTTTCAGTGTTTTTCACTTTAGAAATTGTTTTTGATTTTTACTTTATTTATGTAAGGTGAAAAAATTTCATGCATTTCATATATACAGATTTAAGACCATAATGATACTTCCACCCTACCCTCTCTGCCACCCATGCTCCAACTCTATTTTAATTTGTACAATGACACTTTATAACCACAACCTTAACTCTCCACTAAGAATTAAAGAAAAGCCACTGTTCAAGAATAGACAAGAATTGTAAACAATACTCAAATTCCCAAATGATAATTTTGCAACCATACATTCCTTGTTTTTGTACTCTGTGTATTAGTTACCACAAATCAGGGAAAACATATTTGTATTTTTGGCACTGGCTTATTTCACTAAGCATAATGGTTTCTAGTTGCATCCATTTTGTTGCAAAAGACAGAACTTTATTCATTTTTATGGCTTAGTAGTATTCCATAGTGTGTGGGTGGGTGTGTGTTTATAATTACTATTTACTGCAATGTAATATTTTCCCAGCTTGAATGTAAGGGATTTAAAAAAAAAAAAAAAAGAAAAAAGAAAAAAGAAAGAAAGAAAACTACCCTAGGCCCAGCACTGTGACGCAGCAAGTTAAATCTCTGGCCTGCAGCACTGGCATCCCATATGGGCACTGGTTTGAGTCCCAGCTCCTCCACTTCCCATCCAACTTCCTGTTGGGAAAGCAAGCAGAGATTGGCCCAAGTCCTTGGGCCCCTACACCCATGTGGGAGATCCAGACAAAGCTCCTGTCTTCTGATCAGCTCAGCTACGGCTGTTGCGGCCATTTGGATAGTGAACCAGAGGATAGAAGACCTTTCTATGTCTCTACCTCTGTAACCCTATTTTTAATAAAATCTTAAAAAAAAAAGAGTACCCTACCTGCATCTATTTTAGGTAATATAAGTTTCTTTATAACTTTTCTTACAAGCCTCACATCGAATCAGTCTTTTTGTGTATCTAGTTATTTAGAATCAATACTAATTGCTCCCACTACTACTAGAGCTTGCTGACTCCTTGTTGAGCTTCTTCTATTTTTAATAGGAAATGCATGTTTATGTGAAGCATATGCCTAATTCTCTGCAATATGCATAACAGTGAATTACAGAGAGACTTCCCATCTGCCACATACCTATTTCCATCTCAGGTCTATCTGCAGGCAAGTAGAACTACAGATGCCAGAAATGAGAACATCTAAGGTTATTGTGCTCTCCTAAGACTGTTGATCCCTCAGTGATCTCATTTATCATAGTGTTACAATGAGATATATTGCTGTTGTCCCCTTGAACAGTTTGTAAGCCAATGAGCAAACCACCAAAAACAGCCTAGCGTCTATAGATGGCCCGTAAATGATTCTTGTATTGTATTTTGGCAAACTGTTTGAAAGGATGTTTTTGTTTTTGTTTGGTTCACAGTCTTTTAAAAATAATTCTCTTTTCATTTTATAACTAAATTGGATTGTATCATTAACTGAATACCTACGTTGGATGTAATTTGTTTAATTGCAATTTGGGTTCTATTCAGTCCCACCTTGCCTGTACAGCATCACTGAATTGAACTGCATCAACTTACTTCCACATTGTCTTTAAACTATATGAATTGTTAGTTTTTCTAGGTTATAGAGATATCTGTAGTCTTTTCTCTGACTGGATACTATATTCATTTTTATAAAGAATTACATATTGAATTCTATGTTGGTCACAAACTCATATTTCTTTAATAATGTACTGATTATATAATCTGATTCATTTTAAGGTAAATATTCTTTAAGATATCAAGGGTGAGTTAGGAAGTGAGCAAAAATCCTGATCAATGAAGTAGATTTCTCCTGGGAATTACTATACATCTATATTTGCCAGGGAAACCAGACTTGTTTTCTTACAACACTTCCTCCTCTTGTATCTCCAGCCATTTCAAAATATCACAACTAAAATGCTTACAAATCCAGCTATTTGATTGATGATGAGTAAGAGACAGGAGACATGAAGCATCTGAGTGGCTACAATCTATATGAGAACAAAGAATAGTACTTTCTTTTAAAGGACTCTCCTTGAGTAATCAAATTTGCTGTGTTGTTGAGGGATGGAAATGTAAGATCACAAATTCATAACGACTGAGGTTGAGTCCTGATTAAATAAATATTCTGTAGATCCAATGGGTAATCACTATGGGGGAAAAAAAAAAATCAAGCAAGTGCAAGATGATAGGAACTTGGAAATTGCTATTTTTGCCTTGGAGACCAACGAAGTGATGAGGCTGTTAGATTTAAGGGTAGAAGGTGACTAACACCAAGTCATCATAATGGAATTAAGGTGAGAATCACAGGCAGAAGGCCAGGGAGGATTTGAAGAGACTGCAATAGAGACAAGGGCCACCCCAGCAGACATGAGTACAGGGAAATGTGAAATATTTACATGACCGTCATCAGAGTGTCTGTGACTAGCCAGTCACCTTGAGATGAATCAGTTCCAGGGCAGAAGAAACCAGAGGATGGAAGTTTCTTTCTCTCTCTCCCTCTCCTGTAGTGTCTTTCAAATACATAAAAATAAACTTAAAAAAAAGACATTAAAAATCTATAAAAAGAAGATTCAGTCTTATTTCTAGGTCAGTAAAAAATGTACAGCAAATGTTATTTTTAGGGATCATGTAATGAGATCAGTAGTCCATATATTTAATCAGTGTTTCAACTCTATCTTTTACTGGATACATAGTCATTAATTTGGGGACCATTTTTGTTGAACCATCAATGCAGTATATAGCTTTCATGAATTGAAACCAAGCTGATCCTTCATTCCATTTATTGAAAATAATAAGCCTTATCAGAACAGAACACATGTACTGTATTACATTTAAATTTCATTATGATTCTTGAATATTAACTGAGATTGTTAGGGGGATCTGACCTTAGCAAGAACCTCACTCGCTTTGCTACCAGCATCTAAAAAAGCCTTTCCCTGTAAGCATTTTATACGATTGAGTATATGAAATACATGCATTTTTTTAAAATTTGACAGGCAGAGTGGACAGTGAGAGAGAGAAAGAGAGAAAGGTCTTCCTTTTCTATTGGTTCACCCTCCAATGGCTGCCGCGGCCGGTGTGCTGCGACCGGCGCACTGCGCTGATCCAATGGCAGGAGCCAGGTGCTTCTCCTGGTCTCCCATGGGGTGCAGGGCCCAAGTACTTGGGCCATCCTCCACTGCCTTCCCGGACCACAGCAGAGAGCTGGCCTGGAAGAGGGGCAACCGGGACAGAATCCGGCACCCCGACTGGGACTAAAACCAGGTGTGCCGGTACTGCAAGGTGGAGGATTAGCATATTGAGCCACAGCGCCGGCCAAATACATGCATTTTTAATACCTAGAGCTATTCTACCACAAATATGTATATGTATATATACATATGAGAGAGAGGTGATAATATATGAGTGTACTTCAAAAAATCTATAGAAAATAGAATTAAAAGAGCTTACTTTGATACAAATTTTAAATCCATGTATAATTTTCTTAATACCATTTTAAATGAACTTTTGAGGACCCCCTTATAAGTATAGAGTTCATTTTCTATAGCTCTTGTACTACTATATCTCTTCTCTTTCTAAATATATATTTTATATATATCATATGTATCATTCCAATGGGGGAGTATTTTGAATATATACAGAGGCATATCTATGTGTTTCAGTTCACAGTATAAAACTTCTGAAGCTTGACCCAATTATCCTTCACTGGAGTCATACAAGGAAGGCAGTAGTACTTTCTAAAATATTTATATTGCTCTTGAACACGAAATGTTTGAAAGCACTGCAGTGGCATGGAGTATACACAGACAATAGGGTAAGCAGTTAAACAGCTTATGTAAACAGTAAAGTTCCCATATTTGTACATCTTTTCATTGTATATTTATTATCCATCTGGTAGCCTACCCTGAGGCTTCATTTTATCACCTGACTTCTCCCTTTAAGTTTGAGATTTTTACTGAAAGAAACAATGAAAATGTTAATTAGTTATATTTTTCATCATAATCTTGTTTTTATACTAAAGCATCACTTTCCTTTTTTAATGCTTGCTTCTGTACTCTACTCCGGACAAGTTTCATTGCCCCAAAGCTATCATTTTGGGGTTTCTAATATTGTTTTCTGTTCATGGGGCTTAATAACTACTTTTTAATGGATTCTGTTTACCTTAGAGGCAAGCATTTTGGAGAATTCAGCTTATATTAGGGCAAGATTAAAAACTTCTATGTGGCTTTGGGAGCTTTTCCCTCAGAAAATTAAAATGGCTTAATCTTTTGACTGAAAGAGGAACTGAAATGATTTCTTTTAAAATGAGACTCTTGGGATTTCAAAGGGCTCACAAAAGAAGACAACCTTGCATGTATTTAAGTGCGTAGCCCACACATTTATGCACATAATTTAGTCCTTTTAATTATTTTTTAACCTGCTAAAAGAGCATTAGAAATAGAAGGTCTGTTGCTCCAATAAAAGTCACCATGAAGTCCAAGTTGCACATTCTTTAAAGTTTCTTTCTAAACTTAAAATTTTCTCCACTTCTCTATTCCCTCTAGTCATGGAAAAAAAAATCCATTGTATATACTGAGTTAAATATTGTTCAATTCAAACTCAAATATATGTTGCTCCTGTACCCTAATTCCTGCATAGATTGATTGAGAGATACAGAGTCAGGACGTCTTCATAATATGACTACTGGTTGAATAGACTAAAGAACTTTGAGAATGATTAGACGCAGTTTCACATAGGTAGGAGAAATAAGAAATAAGCTGCGTTTGAAGATCTTAGATGTGGTCCATTTGTGTACGAATAGCTGTCTCCTACTGGGCAACTTATAGGAGAGCAATCACTGACTGAAGAAACCATAACCACCAGCTACCAGGAACTTTGATAGTCTGAATGAGGCAAGAAAGGGGATGCACTGTGCTGGAAGCTGAGACACAAAGAGAAAATATGTGATTTCTGGCCCCTACTGTAAGGCTGGAAAGACAAGATTAATACAAGAAGCATTTTCTTCGTTTTCTGTGGCTGGCACTTTACCAATGTTTCTGTGCTACAGTTACCACCATCTGCCTTGTTTCAGTGATTGCTACATACACACACCATGTTTCTATTACTAAACTGTGAGTCCCATGAGGGCAACATCTCCTGGCTGTTTCCTCCAGGTGGAATGTCAGACAGCATGCCTTATAACAGAGGGCACCTAACAAATACATAGTGAACAAACAAGACAAATGACCAGGCAAGACAACACATGCTGAATGCCACAGAAGTGTAATCTTTGACCAAACATCATATTACAGAGGTCTGCTCTAGCTACCCTGTTCCTATTTTTCCCCCAGCCCTCCATTTCAAACCACTCTCTCTGCTTCATTTCCAAAGTTCTCATTGTCAGCTTTCACTAAATTAAACATTAATTTATTTCCAGTCTAATCCAATAGCATGTAAGCTCCCCAAGAGTAGGGAATTTATCTGTTTTATCTACTGCTATGAAAATCCCTTCATTTTACAGCACTGTCTGACACAAAGTAGCATTCAATAAGTATTTACTGAATAAGGAAATAAAGTCATAAGGAATGATGGTATGTTGAATTTTAAATAAAGTTGTATTTAAGGCACCCAGATATGTTTAATATCCAAACATTATATCAAACTTTAATCTTAGATAGATTGGGAAGTTATATATGTTTAACTCCCAAATAATTGATTAGAAGGAACAGATACCCTGTGGTCTAGGAGACCCTGAGTGATTTTGTGCTGACACTGGAGTCAGTATAGGTATTGGACAATTAATCATTTCATAGTGTTTAGTGGTTAAGGTGGAATCCTCTAGTATACAGGCAGATATGAATGTTATTTTCATCTTTTGAACAATTTATTCATGTAAATTACATTGCAAAGTATATAAGTAGTAGTTCTCCAAACTGCTATTTGGATGGGGTACATGGCCCCTTAACAGTTGATGTTGCCCAGAGATACTCATTTCAAAGTGCTGGACTGAGGTAGAGAATCTCAGGGAACTTCACTGCTGTCAATTAACCTAGGAGTCCTGAATTCTCAGTGTCTCAGTTTCTGTCTCACTGGATGGGGTGAGGGGGGTAGAAAGTGGCATAGATGTGTCATAAAATCTCTTCCAGGTCCAATGATTTCAGTGTCTGTTGTTGTCAGTAAGGAAGAGTTTGATAAAGGAATGAGAGGATGAGGAGGATGCTCTAACTAAACAGTCATTCTATAAGCACAGCTCTTTACCTGTATAGACATCTGGTGACATCTGTTATAAGTAGAAGCTTAAATATTCAAACACATCAGTAATAAGCATGTTCTATATCCACCTCAATAAAATGAAGCAAAAGCATTATGATTCTAATAGAAAGTTATTAGAAGTTTTACCAAATGTGTATGTATATAAATTAGTTTAGTCTTCATTTCTCTCTACCCAATGATAATAACTGTTCACATTTTCATTACTGAATACGAATAAACCTGTTTATCAGATGAATTGTTATGAAAAAGCGAGTAGGGGCTAGCATTGTAACAGCAGGTAGTGCCACCTCCCATAACACCGGCATCCCATATGGACACTAGTTAGTGTCCCAGCCACTCTACTTCTGACCCAGCTCCCTGCTAATGGCTGAGAAAACCAGAAGAAGGTGGCCAGAGTTAGGCAGCCTCTTCCGCCTATAAAGCTCCTGGCTCCAATCTGGCCCCAGAGCCAGCCATCTGGGCCATCTGGGGACTGTACCAGTGGTGGAAGATCAATTCTGTCTCCCCCTCCCACTGTCTTTCTGCAACACTTTCAAAATAAATAAATCATGTTTACTGAAAAGAAATAAAAACATTGTGAATATTGCTTTTACATCAGAAATTGGGAAGTTCTTGTAATACCATACAGAGGAATATCCTTTGCTGAATGTCAATATGAAAGACTATTTGTTGAAAACAAATAGGCCAACTAAGCAACTAATACAAACTTAGTGATAATTAAATGAAACTCTCAAGAAGACACAGTTAAACGTTAATAGTGTAATAGGAAATATACTGTTTAAAAGCAAATGATAAAATCCTGCATAATGAATATGAATTAGCTTTAATTGTAGTTTATTGTCTCAGTTTCAAAACTATAATCTCAAACTCTGCCAGAACATATGTTATACAACTTTAAGCTATTTGTTTCATCAATGCAGTGGTAACCTTCCCTTGCATCTCTTTCTCCAAGTCAAGGAACATAAATATAATTTCATGGCATTTCTGTATATTTTCTCTAAGTAGAGGTTGTTTTTATCGTATCAATTATTTCCCCAAGAGATGAGTGGAGAAAAAAAGACAATATTAACAAATATGAGAGTAATAACACATCTGTTGCTGCACATAATTTATATTAGAACATTTGAAATTAAAAATATGCAGTCTTTTACATACATTTTCAGTAATAATCACATTTCCTAATTGATAGATTACAAAGTAAATTAAGAGACAGGACTAGCAATTGAAAAAGAATGTAAAACACATTAAGATCCCTTAACTCTGCCACTCTTTCTGTAATACATCCATGTATATACTGCAAGCACAAAGAATCCACAGAACCTGCCAAAAACTACCCAAACTCTCCACTAACAGTATAAAAACTAGTACTACTGGTCACCCATTCTAATGTTTGAGAGGCACAGTACACTTTCTTTAAAGTAACGTTGTACAATTGGAGCCGAGAGAAGAGATCAAAAACAAAGCAATGAGGGGAGTTAAGATGCCTGGATCTCATGACAGAGTGCCTCATGTCCACTCCTGGCCCTGGCTGCCGACTCCAGCTTCTTGCATATTCAGACCTGAGAGGCAGCAGTGATGGCTCAAGTAATTCGGTTCCTGCCACCCACAAGAGGTACCTGGACTGAGTTTCCGGCTTTAGCCTCAGCCCATACTCTGGCTGCTGCAGGCATTCTGTGAGTTAAGTGGGAGTGTCTGTCTGTCTGTCTGTCTCTCTCTCTCTCTCATGCACACAAAACTACCACCTCTGAAATAAAAAAATGTAGTAATGACTTGAGATTATTTAAATGGGGATTATTTAAATGTTCCCCATTTAAATAATCTCGTCATTAATTTTTTCATATATATCAAGTAATATATATATTACTATATTTTTTCATATATATCACGACTCCACTATAAGCAATATAACGCTTAAACATCCTTTTAAAAAGTCATTTATCATCTCTCTTATTAAGAACCTTGGAGTTAAGAAGTTCTGTTGCTGATTCACCAGTTTGGCAATGTATCATTCATTATGGCATGGATATCCCTACTTAGAGTTGTAAGGTGACCAAAGAGGTCAGCAGTGGCACACCAGGTTAAGCCGCCACCTGCAATGACAACATCCCATATGGGTGCTGGTTCAACTCTCTGATGCTCCACTTCCAATCCAGCTCCTTGCTAATGTGCCTAGGAAAGCAACAAAGGTTGGCCCAAGTACTTGGACCCCTGCACCTACATGGGAGACTTGGAAAAAGCTCCTGGCTTCAGCTTGGCACAACCCCAGCTGGTGTAACTATTTGGGGAGAGACCCAGTGGGTAGAAACATCTCTGTAATTCTGCCTTTCAAAAAAATAAATCTTAAAAAGAGTTGACTGCAGCAGCTGTAAATATATGCTTGTAGAACACCTTCCAGATGAATAATGAGTGGTCAAGTTTTCCATATGCCTCAGGTTCTAACAGACTCCCCTAAGACCATGTTGACAAAACTGCTCCACAATGGAGCTAACATTGATGGACTTGAACAACAGATCAATCTATCTCATGAAACATTGGTTGGATGCCACATTCTCAGGGAAAAACCTTGATCAAACATGAGCAAAGTTGCACGTCTTTAAAGAAAGAGGAAGATAAGCATGATTGTGGGAAGTAGAGCACACTGCTATCTTCCACAAAAATTGAATATGAGTGAAAATTTCACCTGAAAAATCCAACCATGTATGCACTCCTGGAATAGGGTAACAGTGTATGTGAATTTCCTTCCTGGTTCATAATAACTGTAGCACATTGGTTAGCATGTTTCAACCTAGTTCCACCAGTTTTCATTTTAAGGAGTCAGAATTTTGCAGTACAAACCAACTTTCGGCTACATAGGAAGTTACAACTTTAGGTAAACCTTCAGTGTTTCTAACTACTTACTTTACATAATCTCTGATAGATCTTAAAGTGAAACTGAAAATTCAGATTCAGGTTATAGGAAAGCCCAAAAAGATTTTATTTATTTGAAAGAGTTACAAAGAGAGGTAGAGACAGAGAGAGAGGTCTTCCATCCTCCGGTTCACTCCCCAGATGGCCGCAACATCCAGAGCTGTGCCGAACTAAAGCCAGGAGCTTCTTCCAGGTCTTCCACATGGGTGCAGGGGCCCAAGGACTTGGGCCATCTTCCACTGCTTTCCCAGGCCATAGAAGAGAGCTGGGTCGGAAGAGGAGCAGCCAGGACTAGAACTGGCACCCAGATGGGATGCTGGCACTTCAGGCCAGGGCTTTAACCCATTGTGTCACAACACCGGCCCCCCAACAATATTTCTAACTATAAAACAACCCTGAAAGCCAAGAGGCTAATTAAGGAAAGGATATTCCTCTGCAAGCAGTCTGAGCAAAATTTTATGTCAAGCACCAAGCACAGCATCTGTCACTCAGTGCATATTTGGTGAATAAATGAAGTCTCATGGTGTCTTATTTGCTCCTTTAACAATGACATGGCAAATGGAGACGCAGAAGCTACTCTGATATGCTATTGACTTAATAGTTGGCATTTCTTAAATAAGTCAGCAAGAGAACACACTAATAAGCTTGAGAGCCAGACACACTCCAGCGTGCAGTGTTGAAAGATGTCAGTGGAACTCAGAAGGACTTTACCCTCTATGAAAAGGGAAACCAATAAGAATTAATTGGAAAGATGCCAGTAGCATTTATACAGAGAAGGAAACAGTTACCCAATGCAAATGTAAAAGGTTCCGTTTCCTAAGAACCTACTTAGAGGAGGAATAATTTGAAGTACGTAACGTTATAACTGGCATTTAATGCATGTATACAATTTGAATATGTATCACATGATTAAGACATTCTATGCTTGGAAAGAAAAGGTAATGATGAAGCATGAAACTGAGGGACAGCACTGTAATCATTGCTCAGATCATATTACCAACTCACAACACAGAAACTGCAGTAAAGCCAAGGATGGAGATCACATATAAACTCTGAAGAATCAAAAGATGACATCCATTTGATTTTTATTTTAGATAAAGGTATTAGAAGTGGAAATAGCACTTCAGAGAGTCAACGGAGTTAGAATCAGAGCTTCAATGCAGATGAGGTAATGGCAGGGGTGGTGAAACAACACTGATGGCCCTATTATAGCAAGTATGGAACAACCCTGTTTCTTTCCTTTGTTATAATTCTCCTGGTTTCTTACTTGGGCCATTGGGATAATAGGGGCCATCTCCAAATAGAACCTTTGTTGAGTAATAGTTGTAATAAGAAAATGGGCTACTTCATCCTCTCCTGAAAGCCAAAAGAACACTGCTGATTCTATGGACAGCTTCTGTTCTCCCAGGGCTGGGTTCTGCACAAAGAATTGAACTTTTTATGTGCATGCTAGCACGGAGCAGCCTCATTTCTAGGACTTTCAAACAGAACAGGTTCATCTTTGATAAAATACATTTCATGAAGCTCAAGTTAGTATAACATTACCTTAAGCCTTGTAGCTGACACCACTGCAGGCACCTAGAAGTTATTTAAGGAGACAAAAAGTAACCAAAAGAAAACTATCACAACATTCACTCCTAGAATAGGATATCAGCGTATGTGAATTTCCTTCTTAGTTTATAATAACTGTTGCAAATTGGTTAGCATTTTTCAACCTATATCCACCAGTTTTCATTTTAAGAGTCAGAATTTTGCAGTACAAGCCAACTTTTGGCCACATAGGAAGTTGCATACTTTAGGTGAACTTTAAGTATTTCTAACTACTTGCTTTACATAATCTGATAGATCTTAAAGTGGAACTGAAAACTCAGATTCAGGATACAGAAAGCCCAGCAGTGGCAGTATAGATGAATACTGATCAAGGTAGACACAGTGGCCGGCACCATGGCTCAACAGGCTAATCCTCCGCCTTGCGGCACCGGCACACTGGGTTCTAGTCCCGGTCGGGGCGCCGGATTCTGTCCCAGTTGCCCCTCTTCCAGGCCAGCCCTCTGCTGTGGTCCAGGAGTGCAGTGGAGGATGGCCCAAGTGCTTGGGCCCTGCACCCCATGGGAGACCAGGAAAAAGCACCTAGCACCTGGCTCCTGCCATCGGATGAGTGCGGTGCGCCGGCCGCAGCGCGCCATCCGCGGCAGCCATTGGGGGGTGAACCAACGGCAAAGGAAGACCTTTCTCTCTGTCTCTCTCTTTCACTGTCCACTCTGCCTGTCAAAAAAAAAAAAAAGGTAGACACAGTGTGTAAACCAAAATAGATGAGAGATGAGATTTCCTCCCTGTACCCTAATAGATTTGGTTGTTATTAATCAGCCACCCAAGCACTGAGATCACATAGTCTCCAGTCTTATATATACCATTCTCGTAAGTGTCCAGGTTTCACAAATGCTTCCTTACCATGTGTATGTATAGGTGATACCAGCAAGCAGAGCACTGAGGCACTAGGAATAGATCTGATGTCATCTGAAGCCTCAGTGGAAGACTTGCAGTCTCCAAGATAAACATCTGCTCCCACTGCTGAAGACAGCAACATCCAAATTCAAGTGTGGCTAGCAACCTACAAGTGCTCAGTTTGTAGAGTCTGTCTTCATGGGGTATGGCAGTATCAACTTCTATCTGCTGTCACGAAAGCTGTTACATTTTGACTCCATAGATTGATCTGAATTCTAATAAAACATGTTTTGTTTTCCATCAGGGAGAAGGCTCTTTATAAAAGCACTTTCTGAGGAACATTTTGACTAAGACATTTTTAAATTCTCTAATAAGTAAAAAGTGATAGTATTCTGAGAACAGAAATTCTTCCACTCCTCCTGCTCTTGGTGAGCAGGAGGTTTCCCTTGGAATCTGTTTCTGTCTTTCCTCTGATAAGCAAGAATCCATTAGTTTCAGGAACCATATTCAAAAGACTGAAAAGCCTAACTACCCCAGATGCACACATACCACCTCTACACTGAACAGAATTCACTTAACAGAACTTTTCTGTAGCCAAGGCAGACATTCGTCCCTGAAGGACTAAGCATCCAAGATCTTTACATCGAATGTGTTTGCTTTTCTGAAGCTCCAAATAAGAATACCAGGATTCTAAGTTAGGATTAAAAGCTAAATGGATATTTAGGTTATTCCTGTACTTTTACTATTCTAAATAGTGTTGCTCTGAGCATGAGAGTGCAAACATCTCTTACAAGAATCTGATTTCACTTATCTGGACATTTGCCCGGAGAGAAATTGTTACATCATACTGTGTTCTCTTTTTCACTGTTTGAGAACCTCTGTAATGTAATCCACAGTGGCCATTCCATTTTAAATTCATCCCAACATACAATGGAATACTATTCACCTCTTTAAAAAAAAATCCTTGCTACATGCAACCACATAGGTGAATCTGGGAGATACTACAAGTGAAATAAGCTCAAACATAGGAAAATATTGTGTCACTCCACATATATGAAGGATCTACAATGGTCAAACTCATAGAAGCCAACAGCAGAGTGGTTGTCAGGGGTTGGCTAGAAGCCAAAGTGAGCAGTTGCTGTTAAGCGAGGGCAGGCATTGTGGCACAGTGGCTCAAGACCTCACTTGCGATGCTCGAATCCCATGTCACAGTGCCAATTCCAGTCAAGCTGCCCCTCTACCAGTGCAACTTCCTACTATTGTATCCTGGGAGGCTGCAAGGTTTAACTGCTTGGGCCCATGCCCCTCAAATAGGAGACCTGGATGGAGTTCCTGGCTCCAGGCTTTAGGCTTCTGGCCCAGTCCTGGCTGTTGTGGGCATTTGATTTCTCTTATATTTCTGCTGCCTCATTCTGACTTTCAAACAGATGAAAATACTTTTAAAAAACTATGAGGAACCAGTTCTTTGGTATAGTGGGTTAAACCATCATCTGCCATGCCTCCAACCCATATGGGCACCGGTTCAAGTCCCAGCTGTTCCACTTCTAATCCAGCTCCCTGCTAATGCACCTGGGAAAGCAGTGGAGGATGGCCCAAGTCCTCAGGCCCCCGCACCCACTTGGGAGGCCCAGATGAAGTTCCTGGCCCCTGACTTTAGCCTGGCCCAGCTCTGGTCATTGTGACAATTTCAGGAATGAACCAGTGGATAGAAGATATCTCTAACTCTTTCAAATAAATAAATATTAAAAAAAAAAAAGATTTGTTCTAGAGATCTGCTGTTCAACATAGTACGTGTAGTTAACAAGATTGTATTGTACACTTAAAACTTTGTTGAGGGTGGATCTCATGTTGGTATCCTTACCACAATAAAAAAGAAAACAAATGCCAACCATAATAACCCATAGTCTAAGCAAGGTGCTTACCCAAGAATCAAGTCACATAAATACATAATCCTTACAGTTAGTGAACTAGGAATTGAAGTTTACCTTTTAATGCAGATACTTCTTTCCCAAGTTCAGTTACTTAGGTTTTTGATAGTAAAATAAGAGCTGACAAGTCAATGCAGCAAGTATAGGAAGAATGGAGAGTAGTCTGTTTCTAGTCAAGACTATAAGACTGAATCCCCATGGTAACCAGGTAGTCACGTTGTTGAGTCTCAGGTTCAGTTAAGCACATGGATGAATACAACATTTTTAAATGCTAGAGCTACAGAACTAAAGCTATCCCTATGTACAGATATTTATCCTAGAATTTATACCCAATGTAAAAAAAGTATGAGTGACTTTGTCAGTTTGAGGGAAGAGTTATGTAAATTATACTCTGCCAGAGGACCACAAACATTCTCGGTGAAGCACCACATAGTAAACATTTTCAGCTTTGCAGGCCACACGCTCTCTGTCAAAACTATGCAGCTCTGTTTTAGCCTGAGAGCAAGAGAAAATAAACAAATGAACATACCCGTGTCCCAATAAAAATTTATTATTTATATTGCATACCAATTTTCTGTGTCAACCACTTAAAAACCTAAGAACCATTGTTAGCTTTCAAGCTGTGCAAAACCAAGACAGTAGAGTTTACTTAGGATCTGAAATTTGCCCAGCTCAGCTCCATAGAGAGGGTCTTCCCAGGCCCTGAAGAACCCTCCACCCAACCATGCATCCTCATCTGCCTGGAGCTTCTGAACAGCAAATGGTGCTCCCTCTGACTTGTTAGTGGGGCCCATCATGACGCTGCCCATTGACACAGGGGGAGAACTCCTACCACGCTTGCCATCTGTAGCCTTCATCTCAAGGCTCCATCGTGGGGGCAGGCACTGTGGTGAAGACTGGTTAGAAAGCGTACAACCCACATAGAGGGTTTGACTTGCATCCTTCCTGTGCCTCAGATTCAGCTTCCAGCTACCACACACCCTGGGAGGCATCAGGCAATGACCCAAGTAGTTGGGTCCCTTCCAATCACATGGGAGACTCAGATGGACTTCTGTGCTCCCAGCTTCAGACTGGTCCAGCCTTGGCTGTCATGTGTATTTGGGAAGTGAACCAGCGGAGGGAAGATCTGTCTCCATTTTAAATGAATAATTTTAAAAATATGCCATTTTTATTCTATAGCATAATCCTTAGTGAAAATTTTTTTTAAAGAACAAGAAGCCAGTCTGGTTACAAAACAAAAATGGAGATAACCCCACCACTCTTTAACTGTAGTTTGTATAGTATATATTACCTGGTGTTAACATCTCAAAAAGATCTCTAATAAGACTAAGCATGACGAATGGCAGATTAACCTCTTATATACCCACAATCAGAACTTGAAAATTAAAGAAGAATGTTTACTGCAGATAACTCAGTGATGAACTGAACTCCTACTTCTCAGTCCTCTTTCCCATTGGTGCCCCCTCTGCTTTGTACTTCTGCTGTTGAAATACTCACAGAAGGTGTCTGGATTAGAGTAGTATCTACTGAGATGTAGAACTAGGAGTTGATAAATGCACAGTGTAAACCTAAACTTAGATTTCCACTTGAAACATAGCCTTGCACTTTCGCTTTATGGACAAGAAAATGCAACATAGGCCACAATATCAAAATATCCAATTAACATGATACAGAGTATCAGGAAACATTGGTATTATTTTTTTCTTGTCACCAGTTTCAAATCACAGTGAGTTATATTGCAATAAAACTTTAATTTTCCTGTTCTTAACTTTTTATACCTTAAATTGAAATAAGTATTTCATCTTCTTTGTACTAAAGTATTTCCAGCTCCAATAACCTGATTTCCTAGATTATATTTTCTAAGTCAACATCCTTATAATTTAGAATATTTACTTGAAATATAGGACATGTACTCTAATTCATAACATTTATGATACAAGTTGCTTATTATTTTGGGATCAACATTTTGGTTTAGTAATTATGATTTATATTAAATCTTACATATAAATAATCACCACAATAAGTGCATCTGTTTTAGCATGGAACTTATATAAGTTTAATTCCTTTGGTCGCTCCATTTTTTTCCCTCCTTTCAAAGGAAGATCATACCACCTACTGAAAAGGCAAATAGAACAAGGGGTGGAGCCAAAGCAACTTTTCATCTTGGGTATATTCTTTATTTAGTACTTTTTATTGCTTCAGATAAGCAATAAAATTATATTTCATTTGCACCTGTGTTGGAGAGTAGACACTGATTAGTATGTATCTCTGAACCCTTCTCACCATCTGCAAAGAAAGCCATGTGTACCAGTTATCAAATAAGCAGTGCTGATGGGCCCTTCCTGAACTTTCCCTAGGCATTTTGTAAATGACTCCACGAATCTTTCTTGGTGTGTCTGATACTAGAAAATGTTTGTTTTCAATGGTAATTTATTTAAAAATTGAAATATGCTATAGACATTTGGCCAAGTGGTTCAGATGCTGGCTAAGGGGCCTGTGTTCCATATTTGAGTGCCTGGGTTTGTTCTGGATCTAGCTCCTAATGCCAGCTTCCTGCCAGTGTACACCATGAGAGACATTAGGTAATGGTGAAGTTGATTTGGTTCCTGCTACCCATGTGGGAGAAATACTACCTCTTAATTCCACGAAGATTGTCATGTCCAAAAAACCTGTATCAAAGGGAACTTCCACAGCAATAGGCCCTAGCAATGACGCTTGGTAAGTCAGCTAACTACAAGTTTTCTATTACACATTTTTTGGTAGCCATCTTCTATTTTTCTCCTCCAAAATTGTCTATAAAATAATCACTTGTGATAATGTAGGAAAATGTTACACAAGATTGTGTTTATGTGGCATAAATACACATCAGAACCCTACTTTCCCAGCCTTGACAATAGGCCAAGTTAGAAATGAGATTTCCGCCGGCGCCAAGGCTCACCATGCTAATCCTCCACCTTGCGGCACCAGCACACAGGGTTCTAGTCCCGGTCCGGGTGCCAGATTCTGTCCCAGTTGCCCCTCTTCCAGGCCAGCTCTCTGCTGTGGCCAGGGAGTGCAGTGGAGGATGGCCCAAGTGCTTGGGCCCTGCACCCGCATAGGAGACCAGGAGAAGCACCTGGCTCCTGCCATCAGATCAGCGTGGTGCACCGGCTGCAGCGGCCATTGGAGGGTGAACAACCGGCAAAAAGGAAGACCTTTCTCTCTGTCTCTCTGTCCACTCTGCGAAAGACAGACAGAAAGATTTCCGAAGCACAGTCCTTTAATAAAAATTCAATCTTATCCAGACTCCAAGGCCCCCTGCAAAGAATCTGCCCCTTCTAGGGTAAACAAGAAAAGCATTGTTATCCCATAAGAGTATCTTGCTGTGTGGGACTGCTGAGTTCTGTCACTTCCTGGCAGGAGTTCTTATGTAGATGGGGACTTTGAGTTCTGTATTCTTTCCAAGCCCAGGACTTGAGACTTCAACTTCAACGTGGTATCCTATACGGAGAAGCTGCCTCAGCTCTATTCATGAGTATCAAACTCCTGAGGAGAGAAACTTTATTTTCTACAGAGTGGTTACAGTGTGACTGTTAACCCACTATTTTATTTATTTATTTTAGTGGGAGGTAAAACAGCAAGGGTTATTAGGGAATGGACATCCGTAAGGATGGATGGGCACCTCTCCAGACAGAGCCTGAGAGACTGGGGAGTAGGGGGGGAGGGAGGAGTGAGGTTACATGTTGAACGGAGAGATTACACCTGACCAGGCCAGGCGGCAGCTCAGCAGAGAGACAGAGGGCTGAGCATGCAGTCTGGTTGAGGCTGGGGGTTTTTAAGGAGATGCTTCCCCACTGTTGCTCCTCTTGAACAAAGGGCTTTTTGGATGCCAATAGAAAAACTTCCAAGTTTTCCCCTGAAGGTATCAGACAGGAGGAAGCCTAGCTGGAGCCATCCTGAGTTTGGAGAAGGGTGAGCAAGACCCCCTGGAGAATGGGGATCCAGAGCTGGGTGTTTGAAATGCAGATACTGGGCTGCATCTGGGAGTTTGTGGAAGATTTGTCAGGGAGAAGGGGTGGGGACCTCCACCTGGCAGGTTATCAGGTAGAAGGGGGCAGGGCAGGATGCGAACTCTGGGCTGCCCCTGAAACACTGTCAAGATGACCCTGAGATGTCGATGCATATGCTGGACATAGATGTCTTCTCTTTAGGCCTTTGTGTCATACACACATAAGCTCATAACTGACTTCCTACCTAACAAATCCACTATTTTAAACACCAAAGTACATTTCTCCCTCCAAAGAATGGAATTCCTATTTAATCAAAAGAATAAGCCTATCAAAGTCTATTAAAACAACTACCTTTTCTCCCTCTCCCTCCCCCTCCCTCTCTCCCTTCCTCCCCTCCCCTACTTTTTTTCCCCTCCCTCCCTCTCTCCCTGTCTCTCTCACACACACACACACACACACACACACACACACATAGCAGATCAAAGGAGCATAAAATAGAAACATCAAGTAGAAATGTTATGTTGTAATGACACTTGCCTAAGTTTCAGATTCCTGTACTCTCAAACATCTTCAAGTTCATTCCACCAACACATACACATTTACATATTCTTTTCATTTTCCAAGTTCTATAGCAAATGTTATTTTTCTATTTAATACTTACAGAAAGGAAAAAGGTAAATATATTCCTAATGCTTATTCCATCTCACAGCACTTTGTATTTCTATGTTATGCTTACTGATTCAAACTTTTGTATTTATTCACATCCTTTGTTTATTAAATGAGACAAAGCACTGATATATTCTTAGTGGCAGACACAGTACTTAGCAAAAACAGAAATGGTGAAAATATTTTTAAGTTAGAGAACAAGAGAAAAAAGGCCAAGAAAACAAGGAAAGGGAAAGGAGAGAGAAAGTGGGGGAGAAGGAGGAAGGAAAGAGGGAGGGATGTAAATCAGTTTCCAATGGATCATTTGCACATCTAGCTGTGTTAGCTGTATCATAAGTGCAATTAGCCCGCATCACCAATGGGTGTCACAGCGTTCCTTCTTACAGGAGAGATTCTGAAAGGTTATGGCCACCCGACTGACGAGGGGTAGATGGGCTACAATCTGATAGAATTCTCCTGTATATCAGTCCTTTCCTATCATAATGGGGCCATCGGGTAGTACACTGGGCAACGGGAGTAATAATGCAGCAGAAAAAGACCCAAAAGGACAAGGTGTAAACATTCCTAAATGGACAGGTGATCAGTGCTGTCTGTTTTGTAAGAATTGGATTCATAACCAACTCTTGGCAGCCCACGCACGTTCATGCCTCCCTTCCCAAGCCCATTTGTGCACAGTGCCTCCAGCTTGGTGCAGAAATGATCTACATTTCCTAAAACTTCACAAAACTTTGTTTCCTATCTCCACACTGCAGTGGGAACAGGAGCCCATTCCAGCTTGATATTTTAGGAAACAGTTTTTTATGCTGGGTACAGGTACCTTGGTCTTTACAGAGTATTGTCATATGCACACGGTCTGTATAATCTGGCACCTGGGTTTAATTAAGTCAGGCATAGTCCATAAATAAATAATTTCACTTGGAATTTTTCCATTGAAAAAAGCCAAATA
Source organism: Sylvilagus floridanus (assembly GCA_949820135.1). Classification (NCBI taxonomy): domain Eukaryota; kingdom Metazoa; phylum Chordata; class Mammalia; order Lagomorpha; family Leporidae; genus Sylvilagus; species Sylvilagus floridanus. The sequence goes on along the minus strand of OX463236.1, from coordinate 26,858,689 downwards.
CAGACACAAGTCAGAATACAATTATCTCTTCCTGTGTTTATCAGGCCATATATAATGACAAGAGCTTACTCTGTTCCAGTGGAACTATAGATAATTTTTCATATAATGTTGTATAGCTCTCCTATTATTAGAAAAAGACCAAATCTAAAGAGTTTTAATGGGCACTATAGTTCTCTCACGTTTGTATCAGTACCCACGATGGTGCCTACAAAGCTCAGAGATGTCGGTCCTTGTTCTCTGCGGGCTAACTGACTGCTGTGAAGTTAATCCTCAGTATTGGCCTTACTCAGACATCAAATGGCTTTTATGTGACTCTGACAACCACTACTGCCAAAACCCACCGCTTGCCTATGCAATTACACCAACCTGCCCAGATTCTGTTCTTGTTCTACCTTTGCTCAAGAGTTTCCTCCAGGTTGGAATGCCACTTAGAATCCCTTTAATCTCTCACAAAACCTACAGAACATTCATGTTCCAGTTTAAACCTGATCTGTTGTCACTGAGTTACTGTAGCACGGTTGAACCCCCTCTCCTACACACAACCCACACACCCATCCCTTAACTCTGATAGTAAACTAGTTTGCAAATTCCTGGATATTTCTTACCGGTCATTGAGTACTCCATGATTATGAACACACATTGAAGCACAATTTTGTTTTGTAACAATTAAAACAGGAAATAAGGTGAGTACAAATCACATATATCCACTTTCATTTTAAAAAAATAGCAAGCATGAGGGGAAAGTGCATTTCTCCCTAATTACAAAGCAGGAAAACTTGGCAGAACATGTTTACTGTTTTGTATTTTCTTTCTCGATGATACCATAGATTTGTTGCTTTATGTCAGACATTTTGTGAAAGAGTGTTAATGAATTTTATATTCTGGCAGTCTACTACACTGTGTGCTCTTTAAGGAGGAAAGGAATTAGCCTAGGTTTAAAGTAACATATCTTAACAATCCTCAAATGTATTACCCTTAAAATGAGACTATAGTGAAGACAGAAAATAGTAAACAATAAATATATTTGTTTATAATGATAGTGATGATATGGCAATGATAGGAGAAATGAAAATGGCATTTTATTGTGCTTATCCATACAGCCTTCCACTTCCTCTCCTCTGTAATTACAGCCCTCGATTCATTTATATTTAGTGAAGTTTGTGATGCTAGAAGACTAATCTGAATATGTGTATCATTTCTTAAGTAGTACACTGAGTAGTTTTTAGGCAGAAACTGAGCGATCACACTGCCATGAGTTGATTTCAAAAAGAAGCATAAAATGAAATGCCAAAGTAAGTCAAAGTGTCAACTAATCGTCATACAAGGGGCACCACTGACTTGAGTTCCAGATCGCATCAATCCTTTGATTTAATAGTCTCAATGGGAACCATTTCTTGGGGCATTGACCAAGGCAACCAGCCAGAAATGTTATTATCTCAAGCGACATTTCTATTGCTTAAAGCTACCTAACTCAAATTATAATCTATTTTTAGAAAAAGCTGAGTTTATTTTTATTGGACAATCCAGTATGATATTTTCCTTATAGGATACAAAATTTCTCCACTAGAAGTAGATTCATAAAATGAAAATTTCACCATATTATTTTTTTCTGAACAGAAAAACAATGAGGCTGGCCTGAAGGCTAAATTAGCATTTAACTAAGCATGCTAGAATCAAGCTCAATTTAGCTACTGCCACTACCAACTAGGAGTAACCTGCAAAGCACTCACTCAACATATATTCCTCCAATAAAAGCATTTTGAGACTTTTTGGGTCATTTTTCCATAATAAAGTTGTCAATGGTATAATATTGTATAAACTAAAACTAAACCCTAAATTCTATTACTTGATCAGTAAGTAAAATGGAGGGCCAGCACTACAATGCAACAGGTTAAAGCCCTGGCCTGCAGAGCCAGCATCCCGTATTGGTGCCAGTGTTGAGTCCTGGCTGCTCCATTTCTGATCCAGCTCCCTGCTAATGCACCTGGGAGAACAGTGGAGGATGGCTTGGGTCCTTGGGCTTCTACACCCATGTGGGAATCCTGGAAGAATTTCCTGGCTCCTGGCTTCATATCTGCTCAGCTCCAGCCATTGCAGCCATTTGGGGAGTGAATCAGTGGATGGAAGACTTCTGTCTCTACCTCTCTTTAACTCTTTCAAATAAAACATCTTTAAAAAATATGTAAGCAAAATGCTTAAGACTATCAAGTAAATACTTTAAAATCTGAATTTACATACATTTGCAAATAATGACATTATCCTTTTCAAAATCGTGAGAAAATTTTACAGAGCATTTGAAAGACTGAATCAATAAAAACATTACTTTCACATAGAGTGTGTTCAGAGTTCAGTCTTCCCCAAGCAGTTATAAGTAAGCGAGTTCTAATTACTGATTTAGTTTATGTGCTTCTTCTCTCAAACTGTTAGGTCAGGGAATCAAGGTAACGTTTTATATTGCAACTGATAATTTTTACATGACTTGACTAAGCATCTTTCCAGTATGATTGCACAAATGCCAGCCCCTTAACAGGTAATACTTTTTTGCCTAGATGAGTAAAAGGAATTCCCTTTTAGCTCGATTCGGGTATATAAAGAATTTTTTCTATAATGATTTGTTTTAGAAGCTAAGCTAGAGTCAAAGATATTTGTAAAAACACCAAAATGCCTCATAGTAAAGAGTTGCTAGTTTGATATGCTAAGTAGGATTTAGCAGCATTTGCAGAGTATAAATTTTTGCTGTGTACTTTAATATGAAAGCCATGCATGTGGCGAGATACAGATTATTCTTTAGAGAGGCTTCATAAAAATGTAAGAGCATGTAAAATGCAAAAGAGTAAGAAAGCAGTAAGTTACCCCAGTGGAAAAACTGCAAGAGAATAAAAAGTGTAAGGTAAGGAGCTAATGACAAGATAACAGTAACAACAACAATTAGCAAAGCCGTAATATATAGTCAGAGTAGAAGGGGCCTGCCTCTAAACAATCCATTATAGTCTGTTAGTCTGCAGTTAGAAATTTTTAATATCAAGCTTCAACAACTTGCAAATAAAATTACTGGACATTTTACAAAAAAGAACAATTTTTCACTCCATTTTGATTGTGGTTTTCTAAATATAACCATATTTATTCCTTGAACAAAAGTCAAGGAATAGTTATTTAGATTACCCCTAATACTCATATTTCAAGGAAACATATTTGGGTATATAAACGGGCTTTTTAATATACATGGAGCTCCTTTGTAAACTGCTAAGCAGCTCTAGCAAGTTTAAGAGAACGCATAACTGAGCCAACTACTAAGCTTATGTTCCAGCTAAGTGCCTTGCTAATGACAAGATTCTTAAAGACCTGCTAAATCTCCAAGTGACTCAGTTTCCCAACTTATTAAATAAAAGTAGTCGTCTTAACAGTAATACTACCAATATTTACCATGTAAGGTTACTGTTAGGATTAAATGGTACCTATGAGAGGATTTAAAAAAAAAAAAAAAAAAACGGTGCCTTACACACATTATGCTCTGAAAATATTCTCTCAGGTAGCCATGACAATTAAGAGCTATAAGCTAGTACATATATTTGCTCAATTGAAACAGTGGGTGAAGTTTCCATCCGTAAAATCATTGGACAAGTATTTGAGTAACTGGTAACTGACTGTACCTTTAAGCAGATTTTAGAATAACTCTGAATGTCAAACCTAAAACACTGACCAATTTTCCAATCACAGTTACCCTACGATACTGGATTCTGACACATATTTTTCCCTCACTGAGAAAACATTTGTTCTTTGGGTTCAAATAATAGGAAAACAAAATATTATTTTTATAAAATATTTTCTATACACTTACATATTTTTATTATATATAAATAAAAAGGCTTTACCTTATAAGGAAAAGGCAGCTAGCTGAGACGGAAGTTTATGAAAGCCTTGCAAATGAAAACTGGGATGAAATCAGACTCTGGTGGTATTTGCAAAGGTTGAGGAAATAATTATTCGGAAGCATTTTTTGAGCTCCTTATTTGAATGAGGCACTGAGGTAGGTTCTAAAGACAGAGACGAACAGTCAAAGCCCTGCCCCAAAAGAACCAGCATAGCAGTGTGGAGGTTTTATAACGAAATTAATGACAACACAGGGTGAAAATATTAAACAGACAAAAGCCCTAGGAGTGGTGGAGACAAACAACAGGAACAAAGAAGAGGAAAGACTCCTAAAAAGGCCAGGAACATTTCGACTAAGAGGTTGGACTTGATACACTCCTCAAAGAGTTTTGCAAGGGCCAGATAAAGTGGTAGCACCACCACTCCTCCAGCCAGAGGGCAGGGATGTAGGAGCTGGCACAGTTCAGTCGTAGATCCGTGGGGTTTTCCTAACAACTGTAAATATACAACCCTGAAGGTACGAAATAGAATGTGCGGTTGTGAATCGTGAGAAAATACATGGTATATGAAGCCATAATATTCACGCAAAAGTAAAGGCGGAAAAAGAAACCCAAGACAGAATGCCAAGCAAAACTATTTCAGGCACGGTGGCAAGTTTGAATAAAGGGTTGACATTAAGTTGAGAGAAGCAGGATAACAATTCTGCATGTTGAAAGTGAAGAGAGCTTCAGAGAGGATGTTGGAAACAGGGGCACATGTCATAGATTAGTCCAGGAAAATTGAGTCTGAAAAGCCTCACTGAAGTGAGGATATAAAGGAGGTTTAAACGCATCTTTCATGAAGAGTCTCTTAAAAACCAGAGAAAAATATGACAGTGAAATGAACAGACATTGAGTAGTGAGAAGAATTGATTTTAGTGGAAGTATTTTGGTCATGTACACCAAAACGTTTGCATTTGTGGCAAAATAACCACTAGAAAGCGAGCTACTTCATATGGCTAATTCATGGAGGGCTAATTATACTTTAAAACAATAAGATTACCCTTATCCGTACTGACTTTTCCTCCAAAGCAGCTATGCCTCATAGAAGTTTGTATGGAAAATACCCCAGATGAGCGGTAGCTTGTCCACTTACAAAGCTGCATTTCTATTTCCGGACATCATTTGAAACTAGACATGATGAATAGGCTGTATCTTAGAGCTTTTCTTCATTTGAAGTCAATACTCTATTTAGATAAAATCTTAGAATCATGACAAACTATAAATAACACATTATGTCACATCTCCACATGGAAACTTTTGAGCACTTCAAAATACAGGGGAAAATTAAACTGAAGGCAACCATTTGCATCGGTGTAAGAAGGTTCTTAGAGCAAGCCAATGTTAAAGTCAGTTATTTTTGGTTCTATACTTGTAGTAAAAGCTTTCCTTAGCTGGCTAAGATTCATTTGTTCACCAAATGTTTATTGACGGCAAAATGTCAGAAAAGTCATGAGGGACATGAATAGCTAAGAAGTATGTTAAGGAAAACGTATGTGGCATTCATCATGCCCTGTGTCAAAATTAGTTTTGGCCATAGAACTTAAACCAAATATAAGTATACTTAGCTCTTAGAACTGGAAGAGAAAAGATAGGAAGTTTTAAGATTTGCATGATGACTCCACAAAGCTTTCTGGGCCTCAGGCTCTTTCCAGAACATTGCTCCCCTTCATTAGGGTATGGCCTTGTCTTCTTGGCTAAAACTGCTGGAACTCCAACTATTTACATTTGTGTTCCAGACAGTAGAGGGTACAGAATGGGAAATCAATCCCTTTCCCTTTTAAAGAATACTCCCAAAAGTTCATTCCAACATTTTTGTATGTATGTTACTGACCACAGCTTAGTCATATGGATGTACCTAGTTGGACAACTATCTAGTTGATCGGCTCTAATGCCTAGCTCAAAATCAGGGCTCTAGCTCTGTTACTAAGGAAAATCTATGCTAGCTCTGTGGAAGAATGAGTAGCAATTCTGTCTCACGTGTCCACTGATCATTAGGAACCTTCTTACCTGACCAGGAGAGTGGAGGAAGTTGTTATTGGTTCATCTTTGTGGTCATTATCTTAGCTCTTTCACAATCCTAATACACCCATTAAAAGGACAGAACACACCTTCAGCCATAGAATGTGCCGGCTAAATGTCCTAAATGGTCCAAGGTCAAGGGGCTAAATTGTGTTATGTAACAACCCTGGGATGGATGATGAAAGAAAGCATCTCACGTAAACTGCTCACATGTGTCAATGTCCACTGGCGCACAAGCTGACTGCTCTGCAACCAACTCCCTATTAAATCCAAGCTCTGCCTGCCCTGCATCAACCCCTTCTTGCGGGAATTACCCAAGGTCAATGCTCTTCCATTCTGCCTGCTTCAGGACAGGCGTCAGCATTTAGCCATCAGCAGCCAGATGGTGATCCTCAGGACCTTGGCAAGCTGCCTTTCAAAGGTCGTGCACCCTGGTTGAGAATAATTATCCAAATATTGAACTGATTGTTTTTCACTCTTTATAGTTTGAAAATAATTGGGAGAGTTGTGGCTATACTGGCAGGGTGTTTGGCTTGCTACTTTCTCCTTTTTGGATAGCTACAAGCAGCAAATGTGAACCCACCCATCTGCTGTAGTATTTAGAATAGTTATCACTCAGTACAAGAGCCTGAATTGGTCCCTAAATTCGAGAAGAGAAAAGACAGTGTATCCCCAGAGTGGGAAATTGGATGTTTATTAGAGGCATGTGGCACTTGCAGGAAGAAAAGTGCTGATACATTGCAGGTGGCACTGGCTGAACTGTGGTGTCAGCAGTGTCACATCACCAGGTCAGTTCAAGCTTCCATTGCAATCGACAAGGGCTCTGACATGACTGGTGCAAAGCCAGATGAGAGCCAAAACCCATCTTGTCGCTACATTTAGCCACTTTATTTCACTATTGGCCTGGAACGTTTGGCTATGTTTATTTTAGGAAGTCATGCATATTTGTGATGATTTCCCTGGCATCCTTCAATGACCAATAATAAAATAACAATAGCTAACACTTACAGAGCTTCCACTGAATCCAGACACTGTGCTAAATTTATATTCATTTTATCACACGTAATAATGGCTTTTGGCCAAACACTATCCAGTCCTGTCCACTTTCCTTCTAATACAATCTTGAGTGAAAAAGTCTTGATGAGGAATATTACCTTTCATAACCTCCGTTTATGCAAAAAGAACAAAAATCAATACCAGTACAATCAGCCACAGCATAGCCAAGGAGCAATTTTAGAAAGATATTTCTAAACAGAATTTCATAATCAATTCTGGTTTATTTGGATGATACATTATTCAGGATGCTAGAGTTTCCAGCATATTTTCCCTCAATAGGCTTAAATAAATCTCCTAAATCCTTGAACTTTGATTCAAAATACAGAAATGATTCTTAAACCTTAAAACTCTGCCCAGCTGAGTTGTTTCTCTATAATAATCTTTTCTTCAAAGGCTATTCCTGCTCAATGAGAAAATTCGCAGCCCCTGAGTACTTATGTATCAAGGTTTCTGTTCAAGGAAAATATTTAAAGTTATTGACCAGATCACTGATTTCAATGGCAAACTATAATCATTTCACAGATACTAAGAAAAGAAGCACAAAAGAAGAAGGGCATGATAAAAGCCATGTCCAAGAGCTCATATTTTGAATCTTATTTACTATAAGCTTTATAAAATTGGTAAAATACTTGCTTTTTGTAGCCAACAATACCTGGGTTAGAAATGCACATTTTGACCCTTATCATTTGAGTGACCTTGTTTAAATTACTTAGTTTATCTAAGTTTCATTGCCTCTTTAAATACTGTACAACATTGCATAAGGACTAGAAATTATGCATATAAGGCATAGCAAGACCTTGGTGAGTGACAGCAGGTATTACAGTCATTTTTCTAGTTTTAAATAAACTAAATGATCTAAGGGCCAAATACATTAAAATGAATGGGCATGTGGAATCAATTTAAAATCCTTTTAAAAGGAACTCATATTTTAATTCCTTTAATATTGAATATTAATGTTCTTTTCAAATAAAAATGTGAATTGTTAAAAGTGAATTTGCAAGAAGCAAATAGCTTTTATTCCTGCAGAAGTAGTATTAAGCTATAGCTGGGATTATCTCACATAATCACAAGAGGTGAAGTTTAATGAAAGGAAGAAAGAAAATGCAAGTTCTTAGCTCTGCTCCAAAATTTACTCTGGGACCTTGAGCTAAATTTTCTGAGGCCTCAGTGACCTTAATGTAAGAATGAGGGGTTGAAATTAGGTAATATGCAACAATCACGTGTTCTATGTTGTTTATAAATTTCCATCAGCAGAAATTCATTCCTTTGGCTTTAGACATTGGCAGCAGCATGGTAAATGGAAAGAACATACAATTTGGAATTTAACAAAGCTGAATTCCAAGCCAGTTTCATATTCTAGTTATTTGAACTTTAGCAAGTTACTAACCTTCTCCAAGGCCATTTTCTCACTTGCAAAATGTCAATAATAGGTATTGTCCCATGATGTTATGAACATTAGAGATGTGTAGGTAGACTTGGGCTGGTATTAATTAGTTAATTTTCAGAGTGCATCAACAAAGTGCAAATGTATTGGGAAGGATGATTTTGGAAGATGTTTTTTTTAAAAAAAAAATCATTGTAGAAGAACCAGTCACTGAGGCAGCAGGGGCCAAAAGAGAAAACAAATCCAGGACCACGTAGAGTACAACTTATTGGGGGAATTTGTGGAAAGACCACAGTCATTTGAAATTATGAGATAATGGATCTTCACGCACCAGGTCAGTAATAAGAACTTTGTATACTGAACTAGAGAAAGATGACCTGCAGCTGACCTAAGTGCACCTGGACTCTCTCAAGAGACATTAGCTTTCCAGACACTAGATAAGGAATAGTCCAGGGCCTGCACCTGTAAGACAAGTCTGGCAGATTATCTTAATCACTTTGTTTACTCTATCAGAGGACTCAGAACGACCATCAGGGTTACACAAAGAGTGAGATAGTAGTTAAATCCAAAAGGGATACAGTTATGTCGAGCCGACTCTTACAGGGGACTTTTCTGGTTGCAATGGACAAAGTCACTCATTGAATAAATGAGATATGTGAAGCAATGGTGTTTTACATTTAAAAATATTTCCGTGGATCTCAACTGAAACTGGGAATTGAAAAGGAATCAAGCATGTATTCTCTCCCCCAATTCTAACCTCTCTCTCTTCCCTCCACTCCCCCCTTCAATCAGTACAGCTGCTCCTCTTCCCTCACCTCCCTTGTCTTTTTCCAGCCTCAACATCCACAGTTCATGAACCCCTTTCTGTCTCTAAGATTCCCAGGAAGAGTGCTTCATTGACTGACTTCTATCTCTGCAACTGGGGGAGACAAGGGCCACGCGGAAGTGGGGCCAGGCAGCGGACTGGACTGTCCATTTCACAGCATGAGGTTGCAGGAAGAGTCTTTGGGAGCAGTCCCCTAGAGGGGCCGAGCCCTCCAACCTAAAACCAGCACCAGGGGTCATAGGAAATGCTTGTGACCATCTTAACATCAATTTTGTGATAAGATATACAGAGTTAGAGTGAGGGATGGAGAACATTAGAGGTTTTTGTGGACTCTGAAGGTTATATCATTTGGAGAACCCTCTTTTAGACCAAAAGTTAAAAAAAAAACAAAATTAAGTTATTATAGTCGATCTTGTCCTGCTATAACAGAATATCACAGGCTGTGTTTTATAAACAAGAGAAACTCCTTTCTTACTGTTCTGGAGACTGGGAAGGCCACGATCTAGACAGCTGCAGGTTCAGTTGTCCAGGGAGAGCTGTTCCATCCAGAGCAGAGGAGCACTGAGACCTTGACCGGCAGCCGGAGGAAAACCAAGCCAGCCAGCCACTGTGAAGCCTCTTTTATAAGGATCTTAACCCTCTTCATCTGGGAGGCCTCCTCACGGCCTAACTACCTCTTAAAGACTCCGCCTCTTCATGATGTCACGTTCCCATTAAGTTGCAACACCTGAATTACAGAAAGAGTGGCTTCAAATCATGGCAATTGCAACTACAGAATTTTGTAGAAGAGTGAATATTTATTTAGAACAAGGAAAGAAAGCACAACAAAAAATAAAATTGCAAAGTGAGAAAAAGTCACAAAATCCAGAAAGTAATATTGCTAAGAATTAATCAATTCATATGCACCTATTTTTTTTCTATGTTTTTGGACTGTACTCTTCATGCTCACCAATTTGTGTAGCAGTAATATTTATAATATTTCAATATGGAGAATATCATTGCTGTTCAAAATGTACTTTCTGCCTAATTGATAGTTGAGATATATAAAAGAGACATATTTATTGTTTGTGGGACTAATACGGGCATATTTTCCTAAAATTGTGATCAATTTTGCTTTATGATTTCCATTAAATGTGTATGGCACAATATGCCCTGCTTATCAATTATATCCTTGATAGGAGAAAACTCTTTGATATTAATAAAAATAGAATCTTTTGTATACCAGTATGCACATCTAATGATTGGAACAACTTTTCATATACATACTGCCAATACCAGGCAATTTAGAACCTATTTATACACTGATACAGTTTCCAACCCCTGGACCTTTGTGTCTGGTAGAGACTGGCACAGAGGGTGGTAGGTGTATATCTGGAAATACCTCCTATACCCATACAACTCTAACAGTAACAACTCCTCATGGAAGTGGCTGTGAATCACCAAAATGTAGCCGGTTAAACTCAAGCTACCTGTATGCTCAACTTAAACCTTTAGCCAGATCTCAAAATGCTCCAACACTCTCCATTGGGGAAATAAGGAGGGAAGGCTGAAGTGGAAAGAGAGAGTAGTAACTTTCATAAGTATCACTTATGACACTGAGAACATACTGATAAAGCTCTCTTAGGGTCCTGAAGCTTAGCTTTGCGATCTCCCACGTAAATCTATCTGTGGCTGCCCTGGGCAGGAGCTTGTAATATGCCAGTGCCCAGGATGTGACTGAAGGATGACAATCCAGGCTGCAGTAGAGTGGCATTGTCCCCGAGAGATCAGCTTGAGAGCACAGCCCGATCAAGGAATGAAGGCCGAAAGAGAGCTGCTGGCAAGGTAGGGAAAGTGACAGTAAAGTTTGCCTTTACCTGTTAACAATAGCTTACTCGCAGACAGCTCTACCTTTGCTAGCTTTTCCCAGATGCCTCTGCTTCAGCAATAAACTAACTTGGCCTCAGAATTGGGACTCCATCGAGATATAAGAGGTTGTTTCAGATAAAACAGCCTTATAGGAGATACTGATTCCATGATTGGCAGAAAGGGACAGACAAAAGTGATATAGAAAAGAAAGACATTTTTTTCATTATCATAACAGTTGTTGAAATCAATAACAAGCAAAATGAAAGCAAGGAAATACCTTCACTAGCATTCTTTAATTGAAATGCTCTTATGCCCAAGGTTAGACATGCTACTACTGTGCACTGAAACAGAATTGAGTCAGACAACATACAGGTCCAAACTATGAATTAAAGACCTCCTGAACTAACAAAATGAAGTTGGATTATGTACTGACAAGTGAGCTAAATCCCACTGAATGACTGTTGACAATGAACTTTCTAGAAAAACATGTATACACACATTGCTTAATGAGGAAGAATAGTGAAGAGAAGACTAAAAGACACCTTACAGTTGATATTATATACACCCTCCAATAATGATATGAGTTATCAGGTATTCACTGTTTCCTATTGTCAGGACTGCACAATGGTTTTCATACATACCATAGAATTATATAGTCTCCATAGACACATTAGAGAAAGTTATTTTTGTTTATTTTCCAACATTTGTCCCAGTTACCTTCTACTTATCTTCTCTGTTTCTATTTAACATTTTTAAAGATTGATTTATTTTTTTAAATTCAGAGTTACAGATAGAGAGAGAGGGAAAGAGACAGCGAGAAATCTTGCATCCACCAGTTTACTCCCCAAATGGCTGCAATAGCCAGAGCTGGGACTGTCTGAAGCCAGGAGTCACGAACTTCTTCCAGGTCTCCTTTGTGGGTACAGGGGTCCAAGGACTTGGACTATCATCCCACTGCTTTCCCAGGCACGTTAGAAGGTAGCTGGCTAAAAGGTAGAGCAGCCAGGTCTGTTGGCATCCCACTTACTCATGGCAGATGTAAAATGCTTACCTAATATTTGCTTTAAGTCTTGCTGAACTCCCACATTTTGGGGATCCACCAGAAGTCTTTGGTCATGGCACATGGTGAATAGTTACTATGCATGCATTCATGTTTCTCCTCTGATTTTGTTCATTTTCCATTGTCCCACTACATTGCACATGCAAAACACATTGTCAAAAGTAAAAGTATTAAGAATTGCAAGATGGGGACAGCAGAGAATTAAACCAAGCATGGTGTTTGTGATCTTGTGGCTCTGAACAGTTGCACAGGTCATAAACCCATGAAGCTGCACAGGTCATAAACCCATAAACCATGTATACTGTCTCAATCAGTTGCATATCACTGCTTTGGACTCAGGGACATTATGTCAAAACTCCAGTAGTAATGAATCATATTATACTAAGATGAAGATACTTGATTTCAGTACAGTGAGAACAATGAAGGATGAAAAATAGTTCCCAAGTCTCTTTGCAAACTTCTGTCATAACTAGTAAAGGAGACACATACATATGTTTGCACTCGAGGATTAAGGAATTATTTTCACTTGCAGACATTTTTAACTGCTTTGTCTTTGAACCATTAAATGTTCAAATCTGAGCAGGGAGCAGGTAATTTAGTGCATTTTCACTATTGAAATTGAACAAAAGTTGAATTATACAAAAATGTGATACCAAATATTTCAGCCAAAATGACAATATGTTCCTCAGTCTCTTTTGAAGAATGCACAATCATAAACAGGATCATCTATCTGCAGTTATTTGATTCTGGGTTGATTTTCCAATTTTTGCTCCGGTTTCTCTTGACACAATCCCAGTTCTGAAAGCATGTATTTTAGTAGCCTTCCAAAGGTGAGTTTGTCTTATTGACCATGAGAACATGGGACTGGGAGGTGGGGGGTGGGGTGGAATAAGCCATTCTAAGACTGGCATTTAGACTGTACCAAGACAACTAAACTGAAGCTTTCACATCTGTAGACAGATAAGAAAAGTCAGTCTCATTAAGATTAAGTAACACATAGCTAGTAAATAGCAGCATTAGAATTTGCTCTCTGGGCCAGCGCTGCGGCTCAATAGGCTAATCCTCCGCCTGCAGCACCTGCACACCGGGTTCTAGTCCCGGTCCGGGTGCCAGATTCTGTCCCGGTTGCTCTTCTTCCAGGCCAGCTCTCTGCTGTGGCCAGGGAGTGCAGTGGAGGATGGCCCAAGTCCTTGGGCCCTGCACCCACATAGGAGACCAGGAGAAGCACCTGACTCCTGGCTTCGGATCAGCGCAATGTGCTGGCCGCAGCGCACCGGCTGCAGCGGCCATTGGAGGGTGAACCAATGGCAAAAGGAAGACCTTTCTCTTTGTCTCTCTCTCTCACTGTCCACTCTGCCTGTCAAAAAAAAAAAAAAAAAAAAAAGAATTTGCTCTCTGGTCTAGATGAGCACTCATTCCTATACCATTCATTCATTCATTTTCAATAAACTCACTGAAACCAAATATACAGTAATTCCAGTATCTATATGCCTTTACTAAATGGGAGCCATTGAACTCTATTTCTCCTTTCTCTGACTTTAAAATTTGTTAGTCAGCTGGCTCTGTCATATCGGTGTGCACTAAGGTAAGCATCTTAGTCTTCCTACACTTTCCTCAAAAAATTTTCCACTTTTCTCCACTATATTATTTGAAGATGAAAATGCCAAAATTATTTCCTGAAACCATTAGAATCATATTACATATGATATAAAATACAAATGCAGATATTATATATTTCTATATTGCATGTAAAATTAAAATTCAGTAAAAATGTCAAGTAGAATATCCAATTGTCTGAGGGATGTCTTATCTTTGTATCAAAATACTGACTTTAGCATTTGATCTGATAGTTATGAAGAGATCCTTTTCCAAACTTATGAAATGCCAAGGACCCACAATAAAAGAAATCAGGTTCTTTTACAAAAACAAGCAGAACAAAAAAAAAATTGTCAAGTGTCAAGCCAGAAAAAAGGCATTGATAGGGCTTCCCAAGTTAGATTATGTGACAAAATAGCCTTTCTCGTCACTGAGGATTTGACATGAGTTCTTTGTATTTCTTTGGGAATAAGTAAAGGACTTTTGATGGCTTTTGTGTTTTATAGAAGTTGTGTTGAAACTTAGTCCACAGAATATTCTTGCTCTATTCTTGAGGCTTTGTCATCTATGCAAAAAATGCATCATAACTGATTTGTAGGAAGGAGTGAATTTTTTATTTTAGCTCATTTTAAAATGAGGTTCAACACTTCCCAAAAGTTTATTTAAATACCAGGCACTGTGGCCAGTGCTGTGATGCAGTGAGTTAAGCCACTGTCTGCAGTGCTGGCATTCCTTACGGGTGCTGGTTCCAGTCCTGGCTGCTCCACTTCCAATCCAGGTCCCTGCTGATGTGCCCAGGAAATACAAAGAGGATGGCTCAAGTGCTTGGGCCACTGCATCCACGCGGGAGACCTGGAAGAAGTTCCTGGCTCCTAGCTTTGGCCTGGCCCAGCTCTGGTTGTTGTGGCCACTTGGGGGAATGAACCAACAGATTGAAGATCTCTCCTGTCCCTCCCTCTAATTCTGACATATAAATGAATAAATAAATTTTAAATAAAAACTGATAATCATGCAAGTCAATAAATGAACTAAACAAAATACACGAGCCAATAAAATTGGTAAAAGAGCTGACTGTGTAACACAGAATCTAAATTTTAAGGAAGATTAAGACAATGGAATATTTATGCTGCAATCAGTGTTGATATCTCAGTTGCTTTCTCCCAGTTCAAGAGATTAAAAGCAGCTGATGTGACCCAGCTCAGCTGTTGCTTTTTGCTCTTCTCTCTGTCACCATGGACCCTACAAGGACAAAGATTTTTTAAAACTGTTTCTTTGGGGCACTGTAGTGCCAGCATCCCATATGGGCGTCAGTTCAAGTCCCGGCTGCTCCACTTCAGATCTAGCTTTCTGCTGCGGCCTGGGGAAGCAGTGGAAGATGGCCCAACTACTTGGACCCCTGCACCCATGTGGGAGACCCAGAGAAAGATCCTGGCTCCTGGCTTTGGATCGGTGCAGCTCCGGCCATTGCGGTCATCTGGAGAGTGAACCAGTGGATGGAAGACCTCCCCCCACCCACCTCTCTCTGCTTCTGCCTCTCTATAACTCTGCCTTTTAAATAAAATAAATACATCTTTAAAAAAATGTAGCCTAAGACTCCTTAACTTACCTATAATATTGGGTAATCATAACACCTACCTGATTGTGGCACAATGAACTGATTATGAAGTTTTTTTCAACACACAGTTGTCAGCATAGTGTCTTATAATTGTTCTTATCGTTCACTAAACTACTTTTACAAGAGAATTTCGTATGGCCTCTAGAAAGCTCCATGCACCGACTCGGCTTCCAACAACAGAGCAATAATCTCCATGACAACCTGGACAGTAGAAAGTGACGATCTCATCTCCATGTGTTACAGAGAGAGAGAAGCAGTCTCAATGTCACCTGTCAGGTGGGAGACAGAACTCAACCTTACTGCAGCACTTCTGATTCCATATTGACAAACCCGAAGGACTCACAGTCATGTTGGTTCAGATAAAATGCCATCGTTGGCGAAACAATAAAAAGGAACATATACTCCAGTAATTGGCAGTAACAGTAGGCTGTCTTTTAAATTTATGAAGGGTACAAATCTATCAGAAATGTTCATGGAGAATGATGTGCACCTCCACAAAAAACTCATTTGAATGTTGCTACTCTGAAATCTACTTCTATTAAGTTTTTTCTTGAAAGAAACTAAAATGACAACTGGGCCCTACTAACCTCATTGTCATTGGGAGGTTTTCTTGTAAATGGTGTTAATAACATGAGCTGCAGTTTAGCAGGTAAAGCTTCCGCCTGGGATGCTGGCATTGCCCTCGGGAGCCTCTTCCAGTCTGACTGCTCTACTTCTGACCCAGCAGTGGAAGATGGCCCAAGTGTTTGGGACCACGCCACCCATGTGGGAGACCCTGATGAAGCTCCGTCTTCAGCCTGGCTCAGCCCTGGCCATTGTGGCCATCTAGGGAATGAGCCAGGAAACAGAAGACCTCTCTCTCTCTTTTTTTTCTCTCTCACCCTCTTTCTCTGTAACTCTGACTTTCAAATAAATAAATAATTTTTTTTAAATGTGAAGGTCAGGATTTTGGAAGTCTAGATAGTGGTGACATACTATTTTGATTTTGTTTGGGTATAATTTTTCTGGTATATCAGAAGCAAATTCAGACATAGCAAATGGAAACAAGCTCTAGAATAATCCTGGCTTGATAATAAGTATGTACCTCATTGTAATAACTCATTCATGGGGAGCTAATGAGCAAAGAAAAAGTTTTGCTTCATATCTGTAGTATAGTACATCTTTAGTAGTGCTAACTTGAGCACATAAACTGTAATTTGATCTCTAATCATAATAGATGCACAATTAATACAGGAAAACCAAGCGTCTGTTATACATTCCTAATTGAGTCCTCCAGTCCTCCAGTCCATCTGCCTAAATAAGCTCACTAATTTTCTTCCTCAAAGAAATCATTTGCAGGGCTGGCATTGTAGCTCTTGTAAAAAAGCAATTTGCTATGCTGGCATTCCCTATGAGCACAGGTTCCAGTCCTGGCTGCTCTTCTTCCCATCCAGCTCCCTGCTAATGTGCTTGGGAAAGTAGAAGATGGCCCAGGTACATGGTTCCCTGCCAACCGTGTGGGAGACCCAGATGGAGTTCTGGGCTCCTAGCTTCTGTCTAGACCATCCCCAGCCTTTCTGGCCATTTGGGGAGTGAACCAGTGGATGGAAGATTTCTTTCCTCTGTCTCTCCCTCTATCACTCTACCTTTAATATAAATAAAATAAATCTTTTTAAAAATATCATTTCCCACATGCTTCCACTGAGAATGGCAGTATTATATGCAATCACCGAGGATTTTAATTTACCAGCTACAATTGATCAGACAAAGCTTTCCTCAGATAATAAGGAAGTTTTGACAAAGCAAGCAAATTACTATTTTTATCTGATTGTGTAAGTAAAAACATGTGTTGGTTGTAGACCACAATGCAATTAACATAGAAAAAGTATTTGGCTATAGTTCATAATTAACTTGTATTACAACACAGGATGAGCCAGTATTATGCTTGCAAATATCATCTATAGAAAATATCCAAATCCTTGAACTCTCATTCCCAGCATGGTATATTCATTTGGAATCATAAGAATTTAGCAATCTGACCGGCGCCGCAGCTCAATAGGCTAATCCTTCACCTGCAGTGCCGGCACAGTGGGTTCTAGTCCCGGTCAGGGCGCCGGATTCTGTCCTGGTTGCCCCTCTTCCAGGCCAGCTCTCTGCTGTGGCCAGGGAGTGCAGTGGAGGATGGCCCAAGTCCTTGGGCCCTGTACCTGCATGGGAGACCAGGAGAAGCATCTGGCTCCTGGCTTTGGATCAGCGCGGTGCGCTGGCCATGATGCACTGGCCACAGCGTGCCGGCTGCGGCGGTCATTGTGGGATGAACCAACAGAAAAGGAAGACCTTTCTCTCTGTCTCTCTCTCTCACTGTCCACTCTGCCTGTAAAAACAAAAAAAAAAAAGAACTTAGCAATCTTCAGATACATTGTATCTGTTCTTTCTGTCATCCTATTTGCTGACATTTAAGTTTACAGCATTAACCTTCCTCTGGCCAAAGGACCATGCATAAGGAAATAGAACATAAAAATGGAACATCTCATTACAGTAGCCACTCCTAGCCTATGGGAATTGAGACATCCTTCTCTTCCTGTTTTCATTTTAAAACATGCACCCATTTCTAATTAGAGGACAGGCTTTTTAAGCAAATTAAGGAAAAATTAAATCACCAGAATGTCATAAATATTAAATAATTTGAGATAATTAAATACAGATTGGGATATCAGAAGTCTTCCTCAGAAAATTTCTATCTAAAGATAGTGTAAGCCACATACACTTCTCAATCATTGCTCTGACTTTCCTCGGCATTTGCCTTCTGCGGTATTAGAGAGTCCACAGCTGATCAGAGTTGATTCAAGAGCCTTGGCTGGTGGAGGCAGCCACCAGCTCAGAAGAGGAGCAACCGGGACTCGAACCAGCACCCAGATGGGATGCCAGTGCTGGTGGATGACTCATGTCTTTGAGTTTGGACATGGTAGAGGCTCAGCACGGTGCTTATATAGTACTACTGTCTCTATTCCCAAGATTTTCTTTAGTTTCATTTTTGCTTTAGTAATTCGAAGATTCACTGAAAAATAAGAGAAAAACGATAGCATGAAACCAGGTAAGCTAAGAAATTGTTCAAAGGTAGCCCTGTCCCTCTAAAACTTTTAAAATCTATTTATGAAAGACTGAGAAATATTATAGCATTTAATTTTTTTCTAAAGATTTATTTATTCAAAAGAGTTACACAGAAATCAGAGAGGCAGAGAGAGAAAGAGAGAGAGAGAGAGAGAGAGAGAGAGAGAGGTCTTCCATCTGCTGGTTCACTCCCCAGATGGCTACAAAAGCCGGAGCTGCACCGATCCAAAGCCAGTAGCCAGGAGCCAGGAGCTTCTTCTGGGTCTCCCACATGGGTATAGGGGCCCAAGTACTTGGGCCATCTTCTACTGCTTTCCCAGGCCATAGCAGAAAGCTGGATCTAAAGAGGAGCAGCCGGGACTCGAACAGGCACCCATATAGGATGCTGACACCTCAGGCCAGGGCATCAACCCGCTGTGCCACAGCATTTAAATTTTTGCTTCTAGCTAATAACTGTTACCTGCTGGGTGCATTTCTTGTCTGAACCCATTGCTCCATGACAGTGAGATAGGCCTGCTCTCAGAGGATGTTACCACAGGAAGAGTGAATGTTTTGTGGACAAAGAGATGAATACAACCAAAACAAAAATCTTTATAGTTATCCACAAAATCACCTACAATGTTAGATTCTTAGAATTGTCATTACTGCAAGATTACTTTTGCTCTGAGTGAGAAAACTGAGGGGAAGTCACAGCAGCATATCACACGTGCCATGAGGAAGATCATAGAGCTTAAAATTCACACACAACACCAGGGCCCTATGACACCTTCCAGTCATGGCCCTGCATTTTAATATACATGGAGTGGCCACACTGCAGAGAAACCAGATTGTTTTTGAGTTGACATTAAAGCAAAATATACTTTCCATGTGAATTCTCTGCTCTCTTTCCTAAAAAAAAAAAAATCATAGATTTGTTTGACGTGTATCATTAATCACAAATGAGGAAGTTAAACTTGTATCCATATCTGACAATCAGGGTAAGAAAACAATACTTTTTTTTTCCAAATGTGGAATCTGTTAGAGCTCACTGGGACAAATGATTAGCTGATGAGGAAGACTTAATTTTCACTCAGTAAGCCTAAGTAGAATTTCATTTAGGACCATCATAGTCTAGGCTAGTAAGAGTTCATAATGACCTACCTTTATTTGTATTTTAAATCTTCCGTATCTGTTGGGATGTTTCAAAAAGAAAATTCCCCAAGGGGAAGAAAGCACATCTTCACATTTTCCTTCTAAAATATAAACTGATTAGCACCATACTATATTTCAGCAGATCATAAAACATGTATTTAAAAACAGAGACAAATCTGGGAAGTTGCAGGGAGAATGATTTTTTCTGTTACAGAGTTTAAGAGAAACAAACAAAAAAATGTGGCCACATCCCTTCTGACATTGCTATATGAATTTGTTTATTAGGGTCTCCATCCTCTCTCCACATCCAGGGACGGTTCATAAGTGCGTATTGACATGCCCACTCTCGGCTTATGTGGAAGGCAGAATTAATCCTCCATTGTGTAGCAGTCAAGTCCTATTTAGTGGTTTGTCTGCTAAGATCAATACAGGGTCTCCAAGGCATAATGACTGGCTCAGTTCAGTCTTGCTAGACAAACAAATATCCTTTTAAAAATCAGTTCACGGGGGGAAAACAAAGCTTTTCTAGGCACAACCAGCCCTGGCTAAAACTTTTAAGTAGCCTAAGTTTGGATTTCAGCCTTCATTTCTGGACCATTTTTCTTTTTCTGGATATGACTTCACTTTACCCTCTCCCCATTAAAACTTGCCTGCAAGAAACAATTTGATATACAAATTCAATTCCCAAGACATATGAATTCGAAGGCTGAATGTGCCTCCACTCTCAAGAAGAGTACTTTAGCCAAGACAAGAATTTCAGGCATATTTTGTCTCTCCTGGTGGAATTTGAGTAATACAAGCAAGCATTCGAAATGTTGAGTTGAAAGGAAGCCATCACAGTATCACCATAGGCAATGACTTTGCCACCTCCTCAAAGAACCACTCTGCTGCCAGGAGAATTGCCTGGAAGCCTCTGAACAACACATCCCTCCTATTTATTGCTTGGCTAACTCCTTTTTATTCTTCTTCAATTCAAATCTTGCCTCCTTATGGGGATATTTCCCAAGTGCACTCACTACAGTTATTACATTTGTGGTTCCTTATGTTGTTTCTGTCTCTACTAAATATCATTAACAGCAAGGACTTCTGTTCATCTCTGCCTTCCCAGACTTACCATAGTGTTTGGGACATAATACTCTTCCGCCTACTCTGTACACACCAGTACCACTTGAGTGGTGGACAGCAAGCAGAACATCCCACTCATTGTGGCTTTCATCTGCTATAAACCTGTGTAGACAGAAGCATTCAAGAGTGGTGAAGAGAAGAGCAATGGGAAAGGCAGATAGGCACGGATACAGAGGTGCCTCTTTTCTCTTTCCCCAGAAGATACATTTCCTAAGGTCAAGAAGCATGAAATGTTTGAAGAAATACATGTAACTGTATTGAAGTAATGTTTTGTTGAATAGTTTCAAACTCTTCTAGAAAGAATAACACTTAACCTTTCCAAAGCAAGTTGATGACACAAAGAAAGATCCCTCTATATCAGAGTTTGGTAAACCATACTCCACAGGTCAACTCCTGTTTTTGTGCCACTTGCAAACTGAGAAGCTTTTAAAAATATTTAAATGGTAATAAAAATTCAAAAGAGGAATGATACTTCTTGACATGTAAAATTAATATGAAATTCAAATTTTAATGTTCATAAATAAGGTTTTGTTGGAATCTAGTCACTGTCATTCACTTATAGATTAACTACGATCATTTTTGCACTGCAGAAGGAAAGTTGAATCTTTGTGACAAGCAGGCTGTCTTGAAAACCTCGAATATTTACTATCAATCTTGCCCTTTATACAAAGGGTGCCCTAAATGGGTATATTAGGAATGACACAGACAACCTAATAACATTATTTCCCTCTCTTTAAAAAAAAAAGTTAAAAGCACAACCATGAGTTGCTTAAGTACAGGGACACATACTGAGATGTGTTGTTCCGCAATTCATCATTGTGTGAACATCACAGAGTACACTTAAACAAACTAAGCCACCACGAAGTCATTAGGCAATAAATCTCATGGGACCATGGTCCTATATTCAGATAGCATCATGATGCAGTGAATGACTGTGGTTGAGAAACAACTGAAAATGAGAAAAAAAGGATTCACTTAGGCTTGAAGAGAGGAAGCCATTGGAGAACTCCTTTCAGGTGGATAACTGAGGTGTAAACAAGATAATTAACGACTGTTTCCTGCAGAAGTCAGATTAAGCACGTATTGCAAGCAGGAACCTTAGGCATTTGAAAGTAGAAGAAAGTTTAGAAACACTAGATAATGGGAGTTTAATTTTTTTGTTTATTGCTGTAACTTCTTTGTTTGGATGGGAGAGCTTTTGGGAGAAAACAAAAGAGCCAAATGTTGAATTTATTATCAGCATCAAAGTACACTACTCAATAGAGGAACTAGATAAATTTTTGAAAAAGGAGAGAATGAGGGGAAAGAACAGGTAGAAAAATATTTTTAAGGGGAAGATTTGATTTTAGATGTTATCACTTGTTTTAAATTATTCTATTTTCACATGTGGAAGTTCACTAATGCAAGCACTTTTATATTAGCAGACAATTTCATTTGTATTAATAAAACCACTAACAAATGCTGCAAGGAATTCACTTCAGCCGTATCAAGTTTTAGCCTTGCCTTCTCATAATGAAAATCAATCAGCATTGACAACACAGTGAGTTCCCTTAGAGGTTAGTGAGGTGGTGAAAAACCCAACAAGTTTTAACCTACAATGGTAACAGCTATTACTATAACCCTCATTAGTAGTAGAAGCATCAAGCTGTAAAACAAAAATCAAGAATATTCTAGTTATTCATGTTAATGATACCTATAATGGAATCGCTGTGTTCTTTCTTATTTTTAATTTAAAGTACACATCAGATATTTCCATTTTATTGCCAAAACCTTCACTGGATGTCTTATATTCTTTAAATACAAGAATATTTTTCTTTATTTAAATTCATAACTAACAACCAGGCTCTGACATGTTTAGCTATAGACTTTCATTACTGTAATCAAAAATAACAACAACCCAAACACACACTTCTGAAATAAAAAGTCTCAGGAGCTAGTGAACTAATTGTGCAACTGTGTTCATTTTTAAAGCCAACTTGATTTTACATAGATTCACCTGCCCTTAAAATATGGCCCTAATTTATTACTGATGGCACTTTCAATGATCTGTTGAAGGATCCAACTCTGAAATGATTTATTCTAATTAAGAGCCTCCTGCCAGCACTTAGTCACTATGAGGCTTGGAGGCCCCAGGGACCAGCTTTTATTACACATTGTGCCTATTTCATGCAAGTAGAACATTTGACAATCATCAGATCTAATTCACATCTTCGTAATGTTGCTTCATGTTTGGCATTGTTTCCGTCCCTCTGTCAAACTGGAGATTTGGGTTCTTTAGCTTGTTCTTGGTTTATAGTGGATTGAAATGCACATTTTTGACAAAAACTGAAAAGCCTCAAGCCTGCCCCAGAAGCAGCTCCAATTTTCCTTAGTTCGTCAGATGGGAAGGCCGATTTGCTTGTGGTCATTAAAAAACAAGGTGACATGACACATGGTACTGCTACCCAGAGAAGCCATGTCACTCTCACTTCTGAGATTCGATTTCTGGCAAAATATAATTTTCTTTTTAGGAAGAGGCCTGCAGACAATCAACAAAATGAGAGCGCTGCATCTAGGTCATACTGGCTGGGACCAGGGAAGACCATCTTGGTGAGCTGTGTGAGGCAGGCAGGCCAGAGCATGGCTCTGGGGAAGTGTGCTGTGTTCCTGGTAGGGTGTGCCTCTGCCAGGTGCCCAGGTGCTAGCTGGCCACATTTCCCGGGCTAGCCTCTCATCTTCTGTTGCTTCTGCCAATGGAGAGCACCGACAGGAAATTGGAAGTGGGCCAGAGGAGGAGTACGTCGGCTCTTTCCTTGTCTAGCTCCACCAGAGGTCCCACCCTTGAACTCAAAACTGTACTCCTCCCTCTGCCACTAGGTACAATCAGAAAGTATCCATAAGGTCATTCTCTTACAGAATTGTGACTAACCAAGTAGAGCTATAAAGGTAAAATCATGAAATTAAGGCCCCCTTCATGCATGTTTTTTCTAGCTATTCCCTCATTTACATAGTTAGTAGAAAGAATGAACATTCAAGAAATGCTTTAATCTTTGAAGAAGCAAAAGAGTCAAAACATAAAACTCATGTAGTATCATCATTCAATTTTAGGAGATAATTTTGTTTCCCATTGATAGCAATAGAACTGTTCTCCTGAAACATCTCTACTGTAAATATTGGCCCTTGGATTCTCATCAAAAGCCATGTTTGCTTAAGGATATAGAAACTTTCTATGTTTTACTGAAGACCAGAATTTTAGTGAACATTCCGGCTGTCTTTGAGAGGTAAAATCACTCTGATTCCCTTCCTTTTGTAGTTAAACAGCTATGACTATTTACATAAAGCATGATCATGGTCAATTATTGATGCCTAAAGAAGCTGATATTTTTAACAAGGAAGAAGTCCCTAGTCAAGGACAAGGCAGAATAATGCACAGATGAGTCAAGACCAAGAACAGGCCCTTGACCCGGCAGCAGGGCTTGTGAGAAACACTCTCTGGTGGTGAGCTCCAGTGACCCAAGGGTGCCTTGACCAGTGGACAGGAAGTGCCCAGGGCCTTCCCCGGGGTGGCCTGCAGAGTGAGTGGCATGGGCCTGGCCATATCTGCCAGGAGAAACACAATATCTATTTGCAGAACTATCAGTCAGACTGCTGCTACCTAAACAGGCCCTACTTCTCTGCCATGATAAAGACCCAAGTCTCCTGGGCAGTACAAATTTTGTGCCTTCCTTCCCATAATACTTAGGAAGTAGACAGTAGGTGACAAAATCATCAGGTGCTCCTGGGCAGAATTGGAAATGAGATGTG
The DNA here is from genome assembly GCA_949820135.1 of Sylvilagus floridanus. Taxonomy (NCBI): domain Eukaryota; kingdom Metazoa; phylum Chordata; class Mammalia; order Lagomorpha; family Leporidae; genus Sylvilagus; species Sylvilagus floridanus. Next base: position 26,834,245 of record OX463236.1, on the reverse strand, counting down.
TTAGGTTATTACTGGATAATCCATAAGTAATTTAAAAAGTACAGTTGGAAATAAAATAGGTGAATTTTTAAAGACAACTTAAAGGTGCCATGAGACCTATAACAGCTAATAGGTTTTAGACTTCTGTAAACTCAGGTGAGAAAAAATGAAAATGTTTACAGCAAGAACTCCCTTCTTGGTTTTAAGCTGCCTAACTGACATTCTCGTCCAAGCCCTGCATCACGGCCATAAACCTGGCAGCCAGCTCCTCCTCCTTCCCCACGCCCAAGCAGGGAGGAAACTTCAAGTGTGTTGTAAGCAATGAGCCTCTTCCATAGAGTCAGCAAGTGAGACGTGGCTGGATAAAAGAAAGTGGATTTGTGAAAAGCACTGTCAAAATGGCATGAGGATTTGTCTCCTTGGGGGACAGGGCCGCAGCAGTGCCTGGAACCATGCACAGTGGGGAGCTTCCTGCCACAGCAGTAGCTTTCAAAGGACAGGAAGAGATGGAAGCTACAGCATCAGGTAACTGAAGAAAGCCCCAGTAGGAGAGCAACTCTGATGGTGTTGAAGAGCAACCCCTTTCCTGTGCAAAACCAAAACATGCATCCCTTGGAAGGTGCTGCCATGGGCCCAAAGCCCAGATGAGTGAGCAAATGCTAGAAGCTTCATTTGCCTGATGGATGACTTTCCTGCTGATGGAAGACAGCATAATTCCTCCAATAGGTATAACCAGAGACGGCGTTGTTAAGAAAAATGAAGATCCTGCAATAGAATTTTCAGATAATTGATGATGGTCCCTATCAAAGATTACAAGCATCCATGAGAAGAATACCCAAGAATAGAAAAACCCAGCTCTGACCCAGGATGATATGTAGCATTCAGGGTACCTGCATCAATATTCATTCAAATTCTTAGGCATTTAAAATTATAAAATATGTCAAATTTTCTGTGACTTGTGCTTCAAAATTCTGGCTAGATTTGTGATTTTTAAGTATGTGTTAATGGAAAACATATCTTCAAAAGTGGTCTCTCTGCTTCTATGTTTATTTAAAATCATCTAGGTTAAAAAAATGATTTCTCCAGTATAAAAAGTAAGGTGCATGAACAGTTTGGAACCAGGTGGAGGTGAGCATTTCATCTCAGTGTACAGAGAGGAATATAGGATATCGAGGAGATGGGATAGTGCTAGGCAGGGAGAAAATAGGAAACCTGGTTAAGAGAAAAAGAACAGAAGACAAATATCTTCCCTTTCTCCCTCCCGTATTTATTGTTTACCACCAGACCTTTCTCTGAAGGATTTATTTAAGCAATAAACATTTATTGAGTTCCAACTATTTGCTGAGTACTAGACAAGGTCTGTGCTGGAGTTGGGTTTATAATGATGGCGTGAGCCTTGACCTCATGCACTTTGTGGTTTAGCAAGAAAAGATAGACCTGTAAAAAAAACTAATTGTACTCTATACATTGCAAGCAGCATTGGAGGCAAAGAAAAGGGAAAAGGATATTCTTCTTGAGATTAAAATACTCAAGAAATTCTTCAAGTGAGACCTGATGGTTAAGCATTCTGAAGGTATGTTGCTGTTTACCCAAAGGATTTTTGCAGTGGGAGTACAATGAGTAGTAGTCTCGAAAGAATAATATTCCCAAGACCTAGACAAATGGAAGGAGGACTTGATGCCTTCCAGTAAAGGGAAGCTCTTTGTTCCAATTAGAACATAGGGTATGTGTGGGTGTGCGGTGGAGGATGAGAAGGCTGAGTCAGGCAGAGCTGTGTGCATCGCGCTAAGGAGCCTGAGCTTTTTCCAGCAGATGACTGAGAGACAGTGAAGGCTTTTATACAGGAAAACGACAGGATCAGATTCAAAGGAACATGGATGAAAGGATAGCTCGGAGCCACAGAGACTAGGAACCCAGAGCAGAGCTAACTATTTCTGCTGGTCCACAGCTGGGAAAGCCAGTCCCCAATGGACTTTTTTTTTTACTGTTTGTCTGTTTGCTTTTAATGTGTGCTTCCCAGAAATCAATTATACATATATTTTCTTAACATTTTAAAAAAAACTAACGAATATAACAAATGTTAGAGATATGTTCTCTGAAAAACGTACCCTGAAAGTAAGCACACATTTTTAAAGGAAACTGTACGTCTTTATTGATAGCATTCATTAAGGTTAAAAAAAAATACTAGAATGAGGTCATAAACCTTTGTTTTCATTTAAACCCTTTAAATTCTCATTTAATGATATAATAAGTGAAAAGCAAGAGAATAAACAACAAAGAGAAAAGAATTTATGTTCTTAAAAGGTACAGACTAAAAGCACACAGCCCATGAGCCCCACTGACACCCAATGTTGAGGGCTTGGATCTTGACTGGCTGGGCAAAAGGCATCTTGGTCTTACCCTTGATCACTTTCTGTACACAAGCCCAATTCCCCTCAATTTTCACCTTTGGGGTCTTTCTTGTTTAAAATGAGGTTTTAGTGATATCTCACATTAGAGAACATCATCTATCTTCCTAGAAGCACCATAAAATGCTGTCAGAATGGTTATGCATCTTTTTGGAAACACCTTAAATATAGATCATCTATGGACTTGATGGGATTTTTTTCCTGTTCAACTGCTTTCAGAGTTATAAGATTCCCAAAACACACCCTAAATATTGAACGTGTGTAGGCAAAGATAAGGAATTGGTGCAAGCAATTTACTGGAAATACTTCTCTCACTCTGAGCTTGTGAAAACCAGAAAAGACCTGGTTTCTTTCCAATTTTCATTTAGGCTTTTATGCCCCCTAGTGGGTATATGCTAGTTCTGCAGTTATTTGCACAGCATTTCCTTAGAACAATGTTAGTTCAGACTCTTTACATGGACAACATAAGGCAAATATTCAGGTCATAAGTTTTAAATATTATTTAGGTCATAGCATAATTTAATAAAAAATCTTATGATTTAGTCAAAATTAGTAATTTTTTTAAAAAAACCTCTTTTCAAGAAAATGCATATAAAGTCACACATGATCATGGAGTCCCCTAACCCAACTGAATATTATCCACGGATTCCTTAAGAATCCATCAACTCCAGGCTAGAACTTTCTAATTAGGGTAGGGGTCCAATGGCTTCCCTTTTCTTTTTTTGTTTTTGTTTGTTTGTTTGTTTTTGTTTTTTGGACAGGCAGAGCAGACAGTGAGAGAGAGAGAGAGAGAGAGAGACAGAGAGAAAGGTCTTCCTTTTCCATTGGTTCACCCCGCCCCCCAATGGCCGCTGCGGCCGGTGCACCGCGCTGATCCATAGCCAGGAGCCAGGTGCTTCTCCTGGTCTCCCATGCGGGTGCAGGGCCCAAGCACTTGGGCCGTCCTCCACTGCACTCCCGGGCCACAGCAGAGAGCTGGACTGGAAGAGGAGCAACCAGGACAGAATCTGGCGCCCCCGGTGGAGGATTAGCCTATTGAGCCACAGCACCGGCCATGGCTTCCCTTTCCATTTAGTAGATGCTCAGATTACTACTGTGATAAACAATGGGGAAAGTTTTTTAAAAAATCACTTGCAAAAATTAGCTAGGGCCGCTGTTTGAGAGTAATTGAGACACAGCTTGGGACTCCTGCATCCCATATCACAGTGCCTAGGATCAAGTCCTCGCTCCACTCTCCATTCTAGCTCCTGCTCATGCAGACCCTGGGAGGAAGCGAATGATGGCTCAAGTGCATGGGCCCTGCACCCGTGTGGGAGACCAGGAGAAGCACCTGGCTCCTGGCTTCGGATCAGCGCAGTGCGCCGGCTGCAGCGGCCATTTTGGGGGTGAATGAGTTCCTGATTCCTGGATTCAGCCCAGTTCAGTTCAGGCCATTGCAGCATTTGGACGGTGAATCAGCGAATGGGAGATCTCTCTCGCTTTCTCTCTTTTCCTGCTTTTACAATAAAATAAATATTAAAAGAATAAAAAAAAGAGTAGCAGCTCATAATTTTGCTAAAACAGGTAATAAGACAATATTTTAAAAACTGTACATGAGATAATGAAAAACTATTCTCAAACTAATAGAACTGGGATACTAAAGTGATGCAGATCCTCCAGGCAAGAGAGGTAAAGAGAAAAAAATCAAAGCAGCTTTTTAAGCACACATTGATTTTAAAATGTCAAAGAGAAATCTATCTGTTGTTGAAGTAATACCAGGGCCCCTGTGGCAAACAAGTTCTACACCACAAATGGTTATCACATAGTAACACTTAATAAATCATTTGCAGGGCCAGCCTGGTGGCTTAGCAGGTAAAGCCGCTGGCTGCCTGGGACGCCACTGTTTCCAGTCAGGCTGTTCTGCTTCTGATCCAGCTCCATGCTAATGGCTGAGGAAGTGGCAGAAGATGGCCCAAGGATTTGGGTCCTTGCCACCCATGAAGGAGACCCATATGAAGCTCCTGGCTCCTAATTTAAGACTGGTCAATTGCTGGATGGTACTGCCATCTAGGGAGTGAACCAGCAGATAGAAGATTCATTCTCTCTCTCTCTCTCTCTCTTTCCTTCTCTGTCACTTTGACTTTCAAAATAAATAAATAAACCATAAAAAAGTCATTTTTTACTTACAGATATTGTATCTTCTACAAAAACTACCCCTCAAACTTTGAACCTTCCAGAATACCAAACTGATGGCAGAAAATCCATGAAGAGCAAAGCTTCTGAGAGCCTGAGGGTTGTAATTCTTAGTGACAAAGTGATCCAGCTTCTAGGTCAAAATACATTTTCTTAGACCTCTAGAGCTAGCACTCAGTTTAAAGAGAAAAATTCAACCCCCAAATCAATCATTAAAACAGAAATGCGCACACACATTTAACTAATGGCTTTCGCTAGGATATCAAACATATCACTTACTTTCATCTGACATTTTTAATACTTATTATTCAAATACTTATACTAGAAAATATTGACTTATGTCCTCTATGAAGTTTTTATTTTAACATGGTCCTAGTTACAATGCAGTTTCTGTGGAACTAGCACCTGCCCTGTACAATGTGCAGGGTACTGCTGGGCTTCTGTGCACCGGCACAGGATCCATTCATTCTACTCCTTACACCTGGCACTTTACGGCTTCTTATTGTAGAGAAAGAGACAGAGAGATTGAATTACAGGAATTGTCAAGGTTTATTTTAAATCAGCATTTGTGTCCTGTTGTATGAAGATCTCTTAAACCTTTGCGATTGTTTGTAAATGCATGGTTTTTGCTTTTTCTCTTAATATCCATGGGAAATAGTCTCACAGATGGAAAGTCATACTTGGACTGGGGCGATTTGCCCTTAAGTAACATTTCTCCTTTATCAAATGAACCTACATTTATACTCTTCAAATAAAAAGAGGAGAAAAATAGAAAGTATATGAATAGCACTGGGAAGCTAGCAATATTGTGTTTGCAGACTATGTAAGAAAATTCAAGGAAATATTTCTCTGCTTGAGATCCAAAGATAGCCAGGCTGTAGCCATATGATTTCTGGAAAAATGCCAAATAGGGAAAAACTGAGTACATACAAATAAAGTTTGGTTTATAATGTGTTGTTTTTTGTGATTTTTTTTTTTTATTTCAAAGGCAGAATTACAGAGAGAGAAGGATGAAGAGACAGAGAGAGATTTTCCATCCGCTGGTTCATCCACCAAATGCCCACAATGGCCAGAGCTGGGTCAGACTGAAGCTGGGAACCAGGACACTGTTTCTGATCTCCCACATTGGTGCAAGGCCCCAAACACTCGGGCCATTTTCCACTGCTTTCCCAGGAGCGTTAGCAGGGAACTGCATGGGAAGCGGAGCAACCAGGATAAGAATGAGTGCTCTTGGTTTATGGGACTCTAGCATCGTGGGCAGCAGCTTAACCTACTATGCCACAGCACAGGCCCCATCAATAGATAGATCAATAGATGGAGCTGTTGGCCTGAATTAACCAAGTTTTATTCACTTTTTGGCATTAATAAGTAGAGTATATGCCAGAATTCAAGGATTTTGCATAAATATTTTGGATAATATTTGACACTGAAAATCTTTAATAACTAAAAATTAATTTTTTTGAGAATTGGTCTTCCACCCAAAATAATTGTAACAGACGGCAAACAAAGTCATTTTAGACAAGAAGTCATTTTGGGGCTGTTTGTGCAAATTTAGAATTAACACTCTGGGTTAATGGCAGGTCTGCTTTGTACGTTTAAACTAATAACATATGGAAAGAGAGCACTGAGCCAGCAGAGATGTCCAGTAGGAAAGGGGAGCAGAAACTGGGGTGATCCCACTACTAGAGAGAGCGAGGAGAAAAAGGAGGGGGACGTGGACATGGAGAGGAAGTCTGCCTTCCAATTGACAAAGTGCTAGTCACTCACTATGGGAACTCTGTAAGGATTACTCTCCTATATTATCTCATCTCCCTGCTTTCTTCTGTTTTAAAGAATTCAATATTTATTTCATTTGAAATAAAATCTATTCCTTGTAGTCTTTAATCCATTTTATTTACAGAAGAAAATATATACGGGAAAAACATCTACCTGAAGCTAAACACCATATTTAAGCAATGCTTGTTTTTAAGTTCTTTTTCAGAACTTTGAAGGCTAGAGATATAATATTAAATTCTGAAGAAAGACAAAATGGAATATGTAATGCTACTTGGCTTACTATAAAGTTCAGAACAGAGAGTGAGAGGGAAAGGTGATGTGTTTTTAAGTCAAATATAAAGTATCAATAGGTAACTGATATGCTTATGATAGCAGTAATCATTAAAATATTACAGATTTTAGGAATACTTTCAATGTTCTATGAACTACAATGTGTGTAGCTTTCTATTCTAAGCCTTTCTGTGCACTGAGTTTCACAGAGGTATGATTCCCAAGGAGTACAATGATAGTTTTTTTTTTTTATTTAGTTTGATTACTAGTTAAAAGTTCCATTCTTGGGATCACATAAACAAGACTAGTGTCTGCTAATAATAACTGATAGAATTAAAAAGGAGAGAATGATCCAACATGAGAAGCAGGATACACAGCAAACTCATAGAATGACAGATGTCCTAAACAGCACTCTGGCCTCAGAATCAGCCCTTGAGGCATTGGGATCCAGCTAAAAGCCCATGAGGAAAAGCCCCTGGAAAGCCAAGACACTGTGGGGAAAAAAAAAAAAAAAGTGACCTAAATGAAAGATCTCTGTGAGTGCAGCGGAAAGAACAGGCCATCAAAGAAGGAGGTACCTTTCTCTGAAGGGAGGAGATAACTTCCACTTTGACTATGGCCTTGTCTAAATAAGATCAGAGTTTGTGAACTCAAGAGGCTTCCATACCCTTGGTAGCTCATGACAAGAGCCTAGGGTGATGACTGACCTGCCTCCATAAACAAGAGTGTCAATTGTTAAATCAACAACGGGAGTCACTGTGCACCTACTCCCGGTGTAGGATCTCTGTCCTTAATGTGTTGTACTATGCGAATTAACAGTAAAACTACTACTCAAACAGTACTTTATACTTTGTGTATCTGTGTGGGTGAAAACTGTTGAAATCTTTACTTAGTAAATACTAAGTTGATCTTCTGTATATAAAGAAAATTGAAAATGAATCGATGAAGAATGGGATGGCAGAAGGAGTGGGAGATGGGATGGTGGGAGGGAGGTTATGGGGAGAAAAGCCACTATAATCCAAAAGTTGTACTCTGGAAATTTATATTCATTAAATAAAAGTTGAAAAAAAGTTCCTTTTTTAACATAGAAGAGCAATTGGTTTTTCCAGCAAGATATTAACCCATGTCTGGAATGCCCTGTGCCCAATTACAAGTTTGCAGAGTACCTTTTTCCATTTCTCCAGGTCATTCCTAAATCAGAAGAGAGGCAATACAGATAACTTCACAACAAGCATGAATCAAACTATGTGTTCTTCATTATTCTGCAACAGAGACAATTAGTGAGATATGTGTAAAATACTACAAAATATCAACCGCAATCCAATCTTAGAAAGGTGAGGGAAGCAAGGAGCTGAGCAAAAAAGTTCATCTCTAAGGAACGAAGGTGGCAGGAGGTGCTCCTAGGGAATGAGCCAACTACTCAGGCAGTCTTTACGTGAATAATCTCAGAACAGCCCAGACTACCTGAACACCCTGTGCTGCTTCCCCAGTTCTCTCCTCCTCCTCCTCCTCCTCCCTAGGGGATCATCCTAATCGACTTCAATGCAGGAAAGCTCTCTATCCAAGAGTAAAAAGATGAGACAAGGTATGTGTGCAAATGAACACTCACTCCCTTTCCTCTCTCCACCATAATCACTGCCATAGCGCCCAGCCATCTCAAGTGCTCACCCGCACTCTGGATTATGAAGGAATTCGGGATTACAAAACAAATGTGGTAGAAGTAAATAATAAATATCATTTTACATGATGTAGATTAGTATAGCTTTAAGATATTAAACCACACACACATATATATGGCATCTATAGATCTCTCTCTATATATATATAGATCTCGATATCTATATAGATATATGCATAGAGATATATAGATCTATATCTATATATATATCTATATATAGATATCTATATATATCTATATAGATATATATAGATATATCTCTATATATATAGATAGATAGATAGAGATCTATAGATGCCATATGTCTTTTCTTTTCCCTCACTGACCCTTATGCTAAATTTTTTGGCTTTCAACAAACTGATTCATCTCCTCACCTTTCTTAATGTATTCAAATAACTACAAGTATTCAGGGATTGCCAACCCAGACATAGTGAACCTAGAACACAAGACAAATTTAATAAAGGGGCCAGCATTGTGGTATAGCAGTTAAAGCCAACTCCTGCAGTGCCAGCACCCCATATGGGTGCTGGTGCAAATCTCAGCTGCTTCACTTCTGATCCAGCTCCCTGCTAATGTGCCTGAAAAGCAGCAAAAGATGGCCCAAGTTTTTGGGCCCCTGCACCCACATGAGACACCTGGAAGAAGCTCCAGCTCCTGGCTCTGATCAGCCCAGCTCCAGTTGTTGTGGCCATTTGGGAAGTGAGCCAGCAGTTTGAAGCTATCTCTTTCTGTCTCTGCCTCTTTGTAACTCTGCCTCTCAAATAAATATTTTTAAAAAAATTAATAAATACTAATTTTTTTTAAATCTCTTTAGAGAGGGGCAAGAGAAACTATATGCTGGATTCATTTGGTGTTCTTATATATTTATATTTTAAAGGGCTTACTTTAATTACATCACTCAACGTTTGTCTTCTCTGACCACAAGTATAATAGATTTTGATTTACTTTCCATTTTAAGGAACACTTTCTAGGCCACACTCAAATTCCTTTGTTTATAGCTGTGTGCATGTATGTGTATGGGTATGTGTGTGTGTACACGTGCTAGCCTCCTCCAGAGCCTACTGCATAATCAGTGCAAAGGGAAAAAAGATATTTATAAAATATGAATGGCACTCCATGTGAACTGTGGCCAATATAGAAATTGGCTCCTGTGTGCACAGCAGTGTATAAAAAGAAGTTGACCTTCCAAGTCCACTGACATCTCTATATTAAGAATGTCCTCAAGCCTTTCTGCTCAGCCTCTCTAAGTTCCTCTAGTTTTGACTGTTTCTTCACCAACATAATAATCAGATGACGATTTAGGTTTTCAGATGTGCTACAGAAGGACACGGCATTCCAGGTCTTGGGTTATTTTTTTTTTTTACCATAAGTTAATACTGCCAATTCTGGTACAAATTTTATTTTTAGTGAATTAGTTCAACTGCTGGTTACCCACAAATACCAACAGGAATGAGTAACTGGGCCTTCATAGCAGAAAGCAAAGCTGAGAATGGGTTTACAAAAAGTGGTGCTAGTCAATATCCCCTTCGGCCACTCTCAACAACCATTTTAAGGGCAATTCTAACTTGAGAAAGTCAAAAATAAAATTGTTTAAAAGATGTATTTATTTATTTGAAAGTCGGAGTTATACAGAGAGAGAAGGAGAGGCAGAGGTGGAGGGGAGGGGTCTTCTATCCACTGGTTCACTCCCCTATTGGCCACAACTGCCTGAGCTGCACCTATCTGAAGCCAGGAGCTTCTTCCAGGTCTCCCATGTGGGTGCAGGGGCCCAAGCACTTGCGCCATCTTCTGCTGCTTTCCCAGGCCATAGCAGAGAGCTGGATGGTACGTGGAACATCTAGAACTCAAACTGGCACCCATATGGGATGCTGGCACTGCAGGCAGCAGCTTTACCCCCTATGCCACAGCACCGGCCCCCAAAAATAAATTTAAAAATAAAACATCACATGTAAATGCATATACAATGAAAGTAATCAAATGGGAAAATATTATAGGGAGGACTGGGGAGAAATGTCCTAAGACTGCTGTGGATTAGATATCTGGAATCAACTTCTTGGATGGAGGCATTTAAGTGACGATGTGAATAAAGATGCTCTAGGGGCTGCAAACAGAAGCCAGATGACCACAGTGGTCAGAAGAGAATGAGTCTGATCAACTGTGGTATGACGTATAGGTCTTTGGAGCAAAAGGTGAGGAGTTTGAATTTTAGTTTCAATTCCATTAGCCAGATTAAGTGAAGCAGCAACTATCCGATTTTCATTTCTTAAAACATAACTCTGGCTGCTGTAGTGACATGAATTGTAATGTGGCAAACATAGAGAGAAGAGTTCATCTGAGACAATGCATCTGTGCCTCTGGTGAGGCATGGCGATGGCTCAGTTTATTGTTATAACATGCAGCTTGAGGAAGGAGATTCAGACACGATAGAGTTTTGTTTGGTCAGAAACAAGAAGACTAAACAAGGGATAAGATGTGGACATCAGGGATGCAGCTCTCTCCGTTTTGGTGTGAGCCACTGGGTGGTTTGTGGCTCCACTTAATGATAGGTGGCAAACTGTAGGAGGAATAGTTTTGAGGAGTGAAGAGGAAACTAGGGAAATGAGACTTCATTTTGGCTAATTTAAGTTTTCATTGACTGATAGGAGTCCAGGGTTAGAAACAGACTAGCTCACTGGAGATGGAAGTCTGATCCTCAGGGGAACCATCAGGGCTGTTGATGTAATTTATAGTGTCAGCTACCTAGACAGAATTTTAAGCTATGGGATCAGATGAAATCACACAGGAAGAGCATTTATATGGAGAAGATTAGGAGACTCAAGCCTGAGATCTGAATTACTCCAAGATTTAGAAATCAGATCAAGAGAAAGGAAGCAGAAAAGATGTTAGAGAAGTGCAGTTGGTGAGGTAGGAAGATAAGGAGCGGAATGTTGCATATGGAAGCCAAGAATGGAAACAGTTTCAAGGAAAGAATAGTCTACTAATGAGATCAAAATGAGAGATTGAATAAGATTATCACAGAGAAATGGCCGCTGGATTTCACAAGGTTAATGGGGACCTTGAAAAGTTTAGTTTTAAGTGATTACATAACATGAAAGGAATGTGATATAGTACCATTTCTACTTAAATTTCATAACCAACCAAATGTTGAAAAAATTAAGTGGAAAACTGTGTTATCAAGTCTATAAATTCTACCATAGAAAGAGTAGTATTACATAGAGTTATGCCATGTCATACAAAGGACAAATTGAAAAGCTACCATTACATCATTTACCTTAAAATAGATTCCAAACCAAGAGACTTCTGAATGTTAGCATTTTCTAAAACATTGAAAGGTAAGTTTTATATTCAGATATTCATAAGTCTGAAATAATGTATATTATAATCATAAAATAGAAATGTTGAAGTTTGACTTAAAGCAAAAAAATTTTTGTAATAGGTAGATGTGTTTCTGAGACTTCAAGCAATATGTATTTTTTCTCTAACACAGGTATGGCGATATGGTACCAAAAACCATAGCGGGCAAGATTTTTGGTTCCATCTGTTCGCTGAGTGGTGTCTTGGTCATTGCTCTGCCCGTTCCAGTTATTGTGTCCAACTTCAGTCGGATCTACCACCAAAACCAGCGAGCAGACAAACGGAGGGCACAAAAGGTCTGTATCAATCTGTGCAACATTAAGCTTTAAAGTGCTTCTATTTAGAGCAATCTGAACTTCTCAATAGTGGCATCAACCAGGACCAGGACCAGCTAAGTTATTCTACAGTACAAAGAAGCAAGAAATATTTCTCTATCATGCTACAGGTCCATGACTAGTCCGCAGGTAGACGTTTATTTTGACCACATCCTTCAAAGTATGGGTAAAAGACCTGACAAATCAGATTGCCCCCTAAAGCCTCCCCTGGAAATTGTCTATGCCCATCTCCTCTTGCATAAGCCAAAGCCAATCCCATAACCAGTGTCTAACTTTGAAAGGGCAGAGGTGTACAACTCTATCATAGTGCCAGAGACAAAAAGTATTTGCTGAACAGCATTAGCAATAGTAGTAAAATAAAAAACAAGAATTTTGCCAAATTTTACTAATATCAGATTTCTACTTGTGATTTATTTAGTCTTTGTCCACGGAAGGTCAAGTTGATGTAGAAGAGGGTTATTGAAGGATACCAAAATGTATTTCAGATACTCTACACAGTTAACACAAGAACTAGAACTATTTAATCATTTGCACATGGTTCTTGTTCCTGGACCAGCAGTTGGCCATTTCTCTGGACTGTGCACTACTAATTAATTCTTCTAACACTAAATATGGCACATAATCATTTATGAAACGGGGAAAGCCATAAGATTAAAAAATGCAAATATATACAAATTTGTATTAATGCCTAATCATATTAATAGTATTTAATATTGTATGTCAGCACTGTTCTAATATTTTTCAAAAATTACTTCATATAATCATCAAAACTTTAGGAGTGGGATAGTATTATTATTCTCATTAATTGGTGGGAATCCTAAGGTACCCCCAAAATTGAGCAGTTCCAAGGTCACATACCTAAGGAGCTGGAGAAACACTATTCAGTCCAAGTAGGTCTGGTTCCCTTCAACACTCTAATCAGCTGCCTCTCAGAAAAACTGATTGAACATTGATGTTTTCCCCTCCCTCATTCTTTGTCAAAATTGTCACCTTGAGAGGCAGGATCTTTTGTGCTTAGAAATAATCTTGGAAATATCTTTTGTAGCTTCCTCAAGGCTTGTAGTGCAATATTTTCTATGGTCTTTGTGACTACTATATCCTTGTCCTTTAAAGAGATATATATATTTAAACAATCCCAAAACCCCACATTACCATGACTAACATGGAATCACATTCTAGTTAACGTGGTATAACTGTAAACTATCATGAGAGATGTTGAGTCAGTTCATGCCTGGTTCTGTAGGTAATTCTAGAATAGATTATAAATTGCTTTTGAACAAGGCTGGTCTCTTTAGTAGAAAAAAAAAATCACATAGAGCAACTAACTGGGAAGTTCAGGTTAATCACTGCTAGCACAGCATTGTCCAGAGAATTTATTGATGTCTATTGCCAGAGATCCTCTTCCTCTAGCAAAGAATCACTTTTTCAGCCTTGTATCAGTCTTGTAATTGTTTGCTTCTGCTTCTGCTACCCGCTCTGACCCTTTAGACTTAGGGAATCTGGAACCTACTCCATTTCCGTCAATCTTGGATAAGGTCTTAACTAAACAGTGGCACGTGGGTAAATATACCAGGAAACTGTGGCACCTCTCCCTCACTTCCACTATTGGTAATGGTTATAGATTTATTTACTCATTCAGTTGTTCAGTAGACATTTATTGAGTACAGTATATTTGCCACAGTGAAACTGAATTGATGCAGTGGCAGGTAGTAGGGTTAATACCTTGAAGCAAGGAGCCTACCGTGTTTTAAAATGCCCACCTGTGATGAATGCCCACCTGTGAGTAATTATCTTGCAATAATGGCAACAGTAATCGTAACTTAATAACACTAGCAACAACACTTTCTAGAGCTTCTAGTCTTGGGTGCTTTGTGTGTCTGTTATTTAGAATATACACAACCAATTTACAGAGGAGGAATTATTTCCACCCTACAAATGACTTGCACATACTCACACATCTAGTAATTATGCCCCAAACAAGAAATTTCTAACTCATTACACCAGTAAATCTTTTAGGTTTTTCCTGCAGATAATTCTAAATACAGTAGGTTTTCAATTAATGAGCCAAGCTACAGTGCAAGTCAATATTTTACTTTTCATATGATGATTTTGACATTTACATGGAAAGATGTCACTGATACTCAGCCTGTCATTTATCACACCCTACTGTGGTGATACTCAACATTTATATTCAGTGAAATCATCTGCTGAGCTTGTTTTGAACATAAATTAGTGGGCCCCACCCCTAAAGCACCCTATTCTGTAGCTGTGGATTACAGCCTGCCTATCTGACAATTTGCATTTCTAACAAGTTTGCAGGTGATACTGATATGCTAGTCTTGGGACAACACCTTGAAAACTGTCACCTAATACATTTAGCAATGTCCAAATCACAGAGTTTTTAAATGTAATTCTAGAATAATGAAAATGCAAGAGATAGTTCTTAGCTAGACCTTTGAAGATTTTATTTATTTATTTATTTGAAAGGTAGAGTTACAGAGAGAGGGAGAGATAGAAAGATCTTCCATCTGCTGGTTCACTCCCCAAATGGCTGCAACTGCTGGAGCTGAGCCAATCCAAAGCCAGGTGCTTCATCCTGGTCTCTCATTTGGGTGCAGGGCCCCAAGCAGCTGGGCCATCTCCCACTGCTTTCCCAAGCCTTACGCAGAGAGCTGGATCAGAAGAGGAGCAGCCAGGATATGAAACCACTGCAGATGGAGGCTTACCTACTACACCACAGTGCCGACACCCCTAACTAGATCTTGAGAGTGATCTTATATTATCTATTATTAAAAATAAAATATTGAGGGCCAGCACTGTGGCGTAGCAGATAAAGGCACTGCCTGCAGGGGCCAGCATCCCATATGGGTGCCAGTTCAAGTCCTGGCTGCTCCAGTTCCAGTCCAGCTCCCTGCTGATACATCTGGGAAAGCAGCAGAAGATGGCCCAAGTCATGGACCCCTACACCCATGTGGGAGTCTCAGATGAAACTTCCGGCTCTTGGCTTCAGCCTGGCCCAGCACCAGCTGTTAGGACCATTTGGGGAGTGAACCAGCGGATGTGAAACTCTCTCTCTGCCTCTCCCTTTTACCTCTCTATAACTCTTTCAAATAAAATAAATAAATCTCAAAAAAAAAAAAAAGATAAAATCTCCTAGTTTCTACCCCAAATATCTATGTATCTTGTTCTTTTATTTGTTTATAGCCTAATAGCCTGGTATTATCAACATCAAGGGAGTACATAACTCTGCATATCCACTCTGTTTCAGCCTTACTGAATTAGCTCTGCTCTTGTGTCTCGTCTCCATCCCCACAAGTCCTGATAGAGCCACCTGCAAATTTCTACTCAAGGTTCAAGAGTTATGTCAAATACATGTCACAATTGATCACACTGATAGGTCTAAGAGTCAAAGGGATCACACAAACAAGACTAGTGTCTGCTAATACTAACTGATAGAATCAAAAAGGGAGAGAATGATCCAACATGGGAAGCGAGATACACAGCAGACTCATAGAATGGCAGATGTCCTAAATAGCACTCTGGCCTCAGAATCAGCTCTTAAGGCATTCAGATCTGGCTCAAGAGCCCATGAGAATATTCTAGGCATGGAAAGCCAAGACACTCTGGAAAAAAAAGAAGACCTAAATGAAAAATCTCTGTGAGTGAGATCCCAGTGGAACGAATGGGGCCATCAAAGAAGGAGGTACCTTTCTCTGAAGGGAGGAGAGAACCTCCACTTTGACTATGACCCTGTCGGAATAAGATTGAAGTCAGCGAACCCTAAAGGCTTCCATAGCCTTGGCAACTCATGACTAGAGCCTAGGGAGATTACTGATGCCATAAACAAGAGTGTCAAATTGTTAAATCAACTTCAGGAGTCACTGTGTACTTACGTCTCATGTGGGATCTGTCCTTAATGTGTTGTCCAATGTGAAGTAATGCTATAACTAGCACTGAAACAGTATTTTACACTTTGTGTTTCTGTGTGGGTGCAAACTGATGAAATCTTTACTTAGTATATACTGAATCAATCTTCTGTATATAGATAATTAAAAATGAAAAAAAATCTTGCTGTTAAATTGGAAATTGCCTAGAAAATTAATCAATTTTTTAAAAAAATATATCATGTAAGATCTCTGTCCTTAATGTGCTATACATTGTGAATTAATACTATAACTAGTACTCCAACAGTATTTTTCACTTTGTGTTGCTATGTGAGGGCAAACTGTTGAAATCTTTACTTAATATATAGTAAACTGATCTTCTGTATATAAAGAGAATTGAAAATGAATCTTGATGTGAAGCAAGGGGAGAGGGAGTGGGAAAGGGGAGGATTGCGGGTGGGGGGGAAGTTATAGGGGGGAAGCCATTGTAATCTATAAGCTGTGTTTTGGAAATTTATATTCTTTAAATAAAAGCATTATAAAAAAAATAAATAAAAAAAAAAAGAGCCACCTGCAAATTTCTACTCAAGGTTCAAGAGTTATGTCAAATACCATTCCGTATATGGAACTTTTCCTGGACATTGTAGCATCACTAATTATCCATTCTGCTCTTCTGCAATATTCTGCATACATTCTATTATTAAATATGTGGATATTATATCATACTTTCCCTGAGTGCAGCACCTGGCATACAACAGGCCTTCATATTTGTGCAATGAGTAAAAGAATGAGTGTATGAACAAGTAAGGCTTGTTCACCTTGACGGAGGCTTCCGTGACTGGAGGACACTGAACATTCAAAAGGCCAATTATAGGCCGCACCGCAGCTCACTCGGCTAATCCTCCGCCTCTGGCACAGGCACCCCGGGTTCTAGTCCCAGTTGGGGCACCAGATTCTGTCCCAGCTGCCCCTCTTCCAGTTCAGCTCTCTGCTGTGGCCCAGGAGTGCAGTGGGGGATGACCCAAGTCCTTGGGCCCTGTACCCACATGGGAGACCAGGAGGAGGCACCTGGCTCCTGGCTTTGGATGGGCGCAGCATGCCAGCCGTAGCGGCCATTTGGGGGATGAACCAACGGCGAAGGAAGATCTTTCTCTCTGTCTCTCTCTCTCTCTCTCACTGTCTAACTCTGCCTGTCAAAAATTTTTTTTAAAAATAAAATTTTTAAAAAGGCCAATTATAACCAATACTAGGAAGCATGGTTTTGTCTGTAATACCCTCTTCACTCTCTTCCATTTCTTCCCTCTTATGGCCCTGTCATTGCTTTTTGCCTTCCACACATCCACATCCCAGGACTGATTCTGCCCAGCCCTGACATCTCCAGAATTAACCAAGTTCTAGAACTGTTAATACTGCACTGTCCCCTGTTGAATTCCTTTAACTCTTTTTATTATTGTTTGGCACTAACTTTCGTCATTACAAGAGTGGCCCTCTTCCTTAGCAAGTAGAAAGATTCCAATGAAGTCTTAATGTATGAAGCCAATGAAGCTTGATTGCTGCCTCTCCCTGCAGCACTTTACTAAACCTTCAATGAAACAAACAACTGCAAATGGAGTTTCCAATAAGCATACAGGAGTATGTGTGCCAATATTTGAGACATGAGGAATTGTCTAAGATTAACCAGGGAGAGAGGCTTTCTCCCCTCACTTTGAAGATTGTTTTACTTTTTGGAAGTATTGAAAATAGTTTGTGATTTGCTAACAAGATGGTCCAATCACTTCCCTCAGTCTACCTCATATTTGATTTAGAATATGGCTGCCCATTTAGGGGAATCCTGATGTTGATAATGCCTAAAGATCTTTGTCTGACAGGCTCCCAGCCTCGGTTTCAGAAAATGCACTGTAAAGTTTATAATATAATTTGATGTAATTAAAAAACCATCTACTTGCTAAAAATCATTGTGTTCTACTCTACAGCATTCAGCTTCACAGTAAAAGTTCAATGTCGAATTAGCTAGAGAAAAATTGCATGCTCTTTCCATCTATGATCCTTGCAATGAACATCCACGATAAATATTGTGAGGATCCCAACAGCAAAGAAATCTGTTTAGCATCTCATCATTTCCCAGCCATTCAGTGACAGCAGAACTAATCCTACTTGGTTGCTGTATTATCCAGTAGATGCACTATTCCTTGAAACCAACATGGGCAAAATCAGAAATTTTGAAAAAATTTGGGTAAATAGGAAAAGATTGTGCTTATGAGACAAAATTAGGTCCTCTCACTCTCTGTATTTCTTAAAGCAGTTAAATAATTGGAAAATAATGGCAAATAAACCCTATTTTTAACTAAAATGTTGGAATCTTCTTTTGTTCCATGCAGGCTAATGTAAAGTATTTGCTGCAACCTTCCTTTAATTCTCAGACTATTTTCTGGTTCTTTGCCATGCCAAGAAGTTGTGTTTCCTGCAGGGGGAAGAGCAGGGAGTGGAAGAACCGTATTTCCTCTTATCAGCAGCTTGTTTTCTTTTAACCTCCCGACTGCACAGCCGGGGTTGCCAAGATTGTCATACTAAGTAGGTCAGAAGTAAAGTGATTTTCTAAAACATCTTTGTAAAATAATTTCCCTCAATTACCTGCTGGAACCAAAGATGTGATCACAGGTCATAAAGGCTAGCATTCAACAGACATTTGGTACGGTACTCCACAAGACCAATTAAATCAATTAGCTCGTACAGTATTGTAGCAAAATGAAAGAAAAGCCGTGATTGAAATGGAGATGGAAGCTTGTTTTTCTAACACAGTGCGTGAATAGCCAATATGGTTATTCTGTCTGGAAAACATTTCTTTTTCCCAAAGCTTAGAACTACTGCTAGAGTAAAGATTGTCATCATATGTGGGCTTTGCTTTAGAGGATGAGAAATACACATTTTCCTTTGCTGGACAGTATTTTTTGGTTAATGTATTTGTCTCATTAGTGGAAGAAATAATGTTTCCTGATGCTGTAGTGAAATGTTTGGAGAATGACACGAATGAACTAGTAACTGTGATATTGCCAATGTCATTACACACAGTAGTCGCAAAAATAAAAGGAGCTGGAAAGAGAAAGCGAGGAAGGGAGGAAGGAAACAGAGACAGGAAACAGAGAGGGAGGGAGGAGTGGATGGGAGAGAATCAAAGGGAACCAAAAGCGCAATGAATTTTCCAGGAAATCAAAGACATTTTAGGACTAAAACTTCAACAATAGCCCCTTTCTGAAAACCAAAATGTAAACTGCTTAGTTCTGAATTATTAGACCAATTCTAAGTCTTTTCCTAATATGCTTGTCACTTGCCACTGGTTTTGTTTTTTGCTTTTGTTCTTGTTTTGAGTCTGGCCAGGAATTTTTTGACTCTGCAGCACAGCTGTTGAAGTTAAAAATTCTCTACCTTCCAACAGAAGTCACTGGTGTTGTCTCAGTATTTTGAGTGATCTAAACATACTACCAACAAAGAATTAAAATGTCCAATTTTACAGTCGATTATGAATATGATCTTTGTACAAAGTGTTATTTTAACCTGAAATCAACACACAGGAAGAATAAATTTAGGGAAGGAGGGTGGAGTTAAACTCAGATGCTAGCGTAAAGCTATTCTGAGAGCTTCACACTTCTCAGTGCTACTCTCGAATAATGCAAATGGAAGGGCATTCTGCTACAATGACTTTGGAGGGAAGTCTGGTGAAAACTGTTAAATACACTCAGATTAGTACACCCCTGCTCTATATACTAACCTACCCTTTTTGATCTGGGACTAATTCTGCTTTCAGCAATTTATCCAGCAGATAAGCTTATCCTGATATGCAAAGCAAAGGGTGCTTCAAAACAACTTGATTAGTAGCTGTAACTGAATAAATGTTTTGTTCATACAGTGGTATATTATATGTCCATCAAAAATGAGCTAAATCTAACTGTGTATGTATGGAAGGAGGTCGAAGATATACTAACTGAAAGCAATTACATGCAAAACAATGGGGCCAGCATTGTTGTGCAGCAGATTAAGCCACCTCCTACAATGCCAGCAACCCCTATAATAGCACTGGTTCGAGTCCCAGCTGCTCAGTTCCAGATCCAGCTCCCTGCCAATGCACCTGGAAAAGCAGCAGAACATAACCCCGGTTCTTTGCACCCTGCCACCCATGTGGGAGGTCCACTGGCGTTCCAGCCTCCTGGCTTGGCCTGGCCCAGCCCTCGAAGTTGTGGCTGGGAAGTGAAGCAGCAGATGAAAGATCTACCCCTCACTCCCTTCTCTGTCACTCTGCCTTGCAAATACATGAAAAATTTAAAAATCTTTAAAAGAAAAATAAGTGCAAACCATGTTAAAAGCACTCTCCCAGTGGAGTAAAAATACATATGTATACACTGTTGCATAAATATACTTTCTTTCACATGCTTAGCAAATCTCTGACACGTTCCTAGAAATATTACCAGTCGTTAACTCTGAATCAAGGAATAGGACAACCCCAAAGACAGAGACCTCCTTGGGGGTGTGCATTTTTGTAGAATTACAAATTCTTGTGAGATCTATATATTCATTTTCCATTTAAAATCTAGATAATTTTTTAAAGATTTTTATTTATTTGAAAAACAGAGAGGTAGAGACAGAGAGAGGTCTTCCATCCGCTGGTTCACTTCCCAGATGGCCGCAATGGCTGAAGCTGCACCGATCCGAAGCCAGGAGCTTCTTCCAGGTCTCCCACATGGGTGCAGGGGCCCAAGGACTTGGGCCATCTTGTACTGCTTTCCCAGGCCATAGCAGAGAGCTAGATTGGAAGAGGAGCAGCTGGGACTAGAACCAGCGCCCATATGAGATGCCAGCATTTCAGGCCAGGGCTTTAACCCGTTGCGCCACAGCCCCGGCCCCAAAATCTAGATAATTTTAACATTTTTCCTTAAAGAACATTTCCCAGGCTTGAGGTGATTTATCTTGGTTGTTTAGAAAGGGGGGGGGGGATCTTTGAGGGCTGAGAAATGTATTAGCTAGATATACATCATACAAATAGTCACCAAAGAAGCACTTTGCAGGAAGTAACATCTAGACTCCCTCTGACAAAAAGACGTGCAACATCAGATCTACCATAGAACAGAATACCAAAATCTGGCTAACCAGCCAGTTTGCTCAGTAAGACTGTTTTGGCAATCTCACTGTTCCTGCAAACAATGGACTACCCTAAATTCTCTAAATTGAAGACACATCATCCGTATGAAAACTGCTTTAAAACTTAAAAACAATTTTGCAAATTTCCATATATAGACTTACTTTGCTCTTCATTTTAAAAAATAGTGGGTGTCAGTGTTGTGATGTAGTGGGTTTAAGCCATTGCCTGTGATACCCACATCCCATTTGAGTACCAGGCCATTGCAAGCATTTGGGGAATGAACCAGTGGATGGGAGTTCTCTCTCTCTCTCTGTTTTTCAAATAAATAAAATACTTTTAAAAACAAAGATTGAGATAGAAATTGGATGAGCATTTCACAGTCGTGTGAACTGCGCCAGTAGACATAGCACATAAATTCAGGGATTTTTTTTTTTAGTTCATGTATTTAGAATTGGATCTACTTTGACTAATTTAACAGGATGAATGCAAAATTAAAATTTTATATTAAAAGATGTAGTTACAGCTTAATAGTCGTTATTTATTTGTGGTTTTTTTTTGTTTTGTTTTTTGGGTTTTTTTTTTTTTTGAGAGGCAGAGAGAGAAACAGAAACATATCGGGGAAGGGCACATTTGGAGATAGGAACTAAATCCAGGTCTCCCATGTGAGATAGAAACTCGGTACTGGAGATAGGATCCCAGGTAGTACTGGAGCCATCACTGCTGTTCCCATGGGCTGCACTGGCAGGAAGCAGACCCAGAAGGAAAAAAAGAGAAGAAGGAGGGGTGGGGGAGCAGAGAAGGAAAGCTGGCAGGCCTACAGCTGGTTTCTGGAACTTAGTTACTTGTTTTCAAAAGCACATTAGCTTAAGAGAAAAGGAGGTGCAGCTGATTTGCTAGGCTATGTTCTTTTTCAGTTCATTATGTTTTCTCTTGACACAATTGAAAGAAACAATAACAAAGTAACTTAACCATACTGTAAAGATTCACTTTAATTATTCCTAAATGCATTACCCAAATTTAAGGTAGTCAACTGTAGCTATCCTTATTATTATCAGGTAGTCATCTTGATACATATTAGCTAATGAAAAGTGCTCAAAAAGGAAAAGAGGGGTCGTTTTTATTAATTCTATGTGAAAACCTGAATTACTTTAACAAATATGGATGCTGACATTAGGATCATCCAGAGTGCACCCACTGTTTTAAGGAAACAATTCCTAAGCATTAACAGGATACTTATTTTTCTTCTCCTGTAGAAAGCTAGACTGGCCAGAATCCGGGCAGCCAAAAGTGGAAGTGCGAACGCCTACATGCAGAGCAAACGGAACGGTTTGCTCAGCAATCAGCTGCAGGTACAGCCAAGCACTGCACTTGTTTCTAATGTTCAATTTACTGGTGTAATATCGATTGAGTTCTACCTAGCCGTATCATTTTATTGTGGGTAATTATGAAAATGGCTCCTGAAACAACGCAAGTGTCATTTCGTTTTAGCTTCTCCCTGTACATTTCAGTTGGCCGGAGGTTAGCCGCTGTGCTGTGAACTATTGCCAATGACTCATGATGCCTGTTCATGATTGGACAGTGTTTTTGCACATCTCGTGTTACATGGCACGATGTGCAATAATTCAAAGGCTGAATTCTTCTTTGTTACAAAATAAATTAAGTTTCTTAGAATTCATTTGGGTGAGGAGGGGTTGAGGGAGTGACAGGTCGGCTTATTTTCCTTCTAAGTGAAGGAGGAGGGGGACACCATTAAGTGTTATGAGGACCACATGGTATGTGTGTAAATGAGAAACTTTACATTTACCTCAAAACTTTCCTTTCATATTAAGGGTTCCAGTCATCTTTTTCTCCCCACAAAATAGCTGCTGTGTAAATGAGCATGATAGTAGTTTTATGATGATGCGGTTACTAGGTTAAGTTTTTTATGCAAAAATAATCGTTCTGAGGTTTACAAAGATAGTTGGTCATTGAATCAGTAAGAGAGATTTCAATGTTCAATTCAGGAAGACACATCTGAAGGATAAGACTGCTAATTTGATGAAAATGTAAATGTTGATCATCCAAGTTAGAAGCAACTGTACATTTGTTCCTATTTAGTTAAAAAAAAATCCTGACATTTAATCTGGGAAAATAAGTCAGGTCCCTCACGGAAAATGTAGCTGAGGTCCTCATTGTTTGCAAATAAAATAGAAAGCCATTCTGTCCTCTCTGTGTCCACAGTCCTCGGAGGAGGAGCAGGCCTTTGTTAGCAAGTCCGGCTCCAGCTTTGAAACCCAGCACCACCACCTGCTTCACTGCCTGGAAAAAACCACGGTAAGGAGACAGCACGACTGCCTGCCTGCCTCTGCCCCCAGCAGTAATTCCCTGTGCTTGTGTGCATACTGATCTTCTAAGCATGATATCATTGCCTGCGTTACAGGGAAACATGCTCACACACACAGCATTTGAAATCGCTTTGAAAGACTATGGTCATGTTTCACCATGGTAGATATTTTAGAGATTTAGTTAGGATGTTTTATTCTCAGTGGTTACCTAAAGTCTAGTCTACATTATCAGTTAAATGAAGATGGAAGTTGTCTTTCAACAGCAAATCTATAAAATGCCATTTTCCTTGATTCTTAAAATGCTGGTAAATCAGTAAAAAAGGAAATTCAAGTGTTGCTGACATCGGATAAAGAGAATATGAATACTGATAAAAAAATAGAACACCAGAATGTAAGCACTGTTTTCATTCATAAGTGTAGTGAATAAGAATAGATAATAAATACCACACATTCTCATAAGAAGATGACACATTTAATCGCTTATGTGCCCCTGAGTGTGAAGGGACCTGCATCTCTCCACTTCCAAACACTAAGTCAGAACTTCAACCTAGCAAAGGGACCCATTCTCTGGCTATCTTGTCAGGATCACAATCTGTGACCACACAGCAGAACAAAACTTTCACAATCAAGTCAGTTCACACACTCCCTGATATGCAATGATTTGTACTCTCAATTCCAGTGCAGCACTCATCTGTTTATTCTTTTACCTAAATAGTCACTCAAGAAATATGTATTCCTTCCTTGCTATGCACGTAACAATGAGCCAGGTCCAAGACACACCATGAATCAAGTGTGGCCCCCATGACCACATAGCTTCTGTTAATGGGGCAAAATACAAAGCCTGTTACTGGAGGAGGACAAAGTCCTGGAAGCCACAGTGGAGTAGGACATGGCTGTGCGGTGACAAGCTCAGACAGACTTCCTGAAGGAACTTGAGGCCTACAGACTTACCAGGAGTTCAGTAAGCAAATAAATGAAGGCACTAATGTGCTGTTGTGTATCTGAAGAGAGGCAAGTATGTGCCTATGAGGAAATGCAAGAGTTTGAGGTTGGCCAGAAGGAGAAAGTGTAGTTGGCGTAAGAGGTGGTAGAGAGAAAAGCAGAGGCCAGATAATGCTGGGCTGTGGAGGCAAGGGAACAATGTTGATCTATATTTGATGATAAGAGAAAAACTTTTTAAGCATTCTAAGTCACAATTACATTTGTGTTTTTAAATAAAAATGTAGACAAGGCTATAATGCATTAGAATAACTTTCTGAAAGTTAATGACAAAATGCATTATCTTTGTCTTTTTCCTCTCATTTTATTTTCCCTTTTTCTCTATTTTACCATTTAGGGCTTTCCTTGTAATAAAAAATAACAACATGAATTAATTTAGTTTAAATTGAGTGATCCACAAGGTGGATGGTAGCCAATAATAAAATACTTCTTTACTTCCAATCACTAATGAGATAAATTACAATCTCATGCATTGTAATTTTGACTATGTGTTTGAAATGTACTTTGGAAGAGAAGAAAACAGGCCATGAATGTTTTCTGTACTATATTTTCTCTTTAATGTTGAATGTGAAATTCAGTCTTATCATATCCTCTGGACTTTAAACAAACAGAATGTTAAGTTCCATGTATTTCAAAATGTTTGCCTCAACAAACAAATAGCAAAGTGAATAACTTAAGATTTATTTCTTGCTAGCCAGCAAACATATGCTGTAGTATTTTAGAATGAGAGATAGCTGAGTGGAATCCAGTGAGTGCAAAAGCTTCCATCAAGGCCGGTGCCGTGGCTCAACAGGCTAATCCTCTGCCTTGCCGCACCGGCACACCGGGTTCTAGTCCCGGTCGGGGCGCCGGATTCTGTCCCGGTTGCCCCTCTTCCAGGCCAGCTCTCTGCTGTGGCCAGGGAGTGCAGTGGAGGATGGCCCAGGTGCTTGGGCCCTGCACCCCATGGGAGACCAGGAAAAGCACCTGGCACCTGGCTCCTGCCATCGGATGAGCACGGTGCGCCAGCCGCAGCGCGCCGGCCGCGGTGGCCATTGGAGGGTGAACCAATGGCAAAGGAAGACCTTTCTCTCTGTCTCTCTCACTGTCCACTCTGCCTGTCAAAAATTAAAAAAAAAATAAAAATAAAGCTTCCATCAAAAGACTATTAACCCCACTCAAGTAAAAGATAGTAATTGAGGTTGCTCTGTAATACTTGATAAAAAATAGTTTTCCCTCAGATCTCTGAGATAAAATTCTTGCATAGACATTAAACATCTTCAAAGCCAATGTATATTGTGTTCCTATAAAATACAAAAGGTGAAATGATGGCCAGGACCACTCGCTTCTGGGCTGGTCTTGAGGAAGACAGAAGCAGAGAAACCCTGGCCCCGGCAGGTGTCATGACTAGAGTCAGTGATATGCTGCAGCATTGAGAAAGGAGGCAGCAGAAATTCAGTGCTACCTGTGAGACAGACTCAAGGACACACTTGGCAGATAAATGTATTGCATTCAGTGCTAAGTCTCATTTTTCTATAACTGAGCATTTTTGAAGAGCATATAAGGAAGCGAAAAGGATCATAAGCATCTTTTGCTAATGAAAAAATATTTTCAATCCCACATGAAATATTTGTTAATATAAGAGATCTTCAAAAAGTTTGTGGAAAATAAATATTATGAAAATAAACTAGGCATGGATTTCCAAAAGTTTTAGCAACAAAATGAATCTTTTAATTTTTTATCTTAATTCCATTTTCCATGAACTTTGTAAGGTCCTTTCATATATAACAGACAATCAAACTAACTTGGGACATATTATTAAGATATTCTTATTTCCATAACTTCAATCTGCCTACAAAAGTGAACTTCACAAAATTGTGATAGTCTATATATGTATATGTCAAATCTCTAGGTCCAGCTAGAGCGATTTTGTTTCCACACAAATGCCAGTAGAAGTGGTTTGGATATTCTAATCATGAAAACGGTGCTCCTGGTTGAATCCATTCTAACTATCCATGGGCATATTTAAGTTTTTTAAATAAAGCTATGTATTTCCTTTTTTAAGTTAAAAAAAGGTGTTTCAATTTCTTTACATTTTCTTATCACTGTTAAACAGAATCATGAGTTTGTGGATGAACAAGTCTTTGAAGAAAGCTGCATGGAAGTCGCAACTGTTAATCGGCCTTCAAGTCACAGCCCCTCTCTCTCTTCACAACAAGGAGTCACCAGCACTTGCTGTTCACGACGACACAAAAAAACTTTCCGCATTCCTAATGCCAACGTATCAGGAAGCCAACGAGGCAGTGTGCAAGAACTCAGTACCATTCAGATCAGATGTGTGGAGAGAACACCGCTATCTAACAGGTACCCAAGGTTAATCTGTGCTGTGTACACACAGCTATAGTGGTTCATAAGTCACCTTCTGCAGTGACGTTTTACCTGTGTAGCATCTAAGTCTTTGCTCCTAGGAATAGAGACAAAACTGATACTGAAACAGGTAGGAAAATCAGTCTACTGGCATAACCCAAAGTGATCAAATGAGCAGTTGTATCAGTTTTAAGAGTAGGAAGAAGAGGGCAGGCATTATGAGACAGCAGGTTAAGCCACACTCTTGGATACACCTGCATCTCATAATGTCATGCCTCTGTTTCCAATCCAGCTCCATGCTCGTGCTCCTGGGATGCAGTAGATGGTGGCCCAAGTACTCGGGTGCCTGATATCCACATAGGAGTCCAGAACTTCTTTCAGGTCTCCTAACTTCAGCCTGGCCCAGCTCTAGCTGTTGAGGGCATTTGGGGAGTAAATCGGCAGATGAACGAACTCTTGCTCTCAAAAAATTAATAAGTAAATACTGCAAAGAAGAGTGAAAAGAAGAGAAGGTTGATCTGGTACATACAAACATGTGTTATCACGTCAAGTCCACTTTTTCTTTCATTTGAACGAGGACTTCTATACTCAGAAGCTCATCCTGTAAATGCAAATAGCCTGAAACTATAAACAACACTGCTAAAAGAGAAAGTGTAATCAACATCAATATGACTGAAGGTCATTCAATAGCACCTAAAAATATGTCAACACAGTCAACAAAATTAAAACTATGCCTACACAAATTTCCTTTATACACATACAGTATTGACCATAAAGTTACTTCTGGCCACAGACATAAAGGTCAATTCAATTAAAAATAAGTAAAACACAAAAATTTTTTCATCTTGGCTTAGTAATGGGCAATTTTAGTGAAATATATATACAGATATTTTCTCTTTTTCTGTGTTCACTATTTTTTTCACCACAAACACACATATGTAATAAAAAGTAGTACATTTAAACTATAGATCATTTAAAAGGTCAGTTTCATCCAAAATAATTTTGAGCTGCTCTTTAGAGTGAGTAACATATTTTTAGATTAATAATCCATAAATTTTCATTCTTTGTTGGTATTCAATAGTATTTGCTGAAAACCTGAATGAAAGTCTTAATTCAGGCTGTGTTTATTCACATAAATTGGATGACCTTGGGATCCAGTGTTAATATTTGGAGTAACAAAAGTATCTGTCTTTAACATACTTCACCTCTGCATTGTTTCACATCTAATACATAACAAAGCAGTAAAAGGAGAAATGTTTAGGAAGAAAACCTTAGGACATGAATATGTAAATTGCTTTTCTTCTCACACTCTTTTATCACAGAGAGTATAAAGTTCATGTAAGAATAGCACTAGGGAAAACCTTGGAGTATTTTTTTAAGGAAATTTATTTTATTTGAAAGTTGGGATCACAGAGACATAAAGAGATATCTTCCATCCAGTGGCTCTCTTCCCAAAAGGTTGCAACAGCCAGGGCTCAGCCAAGCCAAAACCAGGAGCGGGGAACTCCATCCAGGAGTGGCACAGCCATCATCTGCTGCTTCCCAAGATCATTAGTGGGAAGCTAGATTGGAAACAGAGTTGCCAGGACTAGAACTGGCACTCTGATATGGAATGTGAGCATCCCACTGCGCCAGGATGCCTGGCCCAAACTTAAAGTATTTGATTAAAAAAGCTTTTTTGAGGATTTTTAACAGATAGCCATGATGGAGGTGAAAACTTTGAGGGCATAAACAATGGTTCTCTGAAAAGTTCATGGAAATGCTTATTAAAAACTAGGTATGGATTCCAAATGTTTTATACCAAAATAATTCCACTTTCCCATGAACTTTTATAGTACCTCGGATACCCTAAAATGATATAATAAGAATATTCTGTGCTCAAGAAATCCAGATAATAGGACATTTTCATAATGGTTTCTCAAAACCTTCAGAGTTCCTATCTTTTTTTTTAAATGTAAAGTTTACCTTATTACTTTTTTTTTTTTTAAGATTTATTTATTTATTTGGAAGTCAGAGTTACAAAGAGAGAGGAGAGCAGAGAGAGAGGTCTTTGATCTGATGGTTCACTCCCCAATTGGCTGCCATGGCTGGAGCTGCATTGATCCGAAGCCAGGAGCCAGGAGCTACTTTTGGGTCTCCCATGCAGGTGCAGGGGCCCAAGGACTTGGGCCATCTTCCACTGCTTTCCCAGGCTATAGCAGAGAGTTGGATCGGAAGTGGAGTAGCCAGGTCTTGAACCGATGCCAGTGTGGATGCTGGTGCTTCAGGCTAGGGCGTTAACCCAATGCGCCACAGCACCAGCCCCAGAATTCCTATCTTAAATTATTTTACTTTGTTCAACTAATGATATCCAAATCTTTCCTGATCTTCTCTCTTGTATTTTTATAGAATACACTTTGTTTGAGAAACAGTTGATTGAACCAAACTGAGTTGGCTTTAGAAATGTACTTAATGGTATGAACTAATATTCATGTCAATACATATTAAGAGTTGAAATTTCAGGGTTTTTTAATTATGGTCATTTTTCTTACACATTTAAAATGTTATTTATAATAATTAGAATATGCATTGCTCAATTGTATGAAAACAAATTTAAATAAGCAACTGATTTCATTAAATCGGTATTTTTCTCATCAGCCGATCCAGTTTAAACGCCAAAATGGAAGAGTGTGTTAAACTAAACTGTGAACAACCATATGTGACCACAGCAATAATAAGCATCCCAACACCTCCAGTGACCACACCAGAGGGAGATGACAGGCCAGAATCTCCTGAGTACTCAGGAGGAAATATTGTCAGAGTGTCTGCTTTGTAAGACAGTTGGAAGAAGTCCAAGAGAATTTGAGCCCTGGCTGTGGAAAGAATCTCAATGTAGAAGAAAGAAGAATTAATAAACCATTTGCAGATTAAGACAGCAATGGAAGAAGGTTGAAGTGAAACAAAAACAAAGCTTCCAACCTTGAGGCTGTGAATAAAACCACCAAATGGCATTTCCAGACAGAGTTTGACCTGTTAGAGGAATATTCTGTGACCCTTTGACTTTGCGAATGAGCACAATGAAATGCCGCCTATTGATGCTTCTTATGATCAGAACTCTTTTTTAATAAAATAAATCTTTGGACCTAATGTTCCAGTTGAATGCAAAACAAAAAAATATGGAGAACATTTTGATAAAAATTTTTCCTGTTAAAACCATGAACATTGACAATGATGAAGATTATTCCATCTTAAAAAAAAAAACAACTCATACAACACATTTGTATTGACTGAAAGAACCATCATAATGCATGCTAGAATTCTTTGGAGCAGTGATCTCAGTTTCCTTATGTTGTCTTCAGAATAGGCATGATAAACTATAATTGTAGAAAGGGGGAATTCCTGTGCACTTACAAGCTGATTGTTCATGTTCCATGGTGGGCTGTAAACTCCTTTTAGAACTTCAGTGTTTCTCATGGGGATGCTCATTAGTAAATCTAAAGTGTTCAGATAGTTCAGTATTAATTATCAGTTAACCTTGCTCCTAGATACTGTTACAACTGCAATAATTCATTGTATACCTGTTGTATCAGGAATCAGGATTTTTTTTGTTGTTGTACTTTCCAGAATCTTCATAGATACAGTAAAAGCCACATTCATAGAACAAGTTCTAGTGTGGCCAGTTTTAAGGTAACTTTTTAATCCCAAACTATTGTGCCATATATGTTTCTTGGTAATATTCTTTAGTCCACTGTATTCCTGTGACATAGTGCATTATCTGTTCCTGTATTTCTGTAGCACCTTCTACTGGGTTCACCATCATCAACTGGACTAATGTTAACCATAGTTCAAGTGGCTTTCCTCCTTCTGTATCCCCCAGCAAATTATCTTGTATGGAGACTGTCATTAATCCCCTTGTCAAAAACTAGAGAAAAGGAGTTGACATTTATGGATTATCACTAATGTCTTTGCTGTTTATGGAAAAGCCCTGATACTGGATATATCACTATGTTTTCATGAAAAGAGTAGACTGGGACTGATTTCATAGAATCAATGATCTCAGAATCTTACTTGATATATTATTTATTTTGCTTTAGATCTTGAATATGTTTTGAGAATAACTAATGTGATTTGGAATGCAGAGATAAACTGGAGTGTTTTATTTAGCAATATTTGATGAAAGAAAGCTTTCTACGACATTCAGGAAGGCAGTACAAATTTATCTTAGAAAAGTTCCTGTATATTACAAGGTGCAATTGTGTCCACCAAATCAGAACAGGAGTTTGATGATACAAAGTTGATCTCTATGTACATCTAAGTGAAAAGTCTGTATACTTTTTCACCCTTGAAATATATCAGCAGACATGTCTTCATGTGACAGTGTAAAAAACTTTTACGTCAAATGAAGTTTTGTTCATTCCAAGCCACCACTATAAGAAATAAAGCTTAGCTTCTGTACATGGAAAAAGTTAATAATTATCCCTTTATTATAGATTTTAAATACTTAACATAATTTATCATAAAAATGAATTAATCCAAGTTTCAAGTAAAGCCAGATATTCTTGCTTCCCATGTCTAGAATAGCTTCTAGAACAGTGCTGTGCACACAGTAGATCTTAATCAATATTTGCTGAGTGAAAGTAAGATAAACTCAACTGTCTCTTGGGAAGAACTGGCTTTATTCCTAGTATGACTTTTTAAAATTACTAATCTTCCAGCAGTGTGAATATTAACAATTACATTAACACCTGCCTTATGTCACTTTATGCTTGTAGAGCAAATGTATAGTGAAACATCTTTGATGGCATTTACTGAAAACCTTTTTAAAAAGTAGACTAAGGAAACCACAATCAAGAATACTTTACGTCTTTTGATTCCCAATGAGATGTTCTGTTACAATGTTCTTAATATTGCATAAAAGAAAATGCAGTTAGGTTATTTCTTTTGGCAATTCTGCCTCCTCTTCTGAATTATCATTTATCAAAAACTTAATTTTTTAGAATTTTGGAAAAGAAAATCCTTTTTGATGTTTTAGGTGATTTAAAATATACTGTATTGGTGGTGAATGACTTTTGATGACTGTGTTAAGTGCATCTGTATTGTAAGTGAAACGTAATTATTTCTGTGTACCATATGGAGTAACTAAGGTCATTGTTTTTGACAATTTTGTTTGAAGTTCATATATCTTATTTCAAAAGATAGCATAATATCTGCATTATGCTGGAAAAAAATAGACCTTTGGAGAATACTTAAATAAAACATGTGCATGCTTAAACAGGACAATGTAGTCGAATGTTGCCCTTTTTTCCTAGATTTCATTTATTTCTAAAATCTAAGATATGTCGCCCTCAGAATATTCACGTGAGAGAATGCTGGGGCACATGCAAACCCAGATACAAACAACTGACGCAATCCTTCAAACCACTCTAAAGAGGTGGAGGCAGCAGCTTTATACCAACAATGGGAATTTGGGCAAAGATTTCAACAGAACAGTTAATGTCATTTAAGTCAATCCTTGAACATTACCTACGTTTTAACCACCACTACTTGGAATAAGCAAAAAGGAGCTCTGAAGTATAGCATTAGTTGGAACTCAAATTATTAATCAAAAGGTCTTTTTCTATGTAGGAACATTTATTTGTTTAGCTGTAGGTGTGTATGCATATAGACAGATGGTAGGTATAGATATCCATCCACATATACAAAGAGTTTTATTCATTTTAATATGCACCTGATCGTCACAGTAGATAGACTATATTTCCTTGCTAATTCCTCTCCTTTATAACATTGATTTATTGAGGCATCAATTCTGAATTTAAAAGGTTCAACACACCACTCTCTTCCTTCAACTTTGTCATACATTAGCTTGAAAGTTCCCTCTGGAGAATTATATCAATGACTGGTAGCAACATTGTTCAAAAGAATAAAAAAAGGCTCTTGATATCAAATAGATGACTCCTCAGAGTTTCATAAGAAAGGCATCTCTTACTCCCTAGACTGTCATGAAGGTGTTTGTTTATTAACTTGCAGGTAAAAGGATTGTTACTGCTCCACACTCTAAAACTTCAGCAGGATTTTCAACACAGTTTTGTAGCAAACCGTATTTTTTTAAAAATGAGGCTTTACCTTGTTTCTGCCTTGTTATGTTAGAATACTAAAATATTCTCTAAAGAGTTTGTTTATGTCTAAGAAATTGTTATTATTGAATAACAAGTCTGCTTAAGATAATTATAAAATGTATTCATTGCCAAAGTTTGAGTTGAAAATACTATCTGATTAGTATCACAACTTTTTATCCTTTGCTTTTTGCCGCCTACCTTATATAATCCCTTCTTGCCCTTCAAGCAGTAATTATTCTAGAATTCTCCTCCCTTCCCTAATAAATATTTATCTAGGTCTTCCATGGAAATTTCTTAGGTAACTACTATTCATTCCACATAGAACACAAGTTACTGAGTGTATATGATAAGCCAGACATTGTAACGCATTCTGGAGAAGTGGGGATTAAGAAACCAGATCAAATCCTCCTTAAGGAATTGTGAAAATATACTGCTCCTCATAATCTTACACTACAAGTGGTCTCCTTTCTGCGATATTGATAGTTACTCTTCTACTTCAGTCACCTGAAGACAGCTCTTCAACAGAGGCTACATATTCTTCTATAAGCATTGGTTCTCTTTTGTGGAGGTTGAGAGAGACAGGGCAGGGGAATACTTACTTGCTTCAAGTGAAAACAGCAAAGTGTTAATAAAAGAATGGATGGATACCCAACATGTGGAGATTGAGAATATCCCTATGAGACAAAGCTGGGGAGTTGACAACAGCTACAAGGTGGCAGAAAGGCATTTGGTGGCTTTTAATCTGACAATCCAGCATTTTTGGGTTTGTTTAACATCAACTTAATTCCTATGTTAGAGCTACAAATTGCAACACTGAAAGGTATCTTATTATCAATTTCTAATAGTCATACACTACTGACAATTCTCCAAGACTATATTCTAAAACAACAGAGTAAGAAAGTGGCATGGAGAAATGTGAAAGGGAGTTGGAAAAGCCAAGGTTGAGTGGACCTTGAATTGGGTAGATGAATCTGTTAAATTTCCCAATCAGAGACACCTCTTGGACACACGTAAGATTTTATATCAGAGGTTATAAAAACTGTAAAAGTACAATTGTCTCATATATCCCAATTTTACAAAGGAGTCAATCTGGACATGCATTATTTTTAACCCAACCAACCTGGTAAGAAACTAATGTACAAGCCACGTAAGTAAAATCCTAAGGCACGCTTTTCAGGGTACAGTTTCTTTCCCCAATAAATTCACAGCACTAAATCATGAAGATTATAACAGTCATGAAAAGATTTTAAAAATACTAATGCCTGCTAACTTTACTGGGTCTTAGATGTACGCCAAGTGCTGTGCTAATCACTTACATGTACCAATCCATTAGGCCGTTTCAGCCACATTTTCTGTTGAGAAAATTTTAACACTGAAAATGATGAGTCTGGGTTTTCCTAATGTAGATAATATAAGTATTTTCATTAAATCATGTATTTGTGTGATTACTATGTAAAAATATTGCTGCTATTTCTTCTTTTAAACAAAAACAAAAATTAAAGGAAGTAGAGAATGGGGCTGTGGAGGAAAGCCTGGCTGTATCAGAGCACTAATGGTTACTGTGTCATTTTCAAAGACAATCTTTCCATTTCCTTTGGTCCAGCATTTTTTCTTATCTTTAAACGTGTGCTGTTAATAATTGCTTCCTGATTGACTACTAGTAAATTAAAATGAAATAGATTGTAGCTAGGAAACAAAATTGGTGTCCTAATTGACACAGTTTTTTCCCCCCAACAACTCCATGTCATTTCACAGGAACACTGAGTTAATTTTCCAGTAATAGAATTATGTTAGAGCATCTACCATCTCTCATGTACTCACCTTTTTTAATAATATCAACCAGAATTTTCAAGGTTGCTGATCAGGGCCATAGTTACACCTTGCAGCATCTATTTAGCCCATAGTCCAAGTCATGGAAGCTGATAACAGAATAGAAATAATTTATAATCACTGTCGGTAACCATCTTCTCACCTTTCATTATCTTTCTTTCTAAATTCATATAGGCAAGAATTTCAGAATACGAAAGTAAAGATTCTGTTGGCATTTATTACCACATACAAAATGAAGTACAGAGATCCAGACAGACAAAACAACTGCATACTTCAGTATTCCAAATAAATATGTCAAAATTTAAAATGCTTTTGATTTTTCCATCCTTACAAATAATTCTTCAATTTTTCTGTAAAGGCATTGTTATTTTTGATTTGTTCCTAATAAAGTAGAAAGCTTCAATTGAGGAATAAACACAGACATTTGATTTATGTAGGACTGTACAAAATTTAATGTTCCTTTTAAAATGGTACTTTGGATGTAACTACTTGCCGTAAAACTTCTTCTTTAGATTTCATCGTTTCCTTTTTTATGTTCCAAAATAACACTAGCCTATTAATAATACCACTTTACCTTCCACTTCAATCTTTCTCTTCCTACTTCTAAAATGTTAAATGCACTATTCATTGTAAGCATTAATGTTGTCTCTAAAACTTCTTGAAAACTTAAGATGCAAACATGATTAAAAACACAGGTATGGGAAGCCAGTGTTATATATGGCTTACTTTTGTCAAATCCTGATAATAAATAACATTTGGCATGATAACTTATAATTTTATAAAATTGTAAAAGTGTTATAACAAATCTCTAAATTGTCAATTGAAAGGATGAAAAATCTGACTTCTGATTTTTTCTGAACTATGAATACATAGCATGTAAATCATAATATTTGTAGAAAATCACACTATAAGACTTGGGAGACAGAGTCTGGAAGACCAGAAGAATTCAATGTCGTGTCAGTTTCTTTAACACTCTTTCCTAGAATTCAGCTCACTGGCAAAGATTCTAAGATTTTAGCTATGTTTTGCTTTAACCATTTACTATTAGATACAGCTTTAAGAATTTTATTGGACCCACCAAAACTTAATTCAAGGCATTTCCTCCAATATCTACATCCAAAAATTATAAAAAATATGTCAATCTAAATTTAAGCTTAATGCTGAAATGATGATAACACAATTTAGGAGACAAAGATTAAAGCCATAAATCAAAAACTAAGGGTATAAATACCTCAGTTTCTTTGCGTATTTCTGATTCTAGTTAAATGTCTCTGTAACTAATGCTGACTGCAGTCAAAATGTAAATGCAAATGAACTTTAGAATGACTTATTTCTAATTAGTTGCATTTCTCTTCTCCATTGCTTTTCATAACTGAGGGAAAATATATTCAAAGTCCAAAATGTATAATAAAAGCACAACACCAACAAATGAGTTTTAACAATATGAGAAAACCAAAATAAATAAAAAAAAATAATGCTAACTTAAGCATCCAGCATAGTGCTCATAATAGAAACATGGAAAGTAATAAAATAGTGTAAGTCCCTTGGAGATTTCTTATATGGATATTTCTATTTTTAATTATATGCTGCCATATAATTTATGGAGGTGTCATTTTACAGCATATCTTCCATGTCTCATCTGAAACACAGGAAAGAAAAACATTCTAGGAAATGATGAGCCTATGTGTAGAAACACACACACACACACACACACACAAGGCAGGCATGTGGAGTCCCATTATTTTATTACTTAACGAAAATTAAAATTTTTTTGAAGATTTATTTATTGGAAAGGCAGAGGGAGAGAGACTGATTGATTGATTGATTCTATCTGCTGTTTCACTCCCCATATGGCAACGGTCAGGCTGGGGCCAGGTTGCGGCCTGGAACCTGGAACTCCATACCAGGGTCCCACAGAGCTGGCAATGGGCAGAAGTGGAGTAGCAGGGACTGGAACCAGTTTCCTATAGGAAGCTGGCATGGCAGGTGATGGCTTAACCTGCTCTGTGGCAACAGTAGCCCCACAAAAATCGAATTTTAGTGAAATTTGAAAGCAAGTTTTTTTTTCTTGCTAGTAAGCATTGCACATTCTTGAGATTTTCTTTGTCAATTGAATAAAATTATAGACTTTTAAAGGAAGCTTCCTAAAAAGAACTGTCAAAAACAGCATTCTTAGAATTACCAAATGGCATTATCTTTTTTTCTAATGCTTAAGTCCTTTAGAATTCCTAATCCTACATAAGCTAATACATGGAAGAAAAAGGATACCAGTGATTTAAAACGCACATATGAAAAAGAAAACCTCATTATATATTAGCCTGCAAATGTATTGAGAATCTGCGCTTTTTTTAGGTTGCTTTTTAAGTCAGCAACAGATATGTCTTCCTAACATTTAATCAATTCCTTAAGCAAACTTTCTTCAAATGTTAAGGTAAATATATCTGACGGTAGGGATGTGAAAAGCAAACTATCCTTCTGTTTGAGCAAACTATCCTATCTGTTTTTATCCTTCTGAAATTCAAGAGCACACTAAGAATATCAAATTCTCGTTTACGAAAGGTAGCTTCTTATATCAGCATTCTACCCTGTTTTCCTCCTACCCCCACTTTTCAAGTGGTTATGCCACTTTCTTTGGGATTGATAATTTGTAAAGACTATAGATGTATGTGTGTGCCAATGTTCTCTAGTCCATGTCAGTCACTGTATGTGATACTCTGCAACAGACCGGGGTCACACCAAGAGGAAAGAGGCAAAAATCCTCTCCCATTAAAGAAATGCTAGGGGTATCCTGCATACTAAACAGTGCGAAATGTCTGTTAAGAATGTTGTTATACGTTCCCTTAACAGACAGCGTAATACCTGCAGCTTCTAAAAACAATTTTTTTTTAAACCAAATGACTCTGAAGTCTACTTCCCCTGTGGCTAACTTAGCATACCAAAGGGGCACCCAGACTGTCAGGCTGGTAGTCATTCTCTGCTTTCATTTTCTTTCTGAGCACACTGTTCATTCAAGGGACTATGGTAGGTGCTGGGGATAGAACAGCAGAGGTTGACCTTGATGGTACTGCAGTCTACTTGTTGACCTCAACCCCAAGCAGATAGCAATATACAACCTAAGAGTGAGATGCATTCTAGGGTCAAGAGAAATAAAGCGATGGTATGCAGATGCTTAATATAGTTATGAAGGAAAGCCCTCTGGGGGGAAAAAAGCACCTAAGAATTTTAAAGGGAGAATCAGTCAAGCGAACACCATTCTCGACCTAGGAAGTACACCTACCTTGTCCCTGAGAATGTAAAGAACAAATCCACTTCAGTAAAATTCATGAGGTTTCATTTGTTTCCCTCCTAGAGCGGACACTTATTCATTAAGCAACCAACATGACCCATTCCCTTCATTTCAATTCTCAGCAACAAGCATGCAATCTGGGAGTAGGAAAATCATTTTCCAAGCAAGCAACTGAAATGCAAAGAAGTTCAGTAACTTTCCGCTAAGGCCATGGTAAATGGTTAGGATGAGATTCAAACCCAGGTCTCACTGCAAAGTCCATGCTTGTCCCCTCTAACTTAGCCTTTCATTTTGTTAATAGTACAGTTAAATAGTATGGAAGCCACACAATTCTGGACTTCACTATTTAAAGAAAAAGTTTTAGGAATATCTCATGATTTGCTTATATCTGTATTATAGCACTGGTTGTTTTTTCAGCACTGAAATGACCAGTAGGTAGTAATTTTACATTCATTCAGTTTGTTAATTCAACAAATACTAAGTTCCTCAAATATGCAAGATGCTGTGCTAGATACTTGAGATCAAACGATTGACAAGACAGATATGACCCCTACTTTGGTTTGGTCATGGCTTGAGTGTGGCCCCTAGGGTTCCTGTGTTGACATCTAATCCCTATTTTAAGGTATTGAGAGGGAAGAATCTTAATCAGACAAGGACATTTAGGGTTGAGACCTTTGGGAAATAAATAAGATTACACAGGTCATCAGATTGAATACTGTGGGCCGGCGCCACAGCTCACTAGGCTAATCCTCCACCTGCGGCACTGGCACACTGGGTTCTAGTCCCAGTCGGGGAGCTGGATTCTGTCCCGGTTGCTGCTCTTCCAGTCTAGCTCTCTGCTGTGGCCCAGGAAGGCAGTGGAGGATGGCCCAAGTGCTTGGGCCCTGCACCCGCATGAGAGACCAGGAGAGGAACCTGGCTCCTGGCTTTGGATCAGTGCAGTGTACTGGCTGCAGTGGCCATTGCGGGGTAAATCAACGGAAAAGGAAGACCTTTCTCTCTCTGTCTCTCTCACTGTCCACTCTGCCTGTCAAAAAAAAAATATGGAATACTGTGGCTTTTAAGAAGTAAGAGAGGTCGATTCAAGATGGCTGAATAGGGAAAAGATGTGCTGATACCAATTTTGACCACAGTAAGATAACAGAGGAAAGGTGGCATGGCTGCATTCCCAGGAGAAAGTTGGAGAGAAGTTTACAGGGAAAATTCTGTGGAAAGAGGAGAGATACTGTGGAACACCAAGGACAGTGCAAGCCTGCAGCAGTGAGCGGGGCTACAGGAGACATCAAATTGTTGCAGTGAGGTGAGAGGAGACTGCAGCAGACTGGGTCACTGGTAATATCACCCAAGGGAGATTCTTGTAGACTACACAGATGTTGAGTCTGGCCTGGAGGGCTGGGCACCAGGGCAAGGTGGGGATGAGAGAGGAGAGCAAGGTGTCCAGCCAAAGTTATAAAGGAGATCACATTTCTTTCTCTCCATCTGCCCAACAAGGGCACCCAGTGCTTCCCAGGGAGGAAGCACTATCTGAATAACACAAATAGAGGCTGAGGCGCCTCTAGGAAATGATGAGCCTATGTGTAAAAACACACATAGGCTCACAACTAGGGGATTTTATCAGCGGGAAAAATCTGCGGGCTCCACCTACGTTGAGTCTGGCCTGGAGGGTTGGCAGGGGGTGGGATATCCACTTAGGACTATGAGGTACTCCCTCCCCCAAGCCCATCACAGGTGCCCCGACTCAAACTTCCAAGGTGGAACACCAACAGGCATCTGGCTCTGGGAATGCCTCTGCTCTCCCTGGACAGGGCAGGCTAGGAATGGATCCTCTGCTCCCTGTGACTGTGGGAGCTTTGTGCACTATGACTGTGGGAATTCTGTGACTGCACAATAAGGTGTGGGGTGAAGCTGAGTCTCCAGGCAGTCACTGTATCTGCCTTCAGACACTCAAAGAATTCCCCAAGTGTCTGGGGTGGGTCATTACAGAGGGTTCTGTGGTCAAACTGAGGACCATACAGATCCTTTATATGGTTCATGTGCCTGCATAGGTAGGGTTTATAGCTACCATAGGCTAACCATGGGAATCGACCACCTTGGCAGAGAGGAGGTGAAGCTGTGACCATGCCAGCCAGTGTGATCATACCTATCCCTACCCTGGACTCCTGTCACAGCCTCAACACTGACTGGAGCTCCCTGGCTCCACCTAGCATGTGCCTTTGGATATCCATTGAAGGAGCAGACATTCCACTAAGCCACAGAGGAATATTTCAAAGATAAAAGCCATCAGAGGAGAAAAACCAACAAGTGTTTCCGCAAATGCCTAAAAATAAATGCAGAAATACAACAAAGAACAAGGAAAACATCGACTCCCCAAAGAAACACAACACTTCAATACTTGAATATGAAAATGAAAAGATTGAAGGAATACATGAAAAGTATCAAAACTATAATCATAAGATTACTCAAAAACACAGAGAAGCAAATATGTGAGGTAAAGAAATCCAGAGAAGAAATGAATGAAAAAATTTTTGCCAGGATAAATTAAAGAGAAATCATACCAAAATACGAAAGAATTCAATACTTCAAATAGAAAATATATGGAAGACCTTAACAACAGACTTAGTGAGAGAATAAGGCATATCTAAGCTAGAAGACAAATCATTGGAAATATCACAGAGAAAAAAAATAGAAAAATTAATGTTTGAGATTTATGGGATACTAACAAAAGACCAAACATACGTGTCTCAGGAGCTCATGAAGGTGTCAAAGAGAGAATGGATTAGAACTCCAATTCACTGAAATAATAGCAGAAAACTTCCCTAACTCAGATAAAAATAAGGACATCCAAGTACAGGAAGCACATAAAACTCCTAATAGACATGATTACAAAAGATCTTCATCATGACACACCATAGTCAAACTTTCAACAGTAAAATATAAAGAAAATATTTTAAACGTGTACTGAAACAATGACAGAATACCTTCAGAGTATCCCCAATTAGACTAACAGCCAATTTTTCATCAGAAACCCTACAGGATAGGAGAGAATTAAGAGACATAGTCTGAACCCTAAAAGTAAAAACTGTCAACCCAGAAACTGTACTCATCAAAACTTACTTATAATTGAAGGTGAAATAAAGACCTTCCAAGACAAACAGAAATTGAAAAGAATTTGTCACTACTTATCCAGCCTTACAAATGATACTAAAGGATGTGCTATATACAGAAACAGAACGATTGTCATCATTATGATATAATGTGAAGGCAGGAAATCTCCTAGTTAAAGTAAAAAGGAAATCCAAAGCAAATAATAGGAATATTTATGGAAAAATTGCAGGCCCAAGTCATTAATTATCAATAATAACCTTGAATGTAAATGGCCTAAATTCTCCAATAAAAGATACAGACTATACGAACAGATTAAAAAAAATAAGACCTATCTACTTGCTTCCTACAAGGAACACACCTAACCAACCAAGATACACACATACTGAAAGTAAAAGGATGGAAAAGATATCCCATGCCAACAGAAAGCGAAAAGGGCAGGTGCAGCCATCCTAACATCAGACAAAATAGACTTTAACATAGAAACTGTTACAGGAAACAAAAAAGGGCACTATGTAACAAGAATATGTAACTAGAATAATCTATATGCACCCAATGCCAAGGCTCCTGGCTATTTAAGAAAATGTTAATGGAGTTAAAGGGAGACATAGATGTTAATAAATAGTAATGGGAAACTTCACACTG
This sequence comes from Sylvilagus floridanus, assembly GCA_949820135.1. NCBI lineage: Eukaryota > Metazoa > Chordata > Mammalia > Lagomorpha > Leporidae > Sylvilagus > Sylvilagus floridanus. Next base: position 26,792,631 of record OX463236.1, on the reverse strand, counting down.
GACTGTCACCAATGGACAGATCAACTAGATAAAAAAAATCAACAAGGAAACAACAGAGCCAACTACATTATGGATCAAATGGACCTAACTGATACCTACATCACATTTCATCCCACAGCTGACAAATACACATTTTCCTCATCAGTGCAAAGAACTTTCTTTAGGATGGGCCATATGCTTAGCCAAAAAGCAAGTCTCAGCAAATTCTAAAAAATTGAAATCATACCATGTAACTTTTCTAGCCACAACGGGATAAAGTCAGAAATTAACAATTTAAAAAACTCTAGAACATTTGCAAATACATGGAGACTGAACAACATACTCCTGAATGAACAGAGGGCCCTAGAGGAAATCAAAAGGAAAACCAAAAAAATTCTTGGAAATGATGAAGATGACAACACAACATATCAAAACTTATGGGATACAGCAAGAGCAGTGTTAAGAGAGAAGTTTATAGCAATAAGTGCCTACCTCAAGAAATTGGAAAGGCATCAAATAAATGAGCTGTCAATTCATCTCAAGAAGCGAGAAAAATAAGAAACCAAACCCAAAATTAGGAGGAAAGAAATAATTAAAATTAGAGAAAAAACTAAATTAAGATCCAAAAAATGATACAAAAAGATCAGTGAAATGGCCGGCGCCGTGGCTCAACAGGCTAATCCTCCGCCTTGTGGCGCCGGCACACCGGGTTCTAGTCCAGGTCGGGGCACCGGATTCTGTCCCGGTTGCCCCTCTTCCAGGCCAGCCCTCTGCTGTGGCCCAGGAGTGCAGTGGAGGATGGCCCAGGTGCTTGGGCCCTGCACCCTATGGGGAGACCAGGAAAAGCACCTGGCTCCTGGCTCTTGCCATCGGACGAGCGCGGTGCGCCGGCTGCAGCGCGCCGACCGCGGCGGCCATTGGAGGGTGAACCAACGGCAAAGGAAGACCTTTCTCTCTGTCTCTCTCTCTCACTGTCCACTCTGCCTGTAAAAAAAAAAAAAAAAAAAAAAAAGATCAGTGAAATGAAGAGCTGGTGTTTTGGGGGAAAAAAACAAAATTGATACATCATTAGCCCAACTAACCTCCCCCCCCAAAAAAAGAGGACCAAATTAACAAAATTCATAAAGTCAGAGATGAAAAGGGAGATGTTAAAAATGGATATCATTAGGAATTACTACAAACAGCTATATGCCAACAAATTGGAAAATCTAGAAGAAATGAATAGATCTCTAGATACATACAATCTAGCAAAATTGAGTCATAAAAACATAGAAAATCTATGTGGGCCAATAACACATATGGATATTGAATCAATAATAAAGATCCTCCCAACAAAGAAAAGCCCAGGACCAGATGGCCTCACTGCTGAAATCTACCAATCTTTTAAAGAAGTAATGCCAATTCTTCTCAAACTATTCCAAACAATTGAAAGGGAGAATCCTCTGAAACTCCTTCTCTGAGCCCAGCATCACCTTAATACCAAAACTAGAAAGATATATAACAAAGAAAGGGAACTACTGACCAATAGCTTTGATGAACATGGATATAAAAATCCTCAGCTAAATATTGGCTAATTGAATCCAATACACATCAGAAAGATCATTCACTTAAACCAAGTGGGACTTATCTCTGGTATGCAGAGATAGTTCAACATATACAAATCTATGAATGTGATACTTCACATTAATAAGTTGAATAGAAAACATTTGATTACCTCAATAGATGCAGAGAAAACTTTTGATAAAATACAACATCCTTTCAGGATTAAAAAAAACTTTTAAGCAAATATGATAGAGGAAGAACATTCCTCAACACAATAAAGGCAATATATAAAACTCATAGACAGCATCCTATTGAATGGGGAAAAAGTTGAAAGCATTCACAGATTCCAATAAGGATGCTCACTTTCACCATTGCTATTCAATATAGTCCTGAAAGTTTTAGTCAGAGCTACTAAGCAAGAAAAAGAAATCAAAGGAATACAAATTGGAAAGGAGGAAGTAGAATTATTCGTGTTTGCAGATGACATAATCCTATATATAGAGGAACCAAAAGACTCCACTAAAAAACTACTGGGGTTCATAAGAGTTTGGTAAAGTGGTAGGATATAAAATGAACACACAAAAATCAATAGCCTTTGTATACACGGAAGATGCCATGACTGAGAAAGGAAAGATCTCTACAATGAAAATTACAAAACATTAAATATGGAATAGAAGAATACACCAAAAAAATGGAAAAATCTTCCATGTTCATGGATTAGAAGAATTAATATGATCCAAATGTCCATAGTACCCAAAGCAATTTAGATTCAATGCATTCCTAATCAAAATACCAAGGACATTGTATTCATATGTCGAAAAAATGATGTTGAAATTTTATATGGAAACACCAGAGACCCCTGTATAGATGAAGCAATGTTGAAAACAAAGCCATAGGTTTCATAATGCCAGATCTCAAGACATACTGTAGGACAATTATAATCAAAACAGCCTGGAACAAGGCACAAAAAGAGACATGTAGACCAACAGAACAGAATAGAAACCCTAGAAATTAACCTAATCTTTGACAAGGTAGTTCAAATTAATCCATGGACAAAGTACAGTGTCTTCAGCAAATGGTGTTGGGAAAATTTAATCTATGGATCCCGAAGTAGGAAAAAAAGACTCCTACCTTACACCGTATACAAAAATCAACTCACGGTGGATCAAAGATCTAAATTTACTACCTGATACCATCAAATTACTAGAAGGAAACATTGGAGAAACTGTAAGACATTCACGTAGGCAAAGACTTCTTGGAAAAGCACTCCAGAAGCACAGGCAAAAGCAAAAATAGACAAATTGAATTACTTCAAGATAGGAAGTTCCTGCATCACAAAGGAAACACTCAACAAAGTGAAGAGGCAATGGAGAGAAAATATTTTCAGACCATGCAACTGATAAAGAATTAATGTCCGGATCTGTAAAGAGTTCAAGAAACTCAACAACAAAATAATCAAGTTAAGAAATGGGGAAAGGACTTTGAACAGGCATTTTTCAAAGAATGAAATTCAAATTTTACAGACACATGTAAAAATGCTCAGGATCACTGGCCATCAGGAAAATGCAAATAAGGCCACAATGATTTTTCACGTCACCACAATTAAAATGGCTGTCATAGAAAAAGTCCAAAAGAAAATATAAGTGCTGGTGAGGATGTAGGGGAAAAGGTCCCCTAATCCACTGTTGGTGGGAATGTAACCAGTATAACCATTATGGAGGACAGCATGGAGATACCTCAGAAAGCTGAAAATAGATACCATATGACGCAGCCATCCCACTCCTCCAAATTTATCTAAATGAAAGAAAAGTCAGCGTATGAAAGAATTATCTGTACCTCCAACTTTATTGCATCTCAATTCACAATAGCTAAAATATGGAATCAATCCAGATGGCCATCAGCTGACAATTAGATAAAGAAAATGCGGTATATATACAAAATGGGATACTACTCAGCCATAAAAAATAATGAAATCCTGTCTTTTACAACAAAATAGATGCAACTGGAAACTATTATGCTTAGTGAAATAAGCCAGTCTCTCTCAAAAACACAAATATAATTTTCTGATATGTTGCAGTTAATATAGAATACCAAAATATAGGAATCAAATTGACATTTTGTGATATAATTGTCATTTTTAGTCCTATTTATACTCCTATGGAACTGTAGTCTTTCTACTTTTTATATGTTGAATATTTTGGTTAGGGTGAATTTAGCCTATGATTGTAAAGTGAATTAAAATTTTATCTTTGTAAAAATTATTGAAAAGAAAAGAAAAGAAGGAAGGGATTTGGAGGAGGGAGACAGACAGGGAAGTATGATCGTCTTAGAACTGTACCTATGGTAGGCTGGTGCTGTGGTGTAGCTGGTAAACCTTCTACCTCTGGTACCAGTATCCCATATGGATGCCAGTTTGAGTCCTGGATCCTCTATTTCCAATCTAACTCTCTGTGAAAGAGACCCAGAAGAGGCTCCTGGCTCCTGGCTTTGGACTGGCCCAGCTCCAGCCACTGCAGCCATTTGGGGAGTGAACCAGAATATGTATAATTTCTCAGTCTGTCTATATAACTCAGAATTTCAAATAAATAAATCCTAAAAAATAGAACTGTACTGATGAAGCATGAAATCTATTCTCTTTAAATTTTATTTTTATTAGTATAAACAATAGAGAAAACAGAAAGGACACATACACACACACACACACACACACACACACACACACACACACGTTCCTTATCTCTTACCATGTGAAACCTTGCCTTATCTTAGAACTCTGCTACCAAGGAGGCCATCAGCAGCTATTGTTCCTTCAACCAACAGAACTGGGAGCTAAATGAACTTCTTTTCTTTATAAAGTTACCCAGCTTCAGGTGGTTCAAACCAGTCAAGCAAAACAGACTAAGACAAGGCCTGTCACTGTAGTTTTTACATTTAGGTAGGAAGATAATTGCTAAATAAATAAATACAGAGAAAATATATCATTATAAACTGTAGTAAATTCCATAATGGAAAACCACAGAGTGCCACAAAAGGGACAATATAGGGGTCTTCAGTTGAGATTTAAGGTTTAACTCCTGGGAATTTACCCAAATGTAAAGAAATTAGCATACGAAAGAGTGATCTGTACATCCATGTTTACTGCAGCTCAATTTACAATACCTAAGATACGGAATCAACCCAGATGTCCATCAATCAAAGACTGGATAAAGAAATTATGATATACACACACTATGAAATACTACACAGTGCTTAAAAATGAAATCCTGTCTTTTGCAACACAATGGATGCAACTGGAAACAATTATACTCATGAAATAAGCCAGTCCCAAAGAAACAAATACCAAAAGTTCTCTCTGATCTGTGGTAACTAATAGAATACCTAAAAGGTAGTCTATAGGAGTGAAAATGACATTTTGAGATGCAATAATTTTGAACAGCTTTTGTCTTGACTATTGAGGAACAGTATTTTTTTCATTCTTCATGCTATTTGTTGCACTTCTTACTTAGTGTAGGGTTAATCTTATGAATATAAAGTTAAGCAAAAGTAGATCATTGTAAAAAAAAAAAAATAGGCCAGTGCCGTGGCTCACTAGGCTAATCCTCTGCCTTGCAGTGCCGGCACACCAGGTTCTAGTCCCGGTCGGGGCGCCAGATTCTGTCCCGGTTGCCCCTCTTCCAGGCCAGCTCTCTGCTGTGGCCAGGGAGTGCAGTGGAGGATGGCCCAAGTGCTTGGGCCATATACCCCATGGGAGACTAGGAGAAGCACCTAGCACCTGGCTCCTGCCTTCAGATCAGCGTGGTGCGCCGGCCGCAGCGCACCAGCCGCGGTGGCCATTGCAGGGTGAACCAACGGCAAAGGAAGACCTTTCTCCCTGCCTCTCTCTCACTGTCCACTCTGCCTGTCAAAAATAAATAAATAAATAAATAAGAATGGGAATAGGAGAGGGGAGAAGAAGAAAGGTGGGAGTGCAGGCAAGAGGGAGGGTAGGGTAGGAAGAATCACTATGTTCCTAACTATGTATATATGAAATGCATGAAACTTGTATCCCTTAAATAAAATTTTTAAAAAATTTAAGGTTCAGAAAAATTTCCTTGGAGAAATGACCTTGAGGTTAAAGGAGAAATGGGAATTTTCAAAAAGAAAACACACACACACACACATACATTCAGACCTGTTCTATGGGCAAAACTGTAATCCGTGAGACAGAAATGGCTCCTGTAGCATTTGAAAACCTGTTAGAAGGTCTGTGTGGACGCGGGGAGGAGGGGCTGTTGGACTGGCAAGCGGACGGGGTGAAGTCTGAACTACAGACCCTCCTCCCACGGATGCTGGATTTTATCCTGGGCCCAACAGGAAGTCACAGGAGTGACATGACCTGATTCATGCGTTTTCAACAATCACTCTTGTTGCTACATGCTGAAGAAAAAGCTGGAGAATAGGGCACAAGAGGAAGCAGGGAGACCAATTTGGAAACCATTGCAGTAGCTCAACCGAGAGTTGAGATATAGCTGATTTAAGAAGGTACCAGAGAGAACTGGATCATTTAAGAGATCTTTTGGAGTGAAAATCAAGGAGACTTGATTGGTGTAAGTATGAGAGATAGCTAAAGAAGTTGTTAATTTCTAATTTAAGTGGAATGGAAAGAAATGTCATTTGAGTGATGATCAGGAATTAGACTTTGAATATGTTTGTGAATCTTTTGAAAAAGAGGGAAAATAATGGCAATAAAAAGAAAAAGATTAGTAAATAAACTCTCTACTAGAGTACTTCAAAAATTCTGTGGGAAATTAGATTAAAAGATAAATTTATTTTGGAATAAAAGGGTTTTAAATCCATTCTTAAAAGGGTCTTCCAAAAGTTCATAAAAAATGCATTAGAAAACCATGTAAAGATTTCAAAACATTTTTTGTACCAAAATAAACTTATCTTTTAAGTCCATCTCTCTGTAAACTCTCTGAAATACCCTTTTAATATGCCAGGAGCAGTTAAGTGTTTTTAATGTATCACATCGTTATTGAGGCCAGCATCTGGCACAGGGGTTAAGATGCAGCTTGGGAGGCCTGCATGCTATCTCAGAGTGCCTGGGTTCACTTTTGGCTCCAGACTCCAGCTTCCTGTACAATGCAGGCTCAAGTACTTAGGATTCTGCCACCCACATGAGAGACCTGGATTGGTTTCCGAACTGCTGGCTCCAGCCTAGCCTAGTCCTAGGTGTTGCAAACATTTACAAGGTGAACCAGTGAATGAAGGAGATGTCTGTCTTGCCTATCTTTGTGTCTTTCTGTCTCCCTGTCTTTCAAATAAATAATTTTTTTAAAACCAATTCATTTATCATTAGAAAACATTTACAAAGTATCCTCAATACTGGTTTACCAATAGAGAGGCAGAGGGGGGATGGGAAAGGGTTGATTGATTGATATTAAGTTACAACTTGGGGCTGGCGCCCCAGCTCACTTGGCTAACTCTCTACCTGTGGTGCCAGCACTCCAGGTTCTAGTCCCGGTTGGGGCACCAGATTCTGTCCCGGTTGATCCTCTTCCAGGCCAGCTCTCTGCTGTGGCCCAGGAAGGCAGTGGAGGATGGCCCAAGTGCTTGGGCCCTGCACCCGCATATGAGACCAGGAGAAAGCACCTGGCTCCTGGCTCCTAGCTTCGGATTGGGGAAGCGTACTGGCCGTGGCGGCCATTTGGGGGGTGAACCAGCAGAAGGAAGACCTCTCTCTCTGTCTAACTCTGCCTGTCAAAAAAAAAAAAAAAAGTTACAGTTGGAAGTGAGTGGAAGATTCTGACATTTTATTGCACAGTAGGGTAACTATAGTTGGTGTTGATGAACTATAGATCGCTATATTTAAAAATAAAGCTAGGAGATAGGATTTTTGATGTTTTTCCCATAAAGAAATGTTCAATGTTTCAGGACATAGATATATTACTGATTGGATGTTATGTCATGCACACATATATGGAAACATCACCTGGTATCCCAAAATAATGTGCAACTTTTGTATGTCAATAAATTGCTGGTACAAAATACATTCCCTTAACATAGCCAGGATTGTGCAGCAAATATGTTACAAGACTGTGATTGGATTCCAAAGCCTGAAAACATCACCAGCCCAGAGGGTTGCTATCTGTGTAAGAGGATCCAAGAGTCATTGATTGGGAAGTGACGACCACAGCAGAGGGATTTAAATTCAAAGGAATGGAATAAAGTGTAGAGTAAAAGAATGCTTCAGGAGGAACTACAGAGAAGTCTGCCCAAAAGTAGCCTGGGCAAAGGGGACTGGGGGCGGGTGTGAGGAATTTCAAGAGGAGGGGAAAGGTCAGCCCACTGAACCCTGCTGAATTGTCCAGGGAGGTATGGGCTGAAATTGAGGGATTTGGCACCAGCCTAGTCATCTGGCAACCAAGCAAAAGCACCTGATGAGATGTGGTGGGTGCAGAGACAAGACTGGATGAGAGGCACTAAATGTGGAAAACATTCTGGCTCAGCACAGCAAGATTTCTAAAAGCAGATTTCTAAAAGCTGAACCTGGGGTGAAAGGACATGGACTTTTTATCTTCTCGATTTAATGGGGTATCATACAGCCTGCTCGACTGTTGGTAAGAAATATCAAGTAGCTAGAATACAAAAGTCACAGAACAGATGGGAGAAACAGGAGCGCCGACAGAGGGCATGGAATCCGAGGTAAAGAAGATGCCCAGGAGGAAGGGAGCTGCACCCAGGGAGGCCAGTGCAGCGCTCCTACAGAAACATTTCCTGTGCTCCTGTGTGTGCGTGACAGAGAGTGAAATAGCCACCGTGACCCACAGTCTCTGTCTGCTTTCCGAAGGGTGACTGTGACTACTGGGAATGAGTTTATCCTCTCACTATCCTGAACAAAAGTAGAAATAACCCCAAATCTGAAATGCTAGAAGAATTTCTCAAGCAAAAAAACAGGCATTGCATGTAAGGCATTCAGCAACAGCTGCATAACTCAACTTCTTGTTGCCTACACTTTCAGGCCTGTGAATGAGAGAGAATCATCCGGGAGGGATCACGTCAACCAGGAAGCCAGCAACTCAAAGGTTCCTAGCTTTCTTTTTCTGAGACCCTTCTACTTAGTCATATCTCTGGTTGCTGTCAACAAGGGCTAGGAGAAACACAGTGTAATTATAATAAATCACACAAAGATACAAATGATGCTGAATCTTTCCGGATATTTGCAATTGGCAAGAGACCATTTGAACTTAATGAATCTCTTGAGAAATATCAATATTGAGAGAGCAGATATCTGTGGTCTCTGAGTAATCTCAAGGGACTTATCTATTGCATCTAAACTGCCTATCAGCATGGCTTTGCATACACAGGAACATACCACATACACACACACACACACATCTAGACTAAAGACACACACTACACATCAAGACACACACCAGGTACATTAATGCATATGCACAAAAAAAGCAATCACAGATATGCATCGCACACAGTTTGTACTATGCCTCAGTATTGGGCATGGTGAAGGCCAGTGTGTCCAGGTGAAGAGACAACCAAAAATTTCTAGGTTGAAACAAAAATTTGGAGTTTAGTATTCTAAGTAAAATAATAAGCCATCAGAAATAATTTTAAGATGACTTAATTGAGGCCAGAGTTATGGCACAGTGGGTTAAGCTGCTGCTTGTGACGTCAGATCTCATACTGGAGTGCCAGTTCAAGTACACCTGCTCTGCTTCTGAATCATCTCCCTGCTAATGTGTCTGGGAAGGCAGCGGAAGATGGCCCAAACACTTAGGCCCCTGCCACCCACATGGGAAACCTAATTGGAGTTCTTGGCTCCTGGCTTTACCCTGGCCCAGCTCTGATGTTCACAGCCATTTGGGGAGTAAACCAGTAGATGGAAGATCTCTGTCTCTCCCTCTAACTCTAGCTTTCAAATAAATATCTTTGCTAGAAGATATTGAAATACGGAGTGACAGAGAAAGGGGAGGGAGAGCAAGCGAGCTTTCAACTGTTGGTTCACACCCCAAAAGGCTGGAACATCCAGGCCTGAGCCAGGAGGAAGCCAGGAGCTAAGAACTCCATCCAGATCTCCCATGTGGTGTAAGGGGCCTAACTACTTAGACCATCATCTGCTACCTTCCCAGGCACAATAGAAGGGAGCTACATCAGAAGTGGAGCAAGGATTCAAATAAACAGTCTGATATGGAATGCTAGCCATGGGAGTTATTTAGACATTTATTTGATAAGCAGAGAACCAGTGAGAAACAGAAAGGGGAGTGTGGAGGAGAAAGAGAAAAAATATGTGTGTATGTGTGTGTGTAACAGGTATACAGAGAGAACTGTATCTACTGGCTCAATTTCCAAATGCCTGCAACAGCTGGGGTCGGCCAGGACTGGAAACTCAATCCACGTCTCCACTGTGGATGACAGGAAATTAGTTACTTAAACCATGGTCATTGCCTCCCAGGGACTGAATTAGTAGGAAGCTAAGAGTCTGGAGCGAGAGCTGGGAATTGAACCTAGGTACTCCAATGTGGGAGATGGGCATTTTCACCACTAGGCTAAATGCCTACGTGCCATAGGAATTCCTATGAAAGAGGTGCTGATAGGACTTGCCTAGGGATTAGATATAAGAGGAATCTACACAAAAGGATAACTTCTAAAAACAAGAAAAGCAAGGAGAATCAAGAACTCTGGTTACCCATGGTACCTTTCAGATTGATGTCAACTCTGTGGAGATATTCAGGGACAGCTGAATGCGTAATAATGGAATTGAGAAGAGTTGTCAGGGCTGAAGATAGAAGGACAAGAATTATGAGAGCAGAGATGGCATAAAAAATCATGGTACTGGACAGAGCTGTAAAGTGTAAATATCCACAAAGAAGAGGCCTCAAGCAGCTGGGGACCTCCACCATCACCACACACAGAGGAGGAGCAGCAAAGAAAAAAGAAGGGACTATCACAGAAGGATGTGAACCAGCAAGAGAGCTTTTATCAATTTTTATCCGTTTCGCCAGTATGTGAGCCAGTGGAAAAGGAATAAATTTACTTTATGTGCTTTCTCTTGCAAAAGTTCAGAATTTGAGCAAAGCAAGATTTTAAAGCTGTGTGCACAAATTCTGTATTACTCCTCTCCAAAAAAAAAAAAAAAAAAGCTTAATTTAATTTTCCTTTGCTTTGATAACTCACTTCTAATCAGCTGAATCTGGCAGTAGAGATGGGACATCCCTTACAGATTAGGGATGTAGCTTCCATCCTAGGTGCTCTTTCTTGCTCTCTCTGGGACTCCTTGCTCTGAGGCAAGCTAGCTGCAATGCAGTAAAGTGGCTCATGTGGAGAAGAACTGAGAGCCCCAACCAACAGCCAGAAGACTTGCCTACCAGGTGAGTGAGCCAATCTGGAAGCAGTCGCTTGAATCTCCAGATCACCATGGCCTCACTGGACATCTTTCTGGCATCTTCATTGGAGACTTAGAGCCAGAACCACACAGTCAAACTAAGTCAGAAACTAAGAAGTCAAGGTTTGTCATTTGAAACCACTGAAGTGTGGGATGATGTTTTAGGAAGCAGATGACAAATTCGCAAGCATAATGAAGACAGAAAATGCCACGTGATTTTGTGCACTAAACTTTCCCCTGAATGTTCTTACCACTTTATTTGTAAGAGGAAGAAAAAAAAAAATCAAGTCTAGTAAATGTGTTTGGAGACTGGTACCAAAATCATCTTTTCTCCATGCAGAAATGCGATCTTGTGGCATGGATATAGGTGGGGTCAACATCTTCCACCCTCAGCTATTTTGTCAATGCACTGCCAACCTTTCATATTATATCTGGTAATGCAATGTGACACGTACAGGTCAGCCCCAATGTATTTATTATGAGTGAGCTTCATTAGGAATTCTCAATGCAGATTGCTTTAAGTCCTCCCCAGTTTCCTTAAAAATCAAGTCAAGTCTAGAAGACAGAGAGTAAGGAGAATCAAGAGACAAGGAAGGGTAAAGGAAAAACACCAGAAGTCCAGGCTCTACTATTACCCAGGTGTGAGGACTTCAAAATTTATCCAGCCTTTGAGCCTCAGGGTCTGCATCTCTGAAATGAAGTTCTACCCACCTCACAAATGGATGAGAAGATTAAATAGAATAAGGCCATGAGAGCCCTCTTGGATTCTAGGGTTTTAAGAAGATCACAGAGGCCATCCCTTTCTACTCGTTCCATTCCCAGGTAGTTGCTGTGGGAAAGGAAGCGAGCCCAGTGGTTCATTTGGAGGCTAGAGTCCATTTACCCAGCTGACCCTTAATGTTCCTTTTTGAAATTGCTCATATATTGTATGAGCTCAGCGCTTCGTACTCCAAGGCGCACATTTCTTTCCAGGCATCCTCAAATAGCCCCAAACACCTCATTCAGCTATTCTTTTATTTCACTTTTCTAAGTGATGATTAAGTCCTTATTCTTTTTCCTCTTTGATGCTTCTTGGTACAAAGTCTTTTATGTGAATTAAAGGGATTATCTGTAGAACCTAAATCAGGTTCTCAATAGCTAGCATTTTCGGATCCCTTTTCACTCATTCCTCCCTATTGAAATCATTGAAAAGGACAATACTAATCATAGCAGCCTATTGTAAGCAGATGATCAAATGAAAGGTGATTTCCTCACATAAAGCCAAAGCTTTGAGAAAGCCTTACAGATGCAAAGTGCAAACAAAACACATGTGCTCATATGTGAGCTGTTGCGGTAACTGTGGTATCAGACTTAAGTTTTTCATTTCTCAGATTGCTCTTCTAACTTTTAATACAAAGGAGAAGGAACTCAGACTGCGAAGAAACTGCAGGTGTTCGAGATCGATCCACTTAACCAGCTAGATGCATAATTAGTATAAAACAGAATTAGAAACAAATGTCATTTATTTAGCCCTTTATGTCTTTGTCTTCTTACAAGTCATACTTTGGGAATTCATTCATTTAAGAGGCCTTATTTAAAAAAAATATTTTAGTAACTGTTTTCCTATGACACCTGTACTTGAGACATATTTAGTTAACAACTGTTAGCTTCATCTCAATTGTTTAAGATATCAAAATATTTTAATATGAAATATTTTGAAAATACTGAAAATAGAAATAAACAAACATTCTGTGTTCACACTACTGCAATCCAGCAAATGTTAATGTTTTGCCATGTTACAGACATTTCTATTATTTTTAAGAAATGAGGCTTTATAATTAGTTACTAGTGAAATTTCCCTGATTCCTGTCCCTTCCCTCCCTTCCACACACAGGATCCTGAAATTTTCTATTTACAATGCCCATTTCTGTTTTAATACTTGTTTTTTCTACACAAATTATAATTTTAAGCTTTAATACTTGTTTTATATATAGATTTATATGCAAATCAAATGAAGTTGAAATGCCAGAAAGTCTTTCATATATTGTAGGTCAAGAAAATCAAAGGCTTAGGGAAAAAAGGAATTTGGAGTAAGTGTATCACCTGTTATGGTGAATTCATCATGTGGAGTGAAGGAAGAATACAAATTTTTTCTCTTGCTCTCATTTACAAGATTTTGTGACAATTTCTCCCCACACACAACCAAGCACTTCTGTGGTGGGCAGTGACTGGGTGTCCCACAATCCAACTTAATTGTCACCATCCACTTGGAGTCAGCATCAGATCCCACACGGTGTGGGTTCAGTCCCATGAGACTGTCCCTACTTCTACTTCAAAGCTAATCTCAAGTCCCAGGTTGTGACCTGTGCTTCTGACGCACCATCTAGGAATCAGGGCTTCCCACGACTCCTTCCTTAGACGAACTGTTTCAGGATGACTTCCCGCGCTCAAGGAAACAGTTTTTTACACTTACCTTCTTATTGTAAAGGCAATGACAAAGGATTACAGCTGAAGAGCCAGATGGAAGGTAGATGAGCCAGGTCTGGGGAGGGTGCACAGAGCTCCAATGCTCCCCTGGATGTGCCCCCCAGGAGACAGTTTCATAGGCGCATTAGTCCAGACGCTTCCCAAACTCCGTCCTGTGCGGTTTTTACGGAGGCTTCATTATGTAGACAGGATTGATTAACTCACTGGCCATGATGATCAACTTAACCTGGGTCCTGTTTTCCTTCCTGGACGTTAGGGGAATGTGAGACTGAAATTTCTAGCTCCCTAATCACACAGTGGTTCCTTTGACCTCCAGCCTCCTCCCTTGAAGCTACTCAGGAGTTCCCAGTTATCAGTAATCTCATTAGCATATAAAGAAACATTGCTTTTTAGATCCCATGGGCTTTTGGAAAAATGTGCCAAGAATCAGCGTCAAAGTCCAAATTTTAGAACAGAAGATGCTCCTAGTGCTGCTTCCCACTGGGGGTTTTAGGAGCTCTGAACTGAGGCAACGCCTCGTTCACGGATTCTGTTGCACATTCACTGATTCTGTTCCAGAGGAAGACCCAAAGAACACTACCTTTACCAATGCATCGAGAAATAGGCTCATAGGAAAAGAACCATCACCTTAGGAAAGTTCAGTATGCATCAGGCGAATGATGGCACTGAAGGAGGACCCTCGTGAAATGGGTTCACTGATTCGAAATTTTAAGTCTCAAGTTCTACCGACTGAGCTAGCTGGGTTTTTTAGTCTCAATTTTACAAGACAGCTGGAGATGATTACCAAAATGGGCCACAAGGGTAGAGCCGTAATCAAAACAACTTTACTCACAGACATGATTGTGACAGATTGTGGTGTTCCTAGAACAAATATTACCATCTTGACCGAGTGTAAAAAATGTTTTAACTTTTTTTCTGGGGAGTGGGGACAGAGTCGTAATCACAACTTCTCACTCACTTTCCAGATTTGAGCCAGTTCACAGAACAAACTCTTTCAATGGAAGGAGAACCAGGCACCCTCAGGAAAATCCGCTGCCACACTGCCGCAAGGTTGTACCAATCTTGCTCCTTGAGTTCCCCAAAGGCACCTGTAGTCCCTTACTGTGTGGCTGTCCACTGGAGTGTATGCCCAGGGCTTAGGGACAAGGACAAGCATATTTGAATTCAGCCAGGTCAGAGAACAACTCAGAGTCATTTGTGGGTTTGTATCTCCTTTTCTCACAGTGGTGGTGAGAGATGAAAAAGGAACAGCCACTCTTCCCCAGGTGGCAGTGGGGCCTTTGTATCCAAGGTGGCAGTCAGACCCACACAGAGAGACATCCACATACAGTCAGACCACGTAGATGTCCACACCCATCCACGGACAACCGCATAGGTGTCCACATTCATACATAGGCAACTGTCCCTAACCATAATCCCCCAATTGCTTATATTGGTTTACAGGCAAAAGTAGCCCAGAGCCAAACCATTACATGACAGACTTGAGAGCACCTATCCAAGCAGGTGGTCCTGTCGGTTATTATGACATCAAGTTACCATAGAGGTACCGAGATAGTGGGACAAGGACACAAGGCATGAGAACTTGATATTGTCACTTTCTCAAGTTCATCTCCTCACCTGAAGAAAGAGGAACATTCAGATTCTTCAGAAATTATTTGACTGGTTCAGAGTTAACACCAATTCCTATAAATAATTGTGTTGTCAATATGAACCAACAGTCAGACTGGGGACTTTTGGAGTTCAGAAGGCAGAAACTGATTGCTATAATGTAGAGCAGGGAATGTAAAAGTCAGACTCCATCTCACAGTGGACACAATGCATCTGTGCTTACCTATGCATTTTCTGAGTGCAAACTGTGTATTCAATATGGAGTCTATCCATTGTAGCTCATTGGTCTGTGGAGTAAAGGCTGGTAGGTAGGAAGGATCTAATGAATGTGGTTGGAATAGCTCCTCCCTTTAGAAATACTAAGAAACAAATACTATTCCAGAGATTGCTACTATGAAACTTGACAGACTATCAAGTAGAGATTTATGCCAGTTCTCCATTTAATTTTCCCATATGGTCTATGCCAAAGATAGATGGATTATCATAATTGTAATCAGGTGATATTTGTTACCACTTACACAGCTACTCAAGATCTGATCCCCGGATAGGCATTTATTTAGCAGTTAATTAACAGGTCAAGACACTTGTGTTTCATTTCAGAGTACCTGTGTCCTATTTCTGGCTCTGGATCCTGATTTCAGTTGCCTGCAAAGCAGACCCTGGTGAGTATCAGGCAATGGCTCACATAGTTGGGTCTCTGTCACTCACGTGGGAGACCTGGACTGTGTTCCCAACTCCCAGATTTGGTTGGGCTCAACCCTGGACCATTGAGGGGACTGAGTGAACTAGCAAATAGCTCTCTTTCTCTCTCTGCCTCTCAAATCAATGCATTTTTAATAAAGTAATTTCATATGTAAGCTAAGTATGTCCCTAGTAATCTAGTAAATGTTTTTCTCTAGACCAAATACTTAGGACCACACAGTAATTTGCTTCATGTGGCAAGGACAGTACTGTGGATTCTCTGTATTAACTGTGGGCCTTCCACATCTCTCTTGCATTTTGTTAGACCCAAGGTCCACGGATTTGGATCCTTGGACCATTCCACCAAATGTCATGATGATCCACTATTTTAAAAACATTATTGTAACTGCATTTGAAATTAAGTTGCAGGAACACCATCACAACAGAACCAAATGCCTACAAGGTGTCCTTCACCTTTGCAAGTATCAATGAACCATCTCCTTTTCTCTATTTTGTTCCTCTAGCTGAAAAAAAAAAAAAACCAATCAGTTCTTACCTCACAGTTTTTCCCTCATTTGACTCCTATTAGAGGATGTACTCATTTTTCATTAATTTTTCTGGCCATTCCTTCTTCATGTCTTTTATTGATTCCACTTCTTCTCCAACACAAGTGCAGCGTGCAGCTCCATCTCAGTCATGGCTCACACCCCCTTTATCTAAATGTGTTTTCCTCTCAGGATTCGTGAAGAAAGGGAACTCCCCTCTAGGAGTTTTGAGTACAAAGGGAATTACTCAGGGAATTACAAGCATGAACACTTGTGGGGCTAGAGGAAGCCAAAGTCCAAAAGACGGCCAACCATTGAAAAGTGAGCGTTCCCAGAGATGAAATCAGACGGTAGCTGCCAAAGCAGTGAGTGAGGTCTGAGCTTTCTGCACTTCATGATGCTCATCTCTTAATTATTTGTAATTACCCTAACCGGGAATATCTTCCTCATTTTTTTTTCATCAAAATCCACCCCCATCTCATGACCTGGCATAAATCTGAGCCTGCCTTGGTCTTACTTCCTCAAAACCTGTATTCACATCAGATACTTTTACATTTGGCCTTGTACCAGTGTTTGGCCTTGTTTAGTTCAGCTCACACATGACAGAGCACCCTCACTGGGTCAGAAACTGTACCGGGCACTAGGTGACTATTCACATCCATTCGCCTGCTCTCCCTGCCTCAACTCTGAGGCTCTTGAGGTAGAGATTACACTGTACATTTCCATCTGATCTTCACAATATCCAGTCCAACTTGTCCTACATAATAGATGTTCAGTACATCTTGCTGAACTGAATCAAATGGAACACAAACTTGGCAAGAGAAAATAAGATGAATTCCAAGAAAAACTAGAGGAGAATAGGAAACGATGAGGAATCATTCTAAGGCATCTAATTATTAGTTGACTCTGAATGAATCTCATGCAGGATAACAGAACACCCTTCACTATGGGAATTTTATTTTTCAAATTTTGCCAGAGCATGGCTTTCCAGAGGGAGACAAATTTTTTAAGTTATGCTTGTGTGGAAAACTTAACACAAAGGCAGTTAAACTTTTACATCCTTAGTCCCTAATATACAAAAGGTAATAGACCAAGGCTTAATTTTGAATTCCATAAAATGGCCTTTTTCTTTTCCTTTTAACTGTTTCACATATGAGCTTGTGAACAGTGAATTACAAAACAAAGAGACCTTTACCCTGTCCCATGACCAAAAGCTGCTTTCCGTCTTTCCTGGAAGATCAACCAAAGACTATTATTTATAGGCCTATTAGTTAAATCTTCCCTTAAGGCTAACAAGGAGTCGTTCCTGGAAGCACAGAAGAGATGGCTTACAACCCTTAGCAATGGAAGTGGCGTGGCACCCGACTGCCTGGCTGGCTGAATCAGTAAGGCAGGCCCCTACCAGATCAGACTGAAAAGCAAGGTCAGCGTTGAGTTTGTTCAGCTCTATGCAGGTGAAATTGCCTTCAACAAAAACAGAAGGAATTAAGTCAGGTCTTAAAAAAGTATTAACCACTGGACATGGCGATTAGTCAGTTGAAAAAATGAATACTGAAGAAGGGATGCCAGCAAAGCACAGGCCAGTACATCTGGTTGAAGTGGGAACAAGACAGGAAGAGAATCAAAGTCCAAACAGGCAAATTGGGAGTAAGCCCATGGGGAAACAGGGGTCAAATGCTATCAGAGTTTGGGTTGGCATTTGAGGAAGATTATAAAATAGATCTAGGTAATGATAACCTGCTCTAAAAATCTCTGCTGAATTTATCCCCACATTAAGCACTTGCGGCAGATTATACAGGACTCTTCTAGAACAGTGCACTCCCACCTTCAGGGCTCACAGTCTACTTCCCCTTCTGCTCACTTGTGACAAGCAAGAGGACGCAGTAGAAAGGATGCTGTGTGACTCTCAAGCCTAAATTGTAAAAGATATGCAGCCTCAAATTCATGGGACATTAGTGCTCAAAATCAACACATTGTCTAAAGAAAAAATGATTATGACTCAAGAACCTTACCATGATGAGGTAACTAAAAAGTACTCATCAATGAGTGACATGCAAAAACCTGTGCCATTCTTATGTGCTTTCTGATTGCTTAAAGTTTCTGGGAGAAGCAAAGCTCTACGTACAAGGAATGACAATGAGAACTCAAACCAATGAAGTAGCAAGTTAAGTCTGAAAAAGTATTCTTAATACAGTTTAACATAAAATGCAGACATTATTATGCTTATCTGTATCAATTACTAATGTCATATAAAATATTTAATAATAAATGGAGTATAAGCAATAATACCAACTTTGAGAAGTTAGATGAGAAATATTAGAAAGCATGATGATTTATTCATTTTTTATTGAGAAAACTGTTCAGTAATTGCTCCTCCCATTCTTATTAAAAGATAGGCTTAATTGACAAACAAAATGAACATACTTAATGTGTACAATTTCATTTTTGGGGCTTTTTAAAGTTTTATTTATTTATCTTATCTAGTTGAGAGGCAGTGAAAGAGAGACAAAGAGAGAAAAAGAGACAGAAAGAGATACAGACAGACAAAGAGAGAGAGCTGCCATCCACTGGGCCACTGCCCAAATGACTTCAGTGGCTGAGACTTGGCCAGGACAAAACTGGGGTCAATCCAGGTCTCCCATATGGGTGGTGCAAACCCAGGAACGTGAGGCATCACCTGCTGCCTCCTAGGGTCTGCATTCGCAGAAAGCTGGAGTCAGGCATGAGCCAGGCCTCAAACCCAGGCAGTCTGACCTGGGACATGCGTGTTGCAACTGGCATCTTAACTGCTAGGCTGAAAGTCTGCTCTCACTTTTTCATTTTGACATGATAGATAGATCATAATGAATGCAGTGTTTTTGTTAAGAAATTAACTACAATTTTTATGATTTTTCCTCCCTATTTAATATTACTTTTCTTTGGCTTGCAGCAATTTCTATGTCTCACTTATTTTAAGCAAATGGATTATATTTTGACTTTTGTATAGTTTTCTTTGTTTCTTGAGATTGAGGTTCTTTGATAATATTGGATTTTTAAATCAAATTTGGAAGTTTTTCTATTATTTATTCAATTTTTTCTAATGCCCCTCTCCCTGGAGGACCCCAGTTACATGTACTCTTTCCACTGTTGACTATGGTTCTCTTTTTTGTAGAGTTCATATTGCTGTATCTTGAAGTTTATTAACATTCCTTCTGAAATGACTAATCTGCTATAAACTCAAGCATATTTTTCTTGTCATATATTATAGTTTTCATTTCTAAAAATTTTATTTGAGTCTTTTCAGAAGCATTTGCTGGCATAGGTCTTTGGCACAATAGTTAAGTCATCACTTGCAATGGTCACGTCCCTTATTGGAGTCGTGTGTGACCCAGCTCCTCCGCTTCCAATCCAGCTTCATGCTGATGTACACTTTGAGAGACTTCAGATGAGGACGCAAGTGCTTGGGTCCCTGCCACCCATGTGGGAGACCCGGACTGAGTTCCAGGCTCCCCTCCCTTCCCCTCTTCTCTTCCCCTCTCTGCCTTTGAAATGAAATGAAAATCAGTTTTTTAAAAACATCATCCCTTTCTCTACTTAATTTCTATAACTGCTCTTTCAGTAGATCTTTGCCTTCTCATTGTGGATCAGATTACCCTAATTTTTAGTGTGCCTCACAATGTTTGATTGGATGTCAAACATGTTGAACTTTTTGGGTGTTGAAAATATTTATAGAAATACCTTTAAGCGTCACTCTGGCTGCACTTATTCTCGGGAGCAGTATGCTAATCTCAGGTCTTGCTTTATAAATAAAAACAGAAATAAATGGTGATAGAGAAACACAGATAAAGAACCTATTTATCTTACAAAATTAAAGATGAAAAGTATATTTTCCAAATTTTTAGAATTAAATTAAATTAAAAATAAATATATTTAAAAGATTCTACTTTGTCCTTAATACAATATCTATCAAAGATGAAGATGTCCATATGCACAAAATAAATGAAAATAATTTTAAATACATGTGTAAAACTCTTAAAGAAATCCTGGCTAGCAAAATACACTAATATATTAAAATATCAATGTGCTGTGGCCACAAAATTAAAAATAATTTTAGAACCCCATTAGTAGAGTAGCTCTCTGATAAAGTAGTTAAGACCATGGACTTTGAACAGAGACAACCCTGGTTTAAATTCCAGTAATTACTTGCCATGTAATTTGGGTCATGTTCTTTGACATCTCTGTCCATAGGTACTTTATCTTTGTTACAAAACTGACCCCGCTGGGACTATGAAAAGTGTAAATGAAACGCTGTTGGATGCACTTGCAGATTTGTTTTGGATGTCACATTTTTTAAGTTACTTTCTATAGTCACACAGAAATTGTAAAATTAGCATTGGTCCCCTCTGATCTCTTACTCTTCAGGGATTTAGTCAGAGCTGTGCACTCAGCTTTTATTCTGTACACACCAAACAAATGTAGACTGAAAGTTAAAGGATTTAGGGTTAGGAGTAAAAGCATTTTATAAATCTCAGGCACTATTACATTATTAGACCACAAGTATAATTTGATAGTTCACTCAGACATTTATAAGACTTGGCTGAGCTCTAAACGCATTCTGCAGATCCAATCTACATCCATTTATTGCTAAATGAGTACTTAGCCCATGATAACCCTGGGTCCTCTATCCCAGTCAGGAAGAACAGATGGCCTCCTTACAGTGGCTTCTCCTTGTTGGAATCATTTCCAACAATGACTTTTGATTCATTTAACTCACTCATAATTCATGCACATATTAATTTATACCCACAGTGAGTAGACATGCAACCAATACATAAGACATACTGCCTAGGCCTATGCCAAATGTTGAGTGAAAAAAATAGCATGATATTTGTTCTCAAGGGGGACCAGACATGCAAGCAAATAAAACATAAAAGCAAAATAAATGGAATATTATAAAACAGAAGATACAAGAAACAAACTAGGTACCATGGAAACAAATGAGGTTGTGATAAGAAGAGGGTTGCTGGGGGCTGGAGTGGTCGGGGAAGTTCTAGGTGGGAAGTGGCTGCTGTGCTGGGAATTCAGAGCTGAGCACAGTTGGATCTGTGGATATGAGACTGTCAGGGAAGTTCATGGTGTGAATAAAATCAAAGAGGCAAAGCGTATGTGGAGTGTTTGAGAAAATGAGTGGATTAAAATTGGCCCCTATGAGGGTAAAGGTCTAGAAGCATAGGTTCAAGAGAAAGATTTTATTCTGCAGGCACTAAGGAGTGTGGCAGAGAATTGATAGTTGACATCAGCACTCATCATTCCCCCTTTTCATGAGCCAAGAATTTCCTAGTTTAACTGACAGTGTGGGGTCCCTGAACAAAGACTACTGCAATGCTTCCTTATAGCTGTGAGATGTGATCAGAAGTGATGTGTGCTTCTGGATATGTCCTCAAAGGGAATAGCCATGCCTCCTTCTCTTTAATATTCCCCAGTGTCCACCCTGACACCTGAAAGGTAGGAGTAGATTAGGCTTTGGGGACCATGAGAGTGAGGGACCCCCCTCAGTCCAGCAGAGCAGCAGGAGAGAAGGAGACAGTACCAGAACCTTTAGGCTGTAATACTCTGGGCTACTCACACATGTGTGTTTATGGAGTATAAATGCATGTCTATTTTACTTAAGCCAACACATTTTAAAATCTCTAACATAGCAGTCAAACATGTGCATTGAGCTGTTCGTTACTTCCTTGTAGTCGCCTTGGCAGCCGGGCAAGGCCTGGGACAGCCAGTTCCTCTGACCTTCATTTTCCCCAGTGTGCAACATAAACAACATACGCACTAATGCATTGGTCCATCCTGTCATACATAAAACAGAGAACCCCTGAAAGTGTTTAAGTAAGGATGTGATAGGATAAGAATTGTGTTTTTGCAAAAATTAATTTGAGCAACATTTAGCAAATCGGCTTTGCCTGAGGTTAGGAATTGATTTTTGCAGGATTTACAATAAAGGGATATTAGGAATTTGGAGGCGTTGAAATGTTCTATGTTTTGATTGTGGTTGTGGTTACATGAGTACAAATGTATATCAAAACTGATTAACTGACTACTTAGAATAGGTGTATTTATTATATACAAACATACATTACATTTTACACCTCAGTAAAGTTTGATGAAGGAAATTAATTTGGTTCTGTGTGTGTGCACACGACAGATCAACAGGAGACAAGAGGTAAGGAGAAAAGAATAATTTATGCCTTCCATCAAAGCTTTAGATAATTTGGATTTATTCTGGGGAGAACAGTGGGAGACGATGAAATTATAGAAGTAATAGAATTTGGAGACCAATCAGGCCTGGAGATATTGACTCACATGTAGCAGAATCTGGTTTGTCTATGGAATCTCACCTCAGGCTGAGGAAGTTGCTGTATCCCAAACTGGAGAAAGAGGAAACAGAAAATGAATTCACTCAATCCCTGAGAATCCCTGCATGTGTTTTTTATTTTATTTGAGGTACACAAGTTTCTGTATTTTATATACACAGATTTAGGAACACACCTAACCTCCCACTCACCCATGCTTTAACCCTTCTTCCTCCTCCCTCTCCTGTTCCCTGCATTTGTAAAATGGAGCTAATGATGTCTGCAAATTGCCAAAGAACCGTAAAGAGCAGAGAAACCTTGCATGAAGCACCTCACACCATGTGCCTAGTACCTGGTGGGCACCCACGAAAGTGAGATAAAGAATGATGGCGAGGCCAGCGCCACGGCTCACTTGGATAATCCTCTGCCTGCAGCGCCAGCACCCCTTGTTCTAGTCCTGGTTGGGGTGCCAGATTCTGTCCTGGTTGCTCCTCTTCCAGTCCAGCTCTCTGCTGTGGCCCAGGAAGGCAGTGGAGGATGGCCCAGGTCCTTGGGCCCTGCACCCCATGGGAGACCAGGAGAAGCACCTGGCTCCTGCCTTCGGATCGGCGCAGCACGCTGGCTGTGGCAGCCATTTGGAGGGTGAACCAACAGAAGCAAGACCTTTCTCTCTGTGTCTCTCTCTCTCTCTCTCACTGTCTATAACTCTCTCTCTCTGTCTCTCTCACTGTCTAACTCTGCCTGGCAAAAAAAAAAAAAAAAGAACAATGGTGATTAATATACGAAAATAGAACAGAAATGAGCTTTCAAGAGGCTACCCAAGATTCTCACATATGTGTGTCCAGGATGTACTTGGATGTGAGGAAGTGAAGAACTCAGTTCACAGGACAGGTGAATCCACCTGTAAGTCACAAGATGATCGTAAGCAGAGGCACTGGGTGCAGCAGCAGTGGGCAGCACCTTCAGACAGGAGATGTCCCCTTTTGCTACAGGAGATTCAGGGGTGATTCACTTCTCATCTCTTGAGCTCCCGTGACTCATTCCTGGGAATGGGAGTTCAGACATAGAGAAGCCCTTCCAGCATCTGGCTGAAGAGTCTCCTCCGATCAGATTTGATTCTCAGCCCATTTTCTGTCAGGCTTCCTGAGATGGGAAAGCAATGCATAATGATTTTCAGGCTCCACACGAATTCTCCTGAGCTCCGGACTGGAATTGACAGCTGCCTGTAGACATCTCCATCTGCGTGTCCTGCAGGCATCTCCGACCCCTGTGTCCACACCAGATTAATCAGCCTCCCACACACTCGTTCCCCTCTGGTCTTCCACTGAGGTTCCTACCACTGCCAGTTCACCAGCTACACATTTAGAAGCTTCAGTTCTTTTTTTTTTCTGCACTCTCCAAGGTTAATGTGCTGCCCATCTTGGTGGAGTCTCCCTGTTGTGATGTGTTTTAAGCATCCTGGGCTTTTGTTGTTGCAGCTTGTTTTTTTTGTTTTTGTTTTGCTTCTGTTGTCCTGATGAGAATCTTTTTTTTCCCTTAAGTTTTATTAATTTATTTATTTGAAAGGAAGAGCAACAAAGAGAGAGGGAGAGCCAGGGAGTGAGAGATCGTCCATCTGCTGGTTCACTCCATAAAAGCTAGCAACAGCAAGGCTGGGCAAGGCTGAAGAAAGGAGCCAGGAACTCCCTCGAGGTCTCCCCTGGAGGTGGCAAGGGCCCAAGCACTAGGCCATCTTCTGCTGCCTCCTAGGGTGTGCATTAGCAGGAAACTGACTGGAATTGGAGATGGGACTCAAGCCCAGTCACTCGGAGATGCAGGCACCCGAATCAGCAGCTTAACACAAAACTCAGCCCTGGTGAGGATCTTTCTCTGCAAGACCACAGCAGTAGCAATCCGTCCAGTCTTGGTGTTGTACATCTCCAGATTCACCACTTACCTAGACGACGGTAAATGATGGCCCACCTTGGGGAACTGTGTAACCGTGCCTGTCTCCCTGTCTGCACTTTCTCACCCAGCTAAGCGCGTTAAACTTCTGAAACACACACTATTTCACCCGCTGCAAACACTTCAGCTGCTCTCCACTGACCCTAAACGAATGAAGTGGCCAAACCTAAACTTCACTCATGTGCTACACCATGTTGACTCTTCACACAAGCTCTGTGCTTTCCACCCAGACTAAGCCACAGGACGGCCACCCGAATAAGGTGCACTTGTCGAACTTCAGAGCTGTGATTCGTGCAATGCTCGAGAACGAGTCCTCCTGATTCCAGGCTCCCCTGTCTCTCATTCCTAAGCCTGGCCCTCTACCCACCGCATGTTCCTATATTTCTTTTTTGTGTGGTTAGCGTTAGTGTCTCTAATGCAGATTTTACAGTGCTTAAGGACAGACATTATCTCATACTGCCATCTCTGAGTCTCCAGGGCACTCCGAATTGACTGCTAACCAGTCCAAAAATAATCTTAAAATTTTCCCTAAAAAATGGTGATTTTTCACCAAAGAAAGCTTTTAAAAGTTCCCAGAGAAACAGTTAACAATTTTGTTTGCAATGTACCCAAACAGTGAACTCCCTCAGCTCGACAGCATTAAATACACTTCTTGAAGTTCCTTGTAGTTTTATTATTCCAGGTGCACTGGTCCCATAAGAGGCCTTTGTGGACCACTGCTATAAATGTCGCTTGCTCCCATGAAGCACATCTATCATATATAAGATGATTGTCTAAATTTATGTTGACTCTTACAGAAGGCAGTAAATCAGGTAATATATCAAAATATCTAAAGCCTAAAAACGTAGAAATAAACTTTAATTTTATAATTTGAGGACTTTCTTACTGAGCTCAATATAAAATATATTTCTTCTTCCTGTGACTCTGAGATTCATCAAAACAGAAACAGTCAAATCAGACCATAGCCAAGTAATTATTCTAATTAAATTCACAGCTGTCTCAGTTACTTGGGTATTTTAGGTGAAATTATGCGGTATCGGGGCAGTGAGGGAACTGTGAAAAGGAGTGGTTACGGTTCTGATTCAGCAACTAATTTACTCAGTTTTCAGTTAAATGTATGAAAGATTCTAAGTCCAGCAGTTAATTTCAGCAGTGAATTGTATTCCACAGATTAGTTTTCTTTTAAAAATTAATAGCTATAAAAACTGGAATATAAAACTTTGAGAAAATAAATGAACACAAGAAGCATATTTCTATGTTACATTAAACCAGATTATTTATCATTTAGGTCAAAAGCAAACTTGAAAAGTAAAAGGGCACTTTGTGTCTCTCCTCAGTGCAGACATATATTCTTACTGATTAATTCCTGATTTGGAAATTGCTGATATTGTTTTCATTCATTCCTTCTCATAGTTTTCTCTTCTTGCTAATCCTCTCCAGTGGTAAAAGTGCTTATAGTGTTTAAAAATAGACACAGATTATTACTCTCTAGAAAATATTTATTGGTACTTGTTTTAATTTTCTTTCCCATACTCTGAGAAATAAACATTATACAAAAAATACAGTAAAATGCACATTTCCCATTCAAATAAATATATTTTACTCTTGTAAAAATTTAAAAATCTGTGTAATTCAGCACAGTATATTAATCAGTGAAATAAAGCAAACATAATCTCTAGGTAAATTGTCACTTACTTTTATGATTCTCACAAGTATTTTTCTGTAGAACAACATTATTTTCTGTAGAATTATAAAGACTTGGAGACTGTTGCTTCTTGTTTGGAGAAGACAAAGATAAGCTCTTTTCAGAAGTGTTTAGTATTAAAAAGAGCCTTAATCTTAGAGAAAAATAGCATCCAAGTCTTTGCTAAACCAACCAAGTTATGTGTAAATTTTTTAATACTTCCCAGAGACCAGACTGTACTCTGAATTATAATGATTCCTATTTATCACACTGGTAATTTTTAAAATTAGTGGTTAAGTATTTAAATTAATAGTTATGTATGTAATATAAACCCAACACAGAATTTTAAAGCTCTATTAACAGGAAAAGCTAAAAATAATGTTGCTATACAGGACAAATTTATCCTTTTCACAATTGTATTCTTAACATTAGAAGAACTGAAAGCTACTGAATTATACAGACAGCACAGCCTTATATACACATAGATCCCTGATCAGTTTAAGACAATGTGTTAGCTTGCTAATGTAAGTGGTAAGAATATTTTAGTAACCAGCAAAAGTCACATTCAGGTAGTCATCAATTTTGAAAGTCTATGGATAACCTATTCACCCTCAAAGGGATACACCACCAAGTAATAAAAGTCATTAGTACTGTCTAACTTCCTATGTTAGCAGGGAATTGGTACTTTACATACTAGCTTGCAGAAGTAAATCCACTTTGACTGTAGCTCCAATCCCAGCTATGTAGCCACTTACATGGATGCAGAAATGCTGATCAAATCACATCACCTCAAAACAACTATGTTCAGTAATCATCTTACACGTGCTACAAAGTGTTATCAGGGTTTCTGATCTGTCTTCAGCATTATAACGGGCATCCATCACGAACTAGTGGTCACCTCCAGTATGAAACTGTCCCCTCTTCTTAGCAAAGTCTAGAACATTATATGCCTAGGCATTCTTTTATGACAACATCTTTACTTCTACAAATTTCTGAAGCATATAAGGATGTGCTTAAAAATTCTCAGATCCAATAAAACACATCTGTGGTTTCCTCCTTTGACAGTCTTCATAATTCCTCCATCTCAAAGTGTGTATTAAAGCTGTTTGCCATGGATGTATGTTCAAAAATTCTGGACAGGCTTGGTTTCAGCAGTTCCACTGAGTGGCATGACAGGTGCTGGGAGGCATCATTCTTCAGGGACATCATTTGGTCTGTCCCAGGCTCCCTCCTATCATAATACAGAGCCCAGAGCAGAGTAATGGTGAGAATCATGGCCAGGATTTGTGTCACTCCAATCGAGATTCCCAGAAACCTGAGCACCTGCAGTTGTTTGGTTCCTCTCAAAAAGGAATACATTTTCTTCCCACAGCCCTGTAAGAAAAATAACACAATCAGTATTATTTCAGATATGTTACTTAGGGTCAAAAATATTAAGTAGAAACAAATGATCTATATATGCTAATAGGATCAAACAATTTGAATCAGAAAGTTTTTTTTTTTTTTATTTTTTTTTTGACAGGCAGAGTGGACAGTGAGAGAGAGAGACAGAGAGAAAGGTCTTCCTTTTGCCGTTGGTTCACCCTCCAATGGCCGCCGCGGATGGCGCGCTGCGACCGGCGCACCGCGCTCCTCCGATGGCAGGAGCCAGGAGCCAGGTGCTTTTCCTGGTCTCGCCTATGGGGTGCAGGGCCCAAGCACTTGGGCCATCCTCCACTGCACTCCCGGGCCACAGCAGAGGGCTGGCCTGGAAGAGGGGCAACCGGGACAGAATCCGGTGCCCCGACCGGGACTAGAACCCGGTGTGCCGGCGCCGCAAGGCGGAGGATTAGCCTGTTGAGCCACGGCGCCGGCCCTGAATCAGAAAGTTTAAGACAGTGACCCTCAAAAGGGAAAGCCCATGGGAAAATGGAAGAAAGAGGGAAGTGTGTATCTCTTATGAAGATTGGCTAGCTGATTCTAAAGAACTCACTCCATTTGTTTTTCCTGAGGTCTGAAATTGTAACCAACTGGTATAAAACCCAACATCTAGAACAGGGGTTGGCAAAGTTTTTTAGTAAGAGCCAGATAATAAATCGTTAAGGCTTTGCAGGCCATGCACTCTCTATTGCAACTACACAGCTCTGTACTGTAACAGAAGAGCAGCCATAGATGATATGCAAATGAATGGGTGTGGCTGTGTTCCAGTGAAACTTTACACACACAAAGGGGCACTATACCAGATTTGGCCTACAGGCCATAGATTGCTGACTTGTGATCTAGACTGACCCAATTTTTTTAAGCAATGTTTTATTATGTGTGTTCACCATTGGATGACAGCTCATTGGAGTTTCCCAAGTTTGCTGCTAAGTGGAAATCAACATATACCCCTACACACACACACACACACACACACACACACACACATACACACACACAGTCAAGGGTGGAGGAGAAAGAGAGAGAGACAGACAGACAGAGAGAGAGAGGCTGCTGCCCATTGCCTAAAGGAGAAATACATGTGGGGCAATTATTTCCATGACCCAGCTTCTAGCGGTACCAGAAAAAAGTCTGAAACGTAACTTCAGCTTCCCTATAGGTTAGAGATACCAGCCTTATAAAAGTCTGTCAAGTTTTTTGTTTGTATTTAATGTTAAGGACAAAGTCTAAGGATGGCCTAAGGCAGATGCAAAAGAGAACTCTGACTAAAGAGGAAAGGAAGGGAAAAGTAGGAGAAAGAGAAATCATGACATGGAAAAATGGGGGGAAGAGGAACCCAGAAAAAGGGGTAGATGGGGCTCACAACTGCCATAGTTACCTTCTCAGGTAACTACAGGATACGCGACCTGCCTTTATTCTGGTGAACTCCCAATAAATGATAACTCACTCTTCTAAAGGGAATAGGATTCTAAGTTCAAGTGAAAATCTAGGGCCATATTTTATGGTTATGAGCATTATCTATAACTTTGAAGTTTTGAGATTTTATTCTACTTGTAACTTAACAAATTATCCTGCTACTGTTTCATGGATACTGACAGAAGACAGAGACAAAGAAGTTTATTGTTAATCAAAGCCATGGCCATTGCCATAATATGTGAAGAAAGTTAGATGATGCCTGCATGTCCAGTGGGGAGTATTATGGAAGAGGAACCAAGCTTAGGGAATCCTAATCTTTCATAATGGGTAATAAGCATAACTGTCCTTGACTGTGGAGACTACATAGGACAAGATAAAAACTTTCTCTTTTTCTTTTAGATTTTATTTTTATTATTTATTTGAGAGGTAGAGTTACAGACAGTGAGCAAGAGAGAGACAGGGAGAAAAGTCCTCCTTCTGTTGGTTCACTCTCCAAATGGCCGCAATGGCCAGAGCTGCGCAGATCCGAAGCCAGGAGCCAAGTGCTTCCTCCTGGTCTCCCATGTGGGTGCAGGGGCTCAAGCACTTGGGCCATCCTCCACTGCCTTCCCCAGCCATGGCAGAGAGCTGGACTGGAAGAGGAGCAACCGCAAGTGGGACTAGAACCGGCGTCCATATGGGATGCCGGCGGGAGAGGATTAACCTAGTGCACCATGGCGCTGGCCCCATGAAGACAGACACTCTATCGGCAAGGCTGTGTCCTATCCACACATGCTTGCAAAGATAGTCCAGAACAAACACAGCCAGTGCGTC
Organism: Sylvilagus floridanus; assembly: GCA_949820135.1. Classification (NCBI taxonomy): domain Eukaryota; kingdom Metazoa; phylum Chordata; class Mammalia; order Lagomorpha; family Leporidae; genus Sylvilagus; species Sylvilagus floridanus. The sequence continues at coordinate 26,762,829 of OX463236.1, read as the reverse complement.
TGTTCACAAGACATGCAGAAAAGCAATACATCCATGGAAAATGATCTCCAAACAAGAACTTGATTTTTAAAGCTTTCACTTTCATCTAAAGTAAAATTAAAATATTTGTGATTTAATAACACAGAACATTGGTTTAGTAAGGTTGCTTCTCTGGCCACCTTATCTTTTTTAAAGAAATATACAACACATTCTGCAGGAAACCAAAATAGAATGTTCACTAAAGTTCAGGTATTTTTTCAAAGAAAAAGCATTCACTCAGATATCCTAGAAAACCCCCTCATGTCTGTTCACGTGTAACTCTAACAAGCATCTTTAAACGACACAGTAAAATATCACTGTTGTCATGTACAGGAACAACAATCTGGATTCAAACCCTAGCTCTGCTACTTACAAACCATGTGATTTTGAGAAAATTATTTAATCTCTCTGTCCATCAGTTTTCTCATCTGAAAACATAGTTAATAATGTTATATTTAGGATATTAGGAGAATTAAATGAAAACACATTTCAACACTTAGAATGATGTCTAGTGCACAGTAAGAGCCCAGTAGGTGCTAGCTCTTAACTTGTGTGTCAGTTCACAGGTTTAAATACTCTCATGAAAAAATGTAGAGAGGAGCTGGCATTGTGGTGCAGTGAGTTAAGCTGCCACCTGTAATGTCAACATCCCATATGAGTGCCAGTTCAAGTCGGTGCTGCTCCACTTCTGACTCAGCTCCCTGCTATTATGCCTGGGAAAGCAATGGAATTCATTCTCTCTCTCTCTCTCTCTCTCTCTCTCTCTCTCTTTTCCTTTCAAATAAACAAGTAAATCTTTTTTTAAAAATGTAGAGAGAAATCTGTGGCCAACATATATTAGTGGAAAACTATGACTTTGTGAAAGAGTGTGAAGACATTAAAAGCACAGCATTGTGTCCCCAGTGGGTACTAAAGCAACGCCCCTTGACTACCAGAACCATGTGGGCATCCCTGTTTGTCAGGATAATGACTAACTATCCAGAATGATTATGTGGTACTGAGGCATTAGATTACTAGCCTCCTTGCTAAGCAGAGAAGTATTTGACATAGTTTGGAAATAGTTATCCCAAAAATAGTTGAGAAGACTTGACTTTAAACATCTGGAATATTAATTCACCCGGACTCTTTATTTAACACCACTGTTAGGTAAAGTGGCACCATATCCTCATACCTTTCAAGAAATTGATTGACAACCATCTTGCACTATGTTTAGCTGATTCCTCACCTATGTTCTCAGTCCTTACTACTACAGAGGAGTATCTTTAATGAATAAAGAAAGAATGAGCATGGACATACAAATATTTTGGTAACAACAATTACACTTCAGAACTAGGAGTAAACTACTCAAGAATACAAAATTCCAGTTAGACAGAAAGAATCAGCCCTTGGAGATTTGATTTACAGATGGTAATATAGTTAATAACAACGCGTTACAGAAAAGCAAAGCCATCAAGAAATACACATTTGATGATGCATCCTGTGAGACACTGTCAGTCAATGATCATTTCACTTTTACCTCTTCAACAGTTTCTGGGGCTTAAATTTTACCTGCACATTTCTTTTTTTTAGTTGGCATAAGACCTCACACTCCTTTAGATTAATTCATTTTAAATTGAGAAACTGCAAAAGTGATATTATTTCTTTTCAAAATCTGTGACTGCAACAAAGAAGAAATGGATAACTAAGTAGAGTCCACCATGCCTCCTATTTTGGCATCGTGCAAAATCTGTTTCAAATTTATTTTAAACAATCATATTTTTTAAGTACAAGAAATTGCATCATCTAGGATGGTTTGAAATGAGATTATATTGAATGTTCAGGAATGATAAGGGCCCAAGGAAGTCAGTGAGTTCAACTGTCATCTCTTAAAAGCCTGGCTAAAAAGGTCCTCCACAGTGCCAGTGATGTCAGCAAAACTGACGCAGTAAAGGCCTCTGAACAGTCTCTCCTCCAGAGGACCAATAAAAGTGCTAACAAAAACCTTCAAAATCACCTTATTCAGAACTCTGGAAATTACTCAAAGACTTGTAGCAACATGCGGAGCATTTAGTCAAGAAAAGCACCGGACTCTCAAAAAGCAGCAAGCTTTGTGGATTTTAATTTGCTCTATTCTCCCAGACCTCCCCAGCTGTGTCCACTGGTGTGCAAACAAACACCCCACAATCATGGGGACGATGGGCAGCCTGGCAGCCACCACAGGTGCACAGTGGGGTTGGAGTTCCTTGAAAGCCCAGCTCCCAGAGAACTGCCTCATCCCCCATGTCTGGCAGTTCCCTGGAATACCCCACTCCCGGGCTTGTCTTTCTTTGACTTTACTTGGAGCTCAGCTTCAAAACAAGCTTTTTTCTGGGGATGATTACCAAAGGCAATCAGAGGCTGTTAGACACCACGGATCCTTGCTGCAGTGGGTAATAGCTGCACACACGGGCTGACTGGAAAGCTTAAAAGGAAAACCTGGGAATGAGAAGTTCACGGCAGGCTTGGCAAAGCTCTGATACACTGTGGGGATCTAGAAAGTTACACACATGCCCAGACATGTGCACGTGCTCAGCAAAGACCCGAGAAGGCCCTAAGATCTCACCTCTGCTAACCTTGAGGCTCTGTGCTTTGGAGAAAGCTGGGAGACTTACTGGTCGCAGGTATTTAAGGAAATCTCAGCTCATTCATGAACTGAGGTAACCAAGAGAGATTTCAGTGGCTACACACAACGAAGAATACAGACTTTACAGAATTAGTTTATAAATGTCATTAAACTAAAAAATAAGCAACAACAATAACAACTTTGGAGAGGAGGATAATTTGATTTCCAGACTTATCATATTGCATTATTTTAAATGCCCAACTATCTACAACACACATTCACAAGACATGTGAAGAGGCAATCAATGTGGCTCATACACAGGAAAAAAGAAATCAATGTGGGGCCAGTGCTGCGATGCAGTAGGCTAAGCCTCCGCCTGGGGCACCAGTATCCCATATGGGCACCGGTTCATGTCCCAGCTGCTCCTTTTCCAATCCAGCTCTCTGCTTACGGCCTGAAAAAGCAGCAGCAGATTGTTCAAGTGCTTAGGCCTCTGCATCCATGTGGGAGACCTGGAAGAAGCCCCTGGTTCCTGGCTTCAGATCAGCCCAGCTCTGGCCATTATAGCCATTTAGGGAGTGAACCAGCAGTTGGAAGGTCTCTCTCTCTCTCTCTCCCTCCCACCCCCAGTAACTCTACTCTCTAATAAATAAATAAATAATCTTTAAAAAATAAAAACCAACCAATGAAATTGCACTTTAAAGAGAAGTGCTCTCTGCTTCACTAGACGGCCCTATCCACATGGATATAATGCTAATTCTTTTGTTGTTGTTTCTAAGATCTATTTATTTATTTGAAAGGCAGAGTTAGAGAGAGAAAAGGAGAGAAAGAGAGAGAGAGAGAGAGAGAGAGAGAGAGAGAGATATGTTCCATCTGCTAGTTCACTTCCCAGATGGCCACAATGGCCAGGACTGGGCCAAGCCGAAACTAGGAGCTTCTTCTGGGTCTCAAACATAGGTGCAGGGACTTAAGCACTTGGGCCACCTCCCTCTGCTTTCCCGGGCACATTAACAAGGAGCTGGATCAGAAGTGGAGCAGCTGGGACTGGAACTGGCATCTGTATGGGATGCCAGCACTGCAGGCAGCAGCTTAACCCACTGTGTCGCAGCGCCAGTCCCAGCACTAATTCTTTGGAAACATTTCCTCATGGGAACCTGCCTTCTTACCAAGCATTTGTTTAGTCTGGTTCTGCTCTTAACCCATCCCTTTTCCATTAGGCAGAATCCTATCTCAAGAGTTCATCACTCCTTATTCTATTCTTCAGACTAAATATCCCTAGTTCCTTCAAGATTTCTAAATACATACACTTCTTCATCACCATCTTTTCTGGATGGTGCTAATTTTGTCAAAGTATCTTTAAAAATGACATTGATTTCTATCCTAGGAAAACCAGTGCAATAAAATATGAAGACCCTCAAGTCTGTTGTCGAGCAGGACATGGTGAGGGGGGTGGTTTCAGGTCCTGCAGAAGAGCAGATAGATATGGATGGCATGGGTGTGTCACTGGTCATTGGCTGGGACTTGGCTTCCTCCCTGATCACTGGTCCCTGAAGATTATCTCCATGTGGAGGTAGGCAAGCATGATTTAGTCAAAGTAAAGGTCCTACTAGACTCCTGAATTTTTACAATGACATATTAATCTTATCACTCCCTCCTTTTATTTATGAAACACATAACCTCTCAATCACAGCAGAATTTCAGTCTTTCTTTTTGTCTTCCGAATTCATTAAATTATATTTTATACTTAGGTTTTATCCACAGATTATTTAAAATAAATCAATTTAAGTAATTTATTTCTTTTTTTAAAAAATTATTTATTTATTTGAAAGTCAGAGTTACACAGAGAGAGGAGAAGCAGAGCAGGGGTGTGGTGGGGGTCTTCCATTCGCTGGTTCACTCCCCAGATGGCTGCAATAGCCAGAGCTGCGCCAATCCGAAGCCAGGAGCCAAGGAGCTTCTTCTGGGTTCCCACATGGATGCAGGGGCCCAAGGGCTTGGGCCATCTTCTATTGCTTTCCCAGGCCATAGCAGAGAGCTGGATTGGAAGTGGAGCAGCCAGGTCTCGAACTGGCGCCCCTATGGGATGATGGTGCTTCAGGCCGGGCGTTAATCTGCTGAGCCACAGCCCTGGCCCCTAAGTAATTTATTTCTAGACAGCAAACTAGACAACCATAATGTGCCAACTTAGAATATATTAACCAATGCCCTTGCATATTCTCCCCAGAGGTGTATTTCAATGACATGTATTGAAAAGCACTGTAAGAGATTGCTTTATAAAATGTATGAGAAATAATATCAAATATATTCTTCCTAGATAACTTAAAAGCAGTGGATATAAAGTCTCACTTGAAAAAAAATACTTTAGGGGCAGGTGTTTGTCATAGGAGTTGACACCGCTTGGAATATCAGTTATCAGAATGCCTGGGTTCAAGTTCTGACTTTGCTTCCAATTCCAGCTTCCAAATGAAATCGGCAAGTATTTGCATCCCTGCCATCTTCGTGGAAGAACTGGACCAAGTTCTGAGCTCCTGGTTCAGCCTGGCCCAGCTCCAGTTACTGTTGCCAACTGGATAGTGAATGAGCAAATAGAATATTTGTCTATCTCTGCCTTTCAAATAAATGAATATAAATAAAGATTTTTAACAATTAAAAAAATACTTTGGGCCGGCGCCGTGGCTCAACAGGCTAATCCTCTGCCTTGCGGCGCCGGCACACCGGGTTCTAGTCCCGGTCGGGGCACCGGATTCTGTCCCGGTTGCCCCTCTTCCAGGCCAGCCCTCTGCTGTGGCCCGGGAGTGCAGTGGAGGATGGCCCAAGTGCTTGGGCCCTGCACCCCATGGGGAGACCAGGAAAAGCACCTAGCACCTGGCTCCTGCCATCGGACGAACACAGTGCGCCGGCCGCAGCGCGCCGGCCGCAGCGCGCCGTCTGCGGCGGCCATTGGAGGGTGAACCAACGGCAAAAGGAAGACCTTTCTCTCTGTCTCTCTCTCTCACTGTCCACTCTGCCTGTCAAAAAAAAAAAAAAGAAAAAAAGAAAAAAAAATACTTTAGAATTGTGCTCCCTTTTCAAATAGTTGCCATCCTGACATTAGAATTTTGCAGATAACTGTGTCTCCTGTTTACCTGGGCGGTCAGAGAGCTCAGAGGCAAGTAGGAAGCTCAAGTACAGCAACTCTGTTTACCTTCATGTTATGCATGCCTGCTGACTCTTTCCTTTGACCCTGCCTTTACAATTCTATTTATATTTTATTACTAATTCATTGTATCTTTGTGTGGTGTCTGCTGCATTAAATCTTCCACTTAATAAAAAGATACAAGGTGTGAATATAAATAAAAACACAAATTCACTAGAGTGCACACAATTTAATACTTCCTGATGGCTCCCAGGCATTGTAGATACTTGGGGGCATATCAGATATCATGCTGAGTATCACTAAATCTTTTACACAAACACTTAAAGGATCAGCTTTCTAAAATAATATTCCTCTTCGTGAGAAGACATTCAGTAATTTCCAGGTTTCTCGGTTTCAGGTGGTTGTTTTCCTCAGTCACTCCTCTAAATTCTTCACCGAAACAGCCCCTGGGCTTACTGTTAACTCTGCAGCATCCCTGTTCAAGGAATTCAATCTGAATACAACCCTGAGCTGTTTTGAGTCAAATATGCATAGGATTTACATGTTTCAGTGTAAACTTGGACAGTTTTGCTGAAAAGAAAGACACTATGTGTACAGAAAAAATATAGATTTCTATATAATCTATTGTACCATTCGTAGGTATTTAGTTGCATAAACAAACATTTCTGTTGAGTGAGTCAAAAGAAGAAACAGAAATGTTACAGATCAAAATTGCACTCCATTCCACAAAGGGTGCTTTATTCACATAGGAAAGGACTGAATTATACTTATCTGCCTTTCTCAAAATAAATACTTTAAGTTGATTTTACTTGAATATATTTTCCTCCTCAATAAAGCCACGTTAGCCCTATGTTAATATCCTCAGATAATACAAAGCTATGAATAAGACATGTTGGCCAACTTACTTTACTTGCTGCAACATTAAAATTCTGCTCAACTACTAACTGTAAATAATAACACCATCTTTATCAGAGGAGAAACACTAATGCCTGCATTTCCTGGAATCTATTTGAAGGCATGTCAGGATGCTTCATTTCACTCGAGGGAATTATACACTTGAAATTATTCCCTGATCTATCTCCAAGATGAGTTTCTAAAATTGGAGAACACCCATGGCTTTGCAGTCCTCAATATTCTCAGGCCACATCAAAAAGTCAGGTGACCTTTTAATGTGCTTAGGAAGATAAAGTGTAAATAAAACCTAGGTGCCAATTCATGCTAGTCCTTCCATTTCTATAATTGATTTTTTAAAATAAGCATGACTCTAAAAATTGAAATGACTGTGTTAATTATCTGATACAAATATATAATCCTCACCCATTTCTTCTAGAAGGGAAGAAATGAATGATAACCGTTCACAAGTTGATGACAAGTTCAAGAACATTAAACAGGCTGGACTAAAAGTTCTCCCCTGATAATCTTGAACTCTGTAGGAAAACAAATGCTTCCTTAATTAATAGCAAAAAAAAATCAAACAGCAAGCAATAAAATCACTATAGGACATTGTTGCTTAAGAGTAAAGTTAACTAAACCCATGCACAGGAAATGAAGTAGAAAAAGTATCTTATTACTTCTTAATCTATGACAGCTCCTTGTATCTCCAGGCAGAATCATCACATTTAAAAGACTGCATTCACTGAATATTCTTCATTTTTTTTTAAAAAAAATGTGGTTATAAAGAGACTTGAGTCAGAAAAGCCAGAAGGCAACATTTTCTGTTTTATTTTTAATTTAAGTTAGTTGAAAGGCAAAGAGACAGAGAGAGCTCTCTGCAGTTCACTCCCCAAACGCTCACAACAGCTGATGCTGGACCAGGCTACTACTAGAAGTCCGGAACTCAATCCAGGTTTCCCACATGGGTAGCAGGAACTCAATAATTTAAGCCATCACCTATTGCCTCCCAGAAAGCTGGAAATGGAAGTAGAGCTTGGATTCAAAGCCAGGCACTCCAAAATGGTATGCAGACATAACAAGTGGAATCTTAACCACTGCACTGACTACCCACCGCCCAACGCTATCGTTGAGAAACCAGTTTCTACAGAAGAGGCATCCCCTGCCTGATTGAGCAAATATTTTGTCTCACTGGAGCCCTTTGCTCCATGTTAATGTTCTAATAAGTTGGAAAGTGGGAAACCAGACCACGATCCAAAAAACTTGACCTAAAATTGACCTTCAGCCAGCACAAACATATAAACCAGAACATGTATACATTCCCGTCATTACAAGCAAAACTAGGAGCAATTTAGCAAGTTAATAACCTGATCATAGATCACTAATTTTTCAATAAATATCTTAATAGAATCCTGTGATATTGTCACCAGGCACCACAGTGCATTGAAGATTTGTGTTTATTAAGTGCAAGTGGGATACCAAGCAGTCCTCATGCAGTACCTCAAGTGATCTTTGTGGTATTACTGTGAGACAGGTACTATTAATATTTCATTCAATAGATAAGTGAAAAATTCTGCAAACACTCATCTTTCTCCTGAGCTTGTATTCCACTTTCTGAAATTTTTAGTTATTTACTAGTATGGGTTTTTGAATGAAATAAATTCAAGCTCAAATACTGGCCTGCTTTATCTTAGCCAAAAGGCCGAGAAGCGATGGCGTGCTTTATGACATAGGCTAACTCATTTAACATCTTTTTAAAAATATTTATTTATGTATTTATTTGAAAGGAAGAGTGACAGAAAGAGAGGGAGAGACAGAGAGAGATTATCCATATGCTAGCTCACTCCCCAAATGCCCACTACAGCCAGGGCTAGACCAGGTCAAAGCCAGCAGCCAGGAACTCCACATGGGTGGAAGAGGTCCAAATATTTGGACCATTATTTGCTGCCTTCCCAAGTACATCAGCAGGAAGCTGGATAGGAAACAGAGCAGCCAGGAAGAGAACTTGAACTCTGATAGGGGATGCGGACATCAAAAACGGTGGCTTAAGCCACTGTGCCACAATGCTGACCTCACTTCGCCTCTTTATGCCTCACTTCTCTCATCTGTAAACTGGAGATGAGAACCCTGAACCTTCTTCAAAGAACTGTTTTAGGAATTAAATGAGATAATGAATATAAAATACTTGCTCATTGAGGAATACAATGAGTATCCTATTTGAACAATCGAATGTACATGCCTGTGGCTCAGAACACAATCTCCCAAAGTGTGGCACCCTGGGCATGCTGAACTGAAGAAGACTGACAGGGTCTCTGTAACTCTCTCTTGTCATCCTTTCTTCCAACCCTATCATTCCCCAAAAATGGGTGATAGAAACCAGAATTCCTCTTCCCCAAATCAAACAATGAATCCTAGGAAGGTAAACTCTCTGCCCACCCCCATCACTCCTGAAGATCCTCACGTGACAGGTGTCCTCCGCACAGGTGGGAGAGGATTCATACAGAACGATGGGAAAGATTCTGAACAAACAGGTCTTGCCCGTAATAGCCATCTCCTCCTATGACTTTAGATTTGGGTATTCCCAGAGTTTTGGCCTTGACTGCACACATGATGTCATCTCATTACGTGGTCTTACCTTCTATGATGTCATTGCATCATATAAACTGATATCACCTGCCCAAGCTGATGGTCCACACCCCATCTCTCCCAATCTGTTCCCCTCTTCTTCCATAGTAATTAATGTTGTATAATGGGAGCATAATAACGTAGCCAGATCACATTTCCAAGCCTCCCTTACAAGTAAGTTAAGTGAGACCTTGCTATGGAACATTAGCAGAGGAAATGAGTACAGGTCTTTATGCACTGGATGCGTTCTTTCCCTCTCCCTCTTCTGACCATGACTGGAACAGGAAAAAAAATGCAACTTTGAAGGACAAGTATTTTAAAAGGCAAAGTTGCTCACAATTCTGGCCCCTGGATGAACTTGTACAAGCTGCTTGGCAGCCAGGACCAGATGACTAGTTTGTGAAAGAGAAATAAATTCCCAGCTGTCAAGCCATTTCATGTTCTTAAAGGAATCTACTTCTGCTTTTGAAAGGCAAGGAAACAGTGACAGACAGCCAGAAAGACATACAAGATAGAGATCTCCCAACGGTTGGCTCACTTCTCAAATGTCCTCAATAGCAGGGCCAAAGCCAGGAGCCAGGAACTCAGCACAGGTCTCTCAGATGGGTAGCAGGGACTGAAGAACTCGAGCCATTGTGTGTTGCCTTCCAGGGTGAGCATTAGCAGGAAGTTGAACTAAAATCAGGAGTGGAGCTGGGACACAAACCCAGACACTCCAATATGGGATGCTGACATCCCAAGCAAAATCTTCACTGTTCCCCTAAATGCAGGCCATACGCCATTGTATTTTGAGTAGCTCTTCTCCTAACTGTTAAACTGAACATTCATGTCTCTAGTTGAGTTCTGTCTTCTGAGTTCCTCACAGCCTACAGTGCTTCTGACATTGGAGTATCTGGTAAGAACCTTGAACTCAGCATTTCTAAAGAGGAACTAATCAAATCCAACCTATCCCTACAATAAATGACTTCTTATCAACTCAGGTCTAAGTGGAAGACAAGCATGTTCACAGCTTCCCTGTCACTCATTCCCCACAACCAATTCTTCTTCTAATCCTGTTCATGCCACCTCTTAAATATTGTTTACATTCATCCCCTCCTCTTCATTCTCAGGGCCACCACCTGAATCCCAGCCCTTAGATCACATGAACTACCCCACAGTTTCCAACCTAATTTCCCAGCCTCAAGGGCCAGTCCTTACCTCAATACCCGACCTTATCTCATTCTCCACAATGAACAGCAACATCATGTTTTTAAGCACAATCTGAAATCAGTACTTTGTGAGAAACTGTTTTAGGTCCAAGTAGTATATTAGGTTTCTTTTTTTAAAGATTTATTTATTTATTTGAAAGGCAGAGGCAGAGAGAGAAAGAGAGAAAGAGAAAGAGAGAGAAAGAGAGAGAGAGAGAGAGAGAGAGAGAGAGAGAGAGAATGGTCGGAGCTGCACTGATCCAAAGCCAGGAGCCAGGAGCTTCCTCTGGGTCTCCCACATGTGTGCAGGGGCCCAAGAACTTGGGCTATCTTCTACTGCTCTCCCAGGTGGAGAGCTGGATCAGCAATGGAGCAGCCAGGACTTGAACCGATGCCCATATGAGATGTCGGCACTGCAGGCGGTGGCTTTACCCACTATGCCACAGTGCCAGCCACTATATATTTCATACCAGTGCATTCTAAGGGCAAAATTTGCATATCTCAGCCAGGAAAGAGTAAGAGGAAATGCTATTTAGTTGTGTATTGAATAGGGAACAGGACACTTAAAACTGAATGTCAAGAAAGAGAGTGAAAGAAAAGAATGCATTTTACACCTGGAGCAAAACCGGCAGAATAGTTCCAGACCTGATTAGATCAAGTGGAGCTGGAAGACCAGAGTGATCGCCTGCCATCTACACCCCCATCAAACCCCAAAATTGATGCTGCAGGGCTTTGAATGATGAAACAGGAGCCACCCCAAGCTAGTGTCAATCTGATTGTGCCAGCAGCTACACAAAAAAGATAATGAAGTCAACAAAGACGAGAGGAAGCATTTTTAACTTCATAGAAAAGAACCTTGAGAGTGGAACTACAGAGAATATGCTATCTACGTAGCCACTGCACCTGAAAGCTGCTGTGGTTTCATCTCTGGACAAGGGGCACTGCATGTGGCTAGCAGAGACTGGAGTTTCATTACACATAAGTCCAAATCCCATGACTACTCTGTCCCAAGCCTTCTTTTCACAACAGTGCTTTAAATTTTTTAACAGCTTAGCCATTTATTTGGCAACTACACAGAGACTTTGGTACAAACTCTTTGTCTTGGTAGGACACACAAAGCTCTCCACAACCCAGCCCCTGCCTTAGCATCACTGTCACGTGCCCTACTCTTGCCTTGCACTCCTGCTGTGCCTGCTTGCTTCCAGCTTGAACTTGGCACCATTCCTTCCTGACTTGGAAGACCCTTTTCAATGTCATTCCACTCAAATATTTTCTGCGTGTGGTTAAAACACCTATTCATCTTTTAAAATCGAAGGGTCAATGGCTTACCGCCACCACTATGGGCACCCACTCTACATCTCAATAACAAGAACGATGGCAATTAAGGATTGCCTACTTCATGCAAGAACCTTTGTGGGAGCCACTTCCAAACTGACTAATTCTTACCTCTTATTCTGGCCTCTGGTTATGAATCCATTCCATGCAGTTTGGAGCAACTTCATGTTGGCGTAACTAGTCTGTATCTAACTGGAGGTCTAAGCTCTTGTTTTGTGCTTCTTGCCCCTATTTTTGTTTGGTTTTAGGTACAGCATTTACTGGATCCAAAGAAGAATCCCACTAACAGCCTATAAGCAGGTTACCTGAGTAAGATAATCAACCCTATAGCCAGTAGAGCTGGTCAGAAGGCCACATTCTACTCCTCACCACAGCCTTTTGTGCTCATATTTTTTAAAATGCTATTTATATAAATGGAATGAATCTCATGTATTTCATAAATACAGTTGTAAGAACATAATGATATTTATCACCTCATCCTCACTCCCTCAATCCCACTCTCCCTTCTCTTTCCTTTCTTATTTTTCTTAAAATTTTTACCATGACATACTTTCAATTTACCTAATAATCACAAACTTAACCCTCCACTAAATAATAAAAAACTCAACAAGTAGAAAAACACTGTCCCTAAGGAGTATACACAAGGGTATAAACAATAATGAAATCTCAAAATGTTACCTTCACTCATATATATTTTTGTACTCTGTATATTAGCTATTACAGATCAGAAATACATATGGTATTTGTCTTTTGGGGACTGGTTTATTTCACTAAGCATAATAGTTTCCAGTTACATCCATCTTGTTGCAAAGGACAGGATTTCATTCTTTTTATGGCTGAGTAGTATTCCACTGTGTATAGATACAATTTCTTTATCCAGGCATCAGTTGATGGACATCTGGGTTGATTCTATATCTTAGCTATTGTGAATGAGCTGCAATAAACATGGGGGTACAGATAACTTTTTCATATGCTGACTTCATTTTATTTGGGTAAATTCCCAAGAGTGGAATCTTGGGGTCATATGATCAGATTTCTGAGAAATCTTCATACTGTCTTCTATAATCATTGCACTAGTTTACATTCTACCAATGGTGGATTAGCATACTTTTTCCCTACATCCTTGCCAGTATTCATTATTTTTAAATTTTTGGATGATCACCATTCTAACTGGGGTGAGGTAAAACCTCACTGTGGTTTTTATTTGCATTTCCCTGATGGCTGGTGATCCTGAACATCTTTTCATGAGCCATTTGCATTTCATCCTCTGAAAAATGCCTATTCATATCATTAGCCCATTTGTTTTTTAATTTATTCATTTAATTTATTCATTTGACAGTGCGAGAGAGAGAGAAGGAGACACACACACACACACACACACACACACACAATCTTCCATCTACTGGTTTACTCCCTAGATGGTCATAAGCCAAGCCCAGAGCCAGGAGTTTATTCCAGTTCTCCCATGTGAGTAGCAGGGGCCCAAGCACTTGGATTATCTTCCATTGCTTTTCCCAGGCGATTGGCAGGGAGCTGGATCAGAAGTGGAGCAGCCAAGACATGACCTGGTACACACATGGAATGCCAGTTTTGCAGGTGTGGCTTTATCTGCTGCACAACTCCAGCCCCTTAGCACATTTCCTAACTGGGTTGTTTTGTTGTTGTGAGTTTCTTGAGCACCTTATATATTCTGGATATTAATCCTTTTTTTAGAAATACAGTTTGCAAATATTACTTTGTCATGTGTCCATCTCTGGCTCAGAAGTGCTGAGTAAATATATAAATATAGAAGCTATATGTGAAATTATAAAGGGGGGCTGACGCTGTGGCTCAGTAGGTTAATCCTCCGCCTGCAGCGCCGGCATCCCATATGGGGGCCGGTTCCCATATGGGCTGCTCCACTTCCCATCCAGCTCTCTGCTATGGCCTGGGAAAACAGTAGAAGATATCCCAAGTCCTTGGGCCCCTGCATCCACATGGGAGACCTGGAAGAAGCTCCTGGCTCCTGACTTCAGATCGGTGCAGCTCCAGCTGTTGTGGCCATTTGGGGAGTGAACCAGTGGACAGAGACCTTTCTCTCTGTCTCTCTCTCTTTCACTGTCTATAACTCTGCCTCTCAATAAATAAATAAAATCTAAAATAAATAAATAAATAATTTTTAAATTTTTTTTAAAAAATAAATTATAAAGTTTGCTTCTCTTATTAAGGAAAAATCTTATTTACTTGTTTATGTATGTGTGTATGTATGTATGTACTTGAAGGGAGAGACAGGGAAAGACAGAGAGATCTTCTAGATGCTGGTCACTCCCTAATGGCTCCTATGCACTCCCTGAATGGCTGGGGCTGTGCCAGGCCAATGCCAGGAGCCAGGAACTCTACCTGGGTCTCCCATGTGAGAGGCAGAGGTCCAAGCAGTAGGAGGATCTTCCTCTACCTTTCAAGGTACGTTAGTAGGGAGCTGGATTGGAAGCAGAGTAGCCAGGTTTCAGACATGTACTCTGATACAGGATGCAGGCAGTGCAGGTGGCAGCTAAATCCACTGGGCCCCAGTGCTGTCTGTACTCAAGGTCATTTTTCTTAGTCGGACAAACAAACATTCAGGATTAGCTCACCTTTCCAACTGGCCAGGGATCAGTGGGAGATGAGTGTTAATAAAAAAGTATTGCAGGCTGAGACACTGCTGGGACTCCGAAGAATGATGCCCCAACGTGTGGCCTCAGAGGCAAAGCTTTCCTCTGACCTTCTCTTTATTCCTGTCTTGCCCCTCATTCTGTCCCAAACCAAGTCGAAGAAATCAGAATTCCTCCTCCCCAAGTCTGGTCGGTGACATCAGAATCCTTTATCACAACACGAGTCATAACACCAAACAAATACTCCCTTAAAATTCTCCCCCTTTTTCCTATTCTTTCCCTCTTTTTAAGAAAACAAGAATTGGAATCCTCTGGCCTGCCTGTTTGGTGGTAGGTCATAGAACCCCATTCCTGAAAGGGGCCTGCCCCTTACTTGAGAGGAACAATGCAGCACAGAGGCCAGGCACAGGCCCTGCTCAGCTTCCCACCAGGTCACATCATTTTTGTCAGTCACATTTCTACACTACTGTCCATTCTTCATCAAACTTAAGTACAGAAATTGACAATCTTCTCAGGGTTTTTGGGACTTCCTTTGAAGACTACGAGGTCACATAAAATGAAGATTAAGGGGACGTACATTTAGCCTAGCAGGTAACAACTCCACATCCCACATCAGAGTGCATGAGCTTGACTCCCAGCTCTGGCTCCTGACTCCAGCTTCCTGCTATAGCAGCGCCTGGGAGGCAACAGTGATGACTCGGGTAATGGGGATCCTGACAGCCATATGTGAGCGACCTGGGATGAGTTCCAGGATCCTGGCTTTGGGTATCTGGCAAGTGAACTAGTGGATGGAATCTGTCTCTCTCTTTCTCTCTCAAATAAATAGATAAATTTCCAAAAATGTATCATTTTGGTACTTTTTCTCTTGTTAACTTGCCTTTTGTAATAGGGCCTTGGCTGTCACCCTTTGTGATGGTAAAGAAAGGGATCACCTCTGTTCTATGCCTACAGTGCTTCCCAGACACCAAAACATACCGGTTATAAAACTAACACCATTTGCCAAGCACAGTAGAGTACAAAGGAGACAGGCTTGGCCAGGATTCAATCTGGGCTGGGTCTGAGAATATGAATTCATGACTCTCAGTTCACAGGTTATATATAACACCCCACTGAGAGAGCAGAAACTTCACACATGGTTTACCTCTGACAAAGTTTAACTCCGTAACCGAGCTCTATTTGGGCTCCCCTGAGGTCTTCTTCAGCTACACTGTGAGTTTGGGACATCAGTGCTCATCTCTGCACTGTCCAATTTTGGAAGAATATTGATAAATCAGTTTAGTTAGTATTTGCCATTTTTCATGTCTGACCATCCTTGGTACCTAATCAGCTTCCTTATCCACTGCTATTCCCCAAGTGATGTCTGATTATTCCAGTGTCTTCAGCAAGAATCCTATTGGATCAGCTTAGCCAGAATCCCTCTTACCCCTGATGTTTTCTCTTAGTGAACTTTAACCCTCTGATTTCCATCCTTATTCTTGGTATAAACTCCCATTTGCCGACACTACACTCAGAATCATGCCCAATCTCTCTCTCTCCCTGAAGGACCCTGTTAAAGTGGCCCTACCTCTATCCCAGTAGTAATCCTTGGAATAAAGTCATCCTCACCACGGCTAACAAATGTCACAGAATAATTCCTCCTTTGTCACCATGAGCTGCTACCATGTTTAACTTGGAGCAGTGGCCCTACCAGTCCCTTTGCCATCTGTAGCACTGGTGACCTACAAATAACCTGTCATCATCCGTTTTCTTTGTCCTTCAAGCCAAAATTCAGAGAAAAAGTCAAATCCCTTCATATCCACATGCTCGTTCTGACCCTTCTCCTTTATTTGTTCACTATTTTAGATTTTGGAGGAAGAATTAACCACCCAAAGAGGCATAAATAGCTTGGGGAAACATTACTTGTCAATAAGGAGATTATGAAAAGTATTTGAAATTCAAACAACATACGGAACATAGGACATCTCAAGATCTAAAGGAAAAGTGTCCTCAGGATACATAACTGCATGGAGGGAGTCTATCTGTCTAACCTTACACTAAACTCTGTGGATACTGTTTTTTATGAAGAAATGGCTAATATATGTTAACAGTGATATTCTTATTATTTAAAAAAAAGTGTTTCTGGAGGAAAATTTTAATTTACTGTCCCTTTTGTTTTATATTTTCAATCGGCCCATTGAAGTGGGGCCTGTTGAGAGTCTGTTCTATTTCTCAGCCCTTTTGTTTGAGGAGGCACACAGAGGGGCAGATGGCATTAACATGCCTCATTTTCCATCTGAGACAAGCGCTATAGCGAGGCTCTATGACTGCAGTTCCTCAAACTTCGAGGTACAGAACCCCAAGAAGAGCTGATGAGGGCTGTAGTTCCTGAAAAAAAAATGCACATACAATCCTGGGGAAAATATTGGTACAATTATTTTTCCCTTGAAGCCCATCCAAGATGAGCCAAGGTTGATGAGCCAGAGGTTGGAAGTCCTTGCTCTGAAACTACTTATTTTTCTCTACACCCCTGTTTTTTTTTTCTTTCTTTCTCTGTGCTTTTGTTCTCCGGATCATGATTAGACACAGCATTCAGTGATAGATTGATTGAAAAACTCAGCAGGTGAAAGAAGGAAGAAACACATCCCAGACCTGCATTTTGCCAACTTAATCTCTGAGGCCAAACCAACACCTGACATTTAGAGATTGTGTCTACCTGGACAGTTCCAAAGAATGGTATGACAGGCAATCAGTAATCACATGTCAATGCCACCTGAGGGTGAACCATGGCACAAGCCATTCCCTAGGGCAAAAAGATTTGTCCCCAGATCTTTGCATGACAACTTCTTCCTTATAATTGGTCTCAGTTCCAATATTACCACCTAAGAGAGCACGTTCCTGACTATTCCATGTAGCTTCCTCCCCAACAAGACTCAACCTTGTCAAGAGTCTTCAAATACTTCTCACCACTTGAATCTTTTTAAATTGCTGGATTGTGTTCTTGTTAAGATTCCACACCCTAACTACAATACAAGTGCAAGAAGAGGGGAGACTGTTGTCAGCCACATTCACCACTGTGTCCCCAGAATTCAGAATAGCACTAGAACTAGGCAGTTACAATTTGGATGAAAGAATGTATGGAACCAAACCGAGGGTGAGAGGTATTTTCATTTGGGACTTTTAAGCCGATAATTTTATAAAAGTATATAGCTTATTATGGATATCTGAGGAGCTATGTGCCAAATTTAACTATACCTCTGATGGGAATGTTTCTAAAATGTGCAATTTTTGCCATATTTCTGCTCTATCATTTTGCACAGGTTCCAAAATGTGTCATAAAATATTATTGGGTCAGGGACCAGGCAGGCCACCAGATGGTTGAGAATGATTTATTTCCTTGATTTCAAACTACTGAAGAAAGACTGCAGGAAGAATGTCAGTTCTTATCTCTGAGCTTACAGAATATGAAAGATAAAAGGGACCTTGGAGTTCATCTAGTCCAGATTCTTTCTTAATTTAAAAACCCACTCTACATCACCAATGACATGGTTATCTGACCTTGACTTTAATATTTTTAGTGATGAGGCACTCTATATTTTACAAGATAGCTGGTCTCACAATTGGACAGATTCTGATGAGCAAGGTCTTCCTTCTATTGACTCAAGATTTCCTTCCTGTAACTTTTGGCCCTTGGAGCAACAATGAGTAAGTCTAGTTCCTGTTCTGAGTTATGAACTTTGAAATATTGAAAGACATCTAAAATATCTTCCTGCAGTGCTCTCAACTTCAGAATAAACATCCCGACTACCTCCAGCTACTATTTATTCATTTCTCTTTCGAGATTCCTCACCTTCCTACAGAAAAATTTCTAGATATGCTGCAATTAGGAAAAACGTGCTCTCTAGAGCAGAGAGGAATTAAGTCTTCTAAAATATGTATTTAGTTGTACTTGTGCCATGAAACCACTAAATGATCCACTTTTATAAGTCAACTATGCATGAAATTACACACTAAATCATTACCAATATCAGCATCTGTCATTAATTATAAAATGCAAAAGCAGACTACTCTGATGCAATGAAACTGATTTCAGCTGAAAACCTATGTCTAAAGAATACCTCAGACCTTACACTGCCAGCTTGCCATCAAGTCTTTCCATGAAAACATGAGAAAACTTTCAAAGTGATCTGTGCTAGCAATATGCACAAGTACAACAGTGTGGCTTCTTTAACTTTAAAATTCCTGGAACTGGGCCAGCATTGTGGCACAACGAGTTGTGCCACCACCTGTGATGCCAGCAATCCATATGGGTTCCAGTTCGAGACCCAGATGCTCCATCCAGCTCCTTGATAATACACTGGGAAAGCAGCGGAAGATGGCCCAATTGCTTGGACCCATGCCAACCATGTGGGAGAGCAGGATGGAGTTCCAGGCTCCTGGCTTTAGCCTGGCCCATCCCTGGCTGTTCTGCTTATTTGGGCAACGAACTAATGGATGGAAGATTCTCTCTGTCTCTCTGTCTCTCTCCCTCTCTAAGTCTGCCTTTCAAATAAACAAATAAATCTTTAAGAAAAAAAAATAAACAAAATGAAAAGCTGGTTTTTACTCCTCCCCCCAAAAAAATAATGGACTAAGCAATTACAGACATCCTGAAAGTAAAGCATCCCATAATAAAAGTACTATTAGTCAAAACTGTAGCAAACTAATAGAAATGAGTTCCATCTTTACAAGAAAATTATATTAAATGTTAATTGATTACTTTTCAGCTAAAGAATGTAAAATTAAAGAGAAATTATGCATATTCAGGCTCTGTTGGAAGATATGGCAAATTGGCTCAGGTCTTGTCAATCTTATAAAATGATATTGGTTATAATCACATCATCATTGTTAATCATTGAAACATGTAGAAATTATTACAGTATGGTGTTGTAGTCTAATTATTTCCCATATTGACTTGCAACTGATAAAGTCTAACACATGGATTAAATTCACACTAGGAAACGTGATTGTAATTCACTTGTCTATACATATATCTAAACTGTAATCATCTGTTCCTATAACACATAATAGTGAATATTATATTGTATTTAAGTATCTATAGTTATGTTTACATTTCATATTATCACAGAATATTAAGTACTGGCTTCTGTTTTATGGGATAAGAAGGATTTTGTTGCAGTTTTAGGTTGATCCTCTCTAGTATCAACTCTCTTTGGTACAACTAAATCCATAATTTAAAATCAGAATTAATTCCAACTTGCTCTGTAGAGCATATGTGTGTGCATTAATTGCAGCTTTCACCTAAAATTTAAAAAATGTGGTATAATCACTGAGGAACCTAGATATACTGGTCCAACAATTTTTGTTCAGTAAACTACATCTAGCATATTTCTTTTCATTAAAAGCCAAATGTTGCTAAACACAGTATGTTCAAAACGATAACATCCAAACTCTTTGCAGTTGTGTGAAGTAGGAAAAAAAAAGTATTTTGATTACCTTTTAAATAAACAATCAGGGTTACTCAATTGCTTCAGTATTTTTTGTCACAGACTGGCTTGTGCCCTCCTGAAATTCATATGTTGAAGATCTAACCCCAGGAGCACAGAATGATCTGATTGGGAAACAGGGCTGCCATGGATGTAATTAACTCAGATGAGCTCATGCTAGAGAAAGGTGGGCTGCCTCCAATACAACTGGGAGATGGACACACACAAGGAGGACACACAGGATGATGCAGGGCGTAGGTCAGGGGGAAGCTTCTATAGGACACAGAACAGGAAAGATGACCCCAAAGCAGCAGAAGCTGGGAAGAGGCAGCAAACACACTCTTCCTCACAGCTCTCCAAAGGAACCAACTCTGCCAGCACACTGATGGTGGATTCCAGCCACTGGAGCTGTCAGACCACAAATTCCATCCATTTCAGGAATGCATTTTGTAAGACTGTTACAGATGCTCCAGCAAACTAATGCAATCCCAAAACTCTTAAAAAAATAATAAAGGGCAGGCATTTGGTACAGGAGTTAAGACAACAGTTGAGCCACCTCTATCTCACTTCGGAGTCCCTGGGTTTGAGCCTCAACTCCACTCATTTTCTAGCTTCCTGTTAATATGCCTCTTGGGAGGTAATGGCCATCTCTGTGGGAGACCAATATTGAGTTCCCAGTTCCCAGGCATTTATTTGAGAAATTAATCAGCAGATGGAAGGTTGTCTTTCTCTCTCTTTCAAATAAAAAAAAAAAAAAAAAGAAATATTCAAAACTAACAAAAACATTTGACACTCTTCCTCGGGCGTGTCTTCCTAGCCCAAGGCACTTTTGTTTTGTAGCCCTTAAAAGTGGTTATAACCTTGTCCTCCAAGATGAATGTTTTTAACAGCCGAATATTACTCATATCTAAAACATGAGTACAATAGATCATTTCAGTAGATGATACAGCATTCTTCTAGTTCATTAACTACAGCATTCAAGTTAATTAACTTATAGCATGAAATAACTGTACAAAGCTACAAACTGACTTTATTAGTCAATGTAAAAGATATTTTGAACAATAGTATTTCTGGGGGAAAATAAAGAACTTCCTAAAGTAATTATCTTGAGACATACAAGAATGCATACTTTATAAATTCTGACGCATTTGACTTCAGAATTTTACTCTTTATAGTCATAATATCATACATGGGAGAGTAGTTAGTCTATGTTAAGCCAGAGGTCTTCAATAGTGCTTTGTGAAGCCAAGGAACTTGGGGAGATGTAGATCTGGGGAATGATCCTGTCCCTTCCTATCCCCATCCTGAGTAGCTTTTCATCTCTCTGATTTAGATTTTTTAATATGAGATTTTATTTTATTTACTTGAAAGGAAGAGTGACAGGGAGAGAAAGCGAGACAGAGAAAGAGATTTTCCACCCACTGGTTCACTGCTCAAATGCCTGTAATGACCGGGACTGGGCTAGGCTGAAGCCTGGATACAGGAGCTCCATGTTGATCTCTCACGTGAGTGGGAGAAGCCCAAACACTTGGGTCACCTTCCAATGCCTTCTTGGGTGCACTAGCAAGAAGCTGGATGAGGGGAGAGGGGGCTGGCGTCGTGGCACAGTAGGTTAATCTACCGCCTGTGGCACTGGCATCCCATTTGGGCACCAGTTCAAGTCCCAGCTCCTCCACTTCCAATCCAGCTCTCTGCTATGGCCTGGGAGCACAGTAGAGGATGGCCCAAGTCCTTGGGCCCTGCACCCACATAGGAGACTGGGAATGGATGGAAGACCTTCCTCTGTCTCTCGCTCTCATTATTTGTAACTCTACCTTTCAAATAAATAAATAAAATCTTAAAAAAAGAAGAAGAAGAAGAAGAAGCTGGATGGGAAGCAAAGCAGCCTTGACTCAAATCGACACTCCGATGTAGGATGCTGGTGCTGAAGGTGGCAGCTTAACCCGCTGCACCACTGTGCTGGCCCCTAGATGTTCAGCTTTCCATTCTGAATGAAGACTCGCCCAGTAGAACTTTTCTGCAGTAATGGAAATGTTCTACATCTGCACTGCCCGATATGGGAGCCTACAGTCTCACAAGTGTCTGTTGAGCACTTCAAATGTGGCTAGTGTAGCTAAGGAACTGACATTTTAATGTAATTTAATTAAATGAAATAGCTGCATGTAGGTATCAGTAATGATACTGGACAGTGTAGGTCTAAATTTTAATTCGGGAAAAGGATTCCACTGCTTACAAAATGTGAAAATCACCACTAAAAATGAAGAAACAGGAAATTCTGCTGAAACAGTACTAAATAATGGTTGTGATAAAGTCTCCCAGAAGACAAAAATATGCAGTTATTTTTGACATTAGGATTTCAATCCTAATTTATAAAACTTAACCAGGAAACTAAAATTGGCAACAGCCATCTTAAGCCAGCAGGGGGCACTGAAGAGCAACACCTAGTATTATTTTCTAAAGCTAGTGAGGGCTTTCCTCCCATTTGTGCTTTGTTGTGGAAGCCCGAAAATACACATTTTACCCAGGAACTCCAAATTCTGAGCCTCCTGTCTGCCTGTGTCTGTTTCCAAGGGATCCCCAGGAGATAGCCACAGAACTTGACTCTAAGCGACACAGTTCAAATTCCAACTAGTCCTTGCTACTCACCTTTGCTAAAATGTGAGGGGCATGCAGATGCTTATATTGATATTTTTTAACATTTATTGTGATCCTCCAAACAGATTAGAGACAAATTCTAAAGCCTTTTATATTTAGACAGAAAAGGAAATTTCACCAGCGTGCTGCTGATTCTTCAGTTACTATAAGAACACTTTTATCCATGGTGAGCTAACATGTAAGGTCTTACCTCTTGATAAAGGTCGCTGAGATCTTCCTGGTGGGCCTGTTTGGAGCACCCTGGGAATTCCCTCACGCAGCAGGAGTCTGGCGGCCAGTCCATCTCTGTCATCTCCAACCAGTCGGTGAAATACACCACTCCACAGCACTTAAACTGCAAGAGAGTCAACGCCCAGGCTCAGAAACTACGGAAATGTATTATGGCTTACAGATTAAACCTTAGATTTCTCAGAGTTAAACTCACTCCTGCTACCACATTAAGGACATGTGTTATCGTCTGCGTTGATGAGAGCAGTGTAGTAAAGGAACCAATGGTGAACTGCCTTCTAATGGAAAAGTCTGCACCATCATATCCACAGCACATAAAACCAATCAGGCATGACTAAGGCTCATCCCCTACCTGCACAGGGCATCTTGCCCTAACAGATTTAATAGACACACTGGTAAACCAAATAGTGGAAATCCTCTATCTTTATCATTAAACCTCTAATGACAAAGAGTAATTAGTCAAATTTGTAAATTGCCTAGTTACTGTTTAATTACTCAACATATTGAATCATGAGTTTCCACAATTAATCTCCATAGAACAACTGACTGATCAAAGCCCACATCGCAAAGGTTACCTGCCTTGGATTGTCTAATGAGCAAAATTTCCAAAAACTTTAGGAAATGAACAAAGCTTTGGCCAACTAATTTTCCCTCAACTGAATGAGGTTCTTGAACTAAACCACCGTATTCTATCACTATATCTGGAGAAATGATGCACCTATAACATGAATAAAGTAAAACTTAGAAAAAGCTATATTGTACTTCTTACAATAAGAAAAATATACTTTCTCTTGTCTCATCTCTCCTAAGATTCGCAAAAAGCTTTCTCTGATCAAGGTGTAGAAGCACTGCTTCAGGACACCTATAGATTAGATTCAAAACAATTAACCATGATGAATAATTTTCTGCCCTTGGATAGGGGACGATGCCTCTTATCTCTTTCATGGAACAGGGCAGTCACTGAGAAGAACTTAGCCAAGGGCAATCAGCTATGCCCCACAGATCAATGTATGCCCAAAATGAGCCCTGCATCTTAAAATATTACAATCCATCATCCCTTCAAAATTTAACTTAAATCAATTTTGAAGAACTCTGAACTTCTTGTGCAAAAGGAGACAAGCAAAACCACTAGCATTTGTTTTGCATTTTCTACACATGCCTAAATATCTAATTTTTAAAAAGAAATCAAATCATCTTAAGGGATGATTAATGATGAACTGCTAAAAGATTTAATACTAAAATTTTGAAACCCTTTTTTATATTTTTAGTATTATCTTTTGTATACTTGCCTTAAAAGCTATGTATAGACCATAAGCATCACAAATTAAGTCAAATTCTAAAAGCCATGAGTATACTACAACCATCAGCAAGTGTATCAAACATAATTTAACATTATGTAGTTTACATAACTTACTGAGTATCCTCTAAAATATAAAGTAAAAAGACGTCACTTGGTTTAAAAAAAAAAAACTACTGCATTTCCAACTTAGTCTTTTTAAATCCTTACTCTTGGAGAAGACTCATTTCTCTAACTGGGTAGGGACACGAGCCCTCTCTCTGTTGATGACACAAGGGCAGCTCTTGGAGGATTCCTTCTCCTCCCACAGTGGAACAAGCCCATTCTTCTGGCCGTGTCAGGAAATGAGGTGTTCCTTCCACGTAGCTGCCTTTTCTGAACAGGTTAAGCACATCATGTTCTGTGTTGAAGTTTCTTTTAAATAATTTATTTTTTTGTCTTTTTAAAAAGTTGTCATTCTTCTCCAAGAGAAGATAGAGTTTGTACTGAAACTTTTCCTGAAAATTCCCTGGTAAGTCCATACCGTACCAACACATTACTGTGGTGAAATCGCATTGTCATTTCCCTACCTGCTTTAATTCCACATTGTGAGTTAGTACCACTCTTACTTACCCTGTGTCAAGTTCTAGAAAGTGAAACTATTCCACTTGTGAATAAACAAAACCCTTGAATGGCCAAACAACTCACCATAGTCACAGGCTAGTATGTAGCAGAACCTATTTATTCCAAAGTTTATGCTCCAAACACTATTGTAAAGTAAATACATATATTTTTAAATCTAGATTTTTTTTAATTCATTAATTTGTTTATTTATTTGAGACAGAAAGAAAGAGCTCCCCAAATGCCTGAAACAGCAGAAGCTGGGCCACACTAAAACTGGGAGCTGGGAACTCAACCCAGTTCTCCCACATGGGTGACAGGGACCCAAGTACTTGAGCCAACACCTGCTGTTTCCCAGGGAGTGCATTAGCAAGAAGCTAGAAACAACAGCAGGGCTGGGATTTGAATCCAGGCACTGCTGTATAGCATGTGGGTGTGCGGGTGTTCCAAGAAGTCAAACACTCTCCCCTTCCCCCCAGCCAACCAAAGTTAGGCTGACTGAAAAAGCTTAAGGGAGAGTCCATTACAAGGTGAGCGATAAGTCATCAAGCATCACTGATTGATGAGTCAGAAAACTGGGCTTGGCAGGGTCATTCCCAGCTCCATGAGGTATTTCGGAAGAGGGGTTTTATGGGCTGAAATGTGTCCTCCCCTAACCCAAATTCTTACACTGAAATTCAAGCCCCTGAGGCCTCAGAATGTGACCACTTGTGGGAATAGGGTCTTCACAGAGGAAGCTAAGTTAAAACAAGGGGAAGGGGATTGGGGGGGGGGGGGCTCTAATCCAACATGACTGAGGTCCTTTCCAGAAGAAGAAATTTCAACAGAGTCATGGACAGCGGGAAGACAACGTGAAGTCACAGAGAGAAGACGGCCACCCACAAGCCAAGGAGAGCGGCCTCAGCGGAGACCAACCCCACCAGCACCTTGATCCCTGACTGCTGCCAAACCCTGTATTATTGAAGTCCCGGTCTGTGGTGTCTGGCTATGGCATTCATTGCAAATGAGTGTAAGAGGTGCTAACAAACTGGTTCAGAGGTATGAACGACCTCACTTTATGTGAAACAGAGTACAAGACAGGGCAGATCTGACCATGTGACAGCTCTAGGAACAAGGATGTGTCACCAGCAGTGCTTACACACTACCATCTGAAAAAAACAAACTTATTTGGATGATCACAGTCACTATAAGTTCCAGAAAAACAAAGTGCCCTGGAGAGCTCCTCCCAGGACAGTGGCCGAACACAGCTCACCGTGAATTCCCTAAGGCTTCCCTTATTTTCTCTTCGTGATTTTTTTTTAGTACATATGCACAGTAAACAAAGTCAGGAAGCACTGACACAAACAGGAAACCGGGGTTACAATGATCATTTTTACCATCTCAACCACTGTGAAACAAAGGTCCTGGAGATTGGCCTGGACTTGAATTCCTGCCCATGACTAGGATACAATGACTGAGCAGAGAGCTGGTGACCTATCACAGAGGACACCATTTCTCAAACGCTCCATGGCCCTGCTCTGGTTTCGTCCAGATACATGCAAGGAAACAGAATCTTGATCACCTGAGAATGTCCCTTCAGTCACAAGGAAACTGCTTGAGACAAGATGTTGGCTGGAAGCAAGATGAATGGCTAACTTCAAGTCACCAGATTTTAAACATTTAAATATAATGTTTAATTTAACATTAAATATAGTCCCTGTTGAAGAAGATGGTTGGGTACAGTGCTACATGACAGTTTAGTAAGAAGACTAAAAGCGCCTATACTTCATGATGGTACTGCCAATCCATGTTTTTATTTAATCTCTTCAACAACCCAAGCAGGTACTCTTATGATCCCAATTTACAGGTGAGGAAAGTGAGACTTAAAGAAGTAAATTACAGAAGGTCAATTAATAGTATACATTAGAGCTAGAATCTGAACCAAGGTCTCTTTGCCTGGAAAGCTCATGCCTTTAATGATATATGTACTGATTCCCAAAAGAGAATGATCTTTTAAAACTTAAAATTGCTTAAAATGTGGATAGCTGAGAAAGCTGGGAATAAAGATCTATTCAAATAGAACTTGGATATTCATCAAAGAATTCTCATAAAGAGGAAACTTCATGGTAGGCTAGCAAAATGTCTTTTTTCAATATTTATTTACGTATCTGAAAGGTAAAGCACAGAGCGAGAGACATCTTCCAACAATGACTAAGTTTGGGTTGGACCAAAGCCAGGAGCCTAGACCTCTATCTGGGTCTCCCACATGAGTGGCAGAGGCCCAAATACTTGAACCATCATCTGCTGCCTCCCAGGATGCATTGGCAGGAAGTTGGATGAGAAGTAGAGGAGCTGGGACAGCAATAAGATATGGGATTCTGGCATTACAAGTAGTAACTTGACCTGTTGTGCCTCAATGCCGGTCTGGGTAAAATGACTTTTAAGAACCAACTAAGAAATGGCATACACAGGAAGAAAAGCAGGCATGGGGTTGCTTCATGTATTTCTCAATAACAACAAAAAAATCACACCAATGGTAATTCAATCATAGGATCACTTTTTCAGCACAAAAATTACTAAAACCAAAGCTTGGAACATCTGTTTTTAAAGTATATCATTTATTCCCTACTCTCTACCCTAGGAACTGTAGAACTCACCTCTCTCTGAAAAAAATTCCAAGCATGAGTAAGCCATCGGTATCTAGGCAAGCCGTAATTCGTCATTCTGGCTTTCAGAGTAACCATGTCTGACCACTGTACAGGAACCTGTAGATAAAAAGCAAGATAGCAATAAACAAAACCACACTCAGACACCACCTACTCATAGATTCATAAACACAATCACCCACAGACACGTGGGGGTATATTATAATAAATACTATTTTTTTTTGACAGGCAGAGTGGATAGTGAGAGAGAGAGAGAGAGAGAAAGGTCTTCCTTTGCCGTTGGTTCACCCTCCAACAGCCACCGCGGCCGGCGCGCTGCAGCTGGCGCACCCCACTGATCCCATGGCAGGAGCCAGGTGCTTATCCTGGTCTCCCATGGGGTGCAGGGCCCAAGCACTTGGGCCATCCTCCACTGCACTCCCGGGCCACAGCAGAGAGCTGGCCTGGAAGAGGGGCAATCAGGACAGAATCCGGCTCCCCGACTGGGACTAGAACCCGGTGTGCCGGCGCCGCAAGGTGGAGGATTAGCCTAGTGAGCCGCGGCGCCGGCATAAATACTATTTTTAATTTATCTTTGTTTATGGACTAAATTCAGCTCGGGTGAGCAGGAGGCCTGATATACAATAGCTGGCATAAAGGTTCAAGAAACAAGAGAGAAATGTGAGAGATGAGTAAAAATATGGGGACAAATTTGAAGTCTTATTTTTTTAGAGATGTATTTTTTAAAAAAATCAATTTTATTTATTTGAAAGACAGAGTTACAGAGAGAGGTAGAGACAGAGAGAGAGGTCTTCCATCAGCTGCTTCACTCCCCATATGGCTGCAACAGCTGGAGCTGCGCCAATCTGAAGCCAGGAGCTAGGAGCTTCTCTGGGTCTCCCATGAGGGTGCAGGGGCCCAAGGACTTGGGCATCTTCTACTGCTTTCCCAGGCCACAGCAGAGAGCTAGACGGGAAGAGGAGCAGCTGGGACTAGAACCAGCACTCATATGGGATGCCAGCGCTTCAGGCCAGGGCTTTAACCTGCTGTGCACAGCGCCGGCTCCAAGAGATGTATTTTTTTATTTACTTGAAAGGCAGAGTTCCAGCAAGAAAGAGAGAGAGAAAGAGAGAGAGCAAGCGAGCTTCCATTCACTGGTTCTCTCCCTAAATGGCTTCAATGGCCTGGAGCTGGGCAAGCTGAAGCCAGGAGCCCAGATCTTTTCCAGGTCTCCCTCGTGGGTGCAGGATCGAAAGCACTTGGACCATTTTCTGCTGCTTTCCTAGGCCATTAGCAGGCAGCTGGATCAGAAGTGGAGCAGCCGGGTCTCAAACCTGCACCCACATGCAGGAGGCTCCGAAATCTTATTTTTAAAACAGTAATATCAATAGAAGTAATGTAAAACTTCTTGACTGCAGGAAATAATTCCTCAACTTTTGTTTGTTAATTTGTTGGGTTTTCTTTTTTATCCATCACAAAGGAAAACACCCAAATAAATATATGGACACACAATTCTGTTCCCCAAATGATGGGCTAACTGGGGACACTATGAGTTCATATGGCTTCAACCAGCCCAAAACTAACCAAAATTCAAAGTACTCACTATGAATTATTATTATCTTCTACCCTTTTGAGCACAAAGTAAATGGAAGCGAAAAAAAACTCATAAGACATGCATAAGCTGAAAGCACGTTATTGACAGATTCTTCTACAGAAGGAATATTGAAGAGGAAGTTAGCATCTGTCCATGTAAACCAGAAATTATGGGGTAGCAGCCCATGTCAGGTCTCCCGATTTAGTCAATGTAACAATTGGTTGTTTAAATTTTACGTTCTAAAATAAATATAGAGTGTGTCTTCATGGCAACCACAATCAATCTGAAACCAAATGTGGCAAGGAAACAGAGGAGACCTTTGAGGCTCTGGCAGAAAGTCCTGGAACCCGGCCATAACCTAACATACACATTGATTGGTTCCTTGCAAGGAGCAGCTCAAAGCACAAAGCCCATTCTATGTAAAGACAGAGTTCTGCAAAATTTGGCAGATAATAAACTTTAATGGCACTTTTCATTCACACTGTTACGAGTGCAGAAGCAATAAAAAATGTGACAAATGTAAAAAAAAAAAAAATCTCACCACATTACACTTTTAAACAGTCCTTGCTCTATCTTGGTGATGTAATGGGTGAGATTTACGCAAGTAAAACAGCGCTGTGTGCGCTCCACTGAAGCGGCGCTCTGCACCCGCACAGTGCCGCGAGACTCAGAGGCTGAGTGTAAACAGTCCCTCCACAGAGCAGAAGGACGTATTTAAACAAGGATAAATTCCTTTCAGTTTCCTCGTGTTTCTTAGAATTATATTAGGATCAAAACATTCCCTTTCAA
Source organism: Sylvilagus floridanus (assembly GCA_949820135.1). NCBI lineage: Eukaryota > Metazoa > Chordata > Mammalia > Lagomorpha > Leporidae > Sylvilagus > Sylvilagus floridanus. The sequence goes on along the minus strand of OX463236.1, from coordinate 26,733,177 downwards.
ACACTTTAATTCATTTTGAACTTGTTATAATTAGGAGATTGATCAAATATTACTATGAGACATAGAGTACACAATCCACTTTAAGATCCATGGAAAATGAACTCATTTCTAAAAACCCTGAAATTACCAAAAAGAACAAAACCAAAAGCTGAAAGAAGGGGATCAAGATCAATAGCACATGAATTTGCTATTTGAAAACAGGAAAAAATTTCACCGTCTCCTTACCCAAGAAGCACAGAAAACCAGTCCCTGGAACCAAGCTCCTTTTCTCTCCCCTCAATATAAGAAGTTTCTATGGGCAACAGGAAAATATGATTCTCAAGGACAGCAAGAGAATCCCTATATGTATGCGAGGTTTTGTTGGGGAGAAAGCTCATGACTTCATAGAAAACTAGTGAGAATCTGTCTTTTCAGTCTCTGATAAACTCGCCCTCCTTGCTGATGGTCCTCATAGGCTGGGAGTAGCACAGAGCCAGGGCATCATTTGCATACCACTTAGTGTTCAAAGCAGCCTCGAAGGGCAACAGATCAACACAGAATCTTCGGGGCTGCATCAGTACCAGACAGGACTTCATTTTACTACACAATGGCCAAACGGCTCTCTGCTCCCTGAAACATACAAAATACGCGTCGTCCTATCTTCTTAAGAGTCCTTAAATCTGAAAATGTGAAAGACTCGCTGTGACAAACAGAGATGCCCAGGGCAGCCCTCTCCTGACCTGCCTTTCCCTCCATTCTCACTGAGTACCTCTGGCCTCCAGCCCCTCGTGCATATTTTAAAGAATCGCCCTAGATGAGCCCTGCTGTATATGGGTCCAGAGACTGTATTCCTAAAATGGAATTACTCTATGGGACTGATGATGGAAAACTCTGAGCTGCCTCCACAAAAACAGGCTGCATTCACAGACAGGCAAGAGTGCTCAACTTCACTGGTTAGAAATGCAAAAATGGACACCCACGAAGTGAGCCACCTTTAAATAAGGAATGGGACCCAACTGGAACAAGAGAGACGTGCAAGCTGAAAACCACCCATGACTGGTTGGATCTTACGATGGAGTAATTCTCATCCTCATTCATTCGAACAGAGCTATAAAAGTTGGTCCGTGGTTTCATTTGCTTGAAATGAAAGAAAAATGCTGAAAAGCTATTTCCAAGGAGCCAATTCGCAAACTAGGAGAGTGTTTCTAAAGTGCAGTAAACACACAGCGACTCTTCAAACAAACTTCTTCGTAAAGTGGAAGATGGTTCAGCCTGTTGCAAGCAGGAGACGCACGGGGCCTTCTAGGTATGTGTAAACTGCTTTAGACAGCATTTTACAAGACTTTATCGAGGCAGTCAGACATTAACAAATAAATTTATTTGTCAAATTATTTATCAGATAAATTTATGCTGCAAATGCAAATCCTTGCAATTATTAACTCAAGTTGGTCTAATTATTTTAGAACATAAACGATGTTTAGTCTATTACTTCCATGGAATTAAAGGCATACACTAAAGAAAATATTTCAAATTGTGGTTTTAAACTGTGCTTTTGAAACATAAAAGAAAATGTTATTTTTCAGAATTGTGGGGACTATTCAAATTGTCATCATGTCGCATAAACACTAAAATCAATAATCACATGCCAAGTTCTGCTAAAGTGTCTGATTTAAAAGGCTGCATTGATACTATTTGAGACTGCGGTATAACTCATTCTGAACTCACCATAAGTTCCTGCTCATATGTCCAAACGCCACAAGCAAGCTCTACACAGAAAATGACGAGCAAACTTCCGAAGTACTGCAAGGAAACAGCAAAGTTTGCCATTAGTCAAGGATCAAGGAAAGTGCTGTCACCACAGAGAAGTTAAATATTATTCAGTGGTCTGCTTTTCTCAGGGTAAGAAAACACAGGCAAGTTTTCAGGGAGCAAATGGAGAAAATTTCAGAGGATTTAGAAACACCTCCAGAGAGCATTCAATACTCACCTAAGTGGGCCATGGTTTATCAGTCATCTCACAGGACAATCTTTTATAAATGCAAGTAGTTTCGTTGTGTCAAATAAGAATTTACATGCTGTAGTTTAACGATAATAAAGTTCTCCTGGAAATTGGACCTAACTTCTATTAAAGCTTATAAAGTCAAGTCAACAAATCCAATGCCCTACCTATAAGCAGATTTTAACTGATTCTTCTAGTCATTGGGACCTCCTCTGCATTCTTGGAAAAGCACAACATGGAACAAAATCTCAATTACCAATGACACTTTAAAATAAATAGTCACTTCTTATACAAGGAAGGCACTTAAACATGGAAAGATAAGAACTGCATAAGCAAATTAATAACATGAAGTTGAACACAATGGTAAAAGTATAAGTGAAAATAAAAATTCAGGATCTGTATGCAATAGAGAATGGTGCAGGTTCCCAAAGGTGAGGAAGATTAGAACAAAGCAAAGAAGAAAATTCTAGGCAAATTTAAAAAAAGAGGAACAAGAATGCAGAGGCATCTGCAGAGGTCAGGAAATAGGAAATATAGTGAGGTGGTACGAAACAGTAATGATGGGAGAGATGTGAGAGGCAGACTGAGGCAGATTATGATAGACTTGAAATAATACATTGATGGGTTTAAAAATCCATCGCAAAGGTAAGAAGGTGGCTTCTTTCAAACAGAAAGACATAATACACAGCAGAAATAATGACAGAGTTCTAACAGGTTTGGGCAGGAAAGGCTGAGGAGGTGGTAACAATCCCTTAGAAGGCAGCAAAGAAGGGACGTGAGACGAGGAGCTGAACTTATCGGCCTTGCAAAGTACAGGGAGAGACCAGCCACAGTGGTAAAGCAATAGAAAAACCTGACAACACATAGGACTGGATGGATTTAGAAACTGATGGGGGAGACTTCTTTCACCAAAGTAGAGAACCTGGGAGGAGTAACTAGTTCTGTAAGAAAATGAAAAAAATTCCCTTTGTTTGAACATAGAGATCCATATCCAGCTACAAGGAGATGTAAATTCAGAGATCTGGTACCCAAGCATGGAGATTATTAAAAGGAAAACTATTATGATTAGACACCAAAAGTAGCAAGTTTTGGATAATGTTCCAGTTATCTAGTGCTTTCATAATTAACTCACTGAAGAACCTTATGCTCCGAATGAGATCCTCCCATATCATAAATGAAAACTAATGTGAAAGCAGACATGATTTGCTCAAGACTGTGCCACATACATTCTGGAGGGCTAAGCCATCGTAGTAGTGTTCCCGTGTCCCTGCTCGACACCTCCCCAGTTGTAGAGATGACTTTCCAGAGGCACCCAGAACAAGTGTGGCAAGAACAGACTCTTGGGAGGTTATCTCCCGTTATCCCAGCAGGAGTAGGACATCATTGTGCTCATGAATCTTCGCCGTCACTGCCAGTGCAGGGTTGGGGTGAGGATATTGGACAGCGATGATCACAGATCAACGCCCTTCACTGAAATGAACATTCCTTGCAGGGCAAGCACTTTACTGCGCTTCTCCTCACGCAGTAGGTGCTCACTAAGAACTTGGAATGTATAAGGACAGACGAAAACAAAGCAGAATGGTAGTTGTGACAGGGAGTGATCAGTAAAGGGCGCTTCATGAGGGGGATCTTTACGGTGAGTCTGCCATGAGGAGGAGGTGGCTGTGCTGTTAGGATTTGAGAGAAAGCAACCCAGGAAGAGGAGGTATCAAGTGCCACCTTATAGGGTAAGCCAGTTAGATTCAAACCTCAAGGGTAAGCAGAACACAGAAGTGAAGTAGCACCTTGACAGTAGGGACTCCATTTTGGAGCAGTTGAGACTCCATTCTGGGAAAGCACCCCCCCCCCCCCCCCCCCCCCGTGAGACTCTGGTCTGAAACTATGATCTCAAATAGTCGGACAATAGCAGTGCACTACATCACCCTTGGCAGAGTATAGAAACCCCCTAGCATAATTGTTCAAGCTTGAAAGTAGAAAGGTTACACCTGGGTTAATGATAAAAATGTAATTTGTCTATGTCCTACATATAATTAAAACCAATACCTGGATTAATGTCAGGATTATAAGATTGTAACTGGTATTGTCAAGATTATAATTGATACTAGTTTTGCATAGGTTTTAGGTCATCTTGACCCCGGTAACCATGTATTCCCCCCTGTTCCTAGCAACCATGAATTCCCCTCCTGATTTTGTGGGTTTTGCCTTTATAAACCCTGTTGCTTTGGGCTTCAGGGTCGAGAGTTCTTTAGGGCATGAGCCCACTCTCCACCGCCGGCAATAAAGGACCATCAAATTTTATCAATGTGTGGTGCTCCTTTGTTTGCGCTCGCTCAGGTACAACAGAAGGGGTTGGCATGGGGACAGGGAGTGCGAGTGCATGTCCTGTACAAGTACAGAGACACATCACCATGACAGGATCTTGCATTTTATTCTAAGTGTGATGGAACTCCATTAATAAGTGACATGATGTGAAGGACATTATGAAAAAAAAATGTTCTATTTGATGAAAATGATCTACAAGCGAAGGCATTGTGCCGCTTCTTGAGATGCCCAATCCCTTTGTAGAGTGCAGGAACAGTCTCAGCTGTTCTGCTTCCAATATACCTCCCTGCTAATGCATCCTGGGAGGTAGCACATGACGTCCCAAGTGCTTGGGCTCCTGCCACTCAAAGAGACCCAGACGGAGTTCTGGGCTCCTGGCATCAGCCTGGCCCAGGCCTATCTGAGGTGGGCATTTGGGGAGTGAACCAGTGGATGGAAGAGTCTCTCTCTCTCTCTCTCTCTCTTTTCCACCCCTCCATCCTAATCTCTCACTCTGCCTTATAAGTAGATGAAAATAGAAATAACCAAACATTCTTTTTAAAAAAATTTCCTGCAGAAAAGCAAAGGTGTTAATTAGGGTAACTAAACAAAAGATTGTGGAACTAGGGTAGCAGCAGAAAAGGAATGATAGGTTGGCTGACTGACTTAGTTGTGAACCAAGAGAAATCAAACCTTGAGTTTCTTTGCTTATAACTTCTTTTTTTAAAAAAAAAAGATTTATTTATTTATTTGAAAGTTAGAATTACACACAGAGAGGAGAAGCAGAGAGAGAGAAAAAGGTCTTCCATCCAATGGTTCCCCAGTTGGCTGCAATGGCCGATTGGAGCTGTGCCGATCCAAAGCCAGGAGCCAAGGAGCTTCTTCCGGGTCTCCCACATTGGTGCAGGGGCTCAAGGACTTGGGTCTCCTTCTACTGCTTTTCCAGGCCATAGCAGAGAGCTGGACCAGAAGTGGAGCAGCCAGGTCTCGAACCAGCGCCCATATGGGATGCTGGTGCTTCAGGCCGGGGCTTTAGTCTGCTGCGCCACAGTGCCAGCACCTGCTCATAACTTCTGTTCAAAAAAGGAGGTATAGAAGATAGAGAAAACTGGGCTGACTTTCTACTACTTCCTATGATATATCCTCAAGATTTAAAAATTGAAATCATTGCTCTTAGTTTCAATTTGGTTCTTTCATACTTCTTTCATAAAAAATAAGAAATGTACAAGTGCATTATCTTTTTCACAATAACCCAGCTTGAAAAGAATAATTGATTTAAAAGATGAAGTAGTGTTTTGTGAAGAGAATCCCATATCACAGGTACTTCTATTTTCAGCATATGTAGCACTCTTGGTTTGCTTCAAACTACTCACATCTCATTTCCCAGCACCATTATTTCCAGGCCTTAAACACTGCAGCCTTGAAATGATAATTAAAAGAAATTTTGCAAACCCAGTGTTCCAAGTGAGTTTTTCTCCAAACTCTTTAATGCTTTACTTAAGAGACTTTTAGACATGGAAATATTATATTTTCACTTACATTCCAAAGAGACCAACTGTTCAGTAATGATATGCTTGATCAATTTTCTTATCTTTGATTAGAAAAGACCCTAGGAGACAGTAAAACTCCAGAGAAAAAGTACACCATGAGATACCTTTGCTTTCTCAGCTCCTTAACCTAAATTCTTTTTAAAATTGATGTCTGGTTACACTGAAAGCCAAAGCACCCTAAAAAGGCATGGTATCTCCACAGATAAAACATGGACAGAGATAATGATGATGTGTGCTGAATAAGAGATACCCTGATTTTCCCTTGGGTATAACCATGAAGATTTTTGGAGTGATTTTATATCCTTTCAAATCCCACTTGAGTCATCGCTCTCCTTTCCTGCCTCCTGGAGACACTAATCAGTTTGCAAATGCCTGAGCTGCACCAGCTCCCAGCACAGTGAGATGGAAAAGTGCCCAGACATACCCAATATATGCAGTAGTGAGTAGGGCCTATGGATTCAAACAACAGGAATATAATAACAACAAGCATGACATCACCTTGGAGTTCTTGAGATAAACATTCAAATGAGCTAGCAATACCATTACTTAGGCACTCACAGGAATGCATACATAAAGCATATATATTAAAACCAATCTCTTGGGGCTGACATTGTGACACAGTGGGTTAAGCTGCTGCCTGCAATGCCAGCATCCTATACAAACACCAGTTCAATTCCCAGCTGCTCCACTTCCAATCCAGATCCCTGCTAATCTGCCTAGGAAAGCAGAAGAAGATGGCCCAAGAGCTTGGGCCCCAACACCCACATGGGAGATGAAGCCTTGGACTCCTGGCTTCGGCCTGGCCCAGCCCCGGCCATTGTAGCCATTTGGGGAGTGAACCAATGGGAATGGAAGTGCTCTCTCTCGCTCTCTCTATCTCTGTTTGTCTCTCTCTGTCTCTGTTCCTCCCTCTATCTCTGTAACTCTGCCTTTCAAATAAAGAAAATAAAAATCTTTAAAAGAAAAAAAAATCTCTTGGGCTGGGCATTTGGCACAGCAGTTAGGTTGCTCCTTAGAACAGCTACACTCCATATCAGAGGCTTGGGTATGAGTCTCAACCCCACTTTCAATTTTAGCTTCCTGCTAATGTGCATTCCAGAAAGCAGCAGACAACGAATCAGGCACTTAAGCTGCTAACACCCACACAGGAGACCATGAGTGAGCTTTGGGCTCCTGACTTCTGTCTGGCCCAAACCCAACTGTTGTGGACATTTGGGGAGTGAACCATATGGAGGATCTCTCTCTCTCTCTCTCTCTCTCTCTCTCTCTGTGTGTGTGTGTGTGTATGTGCATGTGTGTGTGTGTATGTCTGTCTTTCAAACCTTCCAAATAAAATAAATAAATATTTTAAACAATCTCTCATTCCAAACTCAAAACTGAGAATTCCAACCACTGGACAACTCAAACACTCTTTGAACTCTGGGAAAACCATAAATGACGTAATATTTCACATTCCCAGTGTTCCATTCGATAAAAGTTCTCCCATATAAAATTTGTCTTTATCCCATTAACAATCCAAAACAGTGATTCACTTGACCTTCAGGTTGAATATAAGTTTCATCAACATTACAAAACCTTGTTAGAATAAATTCAATCTAAAACATAATTCAAATATTTTACATGTGATTGTGCAGTTTCATGGTCAGCTGTCTCCATTGTTGTTATTGCAATAGTGTGAAACATCCAGTCTTCTAACTTCAAATCCATGCTTAACACAATGTACATACACCAACTGCATTTACCCCTAAATTTCCTTTTTCTGTGAGATCTATGTCCTTGATAATGTCATCCTCATTAATTACTACACAGAAAATCACTGTCACTACTCTATTTAATGGCTGAGTTTGAAGCATCTGTACAGCATGGTGTTTATCCACAGTTTCAATAGAATGAAGCTAGCAAAGAATTAAGCTTGTGCCAAGAACCGTTATGGTATGAAGGGTACAATCATATCACGTTTCCATATCTAATCATTTGCTATCCCAGACACTACTGAGAACATAACATGTACACCCATGTCTCCCCTCCTGTTATCAGTATGTGTGTGTCCCACTTCTTTCTTTCTCAATGTCTGTGGTTCTTTGAGGTGTCCTGTATCAACCTTGTCTGTAACTCTCTCCTCTATGTATGCTTTCCTTCTAGAATGGTAGGGAAAGCTTTGAGTTTGCAGTCAGAAAACTTAAGTTTGAACTCAGGTCTGAAACACACTGTGTGATGGTTGGCAAATCATTTCACTGCCCTGACTTCACGCTGCTCATCTATTTAATGATGACACAAATACAGCTTTTGTTGTAATTGTCAAGGTTGATTTGATATACATGGAAGTGCTTTGGAAAAACCCATAAAACACTATGTAAACCCTATTCTGTGCTTATTTGCAAAACAGTCCCATGTCCACTTGTCCTCTGCTCCTGTGCATTGCTTGCGATGGGCCAGCGTTTCCTCCTCACCACTGTTTTCCAGTCTGATTGTTTGCTTTCCTCCTCTCTGTGTAGCAGGTGTCTGCTGTATTTCAGGCCTCATGGGCTTTGGTTTTAAACTGCTCAGCTGCCTTGCCCCCAGGTCACAATGCTGACTCAATGGCCTGACCATGCTTGTTGGTCTAGCTGGGAAGGAACTTGCTCCTTTTTAAAAAACAAATATACTTATTTATTTGAAAGGCAGAGCAACAGAGAGAGAGGGAGAGATAGACAGAGATCTTCCTTCTGCTGGTCCACTCCCCTAAATGCCTGCAACAGCCAGGGTTGAACCAGGCTGAGGCTAAGAATTAGCATCTCCATCTGGGTCTCTTCCCAGGGTGGCAGGAACCAAAGCACTTGAGCCACCATCTGCTGCATACCAGGCACATCAGCAGGAAAGGTATTCAATAAATGTAAGTGCAAATAAAGACCAGTTACCAACTAAAAAGACCAATTTCAGTATTTCTTTGGGTTTCTCTAATTTAAACTGAGTTTCTTGTTAATGCCCCTTGACGTGTACCTACACATTTCTATTTGAAAATACTACCTCTCTATTTCACATGTACTTTTTAAAAAAGATTTATTTATTTTTTGAAAGGCAAAGTTATGAAGAGGAAGAGGCTGAGAGAAAGAGAGGTATTTCATCTGCTGGTTCACTCCCCAGATGACCGCCACGGACGGAGCTGGGCCGATCCGAAGCCAGGAGTCAGGAGCTTCTTCCAGGCCATCTCCTACTGTTCTCTCAGGCTATAGCAGAGAGCTGGAACAGAAGTGGAGCAGCCAGGACTAGAACCAGCACCCATATGGGATGTTGGTCCTGCAGACAGCAGCTCTACATGCTATGCCACAGCGCTAGCCCCAACATGTACTTTTTTTGTGTACTACACTATAATAATCCAGTGCACCTTCAAATACTTAATACAATTTATAAAGCTACAGAAAGACAGCAATATGCAGACTCCCTGTCTGCCCTGAGCTACAATCAATTAAAGATTTTAAACAAATGAAAACATAAGAAAATGAGTACATGCACAAATAAACTAGAATGTAATCATTTACATTACAAACTATTTGTTTGCTTTAAAAAAATCACTTAATACAGAGTAGCTTAAATAGCTTATCTCTACTACTATGATTAAACTAAAATTTGTGTATTACAACTAAACTTTATTCATAAATATATGTTCAAGGGAAAAAAAAAACCCACATCTAGTAAGGCCTCTGATAATAGGGCACACTCCTAAAATGACACAATTCGTTAGCAGTTTTGAGGTTTTTTTTCCACCAAATGTCTCAACGTGAAAATAAATACCTTGAAGTTCATAAATGGTTGTGTCATTAGGTTAAGTAACAGAAATTTAGAGAAAATAATACAGGTACAATTTCTTTCCGAGCTTTTTCTTAAAACTGTAAATATAGAAGAATATGGGCTTTGAGTTAAAATAGACCTGGCTTTACGTCCCAGCTGGTATACATACCAGCCAGATGACATGGCAGACCACTAAGTTTCAGTTTCCTTATTTGTACAAGAGAAAGTTAAAATCACCTTGCAGTGCCCTGCAGTAAGGTAAAACACACTATAAGCATTACTTAAATGGTAGTCATTACTATTAAGCAGAATCTACTAGAATATAAACTTCATAAGAACAAGAGGAATCACTACACTTTATAAAGCCTAACCTGGGGCCTAGCACATAGCAAGTGCACAGTTCAGACTTGTCAAATAGATGTAATTATGACTAGTGTGGAAAACTTTATCTAACACCAACAGTGTCACTCTTCTGCACCCTTTATGATTCCAAAGGCTATCCGGTAAAAAACCGTTAGTAAAATTTGAAAGCATCTCTATTGGAAAATTAAAACAGGATGCATGTGAAGGGTGGGGAACACATTTCTTTTTTAAAAGAACTAAAAAGCTATCTTAAAAATAACTGGGTTGGTCACAGAATGACATGACTGGCACAGGTTTCTACTCGTCCTGTTGTCCCTTGGAGCACTTGAGGAAGAAGGGAAGGGTATGACATCCTACTTTCCTACACAAACTTTTGGTGACCTCCAATGTAAGTCATCAGGCAACAGGAGCAAAGGGGATTCACTCCTCCCTTGGAAAGGTTATTTCACTCATTACAGGTGCACAGAAAAAATAATCCAATCTCAAGGAAGTTCTCTTCTTAAAGACACATTTATTTGTTGAAATGGTCTCGCTTCTCGCTACCACCATCTCCATGATTTCCCCCTAAGGAAGCAGATTGAAAACATGCCTTTGTCTCCTATCCCGATGCTTCTCTGAAATCACAGAGGAAGAATTTAAAAGGCATAACCCAGAGAAAATGAAAAGGAGACAACTGCAAGTCTACTTTGGAGAATGCAAAGCAGACAGAAGGATGGAGAAGTTCTCAGCTGCCCCCCAAATGCTGAATGCTGGGGAGCTGGGAACAATGTGACTCATCATCACACCACCCCCAGAGGCTCAGATAGTGTCAGCTCTGGCTGCTTAGGAACGAGGCTGAAGGTAGAGCCAAACAGAGGAGGATTTCTTGGAAATCGGTCTGGAAGAAGTGCTGACCCTTACCCTGTGAAATACAGTGACTACCGCGAATCCGTAAATTTGAGGAAGTGGAGACACCAAGACAAGGAGGCACAGGGCTGTGGACAGGCAGACAGAGAGAAGAGAATGAAGTGCAGGACTGACCAGGAGGACTGAAAGTCAAAGGTTCAAAACTCACATCAGACCAAAATAGCAGTGGATGTCTCAACAGAATATCTGAAGCTAGAAGTCAGAAGCAGAGGGTCTTCAAAATTCTGAGGACAAAACCAGCATCCAGCATATAATTCTATAACCATCAACATTAAAAGCAAAGAATTCAGAAAACCACGTTCAGCAACATGGGCCTTTAAAAGTCTCCTGCTTTCTCAGGGAAGCATTAGAAGATGCGATCCCTAAAATTAGAGAATAAACAGAAGGACAATGACTTGGAATCCAGACAACAGAGGATCTAAAGCAAAGGGAGGGAAAGGAAATGCCAGAATGGTGGTAAACGGATGTCCCTGGATGGCCACGCTTCAGCAGGCCCAGGCTGGAGCAGGACTAGAACATTCTGTGGGAGATTTTTCTTTTTAATATCATCACTGAAGTCTCCAATGCATTTGACTATAGAACGAAGAAAATTACACTAGAAGACTCAGAGTGCGGGATTAAACAAAAATAACACAGGAAACTGAATTACCAAAGAAAGCTACTAACTTCAAGAAAAACAATGTTTGAGTTCAGAAAGAAGATGGAAATCCAGCATTTTACCTGGCAAGGCTATGACTAGATTTTATATAGTCATAATTACATTAACATTGATGTCACCAGAATTACAATATGCCCAGAATGAGGTGAGGTGGGAAGGGAAGGGGGAAGATAGGAGAGCAGGAAAGAGTCCAGTTACACTTAAAGCTAAAGACTAAAAGAATGAGACAAGGTGCACAGATATGTGATTTAGAGATATGAAAGTAAATCCCAAAGGCATCTGTATGACATAAGTGAAAGCAGCTGCCTCTTGGGTGTGGAGAATGGCAGGGATGAAGGACTGCTGTATTTCATAACAAGCCTTTTAGCACTGAATTAACTCTTAAATTATGTGCATGAAGCACTCTGATGAAAATAATAGCAAGCAATAGTTCTCCTAAAGTCTCAAATTTAAAAGAAAATGCTTGGAAGTGAAGAATTTTCTGTGAGTTGCATAGGAAAATTCTTAAAGTCTGAAATTCTAAGTAGCCCAAATACACTTCAGGGTTATTGGAGTTAAAGGAGTGAATGAGGAGACTGACATTCAAAGCAGTGGTTAAGACGTCACTTGGGGTACCCCATCCCACATCAGAGTGCCTGGGGTCTAGCCCCGGCTCTGTCCCTAGTACACCTTCCTGATAATGCACATCTGGGAGACAGCAGGTGATGGCTCCAGTACTTGGGTCCTCGCCACCCATATGGGTGACCTAGATTGAGTTCCAGGCCCCTGGCTTCAACCTGCTCCAATTCCAGCTGTTGCAGGCATTTGGGACAGTGAAGCAGCATATGGGTGACTCTCTCTCTTTCTCCCTTCCTCTCACTCTCACTCCCCTTCCCACTCTCACTATATATATATATATATATATATATATATATACACACATATATATATACACATACACACACACACACACACACATATATATATATATTTCTGCCTCTGCTTCTCTGTAATTCTGCCTTTTAAGTAAATCTTTTTAATTTTTTATTTATATATCTTCATTTCTTTATTCTTAATAACTGATAATAATATACTTTTTAAGAAAGTAGTGTTTGTTTTTGTATCAAATACTTCAAATAATCTTCACTTTTGTGGAAATTGGTAATATTTTGCAATTTTCATGCCTACTTATCAATCTAATGAAAACTAAAAAGAAACCTTGCCAAAGGCAACCAATTCATTAAGTGCCTCTGTTGTGGAGAGTGTTAAGCTCGCTATGCAGTTGAGAAACATAAAAAACAATGTTTTCAATCACTAAGAGCAGTTTTAGAAAAAAAATATATCCTAGGTTGGCGCCGCGGCTCAATAGGCTAATCCTCCGCCTGTGGCGCCAGCACACCGGGTTCTAGTTCCTGTCGGGGCGCCGGTTCTGTCCCGGTTGCTCCTCTTCCAGTCCAGCTCTCTGCTCTGGGCCCTGCATGGGAGACCAGGAGGAAGCACCTGGCTCCTGGCTATGGATCAGCGCGGTGCGCCAGCCGCAGCGCGCCAGCTGCAGCGGCCATTGGAGGGTGAACCAACGGCAAAGGAAGACCTTTCTCTCTGTCTCTCTCACTGTCCACTCTGCCTGTCAAAAAAAGAAAAAGAAAAAGAAAAAATATATCCTAGCGATGTGAAATTTAACACTCTCCTTCCACCAAACATTGTTAAGAGAGAACTCTGTGATTTACACTACCCAAAAACATTTTCTTAGAGATTTATTTTTATTTATTTGAAAGACAAAGTCACAGAGAGAGGTCGAGAGAGAGAGGTCTTCCATCCACTGCTACACTCCCCAAATGGCTGCAATGGCTGGAGCCGTGCCCATCTGAGGTCAGGAGCCAGGAGCTTCTTCCAGGTCTCCCACATGGGTGCAGGGACCCATGCAGGAGTTGGGCCATCTTCCACCACTTTCCCAGGCCACTGCAAAGAGCTGGATTGGAAGTGGAGCAGCCAGGTCCCAAATTGGTACCCATATGGGATGCCGGCACGGCAGGCAGTGGTTTTACCTGCTACGCCACAGCGCCGGCCCCTCAAAAGAAAATTTTTAGAAACTTAATGTCTTGGGGTAGATGTTGTGGCAAGGTGGGCTAAACTGCTGCTTACAACGCCTGCCTCCAGTATCAGAGTGCTGCCTAGAGTCCCTGCTGCTCGCCTTCCAATTCAGCTTCCTGCTCATTACCTGGGGTGAGAGTGGGGGAACAGATGATGACCAGGTGCTTGGACAGCTGCCACCCACATGGTAGAATAAGATGGAGTTCCAAGTAAGATGCAGTTCCAAGTAAGATGCAGTTCTAAGCTCCTGGCTTTGGCCTGGCCAGCTTTGGTTGTTGCAGTCATCTAGGGAGTGAACTTGCAGATGAATGATCTCTCTCTCTCTCTCTCATTCTCTCTCTCTCTCTCTCTCTCTCTCTCTCTGTTACTCTACATTTCAAATAGATGGAAATAAATTTTAAAAGAAAAAAATATTCAATGTCCAATTTGTCACAAATAGACAAGACAATGGTTTTCCAAACTGTTTCTCTGCCCAAGTGTCAATGGGATTAAATTTGTACAATTAAAATTGCAATTTTCCTGCTTGTACATACATTTCTTCCCAAGTAAGCAGAGAATCAAGCACGTATCACAGAAACCCCTCAGTAAGAATACCAAACTGAGACAAAAGTGAAATCATAAACACTACAAAAGTTATTTTAACCTGCTACTCTCTAAATTTATAACCAAAAACTCAGTTTTTTTCACAAGCAACATTCAACATAATTTAAAACCACAAAAGTCAGATTTGTTTATATGCAAAAATTAATACAACTAGAAATTTATCCCCCCCAAACAAAAAGTTTCAAAATAAAACAGACTTGAACAGCCATTTTAATATTTGAGAAACACAGACACTTTGACTCCTATCTGCATGCTACATAACCAACACTTTTCATAAACACAAAGTTTGATTAAAGGCCTGTATTCACTAAATGATAAATGATAAACTCCAGTCTGTACCCTGTCAAATATTAAACTCTGCAAGCTTTCAGTGCTAAGTATCTTTGTGTCAGTTGTTTATTTTTCCTTTCCCAGTGATTGGAGGTTTAAAAATATTATATTACTTATAGTTAGTAAATAAGGGAATTCCAGCACCAAATATTTGTACAAGATAATGGAACAGCCACCCTTCTGTGAAAAACTCACAAGGACTGAAATATTAACAGCCAAAGAGGACTTTCTGCTTAAAACATACACACACATCACTTCTGTTTTAGCCACTACTCAAACCGATGTCAAGGCAGACACACGCTTGCTACTATTTTTTTTTTAAGCTTGGTACTTTTTGAAGGCCAACGTTTATTATTCCCATTCATTGTTTCTCTGCAAATATGTCAAAGAAAGGCAACACTATGTATCCTTTCTTTTATCAGAAGTAGAATGGGATCAGTCTAATTTAGGAAAAAGCTAGAATTATAAACCAGTTATTGAAGAGGTTTATAACTACTCAGTACATACAGAGATTCACGCTCAGGAAAGGAATTAATAGTAGGTTGTGGTCCTTTGTTCATTCATACACATACATAAACAAAACTATTTCTAAAAATGTGTACTAATTTATTTTCATTTCAATTTTATTCACACTGATCACTACTGAGCTAATTTCTTTACCAAAGATATCAATGAAGTTCAAATTAGTGAGTGTTTGCTCCCTGTGCTGTTCAAACAGCTAGCCTAGGAAATGTGTAACGCCAGCGTGTTCAGGTCTAGATGAGGGCTGAGATCCCAGGGTCAACAACCTAGATCATGAGAGGTAAGGCATTAAAGTGAGAGGCAATAAAACCACTGGACATGCTAGAGAGGTCATCATGTATGCCTTCTAAGCTAGGTCAGCCAAGGCCTGCAAGCTCTGCCCTCTCTCTCAAGATTTACAGGGTGTTACTGGGTTTTGAAAAGGAATCTCTCCTTTGGATTATGGGCAGTCCCTCAGAATAAGAGTCAGAGGCCCCATTACCGAAACCTGTACATAAAAATGCAAATAGAAAAGACCTTTGAAATAGGCTAAGACACACAGCCAAAATAATCATTTCAACTCTGACCCAGAGTATGCTGCCCACTCAAACCCAACCCACCTGTGTTCTGATCTCTCCTGAACAGGAGAGGAGCAGGAGTTCATTCCAGCAGGCATCTTTATGACAGTACTTTGTAGCAGACAACAAGTCAGAAATTTTAAAAGATCATGTTTGATTAGGCAGGAAGAAAACTCATACTTTAACATCTGCCAATAACTTTTGAACTTACAGACTCTCTATAAAAATGTCATCATTGTTTTCTTATTTTCATAAAGTACTTTAACTTCTTTTTATATGTTCTTCAGAATAATCAAAACTCCTATTTACCAGCATGAGTAATAAAGAAATGGTTTATTTTAAATTACACAAATCCATGGATACAAAGAGATTTACAAATCAACAGGCTTGTTTTGTTTGAGAAATATATTCAAGCAAATACACTTTCTTTCCAAACCAAAACATTTTTCCCTTAAAGGAAAAATAAAGGCACACCGTCCTTTGTGAATGTTACAGCCTGATTCTCTGCCGTGCTCAATGTTCAGAAAAGGAAAAACATGTGTGAATAATGATAAAATCATCAAATCACAAAGTTGCCAAAGCTTCAGCAATTCAGTCCAGCGGATGGAGGGCACAGTTTGAATTAAATAGCATAAATGACAGAACAGTTTTAAAGAATGCACTTTTCTTACACAAATATTTGAATATAACAACGTTCAGAAGACCTGCTTTTATAAACACACCCATGATTCGAAAAGAGCAGAACGTTACCTATAAGCAAATGCTTCGAACGTGCTGGAAGAGTTTGTTCTCAAACAAGAAAAGCAGAGCTACCACAACCCTCTGATCCTGGTTAATTGTTTATACAACTTCTCGCCCCACCCCCGCACCAGCCTGGGCTGGAAACTCGTCCAAGGAGCTCTGGGTATAACCCGTCAACAAGGGCCCTGGGTGCTGGTACATCTCCCTAAGGGCACCTCAGCCCAGCATCTACTCTCTAGATGCTTAGTTTGGCTTTGGCCGTATTTTTTTGACATCATGTCTAAACTAGACACCCAGATGCACAGAAGTTTTTCATTATGGACATCGAGAAGAACACCTAACGCATTAGATAGCCTCCCTCTCGTGAACACCCTATTCATTCACCTGTACAGACACACCGCCACAATGAGAGCACCCCTTCCTTTCTCTCTTCTGTCTTTAACGGTTCCCTAAACATGCAGCTCCCTTAGCCATTTTCTTCCAGGCAAGTAAGCACAAGGCCCAGAAATTGCTAAGAACTGACACTGCTAGCAGGCATGTGTAGCAAGAAAACAGATCAGCTCCCATCAATCTTCTAGAAGAATCTTCACAGAACTTCAGACTGCAGAGGACACATACATTCAAAACAGTCTGTACCACAGCCAGCTCTCAAGCGTCCCTAGCACACATCCGCCCCGCAGGACACATGTGCCCTTCCCCAAACTGCCAAGAGCATCTCGTGTCAGCACAATGGCTCCCTCCAGCCTTTCTGTTCCTGCCCCCAGAAGCGGTCCTCTGAGGGCCACGGTCCTGCCCCACCCACTCTTCACCTGCACTCCATCACCCTTTGCTCTCCTCTGTCAGAGCTCAGCTCAGACATTTCCTCATGTCCTTTTACTATATGCTCTCAACAGGACAAGCCTGCTGGGGTGCTTCCAAACATTCAGAGAAAAATAGAATCCAAAGATAAGATTACTTTGATACCCCCCCCCAAAAAAAAAGGTTGAAAACCACGCAGTCCTATAATAATGTGCATGTTCCATGAACGTTTTCGAAGACCCCTCCTATACAAGGATTTCAAACTTTTTGCATCAGAATAAACTTATTTTAATTCAATTTTCCAGGAGGTTTTAGAAGTTTCTTCATATTGTTTCTCAAAGTTCTTTTAAAATACATTTAATTAGACAAAGAAAGAGCTTTTGGAAAGAAAAATAAATATCTTGATTATTAAAAGCAAGCCTCTAATTTTCACACCAATTTATGACTTCAGCTTAGTTTTATGGAAACCTGCACAGAACCTGAAACAGTAAAACATTTCAAATGCTCATTTCCCTCCTAGAAGAGACATTGAAATAACTCATCCATGCTTAATTAGAAATATTTCTTAAATTGGCAAGTATTATCTAACAAAATTCACATTTTCTTCAACACATTGTTTTAAAATATTGTCACGGTTGTAATCACCTTCAGGTAATTTATAGTTTTCAAATTTTAAAGTTTGAAAGCTAATATATAGTGGCAATAATGTATAGTAGCAATAAAGAAAATTCAGGAAGGACCATTTATTTTAGAATAAATCAAAAGTATTCCTCCATAGGAACATGCTATGATAAAACTACAGTGTAGGTATGTTTTAAATAAAATTTACTATTATTGTCATCTTAGTGGAAAGGATTCACTTAGCCTGGGTATGTAACCAGGATCTGTTACTGCTCTTTATCTGAAAGGGGGGAAAAGATGTAAAGATAACAATTTTGACAAAGTTTTCAAAATCATATAACTTCAAGAAGAAAAAGGCTTCTTTAATTCACAGTACTGTTATTTAGTCACCAATTGCATGTGATAGCATGTATAAAGTGAATATTACACTGCCTGCAGTGCCAGCATCCTATATGGCCACCGGTTTGAGTCCTGGCTGCTCCACTTCCATTCCCGCTCTCTGCTCTAGCATAGGAAAGCAGTAGAGGATGGCCCACATCCTTGGGCCCCTGCATCTACGTGGGAGACCTGGAAGAAGCTCCTGGCTCCTGGCTTCAGATCAGCCAAGCTCCAGCCATTGCGGCCATCTGGGGAGTGAACCAGAGGATAGAAGACCTCTCTCTCTCTCTCTCTCTCTCTCTCTCTCTCTGCCTCTGCCTCTCCGTAACTCCGCCTTTCAAATAAATACATAAATATTTAAATGAATATCTGCCATCTTATGTTTGCCCAAGGAAGTCAGAAGAGAGACAAGGTACAAGCAGGTGGGAAAGCAAAAACTTGGCACCTTGAGGCAGCCCTTGCTGAGCTGGTACTGGTGCAAGCATTATAACAGCTCCCAGAGGGCACCTGGCTCTGAACTTCCCATGGCTAAGGATGGATGCAGACTTACTTGACTTATATTTAACTAAAGGTACTTCAAATGTACACATTAAGAAACAATATAGAACAAGGCTTGAAAGACTATAACAGAGTACATCTAAACTGTGCAAAGGTCAAAAATATAAAACCTGGGGCCATTTATACTTCAAACCCTGAAGTTAAGCAAAACTTCCAATGAGCACCCAAAATCCTGCCGCAAAGGCCCAATGCCAGAGTCATGAACATCATGCAGGTGTCGTGGGCCCCGGTTTCTGACACAACATTTGCTTTTGAAGACATCTGCTTACATGCTTTCTGGAGGTATGAACAGAGACAGTCAATTCAACTTCAGCGAAGAAGAAACACAGGCAGTCACAAAACTCCACTGTGAGTTCTTATGCAAACAAAAACCTACAGTGTAACCATTAACAGGGCTTCCTGTTAGCCTCCTGCCCTAACTGTGAATGATTTCCAGCCTGAGCTGGAAACATCCATTGGTTCTCTGTAGCCTTTGGGAAGGCATCAGCCTCTCCTACCAAAACCTTCATGCTTGGAACTACTTCCTGTTCCCCGTGTGCCCTGCCACCCCAGCCACTCCAAATTCTTGTTCCCCTTCACTTTCCTGTGTTTGTACACACTGTTCTTGTCATTCAGATCCCCTTCCTCCCTCTCCCCAACAGAAAATATTTGCATTCTCAACACCAGTTC
This sequence comes from Sylvilagus floridanus, assembly GCA_949820135.1. NCBI lineage: Eukaryota > Metazoa > Chordata > Mammalia > Lagomorpha > Leporidae > Sylvilagus > Sylvilagus floridanus. The sequence goes on along the minus strand of OX463236.1, from coordinate 26,713,806 downwards.
AAACAAAGCCTGCTGTCAAATCTTCTGGATGCTTCCAGGAGCTCCCACTTTGGGGTCCCCATGATAATTTATTATAAATTTATTTGTATATTTTGTTTTTTTTTTTTGTATTTCCCTCTTTCGTTTTTGTCTCTCAAGTGTCTGCCACGAATGGGGTCTCAATATACAATCAAGGAGGGGGAAAGAGAGGAGACTGAGCAAGGAAGAAAAGTGAAAGGCAAGAAGAAATTCTTGGGTTCTTTGACAAGATGAAGGAGAACGGTAACAGTGGCTGAATTTTCCAGTTGTTTTTTATCCTAATGATACTAAAAGATCCTATGTGTTAAAATTAAATGACTACTGAATGCCTTGGAATAATAAATAAGCAGATTTAGTCTGACAGAAATAACACTGGTAACTAATTAAGTGCATTATAATTGTAGTATGGTATAGTAAATCATGCGTGGTCTGCACTTGAATGCTGGTGTCAGCAACCCTCAGCGTGTATCTTTGGGCAGGCTACTTCTTGCTTGTAAAATAGGTCTAACTGCACATAGCTGGTATTAGTGTTTTCTGAGAAAACAAAGATGAAATATTAGGTAGACGCAGATATAGGGTAAGTCATAGGGTGGACCCTCACTTGGCAATAAAATTACTATCAACCAAAAACATCAGCAAGATAATGGATATTTGACTCAATAATTTAACTTGATAATCTATCACTAGACATATGATAATAAAATTTGTAACAACATGAGAGAAGGTTTAAACACAGAGTCTGTAGGCAACTGATGCCTACTTACAGGTATTCCGGGATGGGCATTTGGTGCAGCGGTTAAGACCGCAGGTGGCACATCGCATTCCCTGGCTTCCTGCATCTTCCTGGCATGCCTGCAGCTACCTAGCTCCCAGTCGTGGCATCTGCTCCTGATTCCAGCTTCCTGCTAATGTGCACCCTGGGGGACAGTGACTGGGTCCCTGACAACCCACTGGGAAACCAGGATCCAGTTCTTGGCTCTCAGCTTCCATCTGGCACATCCCCAGCTATTTCAGGTATTTATGTAGTGAACCAGAGGATAGGAGATTCTCTATTTCTTCCTCTGCCTCTCAAATAAATAAGACTCATGAAAATAATAAAGATATTTTGGTTTTTCATTATGATTTTAAACAATAAAAACTTGACAAGGAGTCATATTTCCATGACCTTTAGAAGTTTTCTTGATTTCCATCAAGGAAACTTTCCCTATGTAGTTCATCCACTCTATATTTTTAGAAAGCTTTAAAAATTCTTCCACATAGGGGATAGCACTGTGTCACAGCGAGTTAAGCCACTGCTTATGACACCAGCTGGCACACCAGCTATCCCTCACCACAGTGTCAGTCCCAGCCCTGGCTATTCTGCTCCCAATCCATCTTCCTGCTAGTGTGCCTGGGAAGGCAGCAGAAGTACTTAGGCCCCTGCCACCCATGTAGGAGGCCAGGATAGAGCTTCTGGCCCAGAACTGACTTTTGTGGGCATTTAGGGAATGAACCAGCAGACAGAAGATACTTTTTTCTCTGTCTCTCATTTTCTCCCTGGAGCTCTGCCTTTAAAATAATAAATAAATAAATAAATAAATAAAACTTTCAAAAGTTCTCCCACATAATCAATAACCACACACTAACTCCTGAAAAGAAAAAAAAAAAAAAACTTCTTCCCCTTTGAACGCAATGCACTGGTGTTAACCATCAAAGGCACACGCCACTTCACCTCTGACCAGTCCTTGACCGCTGTGGTTTGCTGGCATTCGAGCATCTATGAGAATCGCATTCTGACAAATGGTGCTGGATGGCGACATCCCGCTGATGTCGACACAGTAAACATGTCCGTTCAATCTGTTTATAGTCCCCGTGATCAGGCACTGCCTTGCTAATGCCTGTGTGAACAGCATGGTAGACCGCAATAACAAATGAATTCATTTAGTCTCCAGTGAAACCCGGGGAAGCCCCCTTCTAAGGCTTCAAACTGATTGCCATTTAACTTTGGTTTCTCTTTCAAAGAGGTAAGGAATTTCTCCTACTGCAATTATTTTGGAAGTTATAGCATTTCCAAGTTTCTCTTCAGCATCACTTTTGACTTATTTCCCATTATAATCAGAATTTAATTATTCTTCATCTCCTCATATAAACACAGAAGAGTTTCTAGTCTTTGAGAGCTTCACACATATTAAGAAAAATCTAAGTAGAGAAGGGTAGCCAGATGAAGCAAATAAAAATGCAGAAGGCCCAGGTACATCTGGTTTTCAAATACATAAAGAATAATGCTTTCTGTATGTCTATTCTAAATTTCATATGGGGTACACTCACACTCACACTAAAACAGTATACCTTGTTTGCCTGAAATTCATTCAACTGGGCATGTTGACTCTTATCTGGGAACCTTAAATCGGGATGTTGGAACAACTTACATCGTAAATCTATCATTCAACAGAAGGGGCAAGTCCATGACCTAAGTCCATCAGAAATGTTTTCCAACAGGTGTTTCTCAGCATGTTGAGTTTCGTTGGTGGTGGTGGTGTTATTGCTGCTAGCCTTTTGGAGACTGTGGTAAGGATAAGTTGGTTTTGAAAGAGTCTCTAACACTGTGTCTTAACCAGTCTGATGAATAATGATATTTTTTACTTTAGTATGAACAGCACCACAGCCCAGCTGCCAGCTCCTTTATCATAATCATTCAAGAGATAGGTCAGCTCTCAGAGATACCAATTGCCTTGTTAAAAAAAAAAAAAGCTAGCTTTCTCACACTAATCTGATTTACAAGTCTTTTTTTTTTTTTTCTTTTCAAAGATATATTTATTTGAAAGGCAGTTACACAGAGAGAAGAGATAGAGAGGTCTTCCATTTGCTGGGTCACTCCCCAAATGGCTGAAACAGCGAGGGCTGGGCCAGGCTTCTGAAGCCAGGTATCAACTGGGTCTTCCATGTGGGTGCTGGGGCCCAAGCACTTGGGCCATCTTCTGCTGCTTTCCAGGCCCATTAGCAGGGAGCTGGATCAAACAAGGAGCAGCCAGGATTCAAACAGGAGCACACTTGGGATGCTGGTGCTGCAGGTAGTGGCTTAATCTGGTACGTCACAACTCTGGCCCCCTAATCTTTTTCTCTTTAAAAAAGGACCAAAAAACTGCTAAAACTCAACTCGTTTTGTTTGCTTCTGATAACCTCCAAACTAACACATCAAGTTTTCGACAAATGGTGCTGAAAGAGTTAATGCAGTGTGGGTAATGGTCAAGAAAAAAAAATTCATAAATTATGTCTCGCTTTATATTTCTAATTATATTTTAAACATAAACCCCTTTTAAAGGTGAAAGGAGACTGAATAAGGGAACTGGACGAGTTGCATAAATATAGACTGCTTGTTTATGTAAATATGTGATATATACATACATACATAAAAAAGGTACGAAACTTTCTAAGCAAATTTGTTTTAATTAAGACAAAAGGCAAATGGGAACAAAACAAAAAATTATGAGAGCTGTCCGGTAAATACTGGCCAAAGCCCCACCATCATGTCCCATTCTGCCATCATTTACCCCTTGAACAAGCAATACCCTTGTCATCTGAACATTTCTACAGTCAGTATCCCCTTCTAAATCCTCACTCTCACTGCCCACCAGACCCCGTCTTCACTCTTATATGCTTGTGACACCAGCTTTCACTGTGGCAGTTTCCTGTCCATGATTCGAATGAACGGGCATTTATTAAAGCAACAGGCCAAGTGAATGTTCCATATTACCAAGTTGTTGGTAGTCTGGCATTTTGGGTTAATTACAGAAAACGGAAATGTATAGGAAGGGCAACACACCGGACTTTCAAGGCTGCGAAGTCCATCTGAGACAACGGTAAAGGCCCAGCGAGCATGGGCTTGGGAAGCAGAATCCCTAAGGACTAACCAGGACTCCACCACTTATCGATGAGCGGCCAGGTAATATTACTGAACTCTCGGAGCCGCATTTAATAACTACTATCTCAGGTGACTGTTGTCAGGTTGAAAATGTACAACCACATGTAAAATGTTTTAGACGCTGCAGGACAAACTCCTATGCACTTAGGAAAAGCCAGCAATTATGCAGTAAAATAGCAAAATTGTTACAAATATGTTGTTGGGACTGGACTGTTCTGATATGAATAGTGGATCTGTGGTTTACCAGCTGTGCACACTTAGCCACCTCATACCTCGACTCCTTGTCTATATTAGCAAACAACAATATTTACCTTATTAGAAGTGCAGAGAGGATAACATTAATTCATGTAAAAGTAAACATGGAAAGAATCATGTAGGGGCTAGCATTGAGGCACAGCCCTTAAGATGCTGTCTGTGATGCCCACATGCCCTATCAGAGTGCCACTTTGAATCCCAGCTGCTCTGCTTCTAATCTGGCTTCCTATTAATGCACCCTGGGGAGGCATCAGTGGTTGGGCTCCGGCCACTCAAGTTAGAGACCTGGATGGAATTCCCAGCACCTGGCTTCCACCTGGCCCAGCCTTGGTTGTGGTGGGCATTTGGGGAGTTAACCAGCAGAAGGAAGATAACTCTCTCTCTCTTCCCTCTCTCTTTCCCTCTGCCTGTTGACTAACCTCTGTTCTCAAAGAGTTGTATGATGAGAATTAACTGCAAAACTTGTTCTCAAACAGTTTTTGTGTGTGTAAAAATTGTTGAAATCTTTATTTAGTATAGAGTTGGCCTGTGTATAAAGTTAATTGAAAATGAATCTTAATGGAGAATGGGATTGGCAAGGGGAGAGGGAGGAGGAAGAGGTGTGGGAGTGGGAATGGGAGCGCGAGTATGGTGGGAAGAATAACTATATTCTTCAAGTTGTACTTAACAACATTTATACTCATTAAATGAAAGGTTTCTTTGGGAAAAAAATAAGTAAACAAATAAAAGTTCTTTTAAAAGCTGCTGAGAGGGGCTGGCACTATGGTGCAGCGGGTTAACGCCCTGGCCTAAAGCACTGGCATCCCACATGGGTGCCAGTTCGAGACCCAGCTGCTCTACTTCCTATCCAGCTCTCTGCTATGGCCTGGGAAAGCAGTAGAAGATGACCCAAGTCTTTGGACCCCTGCACCCACGTGGGAGAGACCCAGAAGTTCCTTGCTCCTGGCTTTGGATCAGTGCAGCTATGGCTGTTGCAGCCAATTGCAGAGTGAACCAGTGGATGGACGAACTCTCTCTTTTTCTCTCTGCCTCTCCTCTTTCTGTGTAACTTTCACTTTCAAATAAATAAATAAATTTTTAAAAAAATAAATAAAAGCTGCTAAGGTCACTTATTCCCAATTTAAAAAAAAATTTAAATCATTGTAAAATTCTACAACGTTTGGTACTGTCAGCAAGTGAGAAATGCTAAATACTTCAATTATCATCTGTATCACTCACTATTGATATTTTAGGAGATAGCATTTCAGATCATATTTATGCAAAAGTAGAAAGTCCCAGCTAAAGGGACAGCAAGATTAAGATGATGACTGAGACAAAGAGAGCAAGAAACACTTGTTCAGGGATGAAAAAATGTCATTCTACCGGAGAATAACAAAGTGGGTAAGAAAGCTGAAAGTGGCAGATGCAGCCTTGATTTCAGGAGGACTTGATGCAAATCTGAGGTTTCAGTAACACTTTATTACCCAAGAGGCAGTCTTCCAAGATCTCCAAACAGAGGAGAAATGAGATTACCCAGTGACAATAGAGGCAGGAACGGTAGTGAGGGACTGCTGCACCCGACTGAGTAAGTTAGGAGAGCCTGAGCTTGGACATTCCAAACCAGAGTAGAAAAGATGGGAGGCGTTCCCAAGACTGTAGAACCAGAACCAATGGGGTGTAGCCAATGTTCAGAAGAGGAGGCTGTGGAGAGGAAGTTAGAAAAGAAAGGGCCTGGCTGGCGCAGTGGCTCACTAGGCTAATCTTCCACCTGCAGCACCTGCATACTGGGTCCTAGTCCCGGTTGGAGTGCCGGTTCTGTCCCGGTTTCTCCTCTTCCAGTCCAGCTCTCTGTTGAGGCCTGGGAAGGCAGTGGAGGATGGCCCAAGTGCTTGGGCCCTGCACCCACATGGGAGACCAGGAGGAAGCACCTGGCTCCTGGCTTCGGATCAGCGCAGTGCACCTGCTGCAGCTCACCGGCCGTGGTGGCCATTTTGGGGGGTGAACCAATGGAAAAGGAAGACCTTACTTTCTCTCTCTCTCTCACTGTCTAACTCTGCCTGTCAAAAAAATAAAAGAAAGAAAGAAAAGAAAAGAAAGGGCCTGGGAAGTAGACCAGAGCAATTTGCTGTGAGAGACAGGTAAGGTAGTTACCGATGGAAGGAACCAGTGTATGGAAGACCTCTTTCCCTTTCTGTCTCTGTATCTCTCTCTGTCACTCTGCCCTTCAAATAAACAAATAAGTAAATCTTTAAAAAAAAAGTTGTTTAATGAAAAAGAGTGCATCCTACAAGCAAAGGGGGAGGGAGAGTGGGAGTGGAAGCAAAGCAGGAACAATCCATGCTCAATCTTCTCGCAGGGGCCACCACTGGCCACTTAGGGCTGAGCTTGGAGCTCGTCCTCTCTGGTCTCAAGCATCTGGTGCATGTCTTATTAGCAGAGGTCTTACCAGAGTAGTGCAGCTCTATCATACACATTAGTTGGATGGCAAAAACAGGTGGCATATGTGTGCTCTGGAAGAGCTTGAAGAATGAATGAATGAATGAACAAGCTAGTGGCCCACGGCCCATAGTCCTCCACATAAAGTTTGCATCATGAAGCTCTTGCCAGGATCACAAAGTATATTCTCATTCACAGGTCTATGATCTTTCCTACTTCAAGTAGCAGGTCTAATGGCTCTGTTATTTGTCAATTTGCTTTACAAGCATTAAGTAGATTAATGCATACATAATGGTTTTTGAAATGTGTTACCTTTGTGGGCCATGAAATACTTAACCCCACCCCCACCACATCCCACTGCCAAGAAATCATCCAGAGTAACAGCTGGGAGGAAGAAGGAAAACCTCAGTCATACTTCACCTGTACATAAATGAGACTACATTGCTGGACAGTGGAAGTAAAAGGGATTCTAAGGGGTGGGCATGGTGGCACAGGGGTTAAACCAATGTCTGTGATGGCTGCATCCCATATTGGAATACTGGTTGGAGTTCCCAGCTTCTCTGCTTCCAATCCAGCTTCCTGCCTGTACATCCTGGGAAGTAGTGGATGATGGCACCAGTGCTTGGGTTCCTGCCACCAACCTAGGGGACCTGGATGGAGTATTGGTTCCTGACTTTGGCCTGGCCCAGCCTTGGCTGTTTCAGGCATTTGGGAAGTGAGTCAGAAGATGGAAGATCTCTTTCTTTCTCCTCTCTCTCACTCTCACTCTCACTCTTGTTCTCACTCTGTCATTCAAGTAGATGAAAATAAAAAACATTTTAAAATGGATTATGATTTTTTATTAATATTTGAGAGGTAGAAAGAGAGAGAAGTCACAGCAATCCCTCATCCAGTGCTTCACCCCCCAAATGCCCACAACAGCCAGGACTGAGCCAGGGTGAAGCCAGGAGCTGGGAACTCAGTCTAGTGCTTGGGGGTGGTAGGGACCCAAGCACCAGAGCCTTCATGTGCTGCATCCCAGGTTGTGGATCAGCAAAAGGCTGGAATCGGGAACTGAGCTGGGACTCAACCTTGGCATGTCAATATGGGATGTAGGTATCCCAATCAGCATCTTAACTCCTGGGCCAAACACCTGCACCAACTGAAATTATTTTCAAAGTTTCATATACATCACACATCCTCAAATTATACAACAGATTTATTTTTAAGTGATCATCCAAATATCTTACACTGTGAAATAAGATTTCGTACTGTTTCATATTATCTTTCTCACTGTGGAGAGCAGTAGGACAGGAGGCATATCTCCCCCTCATTGAGTGTGGTTTATCCTCTACAGTATTTTCAGTTCTCCACTTATTGACCTGAAGACTTACTCTCCAAGAAGCCAAGAATACATTCCCATAGGTTGTTCCTGTGAACTTCAAAGCTTCAGTACAGTTTCACACTAAGGTTTTCTTCTAATTGGTTTACATGGGAACTAGTCAAGCACAGGTAGGCAGGAGCTGACTACTGAGAGCCAATTTGTGCTCATCTCACCCCAAATCCACACTCAATGATACCATATTTGTAACGAGAAATTGGCCATATGAGGAGTATCTACCCCATGGTAATCCTCAAGTGCTACAAACCAGGGCTTTTGTTTTCCAGCCTAACACCATACCACTCAAGGTTTTTAACTTATCCACATGAAATTAATGCAGTGTTAAGACCTACTGCAAAAAAAGGAATACACTCAATGAATTAATTTTTCAGTAGTCTTCTACATCTACATTTACATGTCAGCATCCTTACCACTTGCTGTCATGAGTATGGAATATTTTATACTCTCAATGCTCTTCCACAAAACCATAAACAAATTGTGTTTTTGAGCTGTACATTTTGCCTAGCGATTAGGACCCTGGTTAACATGGCTGCATCCCACATCAGGATGCCTGGGGTTAACTGCCAGCTCTGCTCCGAATCCAGCTTCCCGCTAATGCGCTCTCTTCTTGCAGGCAGCACTGGCGACTGAACTGAGTCCTGGGCTCCCAGCCCCAGGCTATTGTGGGCATTTGGGGAGTGCACCAGCAAACGAATACTCGCTGTCTGGGTGTGTGTCTCTCTCTTTCTATGTCACTCAAAAAAATGTTTCAAATTAAAAATGAAAACAAAGAAATAAGAGTTTCACTAAGACTTCTCAGTTTGAGTCCTGAGGGAACTTTTTGAGTGGTAATAAGTCAATCTCACTGGAAAGAACACATATGTTTAAATAAAATGTTGCCACCTAGCCAGAATAAGATAACGTAGAGGGGTGTATATTGCTATACCTTAGCATTTGTACATACAGAAAATACTTGTACTGAAATCCTCTCCATTGGAAAGAAAGCTTCCTTTCTCACAGGCTGTTGAACAATTACCACAGATCACAATTACTGCCATCACAGTTCCCTACTCTTGCGGACTGATGAAAAAAACAACACGCTAATGGTTGGTCTTTTTAACTTAATAAAGATAAGACATAAACACGTACCCATGCAAGAAGTAACAGATTCCTCTTCACCGTTCCACAATACCCTAACATGCCCACGATGATAAGGAAACAGCAAACAGCAATCATGACCGGATGAACCACAGGGAAGTAAGTCAAGATGACTGCCTCCTCCACCCTGAAGGAAGAAAAACAATCACATTATAAATAAAATATCATGAAACTGCACCTGAATCCTGCAACAGGCACAACAGTGATTCACATTAAAAATTATTTAGCTTGTCATGCCTCCAAGATAGTAACTGCAATGATATTTTCAAATTCACTGTGCTATTGTTTGTGTGGTTATTTGCTTCCTAGCTTTTTTTTATTGTTTTTCATTTGTTTAGTTCTTTATTCAAGTGGTAGCATCCCTGACCCAACTCATTTAGAATACAATATAGACACCCTCAATAAGAAGTGGATCTACCATGAGCCCTGAGGCCTTTGTCTAAGTCAATCACATGGAATCCTCTTCCGCTTCTCTGACATTTTTTTTAAGATTTATTTATTTATTTATTTGAAAGTCAGAGTTACAGACAGAGTTCTTCCATCCACTTGCTCACCCTCCAAATGGCCACAATGGTCAGGGTTGAGCCAGGACAAAGCCAGGAGTTTAATCCAGGTCTCTTCTGGTGGGTAGCAGGGGTCCAAACACTTGGACCATCTTCCACTGCTTTTCCCAGACCTTTAGCGGGGAGCTGAATTGGAAGTGGAGCAGTCAGGACTCTCACCAGCACCCACGTGGGATGCTGGCATCTCAGGAAGCAGCTTTACCTGCTGTGCCACAACACAGGCCCCTCGTCTCTGATTTTTGATCTCACATGCAGCATGGTTCTTCTTCCTGACCACTGACTGTCCCTCAAGATGTGAAAGATGCAATGGGAAACTGATCCACATTCAAAGAAATACGAAGGCAGAAACATGATTTTTTTCTAAGACATTATGCAAAACTTATTAACCAGGACCATTAATAATAATGGTATCAAAACTTAACCACTATTGGGGCCAGCGCTATGGTGCAGTGGGTTAACATCTTGGCCTGAAGCACCGGTATCCCATATGCATGCCGGTTTAAGACCCGGCTACCCCACTTCCGATCCAGCTCTCTGCTATGGCCTGGGAAAGCAATGTAAGATGGCTCAAGGTTGGGCCCCTGCACCCGTGTGGGAGACCCAGAAGAAGCTCCTGGCCCCTGCTTTGGATAAGCGCAGCTCCAGCCATTGTGGCCAATTGGGGAGTGAACCAACAGATGGAAGACCTCTCTTTCTCTGCCTCTCCTTCTCTCTCTGTGTAACTGACTTTCAAATAAATAAATAAATCTTTAAAATAACTTAACTACTATTAAGTGTTTACTAAATTCCATTGTGTCAAGGACAAAAGTGTATCTCATTTAATCTTAACACAGTTCTGAGCGTTATTACATGTGGATATTACAACCCACATCCAGAGATGAAGAAATTGATTACTTTATCCCTTGTGATATTAGGGAGTAAACCCTTGAAATATGAGAAGTAAACGGCAGTGTGAGATTTAATTTTCATTAGCCCAAGAATACGACAGATGAGGTTAACAGTTTTTTTAAAAATGACTTTTATTTCTTCTTACTTATTTGAAAGGCAGAGAGGAGGCCTGCGCCACGGCTCACTTGGCTAATTCTCCGCCTGCGGCGCAGGCACCCCAAAAATGTTCCTATGAACCCTGGATCCCTGACAGGACCAGGAGCACACCTCAGTACGGGGCTGGAGCATGCAAGCGTCTGCAACAAAGGTTGCCATGCACAGGGAAAGTTCTCCCAGCAGACTGTGGAACAGCGCCACCATACACACAGCAGAGGGCAAAGTTACTTAAAAGCCAGCATTTGAGGAAACCTGACAAAGGGATTTGATGAATCACTACAAAGCCTACCTTGTTTCTGCAGTTAAAGTCAGAACATTATTCAGGTAGTCTCTCATCCAAGCAGAAACGGCCAGCACACTGATGGACATCAACTTGGAAGAAACAAACACACACTGATTACCATGGGTTTACACAACATTCATCACAAGATTCATGATCTTAGATGGAGGATTTATGTTAAGTGGTCTTCCTATTTCTCCTGCTTCCCATTTGATATCCATTGTAATTTACTATTACTATAAGTATCTGCCATTCCATTTTGAAATCTTATCCTAGCCACTAGGATACAGTAAGGAGAACTTCTAAATGGTTGATTTCAGGTTCTGGATAGAAATTACGCAAGATGTGGAGACTACAGAACAACCAAGCTGTCAAATGCGTAAGATAAACCTAAAACACAGTCATATTTAAGAGCTAGGAAGCACGTAAATACTACTACTGAGCAACTAAAGAGTGTGCAAAAAGCCAAAAGAGCACCCTTGAAAGGGCTTCTGTGAGCTAAAATTCAAAAAATGTGTACATTAAAATAGTAGTAATAATTGTAATTGATTCAAGGGTTTAAAATCCACCATTCCTATTATCCTGCTCACTCACTCTCTCTCTCTCTCTCTCTGCCTTTCAAATAAAAACAAACAAATAAATAAGCTTGACAGGAAAGAACCAAAGGCTTACTGAGAGCTTTCACAGAAGACTTCTGCTGACACATCAGAAAGCACATTGGAACACACCCTTTTGACAGCCCTGTCTGAAATAATGGGTCTCTGGGGCAAGCTCCTCAATGGCAGCCAAATTTACCAGGTCAGAGGTTCTCAACCCTGTCTGTACATTAGAATCTCCTAAGACTCAACAAATTGCTGAGCTAAGACCCACTGTGGACCAAGTCTTGGGAGTGGGGTCTGGGCACAGAACTTTGTATCTGCTCCATAGATGTTCTAACTTGCAGGCAGGGCTGAGAGCATTGCCTCACAGGGAAAGTGGATGGGATTTTTTTTGAATGGGATTTTTAGGATAGGATCCACAATACCAGCCCCCCACAGATCATTCTTCATTCACAGAGACCCCACTAGACGTGACAGGTCTCCCAATGGGATGCTATCTGAAGTGCACAGAAATCCTTACGAAGTAGTTTTACTAAAAAGTCAAACTGGAATCCAGTGAAGCCTCCAACTGTATCTCTCAGTGTTGGGGAAATACACGGGATAGAGTTAATCGTGCAAAAAGTCACCTTGGGAAAGCAATCAGTAAAATCAAGAATACAAGAAATTTGGTGCAACTAATAATCTGTTTTCTTCAATTAAAAAAAAGAGAGAGAGAAGTGACAAAAAAAAAGAGATAAGGGAAAACTGTTACTAATTAAAGGAGATTTAAGAGATTGCTCAGTGCAAGAAGTTGACCTAGTTTGGATCTGGATTCAAACAAATCAACCACAAAAAACATGTGACAACTGGGGAGATTTTAACATTGATCTGAAAATATTAAGAAATTATTTTATTATTATGTTAGGTATGAAAATGGATTGTTTACTTTTAAAGGACCCTTATCTTCCGAGATATATTGTGAAGTAATCACAAATGAAATATAATGATAAATTGGATGTGGTTTAATAAATAATCCTGAGTGATAAGAGTTTCATGAGAAGAGACTGAGGGCGGATATGTTGATCATGTGAAGATTGAGTAATGGATAATCAGAGATTAATCATAGTGTACTTCCTACTTTGATATGTGTTATTTTTTTCCAGAATTCAAAAACTTTGTTTAAAAAACAAAGTTTCCTGAGAAGTTCTTTGAAAAGCTACATGTTAATCCCTAAATTATGAGGGTCTTTCCAAAATGTGCCTTATATGAGGATACTTCAAAAAGTATGTGGAAATAGAATTGAAAAAAATGAGTTTATTTTGGTTCATAAAATGTTGAGATCCATGCATAACCAAGGTCTTCAAAAAATTCATGAAAAACGTGTATTAAGAGACACCTACACATGGATTCCAAGAAATTTTTGCACCAAAATAAACACTTTTTAATTCATTTTTTTATGAACCTTTCAAAGTATCCTCACACTTAGGTCCTTAAGCATAGTATAGAGAAATTGAAGTTGATGTGATTTTTAATATATTTATTTATCTGATAGGCAGAGACAAACAAACAACAAGTCCCATCTGCTGCCCACAACAGCCAGGGCTGGGCAAGCCGAAGCTGGAAGCAGAGAACTCATTGTGTGTCTCCTCCACGTGTGGCAGGAACCCATCCACTTAAGCCGTCACTGCTGCCTTCCAGCATGTGCATTAAAAGGAAGGTGGAATCTGGAGCAAGTCCCAACTCAAACCCCGGCATTCCAATATGGGGTGCAAGGGTCCCAACCAGCATCTGAACTGCTATACCAAGTGCCTACCCCTTAATCTGACTTTTATAATATCTGGCATCTGAATGAACAATTAACATTATGTGCTGCAGATTTAGCTTTAAATGCTTCAAAACCATATATGTAAATATCTACATAAATGCTCTCCTTTACAATGAATTTCTGATAGGAATGGATCTGTGCAGTAGCCATAAATCATGCTTTCTGGATAAGGCTTCTAAAGTCAGCAGATCCTGCAGAGCTCTATGGTCTCCCAAGCAGTGAAGAAAGAAAGGTGGGCTGCTGGGACAACCAGTGAGTGGATTCATAGTGCCATCCTTCACTTAGATATTTACACAGCTATTGCTGTGTGCCTTATCACTGCGCTAGATTCAGATACTCACAATGAACAAAAGAAACAAGATCCTAACCCTTTACTAAGTTTATTTATTTACTTCTACTTAACTGAAAGAGAGAGAGAGAGAGGCCGGCAATGTGGAGAAGCAGGTAAAGCTTCCTCCTGTAATGATGGGGGCTGCTTCCAGTACTGGCTGCTCCACTTCTGAGCCAGCTCCCTGGTACTGTGCTTGGGAAAGCAGCAGAGTGTGGGCCAAGTGCTTGGGCCCCTGCACCCACTTGGGAGACCTGGATGAAGCTCCTGGCTCCTGGCTCCAGCCCAGCCCAGCCTAGCCCTAGCCATTGCAGCCATTTGAGGGAATGAAGAATGAACCATAGGATGGAAGACTCCCCCCCCCCCAACTCTGTGAGTGTGTGTGTGTGTGTGTGCGTGTGTGTGTCTCCCTCTCTGTACAACTTTGCCTTTCAAGTAAATCAATAAATATTTAAAAAGGGAGAGGGAGATTGAAATTTCCCTTCTACTGTTTCATTCGCCAAGTGCCCACAACAGCTGGGACAGGTTGAAGCCAGCACCCAGTGTGTGTCAGGGACCCAAGTACTTGAGCCATCATTTGCTGCCTCCCAGGGTGTACCTATGCAGGAAGCTGGATCAGAAGCAAAGGCAGGACTTGATCCCTTGCACTTCAGTAAAGGATAGGGCATCCCAAGCAACAACTTAATCTGCTGCACCACAACACCCGTTTCCAAAACTCCAGTGACTCTGGAGCCTCTTGTGGAGTACAGGGAATGGCTACACACACAAATTAATCTCAGGCTGTAAAACGTGCCAAGAAGCACAGAGAAGGGACCTGTTTGCTGATCTCACAGATGCTGAGAGACAGCACTGGGATCCAAATCCAGACCATTGGGCTTCAGAGCTCGCGGCTTCGCCACTGCCCACCTCCTAAGTTCAGAAACGAGCAGCACAGGTTTCAGAGTCTGAGGACACTGAGGAGCCTGCACAGCTTGTAGCGGGTGACGTGGCAAGCAGGCTTGGGCTCAACGTGTGAACCACAGTCTTCGGCAAGTGGCACTCAAGGATTCCTAACCTGTAACTAGAACTGTATTTCAACATAACTAAATTCCTTTGTAACCAACACATTTTATTTTGCTTACAAAAACACACTTACTCTGAGAATGGATCTGTAGCCTAGGGAGTCAAAGGCCCAAGATGGGTTAAGAACACTGGGACCACAGTTCCTAGGAGAATCAGGCCAGTTACCATTATCTTCATTCCTGTTGGGAATGAAGAACAGACTGCAGACTTGCAAAAGCTACCAAAGGGTGGTTCAGCCACCACATCTGAGCCACATTCCTAGCTTCAGTAAACCTGATACTTTAACACCTGCTCTGTGTGCACACACTGAACACCTTGTCCTGGAGAATCTGATAACACATCTGAGGACCTTGCCGGGGCCTCTACTTTCCTCATTGTCTGGGCCATTTTCAAGAGGAGCTACTCCCCAGGGTGTAGCTTTCCAACACAAACCAGGCAATCCAGGGCCCACTCACCCAAGCACATCTCTTAAGGGGTTCTCACATGCAGGTTACCATTCACCTGCCTTAATTACCCAGGGCCAATTATTCAAACTGATGAATTCTAAAGCTGTTTACCCTGCCCCACTCATCCCTTCCCACAGAAATCGTAATAAATGGGCTCTGGCTCTGCCTTGTGATGGACCCCAGTGCTTGCTTTCTTAGCAAGCTCCCCGCCCCCACCCCAGCATCACATGCACCCTCTCTCTTGCAGTCTGCAGCTACAACAAACCCTCTTTACAACGGGAGTTATCTCCTGATCCATTGGCTTTAGCATACCTAATTAATAGGAGAATCTATTAAAAGTCGCAGGACTAGGACCACAGGCTCCTTGATCGAATCTGAGGTCATGTGTTCTTCCTCTACTTAGCTATATGTGGGCCTTTAAATACCTTGCAAGTGTCACAGGAGCAGAAAAGTCGATTAACATTCTATGCGATTTCCTTATCGTGAATTCCTTTGCAATTATAAACAACTCTCTTCTCTCCTTATCATTTTTCAAACTAATGACTGCTGTTGGTTTTTCCAACCTCAAATTTCTTCCAGACTGTCTAGCCGGTTTGCAATATCATAGCTCTGAGTCAAGTGTCAATAAATTATCTGACTTTTTTCATTGCATGTAATTTATTATCAATGGTTGACATAATATTCAGTTCTTCCATACAAAACAAACCAAAAAAAGGTCTGTATTTCTTTTAAATGCTATAACCTATGATATTTGCTGCATGATAGGATGACAGAAGCCTGGGCTCTACAGTCATTCTTCCATTCAAAAATATGTATTGATCACCTGCTGTTTGCCAGGTACTCTACTATGTGCTGGAAATACACTGGTGATCAGCAACAGACACTAACCCTAGTGATGCATTTAACCTGAAAAAGACACACATTAATCAACTCATCCAAAATACAAGTATGTAAACTGCAAACTGTAACAAGCACCAAAAAGAAATATTGCAAATTGGTACAAGAATTCCTTTTGGAGTGCCTAATCTATTTTACAAGGTAAGAGGAACATCTCCAGGATAGTTCAGATCTGAAAGATAATTATGAAGTTAATTAGGAAAAGAGGTGTTGAGAATATCCTGGTCAGAAAGAACAGCAAAGGCCTCAGAGCGGGAGACAGCATATGCTCAAGGACAGGTGGTGAGAATGGACCAGCAGCAGGGGTCAGGCACACAGAATCTTAGCAGCCATCTTAAGTATATGGTCTTGTCTTTACTAACAATGGGAAGCTGCTGGATTTGGAGTTCCACTTAGGAATTCCATCCTGACTTCTTTTTTACTATACGACTTTGGGCAGGCCATTTACTCATTCTTAAGTCTCAGTTTTCTCACTGATAAAATGTTAGAAAAACAACTCTTAAGACATAGATAATTTATATGGAAAAAAAAAAAAACTGTGGGACCCTCCTAAACATATTTCCTATTATTTTTGTAAGTCACTTCAGATCAAAGGCCTTTCTCTTAATCTCCTTCGGTCAGTTCAAGGGAGCAGACTCCTCCTAAGTCAGTTCCGAAATGGAATCTTCAGATACTTGGAGGTTTACCAACTGCATAAGAGAGGAAGCTGTAGGACACAGCTACTGCCTGGATGCCCGTGGCCATCCTCTATTTTGGCATGTCTAAAACTGAACTAGTCTTATTGCTCTTAAAGCCCCTGGGTCACTCCCACTGTTAGCAAATGGTATAATCAACCCTTCAATCACGTAAGCTGGCAACTGGGCAGAGAGCCCAAGCCTCTCCCTCTTCCTCAGCCCCATAGCTAATTAGTTCCAAGTCCTTCAGATTGTTCCTGCAAGGCGTCTGCTGAATTCCTCCCCCTTTCCTGCCTCATTCAGGCCCTAGTTCTAGCTAGCTCAGGCCTTCATCCTCTCTTGCCAGGCGACTACAATCATCTTACAACAAAATTCCCACTTCCAATCCAGCCTCCAGCTACCAATGTAGAACACAGATCAAGGACTTCAGCTTACGGCTCTTCTTTATGGCTCTTTCCCAACTCCTTCCTGAAGAACAGTTTAAACTCTTGAGCAGGACACATAGAGCCCTCCACAACCACCCTTTAACCTAGCTCTTCATTTCCATTCCTGTTGGCCCCCTCCTAAGTTCAGACAACAACAAAACTGCAATTCTCTGAAACACAGCAGGCAGACCTCCCAAGGCCTCTGTCTTTGCTCATGCAGTTCCCTCTGCTGGGGATGCCATCCTACCCCTGACTGCCTATGCACATGAACAGAACAATCTCTCTTTCTCCTTCAAGGTCAGTTCAGACTGAGAGTAAAGATGTTTTCCTGGACCCCTCCTTGCCTGAACATCTTCTCCCCTCAAGGTTCTTTGTACAGACCTCATAGAGCAGTCACTTTCTCATTTCCTATTTTTGACCCACCCATGTCACTCCAGCAGAAGGAACAGACCATGGCTTAGCTCCCCAACACACAGCAGGACAGCAGGCTTAGCACTGGGGCACAGTATATGTTAAGTGAATAAATGAGAAAATCATTAAAGGGAGGTAGTTTCATCTTGCAGGATAAGCTAACCACTACAGATCTTTAAAATAATTATGACATGCTTTAACAAGAACTGAATTTTCTGTCACTGGAAGTTGCCCAGTAGACAGATTCTTGCTGAAATACAATGTCAAAGTTTATATACGTTAGAACCTTCTTAGACCCTCAAGGTCCCTTAAACTACATATGTTGCATTCTACCTTATGCCACCATTTTTGTTTTCCCCTACGAGAGTATACCCAAGTACTGCAACTGTACAAATAACATTAGTCAAAAAATAATACCAACACAAATCCTAATCCTATTTTTAAAAAAAAGATTTATCGATTTATTTTCTGGAAGAACAATGGAGACAGAAAAAGTGAGACAGAGAGAGAGATTTTCCATCCAATGGTTCACCCCCAAAATGTCTACGATAACCAGGGCTAGGCCAGGCTGAAGCTGGGTCACCCATTTGGGTGATAGGAACCCAAGTAGTCAGGCTATCATCAGATGCCTCCCAGATGGAGTAGCAGGAAACTGGATTGGAAGTGGAGGCAGGATTCATCTCAGGCACTTCGATCTGGGATGCAGGTATCCTAAGCAGCAGCTTATTAACCTGCTGCACCACAATGCCTTTCCCTAAATTCTCATCCCACAGTAAGCAGGAAGCTCTGAGAATAAATATCTTTTACTAGGCATTAATTCCAGCCATGTCATATGTCTGAGAACAGTTTTACCCTCAAGGAGTGATTTTACTCACTGGAGTTAAGAAAACAATAGCAATAATAGTAAATACAGTGCATGCCTACAGAAAGACACTAAATTGAGACTAGGGCACCTCAATGCTACTTCTGATGTTATTAAATCTAAGAGCATGATTTATATGACCAACTCAAGACTCCTTACTAATAATGCTATTTTGGCTAATTTTCCAAGTAATGTATGCAAATAATTTTTCAGTTATCACTTATGATAACTAAATTGTTGGGAACAGCATAATTCTTACATATAACTAGGCTTATGGTCCTTTATATTTTCTCTCATCCAAGTACTAACCAGGTCCAACCTCACTTAGCTTCTGAGATCAGACAATATCATGCGCATTCAGAGTGTATTCTCTCTAATATTGCAAAACTATTTGAAGCTCAAGTATTTATAATGCACATAAATATTACCTTATAGAAATACATTTAATATATTACTTAGCAGGACATTTACCACATTCTGTCTTGCCAATGCTTAGAAAATTCTAGCTCTCAATAAATACTGAGAATATGAAACTTGTTGTCTTGGGGACATGGTTCAATTTCATTTAAATCTAATTATAGAAAAATAAGTCTTGAATTGAGTTGTTCTCTAAATCAGAACTGTAAGTGCATGCACATTCCCTAAATTTATTATGAGCTGCATACCTATAGTTTCCACAAAATAGTAAGTTCACAGCCAAAAACACAGTCTTTCAAATCCTCTGACTGTTTGCCATATGTAATATATTGTCTCACATGAGATGACAGTGATAGAATTTCTGTGCAAGGATGACAGATGTCTAACATCCACCTACCTGAACTTTTCATTGTATGTTAAACCTGTTAGCAAAGAGCAGAATGCCCGAGAGCAATCTGGACCCCGGTTTTAGCTCTGCCTCTACAAAGGAAACTTGAACAAGTAACTCAAGCTTTCAGAACCTCTGCTTGATTATTTTGCAAGCAGAGAAATTGGATTAGGAGCTTTCCTTTAAAAAAAAAAGATAAAAATGTTTATTGATTGAAAGGTAAATGTAGACCAATTGTTGACGATTAGGAGACTGGCGGCACAACCTAAGTACTGCCTGGTAACAGGTCTGTTTCCTGTTCCCCAGGCCTGACCCCCTCGGCTCTTTTGTCAGTTCATGCCTTTCCAGCTTCCCATGTACTCTGCAGAAGACAGCAATCAGGTGGCACTGTTTGCCAGTGCTGGGAAAGAACAGACCCAGTAAAAGTTGGCTGAAATAAAGGCCAGAGATCACAGTAGGCTATCATTTCAGCATGAACATCTATTAATTAAAGTTAAATCCATCAGCAGCACCCTGAAGCTAGTCTGGTAGTTTTTATAGATAACCATGTCTCCCTGTACACACGGTGATTATACATTCTGCTCTAGCCAGGACAGAACCATTTGAAGGCTCTGTTGTTCTGTTATAACTAGTGGAGACATCTCCTCATTTCATTTTCAAAATCACCCTGGTTTCCATAGCAAAATATGTGGTCACTCTAAAGGCACGGCAGGTTAAAGAGCAGTAAAATGACTTGCTCTGCGTGAATTTCTGGGCAGTCCAACTGCAGCAAACTTCACTTCCACAGTCCCCCAGCCTGGATTACTCCCTGAGTGGAGTCAGATGCTCCAGTCTTTGGAAGGATGAGCTCAGACGAATTTGCCATGTATGTCTGCAAAAGCCTTCCTTAAGAAGCATGCAATGGCTCAAGTCTGCCCAACTGAGCCATAAATGTATAAAAGTTTCAGCTTTGCCCTGAGACGAAAGGCATTTTTCATGGGGAAAGTTTATGTTAAAAGAGCATAACTACGCGTTGGAGGGCTCTGCACTGCTCTCTAGGAAGAGTTAAAGAAAACATGAATGCCATTCATAGTATAAAGTTGGAGGCACCCATTTAAAAAGTGGTATTTTAATGGAACTATATAAATGTCCTGTGAATGCAACCTTCCACCTGCCAAGAATAACTTCAGGGTCTGCATGAGACAAATACCTGAGTAAGGTCCCCTACAGAGGAAAGCCAAGAAACAGAAAATTGAGACCCTTTTGTTCCCCCTACCTCACCTACAAGTATATCCCAAAAACATGAACTAGATTTCTTGCGCACTTTCTTGAGCTTTCTTTCATAAGTTTCTCTCCATATTTTATCAGGATAGATTATCCTCACTGCTGCTATCTTTAGTAATGGTAAGTAAAAAACAGCAGTTCTTCTCTAATGGTAAGAAATGAAGTTTAAAACTACAGATGGGAATGGGTGTTTGGCACAGTAGTTGAGATATCACTTGGGATGCCCACATCCCATACTGGAGAGCTTGGTTTCAAAACTTAGCTTCACTTCTGATGCCAGCTTCCTACTAACGCACACTGTGCAAGGCAGCCGATGATGATTTCACTCCTTGGGTCCCTGACACCCACAAGGGAGATGGAAATTGAATTTCAGGCTCCCAGTTGGGACCTGCCCAGCACTGGTGGTAACAGGCATTGGGGGAGTCAATCTGTGCATGGAAGCTCTCTCTCTGTCTCCCTGTCTCTGGGTATGTGTGTCTGCCTTTCAAGTGAAATGAAAATAAATAAATATATCTTTTACAAATTCTACTACTTACTACTAGTTTTTAAAAAGACAAAGATGGGATATTATATGTTTGGAAATTTATAAACACATTTGATAAATGTTAAATGCTCACAATCTTTGGGAATTTTCAAAGAGAATTATAATTATCCATATTTGTAATAGCAGAAAACTGCCATCTAAATGAACAGCAAATATTGGTTGCATAAGGCTACAGAAGTCATCTTTAAAGTGGTAGAAAGGAGGTCAGTGCTGTGGGGTAGCAGGTTAAGCCTCCACCTGCAGTGCTGGCATCCCATGTAGGCATCAGTTCAAACCCCAGCCGTTCCACTTCCAATCTGTCTCCCTACTAATGTACCTAGGAAAGCAGCAGAGGATGGCCCAAACCCCCGGGCCCTGCACCCACATGGGAGACCTGAAGAAGCTCCTGGCTTCAGCCTGGCCCAGCCCCAGCTATTGCAGCCATTTGGGAAATGAACCAGCGGATAGAAGACTTCCTCTCCCCTGCCCTCCCTCTCCCCCTTCTCTCCCTGCCTTCCCTCCCTCCTTCTCTCTCTGTATCTCTGCCTTTCAAACAAATAAATCTTAAAAAAATCTAGTAAAAGTGTGATAAACGGTAAGTAAAGGAAACCCATGTTCTTTCTCTTGGGAAGGGTGAGCATTTAACCTTGATTTAAGCTGTTGGTTAAGGCACCTGCATCCCATCTCAGAGTTCCTGGGTTTGAATCCTGGCTCCAGCTTGGGATTACAGTTTCCTCCTAATGCAGACCCTGGCAGTGAGTGGTGATGGTAAAAGTAATTGGGTTCCTGCCAGCCACATGGGAGTCCTGGATTAAGTTCCTGGCTCCAATCCTGGCCTAGCCATAGTCATTGTGGAAATTTGGGGAATGAACCAGCAGATGAGAACATGGTCTTTTACTCGTCCTCTGACTTCCTCTCAAATAAATAATTAATTGAAAAGACAGCTTGTGGGAAAGTTTACCCACCTGCACTGTGTTCCATGTGCCCCTCGCTTTACAGACCCACAACACCCACGACAAACTAAAAGGCCCAATAGCTGTCTGCCAGCCCCAGTACCACTGTTCCATGACCACACATCCTCGGAACATGGAAGAGACATTTAAAAGACGGCAAATCAGTTGACTGAATCCATAGCAATGAAGAGAATGCAGAATGCTTGTGATCATGCAGGTGCTATGGATTGTTTCCTCTTAGATATTATCCATGTCTCACCCTTGAAAAATGCTCAAGATGAATTTTTATCCTTACATGAATTTGATTTTTGACTCCTAATACTGCAAAACAAAACTGTATAGGCTATCCAGTGTTTCCACAGTTGAGATATTCCCTAAACTCCTAAAGAGTTAGAGAAGGTAGCAACATACTAGAAGTAGGCAAAAATAAGTCTATTGAAAATGCAGACTGAAGAGTACAAGACCACAGCTTTGGACGCAGCAGGAATGAGGACAGATTTCTAAATCTTGCAAACTACTGTGAGGGGGCAAGCCCCCTCTCCAGCGCTCACCACTGGGTTGCTCTACTTTCAACTTCCACCAGAACTAAAAGCCCTGTCTAAAACCTTGCTCCGCGGGGGATGGTCCCTGGCCCCTGGCCCCTGGCCCCTGGCCCCTGGCCCCTGGCCGGCAGCAGCAGCATCCCAAAGATGCCTGCTAGAGATGCAGGCTCTTGGGCCTGGCTCACACCACGCTGAGATGCCCAGGTAATTCACCATCACACTGAGGTTTGAGCACCCTGCTCTGGTGGACTTGGAATGAGCAGGTGGACAGCTAATCCCTTCCTACTAAGGATGTTTACTTGGCTTCTTCACTGCAAATAAATCCTCCACTGTTCCAGTAGGGTAACTTCTACTGCACTTGGATAAGAAACAAAGCTGGACTCTGAATTCCCGTTCTGCTACTGACTAGTGAGTTTCTCAACTTAGCTGAGTACCAGTTTCTTTCCCTAAAAATAAACAAATAAATAAATAGGAAAGAAAATTATTTTGCAGGGCTGTTAGAATAAGACAAGAGGATAATGTAAGGGGGCCCGGGAATGTGCCCCGCAGAGAGCTGAAACCAGCTTTTGAGGTGGTGATGAAATAGGCAATCAATAAATCCTGCTCTAATATTGAAAGAATAATGCCAGTTCTCTAAAAGTTAGCATATACTGGCCGGCGCTGAGGCTCAATAGGCTAATCCTCCACCTGCAGCGCCTGCACACCGAGTTCTAGTTCCAGTCGGGGCACCAGATTCTGTCCCTGTTGCTCCTCTTCCAGGCCAGCTCTCTGCTGTGGCCCAGGAGGGCAGTGGAGGATGGGCCAAGTGCTTGGGCCCTGCACCCACATGGGAGACCATGAGAAGCACCTGGCTCCTGGCTTCCGATCAGCGCGGTGCGCCGGCCGCAGCACGCCGGCCACAGCGGCCATTGCGGGGTGAACCAACAGAAACAGGAAGACCTTTCTCTCTCTCTCTCTCTCTCTCTCACTGTCCACTCTGCCTGTCAAAAAAAAAATTATATAAAAGTTTATATATAAAAGTTAGCATATATATTTCATGGGATTTTAACAAAAGTCCTAATAGATATTTTTAATTAGATAAAATAATCTGAAAGTCCATATGGAAATAGAAACTTTTACCAAGAAACACAAGTGCTTTATAAGAAAATAAGACTATAAAAGAATATATAATCATCTATAGAAAAATTACATGAAAAAGGATAGATGGGGGCTGGCACAGTCTCACTGGTTAAGTCACCACTTGGAAGTTCTTCATCCCATAACAGAGTGCCTGGGTTTAAGTCCCAACTCCACTTCTGCTACCAGCTTCCCACCAACAGGCATCTTGGGAGGCAGTGGTCATGGGTCAAATAGTTAGATTCCTGCCACCCAAGTGAGAGACCTGGATTGAATCCCCAAAGTCTGGTTACAGACTGGCCCAGCGGGTTTTGCAGGCATTTGGGGAGCAGACAGAAGATCTCTCTATGTCTGTTAATCTCTCTCTCTCTTCTTTCAAATAATTTTTTAAAATTTATTTATTTAAAAGGCAGTTACGGGGGAAGGAGGAAAGAGAGAGAGATATCTTCTATGCACTGGTTTACTTCCCAAATAGCAGCAACGGCCAGGGTTAGGCCAAGCTTTAGCCAGGGGCCAGGAGTTTCATCCAGATCTCCAACTTGGGTGACAGAGGCCCAAGCACTTGGGCCATCCTCCACTGTCTTCCCAGGCACATTAGCAGGAAGCTGGATCAGAAGTGGAGCAGCCAGGACTTGAACCAGTGCCCACATGGGATGCTGGCATCATAGGTAGCAGCTTAACTTGCTATGCCACGGTGCTGGCTCCAGCAAATAAAAATTTTTAAAAAGGATATATGAGAGCTGACACTGTGGTGTAGCAGGTTAAATCCGTGGCCTGCAGCATTGGCATCCAATATGGTCACTAATTCCAGTACCAGAGCCATTTCTGATCCAGCTCCCTGCTAATGCAGCTGGGAAAGCACCAGAGAATGGTTCAAGTGCTTGGGCCCCTGCACCCATGTGGGAGACCCAGCATAAGCTCCTAGCTCTGACTGGGTCCATCCCTGGTCATTGCGGCCATTTCGGGAGTGAAGCAGTGGATGGAAGACCTCCCTCTCTCTGTCTCTACCTTGTCTGTAACTCTGCCTTTCAAATAAATAAAATATATCTTTAAAAAATAAAAGGATATGTGAATATTTGTTTTAACTATTGCGTAGCAACAGATAACATAAATTAAATCAATAAACAACAGAATAAACCTACATGAAAACTAAGAAATAATTAACTAATATGAAATATGAATTGAAACATGTGGAACAAAAATATAAAATGATGCTCCCATTCACTGCTTCGGGGAGAGTATAGAAAAAAGTAACAGTAAGATAACACCTTAAGTTTTTCAGATTGGCAAAAATTAAAAAGTGCCATAATGCCAATCAGATGAGAGCAAACACTTTTAGTCAAGCAATGGAGTATAATGGTAGTTTTATTTCTAGGGGACAAATTCCCAGGACAAGGTCCAGTCAAATAAATCACTGTAATTGTAGCAGCACTAATCCTATCAATAACAACTACCACCTCCTCCACTCCATCTTCAATTAGTAGTCATTGGAGCAACGACAACCACAAATACTACTTCACACGGACAGCAGTTTTGTGCCACTGTCCTACATGCTTTACGGATATTAGCTCTAATCCTCGCAACTCTAAAAAATAGAAACGATTATTCCCACTGTACAAAATAGGAGATACTGAAAGTGCCTTGCAAACACAGACGTACTCCATTAGCTATTTTGTATGTTAGCTTTATATGATACCAAATTATTTTGTTTTGCTGATGAAATTGTGTTTCAACATAACAAAGACACTCCAATGGCTCAAATTCAGCAGAAACACAATTTAACAACAATGAAAAATCATGAATGTCCATGATACGAATGGGTACATGTGGGCAGATACGAGCAAATATATCTTTGCGTGAAACAACTTAAAATACATGGGGATGCACACTAGGTGGTTAACCTGGATGACCACACTGGAGAGGAGGTGATACTGGGAGAAGAGGAGGGTTGGAGGAAAAAGAAAGCAAGCCAGATAAAATCAAAACACACAAAGTTAGAAAATTGTAGTACAGCAGAACAGCAGAGACATAACAGCTTGCATTCTCTGTGGAATGAAACTCTTGGAAGAGTTTAAGGTTTAGGAGTTCTTAAGCAAATTACATTTTTCAGGAAAGCAATAATCTTGTTAAATGATTTGGAGTTTTTCCCCCTCACAGAATAATCATCGTTAAGGAAGTTTTCAGGGGCAGGCCTTGGGAGGCAGCGGTAAAGCCAACACCAGGGAAGGCTGCATCCCATAGCCAAGGGTCTGGGATCAACTGCTGTCTCTGCTTCTCACCCAGCTTCTTCCTAATGCACCTGCATGCTGCAGGTGATGACCCCGGTACCAGGGTTCCTGCCCCCTTGTGCGAGACCAGGATGGGGTTTCTGGATCCTGGCACTGGCCTGGCTACCTCAGGCATCCGGGAAGTGAAGTACTGTATGAAAGATCTCCCCGCTTCTCACTCTGCCTTGCAAGTAGATAAAGAAATCTTTCAAACAAACAAACAAACAAACAAAGGTTTTCAGAGCTTTATTCTTTACTGAACAACAACAAAAAAACTTAGTAATTCCAAAGTTAAAAATTAAGGCTACACGTTAAAGGCACTGTCTAGGAGAAGGAAGGCTAAGGGTGCTCCTGGAATCACCACCACTGGACTATCTGACCTTTGGCAAGTCATCTAACCCTCACTTATTTCCTCATTCACAAGGGAAGGAAGTTCAGCAAGGCCATTTCTAAAGTTCTTTTTAGTAACAGAACGTGATGATTTTTTAATTAAAAAGGCCTAAGGTAGAAACGTAAGAAGCTATTAAATACGAGTGAAGCTATTAAATACGTAAGAAACTATTAAATATACTTTAAGAAAAAAAGTTCAAAATCTTAATACCTTATAGATAAGTAATGTAGTGATCCAGTTTAAAATGTACCTTTTAAGAATTAAAAACTACAATAAGATCAATTAGCGATTTTACATTTATACATGGTGAATTTACTCAATGTTTTAATTTTCACGTTGAGAGAAAAATGCTGTCATGTTAGATGTAGTCCAGATTATTTGCTCAAAGAAGGTTTGTCACCTTAAAATGGTATCATCCTCAGTCAATCAACCAAAAGGTCATCCTCTGGAGGCCACATGCAAGAGCCCATGAAGAAAACACTGGTCAATGCCAGTCAGGCAGCACTCCTCCCCTCAAAAAGGTTCCATATTAACCTTTCTAACAGAAAATTCTAGAATCTCAGAAATAGCAAAAAAAAAAAAAAAAAGTACCTACATAAGTATGGCAGCCTACTGAAGCAGTTAGTTTTAATTTTTACATTTTCCTTTGTTACATAAATACTAATGATTATTAATAACACTTTATGAATGCCTGAGCATAAGGCATTAAAAAGTTGGTAACCCATAGGGCATAAAGATTTCCATGAGCTTCTTAAATTTTATGTATTTTATTCCCTTAAATAGTCATGGGATTTTCCAAAAGTATACACAAAATTCCTTACACTTCACCAACTTAAAAACAGCTACACGAAAGCCACTTTTCAGAACTTATGGGATCCCCTAGAAAACTCTACCTACTCTTTTGATAGGATCCCTAGGTATGAATCTTTACCAAGAAACAATATTAAGAGTGCTAGTCCCAACCAAACTTCATAGGCTAGGGTGACAAGGAGAAACAATGTATGGCTTGCACAGTTATCTGAAAGTCCTGCAAACAAGCGGTTCCCTAAGTAGTATGTCATAATTTTCTTATCGACGGGTACAAGCACGTGTATTTATTTATATCCCTAGATTAACTTCACGTCTAATTTTACTGCCACTAGTATCCAGGGGTGGATTTCTTTTTTCTAATTACTAATGTAGCTCGAGTTAGATCAAAGGCATTTCAAGAAGGTCAAATTTTGCTTCTTGTAAAAATAGAGGGTGTGAGCCCATGTAATTAAATAATGCTTGGCCATGCCCTCTGGCGATTATCTGGTGGCTTCAGGAAACCCGGTCCAGCCGTCCCCACCTGTTGGCGCCGTGGAACTGTTTGACTTACCCAGAAAAG
Organism: Sylvilagus floridanus; assembly: GCA_949820135.1. Lineage (NCBI taxonomy): Eukaryota > Metazoa > Chordata > Mammalia > Lagomorpha > Leporidae > Sylvilagus > Sylvilagus floridanus. The sequence goes on along the minus strand of OX463236.1, from coordinate 26,686,075 downwards.
CAGATTGAGGGCATAGAGCAGGCAGCGCAGGCACTTCACGGAGTCTTCTCTGGCCATTGTGAGCCCCGCGAGGGAGAAGCCCCATCCTTTCACCACATCCTATCCTCGCCGGCCAAAAAGGAGCGATCTGTCGGGCGCCGGGGAGAACAGGGCACTTGTCACGAGCCAGCTCTCCAGGGCCAGCTCCACCCTCCGCCCCTGGCTGGGTCCGGAGGGTCCCAAAGCCTGGTTCCTTGGAGACACCATTCACCAAAACGCCCCTGTTAAAGCTGCAGCACTGAGCTCCCCGAAGTTCCCACCCAGCTTCAGATAACACCTGCCGGGCAAAGAAAAGACCGGCTCTGGGGATGAATGAAGGCGCACAGTAAACTCCCGTTCTCAGGGGACACTCGGCGGGGACCTCTGCTTTCCCACGGGACTCCTTAAAACCTCCCTCGACCCGCGCCCCTCCTGGGGGACAGTTCTGCTTGGAGCTGTCCCCGGGAGACGTCACAGGCGCCACTGGCGAGCCGGAAGGCACTCGCGCCCTCCTCCTTAGGACGGCTCCCGAGCCCACCAAACTCGCACGTCCGCACCTCCTGGTCCCGCAGCTCGGGCATGAACACGGGGGACCGGAGGGGGCGCAGCGCGTAGCAGGGATTCCGCCCGGCGACTAGGGTTTCCTTGGGACAATGTGAGAAATGAGGTTTTCGGTCCCAGAATGATGGATTAGCCCGAGTGGGGGCGGGGATGGGGAGGGGGCGCCGGTGCAGCTGTGCAGACGCCGGGTTAGTCACTGGGTCGCCCTCCCCCGGCCCCGGCCACTCAGAGACAAGACGGAGCGCTCCCGGCCGCCGGCGGAGCACAAAGCCGGCGCGGCCAGCAGCCCCGCCACCGCGTGCGCGCGCCCCCGGCAGGGCGCGGGGGTCAGCTCGGAAGCCAGCCTCGAAGTGGCTGAGCACCCAGCCGCCGGGCTTTGGCACCGCGGGCAGGGAGGACCCGAGACGCGCGGTCACTCACCGTTGGCGCAGGGCTCCGCGCCCCACTCCCGCCGGGGAACAGTCGGGGACACACTCTGGGGACTCATCCAGGCAGGGACCCTCCTCCCGCAGAGCCGAAGAACTGCATGGGCTCAAACTGCAGACGCTTCCTTCTCTTCCTCTCCCCTCGCCGCCGCCGCCGCCGCCGCCGCTGCGGCCGCCTCCTGGGAAAAAGGGGGAAAAAAAAGTCCTGGGCAGCAGTTGCTGGAAAGTCTCTGCTAAGCCACCTCCCAGCGCCGCTGTCCCTTCCCTCCCAAGTCCTTGCCAAGTCCGGACGAGGCAGCGGCGGCAGCCAGGGCCAGCTGCACAAACTCTCAGCGCATGCTCGGGCCGCTGGCTGCCGGGGTTGGGTCCTAGTGGGTGTTTCTTGTCCCCCTCACCCGGCGAAGAGACCCCAAAGGGCTCTTCACCTCTGCAAGAGACGGTGCAGAAAGAGATAGAGCCTGGAAACTTTGCTCAGCAAACCCCTTTAAAATGGTGGGGTCGGAGAAATGGAGGCTGGGTTACGACCATAGCGAAGCAGGCTTTTATTATATGAAAATATTTGTGTTTGAGAAGGGGGGTAATGGGTGGCCCAGCCCAGTTCCTGCAATGAGAAACTCGTTTTCACAACCTTTATGGAACCACCTCCTGTGATTTGTCACTAGCATGGTGCCCTATGAACCTTCTGATGGCTCGGCTGCCCTCCCCGGTTGTGAAAAACAGTTCTTTCCCCCTTCATGCCCCACTAACGGCACTCGGGGAAACCTCGGGGCCACCCGGGCCACTCTGACACCCAGAAAAGGGAGGGAACGCGTTTTAAGGGCTTCACGAGTAAGCCAAGATGAAAGTTGCCAGAATTTCTCCCAACAAACTTGTTTGGAGTTTTCAATGAGTGATTGATCTTGAAATATGTAGTTGGCGGTGGGACTTCGGAAAAGTGCCTCTTTGCATGTTTTTACTGAGAAACTTAACAGTTTGAAGTAAGACTAGGCGACCATCCTTCCAAAGGTTTCTTACCTTTTAGAAATAAGTTTCACACTACAGAAAAATCACTAGGTCAGATTCTCCACATTCAATTTGGATTTTTTTTTTTTTTTTGACAGGCAGAGTTAGACAGTGAGAGAGAGAGAGAGGTCTTCCTTTTTCCGTTGGTTCACCCCGCAAGTGGCCACTATGGCTGGTGCGTTGCGGCCAGCAAGCTGCGCCAATTCAAAGCCAGGAGCCAGGTGCTTCCTCCTGGTCTCCCATGCGGGTGCAGGGCCCAAGCACTTGGGCCATCCTCCACTGCACTCCCGGGCCACAGCAGAGAGCTGGACTGGAAGAGGAGCAACCAGGACAGAATCTGGCGCCCCGACCGGGACTAGAATCCCGTGTGCCGGCGCTGCAGGCAGAGGATTAACCAAGTGAGCCACAATGCCAGCCTCAATTTGGATGTTTTATGCCTCAAAATACAACACGTTTGTGTGATTATTTTTGTGCTCATGGCGTGGCAGGTAAATCTTCACCAGCAAATATGAATTACCAGTAATACAAGCAATGACTTTGAGAAAAGCTAATAACTGGAGTCCTTCACCTTCCTAGCAGGAAAAGAAAAGAGTATTGAAGGCCTGCCTACCCTTGCCTGTGTGGGGTCAGTTGCTTTCAGGAACAACACCGGCACGATGACACACCTTCTCATTCAGAGAGAACTAACATCAAGACCAAAAGATGAAACATCAAGGTCCTGGGTTAGTTGGAAAATCCCCAGTAAGTCAGCTAAGCAGTGTATCAGACAGAAAGGTTGCAAAGGTGTAAAGATTTTAGCCATCCACACAAAGCACTAAGCAAAATGTCCCGTCACCCATCCAATGACTCTGAGTCTGGCACAAAAGCTGCTTCTGGATTCACAGAGGAAAGCAAAGAAATCCATTTTTATCTTCAGTTTCTGTTCAGATCAGGACATATGGGTGTTATAAGCAGAGCCATCTGAATGCTGTGGGTGCCACACATTCCTGAGAGTAAACACCCCCAGCACTGAGGGGAGTCTGAATCATTAAAACAGAAGAGAGGGGCCAGCACAGTGGTGCAGTAGGTTAATCCTCCCTTTGCAGTGCCAGCATCCAATATGGGCCCCGGTTCTAGTCCTGGCTGCTCCACTTCCAATCCAGCTCTCTGCTGTGGCCTGGGAAAACAGTGGAAGATGGCCCAAGCCCTTGGGCCCCTGCACCTGCGTGGGAGACCTAGAAGAAGCTCCTGGCTCCTGGCTTTGGATCAGCCCAGCTCTGACCATTGTGGCTATTTGTGGAGTGAACCAGTGGGTGGAAGACCCTTCTCTCTGTCCTCTGTCTCTCCCTCTCACTGTCTGTAACTCTATCTTTCAAACAAATAAATAAAATCTTTAAAAAAAAACCAAAAAACTGAGAAGAGAGCACTGATTTCTATGTCGCAGAAGTACATTCCTCTTCTATTTCTAGAGGAGAGTTAAGTGCTTTCAACTTAATTTATAATTTTTTTTAAAAATTTTTTGACAGGCAGAGTGGACAGTGAGAGAGAGACACACACACTGGTTCACCCTCCAATGGCTGCCGCGGCTGGTGTGCTGCAGCCAGCGCATCGCGCTGATTCGAAGCCAGGAGCCAGGTGCTTCTCCTGGTCTCCCATGTGGGTGCAGGGCCCAAGCACTTGGGCCATCCTGCTCTGTACTCCCTGGCCACAGCAGAGAGCTGGTCTGGAAGAGGGGCAACCGGGACAGAATCCGGTGCCCCGACCCGGACTAGAACCCAGTGTGCCAGCGCCGCAGGTGGAGGATTAGCCTATTGAGCCATGGCGCCGGCCTTAATTTATAAATTTTAAGGCTCAACACCCGGGAATAATAAAATTTTAGAAGGGGCTTTAGAAATACATATGTACCCCTTTTCCTAGTACATAAGGGGCCTTCAAAAAGTTCATGAACAATGGAATTAAAATATGCCTATTTTGCCCCCCATTTGAAATTTATGAAAAATGAAGCTCTTCAAAGATTCCATGAAAGTACATACATTATGAAAAAAAACTATTTTTTCAAAGTTTTTTGCACCAAAATAAACTGACCTATTTTTCAGAAGATTTATTGGAAAGGCAGAGTTAAAGAGCAAGAGTGAGAGAGAGAAAAGAAGAGACACCCCTAGAGTGTTGTTCCATCCCCTGGTTCACTCCTCAGATATGCAAAAAGACCTGTGCTGGGCCAGGCTGAAGCCAGAATCTGGAACTCCAACTGGGTCTCCCACATGGATGGCAGTGACCCAAGTATGTGGACCATCTTCTGCTTTTCCCGGCCAATTAGCAGGCAACTGGTTTGGAAATGGAGCAGACAGGACTCATGACAGCACACATATGGGAGGCCAGTGTTGAAGCCGAAAGCTTAACCCACTACGCCACAACACCAGACGCATAAATTTATCTTTTAATTTTGAACTCCCATCAAAAGGATTATGGAACAAAAAGAAGTTAAAGGAGTTGCTTAGCATTTCATCTTTACTCAGATTCCAACTGACTTCTAGAATCATAACTCTATCTCTAGTTTGGCGGTTCTTAAAATTATTGTACTTTTAAATCACTTGGGGAAATTTGAAAAAATCCTGATGTTCTAATGAATCCCACACCACTTAAATCAGAATCTCAGCAGTTGTGGCCTACACACACAGATTTTTCAAAGCTCCCTAGGTAATTGTAGTCTCCAGCAAACTTTGAAAACTGATGCAACAAAGGTTTTACAGCTACCTTAAAACTAGCAGAAGAATCTACTCAGGTTCATATCTCCCATGTTAATACATTAGGATTAATAACACCATTTTACAAGTTAAGAGCTGTAATTATTGCTCTAATAATCCTCATAAATGGTCATCAGATTTTGGGAATCAACATTTCAGTAGAGGAGATCTTACCACAATTGAGTCATTGGGATACTGGGCAATTTGATTGTGTACACTTTCCTGTAACTCCTTCTCCTGTTATCCTACCTCTAGCCCTACCCGGTTTCTGTCTTTTGGAATCCTGAGTGTGAGCAACACTGTCTCTAAAATGACAGCCCTGCAATGACTTGGGAGCAGCTGCTGTTCCCACCCCCCCCCCCCCCAAGCTCCTCTTCTGCAGGATTATAGAAGCACAGTAAGATTTGATATCACAGCTGTCATTGGGCAAACTCTAGATTTTTCTCTGTAAGAACTGTTGTGTGTGTGTGTGTGTGTGTGTGTGTGTGCACAAAAAGAGGATGAAGAATTCACAATATGACTACAAGGATTTGAATGTGGAACAATACATTAGAGAAATTATATGGCCACAGAACAGAAACTCAATTCTATTCTTATATGTGCTTCATAAAGTATTATTTGAGTGTGTGGGACCTACTGAGCTTCATACTGAAGATATTTAGTTCCTACCTTCCCAAAAAAGGCAAAATAGTTGTTTTCTATTCATATAAGAATAATATCAATAGCATTTTCAAGCAGTCCCCTCTGTGTAAGTTACAGAGTCAGGGAGAAAACTCAGCTATAAGGTAAAGTAATACAAGTTCCTGGCTCCACAATAACCTTGTTTGTCTGGGTCTTATTCCACTCGCTCTACTTAGTTATGGAGAACAGAGCAGCATAGGTGTTGGGCCACATGAGTGAGTTTCTATTCTTCTTAAGACCCTTACAAGTATACATGGGACTAATCTTCACAGTCACTGCAGGAAAGAGATCTAATATGCTTTGAACTGTTATGTGTATCTTACACAATAAATGCCTCTCTAAAGATGTCTATTAATTCTTCATCACCACAAATGCGATGTTGAGATGCAGATAGGAGACTTCTCAAGGGCCACACAGGTAGTGAGAAAAGAAGCTGAGAGTCCAAGATTGGTCTGACTTTGCCACTGCTAATCTGTATTACAATAAAATTTCAAATCTTGGTAAGAATTCATTGACAAAAGCCTTCAGAAGAAAAATATCCAAGGTATTTCACATTTATTTGAGAAACAGAGAAAATAAGATATATTAAAAAGGGGATGCCCAACTACTGGTTCCCTCTCCAAATGCCTACAATTGTCAAGGCAGGGCCAAGCTAAGGCCAGGAGCAAGGAACTTAACCCAAGTCTCCCTGGGTTAACTTTATGTGGGCGAATAAGAGGAAGATAGAGAATTCACATGGGTGGCAGGCACCCAATCACTTGGTCCATCACCATTGACTTCCATGCTCTGCAGTAACAGGAAACTGCAGCCAGGATGGGAGCTGGAGATCAAATCCACTCACTCCAGGTTGCAACACAGGCATCTTAACTGCCAGGCCAGACTCCAGCTCCTCAATATTCTTCATTAGTCATTTGAAACTTACACTGAATTTCAAATATGTTTACTCAAACTATGATTGGTAAATCTACCTTGAACTTTCATTTCTGAAACAGTATACCTGGGGCTGGCACTGTGGCATAATGGGGTAAGTCTGCCTGCAGTGCCACCATCCCATATGGGTGTTGGTTCATGTCCCAGCTGCTTCTCTTCTGATCTAGCTCTCTGCTATGGCCTGAGAAAGCAGCAGAAGATGGCCCAAGTGCTTGGGCCCTTACACTGGCATGGGAGACCTGGAAGAAGCTCCTGGCTCCTGGCTTCAAATCAACCCATCTCTGGCCATTGTGGCCATCTGGGGAGCAAACCGGCAGATGGAAGACCTTTCTCTGCCTCTCCCTCTCTCTTTGCCTGTATCTCTACCTCTCAAATAAGTAAGTAAATCTTTTAAAAAAAAAAACAGTATACCCAATAGGACCTGAGAAAATCTTTCCTTTACTGATTTAAGTAGACTGTCGTCTAGTACAACTTACGGTTAACAGATAAAACACAAGATGCTTAATTAGATTTTAATTTCAGATAAACAACAAAAGTATTTTTGATGCAAGCATGACCCAGTTGTTTCACCACATTGGACATACATATCCTGAAAACAAACTGTATTAAGTCTATCTGAAACTCAAATATAACTGTGTTTCCTACATTTTATATGCTAACTCTGGCCAGCACTGAATGCAAACCTGAAAATTCAACTCAAAATGTCACAATAGGTAATAGAGGAAGTTCGGAAATAGCAATTCATCCATGCAGTAATATCATACCATGGACTCCATTCTTATCCTTCCTTGTTCCTCTGATCTACACAATGTATCTCCATGTTGCCCTCAGCAGTCCCCACTCAGGGTCACAAGACAGATGTGCAAATCTAGGCCGCACACCCAGTTACTACTTCCAGAGGAAGAAGAAATGGTTTCCTCTGATGGTCTCTCTTCAGATCAAGGAAGCCTCTCCTAGGAGTCTTGAAGCAGCTCACTCCTCGATCCATTGCATAGAACCCAGTCACATACTCAAGTATGAAGCAAGTATTGGCAAGAAGGACAGCTCTTCTGTCCCTGGTTTTAAGGCAAACGGGATGCCTTCTCTGGGCTTGGGACAACTCTTCTCTACAGCAAATGGCCAGAGGATGGGAGGTCACTGAGCACAGATTACTGTTTGCCCTGGGGCTTGGATGTGGGGAACGGGGGAAGGAGTGGGTGCTATCATGCTGCCATCCTTTCTCCCATTCCCTGCTGAAACAGCCTAGCTCTTGGGCAACTGTTTCTGGGCCACCACTTCACAAAGGCCCTTAGTTACCAAGAGAACCACTGAAGCAGGGATTTGCTGGCAACAGTGAAAGAACCTAAGAAAATCCAGATCACATCACTTGTATCCTATGCCACAATGTCCTGTACTCTCATTTGCATTTATATACAGCACTTTTTAGTAAAGGATGACCCACATCAGCACCCTCATATAAACCCCTAGAATGCTTTCCTGTTAGAGTTTATCCAAGCCCAGCCTTCACGCAGAGTTCAGAGAGTTGGACTCAGTTCATCAGTAGACATTATTACAAATAATGTAATCCTAGTTAATAAATATTTATTGAAGTTATTATAAATTTAGAACTGTTTTAGGAGATTTTGACCCTCAAAAATTCATGTTCATTAGCATTCTTCCTCTCCAGAGAGCAAACCTTATAGGACTTAAGAATTCTTTCCCTTTGTGCAAAGTCCTAATTTACAGTTTTTTGAAATCAACTGTAAAGGAAAATAAGGAGTACAGGTCAGTTCCAAAAGCCGCCAAAGCCGACTTTTGTCAGGAATTAATCAATTATACCACTACACCAGCTTCTTGCTGTGTCCACAATATAACAACCAGGGAAAAATAAACAGTTACCATGAATATTAAACACGTGTGTTTTATTGTTGCCCCTTCAATCTCCATGTTATACTTTAGAACTTTTGGGCTACTCCAACACAACAATAATTAAGAAATTATTTATTTACACTAAAGTGTTTAATTTTGAAATTATTTTCAGTTCGCTAATATAAACTCAAAGGTCTTCATGCTACCGTATAAGCCAGCCATTTTATGTAAAAATACCAATTGCAATTTTCTGATTAGAATTCAGCCTTGACAAGAGGTTTCTCATTGAAACTTAATGTTCTCATGTTACTTAGAATTCAGCCTTGACAAGAGGTTTCTCATTGAAACTTAATATTCTCATGTTACTTTTTGTGAGCATGTCATTACACCCACAACTGTGTTTGGCAAATTCAGTATGTAGTAAATTTTCATTTTGTAGTTTTAATGCATAAATGATTGATGGATGAATAAGAAAAAGAAAAGTAGTGTCCTTCCTGTTTTGGGGGGATGGTGCTACATTTGTATTCTTTCCAAAGTAGGACTGGCATTTCTAACAATTGCCAGTGTGTCTTACTATCTTTGGATGGTCGATTTTCTTTCTTAGAAAGCAGTATTTGCTGATTGATTACCACTCACAGAAATGAAGGAGGAGATAGCATGTCAGGAATAAAAGATATCCACTGATAACTCATACGGTTAGTTTTAATATTACAAGCATTTCTGTTATCAGCTTCATCAGCAATATTGACCAGAGAAAAGACTTAGGATGCAGCATGTTTGATTTAGGAAACTTACACATATCTTAATGAGGAGTGGGAATGAAATTACATAATTTTTGGTATGAGTTTTATACTGTTGATGTTTTATGAGTCATTGTCACTGTAGCCTTGAGTTACAATGCAGATCTTTCCACACCTGCCAATGTGAAGATGAACTGATTTTCACTTGGGAGAAAGTGGTCTAAAAAGTGATAGCAACCAGCTTGGGCTGACCACACGTTGACTCCAGTAACTGGGTCCCAAGAGCTGGTCCTCGGATCAAATGGGAAAACTGAGAATATAGCAGCCCACAACTTAAGTTTCTTACATGTGCTCTCTTCCTCAATCTTCCTTTTACTGTTACCAATTTTCACACATACAAACATCACAAATCAGCTCCCTCTTCCTCCTGCCACAGCCTTCCCTCTATTTCAGCCAGTGTTCCAAACTATCCCACGAAGCGATCACATTCGCTACACATTCAGGGTTTCACAAATGTGCCTCACTCAGTTATGGGAGAGGGCATATAGAGGGCCAGAATCTAAAAACTAGACCAATCAATTAGGGTGTGACTGGAACTCGAGTGAAGACTCATCAAAAGGCAATGTAAATCCAGGCAGTCAAGCGGAACGGAACCAAGTATGAGGGGAATGTGTTGGCAAGCACTAGGTGGAAATCTCGGCAGGAAGACAGATGGCAGTGTCCGAGAGGCCCAGCGAACAGTAACAGGCAGGTGCCCTGGCAGACAGACAGAATTCAGTGGTCCAGGGGTTGGAGAAGTTTCGTGCAAGAAAGGAAAGACACCCCGGCCCCCCACCCCCACCCCAGTATGTCAAGTGATTTAGCCTCTCTTTGCTAAGGCTGAGAGGGAGGCTGATCCAGGGAGATGAACTCAGGTCTCTGGAGAAATAAGACTCAGAAACAAGAAACACAGTCCCACGGGAATTCCACTAGCCCCCTAGTTTGCAAGTCACATCATTAAGGTTAGGAAAGTTTGCAGTTTCCAGATTAAGGAAGATCTTAAGGGCTGGACTGAGGAGTTAAAGGCAATAAGAGCTAGGGGGTGGTTTTTAATATGATTATTATTAATGTTTGAGAGACAGGGACAGGCAGACAGAGAGCTCCCATCCAATGGGTCACTCCTCAAATGCCCACCAGGGCCAGGGCTGGAGTGGGCCAGAGCCTGGAGCTGGTTTCACACGTGGACAGGAGCCTAATTATTTGAGCCATCACCTGCTGTCTCCTTGAGTCTGCATTAGAAGGAAACTAGAATCCAGAGCTGAAGCCATGACATAGAGAAATCCACGACCGGGCCAAACATCCTCCTGGCACTGAAGCATTCTGATGTGAGCAGAAGAATAACAAAACAGAGGAAGTTTGAAGGTCACTTGGGTTTGAAGCTGGCACGGCCTCATCTCCTTTTAAGAGCCTCAGTTTCCTTATCTGTATCCTTGCCTCCTAAAGTGGGTATTATGTGATGTGGGAATTGTCTAAATTTAGCTTGGGGGAGGGGGTGTTACCCTCGCCTTTGAGGTTTAAATAGGATCCGCTGAGCCTCTTTCCTTCAAGCAGTGGGTAAATTGCTTTCCCATTGCAATCCCTCCGGTATTCCTGGGATGGGGAAAGAAGGAGGAAATCCTCCCAGTCTGATTCAGATCTTGGATCGTCTGGCCAACCCATGCATCTTCTTTTCTCTGAGGGATGACAGCCTTCAGAAAGACTCTTTCCTTCTCAACATATGGTTTACACAAGCCTGTGTCCATCAGAGGCGAGAGTATTTTTGCAGCAGCATCACAGACAACCCAAAAGAAATATGACAAATCCTCTGGTAACTCTAGTTCTACTGTGTCTTTACAGCTACTTTTCCCTGCACTTTCCATGTTGACTGTCCCTCTCTTCACTAAGCTTTCTCACCACTTGCACTGTAGCTGCAAATCCCAGTAACTCCCATGCAGACAACATGATTATTTGTTATGTTTCAGTCTTCTTCCATGCTATGTATGCCTACTAATCTCAGCTTTCATACAATTTTTCCCTAAGAGAAATTCATGTTTAAAAAAAGAAGAAAGCAGCCGGTGCCCTGGCTCAACAGGCTAATCCTCCGCCTTGCAGCGCCGGCACACCGGGTTCTAGTCCCGGTTGGGGCGCCGGATTCTGTCCCGGTTGCCCCTCTTCCAGGCCATCTCTCTGCTGTGGCCCGGGAGTGCAGTGGAGGATGGCCCAAGTGCTTGGGCCCTGCACCCCATGGGAGACCAGGAGGAGCACCTGGCTCCTGGCTCCTGCCATCGGATGAGCGCGGTGCGCCGGTCGCAGCGTGCTGGCAGCGGCGGCCATTGGAGGGTGAACCAACGGCAAAAGGAAGACCTTTCTCTCTGTCTCTCTCTCTCGGTCCACTCTGCCTGTCAAAAAAAAAAAAAAAGAAAAAAAAAGAAAAGAAGAAGAAGAAGAAGAAAGCAAGAGCAGCATTGTGGCATAGTGGGTTAAGCCGCTACCTGCAATGCCAGCATCATGTATGGGTGCTGGTTGGCATTCCAGGTGCTCCACTTCTGATCCAGCTCCCTGCTAACAGAATGGGAAAAGCAGCTGAAAATGGTCCAAGTGTTTGAGCTCCTTCCACATGGGAGACCTGGAAGAAGCTCCTGGCCCCTGGCTTTGGTCTGACCCAGCCCCATTCATTGCAGCCATCTGGGGAGTGAACCAACAGATGGAAGCGCTTGCAATCCTTTTTTCTCTCTCTCTCTCAGTAACACTGATTCTCTCTCTCTCTCTCTCTCTCAGTAGTACTGATTTTCAAATAAATAAAAAAAACTTTTAAAAATATAACAAAACTCCTTTATAGTGCATCCTATATCCCAGAAAATATTCTAAATGTTATAAAATATTAATAGCATAATCCTAAAAAACACCATTTTACCTGGGAAGAAACTAAGACAAGTTATGTGGTTAGTAAAAGTCAAAGCCAAAACTCTACCTCTGGCTCCAGAGTCTTGTAACAGTAGACAGAACCCAACAAAATGCCCAGAAATGGATAAATTATTAGGAGGATTGTCCTGCTAGCAGAGTGTAGAATACACCACACACGAAATCACTAAAGAAATAATTATTTGGCAATATTTAACTGGATATTGTGTGGAGTGTTAATCTTTTAAGCATTTCTGAACAAATATTGTTACATTTTCCTCTTCAGACATTCACAACTCTTCAGTATATTAAAGTTTCTTACAACTCCTATAAGAAAGAAAATTTTTTATGTTATATATGTCAGAACTTCCTAAATATATTTGGTCAAGTAACATCTCTCCCTCTCTCTCTCTCTCTCTCTCTCTTTCTTGTGTGTGTGTGTGTGTGTGTGTGTGTGTGTCACAAAGAGAGACAGAGATTGACAGAAATACAGAGACACACATTCCTATTGATAAAGCATAGGGCTAGCACTCAATTGGACATACTTTGGCAAATACCAGTTTCCATAAACACTGAGACAGTTCACAGAATTTAGCAATTTAAGTAGATTTGAAGCACAACAATATGGAAATACAGGGGAAATACAATGAACTGGAATTTAATCACGAGTATTATTTTCCTCATGTCTATGGTATCATACTCCAGAGGTCCATGTCATTCATTGGAGAATTCAATGGTCATCACCCAAATTTCTATAAAACACTATCCTAATTTCTCCATTTCATTACGAAGTTTCTAAACAAGCACTCAATGACAACAAACTATCATTGTTTGGAAATACTTTTGCAATCAGCTCTTTATTTCTGATGTTGTTTAAATTCCAGTTTTTCTGCTTCTGTCTTTGTTATTTGTCTGACTTTTCCATCTTCATTTGATCTCTGCACTTGACACTCTTATAGGAGTTTCAAGTCAGTTCTTGTCTTACAGATGAAAAATGACATCACAGACAAAGAAAATGGATGAGTGAAAGGTTTTTATTGAGAAACAGAGATTCTTGTTAACCAAAGGGGACCCAAGAGAGGGTTCCAGCTATGTCTTGGTATGGAAGCTTATGTAGTGCCTACTGATTGCTCAACTTCTCACACAGTTTCTAAATATCAGGGGTCTGGTTTTTTGTCTTAGTTTTTTTTTTTTTTTTTAATACATTTACATCTGGTCTGGTTTGCATACTTTTTAAGAAGTGATCAAGGTCTCTGATTAGTAAGAAATGCGTATCTTACATTTTGGGAAGTGGTCATGGTCTCTGGTCAGTTGAAACATTATCTTACTGTTGTGATCAAGTCTAGCCTCAGAGCCAGGAATGTTATCTGGTTCACCACCTGAGAATTCTTATAGTTGAAACATGTTGCTGACCAGTTAAGAAATGTATGTGGTCTGATCTAATGCCAGAGCCTAGGTCCTTGAAGTAATTTTCGGGCACAAGACTGTTCTCAGTCTCAGGACCCACTATGTTTCCTATATAAAGACGCCTTTTAGTCCTCTTACCACCTCCTTACGATAGTAGGCTATCTCCCTACCAACAACTTCTATCCCTCTCCTCGTTCATTGTGTTTATTGACCCCTTCCAGTCAGCATAAGTGACCATCTTTTCCATTTTGGGCCATCATGAGGGTCCTCCCAACTTAGCAGTTCTCAGCACTAGCCCATGGAACTATTCTTCCAGATGCACCCCAGGAACTCATGGGACACAAACCCAGCAAGAGTGCACACCCAATATACATGGCAAACATTATATCCACTTTGACAAGCTAAAGATCTCATAAAAAGTCCCATCTTCACTGGGATCCACTGGATTAAAGTGGTTTCCCTAAAGGTTGGAGACTACAAAGAAGGGATTAGGCAGGGCTGCAAGATCCAGGGGCCCATCTGTCATCAATTACTGCTGCTTTTTTAAAAAGGAGGAGAAAGAGAAGAAATTGACATTTGGTCTACTGGTTAAGATGCCACTTGGAATGCCTGAATCCCAAACCAAAGTGCCTGAGTTTGAGTTCTGATTCTGCTCTTGATTCCAATTCCCTGCTATCACGCATGCTGGGAAGGTAGCAGATGATGGTTCAAGTACTTGTGTTCCTGCCACCCACATAGGAGACCTGAATGGAGCTTCTGGTTCCAGTTTCCATCCAGCCCAGCCCTGGATGTTGCAGGCATTTCAGGAATAAATCAGCAGATAGAAGCGCTCTCTCTCTCTCTCTCTCTCTCTCTCTCTCTCTCTCTCTGAATATCACAAATAAATAAGAAAATCGACCTTCTTTAGCAATGGCTTAGGTGCCTAACAGAAAACACAATTAAAAAAACAAAACAGAACACAAGATTTTTCTTTCTTCTCAGGACCGCCTTCTCTTACATTATACTGATGACAGTTTATCACCCTTCTCTTCTTCCTTTAGACTCATCCAGTCCTTGAATAGGACATACTGTAAACACTGAGGTCATAATCAACCCTGCTCTCAGTCACAAGGTTGTGGTTCTCACTTTAGAAAGATAAGTCTAATACTCTGGTTTCTCTTCAAATCATATAATTCTTTTGCCTTTTACTAAAGAACGATAAGCCCAGAGGACTTCAAGCTATTACCACCCCCTCCAACAATCACTCAGTTCGTAGAGTGGGGATGTCACTCAGAGAAGTTTTTCATTATCCCCACCTCTAGCTCCAGAGATCTTTTGCAGAGACTTTGCCTCACGGTGTAAGACATAAAAATAGATAGCACCTAATCTTTTCCCAAAGGAGCTAAATTCATTAGAACAGAGCATGGAGAAGCTTAAACCTAGGAGTGCTCTCAAGAATGGTGGAGGTTGTGATCAAGGTAATTTGTGGTTCTAATGAAGCTATAACCTGACTTTAAGTGATAATTTTGCAGGTTTCAGGCAGCTCAGAGGAGTCATTCTGGGTTCAGAACAAACAGTAGTATCTGACATCAGAAAGGATTTCTTTCAAAAAGTCATATTTTGATTGGATTAGTATGTTGAGGAATGGATGTCCAGGGCATTGCTGAAAACAATACAACCATCAGCAGATAGGTGGTAGAGTTTGACAGTTTACTATAATCAGGGAAAGAGTAGAAGACAGTCTTACTGGGACCCAATAAAAGCTGTGCTTCCTTGATGAGCATACATATCCAGAAAATTCAACAGATTTCAGATAGGATAGAGACTCACAGATATGTCACAGTAAAAATTCCAAAAGTCAAAGACTGGGAAAGTCTTGAAAATAGCAAGAGAAAGAGGGCATATTTTTTACAATGATACCTCAGTAAGATTAACATCTGACTTCTCAAAAGAAGCAGTGTAGATAGGGAGCAGTGGAATACCATATTTTACATATAAATTAAAATTTACCAATCAAGGATATTTCCGGTGGAGCCATTGTTAAAAAAAGAAGGTGAAGAATTTCTCAGGTAATAGAAGCTAGGAGAATTTGCTGCTGTTGTTAATCTTTCCTTAAGATAAATACTAATGGAAGTTCTTTGGCCAAAAGTAGCTGATTCCAGATAGCAATTCAAATCCACAATATGAGGTACACCAATAACAATAATCCTATGTAATTATTAATAACATTATAAATACATACATTCCTTTATTTTCTTAACTTATTCTAAACACAATTATATAAAATAATATAGACACATCCACAGAGTATTGTTGGGCTTAAATATAAAACTATAAATATCTAGTCTTATGTCACTTAACAACACAGAAACCCATTCTATTATTCTTAGTGAAATAAGCCAGTTCCAAAAAGACAAATACCATATATTTTCCTTGATCTGTAATAACTAATAGAGTACTTAAAAGGTAACCTATAGAAGTGAAATGGACATTTTGAGATTTGATAGTTGTTTATAGTCCTTGTCTTTACTGTTGAGAAATAATGTTTTTTTCTTCATGCTATTTGTTGAACGCTTTACTTGGTGTAGGGTTAATCTTATGAGTATAAAGTTAACTGAAAATTTGTAAAATTTAAGAATGGGTTTAGGAGAGGGAGGAGAAAGAAAGGTGGGAACCTGGACAGGAGGAAGGATAGGGTAGGAAGTATCACTATGCTCCTGAATTGGTATATAGGAAATACGTGAAATTTATATTCCTTAAATAAAATTAAAAAAATAAACAGCAGAAGAAAATGAAACATATTAAAATTGAATGCCTCATCCAAGGCCATCTATTTAGTTGGTAGGTGACAGATCTAGTTTTCATCCAAGTTTTTCTTCTATACCACATGGTGCTTACTGTATAGACAAAGAGATGAATAAGTTGCTCTTATTAATATAGTCAAATTCCGGCCAGCGCCACAGCTCACTAGGCTAATCCTCCACCTTGCGGCGCCGGCACACTGGGTTCTAGTCCCGGTCGGGGCTCCAGATTCTGTCCCGGTTGCCCCTCTTCCAGGCCAGCTCTCAGCTGTGGCCCGGGAGTGCAGTGGAGGATGGCCCAAGTGCTTGGGCCCTGCACCCCATGGGAGACCAGGAGGAGGCACCTGGCTCCTGGCTTCAAATCAGCGCAATGTGCTGGCTGCAGCACGCCGGCCGTGGCAGCCATTGGAGGGTGAACCAGTGGCAAAGGAAGACCTTTCTCTCTGTCTCTCTCTCTCACTGTCCACTCTGCCTGTCAAAAAAAATAATAAATTAATTAAAAAAAATAAATTAAAAAAATATAGCCAAATTCCATTTGTAAAAATCTCAAATGTGACCTACTACTCCGATATGGCAGTATCTGTCTTTCATGATGGAAACAAAAATAGGAAAAAAAAACACTATGCTGTTATTATGAGTTTGGAAGACAATGTGTTATCACAGGTAACAGGTAAGCTGTTCTTGTCCTCAGTTCCAACAACTGAGAATCTGTAACTCAGAACAAGAAGCTCTCTCATTCAAATATGTAGAAAGGTATTCTACTTAGTCACAGATGCAAAGATGTGAGAGCCTATTTTTGAGCCATGGAGTACAATAAGAATTTAGCTTTCTTTTGTCACTGATAGAATATTAAACTAAGAAAACTCTGATGAGGTCACAGTGTTGGCAAAATTCAATACAATGGTAGAGTCCACACAGGAAGGAAACAAAGCAAGGCCCTTTCACATGGGCATAGGTCCTTGCAATGATTTAATGTTTTTTTTTTAAGTCACTGATTCTTCATGCCATACATATTCTCCCATGTGTGCTTTATGAAGCACCACCATCACCATAGATTCTGCAGTGGATCCTGTAGGCTTGCCACCACCCCAAATCCCAAAGTGGTGTCTGCCATGGAATACACCACCACTCACAGGTATTGGGAAAGATTTTCAGTGGTTCAATCAGTATTAGATTTTTTTTTTTTAAAAAGATTTATTTATTTGAAAGGTAGAATTATAGAGAGGCAGAGGCAGAAAGAGAGAGAGAGGTCTTTCATCCACTGGTTCATTTCCCAGATGGCCACAATGGCTGAAGTTATGCTGATCTGAAACCAGGAGAAAGGAACTTCTTCTGGGTCTCCCACAGAGGTGCAGGCGCCCAAGGACTTGGGCCATCTTCTACTGATTTTCTATTTTTTTTTTTTTTTACACTCAGAGTGGATAGTGAGAGAGAGACAGAGAGAAAGGTCTTCCTTTGCCACTGGTTCACCCTCCAATGGCTGCCGGCACACTGTGCTGATCCCATGGCAGGTGCCAGGTGCTTATTCTGGTCTCCCATGGGGTGCAGGGCCCAAGCACTTGGGCCATCCTCCACTGTACTCCCTGGCCACAGCAGAGAGCTGGCCTGGAAGAGGGGCAACTGGGACAGAATCTGGAGCCCCGACCGGGACTAGAACCCGGTGTGCCGGCGCTGCAAGGTGGAGGATTAGCCTAGTGAGCCGCAGCACCAGTTCTACTAATTTTCCAGGCCATAGTAGAGAGCTGGATCAGAAATGGTGCAGCCAGGATTCGAACCAGCACCCATATGGGATGCGGGCACTGCAGGTGGCACCTTTACTTGCTAAGCCACAGCAATGGCCCCTCCTAGATTAGGTTTGAAAACACAGTTCCCATATAGGATAGACTGCTCTGCACCATGTTTTATCCACACTTTGCACTTGGCATGGGGTGCCAGGTCATCTAGAGCTGTGATGGGCAATGGCAACATGTGGATCTTGGTGAACTTTCTGAAGCAGGTCCCCAGTGACACTAGCTTACCCCCAGAGATACTGCCAGCCAGTTGCAGGAACATTTCACTCGTGTAGTACAAAAGGTTTTTGTGTAGCCTGAAATAGTCAGAGACATGGGGTCTGTGGACCAGCATGATTCTCCCTGACATATTTAAGCATCTTCTCAAAAATGACATGGGTTTCCTTTTCAAATGTTGCATTTTTCCCCTGGGTTGGTGCCCCAGAGCCAGCAACTTATTTGTAGGAGAGCTTTAGAAATGGTCTGTCTGGTACAGAGTAAATACCTTGTTCCCTCCAGGTGGATTTGGCCATTGTTAAGTGCTAAAATTATATTCTTCCATAGTCTTTTTTTTTTTTTTGGTGTTACAGGACTGGAGATGAGTGTGATTAAAATATACAACTGCATTATGCTTCCACATTCATGCTAAGTCCAGCAAATTTTTTGTACATTGAACATTCATTTCAGGCACAATTGTACTTTATAAATCTGCATTAATTGCTAGCTACTAATTTCCTCTGTTAATTCAGATTCATACCCATAAATCATGATGCATTTAACCTATTATTCTTTCATTTATGGACAAAAATGACAATATTTCAGGACTGTTATGAGTTGGCAGTCATCACCAAAAAATGAGTGCATCAGTAATCAATAGTACCTCAGAACAAGAACTCTTATGATTGTCAATTAAACAGATTCAGAGAAAGGTGTGATTTTTCAAAAGACATATTTTTTGCTAAAACAGTACTGCCAAATGTTTCAGAAATTTTTGTAATGCAGATAATAAAGCTACAATGTATTTGACTAGAAATATCAAACTCATTTCAAATAGCTGGCCCCTTCTGAAGAGTTGCATTCCCAACTTGGTACTATGCATTCTCCACATGAATATTGCAAAAAATAACACTTAACACACGCTGATGAATAAAACAATTATAACACAAAAGAAATCATTAATGCACCAGAACAGAAGAGCATGGTCTGTGAGTATCTAATTAGGCTTCTGCTGTAATTATCTTCCATTTGAGAAATTTTCTTAATGTAAAAATGATGAAACAAATTATGAGTACTCACTTTAATTAGTTAGTAGCACTAAGGCACTTTTAGTTTCATCTGTACTCTTTTAATATATTTTTTCTAATGATCTCAACTATTGAAAAGTTGAATATTTTTATATTTTAAATCGTCTACAATAACTACGTCATAAAATCTTCCCTTATCTAACCTTATCTCTTTTCCCCCACAAAACTCTCCCAGATGTATTTCTGGCATCACTCTTGGTGATATGTGCAAAAGTGTTAAAAGAGAGGAGAGAGTATCACCAGCTAATTCCTAGAGCAACTCAAAGTGTTTATTGGGGTCAGATTTGTGGTATAGTGGGTCAAGCCCATATGAACACCAGTTCAAGTCCCAGCTGTTTCACTTCCAATCCGGCTTCCTGCAGAAGATAGCTCAAGTGTTCGAATCCATAAATGGAGTTCCGGGCTCCTGGCTCTGGTTTGGCCCAGCCCTGACCATTGCAGCCATTTGGGAAATGAACCAAGCTCTCTCTCTATCTTCCTCCTCCTCACACATCTCTCCCCCTACCATAGTTCTGCCTTTCAAATAAATAAATCTTTTTAAAAAGAGAGATCAGCTTTCTCTGCCTCTTCATTTAAAAAAGTGTTCATTTCAAGACCCTAAAAGCATCTTATGTTTTCCAAAGTTGTCTTCATGTTTTCAATCATATTCCAGGGAGAGAGGCAATTGCCAGCTATTCTGGACTGTCCTGACTCTATTCCCAGAACAACACCTGTTAAAATGAGTCAAAAAGTATCCAAAGGCCATTCTTTGCTTTATTATTATTATTATTTTGCTTATTTATTTTCATTTTATTCGAAATGGAGAGAGAGCAAGAGAGAGATCTTCAATCTCTGATTCAATACCCAGTGCCAACACAACCGGGGCTGAGCTGGGTCAAGCCAGGAGCCTGGAATTCAGTCTGGATCTCCCATGTGGATTGCAGGGAGTCAAATATTTGATCCATCACCTGCTACCTCCCAGCATCTACATTAGCAAGAAACTGGATTGGACGTGGAGGAGCTGGAACAGGAACCCAGCCACTCTGGGTTGGGCTGTGGGCATCCCGAACTGCAACTTAACTGCCTCATCAAACATCCACCCAAGTTCTCTTCATTTTAGTTCTAAGATCTCCATCCAAGGAAGAGCTGAAGACTTGTTTTGTAAAGCATGCCCTGTGTTGGTGCATGTTTATGTTTTAATTACATTTTAAAGGTTTATTTATTTGAAAGGCAGACAGAGAATGAGAATCTTCCATCTGCTGATTCACTCCCCAAATAACCATAAATTCAGCGTTAGGTTAGGCTGAAGTTAGGAACTCCATCCAGATTGAACATGTGGGTGGCAGGAATCCAAATACGTTAGCCATCATGTCTCCCAGTTGTGTTAGCAAGAAGCTGAGTCAGAAGCAGCCAGGATCAGGTGCTCTGATATAGGATGTATTCCAAGCAGTGGCTCAACCCACGGAGCCACAATGACTGCCAGATTGGCACGTTTCTAGACTGAAAGTGAATCAACTTGTACCTGCCCCTACAAGTGAGACAAGAATCCCTCCTCTTGTATATTCATTTACCTATAAAATAAAAGGCCCATTTCCCCTGCTCAGAGTGTCACAGCATTGAAAATGATCCCCTATGATCACTTTATTTGCTGCAAATAAATCACTTTGCATGAAATCTCCTTCTGGTGCATTTCTTGAGCATACCAGGAAAGGAGGCCACAATTTTGGGTGTACAAAAGGAGGATTAGGGCACCATTATGTGGTTAGTGTAAGAAAGGGAGGAACAGAAGGAAGGAAAAAGAAAAGAAGGAAAGAGGGAATAGGGAGAGAAAGACATTTTGAAACAGGAAGTGAGTACAAAACAGGAGAGGAGAGGGGATTGAAACAAAAAAGGAAGAAAGAATCAGAAAAGGAAAAGTTAATGAGATGGTTGGAAGGGGGGAGATGTATGAATACAAAGATTGTTTTGTGCTCTTATCACTTATTGATGATTTGGTCTAATTTTTAAAAGCTATCTATTATGCATAGTTTTTATTTACCTACAAAAAAATCATGAAGGGCTGGCATTGTGGCACAGTGGGTTAAGCTGCCACCTGCAATGCAAGCATCACATAGGATCAGCAGTTTGAGCTCCAGGTGTCTCACTTCTGATCCAGCTCTCTGCTAATGCTCCTGGAAGACAGCGGAAAATGGTCCAAGTATTTGGGCCTCTTGCCAACCACATGGGAGACCTGGATGGAGTTCCTGGCTCCTATCTTCTGCCTGGCACAACCATGGCTATCTCAGCCATTTGGTGGGTGAACTAATGGTTGGAATCTCTCCCCACCCCCTTTCTCTTTCTCTCTATGTCTTAAGTTTATCTCCTTCTCTCTGTGTAATTCTGCCTTTCAAATATAAATAAATCTTTTTAAAAAAATCACAAGAGGGGATTACATTCTGCCTATCATTCTCCCAAAGAGAAGATTTTCCAACTTTCTTGATCATTTTTTCCCCTCCTTTCATAACCAAGGAAGTGGTGAGCTATCCAACAGGACTTAGTCAGGCTTGTTTGCCATGATCACAAGGCTTTGCTGGCTTCCAGAAAATTGGTCTTTGATCATCCAGAGGGTTGTAAAAGGGTAGGAGAAACTCCACCTTGGAACTAGAAAGCAACTTCATGTGTATGCTCTACTTCGGGTTGCTAGCACATCTACCCGATTTAAATATGATGGGCCGTGCGGCAGCTCACTAGGCTAATCATCTGCCTGTGGCGCCGGCACCCTGGGGGTTCTAGTCTCAGTTGGAGCACTGGATTCTGTCCCGGTTGCTCCTCTTCCAGCCCAGCTCTCTGCTGTGGCCTGGGAAGGCAGAGGAGGATGGCCCAGGTCCTTGGGCCCTGCATCTGCATGGCAGACCATGAGAAGCACCTGGCTTCCTGGCAGCGTGCTGGCCGCAGCGGCCATTTGGGGGGTGAACCAACGGAAAAAGAAGACCTTTCTCTCTGTCTCTCTCTCTCCTTCTCTCACTGTCTAGCTCTGCCTGTCAAAAAAAATTAAATTAAATTAAATTAAATTAGACATGGTGGATACAACCATAAATTAGGACAAATTAGGAATCTATGCATCCCATTTGGATTCTCCCAACATGTTTTTAAAAATCCTACCTATTAGAACCTTTCATAATTTATGATCACAAATTTTATTGGCTATTTTATTATTTTATTTGTCTTATTTTATTATTTATTTATTAAAAGATAATCAACTTGTGAAAAACGATGCTTGGAAAGGCTGTGCTAGATGAATTACCCCCAAATCTTTATCATTATGGTCCTATCGTAATTTTGAATGCATCAAATGTTATTTCAGTACATGAATGGAGTCTTGATTTGGGCCTATAAAAGCTATTTGATAATAATTCAGTTTTGATTGTAGAGCTGAGATATAAAGAAAATGTCAAAGTAAGTGGACATAAAATCTTTTCTACCAACAAAATTAATGCTTAGTAAAATAAACACCTAGGATACATCAGTTGAACTCCTTCCATACCATTGAGTATATGTTGTATACCACTGAATAGAATTTTATAGGGGAGGACATTTGAGAACTTCTAATTAATTTTTTTCAGAGCTTGTGTTCACCTGTCAAGCATCGACATGGCCGTAATATTCACTAAAATATTGAATTCTTCTTAATACTTGATAAATTGCTGCTGCTTTGAGCCCCTTGAGTCCCTAGTCCTTCTGTCCAGTCTCAAATCTTTGCACTGTCTGGAAAATAAAGCATTAGTATTGAGACAACACATGTCCTCCAGGATCTGTTCACAGGCCTTGGGACACTCCTTCTATTTGTTGATGCCTGGATCATAATGATATCAAATAATTTTAGTATAATCCCTGAACGGAGTATGCAATGCCAGTTTCACCAACATGAGAGAATGTTCATATGTCTGCAGCAGTGATAGGGTGATATAACTATAGGTTTTATTTCCTTTTAAGCTGCATATTTTCATACTCTTTTTCTTCTGGCAAGGTCTAGTCCAACTCACCTAGTCTCTGGGCACCATTAAAGCTTTGTTCTACAGGCAGAGGTGCCAAAATAATGAGTCTCTTTCCATTGCCTCCACTGACTCCTATTTCAGTTCCCTGTTGCTGTTAGAGATATAGGTACTGCACCTCCTTTCTTCCCAAGGTCTTTCTCGCTTCTCCCTCAGTGGTAGAAGAAGGATATGCATGTGTAGGGGTGAGCCTCTACACACCCTCCAGCCTGGATAGCAATTCTTTTGATAGGTTCATGATCAGCAAAGCTTAGGATCTCAATATTTTCTATATAAATTTTGGAAGTGAATTCTTCGTTTACCTTCCTAGGATGATCTTCCTTTAGAGCTGCATTGAAGGGGCCACAGTTAGCAGAAATCAACACTCCTCAGTAACAGTTATGTTCACAGCTCAAAAATCCAACAACTTACTGTCCCTCGAACTAGGACTATTGTTGTGAGAAATCCCTCTACACTCTAGAGGCTCATCCCCAAAGCCTTATCTCATTCCCCAATGGTGCAGACCTCACCTGTCAACTGAGAGGTTAGCAAAGCTTTTGGGAGCGCAGCTGGGAGTGAGAAGCAGATTCCATCTCTGCCCCCATATACACAACGGGGCTGACGCTAACAATGCACTCCCCTGCTGACCTTCCTTTCAGCATTTAGCATATTCTACTTAGTTATTATCCTTAATTGTCCCATCCCAGTCGAAACCATAATTGCAGGAGCTTGTAGTTTACGTGAAAAAGTGTAGAGGTGTGAAATTAAATAGCACCAGAGCACACCTCCTTCCTGTAAGGAAAGGAGTATTTTGCCTCATTCCCAATTCATTATTTTGTTGTCTCCTCTTTGAGTTAAAAGGGCTTCAGGTAGAAGTGATCCAACACTGATGTGTCACATGAGACTTTCCCTTTTCCACTCAGCACCAAGGAAAATATTTGCCTTCTACTTAACTAACAGGTCTTTTCTTTAAAACTTGCTGAACTTGTTTTTTAACTTCTTAACTTCAGTGCAACCATAAGAGGGATGCTTTAGATTTTCATCTCTTTCATACCTTAGGTATAAAAAAGAAAGGGAAAAAATAGTCTCTAAGGCTATGGACTAAGTAAGGATAATGAAGAAAAGTTTCTTAGTTCATAAAATAATAATTTAAAACCTATCCTTGGCTTATTGCTTTATTGCTTTCCAGTAAACACCAGCCAAAAAAGCCACTGTCACAGACATACTATATGAAAACTGTCAATATAATTTTGCTATACTTAATAACAATGTGTCAGACACAAATAGAAATGATCATTCGTCATTAGCTTATATATAGTGTTTATGAATTTAATAGTAGTGCTAACTCAAGCTGAAGTACCTGGCAAATTTAGGTGTTTTTAATACTCTAAAATATTTTTATTCTACTGGAAGATATCCATCTGTGAATCTACTCATGCAAAAAAATTAATAAAATATACACAATTTAGCATATGAGTATTTGAAACTGTTTTATCTACTCAACAAAATTATTCCACTGATGCTAAGTAGTCATCAAATTACTACCCAGAAGAGTCAGCAGCTGCTTCTATTTAATACTTTCATATATGTCTCCACTGTCCACTCCCATCCCCACCAAATTAACCCGGGATTAATTTCAAGAGCTTTCTCCCTACAGGGCACCAGGAGATGATGGAATGGTGAGCAGCTGCATTTTCTGAGCCATTTTGTCCTTTCCAGTTATTTTTCTTCCTTTTTTTTTTCTGTTTAAAATCTCTACCTTCTCTTATACAATCTCAATTAGTTGTCAAGCTTTAAATTACATTTATACCACAATGATTCCTAAACATACATCTCTAGCCCAGACTTCCTCTACTAGCAACTGCACTCTAGTATCCAAGCAGATATAGGATATCTCAGGCTAGATGTGTTCAGGATGGAATCTCATGGATGCAACATCTTGCCAATTCTCACTAACAGTGAATAGCATCACCATTCATTCAACCAGAAACTTAGTTTTTATGGGCAATTTCTCCTTTTCTATTATCTCCAAACTGGGTTCACTCTAATGGAATATTCTATTGATTCTACTGCAAAATAGGCCTCAAATCCATCTAATTCTCTGCCTCCATTGCCACCAGTCTAGTTTTTTTTTGTCACCTTTCTACTTGACTTTTTTTTTTTTTTTTTTGGACAGGCAGAGTGGACAATGAGAGAGAGAGAGAGAAAGGTCTTCCTTTGCCACTGGTTCACCCTCCAATGGCCGCTGTGGCCGGCGCATCGCGTTGATCCAAAGCCAGGATCCAGGTGCTTTTCCTGGTCTCCCATGCGGGTGCAGGGCCCAAGGACTTGGGCCATCCTCTGCAGTGACTGTTCCTCGCCACCGCCGGAGAATTAGGCAGGCTGCCAGAAGCTTGCCTTGACCGAGGAGGGGAAAGTGCACCACCCGCCACTCAGCCTTCCCCAAACCCGGGGGACAATCAGGCGCGGTGTGGAGCCCAGTCGAAGCAGGGTCTCACTTTATTGTAAAAGGGAGGTGTATATATAGCTGAGGTACAGAGCGGATGGTACAGGGCGGATGAGCAGGTGCGGGCAAGGGGTGGGGTGTTGTGATGCAAAAGGGTCCTAGCCACTCCTGTTATATCACCTCAATGATCCTTAGGCAGAAGCGCCCTGGGGCAGGGGTGTTTGCCACCAGGGATTTGAAATTTACAGACAGGTTTTCAAACTTGAGGCAGGCTCAGGAAGTTTCCTTTAGGCCTCTCGGGATTCAGCTTCCCCCACAATCCTCCACTGCACTCCTGGGCCATAGCAGAGAGCTGGCCTGGAAGAGGAGCAACCGGGACAGAATCCAGCACCCCGACTGGGACTAGAACCTGGTGTGCTGGCACCACAGGCGGAGGATTAGCCTATTGAGCGGCGGCGCCGGCCTCTACTTGACTTCTTCCATAGCCTTTGCCTTTCTGCAACCCATTTTTCCTACAAAGTAGAATGATAACCACAAAGTATAAATTCAGATACTCTTGTACTTAAATACTGAAATACCTTTGCACTGCATTTAGAGTAAAATGCGAACTCCTCTCTTGGTATTGGGCCCTGCATGAAATAGCCCCTACATATATTTCCAACCTCTGCATTAGAGCCTCTCAGGTCTATACTTGGTTTCTCAGACATATCAGCCTCTTTCCTGTCCAGAGCCCTTGCAGATGCCATGCTGTTTGTCTGAAACACTTTAGCTCCTGACCTTCTCATGAAAGTCCTTCTAATTAGTGAGGCTTCCTCCGTGATATCATGCATGCTGGCCCTACCTGCAGTAGGTTCTATCTCAACCAACTCCCATAGTTATTTTTTATCTCAGCTCTTATTTAGTCTTTCCGAGGAATCAGTCTTTAATTATTTTATATATGCTATCCCATTTAATCCTCCTAAGTATTATGTGCGATAGGTATTATTGTACCCATTTTACAGATGAGGAAGTTGAGGCTCCTGATTGTAAACCGATTAGCCCAAAGTTGCATGTATTTAAAGGATAGAGCTGGAAATTTAAACCATGTGAACCAGCTCAGAAGTTAATCAAGTTATTCCATTTCATACATCTAAATAATGGACCTGGGTAGTTCTCATTTTTGCTTCTTTTTACTAATCTGTATCTAAAGGAATAGTGGCCAAAGAATACTTTTCATGTCCCTCAAATAAAATGGACCAGAAAATACAACCCTGTCTTCATAGAATCACATATTGCCCAAAATATCAAAAGATAAAATGATTACTGGGGAGTCAGAGAAGGAAAGAGACGAAATTATGAGTAATTTTATTTTCTTCTCCATAGTTTTTTACATTTTTAAGTTTACCACTAAAATATATATATGCCTGTCATAGTCAGAAAAACCACAAAAATTAAATAGGCCTGGATATAACTAAAATAATTAAATCAACTGCTAAACTGAAATGTTTCACCTGTTTATAGTGATTTGTGACTAATTTAACTACTTTTGTAATTTTTTGATGTTTTCAATAATTTCATGGATGGATTATATTATGGAAATTGGTCAAAAAGCTCTATATACCTGAGATTATTATACCTGAAAGTATACTTCCCCAGTAGATTTCCCTGGCTAAATTCATCATAAAAAAGCATTTTTATTAATTCCAAAGTCCCCCTAAATAATATTTATATTTAAGCTGTGTTTGAGTGCATTCTCAAATTAATCATAAGGAATAACACAGCGTTTACATGTGAGTGACAAATGCTTCTCAGAGGCATTTGATTTTCCATAATGGGGAATGGTCCCTAGGGTTATAGCTATAGGCTTTCCCCACTCTGAAGAACTGTAAGTCCAGCTTCCTCCTGTCAACTTGCTGACATTCTCAGCACAGTAGGCCTAAAAGAGAACTATTGAACAGATCTGACAGCCCTGAATTGAGTGTCCTTCCCTGGTGCTCCCATAACACCCTAAATAAACCTCCTTTAACATGTATCTCATGCATCATAATTATTTGTCTATATCCTCACTAGACTGGAACTCCCTTAAAGGTAGTCTCTATTGTTCATCTCCTCCATGTTTACCATATCCCACATGCATTCTGTAAGTTTATTTATCACATTAAAAATTTAACTTCTTCGGGATGTT
The DNA here is from genome assembly GCA_949820135.1 of Sylvilagus floridanus. Taxonomy (NCBI): domain Eukaryota; kingdom Metazoa; phylum Chordata; class Mammalia; order Lagomorpha; family Leporidae; genus Sylvilagus; species Sylvilagus floridanus. The sequence continues at coordinate 26,658,369 of OX463236.1, read as the reverse complement.
GCTGTGGCATAGCAGGTTAAGCCACCATTTGCAGTGCCAGCATCCCATACGAGCACCGGTTCAAGTCTTGCCTGCTCCACTTCTGATTTGGCTCCCTACTAATGTTCCTGGGAAAGCAGCAGAAGATGGCTTAAGTGGTTGGGTCCCTGCACCTGCATTGGAGACCCAAAGGATGCTCCTGGCTCCTGGATTTGAATCAGCCCAATTCTGGCCATTGCAGCCATTTGGGGAGTGAACCAGCAGAAGGAAGATCTCTCTTTTGCTCCCTGTAAATCTGCCTTTCAAATTAGTAAAAATAAATCTTAAAATAATTTTCTCAAAAATATAACAAAAATAATAGTGTTACCCAATAAAAATCTTTATCATGATAAGAAGCATAATTAATCTTTGAAGGCAATTTATGGTTAGTCAACATAGTTTATGCCTAAAAAGTTCAGTTGCCTTCAAACCAGATAGGGAAAAGTTCAATGAGACAGCTTATCAACCAGAAAATTTTGACTTTTGGCATACCAAAAGAAAACATCAACAAAAGGTATTTGAGATGATGGTCAAGTATTTGATTTTAGTGTTCCTTACTTTGTGGAACTGGTGTCAGTTTTCTTCTGTTATTCATTGGATCCCATCTCTATTATTCTCTTTAAAAGGTATCTTTAGATGTACAAAGATTTCATTGAAACACAGTGAATTTCAATAAGGCTGTCAGTGCAGACGATATCTGTTCTTTTTATATAGTTCTCTGAAAGAACCTCATTCTTTTGTACCCAAATCTTGTCTGCACCTTTGATCTTCCCTTCTACTCCCTTCTACTCCCCAAATTCTAGATCATCCTGTTTCATTCTTAGAATGGTGTTTAGAGTTGGAGCCTGATCCTGCATCTTTCTTAATTTCATTAATCACAACCTTCTGTGGGAGATAATTTTTTTCAGTTTCTACAAAAGAGATTCTGATACTTTGCCTTGAATAATCTTGGAGAGTAGAGGGGACATACAGTAAGTGTACAACACTAACATCTGGTCATGTGATTGGTGATTGATAGACCCTAAGGAATTGAGTAGGCAGCCCCAAAGTCTATCTGGCCAATTACTGGGTTTAGACGTGTTTCTCACTCCAGTGGAGAATAGGGTATGTGATCTCTGAGAGGCTGTACGAGACCATAGCTTTATCTCCATGAAGTCTGAAATCAGAGACCTGTCAGAATATCACCTGGACTATGCAGATCCTTGTCCAACTTTGCAGAAGTGTCTCTGGAGCCCTGACTGGGCAGTCGGTTATGAGTCACTGTGTCAGCATGTTGTCAGAGCAACTGGTTCTTTAACACTGAAGTGCTCCCTCCTAGCTCTCTGCAGAAATTGACCCTTTCTCATTGAATAATACCTGCATCCCTACTTTCCTTAGAACATGTAAGAATCACATTGCATTCCATCGAAGGCTTGCTGTGAAACCACTATTTTCATACAACACTTCTAAATTTTACAACACCCTTATAAATTAACTATTATCATCCCCAACTGGAAAATAAGAAGCTAAATATCATGCACAACCTTTCAAGACTAGTACAAGACTGAGCTGGGATTCAAACCAGTTTGGTTCCCAAACACCCTCCCAACTCCAGCCATTGATAACTAGCAGTAATGTATTCAGACCTCACAACAGGATAACTACATAATGAGCAAAAGCTCTTTGAAGTGCAAACTAGTGAAAAAGTAATTAGGAAGTTAGGTTACAATGTTTAGTAAGTCAGTTATTAATGTTTCAAGCCTGTCTTCCTTATTGAGAAACATAAGAGCCTATGATTACACATAAAGTGTGTGCTTTCATTTCAGTGATGTGTTGTGTTTTAAAATACTCAGCTCTTTAAGGAAATCATTTATTTTAGTAAAGCACTGAAAAAGTTGTAGAAATTCCCCAAAGGAAGGACATCGCTAATAATATTGTCCGAATGTAGTATGTGAAAGGTTTTTGGCTATCTCCCATGAATCACCCTGAGTTGGCATTATCTTAGTAAATTTCCCATGGCCAAATCTGGACAAGGAACTTGATCTCAGAAAATTGATTTATCTATATAATAAACCATGTTTTGGTTCCTTCAAACTGGCTTTTATATGGGAAAAAATAATTAATAGATTAACTTTTAAAATATTATACTTTTTAAGGTTATAAATAAAAAAGGATTCGTTTTGCCTTACAATGCTGTTTGTTTCATAAATCTTATTATTCCAATTGTAAAGCTACCAAATTATCAGCTACTTCATAGAAGGCCCTATATGACTATCTGGAACTAATTAGAAACCCTGTTAATTAAACTCCTTTTAACATTTTGAGGTGCATTAAGACCTTTACTCTTTCTATATGTACATAAATTATCTACCACACTTTTTCAATTGTTAAGTAATACTTATAAAATAAAATAAATGAACTTTAAAAATGATTAAATGTAAGTTTTCTTAAATGTTCAACTATCATCTATACACTTAATCATATTCAGTTCAAACACATAATTCCAAGTCAGTTATCTATTAAACATTTTAAAGTGGTGTTACAAGTTTGACTTGTTATTGTAACAGATTAAATAAACTCTTATACATATAGGCACTGAATATAACAAATACACACATATTAACTAATGTAAAATACTATTATTACATTGTGGTACCCTTAAACGTTTCTATGACTTCTTCTAAACCTTCCCAGATATGAAAAGTGCTTCTCCACGAAGGAAGCCTACCATTTCACAGAATTTAGGGGTCATATGCTTGCGTACATTTTGTAATTGCCCTCTGAGCTTCTCAGTGAGCTAAGGACAGTGCTGGGACGAGACTGGATCCTGTCTGTGACATGGAAGGAACATGTAGAGCCCCTGAAAGGAAAATGTCATGTGCCTCCTATCCATGCGAATTGAATCACATCATTACCTGATTTTCAAGTCAGTCTAGAGTTTATAACTCCCACCTGGTGGTCACATCTCTTAATTGAATTTTATTAACCTTAATTCTTAATTCAAGTAAATGCATTTAAACCTAAGGGTAAAGGTATTTGAATATAAGACAACCCTGTATTCTAACATTAATCAAACTACAGAACTCTGTTGATTTTAAAAGGATATTGGAGGGGGCTGGCACTCTGGCATATCAGGTTAAAGCCCTGGCCTGAAGCACCAGCATCCCATATGGGCGCCGGTTCTAGTCCCAGCTGCTCCTCTTCCAATCCAGCTCTCTGATATGGCCTGGGAAAGCAGTAGAAGATGGCCCAGGTCATTGGGCCTCTGCACCCACATGGGAGACCCAGAAGAAGCTCCTGGCTTTCAGCTCCGGCCGTCGCAGCCATCTGAGGAGTGAACCAGCGGATGGAAGACCTCTCTGTCTCTACCTCTCTCTGTAACTGTCTTTCAAATAAATAAAATAAATCTTTATTTAAAAAAAGGATATTGGATTCAATTCTGAAATCTCTTGGATATTTGTCTATTTTGCTCACAAATTTTAAGATTATTCTTGATAGACCTATCTTTCAAGGGCAGGAACACATTAACCAGACTCACAAAAGTAATGCCATCCTGAAGTTGCTTCTGTTGTTCATGTCCTTTATCCGAGTGTGAAAGGCAGATCTTCCATCCTTGTAACCGTAACACTGAACAGTCTCAGCAAATGTTAATAGTGGATAAATGACAAGAGTAATGCAATTTACAATGTTACAAATGATATGATAGGGATGGGCATTTGGTCCCCCCTGTAGGCTATTGGCCATCTGTAAAAAACTAATCTTTGGTGTCCTGTCCCTTCAGAGAATAAAAATGATTTAAAGGAAAAAAATGGATCAAAATAAAATGCCAATTAATTAATTTACAAGGCAAAATATACCTGTGGTCAGGTTCTTCAAATATTCTGGTACATGTATGATTTCCTATAGCAAGCCTCAAAAGCAGGTAAGATATTGAAGGGAACTTTTGGCACAATGGGTTAAACTGGTACTTGCACTACCCACATCTCATATTAGAGTGATGCTTCAAGTTCTGGATACTCCTTTCTGATGCAGCATCCTGCTAATGCACCTGGAAAAACAGCAAACTATGGCCCACATACCAGGATTCTTGCTCCCCTTATGAGACCAGGATAGAGTTCTGAGCTCCTGGGCTTCCTCCTGGCCCAGCTCCAGATGTTGGCATTTGGAGAATGAATCAGATGTTGAAAATTACCTGCCTCTCCCTCTGTCATTCTGCCTTTCAAACAAATTATTAATAATAATAAATAAAAACTAGACAAATTGTCCAAAAGTTGTGTAGTGAGCATAGGATCAGAAAAAGAGGAGTTAGGTACATAATTTAGAATGAGATAATCTGATGTGTCTGCCCAAGTTCAGAGGAGCCTAACAAGGGGCTGGTTTTGTGGCTTAGTGGGTTAAGCTGCCACCTGCACTGCCTGCATCCCATATGAGTGCTGTTTCCAGACTCAGTTGCTCTACTTTCAATCCAGCTTCCTACTGGGAGCCTGCAAAAGCAGAAGAGGATGGCCCAAGTGCTTGGTACCCTGCAGCCACGTGGGAGACTTGAAGAAGCTCCTGGCTCCTGGCTTCAGCCTGGCAGAATCACACCATTGGGGGCATTTGAAGAGTGAACCAGGAGATGGATGATCTCTCTTTCTCTTGGTCCCTCCCTCTCTCTCTGCAACTCTGCCTGTCACATAAATAAAAAATATAAATCTTTTGTTTGTTTTTAAAGAGGGGCCTAACAAACAACATTGCATTCTTCTCTGCCAAGTTCAGTAGAAGCTAAGAGGCAAGTATGAAGTCAGGCAGAGAGAGATCAGAATGTCTGTTTTATTACTGAAGGAAGCTGCTTAAAAACACAGCCATAGCCATGCAACAAAGTAAACTGGATATGTGAACTTTATTTTTCCAATGAACTAGGTCAAGTCTCCTTGTCATGGGTATAACTGTGCAATCCCAGTTACCCCACAACCAGGCCCCTGAACACAGGACAGCAGAGAAGATCAAAATGTGTGCATCCATCCTCTGGGAAGAGAGAGGAGGGAGTATGGAGGTCAAAGAATGCCATCTTTCTCACAAATTTCACTTGCTAAATAAGATGTTTCTCCTCCTGTGGGGGCAGGAAATAGGGGGGAGGGGAGTTAGAGATGTTTCTCTTAGGCAATATTCCACATAAGAAATGGAGAATAAGTGCCCGAAGCCCTAGCAACATGCATCTCCATATAAAGGATTTATTTGACGAGGGACCAGGCATGGGGTGTTCCCTTGGATCGGGCCTGTTTCTGTCCACCATGGAGTCAGGATGGACACTGACAGTATTCTGTGATTCTTATCTTTCCATGCTTCTGTTACAGACCAATCCCTTTTCTCAATTGTAGATGTTTATTTTTAAGTTCTGTTAATGCATCAACCAGATTGATGGCAAGTTTTGTGGGCCTGGAAGCTATTCTGCCTCTCTAAACACTCTTTGCACGTCTGTGCTTCTTATCTATTATTTATGTCTCAATCTAAATTCCTTCAATTCCAAATTCATGAAGAATGATTCCTTAAGTCCTTCAGAAACTCAAAATAGAAGCACAAAAGTTTTAATATGAGAGGAGAATGAAAATATAGTTATTTATTTAAATATTTAAATATTTATTTAAATATTTGTTAATATTTAACTTGTAGTCTAAGGAGGATGTGTTTTCTTTTTTTTTTCTATTTTTTAAAGTTGATTTTCACATCAAGAGTTAATATTTTTATTATTATTGTTTATTTGACAGACAGAGACAGTGACAGAGAGAGACAGAAAGATCTTCCTTCCATTGGTTCACTCCCCAAATGGCCACAAGGACCGGAACTACTTCGATCAGAAGCCAGGAACCAGGTGTTTCTTCCTGGTCTCCCATGTGGGTGCAGGGCCCAAGCAATTCGGCCATCCTCCACTGCCCTCCCAGGCCACAACAGAGAGCTGGACTGGAAGAGGAGCAACTGGGACTAGAACCCAGCGCCCATATTGGATGCCGGTGCTGCAGGCAGAGGATTAACCAAGTGAGCCACGGCATCAGCCTCCTGTGTCTTACTTCTTTCCTAACTTCTTCTATACAATTTTTTATAATTTTAATTAATTTATTTGTGAGGAAGAGAGAGAGAGACAGACAGACAGACAGACAGAGAGAATGTTTCCATGTGCTGGTTTACTCCTTAAATGCCTGCAATAACCAGGACAAGGCCAAGCTAAATTCAAGAGCCAAAAACCCAATCCACATCTTCCTCATGAGTGTCAGGGACCTAACTGATTGAGCCATCATCAACTACTTCTCACGAAACACATTATCAGGAAGCTGGAATCAGGAGGGGAGTAGTGAATCAAATGCAGTAACTTCAGTATGGAGAACAGATGCCTAACAGGTGTCTTAACAGCTACACTGAATGCCCACCACCTTCTGGGTGATTTTCATCAGTTATTTTAGATTGTGCTTCTACCATGAAAGGCTATTGGACACAGAAACAACTTTTTTAAAGATTTTTTATTTATTTATTAGGTAGAGTTACAGACAGTGAGAGAGGGAGACAGAGAGAAAGGTCTTCCATTCGATGGTTCACCCCCCCACCCCCCAAATGGCCACAATGGCCAGAGCTGCGCCAATCCGAAGCCAGGAGCCAGGTACCTCTTCTGGTCTCCCATGCAGGTGCAGGGCCCAAGCACTTGGGCCATCCTCTACTGCTTTCCTGGTACACAGCAGAGAGCTGGACTGGAAGAGGAGCAACCAGGACTAGAATCCGGTGCCCATATGGGATGCCGGCAGCGCAGGCAGAGGATTAACCTAGTGTGCCACAGCTCCTGCCCCCACAGAAACAATTTCACATGTGTATTTCTAAAATTACTTTTGAAAGGTACCATTCATATAATTCATATAATTTTTTCATATTGTGTTAACAACAGAAACTCAAATGTGGTGTTAATTGAACTACTAGGCGCACTCAGCATGTACCTCATTCTTGAATGCTTCTACTTCCTTTTCCACCAGCAATTTCTTGATGAAGCAAGCAAGCTAATTGGCTAAACAAATGGGCAATGTGGAGAGAAGAGCTCTGCATTCTAATTTCCATCCAACAAAAATCCCTGCATGGCATTTGAACCTATAATAAAAGCCTAATGTTATAATAATAAAACAAGTACTCTACATGACATTGTACCTCCCTAATAGAGTCACACTAAACACTAGTTTTAAGGACTGAAATATTTTATATTAGAACAATTTCATAATCAAATAAGTTTGGAAAAGTCATAATTAAATAAACAAATTATTGTACTTTTTACAGGACTTAAAACATACCAGTAAGTACCTTTCGTGTACTATTAAAAATATTGTATTTCATCTAAGTTGTTATTTCTGTAAGACAATGCATTAATGTATATCCTATTAAGAAAAGTGCTGCCAATTAAAATACGACTTTATGTGGTGACATTCTTAAAAATGAGTTTTCCTTAGGTCCTAGTATTTTTATCTTATACTTACTAAGTCTTCCTTATAATGGTTTAGACAAAGATTTTATCATATATTTATATTTTTTATATATATATATATGTTATCATATAACTTGTCCTTAGTTAAAAGGAAAATAAACCATATTCCTAATGCTATTTTTTTTTTTTTTTTACAGGCAGAGTGGACAGTGAGAGAGAGAGACAGAGAGAAAGGTCTTCCTTTTGCCGTTGGTTCACCCTCCAATGGCCGCCGCGGTCGGCGCGCTGCGGCTGGCGCACCGCGCTCATCCGATGGCAGGAGCCAGGAGCCAGGTGCTTTTCCTGGTCTCCCCATGGGGTGCAGGGCCCAAGCACCTGGGCCATCCTCCACTGCACTCCCAGGCCACAGCAGAGGGCTGGCCTGGAAGAGGAGCAACCGGGACAGAATCCGGTGCCCCGACCGGGACTAGAACCCGGTGTGCTGGCGCCGCAAGGCGGAGGATTAGCCTGTTGAGCCACGGCGCCGGCCCTAATGCTATTTTATATACATAATTTAAGTATACTGAGTCATTTTTTGACACAGAGCCATTGATTTCATATTATTCTATGAATAAAGTCTACTGTACCATCAACAGCATCAAATTCAGAGTTTTGGGGCATAGCTGGTAAAGCTGCCGCCTACAGCACTGACATCCCTTGAGGGCACAGTTTCAAGTATTGGCTGCTCCACTTCCAATCCAGCTCCCTGCTAATGTGCCTGAAAAAGCCGTGGAGAATGGCCGAAGCACTTGGGCTCCAGTACCCACATGGCAGGCCCAAAAGATCCTGGCTTCTGGTTTCGATAGGTCCAGCTCCAGCATTTGCAGCCATTTTGTTTTGATATATTGATATTTTTGATATATTGATATATTTTGATATATTTTGTTAAGATCAAGAATGTGCCATCATCAAAACTTGGGTAAAAGATGTCAGTGGCTTGGAAGGAAATCTTGATTCACTCCTTAAAATACCATGGATTTTTAAAAAAGATTTATATATTTTACTTGAAAGGCAGAGTTACACACACACACACACACACACAGAGAGAGAGAGAGAGAGAAAACTAGAGCGAAAGAGAGAGATCTTCCAACCACTGGTTCACTCCCCAACTGGCCGCAATGGCTAGAGCTTGCCAATCCAAAGCCAGGAGCCATGAGCCTCTTCCAGGTCTCTCAAGCAGGTGCAGGGGCCCAAGGACTTGGGCCATCTTTCACTGCTCTCCCAGGCCATAGCAGAGAGCTGGGTTGGAAGTGGAGCAGCTGGGACTTGAACTGGTGCCCATATGGGATGCTGGCACTGCAGGCAGCAGCTTTATCTGCTATGCCACAGCGCCAGCCCCCCAATAAACTTTTTAAAAGACTATATGATAAGGCTGCCATAGGGCTGGAATTGTGGCAAAGTGAGTAAAGCCACCATCTGCGATGCTGGTATCCCATATTTGTGCCAGTTAGAGACCTGGCTGCTCTTACTTTTGATCCAGCTCCCCACTAATGTGCCTGAGAAAGTGCTTAGGCCTCTCCACCCACGTGGGAGACCTGGAAGAATCTCCTGGCTCCTGGCTTCACATCTGCCCAGCTCTAGCTGTTGCAGCAATTTGGGGAATGAGCCAGCAAATGGAAGATTTCTCTCTCTCTCTCTCTCTCTTTCTCTCTCTCCCTTTCTCTATGTAACACTGATTTGCAAATACATACATACACAAATAAATAATTTAAAAATAAGGTTGCCACAAAGCAGAAGCTATTGAACATACTGTATGTAGCCCTAAACCAGGTTCAGCTTTCTAAACAGGTGAATTGAATGCCAGTGGAAGCCAGTTGCTGTAATCCTCAACCTATTCTGGACCTAGTCTATTACTGTGTTGAAAATGCCTCCAATAGGGATTCATTCCTTTGGATTCGAATCCCCTATTAAAATGTCAGTTCCCAGAATATAAGCCAAGTATTAGCAGAAACATTAACCTTGATTTATGACAGATTAGGATAAAATTCGACATTTGGGAAGGAAGCACACCAGAAAGCTATCAGACGCTGGGAGCAAGTCATTCAAATAGAAAACTAACTTTCTCTTATTATCAGTGTTTTCATGCACCACACTCTACCAATAAGACAAGTCATGCTACCCAGCCAGGGAAAGAGAAAATATGTGAATTTAGAGGCATTTTTATTACATTTAAATATCTAATGTCCTTGCCAGAGATGAGATTGGCAAGGGCTTCTTGATGAAATAATATGAAAGCTAGATGTAATTTTAAAGAAATGAAAACAGATAGATGCAGCCTATCATAAATCATCGATCATATTTAGGCCTCATATTTTATAAGATTTTCCCTTCAGTGCCCATTGTTTATTCATATTAATAAAAAATAACCTGAAATTAATGCCAAATGCCCTCTGAAAATATTACTAAACATGGGCATTACTTACAAGATTATTTCTGCTTCGGCTCGGAATAGTTGGAAGGCTTTCTATCACTCGCTGGCACGTTTCACTGAGAGTAGCCTCATCCACTTTCATGTCTGAGCTATGTATAGCATGCTCAACTATCTTCCTTAGATCAAAGGGAAACTCACTGTACTTTATTTACAAAGGCAAATTTAATGGATAACCAAGGTACTTATTTGATGAACGTGACTAGTCCCTTTGAACTACCATCTTCACTGATCCGTAGACCATGCTCGAAATGTGGAAGCCTCCTTGAATCTGGAAAATGTTCTTAGCCTAATTGGTGCACTTTCTTTGAACTGCCTGCCATGCATTTTACTATGCCGTAAGTGCACAACAGCAGACACTACGGGATGCGGGAGTGTTACCATCCTTTGAAAATAAACAAAAAATAGAATCAATGCTATAACATTGAAGATGTTGTCCCACTATCAGTAACAGGTAAGAATAACTCATTCCAAAGTGCATGTAATGATATCTGTGTTACTGACAATAATTGACACACTGATCTGTGTTTGTTTGGCAATGAAACAAGTTCCACTGCTCACTTCTACAGCTATTTAAGTGGGAAGTATATTTGTTCTGTTCTTGTGTGTTACATTAAAGTAAATGTGAAAGTGAATATATGTGAGGCAACAAAATGCCATGGAAAGAATATTGATTTGAGATCTTCTCATTTCAAGATACCATAACAGAGCAAAGTGATTTCATGTTGGTTTGTTACTGTCTCTCTGAATCTCAGATTCCTAACATTCAAACAGGATGTCACCTCTGGCTAGGGACATCAATGCTGATCACCAGCTCCTCTGGCTCTCATGCTTTGGGACACACAGAGGAAATGCATTCTCTTCCTCATTGAGTTTGTTCATGATGATGCAGCTTGTTTTGGCCAATGAGCTCTGAGTGGCAGTACACTCTCATTTCTAGGAAGAAACATTTATTGGCCTTGTGAAGCTTTAAAGAAATGCCATTCTTTTCTGGGCCAATCATGGAAGCCTATGTTGGTGTGATGTGGCTATGCCACAGGGGGCAGACAGGTGCCTGTGAGGATCATTAAGAGCTGCAACACTTCTGTTTTGAGCCACAGAGATTTATTGCCACAGAATAACCTGATTGAATATCCTTGTGGAATCAATGCAAAGACAAAATGAAGTAATATAAATAAACCAGTTGATCATTTAGCATTCATTGATTCATAAATGCTAGTTCTTTTTTTCTGTTTTTCTCTAAGATTGGGTGCATTAAAAGAAAAATATGTCTGCTGTTATGAACCTAAAGTAATATAAAGTTAATAGTTTCCCATCACCCCTTCAATCCTTTCCTATTATTTTTGTACTTTTCCTACCTAATCCACTCTGGCTGATACCAACCAGCTATTATAACCAAAGGTAAAAATGTATCTCAGCCCATTTCTCTCATTCCTCATAGCAGCTGTATCAAGAACTTGAAGACTGGATAGAAACATCTGGAACTGTTATTTTGTCTCCCAGAAGCTACAAGGGTAATCTTCTCTGAATTATCTTCACTTGATTTTGTGACCTTTGACTATGTCCCCCAAATCATAGCAATTACAAACTGTATTTTCTATTATTTTTACTTCAAGGTCACAGTTTTCTTCAGTCTAATTGGGCTGAGAATTGGATATATGTCTGTTAAACTTATCTTAGTCTTCAATGAGTTTTCTTAAATTTACTTGTGCTACTTAGAAAATGGAAGCATATGGAAATAATACAAAACCACTTTTCAGTGCAGTGAGTTCAAGAAATAACTCTGAACATACTTAATATCCTTAGTGGCTAACACATATAGATCACTGGCTACATGCCAAGCACTGTGCTAAACTCATTGCAAACAACTCTTTATGTAATCTCCTTCACAGTCTGATGAAGGCACTGCATTTAAGAATAATGAAGCTAGGTTTAGAAAAACCATATCATCAACCTGCTCAGCTAGCAATGACTAGAAGAAAGATGAGTGTCCAGGCACTTTGACTGCAAAGCCCATTTACTTAACTAGTTCAAAGCACCTCTACTGCTCAAGTATAGTCTCTCATAGAACCATCATGTAAGTTATCAAGTCATATGGTTACAGAAGCAGTTCATTCTATATTGGTTTCTTACATACCACAGTACATTTTTCAATCCCTACTGGTGGAGGTAGCCACAACCCATATTTCTCTACAATAAATGGAATGCTTACATCTATATACAGGAAAGAGAATATTTGTCACTGAAAATTTGCAGGAAATCAGAGCATTTTCCTGCAAAATGAAAGGAACAAAAATGAAGATAGCTTTGTTTCTCTTTGTTATCCAGGGCTCAATTAGCAATTGTTTATCATACATGAGTTATTTACAGATAATATTTATATGATGATTATTATCATTATTATAGGGAGAGAGAGAGAGATGGAGAAGGAGAGCTCTGATTGCTGGTATACTTCCTGTATACCAGCAGGGACTGGGTAAGGGCTAGGTCGAACTCAGAGCCAGGATCCAGGAACACAGACCAGGTCTCCCACCTGGGTGGTAGGAACCCAATTACTTGAGCCATCACTGCTGCCTTGCACGGTCTGCATTAGCAGAAAGCTGGAGTCAAGAGTGAGACCCGGATAATGAAATTGGATGCTTGCATCCTAACCAGTACCTTAATGGTTAGGCCAAACACCTTTCCCCAAGGAGAGAGTATAAGCCAGGTTTATTAAATTATTACATATGACTGTATAAATGACACTATCCTGGAAATATTTACAAAACACAGAGACTTGATCCCTGCCTCCCAATAGCAGGTTTCAGAAAGGAAAATGGTTGAAATGCAACCCAGGTTTTTGTTTTTGTGTTATTGCTGCTATGTAGCTCTGATCACCTGGAATGCTGAGGAAGGGAATAATACAGGTCAAGTTTTCTTTGTAGAGTAGTTCAATTCCATTCCACATTCAAGGTAATTAAAACTGCTATGAAAAATTATCTCTGGTGCCTCCTGTTCTCATTTCTTTCTGAAGAGAAGGAGAAAAGACAAGACTTTCATTACTTTACCTATTAGTTTCCTTAACCTTATTTTTTACATCAGGAGTTCATGTAGCATATATCAGAAATTCTGAGTTAATGGGGCCGGCGCTGTGGCTCAGCAGGTTAACGCGCTGGCCTGAAGCTCTGGCATCCATATGGGCACCGGTTCTAGTCCCAGCTGCTCCTCTTCCAATCCAGCTCTCTGTTCTGGCCTGGGAAAGCAGTAGAAGATGGCCCAAGTCCTTGGGCCCCTGCACCCGTGTGGGAGACTGGGGGAAGTTCCTGGCTCCTGGCTCCTGGCTCCTGGCTTTGGATCCACACAGCTCCAGCCATCGTGGCCATCTGGGGAGTGAACCAGCGAATGAAAGACCTCTCTCTCTCTGTCTCTACCTCTCTCTGTAACTCTGCCTGTCAAATAAATAAAATCAATCTTTTAAAAATTTTCTGAGTTAAAGAGGAAGCATTATGTGTGATGAACTTGAGAGTGTGGAAAATAGGCTCAAGAAGCAAATCATTACAAACAGAGTTTTCCAGAATAGCAAAGAATATTGCTTTAAAGTTGCAACTACTTTCATTATTTTCTCTCCACATTCTTTATTTCCACTTCAGTTTGCACATCTATGTTTCTGATATGTCTATATCTATATCTCTAGATATGGACAATTCACAATTTGTGCACACATATATTCACAGGAATTTTGTACATCAAAATATCTTGAAACTTTGTCATCTAAAGTTTTCATTCTAAAATATTCTAGATTCTACATAGACAGTATTATATGGTAGAAAAATGTCTGGGATAAAAATTTGCCACACAGATTCATGTGATTTAATTTGGATGAATAAAGTTTCATGAATGTAAGTACATGTGGAGAGTAAAAGAACTGAAGAGCACCAAGTGCATACAATGCCTCTAGGTAGAAGAGTCCAGAAATTATCAAAGGCAGGATAGTTACCCAGGAAGTTTTGTTTGATCGACCATGAATTTGCTATAGGAAGAACAGCTTGAGAAGGAATGATAAGTAAGCTGACATTTCATCAGACAACTATTTTAAAGTTTAATTTTGTTAAAGTTTTGGAAATTATAGCAACGTGTGCTAGTACTATCAATTGAACCACTATTAATTGATCCAAGCAAAAATAATACAAAGATAAAGGAAATTATGCTACTTCATGTTTTAAGCACCTTTTCCTCACCCTACAGAGGTAGCCTACATTTCTACATAGTCATGTAAACATGCATGCACACACGTATACACACTCTCTCTCTTCCTCCCCAACTCACATCATTTCTGTCTCTCTCTCTGTGTCTGTCTGTCTGTCTGTCTCTCTCTCTCTCTCTCACACACACACACACACATAAACACACATTTTGTTGGTTTATTGTTTAACAAATGTGCGATAATATTATTAATATATAATCTGTTATTTGTTTTAGTATTACATAATATTCATTCCTCTGGATCAGCAGACATAAATAGAATTCAAACATGAATAGCTGCACTGTGTAGGCATTTTGAAGTTTATTTAGCTGTTTCCCTATTAATGATGATCAAAATTTTGAGTTTTTCACCATTAAAAAGTTCAATAAATATTCTTTCATGAAATATTTACAAACTGATTTATTTTATATTTATTTCTATATAATAAATTCTTTGAAATGATTTCAGTCTAACATCTATTTTGTGTAATAAATAAGCCCCAAATTGGGGCAGGCCTAGCAGTTAAGTTGCCAGCTAAGGTACTTGTTCTCCAAATCAGGGTGCCTAGGTTTAATTCCTGTCTTGGGCTCCTGATTCCTGTTACCTTCTAATGCAGATCCAGGAAGGCAGTTAACGATGACTCAAGTAATTGGGTTCTAGCCACTCATCTGGGAGGCCTTGATTGGGTTCCCATCCCCTGGCTTTGGCCTGACCCAAGGGTTTGTGGAGTCAACAGTAGATGAAAGTGTGCTCTCTCTCACACTCTCGCTTGCTTGCTCTCTCTCTCTCTTCCTTTCCACTTGCGTACAACTCTAATCACAACACCATCTCAAATGCATTATAAGTGAAAACAATATGATTCAAAAGTTATACAATGTCTGGTTCTATTAGTATGACATTCCAAGAATGGCAGACTATGGGGGCAGAAAACCTATCAGTCAAGGACTGGGTTTTCTAGGGGCTGTATATGGGGAGAGCAGATAATGACTAATGTAATCACTAAAAACATAAATTGATATAAGCAAAACTCTAATGAATAAATTGAAATTAAATAGCAAAAAATATCAAAATAATCCAAGAAAAGGCAGCAAAAATGGAACAGGTGCTGTAACAAAGAAGGGACAAAGAGAATACCATAATGATAGATCTCAATTATAACACCTACTCCATTAAGCAGAGTGTTATATACTCACAAATTAAAGGCAGGGAGGGAGTGTGAATTAAGCATAAAATTTACATGTATATGCTCTTTATAAAACCCACTTTAAATATGAAAATATGGAAAATATGGATAGGATCAATGTAAAAGAGATACAAGATAACACTAAACTGAATAAAACTGAAGAAGTTATATTAATTTCACACAGAGTAGATGTCTGAGAGGAATATTACCAGGGACTAAGAGAAACAGTAGATGCTGATAAAGGGACCATACACATATACTGATAAGTGTTAAATGCATAAATGTATGTAACAGATCTTGAGTTTACATGAGGCAGAAACACAGAGAGAGAATGTAGAGACAGGATGAGGAAACATAATTTGAGTTCTGAACAACTTTATCAAACAATATGACCTAACCAGCATTTATATAA
Source organism: Sylvilagus floridanus (assembly GCA_949820135.1). Lineage (NCBI taxonomy): Eukaryota > Metazoa > Chordata > Mammalia > Lagomorpha > Leporidae > Sylvilagus > Sylvilagus floridanus. The sequence continues at coordinate 26,642,653 of OX463236.1, read as the reverse complement.
GACTCTACCCAACAATAGAGTCACTGAACACACAGAGAATTTTCCAAAGGAGTCCATATTCAGGTGCAAAAATACATTTAAAAGGAGTAAAACCATTTAATTATTAATGTAACAGTTGAACTAGAAATCAACAATAAAAAGATTTCTGAGAAACAAACAACTGGGAGTTATACAATACATTTTAAAATAATCAAGACATCAAAGACCTCACAGGAAGATCTGAAAATATTTTGAACTAATTGAATATGAAAACACAGCATATCAAAATTTGTGGGATGCAGCTACAACTGTGCATAAAGGGGAGTTTATATTACTAACGCAAATATTTTGAACTAAGAAAGGTCTCAAGTCTGCATCGAGGATTTTTTAACAGAAACTATTTAAAATAGAACAAAATCACAAAGTAAGTGGTAAAAGAATATAAAAATAAAGCAGTAATAGGAAAGTCAAAAATAGAAAATAAAAATCAAAGTAAATCAAAAAGTTTTTTTTACAATGATCAGTATAATTGATCATTTGTAGTATGATTGACCAAAAACAGAGAAAGGCATTACTTGTCAATAAAAAAAACTAAACAAGAGTCAATACAAATTTTGCAGACACCAAACCTTATAAATAGTAGAAATAATTTAATTCTTAAAAATACAATAACTTGGATGAAGTAGACAAGTTCTTCGAACTTTCAAAGTTCATACATGATGAAATAGACAACCTGACTAATGTTACACATATTAGAGAAACACAAATTGTAGTTAGAAAAAAAAAAAAAACCTTCCAGGACAGAAAACTAGGTACAAAGTCAATGGTGAATTCTACAAAATATGTAAGAGAAAAAAAATCAACACCAGTTCTAGGCAAGCAGTTTCATAAAACAGACGAGCAACTTTCCAGTTCATTTTAAGTGGTTAACATTATCATAACACTAAATCCAGAAGAAATCATCATGAAAAAGACAACAATAAGCCAATATACTGCATGAATTTAGATCAAAAATTCACAATTTGCATTCCACATTATAGGTAAGTTACAACGCACCATCACTAAATTGGGTTTATCCTGAGAAGCCAAGGCTGCCTCAAAGTTTCAAAGTCAAACAATGTACTATTAATAAACAGACTAAAGAAGAAAACACATATGTTAAAATTTATTCAATACAGTAAAGGCACTTGACAAAAATTCCAGATCTTTCATAAGAATCCTCAACAAACTAGGGGTAAATAGAACTACTTTAATCTTACTGAAAGAATCTACATAAAAACTTTAATATCACTCTTAATGACAAAAGACTACATGTTCTCTATTATCAGCAAAAAAGCAAGGATGCTCTTCTTATTCATTGTTATATTGGAGGTCTTAGTCAATTCACGAAATAAGAAAAAAAATCAAACAGTTAGAAAATGAATAAATAAAACTGTCTCATGTCATGATTTGATTGTCAATAAAGAAAATAGAAGGCCGGCGCCGTGGCTCAACAGGCTAATCCTCCGCCTTGTGGCGCCGGCACACCGGGTTCTAGTCCCGGTCGGGGCGCCGGATCCTGTCCCGGTTGCCCCTCTTCCAGGCCAGCCCTCTGCTGTGGCCCGGGAGTGCAGTGGAGGATGGCCCAAGTGCTTGGGCCCTGCACCCCAAGGGAGACCAGGAAAAAGCACCTAGCACCTGGCTCCTGCCATCGGATGAGCGCGGTGCGCCGGCCGCAGCGCGCCATCCGCGGCAGCCATTGGAGGGTGAACCAATGGCAAAGGAAGACCTTTCTCTCTGTCTCTCTCTCTCACTGTCCACTCTGCCTGTCAAAAATTAAAAAAAAAATAAAATAAAATAGAAAGAAATGTACCATAAAAAGAAAAATAGTTTTCCTACAACCAAGTGACTTTAGCAAGGTTGTAGGACACAAAAACCAACTAGATACTTATAAGCAACAATGAGCAGGAAATTATTTTTTAATTTCCCTTTATAATAGCATCACAAAACATTACATATTTTCAAACAAAACATGTAGGATCTTTGTGATCTTGGAAAAGGTAGATTTCTTAGAGATGACATGAATGCCCTCTCACCACAGAAAAAAATGTTCAGCTTAAATTTGTGAAATTTTAAAACGTCTGTTGTGTGAGACACATTCTTAAAAGAATGAAAAAGAAAACTCATAGAGTAGGAACAAATATTTGCAACATATATATATCTCAAAAAGAACTTCTAACAAAAACATGTTGAGAACTTAGTAAGAATCAATAACAAGAAAATAGCCTATCTTTTAAATGGGCAAATATTTGACGTTCACTTTATCAAAGAAGGTATGAGGATGACAAACTCATGAAATGATGATCAACAGCTTGATAATTAAATCCACAAAGAGATACACTGAACACTTATAAGAATGGATAAAAAAATTAAAATAATACCACCAGATGTCTGGCAAAATGTAGAGCACCTGAAACTCGCATGTATTGATGGGGAGAATACAAACTCATACAGCCACTTCAGAAAGCATAATGATGATTCTTATAAAGCTAAACTTAGAGTTTTACAACCCAATACTCCAATTCCTAGGAATTCTAACCCACTCCCCACCAGCAAAATAGAAATTTCACAGAAAAAGACATAGCAAATGTTTGTAGAAGTTTTATATATAATTGTCCAAAACTGCAAACAACCCACATGACCTTCAGCTGATGAATGGATTAATAAACTGCAGTACACCTATCAATGCAATACTTCTCGTCTATTAAAAGGAATACACTCCTAATCACAACAAAATTAATGAATCTTAAATGCATCATAAGAAAAACAGTACAACTCAAAAAGTTACACAGTGTCTGAGTCCATTAATATGACATTCTGATAATGACAGACTAATTACAGGGAAAGAAAATAAATCAGTCATGGACTGGTATGCCAGGAGCTGGGTAAGGGGCTTATGTGAATGTCAGAGAATGACAGACCTGTTTTGTATCTTGATATTGGTGCATTTTTCAACTTGGATTGCATTTAAGTTATACCTCAATAAAAAGCAAACACCACCAACAACAAAAAAGGAAAATATTTTCTAGTAGCTATGGAAAACATTAAAGGAAATACATTAACTCTGTCAAAACTTCATGCATTGATTTTTTTAAGGATTCCCTAACAAATAAGACATGAGTAGCTTGGGTAAGAACACATTTTGGCATTTAATTCACAAATGCATACATAGACATGATGTAAGGCCCATATGTCTGCTTCTTAAAAATAGGTGCTTTGTGCCGTGCAAGCAGAAAGCTGAATGGATGGCTTGGCAGCTGTTGGCATTTGTTCACTTTTCATTATTTGATGAACATGGGAAATAAATCTTTTCTTTTGCCAGAAGTTACAAAAAGGTTCCAGTTTTACTAAATAATTACTTTAAGTAATATTTTTCAAACTCAAAAGGCCAAGCAGTTATATCATGGTGTTTAAATAAAGGAATTAATTAAAAAGTATCCTTAACATGAGATAAAAATTTAATCTTTCAGGAGAAACAAATATAAACACAATAATTTCTATAAGATCTATATTGTATATATAAAAAGGCAATCATTTTAAAATTATATTTGCAGGCTGGCACCGCGGCTCAATAGGCTAATCCTCCACCTTGTGGCACCGGCACACAGGGTTCTAGTCCCGGTCGGGGAGCCGGATTCTGTCCTAGTTGCCCCTCTTCCTGGCCAGCTCTCTGCTGTGGCCAGGGAATGCAGTGGAGGATGGCCCAAGTGCTTGGGCCCTGCACCCCATGGGAGACCAGGAGGAAGCACCTTGCTCCTGCCATCTGATCAGCGCGGTGCACCAGCCGCAGCGCACTGGCTGCGGCAGCCATTGGAGGGTGAACCAACAGCAAAGAAAGACCTTTTTCTCTGTCTCTCTCTCTCACTGTCCACTCTGCCTGTCAAAAAAAATTATATTTGGAAACACAAGTATCAATTTATAAAGGAGACATAACATGGGAAGGAGTAGCCATGTGTTGACATTCATTAGCTATCTCGAATTTTCCACCCCTTTCTTTCCTTCCTAAACTGTGTGTGATCCTCAATCCATAAAAATACAGAAGAGATAATATCAAATTCTATGCTATATTATATTTCTTTTTACTAAAGCACCCTTTAAAATACTTAATGACACCTCATAGAAATAATATATAGGCATAATTTAAACTACTACTTTTCTGAGCATATTCTTTATAAATGTATTAAAGAATTAATTGAGTTAAATAAAATATTAGCATATAGATTTCACTATAATTTATTTCCAATGGTGTAGTTTTAAAACTTCATAGTTTATTACAAATGAACACAATCAGGTTAAATTATCATGAATCTCTTTTTCCATTAGCAAATTGATTCCATACAAGAAAACCTAAGATATATGGTAAATGCATTTTCTTATATATATAAATTGAGCTAATTTATAAGGTTTCTATCTCTCTTAAAATAAATTTATAAAGTATGGTGATTTTTATTAACAGTAATTGTATGTATGTATGGACTACAGTGTAACATACTTGTATACAATGTATACTGATAAAACAGAGTAATCATTATTTATTCTTTGACATTGCTTTATGATTGAAAGCTTGAAGTTTCTTTATTCTGTTTGTTTGTACTTAGTTTATGACGTTTTAATGCCACATTTTGTTATCTTTGGCATCAATCTTTTGAGAAAGGAGAACATGCTACATAAAATATTAGGGAATAAATCTCCAGGAAACAGCTGGGAATGTTGTCTGATGGGGTATTCTGTACCAAATAACTGTTAAGTTCAACATAATGGAATAGCATATATGTAAGTGAACAAATCAGTGACTCTCCAACACCACTGCTAATCGCAGAGAAGGTTTGTGTCTTATCCAGTGTAGACTTGGGAAACTCATGGCTCACTTGAATAAGTCTGTCTCTCAGAGCTACACAAGTCCTGATACGGTAGCGAAAGTCTGAAGCCTTCTCCTCAGCAAAGAAAGTGAAAGGGTGATGGCCATATTGCAAACTCTGTCCTTCAGATTTTTAAAGATTTATTTATTTACTTGAAAGTCAGAGTTACAGATCAGACAGAGAGAGAGAGAGAGAGAGAGAGAGAGAGAGACTCTCTTCCATCCAAGCCCCACTCAACAGGAGCAGGATGTTGTGGAACGTACTGATGGAGGCCAGTAAAACAAAGTGTAACCCAAACACTATAGACTCCCAAGTGCCAAGGCTCTCTGCTGACACTCAGTGTAACACACTGCCCAAAGGTGAGAAAAGTGATAGAACTCTAGCTGAAACTACTCCACTCACTCTTAACCTTGAAAATGAACATCATCTTCCCCAAAGAGATTTTTAATTACAATTAAGGCTGAGGCAAAAGGTTGTACTTTGTGGGGTATGTTGATAAGTGAAATTGAACAATTTGTGGAGCATGTCTCAGAGAAGCACTCTTTTTAAGGTTTATTTATTTATTTGAAAGGTCGAGGGTGGGGAGAGGGAAGGAGAATGTGAGAGGGAGAGAAAGAGAGAAAGAAAGAGAGGAGAGAAAGAGAGAATCTTCCACTTAACTCAATCCCAAATGGCTACAACATTCAGGGCAGGGCCAGGCCAAAGACAGGAGCCAGAAACCCCATCCTGGTCTTCTATGTAGGTGGCAGGAATCCAAGCATTTGTGTCATCTTTCTCTGCCTTCCCAGGCACATCAGCTGGAAGCTGGATCATCAACACAGTAGCCAGGACTAGAATGGGCAATGTAATATGGGATGCTTATGCTGCAAACTATGGCTTAACCTGCTGGAGCACAATACCAGGTACTCAGAGACTTTCTGATAGGGGCTGCGATGGGATTTTCCAGGAGAATTAAGGTTTTCGTGTAGGGAAAGTGTCTTGTGAAAGAAAAGATGCTGGTTAGGACACCCTCATCCCAAATTGGAGATTTATTCTAGCTCCTGGATCTAGCTTCCTACTTATGTGGACCCTGGGAGGTAGCAATGTTGGCTCAAGTATCTGGGTCCCTACCCATGGGAGATACCTTGATTGAGTTCCTCACTTCTGGCTTTGGCCTGACCAGCACCAACTACTGTGGGCATTGAGAAGTGAACCAGCAGATGATAAAGCACTCATTCGCTGTCTCCATCTCTGCTTTTCAGATAAATTAAAAACAGAGAGGGAGACTGTGTTAAGAGTTTACCTTAGGAGGCTGGCACTCTGGTAGTGGGTAAAGCCCACTATATATGGGCACCTGGCTGCTCCACTTCTAATCTAGCTCTCGGCTATGGCCTCGGAAAGCAGAAGATGGCCCAGGTCCTTGGGCACCTTCAATCACATGGGAGACACAGAAGAAGCTCCTGGCTTTGGGTAGGCCCAGCGCTGGCCATTGCAGCCATTTGGGGAGTGAACCAGTGGATGGCAGACATCTCTCTCTCTCTCTTTCCCTCTCTCTCTCTCTTTCTCTTTCTCTCTAACTCTGCCTTCCATGTTCTTGGAAGAGTTGAAACTTGAGTGAACAGATTTCTTTATTATTTCTCATTGTGTAGAGCAATTGGTCTCACCATATTCAGGAAGGTTCTATCACATAAGATAATTACAGACAAAATAAATTTCTCATAACAAGTTATGTGTTCAAAAGATACATGAGAGACAGAATTGGGTGAACTTTTATATACATTATCTAAAACCCAAAGGAAACTTGATAGAGGTTCACTTCAGGTTTAAGACTAATGGAAGCTATAGAGCTGTCCTTTATTTTTACCCTTTTGAAGTATGTAATTGTGTCCTAGAACATGGGGAAGATTCTGATAACGCATCCAGTTTGCACCACCTTTGCACATCCAGCTAAGAACACAGTTCTACCAGACATTGCTATTGGAGAAATAACTTTCAAATAACTCTGTGCTGGCCAGGGTCAGACACTCTCCCATAGTTACTTCTCTAACAGGACTCTACACATGCTAATTCAATGCTACAGTTTCTCTGTGGTATTTTATGGAGTGGCTAGTCTTTATATACTTGAGATCCAAGTAGTCAAAAATACAGTCATTGGAAGCCAAGCTCTTTAGCTATAGTCAGGTCTTTTTTTCACTGACTCAGCTCAGGCTGTCGAAACACTGAAATTGCCTTTTTTTTCTGGCCAATTTGACTTTCACTAACTAAATTTGAAGTCACAGGATCCATCTCAGAATACCTAAAACTGAGGCTTGAAGGATAGTTACCATCAATTCTTTGGCTTTTCTTCAAGGGAAAAACATTATTTATCTATCTGTGGTTACCATTTTAACTGTGCCAATAAATAAAGTGTATATGTGTGTTTGTGTGTGTGTGAGAGACAGAGACAGACAGACACACACACAGAGGAGGTGGAGGAAATGTTTGGGATGAGAGAGGGCTGTGTATGTGTATCTACACTTGTATGCTGTCTATTTTATATCTCTGTGCCTCTGAAATCCATTCATGGTGGAAAAAATAAACAGTATCATTGAGATGAGAAATATAAATTAATGAAAAATAAAATTTTTGAAACTATAATAATCGTCACCTAACCATATAGGGTTCATAGATTTGAAAATTTATATGTTAGAGAATTTACAATTGGGAAAATAGAAAAGAGTAATTGAAATCAGAAATTCACCATTTAAAGCTGTTAGAGTTTCATGTTCTCAACACAAAGCAGAAAAGAAATTATCATCCCTAAGAACAAGCTCCATGACTGTAAGTGAAAGCAAGTAATAATTTGTTCTGTATTATTACTTTATTGTGACACCTAAGTCACTATTGGGCTCCCAGAAGGCCCCCTAAGCATGCACAGCTGTTGGACAGAGTTGAGGATTGTGGACAAGTTAATGTGATGTTTACAGGGTGAGCCCTTGAGAACCAGGGTCAGAATGGCAGTACAGCCAGAACAGAGCAACCAAAGGAATCATTTAAAAATAATTTAAACTCTTCATATCTATTTTTTCAGGTACATGAAGAAGGCACACAATCTGTCACACTTAGAATCCTCCTTCCCTCTGTCATCAGCTTCATGCTTCTGTGGTAACTTCTGTGCATCCCTCCAGAACTCCTCTCAAAAACTTCCATGCAAGCTTTGTCCTTAAACTTGTCTACCACACAAATTGTTTTCTTTCTGCTCACATTCCTTCTTCTAACAGTGCCTGATGGAAACCCAAAGACCAGTGAGATGAGATAAAACCTTTTTTGATGTAGATCAACAGAAGGAAAAATAAAAGGACTATATAAAGCCAGAATTTAGCAAATACAGAGTCAAAAAAATCAGACTTGATGATGTAGAAACACTGACAACTACATGCTGATCCCTTCCTCCCCACTTCCATGCCCCCGAGTTCCTGGTCCATTTCCAGCAGCTCGTTTGCTACATGAAGCAGTTCATATGTACCTACTCTAAGGACTAAGTGTTCTACCTTGCAGTATGCCTTATCTCTTTCCAGTTTTCTAAATAAAAGATTTATTTTATTTGAAAGGCAGAATAAGAGAGAGAGAGAGAGAGAGAGGAAAAAATCTTCCATCTGCAGGTTCATTCCTCAATGCCCACAACAACTAGGACTACGCCAGGCCAAAGCCAGGATTAGAAACTCCATCTGGGTCTCCCGTGTGTGTGGCAGGAAACCAAGTACTTGGGCCATCATTTGTTGCCTCCCAGTGCTTTAGCAGGAAACTGGATCAGAAGCAGAGGAGCCAGGACTCAAACTGGAACTCTGATTTGAGATGCTGGTGTCTTAGGCTGTGGTTTAACTGTCTGCACTATAGTTTTAATTGCCCAGGAGACTATACTTTCTCTACTAGCTGTTTACTTCTATTCCTAACACTAGATCTTCCTACTTTCAATACCAGCAATGATTTGAAAAATCACATACACTAGAACTCCAGATAGGACAACTGACACAAGTGTATTCATAAATAAATTGACAAAGTCTAATTTTACCCAAAGAGAACTTTTTTTTTTTATTATTAGGAAATGCCTATCATATTTCCAAGTCTCCCTTAGCTTATACAAGGGAAGTCTTTATCAGGAAGACTGTGTTTTGTTTAAGGCATTATTGCCTGACTTCATATTGGTTTCTGCAATCTGCTATGTGTTTCTCCTTCCCAGTGGTTGCAAATGCCCCTTTCAGCTTACTGCAACAGCTGCTTCAACATCCTGTTCACAGTGGTGTTGGGTTGCATCAGGGATCACTGAAATACCAGAAGACTGGCTGAAGTCCAGGATTTTGGTGGTAGTGATATTATCTGGTCATTTTAGATAAAGAATGGCTTCAGTTGATGGTGATGAAGTATATTATGGATAAGATACAGTAATTACAACAGATGAGAGCTCACAAATATGCAACAAGCCATAATCTGCCATTGTGCTTTAAACCTTTGGTTTTGTTAGGAATCTGAAACCAATATCATAGACCACTCTGTCTTCTAGCCTAACTTATTTTGATTTACCGATTTATTTAGCACATTATTTCACAATGCATGCTGTCTAGGTATACGTGCAGTGTTACTTTTAATTCTAGATGGCGGTTATAAATGTTCAATGCATGCAATACATCCATAGCATAATGTTGACAAATGGTATGTTAAGCTTTAAAAGTGCTCATTTAATGCTAAATAAAATAGTTGGAACCCGTTTTTGCCTGATTGTTGAAATGTTTTAGGTCACTTGCGATTGAAAACCTGGCCAAACATTGGATCATGCATAGATTATTGTCCAACCCTAAAAAGACTTGGCCATCATTATTATTAGAATAATTCTATAGATCAGAGAAGCTATACTTTGAGTATGGACTGTGGCTATATGACTATGTTTTTTAGACTATAAATGCACAAAGAGGCTGCAGTTGAAAAGCAAAACTTGGGTGACAATTTGGAATCTGGCTAAGGCACTGCTTGAGACATTCACATCCCATAGCAGAGTGCCTGGTTCAAGACCTGGCTATTCTGCTTCTGATCAAGTTTCTTGTTAATACTCACTCTGGGTGGCAGCAGTACTTGGGTCCCTGCCACCTATGTGGGAAAACCAGATTGAGTTCCGGGCTCTTGGCTTGAGCTTAGTCCTGCCACGGTTGTTGCAGACATTTTAGGGGAATGAATCAGCAGATGGAAGATCATTCTCCATCTGTATCTCAGTCTGTCTTTCACATAAAAAAAAAAACCAGTCTTAAAAACGAAACTTAATTCAAGAAGGCATTAGTGTAATAGAAGTAATGAAGTAACAGAAGTAATGAAGATGAAACATTGGGAGAAATAGGACCATGAAGTCAAAATTCAAATAAAGCCTCTCTCACAAACAGGAAGGATAATGAGACAGCCACAAACTGAGGTTCCTTGACCAGCTTTTCTAGGAAATGCCATTTCAATCCACCAAAAACATGACGGATTTTAAGTCATGAAGCACATTGATCATTTCACATCTATGATGTTGATGTATGAAGTAAGAAAGTTGAGAAAAGTTGAGGAAGTCTCTAGCAAGCTTTTTTAAAATGAAAGGTTTTCACGGTAGTCATAAATCTTTAGTGGTCAAAAGAGACATAACCTGAAACTTACCATGCTGGCCATTTGGAAGTGCATAATTCCGTGGCATGAAGCACATGCACAGTGTTGTGCAAACTGAAGAATGGCAGGACTGCGAGGGGCAAGGTTGGTTTGAATAACCTCTTCCCCGTAACTTTTGTTGCTTTACAGCCAGGATTTTTGCTATTGGACAAGATTTAAAACTGCCACCCTAAGAAAATATTTGTGGTAATTAAACCATATATTTATGACTTGGCCTGTGGCCTATTCTTCTCAAAAGTATTCTTTTCTTTTTGAGCCTAAGGTTTTTTCTGGAAAAAATAGTTGTTCTTGTTCAAAACAGTTAGACATGTATATATATTTTAACTATATACAAATACAGATATAAAGTCATTTTTTTTTCTGTTGTTTAACATTCATTCAGGAAAAAAATTAAACTGAAATAGTTTTTTTTTTTTACTAGAAGGTGTTTCAATTTTTAAAATGAAATAATTTTATATTATTCAATTGGAAAGTGCATTTCTGATTATGAGCACTATTTTTGTTTTAAGAGCTGTATTTTTATTAATCACAGTGCTAAGGGGCTCTTTTGAGAGAATAAATCTCACACCTGTGAAATAAAAAGATGACTTCATGTGTTAAAAAATTGGTAACGCTTACCCATATTAAAAGCCAGTGCCTATTCAGTCCCTCTTAGGATGGAAGGGTGTTCACAGAAGCATGTACAGTCTTGAGAACTCTGCCAAAAAAAAACAGTACAAGAGCAGGCATTTTGCACAATGGTTAAGACACCACTTAGGATACCCATATCCCGTAGCCCATGTTGGAGTAGCTGGGTTCGAGACCTGGCTTTGCTACTGGTTCCAGGTTCCTGCTAATGTGATGTCTCAAGTAGTTAGGGCTCTACCACAAGGTGATGATACAGATTGAGTTCCTAGTTCCTGGCTTTACCCCTGGCTCAACCCTTGCTGTTGTGGGCATTTGGAAAGTCTGTCTCTCTGTTTCTATGCCTTTCAATAACTTTTTAATTTCTAAAGATTTTAAAAAATAAAAAAGCAGAAATATATAAACACAAGAATATTCTGAATGAAAAATAAAACATAAGTGTATTTTTTGAAAATGACAAATTTCACAAATATTTCAAAATCCAGAACATGGGCTAATTTTTTATTAGTTTGACCTATTTCTGAATTACTATATTTTTGGCTATATTCACTTTGACTCATATGATTATGATTTTGTAACATTCTTTTTTAATAGAATGAACAGAAAGACGATTCAGTCTTTTCCTCAAATTATTGATCAAAATGTATATTTTTATTTGTGTTCCTGATAGGATATAGAAAAAGATGTCTTGCAGCTTCATGACTCATTATTTTGTTTTTATCTTTAAAAAATTTGTTTATAAAAAAGGAACAAATACCATGTATTTTATATATAGTTTTAAGGTCATAATTATAGCCTCTCACCACCAATTCTTCATTGTTAATGTCATATACATGTTTAGGATTTTGCAAAAATCTTAGACAATCTCTATCAAACTTCTGATTTCATGTGAACTGTGTGATTTCAAGGCAGGTCCTTTTTTCTTATGCAATTCTAACCTTAAATGCTCTTTATGTTGAGAATACTCATTAACAAGTTTTTTACTGATGTTCATATAAATTGTGCTTTTCTTCACTATTCCTCAAATTGATTTTTTCAGTTCATTTTTAGAAATTTGTTTCCATTTTTTTAAGCAATAAATGCATAAAAGATAACAATGGAACATCAGACAAAACATTTACAAGCCTTGTCCCACACTGCTACTTAAAGGTACTCTATCTAAAAGTGTAAATATTGAAAGAAAGATTGCTGACATTGGCTTTAAGGTTGTCATAACGTTGAAAAGGAGGAAGAAACTAAAGCATGCAGTGATAACTCAGAATTTGAGTGGAAAATACTTTGCCACATATAAGCTCCCTTCTTTGAATTAATTCAAACTAAACAACAAAAAGATGGAGGATTGTAAGTTTATCTAGGGCAACTGCACTCCTTCAGAAAGACGAAAGGATCTCCAACATTTCCCTAGCTCCATAATTTTTCATTTTAATATTGTTGCATTTTTTATTTATTTTTTTGACAGGCAGAGTTAAACAGGGAGAGAGAGAGAGACAGAGAGAAAGATCTTCCTTCCGTTGGTACACCCCCTGAATGGCTGACATGGCCGCGCGCTGCAGCCAGTGCACTGCACCAATCCGAAGCCAGGAGCCAGGTGCTTCTCCTAGTCTCCCATGCGGGTGCAGGAGCCCAAGCACTTGGGCCATCCTCCACTGCCTTCCCGGGCTGCAGCCGAGAGCTGGACTGGAAGAGAAGCAACCGGGACTGAATCCGGCACCCCAATCAGGACTAGAACTGGGGGTGCCAGCACCGCAGGTGGAGAATTAGCCAAGTGAGCCGCGGCGCTGGCCAATGTTGTTGCATTTTCATCTTCCATATTCTCCTGGCTATCTTGATTCTCTTTCTTGTCTCCATGATTTAGGCAATCAAAATTTTTACTGTACAATGGTCAAGAGTTCTGACATTTTAAAGCTTCTTCCATTCTTTCAGATACACTTTTTTTGTTTTGTTTTTGTTCTACCTAGGATACTTTTTGACAATCATATTTGAATTTTGGAGGATTAAGTAGTTCTGAATAAAAAAATGCAATTAATCTGAAATTAAGACAAATGCTACTTTTAAACTTCTACCACATTTTCTTGTGGTTATGATTATACAATCAACTTATGTTAATATTATACACAATGACGTATTGATGGACATGGGGGAGTTCTGTTACCAGAAGTAATATTTCTTCCTGTCATTTCACTGTCAGTAGCAATTGGCATTTTTAGATTGAACAGGAAGATTCTACAGTTCATGAGATACCAAATTTGTTAAGATACAGTCTAATATGTTTGAAAGAATGAAATCTGGCCGGCGCCGTGGCTCAACAGGCTAATCCTCCGCCTTGCGGCGCTGGCACACCGGGTTCTAGTCCCGGTCGGGGGGCCGGATTCTGTCCCGGTTGCCCCTCTTCCAGGCCAGCCCTCTGCTGTGGCCCAGGAGTGCAGTGGAGGATGGCCCAGGTGCTTGGGCCCTGCACCCCATGGGGAGACCAGGAAAAGCACCTGGCACCTGGCTCCTGCCATCGGACGAGCGCGGTGCGCCGGCCGCAGCGCGCCGACCGCGGCAGCCATTGGAGGGTGAACCAACGGCAAAGGAAGACCTTTCTCTCTGTCTCTCTCTCTCTCTCACTGTCCACTCTGCCTGTAAAAAAAAAAAAAAAAGAATGAAATCTGTAACTTCATACACAGTTACATTAATTTCTTATATTGCTATAGAAATTTGATACCCTACAAGTATAGGAATTTTGATAATTATATTTTGCCAAATTTCCATATTAAAACATACATTGTACATTTATCATTTCTACATGTTGTATTATAAAGGATATTAATAAATCAAACTTTTATTAACTTAATCACTTATTCACCATGTAATACATCAAATAACTAGAAGTTTCCAAATATTTCATATTCTAAATATTTAAAGCCTCCTCTTGCCCCTCTTTCTTTCACATATATACTTGTAGTGCTCTATGCTCTAGGGCACATTCATAGAATGATATGGGTATGAATCTACATCTTTGTATCAGGACAGAGTATGAAGCAGTACAGGGAACCCACAAGTATTCCTGAAAGCCATCTCTGAAATTATGTTTGATAATAACTCAACAACACTTACATGTGGGGAAAATCACATAAATATATCCTTCTAGGTTCACACTGGATGTATCTGTAACTCAAGTTTGCATAAAATTTTCAACATATTCATCACAACTCCAAAGGCAACCAGTATAAAAAAAGAGTGTGGAAGAGAAAACGCTGAAGAGGAAATAGAAGTAAGTCTTAACTAGGTGTATTGAAAACATTTTTCTTTTGCAAACTGTACAAATGACCATTTATAGTGGATTGGATGGTAGCTCTCAAAAAATATGCTGGACCTATGAACAGAAATTTTTTTGGCAAAGCACCTTTGTAGATGTAATTAAGTAAAAGATCTTGAGATGAGAATATCCTTGGTCATCCTGGATTGACCTTGAGTCCATTGACAAGCATCCTTCTAAGAGAAGACAAGACACAGACCCCAAAAAGGCCAAATGGAGATAGATTGTTGTAGCCTCAAAGTGTATCTACAGCGAGCAGAAGCTGGCCAAGCAACGATGTGTTCTTCCTGAGATCCTCTGGAGGGAGTTCAGCCCTGTGACTCCTTGATTTCAGACTTTTGGCTTCCAGGAATCTAAAGGAAGACATTTCTGTTGCTTTAAGTTGTCAAGTTTTGGGTTATTTGTTATGACAGCCCTAGGAAATTACTACACCACCACGTCACTGAAGTCCTTCTCAGAGAATTATAAGAGGTCCAGCTAGCTTGATTACCTTCAAAACAGAACAGTCAAGCTTTTCTTCTGTAACTTTATATTTTGAAATAATTTCAAATTTATTTTTTCACTCAGATATCCTAAAAGGCTCCTTTTTAGGGTACAATTGTTGTGGCTGTAATTAGAACACAATGTCCTCTAGGGAATGTGGCCTATAATGGTGTGGAACATTAATAATACCCAAAATATCATGCTCCCAGACCGACAGCCATATTCTTGCTTGGTTATGGTTTATAACAAACCTATTCAGGTAATAGAAGATTAAACAATGCTGCTGTCATTATCACATTTAATTGTATTTTACTGGTTACTGTTTGTTTCCTTTTTCTACACACTATTCCATGCACATCAGTTACATGTTCTTTTGACTCACAAGGACTCCCTCAGTACTGTTTTCTATCTGTTCCCACCACCTGGAACATCATTCCCCAAGCATCTACCTGATGCATATGTTCAACTTGTTCAGATCTTTACATTCATACTGTGAGCCTTCTCTGAATACCCAGATTAAAGTAGTAATCTCTGCACATGTAACCCTTCCTAACCCAGTGTAGCATGATTGCATTATTGTATTTTTTAAATTTTAACTGTTTTTCTCCCCTGCTATAAGGTAAGCTACACAAGGGTAAGAATTTTGCTTTGTTCATAACCAATACCTAAAACAATGCATAGAATGAATGTGGAGTCACAAAATTTCAGTTGAATGAATGAATGAATGAATGAATGAATAGCAGATAGAGATGATATCATTCTGGTTCCATGAGACCTGAAAAGTGATATGTGTCTTATGAGTATAGTTTTCAGGATTGCCTTACTTGCTGCACACACTTTAAAGTTCTATCCTTGTAGTCATTCTACTGTCTAAAAAGATTTACATGCATCATGCCGAACTTGAATTCAGAGAGATGGAAGAGGAAAATATAGAAGATCTTATCAGTATAATTTTACATTCCAACTCCTACATATTTATTTATAAGACTGGGTGACAGAGAGATATTTTCCATTCACTGGTTCACTCCCCAAATGGCTACAATACTTAGGAGTGAGCCAGGCTCAGGAACCAGGAGCCATAAACTCCATCCAGATCTCCCATGAGGGTTTCAGGGGCCCAAGGACTTTGGCCATATTCTGCTGTTTTCCTGGGTGCATTTGCAGGGAGCTGGGTCAGAAGCAGAGGACCCAGGACATGAAATGGCACTTCAATAAGAGATGCCAGTGTTGCAAATGCCCGCTTAATCTCCTGCAGCCCAACTCTCCAAATTCTAAGCGGATTATAATTGCTACAAGTTATCTCCTGCCTTTTTATGCTTCACTTTCTCTTATCTTCCACTTTTTCAGATGCTCTTTTCCTTGTCCATCCTTTCCTAACTCTAAAAGGCAGATGGGTAATCTCTGGGCAAAGCCAGAGATTAATGGAAGGGAAGGGGAACACATTTTACTTCCACTTCCTCTACATTTTTGATTTTTAGTCCTATAGCTTCCAGAATTGTCTACTAGATGGTGCCAGAATTGAACTTATGTAACTTTCCCAAGAGCTGTTTCAGGAATTTTTAATGGGAAATGCTATCTCTTGTGAATTTAACTGAGTCACTGATATATAGTTTAATAACATCTCCTAAGGGTTCCAACTTTAAAGCTAGAATTTATTTCTTGAAAAACTTTTTTGCTGTATTTTACTATGTATTCAAATATCTTAATTGGAAATGTAACAAAAGAAATAATTAGAAGAATCAATTAATTTATACAATTATACATTTATTCTAAAACACATATTTAGAACAACTTTGTCATTAATTACTATTTAGTCAGATTTTAAAATTTAATATCTACTCAGCATTACAAATCCAAAAGCAACATAGCTGATTTACATAACTTACCCTTTATTTTTTTTTGTTTTAGAGGATTAAAAAATTGCCTTGTTCTAAAGGTGTGTGTTTCTTTACATAAGTGCCTCCACTTAGAGAATTCCATTAATCATGGTACCCTTTGATCAAACTGGTTATAGAATTTGTATTTTGCCACATTCTTGTGTAAGTATCTTAGCTTACAGAGCCACATGCCATGCATCAATCACTACACTGTTAGGTAACATTGTTCCTTATTGAGAAAAACTCATTCTTGAATCATTAAGTACCAAAAAACTTACTTTTAATAAAATCAAACACTACTCTCCTCCACATAAGATTTGCTATGTACAGCAAATCTGAGTTGGAGATCTACAATCTGGAACCCAAATAAATGACCTTTTTGAAGAAAACCAGTACAGAACTGTAACTTGGAGAAACAAAAATTTGTCATCATTATGGTTAACCAGGCAGTACACATTTCAATGCAGTTAATATTCTTTCTCCTATTTCCATATGTGGCTTATGCAAGAGAAAGAAACTGTACGAAACTCCAACTGACTAGGAAAAGGATTACGTTGACTAGTATAGCGCTATTATGCTTGGAATTAATTATTGAGTTTTAATTTCTTTTGAAACAATAGATGAATAATGCATACTATTATTATTATTAAGGTAGTGAAGAGACAGGTATAACAATATTAGTAAATCAGAAAAATCCAATAGTCAAAGCCTAAGTATTGCTTTGACAGTGACTCGGATCCATGGCACAGGGTCAGAGGTACACCTGCAGCAAGAAGTTTGAGAAAGAAATGCCCAAATACAGCCTCCAGAGAATGTTGTGTTCTGCCAGTGTGCTAGAGAATACAGTTGAAAGACCAGTGATCCAGTTTACAGAGAGCAAAACAATCTAAAGCTCTGAATTAGTCATAACCATAAGAACATTCCTAATCAGTATACACTATCAATTTGAATAAAAATGTTTCTTTTTGGATTTTTTGAAGTCTTTAATTGAATGTGATTTCTACGAGTCATGTTCTTATTTGTACTGACCTCTAGTCATGCATTTTGGCTTTTTCTCCAGAAGCTTATTTTTAGCCATTGTGAAACAGGAACGGTTTTAAAGTTTTAATTTCTTGATCTATAACTTTTTAATAAAAATTTACAATAATTGTCAAAGTGTATGGTTATTTTTATTCCTGTTGTTTTCAAAATAATTTATAGGAACAATATTTCTGTTTTATATTTTAAAAAAATTAATTCTAACACTCTGTACAATTATTTCTGAGCTTCTCGGGGCCTAAAAAATCAATTGAACTTTCAAATACCCTCCATTCTGCTCCTCATTAAAACTTTATTCTGCTGTGCTCTCCCTCTCATTTTGTTAAGAAAGAATGAATAAATCAATTCACAATTGCACTATTTTTGACAACCATCAAGACAGGCCCCAGTGATGGGTCATGTGTGAAGAAACCACTTTGGAAGCAGGGCATTCCAACACCCATTTGCCCACCATATAAGAATCTAGCCCTTGGTATGAGGATCATCATGGGACTATTACATGCATAAGTGAGAACCAAGTAGACCTCAGACTAAAAATGAATAAACAAAGCTGTATTCATTTAAGTCAGAGTGATTTTTATTCCTGTCTACCCTACAGACTGGCACTTACAGAAATGATATTTTTAAGATCAAGGCTAAGTTACATAGAGAGGGGGACAGAGATATAGAGATCTTTCATCTACTGGTTCACTC
This sequence comes from Sylvilagus floridanus, assembly GCA_949820135.1. Taxonomy (NCBI): domain Eukaryota; kingdom Metazoa; phylum Chordata; class Mammalia; order Lagomorpha; family Leporidae; genus Sylvilagus; species Sylvilagus floridanus. Next base: position 26,624,111 of record OX463236.1, on the reverse strand, counting down.
CCCACATGGATGCAATGGCCAGGGTTGACCCAGGCCAAAACCAAGAGCCAGGAACTCTCCCAGTCTCCTATGTGGGTGACAAGGGCCCAAGCACTTGGGTCAACTTCTCCTGAACCAGCACTCATATGAGATGCCGCTATAACAGACAGTGGCTTAAATCACTGCATGATAACACTGAACTAGGAAGTGATATTCATTAACACACCTAAAAGCATCATTGGCTATGGACTACTTTGAGTTTTGCTATTTTGCTATTTTCTTACCTCTATTCACCTTGACATTAAATGTAATTCTTTGGTTTCTGTCCAAAATACTTAAAAGGATTTCTAAAATATATTTGGAATTTCTGGGTTCCCATTCATTAAGTGCTTATTGGACGGCAGCTACTATACTAAACCTTTCATTTTAAGTGTTGTACTACACACAATGCAGTGAGTATGCATTATTACTCTCATTCACCAAACAGGGAAGAGAGAAGCTCAGTAGAAAGACTCAAAAAAGCACTTGCCAATGCCTAACTGACCATCCCAGGTCTGGCCAGCTCCACTGCCCTTGATTTTACATTTTTATAATGCGTCTCAAAATCAGGCCCTCTTCTAAGAATTTTACATTTATCTACTCTATGCATCTTTTCAACAACCCTACAAGGTAGACACTATTAGCATCTCTAATTACAAATAAGGAAACTGAAACAAGTACAAGTCAATCAAAAGTCAGTAAGGTCTAGAGAAAGTACTTAATATCATCCTGTCCATCTCTCAATCACATGCTACTAACCATTGCACCAACAAAAGTGACCAAACTAAAGCATAATATATTTTGGAGAAATGGCAATGCAGAAGTTTTCAGATAAAGCATTATCTTTAACATTTCCATAGCATTAAAAGTAATAAACCATATTTAATTAAAAAAATATTACTAAGGAAAGACATTTCAACATTTTAATGGCCCATAAGTAGCCTTTCAAAATTTTGTTATGTTTTAGTTCGCATAAGAAATTTGCAAAGATAAATTTTGTACTTTTTTGTTTACTTCACACAGTAATAAACTGTTAAGCTAAAACTGATCTTTTAAACTTGTTTAAGGATTAATCACTTTTTAAAATATAAGATCTTTGTGCTAACCTTAGTAGATAATAAAAATGTAAATCAATTGAAATAAATTTTGAGGGAAAATAGAAAGTAAATGGTTAATAACTGGTGGTATGTTTTCAGACTGTATGGAAACTAAAAGGAAATTATGACTAATTCAGCTGCAAATGAAATTAACTAAGAGAGAAGGTGTATGCTTGTCGAAATCTGGGCCAAAAGTCAAGTCTGAAGATACACGGAAATTTCATTTTCCTGTTTATGATTCAAGTAAATCAATGACTTGATCTTGAATGTATGTTGATATCCATAATTAATGTTTTCAGTTAAAAATATATAAAGTAAAATTTTCCATAAGAATGACATGCTTATAGTTTTTATTTTTTTTTTTTGACAGGCAGAGTTAGACAGTGAGAGAGAGACAGAGAAAGGTCTTCCTTCCTTTGGTTCATCCCTCAAATGGCCGCTATGGCCAGCACGCTGTGCCAATCCAAAGGCAGGAGCCAGGTGCTTCCTCCTGGCCTCCCATGAGGGTGCAGGGCCCAAGCAGTTGGACCATCCTCCACTGCCTTCCCGGGCCACAGCAGAGAGCTGGACTGGAAGAAGAACAACCGGGACAGAATTCGGCACCCCAACCAGGACTAGAACCCGGGGTGCTGGCACTGCAGGCGGAGGATTAGCCTAGTGAGCCGCGGCGCCAGCCAACATGCTTATAGTTAATAACCATTTGTTCAATAATTATCACAAATTTGTTAACATCGGTACTTCTAAGAGTTTGAAATGAAGATTGATAACACTAGTTGTTTACTTTTGAGAAAGGAATGTGTGATGGCATAAACCTAAAAGCCAAGTTATATATACACGTGTATTTTTAATATAGCTGGGAGGAGTAAAAAGAAACATGGTTCTATCAAAGATGAGTTTATGCAAGTGGTAAGGGAGTTGAAAGATTTTCTTACATCGTCCAATGAACCTTGACTTTAAAGCTCTGAGTTTTAAAGGAATGAGAGGGAGGATCCTTTGGACAAAGAACTTAAAGAAAGAAAACTGGGAAAAGATAGCTCTGAAAGTTGTAGACACACACAGGTCACCATGAATTCTTTTTCTACCACATTTTACTGCCTAGTTTTAGAATACAAAGAGTTATAAATTGGAGAAAGAAAGCAGCTTTACTCATGCACAAAAATTAATTGAGTGCTCTCACAGGAGAAAATAAAATCTTATACTTGATACACCACAATTAACAGAAAATTTTCCAAAATGCAAACTTAAAGTTAGATCTAGGAATCTAGGTAAATTATACATGATTGTTGGAATTTAACATTAAAAAATTCTCATGGTGAATGATTTCTTTAATTTGAAGAGAAAGCCAAAGTTAGGTTGAACAATAATTGCAAAATTGTTGCAAATGGTGACTAGGGGGGAAAAAGTTTTAAAATATTTTATGCTTCCTTAAATTGTGTTCTAAATATTTTTGTTGGAAAATCATAAAAAACAAAGGAAGCACTAAAACATAAAACAATAGGAGATCATAACTAAATCTCAACATAATTTTCATACCATAGTGAAATGGAATATATTCATCCATTAGAATGTCATAAAAATAACTAACCAAATATAAGAGACATATTTAAAACAGAATGACTCAAGAGAGACTGAAAGTAAAAGGACAAATACTGATCATATGAAAAGTAGAGTTTGTGATACTTTTGTAAATAATGTGCATTATGAAGTCAAAGAAAAAGCATTTAAAGAAAAAATGGATATGTTATAATGACAAAGAATGTAATAAACAGTAAAGTTCTCAAGGGTTTTTATGGATCAAATAACAGCTTAAAAATTCAAAAGGCCAATTCAGGTAGACACGGTAATATGAAAACAGTTCCTAACTTAGCACATGATGCATTAGATAGAAAAATAAGGATTTAACATTTATTAACAGTGAGGTAGAACATCTGGGTAGACAATGAGTTCAGTGTCTTCAAAATACAACAACTTTTCGAAATTTCTTTAAGCATTTACAAAAATTTGCCATATAGTAAGCCAAATAGTTTTATAAACTCTAAAATATTGAAACAACACAGAACACATTATTAATCACAAGGCAGTAAAATTAGCAGTCAACAATTTTTTAAAAAGCTTCACAACTACCTCGAAATTTAAATCTCCACTTAAGCAATCTTTGGGTGAAGGAATATCAAAATCAAAATTTGAGAATACTTGAAGCATAGTGATGATTATGATTAAAGCATTAACAATGCTTAAAGAAATTTTTAGATTGTAACAGACAATTGCACAAAAATGAGTAGAGGGAATGAAATCATATTGAACTCAGAAATTTGAAAAAGAACAAGCAACAAGAAGAATTAAGTAAAGCTTTTTGGTTGAAAAAATGGATTCCATGTGACTTAAATTGAGGGATTTAATAAATGTATCTGAGGACATCAGGAAGCTCACCTGGATTCACAAACCAAGAACAACATCAACATCATGGCACTGGATTGAACATGCACTCACCACTTGCACCTTGCACCATCAGCTCTGTATTGGATATGGGCACCACCACTCTTAGAACGCATTCCTTATGGTGCCAGCTTCATGAATTTCTGGTTCTGTCTGCTGTGCATACATCTGATTGGCACATACTGTGCAATGGTCTGAATGTTGTATCTGCCAAAATTCGTATGTTGAAACCTAATGCCAAAAGCAATAGTGTTAATGTGGAGATGTGGAGCCCATAGGAGGTAAAAGGGTCATGAGGGCTGTGCCCACATAAATGGGCTTACTGGCTTTATAAAATAGGACCAAAGGAGCTTGATTGACCTTCCTGACATGTGAGGATGCAGCAAGAAGTCATCATTTATGTAGTAGACAACAAGCCCTCATCAGAATCAAATCTGCAGATACCTTGATTGTGAATTCCCCAGTCTCCAGAACTGTAATAAATTTCTTTTGCTTATGAATTACCCAGTATAAGGCCTTATGCTACAAAGCCTCAGTGGACTAAAGCATGCTACAAGGAGATCTGAGACAGCAATTATTTATCTGACTCATATTATCATAATATAAAAATTATCCTCTGGACAATATACTCAGTGATAACTCAAAAATATGACAAATCTCCAACTAAAGTCTACTGTATTAGTTGCTCAGCATTAACATACACTTGTTCTAAACCTAATCTTCTGAAAACCAAATAATTTTAAGATAAAGCAACACAGTGCTATGATTCCTCATATTATAAAAGCAGTTTCACGTTGTATCTAAAAGGAAGATAATTTGCAATCTTATAAATTAGCACCTCTAAACCAGTAAACTTGCAGGGCTGAAAATCAAATATTAGAGAAGTAATTCATTCCCATTTGATCCATACAATCTAGGACTTATATATTCTAGGTACTGGAGAAACTACATATTGGTCCCTAGATTAAAGTATACAGTGCATCCTAAAAGACAGTACCAAACTTGTAAGGTATAACCCAAGTGAATTAAGTCTTCAATTATCCATTCTACCATTCCATGGGACAGAATCTTTTGGGATTGCTATAAAATAAGATTTGCAAATCCTATGAACATTACCTCATTGCTTGACTTAATTCACTGTGAAATGAATCATTGAAGCATATGTAATGACTATAATTAGATATTTAGTCAGTCCATAGATGGTGGAGTTGGCAGAGCATAGTGGCAGGGAGAGTGAATCAACACTGGTTTTATTTCACTGAAGAACTTATCATTGCTCTCTCTGATTTGGAAGGTTTCCAACATATTCACAAGCTGACTGGGCCCTAAGCTAAGATCTGGTTGTTGCTGCTGTCAAATGTGGCATATAGTAGTGGTATTACCAAGTCTATCTGGATAAGGAAAAGCCTTCTTATTGTACCCAAGCAAAATCCCTGTCTGTTACAAGCCCATTGACCAAGACTTGAGGTTGAACAGGAAAAGAAACACTGACATCCACAGAGTTGGGCATATTGCTCACTTGGTAATGGAAAGCATATTTTGCTGTGTAGGTCATTTTATGAACATTTTCATATGAAACATAAATATTCTCACATATTGGGTATATTACATATGATTTTCCCCCAAAACTCTTGCTACCAATCTTCCAATGTTGCTTTTCCCATCTTAGATCATTTGGCCATATCATTAACCATATCCATGATTTGGTACTAATTCCTTATCACAAATTATACCATTGTACATTTCTAATAATTAATTTTGCCCACACCTATTCAGTTTCCATAGCCACAATCTATTCATCTGTTCACCTTTCATCTGACTTTATCACAGTAGAATATCTCGGTAATCATCATGTTACCCTAAGACATGAGTTACTATGACACCCTGCCCCCACCCTTAGCACCCTCTGTCAGTTAATAGCCAATTTCAAAATTCTGTCTTAAGGGAATTCTCTTTAGAGTTATTTATGGTACCAAATACCTTACCTTGGGCTTCCCAGAAAACAGCCTTTGGCTTACTTGGAATTACACATTTTAGGTAATAAGATTCAAAGAATCAGAGGTAAGAGAAAAGAAGGTCTGGGAGGAGAAGGAAGAGCTAAAAGGAGGATGGGTTGGTTGAGAAGTCAAGAAATTCCTTGGTTGCATATTCTATGACCAAAGATGTCCCCTACAGTGTGTTGACTTTTCAGTAACACCAGGGTGTACCTGCACAGTTGTGGGCATGGAGTAGAAGCAGGAGGAAAGAGCTAGCACAGACTGGAGACAAGAATTACAAAATGTAGGCACAAAGGAAGTAGCACATCATGAGAGAAAGATGCAAGGCTATCATCTGTCAGTCAAAGTCCAAGCAACTTGGATCAAGAAACAGGTGATGCCAATGGCTCTGACACAGTTCATAGTACATGTTACACAAAGATTCTAAAGTATCTGTAGCTTCTTGATAGTCAATCCTGGCAACATTATTTCACCATTTAGTGAGCCTGCATAATATCCAGTTGATGCTGAAATGACTAATGTCCCAGTGGATTAAATTATGGCATGGAGCTAAAGATTGAGCTACTTTTGGGGGAACAAGTCATTTCTACTTGTCCTTTCCTACCATTTTAGAGATTCTCCCAGGTGCTCAATATATACCCATATTTTTCAACATTATGGAGCCGGGAACATTTTCACAGATTTCAGTTCAGAGTAGCACCTCAGTGCACTATGACTCAGTATCTGTTGAAAACTAATCACATCAATCTTATAGGCATCTATTTTAATTCATGGACCACAAATTATCTGATCCCAGAGATAAACAATTATTTGAGAGTGATACCAACAGTCTCAGAAAAAAAGATGTATTCACTTAAATGCAGATCTTTTTGGAAAAAGACTAAGAAGAAAAATGGATGCATGCCCTTGTAATGATTCAAAGTCCCTTCTCAATGTACCATTCTCCTTATCCTAAAGGAGAGCTAAATATTAGCTGGAAACATGCCCCTGGTAGTTAAATATAGCTATTTTTTCCCAGGCTATGTTAAACACTATAATTCCCACCACAATCAAACAGTTCATATCAACTACAGCATCTCCCACCAGATTCTCTAGCCTATAGAAACCCTACAGAATTTTTTCAAAGTTGCTGGTGCTCCCCTCAAAATATATTTCTGCATATCTTGGTAAAGGGAATGTCTTCGGATTACTTAATAGATATGATTAGGAGGAAGGTGAGAGAATCTCTTCTATCTACTGAAGTCTTAGATTCTTCTCATCAAGGGAATATGGGCACCTCATAATTGTAGGCCACTTTTATGTACTTAGTCAATCAGTCAAACAGAACTATGCCCAATTGCTTGAGCCTACATGAAGCCAGATGTGCTAGTTTATGATTACACATTAATAAATTCAGCCTGACTGAAATTGGGTCTCCTTAGTTTAGTACTTTCAATTTCCAATTCTTTTTGCCTCATTTTTGCTGATGTAAGTTACCAAAAAATCTTGCAAATGTTGATGCATTAACATTATTATTTTTATTTTAAATTGTTTATTTAAAAGAGAGTGAGTGAGCTGCTGTCTAATGGCTCACTTCTACTCACCTACAACACCTGGACCTGGCGCAGGCCAAAGCCAGGAGCCAGGAGCTCAGTCTGGTCTCCCATATAGGGGTTGGGACTTAACTGGCAGATTCATCACCTGGTGCCTCTCAGGGTATGCATTAGCAGGAAGGTGGAGTCAGGAGTGCAGCCTGGGCTTGGGATGCCTATGTCTCATTTCAGAGTACCTCTGTTTAAGCCCACCTCAACTTCCTTGTTGAACCTGACCTTCTCTGAGTGATGCTGGAATCTGACTAGAGTCGCAGTTTTGAAGGCAATCAGTGAAATTGTTAGTGAGAGAGGAATAGAACTAGCTTCCCTTGAGAGGTCAGTGTTTCAGGCAAGGTCATTAAAGATTTTCAAGCAAGGCATGAACAGCTTCATTTAACACACACACACACACACACACACACAAACACACACGGGGTTAGTGGCAGTTGTGTTTTGTAGCAGTGGAAGCTCAGGAATACTTGGAATTTGAAAGTTTGGGCCAGCTGAAACTTACCATATAACCCTACTCCTATTTCTCATATCTTGCCATCCTTTTGAGAGAAAAAAAGAAACATTATAATCACACAAGGGACATGACAGGGCTGTGAATATTTTTGATGTTTCAATCTCACACTTGTTGAATCTAATCTGGAGTTCACTGGTTGCTACAACATAAAATATCTTTTTTAGAGTCACACAAAATTGTCTGAAACATCTTGGGTAAATAATGTAGGAGTTTTCTTGTTTTTGTCTTAACTTCTCCAGCACAAGGCTAAAAGCAAACACCCGATGCTGAATAGCTAATGGCCTTCACAAGTGAGTCCAATATAACCTGATACCAAAATCTGACATAGAAAACTAGAAACCAAAAATCATCATGAACATAACCTCAAAAAGTTCTCAAATATTAGAAAATCAAATCCATTGGTATATAAAAAGTATACTATAGTATAACCATGTGGGGTTTATCCCAAAATGCAAAATCACCTTAATCATCAAAAATTATTGAAATTCACTATTTTATCAGGTTAAAGGAAGAAAATCACATTCAATAGCATGAGATTTACATAAAGTATTAAAAATTCAACACTAACTTACTGTTTTGAATAAAAAATTTCAACAAACCAGTAATAGTATATTCCTTAATTAGATAAATAACATATTCAAAAAAACCTACATCTTAGGTAATGATAAAATATTGAAGATTTTCCCCCTAAGACTAGGGCTAAAGTACAAGCATGTTCCTTACTACTATTCTACAATTTTATTTTTAAGGTTCTACTGAGTGAAATTTGGGACAAAGTAGAAGTGATACTGTCTGTTCTAGTCCATTAGAGCTGTTGTCACAAAGCCCCTTAGATTAGATTGCCTACCAGTAGAAATTTCTCTCCATGGTTCTGGAAGCCAGAAGTCTGAGATCAGGTGTGACAGAGTTGGTTCCTTCCAAAGGTGATCTTCTCCCTTTGTCTTTACAATGCCTCCCTCTATTCATACCTATGACCTATTTTCCTCTTCCTTTTATTACACAAATTTTTAAAATTTTTTAAATTTACTTGTGAAGCAGAGAGAGAGGGAGAGGGAGAGACATCTGCTGATTCATTTCCCAAATGCTCTTGACTGCAGGGTTGGGACAGCCTGAAGCCTCAAATCATGAACGTGGGTCTCTCAAGGAGATAGGAGAAAATCAACTACCTTCACCTGCTGTGTATCAGGGTGTGCATTTTACAGGAAGCTTAACTATGGAGCAGAGCCAAGCACCCTGATATGGAATGCGGGCATCCCAAGCAGTGTCTTAATTTCTAGGCCAAATGCTTACCCCAATCTCCTTTTCTTATGAGAACACTAGTCATACTGGATTATGACCCATGCTGATGGCCTCATTTTAGCTCAATTACCTCAGTAGAGACCCTATCTCCAAATGCTGTCACATTCTGAGGTATTGGGGATTAGGACTTTAACATACAAATTTTCAGAAGATATAACTCAGTGCATAACATTATCTTGTTCATAGATGATATAATAATATTTGTAGAAAATCCTCAGAAATTTACAAACCAAAAATACACAAAAACTCCCACAGCCCCCTACTAAAATTAAGTGAATCTAGTGAAGAAACTGAGAACATAGTATTTTAAAACTCACTGTATGTAATATACCAGCAAAAATGTTCTCCAATAATAACTTGCAACAAGCAAAGACAGCAATCAGTATTGATTAAAGTGAGATATGAAGAATATATAAAGCTATCAAAATCGGAGAAAGAAATGCAGTTGATATTGTAGATGGCATGATTGAGAACTACAAGATGATTGAGGATGTAGCACATGAAAAACAAAATAAATTATAAATTCTAGAGAGAGACAGAGAGAATAATTAATGCTCTGAATATAAAGCAAAATAATAATTTTGTGCACTTGATATAGTATTACAAAATGACATTTAAAACACTTTCCTTCAATTGCCCCCACCACTGTAACACTGGACTCCCAGAAGAAAAGATTCTTTGCCTATGTATTTTAAAAAACCTAATATAATCATAATGATGTAAATAGTTTTCATTTATATAACCTTTAAGAGTTTTCTTACATACCATGAAAGAAAGGTAAGACCATGGTTATAGGGCAAGACATATTATTAGCAAAATGATGATGTGAAAGTATAGCTGCAGGAAGTAAGAAATTGCAGGGGAAGTCGTAAGATAGAAAGTTAACCATTCTAGTAATTTCACCTTCCAAGGAAGGAGTTGAGGGATGCTGTTTCAAGATGATGGTGTTAAGGTTATTGTTAGAGTTAAGGTCATATGTTTCAGTGTACTATTAATGTTAAAAAGTTAACCAATGAAATAACAATTATGTGTCAAACCATGAAAGCAAAGAGGAAGTATAAATATTCTATATTCTCATCTTCTGTACTGCAGAAGTAATACATCTTATCCAAAGTTAACAATTTAAGAAATGTATAAATTTACTGTTTTAACTTCTCAAGGCAACTTCTAGAAGAACTAAAAACAGACATGGTAATTACCTTCAGGCAACAGAAGGGAGGTGAGGATGAATAGGACAAGAGACTGTTGCATTTTATTTTAATCTCTATTGAAGATATACAATTAAATTCCCTTAAGCATAAAGTAAACTAATGTAAGAAGCATAAATATCTCTGAATTTTATTACATGAACTAAAAAATAACATATGTTTATAGTAGAGTGACCAATTCCACAGTTCTCCAAAATAAGACTTATTAAAAACTAGAATAGGCTACCAATAAAAGTATAATCCATTATATATTAGTATTATGTGATATATTTCCTTTTCTTGGTATTTAAATACCAATAGTGTTTTCTGAGTAAAACGTTGCAAATGTCAGTGTGTGAGGTAAGCACTATGAAGATAAAACAAACCAGGGTTCCTTTATATGTAGAACGTCTCTTCTAAAATCTTCAGTGCACCCTTGCATAAAATTGTAGTTTTTTTCTTCCAAAAATTACAAAATTGTTACCTCTGATTTTATTGTTTTGGTTCTCTCATTATTTTTGTTTTAGGATCAGAGAAGTAGAAAAAGGCAGAAAATTATGGAGGACAAATGATAATATAACAGAAAATTCTGTTTATCACTGCCCTCTACTGTACGATTTTCTCCAGCCTACATTATTTGGTTAAGGAAATGACTATGGTACTAAAAGGCATGGAATATAGTCCCAAGAGTGTTGGGTACTCGCCAGCTACAACAGCTGTTTCCAGCAGGGTTTCTCAGACTTGGCATTATAGACATTGTGGACCTGATAACTGTTTGCTGTAGGTGGCTATACAGTATACTGCAGGACATTTAGCAGCGTCCCTGGCCCTACCTGATAGACATGTGGTACTTCTGCAAACGTGACAATGAAAAATCTCCAGATACTGCACATGTCTACCCAGGGACAAAATCACTTCTGGCTGAGAATCACTGGTCTACAGGTAAGCATTCACAGACATGATGTGGTTTCATTGTGAATCAAGGCCCTAGCCTTTCAGCCATGTTACTTGTTCCTATGGATCCACCTCGAACCAGTTTAGTCCTAAAAACACACTCTACATGATGAAGTAACTCAGGTGGTAACAGGACATGGGAGGGATCTATTCCTCTTAGTGTCGTCATTGTGCAGTTGTTGCAGGGTATGTGCAGAAGCAGGACTTGACTTCGCATCTGGAATGGTCTCCTCTCTCTACTTTCAGTTAGTTCCCAAACCTGAACTATGTTTTGTTGTTACCTTAGCTGATCTTAACTTAGCATTTGAATGTTGCCCTATGGTCCAGGATTTCACTTTGCAAATAAGTCTTACCTTTATGTTTTTGTTTTCTTACTTCATGATGTTAGATGAAAATGCCTCATGACACATTTCTCACAATGTATCCTGACTTTAAGTGATATAAAACTGTAGATGTTAATAGAAAAACAAGGACAACAGCAAAGTATTTGATTCTATTCCTATCTTATTAACTGTATCTTTATACTGGTCTCTTGCTCTTTATCTTGTTGTTGAAATGGTGTGTTCATTATTTATCAGGAAAACCAGCATATCTCAATAGAATTTTTGTGAATTCCTCTTAATGAATCATCAAAATTTAACCACATTATCACACCAATCACATTATGTTTCCTTAAACTTCTGCTTCTCCTATCAAGCTGTACATTCTGCAAGCACAGGAACTGTCAGTGGTATTTGTCATTCCATAACCTCTGAAATAAACTGTAGCAATATTCTTTCTTGTGTTCCCTAAAAGTCTTATTTATCATTCTAGATTAATATTTAGAAATTCAAAGGATTTTTTAAAAATATAGAGCATCGTGTGTTACCATATTATGTGTGTTGTTCCTCTGTAAAAACTTTTAATTAAAAGCCATTATGAAGATGGACCTACTCCTGTACTGTAGAATTCTTCAAATTTAGAAATTCTTCTATTTAGAAAATTCTTCACTATTCCAGTCCAGTTACTTGGATGGTCACTGGAATCCTATTTTCTTCACAGAGCTTGGTAGTTAACAATCATGACAACTTCATGTTGCCCTCTCTAGTCTGAACTTGGAAACTTACGAACCTGTGCTTAAGGCTCATGCATTTGGTCATTCAATAATTCATCACATCTTTATTGAACTCATATTACCTGCCAGATCTGTGGATCAACAAATGAATAAAACATGGCCTCTGCCCTTGAGGAATTCCAAATTAGTGAGGGCGGCTGGCTCTACACCACAATGTTGTAAGCCTCATAAGAAATTTATGGCCAGAGTATAAAAAAGCACTATATTGTCATCCTTCCACATGGTACTTCCTCAATAATAAGACTACACTAACCAACTTTACAAAAATTTTTTTTTCCTTAGTACCAAAATAAAGATCCCCAAGCTTCTAAATCAATTGGATTCATATTAAAACAAGGTAAAAATAAAAATTAGAAAAAATCTTGAATCTTCCAAACACCACTTCTTGTCAATACCACACAGCACCTGTGTGATAGAGAAGATAAGGAAAAGTAGAATATTTGGGGGGTTTACAGTAGTGTTAAAAATCTTCAGAGACATTGAAATATTTTCATATTTCTTCTCAAAGATAGAATGCTTGGTAATATATCTTTACATTACCAGTTTCTCTAAAATGAATGCTAAAGAAAATCTAAAACTTGAAAAATTAAACCCAGACAAGTTAAAATTATGCCACTGTATATAAATAAATCTCACCTGCTTCTTGTCAGAAGTATTTACATCCACGTACTTAGCATTTTTGACACCCAGAACAGATAATTTTAATATGTCCCTTCTGTACACTGGAAATTATTTTCAAAAGTAATGGTGAAATTAATTATGATTATGCACAGAATAGAAATTCAGACAGTATACATTTTTCCTTTTAAATCATGATATCACCATGTTTGTGATGAATAATTAACTAGCAGTGAAGAAAAGGGAGAAGAGTATGTGTTAATCTTTTCAACTACATTTAGGCATTTTTTGGAAACCTCTAACTGACAAGCATACATGTTTGGGATACAATGTGATAAATCTGAGACACATATACAATAAGTAATAATCAAATCAAGGTAATTAACAATTCTTCGTTGTTAGAAACCTTTGAATTGCTGGCACCATGGCTCACTTGGCTAATCCTCCTGGATTCTAGTCCCGGTTGGGGCACCAGATTCTGTCCCGGTTGCCCCTCTTTCAGTCCAGCTCTCTGCTGTGGCCCAAGTGTTTGGGCCCTGCACCCACATGGGAGACCAGGAGGAAGCACCTGGCTCCTGGCTTCGGATGGGCACAGTGCCAGACTTAGTGGCCATTTGGGGGGTGAACCAACGGAAGGAAGACCTTTCTTTCTGTCTCTCTCTCACTAACTCTGCCTGTCAAAAAAAAAAAAAATTAAAAAAAAAACCCTTTGAACTTCTCTCCCAGATTTTTTGAGACTTACACAGTAGTTAAAACCTATAGTCACCCTACTGTATTACAGAGCACCAAAATATTTTTCTGTAATGGCATTTTAATACTCATTATTCAACCTCTATCTACCTCTCTGTCCCTAACTTTCTATGGCCTCTGGGGATCACTATTCTAGTATCTGCTACAGTGAGATCACCTTTTTTCAGCTTCTACATATGAGTGAAAAGATAAATACAACATTAAAATTCTATATCAATTAGGTTACAATTGCTAAGAATTCCTAAACAATACATTTCAATTGTCAAGATATTAATCAGTAATAGGTCTCATGTATAATAAGCAAAAACATTACATATAATAGTTCATAGTTTCAACATTTTACTTTATTAAAATATTTTTAAAATTTTTATTTGAGATAGAGAGCAAGATCTCATCCACTATTCTACCCCCCAAATGCTGATAATGTAATGGCTGGTGAGTTGAAACTCAATCTAGTTCTCCTACCTGGATAGTAGGAATCCAACAACTTCAGCTATCATTCATTGCTGGCTCCCAGATGGAAGATGGAATCCTAACCAGTGTCTTGTTCATCAGGCCAGATGTTCGCCACACTTTCCACTATAGTAAATTTAAAATACAAATAAAAACTTAAAATGATCATATAGAATGATATAATAAAAAAGCTCAAGTTCTGTTTTCAATTTTATTTTCAGTCACTATTTAACAGGAATATATATTGTCACAGTTACTAACATTCAACCAAAATTGCAGTGATTGTGTAGAACTCAGACTAAGGAAGTGTTTTTTCCAGAAATTTTTTATCACTGTCATTGCTCAAAACTGCTGGCATGCAGTGCTAAAAAAAAAAAAAAAAAAAACCTCTAAATGCTACTTTAATTATTGTTTTCAAATACATCCCTTTATTTGCCTTCTCTGATGACTGCTTCTACTGAAATACTCGTGGTGTGGTACTTACCATTAATTTTACAAATAATATTTTTTGCAATTATATTTACATGCCAGATACTGTTATGTACTCTGAAACATTATCTCTTTTGAGTTGCAACACCAACCCTACAGCATAAGTGCCCTTCCTCACCTTCATTTCAGATGGAAAAAAAAAATCTATAGGACCTGACTTGGCTCCCATTATATGAATAAATAACAGGATTAAAACTCAGGTCTGGCAGATTCAGAAGCCCATAACCACCTACTACCGTTTTCATTTATTCATATAGCACATATGAACTTTAGGCCAGTAACAAGCAGTGCCTAAGAAAACAATACCCAAGAGCAAAGGGTTCTAAGATTAGCCAATCACTCCATCTTCCCCAGATAGTTACTCTCCTATTTCTATTATCATAGATTTACCTTTACAGAAAGTTCATCTAAATGTCATTATGGAATAAGTACTCTTTTGCATCTCAATTTTGTTGTTCGCTCTCCTAGGAACTGCTATTAATCAGGTATTGGAACATCCAAAGAGAATATCCAATTCTCACATCTTTTCTATTTTTTCTTGTTTGTTCTTTATGGTTTGATTTTTACCAATCAGTACTTCTAATACTTAAAATTTCTTGTTTATTCTATCTTCTAACAGTCTCTAGGAGCGTTCATTTCTTTCAGTGATTCATAACTTTTGCATGTGAGCTTGTCAACAGAAGTTATTCTTCTTGATGTCCGAGCATGAGGTATTATTGTGTTTTTCTTTGTGTGGGCTCCCACATGGTATACCAGGCCAGGTGGGTTTTCACTACCTTGGTCAAGGGCCTTTCTACCTTTCTTGTGAGGTTGAATTCGGATTCCACCTCTATGGGTGGTTCAGGTCTGGAAGTCTAACTTCCTCTGGGTTGGTTTTTCACCCATGACCTCGGGTGGAGGGATGGCCAGCTCTTGGTTGTTTCCCCAGAAAGTTTATAAGAAGCAGCAGTTTTTTGTGAATACAGGCTACCTGCAAGATGGTTAGCTTCAGCTCTAAATAAGGGAGCACAGGATGTAAGGCTTGCAAGATTTTTCACTCTACACTGTCAGAAACCCAAGCTCCAACAATGAAGGCCTATAAATGTCTGTTTTTTCAGCTTCAGCTTTTGTTCACTACTCCAAAACTGAGCTTATTCTTCATCTCTGGCACTTGGGTATTTGGTTACCCTCGTTTAAATCAATTTTTTAAAAATATTTATTTATTTATTTGAAAGGCAGAGTTAGAGAGAGGCAGAGACAGAGAGAAAGAGAGGTCCTCCATCTGCTGGTTCACTCCCCAAATGGCCGCAATGTCTGGAGATGCACTGATCCAAAGCCAGGAGCCAGGAGCCAGGAGCTTCCTCCAGGTCCCCCATACAGTTGCAGGGGCCCAAGGACCTGGGCCATATTTTACTGCTTTCCTAGGCCATAGCAGAGAGCTGGATCAGAAGTGGAGCAGCCGGGACTTAAACCGGCACCCACTTAGGATGCTGGCATGTAGCACTGGCTCTACCTACTGCGCCACAGTGCTGGCCCCAGTTTTAAGCAATTTTATTGTATTTTATTCAGAATTTCTATTTGTTTTTTGGGGAGAGGTTTTGTGACAGCTTCATATCCAGTAATCCATCACCTATCTCAGTATCTTCTTTCTGATCCGCAGAACACATACAGAGCAAAATCATTGGCTTCTCTTCTCTCTCCCTGCACTGATCTCCACCCTACCCCCCAGCCCAGGAGCCAGGAAAGCAGAACTTTCCTTAGATGGGTCTCATTAGTGAGTATTGGGCCAGAGAAAAGACAAAAAACATCTACACTGGTGTAAAGGGAAGACTATCATCCTATTGATGCACCTTATAACTGATCCAGTGAATGACTCCATGGATTTTAAAAGATGTAAAATTAGAAGGGTTAATGTAAAGCCAGCATTTTATTATGCTTTACTTTTATATTACAAAGGTATGTCAGGCAGGACACACTGCCAGGTGCAAAGTTAAAAAACCAAAACCAAAACTTTCTACTTCAAAGTTTTGCCAAATATTTCAAGATGGTCATTTACTTTGAAAGACAATGAGGTGACAGAAATTTAAAGCACCAATCAAGAGTTCTTTTGAGGACATTCTAGACAAAGGAGTTATATTTTTCTTTGTTTTGAACTCTCATAAACAATCATATTTCGTATTCACTTTCAAATTTCCCCCTAATTTTTTTTTCTGGTTTAATAAGGACTTGTTTATTTTGAGAAAAAGGTCCCAACATCAGGCTGTTCACAAAAATAACCCACAGCATCAACTTTAGGAAACAAATATTAAGACTGTAACACTACTTTTTTTCTAGAGGATGCATCTGACATGCCAACTCTCATTCACAAAAATACATTGTTACAGTTGTGTTGAACAGCCCCACATAGCACTAGTATGTGGGATAGCACACACTTCTAACTCAAAGCCGCTCGCAGGTGCTACTCAACTAAATGAGATGGCTTTTGCAGTTAGGGAAGCAACTGCTGAGCTCATGAATGGGAAGAACTGTACTCCCTGCATTAACAAGAGATTATTTTGGAGACAGCTGAAAAAAACCATACATTCTTTTTATTGTTGTCATAAAGAGGTATCAAAATTAAAAGCAAAAATTACAGGGCAAGACTTAGCAAAACTACTAGGAGCATCAAAGGAAGTGAAAATGGGTCTAGCTGCAGGGCAATATGAATTAATGAACATGGGAAGGAAAAGGATGGGGCGAACAGTGAGCATGTGCTGAAGATACTAGGGGAGAGGATCTGGTGAAAATTTTGATCTTAGACAAGTGCCTAGGTAAAGAAATAATGGGATAAGATTCCTAAACCCCACTATGTGCTTAAGAGTCATCCTCTCCTTCCTCAGCCTCTTTTTCATCATTTGATCAACTCCAGCTGGTCATCCCCCATCTTCATTATCATCATCATCCAGTAGGTCCCCCTCCTCAGCAGTCATCTGCACACCCCTCAGACTCCATCTTCACATTAGTCTCATCTTTCTTCTGGGAACTGCTGCTCTGCTCCTCTTCTGACTTATCATTCTTCATCTCTACTCCTTGTTTGCTCTGCTCTTTTTCAATTTTTTTCCAGGCTTTCCAGCAGAGAATTCACTTTTTGTTTTATCTGGGTCAACAACTTCTTAATAGCCTGGAGGTCATCTCCTTTCAGCTTTCCAGACTTGGAAGAAGATCCTCATTGTCCACTCTTAGAATTGAAACTTTTCCCCCTTCTTGAGGTATTTCCTGATATACCCTGGTGTTTGGAGGGCACTACAGCCTGAGCAATAGGAGGAGGAACACGTGCTGGGTAGCTGTACCTCCTGTCATAATAATCCCATTGAAAGTCATAGTCCAAGTCAAAAGAGGAGCCGTACAGCTCTGCTGCAGATCGTTTCACACCTGCTTTTCCTCGGTTCACTTTTGGCTCTGCAGCCAGATTAATATCTAAAACCTGGCCAGCAATCATTCTGCCATCCTCTCCTGCTACTGCAGCTTGGGCAGTTCTCTCATTAATGTACTGAACAAAGGCAAAGCCCTTGTGAACAGAGCAACCCACCATTTTGCCACACTTCAAGAAGACTGCCTCTACATCAGACTTCTTGACCACAGGAGTGTAGATATTCCCAATGAATACATGGGAGTTCATGGAGCGAGGATCTGTCTTGTTGGTAACATTGCTTGCCACTGTGTTTGATGATAGGTTCTTCACAAAGCCGAAAAATGCAGCTGAAGATCAAAAAAATCTCACTCAAGCCAAGTTCCACTAACTTATACATTTCAAATGATTTGTAACCAGGAGGGGGAGGGAGAAGAGATTTGATTCTGAATCTCCCACTCTCGAGTTCTACGTGGAGAGGCCGACTGTTGCTCGAGGTAGACAACAAGGCCACAACCGTACCATCTTCATCTCCGCACAAAATGGCACTAATTTCTTTTTAAAGATGTATGTATTTATTTGTAAGGCTGAGAGAAAAGAGAGAGAGAGAGAGAGAGAGAGAGAGTTCCATCTGCTGATTTGCTCCAAATGGCTATAATAGCCAGGTCTGGGCAACGCTGAAACCAGCAATCTGAAACTCCATTTGGGTCCCTCATACAGGTGGCAGGGGCCCCAGTACTTGGGCCATCTTCAGCAGCTTTCCCAGGTGCATCAGCAAGGACTTGATGGGAAGTGGAGTAACCAGGATTCTGAAACCCTCAGATGGGGGCTGAGTGGCAATGCTCACTCCTTCTAAATTCTAATTCCTTCTGCAGAGCAATACACTTTCGTAGCCTTCCCTGAATCATTTCTCCCTTGAATTTCGTATGACAGTAGCAGTTATCACACCTGAAGGTGAGATGATCCTATAGTTCTGATGGTGTCCAGCCTCAAAAGAACACAACACAGAACTAAGAATAGTACAAAGGAGTATCTGCAATATGGGTACTTAGTGGGGGGACTATGACAGCAGCTGAATCATACCATTTCCCTACATTAATCTAAGTGCTCTGCAGGACAGCATTTCAATCCAAGATTCCTATGACTTAGCTACTTAACTATTTCCCATTTACAGATCATGAAACACACACACACAGTGTTAAAATTATTTTCTCAAGGTTACACAACTTGTGCTAACTTGTGCTAGGAAAGTGACAGAAGGGGGGAAAAGAAGGAAAATGCTAGTGCTCTTTTAGGGAATCTTAGCAGCAGAAGCTGGTAGATTATGTATTTACTGTGTGTAATTAATGAAATTATGCCACAACGTCATTGGTCTTTGTGTCCCTTCATTCCCAATTTCAAATCTAGAAGATGCATCTGATAGCCTCAGCTTTGGTCTATTCTTGATAAATTAATGACCTTTGACCAGGAAGATAGAAATGAAATTCATGTGTGATCACCCCTACACCACCTTCTAAGAGGTACTGCTTAGAAGTCCAGAGAGGCTTTTGAGTAGATGGTCACTCCGAGTGGTATCTATATTTGATATCCAATGACAAAAGAAGCTACCACATGTATGTAAATAAATGTGATTTTCTGCAGCAGATACGTGTCCCAACAAGGAATTATGTTTATCAACTAGAATACACATTTTATATGTGAGTTTTTGTTTGGTTTCTCTGGAAAATGCATGTAAACTGACTGTATTGGGAACCATCTATGATCTCATTTTCCTTACTATGAAAACTTCTCAAGAAGCTGTTTACACTGACATGAGGAAATTCTATTTCTGTCAGCTTGCCATTTTAGCTTCTGAGTGAGCCACCCGCTGAAAACAGCTAAGAAGTACATTATTGAATTGGTAGGATAATTGGGGAGAAAAGAAAAGAAAGAAGGAAATTGGGCACATCCTGAGAAATAAATGAGGGCCAAGGTAGACTTTTTTTCAGAGATTATCTGTCAAATTCTACACACCTGGAGCTCCTATTTTTTTTAAAAAAGCTGTGTAGCATGCCAGAATCAGATGATTAAAGAAAAGGATCTGCTAAAAAGAATAACCTATGGGAGATAAAATCTGGAGTCTCAAAGGACTGTATTTCTCATGGAAAGGTGAATGAGAAATAAAGCTCATGCATAGGAGAGGCCAGAAAGAATATATGCTTGTCTTGTTCTTGGAGCCCAGTAAAGAAAGAAAAACTCTCCCCTTTGGGCTAGAAACCTAAATCCAATCTGTGCAATACAATAAGCCTCAAGTGGAGAATTTAATCTGGTCCTAGAGTTAATGGTGTCTCCAAATAACTTGCAGAAGCGAATTCTAATATTCTCTAGGAAATTCAATTTTAACTCCAGTTTCAAAGAATCCTCAAATTTATAACCCCAGAATCATAAATTCATAACCCACAAGGAAACAGGCACCACGGGCAGTATGCCTGTTTTTGAAGAAGCAATTGCCCCAAAACAGCCATAAAATTTTCAATGCTGGATTTAACAGAAACAGAATATAGAGCAGATACGTGTTTAATTTTTATCAACAACTGAAAAATGGCTTGAAAAGAGAATCCGATGGAACTTTTAAAATTGTCAAGTATCTGAAATTTTTGAGGTAGAATATTTAAAGAAAAGCAAAGGATAAAATGAGAAAGTCTCAGAGATGTTCTAAGCGAGAATGGAGAAAATGAGACATAAGCAACACCGAAGAGCTAATCGTTCAGAATTCCCTGGAATTGTTACAGGACACCAATTCTGACATTCAGGAATTCCCTTAAATCCTAAGGCATGCTTTTTAAAGCTGAAGAAAAAGAGGAAGTAGAAAGAAAGAAGAGAGATAGGGTGGGAGGGGGGAGAAGAGGAAGATCCCAGTGAATCTGCAAAAATATCAAGGAGATCTTTCAAAGTAGTCAGAAGGAGGAAGAATGGAAAAGAGGGGCAGAGAAGGGAGGGAAAGTGGAAAGGAGGAAGGGTGAAGGTGCTAGATTTTAGCTTCAAGTGTGTAAAATTAATTCTTAATAGGACCCGGTAAGTTTCCGTTGAGATGCATCAACAGGACAGTCAAGCATCCTGCTTAAGAGCAGTGGAAAAGCCCTGAGCAGAGGAGCGGCCACGGAGAACACTCACACCCCTCCACACAGAGTTTCAACTTCAATCTGCAAGACAGAAACACAACCTTTGAATTACGAACCGACGGCACCGTTCCCTCAAAAGCGGAGAGAGTTTAAGAAAGATGGGAAACAACACCACCTACCACTTAAGAGTCTCCTGAGGAAAAACATTGTAAAATAAATTCAGCAATGAAAACTGAACATGTGTCACCGGTCAATATTGGCCGGGAGAAATGCAAAAGTAGGGGAAGACAACGCCCAGGACTTCTAACACAAGCTACTTACTCAACATAATCTAAATTGCTGGTTCAGCTCATTAGACAGCAAGGCTCCACCCGCTACTTGGGACTGCTCAGGTCTTTTTTTTTTTTGGTTGTTGCTGCTGCATGTACAGGTTGTATGTACAGATTACATGAGGATGACAATGACGATGAGCTGGACCGAAAACAAAAAAAAACAAAACCAAAAATCACTCTCGTCTAAACTGGCGCTGAAGACTCCTCCAGCACCTTGCATCCGGGGAGTGCACATACACTCCACAGCTTGATAAACTATTTGAAGGGTACATGGAGTCAAGCGCACGCCCCCCCCCCCTATAATTTCGGCGGTCAACACTGAGGCACCGAATTCTGTCTGCAACAATGGGAATCGCCCGAACTTCGCTGGTCACGCTAGCGTTTAGAACCTCTGCTTGTGTGCCCAGCACCAGGCGAAACCCATGACTCACAAACGCCGGGCACGGAACCGCAGCCAAGAACAGGTGAAAAGTTGTTCCTAGTTGTCGGACGCCGGCGCATACAAGTCCCGTCATCCCCTGTGCCAAAATCAACAAATAAACAGAGGCACCGCATTTCGGAGCCTTCCGCGCACCGCTCGCAATGGCGCCTGGTGTCCGTAGTCTCCCCTCAGAGAACGCGCGGCGCGGCCGCCCTGCCTCAGAAGGAACAGAAACTACACTTCCCACAAAGGCGCTCGGGCAGGCCCTGGCCGGCCCACGTCACTGCGGCCGCCAGCCAATCACAGCGCCGGGCGGCAATGAGGCAAGCGCCGTCAGGCGCCCAAAGTGGTTTTTTTTTTTTGTTTTTTTTTTTTTTGCCGGAGTCGAGCGGGTGCTGCTAGCGGAGGCGCCATATTGGAAGGGACAAAACTCCGGCGACAGCGAGTGACACAAATAAACCCCTGGACCCCTTCGCTCCCCCAGCTCTAAGGGCCGCGATGTTGTACCTAGAGGACTATCTGGAAAGTGAGTGCGCGGCGCCGGCGGCGGCCGCCCGTGGGACCTGCGGTCGGGCGAGAGCGCGAGTGGACGGGCAGGCGGGATGGCGGGAGGGAGGGGGAGGCGGGGGATGTTTCTCTCTCACGGTAACTGGCAGCCTCGTTGTGGGCTGCCCGCTCCCTCGGCCCCCCCGACGCACGCACGCACGCACGCCGTGACGCAGGCGCGTACGCTCGCTGTGGGCCCCGCCCTTCTGACGGACTCTTGTTTGACAGTGATTGAGCAGCTTCCAATGGACCTGCGGGACCGCTTCACGGAGATGCGCGAGATGGATCTGCAGGTGCAGAGTAAGTCGGCACGTTTGCCCGCGTCCGCCGCGCGCGTTCCGAGCCGGGCTCGCTCGCCGCCGCTCCTGCGCGGCGCTCCGCGGGCACCTAAGTTGTGGAGAAGAGCTGGCAGGGCCGAATCGCGCCTGGTTTTTTTTTTTTTTTTCTTTTTTCTTCCCACGCTCCATTTATTATTTTTTTTCTGTGACGAAATAAGAAGGCATTAAAGTATGCATATTGCTTTCTCGAAATGGGACTGTGCAAAAAAAAAAAAATGTTTTATATCCTCATGAGGGTAATGCCGTGTGTGGGTTAGCGACGATCCCGTACATGCTGAGATTTTGACCAGCGGCTTTATGGATCGAACTTGGATTTCAGCATCTGTACTTCTGTTCAAGTTCATTCCGAAACGTCCAGGAGCACAGCTCAGGAGTAGATCCTCAGACATCCCCCGGCAAGCCTGGAGTGTCATCACACGCTGCAGGATACACTTGGAATGGTGTGCTTGCTCATCTTTTCCAGGCAGGACGAGCGGGAGATAAGATGTGGCTGCCAGGCTGGGCAGCGGTAATAAGGACGTTGGCTGCGGGCTTCCCTTTCCTGCAGTGATAGCTTGCGAGTCTGGTGACTTTTTCTCAGACAAGGACTCGTAAGTAGGTGGCCCAGAGACTGCCCGAGGTGGCTGAAGGAGCTTTCTTTTGAAGCCCACTACGTGTGTCTACTTGGTGACCACCTAGGCTTCTCTACCCTTTGTTCATGATTCTGCTTTTCTCAGCTTCTTCACAGTTTTATGTAGCACGTAACCAGTGGGAGTGTGGCACAAAAGCCGCCTTTTTTTCTGTTGATTAGATTGTAGCGTGGCAGGAAATCAGAAGCACGATTCTGCAGCTGGCTGACAACATGCGTTTAAACTGCAGCGTAGTGAAAGGCCAGTGACACGCTGAGTAGTGCTCTGTGTAGGACGGAGCGTGGACTTCGATGTCGGGCAGATCTGCGTTTATTTTATAGCTTTATTAGTGACTCATTGACCTCGATCGACTGCATTACCACTTTTGAGAAGTTTCCATTGACTGTAATAAGAGAATCCAATGAGAATTAAAAATAATACAGATAAGTTAGAATGTATGATATCTGATACAAGATAGGTGTTAAAGAGTAGCTCTGTTATCTTAAACATTTTCATTGTAGTTGCACATTTTAAATTCTCTTAATTTGAACTTAGCTTGTACAAACTACAAGTTTTTTTAAACTAGCATTTTTTTTTTTTTTTTGACAGGTAGAGTGGACAGTGAGAGAGAGAGAAAGGTCTTCCTTTGCTGTTGGTTCACCCTCCAATGGCTGCCGCAGACGGCACACTGCGGCCGGCGCACCACGCTCATCCGATGGCAGGAGCCAGGTGCTAGGTGCTTTTTCCTGGTCTCCCATGGGGTGCAGGGCCCAAGCACTTGGGCCATCCTCCACTGCACTCCTGGGCCACAGCAGAGAGCTGGCCTGGAAGAGGGGCAACCGGGACAGAATCCGGCATTTTTTTTTAACAATAAGTAGAATTCTCTAAAGTTGATAGGTATTATGAGTTAATAAAAATGACCGTATGTCAAATAAGTTAGGGAATGCTTAAACAAAGGAAAATACTTTTTGAAAATATTTATTTATTTATTTGAAAGAGTTACAGACAGAGAGGGAGAGACACAAAGAAGTCTTCCGTCCACTGGTTCACTCCCCAAATGGCCTCAACGGCCGGAGTTGAGCCGATCTGAAGCCAGGAGTTGGGAACTTCTTCCAGATCTCCCATGCAGGTCATTAGCAGGGAACTGGATCAGAAGAGGAGCAGCCAGGACAAGAACCGGTGCCCGTATGGGATGCCAGTGCTGCAGGGAGAGGCTTACTCTACTATGTCACAGCACCCCAAAGGAAAATGCTCTTTTATAAATTAACCATGGGGCTTCTCAGAGTCTTTAAAAAGCTGATTATGCACTGACAATCTCCAACAGATGCATATAGTACAGAGATTTTCCTCAACCTAATTAGCAATGGAAATCTTTTTATTTTTCCTCTTTTTGGGAAAAACTATTCATTATTCTAGGCACATACTTCAGGAAAAACCTACTTACAATAAATAATATCGTGTGTGAGGTGCTAAATGGTTGTACTTACAGCTTTCAGTTTTGATATGAAATAATGGAATGCTTAGTGCCATTGAGCCAGTTGTTAAAAACTTTTTACTGATTTTCTTATGAAAAGCCATGTGAGGATATTTTAGTGGTGGTCTCTGTGAGTAATTGTGTTTGGGCACATTCAGTTGATTAAATACCATTAGCCATTGACTGTGTCCCAACCCCCTGAGGCTGTACTCTTCAAAAACTGTGGTTTAGCTCTGATCCACTTTGTTAATTCTAGTTTAATTATTGGAAAAAATTAACAACAACATAAATAAGTAGTAGGGAAATGTGTAACTTTTAAAAATTAAGTGAGAATTATGTATTTATGTAGCTGAAGCATAGTGTACTCAAGTTATTGGTCAAGTAGAAGAGTGTTTATTGTCAGATTTGTTTCCTTTCCTCTAAACAAAGCATGTCTGTTTGATGTATGATGGTGGTTTTCTAAATAGGACATGTTTTTATTATGTTGTAGATGCAATGGATCAACTAGAACAAAGAGTCAGTGAATTCTTTATGAATGCAAAGAAAAATAAGCCAGAATGGAGAGAAGAACAAATGGCATCCATCAAAAAGGTATGTGTAACACTTCAAATTTTTCATTAACAAATACCAGGACCCTCTGAAAAAGATACTGCAAAACTGAAGTTTTCCTGGTAACAGAATGAGGAATAGTTAGTTATCAGTGGTTCTTTAGAATTTAAATAATTTATGTACTTTAGAGCTTCAAGTATAGGGATTTTTAATCATTAAAGTAACATTTTGTTAATTTACAAAATGATTTCAATAATCAATGACTATTAGAGAATAGTTCTCTATTAGTTAGCATTCTCTATACTATTAAAGAATCACTTAAAAAGTTCTTTTTTGCTTGTTATATCCTAGTTACACATAATTACAGTTGCCCTGTCTTTTGATATATAATACTATATCCCAATTTTGGCTATACCCTGCTGTGGAAATCAGCAGACCTTGAAATTTGATAGACTCACAGATGAGCAGAATTTAATAGTTGCAAGGATCCAAAGAAGGCTTTGAGTTTAAAGCACTGAATTTGTAATTGTGTTTAGATAGTCAGAATTCTTTGGATTTTTATTAGTTGATAGTACTTACAGTTCTCTGCCAGATTCAAATGGGCATCAGCTCTCACTCAGAGGTGTGCTTTAAAGGTATGATGCAGTTTATTTAGGGATCAGAAGAACAACTTGGAAGAGTTGGGTTTGGTCGTGACTCTGCCATTTAGCTGTATCATATTGGACAGGTCTTGTAATCGCTGAGTAATAAATACCTCCCTACACTCAACGTTCATAAAATTGTTCAAGGATCAACTAAGAAAGAAATTCGGAAACTACACATTGAATAGTTGTATTCTTAATTCTACCACATGGAGGAAAGATTATTTCTGTTAGGAGAAAAAAACAAACCAAAAAAACCTCAGAATCTATAACAGAAGTGGTCCTGTCTTGGAAGCTACCTGGAGGCCCGGGTGTGTGTGAGTGTAGACATCACATCTATATATCCCAAAGCAGTGATTGTTCCTTTAACCTACCATGTTTTTGGTGTAGTGGAATTTATAAATATCCCGGAAAGCCTGGTACCCCATGGAAAGAGATCTATTTTTCCTTTTTTTTTTTAAAGGAAATTTTGCTTTATGTTGAGGAGAAATCTAAAAGTATAGGTTGAGCTGTAAAAGGTTATACTGAATTTAAAATGGTAGTTACAGGACAATTGGAAAAGAGTGACATGCAGATCAGAATCCATTCAATAATTATACTTTTTCCAGAAAGTTTTTAAAATGAAGTGTGACGGTTCTTTATAAATACGATAAATAACTTTTTTTCTTCTAAATACTATTCATTAACTCACATAGCTTTTGCTAGTACACAGGATAGAAATGGAGTAGTATTTAGTTTTATTTGTATCTTTTCTAAGAATTCTGAACATCTTACTTTAATTCTTCGCCATTTTCCATAATTTCTAATCTTACCCACCCCACCCCATCTGTAATTGGGTTTTTATTGCTAAGGTAGGATGACTGACAGTGATAACAAGGTATAATAATGAAGATGCAGTTTTATGTCCTACATATATATATATATATATATATATATCTTAAAATGATTAATTCTTTGAAATTTTTTATTCAGGACTACTATAAGGCTTTGGAAGATGCAGATGAGAAGGTACAGTTGGCAAACCAGATATATGACTTGGTAAGTAAAATTATTACTTCATATATAATTAATTATTAATTACTTATGCATACAATGCTATAAGTACTTGTATTATGGATTATGTTTTAAATTGTATTGGCTTAAATGTAATTGGAAGAGCAGACTAAAACTTAAGTATTGCTTTTAAGGTTAATAATGTTTTTTTGAATTTCTTTGTGAATTAGTCATAGGTAGTCCACATTGTTAATAGACTGACAATCTTACATTTTAGCCAAGTCTGCATTGCCACAAGAGTGTATCTGATGTGAGTTTGTTTTTTTTTTAAGAATTGATGTTTATTAATCCTTATCTTCTTCAGGTTGTGCTTTACTTGACTGATATATCATTTTAGATGTTTTTGTAATAAAATACACATTTGAAGACTATGTTGACAAAAGTTCTTAGCTTTAAATAAGGAAGAGAATCATTTGAGTGAATATGAATATTTACCTAAGTGATGTTTGCAGATAGTACTCAACAAAAAGGTCAGCTGGCAAAAATGTTTGGAAAACACAAGATTTCATAAGCAGTAGTACTTCTAAGCAACTGAAATCACCAAAAAGACATATAATCTGTAGTATTTCTCAAATTGATGTAATTGTGGTTTTCTTTTCTGGTTTTTTTTTTCATATGAAGCATCTCCTAAAATACATACTTAAAAAGATACTCATTTTAACTTAAAGCAATAAACAGTGCTCACTTCTGGTTAGCTTTAATGTTTAAATTTCATCTTATTTTTGTGTTCTTTTCTGGTACAGTTTTATGACTAAATATGTGTATGTATATAATTTGTCATTGATGAGCAAGACACAGGTGAAAGATATATACCTTGTGTGGTATGCATTATAAATGTTTACAATTAACTAGAAAGCATTTATCTTGTGAAGTCATAAGCAATGTTTTTATTTAGTGAAAATATATTACTATAACAATGTAGGCTCTTTTGCTTATATGATTATTCTGAAAAATTTCATATAAGACATTGTCTAAAGAAAGAAAGAAAGGCCTATAACTTGATTTAAAAAAACCCAAAAAAACTTCATTGTTTATCTTAATTATGTTTATAGTCATTTGCATGTGATCTCAAGGCTAATTTGTTTAGTAACATTCTTCCCTATAGTTAAAGACTGTGTTTATTTATCTTTTAGACACTTCTTCATATAGTGCTTTGATTCTATGTGTTAATATTTTATTTTACTACTTTTTATACCTTTACTACAGATACTTCATATAATTACAAAAATATTTATAACATACATACAAACTTTGAAAAATTTGTGTGTTTGTGTGTGTGTGTGTGTGTGAATCTGATATTTATGAACCACACTGTCCATCTACTCTGTGCCTAATGTAATGGAGTTTTACCTTTGTATAATGGAGGAATGAAAAGTAAATACCAGGAAGAGTCCCTGTCCTAATGGAGTCTGTAAACTTGTTACACAGACATACCCACACATGTATAAAGATGTAACAAGAAAAGATTCTTTTGAGTACTGAGGGTATCTCGTAAAAATTAAGTCATGTAGAGTTATTTGCTAATATTTTAAAGGGTATGAGATAAGTTTTGAACGGAATTTTATTCAGAGAGTCAGGAGCCTGGATTAGGTGTTATATTTAGGGGAATGTGTTTTCCTCAGTTAAGTGAAATAAATTATTTTTGGAGGATAGAGTACTCAGGCTAGAAAGTGAGACTATAAAAGATGATGTAAGAAATTGAGCAAAGCCTGACGTAATAAAAAAGGGAGTGTCCACAGTGATTCTGACAGACATGAGTTTGCTGACAGCATAACTGGAAAAAAAATATTTAATCCAAACCTCAGTTTACTTATCTGTAAAACAATGCTATTAATTTATGCCTCACAGGAGGATTTTCATATGTGTATTTTATATATTTATATATATAAATGTAATGCTCTTGGGTTGGCAGATAGTAGGCATTCACTGCTTTTGGAGGCTCAGTCCATCTCACGTTCCCAACTGGAATCTTTGCCACTGCTTCCCTTTCACCCCTGCCAAGCTGAAGCTTTTTTCTGTCACTTCCGTTAGCATCTCCAGGATCACATTTTGTTTTTTTTTTTTCCTCTCTCTTCCTGTCTGTCCTCTGCTCTCTTGCTTTTCCTTATTTTCCTTTTTCCTCTCCCTTCCTTCCTTCCTTTGTAATGCTTCTTCACTATTTCAGGGGACCATTGTAACCTTAATATACAGATTCTTCTTCTTTGATACTTAATCATCTTTATTATTCTCTACTTTTTAGTGTCAGTATAACATAATGGCTTATAGGCCAGGACCTTTATTTATTGAGAAATTGTCACCCGATTCACAGTTGTTCTCTGTTGAAATTATCTTACTTCCTTATCTCTACTTTTTTGACTTTTGTAAATTACTTCATTTGCTAAGGACTGAACCTGATCATCATGTGGAATTGCTGTACTTCTGAAACACTTTCTCTAACTACATTTTCATTTCTTTCTACTTTGTCAGATTCTGGTTGAGCTCCTGAGTTCTTTCTTTTTTTTTTTTTTTCAAAAAAAGATTTATTTGAAAGAGTTACAGAGAGAGAGAGGTCTTCCATCCGCTGGTTCACTCCCCAGATGGCCACAACGGCCAGAGCTGTGCTGATCTGAAGCTAGGAGCCAGGAGCTTCTTCTGGGTCTCCCACACAGGTGCAGGGGCCCAAGGACTTGGGCCATCTTCTACTGCTTTCCCAGGCCATAGCAGAGAGCTGGATCAGAAGAGGAGCAGCTGGGACTAGAACCGTCGCCCATATGGGATGCCGGCCTTCAGGCCAGGGCCTCAACCCACTGTGCCATAGCGCCAGCCCCCTGAGTTCTATTCTTACCAGTGTGTTTGCACTTTTTTTTTTTTTTTTTTTTTGAGTATCTTTACTTGCTGCAAGAACTGCAGTCACAGGTAGTTGCACAACTGGAGAAAATCATGCAGCTGTATAGTTGGTTCCACTACAGATTCATGGTTGTCATCATGCAGCTGTGTAGTTGGTTCCACTACAGATTCGTGGTTGTCATTATCAGTTGGGCCCTTTACATTGGCTGCTATTTGTTAGTTCTTATATCTGAATTTGGTCAGTTTCTCTTCTTATTCCTCCCTGTGGCTAGTCTCCTCTTATTCCTCCCTATGCCACACTTACCATTTAAAAATCCTGTCCGTCTGGTGGGGACTTCATGAAATACCTCCTGCTTATTAATTTTGTAAAAACTCATGTGTTTCTATAGGCTTAGCCTCTCACTTCTTATCTGAAAGGATGTGATGTTGATCCTCCCTTTTAGTCTTTCGTTTTTTATTCTTGTTCTCATCCCTTCCCAGGCCCTCTGTGATTTGGCTGCATCACTTAAGCCTTCCGATGTATCTTCCACCTCTTTTCTTTCCACTACTTGCATACCACAGCATTTAAACATACTTAGGTTTCCCTCATCTCCGTCAAGAATCCAGACAACGCACAAATCCTGTTGTGATCTTCTGACTCTACAGTAGTTAGTGTTGCCTGTCGTTAGTTTGTCTTTCAGCCTCTTTGATACTCCTTCCATTTCGATTTATTCCTAAGTCCAGAGCAGTCTGTAATTTATTAATCAGCTGTCTGACTCTCAGGTTGGTAACTTCTTTATTGCTAAGTGCACCAGGCACTCCTCAGCCCTTTTTAGCCAACTCTGTTGGGAAACGTCATGGCGTTTACTATTAGCTTTTCATTCACGTTCCTTCTCATTATTGTGATCAGACTGCTGTCCCTGCATTGCTCTCACTTTTTCAGTCCTCAAGTGGTTCTCAATAAAGCTAATTCTATTCCCTCTTCTACCCCAAATCCAGAAAGCAGCGGAGATCAGTTGCCACGCAATGAAGAGTTGTTCTGTCAAATGCCAATTTTATCCCACACCCCCACGCACCTGCCAAGTTGACAGACACTCCTCTGTGACTTTTCTGTATGCTCTCCGAGACTTAACAGTGTGTGGTAGCTATTCCTTAAGCCCAAACTTCTCATCTTACCTGAGAATTCCCAGGCTACAGAACTCAGTGTATTACAACTTAAAATTCTTAGCCTCTGTTTTTCCTTTTCTTAGCACCCCAAATACCCACCTCGGCCCCACCCCAGGCTTCTTAATATTAGTCATTCAGACTTGGATACTGAATATCATCTTAGACTACTCCTTGTCCCTGACTTCGGCACATTTAATTAATCCTTCTTCCTAAGGGCCTCTAATTGTCCCTTCCTCCCAGTTGCTTCTGCCTGCTGTATTTCAAGTCCTTTTTAAAATAAAATGAAATATGATATATGGTTAGAAACAATTGAATGTACACATTGAAAGTATACAGTTTACGTATTGACAGATGTTTATTCCCTAGTAGTAACCAATACCCCAGTCAAGATAAAGGGCATTGCCATTCACTCTAGAAAATCCCATCATGTCATTTTCTAGGATCTACTCCCACAGGTACCTTTCGTCTCACCTGAATGGCTGTAGCAGCTTTTGTAAGCGCTGTTGCTGTTGATTTATCACCCTCATTCTAAAATACATAGTTAAGCATGCTGTCTCCTTGTTTAAATTCTTCAGTATTTTTTCCTCAAGTTCTTGATTCATTTTATCATATCATTCCAGGTCCTTTTTGATCTGGTTCCTGCCGGGACTCAAACTGCTAACTGCATCTCTTTTCTTCTCTCCCTCACCTCGCCTCCAGCCACAAGCACCAGCTGCTGTGGGCGTACCTCTCTCCCTGACCAGTTGACTCTCCTTTTTCTGTTGGCTTGTTAAGCATGTCTCTGTCCTTCATAAACCTGCTTCTTTATTAAAATTCCCTTAATCTGGATATTTGTATCATTTATATTTAGGAGAAGAGGTTTGACACCTTATAACCGAAAAGTTATGTATGAGTGGTTTAACCAAAGTATTGCTTTCCATACCTGGGTTTGGATAGCAACCTCACCATCATTAATGTTTGAAGCTGTTTCTAATCTGTAACTCCAACTATTCTAGGCAGACAGAACTGCACTACAAGATTGTTGAAAAGGGTGCATTTTTCAGTGTAGTTGACTCCTTTAAAGAGTCTTATAAATCTTACCCACTGACTTGTGTTTATTTCTTAATGATTCCTAATGGTTGCAGGGGAGGCTAAGAAATGTTATTTAATGGCATATTGCCACCCCAGATATGTGGGGTTCTGTCACTAAGAAAGAGGATGTAACCATGGATGTGATTAGCAGTTTATGCCCTACCCTTCTCCTTAGCATAATCATACCAGCCTTTGAATTATATTATGATTTATTTGCCTTCTCTGTGTCGTTGTCTTCCTTGCTAAATGTCAAGAACTATATCTTTTTATTTCAGTGTTTTCCAGGAGCTAGCAGTTATTTCTCAATAAATATTTATTGAACAATATCACCTGAATATGTTAGTGGAAAAAGCAAAGCTCTACTAACACAACTCCCAAGTTCTGAATTGTGAGGACAGAGCGTTTCATGGTGTCATTTTTGATGTCAGATATATGTTAGTTGGGAAGTGATTTTTCAGAAATGGAATGTGCTGAGCTTTGTTCAGTTTGATGGACAAACAAGGATAAATGGCAGTACCAATAGCTACCTCTTTCCTATATTTGACTTCAAGGAGATGAAAGTAATACAATTCAGGTGAGTTTAGTTTCCTTCTAGCATCTTTGAAGGAGACCAGATATCTTAATGATCCTCGACTCTGCACAAATCTTTTTGGTATCCCTCTTTTTAAATTGCTTGCATGATTTTCTTAGTTTCTTCAGTTTGGATTGATTTCCTTCTCTGATATGTAAGCTCATTTTGACAGTTCTTTTAAGACAGGATTTGCGAGTGTGCATTCGCCAAAGGATGTTTTTAAAATACTAAAGCTGATAGTGACGTGTGTGTTTTGGGTATCTTAACTGAAAAGTCTTTTGCTTTATGTTAATATGTGAGATCTTTCAGCCAGGCCCCTGAGGTAGTTA
Source organism: Sylvilagus floridanus (assembly GCA_949820135.1). Classification (NCBI taxonomy): domain Eukaryota; kingdom Metazoa; phylum Chordata; class Mammalia; order Lagomorpha; family Leporidae; genus Sylvilagus; species Sylvilagus floridanus. Next base: position 26,591,229 of record OX463236.1, on the reverse strand, counting down.
AGATTACTGATCATTTGATGCCCTCTGAGTCTAACACAGTGGACTGATCAAATGATGCGTGGAAGGAAAGACTTTTGTGGTGATGCAAGTTAGTGTTTCCCAAGCCTTACTCATTTGCTTCCTACCTTTATATTTTTTGTAACACCTACATACCACCTATACTGATAAGTAAATTTTTTTGAGTAAAATTTACTTAACAGGAAATCTTACCGAGTTGACACCACAAACATAAATGAAAAAGAAAACATGCATCACTAACCACCAATAAATAATTATTAAACTGTTTTAAAAATGCCTTCTTTGGAATGCTGTGCAGAGCAAACTGCCCATAGCTAGTATATTGTGATATTTGAACATTTTATTTTTGAGGTTGAGAAATCTTGTTTTATTAGCTAAATGGAGTTGCCCTATCACATTGTTATTTTCCCTGAAATATCAACGTGTAAATATCAAACTAAGTCTGTAAATACAGAATATATATCCGTTATCTAAAGTACGTGGGATCAGAAGTGTTTCTGACTTAGGAGTTTTTTGGATTTTAAAATATTTGCATATACTTTACCAGCTGGGGATCTCTAATCTGAAATCCAGAATGCCCCCAAATCTGAAACTTTTGGGAGACTGACATGATTTTCACAAGTGGAAAAATCTTCTCCTGGCTTCATGTGGTAGGTTGTAGTCTAAACACAGGTATACTAAAAATACTGTGTAAAATTACCTTCAGGCTATATGAATAAGGTGAATTTCATGTTTAGACTTAGATTCCATCCCAAAGTCTATGTCTATGCAAATATTCCAAAATCTGAAAAAATTTTAGAGCTGAAACATTTTTGGTCCTACACATTTCAGATAAGGGATGCTCAAAATGCATGTAATTGAGTTTGAGTTCATCCCTCAATGTACTTTGTAACATAGTATGTCATTGCATTTTTTATTTAAAATTTTATTCACTTTTAAAATGAATGTTAATTTGATTTATTCCTATAATCAACATTGTCCTGATTACTTCATTTATCCAGGAAAAAAACCATACTTTAACATTAACTAACTGGGAAATTTGTGGGTTGAGGGATCCAGTTAACAAACTCACAGTTTATTTCAATAGTTGTTTTAGTGAAATTTGACTAACAACAACAAAAAACTGTCATGTTAAAATAATTTCCTTCTCGATTCCTGATACTCAGTGTTTGAATACTAATGTGTATTCCCTCATCCAGATGTCACTATCATAAGGACATGTCAGGTTGCGGTACCTAATACAGTTGAATTGTATATACTCTGATAAAACTTGAGCTTTTAGTTAATGCTTAAATGATTTTAGCAGTCTCCTGCAGTGCTCAGTGTCCTTGAACTTGCTGTTATTTTAATGTGCTGACCTCTTCCTGAGATGATTATATCTCAGACCCATATTTTACCTATAAGTTGGGAATTCTTTAGCTAGTACTTAATTAAGGATGTATTTATATATAATGTGGGTTTGACCTTTGAATTTGTCTCCTGTCCTTATTGCCTTTTACAAAAGTGATTAGATGTAGGTTATGTGCTAAACCCTCAAATATTTGAAACATCATAAGGATAGGTCAAATTTTCATCTAGTTTAAATGTAATTTTAGAGATGTAAAGAATCATTTCTGTGACTTATCGTCATAAAAATACTTTGTCATCTTTGTTCCTTTTTCTTTGCGAATATGCCCTCTTTATTCACTACAACCAACTTTTTTTTTCATTGATGGAAATTTATCTCTTATTGTCATGGATTTCAACTTACAACTAATAGATTGATTGTAATTCTGAAAGGGCAAGCTGGACATTGGAAGAATTTGCACTGGAAACAGTAGATCACATAGAAACTTTTCAAGAACTATGTTTAGTTTTATTCGGGTCTGTTGGGTGCATTTTAAAATTTGAATATTGGGAACCTGAGTAAAAAAGAAAGAATAAAGTGTTACACAGCTCTATGCAAAAATGTTAAAGGAAGAGGAGCTTTTTTGTTATTTGTTTTGTGCAGAGGGGCTAAATGTGACTTAAATAACTTTATAGTGTATGAATATGTTAAATAAGTTTGTTTCTAAAGTGGTCAGTTGTGGTTTATACTTAAAGCAGTTATGACTTGTAGTTATAGAATATGATTTGGTATTTTTTAAAAAGATTTAGTTATTTATTTGAAAATTAGAATTATAGAGAGAAGGAGAGGCAGGGAGAAGAGTGGTCTTCTACCCACTGGTTCGCTCCCCAATTGGCTGCAATGGCTGGAGCTGCTCAGATCTGAAGCCAGGAGCCAGAAGCATCTTTTGGGTCTCCCACATGGGTGCAGGAGCCCAAGGGCTTGGGCCATCTTCTAATGCTTTTCCAGGCTATAGCAGAGAGCCGGTTAGGAAGTGGAACAGCTGGGACTCAAACCGGCGTCCATATGGAATGTTGGCACTTCAGGTGGCGGCTTTACCTGCTACGCCATAGCACCGGCCCCATGATTTGGTATTAATAGGACAAGGAATCTTTTGTGAATAGAACTTTTTGAAATTAAATGAGGAACAAATCAGTAATTAGACTCTTTGTCTGCCCTGTGATAGAAAACTGTGGCTAACGTAAAATTTCTTTTAAGTGGTTCAGGACTCCTTTTACTACTGCAGATCAGTTTTACAGGGTCAGGTGTGTATGGAGGGATAATTTAGGTCCTTGCCCAAGACCCAATATGGTGATCAGCTAGAATAGGTGCTTTACCTACCCATGCTCATGCAGGTAGGGGAATGTGCAGAATAGGTTTCAGTGAAATTCAGCTCTTATTATGGCTGTTTTATACTGTTTGAGTATGTTGGTACTTAATAGCTTAAGTTAAATCTAACAGTCAACTTACTTTCTGACCTCTAATTTGATTTAGTGATTTAGTACAGCAGTCTAAGGTAAATCTAAGGAAGATACCCTTAATGTTGGGTAATTGTTTATAGTATTAATTTATTCAGAATCTTTTCTACATATCAGGAAGTGAGAGTGATTGGAAGCTCATCTTACAAAGCTCATTACCACAGATTAGTTAAGGCTTTTCTGTTTTGTTTATGAATTTGTTTTCAGAGTTACTAATTCATAGAGTTCTATTGCATGTTCTGAGCAACCTGGATTAAACATGTCATCATTATTTCCCACACTTTCTTGTGTAATAAACTTCATGAGTAATGTATTTAATAAAATGATGCAATTTTTACACTCAGAGGTAGAGTGAGTTAGAACAATGTGTATGGTGTGGGGAAAAAGGTCATCTCACTCTACTGCCTCTACTTCTCTCCTCTCTGTGTGATACTAGTGTATCCTAGAGGACACACTATTTTTTTTTTCCTGAATATGCTGTTTGACTTGCTATCGCTGTACTTTTTAAAATTTATTATTGTTGCTCTTTCTTTCCAACTATTTGAATACAATCCATTCTTTACCAACTAGCTTATTCTATCTCCTTTGTGTCTATCATAGTATTATGGTATATTTTTCCTTTACATGCTATTTCCCAGTTTTGAACTGTTGCCTATTTGTTGCATTAGGCCTATATCTGTTTTAAACATTTAAAATGTGAAAAATATTCCATAAAAACTTGAATAAATATTGAAAAATTTATATAGGTCTTGAATTGTCAGCTAAATTCTAATTCCTGTGAAGGCAGGGATTCTCTCACATTTTTGTTTTTCTTCTAGTTAAGCCACCTGCAAACACATGATAGGAGTACAATATTTATTATTAGTAATATAATGTAGGTAAGGCATGTGATGGAGTGGTTTCATTGCATTAAGTGGTCTTGAAACGTTTGAGCCTTTTTTTTCTGATTTCCCTTGAGATTAAATTTTGACAATGAAGGAGTTATTCTTGAATAACCAAGGTCTGTGTTCACACTTTATCATCAGAAGGAAGGTTCCATTAAAGGATGCTCAGTTGCCTGCAGGTTCTTTGAATAGGAGCAAGTATCCATAGACATGACCCTATGAGGTTTTTAATATTTAGTTTACAACTTCTGCCAAGTTCTGAAAAGTAATGTGTGTGAAGATGGAGGGAAGACTAGGCTTAAAATTTTTGACAGATTACAAACCAGCACTCCTGTGGCTGCTGTTAAAAGATAAAATGCAAATAATAGGACAATATTCTTGGTTTTTCAACTTGAATTAATATTATCCTGAGTTAAAAAGTAGTTGGTTCCCCCATGCAGAGGTTTAGTGAGCAGTGAGTAATAGGTATAAATGGCAAAGCCTAACTTATTAGAAATAGATCAGTGGTAGCTCACATTTCTGTAGTCTTTTAACTGTAAGACTTTGGGCATGTTAACTTATACAATGGAGACAGCAGCAACCTATCTCAAAAGATTCAAGTGAGGGTGAAAATGATGGACATCTATTGCATCAAACACATATCCTGGCCTTTATTTAGACATCTAACATGTGGACCTTGTCTTTTACTGCTTTTGTTCCTTTCTCACTCATGTTAGATATGCATCATTTCATTGAAAGTCATACTCAAATTTGTGCTCTTACTGCTGTATTATTCTGATGTTTGTAAGGAAATTATTCCTACTTAACAATAACCCAGTTGTACACTAGACTTTAAAAAGAGAAGTCAAAATTGTACATGAATATTTTTCAGATTTTTTATTTCACTTCAAATTAGTAAGTTTAGAAAAATATTGGAAATATTTAATATTAAGTAAAGTACATTAAGACATTTTTGCTAGTTTGAGGTGTCATAAAATTTCTGAAATTAGTCAAAAGATATCTAAGTTAGTGAGAAGATAAAATTTTGCCACCTTAACTAGGGTAGAAAGATTGCAAGTAAAAAATCAGTTTGACCAGGTTCTTTGGAGATTGCATTTTCTGGCTAAAAATGCCTTTTGTTTCAGTCTTTTACATAAATGTTTATAAGCATAACGGTCCACTTTCCTGCCTTAGAGAAATGTATGTGTAGAGTATAGTAAACTCTTTGTTGACGAAGGATCTCCCATCATCCTAAATCACAGTTGTTATTCTGTGACAGCATGGATGGCCTTATAAGTAGGAGCTTAGGCTGAATGTAGTCATAGGGCATATTTGGAAAAAGCAAGCAACCTCCCCCGCCCTGGCCCCACCTCCCACCCTCAAATTCCCAATCTCAGCATTGCTTTACTTTTCATATCCCTACTCTTCTTAAAAGAAAGTGTAGAACATTTTCTAACAAATTGAAATTTGGGTTTCTAAAAATTTATCATTTGTGAATGGAGAAGAGAGATCATTTAGCCTACCACCCTTATTTTATGATAAAAAAAACCTCTGAGGCATAGAATAATTGACTTGCACTCAAGAATACTAAGCCGATTTACTAAAAGAAACGAAGATTTAGGTTTCCTCATTAAGCTGACACTTTAACAGTGTCCCAAATTTTGGTGGTTATCTTTGATCTTCTTTGAAACAGGTAGATCGACACTTGAGAAAGCTGGATCAGGAACTGGCTAAGTTTAAAATGGAGCTGGAAGCTGATAATGCTGGAATTACAGAAATATTAGAGAGGCGTAAGTAAAATTTACAGTTTTCCATCAATATTGGACAGTACATGTACAAATCACTGCGAAAGCGCTTGTCCCACAGAGGCTTTTCAGATCCTGCCCGTCGGTGGTTGGTTTTGTCTGGGTCAGATAGCTTGGCCCCTCGCAGTGGCAACGGTTTGGGTCATGGATACTGAGAGATAATGCAGGATATCATCTGCTCACTTTTTATGAAAAGAACTCATTTCATCCTTAAATGTTCACATATACTAATAAGATAAGTGGTAAGAACAAAGATTAAAAAAAAATGTAACCATTGAGAAACAAATTAATCATCTCTTATTAAATGCATTGACTTTCCTCTGCCTGTTTATGCATTTAAGCTTTGAGGAAGGTTATTAGTTTTTCTTAAGAACTGCCTTAAGGCTTTTCCTTAATTGGGTGTACTAAAATTTGATTTAGTTCTACAACACTTCCTCTTTTTCTTAAAGAAATCTTCCCTAAACATTCCCTTATTCACAAGAAGCCATTTTAGTATTTCTATGCAAGCTCAACTTGATCTCCTGCAAAAACTTTCCCCTGTCACTTCTTGGGTTTAACTCAGGAAACCAGGAGACTTGCCAGACTTGGAGGTATGAGCTCTGTTTCTTTAACAGATTTAGCATGTCTTCCAACCTAAATAGATAATGTAAATAAAAGCAGACAGTATGGTGCTAGGCCTAGGGTAGGAACCCACTAAGTACTAATTGAGCCAAATAAATATTATGAATAATTTCTACTAGAATTTATATTAAAGCATTCATAAGGTTTTTTCCTTGATGCATTTCAATAGCAAGATTATGTATCTTGTTTTTTTATAGTGCTAGGCTACGTGTCTCTTTATATACTCACTAGTCAGCTAGAGAAGCCAGTTACAAATCCCTCTTGCTATCTATAGTTACATTTTTTAATGCAAAAGTAGCTCCAACATTTTAGATAATTATCTGATTTATTTGTGGTGCTTTTATCTTGGAGGAATCCTGTCTGAGGTTAATAAGTATTTGGGGACAAAATGAAGTGTTCTGTAGCTGCTTTCATTTTTTTTTTAATACTGATGATAGCTGTGAATATGATAATTCATGCCTATTCAGTACTGCAGGAAGGTTAATAAAGCATCCTAAGGACACAGACACATGAAACTAAATTGGACCAAGTTACAAAAACCATTCCACCCTGTGCCCTGCCATAATTTCATCTCAAGGGATCAATAATAAACCCAGAAAATGTCTTTGCAAGTGCAAGTATTTTAAGCCTGGTGTTAGAGATTCTGTTTCTCATTTTTTGCAAGCAAAATCCCTAAATTATTTTAGGAAGTCTTTACTATCATATGTCATTTTAATGATCAAGGTTTTTTTTTTTCATATAGCAATGACCTTATCACCTAGGACTTAGGATCTCCCATTAAAAGTTCTTCAACACAATTACAGTAGGTTGAGTCTTTTAGATCTTGCCAGTTTTGGGCTTATAATGTCCATTCATCCATTTCTCTTGCACTCACTTTGTTGAATTCCCTAATTAGACATTAGACATTAGCATGCCATGAGCTGTATTGTGCTTAAGGTGAATATGGAGAAATGTATTTCTCATTGTTTAGAGAGGAGAGCTCTGGGTAGAACTGGCAAAGCTGACCCTCTGACATGTCTAACTAACTCGATCTGGGCATGGACATCAGAGCTTGCCAGTCTTCTGCCTCAGGGAGTATACTTCCTGTAGTTTGTTGATTTCTGTGGTGACATTTAATGTTGGTGTATCTCTGTGCCTCTTTTTCTAGGATCTTTGGAATTAGATACTCCTTCACAGCCAGTGAACAATCACCATGCTCATTCACATACCCCAGTGGAAAGTAAGTTTGGTTGAGTGCGGTTAAGTTTTAAGTGCCATTAAAAAATCATTATACCACCTGGATATTCTCTGTTATTAGCTCTGCATAACTCAATGAGAAGTAAATACCCTTCCCTTTTATTTTTGTGAGAGAATTTTCAATTGCAGGCAGATGTATCTTTTTCAGTTGGGAAAAGCATGTTTGGTTTGGCAGCAGGTCGACTGTTTATGCTGAAATTCATAGCAGGGAGAATGTATGGTAGTAACAGCAGCATATACTCCCTGCCTGCCTCCAGCTGTCTAAGTCTCTCTAGGGAGTGATACAGCAGAGCCAGACCATAAACTATTTTGTGGGAGTCTGTGTCTTTTTCATCCTGGACTTCTCAGTGCTTAGCCCAAGGTGTGGTATATAATACATCTCAAGTGCTCGCTGAGTTAGTGATTAAAGGAATTGTCAGGTGGCTGACTAGACAGTTGACTTACTGTAATGATACTTTTTTTTTTTTTTGACAAATCAGTTTGATAGAAAAAAGGGTATTGAAGACTATTCCAAGAGTAGATAATGTTTTGAAAACAGAATTCCCCTCGTGTTTTATGTGAAGCCCTGGTGCATCATGGATTGATTGTCTTCAGTCCTTTGCTGCAAGTGTTTAAAGTGTCTGAGATGTCTGTTCTTACGTGTGACACAGAGTTCTGCTTGTCCTCTCTTCTGAGAAAATGTGATGGTCTGAATTTCATGAAGAACTCAGGTTATAACTTCACTGGTTTGTAACTGGTTGGAAATATTATGCCTTGTCTATAGTTCTCTAAAGTTTATAAGTGTGAATTCTTTATTTTTTATTCAGAAAGGAAATATAATCCAACATCTCACCATACAACAGCAGATCATATTCCTGAAAAGAAGTTTAAATCTGAAGCTCTTCTCTCCACCCTTACATCAGATGCCTCTAAGGAGAATACATTAGGTAAGTTTATTTCCTTAATGATGATTATTTGATTAATGAGTTTTTTTGTGTGTTAGACTGAAGGGAAATGAAAACATTTAGGCTTCAAAAATCAGTTTGTTTACCTGTTTATTGTCTACCTGGGAGAAAGAAGAAGGCAAAATATAATACATTATTCATTTGAGTCAGTTCATAGTACATCAAAAATTTAGGTTTAATGACTATATCTATGCTAGGAAATAATGTATTTTAAACTCACTAATGTGTTATGGTCTGCAACCATTTTTTCTATATTTCTACATAGGTTGTCGAAATAATAATTCCACAGCCTCTTCCAACAATGCTTTCAATGTGAATTCCTCCCAGCCTCTGGCATCCTATAACATCGGCTCATTATCCTCAGGAACTGGTGCGGGGGCAATTACTATGGCAGCTGCACAAGCAGTGCAAGCTACAGCTCAGGTAAGAAATAAAAGGTTTTAGAGATAAAATGTTATGTTTGTTTCAATCATTGGCAGATCCTTGTAGAAAGAACTAGATATGAGCAGTAGTTTTCTGACATTGTATAATTTCATTTTAACGTTATTTTGATACCTGACATTTTATTTAATGACTAGTAGGTAGGAGTCCCCTGGTTGATAATGAATGGTACAGAACAGATATATCATGCAGACCTCATGCAGACCCTTCATCTGGTAATCACTCCTGTTGCCCATGTCTTGACTGTCGTCACAGTACGTGCGGGGGTCATTCTTTGCTCTTTCTGTCAGTTCAAGGCTTTCTCTTTAGCAGTGGTACAGGTTGTCCTGTTTACTCAGAACAGTTTATCTCAATTCCAAATTAAGAAGTCACCCATGTGGTAATTACTACCTGTGTAAAAACTAATTTAAATCTTGCCGTAAAATAGCTTGAATTCCAATACCGAAAAAAATAATTTAAGCAAAATAAATACTGAATTAACCAAAATGATAGTGAACCTTATAAAGCTTGAAAGTCCATGCGTTTACATAATATTAATGCTATCAATGCATGTCTATTAAAGATGAAAGAGGGACGAAGAACGTCAAGTTTAAAAGCCAGTTATGAAGCTTTTAAGAATAATGACTTTCAGCTGGGAAAAGAATTTTCAATGCCCAGGGAGACAGCTGGCTATTCATCGTCGTCAGCACTCATGACAACATTAACACAGAATGCCAGCTCATCAGCCGCCGACTCGCGCAGTGGTCGGAAGAGCAAGTAAGTGTGCACGTGACTGCACCTGCTGTACCTTTGCTGGGTGCTCAGTCCACTTGGCATCCCTGCTGGGCTTCCTCATATGAAGGTACTTCACAGACCTCATGGAAAAATGGTATTAAAAGATGTGTTTATTTTGATGCCATACAGTTTTGGAAGTTAATACTCTTGGTCCCCTGTCCTACCCACAGTAAGTATTCACATGTTGCTTGATTGTCATAGTTTTCATTTACTACTTTTGTGTATTTGTATTCTTTATGTTTTGATGAATAGTATTCAGTCTGCTTAAAAATACAGAGAATATCTATAAGGTAGCCATAACTAATATTAATTCTTAAAGTACTGCCTATAATATAAATCAACAGTAAGTGGTAACTTTGATTTTAAAATTATTTTAAAAGCTTTGACTTATTTTTAAAAGGATTTTTTGGAGTACTTTTTTTCCCCAGAAAACAAAAAATTCTGAGTAAAACTAAACCAACCATTATAAAAAAGAGTTATTTTGGGGGACTGGTGCCACGGCTCTCTTAGCTAATCCTCTGCCTGCGGCACTGGCACCCTGAGTTCTAGACCCAGTTGGGGCGCTGGTTTCTGTCCTGGTTGCTCCTCTTCCAGTCCAACTCTCTGCTGTGGCCCGGGAAGGCAGTGGAGGATGGCCCAAGTGCTTGGGCCCTGCACCCGCATGGGAGACCAGGAGAAGCACCTGGCTCCTGGCTTCGGATCAGCGCTGTGCGCTGGCCACAGCGCACCGACTGCAGTGGCCATTGTGGGTAGTGAACTAACGGCAAAGGAAGACCTTTCTCTCTGTCTCTTTCTCTCTCACTGTCCACTCTGCCTGTCAAAAATAAATAAATAAATTTTTAAAAAGTGTTATTTTGGCCGGTGCCGTGGCTCAACAGGCTAATCCTCCGCCTTGCTGCGCCGGCACACCGGGTTCTAGTCCCGGTTGGGGCGCCGGATTCTGTCCCGGTTGCCCCTCTTCCAGGCCAGCCCTCTGCTGTGGCCCGGGAGTGCAGTGGAGGATGGCCCAGGTGCTTGGGCCCTGCACCCCATGGGAGACCAGGAAAAAGCACCTAGCACCTGGCTCCTGCCATCGAATCAGCGCGGTGCGCCGTCCGCGGCAGCCATTGGAGGGTGAACCAACGGCAAAGGAAGACCTTTCTCTCTGTCTCTCTCTCTCACTGTCCACTCTGCCTGTCAAAAAAAAAAAAAAAGTGTTATTTTTTGTTGCTTTAAGTAAGTGTGCTTTTAAATCAGATGACTTTAGCTTAATGTTAGATGTACATTCATACATTGATGCCATTTCTTTTGATACCACTTATTTAGGAGTTATTCTCAGGTAACTTATGATGATGATGGTGATGGGCAAATAAGACTGGTAATACTTTTGCAGGAACAACAACAAGTCTTCAAGCCAGCAGTCCTCCTCGTCTTCCTCCTCTTCTTCCTTGTCATCGTGTTCTTCGTCATCAACTGTTGTACAAGAAATCTCTCAACAAACAACGGTAGTGCCAGAGTCTGATTCAAACAGTCAGGTTGATTGGACTTATGACCCAAATGAACCTCGATACTGCATTTGTAATCAGGTAAGAGTCTGATCCGTGTCTATGGAAGCATAATCTAAATGAATTAGAAAGATGTGTCTCTATTTTTTAAGATTTATTTCCTTATTTGACAGAGTTACATGAGAGGGGGAGAGAGAGAGATAGAACTTCCACCTGCTGGTTCACTCCCCAGATGGTTGTAATGGCCAGAGCTGGGCAAGACTGAGCCAGGAGCCAGAAGCTTCATCTAAGTCTCCCAAATGGGTGGCAGGGGCCCAAACACTTGGGCCGTCTTCCATGCTTTGCTCAGGCCATTAGCAGGGAGCTGGGTCAGAAGTGAAGCTGCTGGGACACAAACTGGGGCCGGTATGGGGTGCTGGCATAGCAGGTGGCTTTACCCACTGTGCCACAGCACCAGCCCTGGAAGTGTTTCATTTTTTTAAGCACTCTTTTTTACTCTAGTTAAAAGTTACCCTTGCTTTAATTCATACATTTTTATCCCCCTTATAAAAGTCAGAAGTTTGCTAAAAATAAGAGGATAGTCCTCAGATATAACCTGAAATTAAATATTTCAGTGTACCACTACCAGACACTAGCTATATGTATTAGCTGGTGACTGGAAAGTCCAAGGTCAAAGGTGCCAGCTCATTTGGTTCCTGGTGAGGACTCCCGTCCTAGTCTGCAGACAGTGGCCTTCCACTGTGGACTCATAGCAGAAAGAGGAAGTGAGCTCTAGTGTCTTTTGATAGGGCATTTTCCCTATCAGATTAGAACCCCACCTTATGACTTTCACTACCTCCTCACAGGTATTGTCTACAAATACATATTGGGATTTAGGGCTTCAAATGAATTTTGGGGGGACACAAACATTCCTTCTATAACACATACATACGCATACACACATGTCGTATAGTGAGTTTAACAGTAGGAACCACAATGAGGACTTTTTTAGTACCTGGCTTTTTTAACTAAATCAGTTAATCAAAATTTTTCTTTAAGGTCATTTTTGAAATCTCCTCGTGATTATCGCTTATATCATGTACTGTAATTATTGAAGCAATATCTTAACTATAGATCATTTTAGTGATTTTGATTTTTTTTGAAATTGTAAATAGCATTATGATAGACTTTATTTTTAAATGTAATTCATTTTATACAATTGAATTCAAGGATAATCTATTAGAAATAAAATTGAGTTATAAATATCTAATACAGACAAAATATATTCTAATAATTTATTACTGGAAACTAATCAGCATGCCTATTTTCTAAACTCTTTGCAACACTATTTAGATATTCTCTTAAAAACTTATTTGTCTCATACATTTATGTCACATAATTTATGTTAGTATTAAGATTATACTTCTGTTGACATTTTTAATGGTTGACTGCTAATGGTGTTGACTTATTTTTCTATTGTTTTTATTAGATAATTTATTAATATTTTGCTTTTGTTTTTTAATTTTAATATTTCAGTTTTATTTAATTATGATTATCATTCTTTTTCTTTAGAAGTCACACATAAATAAGATGTTTAGAAAGCCTTCCTCTCCTGTTACCTTGTCCTTTGATAAACTTTTTTCATTTTCTTTGGTTTGTATAGTTTTGTCTAGTTCTTGATAGGCTCAATTTCTTCACATTTAAACTTTTAATCTATTGACAATTTATTATGTTTTATGATGTGAGTAGCTAAAAAAAAAAACAGAATGATCTTTCATCCACTGATTCACTCTCTAAATGGCTGTAACGACTAGAGAGGCTTAACCTACTACACCACAGCACCAGCCACTTAAAAAAAAAATTTGTTTGCTAGCTCTTCCACTATTACCTGAAAAACCTTTTTGTTAGTATCTATAATTAAGAAAAGAGTATCTTGTAAATACCCTAGCAATAAAAGTCAGTTACCTACAAAAGAACAAAATCAAAATGACTCCTGGTTTATCTTTTGTACCAGTAAAAACCTAAAAGGTGATAGAATATGTCTAGGACTTTTAGGGAAAAATTGAGAGCACCCAAAAACTTGGTAATGCAGAGAAGTTGTTCCTGTGCGTAGGACGGGTAAAGATATTCTCACTCGTGCTGCGAGTCAGAAAATGTGCCACCTGCTGAACCCTGTCTGAAAATTATGCAGTCCATGGAGAACTAACGTGAATTAAAAGATTTAGGAAGCGGTGCTAAAAATGCTGGTGATGAACAGCAGAAAGGAAAATGAGAAGGACAGTTAGTAGAGAACCGGTTTACAAGTCTCAGTCAAGTGGACTGTGGACTGCATAAATGCAAATATGCTGGTAGGACCCCAGAAGAAGTAAAAACCTTCTGTAGGTGCATAACCAGGAAAAGAACTTACATTTTTACAATAAGAATCATCTACAAAGGTGCCTATGTCCAGGTGTTTTACGTAGTAAGTTCTTTCTGACATTCAAAGAGCTGTTGCCTGCCACCCCCTCCAACACAAAAACATCTTTTAGAAAAGAACTACATACCCTGATTCTGGATGTAATTGTGTGTTCGATACAGTTCCCTCTATTTTCTAACAAAATCATAGGCATTTAATTTGGATTTAGATGCTTGTTACAAGGTCATAATAACTCTTTAATTTTCTTTTAACTAGGTCTCTTATGGTGAGATGGTGGGATGTGATAACCAAGATGTAAGTATGAAATTTTTTTGGGGGGGGGGGTTTAAAAAAATCACAGGTTGCTATTACATGAATGTTTTTCTTGTTCACTGTGCCTTTGGTCAAAGAAAGGAGGTTTGCAGTTGGTTAATTGTAATGCTAGAGTACTCCTCTCCAGAACAGGGTAGTGTCCTGTAGTGTGTTCCCTGTGTTGAGTTTTAAAGCTCATTTTGTAGTGTTAGGTGCAGATTACACTTCTTAAAAGTGTTCGGTTGCAGGGGAATGACAGTCACCCTCTTCCTTTGCTGAGGAGTACTGTGTTTACCAGAATCAGTTCATTTATCACATTGTGGAAATGGAACTTGGAAACAGTGTGTGCATCTAGGAAGCTTGATGCCGAGACAGGGTGGGAGAAGGGAGGGTCTCCTGGTGGAGATTGTTTGCTTCCATTCATGTAGTGGGTTCTGCTGTCCTCTGAAGGTGTCAGCTGACCTGAGTCTCCTCTGATAAGAAAAACAGAGAAGGGCTGAAAGGAAGGAATTTTCATTTATTTATTATTAGAGATATATTTTTAAATTCAATGGTGAGAATATTTTTGTCTAGTAATTTTGACTTGCTCCCTGTTTTCATACAGCTCAGCCTCATTTTATTCCCTCTTTTAGTCCCTGGTCCAGATGGGTAAGGGGACCCTGAGTTCTATAGAACTGCTAATCAGTAATTCCAGAATCCTAAGATTAACAGGAGTTTCACTTCTACAAAGAAAGCAGTCGGCAGATGGATGGAGGTTGGCTTGGTGTGATAACAGTTGTGATTGCCCTGACCTGCCGGTCTCAGCAGCATGTTCATGTAGATGGGGACAGACCCTCCTTCCACCACCCTGGCCAGAATCACTTGTGCGCTGTTTGTGGTATCGCAAAACAGTGTCATCTGGCCATTTCAGGAACGTCGCTGTCAGCTCCCTGCTGGGGCGGATAGTGAGAATGATGAATGAGATTTCTGTCAATAGCAGCAGCATCCTCTCTCTGATTCCGCTCATTTCCTGGTGTGCTCTTCTGAGTGCCAAGTCCTTCCATGGAAGAGGGTAGAACTGTTTAACATGTTTCAGAGAGGAATGTATTTCCTGCACATCTCTAGGAATAGATACACCCAGAAAGGAAACCCTTTTATGTCTTCAGTTAGAACTCACTCAGTCCACTCTGTGCAGGGGCAGATAGGCTAAATATTAAATAGCATATTTAAAGTATATGTATCTTCTGCTGAAAGACTGATCTCACATCTTTTTTTCTTTAAAATTAAAGTTCATTATTTGGAATTGTAGAAATGGATCATAAGAATTTCTGAGTTGCCAATGACACATAATTTTTCTGTCTCCCTTTCCTGATCTGTGAAGCTTATCAAAAGTTGGACTAAATGAGCTCTAAATCATCTCCTAGATCAAAAAAATTCTCATTTCACATCTAATTCTTACTAAATAGAGTACTTAGTCTCCTGGGCTTATTTTAATGTGCTTTCCAGTCTTTGGAAGTACTAAAAACTATTTTGTTTGCAATTTTGCTTTCCAGTGTCCCATAGAATGGTTCCATTATGGCTGTGTTGGACTGACGGAAGCTCCTAAAGGGAAGTGGTACTGTCCACAGTGCACTGCTGCAATGAAGAGAAGAGGCAGCAGGCACAAATAACGGTGGTCGTTGTGTTTGAGGAAGGAAAAAACTGCAAGTAAACATTTTATATTGGACTCTAAACAGAAGAAAAGAGAAAGAAGAAACAACACATTTCCAGGCAACCACTTAAAGGATTTATATAGACAATCCTGTAAGATCTTGAACTTGAATTTTATGGGTTGTATTTTAATAATGTAAGTAAATTATTTATGCACTCCTGGTGTGCTATGAATATTATTCCAGTTAGCCTTGGATTATTTCAGTGGCCAACATATGCAGACATTTGTACTCCTCAACCATTTTCTCAAAGTAATGGGCATTCTATAATTTAGACTTCAGAGAATTCCAGCAATGAAGATTTTAAGAAAAGTATTTTATATTCAACAGGTATATTCTGCTGCATGTACTGTACTCCAGAGCTGTTATGTAACATTGTATATAAATGGTTGCAAAAAAAAGTCAGTCCTTCTAAAAAGAATTTAAGATAATGGTTTTTAAAATGCCTTTATAATAAGCTTTGTTTCTTTGTGAAACTAATTCAGCGGGCTGAAGGAAGTGGTTCATGTGATAAAGTGGGCTGGTGTCCTCTAGAGTACCTGGGTACATAAACAGAAACTCCTGTAGATAAAAACAAATTTGTGCCATTAGTCTTTATATGTTTCTGCATCCAGATAGAGTGCAGTTCATGAGGGAGGGGGTGGGGGTGGGAGGGGAAAGGGCGTTAAAGTGATACATTTTTATACCAAATGTGTTTATTTTTTTGTGCAAGTAATCCTTAAATTCGAATTGTATTAGGTGTTAAAATAAAGTTTTTAAAAAATTACTTGTATTTATACTTTACACAATAAAAATATTTCTTAACTCCAATTAATTTCCAATTTTCATCATCAGAAAAGGACAGAGGCCTAGGACACCAAATGCTGTGTAGTTTGATTGCTTTAATAATGTTGGGGATTTGTGAAAAGTCAATAAGGAAAAGACATTTTTAGTGTAAATTTTAAATGCCAGTGTATTTTTCTGGAACATTTTTTGGTTTTTCCTTCAGTCTAAGGAAAGAAAGAAAGAAGTGTGATTACAGCAACCAGATTGAAAGTCATAGTTACAGATGTTTAGCCTGGAAGGAGTGTGGCCAGCTTGAGTAAAAAAAGTACCCTGGATTGAAGCCGAAAATTCAGCAGTTTTTTTGATTCTGCCACATGCTGGTAGGAAAGTTAATTCAGATTTTTAATCACTTTGGGCTTTATTAAACCAGAGTGATTCTGGCACCCGGATGACTTTAAAGCACTGCTAATGTTTTGTTCTATAGGTGGTATTAAAATTACAAATTTCGCATAGTAAATGTTTTAAAGTATAATATTGAGTCTGGTCAATAGGGTAATCTTTCAAACCTTTCTTTTTTAAAGATTTATTTACTTATTTGAAAGGCATAGTTACAGAGAGACCAAGAGAGAGGGAAAAAGAAGTCTTACATCTGTTGGTTCATTCTCCAAGTGGCCACAGTGGCCACAATGGCTGTAGCTGGGCTGATCTGAAGCCAGGAGCCAGCTTTTTCAGGGTCTCCCACACACATTCAGGGGCCCAAAGACTTGGACCGTCTTCTGCTGCTTTCCCAGGTGACAGCAGAGAGCAGAGAGCTGGGTCAGAGGGGAACAGCTGGGACTGTCACTGCAAGTAGCAGCTTTACCCACTATGCCACAATGCTGGCCCCTTCAGACTTTTAAGATTCATATTACATCACATTTCTGTTATATTAAAATTTATTGGGTCCATCAAATTTTCACTTTAATTAAAGCCACTGTGAGCCGCTTGGAAAACTTATCCAGAAAATGATGTAGAATCTATGCAGTTCTATCTAAAACATATAGATTAAATAGGAGACTTCAGAGGTTCCTTTCAGCATTGTATTCCATGTTCTGAGCTGCTACAGTCTGATTTTATAACTGACAGCCCCCCCAAAGTTAGGTTCATCTGTGTATAATCACAAGTTCACAATGTCATTGAGTATCATGATCCTCAGTATTTTCATGGAGAATTTAATGAATCTGTAAGAAGTAATAAATAACAGGGTATTCAGTTAGCTTATCGCTCAGTGGCCCGGAGACTTACATCCTTTAATTACATATTATGACTTTGCCAAACTCATCTATTGTATAATAATTGGTCAAAGGAAAAAGCCTTCTGCAGACAACTTTATTTGAAGATTCCTTGTCTGAGTCAGGAACATCTATTCCCAGTTGCTGCAGTCCCTGTCAGGTTGTGAATTCGACTATCTACCAGATTGCTTGGTAAACACTTGCATGAGTTTTAAACACAAACATTGTGTAAAGAAGTAAGCCAGAATGGTGTGCAAGTGTTTAGTAATGAATGGAACCTGCTAATATCTGACATATATGAAAAATGGGCCAAACCTGGAACTACCTCATGAAAAGAAAAAAAGTGGCCAAGTATTGATACCTTTTGTGACATTTACAACAAAGGGTATAATGAATATTTCTGATAACTATAAAATACACATTCAAAGTCATTGTTATCAAAAATTCATGTGATAATTGATGACAGAAAAATATCTAAATATGGGTTCACAATTTATAGGTAAAATATACAGGTGCTGTGGAGTGTATATTAAAATGTTCATAGTAACTCATTTGAAGCAATAAATGGCTTAATTAAATGCCTAAATGGAGTGTTTGATACACACAGAATCATTCTTTTTAAGGACATGTTTTTTTTTTTTTCCTTGAAAATTCCACATACTTTAGCTTTTAAATTTTTTCGTTTTATGCAATGTTAGTGCCTTTTGTCTTTAGATCTTAGAAATGGTGTTGGGGGCAAGTATTTGGCACAGTGGTTAAGACATTGCTTTTACATCCTATGTCAAAGTGCCTGGATTCCAATCCTGGCTCTCCTGATTCCAGCTTCCTGCTAATGCACAACCTGGAAGGCAGTGATGATGGCTCGGATGATTGGTTTTCTGCTACCCACTTGGGAGACCCGTATTAAATATCTGGCTTCTGGCTTCAGCCTGGTATAGACCTGGCTGGACATTGGAGGAGTAAACAGCAGATGGAGAATCTCTCAATGTCTATCTCTGTCTGCCTCTCAAATAACATGAAAATAAATTTGTAAAGGTTAAAAAGTGGTTACATGTCTAGTAAATGGTTAGATAATGAAAGATAAGATAGCCTTTGAATTTTTAGACACTACAATGGTTTCCCTCAGTTCTCACATTAAACTCTTTTTCAACAGATGAATTCTAAGAATACCCTCAAATTTTTATTATTATATAAATATGGAGCATCTAGTGCTGACAGTTCACAGATGAAGGTTTTTGTATGTGTGTGGGTGGGGAAAGTGGGTGTGTTAACAAGTCATTGTGATCGTTTCATAAATGCTATCATGGATGTACAGAGCAGTCTGGGAACACCTGGAGATAGGGAAATTGATGATTGCAATAGTCAAGAATACCAAACAAAGGAAGTGTGCCTTGAAATGAGTCCTAAAGAAAGATGAGTAGGGAAGGCTTTTCAGACAGTTCAAAGCTGCTGGCATCCTGGGAGGGTAAGACAGTGTGGAATGCGAGCGTACTGCAGACAGAGTGCAGAGAAGCCAAAGACTGGGCAAGAATCTGTGGACAAGCATTTTGCACTGTGCTGTAGAATTGTTGTTAATAGGAGTTGAGGCGAGGCTTGCATATTTTTGGTTAACTCTAGTTACATTCTGGTCATTTTAAAGATTCATTGAAATCATAGCATGTGAGATTATGAAGTAGGGATGATTTTAAATGAATTAGTCTGTGACTTGGAAATTGCTAAATGTTAAATTTTTAAGATGAATGTTTTCTCTCAACTTTTGAAATGAAAAATCAGGTTTGCTACTTGGTCAAGATTTTTAGATTTCCCATTTTGGTGATGAAACTAGACTTACAGGAACAGTTTGTAATTTCTGATCCAGCATCTTAATACTGTTTATTTGCTTCTGCTACAGAGAAAGTGACATAAAAATGAACCGACTTCAGATTTTTGTTTGTTTTTAATTGAAGTTTGATATAGGAACTGTTCCCCCTTCCTGGCTAGTCCCATTTTAAAGTAATGTTGATCTTTTAACGTACATATTGTTAGAAGCCTAGGCTTTATTATATCTTATTAAGACAGTATTTTAACTAACACATTTTACGTTTAAGATTCTCTTTTGGAAAAGCTTAGTCATTCCTTAAATTCCTCAGAGCCATGTCATTGTCTTGAGGTAAGCCTGTATCACCTTTTACTTTCTTCACTGCTAACAGAAGAAGTCATGAAAGAGAGCATCGTGGTTATTTCTTCGTATGCTGCTTATGAAAACTTCAAGCAGTTTTGATGGAACTCGCTGCCAGTGTGGGATGTGAGTGTATGGTAGCTTGTGTGTGGCTTCCTCCCCTTACCCTCTCTGCCAGCCTATGTGAGCCAATAAGAATAGCTCTATGTAGGAAGATGTATGAGTGTTAGTCTTTAAGATGAATAAATTTAGATCACTCAGAAATGTAATGACAGTGGTAGGGAAAAAGTAGAGTTGATATTTTCATCTTCTCTGCATTGTTAAATCTGCTGTGGCAGAGGGACCCTCTATGCTGATAGGCTAAAATAAGGACGATTGTAGTGAGTACCAAGTTACCTTGGAAAGTTATTTCGGTCAAATGTAATGCGAGGGGCTAACCTACCTGTAATACTTAGGTACATCCCTGAGTATAAATAGGTCATGAGACTAATAGAATAATGAATTAGTGTATTTTACTATGTGCTCCCCCAGTATGTCCCATTAGAGTCTGTCAAAGTTTATATTCATGGCTTTGAAGTATTTCATATTTATCTTTCATTTGACCAATTGTTTTCTTGAATAATCTGAAGAACAGATTTTAAAGAAAAATTTCCAGGAGTTTCCCAAGCGTGCCAAAAAGATGTTTCACTTTGCTGATGGTTGTCATTTAGGACGGCTGAAAACAAGAAAACAATTAAGCTTATATGTGGACCATATGGTCTAGATTAAATAAGGGGGTGACCTTTTGACTTCATATGGCGGGCATGTGGCACAGTCTAGGAATGTGTCCTTCTTACCAATCCAGGTTAGCTCAGAAGATGCCAGCATTCACAAGGATGGTAAGACAAAGCCTTCCTCCTCCCATCCCCAGCACATACAATTATTAACAGATTTAATACTTTAAAACACTCAAAATACCTTTTATTTTCTGAAAATGGAAATGAATTCTTAAATTGTGATTACTTAAAAGAAAGATGGGAAGTAGGGAGGATGAAAGAGAGAAAGAAAAGGAAGAAAGCTAGCTAGCTAAATTCTATGACTAAAAACATAATACATTTTATAAAAAACATAGTTTCCAAGGAATCTTACATTCGAGGGCTACAAAGACAAATGAGATCTATAATTGAGAACATGATTTGATAATATCGTAAGTTAAATTTGCTCATGTTTTATATATTATTTGATAAAAACTTAGGAATTCTGTCTCCATACTAAGTGTAAATTTGTCATATAAAAAAAGTAAAAGTATAATCAATTGGATTAAATATGTAGCATTTTCCCTATGTGTCCACTGATTGGAGTGGTTTTGTCTTTTCTTTAAAGATTTATTTACTTATTTGAAAGGCAGAGTGACAGAGAGAGGGAGAGACAGAAATAGAGAGATCTTCCATCCAGTGGTTCATCCCCAGATGGCCACAACAGCTATGTTTGTGTCCCAGAAACTCTGTCCAGTTCTCCCAAGTGATTGTCACGGGTCTTATTACTTGGCCATCATCTGCTACCTCCCCAGTTGCATTAACAGGAAGCTAGATTGGAAGCAGAGGAGCCTAGACTCAAATGGGCACTCTGAAATGGTATTCAGGCATCAAAAAAGTGGTGATTTAATCTGCTGCACCACAATGTCTGTTCCTGCCTGTGTGTATGTGTATATTGTGTGTATGCAACTTACGCAACTGTAGATATGTCTCTGTATCTATACATGGTCCGTAAAGGATGCAGTCTGAAATACGTGTTTGAGAAGCTAAAAGAAATTATATACCAAAGTGGCATTTGTTCTGGGGAGCAATGTAATCACACATTCAAGAAGTGATTAAAATTATCAGGAAGCTAATTATGTCATTGTCACAAGTTACTGAGGTACCCAGTAGTCTCACTTAAATAACAAACAAATCTTAGTAGACACATGAAAAATTGTGCAATGACTATTCCTTTGGCTAGGCTAAATTTGAGTTTCCCAGTACTTATGATATTTTGTGCCCAAAGGTACTTGGTTGTGGAGACTGTGCTGTGTATCAGAGGATATGTTTAGCAGCATCCCTTGCCTGTGTGCACCCCAAGTTAGTAGCATCACTGTCCCCACTCCCCAGCCAGTTGTGATGGCCAAAAATATCTCTGGAAATTGCCAAAGCTTCTTACATGATAAAAAGGCCTCCACTGGGTTAAAGGTTACCAAGATATGAAGTCTTGTGGAATAAAACTGAAATAATAATGGGAAGTATTTGAATTTATGAGGTGTAGATTCCTGCAATGTGAATTTTTGAAACAATCACAAGAAAACATTGCTTGATGCTGCAATGGCATAGAGATGGGTAAACTAGTTTCCATTGTAAAGCAGAGAGATGTAAGTACACTAGTGACTAGATTACAACACAAGTAGTGTAAAAGTGATTTTGATACTGGTACGAGCAAATTCAAGATGCCTATAAACAGGCACTTGTGGAAAGTAAGTAAAATGCTCAGTTGTAAATCAGAACTAAAGCACCTACGTCCCAGTATAAGAGGCACCACCACATGTTGGTATATGGGTTTCCCCCAGGTGATGTGTATTTTCACAAACAGTCTAATGGGCCATCTAATATTAAAAGTATTGATGTTTGATTTGGTTTGGAGACTTTGACTTATTTAGACTGTTCATTTAGAAACTTAAAGAGATTGTGGGATGTCTGTTTAAACAGAAAGTGACTTTCCATGTATGCGAACTGGACAAATCCGGTGAATGAAAGGCAGCCTGCACACTGGTTTTTACCTTTTGACGTCATTCCCAGATCTTTGCCATATCTGGCTGTTACCATTCCCAGTTTAGAATCCCTGGAAATTAATAGGAAAGCTTCTTTTAAAAAAATCCATAGATATGTCCACAAAATGTTCATGGATCTTAAGTGGAAATCCTTAGTTTCTGCAAAAAAAAAAAAAAAAATTACTTTGCTTAAATGAAGTGATTCTGAGAGGAACCAGCTGAATTTAACGAAAATTAAGCAAGTTCAAATGTTGATTGCATTGGAGATTGCAAAAATATATATTCCTGCATAAGTGTTTTACTATTTCTGTTGACTAATCTCCAGCACATCAAGAACTGTCCATGAGTCTGATCATAGGCTGAGCTTTTCATGTGCATTGTAAAACATGGCAGGTGAAGGGTGTTAAATACAAGTGAAAGGTTGTATGATCTTAACCTGATACAAATCAGCATTCGCTGTTTACATAACTCTGTGGTATAACACATACAAGTGCATTGGGAGATACCGTAACTGAGTATAACAGACAGTGATGGCTGCAAGGCAAGAATCTGACATTTTATACAGTTTTCCCTATTAAGCTTCATATTTTGCACTACTGAGAATAACCACAAGAACTTAATCCATATTTTTGTTTTTATTCCACCTTTTAAAAAAAAGGAAATCTACAATTAAAGTTAACAGTAATGCAAAAGTATTCTCATACAATTTTGGGTAATGGCATTGTATCCTGTCAGCTATCTTGAATTCTTCATTCATAAATCTTTTGGATTCCTACTATCAACAGATAAAGGCTAAATAAGCTCAAATTTGGAAAATTATAGACATCACTGATGGTACTCACTGGTTTTCTAGCTTTGTCTTAATGGCTGCCCACTAAGACATAAAACCATCGTTTTCCCTTCGACAACAGGTGATATGATTTTTCAGAGTCCTGTTGGAAGTAGACACTTTTCTGAAACCCTCAAAGGATGTCAGCTCCTTTTTTGATTCTCCATTGGACTCGGCTTATCTCCAAGCTGCTTTTAATTTTTCAGCTTTGTTTCTTTTTTTCCTGGACATGGAGCTAGACTTCATTCTATTTGTATGGGTTCCTGAGACTAAGCTCTGGCCAATGGAAGATAAGACAAGGAATAGGTGCCATTTGGAAGCTTGATCCCTCAAAGAGCTGTTACTCCACCATGCCCTTCCTCATTCCTTGTCTGCTAGTGGAATTCAGAGAAACCCAAGGGGATCCTAGACTCTATACTATGGAAAGTCAGCAGATGGAAGGACCCTAGGGACCAAATGTCGAAACACTGGAAGATGAAATAAGTGAGAAAGCAAGCTTTTACTGTGTCAGAGTGTTAAGATTTTAAGTGTGTTTTTTTTTTTTTTTTGTGGTGGTAGTGGTATTGTTGCAGTAGTTTCCATTATTTGATTGCTTTCTCTGTTGTCTGTTCTATTTTCAGGATTTATAGTAGTTGATATGTCTCCTGTTTTCTACAGTGCCAAGGATGGAGCTTTTGAATAGTAGACAATATTTTACAATCACCGTGTTAGGTTAAGAGCTGCTGGGGGAAAGTTCTAGAGTCAATGTTAGATGAAAGGTGGTAGGACTTGACAAGAGGACAGTCGACTTTCTAGGAAAGAGGTTCTAGAAGACGAGGGACCAGGCATTGCTGAAAGCATTTTCAGGACTTAATTCTCAGCATCACCGCTGGTAGTGACAGCTGGATTTTACATCATCACGCTCAGGAGCTTGCTTACAGGCAGTCCCGTGCAGGAGATGAGGGTCCACACTGAAGCATACAACAGGATAATCCATGTGCAAATGTGTCCCAAGAAATTTTCCTTTTTGGAGCCTCTGATGATCTTGAGATCAACTATCCATCGTCAAAGCCTCTTTCTTATGAGAAAGCTGACTCGGAGACGAGTATTACTTTCCCAAAGTTCTTGGTCCAACACCAGCATCCTCTCTGTTATACCTTCATTCCTGAAGTTTTAAAAAAATGATTAAATACTTTCTTCAAACAAGGATTATTTGAGTATCATGCTGCCCTGCTACCCCTACTTTGTACCAAAAACCTCAGTGAAGCACATGTGTGATGGCAGTGGATTGTGTGTTGGAGGTTTGGGGAGAAAAGTATGGCTTTGTCTAATCTTGAAATTTTAGGGTTTTGCAAAGTTTGCCACTCTTGTCCCTGGTCCTTAGAAACTAAAATTATTAGTGGAAAAGTACCTTCGGAAACTCTGTCCTTTTGCTTCTACTTACCTTCCATTCAGATGTGTGTGGCGTACTACTCTGGTGTGATGATTATCTCTGATAGGTCTCTGCATGCTACTTTTCACGCCACATTTGTTCTCATCCTTTTAAACTAGCATCTGTGGCCCATGTCCTCAGAGTAAAGAGAACCAATACTGAATGCCTGCGATTGATTTTGGTGTTTATATGTTCCACAAGGCCCATTATCTCATGCTCATCAGTTCATGTGTCTGATGCTTTATCACGCCAAAAGTTCAGTGAGGCCTGAGCACAGGCGCAGGAGCAAAAACCCAACAGACACACACTGAGCACACATTTGTCTGACAAATGTACCCAATTAGGTGCTCCATGCATTATGTCATTTGGTTGGGCCAACAGCATTTCAAATGAAGTGTTCTTATTTCACAAATGAGGAAATCTGAGATTTAAATAAATCAAGGAACTTGTCTAAGAACAGCTGAGAAGCAGCAATGCTATGATTCCTATCCAGATTGGGTTTACTCTGAAACTCAGATGTTGTCTGTGCAAACTCTTGGTTTATTGGGTGATAATTCCTACTCCATCCTCTTTCCCACTTCTTTGCACCTTCTCAGTCTAACTACTCCTTGTCTGTTTCCTGCTGACATCCTTGCGTGTCTCTCCCTGGCACTCAGCAGTTAAGAAAAGGAACTGACTTCTACAATCCACCAGAATCATTTACAGAATACTGATTTTCCATCTTTTTCTGGTTCCTAGTATTTACTGTTATCTAGATTCCCACTATTATTATAGCTATAGCATCTTCTTAAATTTTTCAATGCTATTGGTCTTTCACTCCTCCCAACCAAAAGGCAATTTTATTTTGGCATAGGATTCATTCTCCCTTCTGCAGCTCGTACTCGACAGTTAATGGTGCAGAGAAGTGACCCACAGATTTCCTCAAACTCTTGGTTTCACAGACTCTCTTGCTTTTGTAGAATTGTCTGCCCATTCTTTACCACCTGAAAACAGCTTTGCAATGGCCTGGATTTCATCAACACTGGATCCATTCCAATGTAGAGATCTCAGAATTCCCATTGTCTCTCAAATCGCACTCACCAAAACTGTATCCTACAACACTACCATGTAGTCATTTCCTCTTAAAACTCGTTTGCCTTTTGAATGGCAGGCACCACTTCTTTGTCATGGAATTGAGCACTCTACCTCTATAAATAAAATAATATTGAGCCAACTGGAGTGGAATGCATGCAAGGATAAATCTTTGAACAAGTCTTTCTTTACTATGAATACTTTTTCTGTAGTGCCTTCATCGATATGTTTTATAAGGTGTCAACTACTTTGGAACAAGGAACTGGAGACGCCCATCTCTCTTGGATCTATAACAGCTGGGCACCTCTAGGGGGCACTCCCTCTCAGACAATATGAGCTACAGTGGGCTGTGTACTGAAGGGACCAGAGCTCTCTGGAGCTGTGGCCTCTCGGGACACCCTCAGCCCACAAGCAGCTGGAGTTTAAAACAGGTTAGATTGCCTTGAGCCAAGGCCAGCCCTGGTTCACAGAGTTCACAGCGTGGAAAGCGGAGAGGGAGCACCATGGGCTGGAGAGATTTCCTTCCCCTTCAAGGTGCTTGCTCTCTCAGCTGCCCCTGCCAAAGTGGATTTCGATGAGTGGCCTGGTTAGCAGTGCCGTGTGGGTCAGTCGGGATAGAAATCCGACTGGGTTGAATTCTGGACCAAACGCTTTCTACTGGTGAGAGTTGCCCCAACATCTGAGACTCTCAACTCAGTTTGAGAGCAAGGTGTCAATTAGCCTTTCAAAGCTCCAGCCTCATAAGGGGGCAATAAGACTGTTGGAAGATTTAGTGACAAAGCGCAGGGACGCCTATGCGTTCTTCTGGGGGCGAACAGCACGACTTCCTGTCCCGCGGTCCAGACACAACTTGTGACCTCAACCCCATCAGAGTAACCACAATTCCCTCGGGTTGAAGAACCTCCGAACTCACTCGAGGAGTCCGCCCCAGCCTCATCCCCGACCTTTGCCATGCCTTGAGTAAGAGCTGGTTGTTTCTCCGTTGCAGTTTTGGGGACGGGCAGCCACGGAGCGCACCCGGCACCCGGTGTGCGTCCCCATCCTGCAGCTCTGGGTGGGGGCCGCGTTTCAGGGGGAAGTGACCTGTGGAAACCCACCGTTTGGGGGCCCGAGCTGGAAGCGCGGCTCGCGCGAGCCCCGGGACAGCCGAGGCGCCCCGGGCCCTGGCTCCGCCCCGCGCCGCCCGGCTGGGGTCCCTGCGCTGCCCGCGGCGTCTGGCTGGCGGCCGGGCGCGCAGCAGCCGCGCGTGCGGGGCGGTGCGTGGGAGAGGAGCCGCCGCCTGACGCTCGGGGACTTCCCTTCCGAGTGGTTGTGACCAGCAAGCCAAGAAGGGGGGCTTGGAAACTTTCTTTTCCTGACTGAAAGGATGCAAACTGAGTGAGTACATAGAACTTTGAACTGGAAACCAGTGCAAGCAACACCCAGACACGAACCGCGTCCATTCCGAGGGCTGACACCCTTTTTGTAGTAAAAGCCGTGAATGCGGATGGCCAAGTGCTCATTTAAAACTGAATGAAGGGAAGCGGTGACGAAACGCTAAGGGCTGGAAAGCCGGGACTGCTTGAAAACCGGAGGGAAAAGGAGGAACCGCTGGGGCGACCTGGCCTGTCTCCAGCTGTGCGACGGGCGCTTGGGGCTTTAACCGACTGCGTCGTCGAGTGCAGGCTCCAGATTGACTTTGGCGTCGGCTGCCCCGTTCCCGCAGAGCCGAGGCAGAGGCGGACTCCCTCGCTGCGAGGTTAAGGATGTCGTGAAAGGAAGGCATTCCCGGAAGCAAGGCTTTGGCAGCTGGGATGCCCTCGGCTGGTTAGTGACGACTCTCCTGGCTTTGGCATCTTTTTACAGCTCAGGGCAGCCGCCTTTTGACTGTCACCCGTGGCAGGGCTCCCATGACCCACCTCAGCCTTGTGGGCCCTGCGATTGCTCCTTGGCATGACCCGTCGGAAAGTTGCTAAGCGGGGATGGAGCGCACTTGAGCGCAGTTGTGGAAAAAAGAAGACAGATTGGGACTTTTCATGCTGACAGAGAGTAGCTGCTATGACTTTTCCGGCAACGTGGACAGGGGCCAAGTGAAGCTGAACTGGACATGGTCTGTCGCCCAGTGTTCCTGTGTCGTCGGCGATTCTGCCCCCGGCCCTTCCTGGTGGGCTTGGTGGTGGCCATCTGCCTCTTCTTCCAGACCCTGCCGCTCCGAGGCACCGGGCGGCTCACGGCTGCGGTCCCCGCGGCCGCCCCGCAAGCGCCCGCAGAAACCCAGGCCGGCCGGTGCAGGAAGGGGCACCCTCCGGACCAGCAGTGCTTCCTGCCGTCGGGCAGCGCACAGGAAATCAGAAAGGTGAGATTCTCCTGCGCTTCCCTGAGACCATTCCTGCAGAGACAGCGGTCTGCCTCTCTCTGCCCTTTAAAACTAAAATTAACTTCCATGAGGTCTGAAAGGGATCCAGAGTTTAAACAGCCCAGGGAGTGAGCCGATGACAGGGAAACACGTTACATAAGCTTCAACTTTTTGTATTTACTTCCAGAAAGTTCTGGCCTAGATTTTATCTTCGCAGAATTTCACTTCATTTCCATGGAATGAAACAGACATTTTGGGGAGGGAGGAGGCGATAGAGATTTCCCCTAAATGATTAAGAATCCAGGAGATCTGCGGATTTACAGTTCAAAAGCATAAAGAAAAGTTTCAAAACTTTAACATTGCATGTCTTGTCCCTCAACAGCCATTCCACTGCAGATACTCCAGAGTTACAGTTCATAATTGGCTGAATCAATTCTTAATTGGTACACGTGTTTCTCAATAACATTTATAGCTGAAACGTATATAATATAGTAATAGGTGAAATTAAGGGACACACTGTTTTGTTGTTCCCAAAACTAGGGAGAGGTTTTTCTACACTTACACTGTTCAGGTTAACTCTCTAAGCTTACTCGTCAAGTGTAGAAAAGAACACAATTCAAGAAAACATACAGAATTTGTGTGTCATAGACTACTCTGTTCATGCCTGGTGGTAGAATGATGGTCTTTCAACCAGTCGAGAGTGGGGGCAAAGAAAAGAGAAAAACTATGGTGACGAAGTCATTGAATTCTATAGCACATCAAGTAGTAGCGTTACAAGAAAACTAGGAATCTGAGGAGTATCTTCTGTGTGCAGTAGACATAGGTAGCTCTTTCTGATGCTGAGTTTTGTTGGGAGGAGTTCCTCTGGGGTACCACCATCTCCTCTGCCACGCTTGTGTTCAATTCAGACTGCAACAGTATGAGGTAGATATAGAAGGTATGATTGTCCTCGTTTACAGATAAGGAGACTGACATTGAAAGATGTGGAGTAGTCTACAAGTCTCTAGCATTATGACTTGGTTATTGAGGAACATCATTGAGTGCGAGGTTCCGACCACAGGATTGATGCTGAAACTAAAAGTCGGTTCAGAGTGCTCACAGCCACTTGCAAAGGCACAACTGCAAGGCCTAGTTGAAATACAAAATTATATAGGATTAAAAGGAAGGAAATTTGGAAACCTTCAAGTGAGTGATTTTATTGATTATCAATAATGTCAGGGAACGCGTTGACCAAGAAATAATCTTATGGCAGAGAATAGCAGATAATAGAGTGAGAAGCACTTTTAGATGTCACTAAAGAGGAATGTGTGGATCAGTGTTCAGATGCTATAAAATCACTGAAGATTTTATATGTTTTGTTCATTCATGTTGGCATTAAATTTTATTGGCATTTTGCTTTTCTTAAATACAACAAACTTATAACAGATGCTACAGTGACTTTTAAAGTCACTTGTTAAGTTTCTAATATTGATGAATATGATTTCTGTAGTAGAGGTAGTTTGGTTTTTAAATACCTAAAATTTTTGCTGAGCACATTGGATAAAAAGATTTTATTCATTAAATGATGGCCTTTCTCATGGCTTTACTTGACTTCATATGATTCTTGCTTTGCTTGTAATTTACACCTGTGTCAATTGTTAGCTGTAGAGTGTCACAGAAAATCCCATTTCTACTTTGGATCTCCTTCTTCTTATAAACCATCTGAACCTTACCAGCTGCTGGTGTAAAACACTCACTCTAGAATTTTCTCACCAAAAATATCAAACACATGATGATTTTGGTTTCCAAATGATTCACAGTCTTAAATATTTCAAACATAAGCAAGATTCTAAATTCATAATTATAGTTTAGAAGTGCAGTGGATATGCAAACTGAATTTCCAAACATTTGCTATTTATCTCCATTTTTAACTCATGCCAGCCACTGGTTTAGAGGCAATTTTTATTTAACATAGGAAGAAAGCTAGAAAGAAGATACCATGCAGGTGTTAGTTAAAACACAAATTAAATGTATTTCTAATTTTTGTTCCAAAAGGAATCAAATAATAATCTGGTTTTAAGTGATCAGATATTTATTCTGATAGCTAGCATAAGGGAAAAATACCTTTGAGATCATTCTCAAAACCAACTAGTTAAAAATTCATTTAAAAATTAAATGATGAGATGTTTACAGGTTTCTGAGGAGCTTGAATTAGCTTTTAGGCATTTTAAGAAACTAACATTGTTTCTACCTATGAATTTTGGATTTTGCTATTACCTATATTAGCAAACCAATTATTACCTATATTAGCAAACCAAAATATTCCTGTTATTAGGGCTTTCCTTTAGTTGAATTCATTCATTTTTGCTTCGACTGTTTCTTTTTAAAGTTACTTTTAAAACAACTATTTTTTGAATCTATGACTCATGGACTCCAGAGTGTATTTGGATGTATAAATGTCAGTAAATCCAAGATTTTTTTCTGCAAAATATTATATGCATGTATATATCAAGACATCATCAGACATCTGGGAAAAAGCATTGATTTTGATTTTTGTCAGGTTTTTTTTTTTTTTTTTTTAGAATTAAGAGCATGCTTAGAACCACTAACAACACTTCAAACTGGTGTGTTTAAATGTTAAAGTAACTGCCCCTTCAGGGTATGTAAACCAGGTCTGAATTTGTAAAGCTGAAATGAGAAAAAAATCTTAGTTAAAAACTCCAACTGAGGATATTTTTTGAAGAAAGTGTGTCAGTGAATATGTAGTGTTTGAGGGGATAAACATTCAGAAACCAAAGGCTGCTCACAGAGGAGCTCTCAAATGAGAGTTTTCGTTCATTGATGAATAAACCAAAAGTATTTCCCAGTATTTATGGTGCCGTTATTTTTAAGAAAATACCTTTTGTGCTTTATTATTCTAGTACCAGAGAACTCTACAGTAGCAAATATTTGGAGGTGGGTGACTTTGTCCTCTATGCCTTTACAGTTGGGATCTGGTTCAATGTCTGAATCTGGTTTCAGTGTGAATTGAGATCATGGTATAGCATATGCCAACTTTCCATAGTGAGGAAGTGCTCTCCCTTGTTCTGGCCAAATTTTAATTCATTTTTCCATTCGAATGTTCCAAGGGGCCTTGCAAAGCAGATGTACTGTTGTCACTTCTTCTGGATTTTCTCTTAATGTTGACTATTTAAGTATTATCTCACAATCTTCTGAGTCTCAGAGTTATTTCAATTTAAAATATAAACATAGCTGTATTTTCTTCCCTGTGGTAGGTCACTGAATAGATTTATCTGTTTTCATGGGATCTAACACGTTAACATTGCATAACACAGGAAGCATGTTAAATTGTAAACAGACTGAATGGAAGAAAATCTCCTTAGTACTCACATCTGCTCCTTTCGTGGAAACTTTGCTATTTGGGGTATATATTTATACTCACCAGAGCCATGTGTTTCTGATTATCTCTTGTTGGTGCTCCACAATGAGAAGGGCTATTTCCTTGACTATTCATTTTCCACATTTCTTGACTCCACCTTCTCTTTCCATGACTGTCCTGTTTGACTTCTGCTTTCCCCAAGGTCCAACCACAGCCCACGGAAAATATTCTAATGCATTTTGTTTGCGTTTCTGATAATAAATAATATATTTAATGTTTGAAAATTTTCTGTAAAAAAAAAAAAAAAAGAGCCCAGGTTTTCTAGAAGGAGGGAGAGCAAACCAAAGTCATTGGGAGTCCTATCCAGAGAGTCTGTCTTCAACTACTGCATCTCAGACCAGGACTGCAGGGAAAGGGGCAGAAAGAGCAAGCAGTTTACTCCCCCATTTCCTCTTCTCCTGTCTTTTGTTGGTTGGAGTGCATCCCACACTGCAACACTATCTAGTGCTATGTGCATTCTCAGGGTAGCCACTGGGAAGCCAGGCTCCTGGTGGGTGTGGTCTTGCCAGTGCAGAGTGAGACGGACCTTCTTTTCAGTGAACGCTGTGAGCAGGTACTCCTAGGTCTGTGGCAGCGAGCAGGTGAATGCAGTGTACCTTTGTGATGCCAGCAGTGGCATGAAGAGTGCCCACTAGGGGGTTGGATGAGACACGGGGGTCTAGCATCGACTGGTACTGGTACTGTGGTTGTGTTTCTTTTTCCTTTGGGAAACCACCAAAATGCATACTCTTGGGAACAGGCCTCACTTTCTTTACAGGGAAAAGTTTCATTATTATCTCACTGGGAACTCTCCTCTTCAACTGAGACAAACGAAACCTTGCTTCACCTTTACCTTTGCAGCTGATTTCTTGCTTTCATTTTTTATTACATTCTCTTCACTCAATTAAAACTTATTTATTGGGCAATTTGTATATGCCAGGGTCTTTAGGAGACACTAGTGATAAGAACTAAAAGCCACTGAGAGACAGACAAATAAATACAATGCCAGTAACCATAATTATAAGACTCCTTTTTGAAAGCTGAGAAGAAACTAGAGAGGATAGAGAAAGAAAAGCAGGATTACAGGCAGCAAAACCCACCTCTGCAAAGAAGAAATTAAATAGACTGATAGATTTGGAGAATTACAAGGATTTGTTGTGCAGTGAGTGTGTGTGTGTGTGTGTGTGTGTGTTTGTGTTTGGCATTGAAGGATGCAGGAAGGGAAACAGAGGTTGTAGAAAGTTCCATAGGGTCTAGATGATAGAAAGTTCTACATGATAGGAAGTCTGGATTCTAAAGGCCACAAAGTCTCTATGAAGCAAAGATCAACGTGGATAGATTTATGTCTTAGAAAGAATATTCCAGAGCATACATTGCAGAATTGACCAGACTGCAGTAGAGTTGAAGGCAGGGAGAGATGTTGAGAAGCTGTTTCAAAATGTCTCTTCGCCAAATCTTTCTTTTCTGGAATGTTTTTTTTAATACCCTCTTTTCAACCTTTTCCAGAATTGGCTCCACAACCACCCTCTATTACTTACAATATTGCCAATTTCAAAACTTCCATTGGACCATTCCTTCTACCAGCAAACATACTTAGAACTGAAAAAAACAGTAGGAAGTTCTCTTTGTGCCTGGCAATCTCCCTAGCCTAATGGACTCCATACCCTCTGCTTCCTGTTGGAGACACTCGCTCTCCTCACATGTCTTTCTTGGCCACCCATATTAGTAGACATTCCCAGGCTTAGTTCCTTGGGCCTTAATTGCCTTGTTTTATACTTTGATATTGCCTATTGTTAATTCTTACCCTTAAAAAGATCATTCATCACCTGCATCTCTAATTTCCTGCTATCTTTTCGAGAATAGCACAAAAGTTACAAAAACTCAAACAGTTTTCTCTGGAATTTTTCATGCCCAAATCAGTGATTCCTTTTAACCTATCTTCACAAATTAGAATTCAACCTCTCCTTCTCCATTTTCCAGAATATATGTGTCTATTTTTAACATTTGTTTATTTGAAAGAGTGACAAAGAGTGAGGGAGACCCATGCACGCGTGTGCACACACATGCACACACTGGGCGGGGGGTAGATGGAGAGAGAGAGAGAGAGAGAGGGAGAGGGAGAGGGAGAGAGAGAGAGAGAGAGAGAGAGAGAGAGAGAGAGAGAGAGATTCTCTCTGTTGTTTCACTCCCCAGATGCTCACAACAACCAGGTCCAGGCCAGACCAGGCCAAAACCAGGAACAAGGAACTCCATCCTGGTCTCCTACATGGGTGGCAAGGGTGCAAGTATCTGAGCCATCTTCCACTGCCTTCCCAGGTGCATTATCAGGAAACTAGATTGGAGCAGAGATGCTAGCAACACAAGGAGCAGTTGAACCTGCTGTGCCACAGTGCCAGCTCTCAGGATGCATAGGTTTTAAATCTTATATTTATCTTTGATATTCCCTTTTTCTTCTCTATATTTTACTCTTCACCAAAGCCATCTGGTTTGGCTCCCTATCAAATCTGAGGCATGCCACTGAACCACGTGACCAGCTCCAAATTAGAAAGCCCACAACATTCTGCAGGTTTCCTTCTTTCTTAAAAAAGAAATTAACCTCAAAAAAATTAAGTGTAGTAAAAAAACACACACAAACTACAAAATTTAGTCTCTTAATTATTTTTAAGTGTACATTTTGGTGATGCTAACCATATATATATACATTTTTTTTAAGTCTACAATGGTCTTGCCTTATTCATATTCCTTATTTGGAACCATTTGTCTCAGCCCAACTTGCTTGATGCTTTCCAGTCTGTTCTCCACCTCCTTGGCTTCTGCCCCATACCTAGATTTCCTCTTCAGGGTTGATATGCTGCTTTTAGACATGGTAGTCCTTTTTTTTTTTTTTTAGCTATAACTTATGACTTCTCTTTGAGAACATCATGTACATTAGTACTTCATTAAACTGAGTAATTTTAGTAAATATCACTGTAACACAAGCCTTTATGACTTATGTAAAATGGAATTATTCCTAGACCTCAAAATGAATCCAGATAATAGCCAACCAGATTCTAAAAACTTAGATTCTACCTTCACACCCTTGGTTCTGAATCCCCATTGCCGCAAACCTGGGCTATTTCAGTAGTCTCACTAGTTACTACCCAACTGCCCACACATTCTAAACTATCTATGCACAACTCCCAAAATAACTGTGCTGAACCATCTTCAGTAGCTATGTCGAGCCCGGTAAACTGAGTAGAAGCCACCCTCCACCCCAGCA
The DNA here is from genome assembly GCA_949820135.1 of Sylvilagus floridanus. NCBI lineage: Eukaryota > Metazoa > Chordata > Mammalia > Lagomorpha > Leporidae > Sylvilagus > Sylvilagus floridanus. The sequence goes on along the minus strand of OX463236.1, from coordinate 26,556,553 downwards.
TGCCCCAACATACTTCTCCAACATACTGCCTCTCTGCCCCTGATTGAATCTATCATATAGCCAACACCATTTCCCCCAGTGCCAGCATCACTGCCTGTCTCTGGAGTCCTCTTCCAGGGTCTCTCCCCTTTCAACACCTCTAGATAAAATCTTTATGACTATTCTTTGTTGTTGTTGCTACATTATTTATATTTTCTCCTGTAGTAAATTTTTTTAAAAAGTTTATTTATTTGAGAAAGAATGAAGGAGTTGGGAGGGAAAGAAAGAGAAGGAGAGGGAGAGAGAAGAGATCTCCTATTGCTGCTTCACCCCTAGATGCCCACAGTGACAGGGACTAGGCCAGACAGAAGCCATGAGCCAAAAACTCAATCCAACTTGCCACACATGTGGTAGAAACCTGATTACTTGAGCCATCACTACAGTCTTCCAGGGTCTGCATTAGCAGGAAGCTGGAGTCAGGAGCAGGGCTGGGGATCAAACCCAAAGTACTCTGGCATGGGACACAGTCATGTTTACCACCACATTAACCACTAGACCAAACACACCCCCATTGTCATTCTTAAAGCGTTCTGAAACTCATGAAATTTCACCTTCTCTATTATAGCTGCCCTTATCTCCATAAGCAGATGTTCACTTAAACATCCCAAATATAACTAATGTTTATTTATCATTATTTAGAAAAAAATGGATAGTAGAATATAAGAAATGGAAATAACTTAACGATTATTAGTTCAGCATCTTTATAAATGAAAAACATGAAGCTCACAGAAAGTGCCTCAAAGTAAGTTGATGGGGGGACAGAAATGAACTGAGACTTCTGTTCTTTCTAACCATCTCTATCCTATCCCTGTCAGCTACCCCCATTCAGTGATGTCATGGATTGAATTGTGTCCTCCCAAAAAAACATGTTGAAATCCTCATCACCACTACTTCTGAATGTAGCTATATATAGATTGACAGCTGTCCCAGATGTAATTAGTTAAAATGAAATCACATTGGAGGGGGATAGGCCCCTGATCCTGTATGACTACTGTACTTATAAGGAGACAGAGACACTCAGGGAGCATGCCAGGTAAATTGGAGTTATGCAGCGATACACTCAAGATGCCAAGGACTGCTGTCAGACCACAAGGAACTCAGAAAAGGCAAGAAAGGATTTCTGTACAGATTTCAAAGACAGCATGCTGCCGCTGGCACCTAGATTTCATGTTTTAGGCTCTGGAATTGTGGGACAGCACATTTCTGTTATTTTAAGCTACCCAGTTTGTGGTACTTATTTTGGAAGCCCTAGGGAACTAATATAAATGGAGGGGGGCAGATTAGTTAAGCACATTAGTTTTGGGATTAAATTAATGTCACTTGTTAATTTACTACCTTGAACACATTTCCTGACCCCTCTAGGATTTAACTTCCTTGCCTCCAAATGAATATATTATTACCTACCTCCCAAGGCTAACATAAGGCTTAAATGAGAGGAATTATGCAAAGTGTTTAAAGTGTTTGAAAGATAGAAAGAACTCGGTACATATTAACGTCAGAATAATTACTGCTTAATTTCCTGTAGTCCTTGTAGTCCCTGACATTTGACCTTCACAAAGTAGGTGAGCGATAAATAGCTGCAATGAATGTAAGTCAGTTCTTTAGTAAGGAATGACCAAGCTGAAAACCTTAAGTTCCTCTCCTTGTCTTCCAGCGTAGAAGCAGTTACCTATTCAGTAAGATGAACCTCTGGGATCAAGACAAAATTTAGGGAGACTGATGTGTCACTCAAAATCAGATCTTCTTATCCATAGGAAACACCCTCCATTTCACTAAATTTTGTGTTTTCTTGTTTTAAAGTGTAAGGTGTTGAGATGAACAATTTTTTTAACAATTAAAATTTTGAAATTCATGTGTAGTGAAATATCACACACATTTACATGAACTGTGAGAACCTCTGGTATGCTTAAGTTTCAAGATTTTCCTGCATCAAAGTAAACTTGTAATTCCAGTTCCATGAACTTTTTTTGGAATACTTACATGTTGTGTGTTATCTCTCTATATGGAATAAAGCCTTTTATGATCAGAGTTATTATTTGATTTATTTACTGCACCATCCCAGTGCTAACATAGCATCTGAGAGTGAGCACTAAGTATATAGTCAATGAATGAAAATTTCAGGGTCAGAGAAGGCCAATTCATTCTATATCAGGGGACAGGAAATGAGAGGAACTTCTTCTACCTCTTTGTTCCTCTTTGCTGAACGCTAGTCTCCCAATTCTTGCATGAGAATTTTCTGAGTTCCTTCTTTCTGATATGATCTCATGGACTCTGGCTAATGATAATCATCAGACCATTTTGTTAGACTGAATTTGCCTCGTTAACTCACTGATCTTTTCTACTATCTTCTGCTCCTTTGTCTTGTTGAGATCCTTATCCCATAAACATCCCTAAATTATCAATCATAGTAAAACAAATACAAGAATCCTTTCCCAGTCAATGTGCCATTCTAATTATTACATCTTCTTTATCTCCTTGCCATCATCATCTCATCTTTCTTTCTAGGAATTTTCATTTTTTAATTAGTTCATTCTATTGAAAACTGAACTTTTTCTTTTATACATTTTTATATTTTAACCAGATTTGAAAGTATGGATTTAAAAATTATGCTGATGGACTCTAAACATAGAGGTCTGTGTATAAGAGACCCTATCGTTGGCATACTGAAAGCTTTGCAACTTTCATGGGCTTAGTGGAGCTGCCAGATGAGCATTTACTGCCTGGGGATTTCTCTGATAGCTGATTAGATCTCTGTTAACTTTTTATAATGAAATATGTATATGGGTAAAAACGGCAATTCTGAGAGAATCTGAAACAATTTCCAACTTGCTTACATTAGAAAAATCTTAATGAATTCTTGCTGAAACTCACATTTAAACAAAATATGTTAAATTTCCCATGTGTCAAAGTGTTAATAGCATTTTAGGTAGCATTCCTTCTTGTGTTATCATATAGTGTCAGTAGCTTCTGCTTCTTTCTTTCTCTAAAGAATTCTGGTTGTTTTCCTTCTCTTTAAAAAGGAGTGATAGAGAGAGGAAGAGAGTAAGAGAGAGAGAGAGAGCACAAAACAGAGTGACAGCGCCCATCCACTGGTTCACTCTCCAAAACCTGATGCTGGGAATTAGATTCAGGTCTCCTATGTGGGTAGCAGGAACCTAATCACTTGATTCATAACTGCTGCTTCTCCCCTGGGTCTGTATTTTAGGAAACTGGAGTCAGAAGTCAGAGCTGGGAATGGAACCCAGGCACACCTCTGTGGGATATTCTTAACCATGAGGATAATGCCTGTTATTTATGCTAATGTAATTGAAAACGCATATAAGATAAACTGAAGTGGAAACCATTGGATACACTGACATATAAAAAGTGCTTTTTGCTATCAGAAATTTGATTCTGTGGCCTTTTTGGAGTGAAAGGACTGTTTTGGGTTTTACTTTTCTCGTTGGCTTCCTTTGGATAGTTTTCCTAGGAAGTCATTCTCAGTGAAAGGATGAGCTCACTTTCTAAAATAAGATTTATGTTCTCTGACGGCAACTGTAAAAAAAGTTGGCATTTTACAAGGTAAACAGTACTTTGTCAGCTTTTGTACTTTTTGGATATCTGTTCAAAATATAAATCTAAGATGAATATATAACAAAAATTAAATATGCCATATATGAGGGATTTTTTTAATATAAAGATTTATTTATTTGTTTGAAAGGCAAGAGTTACAAAGAGAGAGAGGAGAGAGAGAGGGAGAGAGAGAATCTTCCATCCCCAGATGGCTGCAAAGCCTGGGCCTGGGCCTGGGCCAGGTCAAAGCCTGGAACGAGGAGCTTCTTCTGGGTCTCCTGCTTGAGTACAGGAACCTAAGCAATTGAGTCACCCTCCGTTGCTTTCCAGGCACATTAGCAGGGAGCTTGATTGGAAGTGGAGCAGCCAAGACTCTAATTCTTACTCACATAGGATGCTGGTGTCACAGGCAGTGGTTTAACCCCTATACTACAGTGCCGGCCCAGTATAAATAAAGATCTTAATAAAAAAATAATTAAACTTTACATTAAATTCACTAACAGAAGCTAGGGGTACTAATGATGCAAAATAATGGGTGAACCAGGATAATTATTGCGAAGAGCAAATGAATTTGAAAGTGCAGGATAGGCTTGATCATGTGCCCTAAAATATAACAACCTTTGGTATCTAACCGTAATCTGGGGGCTTTCAATAGAAATCCCACCAATTCACTCTTGGTACAGCCCAGTCAGAGTGCCTTGGTAATGGGGAATCTCTGTAACTCTGTATATTGTTGTTGAGAATAGAACCACATATCTCCTGCAAAGTTTTTTTTTGTTTGTTTTTAATCTGAACCCTGTTAGGCTTACTGAATAAGTGCAACAGATTATGGATATGTCACAGAACTAATTGGTGCAAATTGCAGCTGAATCATTTACTGGGTATAGGACCAAGAAACATTTCACTTGAGGTTTTAAACTATTTCTTCTCATTCAAAAGGCAGAATCAATCAAGTCCTGCTTGTGAGAACAGGATACAATTATGTGATTGAAAACATCAAATATGGTGGTTGGCTGGAGATGGCATTCAATAGATGATACTATGTTTTTTTCATACCTAAGAATTATCTGAGTTTAAAGTTTGACCTGAAAAAAGCATTTAATAAGAAGTATATTACAGATGTTTTAAGAATGTGTATATACATATATATGTATACATACAAACACACATGCCTGTATAAATAAGCATTTAAAAAAAAAGTATTTATTTATTTGAAAGGCAGAGTTAAACAGAGAAAGAGGGAGAGAGACACAGAGAGAGAGATCTTCCATCCATTGGTTCATTTCCCAAATGGCTGCAATGGCCAGGGCTGGACTGGTTCAAAGCCAGGTCTCCCACGTGCGTGCAAGGGCCCAAGGACTTGGGCCATCCTTCGCTACTTTCCCAGGCCATTTTAAGAAGTCTAGATGGGAAGTGGGGCAGCCGGGACTTGAACTGGCACCCATATGGGATACAGGTGCTGCAGGTGATGGCTTTACCCAGTATGCCACAGCACCGGCCCCATATTCTATAATTTTGGTTCTCAACCTGGGTGATTCTTTTCATTGAACTTTGTTCAGGCAAACTTATAAAACTGCTTGTGTTGTGCTCACATATGTCACTGTTCCACTGTGAGGCCTATAGATACAGTCAAATGTGCGCATATTCCACTGACTTTGCATGGTTGTGCATATGGCTTCCTTCCTCCTATGCTTGAGAAAGTGTGCTTGACCACAAATAGTGAGAATGCAACAAATCTTTCCGTGATTTATAAAAACATGGTGTTTGACATACTTGTAAATTTTTGAATTTTGCTATTTTTATAGCCAAATGCTTATATCATACAGCCTATATTGGGAAATTGGAATTGGTATCTGCTGCCCTGATTATATTTAGAGTATGCTTGAAAGACAGATATGGTATAAAGTAGCCAATTCAAGATGAGAAACTTTGATGAAGGAAAACGTCTTATAGTGAATAAACTGCAATAAGAAAACTGAACTTACTTAAATAGTAATGTTGGTCCAGGGTCCTGGTGTTTCTTATTTTGACAAAATGAATGGTTTGGGGTGCTGGTACATATGCATGAACCCACCAGAACAACCTGTTAAAAGTTCACATGTTGAACCAGACCTCACTGTGACCTGTTCACTCTCTCCAGGAGAATGAGAAGTTATCTGGGATTGAAATGGAGAGTCAATGATGAACAGTTGTGTGATGACAGACAAATGATTTCCTTGGGTTTAGTTTTCCTGGTCTATAACCTAGCAATGGAAATGCCTGTCATGGAGCTGCCATGGATCACATTAGACACTGCAGTTGAGAGTACTTTCAAAACCACTGAGATCATAAAGGGTAGGGGAATAAATGTTATCATATCTCAAAGGACAATATTGTAAAAATATTCTGGTAACATTTGGTGTCTTTTTGGGAAAAGAATTCATATATATGCAACATAAATGTAAATACAGAAATTCTCTTTATTTCCATTAAAAAGTTATTGTATGGTATACTATATAGGTGTCAAGTTACAAAATTATGTTTCAGAACGCCAGTAGGAGTCCAAAATTGTGCTGTCACAATTGAGTTCCCTCTTGTTGCTTCAGTATGCTTCAGTGTTTCTTTAACAAGAAATAAAAGTATAATAGCATTCCCATAGCTTCAGCCCTAAGCCTGGTCCTTCCCTAGTGGAAAAATCTAGCATTAATTCAGCCAAAGTGCACAAATGCTTCATGAAAAAATGGAACAGGAAATTAACTTTTCTGTAACAGTGCAGGAACTACCTGACCTTAGCAAAGCATCAACCAGAAAGCTGGATTTCTTATTGAGCAGAAACCTTCCCTTACTGGACACAACCAGAGGGCAGTGGTTTCAAATGAGTTTCCTCTCATTTCTCCCTTTATTATTATCTTCAAGAAATTTTTTTTTTCTTCTGAGTGACATTACATCTGTAACTTCCCACCACACAAACTACACCTATTTATTCGAGTATTTTTGAGATACATAAGCTTTTTTTTAATTTTAATTTTTTATTTATTTTGACAGGCAGAGTTAGACAGTGAGAGAGAGAGAGAGAGAGAGAGAGAGAGAGAAAGAGAGAGAGAGAGAGAGAGAGAGAGAGAGAGAGAGAGGTCTTCCTTCCGTTGGTTCACCCCCAAATGGCCGCCACAGCCAGCGAGCTGTGCCAATCCGAAGCCAGGAGTCAGGTGCTTCTTCCTGGTCTTCCATGCAGGTGCAGGGCCCAAGGACTTGAGCCATCCTCCACTGCCTTCGTGGGCCACAGCAGAGAGTTGGACTGGAAGAGGAGCAACCGGGACAGAATCGGGTGCCCCAACTGAGAATAGAACCCTGGGGTGCAGACGCCGCAGGTGGAGGATTAGCCTAGTGAGCGTGGCGCCGGCCCGAGCTACATAAGCTTTTTAAAAGCAGCTAAATTTGAGGTACAAATCTAGTTTTTCTGTGGGCAAGGAGATGAGGGCAGAGGAAAAAGGAAGTATGCTTACTATATTTTTTTTTTAAAAAGAGATACTTAAAGTCGTACTGTCTACTTTAACCAAATTTGCTTTGCTAGAGAGAAGATAAATCGTATTTGTAGAAATATATTATTTTCAACACATGAACCTCAAGAAGCTAGAATTATCCTTTTTTAGACAAACAATATTGTATGTTTTCATTGTATATTGAAATACATCTTCTTTGTGAAATGATTAAATCTAGCTAATCAGCAAATTATTTATATCCATACTAATCATTTTTTTTGAAAGTACATAGTATCCTTTCTACATTTTCAAGATGCACACAACCTAGGTATTCACCAGTGGCTGAATGGGTCAAGAAAATTTGTTATATATGAGAGGTCTTCCAAAAGTTTGTGGAAAATTAGCATGATGAAAAAACTCTTCATGGATTTAACAGTTGTTTTGTATCAAAGTAAGTCTGTTATAACCTGTTAACAGGATCTAGTTTGAGGCACTACTAAGAATAAGACCATGGTTTAAAAAGAGTTCCTGTAAAAAGGACATGAATTCTGCTGAAACTGAACTAAGAGCAAACGTGAAATTTATGGTGAAGCTTGGGTGGAAGAATGTTGAAATCAGTGATGTATTGCGAAAAGTTGATTGTATCAGTGTCTCACAGAAATCAACAGTTTACAAATGGGTAACTCGTTTTAAGAAGGGGCAGGATGATTTTGAGGATGAATCCTGCTTTAGCAGAACATCCATTTAATTTCCAAGGAAAAACTAATCTTGCTCATGCCTTTATTGAAGAGTACAAATGATTATGATTTACAGCAGATACAATGCTGTAGTCATTTGGTTCAGCTTAGACAATCCTGACTGAAAAATCGAAGTGGAACAAAGGTTCTGCTTCATGAGTGCCAAAACTTTGTGTCCAGATCAGTTGTAGATAATAACAGAGCTGTCCATGGAAGTTGTAAACAAATGGGATCAAGATCCCAGTGTATTTCTTGGGAACATTGTAATAGGAGATAAAACATGGCTTTACTAGTGCAATCTTAAAGATAATCAGAAGCACAACCAAAGCAATGGCTACCAAGAGATGAGAAATAACACAAAACAAGTGAGGATCATGGCAGCAGTTTCTTGGGGGGTATTCTCAAGGCATTTTGCTTGTTGAGTTTCTGGAAGGCCAAAGAAAGGTAACATGCTGATTAGAAGAGTGTTTTGAGAAAGTTAGCTAAAGCTTTAGAAGAAAACACCAGGAAAGCTTTAATAAAGAGTCATTCTCCACCGTGACAAGGTTCCTGTCGATTTAGCAAGACTATAAGCTATAAGGCATCCAGTTTACAGTCCTAATTTGGCTCCTTCTGGTTTCTTTTTGTTTTCTGTTGTTAAAACCAAAGTCTTTCAAGGGCACTTTTTCTTACTAATAGTACAAAAAGATTTTATTAAATTTCCAGAATCCTAAGTTCTTTTTAAAAAAAGATTTTTCAAAAGACACAGAGAGAGACAGACAGACACACACACATACACATAGAGGGAGGGAGAGAGAAAGAGAACGAGAAGGAGGGACCTTCTTTCTGCTGTTTCACTTTATTTCTTTCTTTTTCAAAGATTTATTTATTTGAAAGTCAGAGTTACGCACAGAGAGAGGAGAGGCAGAGACACAGAGAGAGGGGTCTTCCATCTGATGGTTCACTCCCCAGTTGGCCACTACGGCCGGGACTGCATGGATTCGAAGCCAGGAGCCAGGAGCTTCCTTGGGCTCTCCCATGCGGGTGCAAGGGCCCAAGGACTTCGGCTATCTTCTACTGCTTTCCCAGGTCATAGCAGAGAGCTGGATCGGAAGTGGAGCAGCCAGGTCTTGAACCAGCGCCCTTATGGGAATCCGGTGCTTCAGGCCAGGGTGTTAACCTGCTGTGCCACTGCACTAGCCCCCTCTGTTGTTTCACTTTCTCAAATGGTTGCATTAGCCAGGGTTGTGTCAGGCTGAAGCCAGGAGCTTGGAACTCCATCCAGATCTCCCACATGGGTGGAAGGGATTCAAGTATTAGGGCCATCCTATGCTGCTATCCCAGGCACATTAACAGAGAGCTGGATTGGGAGTGGAGCAGTCAGGACATGAACCAGCACTCTGATGTGGAATGGCAGCGTCAAGAGCAGTGGCTGAACCCACTGTCCTACAACACTGGCCCTTCAGTTCTTTAGGGATGGTCTAAGTGGTTGCCATCATTACTTACAAAGTGTCACAAGCTTAATGGATCTTGTGTTGAAAAATAACATTTATAATTTTTATCATTTTAAAAAAGATTTATTTATTTGAAAGGTGGAGTTACAGGGAGAGAGAGAGGGAGAGAGAGAGAGAGAGAGAGAGAGAGAGAGAGAGAGAGAGATTGTCCATCTGCTGGTTTCTCGGTTTCTTTACTCAAATGGCCACAACAGCTGGGGCTGGGCCACGCTGAAACCAGGAGCCAGGAACTCCATCTGTTTTTTCCACGTGGGTGCAGGGGCCCAAGCACTTGGGCCGTCTGCTGCTGCTTTCTGAAGTGCATTAGCAGGGAGCTGGGTTGGAAGTAAAGCAGCTGGGACTAGAACCAGCTCTCATATAGGCAGTGACTTAACCCATTATGCCAGAATGCTGGCCCCAATTTCTATCTTTTAATTCTATTTTCCATTAAGCTTTTTAACAAACACAGTAGAATATGTACAGCCAAAAAAAGAATGAACTCCTGCCATTTGCAACAACACGGATGAAACTTGAGGGAGGGGACACTATGTTAAATAAAATAAAACAGACACAGAAAGACAAATAATGAAACCATGTCACTTATCTGTGGAATCTAAAAGAGTTTATTTTATATTTTAATGTAAAATATAAAATAATGATGTCTTTAAAGGAAGCTCTTTTTCTGTGATTTAAATGGGAATGTGACTCTTTATCCAATGATCTGCGTGTGATCCTTAGCACAGTTCTTAACAAAACTCTAAACAATGTCACCAAGCATTTTAAATCATGTACCCATACTCTTGTGAAGTTTAAAAACAAAGCAAAACAAAAAACATTTGAGTCAGGGCAGATATCAAATTTATACAATCCCTGTCATATAGATGTGAAATGAATGCATAAACAGGATCTAAAGCAGTTCATTGTGTATCTCCAATAGTAGTGGTCAACAGTCCTTGAATTCTTTTGAGCTTTCCATTGGATTGTGAAATTCTGGTCACCCCACACAACCTGGCCACCCAAGTCTTCCTCCATTTAAAAGGTGACCTCACCTTCTGCTTTCCTGGGAAGATTACAGCCATCTGTCAAAACCAAAAAAGATGGTTTCTCCTGGACCTTTGAAGAATAAACTGGGCTTCTAGGAAGGGATCTTGCTTTTCTAGCCAGCCATGGAAGGAGTCAAACTCTATTGTAAAACAGTCTGTCCCATTAAGGAAGAGCTAGGGAGTTAAGGGACTTGACAACTTGGTATCAGTATTAGATAATGTCTTATTCCTTTCTCTGAGAAATAGTACTTAGGCTCTGGTATTTTTAGATATTACCATTGCCTGCCAAGTTTTGTTTTTAGAAGCAAGAAGTTAGCTGTCTGATATTTAAGTGTTCTAGAATCAGTATGTAATTGGGGAGGTCTATGACTGATTTTGAAAGGAATACGTGAGGTTGTTCTGATGTGTTTTTGTGGTAGTGCAGCATCTGGCAATGTGAAGAAGCATGGAAAAATGTTCCTAGGCTCAGTAAGGCTAGGAAAAGTGCTCCCCAAGATGGTGTCCAAGAATAGTCCATGTTTTATATCAGGGATCGTCAAAAAGTTCGTGGATAATGCATATTATAAAAAATGTACACATGGATTTTGAAATGTTTTTACAACAAAATAAATTTATCATTTAATTACAATTTTCCATAAACTCTTTTAAGTGCCCTTATATTAGTTAGTAGTGGCCACCAACCTGACTGAATAATATGAAGAGGCTGTGGAGAGTAAAAAGTCATGAGGATGCACAAAGCAAACAAGAAAACAGAATGCGTGCTAAGGCATAAATGTGTTTTAAGAAACCTTGGGGGGCTGGTGCCATGGCTCACTTGATTAATCCTCCGCCTGTGGCACTGGCATCCCATATGGGCACCGGTTCTAGTCCCGGTTGCTCCTCTTCCAGTCCAGCTCTCTGCTGTGGCCCGGGAAGACAGTGGAGGATGGCCCAAGTGCTTGAGCCTCTCCACCGGCATGGGAGACCAGGAAGAAGCTCCTGGTTCCAGGCTTTGGATCAGTGCAGCACCGGCCGTATTGGTCATTTGGGGGGTGAACCAATGGAAGGAAGACCTTTCTCTCTGTCTCTCTCTCTCACTGTTTATAACTCTACCTGTCCAAAAACAAAAAACAAAACAAAAAAAAACAACCTTGGTCTTGGTCTTCTTTCATGTGGAAGATGATGCCTGACTATTTAAGCCTGTCTCCTGTTTTTCTTAATGCTTTGGTTCCTGCATGGGTAGTATAAGCAGAGTTTCTCTATCCTTTCAACCTTTCATTCAGCAAGAACTAAAGCCGACCTCAGCTGTCCTGGAGGTGCAGGACCACCTGCATGGAGTCTGTTGGATACTTGCTTTCAAACACCTGTGTAGTTCTTTGGGGTCCTGGATTTCTGGGGAGAACCAAGATAAATTGATTGCTGCATAGGTGTGAGTGCTGAGGGGGAGAAGCCAGGGGTCAGAGATGCTACATCTATGGGATTGAAAAGATTAAACACTTGAAGTGGTTTAGGATTCTATCCTGCTCTCTCAGGGAGGATATCAGTGTTATGTCGGATAGGCAGTGGATGGAGTATCTCTTAATCCTCAGCTCAGTGCCTGAATTCTACCCTTACATCCGGCAGGTGTTTCATTAGGCTGAGCTCTGACCAGAGGAGAACATGTTTGCTCTGGTGCCAGAGATTGTGGGCTGGCTGCCACGAGTTCTTCAGTGATGATCCACAGCAAAACCCTGGGGTCTGTGTGTGCAGAGGGGAAGTGCAGAGAGGACAGCCGAGCTCAGAGGGCGCTTGAGGTCATAAGCTAGGCAGGATGGACCCTGGGATGATGAGCATCAAGCTTTGTGGTTTGGGGAGTGGAGGGAAGGGATGAGGATTAAAGTAAAAAATAGAAGTAGGGAATTCAGGGAGTGAATAGGTAAAGTCCAGACAATATTAACCATATTTTGTAAGATGTAGACAAAGAATACAATGTGTGATACAATGTTTTATGTATCTTAATGTGTGAATTTATAGAAAATTAAAAACAAAATTGAATCATACTTAGTTGTGCAATGAACACATTACCTATTTTCTTGTCTGGCTTTCAAATCTAATAATTATGTTTATTGTATATATGGCATCACTGTCTTTATTATTTAAGAGGCAGAGAGAGAGAGAGAGAGAGAGCTGCCATCTGCTCGCTTACTCCCTAAATGCCTATATGGCCTGGTGTTAAGACAGGGACAGAGCTCAGAGCTGAGAATTCAATCCAGGTCTTTCATGAGGGTGGCAAAGATGCAATCCCTCAATCCACCAATATTTCTGTATTAAGTTCTGCATTGGCAGGAAGCTGAAGTGAGGAGTTGGAACTGGGAATCAAAACCTGGCACCTCTATGTGGGATGTAGATGTCTTAACCACTAGGCTAAAAGTACACTCCCTAGTTCTACACTCTTGTCAGAGAAGCGTAGTGGAGATGGTAATTCATTGATTGTTTTTAAGTGCTTCAATATCCCTAACGCATAAATACTATATTTTCATGCTCTACTTTTAACTTGACAGAAACCCCGTAGAATCATCTGATCAAAATTTTTAAGGCTTTATTGAGCAAATTTTCAATTTTTGAGAGGCTTTTTTATCCAACAATTGCTTTAGGAGATACATATTTTACAGCACCTGGTATTTGGGTATTTGAGAGGAACCATATATTTTGGAATGCTTTTGTGTAACTGATTCTCCTGTCACTCTTGAAGTTCCGTGAAAAATAAGAGGGACGTTCTGTGTGTTAGTCAGCTTTTCATTGCTTTAACTAAAATACCTGAGAGGAGTTTCTTGGAAGGGAAAAGGTTTATTTTGGCTTTCAGTTTGGAGGTTCTTAGTTCAGTATTGGGCAGCCCCATGGGTCTGGCATCTAGTAGAATTTGGCAATGGTGAGCATATGGAGGAGTGATCACAAGGCAAGGTAGGAGGCAGAGACAGACTCTGCGAGCAGGCTTCACCTATGTAATCAACCATCTTTGGAGAACCACCTTCCGAGAGCAAGCCCCTGATAACCTAAAGACCTTCCACTAGGCCTGCTTCGAAGATGCTATAGCTAGATCAAGTCTCCACCCTTAGTCCATTACTGTTGATGTCATAAGACTTCAGAGAGCCTCGTCTTGTTTGATCCATACAGTGCTGGTGGTTGTTTGCAGATGACAAAAGTGAAGTTCAAGTGAAACCTAAGTAGTACAAGTGAATAATGAGTGAGGGGTGGGAGACAGGATTCAGAATGCCCTGGGGGTGTGGCTGAAAAAGCCTTGAACTCTGATTCAAAGTCTTGGGCATCTAAGAAAGTGTTTGGTAGACTGTACGCTACTTAGGTATTGATATGGTTGTGATGGCCCCAGTTCTCTTTCCTCTCTGTTATATTGCCTTTGTATGGACTTACTATTTTAAGGCTGAATTGCTGAATTAACTCATTGTTTAGGCATCAGGAGACAGAGACTTGCTATTATTTTAACATGTTTCAAAAGAACAAGGTCTCTCCTTGTCCTCTACTTGTTATTTCATGATTGTGGATTGTCAATTCTGTATTTTCTTCATCACGGATGTCCTTTACTGCTGCCACTGTGATAAGACTGTGAGGGCAATAAGGATCCTCAAAGAGTCAGCTGGAGGCATTTACTCTGAAATCAGCAACAGTGATCAGGGCTTGAGGATGGAAAGAAAATAGACTCTTCTTGTTAAGCTTTATGGGTCTGAAACAGAGGGGAAAGGGATGAGGGTAGATAGAGGAAGTCAGGGGACAGAGCAGAGAGGGGAGAGGGACTCTTGGGAGTAGTTTTTATACGCTTGAAAGCAGGGAGCAACTTCAGATGTGCCAAAAGTAAAAGCAAAGGACAGTCTTGATCTTTTCTTTTTATGTTTATCTTATTTTTTAAAGTTATCTTGAAGGAAGCCATCAAAACCACCATATCCCAGCTATTCCTGTGTTTTTACAATCTCAGCTGGGTCTTTGTCATGTCTGTAAAGTTCCAGTAAATAGTAAACTGATGACCCACAGCTGTGCACGGTGGGTGGCCTCTCAGGGAAAGGAGTCTTGAATTAGCTGGAGGAAAGTCTCCAGAGGAGGCTGAACGTGACTTTTAAAACAACTAGGAAAAAAGGAGGAATTGGGGAATCAGAGAAGGGAGCTACAATATGTTCCTTCCCGTTGGTTGAAGTGGATGATCATTTCAGTGGGAGCAGAGATGGGCAGCCAACAACTATGCAAGCCACAGCTGGGCAAGAGGCTGGAGACCCAGGATATGTCCTCGAGGAGAGAATCGCCTTCCTTGTGTTCTTGGTTGTCTTGTCAATGTATGCCAACCTTCATGAGTCAGGCTGTGTGTGTGGCTGGCCTGAGAAGAGGTGAGGGGTGCACAGAACTGCAGCTCTGTTAATTCACTATAGAATTAAGACAGCTTAGGTGCTGTCTTGCAATGTTCTGTTCTCACCTCTGTTCTGTTTTCGGTCACATAGGCTCTATATTGGGCTCTGCTTTCAGAAAGGCATCATGTGTCCCAAAGCTTTCAGTGACAAGAGTGTCCCTCAACGTTGTAGTGACTTGGGAAAGCTCAGCATTTGCCTTAGATTATATGCTTGATATTTCATGGGTGTGAGGGGATAAGCCAAAATCATGCCATATCCCCAGTGGATCAGGATTTCTGATTCCCTGTGGGATCAGGCAACTTGACTCCATTCATCATTACATATTTTCTTTTTTTTTTTTTCATTTGACAGGTAGAAATATATATATATATATATATATATGTATATATATATATATATATATAGAGAGAGAGAGAGAGAGAGAGAGAGAGAAAGGTCTTCCTTCCCTGGGTTCACTCCCCAAATGGCTGCTACTGCCGGCACTGTGCCGATCCGAAGCCAGGAGCCAGGTGCTTTTTCCTGGTCTCCCATGCGGTTGCAGGAGCCCAAGCACTTGGGCCATCCTCCACTGCCCTCCCGGGCCGCAGCAGAGAGCTGGACTGGAAGAGGAGCAACCAGGACTAGAACCTGGCACCCATATGGGATGCCAGTGCCGCAGGCAGAGGATTAACCAAATGAGCCATGGCACTGGCCCCCATCATTAAATATTTTCAAGCTCTGATAGTCAAGTCATTGTCTTCTGTTCCCTTCTGTTTTCCACTCTTATTCTCTCCTTTCTTCTTCTCATACCTGTCCATCTGGTATACTCCTCCTGATTGTGTAAGGTCTCCACAGCAAACCCCTCTCCTTTCCCCTCTTCAGGCCTTCTGGGACATCTTCATCCTCTGTCCTTACCTCCCTCAGTCGCACACACTGTGTCTTGACTGTACAGTTGCTGTTTCTCCTTGCTTGTTCTACACCAAAGTGGGCTCCCAACACAGAACATACAGCTCAGACCCTCACAGGCTGTCTCTTCCCTGGCTTCTCCCTGTGTGATCAGACCTTCTTGGGGCAGGTCTGGCACTTCTTTCTTATGGCTTGACCACTCACTACTACTATTCTTTTCTTCTTCCTCTTCTTCTTCTTCTTCTTCTTTTTTTTTACCTCTGCATTCTGGGTTGGGTGGCTTATAGTTCTTAGGAAATCTTGTGATTCAGGCCTTGCCTTCCAGAACTCTATCTACAAAGCAAGAAAAACATCCTTCCTCTATCTGAACCTGCTGAGAAGTCAAGATGTTAAAAGTTGATAACTTTACACTGGTCATTAGAGATAGGTCCAACTTTGATGAACTTTGATTCCTTTTACTAAAAACCATAGCAGGGAGGAGGCAGATGAGGAAAACTAGGCTTATATTTCCTATGGACTACTTAACAAGATACTGAGTAATGTTGCATTCTTCCATTTGTATCCTCATTGCCAGTTATTTCTTGTTGCCCACCTGACTGTATTTGCCACTCACAATATAATTACCCATGGTGCTGACCTTCAAGGACCTCCTTATTTAATTTTTCTTTCAATCTCCTCTCTGCCTTGAAGAATTACCATATTCTGTCATTCTCTATCATACACAAAATTCACAATAGAGATAAGTCATTATTTAACAGACCAGAACTCTTATATCCATGGGAAACTACATTGCATGATTTCATTGATGGTTTACTTCTACTCTTGCTTAACAGTTAACTTTTTGATGGCTAGACCTTAGCCATCTTTCTTCACTCTTGCACTCCCCAAAGTCATGTGTTTATAAATAATGAATGAATACTTGGCATTCATGCATCCATTAATTCACTCACTCATTTATCCATTCTTTCTTGTTTAGAACCCAGCCACAAATGGCATATTCGACAATGATCAAAGCAGACAAGTCCAGGACGCTGTGGAACAGAGCAGTAGTTTAGGCAGATGTTAAACAAATAATGTGTAATTACACATTGTGAAGAGAGCCTATGGAATAATTAGGCAGAAGGTAGATGATGGTGAGTTTTGGCAATGGCTGTCTAAGTAAATGCTATTTCATCAAAGCTCTATTGGGATTTTCTTTAAAAGATGTGTTTATTTGTTTGAAAGGCAGAGTGACACAGGAGGGAGAGTCAGAGGGAGAAGAAAACTTCCATCTGCTAATTCGCTTCCCAAATGCCTGCAATAGCCAATGGTGGACCAGGCTGAAGCCAGGATCCAAGAACTTCAAGTCTCCAAAGTGGGTGGTAGAAACTCAAGTACTTATGCCATCATCCACTGTCTCCCAGACACATTAGCAGGAAGCTGGATCAGAAGCATGGACTAACAGAGACTTGAGCCAGGCACTCCAGTGTGGGACACAGGTGTCCCATACAGGAGCTAAACTGACTATGCCACAATGCCTACTCTATGAGATAAACTTTTGATATAGTAAGTTTATTGCTTTTATTTCTCTATTATTTCTTCATAACTGACATAGAGCCACAGGTGAGCCAAGTTCTCTGTCCTTGGAGGTTAAGAGTTTGAGTAGCCCGTACAGATTGGGAAGACAGCTGGAAAGTGCCCAGTGACATGGGGTAATTTTCAGAACTGTGTGGCTATTCTATTATGGGATTGAGATTTAGTTCATTCAGCTGCAAGATGCAGTCCGAGATTCACTAAGCTTTATTCAAGTAGTGACATTCTTATGGGCCTCTCCTTGCATATCCAGGAACCTGGGGTCCCTAAACTGTACTGCTATTATGAGATAATTTTTAAGTAGGAAATGTGTATGGTATTCATCCTAGGAAATACCTTCCATTTTCTTTTTAACATTTTCCAAAATAAGTGTACATTTCACAATGGGGAAAAAGACCTGTATTTTATCCTTACACTAGGAAAATTAAAGCATAATTCACTATGATAGACTCAGTAATATTTCTAAAGTGTCAAAAATCTGGACCAGGAAGGCAATTTAACTTTTAGTCATATATGACACACCTCCAAAAGTCTACTATATGATTTGTATTTGAGCATCAAAAGTTGTCATAAATACACAGCTGCTTTAATAAATCCAGGAAAAATCTTTCTGTCATGTGGAAAAAACCGAGTTTTATTTTTCATCCCTGCTATATTTCTTGGTTTCATGGTAAGTCTTGGCAAAGACTTTCTAAGAGTATCAAAAATGTAGTACTTTTATAATATAGCTCTTTATTCAATTTTTTTACTGTGAATTCATTATTTTGCTCAAATATTTAACTTTATTTTGTCATTCTTACTACTATTTGCAATACTATTGAAATGAATTTATTTTGAAAATTATTTATTTATTGGGGGGGGGGGGAGGCATTCTCATCCACTGATTTACTCTTCAAATCAAAGTCAGGACTGGGCCAAGCCACGCCCGAACTAGAAACTCAATACAAGTCTCCCACATGGGTGACAAGAACTCAAACACCTGTGTTATCACTGATACCTTCCAGGATTTGCATTAGTAGGAGGCTGAAATCAGGTGACAGAACTGGGATTTAAACCCAGGCACTGATATGTAATGCAGGTGTCTTACTGGTATAACTGCCAGGCCAAATGCTCACCCCTGAAATAAATTTCCTAATCAAAATGTAACCACAATTCATTCCCAATCTTCCATGGTAGTATTTATAACAAAGACGTACATATTAGAGGAAAAGATGCTTATGTTCATCCATATTTAGTGTTTGCCTCTTATATACCCAATGCAGTCCATAGCCATGGAAAGTAAAAACAGACAAAAATATGTGCTTTTACTTATCTTACATTCTGGTGTGGGAAGACAAATAATAAACATAATAGACATATAAATTGTGCATTATAAGGTGATGACCCCTAATAGAGGGAACCATCTATCAGATATATGGAAACATATAATTTATTGCTTTTTATGGCAAACATCAAACCATATTAATTGAAAAGCTTGTGGAATTCCTAATATAAAAGTAGAATTACAATATAATATTATTATTTAGCTTCATTCATATTTTACCTAACTTAGTGGAGGGACTCTATGCTGGATGCTTTCATATCAGAAACTGACTTAATTTTTATTTTGCACTGATGAAGGAGAATTTGCTATTTCAACTGTACATATGAACAAACTCTGGTGTGGATGAATTGTGTAACTTACTCCAGTGGATGAAGCAAGCAAGTGGGAACCAGTAATCAAATCCAGGTGTTTGATTCCCCATCCTTCTCTTATTTTGTTCTACATTGTTGCATCAAACACTTGTAGTAGTTTATCTCAACAGTCTATCCTTTGTTTTGTCTTAGGTGGTACAAAAACATCTGTTTTTGAATGCTTTGAAATAAAAATAACATGTTCAGTTATAAAAATAACTTTCACTTGAGGAATGAAACAACTCAATAGCAAATAAAAAGAATCCTATTAAAAGTGGACAAGAAAACAGATGTTTCTCAAAGGAATGCATACAAATGATTGATAGATATGTGAAATGATGCTCAGCATCACTAATCATCAGAGCAGTGCAAATCAAAATCACAATGAGATATCACCTCACTCCAGATACATTGGCTATTATCAGAAAGAGAAAAGATAACAAATGGTGGGGAGGATGTTCAGAAAATGGAATGCTTGCATACTATTGGTGGGAATATACATTAGTACAGTCACGGTAGAAAGCAATATGGAAGATTATCAAATAATTAAAAATAGAACTACCTTATGATCCAGCAACCCCTCTGTTAGGGTAGTGAACAGTGGATGTGTATGTCCAAGGGAAATTAAATCAGTTTGTCAAAGAGATGTCTGTACTCCCGTGTTTATTGCAACACTATTCACAATAGCCAAGGACTGGAAACAATCTAAATGGTCATCACTTGCTGAATGATAAAGAAAATGTGGTATGTATATACTACAGAATACTCTTCATCCATAAAAAAGGATGGAATCTTGTTCACAACATGTTGGAGCTGGAAGTGAAAGACGCCAAGCTCAGAAAGACAAGTACTGTATCATCCCACTCATATGTAAAGTCTCAATCTCATAGAAGGTACAGGCATCATGGTGGTTACTTGAGGTTGTGGAGTGTAATGGGGAGGGAGGAATGGGGAAAGGTTGATAAATGGGCACTAAGTCATAGTCAGGGAGGAGTAGTGTTTTGGTGTTTTACTGCATAGTGGGGGGCTATAGATACTGATAATGTACTTTACATTTCTCTGAGAAGCGAAAACTAGAAGAGATGATATTGCATGTTTTTATCATAAAAACCAAATGTTTGAAGGATAGACGTGTTTATCCAGATTGCACATTGCACAGTGTATATAAACATCACATTTTACTCTGTAAAATGTACAATTTTTAATGTGTCAGTTTAAAATAAAACAACTTTCATATAGTCTAGCAAAATGATTTCTCAGGAAATATTTTGCAAGTCTCTCTAAAGAAGGGAGTGAGACAAGTGACTTGAGAGTTCATAGTGGTTACAGGAACTCTTATTCTTTTCTTCCAAATTCTGATCAGCAGGGTTGAAGATCTTAAGTTGTAGTAGTGACTAGGTTAAAGACTTTCTTACACCAAAAATACATCTTCAAAATTGTAGGAGCAGTCAGAAAATCTTTCCAAAAGCACTGTTATTGGCATTTAGTAATCCTGCATGCATTTGCTGGTGCAGTTGACATAATTGTTCATGCAGTTTTCATATTGCTTATGCAAGGTGTGCACCTGTTGTTGGACTGGCTAAAACTGTTCTTGCCCTTTGGTATTGAGCCATTCTGCTGATACAGTGTGTTATAAATATTACAAGGACGGGGCAGTTTGTGTTACAGGATAATACAACATAATTTTATTAACAAGATCATTTCCTATTTATTCCATGTAGTCTGAGATGTGGGTTAAATTTCAGCCTATTTTATAAAGGTTTTTACAAAACATGGCCAGAAATTATAGTGTATTTAGAATATGTTCTATTTAAGTTATACTAGTAAAAGTTACATTGCTCTTGCTTAAGCTGATCCTGGTTGGGGGACAAGGAAGGGTATTATCTTTCAAAATAAAAATATCTTAAAGATTTCAAATATACCCTTCTGATGCAAATCCCTGCTATGCCTAAGCCAGCTGGAAGAGAGAGGAACATCCTGTGATTATGAAAGAAAATAACATGAGAAGAGAATTCTGGATACTGTGTGTTTTGCTTGCGTGACACTGATATATTTGGAAACATCTGTCTTTCCCTTTCACCTAGACGCCTGTTTGTTTACTTTGGCCTTGCATGGGCTACTCAGCTCTCTCAAACCTCTGTGTCTAAGACACAACCTGTATTTGGTGTCAAACACCTCTTATAAGCTTAGCATTGCAAATGACTACAGCATTTGCTCAGAAATTGTGTCCCAAACTTGGAGGTTGATTCCTGGAATTTAACAGTTTTCTCATCAGTAAAGTGTAATATACTTTAACAAGAGCAATTTTCTAATCAATTATGTCTTTCCAAGTAGCTTGTACAAAAGGTGTGTTTAGCTGGTGTGCCGTAACTTCCTGTGACAATCATTACACATGCAGTAAGCACTAGTGTTAGCAGGTACCAGGCTGAACTCAAACTCAGAAACAATTTTCCTGACTCATTGTTCTTTATGAGATATTATTATTTAAAACTTGGGGCTGGTGCTGTGGCATGGCAGGTGAGGCTGCCAACTGCAGGGATGCTGGTTCGAGTCCTAGCTGCTCCATTTCCAATCCAGTTCTCTGCTGTGGCCTGGGAAAGCACTGGAAATTGGCCCGGGTTCTTGGGCCCCTGTACCCATATGGGAGACGTTAAATTTCTTTTCTCTCCATATATCTTCAAAGACTTTGATAGTACTTTAAAGTTCATTAATTCACTCAATGTCTTCATTTATGAAGTCTAGCTATGTATAGTGATAGACACTGGGGATACACTCGGAGATGTAGGCCTGGCTGTCAGGGAGCTGACTTCAAGGAAAGACATAATTTCCTTTCATAAATCAATGCTCATGAAGTATGCATTTCAATTAAAACGTCCCAAAAGAGATAATGTTTTAATATTGAGGGGGTGATTCAGAGTTTGAAAGCTGAACAAGTGCAGAGAGGAACGGAATGTGGGTGGACAGTTCAGGGATAGAAGAAGGGGCAGATTGGGCATCTGAGATGGAAGTGATGACAATGTGATGTGGCCAGAGGAGAAAGACAGGGTCTGAGTCTGAATGGCCAGTGTTCTTTGATGAAGACGTAGAATCGGAAAATAATGAAGAAATCAAAGCACTGACCACACATGGTACATGCTGTGCTGTACACCTGGTCAAGGGAGAGTTTGTTTTGAAGCTGCTAGTAGAAGCAATGTGGGTTCCCAATTTTGTGTTTCCAAGATCCCTCTTCGCTTCCTGCCTCATATCCTTTACCTCTTCTTCTTCAGCCTCTCCCCATTTTGCCTTATTACTCCTTCCAGGAATAATAAAAAAAAAATCTTGACTTTCTCAAGGTTTAACCTCAAGTTTGGGGCCTACATTGTGGTGCAGCTGGTTAAGCCTCTGCTTGCAACCCCATAATTCCGTATCAGAGGGCTAGAACTCCAGCTGCTCCACTTCTGATCCACCTCTCTGTTAATGTGTCTTGGAAAGCAGGGGAAGATGACCCAAGTGCTTGTGTCCCTGCCACCCATGTGGGAGACCCAAATGAAGTCCCAAAATCCTGGTTTTGGCCTGGCCCAGCCTCAGCCATTGAGGCCAGATGGTAGCAGATGCCTTTCCCTCTCTCTCTATCACTCTTTCAGATAAATAACTAAATCTTAAAAAACTAAAGTTTTCAAAAAACATAGAGGATCTTCAATTAAGCGTTATAGTAAATGTAAATTCCAGCCTTCTTTCTATTTGTCAATTCAGAAATTTCCTCTGCTAATAGAATTCCAGGTACCATTGTGATAAAGAGAAATATTTATTTGGGGGAGCAATAAAATAATGAAGGAAGAACCTACTTCAGTGCCTGTCATCTTCTCACACTGGAAGAGCCATCCATTTTGCTGTGTGTTAATTGAGAGAAACAGCAGCATTGGAGATTTCCAGAGAGTTTCCTCATTTTTTTACAACTCCTCCCTATTTGACCATGTCCTCCTGACATAAAACTCACCCTTTCTGACTCTGTCTCCTCCACCGTGTTGACCTAAAAGAGCTATTAAAAGATAATGCAGCTGGAACAAATGCACAATAAAAGCACAATGCAGATGAAAGACATTGCTGTTAATTTATATTTCCAGCTAGAATCGAGTTGCATTTTCTATGCAGCAGTATTCCCTTAAGCAGCTATTTAACAGCCTAAAATGTTCATCTCTCTGGAACAGCAAGAACAATGCAGTTCACCTTCAGTTCTCATAGTCTTTGTCCTTCTCAGCCTTTGAGAGAATCTGTCTTTCATTTCTTAAGAAAAACATAAAGAATCATTTTCTGAATGGCCCTTGATTTGCATTAATGATGTTCTGCAAGGAAAACGTACTTCTTCCTTATCTTGAATTTTTGTGCCTTCTTTCTTTTCTTAGATCCAAGAGGCTGTTGAAACACACTTTGGCAGTCATGGCAGAAGGGCCGTGCTCTACCAGCCTCCTTCCTACAGCCAAGCCGAGCTGCAGGTTTACCAACGCATCCTCACTCAGCATCGCTACACAGCTGTCATTGCTGAAGGAAGGCTCGCTGCTGGCCCGGGGCAGGGGCTGCTACACCAAGGTTAGAATAAGAAGTAGCCGTCAAAGTCATTTGCTGTGTATTCAGCCATTTCTTCAATGTGCTACTGTCTTCCTCTAAAACATTTCACAAAGCCAGATTTTTATCTTTCTTCACCTCTCTTGCATCATAGAAAACTCCTTTTTAAAAACTTCCTCCTCATTTTTCTTTAGCTGTATCTCTTTGTTCTTGGAATGATTTTGTTTTTATTTTTGTAGCACTTTGGAGTTGCATGGTTCATGCTTAAATGCTACATAAAGCATGTTTATGTTTATGAGTCTGAATACATGTTCTGCCCAGAAACAAACTGCCCCATATTTTAAGAAAATTACCATTTCATCTGACTGCACCTAAAAAGTGTGGAAATGGTTTCGAGAAGCCAGTTTAAATGTGATTTGATATTGGCTCTGAATAGCAAAGAAGTATAGGATTTATCATTTACACTGTTCCTATTCAAGTACTTTTATTTCCATCGTTTGAATAGGAAAGTAGGAGACAAGTTTTTAAACAACTTGTTTGGAAAGAAAGTTGAGTAACTAATGAGTATCAAAAGGCAATAGCGATAATAGCTACCATTTCTTGAGAAGTTCCATGGTTTGCTCGCCATCTGTGACCTCAGCTTGCCCTCTCTGTAGCCCCCCTGAGTGCCCTAAGAATAAGAAATATTAATTTCCTCCCAGGATTCCACAGGTGAAGCAGCTCACTATGTATTTCATACCCGATGAGAGGGACAGATGGATAGAAAGACCTATGTCCCAGCTTTCATGCTCTGCTTTCTTACCTCTCTTTAAAAATTCTTTAATTTTTTTGATTATTTGGAAGCGGGGGGCGGGGAGGGAAGGAGGGTGAGATGAAGGGAGAAAGAGAGAGAGAGAGAATCTGAGAAGGAGATGTTTCCTATTGACTCTTCAAGTGCCCACAACAACTAGGGCCGTGCTAGGCAAGGCTGGCCAAGGTTGAGAGGAGGAACTCAATCCACGTCTCCCATGTGGATTCCAGGGACCCAATGACTTGGTCCAGCACCAGTTCCTTCCCAGATTTTTATTAGCTAGGTCTGGAATCTGGATCAGTGCCAGAACTCAAACCCAGGAACTCCAGTGTGACATATAGGCATCTCCAGTAGTGTCAACTGCTGTGACAAACTGCACACTCCTGCTGTCTTCCCCTCTGTCCATTTGTTGCCTCAGTGTCTCTTGTGGTGCATTATTCTGCGCTACTTGATCATTAGATTCATGTTGATGTAGAACACTCATTGAGCATAAGCAGATCAGATGTTTTTGTCTTTCTGATAATAGACTACATCTATTTCCTATTTATTCAAAGGTACAGGGGGAGAAGCCATTTGAATTAACTGCTGGTCTTTGGGGGACTGGTGACACAATATGCTTTGTAACAATCTTCCATCATCATAGCATTTCTTTATCAGTTGGATGCCCCCTTGCTAATTAGTGCTGGGGAATGACAGAAGGTCAGGAAGTCATTTCTGAGAAGATTTGGGGATGCTCACCCTTTACCATAGTGGCAGTGAAATTACATAGCAGGCATAGCTGTAATGGAATAGAGCCAGGAAGATGTGCTTTGATGAGAAGAAGAGATCTTGCAATGTGCACAGTGTGGACCATGAGCTCACGACATTTGTGAATTTATTGGTCCCTGCCCTTTAGGAGTAGTATTGAAAGCTAAAGCCTTGAGCATCCAGGAGCAAATGAGAAAAACAAAAAAGGATTAGGAAAGTTCTGGAATATCACATATTGCTGAAAACAAAGTTTGCCAACCTCATAGTTTTGCTGGGATTGGCTGTATCAAGATGGACCTGTCTAAAGTTCTGTAACATTTGTAAATAATGTTGTTAGAATCTGTTTATCAGACTGGCTATTGATATAATGGGAAGATAAAGTGTTTAGTTTCTCATCCCATCACTGCACGGGGTGATTGTATAACCACTGCATGCTGCCATTTGAGCTGTGCTCCTGGAGTCATGCTAAGTGACCATGATGACACGCTACTGTGGTCTAAATTTCCTTTACCTTCTTCATGCTGCTGCCAACTTTCTATGGGCACCATGTAGATTATCTGAGCATTCAACTTCGGTTCAGTTTCAATTTTTAGTTTTCTTCAGCTGCAAAACAGATGGATAATATCTCCCCTCTCCCTTGATGTCCCTGGGTTTGTTTTACAAGAAAAAGGAGGACTGCTCTGCAGCTTCCAAACAGCAAGGAAGTGCAGAGGCAGCCTGAAGCCAAAAGTCTCTGGCAGCCAAAGGAGCTGCTGGGCCCACTGGCAGGAGATAAGGATGTGGTGTCCCCAGAGTTGTCAGTGTAGATGCTGATTTGGTTCCTTTTCCCACATTCCCACAGCTTTTAATACATCGACTCCCTACCTCCTTCTTGGCATTCTTTTACTCTCTATCGTAAGATATTATTCCTGGAGAGACCTCAAGAAAGGGTAGCAATTTCACAAATTCATGAGTATGGAAAATTGATTTTTGGTTTTTCATTTGATTTTATAGTTTTCACTCTAAGAGCAGTATGTATCAAATACTGGAAATAAAAAGCTTTGTGATTGTAATCTAACATTTCCTTGATTATTTGTCAAAGAGAAAAATATCCATTTTTAAAAATGCCACTTAATTTCCATGGCTACACCTTTAATCCACATATTATGTTAGAATTGAGGTGCTTAATGCAATAAATATTTTCCAGAATTGTGGATTTTACTGAGTTTATTTTGCTTCTGTGTCACATGTTCATTTCCTGGTTATGTTACTGAATGTGTATTAACAGAATGTGAAGCTGTGTTATTTATTTTGCTTCTGTGTCATAGATTCATTTCCTGGTTATGTTACCGTATGTGTATTAAGAGAGTGTGGAGCTGTGTTGGCACATTTGAACTTAACTTTCCTTAGTTGATCAGCCTGGGGGAAGGGAACTCCATCAGAATGATCTGGAGCCCTATTCCATATTTAGCTCATTCTACTATGGCAGTTTTCTTTTCTTTTCTTTTTCTTTAAAGCTTTTATTTAATGAATATAAATTTCCAAAGTACAGCTTATGGATTACAATGGCTCCCCCCCCATAACTTCCCTCCCACCTGCAACCCTCCCCTTTCCCGCTCCCTCTCCCCTTCCATTCACATCAAGATTCATTTTCAATTCTCTTTATGTACAGAAGATCAGTTTAGTATATATTAAGTAAAGATTTCAACAGTTCGCCCTCACATAGCAACACAAAGTGAAAAATACTGTTGGAGTACTAGTTATATCATTAAATCACAATGTACAGCACATTAAGGACAGAGAGCCTACATGATATTTTTTTAAAAATTGATTTTCTATGCAATTTCCAATTTAACACCAAGTTTTTTTTTTTTTCATTTTCAATTATCTTTATATACAGAAGATCGATTCAGTATATACTAGGTAAAGATTTCATAAGTTTGTACCCACACAGAAACACAAGGTGTAAAAATACTGTTTCAGTACTAGTTATAGCATTACTTCACATTGGACAACACATTAAGGACAGATCCCACATGAGACGTAAGTACACAGTGACTCCTGTTGTTGATTTAACAATTTGACACTCTTGTTTATGGCTTCAGTAATCTCCCTAGGCTCTAGTCATGAGTTGCTGCCGAGGCTATGGAAGCCTTTAGAGTTCACCGACTTTGATCTTATTCTGACAGGGTCATAGTCAAAGTGGAAGCTCTCTCCTCCCTTCAGAGAAAGATATCTCCTTCTTTGATGGCCCTGTTCTTTCCACTGGGATCTCACTCGCAGAGATCTTTCATTTAGGTCTTCTTCTTCTTTTTTTTTTTCCAGAGTGTCTTGGCTTTCCATGCCTAAAATACTCTCATGGGCTCTTGAGCCAGATCCGAATGCCTTAAGAGCTGATTCTGAGGCCATAGTGCTATTTAGGATATCTGCCATTCTATGAGTCTGCTGTGTATCTCGCTTCCCATGTTGGATCATTCTCTCCTTTCTTGATTCTATCAGTTAGTATTAGCAGCCCTTTGACTCTTAGACCTATCAGTGTGATCAATTGTGAACTGAAATTGATCACTTGGACTAGTGAGATGGCCTTGGTACATGCCACCTTGATGGGATTGAATTGGAATCCCCTGGCATGATTCTAACTCCATCATTTGGGGCAAGTCCGATTGAGCATGTCCCAAATTGTGCATCTCCTCCCTCTCTTAGTTTTCTACCATTTACTAACCTGTAATTTGAAAATGTTACCTGAAAAACAAAATAGATACTCCCACAAAGATCACTGGTGACCCAGGTACATTTTTGACACCTTGATAAATGTATTTCCCTTATTCTACCTGCCCATTCCACCTAAGACTCTCTTCTCTTCTCTCAACCCCACTCACTTCTACTGACCTCTAAAAGTTTTTGAGGAGAGAAAATCATAAAAATATGAAAAGATGATAGGTCAGGCTGGCAACACTCCACTATTAAGTATAATCTGTGCTAGTAGAGTAACATTTGGGTTTTGTTTAATTTAGTTGTTTAATTCCTACTACATGTTTAGCAAACACTTACTGAAAAGAAAGGCAGAAACTCTTGGGTCCTAAATTAGAAAATGGGCCTTTTTTCTCCTGGTTAATTCCATGCTGGTGACATAACAGAAGATGATGGCTGTATTGGGGCAGACTATAAGGCTATGAATTTATGAGTATAATCTTAAACAAATTAAGTTCTCTGAGTCCTAGCTCTCTTATCTGTTAAAGGTAGTAATGATATTGGATTCAGAGTGTTAGGTGGTGAGGATTTAATGACTTTGTCTAACCCCGTCAGTGTTCTGAGAAGGGGGGGGAGAGGGAGGGAGGGAGGGAAGGAGGGAGGGAAGGAGGGAGGGAGGGGAGCAGAGAGAGAGACAGAGAGAGAGAGAGAGAGAAATATGTCAGGCAAATACTTTATCTCATTTGGTATCTAGGAATGAGGTCCAGAAACACAGACATGGGCAATGCTTATGTATCAAATAGTTTACTGGTTTAGGGGGTAGAAATCTTTAAAGTAAATTCTGCAAATATTTATCATTTAACTAAATAGGTGTTTACAATGAGCATTTCATCTTTAAACTAATTTTGAAACCAGTATGAGGACAATTGTCTTTACAGATTTAGACCTATAAAATGTGGTGGAATTAAAGCATAATTTTAGAGTCATACAGTCCTTTGGTTTGGAAAAATATATCTTAAGTACCTGAATTTGTGAGGGCATATAATTATCTAAAGTAAAAGACAGAAGCCCCATTCAGTTATTCTCCCTTCTGTCATGTAGGTGCTATTTAGTAAATCAGTGCATCAGTGCATAGTAGCCTAAAGCAGAATAGATATTTTACAGAAGTTTTGAACTTACGCCCATGGTGAAATCCAAGTAGTATGTTGTCCAAGGAACTCTCAGTGTAGATTTTATCATTAAATCAAAATTATGATATACTCCTGAGGAGTAGTGCATATTTATGATTTTCTGTCAACGTCTGAGTACCTCTTACACTTACCAACTCTATGTATTATAATCCATGTGAAATGCAAAATGCAAATGAAAATCTGCTATCAAGCTACAAAATTGGAGTCATTCTTACAGTTTCAAGTGGCTCTTTTTTTTTTTTTTTTAAAGAACTTGGTGGTTTTACATACAAGTGTTTTTTTTTGAGAAACAAAAAAGTGCAAGATCAAGTTGGTTTTCTCACCAGGAGTTGGAAAACTGCCCCAAAACCCAAATCTGACCCACTTCATGCTTTTTGAGAGTTTGTTTGGCGGTTCTAGCAGGAGAGCTCAGCTCCTCATATACCTTGACTGTAGACCTGTCGTCCTCTAAGTGGGGAAGGTTGTCCTTCTCCACTGAGCACGCAGCTTTGGGAGGGACCTATGTGGAGTGGAGAGGGAGGAAGGGGACACCTGCCTAGCCAGCCAGATCAGCCGAACCAACCTGGTGACCAATGGGGTGCCAGATGTCACAGCCAGATAGCTCTCACATCCACTTCATGCTTTTTGTAAATAAAGTTTTATTGGGACACAGCCACAACTCATTTCTTTTGTTCCGCCTTTAGATCCAGTGGCACAGCTGTTAGTTGCAATAGAGACTGTATGGCAAAGTCCCAAATATTTGTTATTGGTCCCTTTACACAAAAACTTTGCTGATGCTTGTATAGGGACTATTCTATGTAACTTGATCCTAGATGAAGGCGATGATTGAAGTCCAGGATTGAAATGATTAGATTTAAAATTTACAGTAAAACACATTCAAAAATTACTTGATGGTTTGTAATAAAATGAAATTGCTAAAGTAAATGCCCAAAAAGAAATGCTAAAAGTATTTAGAAATGCTAAAATAAAATAGGACTACCCAAGTTGGATATTCCTCTTAACTACTTTAATTTTAACTTAGTTTTACCATAATATTCACTTAGTTTTAGTTTTGAGCCTCTGAGTGTCACTAAACTAGTAAGACAACACAGTTCCTCTCCTTAACTTCCCACACATCGAAATTAATACTCGAAGAGAGTATTAATTAAGCAGCAGCAAGTTAGTAATGGATCATGGACCAGAGCAGCATTTTGTATTGCAAATGCAATGGAGGTCTTGTATTAATTCATACAGCAGTCTTTGAATAAGGACAGAGAGTACATCATTGCAGCACAATAGAGTGAAGACATTTCCATGAAAGGTTAGAGTTAATACCAAGACAGATACTACTTAGCGGTATTTTCGTTGATATTAAATTTGACATATTGTGTTCTGGAGAATGATATTTTAAGTATCGCTGCTTCATAGGTTTTTCCCCCCACCAAAAGGACACTCTAATTTACTGTAATGTATTCTTGCGATATACTATTAATTAATTAAAAATAATTAATATAGAGAGATACAGATCACTACTTGATGTGTGGAAAATATATTGAAAAACAAAAACCTATTTTCTTCCACTTATCATTTAATGGATTTCTATCTCCCTAGATTTTTATTTGCACTGCATTACACTTTTTAAAATCTTCAATATATTGGTGTATCAGTTGAAATTTAGTCTTAACTTTGAAGGCTTATTTATAATGGCAGCTTCCCAAAAGCTGTTTCTGAAGTTTGTATGGAAAAGAAACATCCACTACAGTTTAGTCGTAACTTTTGTAATGGAAAACATATTTCAACTTTTTGTATTAAAAATAAGCTTTAAGGAAGTTCAAATTAGAAAAAAATATTAATTTGAGAGGCAGAAAGACAAAGACGGATGTGCAGAGAGAGAGAGAGCTCTCATTTACTGATTCACTTCTCAAATGCCTGAAGCAGCTAGGACTGCATTGGTAGTGAAGCCAGAAGCAAGAAACTCAATTCAGGTCTCCCAGGTGGGTGGGAGAAGTTCATCTCCACTGCCTCCCAGGGTCTGCATAGAGCGGGAAGCTGGAGTCAGGAGCTGATGCTGGCAATTGAACCCAGGCACCTCCATGTGGGACATAGGTCATCTGAACTGCTGAGCTAAATGCCCACTCCAAGGAGGTTCAGATTTAAATTACTCATAAGTAGGAAGAGCTTAACTAAAAATATTGATTTCTTGGAGAAGGATTAGGTAGTGATAATTAAAAAGTATAGTCTTTGGAGTAAGACAGAAGCTTGGTTGAAGTCCCTGGTGTTAGATTCTAATGGTTACATAACCTTGGTTAAGTTACTTAACCTCTCAAAACCTCAATTTTCTTATCAGCAAGTTGGTTGTGTTTTTTTTTTTTTCTTTTTTAAAGATTTGTTTATTTATTTGAGAGGCAGCATTACAGAGAGAGGGAGAGACAGAGAGATCTTTCATCACTGGTTCATTCCCCAAATGGCCTCAATGGCCAGAGCTGGGTCAGGCGGAAGCCAGGAGCCAAGAGCTTCTTCCAGGTCTCCCACATGAGTGCAGGGGCCCAGCCACTTGGTCCATCTTCTGCTTTTTCCCAGTCCATTAGTAGGGAGCTGAATCAGAAGTGGAGCAGCCGGGACTTGAACTGGTGCCCATGTGGGATGCCAGCAACACAGGCAGAGGCTTAACCTACTATGCCACAGCACTGGTCCCAGTTGATTGTTCTGAGAATGGCATACATAAATGGGAGATAATAATGCTAGAGCTGTCAATACGATTTTCCTCTGTAGGGAGGTATATTTAAAATATGAAATAGTGTAACGGTGCTGCTGCTGGAAATTATTGTTTGTTAAAAAGTACTTAGATATCTTTTGAGTCAGATTCCCTCAATTTATATGTTCTCATTAAAAGATCTGGATGATAAACCCTCCTGAAATTTTGACATATACTGGTCTTGAATCATTTCCTTAGGAAAAAAAACTTAAATAAAAAAAATCCTTAAGTACCTTAGGGTCAGTACCATGTCATTTCTGCATTTCAGGACCGTGTCATTTCTGCTTTTCACTTAACTCCATACCTTCCACATAGGGGCATGCAATAAATATTTATTGAATGCATGAATAAATGAAGATAAATTAGTGCTCCAACATTTAGATGCTTTATATAGTGAAGACCTCAGGAAATTCACATTAAAACTTGGTTTGTAAACTTTTTATTTTTATAAAGCTTCAGAAGAGCACTGATATTATACTCATACTCACATCTGTTTTTATAACAAAGATAATAGAGCCCTAGTATAGGATGACTATGATTCTGGACTGCTGGAGTTTTTCATTGCTTATGTCCATTTTCAGATTTTGACTCTTTCCTTACTTTCTTTTAAAAAATGTATTTATTTACTTGAAAGTCAGAGTCACACAGAGAGAGAAGGAGAGGCAGAGAGAGAGAGAGAGTGAACCGTCCGCTGGTTCACTCCCCAGATGGCTGCAGCTGTCAGAGCTGTGCTATTCTGAAGCCAGGAGCCAGGAGCTTCTTCCAGGTCTCCCACATGGACGCAGGGGCCCAAGGACTTAGGCCATCTTCCACTGCCATCCTAGGCCATAGCAGAGAGCTGGATGGGAAGTGGAGCAGCCGGGACTGGAACCAGTGCCCATATGGGATGCTGACAATGCAAGCGGTGGCTTTACCAGCTATACCACAGTGCTGGCCCCTCTTTCCTTACTTTCAAGTCCCCCATCGCAGTTACCAGTGTTGTCAACCTGGTTTGAGGGGTTGGTGCTATGAACTTTGCATAGGGACATACTTAGAAAGTCTGAGCCGATAGAACAGAACAGGAGATAGATTTGTGGTCTGTGCTCGGAGGTGATAATTGATTCACTGAAAGTTTAATATTCGATAAAGTGATGCAACACATAGTGTTTCCCAAAGATGATCTCCGGTAACAAACACATAAAGTGTGTCTCTTTTGAAGTTTGTGGACATAGAAAGCAATAAGGGGAAATAGTCAAAAGCTCCACCACATCACTGAGGTCCCGACTGGGTCCTCTACATGCTATCCTCTAATTCTTTTCTCAGTATTAAGAAAGTACTCATAGCTATGCTCTTCCAGTCCTTTGCTTGGAAAAGTATGTCTTATGACAGGATTTTAAAAAATTCATTCATTTATTCGAGAGGCAGAGTTACCGTCATAGAGAGAGAAACAGGGAGAAAGATCTTCCATCCACTGGTTCAAACAAAAAAATAAGATAATTTTGTTTGGCTGCCCAGATAGCTGCGACAGCTGGGACTGGCTAAAGTCAGGAGCCAAGAGCTTCATCTGATTGCCCACATGGGTGGAAGGGGCTTAAACATTTAAGCTGTATCCCGCTGCTTTTCCGAGGCCATTAGCAGGGAGCTGGATCAGAAGTCGAGCAGCTGTGATATGAACCAGCACCCATATAGAATGCCAGTGTTGCAGGAAATGGCTTAACATTTTATGCCACAGTGCTAGCCCAAACCCAGGATTTTTATCATATGTAGTTTGTTGAAGAAAATGATAGATGTACCATGAAATTATTCCCTTTTATATCATCCAGGAACTGTTTAGTAAATCATTGTTGTAGTTCCTACAATGATACAGTAGCCTCAAAGTTTTTTAACATTCTCTCAGGTTGTGTCTAAGTAATATGTAGCTCAAAAGACTGACACACAGTCTCTATTTTTATCATTGACTCAGAATTATGCAGGTATCCTTGAAGGGGGAGTGTTTCTACAGTTGCAGCCAAAGCCAGAACCAAAGCAGGAAGGAGTAACTCAATGGCTCCCATGAAAATGAATATTTCATGGAGGCTGTGCAACTAGTGGGGCCAGTATCTTCGTACTCTCATTGCTCAATGAATTAATTGAATGACAGGTTGATTTGTAGTAACTCTAGAAGGCATAGGTAGGACCAATGTAAGAATGGATATTTTGTCAATCAAAATTGTCCAGGCCTGGAATAGTCCGTCTCAGAAATAGTTTTGCAGGAAAATAGGAAGCCCAGAATACTGCTAAGAGTGTTTTACGTTATACAGAAGAGTGAGGACAATTACTATGAAAGCCATCTTCAGCTCCACAGTCAAGTTCACAGTTCTATGATGCAATATATCGTACAGAACCAGAGAAAGCAGGACACACAATGTAATCTGCAACATTATAGGGATGCCTTTTCTTTAGTCTTTTTTGCCCCTCCTCGTACTCTGATGTTGTATGGGCAGAAGGAAGAACAGAAAGCAAGAGTGGAAAGGCGTCAGCCTGGACCTCATTTGGAGGCCATCCCCTTTGGCTGGTGATGCAGGTTTACTGCTGATGCTGCTTCTGAGAACTTAGAACTCTTCTCATAACTTGGAGCCTAATACACTCCTTCTCCTCTCATGTCTTTTCACTGCTAGCCCCCACCAGCACCCTGCTGCTTTCCTGAGTTTAATTTGCTTTGTGACTATTTAGCAGGAAGACAGAAGAGTAAAGGTCACATTTAAAAGCCACGGCATGTTTTGCCTTATTGGTGTTTTGCCTAGACCACGTCTGACATACGGTTTTTATTATGCAAGTAATAGGCTCTTGGACAGTATCAGAAGGGCTTCTGAGCTTTAGTTAATCAAACTGGAGGAAAAAAAGAAATTGAATCAAAGAAACTTATGAGTTTGCACCATTCTATTTTATTGTATTATGACACACAGTAATTGTGTGCTCAGGTTTATTGTTATTTTCCTCAGTGCTTATAGAATTACTGATATATTTACAACCAAACAGAATTTATTCTGTAATTGGCACTGCAGCTCACAGAATGTTTATTTAACCTTAACTCAGTTGAGTTGTTTATACTATGAGTTCAATTTAATTTTTGAAAAAAAAGTTTCTTATTTATAAAAGTTGAGCTTGGAGCATTCTGATGTTTCCTTTACCCTCCACTGTGCAAAGAGAACAAAAAGCCAGTGTCTCGTGTTTAACTCCAAAGAAGCTAAACTGCTTCCTTAAGTGGGTTACTTCTTAAAATTGAAAATGGCAACCAGATGTTTACTGAAATCCCTTGCATTCCTCCTTGAAGCCTAGCTTCTTTCTAATTGTTTGATCTTTTTAAGTTTCATAGAAACCAGATTCTGTACTTGAATTTTACAAAGCTGGGAAATGTTTAATATAACTTTGAAGATACGTTTTTGAACTATTTTGTTAAATGTATTTTCTTCTACTTGTGTTTTTGAAAGAGGATACAGCATTTAAATTTTAATGAGTTATTTATTTCAAGTCATTGTTTTTTCATATATCTTTCACAGGGAAAAGACTGTTTCTTAATTTAAAAAAATAAGATAATTTTGTTTGGTTTTTGCCACAGGCTGAACTGCGCTTTGAAGAGCAGATTTACTCTGTAAAAATAAGTAATATCCATATTATATTTAGAGTAGGGAGAGAAAAGTAAACTATTTACCTTCATATGAGGCCTTTCAAGGGACAGTTTTGTGGATTAAGCAAAAAGAGGTGTACGGACTCCAGATGTAGTGTTTACTATGCTGGCGCATTATCAGATTTAGCTGCTTGAAATATTTTTGACATTTTTCTCAGCTCAGGAGGAGTTGGGGAACATTTAACCGTATTTCCAAGATGACCTTTTACTTAGTTTAGTCTTTGTGTCACTTTTACTTCTACTGTCAATATTATAAAAGTTGTTGAGACTTCCAAATCATTCCATTTTTAGATGTGACTTTTCCCAAGCTAATTACTGATTTTCCTTGGATATTCTCTGTGATCTTTCATCATCTGTTTTGCTCAAATCACTTTCCCCTAACAGCATCTCTTTGTGGATGTTCAAGCTACAGTTTGAGAAACAAAGACTTAAGATAAAATGGACGTTTTTTCCTTAAGAATCTCTCTCTCTCTTGAACTCTCTAATGTCTGACTATCACCTCCCCACCCACCTCCTAAAACTGCCCTTTCAAAATTTACCAAGAAACTACTATTTGTTAGGAAATCCCGTCATGGTGTTTACAGTTGCATTATTCTTGGTGCAAGAGTAGATTTGAGCATGAGTAGAATGTTAATGTTTCCTAAGAGTTACGTAATTTTTACAAACTTATCAAGGGGCAGTGATGTGAATTCACAGAGGTGATTTCTCAACTCCCCTGTCTTACTCCCCTGTAGCCATGTTTTGCAAATGTGGTGGATGCATGGCCAGCAGCATGAACGTTTGTCCCTGCACTGAGTAGGGCTCGGCATACAAACCCTTTCCTCTCTTCCTTAATGCTGCCTTACCCTGCTGTTTCTAGTTTTCCAACTCCTCTTTTTTTGTGTTCTTTGTCCCCAGTAATCTCTTTTTCCCCTCCCTCTCTCCCTCTCTCTCTCTCTCTCTCTCGCTCTCGCTCTCGCTCTCTCTCTTTTTTGACAGGCGGAGTGGACAGTGAGAGAGACAGAGAGAAAGGTCTTCCTTTTCCATTGGTTCACCCCCTAATGGCCGCTGATCTGAAGCCAGAAGCCAGGTGCTTCCTTTTGGTCTCCCATGTGTGTGCAGGGCCCAAGCACTTGGGCCATCCTCCACTGCACTCCCTGGCCACAGCAGAGAGCTGGACAGGAACAGGGGCAACCAGGACAGAATCCGGCACCCCGACCAGGACTAGAACCCGATGTGCTGGCGCCGCAAGGCGGAGGATTAGCATATTGAGCCGCGGCGCTGGCCTCTTCCTCCTCTCTTGATCCTCCATCAAGACATTTTCCTCCACTAAAAATTCAGTAACTCCTAATATATGAACTATATATAAATAACTACATATAACTATATGTGTATATATAACTATATAACAACTATATAACTATTAACTATATAACTATATATATATATATAAAACTCCTAAA
Source organism: Sylvilagus floridanus (assembly GCA_949820135.1). Taxonomy (NCBI): domain Eukaryota; kingdom Metazoa; phylum Chordata; class Mammalia; order Lagomorpha; family Leporidae; genus Sylvilagus; species Sylvilagus floridanus. The sequence continues at coordinate 26,519,990 of OX463236.1, read as the reverse complement.
TAGTGTCAAACTCTCAGTCCCCCATAGGCAGAATTTTGAAAAGCAAGATTTTCTGGTGACCTGAGAGATATTGTCATGTGTGTGTCCCATTGCCTCACTATGCATGACATGTTGCTGATCCCCCCACTCCAGCAATGCTGACCTTGCTTGATGTGCCTCTGTTGCTTGCTCACACTCCTTCGACCTCATGGGCTCTCAGGCTCCCTGACAGATCCTCTGTGTCTGTCCGTCATGACACACACCTGTCCACATGCCCATAGCATGTGCCTCTGCCCTGCCAGGCCTCCAGCTTCCTTACAGTTCCTTTTCCTTTCTCCTGTGCCATCTCAGTAGCTGCTAAATAATCCTCTATCATTCCTGAGAAACAGAACACAGAAGAAGGGGCTTCCAAAACTTGGTGGAAATGCACATCAGTTCATAATTCCATTTTTTCCCCGAAAGCGTTCTGAAGGCCCCTTGTATTTCTTGGTCCAGCATTCAGCATTGCCCCCGCTGTGGTGTCACATCCTTCCACGTCCCTGCTGGCACCATGGTTCTCAGGCCTGCTCACACACTTCAATTACTTAAGGAACTGAAAAAATTTAAATTCCAATGCATAGGCCCCACTGCAGAAAATGAAACCAGAATTTTAAAAATATTTATTTATTCATTTGAGGCTGAAGGTAGATATGAGCATGATCATTGTTAAAAATACCTTCCCAGGTGGTAGTAGCTGGTGCCCCTGGAAGAGGACTGCAGTCACTGGGCTCCTCACTTTCTCTAGCTGTGTTTCAGAGCTTTCCACCTTGCATTGCCACTGAGGATTTTGTTCCCTAGAGTCCCCTCCTTCCTGCCATTTCTTAAAGTCCAAGTGAATATATCAATTCCCCTGTGTATGCCCCCTCAAACTAGAAATGGTTTACGAATTCTGTGAAATCCCGTCACACATTATTCATGGATTTTGGATGCCTAGTGTGTGTGTGTGTGTGTGTGTGTGTGTGTGTGTTTGTATGTGTGTTTGTAATTTTTGTGTGTTCTTCTCATGGCTTCTGTATTACAAACTCAAAATCAATCAATGTTTCCTTTACCTACTTATATGCTCACAGAATGTGCCTTGCATATGCCAATGAAATACATAAACAATTGAAAAAATAAACTTACAAATACACTAATAAAATAGCTGAAGTTTCTTTCAGATGTTCAAGCACAATTGTCTTCTTTGGTGTTTGGGGAAAATTAATGATCATAAGAGGAAACAGTTGTATAGCAGAACAAAAGGGAGCTTGGGTCTGAACACAATCAACTGCAGAATGGAGTTTACAAGTCCCTGACACTTGAGGAGGTTCTCTGTAACCTTCCTCCCATCTGCCCAGGGAGTGATGTCTGCATTTTCAAAGAAATAATGGTGGAATTTGAACTAGTGGTTGGGATACCATTTAAGATGCCAATCTCCCTTGTTTGAGTGTGTGGGTTCAATTGTGAGATTCTGAATCCAGCTTCCTGCTAATGCACACCCTGAAAGGTGATGATTCAAGTGCTTGGTTCCCTGCTACTAATATGGGAAGTCTGGATTGAGTTCCTGAATCTTGGCTTCAGCCCTAGCCTAGCCCTGGGTGTTGTGGGCATTTTGGAAGTAAATCAATAGGTAGAGGATCCCTGTTGCTTTCTGCCTTTGAGAGAGTAATTCCACCAACAAATTAAAAATAACATTTTAATAGTAACAACTTGTTTCAGCTCTTTGTAGAAAGAAAAATGTGACAGTCATGTGTGAACCTCATCATTTATACAACAAAATGTTCCATTTAAAGTGGAGAACTCTTGGAATTTGAAAAATCTTGTTGAGCATTCCACCTCCTTATCTGAGTGACCAAGCAAATGATTAAGGGATATGGAAAGCAGAGAGGTCTCTGAAGCCTGGGAGGGGGCTGGATATCTCATGACTAGCTTTATATTCTGTAATAAAAATAAGGCTAAGGGAGACTCTGGTAGGAATTCTTGCTAATGAACTTACTTTGGTGACGCTCCACCACATTATCTGCTGGTTTACTAGGATGGTTTTTCTCAAACCTGGCATACACTGAAATGTCTGTAAGGCTTGCTAAGTCACAAATTGTTGGGTTGCACTCACAGTTAATCTGATTCAATAAGAATGGGGAGACAGGTTAAGAATTTGTATTTCTTTTCTCTTTATTTAAAGATTTATTTTTTTGAAAGACAGAGTTAGAGACAAGTAGAGGCAGAGAGAGAGAGAGAGAGAGAGAGAGAAAGAGAGATCCTCCATCCACTGGTTCATTCCTCAAATGACTGCAGTGGCCAGGGCTGGACTAAGTCTAAGCCAGGAGTCAAGAACTTCATGCAGGTCTCCCGTGTGGGTGCAGGGACCCAAGGACATGGGCCGTCTTCTGCTGCTTAATCCTCTATGCCACAACGCCAGTCTCAAGAATTTGGATTTCTAGCAAGTTTCCCAGAGATGCTAATGTGCTGGCCCCGGGACCATCTGCTGAGAATCACTGTGCTGGTGGGCACTTTGTTGTTGTGGCTCTTCAACTTGTCTTCTAAAAGCACAAAGAAGTTCCGACCATGTGCTATTTAAGTAGTTAGTGGAAAAACAACTCCCCCTTTGCCTCAGCAGGATCCCGACTCAGCCTGTCACACTGGTGAAAGGCTCTACTACTACATTTATATAGATGCTAAATCCTTTAATATTATCAGATGATTTGTAAAGCTTTGGTGTATGTTAGCTTAATTCTTACAGTCAAAGCCAAAACATATCATTTGAAAATGATATCAACAGGCAGTTAAATTTCAACTCTTTTTGAATATATTGGACTTGCTGGAATGTAGTAGGATAAAGGCAAAAAATATGGACCCATTATTAATCTCTAATGACAATCATGGGCTCCCCAGGCGGGCCCTGTAGCATAGAAGGTAGAGCCCTTATGGGTGCTGATTCATGTTCTGGCTGCCCCACTTCCAATCCAGCTCCCTGCTAATGGCCTGGGAGAAACATGGAAAACAGCAAAAGTGCTTAGGCCACTACCACCCACGTGGGAGAAGCTCCTGGCTTCTGCCTGGCTCAACCCTTGCTGTTATGGCCACTTGTGGGAGTGAACCAGCAAACAGATCTCTCTGCCTCTGCCTCTGCCTAATTCTGCGCCTCTCTCTCTCTCTCTCTCTCTCTCTCCCCCTCCCTCTCCCTCTCCTTCTCTCTCCATATATATATACATACATATATATATATATATATATATCTTCATCTCTCTGTAACTCTGACTTTCATATAAATAAATAAATAGTCTTAAAAAGAAAAGATCATGGTCCTCAAAGACCAGCAAAAGAAGAACATCAGCACAGGGTGCATTGTCCATGTGAGACCATGACTAAGGTACTTAATTTCTCATGACTAAGATACTTGCGTTATTGTAAATAATGCAATAGCAGCATTAGTGTGGGTAAGTCTTTGTCCATGTTCCTAATTAAGTTTTGCATCCATCTCTCTAATTAAAATTGCTGGAATGCAGAGTAAGAATAATTTTTAAATCTCTTCTTTCATGTTGTAAACATTTTACCTGAAAAGGCTAAAACAATTGGCTTCAGCCACACAAGAAATTTTCCATCTCATTAAAGTTCACCTATATCAAAAAGCTCATTTTAATAAATGAGGCTGTTTGAAGATTGAGAATTTGACCTATTACTCTATGGAAATACAATTGAAAAACCCAAATTCGCAGTTGTAGTATCAAATCGACAAAGGTTCTTCCGGAAAACTGATACTTGCATCCTAGTAGGGATGCTGGGACTGCCAGAACAGTAATCTGAGGGCTCATTCAGAGAGCCAACGTATCAGGAAAAACGAGTGCTGGCGCTTTTATTAGTTTGTTTACTGAAATATTTATGTCCATTATTTGTCTATCTTCAGGAGAAATAGCATATTAAATTTTATCAGCAAGATCTGATTTTGTGGGGTGCTTGAAGTCTTTAATTCATAACTGTGCACAGCATGATTATAGCATGATGAGACAGTCCTGTTTCTTGTTTTATGGAAAGAAATCCTTTTACCTTGTCACATTGAGTACTTTTAAGGCACTCTATCTTACCTCAAAGACATTTTGAATTTTAAGAGGATCGAGATCCAGGTTACTTTTGTATACATTTTCATTTCTTCATAACATTTTATTGGAGTTTTGCAGGGCTTTGAAAGATTTACAGTGTATGAAAAGACAATGTCTGCTTTTCCATAGAGACCATTTTCTTACCAGGATGCATATTCTAACTTCATTTTTAGAAAATGGTTCTCTTGTTTCTAAGGATGTTACATATTTATTGGTGGAACACTCAAACAAATGTTGAGAAATACAAAGATGAAAGTGAAAATTACTCCAGATTCTACCACCCAGAGCAACATGGTTAACAGTTTTGTGTATGTTTCTGGGCAGCACACCCACCCACCCATCTACACACCCACACATACTTAGCACATTCACATGTACATGTGCACACATACTCACACATACATATCCACACACACATACCTTTATTTCCTGCTCTTTGGCCTCCTACCTGTTTATAACCACAATATGATAAAAGTCTTGCCATATGAACATAGTGGTTAAACATTTTAATACATTTCCTAATCAACAAATTTCAGACAGCTTTTATGGAGTAGCAACTCCATCAAGATCCAACAGGGTTGAGTAGAGTATGGCCACACTAACTTAAGCTGCTCTGGGATGTGGAAAGAACAAAGGACGCTCTGCATTTCCAGGGGTCTGACTGATGGGAATTTTGAGTGAATAAGTGAAGTAAAAAACAAAGCAAAAACAATGAAGACCCTATGAGACAAGAGGAGAGAAGGCAGAGACAGCTGCAAGTCAGCCATGTGGCACAGCCAGTTGCAGGCTGTGGGCTGCCATCTTAACATGCCAAGGTAGGAATGAATTGCATCATGCCCCACCACTTGCCGTTTTAGCTCAGAGGGCATTCCACAGTCACTCATTGACTTATACTTCAGCGTGGAGAGCAGACTGGGGTCTGAGCAACTCTGGGCTTGGAGCAGGGAAGCTGACTTGCTCCCTTCCCCTCTCCACCCCTGCAGAGTTCCATACTCGGCTGTGCATAATTGGGCTGTGGGCCTCTGTTCTCCTACCACCATCATACTCAGTCAGGGCAATGTTTGGGGCAAAGGACAGATCCCCTTTATCCTGCAACTATGGGAGTTTGGAGGCATTATCCCCAGAGCTATGCTTACACACTCTACATCAGCAAAGGGGATTCACCTTATCTTCTAGGGGCTAAAACTAGAAGCAGCTCATAAAGTATCTGTTCCCACCCTGGGAGATCTGGGTAATCACCCCGCTATACCCTGCAACACCAGGACTATAACAATTCATTCTACATTTCTCAGGACCACTGGAATCCACGCTGTGGACAGAGGGAAACCTACTTGCATTCCACCTCTCTACACTCATATCCTCCAGAGTAAAATCTCCTGTATACTTTGTAGTTACCTTGTAAGAATGGAACAGGGTCTAGTTCACATTCCGTATTTTTAGGACTAGAGATGTTGGTATTATAAGTCACAGCACCAGTTGGACTCACTCTTCTAATAGGACCTGAGGAAGGATCCATTAACAGTCCTAGAGCCAGAGCAATTGGTGCCACAAGTCCTGGAATCACTCAGGCTTGATGGGGGCAGCCATCCTTGATCCCCTCAGCACCAAGAACATGGCCCTGGCTACCACATTCGCCAGAAAGACTGACACTGATCTCCCTGTGGACCAAAGATACACACCTAAGGAAACCCTTATTCATCACAAAACCATACTTCTTCTATCCCTATGAACTGGAATAGACTATGCCACTGTGTCACTTATAGACACAGCTGATATTAAGATAAAACAGATCACTCAGAGACTGCACTCCTGGGCTCACCTAGAACCAAATCCAAAGCAATAAGCCAAGTGACACATTGTATTCCAGCTAAATCATAAATTCTTTACAATAAAACCTACTCCGAAAAGAAGAAGGGAGAAAGAAACCAGATGGGCACACATCAATGTAGAGACACAGGAGTCATGAAGAAGCAAGGTAGCATGACACCTCTAAAAGAACACAACTCTCCTCCAGAATTAGATCCTGAACTGCAGGAAGTCTATGAAATGACAGATATAGAATTCAAAATAATGATTGTAAGGAAACTCAATGAGATACAAGAGAATACAGATAGACAGATTAAAGAAAAGAGGAAATCAATGACTGACATTAATCAAAATATGGTAAGGAGATAGAATTCATTAAGAGGAACCAAATAGAGGGGCTGGTGCCATGGCTCACTTGGTTAATCCTCCTCCTGCTGCGCCGGCATTCCATATGGGCACTGGGTTCTAGTCCCGGTTGCTCCTCTTCCAATCCAACTCACTGCTGTGGCCTGGGAAGGCAGTGGAAGATGGGCCAGGTGCTTAGGCCCCTGCACCCGCATGGGAGACCAGGAGGAAGCACCTAGCTCCTAGGCTTCGGATCGGCTTAGCTCCGGCCATAGCAGCCGTTTTAGGGGTGAACCAATGGACGGAAGACCTTTCTGTCTGTCTCTCTCACTGTCTAACTCTGTCTGTCAAATAAATAAATAAAAACAAAAGTTTTTTAAAAATTTATAAAAAGAAGAACCAAATAGAAATTTTAGAGATGAAATCTCTAATCAGTGAAATAAAAAATATGATTGAGAGCTTTAATAGCAGAATACACCAACTGGGAGAATTTCTGACCTCAAGGATAAGAATTTTAAAATAGTCTAATCAGACAAAAAGAAAAAGAAAATAATTTAAAGACTGAAGAAAATCTATGCAAAGTGTGAGATTCATTAATTGACCAAATGTTTGTATTAAATTTATATTATATAAAATTTATATATTCATATTATATAAAATTTATATTAAATTTATATTATATAAAATTAAATAACAGTTAAAAATTTCCCAGGCCTTGAAAGAGACATGGTTTTCCAGATAAAAGAAGCTCAAAGAACTCCAAGAAGACTTAACCAAAAAAGGTGTTCTCCAAGGCTTATTGTTATCAAACTGTCAAAAGTTAAAAACAAGGAGAGAATCCTAAAGACAGTAAGAAAAAAAAAAGTGTGAAGTTACATATAAAGGAACGCCAATTAGATTAACATCAGACTTCTTAGCAGAAACCCCATAGGCCAGAATAGGGTGAGATGATATATTCAGAGTCTTAAAAGAAAAAAAAAAAAAAAACGTTCAGCCAAGAATATTATATCCATTGAAACTATCCTTTAAAAGTGAAGGAGTAATATTTTCCAGATAAGCAAAAGTTGAGAGAATTCACCACTTCCAGGCCAGCCTTACAAGAAATTCTGAGGGGATACTTGCAGTAGAAGTAAACATCATGGAAACTCATGATACTACAAAATTCACCAACAGAGCATGTAGAATCAATAAAATAAAGGTTAGTTCTTATCTATCAATATTAATCTTGAATGTAAATGGAAGAAATTCACTAAGCAAAAGACTTAGGTTGGCTGAATGGGTAAGAAACCATGAACCCACTATATGCTGCCTACCAGAAACTCAGTTCACAAGCAAAGATACACACAGACTGAAAGTGAAGGGTTGGGAAAAGATATACCAGGCAAATGGAAACCAAAAGCAAGCAGACATAGCCATCCTCATATCAGATAAAAGAGACTTTAAATCAAAAACTGTAAAAAGAGATAAAGAAGGACATTATATTTTGATAAAAGGTTCAATTCAGCAAGAAGACATAACAATCATATATGTACCCAACATAAGACCACCCAGATATATACAGAAAACACAATAGTCTAATAAGACCTAACAAGAGGTAGACTGTACACCCCAGTCTCATCAATGGACAGATCATCCACACAAAAGTCAATAAAGCTACATCAGAGTTGAGACATACTATCGAGCAAATAGACCTAATAGACATTTATGGGGGATTTAACCCAAAAGCTACAGAAAATACATTCTTCTCATTAACACTTGAAACATTTTCAGGATAGACTGTATTAGGCTACAAATCAAGACTTAGTAAATTTAAAAAGATTGAATTCATACCATGTATCTTCTCATACCATAATGGAATAAAACTTGAAATCGACAACAGAAGAATAATAGAACAGTCATAAATACTTGGAAATTTAAAAACATGATGCTGAATAATCAATGGGTCATGGAAGAAATTAAAAAGAAAATAAAAACTTTCATGGAATAAATGCAAATGAAAACACAACATACCAAAATCTGGGATACAGCAAAAACAGTATTAAGAGAGAAATTTATAGCATTAAGTGCTTACATTAAAAAAGGTAAATTTCTCAAATTAAAGACTGAATGATAAATTTTGAAGACTTAGAAAAACAAAAACAAACCATAGCCAAAATCAGCAGTGGGCAAGAAATAATAGGGATTGGAACACAAATAAATCAAATTGAAACTAACAAAGCAACACAAAAGATCAATAAAACAGAAAGTTGGTTTTTTGAGAAGATAACTAGATAAACTTCTAGCCAGACTAACAAAGAAAAAAAGAGAAAAAATCCAAATAAATAAACCTTGAAATGAAAAAGGAGACATTACAACTGACATCACTGAAATATAAAGGGACATAAGAAACTACTATGAAGAGCAATAGGCCAATAACCTGGAAAACCTCAAAGAAATGGATAAATTACTGGATTCATATAACCTACCAAGATTAAATCAAGAAGATATAGACTATCTAAAAAGACCCATACTAAGCAACGAAATTGGAGCAAAAATCAAAAATCTTCCATCAAGGAAAGGGCTAGGACCTGATGGCGTTACTACTGAATTTTATAAAACATTCAAAGAGGAAGTAACTCCAATACTTTTAAAACTACTCCAAAAAATTGAACAGTATAGAATTCTGCCAAACTTTTTTATGAAGCCAGCATTGTTTTGATACCAAAACTAAACGAAGATATAATACAAAAAGAAAACTACAGACATGTATCCTTAGTGAACATAGATGCAGAAATTCTCAAGAAAATATTAGCAGGGGCGGCGCCATGTCTCATTTGGTTAATCCTCCGCCTGCGGCGCTGGCATCCCATTTGGGCGCCGGTTCTAGTCCCGGTTGCTCCTTTTCCAGTCCAGCTCTCTTCTGTGGCCCGGGAGGGCAGTGGAGGATGGCCCAAGTGACCAGGAGACCAGGAAGAAGCACCTGGCTTCCAGCCATAGCCGCCATTTGGGGAATGAACCAACGATTGGAAGACCTTTCTCTCTGTCTCTCTCTCTCACTCTCTGTATCTCAATAGATACAGAGAGAGCATTTGATAAGATTCAGTACCCCTTCATGATAAAAACCCTGCACAAATTAGGTATAGAAGAAACATTTCTTAAAATTATAAAGTTTAAAAATCATAAACCAACAGCCAGTATCATACTGAGTGGGGAAAAACTGAAAGCATTTCCCCTTGGATCTAGAACAAGATAAGGATATTCACTTCCACCACTCTTTTCTTTTCAATATTATACTAGAAGTCTTATATTCAACACTATACTAACAGTTTTAATGAGAGTGATTAGGGAGGGAAAAGAAATAAGAGGCATCAGATTGGAGAAGAGGAAATCAAATTATTCTTGTTTGCAGAGGACATGATGCTGTACATGGGAAAATGTAACCACTCCACCAAAAAGCTCTTAGGATTGCTAAGCCATTTCTGTAAAGTTGCAGGTTACAAAATAAACATACAAAAATCAGTAGCTTTTTTGTATGCTTTTTTTCTCATAGAAAGAGAAACTAAGAAAGAAATCCCATTCTCAATAGTCAAATATTTAGGAATAAATTTAACCAAAGAAGTGAAAGATCTCTACAATTAAAATTATAAAACATTGATGAAAGAAACCATCAAGGACACAAAAAATGGGAAGCTACTCCTTGCTCATGGATTGGAAGCATCAATATAATCAAAATGTCTATGCTACCTGAAGCAATTTACAGATTCAATACAACCCCTATAAAAATACCAATGGCATTCTTTACAGAGTTAGAAAAAAAAATCCTAAAATAAACAAGCTGGAGGCATCACAATATGTGATTTCAAAGCATACCACAAAACTATGGTATTAAAACAGCTTGTTATTGGCATAAAAACTGATACACAGATCAATGAAAGAGAATAGAAAGCCCAGAAATTAATCATGTACATACAATCAACTGATTTCTGACAAAAATGTTCAGACTATAAAATGGAATAAGGATAATGTCTTCAAAAATAGTGCTGGTAAAACTGGATGTAAATATGTAGAAAAATGAAATTAGATTCATATTTCTCACCATCCATATATAAAAATCAATTCAAGATGGATCAAAGATCTAAATTATGCCTATATGTAAGACCTGAAACTATAAAGTCACTGGAAGAAAGCATGGGGGAAACATTCCAAGACCCTGGTGTAGGGGATTACTTCTTGGACAAGACCCTCAAAGCACAGGCAATAAAAGCAAAACTAAACAAATTGGCTATATCAAACTCAGAAGCTTTTGCTCAGCAAAGGAAAGGATCAATCAAATGAAAAGACATCTAACAGAATGGGAAAAATATTTGCAAACTACCTATCTGACAAAGGATTAATATCCCAAATATATCAACAAATTGAAAAACTCAATAACAAAAAGACAACCAATCCAGTTGATAAATGGACAAAATACTTCAATAGTTCTCAAATTAAGAAATACAAATGGCCAACAAATACATGAAAAAATGTTCAGCATCACTAGCCATCAGGGTAAATGCAAATCTAAATCACAATGAGATATCCTGTCACCTCTGTCAGAATGGCTAAAATCCAAAACACTTACACACATGTAACACTTACATACATGGTGGAAATGTAAATTAGTGCAGCCACAATGGAGAACAGTGTGAAGATTTCCTAAAAAGCTAGAAATAGACTTGCTATATGATCCAGCAATCCCACCACTGGATATATACCCAAAAGACTTGAACACAATGAATCAAAGAAATACCAGCACCATCATGTTTATAGTCGCACTGTTCACAGTAGCCAAAATTTGGAACCAACCAAGGTTCCTATCATCAGATGAATGTATAAAGAAAACATGGTGTATATACACAATGCAATATTATTCTGCTATAAAAAAGAATGCATTTCTACCAGTTCCTGCAAAATGGATGCAACTGCAGTGAAATAAGCCAGACAGACCAACAAAGACAAATACTACATGTTCTCCCTTATATGTGGGAGCTAAAATTTAAAAAACAAACAGCAAAGAAATTGGAAAAGAAAGAAATGTCTGTGTGTATCAGTACTGATGCAAATATAGTATTGTAAAACTTTGTTTTATAACTGTCAAACCAATGGTTCAGAATGTTACACTACTATAGTTTTAATGATCTGTGATTACTTTACAATTTATGGCTAAAATGATCATTTCCCATTCAATTATTGTTTGTAGCTGTTGTCTCTTTACCTACTAAACTATGATCTTTTTTATTTCTTACTTGTTATACTTCCTAATTGGTGAAATATTAAGCCTGTTTACTGTAATGTAATTCTAAAATATGTTATCTCAAAAACCAAAAAAAAAAAAATGGAGAGACAGTAGGAAAGAGAGAGGGAGGGAGGAAGAAGGGATTATAATTATTTTCTTAGAACTGTGTCTACAAACCACATTGATTTGTTAAAAACTAGTTAAAAAATAAAAATTGTGCTAGGCATTTCATTGTATTAACTCTAATTCACACTTCTGGTAGCTATTTCTATTTCACAGACAAGAGACTGAGGTGTAATCCCTCCTCAGTATTTTACTTTTTTATTTTAATAATGATTTATTTGAAAGGTAGAGATAGATGGGGGACGGAGAGATCTTCCATCTGCTGGTTCAACTCCCCAAAATGTTGCAATAGCCAGTTGTGAGTGGGGTCAAATCCAGGAGCCAGGAAATCCATTCTGTTGTCTTAGATGAGGGATGGAGGCCCAGGCGTGTAGGCTTTCTTACTGCCTCTCCAGGCTCATTACAAAGAAGCTGGATTGGAAGCAAAGCAGCTGGAACTCAATATGGGACACTGCTTGGAGATTTGACTACTAATATAGGATTATTGAGTCAGTGGGTAAAAATATTAAAGCTATAATGCTCCCTGCTAAATTTTACTACTAGAACTTGTTTCCCATGTTTACTTCTGTCAACAATGGTGTTCCAATTATCTTCAGTATTAGATGTCACCATATATAAAAAATCTGGTAATCTTAAAAATGACAATTTCTATTTTCAAGAAAAAATATTCACTTATCAATCTGAATATTTTCTTACACCTAATGCTGTTTTTTAAAACAAATTTTATTTGTAAAATATTTTTATACTAAATATATAAACAACAAGTTCATAGAAAAACAAAATAATGAAATAAAGAATAAGATATGCTAAAACTCACAAAAAGTTTGGGAAAGAAAATTTATTTTTTTTCCCAAAGAAGCCTTTTATTTAATGAGTACAAATTTCCTAAGTTCAACTTTAGGAATATAGTGATTCTTCCCACCATATTCACCCTCCACTCTCCCTCCTCCTCCTCCTTCCTCTCCCATTCCAAGTTCCATTCTCCATTAAGATTCATTTTCAATTAACTTTATACACAGAAGAACAACTCTGTAATAAATAAAGATTTCAACAATTTGCACACACACACACACACAAACTGTTTGAGAACAAATTTTACAGTTAGCTCTCATAATTTAACTCATTGAGGATAGAAGTCCTACATGGGAAGTAGGTGCACAGTGACTCCTGTTGTTAATTTAACAATTAATGCTCTTATGTATGATGTCAGTGATCACCTGAGGCTCTTGATGTAAGCTGCCAAGGCTATGGACACCTTTTGAATCTGCAGTCTCTGTCAGTATTTATAGACAGGGCCATAAGCAATGTGGAAGTTTTCGCCTCCCTTCAGAGAAAAGTACACGCTTCTATGATGGCCACTTCTTTCCACTAGAATTTCTCACAGAGATACTTCATGTAGGCCATTTTTTTGCCAAATGTCTTGGCTTTCCATGCCTGAAATGCTCTCATGGTCTTTTCAGCCAGACCAGAAAGCTTTTAGGGGCTGATTCTGAGCTCAGAGTGCTGTTTAAAGCAATTGTTATTCTATGAGTCTGCTGTGTGGACTGCTTCCCATGTCTCTTTTTAAATTCTATTTTTATTACCAGACATTTGATCTTATTTATATGACCCCCCCCCCTTTTTTTTTTGACAGGCAGAGTGGACAGAGAGAGAGAGAGACAGAGAGAAAGGTCTTCCTTTGCCGTTGGTTCACCCTCCAATGGCCGCCGAGGCTGGCGCGCTGATCCGAAGGCAGAAGCCAGGTGCTTCTCCTGGTCTCCCATGGGGTGCAGGGCCCAAGCACCTGGGCCATCCTCCACTGCACTCCCGGGCCACAGCAGAGAGCTGGCCTGGAAGAGGGGCAACCGGGACAGAATCCTGTGTCCCGACCGGGACTAGAACCCGGTGTGCCAGTGCTGCAAGGTGGAGGATTAGCCTATTGAGCTGCAGCGCCGGTTTATATGATCCCTTTAACTTAATCCTGTCTATATGATCACTTTAACACTTAATATAGTCACTTCAACACTTAAGATGGTATTTGTACCACCCAATTTAATGGGATTTGGGGCCCCATGGCAAGTTTTTAAACTGTACCTGGGAAAGACAATTTAAAGTGTATCATCACTTCACATTCACGATATTGGCAAAACTCCAAATTGGTGACATCACGTATTGCTAGTAGGATTCTGAGAAAGGGAATTCATATACACTGCTTGTAGATATGCAAAATATAACATCCTTTTTAAGGAAAGAAATCTGAATATCTTTAAGACTTAAAATACTTTTAATTATAAATCCAATGATCCTATTCTTGGAAACTAACCTGATAGAAGGTAAAGCATCAAAACATGATGAAATGTATGCATACACGTTAAAATTAGAAATGGTATTGTTAATGATGATTTTTAAAAAAGGACAAGCAATAAGGGAAATGGGATTATCCACAAATTTTTATAGTAAATAAATAGAAAAGCAGCAAATTATGTTCTCAGCATCCTTGGAAAGGTATAAAATTAATGTTATGAGAGTAGATGAAACCATGACATAGCAGAATTCTATTAAAATATACGGGATAACATATGCTTGATACATAGAGACAGTAAATTTTAATACTGCTTGGCTTAGTTTCAGATTGACCTAAATATTTTTGTCTCTAAGATGACAAGACTTATTAGCCTTTGGAGACACTTGGGGCACACCCTTGGCTTCTGGGAACAGGGCCAGTTTTAGAAAAATTGTGAAGTGGATGAAGCTTATCTTGGGCGATAACGGGTGCTGGCCAGGCTGCACCTACCACTTGGGGCTTGTTGCTACTCACTCAGGAAGACACACCTTCTTCCACCACATTTCAGGGCTCCAGATGCCATATAGTCCAGCAAATGTACTTGTGGTGCCAACAGAGAAAACTGCTGAGCATGTCTAGGTCATGTGTGTTCAATTTAACTGAGATCTCCTGGGCATAAGGTCTTCTCCTTCCCTCAGACTGAAGCCACCTCTGAGTGTTGAGTTAATCTGTCTTTTGCCTACTGAAGAAATGTGAGCAGGTGGAGCTGTTACGAGGGAATATTATTTCCTGTGTCTTCTAAATTACACTTAACAACACTCAGAAACCTTAAATAACGGGCTGGCAAGACATATGGAAGGTGTCACATTTTATATATTGAAAGTTCATCACTTAGATCTGGAATTTTTTTCTGCCTGTGTATATCAACCACCCATCTAGTCATTAGCACATGTTTATGTAAAGCTTATTAAGTACTAGGCAGTGTTCTAAGCTCTTTACAAACAAGAACTCATTTAATCTTTATAACATCCTCCAAATGCTGGTATTATTATTAGTACTGGGAGGTTTGAGTTTTATGCCTCACATCTGCTTTTTAGAATGTCCTTGAACAAGCTCATTATATTATCTATGCTTTTTTTTCAAAATGGAAGATAAGACTTGGCTCATAAATATCTCACAAGAATGTTATAATTGGGTTAAGTGAATCTCCAAAGACTGTTGAAAATAATGCTTATGATTAAGAGATATGTAATCCTAAAATATTTGTGGCATTACGTAACAAGACATCAAGATACAGTTGATTCTTTCTCTCATACTAGTGAATTGTATTTTCTCAAGCTTTAATTCTCATCTGTGCTGAGTTCATATGGAATTATTCTTGAATAATTTAGAAATCAGTGGTTCCCTCCTCCTCCCTTTCCAATTACTCCCAGTCTCTAGTGCATTATTATACAATGTTAAGCCAGATGTGACTAGATTTTGTTCATTGCATTTTAAAACAATCATGCAAAATAACATTTAATACAATAGGAAGAAGGAATAATATTTGATTAAATGAAGTGTCACAATGCTGATTATATACTAAAACTTCCTTTGCCATTCTGTGGAATTTGGTGTCTGGAGTGTCACCCAGTTTAAAGCATCAACTTCATAACAAGTATTACGAGTATACTGCTAGTGCCAGGCATCAGGGCATGTTCTCATCAGCAGTAAACCCTCAACTCTTACTCAACACTTGATTATTAACTAAGAATTCTATAGGACACTAAAACTGGTGTGCTTAGGGGAGAGAGCATTTTGAAGGTGAGTGAACCCTTTCAAAGAACTGCTGGGTAGAGCTGTATAATAATGTATCATTCTAACTTATATTTGCTTACAACCACTGGGGGATCTTATCTGCAAATTCTGATTTGGTATGTTCTAAGTTGGGGCCTGAAACTCTTCATTTCTACCATTTTCAGGTGAGGGCAATGTGGGACCAGAGATCTTTTTTTTTTTTTTTTAGCAGCAAGACTGGATATATTTAATTGTAATATCAGATGCAATATAAGCAGCCTGAGGAGCAGAAATAGATACTTTGAAGGAACATAAAAGAAGTGGCCAATTCTGAATGAGCAGAACTGCAAGGTGTCACAAGGAGAATATTTGGTGTTAAGAGGAATTTCATAAGCAGTGTTGGAGAGAAGAGCATTGGGCAGCAGGAGCTGAATGTTAGACTGAAACTTCTTGGAGTTCAGGGCCCAACAAAGGGCAGGTATGACTGTGGAAGGGAGGGGACTGCTTGGAGGGAATGGGGAAGAGATTAGTTGGGTCAGCTGGGTGGGGGAATGGTTGTTTTGCTAAGCAATTTGATCTGTATGGTTTGGTCAATGATAAGATCTGTTTTTTAGTATAATAACTCTGGTTTAGAGAGGAAAAGAGCTTAGAGAAGGAAACTGCTTAGAAGACTGGAGGCTAGTTAGGAGAGTTGGCAGAGATGATGAGATCTGAGATTCAGACAATGGGAAAAGATTCAGAAGAGTGAAGAAACTGTTCAGAAGTTTAAATTTCGAATGGGTGTTTTTAAAATCAATGGGAAGTAGGAATGAGAGGGGAATACAAGTTGAAGGTGACTTTATGCTTTTAGGGAGAGAGTGGCTATACCTGTGATGATAGGGAACATGGAAAGAGGGGCAGAATTTTTGACAGGAGATGATGGGCTCAGATTTGTACTTGTTCAGCAGAGGATCTGTTCTAGAATGTAACGGGACATGTGACCTGCAACATGGAGAGATGAAGAAATGTAAATTTCAGAGTCAATGGCAGAGAATAGCTAAAGCAATGGATGTAAATGAAACTATCAAAGGAGTTGAATTTAGTAGAAATATTAATAAATGTAATGCAAGCAAGGAGATTTGTGGGACTGTATTCATTAAGAAGGGACTAAATTCCAAGTGTGATCTATTTTTCAGTCTTCTATATTTTAAATGCCATTGGAAGATTCATTTGCGGAGGGATGCATCTTGCATGAAATTACTTTCATTTTCTGCATTGTAGTGCTGGTTTGTTTTGTGATGTGGCATTCTTAATATAAAATACATGGCGAGATGCATAATTAGAATGTGAGGGTTTGATTGGGGCAAGGTGGCGGAATAGGAAGGGAGCACACCGATAGTCTGGGGAGAGACAGTTTAATAAAAGTGGAGATACTGCAGGTTCAAGGAAGAGTAGGGGAAGATACAGCAGAGAAAACCCTTCCGGAACTGGAGATTCACAGTGGACCTGCGTGGAGAGCGTGGGAGCCCGCAGTTTGGGACACCAGCAGCAGATTCAACACACCAGCGCTAATAGCCCGAAATACCAGCAGGGAAGCGGAAAAGGGAGCCTAGAGCGAACAAGGCTTGAAACCCTGCGGGGAAAAGTTCACCAGGCTAACTAGAAGAGAGAGAGGGAAAAAAAAAACGTGACCCATACAGACACGAACTTCTGTCTCTCCACTCACCTCTCAAAGGTGAGCAAGACAAAGAGCAGGCACCATTTTGGAATACGTCATAAGCAGGGCGACCCCGGGTTGGCACCGGCCCCAAGCCTAGCAGAAAAACCTGACTCTGGGTGGGAAGGGTGAAATAACAGGAGATTAGAACCTAATGAATGTGTGGTGCTAATGAACTGAGACTGTGAAAAAAGAGACAGTGGGGGAGAGAACTCACGGAAATCACGAATTCATGTGAGTACTCTCCAGCGACGCTACAGTTCAGTAGCCTTGGCAGCCCAGTGGGAGACTACAGGTGAATCTGAGCCCACACAAAGGGCCGCAAAGATTCCCTCTCTGGTCCTTGGGAAAGAGCTTCCGATCTCTGGCTCCTGTGGGTATATCATTCGCCTGCTAACCACCCCCAATTCCATTCAGCTGTGTGGAATTACTTCCCTTTTGAACCAAAAAAAAAAAAAAAAAAGTAACAGAGATTTACCACGCCTAACCTGGGAGTGTCTCCTTTGACACACCCTCAACCCTGAGGAACCAAACAGAGCTCTCAGGCCACACCCATCTCAAGCCTCTAAGGCTCCATCAAAAGCAGACAGTCCACTTAATATAGAGTCATAGTATAACAAGAAAAAAAACACCACAGTGAAGAAACCAATATGCCAAACAACAAACGCAAAAACCGAGGTAATAAGAACAAGGAAGACACTATGGCATCCCCAAATGAAAAAGACACCCCAATTCAAGATTACAAAGATAATGAGATAGAAGAGATGCAAGAAGCAGATCTCAAAAAATTGATAAGAACACTAAGAAGTACTCAAAAACAAATTCTTGAACTACAGAAATCTTTAATGGACAAGGTAGAAAATCTCTCTCGTGAAAATGAAATATTAAGGAGAAATCAAGCTGAAATGAAACAACTAGTAGAACATGAAACTGTGATAGTGACGAGAAATCATAATGAAGTGAAGAATTCAATAGATCAAATGAAAAACACATTAGAGAGCCTTACAAACAGAATGGGTGAGGCAGAAGAGAGAATATCGGACTTAGAAGACAGAGCACAGGAAACTATACAGTCAAACCAAAGAAAAGAAGAAGAAATTAGAAATCTAAAAAATATTGTTGGGAATCTACAGGATACTATTAAAAAACCCAACATTCGAGTTCTAGGAGTTCCTGAAGGCATGGAGAGGGAGAAAGGATTAGAATGCCTTTTTAGTGAGATAATAGCAGAAAATTTCCCAGTTTTGGAGAAGGACAGAGACATCCTAGTATTGGAAGCACATAGAACCCCTAGTAAACATGACCAAAAGAGGTCCTCACCACGACACGTTGTAATTAAACTCACCACAGTGAAACAGAAAGAAAAGATCCTAAAATGCACAAGAGAGAAACGTCAAATTACACTCAGAGGATCTCCAATTAGACTCACAGCAGACTTCTCATCAGAAACCCTACAAGCTAGAAGGGAATGGCGAGACATAGCCCAGGTACTTAGAGAGAAAAACTGCCAGCCCAGAATATTATATCCTGCCAAGCTCTCATTTGTGAATGAAGGTGAAATAAAGACCTTTCATAACAAACAAAAATTGAAAGAATTTGTTGCCACTCGTCCAGCCCTGCAAAGGATACTTAAAGATGTGTTACACACAGAAACACGGCCATCAACATGAAAGAAGGTAAACGAAGGGAACCTCACAGCAAAAGATCACAGGGAATTCAAAGCATACATTTGGATAAAGAAATTATGGGACATGTACTCTATAGAATACTATACAGCAGTCAAAAACAATGAAATCCAGTCATTTGCAATAAGATGGAGGAATCTGGAAAACATCATTCTGAGTGAATTAAGCCAGTCCCAAAGGGACAAATATCATATGTTCTCCCAATCGGTGACAACTAATTGAGCACCAAAGGTGAAACCTATTGAAGTGAAATGGACACTATGAGAAACAGTAACTTGATCAGCTCTTGTGCTGACTGTTGTTGTACAATGTAATACTTTATCCATTTTAGTAATTTTTTTTATTCTAGTACTATTGGTTGAACTCTGTAATTAACAAACAATTATTCTTAGGTGTTTAAATTTTAACTGAAAAGTGATCCCTGTGAAATATAAGAGTGGGAATAAGAGAGGGAGGAGATGTACAATTTGGGACATGCTCAATTGGAACTGCCCCAAATGATGGAGTTAGAATTGTGCCAGGGGATTCCAATACAATCCCATCAAGGTGGCATGTACCAAGGCCATCTCACTAGTCCAAGTGATCATCTTCAGTTCACAATTGATCACACTGATAGGTCTAAGAGTCAAAGGGATCACACAAACAAGACTAGTGTCTGCTAATACTAACTGATAGAATCAAAAAGGGAGAGAATGATCCAACATGGGAAGTGGGATACACAGCAGACTCATAGAATGACAGATGTCCTAAATAACACTCTGGCCTCAGAATCAGCCCTTAAGGCATTTAGATCTGGCTCAAGAGTCCATGAGAATATTCTAGGCATGGAAAGCCAAGACACTCTGGAAAAAAAAGAAGACCTAAATGAAAGATCTCTGTGAGTGAGATCCCAGTGGAACGAATGGGGCCATCAAAGAAGGAGGTACCTTTCTCTGAAGGGAGGAGAGAACCTCCACTTTGACTATGACCCTGTCGGAATAAGATTGAAGTCAGCGAACCCTAAAGGCTTCCATATCCTTGGCAACTCATGACTAGAGCCTAGGGAGATTACTGATGCCATAAACAAACAAGAGTGTCAAATTGTTAAATCAACTTCAGGAGTCACTGTGTACTTATGTCTCATGTGGGATCTGTCCTTAATGTGTTGTCCAATGTGAAGTAATGCTATACCTAGCACTGAAACAGTATTTTACACTTTGTGTTTCTGTGTGGATGCAAACTGATGAAATCTTTACTTAGTACATACTGAATCTATCTTCTGTATATAGATAATTAAAAATGAAAAAAAAATCTTGGTGTTAAATTGGAAATTGCCTAGAAAATTAATCAATTTTTTAAAAAAATATATCATGTAGGATCTCTGTCCTTAATGTGCTATACATTGTGAATTAATACTATAACTAGTACTCCAACATTATTTTTCACTTTGTGTTGCTATGTGAGGGCAAACTGTTGAAATCTTTACTTAATATATAGTAAACTGATCTTCTGTATATAAAGAGAATTGAAAATGAATCTTGATGTAAAGCAAGGGGAGAGGGAGTGGGAAAGGGGAGGGTTGCGGGTGGGGGGGAATTTATGGGGGGGAAGCCATTGTAATCTATAAGCTGTATTTTGGAAATTTATATTCTTTAAATAAAAGCGTTATAAAAAAAAATAGAATGTGAGGGTTTATGTCTTGCTATAGCCGCAAATTCATCATCTTACGTCTTGTGGAGAATTTGTTTCTTCATGCTTTTTTTTCAATTTTGTTTATTTGAAAGTTATTACAGAGAGAGAGGGGAAGAGAGATTTCCCATCCACTGGTTCAATTCACAGATGGCTGCAGTGGCCAGGTCAGGACCAGGCCAAAGCCAGGGGCCATCCAGGTCTTCATCCGGGTTTCCCACATGGGTGCAGGGGCCCAAATTTTACTTTCATTTCTTTTAAAATGTATTTATTTTGAAAGAGAGAGAGAGAAGGGGATCTTCGTGTACTGGTTCAGTTTTCAAATGCCCACAACAGCTGAGGCTGGGTCAAGTGAAAGACAGGGGACCAGAATTCAATCCTAGTCTACAAACGGGTGGCAGAGACCCAAGTACTTGAGCCATCACCTACTATCTCCCAGGGTGTACATTAGCTGGAAGCTGGAATTGGGAGTGGAGCCAGAGCTCAAATCTAGGCATTCCAATATGGGGTGGGGGTGAACCCAAGCTGCATCTAAATTACTGTACAGAACACCCACCTCGAAGGGGTAATGAAGGGGAGCTGGTACTTGAACCCAGGCACAGATATATGGGGTTGGGCAATCCCAAGAAGTATCCTCTCCACTGTGCTAAATGCCTGTTCCTATGCATTTTAAAAAGTAAAGTTCAAGCCGGGGCTGTGGCTCACTTGGTTAATTCTCCACCTGCGGTGTTGGCATCCCATGTGGACGCTGGCTCTAATCCCGTTTGCTCCTCTTCTAGTTCAGCTCTCTGCTGTGGCCCGGGAGTGCAGTGGAGGATGGCCCAAATGCCTGGGCCCCTGCACTCACATGGGAGACCAGGAAAAAGCACCTGGCTCCTGGCTTTGGATCAGCGCAGCGCTGGCCACAGTGGCCATTTGGGGAGTGAACCAATGGAAGGAAGACCTCTCTCTCTCTCTCTCTCTCTCTCTGTTTATAACTCTACCTGTCAAATAAATAAACAATAAAAAAAAGTAAAGATCAAACTTTATTCAATTTTCTTAGTTTTTTTTTTTTTTTGACAGAGTGGACAGTGAGAGAGAGAGAGAGAGACAGAGAGAAAGGTTTTCTTTTTTTCCATTGGTTCACCCCTCAATGGCCACTACGGATGGCGCACCACATTGATCCGAAGCCAAGAGCCAGGTGCTTCTCCTGGTCTCCCATGCGGCAGGGCCCAAGGACGTGGGCCATCCTCCACTGCACTCCCGGGTCACAGCAGAGAGCTGGACTGCAAGAGAAGCAAACGAGACAGAATCCGGCGTCCCAACTGGGACTAGAACCCAGGTGCCGGCACCGCAGGCAGAGGACTAGCCTATTGAGCTGTGGCGCCGGCCAATTTTCTTAGTTTTTATGCAGTCTTTTTTCTCTTCCAAGATCCCATCCCGGGTACTACATTACCTGTGGTCCTCAGGCTTCCTTAGTTCCTCTTGGCTGTGATGGTTTTTCAGACTTCTTATGTTTTTGGTAACTTCTACGATTTTGAGAAGAAAGCCAGTAATTTTGAGGCCCTGCCATTGGAATCTCCCAGTTGTTTTTGTCGTGATTAGCCTGGGGTGAGGTTCTGTGGAGCAGGATCCCAGGGATCTAGCATCATTCTCACAGCATGTTAATGGTGTATACTATTAACCTATGACTTAGTGCTGTTGATGTGGATCATCTGACTGAGGCACGGTCTGTCAGCTTTTCCTGTTGTGAAGTTATTCTTTTATTCTCTTTTTCTTTACTGAATTCTTTGGAAAGGTGTCACAGTATGTAGTTCATTCTTAAGGAACAGGGAATTATACTGTGTCTCTCTGAAAGTGGAGTAGCTCCGAACTTACTGGAATCTTTCTGCAAGGGTGATTTGTCTCCTCATCCCCATTGATTTATTTACTCAGTCATTTGTTTGCATCATTATGGACTCATGGATATTTATTTTATACTTTGAGTTAAAAAAATCAATATGGCTTTGTTTTGTCGCTCAGATTGTTCCAGCTTCGACTACTGGCTCCAGTGTCATTTGGTGTGCGTCCATATCACTTTTGTTTGTTTGCTTGCTTATTTTTGAGTACTTTCTTACTTTCCGGCACTAAGAAGCTATAGGCTTAGATATTTTCTGCCCCAGCCCTTGACTCAATCTTTCTTCAAAGATTTAATCCCTTTTATTGAAGACTGATATTAGAAACAAAGATCTAGGCAGTAGGTGTATTCTGATTTTTCAATTATTGCAGTGTGAATTTCCTTTAAGATTTCTTAAGATGGTGAACATTTCAGTCATTTAGAAGTTTAGGAAAATGTAGCAATGAATGAGAGTTTTCTTCCAGCAACAATCTTTTAAACAGTGGAAGTTAAAAATACACAATCACACATAAACATATGATCAGTTTCACCTCAAAGTAAAATTACATAAGAACCCTTATAGAGTCATTTTTAAAAACCTATGGAGGAAACTTTAGCAAATCTTCTAAAGCAAACGTTACTCCAAGAATTTATTTCTTGGGATATTTCTTGCTTTTCCTAATGGAAAATTTCATCAGAGCAGAATCTTTCATTTTGCAAAATTGAAGGATAAGTTCCTTGCTTGAACTTATGAGTAGACTAGAGGAACTTCAGGAACTAAAAAACTGTTCACAGAAAGTACCTCATTGATCTTCACAATCTCTCATAGGGCAGAAAGAGGGTCAACACAGGAGGGCTTGAGCCCTAGTGTAGGATTAGAACAACAAGAAAGCAATTGGTTTGCCAGCGCCGAGGCTCACTAGGCTAATCCTCCGCCTGTGGCGCTGGCATCCCGGCTTCTGGTCCCGGTTGGGGCACCGGATTCTGTCTCAGTTGCTCCTCTTCCAGTCCAGCTCTCTGCTGTGGCCCGGGAGTGCAGTGGAGGATAGCCCAGGTCCTTGGGCCCTGCACCCCATGCGAGACCAGGAGGAGCACCTGGCTCCTGGCTTCAGATTGGCTGCAACGCGCTGGCTGTGGCGGCCACTTAGGGGGTGAGCCATTGAAAAAAGGAAGACCTTTCTCTCTGTCTCTCTCTCTCTCACTAACTCTGCCTGTCTAAAAAATAAAAATAAAAAAAGAAAGCAAATGGATTATGATTTCTCAGTTGCAAAATGCAAGTTTCCATCATCTACTCTTAAAGCATATGAAGCCAGAGGCATAATAGGCAAATACCCAGGATCGGATATTTGGAGTGAAAAAAACATGTTTAATTAAATTTGGTAGCTGTGCCATGTAATTCATTGAAGAGCTCAAGGTTCTGTACATGTGATTTCACTTATAGTTAATTCTGAATTAAGAGGAACCAGCTTTGTGGCATAGCAGGTTAAGCCTCCACCTGAAATGCTGTCATCCTATGGGGCTGTCAGTTCGAGTCCCGGCTGCTCTACTTCCAATACAGTTACCTGCTAATTGTCCCGGGAAAACAGTGAAAGATGGCCTGAGTACTTGGGCTCCTGCACCCCACCCACGTGAAAGATCTAGAAGAAGCTCTGGGATCCTGGCTTCAGCAGCCCTGAGTATAGGGGCCATTTGGGGAGTGAATCAGCAGATGGAAGATCTCTCTCTCTCTTTATGTGTGTACAAACACACACACACACACACACACACACACACACACATTTCCTGCTCTCTCTCTGTTTCAAATAAATAAAAAAATATTTAAAATTCTGAAAAATGAAAGAATCATTTCATAGATTATATAACAGTCTAATAGTTTCTGACTCAATCGATATTAGAAACAATGCAAAGAAGATTTCTTGTCCTACAAGAGCAACCTAGGTAGAATTGATTATGGATGCTATGGTACTGTTCTATAGATCAGTCACATTAAGATTACTGGGTAGAGGACTGGTTAATACCACCTGAGAAATTTATTGAAAGAGATAGACATTTTTAATGGTTCCTTTTTATCCAAGCAATCCTGTACTAGGATCAAGCATACAGCCTAATTTATCATCAATAAGCTTAAAATGTACTCTTAACCATAATAATATCTACTCATCAGGATTAAGGATGAATACAGAGAGAGTAAGAATATTATTCAGTAGGAATTTTATGATCTGGTGGCAAAAGGAGAGTAATACAAATGGAACAATGAACAAATGAAATATATTCATGTATTATATTACAAAGGAATATTATGAATTATTTAAAAATAAAGCATCTTCAGTACTTCTCCCTAAAGGAAAATAAATTTTAAAAATTATTCTGGTTATATCCTTGTGGGAAATGATGTCTAATATCGTGAATAAGTAAATGAGTTTTGGCTTCGGTAGCTGTATATCTTATAAAGTCTTGGACATGCTTATTTTCTGAATCATACGTTATAAATTTGTTCTGCTTAAGTCTAATGTAAAAGTGATTTTCAATTGTAAAGTACTTGGGAGTTACTAATTTCTTTAAGTGCAATGAATGGTTAACTTTGTTATTATTCGATTTACTTTCTCTTTTTCCTTACCAGCTAAGAACCAAAATATATCTTTTTATGTAAAGATCCTAATATTTTTTCACTGTTCTCCCACTTTCTATCTCTTTTTAAAAAAAATTATATTTATTTATCATTAGTCAGAGTTACAGAGAGAGGGGGAGAGACAGAGAGAGATCTTTCATCTGATGGATCACTAACCAAGTGGCCACAATGGCCAGGGCTGAGCTAGGTTGAATCCAGGAACCAGGAGCTTCCTCCAGGTCTCCCATGTGGGTGGCAGGGGCCCAAGCACTTGGCCCATACTGTAATGCTTTTCCCAGGCCAATAGCAGGGAGATGGATCAGAAGTGGAGCAGCTAGGACACGAACTGGACCCCATATAGGATGTCAACATCACAGGAAGGGGATTTACCCACTATGCCACAATGGCCGCCCCAATTTAAAATTTCTACAGTAAGATTTCAGTGTAATGACTTTTGATTCATCTGCTGGTGACATCCAGTTATTTATTCATGTATGAATTTAACAAGATTAGCAAATACTTCCTCCATTCTAGCCACTGTTGACTGAGAACAGAAAATTGAACAAGAGACTCTTGCCCTGCCCTCATGGAGCTCACATTCAAATTGGAAGAGACAGAGAGTTAACAAATAGACAAGAAATAGATCATCTGTCAGGCCATGGTAAAAGCAGTGAAAGGGAATAAGGCAGGAATAGACTTAATTTGCTTAGGTTTTTATCTCGTATGCCAGAAAATTGAAGTTCTCACTCTCTGAGAATATACAGCACTTAGACAAACAATCTTAATGAACGATGCTATCTCAGGGTTCTCTTGTGTGCTCTGGGTTAAATTCCGGATCTTGCACACCAGATCAATGCGGGAGGTCATCTGTGATCCAGGACAGGATTGTTTACTTCATCTGGCAGCCTGCCTGTGAGAGATTGGAACATTCTAAGGGCAGCCTCTTCTTAGGGCAGATGCTTGATTTTTAAAAGCATAACAGAAATTTTTAAACATAGTTCTCACTTTTAACACTGGGATGTTAGCTGGTTTCTGAGACCACTAAAAGTAGGATAAGAACTGCAGTTAGTTCTGTTTCCTATCTGAATTAATAAATCCAGACCCTGGCATTGCTTTCTAAAATTGTCTGTGGAGTCTATCTTTTCCAGAGCAAACACTATGGCGGCCTGACGGTGCCTGGGGTTTTTAGCAGTTTTGTTTCATGGTTTTGAGGGAGGTGTCTGTAGAGTGTTCATGTTTTTGTAATTTGGAGGTTGGTAACAGAACGTCCACATCCTGTTTTCCCTAGAATGATGCCCTTTGACCTCTGTATTTAAGAACTTGGCTAGCATAATTAAGGAGTTCTGGTTTCTTTGTGACAGGGAAATAAATAATTTTAACCATCTAAAAATCTATGAAGATTTAAGGAATTTATCTTCAAAACTAGGTGGAGGCCAAGTTAGTATTTATAATTCCTGAGTCCAAGGGTTATTGACATATGAAGGTTTCTCTTACTTGAACTCCAAGTGAGATTGCTAATAATGTAATGAGGAATTATTATTATTGAAGAGCAAAGGTTTAGAAGTGCCTGAGTCACAACTGCTTAGTCATTGCTTCCTTCAGAGTCCCAGAGGAAAAAGGATGTCCCAGAAGGTGATTGGAAAGGACCAAAGTTAGATAATCCAATCTGTGTCTCAGTTCCCACCTGTAAAGTATGGGTAATAATTGTTTCTACCTCATAGTGTGGTTGGAAGCATTGCATCAATACATGTGAGGAAGTCATCAAAAGCTATGTCTCTTTGCCACCTCTCTTATCTGTTACTTTTAGGGGATAATGGTAATGAAGTAGGCAGGCACACAAGTTAAAATCAATTAGGTTTGTGAGCTGGAAGACCACGCCTTCGCCATGCCCCTGTGTGACTTCATCCCCCACCTGGCCACACCTGGGTGCCCACCAGCCAATCAGGTTAATTAACCACTCCCCTTTGGAAGTGGGTTAAAAGCTTGGGACACGGTGTGTCCTGCCTTCTCTTCTGCCCTGGCCTCTTGCCAGGAGGGGCCTTGCTGTAGCCCTGCGCCTCCAGGGCACATGGCCTTCAGGTCACTCACCCTAAACTTCCAGGCCTAGGATGTTCCTCCTCGTGGCTGGTTCCTGGTGCTCGATATGAACCCAGATTTATCTCTCTCTCTTAAATAAAGCTCTCTCCTATACATCTTTCTCACTAAATAAAAGCCTAAAATGTATCGTGCTGCCTCATTTATCTGTGCCAGTATTTAGAATTCTTCTCTAAATATTAGGCAAGAACCCTCTAGGGCTTATTAATATTGGGGATTTATTAATAAGCATATGGCTAAAATGTATGGCACCCCAAATTCCAGTAGCACATGTGGCACCCCAGATAGCATTTCTGGGGAACTTTAGGGGGCCATATTTTTGTATGAATTTTAGGGGGTCATGTCCGATTTCAGTGTCAAGAATATGGCTTTAGAGCAGGACTTCTAAATTCAGATTATCTTCCCCATGAACTACACCTTTCTGTGTCTCTTACAAATAGAACAATCATATCTAGTGATGTTAGTACTGTTGTTACTACTACTACTACATATTTATTACTTACGGTTTGGTGTCTTTTTTAATTTTAAAAAAAGTTTAATTTTTTAAAAGAAGATGTATTTGTATAGTTTAAAGGCAGAGGTACAGAGAGAGGAAGAAAGATACATCTTCCATCCACTAGTTCACTCCCCAAATAGCCTCAATAGCAGGAGCTGGGCCAGTCTGAAGCCAGGAGCCAGGAGCTTCTTCTTGGTCTCCACATGGGTGCAGGGGCCCAAGTTCTTGGGCCACTTTCCACTGCTTTGCCAGGCCATAGCAGAGAACTGGATGGGAAGCGGAGCAGAAAGACTGGGACCGGCACCCACCTGGGATGCTGGCACCGCAGGCAGCTGTTTTACTGGCTACTCCACAGTGCCAGCCCCTGATGTCCAACTCTTAATGCAGTATTCTAAAGAGCAAGGCTAAGTCACATAGCATTCTTTTTCCCTTGCCAGTAAAACCTAAGAAGGCTTCATTGAAATTGGCTAAGGTCTACTTTGCCTATTTTTTTTTTTTTTCAAAAACAAATGTCAACCTTTCCCAGGGGGTGGGGAGGATGGAGGTGGGTGGGAACAAAACACACAAAGAAGAGTCTGTCCTTAGCCATTTGTAATCATGACAGCAGCCTTAAGACAGGTTCCATGTGGGGATGTGGAAACAGAGAACACGATCTGTGAAGAGATGAGGTCAGCCCACCTAAGATCAGGTCTTGGCACTCCAGCAGTTCAACCAGAGAGAAGAGACATAGGGGAAAAATGGTTACAGACCACTCTTGAGTTACCCAGGCTTCTACGTGGAAGACAAACCCAAAGAGGCCATCCTGCAGTCCTTGCCAATCTGAACATATCCAAGAAAAGGCCCTTGGAGTTAAAGTGACCTTCCTGAACCTTGTGGAAGAGCATGCTACCAAATCTAGAGATCAAAGGGTGTCTTCAGACATCCCTCTGTGACCAACTGACCAAACATCAATGCTTGAAGTCATCTCATTGAACACTGTCTAATGAACAAGTCCAATTCATTAACAGCTAAAATATTCATTTGGCGAATGACCAAAGCATGAAAAACTGACAAACTAGTATGTGCTTGAGGTCTAGGATGGTTCTCTGCTGCTCCAAGCAAAGCTGAGGGCAGAGCTAGGATCAGGTGTGGGGTGGGTGACTATGGAAATGGGAGAACGTGTGGGAAGCTAGCCCTAGCCAGTTGCCCTTCAGTGGGGCATGGCCCCAGTGTTAACCACATCTTCCAGGGTTTCAACTAAAGGCTAAAATATGGATTTTATGGGAATTGTGCCGACATTTTTATTTGGCCAATGTTTAAATTTAAAACAAAAACATGGCAAATGCTCAAATGATGTGCAGGCCAAATACAGCCCATCTGAGCTCTCTGCTTGGCTGTGTATCTTCAGTTTGTGATCTCTGCTGTAGACCCTGGGCACTTGCTTGTTGAATGCCCATGCTTTCAGCTTGTGTGACAGGGCGTCAAAGTCCTAGAACATTCATGAATTTACCATTTTGCTGAGGTACAAATTTGTATCCCAAATACTCCAAGGCTAACTTCTGAATGTGATTTGCTTTACTAGTGATACGCTTTGTTCTTGGCCTATTTCCTACAATTCGCTGTGGCTATAGGGTTTCTTTAACCAGATTTGAACACATAGAACCTCTCAGTAAACAAATGCAGCTTTTCTTAAAGAAAAATTTTAATAAAAAGTATGAAGGGAGGGAGTTGATGTCTGACATTGAAGAGAGGAATGAGGAGAAAGTTTAAAGGTTATTAAATATTTAAGTAAGAAATGGAGGTTTGGTGGCTTGAGATAAGATTCAGTAACAACAGGAGTTTTCAGTGGAAACAATCAGCATTTTTCAAGCAATAGTAGCAAGGATTAGGGAAGAAGCATATTAAGAGACTATTTTAATTTCACTTATAGTTTACTTCATCCTACTGTGAAATTTATGGACTATAAATATTTTTGAATGTTTAATTTTAATTTAAAATATTTAATTAATGTTTAATTATTTATTAAATAATAAATTAAATAAAATGTTCAATAAATCAAAATATTAAATAGCACTTTAATTGTTTTATATAATTTAATTATTTTAATTTTAATAAATTAGATATTAAATAAATTAATAATGTTAAATAAGAAATTAAATATTAAAAATTTAAATATTTTTGAGAGGTCACACTCATGAATACCAAGAAAGTATGTGGTGTTTTATAAATTATCTTAAAATCTTTTAAATGTTTAGACCCCTCAAACAGATTACTGGGGACAGTGATTGTGTGTTTTCTAGTGTGCCTCCCAGTTTCAAACATTTGTGGCTTAAATATGTATTTCTCTTTCTCAACAATGTAGAAATTGTGTGTGTGCCTTGTGTTATAAGGGAGGTATGCCTCAGATGTAGAGGAATATGAAATGTGCTCTGTTTTTAAGACATAAACACTACAATCTGTGGCTTGAAATTCCTCTCTCTCTGCATATCCTTATCTTCTTAAATGTTTAGTTGGGAATCCTATGACAGGAGGTTTCTTAAGGGTTTAGTATTTCCTGGCCTAGAAATAAAACAGAATAAAAAACAGTCTTTGTATTTCCTTTTGAAAACAAATCAAAAGGTTCTGCAGAAAAAGCCAGGTGCACATTTAAAATAAAATAATTGAATCATCATATTGTATTTGGTTTTAGCTATAGAAATTAGATTTAGATTTTCTTCAGGGTGAGGGTATATGGAGTAGAACAGATCTCCCAAGCCCAAGGCCTGATGGCTGTCACATGGTTGAGATTTAGCTCACTCCCAAATCACCTACTCCATTTCTTATTGTCCCCCAGAACTATTGAGCTGCCTTCCAGCATCTTTAGATACTTCAAGCAAACAGAGAAGCTCTAGGACATGAACTTGAGTTCAATTGTCTGTTTCCCTGTTTGTCAGAAAGATTTCCCTTCTAGCAATAGGACAATTAAAAGTAGATGAACTGCAATAAGTGCCTGCATTAAAAAATTAGAGAGATATTATATAATCAACCTAGCAATGCACCTCAAGGACTAGAAAAACAAGAATAAGTCAAACCTCTTTAGAAAACAATAAAGAGTGAAGCAGAAAGAAATGAGATGAAAAAATATGTATATGATCCATGAAATGGAAAGTTGATTTGTGAAAAGATAGAATTGATAAGCCTTTAGCTAAGAAAGAGGACTCCAATAAATAAAACTGGAAATGAAAACGGAGACATTACAACTGATGAAATACAAAGGATCATTAAGGACTATTATGAGTAATGATATGCCAGGAAGAAACGAATAAATTTTTGAATACAGATAATACACTGACGTTGAGCTATAAAGACATAGAAATACTAAACAGGACAGTAACAAGTGTTGAGATTGAATTGGTAGTCAGAAGTCTCCTAGCAAAGCAATGCCCACAGCCAGATAATTTCACTGCTTAGTTCATCAAACCTTTATGGAAGAAGTAATGCCTGTTCTTTTCAAGTTATTACAAAACAATGAAATGGAAGGAACTCTTCAAATTTCATTCGTGAGACCAGCATTTCTTGATCCCCATACCAGACGGGGCTACAACAACAACAACAAGAAAACTGTAGACCAATCCTCCAAATGGATATAGATTCCCAAGAAAATAGTAACCAATTGAATCCAATAACACATCAAAATATCTCTCATAATAATCAAGTTAGATTTATCGCAGGGTTGCAGGGATGGTCGACATACATAGATCAATAAATGTAATATGTCACATTAACAGAATTAATGATAAAGATCATATGATCATACCAATAGATGCAGAAAATTCATTCAATAAAATCCAATACCATTCATTATAAAAGCCTTGACCAAATTAGATGTTGAAGGAATGTACCTCAATATAATAAAGCCTATATGACAAAGCTACAAACCATCCTATCCTGAATAGGGAAAAGCTGAAAGCATTTCCTGTAAGATCTGGAATTACACAAGGATGTTTACTCTCACTGCTGTTATTTAAGATAGAACTGGAAGTTTAAGTTAGAGCCATTTGGCAAGAGAAAGAAATAGAATGCATACATCAGTAAAAGAGAAAGTCAAATTATCCTTGTTTCCAAAGGACATGATTCTATATAGAGAGAAACCTAGACTCCACCAAGGGACTATTAGAGCTAATAAATGAATTCAGTTAAGTTGCATAATGCAAAATCAATACTCCCAAATCAGCAGCGGTTTATTCACCAATAATGGACTCATCGAGAAAGAAATTAATATTTTTTAAAGTATTTACTTGTTAGGTGGGAGAGAGGGAGAGAGGGCGGGGGGTGGGGGGGAATTGGAAGGCCTATCTGCTGGTTCACTTCTCAAATATCTGCAATGGCTGCAGCTGGCCTGTGCTGGACTGAAGTGCTGGGAATTCATTTCCAGGTCTCCCATGTGCATGTCAATTACTTGAAACATCATGACTACCTGAAAGCTCCACATTAGTGTGAAGTTACAGTCAGTAGCCTGAGCCAGTTATCAAACCCAAGTACTGTGATGTGGTGTGATGTGGGATGTGGGCATCTTAACTGGCTTCTCAAATGTTGGGCTAAAAATCTATACCTGAGAAAGAAATTACAGGGCCAATCCCATTCACAATAGCTACAAAGAAAAAAAAGACATTGAAATACATTTAACCAAATGTGTGAAAAAAAATAATGAAAATTACAAAACATCAATGAAAATAATTGAAGACTCTTCCATGCTTAGGAATTAGAAGAACTAATATTGTTAAAATGTCCATATTACCAAAATCAATTTACATATTTGGTGCAATACCCGTCAAAATACCAATGATAGTCTTCATTGCTGGGTAAAACAATACTAAAATTCACATGGAAGCACAAAAGATTATGCCTAGTCAAAGCAATGTTGTACAACAACAAAGCTGAAGGTGTCACAACACCAAATTTCAACATATACAACAGAGCTGTTGTAACAAAAATGGCATGATACCAGCATATAAACAGATACATAGACCAACAGAACAATTTAGAGATCCCAGAAATGAATCCACATATCTACAATCAACCCGTCATTGATAGTGGTGCCACAAACAAACACAGGAGAAAGGACAACCTCTTCAATAAATGGTGATGGGAAAACTGTATCCACAGGCACATCTCTCACCATATACAAATATTAATTCAAAATGGATCAAAGATCTAAATGTAAGATCTGAAACTGTGAACCTGCTACCAGAAAATGTACCAGTTCAAGACATTGACACAGGTGACAGGTTTTTTATAAGAACCCCAAAGCAAAATTAGACAAATGGAACTGTATCACACTCAGAAGATTTTGCACAGCAAAAAAGAAAAAGCAGAGTGAAATGACAACCAACAGAATGGGAGAAACAATTTATAAACTATGCATCTGACAAAGAATTAATATACAGAATATATAATAAACTAAAAAATCTGCAACACAAAAAGCAATAATCCAGTTATGGAATGAGCAAAGAGAGTAGACAGTCTAGTAGTTAAGGCACTTGTTAGTATGCCTATGTCTCACATCAGAGTACCTGGCTTCAATCCCTGGCGCTGGCTCCTGATTCCAGCTTCCTACTAATACAGACCCTGGGAGGCAGTTGAATGGCTTAAGTAGTTGAGTTTCTGCCACCCACGTGGGAGACACTGGATGGAATTCCTGGTTCCTGACTTTGACCTCTTAGCTATTGCAGGCATTTAGGGTGTGAACCAGCAGATGAGAGTTCTCTCTCTCTCCACTCACCCCCACCACCTCACAAATTAATAATAAATGAAAAAAAAAGCATTGCTGAAGAAATGAGAAAAGGGTCTGAGTAGACATTTCGTAGAAGAAGAAATAAAAATGGCCAGCAAAGATGTGAAGAAATGCTCAATATCATCAGCCATCAGGGCGATGAAAATCATAACTGCAGTGAGATATCATCACTCCAGTTAGAGTGGCAATGAAGAAGACAAACTGTCACAAATGCTGGTGAGGATTTGGAAAAAGGGAAAGGCTTGTGCAATTATATTTAAGGCATATGCAACACATATACATACATATATACATGTATATGTGTATGTAAGTGGCTAAGGGAAAATAAACCCATCTATAAATTGAAAAGTTAATTTAAAATATTCAGATATTATGAAAGTTAGTACCACCATTATGGTGAACAGTATGGGAGGGTCCAAAAACACTAAAAATACTTGTACCCTTGTACCATGTGATCTAGCTACACCACTTCTGAGTGTGTATCATAAGGAAATGAAATCAGCATGAGATATTTGCACTTCCATGTTCATTGCAGCACAATTCACAAAAGCAAGGCATAGTATCAAATTGCATGTCTACTGATGGATGGATGAATGGGTAAAAAAAAATATGAGAACTATACAGGAAGGGATATTATTCAGCCATAAAAAAGAATGAAATCCTGTCGCTGGCAGCAAGATGAATGGAATTGATATCAGTGTATTAGCTGAAATAAGCCTAACACAAAAAGACAAATGCCAGGGGCCAGCTATCGGGTAGAAGGTTAAGCCTCTGCCTGTAGTGCCAGCATCCCATATGGGTGCCTGTTCAAGTCTCAGCTGTTCCATTTCGGATCCATCTCCCTACTAATGCACCTGAGAAAGCAGTGGAAGATGGCTCAGGTGCTTGGGCCCCTGTGCCCATGTGGGAGACACAGAAGAAGCTCCCGGCTCCTGGCTCCTGGCTTTGCCCTGGCCAACCTCAAGCCACTGCAGCCGTTTGGGGAGTGAACTAGCAAATGGGAGATCTCTCTCTTTCATTCTCTCTCTGTTTTTCTGCCTCTCAAATAAGATAAATATTTTTTAAAATATAAATACTGTATATGCTTTCTAAGATGTGGAAGTTAAGAAAGAATTGCAGCTCTGAATTTATAATAGTGATTATTAGAGATTGGGGAGTGTGATTGGGGTGGGATTAGAGGGAGATTAGATAGTGTGTACTCAAACCATATGGAGATAATAAGTTCTAGTGTTCCATAGCATAGGGAAGTGATTACAGTTCACATTGTTGTATTCTATTCTGTGTAAAGAACAGGAAGAGAGGAGCTCATATGCTCCAATCACAAAGAAACGATAAGGAAATGGGAAAATGAATCGTCTGCTGATATCGCTTTATGCTGGGTATGTGTGTTGAAATATTGCAAGTGCGCCAATCAATAACTTTTTATAATAAAATAGTTAGGAAAATAGAAGAACCAATAGCCTAGACTCCACAAGTCTTGCCAAATTGAAAATGATCGGGTGGGTTAAGTCACTGCCTACAAATGCCAGCATCCTATATGAGTGCTGGTTTGAGACCCAGCTGTTCCAGTTCTGATCTAGCTCATTTCCACCTGGCAAAGTGGCAGAAGATGGCCCAACTGCTGGCTTAGGCCTGCTCTAGCTCCAGCCATGCAGCCGTTTGGGAAGTTGAACCAGTGGAAAGATTGTGCTTGCTCTCTCTCTCTCTCTCTCTGTCTCTCTCTCTCTCTCGCTCTCTCTCTCTGTCATTCTCTCTCTCTCTCTCCCTTCCTCCCTCCATCCCTCCCTCTAACTCTGCTTTCCAAATAAATAAGTAAATAAATCTTTTTACACAATTGAGAAGGATATCGTTAATGAAGGGTAACATTTCTTTCCTACTTGTTATAGAGCTCTCTTCCTCAGATTCCTTTCTTTCCTAAAGCTCTGCTTTGGAAGTGTTATGCCTCTCAAGTGAGAAATTCTGAGAAGGTTGAACAGAGGGATTTGGAGATTATTTCCTAGCCTTGTAAAAGCCACTTTAACCTAATATAAAAGATGATTGATGAAGTCTGGTGTACATAGTTACTTGAAGGAACATTTATCTCAGGATTGATTAAAAGAGGCACGTGTACCAAAATTGTTCTTTTTGAAAAGGTTTGCATTCAAAATAGAGAAAGTTCCCCAAGTAATATTAATTCTTTTATGTATTACTTACAGTGTTTTATTTTTGAGAGAGACTTGTTTCTATGTCTTCTTTTAGTAACATTAAACAGGAAAGATATTTCTTCTGTTTGCTTTTTTCTCTATCAGGTTATGTTTTTTTTTTTTTTCACCTTATCAGGGCTTATTCATTCAGTCATTTCATAAATATTTTTAAGGCATCAATTATATGCGAGACATGTGGATATATATGTTCAAATAAGGGGACATGAACCCACAGATACATACAAAGGTAAACTTTAAAATATTCAAGTGTTGCAGAAGAATGTACTCTTCTGGGCTTATTTTGGCAAGTTACTGTGATTTATTGGCAGAGAGCTTTGTCCTTGGTGAAATAGTTGAAATATCATCTGCATTGGTCCATGTTGGACTCTCTATTTTATACTCAGCTCTCCTGTCTATAACTAGATCACCAATTCCTTTCATACAAACCTATAGTCTTTATTTTCACTGAATTTTATTCTCTACCTAGCACACATTTTTCCTTGTAATGAATCTTATAAAAGGTCTTATAGACCTCAGAAAACTAATGTTAACACCCAAGCCCAGATCAAAATATTCAATGTTTGAGTTCTTATCATTATTTGGTTTCACAGCTTTCTCCTATGTTAGAGACTTTATGATTGTTTTTCCTTCCAATCTCCAAATAAGACTATCAATTTATAAAATTAATTACTTAAGGGATTCTGCTTTCAGTGTTTTAAAATAATTTTGTGATCTCTTCAGACAATTATATTTATCCTAATAATACTAGGAGTATGTTAGTTCTGCTAGATTACTGAAAAGTTGAATTTCAGTTCCTTTGAATATTGAATTTTTCTTTTAAATACACTGGGGATCACATTATGTATGTTTTAGAATTTAAATAATTGCTTTCTTTAATCTTAGGTAATAAGTAGTGTCTTTATACATAAAATAAAACACTGTCTTCAATGTTCTTTTGTTATTAGGTGATTTGGGCCCTTGGGATCTGCTCATTTGTCTGTCTTCTAGAAAAGCAGAAGAAAACCCTTGCATATCCAAGGAGGACATGTGCCGGCTAGGTACTCATCAAAAGGTAAAGTGTGCATGGATTTGATCAACTCTGTGGATATTAGCACTGGTATCTCTTGATCTATCATGCTTTCTAAAAAGTCTTAAAAGAATAGAACCCTTATATCTTAAGAGAAATTTCCAACTGGCCATGCATTATATACTTTATCTTAAAGTTGTAACTATTTTTTTATTTGATAGCATCTCCTTCAACTTCAGCTGCTGCCTACTTTGGTGTTTTACTAGGTAGGATACAATATCTATCTATCTATCTATCATTTTAAAAGGTAGATAGATGATAGATAGATGCTAAAGTAATGGAGACAGAGTGAGGAGAGAAACAGATGGACAGACAATGCTGTCATCACTGGTATAGTAAAACTAAATACTGATTCACTCGCCAGGTGTCTGCAAATACTAGGGCCAGGCTCAACCAACCACAGCCAGGAATCTGGAACTCATTGCGGGTCACCCACGTGGGTGGCAGGGACCCAACTGCTTGAGCCGTCCCCTGCTGCACATTAGTGGGCAGCTGGAATTGGAAGCAGAGTCAGGACTCAAACCCAGACACTCCAATACAGAGTATGGACAACTCAATCCATGTCTTATCTTACTAGGCCAAATGCTAGTTCCTAATTTTTTTTTCTTGTTATTATTCTCTAAACGACGTAGGGCAACAGCCATTTATATAGCACTTACATTGTATTAGGTATTGACTGTAAGCAATCTAGACTCGATTTAATGTATATGAGAGAGTTGTGTAGGTTACATGCATGCCATATTATATGAGGGACTTGAGCACCTGTGGATTTTGGTGTCTGCAGAGCTCCTTGAGCCAATGTGTCATGGATACTACAGGGGGACTGATGATGATGGAGGAAGCGAGAAATGGGTGTAGGTCAAGTTAGTGAAAGAGGAAATTATAAAGTACCATGTCAGTTGTATTGAAAATTATTTTGTTTGAATGTAGTTTTAGACTTGCAGAAAAATTAACACAAATAGATCGAAGATTTCCCATATACTCTTCACTGAGCTGATTCTAATGTTAGCAAGTTACATGACCATGGTACATTTATCAAAACTAAGATGTTAGCACTGACACAAACATTAACTAAATCACAAACATTATGCCGATTTCATCCTTTTTAAAACTTAGCCCTTTTTCTCTTCCAGGGTCCTATGTAGTACCCTTGTCACATTTAGGTTTTGTTTTCTTCAGTGTCCAATCTCTGACAGTTCCTCATCCTTCCTTTTCTGTCATGACCTTGGTGTTTTTAAAGAATGTTAGTCAAGTATTGTGTTGAATGACTCTCAATTTGTATTTATCTGATGCTATCTTATAAGGCTGTGGGTTTTCAGAAAGAACGCCACAGAAGTGGAATGCCCTCTCATTGTGCAGTATCAGGGGTCCATGATGTCCATCTGTCTTATTTCTGGTAAGATTCACCTCTCACCAGGGTAAAGTGATGCTGCTGGGTTTCTCCCCTGTAGAGTCAGTCTTTTCCCTATTGTAGTTAATAAATACCTTGAGAGGTGATACTTTGACACTAACCAAATATCCTACTCACACTCACACTTATGCCATTAATTTTAATATCCAGGCATGAGTCCTGCGATTCTGGCTGTGCAAAGGGTGATTTTCTATTTCTCTGAGTCATTCTGTAATTATTAATTGGAATTCTGTCAGGAAGAGTTATTTCAATAAATGCGGCAAGTCTGAGTTTCTTTTCTTTAACAGACAGAAGTCTCACTTCTTTCAGGGTTAATTTTACACTAAATTTGCATCAAAACTGTTCATCTTGATGGAGGCCACTGAAGACCTAGGAGGCTTTCGCCAGCGCCGTGGCTCAATAGGCTAATCCTCCGCCTTGCGGCACCGGCACACCGGGTTCTAGTCCCAGTCGGGGCACAGGATTCTGTCCCGGTTGCCCCTCTTCCAGGCCAGCTCTCTGCTGTGGCCCGGGAGTGCAGTGGAGGATGGCCCGGGTCCTTTGGCCCTGCACCCCATGGGAGACCAGGAAAAGCACCTGGCACCTGGCTCCTGCCACCGGATGAGCGCGGTGCACCGGCCGCAGCAGCCATTGGAGGGTGAACCGACGGCAAAGGAAGACCTTTCTCTCTGTCTCTCTCTCTCTCTCACTGTCCACTCTGCCTGTCAAAAATAAAAAAAAAATAAAAAAAAAGATTCATTAAAAAAAAAAGACCTAGGAGGCTTTCCTAGCACTATGTCTCAGTAATTTATTTTTAGCTGTTTCAACCCTTTCGTTCATTTTATTTATTCATTTACCTCATCATTCTTTCTACAATTACTTAGTAAACATCTGTGTGAAGCTCCATTTGAGTCCCTGAGAATATAGCAATTGACGATACAGACAAAAATTCATTCTCTTAGACTAGAGCTTAGACACTTCTGGGGAGATAAACGTGCAAATATAGAGTAATAGATGGAAAAAAGTACTAAGGAACAAAAAGAGCAAGTAGAGAAAATTTTAGAGGATTGGGTTTTATATGAGATTAATGGGAATGGCTTTCCACCAAGCAGATGGCATCTGAGCAAAGTCTGGAAGACAGGGAGCTCCTCTTGCTGGTGCCTGATATAAAGTAGCAATTGACATTGTGGTGCAGTGGACTGAGCTGCCGCCTGCAATGTACCTTCCCATATTAGCACAAGTTCCAGTCTCATCTGCTCCACTGCCAATCCAGCTCCCCGTTAATAAACCTGGAAAAACAGCAAAAGATGGCCCAAGTGCTTGGGCTTCTGCCACCTGCGTGGGAGACCAGGATAGTGTTCCTGGCTCCAGGGTTCAACCTTGCTCAGCCCCTGCTGTTGTGGCGTTTGTGGGGAGTGAAACAGCAGATGGAGGATCTCTCTGTTTCTGTGTCTCCACCTCTCTCTGTAACTTTGTCTTCTTCCAAACTAATAAATATAAAGACTCCAAGCTAATAAATAAAGCAAGCAATATATGCAAACCATGACACTTTGATCTCAAAAGTCTGTTTTTTTAATCATATCAGTAGAACCTGATAAAAATACATGTTTAGGCATTCAGCATAAAACCTTACCTAGTGAGCATTCTTAAAGAATACACAAATTCCCAATGATGCAGGTATATAACTATCACTTCAGAGAGTGAAAAATTTGAAGCTTCATGAACCATGACTTATTTATGTAAACAACATAGATATTCAACACAGGAGTCGATTCCAATTTGTTGTGGGGTGTTGTAGGACTGTTAATGACAGTGGGATGAACAAAGAAAGGACACTGCTCAAGTTAGGATTACTAATCACATTCGAGCTTAGTAATTATACTGCATAATGAAAGTCATCATAAGGTCTGTTATGGAAAGTGAATGGCTAAGAGTCTCTCTAATCTGTAGGATAATAGCATGAATTCATAACCATATTGGTCTACATGATGCAGAGAGAGATAATGCTAAGTTTATAACTGGGCTGTATTTCACCTCACACAGACAGGCACTAGCGTTTCCAAAGCAGAAGGGATCATTTCTAGCATTAAATGCTTGTAGCATTAGCAGTCCCTAAAGCTGGGATTCCGGTTTGGGTATTTGGAGCACTGAGAACTAACTGAAGTGATGCTTATTTCAAAGAGGTGAAGGCACTTTCAGGAGCATTTGATGGGGTGAAACATGGGAGAAAGGCCACTTTCTCTGGTTAGCTTGTTCTCTGAATTTCTAGATAATTCTTTTTGCTGTGGATGCTGAACAGCTTTGGGAGGAAGGTATGACTGTCTATACAGACAAAATGAGAAAAAGAGCAGGTAAGATACAGAGTTGTGTGTGTTCTCTCTCAATGATCATGAGTGATCACAATAAATTTTTCATGCACCCAGATACTTTCTTATGCGTTATAAATAGCTCAGATTCAAATGTCTACTCTCCTTAATGAATTAATGACATTTCTG
Source organism: Sylvilagus floridanus (assembly GCA_949820135.1). Lineage (NCBI taxonomy): Eukaryota > Metazoa > Chordata > Mammalia > Lagomorpha > Leporidae > Sylvilagus > Sylvilagus floridanus. The sequence continues at coordinate 26,479,323 of OX463236.1, read as the reverse complement.
TAGATTTACTTTTTATTTTTAAAATATCTATTAGTAGTATTATATTTTACTATTAATGAATTATTCCTCAAAAGAAGAATAATTTTACTTTTTCTTATAGGTAATAGAAACAATTTAGATACAGAGTATCACCAATTAAGATTGTAGAAGATGTATTGGGACCAAAATATTTTTAAATGCATATTCCTTTCCAGCCAATTTGATCGCTTAGAAATATCCCAGGATTTGAATATAACTTTCATTTTATATATGCATTCCATTTCTTTCAAAATGATTTTGTGCTAAGGGAACTACAGTCTATATATAAATACACAACACACACACACACACACACACACACACACACATATATATATATATATAAAGCACTCAAACCTAAGACAAGATTCAAATATATTAAATTTTTTGGTTAATAATTATATGTCAGTGTGGGTTCATCAAGTATATAACAAATGTACCAGTCTGATGGAGTTTGGTAATGTGAGGGCAGGGGGACATGGGAAGTCTCTCTACCTTATGCTTAGTTTTGCAATGAGTCTAAAACTGTTGTGAAAATAAAGTATGTTAAAAATAATTAACAATCCTAAGCTAGAAAAGTTCACCATATAAGTTCACCATGTAAGAGTCAGCTAATCCTACTTAAAACTCTTTTGATGGTGTTCTACTTGAAAATGATGCAAATTTTGCCGGCGCCCTGTCTCAACAGGCTAATCCTCCGCCTTGCAGCGCCGGCACACCGGGTTCTAGTCCTGGTCGGGGCACTTGATTCTGTCCCAGTTGCCCCTCTTCCAGGCCAGCTCTCTGCTGTGGCCTCGGAGTGCAGTGGAGGATGGCTCAAGTGCTTGGGCCCTGCACCCCATGGGAGACCAGGAAAAAGCACCTGGCACCTGGCTCCTGCCATCGGATGAGCGCGGTGCGCTGGCCACAGCGCGCCGGCCGCGGCGACCACTGGAGGGTGAACCAACGGCAAAAGGAAGACCTTTCTCTCTGTCTCTCTCTCTCACTGTCCACTCTGCCTGTCAAAAATAAAAAAATAAAAAAAGATGCAAATTTTATATGTTTTATGGTACACATAAAATAAAAAGCTCTATGATATAGGAAAGTGCTATTAGGTTTAACAATCAGAAAGTTAAAATTTGTGTAATGTAGTTGATGTACAACAACTGTATGACCTGTGACCCTAAATACTTTTACTTTGTGCTGAGTTACTCAGTTTAACTGCTTAGTTTGGTGCTCAGTTCTAGAGTATAACAGAGAGATGTTTGGGTATTATGTGTCACCGTGGTTACGTTATCCCTAACTCTATGAATGCTGAAGAGACACATGGGAAGAAACAGCAAGGGGAGAGGTCAGAAGGTAAGGGATAGGAAAACGGAAGGTGAATGAGTTAGAACAGCGGCTTCCATGGATTTGGTGCTGAGTTTGTGTGTGTGTGTTTTTAAGATTTTATTTATTTATTTGAGAGGTAGAGTTATAGAAAGGGAGAGGGAGAGACAGAGAGAAAGGTATTCCATCTGTGGGTTCACTCCCTAAATGGCTGCAACAGCCAGAGCTGAGCCCATCCAAAGCCAGGAGCCAGGAGTTCTTCTGGCTCCCAAGCGGGTGCAGGGACCCAAGCACTTGGGCCATCTTCTACTGCTTTCCCAGGCCATAGCAGAGAGCTGAATCTGAAGAGGAGCAGCTGGGACTTGAATCAGTGCCCATATGGAATGCCGGCGCTACAGGCAGAGGATTAACCTAAGGCACCACAGTGCTGGCCCCTCTAACTTTATTTTTTAAGACTAATTTATTTATTTAAAAGTCAGAGAGAAGGTTGGGGAGAGAGTCAGGGGGAGCTGCAAGGTGGAAGGGAGAGAGAGAGAGAGAGAGAGAGAGAGAGAGAGAGAGAGAGAGAGAGAGAGGTATCTTCACTGTTTCAGTCCTCAAATGGCTTCAACAGCTAGAATCCAAGAACTCCATCTGGGTCTTCCAAGTGGGTGGCAGGAACTCAAGGACTTGGGCCATCATCTGCTGCTTCCCAAGTGCATGATCAAGGATGCTGGATCAGAAATGGAATAGCAGGAACTGGAACTGGCATTTGGATATGGGATGTGGGTTTCCCAAGTGGTGACTTAACCCACAATACCATAATGCCCATCCTGGCTCTGAGTGACTAAATCAAGTGTTTTGTTAATCCTGAGTCAGTTCATCTTTCTGATCCAATGTTTTCTATGAAAAGTCATCTCCGTGATATGACACAGCAACTTACTGTGCTCTGTGAAGTCTGTGCACACTACACTGTGTTTTTGTAACATCCACATAAATTCTTCTGGCTCACTCATTCAGTTCTTATTGACCACTTTTCTAGGACTCTTCTTGCCTCCAGTTAGATTAGGATTGAACCCCATAGCCCAGGCTCACCAAGCAGTCACAGTGGCAACACATCTGCTCTGAACACTCTTAAGGTTAGAAATGGACCTGAGCCAGTTCTCAGTTTTTAGTGCTACTTGCCCAAGGCTGCTTCTCTTTCCCAGAATCTATTAAAGATTCTATTAAGTCACTAACAAGTGAGTAATTTGCCGAATGTGGTGAAAATAGCTCAATTATATTGACTTTTGAAGCTATTCACAATCTAATTTAAAAAGGTACTTTGTGTGTTAACTTAAAAAAATAAACAAGTCTTCATTACGGATTTTGTATGATTTTGCAGTGCTCTGTGCCTTTTGTTCTAGCCCTTCCTAAAAATTCTGAATTGAAGAGTTGGGGGCTCTAAGATATCCCTTTGTCTTAGTCCATTTGAGTGACTATAACAAAATACCTGAGGCTGGGTGATTTATAAGCTGCAGAAATTTATTCCTCATAGGGAATTCAAAGGTTAAGGTGCCACCAAATTTGCTGCCAGCTGAAGGGTGTCTCTGCTTCCCAGAGGATGCATGGTGGAAAGGAGAAAGGCTGGAGGGCCAGGCAGCTCTCTGAATCCTCTCTTTGTTATGATTATGATTATATTTCTAATCAATTAAGCTTTTTAAACATTTATTTATTTATTTGAAAGGCAGAGTTAACAGAGAGGGAGGGAGGTACAGAGAGAGAGAGAGACAGAGAGAGGAATATCTTCCATCTGCTGGTCTACTCTCTAAACAAATGCAATGTTTGGGGCTTTGCCAGGTGGAAGCCAGGATCCTGGAGCTTCTTCTGGGTCTTCCATGTAGGTGCAGAGGTCCAACCCATTGGGCTGCCTCTGATGCTTTGGATTGGAAGTGGAGCAAGAGAGTTTCAAACTGGTGCCCACATGGGATGCTGGAGTCACAGGTGGCAGCCTTATCTGCTATGTCACAACATCAGCCTCCACTGTGATTATTTTAACATATGCATATTTAGATTTGTTTGAGAGACAGATAGAAAGAGCTTCCATCTCTTGGTCCACTCCCCAAATGCCTACCACAGCCAAAGCAGGACCAGGGCCCAAGCTGAGTGTGAGAACTCAATCTAGGTCTGCTGTGTGGAGGACAGGAACACCATCACTTTAGTTCTCGCCAGTCTCTCTTAGTGTCCACAGCAGCAGGAAGCAGTAAGCAGGAGGCAGGGCTGAGCACTGAACCCAGGTATTCTGATGTGGGACTTGGGGCACCCCAACTGATGTCTTAGCTGCTAGACCAAGGCCCCACCTCAGAAACTTTTTAACTAATCACCTCCTAAAGGCCCGACTCTTGCTACTGTCACACTGGAGATTTAATTTCAACATATGGATTTTGATTCACATTCAGATTCCCTTCTTTTCTTACATTTGGTGCCTGAATTTTGAATTTGAAAAAAATGTAGACAACCCTAAGATCAAAATTATACTACTCTTATAGCCCTTTCTCAGTTCCCAGTGCAAGAGAACGTTAAGTGATGGGCCGCCACTGTGCACTGAGCCTCTGTTTGTGGCACTGGCATTCCATATGGGCTCCAGTTCATGTCTGGGCTGCTTCTCTTCCAATCTAGCTGTCAGCTAAGGCCTGGGAGAGCAGTGGAAGATCACCCAAGTGCTTGGGCCCTTGCATCCACTTGGGGGACCTAGAAGAAGCTCCTGGCTCCTGGCTCCTAGCTTTGGATCTGCCCAGCTTTGGCCATTGCAACCATTTAAAGAGTGAACCAGTGGATGGAAGACCTTTCTCTCTGTTTCTCTTCTCTCTGTCTGTAACTCTGTCTCTCAAATAAATACATATGTCTTTTTTTAAAAAAAAAAAAAGAATGTTAAGTGACTTAGACTTGGATATATTGGGAACATTAATCATGAACATTTAGGAATGTTGTTATTAAGAGAAGATAAAAATTAAAGTTATTTGTGCTATTTTCTTATAAGCTAAAATATGCTTGAATTTAAAATAACATTTATAAATCATTCAAAAAATGAATTTTTGTTAAAACAGATGTCCCTCTTCATTGGGTTTTGTATTTGGAAACATTAATGCCATTTAGTATGAAGTGAAGACTATGTATGAAGTTTTTTTTTTTTTTAAGAATTTTTTTTTATTTGAAAGACAGTTACAGAGAGAGGTAGAGCCAGAGAGAGAGGTCTTGCATTCTGCTGGTTCACTCTCCAAAAGACCACAAAGGCCAGAGCTAAGCTGATCCGAAGCCAGGATCCAGGAGCTTCCTCCAGGTCTCCCACATGGGTGCAGGTGCCCAAGGACTTGGGCCATCTTCCACTGCTTTTCCAGGCCACAGCAGAGAGTGGGATTGGAAGAAGAGCACCTGGGACTCAAACCAGCACCCATATGGGATGCCAATGCTGCAGGCTGGGGATTTAACTCATTGCACCACAGCGCCAGCCCTTATGTATGAAATTTTAAAACATATTTAACACTGAATTATCATTAAATATCCATGTGATACAAAGCACTGAGAGCTCTTTGGGTTTTGGGGTTTATTGAACTTTGAGGAGTGTTTGGTGCAATTTTTGCTAAGCAAACTTGCAACTATCAAGTTACTTGTATTATCATATTTGTCAAATATCCCTTTATAAGTAGCAAATATCACAGCTTTGAAATATGAAAAGATTTTTGAAAGTATTCTTAAATATTTAAAGAAGTCTAAGGGTTAGTTTTTATTTTATGCTGTCAAATAAGCCTCTTTAATATTCTAGGTGTGAACCTTGACTTGCAGAGGTTTGAGGCAGTGTGTGGAAAGTATGGACAAAGCTTCCCATCAATATGCTCTGTTATTTTGTGTGTGTTATTTTCTTCGCCTTAGCATTTATGAATAGTTGACTGACTAGAATCTTCTTCATTTCTTTCAGGTAAACATAATACCAGAAATACAACATCAGCTTTGCAGGAAGGAAGGATTATGTCAAATAATTAGAAGATTTCCAGGTAATCTTTAATTTGCTCCCTTATGCATAAACATGTGAGATATGCAGGCTTCCCTAGCAGACACTAGCTAACTGAGCCTCAGCTCAGTGTCTTCTGTTCCTTGGTCTATCAGTTCTGCTATTATTCATCTTCCATAGTCCACAAAGCCTGCCAGCGGTAAGATGTGGATAATAAGGAATGCAAGTGTAACACTGATATTTTCATTTAGTTTTGTCTTCTGATTTGCTAGATGAATATTTCTTTTAGTCCTTTCTGTTTGTATTTAAAATGATAGCTGCTTTATTGAAAAGTAATCAACCTGGTGATTCCAACTTCAATCTTGAAGTTTTTTAAAAATATATTTCTTCATAATTAATTTATTTTGATTCTAAAAGCATTCTCTTTTTTAGAATCCTATCAGTGTGTCTGGGTATTTAAGACAGGATACTGAATGGAAAAGTTCTGTGTCTTGATTATATTAGGAATTTGGGATAAAAATTACCATGTCCAGATTCTTCACAGATTCCAAGAGTAGGAAAAAAATCAGCAAGTGTATGAACCCTTGTGGGTGAACAGAGCCATCGTAGGTGAAATGATAGTCTACTTGGAAACCCATCAGTTAAATGTTCTCCAAATTCCTTGTTTAAAACTCCATTAATGGTTAGTAGTTTATGCCCCTAGAAGGGTTTCACTACATATTTAGATTTTGGATCTAAGTAGCTTTATTTCTTTTTTGATTAATTTTGTGTCCTGATGTAATCAGAAAACAAATGATACGTCATAACTCAGGAGGTTTCTGCTTCTACACCAGACATGAACCATGTTGGCATGGGCCACTGGAGAGACTGTAGTTTTCTATTGTTACCCAGGAATTAAAATAAAGATGAATCAGGAATTCAATCTTCCACTTAAGATATATGTCTAAAATCAATATCTGGATAAATTTTGTTCTGTTTTGCATGATAATAAATGTCTGTATGAATGTGTATTATTTTGTATGTCAGTGAAGTTGAGTCCCTAATCTTTTGTGTTTTTTAATTAACTCTAGCTGAAAGCTTTTTAAAAAATAATTTTGTGACAAGTAAAAATAATTATTTTCATTAATAGAATATTGTTAACTATTCAGAAATTCTTAGTTAAGGCAATCTAAGAAATATTATTTACACTTTAAACACAACCTAGACTGTTTTTTTTTTAAAGATTTATTTTATTTATTTGAAAGAGTTACAGAGAGAGAGAGAGAGAGAGAGAGAGAGAGAGAGAGAGAGAGAGAGAGAGAGGTCCTCTATCTGCTGATTCACTCCCCAAATAACTGCAACAGCCAGAGCTGAGCTGATCCGAAGCCAGGAGCCAGGAGCTTCTTCTAGGTCTCCCACACAGGCGCAGGGGCCCAAGGGCTTGGGTCATTTTGGGCCATCTTCTACTGCTTTCCCAGGCCATAGCAGAGAGCTGTACAGGAAGTGGAGCAGCTGGTACTTGAACTGATGCCCATATGGGATGCTGGCACTGTAGGCTGCAGCTTGAACCTGCAGGCCCCAACCTAGACTTTTAAAGTAAGATTTTTTTGTGTTATTTACATTTCAGAATAAATGATTCAAAACATTAAGTTCCTTTAGCATTGTATCCTAGTTAGCAGAATGGAGTCTTAGTAGTGAAAGAACTATTTCTGGTCAGAAATGGATTGCCAGATTTTAATATTCCCCAAACAATTCTTCTACAAGGTTATATTTGACATTATGCTATCATACAAGTAATAATAAAAGTAAGAAATATTTTCGATCTTTAATCTTAAATGCTTTTTGTTCTCAAAAACATCCAAGTTCTGGACATATGTAGTCATTTCACCGCTCTGTCTGGTGCCTTAGTTTTCTGTTTATCTCAGTGACAGCAAGACAGTCGTACAGCAGCATTTTAAGTGGAATCATTTCTGCTATCACGTTATCTTTCTGCTTGAAGATCCTTTATCTAGACATACGGCTTTAAAGGAGTATGTCTGCAGCATTATTGTCTGATCTAAATTTTCTCAACAGTCGCTTTTGCTTATTACTACTATGAATATATAAAATAAATTCAGTATTCCAAAAATTAGAAATATTTTCCTTATTGTGAATACTTAATAGTTAATATTAGATACAGATTAGGTAGCAACCTAAATTTATGGTATTATTAAAAAGGTAAGATAGTAAAACTAAGCACAATGTTACGTAATCTAGACATTTTATTTAGAGTCAAAATGTTCTGTGCCATTTTCAGGTATGTTTCATTTGGAGGTTGACAAAAAACATTTTGAGATTTTAGTCCTGCCACTAATTAGCTGTGTGACTTAAATTCTGGGGATTGTAATTGTTTCATCGAAAAAGTAGGGATAAAAATACTCTTTACATGAGCTTAATTTTTTAAAAGTAAGTAGATTTTATATATGTGTTTATGTGTGTGTATAATTTGATTTGCAAAATGAAGCACATATTTTATACCCCAACACAATGCTCTAAAAAATGGTCATTAGGTAATCCTAGATTTGAAACATCAAACACTAAGCTCCAGATACTTAATACATTCCCTCTTTACATGATTGATTATCACTAAAATGTTATGATTTTGTCAGACACTGCCAAGGATCTGACATTTTTATCCTACTTCCACAGTCACAAGTCAGTCTGCCACAGTTTCAGGAGTGTTGACATGAGTTGCGTGGGTCAGAGACAATGACTTTTTTATTTATAGCAGTAAGAGTAGACAAACTACCAGCATGTGTACCAGTTCACTGAACCCTGGTTCACCTAGCCCTGGCCACCAGGTAAGTCTTCTATACTTAGTGATTTGCTTTTCAGAGAGGAAGCCTGAGCTTAGAGAGTTTAAATCTCATACGATGGGCAATGTGCATGCTTTTCCTTTGCCCCAGAGGGAGACATTATTTTTGTCATGTTGGAAAAAAACATAATATAAACAACCTTCCCTCTTCTCTAGAGTAAGATACCATCTCTTGTTTTCAAGGCTATGCACTATGTAAATATCTTTGAGAAGGTAATTCAGAACAAATTGTTAGTGCCTCTGTTTGCAAAATGTGCAGACACATGAAAGATGAACAGAGAAACAGCCATTTCAAGGAAGAAACCTTCATGAGTTGTAGCTTGGAAACGCAGTGTATAATTCTGAGCAAGAGCTAAAATGTACTTGTGCTTCAGTTTTCTTATTCATAAAAGTGCCATATTTGGCAACGGTGAAGAATGCTGGGATTCCATGACTGCCCTGTGCTTTTTCCCCATATCCTTGCTACCCCAGGCTCTGTCCTCAGCAGTAGACAGAGACAAAGATGCTGAGAAAGGAGGGATGATAAACTGGTGATTGCAACTGGGACCCACACGAGTGAGGCAGGACCAAGTTGTGGCCAGATGCACATCATGTACGGCTAACACAGGCTGTTCTGTTCCACGGCCAGAGTGTACCTGACATTAGACTTGTGACTCACATTTAAGGGCACACATCCATGGAATTTTTACTGGCTAGCACAAGATTTATTTTTATCTTGCCAGTTAGTGCTTTGCCTTTTGAAAAAAAAAAAAGCTTCATTATTTTTATTTGCCTGAATTTATTGCTAATACTTTTGGTTGCTCTTTATTTTTTTTTTAAATATAAAAAGTGTTTTCCATATCTGAAGTAGAACAAAATAAGCATATGAGAAGTTTCGCTTGGGTTTGTGAGTTGTTGTTTTTGTTCTTTTTTAGTGCAGTATCACCAGCCAAGATGTTCTGGCTAGGAGTGTGCCAAACTTTGGCCATAACTTTTTTTGGTAGTTTTATCTTGGCTCTGAGCACTGGCTTTCATGTGCAGCTTGGAATATACTCCATTTGTAGCATTTTAGATCTCTATCCTCATTTTTAAAGAAATATATGCATACAAAAAGGAAAATAATAGACAAGTCAAACAACTTTTGCTGTACCTAAACAAGATAGGGTTTTACAGAATTATAGATGATATTTGCTAAGTAATATAAAATATATCATTAAAGTATAACTTTAATACTTTAAACATTGACTAATGCTAATGACTTGTCTTAGGGGACACTGATGATTGTTTTTAATAATCTGGTTTTAACATTTCAAGCAAACTTTCAGAGAAGACCGAGGTGTGCTTGGCCTCTGTATTCTCTGATCCTGGTGTCCTTTATTTGTTATTTCTATGGACTCCTTGATACTTCTCCCATCCCAGAAGTTTCCTTTCTATGCCCAATGCTATTATATTCCTTACGCAAAACATTCTTTCCTCAAGTAAAACTCTCAACTCTTTAGTAAGACTGACTTCAAAGAGGTGATAGGAGAAAGTAAGCTGATGGAACTAATTCAGACTAAATTATACCCTCGTCCCAATCATAAACCTCTTAGATGCATTTGCATTTTTATAAAAGAAGCTCACAAACCCAATGAATTTCTAATTGGCGGAATTTCTGTAAGTGCCCTCAAACACACATTCAGTTACTCAACAAGCCACCTCTTCCTGAAGCTCACCTAATCCGTTTACTTTTCTGCAGCTCCAACATGTCCTGCCTCATCCAAGTCAACCATCTTTCAAATTCTTTTTGCTTATTTTCTTGCACCTGAAGAATCTAGCCCATGATTTATACTGTAGCCAAGGTGATCTTACCACTTGTCTTTCCTAAGTAAATAGAACAAGTTTATTACATCTGAAACAGTTTATTACGTCTGAAACAGTAAGGTTCATGTCACCAGATCTCTGATGCTACACTTTGGACCAGGCATATGTTTTACCTAGAACAGGAGGCCTACATCCACATGCCTACAGGGGCCTGATTTGTCACACAGCAAATTTCATAACAAATCCAGAAATTTGAAAGGCCGCATAATATGCAGCTTATCAGTATCTGGCCTGTTATCAAATGTTGATAATTTATCAAAAGTCACTTGACTCTAAGAAGAGAAAAAAGTTGAAGACAGAAAAGTACAAGACAGAGCCAGGTGACCTCACCCAGGTGTATCTCTCAGCATTTAGGCAACAGCAGAAACCTAAAGAAAGGTCTGTCCTGTCTCTTTTCCCTGTGATGTACGTTTACCATTAGGATTCCCCTTCACCTAAAGGCTTAGCCATTCTTCTTTTGCCTTAACATCATACTTCTTTGTATAGCTTTCTCTCAGAACACCTATTTGTTTCCCTAAATCTTTGGTAAAAAACCAGCTTCTAGTTTCTCACAAAACTGAAACTTTAACTCCTGAGGATAGTGAACCTGGATTTTTCCACCACGATCTCAACTCTGGAGTCGGGAGGAGGTGTCCACATCTTTCTGCTACTCATCTTAAGATCATCTACCAGTGTTCACATCATTCATCATGCTCACTAAGGAAGTAACCACCTGGGTTAACTTCTTTTTTCTCTGCTTCAAATCTGCCATCATTCTTGTCAATTTTTATTCCCACACTGACTTTTCTTTCATCATCTTTGCTTCATAGATCTTTGATCTAATCAAATGCATGATTCATCTCTCTTCACCTTCAGCTTCCCATTGCATAAGCTTGCTCACTAACTTGCAGCATCCAGAATTCTTGCTGAAACTCACACTAATTGACCCATTCATAATCACTGGACTGCTTCATTCCTTCAATGCCACTAAAACTAAGCTGACACTTTTGATACTCTTAATTCTGCCATTTTCTCCAAGTCTTCCAGCCATTTTTTAAATTGCAGTTGTTTTCCATCAAGCCTACATCACTTAGTCTTATACCTGAGGTACTTCCCCACAAGCACCTGCAACGTTTGTATTTTCCTCCCAAACCAAACTTCAAGCCACCAACCATAGAAATACCCTATAGTCTGACTTCTCTGCAACTACACAACAAACACAAGAGTGCTATTCCCAATTTCTAGATGTCTTGCTTGCTTGCTAAAATAGAAGATAGAACACTACTTTTGCTATTGTCAGCCTCATCACCTCCTCCACCAAGAGAACTGTCGAGTCACCCCTGAAGGAGCCCATCTCAGTTACCCTCTACAATACTGATGGAAAACTATTACAAAAACAAAAATTCAAGAACTGTTCTCAAAACTCTCTAGGAGGAATTCCCATGCATTCCAAGGTTGTGGAACTAAATTGTGGCTTTTAATGTTGCATTCATTTCAAGATAGATAGAGATGACTCACTCCTCCAATGGTCAGGATGTGTCTCAAAAGAGATATCAAAGTAATGTGTTGGTGGTTTAGATGGAGTTTGTAAATGAATGTCTCCCTAGAATGTTGTCCCACCATCAGTTGTGCTAGGCAATGTAGACACCAGGAAATTGAGCATTATTCTGTCATTTGACCATAGGTTTGAGAGAAGCCAAGTGTCAGGCCAAAGATCCATCCCTTCCAAATTGAACATATTGCTTTTTAAAATGAAGAAAATAAGTATCTTGTATCCACCGAACCAGAGATAATTACTTGGAAAATTTTGGTATGTGTTTTTCATACTTGAAAACTAACCTATTGTTTTCTTGATCAAAAGTATCTTTAGAATGATGCCCACCTGATTTTCCAAGGTAGATTCACGTTTTTTCCTGTGTTCCTACTGGACCTTGTAAAAACCTCTGTTGGCATGTTTTAGTGTATACTCGTTGTGGAAATACTTGCTTGTGTTTGTCTCACCTCAAGGATGAAACTCCCTGAAGGTGGGACCATATTTTTTCACTTCTCAAGTTCAGTGCATGGTCATTATCCTTAGTATTATAGTCACTATAATTTTTGAATGAAGGACTAGAGGTAATTTTAACAGAGAATATTAGGGTTGTGGAAAGGAACCCCTTGGCAATGCTTGGACAGATTTATCCACTTATCCATTAGGAGCTCAGCACTGAACTTGCATTATAGAGCAACAAACAGAAGCATGAGAAGTAGAAAATACTGTCTTTCCTCCAAGACACAATAACCCTTTTTGAATAATAAAATATTTTGATCTAAGAAATAGCTAGATGACTGTTATTTGCTTACCCATAAGTAAAGTAGAAAGATGTCAATAAAATTCATTATATAACTTCTGAATGGTTACCATTGTAGCCAAGAAATTAATCCCCTTATTAATCTCTGAAAACACAGGTTTAAGGTCTGACATTGTGGTGCAACAGATTAAACTGCCATTTGTCATTTGCAGTGTGGGTCTTCCATATTGGAGTATTGGTTTGAGTCCTGGCTCCAGCCCTCCTTGCCCTGCTTGTAATACAGCTCCCTGCCAAGGCACCTGGGAAGGCAGTGGAAGTTGACCCAGGTACATGGGCTCCTGCCACCCTTGTCAGAGACCATGATAGACCAGACTCCTAGCCTTGGCCTGGCCCAGCCCTAGCTTTTGGAGCCATTTAAGTAGTCAATTGGCAGATGGAAGATGATCTCTCTCCCTCTGTCTGTCTCTTTCTTTCTCTGTGTGTCACTCTGCCTTTTAAACACATATATATATGTATATATATATTATATATATATATTATATTTATATATATTTGAGGTATATAAAATATAATATATAAATTTTTTAAAGGATAGCTTTAATTCTTTCTCACTTTTTGGGTCATAGATTTGGCCTAGGGAAAAACAAGTAATTTTCTCAGGCAGGCTCATACTTTTGCTCTGATTCAACCCAAGAGTCTAAATATTTGCTCACCATTCCTTTTGAGGAGAAGCTCAGACTGCCAGGAACAGGAAGACAATGGAGAGCGTTCTCTTTATACTTTTCCAGTGATGTTTTAGTGCTTCTTATAGATTAGCTTTCTGGGCAGTTTCTTCATCTTAATGGTTCTGCATTCAAGACGGGGAAGTAAATCTATTATTTCTTGCTGACTATTGTGCTTTAACTTATTTCTTCTATGGATCTTTTGAAAGAAAGTGAGGGTGTGTGAAATATGGCCAGAAAACCTACACCAGAAAGAAAGTGCATCGATCTAGTATGTGGTGAATGTTGGGTGGATTTTTTTTCTCTTTTAAAAGCTCTAAACATTAAAAACATACTCTGGAGTCCCATATAACACAGAAAGAAGTGGAGCTATTTTTGTTGATAAAGGTTAGAATCTTCCTCCAGTCATCCTCTCCTTTCTCCTTTATCCCTGCTTCCTGGTCAACCCCAGAAGACACCTTCCTGATACTTCCCTGACCCCCCCAAGAAGCTTGGGAGAATTCAGTTGGGCACATATAACTTGCAGTAAGAAAGTAAGTCTTAGAAAAGGGTGACAGGGCCGGCACCGTGGCTCAACAGGCTAATCCTCCACCTTGCGGTGCCGGCACACCGGATTCTGTCCCGGTTGCCCCTCTTCCAGGCCAGCTCCCTGCTGTGGCCCGGGAGTGCAGTGGAGGATGGCCCAAGTGCTTGGGCCCTGCACCCTCATGGGAGACCAGGATAAGCACCTGGCTCCTGGCTTTGGATCAGCGTGGTGCGCCGGCCGCGGTGGCCGTTGGAGGGTGAACCAACGGCAAAGGAAGACCTTTCTCTCTGTCTCTCTCTCTCTCACTGTCTAACTCTGCCTGTAAAAAAAAAAAAAAAAGAAGAAAAGAAAAGAAAAAAGAAAAGGGTGACAGGGGCTGGCACTGTGGCGCAGCGGGTTAAGTCACTGTCTGCAGTGCTGACATTCCATGTGAGCACTGGTTCTGGTCCAGTTCTCTGCTAATGCACCTGGGAAGGCAGTGGAAGATGGCCCAAGAGCTTGAGCCCCTGCACCGAAGTGCGAGACTCAGAAGAAGCACCTAGCTTTTGGCTTTGGCCTGGACCAGCTCCAGCCATTGTAGTCATTTGGGGAGTGAATCAGCGAATGGAAGATCTCTCTCCTTCTCTGTAACTCTGACTTTCAAATACATAAATAAGTCTTAAAGAAAAATGTTGACCAGTAAATGAGGGCAGAAAATATATCCCATCTCTACTTTTTTGTCTTTCTCTCTATTTAGCAGGAATGAAAATTAGTCGAAATATTCTTCTCTTTCCATGCTGTATCCTCTTTAGGATTTTGGCCAACCATGAGAAAGAAATTAATGAAAATAGAAATCAAATTTTTAAAATGAATCAAACATTCACTTTTTCATTCCTTTTACCTTTCCCTTTTCTTATGTCTTTATTGTACCACTAAGATATATTAATCATTAAGATTATAGAAAAATACAGATAAGCTCAAAGAAGCAAAAAGTGTACATTTAGTGGTCTCTGCCTTCCCTAAATACTTACTTTTCTTTTAATTTTGTTTATGTCATTTCTAGGCTCACAAAAGTCTGAAAGTTTTCTGTAAGCAAATTGCCACTTTTAAGTGGATTTTAAAGCTCAACTTTATGCTTTGGAATACCTTAGAAGTAATTAAATTTACCCTGGCTGCTTATTGCTTTTCTCTTTCTACTATTTCATTTAGTATTGCTTCGTGAGTTGTTTGTACTTCTTAGCTGAGCATTCTGTGTTTGTAAGCTATTTCTAAATCTTGAAATCAAGATAATAAAAATAAACAACACTTCTACTGTTGACAATCTAGTTGAAACCCTGTTCAGTTTATGATTGAATTGCAAATGTCCTAGCTATTCTCATATTTCCTTTCTGTCTCTTTCTCTCCCACTAACCTTTATCCCATATTCATTTTGCCACATAACTTCCAGTTCAACCTTCCTATAACGTAAGTCAGTATGTGCCACTCTCTTCCAAGAGTTTTTAGTGACTCAGTCAGAATAAAGTAGGTAATATTTGTTATATGGTTTCTGTGTATTAATCACTCTTCTACTAATTCATTTAGTCCTTAGGGTGTCTCCTTGAGGAAGATTTTATTGTTAGCCACATTTTACTCCAACACAGAGAAGGTAGGCACATTTTCTAGGCCCACATCCTAGCAAGTGGTGGGTGCTCCTAGGCGGTATGACTTTGGTGTTTAACTGCTTCTGTTTTGTTCCTGCCACACGCCTCAGGGTGGGCTACAAGGCCCACTACATGTCTCACTGTTCTCCCATTATTAACCCATCCTGACTCTCAGCTCAAGCCAAGATAATCCCTTTTCTCTCACTCCAGCAAGCATGCTGGATGGGACTGTTGTAACAGAAGACCAGATAGCTTACAAGCAACAGAATTTACTTCTCATTGCTCTAGAAGCTGGAAGGTCCATCTAGAAGCTGGAAGGTCCAAACTGGTCAACTGTCTGCAGATTTTGTGTCTGGTAAGGACCTATTTCCTGATTCAGAGTTGGTGCCTTCTTGCAGAGTAAAGGAGGAGCAAACTTTTTTTTTTTTTAAGATTTTATGTATTTATTTGAGAGGCAGAGTTACAAACATTGAGAGAGGCAGAGAGAAAGGTCTTCCATCCGCTGGTTCACTCCCCAGATGGCCACTACAGCTGAGTTGATCCAAAGCCAGAGCCAGGAGCTTCTTCCTGGTCTCCCACATTGGTGCAGGGGCCCAAGCACTTGGGCCATGCTCCACGCTTTCCCAGGCCATAGCAGAGAGCTGGCCGGGACTAGAACTGGTGCCCATATGGGATTCCAGCACCCCATTCAGAAGCTTATCCCACTACACTACAATGCTGGTGCCAGGAGCGAACTCTTTTAACAAGGGCACTGATCCCAATCCTGAGGGCTGCACCTTCCTGACCTAATCATCCCAAAAGATGTTTCCCAATACTAATACTTTGCAGATCAGAAATTCAACATGTGAATTCTGTGAGGAAGATACAAGCATTGTTTCTGGATCGGGCCAACTAAATGTGATTTCTCCTTTCTCTGCGCTTCCAACTAGCACTCACTTGGGATTTGTACTTTATAGTGTTGTCTTTGTCTTTTACTAATTCATGCGAAGGTTTCTTATTTCCTCTAGATTATAAATCCCCTGATGGCTAAATCCTTTCTCCATATCTCTGCTTCAACTGAAATAGAGCATAAGTAACATAGATGTATCAATGAGAACTCTTTCATTTGCTAAACACAACAGAATAACACAAGGACAAAGGAATTTATTGAATTGGTAAATTAAAAGTGAATCTGCCTTCATGTTTAACAGGCTCCAGTGACAAGGTCACTAGATACCTCTCTGTCTCTGCCTCTCATTCTCACGGGCAAAGCCTGCCTTCTTTCTGTATGTTGTCACATTCAGTGGTTAGACATGTTCCACATGACAGGAAAGATAACTGCCAGGCTTTCCCAGTTCAGAAACACAGCTACTTCTCTTCTGAGACCACACAGGTCACCAGCCACCCCAGTCAGCACTGTTGACCATGAGTGCATGGCGGGAGCAAGTCCTGTGGCCAGTGTATTAGTCTTCCAGAGCTGCCATAAACAAAGGACCTAAGACTAGGCAACCTAAACAACAGAACTTTATTTCTCAGGGTTTTGGAGGCTGGAAGTCCAGGCTTGTGGTGTCAGCAGATTTAGCTTCTTCTGAGGCCTTTCTTCTTGACTTGCATGTGACTGCCTTCTCACAGTGTCCTCGCAGGGTTTTTCCTTTATACATGTGTATGTCTGGGTCCTCATCTCTTCTGATAGAAAGATACCAGCCATTTGGATTAGGGCCCACCTTAGTGATTTCAGCTTACCCTAGTAACCTCTTTAAAGGTTGTGTCTCCAAATATATAGTCATATGCTTAGATCCTGGGGGTTAGGACTTCAATATGTGACTCTTGGGTAGATATGACTAACCCATAACAGCCAGTGATGGGCAGAGGAGTCAGGGAATGTTGATGGAGAGTTCCATCAACTCTAAAGACAGGAGAGAACATATTCCCCAAGGAACAATGGACAATATACAGACAAAACAACAGACACCTGTTTTTACAAGTGATTGAATCACTTTAATTGATTGGTCTTGTTAAAATACAATGGATGCTTGAGGCAGAGCTAGAACCACCCCCTTACCCCCAAGTCATTTTGAAGTAAGGGAATGTTAATCATTCCTCTCTTCAGCACCAAGAGCTTGGATGCTGCCTTGGAGCTGCCGAATGACCTTTCTGCTGGTCTTTGAGTCTACAGGTTGGTGTTTGTGTGCCATGCTTGGTTCTCATTTCCTATCTTAGACCTCAGTCCTCACATGCTCCCAGACCTGACCTCCCCTCCAAAGAGCAGGCTAAGTTTATTAATGACTCTATACTTTCCTATCTCAAATATACATTTCCTCCTTCTCCCCCAGGAAATACTTTAACCCAAGTGAATAATATACTGGTGAATATTTTAGAATTGCAGATCCTGCAGAGCCTCATGGAAATATGGAATTATGCAAATGCCATGACCACCTACATAGCTTGACCTATTCATAAAATTCACAGCTCTACCTGTGAACCATAAATTCCTACATTAATTAATCACAGCCAAAATTAAATAAAGATTTTTGGGAAAACAATAGCATAGTCTTGCTCCATTTCCTTAAAAATGAGAAAAAAATAATGCTTCTTACTAGAGCCTGATATTTGGAAACAGCAGAATTCTTCCTTCCACTTGACATTTCTGAAAAACTTAAGACACAAGCTTGTCATGTACCTGGGATACATACAGTGTGGTGCTGGATGCCTGGCAGCTGGCAAGATGAGAGGAAGGGGGATGGTGGCTGGAAGTACAGGTGGATGTGGATTAAGGTGATCCCTGGGAGAACGATTTTTTTTCTGCTGTTCTTGGAGAAGCCAGAGCAAGCTCACTGAGCTGGGAGTGGCTCTTCTCTTCTGTTGCTCATGGTTTTGTGCTTTGCGTATTGGAAGTCAGGGCGGTCTGAAGGGAACAGCATGTCTGTCTTTAAGAAAATATTTGTCAGCTTGTTTCCATCTCTGAAGTTGTATTAAAGACTGACTATCTGCGGAAACTGAATAATCCCCCTGCTTTTTGGTAGGGTACGTTTGAGAGGCCCTGCTCTTGCACTGATTTGTTAAAGTCTTACACTTCTGGTTTGCCATCTCTATACCTCATGCTGCTCTGCAGGAATGTTTATTTCACCAAGAGAGTTTCTTATCTTGTGCCAAACACTGCTAGACCACAAGGGCAACATTACACAATAGAATGCTTAGAATTTGCATAATTCTAATCAGTAATTCTGATTTTTTTGGGCAACAGTAAAAAGAAGGGAAAAAAGAGATATTCATTTTTGTGGTTTACGTCTCTCCAGCAGGTCCCTATTTACTTAAATGATAGACGTTGGTGAGTAGCATTGTGTACACATAATGCCAGAACAACTTGTTTTTTTTTTTTTAATTTTTTAAAATTTTTTTGACAGGTAGAGTTAGACAGTGAGAGAAACAGAGAGAAAGGTCTTCCTTTTTCTGTTGGTTTACCCCTCAAATGGCCGCTATGGCTGGTGTGCTGCACCAATCCGAAGCCAGGAGCCAGGTGCTTCCTCCTGGTCTCCCATGAGGGTGCAGGGCCCAAGCACTTGGGCCATCCTCCACTGCACTCCCGGGCCACAGCAGAGAGCTGGACTGGAAGAGGAGCAACCGGGACAGAATCCAGCACCCCGACTGGGACTAGAACCTGAGGTGCCGGCGCCGCAGGCAGAGGATTAGCCTATTGAGCCGCGGCGCCGGCGCAGAACAACATCAAGAACTTCAAGCAATTGAAATGAGTTTCTGTGCATTATATCATAAAATCTCAATGAACTATATTTGTACTTTGTAGACTTGGTTGTCTTCTTCACCCAGTCTGAGTCTATTAATCAATAGTTTATTCTTAGCTATGTATAGACACAGTGACTCAGTATGAAGTCTGCTAAAATGAAATACACTGTATTTGTTTGCACCTTCTGTAATAGATGCATCACCCAAGCAGTGATTGTGTTGATTTCCCTCTATAAATTCTTCCTGAGTCATTTTGTTTGCAAAAGAAATATTAGAAATTAATCTGAAGTTTTGACAAGATGCTTGAAATACATTGCTTGCTTCAAAGTAGACTAGAAATTAGGATGGGAGTGGGCACTATTGTTTTTAAGCCATCAGGGCCTCTACTGGGGAATGACAAGAGCAGGGTTAAGAAGGATGGAGAAGCTAATCACGTTCTAAGATTTAGCTGCTGAGATGGTAAAAAATTGATTCTGAAACTCAATACCTATTTTGTGAGCAAAGCCAGTAAGTGAGGAAGAACTATACTGTACTGTGATTTTTAAAATTTTATTTATTTTACATAGAGAGAAAGAGAAATTGAGGAAGTCAGAGAGATAGCAATCTTCCATCTAGTGGCTCTCTCCTCAAGTGCCCACAAAAGCTGTGGGTGAGCCAGGCCAAAGACAGAAGACCTGAGACTGAATCTGGGTTTTCCTTAGGGTGGCAGAGTCCTAAGTACTTGAGTCATCATCTGCTGTCTCTTGGGGTGTACAGTAGTAAGAAGCTAGAATTGGGGGCAGAGCTGGGACTCAAACCTAGGTCCTGTGAGATGGGATGCAGGCAGACTAGCCAACACCTTTACCAATAGGCTGAGTGCCTACCCCTGGACTAAGATTTTGATTCATTCATTATACATTTTCCAAATCCATGAGGGATGGTCATGAGCTGCAAAAAGTTAAGACACTCAGGATGCTCATGTTGCAATCCACAGCGCCTGGGTTTGAGTCCTGGCTCTGCTCCCAGTTACAGCTTCCTGCTAATACAGATCTGCAGAAACAGCAGGTGATGATGGCTTACGTGGTTGGGTTCCTGCTACCTCCATCACCAACTTAGACTGAGTTCCAGGCTCTGGCTTTCACATGATCCAGCCCTGGCTGGTGCAGGCATTTGAGGAATGGCTCAATGGGTGGGAGCTCTCTGTCTGCCTCTGCCTATCTTTCAAATAAATAAATATTTTTTATTTACATAGAGAAAAAGAGATTGAAGGTTGAAGTGTGTTGAACTTTATGACAGCCACTCTCCCAGTCTCCTTCTGGTGGTAAAGGCAGACATTGAACAACAACAATGAAATTAGAATTTTTTTTTTTGACAGGCAGAGTTAGATAGTGAGAGAGAGAGAGACAGAGAGAAAGGTATTCCTTCCATTGGTTCACCCCCCAAATGGCCGCTATGGCCGGCACGCTGAGGCCGGCGCGCCGTGCCCATCCGAAGCCAGGAGCCAGGCGCTTCCTCCTGGTCTCCCATCTGGGTTCAGGGCCCAAGGACTTGGGCCATCCTCCACTGCCCTCCCAGGCCACAGCAGGGAGCTGGACTGGGAGAGTAGCAACCAGGACAGAATCTGGCGCCCCAAGCGGGACTAGAACCCCCGGGGAGCCGGCGCTGCAGGCCGAGGATTAGCCAAGTGAGCGGTGGCGCCGGCCATGAAATTAGAATTGTAATCAATGAAAAGCAGTGTTTTGGTAAATTTTTAGGACTGAAAGCTTTTTTCATTCAATTTCATGGAAGTCCAGGGAAATGCACTGATTTTTTATTTGCAACGTGTCATCAATATTAGAGGAAAAAAAGCCCATTAACAGGAGGCATTCATAGCTGACATGCACACAACTTCATATATTTATGTTGAATGACACTAGTCACAGAAAGATTATGCTTATTATGCCTCAGCTCTTGGACTTCTATTGTGACTGTAGTAATTAATAGTAGTTTCTTAGGACCCATAGATTCTTAGTTTCTGCCAATGTGATGTGTCTTGTTGGAAAATATGAAAGTGTATCAAAAAGCTCACGAGGGAATGGCTATTATGAAAAAAGTATGTATGGATTTTGAATTACTTTTGCACCGAAACAGATTTTTCTTTAATTCTGTTTTTCTCACAAACTTTATGAAGTGTCCCCACATATTGATACAAACTTAAAATGAGAGCAGCAAGCTGTCAGTCAGGTGAAATATACTCATTTTCCTAAATATAATTTTTTTTAAAAAAAGATTTCTTTATTTAAAGGCAGAGTTACAGAGAGGGTAGAAGCAGAGAGAGAGAGACAGAGACAGAGACAGAGGGAGAGAGAGAGAGAGAGAGAGAGGTCTTCATCCATTGGTTCACTCTCCACATGACCACAATGGCCAAAGCAGTGAGAATCCAAAGCCAGGAGCCTGGAGCTTCTGCTGCATTTCCTGTGCAGGTGCAGGGGCCTAAAGACCTGGGCCAGCTTCTACTGCTTTCGCAGGCCATAGCAGAGAGCTGGATCAGAAGAGGAGCAGCTGGGACTCAAACCAGCACCCATATGCTGCAGGTGGCTGCTTTACCCACTGTGCCACAGTGCTTTAGATCTTAGATGCTTTCATTGCAGATGGTGAAGTTGTGATTGGAAAGGTTTTGTATCTCGACAGAAGTATAATTCGAGAACGAATGACATAGTTTTAGAAGGTTCTTTCCTCTGTGATGACAGGGTGTGCCCCTTTCTGGGAGAGAGGTATTGACTATGACACGGTTATCTCCATTCAAATCCTGTGATGCACTACATCAATAACTTTTCAGACTATTTTCTTTAAACTTCCCCTAGCACCATCTAATGGCAAAACACAGAACTTCCTCTTGCTTCTGAGTCACTGAAATTAATGGCATCATATAGGCAGAGGAGCAGTACAATCCCAGTGTTGATAGTCGTTTCATAAATGGGTAGCGTTTCAAATGGTCAATTTAGCCCGAAAAGGACAAAAGCAAGTTATTCACCCATCTTATCCAAGAGCACCTTTTCACTCCCATTTTGTCTCACCTATTACTGAACATCTGTGAGTATGTATGCACTGATAACAACTCTAACCCAGATGTGGCCAATTACAGTGAAGGCAGAAGTCAGGAATCCTATGGCCAGGCTATGTGGGAGCCTTGCTCTAGTTCCACTAAGTTGGTAGGTGGAGTTGTGTGATTAGAAAAGTTCATTTGTGCCTCTTTCTGAACTTGATAAAATGAAATAATTACACTGACCTTTCTTTCCTCATGGAGTTGTTGTAAAAATGTTTTTTAGAAGAACATGTATTATTAAATGTATAAAAGTCATACATAAGAAGTTCTTACTCAGCATATCTACAAATTGATTTGCAGAGAAAACTGAATGAGGTTTTCATTGTTTCACATGGACATAAAACTGTCACAGCAATATGTATTGTTCTTTCCAGTGACATTCTGATTTAGAAAGGATCAAGTAAGTAGACAGTCAGGGGTTGAGTTCATTCACCAAGGAAAATCAGTACACATTTTTACTTCTTTTATAGCTAATTACAGTGAGGCCCTATGATTTATGTTATGTGATTGTTTTATACATAAATTACACTAAAAATAACAAAAACAACATAGCTTTTTTTTTTACTTAAATGTCAGACACTGTCAAACACTTTATACATTTCATTCTTTTAACCCTCTTTAACCATATAGGGAACAGATATTTTCATGTCTGTTTTAGATGTATAAATGGAGGCTCTAAGAATCTTTGGATTCCACAGTCATAAAGCAGCAGATCTATACCTGAAGTACAATCCTGTAACTGTTAAAATAGACTTGAACCAGGGCACTGTATTGTAAGCCTGTCTCATAATGCAAGAAAGTTAGAAAGAAGCCATTGAAAGAAAACTGTTACACCTGGGTTTACTGAGAAATTGAAATTGTTTATTCTTTTATCATGTTTAATTTTTTTTATGTGAGATATAGAGACAGAGAGAGAGAGGGAGAGAGAGAAATAGAACACCCAACCACTTGTTCACTCCCTTAATATATGCAGTGCCCAGGGCCAGAGCCGGGAGCTGGAAGCTCAGTGCAGATCTCCCACATGGGTGACAGGAATCCAGCTACTTGAATTTACTCCAGGCAGACAAGGTGTTTGTCTTCAGTTTCCTTTTGCTTTGTTTCTATGTTCTGTTAGGGGCTTCAGCAGGCGGGAGTTGCCAGCCATGGGAGAGTTAGAAACTCCAGTCCTGGGCACTCACGGGCAGCGCCCCCTTGAGGGGCATCCTTATCCTTTCTTCTTTTCTCTGTTATCTTTTCTCCTGAGGTGCCTGCTCCAGACTCAGCTCCCCGCACCATCTGCAACCTTTCTGGACAACAAAGGAATTTTACAATGACAAACATCATTCTGTAGCCACAGGCCTGGGGTTAGAGGGAGTGGGATGTGGCGTGTAGCCACCAGCCTTCAGGTCTGAGACTCTGGAACAAGAGTGACCCCAGCCTGGGCCACTTAGGGTGGCCAAAAATGAGTTGTCTTGGCTTTTTGAAGCTGCTTTTTCTGGCCTTCCTGGGAGGCCATATGACATAGTATTCTTTAGAATTTGATGGCTGTGCTACCAAGCCAGTTTGTAAAGCACAAATCTGGGAATGGGGATTAACAAATGTAAGTGGAGCCAAATTATGGATTTTTTTTGGGGGGGAGGCAATTTTGGCTCTGGAAAATAATTTTCAGAAGTAATAATGCTTTGACCAGATGGTAAATGTGCTACAGGGCAGTGAGTAGGTATGAGCGACTGAGCCAGGCTGCATATGGGCAAATCCCATCCTGGCCACTTAATTACCCAGTATCCTTGAGCAACTTTTCTTAGCTTCTTTGTGCTCCAATTTTCTGTGGGTAATGTGGGGTGATCATGACTGTGCCTCCTTGGGTTGTTAATAGGATAGAAGGAGTAAATACATCTAAAGTAGTAGTTGGAACAGTGCACAGAGGGAACCCACAATAAATGTTATATATCATGAATTGTTCTCTTAATAAGTATCTCTGTAATTAGTTGATAATTATTAGCTACTCCTTTAATCTGTTTGGTGAAATCTGTTTTGCAGGACTCAACAACTTGGGTATAGAACTTGCGTGCTTAAATGGTCATAGAAATATTTTCTTTGCCTTTAGTTGTTTATCTTCAGGCCCTTCCCCTTAAAGTCCTTAACCAACTACTTCTAGATCATCTTAACACAATCTTCCATTGTGATCAGATTCCATGTTCTGTTTTGATCATGGATTATTGACACAGGGTTAATCTGGAATGAAATGTCCATAACTCACCTATATGCATAATTTCAACAAACTTTTATAATATCCCAACTATAATATTAAGGACAAATAAAAGGAAAATAATTTATAATGTGAGATGGCTTCAAAAAGTTCATGGAATTGGAATTTTAAAAATTTATTTCATTGCCAAAATTTTTTATTTCCATTGAGTTTTTAATAATAAATGCATTTCTCATGAATTTTTTGAATACCCATCGTATAACTACATAGGTAATAGGGTGTCGTGAAGTAGTCAAATACTCCATGCATATTTAGAACCACCAGAAATGTGGCAGCTACATACTGAGATTGTAGCAGTTGCATTACAGGGGAAATTAAGATTCCATGCTCCCCATTGCTGTTGGTGGTGTGCCTTTCCAAAATGCTGAATAACCTTGAAGAAAAGTCACAAATTAAAGAAAGCTTAGTATTCCTTACTTGACTTGGAATTGCACTCCTAAAAACTTCAGTGAGTAAAATGCATGGGTTTTACACATAAAATAGGGTTAAACTGCAGGTTGACACCAGGCTTTTCCTCTGCCTCAAGATCCAGAGAGACATTAAGAAGTGATGTGGACAGAGGACAACACTCTGTTGTACAAGGTGATTCAGCTGAGTAGCAGCTGCTGGCATGCATGCACTGGCTGAAGGGGATGGGCACCTAACTATTTAACATATGCTTGAAGTTTTGCCTTACCAGTCAGTCCATACCAAATAAATCCCAGTCTTGTACAACACAAGGCATCAGCCTCACACTATGGCCTTCATTCAGTGCATGTCATTCCTAATCATTGTGATGTTCCCAAGGTTCCCCCTTGGTCTTAAAGGGTGTGTGCTATGAGCTCATGAGCACATTCCTCTCTTCCTCAGCACTACCATTCACCACTTGCCCATTTTGCCCTGGTACCCTGTGGCCTCCTGCTTGCACCGCACTCCTCAGGTTGTGCCCACCCACCCAAGACTCTCTGCCAACACCAGAGCCCTGTGTATTGGAGGCTGCTCTGGCTGCACTGACCACAGCCAGGCTGGGGTGTCGTGATCAGCTCAGGGATTTGTGCTGTTCCTGCTGCTTCTCCTGCTGCTGCTGTAGCTGTTGATGCCTCATCCCGTCGTGCCAGTCACAGCCCTTCACATGCCCTTGGAAGTCCCTTTGTGTTTCTCTAAAGCGTGCATAAGTCAAAACAAAATGAGTTTTGTCACTTCAGTAGGAAAAATCCTTCTTTATACTTTTTTTCTATTATCTGTAATGTTATATTCTCAATGTATCATGGAGAACTGGAAATACATTTTTTAAAATATTGTTTTAGCTTTTGACTTAAAACCTGGAGTAGTAGAGCCTGTGGAATGTAAGAACAATGCACTCAAGCTGCCCTCCTCTTTCATGGCGTCCTGTTATTCTTGGACTCCTCTTGTGCTGCTTCTTTCTCTGATTAATGACAGAAGCCTCACTGTTAGGCCTCACTCAGAGTTCTTCAAGTCAAAGTTGGATTATTGGACTCCTAGACAACCATAGATCAGTTTCACACTACAGATCCAATGCATTGTTGAACAGTAACCAGAGAGTATCTTGCAATTTCTTATTGACCCTAGGGTTTAAGATACCAATGTCAACAAAAACAGGTATGCGTCCCTTCTTTTCCTATTAGCAGGGGCTCTGATGGTATGTTTAATGCCACTGCATACCAACAATCCAGCAATGTCACAGCTGCACCTAAAATATTTCTCTTGAGCAGACTTTGGATCAAGGGCTGTATTTATCCTTTGAGCAGAAAGTCATAACTATTTATATCCTAGGGATCCAAATATTGCAGAAGCAGGAAAGGTTACTTTGACTCTAAATACAGACTTCGGAAGAAAAACAGAGCGATGACGTGTTTAAGTAAACTGGTTATGCCTTATTTGTCTTCTTCAGTGCAGTATTTTATAATGCTTCTGCTTCCAGATCCCTTCCCTCTGTCATGTGTGGGTAAAACAGCCAATCTTAGAACAGCTCTGGGTCATTTAAGGGAAATAACTTTAAGCTATATTCATAGCAGGCCATAAAAAAGCAAAGATACCACCCACAAAGTGATGTGTATTTAAAGTTTTTCAATTACATGATTTATTGATAAATTTACATATATTGCACTAACAGAGAAGTGAGAAATGAGCCAGGTGTGCTCTGAATTTTTAGTTAAGGGAATTTTACCTACTGGGCAGATTTCAATAGATATTTTGTTGTTTATAAGATATTGAAATATTTTAAGCCAATGGTGAGTGAAAAACCTTTAATTATTCCTATTATGGCTCATGGAAGAAAAGAAAATTGAAAAGAAAAACAAAAAATGTAGAGTTGTGTTAATTTTTAACATTTCTTATCAGAAACATGTATCTGGGTTTGGTGTTTGGCACTGCAGTTAAGATGCCACTTGGGACACCCACATCTCCTATTTAAGTTTCTGTGTTCAAGTCCTGGCTCTGCTCCTAATTCCAGTTTCCTGCTAATGTGCACCCTGGGAGGCATCAGCTTATGACTCAAGTAGTTCAGAGCCTGCTCCAGCGTGGGAGACCTGGTTCTAGCTTCCGCTTGGTTTAGTACTGGCTGTTGCCAGCATTGGGGAAACAAATCCACAGATGGATCTCTGTTGTTTCTCTCTCTCTCTCTCTCTCTCTCTCTTTCTCTCTCTCTCTCTGTCTATGTCTCTCTCCCTCTCCCTCTCCCTCTCCCCATCTCCCTTTCAAAACAAATGCATAAAAAAAAAAAAAAAAAGAAACGGGTACCCTAATGTCAGTTCAAGCTCTTGTAATTAATGACTATGGTACATTTTTTAAGTGATTTGGGAAATAGAGGCTAGATTTAGGGGAATAGAAGAAAATGCAGAATAAAGAACAACTTTCTCTGAGAATCAGTGGTAGTTGCAAGTTGGAGACAGATAAAGTGATTGGTTTTGAAGCACCATGCTGAAATCCTGAATTGCAAATCATTTGATGGATTATGATGGCCTGAACTCTTGTCACTTTTGATACTAGATCCACGAAATTAAACGAACACTCTTGAGTTCAACCTTTCGCTGAAAAGAAACTTCATGTGCATTTTTCTGAATCTGCTTTTGTGCAAACATCAATGACGTCTTGTTCCCTCAGAGAGAAGTTACCCCAACAGCCAATCAGGCAATAGAACATGACCTCAACCACAGAGGACTGAGCCAGGCTTGGCAGAGACTCAGGCAAAAATGATGCTTTGAGAAACAGCTGAGCACTGTATTGTGTTATGCAAACAAATAAACTAAAACACCTTTCTCCAGCAATAACAGAGCTGACTCGGAAACCCTGAAGAATAGTGTAAATATTTTAATAATTGGTTTTATTGGGGGGGAGGGTTGGAGGGTCCGGTACAGACAAAATGGCAACAAAGAGGGGATTAATCTTACCCAACACAAAATTAAATTTCTGCCAAAGTCTGTTCTTACAACCTTCTCTCTCCAGTGATCTCACTCCAGCTCACCAAAACACTGTTCTGTCCAGATTCTCTTGCATTTCTCTTATATAGATTAACAAATCAATTTGTTTACCCCATTACTCCAAACAATGTAACTAAGACTTGGTTTTCAAATAAGTAAGTAACCTTCTTCCTCAAGGGGGCAAAGAAGAGTAGAATGGCTGGCAGTGGTTTAAGTAGCTGTCTGCAACTGGCATCCCATATGGGAACTGAAGTCTCACTTCTGATCCAGGTCCCTGCTAATGCACCTGGGAAAGCAGCAGCAGATGGCCCAAGTGCTTGGGCTCCTGCACTCAGATAGGGTTCCAGTTCCTGTATTGGCCCAAACTAGCCCAAATCATTGTGGCCATTTAGGGAGTGACCCAGCAGATGGACAATCTCTCTATGTGTCTCTATCCATCTGTAACTCTGCCTTTCAAGTAAATAAATTTTTTAAAAAAGAGAAAGTCTGTACTTTGACATTTTTTTCAGTTATCCAATAATTTCCTCTTTTCATTTAAAACTAGCTTGAATTCTTTCTGCTACTTACAATTCAAGACTTTTAAATTCAGCTTCCATTGGCTGGGTCTATACAGCTAAAATATAACAATGAATTCAAGTGATTATGTCATAACTCTGAGTCTGGGTGATGTTAGAGCCCACAAGATTCTTTTTTAAGATTTATTTTATTTATTTGAAAGAGAGACAGAAAAGGGAGAGAGAGAGAGAGAGAGAGAGAGAGAGAGAGAGAGATCTTCCATCCACTGATTCACTCATCAAATGTCCTCAACAGACAGGCTTGACCAAGAGCTAGACCAAGCTCTAGAAACCAAGAGCTTCATCAGGGTCTCCAATATGGGTTCAGGAACCCAAGCACCATGGTGTTCCCAGGTACATTAGCAACAAGGTGAGTCAGAAATAGAGCCAGGACTCACGTGGTGCCCCTCTGGGATTCTGGAGTTGCAGGTGGCAGCTTAACACACTAGGCCACAGTGCCAGCCTCTCACAAGATTTTTAAAACAATGACTACACAACCTTAAAATTCGGGGTGCCAGAAAATTATTTTCCTTAAAATAATCGACACATTTGATAAGAAATAGAAAGATATATACACACAATTATTCTTAGGTGTTTAAATTTTAACTGGAAAGTGATCCCTGTGAAATATAAGAATGGGAATAAGAGAGGGAGGAGATGTACAATTTGGGACATGCTCAATCAGACCTGCCCCAAATGATGGAATTAGAATCATGCCAGGGGATTCCAATACAATCCCATCAAGGTGGCATGTACCAAGGCCATCTCACTAGTCCAAGTGATCAATTTCAGTTCACAATTGATCACACTGATAGGTCTAAGAGTCAAAGGGATCACACAAACAAGACTAGTGTCTGCTAATACTAACTGATAGAATCAAAAAGGGAGAGAATGATCCAACATGGGAAGCGAGATACACAGCAGACTCATAGAATGGCAGATGTCCTAAATAGCACTCTGGCCTCAGAATCAGCCCTTAAGGCATTCAGATCTGGCTCAAGAGCCCATGAGAATATTTTAGGCATGGAAAGCCAAGACACTCTGAAAAAAAAAAAAAAAAAGAAGACCTAAATGAAAGATCTCTGTGAGTGGGATCCCAGTGGAAAGAACGGGGCCATCAAAGAAGGAGGTACCTTTCTCTGAAGGGAGGAGAGAACCTCCACTTTGACTATGACCCTGTTGGAATAAGATCCTAAAGGCTTCCATAACCTCGGCAACTCATGACTAGAGCCTAGGGAGATTCCTGATGCCGTAAACAAGAGTGTCAAATTATTAAATCAACATCAGGAGTCACTGTGTACTTACGTCTCATGAGGGATCTGTCCTTAATGTGTTGTCCAATGTGAAGTAATGCTATAACTAGTACTGAAACAGTATTTTTCCACTTTGTGTTTCTGTGTGGGTGCAAACTGATGAAATCTTTATATAGTATATACTGAATCGATCTTCTGTATATAAAGATAATTGAAAATGATTAAAAAATCTTAGTGTTAAATTGGAAATTGCATAGATAATTAATCAATTTAAAAAATATATCATGTAGTATCTCTGTCCTTAATGTGCTGTACATTGTGAATTAATACTATAACTAGTACTCCAACAGTATTTTCACTTTGTGTCTCTATGTGAGGGCAAACTGTTGAAATCTTTACTTAATATGTACTAAACTGATCTTCTGTGTATAAAGAGAATTGAAAATGAATCTTGATGTGAAGCAAGGGGAGAGGGAGCGGGAAAGGGGAGGGCAGCTGGTGGGAGGGAAGTTATGGGGGGGGAAGCCATTGTAATCCATAAGCTGTACTTTGGAAATTTATATTCTTTAAATAAAATCTTTATAAAAAAAAAGAAAGAAATAGAAAGATATAAACAAGCTATTATCCACCATCCACATCCACCTTTTCTAACGCATTGGAAACAGTTTAAAACAGGAAGTTCAAAGGTAGGATGGGGGCTGGCACTGTGGCGTGTTGGGTAAAACCGCCATCTTCAGTTCCGGCATATCATATGGGTGCTGGTTTGAGACCCAGCTGCTCCACTTCCGATCTAGCTCTCTTCTATGGCCTGGGAAAGCAGTGGAAGACGGTCCAAGTGCTTGGACCCCTGCACTGGTGAGGAGACCTGGAAGAAGCTCCTGACTCCTGGCTTCGGATTGGTGCAGCTCTGACCATTATAGCCATTTGGGGATTGAACCAGTGGATAGAAGGCCTTTCTCTCTGTCTCTCCCTCTCACTGTAACTCTATTTCTCAAATAAATAAAATATTTTTTTAAAAAATAAAAGGTATAGGATTGTTGTAGAAAACCAAGCCAAAAATGCTGTTTACTGAGACAAAGTACTAATGACAAAACGCTAAAGCCTGGCTTAAGGTGAATTCAGATTTTAGAAAATAATTAATATGTTAGTGTGTTCATCTAGATACTAAAAACAGATTCGCAGTACAAAAGAGGAGAGATAGCTCAATAAAATTTGAAGTATATCCTTTTGGAATATAGTCTTTTGAATGAAATGTCCTGGCCTAAATTCTATCTGGAAAAGAAGCAGGTTAACTTCACAGGTTAAAATCCAGACGGGAATAGGAAAAAGTCAGTCAAAAATTTAATCTCCTAATTAACATTTGTAATGACCAGGAATTATTTATCACTTCAAATGTGAACACCCTTCCCCCTTTGGACCAATTCATTAGTTATTTCTGTAGTCATTTAAAAGATGTATATTAAATAGGTCAGATGGACTTGGCTAGGGATCAACTTAATTAGCTAAGGTTGAAAACTGAGACACTGTTTCAGAAACTCTGGTCAGGTTCAGCCTGGCATATGACTCATGCCCTAGCAATCCCCATCTATTCCAAACCTGACCCTATGGCTTCTAGTCACATCTCTGGTCAGTTGGAAGGAAACAACCTGAACACAAATCGTTCAGAAACAATATGTTGGTCAGTCTCCTAACTAAAATTCTTTTCCAAAATGTTTCCATTTTCCAGGCGTGGTTCTGGCTTTTCTTGCTCTCATTAGATTTTACTTTACAACTGAATATTGCCTTTCTGCTCATTCTGGGAGTCAGATATTAGGAAATTCCTGATACCTTAATTATGTATTTGATTTACATATAATGCATTTACTTGTAAATAATACAGAACAGAGAATGAAATTGACAGTAATAATATTTATGATTTATTCTACCAAAGATACAGGATAAAAATGAGAGGCTGAGTTGGCCCTAGAAGTTCCTATTAAAGGGGAGAGATGTTAATGCATGGAATCATTTAAACAGGGGAGATATCCTCCAGAGTCTGAGTTTTACATTTAAATTAGGATTGACTTGAATATGCTTAAAAAGAATTTGGAATCACTGTTGCAGAGTTCTAGCAAGTCATTAATTACTGTGATGTAAATTCTATCAATAATATTTTATGGTTTACTCCAGAAACCATTCCTGGGGAAAAAATGTTTAATATTAATAAAGTGATTAACTTATTTTCACCATGAGTGGGTTTGGGCAGCCATTCTATTATCATATTTGTTGCACTCTACACTCAGATTTGTAGTAG
The DNA here is from genome assembly GCA_949820135.1 of Sylvilagus floridanus. Classification (NCBI taxonomy): domain Eukaryota; kingdom Metazoa; phylum Chordata; class Mammalia; order Lagomorpha; family Leporidae; genus Sylvilagus; species Sylvilagus floridanus. Next base: position 26,447,667 of record OX463236.1, on the reverse strand, counting down.
TATTTGTTGGAGGATGTGTTGCAAATTGTTATTAATGATGCTCATTAATTTATACCAAATTATTCATCTTTGGTCTTGCTGAAGTAGTCAAGCATTTTTCCATTTTTATTTCTTTTCCTCTGAAAAATCCCATGTAGAAAAACATCAAAGGAAAATTAAGCTGCCATAAAGTAATAAAACAATCTTTCATGCTATTTGGTCATTGCAGTGAAATCATAGGGCAAGGAAATTGAAGTAGTAGTCTAGACACAGCTTTTATTACCAAGGAAAATGAGTAGAATTCAAGGTTCTTATGTTGTCATGGTCAAAACATAGAGTAGTCCATGGGGAAAATTGTTTTTGTAGAGTTATGTGACTTTGACACTTCCACTGAAAAAACAGAAAGGGGAACATTTATGACATGCATTTACTTAGTGCTCACTAAGCATTTGATTGATTGATTAGTTGGTGGATATTTTATACAGTGACAGTTTCTTTAAACTACATTTCTGTGTCGTTGATCTGGTCATTTTATGGGTCAGACTGTGTCCCCACTTACATCGAGACATGGGCTGCATTTCATGTCCTATAACTGAATGAAAGTTATTCATTTTCCACAAAGAATACTGTGCTATTTGCATTTGTGGTTTGATTTATGCAGTTATAGTTACAGCATATGAAAGACTTCTAAAGCCATGGAAAGTAAAGTATTGGTATCAAAGATACACAGGTACAATAATATTAGTCTTGAGAAATGAATTATGAGTTGCCTGGCTTAAGGCTAGTGCTATGTACTACTAATAACTATGTGTTTGGTGCTTAAATTTTCTCAATACTTTGGCCAATGCTATTTGCATAACATGAAAGTAAACATTTATTAAGAAGCTGATGATTCAGAATATTCAGATCCCCAAATTTTGTCATTTAAACTCAAGATCTGAAGTTGTCCAGGGAGTTTTGTCTGTGTATCATAAATCTGCCAGGAGTTAGCTGTGCTATAATTGCTGTTGATTGTTTGCAAAAAAAAAAAAAAAAAAAAAAAGTCTGTCTTTGAGCAAGATACAGAAGGACAGAATTAAACACTGCAGTAACCGAGTGAGTTCTAGGCTTAGTCCATTCATAGAAACCCAATACATGATTCCTTTAAGTAAGTGAGACAGAAAGGAAGTGATTTGATTTCCCGGGATGGTGCAATGAGAAGCTAATGAAAGTCACTGAAAACAAGACTAACTTCACCTGTAGAAGTAGATACTGTGTGTTATTCTAGTCTCGCTTTCGTAGTTGTCATACATACTTCCTGTTTTATTCTTTTTTTTTTAAAGATTTATTTATTTATTTGAAAGTCAGAGTTACACAGAGAGAGGAGAGGCAGAGACAGAGAGAGAGAGAGAGGTCTTCCATCCGATGGTTCACTCCCCAATTGGCCGCAAGGGCCGGAGCTGTGCTGATCCAAATCCAGGAGCCAGGTGCTTCCTCCGGGTCTCCCATACAGGTTCAGGGGCCCAAGGACCTGGGCCATTCTCTACTGCTTTCCCAGGCCATAGCAGAGAGCTGGATTGGAAGTGGAGCAGCCAGGTCTCGAACCGGCACCCATATGGAATGCTGGCGCTTCAGGCCAGGGGGTTAACCCACTGAGCCACAGTACCGGCCCCCCTGTTTTATTCTTAACACACTAATGTCAAATACCAGATATTTAAGGATCATGTAAAAGAAAATTTAATAGATTAGTCTTTATCTGATAGTCAGTAGTTGTGGGGGCCTCTTAGTGTTAAAGGCATAACATTTTAGCTACACTTTAAGTTTCTAAAGTTAAAAAGATATTTGTAGGTTAGAGAAAACAATAATATTAAACTCCTAGTAGTAGTAGTAGTAGCTTTTTAATGTTTGTTTAGTATTTAATATATGTCAAGTGCCGTGCAAAGCATTATAAAGGCAATTTCAAATTTAATTCTGTCAGCATCCATATAAGGTAGGTTCCTCCTTTTAATTACTATTATTATAAGTATTATCATTTTCCAGGTAAAGACACTGAACATAGAAAAACTAAGGAATTAAGTTGTGCTCATACCGATGAATATAGATCCATGAATAGACATGACAATGTGTTTTATTGGTCTCACCCATGTCTTTATAAGCCCATATTCAGTCTGTTTGGTAAAACAGACGAAGACTGGGCCCCAAATTCATCCCCTCAGACGTTTCTGAAAGACCCAGTCTTTCTCTTGGCTGTGTACTGGTGGCCTTTTCTTTCTTCTGTGGTTTCCTGGACTCCCAGGGTCTTTGCTGATAGACAGCCCCTTGGCCTTAGGTAGTTCATCTCTGGGGAGCCACTCTCTGCCTCCTCCCTGGGCTTGCTTCAGTGCCGTGACCTGATGTGAGCTAACAAATATCACCTTGCAGTAAAGAGAGAAAACCATCCCGCTCATGTGTTCACATTTCCTAGATCTAAACAGTAAGTTCACACTGTATGACTCTATCCAAACTGCTCAGCACTTGGCCTTATCCTCCTTTTCATTTCAGCCCTCTTTTTCTCTGGCCAGTGCACAGATCTCTGGTTGAGAAAGAAGAAATCGGAGCTCACTTATTAAGTATAGGTGTATTTGAGAACCTATGTTTAGTGCCAGCTCAGGATTCGCACTAGCTGTTGAATGGAGAAAACAGCAACAACCCAAACAAAGAATGCTTGCCCTTACAGAGTTTACACTCCAGTGCACTGCGAATATCCTCCTGATGCAATTAAAATAATCCCCACCTTGTCCACCCCCCCCCACTTGCCAATGAATTATCAAGTTGGTGAACTTGAGTCTACCTTGGGAGTCTATTTGGACTGTACCATTTTGCTCAAGATGTGAAAGGATAGCTGACATTTCTTAAACCCTTTATTGAGCTAGGTGAGAGCTTAAAGAAGGTACAGCTGCCGTCTTTCTCCTATAAGATTATTGAATCTCACACAAATGAAAGGGCAGCTGGTTGACCTTGTGGAGCACAGAGCATTGCTAGAATATCTTGAATTGACAGAGGAACTGCATTTCAGTTTTGGCCATTGGACTCTAGTCTCTTAACTTCTCCAATAGGTCACATGCAGCTTCTATTAAAAATTATGACTTTGTACCCAAGATCACAGACACATAGAATTGTGAAGGACTGTATACATCACCTATTGTTTCAGCAAATATATGTCTAGCACCCACTTACTTGTTACTATACTTATTTTCTTCTAGGGGTTGGCAGAATTTGGATTATTCCTCTATTTATTTCAAAGCACATGCCAAACACTCATCTAGTGATTCCAAGGTCATTTCCATCAACAGACATTCTAGCCACTGGAAATTTCTTGCTTTTTAAATATTTATATTTGAAAGGCAGAGTTACAGAGAGACAGAGGCAGACAGAGAGAGAGAGAGAGAGAGAGAGAGAGAGAGAGAGAGAGGTCTTCCATCTGCTGGTTCACTCCCTAGGTGGCTGCAATGACCAGAGCTGAGCCTATCTGAAGCCTGGAGCCAGGAGCTTCTTCTGGGTCTCCCACATGAGTGCAGGGGCCCAAGGATTTGTGCCATCTTCCACTGCTCTCCCAGGCCATAACAGAGAGCTGGATCGGAAGTGGAGCAGCCAGTACTTGAACTGGGGCCCATTTGGGATGCCTGCACAGCAGGTGGCAGTCTTACCTGCTACGCCACAGCACCAGCCCCTGAAACCTTCTTTCACAAGAGATATGTTTATGCCTTTTCATTCCCTCACCCACCCAGAGCCATCATGGTGTAGCAAAATAAATCCTATATTGAACAATGTGTGATTGCTGATAATTGGTGAATATTCAACCAATTTTTACCATACAAAATACAATTTTGTATGGTCCAGCCTAAGCCATTCTGTTGGTACATACAAATGCTCCTACTTGTAATCAAAGCAAATTTTGTTTATCTTCACTTTTCTCTATGTGTGCACACACACACTCCATACTCAGAATTGTTTCTTTCTCCAGGTCATGAGACTAGGAAGGAGGAGACTGTGGCCTAAGCTCATGTTTTCCCAGAGTAGTGTTTGGATAACTTCCTTGTCCTCTGGCTTCTGGAAAGATATCACACTCAGGAGGGAAAACTTCGGGATGTGAATGCTGTAGCTGTGGCTGAGTGTGGCTGTGTTCCCCTACCTGTGGCCATCACTCTTGCTTTGTTGGCTTCTCACACAGCTATGCTTTTGGCTGCTACTGGAAACTGCTTCCTGTTCTAAGGGTGGTGAGAACTTCCGGTTGTGTCAGCCCTGGGGAGCTTCAGTACCCTAGTTGCTTCCCTCTGACCCTCTCTGGTATGGTAACAGTCTCTTTAATAGTCTCTTAGTAAACAGTCTCTTTAATCACCTTCATGACTCTGCCATCCAACTCTTTTTGCGGATGCCTGACTCATAGTCATTTCCTGGCTATGACTTCAGTTTATGCATATATTAATTTATATTTGCTATGCATGTAATTGATGGAGTGATATTTCTGTAGTTTCACACCTGTAGGTTAAGTAAATGGTCTCAAGCAGGAAGAACAGTGAATATAGCCATAAACAGTACTTATTTATATGTCTAGTGTAAAAACTACATGTTAATTATTAAGTGTTCTAATATCATTGGAAATTTTATAATAATATTGGCTAATCTTAGTTTCCTAATATGAAATGTGAGATACCATTCAAATATTTGTAAAATAAAAATATACTTTCACTATTTACTTTCCTATTAATTAATTAGCAATAGGGAAAATCATTAAATTAAATACAGTATGAATTTTGCAGATGATCTTTGCTTGTACAAGGATTTTCCCCTTGTTTAGTCATTGTCTGTGGTGGGTATAACTAGGTACCATATAGAGAGGCAAAAAATAAATCATCAAATTAAATATATTTAATTCATTGGAACACCATTTTGTTGCCACCTGGAAGTTAGCTTAGTCCCCAAAACAAGTTCATTGCTAGAACTAATGTTGCTTGAAGCATTGTCAATGGTCAACGTTATCTTCAGAAATTTGGAAAGCTCAGAAGATTGATAAGAATCACATTTTGAATTCTTGAAGATTCTTGACAATGACTTAAGCCCATAAAATGTTTATTGACAAGAACCAAAATAAAAACTTGTGTGTTTTGGAGCTGGTTTAATCTTCCTTTTCATATAACTGCACCCCAGTCAGCAGGCATTCAGTACCTAGCCCAGTGGATAGCAAAAGGCAAGAGAAATGCATTGTCTGACATCCCTAACAAATAGTTAATTTTTATTCTGGAAGGTCAGCAGAATCCAGGCTTAAGAGCTCTGTAAAATAAGATTAGAGTGGTCATATAATGTCTCATATCTAAGTCTATCTGTTTGGTCTTCATACTGTAGTGCAGGAAGGCCTGAAATGTGCATATTGGGCCTTTCATACTTATTACTTTCTAAAATTTTTAGAAAGTGTGTGTTAATGAAGGAGAAGTCTATTGGGAAAACTGTCAGAAAGCCTCATCTCCAAAATGTCTTCCAAGAAGAAACAGTAGCTTTTACGTGGTTTGTAGGAGATTTCCAGGCTCTTTGAGTGTGTTGGAGAGTGAAGAGAAAAGGGGAGTAGGGTAGTAAACCAGTAGATTAGATTGGCCTGACAGAGAGTCCTTGGTGGATATGCCAAATCTGTCTGTAACTCTACCTCTCAAATAAATAAATAAATCTTTAAAAAGAAAGAAAGAAAGATAAAAGAAAGAGTAACTACAGACAAAAATTCTTTTTGACTAACAACCTAGGACATTTAAATTTCTACATTTATGAAAGTTTTCTAAAATGAAGTTACAGCTCTTTTTTTCCACTTTTTAAAACTTTTATTTAATAAATATATTTAATTATTAATGGACTTTATTTCTAAATTCTGGCTATAATCAAGTGAAATGAAATTGGTTTTATGGGGCCGGCACTGTGGCGCAGCTAGTTAATGCCCTGTCCTGAAGTGCTGGCATCCCATATGGGTGCTGGTTCTAGTCCCGGCTGCTCCTCTTCCAATCCAGCTCTCTGCTATGGCCTGGGAAAGCAGTAGAGGATGGTCCAAGTCCTTGGGCCCCTGCACCCGCATGGGAGACCTGGAGGAGGCTCCTGGCTCTTGGCTTCGGATTGCCACAGCTCCTGCTGTTGTGGCCAATTGGGGAGTGAACCACAGGATGGAAGACTTCTCTCTCTCTCTGCCTCTCCTCTCTCTGTGTGACTCTGACTTTCAAATAAAAGAATAAATCTTAAAAAAAAAAAAGAAAAGAAAATGGCTTTAGGGGCCGGTGCCTTGGCGCAGTAGGTTAATCCCCCGCTTGCTATACCAGCATCCCATATGGGTGCCGGTTCTAGTCCCGGCTGCTCCTCTTCCAATCTAGCTCTCTGCTGTGGCCTGAGAAAGCAGTAGAAGATGGCCCAAGTCCTTGGGCCCCTGCACCTGTATGGGAGACTGGGGGAAGTTCCTGGCTCCTGGCTTGGGATTGGTGCAGTGCACTGGCCGTAGTGGCCATTTGGGGGGTGAAGCAATGAAAGGAAAACCTTTCTGTCTCTCTGTCTATAACTCTACCTGTCAAATAAAAAAAAAAAAAAAAAAAGAAAATGGTTTCAGATGTCAAGCAGCAGCTAGTTACAGTGATTTTTCTTTTCTTTCTTTATTCTTTTTATAATCATAAAGAATAACCTCCAAGCCTGGACAAATTAGTACAGGGCCTCATGGCAGCAAAGTAAAAGGGAAATCAGAGAAAATTATGTTATTATCATATTGTACAAAAAAGATTACAAATTAATTCTCCTGAAGACACAGGGAGTTTTCCTAGTAATAAACTGTAGAAGACAGAGTCTATTTAGTGAAATTTTAATTAAGAACACTTTTTTTTCTTATTGCAAATTCAAAGGATCGTGTAAACAGCTCAACTTTTTTTAAGCTGTGAGTCTCAAGAAAAGAAATCAACTTCATGGCTCTTCATTTGTCATCTCCAAAAACAAAGCAGTTTCAGTATTTCTCTTATTATGATGCATTAGAACTTCATTAATAGGAAAGCCTTACAAATATGATGTCTTTTTCCGAGCAAGATCTCACTGTGTTAAATAATGAGATTTGGGAATACATTGAACAGCTTGACTTCTTGCTGACTTTTACTTAAGAGTGTGAAGTGTTTTAAATTAGACTATGTGAGTATTGATGAAATGTGCACAAGGGGGAAAAGTAATTGAAAGGCTTTGATCCAGTTTGAGAGCTAGATAAATTATGTGAAATAAAAATAAAGCACTGTGACCTAGGAGTAAGGCAACAACAACTCTCACATACTGTTGGAAAGAGCGCAGATTGGGGCAATCCTTTTGGATAGCAAGGTGGTAATAGCCAAAACATTTGTAATGCCTTTACTCATTGACCTGGCAATTAGATATAGCGATAAGAATCTGACCCTGCATTCACTTATAAAAGCAAATGTAGAAGAGTGTTCATTGCAGAGTTGTTAAAATAACAGAAGAAAAAAAGTGCAAAAATACTCTAAATAAACAACAATGGAGGAATGACCAAGTTAAATGTAAGTTCATTTAATAGAACACCTTAAACATTAAAGTGATACAGGGTGTAATTCTAACCTGATATAGAAAAGGCTGCAAGTTGGATTAGCAGGTAAACAAACCAGGCATAGAACATTACAATGTCTTCTGTAGATTATGGAAAAAACAGAACGACATACATATATAGGCTTAAGTAGATATATTGATATTGCCAAAATGTATATATTTAAGAAATGTATACATCTGACCCATGTGCTTATCTAGATTTCTAGATTGATGCTAGCATTAATCTTTTCATAGACAGAAGGGCTAATTGGAAATTTGTTTTTTCTAACCAAGTATATGCAGTACTTTTGTTTAACATATGCATGTGTATGTTCTTAAGTAAGTCAACATGGTTATTCTTTATTTTTATATACTTAAAAACTAATAATTAATGTTTTTTTTAAATTTTTTTAAAATTTTTTTTTTTTTGACAGGCAGAGTGGACAGTGAGAGAGAGAGACAGAGAGAAAGGTCTTCCTTTTGCCGTTGGTTCACCCTCCAATGGCCGCCGCGGTCGGCGCGCTGCGGCCGGCGCACTGCGCTTGTCCGGTGGCAGGAGCCAGGAGCCAAGTGCTTTTTCCTGGTCTCCCCATGGGGTGCAGGGCCCAAGCACCTGGGCCATCCTCCACTGCACTCCCGGGCCACAGCAGAGGGCTGGCCTGGAAGAGGGGCAACCGGGACAGAATCCGGTGCCCCGACCCGGACTAGAACCCGGTATGCCGGCGCCGCAAGGCGGAGGATTAGCCTGTTGAGCCACGGCGCTGGCCCATAATTAATGTTTTACAAAATAATAAAGCATTGCTGTTGAGAATTCCAAGGTCATGAAGCATGACAGACTTTAAGTGTGAAGCATTGTGTATCAGGAAACCAATGCAAGTTTTCTACGAAGAGCTTTCATCTCAAACAGAAGTCTGCTCCAGCATCCTCTTTGGAGTGTGTCCCTTAGCTGTGTGGAGCAAGGGACGGGATGGGATAGTTGGAGACACCATTCCTGCCTCCCCTGCTGAGCAAGAACCTTTGAACTCAGTTGTCACAATTGTGTTCTGAGTCTGTATTAGGAGGATACACCATAAGGCAAAGGCTTCTCTGAGTGTGCTTCATACTCAGTGGTTCCCACCTTGATTCACAATGGAGATAAAATTTGTTGCATATTTCCTGTGGACCCCGTACTTTAATGGGGCATACTCTATTTTGGAAGCAATTCCAGAAGGAAACAATCAGATGACTATTGTCTACTCTTTTGAATCTTTTCAGAATTGCGACTTCCAGTGAGTCCCTCTGTGTGTCTGGCTCAGGAAATGCAATTACAACCAAATACTTCAAGGCACCTTTTAAAACCAGTGAAGCCACATATGTGGAAACTATGGGACTGGAGGCAAGAACTACTGTGAGTTAAACATTTTGATTTGTAACATCCAGCATGTATTTTAGGAGACAGCAGAACAAGAGAAAAGCACAGAACAGATCTAAGGGGTTTGAATTATTAAGTTCTGTTACAAAAATTGTAGGCTATACCTTCTTCATAACATCATCATGGATTTTCTTCTAGCCTGATTCGGATACCTCCTGTTATAGAATAAACATTTGAGTAAATTGAACTTTTATCTGGTGAGTTCTATTAATGAAAGTTGAAAATCTTGACAGTGGAAAACTATAAAGCTTTAATTTTCATTTTATACTTAAATGACATTGCCTTAGTCTGTAAATATGGTTAAATGCATTTTTTCCTAGCTGTTAATTCAGTTTTATTTATTTGTTTGTTTTTAATCCTCCCAAGATCTAAGAAAGCATCTGTAGAACATGATGTTGTCCAACATACCTGCAGGGAAAGGATTTTAGGCAGTAGATAAATCAGAGTGAAAAACTCAGATATTTCAATGATCTTATCACTGATACAATGGAATTTGCCTCATCTAACTTTATAAGGCAGTATTTCGGAAATTAATCAGATTTATTGAAGAATTATAGGCATCCTGCACTTGCCGAGACTTCAGAAGTTAAAATATTGCCAGCTTTTCATTAATCAAACTTAGGTGTGTAGTATATAGAACCATGGTATAGAAAAGCAAATAGTTATACATTTTGGTATCACTTATGATGAATGTATATTTGCTTCATTATAAAACGTGAAGCGAATTTGGTTTTCCCTGTAGAATGATCTGTTTTCTTAATATCCCTAGTTACCTGGGGTAAGGGATATTAGGTAGAATTGAACTAGGGGAAAAGCATTTGGGCATGTTCTTGGTTACCTGTCTGCTACTGAAAAATGGAACATCTTTTCTTGAAAAGGAGAAGTTCAGGCAAAGGTAGCCAGGGGCAGAAAAGGAAACCTCAGGAAGTATTTCATTGCTCCCAAACTGTCATCTGTATCCCCTTTTTTGGGTCAGTATCATGAGTCTGAGTACATGGATAATGTGACCAATTTAATTTATAAAAGATATTTATGCTTACGTACTATTTTCCTACTTTTTTTCTTTTAAAAAATCTTTTGATTAAGTCTACCAGAAAGCAGAACTTTTACCAGTTTGGTTTCTTTCCTCGTACCCCTGTTCCCCCTGGTGGTGATTCTAATAAGCAGTTGAAATTGTTTAAAGAAAACCACATACTGAAAGCAAGGCTCCAAAAAGGGCTAGAAGGTAATTTGAAGATTCAGTATCGGGAAAGGCCCTGTGGTGCACTAGGTTAATCCTCCACCTGCAGCGCTTGCATCCCATATGGGCGCCAGTTCTAGTCCCGTCTCCCCTTCTTCCAATCCAGCTCTCTATGCTATGGCCTGGGAAAGCAGTGGAAGATGGCCTAAGTGTTTGGACCCCTGTACCCATGTGGGAGACTGGGAAGAAGCACCTGGCTCCTGGCTTTGGATTGGCTCAGCTCTGGCCATAGTGGCCATCTGGGGAGGGAACCAACGGAAGGAAGACCTTTCTCTCTGTCTCTCCCTCTCACTGTCTGTTACTCTGGCTCTCAAATAAATAAATAAAAATCTTAAAAAAAAAGGAGATTTGGTATCTAACCCTAAATTGTGGAGCATTAACTGTGTATTTTATTTTTTAGGAATCAAACAAGAGTCCTTGCTCCACACGAAACAACCTTTCAAGCTGAAGACCTCTCCATGATTCTTAAAGCGTATGTGTTAGTGACATCCTTAACCCCTTTGCGTGCATTCATTCATTCAACTGGCACAGTTTGGAATCCACCGAAGAGAAAGCGCTTCACTGTCAAGGTAAAGGCTCCATTGAAGCTGTTATTGCACACACAGTACACTGCAGATAAGTAAAGTGAGTTGGGCTGCCATTCTCCGACCTTTATGGTTATCAAATCCCTCTGAACAAAGATTGCATCTTTTTATTGCTGCAAGAAGAGATTTTCATTTAGTAGGTACAGGTTCAAAAATGAACTGGAAACAGCTTAATTCACCAGGGATCACAAAGGCTACATCTTTTTTTTTTTTTTTCTCAACTCATCATTTTAGTTCAATTCTTTGACCTGTTATAGAGCAAGTTCTCAGATGTACACTATTTTTCTTGACTTTCCACTTATTCAAGAAAAATAGAGCCAATCTAACAAACGAAAATATAATTCTGTCCTTATGCATTTTGCTTCATCTTAAAGAGCATAACACTTCTTTTATGAGACCAGTCAATATGGAATATTTCCTGAATGATAAATAGAGCTCTCAAATGTGCCTAATATAGCAAGCCATGATACAAAGGATGATGAAGTTTTCTGAGAAAAACTTAATAATAACCTGAAAAAGTTTAGTTATATAAGGTGACTCGGGTTAACTTAGTTGAAAATAATTTCTAGTGACAGCATATTTGATAAAATTTCAGTTTTACAGAGATAATTGTTTGGAGTACAGATAGAAAGAAATTGAAAGGATGTACAGGTGCCTCTTACAGTTTTAAGAGATTCTGAAGTGAAAGAACTTGATCTCTTTTTCAGGATTTACATGACCCAAATTGCATTTTGAATTCTTGAAAAATCCTCTCACAGTGAACATTTTTAAAATGGCCTGTTTAAATAATATCAATAAAAAAACACATCAGCATGATAAGAGATGCAGGTGTTACATGCTCCACTAAAATAGAGTGTACATTTTAAGGAAATGGTATTGGTGACTTGAGTTCTTCAGGGGGCGTCCTGTACGTTAAACACAATCCTCCCACTTCAATTACATCAACACCTATGCTTTTCAGTTAGCTATAAAGAGCTGGAATCTGATTTGACTTCCTTCAGGTATCTCCCACAGGTCTTGACAGTGTCAATGCATGTTTCCCAAATTGTCATTTATTATTCTTATTTTTCTCTCCTATTAAGTTAAATTATATGAAATAAGTATTTGGCTATTTTGACCTACAAAAAATTGTGATTTCACGTGCTTCAACCTAATAGTTGGAACTAAGGTGCAGAGACAAGAATTATTTTTCCTAAATCATGTCACATAACTTGTACCATCAACGCACATTTGTTGAGTACAGGCCCAGATTTCTGCTCTTGTAGAATGTACATCAGTCTATGCAAATTTTCTCTTTTTTGTCTATTTATTTAATTCATTCACCTTGCTCAGTTCCTCTCTCCTTCCATTGACTGCTAATACAATGGTTTCTTGTACATTTTAAAAATATTCTTGTAAAACACATTTTCATTTTGTGTTTTTAATTCATGTTAACTACTCCATTGGAGACTTTTTTTCTCTAACATCTTTTATATTCACCACTACATAACTTTAGGAAGGAACCATCATGATGTTGATTTTACATCTTTTGTGTTATTTTATTGCTGATTTGCAGAATTTCATGGAGTGTGTTTCACCGGCGTTCACCTGCCAATTCCTCCAGTAACCGACATACTGATTGTTCCAGCTCTTCGCTGAATCAAACAATCCTTCAAATGTAAAAATCCTTGTGTGTGACCCTTTATGAACCTGATACAATTTTCTGGAGAATATTTAGCCAGCAGTGTAATTGTTGAACTTATATCATATAAGTTCATATGATAGAATTAAATAATGCCAGGTTGCCTTTTAGAATGTCTGTGTCAGTCTCTATCTCTGTTTTGGGGCCTCCATATCCCAAAACATGGCCAACATTTGATCTTTTCTTGCTTCCTATTTTATCAGTCTAACATGTGTGAAATGCTATCTCATTCTTTCAAATAGCTCAATTTGTCATCCGTCAACTTTATCATTTCCTTTATTGATAAAAACATCTTCAACTGATTAATCAAATTATTAATTAATCAAATTAATTTTTCTTCAGGGTTTTTGCTTTGGGGGATTTGGTTTCAGAAATCTTTCCTATATTTAGATTGAAAAGATACGCTTCTTCATTATCTACTGTTCTACTTGGCGCACCTGTGTGTATTATCTGGGTAGTACCAAATATGTCCTAATACCTACCAGGGAGATTCCCCTTTTCTATTGTTAATTTTCAAGATTAGGTTGAACCTATTATATACAGTTACTCCCTTTGTAAACATTTGTATTGTATTGTTCAGGATTTCCCAGAGAATTAGGACAAACAGAAAACATATAAATATATGAGAAGATTTATTATAGGAATTTATTTATTCATTTGTGGAGACCAAAAAGTCCCATGGTTTGCTGTCTGTAAGTCAGAAAATCAAGGAAGCTGGTGGGGGGGAGGGGGTGCATTGAGAATGAGCCCAAAGGCCGGTGGATGTGTAACTTCCAGTCGAAGGCCAAGACCTCAGAATCTGGAGCTTGGATTTCCAGGGGTGGGAGGAGGTGTTCATCCCAATTCCAGGAGAAGGAGTGAGAAAGCTATTAAGACTTACTTCTGCCATTTTATCTTAATTTTGTTTTTAAACCCATTTTATTTATTTGAAAGGCAGAGTTACAGGACAGGGAGAAAGAGAGAGGGAAGAGAGACAGAGATAGAATCTTCCACCCACTGGTTCATGCTCCAAATAGCTGCAATGCCCAGGACTGTACCAGGCTGCAGTTAGGAGTTTAGAATTCCATCTGGGTCTACCACATGGGAGGCAGGGGCCCAAGCACTTGGCTGTCTTCTGCTGCTTCCTCAGGCGCATTAGCAGGGAGCTGGATGGGAAACAGAGCAGCTTGAACTCTAGCCACTGTTCATACAGGATACTGGCATTATAGTACCCTATTGGTTTGTTTCTTTTCTTATTTGAGTGTTTTAAATTTGTGCCTAAGCTTTTTAATCATTAATTCTGGGAAATTTGTTTTTATTATTTCTTGAAATATTCTTGTTCCTTGTGTTTATTTGGTTTCTTCCTCTATTGTCCGTATTTTAATCTTTCCATTTCTATTTCCTTATCATTTGGCTTTTCTTACAAAATTTTCTCTTTGGTTTCTGGAAATATTCTTTGTTCTGGGTCAGTTCTTTGATGTTGTCTTTTAAATCATGAAGTCCTTACAGTATATCTTTCCTGCTAGCCATCTTGTCTTGTTTTCTGTGTTTCAGTCACTTAGTTAAGGCTGATGTCCCCTTAAGAAGAACTACACACATTTTAATTTATATCTGATTTCTGAATATACTTCTTGGCTCTTTTTAATGACTTCTTTTTCATATTTCATTCTACTACTCTCTTCCATTACCTCCTTGAATGTGTTAATCACAATTATTTTAAATTTTTAGTCACTTTGTAGCCTTTCTTTTGAAATAGATGTACTTTTCATTTGTCTTTGAGCTTAAGTTCTTCTGCAGGTATTATTTCATTCAGCTGGGGCAGCATCTGAGTAAGGCCAGTCCTTGCAGGTGAATCCAGGACAGGAGAGAGAATGAGCTCCAGGCAATGCAGGACTACTTTCTGCCACTCCCTTTGCTGCCACTGTGCCAGGTTGCTTCTCTGGTCAGAATTTCACCCCCTTAATAAATGCTTAGGAAGAAAAGACCTAGTACTTCCTTCCATTGCAATCCATTAAGCATGGGATTTGAGAGAAGAGGGCAGAGATGTGAATTCCAAAAGCAACTGGTAACCCCACACTCCTGATCAACTTCTTGCATGAGCCGGTCATTATCCCCAAGAAAATTCAGCAACTGGACCTCCGGAACTGGGCATAACATCCTTCCCAAGGGAGGAGCAGGCAGCTGCGGCCTAGAGAGCTCAGTGCCAGGAGGAAAGTTAAACACTGCTCCTTCCTCACACCTCATGTCCCCTCTCCATGCTCCAGTCATCCCTGTCCGCAGCCACCCCAGTTCAACCAGTGCACAGTGGCTTTCAGAATCCTGTCACTCAAGTTTTTGTAATCAAATTCATGCTTCCATCTCATTTCACCTGTGCTAGTTCACCATCCTGACTGGACACTGCAGCTCTTGGGTACTCCGAGTAACTTTTTAAAAGTATTTTTTCTGTTTATTTATTTAAGTACCACTCCCTTCTAGGCCAGTAGAAATGACCAGTGGAAATGATGAGTTATCAGTGGTGATGGTTTTATTTCCGGAAGGTAAATCATAAAAAAAAACACAACTCTGTGATTTGATTTTGTTTAGATTTTTTTTTCTGCTTTACTCACTATTTTGTAAGAATTCTTCCTTCTTTGTTGTGTCTGTGGGGCAGTTATGAGCTGTGGCTGCAGCACAGGGAAACATGAAGCTCTTGTCATTTCTATCCTCTCCTTGCGATGTATTTTTCTAGATCTTGCCTGATTGTTCTGGACAGAGCTGTTCCTCGCTCTCAGAGACTGGAGCAGCTTCCAGGATTAATGTGCAAGGAAGCAATCATTTCCTTACAAGGTCAAATTTATGCTAGATAATACAGCCTTCAGAAAACAAGGGGCTGTTTATTTACACTTCAGCTAAAATTCTTTGGATTTCATTTAAAACAAATAGATCATATACATCTGTTAAATCACTTAACCATCCCCCAAAATACAGCTTCCTCCTGTTATTTTTAGATGTGAAAAAATGCACAGAAACTTCTCAAACCTAATGTGGAGTGCAAGTTCAAAACCCTCTGTAAAGACCAACTACGTTATTACACCAGTATTTTGTCATACATTATGCTTAAATTCCATAAAATATAATGCGCATGTGTGTGTGTGTGAGTGTGTGTGTGTGAGTGCATGCATGTGTGTATATACAGTCCTGAATTCAAAGACTAAATTACTTAGTTAAATCCATAGTAATTTATGCACTGTACATTGAGGCAAGCCCACTAAACTGGTTATCAGTGGCCATTTATAGAACATTCTGGCAGCTAAAGGAGGAATGAAAGTAATAACAGATACAACCAAGAGCTCATTTATTTCCAATTAGGTTGCTGCTGAGATATTTTGTTGCTGAGCTTTGGAGAGAGGTGCAGAATATCACGAAATGCAAATTTGATAAATAATGAAAAATAGAAGCTTTGTAAACTAAATTTTTTTTAAGAAGTTCCTGTTTATGGAATGAAAATGTAAACATTTAAGTGTTAGATATTTCTCAAAGATGTTCAAACTTAGAAGGAGGGGCAATACAAAAAAGGGGAAGAAAACCTTTATCAAATGTAAGCTTTATTTATTATATGGTTTAGTTTTGAAACAACCACATTGGGTGGGTCAATAAATCCAGTTTTAATCAATATTGTATTCAAAACATCTTCCACTAAAAAAACTCTCAATTTAATTGTAAAACATCCCAGTTACACTTATGAATTCAGAGTTGAACTTCTCCACAACCACTGCAACTACAACTTTTGGTCAGATGTGCCCTGGGCTGTCTTTATACACAGCTCATATAGATTAACTACAAGAAATGTCATAAATTTAAATTTGGTTCTTAGAGTAAAAAGTCACAAGTCACCCCTTCATCCATCATAAATCACAAAGTCAGAAGTTACTCAACAGAGAGGAAACTAATACTTGTAACATTTTTATGAGATCTGAAGATTCTTTATACCTGTAATCATAGCTGCCTGTCTTTATAAAAATGTATTGCTGAAGTGATTTGTGACTTCGGACAGGAAATTTTGTCAAAATCCTTATTTTATCCATTTGAGACATAGCTTAAATTGATTCATTGTTCTATCAACCATCACATATTTGAATATGCTGTGTTTGTTGATAGCATTTGCTATTAGATACAAAGTTCTATGGAGATGGTTCTTTGCATATTCTCAGCTCTCCATAAATGACTATTGGGTTGAATTGAATCAAAGGTCATTTTAAAAATTCAGTGTGAAGAAATTGCTTGAGCATACTTTAATTCCTAACTGTTCAAAGACAGCCACTCTACTTTGCAAGGATGGATAAGTGGTATAGAGAAATGATAGGTAAATGACAATTTGCTGTCTAATAAAAGTAATAGATGGATGTTATACTCTGAATTTCTGGATGAGGCCACTCTGATGGAAAGGCAGAAGCCTGGAACTTCGTGGCCTTTTCTCAAGTGAGCGTCTGTGAGAATCATCTTCAATAGAAACTATAGATGAAGCAGGCTCCTGCCCACTGTGGCTGTAAATCCCCATCTCTCCACCCACACTGCTCTGGCCTTTTGGGGGCCATTCTTCCAGCCCCAGAGCCTGCAGCTCTGTCTACATCACTGTAATCAACAGATGTGTACAGAGGAGAGAGCACAATACTGGCAAAGGGGGAAGCATTTTTATTTGCAAAAGGCCCTTTTCAGAGATTCACCTCGCTCTTACTCAGCTTGGAGACACGACACAGACACAGGGATGAAGTTAACCTCATTTGTCGCCAATATTTATGCAGTGCCTCTGATAATGTCAGGCAAGATAGCTCAGACAGTCCCAGGATAAACATGAGTGATGTCTTTAGAAGTAGATATAAAGTCATAGGACGGGCTTTCAGCCTTAGCAAGTGTTCTTCCGATCTTCATTTTCTGTCTAAGACTGCAGGCTCTGGAACAGACCTTGTAAAAGACTTTTTCCCTCAGCATCTGGCTCTTGGTAGGCCCAGGAGATTGATGTCAGCTCTATAAGAATGTGAATAAAGGGCTGCTCCTGAGAGTTTGTTAAAAGAGTTGATCTATTGCTTACGCTACCCTTGCTCGAATTAAATTTAAAAATTGCATGGAGGTGTTCATCTGGAAGTTTGATTTGATAAACTATCAATAGCCAGCATATAATTAAGTGGACTTGTGACTGATGCTCAAAATAATAATTTAAATAATAACTGCAAAATACCACTTACCTAATCAGCCCATGTGGGTACTAAGTATTAATTCACATAAAGTTTGCTCTAGAAAAGGAGTGATTGCTTCGCAAATGCACATGAGTTCACAGTGCATCAACCTAGCATAATTTTATTTTGCCTTGACGGTGTTGCTGATGGTTTTCTTTCTATTTAAAAAAGACTCACTCATTCATTTCTTTCATTCACCCATTCTCAATTTTGTTACATAAAAGGTGTGTTAGGTAATTTGGTAAATTAATTCATCTTTAAGACTGAATTTGAGTCATTGTCCCAAACAGAAATAAAACCATATATATATATATATAGATAGATAGATAGATAGATAGATAGATATTTTAAATCATTTGACAGGTAGAGTTATAGACAATGAGAGAGAGACAGAAAGGTCTTTCTTCCGTTGGTTCACTCCCCAAATGGCAGCTACAGTTGGCGCTGCGCTGATCTGAAGCCAGGAGCCAGGTTCTTCTTCCTGGTCTCCCATGTGTGTGCAGGGCCCAAGCACTTGGGCCATCTTCCACTGCCTTCCCAGGCCACAGCAGAGAGCTGGACTGGAAGAGGAGCAACCGGGACTAGACCTTGGTGCCCACATGGGATGCTGGTGCCACAGGCGGAGGATTAACCAAGTGAGCCATGGCACTGGCCCCATAAAACCATGTATTGATCATGGTCAAGTCTATTTGGTCTAAAAGATAATGTGAGAAGTCCATGACCCTTAGCTTCAAAGGCAAACTGTGAGACTGTATCCCCAGAGCTTCACCGAGTACCTGGCACACAGCACCCACTCAGCACCTGTCTGTCAAGGAGTGCTTGTTAGTCATCATCTTATTTATTAAAGGCACTTCGTTACTAGTCATTTATTAACTATCACTTTGGGACAAGCAGGTTCTGTAACAGAAGACAGAATTATGAATTTACGTATGCTACCTTTCTTAAGTCAAACATATTATCTCTTGAACTAACATCATGAACTGATAGCTCTATCAAAACATAAATATATTTTACATTGATACAGATAGATATATATTTATATTTAATGTATTGTAGTAACAGCATAAAGGTGAAATCTCACCCTGATGGGTACATTGTTAATTATTTCCTTCAATGCTAGAAAATCAATGGAAAGCATCTATAATATTTACAAGAAAAATAGAGGTGAGCTTACATTCAGGGATTTCTGTGTGGAATCAGGGGGGATCAGTTTGAAAGGCAGAAGGGTCAGCCTTATGGTAGAGCAAGTTAAACTGCCACTTGGGACGTGCACATCCCACCTGCATCACTATCAGCATGCATGGGATTGGGTCCTGCCCCTGTTTCTCCTCCAGCTTTTGATCTTGTTCGTGCTCCTGGGAAGCAGCAGGTGAAGATCCAAGTACCGAAATTCCTGCCGCCTATGTGGGAGACCTAGGTGGATTTCCTCTCTGCTGGCTTCAGACTGGGCCAGTCGGGGCTACTACAGCATTTGGGGGAGTGAGCCAGTGGATGGAAGATCTCTCTGTTTCTCCCTCTTTCTGTCACTCTGCCTTTCAAATAATAAGATGAAGAATAAGAATAAGAAATAAACACCAAAAACTGGAAAGGGGATTCCTCTGTGGTATTTTGAATGTTAGCAGGTGTATACATTTATCCCAGTGAATTCTGTTTGGTTTGAAACTCTCATGTAAGCGCATGTTCCTCAGTTTCAAAGGCAAACCATGTGTTGGTGCCCAAGAGCCTTTTTCTCTCCAGTTCAAAGTCTGCTCCTGCTTGGAGTCTGCTCTGGCAAGTGTGTGTAGGGCTGAGGGAGGGACCCAGATCATTGGAAAGTCCAAGTGTTGTTTCTTCAAACTGGAGCCTGGGCATACGCAGCCTGTGGACTTCTTAGTTAATGGAAGCAGGCTTTTCCTTGCTCTGCCATCACCAGCACAGGAATGTGGCTGTGATTTCTGTTATCCCTCACTGATTGCAAGCTCATACCATCACCAGGTATTTAGAATACAAGCAGCATGGGGATAGGGGACTTGCGTAAGCAATGTTTCAAAGCACTTCTGGCATACATTAGAAAAACACCAGCCTACTGTTTGAGTTTCTCCTCATGTCTTTAATCACTGAGTCAGCTAAAACATAAAGATATTCAAGACTGAGCAGCCATAATCTCTTTCTTCACTATCCTCCTCACCATAATGCACCCACAAATTAAGCCAAAATCGTCTGTAATCTTCCTGGATTTTTTCCAGTTCTGTGCAGGCACCTACAGAGCTGCTGAGCTTAATTTTATAAATCTTGATCTCTGGACTTTGACACGAAGCTCACCTGAGGTTTCCATTGCTATGGTAATGTTAAATATCTTCTGATGACAGGAAAATGTAGTGGGAGGAAAAAAAAAGCAGGTGAAGTCAGCAAAGAGTCAAGAGAATCGAAATGAGGGGGGAACGTTGCTTGCCTGAATATATTTGCTGCCCTTGGAAGAAGTGATGTTTGTGCTGGATGCAAAGAAGACCCGAACTTTTAGTGCCTGACTCAGGGCCTGGGCCCTGCAGACACAGAGGGAGAGGAATGGTTTGGAGTGCAGACTCCACTCACCAAATGGCTGGAATTATTAATGAGAATAACCCCTTTGCAGAGTGGTAGGTGAATGCAAAGCAGTAACAATGAAAACACAGCTGTGAGAGTCTCCAGAAATTAATTACATTCACACTTAGGTGCATTGCAAAATATGTATCCAGTGGTGGAAGACATTTGGGTGTTTTACTTTGGGTATAGAAACAAAATAATTTTCCACCAGTATATTTTGAAACTTATTACATGTTTGTCATTTTAAAATTTCTATTAAAATTCCCCTTTATTCTTTGATATCTGCCTCAAAGGCTGTGACAAACTCTAAAAATAAAATATTCCCAAATGTGCCAACTAGGTAAAACTGATTTGTCTGCTAAAAGACAGACTTTTCTCCCTTCAGGAGAAAGTCTGACTTGCATTTGTCTTATGTGATTTATGGATTGTAAGTTTACAAAAAAAATACAGCCTCTTCCTCCCATATATTAAAATGTGATTTCAAATTCGGAAGAAACAGCAATCTTTTGTCACCAAGGAAACCGACCTAGCTAACGGATGAAGCAAAAAAAAAATTACTATATTGCCCCCAAGTGGTACTGTTTGATATTACACCAATAGCCTGAGCTGTCCAACCCGGAAAGAAAAAAGGCAAAACAAAAAGCTTAAACAGCAAAGCTTTGACCTTCTTCTTTCACTGGACTATACATATTCATCTTGATAAGTTATTTGATAACTCCCACTTATAGTAGGGAAGCTATTTTGCTAAGTAGAGTTTATAAATGATGATAATTCCTTGGTGTGATTTAATTAGCTGAGGCCACAAAATTATTTGGAGTGATCTCAGCATTTGTCAGACACTGACAATGAATATTGTTTTTCTGTTTAGGAAGGTTTTGCAGTTTATAGGTTTCGTGATGGCCATAAATTTAGGCTGGCATTTTAGAGTCAGCATCTAAGACTGCATTCCCTATTATCATGTGTCTTTTGTGTGACTTTTATTTGATTTCAATCTGCACCTCAAACCCACTTCCAGCCCAAATTCCTTTGCATTGTGTACATGACCTAATGCTGTGGAGGAAAGGAAAGATGGCCCCTCATGGCCCTTGAGCACTGCCAAGTAACAGACATGGAGTGAGGAATCTGCATGTGTGTGTGCGCACACACACACACACACACACACACACACGGTTCTATGTTCTGCACCTACTGCAACGCAATGACAGATTGCACTGCTTTTGTTAGCAATAGCTGACTTCCTCATTGACTGATACAGAGCACTGCTATGCCCATCAGTTTGTCCTCTCACTTCCTCCGCTCCGCCCATGTAACCAGTTCCTAGAAGTTCCATGAGGCACGGCTTTAAAATCTGTAGCTAGGGACTTCGAACAAGAGAGGAAAGACCGGATGTCCCTGCATTTATGACAGCCACGTCCAATGCCACGTGCAGTGTGGTTCCCTCCTCTGTCAACTTCCCCATGCCTGTTAGTCTTACAGAGTCCAATACTGCTCTCTTTCAGGTTTCTTTTTTTTTGACAGGCAGAGTTAGACAGTGAGAGGGAGAGAGAGAAAGGTCTTCTTTCCGTTGGTCCACCCCCCACGTGGCCGCTATGGTGGGCCTATTGCACTGATCCAAAGCCAGGAGCCAGGTGCTTCTTCCCGGTCTCCCATGTGGGTGCAGGGCCCAAGCACTTGGGCCATCTTCCACTGCCTTCCCGGGCCACAGCAGAGAGCTGGACTGGAAGAGGAGCAACCGGGGCAGAACTGGCGCCCCAACAGGGACTAGAACCCAGAGTAACGGCGCTGCAGGCAGAGGATTAGCCTGGTGAGCCGTGGCCTCTTCCATGTATTTTTTAAAAGCACAGATCCAAAGTGATGCTTTTCTTTGAAATTCTAGTAGGACAATTTCTACTAGATAATCTTCCCAAATTTATTTGAAAGCGTGAGAATTTTCCCATGTTCTTGATTATCCAGCTTGTGTACATGAAAATCTGTATTCCAGTCACAGAGAGTGAAATCATTACCCTAAATTCAGAAGTCACAGAAGAAAAACATTATACTAAGGAAATTTATTTCATTTTCTTGCTTTCAAGGAGTTACTTTTAAAGTAAAAAGAAATGTAATTTTAAAATACGAATGGGACAATGATGACACTCTTTCAGGTTGAGTAGTAATCAAATATCTGATTGCTTTTTTACTGGAAAGGAGAGATGCATAAATCAGTAACATCAGAGCTATTGTACTGCATGTACAGGATAGAAAAGAAAAATCCCAAGGCCTGGCCTCTAAGGACCTAGGAATAGGTGTGCAGTAGAAAAGTGCTTGTACCAATGGTGCAACATTGGGTTGTCTTTTAACCTCACTGCTTCATTTTCCCTTTCTGTAACATAGCTGTCTCATGGGTTAAATGAGTTTTGCATTCATTGTGCAAATATTTACTGGGTCCCTACCTCAGATATGCAAGGCTTTGTGTTAAGCTCCTGCTGTGGTTTGAATCTGTCCTGCAAAAGCTCCTGGTTGGACCCTTAATCCCCAGATTCATATGTTAATGGGATTTGGAGGCCTTTGGGAGGTAATTAGGATTGAAGGAGGCCCTAAAGGCATCAGTGGCTTTGTGGGAAGAGGAAGACAGAACTGAGCTGGAGCACTTGCCCTGGCTCTACCATGCTGTGGTGCAGCAGAGGTCCTCCCTTCCTGGAGGCTGAGAAGATACCCTCTCCGTGTGCTGGGACTTCCCAGCCTCCAGAGAGCCACGCGCCAAATACAAATGCACTTCTCTTCTTTATATCTTTACCCAGTCTGTGGTATTCAGTGTTAGCGACGGAACACAGACTGAGAGCTTCATGGTAAGAAGTAAGACAAAATCCATGCCTCTGTGGGCTTCATTCTTTTTTATATTTATTTATTTTACTTGAAAGACAAACAGAGGGAGAGAGAGAATCTTCCATCCATTGGTTCACTCCCCAAATATCTGCAACAGCCAGGGCTGGGCCAGGCGAAAGCCAGGAGCCTAGAACTCCAACTGAGTCTCCCACGGAGATGGCGGAGATGGCGAGGCCCCAAGTTTTGGAGGCATCACGTGCTGCCTTCTAGGGTGCACTGGCAGGAAGCTGGATGGGAAGTGCAAGAACTGGGACTGGAACTAACACTGCAGTACAGATTCAGCTGTCTCAAGCAGTGGCTTAACCCCTTTCACTCCAATGTCCACCCTTGGAGTGTGGTCTTACCTGGAATGATAGAAACAAATAAATGATTAATTATACGTATGTCGAAAAATACAGATGATTACCTCTTCTGAATCTAACTAAGAATGACACAAACAGGATGCACTAAAGTAACTGAATTGCTCACTTTATGGGCAGAAGGGAGAGCTCCTTAAGTGACAATGGAGCTGAATCATAATGTGATACACTTTTTCAAGCCTACTCTGCTATAGTGCAGGGAATGGATTGAAGACGATTGTGAATAGGGGAAGAGAAACCTACTACAAGGCTGTTAGTGAGACCAGAGGAGATTTGGACAGCCGGTGAGATGATGGGGTAAAGAAGGAGGGGTATAGATAGGTTTTGGAGGTAGAAACAAGAACAGGTGTTGGCATGAGAGAGAGGATAGACAAAGATGGCTCCAAGGTGACTGTTCAGCCATTTTATGGACAGTGATGCCATTTACTGAGATAGATCAGATCGGGGAGTAAGAAGTCAAGAGAAGCAGTGAGAAAGAGCAATGGGAATTGAGCACTTGGATAGGCAGGTAGGTGTCTGATGCCACAGCAGCTGACCCACTAAGGATGAATCTCTTCTTAGGCTCGATGCCCTGAATGAGGGCCCCACACAGAAAAATCGTCCCCGGGGAGCTTGGCGTTTTGTTTGCCATGTTCTTTCCCTCCCTAATCCTGCACTCCACCCACATATCCATATCACTTCTAAACCAGGAGGAGAATGACTGCAGTTGTTTGCCCATCCTTGTGTGACCAGGGCATCCCCACATGCCCATGTCCAAGGACCCTTTGCTGTAAATATGGTGCAGGCAGAGGGGCCTTGTCCCAGCCATCAGAGAAGTTCCAGGGTGATTTTGAATAGATGGCACCTCAAACCACAAATCTGATTCCTTGGAAGTCAGTGGGTTGTGATCATGTGTGATCTATTGAGAAGAAGATACTTAGGAAAATGCCCACCTCAAATGGGTTAAATATATTTTAACGACTGAGGTAGAAGCCAGAATGAAGTTGCATGGCAGGAACTCCAACAGAAGCAGGAAGCATTGGACTGTTTTATAAACATTGAAAACCAAAAAAAGGGGAGGGGAACTCATGGGGTTTCTAGATGTCCTTCTCCATATGAGAGGCTCAAAAAGAGAAGACAAAATTATCTTAAAAGTAAATTGAATCAGTTAGCTTTTTCATAGCAAGCCATCCTCAAACCTAGTGACTTGGAACAAACATTTGTTATTTCTTGTATTTCTGTTGGCTGGGAAAGCTCTGCTGGTCATTCAGGTAGGGCTGAATGGTTTCATCTGACTTCAGTCACATCCCTAGTTGTTGGCTGGGTGTCAGCTAGGGCTATGGGGATGATCTGGCCATGTGCAACTACCTAGGCAGGCCAGTGTTTCTCACACAGTGGTGGTGTCAGCATGTCCAAGGATGGAGAGAGAGTAAGGCCCCAAGGCCAAGTTCTTCTCTAGCTTTTGAATTATGGATGGATTGCTTATCCTTTAAAAGATACTTGTTCATGTCCTAACCCCCCAGAACCTGTGAATTTGGACAGAGGGTTTTGACAAATGGAGTTGAGAATCTCAGCACAAGATCATCCTGGTTTATCGTGGTGAGAACTAACACCAAGTATGAGGAAGTCAGAGGGAGATTTGACACACACAGAAGAGGAGACATACAGATGAGAAGGTCATGTCAGGATGGAGACAGAGGCTAGAATGTTACACCACAAAGCTATGAAATGCCATCAGCCACCAGGAACTGAAAGAGGCAAGGACTGGATTGTCCCCTGGAGCCTTAAGAGAAAACACAAGCCTCTTAATGACTCCTTGATTTTAGATTTTCAGCCTCCAGAACTTGCAGTAATTTGTTACAGCAGTCCCAGGAAGCAAAAGCAGTTTGCATCACATTTGCTAATCCAATTGATCACAAGAGCATCACATGCATAAGCCAAGATTCAAGTGGTGATGAAATAGACTCCCCCCCGCCCCTCCCCACAGAGGGGAGGCTGCAACGATGACACTGCACAGGGTCAGAACACTGGGCTGGTGTGGAAAATTTGGGGCCTCTGTGTTCTTTTTTTTTTTTTTTTTAACCCAGACTGACACTCTAATGAAACGAAAGATTTTCACATCAGGGCAGATTATCAGCAGCTTGGCCAGGATGGAATGTAAATTTGAGAAGAGGAAAGTGCCTAAATTATGGGCAATGAGAAAAGGTGGGAAGGTTATCTTGTCTGGTAGCCTCTCTGCTAGAGTAGAATGAGCTTTCTAAAGGTTCATTATGTGGAAGGGGAATCTTTTTTCTGCCAAGGACCGTTTGGATATTTATAACATCCTTTGTGAGCCATATGAAAGTATCAACTTCAAAATGTACCTGCTGTAGATTTATTGAATTTTGGGCCCCACCTGTGGTTGCCTTGGCAGGGCCAGGCCAAATGATCTCCAGGATCTCAAGTCTTATATGGTTCTGTGGGCCAGATGTTCCCAACCTCAATAGTGTAGAAACAATAAGATTTCACAGTAAAGTATTAGGGAATTATATCTTCTTGCATGTTTAAGACTTTGTTTGATTATGGGACCAAAATCAGTTCAAGTAAAAGCAGTATTGAACATTAATCATTCTTAATTCATTCAACTCAATGGTATTGCAAAATGTTTCATAGACACCAAGTATGCCCTGGGCAATGTGAAGGTGTCAACAGAGAAATACTGATTGATTTTTAAAGATCTCTCCAATGGGGAAGAAATACCTACTTAGAAGTAACTCTAATACTGCAGAATGCA
The DNA here is from genome assembly GCA_949820135.1 of Sylvilagus floridanus. Lineage (NCBI taxonomy): Eukaryota > Metazoa > Chordata > Mammalia > Lagomorpha > Leporidae > Sylvilagus > Sylvilagus floridanus. The sequence goes on along the minus strand of OX463236.1, from coordinate 26,421,488 downwards.
GCAATGCCTCACGGTTGCTGAGACAGGAGAGAATTGTTCTGTCTGGGGAAAGTGAGGGAGTTCCACAGAATGGATGGTGTTTTAGCTGAGCTTATAAGAATGAGTAGGGTGTCTTTGGAAATGGGGAAAAATGTGTACCTTTGTTTTGTAAAGATCTCAGTGGGCATACAGGTGGAATCATAGGTATGAACTCAGAAGCACGAGCTGCATTATTTGGCTGGAATTTTTATGTCTGTGGGAGAAGGGGACTCTAGGATGTCCTGAGGTGGAGGAACCGGGAAAGGAAGAGAAAAAAGCACAGGCTTTGTGGAGTAGGTGAAGCTAGGTAAGACATGTTAGAATTGAGCCCGATGGGACAATGGCTATAAATTAAACTGATGGTCATTTTATGCCTCTGATGTATTCTCATGTATGGCCTCATTGGAAACTTTTAAGAGCCCCGGGGAGATAGGGTGATATGTTTATACCTACTCCATGGGTTAGGAAATGAGCCTTCATGGTTTAGTAGGAATGACAGAGCCAATAAATGTCAGCTGGAATTAGGACTCAGACCTCCAGGGAGCAAAATCTACTTCAGTTGTCACTTGACAACTTGTTGTGCTCAACAATGCTCTGCCCTCCCTCCATACAGCATGCTGACTGCTGAACAGAGAGCCCAGTGCCGGGGCAAGCAGGCGAGGTGCAAGTTTGTTCTCTATACTATTGAGTAGGGTGCTAACACATGCAGTAATGAGCTGTAAGCCCCTAAACAAATGGATTTGCTTCTACAAAAGCAAAGCTGAATATTTATAAAAGCATCAATACAGGAAACTTGCTTTGAACCATCCCCGTTGTTTGGGGGAAAATTGTAAAGCTTAGAAAGAGTCTACCCTGAGATTTTTTTTTTTTTTGCAAGTTCCTCCTCGAATGGCATTTCAACCATTGCTTTGTGGGTGAGGTTTCTGTAAATTAGATTACTTGCACTTCCAATTAGTTCACCTATATGCAAATAAAAGGCTTTGGCTGTACGTTAGAAGATTGATGAAGGAATTTTGAAAATGTATTTACTTTTTAAAATTTTATTTATTTTTTTTTGAAAGACAGAGTTACAAAAGTAAAGGCAGAGAGAGAGAAAGATATCCTCCATCCCTGGTGTATTCCCCAAATGGCTGCCAGTCTGCAGCCAGGAGCCAGGAGCTTCTTCCGGTCTCCTTGAGCAGGGCCCAAGCACTTGTGCCGTCTTCTTTTGCTTTCCCAGGCCATAACAGAGAGCTGGGTCAGAGGTGGAGCCACTGGGACTCAAACTAATATCCATATGTGATGCCAGCACTGCAGGTAGCTTTACCTGTTACACCACAAAACTGGCCCAGGGATTTTTTTTTTTTTAATTTAAAAACACTTAAGAATTGCATGTATCAGTTTTTGAGTTATCATAAAAATAACGCAGTTTGTAACAAAAGGGCTCAAAGTTCTACTGTTTATGACGCTACCTGCCTCTGTGGTTATTAGGGACTTCTACCTGTATGAGCAGGGAAATGCCTTGATTGGAAACTGGTTTTGTAATGATGGCTCAGCAGCAAAGTAAAAGAAAGTGATTGGAAGTAGGGAAAGTCAGTGCTCAGCACGCAGTAGAAAACTTTGACTTGTGCTAGATGGTGTCATGTTTGACTAGATACTAAGAATGAGCTTTTATATTATGCATAATAATTAAGTGCCCACTTAAAATACCCCATGTAAAAAGATGGATTTTTGTTTGATGTGAAACAGGTATAAAGTAACTGATAAGAGGGAGGTGTAAAAAAATAGCTGGGAGTGATAATAAATCTGCTACGGATTCAATGGATTTTAACACCACAGCCACACATAAGTAAGGACAAGTTGTCCTATTGCTTTCTTTAGTATACAAACAGACTCTATTTTGTATAACAAAAATGTTTCCTTTTCTCGTGTGATTAATAATGATGCTTAATTAGACCTAAAATAGAAACCCTGCATAAAATATCCAGAATATAAATTGAAAATATTTTCCCTCTCTCTTGCTGATTTAAAACCAGATATATGAATTACATGTGTTTCTGTTGAATACATCCCTGTTTGTACATTTTTTTGGTACTGCCTGTTAGAAATGCTCCTCTTACCTGTCACAAAGATTACCAGTTTTCACTGTTATTTTCTCATCGTGACAATTAATAAAAGATGAAGTTTTCAAATAGGCTGTCAGCTCTCATTTTATTGGAAATGTAAGGAAACCTTGTGTTTTAACTTCAATGGGAATAGTTGTGAACGATGGCATTCATATAAAGGAAATGCACAGACGTACACATAGAGACTTCAATGATAAAGTCTTTACAACTTCAGCTTTGGCTCTTTACTGTTCAATCTTCTGCTGCTTTATATCCCACTGAGAAATTCCAGCAGGGCTAATAAAGAAAATCTTCGAGGCCTCTGAGAAGGCTGAATATAAGGCAATCAAAGTTCTTCCATTCAAAGCAAATAATTAAATTTTTATTCTATTCGCAGCCCTTTGTATTTCTGCACCGTGCTTCTGATCAATTCTGTCATACACTTGTGGGAGAATTTGAAATTTTCAATGATGAAACTGCTTACATCTCACCGAATCTGCATTCTGAACTTCCAAGTTTAATGTTCGCTTTAAAGCTTAGGATTGTTAAAAACTACACATGAATAAAAAATTCCTGTCCTTGGAAGCATAAAACGTATTTAAATATTAAAGTTTTTGATCTAATACCAAGAAATGAGTAAAATGTATCCAAACTTAGGTTAGGCCAGCTCAGTTTTTCCGTGGTTACCCTTAAGCAGGACAATTTTCGATGAGCTATAACAAATTATCTGAATATTTATATTTTTTAATCATTTGATTGAACAAAATTTTTTTTCTTAATCCAGGCAATTTGAATTAAGTTACAAAAAAGTTCGTAGTTTTTCCAAAATGTAATTAGGCTACATAAATACTGAAGTGGTTGAATTGATATTTTAGATGTGTGGTTATAAAGGCATGTGCCTGAGAGTTTCAAACACATTTTCCAGAAAGCAAAAACACAGATGATTCATTCCACTGTGTTTCAGGATCCATCTGTATTCCTGGATCTTGTACAATCAAAGGCATGGGCAGCAGTACCAACTTCAGCCCTCACATTCGTGACCTCCTGGCCCTGTAACCACAGGCACAAACCTGCCTTCTCAGCTCCCAGTTTCTGTATCTGTAGAGTGGGGATAACGAGTAATCATCTTCATAGCATCGCCATGAACACAAACAAGAGGGTCCATGCTAAATGTACTGCCCGTCACGTAGTGTCAGCTTAGCTAAGGGTAGTAATTAAATACAACAGAGAATGACATTCAAATATCAAACCATATACCAAAAATGAAAAATTCCATCACTACTTAGGGTGTAATTTAGTAATTTTACCCTTTCTCGTATCCTTTTTCCTCTATTTTTAAATATCTGATTTTGTTCCTGAATCGGATCCCTTTAAAACGTGAAGGCAACTCCTTCAAGAGTCCAGAATGCTCACTTACACGTTGTCTTCTGCCACACCGAGGGCTATGACCCCCCCCCAGTGTGGTTTCATGTGCCCTTGGAGCACCATGGGGCCCCCGCAGGGGGTTCACAGGGGTACAGCTGGTTTCAAGAGACTCAATGCAAAGAACATGACCTTTTGTGTTATTTCCAAAAGATTTCTCAAAGACGCCTCTGAAGCAAGTTCTTCTTTCCCATCCCTCAGACAAACACCCTGTGCTCTTCAAAAGAAAGACCTAGCATTCATTTGCCCCTGATGATAATTGCTCTAGGGATAAAAAGATGCATGTAGAGAGATAAGTTTAAATACATTATGGTGTCCTTTAGACAAATTGAAGGTTACAAATCCTTCACAACTGAGGTCACTTTCAGTTCGTTTTTAACACAATTGAACATTTCGTGATAAATCATTGTGATGTTTTTTCATCTATCTTGGAAGGAGTTCAAAGAATTAAGCCATGTTGCTCTAAATAAATTCTTCCATACCATCTATGTATTAATGTGGACACATTTTATCTGTGCTTATGTTAATAATATTAATACTGTTGCTGGGTCTGTTTAATTCTAGCAAGAAATTAATATTTTTTCAGTGGATATATAGACTAGTTGAATAAAAAGAAATCATATTCATTTGAGAGGTGTACTTCTAATGTAATTTTACTTTTTCATTTTAGAAATTATTTAATAAAATGTATATTTTTATTATCTTTGACAAATGGTGATGACCAAAGTTGTGTCATAACTCTTTATAACATTTTCTTACTAAAACTTGAGACATGTAGTCACTAAAACTTTGAAAAATTTATGAACACATTTTTCTTATTGAGAATTATAGGGCAATCAAAAAAGGTTTCATATATAAAATGCATTATATTGGAATGAAATTCTGAGATAGTTGGATGACTTCAGATGCATTTTAAGAGTTCTGCAAGAAACTGGGAGATATATTGGTTAGGTCAAGTCTGATAGTGCTCTGCGGAGTCTGAGCGAGGCAGTGTAATATCCATCCCAAATAGCAGGCTTACATTCCAGCTGCATTCAATATGGGTGGATTTCAATAGTCCCATTTCTTCCTTTAATTTGACCAAAGAAAACAGAATCTTGGATTTTGTATATTTAATTGAATGCCCCCGGCTCTACTGATAAATAAACTTGAGTCTGAGCTCTTATTAGTTAGATGAGGGGGGTGGTCTTGAAAAAGTACTTGGAAAACACATACTTTGAAAAACTTATGCATGGATTTCATTTTTTGCACAAAAATAAACTTTAATTCTGTTTTCCACGAACATTTTGAAGTACTCTCCTACCCCACCGTATTTCTTTAAATACTGACTGTAACCTGAGGCTGTCATCTTCTAGACTTGTGTCCATCATTAACTTGCCCTCTCTTCTGGATCATTCATGATAGCATTCAAGCTTATTCTGTGTTATTTCACATCCTACACAAAGGGACAATAAGTTCAAGGATATAAGAATGATTAAGGACAAAACAGTGTAGGAGGCGATGGCATGGGGATAGAGAAATTTTCCACTATGTGCAGGAACTGAGAAACAGAGCAAGGGGAGGATCGTTCTGTTGTTGTTCTGCGAATTTTCTATTAAAGAAATGATCCTTTTGAATTTGATGATCCAAAATTAGCCCATGGTTAAACTACTATTATAGTTAGAGGCAGTGCAACTGTGAAAACTGCAACATGACTTTTTAAAAAATTTGAATTGGGGGCCGGCGCCATGGCTCAACAGGCTAATCCTCTGCCTTGCGGCGCTGGCACACCGGGTTCTAGTCCTGGTCAGGGCGCCGGATTCTGTCCCGGTTGCCCCTCTTCCAGTCCAGCTCTCTGCTATGGCCCGGAGTGCAGTGGAGGATGGCCCAAGTGCTTGGGTCTTGCACCCCATGGGAGACCAGGAGAAGCACCTGGCTCCTGCCATCAGATCAGCGAGGTGCGCCGGCCGCAGTGCACCAGCTGCGGGCCATTGGAGGGTGAACCAACAGCAAAAGGAAGACCTTTCTCTCTGTCTCTCTCTCTCTCACTGTCCACTCTGCCTGTCAAAAAAAAAAAAAAAAATTGAATTGGACAGGTATTTGGTATAGTGGTTATGCTACTGCTTAGGACACCCACATTCTATTCCAAGCTCCTCTTCTGACTCCAGCTTCTTGCTAACGTGCACCTGAGAGGCAGCAGGTGACAGCTCAAGTGGTAGAGTCCCTGCCACCCACGTGAGAGACCTTGATTAGCTTCCCAGCTCCTAGCTTCAGCCTGGCCCCGCCCTAGCTGTTGCAGGCATTTGGGGGGTGAACCAGTGGCTGTGAGATCTCTTTCTCTCTCTCTCTCCTTGTGCTTTTCAAATAAACAAAATAAATAAAATTATTTTTAAAATTCTAATTGTGGCAATATAAACATAACATAAAGCATGCCATCTCAACTATTTTAAATGGATATCCTAGTAGTGTTAAATATATTCACAATGCTGCACAACGAATCTCCAGAACTTTTTGCACAGCTGAAATTATATATTCATTAAAGAACCACTCCTCATTTGCCCTCTAACCCCTGACAGTCTTCTTTCTGTTTCTATGCATTTGATTACTCCAGATATCTCATGTAAGTGGAATCATCAATATCTTTTGTGACTAAGTTATTTTATTTAGCATAGTGTCTCCTATGTTCATCCATGGTGTAACATATATCAGACTATCTGTACTTTTTAATGCTGAATAATATTCATTGCACATGCAGACCCCCATTTGTTTAGCTCTTGGTCCTTGATGTACACTGGGTTGCTCCATCTGAATTTGCTACTATGAACGGGAGTGCGCAGACATCTCTATCTGAGACTCTGCTCTGCATTTTTTCAGCTGTCTACCCGGAAGTGGAATTGCTGGATCTTATGGTGATTCTGTTTTCAAATTTTTGAGGAATCATCAAACTGTTTTCTAAGGAGCTGCGCCATTTTACCTTTCCACCAGCAGAGGGTTCTACTTTCTTTATATTCTTGCCAATACATGTTGTTTTCTGTTCTTTTTCTTTAAACTTTATGATAGCTGTCCTAATCAGTATGAAGTAATATCTCACTGGCTTTAATTTGCATTTTCCTAACACTTAGTGTTACTTATAAGACTGTTAGTGCACAATGATTTTTAAGTACCAATATTGAAGATGAAAATTTCCTTTTTCCCTTTTACACAATAACATTGAGAGAAATCCTGGTAAACTTTAGTAAGGTGCAATGCTATTACATACTACCCAAAGTTAAAAATATTGAAATATTAGTGTTCTGCTACAGTTTCCCAGTTAGTCAAAAACATTACTTTACACAAGAAACCACAGTAATATATATATATATATATATTTTTTTTACAGGCAGAGTGGACAGTGAGAGAAAGAGACAGAGAGAAAGGTCTTCCTTTGCCGTTGGTTCACCCTCCAATGGCCGCCGCGGTCGGCGCGCTGCGGCCGGCGCACCGCGCTATTCCGATGGCAGGAGCCAGGAGCCAGGTGCTTTTCCTGGTCTCCCCATGGGGTGCAGGGCCCAAGCACCTGGGCCATCCTCCACTGCACTCCTGGGCCACAGCAGAGGGCTGGCCTGGAAGAGGGGCAACCGGGACAGAATCCGGTGCCCCGACCGGGACTAGAACCCGGTGTGCCGGCGCCGCAAGGCGGAGGATTAGCCTGTTGAGCCACGGCGCCGGCCGAAACCACAGTAATATTGATGAACATTTATTCCCTTGCCATAATTCTTAGATTCCTTGTAAGTTTCTATTTTTCAAGGGTTTCATTACAAGTCACCAGAAAAAAAATACTTCTCTTCTCTCTCCCTGAAGATGAAAGTGAGAGATAAACAGGCTGTTGGTCCTAATGAGGAAAACTGTGTTACCCAGAAGCTGCAGAAAGCTGGTTCTCTTGTCATCAAGCTCTTTGTGGTTTCTGTTGTGTCATAGTTAAGATTAGTTATTCAACTGTATTTACTGAAGTTAATTTTACTTTAGGCACTGGAAACCCAAAGATAAAATGGGACAGTTTTTGACCTGGAAACTCCTACAATCGAGTAGTGAGAGCAAACAAGAAAGCCAGCAAGTTAACCCAGGACAAATAACCTGTGCTGACACTGGGAGTAATTTGCTCAAGGTCTTATAGGAAGATAGAGAGAAATAAGGAAGGAGAACCCAGAATGCGGCATGGGAGGACTTGTGAAACTCGAGGCGGGGAATGAGGTGAATAATAACACATTGAGGATATTTGCAGAGATCAAAGACATAATTCAAGTTGTCTATACTTTTATATACATCTTCAGTTCTCCTTCCAGTTTTAATTGATAATTTTGGGCTACCTATTTGTATCTTAATAAACTGGTTGAATGGATCAATGTAAAAATATAAATATCTTACTTATTATTTCTTGAATTTTACACCACAAAAAAATGATGATGCCTTCCTTTCCTCGTTTGCAACTATAATCTTATAAGGTAATGCTTTAAATGTACTAAGATTTTATTTCATTTTTACACTGAAGAGAGAAAATTTATAGTTCCTAAAATAGTTTCATGTTATGTTAACAATTTAAAATGTTCTTTACTCATTTTTATCTTGTCAAGGCAATGATTTTCTTCATAACTTACATTCTTTTTATGTATTTAAGTAATATATTTTAAAAATATTCTTTGTTAGTTATTCTCACCAATATGCATTTTATTATGGGAATTTGGGTTCAACAACCCCTTTAACTGAACTCTGGGCATGGCCATGGATTTGTCTTGTTTTATTCTTGTTTTTTGCTTTGGTTTAAGGTTTTATTTTATTGGGTCAATTTAGGTTCCCTGAACTTGTCTTGTTTTAGTTGATAAAAAAATAAAGGCAGTGAACATGACCAAATAGTGTTGTGCTAGGTGAGGACTTCAAGTTCATTGTCTCATTTAATCCCAATAATCCTCCTTAAGGGAAGCATTGTTAGTGGTGCCACAAGGTCTCTTGTTGAACCTGGGATCTTCAGTCCACAGAGTGTAGTGTGTAACCACTGGGTCATGCAGTGTGTTCTGAGTTTCATTAAAAGTTGTACTGAATGGCATGCCATATTCCATGCTCACTATTAGCATCAGAAATTAAGAAATAATCGCTTCTACATTAGGAGAATAAATACAACCCCAAGACATTAAATCACTAAGTGTTCTTCCCCTGGAAGATATCATCTCACAAGCAGCCCTGCATGTCTGATGTACTACACAGACCTTTCCCAACTTCAAGTATTGTTAGCCTCAACCTCTGTGATATTCAGGTAACATTAAAATAGGAAAACACAGTCACATCACAACGAACCTTTTCTACATAATATGGTGAACTAAGTGAAATACGATGTTTATTTTTCTTATAAAAAACATGTTTTTGTATTTTGACTCAGGGGCATATTAACATTTTTAGTGTTGGCATTAATTTGTTTTCTTTTCATTATATAATTATTCTATTCATTTTCCTTAGTAAAATGGAAAAACATCCACACTGCCAGATGCTCTGGGTGTGTTTTCGGGGTCTTCCTATGTCATCGCATTAGATTTTTGTTTTCCAGCTGGTAAACGTTGATGAATTCAGTATTTGTTTGTCTTGGGAATTTTGCCTGTGCGTGTTAAGGATACATTTACTATTTTCCTCAGGTGATCTGTGCCAATATTTGTCCTTCATGATCACAGAAACAAAAGTTTTTCTCTTTGAAATCATACACAGCTCAGATAGACTTAGTCTGTTCTTCCAAAAACATTAATAGAATACCTGATGCATGTTTCTTCAACAAATATTTTTTGTTCTTCATCTTTGAAAGAATGAAGTTAATGAATCAATGTGAGATCTCTTTTATCCTTCTTTGAAATGTTGACTTGAACTTTGGTGCTAAGCCTCTTCAAGAGGTACTTTGGTTTTATGATTGTTTAAATATGTAAGCAAATAAAAATAGTTATTTGTGAAGCTAACTATAATGATCCTAAGCAGCATAGATGAATCTTAGCTTACCCTTTCCTTTGTTCTCTTACCCATGTTCTCTACCCACACGAAGTCTTTAAAATGTTAGCAGGACACTGGTTCTCAGATTCTTCTCTAGTTGGGTAGAGCTTCTGCAGAGGAAAGAGTTGAAAAAGCTATTGACACAGTCGTTTTTGTTACGATATGTGCTGAAAAGTGGTAACAAAAAGTGAGATTTGAATTTCATCCTTCATTATGGTTTCAAACACATTTTCTACTAATTTGGCTTCACAACTCTCTTTCAGTGTTCACCCCATTGTAAAGAGCTGAGTGGCTACTGCAAGGTCACTACTTTAGTGGGGTCACAAGTTAAAGTGGGGAACCTTGATCACAGCCTTGTTTAAGTAAGTTCCAGTGCACTTTCCAAGACGAGATGCTGTGAAATGAGGAAAACAAAACAGAGAAAGCACCTCTTAAGTAATTTAAGTTATAAGATATATAAGCCTTAGCTTATCAAGCATTTCTGGTTTTTTTTAATGTACCCAGGAGAGATAAACTAAAGGAATCCTTGTAACTGATTATCTCAGAAGGGCTAAAAAGACAAACTGAGCCTATTGTTTCAATATCTACATCTTTCATTTTGTTCACAGCTGCAAACATTTTTTGAGACATTCCTGAGGGCCAGTTCCCCTCTGCAGGCTTTTGATAACATGAAGGAGATAATTACCAAACTGTTGCTGGCAGCTGAAGTGTTCAGTGAAGCATCTACTCTGGGACCAAAGACCTTCAATAGGTAAACACATTTTAAATTATAAAAGAAAAAAAACCCGATGTGCTAGAAATTGTTAATGAAAACACTTCTTGATTGTCATAAGTAGGTGGTACCTGGAAAATTTTGTAACATACAAGTATAATCTTCTAAACACGTGTGGCCTCACTTACAGGTCCTAAAACTTCAGAGCATGTTACAGATTCATTAGTATCTAAATAGTAGTGACAAGACATAATGCACATTTTTAAATTAAACTTTTTAAATATTAATTTGTTTATTTAAAAGGCAAAGTGACAGAGAAGAGACAGATAGGTCTTCCACCCACTGGTTCACCCCTCAGATGTCCACAACTGCCAGTGCTAGGCCATTCCAAAGCCAGGAGCGAGGAACTCCAGCCTGGTATCCCATGAGGGTGTTAGGGGTGCAAGCATTGGGCCATCTTTTGCTGTTTCCCCAGATGCATTTGCAGGGAGCTGGATCAGAAGCAGAGCAGCGGGAACTTGCACTGGTGCTCATATAGTAGACCAGCGTCACAGATGGTGACTTACAAACTATACCACAATGCTGGCCCCAAATTAATTTTTAAATTGCAGTGACATTTCAACCTCAGCTACTTCTATCACAGTGTTAACCAGGTGTAATTTCACTTACACGTTATAGAGTTTATTGTAGGATTTCCCACTGAGTTGCAAATACACAGAAGGAAACAAAATCTTTTACTAACAAAATTCAATCATGGTATCTCCAGATCGCAACCTACTTGAATATAATGTATTGCCTTTGTTCTAAGGAAATGTATCTAGCATGTCAAAAAGAAGAAAGAAAGGGGAGGGGGAGAGAGGGAGAGAGGGAATGAGGCATGGAAAGGGAAGGGAAGGGGAGGGGAGGGAAGGGTAGAGGATGGGAGGGGAGGTGAAGGGAATGGAAGGGATAGGAAAGGTAGGGAAGGGAGAAGGGAGGAGAAGGAGAGGCAGGTGTTTGGCAGGATGGTTGAGACCCTGTTTGGGACATTGCTTCTCATGTCGAATGCCTGGATGCCGGGTGTCTAGTCTCAGCTTTGCTCCCAATTCCAGTTTCCTAATAGTGCCCGGCCTTGGGGGTGGGCAGAAAGTGATGGCTCAGGTAGTTGGATCCCTGCCGTCAAGTAGTGATCCCTCAAGTACTTGGAAAACCTGGATTGAGTTCCCAGTTCCCAGCTTAGGCTTGGCCTAGCTCCAGTCGCTGCAGACATTTGGGCTATGAACCAGGTGGTAACTCTCTGTCGCTCTACCCCCACCCCTTTTCTGTCTCTCAAATAAAAAAAAAATAATAAAAGAATTTTATCATACTTATGTGAATAATAGTCTAGCATATAGGAGTAGGAAAGTTTCATTCTCCATATTTAAGGTTTTTTTTTTAAGATTTATATATTTATTTGAGAGGTAGAGCATACTGCATTTTACTCTTAGCTTGTGCTTTTATTTCAGATGCAGATTATGTTTTCAACTCTTAACTTTTGACATCAGGTATGACAGTTTCAGGCACCCTCTGGTACTCCAGGTGAGTTGGCAAAGGTTTCATGATTACTGCATCTGCCTTTTGGTCAGGGATCTGTGTGTGTGTGTGTGTGTGTGTGTGTGTGCTGTTTTCATTCATAATGACCAATCATGAAATAAGAATTTGCATCAAAGTTACTACAAACTTACACAAAGCCCTTTCAAAAAGTTTATGGAAAACAATTTTAAAGTAAGTTCATTTTCATGTAAAAGATTTTGAAATACTGCATACATTTTCATAGTATGCCTTTTCCGTGAACCTTAAAAAGGTTAAAAAGACTCCATATATTTCCCAAAATTCAGAGAATTAAATAATACATGGGAAACCTATGATTTCCAATCACATTATGTGTCTCTGGAGAGCAAAGATGAATTTTCTATGGTTCACCACTGTCTATGAAATAAATGTTGTATAAAACCAAGTATGTGTCAAAGGAGAAAAGCGGGCATGCAATAATAGAAGATAGCAGATGACCAGTGTAATCATATGGTATTATAAAAAAGGTAACTTTTTAATTCTTTATGTGCAAGCATTTAGCTTAAAATTGATCTGTATCTTCACTTAAAAGCCATGACAAATTTTGGAATTTTTTCTAGCATAAATGTGTAAATTAAGGAGTGTTTTTTGTACACCAATTATTTTCCTTCCTCCTAAATTAAATAAACTCTCACACCATCTCTCCAAACTATTTTTCTTGTAAAAGAGCCCTTCATGGCAAGAAGATAAAAAAACAATTGACTGAACTGGTCTTTAAAAAGCTTATCTTGGGATATGGAGTAGGAAGAAAGGAAGATGAACAAAATAAAATTATGTGTAATTGGAATTCAACTTCTTTTTTCAAGCTATTATACATGGAAACCAACAATGTAATATGTGGCCCAGACATTTGATTCACTGGTAGTAAGATTTATCCATAAAATTTTGAGAATTTATGAACTGAAATTTTTTAATGATCATTTGTTTATTATTTTGAATATGTGTATAATAGTTTATATTATATACTTTTAGATTTATACTCCAGAAAAATTGTCATTTTCTTGAATTATCATCCATGAACACAAATCCTTCAACTATAAAGAGTTTCAAGATAAACTAATGCAACTGTATAGTACATTATTACACATGAAAGAATTATGTTTTCAAAAGAACATTACTCACATTCATAAAACTGTTCACCTCCAAAAGGACCACTAGATGTCAGTTCTGATCTACAGTCCTACAGGAAATAAATCTTGTCTTAGAAGTACTTCTGCTGTATTCTGAGTAAACCAATGAACACTACTTGTGCTGTTAATCTTCCAAAGGTGCATGAGCATTTAAATTTTCAAGATGATGACAGTGTGGAATTTGAGGACCAAAACACAGAAGAATTCCTTCTAAAAGATACTTTCAATTTTCTCTTCCCTAATGAATCTTCGCTTTCTGAATTTTCTGAGATATTTCAGAAACTTTATAGATCAGGTATATTTAAGGTAAGTACATATTTGTTCACTGATAATATAATTTTTTTTAGTCATTCCATTGAAGGTGTCATTTTCTTTATTGTGCAATGAAGCAGCTTGATAATTCATTTGAAATTATTTTTTCTTACCTAAAGACCATTATTATTTTTTATGTCAACCAAGCGTATGACTGTCTATTTATGGTAACATTTTATGTTAAAACATGAAGTACTTTCGGGCCGGCACCGCAGCTCAATAGGCTAATCCTCCGCCTTGTGGCACCGACACACCGGGTTCTAGGCCCAGTCGGGGTGCCGGATTCTGTCCCAGTTGCCCCTCTTTCAGGCCAGCTCTCTGCTGTGGCCAGGGATTGCAGTGGAGGATGGCCCAAGTGCTCGGGCCCTGCACCCTCATGGGAGACCAGGATAAGCACCTGGCTCCTGCCTTCGGATCAGCACAGTGCACCGGCTGCAGCGGCCATTGGAGGGTGAACCAATGGCAAAGGAGGACCTGTCTCTCTCTCTCTCTCACTGTCCACTCTGCTTGTCAAACAAAACAAAACAAAACAAAACAAAATACATGAAGTACTTTCAAGAAGTAAAGAAGTTCATAATTCCTAAGGAATGTTTGTATATATTACACATGATGCATGTTTTATCTAAAGGGATTTTTTAAAGAATTTATTTATTTATTTATTTGAAAGTCAGAGTTACATAGAGAGAAGGAGAGGCAGAGACTGGGGGGTGGGTCTTCCATCCGCTGGTTCACTCCCTAATTGACCGCAATGGCCAGAGCTGCACCAATCCGAAGCCAGGAGCCGGGAGCTTCTTCTGGGTCTCCCACGTGGGTGCAGGGGCCCTAGGATTTGTGCCATCTTCACTGCTCTCCCAGGCCATAGCAGAGAGCTGGATCAGAAGTGGAGCAGCAGGGACTTGAACTGGTGCCCAAATGGGATGCTAGCACTGTAGGTGGTGTCTTTACCCCCTACGCCATAGCGCTGGCCCCTAAAGGGATACTTTAATATGAGAAGGTGAAACTTTTGGGAGGTAGTCTAGAATAGTGACGAGTGCTGCAGTTCAATATCAGGAGACTGGAGTTGCAACCCTAATTTTTTGGAGCAGTCACAACAGCTAACATATTTCATTAGAGGCTGATGATTAGGTGTCGTGATTCAGGGCGACAGTGTGTGGTGGAATGAGAAGGCCATGCCAAGGTGGCCACTGGCAAGTGAGCGTCAGTTACTCAGGAATGGCTTTGAAACCCACCTGGCAATGGAGCCTGCCTGGCAACAGGCTGTGATTGGATGTCTTTAGAAACTGCCTGGTAACAGGCTGTGATTGGATGGATTTGAAACTGCCTGGGAACAGGCTATGATTGGATGGCTTTGGAAACTGCCTGGCAACAGGCTGTGATTGGATGGATTTGAAACTGCCTGGGAACAGGCTATGATTGGATGGCTTTGGAAACTGCCTGACAACAGGCTGTGATTGGTTGGGGCATAGACCGCCCCTTGACCAGATTGGCTGCTCTTGGCTATATAAGATGTTGTACCAACTGTAATAAACGAGTCTGCGGGCTGCTCGCCTCGAGCCTGCTTTCACCCGACTCCCGGGGTCTGTGTGTTGACTCGGCGCCTCTTGCCCCCACCACGCTGCTCCTCTCAGAAACGAATCCACTGCAACATTGTTGAGAAACTAAACCGCAACAACAGTGGTTAGTTTTTATCACATGTTTTCTTGATACATTAAAAAATCTGTACAGATTATCATATAAAGTATTGTGTCCTGGGTATTTTTCTGTCTTAAAGTTACATTCGAGAACTTGGAAGTGTAGAATGTAAGGCCTCACAACTGTTGATGCTCTAGGGACGACGTCTCTGAGAGCTGTAACCTGACCTTTTGGACTGTTTTCCTATGATTTTCCTTCTGTTTCCCTTTTTCCATCTCTGATGTGTGGGTGTCAATCCATAAACAGTGGTAATCTGCACCTCCAATCTTTAGGATGCTTTAGAAATAATGAGGGTGGGGAAATATGGGGGATGTCTGTTCTCTAGAATCCATGAGACTCCAAGATGTTAATTTCCCAGATGTGGGGCTCATGTGTAAAGATCCATTTGAGGCTCTTACCTCGAGTGCCCAGAGCCCAAAGGATGCTCTGCCTGCATTCCCCAGTGGCTGTCACAGGCCGTCCTGCCCTTCTGTGCTGAGCTCACCAGCCTTACGGCCAGGCCAGAGCATTCTTGAACTGTCTCATGCAGGTCCTCCTTGTGAAATAGGAAATGTCCTTATACGCAAACATCCTTGTGACAAATCAAAGTTGCTATGTATTGTGTGGTATTAATGAGTCCAGCTGTGTATTTATTCAGTTCAAAATTCAGTATATGAAGTGAGAGGGAATTGGGCTAACATTGTTTGACATTTTGGCAATTGCTTAAGTTTTTTTTTTTTTTTTCCTCTCCCGATTGCAGGGTGAAAACTATCAAAAGGAACTAAATCAATGCCTGCCTATAGAGGAAATTAATTCAATTATGACTTTCATAGAAGAGCTTGGAGGTCTGGGACAATTCCAACTGGTAAAACAAAAGTGACATTTGATTCCTCTTGATTATGGAGATTGTAGTAAATCAAATCTAAGCTACCAGGTTTTCACTTCGAACAAGAGGAAGATATTTCTTTCAGAAATAGAAATCTTTATAATCTTTTTTCTTCTCAGACATCTGAATAGTAAGATGAATAAGATTTGTATGCTTTACTTTAAGAGTTTGCAGACAATAGAGAACTTGTGTTGGGGTAAAAGAATATGGGATTAGTACAGCTGCCAGGATTTGACAGCTCTCAAGGGGAAAATGTCAGAATTTTTTCAACCAAGTTATACTTTTTCTGGCTTTGGGACATTTACATGTAATCAAAATTTATTTCTGCTTACTATATCCTTTGGTTTGTACAAAATCAAATATAAACCAATATAGCAAGAATATTGTAGGAAACTACCTAAAATCATAAATGTTTGTAATTCTATTGGAAAATTCAAAGAAAAAATATAAATAATTATAACAACCTTTACTGGTTTTAGCCTTAAGAAGGATGCTCATTTTCTCTTCTATGTACTTTTCTTGGGTTCTGTTAATTTAATAGTCAATACCACAGGGTAATTTATTGCATAAGCAGGCGCATGTGCACAGTGTATGCTTCATTTCCAGTTCTGCCATTTATGTGGACTGTAATGAATTTGTCTGTTTTCACGTGAGATTTGTTCATACAAACATCTTTTTAAAATAGCATTTTAATAAAGTCAATAGAAATTCATTATTAACCTGATATTTCGCACAAGCCCCCCTTTATTTGCTTTAAAAAATCTGAGTGAGTTGAGTGAGTTGCAACAAATTTACTAAAGTAAGTAGTGTTTAATAGTTGTTGTTATAATTTAGCCCCATATTTTGGATGGCTTAAAGGAGTTTATTTCCCCAAAGATAATTCAACTAACACATCATTTTAATTAGATTGAATATAGTTTATTATTATCACATGCCCAGTAGTTTTACTCAATATTATAGAAAGAGATACAAAGCTACCTGGCCTTGATGTTCTGGAATTCATAATTTAAGATGTTGTGAATGTAGAGAACATCTGCTGACACAATGTGAGGAAAAACTAAAGAATTATTTTGCAAGAGAAAGAGCAAATCCCAACTTCCTGACTCCACTTAGAGAACAGGATAGGCATAGATATGGGCTGTTTATTTTCTTTGATGAGATTAATATTTCTCACCCTAGCATAATTCACTTGTAACCCAAGTGGATTTCTCCTCATTCTTCCCACTGTCTGACTCACTCTGCTGTTTAGCTATTTGGGTTATTTATTGCAGGAAGGAGAAATCTATTTCTATTCAATGAAAAGTGAACTCACCTCATTTAGAAATAGGATATCAAGAAAGTTCCTTATAAAAAATGGCACTGACCTTGACAACTGCAGAGAATATTAAAATATGACTCTGGCTAGTGCATTTTAATAATTTCAGATATTCTAAAATATCTGACTATGAGTATGAAGGCTTCTCTAGCAATACTGTGTTGTAATTTATCTTGAATAACTTTCGCTGATATTTTGTGTTTGAATATTCCTCGTCAGCTCTTCCCATCTACTACTCCTGGGACTGAATCTGTGATGCATAAATTTTATGCTATGGAGAGTCCTATGGGGAAACCTGGCTCGGTTTTGACTCAATACTGGTCCCTCTTAAATGCACTTGAACAGTTTCGGCTCATGAATAAAAAGACGCAGCTACTTCCACTGGAATGGTAAGACAGCCACAAATTTGAATTGTGCAGTCCAAAAAATCTGAAGTCTGAAGATTGATTTCAAAAAGGTTTTGCCTACATTAAAGAAAGCAACAAAAAGAAGTGTGTCCAAAAATTCATGCTCTGGAAAATAAACGTCTTTAAAACATCGAAACCATAATGATTCCAGTGGTCTTCAAACACTGTAACAAAAATACACCCAAGAGTTTTTCAAACCAACAGGACTTGACTCCACTATAAAGTGATGCTAAAAATTAAAAGCTTCAAATTATTTTCATTCTATGATCTATATCCTTGAATTGAGGAAGCATCAGACAGAAAGAATTAGATGAGATTTTTTTTATGAACCAAATCAGAGAGGGGTTCCAGACAGTAAGAATACTTGCTCAGCAGGTTTTTAAAGTGTGACTTTATTCTGGCAAGATCTAGTCAGATTTATCAATATATTTTTTCTGTCTTTGTCAAAACTTGTTTTGTTTTAGAGGGTAGGATTTTTTTTTTAAAAGGTTTATTTATCTATTTGAAAGCCAGAGTTGAGAGAGAGAGAGACTCCATCCACTGAAGCCAGGAGCCAGGAACTTCTTCCAGGTCTCCTGTATGGGTGTTAAGGTCCCAAGCACTTGGGCCATCCATTGTCTTCTGCTTTTCTCAGGCCATTATCAGGGAGCTGGATAGGAAGTGGAGCAGCCAGAACTGGAGCCCATATTGGATGCCAGTATCACAGGCAGTGGCTTTAACTGCTACGTCACAATGCCCGGCCCCAGGAATTTTTTGTTTTAGAAAGTAGAATCTCAGAAGGAAATGTGTGGCGGGGATGACAGTTTGCCATCTATATCCACTTCCATTCTATTAAGAGGTGGGAAGGAGGGTGTGTACAGGTGAAACCTATTAACACCTCTGGTTAGTGAAAGAGGTGAAGGCAGCACCTGAGGTTTGGCCCATTCTCTCCTATACAGATAGAATCAAGGGCGTATTTGACTTTTCTACTGCCAGGAAAACAGAAGTAAACCTTAACTCCCAGGGAGATCAAAGACTAAATGGCCCTGCTATTATCATTCGCATCTCTTGCAGTCTGCCTCTGGAATGGCTTCAGTTCCTTCCACCTCAGGAGATCCTGGAAACAGTACTGGGAGACACTACTCTTTATATAAATCAAAAATACAAATCATCGTATATTTGAAGAATTCTTACAATATCTCCCAGGATCAGAATTCACTTTAATTGCTACAACTTTATCATGTTGGCCTGAATTCCTTAATAAGAAGTAGAAGGCCTGGGGGAAGATTTTGGTTGTTTGAAAATTGAGTTTTAGCTAATACAGCTCAAAGCCACTTTTTATTTTGTACCTACCCAGATAATCCAAGCCTGCCTCGTTCATCGTTATAGGCAGGTGAGGAACACACTTGATTTCCCAAGGAGGCTATTAAAGGATTGTTTTTCGCTTTGACCAAATTCCCTTGAGATACAGGTTTTGGAAAGCTGTTCCCCAGCACGATTTCTCACCCTCCATGTATGTTATGAGGTTAAATAATTCATTAATCTTAAATGCAGAAGATGGGATTCTCTTCCCATCTGGAATTTACTAATTGTGTTGAGTATGGTTAGAAAGCATCAGGACTATTTTGAGTCATAGACTTGGATCGAAAAATCTCAACTTCAGAGTTCATTAATTACAAGAGGCTACGTTTTGACCCCTCTGAGACTCAATTTTCTTCTGTGTAAAATGTGGATTAAACTCCTTGCTCTGTGTTATTGAGGTTGGGTTGCATAAGATAACATCAGAGTGCCATGTGGTGTCCCTTGTACACACTGTGACACAGGTGCGTGGTGAACACCAGTATATTTTCCTTTTCACAGGTCTGTACCATCCAAAGATCACTTTAACTTCTACAGTAGGGGATAACATGTCAATTTCTTTTTTAGGAAAAACAAGACAAGTTCAAAAACTTTATCTAGGTTAGCACAGAGATAAGTGACTTTGGAGATCTATAAGGAAGCAATTAGAATATTGGTCCTACAACATTTCAAGGAAAAATACTCAGTTATAATTATCTTTAGGTTTACCAGTGAATGAATGTACTTGCATATTTAATAATTATTCACACCTATTGCAAGGAGGATATGAATTATATCAGTTTCCCAGAGGAGAAACTGAGAGCTAGGAAGATCATTTGTTGGAGCTGCACAATTAATGGAAAGGGAGTTGAGACTAGGACTCTGGCCGCCTTTTCCAGGGTCCGGAGTGCTTTTTCCAGTATAGTTTGCAGACAGAGAGACCATCACTGCCTTTATATATATATATATATATATATATATATATATATATATATATATACTTTCCTGGACAAGCAGAGTTAGAGAGAGACAGAGAGGAAGGACTTCCTTCCGTTGGTTCATCCCCCAAATGGCCGCCACGGCTGGAGCACTGTGGCTGGCACGCTGCGCCCATCTGAAGCCAGGAGCCAGGTGCTTCCTCCTGGTCTCCCACAAAGGTGCAGGACCCAAGCACTTGGGCCATCCTCCACTGCCTTCCCGGGCCACAGCAGAGAGCTGGATTGGAAGAGTAGCAACCAGGACAGAATCTGGCGCCCCAGTCCGTGACTAGAACCCCCGGGGAGCCGGCGCTGCAGGCGGAGGATTAGCCTAGGGAGCCATGGCGCTGGCCCCATCACTGGCTTTATATTCACAAGGGCCATCTTTCTTTGTGCAGAAAAAAAGTGGATGTTGCTTATCTACACTCCCCACAGGGTAAATGACTTCATCCTTCATTTTAAATAAAGTTCTCACAGCAAGATGAGGAGAGAGAAAGTTACAAAAGCAAGAGTAGTTAAGTAACTGCTAGTAGTTATCTTGCGTCTCTATGGAATTAGTGTAAATCTAAACAGAATGAATATTCAAAAATCAGTGTTTATCCTCTCTCTGCCAATTTTCACTTCACTGGAAATAAAACTGCCTATATAGCTTGCTGTAAGGAAGTGCTTTCGTGAAAATTCACATGGGTTTCAAACAAATAATTTATTCAAAAAATTATAAAAGAAATCACTGCAGGATACTTTAACATACAAAATGTTTCATGCCTTTTAAACAATTATGTTTCCAAAATTCAGATTATGTACTTTTTGAGGGTTGTATCTTTTGCAAGATTCATGTTTAGTTTTCCCTTCATATAAATTAGGATTTTTTTTCATTTGGCCTGGCATTCAGTTGGACTTCAACTAAACATACCTCACATTTGCTGTATTTCTCCCTTTCTTGGCGGGTGGCAAGGATTCTAAAGTGAGTGCTAGGCAATATTACCTCCCATCTATGATTCCTTCCTTGTGCTCAAAATAAAATGAAGACTTTAAAAAATAAAAATGCTATAAAATTTTTAGCAATATTTTAATTCCTTGATTTTGCATACTTTCTTGTGTGATGTTCACATGTTGCAGGAATTGAATATGTCTTATTCATCTCTTCTCTTCTCCAATGCCTAGCATGGTATTGGGGATAACAAATATTACAAAATGCTATTTCACACAGATCCTTTTACTTAATTCTCATTGGATCCCTGTGAAGTGAAGCAAACGCTGTAATTTATGTTTGCTGAATGGAGATGGAGACACAACAGCACTGCAGAGTACAGCTGTGTGGGGCCCGAGGGCCGTGGTACCTTGTGTCTGCCATCACTCCAGGACCAGCAGTTTTTCTGTCTGCATTTTAGATTATTCTGGTCCCAAATCTGAGGATTTGAATGGCAGTCTGGGCAAGCATTTAGTTAGTTATGTAACAAAGAAAATGAGGCGAACACACCAGAACATAACTAACCCTTACAGCTCACTACTATTGATCAGAGTTTAAGGATAAAAGTCGTGGTAACATAAGTCATTTTTTGCATTGTTCACCTACATTTCTCAGATTATATGTGTGAGGGTACTTCAAAATTGTGGAAATAGATTTAAAGGATAAGTTTATTGTGCTGTATATGTTAGCTACCAAATCAGAGAAAATAAGAAATTTGTTCCTTTTAGTCTGGCTTATTTTAGTGTTATCACAAAAATTAAAAGGCAAAAAGAAAGAAGGGAAGGATGAGAGAGGGATGCAAGGTGAGAAGAATCATTACATGCTTAAAATTCTGCATATGAAATACATGAAGTCTCTTTATATAAATAAAAAATAAATTATACAAAAGACGTTTATTTTAGTGCAAAAATTTTCAATACATGCAGTTTTCATGGTACACATTTTCCAAGGACTATTGAATATCCCTTATATAATATTCACTTTTTGCACTGAAATACTTATTTTTAACTCTATTTTCTATTAACTTTTTTTGAAATGCCCTTGTGTGTTCTTCTCAAGCTGTGTCTCAGAGTTTCCAAGCTTCTTGCTTCAAAACTGTGTAACTTTAGCCAAACAGATTCCAATAAGAATGTACATTCTTGAATCACTTTTGTTGGACCCAGGCTATCTGAGATTGCTCTGCCTTGGACCGAGGAATGACTTTTTGCCCTGGTTTTCTTCAAATGTGTTTCTACTGATTAGAAATGATGAGATCTCCACCCTTCTCATTTGGGGCTAGTTTGCCAATTTTGGGGAATGAAACCCAGAAAGTGTTTGCCTTTGTCAAAATAACTTTGCCCACATAGACAAAAAGAAAGTGTGCTAAATGTAATTTCTATGGATTTTACTCATTTCATTGATTCAGGATTGTTTGGCATTGTATTTGCAGGAATACTTTTGCAGAGAATGAGAACATTGAAAAACCACAAGTGCTGTTGGATACAATTGAAAATAAAAAAGGTAAAAGGATATAGTCTCATAAAAATAAATTTTAAAATTTTAGCATAAAAATAAGTATTGCCTGGCTCAAAAACATTTTAAAAAATGTTTGGTTTTGTTAGCAGTCAAAAATGAAAATTAAACAAGGACATGTTCTTTTCTCTCAAATAGTGATTTCTGCATGTTTCTATTCATTCATTTGTTCCATACATATTTATTAGGAGAATTTCTATAGCTGTCTGATTAAATTAAAAAATTTAGAATAAAGAAGAGTAGAACTAATGGATGGCATTTTTATTTTGAAGGAGCTTTGGAAATTGTAGTCATAGATCATAGAACTACAAGAAATTACAATAGATCACATTGGGGAGAAAGAGTGATAAGTAAACTGCTCATTCTCTCCCTTAATATTTTCATATTTGAAATAATCATTTTGCTGAAGTTTGAATAAAGTAACATATTTTTATTTAATGTAGTATTCAGTCTTAAAATGTGTGTTGTACTACATTACCTTGTGTTTGAGACAGTTCAATGGTTTTTTTTTTTTTTTTTACATTTTTGGTTATACTTTTCATTTTAAATTTACATTTCCTTTTTACCTCCAGTGCTACGAATTATTAATGAAGATAAAGAAATCCATTGCAATAATGGTGAGTTGAGAATAAAGAGGTACAGTAGTGTTATCTACATTTAGGTACACTCCAACTTTGAAAAAAATTACCTTTTTAGCATTTTTGACTATCTGTAGGATGATAATTTCTTTTAAATAATATTTGAGATGTCATTAGATTTCTGAATAATGTGTCACTTTTACATGAGAAGATTTTTAATTTTCTGTTTTTGAATGTGAAATGTGTGTGTGTGTGTGTGTGTGTTGAAGCACACTGACTTCCAGATCTATCCTGAGGCCTGAGCAGTTTTACAGCATTGCCATGAATACCCCTGCAGTAGAAATTTGGCTAGTCAGCTTTGTACATTGATCTTTAGGGGGGGTCTTATCATCTTGCATTGATTTCTTTCATGCCTGATGTTTATTATAGTGGTTAGTACTTGAGTACAATTTTCCTTATAACAGTTGAGTATCTTAAAGCCAATTTTCAATTTTCCTTAAAATTCATCATTTTTCATTAAAGGCATAATCAATAAAATACTTGCATTTTAAGCTTTTATAAACTTTATTTTAAAATAATTTATTCACTTTGATCAGTATTATTACAGTGGTCTTGCAAATGTATCTTTCTAGAGAGTCTGACTTTCCAAGGACACAGGACTATTAAGTGCCTGAACTGGAACAAAACTCCAGAATTGTCTTAATATTCTATAATATATCATGGGAAAACAAGAGTTCTACATAGTAGGCTTGTTTTTGACAGTGTGTACCTTTTAAAATCTCTATCTCTGTCTATATTTGGTGTTAAAACATGCACTTAGAAAATTTAGTCTTTCACAAATAAAAAATCATGCAATTTAGTTTGTGATGTTTTAACACTTTGATTAAAATCATGGAAGACTGAGAATAATAGAGTTAAATAGAATCCACAAATACACCCAATTAAAGTAAATGGTGCTTTAAATTAAGTATTGCCAGTAGGAAAAAGATAAGAAGTATTTTGTATGCCCTCCTGCTTTGTACTCATGGTCAGTCTCTCCCCCTAAGCACTATTCCTCCCTGCTGGGAGATGGCTAGCAGCAAAGTAAAAATGAACATTTGTGGAGTCTACTCGGTGCTAGGCTCTGGGCTAGATGCAGCTCGTGAGCAAAGTCACCTCACCACTTTGGGCTTCTATTTTCTTATTGATAGAATGAAAAGATTGTGCTTTTAAGATCCCAGGTAACAAGATGTAAGACAACGTGAACACTTAGATAACTCTTTCAAGTTCTGTTTGTCTTTACATGGATTGAAACTATTCCTACCTGGGTCTCCACTGTTAATCATCCTACTTTTATGGCGTGATAGAAGATTCAAAAAATAACTCCATGATGTCTCAGAACAGGTGGGATTATCTTTAAGTCTAGGCTGTTCTTGTGTTTCATATGAGTTATGATTATCCCTCAAGAGGGCAATAAAATTCTGCAGTTAAAAGAAATCCATTAAAAGGCACGAAAACTTCAAACAGGTTTCCCAAATACACTTGCCAAATAGGTTAAGCTGCCTGCTATCAGCATACCTCAAGCTGTGTTCTCCGTAGATCCAAGGTAAACTGGCCTGAGACAAGTTGAGGCTAGGGTGGGACACATGCCAAAGAATTACCAGGTGTTTGTAGATGCAACACTGATGACTCAGTGGAAGATGCTGTCAGAACTCAAGTCAATTCTCAGGCAGGGGTCTGGGCTGCAGGGCCCAGGCTGGAGGTGGAGAGTTTCTGATAAAACAGAAACAAGCACATGCTAAAGGTTTGATTAAGAAAATGATTGCAAATGTATGCCATCTCACAGAGAACTGAGTTTCAGCTTCTAAGTTTATTTGATTTTTAGTTATTTGAAAGGCAGAGAGACAGAGACAGAAATCTTACCTCTGCTGATTCACTCCCCGGACGCCTGCAGCTACTGTGGTTGGGTCAGGCTGGAGCCATGAGCCGGGAACTCAACTCAGGTTTCCTGTGTGGGTGGCAGAGACATAGGTACTTGAGTCATCACCTGCTGCATCCCAAGGTGCACATTAGGGAGAAGCTGGGATCAGAAGCAAAACCACATCTGAAACTCAGGCACTGTTGTTTGATCCGACTGGTATTGTAGCTGCTTTGCTAAATGCCTGCCCCTGAATTTCAGTCTGTTCATTTACTTATTTATTATTTATTTATTTGAATGGTGAGTAAATGGATTATTTGCTTATTTAAATTTTTTAATCTTTTCTAGTGTGTAGACTGCAGGCTTCACTTTCAAGCAGCAAAATTAACCAAGCAGGTGGTACCCAATTCACTGTTATTCAAGAAAATTCACTAGTTATTTTTATACAGATTTTTCCCTAAAATGAAATTATCATATATTTATTGTAGTATTATTTTTTTAAAAAAGTGTTTATTTATTTGAAAGTGAGTTACAGAGAGGCAGAGGCAGAGAGAGAGAGAGAGAGAGAGAGAGAGAGAGAGGTCTTCCATCTGCTGGTTCACTCTCCAAATGGCCACAACAGCCAGAGTTGGGACGATCTGAAGCCAGGAGCTAGGAGCTTTTCCCATCTCCCCTGTGGGTGCAGAGGCCCAAACAGTTAAACCATCTTCTGCTGCTTTCCCAGGCCATAGAGAGCCGGACTGGAAGTAGAGCAGCCAGGTTTTTGGAACCAGTGTCCATACAGGCTGCTGGCACTGCAGATGGCGGCTTTACCCGCTACTCCACAGTGCTGGCCCCTGTATTATTATTTTTTTTTAATATTTAGTTATTTGAAAGGCAGAGAAATGTGAAGAGGGGAGAGAGAAATTTATTTTCCACACACTGGGTCACTTTCCAAATGGACACAACAACCATGTCCAGGCCAGGTCAAAACCAGGAAGCTGGGAACTCCATCCTGGCCTCCCTCATGGGTGGCCAGAACCCAAGTACTTGCATAATCATCAGCTACTTTGTCAGGCATTAGCAAGGAGCTGGATGAGACACAGAGGAGACAATTTTTGAACCAGCACTCTGGTATGGAATGCCCATGTCGCAAGAGGCAGCTTAATACACTGTGGTTCAATGCCAGTCCTTACGGTATTTTTGTTAACTTATATCATGAACTTCGTGGTATATCTGTATGTTCAACAAAGAAATACAAAAGTTTGGATCTTATTGAAGCACAAAGTATGGACATAATGGGAGATCTAACTGGAGAGAAAGATAAGGAGGGCTTGTGCAATGCCCTGTTTGCTTTTTTAGAAGCTTGGATTTTGGAAATGATGAGAAACTGAAGACAACTCATCAGATTTGAAAAATCATTGTGACAGTTGTATAAACGTAGAGGAAAACACAGCAGTTAATAAATAATCTTCTTTTTGTATCTTCAGTTTTATAGCTTCCTGCAGCAAATTCTGTGTTATCTCTTTTTGTGACTATGTTGTTAAGTCACTGAATGTTTTATGTAAAGGCAATGCAAGAATAGTTTCTAGTTTACTGATTTCCATTTAAACTTCTATATTTATGTTTGCTGAGATTTTATTGACTGTTGCAAAATACTAATGGAACAAAATACAAATTGACTTATTTTGCTAAACCTTTGGACTATCGGATTCTTTTTTTAAACATTTATATTGAATAATGGAGTAGCTGGTGTGTGTGTTTATATAGCTATTTTTCTTTTTTTTTCTCACCAAGATACTGCTATCAAAGTTGAGCTCCCAAAGACAGATTTTTTTTAAGTTTTTAAAATTTTTTATTGACACGTAATGATCACATATGTACTAGGTACAGTGTGACACCAATGCATGGATACAGTGTATGGTGTTCCAATCAAGGTAATTGGCATATCCATCACCTAAAATAATTTCTCATTTCTTTGTGTTAAGAGCATTCAAAATACCCTCTACTCGTTATTTTGAAAGATCCAATTCATTGTTTTCAACCAAAGTTCTAATCATCCTACTGTGCTATAGAATGCAATATCTAGCTACAGCCCTGTACCCATTAACCATCCTTGCTACAATCACACCTCTCCTTCACCCTTCCCTGAAGCGAGTAACTGTTATTCAACTCTTTACTTCTGTGAGATCAACTCTTTCCTTCTGCAATTAAAATAATGTCCTCCTAGTCCATCCATGTTACCACTAATGATGGGATTTCACTCTGAAAGATTGTTTGTTTTTAGTGCCTTAGAATCAGCAATGTAGAGTTGTAATCCTAGGTTTTAAAGCAGTATTTAGCAGAATAGAGGATGTCCTTTCTGCTTTAAGGTACTTCTGCAGGTGAAGATGGTTTGGAAAGTGAGGGGGGTCTCAGGATGGCCTTGCTGATGTTTTTGTATCTGAATATTTGGCATATTCACATCCTACTGCCTGTACACTATTATATCAATCTCATGACAGCTAATGACACTTCCCAGGAAATTTTCCTCATTCTCGGCTGGTTCCGCTTTGTCACCACCCCACAGAGCCATTGAGCTATGGCTATGAAGCTTGTTATTTGTCATAAAAATCATGAAAATGCTCTCAGGTCACAGGAGAGACACTTTCCCTACCTTCTGTGCCTTTAAACTTTTGAGGGCTGAGCAAAACTTGCAATCTGCCTAAGACCAACTAAAGTCAACAGCTGTTATGGTAGGTGAATTTTGCAACTTTTGACAAGTTGATAATCAGCTGTGAGCAAGGTGTTGGATGAATAGTATGCAGTGATCACTGCAATTGTTCAAAGAACTTGGAGAAAATTCACCTTTATCATACATGATTTTAAAATATTAAACCAATTCACAGTTGTCTTGTCTTTGTCATTGTTATTTTAACAGATAAAGAGACTCTATGTTACATCAAGCAGATCTTCACACTTCCACATTTGGAACTAAATCCTGAATTTAATCCAAAGATCAAAGATTATTACTCAGAAGTCCCATTTGATGTGGTAACAGTGACAATTGGAGCAGAGACGTCTAAGTGTCAGTGCAAGGTGCATCTGCACGAGCGGGCAGGGCCAAGGTAAGGGGATGCTGAGTGGATGAGTTGAGACATCACGCTTGGAAACAGACATATGATCCAAATTTGGAAAGTGTTTGAAAAAGGGTTAGCCACAGGCTGGCGCCGTGGCTCAACAGGCTAATCCTCCGCCTTGCGGCGCCGGCACACCGGGTTCTAGTCCCGGTTGGGGCCCAGATTCTGTCCCGGTTGCTCCTCTTCCAGGCCAGCCCTCTGCTGTGGCCCGGGAGTGCAGTGGAGGATGGCCCAAGTGCTTGGGCCCTGCACCCCATGGGAGACCAGGAAAAGCACCTGGCACCTGGCTCCTGCCATCGGATGAGTGCGGTGCGCCAGCCACAGCGCGCTGACCGTGGCAGCCATTGGAGGGTGAACCAGCGGCAAAGGAAGACCTTTCTCTCTGTCTCTCTCTCTCTCTCTCACTGTCCACTCTGCCTGTCACAAAAAAAAAAGAAAGAAAAAGGGTTAGCCACAATATCTCTTGGAGAGATTGCCAGAGTGTGAAATCTGTCTCCTACTAAGTCTTACATGCTTGAAAGAACACACTGATATTCTACTAATCTATGAACAATCTGTGTTTCTACTCTATGTAATAGTTTAGGATTGTGTTACAAAAATATTAAGAGGACTCATTGAGAAGAAATTTTTGTTTATTATCATCTTTATATTTTCAGATTGTTGGAGTTAATCTTTCTGAACACTAACTTCCTTCCATCCTAACCTTACTCCTCAAGTCTGAATATTCAGGGTTGCGTGCTTAAGCATGTTGATGACATTTTGTGGACACCTTACACCATACCACTCAATTTCCTGGTCTCATTGAGACTTTTCTGATTCTTTTGAAAGTCATCAACTCTTTTGTTGGTAATTCTGAAAAGAAGAAAGATCCTTATTATATATTGTGTGCACAGCAAAGAAGATACCCATGGGCCAATGCTGTAGGAGAAGAAATGCACTTGGCATACCATTGAGCGAAGTTGTATCAACCTGGGTCACAACCCTGACTGTACCATGCAACTCTGGGCAATTTGTTTACCAGATCATAGTATTTGCATAGAATTATTATGAATATTAAGTGAGATAATGTACAATTTGACAGCTTATACATGTTAGTTTTCATTCTATAGTTAATGGAGGATATGACTTGTTCATCAAGATTTATCTTGGTATCACAAAGAATGATGTACTAGAGATTGCATTTTTTCATCTTTTAGGTTTCTTATGAGATCATATGGAACTTACTTGGTTTTTGTGCCAATGGTTGGCATTTAATAAATATTGATTTATAAGTTTTGGCTGAATAAACCAATTCCTCCCCCCCCCCCCCCAGCTTTGCCAAGTACCCTCTGGGCTTAGGAATGAACAAAATCTCCATGCTTGTGGTAGATGAAACTCCAGCACAGGGTGCGACCCTGATCACATACAAACTCACCATCTACAGAGAAGACCGCCCAAGTCTGCCCTTGTTTGAGGACTTCACAGCATGTGGTTTTGTACAGGTGAGTGAATTTCATATTCCCACTCGGGTTGACTTGGGAATGATCTGTTAACCCAGTGAAAAATGCCACAAGAAGATTGTCTTA
Organism: Sylvilagus floridanus; assembly: GCA_949820135.1. Classification (NCBI taxonomy): domain Eukaryota; kingdom Metazoa; phylum Chordata; class Mammalia; order Lagomorpha; family Leporidae; genus Sylvilagus; species Sylvilagus floridanus. The sequence continues at coordinate 26,392,045 of OX463236.1, read as the reverse complement.
AGAAATCATATGCTTTAAAATCTAAATCCTGGTCTCATTCTGAAAAGCAAGAGTCCCAGGCAGGTATGTAAGGCACCTCATTGTGAGTGGTTTTCGTTTTGTGTGGTGACTACTTCCTGCACTCATTGTGTTCATTGGATTTATTGTGGTTAATATTCAAAAAATGTCTGAGTACTCACACTTCATTATGAAATTGGTTTCACATTTCCCCCTTTAAATTGTGCTGTTTTTCTTGGATTTGTCCATGAGTCTACTTTTGAAACTTTAAGCTAGATTCAGTGGAATTTATTTTTAAAAATGAGAGAAAATTTTATGAAACTATTTAACAGATGGGACACTGGACAGATGAAATTAAATTTTTTTCTCTGCTTCTCTCTGTCTCTGCAACTCTGACTTTAAATAAATAAATAAATCTTAAAAAATAAATTTTTCAGGATGGATAAATTTCTCTTTCATTTCTCTTATTTTATCGTTTCATGAGGCTGCAGTTTCTCTCTTGAGCATCACATGTCCTGTTATGGCGTTTTAGAGGAAGGGGATTGAGGATTTGTCTTCTTCGGTGGTTCTCTCTTCTGCTTTTGCATTTTTTTTCTTTGATTCTACGTGCATCCTACTACTTTTTCTCACAACACATAACCTCGTGATTCTAGGGAGGTAGTAATTGGAACTCAACACATATCTACCAATCTACTTGGGAGGTGTAATTGCAAATCTGTGATGTCAAAAGGTTCTATATGCTCTGCATAGCTTTGTAGTACATCAGGTTAGTAAGGGGAGATTTTGCTTTCTGGAGCTTAGTGGGTAGTATGGATACCACTTTAAAATAATAGAATAGCCAGATATAGTAACTCTCTACCTGTCCCATTCATGAGACTTATTTTCAAGGGAACATGTATCTCTAATTCGTAAATTATCACTAAATCAAAGGGAATTTCACATTGGTCTAAAGACTGGCCTAATGCAAGATAATATGATTGTTCTGAGCAATAATAATAGGTGTACTTTTTTTAAAAAAAAGATTCATTTATTTATTTGAAAGGCAGAGTTACAGAGAGGCAGAGAGAGAGAGAGAGAGGGAGACGGGAAGAGAGAGAGAGAGGAATGGAGAGAGGGAGGGAGAGAGAGAGGGAGAGAGAGAGAGGAATGGAGAGAGGGAGGGAGAGAGAGAGGGAGAGAGAGAGAGGAATGGAGAGAGGGAGGGAGAGAGAGAGGAATGGAGAGAGGGAGGGAGAGAGGTGTCTTCTATCCACTGGTTCATTCTCCAAATGGCTACAACAGCTAGAGCTGGGTTGATCTGAAGCCAGAAGCCTGGAGCTTCTTCCAAGTGTCCCTGCACATAGGGGCATGGTCCCAAGGATTTGGGCCATCTTCCGCTGCTTTCCCAGGCACATTAGCAGGGTGCTGGATCAGCAGTGGGGCAGCTGGGACTTGAACTGGCTTCCATATGGGATGCTGGCACTTCAGGCAGTGGCTTTACCTGCTACCCCACAGTGCCAGCCCCAACAAACATACTTAAAAAAAAGATAGAATAGAGATGATTTCTGTGGCCAAATCGGTTTGTGAAGCAATAGATTAAACAAAGGTAAGTAAATTTCATTACAGTTGGCCGGCACCGCTGCTCACTAGGCTAATCCTCCGCCTTGCAGCGCGGGCACACTGGGTTCTAGGCCCAGTCGGGGCGCCAGATTCTGTCCCGGTTGCCCCTCTTCCAGGCCAGCTCTCTGCTGTGGCCAGGGAGTGCAGTGGAGGATGGCCCAAGTGCTTGGGCCCTGCACCCCATGGGAGACCAGGAGAAGCACCTGGCACCTGGCTCCTGCCATCAGATCAGCACGGTGCGCCAGCCGCAGCGCGCCTGCCGCAACGGCCATTGGAGGGTGAACCAACGGCAAAAGGAAGACCTTTCTCTCTGTCTCTCTCTCTCACTGTCCACTCTGTCAAAAAAATAAATAATAAAATAAAAATTAAAAAAATTTAATTACAGTTGGACTTCTTGAACCATTAATATATTAACTTAAAGAGTGGTCCTTCAAAAGGAGAGTGTATAGTTTGATGCATTTGCACACTTATTTGATATTGTTTTAGTGGAATAACTATTAGTATTTCTTCCATGGAAAACAATATAGGAAGCATGAGGCTGTACTGTGGAGATTTTAAACTATATTACTATCATTTTTCAATTTTCAATTTGCTTTGAGTTGCTGTGTCTTTGCCTTCTCTAGAACTCAGAAACAAATGATAGAACCACTCCAAAATAGATAAGGAAAAATAGACAAAAATCTAGAGACAGAGATGTGTTTTTGTCTATACTTGTATATAGGTTTGTGTATATATAATTAATTCCAAGCTAAATATTCTCTCTCTCTCTCTCTCTCTCTTTTGATTGAGCAAGCTTTATTTCATACACTGCTAATAGGAATGTAAAATTGTTGATCACAGGAAAACTTTGGTGGTACATAGTAGAGCTAAACATATATACACATGCATATAAACATGCGTATACTTGATTCAGCAGTCTTCCCAGTCTACCCAGGATGAATGAGGCCATATGTCTACCAGAAGACTCACACACAAAAACTCGCCCCATCAGTTCTATTCATAATAGCTTAACTAGATAAGAGAGGAGATAAATTCAACAAAATACAATTGAAATATTTCAAAATAAATGAACTGCTGATACACACAAAAATATTTTGGAAGAATATCCAAAGTATGATGTTGGTAAAAGGAAGCCAGACACATAAAAACATACTGTATTTCATATGGAGTTCAAGAACAGGCAAAAACCAATTGATAATGGTAGAAATCTGAATAGTGATGGTATGGGTATCTCTACATACTAGCAAAGTTTTTTGGTAAATGTCCTATACATTGATCTGGATACTAGTTACATCGATAACTAGGTGCTTTATAGATATATAAAAACTTAACTAATGATGCACTAAAGATGTATGTGATTACTATATAAAATTATGTAATACATAAAATATGCATGCATGTTTGTATGTATAGAAATTGTACATATTACATATAAATTATATCTCATTAAAGTAAGGAAAAAGCATTGATGGGAAAGTATTATTATTACCTTCAGAGATATGCTTCTCTTCTCAAATATTGTATTGATCAGAAACTGGTTAATCACCATGCAATTACTTTAGACATTAGAATATATTAGAAATCTATTATTGAAATATGAAGAAAATATTAAAAAATTCTTGTGGAATGAACTCTATAGATGATTGCAGAAAAGTATTTCAGTTATTTATAAAAATCCTTTCCAGGAGGTCTTAATTTAAAGTTTATGTGTGGTCCCACAATAAACACTGTGTTTTATAACATGGAAAAGTGTCTAATAAGCGTGAGTGAATTTTAACCTTTCTTTTAGAAACTCAGGTAAGTGAACAGATAAGTGTGGCGTGAATCATGTAGATTGCTTTAGACACTCACCTCAGCATCAGTAGCCTCAGGAGCTGGGAACAGTGAACAGCAAAAGTAGCATTTTCTCACCACGGACTCCTGTTAGAATCCTAATCCAGAGACCCCTTCTCTTTCACATTTCATCTCATTAGGGTCTTGATGTATCATTGCAAGCTGATGCCATGAGGAAAGGCACAAAACAAAGAAAACCCAAAAGATAACATTTCTAACCTCTTACCAGTTCTCAGGTAATTGAGAATTTCAAAGTTAATAGCTAAACAGATAAACATCATAAAACGTGACAAACTTTTGGTTTTCCAAACTGTTCTTTTTCTTTTCCATCAACAATAATAGTATCCTCATAGTTCTTAGGGCTGCTATCCAGAGTCCAGGCACTGCAGATTAAATGATAGTCTGTTCTAGTTGAATCTCCAAAGTCTATATAAGTGAACCTAAAAGGAAACTTATTAAACTTTAATTCTATTTTATTTATTGGTTGGGAGGGCAATTACAGTTTTATTTACATCTCAAATTAGATTTTAACCTCATGCACTTCATAGTTAATTTTTAAAAAGGTTTAATTTATTTGAAAGACAGAATTACTGAAAGAGAGGCAGAGGCAGAGAGAGAGAGAGAGAGAGGTCTTCTGTCTGCTGGTTCACTCCCCAAATGGCTGCAATGGCCAGAGCTGAGCCAATCTGAAACCAGGAGCCAAGAGCTTCTCCTGGGTCTCCCGTGTGGGTGCGGGGGTCCAAGGACTTCGGCTATCCTCTGCTGCTTTCTCAGACACATCAGGAGGGAGCTGGATTGGAAATGGAGCAGCCGGGACTAGAACCAGCGTCCATATGGGATGCCAGTGCCACAGGCCAGGGCTTTAACTCACCGTGCCCCAGCACCTGCCCCCACAATTAAGTTTTAAATAAACATGGTCTTAGTAAATTTGTGCTACTGTAACAAATATATGTGAGATGAGGTAATTTATAAAGAAAAGATTAATTTCTCATGGTTGCAGGAGCTGGGAGTGCAAGATCAAGGCACCGGCACTTGGGGTCTGGTGAGGGCCCTCTTGCTGAAGAGAAAAAAGGGCAAAAAGGGCCGATGCTTTGTTCTCATGAAGTAAGAGGAGCCAGAGTGCAGGAAAAAGATCTGTCACTGCTTTCCTCCTGCCTTTTTTTTTTTTTTTAATTTGACAGGTAGGGTTACAGACAGTGAGAGAGAGAGAGAGACAGAGAGAAAGGTCTTCCTTCCGTTGGTTCACCACCCAAGTGGCGGCTACAGACCATATTGCACCAATCCAAAGCCAGGAGCCGGGTGCTTTCTCTTGGTCTTCCATGCAAGTGCAGGGCCCAAGCACTTGGGCCATCCTCCACTGCACTCCCAGGCCACAGCAGAGAGCTGGACTGGAAGAGGAGCAACCGGGACTAGAACCCGGCACCCAAATGGGATGCCAGCTCCGTGGCTTACTTGGTTAATCCTCTGCCTGCCCCTTTAAAAGGCACTAATTGATTCATGAAGATGGAGCCAGAAGGACTTAGATCTCCAGAGGTTCCGTCTGTTAATGTGACCACAGTGGGGATTAAGTCTCAACACAAGAGTTTTGGGGACATGCAGACTATAGCAAGTATGAAAGGCAGTGAGCCTTCAGATAGCCGAAAGCAGAATTCCATTTATGATTAATCAAACCTCTCAACTTCTGCTTCCTCCATTTTCTTGCCTTCTGGGCATCCTTTATTCATTTCATTATTTCACCAGAAGATGAACAGGGAAAAGAAAGCAAATATAAAGAATACCAGTCAATTAAAAAAGCAATTACTATGACATTTTGGTGAATTATAAAATAATTAGTTTATTAATAGATCTTTTGTTTCACTTATAGTATCAAATGCTGTTAAGTACCTACTTAGCCGTAATGAATTATTTGAGTTTACTTAATGTCTACTTTCATTTATTAATATTATACCAGTTGAAATTTGCATATGGTTGCCACAGAGATAACTCTTAGTTTGACTATCACTAGTGAGGGAGAAAGAACTCATTTATAGGACTAACATAAAGCAACTAGATTGGGACCAGGGTGTCTTAACCTCATGCTCTTGCCATTGGGAGCTGGATAATCCTCTGTTGAGGGAAGTTGTCCTGTGCACTGTGGTATGAGGAGCCACATACCTGGCCTGTAACTATTACCGTCTCCTAGATTCCAGTGGCAGATTCCTTCTTCAGGTTGTGACAAGCAAAAATTTCTCTAGACGTTGCCAGATGTCTACAGCAATGTCAACCCCAATTGAGAACTTCTGACATAGACCAAGAAGAGTTCCTGCTTTTCTGCTGATCTGTGTATTTAGTAGAAATGTGAAAGATTTCTTCAATATTGTATGTTGGAGCATCATTGTTATCTCTTTTGTCCATGTACTTTCAGCCATTTTTGTAGTCAGTGGTGCTATTCTCACAAAACTTCACTCATTAACCTGCCACTTTTTCTATCTAATGTAATTATTATGATCAGAAATATGCATTGAATTATAAAAACATGATTCTTCTGAAAGCGTAAAAGCATCATATAATATACTTACACTGTTATTACATTTTGATTTATCCAGAAATAGTATAATGTTTTGCTGCTAGGAAGAAAGATTTAGAAAGCAATAAACTGTTATTGTGGCTGGAGCATGTCATGTTTAGGAATTAATAAAATATATTTATGTTCTAAGGAAATTAAAATACATATGGGGAACTATTTCTCTTACTACCCCTTTCCAAATCAGAACTTTTGACATAGATAACAGAGGACATCCACAGAAGTTGATTTTATAGGTGATCTATGTTTTCATATACATTTTGCCCCCAAAGTGTTGTGCCAGAATTGAGCCATAAATAAAAGTTAGAGAAAGGTCATATAGCAGAAATCTAGGAGATGACGTTTTGTGGATCTGTGTGCTAGACACAGATTTCACTTTAAAATGGATTATAATTCACAAAGATAAAATGTCAAGGAAAACAGTACTTTTAAAAAGATTGTTCTATTATTTAGCTATCCATTTAAAATGACATTTTCTGCTTTATTTAAAAAGTTAATTAGCCATCTAGATGCTCAGTTATTATATGATGTGTGAATGACTCCAGTTATAGCATTTGGACATGGTTTATATTTCTCTCATTTATTTATTTTAAAGATTTGTTTATTTATTTGAAAGGCAGAGGCAGAGAGAGAGAGAGAGGGAGAGAGAGGGGGGGGGGGGAGAGAGAGAGAGAGAGAGAGAGAGAGAGAGGTCTTCTATCCATTGGTTCGCTCCACAGATGGCTGCAATGGTTGGAGCTGCTTCGATCTGAAGCCAGGAGCCAGGAGCTTCCTCCGGGTCTCCCACATGGGTGCAGGGGCCCAATGACTTGGCCCATCTTCACTGCTTTCCCAGGCCATAGAAGAGAGCTGGATGGGAAGTGGAGCAGCCTGAACTCGAACTGGGGTCCATATGGGATACCGACACTGCAAAGGGCAGCTTTACCCACTACAGCACAGCGCTGGCCCCTCGTTTATTTTTTGTACCTTTTCAACACTACAGAGGTATATTATAAGACGATTATAAAACATCTCTAATGATAGCTGTCTAATTTTTCAGCAAATATGCATAATAAGAGAGCGGAAGTGCATTTATTAATAATTGTTGGATGAAAACCTGTTGTTTCCAAATTTAGAATTGCAATAGAATATCAGTTGAATTGTTTTTGGTTTACTTTAGCAGAAGAACAGCTTAATTTTCTAACAGTAGGCTCTGTGCTGCAGGAAATGCTCTCCAGGCGTACCTGATTCTTACCTACCTGCTATGCACTTTGTTTTTAGAAACACATTTTGTGCCATAGGAAAATATAATAGCAGCAAAAGCGGCATAAGGGGTGCTGTAGTAATGCACCATTTATAGAGTTCTATTCTATGCCTTCCTGTTCTATTATATACCTTCATTGTATGATTTAATAGTGACCATAACCCCGAACATAGGTTGGGTTTTTTAGCTCCCTACCCTGCCCCACTTTTTCTTTCTCTCTCTCTCTCTCTCTCTTTCTCTCTCTCTCTCTCTCTCCCTCTCTCTCTCCCTCTCTCCCTCTCTCTCTCTCTCTCTTTAATTTAACATGGAGAGATTAAGCTTTGGAAAAGTTAGAAACTTTGGCCAAACCAAACACAGATCTTGCTGTTTTCAAATCAAGTCCCTTAATTATTATTGTGCATAGTGGAATCTTAAACCCTCAATGTACTTAAATTCTTTTTTTTCCCATTACTTAGTGTAGGGTTAATTTTATGAGTACAAAGTAAACTGATAGCAGATCTTGTAAAAATTAAGAGATATATTAGGAGAGGAAAGAACAGGAAGAGTGGGAGTGGGGGTGGAATGAAAGGTAGGGTGGGAAGTATAACCATATTCCTAAAAACTGCTGAGGCAGGGCCAGGTCAAAGCCAGGAGCCAGGAGCTTCATCTGGGACTCTCATATGGATGTCAGGGGCTCAAGTTTTTGGACCATTGTCTGGTGCTTTTCCCAGGTCATTAGCAGAGAGCTGGGTCAGAAGTGGAGTAGCTAGGACAGGAACCAACACCCACAGGGGATGTCGAAGTTGTAGGTGGCAACTTTACCCACTAAGCAACACTGGCCCCTGTATTCAGATTCTAAATGACCTATTTAAGAAACTCCCAGTCAGAATACAACCTATTAAACTTAATTAGATTTTTTTACATGAACTCATACATTGATTTTTATGCTGTTCTGCAATCACTGAAAATTCCGAGGTTTACATAACTCTTGGTGGTGATTGTACTGACAACAGAGTATTCCATAGTGTGTCTATTGGGAATCTCTAGCAATATCTAAGTCTGATATTGTACCAGGCACCACACATATCTAAAGGAAGAACTCCTTCTCTCCTACACACGTGATTCTAAACTCATGACACTTCTGACACTGCATGTGTAGGCATTTCTCTCATATTAAGAAATTTCCCACCTCTCCAGGCACCTGTTGGGCATCCCACAATTCAGTTCCAACACTAGTGCCTGGAGTTGGAGCAGACCCCATAGGTTCAAAGGTCAGTCCCATAAGACTCCCTACTTCAGATGCCATATACCAAGTTGTGACCTGTGCTTCTGACAAGCTGTCTATAAATCTGTGGTTCCCACCATCCCCTCCTTGGGTTCGTAATTCGCTTCACTAGCTCACAAATTTCAGGGAAACATGTATTTATGTTTCCCAGTTTATGATCAAGGATACAACTCAGGAACAAGTAATGTAAGAGTTGTGAAGGGTGAGGTGTAGAGAGGGGGGAGTGGAGCTTCCGTGCCTCTCTGGGCTTGCCACCTGCTGGCCTTTCTGTGTGCACCAACCAGGGAACTGCCTGAACTCTTAGTGCACAGAGTTTATGAAGGCTTCATCATGCGGCCGTAATAGATTACTAGTCACCAGCCTTTCTTCTCTCCCTGGAGGATACAGTTTAGGGCTAAAAGTTTCAAGGTTCTAGTCAAGGTTTGGCCAACCAGGAGTCTGTCAAGACTCATGTCTTTAGAAGAAAAAGTACTCCTGTTTCACTCAGGAAATTACACAGAATTTAGGAGCTCTGTGTCAGGAACCAGGGACAAATCCCAAATATATTTTCATTATGGTATTAAATTTCCTAACCTCTATCTGACTGTCTTTATTGGTGCCCAATATTTCAACCAGATTTAAATATTTTACATATTAGAATTTTACTTGGCCAGAATACTATCATTCTACTAACCATTAAAATATTTTCTGGTGTATAGGTTTTGTTTTTTAATTTTATATTTGTTTATACAATAGAGCAACTCAATTCCTAGTCAATTATTTTCACTAAGTAAAACAGTTTACCATTTTATTGCTGCTACCCAAAACATCTACACTAAATTTATTTAAAATTTAATTTTAAAAACTTTGTTTATGTTCTCTGTGGGATAATGAGAAGAAGGTATTGTGGGGTTGATCCTTTGACAAATGCTTCAGAGATACGTTTAATCACAGGAGAGCCTCTCACTTTACACTTTTACATAATCCTTACAACAAGCAGAGAAGGTAGTGTAGGTGGATTTTTATTGCCCCAACCAAGTCTTAGGCTTAAGTGTTTCACAGTTATTTCTAGATGGACTTATTTGTATCTTATAGTAAGTATTTATATATCATGAACAGATTTCTTAAGTGTTGATTTCCACCTTTAAAGACTCATTTATTTATTTTACAGGCAGCATGGACAGTGAGACAGAGAGACAGAGAGAAAGGTCTCCTTTTCCGTTGGTTCACTCTGCAATGGCCACTGTGGCTGGCACGCTGCCAGCACACCACGCTGATCCGGAGCCAGGAGCCAGTTGCTTATCCTGGTCTCTCACGTGGGTGCAGGGCCCAGGGACCTGGGCCATCCTCCACTGCACTTCCGGGCCACAGCAGAGAGCTGGACTGGAAGAGGAGCAACCGGGACAGAATCCAGCACCCTGACAGGGACTAGAACCCGGGGTGCCTCTGTGCAGGCGGAGAATTAGCCTATTGAGCCACAGTGCTGGCCTAAAGACTTATTTAGATAGATCTCAAGGCAGGCATTGGGCCTAGCAGTTGAGATGCTGGTTAAGATTGCTGGTGTCCCATATAAGAGGACCTGGGTTTGATTCCCAGCTCTGGATCCTGATCCCAGCTTACTGCTAATGTAGACCCTGGGAGGCAACAATGATGCTTCAAGCAGTTGGGTCCCTGTCAACACATGGGAGACCTGGATTGAGTGCCTGGCTCCTGGCTTTGGCCCTGGCCCAGTCCCAGTCACTGTGGACAATGGGGAGTGAACCAGGAGATGACAGCTTTCTCAGTCTTTCTGCCTCCTGGGGATGTAGGATGGGAGATGGCAGATATCTCTCTACCTTTAAGGAGTTAAATTAAGTAGGTATCTGAATCCCATGATTGAATACTGCATTTAATTTTCTTTATATGTGGAAGAGAATGTTCCCATTGTAAAATTCAGATTTTGTTCTTTCTCTATAAAGATGATGAGGGTCAGATTTCTCTGTGCAAATTGTTCTATCAGCACCAATTTTGTACCCTAGCAAAGTACCTCTAAGCTATTTTCCTAACCTAGTGGTTAAAAGCTGTGGACTATAAAGTTCATTCCCTTAACTGCTGTCAGGAAAGCCCGAGTTGAGGTCCCCACTCTGCGTCTAATTGGCCTAATTGATTATTATGTGCCCTGGTTTGATCATTTAAGCCCCTTAAGCCTCAGTTTTCTTATCCTTAAAAAAATCAGTACCTAACTTCTAGAACTATTCTGAAGATTCAGTTAGGTAATAACTGCAAAATTTTAGCACAAGCTTAGTGCATGATTAGGTACTTGGTCACTGTCAAATTGACATCACCATCATGATCATTGTGAAACTTTTTTTGTCTGGATGCACCTCTAGAATTTAAAGGAGGAGGAAAAGGGGGAAGAAGAGCAGAAAACAGCTACAGAAGTAGAAGCCACTAATACTGAGGATGCTGGACTTGGAAAGGTCATTCCTGACAGTCATAGGTCCCAGTCACTTTAGCCTTTGCAGGCCACTTCTTCCATGAAAAGATAGTTAAAATTATACTGAACAACATCTGTTTATTTACAGATGAATCTGTAAATATTACATATATAGACTATTTTACTTGACTAAAATGTTAGGTTTCTTTCTCTTAATTTAACAGGCAATCCATAAACATCTTTATGGGCAGCTAAAAGTATTGTTTGCTATGAAGCCTGCTAGAGAAATTGGTCCTATTCTTCTCCCTCACTCTGAAGGGCGCTTGACAATGCTATTCATTATAAATGAGCCAGGCTGTAGGTATTCTTTCAAGTCTTACTATGAACCCTCTACTCAAACACTTATGCTTTGCCCGTATTTCATATTCTGTGTTCATGGGCTAAGTGGTTCGTCATTACCTTCTTCAAAAGCCCACACAGCACCTAGGGAACTGGCAGGTGATTTCCATGAGTCTTCAGCATGCCCATCTAGCCATTCAGAATGCAGAGGCCTCCTTGGTGGCCAGTAAGCATTTACAGAAAATTTTTGTTTAGCATTTAGTTTTCTTTAAAAAGCAGGCAAAGGTGAAAGGGCATGTTCTTTAATTCATGGTCTACTTTAGCACTTATATAAATTATCTTCCCGTGTTGGTGAAAAAGGGTGATGTTAAACACTCACTTCATGAGTTATAACTTATGATCAGATAAGTTACCATTTAAATGAAAACTTTTGCTCAGCACATCTGTTCTGCATGTTTCTCCAAGACACATCTGCTTCCTTTCCTAGAAAAAGCAAACTCTTACTACCATTAGCACAGCAGAGCCAACATGAGCACAATGGGGAAGAGAACTGGGTCTTTCTGCCTGCTGACAGCATCCAGAGAATCTTCAGTATCCATTCATCCTTGCTTGAAGTCCAAGTTTCTGCATTCTAGGAGTTAGTCCTCTGATTTCTGAACTGGACAGGAAAGTAGAAAGGAACTCAATGAGCTTTTTAAAGAAAATTTTTTTTTAGAGTAAGTAAATTTCAAATGTGATGTTTGCAGGTTTGAAGGCAGTTGTCGCTAAATGAAAATCAAGCGGAGTCAATATAATAACTTCAGTTCTTAATACCCACATCTTTTGTAGGCTCTCATGCTCCAAAGGCCACCCTGATCTTTTCTCTCCCATTCTCCATTTTTTCCCCACTTCTCAAGTCCAAAGTAACTCTAGCACAGGCCAGAAAACAAGATAGTGAGGATGGTGATGGGAGAGAAAAGAGACCCTAGCTGCTATATTAGGCATGCTTGTGCTTCGTCCCCCATAAAGTCCAGAACATGATTTATTTTTTTTTAAATGAATTTTCGGCTTTTTCAAATAACAAAGATTGGCCATGAAAAGGGCAAGTTAAAGCCAACACTTTCTCTGGGCCAATGAGTCTTAATGTTTCTGAGGAAGCAGTGTATCCCCTTGAATATCTGGTGAGCCTTGACCTTTGCCTCAAAAAATAATGAATATGCATGTCAAATGCTGCATTTAATTCCAAAAGTAAAAAAAAAAAATGCAGGTAAAAAAAAAACTTATCCTTATCCTCTTACTTACAGTCAGAACCAGAATATCATTAGCAATGACAAATATGATAAGGGTAGCTTCATTTCTGTCATGAACATATATGATTATAATCCAATCTATTGAGCACCTACATTGTTCCAGCAACTTTACTAGGTGTCGTGCATTGTTTCATTTATGTTGTAATGATAAAGAAATTAGTGTCTATAAAACAGTTTCATTTTGGATTCATGTGTGGTATCTTTAAAAAATCATTTATTTGAAAGGCAGAATTACAGCGAGTCAGAGAGACAAAGAGAGAGAGAAGTCTTCCATCCACTGGTTCACTCCCCAAATGGCCCAACAGCTGGAGCTGGGCCATTCCAAAGCCAGGATCCAGAAGCTTTTTCTGGGTCTCCCTTGTGGAAGCAGGGACCTAAGGATGTGAGCCACCTTCTGATGGTTTCCCAGGCCATAGCAGAGATCTGGATTAGAAGTGGAGCAGCTGGGACTTGAGTGGCACCCACATGGGATGCCAGCACTGCAGCACTGGCCCCTATGTGTGGTCTTTCAATGATCTCTGTTAACACAGAGACTCAGAAGTCATTATATCTGTATTTCTCAAAGCAAAATGCCAGCAAATCTAATTTGTGCCTTTGAAATACACATCTGTAAGGATCTACCTTATCCATTGCTTTCTTCTCATAGTCTCAGGAAGTGCTTATGAGATGTACGTAATGATTCTCTTGAAAACACAGGGACATTGAACAATCCATCATTCGGACTATTTATATTGTCTTCATTGGCCAAAGCCATTGATGTCCTTTCTTTCAGCAGGTTATAACGCATTGGTTTTTGTTCAAAGAGAGGTTGGCCCAATGTGCAATTAGGTAATGCTGAGAGAATCTCCACATGCCTTTGGCTGTGACATTTCCTTCAATAGGCATGTGTTGTAGGAACAAGAATGAGGGATGGAGTATTCCTCGCAGATGTTTTCACCAATTGCAGAACCACAAGCTGGTTTGACATATGTTCCCTGAAGACAGAATTAGGACATTTTACTGCTTGACATATTTAACTTCTTTTGAAAACACTGCTAATTTGTCTTTTTTTCCCACCCACATCTCTTTTTTAGGCAGGACTGATGAGTTTAAAGCATTGAGCATGACTCACTCTTCAAAGCAGAACAGGCCTCTCCATCCCAGTGGCCCCCAGCACTTCAGTACCTCATCCTCTAGCAATGTGGAGCAGACTTCCACTGTATTTTCTGGGCTCTTACCTCCTCCATGCCCCCCTGCCCTCACCACATGCTTGGGGATGAACTTTCCAGACCTAATGATTTGGAAAATAAATATTACATGTGGAATTCTTCACCTGACAAGTTATTTTAAAATTAAATTCCTGATAAAATTAGGTGGCCTGGATTTCAAAGGTTTAAGAAATAGCAAGGAGGGAAAATTTTTCTTTACGTGAAACAGTCTCTCATGTATTTTGATGGAAGTGCTATTTGTGCTGTCTGGATTTGAATCACAGCTTACCTCCTACTTGCCAGAGACCTTGGGCGAGTATCTTATGAGTCACACAGGGATAGTAATAGTACTGACCCTACAGGAAGGTTTAAGGGAAAATTGAGTTAATATTATGAAAATCTTAGAATGGTGCTCTGAACACAGGAAAAACTTGAATATATGAGTGCAAGATACAAATTTTTAAAAAGATAAATAAGGAAAATGTGTCTTCAGGATGGCATAGAGGAGAGTTTAAAACATAGGGCTATTTTTTATTTCTTAGAAAAATGTATTGGAGATTTTCAAGTTTATCTAAAGTGTAGATATTTAAGTTTAGATTTAGTAAGATATTAAAATATAAAGGGCTTTGCAGAAAAAACATTAAATTATATAATAAATTTTATACTAAATGTAATAAAATAAAATTTCCAGAACTGAGTGCAACCTTTTCCTTCAATATTTTTCATTTTGACAGTTGCGTGATTAATTGCATATGTCATCTAATTAGCAATCTCAGCTGAGAGACTAATAATTCAAGAGCTAGTTAACAAAAAGAGGGGAGGCATTCATTTGCCCAAACCAGGAACATCCTTCACAGATATTACCCCATGGGTTCTATTAATGCTGAAGAGATCAATCTTCTCTGTGTCAGTCTCTAAAATAAGCAGCAAAGGATAAAGATATTACTTGTATGTTGACAGGCACAAGAGATAATCATGTTACTTAATTTTTTGTAAGTATAATCTCTAAAACGTGCTATCGCTTTGAAAATTGTCACTTAAAAGCCAGTAAACTTATTCAATCTAATAATAAGCTAAATGAGAACATTAGTCTCATTCTATATATACACAACATAATTTCAGCCTGCTAAATTATCCTCTGCTTATTTAAAAATTGGAATTTTTTCCAAATACTTTTAGCTGTTTCCCAAATGCTAATATATCATCACAGATTAGAGATTTGTCCCTTCTGAGAAGGCTTTAAAATGCATAGGATCTAATATTTACTTAGTACCTACTATGTGTCAGGTCCCATTCTGATTGCTTTAAATTTAATTCCTTTAAAGATTTTTTAAGGAAAGACACAGAGACAGAGAGGTCTTCCATCCACTGGAATCCATCCAATTGGCCACAACGACCGGAGCTGTGCCGATCTGAAGCCCAGGACCCAGGAGCTTCTTCTGGGTCTCCTATATGGGTGCAGGAGCCCAAGGACTTTGGGCCATCTTTTACTGCTTTCCCAGACCATAGCAAAAAGATGGATCAGAAATGGAGCAGCCGGGTCTCAAACCAGTGCCCATATGGAATGCTGGCACTGCAGGCGGCGGCTTTATCTGCTGCGCCACAGCGCCAGCCCCTAAATTTAATTTCTAAAAATTTCTATTAATATAAGGTGAACAAATGTCATGTATTTCATATATACAGATTTGTGAACACAGTGGTACTTCTCACTCTACTCTCCTACCCAGACTCCCACCCTCCCCCCTCCTTCCTTTCTTATTTTTCTTTTGCTTTTTACAATGACATACTTTCAGTTTATTTTATACTCATAAGTTTAAACCCTCCATTAAGTAAAGAATTCAACAAATAGGAAGAATAAACACTGTTCCTCAACAATAGAAACTCAATTTTTGTATTAGCTTTTCATTGCTATAATGAGATAAGCTGAGACAGGCTAACTTTATGAAGAAAGGGAGTTCCTTTGGCTCATGGTTCTGAAGGTGCAAGATTCAGGAGCCACATCTGCTGGCCTTCTTGGTGGCAGAGTCAGTCCCAAGTCATTACAGATCATCTCAGGGCAGGAGACAGGGAACACGTATGTCTGTACATGTCTGTGTGGTCTCTCCCCTCTCTTTATATAGTCACCAGGATTCAATCATAGGGACTCCCTGCTAGTGACTACATCTCATCTAATCACTTTGCAAAGGTACAGTATTTAAAATATCTATCTATTTATTTGAAAGGCAGAGAAAGAGAAAGAGAGAGAGAGACACAGAGAGAGACAGAGAATCTTTTATCTGCTGGTTTACTTCCCAAATGGCTCCAATGGCCAGGGCTGGTGTTGGTTGAAACCAGGAGCTCGGTACTCCATCTGGATCTTCCACATGGCTGGCAGAGACCCAGGCACTTGGGCTGTCTTTCACTGGCTTCCCACGAACATTAGAAGGGAACTGGATCAGAAGTGGAACAGTAGGACTCTAACTGGTGCTCTGATATGGGTCAGGTGACAGCACACCTCACTGTTCCACAACTCTGGCCCAAAGAAGCTATCTTTAAACACCATAGTTGGATTAAATTTCTGTCTTCTTAACACTGTAAACATAATACTTTTGAAAATAAGCCCTTGCGGCTGACACCGCTGCTCAATAGGCTAATCCTTCACCTGCGGTGCTGGCACACCTGGTTCTAGTCCCATTCGGGGCACTGGATTCTGTCACGGTTGCCCCTCTTCCAGGCCAGCTCTCTGCTATGGCCTGGGAGTGCAGTGGAAGATGGCCCGGGTCCTTGGGCTCTGCACCCCCATGGGAGACCAGGATAAGCACCTGGCTCCTGGCTTCGGATCAGCGCGATGCGCCAGCCGCAGCTGCCATTTGAGGGTGAACCAACGGCGAAAGGAAGATCTTTGTCTCTGTCTCTGTCTCTTTCTCTCTCTCTCACTGTCCACTCTGCTTGTCAAAAAAATAAAAAAAAATAAAAAAAAGAAAGAAAATAAGCCCTTGCATGAGTTTGGGATAACAAGTTAAATAGAGAACATAGACATTGTCAAAATAAAGCAAAACACAAGGTAGACACTTTAATGATTTCCATTTTACGATGGAGAATTGGAGACACAGACAGCTTGCTAAGGTAGTGCAGCTTGTAAGTGGCAGAGTCCATTTGTGAACCCAGGCAGCCTGGTCTAAAGCTCTGCCGCCTACAAACTGTACTCCTCACCACTCAATGACACTCCAAAACAAAATTGCTTAAATAAGTTTATGCTTTCCAAAAATGCTTTGACCCTATGAGTAATTTGTAGGTTATTGTTTTATTATTTGGAACTCTTAGGATTTTTTTTCTATTGAAGAAAATTTACAAATAGGTTATAGGGAGAGTTCAAAAGCTCTCTGAATAGATATCATTTATATCATGAGGAGGCCATGAGGAAGGGCAGAGGTATGCCAGCAAGCTCTGTGACACTTATATGTGTGGGATGGGCTTGAGTGGCCAGAGCTGCCAATGAGGAAGAAGCCAGTGGAGAAGGCTGTGAGTCATGGTATGTGTCTCTGGCTGTTGGATTGACCGGCAGCTTCGTGGCCATCATTTGTGTTCCTGCTTAGGCCATTTGTGTGTGTTGTGTTCCAATGTCACACTATGCTTTTGAGTCAGGGGAGTCTTCGTGGTATAACCCCTCACCCTGCATGTGAGCCAACTTCCATAATTTGCCATATTTCATTGTCAGTCAATGGCAAAGTAAAGATGTAAACCAAAGGACCAGGTATGGTGTCACCTGGCAGTGTGCAATTGTGCCTTATGTAGAGAGGCAGCTGGGACCCAGATGTTGACGTGTATCCTAAGTGCTTTGAACCAGATTCCTATCCTTAAGCAAATCCCTAGTGCAGAATCTCTATTTCTAAAGGAATGATGATTGGCTCATTTGCTGAGACTTCTCTCCTTGACTAGAAAAAGGTTCCTATCTCTTCCTTGGAACACGTACCTAGTTGTGCTTTATCTTTCCTTGTTCAGTTCTCCGTGGCATTGTCTTGGGATCAAAAAATATAAAAATATTAAAAACAGTTTTGATGAAAGGAATGCATTATTTTTAGAGACTATTATTAATCATTGCTTTGAAAATCCTCCTTGAGAGATGTTTCCAAGGATAAGACCCACCAGGGTAACCTTCAAGTCTCAAATATTCAGTCAACAAATAAAAAGATACTAGGTCAAAGTCTCAACATTTACACGGTAGTAGTTATTTCAAGCCCTGTGGCTGTTTATGGGCTTGCATTTTTGTTAGAAACTAAGAAAATACATTAAATACATTTTGTTTATGTCGTTACTGGCACTGAATGAAAAAAATAATGATTCGTGTAAAGCCCCTGAAATAGCCTGTACTGCCTGGGACTCTCTGGCATCCTCTTTTCCATCGTAAGCCCATCTGTGATCACAGTAACCCTTTGGTCTGGCACACAGCCCTTGCTGCCAGCTGGCCGCATGCCGCCCACAAACAGCCTGGCAACCCCTTCCTGACCAGAGCACAAATATTAGATGAATTTCCTTTGAACCTTGCTTCCTCTTGGCTTTTCGCACAGCCTGACTCCTTGGAAAAAACACTTTAGGCTCTGGGACCACAGAATCCCTTATTAATCTCTTTTTGGGATAAGCAAATATGAAAATAATTCTTACATTTCTTTGAGGCATTCAATATACTGTATCATGATTAGAAAAGATGTCCCATTTCTTAAATATTTAATTAGAATCTGTCACTGCTATATGTGAAATATTAACTCTTTAGTAGTCCTTAAAAGGAATACTGAGGTTTCTGGCTATAATGTAATAGTATTACTAATAATAAACTACTACCACTTTCTATTTGATGCTTCTTTCAATAAGTATTTCTTTAGACACCTTCATATGTAACTGGCCAGTCAACAGTCAACCCAAATTTAGATAACTCAGTTTAATAAAATAATATGTGTTCCATGTTAGGAGGAAGTATTCTAGAATGTTATATTCTTTTTAACACCATTATCCAGTTAGAAAACTTTTAGCCATAATGGTAATAATTTCCAGCTGTCTTAAATCCTAAAAGTAAAGTGCCACCCCCCAAATATATTTTGTTACTGAAACATGTGTAAACAATTATGAATATCTAAACCATATTCATATTGGTTTTCAGACTCTTTCCAAAACTGTAGGGAAAAAAATACCTCTAATGAGCATGTTGATAAATACATCTGACTTCAAAAGTTGTTTTTGCAGACCCACAGGATGAAGATTTTGCTTTTTACTGGGTATAATAAAAATGGTATAAATTGTAAATTTGACATTCAAAATGATAAAAAGACACCCATGCAGCTTACCTTTCTAATTGTAAAACTCAGATTTTCTAAAACCTCTGTGGGTATCTTTGAGTGGAGAATCAGTAGTCGATTTTCAGTGAGATCCTACTTTAGGGAAGATCAAACAGGGCTGTCACAGACTTGACCAAGTTTGTGTTTGTTTTGTTTGTGTGCTTCCTCAAAAAATGGAATACAAGCAGATGGATTCATTATGTAAAAAAAGAATTTGAGAAAACATACATCTTTAAATCTTTTTTAAAAGATCTATTTTTATTGATTTGAAAGGCAAAGAAAGAGAGAGGAGAGAGAGAGAGAGAGAATCTTCCGTCTGCTGGTATACTCCCCAAATGGCCACAACAGCCAGCCCTGGTTCAGGCTGAAGCCAGGATCCAAGAACTCCATCCAGGTATCACATGTAGGTGACAGGAGCCCAGGCACTAGGCTGTCTTCCTCTGCCTTCCCGATGCATTAGCAAGGAGCAGGATTGGAAGTGGAGCAGCTGGGATTAGCACCTGCACTCCAGTATGGGATGCTGGCATCACGATCGGCCGCCTATAAGCAGCTGGGCTGCAATTCCAGCCCCACATGTTTAAATCTTAAAATGCTTAATTTAGAAGTTCCAAACAAATAGCATTCAAACTAACTGTTGAACCTGAATTCATGTTTTCCTTTTTGAAGTTATAGTCTAGGTCATATGAATAAGACACCCCTTAAAATTGTTGAAACCCATCTTTACCTTTGAGGCAACATAGTAGCAGCCTTGCTCCTGTCTGCACAGGTTAACCAATAGCCTAGCTTCCCAGTTCCCTAAATTTCCATGAAAAGCAGCCTTCATTGTTTGCCTCAGACTTGCATATACTCAGCAACCAGAGTGATTCCAGGGAACTGAGAGAAGAGTTGACTTTGAAGATTGTGTTGCTCATGAAGAGAGACTCCGCTCCCAGCTCCCACGGGGAGGGAGAGTGGTCACAGTTTCTCCTCTCTAAGGTTTCACCTGTAAATTTGGAGATGCCTTCAAGGGGGAGAGAAAATTTGCCTTGCTGGGTGTTAATGACAGGGTTTGAGGAATGGCTTTGTGCTACAGGAGAGGGAGAAAGAACTCTGAGGCACTGCAGCCACTGAGATGCACCAGGCTGGGAAAGGGCCATGATTAGTCCCTTGAGTTCTCAGGACCTGCGGGTATATCTGCCCCCAGAGTTTGTTGATGGAGAAGAAAGAGGTTCTGCATACAGACTTATTAGGGACCCAGCAGGGGATAAAAAGGCACCTGCATCTCTGAGTCAGGATCCACTGGAAAACGTTGCTGACTCTCAGGGCTCCAGGCCAGCGCCTCATCTTCAGGGCCAAGTAGAGGCTCATCCACCTCAAGTATAAACAATGGCCTGGATCAGCAGTGAGGACCCCTGAAAAGGATATTTCTTATCCCTGTCCCAAGCCAACAGGAAGGTAAGGAGAGATTTGATGGAACAGACCCTGTCCGTCACTTCCCACTCTTCAGTGTTAGATTGCTATGGCCAGGCAGCAACTCACCACAAACTTAGCACCTTAAAACAGCATTCATTGACTAGTCCCAATTTGGTAGTTTGAAAATCCACTGATGCCTTGGCAGAGTGCTCTGCCCCGGGCTCAGAAGCTGCAGCTGAAGTGTTGGCCTGGCTGGATTCATTCTGGAGGCTCTGGGGAAGAATCCACCCTCAGGCTCCTTCAGGCTGCTGGCAGAATTCAGGTCCTGCAGCTGTAGAATCGAGGTCTCTTCCTTGCCACAGGTCCCCTTCATCTCCTGAGCTAGAAATGGAAACCCTCACACCTTGGATCTCTCTCTCCCCTGTCTTATCGTCCCCTTCAGATCTCATCATCCCCCTCAGACACCATAGCTTGTAGGAGATATGAATCTAAGCTATCCTGGGGAGCACTTGGACCCAATGTGAGATTACAGTTGTGGTGAAAATGTGAGTTGTAGTAAATGCTTGTGATTGAAGTGTGATGATACAGGTCTTTAATGTCATTAAGGGGCCAAGACTAGTTAAGAAAGGGGAAGTTTGGTCAGTGGAGGATGATAGTAGCAATTATTGGGGAAATACAATTATTATTTATTTTATTCATTTGCAAATGTAGCTATCTCAGTCAGAACTGTATTACATGATTGTAAGACCCTCAGAAAGTAGAATAGTCTGTCACAATAAATGCCTGTGTGCCACTTACTCTTCCTGCCACATTTTGTACTTTAATGTACATGACTATCATATCTGATGATCACTATCATCCCAGTGAGTAAGGAGCAGACCTGGGTCTTAGGTATAGGTCTGTTGGGTTTAAAAGCACATGATACTAATTATCATACAGTTGCTCTTATTAGATTGCTATGGCATTTATCCTCAGCCGAGTAATGAGGAAACCTGCTCAGCCATGAAGTAAAATGCTTGTTATCAGAGTTTTGGATATTTTCATAATAAAATCACATTCTTCCCCCAATAAATGCCAGTAGTCTGAAATACAGAATATGATAAGACTTCCAAGCAAATATTAGTTTTTTTTTTACAAAGATTAACAGTTTTTCTGCATTTTGTTTGCATTTCTTTCCTTTTCACTTACAGAGAATTTGAGAGACCCATGATAGACTTTGACAGACTTTTCTAACCATAAATTGTTGCAATCATAAATCCTTTCAGAGATACAGAATATAAGTGACAGAATTATGTCAAGTGTGATGTAGTAGATATTGGTAAGGACTGTGGCGAAAGGGAAGGCATAAGCCCTGTTAAAGGTCACTCATTTCCAGACGATTGTTGCATCTTGGAATGTTGGCCCCATTTTATCAGACCCCCTGATTTTTCAAAATAAATGAAACATCTGTTTTTCTAATTTTTTAAAAAAATTATTTATTAATTTGAAAGGCAGAGAGACAGAGAAGGAATGGGGAAAAAGACAAAGAGAGTGGGACAGTGGAACAGAGAAATAGAGAGCCTGTATCTTCTGGCTCCCTCCCCCCAGTGCCCATAATGGCTGAGGCTAGACCATGCTGGAGCTGGGAGATAGGAACTCCATGTGGGTCTCCCAGATGAGTGGTAGGGACTGAACTACTTGAGCCATCATTGATGCCTCCCAGGGTGCAAATTAGCAGGAAACTAAATTCGGGAGTTGAATCAGTACTTGCACCTAGGCACTCCGATATGGGATGAAAGCATCCTAAGCAATATCTTAACCACTGCTCCAAATCCCCACCCTACTTTTGGATTTTAATGGACTATCTCCAAAATTTTATGTGTTGATAAGTAATTTTTAAAAGGAAACTCTTTGTAAGACTACCAACTCAAATTGCTTGATCAGATTCAATTCATGGGCTATCAGTTTGCATTTTTTCATATCACTTGACTAGCATCTGTTAGGAATGATAAATTTGCTGTGTATGTGGGCAGGAAAAGATGGAAGTAGAGAAGAGGGGATACAGCTGTTGGAACACTTTGTATTGTTAATGTTAAAAGTGCAGTGGAGAATGGCCCAGGTCCTTGGGCCCTGCACCTCATGGGAGACCAGGAGAAGCACCTGGCTCCTGGCTTCGGATCAGCGCAGCACGCCGGCTGCAGCGGCCACTGTGGGGTGAACCAACGGAAGGAAGACCTTTCTCTCTGTCTGTCTCTCTCACTGTCCACTCTGTCCAAAAAAAAATCCACTTTGAGATGACTTTTAAAATGAAGAGAATTGGGGCCGGCGCTGTGTCACAGCAGGTTAATGCCCTGGCCTGAAGCGCTGGCATCCCATAAAGGCACCGGTTCAAGACCCGGCTGCTCCATTTCCTTTCCAGCTCTCTGCTATGGCCTGGGAAATCAGTGTAAGATGGCTCAAGTCCTTGGGCCCCTGCACCCGAATGGGAGAACCAGAAGAAGCTCTTAGCTCCTGGCTTTGGATTGGCACAGCTCCAACTATTGCGGCCAATTAGGGAGTGAACCAGAGGATGGAAGACCTCTTTCTCTCTGCCTCTCCTCTCTCTGTGTAACTCTGACTTTTGAATAAATAAATAAATCTTTTAAAAAATGAACAAGATTTGTTAGACAATGTAACTGAAAATCTTCAAAGATATTTCTAGCTTCATGTGAATCTTGATCCAGTGCTTAGATTCTGTCACCTGCTTGCTCTCCATCTCACTGCTGTGCATTCTTATTGGTGTTTCTCCCTCAGATCCCTTGTGA
Organism: Sylvilagus floridanus; assembly: GCA_949820135.1. Lineage (NCBI taxonomy): Eukaryota > Metazoa > Chordata > Mammalia > Lagomorpha > Leporidae > Sylvilagus > Sylvilagus floridanus. The sequence continues at coordinate 26,368,852 of OX463236.1, read as the reverse complement.
AAGCCTTTGGAAATCTATGGATACATGTATAGACCCATAAATGATATGTTCATTCTGGACTTTATAACCTCATATCACATTCTTAGAAGTTTTTGCAAAATCCGTACATACCTCATCATCTCTGGATTTTATGTCCAACTTTTTATTCTTGGTTGATTTAAGAAAATGATGTCCAAGGCTGGTGCCGTGGCTCAACAGGCTAATCCTCCGCCTTGTGGCACTGGCACACCGGGTTCTAGTCCCGGTCGGGGCGCCGGATTCTGTCCCGGTTGCCCCTCTTCCAGGCCAGCTCTCTGCTGTGGCCCGGTAGTGCAGTGGAGGATGGCCCAAGTGCTTGGGCCCTGCACCCCATGGGAGACCAGGAGAAGTACCTGGCACCTAGCTCCTGCCATCGGATGAGCGTGGTGCACCGGTCGCAGCGCACCGGCCTCGGGGGCCAATGGAGGGTGAACCAAAGGCAAAGGAAGACCTTTCTCTCTGTCTCTCTCTCACTGTCCACTCTGCCTGTAAAAAAAAAAAAAAGAAAGAAAGAAAAAAAAAAAGAAAATGATGTCCAATTCTAAAACTGGTAAGAGGTCATTACCTACAAACCTGGCAGCAAAGTCTGGGAAATCATCAATTACAAAAGAAATTAACAGTAATCTTTCAAGGAAACTGGGTGCTGAGAAACAAACAGATTCTACATAAAGTTCATCTTCTTATGTGAATATTTCTTTCACTCCTATGGCTTTGAATCTAAATGTGGCTATGAAATACTTACTTCCACTCTCAACTCCCCTCATGGACTCCATCCATTTCTCCAATGGCATATGAATCACTTTTATTAAGGCAACTCACCCCCAATCACTCTCAACATCTCTAATATCAAAGTCATTATTTCTGCCTCAGTTCTCACAACTTCCATTATATCTACTTTATTAGTCAAGGTTCCTGAGTACAGGAAATAGAAATGAAGTGTGATTAATCTAAGCAGAAAAGGAACTTATTTAAAATATATATGGTGCCTTATAGAACTGAGCTATTTAAAGAAGGATAAAGATCCAGGAAATAGACAGGAACTGAGAAATAGCAGAAGTTATCTTGTTATACAATGTCACACTGGGGAAATCATCCTGACCCATCATTGCTGTCACTGGATATGTCCACTGTTCCATATCCTGTAGCCTCGCATGACTACTGGACATTAGGGCTGCGATTGGAATTCTAAAGAATCCTTTCTTACTTGGATTATTTACTCCAGATGCAAAGCCTTGGGGTTGGAGCATCTTGTTGACCAAATTTTGGTCACAAGCTTTGTCTCAGCTTAACGCAGAAGGAGCAGGAAAGGAGTACTTGGCTTTTGTAGTCAAGAATTCCTCCTGTATAAGAAGGATCTAAACAATGGCCAGCAAAAACTAAGACATGGCTCCTAAGTCTAATAGTTTCTGAGCCTCATAGCAAGAACACAGCTACCAGTTCAAGAAAAGTAAGTTGGCTCTCCGAGGATAGAATAGCATAGGCCCTCACAAGAGACTTTTCGTTTTTCTGCAGAGTAACCAAAAACATAGACTAGCTGTCCACGTGAGAGCAATCTTAAAGAAAGAATTCAGCCATTACAAGGTTAAGTGGACAAAATGACTTTTCTTAAACCTTGCCATTAAATGTGTGTCGAATTAGAAGCCTCAATTTACTGGTAGATGATAGTTGCTGGTCTGTTTCTGTCATGTTTGTGTGTTTGTAAATGGCAAGGAAGAAAAGCTCAGGACACGTGGCCTAATTTGGTGGTTTTTATTTTTTATTTTATTTATTTGAAAGAAGGGTTATGGGTGGGGGAAGGAGAGAGAGAGACAGAGACAGAGAGAGAGAGAGAGAGAGAGAGAGAGAATCTTCCATCTACTGCTTTATTCCCCAGTGGCTGCAATGGCTAGGATTGTGATCCAAGGTTTAGAAGGGCTACATGCCTCTCTAGATTTGAGGATTATATCCACAATTTGCCACTCAATTCCTCTCTAGTCTAGTACACCTCTTTACTTCAGTTCTTAAGGTCCTCAACTTGAACATGCCTTGAAATCTGAGCTTCAGTCTCTAACTCTGTAGGCCTGGGGGCAGGGCCCAAGTATTTACATACCCAGCAAGCTTCCAGGTGATGCTGATTTCATTGCTTTGGTCCAGGGACTGCTTTTTGAGCATCCATACCTTTTAGTTTCCCTAAAATTGTGTCTGTCCCCCACGCTACACCACCCCCTTTTTTTTTGTTCAGTAAGCATCTGCTTTTAGGGTTATGCAGCTCTGATGTCTTCTCTTTTTAATACAGTTCTTCTGTACCCCATTTCTTTGAAAGATAGGAAAAGCTATTTCTATACCTCTCAGAACACTTTTTCTATACCTCTCAGAACACTTTTTCTTTTGTGTGTGAAATGACCAATTTTTAGGTAATGTCACCAAAGAGATAGTTTTTCCAGGGAACAAAAGAAACAGCTTTTTAATGGTACCTCCTATAACTTGACTTCCAATCGTGTATTGACCACTCTGTATTCTTTATAACACAAATGTGTTTTTATTTCAACTTCTCAACATTTTCTAATTCTTCTTACAAATGATTCCAAGCAACAAAGATTTCTAAGTTGCTTCTTGAATTGTCTAAAAATTTTAAAGGCATCCATGATTTGATTATGTAATGTTTTATCAAATTGAGGACCTCAATGATTATTTTGATAACATAAATTACAATTATTTTTAGTTTTGTCTGTCCTTCTTAAACACAGTTCAAATATATGAAAATAAAAGGAACCAAACAAAAAGGAAAGTTTCACCACATATCAGGTTAAAGACCTGCCAGACAAAGTAATATATGTTGGATATAAACTTAATTTAAGCATCCAGTAAGAATTTTATGTTGTTTGCTTTTTATTGTTACTTGCGTCTGTTTTTCTAAAAGTTTACTTCTTGCAAAACTTTAAGAATTTAAAAATCTTAAGCTGTCCAGTAGTTAAAATAAAGACTGTGTTCATTAATTGGACAGATTCATATTTGAGGACATAATTTTGCATGAATTTTTTCAAATTGCCTTTACCCCATTTAGCCTGCTATTCATTCCCACTAATCAATCAAATGTAACTAATCATTTGACCAATCTGTCATTAAAAAGTCCATTTCTTGGAGTTAATCTCCTTTATCCTTTAACTTCCTCCTCTTTCATTCTGTCCTCTTGGTCAGTCTTGAACTTCTCACCACAGAGCTCACAATCCATCCACATCCTACGTTAGGATTTTGAATGGTAAACCACAGCTAAGTCTAAAGTTTTCCAAATTCATTTTTTCTTCTTTCCTGGTGTGGGGAAGATTAAATTTTTACACTTTGAAACAAAAGTCTTAAAGTATTCTAAGATTAAAATTTTTTAAGTATCAAGTGTCTCATTTGATTCTGGCTTTGATTTAAATAATTTACATTCTATTTGTTAGATTTCTACATGGTCTCTTCAGCATCAAACCAAAATATGATTTCGTATTTTTGTGGTTTTTATAACTCCATACTTTGAGAGCCATCCAAAGTTTTAGAAACATTATAATGTATGTGGCTATTTTGACAATCAACATTCTTCTTATTGAATCAGTTCATATAACTGATCCTGTTCACTTTAAAATGCTAATTGAATAAATGCAATTTATCTACCAGCTCTGCAATTTAGGGCATCCTTGAGCAAATGGTTTAAAGAAAATTAAAATCTACCAGTGCATTACATTGGACGTGGACATTTTGGAAAATGTTATTCAGTTATACATATGGTTTGGGTGTGGCTTTGGAATGGGGTTTGATTGCTGATTCTCATGAAGTCAGTGACTCTGAGCAAGCCACTTATCAGAACATTGCTAAGATGTATAAAATGAAGACATGATGTTGGTCTAAACCTATTTCACTGAGTTGTTGTTCAGGATAAAATGAGGGGCCAGTGCTACAGCCTATGGGTTAAGCCTCAGTATGTGATGCTGGCATCCCATATGTCCCTGCTGCACCACTTCCTATCCAGCTCCCTGCTAATGTCCTGGAAAAGCAGTGGAAGATTGGTCCATGTACTTGGACCCCTGCTACCCGCGTGGGAGACCCAGAAGAAGCTCTTGGCTCTTAGCTTCTGCCTGGCCCACCCTGGTCATTGCAGCCATTTAGGGAATGAACCAGCAGATAGAAGATTGGTCTCTCTAGCTCTATGTTTTTCCTTCTCGTTCTCTGTAACTCTGTCATTCAAATAAATAATAAATATTTAAAAAACAAAAAATAAAATGATAGTGGGTATAAAAACCTTTTATAAATTAAGTATCATACAGAGAAGAGGCATTATATTACTTTCATTTATATGTCAGATATATTGATTAATTTTAAATGATTTCAGTTTATTCTTTTTGGGGATTTTGATTAAATATGCATTCTAACATCCCTCTCTGTGGAGGAGAGCTGCTGTTTTCTTTGATAATAAACGGAAATATGTAACAAATTGCATGAGCCTGAATTGTGAAAACAACTCATGATGATATTCCTGCTGCCAGTTCCAAAAGGATGTTTATCTTTGAATTTTAAGAGGTAAAATTATTTTGGCTTTTTTATCTTTAGAGCCATTCCATGTTTATCATTTCTTTTAAAGTTAATAAACATGTAGCCATAAAAATATACAATAAGGGATGGTGTTTTCCTAGATGCTATAAAAAATAAATGTAGGAGAAAGTTCTTTAATGTAAAAATTCCTAAGTGTTAACAGATCGTGAAAACCAGCAACAACTGTTGTGCTGAGGATCATGATCTACAAGCAGAGGGCAGATAATTCCACAGAGATGAAAAGGGTCCGTCTAGTGTTTGAGCTGTGGCCACATTTGACTTTCATGTCCTTTCGGGACACGACGCGCTTTGTGGGAGAAGAAAGTTAATGCAGCTGCCTTCCCTAATCAGTCAATGTGACCCAGCCCCTCAGGGAGGAAGGCAAAGGCAGCTACCCTCCAAGACCCACCAACCTCGAAGGCTGGTAAAGTCACCCTGTAAGTCTGTCCAGCCCATCAGGCCTAGAAATGTAATTTAGATGATTATCTCGGTGCCCATTAAACCTTGTGACCTATTGCAGTCTGTTTGAAGTCAGGCTGCTTACACTTGCTAATAGGAAAAAAAGAAGGATTAACTTGGAGGTCATGAAACCAAAGCACAGCCAAGAGGATGGCAAAAGAGCGGAGGAAACCCCTGCCCCTCTACAAGGAAGAGGAAGAGCCCTAAGAATCATAGGCTGGCCACAGAATTCACATCTTTATGGAAAAAGAATTTCTTTGGAATACAACCAAGACAGAATAGTTCACCCTCCACTTTTTCAGCATGTTTTGTCTAATTTTTAAGTATCATATTCTAGAAAGATGGGGAGTCCTGGAATTGTTGAAAGGGGTCACAGCATAAGATCTGTTTGCCAAACTTACTGAAAATAATAGCTGTATTGTCTGCATCCTTTAACAATTTGAAGTAGATGCCTTAATCTGTGTGGGATCTGCTGTGCAATTCAAATAGCTTTGTGTTGTTTTAATGTACTTACTAGAACCCATCAGTTTCAGTTACCCTTCAAAAGTCTATTGATTTTAAATCTGCAAGAGCCAAACTCGCTCTGGAGGCCTTACCTGGCTCAGCTTCTCTGTGTATGCGGAGCCTTCATTCCCGGCATGCATTCCAGACACCACAGCAGCAGGGGTAATTTCTTATTGGCCAGAGTTTCAATATGCTGAGGAAGCTGCTCAAATAAACCCTACTTACCAGCTCACCTCTTTACCCATTGAATATTTATACTTTCTCTTCCACTTAAAGAAAATCCAAAATGACTTTTTTACATTTGTTATTCTTAAAAAGTTAGTGACATCTTTGTAAAAGACATCTTTGCAAAAGTTGTCTTCCCCTTCCAATAGATCAAAATGCTGTATTTTCTTAAATATTTTACTTAATATGTGCTTTTATTAGCTAAAACATGTTCCTATATAATGTTTTAGAAATAACACTTATAAAGATAGACACTTTGAGGTGGCAAATTCTGCAAATGTCTCACATTTTCAGGAAAAGAGAAAAATCAAGCTTAGATTAAAAACCTTAACTTGGATTTAATTTTATAAATTCATAATGGCTCATAATTAAAAGTAAGACTACATTAAAATACAACAAAAATTTGTGTATATACTTATAAGATATTCTACTGAAGCAAGAGTAATAAATGTTTTTGAAATATCAATATAATTGATAAAAATTCAAACTGCATATACAAATGAATATGCATGTGAGGGTACATCAAACTTTTCATGGGAAAATGGAATTAAAAGATAAGTTTATTTTGACACACAAAAAATTGAAACCCCTGCATACAAGGGTTTTTTTAATTAAAATTCAAACAAAGGGATCTTTATGCCTCTGTATTTACTAATGTTGCCTACCAAGGAAGATTTTGTGTCATTATTAAGTGGTTTTTATGGTGTTGATTAAATAATTCCCAATTTACTCAATAAGTGTTAACCCTCCTTTACCAGGTAAGTTTAGATAAACCTCTGTACCAAAGCATCAGAATAACTCAAATGAATGTTTTTTATATATGCGTGTGTGTGTATACATATATATGTGTGTATATATATATATATATATATATATATATATCTCCCCACTCAGTGCACTGAGTTTATTTTTACTGATAACAGAAATAATACTTCAGGTTATCAAATGAAAAATGTAATGTCTAAAGTTAAAGGAAACTGTAAACTTAGTTTATGACCACTTATGTATCCAATTAGCTATTAATTTTTCCCTGATTACAAGTTGTCATATCTTTATTGGTAACATACAATTTTCCAAATTCTGCTATTATTCATATGAACACAAGCTTCGTTAAAGACAAGAATTGTAAAATACATAGAGCTGACATATTCATGGGCAACTTCAGTGTCTCCTGACTCTGCCTCCCAGTAGTTTTCCTGCGACTTGGAAATGTTATCAAAATAAAATACAACCTATTTGGACTTACTTTGCAAATCTTTTGAAATACAGTAAAACACCCCTGTGAATGTGTCTGAAAACCCCAAACATTTCCTTTTTCAAGCTTGTCCTAATATCCTGTGAATATATCCTGTGTATGAAGTGGGTAAAATGGTGTTTCTTACTGTTTTTAAATCTGTCAATGCAAAAGAATCAGAATGTCTCCATTCGTAAGTTAAAATGCATCCATTATAAAATCATTGAACTATTAAATCAATTTCAAATGAACAATCATATATTTTCGTGACCTTGAGATTTGGAATCAGAAAGTTTTGGGTTGAGTCATTTTCTCCTTTTAAAGTGTTTATTTATACCCTGCTCTGTAAAGAAAGGCTTTGAGCTGGCATAGAGTGAAAGCTGGATAAAAGAGATTGACAAAACAGAGCTGGAGGGCAGGAAAGGTAAAACAATTGGTCAAGGTCAAACTGCTCCTCACAGTCTCTGACAGATATCCCCAGGTGATGCCCTGTCCTCTCTGCACACTGAGGGAGGTAATGAGGTTGGGCTCAGAAAAGATTGCCTGCAAAGGCAGAAGTTAGCATCTCACAGATCATTTGCAGACATATATTTACAGTCTTACAGATCACGGGTGCTTTCCTGTAAAATTGTGGCTTAATTCACAATACTCAGCAGACTTTGAAAGCCAACTATGTTTTGCTTTGATCTCATAGCTTCATAAGCCCTGGTCAGACTGAAATACTCTTAATGTTTTTGCTTATTTGTTTTTTTCTCTATATCCAATTGGAACTATACTAGAGACTCCTATTCCTTTACTTTAAAATATCTAATGAATCTCATGGGAAGCGGTGATTGTAAAAAGCTACTTCCCTATAGAGAGATGTAGCGATGTAAACAAAATATTTTTTAAGAAATCTTTTATTTAATAAATATAAATTTCATAGGTATAGCTTTTGGAATATAGCGGTTATTTCCCCCATACCTGCCCTCCCACCCCCACTCCCACCCCATTCTTCATTAAGATTCAATTTTAAAAAGATTCATTTTAATTATCTTTATATACAGAAGATCAACTCTATACTTAGTGAAGATTTCAACAGTTTGCAGCCACACAGACACACAAAGTATAAAGTACTGTTTGAAGACAAGTTTTACCATTAATTTGCATAATACAACTCATTAAGGACAGAGGTCCCACATGGGAGCAAGTGCACAGTGACTCCTGTCATTGATTTAACAATTGACACTCTTGTTTATGATGTCAGTGATCACCCGAGGCTCTTGTCATGAGCTGTCAAGGGTATGGAAGCCTTTTGAGTCCACAAACTCTGACACTATTTAAACAGGGCCATAATCAAAGTGGAAGTTATCTCCTCCTTTCAGAGCAAGGTACCTCCTTCTCTGATGGCCCCTTTTTTCCACTGGGATCTCACTCACAGAGATCTTTCATGCAGACTACTTTTTGCCACAGTGCTTTGGTCTTCCATGCCTGAAATGCTCTCATGGGCTTTTTAGCCAGATCTGAATGCCTTAAGGGTTGATTCTGAGGCCAGAGTGTTGGTAAACAAAATATTTTAACAACAATGATGTATAGTCTTTCAGAATTTTGATTCATATGATTCTCCTTTTAAAACATAAGGAATACCTGACATAATGAATAGATAGGTGCGTAGGTAGATACATAGATAGATAGATGATAAATAGCTCAGTTTAAACCCTTGGATATTTTTAGAATTTTAATATTAATTTTAATATTACATGTCTCATTCTGCTAAGAATCAGCACCCAAATGCTATAGAACCTAAGAAAACCTGGAGTAAATACATACAATTAATTACTCAATTTAAGGACAGATGTAGCCATCACTGACTGTCAGGGTAAGAAGAATAATCTAAATTTGATATTTCATGGCTTACAAGTACTAGTGATGAATAGGTTCATTGGTTTTTTTTTGTTTTTATGTTTTTTTTTTTTTTGACAGCCAGAGTTAGACAGTGTGAGAGACAGACAGAGAGAAAGGAGGGAGTTGCACGGGTTTGGTGTCTTCCCTTATCTTTCAGCTCAATGACTTCCAGTTCTGCAGAGGTGCTTCTGACTTCTCATTAACAAAGTCATAGTGTTTCACATTTCAATTTTCATTTAATCTCACTTATCTACTCCTATGTTATAGATCTGGACATGAGGCACAGCGCAACTAAGTATCTCATTACACAGATAGTGGAACTAGGATTCGAATGCAGGAGGCTTGGTTCCAGTTTTATATTTTGTCAGTCTTCTACCCTAACTAAAAAGCATTCAGGTTATTATTGAAAAAAATTTTCTCTCTCAGGTTTCAATATTATTATTTCAAATAAGTTCCAAAATTGAAGGCAAATTATCTTTTTTTTTTAAAAAAAATAATAACAGATTGAGAGAGAGAGAGAGAGAGAGAGAGAGAGAGAGAGAGAGAGAGAGAGAATCCTATCTTGTTGGTCATTCTCCAAATGCCTCACAGCAGGGGTTGGGCCAGGCCACAGCCAGGAGCTAGGAGCCAGGAGCCAGGAATTCACACAAGGTCTTCTGTATGAGTGACAGAGACAGAACTACCTGAACCATCATCTATTACTGCTTCTCAGGGTGTGCATTCAGAGGAATTGGGAGCAGGGCTGGGACTGAAACCCAAGCACTCTTACGTGGAATGCCAATGTCCCAAGCAGCAGCTTAACCACTAGGCTAACCAGATTATCTTTAAAACAAAGGCCAACATAAATTAAGTAAACGTTGACTCAATCGCTGTCATATCTTGAAACTTCTGTTGACCCACTCTGTGAAAGCATGGTAGTGGTGGATGCTTGGACTAGGAATTAAGATGGTTAAGACTCTAGCATCAGCTTGCCTGGGTTTTACTGCCCAGCTCTGGCCCCTGACTTCAGCTTCTGATGCAGTCAGACCTTGAGAGGCAGCAATGATGCCTCTTGTGTTTGGGTCCTTATTGCCCTTGTAGGAGACTTGTATTGACTGGCCTGGCCACAGTCCCACCTGTTGTGGATATCTGGGGAGTAAACCAGTGGATGGGTGCTCTTAGTCTGTCCTTCTGTGTCTGTCTGCCTTTGTAATACATAGATAATTTTTTTTAAGTACAATAAAGGAAGGGTGAAGCTGACAACAGAGTGAGCCAACAAAGACAAGAGAAGCTCAGGGCAGCTCCCCATAGCAAATAGATCCATAGGCCAGACAGCTACTGCCCCAAGAGATGTGTTTCATATTCTTGCAGTGAAACGTGGCAGCAGGGGTCCAAGAAGCAGCAAATTGACTTGAGGTGAGTTGCGTCCTACATTGGACAGTCTGGAATGAATGACATTTGCTGACTTGGTAGAACAGGCAGGTGAGAATTACTTAAAGAATTAGTCCAATTCTAGCAGGACCTGGCCCTAGAGTAGGACTAGAGAAATAATAGGAGAGTTTCACATGAAAAAAACAACAAAAACAAAAACCCACTAGCCCTGGAAAAAATGGAAGCTTCACAGTTAGTTATAAATAAAACCACTTACATAAATAAAATAAAAATCAGGCCTCCTAAATAGCATGGAAAAAGAGGGGAATTTTTCTAAATATGTCTTGGAACCACTACAATCATAAAAGCCATCATTATCTCTTTCTCACTGTTTCCTTTGGTTTTGTTTTCTAATTTTTAAAAAGTGTTTTACAGGAAATCAATAGCTTTTACAGTATTACATTTGGGATATTAAAAAATTACAGTTGGAATATTACATTTAATTTTGGTTTGCTCATTACTAAACATGTATATAATGGACGAGTTCAGAGAAAAGCAAGGAAAAACATTAACAGAATGAAAGGACTGATTTATTAGTGAGGATGAAAGGAATGAGATTTGTCCAAAAGGAGAGAAGATCATGACAACAGCTCACAAACATCTGAAAGGTGCAAACTCTTTTTTTTTTAATCTTTATAACAGCAAGTATATCTTGTCACAATGATTTGTTTTAGAAAGAATGTCACTACTTGATGTGTTTATGGAGACAATGGAAAGAACCAATGTAAGGAACCTTATTGGACACTTCTTTGGTTCAGTTTGAAAGGACTAGAGAAATTTGAAGTAAAATATTGATTATTTATATTATTTCTATCACAGAGATTTCTTCAACCCTTGGAAAGGGAGTATCTATGATAATGGTGACTAGAACCTTTGCAAAGAATAGAAGGATTGATAGCTTTATGATAAACCTGCCATGTTTGACTTATATCTACTTAATTTTGCTACCCCAGAAGTAAGAGTACTGTGGCAAAAGATGGTTATTTAGAAGCAAAGAATGGCAGCTGCTTATATTTTTGTATTTTGGTTTCCTTGTTGGCTTCTATCCATTCTTTGGCAGGAAACATACCACGGAGGCTTAAATATATCGAGATTAAATTATTTTCTAGCAACGATCCCTTTATTAGTATGGCTTTCTAGTGAGAAGGGTGCAAGTTCCTTTCTTGGATCTGTCAGTTGCCTTTTAGAATGGGAATAATAACAACTCAGTTCCTTCTCTATGAGGATTAAATGTTGCATGTGTGTCAAATTGACCAGCACATAGCAGCTGTTTAGTTCATATTAACTCTCACTGGTTCCCCACCCCTACCCTCTGTCCATTCCATTCAATTCTATACAAGTCCCTGGTGGTGTGAAGTTATTATACTTACCTAGAGAAGCAAAAAAAAATTGCAAAAACATTTTTAAAAGATTTTAAATTTTGTATAAGCCAAACAAAACATATATATAGACTATACACATGGAAATTTCATAAAGTTAGTAGAAAATGGAATAAAAATAAATTTATTTTCTTTCATAAAATTTTTAAAATTGATGTCTAGGTTGTTTTTTTTTTTTCATAAAATCCATTATCCATGACCTTTTTGAAGACTCCTCAAAGTTATCTTAAATGATTCTTTCTATCAAGAGTATTGGAAAACTCAGAAAGAAAGTACAGACACTGAATACAATGTCTAAATGTTTAAAGACAAACAAACACAGAACAGTACAGTTGGGCAGCTCCTTCCAAAGAATAGTGATGAGGAAGTGCTGCACTGCTGCTTGGCAGTTGTCCTCTCTAAGGGGCAGCTGGCCAGTGCTCCAGCTACTGCAATGCAATGACAAGATGTTTTTGTACTATTAACCTGTGCGTCTTTCCTCCTTTTTCTCGCCACCCCTGTTTGCCTTGCACACAGGGAGCATCTAGTATTTTCTGTTCTGTCATAGAACGTGAAGTTGTCATACAATGCAAGTAAGAAAATAAAATCTAGAGTGGGTGTGTAGTGGCTTGGGATGCCCATATGTAGGTACCTGGGGTTGAGTCTCAGCTCTGCTCCAGGTTCCAGCCTCCTGCTTTGTGTACCCTGAGAGGCACAGATGATAGCTCAAATGGCTTTATTACTGGGATCCCTTCCACCCATATGGGAAATCCTGATGGAGTTCCCAGCTCCTGCCTTAGCCTGCCTCTGCTCTGACTGTTGTAGGCATTTGGGAAGTGAACCTGTGGTTGGGATCATTCTCTGTCTTCTCTCCCTCTCTCTCAAGTTTCTAGAAACTAATCTGTTACCATGAGCACTAAGATATTTCAGTTTTCTGGATTGCTGAACAGAAGGAGAAAGTAGCAAGGGAGAAAGAGAGCTGAGTGTGCTGGGACATGTCCCTGAGAAGCACCCTTGAAATCCAGAGCCTCTGTCAGCAGAGGCACAAAGAGTTTGGGAGCGCAGAGAAGCCCTCGCCTTCACTCTTCTGAATCCAGCTCTGTAGGTAGGCAAGTTGAGCCAGCAACTGGTGAAAGCAGGAGAAATGACACCATGGAATACCAGAGAATTGGCATCCCAGACAACCCCATCAAGCGTCCTATGGCCCCATCACTAAATGTGAAAGCATCTAGAAGTTTCCTGTCCTCTGACTTCCAGAAGGAATCTGGGTTTAACTAGAAATTAAATTTCTTTTCATAGAATGTTATATTTTTACACATCAAGTTTGTGGTTTGTGAAACCTGCACCCTACCATATTACTCAAGTCTTGTTCTTGTTGTTACTGTATGGGCAGTAACTTCACGCTGTAACGTGGGAGTAGAGGGAGATTGAAAGACTGCATGATCAGAAAGTTGTGCTTCAAGAACATTTGAATCTGAGTCTTAAATGTGGTGAAAGAATCGGTATTCAGACAGGTGGGCAGGGCTGTCAAGATGCTGAAGCCTGCACATAAGCAGTGGACAGGAGCACTTTGCAAAGGAAACATGACAGAGGATTTGAGCTTCAGTGATGAAGGGTGAATGGTGCCCTCAACAAACATTCAGAGAAACAAGAAGGGCTGGCTTTGTGGATAAGGTGAATATGTTCACTGGACAAATTTAGTTTTTGAGGGACAATTGTGTGCTATGTATAGAAAAGCTATCATGCAACTAATTGAAATCTGAAGAGAACGGCTGAGACTGGGGCTGTGGATGTGGGTGGCATTGGTACAAAAGTAATAATCCAGTTAGTGAAGATAGATGAACTATCCAAGGAGAGAGTGGAAAAATGCTTCCAGGGAGAGGAGACTGGGAGAGCCCTGTAGTTTTGGGGTGAGAATGAGCATGTAACAGAAAACAAAGATACAGGAGAAGAAAACCAAGCAGGACTGTGCCTTGGAAGCCCAGTGTGCACGATGTTTCAGAAAGGAGTGGAGTCAAGCACTAAAGAGAAGCAGTGGCTGGGGAAGAGGGTGGGGAAGAGCTGACCCACTGGCCCAGTCCGACAGGAGTAGAGACTGAGGGATGAACCATTTCCTGGGAACCTGAGGGCAGAAGCCAGATTGCAAGGTGAAGAAAGAAGGGGGAGTAAGGCTGTGGGTGTTAATAGCTGTAGATATACCCATGTATGCTCTTTGTAAGAAGTTTGGCAGTGAATGAAGTAGAGAATGATGGTTGGAGTAAAATGAAGCCAAGTTCATCAGGAAGCATCCAACTTACTGTTGACCTACGTGTTCTAATGTGTATGTATAATAAATTTGGAGGATGGGCAGGATTATTATCTGAAGATACTATCATAATGCTGTCCGGAGTGGAATGTTTCTGGTACCTTCTTCCAAGCAGCACCAGGGTAGTTTTTTTTGTGTCTGTGTGTGTGTGTGTGTGTTTTAATGTGTTTGTACCTTTAAGGCATTAATTATGAAAGTAATTGTGTCTCTCCTCCTTTCTCTCAATGAATGAACTTTTAAAAATAAAATAAAATGAATAACTCATCTCTTAGTGACTCTTCAAACAGGGACCTTTCCTAACATTTAATTATCTCTAAACTAACTTGATTTGTTTTCACACAAAAAGATTATATGCTGTGATTATTTAAAATCACTTTCAAGAAATACCCAGCAATAAGGAATCTGTTGCACTTGGGCAAATTGCATACAGGTGTGTGATAATTTTTAAACTGATTCACTGTACTTTCTTAGGAGAGATCATCATACTCCAGGAGAAACACATTTTCAGCAGGTGCCTGTTTTATATATTGTTTAAGAGTGAGTGGCTTTCTCAGCTTGCTCAATGTAGTGCTGTGTTCTTCAAGTAAACCTGAAGATTTAGGAGCAGTTTGCTCATCATCTAAGAGAAAAAAGTTATTCCATGCAGAGGGAACAATGTACAAAGTTTCCAGTTGCTAAAATTTTGAAATCTTTATACATTGGTTAATAAAGTGCCACTGTCCTCTGCAAAACCAAATTATATTGGAATCTATTTCCTTGGATGGAATTCAAGATATTTGTTTGAAGTCTACTTTTCACAAAATATTATTTGACCTACATACAAATACATTATTCATTTTAAGGGTAATCATAATGAAAATTTGTCATATCTGAGACACCACCATAAAAACTGCTCTCCAATTTCATCTGTAAGGGATGTTAATTCTTACCCAAAATTCCAGCTTGGGTAATATTAAAGTTTGCAAGTACTGTTGATAGCCCAAATAGATTTGTACTGTTTTAATAAATCTCAGTAAAATTGCTAAGCCTTATATCCTCCATAAACATGAGAAAGGCTATATTACTAGATCCATCTTACAAATGAGGGAGGTAAAACACAGAGCTGTTGAATCTCTCTCCAGAGGTCACACATCTAGCTTAAGGCAAGGCTGAATATTATTGTCAGTAAACTCTAAATAAAATAATATTAGATACACATTGAGCATATTCAAGTCTCACAACTCTTAATATGATTTTGAACCAGATATTCCTGGAAAAGCTGCTATTTGGAAATTCAAAAGCCACATATATTCCAACATAAACATGGGAGCTGTTTGGGATGCTGTTCATGTCTCAACCAGCTGTGTCACACATGCGTACTTTCCCTTGCAGACTCTTGTGCCATGGACTGATCCAAAAAATTAAATCTTTCTATTATTTTAAACAATGAGAAGCAACAAAACCACTACAAAAGATACAGTAAAATTAGACTATGTTGACCGACCTCCATTAAACACTCAAATGGGAGAGTTTTTTTTTTTTTTTTGGTTTGTTTGTTTTAATGATGTTACATTTCCTGAAACAAAAATTCATAAGAATATGAGGGGGGTTCAAAAAAGTTCATGGAAAATGGAATTAAAAGATAATGAGCATTTTCCATGAACACTTGAAGCCCGCTTATAATGCCAAAAAGTTTAGGTTGACCATGTTAAAGTAAGGCTTACTTCATTAAAATCATACCAGCTCTTAGGAAATTTAAAAGAACCCAGTGAATACAGACTGTATCTAGTAATAATAAGAGTGAAGTTGCAGTTTGGTGACCAATCTTCTTTCCTTCCCTGCCTCCCCCATTCTCCTGCCTGCCTTTCTCTTTATCTTCTCCCTCCTATCTCCTTTACTTTCCTCCTCTGGTGATTTGTTTTGTGGCTACTGCCATTATGTTTCTAAGGCTGAGATCCCTCCCCACCTTTTTTTTTAAATTTATTTATTTGCAAGGCATTGAGAGAGAGAGACAGAAAGACAGAGAGAATATTTCATCCACTGGTTCACTCCCCAAATAACCACAATGGCCAGGGCTGCTAGGAACCTGGAACTCCATTCACATTTCCCACCTTTGTAACAGTGGCCCAAGTTCTTGGGTCATCTTCTGCCTACTTTCTGGGAGCGTTAGCAGGGAGTTTGATCAGAGGTGGAGCAGCTGGGACTCGAACCAGTACCGCTAGGAGGTGTCAGCTTTGCAGGTGGCAGCTTCATCTGCTGTGCCTTAATAACATTCCTTGGCACCTGTTGGCTTCTGTTTCAACTGAAGTTCAGTATAACTGGAAAGAACTCCCCACAGAGGACCACCCAGGGGTGGGCTTGTAAATGCTAGGGTGAGGCTGCCAGCCTTGGGTGTAAAGTCCAGCTCCCTCCATGCTGTTGGTATTACCTTGGGTAAGTTAGTTTGCCTCATCTCCAAGACAAGGATAGCAGCACCTGTGTCACTGTATTACTACGAGTATTGGAGTATTGATCACACAGTGTATGTAGCCTGAGGGCCTTTGTGCCCTGGTCCAAGGAAGGTGGTTGCCATTTACTAGTTTCCTCCTTTGTTCTTACTCCCTTTTATGCTGGCATTTTTTTTCCTTCAGAGAATTATTCCTTTTTATTATCCTAAGGTCCACCTTTTGTCCTTTCAAAGAAAAAAAATTCAATTAGCTTTCTACAAAGCCTTACAAAAATGCAATAATCTGCCAAGAAATTGTAATTATAAATAGCTGGATAATCCGTAGTAATTATGTGCCATGGAACCCACAAGCTTCTCCCCGCTTGCCAAGTGCTTATTTACACTTTCTGGGCCTAGAACTTGTTTGGCTTAATAGTGAACCAATCAATTCTTTCTCTTAAGATTTCTAGCATTTCCTGTTTCCATGCAGCTTAGAAAGTCTTCCTCTTTTATCAGTTGTCAGCAAAAAGTAAAGTGGCACGTGGTTATGAAAAATTTTAGATTTAATAATAGTTGCTTGAACATCTTTAAAACTTTTGAAAGCTAGAGTTGGTGACAGTTGTCAACTCAGAGGTATTTATTTAATATTAACTTGGACACAGATTTGAGTGCACAATGCACACCCTGGGAGGCAGCAGGTGAGCTCAAGTACTTGGCTCCCTGCCCCCACATGGCAGACCTGGTTGGAGTTCCTGGATCCTAGCTTCAGCCTGGTCCAGCTTCAGTTGTTGAGGGCATCTGAGGAGTGAACCAGTGGATGGAAGATATCTCTGTCTGCTTCTCAAATAAATTAATTAATTTATAAAAGAACTCGCCTTTCAAGTCTTTCTGAGGGAAACCAGGGATTTCTTTCTCCATGGTCCATCATAGACCTGCCAGATAAAGCAACAGAGAAAGCAACAGTGTTGGTGAATAAGAGCTCAGCAAACTGCCTGAGCAAGTTTTTAAATTATATCAAGTAGGGGTTAAATGTAAAGAGAACATAATTGACATTAGTTTTCCAGATATTCCAGTTTTCAGAATTTCAATTTTGCTTTCAAGCTGGTTAACAGCATATATTTAGAAAAAGGCACAAAAATGATGAAATTTGGGCAACTGAGGAAGCTCTTATCTGTTGATTAAAGCTTCATGCAACTCACTTGGGGGAGACCAATTGCCTTCCATGCTTTCTTAAAAAGATTTGCTTTGTGTAACTCTTTTCTTCTAAGAGGAAGGAAGTAGAGCCCTAGTTACATCATTTGTTGCATATGAAAGTTTGGATTTAGTCATTTTTTCTAGTATTTAAGTGAATATTCAAGGAATGATATTTCTATTATTTATTTTTATGGTAAGAAGAATGTTTTCAGCCTACTGAAAAAACAGAGCGGGCCTACATTCCTGTGAACAGTTAAAATGTAAATGTAGTGGAGATTCTGGTCCAGTGTCAGATAAATGTGAAATAAGTAATATTGGGCCGGCGCCGCGGCTCACTAGGCTAATCCACCTGCAGTGCTGGTACTCTGGGTTCTAGTCCTGGTGGGGGCGCCAGTTCTGTCCCGGTTGCTCCTCTTCCAGTCCAGCTCTCTGCTGTGGCCCGGGAAGGCAGTGGAGGATGGCCCAAATGCTTGGGCCCTGCACCTTTGTGGGAGACCAGGAAAAAGCACCTGGCTCTTGGCTTCGGATCGGTGCAGTGCACAGGCTGTAGCAGCCATCTGAGGGGTGAACCAAAGGAAGGAAGACCTTTCTCTCTGTCTCTCTCTCTCACTGTCCACTCTGCCTGTCAAAAAAAAAATAAAGAAGTGATATTATTACTTTCATATAATCCTAAAGCTGGTGTTCATTATTTTGGGTTTTCTACACCCATTGAAAGTCATACAGTGCTTAACCTCTATTGTTTAACTTTTAAGCAGAGTCATATTTCCTCTTAATAAGTGTTACATTCTATTTCAGACATAAAACCAGTGGGTGGGTTTTCCATTTCTTCCAACTTTAAGAATATTAAAAATAATCGCAACTGTTTTCTACATTATACTGAGTACACATAACAATCCTCTTAATCAAAAACCTGGCAAAGAAATGAGAGGAGTACTTTTAGAGGGTGAACAGAAAATCATTGCAAAATAGATACAGAAGTGCATTCAGTTCACATTAGTGGTCAATTAAGGGAATCAGAATAAATTGGTTATATTTGCCCTAAGAAACAGTTTAGTTTCTTTAATAACAAAGTGAATCTTGTTAAACCTAGAGAGGGAACAGTATTGAATGTTTAATGAAATATACAGTGGAGAGCATAGAAAAGTCATTATTGTTCTGCCTGAAATTGCTTAATGCCTATCGTTCAATGTGGAGGGAAATATGTGCAAGGATTCCTTTATGAATGGATGTCACTCTATTCTGTGATTAAAGCGCACACTATCTTGCAGCAGAACCTTTCAGAAACATATGCTGCCCATCATAAATGATGGCCAATGGGAGCT
This sequence comes from Sylvilagus floridanus, assembly GCA_949820135.1. Taxonomy (NCBI): domain Eukaryota; kingdom Metazoa; phylum Chordata; class Mammalia; order Lagomorpha; family Leporidae; genus Sylvilagus; species Sylvilagus floridanus. The sequence goes on along the minus strand of OX463236.1, from coordinate 26,349,987 downwards.
GTGTGAGTACAACAGGCACAATTGATCACCACCCTTGAGATGCAAAGCAGGATAAAAATTCTCTGTATCAACAGCCACATGTAGAATAGTACATGTCTCTGGAAGTTTTTAAGTCTTTGCTAGACCAAGATTTTTAATGTTTGCATGACTCAAACATCAGCCAATGATGTGTATCTCCAGAGGGATGGCATAAGGTATAAAAACATTCTATTCCTTTATTCTTTAGTGAGTAGATATACACATTTCATAAATGATAGTGAAATAGCATAGGAAAATGTTCACTACAGGATTATTTTAAAATACTAATTTTTTACTTCTAACAAGCTTAGGTTTTAAATCTAAAATCCTTGTTAAGTCACAGGAGATTAAATTAATAGACAACATAAAAAGCTTGATACCTGTAATGACACAGAGTCAAACAAATTGTGTTATAAACAAAAATGAAGAATACAGTTTTAAGGTATAGAATCGATTTCCAAGAGGTAGTGGAGGTTTGGGTGGCACTTGGGTAGAGGATTACATACAACCTGACTTCTTCCTTCTTTTCATTCCCCATCTTTACATTTGTGGTACAAAACTCATAAAGCAACTGCATTTGGTGAATAGGGGTTCTTTTGAATGAATTGCCACTGGTGACATGTGTGCAATTATCACAGCCTTCAAATGAATTGTTTGATCCCAGCATGCTGCTGATAGCTGAGATTCTGTGCTTGAACAATCCAGAAATCCCATTCTAGTGAGAAGAAAGGAAGAAATACTCCACTAAAATAGCACTGGGCAGTAGTAATATGACATAGCGCATTTCATGTGCTTCTCAAACAACTAACGGGTCACGCTGGCTGATGCATTAAAGTGTTGAGACTCAAATCCAACAAACTGGATACAGCACTAAAAGTTATGGAATAAATATTTTACCATTGGTCAGTCTTCCACAGAATCATTAAGAAAACAAACCAAGAAGAAAGACATTTAATTTAAATTTAGTTCTCTGGCTAAAACATTATTCCATTTTCAAAATCTTACCTAGTGTGTTTTTGGATGGACAAGGAAACAAATTTGTTAAGTATTCAAATTTTTGTTCCTTCTTTTTCTTTCTTTTTTAAAGATTTAATTATTTATTTGAAAGTCAGAGTTACAGAAAGAGAAAGAAGAGGGAATGGAGGAAGGGAGGGAGGGAGGAAGGTGGAGAGAGAGAGAGAGAGAGAGAGAGAGAGAGAGAGAGAGAGAGAGAGACTGATTCTATTTACTGGTTCACTCCCCAAATTGCTGCAACGGCCAGAGCTGGGTTAGTCTGAAGCCAGGAGCCAAGAGCTTCTTTCCGAATCTCCCATGTGGGTACAGGGGCCCAAGAACTTGCTTCATCTTCCACTGCTTTCCCAGGCACATTAGCAGGGAGCTGGATGGGAAGTGGAGCAGCCAGTACTTGAACCAGAATCATATGAGATGCCACAATGCCAGCCCCTGTTCCTTCTCTTTTCTTGATAAAATGCACTTCAAATATTTTCCTCAATACCTCAAATTACCTAAGCATACTATGCAAGAGGATTCATAGTAAGTTTATTTTTCATAAATTTAAAAGTTCATAAAATGATATTTGAATGTTGTAGGTGAGACACTGGCACTAATCTTTTGTTTGGTTATTATAAAAGAGTCCTATGGCTCTATTTGGAATTCTTGATATTGTATGCCTCCACCAAAATGCTGTCCCTGGGTGATATGATGTCTTGATTCCCTGGAGCCTGGTTAATACCAGCATAACAGAATTCTTAGAAAATTTTCAAAACATAGGATATTATGGATAATTCTATAAAAGTTAACAAAATCAAATATCAAATGTTTAGGGGCTTTGAAATTTATTGAAGAAACAAAATTGTTAGGGAGGCCCTAAGCAATGGAAGAAATATGTATCATGAAAAAATTCTAAAATATTTTTATCTGAAAATCATTTTATTTTTAAAAGTCTAGTGACATTGGGTCATTCAAGCCATCAATTACTGGATTTCTGACCAAATGCATCAAGGTGGTTAAGTTTGTCTTGTTTTTTTTTAAATGAAGAAAGAAATTCTTGACCAGTCCTCTGGTCAAAATCAAGAATATTTGTCTAACATATATCCTGGTGTTCTGGGTTATTTTGTTTCAAAGTATTCTACCTATGAGAGTGGTCTCTGTTGTGTCTTGGCTCACTGTAGCCACGGCTGTAATCTGATCCAGCCTAGGCCTGCCCCCAAGCACACCTAGCCAGCTCTGGAACACATTAACTCATTCTCTGTATTCTAGGTACAACTTTCCAGGCACTTGGAAATAGTGATCAGCAAAGCATGTATATTTCTCCTGTTCTTGTGGAGCTTACAATAACATGGCAATTTAGACATTAAGCAAACATCCAAATAAATAATGCAGTAATTGCAGATTATGCTAAATGTTTTAAGGGACACAAACAGGCTGCTAAGATGGACAATGAGAGGGAGCACTATAGGTAGGTAGGATTGTGGGAGAACATCTCATGATCAAAGGCATAGTTCAAATAAGAAGAAATCTATTTTTTTTTTGACAGGCAGAGTGGACAGTGAGAGAGAGAGACAGAGAGAAAGGTCTTCCTCTGCCGTTGGTTCACCCTCCAAAGAAATCCATTTTGAGAAGAGCTAGGGCAGAGGCACCAAGATGGCAGAATAAGGAGGGAGCTTATTGCTTTAGTCCAGGGGAAAATAGTTTAAAAAATATGGAGAGACTGCAATATCAGGGAAGAGTTAGGGAGAAAATGGCAGAGGAAATGCCATGCAAATTGGACACTATGGATCTATGTGGAGAGTGTGAACACACACAATTCAGGACCCCAGCAGCCAAGAGCCTCAGCACCAGCTTTGGAGAATGAGGTGATACCAGACTGCAGCAGTCCAAGCCAATGATGATAAAACTGTGGCAAGAACCTGGTGTGAGTCTGGCTTGGAGCCTTGTAGGGGACAGTATACCTGCCAGCCTAGAGGAGAAAAAGGGAGCACATTTCTTTCTCTCTGACCACCTGATACTGGTTTCCTCTAACTAGCTGAGTAAGGGCGGGTGCCATTTTGGACATACATAACAGCTGTGCTGGCTTGTGTCCATGCTCCCAGCAACCAGTCATGGGGAGACACCTGAGTCTGGCTGGGAGAATTGACAAGGGGGTGGGTGCTCATGACTGTAGAAGATGTGTGCGCTGGGACTATGAAAACACCAGCTGTATATGAGGGCATAGGGTGTGGTTGGATCTTTGGGCAGTCACTGTGGGTGGCTCCACATGTTTTGGGTTCCCTGATTCCCTGGCAAGGGTCATTGCTGCAGGATATTTGCTCACACTGTGGACTGCATGGATCCTTTATGTGGTCCTCATGACAGTGCAGGTGACTATTGTACCCTCTGATGCTAGTGCCCAGGCATTAGTCTCCTTGGAGGAGAGGGGGTGAGTATGGGACTATATCAACAGAACAGAACAAACTTCTCTTCTGATAAAAAACAAAATTACCATGCCCAATTTGGGAGTCATCTTGGACAATCATTTCACATTGAAGCACTGAACAGAGCTTCCTGGCCACACCCAGGACATACCTCCAGGTATTCACTGAAAGAGCAGACACTCCACTAATCCACAGAGGAACAGTCCAAAGATGAAAGCCATCACAAGGGAAAAAAATAAACCAGCAAGTATCTCCACAAATGCCTTAAAATAAATGTAGCAATTCAAGAAACAAGCATAAGGAAGACAACATGATGCCCCCAAAGAATACAACAACACTTCAATACTAGAATGTGAAAATGAAGATATTGAAGAAATTCCAGAAATGGAATTAAAAAAATTGATTGTAGGATTACTTAGAAGTAATTAGAAGCAAATCCACAAACTAAAGAAATCCATACATGATATGAAAGAAATTTTTTTCATAAATTTGACATTTTAAAGAGAAATCAAAACTAAATATTGGAAATTAAGAATTCAGTAGAACAAATAAAAATGTGATGGAAAACTTTAAAAATAGAATTAATAAGACAGAAGAAACAATATTTGAGTTAGAAGACAAATCGCAGAAAATTTTATAGTCAGACCAAAAAAAAAAAGAAATTAGAAAACTAAAAAAAAAGTGTTGGAGTTCTAAGGGATACTATCAAACCACTCAGCATATGGGTCTTAGGAATTCCTGAAGGTGTGGAAAGAGAGAATGGATTAGAAGGCCTTTTTAGTGAAACAGTTACAGAAAACTTCCCAAATTTGGAGAAAGAAAGGGAAGTTAAAGTACAAGAAGCACACAGAACTCCTAATAGACATGACCAGGGAAGATCCACATGACACATGTTAGTCAAACTCTCCACAGTAAAACATAAAAAAAAGATTCTAAAATGGGCATGAGAGGAATACCAGATTACTTTCAGAGGATCTGCGATTAGACTCACAGCAGACTTCTCATCAGAAACCCTGCAGGCTAGAAGAGAATGGAGAGATATATTTCAAGCCTTAAGAGAAAAAGCTGTCAACCCAGAATACTGTATCCTGCAAAGCTCTCATTTATGAATGAAGGTGAAATAAATATCTTCCACAACAAATAGAAATTGAAAGAATTTGTCACCATTTGTCCAGCCTTATAAAAGATGCTTAAGGTTGTGCTACACACAGAAGCACAGAAATATGTTCATCACTATGAAAGAAGATGAGGACCGACAATCTCCCAGAAAAGGTACAGAGGAAGTCCAAAGGAAACAATAGGAATATTGATGGAAAAATGGCAAAGCCAAGTCATTACTTATCAATAGTCACCTTGAATATAAATGGCCTCAACTCCCGAGTTTAAAGATACAGACTGGCTGAATGGAAAAGGAAAAATAAAACCCATTTATTTGCTGCCAATAAGAAACACATCTCAACAACAAAGATACATGTAGACTGAAAGTGAATGGATGGAAAAAGATATTCCATGCTAACAGAAACCAAAAGAAAGCTGGTATAGCCATCCTAATAACAGACAAAATAGACTTTAACACAAAAACTGTTAAAAAAGACAAAGAAGGACACTGTGCAATGACTAAGGGATCAATTCAACAAGAAAAGATGTGACTATAATAAATGTATACACACCTAATTACAGGGCACTCAGTTCTTTAAAAGAAATGTTAATGAATCTAAAGGGAGACATAGACTCCCATAGAATAGTAGTGGGGAACTTCAATACCCTACTTTCAGCAATGGAAAGATCAACCAGACAGAAAATCAGCAAGGAAACAACAGATAATCAAATCAATAGACCAAATGGACCTAATGAGTATCTACAGAAGTTCGCATCCTACAATTGCAGAATACACATTCTTCTCACCAGTGCATGGATCTTTCTCTAGGATAGACCACAGGCCAGGCCATAAAGCAAGGCTTAGGATATTCAAAGGAATTGAAATCATGCTGTGCATCTTCTCAGATCACAATGGAATGAAGCTGGAGATCAAGAACTCAAGAATCTCTAGATCATATGCACACACATGAAGACTGAACAGCATGCTCCTGAATGAACTGTGAGTCATAGCAGAAATCAGAAGAGAAACCAAGAAATTGTTGAGGAACAGGTTTTTTTTTCATACTTATTATAGAGTTCATCTTCTGTGTAAAAATTAATTAAAATATATCTTAGTAAAAATAAAAATGGGAATTGGAGAGGGAGGAGGAAAAAGGGTGTGAGTGGGGGTGGGAGGGTAGGTATGGTGGAAAAGAATCACTATCACTGTGTTCCTAAAGTTGTATTTGTGAAATGCATGAAGTTTGTCTTAAACCTTAAATAAAAGGTTTCTGGGGGAAAAAGAATTAAGTAAAAACAACATAGAGGAAAAAAGAAAGAAAGCAAGGCTAGGGCGAGGAAATTCTAGACATATGAAACTGTTCCAAGGTCGATGGCAAGAAAGAGCTTAACGCTCTTTAAGAAAAACTGAAACATCAGTATGGGGAGCATGATCAAACAAGGAAAGTGATGCATGAAGAGAATGAACAGGTAGGGAGGGGTCCTATCATGCACACATCACAGACCACGGCAGGAAGATGGTAGTTTATGATCATTGCACCAGAAGATCTTTCAGCCTCATCATATCCAAAATTAAACCTGTGATCTTGTCTGTATCCATCAAGTCAGTCAAGAGCGTGAAGCACTCTGAGTCTTTTCATGAGAGTTAATTTAATGGAGAGACTTGCTTACCCAGGTGAGAGAGGAGCTGAACCATACAACACGATAGCGAGGCAATCTACCATTACAAAGTCTCTACTGCCCTGGAGGGACAAAGCAGCAAGCTGGCGTAGGCTCTGATGTCTTCTTACCCTATTTATAATGTTAACCTAAAGTCTAAAAACAAAGACTTTATTATTGTATTTGACAGACTGAATAACCTGACTCTATATACTTCTTGATAGGATACAATGAGGAAGTACAGAGTGCCATTCAACTAAATGCAATGCTTAGATATTGGTTGGATTGTAATTCAAACAAACCAATGATTAAATAACATGTATAAACAATAAAAGGGATTTGAACATTTGATATTTACTGAGGTTAAGGAATTATTAGTTTTTCTAAATTGGATAATAGTATTTTCATTATATTAAAATTGCATATCTTGTATGGGGGTGGATTTTGCTGTACCAGTTAAGATGCTCCTTACAATGTCTGCATTCCACATTAGGATTGCATGAGTTGGAGACCAAACGTGACTCCTGATTCCAGGTTCCTGCTAACGTAGACCCTTGTAGGCAGCAGTGACTGCTCAAATGGCTGGTCCCTGACACCCATTTTAGAGACCTGGATTGCATTTCTGGCCTTGTCCGGTTCTGGCTTTTGTAGGTATTTGGGAAGTAAACTAGAAGATTGAAGGTCTCCCTCTCCTTCTCCCTCTCTCTCTCTCTCTCTGCATTTAAATTACATAAAATAAATTCATTTTTAAAAATTTGAAATGCAGCCGGTGCCACAGCTCAAAAGGCTAATCCTCTGCTTTGCAGCGCTGGCACACTGGGTTCTATCCTGGTCAGAGCACCAGATTCTGTCCCGGTTGCCCCTCTTCCAGTCCAGCTCTTTGCTGTGGCCCAAGAGTGCAGAGGAGGATGGCCCAAGTGCTTGGGCCCTGCACCCCATGGGAGACCAGGAGAAGCACCTGGCTCCTGCCATCGGATCAGCATGGTGCGCTAGCCGCGTTGGCCATTGGAGGGTGAACCAATGGCAAAGGAAGACCTTTCTCTCTGTCTCTCTCTCTCTGTCTCACTGTCCACTCTGCCTATCAAAAAAAAATTCGAAATGCTTGTCTTTTAGAAATACTTGTTGGAGTAGTTATGGATTAAATAACATGACATCTGGAAATAGCTTTCAAATAATCCAGTGAGATTAATTCAGGGGGTAGGAATAAAGATAAAATTAGATTGGCACTGTGTTGATCATTGTTGGGTTGGACATTCAACATACAGTTAAACTATGTTTGTTTTGTTTGAACTTTTCTACAAGTAAAATATTAAAATTAGATAAATTTGTGGGATTGAACGCTACTTCCTAGAAAGAGTTTGTGAGGACAAAAGATAGGAGACCCTAAAACTAAGCCAGGCACTGTGGTACAGCAGGTTAAGCTGCTGCTTGGAATGATCATATCCATATTGAAGTGATGGTTCATGTCCTGACTACTCCATTTCCAATCCAATGTCTGCATCCCATTTGGAAGATGCGAATGAAGTTCTGGGATCATGGCTTTGGCCTGACCCAGCACAGCTCTTGTGGGCATAAGTGGAATGACCCAGCAGATGAAAGATATCTCTCTTCCCTAACCCCACAGTCATTCATGTACATTAAAATAATAAATATATAACATTTAAAAATAGGTCTTTTGAAATTAAGCATTGACCCTAACTTCTAGAAGTAGAGAAAGAGAGAGAGCAGAAAAGTGGCATGAAAAGTAGGACCAAAGACAAAGAGAAAATCAGGAGAGTGTGGCAAGGGAAAAAATAGGAAGATCCTTTTTTTCTTTTATACTGGATATTTTGAAGTCAGAATGAAAATGTCTAGAAAAATCAATGATGCATTATTAGCAGAATTTAGCCATGATGACTTTCACCTCATTAAAAAAATAAAGAACTTATCAATAGATGACTTTCAACATCTCTATAATTTTTGGAGAATAAGAAGTCCTAGCCATACTCTTATTCTATTTGTTTCAGATTTTTTCCAGGTGTGTTGTATTTATTGTCTTCTTTATCATATTAAATATGCACTCATTTAATAAATATATGTAAAGATGGATTTATTAATTCTATAGATATCAACACTTGTTGTTCAACCAGCAAGCGTGTATTGAGTGACTTCTAAGAATCAGGTCCTAGTATAGACACTAAGAAATAACAGTGAACAAAAACCAAGTGGTAATAATAGAAGCTCTGCTTTTATGAAATTGGTATTTAGGTTGAAGAGACAGTCCTAAAAATGGGGACATGTATATATACAGGAGGTGCTATGAATAAAAATGAAGCAAGATGAAAGGACAGAGAATGATGAGGGATGTGATTCTGATGTGATGCTGATCAGAGAAGCCACTTCAGCGAGAGAACTTGTGCAGAGAACTTGCAGATGTATGCAAGCTGTGCATTCCCAGCAGAAGAACAGCAAGTGCAAACAGCCTGAGGTCGGCACATGCTGTTGATTGGAGAACAGTAGGTAGAGGAGGTAATGTGGCTCCACAGAGAGAATGGGGTGGAAAGTAGAGAGAGAAAGACAATGATATAGGAGTAGAGAGGTTGGGAAAAGGAAACAGATCGTGAAAAACCTTGTAGACCATGCTAAACGCCATGTTTTATTGGTGGTGGGGTGGACAGAGCATTGAGTTGTTTTTGAGAACAAGTTTGGCATGCTCTAACTCAGTTTTCAAAACATCTGTGGGGTGGACTTTTAGCCTAGTGGTTAAGATTCCCATATTTGGAAGCCTGGGTTTGCATCCTTGCTCTGTTTCTGATCCTGGCTTCCTACTAATGTAGACTTTAAGAGGCAGCAAGTGGTGCCCCTGCCACCCATGTAGAAGCCTGATTGATATCCCAGCTCCAGGTTTCTACCTGACCCAGCCACAGATGAAAATCCTCTCTCTCTCTCTCTCTCTCTCTCTCTCTCTCTCTCTCTGTGTGTGTGTGTGTATGTGTATGTTTCTCTCTGCCTCAAAATAAAAAAAAGAGATATGTCTAAGGATTTCAAACAGGAAAAAGGCCAAGATTTCGCACTTTTAAGACTTGTGTTTTCCACATGCTAACCTGCCTCCAATCCCAAATATTGTTTTCAGTGACTAACTTTAATAATAATTTCAGAAAAGCTAGAAAGATAATATTTTCTTAGACCCAAGAAAACTAGGTGATATTTACAATATTTTAAGAAATATTTTAAGAAATATTTAAGATATTTTCAGAAATATTTTTGTAGAACAGAAAAAGAAAATACTTTAAATTTACCCAATTTACTTCCTAGTAAAAGGGAAATATATAGCCTTTTCTGGCCATGAAAACTTTCTTTCTCCAATAATATAGTCTCTCAAACTCAAAAATGAAACCAGATCTAAATTGCTCTACAACATTTACAAACATCTACAAATCTGAAATCTGAATGTGATGACAGGATTTTATTAAGTTTTGGTGAAGTCATGTGAGTTAAATTATGAATTAGTTTATAAAAGTCACACTGCTACAACTCAGATTTTCCCCATCTTCAAGTCATTGCTGAGTTTTAAAGCCTGTCTAGCCAGCCTTGACTATTATAGTATTGTTCCTGTAGCCTATAAATATCAAGGTCAGTTGGAGGTAATGGCCATGTGGTTACAGAGAATGAGCAAAATAAAGCAATGAGGAAAATATTCCCATATCTCAGAGGAGAGGTACTTGGGAAAAAATATAAAAGAACCATTTGAGTCATGCTTTCTGCCACACTTGGGAATATAAGCCAAAATCCAAAATCTTCTAAACACATTGAGCACAGGGAAAAGATGATATTTTTAAAGTTTCAGAGTCTCAGATCTATAGGGATCAAATAGTGTCAAACACTATTCTTCAGTCTACAATGTAAGACATTGATTTAGTCATGTAAGGAAGACTTCTTGGTGGGGGTGACAACTGAGATGATTTTGAAGGACTAGCAAGAGAGAAATCTGAGGGGAAGCATTCTTAGCCTAGCACACATCATAAATAAAGATGCAAAGCAATGCAGTGTGACAAAGAGACAAGAAGAACAAGTAGTTCAATGCTGCAGGTGCCAGCCAATAATAACACCTTGGTCCCTCTATGTGGTAGAATGTTTGCGCTGAGTTTCATTTACTGTGTTGACAGAGAAAAGCATTATTAACTATTGTCAGCAAAAGCTATAACTTAGTTTTCCGTAACCAAACAATGTGGAAAATAAGTGGTTTACTTAAAAAAAAGGGTATTAGACAGGCTGGGCAAACTTTCATTTCTGTCAGCCTTCAAAATTATTGTGAGCAACTCCTTTGTTTAAAATACCCTTTTCTCTTTTTCATGGCAAATACCTTCATTTAGAGTTCATCTCTCTTAGAGTCTGTTCCTAACATTCCATTGAGAATCTGTCAAGGCCTCCTGGGATTACCTTTTTTTTTTTTTTTTGACAGGCAGAGTGGACAGTGAGAGAGAGAGAGACAGAGCGAAAGGTCTTCCTTTTGCCGTTGGTTCACCCTCCAATGGACACCGCGGCCAGTGCACTGTGGCTGGCACACTGCGCTGATCCGATGGCAGGAGCCAGGTGCTTCTCCTGGTCTCCCATGCGGGTGCAGGGCCCAAGCACTTGGGCCATCCTCCACTGCACTCCCTGGCCACAGCAGAGAGCTGGCCTGGAAGAGCGGCAACCAGGACAGAATCCAGTGCCCCAACCAGGACTAGAACCCGGTGTGCCGGTGCCGCAAGGTGGAGGATTAGCCTATTGAGCTGCAGTGCCAGCGGGATTACCTTTCCTTACCAGTCCGTTTCAGTCCCTTCCTGCTCTGCTGTAACAAAATACCTTGCACTGGTGATTGATGAACCTTAGAAATATATCAATCACAGTTTTGGGAAGACCAAGATCATGGTGCCAGCAAATTTGGCGTCTGTGAAGATCTGTTCCTGAGCCGGTGTTTCTTCACAGCCTCCTCACATGTTAGTAAAGAGGGGAGGCAGGTGCACTGTGTCCTGACATCCAGAAGAGATGGAAGGGCCAGGCAGCTTTCTCAAACCTTCTATAAGTTCTAGAGTCTCATTCGCAAGGGTGTAGCCCTCATGGTTAATCACTTTCTGAAGGCTCCACCTCCAAATGCCAACACAATAAGGACAAGTTTCAACATGCATTTTGTTAGGACAAAAGCATTCAAATCCTGGCGCCACTGTGGAGAATGCATACTCTTTATTATAAGGCATTCTCTCACCAGCTGAGAGCTTCTTAATGGTTGAGAGCCTTTCATTTCTGAATATTGGGCACCTAGTGATTTGATGTGGTTGGACTTCTTAGTAGATGTTTGTGAAACAAAATGAATGAATGTGTTCTCTCTCTCTCTCTCTCTCTTTTTTTTTTTTTTTTGAACAGGCAGAGTTAGACAGAGAGAGAGAGAGAGAGAGAGAAAGGTCTTCCTTCTGTTGGTTCACCCCCAAAATGGCCACTACTGCCGGAGCTCCACCTATCTGCAGCCAGGAGCCAGGTGCTTCCTCCTGGTCTCCCGTGCGGGTGCAGGGCCCAAGCACTTGGGCCATCCTCCACTGCCTTCCTGGGCCACAGCAGAGAGCTGGACTGAAAGAGGAGCAACTGGGACAGAATCCAGCTCCCCAACCGGGACTAAAACCCGGAGCATCAGAGCTGCAGTCCGAGGATTAGCCTAGTGAGCCGCGGCGCAGACCGAATGTGTTCTCTTTCTAAAAACCATTCACACGTCTCTATTTTTCAAGTATAAAAATATGAAGGAAAACTCACAATAAATTCTTGTAACTCTGTCTCCCTTCTGATCAGACATGTGAATTGTATTTTGTTTGCTATATTTTTGAAGGCATATTTGAAAGCATTTGTTGGGTGAAAAACTTACTTGGAGTTGTTATTTGAAAGGCTAGTTTTTTTGCATGTGAGACCTTTGGATGGAAACTCAGGGCTGTTTCTATAACTGTTGAATGCAGCAGCAGAACTATGGCCAATCCTGTTTTATACTTTCCATCATTCTCCAGACCGTTTTGGGGGTGGTGGAATGCCTGTGGCTTTCTGACTAGTGTGGCAAAACAGAATAGTTCTAATTCACTCAAATTTGGAGGGTTATTGGTTTCGTGCCTCTGTGGTTCTTTTTCATTGAGTTTTGGGTCCAAACCTCTGGGAGGTATTTCAGTTTCAGACTTCAATCAAAATGTATTTTTAATTGGCAAGCTCGTCACAGAAGTCTAGAAAGATGGTATAAAGGAAGGAAAAAACACTATTCCTGCTATTTTAAAAATTCAATTGATACACTTGCCTTCAGCGTCACTTCCCCTGCTTAACAACAAAATGAGATTACGTTTAGATTCAACACTTTAGTCAAATGTTTAATTCTTGTCTATATGGCTGCAAGAAAAATACTTTTAAAGGTTCATTTATTTACTTGAACAGCGATTAGAAAGAGATCAAGGTGAGTGGGAGAAGAGAGACATCTTCCAACTTCTGGTTCACTCCCAAATGGCTGCAGCAGCCAGACTGTTCCAACCCAAAGCAAGGAGCCTGAAATTACATCCAGGTCTCAAGCATAGGTGGATAAGAAGTGGAACAGCTGAGACTCAAACCAGCATTCATATGAGATGCTAGCATTGCAGGTGGCAGCTTAACCTACTATAATACTGGTCCCCCCAAAAAAACGCTTTCTCAACCCCTCAAGCATGAGGGGACTTCAAAGTATTAGAAGAAAAATAGAATAAAAGAAAAGTTTACAGTGGCACACAAAAAACATGGCATGTTTTTCAAAATATACATTTTTCATGAACTATGAAGATCTCTTGTTTGATAAGTAGACCTGTATAAATGCATTGAGAATATCTTGTATGGTGATCCTATTTCTAACATTATTTGAGTAAATCATAGAGCCAGAAGTAGAGCAGAATGAAATTGGAGGAGGGAAATTTTTAAGCTTCAGCATTATAGATTTCCTGGATAGGATTGACCCTTTCCTGTGTGATCTCACTCTTTTGCCATTCTCCCTCATCCTTTCTTACAAAGTGTGCATACGTGGTGTGTATGTGAGAGATGATGTCCCTGGGGTAGACCTGCTGCTTTGTGTAGATACTCTCAAGTTCCTTGAGTACAGGCCCAATATTTTCTTATTCTTTGTATTCTTTACAGAGCTTAATATTATGCATAAAATGCTTGATTACTATGCTCAAATCTGAGTGACTACAGCCAGACTTTGGTGAGAGGTTAAAGCAAAGTAGTATTTACTTAGGAATCAAGTAGAAGAATGAAACTAAAGAGATTTGAGGAGAAACCTTTTCTTCATGTTGGTGGCTAAATACAAAACACATAGTTTAAGATAAATTAAAAAAAATGTTCATCTGTTCAACCTGGTGACAAAGAGTATACACATATCTAAATTAACAAATAAACAAAGTAGACAAGGTTTTTATGTTTCCAGTAGAGAGAAGCAGAGCGTTTCCCCCCTAACTTTCACAACTTGTTGCCAGCCCGAACCATGCATTTTCTGGGAAGTTGATCAAGTAAAATCATTCTGAGACACCAAAGTGCTTTCAAAACCTAGATCAAGTTTCCTTTTTGGGTCTGGGTCCTGACCAAGAGCCTATAGAACTCTTAAGAGGGATTAATTTTTATTCTGCTCTTCTGATCTCGTTCATTTATCATTTAATAAGTTGACAAACGGACTGAAATACGTAGAGACATGGAATTTTGGGTTACCCAAAAAGGCCTCCACTGACTCAAATTTGTGGTTTATATTTTAGCCATTGCTATGGTTAATTTCTATTTGTTTTTACAATGCATATGAACAAATGTTTGATAAAAAAAAATAAAAAGGGAAAGAACCAAAAATGAAATGTGAGAGCTGTTTGACTGGCCAACATTTATTAAAGATACCAAACTTAACGATGGAAAATGTGAACAATCTGGGTTACTTTAGTTGAAAAAATAAACCATTGATACTACCCTAATACCTTTAAGACTTGTTTGGTATATGTAAAAGTTTTTCTTTTTTGTATGTCAGAGTTCCTGTTGGGTCATTCCAACTAATGAAATCAAAACCACATTAATTCAATTTATTATTTAACTTCTTCTTCTCATGGGTCAGCTGAAAGTTTCAGCTATGACATCGTGTGTTCCTTGATTGTAAAGAGGGGTCCACAAGCAAATGAAGGGGAGGAGATCAAGGCAAAGGAAAGGTAGGGAAAATATGACTTCCTTGGGTACCTACTGTGTGTTAGGTTTGATCAGGTACTTAACATACATTCCCTCACTCTAACTCTACTATGAAAGTAATTGTAATTAACTCTACTGAATAAATGAGGAAGTTAAGGGTTTAGATGTTCAATAACTTGCCCAAAGTTAGTGGTTAAGATTTAAACTTTACTCTGATTTCTGCCAAATTTCTACTCTTTCATATTTCCTGTAAAACTGGAGTACGAGAGTAAGACATGTCTGATAAAAAAATGCAATAATAAATTAGATATATTTTCTTATTTATGTACAATAAAATAAGAGTTAGAAATTAGCCTCTGTAGATTTCATTCATCTGTGTAGACTTGGCCTATTTTAACATGGGTGAGCAAGCACTGACTACAGTAAAATTTTAGATAAAAAAGCAGTAAAAATGTGTACATGACACTTCCTGAAGAATACTTATTCAAAACAATTTAATTACTACAGCCCAAACTATACATTTATTTTACCAGTTTTCCAGGCCATTGAAGCAGAGCATATGTTTTCTCCACACAGCAAAACTATAACTAATGATCATTCTAATTACCAGATGAACATAGCTTTGGGTTTTGTTTTTCTGTTAAGTCTGTCAAGATTTCAACTTAGGATGCCATTGCTTATTTATAAATGTAATACAATGTGAGAAAATGCATGCATTTGAAATTGTGTTTTGAGTCTTTCTAATGTATCATAAAGGAAAATAAGTTTGTAAATTCATTAGGAAGGAACTAAAATACTATGTTATATCCCTTTTATTCATTTTTCTACACATATCATGCTTTTCTTCCTTAATTCACCACAATGTACAAACTGCCATACTAATACCTCTTATTTATATTGATTAGTCTATTAACTCTTTCAAAGTAGAAGCTACAAAAATAAACGTATGAGGTCCCAGATTCATTTAATAGACATAATAAAATACCATGGATATCTGCAATATTAACCCAGTAAATCCTTGGGCAGAGTTGACAATTTGATTGTGGAGACACATAAGGTAACTTAAAAATATCTGTGGTTTAATTAATCTCTTTTTCCTTGGAGATGAGGGAGCACCTTTTATTTCTCAATAACACATAAGCAACAAAGAAGTGCTCAATTTTTAATGACTGAAAGTTCATCAATATAGTAAATGCTGGTAGTGCAAGATTTCATTCTTCAAAAGTCTGATCATTTTAGGTCAAAGGAGAAGTGCATCTAACACACGTATGCTTGGCTATGAATATGAGGCAGTGCTTTAAATGTTTGCTGTAGAGCCAAATGGCAACTCATGGACTAGTCTTTACTGAATTTGTCTCAAGGCCATTTCCATTCATCTCCACCTGATAATGACCATTAGGGGCATCAGGAGATTTGCACATATATCTATGAAATTCGAATGACTTCCAGACAGCCATGGATTTTGAAGAAAATACTTATCTTCAGCATAAAAAACAAATAAACATAAGTTTATTTTTCTTTCAAAAACACCCTTCATTTCTTACTCCTTGTGTCTTGATTTCTAACAAAATCTCCAGCTTAGTTGGAGTTTGTTCTGAATGTGTGTGCTCTTGAGCACACTGTAACTTGGCCTAGAAGAAGTAGGGTTTTCTTGCGTCCAGGAAGTTTGGTTGTGTTGTTTGGCAGTGACTTTGGTGCCTTGAATATAGCACAGAAAGAGACTGTGTGGCTTCACTTGCCACTTTCCTAGAAGGCAGGGTTGATGGTGTTTAGTGGGTCTGCTGGTTCGGTAGGCCAAAGTAAACCTTGTTGTAAGCAGCTCCTCGCCGTAGAATATGTTCTTCTGCCAAGCATGTCATTCAGTTTTCAGAAATAATGTAGCTGCTCTGGCATGTGGGGAGCAGAGAGGAATTTTGCTATTGGCTGCTGTGATAGTCCCGGTGAATAAGTTGGTGGGGAGAAGATTTCTGTGGAGCAGTCTGTTGCTAAGAGCTGGGAAGAATTCAAGCTTCAGTCTACTCAGTTGGCACCAGCTGTATGCAGTCTGTGCGGGCCCTGTGTGAAAGCTATCTGCAGACTGTTCTCAGTAAGCCAGCAGCCTCCATTGTACCTTCTGGCTGTTCCCAACCCTCAGGCACATGCTTAATCAGTAGCTTTTGAAAAAGAGCACGATTAATAAATCCGTAAAATTCTCCTCTCTGATTAAAGCAGCAACCGTGCGGCAACATCTATTAGAGCTTAGGTAGAGACCATTTTAGTGGAGAAAATAAATTATTAAAGGGCAGATTTTCAGGAAACGTAGGAAAACAGATTTGGCTGGGCTAGTCTTGTCTCCCAGCTGTGAGAATTAAATAAGAGTCTGGGGACATGTTAAATTTAGTGCAGGGCACAGTTAAAGGACAGCAGGGAAAAATGCAGTGACTGAAAGGCAGCCTCTCCGCTCCTCCAAATGCACATTGATTTTCAAAGGCTCAAGAGTACCTCTTCAGCTCTGCGTGCTCCTGGAGCCCGATGGAGAAGCATAGATGTGGCCGAATTTCCATCACGTTTAATTTTCCTTTTTTCTTCAGTTCTATTTTTTAAGTTTTTCTTTAAGTCTAGCTCATTAGAGCAAGAGTGGTTTAATGAGAAAGGGGATATAAAGGCAATCTGGAAAGTCAAAAATTCCATTTGGTTGGCATTAGTTTTAGCCTTGATTGAAATCAATTTACATTTTGTGTAAGTCTATTATAGTTTACGGGTATCAAATACATATTAGGTTAAATGTTTGCTTCTCCAGAATTGCACACTAGAATAATTTATTTTCAGGAGGCTGCCAGTTGATAGGATTTTGTTTTTATTTTAGTTCTCCCTTTTACAAAGTTGTATTTTTCCCACTAAGAGTGCTTGGTAAGTCCTGGCACTATTCAGCAAGAATTCCTAAAGCAATTTTTTAAAGTAATAAAAAAATAAACTAGGGCATTGATTCTCATTTTAAAATTTCTTGCTTTTTGTTCCTTTATGTTTTTATTCTATGAATGTTTATTGATCATGTAGAATGTAAGAGATCCCATGAAGTATTGCTGGGAATGCAAAAATAGTAACAGCACCACTGATACTTTTACTATGACTACTGTTATAAATAATAGCAAATAACTAGGCTGGCGCAGTGGCTCAATAGGCTAATCCTCTGCCTGCGACACCGGCACACCGGGTTCTAGTCCCAGTCGGGGTGCCGGATTATGTCCCGGTTGCTCCTCTTCCAGTGCAGCTCTCTGCTGTGGCCCGGGAGTGCAGTGGAGGATGGCCCAGGTCCTTGGGCCCTGCACCCACATGGGAGACCAGGAGAAGCATTTGGCTCCTGGCTTCGGATTAGCACGGTGCACGGCCGAAGCAGCCATTGTGGGGGTGAACCAATGGAAAAGGAAGACCTTTCTCTCTGTCTCTCTCTCACTGTCCATTCTGCCTGCCAAAAAAAATAGCTAATAACTTACAAAGGGTATACTACTTACCAAACACTGTTCTAAAACTTCACAGAAAGTCAGTCTTCACAACAACCATATGGAGTAGGGGCTATTACTATGCTCATTTTTACAGTTGACAAAATTAAGGCACAGATGCATTAAATAATAGAGTCACAGAGCTAGCAATTGGCAGAGTCAGGATTTAATGGGCACAAGGAGAAAAGGGAGGGCCAGGGAGAGACTGAGATGGGGAGGAAGAGAAGAAAAAGAAGAGAGAGTTGTAGAAATAGAGGTAGAAGAATGCTTGGAAAAATGATGAAGGTACCTAGAGAAATGGAAGCCACAGCTACTGGGAGGACACAAAGGAGGCTAATTTTGATCATTGAGTAGGGTTTGGATGTGCAGAAATGGGGATGGAACACCAGAAGCTGCAGGAGTGGGAAGCAGGCTGCCTAAATTGCCTTGTCTATGCAGTGTACAAAGCTGATTAGAGGTGCTAAGGCCAGACTAAAAGATTGGGCCAAATTGTAAATACTCTAAAGGTCAGGCTAGGGAGGACCAGCATTGGAGGCACATTGAGTTAAACGCCACTCGCAACACTGGCATCACATTTCAGAGTATCAGTTCAAGTTCCAGCTGCCCTGCTTCCCATACAGCTCCCTGCCAATGTAACTGGGAAGCAGCAAAGATGGCCCAAGCACATGGACCCCTGCTACCCTTATGCGAGACCCAGATGGAGTTGCTGGATGCTGGTTTTAGCCTGGCCCAGACTGGCTGTTGGTAGCCTTTTAGGGAGTGAACCAGCAGATGAAAACTTCCTCTCCCTGTGCCGCCCACCTCTACTCTATCTGTCTCTCCCCATGTGTCACTCTGACTTCCAAATAAATACATAAATATTTTTAAAAATAAAGAAATGAAAAAATGGTCAGGCTAGGAAGTGTGACTTTTGTTTAATGCCGAAAGGAAGCCACTGGCTCTATTTTTCTTTTTTAATATTGAGGAGATTTGTTCAGAAATGCATTTCAAAGTTTTAAGTCTAATAATGGAATGTGGTTAAATCATGATAAAGATGGACATAATGTATTTAGAAAAAGATTATAATAATAAAAAAGTCAGAAAACAATGTTTATGAGTAGTATTTACTGTGCAACATACAAGATGGTTTCAGTAGAGTGTTTTCTAACTTAAACACTTTAATGCCATATAAACTAGAAAGTCTCCAAAGAGTCTATTGGCCCAGCCTGACAAAATGGGGAGGCTTATTATTCAGAGGCTTATTATTCAAATGTCATGAGCATATATCTTTCTTAACACTTTTCTGTAGCTCCTTAAATGAGAACTTACCTTTGAGCATTACATTCAGTATAGTTTCTTGTATCTGTGCTGTGCGTCTGTGTGAAAGATGAGTATATCAGATCCATTTTCATTGTAATTCTCCATGGATGGCGAGTGTGCATGGAGCGAACACACTTGTGTCTGATTGAAAGCATCTGTAGTTGATTTTCCATGGTGTTGTTCCTTTTTTTTTTTCTTTATTCTATGACTCATTCTTTAGAGACTGTTGCCCTATCCTGCTTATTTTCTTCTCCATGCAACTTTGCATCAGCTGCCTCCAGGGCTGCCTTCTCACTGCCCACTGGAATTTGCTGGCTTGGATGCTTCTCCATGCTCACGTGAAGCACAAGCGTAGCTACCTCAAGTCTCTTTGCCTGGCTATAGAGATAGGTGGTTCCAAGATACCATACCCTGGCACAATTATTTTACAGATGTGGCATGACTTATGAAAGTCTGACTTTCATAGCTGAGAAAGCAGTCTGTATTAGTTATTTCCTAGGTATATTACCCAGTCCTTCAGAGTTCAGCACACATCTGGGAAAACAGTTCCCTCTGGAGAAAATGTGCTAGTAGTGGGGATTTTAATTTCTTTTTTTTTTTCCCTATTGTACCAAGGAGTGGTATTTGGGGTCACAAGAAACAATGATCATGCATTTAGCAAACATAGAGTCAATGCCAAGGAAAAACTCTACAATCTATGAATGCCTAAGAAGGATTGATGCTTGTACAAATACCATCAGAATGATTGATTTTAAATGGAAATTACAAGTGCACACTCTGATTAGGATTTCTGATTGGGGAGCTCAGGAGAACCTGGCAAGTGTTCTTAATAGATCTGATATCAGCATAGCTTTGCTGGATGTTGTTCCATATGAATTATAGGCGAAAAGAGGGAAGCAGGGCAGGAAAAATGCCCTGAGATAGTGAGATAGTGCGATAGTAAAAGTGTGAGATCGATGGCACTGGCTGTCCCAATGAAACCCCAATCTTTCCAACCAAATTAATTTGATTAACAAGTATACTTTAACTATTTCATTGGGTACAAGGCTTCCTGTGTGCTATAGGAAAATACTAAGTAGAAAAAATATAATTCTTGTCTTCTAAGGCAATGCTGTCAAGTAGAAAGATAATGTAGGCATTGTATGTAACTTTTAATTTTCCAATAGCTGCATTTTTTTTTGACAGGCAGAGTGGACAGTGAGAGAGAGAGACAGAGAGAAAGATCTTCCTTTTGCCGTTGGTTCACCCTCCAATGCGCTGCGGCCGGCGCACCGCGCTCATCTGATAGCAGGAGCCAGGTGCTAGGTGCTTTTTCCTGGTCTCCCATGGGGTGCAGGGCCCAAGCACTTGGGCCATCCTCCACTGCACTCCCGGGCCACAGCAGAGGGCTGGCCTGGAAGAGGGGCAACCGGGACAGGATCCGGCGCCCCGACCGGGACTAGAACCCGGTGTGCCGGCACCGCAAGGCGGAGGATTAGCCTGTTGAGCCACGGCGCCGGCCGAATAGCTGCATTTTTTAAAAATATAACGTGGTGAAGTTAATTTTAATGTTATTTAACCAAATATACCCAAAATATTATTTTTCTTTTTTTAAAGATTTATTTTTTTATTTATTTGAAAGACAGGGTTACAGAGAGAGGTCGAGACAGAGAGAGAGGTCTTCCATCTGCTGGTTCACTCCCCAGATGGCTGCAATGGTTGGTGCTATGCTGATCCGAAGCCAGGAGCCAGGAGCTTCTTCTGGGTCTCCCACATGGGTGCAGGGGCCCAAGGACTTGGGCCATCCTCCACTGCTATCCCAGGCCATAGCAGAGAGCTGGATCAGAAGAGGAGCTGCTGGGGCTAGAACTGGCGCCCATATGGAATGCTGGTGCTTCAGAAAACTATGGGATAAATAGTCTCTTCTACTTCTCTGCTGGTGAGAACCTTGGGTGTGCAGGTGTAGATTAGAGATTTCCAAGAAGAGAATGTGTGATTTCCTATTCTTAATTGAATATGAAATTGTTTTTACACAGAGTGTCTCCTGAGACTAGTGTTACAAGGAACACACTGTGGAAAATGCTGATTTAAGCCCCAAATAAGTGATGTAGGAATTTGGAAATCAGAAAAAAGTCAAAATAGAGAGGTGTTGGGTAGCCTGTGTAGGGATGTGGATGTCCTTCAGTGTGTCCAACAATCTGGTGTAGCGTTTGGCCTATTCTGTACTTGGCTTACTCCCTCAAACATGTCTAAGTTCCTTTAAAAAAAGAGTCTTATTCACATCTTTATCCCACTCTGAGTCAAGCTCAACTATCAATAAATATTTATTGAATTGATTAAAGGAGAAAGTTGGATACAGATCAATGCAAAGTAAACCACTTAATAAGAAATGAATGCCTTAAGCCCCCCAAAAGGAACAATCACACCAACAAGTTGATGTTAGGAGGGAAAGGACAGTAAGTACCACAGTCAGCTCAGGGCACAGCAGCTCCTTTTAGGCTTTCAACGTCAGGGTCATCCACAGAATAGCCACAGTAAATGCAGATCAGATTGCAAAAGAGCTGAGAAGAGCAGCGAAGAGAAGGTAGACAAGCAATGCTGGGAATCACATGTCAAAATCTAATAGGAGCAGACATTTGGCACAGCCATTAAGATGCTTCTTTGCCCACTTGCATCCTGTATTGGCATGCCCAGCTCTGTTCCTGACTCAAGGTTCCTGCTAATGGAAGGCAGCAGGTGGTGGCTCAAGTAGTTGCTTTCCTGCCACCCACCTAGGAGATCTAGACTGAGTTCTCTGCTCCTAGAAATTTGGGGACTGAGACAGTGATGGACACTCCCTCTTTCTCTTGCTCCCACTCTCACTCTCTCTGCCTTTCAAATAAAGAAAGAAATTTAAAGGAGTCTAGCAAAACCCTGCCTTCATTGTAACATGCATAAGTTATTCCTCTAGTAGGTAAATCTAGGTTTTTGAAAAAAGAGAGTGGGAAAGGGGAGGGTTGCGGGTGGGAGGGAAATTATTGGGGGGGGGAAGCCATTGTAATCTGTAAGCTGTATTTTGGAAATTTATATACTTTAAATAAAAGCGTTATTAAAAAAAAGAAATTAAAAAAAAGAAAAAATGAAATTTGAAATACAAGGTAGGAAGAGGTGTGTGTCAGATCCAAAGGTGAAAAAACCCTAGAAGGTGAACTTTTTGCCCAGATACAGTAAGAAACACAAAATTTATAAAAGAAGTATTTAGAGATAAGTGCTCAGGAAGTGATCTTCTTCACAGTTTTTTGCTGCTTTTCTTACATCTAGACCCTGCATGATGAGTCCATGTCCTTACCTGGTAAACTATCCAGGAATTTAATTTCTGAATCTAGTCAAAAGCACAGCCTTTCATGGAGGATGACATGAAGAAGAAGGTAAAGGCCAGCGCCGAGGTTCACTTGGCTAATCCTACGCCTGTGACACTGGTACTCCGGGTTCTAGTCCCGGTTGGACGCCGGTTCTGTCCCTGTTGCTCCTGTTCTAGTCCAGCTCTCTGCTGTGGCCCAGGAAGGCAGTGGAATATGGTCCAAGTGCTTGGGCCCTGCATCTGCATGGGAGAACAGGAGGAAGCACCTGGCTCCTGGCTTTGGATCGGCACAGTGCGCCAGCCGTAGTGGCCATCTGTCTCTCTCTCTCATTGTCTAACTCTGTCAAAAAAAAAAAATAGTAAAGCAATCTATTTCATCTTCCTCAGTATCTCTGCTCCTCACCTAATTTTCTGCTGCTTTTATTTTCTCTTGTCTGAAAATCCCTTCTATTAGAAATGGACTTTGGCCGGTGCCGCGGCTCAATAGGCTAATCCTCCACCTTGCGGTGCCGGCACACCGGGTTCTAGTCCCGGTTGGGGCGCCGGATTCTGTACCGGTTACCCTTCTTCCAGGCCAGCTCTCTTGTGGCCCGGGAGTGCAGTGGAGGATGGCCTAAGTGCTTGGGCCCTGCACCCCATGGGAGACCAGGAGAAGCACCTAGCACCTGCCTTCAGATCAGCACAGTGCGCCAGCCACGGTGGCCATTGGAGGGTGAACCAATGGCAAAGGAAGACCTTTCTCTCTCTCTTTCTCTCTCACTGTCTACTCTGCCTGTAAAAAAAAAAAAAATGAAAAAAGAAATGGACTTCCTCCTTGATCTGAACACACACACACAAAAAAAGGGAAAAATATTCCCCCACCCTTGTCCCCATCTGCTACCACTGAAAGAATCCCTTAAAGTCCAATAAAACAGAAACCTAGAACAAGATTGGGAATGTTATAGAAAGTTGGAGGTAGTATAGGGAAATTAACACTGCAGCTGTAGAGGGAATGTGTTTTTTTTTTTTTTTTCCTATTCTAGACTTACATATCTAAACATCAAGGCAATTTCATTGATTCTATTTCCAGATATTCTCTCCAGAACATTACCTTTGACCTGACTTGCAATCACTGATATACTGTTTTAGCTTGTCCTTTCAAAGTTTTGGCCACCCGAAGAAAGCACCAGGCTAAAGATCAAAGGACTCTGCTGGTTTGCACTTGGCGGCTGTTCCAGCTCTATGTTGTGCCTTTGCTGGAATTAGCACTGTTGTCTTCATCAGAGGAGCAGCCACAGGAACACGGACACTGGCTCCTGAAGACAAGAGGATGGTGAGGATAGCAATGACACAGTGTAAAGCGCTACTCTGCTTCCCAGTGGAGACAGTGGTTGCCATGTTTGGCTGGAAAGCTATGCAGTAAGAAGGTCCAAACCTGAGTGAGCCATAGGCACCACATGGAGGTAGCATCTTCCATCCAGAAGTTATAATTATTGTTGTGGTCATCATCACAACAGGACAATTGTTTCAATAAGAAATAATAACTTTTTTCCTGGATTTTTTCCATAATTGGGCTTCTGAATTTTCAAAGCATGTAGTGATTTTTAAAAATAAATTTTTGCATGTACATTTAAGATATAAAACATGACATTATAACACACATGTATAGTAAAATGGTTTTTATACTAGATTAAATTAATGTCATTCACATAGTTACTCATTTTTTGAGAGAAAAATATTGTCTGATCTCATTGTGGAATCTTTACAGAAAGGAGAGAGAGAGAGAGAGATGGTAAAATACAAAGTTACTTCAAAAGTTCATGGAAATAGAATTAAAAGGTAAGTTTAAAAAAATCTTGAAAATCATGCATATAAAGGAGTCTTCAAAACATTTGTGGAGATTACATATTATGAAAAACTATTCATGGACTTAATTTTTTTTTGCACCAAAATTATCTACTAACTCCATTTTTCCATGGACTTTTTCAAGTACCTTTAGATAGGAATAAAACAGTACTTACCAGCATCAGGGTGGTAATGAGGAAATGGTGAAATGTAATGGATGCAAAGTAACATTCTGATTCCCTACCTCATCGACACTCCCGATAAAGGAAATAGGAGAGGGAGTCACTAGGCTGAAGGAAGGAAACTTGTAGACAAAGAATATCTGTTTTCTGTTTTACTTACAATCCCTAATCCAGCACCTGCCAGTAGCAGGCATTCAGTAAATATTTGTTGAGTTAATGAATGAATACCCATTTTTCAAATGAAGAAATTGATTTGAAAATGATTACTGATCACAAAAAAGACAGCTAAACTACTAAATTGCTGAATCAGTGCTACAACACAGTTCTTCTAATTCATTTTCTAAAGAATGTCTAGGAAGTTTTGAGTACCCTTCAAAAGTTTTCAAAACATGCTCGTTGATACATTCTCTGATTACATTTTCTGAGAATGATTCCCTCCTTCCGACTGTGGCTTTTGTTAATTTCTGAAACCAGTTGCTACTATTTTAAGAGCTACTGGCTTTTGGCCCATCATAAATAAAGATGACACACCTGGCCCACCACCAGAGGCCATGATCCATCCATTCCAGATCTCTTCCACTCTTCTGAAGCTTTCATCCCTATACCCTATGTCTCAACAGATCATTAACAAGATCAAAGTCAGCTGGTATGAACCTACAACGTCTCCAAATCCTTCTGTGTCTTCACAGGTCCCATCTCCCTCTGAGAGTGAAGCTAATCCCTCCACCTCTCTCAGTTCCTGGAAACTCTGCTCCATCAATTAGTTATTCTTCCAACACATCTTTTATACTGCTTCCTTCTTTTATGCCAGCAAATAGGCATATCATCCTCATATTTAAAAACAATTCTTTCTCTATCCCTGTGACTCCTGGGCCGTCATACCATCTTTTCCTGTCCTCTGTCTATAACTAAGCCCCCAGGGAGCCTGGCTTCCACTCTAGACCAAATCAGATCTCCCCAGTTGCCTCTGTTGTCTTTTGTCGTAAGTCAATTAAAACACCAGCTACCCTCAATGTCCTTGAGCAGCAAGTTCATAACTGTCCACCACCTGAACTGCTTCTGACCTCATGGTGCTGGGGAAACTGAATTTTGTGTCTGAGGGAAACAAGGCCAATGTTAACATGTTCGTGATGGGAAATGTGAGTAGGCACGATGGAGGGACCGGGTGACCGTCAACAGGCCACGTTTTATTTGTGTGTCCAAGGGGAGAAGAACAGAAGAAGGAAAAGGAGAAGAGGAAAAAAGAAAGGGGAAAAAATATGGGAAACTTTTCCAGTTGTGGATAATGTGGCAGGGCTGACTTAAACAGTCAAAAAGGCCAAATAGCCCATCACCTGCTAGACCTCCTGCAGCTGCCGCTGCTCCTGTCCTGAGGCCATTCCCCACTCACTGGACGGGGAGGCAGGGATGGGCTCAGGAAGGAGAGACTCAGCCCAGTCCGGATTTCCTCATACCACAGACTTTCCAGAACACTCCAGGGGAAGAAATCTCTACTTTAAGACTCTCTCTCTCTTTCCCTTTTTTTTGAAATTTATTTGACAGGTAGAGTTAGACAGTGAGAGAGAGAGAGACAGAGAGAAAGGTCTTCCTTCTGTTGGTTCACTCTCCAAATGGCTGCTATGGCCGGTGCTGCTCCGATCCGAAGCCAAGAGCCAGGTGCTTCTTCCTGGTCTCCCATGCGGGTGTAGGGGCCCAAGCACTTGGGCCATCCTCCACTGCACTCCTGGGCCACCTGAGCTGGACTGGAAGAGGAGCAACCGGGGCTAGAACCTGGTGCCCATATGGGATGCCAGTGCCACAGGCAGAGGATTAGCCAAGTTAGCCACAGCGCCGGCCCCTACTTTAAGACTCTCTTTCACCCACTTACTGATGCCTCAATTCCAAAACCTTTATTCCAAATTTGGGGCGAAGAGGACTAAACCATAAGCTAAGGTGCAGTTACAGTTTAGGTGACACAAGTCGTAACATTCTGTCCTTTCTTATAATGCTGACTGGAGAAGACTCAGCAGATGAGAAGCTGAGTAGAAGCTTCTTTTTTTTTTCTCAAAAAAGTAGAAGCTTTTTTGAGTAGAAGCTCTTGAATGAGAAAAAGAGTTAGTTAAGAGTAGGGATACCGAAAGAAAAATTTCTTACATTGAACATGTTGGAAGGTCAAGCTTTGTTTCTTATCATCTGGGAAAAGCAGATGGAAACCGTGTACAGCTATTAATTGATCTCAGTTCTGTCACATAGCACACACCTAGGGAGCACTGTATCTTAGACTTGTCGTCAGGGGTGAAAATCCCCAGATTCCCCTCCTGCTCTCTTCTGAATTGCTTCTCCGTAGGGATGGGCAGAGCAAGTCACAGAACCTGATCAGCATCCTGACAGAACCACTGTGCCTCCACACAGAAGTGGTTCGTAGTCCAAATGATCCAGAAAGGAGAATGTCCTCTGATTTCCCCTGCACACAGTACCAGTTAATAGTGGAAAGAGTTATAAACAGAAAGTTACAGCTTCATTAAGCCCGAGATGCAGGTCAAGTTTCCTGGCAGCCAATTGCGCCCCAGGCTAGTGCTAGACATGTAGTCATTTACAGGCAGAAATAATGGAGGATTATAGAGTTCTCTCTGTACCACATGTGTGAGCTCTGTATAGCTGTTAATGTTCCTTTCCTGCACAAAGTGGTCAGATAAATATAACCAAAAGAGGATCATCGCCTAATCTTGATGATTCAAATAGGGGCTGCAGGCCACCTCCATAAAACACTTCTTTTCTTTTCTGCGACCAGTTCTTTTCCAGGAGTAGTTCAAGAAAAGGCTTAGCAGTCTGGAAAACAAGGCTTAGTTTGCTGAGGAAGATTTCAGTTGAATTTTAAATACTGCAAAACCTGCATGATTGAATTTGTTAATAGGCATAATAATAACTATAGTTGTTCCTGTTTATGAAGAATATTTTCTTAAATGTATCTGTGATCAAGCTTGGAAAGCCTTCCATGTCTTCACAAGACCATTAGATGCATCGTTCTTTATTAATCAGAAATAGAGGAGTTATACAATTTTTTTTACAGCTTGGGATTTTATGAGTCCCAGATATCTGTCAATAAAGCAGTACTTCCATTTTTAGAAAATCAATTACTTCATTCCTCTTTTATTTGGGGTCCTATAAGTATTTCTGAATTCTTTGTTCACTTTTCACACTGTGGCAATGTTTTTATGGTCACTCTTCAGTTGATTTTTAGGAAATCCTATTTTTAAGGTTTTGGAGGATATTAGTTTTTCTTTACCCTTTCAGAGGTTTCTGATATTGTTCTTATTGATTCTTTGACTGAGACTGAGATAATTTGCTCTTCAAGAAGTCCTGAAATGGAGAATAGAATTATATACGGTTTTAAATAAAGAAGTAACTTCCATGCCATTTACTTTGCTTATGTTTCTTGAACCGTGCTCAGAGGTGTTCAGCTATAGTGATATCTGAGTTCATGCTCACTTTGAGAAGCTAGAAGGCATAAAGTGCTGTATGAGTCTGTTAAGTTCAAATGTCTTTTAGATACACAGACATGAAAAGCCTCTTTAAAACAGAGGTTGGAAGAAGGAGAAAGCTGAAGGTTACCCAGCCAATTCCTTTGTTAGTTTAACAGGCTGATACCAGCTAACTTTTGCACCCAGTTTCCATGAGAATGAAACTCCATTCTGCTGGCAGGACAGACCCTCTGGACAACTGCTCCCGCAGGATTTCTGTACTCCAGAGAAATCCTGCAATCTGCTCCTGGGGTGTAAGTTCACAACAATAGCCTTCCTTCTTCCATCTTGAAATCTAACCTGTATCCTGTGTAGAAGGCTTCAGCTGCCAAAGACAGATTCCTTGACTCAAACAGGAAAAGAGGGACTGAAGGCAAGGAGGTGAGCACGGGTCTATGCCTGAGATGCTAATCAGTGCAAGAGGAGGACTTCTCTCTGATAGGCTCTGAATAGATGATTAAGAACCACTGACCTCCATTAAATAGACCAAAACGGGCAGCCTGGCATTGTGAATATTAATATCACAAAAAGTTATACTCTCTTTCCAGAAGGATGTTATAACTAATGTAAGATTCCTGATGTAGTTAAATGTAATATTCCTCCCTGAAATGTAGTAACTTTTTTTTTTTATTTGACAGGTAGAGTTATAGACAGTGGGAGAGAGACAGAGAGAAAGGTCTTCTTTTCCATTGGTTCACTCCCCTAATGGCCACTACGGCTGACACTGCACCGATCGAAGCCAGGAGCCGGGTACTTCCTCCTGGTCTCCCATGTGGGTGCAGGGCCCAAGGACTTGGGCCATCCTCCACTGCCCTCCCGGGCCACAGCAGAGAGCTGAACTGGAAGAGGCGCAACCGGGACTAGTACCTGGTGCCCCAACCGGGACTAGAACCCGGAGTACCGGGGCTGCAGGCGGAGGATTAGCCAAGTGAGCCATGGCACCTGCCAAAATGTATAAACTTTTAAAGAACGAATCTCAGAGCTGGCACTGTGGCACAGTAGGTTAATCCTCCGCCTTCAGTGCTGGCATCCCATATGGGTACCAATTCAAGTCCTGGCTGCTCCTCTTTCAATCTAGCTCTCTGCTATGGCCCAAGTCAGCCACTGAACCCACGTGGAAGACCTGGATGAAGCTCCTGGCTCCTGGCTTCAGATCAGCACAGCTCTGTCCATTGCAGCCAATTGATGAGTGAACCAGTGGATGGAAGACCTTTCTCTTTGTCTCCCTCTCACTGTCTGTAACTCTACGTTTCAAATAAATAAATAAAATATTTAAAAAACATTAAGAACATATCTCAGGTATAAAATTACCATAATAATCTTATATTAATTGTTATTTTAATATTTTATTGTTTTCATTCCAAATAGTACAAAATACGTATTAATCAATGAATGTGCTTCCTAATCTTGCCCCAGACATTGTGGTTTGACATCTACCCATCTAGGCTTTTTTTTTTTTTTTTTTTGACAGGCAGAGTTAGACAGTGAGAGAGAGAGACTGAGAAGAAGGTCTTTCTTTTCCATTGGTTCACCCCCTAGATGGCCACCACAGCCAACACAGTGTGCCAATCTGAAGCCAGGAGCCAGGTGCTTCTCCTGGTCTCCCATGGGGTGCAGGGCCCAAGCACGTGGGCCATCCTCCACTGCCTTCCCGGGCCACAGCATCAAGCTGGACTGGAAGAGGATCAACCAGGACAGAATCCAGCACCCCTGCCGGGACTAGAACCCGGAGTACCAGTGCCACAGGCAGAGGATTAGCCAAGTGAGTTGTGGCGCCGGCCCTACTCATCTAGGCTTTTAACTATTATAGACATTTGCCCCCAAATGCCACAGTTTAATACAAAAAATACTTTTATTGGTAACCTTCATTTTTTTACCTAACAATATTACAAGTATCTTTCTAGACCAATACATGACATTTTGCGTTATTATTTCTATTGACGTTTTATTAATTTCTTTTTTAATGGTTGAAAGATACTGAGGATCACTGAAGAAAGGAAAAATATATTCATAATCCAATCACTAAAATACTTATGTAAGATAGCTGTTCTCCATCCATCTCCTTGTACTCAGTTGCACTATGCTTTAAGGCAGAATACTTATAGTTGAGAGTATTCCTTTCCTGATTTTGCCCAAATTAATACTGAAATATATTTATATATCTGTATATATATGAATAATATGAATATTTGTAAACAAAAATGAAACACTATTGTAATTTCTGGCTTGCAACCTTTGATTTTCCTCAATTTATTATATTGTGCCCATCTTTTCTGGGCCAGAGATGTAAAATTATCTCATATTTTTAGTAGTTGCACAATATTTCATTCTCTGAATATGCTGTATTTAGTCTTTTACAAGCTTTGCTGTTACAAAAAGTACACTTATCCCTGTTTTACATATAAATATTTATATACCTTTACTCTTTTTTTTAAGATTTATTGGGGCCAGCACTGTGGCACAGCAGGTTAATGCCCTGGCCTGAAGCGTCAGCATCCCGTATGGGTGCTGATTCGAGACCTGGCTGCTCCTCTTCCGATCCAGGTCTCTGCTGTGGCCTGGGATAGCAATACAAGATGGCCCAAGTCCTTGGGCCCCTGCACCCACATGGGAGACCCGGAAGAAGCTCCTGGCTCCTGGCTTTGGATTGGCGCAGTTCCAGCCGTTGTGGCCAATTGGGGAGTGAACCAATGGAAGGAAGACCCCCCCCCCGCCTCCCTTCTCTCTGTGTACCTCTGTGTATATTTTTTTTAAAAAGATTTATTTATTTATTTGAAAGGCAGAGTTATAGAAAGGCAGCAACAGAGAGAGAGAAAGAAAGAGAGAGGTCTTCCATCTGCTGGTTCACTCCCCAGATGGCTGCAACAGCTGGAGCTGTGCTGATCCAAAACCAGGAGCCAGGAGATTCTTCTGGGTCTCCCACATGGGCTCAGGGGTCCAAGGACTTGAGTCATCTTCTACTGCTTCCCAGGCCATAGCAGAGAGCTGGATCAGAAGTGGAGCTGCCAGGTCTGGAACCAGTGCCCATATGGGATGCTGACAATGCAGGCAGCTGCTTTACCCGCTATGCCATGGTGCCAGCCCCATACTCTTATTTCTATAATGAAGATTCCTAGAAGTGGAATA
Organism: Sylvilagus floridanus; assembly: GCA_949820135.1. NCBI lineage: Eukaryota > Metazoa > Chordata > Mammalia > Lagomorpha > Leporidae > Sylvilagus > Sylvilagus floridanus. The sequence continues at coordinate 26,318,901 of OX463236.1, read as the reverse complement.
AATAGATGAGAAAGAATGAGAATTCTAAACTTTCATATGCTCTGCCAAATTGCTTTCCATGAATAATATATAAATGTGCCTGTTTTCCCACACTGTATGTGATATAAAATATAAATCAAAGAACATTGTGCACATCAGGTTAACCTTCTGCTTGTAATACCCGCATTCCACATCAACATGCCTGATTCAATCTCAGCTACTCCATGCTTCTGATCCAGCTTACTTCTAATATGACTGGAAGGCAGCAGGTGATGGCCCTGCCACTCACAGGTGAGACCCGGATGGAGTTCCTGACTGCTGGCTTCAGTGTGGCCCAGATCTGGCTGTTGTGGGCATCTAGGTACTGAACGGTACTGAACCAGCAGATGGAAGATCTCACTCTCTCTCTCCCTGTCTCTCTCTCTCATACACACAGGGAAGTGCTCCCTTAATTTTTATATGTTACTAAGAGATGGTGATTCCTCTCACAGATAGCATTAATTTCAGGTGTTTTTGTTTCCAAAGAGGATATCTTTATATGCAAAAAGTTTTGAAGAAAATTGAGTTGATGTTTACTATTGATTAAATACATATAAATAATGTGTAATGTAGTTAACAAAAGTGAAAGTGACTTAAAACCCATTTCATCTGATGCTGCTGTCTGTGTACTGTCTAGGTTGTTTAGGTCTTGGGGAAATCCAAACATACATATTTAAAGATATACACATATAGGCTGGCACTGCGGCTCAATAGGCTAATCCTCTGCCTGCGACGCCGCACACCGGGTTCTAGTCCCGGTTGGGACGCCGAATTCTGTCCCAGTTGCTCCTCTTCCAGTCCAGCTCTCTGCTGTGGCCCGGGAAGGCAGTGGAGGATGGCCCAAGTCCTTGGGCCCTGCACCCACATGGGAGACTGGGAGAAGCACCTGGCTCCTGGCTTTGGATCAGCACGGTGCGCCGGCCACAGCGGCCATTGGAGGGCGAACCAACGGAAAAGGAAAACCTTTCTCTCTGTCTCTCTCTCTCACTGTCTAACTTTGCCTGTTAAAAAAAAGAAAGATATATACATATAACAATACTCCAAAAAATTCATGGAAAATGGAATTACAGTTTTCTTTGGGTGCAAAAATGCTTCAAAATCAGCACATAGTTTTTCCCTGGTAGTCTTGGAAGACCTCTCAAATGTATCAGGCGTTAAGGAAGCTTGAAGAAGCTTGAATTCTTCAGTCTGACTCAATAGCCCTCACCCTTAGCCACTGTGCTACTAATGTTAGATCCATATCCTTCTCTTCTCTTGTCCTCTTGCCACTCTGGCCTCAATGACTGCTTTCTTGTGCTCTGCACTCGAGTAAATTTCACAGGAAGGCTCCAAAGAATATGAGCAATTAGGGGGCATGGTATCAGAGATAGCATGTGGAAATTGACCATGATTTTTCAGAAAGCAAACTAAATGCAGCAGCATCATTTACAGTCTGAATAATGACTTTGTTATTGATACACAGAGAAACTTCCATAAGTGAATGAAGATATAGGTATATTCATAGAATGTATGATTATATCATGTTTGTGATGTGTGACTTACCGGAAAAGGAAAACTGTGCAGCTAATTCAAGAACTTACTCATTCTCAGAAGGTATTTCTTAGTTGTTCCAAGTAGATGTCTGTTATCACAAAATACTTTTTTTGTTTTTCATTTTAATAACATGGTAAATGCCAGACAATTGTTTCCATATAGCTTTGTGGTATTTTCTTTTTTGGGTCCTGGCTGCCACAGATGACCAATCCTAGAACATGTGATGACATGGGATTTCTTAGACTAGTGTTTTTACATAACTCATCATCAATACAGCTCACTGAAGTTTACATAGATTGCCCTGGCCATAGGTTCTTTATAGATAGTGAAGAAAATTCCATACAAAATTACTAACCCCTCAGGAGAATCAAATTCTCTGAGATAGCTGAATTATCCTCAGTACAAGCAATGGCAATGGGTTAAAAAATTTCTAGAATCAGCTTTATGAAATTATAAAAAAGCATTGTGGAACACTATATTACTGACAGCAAAACTATATAAAATTTAATAAATTCATTTTTGCCAAAAATTACTTTAGTTGATCCATATCGTTCTTTTTCGACTCCACACCTACCTACTGACCTAAAACTCGTATTTCTTACAACACACTTTGAAGAACACATGGCTTTCCTATGAATTATTATATCATTTTATTTCAATAAAATTTTAATACTACAATTAAAATAAAGCTTTGAAACTTTATGAAATACTATAGAGAATGGTTTAAAAATGGCCACTCTATTGCAAAGTTTATCTCCTTAGGTAGTATTTTCTCCCTAATTATCAGCCTTAGCTATCAAAGCATTCAATCAGATACACGGTTCTAATTAAAAGGAATATTTAGGGTAAAGGGAGAAGGACTAACTTGGAATGAGTAGCATGTGATGCCATGTCCACTTTGATTTTTGACCTGTCAAAGCTGGCCAATACAGTGGAGACTTAAGACACAGTTGGCCTTTTAAAGATAAAGCACTGAGGAGCAACAAAGTACTATATCTGAGAAGGGTAACAACTGCAGAGTTCTAGAACAAAGCCAGGCCTCTGACTTGAAAGCAGTGTTAGCTCAGTTCTGCTAGCCCAGGCAAGCATATCTGATGGGTGACAGCAGGATCCCGGAACAGCTGTTGCCTAACGCAGACAAGCGACATATTCTGGAGACTGGCTTGAAGAGCCACGTGATTGTGGGTTATTGAGATGCAGGGGTAGAAGGCAGGTCTGCTGAGCATGTGGCAGAGAGGGTAAGACCCAGTGACTTCAGCTGGGTGCAGAGAAAGAACCTGGAGCGGACTCAAGAGTATCTGTCTTTTGAGGCTAAAGCTGTGGAGACTTACAGATATGTGATCTATAAGGACACACTTGCCAGACTTGGCTTTGAATGAAAGAGTCATTTCATCCCACACAGTGAGATGTGACAACCGCTTAACAGTAATGATCAAATCACAGCAACAGCATTCAAGTTCAGGAAATAATGAGCTAATGTAAAACCGATGGGGAATTCAGGATAAGCTAACATGACAATCTTAGATCTTGAAATTTCTCCTTTTATAACTGGGGTCATGGAGTCTTAAGTTCTTCCATTAAACAGGCAATCCTTCATCTGTTATTGCATGCCAGGGAAGATAGCACATTTTCCACAGGAAAATGCCAACTCCTCACTGGAGTTGGATGATAACTGACAAAAATCAAAGTCGGAACCGATATGGCAGAGTTGGGTTTTGAAGAAACAACTTCAGGGTTTTGCAACTGACAGCAAATACTTCACACAGTCCCTAAACACAACTGTACAAAATCCATTTCCAATATGTTCCATATTGCCTTTTGTATTTTATGGCTAAAGACTTAATCACAAGCTAACAGTAACAGGAAGAAAAATTAGCAGTTTATAAATTGGGGTTCAGCTAGTCTCAGGTAAAGGAGACCCATTCATTCACAGGCATTTGTACAGAAGAGAATGAACTTGAGTCCTCCTTGTTCCTGCCTCTGGTGATGCCAATGTACTTCAAGTTCAGAGTGATGCATCTACTTTTTTAAGGGTCATTTAAAAAAATGTTTATTTATTTGAGAGAGAAAAGATCTTAGTTCACTGATTCACTCCCCCAAATGCCTACAATGGTCAGAGTGAGGCCTGGGCCAATACTGGGAGCCGGGAATGCAATCCAGGTCTCCCATGTGGGTAGCAGGAATCCACTTACCCATCACCTGCTGCCTCCCAGGCAGGTTCTGCATTAAAAACTGGTGTCAGGAGCCAGAGCTGCTATTTTCCTGTGGAACATGGCCATTCTAACTGGCGTCTTAACTACTAGGCAAATGCCCACCCCTGAAGCATTTTTATAAAACCAAGTTGATTGCTTTCTTTTGTGCCAATAATGTGTCTGGAACAATCTTTGTTACTGCATTAAACACTTTCTACAGCAGTTGTGTGTTTACAGATCTGTTTTCTCTGTGAGAACTCCATGAGGGTAGGGCCTGTGCTATCCCATGTGGATGTTAAACAAACGTCTGTTGAAGGAATCAACTGAAAAAAACCAAATGAATGAATGTCATAAACTATAAACTTCTTTGGGAAACTGAAAACACATGACAAATGAGTACTGATGATGTTGAAAATCATATTAAAACAAATATTTGCCTTGATGATAGGCAATAATGTGTAAATATTTGTTCATTGTCTACCATGTGGATTCATTGCTGGTCTTTAGTGAATAACTGATTTCCTAATGTGCAATTACTCAAAAGTGGAAACTATGAGTGGCCCGGCATGAGCTGGGAAGGTGCTTTACGGGTTTTTTCTGCCCCACTTCAGGGGTTGCATTTGGCGTGAATTATTCATATTCTTGCCCGGGCTCACTTTTCACCAACTGTAAGCATTTTGTAGTGCAGCTGGTTGTGTTTACCGATGCCATCTGTAGCCATGGAAAAAGGGTCTTCCTGATGAAGATTTAATAGTTCTATAGATGTTTCTCAAACACAACCTTTATTTTTTGGTACAGCGTGTTTTTTGTTTTGTTTTTCAGTCTATGAAGCATGGGTTTGAAGTCACATAAATCCATGATTCAGACTCTAATTGTTCTACTTCTTAAGCTGTGTGACTTCAGGAATGCTTCCCCCAAACACTCCTTTCTGTGGAAGGGCACGCATAGTGTCCAGTGGAAGCACTTGGGAGCCTTCAGTGCAGTGGTGCATGGGAAGTGCCGCTGCTGGTGTGTGGCATACCCTAGGGTCTCCGTAAATTGTGCTTTCCTTTCTCCTTACTCAGCCACCAGGACATGGTGTCTCCTGAAGGGCCAGCCCACAAGACAGTAAGCATGACTTAGCCTAAGCTCTTCTCCAGCATGAGGACTGTCCTCCCACAAACCCCCTCATCCTTAAGAACAAGGACTTGTAGATCACAGTTTATGCCCTGGGATACCCATGAAAGTCCATATGATGTGATGACACAGAGCCATTACTGTGCTCTATGAAACTTCAACAGCACTGTCTTTAAAAGAATCTGACAGATTAGAACCTTCTGTTGTTAATGCATTTTTACCTTCAAAGTAAAACAAAATATGAATAATATAAAATTTTTCCAAGGCCGGAATTGTGGCACATTGTAAGCTGCCACTGTGACCCTGACATTCTAAATCAGACCACCAGTTTGAGTCCTGGTAGCCCCACTTCCCACTATGCATCTGGGAAAGCAGTAGATAAGACAGCCTGGTGAGAGACCTGGAGAAAATTCCTGGCTCATTGCTTTGTCCTGACCCAGACTGGATGCTGTATTGCTTTGACCTGGCCCAGCCTGGATGCTGTAGCCATTCGTGGAGTGAATAAGCACATGAAGGATCTGTGTGCGTGTGTGTGTGTGTGTGTGTCTTCTCTGTCACACTGGCTGTCAAATAAAAAAAAAATCAGTCTTTGAAAAAAATTTTCATATCACCATGCACTTGTGGGAAAGGAGAAGCTTAAAGGACAAGTGACTATCAGAGACAACTGTTCTCACTGATGTTAACATTTTAAAAATAAAAATAAGATAAAAATGTATTCAACTCTATTAGTGACACTCCGATAGAATTTTCCCTACCAAAGCTACATCCTTAAAGATCACAGCTTCATTTGTTTTATTAACAGATTATTTGTAAGTAAGAATGTCCATGTTGAAATATTTATCATAGCAATTACTTCTAGTATGAGTTTACTGATACCTCTTGGGAAAACCCACCTATTACTTAATATATGGCCAAGTTATTGCTATGTTTATTGTCACCATTATTTGTAAGTACCTATCAATTAAAAGCTGCCTTTTGAAAAATCTCTGTAGCCTACTGCTGTTTCTAATCGCCACTGTTTCTGCCTCAGTCTACAAATAATAGGTTCTCTCCTTTCTTATTCTTGTTGTGATGTTCCTATTGTTTTGTCATTTCCCAAACTGATCCAGATTCTCCAAAGCAGTACATTCAGTTCCAGCTCCACACATCTCTGTTCACAAATGAAAAAGAACTAACCATTTTCAGATATCTAAACATATAAATTCATTCTTTCTTTTCACTTGCCTTCACATCTACCCTTCTGGATTCCATCTGGAACCAAAACCAAAAGTGCCAAGAGACCACAACAAAGGCTGCCTTCCCTGGGGTTTCTGACTGGCTGGACGTGGGAAGCATTAGTCACTTCACAGGCCCCATCTCATTACATTTTCCAGCTCACTTTCTTCAAAACCCAAAGATTCCTATGTATTTCTAAGCTGAGATTGGAGAGTGACTTTCAGAGAGGACATCAGGAAGTAGGACTGCACTGGCTCCAACCTAGCTGATTTGAACACCATCTAGGTTGAAAAGGGGAAAGTTTCTTGCTAGTTCAGAGATTTAAAGGAGATATTGCAAATACTGATAGATGAATAAATTTAGTCCAGGAGAATCAATTCATCCACCTATTATCTGTTTCACTTTCTATTCTTCCTGACTTTATTGTGGATTAACATATTTTTTTCATAGTATAATGTATAGCCACTTTTCAGCTGATGTTCATTTATTTAAGGAAGAAACACACACCACTGTATTATATTGCATCATGACTCATTACCAAATGGAGTCTAATGTGCTGGCAGTATGACAGTGAGCTCCAAACATAAGTAAGAAGTGAAGCCATATACACTATTTTGCTATCCAACCTTAAGTTCCGCTGTTTTTACACTTGATTTTAGCCAAAAGGCCGAGAAGCGATAAGTTCCGCTGTTTTTAAAAACAACTAAAATTAAAAACTCATTTGGAATATCTTACCAAAACAGAATAATATAGTTATGGTAGTTTATCAATTTTTAGAACAATGTTTTTAGAGATTTCTTCTGTATAGTAATAGATTAAGCTAGCCAAATATTTCCTTTGTCTATAGTCAAAGGATGACAACCAAATATATAGATAAGCTTGTTTGACTGCAAATATTTCATTAGAATAAATCATGGTAAGTCAAAATGTATCCTACTCCCCAGAAAAGATGTTTAATTTTGTACTGCACTTTACAAGGACAGCTAGTAAGTAAAAAAGAAAAAAATATTAAAGAGAATAGAGCTTAAAGTCTTGCCTTATAAGAATTTAAAAACAGAACACAATAGGAGAACCATAATCCTGACCTTTGTGTCATTAGAATGAGCCAAAATTGAAAGTCATGATTCTGGGTGAATTTGACTGATGTCTACCTACTTCCTATCTTGGTCTCTGAACCCCATTCACCCTGAACTTGAATGATGCTTTCACTCAGCCCCAGGATCCTTTAGATGTGTAACATTCCACCTGTGAGAGTTGCCTTCCTCCCTCTAACTTATGTTTCCTCTGACAGACTGTAAGCACTGTAAACACTGAAAGCACTTGTTAAAAGATTATATATTTGCTTATTTGAAAGACAGAACATCAGAGAAGAGACAGAGAGCTTTTCTTATTTTTTTTTTATTTAAGGTAAACCAATTTCATGTAATTAAAACACACAGATTTAGGAACATAGTGAAAGTTCTCACTCTGCCTTCCCACCTGCTCCTGCTCTTCCTCCTCCTTCCTCTCTTTTTCCCTCTGTTAATTTTTACAATGATCTACTTCCAGTTAACTTTATACTCATAAGATGAGCCCTACTAAGTAAGCAGTTCAACAACTAGTAAGCAGAAAAAAAAAAAAGACTGTTCCTCAACAGTAGAGACAAGAGTTGTAAATAATCATTGAATTCAAAATGTGAATTTCACTCCTATACATTACATTTTTGGTACTCTATTAGCTACCATAGATCAAGGAAAACATATGGTATTTGTCTTTTGGGAACTGACTTATTTCACTAAGTATAATGATTTCTAGTTGCATCCGTTTCGTTACAAATGATAAGATTTCATTTTTCTTTACATCCGAATAGTATTCCAGATTTTATATATGAAATATATATATATATATATATATATATAATGTATATAGATATATCACAATTTCTTTATCCAGTAGTCAGTTGATGGACATGTGGGTTGATTCTATATCTTAGCTGTTGGGAATTGAGCTGCAATAAACATGGGGTACAGATATCTCTTTCATATGCTGATTTCATTTCATTTAAGTAAATTCCCAGGAGTGGGATTGCTGGGTCATATGGTAGATCTATTTTCAACTTTCTGAGATATCTCCATACTGTCTTCCACAATGGCTGTACTGGTTTACATTCTCACCACCCAATGTAATAAGGTAACTTTCCACTGGTGCCAGCATTTGTTTGTTGATTTCTGTATGAGTGCCATTCTAATTGGGGTGAAGTGAGACCACATTGTGGTTTTGATTTGCATCTCCCTGATGGCTAGTAATCCTGAGCATTTTTATGTGTCTGTTGGCCATTTGAATTTCCTTTTTTGAATAATACCTGTTTAAGTCCTCTGTCCATTTCTTAACTGATTGTTTGTCTTGTTGTTGTTGAGTTTCATATTAATCCTTTATCAAGTGCATAGTTTGCAAATATTTTCTCCCATTCTGTCAGTTGCCTCTTTACTTTGCTGGGTATTTCCTTTGTAGTACAGAAACTTCTTAGGTTGACATAATCCTATTTTTCTATTTTGGATTTGATCACCTGTGCTTCTGTAGTATTTTCCAAGAAGTCTTTGCCTATGCCAATACCTTGCAGAGTTTCCCCAATGTCCTCCTCTAGTAATTTGATGGTATTAGGTCATAGATTTAGACCCCTAGTCCATTTGAGTTGAAATTTATAGGTGTAAGGTAGGGGTATTGTTTCATACTTTTGCACACAGAGATCCAATTTTCCTTGCACTATTTGTTGAAGACAAATCCTTGCTCCAAGGATTGATTTTAGCTTCTTTGTGAAACATTAGTTGGTCAGGGCTGGCCAGGCCAAACCCGGAAACCAGGAGCTTCTTCTAGGTCTCCCACATGGGCTCAGGGGCCCAATTACATGGGCCACCTTTGCTGCTTTCCTAGGCACATTAGCAGAGAGCTGAATCAGAAGTGGAGCAGCTAGGACTTGAACCAGTGCGCATATGGGATGCCAACACCACAGGTAGAGGTGTAACCTTCTATGCCACAGCTTTGACCCTAGATTCTTTTTTATGATTTTACTAACTTAGGTCTTGGGTCTTCTCTCTCTCTTTTTTCTTGTTAGGTGAGCCAATGTTGTATCATTTTTTTTTATTTTTTCAAAAATAAGCTTTTCATTTCATTGATATTTGTATTGGTATATTCTGTTTCAATTTTTCTCAAATTTTAGTTATTTCTTTCCTCTCACTAATGTTGGGTTTGGTTTATTGTTATTTTTAAGTCCTAATATATGCATTGATAGCTCATTTATTTGATGACTTTCCAATTTCTTTTTTTTTTAAGATTTAGTTATTTATTTGAAAGGCAGAGTTTCACAGACAGAGAAGGAGAGGCACAGAGGTCTTCCATCTGATGGTTCACTCCCTAGTTGGCCACAACAGCTGGAGCTGCGCCAATCTGAAGCCAGGAGCCAGGAGCCTCCTCCAGGTCTCCCACGTGGGTGCAGGGGCCCAAGGACCTGGGCCATCTTCCACTGCCTTCCCAGGCCATAGCAGAGAGCTGGATTGGAAGTAGAGCAGCCAGGATGTGAACCAGCACTTCAGGCCAGGGCATTAACCCACTGTGCCACAGCGCCAACCCCCCAATTTCTTGATGTAAGCACCAGTGACTATAAAATTCCCTCTTAGCACTGCTTTTGCTGTATCCCATAACTATTTATATGTTGTATTGTCATGTTCATTAGTTTTCAGAAATTTTTTATGTCCCTTTTGGTTTCTTCTATGACTCACTGTTCATTCGGGAGTATGTTGTTGAGTCTCCATGTGTTTTCCTATTTTCTAGAGATTCTTGAGTTGTTAATTTCCACCTTCATTCCATTATATCCAGAAAAGATGCATGGTATGATTTCTGTGTCGTTTTTTTTTTTTTTTAATTTGCTGAGACTTGCATTATGGCCTAGCATATGATCTATCCTAGAGGAAGTTCCATGCACTGATTAAAAGAATTTATATTTTATAGCTGTGTGATGAAATGTTTTTTAGCTATCAGTTAGGTCCATCTGGTCCATACTATAGATTAACTCTGCTGTTTCTTTGTTGATTTTTCTATCTAGTTGATCTGTCCATTGATGAAAGTGGTGTGTTGAAGTCTCCATTACTATTGTATTGGAGTCTATGTCTCCCTTTATATCCACTAACATTTCTTTTAAATAGCCAAGCAACTGGCATTGGGCCCATATATATTTATTATAGTCACATCTTCTGTTGAATTGACCCATTAATCATTACATAATGACCTTATTTGTCTCTTAGTTTTTTTTGTGTTATAGTCTATTTTGTCTGATATTAGGATGGCTACATATGCTCATATTTGATTTCCATTAGCATGGAATATATTTTTCCATCCTTTCATTTTTATATGTGTATCTTTGTTGGTGACGTATGCTTCTTGTAAATAGCAACTAAATGGGTCTTGTTTTTAATCCATTCAGCCAGTTTGTATCTTAATTGGAGAATTTAGGCCATTTACACTCAAGGTTATCATTGATAAGTAATGACTTGGCCCTTTTATTCCATAAATATTCCCATTGTTTGCTTTGGATTTCCTTTGTACTTTTACTAGGAGAGTTTCTGCCTTCACATTCTTTCATAACGATGACTGTCTTCCTGTGTTTCTAAATGTAGCACATCCTTAAGCATCATTTGTAAAGCTGAATGAGTAGTGACAAACTCTTTCAATTTCTGTTTGTTATGGAAGGTCTTTATTTCACCTTCATTGATAAGTGAGAGCTTTGTTGTATTCTGTTTTCTGGGATGACAGTTTTTTTTCCTTTTAAAACTTGGACTATGTCTCTCCATTCTTTCCTAGCCTATAGGGTTTCTGATGAGAAATCAGCTGTGAATCTAATTTTAGGAGATATTCTGAAAGTAATCTGTCATTTCTCTCATGATTATTTCAGAATGTTTCCTGTTGAAGGTTTGGCCACAATATATTGTGGTGAAGATCCTGGTCTTTTCCTTGGGTGACAGGGACCTACATAACTTAGGCCATCTTCTGCTGCTTTCCTAGACACACTGAGCAGGAAGCCAGATTAGAAATGGAGCAGCCAGGACTTGATCCAGTGCTCGGAAATGGGATGCTGCCTTTACAGGCTTAACCTGCTGTGTCACAATGTTGACCCTCTACAAAGTTAATATTGAGTGACTACACAGGCTGATAGTCCAACCGGGCCTCAGAAGAAATCAAACTTGCTGATGCCTCTTTCTTGTACTTCTTGTTTCTAAAAGTGTGCAACAATGAGTTTCTGTTGTAAGCCATCTGGTTTGTGGTACTTAACTATGATAGCCCTAGGAACTAAAAAGACTTTCAGAGGAGCAATCAACTGTTTTGCTGTTCCATTCTCTTTCTTTATCACCTTAAATATTATTTTTTAATTTATAGTCTTGAAAATATAATCATAATTCATACTAATGGAAATACTAAAATATATAAGATGAAACAAATAGATAATTTTTATATTTACATTCAAATTCAGTGAATTTTGCCTCCCCACCTCTGGCCTACTAATTTTAATCTTCTAAGAATAGATTTTAGAAATCTATAAACTATGAATAAAACTACTCATAGTTTCTTTTATATCATTGCAGAACTTATGTACATGTAGTCATGCACACAATGTCACAATTTATTTTATTTAAACAAGATAATCATATACTTCACATTTTGTAATTTGCCTCATTGCTTGAATAATATATCTTACATATTACTCTGTAGATTCCTTTACTAAGAATTAAAAAATATTCCATTGTATGAATGTGTCATAAGTTATTTTACCAGTTTCTTATTGATGAACATGTGAAATGTGTCTTCTTTTAAAAAAAAAAGATTTATTTATTTATTTGAAATGAAGAGTTACAGAGAGATTGAGAGGTATCCATCTGCTGGATCACTCTCCAGTGGCCATAACAGCAGGGGCTGGGTCTGGCCAAAGCCAGGAGCCAAGAACTTCATCCAAATCGCCCACATAAGTGGCAGGGGCCCACGTACTTGGGACATCATCTGCTGCCCTCCTAGTGACATTAGTAGGGAGTTGGATCAGAACTGGAACAGTCATGCCAGTGCACAGTCAGCAGCTTAACCAACTATACTGCAATGCTGGCCCCATGTCAAATTTTCTGTCATGGTATAAAGTGCTTCAGTAAATTTTATTGTGAAAGGAGACTTCAAGAAGTTTATGGGGCATGGAACTAGAAGGCATTGTACTTTAGTATAAAAAAATTTGAAATCTGAGGCTAGTGTGTGGTGCATTAAGTTAAGCTGCTCTGTATGATGCCAGCATTCCATATGGGAGTGCCAGTTCAAGTCCTGACTGCTCCACTTCTGATTCAGCTTCCTGTTAATACACCTGGGAAAGTAGAGGAAAATCCCCCAAGTGCCTGGGTCCCTGTTACCATGGGGTGACCTGGATCGAGTTCTGGACTCCTCGCTTCAGCCTGACCTGACCCAGGCCATTTTAGCCATTTAGGGAGTGAACCAGTGGATGAAAAGATCTCTTTCTCTCTCGCCTCTCCTGTATCAGCCTGCCTTTCAAATAAATATTTAAAAAACTTATTTGAAATCTGTGCATGTTTGAGGTCTTCAAATAGTTGTGGAAATGCATGTCATGAAAAAACCACAAATGGATTTTAAAAAAATGCGTGCACTCAAATAAACTTATCTTTCCATTCCATTTTTCCACAAACTTTTTGAAGTACCCTCATCCATGTATTTTTGAATACTTCATAAAGTATATCTGTAACATGAAGACTTAGCACTATGATTGTTGTTCTAAAATATGCAGCTAATTTGAGTTATTTCAAACTGTTCTTCATAAATGATATAAATCTCTCTTCACATAAATTGGTATGTATATCTCCCTTTTGTTCTTGGAAAACATTGTTATAGGATCACTAAGGAAAACAAAGGGTTATTCCAGATAGAGCATTCCTTGCTAATGTATACTTCAGCTAATTATTCTATAAATGTCCATTAGATGTCTAGTACTGTGAGTCACACAATAACTACTCTACTTTATGTCTGACGAACTACAATCCAAGGAAAGCAGATGTTAAACTCAGAGACAATGAGAATTCAGAAAAGAATGCATTGTTTCAGGAGAAGATGCATGTCTGTATGTGGAACTGTTCAGAAATTTCTCAGAAACGAAAGACACTAACAAAAATCCTAGGGCTAAGTAGATCATATAGGAGCTATCTAGACAATACTTATTTTGTAGAGACCCTAAATGTTAAAGCCACGATTATATCTGAGGCCATTCCAGTGCCCAAATATCCATGTTCCAAGGGATCTAGCACTATAGGTCATGTTTACCTTCATGTTCTCTGCTTAAACAACTTCCCCCTTGTAGCTGGTCCCCACACCCATATGCGACTCTTTTCTCTCCTTCCTTTAATCCCATGGTCTGATAGTATCTTCACCTGGGAACTCACATGCCCAGTTAAGTGTTTGAAATGCAAAGATGATCACCAACTTTCTGATCTGGCTCTCATCACAGGCTAATTTGTACCTAATCCAGTCTGTGGTTGTATCTGAAAAGCCAAAACACAGTTCAAGTTGTTGTTAAGCAACCAGCTTTCAGTTGGAACTGGCATTGGGATTAGAGGTAGAGTAAGGAGATAAAAGAGGTGGTGGATCTTTCCCAGAAAGCCTGGCTAAAGCAACTATTTTCTTTGCCTTTTAAATAGTCAGCAATGTATTAAGTGAAGTGGCAGAAATCTGAAGTGAGACATATTTATTTTTTTGGAAGATAATTCTGCATTTTATTTTTTAAAGAAAGTTTTTATATAATAAATATAAATTTCATAAGTACAGCTTTTGGATTATAGTGGTTCTTCCCCCCATACCTGCCCTCCCACCCCCAAAGCATCCCACCTCCTACTCCCTCTCCCATCCCATTCTTCATTAAGATTCATTTTTAATTATCTTTATATACAGAAGGTCAACTCTATACTAAGTAAAGATTTCAACATTTTGCACCCACAGAGACACACAAAGTATAAAGTACTGTTTGAAGACTAGTTTTACCATTGATTCTCATAGTACAGCACATTAAGGACAGAGGTTCTACATGGGGGACAAGTGCATGGTGACTCCTGTTGTAGACAGATTTCTTATTTCCAAAGTGAATGGAGGACTTGTTGTGAGAAAAAAATGAAAATAATGTATGTAAATTAGATAATATTATATCTCACATGTAGCCAATGCTAAACAACATAGCTTCAGTTATCATTAGAGTAACCATTATGCTCCATTTCTATACTTCAGGAGTGTGATAAGTCTGTCCTAGGACCCTGTGGAACTAGAAGGCAGGTTAGAACTCCAACTAGCAAGTGCTATTCATCTCAAGAGTTGCAGAATAATCTTATAGCTGAATAGGTACTCTATTCATATTTGGCAAATTAATTAAGATTTGTTAATGTTTCCTCTCCGATTCATGTGTGTGAGTGTGTGTGTATTAAATACTATAAAAGTTAATAAGTGTAGAAAAAAACTCATAAAGCAAATATCCCCTAAAGAAGCTATGCTCTGCTTATAATGGGCTTTTCCATAATGAGCATTTTCTATGTGAGTCACATGCAACTCAGAAAGTATGATCTTGCTTCTCAGCATTTGTTTAAGAAATCAATCTTTTGCCAAAAGGAAAAATAAGTTTCAAAATTATGAGGCTTACACAGTGATTTTCACAAGAGAAACTAAATGAAATAAAAATCAGTAGAAATTTCAAAATTAAGATTTTACTTAACAGCATATCAAAAAATTGAATCTTACATAGGATGCAGAAAATTTATCAGAAATGGACCAGGATTCATCTATAAGAAAAATCAAAATTTTCTTCATGTATGTCAGAAGCTAATTAAACATTTTCAAATCAGAGAATCAAATATTCCCCAATAAAAAGTTAGTGCATCTTATACTAAATTGACCTTTCAGCACAACTTAATTTTTATTGTAGCAATTATCCTTAAAAGGAAAACATGAATTACTCAAGAGAGATCCTGAGAATAAAATGCTTTCAGTTAAACTTACTTTCAGTTAAACTTACTTTATAGCTTTTCTCCTTGGGAGTGAGAAGTAATGATCAGGATTTGTTTCTCTGAAAAGCCACATAAAAGATTTATAGGTTTTCTTTTCTTTTCTTTTTTCCACAGGTAGTGTTAGACAGTGAGAGAGAGAGAGAGAGAGAGAGAGAGACAGAGAGAAAGGTCTTCATTCCGTTGGTTCACCCTCCAAATGGCCGCTACGGCTGGCGCACTGCGCCAATCAGAAGCCAGGAGCCAGGTGCTTCCTCCTGGTCTCCCATGCAGGTGCAGGGCCCAAGCACTTGGGCCATCCTCCACTGCCTTCCCAGTCCACAGCAGAGAGCTGGACTGGAAGAGGAGCAACTGGGACAGAATCCAGCACCCCGACTGGGACTAGAACTCGGGGTGCTGGCGCCACAGGCAGAGGATTAGCCAAGTGAACCGCTGCACCAACCTAAGATTTATAGGTTTTCAGCAAGTCCCATGATGCATCTCTTCATGTTGGACCTTTCAGGAATGCATGTGTTAATGCTATGTAAGGCAAGTCTATTGTGTTCTCAGTTCTATATTGTATAAGACTGAAACTGTAGACTTAAAAGTCAGGTTCCCTGTTCTTCCAGCTGGAGAGTGGCTGAAAAATTAACGTTAATAAAGCTATCATAGCAGAATAATATTATATGAATGCAACGCAACCCCTGATAGGTTGTGGTTGGTTTCTTGGAGGAGAAAGACTACAGAAGCTGGGTTTTGGAGGATTCATAAGAATTCAGCATGTGATGATTGGAGCAGAGAGCTATTTGTATAAATATATAGACATCAAAGAATGTAATACTGGACAAACTAGAAGTCACCCAGGTCAAGTGGAGAGCAGGGTGGAAGATGCTAATGCTTCCAAAAGTCTGGATGTTGTCAACAGTGCTGGGTCAGAATAATGAAAAGTTCTGAGGGTAGGCGAAAGACAAAGTTTAAACCATTGATTGATGAGGAGGTGGCACACTGACTTCTCAAGGAGCTGCCATCCTACCAATAAGGGCAGATCATGATTTTTAAGGAATTTGGAAGTGAATGCTGGACTTAAGAGGATGTGACTAATGAAATGCCAAGAACTAGAGGTAGGGGCTCAGGAGTGAACAGAAAAATGCTGAAACTGTTTGTGGATCCAATAACAGAGTATATTTTATAAATCTCAGTGCAGTTTATTGAGAAACATGCTGAAGGAGAATTGATGACTTCATTTTTTGACACAAGTGGGACATAACAGGATGTTTCACATGGGTGAGTAGCTAAAGAACACTGTTTGGCTAAAATCTGAAAGAGGCAAAGCATTGTGTTCAGAGATTCTAGTGTTTCAATAACCGCCAAGAAGCCCACTTTCCCTAAAGTCTGTGATTAGTAAGGTTTATTGTGCCTTTGTCACTCACACCCTATTACACCTGTTTGTTACTGCATCCCGTTACACCGTTGTATGTTCTCCACTGTCTGTTCATTTTAACCTTCCATTTTTTTCTTTTTTAAAAACTTTTATTTAATGAATGTAAATTTCCAAAGTACAACTTATGGATTACAGTGGCTTCCCCCCCATAACTTCCCTCCCACCCGCAACCCTCCCCCCTTATCTGCTCCCTCTCCCCTTTCATTCGCATCAAGATTCATTTTCAATTCTCTTTGTATACAGGAGATCAGTTTAGTATATGTTAAGTAAAGATTTCAACCGTTTGTCCTCACATAGCAACACAAAGTGAAAAATACTGTTGGAGTACTAGTTATAGCATTAAATCACAATGTACAGCACATTAAGGACAGAGAGCCTATGTGATATTTTTTTTAAAAAATTGATTAATTTTCTATGCAATTTCCAATTTAACATCAAGTCTTTTTAAACATTTTAAATTATCTTTATATACAGAAGATCGATTCAGTATATACTAAGTAAAGATTTCATCAGTTTGCACCCACACAGAAACACAAAGTGTAAAAATACTGTTTCAGTACTAGTTATAGCATTAATTAACATTGGACAACACATTAAGGAAAGATCCCACATGAGAAGTAAGTACACAGTGACTCCTGTTGTTGATTTAACAATTTGACACTCTTGTTTATGGCATCAGTAATCTCCCTAAGCTCTAGTCATGAGTTGCCAAGGCTATGGAAGCCTTTAGGGTTCGCCGACTTCAATCTTATTCCGACAGGGTCATAGTCAAAGTGGAAGTTCTCTCCTCCCTTCAGAGAAAGGTACTTCCTTCTTTGATGGCCCTGTTCTTTCCACTGGGATCTCACTCGCAGAGATCTTTCATTTAGGTCTTTTTTTTTTTTTCCAGAGTGTCTTGGCTTTCCATGCCTAGAATATTCTCATGGGCTCTTGAGCCAGATCTGAATGCTTTAAGGGCTGATTCTGAGGCCAGAGTGCTATTCAGGACATCTGCCATTCTATGAGTCTGCTGTGTCTCCCACTTCCCATGTTGGATCATTCTCTCCCTTTTTGATTCTATCAGTTAGTATTAGCAGACACTAGTCTTATTTGTGTGATCCCTTTGACTCTTAATCATATCAATTATGATCAATTGTGAACTGAAGATGATCACTTGGACTAGTGAGATGGCCTTGGTACATGCCACTTTGATGGGATTGTATTGGAATCCCCTGGCACATTTCTAACTCCATCATTTGGGGCACGACTGATTGAGCATGTCCAAATTGTACATCTCCTCCCTCTCTTTTTCCCACTGTTATATTTCACAGGGATCACTTTTCAGTTAAAATTTAAACACCTAAGAATAATTGTGTGTTAATTACAGAGTTCAACCACTAGTACTAGAACAAAAAAAAAAAAAAACACTAATATGGATAAAGTATTACATTGTACATCAACAGTCCGGACAAAAGCTGATCAAGTCACTGTTTCCATTTCTATAACAGTAAGGGCAATGGCGTCAACCAGCTATGTCTGGCTGAGCTGGGAAGGTGTGTGGGGTTTGAGAATAGAAGGCTTTGACAAGGTAAACTATATGTGCTTCATTTCAGGCATTTGTTTACCTATTAGTTTCTATATATGAAATCTTTGCAAACAAGCATCTAAACTAGCAGGTAAACAAGTGCCTTTTACCTGCTTTACACTCCTTTAATGGAGAGAACACAGGTACAGTTTACCTTGTCAAAGCCTTCCAAGAGTGTTAAACCTTATCTCAAAATTTCTTTGTAAATTGGCCTAATTCCTTGTGGCACCTGGAGAATAAATTTGAAAACCAATCTCCAAACTCCTAAGAGGTAGTTTTGATGACTGAAAGTTTGTCAGAGCCTCTTGTACAAATAAGATGGAGGGTTTTTTTGGCACCTCACTGTAGATGTTATATACAGATTTTACAACTTGTTAGCCTCTATTTTGGGCAGGGGAGCAGGGATAGGTGATTGACAGCCAAGATTCAGAGTCAAAAGCCCTGTTAGCTACATATTAAGCAACCTAGAAAAAAATTTTTTTTTGACAGGCAGAGTGGACAGTGAGAGAGAGAGACAGAGAGAAAGGTCCTCCTTTGCCGTTGGTTCACCCTCCAATGGCTGCCGCGGACGGCGCGCTGTGGCCGGCGCACCGCGCACATCCGATGGCAGGAGACAGGTGCTAGGTGCTTTTTCCTGGTCTCCCATGGGGTGCAGGGCCCAAGCACTTGGGCCATCCTCCACTGCACTCCCGGGCCACAGCAGAGGGCTGGCCTGGAAGAGGGCCATCGGGACAGAATCCAGCGCCCCAACCGGGACTAGAACCTGGTGTGCTGGCGCTGCAAGGCGGAGGATTAGCCTGTTGAGCCACGGCGCCGGCCGCAACCTAGAAATTTAAGAAGAAGGGGTCCTTGGATTAACTTTAACCTCGAGTCTGTTGTTCAAATTAACCTTATTTATTATGTGGATGAGAGCCATCATCTCAATGTGCCAGACAGCCGTTATCATGTTGCGAATTGTACTTCTGCAGGATTCTGACAATCAAAAGGTATAAAGCTCAAAACCAGTGTGAGTACAACAAATCATGTTTGTATCTTAGAAATAATGAATAGAGTTACAGTCAAATAGCAGGTATGTTACAGTTGGCTATTTCCATAAGTACAACAAGAAAAGTTGATTTACCATATACCAATCTCAGATTTGAAAGTCTCTCCAGGTTAGTAAACCTACCCAAGGCAGAATTAAGGTTTTTTTTTTTTTTTTACTACAGTATCCAATCCTTTAAAGTTTTTTTAAATTTTTGAGATAACATTTTCATTTTATTTCATAATTCAAGGCTTAATGCTCCACTAAAAAACAAATTCAACCACAACAAAAACAAGAAAATAAAAAACAAAAACATAGTTCAGCAGGAACACAGGCAGGCAAGAGTAATAAACAACAATCAAATGAAAAGATGTCAACTTCACCAATATACAGGAAACTTCAAGAAAATTACAGATCATCAAAACTATAGTAGTATACAACTCCTAACAATTTTCCCCACAAAGATTCAAAACAAAGTTTGAGAAAACACTATATTTGGACCAGAACTGATAGACATGGGCATTTATTTATTTTTTGTTTTGTTTTGTTGAAGTGGAAATCTTATTTACTCATTGAAAGGCTGAGAGCCCTTGAAGTCAGCATCCGCTGTACATTTTGGACCTGCCAATGTTTTAAATTATATATTGTTATGAAGAGAACAGATCAACAATGAGTTTCTGCAAATAGTCATATTGCCATGAATAAAAATACTCTTAAGTAGTTTTTGAATTTTGGAGGAATCTAGTAAGAAGGAAAGATAAATATTTTATCATTGTTTACAAAACATATTCTATTCAAGTACTACAAACCCTGGAACTCTCAGGAAAACTTTTGAACCTAGAAAAAGTTCTCAAAATTTTAGTTAGCCCTTTGATCTCTTGTCAGAAACATTTATATAGCCCCTTCTTTGGATAACAAAGGACTTAAAATCGCTGCTTTTAAAATTTGGATGACAGTTCAGCAGTTGACAAGGAGATTTAGCTATTTTTCATTGCACAGGCATTTTAAAAAGCACAGCCGAGTTTTATGAACTGTTTCATCCTTCAGGGCCTGTAATGGGTGGATACATTATATAGATCCCCAGGTCCCTTTTATTTTTTTATATTTTTAAACTCAACTTTATTTGACTAAGCCATCCATTAAATGACCAAATCACTTTATCAAAAGGAATGACAGAGTTAACATAAAGTATACATTCTTATTATGTGGGGGAAAATTAATGTCCATAATTAAATATAATTTAAATCAGATTTAAATTAGTACACATATCTTATTTTACTAGTCTGAGGTATCTTCTTTAGTTTTTTAAATTTATATAAGGTGAACAAATTTCATGTATTTCGTATATACAGATTTAAGAGCAGAGTGATACTTTCCACCCCACCCTCCCTCTCATCCACAATCCAACCCTCCATCCTCCTTCTTTTTTACTTTTTCTTTTAATTTTTACATTGATATATTTTCAGTTTATTTTATAGTCATAATGTTAACCCTCCACTAAGTAAGTAATTTAACAAATAGAAGGAAAAAAATTGTTCCTTTACAGTAGAGTCAACAATAACCAAATCTCAAAATGACGATTTCACTGCTATACATTTTTTGTACTCTATTAGTTACCACAGGTCAGGGAAAACACATTTGTCTTTTTGGGACAAGCATATTTCACTAAGTGTAATGGTTTCCAGTTGCATCCATTTTATTGTGAAAGACGGGATTCCATTCTTTTTCACAGCTGAGTAGTATCTACTCGTGTATATATGCCACATTTTCTTATCCAGTGATCAGTTGATGGACATGTGGATTGACTCTATATCTTAGCTATTGTGAATTGAGCTGCAATAAACATGGGGTACAGAAAACTCCTTCATATTCTTATTTCATTTCATTTTGATAAATTCCCAGGAGTTCATGGCTGGGTCATATGATGGATCTATTTTTAGCTTTCTGAGGAATCCCTATACTGTCTTCCACAATGGCTGTACTAGTTTACATTCTCACTACCCAGTGGATTAGGGTACCTTTCCCCCCACATCCTTACCAGCATTTGTTGTTTGTTGATTTCTGTATGAAAGCCATACTAAAGGGGATAAGGTGAAAACTCATTGTAGTTTTTATTGGCATTTCCTTGATGGTTAGTGATCCTGAGCATATTTTCAAGTGTCTATTGGCCAACTGAATTTCCTCTCTTGAAAAATGCCTGTTCAAGTCCTTCACTCATTTCTTAAGCAGATTGCTTGTTTTGTTGTTGTTGAGTCTCTTGAGCTCTTTATAGAATCGGGTTATTAATCCTTTACCAGTTGCATAGTTTGCAAATATTTTCTCCAGCTCTGTTGGTTGACTCTTCACTTTGCTGAGAGCTTTCTTTGCAGTGCAGAAACTTCTTAGCTTGATGTAATCTCATGTGTCTATTTTTGCTTTTATTCCCTGTGCTTTTTATTCTTAAGATAAGTCATGACTGATGACATTAAATCCAGGAACCAGTCTGTTATATGAATATGTAATCTCTCAAATACTTATTTCTTTTTTAAAGCATTTTCTTTTTTTAAAATTTATTTGACAGGTAGAGTTATGGACAGTGAGAGAGAGACAGAGAGAAAGGTCTTGCTTCCGTTGGTTCACTCCCCAAATGTCTGCTATGACCAGTGCTGCACCAATCTGAAGCCAGGAGCCAGGTGCTTCTTCCTGGTCTCCCATGCAGGTGCAGGGGCCCAAGCACTTGGGTCATCCTCCACTGCCCTCCCAGGCCACAGTAGAGAGCTGTACTGGAAGAGGAACAACTGGGACTAGAACCCAGCACCCATATGGGATGCCATAGATGGTGCCACAGATGGAGGATTAACCAATTGAGCCACAGTGCCAACCCCTCAAATACTTATTTTAATAACATTCTTTTATAAATATAACAAATTTATGATTCTACAACTTGAGAGTAGCTTCCATTCAATCCAAGTGATCCTAATTAGCTATTATCTCTTCAAGATGACAGATACATCCTTCGAGGATTTCTGGGAACCCTGGAAATCTCAGGGTCAATGGGCTAATTAGAAACTTTGATTCTGAGAAAGCCTGTCAAAGATATCAAAAGCTCTAAAAACATTTGGTCTCATTTATCTTTATCCAATTTACTTAGATTACTTATGAAAACTAAGATATTAGACAAGCATGGCCTTCATTTACAGCTGAACTGTTATACTAGATACTTAGAACATGCTTACCTGCTTTTAGGTTAAGTTTACATCTTTATGATTTTACACATCTATGAGATATAATCCTGCCTGTCTAGCAAACCCAGACACAAACATGTTAACAAATTTAAAGATATCTTTATTTTATCAACAAATTAAAAATAGCTAATTTATGAGACATTCACATAAGCTATATAAGCTAAAAAAGCATTAGGATATTTTAAAAACTTTATGTGAATGCTCACTTATCTATAACTTAATTAAAACGGCTCTTAAGGGATTTTTTTTTACCATGTACATACCACATGTAACACAAATGGAACATTTATAATATATATCATGAGACAGAAAAACAAAGAAGTTTCTATAATAGTTTGTTGTATTATTGTTGGGACTCCTGTTCTCTACCTCTACTCTGAATTGTATCAAGGGCTTCTTCTTCTTTTTTTTTTTGACAGGCAGAGTTAGTGAGAGAGAGAGAGAGAGAAAGGTCTTCCTTCTGTTGGTTCACCCCCCAAATGGCCGCTAGGGCCGGCATGCCGCGCCGATCCAGAGCCAGGAGCCAGGCGCTTCCTCCTGGTCTCCAATGGGGTGCAGGGCCCAAGGACCTGGGCCATCCTCTACTGCACTCCCGGGCCATAGCAGAGAGCTGGACTGGAAGAGGAGCAACTGGGACAGAATCCGGTGCCCCGACCAGGACTAGAATCCAGTGTGCTGGCGCCGCAGGTGGAGGATTAGCCAAGTGAGCCACGGTGCCAGCCTTAAGGGCTTCTAAGGGGAATTACAGTTGACTTTAAGAGATCAGGGAGAGCCACTGGGACTCCACATACATAGGCCATGCAGTACTACCAACTTTTTAAGTCACAGGCTTACAGCTACAAGTTGACCAATTGGCCAAAATTCTTGCCTGGGGACCCTCAGTTGGGATTGAAATGGCACTTCCCATATCTAATTATTTATTCATTTAAAATTTTTTTTTTTATTTGAGAGTTAGAGTTACTGACAGCGAGAGGGAGAGACAGCGAGAAAGGTCCTCCATCTGCTGGTTCACTCCCCAAATGGCCGCAACAGCCGGAGTTGAGCCAATCCAAAGCCAGGAGCCAGGAGCCAGGAGCCAGGAGCCAGGAGCCCAGAGCCAGGGGCTTCTGCTGGGTCTCCCGTGCAGGTGTGGGGGTCCAACAGCTTCCATATTTAAAGACAGACTACAATAACAATGACAATGGCAACAACAAAAAAGCCCAAAAAACACACAATGCAAATTTCCCTAAACCAAGGCCAGATTTTACAGATGGGAGTTCAAAAGAACATATTACCAAAAGCGAAAGGAAACAGAATCCCTACCTCCCCTCAACTATAATTACCACACTAATGGCATCATGAATGACCTCCATCAGGCTGGAAAGTTCACAGTTGTATCAACAGTGTGGAGTTAAGGATCTCAGTGTGCACACTGGGGTCAGGCCATTGTGCTCTTTATGAAAACTGCTTCCCTCTCCTCAAGGAGTTCAGGCTGTGTTGACCACGCCCTCCCAAGGAGAGAAAAAGAGTTCCCCAGAACCAAGGTGGCTCCAGCAGCTGCTGGGATTGTCCCTGCTCTCCTCCCTAGGAGGAGGAGCTTCCACTGGCAGGGGCTTAAGCACCACCCAGCGTGGCCCCACACCACTCTGACAGCACTTAATTTAGCACTGGTATATTGCCATGGCCAATTGCTCTATCTGTTGGTAGTCAGCATCAGGTGTGCACCACTGAATATAAGAACTCCCTACTGGCTTGTCGAATTTGTTACCAAAAATCTGTTTCTTATCAACAGTACCAAATCAGAATTGTGAGGAGAAGGTTTGAGGAAAATGAAATACAAGTTTACTCTATATCACTAGATGAGGAAGTAGCAGGTTGAGGTCTAAAGAAATTACCATCTTCTTGAATGAAGGCAGTTCAAGGTTCGATTTTTTTTTTTTTGAGTTTTTTTTTTTCTTTATTTGAATGTCAGTGTTACAGAGAGGGAGAGACAGAGAGATCTTCTATCCTGATTCCTCCTCCCATCCCCTCATGCCCAGTGGCCTCAATGGCCAGGGCTGAGCCAGGCCAAAAGCAGAAGCCTGAAGCTTCATCCAGGTCTCCCACAAGGATGCAAGGGCCCAAGTATTTGGGCCACCTTCTGCTGCTTTTCCCAGGCCATTAGCAGGGAGCTGGATTAGAAGTGGAGCAGCTGGGACACAAACCAGAGCCTGTATGGGATACTGGCATTACAGGCAGCAGCCTTACCTGTTACACAGGTATCCCCCAGTTCAACACAATGCCACCCCCCAGTTCAAAGTTCTTAAGGAGTTCAGAAGGGGAAGCTGTTCTTGGGAAGACATGACTAATTGCAGATCAAGAATTAGAGACATGGACTTGGGAGTAAACAGCCAAACACCAAACCTGTTGTAAGTTCAATAACAGAATATTTTATAAATCTCAAACATTAGTGGAGTTTCTTGAGAAATGTGCTGAATGAGAATTGATGTCTTGATCTTTACATGGGTGAAACATAATAAGATGTTGTGCATAGGTGAGAAGTTATGACACATGATTGGCTGGGATCTGAAAAAGGGACATGATTGTGTTAAAAGATTCTAGTGTTTCATTCATCATAATGAGGCCCACTCACCCTGAAGTCTATAATCAGTAGGGTCTGTTGTGCTCTTAGCTGCCTGTACCCATAACATCCTGTTTAGTCACCTGCACCATATCACACCTTGTTACCAAACGATTGCATGGACATGAGCCATAAAGGAAGAAGAAGCCAAACTGTATTCTGAATATAATGCAGTCTCTCAAATTGTTTCAGCTATCACAAGAAGTTAATAAAATCTACATTTTAGAAAGATGACTTTAGCAGCAATGTGGAAAATGTATTATGGGGAGGCAATAGAACTGGTGACAGCTCTATCACAAGGCAAAGCAATTTCCACAGTGAAAAAGTACAAACAAACAAATCATAAGGGTATGAATTGAAATCAAGAGAGAAAAAAAAAATGGAATCAAGAGAAGGAAGTCAGCATGAGTACCTGGTGATTGATTGGAAGCTAGGGGCAATGGAGAGAAGGGCGGCCTAGAGAACCTAATGTCTGGCTTGGAAACTGAATTTGCCAGTATTGAGAAGATGGAGCACAAGACAGGTTGGGAATGATGATTCTAAGTTTAAATTTGGCTGTTTTGTGAGTAACAGCAAATCTAACTAATAGCAAGTTAAACAAATAAGAAGTTATTTTGCTCTTACACCAAAAATGTTCAGAAATAGTCCATTCTAGCAGATGGAGGATGCCAGCACCAGTGTCTCTTCAGGTAGGAAGCTGCTGTGCCTGGTTTCAGAATCCCAGTTCTGTTTTCAATTCCAGTCCCTTCCTAATGTGCACCTTGGGTCCCTGCCAACCACATTGGAAACCCAGATCGAGTTCCAGGCCCCAGCTTTGAACTGGTCCAGCCCTGGTCATTGGAGGCATTTGGAGAAATGAGCCAGCAGATAAGAGTGAGATCTGTGTGTATGCATCATATTTCAAATAAATAAAAAATATTTTTAACAAAAAAGTATATAGTTGTTCTAGCTATCATGTTGCTGTTGCAGGAAGCAAGGAAGAAGAGAGAAAAGAAAAGACTAATTCTATACCGGAAAATTGCAGACTTTCTGTGCAAATCCCAGAAAGCTTCTACTTAGGCCTCACTGGCCAAAATTATGTCAAAGGCCACTTTGGGTTATAAGATACCAGGGGAGATCTCTTGTTAATGTTCTCATTAGAAGAAAAATCTAATCATCATCTGTCATAGTTACATTAAAATTGAGATGTTTGTGTGACATCCAAGAGAGAGTCCAAGAAGCAGGTGAACATGTGTGTGGAACTCATGAGAGTAGCCCAGGCAGGAATACAGTTTGGCAGTCATTGTCATTCAAGCAGTGGTTATTCCTTAAATGTGCATGACATCTGACATCTGCCAGGGTGCAAAGGAAGAGAATGAAGGGTATAGTTGAGAGAAGTCCTGATCTTGAGGGCTGTGTTACAGGACAATAAAATCTCCAAAGAAATTGATGTTTGGAGACAAAGGGGGTGAATCCAGAAGCAGAAGGGAATGAGCTAAAAAACACAAGAGAAAGCACAAGGTAGAATAAAGTTTACTCTACTTTTAAAAACATCTTGCTCACACTTACTTTATTGATAGGTGACAAGAAATTGGGGAAATTACTTTTTGACAAGTTCCATTTTCTTTTAATTAAAAATTATATTTTTATTTGGGTGATAGACAGACACTCAAGAGTTAAGAGACTTCCCTTCTACTGGTTCATTCCCCTAATGCCTGCAACAGCCATGCCTGGGTCGGGTCAAATCTAGGAGCCCAGAACTCAATCCACGTCTCTCACTTGGGTGTCAGGGATCCAAATAGTCGAGCCATTAACTGCTGTATAAGTTGAGAGAGACCTTAACTGCATGGAGAATGTTCACTTACAAACATTTACAAAAGCTCATAGTCCATCTTGTGCCTCATCCCTCCTAGTATCTAAAGGTGAATGTGATATTGCAACTTGCTAGGGCCTTTAAGCACATCATTCCATTACATCCTCACACCAGTCATGTGAGGACCATATTACACATCTCATCTAACTGGTGATTAAATTAAGGCCATAAGTAGAAAGCGGTAAAGAGATTTAGACTCAAAAGGTCATCAATCAAATTAAGTAATAATAACTAGTCTTCAAAGAAATACATGAAAAAATACTGACATACTTCTCATATCTGAAATCTCTGGAGAGCAGGGCATATACATATCTGTTGTATGCTTGGTAATCAAAGTAAATAACAGACTAATAAACAGTTGAGGCCAACTGCCAATTTGGGGGATTCCAATCTACTTTGGTCTTACTGAGGTACCTCCTGTATTATTTGGAAATATGTAATGAGTGAATGGCATCTGATCACAGAGTTTTTAAAATTCCCTGTATACTTACTCCTCATGTAGGATCTCTGTCCTTATTGTGCTGTACATTGTGATTTAATACTATAACTAGTACTCCAACAGTATTTTTCATTCTGTGTTTCTATGTGGGTGAAAACCGTTGAAATCTTTATAATATGTGCTAAACTGATCTTCTGTATATAAGGAGAATTGAAAATGAATCTTGATGTGAATGGAAGGGGAGAGGGAGCGGGAGCGGGAAATGGGAAGTGGGAGGGAAGTTATGGGGGGAAACGATTGAATTCCATAAGTTAAAAAAAATTGTACATGGTTTCATGAAAGAGAGCTCATATTTGATTTTCACATTAACTGTTATTTTGGAATATTGTTATTTTTTGTTGTTCTGTGTGGTTGGCATAAGGTCATAAATTTGCTGTCCCATTGGATTTTTATGATGAATAGTCTTCTTGCTATCTCTGT
The DNA here is from genome assembly GCA_949820135.1 of Sylvilagus floridanus. Classification (NCBI taxonomy): domain Eukaryota; kingdom Metazoa; phylum Chordata; class Mammalia; order Lagomorpha; family Leporidae; genus Sylvilagus; species Sylvilagus floridanus. The sequence goes on along the minus strand of OX463236.1, from coordinate 26,291,169 downwards.
AATGATTTGCAATAGCTGAATTCCAGTTAGAACCAGCTTCACTTCTGATCCAAGCTTTCTGCTAATATGAATCCTGGAGGGCAGCAGGTGATGGCTCGACTGCTTGAGCCCCAGCCACGCACATAGGAGACCTGGAGAGCTCCTGGCTCCCAGGCATTTGGGTAGTGAACCCACAAGTTTGGACTTTCTCTTTCTCTGTCTCTTTATATCTTTTTGTATCTCAAATACATAAAGATATCTAACCAGCTCAAATAGTTCAATTAGTTATTACTCTAAAAATACAGCAGTATCATATTTAAAAAGATAAATACTACTCATTCCTTTGCGGCCAAACATTTCATCCAGAAGAACTGATAACATCCATGAACATTCAGAAGAACTGATAACAGAACCCAGTGGGCATGTATTCATGGGTCAGGCAGAGGACTAAACCAAGGGTACTGTAATGCTGTGGCACTTCTCACAAAGCAAAAATTTTAAAGTATGAACTATGCATATATACTCTACACAACTTTAAGGGAAAAAAATCCCTGTTGATTATTTTTCTTATACTCTATGGAGAACTTTGCAGACTTCTTGGGAATTTGCAGCTTCCTTGTGAAATGTCTATCAAAACAATACACTCTAAATAAGCAGATTTCTGGGGCAAATTCCGTTTCTTACAATTCTGCTAAATACTACCTGTTCTTAGTAGAAAAACTCTGAGGCCCCGAGAGCTAACCTTTATGACCCCCCCAAAAACAAAACAAAGCAAAAAACTGCTGTTCATTTCCTCGAATATGCCTGAACCAGGAGGAAGAAATGAGACATGTTAATGAGCTTTTTTTCTTTTCATGTTGGTTTAAAATGTTTTTATTAGTGGGATTAATCACTTGTAAGATCAAAAGGACACTCTGGAAGATTATATGACCTGCAAAGCTTTCATAGATTCTTAAAGGAAGAAGGAGATTTGGCTACATCCTCTAGTTCTGTGGTGATTTGATCAGGAAGGAGTTTATTCTTCTTCCAGAGCAGAAAGTGCAGTTAGGGAGTCCAAAATGGGCACTGCAGCTCCACAGCATCATCCATTTCATAGGCTCTTTCTATTTATCTGCCTCATGGTCACAGAATGGCTGCTCATCCTTTATAATCACATTTGCATTCCAAGCAGAATGAGGGGAAAAAAAGTGGCATTAGAAAAGTAAAACTTTTCCAAAAACCATATATGATGTTAATGTACATTTTTCTGGCTAGAACTATGTCCCTCACTACTTTAGCAGCAAGGGAAACTTGGAAGTGGATATTTTTAGTGTGGGGAATATTATTACCTCCAACAAAGTCAGGGTCTTTCTGCTGAGAAGGAAGAAATGAGAATGGATATCATGTAGGCATGTAATGCAGTCTCCCCCTATACTGTTGGCCATTTAATGCACATATTCACCCTTCTCTCCATCTTACAGTGAGAAAACTGAATCAGATAATTTGTTCCACATCACTCTGGCAATTCACAACACAGCTGGACCTGAAATTCACAAATGCAGCTCCCAGTGCAAGGATGCTCTTGTCAGTGTATTCCACTGCTCACTTGTTCCAAAAAATGTGCATGAAATGTAACCAGTCATACTTGCTACCTTTCCTTCTCTAACGCCTCAGCTCTGTCTCTGGATGAAGCTCTTATTTGGCCATATACTGTTTCATTCAACTTTAAGGGTAATATTTTGGGGGATACCATAACCCAGAAAATGACAATTATCCATTCCAGAGGGCTTCTCTGGCTTTTGAAAATGGGGAAGATTTTAGTATAAAAGCTTTGGGCACATGAACTACAAACAAATATTAATGGGTAAGAAGAAAGAAAGCACACACAGGTGAAGCAGCATACTCCTTGGCCTAACCTACAGAGGATATGACTTTAAATGCCATTTATCTCAAAATCTACTCTCTGTCTCACCCTCTGCTTATGTCTATCCTTTGAAATATCATTTTGATTTTTGTCCTGGAGCTTCCTGAAGTCATTACTTAGTAAGAACCAGAAGAACTGGCCGACCAACAGTCACATAAGAGTTACCCAACAGAAACCTCATGTGAAGGCAGAAACAGCACATACTGGGGGATAATTCCAACAGAGACACATCCCTAAGGCTCTGAGTAGCAGGACTGGTCATTTAGCCTGCCTACCAATTACACTGTGCTTTTCTGTGTTCTGGGTTTACTACAATGACGGGCTCCAATGTAGGGACCTGAGGTATTCTGAAAATACAAAAAAAAAAAAAAAAAAAAAAAAAGAACATTTGCAAGTATTATGTTCTACTGTTCATTTGTTACTACAGCCTTGAAATCACAGTGCAAAATCCTTTTTTATTATGATAATAAATTTATTTGAAACTTCATCTAAGAGAATTAAAACAAGTATATACTTTTCAGTTCAAAATTAGGAGAAGAGTGGTGGGTATTTGGCACAGTGGTTAAGACGCCACTTGGGATGATCATATCCATATTGGTGTGCTTGGGTTCAACTCCTATTTCTGCTTCTAATTTCAGCTTCCTGCTAATGTGCACCCCCGGAGGCAGCAGGACATGGCTTAGATCCTTGTATTCCTGCCATTTATGTGGGAGACCCAGAATGAGTTCTTGGCTCCTGACTTTGGCTTGGCCCAACCCTGGCTGTTGTGTAGCATTTTGGGAAGTGAACCAGCAGATGGGAGATTCTCTCTCTCTCTCTCTCTCTCTCTCTCTCTCTCTGCCTCTCCTTCTCTCTGTGTGTAACTCTAGCTTTCAAATAAATATATAAATCTTTAAAAAAAATAAGAGTAGCATTCCAGGGGTTGCCACTGTAAAGTAAAAGTAAAGCCGCATCTCATATGGACGCTAGTTCGAGTCCCTGCTGCTCCACTTCCAATCCAGCTTTCTGCTATGGCCTGGGAAAGCAGTGGAAGATGGCCCAAGTCCTTGGGTCCCTGCACCCACCTGGGAGACCCAGAAGAAGCTCCTGGCTCATGACTTTGGATCAACTCAACTCTGGTCATTGCAGCCACCTTAGGTTGAAGGAGCAGATGGAAGCCCTCTCTCTCAACCTCTTGACCTCTCTCTCTCTCTTTCCCTCTGCCTCTGCCTCTCTACAGCTCTGCCTTTTAAGTAAATAAATAAATCTTTACCAAAAAAGTAGCATTCTAGTGGCACCTCCTGGAATGGCAGCACAGCCTGCCCAAACACAACTGCAAATCTTCAGCTGAGTGGTAAAAATTGTTCATCATATCAGTTCAAATGGAAATTTAGTCTCACATGTAATACAGAAATAACACTCTCCATAAACAAAAGAAAAGCATTCTACATGAAGTTAAAACCTACTTGACACCCATTGTTAGTCCAGGAACACATTTTAGATGCAGCTACCATGACCCAGATTTCCTCTTACTCTTAACACAAACCTAGCTGTTCCCACAAAATCATTATTCAGTATGCTCATGGTTCAGTGAGCACACTTGCATATGTGTGTGTTACAGGTGGCATGAATTGTTCTGTATTCTTCAGTTTTTTTCTTAATCTTAAAAGTGTCTCCATGTTAGTTACTCCATGTAGATCTTTACTTATGCACGGTCCTTACGCATTGCATGAGGGTTTTTCCTAGAATAGATCTTGGGAAGTCTGCCCTAAGGGTGATGGAGCCTGTGAATTTTTTCTTTAGGTTTATTTATTTTTATTTTTATTTATTTGATAGGTGTGCATGTGGGAAGAGAGAGAGAATGAATCTGCTTGTTTACTCCCCAACTCCCCAAATGTCCACAAAAGCCAAGGCTGGGCCAGGTCTAAGCCAGGAGCCAGGAACTCCATCTGTCTCCCATGTGGGTGGCGGGGACCAAAATACTTGAGTCATCATCTGTTGCCTTTCAGGGTGTGGATTCGCTGATGCAGCTGCATCAGAAATGGAAGCAGTGCTCACTTTCAGGCACTCTTGTTTGGAATAAGCATGCCCCAAACAGTGGCTTAACCTGCTGCTCCACAGCACAGGCATTTAATTTTTAATTTTACTATAAACCAAAACAACTAAACTAACTTGCACTCCCATGACAGCATATGTACTTCAAAAAGTTTATGGGACATGAAATTAAAAGATGGTTAATTCGGATGCAAAGAAAGTTGAAATCTGTGCATATTTTTTACATAATATACATTTTCAAAAACCTTTGGAAAATACCTTGTATACATGGTTTTCTATTTTTTGTACCAGGATAAACTTTCTTTTAATTCCATTTTCCACAAACTTTTTGCAATATCCTCAAATAATAATAATTGAAATCCCTAACATTTTACATAAGCCTTTTTTTTTGCAATCTCATTGATATATAACATTTTTTGTAGTCTTCAAATTATGGCCCAGTCTTCACCAAACATAAATGGATAGATATCACAAACATACACACATATATACTAACAAATATGATTCATAAATTTTTATTCAGACTAAATCTCCTCAGATTATCATAAACACCGTTATTTTAATCGTTTTGTTTTAATGAGCATCTCAGTGCAAATCACATTCCTAACACTTAATCAGTATTCCAACCTCTGGTGTCAGTTATCAATTTTAAAATGAAAATATGTACACAAATTAAGGTTTCCAGAAGTCTACACACACCACCATTCCTTTTGTTCTTTAATACACTGTACCTTTTCGTGTGCCATCTGGGAATCTGAGTTGGTGATTAGGCTGTTTGTGAACAGGAGGAAAGGGAACTAGAAATGATTGATTAGAGGTGAGAATTACAAAGCAAAGAAGAGATCCAACCAATTATTTCTCCCAATTGTTGAGCATTTCTGATATAAAGATGGAGACACTTGAGTCCAAACTTTTTGCATTCAACAAATAATGATGGTCTACCACATGTCAGGCTTTGGGTAGATGTATGAGTGAGATAATTATGTGTACCCTTGGAGCTCCAGTGTGTCAGAATAGACACAGACAAATAAATAAACAATCACAAAGTGGTGAAGAGCATGAAGGAAACAAACTGGATGTTTGACATGGCAAAAGATACATAATTGTGCTAGAGTTTCTGGAAGACCTTGCTGAACTCTTAATCACAAACAGATGCTCTCCTTGCAAAATTATGGGGAAAGTCAACCTGGCAGAGAAGATAGAATTTTTACTTGTTGTAAATTGTGAGACTGAGGGGACCCAGTGAGAAGGATGGCAAGGATCTAAGTGACATAGGCCAGGTGCTTTGCAAAACAAGGTAGGAGGACGTGATGGTAGTCTGACCTGCAGGCTCAGCTCAGTGGATGGGGCAGAGGAAAGGTGGGAAGTTTCAGACCCAAAATCTGTGTCTACTACACCTGCCAGACGGAAAAGCATCTCTTAGGACAGAATATGTCTCTATATTGATGTTTAGTGGGGTACCTTCTTTTAAAAATACATGATCATGTTTTGATGGAATGTTTTCAGTTGATTCCATTTCTGACATATCATGAATCCTTAGTAACCATTTGTTGAAATGAAAGTCATCTGTTAAATTCTCCCAAATACTTCCCAGGTCTCTTCTCACAGTATATTTTTCACGTGATAAATTGTCTTCCATTGTACCACAATTTATTTTTAAAGAGTTGACCCTTAGACATATTTTTTAAAGGAAAACTTGTGTGTTTGTGTTTGTGTGTGTGCTTTTGCAGAGCAATAAGATAAATATCAGTGTTGAAGATTAAATTGTCATAGAACTCATATTAAACTCCTAAGGCAAATAGCTACTTTTAATACAAACAACTACTGACAAGTAGATACTCTGAAAAGAGTAAACAGTTGTCGTTCTCTTTTATCCATAAAGCTTATCTGGTACAAAGCATCTTGCTTTTTACATTTAGACTATGGGTCAGGTTAATTACTATGATGACTAATTTCTATCATTTTATTTCAGGACTGTGGTTTGCTGATTCATCCGGAGGAAACCTGTGGGTTACAGCCCATTTCTTCTGACTACATTGAAGCCATTTCACAGCCTGAACTAAAGAGTTGTCCATCTGGGGACACAAAAGGTGAGTAGCACATCAGATGTCATCTCTCTATAAAAATTATTTCATATAGATAAGTACCACAGGTGCTCATTTAAACGACCCTTGTGTAAAACAGGGAGATGACTCTTTTCATTAATATGAACCGTAACACATGAAATTAGTATAAATGCCTGGTTTTAGCATTTGAGATATTTTGATGAAAGTATTTTATTTTCCCCTCTTGGCCTAATTAATCCATATTCATTTTCAGACCTCAGCTCAAAAGTCACTTTTGCCTGACAACCTTCTTGTGCCACCAGTCTCCTTCCTTATATATAGTCACAACATTCTGTGCTTTCCTTCCACAGAAGTTGCTACAAGTATTTAAATAATTAATACATTGTGAATTGTTTAATGTCAGTCTTCCCAGGATAACCAACAGAGTGTGATTTGTTCACATTATGTCAATTCTCTTGATACCAAAAGTCACACATATAGATAGAAAATAGATATCTATCTACCAAGGAAAAATAAATATAAACTCATTTTTAAATGATTCCCTTTCACGTAAGAATTTTTGGGGGAAGCATCACCAATGTCCTCCACATGTTGAACATTAACAGAGGCAGGGAAATTGTGATGTCAAATTCAAATCACGGTGTTAAATCCTTCTTAAGCCTTGAGTAGACCTGGAGTGAGACTCTGGTGTCATTCTTGTCAGTCGCTGCGTCTTTCCCTCCCTAGCAGTCTTCTTTCAGTGCAGACAGTAGGGTCAAATCAAAGCAGGGGCTGAAAGCGCCTGGAAAGGGATCAGTGGTCCAGGGAGTGTGTTCTCCAAGCTTTCTGCTTGCCATTCTGTCCTCCTGACCCCAGGGCTCCCTTCATCGAAAAAGTCTGAGAAAACACTCAGGAGCTTTTCTACCCTTGCCATGAACTTCACACCACAGCTTGAATGGGAAATGAGTTTCCCAAATGGGCAGGACAAATTGCAATTTGGCATGCACAGTTAACAGACGTGGGCACGTCCACGTTCTTGAACATGTGTTCCAAATAATAAATTGCAGTCAGTGCACAGGAGGGCAGTTACCCATGATGGTGTGTCAGGTGGTGTGATTTGTGATTCTCTACTAAATGAGACACACACTCTTCCCTACAGAGGCGACACCGTTGTGGCCAGTTAATTTTGTTTTAATCAGATGACAATTTATGAGAATCGTAAAACTAGTTAATTCTATTGCTCCCACTGCACCAAGTCAAAAGTTCTTCAACAGAAGGTTCAAGATACATTACTGGAATTCTGTAACAAGTGACAGATTATTCTGTGCATGAAATGTGTGGTAACTTCTGTCAGATCATGTTTTGAAAGTGCCTCTGTGCCTGAGGCTTACCAGAGAGGCTGCCTTGGAAAAGGGAAGCCTTTTGGTACTTGAGGAGCTAGACCAATATAGATACGTCCCCCAAAGCAGCTCCAAAATCAGGCCCATGGCCAGAGGCTGATTATCCAAAGCCTTCATCATCTGCCCTCTTCCTATCTTTCCTACCTCCTCCCATCCTCCTTGTTTTACTTTATCCTGGTGGGACCGTTCAGGATGCCCAAGTTTTTGTCCACATGGCTCCCTGTGCCTTCAGCCATCTTCACCTGAGTTCTCCTGATGCTGTGCCTTCCTCTCCAGGAAGCCTTTCTCCACCACATTCCCGATTGAGCGTCTCATCCGCATTCCTAGAACACCCTGGGCTCACCTCTGCAGCAACTCTCGCCATACCGTGTTTATCCATTTATACCTTTCTCTCTCGGTGTGACCAGTGGTCTCCCAAGTGGAACCATGTGATTCAGAAAGGGGAAGGAGTAGCACAGGGCACTCCGTAGGAGAGCCCAACAAAGATGAAAATATATGGTCATTGATTCTTATCTACTCATTTTCATTTTCATATTTTCTAATGGACATACTATATGAATAGGAGTATCTACGCATGTATTGCAGTGTATATGTATTAATATGACAAGAAGTGTGGGCAAATGTGCTTACCGATAACTTCCCTGGATTCTGTATTCTCAGAGGTGAGAATCTCTTCATTTTCCAATATTTATACAGGAATAAAAATGGTGGCCGAACTACAACCAAGATTGGAATTGGGCTCTCACACAAGCCTGTGAGCAGGCAGAGCAGTCACCAGGACTGACTGTTGCCATTTGGAGCTCCTACAGGCCCAAAAACTCAACGTCAGTGAGGGAGGCCAGGACAGCACTTTGCAGGAATATCTTGTTTGCTGTCAGAGATGATTTCCTTTCTTACTAGCAGGACATCTTGCTGTTGAAAGCAGAAATTGTCATGGTGACAACCTGGGGAGGAAGTTTATCCAAGAGCTCTAGGTTAGCATCTGTGGTCAGACACAGCCCAACTCAGAAGTTTAATTTCCACATTGCAAGTCATAATGTGGATCCACTTTTTTTCTCCTTGCCAATGCAGTTGGCAGAATGTCTTTTTCAGTAACAGCAGCTAATATACTTTTGAATGACTGTTGTTTTTTATTCTTAAAATTAATGTGTGTCCTTTAGGAAATAATTCAACTCTGAGACACAATGTAAGGATTAAATTTATCCCTTAAGAAAGAAAACCTGATTTTTCTAATTTAAACAAAGAAGAAATGTGTAGGCCAGTGCCGCGGCTCACTAGGCTAATCCTCCACTTGTGGCACTGGCACCCCAGGTTCTAGTCCCGATCGGGGCACCAGATTCTGTCCCGGTTGCTCCTCTTCCAGTCCAGCTCTCTGCTGTAGTCCAGGAGGGCAGTGGAGGATGGCCCAAGTGCTTGGGCCCTGCACCCACGTGGAAGACCAGAAGGAAGTGTCTGGCTCCTAGCTTCCGATCAGCGCAGCGCACCTGCTGTAGCGACCATCTGGGCGGTGAACCAAGGGAAGGAAGACCTTTCTCTCTGTCTCTCTCACAGTCTAACTCTGCCTGTCAAAAAATAAATAAATAATAAATGTATACAGTTATTAAAGAAAAAGAATTAACTTTAAGGAAAATAGCTCAGATTGCATTTTATGACGTGTAAACATAAGTTTCATCATACCTGCTTTTAGTAAGGAAATATGACATTTAACACTAACACGTCTAATATTGAAAATGTAGATGTATTTTTCTTCTTAAACAAAACCATTTTTGTAACAATATAGACCCATGAACTTTTTACATAGTTTTAAATCTCAGTCAAGCCTAAATCATAGGGTTGAAATTTTTTTCACCATTGTATCACCCAATCTGTTTTATTTGAATCTAACTTTCATTAAATGCAGGGCTACAGTGATAAACCTAGTACCTTATCTGTCCACCCGCAGAACATGAATCTCTATCAAGAAGAGTCAGTCTTTTCTTGAAGGAGATTTTCTTGAGAAATTTGTCAGCCACAAAGTGTAAATTTTAGTTGGTGTCTAAATCAAATATTAGAATGACTCAAAGATGTGAAGAAAATTGATTAAAAAACATGAGTGCCAATGGGAAAATGAGATTAGAAAGTGATGAATCAGAAAGAGGATTTACCAAAGAGAACTGGCTGGAGAAACCTGGACACTTCTGAAAAGAATCTGCATTTGCCATTCAAAACCCAGCACCTCTTCTACATGTCCTCTGTGTGTCTCTGAGGAACAGGGCCATTCTTAACATGCAGAAACTTTGGAAACACCTTTTCTGCTAGCAGGCTCTCTACTTCTCCAATAGATGCAGGCTACATGAGTATCAGTTCTTCAGTCTTTCCTGTCAGGCTCAGCTCTTCGCTGTCCTTAAAGTGCCAAGCCTTCCATTCTCCAAATCTTATCTGTTCATAAAGATGTGTTTCACATTTTATCAGATCCATGGAACCTTCCAAAAAACTCTGATCCCCAATCCATGTTTCTGCATTCTTAGCACCCTGGTTACTTGGGATGAAGCTGGGAAAGTAAAATAGATTCATTAACTGCTGAGTGTCAGGCACCATAGCAGGTGCTGTACATACTTTCCTTATGGAGAAGGAAATGTGATCATGAAAAGATGCAAGTAATTTGTTCAGTTTAAACAGCAGATTGCAACCTTGGCTGCATATTAGAATCACCTGGAAGGCATTAAACACTGTGGATGCCTGAGCCTCACACCTGGGGATTCTGACATAATACGTTTGTAGTACAACCTGGGTATGGGGACTTTAAAAAGCTTTCTAGGCAACTCTAATATGAGGTTCCTGGAGCTAATTAGAGGCAGAGCCCAGGTATGCACGTCTCCAGAGCCCAGGGTTTCACTACCACAGATATTCAATCATGAGTGACCTATTATTATGCTGTAGTTCTTTTTTATGAACAGATTGTTCTCTCTAACTGGATTAAACATTTGTGAGGTTTAGCACTGTAGTTAGGAGCATGGACTTTGAAACAGACTGCTCAAATTGAATCCTGGATCTACCACCTGCTGGCTGGATGATCTTGGACAAGTCACTTATTGTTGAGGATATTAGGGATGTTGGCAGATTTAAATTAGTGCAATGAAGCACTTAGAGTATCCCTGCCATTTTGGAGGTGCTATGGAGATGTTTGCTATAGTGTTTAATGCCAACAGCACCTAACACCTCAACAGGGTAGATGCTTAAAGTATTCAATTAAAATCCCCCTAGAGTGAAATATATGGCAGGAGGAAGCATCATTTACCATTCCTTAGATTGTGTAGAAAGTATTGAGTAGACAGACATTCAATAAGATAGTTTCCAGGAATTACTACACTGAAAGTGCAGGCAAAAACAAAATTTTAAAGAGGAGCAAATATATCCACACCACTGTTGAATTATTCTGTATGTCTGCTCCGGTTCACCATGCACACCCTAAAGTGATTCTATAGTTCATTTTCTTCTCTTCCATGGAATTTATACTTTTAGCATCTCCTTTTCCTTTTAATTTATTTTTTTGTCTCACCATATACTCATACTTCTTTTCCTTTCTGTAGTTAATCAGTAAATGCCATAAGCTATACACTCTTTAATAATTCCTTTTATGCTATTTCCATACTCAGTCATATACACAATTCTGACATCCCTGAAGTAATGAACGTGAAATGGACGTTTATCTCTTAAAAGCAAAAATTCTTCCCACAAAAATATGTAGCACACCATTCCTTTAACAGTACCAAAAGTCAGAGCCAGTATGAATAGTTTTAAATTAATTTTTCCTTTCTAATTCAAAAATGGGGTGAGACCATCTCCTCAGTATGCTCCAGTAACATAAGCAAGACCCCTAGGGAAGAGATGATTGCCAGAGACACCATTGTATTCTCCATCCCAGAGAGAAATAACCTCTGTGTGTATGTTTAAATAATGTACTATGTTCACTGTCCATTTCTGAAAAGATGAGTAAGGAAAAAACAAAAATAAATTATTTATTTTCTCAATAAATTATTAAAGCATGTGCTCCTATCAAAAGCAGAAATGATTCAAATACATGTTATTTTAATTTTATGAATAAAAAGAAAAGATCTTATTAAATGCATAGAGAATATTCACTGATCTCATCTACTTAGTGCTTTATCTCTCCTAGTAAGTAAAGATGAATATGACATTGCAACTATGCTATGTCCTTTAAATGTGTTATTCCATTGTCTGCTCACACCAGTCATGTGAGGATCATACCACACATCTCATCTAACCAAAGATTAAATTAAGAGATGAAGAGATTCAGACTTCAAAAGTCTTCGATCAAATTAAGGAAAAATAACTGGTTTTCAGCAATATATGACAAAAATACTGAAATGCTTCTCTTGGATCTTAAATCTCTAAGGAGCAGGGAATACACATATCTGGTTTTGGCTTGGTAACCTAGGCAAAGGTTCAGCCAATAAACAGTTGAGGCCAGCTGCCAATTTGGAGGGTTCCAGTCTACTTTGGTCTCATCAAAGTGCCTATGGTACTAGTTGGAAATCAGTAATGAGTGAATAGTATCTCATCACTTGGGCTTTTTTAAAGATGTTTAAAATTTATTTGAGGGGCCAGTGCCATGGCGCAGTAGGTTAATCCTCTGCCTGCAGCGCCGGAATCCCATATGGGTGCCGGTTCTAGTCCCGGCTGCTCCTCTTCCTACCCAGCTCTCTGCTGTGGCCCAGGAGGGCAGTGGGAGATGGCCCAAGTCCTTGGGGCCCTGCACCCACGTGAGAGACCGGGAAGAAGCACCTGGCTCCTGGCTTCAGATCGGCGCAGCTCTGGTTGTTGTGGCCATTTGGAAAGTGAACCAATGGAAGGAAGACCTTTCTCTCTGTCTCTCCCTCTCACTTTCTGTAACTCTACCTGTAAAATGAATAAATAAAATCTTTAAAAAAATTTATTTGAAAGGCAAAGTTACAGGTAGCGGGAGAGAGAGGGAGGGAGGGAGGGAGGGAGAGAGAGAGAGAGAGAGAATCTTCCATCCTTTGGGTTACTCCTAAATAGATGCAATGGCCAAGGCTGGATCAGACCAAAGCCAGGAGCTTAGATCTCCATCTTAATCTCTTCTGTAGGGACAGGTACCATTTTCTGGTGTTTCCCCAGGTGTATTAGCAGGGAGCTGGATTGGAAGTGGAGCAGCTGCGATTCTAACAGGCACCCGTATGGGATGCCAGTGTTTTAATGCCTGCTCTGATCACTTAGGATTTTTTATTAGTATGTTGTTTCATGAAACAAAGCTCAGATTTTATTTCCATGGAACTGTGTTATTTAAGAATATTGCTACCTGTTGCTATTCTATGTGGGTTACAGGAGGCCATGTGTCCATTGCTCCATTGGATGTGTATGGTAAGAATAGTCTTCTTACTATGTCTGGAATGGTTTTGCAGAGCTGAAGTATAAACTTGCAAACTATAAGTTTCACCAATAGAAACTGAACCAGGAAGTTTTGCCATCTATTCCAGGCCAGTGGATTGTGCCTTGCCTTAGTTGTTCTGACAACAGGACCTGCGACTGGAGAGAAATAACTTGGCAGCCTCACAACTGCCAACATGGTATCCTCATGAAGCCCCAACTCCAGCAGTGCCTACAAGGAAGGAAGGTAGGTTCTGGATCCAGCTGGAGGCAGCTTTCCGCTTATGCCACCTGCAGCACTCAAGGCCATACAGCTGCACCCTAGACCAATCTCTGCTGTCTAGCTCCCAGGGCATAACTAACCAAATATAATTTTCCTGGTTGAATCCTGTGTAGATGCTGTCATAGAACACCCTTAATTCTTGCTCAAAATGCTAATTTATTTTCCAAATAAGTCTATTTGACAGATGGAGGATTTTAAAGTCATGCCCTGTGCTGACCCATTTCCAAGTGTGTTCTCAGCATAAATTGGTAGGAGCCTACCATGTCGGCTGACGGTTGGCAGCTCTGAGCAGCTGGCCTGGTTGACTACAGCTCCAGTAAGCACTGCTTTATAAAAGACACCTGCAGCTCAGTGCAAGAAATCAAATGTTCCTGCATGCAAGATTCGCTTCTAAGCTTACCAAGTGCATGAATGTTGTTTCCACACACTAACATTGCTGCTCTTCTTTCACGTCCCTGGGCAGGTCTCACGTGGACCTCACTAGGCTGGTCTTTCTTTAGTGAGGATTCTAAGCTGATTTCTTGGACATGCAGTGTCTCCTTGCTAGGCATGCTCTGTCTAGGTAGAGTCCAGCAGAACTCTCGGATGTGTGAAATGGCACATAGACTGAGGTGCTTGGGTAACATCAAGTAAGTAATTTTTAACCAGATTTTCAAAGAACTTTTATCAGGTGGATATTTTCCTATACACTTGTTTGTAAATGCTCACACATTGTCAAAGCTGACCTCAAAAATGGGTTTTTACAATGCTCTGTTAATGCATAAAGGGAAAAGCATTGGGTAGGATGTATGCGGAGTTTTCCATCAGCAAATAGTTTAGGGGGAATGACAGGAAGTGAGGAATGGGGCAGGAAGATGGACATATCCCCAGTGATGTCAGTATAAATGCTCCCATTTTCATGGTTGTGAATTTCTGAAGACAGGACAGTAGCACTGGTTATTTTTAAGGGAAAAGGGAGTCAATCACTCAGAACCACAATTACTGTCGGTATTATTAACTGAGCACTTTCTTGCACCTTAAGGCTACCAGACTGTAAGATTCCTGACAGCAGGACATGTGCTTGATTCACTGCAATAGTCTCACTGCTATAGCAACTTTTAATGCATAGTAGTAATGACAAATATGTGTTAAGAAAACAAATAAATGAGAAATATTATTTAGTCCTAATCACTGCTCTGTGAGGTTGAATCTGTGTGGTCGCTACTACTCAGGCATCTTTTACCACCAACATGGAAAGTCCAGCCCCCACATCCTGGAGACACAGCACCAGGGCATCCTAAAGATAGTACTACCACAACACCCAGGCTTCTCTAAACCCAGGAGGCCCTTCTGAGCTCAAAATTCTTGGTGCTTAGGAAAATTCCAAGAAGATATCACAGTCTATTCACTTGAAAAGTAGTAGATGTTAGTTTAAGTTCATCATGAAATCCCCTGGCTTTGGGCATGCCACATATGTCTCTCAGGCTCATTTTCTACATCTTTCAATCATGGGGAAACTAAGATCTAACCTTCTGTGAAGATTAATAAACTTTTTAGGAACCTCAAGGCCTTTTGCCTTGCATCTTAGCTTGAGCTACTATACAAAAGTACCACAGAGTAATTAGCTTAAACAACAGACATGGACCTCCCACACTTCTGGTGGCTGGGAGTTTGAGATCAGAGTGATGGTATGGCCAGGTTCTGGTAAGAGTTCTCTTTCTCCTGGCTTCTCTTGGCTTCCTTTTTGCTGTGTCCTCACATGATTGGGGTGGGGGGAAGAGACACTAATCCCATTCCGGGGGTTCCTGATTCCAACAGATAAAGATATCTTTATTGTCATTCATGAAACCCATCTGATTAATTCTGCTGCTCTGTATCAGAGATCCTGCAGTATCAGTTATCCCCAATATGTTACCCAAGAGCAGAGTCCAGCTAAACCCCTAACAAAATTAAGTTCTAAATACTTTTTATAACTTTTGTGATGTAACTTTGTTCATTCATTTAAAATTTGTTCAACTAAGAATATGTTCCAGATGGCAGGTAGTTAGCTTAGTGGTTAAGATACTTGCATCCCATATCTGAATACCTGAGTTTGATACCCAGTTCATCTCCCAGCTCCAGCTTCCTGCCAATACAGATTCTGGGTCTCATTCACCGTGTGGGACATCTGGATTGAGGTGATCGCTTCAGCTTTTTTTGTTCTTTTTCATTTGATTTGAAAAGGAGAGAGATGGATAGAGAGAGAGAGATCTTCCATCTGCTGGTTCACTTGCCAAATGCCTGCAACAGTCAGAGTAGGACCAAGCAGAAGCCAGGAACTGAGAACTCAATCCAGGTCTCCCATCTGATAGAGGGGACCCACGAATGCAATGATCATCTGCTGCCTCTCAGGGTGTGCATTAGCAGGAAGCCGGATAAAAGCAGAGGAGCTGGGACTCAAACCAGGCACTTTGATACTGGCTGTGGGTATACCAAGCAGTGACTTAACTGCTGTGCCAAGTGTCCCCTACCACTCAACCCTGACTCCTGGTTTTGGCTCCAGTCTAGTTCCAGTTTTTGCTGGCATTTGGGGAGTGAACCAGTAAACAGGAGTTCTCTATGTCTCTGCCATTCAAAATGAATGAATGAATGAATTCATTTATTCATTTTATAAAGAATCTTTTCCTAGGAGTTTACAAAATGATCCTTGGAGGTGTTGACAAACGGGAGGGCTGGTCATGGCTCGAGCATAGGAATGGGTGTCAGAGAGGGAGCCCAGTGCAGGCCCTGGACTCAGACTGTGAACTGGAAAAGTCTTCAGGAAGTGGCTGGAAAGAGGGGTGTTCATTGTTGGTGGCAACCTACAAACTGCGTTACTTTACAATAATGTAATTGAAGTAGAAAAACTGTTCCTGAAAGCAGCTGCCCTGAGAACAGCACTGCTCAAACCGACTGCTTTCTTTGCCTTCCCTCTTTCTGCGGAAACAGGCCTGGAGTGCTGATGAGGGCAGAACCAAGAAGATAGGGAGGCGCAAGGGAGGACTCTGAGGTTCTTGCTTTTTGATGTGCTCCAGTTTACGTACTTTGTCCTTTATAAAAATGAAGAGCTACATAAGCATGCAGTTTCTAATGGTGTAGTAGCCTGAAGACTTTCAATCAGTATTGAAAACCCAGGTTTTTAACTGGAAATCCAGAAGTTTAGCTGTTGTTAAGAATAAATAGTTCAAACATATTGTGCTACACTAAAAGCAGAAATTTCTTTTAAATCCCAGTTGCAGCAAGTTTTAACTTCTGGGGACATGTCAAACTGAGTTAGCTGTCTCCAAAGAATCAAATTAAAAGGCAACAGAATTTGATCAGGCTACTGAGAATTATTGGAAAGTTAGGCCTTCAAGGAGTGTTCAGCTCACTTTAGAATCTCCAAGTAGTCATTTCTTTCAGCTTAATTTCCTTATGTTGTTCTGACCTTCTCCATCTTTTTCCTACTACTTTCTGTTGATGAATGCCAAGACTATCCTTGGGAACGCAAGCCCACCTGTGGGGAAGGAACAAGACACACACCAGCTGAGAGTTGAAAAGGAGTCTAAGTTTCTGATAGCTTTGACCAGGAACCTCACTGTACTTAATGGCCTATGAACAGGAGCATATTTTCCATACCCCATTTGCCCTCATTCCAGTAATTACATTAACAGGGAAAAATGGAGCATGCTCCCAGATGGCAAGGCGGAACCAGCTTTGTCCTTGGAACATTTGTGTGGTCCATTTCTATGGCAAATCTGTGTGTATGGAAGGCAGATGAATGTGAGACCTCTTTCAAACCCTAAATTTATCCAATTATAATTTCTTTCATTTATAGATTTTTTGTTTTTATGTGTAGATTTTCTGCTGTATACTTGTGTTGAATCAAGGCAAAATCAATTAAAAAAGAAACAATATTTGCAAGTCTGCTTTCACACTTTTGTCTAGATACCCACCTCTTACTTAATAAACTCTGAATGGAGCATTTGTAAATTTTATCAAGATATAACCTGTAATCACACTCTGAAGTACATAAGAAATAGTTCAGAGGTGAACATTTGGGCTACTAATTAAGATCTATCAGTTTGGACAATGCCCATATCAGAATACCTGAGTTTGATTCCTGGCTCTAGCTCCTGATTCCTGATTCCTGCTGATGTGTGCTCTGGGAGGTAATAGTGATGGCTCAAGTAGTTGGGGCCCTGCCACTCATGTGGGATAGGATACCTGGATTGAGCGTCTGACTCCCAGCTTCAGCTTGGCTCAGCCCTGACCATCACAGGCATTCGGGGAGTAAACCAGTAGATGGGAGCTCTCCCTGTCTCTCCTCTCCTCTCTTTCTATTGATTGAAAACTGTTCAGAATTTAGATGAGTATGAGTATTAAGATATCTGAAAGAAGAATGCAGTTAATAAAAGCAAGTATCAAAAGGCAGTGTTTATGAAAATATAAAATTCAACAAGATTTCGGCCGGCGCCATGGCTCAACAGGCTAATCCTCCGCCTTGCGGCGCCAGCACACCGGGTTCTAGTCCCGGTCGGGGCGCCGGATTCTGTCCCGGTTGCCCCTCTTCCAGGCCAGCCCTCTGCTGTGGCCCAGGAGTGCAGTGGAGGATGGCCCAAGTGCTTGGGCCCTGCACCCCATGGGGAGACCAGGAAAAGCACCTGGCTCCTGGCTCCTGCCATTGGACGAGCGCGGTGCGCCGGCCACAGCGCGCCGACCGCAGCGGCCATTGGAGGGTGAACCAACGGCAAAGGAAGACCTTTCTCTCTGTCTCTCTCTCTCACTGTCCACTCTGCCTGTAAAAAAAAAAAAAATCAACAAGATTTTAAGTAATATACTCAAATCAAATAATGGGCTTAAAGGTGTTTAAATTTTTAAAGTGCAGATAATTTATAATAATATGTTCTGACTTACATGTGAATTCCTTTATGAT
Source organism: Sylvilagus floridanus (assembly GCA_949820135.1). Classification (NCBI taxonomy): domain Eukaryota; kingdom Metazoa; phylum Chordata; class Mammalia; order Lagomorpha; family Leporidae; genus Sylvilagus; species Sylvilagus floridanus. Next base: position 26,273,225 of record OX463236.1, on the reverse strand, counting down.
AGCATGTTGCCTGTCAGTTTCAATAAATGGGAGTGGGCCAGAGTGTACCTCACTCTAGGAGAGGAGGACTTAAACACGGTACCCTCCTTCAGCACTCAGTAAGTCAACCAACAGTTAAGGGAAAATGGCAATACAGTGTATAGACATATAATTGTTTTCCATGCAAGTAGAATATCTATTTGTAGGTGATGTTATGTAGTTACTTGCTTTGATTTTTAGCAAAATTTCATGGATTTGAGAGTGATTTTCCTAATCTAAATTTTAAATTTGTCTTTGACCCCAAACAACATTTGGCTATTCATCAATAGCAAATTTAATTAACATGCATAATTGAAAAGCATTCATTGAAACCACATCACATTTTGCAGAGAGATGCTTTTTTGAACTAGATTTTCATGGTGATCTCCATAAAATGAACTATCTGATCAGTCTCAGCTCCATGTTACTGAACCACTCCTTGCTTCAATTAGCCCAGGCTTTATATATATATATATATATATATATATATATATATCATATATATGTATGTGATATATAATACATATTATATATAATATATTATACATTTATATACTATATTGCATATATCATATGTATGATATATATTTTATAATATGCAATATAATATATTATATATAATATATATTATTATATAATATATAAATGTGATATATATCACATACATACTTATACATACATATACATATATATATAATTGAAAGAGTGTCAGGGAAGGGAGTGAGAAGAGGGAGAGACAGAGAAAGAAAGAGAGAGAGGGAGAGAGAGCTCTTTCATCTGCTGGTTCAGTCCCCAAATGGCCAGAGAGATCAAAGCCAGGAAACTGGATCTCTAGCTGAGTCTGCCATGTGAGTGGCAGGTCCCCAAGTACTTAGCCATCATCTGCAGCTTTCCCAGACATATTACTAGGGAGTGGATCAGAGGTGGAATAGCCAGGGCTCCAACTGTCACTCATGTGGGATACCAGTATCGTAGGAAGTGATTTAACCCATTATGCTACACCACCACCACCACCACCACCACTTGCTCAACTAGAAATGGTTCCTTTATCTTATGACAGTAGTCATTCTCAATCTTATGGTTTTCTAGAATCACAGGCTATGGTTGGCCCTGTACTAGATATAATGAATAAGACTCCTCACCTTATCATCATTACTTATAATTTATACCAAGGTGCAAGCTTTCCAGTATAAGGGCAAACTCTCGGGACAATGGGCAGGTAGCATCAGCTGCACATTTATATAACTTTTCCTCTTGGAAGAAACCAGTTGGTTTCTGTTAGCTGGGCTGAGTCCTAAGTTGGCATATACGTGCACTTTCCATAGAGAGCTTCCATTTCTACAGACAGTGACTATAGAGCCCTATGCAGAAAGAAAGAGAAGAAGGAAGGAAATGATTCCGAAAATGGCTTTCTTTCTGTTTGTTGATACTACATGTAACCAATTCTTTCTCAGCCTCATCAGAGCAGAAAAATCTGAGACAGTAATGAGCAGCAGGCATTTTACTACCCTCATACTGTGCAACCCTGGTGGCCACCCAGGCTTCTGTTTTCATTTGTTTGTAATTTAATTTTATAACTGTGTTTTTGCTACTTTGGTGACTCTGGAAAAGGTTATGGAGTAAAATATTTACACATCTAAGTTCTACTATTATTAGTTTCATCCATTCATGATGAAATAAAATTGAATGAAAATCTCTATATATTTAAATCAAAAATTCCCAGTTTTGATTGAGTTTTTCCAGTAAATTATATTTCTTGCTATTATTTGTTCCAGCTTCTGTAAGAAGTCCTTTTGTGTATTATATGGATTATAAATTTAGTTTTTCAAATACTTTCCTTTTTTGCTATTTCATAGGTGAAAATTCCCTAGGAAGACTTAGTATGGAGGAGAATGGGGTAGGGATGACCACAAACTCTGGTCATGAAACTCAGTCCCTCTTCTTCTTGGTCTAGAACTTGACTATATTTCTCAGTGTGAGCACTGGACTAAGTTTTTTTTTTTTTTTTTTTTTTTTTTTTTTTTTTTTTTGGACAGGCAGAGTGGACAGTGAGAGAGAGAGACAGAGAGAAAGGTCTTCCTTTGCCGTTGGTTCACCCTCCAATGGCCGCCGCAGCTGGCGCGCTGCGGCCGGCGCACCGCGCTCGTCCAATGGCAGGAGCCAGGTGCCAGGTGCTTCTCCTGGTCTCCCATGGGGTGCAGGGCCCAAGCACCTGGGCCATCCTCCACTGCACTCCCGGGCCACAGCAGAGGGCTGACCTGGAAGAGGGGCAACCGGGACAGAATCCGGCGCCCCAACCAGGACTAGAACCCGGTGTGCCGGCGCCGCAAGGCGGAGGATTAGCCTGTTGAGCCACGGCGCCGGCCTCGGACTAAGTTCTAACCTATGGAATCGGTTCATCCATGAAGTGCCTAGCTTCCAGAGCTGGCTCCTAGAAACCCTACATTTTGCCTCCTTCCTCAAACTAAATATCAATTACCAGGGAGTTCTTGGAAGTCATAACTCATGAAGTCTCAGTCCTGAGGCGAGTGTTTGGAATAGCAATCAAGATGCTGCTTGGGATGCCCACCTCCCTTGTTTGAGCCCCTGAGTTTGAGTCCAGGTTCCACTTCTGACCCAACTTCCTGCTGCTAATGCATACCTTGGGAGGCAGCAAGTTATGGCTCTACTAGGTGGATTGTTGCCACCATTGTAGACCCAGATTGAGTTCCCTGATCTTGGCTTTGGCCTGACTCAGCTCCTTGTAGTGAGGACATTTGAGGAGTGAACCAAAAGATGGGAAATTTCTCTCTCTCTCTCTCTCTCTCTCTCTCTCTCTCTCTCTCTCTCTTCATTTCAAATAAATAATAAACAAGTAGAAATTCAAAGAAAAAGGAAGTCATAGTCCAACCACCCTGATATTCCTGAATAAGCGTTCTGCACCCCCCCCCCCTGCACCATATATACACTTGACTGGAACCTCAGGACCATTTTTCTTACAGAAATAATCTTCAGTTTTGTTTGAGCCGCTTTACCTTTTCTTAACACAACTTGACATAGCAGTTAACCTATCCCATCTAATATAGGAACTGTAGTATTGAGAAATTGGAAATGAAAATAATGATAAACTTTTTTTGTGTGTTTTTTAGTAAGCATATTTTAAAGCAACCTCAGGCATTAGTACAACCTAGGAACAAGATATGTGTTCAGGTCCCATGGTCCATGATGATATGAAAAAGAGCCGGAAAAATGCCAGCCCCTCCGTGCGTACTTTGCTCACACTTCGTGCAGAGTTGGGAATAGAACAGTGGCAACACTTTTGGAAACACATCCTTGCTTCCAGCTGACGAGCAGGGGTCCAGCCTCAGGACACATCCAGGGCAGTGACATTTCTGCTCCTCTCCAGAGTCTACCTATGCAGGAGCAGGCTCAGCTTATGGTGCCAAAGGACCAGAAAGGAGATGCTGTGCAGGAAAATGCCATTCAGTCTTTGGAATAAAGCCACTAAAAGCACACAAATTACAAGTAGCATCATTCCTGTGGTGACCTTATTAAACTAGTGCTTAATCTGACTCTTAAAGCACATTTCTCCCTAAGTAGAACTAAAATTTAGTTAAACTGATTTATACTAACTCTCATATGAATTTTCAAAATGTTCGTAAGCAAAATGGACTTATTATTACTGGTGTCACTGCTTTTAGAATTTTTCGTTGTTATAAAAAATGAGTATACATTGATTTTAGAAAATAAAAAGAGCAAAAAGAACAAACTGTCATGATATCATTACATCAGAAGGATCAGAATTAACTTTCTGGCCTGCACCACGGCTCACTAGGCTAATCCTCTGCCTGCGGCACCGGCACCCAGGGTTCTAGTCCCGGTTGGGGCACCGGATTCTGTCCCGGTTGCTCCTCTTCTAGTCCAGCTCTCTGCTGTGGCCCAGGAAGGCAGTGGGGAATGGCCCAAGTGCTTGGGCCCTGCACCCGCATAGGAGACCAGGAGGAAGCACCTGGCTCCTGGCTTCAGATCAGCACAATGTGCCGGATGTAGTGGCCACTTGGGGGATGAGCCAATGGAAAAAGGAAGTTTTTTCTCTCTGTCTCTCTCTCTGACTGTCTAACTCTGCCTGTCCAAGAAAAAAAAAGAATTAACTTTCTAGGATTTTTCTACACACCCACATATTTTACATTTGCAAAAATGTCATCATAATCAATATTCTGATTGCACTCAGCTTTTTATAAAAGTTAACATGAAATCTTCCCCTAATATATTCTTATTGTAATACCGTTATTAAAAGCTAAGAAAATTGAATAAGTATATTGTAACTTACAATAACCAGTCATTTATTCTGATATATTTATGTTGCTTCCAATTTATTCTGTTTCTAAAAATACTTTTTGATACACATCCTTAAATAATTCCTAGAAACAGAATTCCTTAAATCATTGCCAATTTAAACACACAATAGCAAAGTTTTAATTAATTTATGGAACAAATGAGAAGCTACTTTTGTTCCAGGCAAAAAGCATTTTTGTCACTGAGGATTCAGCAGGTAACAAAACAAAAAGCAAAAACAAAACAAAAACCTACATTCATGGTGCCTGTACATCAGGATGTGTGAGAGTGTCTTTACCTCAAACTCCTAATATCACTGGACTTTTAAAACCTGACTTTGATGGCAGAGGTGACTATTTTAGTGTCACACATATGACTGGAAGTGATTATTTTTTTTATAAATGTTTAGCTGGTGTTCGTATTTAATTATACATTTTCCCTTTGATTATGCCAACGTGTGCATGCTCTCATAAGGCAATAATCTCTAAAGGAGAGAGAAGAGTTGTAAATTGTATGACTGGTCATAAATATTTTTATGATAATGTAGGCCTTTTAAGTAGTGGTTGTCCTTTAAAACAAACCATTGACACATTTCGTATTTTAAAATTCACTGTATTTGAATGATCTAAATACTGAATACAATTCACGTGGCTAGAAGGAATAGTCTATAATTCATGATATTATTTTTAAATTGTGTGCTGTGCATCTAAAAGAGCTGACCTTTTAAGTTAGAGATCTTTCAGTTTGGAATACCAATTAACCTCTCACAAAAACTGTTTCACTAACAGAATAACCATTCTTACAGTATCAACTGTATTTCTCTCTTTACACTTTCTTATTTCCATCTACCATGCTTGGAGGGGGGGGGGGGGCATTGAAGATAAAAGAGCACTCCAGAAGAGTCTGCCCAAAATTTGCAACTGAGAAAAATTTGCTTTGCAAATGATGGTGGTGATGGGTCCTTCTCAAATCCACTTAGCTCCTGCCAGCCACTACTCATCTGCGGGGACACAGGGACCTGTTCAGAGAGAGCTGGTTCACTCAGAGTGGCCATCTCTCTTAAACCCTTCCATCTCCAGCAGCCCTTCAAGTACTGCTGGGGGAGTTGGTTGCAGGGCTGGAAGGGCAGGGGAGAGAGAGACTGCTGAGATTTAAACACTTCTATCTTTAGCATTTTCTCTAAATGAGCAAATGAATTTGAAGTTCCCAGCAAGGCATGGTGAGCACCCTGGAAGCACTGAAAAATGAAATTAACCTCTGTCTCACTCTATTGTTCTCACTCTCTCTGCTTTACAAATAGATAAAAATTTCAAAATAAAAAATTTAAAAGGGACAGGACTTCAGTGTAATAGTTAAGTTGCTACTTGGGACACCTGCATCCCATATTAGCATTCCACTTCCTGTTACTGTGCACCCTGGGAGGCAGCAGATGATAACCCAGTTAGGGTCCCTGGCACCCACATGGAGACTGGATAGAGTTTTGGGTGATTGGCTTTTGCCTGACTCAGCCCTGGTTGTTGGAGGCATTGAAGGAGTGAACCAGATGGAAGATATTCATTCTCTCTCTCTCTCTCTATCTCTCTCTCTCTCCTTTTCAAATAAAAATAAACAAATAAACTTTGAAAAAGAGGATATCAGGACAGAGACACACACAGAGAAAAGACTGTGTGAACACAGAGTGAGAAGACAGCCTCCTGTAAGTCATAGAGGACCCAAAAGGAGCCCATCCTGCTGGCCCCTTGATCTTGGACTTCTAGCCTCCAAAGATGTGAGGAAGTAAAGTGCTGTTGTTGCAGGCATCCAGTCTGTGGAATTTGCTATTGCAGTCTTAGCACACTAATACAAGTGGAGTTGAATAATTGCTAATATCTGATAGTAAGAGCTTTCCTGATCATTAAAAGTTCCTGCTTAAGTATTAGAAATTTAGGCAAATCTCATAGCAGGAAATTCAAGTTGATGAATTATTTTATTGCCTCAAATGGAATTTGAGAGATTCAGTGGCTGGAACCCTGACCTTTCATGCCATTCAATATAGCTTATCATGCTTAAAGTTATAGTATTTGGTCTGAAGGCAAATTGAACAGGCTTTCTGGATTTCTCCACAGTTACTTGGACATACTTACCATGGGAACCTTTGTAGAGTCTCACCAAATTCATGGATAGATAAATGCAGAAGTGCCTGAGAAACAGTGGCAATGCCTGCTATTAAAATCAGAAGAAAATATGGGCATGAGTAATGGAAAGAGAAGTCTCAAAAGAAATAGAAAACACTGAAGATGAATTAAATCTTGTCCAAAGACATTGACAGGGATTGTCTGTGACAAAAGTCCCTTTGTCATTTGATCCAATAAATATTTGTAAAGTGAATGCATGGTGCTATGGGGGATACTAGAATTAGGAACTGACTGTGAAGTCAGATACTCCTTGATAGAATATAAGAAAAATGTCACAGACACAAATAGCCATAATTGTGTATAGACTTTGATCAAATCTGTTATGGAAGTAAAATGCAATAAATCCACAGAGAAGGTAATTCTGACTAAGGGCACTGGACAAGACCTGTTGATAAGTGGCCCTTTTGTAAGCTTTGGAGGTAGGCAGATGAGAATTTGGGATGGAGGGACTTCCAAAACAGAGAGATGAACACAAGGGAAAACATTCAGTGCAAATGGCATTCAGTGAAAAAGTAAGAGTCCAATACACTTATATGAGGGGAAACATTAAGAAGATGGGGCCATTGACCTTGCACTTGAGTCAAGGGACATGGGTTTGAGCCTGTGTTTGCCATTTAGTGGATTTATGGCTTTAATCCTCCTGAGCTCAAATTTCTCATCTGTGAAAGGGAGATAATGATTCAAACCTCACAACTGTGCAAACTCAAAGTGAAATCTTTCAGCCAGCAAAGCCCTCTATGCAATAAAAATTTAGTAAATGTTATCTGAAACAAAGTAGTTTATAGCTGATTCTGTGGGAAATAAAGAGCCAATAAAATTGTTGAATATGCAATTAAGATAACCAGTACTAGCCAGTGGGAAATGTGTTCCATCATTACTGTGTGTAGAATGCATTGATGGGCAGCTACTGTGCCAGAAGGAGGAGCCACTGAGAGAGCATCACCATAGTGTAGCTGTGAGGCAGTGAGGTCCTGAAACAGGGCTGTGCAGGTGGGGATGGGCAGGAGGTCATAGGGGTAAGGGGTTTCTCTTGAGAGCCAGTAGCACTGGAATATGCACTCTGAGACCTAAACTGGTGCTCAGATTAAATTCCAGTCCTGTGGCTCTTTTCACAGATAGTGCCATGATCTCTGATGATACCTGTGTAGAGTCTCAACTTTCACAGCTGTAAAATAAAGAGACTGGAAAATCTCTTAGTGTCCCAAGAGCACTGAAATACTCCAAACCTATTTGAATCAATCAAATTTGCTAAGCTGATTAGATGAGAAAGGGAAGACGTAAGGAAGATAGACAAATTGAAGATAAAAAAAGCAAAAAGGTTTAAACTAGAATTAATGATGGTGTCATTACCAGGAATAATGAAAGCAGAAAAAGGTACAGTGTTGAAGAACATGAAGAATGTTATCTAACAGAGTGGGGAGCTGTCCCAGAAACAATCAGACACCTAGCTTTATGGGTGTTCAAAAACATATTTCTTTTAGACTACCTCCTGAACCATGTAAACATGAGATTTGAAAGCAAATTTATTTTCTTTAATTTACAGATCCTTTTCATTGGAGATTCAACCAACAGAGGCATCATGTACTATCTGATTGAAAGAGTGAATGAAACATTGCAGGAATGGCAGAAAGTGCATGGCACTAAATTGTATCACAATGTCAACAGTGGGAAGACGTTGATCAGTTATTCTTACTACCCTCAGTTCTGGATAAGCCCTTCATTGAGACCAACATTTGAAAAAGCACTTGAACATCTTTTGCAAAGGTATAATGGACGCATTATGAAGGCACAATGCCACACTGCACTGATGTTTGACTAGTAGTCATAATTGCTCACAGTATATCAAATGTGCTGAAAAGTTTAGATTCCAAGTAATGTGGCTGAAAATGAGTTGGAAATGACAGGGAGATCCTGTGATCAGGAAGCCAGATATGGTTCAGTGAAATGTGAGGCAATGCAGTTAAAATGTTTACCATCTGTTTTAAGGCAACATGTGTTGTTTTTCTTTCTGGATTTTAGATCACGTCCCCTGGAGAATACTGGCCAGACTGTATTGGTTGTTGGTGGTGTTCAGTGGCTTAATTCCAATCACCTGCAAATTATTCACGAGGTTTTGAAGAGGTAAATTTCTGCAACAATGGCTGTCACTAGTATTCTAAATTTAAAAGTGACTGAATTTTGTCCAGATTTTATTTGAAGAACAACTTGTAATTTAAAAATTGAGTGCTTAAAGTCTAATTTAAAATACTCCAAAATACCTTTATATCCAAATCACCACTCAGCCCTCCGGTGTCTAAATTTGCATTTACCATGGATGGAAACATGTTCCCTGACATATAAGAGTCTACCCATAGAGAAGACCTAATAGTCCTCAAATTGATAAAAACAAGAATTTAGTCCTATCTGCCCATCATCGCATTCAAAAAGAATCCTGCTGTATTGGTTTATGTAAACAGCAAACATCTAGAACTGTAATTCAAGTGTGTGACTTTAGCATTCTGATCATTTCTTTCAGAGAAAATTTACTCAACATCCTAGTGATCATCAAAACTCTGGGAATTGGATTTCATCTGCCAGTGGATGGGGTACATTTCTTAACACAGGTAAGCCCATTTCCTCTATGGTTCCTATAAGAATTTCTACTAGAAAAGGACCCAAAAGGTACTATATAAAACTCACTAACCTTCATAAGAAGAAAAGGAGATAATATTCTTAAGGAGTATTCTTTGAAATAAATTATAATTATTCCTGGAGACAAGGGGACCCTACTCCATGGATGTGTTGTAAATAATGCATTAGATTCCTAAAAGAAGAAAGGATGTGCCAAACTATGCAGAAATAATGAACAGGGGGGTATATGACAGATTATGCCTTAAGTATCCCTTACAATGCTAATGTTTCATACAGCTTTGAAAATGAAAAAAGTTACATAAACATGGTCTTCCTTTCTTTTTGGTCCCTTCTGGAACCACAGACGAAATTGTCAATATCAATGAGTCCTTTGGGAAAAGTGGTCTTTTTGAACACAATTTCTGACTGATTGCTTTTTTAAAAAAGAACCTTTGAAGTAAGTATCATTGGTTTTTCCTCTAATAGGATATTCGTAAACGAAAGGGGTTAGAGGCCTTTGACCACTTCTCCTAGAAGATAGTAGATTAGTTTCAGCAGTGAATGGAAGTCTGAATGGGAAAGAAAGGCAACATCTGCAGGCAAGAGAACCAGCTCTCTTGCAGCTCTTGTTCAAGTGAGAAGAGTTCATGGGCAGCTGTGGCTCAGGGGGACAGAACATGGGCCACTTAAAAGGTGAAGATGTGCAGGTTGATTTTTGTGTCTGTGTCGGATGCTCTTCGTTTTCCCCAGCAACACACACATGACCCCTCCTGCTTTCTCAGACTTTACCTACTTGGATGCCAAATCTTCTGTGATACAGAACAGGACAACTGGTAAAAAGTGGTCATGTAAAGCCTTGAATTTAGCATTCTGGGGTCCAGGGGGCAATTGAGTTGAGGCATTTAACCACTGAGGTAACTGGAAGATTTAAGGCCACTGGGGATCAGGACAAAAGACCTTTGATAATTTTTACCAATGAATTATGAATTGAGTCTCATTTAACATGGTTTAAAGGCGACAGGTAACAATGGCAGTTCCTTCTTCAGTATTCTGGTAGCTCTGGTAACTCTGATTGCAACTTCTCACAGCACCTGGGGACTTGTGGCCCCTGCTTACATGCAGATCACTAACCCAGAATCAATACATCTCAGCACTTCCTATGGGCCAGACTCATGTTTAACACGAGGACTGCCACCAGAGCTTTGCTGGTGTTCAGCAATCTTTTCAAACCAAAAGGAGGGAGACAGACCTAAGACAAACAAGAGAATGGGTCATGGATAATTGCAAGGAGAGGCAGAACATAAATCTGAACTCCTTATCTGCTCTCCTCCATAGCCTTGCTCTTGCCACCAGTGCACACATGTGCATCCATGTGAGCACGAACACACCCACCCATACTCCACACCAAAGCTCAGCTTCTCAGTAATACCTGTTCTGTCACCTCTAGGCTTTGAAACCACTGCTTCCTCTTCCCAGATATCACTCTCCCAGCACCCCCTAACTGCTCCTTTAAATGCTGCTGCCCTTGGGAGACTTTCTTGACGCACTAGTCTAGATGGGCTACTCTTTCCTTGAGTTCCTGTATTAGTGTCTGTGACCTTGCTCTTGTTACAGACTCCGTGCAATCTTTGATTGTCTGTCTCTAATCCCACCCTGTGGACTGTGATCTTGGTGAGAACAAGGACATGGCAGGTGGGGAAGAACTCGCATGGCTCACTCCATACCCCAAATGCCAAACACAATTCTTGGCACATAGCACTCATTCAAAAATACCTGGTGCAGCAATAAAGGAGTGAACTTTTTTATGATTTGGATGCCCCCAAATCATGCCCCGCCCCCATCTTAATGATGATTAACACCAGTGTCCCAGCAGGAATCATCTTTTGCTGGACAGATCCACTTGCTAGTGCAGAAATAGTAAGCTTCAGCCCCTTTCCTGGTGTGAGCCAGCCAAGCTCTAGAACTCCCAGTGAGATGGGTTTAAGCCTCCACCACTCTGCAGTGCAACTCAGCTTCTCTCCCTGCCTAGTTCTTCCCATGCTCTTTCATGGGTGTTGACCTCAACAACACTGCCCTATAAGCCTCATGAATGCAAATCTCTGCTTACGAGTCTGTTTCCCACGTAACTGATCTTGTTCTAGAAAGTGCTTACTTTAAAGTTCCATGAACCGCCTGTCATTAGACATGGAAAAGTTGAGAAAGTACTTGTAACTGGACAAGCAAAAGGCCACAAACAATAGGGAGCAGACCACACAATACTCTTGTTTACTCTTTGAGGCACAGAATGAACGAATCATCATCTGTCTCTCTCTCCCTCCAGATCCTTTATGAGCCTTTTCTATCCAGTGCCTCTATTTTGAGGGAAACATTCTTCCTTGAATGTCACCTAAAAATAGGCATGCAAGCACATGCAAAAGAGAGGAAATTAGATGTCTTTGCACTGCTTATTTTACGTGGTAGTAGTTGGATTAACAAATGCAACTCATTGTTTGCTTTTTCACCTGTACAATGAAAAATCACAGGGCTGGCATTGTGGCATAGTGGATAAAGGCACTGCCTATAGAGCTGGCATCCCACGTGGGCTCTGGTTGGAGTCCTGGCTGTTCCACTTCCCATCCAGCTCCCTGCTACAGGGCCTGGGAATGCAGTAGAAGATACCCAAGTGCTTGGACCCCAGCACCTATTTCGGAGACCTGGAGGAAGCTCCTGGCTCCTGCCTTCGGCCTGGCCCAGCCCCAGTCATTGTGGCCATTTGGGGAGTGAACCAGCAGATGGAAGAATCCTCTCTCTCTCTCTCTCTCTCTCTCTCTCTCTCTCTGCTTTTCAATTAAATAAACCCTCAAATAAAATAAAAATTAAAAATCATTTTTGCCTTAGAAAAGGGAATGAAACCCACAACAAAGCAAGAGCAACTGAGTAGGGATTCATTAGGGGAATGCCTGGAAAGGATAAAGAGCAAGTTCCAGACCAGTGCATCACTCAGTGTTGTACCTCATATACTTTTCAGGCCAGCTATGTGTTGGTAACTGTGTTTGGCTGTAATGCATCTAATAGGAAAGGTGAGAAAGAAAGATAGGCTGGGTAGGAAGAGTCTCAGATTGCAGCTCAGTTCTGAGAACTCTTGGCCATGCCACAGAGAAGTACTGGACCTAGGGTTGTTGGTGGTGTCCTTTCTCCCTCCCTGCCCCTTTGACAGAGTGGACCTGAACTAGAACTCCAGCCATGCGGGATTGTTGCCTGGAACATGGTAGGGGAGGGAGGGAGTAATGTGATCCAAAGAAGCAGCAGCTGGAGCCTTCACTCAATGCTACTGCTCCCCAGAGCACACCCCTCTTTTCTCTTTCCCAACCCATCTCCAAGTAAAATCTCACCCAACACTGATAGGAACTCACTCTTGAAACCTCCCTGTCTTGCTGACCCCTGCCAAGAGAGAGCTACTCCCTTGATTCTACTAGTCCTGTTGAGTGGTAGGTTTTTCTCCAATAAGAGATTTACTGTTTATATATCAGTCTCTCCCATTAGAATGTGGTGTCTTAACAGCAGAGAAACAATGACATATGTATTCTTGTATTCCTGTCCCTCAGCAAAAGATAAGCACAAAGCAGACGCTAAGTAATAGTCAAGTGACTAAGTGAACAAAAATACGAATTCTTAGAGGAGATTTGTACTTGTTATTTACAAATTTTTTAAACTAAAAATTTTAAATTTGGGGGGGCAACAAGTTTAACCACTTTTTAAGGAAGGAAAAGTTAAAAATTGTGTGTCAGTGTAGATATTGATATATTGATATGTTGTGTATAATAAATAGTTACATTTATGTTTTTTGTGAAAAACAATCAGAACACATTTTTATTTAAGAAATGCATGTGAAATTCTTTATCTCAAAATATGATCAATCTATGTTTAGAAAAAAAAGATGCCCTTTACCTGATTTCTGCCTGGTCATTCAATCATAAAATAATCCTTTGTTAATAAAATCCTCATTCTTCTGCTTTGCCATACAGCGTGAAGTACAGAACCTGTGGAAAGAAAATTTGATTATTCTGGATGCTGCAAAAAAATATGGCTATGAAGTAGTTGACACGTTCACTATAACAATGGGGCGATACAAAGAGTTTCTGCAGGGGAACTGTGGATGTCATTTCCATGAGGTATTTATGCTGACTTCAATGTTTATGGCTTTTGATTTAAAAAAAATTGTTGTAGTTTTAATTGTATTTACAGTCTCATTTTGCAAGGGAAAAAATGATGGCAAGAGGAAATTAAAGGATGTGTTCATCCTCACTCAGCCAAAGCAGGTAGTAATTATAACTTAAGCTCTATAAAAATGAAGTGATAAAGATTTATAAGTATGGTTCAAAACTAGAGGCATTGGTCAATGCAGCCAGGAAGGCAGGAACCTGAAGACTGGGGACTTTCTCTAATAGACTTCTTCTGATCTTCTTATCAGAAATTTCATCCAAAGAAGGTGGCAAAATCCTTCAGTGCAGGCAGCTTGAAAATCTAATCTATTTAATGTGTCAAAATAACACATGATTTCTTTTGTTAGATTTTTTTAAAATTTATTTATTTGAGAGGTAGAGTTGCAGACAGTGAGAACGAGAGACAGATAGAAAGATCTTCCATCCACTGGTTCACTCCCCAGATGGCCGCAACAGCCACAGCTGCACTGATCCGAAGCCAGGAGCTTCTTCCGGGTCTCCTACACTGGTGCAGGGGCCCAAGGACTTGAGTCATTTTCTACTGCTTTCCCAGGCTATAACAGAGAGCTGGATCTAGTCCTGGAAGCAGCCGGAACTAGAACTGGTACCCATATGGGATGCCGGCACCGCAGGAGGAGAATTAACCTACTATGCCATAGCGCCGTCCCCACAAATGATTTTGCTTCATTGGTTTATCCATGGCATAACAAGAAGACATTGTGCTTTGACTAGGTTTTTTTGTTGTTGTTTTGGGTTTTTTTGTGTGTGTGTTTTTTCCCCTAAGAGTAATACTGATTTTATTTGTAACCGGTAATTAAACAGGCATTATTGAAAAGGTGATAGGAGAAAACAATGTTATTCCTTTTCTATCAAATTTTTCTGTAGTTTATTTCCTCCCTACCACTTGAATAAAGTCTTGTGTGGATGCCTTAAGTTTACAGTCATTTTCAGACAGCAAAACTTCTTCAATCACTTTCAGGCATGAGAGTATTCCATCAGTACTAAATTTGTCTAGTCCTAGGGTGGGCATTGTGGCAAAGAGGGGTACGTGGCTGCTCAGGATACTTACATCCTGTATTCAGTGTGTAGGATGGAGTTCTGCCTCTGCTTCCAATCCAGCTTCCTATTTATGTGGATGGGAGGCAATAGATGATGAGCCAAGTACTTGGGCCTCCACCACCTGTGTTGGAGATCTGGATGGAATTCCTGCCTCCTGGCTTCAGGTTGACTCTGCCCCGGCTATTGGGAGTATTTGTGGAGTGACACAGTAGATGGAAAATCCTCTCTGTCTCTTCTCTATCTGTGTCTCCCTGCCATACAAATAAAGAAATTTTAAAAATAAATAAATAAATAAAAATTTCCAACCCTCAAAGCTTGAAGCAGGAAACAGAATGTGAGAGGCTTCTTTGATTTGTCCCCATCTTGCTTTGCCACTATCTCATCTTTTCTGCATTGAATCAGAGTACAGCAGGGATATTAGGACAAGAAGTATCTTACGTGACTGTATATGCATGAGCCAGTGATACACTTTCTGTGTATAGAGTGCTACTTTCTACTTTGAGAGTGCTTTTGTGAAGTTCCTGGAAGAGACCCCCCACTGGGACCTTCCAGCTACAACTTCCTCGATAAAGGCAATCTCCTGTGCAACTGGATTCCATCTTTGGCCCCTTGACATCCAAGTGTCCATCACTCTGTTGGGAGTCACATCATCACTCCAGGCATCCTCTGGGAAAACATTCAAATTGGCATTAGGCTTGCAATGTATACTTAGTTGCTTGCATTTGGTCAACAGAAACACTCATGCAACCTTGCTCTACTGTTTGTTATTAGAAATATTACTAGTTGCCAATGAAACCTTCTTTGTCTTGCTCTTCCTCTTGCTTTCTTAGTCCATGTCACATTAAAGCCAATCTCTAGTTGCAGTAGTCACAGTGTCTCCTACTAGTTTTACTACTCTCCAGACGTTAAATCTCCAAGCTGGTCTCTTGAAGGCCCCTTTCATATGGTTTAAAGCGAGGACAAAACAAATCCCCAAAGAAGCTTCACAAAGCATTTGGAAAATCCACATGGACGTTCTCTCTTTGGTCTTCCTCATCTCACAATTCTTGATGAGACAAGGGCTTGCAAAACTGGATTCTGTACACACTTTTGCAAGTCTTGCATAGGTTTTACAGTCGATGCTTGGGACTGTTGTTTGGTTACAGGTGTCAGGAACTTCAGTTGAAATTGAGATGGAGTGTGCCTACTTTATCTTCCTATCTAACACTGATTCGCTCATTCTTTCTTCGCTCCCTTGGTAAATCAGAACACATTCATTAGTGGGTTGGCTAGTGAGCTGACAACTACAGCTTTCTTCTGATCCTGTTTTGCAACCATTATCTGACTGTCAGAATCCATCTCAGTCCCAGATTCGTGCAAATACTCAAGAAGTTATTGATACTGCACTGGCTTTTCTCTGTGATTTCCTAACGGATTCACATAATCCTTTTATATGACCAAGGGAATTTCATATGAGACAAGTGAGAGCCAGCAGCCACAGTAGAGAATGTGGCGTTTTGCATTTGATACAGCAGTTTGAAACTTGGCCATGGTGCTGCAGAATATATTTTAAGCTACAAGAGATACTATGTGTCTACTAATTTCTTTAATAAAAAATATACCACCATCAGAGTTCTTATACTATTGCAAAAAGTCAAAATTTAGGAACATAAGAACAGATAACCTAAAAGAAAAAGAAACAATGAACTTTCATCTGAGCCAGCCCAGGATCCCACTTGGCCATAAAAACAAGCCAGTGGTTGCCAAACCCACAGAAAATGGGAACTTTGAAAGACAACATGCAGATTGGTTTTTTTTTTTTGCCTCTTTTAGAAAAGTTATTTATTTATGTTTATATAATGTGTCTTCAATTAGTATTTGGGGTGGAGGAAGAGTGTCTGCTTTTCTCTTTCAGCTTTAGTGTTCTGAAAGTCTAAAAAGGAAATGTCCTCCAATGATTTCCAGCATGGCTCCAATTAAAAACAGAAGATGCCCTTCCCACATGATTGTATTACACGTATCTCCTGTCACAATGTCAAGCTGTTTATAACAATAGTCATGGAATTTAAAAACCACCAAAAAAAGACTCTTTGAACTATCAGCACTAGAATATTGGTTTATAATTATTACTAAAAAAAACTATCCTTAATTTGCAAAAATAATGATATAAATATATCAGGTAAAGTTACTTAACCTATTTGATTTTATAATTTCTTATAATTACCCTGCAGAAATTGCTTTTTAAGGTCTGTTTATAAGGTATGCTACATGGAAGGCATGCCACATCGGACTTCCCTAAATTATCTCAGTTGGTTCCAGTGTCATGCTATCCAGCTTTGAGTTTTCATGATTAAGCTGAAACAATGCTTCAGAGAGAATTCGCCTTTCCAGCAACAGAGAGAAGATAAGATCATCTTTCTCAACTGACTCTCTTCATAAAATCTCTAAACCCATTCATTGCTTAGGCATAATTGTTGCTTAACTCTTGAACAATTTGTACCCCTTGTACTTCAGGAAGTCTCTAGTGCTGACACTGATGTTTTATAATCTTTCTAAACCATCTCCTAACAGCTTAAATCAATGTTAGCTTATTGCAAACAGTCAAGAAAGTCTAAAACTCCTTGTAAAGGAAGGTTTGATGATGAATGTAGCAAGCCAGGAAAAAGTCAATTACTGATCTCATGCAAAACATTAAAGGGTAAAATTCTATTGATAACTATCTCTTCTTCTGTGCTCATCTCATGAGACTGGCAAAGAAAGTTTACCATAAAATAACAGCAAGAATTGGAAACAGATTTGGCTTGGGACCTTGAATCTTCTGCTTTTCAGTTAAGCTGTTCCCATAAGAGATTGAAGGATACCTGAGAAGAATTTGTACAATCATTACAGTAAAATCTTGAGGTTTCTTCATTGGTTTGTAGTTGGAGTTCTATCACCAATATAACAAACCTACCTGAGCAAACTCTTGTTGCCACAGGTAAGATTAAAGGTCTTGGAGCATCATCTTTATCTGTCAAGGAACCAAAGGAGAATGTGTTGTCACCACAAATCTCTAAACAGTTTCCCAACTGGTGTGCATCAGTTTTGACTAGAGGTTCCTGCTATTAGAAAAGCAGGTGTTTGTCTTCATGAGTGGAAATGGAATTTTGTTTTCCCAGTGTTTACACAAGACAACAAACAGAATCCAGGTAGCTCTTGCCCAAGAGAGGTTTTGGATGATGCCTTTAGTTATGTGACAAACAGCTATTGTGAACAAGCTAAAACCTGGACGGGGTTCAGTAATATTATCATCCCAAAGCTACTTGCAGAAGAGGAAAGTCCACAACAAATAGTTAGGCAATTACTAATTAGTGTAATAAGTTTTACAGACCTCATGTAATATCTTCATTTTCTGGCAAATGTAGCTACAGCCTTTGACTCGGCCAACCAAAATCATTTGGCAACACTGCCCTGCCCTAACCAGCAGGTTACCTTTGATTCTGCTATAACAGGAAGAAAAGAAGGCACTTTCAGTTCTTTTTTTAGAGATAATTTTCCATTATTGTTGAAACTTATTCTGGTTATAATTTTTAAGTAAGCAAAAGATCATCTAATCTAGAAATAAATTTTTTCTCATAAATAAAAGTTTACTTGAAACTTCAAAAATTTATTATCTAAAGAGAGTGAGTAAAAATAAACATTTAAATCTATCTATCCAGGAAACTGATTTGGGGGAAAGACAAATGATACAAGCATAGTTATCTGATAAAAAAAATCTTAAAATTGAACTATCAGCATAGCTATTTTTACTTTCATTTTTCATCTACTTGAAAGGCAGAGAGAGAGAGCTTCCATCCAGTGGTTCACTCCCCAAATTCCCAAAACGCTCAAGGCTGAGCCAGGCTGAAGTCAGGAGCCCAGAATTCTATCTGAGTCCATGATTCAGGTACCCAAGAACATGAACCAACTTCTGCCTCCCAGGTGCACATTAGCAGGAAGCTGTATCAGAAGCTGAGTAGCCAGGACACAAAGTGGCAACAGCTTAACCCACTATGCCACAAGGCCTACCCCTCAGCTATTTTTGATAGTTAATAAGTACAATGTATCAATGTATTCAAAAGATGTTTTTTAGTACCTACTCTATTTAGGCATTATACTACTGCTGCAAAGTGGGCTAGGAGTGTATAGGACTCCCCTAAGCATTTCAAAAATCACGTGTCCCCCAGAGGGAGAACTGATATCCCCTTTAAGCTTTCTTCTCCTCTGGTATCCCCTGATTTACTGTATTGCACTGTCACTTACAAAGCAGAGCTATCCCTGACTTCTGATTATCTTTCTCCCACTCCCTATCATCCTACAACCAGCAAGTTACCAAGTCCTATCCACAAACTAAATACCCTCCCAAGTCTTCTCCATTACAATCACCTCAACCTTTTTTTAAAATTTAGTCATCCAACATTTGTTTGGTGAGTTCATTTCTTGAACAAAAAAATGATGATGCAAAAATAAGTTAAGATACGCTCTTTGTTCTTGAGACATCGCAACCAAAGAGTAAGTCATGAAAACCTGTATTAGGAAACAATATGTTAAGTGGCATGTTAGAGATGTTAGAAATATAAAAGGGATTTTTTTCTTTAAGTTTTTTTTTATTTGAAAGTCAGAGAGAGAGAGAGAAATTTTCCAACTGCTGGTTCACTCCCCAAATATCCACAATGATCTGGGCCAGGAACCAGGAGCCTCTTCCTGGTTTCCCATGTGGGTGGCAGGGACCCAAGCACTTGATTCATCCACCACTATTTTTTCCAGGAGCACCAGCAGGCAGCTGAATCAGAAATGGAGCAGCTGAGATCCAAACTGGCACCCATATGGGATGCCAGCGCTGCAGGTGGTAGCCCTATCTGCTATGTCACAACGCCGACCCCTAAAATAGGATATTTTCATCACACCAAGAAGGGGCAGTTAACCCAACCAAAGAATTGAATGAACTTCTTCTTTAAAATAATTAAATTTGATTGTTGAAAGACAAATAGGCTCTGGATCAAGGTAATAGTGTGATGACAGAAGGATGTTTCACTGTAACCCCATGGAACAACGTGAATCAAATTAGCTCTGAAATCACCTGATGCTATCAGGAAATCACAAGGGATGTTTACATTGTAGAACTTGCTGTAGAACCTGTTAGGAAATGGAATTGAGTGAAAGCACATACCAGCATATCATGGTAGGAGCTCAGACTTTATCTTTTAGATGAAGGAAACCCATGGAAAGATTTGAAAGAGAGGAATGAAGGGATTCATTTTTGTTTCATGTAGTTAAGTCTGATATTTGAAGAGGACTGAGTGAAAAAAAAAATAGGAGATTTTTTCAGAAGTCAGGTAAGAACTGTTTAAGGACCACCCAAACCAGGACAGAGACAACAAGCATAAAAGCTGGGTGGACAAATACCAAAAATAATCTGTCTAATTTCTGGCCTGAGGGAGTAGGAGAAATCAGAAGTTATTCATAACTTGGGTGACTAATGGGTGACTGATAAGAGAGCTAAACTGGCAATGGAAATGGAGTATAACTGGTAAGGCACTGGCTTAGGGAGAAGATGGTAAGTTCAGTTTTGAACATGTTGTGTTTGACATGCCTGTAGGACATCCAGGTGGGGATTTGTGATGGGCAGTTCCACGTATAAGTTTGAACCATGAGGGACAGGTTGGGACTGGAGGTAGAGTTGGGAGTCATTAGTAAATAGGTCATAGGTGAAACTGAATATAAATCACCCAGAGAAATTGAGTAGAATGAGAAGAACTGATACAGAAACTCCTGGAAGCATCAGTACTTGAAGAAATAGGAGCACTTGGATTTGTAGCCTGAACAGTTGAGGTAGACTCTAGTAAACCGTGGTGTTGTGGACACACTTGTGGAGTAAACATTCATAGAAAGAAGAGATGGGTAAAGGGGGAACATTACCAAATATAATTGTTCCAATAGAACAAGGATTTAAAAGTACATTTTGTTTTTGACAGTAACAAGGTACTCTATGACCATCTTAAAAGTAGTTTCCAACATGAAGAGCAAAAGTTGAAGAACAGTTTGAAGAGGAATAGGAAGTGAGGAAAGGCTGGCAAAGGCTTTCACCAAGCAAAAATAAGGAGAAAAATATTCTATTTAAAAGAGGGCAGGCTTTGGCATTTTTGTGAACAGAAAAGCAAGAATCAGTAGCAGAGGAAACATTAAAAATACAGCAGAGAAAACAAATATTTGTCTCTTTGGGACTGGCTTAATTCACTCAGCATGATGTTTTCCAAATTCCTCCATCTTGTTGCAAATGACCGGATTTCATTGTTTTTAACTGCTGTGTAGTATTCTGTAGAGTGCATGTCTCATAATTTATTTATCCAGTCTACTGTTGATGGGCATTTGGGTTGGTTCCAGGTCTTAGCTATCGTGAATTGAGCTGTAATAAACATTAATGTGCAGACAGCTTTTTTGTTTGCCAATTTAATTTCCTTTGGGTAAATTCCAAGGAGTGGGATGGCTGGGTTGTATGGTAGGGTTATATTCAGGTTTCTGAGGAATCTCCAGACTGACTTCCACAGTGGCCTAACCAGTTTGCATTCCCACCAACAGTGGGTTAGTGTCCCTTTTTCCCCACATCCTCTTCAGCATCTATTGTTGGTAGATTTCTGCATGTGAGCCATTCTCACCGGGGTGAGGTGAAACCTTATTGTGGTTTTGATTTGCATTTCCCTGATTGCTAGGGATCTTGAACATTTTTTCATGTATCTGTTGGCCATTTGGATTTCCTCTTTGGAAAAATGTCTATTGAAGTCCTGGCCCATCTCTTAAGTGGGTTGTTTGTTTTGATGTTGTGGAGTTTCTTGATTTCTTTGTAGATTCTGGTTATCAACCCTTTATCTATTGCATAGTTTGCAAATATTTTTTCCCATTCTGTCGGTTGCCTCTTCACTTTCCTGACTGTTTCTTTTGCAGTACAGAAACTTCTCAATTTTATGCAATCCCAAATGTTAATTTTCTCTTTGACTGCCTGTGCTTCTGGGGTCTTTTCCAAGAAGTCTTTGCCGGTACCTTTATCTTGCAGGGTTTCTCCAATGCTCTCTAATAATTTGATGGTGTCGGGTCATAGATTTAAGTCTTTAGTCCATGTTGAGTGAATTTTTGTGTAAGGTGAAAGGTAGGGATCTTGATTCATGATTCTGCACGTGGAAATCCAATTTTCCCAGCACCATTTATTGAATAGATTGTCCTTACTCCAGGGATTGGTTTTGGATCCTTGATCAAATATAAGTTGGCTGTAGATGTTTGGATTGATTTCTGGTGTTTCTATTCTGTTTCATTGGTCTATCCATCTGTTTATGTACCGGTACCATGCTGTTTTGATTACAACTGCCCTATAGTATGTCCTGAAAATGGCGACAACTGAGCACCAAAGGGGAAACCTGTTGAAGTGAAATGGACACTATGAGAAACAGTGACTTGATCAGCTCTTGTCCTCACTGTTGATGTACAATATAATACTTTATACATTTTAGTATTTTTTTGTTCTGGTACTAGTGGTTGAGCTCTGTAATTAACACACAATTATTCTTAGGTGTTAAAATTTTTACTGAAAATTGATCCCTGTTAAATATAAGAGTGGGAAAAAGAGAGGGAGGAGATGTACAATTTGGGACATGCTCAGTCGGACTTGCCCCAAATGGTGGAGTTAGAATTGTACCAGGGAATTCCAATACAATTCCATCAAGGTGGCATATACAAATGCCATCTCACTAGTCCAAGTGATCATCTTCAGTTCACAATTGATCATAATTGATATGATTAAGAGTCAAAGGGATCACACAAACAAGACTAGTGTCTGCTAATACTAACTGATAGAATCAAAAAGGGAGAGAATGATCCAACATGGGAAGTGGGAGACACAGCAGACACATAGAATGGCAGATGATGGCAGATGTCCTAAATAGCACTCTGGCCTCAGAATCAGCCCTTAAGGCATTCGGATCTGGCTCAAGAGCCCATGAGAGTATTTTAGGCATGGAAAGCCAAGACACTCTGGAAAACAAAAAAAAAAAAAAGAAGAAGAAGACCTAAATGAAAGATCTCTGCAAGTGAGATCCCAGTGGAAAGAACGGAGCCATCAAAGAAGTTCTCTTAAGGGAGAACTTCCACTTAGACTATGACCCTGTTGGAATAAGATCGAAGGCGGAGAACCTTAAAGGCTTCCATAGCCTTGACAACTCATGACTAGAGCCTAGGGAGATTACTGACGCCATAAACAAGAGTGTCAAATTGTTAAATCAACAACAGGAGTCACTGTGTACTTGCGTCTCATGTGGGATCTTTCCTTAATGTGTTGTCCAATGTGCAGTAATGCTATAACTAGTACTGAAACAGTATTTTTACACTTTGTGTTTGTGTGGGTGCAAACTGATGAAATCTTTACTTAGTATAAACTGAATCGATCTTCTGTATATAAAGATAATTGAAAATGATTTAAAAAATCTTGGTGTTAAATTGGAAATTGCATAGAAAATCAATTTTTTAAAAAAATATCATGTAGGATCTCTGTCCTTAATGTGCTGTGCATTGTGATTCAATGCTATAACTAGTACTCCAACAGTATTTTTCACTTTGTGTTGCTATGTGGGGGAAAACTGTTGAAATCTTTACTTAACTTATACTAAATTGATCTTCTGTATATAAAGAGAATTGAAAATGAATCTTGATGTGAATGGAAGGGGAGAGGGAGCAGGAAAGGGGAGGGTTGCGGGTGGGAGGGAAGTTATGGAGGGGGAAAGCCACTGTAATCCATAAGCTTTACTTTGGAAATTTATATTCATTAAATAAAAGTTAAAAAACATACAGCAGAGAGTGTGACTGTTGGAGGAAAGTCCCCGGTCACGTGAGTGAGGACTCTGGTAAATGAACAAGATGGAGGAGAAGGTCTCTCCATCCCTGGCCTGTATTTGTCCTAAGAGATAGCCTATCTCCATCTCAGAGTCTCCAATCTCCACTACTTGAATAAATGTTTCTCCCCACCAGGAGAATGTCCTCACACTTTAAGTCTCGTGTTGTCATTTAAAATCTTTCAGTGGCTTTGTACTGAAGAGAGTTGCTCCAGCCTTGTTTAGGGACGTGCAGCTCCTTCTGTATAAAATGATAGATCTTCATTCCATCATCTGCAGCTGAGCCCCAGCCTCTTAGATTATATTAGAGGTCACTGGCTGGTGAGCAGAACTTCGTGAGTCATGAGAAAGTCCAGCTTTCTCTGATATGGTTTGGTTCAAAATCTTGTTCCCAACAAAGTACCCTGTGTTGAATGGTGGTAACACCAGTGTATACAATATTTCCTCCACACTATAGATTCTCAAGTATTAGCAGTACATTAAATTGTCCCCAAGTCCTATAGTGAAGCAAATGTACAGTTTGATTTAACCTAACTTTTCTCCAACATTTTTGACTGCACAGCCTTTTTTTTATATAAAGCTTTTATTTAAAGAATATAAATTTCCAAAGTACAGCTTATGGATTACAATGGCTCCCCCCCACACACAACTTCCCTCCCTCCCGCTATCCTCCCCTTTCCCGCTCCCTCTCCCCTTCTGTTCACATCAAGATTCATTTTCAATTCTCTTTATACACAGAAGATCAGTTTAGTACATATTACGTAAAGATTTCAACAGTTTGCCCTCACATAGAGACACAAAATGAAAATACTGTTGGAGTACTAGTTATAGTATTAATTCACAATGTATAGCACATTAAGGACAGAGATCCTACATGATTTTTTTAAAGAATTGATTAATTATCTATGCAATTTCCAATTTAACACCATGATTTTTTTTTCATTTGCAATTATCTTTATATACAGAAGATCGATTCAATATATACTATGTAAAGATTTCATCAGTTTGCATCCACACAGAAACACAAAGTGTAAAAATACTGTTTCAGTACTAGTAATAGCATTATTTCACGTTGGATAACACATTAAGGACAGATCCCTCAAGAGACGTAAGTACACAGTGACTCCTGATGTTTTTTAAAAATCTCTATTATCACCTCACTAAAGATACTTCAGGGAAACTCATGCAGAAGATAATCCTATGAGGTGTATAGTCTAAATCTGGCAAACTGACCACAAGTATTTACCTTCTCTTCCACTTGAACCCCTGTGAAATTGACTAAATATATAAAGCTATTATTCATGCCCCTTAGAAAATACAGACTAAGAAATAACTCATAACAGGTAAGAATATGAATCCGTTTGAAATGTGACTTAGCAGGCAAAGGAAGAGCCTACAGAGGACAAACACCAATTGTTGGTGAAGCATACTTGCCCCACAGATCCTGTGAGTGGCTCACAGTGTGAAGACCCAAGTGCTGAAGAAGGCTGGGCTGAGGTACAGGTCAGGAAACAATCAGCTAAGAACCATGTATGGGGTAAACATATAGCCTAGTGGTGAAAATGCCGATTAGACTCCCACATCTCATACTGGTGTGCCTGGAATTGAATCCCAGCTCCACTCCTGGTTCTAGCTTCTTGCTATTGCATACCTTGAGAAGCAGAAAAGATGGTTGAAGTACTTGGATCGCTGACACCCATATGGGAGACTTGGATTCAGTTACTGGCTCTGAGCTTTACCCAGTACCAGACTCAGCCCTGTCCATTGCCAGACTTTGTGAATTGGAATTGATGGAATCTCTCTCTTTCTTTCCCTCTCTCTATCAAATAAAACCAAACAAATTAAGATTTTTAAAAAGTTATGTGCAAAATTGGTAGACCTCTAAGTCCCTTACCCCATCCTTTGCAGTCAGGAACCTATATCCACACATATCGTGTCTTTTAATATTGAACTTCAAAGTCTGGATTTGGAAATACAGGCATAGTAAAGGACAGGGCTAGAAACAGAATGATGAAGGTAAGTTGGCATCAGAAGGGTGGAGCCCCTAAACTTCTCCCTGGACCAACCAGAATGCAACAGTGGGACAGGAGGCTGAACAAGTCTGATGAGAGACAAAATGACTTAGTAAACGAATTCCTTTGAAAAGTCCACAATAGCATTGAGCAAATCCCTGCAGTGGAGCCGGCAGTTGGAAATATTGGTCCACACATAATATTTCTAGATGACATTATGTTAGTTTACTCTTCAATAAAACTCTAAATTCAAGAGAGTTTGTTGGAAATAAATATCTGCTAGTTAAGATTAGATCATTCTAAGACCAAAGATATATGTCTGAATAAATCAGGGTAAGTACTTCACCTAAAATCAATCACATTAATGAAGATTATTAAATAGTATTAAAATTCAGTGACATAAATACTTAGCTGCTTGGAAAATTGGGTTTAAGACAAAGAAATTAGTCTCTAGGGTACTACAAGGAAGAGCAGTATAGAACCAGCAGTTTATATTAAATTGGCAAACTTCTGGTCTGTGGCTCTTTATAATCAACTTTCCTACCTCAGAGCAGAATTTATTCCCAGAACCAACACTGACCTCTGTCTAGGAGCAGAAGTCAAAGAAACTCAACTGTCAAAGTAAGAAGGATTGGGGATCACACATAGGGTGGGGAGGCACGTAGGGTGCTGTGGCATAGCAGGTTAAGCTGCTGCCTGAGACCCAGCATCAATATGGCCACCGGTTCGAGTGCTGTCTGCTCCACTTCCAATCCAGCTCCCTGCTAAGGGCCTGGAATAGCAGAGGAGGATGACCCAAATGCCTGGGTTCCTACACCCACGTCGGAGATCCAGAAACAGCTTCGGGCTCCTGGGTTCAACATAGCACAGCCCCAGGTGTTGCAGCCACTGGGTAGTGAACCAGCAGATGGAAAATCTCTCTCTCCCTCACTCTCCGTAACTCTGATTATTCAAATAAAAAAAAAGGTAGAGAGGGGGACAGAGACAATATGCTGATTGCAAATCTGTAAACTCCAAAACAAAACAAAACTCATTCCTGAAGAAAATACTAGTCTTCCTGGCAATCCTCAGCAACTTTGACAAATGTAGATGTTGGAATCTCTTCACATGGGTTATCTTTTTTTTTTTTTCATTTTCAATTCTCTTTATATACAGAAGATCAGTTTAGTATATATTAAGTAAAGATTTCAACAGTTTGTCCTCGCATAGCAACACAAAGTGAAAAATACTGTTGGAGTTCTAGTTATAGTATTAATTTACAATGTATAGCACATTAAGGACAGAGATCCTACTTGATATATTTTTTAAATTGATTAATTTTCTATGCAATTTCCAATTTAACACCAAGATTTTTTTTTTCATTTTTAATTATCTTTATATACAGAAGATTGATTCAGTATACATTAAGTAAAGATTTCATCAGTTTGCACCCACACAGAAACACAAAGTGTAAAATACTGTTTCAGTACTAGTTATAGCTTTACTTCACATTGGACAACACATTAAGGACAGATCCCACATGAGACGTAAGTACACAGTGACTCCTGAAGTTGATTTAACAATTTGACACTCTTGTTTATGGCGTCAGGAATCTCCCTAGGCTCTAGTCATGAGTTGCCAAGGCTATGGAAGCCTTTAGGTTTCACTGACTTCAGTCTTATTCCAACAGGGTCATAGTCTAAGTGGAGGTTCTCTCCTCCCTTCAGAGAAAGGTACCTCCTTCTTTGATGGCCCCATTCGTTCCATTGGGTTCTCACTCACAGAGATCTTTCATTTAGGTCTTCTTTTTTTTCCAGAGTGTCTTGGCTTTCCATGTCTAAAATACTCTCATGGGCTCTTGAGCCAGATAGGAGTGCCTTAAGGGCTGATTCTGAGGCCAGAGTGCTATTTAGGACATCTGCCATTCTATGAGTCTGCTGTGTATCCTGCTTCCCATGTTGGATCATTCTCTCCCTTTTTGATTCTATCAGTTAGTATTAGCAGACACTAGTCTTGTTTGTGTCACCCTTTTGACTCTTAGACCTATCAGTGTGATCAATTGTGAACTGAAATTGATCACTTGGACTAGTGAGATGGCCTTGGTACATGCCACCTTGATGGGATTGTATTGGAATTCCCTGGCACGTTTCTAACTCCATCATTTGGGGCACGACTGATTGAGCATGTCCCAAATTGTACATCTCCTCCATGGGTTATCTTATTTAGCCATAATTAAATATTTGGAGAGTGAGAGGCCAAATGAAGGAATATCCTATTATCTGTCAGAATTACATGATGTTCTGAATTGGAAGTATGAATTATATGTACCAATGCTAGCTAGTATTTGTTGCTTCGTTTTGATTCCCATGTCTGGATTCTTAGGCTACTCTTTCAGCTGGTCACAATTTTGTAACTGGATTTGGGGTTCAGTGCCCTTTCTGTAAAATCACTGCATATTAAATAAGTACTTCAGTAGCATATGTCTGTATGTCTGTACTAAAAGACATTTTAGGATAAACTAGCACATTTGGCCTGGTCAATATCATGTTTTCCAACATTTTCTTCTTCAGACCCCAGCCATACTCGTGAAACATATTGGATTCAGAACATCCCTCTAATCCAGTCTAAGACGATTTTGGAATACTTGAACCATCAAAAATTGTTTTCTATTTTGTTCTGTGGAGCTGGAACCACATCAGAAGTTCCGTAGGGGTTATTCAGGTCAAGATGGGTTTTAGGAAAGGTATTTGCTGATAATCTGCCTGATAGTTGTCCAATTCATCAAGACTGCCCTTTTGGTAACTGGCTTTTTGAAAATTCAAAGTTGTTTCAGATGCAGCTGTCAACTGATATTATAATACACTTGCTCTGATGAATATTTATGTGAAATCAATGTTGAGTGTTGGAGTGTTCAAGTTATACATATTTAATAGTAGAAGTTGGAATTGTAGTTTTGCTGGGTAATTTACAACAGCTTTTCATCTGTTTAGGAAGTCTTACAGTAGCCATTGGCCAAAACAGTCAAGCTGAACTGTGGCTATTTGTATTCCTTCCAAAATGTCTGTGTGTTGAGATGTGAAAAGATCTATAGTCATAAACTATGAGATCATTTAGCCTATAAGAAACCTATGAAAAAGTCCAAGTTACTGCTACATTGCAAGGACTGAGTCACAGAAAAATGTGGTCATCTACATAGTCTATAACATCTTATATTTATACCTCTCAAAAATTATGCCTCTCTAAATTTCTATAATTAATATATTAAAATATATATAATTGCTTTGAAACATTGTAATCTGTACTTTATAGTCTTTTCCTACATATAGCTTCATCTAAATTTTATTATTGTTGTGAGAAAGAAATCCTTATAATAAGGCTTATAATTATAGAACAATGCTGATATAACAAGTTAGCATACTTCATAGAGACCAGTTGTCTTTCACTGTATTTTCCTAATTTGAAGTACAATTTGCCATAACAAATTCACAAAAAGTAAATAAGGAAAGTAGAGAAGAAATTAATTCAGATTAAATTTATAAAAAAGATTGTCATATTTAAAATTATAGAAATAATATAAACATTCAGCAAATCATACATATGAAGGGTCTTCAGAAAGTTTGGGAAAATAAGTATTATGAAAAAATCATAAATGGATTTCAAAACTTTTTGCACCAAAATAAACTTAGATTTTGCTAAAAAAATTATTTTATTTGAAAAGCAGAGTCACAAAGACAGAGAGAGAGGGAAAGAGAGATCTTTCGTCCATTGGTTCACTCCCCAAATGGCTGCAATGGCTGGGGCTAGGCCAGGCCGAAGTTAGGAGCCAGGAGCTTTTTCTGGTTCTCCCATGTAGGTTCAGGGGCCCAAGGAGCTAGATTAGAAGTGAATTAGAAGTGAAGCAGCTGGAACAGAAACCAGCACCCATATGGGATGCCAGCATTGCAGGAAGTGACTTAAACTGTTATGCCACAACAGCGGCCCCTAAACCTACCTTGTAATGTCATCTTGCACAAATATTTTGAAGTACCCTTGTATATGTATTATTAGCCAATGTAGCAGTTCCTTTCCCTACAAGGTAGATGTGCCTCTTTTTCAGAAGTCAAGTTATCTGCACACAAATTTAGAAAAACATTTGGATGGATCCAACCTTTGGAATTTGTGTCTGATTGAGGAGACCACTTACACAAACATCTATAGTCATTTGTCTCTGCTCCAAGGCCCAAGTCTTTCACTGATTTTTGCCTTTTTTACTATTATTATTGTTAGGCTATCCCAGAAGGAACCCAACATTTTTATTATTAGCAGCTCTCTCTCACAGCCACATTCCAGTTGACACTTTAGTTGGATTGTACTAACCCTAAATGATCCTGATTTTGGGAAGAACCCAAAATGGGCACATTTCCACACCTGAGATCAAAGGAGAGAAGCGACTGCATGTTACTGTACAGGTACCAAACATCTTTCACTGGCACAACACTTCCAAGCTTTAAAAATGTAGCTGACTCCTTTTCCTCTACAGAGCCTGTGAGAAGGTAAAATAAGATAATATTTTGAAACTCAGAGGTAGCATTTTGGCAGCAATGCCAAACAGTGATTTTTTACAAATAAGTTCAAAGAAATAATAGTCGTGCAAACAGATTATCATCTCACCATAAATTAGCACCAACTCTCCCAAATGTACTAAGGAACTATTCATTACATGGAAACAACATGGTGCCTGACCTTGGGGAGCTGGTCTCAGACAATGCCTTTGAAGTCACTTCATTCTTGTTCTTACTTCAAGTATCTTAGACATGTGTCTTTATATAGTTCTCTTGAGAGTAGGGACCATATCTGAATTACTCCATGTGCTTCCCAACGCAGAGAACTCTGAAGATTAAAAGACAGATATTATGTAGAAAAACAACTATTCAATTTTAGGTGTAAGATACAACATCCTTTTGTTTCTCTTTTATTTGGATTTTTACTTGTTATAAAAATTTTAAAATATTCATACAGTAAAAACAAAACCTACTGCCTTCGTCTCTGGAGACTATTAGCATAGATCCTGTAGTATTTTGTACATGGCTCCATTTTTAACCTACACGTTTGATGTTAATCCTGTGAAATTTGATGTATTAGACAGTCAACACAGTCACTGGCTCTAACACTGGACTCTATTTAGAACTATCATATTTCTCTATAACCATTATAGGGAACAGTAGTGGCTCAAAAAATGCATTTTAATCTGCAGATTGAACATTGCTATTCTTTTGACATCCGTTTAAAATTCTGCTTATCCTCAACCTTGATCTCCTATGTTGCCATCAAAATCTGGAAAGCATGATATTTAAGTTGCTGCTTAAGAAATTTAAATTGCTGCTTAAAGAAATTTTCAGGCTTAATCTAGACAAGAACTTGATAATAATACAAGGTTAAAATGTACTTGCTAACTTAACAAAAGTTTATTGAGTATGTGATGTATGCTAGCTCCTGCCTCAAACTCTGCATGTTCGTATTTCTGCATCTGGTACTAGGAAAGAGAGATGCACAGGATCTTTTACTATAATTTAGATTACTTCATTAACCCTGACTCTGGACTTCATCTGCTCACATTAGAACTTTCCTCCAGGTAAACATTTCAGGTTCTCTCCAACAGGGGCTTCGCATATACCCCAGGACAAGCCTGCTCCAGTGTGCTCAGAGCTGTTGCAGCAGAGGCTGTCCCATCTGCTTTCTTTTTTTTGTTTGTTTTTATTTGACAAGTAGAGTTATAGACAGTGAGAGAGAGACAGAGAGAAAGGTCTTCCTTCCATTGGTTCACCCTGCAATGCGCTGCGCTGATCCAAAGCCAAGAGCCGGGTACTTCCTCCTGGTCTCCCATGCGGGTGCAGGGACTCAAGCACTTGCGTCAACCTCCACTGCCCTCCTGGGCCACAGCAGAGAGCTGGCCTGGAAGAAGAGCAACCAGGACTAGTACCCGGCACCTCAAAGGGGACTAGAACCCGGGGCGCCAGCGTCGCAGGAGGAGGATTAGCCAAGTGAGCCACAGCGCCCGCCCCACCTGCTTTTTTGTTGCGTCTCAGAGCACAAACACTGCTGGGCCCCAAACTCTAAACAAGATGATTCTCTCCCACTGTTCTGCCAGGCAGAACAAGTCCCAGAGACCTCCCGTTGTATAGTCAGAGTATTTTCAAAACTTGGGCTCCAATGGGCTATCCTGTTTTTAAGATTTCAGTTTATTTTATTTATTTGAGAGGCAGAGAGAGAGAAAGACAGGAAGAGAGAGCTCCTATTTTCTGGTTCAGTCCCCCAAAACCGATAGTAGTTATGACTGGACCAAGGTTGCATCAAGGAGCCGGGAACTCAATCCAGGTCCTCCATGTGGGTGGTAGGAATCCAGTTACCTGAGCCATCACCTGTTTCTTCCTAGGGTCTGCACTAGCAGGAAGCTGCAGTAAGGTGCACATGGAACTATGGTACTCTCAAATGCTTTTTTCAGCATTGCTTGTCATAGCTCAGATTACCATGGCCCTCACATTTTTAGAACTGAGGCTTTCCAAATTGTGTCTGAAACTGAGTAGAGGACACAGCTTGGGTTCTCCCCCAAGAGGCTCTGTAGCCCTCCTAACTGAACAAGCTTGGCAGGAATGCATGCTCATTCCTGCTTTACTCAGGCCCACCCCAGGACCCTACCCCTGGGAGGTTCTCTATCCTTCTACAGGCATACTTTCTCTCCCTGGGAGGCTGTGAATGGTTTCTAGACTAGAGGCTGATCAACTCTGACTTTCAGAAATCCTGTTAATATCTAAGATGATAAAATCTGGAAACTGTGCCCAAGAATGTGGTGGATGGCAGTCCTGGAGAGATGTTAGAAGGAACTGTCGCTGCCATGCATGGCCTGAGTTCCCAAAGACGGAGGATGGAAGGAGCCGTGTTTCTGAAACAGTACTAGGGTATTCAGATAAAGCCAACCACACCTGAAATTGAAAGGTCATAGACCATGATAAAAAGAGTATCAATGCCATCAGCTGCCCTTTTATTCCCCTCAACCTCCCTGCCCCTGACACACACCACACACCACACAAACACACACACATGTACTGGTAGTGGAAAGAGGCAAAGACTTCCTGGCAAAGCAGAGTTTCCATTTTGGCAAGGTAGCTGAGGAAAACGTCACTGATGATGGTGACTAAGAGACTTTGTTTAGCATGGAAAGGAGATTCCCAAGGGGACGACTGAGAAGTGTAAGAGCCGGAGGAGGTGTCAGGAGCCAGGGAGGAAGCCCACAGTTTGTGACAGCTCACACTCGTGTAGCAGGTTGATGGCAGACTCACCTCATATTGATAAATGAGCATCTGATATTGAAAGTCCCCCTCTCCAGCCAGTTTTTTTTTTTTTTCCTTTCCTACAGTTATTCTTTAAATGTGCATTTGGAAATTCTTAGTTTTCTTCCTCAAATGTCTGGTCTTGCTGATTACCATCGGAATAGCATTCTAACCAACTTGGGATGCTCGAACATGTTATGCCTTTCCACCTATTTGTATGCTTTCTATTTGCAAACTGGGTTAATTTTGTAATGGAAACTTTTCTCTAATATATTTCTTATCAATTATTGATAGAATACAGAAATGCTATATTACTTTCAAATATTAACTTGATAATATTTACTTATTTTTCAGTAGATGTCCATTTTTTTCAGGGTAAGCAATCACATAACTACTATAATTCTTTGGTAATTTCTTATAATGAAACATTTCATGATATCAGAGGTTTTGCATTCCTGAAATAAATTTTGTATGTTAGTGGTACAAGCACATTATACATCAAATTTTAAAGATTCTCTTGGATTCAATTCACAACAGCATTTGGAAAAATGTTTTACATCTATATTTTGATAAATTAAATTGAAATAACTCTCTCTACAGAGTTGTCAGCTTTCCAGCATTCAGTATCTAGGTGTTAATAACTTAACAAAATAATTTAAAGCATCATTGTTGATGACTTCCTGCAAAATAGTTTTCAAAGGAAACTAAGTGTTGTTGGGCCAGCAGACATTGCCTGTATAGGAGTGTGTCCTGAACAGCATGATGGGAGCATTGGTACTGTAGGAAATGTTGGCTTAGCCCTTGGTAGCTTGAGGAGACACTGTCATCCAGGCTTCCTTTTTCACAGAGTACTTAGCGATCTCTTAAAATGGAAATCAATTATCAACCTTCCCATTGAGATCTGGCAAAATATTGACAGTACTCCTGAGTGTATTTGCACTCCAGCAAACACACTGGGGCTATGTGCTTTTGTTTATGAATCACATAATTGTGCTGTAAGCAATTGCATTAGCATTATTGCAACATTTGTAATGCAACATTAGATTCAGTCCTAAAATCATGCAAAATACTAAAATAACATTTAAATAACTATAACCTTTTACATTGGGTGGATCTTTTTCTATTTTGCATATAATTAGAATGCAGATCATCAGGCAATTGCAAATACCACAATTTAAGATACAATTATATAAACACAACTGAACTTATTTTGGCTTCAGAACACTGGAATAATATTATTTCAAGGTTGAATGTTATATTTACGCGTAAGTGTTTCCCTAAATAAACTTCCTGAAGAATGTTCGCTAATCTTGCTGTGCGTGCAAACCTCCAAAATGGACAAAACTTTCAGGAAAACATTGGTGCACCTCTGCAGTCTATCACATTGAGTCACAGTCTCACCAGATGGGGATAGAAAGAGCAGCACATAATAGAAACGTGCTGCGACCTGGAATATTAATTAGTGCTTAACTGAAAGCTGAGCTCTAAATAACAATCCATATGGATTCATCACCACAATCTGCTGGTTTCACTAGACTTCTTAAGAGTCCCTTGATCCAAGGGCCTGAGCAGGAAAAGTCAAACCTCCCCCAGATAGGAAAGTAATTCATTTCTATGGAACTAGCAGGTTGTCATTGGTTTTAAAACCCACTAGTATTGCATCTTTTCCTTAAAAATGCCAACAGCTTCAAATTTGCATGATTATAAAGTAATGCACATTCATGGTGCTATCAGAAAAAAGTAAAGACCAAGAATACTTAAGAGTAAATCTAAATCTATTATCCTTCTATCAAAAGGTTACCACTGTTAGCATTGTAATGTAGATACTTACAAATCTTCTGTTAAGATAACTCTCCTAAAATGGTTCACCCTCACCTACAATACAATACAATTGAAAAGATAGACTATGTAATTTTTTTGAAAAGTCTATTTTTAACTGTTTTCACTGCATTCTTTTTTAATATTTTATTTATTTATTTGAGAGGTAGAGTTACAGACAGAGAGAGGGGGTGACAGAGAGAAAGGTCTTCCATCCATTGGTTCACTCCCCAAATGGCTGCACTGGCCAGAGATGGCTGATCTGAAGCCAAGGAGCCAGGAGCTTCTTGCAGGACTCCCACATGGGTTGAGGGACCCAAACACTAGGGCCATCTTCCACTGCTCTTCCAGGCTTGACTGGAAGTGGAGCAGCCAGGACACCAATTGGTGTCCATATGAGATACCAGCACTACAGGCAGAAGCTCAGCCTACTAGGCCACAGCACTGGCCCCTGCATTCTTGTATATGTACCAAAACACGTATATGAATCATTATGTAGCACTCAAATATTTTTTAAGATTAGTGAGCTACTATTGCTTTCATTAGTTATCACTAATACTTTATGTGTTCAAATACAAAAAGTTTTTACAATTGCATTAAAATGAAGTAGTTCACAATTTGTTATTCACTTACAAAGATGCACAAAACTTCTTTACCCAGCATTTTACCTCTTCCTTCGTCTCTTTGTCTTCTCTGCCAGCCACACACACCCCAGGGTCTCTCTTATTCCCTACCTCATTCCTCTGAACCATTGGTGCTAACAACCTGAGTTTCATTAACCCAATATTAAAACTGGCATTTATAGTATGCCATCATTATGGTTTGTTAAAATGTACAAATAGACTATAATTGTAGTCTTTGTTTTTTTTTTATATAAAGCTTTTATTTAAAAAATATAAATTTCCAAAGTACAGCTTATGGATTACAATGGCTCCCCCCACACAACTTCCCTCCCTCCCGCTACCCTCCCCTCTCCCGCTCTCTCTCCCCTTCTGTTCACATCAAGATTCATTTTCAATTCTGTTTATACACAGAAGATCAGTTTAGTACATATTACATAAAGATTTCAACAGTTTGCCCTCACATAGAGACACAAAATGAAAATACTGTTGGAGTACTAGTTATAGTATTAATTCACAATGTACAGCACATTAAGGACAGAGATCCTACATGATTTTTTTTTAAAGAATTGATTAATTATCTATGCAATTTCCAATTTAACACCAAGATTTTTAATCATTTGCAATTATCTTTATATACAGAAGATCGATTCAATATATACTATGTAAAGATTTCATCAGTTTGCACCCACACAGAAACACAAGGTGTAAAAATACTGTTTCAGTACTAGTAATAGCATTATTTCACATTGGATAACACATTAAGGACAGATCCCTCATGAGACGTAAGTACACAGTGACTCCTGAAGTTGATTTAACAATTTGACACTCTTGTTTATGGCGTCAGTAATCTCCCTAGGCTCTAGTCATGAGTTGCCGAGGCTATGGAAGCCTTTAGGGTTCGCCGACTTCGATCTTATTCCAACAGGGTCATAGTCAAAGTGGAGGTTCTCTCCTCCCTTCAGAGAAAGGTACCTCCTTCTTTGATGGCCCCGTTCTTTCCACTGGGATCTCACTCGCAGAGATCTTTCATTTAGGTCTTCTTTTTTTTTTGTTTTTCAGAGTGTCTTAGCTTTCCATGCCTAAAATATTCTCATGGGCTCTTGAGCCAGATAGGAGTGCCTTAAGGGCTGATTCTGAGGCCAGAGTGCTATTTAGGACATCTGCCATTCTATGAGTCTGCTGTGTATCTCGCTTCCCATGTTGGATCATTCTCTCCCTTTTTCATTCTATCAGTTAGTATTAGCAGACACTAGTCTTGTTTGTGTGATCCCTTTGTGTAGTCTTTGTTTTTGCATGAGAACGCGTGTGCACATGTGTGTGTACATCTGTGTGTATGTTCATAAAATAATCATGAGTGAATTCATGAAGAACTAGTAAGATATGTTACTTCTGGGGAGGTCATTGAGTGGCTGGGGGGAGATGTAGAGAACTGAAGGAAAACATTTTATTACATTCCCTTTTATGCTTTCTAAATGTTTTATAATACCACTTATTCAAAAAGTGTTAAGATAGAATTAGGTCTGTGTATGTATCTACAGATATACAAAGTTAGCTTAGTAGAGCATAGGCTGTGTCTAAGCTTCTGTAGCTTTTACTAAGCACCCAGGGCAAGGCAACCACCATCTGTCACAGTGTTTGCTTATTGGTCTGCAGCGGAAAAATGTTTTTCTCTGAAAGTGCTGTGCAGTTGCCCTTGTGTAGCGTGGTTCCACGGCAAGTTCAGGGTACTGAGTTTGAATCAGTGACTTAGCAAAGGCTGTCAGCATCTTCTCTATGGCAGTGCTGGGTCAAGCTACATGTTCGTGTGGCTGACCCAAGGATATATGCATGTGCGCACGCATACACACACACACACACACACACACACACAGAGCACTGTGGTGGAGACATCACCTGAGACTGTTTCTTTGTTGCATTGGGGAGAGCTGCCCTGAGGTAAGAAAAGTGAAAGGAATTTGAATTTCAATCTCAGTGTTTTCTGAAACATCACTTACCCTGGCTCTCAGTTATGTAAATCATATTCATGCCCTACGGGCAACATCTGTGTGGCAGAGAAGCTGTTTGAGTTTGAAAGTTAGTTATATTGCTGTATGCAGGGCGTGGATGTCCTTGATTTTTGTCTCACTATTTTTTTTTTTTTACTCTTTATTTACAGGTAGTGAAATCAAAATTATCCCAAGAATATCACTTTATTAAAATGAAAAGATCAAGGAATCATATTGTGGGAAAATATTTCAGCAATCAAAGCAAACTGCAGCTACAAGAGTCTGTAACAAATTTTCAGTCACCATATCATGTCCGAGGTCCGATAAACCAGGTTTGTTCTGAAATCCTTATCAGCAGGATGTGTGCGCATACGAGGACAGTGTAAGTGTCCTCCTGCAGAACTGCATTCGGAGTTGGAGATAAGCCACGCACCTGGATGATGGTCTAAGGACCCACATTATGCATCACGAGTATTTTGGGTTGACCACTTACACCTACCTGTGCACACCGGCACATACGTGCACACCACTTAGCTAAAAGGAAGTAATGATAACATTCTCCACCGGTTGTTTTACAGTCAGGATGCAAACTTGAACATGAGTTGCCTGCAGGGTGAATGATAGAGCTAGAAAAGGGTTACTTGAAATATAATCATAGACTAAGATCACTATGGATCGGGGATCGCATGGTGACCATAAAGGGAAATATGGACATTTGAATTATGTGGAAAAGGGGATAATGTTCTTCTGTACCATGTTATCTTCTGGAAAGGTATATTAGTACTGAAAAGGCGGCACTTACATTCCACCTGCTAAGTAGGGTTGCACTTGTCTTCTCTATGATGACTTAGGTTTTGTGAATCTAATGCTTGTGAAAAACGTGTCTTCTTTGAAAATTTCATGATTAGAAGGAAAGGAACAGGAATTCTCCACAAGGGAGCTGGAAAAGGTTCTGTAAGAGGGATAGGAGGTGAAATATTTTACAGTTCAAACACCAGTATATTTCCCTTTGCACTCTTTGTGTTTTTTATAAACATTCCCTTCTGTCTTGTCCATGAACTTGGATGGTTAACTGCAGTCTAAACTGATAAAAACACACTTTTTTAAAAAGAGAGGAACTTATTACCTTATTATGTTTCATTGATAATGAACTTAAGAAAATTTTTGTTTGCCTTGATAGACCAAGTAATTTAAATTACAGTGACATTTTATGTAAATATTTTCCAAATATTATGTATTTTCAAATGCACAGTCATAAAGCATTTGTTTATGTCCACAAATAGTACTATGCTACTATATTTTGATTTCCTGAGAAACTATCTAATTCAGACTTAGTGTAGTCATAAGATAATTTTTTATTGAAATGGTGGCATACATATAAAACAGACCCAATTATAGTGTTGGGGACATTCTCTTCTAAATTTACAGGTTCAGATGGTAAATTTCTTTTTTATACTAGTACTTTGTTGTAAGATAACAACTCTTAGTCACAGTGACTCTTAAAGGATTCTTTTCCCTTTTGGAAAAAGAAACTGAGATGACTTAACACATGGCTGAAATAATTAAATGTGCAAATACCTCTATTTCATTACTATGCCAAAAAAAAAAAAAACCACCCCATTTTGATTGATCAGTGCTCTGGTATGAATATCCACTGCTTTTAAATACTCTATTTTTATACATATTTTTATATGAAGATCAATAAGAATTTATATTTAACTGCCTTAAATTATATTTAAATGCAAATATCACTCTTATAAACAATACACCTATGCAGATTACAGGTTTACAGATGATAGTTTCTTTTTTTTTTTTAGGAATGGTACAGAATTAACTTTTAAAATGAAGGATTTTTAGTGTCTGCACCTACATGCAAGCATCATTTTTTAAGTTTTCAGTGATAATTTTAAATGATAAAAAGTGTTAGCAATGTATGCAGCATCTCCATGCTGTTGGAAGGTATTGAATATTCTGTAACAGTATTACAGACATCTTACGTTTCTTGTGTTTACTGTAAGTCTGTAAGAGCCTCTGATTGAGGTTCCTCAGGCATTTACCTCTTCACCATTGAAATAAGAATGGATTTTAGAAACAAGTGTAATAACTTTATGAATAAATGTCATACTAGTACTAGTCTGTGTGCAGAGAGTGTCTTTTACTTTCCTGGGTCATATGACCATACAAACAAGAACCACTTGGCAAGGACATTATTATCCAAATTTAAGAGTGGGATTACACAGGAATAACCATATTGCTCCTCCACACCGTCTCCTCATCTCCTCTAAGTTGTGATGAAATGAACTCCCTGCTGTGCAAACACCAAAGCTTTTGAAAAGTGTAGTGGTGCTTTTATTATAAGAAAATGCACTGAAATGTTAGGAATCATTTTAATTACTCTTTAATTTTAATTAGTTTCTTAGAAGAATTTATATTTTCTCTTGGGTAAATAGATGAGTGGATGTGTATGTGTGTGAATATATATACATATATGTATGCACATGTGTTTGTGTGTTTAGTAAGTTCCTAATTTGAGTGGAGGAAAAATAGGAGTAGTGTGGGCATTTTCACATATTTTTAGGTGTAAAAGTTACAGGAAGTGTATAATTTTTGGTCAGAATTGATGAGTATCCAATCCAAACTAAACTAAACTAAAGAAAATATTTATGATATTGAAAGTCAAGAATAACTGCATAAGCCCTTCCAAGCATCACTGTTGACACTGTGTGTGGGCATGTGTGTGTCTGTGTGTGGGGGGGGGGGTTGTGTATGTGTGTGTGTTTAAAGGGGCAGGGCACTATTTGGCAGCCATCCAAGTAGGCAACTAAGATTCTGTGGGGACATACGAAAAAGAAGGGCTCACCATTGGCTGCAGGTTGGGATTACATGTGGATCATTCCAGGTTCCTGTTGCCTTCCAGTTGCCTGTGTGCCTAGCAGTCTTCTTTAGAGAGCAGTGATTCCCATTTTAAAAGTGTTGGAAGAAACTGCTGATTTTTGAGATAGAAATAGTTCTAGTGATGTTTACAGAAGGAAAAATAAGCTACTCTGTATCTGAAATTTATTTTTGTAGTTTCACTTTACTGAAGGATTCCAAGAAGAAATACAGAAATGGGTAAAAAAAATTACCTAACCCAATAAGAATTCTCTCAAAGCTGCAAGGCTTGGGCATAAAGGCAGGGGGTGTCAATATAGTAATAAGGTTGAGAGCCTAGATCAATAATCAGGGTTAGCATCTTATTAAATGTTAGTTTAACAGCACCTTCATTTGAGCAAGGGTTGAAACAGGATCCAAAGTTTTTCTCTGCATTTTCATCTTGTGAGAAATTTTTGTCATCAAAATCAGTGGCAGAGAATGCTGTATTTGAAATAAGCATAACTAACTAAGCTTGCATAGACTGATAACTTTAAAAATTATAGCACATAAAGTTCCACCATTTTGAGTGGATACAGGAATAGCTACCCTGCAAATACTACTGTGTTTTTTTAATATTTAAAGTTCAAATGATTTTGATTGCTCTTGAAGCAAAGGCATTTTGATAGATCCCTTCAGCTTAAAAGGGATGAGCCAGAAGTTGTCAGAAACCCCCAAAGACCTACTAAAGACCACAGGATACTGCCAGTGCCTACAAACTAGATTTTGTATTTGGCAGGCTTTCCAAGGTTTCGTACTGTCAAAGAGCCTTTTATCATGTTTTTATTGCTGCAGTAACTGCTATTATCAACTTCCATATTTCTTTTATGATTCATTCACTTGGTGTAGGGGGCTGTAGAACTGATTTTTTTCCCCTGAATCAGACCGTGCAGTCCTCCTAAAGTGGTGCTCTGCTCGTTTCTTGCTTTCTTTATGTTCACTGATATAAATAATGTGTTTTATAGCTCTATGAAATGTCAGACCCCCTTGCTCTAACATATTCAGTACCAGTGGAAATATTGATTCTTAAAACTTATCGAGAGTATGATTTTTGTGTCTATTTGCAACATAAGTAAACATAATTACTTAACTCCAACTAATGGAACAAAATAAAAACAGTCACATTTAGAGAACCTGTAGATTCATACAGGGCAGCAATATTTAGGTAGATAAGGTCTTTCTTCAATCATTTGTGTAACATACCTGAGAATAACACTGCATTTTAGATTAGGTTATAAGTAGGCAGCTCATCTCTCTTAAGAAGATAGTCCCTCTGCTGATTTATATGTAGCATCATATTATTATTTTTTAATACAGGAAATAGAAAATTATACTTGTTATTGCATGGAAAAGTAATTCCTATGAAATCTACAAAAATGTTTCCATACATTTTAAAAGCAAAATAATTATAAGTAATTATTGGTACCAGTATTGGTATCAGTATTCGGAAGTAACATCATTTCATAAATATAAAATGTATTCAGTTACTTCTCGGCTATATGGTAACTTTTCTGAATTTTATGATTGGCTGGTGAAAAGCATCAGTTTCATGAATCTTAGTGCTAGCACAAACAATTCAATGGTGATAGTATGTAGTTTATTTATGTATTTTGTTTGGTTGTATTTCCATTTTCTTTTTTATAATGAAATCTTTTTCAAATCTGTAGATTCAAATCTCATTATAACACATGAATGACAGCATTTTCATTGTCTTTACAATGTATGATTTTTAACTTGATCTAAACTTTGCATATTTTAAAAATTAAATTCTGAATTTGAATATTAGAAAGTATCTCAAAAACATTAAAGTAAAACAGGCATATGTTGTAACTTGTAAATGATATCCACTCTTCTTCATTTAGATATGAACGGTCATTTCGGTCTCCAGCAGATATTCTTAATAGCTGAAGATCTGGGGTTCAGAATCCTTCTGTCCCTTTTCAGTAAATACATGGACTATGAAAGGATGATACAAAATGCCAACACTGAATTAAATGTACCTGAAGTTAGCCCATGAAGTTCATCTCAACCAGAACAGTGCTGGAAGGGAGTCTAAGCACAAGCTTTCATTCCAAGGGAAAGATGACTCCCCACTGGGTTCTCGGGTGGATGCAAATTATGAAGACTTCCCTGCTGTGCACATCTTATCAAACCTCTCAATGTTTAAATCAGTTTGCAGCTCTAATGCCCCTCAGAAAAGTCATCAATAATTTTAAGACTTTATTGGACCAAAAATGATAACAGATTTACCAAATAGTAGATGAATGTGCCTTTAGTGATATATTTTTATTTCTAATTAGGAAAAACAGAGTATGTACTGTAATCAACAATGCAGTATGTCCTCAGGAGAATTTAGAATAGCAACTTATTTGTGAAAATGGACAAATGGGGCAGGTGTTGCTGCTCAGTGGGTTTAAGCTGCCACCTGCGACACAAGCACCCTGTATGAGCACTGGTTCATGTCCGGTTCTCTGCTGTTGTGCCCAGGGAAAGCAATGGATTGACCCACCTCTGGCCATTGTGGCCATTTGCAGGGAGTGAACCAGCCAATGGAAGACATTTCTTTCTCTCTCTCCCCTACTCCCTCCCTCATTTTCTCCCTCCTTCCTTTATCTTCTTCCTTTCCCTCTTCCTCTCCCTCTCTAAGTCTGCTTTCAAGCAAATAAATATATCTTTTTTAAAAATGAAAAATAATCAATGGAACAGACTGAACTAGAGCCCAAATACCATTAAATTATCTTTTTCATCCTGAGGATCATTCATCTACTTTGACAAGTCTTTACTTTTGAGTTTGAAATGAAATTTACACATTATTTTTCTGTATGCGTTGAATATGTAACATAAGATGCATTTTCAGTCACAGTTGGCATTTTCCTCCTTACCTTAATTACATGTAACATGAAGCTTGTGTTTTAATGAGCAGGAGTTCTCCAGCTTTGCAATATCATAAAATGAGTTTATGAGCTCTTTGTTAAAAGTCAGTGCATATGTCATTGGCAGGGCATGAAAATATTTGCAGCTACTTCTTCTACTTGTAAGATAAAATATGGTCTGAATTCAGCATAGTATGGGGGAAAATGAAACAATATCTTTGTAGCCTAAAAGGAGTTTAGTCATCTAGTGGCATGGATTTGGGCCCCTTGGTTTCCACCACGTGTGCATACCCACTGGGGAAAACCTGGTCTCTGCTCACACTTGCCTCCAAAGAATACCCATGTCGAT
Organism: Sylvilagus floridanus; assembly: GCA_949820135.1. Classification (NCBI taxonomy): domain Eukaryota; kingdom Metazoa; phylum Chordata; class Mammalia; order Lagomorpha; family Leporidae; genus Sylvilagus; species Sylvilagus floridanus. The sequence continues at coordinate 26,230,119 of OX463236.1, read as the reverse complement.
TTGTTCACATTAGTTATGCTAAATCCCTGGCATGTTTTGAAAAGGGTGTGGATACAACCCTCAGCACAAATGATCCCTGCCAAGAACAGGAATGATTTCAATAGGATGCAGTTTCCAGGGCCGTGTTACTGGTAAACACCCAGAACTCTTTCTTGGCCACCTACCTACCCTATAAATAAGTTGATACCTTCCATGAATTATTTATGGATTCTGAAATGAGGGTGAGACAGACATCACATCTCAGGTTCCTATTTCCAAGAAGAATAGGCAATCACAAGTGGGTTTTTGACTGAAGTGATGTTTTTCTGTTTCCTGAGGTCATCACAAGTCTTTGAAATACTGAGCTTCTAGAAGTCAATTTCTCTTCCAACAGGAGCATCCCTGGGCAGTCACCCTCAGCAAACTGTCATCAAATACAGTGAAAATAAATGTCTTCTCTGTGCTACTGGCCATGGACTTGTTGTGCCGCCTCTGTAGACAAGAAAATCAAAACTGGCCCAAACTGATTCCTTCCTGGTTTGTGAAGGGACAGAATGTGTATGTCAAATAAGGGACTCAAAAACAGGAATTCTAGATTACTTTCAACAATAACAATAACAGGGCCCTGCATTGTGGCGCAGCAGGTTAAGCTGCTGTGACTCTGGCATTCCATATGGGCACCAGTTTGAGTCTTGGCTGCACTGCTTCCTATCCGGCTCCCTGCTGATGTGCCTAGGAAAGCTGTGGAATATGACCCATATACTTGTGCTCCTACCACCCACGTGGAAGACTGGATGGAGTTCCAGGCTGCAGGTTGCCGGCATTTGGAGAGTGAACCAGAGGATGGAAGATCTCTCCCTCTCTCTTTATAACTCTTTCAAAGAAATAAATAATTCTTCTTTTAAAAAATGCCTCTTTCCTTTATAAACACACACATATGTATTTATACAAAAAATCTGCACCTGCATGTGCACACACGCACACACAATGAAATTGATAATAGAGAAATGACAAATAATCCGTTGAACTTGTCCATTTAGAATACTGCTGTTCTTTTTGATTTATGGCAGTATGTGCAACCTTGAGAATAACCGGTTCTGTGTCTCCGTCTGGACATGTGGGGAATGTGGTTCAAGGCCCCTGCCAAGCAGCAGCACAGCCACAAGGGATATGCTTGGGGAGGTGTCTGCCAGATGTTTGTCATGAGAGGTGACAAGTGACCTAACTGCCAAAAATCACCAGAACTGGAAGATGCTAGAAAATGTTGGCCCACAGAGTCATGAGGGCTCTACTTTTACAAACTGCAGAGAACTTAGCGCAAGCAAGAGAGCAGGACAGTGCTGTGCTCTCTGAATAGAAATGGATGGCTGGAGCTGTCTCAATGAGAATCACTCTTAGGGGGGATGCCCGCCAGGTCTTCTGCCTCTTTGCCTTCCTCTCCACTCAGCTTTCCCGATGCCTCTGACCTCGCAATGCTTTCCCTTTGGCTATTGCTGAGATGTGGATGCAGAGAACATCACTGGGCAGAAGGCACTTGGCTCCATATGATGAAATGTAACTTCTGGGGCCAGTGCTGTGGTGCAGTGGGTTAACACCTTGGCCTGAAGCGCTAGCATCCCATATTGGTGCTGGTTCTAGTCCCCGTTGCTCCTCTTCCGATCCAGCTCTCTGCTGTGGTCTGGGAGGGCAGGAGAGGATGGTCCAAGTCCTTGGGCCCCTGCACCCATGTGGGAGACCTGGGGGAAGCTCCTGGCTCCTGGCTTCGGATCGGCACAGCTCTGGACATTGCAGCCATCTGGGGAGTGAACCAGCAGACGGAAGACCTCTCTCTCTGCCTCTCCTCTCTCTGTGTAGCTCTGACTTTCAAATAAATAAATAAATCTTAAAAAAAAGAAATGTAACTTCCACCCCAAATTTCATTTCAATCTGGCCTCCACCCTCCTTGGCCAGATTTATTTCCTTTTTCTGTGACTTCAGTGGTCCCTCTGCCTATCTCTGTCTGTCATTATATTATCACTGTGTTATAATTGTCTGTAATCCCCTATTTATTCCACTTCTTGTTTTTTAAGATGTGTTTAATTTGAAAAAGTTCCGGAAAGAGGTAGAGACAGAGAGAGAGGTGTCTTCCATCCACTGGTTCACCCCCCAAATGGCTGCAATGGCCAGAGATGGGCTGATCTGAAACCAGGAGCTAGGAGCTTCCTCTGGGTCTCTCATATGGGTGCTGGAGCACAAAGACTTGGGCCAAGCTCCACTGCTTTCCCAGGCACATTAGCAGGGAGCTGGATTGAATGTGGGACCAGCATCTATAGGGCCTTCTGGTGCTGCAGGTTGGGGTTTTAACTCTCTGCTCTGCAGTTTTGGCCCCAAAAGTGAGCTTCTTAAGGCTTGGGATTGATGCAGTCATCTTTCTACTGTGCAGTGTTTTCCAGAGAGTTGGGGCTCAGCAAATATTCTCTCATGTTATTCTCTCTGTCTGCTATTTCTCAGTTAGAAGCCATGACCTCTAAGTATCAGTCTGTGATTTGCCCAATACTGGTCAAAGTGGTCTTTCTTTGTGCCCTTTTGGCCATTCTGCTTGCCCCTAGGCAAATCTGTACCTCCCTTGTCTGCCTGTTCTCCCTAGAATGTAAGCCCCATGAGGAAGGTTCTGAGTTGTTTGCTATTGGCTTATTTATTATTTATTTTGAAACTGGTTTATTGAGATATGATGTACATGTCATAAAGTTCATTCATTTCAAGTGTACGATTCAGGGGATTTTACTGTGTTAATACAGTTTTGCAGTCAGCATGATAATCTAATTTTAGAACAATTTTATCACCCAAAAAATACAGCAGTCACTCTCTACTTGACCCATGCTCCAGCCCTTCATACACTGATCTGCCTTTGTCTTTAGCAATTTACTTACCCTGGATGTTCTGTATAAATAGAATCATTCATTGTGTGGTCTTTTGTGGCTGGCTTGTTTCACTTAGCATTACTGTGTTCTAATCTTCGCATTCTCCGCTTCAGATTTAATTCTCTAGCATAGAAAAAACACCAATGTTCTCATAAAATGAAAATGCAAATGCATGAACAACTTCTAGTGATCCGGTAGTTTGAAATTGTGCTCAGGGGCCGGCGCTATGGCGCAGTGAGTTAACGCCCTGGCCTGAAGCGCCGGCATCACATATGGGTGCCGGTTCTCCTCTTCTGCCGGCTGCTCCTCTTCCCATCCAGCTCTCTGAGATGGCCTGGGGAAGCAGTAGAAGATGGCCCAAGAACTTGGGCCCCTGCACCCACGTGGGAGACCTGGAGGAGCCTCCTGGCTCCTGGTTTCGGATCAGCGCATCTCCGGCCGTTGTGGCCAATTAGGGAGTGAACCAGCAGATGGAAGACCTCTCTCTCTCTCTCTGTGTAACTCTGACTTTTGAATAAATAAATAAAATATTTTAAAAAAAGAAAGTGTGCTCAAAATAGAACTTGTCTAAAAAGCCTTGACAAAGCATTATGTCAGAAACAGCACCATTGTGTCCTAAAACCTCATTAGGGTGCAGTTCCTGTTGTGCCCTGAGGACTGAAGTACAGCTATGAAGAGGCGACTGGGGCTCAGTGGACAGGCTCAGCTGCCCACTCAACTGTTAACATCAGGTGTTGGGTCCCGAGGCTTGCAGCTCCTTAAGGAATCGGGAGCTTCATACCTCTGTATCTCAGCAGGTGTGGATACCATTTGCAACCTACCCCTATCAAAACTGGAAAGGGTTTGATGAAGTGACGCTCAGGTCCCAGTGAATATTTACACTTCATGCTCATATCTGAAACTCACATTTCAAGTTCTTACCTCAAGATCACACAAAAGCACTGAAGTATTAAGACAGGGCAAATCAAGATATTTTTAGTTGTAGAATTTCAGGTATCAGCCAGCCAGAAATGAAGCTGTTGGAGAAAGCTTATCCCAATGATTCTGCCCTTCCCACACCAAGAGTTGAGGAGATGGGAGAAGCTATTGTGATAGCCCAGTTCAGACCTGTTGGCGGTGGAGCCTAAAGTGTGTGGGAAGATGCCTGAGCAGGCCCTGCCCTTCTGGCATGCATACCAATAGGGCATGGCCTCTGATGTGCAAAAATATTCCTACTAGCTTTCTTTTCCTACCATACTATTGTCAAATGCAATATTAATGTAGCATTAAAGTTCATTTTTATGTCATAAATCTCCTTTTAATTTTACATATAATAAGTGCTTACAGATGCAAATCATGTTTAAATATAAGAGCATAATGGTTAAAAGAAGTATTGCCCATATTGTAGTAATTTTGCAAACAGCTGTTTCAAGTTAACATATGTGTATTCCCAGTCTTGTGTATATGAGATACAAGTTAATGTCAACAGTACATTAACAATGCAACTGAATTTAATTATGGAACTGAAAGCGCTTTGGGTAGAGAGATCACATTTTCACTGTAAAGCATAGGTAGGGAGACATCTGTTTCTGGTGAGTTTCAAATAGGTACTTGCATCTTTTATACTTACCAGTCCTACAGTTTTTTTTGCAACAGTGGATTAGCAAAAATATATCTCTGCATGTTTTTCCCAGATCAAGATGACAGATACATTTTTTGAAAATTTGATTTTTCAAGTTGCATTATAGATGCCTATTATATATAAATATGGGAATCACAGAGCACTGCAAAATATGAGGATGATAGTCACATTTTTCAACAAAGCTCTATGTGCCAGTAAGAGCCAAAGATAGCGTCCTTGCTTTACTACCAATGGCTCCCCACACTGTGCCCACAAGTCTTTATTTTACTAGATTCTACTCTTTGAAATCCTTTCAATTAGTGAAATCACTTAAATTAACCTCCAGTGTCTCTTAAGATGCTAATATCTTTGGGAAGGTTGAAACAATTAGCCATTTGCAGTGTGAGTCACTTTAATCACACTGCTTTTATCCCAACTGCTGACTAAATTCAATGCACTGAGAAAACAAGGGATTGGGCTGAATTTTTGAGGGAACCCTGGTGGAGAGAAGACTCCGCTGGGGGATAGGGGAACAGAGAAGCCATTGGCAGTCAATGAGCCATGGTGCCCAGTGCCATACTATGCCAAATTCACCCCTGAAAAGCTGGGCTTTAAAATCACTAACTGCTGAGCAATGGGCCTGCATTCTCTAGGGAATTGCTAAAAGAAGTTGAATCATTTAAATAGAGAAACAAATGGTTCAGAAATGAGCTGATGGAGCTGGTTCCACTCACTATTGCTATGCATTTGGCCACTTTAGCAGAGACAGACACCTAATGAACAACACCACATTTCTCGCTCCCCCGCTCTCTCCATTTGCTGGTCTCCATCGCTGCCTTCCCCTTTATTACACTGCACTTTCAAGTCCAGTGCATCTAAAAAGCAAACCACTGAGAACACTGCCCAGGATGTGGAGCATCGTTAACACGGAGACGACAACGGGAACACATGTGTGTGTTCACCCTTGACTGCTTAGAGAATTGGACTATCAGTGTGATCTGGCTGAGTTGCCAGCTACTTCAGTGATTGCCAGGATTCCTGTGACTGCTCCGGGGAGCTAAGGCTTCCAGGTTTTCCACCTTTTTTCTGGGCCCACTACAAGTGCCTTTTTTCAAATAGAAAAGAAGTTACTCAATCAAGTGTATAACAGCTGTCTTCACCTCCCAGAACCTCTAAAGCAAACTATTGTGGGTCATTTCTATGAGAACATCTACTACTATAGCTTCTAGGACATGAATGGCTCAGAGTAATAACAACAGTTTTCTGATAAATTTACTGAAAAACTAGGAGTGTTAAAGGATGAGTGATGATGTTCTAGTTCTAAAGGATTTTTAAAATTAGACTAGACATACCCAGTTCAGTGACCTAAGGATAAACTACATCCTACCTTTCTGTACCTCTCATGCAAACAAAAAACATGACTGGGGGCTGGTATAAAGGTGCAATGGGTTAAGCCACTGCCTGTGATGCCGGCATCACTTATGATACTGGTTCAAGTCTCAGCTCCTCCACTTGTGATCCAGCTCCCTGCTAATGCACCTTGGAAAGCAGCAGAAGATAGCCCCATGTGGGAGACCTGGATGGAGTCCCTGGCTCCTGGCTTCAGCCTGGCCCACCCCTGGCCATGGTGGACATTTGAGTCATGAACCAGTAGATGGAAGATATCTCTCTCTTTCTCCCCCCCCCCAATTCTGCCTTTCAAATAAATAAAACTAATAATTATTGTGGACAGTCTGCCCCCACTTTATCATGTCTATTTCTACATCATACGAAAAGAAAATTGATGCCAAAACTTTTCTTGGGGAATAGGATTCAAACACTGAATGCACTCTTGCGACTGCAGAAGGATCGACTTTCTTTTGTTCTTGGTTTAGAGAACCAGATGAGAAGGTAAGCTAGTATTGTCCATTAGACTGCAAGAAGCAAAATGAGAAACGCAAAGGAAGCAGAAACAGAACATAAGAAGAGCAAGGAAAGGAACAAGATGAGGGCAAGAAGAATTAAGGAGAGAAAGAAAAGGATTTGGGGGTCTGGTGTTGTGGCATAGGAGCTAAAGCCACTGCCTGTGACACCTGCAATGCCAGCAGCCCATATGGGAGCTGGTTCTTTTCCCGGCTACACAACTTCCAATATAGCTCCCTGCTAATGGCCTGGGAAAAGCAGCAGAATATAGTCCAAGTGCTTGGCCCCTGTCATCTACTTGGGAGACCCAGGTGAAGCTCCTGGCTCCTGGCTTTGGAATGGCCCAGTACTGGGTGTTGCGGCCATCCGGGGAGTGAACCAGCAGATGGAAGATTCTCTCCCTCTCCCCCTCTCTCCCTGTAACTCTTTCAAATAAATAAATAGATTTTTTTTAAAAAAGAGGGGATTTTGGGATCCTAAAGAAATGTCACTTGTTGCTGTGGTTTGAAAGTGGCTTCTGAACTACGCATGGCAAAGTCAGAAGTTAATGGTGTTGTGAAGCTGGAAATGTGACCCAACTCTGGTGTTTAAGAGGTGGGTGTACAGGAAGAGCACCTGGCTCCTGGCTTCGGATCGGTGCAGTGCACCGGCCATAGTGGCCATTTTGGGGGACGAACTGACAGAAGGAAGACCTTTCTCTCTGTCTCTCTTTCTCTCACTATCTAACTCTGCCTGTCAAAAAAAAAAAAAAAAAGACGTAGGTCTAGTAGGGGGTCCTCAGGTCATTGAGGGCATGTCCTCAGAAGGTGGTTCTCATGAAAGAGTGTTTGAAGTGGGGTCAGCCACTCTCTCTCTCTCTCAAAAGGGGGTGAACCTCCCAATTCATGAGTCAAAATAAATCCCCTTCCTTCACAGGTAGCTTGTCTTCAGTGTTTTGTTATAGTAATGAAAAGCAGACTAATACACTTGCTGTCCTCATCACACGTCAACCAGAGTGCTCTAGAATTTAACCACAGATCTAGCAAGTAGATCGTAAAGGCTATGCCACAAACAGGCAGCAAAAGCTCCGCAACTTCCAGTTGAAAATTGAATCAGACATTGTCCCAAGGTGTATTTGCTTTTACAGCTTTAATATGATTGCATTGCTGAAAGAATACAAAGATGTCCTTAAGCAACAGAAGTCACAAAAGGAAAATATATGTCTTGTTTGACACAGACTCATCTTATTACAGTGTCACATTTGAAATTGTCTTGTGCGAAGGACTGATCTTTTTTCTTAGCTTAGTCTTCATAATCACTTTTTTTTTTTTGCTTCAGAAATAAAGCACTGTAGCACGTTTGCTTATTGTGTTTCTTAAGTCTCTCAGTAATAAAGTTGTCTTGCACTGATTCAAGTATTCCCAGCAAATAAATATAGTACTTTATGCTATGAGGTTATTTCAGCAAGTATTTTATTTTCAGTACAAAATTGTTCATGGTAACTTACTCCTGAAGATGCTGCCCAAATGCTTTGCACTAAAGATTGTTAATCTGGAAAACCTAAATTTACCACTGAAAATAAAGTTTTAGCTTTATCAGTGGCTAACAGTTGTTTCAAAGAGCATTTGTATTCAATAGCCATGATTGAATATTGGAATGACCAGACTGGCTTCACAAGGCATCAGATAGTGCATGCAATTAATGGAATTACTGTGACTGAACATCCACCCTAAAGGGCGACAGCTCACTTCTCTCTAGTGAAGAATTTCAATACCTGACATCAAGATACTTTCCAAACCTTACCTGGCTATGACCCTCATGCACTAATCTGGGCAAAATCCAAAATTTCCCAGCATTTTCCATACAGCTACTTCTACCTTGGGTTGCTTTTCCATTGTCCCTGTTTCCCTGTATTCCTTGTTTCAAACTATCATGTGATGTGAGCAGCCTGTGCTGCTGAGATGAAGATGGCTGAAGTTACTGCACGGCCAACTTGCCCAGATGGTGTCAGGGCAGATGATACAGTGCAGCTGCAGGAAGGTACAAAACTGCATGCTGTAGACAAACACTCCCCAGGCAGATCAGGTGGTGTTCTAAGGACTTTAAATAAGGGAAATAAGATGCAGTTGGGTCTGGTGCTGTGACTTAGTAGACTTAGCCTTCACCTGCGATGCCCGCATTCCATATGGATGCTGGTTCAAGTCCTGGCTGCTCCTCTTCCACTCTAGCTCTGGCCTGGGAAAGCAGAAGACAGCCCAAGTACATGGGCCCCTACACCCATGTGGGAGATCCAGAAGAAGCTCCTGTCTCCTCAGCTTCAGATTAGCCCAGCTGCAGCCATTTCAGCCATTTGAGGAGTGAACCAGTGGATGGAAGACCTTTCTCTCCATCTCTCCTTCTTTGTGACTCTGCCTCTCAAAGAAATAATAAAAACTTTTAAAAAGATAAATAAAGAAAAAAGATGTAGTCAGGAATATATTACTTTACAGCAAGGATATGTGCTGTAGGTGACAACATGTCTGTGTATTGACACAAACCTGGATGGGATGGTTTACTACATATGTAAGCTATATGGAATATCTGAGAATAATCCAACAAGTTCATGGAAAATAGAATTAAAAGGCAATTTTATTTTTAAGAAGACAACTTTAAAATCCATACACTTTCCTCATAACATTATTTATGAACTGCCTGAAGGCCCCCATATACATGGATTTCATTTTTTTGCACCAAAATAATATATTTTCAATTTCATATGCCATGTCCTTTCTGAAATTCCCTCATACCATTGTACATGCAGCTCATCTCTTCCATCATTATTTAGCACATGACTACATAATTTTGCTAAAGAAATGCACATGATCAGACAAAAAAAGAATCTTATTAGTTGGTTTCTTGCTGAATGCTTATTACCTCTAGTGAAGAGATGATAGGAGGCTTACAAGAGTAGTTCATTTCAAAGTGTTTAGATCAAGATTTTTCTACTCATAAAATTGGATAAAATCATCAACAGGAAAAATCTATTTTGATATTTTAAATGAAAAAATGTAAATTATCAAAGCAGTATATATAACTTGAAATGTTTGTAGGGCCAACATTGTGGCAAACAGGTAAAGCCACCATCTTTGACACGGGTATTCCATATGGTTGCCAGTTTGTGTCCTGGCTACTGCACTTCCAATCCAGCTCCCTGCTAATGCACCTGGGAAAGCAGCAGAAGACAGTCCAAGTGTTTGGACTCCTATCACCCACATGGAAGACCTAGATGAAGCTCCTGGGTTCTCGCCTTGCAGCCATCTGGGGAATGAACCAGCAGATGGAAGATATTTCTTTCACTCTCTCTCTCTATCTCCCTCCCTCTCTCTCTATTCTGACTTTCAAAATAAATAATTTTTTAAAAAAATTTTAGGGGCCAGTGCTGGAATGTAGCAGGTAAAGCCGCTGCTTTCAGTGCTGGCATCCCTAATGGGCACCGATTTGAGTCCCTGCTGCTCCTCTTCCAGTCCAGCTCTCTGCTATGGCCTGGGAGAGCAGTAGAAGATGGCCCAAGTCCTTGGACCCCTGCATCCATGTGGAAAACCTGGAAGAAGCTCCTGGCTCCTGGCTATGGATCTGCTCAGCTCTGGCCATTGTGGCCAATTGTGGAGTGAACCAGAATATGGAAGACCTCTCTCTCTCTCTCTGACTCTCCTTCTGTGTGTGTATAACTTTCAAATAAAAAAAATAAATATTTTTAAAAAGTTATATAAATTAAATACATGCAAAAATGGAAATCAAAAGAACACACACTAGAACATCAACAAAATCTATTTTGGTTAGGAGATTAAGTATAATTTTTCTATTTGCCTACTTGAATATAATCTTTCTATAATAAATATGTAGTAATATTAATGATTAAAATTTTAAGAATGATCAATATACTTTTGACTATTAAAACCCATCTAAAATAAATTTAAGTGTTTATAAAAACTAACATGTAGGCCGGCGCCACAGCTCAATAGGTTAATACTCTGCCTTGCGGTGCCGGCACACCGGGTTCCAGTCCCAGTAGGGGCGCCGGATTCTGTCCCGGTTGCCCCTCTTCCAGGCCAGCTCTCTGCTATGGTCCAGGAGAGCAGTGGAGGATGGCCCAAATCCTTGGGCCCTGCACCCACATGGGAGACCAGGAGAAGCACCTGGCTCCTGGCTTCGGATCAGCGCGGTGTGTCGGCTGCGGCAGCCATTGGAGGGTGAACCAGTGGCAAAGGAAGACCTTTCTCTGTCTCTCTCTCTCACTGTCCACTCTGCCTGTCAAAAGTTAAAAAAAAAAAAAAAAAAAAAAAAAAAAACTAACACATAACCCAAGATTTCCTGAAAATGATGAACCTAGTCAGTAACTATAAGTCAAATCAATATTTTTTAAGGTTTATTTTATTTATTTGAAAGACAGAATTACAGAGAGAGGTAGAGACACAGAGAGAGGTCTTCCATCTGCTGGTTCACTCCCTAGATGGCTGCAATGGCTGGAGCTGAGCCGATCCGAAACCAGGAGCCAGAAGCTTCTTCCGGGTCTCCCATGTGGGTGCAAGGGCCCAAGGACTTGGGCCATCTTCTACTGCTTTTCCAGGCCATAGCAGAGAGCTGGACCGGAAGAGGAGTAGTTGGGACTAGAACCGGTGCCTATATGGGATGCTGGTGCTTCAGGCCAGGGCTTTAACCTCTGTACCACAGTGTCAGCCCCAATAAATAGCTTTTTATTATTAAATGTCTGATTAGATGTGGGAGATTGGCCATGAATATTTACTTTTGATCTTTTCCAAAATTTCACTATAATAATATCACTATAATAAATTGATTTTAAACAGCGTAAACACACAACAAGGAACAATAAAGGAAAGGAAGCAATATATTTTCAGGACTACCCAGTAGATAACCGAATGATGTCTGTATTATCAGACCTGAATACATGAGATCCTACCTAGGTCTTCAGGGAAAGCCAAGAGGCAATCTGTCTGACACCACAGAATTTCTAAAATCTCAGGAATCTGAGGTCTCACAAACCCTAGAAGTCAGATATTTAAAGTAAGATTGGAAACAAAAGAATCAGCTGAAAGATTAGGGAGCAGTTAGCCTTCAGGGTACTTCCCCACTGTATAGAAGGTAACAAGTGTCCCAGTAGACCCTAGCAAAGGCAACAGGCCTACTTTTTGAAGAATATAAGATGCAAGGTGTTTGAGAATAGACAGAGAGAAGTGAGGATGTACTTAGCATTTTAAAGAAAACTTTTAGCTGGTGAATGCTAAGACCTCTGGAGCCCTGTTTGCTTACTAGACTGAGGAACATTAGCCAACATCATCAAAATTGGAGACGAGAATATTCTCTGCAGAAACCAACCAGACTAAGAGACAAGACACAAATATGATGACATTGAAGATTTGCCAATAAAATGACCATCAAGATCACCCTAAAATAAAAGCCAAAGTCAACAAGCCCCACCCACATACTCAGAGTGTCTAAACTGGCTTTTAAGCATTTTACTCACAATCAAGACCAATAACCACGGATGGCCAGACACTCTCAGGAAAAGAACAAAAAAACAAAAAAACAAAAAACTTGAAAGAAAGAAGCAGGGAGAAGAAAATTTCAAAAAATATCATTAACATAGTGTACTAGAATAATGCCCCTCCTCCCCTCAGTAGACCCTCATCTGTATTGGTCTCTTAGGACTGCCATAAGAAAACGCCAGGAACAAGATGACCAGAAACAGCAGGGATGCACTGCCCCACCATGCTGGAGGCCAGCAATCCGCAAGCAAGTTGCCAGCAGGGCTACATTGCTCTAGAGATCCTAAGGGAGGCTACTTCCTGGCCTCTTCCTGCTTCTGAGGGTCTCAGGCATGACTGTGGGGTCACTTCAGTCCCAGCCTCAGTCTGCACAGGCCTTGTCCTCCTTCTAGGTGTCTTAATTCTCTATGCCCTCCATGAAGACACTTAGATTGGATTGAGGACCCATCCAGATAATCCAGGATGAACTTGTTGAAAGGTTTTTAAGTTATTTCCCTCTACAAAGATCCTGTTTCCGAATAAGATCACATCCATATTTGTTTCCAAATAAGATCACATCAATAGGTCCTGAGTAATGGGATGTGGATCAAGCTTCCTGGCTTGAAAATAACAACAGCAACAAAAAAAGTCTTTTTAACATTTTTTTGGGAAAAAAAACTATTCTAGCCTATAATTCAATATCCAGACAAACAGTAGGTGAAAACTAGGTTGTTTTTCTTGTTGTTGTTGTTGTTTTGGTTTTTGTTTTTGTTTTGTTTTGTTTTTTTACAGGACAGTGAAAGAGAGAGAGACAGAGAGAAAGGTATTCCTTTGCTGTTGGTTCACCCTCCAATGGCCACTCAGGAGCCAGGTGCTTCTCCTGGTCTCCCATGCGGGTGCAGGGCCCAAGAACTTGAGCCATTTTCCATGCACTCCCGGGCCACAGCAGAGAGCTGGCCTGGAAGAGGGGCAACCAGGACAGAATCCGACACCCCGACTGGGACTAGAACCCAGTGTGCTGGCGCCACAGGCGGAGGATTAGCCTATTGAGCTGCTTTAATATTTTTATTTATAAATTATTTACATGCAAAGCAGAGAGAGAAACAGAGAGGTCTCTTCAGCTGGTTCTCTCTCCAATGCTTTTAACTGCCACGGATGGGCCAGGGCAAAACTGAGAACAGAGGATTCAATTCAGGTCTCCCACATGGGTAGCACAAACCCAGACACTTGAGCCACCACCTAGTGTGCACATTAACAGGAAGCTGGAATAGAGAGCAGCGCCAGGACTCAAATCCTAGTGCATAATATAGGTTACAGGCACCCAAGCAGCATCTTAACAGCTATGCCAAAACCCCACCCTAGATAAACCTATTTTTCAAGTTTTTTTTTTAAGATTTATTTTATTTTATTTATTTGAAAGTCAGAGCTACACAGAGAGAGGAGAGGCAGAGAGAGAGAGAGAGAGAGAGAGAGAGAGAGAGAGAGAGAGAGGTCTTCCATCCGTTGGTTCACTCCCCAGATGGCTGCAACGGCCAGAAATGCGCCGATCTGAAGCCAGGAGCCAGGAGCTTCTTCCAGGTCTCCCACATGGGTGCAGGGCCCAAGGACTTGGACCATTCTCTACTGCTTTCCCAGGCCAGAGTAAAGAGCTAGACTGGAAGAGGAGCAGCCGGGACTAGAACCAGCGCCCATATGGGATGCTGGCGCTTTAGGCCAGGGTGTTAACCCACTGCACCACAGTGCCAGTCCCTGATAAACCTATTTTTTAAGATAGGTGAATTTGGCCGGTGCCGTGGCTCAATAGGTTAATCCTCTGCCTGTGGCGCCGGCACACTGAGTTCTAGTCCCGTTCGGGGCACCAGATTCTGTCCTGGTCGCTCCTCTTCCAGTCCAGCTCTCTGCTCTGGCCTGCGAGTGCAGTGGAGGATGGCCCAGGTCCTTGGGCCCTGCACCTGCATGGGAGACCAGGAGAAGCACCTGGCTCCTGGCTTCAGATCAGTGTGGTGTGCCGGCTGCAGCGGCCATTGGGGGGTGAACCAACGGGAAAAAAAGGAAGACCTTTCTGTCTCTCTCTCTCTCTCACTGTCCACTCTGCCTGTCAAAAAAAAAAAAAAAAAAAGACAGGTGAATTCCCATACAACTGATTTCACATCACTCTCTCAGAAAGCTCCACCACCACCAGAGAGTAAACCTAAGATGAAAACCAGAAACAAGGAAGATGATATTCATGGGATGAAGATGAAGAAGATCCCAGAACAGTTGGGCACCAAACAGACCCAACGACCCTTTGAGACCCTGAATCAAAAAGGCACAATTGATAGCACTTTGGATTCCTCTGAGGAGATTCAGGAAACTGGTGAGAATTGGGGTTGGATTCATGACAAGCACTTAGAGAACAAAGCCAGTGGGGACACAGGTAAGTGGGGAATAGAACGGGAGGCCCCAGAATCTGCAGGGCTGAGGAATGGGAAGAATGCTAATCAAAGGGTACAGTGTTTCAGTTACACTGGAGAAAAGCATGTTTTGGGATTTATTGCCTTGTGTGGTGACGATAGTTAATAACAATATATATTTCAAAATTGCTGAGAGTAAATCTCAAATGTTCTCACCCCAAAAATGGTAAGCATTTGAGGTAATGAATGAATATGCTCATCAATCTTATTGAGCCATTCTACATTGTATGTGTGTATATATAGATAGATAGGTTACTTTACATATAATTACATCACTTGAACACCACAAAGATCTATAATTATGTCACTAATTTATAGCAAAGTAAAAGAAGCAAGTGGGGGATAAGGCAAGTGAGGAAAGGAAAAATAATCATAGTATCTGATATCACTTAACATGAGTAGCATTGTGTCATAATAACATAAGAGCTCATTGCTGCTAACCACATATTTGAAGCATCCATATGGGAAGAGAAAAGATGAGAATGTGTACATGTGTTAACAGCTGAGGGTGACTGGGGCTGGCGCCGTGGCTCACTTGGCTAATCCTCCGCCTGCAGCACCGGCATCCCTATGGGCGCTGGGTTCTAGTCCCAGTTGCTCCTCTTCCAGTCCAGCTCCTGCTGTGGCCAGGGAAGGCAGTGGAGGATGGCCCAGGTGCTTGGGCTCCTGCACCCACGTGGGAGGAGGAAGCACCTGGCTCCTGGTTTTGGATTGGTGCAGCTCCTGGCTCCGATTTAGGGAGTGAATCAATGGAAGGAAGACTTCTCTCTCTGTCTCTCTCTCTCTCACTGTCTAACTCTGCCTGTCAAATAAGAAAAAAAAAAAAAACACAACTGAGGGTGATGAAAGACATAGATAATGCCTAGAAGTTTTAAAATTATGAAATAATGGTATAAACATTGCATTTAATATACTAAGGGAAGTGCTGATAGAATCACTGAAAAGAGCTGAAAGTTGTTACTTCTGAGTGAGGGGGTAATTGGGAAGTGGGGAAGTAGGAAACTATTGTTTTTCATCACAAGAACTATATAATTAGGGTGGGCATTTGATGTAGTGGTTCAGATTCCACTTGGGATGCCTGCATCCCACATCAGAGTTCAAAATCAGGATCTGCTTAATGTACACTCTGGAAGACAGGAGGTCATGACTCAAGCACTTGGGTCCTCACTGCCCACCTGGGACACCTGGATAGATTTCCAGGCTTCTGACTTCAGCCTGGCCCAGCCCCAGCTATTGAAAGCATTTGGGGAATGAACCAGTGGATGAGATCTCTCTCTCTCTCTCTCTCTCTCTCTCTCTCTCTCTCTCTCTCTCCTTTTCAAATAAATAAAATTTTTTTAAAAAAATAGAGTTATTTACATCTTATAGGTGATTTCTTAAAATCTATAGTATTGTTAGAATTTTACCAAGAGTATTATTTTATTTAGGTTGTTTTGCAAAGTTCCCTAGATTCTCTGTTGTACACCTTTGATTGGACTATGGAATACCACAGTTTAAATATAAAGACAAGAACCACAGGAAGAATCCAACACTTGCAGAGGGTTACTGCATAAAACTGAGCCAGAAAGATAAACAGTCTTGGATGAGCTTAATCCTTCTACGTGGTTGTTTTCTCCAGCTGTGAAATACATTTAAGACTCTCAATTCCATTATTTTGCTCATTTATGAATTCTAAGCAAGACACACCTTTAAAGCAAGCCAAGTAATACAAACAACTCTCCATCATGTTATCACATGACTTAAACTATCTTGAAAAATGTAGATTTCTCTATATGCAATCACAAGCAGATTTAACATGTTTTGTCTAGACTAAAAATGTATGCAATCTACCAGCAAATAATTGTGATTATTAAGTGAATGAAAATATTTCTTCAGTGTTTTCATGAATATCCACATACATCAATTCCTCAAATTTAATCTGATTTTAAACTACCTGTTGACTGTCTATTTTGTGATTTCACCTCATTTAACATTCCAGTCTCAAATTGATTATGCCATACCTGATAAGTTTCTGTGCCCCTTGCCTGAGATGACATTTGGAGAGGATAATGGTTTATTGGAGTTAGAATTGTACCAGGGGATTCCAATACAATCCCATCAAGGTGGCATGTACCAAGGCCATCTCACTAGTCCAAGTGATCAATTTCAGTTCACAATTGATCACACTGATGGGTCTAAGAGTCAAAGGGATCACACAAACAAGACTAGTATCTGCTAATACTAACTGATAGAATCAAAAAGGGAGAGAACAATCCAACATGGGAAGCAGGATACACAGCAGACTCATAGAATGGCAGATGTCCTAAATAGCACTCTGGCCTCAGAATCAGCCTTTAAGGTATTCGGATCTGGCTCAAGAGCCCATGAGAGTATTTTAAGCATGGAAAGCTAAGACACTCTGGAAAAAAAAAGAAGAAGAAGAAGAAGAAGACCTAAATGAAAGATCTCTGCAAGTGAGATCCCAGTGGAAAGAACGGGGCCATCAAAGAAGGAGGTACCTTTCTCTGAAGGGAGGAGAGAACTTCCACTTTGACTATGACCCTGTTGGAATAAGATCGAAGTCGGCGAACCCTAAAGGCTTCCATAGCCTCAGCAACTGATGACTAGAGCCTAGGGAGATTACTGACGCCATAAACAAGAGTGTCAAATTGTTAAGTCAACATCAGGAGTCACTGTGTACTTACGTCTCATGTGGGATCTGTCCTTAATGTGTTGTCCAATGTGAAATAATGCTATGACTAGTACTGAAACAGTATTTTACACTTTATGTTTCTGTGTGGGTGCAAACTGATGAAATCTTTACTTAATGTATACTAAATCAATCTTCTGTATATAAAGATAATTGAAAAATGAATCTTCATGTGAATGGAATGGGAAGGAAGCGGGAGATGGGAGGGATGTGAGTGGGAGGGAAATTATGGGGGGGGAGCCATTGTAATCCATAAACTGTACTTTGGAAATTTATATTTACTAAATAAAAAAATTTTTTAAATTTGCATAATCAAAGGAAACTGCAAGCAGAAAAACAAACTAAAGTGTTCTGAGATTTAAAAAGTGGAGGAGGACATTATTTAAGGATGCCATGGTGTTCCTGAGTTAACTGTAGAGAAAAAGGTAGTTGGTAATAAGATTACTACCCTGTCTCACCACAACTTCAAGTAGAGAGGCCAGTGCACCAGCGGGCACTGATGGACCCCACAGGTACCACTTGCTACAGTGCTGTAATCATTGCACAACTTCTTTGTTCTCAGAATACAGTGCAGAGCACTTACATCACAGTTATCCTGCCCAAAGCTTCCACAAAGGTTGTGTACTGCTTCCTGCCTCTCTATTCTGAGGGCTTGTGACACCACACGTTACAGC
Source organism: Sylvilagus floridanus (assembly GCA_949820135.1). Classification (NCBI taxonomy): domain Eukaryota; kingdom Metazoa; phylum Chordata; class Mammalia; order Lagomorpha; family Leporidae; genus Sylvilagus; species Sylvilagus floridanus. The sequence goes on along the minus strand of OX463236.1, from coordinate 26,212,421 downwards.
AGCAGATAGCGAAACTGATTAACTTGCTCTCTCTGCCCAAGGAAGTGAGGACTCCTTTGACATATCTGAACTGTCATTTCTTCCTGCTATGGTGAGGACTCTGTACCCTGTTTCACTCATTGATTGCACCTCCTGTTGGAGAAAAAGAGTAGCCAGTCAACTGGCTTTCATCACCAGTGGGGGCTTCAAAATTAAGATAGCGCCACCCTCAGCATTCACAGACCTCTATGTCCTCATGGAGAGAGCTTTCTTCTCCACTTTCTGTTGCTTCTAACTAGTTTCTTTTCTCAGAATTAATCCTAAGGTGATTACAAAAGGTGCTGTTTGATCAATAATTTTTATGCTTATTCATTAACCTCCTGCTTTTCAATCTAAGACTGGGTGGTCAGCCTTGTTGCCTTCAGTTCCAGGAGAAGGAACATGAAACTGCACTTTGCATAGTCTAGCAAGACCAGGAAGCTTAAAACTTAATAAAGCTGATAGTTTGCCCAAACTGGTTCAGTTCTCTCTGTGCAAGCTTTATTCATCACCACCCCTGGGGCAGACAGGGGTGGAGCAAGAAGGGTAAGATTCCAGCGCTGATCCCCACCCTGGACTGCCAACAATTACTGTAAGATTAAGATATGCTGAGGGCCAAATCAGTTCCTGAAGGAAAACTCCTTCCAGCCAAAGTCTGCCATAACTCTGTTAACCTATAAGGCAAATATTAGTTCTCTCCCCAAAACAGCATTACAAAACAGCTCCGCTGCATTTGTCTGGTGCTGGTTTCATGAGTGTGCCTTAGGGATTTCAGACAATACGCTGGTACTAAAGTAGCAACTGGAATCTTTTACTCAGCCGGCTAGACTCAAGACTCTGTTCTGGCATATGGCCCAGTATATCAAAATTGTGGTTTTCAGCCCATTTTGGAAGCAGCCTCACTAAGCCATGTGACAACCCCAAAAGTTGGTCTGGCACCAGAAGACTTCATCAGATTGCGAACTTGAGAGCCCTCAAGTTGACTGTTTTTGTATTGATGCCTCCCTTCCCGTAATCATTAACAGAAGGTGAGAGGGCTGCAGTTGGAACACACCTCACACCTATTATGCAGTTTGTGTTTATGTCTCTAGACCCTCATAAATCTCCTGGGCTCTGAGCACTTGCCTACTCAAATAAATGTACTCTCTGGAGAAAACTCTAGTAGGAGTTTGAGTTATTAGCCTAGCTCAACAAACTTACCTGGAAGGAGCACATGGCATGGCTACAGATTTGTCAGAAAGATTTAGGAGTATCCGTTTATTTACTGATTTTAGCACCAGCAGAAACTGAAGCTGTGAATACTCCAGACACAGCCATCTGGTGGTCCCCTTGGAGGGTGTGCAAATCATGTGGCACATACTAATGTAATGTAGTAGGTATCAGACATGGCGGACTTCCAATTGAAAACTGGCAAGTTAGTAGATTATGTCAATGTTGACAGCTCTCAACTTAATGGTTCATTGATTCCACTGTTCCTGTGAGAGATTCCTTGTCTGTTACAATCACAACCATACAATCATTACTGAATGCCTACTATGCACTCAGCCCTTTGGTAGACAATGGGCATCCCAAAAGAATTATCCATTCTAATGGATGACTGACAATTGAGGTACATTAGGTAAAGAAAAAGCAAACAAAGTGATATGTTTTGTAGAAGGGACCCAGATGTTATAGGAATTACATGGAGAGGCATGTTAATATGCCAGCTCCTGAAGAGTTATGACCTAGAAGATGAGGAGATAGGTTTGGATGAGTAAAGAACCTGGTATATAAATATTCGGGCTCTGCTTAACAGAAAATAGAAACAAAAATCAGGCTGACTAGAAAGAATGAGTTTAAGGAAATAGTGTAAATGAATTTTTTTAAAAATGAATGCTATGGATACACATGGAATGAAAGGGGTTGACATTGAGGTGCAGTAGGTTGAGTTAACGCTGACCCTCCATATGAGTACTGGTTCAAGTCCTGGCTACTCTGCTTCCAAACCATGTCCTTGCTAATGCATCTGGAAAAGCAGCAGAAAATGGCCCAAGTACTTGGGCTCCTGAACCCACTTGGGAGACCCACATAGAGATATAGGCTCCTGGTGTCCCCTTATGGCCATTTAGGAATGAGCCAGCAGATGGAAGATCTTGAAAATCTTTCTGTCATTCTGTCTTTCAAATAAATAAGATGCATCTTTTAAAAAAAAGATTCATTTATTTTATTTGGAAGTCAGAATTACACACAGAAAGAAGGAGAGGCAGAGAGAGAGAGGTCTTCCATCCTCTAGTTCATTCTTTAATTGGCCACAACAGTCGGAGCTGCACTGATCTGAAACCAGGAACCTGGAGCTTCTTCTGGGTCTCACACGCAGGTGTAGGGGCCCAAGGACTTGGGCCATCTTCTAACACTTTCCCAGGCCAGAGCAGAGAGCTGGGTCAGAAGTGGAGCAGCTGGGACTCAAACTGACGCCCATATGGGATGCTGGCACTGCAGGCGGCAGCTTTACCCGATACACCACAGTGCTGGTCCCAATAAGATACATCTTTAAAAAAATACTGAATTAAGGATTTTGGAAGTCATACCAAAGGGCTTAAAACTGATGTCAGGGGTGGGCATTTGGCCCATGATTAAGATGCTGGTTGGGACACCTGCATCCCATATCAGAGTGCCTGGGTTTGAGTCCTGGCTCCATTTCTCATTCAAGATTCCTGTTCATGCTCACACTTAGAGACAGCTCCTGGCTTTGACCTGGCCTAATCTTGGCTATTTTGGGAATTTGGGGGCCTGAACCAATGCATCTAAAATCTCTCTCTCTCTCTCTCTCTCTCTCTCTCTCTCTCTCTCTCCCCTTTTCTTTTATCTATTTATATCTTCAAATTAAGTTAAATAAACATTTTAAAGGAATATATATGAATTGAAAAGAAAACGGATGTAGATTAGGCTGGCAATGTGGTATAGTGGGTAAAGCCACTACCTACAGTGCTAGAATCCCATAAGAGTCCAAGTGCTTGGGCCTTTGCAGCCACTTGGGAGGTCCAGAAGAAGCTGCTGGCTTTGGACCAGCCCAGCTCCAGTCATTGTGGTGTTTTGAGGGAGTGAACCAGTGGATGGAGTATTTCTCTCTCTCTAAATCTACCTTTCAAAAAATGGATAAAATCTTAAAAAAACTGATGTAGAAAAAATAAAGTTATTAAAGCTTTCATTCAGGAAACTCAAACTATTAAAGTCAAATTAAAATGTAATTGACTTCCATGTAAAGATTGAGACATGAATCAATGCCAAATGGCATTTGTTGCTTGACCAGGCTTAATAAACTCCACATTAACTTGCTGCTCACTGCTAACGAAGACAGTGACCAGAGATTACACATGTGCACAACAACCTTGACTACAAGAGTAGTATCAGCATTTGCTGACTTTTGACGGACCTTTGTTGGCAGAAGAACATTTATGGCATCATAATGTAAGTGTGGCTAAGCAGAGCAACAGTTGGAAAAGATGGACACAATCAATTCAAAATGACATTTCTTTTAAAATTTTTATTGTCCAATTTTGGCAAAAACTTCCAAAAGAAGAAAATTTCTTTTTTCCATTATAAGCAGTCTAGCAATCACTCCATAAATGTTACTCTAAAAAATGTAAGTGGTAGATTTTTAAAGTCATTTCCTTGACAGCTTATTAAAAGTGACAAGAATTTATTAATTTATGAAGTTGCTTTATTTTGAAAAATTCAGCAAAGTTTCTTTGAAAACTTCTATTCAAAAACTCATCCTTCTCAGTGTATTTCAATGTTTTATGTTTTGCTTACCTGTACTCTCTGGGCAACAGTGATCACTCTTTTGTTCAGACTGCTTTTAATTTCATTCTCTCATTCTGAAAAGATTGTATAATGCCTTAAATACTGCTAGAGATAAGCCACTTCATTTATTTCTGACTCTGTGGGGTTTTTTTTTTACATTTTTTCTTTTATTAAGGGTGTTGGGGTGCAGGGATTAGGGAGATCTTGTCCCAGAGACAAGCCACTCTTTCCAAACCCTTTTTGAGGTTTCTTCAGCCTTAATTTCTAGGATTAGTAAGCAACAACAACAAAACATCTAACTTCTATAGTTGTGGCCACTTAAACAGCAAGACATCACCATGCCTTTCCAAGTCTCGCCCTCCCTCCTGGGACGAGCACTAGTGTCTCCCCTGCTCCCCCATGTCTGTCATTCCTGCAGGCGTTTCAGGCCACCAAAGGACAGCAGGGCATCCAGGATGGCATTCTCCACCCCCTCCTGAGAGCCAGTGGTCACAAGCCTGTGCCCTGTTCCACACTTGTAGCATCCAGGTGGAATTTAAAATAGAATGGATGGGGACCCAGTTATGCAAAAAGTCACCTCTGCTCTTCTGTTCCATCACAGGAGTTAAGACCAGCTGGGGTGCTTCTGGTATCAGTTTCCAGCACATAAGTCTCTGTGATCTGCAGCAGAAATTCTTACAACAGGGCCCTTAGAAGTCTCGTCCTCTGATGGGCTGCCAGAGGCAGAGTCCAAGGCATATCTGTGCAGGCAGATTTTTGCTGAGTTTCCCAGGGACTGAGAGAAAACTACCAAAGGGAACAGGCTCCCCTGCGTTCTACAATGGTCAAACTACAACAATCTTAGGTGGAGCTGGATTTTTTTTTTTTTTTTTTGCCAGCCAATTTATCTGGTCCAGTTGGCTCAGCTGGTCAGAAATGACCATAGTCACAGATTCATCCCCTCCAGAGAGCTGTTTTGAGTTTAATGAATCTCTGGAAATCTGGTTCTTCCCTTCCTAAGTCCCCTTCCCAGAATAGAGCTCAAAACACCTCACTCCCTGCTAGGAAAACAAATTCAAGTGCACACCCTCCTCGTGGGATCAAGTAACTACAGATGTTTCAGTAATCAAGGCAAACTTAGAGTCACAAGGTGCTATCCTTTTTATTTTCTATTTTTTTAAAGATTTATTTATTTGAAAGTCAGAGTTACAGAAGAGAGAGAAGGAGTGGCAGAGAGAGAGAGAGACAGAGAGATCTTTCATCTGCTGGTTCACTCTGCAGATAACTGTGATAGCCAGGGCTGGACCAGGAGGAAGCCAGGAGCTTCTTCTGGGTCTCCTACATGGGTTGCAGGGGTCCAAACACTTGAGCCATCTTCCTTTGCTTTCCCAAGCCATTATCAGGGAAGTGGGTTGGAAATGGAGCAGCTGGGACATGAACCAGAGCCCAATGGGATGCTGGCATCACAGGTAGTAGCTTTATCTGCGATACCACAATACTGGCCCCACAAGGGGTTATTCTTAACACCACTAATCAAATTTTAGGCAGCTGGGCTCAGATCATAATACTATCTCCAATTTACTGAACAAATAGTTCTTTGATCTTTACAACATCTTGTAAATATGGTTACCAGAAGCTTAGAAACCTTGCACAGAACAGTAAGCACTGGGCATATTCTATTGGTTAGTTAATATTTTTGTCCTCTCCTCCAAAATATAAAACCAAAAATCATAAAAAGAAAATGCTGTGCCTGCTTGCTGCTAAAGAAATAAATAATTTGAAATATGTGGTTGTGTGTGTGTTTCAATTTGATCCGTTTTTTACTCCAGGCCTCAAGTCTAAATAGAGTGCTTAATGCCCACTAATGATAGCGGAGCTGAGCTACTCTATATTAATAGTTACAAAATAGTTTGTGAAAACACTCACTTTTTTTAGTCCAGAATAAATAAAATACCTGTAACTTCTACTTTTATTCTCCAAATAAAATTTCATGTGCTGACAAAATTATTGCATATCTTAAAATATAACTATTTTAAAAGATTTCCACAGGGGTGCATATTGTGGTACAGAGGATTATGCTTCTACTTGTAATCTATATCAAAGTGCCTGGGATCCAGTCCCACCTCTGCTTCTGATCCAGCTTCCTTCTAATGCACCCGGGAGGCAGCAGATAATGACCCAATTAAGTAGGAGACTGGGATGCAGTTCCTGGCTCTTGCCTTTGACCAGTCTTGGCTGTGGTCAGCATTTGGGGAATGAACCAGCAGGTGGAAGGTATCTCTCTCTGTTTCTCCCTCTGTCTCTGTATCTCTGCTTTTCAAATAAATAAAACTTTGAAAATAAAAGATTCCCACAACGGAAATGATTCATGCTCATTGAAATCCAGAAGCAAATTTGGAGCAAAAGATAGATTGTGACTAAAAACCCCAGTGTGTGACCTCCTTGAAGACAGATGGACCCATTCCTCAGTAGACAAGCACATTGGTTAAGGATGCCTTCTCCTGCAATCTGCTAGAAACTTCAGTTCTCCCCTAGCTTTCTCTCTCTCTCTCTCTCTCTCTCTCTCACACACACACACACACACACACCACCACCACCATCACCACTACCACCCACTCCTAGGAAACATCCAGCAAGTGATTCAAACCTAAAAGAGAGCTTTCCATAACTCTGTAGATGAGAAAACACGGGCTCCAGGTTGAAATGAGTTGCTGCTCAAGATTACCACCATTGACTAGAGCCCCAGTTGCTCAGCTGCACCACTGTTCCGCCTGCTGCTCTTCCCAGCCCACAAAACTGAAGACAGCAAATAAAAGACACATAGAAATACATCTCTGCCCACTGCCCTCTGCCCCAGGGAGACCTGCTTCACAGGGCCCTCCTCAGGAGACCTACCTAGTGTAGCTTTTATCTTCCGAGAACAGAACAGCTCTTACGTTGGCCTTACTGGGAACTGTGATGTAAGGAACCATAGCACAAAAGCGAGAAATGTAGACCCTAAGATGCAGCAATCTGGTGTTTGGTCAGGAAAAATTAAATAATGGTTTTGAACTACGTTATGCAACAGGAAGTGGTGGTGGAAAGAAGAGAGTTTTAAAACAAGGCTGATTTCTGACTCTACTCCTTACCGGCTGAGTGAGGTTTGAGCAAATTTGTTAATCTCCCAAGATGAATTTCCTCAACTATAAAATCAGTATCAATTGTTGGGGTGCTGAAGTTTTGTGCGTGTAGAAGGAGAGAGGGAGGGAGTGGCACCACACACACACATACACACACACACACGGGGCAGGGGAGAGAGAGAGGATGTTAAGTACATACAGCAGACTCTCAGTACACGAAAGATCACAATGCCTAGCATAAAATTGGCAATCAACTGTCTGTTAGTTGAAAGAAAATCCTACTTTTTCAGCTGGGTCAACTCTTAGGAATACATTTCCTTTACTTTAGAAGTGTGGACAGAAGGACCTCTAAGGTCCTAGACTGCACAAATGAGGCACAAGACCACTCAGGCACTGAAATCGTGTCTTGGATTTGAAAACATTTGACCTGGTATTCTTAAACTTCAAGAATGCCATACTCTGAGTGCTCCTGCACAGGTTTGTCCTGAATGCCTGAACAGTGATAGGTCCCTGGAGAAATCATGCAAGTACCATGCAGTGACCCCTCCCCCCAGCCCTCAAGTGTGGATCAAGTAACTCCTGAGTCTGTGTGTGTCTGTGTGTGTGTGTATGTTTTCATGGCACATTCTACTTTTATACACTTACTACAGTGCACTGCAATTGCCAAGTCACTTGTCTATCATGCCAAGTAGACTGTGGATTCCACAACCATTTGACTCAGTGCTATCCCTACTCTAATCTGTAACAGAGGCTTAAATATACATTTTTGAATGAAAACAAAAACAGTAAAACAACTGGCACTGTTGGCTTTAAAATCAACCTCAAGTATTGATGTTCTCCATCTCTCTTTAATTCCAAGATTGTCACCCCCGCTCCCCCATCCCTCTAACACCAATTCCCCTTAAAAAGGAAGTAACTTCTTCAGTACCAGCATTTAGGCCACCAGGTGTCTGTCCAGGATGTTCCTCATAATCTTAGTCCACTCTCACGATCGTGTTCAAAATCAGGATTTTGTGTGCTGGGCCCAGTGGCAGGAATACAGTAATGGATATGCCATGGTCCTTCTTGGAGAAGTTTACAGACCAAAGCTTGGATGAAGGCTCTGATTTTCAGAGAGGCCACTAGCCGTTAGCCAAAAACATTTCTGGATGAGTAACTATACCCTATCATCAGCTTGACTCAAAAAATTATAATGTGGTTTTGGGACCTGGTACATTGTGTACACTCAATAAATATTTGTTGGATAAAGAAGTGAATGGGCAGGATGGGAATTTTGGTGAGCTTTATTGCTTTAGGCTGACAAGGAGATGGGCAATAAATATCATCAAAGCCTTTATTTCAGTCTGTCTCCTTGGGAGCACCTGCTGAACTGATATGCCTACCTTAAGAATTTATTAACTTTCCAGAAATTATTTGGGGTGCAAGTAATGGGTCTCGCAAACATGTCTTGTGCCTAACCAGGAAACAGACATGGAATTTTCTGACAACACAGCTAGGCATGCTCCAAGGACGGGGCCTCCCGAATTCTCCTGGAGACTGTCTATAATACAAAACACTGGCTAACTAGCCTTCTTGACCAACCAGCCACCGAAACTACTCCTGCTTTTGAAGGGTCAAGTCCCACAGGATTGGGGACAGAATAGGTGCTGAAAACACTTTAAAAAAAAAAAAAAAAGCTGTCTTCACGGTGAAGACCTGTCCAAGGTATTCACAAAAGTTATAACGTGGGACAAAAGGGAATTAAATCACCCCAAGGCTTTCGAGTGCTGGCAGAGAGCTCCCGCTTGATCTGCCCTCCATCTTTTGCTTAGGACTGGTCGCGCCCCCGAGGACTGTAGGAAATCAGACAAGCGAGGAAAAGGAAATCACAGACAATTAAAATACGGTAGATTCAATGTCAGACTGAAAATACACGTATTCAGAAATGACAAGGAGCGTAATCCCGACAGCACCTCACCCATCTTTTGATGTCTCCGGACACTAACACTTCAAGCAGGGGATTGGAACGTCAACTTGTCTGGGACCAAATGTCCCTCAAAACCACGACTCTCCTGGGAGGTCAAGGACAGAAGGGAAGAGCAGCATGTCATTGTGTAGCCATTCCACCCAGATGCGTCTGGGGAGGCTGGGACTCAAACTTCCATCAAAACCACGCTTTCCCCCAGGATGCGACGACAGAAGCCTTCCCCTCAGGCTGGGCGTTGAATAAGCCCCACGGCTACCCGCTGTCTGCAGACTGTAATGGGAGGAAAGGTCAGGACACACCCCAGCTAGGGACCCACTGTTTGGGAGGCGCGGGCCCGCGACGCCCTGCGAGGAGCTCGTTCTCAGCCAATGGGAACCTGAGGTCCCGGCACGATAAGATGCAGGACCTCCGCTGGGCCAATCAGGCGCCGGGCGCGGCCAGGGGGAGGAGATGGGAGGAGAGGCCGGGGGCGATGGAGACCGCGATACATCAACAGAAGTTTCCCACCTTGGAGTGCTAGGCTCGCTGGCGCATCTCCCGCACACCCCGGCTCTGCGCAGCAGGAGGGCCCAGGCTCCCTTCTCCCACTCCTCTACTGCTCCCTGCCAACCAGGGGGAGCTTCTGGGAGCCCCTCTCAGATTGACCTTCTATTTATGTTGCATGCAAGGAGAACCAGGGCGAGGAACAACTTGGTGCTCGGGGACTGACCTGCAGCCGGGTCCGCCGAGCCTCTAGGGAGGTAGCGCAGGAGTGGCTGGGGCTGGGGGACTCCATGCGGGGGCCATGGACCGAGCGGCGCTCCTGGGACTGCCACGCCTGTGCGCGCTGTGGGCAGCCCTGCTCGCGCTGTTCCCGTGCGGAGCCCAAGGAAACTGGATGTGAGTATCGGGAAGCCAGGGGTGCACGGGGTGGACGCGGTATAAAGGGTGCCCAGCCTCAGACATCTTTCAGCTGAGGCCGGGGAGAGGAGCGGCGGGGACCCTTAGGGCGGCGACTTTGATTTTCGAGTCTGCATCTGGTACTGGGGAGAAGAGCAGGGAGCGGCTTAACGCTGGGGGCGGCCGTGTCTCACAGGTGGTTGGGCATCGCCTCCTTTGGCGTCCCGGAGAAGCTGGGCTGCGCCAACTTGCCGCTGAGCGGCCGCCAGAAGGAGCTGTGCAAGAGGAAACCGTACCTGCTGCCGAGCATCCGCGAGGGCGCGCGCCTGGGCATCCAGGAGTGCAGGAGTCAGTTCCGGCACGAGCGCTGGAACTGCAGGGTCGCCGCCCCGGCCGCCGCCGCGCCGCTCGGCACTGGGCCCCTCTTCGGCTACGAGCTGAGCAGCGGTGAGTTCCTGGGACCCTCGGGGGTTGGCAGGGTGGGAAGGCTAGCACTCCTCCGCCAAGTCCTCCAAAGAGTTAGCGCTGGTGTGGCCCCACGCTGAAATCCCCGAAGAGGCCTCTCGGTGCCCGGGAATCAGGAGGGACGTTGGCGAAGTCAGGGGTGCAGGTGCGGCCTGGAGGCCGGGTGGGGACTCCGCAGGTCCAGAACGGGGCGCATGGGAGGCTGTGGGTCTTCCTCTTTCCCGCGGCGCCTGGCCCCAGTTGGAGAAAAACTCCGACTCTGCTGGCCCGGCGACCCGCCTCGGACCCCGTAGCGCCCCCCTATGTAGGTGACCAGCTGGAGAAACATAAAACGGGCCACGGGGAATGCTGCAATGGCATCTGCTTTGATTTAGCCGGCTCCGCTGCTCGCCGAGCCCTGGATCAGGGGCTCCCCGCAGCCGAGCCCCGGGTGTGTTGGCTGCTCTGAGCACCGGGTTCGCGGAACGCGGGAGGCTTGAAAGGCGCTGTCCCAGAGAACCTAACACGCGGCTAAGGCGAGCGCGGCTCCTGGAGCCCCGGGCGCTGTTTCCCGCCCCTTCCCCCCTCGTCCCCACAGGGGCACGCCGAGGCGCGAGTCAAACCAAGTTCTACCTCCACGTGCGTGGTGGCCAGGTCAGGACAAAGGTACAGGGACCAGAGTTGCTCCAGGCACATCAGCAGGCTCAGAGAATCGAACAGGCGTGGCACTCAGGCTGCACGATTGTTTTCCATTCTTCCCTGGCTCTGACCTTGCCGGGTGCAAGGTCCCTACCCGGTGCTGCCGCCCTAGCATCGCGGACCCTGGGACTGGCCGCGCGGGCTCCTCCAGGAACCCTGGCCCCAGAGCGAAAAAGACAAATACAGGAGGGAAAAAGGAAGATGCGCTCTTCACAGTTGTTGAGACATCAGCTGTTGAAAGGTTTCTTGGACAACGGGTGTGAAACTGTTGCTACTCCAATCTAAACATCTGGAAAGAAAAAAAAAAAAAAACTCGCCTGCTGAGTCCCTTCTAGTCCATGTTGTTAATGTTTTGGTGGAACTTTAATTTTCAAAGATTTTAGCGCAAATTCTACTGCAGATGTTATAAATTCATCTTTTTCAATAACAGACACTTCTTTTTTTTTTCTAATGATATTTCCATTATCTTACCTTTCATGGCCTTGAAAGTTGTGAGAGGATTAGCTAGTACTGTATAAAGTGTTTAATTGTCTCATATAATACCAGTGATTATTATTCACGGTATCCTAAAAAAAAAATCTAGTCGTTAATGTGAAAGTAAACTGTAACATTCATCTACTAATTGCTTTGGTCATTGCTTAATTTTAATTTGCCTTCTGACTTGTGTTATTTATGCACGCAAAAAATCACAAAATTTTGAACTGTTATAGGAAGCTACATTTTAAATTTAAAAAGAATGACGTTCCGGTTTCCTTTGGATGTTGTACTACCATTCATTATGTACCCATGCAAAAGATTTTATAATCAATACGTTTTATCGAGCTGGTCCTGCCTATTAAGTGCTGCCTTAGGTGCTGACATTTCACACTTTAAAAATACACAGATAATTTTAAGGCACGAAGACAATGTATAACATGCAATGTATGACAATCTTCGCAAGTGGGATACTGAACTAATGCTGGTTTTTAAATATTGGAGCAATAAGAAAGCGTTCTTTCTAAATATGTGTTCGTTAAAGCATCTACTGTAAGAAATAGAAAAATTGCTTGCCTGGTGAGAGGATGAATAGGAAGCTTTGTTTTGATCATCAATGGAGAGTGACATAGCTCTCTAATTTAGCAACCTATGCTTTATTCTAGGCACCAAGGAGACAGCATTTATTTATGCTGTGATGGCTGCAGGCCTGGTGCATGCTGTGACCAGGTCCTGTAGTGCAGGCAACATGACAGAATGCTCCTGTGACACCACCTTGCAGAACGGTGGGTCGGCAAGTGAAGGCTGGCACTGGGGGGGCTGCTCCGATGATGTCCAGTATGGCATGTGGTTCAGCAGAAAGTTCCTAGACTTTCCCATCAGAAACACCACAGGGAAGGACAGCAAAGTGCTGCTAGCAATGAATCTACATAACAATGAAGCTGGGAGGCAGGTATGTATTAGAAATGGAATCAAATATCAGTAGGATTCCAGTTTTGCAAGAACCTATCAAGATCGTTTAAAAGTCAAGCACTGGCAGCCTAACACACACTCTATCTCCTCCCCCCCACCCCACACACAAGCGCGTGCGGAAGGGTACTGAATTAAAAGATGTTTATCTTATATCAAAAAGTTGAAATCCATGCATACTACACATGAACTTCAATTTTTTGCACTAAAATAAGCATCTTTTATTTCTATTTTCCAAGAAGTTGTTGAAATCCCACCGTATATGAATGTATATATATTTCTTAAAGAGTATATGCAAAGCACATTGGTTTAGTTTAGATTCTGCATCTGGTGTAGGTTGCATTGTGTTATAAAATGTTTATGGTTGTGTATCTTATATATCTAAAATATTAATTATAAAACAATAGTTATACAAGTGCCTGTTGAATTTCTTGGCTTTTCTCTATTAGCTAGTTAGTGGCAAAACCATAATGTGATCCACAGTAGTTGAGTTTCTAATGAGACTTAATTAAATTTTATTTATCTAAATTTGGATTTCAATTATATTATTTAAAATCTACTTTCTAATGGACAATAGATCCTGTCAGTTTTGTCTTTATTTTCTCTCGCAAATATTCTTAGAGAATATACAATCTTTAATATTTTGCAAAGCAATGGTTTTTTTTAAAGGGAAGTGATCATTTTATTATAAAGCAATATGTTAATATTAAAAACTCATAAAGTACAGATAAGTATAAAAAAGCTGTGTATATACTAAATAAATGGATATTTTAAAATATAAATTTGAGGAACTATAATCTAATTAACCTCCTTAATGAATTCTGATTTTTTATATTGGTTTCTTAAAATAGAGTATATTTAGGGCTCAATTTAAGTTTTACTTATTTATATCAATGAATAGTGACAACATAATTGAATTATTTGACAATTTATGGGGACTTTCATAAAAGAGTAGAAACTTTTTTATGAATATATTTTCCCTATGGTGTAATAAACTTTCAGGACAGGCATATCACCACATATTCTATATTATTGTTAATATCTAATAGCCTATAGAGGTCCCAAGATAGTCATTGAAATCTGCCGCATTCTCCTGAAGTAAATTAAAACAAGTTGCCATATCTCTTAGGGATATTTAAAGTGTATGTTGCACTTATTTTACATTTGTGGAAAGTGAATAAATGGAACTCATTCAGAATAATTGCAAATTCCTGCCAGTTTCCTTTACTTAACTGCCCTAGTTTAAAAATAAAAAAACAGAAAACTCAGTAAATATATCACTGTAATGCTTCAAAGTTGAATTTTTAATTCAGTTTGAATGTTCGATTCCAAATAGCAAAGTAACAATAGGAAAATCAATAAATAGTTGTGTAAGCTTTTCATATTTTTGTTTATAAATGTCAAAAGTTTATTTTATATCACAAAAATAACACAACAGTTATGTATATGTGTCTTTCCCTTAAAATTTTTCATATAAAAAAAGAATGAATGAGATGTTGCCTCAACTACACATTATCCAATAAATGGAGTTCTATTGTTTTTAATATATTAATATAAGAGATGAAATTTAACTAATATATGTTCTTTAAACTATAAACTAGAAAAATATTAAAATTGATACATTTAAAAACAAGAAAATAATTAAATGGATTTTTGTTATCAATTTAGATCTTATATCTTCTTTAGCCATTGTTTAAGAAGTTTGGTAGAGATTAAAAAATTTTAACCACAGAACCAAAACTTAAAAGCTCATTAGATTAAATCTCTTAAATAAAGTCATCTGCAAACTTATGAAAAGTCATAAAGTATTTTAAAATGTATTTTTATAAGTAACATCAGACAGCTTTTTAGTTTTATTTAATCTTGTGTGTATTTAAATTAGGTAGCAATATTTGCCTGTAACTACTAATTTTTATCTTAGACTATTTTAATATTCTAATTTTATTAAAAAGATAAAGCTATTCAGCATCAGCTTTAATCCACTTCTTGTTGGGAAAAAAAAAAAAACAATATCCTCACATTACCTTGATTTTTTTCTGTTATCTTAGCTAGGCAGAAAATAAATTAACCCACAAATATATATACCTTTCCGGTAAATTTCCATTTTCTGTATGAATTTTTTCCACATTGTTCTAGATGGAATTTTTAAATATTGCAAAATATTTACCTGGTTATTTTGGGAGCAGCACTACACTGGTGTTTTTGTTGGTCTTTTTTATGAAACATTATAATTCAAAACATTTTTGTACTTTTTTTCCCCCTTGGTGGCCAAAAAATAAACCCCAGATTTCCAAGTTATTATCTAACAAGGAAGAACAATCAACTAGATTCTCAATATTGACAATTAGGACTTTAATTTAATAGCCGTATTCTTCTGAGTAAAGTTCAAGATCTGCATTCAATTGAGTTGATTTTCCTGGTCTCAAAATCCCAAACTGAACATGTAGGAAAGCATTCAGAGAAATGTGGGTACTGGCGCTTAGTAGTGCTATGAGCAGGATAGATGATTTTCTAACCGCTGACCTTAAATACTCTGATCCCCACTTGGTTTCTGACACCATTCCTAAACTTATGACTCCAAGAATAATGTTGCCGGTTGGTGATTGGCTAACAGAATGATGTGATGTCTTCCAGGGGTAGAACTTCTGGGAATAATGTGACTTGGAATATTTATGGGTATTTCTTTTGGTGTGCTTAAAATATTTCCATTCTTACCAGGTCCACCTCATAAACTTTTAAGTTTTCCTACCCCATAATTTGTTTTATGATGAGTAACTCAACAAAGTGGGAAGGGCTGACCCCAAATTTTCATTGACCTGTTTGAAGAATATTTATAAATAGTTGTCCAGCATGAACATGTTTTGCTTTTCAGCAGGTTCAAATATATTTTTGGACAGAAAAGGACAAAATAGTCCAGAGACATAGGAATCCTGTATATACCCGTCCAACCTTATATCACAGTTTTCATAAAAACTTAAAAAGATCATCTGATTGTTGAAAAAATGAAATGTTAGTCCCAAAATATTCCACAACAATTTTCTGGCTATTTCTGCAAAGTTTGGATAAAGTAATATACTGGAAAATAATCGCCGCCTGCTGCAATACTTCTGAGTCAAAATTTTGAGAGTAATCAGTCCTAAAACCACTTCTTAAGCAGTTTTTATTTTTACATTAAGTATTAATAATACCTCTTTCCTATTTCGCTTCATTAGAAATTTATCAAACCAAAACTTACACAAGGAGCCCAGCAGATTAAATGCTACCCTCCTAATTGCTGTCCCATAGTTTAAAAATATTCCAACAAAATGTGCACATCTGTTTGCAATAGTTAACAAAACATTCCTCTGTTAATATCGTTATAAACCTTAACAACTCAACTACAGTAGAGAAAGGAATTTTCTCATAACCACACACAACTCACTTGGTTGCTATTCTCTTACTTTCCTGTTAGCAGAAAATGAGTGTGTATCATTGCGGCTCATAACGGTTTTTTAACATTAGTTAAGAATCCTATCAGAAAAGCTTGGGAATACACCTTTTTTCTTAGTGTTCATGCAATTTCCTTAAATATACTTGCATTTTCCACTTTCATTTTTTCTCTGTTCTGAAATTACCCTGCTATATGTAAAGATCTTATATCATATATCACCCACTTTCCTATGTAAGACAAGTGTCTTAACCACACTGTTTATTTTTCTGTAAAATTGGAATCTTAAGTAAGTGCTTGTTCACTAGTATGTACAAAGCATTTCTTCCTAAAAAACTAAATTAAGTAAAACAACTTCTGAAAATTTGCTCAGAGAAGTACTAAGTTTTGTAGAATTTAAAGTGTGTGTGTGTGTGTGTGTGTGTGTGTGTGTGTGTATCTGCCCTTGAACTCTGTTTTTCACAGGATTCTCTTAAGGGTGATTACGTGGCTTTATTTCCTAATTGTCCAAGTTTCTTCCTTGGAGTATTATGAGGGTCTAATCCTTCAAATTGCATGTCAAGAGACTTGGATTCTTTTCCTTGAGGTTCTTGTTTTTCCTGTCCTAGCCTAGACTGTGTGTGTGTGTGTGTGTGTGTCTGTATGTATGTATACGTGTATATATAATTAAATATTATTTCTCTTATGTTTCCTGCTTAGGGTAACTTATAATTCACAAACATAGAATAAAACTTTCAACTTATCATCACTAGCTAATTCTAAACCCTAGACATTTTTTTTTGAAGGGCTAGTTTTTTTAGAGTAGGGATACCCGCCCAAAATTCTGATACAAATTCAGCAGGTGATGCAACTGAATTTGAAAGTCAGTCTCTTTCTCCTTCAAACCTGTGGTGCGGTGTGTCACTTCTGTGGGCAACACTATTGAGGAATTAGAACAGCTCCTGGCCAGCTCAAGTTCTCCCAATGCCATTGACCCTCTGACAATGACTTTTAAGAAGGTGATTCAATTACCTCCACCCGATCAAGTTACCAACTGAGGATGAGTTAAAACTGTCGGAATGAGCTAGACTAATCACTGAATAAATATTTGATCAACATCTACTCTGTCCTCCTTTGCAAATTAGCAACACCTTAGTGATGTCTGAACTGGTTAATAAAAGAAAAAGCTGGCTCCTCAGTCATGACCCAAAGAAGCAGCAGTCGGTGACAGTAGGGAAAATTGTGTTTAAACATAAACAGACATTCCTAGGCTTGGGCTTTTTTTTTTTTTTTTAAACAATCTGTTTTGTTATTTCCTCACACCAAATGAGCTCTCTCCTGTCCATCAGACACTTAAAATTTGAATCAATCTAAGCAGATTGCATTAATCTGAACATTTATTTGTCTAGAGACATTTTGAAGAATTGAGGATTTTGTGACTATCAAATGCCATAAATGCCGCCAAACAAGCCTTTGTGCCATGCTTTGTAAATTGCTCTCACATCATTTTGCATTGAGCTAATGAGAAATAGACACATGGATTAGCTTCTCAGTTTTGTGAAGTCAGAAAAAGCCTGCGTGCTATAATCTATAGAGGACAAGGTTTCAATATTCTGTTCATTTTAAACACCACTAACAAGCATCAGACATTGCCTGAATCAATACCATATGCTGTCATTTAAGACTGCAGATATTATCAATTGTTTGAGATAGTCTCATTAGAAAGTTCATGAAATTTTGTTAATTTGTTTAAAAAAATGTAATATTCGGCACACATGTCAATGTCAGTTTTGGTACAGAGTGGTATAGACCTCCATCGTTTTACAGTTTTGATAAGAGCTGTAAGTGGAATTTAAACTGGAAGGTTTTCCCCTTCTTTGGTGAGATTACATACATAATTTCCAAGTTATTGAATACATGGATCCATTTTTCATTTTACCCAGCATGTTGACAGAATGTCAGCTCTACAGCTAGCCCTGACGATTGATTAATCGGCTCTGCCATCATCTGGGGATTGAAGGAAGCTATGCTGGCTAGCCTGGTATGTAAGAGATTAGAGGCTGAAACTTTTCACATCTCTATGTGGTTTCTGTGCCGTTAGCTCCACTGGAACATTTTTATTCTAGTTCATACACTACCTTCTTCCTCAGAGCAAGAGAGTGTTTATTTAGACCTTCACGTGTGCTAGACATTTGACAATTACAAACATGCGAAATCTCATTTAATTCCTCAGTCTGTAAACACTGAACGCAGCACTTACTGTCTCTGTTAGGACAGTGCCACTGGTGCATCAAAGGTAGCACATATGTTTTGAATTCATTTTTTCAGAAGAGGGTAAGAATTTGCTGAGAGCAACCATATTCTCCAGCTCCCTCTCCTTTTGGACAACTTTTCTTGATTGATCAGGTTTTCTCATTTGGTCTGAGACCAGCACATTTACCCAAATCCCATGAATAGAACTCACTTTAATAATCATCAAACTTGAGAACTGTCAGTTGAAGCATCAGGTGCCTTCTCTGGATGCCGTTAGAATCATCTGAGCATCATGGTGAAAGTACCAATGGCTAAACCCCACCCCAGCCAATCAAGTCAGAATCTTAGGGCATAGGACATCGTTTATCCGTAAAGTTCCACGGATGTTTCTGCATACTAACAGTGGTGAGGGAAGCTGCTCTTTCAGTGTTTCTTTAATTTTAATATGCCCAAGTGTCACCTGGGGGTCTTAATGCAGCTTTTGATTCTGTAGGTCTGTAGTGGGGCCTCAGTGTTTGTGTTTCTCACAAGTGACGCTAGTGTTGCTGGTTCATGGATCATATACATTGAGTGGCAAGGGGTAGAATGGGTTCAGGACGATACAGGCATACATGAACATCCTCTCACACCCAAAATTAAATGTGGAGTCAGAAATAAAAGTCATTCTTGTTAACTCAGATCATCTCTGATAACAATATTTGCTAGGTATGGTACTTTAAATGCCTCCTGGGAAAACTTCCTCTGCAGGGTCTTGACAGTTGGAGAAAACATTTGGGACAAAACCAAAGGACAGCAATTGAACTCTAAACAATCTTAAAGGTCCTTTATGTTCATAAGTATCCTTTTTACCTTGGAGAAAACACACCCAGGAACTTAAGCGATTAGGTTAACTGTGTGTCCGTCTTGATGAGTGATATTTGAACGTAGTTACTGTTGGTTTCAGGCTGTTGCCAAGTTGATGTCAGTAGACTGCCGCTGCCACGGAGTTTCTGGCTCTTGTGCTGTGAAAACATGCTGGAAAACCATGTCTTCCTTTGAAAAGATCGGCCATTTGTTGAAGGATAAATATGAAAATAGTATTCAGATATCAGAGAAAACAAAGAAGAAAATGCACCGGAGAGAAAAAGATCAGAGGAAACTACCAATTCGCAAGGAAGATCTGCTCTATGTCAATAAGTCTCCCAACTACTGTGTGGAGGACAAGAAACTGGGGATCCCAGGGACTCAAGGCAGAGAATGCAACCGCACTTCGGAAGGGGCTGATGGCTGCAACCTCTTATGCTGTGGCCGAGGCTACAACACCCATGTGGTCAGGCACGTGGAGAGGTGTGAGTGTAAGTTTATCTGGTGCTGCTACGTCCGCTGCAGAAGATGCGAAAGTATGACTGATGTCCACACGTGTAAGTAACCCTCCGTCCATCCCTGGGCAAGGACTCCTGATGTGCCACATATATGGATTGCAACCAAGTGTGCACCTTGTACTGGGCAGGGCTGCTGAAGTTGACTTGTGCATTGGAATTCCCTTATCCTTGGCTGGTCCACATCCAATCACACATCATTTGTATGAATTTCTTGGGATTCTCAAGTTGAAAAGATTTGTGTCTATCTTTTGATGCACTGATATGTAAGGAAGAGCCCTGATAGATAAGGAAGAGGGAGACCTGGTCCATTTTCAGGACAAGATCCTCAGCTGTGGAATTCAGTTATGGAACTCAAGAATGATGGTTATACATTCGTCATTTTACAAAGACACCTCTTTTGGTAGCCAGGAGCAAAAACATGAATATCATTTATTCTGTCAGTATTTCAATTGAATAACTCATACTTGTTTGTGTATAGATAGACAGAAGATGTTGAAGAGTTAATGTAAGCAGGGTGCTTCTTTGCTCAGCTATGCATTTTGAAAGCATCTTACAAAATGACACAATATCCCTAAAAAGTATCTGTTAGAGGTGTTTAACCGCAAAGTGAAAGAATAAAAAATAAAATGTGCCATTTGAATTTTAAGTGCCTTTAACTGGGAGGAATTGTCTAGAAAAACTTGTGTAGGTTATACAGCACTCTTTTCTCTTCAGACACATATTTTATCATAGACCAGTTTTCATTGTTAAAAACTCAGCTCTGAGATACTGGGGAAGGGAAGGATCCTGAAAACAGTGGGAAATGCAGAGGTTAGCATATAAAGGGCTCCCATTCATGGTACAGAAAAGCACCCTTTAAATGTGTAATGACAGTATTTTGTACAATATTTTGACTAAAAGTAATTATATTTTGTAAATACAATATTTAAGTTATATAGATTTAAAAATCCAGACATTTATTGCCAAAGTCCAAGAGCTAAAGCAGTAAGATTATCTCAGAAGTAAAATGAGCTTCCGTTTCTTTCATTATATTCTTTTTGTTCACTTTGTAAAGGAACATAACTGAACACCTACTATATGGATGTGTATTTCTTGCCAAAATGACAGTTTTATGTTATAAACTAAAATATGTTGCAAAATATTGAGAATTGTATTTTAGCCATCAAATTAATTGAACTCTCTTTCACATTAGTTATGTTTAACTCATAAAGTTATTATAATAAGTTATATAGTAAAGATTTTAACTGGAAAAACAAATGGCAATCAGAATAATGATAAATTTGTGACTTTGATAGCCCAGATATTTATTGTTTATAATGCTGCATTTCCATATGAATGTTTGATGGTCTTTTTAAATTGTCATGCATGTATATTCATCACTTTTATGAGAGTCCTAGCCAAAGTGACAGGGCTGTATTTAATGTAAATGCTTATGCTTTTATAAACTGTTAAATATTTCAATATTATGTAGAAAAAATAGATTTTCTAATCTCAGAATTGACAAAGAAAGAGTGTTTTTCTTAATAAGATAAAATTGTTGCCCTGGCCCCCAAGTCTCCTTCTATTTTCTTTTATTAACAGAGCCAGAATAATTTGTGAAAAAGAACAAAATTATGGAAGTCTTCTTAGATCTAACATTAAAGTCAAGACTAAACATTTAACTATAACTCTTAAAGTTTAATGTTATTATTTACCAAATAAGAGACTCAGAAATAGACACAGATCAAAGCAAATATAGTGCTTTTTTTAAAGAGTGACTTTTCCCATTCTTTAGCATCCATTGAATAGAATAATCTGAAAAGACATACACACCGATGCTTTTCTTTGCCAAGTCTGTGCAATCTTCATTGAAAATAAGCTCCTTTATTGAAATAGAGAAGATTGTTGTTCCTACGAACGATTAACTTCTTCTGTTAAGTAGCAGACTTTTCATGATCACCTTATTAACTGATTGTAAGAGTCCTGTAACCTCTAATTCATGAATACCTGGTCACCATTTAGCACCTGCTTTAGGAACAGTGATGCTGACTCAGGCTGTGTTCTCTGGAATGTCTGGGCAAGGACTCCCAATGCCCAGGCTGTGTCGCTGGGTTCTGCTTTTCCTTCCTTTCATCGGCACCACCAAGGAAGCTGTTGGTTTCTGTTGGTTTCTCTCTGCCTGTCTTGGTGGCTGACAGCTTGGCCTTGACTCACTCCTTTCTCACTCCTGGGCATGATACAAGAAGCACCAGGGTGCTCCTGGGAACACCATTCTGAGCTATTTTGCCTACAGTAGTTAGGGCTATTTATGTTAGAAACAACAGAAAACCCAGCTAGACTGGGCTAATCATTAAAGGAAATGTGTTGACTCAGTAACCCACAGCTCCAGAGCTGCCCCTAGGAAGCTTGATTCACAGCTCTCACCGAGTCTCCCAGACTCTGGCCCCTCCTTCTTGTCAGGCTGGCTGTCAGCGCTGTCCTCAGCCTCCACGGGGGCTGTGTCACCCAAACACTCATGCCTCCAGTGGTGCCAGGCTTGCTGCATTTCACTTCCAGGCATCCCATTTTCCTAATACACATTCTAAAAGAAGGGTTCTTGATGGTTGCTTATACAGAAGGGGGGGGGGGGGCTTTTCATTCCCAGAAGTCCCACCAGAGGTCATCTGAGTCTGATTGAGTTTGGTGAAATGTGTCTACCCCTGAATCAATCCCAATGACCACTGGGAGTTGAAGGTGGGCCATAGGTGGCTGGTCTGCCTTGAGGTCACTGTAGGCCATGCTGGGAACGGGCAGTGGGGCTCATGCCAAGTGCAAGTACACAGCTTGAGAATGGAAACGTGGTTAAGTCCACAGAGGAAAACCAGTGTATTACGTTACTAGTAAAGTGTACCTGGAAGCTGGGCAGCAAAGCCATTCGATGTCTCAGTCCTCCGGATTATTTAGGAGACAGATTCTGGCAGCACATTGAGCTCACAGCCAAAGCAGACTCAAAGCAATGGTGATTATGGATGTGGGTAAAAAGTGCCCTCATTTGGTTAAATGCCCTTTATGGTGTTAAAAAGGCTGGGAAGGTGCCCTAATGTATTATTTTAAAATTGAGAGTTGGGTTTAGAGTTTTGTTTGAGTTGGTAGAGGGCGTGGTAAAGAGACAATGCTGCATCTTGAAATGGAACTCAGAGGATCATTAAATGGAGTCTTTAACCTCTGGATAAATAAGTTGACTAATTAAGTCACCTCCCTGTTAATAGCACATTGTATGACATCAATAACACATTCTTGGGAATATTAACTATTCCTTATTCACAATATGAGTGACAACTGCTTTCTTTTGTATCTTAGGACACTATGATGATTACACTGAGAATAACAATGAAATTTGAATTATTTGTTTAGATACAATGACCTATGTATCTACACCTTTGGTGCCATGTGATAGCCACAGTAAATGTTTTAGAAACACAATTTTAATTTTCTGAAGTACTGTCAGTACTGAGAGGATCTTTGCCTTTATTCAGTTTAAAACATGGAAGCAGAAAAGCTTCTCATCAAAATATTTATTTATAGGCAACTTGGGGAGTTGCTGATACTTTTGCAAGACCACCCAAAAGTCATCAAAGACCAAGAAATGAAACCAAATTCTTGGAGCCATTTAGTTATCTAGATAGAACACAATGATCCATTTGGCTGACTTCAGGGAAGAAAAATTCGAATCCCATCTCCAAAAACCATGAGTAGTTCCCAGGACAAGCCCTCCTCCAGGAAAGCTGGCTAAGATGGCTTGACTCGCCTTCTTTTTTTATTTCAGTTTTACTGTAGACCAAATGTGGTAAGTCCATAACATTTATTGGAGCGGGATGATGATGACATGTGGTTCAGCATGAAAGAGGACATAGTGGTACACCAGGGAGGGTCTCATTTCCTTTGAAAGAGAAAGTAATATTAGCAAACATTTAGGTAGCATTTATCATACACCAGGGCATTGATCTAGGAAACTCTCTATGCATGCATGTATGTGTGTGTGTATACACACACACACACACACACATTTAATCCTTACACCAACCTCAAGTCATGAAGCAGGTACCATGACTGTGGACATCATTGTATAGATGAGGAAACAGACTCAAGAACGAGCAACTACCCAAGAAGGTCACATAGGACGGAATGGCTTCAGCATCGGTACCCTTAACCACATTGTCATTCTGCATCTCACAGTTATCCAAGTTGTCAGTAGAGTGTTTACAATATGCCATTTAAAGAGTTTGGGGGATTTATAAATAAAACCAAAATGACAGGATGTTCCTTCATGGTTTGGTTATGTTGGTTGAGAGGCAGGAACTGAAGTGATGGGAGAACTGAGATCTTAGAACTCACCATGAAATAAAATTAAAATCCACTGCTATTGATTTCTAAGTTCAAAATGATTTAAGCCGACTTCTATGTTAGGTCCCAATGGGGCTAACAGTTGCAGGGTGCCAGGATGTAACAATGATTCCAAAAGGAAATGACTAAGGGCAAAGATCGAACTAACTTGGTGGGACATAAAATAAATACTACGTCCTTCCTATTGCTGTGCTTACAGCCAACTGTTACATAAGGTATTATTTTTAATAGAGGAATAACAGTTACCACTTGTAATGGTGTAGGTTCACATCCAAGTGCGGGTGGGCAGAACCACCGGAGGTGGCTTGTAGCACATGAAAACCTTCTGAAACAAACTGCTGCTAGGAAACACAGCCTCTGCCATGTGTCGGGGAAGAGAAAGCAGGAGTAAACCTGGGCCAAGACGCACAAACTGAAGTCTCAGATGTGGCTTTTCAATTTGCAGAATGTGCCTGAAAGCATCTGACTTGTGTGAGACAGTCACACACTGGAGGCAGGTTTCCTCTGCCAGGGCCACTCCGAGCCCTGAGGGCGACACCTCTACGGTGGCCCAGCAGCTCTCTCTTCTGCCTTTGTCATATCTGAGCACCTGGCATCCGGCCCACATCCACCGGGCCCTGGTTAGCCCAGAGAAAAGAAGGAGGAGCCTTGTTTCTACCTCGGCTTACTCTCTGATAGAGGAGAAACACCACCAAATTTAACAGAGTATCTAAATATATGCTTTCTGGACTGGTACTGTGGCATAGTGGGTAAAGCCCATATGGGCACCGGTTCAAGTCCTGGCTGCTCCACTTCTGATACAACTCTCTGCTATGGCCTGGGAAAGCAATAGAAGATGGCCCAAGTCCTTGGGCCCTGCACCCGTGTGGGAGACCTGGAAGAAGCTCCTGGCTTCTGGCTTTGGATCAGCCCAGCTCTGGCTGTTGCTGGGGAGTGAACTAGAGGATGGAAGACTTTTCTGTCTGTCTCTCCCTCTCTCTGTCTGTAACTCTACCTCTCAGATAAATAAGTTGTAGACAAAAAAAATAGCTCCTCCAGAATTGGCTTTCAATCTTATTCTAGTTCAGAAGCTTCAATTTCTCCAGGAGTCTGGGGACAAACTGTTCCCATGTGGTGTGTGTGTGTTTAGTATTTACTTATTTGGTAGGCAGACTGACAGAACGGGATGGAGGAAGAGATTTCCGCTCACTATTTCACTCCCCAAATGGCTGCTATGACTGGGGCTAATCAGGCCAAAGCCAGGAGCAACAGACCCCATTCAGTCTCTCATGTGGCTGGCAGGGGCTCAAAGTACTTGAGCAATCAGGCTACTTTCCCGGGTGCATTAGCAGGCTGCTGGACAGGAAGAGGTTCAGCCAGGACTCCCACTCCAATGCAGGATGCCTATTTTGCAAGAAGGCATCACACATAGTGGCTTAACCACAACAGCAGCCCCTGTTTTCTTAAACCTTTAGTCCTCTCCCTACGGGAGAACTGAAAACCATGCAGGGCAGGCTGTGCTCCCAGGTAAGGGGCAGGAGGGCTGCAGGCTGAGTGTGTGTTCCTCACACCTAAGGAAATTCTCACCACTGTCCAACTGGGATCTCTCACAGCACCGGACCACAATTCTCCAGGACTACTGCCTTCTCCACAAACTGAACACACGAGGGTACTTCCAAAAGTTCATGGAAAATGCCATTAAAAGATACATTTACTCCGGTGTTGGAAAAATTTCAAGTCATGCAGCTTTTTCCCAGTGTGTGATTTCCACACAGTATTATTTGCTTTCAAAACTCTCCTTTGCTCAGAGCTTGCACTTGCAGAACATTCTCCTTGGAGTTCCTTTCTGTTCTCGTCAAAGGAGGCAAACAGTACTTCTCTAATCAGGCTTCTGATACACAGAACTATACACAAGTCAAGCAGTTCAGGGAGCCCAAACTTAAGGTAGTGTAAGACTTCCGTGTTAGTATGACTACCTGTAAATGATAAAATATGCACGTCACATGAAGTTTTTGGATAAGAGAACTTCTTAGGCTCACACCGGGCTCTTAGCTAAAACCCAATTCTCACAGGTGAACCATCACGTCCTTTAGCTTCAAGGGATGCACTTACAGACAACGCTGCAGGTGCATTTTCAAATTGGTCATTTTGTTCCCGTGGTTTGACTTGACAGGGAATACACTGGGACTGGGACGCACCCAGGACTGAGTTTGTCCCTCCCATCCTACCACAGTGCAGAGCAGCAGCACTGTAGAGAGGCAGGGCTGCGCCTAAACACAAACATCACAAAGTGTGTTTGGAAGTCGGAGGTATATATTTCAATTCACGTACCACGATAAACAAAGTTTTGATCTCAGAAGACAAAAAGTTGCTTTAAAATTCCCTGATGGTGGCTAAGAACCTTCACAGGCTACCTGAGCCCAAGTGTGCAGCCAAGGGTCTGCATCTCCCCCAGCCTGCAGGAGTCAGGGAGCAAGGTCTGTGTCCCGCTGTGAGGCTCCTCGAAGGGCTGCTGGCACAGGAAGGGGTCACTCAAGTGCCACGTCCCCTCCTCCCACTCTCCACCACCGCCTTTGATTGAAGCGCACAGGACTCTCACAGGTGATCATTTGAAGTTCTAGTTGCCTGGAGATACATAAATGCATGTGCAGGGGAGTGTGCCATCAAGGTGTAATGAGTGGAAGATGAGGCGATCCTGGAGCGGCGTGGAGGTCTAGAACCACAAGTGAACTGCATTGCATCCTCCCCTCTCATCTTACTGCCCTAGTCACCTCAGGGTTCTCTCTGGACAGCTAGAGTCTGGCTTGCTCACCTTTCTCTTAGGCTAATGTGTTAATAGCCTGCAAGAGGCAGGGCTGATAAAGACAGCAGTACCAGCAGTTGCACTGAATTGAGTACTTTGTCCTCGGCACTTTGGTAGGCATGGCAAACACATTAGTCCTGTCTCTTAAAGGTGAGAGAACTGATTTTCTCAGGGTCCTCACATCACTAACAGTGGCACAGGATTGCTGGGGTGGCCATGTAGTGCAGTGATTAAAATTCTGTTGCGGTTGCCCCTCTTCCAGGCCAGCTCTCTGGCCAGGGAGTGCAGTGGAGGATGGCCCAAATGCTTGGGCCCTGCACCCCATGGGAGACCAGGAGAAGCACCTGGCTCCTGGCTTCAGATCAGCGTGGTGCACCGGCCGCAGTGCGCCGGCCGTGGTGGCCATTGGAGGGTGAATCAACGGCAAAGGAAGACCTTTCTGTCTGTCTTTCTTTCTCACTGTCCACTCTGCCTGTCAAAACAAACAAACAAACAAAAGCCACCAATCAAAGTGCCTGGGTTCAGGTCCAGGCTCTATTCCTACTTCCAGCTTTCTGCTAACGCTTATTGGCATTACGCCTGGGAGGCAGCAAGTGATGGCTCAAGTACTTGGGTCCCTGCCATTGACATGGGAGACCTTGGTTGAGTTCTGGGGTTCTGGCTTTGGCCTGGCCCAGTTCTGGCTGTTGCAGGCATTTGAAGAATGAACCAGTGTATGGAAGCTCTCTCTTACTGTCCAAATCAAAATAAAAATTCAGTAAGGGGAAAGGAGATTGCAATAAGGAGCGACCAATAAAGAGAAGCATCGGTGGTTAAACTGAGGGAGCTCATTGTGGCACAATCGGTTAAGCCACTGCTTTATAATGTTGGCATCCCACACTGGAGTGCCATTTTGTAACTGCTTCTGATCCAGCTCCCTGCTCATATGCCCGGGGAACACAGTAGGTGATGGCTCAAGTACTTGGCCCCCTGCCACCCATATGGCACACTAGGATGGAGCTCCTGGCTTTGGCTTGGCCCAGCCCCAGATGCTGCAGCCATTTGGGGACATGGAAGACTGCTCTTTCTCCGTGTCTGCTTCTGTCACTCTGCCTTTCAAATCAATAAATAGAGCTTCCACAGAACATTACACAGAGTAAGGACTTTACCCATCACTGGTCCTTCCTAGCTGTACATCATGTTGTTAACATACCACTTAATTTCCAAAGTACCACTCTGAAATTCAGCAATTATAGGATAAAGCATTCCAGAGAAAAGAACAGGCATAGCCTTTCTATTTTGTCAGATTTGTAAGCACCATTTATTTATGCTTTTTGGCCAATGTGAGCCAATGTGAATTGCTGTGTTTTAATATATTTAAGTTGCTGGGTATTAGTCTTATGTATTAAAGAATTTTGGAAAAAAATAAAAATTGAAGGAGCTCTAAAGGGAATGGAAATTAACTAGCTATTAGCAAATGACAATTAAAAACAAGGACATGGGAGGACACGACAGGAAAAGACTGTTTCTGAGTGATGCTTTGGAAACCTGAGATCTGTTCCCTTACTCTACAGCTCTAAATTTCAAATACTGGTTGAAATAACTGAAGAGGTTAAATAGTAAATCTTTACCTGATCAACACAAGCAATTTTTTTCCTTTTATGTTCATTTGAATAAGCACTCTAAATGATTTCTACTTTAACTATTCTACTAACTGAACATAGCACATTTCTCATTCTTTGAGTTAAAATGTGGGTTGTAAAGAAACTAAATGGGCCGGCGCCACAGCTCACTAGGCTAATCCTCAGCCTGCGGCACTGGCACACCAGGTTCTAGTCCCAGTTGGGGTGCCAGGTTCTAGTCCCGGTTGTGGTGCTGGTTCTGCCCTGGTTGCTCCTCTTCCAGTCCAGCTCTCTGCTGTGGCCTGGGAGTGCAGTGGAGGATGGCCCAGGTCCTTGGCCCCTGTACCTGCATGGGAGACCAGGAGGAAGCACCTGGCTCCTGGCTTCGGATTGACGCAGTGCGCCGGCTGCAACGCACCAGCCATAGCGGCCACTTGGGGAGGTGAACCAATGGAAAAAGGAAGACCTTTCTCTCTGTCTCTCTCTCTCTCTCAATAACTTTGCCTGTCCAAAAAAAAAAAAAAAAAAAAAAAGAAAGAAACTAAATGAAATAATGTCATTTTCTTTTCAGACTACTTATAATTTTTATAAACTTTTAAACCATAAATTACAATATAGGCTTAACGGGCTGAGCTTTCATCTTTTGTAAAATTATAATATTACCTGATTCATTTAAGAAGAAAAAAAACAAAGAACAATGATAAATTTTACTGTAGTCAAATTAAAGTCAGGAATATGAAGACTGGATGAATTTTTCTTTAATTTCTCAATTATCACTTATTTTCCTACTTCCCTTTGGTCAGTTTTAACATTCATATTGTAATACACTTAATTCTTGGAAAGCATAGGTAATTTTAAATACAAATTATGTACTGATGAACCCTTAAGCACCACTTAAAATATCAAAATGTCAAATTTCTGATTTTAAGAAAGAAAATTCTTAACATCAAATGAGCATTTACAATGTGGATTTAAAAAGATCTGGAAATGAAATGTAGTAAATTATTGCTTCCAAAGTTGAGTTGGCACAACCTATACAAAAGAACTGAGGAAAAAAAGTAAACTATTCCAAGGAAATTACATAATCAAAATCTTTATCACTTCTTTTGACCTCTTATAAACACCTGTACAAGTCATCCTTTTACAGTCTTGTATCAAAGGAATGCCCTACCACCCAGATACTTAAATTTTAAATGTGATTCCCTATAGGTATATTACTTTGTCAGATAATACAAAAAAATCACAATGCAAAAAGTGAATATTTATTTTCATTATTTAAAAAAAGCAACATTTATTTCACAATCCAAGGAACTGTAAAATACCAACTCTTTTAATTTACAGAAATGTGGGGAGTATTTTAAATGTCAAAATATACATGCTGAATGTGATTTAACAATATAAGCACCGAAACTCCAGAAAGTGTACAAAAATTGTTTTAATGTATAAGGTGCATTTATTCATGAGCTACATTCAGTTTGAGGGAAAGAACAGTACCAGACATCTCATGAATATTTGAGAAATATGTGAATAGCTTCTAACTTGGTTTATAGCAAAATAACAAATACTGCTTTTAGGTTTTTTTACATAAGTCATCTGAAAGTTAGGTTCAAAATTTAAGTGCTGCCTTACATTGGTAAAGGCAGTTGGATCACTAAATTTTTCACGTTCCAGTTTAAGAGACTCCATACACAACAGGTATTTAATGCCCTAAAAAGATTAAAAAAAAAAAAAGGAAAACTGAGTCATTTGTTGAATATCTAAAGTTTAAAAAAAGGTAGACTGCCTATATTTTTATGTAGAATTGGGTATAAAGTCACTTTAGGTCAACAAGTTATTTTTAAAATGTTATCAGTCCACCCAGTAATTAGGACTTTTATAAATATGCCACTAGCTTCGGGTAATACTTGCTATCATGAAATTAGATAACAGAGAATTAACTTCTTGGTTACAAATCAAAATTATTGTGATACTAAATCATGTCTCCTTCTAAACCACTTGGTAAATGCTGACAAATTAAATAAGGAAAACGCATGCCAGCACTACTCTAAATACAAAGACCTAAGAGTCTTCAATGGCCTATGTACGCTGGGGGAAGACTTGGCTTGGTTTCCCAGTTCTGTGAAGTTGCCACCTCCAGCCTCACTCTTAACAGCTTATATACAAGGGTATGGCAAAAAGGTTCATGGGGAATAGGAATTAAAAGATATGTCTATTTTGATGCACAAAAATTGAAATCCATGTAGTTTTTCATAATAGTTTTATACAAACTTTTTAAAGATTCCATGTATGCATCCTGTATTTTGCACCAAAATAAACTTATCTTTCAATTACAGTTTCTGTGAATTTTTCTGAAGGACTCTCATACAGAATCAAGTTATTCACACTGCTAACACAAAATTCAGAAACTATGGTCCTGAATGACATCTACATTTGCATGTTTACTTTTTACTGCATATATTAAAAGAATTTCATTGTGCTTTTCACATGTCTGATATAAGTCTTCATAAATTTCTCTATTTCCTGGGAAGGGAAGAGAAAAGTAAGAAAAAAGGTGTCTCAGGAGAGCTGGACTATAAAGTAACATTACACACACAATGAGCCAAATCTCTTTTTAATTTAAAAGATATGGTCATCATAAAGCTCTCTCTATATATACACATATATATGTATATATATACACACACACATACATATATGATTTATATAAAACAAAACCAAGTCTCTTCCCTAAAATCCATTATTATTCCATGACAGATTTTCACAGCAACAGTATACATATCAATATAGTTTTTACAATCTTTTCAGTTATCTGTCTGGTATGTACTTAGAATTAAGACACATTACCACCACAGCAGTCTACACATTGTTCTTGCAGGGAGATGTGCTTAGAAATGGTTCAGTGATCTGCTCGTTAGGTTGGCTATTTACAAAGATATCTATTTACGTTAGTAATAAATAATCCTGATATCAAAAGAAATAATGCTCATGCATACATCGAGATTGCTGCATGCTCTTAAAATATTTACATGAAGTTTTTCCTTTAGAGCTCTCCTGTGAACAGTGAAAGTGTGCTTCCTTCCATTTTCTCCACGGTCCCTTCAGTCTTGCTTCTGGGGGATGCATCCTTCCATCTCTACAACTTCAGGCCAGCCTTCATATTTGTTTGTATCCTTATTGTTCTTTATGTGCTGTTGAACACAAGAGCAGTATACGTTTAAAAACGCCTCTGGGGACTGCTGACTTACAGTAACAAACTTGACCCACTATCATTTCAGTAACACTCATGGTCATTAATGAGTTCATATATATAATTGCTAAAGGTATTAAAGAAGCAACCATTAAGGCCTAACTCATAAATGGCAGGCCTTCGAGTAACAGCTGGAGGAACAAAACATTACACTGTTTTTAAAGGATCATGTTAGTTAAAAAGTAGTTTACATTCTACCGAGTCCCGAAGTATTCCCAAACGTAACCGATCATAACAGACAAAACTCAACTAACATCTTTAATAGTTTAAAGCTGCCCTAAAAGGCTTGAGATAAAAGCAATTAACATACAGAATTTTTTTTTTAATTTTATTTTTTTTTTATTTTTTTTGACAGGCAGAGTGGACAGTGAGAGAGAGAGACAGAGAGAAAGGTCTTCCTTTGCCGTTGGTTCACCCTCCAATGGCTGCCGCGGATGGCGCGCTGCGGCCGGCGCACCGCGCTCATCCGATGGCAGGAGCCAGGTGCTAGGTGCTTTTCCTGGTCTCCCATGGGGTGCAGGGCCCAAGCACTTGGGCCATCCTCCACTGCACTCCTGGGCCACAGCAGAGGGCTGGCCTGGAAGAGGGGCAACCGGGACAGAATCCGGCGCCCCGACCGGGACTAGAACCTGGTGTGCCGGCGCCGCAAGGCGGAGGATTAGCCTGTTGAGCCATGGCGCCGGCCAACATACAGAATTTTTAAGTTTATTTTTAAGTTCTGAAATTTGAAAGGTATCAGGATTATTTCAGGTACTGATTATGAAGAATTTATGAGAATTATATGAGCATATGAAGACGCTTCAGAAAGTTCATGGAAAATGAAACTTATTCTGGTGTAAAAAATGTTGAAATCCTGGCCGGCGCCGTGGCTCAACAGGCTAATCCTCCGCCTTACGGCGCAGGCACACCGGGTTCTAGTCCCGGTCGAGGCGCCGGATTCTGTCCCGGTTGCCCCTCTTCCAGGCCAGCCCTCTGCTGTGGCCCGGGAGTGCAGTGGAGGATGGCCCAGGTGCTTGGGCCCTGCACCCCATGGGAGACCAGGAAAAGCACCTGGCACCTGGCTCCTGCCATCGGATGAGCGCGGTGCGCCGGCCGCAGCGCACCATCCGCGGCGGCCATTGGAGGGTGAACCAACGGCAAAAGGAAGACCTTTCTCTCTGTCTCTCTCTCACTGTCCACTCTGCCTGTCAAAAAAAAAAATGTTGAAATCCATGTAGTTTTTTCATAATGTGCATTTCCATGAGCGTTTTAAAGACATTCTTGTAGTTACTGTTTTATCTAATATTCAAATAACTGGAATAGGAGTATGCACTGTATAGTTTCACACAATTTGTTTTTGTCCATGAATTATGAGAATCCAAGACACTAACCTGTTCAAAAGGGCTTTTTGTCTTAATGCCCTTCCCACCACAGAAGACCCAGTTGTCTCTAAAACCAAGATTAGTAATAGATGTACTCCCCAATTCTGCAATGAGCCGCCGTGCCTCGTCATTGAGTCTGAAAGGAGTAAAGAACACAATGATACACAGGTTACCGTACGTAATCCAGCTGATGCCAATGCACAGGCACTGAGACACGAAATGAGAATGTATCAGCTTAAACAAGGGAACACAACATGAACAGAAATGTTTTCAGAGTAACATTCCCACTGTTTGAATTCTTTAGTGACCAAAAAAATATAAAATCCAGCAATTAATTTTAAGCTCATTCTATTAGGAAGTATCTTAGATGTCTTTATTTCACAACAATAATTCATCTTCACCTGCTTCTTTAAATACATTCATCGAACAAGTAAGTCACACCACAGTCAGAAGCCTATCTATGCTAATCCAAGGTCTGGTACAAGTGATCATTGTAAATACTTTGTAAATCACATTTGAACAGGATAAAAGTAAATGTTGATGGAAATCTGGATGCTTCTAATGCTGTGTTTTAAAGAAGATGACTAGCAATCAGGGAAATGCAAATCAAAACCACAATGAGGTTTCACCTCACCCAGGTCAGAATGGCTCACATTCAAAAATCTACTAACAATAGATGCTGGAGAGGATGTGGAGAAAAAGGGACACTAACCCACTGTTGGTGGGAATGCAAGCTGGTGAAGCCACTATGGAAGTCAGTCTGGAGATTCCTCAGAAACCTGAATATAACCCTACCATACAACCCAGCCATACCACTCCTTGGAATTTACCCAAAGGAAATTAAATTGGAAAACAAAAAAGCCCTCTGCACATTAATGAATATTGCAGCTCAATTCACAATAGCTAAGACCTGGAACGAACCCAAATGCCTATCAACAGTAGACTGGATAAAGAAATTATGGGACATGTACTCTACAGAATACTTTAGAGCAGTCAAAAACAATGAAATCCGGTCATTTGCAACAAAATGGAGGAATCTGGAAAACATCATGCTGAGTGAATTAAGCCAGACCCAAAGAGACAAATATCATTTGTTTTCCCTGATTGGTGACGACTAACTGAGCACCAAAGGGGAAACCTGTTGAAGTGAAATGGACACTACGAGAAACAGTGACTTGATCAGCTCTTGTCCGGACAGTTGATGTACAATGTAAATCTTTATCCATTTTAGTATTTTTTTTTGTTCTAGTTCTAGTGATTGAACTCAGCAATTAACACACAATTATCCTTATATGATTAAAATTTAACAGAAAAGTGATCCCTGTTAAATATAAGAGTGGGAATAAGAGAGGGAGGAGATGTACAATTTGGGGCATGCTCATTCGGACTTGCCTCAAACAATGGAGTTAGAAACGTGCCAGGGGACTCCAATACAAGCCCATCAAGGTGGCAGGTATCAATGCCATCTCACTAGTCCAAGTGATCAATTTCAGTTCACAATTGATCACACTGATAGGTCTAAGTGTCAAGTTGATCACACAAACAAGACTAGTGTCTGCTAATACTAACTGATAGAAATCAAAAAAGGAGAGAATGATCCAACATGGGAAGTAGGAAACACAGCAGACTCATAGAATGGCAGATGTCCTAAATAACACTCTGGCCTCAAAATCAGCCCTTAAGGCATTCGGATCTGGCTCAAGAGCCCATGAGAGTATTTTAGGCATGGAAAGCCAAGGCACTCTGGGGGTAAAAAAAAAAGACCAAAATGAAAGATCTCTGCAAGTGAGATCCCAGTGGAAAGAACAGGGCCACCAGAGAAGGAGGTACCTTTCTCTGAAGGGAGGAGAGAACCTCCACTTTGACTATGACCCTGTCGGAATAAGATCGAAGGCGGAGAACCCTAAAGGCTTCCATAGCCTTGGCAACTCATGACTAGAGCCTAGGGAGATTACTGATGCCATAAACAAGAGTGTCAAATTGTTAAATCAACAACAGGAGTCACTGTGTACTTGCGTCTCATGTGGGATCTTTCCTTAATGTGTTGACCAATGTGCCAATGTGCAGTAATGCTATAACTAGTACTGAAACAGTATTTTTACACCTTGTGTTTCTATGTGGGTGCATACTGATGAAATCTTTACTTAGTATAAACTGAATCGATCTTCTGTATACAAAGATAATTGAAAATGAAAAAAAAAAAACTTGGTGTTAAATTGGAAATTGCATAGAAAATTAATCAATTTTTTTTAAAAAAAGAAAAAATATCATGTAGCTTAATGCTATAACTAGTACTCAAACAGTATTTCCCACTTTGTGTTTCTATGTGGGTGCAAACTGTTGAAATCTTTACTTAACAGATACTAAATCGATCTTCTGTATACAAAGAGAATTCAAAATGAATCTTGATGCGAATGAAAGGGGAGAGGGAGCGGGTAAAGGGGGAGGGTTACGGGTGGGAGGGAAGTTATGGGGGGGGATCATTGTAATACATAAGATGTACCTTGGAAATTTATATTCTAAATAAAAGTTAAAAAAAAAAAGAAAACTTACTTTGAGAACAAGAATATAAATTCTACTTCAGTAGTACATGCTAAGGGGTTAATAAAAAATGAAAATATTAAACACACAGCAGCTAAATGCATACTGGTAGAGGGAGAGACAGTGACAGAAGTTCATTACTTGGGAGAGTGTTAACTGAAAAATGCCATTAAAATTTTTGTGTGAGGGATGGGCATTTGGCCTAGTGGTTGAGACGCCAGTTAAGATGTCTGTATCCCATATTGGAGCGTCTGGGTTAGATTTCTGGCCCTAGCTCCTCATGTTTCCCACCAATGCAGGGCATGGAGGCAGCAGGTGATCACGGCTCAAATAGTCAGGTCACCATCACGAATGTGGGAGACTTGCACTGCATTCCTGACTCCCACCTTCAGTCTGGCCAGCCCTAGCTGCTGCAGGTATTTGGAGAGTTAATTAATGAAAGGGAACTCTCTCCAATGACAATAAACATTCTTTAAAAATTGTGGGGTAGGTATTTGGTGCACTACTTAAGATACTCCTTGGAATGTTGGTATCCCCGGTGGGAGTGCCTGGTTCAAGTCCTGGTTGTATTTCTGATCCCAGCTTCCTAATAATGCATACTCTGGGTGGCAGCAGTGACGGCTCAAGTGCGTGGGTCCTGGTCACCACATGGGGGACCTGGATTACAGACAAGGATCCTGGCTTCAGCCTGGTCTAGTCTAGGCAGCTGCAGACATGTGGAGAGTGAATCAATAGACAGAATCTCTCTCGCTGTCTCTCTACCTTTTAGATAAATAAATAAAATGTTTTCTAATAATGTGTGTGGGCCACTATGCTTTTGTTGAGTGATTCTCACTCTTCCCTCTACGTGTAAGTGGAGAAGAAATATGGAAGATAAATGTGAGCTGTAGAGCTAAAAAGGAACAAAATGATAACCAGAAGCAGTTCCACAGGTATTTGGCATTGAGTCCTATGTATCTACTGCCCAAAAGTCAGCTCTTACTTATCAGTCAGAGAGGTCTGGTCTGCTCAGTTCTGAGGCAAATCAAGTTTTATATAAGGAAACGGAAGGCTACTGAGGAAGCTACAGTACCTATTCATTCCACAGTGTTCTACACATCCCATGTTACTACTAGCTTGTGGCTTTAATATTAATGCAGGAAACAGTACACAGAATGGTTTCTATTTATCTAACTTCAAGATAAACTAGATAATTTGTCAAAAAAAAGCTCTACAAAACAGGAAAGAATTTATATGTGTGTGTGTGTGTGTGTATATATATATATATATATATATATATATATATATAACTTTCACGATTATATAAACCAGATGTATAGCACAGCAGGGCTGTTCTGACCACAGCTGAACACTGCTGTCCACCTGGAGCAAGAATCAGTAAGTAAAGCCATAATCCCTGGAATATGCAGTCCTTTAGACTCTCATCTCCCTCCCTCTCCCTCCTCCTCCTCTCTCCCCCTTACTCATACCACCCCTGCAAACACTTTAGCAAAGTGTATAAAACAATGCATTATAACTAAGTGAACAGAAAAAAAGTGAAATGTCTCCAGCAAAAGCAGCACAAAGTCTCTGTGAAGCTCCTGAGCCCTGCACATGCCGTGACTTCACAGGTTTCCAGTTTTCTCCCCAAAGCTCCCAGGAGCCTTGGCTGCCACCCTCACCCTCACGAGTCAGCTATCACTTTCCACCTGTTTGCTCACCTGGTAACTCCTGTACTAGGGGGAAGCTGCTGCAGAGTACTGCCTGACCCTATTTTCTTGCTTCCAAAAGGTGTTAGGAAGCCACGACCAGGAAGGTGGTCCAATTCCATTCACACAGTTTACCCACATGCCCTCTTTTCTGGAGACTTCTACAGATGTCTTCACTTGCACTATCAGCACTAGCAGATGAGTTCACAGGAATAAAAGGTGTTGACATGCAGAGGGCAAGAGGTAGGTTCACTGGGTAGGTAGGCGACTGCCTTCTGCAGGGGCCCCACAGCTCCACTCACAGCAACATCCCAGAAACTTACACACTGCTGCCACACAAGGCTTTGTGGTTGCTTGTACATACCAAAAATAATAGATACTGCATCACAAATGATAAGGGATTGCTTTATACACAGAAACTGCCAGAAAAATACGTGGTCCTCCAAATGCAAGGTTGAGCTCCCACAAAAAGTACAAACT
This sequence comes from Sylvilagus floridanus, assembly GCA_949820135.1. Lineage (NCBI taxonomy): Eukaryota > Metazoa > Chordata > Mammalia > Lagomorpha > Leporidae > Sylvilagus > Sylvilagus floridanus. The sequence continues at coordinate 26,175,009 of OX463236.1, read as the reverse complement.
CTTTCTAATCTAACAGTTCGCTACTAACATGCACTAAGAAATGTATCAAAGGAGAGTCAGTTTTTCTTCTGTACTTTCACTTTATTTTTGAGGCACAGAGACAGAGATACAGAAAGAGAACTCTCCCTCTGCTGGTTCATTCCCCAAATGCCAACAACAGGAAAGGTAAAGTCAGGAGCCAGGGGCTCAACCCAGATCTCTCCCAAGGAATGGCAAAAGCCAAGTACCTGAGCCATCAACTGCTGCCTAGCTGGAGTCAGGGGCTGGGACTTGAACCCAGGCACTCCAACGTGGAATATGGGTCTCTCAGCCGATGTCTTGACCACACATAGGACCAGATGCCTGCCCCACTTTTGTACTTACACATCCTGTATGAACAGACCAGGCCAAATACTGTTGCAGATTTGGAAACAACTTCAGAGTTCAGCTTTACATTTTGATCCCATTAATCTCTTTCCTGTAAGACTAACCCGAGGTCCTGTGCAGAGAAGCACTACCACAGCAGGCCGAAGCGTCCTCTAACTACAAAGGCTCCCTACCAGGACTGGCCTTGGGTGGCAGCTGTACACATGGCCTTGGGGAGCACTCTCACCCTTCCCAGAACTGGTAAGAATGAGTCACTGTGCCTAAACTCTGCCCAAACAGTGCAGCTTACGTGGAACACCTGCTTTCTGTCTGGAGTCTGGAATTCTGGGACAGATTAGCCAGAATGTGCCTACACGAACATTCCGATAAAATCCCTGAGTGCTGTGTCTCCAATAAGCTTCCCTAGTAGACACCACTCCATGTATGTTATCATAATTTACTGTGGGAAGAATTAATAAGCACATCCTGTCTGATTGGGAGAGGACTCCTAGACACCTGGGCTTGGTTCCCTCCCACACTTTGCCCCATGCACCTTCTCCCTTTACTGACTTTGAATTCTTTTTTGTAACAAATCATAGCCAGGAGTTTACCTAGAGAAGGGATGGGGACCTTTTTTCTGCCAAGGGTCACTTGGATATTAACATCAGTTGCAGGCCTCACAAAATTATCAGCTTAAAAATCAGGCCACTATAGACGTACTGAATTTTGAGTCCCACCTAAGATTGCCTTAGCAGGATCAGACTCAGTGATTTTGTGGGCCTTATACAGCTGTGGGCTGGATGTTCCCCACCACTGTCCTACAGAATCATCACACCGAGGGTGGTATTGGAGACCCTGACACATATCCCTGTATACCTAACAGTACTTTTATAACAAGATGACTTCCTTAGCACATTTGCAGTTTTCTTACCTGCCTAAGCAGAGTTTGGGGGGATTATCTTATCATTCTTCGGTATCTTCTATTTAACTAAATAAGACAACTACATATTTCAAAAAGCCTCTTAGGAGAAATAATGAGGACCTGGTGGAGTGGCATAGCAGTAAAGCCCACTGCCTACAGTGCCAGCATCCCACATGGGTGCCAGTTCAAGTTCCGGCTGCTACACTTCTAATCCAGCTCTCTGCTATGGCCTGGGAAAGCAGTAGAAGATGGTCTAAGTCCTTGGGCCCCTGTACCCGTGTGGGAGACCCAGAAGAAGCTCCTGGCTTCGGATCAGCACAGCTCCAGCTGTTGCAGCCATCTGGGGAGTGAACCAGCAGATGGAAGACCCCCCCACCCCCGCCTCTGCCTTTCAAATAAATAAATAAATCTTAAAAAAAAATAATGGAACAACAGCAGGATGCTATGCCTATTGGGGAACATTGGCAGCCATGTGGGAAGTAGTTTGTGCAGCTGATCAACAGCTGAATTGCTTAGAGGAGACCCCCGGCAGCCTGAGTACGCTGACTTTGGTAAACATCTGTAGCAATGACTTATATTTACACATAAAAATGAATCTGGAGAGAAACTTTATAGGACAAAAGTCAGAATCAAGACCAAGTAGGCCCGAATCAGAAAAATTAAACAAGAATATATGAATAAAAAAATCCTTCATTTAGATAGATGAAAATCAAGTTCTAAGGATAAAGACCTTACTTGGCAGTATTTAAAAATAAAGTCTGAGATCAAAAGAAAAGAGCTGAGACTTTAACTTGACCAAAAACTCATGAGCCAAAAATGCGATGTGACTTTTTTAAGGAAAACTAATACAACACTACTCGGCATGAATATTCAAAGAAATGTAATCTCTAAGACATGGCACGCTAGCGTCTATGCTGCGCCCTGCACTGGCCAGACCACATCTGGAACACTGTGTGTAATTCAGGGTACTCATTTTAAGAGATACAATGACCAACCAGAGAATGCCCAAGAAATATAGCCAGGAGGGTAAAACAAACTAGAAGCTTAACATGATAAAAGGTTAAAAGAGCCATGTGTAATTGAGTCTGGAAAAGAGAAAACTGCAGGAGCTAATCAGCTTCAAATACTTCAAGTATCAAATGACTTGGGGAACGTATTTATTGTTTAGTTATTCCATTCACCCAAGTTAAGGACTATCAGACAGAACTCAGAGGGAGACCACCCTGAGAACTTAGCATTTCCTCATGAATACTTTTTTGTTTTGCTTCAAATGGAGAAAAAGAAAGGGTACTGAAATCTTACATGTGTGAGGCCTTCAGGGGTCACAGAGACGTTGCCAGGCAGCCTTGTCTGGGAACAGAGGCTACTTCAGCTGACCTTTAAGATCCCTTCTTGGGGCCAGTGCTGTGGCGCAGAGGGTTAAGCCATTACTTGAGACACTGAACACCCCACACAGGCACTGGTTCGAGTCCCAGCTGCTCCATTTCTGATCCAGCTCCACGCTAATGTGTGTGGTAAAGCAGCGGATGATGGCCCAGGTGCTTGGGCCCCTGCCACTCATGTGAGAGAGCTGGATGAATCTCCTGGCTTCTGGCTTCACTGGCTTGAGCCTGGACCAGCCCTAGCTGTTGCAGCCATTTGGGGAGTGAGTCAGCAGAGAGACTGATTTCTCCCTCACTCTGTAACTCTGCCTTTCAAATAAATAAACTTAAGATGCCTTTTTAAGATTTATTTTATTTATTTGAAAGACAGAGTTACAGAGAGAGGTAGAGACAGAGAGAGAGAGGTCTTCCAACCGCTGGTTCACTACAACAGCTACAACAGCTGGAGCTGCGCTGATGCAAAGTCAGGAGCCAGGAGCTTCTTCCGGGTCTCCCACGTGGGTGCAGGGGCCTAAGGACTTGGGCCATCTTCTATTGCTATCCCAGGCCATAGCAGAGATTTGGATTGGAAGAGCAGCAGCTGGGACTAGAACTGGCACCCATATGAGATGTCGGTGCCTCAGGCCAGGGCTTTAACCTGCTGGGCACAGTGCTGGCCCCTTAAGATGCTTTTAACTCTGAGACATGAACATTGAAATCTTTCTTAGACATGAAGTTAACTTGTCTTATAGGAGGAATACAGTATCAAAACTTAGCTTGCTCATTCAAACAATCATATTCTTCACTTAATAAACAAAAAAAAAACCCTCTTTATGCTGGGGTTGGGGTAGAAAGGAGGCATCATTAGAGACTGGCACTCCCTAACGTTAGTTTTCTTATAGTTTTTTCCTCTCTCTCTTTTAATAGGTTTCCTGATTAAAATCAAGAAACATTAAGAAAAAAAATGAAGCGATTTCTTCATGGCAGAACTTCAGAGTCTTTCTGCGTAAAATCCTAAAAGGGGAGAAATACAAGGGTAGATCTTCAAACTTATTTGCCCACTGTACTTGTAAAGAACTGCGGTTCCACTGACCACACTGCAATGGCACAGTCCCAGTCAATCTGTTCACGTTCACGGCACTGCTGAGGGGCTCCTCACGGTCAGTCCTAACTAGGATCAGAGAGGAATTCAGAATGAGGCCTTGCTTTCCCTAGTCAACATGAACAAACCCCCTCTCGTGGAAAGAGCAGGTCTTCCTTTTTTTTTTTTTTTTTTAAGATTTATTTATGTATTTGAAAGAGTTACAGAGAGATGGAAAGACTGATTGATCTTCCATCTACTGGTTCACTGCCCAAATAGCTGCAACAGCCAGGGCTGGGCCAGGCCAAAGCCAGGAGCCTGGAGCCTGGAGCCTGGAGCCTGGAGCCCGGAGCCCGGAGCCTCATCTGGGTCTCCTATGAGAACACAGGGGCCCAAGCATTTGGGCAACCTTCTGCTGCTTTCCCAGCTGCATTAGTGGGGAGCTGGATCAGCAGTGGAACATTCAGGACTCAAACTAGCATCCTTACGGGTTGATGACATCACAGGCTTAACCAACTACAGCACAATGCCGGCCCTGGCCCTTCCATTTTACACTCTAGACTCTCTTGGGGAAAGTGGGAGGAAAAGAACTGCTGACGAGGTAGGACCCAGTGGCCTTTCCTAAGGAAGAGCTTCCATACGCCGGCAGCAGCAGGAGGGGCTTGTGCTCACATATGAATAGGTACACCACAGCCCAGGCAGCACTTCCAGTGTTACACAAACACCTGTCCAGACACCTGCTCACACTGTTACATTACACACACGGAGGAGGCACTTCCTGAGGACTGCTGGTCCATTCCAGGTAAAAGACGGGATGGCCAGCTCTTTGCTGTTGCAGCTAGGAAGCGGTGGATGATGGCTCAAAGAGGCCGGATCATCACCAACCATGTGGAAGACCCAGATGGAGCTCCTGGCTTCCAGTGGGCCCAGCCCTGGCTGTTGTAACCATTTGGGGAATGAAGCAGCAAATGGAAGATCTCTCTCTCTCTTTCTGCCTTTGAAATAAATAAGCAAACCAATCAATCTTACAAAAAGAGAATGATGGGACAAGTCAGGGTCAAGTTTTAGCCTCATAGTCAGGACACCAGTTAAGATGCCTACATTCTGCATCAAACCAGGTTTTGATACCAGGATCTGGCTTTTCACTCCATCTTCCTGTTAATGCAGACCCCAGGGAGCAACGGTGGGGGCTCAAGTGATTCGGATCCTGTTACCCACCTGGGAGACCTGGATTGGGTTCTTAGACCCTGGCTTCAGGTCTGGTCCCACCTCTGGGCCTAACGGTATTTGAAGAGTGGACCACAGAATGGGAGACAGCACTTGCTTGCTCCTGTGTGTCTGTACTTGCTTGCTCTGTCTGCCTTTCACAAAATCTTTTTCTTAAAAAAGCATACTTAGAATTTATTTATCAGTGTTTGGAAGAGGAAAGTATCTGAAATATATGTGCTCCAAACTGAAGATGCAGACAACCTAATTCATTGAAATGCCCCAAAATTGAAGCACATGTTGACCAAGCAGGAATAGATATTAAAGTGATTTACTTTCACTTACAGGTTGAACCCTCTTCTGAGGCTGTTTTTGGTGTATTTAACGGGTACACACACACACAGTAGCTGAAGAGTTAAACATCACTCCTACTTTAATTCTTAGGTATGGCCGTAATTTATTATTAGGGAGAAAAAGTCTGATTCTCACCAGATACAGTAATGAAGTAATCTGGTAAAGAGAGGTCATGCATGTCTCTTCAGAAAAAAGGCTTTTCAAAGACATATGCTATCCAGTTCTCTCAGCAACAGCAAACTGCAGAGGACTGGTTTGTTGGTAAGGAAATCTCACTAACAATTTTTGTTTAGTTACACAGGAATTATTCAGTGTACCAGGTTTTATTAATTGATGATAAATTTTATTGATTAACCAAATATCAATTTACCCCTTCAGTAAAACCAGATTAAATATACAGTGTCAATGAAACTACTTTAGCTTATAGCAATTCATAAAATGGCATTCTTGGTATAGATCTGCAATAATATAGCTACACCAAATACAATGATGAAAGTCAGCCAATAAAAAGGCATGAGAGACATGAGCGAGCCTGGGGAAGCAGCACATGAGCACTCAAGTCCCTGGGCCTTTGCCACCTACAAGAGAGACCCATGTGGAGTTTTTGGCTCCTGGCTCTAACCTGGCCTGGCCAGGGCTTTTGAGGTCATTTGGGGAGCGAACCCACAGTTGGAAGATCTTTAATCTTTTTCTTTCCCTTTCTCTGCTTTTCAAATAAACAAACCTTAAAAAAAAAAGTCATATCATACTCATGTGTGAATCTTGTGATTTTTAAAGCCTTTTCAATTCAATCTGCAAGTGATTTTTTTTTTAATTCTTGAAAAAAGCATCTGGAAAAATATTGAAAGGATTTTTGAAAGAAAGAGTAATATTAAAAGGCATTTAGCCACACCAGAGGGGTATGAAGTACATTATTTTTTTTTAATAAAATAGTTATAATTGAAATAGTGTATTTTGGGAACAGAAATAAATGGGTCAACAGAATAGAAGAGAACAGAAATCCCAGAAGCAAGGCCAAATCTACATATGAGCCCAGGGCACACCGGCCTTCCAAGTCACAGGGAACTCAATGTAATGTCTAAAAAGACACGAAAACAGTGACATCACTGCAAGAGAAAATCTACTAAAATATCCAACTTAAAGATGGAAAAATACTTCTCAAGTATAAAAGTGGAAGAAACAGAAAAGGAAAATCAAGACTTAACTACACAGGAATTAGTCTAACCTTTTAGAAGTCAAAATAGTCTATAAAGTAACAAAATTAACGGGTCCATGTTGTGGCGCAGCACGTTGAACCCTGTTGGCATCCGATATGAGTCCCGGCTGCTCCACCTCTGATCTAGCTCTCTGCTAATGGAAGGCAGTGGAAGATGGCCCAAGTGCTTGGGCCCCTGCTACCCCTGCGGGAGACCTGGATGAAGTTCCTGGCTCCTGGCTTTGGCCTGGCCCACACTTGACCTTTGCAGCCATTTGGAGAGTGAACCAGCAGATGAAGATCTTTCTCTCTGTCTCTTTCTCTAACTCTGCCTTACAAATAAACCTATTTTTAAAAGTCACAAAATTAAAAGCAAATGATATACAAAAAACACATTTTTAACATAAGAAATTAGTGTACTTAATATAAAAAAGCTCTAACAAATCAATATTTGTTCAATCTCAACAAAAATCAAAGAAAGGCATATTTTTTTGAAAGGCAAGCTATCTTTTCAAAACTTTCAGAAGTGCAATTTCAAATTACTAACAGTAGTGTCATGGAACTCTTGAAAAAATATAAAACTAAAGCAAATTTTAAAATCATTTTTTGAGAAAACTGTACATCCTTTAACTCAACAATCCCACTACAAAAAAATTGTCTTGAAGAAATAGACAGGGATTGTTAAAAACTTTTTAAGACAGTGCAATTCACTAAGTGCACAAAACAGGAAATAGCTCAAGTTCCTAATAGACATATTAAATAAATCATGACACATTTCAAACTAGAGTAGGCCAACGTGAACAATTTTAATATAAAGAATATTTAATAATATGGGAAAATATTCATCCCAGGAGTGAAATGGTAAGCAACAGAACTATTATTCTAAATATTTAAAACAAAGAAAATAAGTATTTTAATTCATCTGGAGTGGAAACTAAATACTATCAATGCTTATCCCTGGCCAGTGCACCGAACCGTTTTCTTGGTGCTTTTATTTTCCAAATTTTTACAAGCATAATTTTAAGAAAAAAAGTTACAAAACTATCTATCATTTATTAAATATCATAAAATATATATCACAACTACATCTTTGACAATTAATTCCATTTTTAGGGACCTATTTAGGACATAATCAGAGGTGCAACAAAAATAATATAAAAGGGTGTTTATCTTAATGTAATTTATATGATGCAAACATTGACAAAACAGGAAGTTTTAAATGAATGTGAGCTGGGCAGGTATTTGACATAGTAGTTAAGGGGCAGGGTGGGACACCCACACCCCCTATCAGAGTGCCTGGGTTCAAGTCCTGGCTCACTTTCCATGCCAGCTTCCTACTAATGGGCACCTGGAAGGCAGCAGTGATTACTCAAATCACTGGGTCTCTTTCACCAACATGGGAAACCACAACTGAGTTCAGAGCTCCTGGCTTTGGCCTGGCACAGGCCAGGATTGTTGCAGGCATTGGGAAGTGAACCAGTAAATGGAAGATAGCTCTCTGTCTCTCTGCATTTCAAATAAAAAAAAATAAATAAATCAAAATTAAATAAAGGGAGCCAATATGATGAACTGTCAACCATGGGGGAAAAAAAAACCTGCTACTGCAGAATATCAATGCCAGGGAAAACAAATTAAGGGTATCAAAAACCAAAATTTAAAAGTATAAAACCTTCTATATACAATGTCATTCTAATATTACAACAATATATGCATGATAAATATTTATCCAGAAAGGAAGGAAATAAACTGAAACAAGCTAATAGTGTTTTTTAGTAGTTACAGTACATTGCTCCATCTTACAAATTTTTTCAATGAAAATGGATTGTATTTATAAATGTAAATTATACCTTCAGAAAGTTGTATAAGGTTTTAAGCTTACATACTTGGTTGCTCCATCATCGTATGTTCCCATTAAGACTATTGTTCCATCTTGTATGGCCTTCAGAAACTCAATAAATGGTTCCACTTCTGAAGAAAAAAATAGTGATTTGTTATTTGAAAACAATTATTAAGTAACCACCATGATAATCTCTGAAATTAACATAAAAGATAATTTCTGTATAAATTTGTAATTTTTAATGTCAAGTAATCCAAATCTTAATATAACTCAACATCCAGCTTGCAATTTCCCAGTCATGATGTACGCTGTGACTTCTGCACTGATATGCCTAAGGCGAAAGGAAAGAGCAAAACAAAACAAAACACACAGTGAAGCCATGTGAAAGCATGACATCAAGTGAAAAACGCAGGGAAGGGATCTCTCATATATATAACTGGGACTATGGAAAATCTGATTCTGATATCTACGAATAAGCTTCAGGAAGCAGGAGAGAAACACAGATTCCTTGAGATTATGCAAAACTTTGATATTTTTCTCGGAAGACACACGGCTTTTATCCAATTCTCAAAGAAATCTGTCATTTTTTTTTAACCTATCAATTCACTCACACACAAATTTAAAGGATCTTCTACTTGTTATCAAGTGGTGGAAGGAATTTAGGTCAGGTTATCCCCAAACCCTAACCTAATTATGGCAAATGCTAGATCCACAAAGACTTAAAATAAACCACTTCAAAACTGACTACAAAGTGGTGATGCCAGATAGACAGTTCAGGAATCATGACTCTTTTTACATCTTGAGCTCTTTACAATGTCAGGGTTCCTTCTAGCCCTCAGATCTAATATTATTTCAAAACTAGGTTACTGCAAATTTATCCAATTTTTCTTTCCACAGCAAAGGCTGCAGATTGTCTCTAATTGACCAGATTCTCTAACAGAACCATTTTCAACTCAGAAAAGTGTAACGAAACAGTGAGCAAACGATTTCCATCTAAATGCAGAGAGGGCACTGCAACCGCTGCCGGGCTTTCAGCAGCCACTCGTCTGCCTGTAAGAGTTCTCCTACACAACATTCTTTAAGTAGGACCAGTCATGCCTGCAGAAGCTAAAATTGATGCTAGGGTTTTAAGCATAAACAACTTTTGACAGCTACAAAATTTTCTAGCTTCGTTTAAGAAACAAGATAGTACACAGCATCTTATCACAAGCTAAAAGAAGGCTGGAAACCCATACTGTCTGAACACTCTTCACCTACATTTCAGAAAGACTGATGAACAGCTGCCGGCTCCCTGGGGAGCCTCTCCCCTTGGGAAAGGGCCTAGAGCCACCTCCTTCCCTCACACTGCGGACAGCATCCTTCTGTGGGGCAGGCTCTTGTCTCTGTCTGCTGGTGGCTCCTTCCCATCCCTTAAAGGTCTTCCAAATAGGGAAGGAAAAAAAAAAATCCGTGCATGACTCAAAGTCCAGTGAAGGAGAGAAAATCTGACTATTCCTTCTCTCAAATACTCATCTGGCTGCGAGTCAGAAGATAGAATTGGAAGGAATAGTAGGATTATTGCTTTTGCTAAAACCTGACGGTTTATCCTGTATGCCTAATTCTCCTGTTCTGAGCCAGAACTATGGTGCAGCGTGGTAAGCGGCTGCAGCATCCCATATGAACACCAGTTCACCTGGCCGTTGCAGCCGTTTGCAGAGTGAACCAGAGGGTGGAAAACATCACTCACTCTCTGTCATTCTGCCTTTCAAATAAATGACATAAATCTTTAAAAAAAATTCTACTGGTCCTGATTTATTTTTGTGACAGAAAAATTGGTTGTAAAGAAACCCATTCCATCAGCTGCACTGGTTGTGCCAGTCTGCAGATTACTTGTTCTTTTTGTGACTCTCAGGCACGAACCCTAAGGAAGTCTAGCTGTGACTCAGTTGTCCTGTAGAAAATAAGACTCAGGTCATTTTTTAAAAATATCAACTCTGCTTTTATTGTACTCAATCACACATCAGTACACATAATTTGACTGATGGCTTAAATATAGGAAATTTAATAAAGTGAAACAAAATGAACACACAAGTTGTACCTTTACTCTGTCATTAATGAGTTGCATTATATTGAGGTGACTGAGTCAGTGTCAGCAACAATACTCAGAATTATATGTATTCACTCACCTCCTCCCCACATGTCGAAATATTTAGTGTCTAATACTTCTCCTGTTTTTCCTGAAAGAAAATGAATTCACATCAGATTATGCTTCTGACATATACAGGGCGAATGATCTTAACCCAATGACTCATGTGACTTCATTACCCGAGATAGAATTATTTGGAGAACAACTTAAGATGGAAATTCTATGTGTCTGAAACACATTTTTAAAGAATAAGTTTGGAATAAGACTTTCTCATTAACCTTTTAAGCCGAAGAATGACAAACAGAAGTTTATCACCAACTGCAAAACACTCCTATTCAAGCTTGGACACATGTCATCTTTAGGTGTGACCATCTTCCCTCACGTAAGAATTACTCAAAAACACATACAAGTTTCACAAACAAAAAATATACATCCTTGAATCAGAAACTTTCTGTATTAAAGTCCTCATAATGTTATAAGAATGCACATTTCTTTTCCCTTTAAAATATATTCTTTTGCTATCAATTAAGTAGGTGAATAGATACTGAACCTTTTTTCCTAAGAAAAACAAGGGTAAAAAACTGCCAACGTTCATTTTCCGTTGTGAACAAAGAACATCTTCCTACACGAGAACTGGGAGAGATAACAGTGGCTCCCAACAGCCTCCATGGCCTGACAGCATAATTTTCCTATCAGAAGGGTGAGGATTACTAGGCAATGGGCCTCACTTCAGGGGTGCAGATTTTCAGATTCAATTTTTCAAGAATATTCAAAATGTCCAGGATTCAATGGGAACAACACTAAAAATTTACACTAAATCCCTCATCTTTGTTCCACCTCCTACCCCACCCGAAAGTCCACCATCCTCTGTGCTGCCCTCATTCCTGTCAAGGTTTCTTCACGGGATGAAGTGTTTGTAGTATTTACAGCGTAGTTTCATCCAGCGAGCAGTGGAAGGGTTGTTAGCTGAAAATTCCAGACAAGTCCCCACACGGCACACGGGAAGCTGCACATACTCAACACACTGAGTATCCACTAGTAATTGTTTTTTAGGGGTGAAGAGGGGATGAGGGACTTAGGACTTCAGGGTCAAGAGTGGTGCTGGTAGCCTGATCCTTTGAAGCTCGAACGCATTCCACTTTGGGGCACAAGAATATGCCTCACTACATTCACAAGCTAAAATAACGATCCTTACCATTTGCCAAGGCGACGTTGATCCCTCTTCCAACGTTGTTCTTCACGCCGCTCATTAAACTGAAGGGGAAAAGTCAAGACAAATTTAGAATCAGATACTGCACACTGATCACAAAAATAAAGTCATGCCAAAAAAAAAAAAAGCCCACGTTAGGAACATCACGTACACACATGTACGGCACATCCTTCAGTCAATCCTGCAGGGGCATTTAAAGGTTTCTACCAAGTCAGAGCAGGCAGTGTAACACTGAGTAACTTTAAAGCAATGTCCTTAAATAATATTCTACAAATGGAAATATATATCGAAAAGCTTTGGGACTGAAATACTACACTGTTGCTTGCTGCTCTGTATCAGATTACAAAATATCACTTTGGGAAAATCCTGAAAACACATGAACATTATGCACATGCCCTGTTCCATCTCCAGGGATCACACTGTAACAGGTAATCTCTTCCACTCTATGCAACATCACAGTGATCTGAAACAGAAGAGACATTAACCACCCTCCTGTCAACGTTTGCTAAATCAGGTAAATTTTCAAATATGAGACAATCATTTCTTCAATTTTGTGTGCTATTCATCATGACAGTGAAAGGCATGACCCACGTTAAACTGAATCTGCATAATTCACGTTTTCTTCCTCACTTTAAGTGCAGAGCTTGAACCCACAAACGTTTTGTGTAGAGTCTGAGCACACTAAGAAAAGTTATGCAAAAAGATATACTCAAAAACACTATAAATCAAAAGGAAATTCTAAAAAACATTCACGTAACTCAGAAGAGCACAGTAAAACCCGAGAGGGGCCAGAGCTGGGGTGCAGAGGGCTAAGCCGCTGCTTGGGACACTGGCGCCCCATAGCACCCAGTAGATCCGAGCTGCTGTGCTGCTGATCCAGCTCCCTGAGAATTTGGGAGAGCAGAAGAGGCAATTACAACCATTTGGGGAGTGAACCAGCCAATGGAAGTGCTCTCTCCCTCTGTCCCTCATTCTATCTCCGTAGCGTGGCCTTTCAAATAAATAAAATAAATCTTCTTCGAAGGAAAAAGAAAAAGTAAAAAGAACCAGCCACAGAGAATTAAAAAATAAAGTAACAGATGCTATCTGTAAGTACAAGAAACAACCTAATGCAAAAATGCACAAAGGCTTGGAATACACATTTCTCACAAATGGTCAACAAGCACAAGAAAAGATGCTAGACATCATTCATCAATGTGGAAATGCAAATCAAAACCACAATGCAATATCACTTCACCTCTACTAGGGTATCTGCAAACAGTAAGCCAGATAACCTAAGTGTCAAAAACGATATGCAGAATAGCTCCTCAAATACTATACACAGCCACCACTAGAACCAAAATCCACTCCCTTAAATATAAAGAAAAAAATGTGTTCACATAAAAACTTGTGCAAATGTTTATGGAACCATCATTATTATATCCACAAAGTGCAAACAACTCAAATGTCTATCAACTGATGAACGGACAAACAAGCTATTGTACTAACCATAGCATGGATTATCATTCAGCTGCAAGATAAAGCACTAACACAACACGTTACAACATGGACTTGAAAATAGTATCCTAAGTGAAGAAACTGATCCTAAGAGAGCAAATATTACCTGATACCATTTAAATGAAATGTCCAACACAGGCGTCCATGGAGACAGAAAGCAAACTAATGGTAACTTAGGACCAGGACAGTGGCGAGTGGGATAAGAGAGTGAGAGCCAAAAAGTATAGTGTGCCTTTCTGAGACACGGAAATATTCTAAAATTCTGCACACCTGTGCATACATTAAAAACCACTGACTGAAGACAATGGCATGCGAGTTATGTCTCAAAGCTGTCGAAACAAAAGAACACAGAGAGGTCTACGCTCTACCACATGACCAATGCAGTAGTAAGTGGCTTCCAAAGAGGAGGGAAATTTCAAAGTGCATTTATTTGCTCTGCCCCTTTAAGATAAGTAAATATTAGAGAATTTCATATCTATCAGATTAGAAAATACAATAATATCACAAAGTAGTAGTTTTGGTTAACTTCTTCGATTAATAGCCACAGTGATGTTTCCACGTAGCCATCTTTTCAGAGTAAGCTGCTGTATTGTATAAAGTCTATCATAAAGCAAAGAAACAGATGTAAGGAAGCAGCACAATGACACAGGCTGTCCACAAGAGGGCAGCAGCCTATCAATTTTTAAAAACTGGAACTCAAACCAAGGAAAACTCAACAAATGGAAAACTACTGAAGATTTAAAATGTGTAAAAGCCAGTTACCCTTACTAACCCATGTTGAAACATTTTATCTTTCATGCATATGAAGGTGCCATCCCCACCATACACCTCAAGGGAAACAGCTAAAGGAAATTATTATATAACTTGTAGATCTATTCTAAATCTTCAAATTTTGTTTCTAAATCTTCAAATTTTGTTGTAGCTGCTACTACTTAAAATGAATAGTATAAAGCAGGGTTTATTTAGCAAGCTCATGGGCCAAATCAATTCAGTGGTTCTTTTATTTGTTTTAAATATTTATTTATTTTTAAAGTCAGAGAGGGAGAGACAGATTATCCATCTGCTGGTTCATTCCTCAGATAGCCACAAAGGCCAACACTGGGCCAGGCTGAAGCCAGGAGTTTCATCCAGTTCTCCCACATGGGTGCAGGTGCCCAAGAACTTGGGTCATCTTCCACTTTTTTCCAGGCCACTCACTAGCAGGAAGCTGGAGTGGAAGTAGAGTGGCTGGGACATGAACCAGCTTGCAAACAGAATGCCAGCCTCCCAGGCTTTATCTGCTACACCACAATGTAGCCCATTTGTTTTAATACTCATTGAGTTTTTACATTTTTAGATGCTACAATTAATGGATTACATAATTACCTACATAATACCCTGGACATTACTTCTGAGCACTCACAGCCAAACCTGGTCCTTTGTTTAAAAAAAAAATAGAAAGAAACCCCCCAAATACTCAAAATAGTCTCCTTTGTGTTCCTGCACTAACTATTTATAATAAAGTGAAATATAATTCCTAGTAACAACCTCGGACTGAAATCCAATGAGATTATTTGCCTCAGATACAGCTGTGACTTTAACATGAGCACATTCTAAGTTCTCTATCGCAAAGTGAAAAAATGACTGCACCTCTTGTTTCACTGAAACCTGAGGTTTACATCCAAAATTTTCTCATAAGATCTCTTCATCTTCATAATATAAGTTGACTCCTTCTGCCTATCATTAAAATCATGTCCACTACCCTAATCTCTTCTTTTTTTTTTTTTTTTGACAGGCAGACTGGACAGTGAGAAAGAGAGATAGAGAGAAAGGTCTTCCTTTTCCGTTGGTTCACCCCCCAATGACCGCTGTGGCCAGTATACCCTGCTGATCTGAAGCCAGGATCCAGGTGCTTCTCCTGGTCTCCAATGTAGGTGCAGGGCCCAAGGACTTGGGCCATCCTCCACTGCACTCCTGGGCCACAGCAGAGAGCTGGACTGGAAGAGGAGCAACCAGGACAGAATCTGGCGCCCCACCCAGGACTAGAACCCGGGGTTCCAGCGCCACAGGCGGAGGATTAGCCTAGTGAGCCATGGCGCCAGACTCTTTTTTTTTTTTTTTTTTAAGATTTTATTTATTTATTTGAGAGGCAGAGTTAGAGAGAAAGGGAGAGACAGAGAGAAAGGTCTTCCCTTTCACTCTCCAAATGGCTGCAAGGGCTGGAGCTGGGCCCATCCGAAGGCAGGAGCCAGGAGCTGCTTCCAGGTCTCCCATGTGAGTGCAGGGGCCCAAGAATGTGGGCAATCCTCCACTGCTTACCCATGCCATGAGGAGAGAGCTGGACTGGGAGAAGAGCAGCCAGGACACGAACTGTGCCCATATGATGGGTGCTGGCAATGGAGGCTTAGCCAACTACACCACACTGTCTGACCCAGAGTTCTTTTATTTTGAAGGGGAAGAGAGAGAGTAATCTCCTGTAAACTTGTTCACTCTGCAAATGCCCACTGCAATGGGGCTAGGCCAGGCTGAAGCCAGGAGCTCAGAACTCAATCCAGGTCTCCCACAAGGGTAGCAGAGACCCAATCACTTAAGCCATCATCTGCTGCCTCCCAGGGCACATATTAGTAGGAAGCTGGAATAGACTGCAGAGCCAAGACCTGAATCCAGGCATGATAATGTAATATATGGAGTCCTAAGTGGCAGCTTAAAAACTGTACCCAACCCCTGTCCAACATTTACAATGAAAGCATTAATTCTGGTGGTTTTGGCATATTTACACATTCAAGTTGATGAATTGTTTCATTTTCTCCTTTTAAAATGATTGTTCCCCAATGAAATCAACCTCTGAGAAAAAGTACCCAGGTCTTTTCTGAGATTGGAGCCACACTGACAATTAACCTAAGTTACTTGTAGAGTATTTGCTTATTTTAAGAACCTGGAGTTGACTACTCCGATGTCTTCCAGCATCTGCTCCACCTCCTTCACCACAGGAGGACTTGGTTTGGCTCCGCCCAGGGGGAGATGTCAGATCCACTGCAGTGGACAGGAAAAAGGGACTGTCTTCTGGATGGGCAGTGGACAGAGGCAACATGTCCCACCTGTTCAAAGAGAAGTGCTTGCCTTCCACCTGTCTGGCTCCCCTCTCCTTTCATCTGAGTCATGTGGACTGGAGGAAACCTAGAGGCTGGCAGGGCAACCAGCAGGAAGAAACCAAGTCTTTGAGAAAGAGCTGTCATGGAGCACATTTGCTCATCTCTCTAAACCAGCTCCTTCCTCCAACCTGTCACACAGACACCTCTGAGTCAACACACCCCACTAAGGCTAAGTGTCTCATTTTGTGGAGGAGACACTGGCATATGTGATGTGTTCCTTCTCTTACTGAGATAATAGTCAAACAACTGACACAAAAGAGATCACTCAGACACTGAAACACTTCACTTAGTATATTACATTGACACTCTCAGGAAAAGAATCACGTTAGTTAAAGAAGTCTATGGAGACTGGAGAAAGGTATTGAAATACAGGTTAAAACTAGTCTAAAAGTGAAGAATGGGGAGCAAGTGTTTGGTTCAGCGTTTAAATCATCAGCTGGGACATTCACCCTCCTCCCCCATATCAGAGTGCCTAGGTTCAAGTCCTGATTTCTTTTGTAATTCTAGCTTCCTGCTCATGCGTACCCTAGGAGACAACAGGTGATGGCTCACTATTCCAGTCCCTGCCACCCACATGGGAGACCTGGACTGAGCTCCTAGATCCTGGTTTCAGCCTTGTCTAGCTCCAGCTGTTGCAGGTTTTTGGGGAATAAACAGGTGAGTAGGGAGGCTTAGCCCACTACACCACAGCTCTGGACCCCAACCTAATCTAAGTATCAACTTTTATCTATACCAGAGTTTTTCAACTTCTGCCTCTAATGATGTTAGCATCTAGCATGCTTCGCAGTATCTCTGGCTTCTCTGAGTGGCGGCACTGCAGCTGTGACAACCCTAAATGACAAACAGACCCTACCTCAACTCACTGCTCTAGCAGTAGTTAAGTCAGGAAAATGTTAAAATTTCTATTTAGGTATTTTTATTATTTAAATTTTACTGAATGTACCAAAAAATACAAAAAAACACATCATTTACCAACAGGAAGGCAGCATCAAGGAGCTGTGGCAGCTGCTAGCAATGGTTTTCCCATTGTTCTCTATTCTCTTTCCTAGAATCATTTTTTTACAGCTTTTTATTTTCTCAAAACAAATGAAATCATGACGTGGTAGAGTCCGAAAAATCACTTCTCACTCTCTTGTGTACAATTTAAGAACTTTGACTCCTTAAGTGCATGAGAAATGAATTGTAAAATGAAAACTAAAATCAGCTTCCCTTAGTAAAAGCATGCCCAACACACTTTCAGAAGATCCATTAAACTCAGGTTCAACTATTATTTATTTATTTTATTAAACTGATTTGAAAGGAGTGAGAGAAACAGACAGAGACAGACACAGAGAGATCCTCCATCCTCTGGTTCACTTTTTTTTTGTTTCTTTGTTTGTTTTGGTTCACTCTTGAGATGCCCATAATGGCCAAGGCAGGGCCAAGTGGAGGCCAGGAGTCTAAACTCAATCCAAATGTCTAAGGTGGGTGGCAAGGACTCAAGTACTGGAGCCATCCCCTCTGCCTCCCAGGATGTACATTAGCAGGCAGGTGGTATCAGAGGTGAGACTGGGACCTGAGCACTCTGATGCAGGAAGAGAGCATCTCAAATGGCAGTTCACCCCGTGTGCCAGATGCCCATCCCTGACGACAACTTAACAGCATATTTTATAGTTTCCAATCGGCAAATACTTACATGTTGTCTTCCAGGCAGATTTTGGGTCCCACCACGTTGGCTGCTCCACTTGCCATTTTAAAAGCAAAATGCTTCTCAGGACAAGCTTTTGAAATTCCACATTTATATCTGGGAGGCTTTGTAGCTTTAGAGGAGAAAAAATGATTTTTTTTTTTTTTTTGTGGGAGGTGGTTTGGTTAGAAAACAAGTTAACAGACTACAATTTGTTTTGTAGCTCAAGGCACAAAGGAAGGGTATCAAGTAAAACATTAGGATAAACATATTTTAGAATACAAGCTAAAATTTGTTTCCCAAAGGTTTCAAAGATCTCCAAACATTCAACCACAGAATACAACAAAAACCAGAACCTCCTGGGAAACCAGCTACTAATGGACAGAAATGGATCGGCAGTATGATTTTGTTGAGTGTAAATATTTTTGTCTATTCTTGAGCTTACTTTTATCCTGCAGAATGCAGGAGGTTGGAACTGTTACTTTATATTTCCAGTCCATTTCTATAATGGGTTACCTCCAGGACCATCCAAAAGTTTAATGTCCTTCTGACTATCTGCCCAAGCAGTGGTTCCAGAGAAGAGTTCTCCTTTCACTCCTCCATAACTTTCTATACTTCAACACTGAAACTAAAATCAAAGTGCTAATGAAACATCAGTCCTGTCATGAATAAATACCAAGATCAGGTCGCCCAATCAAGTAACATGCTTTTATCTTTAAAGATCAATGTCTAGTATCAGTTTTTGCTCACACTGTACTATTGAGATTGCTTGAACTGAAGCTCTCACATGCCTAAGTCAGACAAATCATTTGTAAAATATCAAGAAGAAACACTTACAACGTGCAGCAATGTCCAATGCTGACCTTGCTAAGGGGAAAAATAAAGTTACCTTCATTAGAAACAATAAGCATACTGGGAAGAATGTACTTTTTAAGCATATGTAGTGCTTCTAATAGGCTTTAAATATAAAAGTATGTGAATGTTTGCTCAGTATAAGATTAAAAAAAAACATGAACACCACTTCAGAGAAAAAGTGAGAAAGTAACTTTAAATAACATGACTCATTATAAACAATGTTGTGGAGGAATCCCAGAAGGCAGTAGCTGACCACTGCCAGAAACTTTCATTTTCACCGTCACACTGTTTCTATTTTGGTTACTAAACATTTAAATCCCAAAGAAAAAGGTAGCCTATGAGCTCATCTTTAAGTGACTATGAACAGAGACTTCGGTGAACACTGGTGTGTTGAGCATGGTGTTGGGCACATAGGAGTTTCAAACCCATCTTAGTGGCTAAGAGATTGACCGGATGGAGAGAAAGGGTGATGGGGAGCTTTAATTTCTCCAAAATAGAAATGTGCTGGGTCTAATAAAAAAATTAAGGTCATTCCTAAAGTGTTATAACTCATCAATTCAAGGAAGCCAGAAGGTCAAATCTTAACTTGAATGCAAGAGATCTCAACTTGGCATTTATCACAATTAACACTTAAGAGCTTTTTAAATGCACTTGCATCTGATCCTAGCCCAACAGACTGTAACTTGGGTCATCAAAGTGCAGTGGATGGCCACTGCCTGATTTGGTTAATGAGTATGCAGTGTGATAAACACCAGCCAGCTGCCTGACTACACACAGTCCCTCAGTTTTTATTTCTGTAACATTGTGAATTTCCTGTAAGTCAAACTAGAGGGAACAGAAAGTTGAAGCTGATAGTACCTAAATGATTAAGAGGAGGACAATGACCAAGTAAGCAAAGCCTTAATAATGCAACAGAATACTCAGAACATTATGCATCATTGAAGTCCCAAAATCCAGAGTGTGATTAAGAGTACAAGGACTAGAAATTCTCCACTCTGTCCTAGGCAAAGGTGTTATCATCAGACCCATGTGTTACTACTCTGGTGGAGGAACGCTGTTCAAATCAGAACGCTGGTCTACCTGACCTGTGGTAAGGAGACTCTAACAGTGTTCAGCTAACAGCTCATTCACATCTGCAGGGCACTCACTTCAGTCCAGACTAATGATTTCATCATCGTCACTGTTTTAAGGATACAGTGAGGACAGAGCAGTTGACTGATTTGATTTGTTCTAGGTCATCACTGGGAATTGGCAGAACTAGTTTTCAATGACGTACCTCATCCTAGCACCCAAACTCCTGTTACACCACCTCTGAAAATGGCCCTGGCTCAGGTCCTGCAATCACATACACAAATCTGCCAGTCTTGCCAGGAGCAGGAAGCCAGGACAGGAAGACTTGGGTTCAAGACTAGAGACAGGGAATTCAACAAGGACAAAGGACACCACTTAAGCGATCCAGACATAAAAGGGTAGGAAAGCCTCCCCTGACACACATACAAAATGGTAGTGACTGTGTGTTTGAAAAAGGTAGACAGATACACCAACTACAGAAACAGCACTGGCAGGACTTGGGAATGGACCAGATGCAGAGACGACAGAAAGAGGATTCAAGGATATTGTTCAAGGATTTTGCTTCAGAAGAATTAATTTTTTCAATCGTATGAGCCAGTGAACAAAATACCGTATCTGCACTCAAGATGCTTATAATGTGGAGAGGAGATGGATGGGGATCAATGGTGAGTTCTGTGTTGGACCTGTTCATTTAAGATCCGAATGGAACAGGTCAGGGGACAGCTGTCCATGGAATCTAAGGATTAAGGTAATTTAGAAAATTAGCAAAAGGGTGAGTCATCCGGGGAGAGGGCTGAAGAGAGAATGAGGCTGAGACGTCAATAAACACATAGTGATCTGAGCAAAAGGAACTTTAGGAACCTTGGCTGGCTGAGGAAAAGGATATAGACAGGAAAACAGGGATTAGTCTCTGGAACAAATTAGTTTGCTCGTAAAATTCAAGACAGAATAAGCAGCAATTGCTACTCAATTTTAAATATCATTTACTGGGCTACAGTTCTGAGAAAACCCTTTCTTAATCATCAGGCCATGAGCTCCATTTAATTTGTGTACAAGTAAGGGAATAAGAGGCTTTAAAGTAAAAAGACTCTTGGGAAAACTTTTCTTCCTTATTTTTACCCAGTACACATCAAAACTCAACTTCCTCTACCAGGCCTTGAATACTAAGGATATTAATACCTGGCGGTCAAACAGGTAAATTCATCTTAGCAAATAAAAGGGCATTCCTCAAGTGTACAGTGCTAACACAATCTGAAAAATATATAAATATAAATATATATTTATATAATATAAATACATATATAAATATATATAAATATATATTTATATAAATATAAATATATAAATATAAATATATATAAATATATATTTAATATATATAAATATAAATTTATATATATTTATATAAATGTATAAATATAAATGAAATATATAATATATAAATATAAATCAAATATATAAATATATATAAATATATAAATATAAATCAAAATATAAATAAAAATGAAAATCCCTCCTCTTCTACCAACTCCTGCTTCTCCAACCACATGAAAATTTTAATCTTTAATTTTTAGTAATATTTATAACATTTCCCTTCAAGGAAGAATAACAATAAATCTTTCTAATTTGGTTGTATCAATGAATGTCAAGTAATTTTTGCATACATTACTTATCAATTTTTTGAATCTAAAAGTGTAGAAAGAACAGTAAGTACTCACTGTAGCAATATATACAAAAGTAATTTGTTCAGTACTTTGACTAATTCAGTATCCATGCTAAAAAACTACACTATATTAGATCACAACCAGGAGTAGGACTGGCAGACTTTATCCACGTCACTATCCTGGCTGTGACATTGTACAGTTAAATAGTTTCATTAAATATTATCAATGGAGAAACAGAATGACATGTATGCAGGATCTCTTGAGTATTATTTCTTCAAATGCAGATAAACCAGTAATTATCTGAAAAAAAGTTTTATCTAAAAACGTTTTAAAAATCACAATCTACTCATACTTTGAAATACTAATTGCAAGTAAATTTTGCATTCTTTCTTTCGAGGAATAACTTTGCTTTATATTTCTGAAACAACAGTATGTAAGAAACCAGATATGGTTTATAGAAAACTACCAAGTAAGTCATTAGATCAACAAGTTGAAAAAAAGGAAAAACTACTCACCAAGAGAACTGTAGCTAAATTGCATGAATCCCCAAGGCTCTGATTATAGACACAAACTCTAATGCTGGGCCAAATGTGCTACCTTTTTTTAAATTACGTTAGAAGCTAAACCAAGTGGCAAAGATAACCATAACTATCTTTGCAAAGAGTATGAAACGAGAATTAAAACCCCACAAATTACATTTTTATCAATTCAATGGACCGGAATCCAATAATGTTTCATAGAAACACTGTACTAGTTTAAATATGATGTCAAAATAAACCATTTGCACTAAGAATGCCTAAATCTAAAAGATAAAATGCATATAATAAAACCTTGCAGGTTCTTGACATTATGAAAAATCAAAATGAAAATCAGGAGACAACTTGTCCAGTTCAAGTATAGCTCAGTGTTTGTTCACAGCTCTCTGCCAGTGCCTAACTTTCCAGTGATTTGGCTTTACATGAATCCCACTCTGGGAATTCCCAAATCCTCAACTACCCACATTTACATTCACTCAATCAGTATTTGAAGAATCAGCACTAGCTGCAGGGTGAAATATCAAGGTATTTTGTCCTCAAGACTTACTCTCAGGTCAAAAGACACATGGAAGAGAAAGAAGAAGAACAGAAGAACCTATAAAAATCAGTGGTAAACTGAGAGACTTAAATACCATGCAATCAGAACAAACAGTTCAGAAAAAGGAGCAATGCAGTCTGTTAGACAAACAGGACCTCAAAAACCTTTCTCCACAGAAGGGGTATTAGTGCAGAGTGGTGAAACCTGAGAAGGATTAGCAAGTTGTGTGGGGTGAGGAATGGAAATGAGCAAAGCCCAAGGAATCAAAGGAGGGCCCTGGTTTGTGCCTGTCCATGGTGGGCGTGAGGGCATGAGCAGTGTGTCACCCAGGGAGAAGAGAAAGGAAAAGCTCCTGTGCTATCGTAAGTAGAGAGTTGGGATTTTACTCTGTGGGAACCGGAAGTACTGAAGGTTCACGTGTTTCAAGAGAATGGCTCTGGCAGAGGTAAGACAGGCAGACGGCAAAGATGGGGAACAGACATACAGCTGTCACAAAGATGTTTATAAAAACAGACAAACATCAACTATATGGTGAAGCTTGAGTGCAAGAATGGTGAGCTCGTGTATGCTTTACAAAAAGTTGACGTGGAAAAGGCCCCTAAATGTGAATTATATGGCCAGTGCTCATATCATTTTGCACTTTGTGTTCTGTGTGGGGGCAAACTGAAGAAATCTTTACTTAATATATACTAAATTGATCTTCTGTATATAAAGATAATTGAAAATGAATCTTGATGTGAATGGAATGGGAGAGGGAGCGGGAGATGGGAGGAAGGGTTGCAGGTGGGAGGGAAGTTATGGGGGAAAAAGCCATTGTAATCCATAAACTGTACTTTGGAAATTTATTATCTACTAAAAAAGTTTAAAAAAAAGAAAAAAGAAAAAAAAAAAACAGACCAAACTAAAGGTGAAGATGCAAACCAGGGCAAAGATGGGAGGTGGAGAACGAGGGCAGACGGCAGTGTCTGGAGGGGATCGCCAGCCGTGTGTGGGTAACGACTGCCACATTGTGCTTCCCCAGCCTCCTCGTCACTGCTCACAACAGTGGGCCTTTCCCAAAGCACCTTTTCTCTTTGTCCCAACAGTCTCACGCCTTCCCCTTTCCTAAGGACCCTCCTTTTCTTGCTGGTTCTGCTTGACCAAATTTTCACTCAAGGCCTGCAGACATGTGGAAGTCTGTCCATCACTTTACAAAGGTAACACATGTGCAGCATCCATCTGTATCAAGCTATCATCCCATCAGCTGACTTCCTCACCTCCAATATTTCTTGGAAGCAGTAGCTATAAATGTTGCTTTCCAGAGCAACCCTGAACAAGTCCTCAATGGCCTCCGTGTTGCTTTTGCCATACTGTCCAAATGGAAACAGCTGTGCTCTGGGCACTAGGTAGTCCTAGATGTACACAGGACTGAAGAAGCATATTGGAGTCACACTGCAATGACCACTCCATGCTGGACCTTGCATACTACAAGATGGGTGCAGATTCAGGAGAAAAACAACCAGTCCACAAAGAGGAATGCCTGAGAGGGAGGGCCTTATTACCTGAAAAGATGAAAACTTGTAAGAAGAGGGTCTGAAGAACTTTGACTAGGATTTAACTCTGAGAGATCTCTGACACAGAAGAGAGCGCCATCAGACAGACTGTACCAGTGTATTCAAACTATGTGGGATACAAACAGCAGAACCCAGCATAACACAAAGCAGCACTCTTCAGTAGGCATCCTCAGAAAAGTCACCTGAGTATGTCTACAGAGATTCTGAGGACCACACATCAGATGTGTCCAAAGTCTTGAAATGCAGCCCATGTCGGGACTCTCAGCACCATCTGGGAGCCTGCCAAAAACGCAGGATCTCATGCCCCTCCCCAGACTACTGAATTAGAATCTGCATTTACCAAGATTCTCTGGAGATCTGAAGTTTGAGAAGCACTGGCATAAGAGCATCTTGCCACAGATATGAGAGGAAATGAATTAGGTCTTGATGATCCCTTTCAAACATTAACTGTGAACCACAAAACTCATTAAGCCAGAGCTCTCAAAGTTCTCTCATTTAACTTTCGCCTGCTACCTTAAATTACTGTTTCCAGGTTTCACAGTCTCATTTTCTCATGCCTGAGTTTTTTAATAGTTTAAATAATACTTCCGGTAAAGTTAAATCATTATAAGAAAGATCTGTGAAGATAGCTTTACTAACTTCAAATAATGAAGACCTATGGTTTCCAGAAGACATTCAGAATTACTCTTGTATAAAATTTTAGGTTAAATATAAATAAATATGTTCCATTTTAGTATGTAAACATTAAATTATATTTTTCACTTCCATAAAGATATATCTACAGAAGAGATACACTTAGAATGTAATTGAGATTCAATTAGATATTAAATATAGCCATTTAAAATAGCATTAAATGTAACATTCCTATAAAAACACTTCAAATGTTACAATATTAAAGATTTTGTTAAAAAACTGAGCTAATGTTTCTCATACTGATACACTTAAAATATAGAAACAGGTAAAAAGAAAAATATCACAGAAGGAAAATACCATGGCTGATAACTAAAATGTGCTGATGTGACTATAAACACTTGGCAACTAAAGGCTAGAATTGGCTCCAAGCTTTCTAGCAGTCAACTGAAACAGAGAAGCAACTTAAAGAGTATTCCACTTTCTAGAAGCTACACTTAGAAGTCCTGATTAATGCCCGTAAACATGTATAAAACAGACTCTGAAATATGTTCAAAATGAAGGACAGAAGATTCATGTCTTACGCTGGTTTAATTCTAAAACTGCTTATTTTATGTTTTAAAATATTCTAATGAATCATTTTACCGATACAAAAATTCCTTTTCTAGAAATACTAACACCCATTGACTGAATGCTGAGAACTGACAGAAATTTAGAGAATAACATCAAAAATAAGGTGTAAAGAAGGGGAAAAATGAAACTTACCAAATAGATTTCCTAAACTCGCATCCATTTTTATTTCAAATACTTGAGAAATAACATAAAATGTGAGTAAAAATACTGCCACAGCTACCACCAACTTTGCGGCACCTGGATAAAGGCAGAAATAATTCAACATGAGTTTACAAGCCCGCAAAACTTGCTATGCAATTCTATGAGAAGTGCATGTTTGGGTGTTGCGTTCCCATTTCTTTCCAACATAAAGGGAAATACTGTTCAGGGATGTTGCAGGAACTTCGGACTTTCGGGAGATACTAATGTCAGGATGAACATTAAGCAAGGAGTTCTCAAGTGAGATGCAACACATCTCCTCCTGGTGTGGTCAACAAGTCTTCCTCCTCATACCTGCTAAGACAGGCCTTCACTGCTCAGGAAGATGTAATCTGGCATCTATCACATATATTTAATGCACTTAGCTATATGGTATAAGGACAATCTCTTATTTTTTATGACTTTATAACTTCAATCCAAACCGAGTACCTTACAAATAGCACTGACATTACTGCTTAATATGAATCATCTCTCATGTTTTTTTCACCAGAGCTAAATAAATCTAGGATAGGAAAAGGGAAAGTACAAGAAAGGAAATGGGAAATGACATGAAAGAATTATGTTCCTCTTACTCAGAGGATTCCAGGGATACCTCAATAGCTTACAGATGAACAGTATTAGTGTTTGCCTCTGCAATCTCCACTCTCCTCCATTGCCAATGGCTTCATCTGCATTGACGATCATCTTACTGTCCTTAAGGAACACGGAAACTGCCCAAGATTACAGATTAACTGGAGGCCAGGGTCCTAACAAATCTGTCTGCCCGGCCCTCCACCCTACACCCCCATACCAGTGACCACACCTCTCTGAAAAATCATCAAGCTCAACTTACTTGGTAAGAAAGTCAGCACACACACACATACACACCTTCATCTTCATTCTAATTTCATAAACTTACAAGAATAGACTACAGACTCAGAGGGGAGGGTGTGCACTGACCACACTCGGAAAAGCTGAGGGTGCAGAGGCAGCAGCTTCTCAGAGTTGACTCACTTCTACTTGGAAACACTCTTGACAACGGCTATGCAGGGGGTGGGGACTTATGGAACAATCTGTTGGCTTCCTCAAAATTTTGCTGTGAATCAGAAATTGCTCTAAAAAGTCTTTTGTATAGAAAAGAAACTCTATTATTACAGAAATGATGTGGCAATGAGGAAGTCTAACTAGAAAACTAATCATCAACTGCCTCCTTCGTCTATTTACTGCATCCTCCCCCCAAAATCTGTTTCTGGTTTTCAACAGCAACTACAAGGTGCTTTTAGTGCAGAAACACAAACATTCCAGGAGGCTTTAAACAGATCTCCTAGGATGCAGCAGAGTGCTTCATCTGCATTAACACTGGCAACAACTGTTTGCTAAACAGATGAAGGACAACAGGTGGTACAGCCATCCTCCTCCATCATTTAAGATCACTTAAGACCAAGACAAAGGCTTAAGGATTATATATGACATGATAGTCTTATCACCTTATTTCTAATAATCACTCACAACCTGATATGGAAAGCAGATATGAGGGTACTTCAAGAATTTTGTGGAAAAATGGAATTAAAAGATATTTATTTGCTTGCAAAAATTTATTTTAAAATCCATGCATCATTTTTCAATAATATGCATTTTCTTTTTAAAAATTTATTTATTTATTTGAAAGTCAGAGTTAGAGAGAGAGAGAGAGGAAGAGAAGGAGCTATCTTCCATCTGCTGGTTCACTCCCCAAGTGGCTGCAACAGCCAATGCTGGCCCAGGCTGAACCCAGGAGCTTTATCCAGGTCTCCCACATGGGTGGCAGGGGCCCTAGTACGTAGGCCATCTTATGCTGCTTTTCCCAGGCCATTAGCAGGTAGCTGGATCAGAAGTGGAGTAGTCGAGGCTGGTGCCGCGGCTCACTAGGCTAATCCTCCACCTGCAGTGCCCGTACCCCGGGTTCTAGTCTCAGTTGGGGCACTGGATTCTGTCCCAGTTGCTCCTCTTCCAGTCCAGCTCTCTGCTGTGGCCCGGGAGTGCAGTGGAGGAAGGCCCAAGTCCTTGGGCCCTGCACCTGCAAGGGAGACCAGGAGGAAGCACCTGGCTCCTGGCTTCGGATTAGCACAGCATGCCAGCCATGGTGGCCATTTTGGGGGTGAACCAATGGAAGGGAGACCTTTCTCTCTTGTCTGTCTCTCTTACTAACTATGCCTGTCAAAAAAAAAAAAAAAAAAAGAAGAAGAAGAAGAAGAAGAAGTGCAGCAGTCGGGACTGGAGCCGGCACCCATATAGGATGCTGGCATTGCAGGAGGCAGCTTTTACCTGCTCTGCCACAGTGCTGGCCCCAATAATAAATATTTTCCAAGGACTTTCTGAAGACTCCTTGTATATGAAACCTTCACTATTCACGATTGAGATGTCAGAATGATTAAAATACCGAGTTTGCAACATGAAAGTTCTAGACCAAATACTACCAAGTTGACCCTGAGCCTACACTAAGCATGTTTTATACATATACACATATATAGTAAATATATGTAATATATCCTCACATTGTGTATCACACAATGTGCCTACTATACTCATAAACTGAATGTTATAAGCATAATCTTATTTTCAAAAGCTTTTCAAGATATTATTTTCACTATACAAATAAAGGAAACAAGTATAAAATTTCAGATCACCTGCCTAAAGTCATAACTGGTTAATGGTAATAATGAGTCTTAAACCTAATACCTAATCACTTATACTGAGGATCAATCAGTGGAATTAGGAGCAAGCAAAAACTCAAAGGGAGAGAGAAGTTAGAAGTAGAGGAACTTGGCAGAGCCTCTATAAAGGTGAGGTCTGAAATTCCTCCAGGTTGAGTCTGAAGCCAGAACCAGCACTGGAGGGGCTCAGCCATGCCACACCGTGATGTCCATTCTAACTCTCCATGAGATTCACTCTTATAGCCAGGGCTGCACTAATTTGAGTGTGTCCCTATTTTTCAACAAACAAAAACAATAAACTTCAGATGTAGATGACTCACCAGGAGAACAATTTATGTCTACAAGGATATTTCAGAGCAACAAGATTCTTTTTAATTAGAAGAGATTAGTTAAAAGCAACAGATAGTTAATTTTTCATTTATTAAAGGCAGCCCTCAAGACCTATGCTAGAAACAGTTCCAAATATAAAATGACCAATCAGTGAATAATTACCTATCAATTAACCTGGGCATCAATTGTCAGAATCAGAGAAATGGACTAGATGAGAAAGTTAATTTCCACTAGAAGGAATTTAGAATTATTTGAGAAACTTTTCAATAATTTCAAACCACCATACTTAACTAAGTACTTAAAAAATCAATTGGAAACATGGTACCACAACCTGCTACACAAAGATCACAAAGAGTAAAAGAAAAAGGAAAAAACAAAGCTTTTTTTTTTCCACACCACAGACAAGCTGTAGGTTTCTGGGAATATTTGTCTTTAAAAACTGTATAACTACTTAAACAAGGCAAAGAGATCCAGTTTTTCAGATTTCAACAAAATCATTGTTAACAACCCAAAGTTATCTCAGTTTAATAATCATGTTTCATCAACTGCATCTGATTCTACACAACTGTGACCAAAGGCAGAAGATACCACCTTGACTTCAGGCATTTCTCAGAGAGGATCTTGCGGGAAAATAATTTGGTTTACTGGTGGGAAGATGATATGATATGATATTATATTAATTACATATTAATATATATTACATATTACATTATATTATAGAAAGACTAATTATCTTGATTTTGAAGAAATACAACTGATCACACAGTAGAAATTTCTATGGAAAGAAATGCTTGGACTTTGGCTGCAGAAGAAGTGGGGAAATGCAGTGTACTTCTATTATACAGGTAGGAAGAAGGCATCAGTCCCTGCAGTCACACAGATCTTTTTATAATGCTTAGACATAATTAATTTAGTACTATGAACACCCAATGATAGTTTTCAATTTCCTCCTACAGTACACTGCTTAAGGAACAATTGACTATAATATCAAATCTAATAAATAAATAGCCTCACTTAGGCAGATTGAATTGACAAATACTGAGAAAGACACATATTTTACCGAATCCTTCATATACACTAGTTTTAAGTGAATACATAAGAGAGATTTAAACTTTAAGTCATTTATCTCTACAAGATAGAACATTTACCATAAACAAAAATCAGCCCTCCAAGGTTTTAAAAATCATTCCATATTCCCTATATTCCATATACAGAACATAAATTATATATGTATACACACACATATGCACATGGAATAATATATATATATATTTTATATATATTTATATATATATATATATATAAATATATACACACACACACAAGGCAAATAAGATCAACATTTGGGAATACAGGCATGGACATTAGGCCTATCAATTAAAACTCTAGGTAGTGGCAGTTGGGTTCCTCAGAGACCCAGATTAATTTTCCAGCTTCTAGCTTTGGCCCGGTCCAGCCCAGCTCCAGCCACTGCAGTCATTTGTGTACTGAACCAGCGGACAGGAACTCTCTGTGCCTGCTTCTCTCTTTCAAATAAGTTTTTTAATTAATAAAAATTTTTAAAAGACTATAAATACAAAAATGATTTGGCATAATTTCAACAAAAGTTTTGTCCAAAGAAACTTACTTAATGCTCACTAAATGTCCAATTGTGATTTGCTGACAACCTAAAAAAATCAGAATGCTAAAATTTCTTCATGTGTTGTATTTCAGCTTAGCACTCAATACAGAAAAAACTAATTACCTTGTGTTATATTTCAGCTTTACACTCAATACAGAAAAAAATTATTTACCCTCTCCCTTTGCCATTACTAAACAAACAGGTTACACAAAAAGCAAAATTATTTCCACTGAATTAAATGTCTTACCTGCTACCCTCATGTTTGGTTTTTCAGTGTATGGCACTTTTCATTAAATAAGCTCCTAAAAATCAAAAGAAAAGGCAAACATCATTAAGTATAGAACAAACACTGCTCCCTAGATTGAGTTTGATTTGGAGTACATATATTAAACTAATTAAATAAATGTCATGACATTTCTAAGCATTCTACCAATATTGACATTTAATGAAAAACTCACTGAGCCTGTTCCCTTCACTGGACCATAAAACTTCAAGGAGGGTTAGCGTCTTACACTGCCGCATCTCAGCTCCCCAAGCTGAAGGAACAAATGAGCAGAAACCAGCCATCAAAGTGGCAGGGCTTGGCCTTGCCTCTGGCTCCCGACCCCGGCATCTGCTAATATGCACCCTAAGAGGAGGCAGGTGATGGCTGAAATCACTGGGTCCCTGACACCTATGTGGGAGACCCAGATTAAGTTCAAGGCTCATGGGTTCCTGACCCAGTCCCAGCAGTTGTATGCACTACTGGGAGTGGACCAGTGGATGGGAGATCAGTCTGTCTGTCTAGTTAAAAAAAGAACCTGCCATCAATCAATCATGTAATTATTATTCTCAGTGACTATGCATCTGTAAGCCACTTTCAGTATTTAGTTCCAAACCTTCAGTTTGCAGATGAGGTAAAAAGAGGTTAAGCTGCTTATCTAGTCATAGAACAAATTATTTGCAGAAAATGGGCTACAATTTAGGTCAGCAGGCTCACTCCTGTACATGATGGGCACTCAGAGAAAAGTCATCTTATTTTAACACCAGAGTCCCCTCTTCCTCTTTATATATATATATATATATATATATATATATATATGGAATTCTTTTTAACTTTTATTTTTGAACTTAAATTTGTAAAACAGTATGTTCACAAGTATAGAAGTGCAATTCTAAATATCCCAGCCATCATCATTATTAACAGAGTAATTCTATACTACAAATTAAGGAACTGTTCTTTGATATTATTGTAAAATCACAAAGAAATACACGCAGGAAAAAAAAAAACCCTCCGTGTGTATGTGTGTTTAAGATTAGTGAAATTTTAAAAATAAAATGAAAAAGTAAATGAGTTTGATGGGAAAGCTGTGTTCAAGTTTAGCTAGACAGATTTCAAAGTCAACTGCTATTGTAAAGAAACTGAATTCAAAAGGAAATTTTAACAAAGCAAATTAACCAGAAACACCTATTTCTACTTTAGGTTATATTTTGCTACTTAGATGTCAGCATCCATATAATGCCCAGACTGCTTCAAATGTAAACAATGGCACACTTCTGAAGGAAGAGAAAGCAAAGTGAGCCATGGTTTTCTTTCTGACTGGAATCAACAGGGAGAGGGGTCTGGCCTTCACCCAAAGGCGCAAGGCTCTTATACTAGATCCCCTTCTTCCATACAATCTACTCTGAAGAAAGCATCAACCCGTAACCTGAGCTCTGCATTACTGCTTTTGTTTTCCTTTGTTACCTGAATACTTCCACATAACAGGAAATGTCACTGTTAGCTAACTATTTAACTACTTAGACGAGGCTTGGAAAATACTAAAAGGAACAAGAGACATTAAAGTACCCACAAATCATCTCATGACTGGAGGAAGAAATTCCTCAGTTTTGCAAATGAAACTCTCACGTGGTTGTAAATCCTCTTTTGATTTCAGCTAAACTGAACTGTGCTCGCACAACACACACATTACCTCTTGGTTACTATTCTAAAACAGCTTTAGTCTTATCTGAGTGGGGATCTAGGAAAATTCCTTTGAAAGTGTGATAAGCTGCTGGGCACTGGACATCTGTTATTTCCTTTTGTGGCCAAAGCTGTGTAATTACAATCACTGTCTCATACATCTATCACCGAAGTTTGTCACTTAAGTTTGTAACTACACTCATCACTACTAAGACCACAATATAAGCAACTCTGTCAAGCTGAAGAAAACTGTGTTCTATTGAAATTTCTCGGAGAATGAACATTTAGTAGACTCTCTAAATTAAAATCTCATCATGGACCAGCATAGTGGTACAGTGGGTTAAAGCCACTGCTTGTGACACCAGCCTTCCCTAACAGAGCACTGGAGTCTTGGCTGTTCAGCTTCATGTGAAATGTGCCTGGGAAAACAGTGGAAGATGTCCAACTGCGTGGGTCCCTGCTAACCTGTGTGGAAGACCAGGATGGAGATTCAGTCTCCTGGCTTCAGTCTGGTTGGCTCAGCCCTGGCAGTTGTGGCTCGCGCGCGCTCTCTCTCTCTCTCTCCCCTTCTCTCTCCTTCTCTCTCTCTCTCCTTCTCTGATGCTCTGACTTTTAAACAAATAAACCTGTTTTTAAAAAACTCAAATGAAATCTCAGCCACAAGGCATCTTTGAGTCTAAATCAGCATAAATGGGTAGTGAATGTATCTGAGGATAAATCCTGGAGCAAACTTAGGACATGCTAATTCCAAAGCATCCCCTACTAGTCTTCTCAGGAAGACATTCAAAAACAAAAGAAAATGTTTACATATTGACAATCTTAGTGGGGGAGGGTGAAGCAAGAAGCTAATGACAACTCCTGGGAAGCCAACAACAACCAAATAGGGATAGAACAGGTCCAGGAATAAAAAGCCTCTGCTAGAAATTCAGAACCCTAACCTAGAGGCAGCAGTAAAGGTGTTGATAATTTTTCTTATATATATTCATCAAAAAGTGGCAAGGTAGAAATTAAAGCCATTTACCAACAGTATTAGTGGCAAGAGGGTATGTTTAAGACAGAAGAAAATAAAAACAAAAAAAGAAAAAAACTTGAGCAAGTACATTTATGAAACAGCTTGCTCCAAAAAGTGTAATGGAGGCCAAAACAAGTTTCAGTGTTTTAGGTAAATGCATACATGACTGAACCCAAACGGTTTGCTAGTATGTGAGGTGCAGTCATCTATCTGAACATCCTTAGATTAGGGCCACGTGATGTCCCTGGGCAATAAACTCCCAACCTGCACACACACT
This sequence comes from Sylvilagus floridanus, assembly GCA_949820135.1. NCBI lineage: Eukaryota > Metazoa > Chordata > Mammalia > Lagomorpha > Leporidae > Sylvilagus > Sylvilagus floridanus. The sequence goes on along the minus strand of OX463236.1, from coordinate 26,141,547 downwards.
TAGGTGTGAGACCTGGACAGAACAGGGCCTCTACTAGCACCCCAGATCCTCATACCCCCGGACTTGCTCATCTCTGCTACAAAGTCACCGCTCCAGAGTTTCACAGTGTGTCAAAATGACTAAGCTTGTACCTTAGAGTCACTCAGATAGAACTGATACAAAGTAACCGCAGGAATATACCTCCTTGATTTATTTACTATTAACAAACAGTTAAATCAGAAGAAAATGCTACAATGTATACTCCATAAAGGTAGAGGAATGATCAGTCAATTCAATCCAACTTTAATCCACTACTGACCACTAACAATTTTAGCAGAACCAATGGAGTAAATTCAGATTATTCTAATAATATTCCTGTGGGCTGGCGCTTTTTAAGAGTACTATGAAAAATAGGTCAAAGTACAAAGAGTCAGATGTAACAGATGCAGTGCTGAATTCTATGTGTTAACCTGACTGGGCCACAGAGTACTACTTATATATTTGGTTAAACATTATTTGGGGTTGGTCTGTAAAGGCATTTCTGAAACAAGAAAGTTAAGGATAGTTTGCTTTCTGCCTGTCTTCAAGCTGGGAGAACACCTTCAGACACAGACTGGACCTATACCAGCAGTTTTTTTAAGTCACTTGCTTGGCAACTGCAGATCCTGGATTTTTCTGCCTCCCTAACTGTTTGAGACAACTACTTATAATAAATGTATATATATTATATATATAAAATCAATATGTATTCATATATAATCACATATTTTATACAATCATATATAATTACAGACCTACATATACATAGACCTAGTTCCAGCTACATATATATTATAAAGAATATATATCTATTGCTAGATAGAACCTGGTTGAATACAGACAAGATCTGAATGCAAAAATTTAAATGTTTATCACAAGAGTATTAAAAGTAAAAGAGGAAAATGAGAAAATACTGAAATCCAAGGAATGGTACCAGTCCCTAAAGTAAGTTACTGTGATGTTGTAATTACAAAACAAGAATGTATTTTTAAAAACACTATTTGCAGTAAATGGCTGCATTTAGGTATATATAACACAAGTATTGGCAAACATACTCCACAAAGGCCCAGGTGGCAAATACTTCAGGCTTTGCGGACCACACAATCTCTCCTGCAGCTACCAGCAGTCCCAGCTGGGTAGCAAGCACAGGCAAATGTTCAACCATATTCCAATAAAATTTGTTTATGGATACTGAAATCTGAATTTTATAGAATTTCATGTGTCACAAAATTAATTCTTCATTAGAGTTTTTTTTTTTTTTTGGACACATTTATAAATGTGAAACCCAATCTTGGGTTGTCAGTCATACAGGCCTTGGGAAAGTAATTTGCCAATTCCTGATAAAGAGAAATAACAATTTTTTAAAATAAAATTTTAAAAAGAGAGGAGAATAGAACCTTTGTAACCACATCTTAACAGTCTGATATTTTTTGCTGGGCTCCTTGCAGGAAACTTAAATTTCATATGGCTTCTATGGGTCATCTTAGAAGTGTTACTTCAGAAGTAGGACAGGTGAAATGATCCTAAATCCTATGCTGTATAAGACATTTGCATAATCAACTGCTCTCCAGGGAGAGCAGTATATATTCTGTGGGAAAACACAGAATGGATCCTCTTTAAAAGGAAGGGAAAAAAATCCTTCCCTCCCTGTGGCTGAAGCTGTCCATCTACACAGGAAAGGCAGGGTAAGTCTACACTCTGTAAGGTCTCCTAGTCAGTCCCAAGAGTTACAAAAGAAATGGATAAAAATTTATCTTCCCCACACTCCATTTCATTAACTATAAAGTTATGTTGATACTTCCTTTATTCGGTGTTTATGGGAGAAAGGCTTAAATAAAGGGTGCTGGACCTGTGAATCTGATGTCTGATCAACTTTTAAAATGTCAAATATTAAACTTAAAATTAAACTTAAAAAAAAACTTTCTTTAATAACAAGTTACTCCTGCAGTAGACACAGAGCGCTATCAAGCACCGCATCTCATCCAAATGCCACCATACACACATCTTGCCAGGCTGGATAATTCTTAAAATAAAAAATGGAAAGGGTTAGAGGGCTGTATTCACTGGAAAGAATATTAACATGTAAATATCTAGCATGAAACCTGAGCTACTATCTCTATAAATGTTAATTTCATAGGAGTTGGTGTTTTTAACACAGAATGCTTAAAAGATAAAAAAAGAAGTCCAATTAATAATCTGAGAAACTATTTAATGCTAACCATACACTCTCATATCAAATCCTACAAATCCTCTACATAAATTGTAGTATTTTCTTCTAATTGTTTAATATTAAATAAATCCTAGAAAATGCATCTTTTTAAAATAATCTGCCATCTTAATATACACACACTCTTGTTACAGAGCTCTTAAGAGTGACATAAGGACTAACAACTAAAAAAATAATCCAATTTTTTAAACAACCAATGTAAAACCAACATGTGTGGGTAGTGTAGGGGGATGTGGTCACTATGAATTCTATAGAGCTAAGGATAGCCAATTTTTCAAATAATCACTGAGGAAAATGATACAAATGTATCGACTGTGCAAAGTGCCCCCCCAAAAAGGTGAGACTGCAAACAACAGAGCAAAAACTTTTAAATCACAGATCCACAGTACCAATAAGTCTCTCAGAATACATTTTTAACATTCTTTTGAAACCTTGGGAAGAGAGGGATACTAATGATCTACATGCCTGAATTTTTAACAGCTACCTAAATCAACATCCGATGGTTTTTCTTATTAATTGTCTTAAGTAGCAGCACACTGAAATCATATTTAGAAGAAGACTAATCTCTCAGCACAGTTAGGACACAGAAATATTAGAAGTATACTGTGGAAAAGCACAAATGATGCTAAAGTTTCTTTAACTTCCCCCTAGAATGCTAATCAATTCTAGATATGAAACAAATTAGGATTATACTGTGGAGACTCAGTTTTTCTTCACAATCCACTATAAATTACTATACCTGGCTTTCCATACTGTTATCCTGACAATGAATGGAGAAGGCAACACTTGAGAACATTCTATCCGATCTACAGCAGCTTAAACAAAACTTCACTCTTTAAAGAACCAACACTGGCAAATACCCACGGGTCCCTTCCGTTAAGAACAAGTTAGTGAAGGTGCCTGGCTCAACCTTAACAGTCCCCCCTCCCCCCACCCAGACCAACTTTGCCCCAAATACTAACAGGAAGGAGGAGCAGCCAACCCTGACGGACCACAAACACTACATTCTGAGAGCATTTTCAACATGATTCACCTCGATGTTAAAGAGTTGCACGCACAAATCCTTCAATCAATGTGAATTAGTGCTCAAGAGACCTGCAGGTCTTTTCCTCTTCAGAAATTTGAGATTTCAGATGTCTGAAACACTTCATCTCAAGCACGAGGGATTAAAAACTAAGCAGAGATGTGCTTTGCTCTGCCTCCCCAAACCTAACACAGCTAAGCAGCTTTCTCTACCAGGGAAAGAAGCTTCATGAATCCTCAACGGGGAAAGCTCTGTAACACCCCACAGAAATTCTCACGCAATACCCAATAAGCACCCCAGCATTTCTCCACGTGTGGCCAGCTAGTGTGGAAGCTTCCTGCCACAGATCTGGTGTCTACCTGACTACTGCCACTGCATCTGAACACTGCTCCATCCAGGATGCTGTGTGACTGGGGTCCATGTGCGGGACTCAGGAGCTGGCATTAATGACTGAGGGCTAGCCCTCTACCAGACAAAGCACAGGAATGAAAGAAATCAAATGACCACGCTGTATCTGGTATCAATGTGACATGAACTCTTTTATCTCTTATCTCCTATACTTCATAATAACAATTTAACTTAACAGGGACCTTTGGTTCAGGCACCTAAAGACCTCTACTTATTGATTTTTATTTATTTATTTATTTGAGAGGTAGAGTTACAGACAGTGAAAGGGAGAGACAGAGAGAAAGGTCTTCTGTCCGCTGGTTCACTCACCAAATGGCTGTGAGGGCCGGAGCTATGCCGATCCGAAGTCAGGAGCCTCCTCGGGGTCTCCCACACAGGTACAGGGGCTCAAAGACTTCGACCATCTTCCACTGCTTTCCCAGGCCATAGCAGAGAGCTGGATGGGAAGAGAGCAGCCGGGACTAGAACCGATGCCCATATGGGATGCCAGCGCCACAGGTGGAGGATTAACCTACTGCACCAAAGTGCTGGGTCCTATTTATTTATTTTAAGATGCATACTGCTGGGGCCAGTGCTGTGGCATTGCAGGTAGAGCTGCCACCTCCATTGCCAGCATCCCATGTAGGTGCCAGTTCGAATCCCAGCTGCTCCACTTCAGATCCAGCAGAAGATGGCCCAAGTCCTTGGGCTCCTTCACTCACTTGGGAGACTCCAGAGGAAGCTCCTGGCTCTGCATCCTCCCAGCTCTGGCCATTTGGGGAGTGAAACAGCGGATGGAAGACCTCTCCCTCTCTCTCTCTCTCTGCCTCTGCCTTTGCCTCTGCCTCTCTATAACTCTGCCTTTCAAATAAATAAAAGAAAAGCCTTAAAAAAGAAAAAAAAAAGATAAATACTGCTTCCCTCATTTTAACCTATCTAAATTTGAAGTAAGGCTTTCAACCACATTTCTGTTTCTGATAGTATATAAGATAATGGTGTATCTGCAAAATATGGCAATAAAGAGTCTATGAGATTATAATTACAACAGCATGGATAGCTGAATTACTAACATGCAAATTCCTGAGCCAACCCAGACTTAGAGGATCAGAATCCCTAGATGTGGGGATTAAAACTCTGGCACCTTTCACAGCTCCCTGGGTGATTCACATTCACACTGGGATCTTAGAACTTCAGAAATAAAGCAAGGCAACCCAAACACACGGAGAAGGCCAGGGAAGGGAAGGGGTGAGGTGGGGAGCCAAGGCAGATCTAGGCCAACAAAGCCCAAAAGTCAAATTCATGAGGTGAGGAGTTTCATTCTTTCCCTAACAAGGAATGGAAATCAGCCTACCTCCAGGCCAGGTCTCCTGTGGGCTTGAAAAAGGAGAGGCAGGCAGTGAAGAGCAAGTGAGGAAAAGGAGGTAAGGAATAAAGAAGGAACTCCAGTTGGCAATGGGTAAAACCAAGTACTAGAGTACTAGACTGAAAATTACCCTGATGTTTGCTGGCAGTTTTTCTCAGCCACCAGAGAACTGATTTACAAGTTATAATGCAGTTCAGAAACGACATGGTGATTAGATCGCTGTAACCCAGAGCACAAACATTTCCAAAATAGAAGACAATGCAGAATGCTACAAAATGCCATCCACCGTCCTCTGTGCCTTCAGAGTTCTCTGCTCATTTAAAAAGCTGTAATCTGAACTACCTAAACCCTCCAAGGCAACACCCAGTGGGGGATGAATGGACAGAGGATATTACCAGGAAGAATGACAGAGAGGGATGAGGTGTTCAGCTCATGAATTGCTGGAAAAGGGAAAGATTAAAGGCACAAGTGCACATCCAGGGTAGCTGCTGTCTTACCTCACATAATCTCACGACTATTTTAAATTATACCAGAAGTTGTACGTTCCTATTCCAAATAAATGCTTAAGGATTCCCCTACATGGGGCAGGCAGTTAACCTACCGGTTCGGATGTCTGCATCCTGGGTCTGATGGCTGGCTCTATCTCCTGACTCCAGCTTCCTGCCAGTGCAGATCCTGGGAGGCAGTAGGTGATAGTTTAAATAATTGGGTTTCTGGGACCCACATGGAGACCCAGGTTGTGATCCTGGCTCGAGTCTGGCCCAACCTAGGACACTGCAGGCCTTTGGGGAGTCAATCCGTGGATGGGAGCTCTCTCTCTGGTTCCTAAATAAATAAGAATCCCCCTACATTTCCACTCCATTTATGATCCTCAAATAGTGAACATACCATTCATGAAGTAACTAAAAGCACAAGTAGTCATAATTCTCAAACCTACATGAAGAAAGGGAGGAAAACAGTGGCTCCCTCTGCTCAGAGGACAAGGATGAACTATTTCCATCCTTAACAACTGGATGCAAAACAGCAGTCATTTCCAAAGAGTAGAATTAGATGCTTCCAGCATAAAACGTTTTTAAAGATTTATTTACTTATTTGAAAGGCAAGTTACACACACACACACACACGTACACGCAGAGAGAGAGAGAGAGAGAGAGAGAGAGAGAGAGAGAGAGAGACAGACAGACATTGAGAGACAGATCTTCCATCTACTGGTTCACTCCCCAAATGGCCTCAGTGGCTAGCATTGGGCCAGGCTGAAGCCAGGAGCCAGAAGCTTCATCCAAGTCTCCCATGAGAATGCCAGGGGTCCAAACACTTAAGCCCATCTTCCACTGCTTTCCCAGGTGCATTACCAAGGACCTGGTTCAGAAGCAGAGCACCTGGAACCCAAATCAGCACCCATAGGGGGTAACAGGTGGTGTCTCAACCTACTATGCCACAATACCAGTCCAAAAAATGTTTTAATTAAATCAATTTAAAAAATCATTTTTGTTGACCATAAGTCTTTCAAAACTCGATGACCACATAACTACAGGAAATGAATGGTATCTTAGTCAGATAGTATTCCTGATACCACGGTACTACTTTAACAAATCCTGCTGCATTTATAATCAAATCCATTTCAAGAACAGACATTATGCTGGAGATATTTATATCACTCTCTAGCACACAGAAACTCATCAGGGTCTATCAGTGCACAAGTGAATAAACACAATATGGTATGTCAATGAGATAATACACATGGAATGGTATATATCAGTGGAATATACAATAGAACATTATGTAGCCAAAAAAAAGTAACGAAGTTGGGGCTGGCACTGTGGTGTAGTGGGTAAAGCTGCCACCTGCGGTGTCAGCATCCCATAAGGGTACCCGTTTGAGTCCTGGCTGCCCCCTTGCTAATGTGCCTGGGAAAGCAGCAAAGGATGGCCCAAGTGCTTGGGCCCCTGAACCCACATGGGAGACCTGGAAGAAGCCCGTGGCTCCTGGCTTTGGACTATCTCAACTCCTGGCTTAGGATGGTCGCTGCGGCCATTTGGGGAGTGAGCCAGCGGATGGAAGACCTCTCTCTCTGTCTCTGCCTCTCTCTCTAACTCTTTCAAATAAATAAAATAAATCTTTTTTAAAAAGAAGAACTGTGAGATAAATCCTAGGAATGCTGTGGTGTTTCTAGTATGGTACTATGCACCCACCTCCAGGCACCCAAATGACCAGGTCTTACATGCTTGCTGTCAACTCAAACACATTCAACGTACCCTTGCACCATGGAAGTAATGTCCAAAAAATAAATAAATAAAATAAAAGGAGGTAAATTCTATGTTATATGAATTAAATTTAAAAAGTAAAATTGGAAATTAAAAATTCACTAAAGTGAAGCTAGAAAAATCATGAACAGCAGATAAGTGAGATTAGAAAAAAGGGCAATGTAAGAAATACAAGAACTGCTTCAATCAAATGTAACAGGCCAATGAAGAGAATGAAATATTAACTGGCTACACAGTGGACACTGATTGCAACACTTAATTTCTTCTCCTGAGACACACATGCATATATTTATATATACAGATATAGATATACATGTAGCCAGCTGATTTTATTTCAGTAGTTAAAAAAATCACAAAATCATTTAAAGATCTTGGAAACCACCCTGTTCAGTTTCCTCAAATAGACTAGTGAAGTAGGGCACAACAGTAAGCAATCTGGTCAATGCCATTCACAAGGACTAAATACAGACCTACTGCCTAAGATCTGAGTTATCTGATCCCCAGGACAAGACTTCCCCTGGACTAAACTCAAAACAGGTATTTGCTGTTGTACTAAGCTCTGAACCAGATGGATTTCTGTGAGTCCTAACACCATTTTTTTTTTTTTTCTTTTTGGGTCTTGCACCTTTCAAGTTAAAAAAAGATGGGGAAAAAAAGCTTATTAAAGACTCACTGCACTAGAAAAAATAAAATAGCTTGATAGGGGCCCGTGTCATTTTATTCATAGGATCCATGATGTCTATAATTACTGGCACACTTCAGGTACCTTAAATCTCATATTTTAAAAAAATAAAATAAGACAATTTAAAACACAAACTAGATGGTGAAAAATATGACTCTTATGATCTCCCAGCAAATGCTACTTTCTGTCAGTCACCTTTTTCCCTTTGACTCACCAATTATCTTTTTCTTTGCAAGGTATCTTCATAAGTTATGAAGTACTAAATATCTAGCAATGCTTATGGCAGCAACCCCTATTAAAACTTGTAACTGGAATAGATCATCCATGCAGTTGATTCTGAAGGACATATTAACTACAATGGGGATGCTGGGGAACCTGGACTGTCCTTTGTATAAAGTTCCACAGGCGATTCACAGAGTCCCCCAGTTTGAGAACTACCAAACTCTTTTTTATTACATCCACCTCTTTCTATTTTTTTCCTACATAGAAATGCTAGCCTTTAGTGAGCTCAGAAAATATCACATGAATCTATGGAACAAAGCTCCCAACACCTATGTAAGCCTGGAAAAAAGAAAAAATAGCCACTTATAAATCAGCCAGTAAACTCAAAGGAGGCTGATACCTGGTGCTGGGTGTCTAGGAAGAGGACAGGTGAACAATGCGACCGAACCCAGATGCGCAGTTTGGTGATTCTGTCAACTTCTCGCTGAGTGGCATTCGTTCAGTCATTAACTTTTATTTCCTAAGTGATCCCTTTGTACTCCACAAGGCACGGTATGGCGCTCAGTCTATTTCCCAATACCTGGAAAACGTTAATCATACACCACTATGCGGTCATAGGTCCACGGGGTCTGGGAACCTGCTCTCAGCCTCAATCCTACTCCCTCTCTCTGGAAGCTCATATTTTCATCTGTAACACTGGGGAAGACAGACTAAAGGGCTTTTTCACTCAGTTGCTGTGAGAATTAATTTGGCACGATGCTTACTAGACAGGAAACAACCTAAGACTATTCAGAGTCATTTTACCCACCTATATCTGATACACAAAAAGGAAAAAAAAAAAAGTCCTTTGAATTAACCAGCAGTTTCGCATCATAGGAAAAATAGCATTTTAAGTAGGAGGGCGAAGAAAGCACCCGAAACAATCACAGATGGAGATCTGAAATCTTCGATGTGCCAGGCGTTACTGCTTAGATCTAGGGGCGCTAACGGTTCCGAACTGCGGGCATCGGAGCAAACCACAGAGTACGTGCATCAACGACACCGAGCGCCGAGGGGCTGGTCTGCAAAAACAAAGTGCCTCCCGCTCAGCACACACTCAACTTCTGCAAGCCCAGTCCAAACACCCCCCAACCAGAGTTCACACCACTCGCCAGCTCCATCCCCGCCGCAGCCTGGAGCCCACACCGCGCCCCGCTCCCGCCCCGGCGCGCTCCAGGGGGCCGGCCCGGGACCCGGCGCCCACCTGGGACCCCCGGGCCCTGCACCAGGTGCAGACACCGCCCCGCCCTCCGCCGGGCCCGGGGGCGCCGGGCAGCCGCTGCCCGCGCCGGGGCGGTGGCCCGGGCTCGGCCGTCCTGCCGGCGCCCTCCCACCGCGGGACGCGCCCCGGGCCCGCCCCCGGCCGGCCGCCGCGGGGTGAGCGGAGCCGAGGGCGAGGGTGGCGTCCGCCTGCCCTGGCCGCCCTCCATCCATCCCGCCCCGCAGCGCGGCCAGGCTCGGTCCGCCTCCCCGCCCGTCTCACCAGCCTCCCGCCCGCCTTCGGGCCTGTCCGCGGTCAGTCGTGCCGGAGGCCGACGGGAACGGCCGCCGCCTCCCGCTCGCGCTGCCGACTCCCCCGGCTTCCTCCGCTGCCCCTCACCCCTGCGAGTGGCCAGGAGGAAGCCAGCTCGCCTCTGGGCCTCCTCCTACGCTTCCCCGCTGCGACCAATGAGCCCCCGCCGCCGGGAGGCCGCGCCCGCCCCCTGGCGGTGGAGGACCGAGCGGGCGCCGGGCCGGCCGGAGGGCTGGGAGGGGAGCCGAGGAGGGGCTCTGCGGCACCGCCCCCTGCCCAGGACCCCGCCCAGGACCCCGCCTGGAGCTCTGGGGACCTGCCACGTGGGACCGGCCCCGTCTGCTGCCTGCTGGGGCCACACCGCAGGAGGGGGAAGACGTGTGGGGACCAGCCCCCTCCCTGTGCACACACACGCACGCACACACACACACACACAGGCTCAGCCTTTAAGGCAGAGATTTGAAAAAAGCCCAAACTCAGCAGCTGGATGGATGGCAAGGTCAATGGTCTTGTCAGGCTGGGACGCAGGCAACTGTCTTTTAACTGCTTCGTGAAAGCCAGAGTGACTGCCAGTGAAAATCCTGTCTGGACATCGGAATTCCGGCAACACTTAAGTGCTAGCTCCAAGAGGAAAAGTAGTGCTTGCATTTTGTGCTTCATTTTTGTTCGTTTAAATGATTACCCACACATCAAAAAATGATTTTCTCTTAGGTTAAGAGATTGTTCTACGTTTGTTCTGGTGTTACTACAGCAGAAATCCAAATCTTACCCTACAAGACCTGAGAACACAAAATTATGTCATAATTCAGATCATATTCCAGAATAAGTAATAAGTACTGTTGACTATTATTACATAGGCTATTAGAACCATCTATGGCTGAAAAATTAAGTTGCATTAAATAATAGTAGGTTTTGTGTTGCTATATGAGGGCAAATGGTCGAAATCTTTACTTAACACATACTAAACTGATCTCCTGTATACAAAGAGAATTGAAAATGAATCTGGATGCGAATGAAAGGGGAGAGGGAGCGGGTAAGAGGGGAGGGTTGCGGGGGGAGAGGGAAAGTATTGGGGGGGAAGCCATTGTAATCCATAAGTTGTACCTTGGAAATTTATATTCTAAATAAAAGTTTAAAAAAATAATAGTAGGTTTGATGTTGGTAGATATTAGACCAAATCTTACCTAACCTCCAAAAATGTTAAGACACACAGTGTAATGATAGGTGTGGGATCTGGAATTTGCCATTCATGGTAGGGGAGAGGAAACAAGAAATACCTTTTGAGTGTCTTCTGTGTGTCAAACACATTGCTGGGTCTTTATGTATCTGTTCTTGCAATTCGAAGTAGATGTTACATGTATATTACTTTAACAAATCCAAAGACCAGAACTTGAAATAGAGTTTAAGCAGTTTGCTCAGAAATAGTAGATAGTAAATTATGAAGCTGGAATTACAAGCTAATCTACATCTAACCACATACAAGATGACACTTGCTTTATTATGGCACCCAAATAAAGAAAAACAAAACAATACACGTTAGACACATGCCTCCCCTTAAGTCCCTCTGTCCAACTGAAGCAATTTATGTGATCCTCTTTGAGTAGAGGTCAGGCCATGTTTGTCACAGAACTTTTTGCTCTGTAGTTGAATTAACCTGTATGGAAAGAACACATCATAATCTTACAGCACCGTGCCTAAACAGCTTTTGTGCTGAAAATCTGGTGTCTCCATCGACCGTAAAATACAGCTAAGGACCCTCTCATAGGTGATGAAACCACTAACAGTGGATCACAACCAACATTTTGTTGTTTTTGGTTCACTGAAATGGGATAGAACAAAAAGACTTCACAGCATCACCTGAGGGTAGGCACTGTTCATGTAGTTGTACTGCATTACAGGTGAGTGTGTGCTTGTGTGTGTGTCTGGGTTATGTTGTAAAATGTATTTCTTAATAATATGGTTTTTTTTAAAGGTGGTAAATCACTGTGGACTTAATCAGCCAGATGTTCCACCTGTGAAAGTGTAACGATACTTCCTACTTGTGCATGGCAGCAGCTAGGAAGGCAGAAGCAGTCATCAAGATTGTTTCAAAAGAATACAGAGATATTAACAGCTCCAGGATGTATAAAGCAAGTGGTTGCTACGGCGTCACAAGATAATATGTAATGATAACTGGTATTTTAAAAGCTAAAGTAAGCTTGTATCCCTTAAATAAAAGGTTTCTAGGTTAAAAAAGTATCTTTCAGAACAAGAATGAAGAAAAGCTAATGTCTATTGTACAGGTACTGTGTGCCAAGCACTTTCTCAGGATTTTACGTATACTTGCTCACTTAACTCTCACAATCTCATAAATTCAGAGGAGAAAATTGAAGGACTAGAAAGGAACACTGTCCACAGCCTTCTCAGAACCAGAGCCAAGATTCAGATCCACATGCTTCCCTTCAAAGCCTATCTCTTTTGTTTACTTGAAAAGAATGTTTATTCTCCTGTCAGTGGGTGCAGAATTTGTATAAAACTATAATCTGTATTGTCCCCCACATAAGGATTACATAATACTAATAAATGTAAAATTTGTGAAAAGCCTCAGAATTTTAATTGGACCCACTGTAAAGTAGAATAGATCATCTGATACCATTTTATGTATGTGGAGTTTTAGATTATATATAGACATGGCCATCAACAATTCCTCCCATTTCTTTTTTTTTTAAAGATTTATTTATTTTGCTTGAAAGTCAGAGTTATACACAGAGAGAAGGAGAGAGAGAAAGAGAGAGAGAGAGAGAGACAGAGAGAGAGAGAGAGAGAAAGATAGAGGTCTTCCATCCTTCTTTTAATCCCCAATTGACTGCCGATCTGAAGCCAGGAGCCAGGAGCTTCTTCCAGGTCTCCCATGTGGGTGCAGAGGCCCAAGGGCTTGGGCCATCTTCTACTGCTTTCCCAGGCCATAGCAGAGAGCAGTATTGGAAGTTGAGCAGCCGGAACTTGAACCAGTGCCCATATGGGATGCTGGCACTGCAGGAGGTACGGCTGTGTCACAGTGCCAGCCCCTAAAACCTCCCATTTCTGTAAGCTCATGCCATTGTGATGTTTGCAGCCCCTCCTCTTGATTCTAAATTGGCACTGAGACTCATGCTGACCAATAGAATTCTGTGGAGGTAATGCTTTATAACCTCTAGGCTTAGACTTAACAGACTGGTAGCTGCCATTTTCATTCTCTTGAGGATCATCACCATACAAAGACTGTTGGATGATAAGGAACTATGTACAGAAAGACTGGGGCCTGTGTATCTGCAAACCGTTCTAGCCACTTCAGCAGAGGCTCCAAACAGGAGTCAAGTCACATTGCTGGTCCAGCCCCCAGCTAAGCTCCCAGCTAAATGGGTCACATGAGTGATTCCAGACAATACTATGTGGTGCAGACCTGCTCAACTGAGACCAGCCAACCCACAGAAGCTTGAGAAATTACAGAGGTTTCAGTTTGTTTGTTTTTGGTTCTTTTAAGTTGCTAAGTATTATGGCAGTATGTCAGATAGTGGTTAATAACTGAATCATGGAGGAAAAGTTTTATAGCAAAAGTTTTATAGTTTTATAGGATGGGGGAAGGGAGAAGCTGTTTAGCTCTGCACGTAGGGTTACTTTAAAATATTAAAACATGGTTATATTGGATAATAAACTCAAACCTGTGGTGAGATGAGCAGAACTAGCTGATCTCTTCAAAAATAGCAGAAAAAAAATAAAAGAGATGGAATAATAAATGCAAGAGTACAAGTGTCAAATTTTACATCTATGTTGGATTAATTGGTTTTTTAAAAATTCTTCAGGATTCTCATCACAATGTGCATTCAGACCTCTCAAACTTCAGCCTTGCCTGAAAGGGCAAAATAGTGCTGTGGAAACCAAAGCTCTCTCACATTTTATAGCACAGCATTTGCATACTGAACGAGACAGTATACAAAGTAAATGGTTTAGGGGCTGGTGTTGGGATGTATAAGGTAAAGCCACTGCCTGGGATGCTAGCATCTCATATGGATGCTGGTTTGTGTTCCGGCTGCTCAACTTTTTATCCAGCTCCTTGCTAATGGGCTGGAAAAAGCAGCAGAAGATGGCACAAGTATTTGGGCCCCTGTCATCCACATGAGAAACCCAGAAGAAGCTCCTGGCTCCTGAGTTCTGCCTGGCCCAGCCCGGTCTGTTGTGGCCATTTGGGGAGTGAATCAGTGCATAGATCTCTCTCTCTCTCCTTCCCTTTTTTTTTTTTCTGTAAGTCTGACCTTCAGATAAGCTGGGCCTATCCAAAGCCAGGAGCCAGGAGCTTTTTCCAGGTCTCCCATATAGGTGCAGGGGCCCAAGGACGTGGGCCTTCCTCTTCCTTTCTTAGGCCAATAGCAGGGATCTGGATTGAAAGTGGAGCAGCCGGGACATGAACTGGCACCCAAATGGGATGCTGGCACTGCAGGTGGCAGCTTTACCCACTATACCACAGTGCCAGCCCCAACAAATATCTTTTTAAAAGTTTTATAAATCATCATTAAGCTATGAATCAGCCTATATGTACAGATGCACATATGTGTGTATGCGCGCACACACACACACACACTTCATATAGATAATATACACATAGTCTATCGGGTATGTTAAAGTGTGTGTTTTATCAGACCTTTGGAGAAGTTGCTTTAAGTTTTTCATGGCCACAGAGCAAATGGGAAAATGTAATGACACTCCTGATATACATTTAATTCTAAGTACGAACAGTGAATAAACTTCACAGTAACTCATCTAAAAACTCTTCTGCCCACATTCTGTTTTAAAAAAGAAAAATAAAAAGCCAACCAGAAAACCCTCAGAGAAGAAGCAACTGAACAAACATTGAACAAAGTTTGTGTTTTCCTGAAGCATAATTGCTTAGGTCTATAACTCAGTTTTTTGTTTAGAACTGAATATGGTAACTCTTTAGTCAAAACACAAGAGGATTCACTGTCTCTACATTATTTTTATTAAATGTTAACATCTCCAGTTACATTTAAACAAAATGCATCCTTTGCTCTGAAAGGCCAAATGTTGGGAATATAGGTAACAAAATATCATCCACTTGTTGCTATCACAATAAGACCTGTTCTCTGGTGAATTTCATAGTCACTACACATAGTTCAGGAACACACCACAGAATACAATTCATTATGGGATATACATACAAGTAGCAAAACAAACATACAAGTAGCAAACAGATATAATAAATCAAAACCTGTCACATATTTTATTGCCATTTTTTGGTGTACTTTTTTTTCTGGTAGTGGTATACACTCTCTTCAATGTGTTGGACCTTTTTCCTAATAGGACTTTTTCAAAATCACTGGTACCAATGAATAGGATGAAAACACTGGAAGCTTAAACAATCTTCCAGTTGTACAGCCTGGCAATATTTCATGGGCAAGCATGCCTTTCCTTGATATATCTGTGACCTAGATAGGGAGCTAGAATCAACATACTCATCGAAAATTGTTTCATTAACCGCATTTCTAGTTCCAGGTCAATATCCATTGAAGTGTCTTTTCTCCCATCTCCCCAACCACAAAAGCAACACCTCTAAGCTAATCTCAACTTGTATCCTGATTAAATACAAAGGAGTATTTATGAATCCCTAAGCTGTTCAAGTTTTGCACTTTTATTTTGAAATATTTTCTGTAGAATTGCTGTGGTCTCACTGAGGCTTGGTACATATTTTTTTCAAAGTGTAATTTGTTTACCCAGAGCAGCTCTGTTCAAATATAGCATCTGGTATTTTGTAGAGTTCTATCCAATAGTCAAAATTTCCATCTCTATTCATGAAGCCAAAGCCAGGACAATTGCTCACTTCACTTTGAAAACCCGGGAGTGGGAAATCTAAGGTTCAGTTGATATCTATCAAGATAATTTCATCTTCACCAATTCCCTTTCTCTTCTGTATCTCCAAGTCACCCCCTCTCTGCCCCTATCATTGTTTAATTCCTTGAAAGGCCTGAGGTGAGTGCTGGCTTTGGAGCCAGACAGAGGAATTTGGATCCTTGCTATCATCTATTACTGGCTGCTAAGAGTCTTCAGGCAAGTTGTTTAGTCTGTCCAGGCCAGAATCTTTCCTATAAATGAGAACAACGAAAATTCCCCCACAGCTTTTTAGTTTGCACACTTTATTTTGCTTGAGTTTTGAAGGATGTTTGGTATCACTTTTAGTAGAAGAGATAAAACTCATTTTCTCTGGTTTACATGCAAAACTTTGGTGAGATGTCTGCTTATCCATCCGGGCTGCCAGCTATCCCAGAACTCATTTGCATGGTCTTATAAAGCTCTCAAGATTCATTTTTGCAGAGACTTCATTTTTTGTTTGATTATGGTTTACAGTACCCTGATCCAGTAGGAGCTGACCTCTTAAACCTGTCACTCTCTTTGTCCCTGTCCAGTCCAGAAGGTCATCTCCCAGAGATGAGAGAGAGAGAGGTCCTCCATTCACTGGTTCACTCCTCAGATGACCTCAATGGCCGGAGCCACGCTGATCCGAAGCCAGAAGCCAGGAGCTTCTTTCAGGTCTCCCACAGGGGTGCAGGGGCTCAAGGACTTGGGTCATCTTCTACTGCTTTCCTAGGCAATAGAAGAGAGCTGGATTGGAAGTGGAGCAGCCAGGACTTGAACCGGTGCCCATATGGGATGTCTGCACTGCAGACAGTGGCTTTACTTGCTATGCCACAGCATCGGATCCCGCACTTGCCATTTTAAAGAATTCAAATAGTGTAGATTGTGAGGGGAACCTGGGACAGTTGTCCCTTTTAACCTCTTACATAAAAAAATCCTACTCATACAGAAGTGATACACAGAAATGATAGAGACTGAAGTCCACATAGAGCCCAGGGGAAGAGACATGTTATCATTTCCTAGGACTGCCATAAGAAATTGACTCAAGATAGGTGGTTTAAACAACAGAAAATCATTATCACATGATCCTGGAGGACAAAAATCTGAAATCAAGGTTGAGTGAAGACACTCCAGGGAAGAACTCTTCTTTGCCTCTTCCTCAGCTCTGGGTGTTCCTTGGTTTATAGATACATCACATCAACTAATGTACCCATCTTCACATAGCCTTTTTTCTGTTGTTTGTTCTCTTCTATGTCTCACAAGGACATTTGTCACTGTATTTAGGGATATCTCTGTATAATTTAGAATGCTATCATCTCAAGATTCTTAATGGAATTGCACATTTGAAAATAACCAAAGCTTAAGGACAGTTCATGCAAGGAATGTATGAAAATGCATGAAGACTGTGATCAGGTGCCGAAGACCAGAGAAAGCTGGTCCATTGTAAACAGACTTTACAAATTTCTCCTGAAGTCTTAGGAAGGTGACATATATTGCATTTCAATCTTGAGGCATAAGGGGATTGTGGTGGAAATGACATTGTGTCCATATGCAAGTATGCAGGAAATAAAATTTGCAAGGCAAATGGCTAATATTGATGTATATAACTGGAAAGTTTATATTGCAGCTGGATTTCAAAGGGTAATAAATGCAATTAAGGAAACTTAAGAAAGTCTTCTTACCACAGGATGCCATTAATTGATCGTATGAATTTTTAAAAATTCACCAAAATAAACATCTTTCAAATGCATCTTCCATGAAAATTTTGAAATACTCTCATATTTGTGGAATTGTGACAAGGAAGTGGTCAACGAGAGAGATCCGCTAGAGGGCTTTGGTGTTGGGCAGGTGAGAAGAGATGAAGGTCTGAGTTCACTGGGTAACAGCAGGGATTGAAGAAACTGAAGGATAATGGGAGATACCCAGGGCAGGCTTCATGGGCAGGTGATCAGATGTATAGGGCCCTGCATTCAGAAGGGTCCCACACTTAGAAGGACCATGCTTGGAATTTAATACTCTGTGGGCTCCATATTAAAATTCTTGATAATTTTCTCTTTGAATAAGTGCTTTGTGACTAAAACCTGATGGAACAACCAAGGAGCTTAGCGCCATTGCTCATGTTGTGTCCCAACACTCACAGCCTCTGTATTGTCCCAAGACGGGTTCTCCCCCACCAGCTTCACCACTCTGATGTCCTGGTTCCTGCTTGACTTCTTCCTCTGCGCTCCAACCCAGTGACTGCTCGTTCCTTTTGCCCATAGCAGACCTTGCACAGGCATGGGGGAGAGTAGAGTTGGAATGCATGTTCATTGGCATCTCATAGTGGAACCTGGAGGCAGCTGTCTTCGATTGAGCTATCAAAGCCCTGATGCAATCAATAAGCAACTCCATAGGAGTAAGCTTTTTGCCCTCCCCGGTCTAGGTACTAAGCACGTCCTGGCAGGAAGTGGCAATCATACACATCACTATCCACTGAGAGTTGGAGCAGAGAGCATCCTGTACTCAAGCTGGGGCCTGAAATGTGAACCAGCAGCTGGTGGGAGTGGTACCATGATACAGGACCATAGCACACGGCACAGGGAAGGGACTACCGTGATCCTATGTCTGAGACAGTGGAACATTAATTCATAAATAAAAAAAATCATGTCTGAGAAAGACAATGGAAAAGATAATTTAGTTCTTTTCATGGAACCATTTTATTTTTTCTGTATTTTGAATGGAGATTTTGCATTTTCATGTAACTCTGAGCCCCATAAGCTATGGAGAGAAATGCCATAAAGGAGGAATTGACAGCCTTTGTGATTCAATGAATATGAAAATTGCAGGGATAAAACTTTATCAAGATTATGACCCTAGATGACAGAAAAAGTAGAAAACACTATTTCCAGAAATTGCCAGTCAGAAACAGAACTAGTCCCTGAGGAAGATGGCAAATCACGTTAAGTGTGTACACTGGGCTGCCAGGAATAAGCTTCAGGCCCCTGCTTGCTGAGTGGACTTGGATAGTATCCTCATCATTGACTTTTTTTAAGATTTATTTATTTGAAAGTCAGAGTTACTCAGAGAGGAGAGGCAGAGAGAGAGAGAGAGAGAGAGAGAGAGAGAGGTCTTCCATCTGCTGGTTTACTCCCCAAATGGCCTCAATGGCCAGAGCTGCGCCGATCCGGAGCCAGGAGCCAGGAGCTTCTTCCTGGTCTCCCATGTGGGTGCAGGGGCCCAAGAACTTGGGCCATCTTCTACTGCTTTCCCAGGCTATAGCAAAGAATTGGATTGGAAGTGGAGCAGCCAGGTCTCGAACCAGCACCCATATGGGTTGCCAGAGCTTCAGGCCAGGGCGTTAACCCGTTGTGCCACAACACTGGCCCCATCATTGACTTTCAAGTTGTGGAGCTGCCTCCTTATATCTCGGTAATCCACCTCTCTCCCAGTGCACCAAGTGCTACTCTTTGCATGAGGTGCTATGAAGCCAATTTAGCTTAAATGGAGTCATGTGTGAATACCTCAAGAACAAGGAAATGAGGACAAGTGTTTGGCACGATGGTTGCATTATCTTTTATCAGAGTGCCTGCCTTGAGCCCAGTATTGCTAACAATTTCATCTCCATGCAAATGTGAACCCTGAGAGACAGTCTTGATGACTCAGGTATTTTGATCCTTGCCACCCTTGTAGGAGACTGAGTTCTGGGCTCCTGGCTTCAACCCTGGATAGGGAGTGAACCAGTGGATGGAAGATCTTTCTCTGTCTCTGCCTTTCAGACAAAATGAAAATAAATGAAACTTTAAGTAAATAAAGAATTGGCTTAAAGGGCTATATGACATCCATATACTTAACTGCAAAGCATTTCATCTTAATAGTGTGATAATTATTTTGCTGTAAGCTAAATTCGAGGGCAGTCAGTTATCCTAGTCAGGAACTCACACTTTGGGGGTTGCCTGTTCATATTTAAGAAAAGTTTCACCCTGGCAGTAGCTATAATACGAGTACTTCAGACACCTTTATCTTCCATCAACACTGACAACTTTGATAACAAAGATGAGATGGTGCCTTATTGGTAAAATTAGTGTTTTTGTGACAGATGCATTAGATCAAAGGTTTTAGAAATCCAGCAAACTCACTTCATGAAGAAGGTATAAGAATCTGGTAAGCCTATAGCCTGAAGCGTGATCACTATAGGTAAGATTTGTATAGTGTCCCTGCCTCCAGAATGAACCTTTTATGAAAGTTGTGTTCAAATCTCTTTAGGTCAGAGGACTGGGATTTTGTCAAGTATAGAATAGGTTGTATGCGAAGCTCATGCTGCTTTGTGCCTTCTTGCTAATTATATTTTAAAATAAATATGTATCACGTTTTTATATGAGAGTCATTCTCATTGTAAACTGATAGTAAGTCTGTAGAGATTAGTAAACTCTCAACAACCTCCATTGGCAAATATCACTATCATAAATAGTCTAAAAGTTGCAGTGAACTAATTGGGTAGGACAGGTCTAAATGACTGATACACTCACAGTCCAGCCATCTCCAGACACTCAAAGGACAGGTGTTATCTACTTGGGCGCCTTGCTCAACCAGAGCAAATGGAACTTTGTGAGGTGTGTTTTAAATATGAAAGACTGAGTCTTTTTTTTTTTAATTTGAAGGGGAAATTCTAGGAAAGTAATGGGTCATCTTGGCTCTGAAAAACATCTTCAGAGTGATGTCAAAGTACAAATATCTAGAAGGAAGAAAAAGAGGAAACTCCAAAAAATAAATGCAATTTCTTGGAGATGTTGAGGTATCATTATAAAAAAGAGGACATGGAGACATAAAAACTCAAAGGAAAACCAGAAATATGCAATAGAAAATGATTTTTAAGTTTTTTTCCTCGAAGTAGGCTTTGTAGTACAGCAATGAAGCTGCTGCTTGTGCTACTCACACCCTGTAAGAGTGCCAGTTCAAGTCCCAGCTTCTCTGTTCTGATCCAGCTTCTTGCTAATGCATCCTGGGAGCCAGCAGAGGATGGGTCAAATGTTTGGGCCCCTGCCACCCACATGGGAGACCTGGATGAAATTCTAAACTGCTGGCTTTGGCCTGGCACAGCTCTGGCCATTGTAGCCATTTGGGGGAGTGAAACAGCAGATGGAAGATTCTCTTGCTCTCTCTATTTCTCTCTCTCTCTTATTCTGCCTTTCCACTAAATAGATTTTTAAAAATAAGAAAAATTTAATTTTTTTCTATCAATTCATTTATTTTTCAATTTCTTTGTGTCTATGTGCAGGTGATTATTGGTGCAAACCATGGAATTCTATCCCAGAAATAGGGTGAACAAAAGAAGAATCGAAGTGCTCATCTGAACCAAAAAGCCATCTGCAGTCTAAGTAGAATCAAGCATTATCTGACACTTCATGGCTTCCTTTAACATATTCAACCTTCTTAAAAGGAAATTATGGTTCAAAATAGCAATTTTCCTCTTTGAGATTCATTCAGAAGGTACATGAACCTTCTGAGCCCACCCAAGGACATCAGATTACAATCTTTTGAACTCCACTTCCAGCCAAAGGGCTGCTAAGCAGATCACCTCACTGGCAAATTTCTCTTCTCTAGCATTATTTCTTTTCCAAATGTTAGCACAACTTTCTTAAGAGAAGAAGAATTCAATGGACTAGTAGAAAGACTGTTCTCATACATAATGCTGTTGAAATACTTCTCCCCTTTGTATACTGCAATGGATAAAATGTATTCAAAATTTCATAAGATTAGCACTTTATGATACCTTTCATAAAGGTCACAATGCAAAGGCTACTTGATGGTTTATCTGCACACATTTGAGCAACTATGCAGGAAAAATAATGCTGCTAAATATACCTGATGTGCTGAGTTTGTTTCTTAATCTGGGTAAACTTTAGGTCTTTTAAAGGTCAAATCTTAAGTCTTTCTACTTTTTGCATAGTCACTTCTCACTGTTTAGTTTTATATATGTTAAATGTGTATATGAATTATATATATATATATATTTTACAGAAAGAGTTATACAGTGAGAGAGAGAGAGAGAGAGAAAGGTCTTCTTTCCTTCCTTAGCCCAAACTCAATTGCCAATGCATTTTCTGTTGGTTCACCCCCCAAATGGCCACTACAGCTGGCGCACTGTGCCAATCTGAAGCCAGGAGCCAGGTGCTTCCTCCTGGTCTCCCATGCGGTGCAGGGCCCAAGTACTTGGGCCATCCTCCATTGCCTTCCCAGGCCACAGCAGAGAGCTGGACTGGAAGAGGAACAACTCGGACAGAACCGGCACTCCAACCAGGACTAGAACCCAAAGTGCCGACACCACAGGCAAAGGATTAGCCTAGTGAGCCGCAGTGCTGGCCATGAATTATATTTAATATGTGATTTACTATTGCTTTACACAGGTCCTAAATGGAAAAATGGAAGAGCACAGACAGAAAGATGTGATAGTCTGAGTTCTCCCAGAAAATCTAATTCCAGAGTGCATTCTATTACAGTCACCTGCTACTTCCTCGCCAGGTTCTCCTCATCACAGCCTGTGGATTCCACTCCTTGCCACTGCCACCGTAACTCAACCTTTGGGATATTTGGATCCCCTCATCAAGGTAGGAGAAGAAAAATCCTTTCACATTGGCTACTTCTTAGCAAGTTATAATTTGGCAAAAAATTATTAAGACTTATTAAGACTAAGAGGAAACAGAATTTGAAATAAATAAAAAGTAATGAGAAACCCAGAAAGAGAAGACCCCCATGGAGCAAAATGGTACATTTTTAAAAATATGGACAAATTCAATATCCATGTTATTTAAAAAATTTTTAATAGTTCATAGCTTTGTTTTTATTAATATTTTAATTTTTAATTGGTTTTAACAAATTCATTATGGTTTTGTAGGTGGAATCCTAAGAACATGATATTTATGTGTCTTTAAATAAGCAAAGTGAACCCACATATAGACTTGGCTTAAAATTTTCAGAACATATAAGTACACAAGCAAAGAAGCCACTGTGACACCAGTATGTTAGTGCTGCCCCTGTAGATGAAATGTGTGGTCAACGGGATCTTCATAGATCCAGGGTCAGATTTCTAGTTTCTTTTTGAATTGATGCCCTTGTCTGTCACCTGGTCCTGGGTTGGTATCCAAGTGTGTTTCAGAGCATGTTGTACTAATAGCACATACCAATGGGCTGCCCTGTTTATTTATCATCTTTTAATATTTTGACCTGTTTTATTCCTTGATTCTCCCTTTCACCACAAAAATGCTTTTCCACCATGCAAATCTATGTCAAGCTTAGGGAGAAGAAAAGTCCATTTTTTGGAGAACTGCTATCATGGGACCTTGCGTTGACCTCACCTTTCTGTAACTTGGCTTCTCCACTGTTGACTTAGCCCAAACTCTATGGTAGCCACAGAGCCTAAGGATGATTCTATGTTTTGAACATCTATTCATTTCAGGTCTGTCTTGTTTTTTGACCATGATAAAAGTGTCCTGGAAGAATTCTACGATTGCCCATATCCTAATGCATTTTTCACTGTTCTGGTTTCAGATTTCAGATGAATAACTTCATTGTAGTTTGTTTGTGGTACAGGTGTAATCAGTCAATGCACCTACATCCAAACACATCCTGTCCAATTTGCCAGGTGCTGGTTGATGGCTCCCTTCCGAGAAGGGGTTTGCCATTCCAGGAGGATGGGATTTTCTTTTATCATTTTTTTTCCATTCATTTTCCCTGGAGTCTTTAAGCAAAGATCCATCAACATTAGCAGGAAAAATTCTATCTTTTATTTACTCTACTGCTTCTGAGAATTTATCTATTGCATACGAGTTTGTTGAATACCTACTGCATTCCAAGAGCAGTTCTAGGAATTAGAGATTTGGAAAGAAATATGTGAAGTCCATGTCCTTGAAGTGTTTATATTACAATGGTGGAAGATTGGGGAATAGCAAGGGACTTAGATGGCAGGTTACCAGGCAGGAAATGTTGATTCATTTTACTAACTTAAAAAAACAGGGACAATACCCAGAGGAAATCTAACAGAAAATGAAAGAGGAAGGGTATCTCAGGGAGACTGAAGACTTCTGGGCAATCAAAGAAGGTGAACTTGGTATTGACCTAAGTGTATGTCAGAGGAAGAATAAATGCAAATTTGTGTCAGCCTCTGAACTCCAATTCTACTCTGGCTTGACCCTGGTTAAATATTTTTGAAAGATTGTAGGTTAAGGTAATCACATCTATTGTTCTAACCCCCAGGGATCAAAATGGAGAGTGATTATGTAATATTAGAACACACTGTGTGTTTTTTAATTACCCAAAAGCCTTATTTTTTGGATTTAGCTTTCTGACTCTGTGCTTGTCCCTTCAACACTTTTCCAACAGTTTTCTGTTCCTCAATGAGGAAAGCATGCTGCATGCTGTCACCGTCACATTTTTCACACATGGAACCACCAAAGGCCCTGCTAATGCGTTTTTTTTTTTTTTTCATTTTAGACAACTTCATCAGAAATTTAGGTCTCATAGTACAAACTCAAGCAGACTTTGGTGCCTTCTCAACCTTCTTAGTATAAAGGTAAACAGTTCTGTTGCCAGGAGTTGGGATAGTCTGGTTTTGCTGGAGGCAGTGTTGAGGGAAACCTATGGCACTAGGTCAAATGCTGGGCCCTACTGACTGTCTCTAAACACAGTCCCAGAAGAGCAATACATTATTTTTAACAGCAAACAGAATCAATGACAATTATCCAAAGCCTGAGTGAGTTTATAAAGAAAGATGGAATTAAATTCTAGCAGAAGGCTGACTGTAATCATGAACTATACTAATATTTTGGAATTGATTAAAGTTATGACTTCTGTAGTTTTTTCTTTTTTGTTTCCTTATAAAAGGAGTAAAAAGTAAAGAGGAGAAGGATTGATTAGTAATATCTATGTTGTCCTTTTAATAATGAATACCTTTTGATTCACCATCAAAATATTTCAATAGATATGTTTGACTTTTGATCTTATGATTCATGAAAAAGATAGCTGAATTCAGCTTTGTCAACAGCAGTTAGAAAAGACACATTTGATTTTATCTCTCTCTTTTTTATTTGACAGATAGAGTTAGACAATGAGAGAGAAAGGGAGAAACGTCTTCCTTCCATTGGTTCACCCCCCAAAATGGCTACCACGGCCAGAGCTATGCAGATCCGGAGCCAGGAGCCAGGTGCTTCCTCCTGGTCTCCCGTGTGGGTGCAGGGGCCCAAGCACTTGGGCCATCCTCCATTGCCTTCCCAGGCCACAGCAGAGAGCTGGACTGGAAGAGGAGCAACAGGGACTAAAACCTGAAGCCCATATGGGATGTCAACACCACGGGCAGAGGATTAACCAAGTGAGCCATGGAGCCAGCCCTTGATTTAATCTTGTTCCCGTAAATTTTAAAAAATTTTTTACTTGTTTATTTGTTTTCACTTTATTTGAAAGGAAGAGCAACAGAGAGATAGGCAGACAGACAGAAAGAAATTTCCCATCTACTGGTTCAATTCCAAAATGGCCACTCCAGCAAGGGTTGGGCCAGGCCAAAGCCACCAGCCTAGATTTCTTTATTTTTTTTTTTTTAATATTTATTTTATTTATTTGAAAGACAGTTACAGAGAGAGGTAGAGACAGAGAGAGAGGTCTTCCATCAGCTGGTTCACTCCCCAGATGGCTGCAACGGCCGGAACTGCGCCAATCCGAAGCCAGGAGCCAGGAGCTTCTTCTGGGTTTCCCAAGTGGGTGTAGGGGCCTAAGGACTTGGGCCATCTTCTACTGCTTTCCCAGGCCATAGCAGAGAGCTGGACCAGAACTGGAGCAGCCAGGACTAGAAGCAGCACCCATATGGGATGCTGGCGCTTCAGGCCAAGGCTTTAACCCGCTGTGCCACAGCGCGGGCCCCCAACAGCCCAGATTTCAATCCTGGCCTCCTATGTAGGTAGCATTTTACTGAAATCTAATGATGTCACTACCTCTGCTGTAATGAGTTTCTGCTCTTTTAAATAGAAAAAAATAAAACCCTAAAACAGACAATTTTTAAAAGTTTCTGTTGTTTTCAGTAATCTTTAATAAAATGCATATCTCTTCTAAGAAATAGCACTATTCAAATTCTATGGAGAATAAAGTTATCAGGTTTTTGTCATATCATAAAAAAGAAGCAAATCCACATGGAAAAAGGTGAAGAGTGGCTGTTTCATGGTGGGGGTGGAGAGTATTTGAATTATAAATCTCCAAAAATGTTAAGAATCAACCTGTGTAAATGCATTCTATCTATATATCTATGTCTTACCTATCTCTATAATGTCTCTTGTTCTTTGAAAGGAAAAGTGACAGCAGAAATCACAAAGAAAGACTTGGCACTGGCCTAATACCTATCTTAAAGAGTTTGTAAGATTATCACAGGCATAGTTACAGCCTATGTTGTCACTGCCCATCTCAACTGTGTGTGTGTGTGTGTGTGTGTGCGCACGCGCGCGCGCCTTTCCACTCCCAATGTTTATTTATTTGACCCATATTTGATATGTGGTTTCTTTTTATTAGATTCATGGGTCATACCAAATAATCAAAAATTTGGAACCTAAGAAAAGATAAATCTATCGTTTTGCAGTCTTAGAGGCCAGAAGTCAAGTGTTATCAGGGCTGCGTCCTCTTTGGAGGTTCTGGGAGAGAACCGCTGCCTAACTCTTCCAGCTTCTGGTGACTGATGGCATTCCTTGACTTCCTTGGTTTATAGCCACGTTACTACTTCCTTTCCTTATTGCTTCGTTACTCCACTCTCTGCCTCTGACCTCACAACCTCTTCTCTGTGTCTGTCTTTTCCTCTGTGTGCTTCTTACTGGATTTAGGGTCCATTGGTATAATCCATGATGATCTCAGAAAAGTCCTTAATTTAATTATATCTGCAGTGGCCTTCCAAATAACATTCATAGGATCTGAGGATTAGGATGTGAATGTACATCTGTGGGGGCCACCCCTAAATGCACCACCCATTACTATCCATTCAAGTTTTTATTTCACAAATAAATCATAATATCCATATTAAGTATCTCAGAATCAAACTTTGAAGGTTAGAAAAGCTCTTTTAACCTTCAGTTAAATTCTACTTTTATAAAAGTCTATCACCAGCAAGGCCCTCCTTACCTCAGATTCTCAGTCCAATACCTTCTCAATTGTCAGGCTGCTTTTCTGCCCTTTTCAATTCAGGCTGTTACAACAGAGCATCACAGACTGGGTGGGTTGTGAACAACGAATGTATTCCTTATGGTTCTGAAGCCTGGAAGTCTCAGGTCAGGCTGCCCGTGGGGCTGTGCTCTTGGGAAGCCCCCTCCCCCTCCACGGGTGATAAACTTACGGCTTTTTATTGTACCCTCACTTAGTGGAAGTACAGTAAGAGAGCTCACCAGAGTCCCTTTACAAGGTCACTAATCCCATTTATGAGGGCCTAAGTCTCCTGACTCAGTTACTTCTCAAAGGCCCATCCCTAATGTGTAGCTCACAGGGGATTAGGATTCTAACACATGAATTGTGGGGACATGTCCAACTGTTGCAGGATCTCTTTGGCTTTTCTACAGAGTCAATCTTCTGTCTACTTGGATACAGATCGAAGTCTGCTGCTCCTTTCAAGACCCACAGTTGAGAGTTCGGATGTGAACCTTCCACAGATTAAGGCTGCTTGACTCATGATCCTAGGTTTTAATTTTTTTCTCAGAAAAGTTTTTGACACACAAGGTCCAACTATATAATTCAAACATAATAAACGAAAGAATTTCTTGAAAGTATCATGACCACAAATTATTATATTTTCAATACTTTTAGCTGTTTCTTCTGGTATTAGCAACTGGCACCCATCCAGAACACACACCCATATTCATACACACGCACACACACACATGGAATTCACTTCCCCAATATCTTTCTTATGTAGTTATTCCAGTTAGGTATTTTTCGCTTAGTAACAATTTTTCTAATTTATCAAGGCAATACTTATCAAATTATATTTAGTGCTTAGGAGTATATAGGAATGTTTGAATCTAAGCCAAATATTTTATTTTTTCCATTATAATTTTATTCTTTGATAATAGTTATCTTGATTTTTCAATTTGACTTGTTTTCTGTATATTTATCATTACTTCACTTTTTAGCTTTCCTAGACAAGTATAAACCTCCTATCAATAGTGTACCAACACATCTGATGATACATCAATTTTAATTTTTAGAAATCAATTTTTAATAGACTTTGTTACAGTCATTTAAGCTTATTGTAAAAATGAATGGGAAGTACAGAGAGCTCATTATATCCCCTGCCCTCTTATGTGCACAACCACCCTAATACCTCCCATACCACAGTGTACATCATCATCACCTAAGGTCAAAGGTTGATCTTGGGGGCTCACTCTTGGTGTTATTCATTGCATGAGTTCTGACAAATGCATAATATGTGCCCACCATTGTAGTGTCATATTATTTTGCCTACTAGGTCCTGTTGCCCTAAAAATCCTCTGAGCTCTGCCTTTTCATCCTTCCCATACTCATTACTCCTGGCAACCACTGAAACTTTCCATTTCTATAGTTTTGCCTTTTCCAGAATGTCATATAGTTGGGATTATACAGTGTGGCCTTTTCAGATTGTCTTCTTTCATTTAATAACATACGTTTAAGTTTCCTCCATGTCTCTTCATGGCTTGTTATTGCGTTTCTTTTTAGCATGGATTGATGTATCTCTCTTTATTTATCCGCTTGCCTATTAAAGGACATCTTGGTTACTTCCAAGTTTGGGAATAACACTGCTATAATTTTCCACGTGTTGGTTTCTCTGTGGCCATAGATTTCATTTTATTTGGATAAAAACCTAGAGGCACAATGTTAGATTTATGGTAAGAATAAATTTAGTTTTTAAAGAAACTTCCAAATTGTCTGCCAGAGTAACTATACTGTTCTGCATTTCCACTAGAAATGAATGAGATTTCACATTGCTCCACATCCTTATCAGTATTTAGTATTGTCTGTGTTTTGGATTTTTGCCATTCTAAATGTATTTAGTTATATCTCATTGTTGTTTGAATTGGCAATTCCCCAGTGATATGTGATGTTGAAACAATATTCATAAACTTTATTTCCACCTGTATTTGTTCTTTGGTGAAGTATCTCTGGTTATGCTGTTTGGTCCTTTATACTGTGGCCAGGCATTATTTCAGAAAAGGATTTTTATATCTACATTCAACAAAGATGTTGGTGTGTAATTTTCTTGTAGCATCTTTGTCGGATTTTGATATTAGAATAGTTTTAGATTGAGAATGAGTTAGGAAGTATTCCCTCTGCTTCCATCTTCTGATAGGGGTTTTAGAAAATTGTTGTACTTTCTTCCTTAAATATTTGGAACAATTCATCAGTGAACTGATTCAGGGCTGATGCTTTCCATTTGGGAAGGTTATTAATTACTGATTCAATTTCTTTAACAGATATAGACCAACTCAGATTGTCAGCTCCTTTTTGTGAGTTTGGCAGATCACGTCTTTCAAGGTACTGATTTATTTCAATCTAGTACATTAAATTTGTGTTTATAAGGTTGTTCAAAATATCCCTTTATTATTCTTTTAATCTACATGGATCTGTAGTGATGCTCCTTGTTTCACTTTGGATATTAGTAATTTTTGTCTCTCCTATTTTTATAATTTGCTACCTAGAGGTTTATTGATTTCATTGATCTTTGTAAAGATTATCTTTTGCTTTCATTGATTCAGTTTTTCACTGGAATCTTCACTTCTTCAAGTCCTCTATCTTTCTAGCCCACTGTGCATTTTTGTTGTTGGGCTTTGCTTCATCACCATCCTGAAGATTCTAATGATAGATTTTTTTTTTACATAGCATTTTTGCTGCTCTTGTACTATCTTCTTTGTTTACATCTTTGATCTCTCACTCTTTGTTAGGAGGTTTCCTAGGGTGCTCAGTAACCATGGTTCTGAAAGTTTCTGTTGAAGAGTGAGCCACTGCAAAGTTGACTGAAAACTTTCAGTGTGATGTCCTAGCCTAAGAATGTCTGCTCTAGGTTGATCTATATATTGGCATTAATCACAAAGGTATTTATTTTTCCATAATAACACATGATTTCTATGCTATCCAAGCTCCTGTCCAAGGTTTACATAGTCCAACCAGGCACTTTTCAGTCTCCCTGACCACATTCCCTCCTCTCCCCTGTTCACTCTGACCCAGTCATATTGACCTTGCTATTCTCAACCAGTCAGACTGGTTCTAATCTCATGGACTTTACACTCTTTGTAGCACTCAGTAAACATTTGTGCAAAGAATGAATACAGGAAATAGTAACATAGATAGTATCACACCTCCCTTGGAGAATAAATAGGACAGCAAGAAATTACAAATGGAAATTAAAACAAAAATGCAATGTCTGAAACTGCCAAGGAAAGCAGCCTGTGAGTGCTGCTCTAGGGGCTATCCTCATCATCACGTATGCCATGAGGAGAAAATTTTGCAATAAAATATTGTGGTTTTTAATTCACTTCAGAGCAAAATAGGGGCCCTTTATATGTGCCAGGCATTGTATTTGTAACCAACCTCCCAAGAATATAAATTGATATCCTATGTATGACACAACTAAGCTAAGCCCACAATAAATAAGTCAGGATTACATCAGTCTGACAGCAGAAAGTCTGCAGCATTACTGAAATATGGGACAAGTGCGCACAAAAACTTTGATTTTTATTCAGGTTTATACCTTTGTAAACTAATATTCCAGAGCTGGGTTTCTGGCGCAGCCATTGAGATGCCTTTGTCCCATATTAGAGTACCTGGGTTCGTCTCTTGGGTCTGGTTCTGATTCCAATTAACTGCTAATGTGCACAGCTAGATAAGACTGAAACCAAGATCTTGGAGCTCAGTCCAGCTCTCCCATGTGGGTGTCAGGGACTGGAATAGTGAGCCATCACCTATTGTCTCCTAGGGTACACATGAGCAGGAAGCTAGAATTACAAAAGAAATCAGGACTTGAACCTAGGCACTCTGATATGGGGGAGGGTCCTAACTGAGTGTCCTAACTGGTGATTTTAACACCACACCAAACACTTGCTCCCCATTCTTCACTTTCAGACTAGTTTTAACCTGTATTTCAATACCTTTCTCCAGTCTCCATAGACTTCTTTAACTAACGTGATTCTTTTCCTGAGAGTGTGAATGTAATATACTAAGTGAAGTGTTTCAGTGTCTGAGTGATCTCTTTTGTGTCAGTTGTTTGACTATTATCTCAGTAAGAGAAGGAACACATCACATATGCCAGTGTCTCCTCCACAAAATGAGACACTTAGCCTTAGTGGGGTGTGTTGACTCAGAGGTGTCTGTGTGACAGGTTGGAGGAAGGAGCAGGTTTAGAGAGATGAGCAAATGTGCTCCATGACAGCTCTTTCTCAAAGACTTGGTTTCTTCCTGCTGGTTGCCCTGCCAGCCTCTAGGTTTCCTCCAGTCCACATGACTCAGATGAAAGGAGAGGGGAGCCAGACAGGTGGAAGGCAAGCACTTCTTTTTTTTTTTTTTTTTTGCTTTTATTTAAAGAATATAAATTTCCAAGGTACAGCTTGTGGATTCCAATGGCTCCTCCCCCCCACAACTTCCCTCCCTCCCGCCACCCTCCCCTCTCCCGCTCCCTCTCCCCTTCTGTTCACATCAAGATTTATTTTCAATTCTCTTTATACACAGCAGATCAGTTTATAACATATTATGTAAAGATTTTAACAGTTTGCCCTCACATAGAGGCACAAACTGAAATTATTGTTGGAGTACTAGTTATAGTATTGATTCACAATGTACAGTACATTAAAGACAGAGATCCTACATGCTTTTTTTTTTTAAAAGAATTGATTAATTATCTATGCATTTTCCAATTTAACACCTAGAGTTTTTAATCATTTGCAATTATCTTTATACACAGAAGATTGATTTAATATTATAGTACGTGAAGATTTCATCAGTTTGCTCCCACACAGAAACAGTAGACTGGATTAGGAAGTTATGGGACATGTACTCTACAGAATACTATACAGCAGTCAAAAACAATGAAATCCGATCATTTGCAACAAAATGGAGGGATCTGGAAAACATCATGCTGAGTGAATTAAGCCAGTCCCAAAGAGACAAATATCATTTGTTTTCCATGATTGGTGATGATTAACTGAGCACCAAAGAGGAAACCTGCTGAAACGAAATGAACACTATGAGAAAATAAGTCATGATCAGCTCCTGTCTGAACTGTTGATGTATTACTAGCAAGCACTTCTCTTTGAACAGGTGGGACATGTTGCCTCTGTCCACTGCCCATCCAGAAGACAGTCCCTTGGTCCTGTCCACTGCAGTGGATCTGACATCTCCCCCTGGGCGGAGCCAAACCAAGTCCTCCTGTGGTGAAGGAGGTGGAGCAGATGCTGGAAGACATCAGAGTAGTCAACTCCAGGTTCTTAAAATAAGCAAATACTCTACAAGTAACTTAGGTTAATTGTCAGTGTGGCTCCAATCTCAGAAAAGATCTGGGTACTTTTTCTCAGAGGTTGATTTCCTTTGGGGAGAAATCATTTGAAAAGGAAACAGTTCACCAACTTGAATGTATAAATATGCCACAATTACCAAAATTTATGCTTTCAAACTGTTGGACAAAAGTTAGGTACAGTTTTTAAGCTGCCACTTAGGAGTCCATATATTACATTATCATGCCTGGATTCAGGTCTTGGCTCTGCATTCTATTGCAGCTTCCTACTAATATGTGCCCTGGGAGGCAGCACATGATGGCTTAAATGATTGGGTCTCTGCTACCCTTGTGGGAGACCTGGATTGAGTTCTGAGCTCCTGGCTTCAGCCTGGCCTAGCCCTAGCTGCTATGGGCATTTGCAGAGTGAACTAGCATATAGGAGGATTCTCTCTTTCTCCCTCTTTCTCCCTTCAAAATAAAAGAACTCTGGGTCAGACAGTGTGGTGTAATTGGCTAAGCCTCCATTGCCAGCACCCATCATATGGGTGCAGTTCATGTCCTGGCTGCTCCACTTCCAACGCAGCTCTCTGCTTATGACCTGGGAAAACAGTGTAGGATGGCCAAGTGCTTGGGTTCTTGCACCCATGTGGTGGCCCTAGAAGAGGCTCCTGGCTTCAGATTAACTCACCTCCAGCCATTGGGAACATCTAGGGAGTGAACCAGTGTATGGAAGACCTTTCTCATTGTCTCGGTCTCTCTCTGTCTGTAAGTCAACCTCTCAAATAAATAAATAAAATATTTTTTAGAAATTAAAAGAACTGAAAAATAAATAATTCTAAAATCAAGGGCACAAATTTGGCTCAGTAGCTAAAATGCCACTCCAGACATCTGCATCTCATGTCAGAATGCCAAGGTTCTGGTCCCAGTTCCACCTCCGATTTCAGCTTCCTGCTAATGTGCATTCTGGGAGGCAGCAGGTTATGGCTCAAATAGCTCTGTCTCTGCTATCTATGTGAGAGACCTGGATTGAGTTCCTGGATTCAGCGTGGCCTGACCCTGGCTGTTGTGGGCATTTGTGAAGTGAACCAGGGAATGGGAAACCAATCTTTCCTTTCACTCACTCTCTCTCTCTCTCTCTCTCTCTCTCCATTTCAAATAAAGAAAAAAAAATTTAAAAATGGAGTAAGCTGTCATTGTCCTTTACTACCTATTTATGATGTTTAAAAATGAGAAATACTGGTGGCATCATAAAATAAGCTTAATAATAAAATAGATTTTGTTTATTGATTAGAACAAATAATTAATTAGTTCTCCAGTTTTTATAAAATCCCAAGTAAACAAAAGATTATGCCATTAAAATGTGAAACAGGAAACGCCTAATAGGAAAATGTGTTGTTGGTAGACAAAATTCTTTTGTCTATTAAACCTTGTTAATTCTGAACTCATTATTATCCCCACTCAGGAAGAAGCAGCAAGTGAATTCTTGCCAAACTGTGGGCAGACCTATATTTTCCCCAACCTACACTCTTTTTATTTTTGTACCTTAGGAGCTGTTAACAATCACTCTGCATTTATAAAACCGCAGAATTTTATCTCTATCAAGTTTTACCACCTTCTGTTGGAGTGATAGGTAATGTTATAAAATGACTATTTTTGTCTTTCCAAAATTCATATGTTGAGCCCTAATCCCCTAATATGGAATTCGGAGATAGGGCTTTTAGGAAAAATAGGACTAGATGAGGTCAAGAAGAGGAAGTGAGAGCAGAGCTCTCCTTCTTTTATTTTTTAAGATTTATTTATTTTATTTGAGTTATGGAGAGGGAGAGGCAGAGGCAGAGAGACACACAGAGAGAGAGACCTTCCATCCACTGGTTCACTCCCCAAATGGCTGCAATGGCCAGATCTGGGCTGGTTTGAAACCAGGAGCCAGGAGCAGGGGCCCAAGCACTTGGGCCATCTTCTGCTGCTTTCCCAGGTGCATTAGCAGGGAGCTGGATTGGAACTGGAACAGCCAGACTTGAACCAGCACTCTTATGGGATGCCGGTCCTGCAGAAGCTGGCTCTACCTGCTACTCCACAGCACAGATCTCTCTCCCTCTTTATTTATCCTGTGAGGACACAGAAAGAAGCTGGCCATCTGCAAACCAGCAAGAGAGTTCACACTGGAGAACTAAATCATCTAACACTTTCAGCTTGGATTTTTTTTTTTTTTTTTGTGACAGGCAGAGTGGACAGTGAGAGAGAGAGACAGAGAGAAAGGTCTTCCTTTTGCCGTTGGTTCACCCTCCAATGGCCGCCGCAGACGGCGCGCTGTGGCCGGCGCACCGCGCTCGTCTGATGGCAGGAGCCAGGAGCCAGGTGCTTTTCCTGGTCTCCCCATGGGGTGCAGGGCCCAAGCACCTGGGCCATCCTCCACTGCACTCCTGGGCCACAGCAGAGGGCTGGCCTGGAAGAGGGGCAACCAGGACAGAATCCGGCGCCCCGACCGGGACTAGAACCCGGTGTGCCGCAAGGCGGAGGATTAGCCTGTTGAGCCACGGCGCCGGCCTTTCAGCTTGGATTTTACAACCCCGGGGGAAAAAAAAATGTCTGTTTTTCAAGCCACCTAGTCTATGGTTGCTTTTTATATTTTAAAATATTTATTTTATTTATATTCATCTACTTGAAAGGCAGAGTCACACACACACACAGAAAGAGAGAGAGAGATAGATAAATGCTTTCAACAGCTAATGGTGATCAGGAGTCTGGACTTCATCTGTATCTCCCATGTGGGTGGTAGGAACCCAAGTACTCGAGCTGCCTCCCAGGCACATTTGCAGGGAGGCAGATGAGCTAGGACTCAAATTGGCACTCTCCTATATGGGAAGTAGGAGTTTGCAAGTAGTATTTTAACCTGCTGCGCCACAACTCCCGCTCTTTAAAATTTTTTTCATTTGTTTATTTTGTTTGCTTGAAAGGCATAGAGACAGAGTTTAACAGACACTGACAGAGAGATCTCTCATCTGCTGGTTCACTCCCCAAATGCCCACAACAGCTGCAGTTAGGTCAGGCTGAAGCCAGGAGCAGGGGACTCTATCTTGGTCTCCCGTGTAAGTGACAGCGACTCAAGTACTGGAGCTACCACCAGCTGCATCTCAGGATATGCATTAGCAGGAAGCTGGAATCCTGAGCAGAGCCAGGACTTTAACCCTGGCACGTCCATATGGTATGCAGGCATTCCAGGCAGTGACTTACCTGCTGTGCCAAGTACCTACCTATGCTATTTTGTTATGATTTAGGGATGCGTTTAAAATGTCTTCAGTGATAGCAAAGAGCTGTGCAAAACAAAAAGGAATTAGACATTACCAACCCAAACTGCAGTAGCTGTGAAAGGTTTAAATGATAATCTGGCTACACAAAGGGTACTTAAGTCTTTTAGAAACACAGAACAATAATTCAATAATTTTGCATTCCATTTTCAGCTCTGAGCCTGATTAAGGAGCGATAGGATAGCCTTCCTATACAATGGAGATGTATTGTTGTTTACCTTAACTCAGTGACACAGTAATACAAAATATAATTGGCTTAGCACATTTACTTCGTACACACTTAAAAGATCTTATGATTTATATTTTTCTTTTTGAAACATTTTAAAATTTATTTATACATTTATTTAGATGGCAGAGTGTCAGAGAAGGAGAGAGAGAGAGATCTTCCATCTGCTCTTTCACTCCCCAAATGATTGTAACAGTCAGGCTGGACCAAGCTGAAGCTTGGAACCAAGAACTGCATCCAGGTCTCCCTTGTGAGTGGCATGGACTCAAGTACATGATCCATTATCTGCTGCCTCCCAAGCAGGGAGTTGGATGAGAAGCAGACCAGCCAAGACTTGACCGGCAGTCTGATAAGGGGTGTGAGTAAGCGGAGGCTTAACCCATGCACTACAATGCCTACCCCTTTTTAGTAGTGCAACAAAAGTTTTGCTATCCGTGTGGAAAAAATCAACTAAACAGTTTTAATTATAAAATGTTATCTTAACAAGATTTTTTTCCTTTATCTTTCAGGATGGTACAGTCCTTTCTCTTAGGAAAATAGAATGGTACAGTAGAAAGAACATTAATTTGTGGATTAAATTACCTGAATTCTGGTCCTAGGTCTTCTACTCATTCATTTAATGACTTTGGAAACTCGTTCATGCTTCCTAGGAATCTATTCATGTATAAAATAAGATGTGTCAGGCTAACCCATCTTTGAGGTCCACTCTAATTTGCACATTTAGCATTATTTCCATTTATCTGTTTCTATAAAACTCTGAAGATCTGCTCTACACCATCTCATCTGTCACCATTCACTTTCTCAAACTGTGTCCCGACCATACTGGGTTTCTGAATATACCTTGACCATGGAAAGCATGTTCCTTCTAAGGAAGTTGCACTTACTGTGTTCCCTATTGTAGAACGCTAGGAACCATCCTCGCTTTTTATTTTGTTTTAAGATTTTATTTATTTTTTTGAGAAGTAGAATTACAGACAGAGAGAGGAAGAGACAGAGTGAAAGGTGTTCCATCTGCTGGTTCACTCCCCAAATGACTGACTGCAATGGCCGGAGCT
The DNA here is from genome assembly GCA_949820135.1 of Sylvilagus floridanus. Taxonomy (NCBI): domain Eukaryota; kingdom Metazoa; phylum Chordata; class Mammalia; order Lagomorpha; family Leporidae; genus Sylvilagus; species Sylvilagus floridanus. The sequence goes on along the minus strand of OX463236.1, from coordinate 26,104,883 downwards.
GGGTAGATCTGAAGCCAGGAGCTTCTTCCAGGTCTCCCAGCTTCTCCCACGTGGTTGCAGGGGCCCAAGGACTTGGGACACCTTCCACTGCTTTCCCAGGCCATAGCAGAGAGCTGGATTGGAAGAGGAGAAGTCAGGACTTGAACTGGCACCCATATGGGATGCCGACACCATAGGCAGAGGATTAACCTACTGTGCCAAAGCTCAAGTCTATCCTCACTTCTAGCTTGGCTATAATCATTGGAGATGCCTTCTCCTATGTAATGGTACCTCTCTGTTACTCTCTACAGAAGAAAATCACATCACAAAGTAATTTATTTTAAGCACTAGATCACACAGCTCACAGGGATTCTCAGTGCCACTCAGCAGGCTCACTCTTCCTGTGCTCTCACACTTCCCTTCTTACTACTGCCCTCCCCTCCCCACTTCTCCTTACTTTGGACAATGGAGTCTCTGTTTGATTCAAAAGGAATGGAAACTAGCAGAAAATAATTCAATCATTTTCCCTCACAAAAATCTATACCAGCAGTTGAGCCCGTCTTCTCCATCTTCTCCCCTATTACAATGGAGCTATATTCCCTCAATAGCTTACTGATGCCAACTCTTGGCTGTAAGTCCCTCCCTTGTTGCTTGGTTAAAAACATTGGCCTTTCTCTTGTATCGCTGCATCACCACTTTCTGCCACCATCATACATTCTCCAGGATTTTCCACAAAGTAAACATGAAAAATAAAAACTCTTTCTTGGGAGCCAGCACTGTGGTGTAGTGAGTAAAGCTGCCACCTGCAGCACTGGCACCCCATATGGGCACCAGTTTGAGTCGCGGCCACTCCACTTCCGATTCAGCTCCCTGCTAATGGCCTGGGTAAGCAGTGGGGGATGGCCCAAGTCCTTGGGTACCTGTACCCCTGTGGGAGACCTGGAAGAAGCTCCTGGCTCCTGGCTTCAGATAGGCCCAGCTCTGGCAGTTGTGGCCATTTAGGGAGTGAACCAGTGGATGGAAGATTTCTCTCTGCCTTTTAAATAAATAGAAAATAGGGTTGTTGCCCTGGCTCACTTGGTTAATCCTTCGCCTGCGGCACTGGCATCCCATATGAGCACCGGGTTCTAGTCCCGGTTGCTCCTCTTCCAGTCCAGCTCTCTGCTGTAGCCTGGGAGGGCAGTGGAGGATGGCTCAAGTGCTTGGGCCCTGCACCCGCATGGAAGACCAGGATAAGCACCTGGCTCCTGGCTTCGGATTGGCGCACTAGAGGCCACTTAGGGGGTGAACCAATGAAGGAAAGACCTTTCTCTCTGTCTTTCTCTCTCTCACTGTCTCTAAACTCTACCTGTCAAATAAAAAATAAATACATCTTTAAAAAAAATAAAAAAATAGAAAACAAAATAAAACTTCTACCTTGGCCCTACATTTCCTACCGCAGTCTGATTTTCTTGTAGAACTTTTCTGAACAGTAATTCCCTTACACTGTTCCCTTTTTCTTATCTCTGGGCACTCCTTCCACTTGAGTCTGGCTTTTGTCTCCATTTGTCAGTCTCCTTGATGTGTAAACTTCATGTTGGCAGCTTCAGTGGCCACTCTGTATCCTGCTGTACTGCCGTGTCTTGCAGCAAGCCTGGCTGCTTGCTTTCCCATTCACTCCTCTCTTATTTAAGATACATTATTTTTCTCATTTCTACTCTTTCCTCATGATTGGTTGTTGTCTGTCTCCTTTGATGACTCCTATCTACTTAATCTTTTTTTTTAAATTTGTTTATTGGGAGGTAGAGTTACAGACAGTGAAAGGGAGAGACAGAGAGAAAGATCTTCCTTCCGTTGGTTCACCCCTAAATGGCCGCAGTGGTCAGAGCTGCACCGATCTGAAGCCAGGAGCCAGGAGCTTCTGCCAGGTCTCCCACGTGGGTGCAGGAGCCCAAGGACTAGGACCATCTTCTACTGCTTTCCCAGGCCATAGCAGAGAGCTGGACTAGAAGAGGAGCAGCCGGGACTAGAACCAGTGCCCACATGGGATACCAGCACCACAGGCAGAGGATTAACCTACTGTGCCAAAGCATCGGCCCCTCTACTTAATCTTTAATTGCTTAAGTGCCTCAGGGTTTGACTCTGAGCAATTTTCTTTTCTTTACCTGCATGATTTATTTGAATAATCTTATCAAAGCCCTTGGCTGTAAAGCCATCCAAATATTGCTATCCTTGAGCGTTTGGAATTTGGTCCTAGATTACAGGCATGATGCATTGGCTAGAGTTGTTGGATTTGGAGATATCCAAATGGATTGTTAATGGAAACTTTAAGATTGGAAGGGATCATGGAAAAATGAAAGGTATGGGACTTGTGATAGGACCCGGTGTTTTGTGGTTAGGTTTTGGAAGAATTGAAGAAGGGAAGTGATCAGAGAAGGAAGTCCAAAACAAATTTGAAATGCTGTAGAGAGAGATAGCCAAGGAAAGGAGCGTAGCAAGCCCTGAAATTCCACAGAAATTTTGGATAAGATGATAGAAAGGATTTTTAGGATTTAATAAGAATTTGGAAAGGAGATTATATTTGAAAGTATAATTTTGGTAGGTTATATAATGCACATATGAGTGTTTCAGATTAAGAAGTAGGAAGAGAAAGCTAGCAAGTATAAATCACTCATTTCTTAAGTTTGATGCTGAGAGAAATGGTTTAGTAAATAAGAGAATAAGGTAAATAAGGCCAATGCTATACTGTTTTTTCTTTTTGTCTTCCTGGCTTTTTTAAATGCTATTTATTGGGACAGGGAGTTGACAGCATGTTTTTAAAAAGATATCTACAGAGAAGAGTGATTCGAAATGTAAAAAAAAAAAAAAGAGCAATTAAAAATCAGGGAAAATAGAAGGATTGGGCTTTGCAGTTCAGATGAAAAAGTAGAGAGGTTCTCTCTTAGGAATAAAGAGGTTTACCTTTTACTTTGAAACTTAGGGAAAAGATCAAAAAGCCTGAAGAACATAACAATGCTGGGATAAACTGAAGATGATGGCCCAAATTTGTCATCAGAGGCAAGATCATATACTAGATGATCAGGACTTATTTGTGATGGGGAAATAAGGAAGTTGGTTGTGAAAGATCAGGTAGGAGCCATGAAGACTGAGTTCAAACTTTTAGCTGGCTAAGAATGTCTGTTTGTCCTCATCCAAGGCTACAGTTTTCGGATTCTTCACTTGCAATATAAAAGACCTGGACTCAATCTCTAAAGCCCCTAACATTCTATGTCTGATTCTGTGATTTAGGGATGGGGAATTTTTTATAAGGAAAGGATTTACAGAGTCAATGAGGAAAAAAGAATTGGATCTGAGTTACTCTATACCTTCTTCTAAGAATTCTCAGTTTCAGGAAAGTAGCAATGGAGAAATCAAGCCATGGTAGCAGCCCTTTATGGAAGACTGTGGTGTCCAGCTCTGCAGAATGTTCAGTTCCAGGACATCTAGCCTGGTGAAGAGGGTGCATTATAGTCCATGCTGCTTAGTCTCAGGCCAAAGTCAGTTTTGTAAGGTAGACTCCATTGGGGTGAAGTGAATTAGGAGATAATAAAACCTTGTAGGCTGTAGTGGGTAAAAAGGGGGACAGGAGAGACATGGAACAGCTAAGAAGTTCATGACTCAATTATAGAGGAATAGCAATACCTACTAAAATGAGATCAGGTATACTGCTAGTATGTAGACGATGTTAAATAGAATTGCAGGATTGTTAAGAAAACAAACCCAGCAAATGTAGCATCAAGGCAGTTTAGTAATGAGAACACTGAAGTAACTGATGTCGTTGTTCATAGAGGAGCAGAATATAAGATAAAAATATAATAATTATGATGAATGTGGAGCTGGGGGCTGGAAAATTGTACATCAGAATATTTGAAGAGGATAGTGGAAATAGATCTCCTAACAGTGTGTGTGTATGCCGGTATGAAAGTGAGAAAGAGAAGACAGACAGTACAATGAGAAACAAAAAGATCAACAAGAAATCCCAATTAAAACAAGAAAGCAAGAAGGGGAAGTGAGGGAAGGAAAGAAGATGAGGAAGGGAGGAAGGAAATGTCATTATAGTCTTAGAATTATATCTATGAACTGTATCAAATCCATTAAAAGCTAACTAAAAAAGGAAAATGCAATTTAAAAACAAGAAAGGATAGAATCCAGGCTAAAAATTATATGATCATCTCAACAGATCTAGAGAAAGCATTTAATACAACTCAACATACATTCATGATGAAAATCTTGAACCAATTAGGTACAGAAGAAACATAGTTCAATCGAATAGAGCTTATAATTATCAATACTGCAGCCAAAATTATATTGAATGGAGAAAAGCTGAAGCACTTCTATTAAAACCAGAAACCAGGCAAGGGTGTCCTCTCTCAGCAGTTTTGTTCAATATTGTTCTGACAGTTTTAGTGAGAGTTATTAGGCAAGAGAAAAAAAAATGATATTCCAACTGGAAAGGAAAATAGTCAAGTTATCACTGTTTGTAGATGACATAATTCCATCCATAGGGGAACCAAAAGATTTCACTCAGTGAGAAGTATAATTGAAAGGCGAATTCAACAAAGTTGCAGACTGCAAAATCTGTATACAAAAATTAGTAATGTTTTTATGCTTGTAAGAGCAATCTCATTCACAATATCTACCAAAAAATTAAAGACCTTGATGTCAATTTAACCAATAATGTGAAAGAACTCTACAATGAAAATTGCAAAACATGAATGAAAGAAATTGAAGGAGACACAATGAAGTGGAAAGATCTTCCTTATTCGCTGACTATAAGAATTAATATTAGGAAAATGTCCATGTTACACAAAGCAATTTACAGATTGAATGCAATGCCCATCAGAATACCAACATTCATCACAGAATTATAAACAAACAAAAAAAAACAAATCCTAAAATTCATATGACAATGCAGAAGATCTGAATACCCAAAGCAATTTTAAACAGTAAAAACAAAGTCAGAGACATCACAATACCAGACTTTAAGACATACTACAAGGTCATTATAACCAAAAGAGCATGTACTGGCATAAAAATAGATATATGTACAAATGAAAAAGAACAGGAAAACCAAAAATAAATTGTGCATCTCTAACCAACCTATCTTTGACAAAGGTGCAAAAAACACTCCTTGGAGAAAGAACAGTCTTTTCAATAAATGATGTTGGGAGAATTGGATGCCAACACAAAATGGATCAATGATCTAACTGTAAACCTGAAGCTGTGAAACTACTGGAGGAAAACATAGTGGAAACAATCTAATACATTGGTTTAGGTAATGGGCAAGCAATAAAACAAAAATAAATAAATGAAACAAAAAATAAACAAAGAAACTCCTGCATAGCAAAGGAAACAATTAGAAAAGTGAAGAGATAACTGACAAAATGGGAGAAAATATTTGCAGATGATGCATAGAATAAAGTATTAACATTTAGAATATATAAAAAGCTCAAGAAAATCAACAACCAGGATACAAACAATCCATTAAAAATACAAAAAGATCTGGCATATTTTTCAAAAGAATATGTCCAACAAATATATGAAAAAATGCTATAGCATCACTAGCCATCAGGGAAACACAATAAAGTATCATTTCACTCATTGAGTTAAAAGGACTCAATGATTATCATAAAAAAAAAACAGAAAAAATAACAAGCGGAAAAAGAGGAACCTTAATGCACTATTGGTGGGAATGCAAATTAGTATAGGCATTATGGAAAACAATGTCGGCATTCCTCAAAAAACTAAAAACATGTCTACCATACGACTCAGGTATCCTATTTTTGGGAATATATTTGAAAGAAATATTTGTACTCTCATGTTTATTGCAACCTTATTCACTAGAAAAAATATGGACTCAACTCAACATATATGTCCAACAGTGGATGACTGGATAAAGAATATGTGGTATATATAAACAATGAAATATTACTGTCATTAAAAGTAAGAAATCCTGACATTTGTAGAAAAATGAATACAGCTGTAGATCATTATGTTAAATAAAAATAAGCCAGATAGTGAAGTCAAATATGACATAGTTTCTTTCATATGTGGAAGTTTATACATATATATAAATATTATATGATATATAATTTATATACACATATATGGGTGTATGCCATACTGGCATATAGATGTTTATAAAATTATACCTGTTATATAATACTACAGCCTCATTTCCTCTCTTTCTAATCTTTGTAATGAATTCCACTTTATGTGATACACACGTATCCATCCCTACTTTCAAGAAAAATATTATATATGCACACATATAATATTTACATATTAAGTGAAAATGGCAAGAGGTTAGATATTGTTAAATCTGTGTGTGATCATTAAGCTCTTCTTTGTACTTTTCTGTATTATTTTAAATATTTTAAAATAACAACAAAAAAGCTAAGATAAAAAGATGAGTGGGAAGAGACAATGAGGAAGATAATAGTATCTATCAGTGCTGAACAAAGCACTCAATAAATTTATTGAATACTAATCAATCGCAGTTAAGTATTCATACCTTATCCCTGATATTTTACATGCATCTACCTTTGTTTTTCTTTTAAGATTTTATTTATTTGAAAGGCAGAGTTACAAAGAGGCAGAGGCAGAGAGAGAAAAAGAAGTCTTCCATCTGCTGGTTCACTCCCTGATGGCTGCAAGGACCAGAGCTGGGCTGATCCAAAGACAGGAGCCAGGAGCTTCTTCGTGCCTCCCAGGTGGATACAGGGGCCCAAGAACATGGGTCATCTTCTACTGCTTTCTCAGGCCACAGCAGAGAGCTGGATCACAATTGGAGCAGCTGAGACTTGAACTGGTGCCCATTTGTTATGCCAGCACTGCAGGCAGCAGCTTTACCTGTTACCCAACAGTGCTGGCCCCATGCATGTATTTATTTTAATCTTGTGAGACTTTTGAAATACATAATCCTGATTTTCTCCAACTCTTATTTTACAAAGAAGTTGGAATCAATCCATCAGATAATACCTGGTGTCAGGATCACAAAGATTTGCAATTTATATGGATTCTCATCTAGAATCAGGGTTATGAACACAGTATAGACCTTTGAATAAAGCCAAAATTGAAATCCTGGGAAGACCAAAAGCTAAGTTCAAATTAAAAAGGTCAAATGCAAGATTAAGTCAACACCCCTGGGCAAAGAGGTGAATGAAGCCTAGACTAGAGATCAGGATTCAGGAAAGAAAAAGTGAAGAAGAACGATTTGACTTAATAGTTACACAGTGTAAATACAAGCCAAAGCATCACACTGTACCCTACAGATATACAATACATACAGTTATTATTAAAAATGACAAAGTGAGGCACTTCATGGAAGCAGTGTGGGTGGAAACTCCAGCTCATTTTCACTACTTCATGGTATGTAGGTGTATTGATCCTAGTTTTAATTAATTAATTAATTAATTAATATTTAGTTTAAGACTTTGTAGAACATTTTATTTTTTTTTTTTACTTACTTAATTTATTTTTTCACAGAGTTAGAGAGTGAGAGAGAGAGAGAGAGAAATGTCTTCCTTCCGTTATTTCATCCCTCAAATGGCCACTATGGCCAGATGTGCTGATCCAAAGCCAAGAGCCAGGTGCTTCCTCCTGGTCTCCCATGTGGGTGCAGGGGTCCAGGCATTTGGACCATCCTCCACTGCCTTCCTGGGCCACAGCAGAGAGCTGGACTGGAAGAAGAGTAACCAGGACTAGAACCTGGCGCCCCAATGGGATGCTGGTGCCACAGGCGGAGGATTAACCAAGTGAGCCATGGCGCCAGCCCCTGATCTAGTTTTAAGAACTAATAGGGCTGGTGCCTCGGCTCAATAGGCTAATCCTCTGCCTGCTGCACTGGCACTCCGGGTTCTAGTCCCGGTCGGGGCGCCATATTCTGTCCCGGTTGCTGCTCTTCCAGTCCAGTTATCTGCTGTGGCCCTGGGGGTGCAGTGGATGATGGTCCAGCTGCTTGGGCCCTGCACCCGCAAGGGAGACCAGGAGAAATAGCTGGCTCCTGGCTTTGAATCAGCGCAGTGGCCATTGGGGGGTGAACCAACGGGAAAAGGAAGACCTTTCTCTCTGTCGCTCTCTCTCACTGTCCACTCTGCCTGTCAAAAAATTAAAAAAAAAAAAAAAAAGAACTAATAGTGGGGCAGAGTGAAATCTGTTCTTGGGCCCTATCTGATAAATGGTGATTGATTGTTTAGATCTTTTGTTCTAAATCTCAGATTGAGATCCAGTTTAGACTGAATGGAGTTTGTTCACAAGGAAAGAATGGTTTTGCAATTTATTCCTTCAATTGTTCTTAAATTCTTCTGGGTTTCAGGGCCATCTTTCCTTTAATCCAAGTAGTTGGCTAGCGCCACCATTCTATGTGCTTTTGGAAGTAAAGTACTCCTTTCTCACTGCCATATTTCCATGTATTCCTGGTTCCCTATTACTCATTATTCCTGCTCCCTCTTAGTGCTTTATCTCTATTTATGGTGTTGACTTCTGAGTTGTCACCTTTGCCCATGTCACATCACACAGGAACACTGCTTTCTCACCTACACTCAACAAAATACTCCCAACACCAGTTGTTTTGAGAAGCTGATACCTGCAGAGGGGTTGAGAACTTTAGAACCATCCAAACACTGATTAATTTCATTTAGTAATCGGTTTTCAGCACCCATCAGCTAGACATTTTTCCAGGTGCTGGGCACAATGCATTGATCAATAAGGATGAGATCTTTGTCTTCATGTTTATATTTTATTTAGGTCACAGAAAATAAGTTATTTTTAAAACCCACATTAAGGTTGTCACTCACTTCCTTTATTAGACACATAATGACAGTACTATTTAGAGATCTAGAAGAAATTAGAACTTGGTTTCTTTAAAGAATTGTTTATTCTTTCCCACACTTCCTTATTTTTCTTGAAGGAACAAAAAAATGCCAGAAAAGAGAGACTGGTCATATGATGGAGATTCCTAAAGGTAACAGGTAACTCCAAGTACCTCACTTGTTCTCCTACACCCATGAGTAAAGAAGAGGCAGCACTGGAAGAATTCAGTGGATGAACTCTTTCTTGGGAAAGTTTGTTCTGGGTTTTAATCTGCTCCAGTGGGTGTTGTGTGATCTATGAAGTCAGCCTATTATCAGTACTGGCAGGAACTTTCCTCCTAGGCGCAGGTCCTTTTGGCCTTATCTATATGAGGGGCCTCCCCTACATATTTGTACTGTGCCTCCTACATTGATAAATGCTTTTTACTCCTGACTGTGACAGCTCATTTCTCTAGAATTCTCAATTCTTAACTCATGATTAATATTTTAGTTACTGTCCTTCCCTTTAATTATCTTACTAATTTACAAAGGTGACCTTTGTCTGTTGTAATGAGTACAAATAGCTTTGTATTTTATGTGTCCCATCAGAAAATGGTGATGAAAGGGCAGTATCTCGCTGGAAAAAAGGAGGGTCTCTGTCTTCTGACCAGCTAAAGATGATCTCCCAAACCCCTCTTGACCACATATAGTACTGTTCTTAAAGACCTATAGCCACCCTTACCAGAAGAATCGTCCCACTTTCTCTTTTTCTTCCCCCTGTAGGTTTCTCTTGCCCCCTATTGAAATCTTTCTTCTTTCTTCATATCAAGGCTCCCCTCCCCACAAATCCTTCATCTCAGGTTCCAAGGGAAAAATTTTTTTTAAGATTTATTTATTGTATTTGAAAGGCAGGGTTACAGAGAGAAGGAAAGAGAGAGAGAGAGAGAGAGAGAGAGAGAGAGAGAGAGAGAGAGAGAGAGAGAGAAATCTTCCGTCAATCTGCTTGTTCACTTTCTAAATGGTCAATGGCCAGGACTGGGCCAGGTCAAAGCCAGGAGCCAGGAACTTCATCTGAGTCTCCAATGTAGGTGGCAGGGGCTCAAGTACTTGGACCATCTTTCATTTCTTTGCCAGGCACATTAGCAGGAATCCTGATCAGAAGAGGAGCAGTCAGGACTTAACCCAGTGTACATATGGGATGCCAGTGTTTCAGGCAGCAGCTTAACTCACTCCACCACAATGCAGCCTCTGAGGGAAGTTTTCAAGATTTTTAAATTTGGCTGATAATATCATTATCAACCATTCCAATTTTGACCAAACCTTGGAGCCTACTTTTATATAAAATGAGTGTGGGAAAGAGAATCGTTATGTGTCTTACCTAAATTATCAAAGCAAATTTGAATCATCTTTTTGTTTTGCCTTGTTTTCATTTTTGAGAGGCAAAGAAGACACAAAGATACAGAAGAAGGAGGAGGGAGAGAGAGATGGAGAGAGAGAGAGAAAGAGAGAAAGTACTCTCACTCATTGGTTCCCTTCCCAAATGCCAACAATGGTCAGGAAGGCTGGGCCAGTGATGAAATTGGGACCCAGGAACACAATGTGGTCTTCCACATTGAGGGAAGAACCCAATTGCTTGAGTCATTACCATTACTTCCCAGGGTCTGCATTGACAGGAAGTTGAAGTCATCTTTTCAATAATATTTTCCTTCCTGAAACGAATGTATTACAGTCAAAAGGAGTAACAGAGAGAAGTCTTTGGCATGGGAACTGTTGGGTTTAGGAAGAATGAATATAAAATTTCAGAAGGTTTAAGGGTGATGGCCTTTGGCTTAGATTAGTGGGTTAGAGAATAAGGGAAGAAGGGAGCTCTTTAGTTGGTGTTGGGTAAGATTTCTATTAGTGGTTTGGAGGAAGGGGTAGACAGGAATTAAAAGTAGAGGATAGTTTACATCGATAGATATTTAGACATGCCTAAATAAAGTGCAGAAAGGATGACTTGTTTCTGACATTGTAGGGCCAATGTAAAGTATAGTAAAACCAATTATATCCAGGTACATTTTGGAAAAGCCATGTTTATTGGCATTGCATGTGGAAAAGAGGCCAAGAGTTTTGTTCACAGTCAATTCAATATAATGAAATCCTGTGATTTGCCTTCCAAAGCTGCTGCCTAGAATCTTAGGTTACAATTACAGTCTTAATGCAATTGAAGCTTCTTAATAGTGTGGTCTTCTACAATATTTACCATGGGGAGTAAAAGAAACCTTCCTAGCAGGGTAGTGAAACATGCCTTTTGGTAACAGACATTAATAAACTGTCTGCTTTGCTGGATAAATTTTTCTTTGACCATATAAAGACATCATAAGCTTTTATTTCCATAAAATGAATAATTTTTACACTTCCTCTGATAATGCTAGGAGAAACTTTCACTTTGGTTAGTTAATATTCCTTTTTCCACTCTACATAGCTGCTTTTTAATCATAGTTTTTAAAAGTAGTTAAAAGAGGGCCGGCGTTGTGCATTAATAGGCTAAGCCTCTGCCTACAGTGCCTGCATTCCATATGAGTGCTGGTTCATGTCCCAGCCGCTCCTCTTGCCTTCCAACTCTTTGCAAGCGCCTGGGAAAGCAGTGGAAGGTGGCCCAAGTGCTTGGGTCCCTGCATCCACATGAGACCAGCAGGAAGCTCTTGGCTCCTGGCTTTGGATCAGCTCAGCTATCCATGGACATTTGGGGAGTGAACCAGTGGATGGAAGATCTTTCTCTCTGTCTTTCCCTCTCTGTAATTCTACCTCTCACATAAATAAATAAAATCTTTTTTAAAAAGAAGTATCTAGAAGTTAGGAGACCAGTATAGGTAATATAATTTAGTTGTGTTGGAGAGGATGGAGGTGGGAACTTCCGAAATTACCACAGGCCAGAGTGAGCATCAGCCACAAAGGTCATGAATCATCCAGGTCTGAAGGAAAGAGCTACAGATCTGTAGGACTTGAAGCAAAAGAAATAAGCCACCCTCCTGACATCTCAAGATCTGGAAGGTGGTGTCTACTCCTTATGTTTGCCCCTGAAAACCCTAGGCTAGGAAAAAGCCAATTATCTGTGGCACATCCTAACCTGAATGTTCTTATTTTTTTCCCTCCTTTTTCTCTATTCAGGTCACACTAGGCAGAATGCATCCCCTCTCCAGGAGAGCCAGATTTTGTGGGTGTCAGAATCACATGCCCCTCCTTGGAAAGGCTGCCAATTCCAAGTCTCCTGACCATTCCCTCTGACATGGTGTTACCTCAGTTGTTCTCCCAAGACAGAAGGCTGTAGCAGGGGATCCTGAAGGCACGAGTAGCATTGTTGGAGTAAGGCAACAAACGAGGGCCTCATCCCCTCAACTGTAAAATGAGGTTGGTCCAGATGATTTGTGAGCTCCTTTTCAATTTGTACTTTTTGCAAAACATAGCAAAAAGAAAAGTTTTGTTTGAAATGGGTCCTTTCAGTTATACAATGCTGGAACACACAGAACAAGTGAAAAGGCAATTTGATGAATAATTTTATCAGGGTAGACAGCCAAATGGGATGATTAGGTTCCAAAGTGGATTTCTTTTGGCTTAATTTCCTCATTTGGCTGTCTAGCAATATCAAAAATAACTGCTAATTACCAAATCTCTCTCCCATTTCTCTGTATGCTTAGCTAATAGTGCACTGTTATATTAAAGAAAAAAATCACTGTCATTTATCTCTACATCCACCTTTGTATATCCCAATGATTAAATTGTACACATGTGTAGGATTTTGATAAGGGGGGGTAGTAGGAAGGGTAGAGGTAGAAAGAGGGAATAATTACCTAAAATAGGGAGTAGTCTTTGCATGTTACTGAACCTCTGGGTCTAGAACCCGCAGTAGAGTGGCTTTTCCTATGTGAAGTTTAAGACTCCAAGACCAGTTTTAGGTTGATACTCCTAAAATCACCATTGGTCATTGGTTTTGGTTCTCAATTTTGGTGCAATTAGAATACACTAGGGATCTTTAAAAATACTGATGTTTGGTTCTCTTTGCACAAGACATTATGATTTCATTGCTATGGGATGAAAGCAGCGATCTCAAAGGCACCACAAATGATTCGAATGTGAAGCAGTGTTTGAGAAGCACTGGGATTTGTTTCATGTTAAAAATACTAAAATGATATGGGCTAACTTCTGTGGAGTCTATTTCTTGCCATGGTTGGGTCTAAGGTAATATGGTTAACACTGTAGGTACTTGCATTGGACAGCCCAGCTTCTTGATCTTCCCCTACTTCTTTTGGTTCCATATGTGTCCTCCGAATGGCCAATTAATTTTGCTCAGGGAGAATGCAACCTTCTCAGTATTAGATGAAGATAAATTTGTCTCATAGGGTTATTCTGAGGCTTAGGTGAATTTGGAAAATGCCTGGTGCAGAGTCTGGTACCCAGAATTCAATACATTCTAGGTATAATTCATTTTATTAGAATTTTGAATTTATGCTTCATGTTTATAAGAAAAAAGTCTATCAGCAAGTCACTTGAGAAACTTACCAGGCCTTCCTTTACTTATTATTTAGTTATTTTCTAAGATTTCCTAATGATCTTCTATTTATTTTCAGGAAAAATTAATTTATACAAAAGGAAAAATGATACACCTTTTATCACTCCAACTCTGCTTCTTCGTCACTCTTACTTTGTCTGTACTTCTTTTTTGCTCTATAAAATGAAAGCAATTGTGTGTACAAGTGCAACATAGTATCTAATTATAATTACCTTTATAGTATATATATAGTATAATATATCTTTATATATAAAATATTTTTATAACTTTTATAAGTATTATTCAGTAGGAATTCATAAGCAGAAAATTTAAAAATTTTTTCTTAATCTCACAGATAATATAATACACATTTTCTGAGTTCATGCCTCAGTGGGCTTTTAATTAGATGTCACTCAACTCACATGAATGATAATTCATTGAGAATTCATGGTTGATATCATCAAACAATACAGACTCAAGGTCAACAATTTGGTTGCCAATCCCTCACAGAGCTCTAATATGCAGAATGTAGCTATCTTATTCTCATATAAAATAGCAAAATTCTATTTTCATTTGTTATTTTTCTTTGATTTTAAAAAAGTATTAAATTCATGTAAAGATGAAATTACACGTGTTTAGCCTTATCTTTAACAAAATGGCTTTGGGTCAGACTATCATATAAAGAGGAAGACTATGAGGAGATTGCCAGAAACCAGAATCTTTGGTTCAAAACTAAAACTTCAGAACTGTAAAGAACCTTAGATATTTTAAATAAGAAAACTAAGGACCAGAAAAGAATATAGATTATATTTTAGGAATAGTGTAAAATTGTGTATTTTTGAAATAATAACTCCATCAGGTCAATTCTCCCACCCTCTAATCTGTGTTAACTTTCTCCAATACTAATCCCATGCCTAAAATGACATTATAAAGAGATATCTGGAGGGACAGGTATCTGGTCAGCAGTTAGGTTGCTGCTTGGGCCACCTACATTCTATGTCAGAGTGCCTGGTTTGAGTCTCCACTCCTCCACTTCTGATCTAGCACCGAGGGAGGCAGCAGATGATTGCTCAAGTGCTTAGGTACTGCCACCCATGAGGGTGACCAGGATGGAATTCCAGGCTCTTAACTTCAGCCTGGCTCACCCCTGGCTATTATGGGAATTTGGGGTATGAATCAGCAAATGAAAAATCTCTCTCCATCTGTCTCTCTGACATTCAAATAAAAATGAAAATAAAGTAATACAAAATTGTTAAAAAGAGAGATATCTGTAAACATTGATGCTACAATTTGGCATCAGAGAGCTGATCATTCCCAAACATTTCTTCTTGTTACTTGTGGCCACTGCCTTAACCATCCCATCTGCATCTCCTGCCCTTCCTTGTCCTTCTCTGTCAAAAATACTTCTCTTTTTGTGATTTCTAGCATACACATTATTTTTCTTCCAAAGATTGAAAGATCTTTTGAAATAAAATTTGGTTCTTCATTGTGCTTTTGTATATAACTTAATACTTTGTGCCTATTCATTGTTTACTAAATATTTGTTGACAAAAACTACCTAACACACCTGAAGTCAATCTGAAAGTAGAAAAAAAAATGAACCAAGTGAATTAACCTATAAGTCACTCTCACTGGGCCAGGAGAAAAATTACCGATTGAAGCATCTGCAGGCTGGGTCTCTGCCAGGGCGCAGTGGGTCTGGTCACTGCCCTACGTGAATTCAGCATTGTCCCTCGGAGGACATGCCAGCCCACAGTGAGTGTCCAGAGGCACTGAGTTGCAATGGCCCAGCTCCTGCCACTTAGCTCATGAGAGCAGTTAGCAAACATTACCTTTTGCTTTAACTCTCACTCTTTCCTCTTCATTCTTTGTTCTTGGGCATTTTGGTTTGTTCTTACCATAGATGTGGTTAAACGATGATGGTGGTAGTGAGAGCATTTAGCCTAGTGTTGAAGATGCTGGTGTCCCACACTTGTGTTCCATACCTGCTCCACTCCTGACTCCAGTTTTCCTGTAAGTCCTGGGAGGCATGGATGATGGCTCAAGCGATTGAGTTCCTGCACCTGGATTGAGTTTCTGGCTTCTGGTTTCAGCCCTTGTTATAGTCAATCTGATGAATTAATCAGCAACCAGAAGTTCTCTCTCTGCTTCTCAAAGAAAAATGATGTATTGATCAAGCACATTTATCTTTTTCTTGCGACCACACTAAAATTAAAGGAAATAAATACTCAGAAAGACAGGAGAAATGACACCAGCAGTTGAAGATTTCAGTAAAGGTTTGCCAGAGGGAAAGCATGGACCGCTGGCCACTGAATGGAAGGGAGAGAGGAAATCCTTCAGGAGAGTCCTCACTTATCTCGAACTGTGCTGAGGCAGAGGATTATGGACACTGGGATTTCATGATGCTGTAAATGTGGAGGTGAACCAAAGACCGACTGCTGCCTCTTCCTTCTGTCCCTTCCTCAGTTCCATAGCTTAGTGGGCTGCTCAGTAGCCTCACTGCTGGCTCCCTGGCTGGTCATCAAATGCTTCTGTTCTGGGGAACCTGAATGCAAGTGCGTAAGGCACCAGACATTGCTATGGTCTCCATGCAGAGGTACCTAATGCTGGATCACTTCAACCAGGCAGCAAATCTCATTCCTCCAGACATGTCGCAAAGAAAGATTCTCTGCTCCCAACATTTTGGAAAAAAAAAAAGTCCTGGAATTAAGTCTCTTTGTTTGAATATTTTTAAAATTTTAATTAGTTTCTGACAGATTCAATATAGTTCATAGATACAATTCTAAGAATATAATAATATTCTCTTCCTTCTGACTTACTTGTTATTTCTGAACTGATCCCTCTGGCTGGGGGAATGGGTTGCATGGAGTCGGATAAGGATGGTTCCACAAGAAAAATAATGGGATGTATTATAAGAAAAGGAGAAGTGGTTCCTGAGGAGGTAATGGCCTTATCCAATACAAAGTGCCCCTGCAGGCTGGCACTGTGGCATAGCAGGCTAGACCTCCATTTGTAACACTGGCATCCCATATGGGTGCTGGTTCGAGTCCTTGCTGTACCTCTTCTGAGCCAGCTCCCTGCTAATGCTCCTGGGAAAGCAGAGCAAGAAGAACCAAGTGCTTGGCCCTTTGCACCCACATGGGAGACTGGGAAGAAGCTCCTCACTCTGGCTTCAGAGCAGCCCAGCTCTGTCTGTTGCAGCTATTTGGGGAGTGAACCAGTGGATGGAAGACTTATCTTTCTCTGCCTCTGTTTCTCCTTCTCTGTAACTCTGACTTTCAAATAAATGAATGAATCTTCAAAGAAAGAAAGAAAAGAAACCAAACTGTCCCTGTTGGAAGGGGCCCTGATAGTAGTCACCAATCCAGCCAGAGCCCATCCCTGGGCCAAATGAGCTGGGAGCAGATCTGCCCAAGGTATAAAATGTGAGAACATATGCACGGTGAATTATATCTGAATGCTTTCCTTGGAAGGAGTTAGTGTCTGGAGAACATACGCACAATGAATTATATCTGAGTGGTTTCCTTGGAGGGAGTTAGTGCCTGGAAATTGTTTTATATTGAAAACATCCCTATTTTTTTAATATATCCATAGAAGGTTTCTTTCTTTTTCTTAAAAAATTTTATTTATTTATTAACAGGCAGATTTAGAGAGAGAGACAGAGAGAGATAAAGAAAAGGAGAGAGAGAGAGGATCTTTCATCTGTTGATTCACTCCCCAAATGGCTGCAATAGTCAGGACTTGGCCAGGCTGAAGTTATGAGCCAAGAGCTTTAACTGGGTCTCTCACATGGGTGGCTAGGACCCAAGCACTTGGGTTGTCTTCTACTGTCTCATTAGCTGGGAGTTAGATGGGAAGTAGAATAGCCGGGACATGAACTGGCACCCATAAGGGATGCCAGCATCACATGTGGCAGCTGAACCTGCTATGCCACAACACCAGCCCCTCTTTAATTTTCTTAATAGTCTATGTGAGTACAGCCACCACTGTCAGGAAATTTTCTCTCACTACTTTTAATTTAATTTCATTCCTCTACTCTGTCCACAGTACCGTTCAAAGTAGCTGTACATAATTCTCCATATACTCTGCATATTTATGTCTGAGGACAATTATAATATCCTCTGCTGGGATAAATGACTTCCATTACTTTAGCCACAGTATTGCATTTCCCAAACTTTTCATCATCTCTGTGTCTCTTCTGAGCTGCCTTCGAATTTTCTGATCTTTTTCCAGCTATAAAGCCTAATACTGGAAACAGAAGTCTCATGAAATCCCCACAACAAAATAAAGACAATTGCTGAAGGAAAACTTGCTTTAAAGATTTTATTCAGGGCCAGTGCTGTGGCGTAGTGGGTAAAGCCATTGCCTGCAGTGCCTGCATCCCATATGGGTGCCAGTTCAAGTCCTGGCTGCTCCACTTTTGGTCCAGCTCTTTGCTATGGCCTGGAAAGCAGTAGAAGATGGCCCAGTCTGCGTGGGAGACCTGGAAGAATCTCCTGGCTCCTGGCTTTGGATAGGCACAGCTCCAGCCATTGTAGCCAATTAGGGAATGAACCAGCAGATGGAAGACCTCTCTCTCTGCCTCTTCTTCTCTCTCTGTAACTTTGCCTTTCAAGTGAATAAATAAATCTTTAAAAATATTTAGGGACTGGCATGGTGGTGTAACAAGTTAAGCTGCTGCCATATGGGTGCCGGTTTGAGTCCGTACTGCTCCACTTCCAATCCAGTTCCAAGCTGATACACTTTAGAAAGCAGCTGATGATGGCCCAAATGCTTGGGTCACTGCACCCACGTGGGCATGCCAGAGGAAGCTCCTGCCTCCTGGTTTCAACCTGGCTCAGCCCCAGTGATTGTGGCAATTTGGGAAGTGAACCAGCTGGTGGAAGATTATCTCTCTTTCTCTAACTCTGCCCTCATATAAATAAAATAAATCTTTAAGAAGGTTTGTTTGTTTATTTATTTGAAAGGCAGAGCATATGAAAGAGAGAGAGAGCGGGAGGGAGAGGGAAAGGGAGGGAGGGAGGGAGGAAGGGAGGGAGAGAGAGAGAGAAAGAGAGAGAAATCTCTCATCTGCTGGTTCACTCCCCAAATGGCCACAACAGCCACAGCTGGGCCAGGTTGAAGCAGGAGCTTGAAACGCCATCCAAGTCTTCCACATGGTGAAAGTGGCTGGGCCATTTTCAGCTTCGTTCTAAGGTGCATTAGCGGGAGCTGGACAGGAAGCAGAGCAGCCAGGTTCACACTTTTTCTCTGATAGAAGATGCCCATGTCACAAGTGGAGCACTTAACCCCCTGTGCGACAATGCTGGCCTCCAGGGAATCATATTTTTGCATAGCATGTCACAGTTTTAAAGATCCTTCCCAAGAACTGTTACATCATTTGAGGTGTTGCTTCATCAGCCTCCTTAATTCTGATGGTTGATATGGGTCTGAGTCAGTTTCTGCTTTTTAAAGCTTAGAGCTCCAGTTCTGGGTCAGTGAGAAGTCTGAGGTGACTCAGAAGTTCATGTTTCTTTATGCTTCCCTTGGACAGGATAAATGACTGGTATTTCCATGGTCTGAGCCATCACTCTCAGGTAGATCTTTCTGTAATGAAATGGTCTGTACCTGCACCATCCTATGTTGAATCTACCAGCCACAGACTGCTGTTCAATACTGAAAGTATGACCAGTGCACGTGAGAAACTGAATTTTTACTTGGATTTCACATGTTTTAGATTTAAATTTTATTAGTTCCTTGCAGTGACTGGCAGTGGCATTATTTTTATACCATTCTTATGTCTGGGTCTAAGCTACATTGGTGTCTGGGACTGAAGTGTAAGGCATTTTGGGAGATCACATTTTAGAAAGAATTTGATGGGTGAGAAACCACTTAATGGAATCTCACAATTTTCTCATGCTATTTCTTTTTACAAATCTCAGTATTGCCTGATGAAGAACACTTTTCCTCAGGAATACTTACACTATGTGATTAACTTGTGGATTTTTCTTCGGAAACAGATGAATATGACTTACCTCTTTGCCAAGACAATTTAAATTTAAACACGTGTGACAACAAAACCATGGGATACCTAGATGGTGCCTAAGCCTGTTTGGGCAAAGAAGGTAAGTCTTAAGGGAGGCTGACATCTAACCACCCATCTGAGACCCAGGCCAGTATTGCTCAGCTATAGCAGTGTAGTCTTTTATTGGTGCGTGGCACACTTCTGGCATTAAGAAGCTATATTCAAGGCAATACATTTGAAACTTCACTAGTTCAATTCAACATCTGCCACATATTTGAACTGCATTTTTTTGATAAGCCTCGTTATTTAAGTCTCATAAAAGCAGAATAAGTCTATAGATCAGCAAGGATGTGAGTGAGGAATCAGTTTTCTACTCTTTCAGATATGCATTTTCCAACATGTAGAGTTGTGGAGTTTGTTGCTACAAGCCTTTCCCCTTTATGGGCCATTGATAATAAAACATAAATACAGTTTTATTTCCTCATAATATGCTGGCTTCATGGTTCATTTGTAAATATATGTTTGTTGACTTTATTATTGCTTTCTTCCTCTGACCTTTTCTTTACAGTTCGGCTCTTTTTGAAATGCCTTTAAATTTTCAACACTCTGCCACCTCTCTGCAATTTTAGGTGGTGACTTTGCTTCTCATTTTACAGTGAAAATAGAAGTCATTAGAAAAGCACTCCCTTCCTCTATCATCACATTGACCAAACCACTTGCATTCATACCCAGTATACTCCGCTTCCCCTCTGTGGTGGATGTACAGGACTGAAGGCTAAACCCTCATATATGCACCAGAACTCAGCTTTAATTTGTTGTTTAAGGGTTTTGCTTCTGAAATTGTTACCTCTTTCTCATGACCCATGCATTGTTCTTTCCCTGTTGGATTTTTCCCATTCGCCATTATCTATCTGCTTTACCATCACTCATAGTCAAGCAGCAATCACAGAAAACTTTTTAAATTCCAAAATCTGCATCTGTTAGTTCATACCCAGGCTTCACTTTACCAAATGCCCCAAGAGAGGTCAGTATACTCTATGATTCTGCCTTCTTGCTTTCTACTCTGTCTTGTGTGTTTGTATAATGATTGCTTGTTATAAATGAATTTGATGACATATATATAAAGTATAGATATATATCTTATTATTTGAGAATAATTTCAAACTATGGAAAAGTTCCAGGAATAAAACAGTTTACCCATCTCTAATCAGTAACATTTTACATTTACTTTAACAGTCACTCACTATCATGCTACTTTAAACTTATTTATTTGAGAAGAAGACATGAACAGATAGAGAGTAAGACAGCTCCAATCCACTGGGTTCACTTCCCATATTTTGGAAAGTGTCAGGACTGGGCTGAGTCTGAAGCCAGGAGCCAGGAACCCAATCCAGGTCTCCATGTGGGTGGAGAACCCCAATTATTTGGGTCATTGCTGTTATCTCAAAGGCTTTGCATTAACAAGAAGCTGGAGTCAGGAGCAGTCAACAATTGAACTCAGCATGTTCAGCATGGTATGCATGTGTCTTAACAAGCATCTTACCCACTAGGCCAAATGTCCACCTCAATGATATTGTTTTACCCTTACATACTTTAGTGTTTAATTAACATAAAAGTATTTTCTTGCCTAATCATGGAAAAATTTCCAAATCAGTATAGTTATCAAAACTAATTATCTGGGCCTGCACTGTGGCGTAGTGGGTAAAGCTGCTGCCTCCAGAGCTGGTATCCCATACGGGTGCTGGTTCGAGTCTCAGCTGCTCCACTTCCAAATCCAGCTCTCTGCTATGGCCTGGGAAAGCAGTAGAAGATGGCCCAAGTCTTTGGGCCCCTGCTCCCACGTGGGAGACCTGGAAGAATCTCCTGGCTCCTGGCTTCAGATCGGTCCAGCTCCAGCATTCCAACCATTTTGGGAGCGAACCAGTGGATGGAAGACTTGTCTCTCTCTCTGACTCTGCCTCTCTGTAACTATCTTTCAAATAAATAAATAAATCTTAAAAAAACAAAAATATGTGAGCTTGAAAGTGGGTCCTTCAGATGAAACCTCAGCCCTGCCTAATGCATTGATTATAGATTTGTGAGACCATGGAGCAGAGAACCCACTTAAAGCACACCCTGATTCCTGACCCTTAGCAACAGTTAGATATGAAATGTGCTTTGGTTTAAGCTGCTAAATTCATGTTTATTTTGTTGTAGTAGACAGCAAATACCCTATTCTGGCTTGAACTCAGTTTAATTAGCATTTCATCTCTGAATCCATTTTCATCAATGTCAACATGGATGTTTATAGTGCAAAAGATAAGCTCAGTTTTTCATGTTCTCTTCATTCCATCACCAGATATATCACTTTGGGAATATTTTTTTTTCCTAGTTCTAGGACACCGCACTGTTCTGGTTCTTCTCTTGTTTCACCTGACGTTTCTTCTTAGGATCCTTTGTTATATCCTCCTCCTTCCATTCATACCTAAAAGGCTTAAATCTTTCTACTTCTTAAGCTACACTGGCTCCATGTGTGATTTCATCAGTCATATAGCTTTAATATAATAATAATAATAAATATTAATAAAGCCAAGATTTATATTTATAATTCAAGCCCCACCCTTGAACTTGCTACCTTCACATCCATCCAATGTATTAACTTCCAATTTGGATATTTCATATACGCAGGGCTCACCTCTGATCCTCCTATCCCTGTCCCCTAACCTCCCACCTGTTCCTCCATCAGGATTCACCCTTTAAATGAGAGGTACAAGCCTCCATCTAGTTACTGAGAGCAGTGTTAGTCATTTTTTACTCATACTTCACATCATCTGGTTATCCCACTAGTCCTTCCTTTTAAACACATCCTAACTATAAACTATTGTTACATTACTTTGCTTCTTCATACCTGTCTATTTCAAGTTATGATCATTTCTTTCAGCACAAGTATAATTGAAAAATATAGCACTTCTCTTTACCTACAATTGGCCAAAGCAAGTCAAATAACTATTTTTAACTCCAAAAGTATGGAATGGATTATAATTCTCCCTTAAGTCCAAATGCTGAAAAACTGGAAACATTGATGAGCAATACTAACATCTACCACTTGTACCACATCCAATAGTTGTCTAACTCTGGAATTCCTTTTTATTTTTTTTTTTAATTTTACCAATGTTTTGCTAAGTGTGTAGAGAATGTGAATTTTTTAAAGATTTATTTATTTATTTGAAAGTCAGAGTTACACAGAGACAGGAGAGGCAGAGAGAGAAAGAGAGAGGTCTTCTATCCAATGATTCACTCTCCAATTGGCCACAACAGCCAGAGCTGTGCTGATCCAAAGCCAGGAGCCAGGAGCTTCTTCCAGGTCTCGAACACGGGTGCAGGGGCCCAAAGACTTGGGCCATCTTCTACTGCTTTCACTCTGTAATTCTTAATTCCAGCTCTGTTTAAACCATTATTGTTATTATTGTTATCATTTTCATGGACTCTAATATCTCACTCTAGTCTTTGAATCTCAGGCAGATAGAGTATGCTGCATTTTCATATTGCTTTGCAATTTTGATACTGTGCTTATCTTAAGTCTTATTTATAATCTACAATGTATCCAGATATTATAGCTGACTGTATCCATCAGAGTTCTTCAGAGAAACAGAACCAAGAGAAGGTCTATCTATTGAGGATATTTACTATAGGAATTGACTCAAGGGATTATTATGACCAAGAACTTCCACCCTATGATGTTTGCAAGCTCTTACCAGGAAAGCTGTTGCGTAATTTTTTCAGAGACTGAAGAACTGAGGGTGAGGGAAGGCTGGGAGGAGGGGAGAGGATACTGATATAAGTGTCAGAGTCTAAAGGCCCCAGTACCAGGAGCTCTGACATCCAATGGCAGGAGAAGACAGATGTCCCAGCTTAAGAGGAGAGGGAGAATTTGCCCCTCCTCCACCTTCTTCTATCATGTCCCTGAAAAGATTGGATGATGCCTGCTTACACTGGGGATGGCAGATTGTCTATACTCACCTATTGATTCAAATAACAATCAGAAACATTCAGAAATAATATTTTAACAGCTGTTTGGGCATCTCTAAATCCATTTAAGCTGACACATAAAATTAACCATCACAATAAATTGCACATGAGATAATTTCTGGTTCTCTCTCACCTCTGGTTCCCTTCTTTCATAGTTTCCCAGCCTTTGTAGTCCACCTTAAGTGAGAAAGACACTTTCAGAAATTTGCATCTTTTTTCTATTAATGTTGTCCGTGATTTTCCTTATTTTTTCAAAGTTCTAGCAGCTTACTGAAGTGGAGGAATAGGGCAAGAGGAAACAAAAGAAAGGAAAGATGAGACTAGAAAAAACTGTTGGGAGATTAAGTCTTGTGTGACCTTGAAATAGAGAAGTGCACAAAAAATCTAGAGAAGAATAAGGACCATGCTGGGTGTCCCCCACAGCATGGAGGGAACAGCAAAGTGTTTCCTTGCTCTAAAACCACGTGGACTTCTGAGCCAATTTGCCCTATTCATTCAGATGTTACAGGTCCTTGGGTAAGCGCTTTAGGTTTGAAAACAAATACTGGGCCGGCGCCTTGGCTCACTAGGCTAATCCTCTGCCTTGTGGCGCTGGCACACCAGGTTGTAGTCCCGGTCAGGGTGCCGGATTCTGTCCCGGTTGCCCCTCTTCCAGGCTAGCTCCCTGCTGTGGCCAGGGAGTGCAGTGGAGGATGGCCCAAGTGCTTGGGCCTTGCATCCCATGGGAGAGCAGGATAAGTACTTGACTCCTGCCATCGGATCAGTGCAGTGCGCCGGCCACAGCGCACTGGCTGCGGCGGCCATTGGAGGGTGAACCAATGGCAAAAAGGAAGACCTTCCTCTCTGTCTCTCTCTCTCACTGTCCACTCTGCCTGTCAAAAAAAAAAAAAAAAAGCAAGAAAGAAAGCAAATACTGAAATATTTACAGATAAAATGAAACAATGTTCATATTTGCTTCAAAATAATCCACTGGGGGAAAGCATGAGGTGAGTAGAGGCATCTACCCAACGAGACCGGTGTCGGTGATGACCTTTATAGCTAGGTACTAGCTACTAGGTAAAAGGCAATATTGTGAGCATTTTTAAAGTTTTTCCAAATAAACAGTTTTTTTTTTTTAATTCCTAGACCTAGAAAAAGTGGATAAAAACTGCTAAAATCCTTGATATTGTATTCTCATTTTGATGAATTTTGCCTGGTTTTGTTTTTCTCTTGCTTTATATGTGTTATATCCTTATCCAAGGACATCTTGTTCATGTTTCCTTTTCTTTTCATTTTCACAAGAATCGACAGCCGCTTTCCACAAAAGAAATGGATTAATATTACATAAAATATTTTTGGTTTTGTTTTTCCTGCTACTTCTTTTTAATAGCTGGAACCCTGGAGTTATTTTCCTGCTTAGTCCTCCCTTCACATTTATGAATAGAATGGAAGGAATCCCCATCAATCATTATTGAGCAATTTTCAGAATTTAAGGTCGGCTTAGATGTGCCATTTCACTGCGCCAAAGACAACAGCCCCAAGCTGATTTAACAATAATCCAATTGTTTCATAGCAGTGTTCTGCATCACTGTCTACAGTTTACTGACCAGAAAGTCAAGGTTCATTAATGGTCCGTGAAGGGGAAGTTTTCTTCCCTTTAAAGTGCTTATCATATCAAATAAATTGAAAAGAAGATGTGTTAAGTATTTAGTAATATATTTAAAAGCCTTTTTACAAAAGAGAAGAGCATTCAGATGTACCATAATGGATATTATGGAGATTATGCCTCAATCCTAAAAATTCTATCAGAGAAAATTTGAATTTTTCATTGGGAAAATATATGATTTTTCACTTTTTTGTACTTAAACAAAGTAATACGAAATGGAATCCTTTGATGACTTTCTTCTTGATTCTTGATCTATATATAAAAGGAAATAAATGTCTCTAATCAGAAATGTATTAAGAGGACCAACATTGTGCAGCAGCAGGTTGAGTAGCCACCTTCAATTTTGACATCTTAGTTTAGAGTGTCAGTTCAAGTCTTGGCTGCTCCACTTCAGATCCAGCTTCCTGCTAAATCACAGGGAAAGCAGTGGAAGATGGCTCAAGGGCTTGTGCATGGGAAGCCCCATTGAAATTACAGGCTCTTGGTTTTAGCCTGGCCTAACTCCAGTCACTGTGGCCATTGGTGGAGTGAACAGCAGATGGAAGATATTTCTCTCTTTCTTCCTCTCTCTCTATAACTTTCAAATAAATAAAATAAACCTATTTTTTTAAAAAAGAAAAAAATTATTTAGTTTTTAAACTTTATTTAGTTTTTAAAAATTTTTATTTAGTTTTTAATTTATTTTATTAAAAATTTATTCAGTTTTTAAAGATTTGTTTTACTTATTTGATAGGCACAGAGAGAGGAGAGAGAGAAAGAGAGAGAGTTCAGAGACCTGGCATCTGCTGGTTCACTCCCCAAATGTCCACACAGCAAAGGGCTGGGCCAGGCTGAAGCCAGGAGCCAGGAGCTTCATTCAGTTTTCTCATGTGGGGCAGGGGCCCAAATACTTGGGCCATCCTCTGTTACTTTCCCAGGCATATTAGCAGGAAGCTGGATCAGAAGCGGAGCAACAGGGACTTGAACTGTTGCCTTGCTGGCCCCAAGAACTATATTAAGGACAAAAGTATAACAAGAGGTGAAAATGGAGGTATTCTATACTGAAAGATATGGCCAAATGTGGCTATGCAGTATGCTGGACACATTCTGTCTGTCTGTTTGCACAGAGACCAGCTAGGCCTTCCTGCTCCCGCAGTGCCAACCTAGAGGTTATCTTCTCTGTGTCCCACTCTGGTTCCTCCCACAAGTTTGTGTT
Source organism: Sylvilagus floridanus (assembly GCA_949820135.1). Classification (NCBI taxonomy): domain Eukaryota; kingdom Metazoa; phylum Chordata; class Mammalia; order Lagomorpha; family Leporidae; genus Sylvilagus; species Sylvilagus floridanus. The sequence goes on along the minus strand of OX463236.1, from coordinate 26,078,714 downwards.
CTTTCTTGCCTCAGAGCATTTACTGAGGAGTTTTAGATGAGCATTTTTGATCGAGCTAATTTTTTGTTGTAATTATTAAAAATAAAACATTTTTACACCTCTGCCACCTGTTCTTATTAGTATTACTGCCCTGCTTCCTTCTTAAGTAATATACTCTAGGTTTTCCCAAAAATTTGTTCAGTCTCAGTCAAATACAACTACACACACATGTGAATAGGTTTTCACAATGGGATCATTTTAAGCATTGGAATTAATTTATTTCTACTTCTACACCTTATGTTTTTCTCATTTAGGATGAAAAATGAGTATAACAGAAACTTGCATGCTAATAATTCAGTCTTTGTAGTGACTGGATACTAAACTAAGGTATAATAAGTGATTTGAATCGTTACTGCAAGTATGCAGTCTCTTTGTTTCTAAGTTTTTCACACCACAAAGAACTGCAATGAATATTCTACTATGATAGTGGATGTCTCCCTATCTGTGTTTAATTTTGATTTTGGTTTGTTGTATATATTCGAAAGTTTTGCTTTAGGAACATAGTGTAATATTGTTATAAAACGTTTGGTGGCCTTTTCTTTTACTGTTATATAATTGTCTGCTATCATCTGTTATCATGTTCCAAAATCTTCTGTCATCCTAATTAGTGTTCCTTTTTAAGTGATTTGTCTTTTCTCTCTGGTAGCTTTACAATTTTTCTTCTTATTCTTGATGCTCCACAGTTACACAAGCAAATGTCTAGGATGAGTTTCTGAGTATGCATGAGAACATGTGGTGTTCGTCTTTCTGTTTCTAGCTTATTTTATTTAACACAGTGTCCTCCAGGGACATCCACACTGTTGCAAAAGAGAGGATTGAATTCATTTTGGTGGCTGAGCAATACTCTGTTGTGTATGTATACCACATTGTTTTATTCATTCAGCTGTTGATGGACAGTTAGGGTGATTCTATATCTTGGCTACTGTGACTAGTGAGCAAAAGTTGGTCTCACAGATTTAGAGAGCAGAACAGTGGATACCAGAAGCTTGGAAGAGTAGGATGGAGAGAGGAATACACAGGTAAAAAATTACATTTGGAAGGGAAGAATGAGTTCTAGTGTTTTGTGGTATAGTACAAAGATTATTTTTAACAATAATTTATTACATATTTTATAATTCCTCAAAGAAAGATCTTAGGGTCCTCCCAATACAAAGAAATGGTCCATGTTTGAGGTGATGGACAAGTTAATTATTCTGATTTGATCATTTCTCATAGTACATATGTATCAAATATCACAGTGTACCCCACAAATATGTACAATTACTCTGTATCAAACATTAAAAAAGACAATGTTTTCAAATGTCTTTGAAAACCACAGGATGCTTTTAACCTGATTCATGCTTTTTTTAGTTGAGGAACATTGTCAGCTATCTCTTCACATACTGCTCCTCTGCTGCTCCCTTCTCTTCTTCCACAGCATTGATCAAGAAAACTGGGGAACCTCTTAATTTGTGCCCTGTATCACTTGTGTCATGAGTGAATTCCTCGCTGAACTCTTCTCACTCCCTGGGATCTCCCCCCCTCCCCCAGACTCCTAGTTCAAAAGCTTTTCATTTTCTTTCTTTTTTTTTCTTTTTAAAGATTTTATTTATTTATTTGACAGGTAGAGTTACAGACAGTGAGAGAGAGAGAGTCAGAAAGGTCTGCCTTCCATTGGTTCACTCTCCAAATGACCACAATGGCCAGAGCTGTGTTGATCCAAAGCCAAGAGCCAGGAGCTTCTTCCTGGTCTCCCATGTGGGTGCAGGGGTCCAACCACTTGGGCCATCTTCTACTGCCCTCCCAGGCCACAGCAGAGAGCTGGACTGGAAGAAGAGCAACCAGGACTAGAACCAGCGCCCATATTGGATGCTGGTGCCGAGGTGGAGGATTAACATGGTGTGTCATGGCACTGGCCCCAGCTTTTCATTTTCATAACTTTTGTTTCCATCTCCAAGAATTCTAACTTTTTTTTTTATAGCTACTCAGCTTTCATTTATGTTCTACCTATTTCATTATATCTTTCTTTGTTAAAAAGGTTATTAATATAAAGAGAACAGATTTCATGAATTCCATAGGTACAGTTTTAAGAAGATAAGCATACTTCACTCGCCCCTCTATTACACATACAATCTATATTAAAAAATAAGTATTATAAACTGGTATATGGTGAGTTAAGAGTAAACTTTTACCTCTAACCCTGACATGTGGATGCAACTTTATATCAGAGAATGCTTCTTGCTGAGTTGGAGCCCGACTTCTAGCACGCCCAGCCCTTTAGATAATAGCTTGGAAATCCTCAGAAATTTGAGTTTTCTTAGCAAAAGGCATTTCCTATTCCTGATCTACTGTAACTATGATTCAGTTCACCCAAAAATTCTAAAATTTTCATCAGGATTGAAATTTGCAATGTATCGTATCAATTGAACAAATATTTTTCAATCTAGCTAATAAAACTTCAGTATTTCTTAGAATGTTTTTAATCATCTGTTTATTTTATTTTTTAAATTTTATTTATTTTATTTTATTTGAGAGTTAGAGTTACAGACAGTGAGAGGGAGAGACAGAGAGAAAGGTCTTCCTTCCATTGGTTCACTCTCCAAATGGCCACAATGGTTGGAGCTACACCGATCTGAAGCCAGGAGCCAGGTGCTTCCTCCTGGTCTCCCACGTGGGTGCAGGGGTCCAAGCACTTGGGCCATCCTCTACAGCCCTCCTGGGCCAAGCATAGAGCTGGACTGGAAGAGGAGCAACTGGGACTAGAACTTGGCGCCCATATGGGATGCCGGCGCTGCCGCAGGTGGAGGATTAACCTATTGTGCCACGGCGCCAGCAGCTGGCTCACTCCTCAGATGCCTGCAACTACTAGGACTGAGCCAGGTGGAAGTCAGGATCCAGAAACCCCACGCCAGTCTGAAGTGTGAGTACAAGGGCCCAAGCACTTGGGCCATCCTCTGCTGCTTCTCTCAGACCATTAGCAGGGAGTGGATCAGCAATAGAGCAGAAAGGACTTGAACCAGTTCCTGTATAGGATGCTGATGTCATAGGTGGTAGCTTTACCTACTGTACTACAAAGTCTGGTCTCTTCCTTAGAATGCTTTTGATCAAATATTACACAATTTTGCTGTGTTAAATTTATTCAAATATAACATAATTCTGTAATTTCAGTTTTTTCCCCTTACATCATTTTAATTTTTAACCACGATAACTTAATAATGCTAAATGATAGCTTTACTTACTAAACACAACATCTCTTACATTTTTACAACTAAGTAAAGACTCAGTTCCTAGCAACAACATTATTTTTACTCCCAAGAAATATAACTGATTTTTAATGTAACCCTGACATTGTTAAGGTAATGAGCACAATTGGGAGCCAGTGCTGTGGTGTGGATAAAACCACTGCCTGCGAAGTGTGCAACCCGAATGGGCACTGGTTTGATTCCCAGCTGCTCCACTTCAGATCCAGTTCCCTGTTAAATGGGCTGGGAAACACAGCAGAGGATGGCCCCGCTGCTAGGGCCCCTGCACCCACATTGGAGACCTCTATACTGTTTCTGACCCATTGCTTTGGCCTAACCCAGTCCTGGTTGTTGCAGTCATCTGGGGAGTAAATCAGCAGATGGAAGTTACCTCTCTCTCTCTCCCTCCCTCTCTCTCTTCCTGTCTCTCTGTAACTTTTTCAAAATAAATAAATTTGTCTCTTTTTTTTTAAAGAGCACAATCAAACAATGAGAATGGTAGTGCAGTGACTTTGCCTTGTCAAATCTGCGAGGCTGGAGCTTGAGAAACCCCTGGGGACCCAGGAGGCCGTGTGTGTCACCGCAGCATGAAGCTGAGAAGACTTTTGCAGCATTGTGTGTTGTTTCTTTGACTTCAGTTCTCAGAGAGTGTATTACTCTTTCCCTCAAGAGTGATGAGATATGACACAGTTTGGGGAATCTATTCATTTTGTATCATATGTTGCTCAACTCTCCAGAGTCTTTGAAAGACATTACTCAGATTCTGAAGAGCAAAATAGCTAGGATGGGGTGTTGCAGTATGTGATCCCTGCTACTGAATGCCCGAAAACTCCATTCCCTGCTGTTTATAATAGTTACTGAAAGACACTGTGTTCTAACACCATTTCTGCTCATTCTTGTGACTCAAAGGTTGCATTTATAAAAGATGAATGCAACAAATGACAAGTTTATTTCTAACTTTGAAAACTCATGGAGAGGGCCACTTTGAAAAGTTCATTAGTAAGTGATACCCAGCCCAGCTGAAATTGCTGTGTAGTCATTCTCTGTGTGATACTTGATGATTCACTTGCAGATTATTTAACTTTATCTTTGATTCATTGGCAGTTTACCCAGAATATCAGAAAAGTGAAAATAGCTTTTTAAGGCACTCCAGCAGAGAATGTGGTTAATATTTTAAATTTTTTTTTCTTATTTATCTGAAAGGCAAAATTATAGAGAGGGAGAGACAGAGAGAAATCTTTTATCTTCTGGTTCACTGCCTAAATGGCTGCAATGGCTGGGGCTGGACCAAAATGAAGCCAGGAGTCAGGAGCTTCTTCTGTGTCCCCCACGTGGGTGCAGGGCCCAAGCACCTGGACCATCTTCAGCCGTTTTTCCCAGGCACATTAGCTGTTAGCAGTGGAGCAATTGGAATCAAACTGGTTCTTATATGGGATGCTGGAGTTGCAGGTGGTAGTATTACACACTATACCTCAACACTGGCATCACGGTGGTTAGTAATTAATCAGATGATTAGGTGCCTTAAGGTCTATGTTTCTAAAAAAATTTGTGTTGAGGAAAGGGAAAGAAATCAGAAGGGCTCTGGGCCTGGACCAGCTACTGACCTAGCTTCCAAATTTTAGAACACATGCCATAATGCATTAATTTCACTGTCAGTTGTCACAAAGGCATCAGTGGACACCAACAGCAAGTATATGGTAGCAATAAAAACACATTTCTATGATAGTGTTTTCTTCTAGAAAAAATGATTTAGGTACAAAGTGATATATTGTAAAGGAACAGCCTTCCTTTTCCTAAGTGAAAAGATGTTTTTATAAGGGTAGTATATATATTTGTGGTAAAATTCATCATGATTTTGATAGTTCTTAATTGAATAATTACTTAATAATTACTTAAGTTGAAATTAGAGAAAGGCTGGCACAACATATTGGAGTCCTGGTTCATGTTCTGGCTGTTCTATTTCCCATCTAGCTCCTTGTTAACACACCCAGAAAAGCAATGGAACATGGCCCAATTACTTAGGCCTGGGCCACCCACACGGGAGATCTGGATGGAGTTCCTGGCTGCTGGCTTCAACTTGGCCCAGCCCTGGCCATCGGGACCACTTGGGGAATGAACCAGAGGATAGAAGATCTCTCTCTCTCACTCCCCCCCCCCCTTTCTCTTTCTCTCTTTCTCTCTACCTTTCAAATGAATATATAAATATTTATTAAAAAGGGAAAATTGTGAAAGGGATATGTTAATTATTGAAGTTTGAGTAACTCTGGTTTGAAGTGTTTTTAAATAACAAAAGATGGTTTCTAAGGAGGAAAGGGAGACCAATATAGGACTTTAGTTGGAGATTCGAAAAAAATAAGATTACTATTTGCTTCCAGGCAACAGAAAGCCAAATACTACATTATTTCACTTGTACATGAAATCTAAAAAGTCATACCCCTGAAAGAGAGAAGAACAATGGCTTCCGGGAGATGGAGGAAGGAGAAACAGGGAGATATTGGTCAAAGGGCACTGAAGTTCAGTTAATGCAACACAAATCAGCTCTGGGGATCTGATATTCAGCACAGTGACGGTAGTGAATAATACTATATTGTAGACTTGAAATTTCCACACAGAGTTGATATAATGTGTTTTCAGCATACATATGAAAAATCATAACTTCACAACTATGTGAGGTGATGGGTGATGGGTATGATAAATAGCTTGATTAGCGCTAATCATTTCACAATGTATACATCTATCAGCACATCACATTGTACACCTTGAATTGTAACATTCTTATTTGTCAGATATCTCTCAATAAATCTGAGAGAAAGGGAGTACTACTGCAGACAGAGACAGAGGTATACTTGCTAAGCTGGGAGGTGGGGAACAGAACACATGCAGGCTTCATTCGCACAAGGGTCACTTTTGTCTTCATTGGCTGATGGTAAAACTAAGTCTCCAATTTAACACCAAGTTTTTTTTTAATTTTCAATTATCTTTATATACAGAAGATCGATTCAGTATATACTAAGTAAAGATTTCATCAGTTTGCACCCACACAGAAACACAAAGTGTAAAAATACTGTTTCAGTACTAATTATAGCATTACTTCACATTGGACAACACATTAAAGACAGATCCCTCATGAGACGTAAGTACACAGTGAATCCTGTTGTTGATTTAACAATTTGACACTCTTGTTTATGGCATCAGTAATCTCCCTAGGCTCTAGTCATGAGTTGCCGAAGCTATGGAAGCCTTTAGGGTTCGCCGACTTTGATCTTATTCCAACAGGGTCATAGTCAAAGTGGAAGTTCTCTACTCCCCTCAGAGAAAGGTACCTCCTTCTTTGATGGCCCCATTCTTTCCACTGGGGTCTCACTCGCAGAGATCTTTCATTTAGGTCTTCTTTTTTTTTTTTTTTTTTCCAGAGTGTCTTGGCTTTCCATGCCTAAAATACTCTCATGGGCTCTTGAGCCAGATCTGAATGCCTTAAGGGCTGATTTTGAGGCCAGAGTGCTATTTAGGACATCTGCCCTTCTATGAGTCTGCTGTGTCTCCCGCTTCCCATGTTGGATCACTGCATAGAAAATTAATCAATTTTTTAAAAAAATATCATGTAGGATCTCTGTCCTTAATGTGCTGTACATTGTGATTTAATGCTATAACTAGTACTCCAACAGTATTTTTCACTTTGTGTTGCTATGTGAGGGCAAACTGTTGAAATCTTTATGTAATATGTACTAAACTGATCTTTTGTATATAAAGAGAATTGCAAAAGAAAAAATAACAAAAACAAAAAAAACTAAGTCTCAAATTCATTGGGAACAAAGATAAAGAAAACTATTTCACCTAAGGGTTGAGCCAGTTTGAAGCTCAGCTTTTGGCCGACATAACTGGATAGAGGTGTGTGTAGACGGAGGGAAGGTGTCCTGGATTCAGATGCATAGAGATCTCCAAACTGGTCAATGGAAGGCTAGGAGGGCTGTGGCCATAGCTGGACACAAGAAAGAGGCTTTTAGGAATTATCAGAGAAAATAGTTTCCTCTTTTAGGGGATGTATAGACAATGTTATGACCCCACCACAGGGCTTATCAAGGTGGACTCTGCAGGTGGAGTCCTCTGCGCCACCTCAACCATTCTCACCCTACAGAATGCCTGGGTGTATCATAGTAATGTAAAGCTAAACAAAATTTCAGTTGCTTTTATTATTATCTTCAAATTCTCTGGATAGTTCCTCCAGGAGGAAGACCGTCACCAGCTGACAGAATAATAAGCATGACTGTAAGTAGCAGAGGCAATGCATCTCTGGATCTGGGGGCATTTGGCCTCACTCATGTCAGCCAAGAGGAAAGGTCCCTTCAGAAGGGATCTATGTGGAGGTGTGCCAGCTGGTTTTTTTGTACCCAAGTGAAGGAGCATGCTGTTTCTCATAGGGGGACTACAGGAACCGCAGACTGTATTTGATGGGGAGAATGAAGAGAGAAGGATCAGAGGGGTAAATTAGTGGCACAAGTTCCAGGAAAAAACAGAAAGGCATGGTGGAGCCTTAGTAAGCCTCACATTGCTCCCTGGCTGTAGATTTCCTGGGTATCTTTCCAGACTTGGTATTGAAACCCGGAAGTGCAGCCTCCAGTGTCCTACTTTGAGGACTGAGAATCGAGGGCCCAGTGCTTGTTGTCAGTTCCCCAAACCCTTCCCTGGCCCCAGTTATGTGTGGGTCTGGGTGACAGTGAGTAGGGACAAATATCCAATTATATTTCTCATTTTCAGGTGTTTAGGTAAGTCTACAATATAGTATTATTTCAAATCTACAATATAGTATTGTTAACTACCTTCACTGTGTTGTACATCAGATTCCCAGAGTTGATTTATGTTGCATTAACTAGAAATTATACCGAGAGAATTTTGTTCCGGCAACTCAAAGTGAATTAAACACAGAAATCCCAGTAGACAAGATGAAAGCTATTACTTCTGCACTAGGAAGCTTTGAGGGAAATAGCCATGCCTTCCCACAAAAATATCTTTAGTTGTCTTGATAGTACATATGCTGGCTGCACTACCAGTCTGTTGTTGGGAAGGCCAAGTGTATGGTAGTGTGTCAAATTTTTAATAATGTGAAGCAGCGTTCTTGGTCAAAACTCTAGAAGACAGTCAATAAGCTCTTCTACTTTCCACTGGTTATTTTCTGTAAAGGATAGTGGATGGCAATTATATTTCTGCTTGCTTTCATCCTCTGGAGCCTTTACAAGTACATAATTTGCATTGTGGTGGAGGTGGGGGTGATTCGAGTTGGTAGAAAAGCAAGAAAGGGAAGAGAGTTAAAACCATGGCAGATTTTTGTTAACAAATTTCCAGAGTCTTACTGATTAACATCCTAAGTGTTTTTCTGAGTATCCAATAGTTCATGAAAAAACAGAATTAAAAAATGAGCTTGTTTTTGTGCAAGAAAATTTTTGAAATGAATATATAATTTCTTCATGATACACGTTTCCACAAACTTTTGGAAAACCCCTTTTATATTCTTTTCCTTTGGAAACATTCACTTCTTTTAGAGGTAACATTCATTTTCCTCTGGTGGCAGCGGTCTGAAGTATCCGTTTACCTTCCTGCTGAAGGTTTTCCATTTTCCTGAGCTCTGGTAACTGAAAAAGAGAAATGATCTCCAAATTACAACTTGCATCAACTTCATGGGCCATTTGAAAATAAACACACACACAAATCTTTTGTTGTGCTTTCCTGAGGGATGGTAATCCTACACTTGAGTGATGTCTTTCTCTCTTGTTTTTTGGCCATAGGCTAGGAAGGTTTAATCATTTTACCGGCAGCCTTCTCATTTCCTTAATCCCATAATATTCCTTGGGTTCTGAGTTGTTCTGACTTTTAATTCCTTTAATCTAGTGCTAGTGCTTCTTGATACCTATTCCTGTATTCCACCCAACTGAGTGCCAGAGAGACAGAAAACTGGCAAATCTTCTCATGTAATTAGGCCTTGGGAGGAGCCAAGCGACATGTAATTCTCCCCCTCCCAAAAGGATGTGATTATGGACAAACCCTCAGTCAACCAGAGTAAGATCATACTGAAATAATACCAGTGTCCCTGTTTAAGTCAGGGAAAATAGTCATCAAGCCCCATGTGCTCGAAACTTGGAGTTTATATTTGTAAATTCTCAGTCATTATATGTAGAGAAATCCTCTTATAAATTGTCATTAAAAGCTGCTGAGGGGTGTGTGTCATGGCACAGCAGGTTAAGTTGCCTCTGGGTGCCTGCATTCCATAGCAGAGTACAGATTGGAGTCCTGGATGTCTGCTGCTTCCAATCCTGCTTCCCTGGAAGCTCCTCATCTGGGGAGACCCAGATACAGTTCCAGGCTGTCGATTTTGTCTGACCCAGCTCTGGCTTTTGCAGACAATTAGGAAGTGAATCAACAGATTAAATTTGTCTTTCTTGGTCTCTCTTTCTTCCTTGCTCTGCCTTTCAAGTGAGTGAAAATAAACATTAACAAAAACTTCCAAAACTGTGAGATGTAAAGATTTCATGAGCTTCAGTTTGAGAAACGTAAGCAAAAGGTCAGGAAGTGAATTGAAAAATCCTCCTGGGCTCTGCCAACACTGTGGGCTTTACTGCCATAGAGTTCAGCTTTGTTCTCTTTGGGGAAAGTATCTCCCACTTCAGGAATCCTTCAAACACAGCTTCTCATGCTGAAACATCAAGCAAAGTTTGCATTATGATATTAGCTTCCTTATCTGCTGTAACAGAGTAACAAACTGTGTGGCCTAAAAAATTGAAAGTTATTTCTCAGTGCTGGAGGCCAGAAGCCTGAAATCTAGGTGTCGGCAGGGTGGTGCTCCCTCTGACGTTCCACTTTGCACCATTCCTTGCTCTTTCTACCTGTTTGTGGTAGCTGCCGGTCTATGGCATTTGAAGCCTTGAAGCTCCAAGACTCCAATCTCTGCCTCTGTCACCACACAGTGTTCTTCCCATGTGTATGTCTTCTTGAGAGGACATAAGTCATGTTCGATTAAGGACCATCTAGTTCAGTATGATTTCCTCTTCAACTGATTAAATCAGCAAAGGCTATTTTTCAGTGAGGTCGTATTCACAGGTACTGGGGTTTAGGACCTCTACATATCCTCTGGGGACACAAGTCAATTCCTAACAGTTGCATTTACAACTAATAGCCCTGTGGATATTGAAATTTAACAGTTCTCACACTTGAGTAATCTCATATGCTTTAAAGGGGTGACTCAGTATATATTCCTAGTTGTTTCTTTAAGAGGAAGTGTATTATAAAGCATTAAAGAATGAGAGCTATGTTGCCAGATCTTAGACTGAGATAAATTCCATAAAATTACTAAGTGTTTTATTTGCAGCAGTTGAATTGTCTCTTTGGAAGTATTAGGAAGTAAATTAGCTTTATCCCCAAAAGGCTTATAGCATAAAACAATTTATTCATCAGCACACATTAATTGATTATAGGCTCTGTGCCAGGCAGTGCACTAAATGCTAAAGATGCAAAGATAATGGAATAAGTTGTTTTTCCTTGGTGCAGTAGGAGAAAAAGGCTTACAGACAAAAGGGACTACATAATATGAGATGCACCAACGGATGACTGCACAATCACCTCTGGGACCACAGAGGCTAAGTTTGTTAGTAAAGAAAGGAGTATCTTGAAGGTAGTATTTGAGCTGAGTCATACACAGTTTCCTGTGGTCAGCAATGCAGAAACATGTGTGAGGCAGGAAGGACAGAAGATGCTAAGTATGGACACATTAAATGTCAAGTAATGTGACTACAACAGAGGTGAATGGAGATGCCAACTGATTTGAATTGGAAAAGTACAGTTATGCCATAAAGGTCTTGTGACTCTCCAAGTTGCTGGTAATGAATTTCATCAGCTATGGAAAGCCCTCAAAACAAACTGAGACCATGGACAGCCTGTGGTCATTTCTGTGCTTCTGCAAGAAATCCATTGAAGTGTGGAGGATGCAGCATTGTGCAGCACAGGGAGAACTTGGGCAAGATTCTAGCAGCTGTCCAGCATTCAGAGGATGGTCTGAATTGTTACAGTGGCAGCCATTGTGGAGAGTAGCATAGGCATCAATGAAACACAGTTGGATGTAGATGGGAAAGGACTGGTAACAATGGAGAGAAGGTGGAAGGAGGGGACAAATGACTCTCAGCACCTTACATTTATGACCACAATAATAATAAAAGAGATAAAGAATCAAAATGACCTGGAATGTTTATTCAGGCAAGAAAATGAATTCTGTTAAAGGGAATGATGGGGAAAAGAGGAACAGAGGTCAAGGGGGAATCAAATATAAATTCCAACTCAAACCAAAGTTATAAACAGGAACTCAAAATGTGTATCAGGTTATAGCCAAATTATGGTATAATCACTATCAAAGTGACTCTATTTGTTTATTATTTGGTAAAGTTTAAAATCCAAACCTGTTCAGGAAAAACTAGAACAAAATATACTCTAAAGATCACTTCAGCAGCACACCAGCTGGATTTTGGTCACTATTTTTACTGTTTAGACTCAGCCATGGTGATATATATAAATGTAATCTTCAAATTGAATTCTTCAATAAACTGTTTTTAGATAGTAAATTAGATACCAAGGAAGTAATTGTCAGCAACTCAACATCCATGAAATATTAAATCATCTCTTAATGATCTGAGATGTATCTTCCGTAGTGTTCAATTTCCAGTCTATATTTAAGCAAATGCAGAAAAGCTCCATGCAACTATCTCATTATATTGCTTTAGATGAGTGTATTTTGTGTTTCTTAAGATGTAGATGGTATAGCTGGAGAAACTAAATCTCCCTTTTATCAGCTATTCCTATAGTAGGTTTTTGGCTGGAGGCTTTATTTCTATTCCAGCTGAGGCTCCAAAGGTTAACAAAACTTTATAAACACTTCCATCTTCTAAAGTGAGGTGTTCTAGTCATTGGATCCCTACCACCCATGCCAGAGGCCTGCATTGAATTTCTAACTCCTAGAATTGGCTTCAGCTCAGTCCTGGGCATTACAGCAATTAGGAAGTAAGTCATCAGATGGAAGATCCCTCCAACTCTGTCTCCCTGCTTCTCAAATAACAGCATTCGTTTTTTTAACAAAAAAGAAGAACGATGAGGTGGTAGACTATTGATGCAAGTCAAACTGAAATGATGAGGCTCTGTTCAACTTCTCAAACAGTCTCAAGAGTATGTCTGTATGTTCCTTTCCTCTCTGCTCCCTCAGCCCCACGGGAACTGAGGCAAAGTTCAGAGGTCTCCAAAGAAAATTTCTGAAGAGTGAAATAGCTTTGAGCATCCAACACACTCATACTCGTAACACTATTTTATAAAATGATTCCCTTTCTCTGGATCTCTTCTCACTGAAGGTTATAGTACAACGGGGTTAGCAATCCAGCTGGGAACTGGAGAAAAGGCAGGGCCAGCAGAAAGCAAGATGCTTCTCATAGAGCCCCAAAGCCTAACACCAGCCCAAGCTGAGAGAGAAAACTTCACAATTGGATAAAATTAGGGATAGTTTATGAACAGAGTGACCATCAATATAAATTCATGCATAACATATGCACTCAATGCTCCCAGAGAGTACATTTATTCTAAGCATGACAGGACTTTGTCCCAAGTTTTGTTAATGAGCAGGAAAAGGTTTTTCATAGAGAGTATCTCTAGAGACTTCCATGGATGGGTTTGCTTTAAAAAATGGATACAGGGGCTGGTGCTGGCGGCTCTGCTTTTGATCCAGCTCCTTGCTAATGTGCCTGGGAAAGCAGCAGAAAATACCCAAGTACTTGTGCTTGGTTGGAGTTCTGGACTCCTGGCTTTAGCCTGGCCTAGCCTCAGCTATTGTGGCCATTTGGAAAGTGAGCCAGTGGTTAGAAGTTCTCTCTCTCTCTCTCTCTCCCTCTCTCTTTGTTACTGTGCTCTTCAAATAAATAAATAAAATTGAAATTAAAATAAAAAAATTGATATAATAAATAAGGTAAAAAGATGTAACTAGATTTTTTTGACAAGCAGAGTGGACAGTGGGAGAGAGAGACAGAGAAAAAGGTCTTCCTTTACCCTTGGTTCATCCTCCAATGGCTGCTGTGGTCGGCGCGCCACGCTGATCCGAAGCCAGGAGCCAGGTGCTTCTCCTGGTCTCCCATGTGGGTGCAGGGCCTAAGAACTTGAGTCATCCTGCACTGCACTCCCAGGCCACAGCAGAGAGCTGGACTGGAAGAAGGGCAACCGGGACAGAATTTGGCGCTCCAACCAGGACTAGAACCCGGTGTGCCAGCACCGCAGGTGGAGGATTAGCCTATTGAGCCGTGGCGCCGGCCAGATGTAACTAGATTTTAAAAATCAAAGTAAAGGTACAATATAAAATAGCAAAGGAAGAATATTCCAAGATGGCTGAATAGGGAAAAGACATGCTGCTTTTGACTAGAGGAAAATAGGAGAAAAAATACAGAGAACGTGCATTACAGAGGATAGTTTGAGAGAAGTTTGCAGTGTAAACTCTACAAAAGGAAGAGGGATGCCTTTGTGCAGTGTGGAAAGAGCAGACACACAGACATGAGTGGGGTTACCACACAACTTCTGCAGCTAGGGGCTGGAAGAGACACAAGCATCAGAGACCAAGGTGAGAACAGACTGTGGCAGCGCATGCTACTGGTGATATTGCCTAGGGAGTACTTATGGACCACACTGATTTTGAGTCTGGTCTATTACCCTAGCAGAGGGCAGGGTACCTACCTAATCCAGTGAGAGAAAAGCACATTTCTTTCTTCCTATGCCCCCACAAGGGCACCTGGCAACCCACAAGGAGAAGGCACCATCTTGATACTAGTAGAGGTTGAGGTGGCTCTCATGTACATGAATGACCAGTGGATTTTATCAGAGGGAAAAATCTGAATTCCTCACAGACCTTGAGTTTGAGATGGTTGAGAGGGGGCTGGGCACCCTGATAGGACTCTGAGGTGGCCCCATTGTCTCAACATATCACAGATTCCAGGGCTCAAACTGTGAAGGAAGAGCAGCCACAGACAACTAGCTCTGGGAATGTCTCTGCTTTCTCTATGGACTTGATAGGCTTGAGGGGCTGAGTGGAGTGGACCCTCTGTACCCCCTGACTGTGAGAACCTTCATGCTGTGACTGTGGGAATTCTGTGACTACAGGGTGTAGCTGGTCTCTGGGCAATTTCTATATCTGGTAGAAGTTCAGAGCTTCCTGATGGCCTGGGGTAGGTCACTGCAAAGGGCTCCATGGTCACACTGAGGACTGCACAGATAATTTGTGGTTCATGTGTTAGCATGGATGGGGATTTACCCATTGTAGGCTAATTCTGGCCATTGATAACCTTGGAAGAGAGGAGGAGAGATTGTGATTACATCAGTAGACATGATCATAACCTTTCCTCTGTTGACAAGAAGAGATTAAAGAAATGCCTGAAAAGGAATTAAAAAGAATGATCATAGGATTACTCAGAAGCAATGAGAAGCAAATTAATGATTTAAAGAAATCCATACATGTCATGGAGGGAAAATTTTCCTGTGAGATAGAGATTTTGAAGAGAAATCAACAGAAATATAAGAAATGAAGAATTCAATATATCAAAAAAAAAAATACAGTGGAAAGCTTTAACAGCAGACTTGGTGAGGCAGAAGAAAGAATATCTGAACCAGAAGAAAAATCTTTGGAAATTTTTCAGACCAAAAAAGAAGAAATTAGAAAAATTCAAAACAGTGTTCCAGATTTATGGGGTGCTATCAAACTCTCCAGCATATGGGTCTTCAGTGTTACTGAAGGTGTGGAAAGATAAAATGGATTAGAAGGCCTACTCAGTGAAATAATAACAGAAAACTTCACTGCTTTGGTTACAGGGACATACAAATACAAAAAGCACATAAATCCTAATTGAAATGATCAGAAAAGATCTTCACCAAGACATATTGTAGTCAAACTTTCCACAGTAAAATTAAAAGAAAAAAAATTCTAAAATGTGCATAAGAGAAATGACAAATTACTTTCAGAGGATCTCCAATTAGACTTACAGTTGATTTCTCATTAGAAACCCTACAGGCTAGGAGAGAATGGAGAGATACAATACAATTCTTAAAAGAAAAAAAAGTGTCAACCCATAATACTGTACCCTGCAAAACTCTCAGAATGAAGATTAAATAAAGGCCTTCTATAACAAACAGGAGTTGAAAGAATCTATCACCACTCATCCAGCCTTACAGATAATGTTTAAGGATGTGCTACACAAAGAAACACAGAAAGAAAATCATCATTATGAAAGAATGTGTAAGCAGAAAATCTCCCAGTAAAAGTACAAAACAAATCTAAAGCAAAAGAATGTTTATGGGAAAATGGCAGGGCCAAGTCATTACTTAACAATAGCAACCTTGAATGTAAATGGCCTAAATTCTCAAATTAAAACACACAGACTAGCTGAATGGATTAAAAAACAAATCCCATCTATTTGCTGCCTACATGAAACACACCTCCCCCAACAAAGTCACAAGCAGACTGAAAGTGACAGAATGGAAAAAGATATTACATGCTAACAGAAAGCAAAAATAAGCAGGTGTAGCCATCCTAATATCTGACAAAGTAGACTTTAACACAAACATTGCTAAATTCTTATCAAACTATTCAAAACAACTGAAATGGAGGGAATTCTTCCAAACTCGTTCTATGAAGCCAGCATCACTTTAATTACAAAACCAGAAAATGATACTACAAGAGAAAGTACTATAGACCATTACCACCAATGAATATACATGCAAAAGTATTCAACAAAATAATCAAATTCAACAACACATCATAAAGATCATTCATCCAGACCAAGTAGGATTTATTCCTGGTATGCAGGGATGGTTCAACATATGAAAATCAATAAAAGTGACACATCACCTTAGAAAATTGAAGAATAAAAAGCATATCATTGTTTCAATAGTTTCATAAAAAGCATGTGATAAAAGGCAATCTCCTTTCATGATGAAAACCTTAAGCAAGTTAGGTATAGAAGGAACATTCCTCAAAACAGGCAAGGTAATTTATGACAAACTGGCAGACAGTAGCATTTTGTATGAAGAAAAGTTTGGAAGTGTTTCCACTAAGATCAGGAACTAGACAAGGATGCCCACTCTCACCATTACTATTCAATATAGCCCTGGAAGTTTTAGCCAGAAACATTAGGCAAGGAAAAATCAAAGGAATACAAAATGGAAAGGAAGAAGTCAAATTATCCTTGTTTGCAGATGATATGATTCTATATATAGGGAAACCAAAAGACTTCACTAAGAGACTATTGGAACTCGTAAAATAGTTTGATAAAGTGACAGGATTTAAAATTAACACACAAAAATCAACGGCCTTTGCATACATAGACAAAGCCATGGCTGAGAAAGAACTTGTAAGATCAATACCATTCACAATAGCTACAAAAATATTAAATGCTTGCAATAAATTTAACCAAAGAGGTGAAAAACTCTATAATGAAAATTACAAAACATTAGATTAAAGAAATAGAAGAAGACACAAAGAAATGGGAAAAATTTTCCATGTTCATGGATTGGAAGAATCATATCAAAATCCTAGGGGCAGCAGTGGTGGATGAAGTAGTTCCCCTCTGCTACCCACATGGGAGACCTGGATTTATTTCCTAGATCCTGTTTTGTACTGACTTAGCCTTGGCCCTTGGGGGCATTTGTACAGTGAACCAACCAGAGGACTGGAACTGTGTCTATCTTTGTGTATCACAATTTCTCTCTGCCTATCAAATAAACAAACAATTCTTAAAAAAATATTTGAAATACAACTTTATTCTGATTCTCAAAAACAAAGAATGAGAATGACAATAGCATATAAGATTTCACGACTGAATATTGTGATGTGACTGTTATCATTCTTATATTTGAGACAAGAAGAAAATTGTGCTGCAACACAGCTAAAAATGTAGGTTCTCCAAATGAAGGTATTTTTTAAACTGTCATTTCACTTTAAAGTCCATTCATTGCCTTTAGCATCCCACAGTTGAAGCATGTGTTGTGCTTAGCTAGATAATTGTGGTGGCAAACACACTGCCCCACTGACTTCAAGGACAGTTGTCTATAAAACTAAACTTCTGACACCAGGCTCCAACTTCACATACTCACAGGTCAGCGTCCTCATCCAGGAGAGCAGTTGTCTGAGTAACCTCTAAGTCATGCTCATGCTGTGCTGCCAGTTGGTGGGGCAACAGTGGTCATGGCGACAAACTCCAATGTCCGATCTCTAGTGAGCTATTTAGCAAGCTGGAGGCAGGGCTTTTCACAGTCACAGTTGCTTTTGGCAGAATTTCAGAGCACTGAGGATTCTTCTTTCTTGGAAGACCGTGGATTTTCCCTATTGCCACACAGCATGGTGAGGGTATTTTCACAGATGTAGACACAGGTAGACACGTTCTTATGGTTAACTCTGGATGTCACATCAAACTTTCATCTTAAAATAAGTCAACATGGATTATTGATTTGAAAGGAATTTTAGAGATAACCTGGTGTGATCCCTTCATCTAAAATTAATTGAGACCCAGAAAGCAAACTGACTGATCAATGGTGGTGGAGTCACTGCAAGGACAAAACTAGCCTCAGCTTTGGTTATCTGTCCACTACACTCACTGGCTTCCAATGAATTGTTCTGGAAGAGTTCCTAAATGAGCAAGATTGACTTCTTTAATAAGTCTTTTATATTTGCTTGAATGAACCACCATGCCTAGCACAATGACAGATTAAAAGGAATCTCAGCAAAAACTCAGTAAATTGCAAATTCATTGCTTCTAGCTACCTGCACTATTTAAATGGTAAACTGAGTGCAGGCAACATTGGTAAATTATTGTTCCATGTTTCTGAGAACATCATTCAGTTCTCTAAGAAGAAAGAAAAACAGAGTGAGATTAGGGGTTAAATGATGAATCTGTGAAATGTTCTTGTCATCCAGGGCATAGAAAATCAAAGGGAAAAGAGACTCAAACTTGTAGTTTGATGTTCTAGAGTCATTAGAGTTATCTGCTGAAGTCATATGATTTTTTTAAGGATTTATTTTATTTATCGGAGCTACAGAGACAGAGATAGAGATATATAGATGATAGATGATAGATAGATAGATAGATAGATCTTCCATCTGCTGTTTTATTCCCCAAATGGCCTCAATGGGGAGCCAATGCATTAGCAGGGAGCTAGACTAGAAGTGGAGCAACCAGGACTCGAACCAGACCCATGAGATGTCAATGTTGCAGGCCATGGATTAACTGGCTAAGGAAACTGTCACATTAGTTCTTGCAGAGGGTCAGTCTCATACTGTGAGAGAACCATCTGACTTTCTTTTTCTTTTTCTAATTAACCCCGAATGAAAGCTATTTCAACCAAACCACAATCTGGCAAGGGACTTACATTGACATATAATCTATCTAGACCAATAACTGAAAAAGATGAATTGGCTCAACCAGATAATTGCGCCTGTAAATTCAAACTAAAAAATAAACTAACTAACCTGACCATTAAGATCAGCAGAAGCAAATGTGTTATTTGAAAGATATGATTGTTAATGTCTAAAGTAAAAAATAATTGCAAGTAGAAGTTATAAGCAGCAGAAATTATAAGCAAGCAGAG
Organism: Sylvilagus floridanus; assembly: GCA_949820135.1. Taxonomy (NCBI): domain Eukaryota; kingdom Metazoa; phylum Chordata; class Mammalia; order Lagomorpha; family Leporidae; genus Sylvilagus; species Sylvilagus floridanus. The sequence goes on along the minus strand of OX463236.1, from coordinate 26,059,815 downwards.
GTAACAGATGGTTCCAGAGGAGGGAGTGAAGCAGGAGTCCAGAGAGAAGCAGAGATGGCTTTATGAGAAAGAGGTCTGCTATTGCACAAGAGAAAGCAGGCCCAGCATGTTTCTCAGGTTGCCGTCATTCCCCATGACTTCTCAGTGAACTTTCTATTCACACATACTTTCACAATAACTCCTTTTACTTGAGTAAGCTTGAGTCATATTTTTTCTTTGCAACAAATAAAACTGTTTGAGACAAGCTCTAAGGATACATTTCACAATGCCGTTCATGGCTTGTCTCATCAAACCTACAAGCTAGTTAGAATCAGCACCAACTTAGAACATGGAGGTACAACAGTGTAAGAAATCTGTTCAGATTCACACAGCTATGGGGTGGCAGAGGTGAAAATTAGCTAAGAATTACTTGGTTTCACAGTGTCATAATCTTTTTTACCATATTGCATCATTATAGTAAATAAAGTACAAAACAAACCATTTTTTGTGGAAAAAAAAAAAACCTTGCTCAAAATTGGCAAATTATCAACACATTCTGTATATCAGCAGAGTGCATCTAGATAGTCTTTTAAAAGAAGATTTATTTACTCATCTGAAAAGCAGAAAGAGTATGAGAGAGAAAGAGAGAGAGCTCTTCCATCCATTGGTTCATTCCCCAAATGGTTTCAATAACTAGGGCTGGACCAGGTCAAAGAACATTGTCACCCACAGGGGCGGCAGGGGTCTAAACTCTTGACCCATCATCCACAGCCTTCTCAGGCACATTAGCGGGAAGCTGTACTGTGTATTTTCTGAAACGTGGTTTTGATTTTTCAGTGCAAACTTGTAATTTTAAAGATAGATATGATGTGTTGAAAACGATGTGTAAACCATGATTTATAGCATGACTTTTAGAGAGAAACCAACTGATCATAATTTATAATTGTAAATCTTGACATATTTTATGTTCATGAAACCTATTGATTTTGGCAGAATGTGTGAATCTCATACTTGGGAGGGACAGTGAGTTGCTTGCCTTATGTCACAGGACTATGTACTCCCTGAGGTCAGTCCTGGACCAGAAGTGGAGCAGCCAGTGTGTTCTAACTGTGTAGGATACTAGGAAATTTCCTTTAGCTGGTGAGTTTGGGTTTTTTTTGTCTATGAAAATAGTCATGGCAATACAGCAGAAACCAACCTCAAAAGGGCTTTTCTGACAATAAACCAGAAAGCAGCTATTCAGTGATGAACACACAGACAATGCTTAGCAAGTACTAGTTTATTTTTTTTCCTGTAAAGATATGAAAACCTTTAATGAGGAAAGTTAGACATACTAGAGCTTGACAGTATAACACACTTTAATCATTGCTTGTAGGAGTAAGCTCTGATGCTCAGAAAATCAAAGAAACATAATTGGTAGTTTTGGTACTCGGTAGAAAATGATTTCATAGCCACAATCTTAACTGAAGCAGCTATTGCTAAATAATGTAGAATTCAAACCAGCGAAGAAAGAGCGGTGTCAAAGAGTTTAAAGTGAACTTCCTGTCTGCTAACATTCCTTATTGATTCTTTCCTCTAAACATTTTCTAAAATGGCATGAAAGGAGAGGAAAGGTTAAATCCGCAATGAAAACAGAGAGGGAGACAATAGACAAAAGGAAAACAGTGGACAGGAGATCTTAACACATTTGGGGGAGAGAGAACTGAGAGAAGCAACTAAAAATACAGAAGATAAAAAACAGCTGCCACTCACAGGCCACACAGGAAGAGGGTGAACAGGAAGCATCTCCCAAGAAATCCCTGGATCAGGACACCAGGCATTGGTGAGAGGTTGGGTCGGGGTTTGCAAACACAGCTGGAAGCTCTTAGGGTCCTGCCTGCCTTCGAGAGTGGTGGAACTGTCTTTACCTCTGTCTTCCCTCCCTGAAGTAGAAAGAGATGGGTTTATTCTCTGGAGACATGGAACTCAAAAGCTACTCAGGGCAAATAGAGAACTTTAAAAACAGGAATAAAATGAGAGTTGGCAGATGGACTTGGAAGCCCCTGTCCCTCTACCTCCTCTTTAGGACCCAGGAGCCAGGCAGGAAAGGGGAGGAATGACGTATTCATGGGAATGCCTTCAGTTACTGACATTGTGGGTCTCTCAGGGGAACAATCCCAACTCAGGCTAATTATCCTTCAGAGAAGTTCATTAATTCACAAGCTTTGCTGATGCACACCGAACTCTTAGTCGGCTTCTTCAACTGCCTTAAATTAACAAGAATGGATAGCCAAGAATTAGACATTTAAGTGAGTGAAACAGCCCCATTCCTAATGCCTTTGATTATCAGTATTATCAGGATCTCCTCTCCCTCCCCTAGCTTGCAGCTTCTCTGTCCCCACTTTGATAACTGTAAGTCAACTCCTTACTAAAGATTAACTCACTAAATTAAGGGAGTGGTGCATGGGAGTCCACAAGACTTTACGTTCCAAGACTCAGAATTCAATGATCACCTCTACAGCAAACATTCTAACATTACACTACATTTTGAGATGCATTACAGGAACCCCAGGCCCTGATCCAACAGCATAGTCTCCTTCTATCCATTGACAGATGGTTGGGAGCCCACTCTGCCATCTCAGCATTCTCAAAGGAACATCTGCCAGCGTCCTATCACTGCCCAAAGGAAGCCATGAGCTCTGTGGAACAACCAGAGTCCTGTACTGGAGCTGATCATGCACTGCTCAAGCCTGACTTCAGTCTATAAGATTCACTGCCATTAATCTCTCTGGGCATGTGTATTGAGCAACAGCTGTCTAACTCCTCGCTCTGCACATTGCTAAATAAACACCCATTTTCTACCACTACCCCTATCTCAGGGATTGGCTTGCTATGCATTGGGTAAGGAAAATAAACACCCATTTTCTACCACTACCCCATCTCAGGGATTGGCTTGCTATGCATTGGGTAAGGAAACCTAGGATTTATGTAGAGTTGTACAACAAGAAGTGTCCAGTATAAAATACTCTGAACCAGAAAACATGGCAGAGGGGGAAATGAAATGGAGGAAGTGGAGATAGAACAGACTGTAGAAGAAAAATTCTATAAACAAGGTATCTGACAGCCTCAGAGATGTAAGACATGATACAGTATCATGGAACCAGAATGAGAAGACAAAAAGAAAGAAATATTAACTAGTTCAAAGAATAACTAGAAATTAAGATAACAAAAGTTTCAATTGGTAAAATTTAGAGAATTACATAGGCATTAGAAGAAAATATTGGAAGAAAATAATAGAAGAATGAAAGAAAATAAGGGAAATAATGAACATGCAATATCTGGCTAAAAAGGTCAAAGGAAGTGAGAAAAGAGAAAACAGAGATTAGCGAACTGTTGAAAAAAACATATAAGAAGGTCTCCCAGAACTTAACGAGATACATGTGTTCTCATAATGAAATGTCACTGAAAACCCTGCAGCATAAATTTGAAAAGAATCACAGTAAAGTAAATGATTTTAAATTTCAGCACATTTGGGCAAAGAATATATATTGAAAACTTCCAAAAAGAAAAAAATAGGTGGTATGCAAAAGATTAGGTATTAGAATGGCATTAGACTCTTTGAAAACTACATGACAGTGAGGCAATGCTTTGAAATTCTGAGAGGCATAATATCCAACTCAGACATTTTTTACCCAGGCAAACTATCAATCAAGTACAAATGTAGAATAAAGGCATTTTCATACAATTAAAGGTCACATTAAATTCACTTCTTCTGCTCCCTTTCTCCAAGTATTGCTGAAATTCATGATTTTTCAACAAGAATAAAATTTAAAAAGAAGAAAAAAGAAAAAGTGCACAAGACATAACTCCAGGAAACAGGATATTCAATTCAGAAAAGCTAAAGGAGTGACAGAATGACAGCTTTGCAGGCAGGAAATGTGATTTATGTTCTATATGATGGATTATTGACTTTATAAAACGTCCCTTAAGGATATTGAGTATATGGGAATGAAAAGCAAATGAAATTAAAAAGGTTTTTTTTATGATGTTAACAGAAGAAAAGAATAATAAATGTTTCACAGAGAAACTTATTTATATATATTCTTTGTACTTATATGGTGACAATGTGAATTGAGTCATTATTTGGCTCTATGTCTTTTATGATTTATAGCCCCATTCATTCACTCAAAACAATTACTGAACATTTACTATAAAATAAAAGTACTAAGAAGTATCTTTCTTGTAGGTACCAAATCAAGAAGAGGGAACACATATTTGAAAAAGAGTGGGTCGCTGCCTTCCTGCCTCTAGGGAGCTCAAAGTCTAAAGAAGAGAGTGACATGTGAACAACAGTAAAAACAAAAATCTAGTCAACTCCATAGGGGCCGGCCCAGCTGCTGCTCTCACTACAGAAGAACCCTTTAACTGACGCTTGCACTGGGGACCTGAGACTTCAGACCATTATTCTGAATCTTCACATTTTCCCAAAACAGGAAAAAAAAAACCAGAATTTCCTTCAGAAGTCAAAATAAAACTAGTGTTAATAGCTTTCCAACCTCATAGGAAGATGGTTGATTGAAAATGTTTCTGAGGATGTCTACTAGTTAGATGGGCTGGTCAGTGATCAGTGTGGTTGCAGGGTGGTTAAAATGCGGAGCTCAGTTACTCCAAATTTTAAAGAACCCTGAGAAAGGAAATGGCTCTTGGAATGGTCTGGAAGGAATCATTAAAAACACTAATCCTGCGTTAGGACAAAAATTCTCTCTGTAATATAACTCATTGGTTCATAGTTTGAACTTTCTGCACTCCATGGTAAAGTTCATGTGCTGTACATGTATACAGGGCCATGGAAGGGTTGGCAGGAAAGCAGAAGACAAAACGAGCCATTGACACAAGTCTGTGCAAGAATGCACCCTCATTCACTATCAGGGGTCAGGAGATAATGTTAAGCCAAGGGTCCTGAAACCCCATTATAATGAGTGTAGAAAGATTTTTCAAGAATTCATAAAGCCTCACAAACGAATAATTCATGTGAGTGTAGATGTCAGACACACGGTTTTGGAAATTAAAAGCAGGCAATAGTCAGTGGTCAGTGACAGTAGATCTGATGGCTACTGCTAAGGCAAGCCTAAGAAGACCCCCCTCCCTGACCTGCTCTATGTGGAAGTAAGGCAAGGAAGCGAGGAGAATAGTTATGTTGGAGGAAAGCCGCTTTCAGAAGGCAGAAGTCCCCAGTTCCTCACTTCCACAGTGTGCAGAGGTAGAGTCCAGCGTAAGGAGACCGGGATGGACCAAGGGGGGTCCAGTAGAAGCTCATTTCCTGCTTTTCGATAGTAGCAGCTCAGTTTCTGCACCAATTTCCTTATCAATGGTAGCCAAGCTAGTATCTTTTAGGCACAAGATAGATGATCCCCTCTTCAGGTTAATTTGACCAACCGAAGAGGAAACAAAAGTGACATGAGATGACAGTGAAGTCACCAAGCTCAACCTGGGAACACACAGCTTTAGATCGGCTTCTTAGTGTTCTTCTCTTAAATGTGAACTGTACGTGTACATGTGAATACGTGTTACATGAGAACAGGCGGACATATCCATGAACAGGGCAGAGGCAAATCTCCCACTGACATAGATGTGGAGGAGGAAAGGAAATGTTCAGAAGAAAACGGCCTTGTAAATAGAGGAATAGGGGAGGAATTCATTCTGTTCTCCCTGCAGTAGGAGATAAAATCAGTTGGGAAGAAGAGGGAGGTAATAGTGCTGGCATGGGTGCTCAGACCCCTAAACTCAGACTTCTTGGATTTTGAAGCTACTTCAACCTGAGCGCCTTTTGTGATTTTACTGCTGTCAAAGTGGATGTGAGAAGGAGCCGTGTAGGCCAGTACCTGGCTGGGATATTTCAGGAGGGGTGTGGCAGAAGATCAAGCAGGCAAGCAAGCTAGAGCAACCTTTGAGAGACGGGTGGGTTTAGAGCCAGAGTAAGAGAATGATTCAAGAGACAGAAAGGAAAGACAAGAGTGGCTGGGAGACTGATAGAAAAATGAGGGTTCAAGGATTGGAAAAACACAATCAGTAGAAGGACTCTGATAGGCTGCGCTATTCAGAGGGGGAAATGGCGGCTCAAACTTCCTGAGTGATGACAGGACATTTTCTTGTCTCCTGTATTAGCAAGAGTTAAGGCCCATTTCAAATTCCTTTTCTTACATTAACTTTCCCTCATGTCTCCAATCAAAATTGCTTTTTCTCCCTCTAATTTCTTTGAGGAAAATCCCTGAAAACTGTGAATGTCACCTGATGTACAATGTATTATTTTCCTACGATTGCCTCAAGAAGTGATAACCAACTTGATGATTTAAAACAGCAGGAATGTATTATCTCACAATTTGGAAGCCAGATGTCACACTCAAGGTGACTGGGAGGGCCACATTCTCACTGGAGAGTTTTGGGAGAATCCTTCCTTGTATTTTCCAACTCCTGGTGGGTCCTGACATTTCTTGGGTGGGGCAGTATAGTTCCAGTCTGCATCTCTGCCTTAATGTGTTTGTATTATGGGAATTAACTCATAACAGTATGGAGGCTGGGCTGCCCCAAGATCTGCTGTCAGCAAGAAGGAGAAGCAGACGTAATTCAGTCTGAGTCCAGAGTCCTGCAGGGCTCTTGCATCCTACTGGCTGCAGCCAAGGAAACTGGAAATGAAAGCTTGTTTCTTTGGAGGCACCTGTCCAGTTGAGGCAACATCAAAGACCTTTCTTCTTGACCTTTGAAAAGACATTTCTGTTTTGTGACATATTTTTCCAGATTTTTTAAAGATCAATTTATTTATTTGAAAGGCAGAGTCACACACACACACACACACACACACACAGAGAGAGAGAGAGAGAGAGAGAGAGAGAGAGAGAAGAATTAGATCTTCCTTTCCATTGGTGCACTCCCCAAATGGCTGCAATGCCAGGGTTGCATCAGTCCAAAGCCAGGAGCCTGGAACTCCATCAGGGTCTCCCACAAAGGTAGAAGGAGTCTAGGTAATGAGCTGTCTTCCACTGCTTTCCCAGGTGCATTAGCAGGGAGCTGGATCAGAAGCAGCTGGGCTGCAAACAAGCACTTCAATATGGAATGTGAGTATAAAAGACAAGGCTGTACCACAACACCAGCCACCAGATTTTTGAAACAGATAATAAAACAGCCTGTGGTGGGCTGCCTGTCAGGTGTGGGCTTGGTTGCTCTGTGTGTTAAGTCACCCACCACCAGCCCAGGGTGAGGCTGTCCACTACTCTTTTCCTTTAAGAGGATTAATAGCTATCTCCTTCAGAGGGCCAGGAAACCATTACAGGTTATATGAGAACAATAAGAGGGCCATGCTTCTGAGAAAAAAAAAGAATCACTAAGAGCAGGAGAAGATGCATGTTCCAGCTCAAACAGTGACTTTGTCCTCTGCCACCTTTTTATTCAGTTGGGCTCTCAGCAGATAGGATGGTGCCTGCTCACGGACGACGGCAGATGTCTGCTCAGTTTGTCAAATGCTAATATCTTCTAGAAACACCCTCACCAATACATGGAAATAGTATTTTAGCAGCCACCTGGGCATCCCATAGTCCAGTGGACACAAAAGTAACCATTGCAATACCCTTGAAACAGCTACCCCTGAGGCCACATCACACTGTAATACAATGATTGAAAGTAGGAAATTATCCTTTATACAATTTATTTTTTTGTTTTTATTTTATTTGACAGAGTTATAGACAGTGAGAGAGAGAGAGACAGAGAGAAAGGTCTTCCTTCCGTTGGTTCACTCCCCAAATGGTCACTACAGCCAGGAGCCAGGTGCTTCTTCCTGGTATTCCATGCGGGTGCAGGGCCCAAGCACTTGGGCCATCCTCCACTGCCCTCCCGGGCCAAAGCAGAGATCTGGACTGGAAGAGGAGCAATCGGGACTAGAACCCAGTGCCCATATGGGATGCCGGTGCCGCAGGAGGATTAACCAAGTGAGCCACGGCGCCGGCCCTATACAATTTATTAAATAACCTGAAGATCTTTTTCAAGTTTCACTTCTTAGGGACCCTTCTCAGCAATACCTGACAGAGGACTGTTCTCACAGCACTCTCACACAAACGACACTGTTCTCTCTGAATGTGACCAGGCATTTTGCCAAGAGCTCCATTTAATGTTTCCTTTTGGGAGCTGGTGTTGTGGCTGCCACCCACAATGCTGGCATCCCATATGGGTTTAGTTCAAACCCTGGCTGCTCCGCTTCCAATCCAGTTTCCTGCAAATGCACCTGGAAAAGAAGCAGAGGATGGCCCAAATACTTGGGTACTTGAAACCCACATGGGAGACCTGGATGAAGCTCCTAGCTCCTGGCATTGCTCTGGCTATTTGGGGAGTGATCCAGTAGAGATCTCTCTCTCTCTCTCTCTCTCTCTCTCTCTCTCTGTAACTCTGCATTTCAAATAAATAAATAATTTTTTTAAATGTTATTTTTGTAAATAATGGGCAGACACACACAGTAATGTGTCTCTCACATAATCTCTATTTTGAGAAACCTAAGTGTAAATACCAGACTTGGGGCAGATGCTTCACATAATGGTTAAGTGTCTGTTTGCAATGCTTGCATTCTGTATCAGAGTGCCTGGGTTTGAGTCATGGCTCCACTTCTATTCCAGCTTTTTGTAAATGCATAACCTGGAAGGCAGCAGATGACGGCTCAAGTAGTTGGGTCCCTGCTATCCAGGCTGGAGACTTAGACTGATTTCCTGGCTTCTGGGTCAGCCTGGCACAGCCCCAGCTGTTTCAGGCATTAGGGGAGTAAATCAGCGGATGATAGATCTATGTCTGTCCATTTCTCTGCCTTTCAGAAAAAAAAAAAGAACACTAATATCATTGTTTGGCAAATATGTTAACTATATATGCAATCTGTATGGAGAAAATTAGCAAATCTTGGCATATCAGGCTTGACATTCTCAAGTTATCAATTAGTAAGAGACTCGACAATACTATTTATAAAAATAGCATCATATGATTAATATACCATTTTAATTGACTGAAATGTAGCAAAAAGCTCTTTTAGTTCTTGTCACAGTTCATTTGCAAAAAACATCGCAGGTTACTAGAGATATGACAACTCACAAAATTGTTAGTATCTGCAAAATTGATGATACTTTTGTATATTTTAGCAATGAGAAGAATGCTGGAATATTTTAATAGGATTTTCTTAGTAGTATGCCTTGAAATTAAAAAAAAATTTACTAACATGACAAAAACTATTCCTAATCATTGTTTTTATAGTTCAAACAGTATTTTGTGAATGAAAGTTTGAAATCTCAATACAATATGGGCAAAGTTCTAAAGTTCTACTATCAGGACTGGTTGCATAATTTATAGGTCCCAGTACAAAATAAAAATGCAAGCTCATTGTCAAGCCATTATTAAGAATTTCTAGACAAGAATGGCAGAGCATTCAACCAACTGTGGGGTTCTTCCAGAAGTAGGAACCTGTACAAGTGCATAGGTTGCATATCTATGAGGTTGCAATGAAGACTGCACAAAGTATATACCTACAGTCCTGCCTGCTGGAGAAAGCCACTCCAAAAAGGTAGATGGTTCCTTTGAAATTTTTTTTCTAAAGTCTTTCTGAACCTCCTTTACTTGTTTTAAGCTTCATATCTGATCACTCCCCCTAATGCTCCAGATAAAAGTAAAAAGATTAGAACCACCTCAATTTCTCCCTAACAACCTTGCAAAATTACTTGCACCCACACCAATTATCCTTAGCCTCTTCTTGCTACCTGAGATCAGTCCCCTTTCCCCTGAAATGTGGATTCTAGCCCACTTATTCTTCGCAATAATTTATCAAATCTATCTTTATTTTGAACATTCAGCCTCTCTTTTTTAATGCAATCTTTCTCATGCCTTACATGTAAGTTCAAATCCTTTGCATCAGACAAACACATGCAAATAAAACTCCCTAAAGGCCACACCTTAAGTACAACTGGAGGCTCCTCTCACATCATTCCTTGATAACTAAGCCTGTAAATTCTCTATGCTTGCAATCTCATTTCCTCACCTCAATTCCAGCCTGGCGTATGCCCCCTCACTCTGGAGATGCAGAGTTCCCGACAATCACCAGTTTCTTCCATGGGTTCCCTGTTGAATTCATGAGACAGTACTTCCTCTTTACTGCACAAAAGAAACTCTGGAACACTGGAGCTGGTTAACCAGACTTCATTCCTCCTTACCATCCCTCTTTTCTATGGCTTTAGAAACTGGAGAGTCTCGTGTTTTTCCTTCATATCCCTGTGATATGGCGTAACTAAGCAGTTAGTTAAATTTAGGTGATCTAAAATTTTTTTTATCTTTTTTAAAAGATTTATTTATTTATTTGAAAGGGAGTGATACAGAGAGGCAGAGGCAGAGACAGAGAGAAGTCTTCCATCCACTAGTTCACTCCCTAATAGGCTGCAATGGCCGGAACTCAGCCAATCTAAAGCCAGGAGCTTCTTCCAGGTCTCCCACTGGGCCATCTTCTACTGCTTTTCTAAGCCATAGCAGAGAGCTGGATTGGAAGTGGAGCGGTCGGGTCTTGAACTGGTGCCCATATGGGATGCTGTCACTGCAGCTGGTGGCTTTACCCACTATACCATAGCACAGGCCTCTCTTGTATCTTTGCAATGTACCTCTATCTCTTCAATTGTTGATGTGATATGCTTACCTTCCTGGGATGCACCTGTAGATTACGGGACCAGGGTGCATACCAGACCCCATCCTCACTGCATACTTGGTTGGGATATCACTACCTTCCTTACTAAAAAAGTAGTGGGAGTTGGGAGAATACTGTTATTCCACTGTGGACTGGTCTTTGATGGGTCTCTCTCATGCTTGCTTAGAGGTATCATTTTCATTTGCTCCTCTTTCCTGTTCATGGCACCTCTTTTGACCACTCATATTGGGTATTTTGCAGTGTGGGACAGTCCACACTCCCATTTGTTTATCCCATCACTGTTAAATTCTGTTCCTATTCGTGCATGATACTAATCTCCACTTAGTGTTTTTTTTTCTAGACAGGCAGAATTACAGAGTGAGAGAGAAAGGTCTTCCTTTTCTGTTGGTTTACCTCCCAAATGGCCACTACGGCTGGTGCGCTGCACCGATCTGAAGTCAGGAGCCAGGTGCTTCCTCCAGGTCTCCCATGTGGGTGCATGGCCCACACTTGGGTCATCCTCCATTGCCTTCCTAGGCCACAGTAGAGAGCTGGACTGGAAGAGGAGCAACCGGGACAGAATCCGGGGTGCTGGTGCCGCAGGCAGAGGATTAGCCAAGTGAGCCGGGGTGCCGGCCCACTTAGTGTTTTTACCTCTGCACGAGACAAGAATCTGGATTGGAAATTTATATATCCATGGCCACATCACCTCTAGATGCTTCTTTTCCATCTCTCTATCAGGTTTATCTTTCTGTACCTGACCCACTATCCAGTGGACAACCGCAAGACTTGGCTCTAGGCCTTTCTCTCACTCTGTATTTTCTCTCGATAGGAGCTCATATCATCTCTGATTGCCACACATACAGCTGTGAATTCCAGATTTATACATCTGGCCTATGCTTCTCCTTTGTACTATAGGCTGATAGACTTAACACATGCTTGACATCTCCCATTGGATCCCTTTAACATCCCTTAAAACTATTGTGTCTCTGACTGAAGTGATTTTTCCTTCTGCCTACCCACTCTTAAATTTGCTTTGTTTCATTTGTTTTCTTCTCATGTCAAAGCTGTCAGCCTATCCTAGAAGACAAAACAATGCTTTCTAAATATTGCTTAAGTCTCTTAATTTGCTTCCATCTCCATTAAAGTCTTTGTAGCCCAGTGGTTTCCCCTTCATGGTCTGCTTTTCTACCCATACAACCCATATCACACTGTCAGTTCCTCTTCACTTGCATTGTTATTTTTCCTCTGTTTGAAATGGCTTTGCCTCTCTTCTTTGCTAGCTAACTCCTACTGGCCCTTCAGATCTCTGCTGAAGTGGCACTTCTTATGGAGAAACCTTGTGTCATTCAAGGTTTGTGTTTAAAAACAATGGAAGTTTTTCCTGACAAACTATATCTATATATGTATCTATATCCATATGTAGATATAGATATAAAAGAATGATTTGAGAAGATACTTGTAACTCACAGATGGAATGATTGTGTAGACTGCAGAACTAAGCACTGATATCCAAGATGAACATGCTCACTGATTTCAGGAACTGGTCTGCATAGTGACTAAGCACCACATGGTAGAGTTTGTCTTGGTGCCACTTCTGTGTTCTTATAGCAGGGATAAGGAATGTCCAGCCCATGGGCCATAAAAGACCCTTAAAATCATTTTGTGTGGCCCTGCCAAGGCAACTTAGGTGGGAATCCAAATACAATAAATCTGTATAGCAGGCTAATTTTTAAGCTGTTAATTTTGTATGGCTTGTGAATAAAGCTATACATAGCCAATGGCTCTTGGCAGAGAAAAATTCCCCTCCCTTGCTACAGCATGGATAGAGAGTCCATAGAATTACAGCCACAAGGCAGCTACATATGTCTATAGTTGGAGGCGTTTTCTGATTCCCAACAAGGCTTATCATATAGGAAATGCTCTAACATTTGAAGATGTGTTGGATAGCAAAAAAAAAAAAAAAAAAAAGTAAAAGCCTCCACCACAGATGATTTCTCTAATCTCTTTGATAAATTCAATTCTGTTACTGACTCTCATTCATTGTGTACTTTCGCTTAACAGCACTTATAGGGAGTAGGGACTGGCAATGTTAAGCCTCCACCTGGGTGCTGCATCCCATATGGGTGCCGGTTCATGTCCCAGCTGCTCCTTTTCCAATCCAGCTCTCTGCTTATGGTCTGAGGAAGCAGTGGAAGCTGGCCCGAGTGCTTGGGCCCCTGCCTTGTGGGAGACCTGGAAGAAGCTCCTGGCTCCAGGCTTTGGATCAGCTTAGCTCTGGCCATTGCAGCCATTTGGGGAGTGAACCAGTGGATGGAAGGCCTCTCTCTGTGTGTCTCTTCCTCTCTCTGTTTGTAACTCTGCCTCTCAAATAAATAAAGCTTTAATAGTATCTGTAACAGTTGAAATTTTACATGCAGTCATGATTTGCAATGTACTATCTTTTTCTTTAAGTCCAGTGTGATTCCCTACAGGAAGGGACCGTGCCTGTTTTTGCTCAACTGCATATTCCCAGTACTTAATATAACCATAGGTTTTCAGAAAAATATTTCTTGAAATGACAGTATTGGACCTATTAAAATTTGTTTCTGCCAAAATAGATTAAATCAGCACAGCTTTGCCCATATGGTGGATATATGTTCCAGGCTTCTCCTCCCCTTTCAAGCCCAGATGGGGAAAACTCCCTACCGCTGTCTTATTGTGAAAGAACAGAAGTTATTTATTTTGTAGGCACTCCTTCACAGGGACAGCCATTTGGATGGATTTTAAAATGCCTTTCACTCTGAGCCAGGACATACAATGGTTTCTTTAATCCCTAAAGTAAATATGGTAGTAACCCAAGCATTAAGAGATCTTTACAGAACTACATTGTGTGCCTCGCACATTCCTCTCTCATTCTGAGCACAAGAGCATTTTTGGCTTCTTTAATTCTCCCTGAGGGTGTATCTGCTACCCTCCCTCTCAATCTGTCAGAGGTAGCAGCACATGGAAGAGGAAGTCTCAGCCAAGCTTCTTGGTGAAGTCTATCCCAGAACAGAAAGCATTCCTATCAAGAACATTTCAGTTGTTGCTATAATTTTTTTAAATGTATTTTATTTATTTTAAAGGCAGAGTTACAGAGAGCAAGAGGCAGGCAGAGAGAGAGAGAGAGAGAGAGAGAGAGAGAGAGAGAGTTATCTTTCTGCTGGTTCACTCCCTAAATGACTGCAACAGCCTGGGCTGGTCCACGCCAAAGCCAGGAGTTATGAACTCCATCTGGATCTCCCGTGTGGGTCATCTTCTGCTGATTTCTCAGGCATTAGCAAGGAGCTGGATTGGAAGTGGAGCAGCCCAGATTTGAACCCTTCCTTATATGCATCACAAGCTATAGCTAAATCTACTGTCCCACAGTGTTGCCCTCTGTTACTTTTTTAATGGCCACATAGTGTCTGGACTCCAGATGCTATTTCTAAATTTACATTTAGGTGTAAATGTAAATAATCCTAGAGAGAGAAATTTCCTATAGGGTTAAAAATCTTGGAGACATTAGTTTTGTGAAAATATGTCTATGGGAATACACAGTGTATTATCTTGCTATGGCTAATAACAAAGTGTCACAAACTAAGTGATCTACTTGACAGAAATGTGTGGTCTCACAGCTTCAGAGGACAGAAGTTGGAGATGGAGGTGTCCATGGGGTTGGCACCTTCCTAAGGCTGTGCCACCGCTTAGCATCTGGTGGCCTCAGGCATTCTAGGCTTATAAATGGTCTTCTTTCTGTATTTTAGCATCTTTACTTCATAAATATCTGTCTCTGTGTCCAAATGCCTCCTTTTAGTATAAGTCATACATGAGTAGGAAATGAACACATCACCTTGTTTTAATTCGATTCCTCCTATAAAGACCCTATCTGCACATACAACTACATTTTGAGGTATGGGAAGTTAGGGCTCCAGCAGAATCCACCTGTAACATCCTCCAATCAGGGAAACCCCACAAGCAGACAATCTGAAATACAGGCTGCAAGGCAGGATGATTCCTGAAAGCAAAGTCACTGACCCATGTCTGACAGAGTAAGAGCAGTCCAGATGGGATATGGTCAGTCACAGCCCAAACAAAGCAAGCGTTATCTTCTGAGACAGGGCCAGGCTTTGGGCTTCTCAGTGTGCTTGTGCCCTCAGAAAGCATCACCAAAATGGTGGCAATTTTTGGAAACAAGTGAAATATCATTGATCTAATCTTGTAAAATTTTCAAGATCAAATGAATCATTATTTAAGGAAAGAAACTCTATGGAAGTGATTAAATAAAATCATATGTAATTTAGCTATTTCCTTACAGAGAAGATTTTTAAAAAATGGAATTGAATATCACGTTCATCATAGGGAGTGCACATGAAATTTTCCTCTCTGGTTGAAATCATACACATTGTACATTGTTAATGCTTCAGGTACTTTTGCTATTTTGGCCTTGTCAAGGTTGAAATTTTATATTTGCTCAGGCAATTCTGGGATTAATGCTCATTTGCACACTAGAATGTTAACTTCCTATGGGAAATGACTACATTGAAATTTTATTTATAATTTATTTGAAAATCAGGAGAGAAAAAGAGTACTCATCCACTGGCTTACTATCCAAATTCTCCTGGGAAATCAGTCTGCGTCTCTGATGTGGGTGGTAGTAACCCAACTAGTTGAGCTATCACCTGTTGCTTGCAGGTTATGCATTACCAGAAAGCTGGAAATGGGAGCGGAGCTGGGACTTGAGTCCAGGCACTCTGATATGGGCTACAGGCTTCTTAAGTGGCAACAGAACTTCTGCACCAGAAGCCTGCCCCAAAGTGCTCATTTTTGTTGATATTTTGTTATATTTTTAAACTCTCAAAAATGGCCACAAGTTTTGGCATGGTATGTGGTTTCACTAAATATTTTGAATGAATGAAGTGGCATTTGAATGAGTTCATTTATTATTCAGTCAAGTGTTACACTATTCATTCATTTGATCATTCATAACTAATACTATTTATTATTCTCTAAGTACAGCTTAAGAGATGCTAAAGATGATACAATAATCAAAGAGAAGTAATACTGGCTTTCAAAGAGCTTGGAATTATAGGTGAATGAAAATATAAAATAATAAAATGATACAAATGCATTGTGTAATGGTAAAGTATAAGAACAATGAGAGTGCAGAGAGAGTGCTAGGCAGAGGGGAGACATAGAGAAGATGGGAGACTGTTAGGGTCCAAGAAAAGAGAAACAATTTATAAAGGAAGCAACACTTGAGATAGACCTTAATAGACTGATGATTTTTGGCAATAAAGTTGAAAGTAGGGACAGGCATAAGATTTCTCTTAAGATTCTGGTAAAGAAGTGGGTGCTGTGGCACAGAGCTGCCACTTGGAACACCCACATCCCATACTGGGATGTTGATTCCAGTCCTGGTGACTCCACTTCCAATTCAGCTCCCTTCTGATACACTTGGGAAGGCTGGAGATGATGGCCCAAGTACTTGGATCCCTGCCACCCATGTCAGAGACCTGAATAAAGTTCCCGGGTCCCAGTCCCTGCTGTTGTAGGCATTTGGAAAGTGACTCACCTATGGAAGATTGAGCTTTCTCTCTGCCTCTCCCTCTGTCACTCTGTCTTTCAAAGTAAGTAGATCTTACAAGAAAAAAGATTCTATTTAAGACATTTGCATCTCACATCAGTGTGCCTTGGTTCAATTCCTAGCTCCAGCTTCTAATTCTAGATTCCTGCTAAGGGGAGGCAGCAGATGATGGCTGAAGTTCCTTGCATCTCCTTGGAAGATTTGGGTTGAGTTCCTGACTCACAGCTTCTGTCATAGCCCAACCCTGGCTTTTGTGGACATTTAAAGATTAGACCAGTGGATGGGGTCTCTCATTGGTTTTCTCTCTCTCTCTCTCTCTCTTGTCCTTCTGTTTCTAAGATTAAAAAAAAAAAGAAAGTAAAGAGAAAACAGTGACATAAAAGACTAAAATTGATGCTTTTATAATAGCAAGTAGTTACATTGGCAGAAAAACAAAGCAAATAGGAAATTGTTGACAATAAAAATAAAAATCAGAATAGGATCTTTATTTGCCAGATGAAAGAATTTGGATAACTTTCATGATGGGGAGAGAGTAAAGGATTTTCAACATGACATAATTAACGTGTTTGCTTGGGAAGATCACTGGGTGGCAGTGGGTTGTGTGTGTTTGCATGGGAGTGAAAAGGGGAAGCTCGCTTGGGAAGTTGTTGTGCTGTTCAGAACAACCGCAGTAGCTGGGGGTACATTCAGGTACACAGGATCCCCACAGTTTGGGTACTATAAGAAAAGTACTACAAAATCCGGTAGTAAACTATGTATTTATTTAAAGTAAAACTTATTAAGAATATGCATTTTTAAAAGCTAATAAATGCCATGAATATAGAAAATCCAGAAAAATATGTTACTTTTATTAACAACATGACCCACATTCATAACATTGTATTTTCTTTTTTTAGCTACAGACTCATTAACTGCCTCTTCATATGACATGTCACCTAATTTCCTTACAGAAAATAGAAAAATGAAGTGCTTTTTTTTTCTGTGGTATGATTAAACATAGTTGTATTAGAAAAAGCTTTCACTTAACAATCAACTCAGAAGACTTCTGTGGCCCCATGGGGTGTGGGGATTTCTTCCCACCAGCAAGCAAGCGATTCCTCAGCAGAATCAGCTAGTTCTACCCTAATCCAACTCAGTTCTGATCATGCTCACCGGGAGATAGTGTCAGATCCCATGAATTGGAAGCTCATAAATTGGGGCTGCATGAGCCTTCCTGAGGTTTGCTTAGATGGCCTGAGTGGCTCAAAGAACTCGAAAACACTGATGTCTACCGGCTTATAAAGCATCTAGGTGAAGAGATGCACTGGGCTAGTTAAAAGGAGGAGCTCAGAGCTTCTGTGCCCTCTCCAGGTGCACCACTCTCCAGGAACCCCCATTTTTCAGCTAATTGGAAGCTCTAAATGGCGACTTCATTGCATAGACCAGATTGAAATGTGCACAACTGTGTAGCACATAATTGGAAAAAACGTATGATCTGAGGCCCATAGGCTGAGTGGGGATACTGTAAGCCCTTGTGTTCTGATTCTTCTTTGCCTCTCTGTGCAGCTTTCCTTCCTTCCAGGTATAGAGTAGGGCTGTTTCTTTTGCTCAATTGAGCAAGCACCAGCATCCAACTCATGGTGCTTGTTCAAAGATAAATTCTGCAAAAAAGTAAGAGGTTAGGTAGAGATAACTTAAGGTGAGAAGTGTCTTTGAAACATTTTTGGAAATTAGGGCATCAAAAAGAATTGATACACAAATTTGGGGGACCGGGATAGACACCTGAAGTTAGGGAACATATACATAATCTCATCAGCAGGATTGTATGACTTTCATCAATAATGATCGGCAGATGAGAAGGAGAAAGGTGAGGTTAGTATTTGTGATGTGATATGGGATTCTGTCTCAGTTAGATGGCTAAAGAAGTTAGAACAAGGAGATGTAATAGAAGAACAGGAAGCTATATAGGGCCTGGAAGTCACCAAGGGATGAGAAAACAGATTCAGCAGATGTAATGGAGAAAAAGGAGAGAAGAAAGAATGATACTGTCAGAGCAGCGTTTCTGAGGACTTGAGAACTTGGAGATGGAATAGTTGTGGGGGATGACCAAATAAATTTGTGGTGGAAATGGAGGCAAATAGAAATTTACTGAAGTGGAAACAAAATTTTGACACCAAGTTCCCAAAGTTGTCATCAACATATTTTGGAGGTAGAAAAGTTGGGGATATTTCTAACTCCACCATTTGGGGGAAGTCTGATTGAGCATGTCCCAAATTGTACAATCCCATCAAGAATGCATGTACCAATGCCATCTCACTGGTCCAAGTGATCAATTTCAGTTCACAGTTGATCACACTGATAGGTCTAAGAGTCAAAGGGATCACACAAACAAGACTAGTGTCTGCGAATACTGATAGAATCAAAAAGGGAGAGAATGATCCAACATGGGAAGTGGGATACACAGCAGACTAGTAGAATGGCAGATGTCCTAAACAGCACTCTGGCCTTAGAATCAGCCCTTGAGGCACTCATATCTGGCTAAAGAGCCCATGAGAGTATTTTAGGCATGGAAAGCCAAGACACTCTGGCCAAAAAAAATAAAAAAAAAAATAAGAGGACCTAAATGAAAGGTCTCTGCGAGTAAGATCCCAGTGGAAAGAATGGGTCATCAAAGAAGGAGGTATCTGAAGGGAGGAGAGAACTTCCACTTTCACCATGACCTTGTCTAAATAAGATCGAAGTCAGGAAACTCAAGAGGCTTCCATAGCCTTGGCAACTCATGATTAGAACCTAGGGAGATTTCTGACACCATAAACAAGAGTGTCAAATTGTTAAGTCAACAACAGGAGTCACTGTGTGCTTACTCCTTATGTGGGATCTCTGTCCTTAATGTGTTGTCCAATGTGAATTAATGCTAAAACTAGTACTCAAACAGTATTTTACACTTTATGTTCTGTGTGGGTGCAAACTGATGAGATCTTTACTTAATATATACTAAATCGATCTACTGTATATAAAGATAATTGAAAATGAATCTTGATGTGAATGGAATGGGAGAGGGAGCGGGAGATGGGAGGGGTGTGGGTGGGAGGGAAGTTGGGGGGGAAAGTCATTGTAATCCATAAACTGTACTTTAGAAAACTATATTTACTAAATAAAAGTTTAAAAAAAAAGTTGGGGATAAGGACAAAGTGTTGGGAGACAATTATGAGCAAGGTACTTTCTATCAGGCTCCTGCCTACTTTTCACTTATGAAAAGATGTTTTATAAGTTATATATTTTATGGTCCTATTGTCAAAGCATATACGATTATTCCATTAATGACAAGAAAATATAGCAGGGGAAATTACAACTTCCATGGTGAATCATTTTCATTTTATGAAATGTCAACAATATTTTCCCTAAGATTATCAGCATATGCCTCCTTTAGCCACTGTTTGATGCTGCATGTAATGGATTCCAACTTACCAATGCAATAGCAGACACCATAGAAAAGTCATCTGAATGGTTTTCAGGAAGCACACAGGGTTATAACTCCTGTCTTAGTCCTACATCTTGATGTAATGGAGAGTAAGGCAGATGGGCTATTCTGGCCAGTGAAGATCTTCCTGGGTATTGGAAAGAGGATTTGATTTAGCGTTAGGAAAGCTCAGATTTAAAGAAAACACACTAAGCTAAGTGTAGAAAAGGAAAACAGAGGTCAATAAGTCATAGCAGCCATGCAGCCACGTGTAAATTTATCTGTAATAGTGTTGTTGTTGTAATTTTAGATGTTAACTGCGGAAGTAAAACTCCCACACAGTGGGTCCTGCCTCTTAATTGCATCACTGTTCAGACTCCCACTGAAACACAGGCCATGAGCCACACTCTGTCTCTCAGAAGCCACGGGAGAGTATCAGACTTGAGGGGAGCTCCAACTTTGATGGGGCACAGGGCAGCGGATGCATGAGACTTCCCAGGGCTGGCTGAGGCAGGGCTGTTTCCCAGCGGGCCCAAGGCGGAGATCCTGGCGCAGGAGCATCATCCACGGGGTGGCGGCTGCCAAGTTTCCTTTAGTACTCAGTAGGAAAGCGGCAACAACAGCAGATTTTTTTCATCAGGCCAATTCTGTTGTGAGGTTTTGGGCTTTATTCCTGAAAACTTAGCTTGCAGTCTGGTTCTGCAGCTTCCCTAGTAATTTTGAGATTTTTAAAAATATGCTTTGAATAAACTTCATTTTTGCTTCATCAGTTGGAGCCGTCATCTTAATTGCAGCTAAGAGCCCTGACATATACTGCAGATTAGGGTGGAGATACCATGACTTCCAGACAGCATTTGTCTAAACATTGCTTAAGGGCTCATCTACTGGAGTGTGGGAAGGAGAGCCGGGCTCAAGTGACTGGGATGAGATCAGCAACTCTCCTCGTTTAGAGAATGGGAAGAGGTGATGGTTCTTCAATAAAATGTAGTGGGTGACTATTTATGTACCTTACGAGGGCTACCACGACAATGTGCCACACACTGGCTGGCTTACACAACTGAAATGCATTTTCCCACAGCACTGAGGTCACAAGTCCAGATCAAGGTGTCAGCAAGGTTTGGTTTCTTCTGAAGTCTCTCTCCTCTCACTTGCTGCCTCCTCACCTGCTTGTCCCTCTGTGCAGGAAGCTCCTTGTGTTTCTTCTTTGTATGTCCAATTCCCTCTTCTTATAAGGGCACCATTCAGTTTGAATGAAGCCCACCCAAAGAATATCATTTTAACTCATTACTTCTTTAAAGGCCCTCTCTTCCAATATAGCTACATTTGGAGGTCCTGGGGTTAGGACATGAATACTGGCTCTTTCAGGAAAACAGTTCAGTCCATAACAAAGACCTTGACATTCTATTTGGTTAGTAAGAAAATTGTGACTTTGATGTATCAAAGTGACAGTATTTACCGACTTTGTGGAATTTTTTAATTCACTGATTAATTTTTTTACTTCTCCATTATTTAAACTCAAGTTCTTAACATACCTCTGTGTGAATGTTTATAGTAGATTTATTCTTAATTGCCAAAAAATAAAAAATAAAAAGTAGTCTAGATGCTCTTCAGTGGGTGAATGGATAAACAAATTATGGTGTATCTGTGTAACAGAATATTATTCAGTTAAAAAAAGGACAAATTACTGATACTTAAAACTTAATAGCATTTTGCTAAGCGAAAGAAAACAGTTTGAAAGGCTGCAAATAATGTATGTGTTTGTCTCTGGGCCACACTGCCAGAGCTGTAAATTCATGTTCACACAACAGTAGAGTACATTTTGTCATCCTAGAGACTTTTAGCTTGCTACTCATCCATACTTACATCTATCTATTTGACCCCTGCCATTTCTAACTCTTGGCAATCACTAATCTGTGTTCTATTATGGTAATTTTGTCTTTCTGAGAATACTATGTAAATGGAATCATACAGTATATGACAATTGAGACTGACTTAGTTCATTTAGATATAACATCCCTCAGACACATCCGGGCTATTGTGTGTGCCAACAGCCACTCCTTTTTATTGCTGAGTATTATTCCATGGTACATGGACTATTCTTTGTTTAACTGTTCCCCTAATGAGGGACCCTTTGGTTATTTCTGGTTTTGGGCTATTAGAAATAAACATGCTCTGAACAGCTGGGTATAGATTAATGTGTGGTCATTCTTCCTTTTAATGTTAACCATTGTTCTAAATTTGGGCAGAAGGAGCTCTGGTATCCCATTTTTAAAATTATAGTATGGTTTATATATAGTGAAATTTGTCCTTTTTGGGTGTAGTCCCATGAATTTTGGACAATATACATCATTGTGTACTTACCAACAAAATAAAACACAAAACGGTTCCAACACAGTAAAACTTTCCCTGTTGATATTTTCTTGTCAACCCCCCTCCCCAAATAACCACCAAATGTTTTTCTGTCCCTTTAATTTTGCTACAGTGTCCTTTTCACATGCATGCTCCTATTCATCTTGAGATTGGTCCTAGCTTTTGGAGTAACAAGGTGTCCTACATGGATCTTGTTCTTTTTCTGCCCCAAAGCTAGTGTGGACGTGTATTAAACACCTGTGCACAAAAGGGAAGAAAAAAAAATAAAACATCAACATACGCTCTGGCAGTTGTGCCGAGTAGGATTTTATTTGCCCAGTTTGCTGCCAAAAACAAATCAGTGATTTATTTCAGAAACTCTTGAAATAGGTCTTGAAGTTGGTGCAAGAAAAATTGGACCTACCCTGGTAGCTCTGACTTTTGAAAGCCATTTTGTTTCTTGGGCTTAGATAGCAGTAACAAGTCATTGGTGGTGGTGGGGGGGCATGTATTGATCTTGGTTAATGCCATTGATGCTTTCTAGGTGCCTTTCCATTTCTGTAATTTAATAGAAGAGATCCATACCTATAGCTATACTTCTCTGTCTAAAATATATCAGCCATGTGGAAGCTGATGCTTTAAGAAAAAAGACTTTCCAATTCACTATTTCTAGAAAGAATATAGTTCAGCTGCAACGCTCCAGAGATGGCACTGAACTTCCAAGCTTAGCAAGAAATGTAAACATTGTCGTCTTCTGGCCAAACTTTATACTGCATTTATGTAGAGGTGTGAATCACATCTTGGTCATTTCAGAGCACATTTATTGACTACATCACTTACTGAATCATTACTGTGTGTTGGCCCCTTCGGTGTACTCTGGAGTAGAAGGGAAGGGAAAAGTTTTTCAGAGAGAAAGGAGTTATACAAGGGTATTCAGAAAGTTCCCTCACACTTGAGAACCAGTGAAGTCCCAGCTTCTCTGCTTCCCACCCAGCTCCTGCTAATGCACCTGGCAAAGCAGCAGAAGACAGCTTTGGCACCCATGTGGGAAACCCAGTGGAGATCCAGGCTCCTGACTTTGTCTTGGCCCCAGCCCTGGCTGTTGTAACTGTTTGGGAAGTGAGGCAGCAGATAGAAAACCAATCTCTCTCTCTATCTCTCTCTCTCTCTCTCTCTCTCTCTCTCTCTCTCCCACTCCCCCCTTTCTGTAACTCTTTAAAGTAAAACAAATATTTTTTTTAAAAAATCCCCTCATTTTAGAATCTAATGACATCCTTTATGCTAGTTTATGTTTTTGTACTTGTGGTATATATGGGACATAACTTTGAAAAAAAATACAATTAAGAGATAACTTTAGGGCAAAAATTGAAATCCATGTATCTGAAGAAGTCTTTGAAAAGTTTATGAAAAATGTGTATTATGTATAAACTATTCATGGATTTCAAACTTTTTTATACTAAAGTAAGTGTATTTTTCATTCCAATTGTCCATGAGCTTTTGAAGTACTGTCATATACTCAAAAGTAGGTAAATCACAGGCTAACACAGTGGGAGCTCTTAAGGCTATCTGAATAAAGTGCTATGTGGTGATGCACCTTAAGAAAAACCCACATCAAGTGGCCATATGTTTCTAAAAAAAACATGTTTTTATGAAATGCTAAAAATGTAAGGAGCACCCACTCTGTCTTATTTATTTGAAGAGTTTAAGAAAGTTCTGTGAGACCGGCGCCATGGCTCACTAGGCTAATCCTCTGCCTGCGGTGCAGAGGCACTCTGGGTTCTAGTCATGGTTGGGGCGCCGGATTCTGTCCTGGTTGCTCCTCTTCCACGCCAGCTCTCTGCTGTGGCCTGGGAGTGCAGTGCAGGATGGCTCAAGTGCTTGGGCCCTGCACCCGCATGGGAGATCAGGAGGAAGCACCCAGCTCCTGGCTTCAGATCTGCGTAGCATGCCCCACCGTAGCGGCCATTGCGGGGTGAACCAATGGAAGGACGACCTTTCTCTCTGTCTCTCTCTCTCAGTCTAACTCTGCCTGTCCAAAATAAATAAATAAATAAATAAAAAATAAAGTTCAGTGAATCACTTCAAGCTTCTGTAGTTTTTTGGGGACCTATAAGGAATTAATAAGTTGCCTTAAGAATAGAATTCAGGCCGGCGCCGTGGCTCAACAGGCTAATCCTCCGCCTTGTGGCGCCGGCACACTAGGTTCTAATCCCGGTTGGGGCGCCGGATTCTGTCCCGGTTGCTCCTCTTCCAGTCCAGCTCTCTGCTGTGGCCCCGGAGTGCAGTGGAGGATGGCCCAAGTGCTTGGGCCCTGCACCCCATGGGAGACCAGGAAAAGCACCTGGCACCTGGCTCCTGCCATCGGATGAGTGTGGTGCGCTGGCCGCAGCGCTCCGGCCACAGCGGCCAATGGAGGGTGAACCAACGGCAAAGGAAGACCTTTCTCTCTGTCTCTCTCTCTCGCTGTCCACTCTGCCTGTCAAAAAAAAAAAAAAAAAAAAGAATAGAATTCAGGTTAACAGTGGTTAAGATTAAACAGGGAAACACTGGTGAGAAGTGAAGCAGCCCTGCACCTAGGCAGCCCAGGTGCAAACTTCATGTGCAGTAGGGTAGAGCAGGGTTTAAAGATGGACCATGGGCCAATTGTGTGGCACAGTGGGTTAAGCTACCATGTAATGTTCAAATCCCACACTAGAGTGCTAATTTGAGTCCCTGCTGCTCTGCTTCTGATCCTGCTTCCTGCTAATGAGCCTAGGAAGGCAGTAGAAGATGGCTCAATTACCTGGATCCCTGCCATCTATCTGGCCTGAATTTTGCAGCTAATTGGGGAGTGAACCAGAGGATGGAAGATCTATCTATATATTGGTCTCTCCTTCTCTCGCTGTTGCTTTGCCTTTCAAATAAATAAATAAATTTTAACAACAAAAGTGAACAGATAGTATTATTACTCAAAGTGATAAAGTATTAATACATTTTTGTTGAGGTGTAGGAGGGAAGGGTTCCTTTTGGCACAGCAAGAAACACTTTGTTTCTTTGGGAGTTGGAGAGACCTTTATTTTGGAGGCATATTTAGCTATAGTGAATCACTGTGAAGAGGTAGGGGCCAACTGGGGAGGAGAAGGAAGAATAGAGACCTTAGAATTCTCCAGGCTCAAAGCAAAGCTAACCTTCCTTTTTAATTTCCTTTTTAATTACTGGGCCAATTCACCAAGTTGGCAGATAGACTGGAGTTTAGATGTCCCAGGGGGAGACAGAGATGTTCCAAGAAGCCACTTTGCATGTATAAAGATTCTATCTGTGGCAAAAGGTCCCCAGGAATTAGTACCACATACAATTAGAATAGTAATTTTGTTACTTAAAGTTTTCTCATGTACATCAAATAAATAATTAAAAAATGAGAATTACTAGCTTTGAAAAAACTTAAGGGGGCAGACATTGTGGCACAGCAGATTGAGCAGCTGCTTGCGATAGCCGCATTCCATGCACCGGGTCTGCTGGAGTCCCAGCACCTCTGATTCCAACCATTAGCTGCTGAGAGACAGCAGATGATGGCCCAAGTGCTTGGGTCCCTGCCACCCACATGGGAAACCCAGGCGAAGTTCCTAGCTCCTGTCTTCTGCTGGCCCAGTCTTGGCTATTGTAGGCTTTGGAGGAGTGAACCGGCAGATGGAAGTGCTCGCTCGCTCTCTCTCTTTCAAGTAGACAAAGTTAATAAATCAGTACACTTTTTTAAAAAAAAAATCAATGAAAATATTAAAATGGTTGTGATAATATTTGGCAGATATTTCGTAGATAAGAACACAGTCTAATATACTTCACAACTACAAAATACAAACTAGCATAAAGTGAGTCATTAGATTCTAAAATGACAAATAGGAAAGTAATACTGAAGATATATAGCCAAACTAAAGAAAAATTACTTCTATGGAGAGAGAGGAAAAAGTGCTTTTCTAAAATATGTCATTTGATTATGTATTTTTCAATAATACTTAAAGTACAGAATGGTTATTTTGACAAGGCGAATGCCATAGAATTGTAAAAATAACAGTAGAAGTAGAATGACATGCATTTGTGCCTGTGAAAATATAAAGAATACAATTAAAGCAACATTTAAGGAGCTTTCACAATGGAAGAGAGACTATCAGAAAGTAGGGCTTAATATGTATGATCCCATCTACTGCTGGAAAATTGAACTCTGATCACATTTAACTTTTGACAGCAGGCCTCTGGAATGACACGAAATGACCAGGCAATTACATTGTGCTCAGACACTCAACATTTTCTGGACTTTTCCATTTGACTTACATATTCTTTTCTCCATATTTTCTCAATCTCCCAGCACCTGTTCCTTCTCAACCTAAGCTGCTACCTTTCCTGCCTTCCTGAGATCCCTCATATAGAGCTCTCTGATCCTATGTCTCCTGAGTTGTAACTGCTGAGATCTCAAAGTCCTTTTTATTCCTGCAGTTTCTGAGCCTGGGTTGATCAACATGTTTCAGCTTTGTCCTCTTCCTTGAAGCCAGGAGCCAGGAGCTTCTTCCAGGTCTTCCACACAGTTGCAGGGGCCCAAGGACTTGGGCCATCTCCTACTGCTTTCCTAGGCCATAGCAGAGAGCTGGATTGGAAGAGGAGCAGCCAGGACTTGAATCGGCACCCATATGAGATGCCGGCACTGCAGGCCGTGGCTTTAACCTGCTATGTCACAGCTCCAGCTCTGAACAGCCTTTCAAGCACTTAGTAGGGTACCTGGCAGGGTACATATTCCATAAATGTTAACTCTCATATAATTTTAATGTCCTCCAAGTCCCTGGCTTCTTTAAGACATGTCAAGCACACTCTAGAATACTGATTTCATACCTGTGCAGCAGCATGTGAAGCTACTCAAGTTGAGCCTGTCTGATATATCCTCCCAAGAGCCAAATGCCAGGCTTCTGTAACCGTGTATCAGTGTGTACAGACACAGATTCCATTTTGCCTGAAATAGTAGGCATAAAATGCTTAGTAGATTTACTATATGTAACAAGCTTCAATTTAAAAAAATAAAGTTGTTAGCAATGTCTCCTTTAAAAAAAATTGCTGGCATGAAGTTACGTTATTTTTATGTTAGAAAGGTCTCGGGTCTTTCACATTGCTCTGGAAATGCTGGGGTGTCCCAATGCTATGGATTCAATGTGATTTGTCCTCCAAACTGAAGCAGTACATTAAACTCCAATGTCCTAAGATAATGATACTAAAAGCAGGGAAACTGAAGCCAATTTTATGGACTGAAGATAGGAGCTAGTGGAAGGACCGTGGGTCACTGGATGGGATGCTTCCAGTTTTCTCTAAGGGGTTGGTTTGAAGCCTGAGTTTCAGCCCAGTGACACTCTCTGCTTCCTGCCTTGCATGCGACCCTTCCTTTCTTCGCACTATTAGCCATGAGCCATTCACAAAAGTCCACATGGGGGCATTTTGACAATGAACCTCCAAAAGTGTGAGCTTTATAAACCTTCTCTCCTTAAATGCTAACTCCCTCAGATAGTAGCCATTGTAGTAACAAAAAAGCTTATGAATGCACTCAAGAGAAGGCAGGGCACCACTACATTATAACCATTTATGAAATAGAAAACCGTCTTTGGATTGTCATTTGTTCTTCAAATGTTTCTAAGGCATGGGATGATTGTCATGAGATTCCTTATTTATAACAAGCTTATGCAGTCTGTGACTGTTGGATTCATAATCACATCACTAGTACTGAAGGCAGAACCAGCATAGGTTAGGCACTCTGCTAATAGATTTAGACTTCTTGGATTTAAACTGTCTTTACCATAAAGTCAACAGGTAAACTAACAGAGGTATGGCTTATAGGTTAGTGGTTCTTAAAGTACCCATATAAGTTTCTAGCACCCATCCTAGACTGTGAAATAAGAAACTTCAGTTGGAGACCCGCAATTAGTATTTTCAAAGCTTTCCATTAAATGTGTTGCATATTCAATTTAGAAAACCACTGCCATAGATTATGCCAGAACAGCTCTGAAGCACATATATTCTATAAATAGCTTATGAAAAAGTGTGTCACTTGGCAGTTTTCCTAATTCATTTTAAAATAGGAGCATAATTGTGTCTCCATAGGCATTAAAAATATTTTTACAATTTCCAGGAGACCAACTCCTGACGCAGAATTTAAAATTAAACAGAGTTCATATTCTTGGATATTCACAAGTCAATTGATTCAGAATCTCTGTGGGGTGGATTTAGAATGGCTGCATGTTTAAATATCACCTTTGGGGTCTCCTATGCAAATTGATTTATGGGAACCTTGGCCCAAGATCAACTCTACTCCAAGGAGATTCTACATGGGCTGACTTTTGCATTGTGTAAGTCTCAGGGGAAAACACGATATGCTTGTCTGGAAGCTTGAGGCAATAGCAACTGTTTGAAGTCAACTCTGCCATTTATCCCATTTTACTAAACAAAAGTCAGCTTATCTTTAGATACCTGAGGGAGTATCTCTGCCCACCAGTTCCCTAACGTCAGATTTCCAAATGGCTGCTATTTTTCTCTTCTGTAGTCAAGCAAATTATAGTGATACGTGAACATGGCCCTGGAATCTCCAGAGAATACTGCTCTGTTGTTTCATATTCAAAAATGTTATGAACTGTTCTCACAATAAGACATTGACTCCCAACCAAGTGCCTTATCCAGGTATCAGGCACTGAATTTTTTGAAGAAATCTTAAAACACTTATTTCAAGGTTGCTAAAGTAATCTTGTGGCCAAGTTTATAAGCAAGGGAAAAACCTATGGAATTACAGGTGCAAAGACATAAGATGTATAAAATAAGCTGTATAAAATCCTATAAAACTGTTAGCAGCCTGTTGTTTCTGGTGTTGAACAGTACTATATTGTTAATTGTAAGAGACAAACGGACTGTACCCCTCCCAGGAACCTATGTTGAATACCTGGTATGTTCTGACAAACGTATAAAGATGAAGAAAGGTAAATGAGACGAACTGAAATCAGTGCTCTGGAATAAGAACTGCATGAAGTGAAGTTTATAGTTTGTGATTAAATACTACAAATAAGAAAGCAGAGGATAGATGCAAGGGCATGTAACCGACAGGTTGGAAATGGAAAGTAATTTCTACAGAAGGGAGAACATTCCCTGGAGTGTAGATAATGAACACTGCTCTTCTCAGGGAAAGGGAATGAATGATTGATCGGTTAGGTCTGGGGCTGGATCTAGAAAGTGCATGGTGCTGAAACTTTGCTTTCCAAATGGAGAAAGCAAAGGCTTCTAGATAACTTGGTGGAGGGTCCCTCAGATTCTTGTTGTTGAAGGCAAATAGGATGAAAGAAAGAGTTTGAAAAACGCAGTGTCTTGTAGGAAGCTGCAAAACTGTGCTTAAAGCATTGCTGATAAGGAAAGACCCATGTCATGGAATCGCAATGGTGTATGGGTTAGGCTGAGTGAAGTTGAGGGGCCATGCATGCATATTTGTAGACAAAGTAAAATATTTTGCTCCTTGGTCAATAAAAAATTTTTGCCAGCCTACTCTGGGCCCTGCCTGTGTTCTCAGTTTATATATGGACTTCCCATTTCATAGTGATGTGAGGCCAGGATAGACAGGGAATCATATAGGGAGCAATGAGATGGAAGATTTTCTGCAGTTTGTTTCTCTAGCCCTGCACCTTAACTCCAGCCACCTTGCATGTCAATCCAACACGTGCAGTTTCCTATGATGCCAGGCAGTCTTCACCAGCATGAAGAAGATGCCATGACAGCAAGTGCTCACTGAGCTCCGTGTGGAAAACTCATGAAAGCTTAACTAGAGGATATAACCTACACAGAACTCTACCCCAACTCTGACCTGTTTCCATATTCATTTAGGGTACCACTGCTACTCAAATAAAATGGATCACTGGACTGGGGCATGATCTGTCTTTGGCACTCTCTCCTCATGGTCAGCCTGCTCTCTCTTTCTCTCTGTCTCTCTCTTTGGTCTCTCATGAGAAGCATCTTTCCATACATGCATTACCTGCTCCCATGTCTTAATTTTGACTCTCGCACTTTAAATAAATCCTGCTCCAATTATTGCACTTTACTTACATCCCTGCTTTGACTTCTTTTACATGGGGGGAAGATCCTGAAATAGATATGACTGGAAAATATATTCCCCAAACAGTAGCATCAAAATATGATGGACTATAGTGATTACTCCCTGGGCAGTCAGAGCTCTGGAGGTTGCAGTTTAACCTGGCCTCACTGCTCCAGATCTGTGGGATGTCTATCTGAAAATTCTGGCAAAGTTCTCTCAAGTGGAAATCAAGCAGAACTTTCTGATTTGGCAAAAAAAAAAAAAAAAAAAAAAAAAAAGTCCCTCCAGGCAGTCTCCTGATGCTGGGGTGTGGTGACTCATTCTATATTTCCTGGTGACCTCCTCCATAAATTCTTTGAATTAGCTGAAACATTCTATCTAGCAAAGTCCAGCTTCTCATTTCTTTCTCTTCCTTCTGGCTCTTTTATTCTGTTATTATCTGTCTAGATTTATCATTTATGTTTCTATATCTTATTGAGTTGCTTTGCTCTCTGTTAATTTCAGCATAATCCAAATGAATTCAGAAAACAGATGCTCTTAGATACAAATAGCAGAAGTCCTCACTTCCCATGGCTCTGACATTCACGACTTCCAGTTACCTAAGTTAAATGACACGACTCCCTCAACAATAGAGATCTCATTTCTGTAACCACAACTTATTAACTGAATAATTGCATAAAGGAAAAACTTGGCTGCCAACTGTTGTCCACAAATCACTACGTAAATAACAGATGCCAATCATGGTCAGTGACCTTCACACCACTTCTCTCAGTGTCTGTCCCTGATTGACCACTGGACATCTGTTGCTCAGATTGTGCCCAGAAAGCAAAGTACATAGTTGTTGCCTGGTTTCCCAACAGTTGAGATACTGTAGGCAAAGGTGTTTAACTTTTAAAACACTGTAACTGTTTCTCTTTCTTGGGAATTTGAAGCTATAAAAATTTGCACTTTACCACCAAACACAACTTTATTAATTTGGCCAATAGGCCAAAGAGTTGTTTTAAAGTTTAAATTTTCTTGTCTTATATAAAGTTTAGGACAGACTATTGATGCTACAAGTACAGATAATGGCTTTGGGAGCTTTTAGGGATTAAAATCTGAGAAATTTACCATAAAACATGCAATTGAAAACATGGAAGCAAGACGATAAGAAGTAAAAGCAGATGA
This sequence comes from Sylvilagus floridanus, assembly GCA_949820135.1. Classification (NCBI taxonomy): domain Eukaryota; kingdom Metazoa; phylum Chordata; class Mammalia; order Lagomorpha; family Leporidae; genus Sylvilagus; species Sylvilagus floridanus. The sequence goes on along the minus strand of OX463236.1, from coordinate 26,028,548 downwards.
TATCCATGCAGCATGATAGAAACTGTTATTGAATTGTGTAAATAACTTTGCAGGATATAAATCAAACACAAGGGGAGTTTAAATGGTTTTAATTGAGGATGTTGACCTTGTAGTAGTTCCAGGCTCCTTACCTGAGCAGACTGGGAACTTGGAAAAGGTTAACTCAACAGCAGAAGTGAGGAAAGTGGTTGTGATGAGAAGGTTGAAGTGATTCCACACATGACAATGGTAGAAAACTTGACATTTAAGGAATTCCCAGAGGTGTGTCATGCTGTTGAAAGTATAAGGGACAAAACGATCCCAATTTAGAAAGAAATATGACAGCTCACCAAGGTAGAGAAACATGTTTGCTTCCCATTATATGTTACACAATGAGAAGAAAGTAAGCACTGCTCAAATTATTTTTGATAGCTTTTTTAAACAAAGAAATAAACCACCTTAATTTTCAATAATTCTATGGATTTTAGTTACAGTGTACTAAATAAATATTAGCTTTATTATTTTTATGTACTTGTACATTTATAGTTGACAATAATAGACTTTCAATGTATTAACAAAAGATGTAAAAAGTCAACAATCATAATTTTCCCCTGCAATTACTAAGATTGCTTTGCATGAATTCAGCTTGAACAGTCATTTTTATAGTTTCTCACTAATGTGAATATTGAAAATTGCCATATATATGTGTGTGTATATATATAATTTGAATATGTAGAAAGATTTATTCATTTATTTAACTGGTATTTACTTATCACTAAGTACTTACAAGAACTGTGGATATACAGTGAACTAAACAGTATCTCAATTCTTGTAAAAGAACTTAAAATATGTCTAATGATTTTAAGAACAATGAAGAGGGGCTGGCATTGTGACACAGAGGGTCAAGTTTCCACCTGCAATGTCGGCTTCCCATTTGGGAGCACCAGTTCAAGTCCTGGTTGCTTTGCTTCTGATCCAGCTCCCTGCTAATGTGTCTGGGAAAGCATTGAAAATGGCCCATGTGCTTGGGCCTTATCATCCACTGAGAGACATAGCAGGAGTTCCAGGATCTGGCCTTCAGCCTGGCCCATCCCTGGTAGCTATGTCCATTTGGGAGCAAACCAGCAGAAGGAAGATCTGTCTCTCCTCTCCATGCATTAATTAATTAATCAATTAATTAAGTCAATCAATGACCTTTAAACTGTGAATTAAAGTAATGCTAAAATATGGGAATGAATTCAACACAGGGAGTTCTAACTTATAGTGGGTCCTTGAGAACATATTTCTAAGGTGACACTGAACACAGAAACAGAGATAAAAGGAAAAAAGAGAATTATAAGACAAGGAAATGCTAAACATGCTATTATTTTCTCTTATTATTAGTGATTCCACAAAATGTTGTCTTGACAACTCAGGGGCCAGGTCTGGGTAAAGTCTAAGACAACAATTATGAGACTGTTTTTACATTTAGGGGCACATTGAGTACTCAACCCAAGATGAACTCTAAATATGTGTGCCTCCATATCTGTCTGATAGTTCATCAATTCCTTCTCCACCTTCTCCTGAAATATATTGATTAACAGCTTTCTTGGTTTCCCAGTACATAATTAGGCACAGGTACTTCTGTTGAGAAAGTACAATTTCTGCTCTTTTTTTTTTTAAATGTAAATTTTATTTATTTATTTTTTTAATAACGATTTTATTTAAAGAATATAAATTTCCAAAATACAGCTTATAGATTACAATGGCTTCCCCCCCATAACTTCCCTCCCACCCGCAACCCTCCCCTTTCCAACTCCCTCTCCCCTTCCGTTCACATCAAGATTCATTTTCAATTCTCTTTATATACAGAAGGTCAGTTTAGTATATATTAAGTAAAGATTTCAACAGTTTGCCCTCACATAGCAACACAAAGTGAAAAATACTGTTGGAGTACCTGTTATAGTATTAATTCACAATGTATAGCACGTTAAGGACAGAGATCCACGTGCAGAATCATGAAGCAAGATCCCTACCTTTCACCTTACACAAAAATTCATTCAACATGGATTAAAAATTTAAACCTACGACCCGACACCATCAAATTATTAGAGAGCATAGGAGAAACCCTGCAAGACATCAATTTCTGCTCTTTAACATTACCTTTCAGATGCCATACATGTTATGGCTAGCAATTCACATTGATCTTTAAAAAATCTTCAAGTGCATTCATATTTGAAGCATATCATTGATACACAGGTCTTAATCAGGCCTACATTGTGCTTGTTCATTTCTCAAAGTAGAGCATGAACTCTTGAGTTTTTTGCTCTGACAGATGACCATTGTTTTAAAGAGAAAAAGACTAAACCCTTGGTAATACAGGGATTATGTAGATGTCACATATTAGTGGTTAAACTCCAGAAACAATTGGTGAGAAAAGCAATATTAACTTTGTCTTATATACCAGGGTCTTCAAAAAAGCTTATGAAAAACTGTGTTGTATGAAAAAAAAATTTAAAGTTTTTTTGCAATCAAACAAGTTTACCTTTTAATTGTATTTTCCACAACTTTTTCAAAGGACCCTTGTATTTTCCAGGGATTGTTTAAAGTGCTTGCTAGTTACATCTTTAAACAATCCATGAAGCAGATACTCCTGTTATCTTAACTTTGCAGATGAAGATCACACTTAGAGAGCAAACAGCTGGCAGTCTGGGATTTAAACTCAGGCAAAGAGGCTCCAGGACCAGAATTTCTGTCATTGCCTTATATTCCCTCTACTGGGCTGAATCAGTGGTTCCAGTTGCTTGAGAAAACACACCTCACAGATTAGAACTAGTGAGGTGGGGATGTCACCATATGCATTTTGTCTTTCTTCCTGTCAGTATTTTGTGTTGTGGCCCAGAGCAGAAGGAAATTGAAGACTAAGAATTTGCCTCAGAGCCCAAGTCCTTCTGACTTTCCCCTGTCTGGTCCTCAGCCCATGCCAGGAACAGGTTTTTCTCTGAAATTCCCTAATTTACCCGAAGATGGGACCCACCAGCAAGGAACACAATTCCCTTTAGTCTTCTGTTGAACTTTCATTACTGCAATAGAATAAACTGTTATCACAGAGCTGGAGACGGAAAACCAAACATCACTCCTAGAGACCAGGGAATAACGTGTCTGGTCATGGTCTCTTCTTCCAGTGCACCTATGTCCTAGAAAAATCATCTGCTCCCCCTCCAGAATGCGTACACACCCATGCCCTCTACTCTACTGAGAAATTTCTGAATATTGTTGGGTTATTGGCCATTCACCCCAGGATGTCCTGGTGTGTGTAAAGAAATGTGTCTGATTTTTCTCCTGTTAATCTATTGTCAGTTTATTTCATTAGGTGTAAGGATTTGAACTTCAGAGAGGCAGAGAAAGAAATTCATTTTGTCCCACAGGTGTGAGACTCATTTTGCTTCATACAGGTTCACTTAAGAATTCTGAAAAAAGGTTGAAACTCTATATTCAGCTTAATGGTTTCAGAGAAAGGGAGGGCAAATTGGATCAGTAGAAATAAGAAATATTCTTATAAAAGCATAATTATTTTTGTTCAACAGTTTAAAAGAGCCAAAAGGGTCATTTTGTTATGCACGCACACACACTCATTCATATAAATGGATGCTCTCTGAGTACAATGGAAAATCAGGCACTGGGAAAAGATAAGTATGAATATTTCTTTTTTTTAAATTTGAAACTGTTTTTATTTTATTTTTTTCAAGGATGCAGACATATCTTTATTAGGAACGAAACTAAGAAAATCTACTCTTTTCTATGCTTTCCAGAAAATTTTTTTCCATTTCTTTTTTTTAATAAAGCTTTTATTTAAAGAATATAAATTTCCAAAGTACAGCTTATGGATTACAATGGCTCCCCCCCCATAACTTCCCTCCCACCCACTACCCTCCCCTTTCCCGCTCCCTCTCCCCTTGCATTCACATCAAGATTCATTTTCAATTCTCTTTATACACAGAAGATCAGTTTAGTACATATTTTCATGGAATTAGTGAATAGGAATATTCTAGCTATTAAAGTTAGAAAAATTATTATCTAATTCATAAAGAGTTTTAGTAATACAAAATGACATTTACTTAGGACACACATTTTTATCATATTTGCTTAAATAATTAATAAAACAACAGCCTTTAAGAGAGCCACACTAGAATGAATTTCAGGGGGCTGACATTTGTAGCATAGTGGGTAAAGCTACCACCTGCAACAATGGCATCCCATATGAACTCCAGTTCATGTCCTGGCTGCTCCACTTCTACCAGCTACCAGCCAATGGCCTGACAAAACAGCAGAAGATGGCCCAAGTATTAGGGCCCCTGCCTCCCACATGGGAGACCTGAAGGAGGATCTTGGCTCCTAGCTTTGGGCTGGCCCTGGCCATTGCAGCAACTTGGGGAGTGAACCAGTAGTTGGAAGATCTTATTCTTTGTCTCCCCCTCTCCCTCTATAATTCTGCCTTTCAAATAAATATATAAATGAATTTAAGGAGATCATTTGAAAAATATTAAAGGGAGATTTAATTTTGTCATTTGTATTTGTAATCTGTATGTCTGTTTTAGTTTTTCTCAAGAACATAGTAGTTTAGCTCTTTCCTAGTAGAAGACACACTAATGAAGTGGTTCTCAAGCTCTTAATTAGGATGAAATCCTCCCACTACTCAAGTTTCCCTCCTTTGCCAAGGATATTGAAGGATGTCTTTAGGGAAGAATATATTCCTCAGATCCAGGGAAAGTAACTTCACTTTCAATGTTTACAAGCTGCTGCCTGTGGCGCTGGTATCCTATATGAGTGCTGGTTCACTTCCTGTAGCTCCACCTTCGATCTAGCACCTGGGAAAGCCAGGGAAGTTGACCCAAGTGTTTGGGCCTCTGCATCCATGTGGAGGATGCTGAAGAAGCTTCTGGCTCCTGGCTTCGGTTCAGCCCAGCTTTGGGCATTGAGGCCATTTGGGGATTGAACCAGCAGATGGAAGGACCTCTCTCTCTCTCTCACTCTCTCTCTCTGTAACTCTACTTCTTAAATAAATAAATCTTAAAAAGGAATAACAGAATGATGGAAAAGAACATAAAGAGAAAAAGAAATATTTTCCATCCATGGGTTTACTGTAAAAATGACCAAAACACTGGGGCTGAGCCAGACAGAAGTCAGGAGCCAGGAACTATATATAGTAGCTCATGTGGGTGTGAGATACTTGAGTGCTTGAGCCATCCATTATCTGCTACTTCCCATATGTGTATTTGCAGGGAACTGGATCATAAATGAGGTAGTCAGGATTCAAACAGGTGCTCCAATACAGGATACAGCCATCACCAGCAGAGGCTTAACCCATTGTATTACAACCCAGCATCAAGGATCTTTTGTATTGGGGATTTCTATTCTCTACAATGTCATTATCATCCCCATCCAGCTGGCAAAACAGGAAACAATATATTTAGGAAACACACACTTCCCTTTAAAATCTTTGACCATCCTTTGTGCTGACACACATTGTGTTGACATCCCATTGGAATGGAATAATTTTAATGTAACTAATTACACTACATAGTTTCATATGTATTACTGTACTGGCACCTGTTGGCTGCTATAAGTTTGACAGATCTCATTGGAGATATTGTTGGCAATATTGCCCTGTCTAGGATATGCTATAAGAACCTTCAGCTGCAAAAAGGATCCTCATCAGAATCCTGTAATGCATGGGGTGTTGATTATCACCTTTGTATCTTTCTCTATCATATACACAGCTCTCTGTGGCAATAACTAGAACAGCGAATTTTGTCCTATGACAACAGTGGAGAATTATCTTTAAATTTTCACATGAAAAGTATTTCTAACCTATAATTCTGTGCTCAAGAAAATGATCAATGAAGTGTAAGAATAGAATAAAACACTTTCACATACGAGGAGTTACAAAAATTTTTACATCTTCTGACCCTTTATCAGAGATATGTGAAGGGATGATTTCCACTAGAATGAGGGAATAAGCCAAGAAAGAATAAGCCAAGAAACAGGAAGACCTGAGGACACAGAAAAAAGTAATTCATCCCAAAAGGTAAAGAGAATCCCCAGAGCATCTGTTATTTAAAATCTCTTAGGGATACAAACTAGAAAGGGGGAGTCAAATTATCCATGTTTGTAGCTGACAAGATTCGATATATAGGGAACCAAAAGGCTACATTACTAGGCTATTGGAATTTATAAAACAGTTTGGTAAAGTAGCAGGATATAAAATTTACACACAAAAATCAATGGCCTTTGTATACACAGACAAAGCCATCACTGAGAAAGAACTTGTAAGATTAATCCCCTTCACAATAGCTACAAAAAAAATACCTTGAAATAAATTTAACCAGGGAGGTAAAAAAAATCTACAATGAAAGTTATACAATATTAAAGAAATAAATAGAAGAAAACACAAAAAATGTAAAAATCTTCTATGTTCATGAATTGGAAGAATTAATATCAAAATGTCCATACTACTGAAAAAAATTTACAGATTCAATGTAATCCCAATCAAAATATAAACATTCTTCTCAGATATAGAAAAATGATGAATGATGCTAAAATTTACATGGCAACACAAGAGATCTCAAATAGATAAAATGATCATAAACAAACAGATTTCAAGACACACTACAGGGTAATTATAATCAAAACAGCATGGTGTTGGTGCAAAAATAAACATGTAAACCAATGCAACAGAATAGAAACTTATCAATCCACACATCTACAAACAACTAACCTTTGACAAAGGAGCTAAAAGCAACCCCTGGAGAAAGGAGAGTCTGCAGTCTCTTCAACAAATGGTGCTGGGAAAATTGAAACTTTGCCTGCAGAAGTATGAAACAAGACCCTTACCTTATACCTTTTACAAAAATCTACTAAAAATGAATTAAGGATCTAAGTCTATTACCTGATACCATCAAATTACTAGAGGAGAACATTGGGGAAACTGTGCAAGACATTGGCATAGGCAAAGACTTCTTGGAAGAAAAAAACCCAGAAGCACAAGCAATCAAAGCCAAAATGCACAAATGAGATTACCTCAGACTGAGAAACCTCCGTACTGCAAAGGAAACAGCAAACTGAAGAGGCAACTGACAGGTGGGAGAAAATATTTGCAAACTATGAAATTGGTAAAGGGTTAATATCCAGAATCCATAAAGAGCTCAGGAAACTCAGCAACAACAAAACAAATAATCCAGTTAAGAAATGGGTGGGTGAAGGACTTGAACATGCATCTTTCAAAAGTGGAAATTCAATGGCCCATGAAAAAATGCTCAGGACCTCTATACATCAGGGAAATGCAAATCAGAGCCACACTAAGCTTTCACCTCACCCCAGTTAGAATGGCTCTCATTATGAAATCAACAAACAATAAATGCTGGCAAGAGTGTGGTGAAAATGTATCCTAATCCACTGTTGGTGGAAATGTAAGCTCGTACATCCATTGTGGAAGACAATATGGAGATATTTTAGAAATCTGAAAATAGACCTACCATATTACCCAGCCATTCCACTCCTGGGAATTTACTCAAATGAAATGAAATCAGCATATAAGTGAATTATCTGTATGCCCATGTTTATTGTAGCTCAACTCACAATAGCTAAGATATAGAATCAAACCACATGTCCATCAACTGATAACTGGATAAAGAAATTATACTATATATACACTATGGAATACTATGCAGCTGTAAAAAAGAGATCCTGTCTATTGCAACAAAATAGATGCAACTGGAAACCATTATATTTAGTGAAAAAAGTGAGTCCTCAAAAGACAGATATCATATGTTTTCCATAATCAGGGGTAATTAACAGAGGACCAAAAAATGTTATGTATAAGAGTGAAATTGACATTTTGAGATTTGATGATTATTTCCAGCCCTTGTTTCTACTGTTGAGGATTGGTGTTTTTTCTCGTTACTATTTGTTGAACTCTATTTTATATGGAGTTAATCTTATGAGTAGATCATTGTAAAAATTAAAAGAGGGAATAAGAGTGGCAGGCATGGGAAGGAGGGAGGGTAAGGTGGGAAGTATCAGTATGGTCCTAAATCTGTATATGTGAAATATTTGAAATTTGTTAACCTTAAAAATTTTTTAAATAAATAAATAAACTTAAAACATTAAAAAATAAAGTCTCTTAGAGAAATTTTTCTCCAGAAACAATGTCAGTAGAGTATTGAACGTGTTTGAATGGTTGAGGTAAGTTGTATATATCTAGAGAAGAGCTACTAATAAGTCTGTGGAAGTTCATACAAGAAAGAGCATACAATAAACCCCATCCTAGTACACAGCAATCCTTCCCCTTTTTTTCTCCCTACTCTTCCATCCCTTTTGTCTTCTTTCCCTCTCCATTCTCTCCTTTTTGTTCACTTTCTTCCTTTTCTACTTTATTCCTCACATGGTTTCACATGCTTTATTTGATGTTCACACAATTACTAAAGGATAAAACAAAAACAGGAAATGGGAACTATGTGAACGGATGTTGGGAAAACAAGTGAATGAAGCTAATGTGTATCTCTGTCAGGAGGAGGTAGAAAGTAGAGGTTGGGAAGGTTTGAAAATAAGCCAGGCCAGAAAGTTTTAACACTTCCATGATTTGTTTCCTGAGGGCTTCAATGTTGCCCTCTGTGATGGTCATTTAATGGTTTGACAGAATGGGCACAGATGTGAAATTTTAGCCTCTTCATGTTGCAGGTGAATGGCAGGTTGCTGGTTGCCCAGCTGGCTGAAGGGAAGGCCTTCCCCATGCACAACTCTAAGTTCTCCAATCAAGCCCTTTAGTAGCTTTAGTGAATGAAAGGGCCTATAGGTTTTGTTTCAAAATCAATAACATCTGTGTTATATATAAACATTTAAATATTTATGTGTTTTTAATCATTTTTATCTAAATTGTGACATTGGAGGAGGTAACTTTCTATCTTAAATTGTTTTCAGTGAATTTTGCTTATGGCATGTTTTGATAGGGCATGTTTGGATTGATTACAGTATATATCTTATACAAATATAAATGCACACTCAAAGATTCCAACTATATAACAATATAAAACACACAAATTAAGAAAAATATGGTAGTTATGTTTAGCTCATAGACTCTTATGGCTTATTGGTCAAAGTTTTCTTTTTCCCCTAAATGCAACACAATCTAGTGAAATGTGCACAGACTTCATAAATAGCATCACTGAATTCAAATTCTTGCTCTAAATATTAAATATATTAATTTTATACAATTGTTTAAGTAAAGGGCTTAAGCTGTATAAGGGTAGAGATGGAACTGGCAACCTCTTAGTGTTTCTAGTGATGATTAAAGAGAAATATGTATGTGGAGACAGCTGATAATGAGGTGGACATTAAGGGGATGTTACCTAGTGTATGTGTTTAGATTCCTAGCCCGTGGAAGTGCTAAACACTCTCCTCCTTACATATTTAACCTTTCTTGGGCATATTCAATAAAATAATTATTTTTTACTTAAAATATAGATTTTATAAATGATCTATATCAGTTTACATAGAAATACTAGTGTTGTTGGGAAGATCATTCCATTAACTATTTGATGTATGATCACTGTTAAAACCAACTAACTACCCCATTATTATTTGAACAGGAATTGCTTCCCCCCAGACTAATGCTAAACCCAAAGTTTTATGTTAATGGTTAATGAATTAGCATTAATTGGTGCAGGATTAAGGGTGAGGACTTGATTTAATTATGATATCTGAGAGGTAGAGGTATTTAAGTCACTGAAACTTTGTCCCTTGGAAGGTAGTGCTTGCTAGAGGATTGGTAATGTAAACTGAGCATGCTCTCTGTTCTCTCTACATCCTGACTTTGCCGCCCTCATCAGACACCAGCCTAATTAGATCTTTGACTATGGATCTTCCAAATTGTAAGCAAAAATAAATCTTCCTTCCTAAGACTTATTTCAGATATTTTAGTTAAAATAAGGAAAAGCTGACAACACATCCCCAAAGCATAATTTGCTCTTTTGTGGTCATATGGCCATCCTCACACTTTGTTGGTCGGGTTGAGATAAGGGTAGCTTGGTTAAGGCGTCCAGGGATAGCATCTGTTTTTAGTCCTAGCGATGGAACAGCTCATGAGTGAAGTACATCTTCTGAAGAGATTAACATGCGGATTGGAAGTTCTATTGGAAGAACAACTCGGTTATCGACTTCTAGCAGTCATAGGTCACCGGGGTTTAGATCGTATATATCTTTAATGCATACCCATTCCAATTAGGCTTTCAAGATGCCTCATCTCCTATTATAGAAGAATTACTCCACTTTCATGACCACACACTTATAATTGTCTTTCTAATTAGCTCGCTAGTCCTTTATATTATCAAATGTGCCCTGTGACTATACTCTTTCTATAGCAATGTGAGAAGAAGCAACAGGCCATTCCAACCACAAAACCCAACCCATTGTGCTGTTCTTGGTTCCTTTTTTCCTCAAGGTAATTGGGATGTAGCCATCACATTGATCCTGAAATCAGTATTTGTAGGATGATGTAGCCATCATCAATTTTGGTCTTATGTGAGTGTATGGGAAAAACAACCCCAGATAATCTCTGTTACGGGTTGGATGTGGTTTGTCCAGAAGGGGTCTGTGTATTGGAGGGTTAGTCCTCAGTGTGGCAATGTGGGAGCTGATGGGACATTTAAAAGGTGGGGCCAAATAACAGGCTCTTAGTTCTCTGAGGCCACTCTATTCAGAAGGGAATCCTGGTTTTCTGGAGAAAATTATTATAAAAATTTGCAGATCCTGATTCTCCCTCTGATTTCCTGTATTGGTATGTGAACCCTTCCTCTGCATGTGCTCCCACCATGGGAGCTTGGAAAGAGCCAGCACAATGCCACTGTTCTTCTCTCTCAGTGTAACTCTGACTTTCAAATAAATAAATAAATCTTTAAAAAATAAATAGTATTTAGTTTTTGATATTTGTGGTTTTTGTATCACAGTAGCGTAATTAATACACCAATGAGCTAACCATCTTGAATCTCAGTATCCTCTTCTGAATACTGGAGGAATTGGATTTACTGCTTTTAATATTACTTTTGGCAATAACATACTATGATTCTCAACTTTAGATTACTAAAGAAATTCTATAAATATTAATTTGTTCCAACCTGTAGATAGTCACACATTAAATAGATTACTTAAATTCCAGGGATTCATGACAACTAGAGAAATGGTTATAGTAAAGGAAAGAATTTATGAATCCAACAGACTAAGAGGAAAAGATCCCCAGGGAAAGTAAGAGAGAGAGAGAGACTGCACTTGGTTAGGAGTGGCCAGAATTCTGGTTGGCCTGAAGTCGAAGGTCTGTGCTTCTCAAAACAAACAGAGGAGCCTTGTGCCCACAAAGAACAAGAGCGTGTAGTATGATAGCTTGACTGAAGATAGAAATAGAATTAAATAGAGGAAAAGAGAAGATCTGAGGAAATTCAGACAAGGGAAAACCCATGTTCAGGAAGAATGGAAATTGGAAACCTAATTAGAACCACTGCAACCTAACAGTTTTTCTGAGTCAGACCAGGGGATCCATCAGCAGGCATTTGTTTTGCCATCACTGACCTCAAACATGAGCATTCTTTGGCTTTTCTGGTTTTATTACACTCTTAAATACACAGCAACAAAATTTGCAAACAAAAGTAGAAATCAAATTCCACAAGAACATAAACAGCGGTTTATTGAAGGATGGAATAACAGTTCTGGTTTGCTACCAAAAGCATTTGCTTTATCTCAAATTGCTGAGAAGTAGAGAGAGTTATCATGCTAACCAAAGGCAAGCAATGAGTGGAACTGACAGGAACCATGAGAGAGAACACTGAAGCCAGATGACCTTCTAAAGAATCAAAAGATCATGATCTAGAGCCAAACATGTGAGTTGCAATAGCAAAGCAGGTAATGTATTTCAAGTGCTATTATGTGAAAGATACAGAATTAAGGAATTTACATATATTCTGTCATATATTCCTTTGAAATAACTTTATTCACATTTTGCATGTTTGAAAACTGAATTACAAAATACATAGAGTAGTAAGTAGAGAACAATTTCCAACACAGCCTACCTTATACCAATATATACTTTAATTAGCTACATTAGCTTACTAAACGAGCTAGGTAAGTGCTGGATAGCAAGAATCAAATATCTTTATCAGAATCGCAGAGTTTCAAATAACGAGCCTGAAAATAAACTCTCAAATATGAATTTGTTTCTCCAACCCAGTCCTAATAGTTGCCATAGCTCCTGGATTTGTCTCATTTATTTTCCTGGTTTCTCTCCAGCGATCATGCCTTTCTCCCTTACCCCGTTCTGCCACCCACCCTACCCAAGACTTAAAGCAAAACAAAAAATCTGGCCACCTAGCAGTCAATTGGCTTTTTTTTCAAATGTTTGAACTGAGAGATAGAAACTGTCATTAGCTGGGAATAGCTACTAGAAATGAAAAATCAAGGAACTGCGCGACTATAGTGATTGCTGACAGAATGAGCAACTCAAAGACACAAATTGTGATATAGGAAGAGTCTGAATGAGAGGAATAGAAAAGAAAGAGGAGGAAGAAAGCTCAGTCTCCCTGGAAGTCAGAATGCACCCTCAGGGCTTCGCTTTCTGGTTCTTGTTTCTGGGATCTTGAACACCCAGCTCTATCTTCTGCCTTTGCTTATGCTGGGGTCCCCAGTTTAGAAACTGATAGTTAATTCAATGAAGGCACATATTCACTTCATATATTGGAATACTCAGTTGTGTAAATAATTATATTAATATATTATAAATTATATTATATAAATATATTTATATTAATTAATTCCAAACTGATCTATAGATGTAATATAATCCAAATCAAAAGTATAGACATATTTTGTTTGGTTGTTGTGTATGGATCTAGCTGAGTTGGCTTTAAAATTTATATGAAAATTCAAAGACTTAGAATATAGAAAGAACAAAGCTGGAGGTCTTTCATTAATAGATCAATAATTAATATAAAGATAATATATAGATCAAGATAATAGAATATAGGCTCTAGAAATATATAATACCTGAATAAGTATCAATTTATCATAAATCTCACAAAGCAAAGTAGAATTAAGAGAAAAATCTTCTCAATAAATATTTCTGGGTTAAAAACACAGTAGTATGCATATGCAAAAAAAAAGGATTCTTCGCCCTGGATTGCACTGTTAACATGAATGATAAAACAAAAGTCATCTAAGACATATATAGGGCAGCATCTTTGTCTCTCTAGGATGACAAAGTTATATTAAACAACTCATAAATATCACAAACAACAAAGGATAAAGGACAAAAGAATAAAGGATAAATGGTTTATTGATAAATTGGTCTAAAGAGAGATAAATTAGACAATGAAAAAAAATTTCATCAGGTTTTTTACAAAAAAAAAATTATCCAAATGTCCAACAAATGAAAAACGTGCTAAACATCATTAGCTATTATGATAAAATCAATTAAATTCACAATGAAGAACCACTAAGCAAACACCAGATGGCAAATATTAAAACATACACACACAAATTGACAATTTCCAGTGCCAGAGAAGCTGTGGAACAACTAAGAATTTCATTTATTGCTGGGAGAAGAGAAATTGCCTTAGTCATTTTGATATTTTGCAGAAAATACTGCAGTTGTGTCCCCAGCTGAAAAGCATCAAAGGATAGTACTCGAGACTAGTCATAGTAACTTTTTTTGTAATACTCAAAAAGTGGAGTCAATCCAAATGAAAGAATTAGTGTCTTGTGTCTGCCAAATTTCATCCTCTGTATGAAAAGACCCTTGAGGAGCCACCATCTTGCCAAGTCTGACAGTGACACTTGACAGAGCTGAGGCAGGGCGTGCTGATATTTTGTGACCCCTCCAGAAAATACTCCCTATACTACCTTTTCATCATACGACAGCCCCAGTATCATGTGGTAACTGAACCCTGAGTTCAGAGGTTTTGTGAAAAAGCAGATTGGAGAATAAAGGTAGTCTGGTCCACCTACCAAGGCCCTGACCCTAGGGCCATTATGAAAACAAAGTAGATGAGTGGATGATTTCTGCTAAGCTACAATTTCAACAATACCCCTGGTATTTGTTTTAAAGTATGGAGTATTTCCAAATGAGGTTTATCAGCAGCTCACTAAAGTTTTATATAAGTTGTTTATTGCCAGGAAACAATAATTCCAGGCTGGAAAACGAGGAACTGTGCCTGATTTCAATCAGCTCAGCAAGGAGTCTGGCCATGCGTGATTGTAGCATGGGCACCAGTAAAAACACACTGCTGCAGAGGGCACCCAGATCCATGGAGACATTCTCCCTGATGTTTGTCACAGCATAACCCTAAAAAAGAATAAAAAGATTGAAAATTTCCCGACAGGCAATGGAAAGGATAGCCCAACTTGTTACTCAAGTAAGTCAATGTACTTCGAGGGAGTGAGATAACATACCATTGCCCATACATTCACTGATCTACTGTAACCCTTAGCTCCTGGCCTTATAGTGTCAATTAAAAGGGCCATTGCCTTTTCTGAAGACTGTTAATATCTGCTCAATATCAGTGATCCATGTAATATGCTACACAAAAGTCTCTTCAATCGCCATCCCCTTTCCTGTATTGATTATTGGAGGTTGGCTTATTTCAGCACCAGTTGTTTACAAGAAGCCTAGACTTATTTAATATATTAGGAAAAAATGAGATTTCTCAGAATAAAACTCAAGAGCAAGACACATGTAGATTTCACGAGATTGGAACTAGGAGATACAAAGTTGGAATTGACTTGATTTTGTTTTTTTTTAAGTCTCAGTGTCACTGCTGCTTCTCTCTCTCTGTCTCTCAGGTATAAAATATAGGTGGCTTCTGATATGGTATTGAGGAGGTTGCACGAAACATGAAGGGAAGATTGCTTCTGTTAGGCAAAATTCAGAAACTTGTTTCCAATGTGTTAGCAGTGGCTAAATATTACATTTACTCTAGTGGGTCTCAAATTTTGCATGTATCAAAATTGTCCATGAATGGGCTTGTGAAACAAGGACTACCGAGTCCTCCAGAATTTCCAGTTTAGTAGTTCTAGTGTGGGGCCTAAGAACGTGAATTTTCATTAATTCCCTGGTGATGCTGATGATGCTGGCTAGGGGATCCTGTTTTGGGAAGAACTCATTCCTTTTACAGTCTGCAAACTGGTGGAGAGCAGAGAGGAGACTGCTGGGAGAATAATCCCTGGTGACAGCAGGCCCTTATACACAGGAGCTGGCTGTGGTTGGTTCCCTTGTTGCAAGGTGTAATGTAAGCCTTTTGTGGTTCTGTATGCCACAGACAAGGATTAGAAATATATCTCTGAGGAAAAAGATATTTGTATGTTTGGAAGCCAAAAGAATAGCAGGTACCAGAAGAATATATGTGACAGATTTCACCACTAGTCCTTCTATTACTTCTAGGAAATCTATGCCACTCACAGCTTTGCTGGGCTGCTTGACCTTTGCAGTCCTGATTCACTTCTGTTCCTGGTGCAATGATTGTCAATACTCCTTTTTTTTTCTAAAATATGTGATCATTTGACAAGTACCAAATGGCATTCAGTTTGTACCTTCTCTTTCTCCCCAAAGCTGATTTGACTGGGAAAAGCCACCTGCCCAGGTACTGACCAATCCGTGCCTGACTAACAATGAATCAGATACTCACTCTTGAAAGTTTGTGCAAAGGGACTGTTAGAGATGAAGTCAGATAGCAGTTCCTGGACCTCTCTGGGTCATATCCAGCTATATTCAGGATGTGTGAGTAGCCAGCAATGGAGGAGCATGCATAAAGGGGAAAACAGAGCAGCTGAACAAAGTAGAGAAGTGGGTTGAGGCAGAGCTTCTGAAGACCGAGGGTTCCTGACTCTCCCAGTTCCAAAACCTCCAAGAGGCCGGGTTGCAAATATCCCCTGGGGTTCTCTAAGGTTCCCAGGTATGTCTATGCTTATTTTTCAAAGATTTGTTGATTTAGTTGAAATCCAGAGTGAACAAGTGACAGAGAGAGAGAGAGAGAGAGAGATATTGAGAGATATAAATCTTCCATTTGCTGGTTCACCCCTCAAATGGACAAAACAGCTAGGACAGAGCCAGTCCAAAGCCAGAATCCAGTGACCCTACCCTGGTGTCTCATATGGCTTGAAAGGAATCAAGCACTTGAGCCATCCTCTTCTGCCTTCCCAGGTGCCTTAGCAGGAAGCTGGAGTGGAAGTGGAGTAGCTGGGACTTGTACTAATCGCATATATGGTGTGCTGGATTTGCAAGCACTGGATTTCCCTGCTATAGCACAACACAAGGCCCTCCGCATATTTTTAAAACAATCACTGCCCATGGGACCTAACTTGAAATCTTTTTCCTTTGAGCAGTAAAGCCTTGAGTGGAACGCTGTTGATAAAACCTGCCCAAATGGGCCCCACATGGTCTCCTTGACCCTAGCTCTACATGTCTTCACTTTCTGAGCTGCAAACACTTTGGAGCTGAACATCTCCAATTAATTTTGATTTTCTGTGTCTATTTGCTTGCATTCCAAAGGCCATTAATAGTTTTAGACTTTTTTTTTTAATCTGTAGAATGAGGGAACGTTGACTGCTGCATTTCTAACACCTTCTAAGAAAAACTTTGTCATATGTTTCAGTTAGAAGGTGGTAAGATTCTTAATCATGATCCTAACTTTCACAAGTTACAACACTAGCTATAAATAGCCAAGAAGTACCATCTGTTTCCCCTATTTTTGTGTCTGGACACCTGCACATAAAGGAGAAAAGGTACTTGAAGCTACCAAGTTGAGGCTCTTTAGAATTGTCTGTTGTATCTTGAGGACAGAGCTAATTTCTTTAGCTTTTCTTTTTTTTTTCACAATCTTCAGAAATTTACCAGCATAAATATTGGTCATATATTTACAGCACACACACATACACACACATGTTCAAGAAGATTCATTTTCAAGAAAAAAGTGCATGCTCCCTAAACAATCTAAATGTAGACTTGAATTTCATTTGCTGTTATGACTCTTAGTCTGTAAGCATATGAGAATATAAATCTAGAAATTCTTTAATTTGTAAACAGGTTATGTTTCAAAGTGTTTATTTATATGTAGGAAATAGAAATGAATTTCCCGATGTAAATTACAGGTTATAATTTGGTTGTTAGCTTCCCAGATTTGATCCTAGGATTTCTCTTCCCTCCTCTCTTCTATTATCTGTCTTCTTCTAATCCTGCATTATCTTCTTTGCTGGCTTTGCACAGAGTGGGATTTTAAAGCATTAGATAAAATAAGGTCAGGAGGGGAATGAATGAGAGGCAGCTGTGTTTCCATGGCAATGTGTTGAGGTAGAAGAAAGGATTGTCATGGCAAGGGGGGAAAGAGTGGGTTGGAGGTGAGTCCATAAGACATGTCTACTTGGCGCAACTTTTGTGTAAGAACCTTTAAGCTTGGCTGGTAGAAGTGGAAGAATATCTTTACTGTGTTGTAGAATTTGAGGCATAACATTCATTGCATGATATTCCTCTGCAATATCTTCTCCCTTATCTGAGTTTTTATATTTTAGCCTATTCTGTGCATAGCAGCCAGAGATATCCCTTGTTAGGTGTAGAGCCACATAGATAAAACTAAATATTTGTCTATAGAAGATTTTTTTCTGTATTTAAAAAATTTAAATTTGATTTAGTTTGGGGTTAGTTAATATATTAAGATGGTTCAACATTCAGAAGGAAGAGAATTATCTTAGCAAAAAAAGTCTCTCTTCCAGTCTTACGATTCTGCCAACAAATTCCCCTCTCTAAAATTGACTAACACTAAAAGATTTTGTGTATACTTTTAGTGATATGTATATTCAAGTAAATTCTTATCTATGTGTCTATATATTTGTGTATCTATCACCTATATATTCTTTCCCCTTTTATTGCACATTTTTTATGCATTGCTCTTTCACTTAACATCATATCTTGGAGATTGTTACATGTCAGTACATAATGGATTTGTGCCTCTTTTTTTGTTTTTTTTTGATGATGCAATACTCCATTCTCTGAATGTGCTTATTTACCAGTACTTTGTCTTTGAGCGATTACGCTGTTTTCAACATTTTGCTACTACTAAAATAATTCATGTAATAACATTTTATAAGCATCATTTATAACAGGTATAAATGAAATGTGTATGAATAAATTCTAAGAGATACTCAGAACCCATGCAAAAGTTTCCAAAACCCTCTGTCACAGACAAGATGCAGTACAGATGCAACATGGTCTCCTTATTTGACAGTATTGGGCTGGTGTGAATGCTCTCAATTCACACTGGCTGAAGTTTCAGAAGACAGGAGTCGGCAGGCTGGCACACAACAATAGTACACACCAGAGAAAGAGAGTCCTGACTGCACCATGATGAATATCTCAGATATGATACTCACTACCAGTTGTGGGGGTGGCCATCCTTTCCTTTCTTTGAATAGTAGAGGGAAAATGTTTATTCTTTCACAGAATAAAAATTTTTCAGGTCTATGGATTTTTCTGCCTATAAATGTCTTTGATTAGACTGAGGAAATTTAGTTTGGTGGGAGTTTTTTTTTTTTAAATCATTAATTAGGATGGAATTTTGTCACATACTTTTCGTGAGGGTCTATTGAAATGATCATATAATTTTTTCCTTTAATATGTTAATTGATTTTTGAATATCATACCAATATTGCATTACTGGTCTAAACCATATTATACTCTACATATTATTCTTTTTATAAATTAATGAGTTTGACTTAGAAGCTTATTTTAAAAACATTTTTATGTATATGCTTATAAGTGATATTGGCCTCTAAGCTCCTTTTTTGGTGGGTAATGTTGGTATCCAAAGCATTCTTCCCTTATGTGGATTGCAAATTGTTTCTCCCCACTTTATTTTCTGCATGTGTAAAATTTGTATTACTTCTTCCTAATTATCTCTTTAGTTCACTGATAAATCTGTCTGGTCCTGAAGTGTTTTTTGGGGGAGGCTATAACTGTGGATTTATTTCTTTAAGATAAATCATTTCTTTCAAATGGTTTATTATTTTCATTTGAATGGTAAAATCAGTTGACAAAGATATTTGTAATATCATCCTTTTTTATTTGTGCTTTCTCTTTCTTTCCATATCACTCTTCCACCTCCTTCTGCCTCTCTTTCAGTTCATCTTGATTAGATGTTTATCAATTTTATTGATATTTTCATAAAAACTGGCTTTGGTTCCATTGACTTTTTATTGTTTGCTATTTCCTTGATTTCTACTCTTACCGTATTAGTTCATAACACACATTTCCCATGAACTGGATCTCAAATTCATTTGCATCAAAATAGCCTTATCTTTTAATTCCATTTTCTATGAACTTTTTGATGTCCCCTTGTGCTAGTTTCAGAATTGTAACACACCTGCTACCATAGCAACAATGCTTTACTAAATCACAGGTTAATACTTTTCTGCTGATCATATTTATCCTTAGGGTACATCTCACTGGGGATATGCAGTTAGAATCCTGCATTTTAAAGTTACTTGGTATGATGCTGCCACCAACAGATTCACAATTCTGTTTATTTCAATTTGCTTTAAATTATTAAGGATTTCAAAATAATTTAAGCTAAGTAAAATATTTGCATGGTTTCAAATTAAAACATACTGAGAAATCTAATTTCTATCCCTCTATCCCAACCACTTAATTCCTTTCTTCACAATTAAACAAATATATATGTTACCCCTCTATGATATGAAGTACATGAAAATATAAAAATATTATCATACTTCCCTCTAAGTGAACTAGTAGCTTACTGTGTATTCTTTCATTTATTTTACTATTTTAATATATATTGTAGGGGCCCAGGCTATGGCATAGCAGGTAAAGCGACTGCCTGCAGTGTCAGCATCCTTTATAGGTGGCGGTTCTCATCCCAGATGCTTTGCTTCCAGTTCAGCGCTCTGGCCTGGGAAAGCAGTAGAAGATGGTCCAAGTCCTTGGGCCCTTGCACCTGCATGGGAGACCTGGAAGAAGCTCCTGGCTCCTGGCTTCAGATCGACCCAGCTCCGGCCACTGCAGCCAACTGGGGAGCAAACCAGTGGATGGAAAACCTCTCTCTTTCTCTCTGCCTCTCCCTCTCTCTCTGTGTAACTCTGACTTTCAAATAAAATAAATAAATCTAAAAAAACCCAATATATCCTAGTGATAACTACATACCATATAGACAATTCTAAGTTTTACATATTTACCATTTTTTTAAAAAAGACTTATGCACTTATTTGAAAGGCAGAGTTACAGAGACAAAGAAAGAAAGAGTGAGAGAGAGGTTGATCTTCCATCCACTGGTTCACTCCCAAATGGCTGCATCAGCCAGCGTTGGGCCAAGCTGAATCCAGGAGCTTGCAACTCTACCTGTATCTTTCATGTGGGTGGCTAGACCCAAGCCCTGTCTGCTGCTCTCCCAGGCACCTGAGCAAGGAGCTGGTTAAGAAGTGGAGCAGCCAGAACTCAAATCAGCTCTTACATGGTATTCTGGCATTTCAGGTGGCTGCTTAACATGTTGTGCTATGACGCTGGCCTCTTTATTATTCTTTATTGGACATGTACCACACTATTGTGTGGATGCACCTTAATTCATTCAAAGGGTCCATCATTTCTATTTTTTAGCTCCTATAATTAAAGGCAATGAATCACTTATGCCTATATATTTCCATATTTTGCAGAATATCTCTGGAGTAGTTTCCTGGAAATGTAGTACTTGGATCAAAGGCAACTGCATATTTACTTTTATGAGATCCTGTCAACCCTCTATCTGTAGGGTTATGACATGTTGGCTTTCACCAGCTCTAAAATGAAAGGCCATTTTTCCTTGCAGATTTACCAGTAGACTGGGTTTTCAGACCTTGGAGTTTTGCCCATCTGATGGGTGAAGGGGAAAAAAAGTTTTCCTCTCCTGCCAGTATCTTGGGGTTTTCATTTACACTGCAAAGAACAAATTGTAAACCACTTTGCATAGTGTCCCAGCCCCAAAATGAGGGTTTGATTTACCATGTAATTTATTTCTGGTTCATATTTCTGTTCTGAACAAGCTTTTGGGTTTGAGGTTATAAACAAAATAATTTGACTGTTTACTTGTGGTTAAACAAATGGCATAAATAAATCTTTGGAAAAAATTCTCTTAAAAGGGGAAAAAGCAAGGCAATAGTTTCCAAAAATGATCATCTATTTGTCTGACAAACACTTGCTTCAGCAACATAGGAGAGAGTCCTGGTTCATATCATAATGAAAGGTATATATTTTTCCAGTCAAAAGACTGTACGTTCTTGATCAAATGCCAAACAGATCTAGTAGGCATTTCTTTGCATGATCCTTCTCATGAGTTCAACTTGGAGCAGATACACAAACCTACTTTTGCTTTCTCTTTTGTTCTTTTTTTAGGTCTTCATCCTATAGTTCCAGTTTTCCTCCATCTTATCATCCAAAGACTTTCATATTTTTCCTTTCAGTTGAAAAAATATTTAATTGGAAGAGTGACAGAGAGGAGAGACACACTTGGTGTGTGTGGGGGGATATCTTCCATCTCCTGTTTCACTCTCCAAATGGTCATAACAGCCAGGGCTAGACCAGGCCAAAACCAGGAGCCAGCAACTCTATCTGGGTATCCCACATGTGTGGCAGGAGCTCAAGCACTTGAACCATCATCTGCTACCTTCCCAGGCACGTTAGCAGGAAGCTGGAGTAGAAGCAGAGCAGTCAGGACTTGAACCAGGCTCTCTGACATGGATGTGCGTGTCCCAAGCAGTGGCTTAACCCACTATATTTGAACACCAGTCCCTTACTTTTAATGTACTATTCTTTTTACCTTTGGTACTCTTACTGCTCCATTTTCCCCACATTCTTTCTTTGAGTCGTACCTAACTCTCATCTTGGTGTACTCTTGCTCTGGATGTCAGCCCCAGAAACATCTCTAAACTGAGTTTAGATTGACAACTGTCCAAAAAGAAGCCATGATTTGAAAGAAAGTTCTCTTGCCTGTTCTGTTGTCATCCTTGATGTGATGAACTCAACTTTCATAACCTGCTAGAATAACTTGCACAAGGAGGTCAGAAAATCTCATCCCATAGCAGTTTTGTTCCTATTTCCTAGACATAGTGTAAGGTACACATAGTAAATGTCACTTCCTGAAATAGGCAGCAAAGATGCATGATAAGTAAGGCAGTGTTCTTGCACCAAAAGGGCTCCCACTCCAGTGTGGATCGATTTCAGTTGTAACCTCTCAATATATATGGCACAGGGGAATTTCCGCTGGTGACTCTTCCCACTCTTCCCACCCCTGCCAGGCTAATTCCTATTTCCCCTTTCAGCTTATTTCCTGCATTCTCCAGGAATTCTTTTTGACTTCTCTTTTTCCATTCTTCAGGTTGTGTGTTGTCCCTCTGGGGGCTCCCAGGTCTTGCTAGACTTCCCCATTTCATCACATTTCACTGAAGGGTGGTGTAATTGTGTCCTCCACACCAGTAGCTTCAGGCTCACACATAGCTTTGGCTTTAGCTCAAGTCTCCAGCACCCTTCACTGGATCAGCTGCACAGGAAACTCAAAAAATATCGTCCGAATGAGTGGCTGCATACCCACATATGAGGGTACTTTTTCAAAAGCTCATGGAAAAATGGAATTCAAAGTTAAGTTTATTTTGGTGCAAAACATTTTGAAATCCATGCATGCTCATTTAGGTATGTAATACACATAAACAAAAGTGGTAAATTAGAGTCAGGAACACAGAAAGCATGCTTCCCTTGGAAAGTGGAATCAGTAAGGATACCACAAAAAGAATAACTACTATTAAACATGTTCTAATGATTGTGTCACAGAAACCATGCCACTCGTAATCTCAAGTACCTTTGACGCATATTTTTAAGCAGCTATCAACCAAATTTGTTTAACTTCCCTTAATGGTATTGATTGTTCCGTTGAAATACTAATGCATAACTCATTCTGACATTTGTAGGCAAGCACAAGGTTACCTACGTCTCATAAATGTTAATAAGTAATTCCCAATAACTCAATCACTATTGTACCTCACAATGGACTTTAAAACCTAAGTGAATCATTAATGACACTTCCAAATTGCTGTTATGGCTTCAAAAGTTCAAAGCAAGAGGTTGTGGGATTATTGTCTTACTTGTCTTACTGTTCTATACACCCATGTGTTTTGAAGTCCAAGTTTTAGGATGTATTTGCCAAACATTGTTCTTCAGGATATACTTGTATTTTTAAGAATTATATTTTATTATGTTTTAAATAATATCAGCAAGACATTGGAAACCAATGTTGATGTGTAAGGAGTTTCCTTGCTTGTGATTAAACAGAGGAAAAAACCAATTTTAATTTTCATTTACAAATGCTTTTGGAAAATATCTACATCGTTGGTATTTCTTGTATTTATTTACTTATTTCTTTTTTAAACATGTATTTACTTAAATATTTGAAAGGTAAAGTTAGAGAGAGAAAGAGGGAGGGAGGGAGAGAGAGAGAGAGAGAGAGAGATTTTCCATCCACTGGTCTACTTCCCAAATGACCGCAATGGCCAGGAGTGGGTCAGGTTGAAGCCAGGAGCCAGAAACTTCATCTGGCTATCTTATATGGGTGGCAGGGATCCAAGCACTGAGGTCATCTTCTGCTGCTTCCCCAGGTGCAATAACAGCGGGGCTGGATCAGAAGTGGAGCAGCTGGGACTGAAACTGGTACTTACATGGGATGCCGGCAATGCAGGAAGCAGATTAACATGCTGCTCATAATGCTGGCTCCAGTATTTCTAATTTATTATCCTTTTCTGCATATTTTAAAAAATACGTTTTCTCCCTCTGTCTCATATGTATTTTCAATGCAAACTGAGTTTCGACTGGTTATTAGGTTAAGCTAACAAAAGAACATGCAAGCACAAAAAAGAATTGGCTTTGCACTGGATGGAAATGACCAATTACAATGTAAAGATACTGCTATTTTACATGTGTGAGCCCAGGGAAACACAGAATGGAAGAAAGAGCTATACCTAGAAATTCAATATCTATTTGCTAGAGATTCATGTATGCTCTTATCTACTCAATATTTATCTTAATATTTTATATTATATATTTTATATTATATTACATATAAATATATAATATATATTATATTTACATATAAATATTTATATATAAATAATATATAAACAATATATATTATATAAATATATTTATATATAAATATATAAATTTTATATATATTATAATTATATATTATATATAATATTTTATATTATCTTAATATTTTAAAAGATATATTTATTTATTTATTTGAGAGGCAGAGTTACAGTCAGAGACAGGGAGAGATAGAGACAGAGGTATTCCATCCTCTAATTCAATACCCAAATGGCCACAATGGCTGGAGCTGGGCCAATCTGAAGACAGGAGCTAGGAGCTTCTTCCGAGTTTGCTATGTGGGTGCAGGGGCCCAAGCACTTGGACTTTCCCAGGCTATTAACAGAGTGCTGGATTGGGAGAAGAGCAGCTAGGACACGAACCCGCACCCATATGGGATGCCAACGCTGCAGGCAGAGGCTTACCTGACGAATGCCAAAGTGCTGACCCCTCAACATATATTCTTTATTCTCAAGAATCTATTAACATAACTACACTTCTTAAAGACATTACCTAAGTCATTTTCAAGTGAAATTTGCAATAAAAATGTGAAAGTAATTATCGTATGGTGAAATCAGGAAGTATTTATTTTTACATTTTTAACTTTTAAAGAACCAACTGAAACTTTAAGGTCTCAGAAAACTTTTAAAAAATTCATTTCAGGGAAAGGGAGAGTGAGAGTGAGAGCGAGAGCGAGAGCGAGAGAGCGAGAGAGTGAGAGAGAGAGAGAGAGAGAAGAGAGCACTCCTGTCTGCTGGGTCACTCCCCAAATGTCCACACCAGCTGGGACTGGGTCCCACTGAAGCCAGGAGCCAGAATCTCAATCCAGGTCTCATGTGGGTGACAGAACTCAGTCACTTGAGCCATCACCTCTGCCTCCCAGGGGCTGCATTCATAGGAAGCTGGAGTCAGGATCTGGAACCAGTTACCAAAATCAGATACTCCAATGTGGGATATGGACTTCTTAACCACTAAGGCAAATTCTTATTCCCAGGAATTATTTTTTAAATGACTATTGCTTGAATATATAGAAACAGAATGGTTACCATGGAGAGGTAAAAGAAATGGGGCTATTGTTAAAGGGCACAAAGTTGCAGTTACATAGGATTAAATAATTATAGAGATCTAATGTACAGCCTGAGCTCTATAATTAATTGTTATATTAAAAACTGGAAATTTACTATAGGAGTAGAATTTAGATATTTTTACCACACACACACACAAAGGTAATTATGTGAGATGATGGATATGTTAATTTGCTTGACATTAGTAATGATTTTTGTATGAATTTGTGTATCAAAACATCATTTTGTATTAATTAAATATAATATAAGAATGGTAAATAATTTAAAGTGACAAATTAACATTAATGGGAAATTATGTTGTGCTGAAATGCAATTAATGCAATACACATAGTTACTGAATTTAAAATCAGAATTTTGTTTACACATTGCGATTTGTTCCAGGTTGAAGATTTCCTTTTCATAACACCTATAGAAGAGGTTCACAAAGCATGCTTAACAGAGGATAACATTACATGAAATAGTGTGAACCAACTTCTTAAAGACATTGGTAGGGACACAAGTTAACTCAAACATTTAAGACACCCATGTCGCATATTGGAGAACCAGAGTTCAATTCCCAGCTCTGGCTCCTGACTCCAGCTTCTTGCCAAAGCAGATACTGGGAAACAGCAGTGATGGATCAAGTAGTTGGATTTTCCTGCCACCAATATGGGAGATCTGAATCAAGTTCCTGATCCCTGATTTTGGCTTGGACCATGGCATTTGGAAAGCAAAGCAGAGAGTCCCTCTCCCCCCTAACCCCCACTGCCCCTACAGTATCCTTCTTAGTCTGATAGCTGAGTAAGAAAAGTTACTTCCTGGCAGTCCTAGGGCTTTCATGGTATTTGGAGTGCTTCAAGAAAAGAGGAACTAATCCAAATACATAGGTACTGTAAGAGAAATCTGGTCATGAATTCTTCATTTGGGAGACTACCCTGAACAGGCATATAAGAGTCACATCCAGAATTCATGAAGATAATTTTAGTATAATAAACTTAATAAGGCATATATAGTAAAGCAACCCTCTTATTGTATTTATATAAATAACCAGATTAAATTCAGTAGAATTGAGACCACATTTTTGCCAGCGCCGTGGCTCAGCAGGCTAATCCTCTGCCTTGCGGCGCCGGCACACCGGGTTCTAGTCCCGGTCGGGGCACCAGATTCTGTCCCGGTTGCCCCTCTTCCAGGCCAGCTCTCTGCTGTGGCCCGGGAGTGCAGTGGAGGATGGCCCAAGTGCTTGGGCCCTGCACCCTATGGGAGACCAGGAGAAGCACCTGGCTCCTGCCATCGGATGAGCACGGTGCGCTGGCCTCCGCGGCCATTGGAGGGTGAACCAATGGCAAAGGAAGACCTTTCTCTCTGTCTCTCTCTCTCTCTCACTGTCCACTCTGCCTGTCAAAAAAAATAAAAAAAAAAATTGAGACCACATTTTTTTTGTGGTCCAGAATAATCTGTTTCTTTCAGATTCCCTTTGATCCAAGGGGTATAACTGTGGCGAGAATCTTCGTATCAGTGGAAAATTACAGCAGACCTTTTTGAGTTAACAGACGCAGAACAGTAATTCTATTGTCTTTGAACAATTTGTATGTCTTTGTAAATTGCAGATAAGTGATGGACGAATAAACGTTGGTTTGTTTGGTCGAGATGTAATTGACTTCCTTCCCCATTGTGGAAAAACCAGCTTTGTTATCTACCTGAAATTTGATGGAATATTGTTATCTTGCAAATGTTATCAAGCCTTACTAAGTTTTCATTCCTTCCAATTCCCTAGACTATGTTTCTGTTAATTACCAAACTAAAGGTCCCAAATTTTTCCCTTCCTCCAGACTTGGCATCATTGAAAATAAAAATCTGACGACGTGGCCATCCACCTGCAGTCTCCAGGTTTCCTGGTTGCTGGCCTTTCACCCAAGATGTGAAGCAGCGCCGAGAGTCGTAACCTGATAACTTGATATGAAACTCAAGGGATTTACCACCAAAGATCATGGACAGGTCGCTGTCACCGTCAGGGCACCAGCAAGTACTGAGATGCCCAGGTCAAGCATGTCCTTCTAAGAGAAGTAACAGAGAATGGACATCACCAAAACATTAACTTCTTAACTTTTAAGAAACTCGTCAAATAATCAAAGGGTTTTCATGCCTTGGCTATTGGAAAGCACTGGACCACTCTCAGGGTTCAACCCTGGTTCTGTACTTTAATCTGAACTTTCATAGCCTTATTTCTATCCTTTCTTTCACGCATGCTTCTATGGAGAGACCTTTGCTATGGACCCTCAAACAAATGCCCCTTGCAATTACCTCTCCATACTTCTGTTAAACAGTCTATGGAAGGCCACTATGTTGGATGAGCTCCTGCACTAGCCAGCTGATCAAATCAGATTAGAGTGGAGTCACTTGGACTAAGTGCCACCTACTCAAACGGAACTTAGGAGAGGGCCAGGGTTTCAAAAGAAACAATAGGTTTCTGTCAACTTGAGTCAGAATAATAAGGAAGTCTCCTATTTTTTTTTTATCCCTAGGAGGAAAGTAATTTTGAAGGGACCAAGCAACTTTTTATTCTTTGTTTCTGCTTGCTTTGGCCCTTTTCTGCTGCTAATGGCAAACTCTCTACTCAGCTCACCAGAACACCCATTCCGTTTTATAGAATGAGAAGTTGCCTGATTCTAGACTTAAAATAAAATTTAATTAGATCTTTAAATTCAATTTGTTGTAACTTTATTTTTTTGGCAGTGTATTCAATTGGTTTTGCAGAAACCGTGCCAGCAAGAGTCCTCATGAGAGCATTTCATGAACTCTGGTTCACCACACATGAGAAATTTATAATTACTTCTGAGTTCAGCAATGAAGTACATTCATTTGTCTTTTTTGAAATGTGTATTCATTTATTTGAAAGTCAGAGTTACAAAGAGAAAGAGAGACACTCAGAGAGAGATCTTGCATCTGCTGGTTCATGCTCCTTATGGCCACAATGACCAGGGTTGAACAAGGCCAAGCTAGGAGCCAGGAGTTTCATCCGAGTGTCTCATGTGGATGCGGCCAGAACACTTGGTCCATCCTACGAAATTTCATAAATGTAATTATGAAGCCAAAAGGCAGAAAGATAAAGGGAGCTAGACAGTCAACAGCCATGAACAAGCCAACAAACGGCTGTTCCACACTACTGGATGCATGTTATGGTGCTGACTGGAACACCTGACAGCCATGTGCCACCTGCTCCTGCTTCCCATAAACTTGCCAGGCTGCTAACCTTGGCCAACCCAGACCAACAGGTACCTCTCCGTATGGATGTGGAGATAGCCTCCTGCCCCGAGCTTTGCCTACTTCACGTTATCCACCCTTCTCCTCCATAGCCAATGTGAGTTCCATGTAAACAACACATACTCCCCACCCACCCCGACTTTTGTTGTAAAAAGGAAAATTCTCTTGGCTTTAGGTCTAGCATCCCTGAAACTGCTATGTGGCCTTCCCACTAGTAGATGTAAACAAGATATGAATTTGTCCCAGGACCTGGTCCTGTACAAGTCATCATTAGGCATGGCTCAGTAAACCCTTGAGATACCTTTTATCTCAACAGTTTTGGTTTAACAGAATTACACTCCCAATAACTGATAGAGTTTCCTTCACTCTCAGCATTTTAGATACCTTTAAATACATTTCTCTGGAAATCAGTAAGTATCCTATGAATTTTAGAATTTACTCCTAAAGAAAAATCCAGAAGATATCTGTGCCTTTTGCCCATATAATAAGAAATGTCGAAATCCACTGAATTTCACAAAACATTTCCTATAGTTCTAAACTAGCAGATTTATTTTCTAGAAAACAAGCTTAGTGCATAAAATAGATTTAAAAAAATTTTTCATGCCCAGCACTCTGGCTTATTGGGTTAAGCCACCACCTACAGTGCTGGCAGCCCATATGAGTACCAGCTTGAGTCCTGGCTGCTCCACTTCCAGTCCAGCTCCCTGATAACAAGCCTGGAAAAGCAGTGGAGGATGGCCCAAGTTCTTGGGCTCCTGCACACATGTGGGAGACCCGGAAGAAGCTCCTAGTTCCTGGCTTTGGACTGGCCCAACTCCAGCTATTATGGCCATTTGGGTAGTGAACCAGTGGATGGGAAGATCTCTTTCTTTATCTTTGTCTCTGCCTCTGCCTCTCCTTATCTGCCTTTCAAGTAAAATAAATAAATATTAAATTTTTCCTTCCTTTTTTTCTTTCATTCTTCTCTCTCTCTCTCTCTCTCTCTCTCTCTCTCTCTCTCTCTCTCTCCCTCTCCTCTCCTCTCCTCTCCTTTTTTTTCCTTCCCCAACCCAGCATTCAGATTAAACAAATATTGAGTAAATAAAATCAGTCAAAATGTACATCAATGATAAACAAAGTAGCACTTTAATTACTTGATAGCTGTGTGCAAAGCCTCAGTGGATACTGACAAATAAGAACACATTGTGTCCAAAAGATTTGTCTTTAAAGCAGTTAAAAAAATCCTGGGGACAATTGTGAAAGAGATACCCTCTGATCTAATCGCCACCTTCTAGCAATTGTTAAGTTTCTCTGCACTTGAAATACTATATGAATAGGGAGAAATCTGTTCTATATATAATGGTGGAAATTACATCTCAGTCAACTGCGTCTGTTAAAGGAAAGACCGGTAGTCTGGATGTCAGAAGCTGTTTGGCGACATCAGCAAAATAAACGAATCCACTTTATTTGTTTGAGGCCATAATTTTCTAACCCACTTCACTGCTTGTTTCATGCAATGAGTCTTAGAGTCAGAAAACTATAATTTAATGACTCCTGATTATGTAGCCTGAAAACTTGGGCTCAGTGTGATCATTAACTTGTTTATCCGACTCAACATAAGGCATGCTGCTTTCCATCAGGAATTCTTTCTACATTTTGGAAGAAAAGACGTTTAAAGGGCTACAAAAACAGTCTTTGCTGTTTGGCAGAATGGATGGGAGCACAGTAGTCATTGCAGGTGTTTCATCAGCAAGAAAGGAAAGCCACTTCTGAAAATATGATAATGCTTAAGGTACAAAGTGCATCCTTTGCCACGGCATTTTGTTAGTTTTTTCACATTGAAATAAAAGCACTTATGTATAAGTAGGCATACAGAAATGTGCAAAAGTTATGTTAAAATGTTTTTCCTTTCAGAAATGAATTATTCTATAAGAAAATGCTACAGGGATTTTTCAGGACTCTCGTATGTGGTGCTCAGCTATTTCAGGTGCTCCTAACGCCATCTAGTGAGACATACTAGCAATAGCATTGGTATTTGACCTGTCTGTGCTACGCCCAGGAGACCTTACTCTGCAGACGTAGCAGGTAGAACCTCTTCCGTGCACATTGTGAAGTTTGTTCTAGACACTAGGAAACATAATTGGATAACCTTGATGTGAATTTAAGGTCATCTGAATAGTGCATGTATTGATCTCAGTGAAATTTTCAATGGAACCTTTGTCGTTGAAATGCTTATCAATTCCTGGTACAATTTTTTCTTCAAATGTATTTTCATACATGTACAAATTAAGGTCATAGAAGTTCATCTCAATTTATCTTGAAATTATAAATTGAAACATAAAGCATGTTGTAATGTGGAAATTAAGAAGGACCCTTTTTATTAACTTTATTAACTTAGAGTCATATTTGTGTTTACAAGGTCATAACTGCGAGTATAGATACCATTTGCTTAAAAAGTTCAAGAAATACCACAAGTTTATTTTAAACATTTGCTCTCAATTTCTTGACAGTAATGTTGATGAACATCAAAATGTCTTTTCCCACATTGCCACTGTAATGTGCCCGGTGCAGAACTGAAATGAAGGTCTCTGTTCAAAACCTATTAAGAGAAACAAGGTGACAACCTTTTGTCCTCTTGAATATTAGACCAAGTGCAGGGCCCTTCTAAACATGAGCTCCATGTGCCTACAAGGGGACGTGTCCAGGAAGCTGGCTCAGGAGGTACTAAGCAACAAATTAAACTGGGCAAGCAGGGCAAAGGAAAAACACCTTGTACCTCAGACCTGTGAAGCTGGAGCTCTGTTCTATATCTTGTGATGATGGTGGGCCAGGAAAAGGTAGATAAGTAAAAGGGATCAGTCCTTAGTGAGTTTGGATAAATAGTGAAAGGGTTGTAACTTATATAATTTATGATACAAGTACATTGGGAAATTAATTCTACTATATCTAATGCTAAATATTCCATATTTTTTTCTTAAAGCATGCTTCCCTTATATGAGGGAGTCTTCATGGAAAAGTTCATGGAAAATACGACTTATGAAAAAAAAAACTATACATGGTTTTCAAAGTTGTTGCACCAAAGTAATCATATCTTTTAACTCCATTTTCCAATAACTTTTTAAAGTTCCCCTTTACAGATCTATTTGAAGAATATGCCAGAAAATATTTAAAAAGGGAAGAAAATTGGCATCTTTTTAGGGTCTGAAGTGCAGTTAGAGTCGTTTTTCTCATGCTGTTTCTCTGCTGAACTCAGCTAGGGTCTACTTCCAGAGAACAACGTAGCATTGATACCAAGGACCTAGAGCAAGACCTCTGCTGGCCAAAGAGTTACCTAGAATGAGTCCTTTGATCTTGTTAGGACTCCCTTTCTTCCCACTAAGGTCATTTTGTCTCTCAGGGCTCTTCCAACTCTTTCATCTACTGATTAAAGTACTTCCTAGGGGATTAAAATTTTATGCTCCTTTTTGTATTTTTGCTTTAGGCTTTCAGTTTCTGATCCATAGGGAGTTGTTAAAATGGAAATGTCAGAACTTTCCAATTTATAATCACTATTTCCTCAAAATAAAAATCAACATGCTTCCGTAACTTTTATATAAGAGGACTTTTAAAAAGTTCATGGAAAATAGAATTAAATAATATGTTTATTTGGTGCAAAAGTTTTTCTGAAATCCATGCATAGTTTTTTTCAAAATTTGAATTTTCATGAACTTTTTGAAGATTCCTCATATGCATGGATTTCAACTTTTTTGCAACAGAACAAGCTTATCGCTTGATTTCATTTTCCATTGACTTTTGAAATACTTTCCTTCATATAGCATGTTGTGTTCTTCCAAACATTCCCCAAAGATTTTTGGTAGTTCCAGATGGAACTAACGAGTTAAGAAATTGACTCATTCTAATATTTTGTCTTGCCTTTGTTGAAAGGTTAAACCGAGGCACATTAAAATATTAATGAGTTAACTTGAGGGTTCAG
This sequence comes from Sylvilagus floridanus, assembly GCA_949820135.1. Lineage (NCBI taxonomy): Eukaryota > Metazoa > Chordata > Mammalia > Lagomorpha > Leporidae > Sylvilagus > Sylvilagus floridanus. The sequence goes on along the minus strand of OX463236.1, from coordinate 25,996,108 downwards.
CGGTTCCTGAACTGGTACCTCCATATCCCCAGCACTTCAGGAACTCCAACTTGGAAGTGCCTTAGTAGTGTAATGTGCAGGGATTTTAGTTATTTTACACAGGAGGACTAGGTAAGTTTATGTCTACTTCATCTTCCTGGAAGTGTAAATCTCTTACTAGCCTTTTGGAAATAATTTTTGGACTTTTAATTCAGTTATTAGGAAAGTACTTGCTTAAAGATGTGACTGCCTGTATCTGTTCATGACAGTCACTAAGCATTTGTTAATTTCCTTTACCAAACATATGTAAGCCTGTATGTCATACTTCCCTGGCAAATTTTGAAGTATAAAAATAGAAAATTAGTCTGCAATGCAAGGAGGTGAGCTTTCACTTAAATTTGCTTAAATTATGGAGGCATATGTGTTTAAATCAGTGGTCTCTATCCCATTTAATAAATCAATTAGTTGGTTTCTGTCCCTCTCAGATATTAAGAAATGCACCCTACAAAACCGGGATGACTTAGGTATCTAATTTCTGTGTAATGAAATACAAAGGTTTGGCTTCCATGCCACACTAATGAGAAGCTGTCCTTGAACATTCCAAAAGCAGTGCCCAACATCTGGCAGTATCCAGAAACTTGCCAGGGGCGGTTACATGTAATCTAGAATCAATTATCACCTTGTCAACTAAGTAAAACTGACTCAAATGCCCTAAATTCATTCACTTCTGTGGGTTCTCTGGAATAGTTAACCAAAACCTCAATTTCATAAAATATAACTACTCCCTCGGTAAGCATAATAGGCAAATGTGGTCATATGATTTTTTTGACCATGGTGAAAATAACAAGTTATTTTTTCTTATGCAATGGCTTCAGGTTTTTGTTTTATTTTTTGAAACAACAAAAATCTAAATGATTCTTGTGCAAACTCTTGAATACTTGAATATGAGTGTAATCATTCATTTGAATCTCTCAGAATTCAAACATGTACCCATTAGGGTCAGAAATGAATTGCTAGTGGACAAAATGTGATGGTAAGTGTATTTTAAAGACAAGGATTTCTACTCAATAAAGCAGAGAGGAAATGAATAGAAACAATCAGAATTTTACATTATTAATGAAAGACAATATTTATAGAAAGACAAAAGTTTTTAAACTATGGCACAGGCTACAAAACTTATTATAATGAAGGTGAAAGGAGGAAATGAAGAAGACTCTTAAGATGACTAAGAAAATTTATGATTTTCTTAAGGGTGACCTCTGAGTCAGCAGCGTGAGCACCATCTGAGCGCTAATTAGATTTGCAAAGTCTAACCTGGCCCCAGGTCTACTCACTCAAATTTTCTGGGGGTCGAGATAAGCCTTTCAGGTGGTTTTACATATATATGGCAGGAAAATGTCAAATGAAGAATACTTTTCTAATGTGTTTATATAATTTGCTCTTCATTTTTGAGCTGTAATACCATTAACAATTTCTGTTATAACTTTATCTCTTTTTCTTAGTGACTTATTTCTTTTCACTTAATCTGAAAGTTTTGGATTATAATTCACTTTCAATGATAGATTAATTTATCTTGATTTCATTATGTGGTCTCATCTTCTTGGACTTTGCTTTACATTTCATTAGTTTTTATTTTTTTCTTCTCCATTTAATGAATAAACAAATGAAAAGAAGTTACCTGCTCATATATGAGAACATAGGGATCACACCATTTCTCACTGGTTTTATTGGAACACCCCAAAATGTCTTTGTAAGTTAAAGTGAAACTAGTATATCCTCAACCCAATCTCAACTTGGTTAAACCTAAAAAATGTCACTGCTGCTTCAACATCTTCAGCAGGAGGGAGCATGGCAGAGGGGCCATCAAAGTAAAAAGAGACAGTTAAATTGCAGGTAAAGTATTTTACTTTCAAAAATTTTACATACAATTGTGGGACAACATTGTTAGACTGACACCTTCACCTCAGGTCCTTTATAGACTTCATGGAAAGAAAAGAATTAGGTGGGATACTCAGAGCCAAGACAGTATAGACCCCATACATCATGACCCCCTCCAAACCTACCTAGGGGAACTACTGAACTTCTTCACTGCAATGTTAGTTTTGCTGAACAATTTATTTTGTGTTTCAAATGTATTACAAAATACTCCACTGAACACCATAATTCAATTTAGGCATATCCCCTGTATCCAGAAAATTTAACATGTTGAGTGGTTGAATGACAGCAAGCAAGTATACAATTTTAATCTAGGAAAACATTCAATTATATTTTCAACACTGCTTTTTTAAAATGAGGGCAATAAAATCTGAGCTATCAAAATATCTTAAAATAAATCCATTTTGTAGATCAGAAAATATGCCAAGATGGAAAATACTGAGTAAAAACTACCTGTGATTTCATTGATGTCTGTATTGCAGTTTCCTCCTTATATGGTTTACAAAACCATCAGTTCGTAAGTTTCAGTGGAGATCAGGGTTTTGGATAAGGTTCAGGTCTCTAAGTAAGTGGTAATAGCTGGGAAAGTAGAGGAGAAAGTGGAGAGGTATAGTCAGTACTTTCTTAGGAAGGAACCACAAGATCCCAGCATAGCTAAGCAAAGGGCCAAACTTTCCAGGGTCGGATACTAATGCCACCTGGACATGAAGGTGGTCTTTCAGAGCCTCAGTTGTACCTCAGAATCATGAAACCGAGTGTTTTGAAAATGATGGGAGAGTCTTGACTTTTCTCTACCTGCAAAGAAGAAAAGAGGGGCCAACACCTCCCTCCTGAAACCTGTGCCTCGACTACTACTTGACTCCTACCTTCTGCAAAGGAATTTGTGACACGAAGATCCGTTCATGTGCTCTCCACTCAGAGAAGTTCTATGGCATCTCTTTGTGGAATGGAGGAAAGATTTAATGAATTAAGCTAATTGTAGCTGAGAACTAGTGGGAAGTTTTTCTTTTTTTGAAATTGTGTTTTATTAAAATTTTTTTTAACCAACCCACCTACCAACCAATCATTCAACACATTTATGGAGCATCCATCACATGCCATGCATTGTGCTTAGTTCCTGGGGTTAAGACAGAGACTTGCATCTTAAGAAGCATACATTCCTGTACAGAAAGACTTTATCCAGACAAGCAAGTATTTCAGTAGGTCACAGATGATCAGACAGTTGTCTGTGCAAAGCATCATGGGAGCACAAAGGAGTTTTCAAGTGTGTGTGTGTGTGTGTGTGTGTGTGTGTGTGTGAAAGAGAGAGAGAGACAGAGAGACAGAGAGAACTGGGAGAATGGGGTCACTTAAAGTACGGTCTTTAATTCTTTGGTACTACTCCCCTTGAGAGATGGGGTTCATCCTCTGACCTTCAATCTGGATAAACTCATGCTTGATTTGAGCACAAGGATGTGGCAGAAAAAAGACTAAGTGAATTTTGAGGCTGTGTGATTAAAAAAAAAGCCACAAAGTTCTCCCTTGGTTCTTTTGGAATGTCCACTCTCTGGGCACTCCTTTTAGTTACACTTCCTCTAAGAACCCAACTGCACACACCAGACAGTGCATCCTCTGGAAAACAAGAGTTGATGCAAGAAAATAGATGTATTCCAGACACTAGCAATCTTGGGAGCAAAGCAGACATCTTTCGTCTCAAAAGTGCTTTTCTCAACCTGTAAATTAGCAGGGATAGTTTGGAAGAGAACAGAAATTGGGGGTAAATGGAGTCAGGATGGGCGGAATAGAGGGTAGGGCCAGCTGCCTGGAGCCTCTGACCAGGCAGTCGGGGCTGGTTCAGTGTTTACTCTCATCCTGCAGTCATCCATCCAAACCTGGGCATGGTGACTCGGGTGGACAGGTTTACTTTGCAACTTCAGCCAGCTTTCTCAAGGCCAGTTTCTGGAATTCTCATGCTAGCATTATCTTTCCGTTGAATTAAGCAGACACTGTAAATAGTCCCAAGACGAGCAGTTAGATTTTACTAATCAGAATGTGAAAAGGAAAGGAGATGTCTTCATCATGGTTACACATGGAGATGCCATGCATAAGCTGTCAGTTCCCCCTGAGCTCATCGAGCCCCATCAGCAGACATGTGAGTGAAGGAGCAGTTAGATGATTTCGGCCTTAGCTCTTTGCGTCTCCCTTGGTGGAGCCCTCAGTCATCACGGTGCAGAGCAAATCTTCTGGGCTTTGCCGTGTTGGACTTTCTGACTCACAGAATCCACAATCATAATAAAGTTGTGGCTGTATTCTTCCACTAAATTCACGGTGGTCTGTTAGTCAGCAATAGATAAATGGAACAAGAAACGTCCAGGCAAGGTTTATAGAATATACAGCACTTGAGCAAATTGTTTCCACAATTAAGAGAACAGGCTTTTTTTTTTTAAAGCTTTTATTTAATGAATATAAATTTCCAAAGCACAGCTTATTGATTACAATGGCTTCCCCCCCATAACTTCCCTCCCACCCACAACCCTCCCCTGTCCCGCTCCCTCTCCCCTTTCATTCACATCAAGATTCATTTTCAATTCTCTTTATATATAGAAGATCAGTTTAGTATATATTAAGTAAAGATTTCAACAGTTTGCCCTCACATAGCAACACAAAGTGAAAAATACTGTTGGAGTACTAGTTATAGCATTAAATCACAATGCACAGCACATTAAGGACAGAGATCCTACATGATATTTTTTTAAAAATTGATTAATTTTCTATGCAATTTCCAATTTAACACAAGTTTTTTTTTTCATTTTCAATTATCTTTATATACAGAAGATCGATTCAGTATATACTAAGTAAAGATTTCATCAGTTTGCACCCACACAGAAACACAAAGTGTAAAAATACTGTTTCAATATTAATTATAGCATTACTTCACATTGGACAACACATTAAGGACAGATCCCACATGAGACGTAAGTACACAGTGAATCCTGTTGTTGATTTAACAATTTGACACTCTTGTTTATGGCCTCAGTAATCTTCCTAGGCTCTAGTCATGAGTTGCCAAGGCTATGGAAGCATTTTGAGTTCACCAACTTCCATCTTATTCTGATAGGTTCTCTCCTCCCTTCAGAGAAAGGTACCTCCTTCTCTGGTGGCCCTGATCTTTCCACTGGGATCTCACTTGCAGAGATCTTTCATTTTGGTCTTCTTCTTCTTCTTTTTTTTTTTTCCAGAGTGTCTTGGCTTTCCATGCCTAGAATACTCTCATGGGCTCTTGAGCCAGATCTGAATGCCTTAAGGGCTGATTCTGAGGCCTGAGTGCTATTTAGGACATCTGCCATTCTATGAGTCTGCTGTGTCTCCCACTTCCCATGTTGGATCGTTCTCTCTCTTTTTGATTCTATCAGTTAGTACTAGCAGACACTAGTCTTGTTTGTGTGATCCCTTTGACTCTTAGACCTATCAGTGTGATCATTTGTGAACTGAAGATGATCACTTGGACTAGTGAGATGGCATTGGTACATACTACCTTGATAGGATTGTATTGGAATCCCCTGGCACGTTTCTAACTCCATCATCTGGGGCAAGTCCGATTGAGCATGTCCCATATTGTACATCTCCTCCCTCTCTTATTCCCACTCTTATATTTCACAGGGATCACTTTTCAGTTAAAATTTAAACACCTAAGAATGATTGTGTGTTAATTACAGAGAGAACAGGCTTTTGATGTGCAGCTAGGTGACAGTCCCAAATGTAAGATGACTGAGCTGTACCAATTATCACATAACCTCTGGTAGGTTTGTTGTATTAAGAGGGATAAATGATTGAAAGTGCTTCTCATAGTGTTGACATAAAGTAAGAAATGAAAACCTAAAGGAAAAGGAGTATAAGTAACACAGTCAACAGCTAATGATTAGCTGTGTCATACTAGTTAGGGCAACCTGCCATCCAGGATCACCTGGATAGTTCTCATTTATTCTCATTTTCCTGGTATCTTTTCTATTTTAGAATAAATCTTGGGTTTTTGTTAACTTATTTTTAAGCAAAGCATCAACATTAATATTTTTGTTAAAATAAACTGGGGTGGACTCAATAGAACTTTGCTTTGAACTTACAGCTTCCGATATATGGTGTGTGAACCAAGAACTGGACACGAAGTTAAAATAAAAGCACAGGCAGGTTGATTCAGGTGCATAATGTTTCTACTTATCAGGATCCATAAATTTGCAACCACATAAGCATTTCACTCAGGTGAAATGGAATTAAGCATTTTGTAAGCAAAGGGGAAGGGGAGAGTATAACTCAGCACTTTTTGGAGATAAGCAAAGTGGAGAGGGTCCAGTGGTTGGATACTGATGTAAATCGGGTGGTTATAAATTTTGCAAGACTGTTGAAATATTCATGCTAGGGCTGTGGTCAGGCAGTATTGATAAAGCCTAGAGAATCATTTCATTTGCAGTTCCGCACTCAGAGACTGAATAGAAACTTAGTCTGTCAGCAAATCCACAGCCTGCACAGGGAATGTTGCTTTCTCTTTAACCATTTTGACTTTCCTTTTATCAAGTGGACTGGGTTCTTCCTTACATTTGTGCCTTAGGCTCAAAAATGATCATTCATCTTTTGCTGTCTCTTTTCAAATGAAGCATAATTATACTCTTCCTTTTAAGGACAGTATAAGAAACACCCATTGACAAAATAAAGGCACTAGGATATGAGTGGCAAGGCACAGATTAGCCTTCGTGGAGAAAATTAGATGACACTTCTATCACTGTTGACTACTTGGTGCGTGAGCTCCTTGTGCCCCTCCTCTGCCTTGGTCTTTGAGATACACAAAACCATGCAGCTGTGTCACTGGGAAACACAGGAAACTTAAGTTAGATGGACAGGAAGTAATTGGGTAAAATAGAATCTGAGCAGTCTTCCTATAGAGTATAAAAGTGGGCGTAGGTCGGTGCCGTGGCTCACTTGGCTAATCCTCCACCTGCAGCGCCAGCATCCCATATGGGTGCCGGGTTCTAGTCCTGGTTGATTCTCTTCCAGTCCAGCTCTCTTCTGTGGCCCAGGAAGGCAGTGGAGGATGACCCAAGTGCTTGGGTGCCTGCACCTGTGTGGGAGACCAGGCGAAAGCACCTGGCTCCTGGCTGTGGATCGGCATAGCTCTGGCCGTAGTGGCCATTTGGGGGGTGAACCAACGGAAGGAAGACCTTTCTCTCTATCACTCTCTCTCACTGTCTAACTCTATCTGTCAAATAAAAAAAAAAAAGTGGCCCGAATGCTCTTGGTACAATAGTTTTATCTTTTGTTATATAGGGCATACTGCTATTTATTTATGCCTCAGATTTTTGGTTAGTCTTTTGTGTGTTTTGGCATAAACCCTTTTGACATCAGCTAGTGAAAAAGTAAAACAAAACAAAGCATATATTTTATGATAAATTAGGTACATGAATTCTATTTCCCAATAAAGGTGATGAAGAGTACACTAAGAATGTACAAAGTTTGAAGCTGTGTGCTACCTATCACAAAAGCTCCAATGATATCATGCAAGATTATGTGAACACCAGAAATACAAACATTCTTCAGAAGTGGACAGTGGATGATCATATTAGGAAGATTGTACCCAGTTTTCATTTGAATCAAATGAGTCTACTTTGAATCAGTTTCATGCATTTCTGATTTTCACTTTCTTTTTACATGACTAAGAAGTGAAAGAATACCTACAAATGTGTTACTTTATTAGAACTTCACATACAGGCAAATAAAGCCTGTTTTATATCTGCGATATTACATACTTATAAAAAGTCGGGGGAATTAATTCTAATGGTTCAATTTTTTTTTAAATTCAACTCATGGAACCAGTGAGAAGCATATGGAATTTAATTGAACTGACAGGGAAATATCTGACACTCTGGTGATTGACAGCATAAATTAAACATTCCAAATGGGAGAAAATTATATATTTTGTTGTAATAATATGAATGAAGTATTTGTGTGGGACAGGATCATGGTAAAAATAACACTATAATTCAGTCAAGACATGTACATAACAGATATATTTGGAATTCTTTTGCATACTCAGTTCAAGTTAAATCTAAGTGAGCATCCATATTGTGCTAATTCAAACCTATAGCTGCTGAAGGTAACACATATTTGTACACGTAATGGAGCAACTGACATGTAAACTGAGTGTTCAAGGCTGATGTTGAATAAAATGTTGCCATACATGCTTTCTTCTTTGCACACCACCACGAGATGATCAACCTTATAAGTTTCCTTTAGAATTTTACAGCAGTGCCAAATATTTTCAAAAAGGAGTCCTCTAAATTGTTTGCATTTTATTCCAAATGAATTAGAACTGTTTAATGGAATTATTTAATAGAACACCAACAATCTTTTGACTGTGTAATGTCAAAGTATCAAAAATTCTGGCTATTTTTAGATAACTCAAATTAGAGAGTCAAACCATGCAAACTGAAAGACATTGAACTTTCATCCTATAAAATAAAAACGAGGCAAACTGAACAAAATCCATGAAAGTCAGATGGTCTTTGAATCTTAAAATTCCATGATTTCATTTTGAAATATCTTGACTTATAATAACTTTTTGAATGCAGCTCCTATTTTTGATTTGCTATTATCTTTTCTTAATTCCATGCAAGTACATCTATTTTTTCATCTAAGATTCTGTATTTTCATCTCTACAAGTTAAATTTGGATATCAAAAATTCTTCCATATTTTTTCTTTAACGCCTTCTCAATTTCCTCTACCTTCTTGAACATATAGAATTCTATTACAAGAATTTTTCAAGGCCTTTGTGTACAAATTTTGTATTTGTGTCATTTCTGTGTCTATCAACTCAATTTTTTAAATGATTTATTTATTTATTTGAAAGTCAGAGTTAATGCAGAGAGAGAAGGAGAGGCAGATAGAGAGAGAGAGAGGTCTTCCATCCACTGGTTCACTCCCCAATTGGCCCCAACGGCCAGAGCTGTGCTGATCCGAAGCCAGGAGACAGGAGATTCTTTCCTGTGTCTCCCAAGGTGTAGGAGCCCAAGGACTTGGGCCATCTTCTACTGCCTGCCTAGGCCATAGCAGAGAGCTGGATTGGAAATAGAGCAACCAGGTCTCGAACTGGCACCCACATGGGTTGTCGGCACTTCAGGCAGCAAGCAACTTAACCTACTAGGCCAAAGTGCCTGCCCCTCAATTTTTCCCCATTATGGATCAAATTTTCTCATAGTTGGTGATTTTTTTTTAAAAAATTTATTTTATTTATTTGAAAGGCAGAGTTACAGAGGAGCAGAGGCAGAGTGAGAGAAAGAGAGAGAGAGAGAGGTCTTCTATCCGCTGGTTCACTCCCCAGATGGCTGCAATGACCGGAGCTTCACTGATCCAAAGCCAGGCGCTAAGAGCTTCCTTGGGGCCCAAGGACTTGAGTCATCTTCCACTGCCCTCCCAGGCCATAGCAGAGAGTTGGACCGGAAGAGAAGCAGCCAGGACTGTAACCAGCGTCCATATAGGATGCTGGCACTTCAGGCCAGGGCTTTAACCCATTGCGCCACAGCACTGGCCCCAGTTAGTAATTTTTGTCTGGACATCACACACTATGAATTTTAACTTTTGGGTGTTGCCTGCTCATGCATTCTAGTTCATGCTATTAAATTTTGTTCTGGGGCTCAGTTTAGTGACTCAGAAACAGAAGGATCCTTTAGAAGTTTATGTTTAGGTTACAAGGCAGAACCAGAGTGGCTGTTAGTCTAGAACTAATTTTTTTTTTTTTTGACATATATTAAGAGAGATTTACATCCAGACTGGTGAAAAAAAAAGAAAAAAAACCTATTGCTAACTCTGGAGATGGCTCTGGTTCATGGTTCTTACCATTTTTTCCCATTTTCTTGTAGCATCCTCACATGCACGTGCTAACTGGTGCTCCCTATGAGAACTGAGTGTGTACAATACTTCTCTGGGGCTCTGAAATTGCACAGATTTCTCCTTTTCATGTAGTTCTCCTTTCTCTTGAACTTCTGCACATTCTGTTCTCTTGACTGCCCCAAATTCTAAACTCTGTCTTTTCAACCATGTCTGCCCCTGCTTATTTGAGTCTCTCTTGCATAGACACTTTTTGGATGGATGTTCCGGCAACCCTAAACTGACCTCATGTATCTCCCTCCTTCCAGAAATCCCAACTCCTGGAGTGCCTGTTTTCTAATGTCTGAAATCCTTTGCTTCATGAATTTTGTCCATTTTTAAACTGCTTGATGTAGGAGAGTAAGTATAGTCACCATTACTTTATCAACCCTGTAAGGAGAAGTCCTTCAAAGTTAAATGCTAACAGATTTATTGTGTCTACCAATATAATAGCATCAAGGTGTCAATCAGCAGATAAAAATCTCAAATATTATGCAATTTATATGTATCCTTTTATTCACAAAAAATTATTCCAGTTTGGGTGATGAATTACCTGGTAACTCTGCTTCTTATATTTAACTGTATATGTTAATATTCAATACTAAATAATTAATGAAATTTTGAGTTAGAATTTATGTTTTAATTTAAATAAAATTAAAGCATGTAATGTCCTAATCTCTTTGTATGTATCAATTTGAAGAGCTCAATGATTAAGTCTTGAAATTGCATTGTATAATTGTCTGATTAACTAAAGCTTCCAAAATGCTAAGAGGATTTTGTCAAAAGCTGGTACTGTGGCAGAATTCACAGCTGCATACTCTTTTTAACCTCATGTGTTTATTTAACACTACTAGTATTCCATTACCTGTTTCTTCCTTTTACCTTTTTCTCCTCTTCAGAGTGTCTCCCATTTCCTTGCATGTGTGTTAATTCTGATAAACATGAGAGTAATTCAGCCTGGTCCAGCCATTGTTGTTTTGGCATTTAGGGAGTGAACCAGCAAATGGAAGAGTTCCCTCGCTCTCTCTGTCTCTGTCTCCCAGGCTTTCAAAATAAAAATAAAACATAGGGCCAGCGCTGTGGCATAGCTGGTAAAGCCACTGCCTACAGTGCAGGCATCTCATATGGACACTGGTTTGAGTCCTGACTGCTCCACTTCCAATCCAACTCTCTGCTATGGCCTGGGAAATCAGTAGAAGATGGCCCAAGTCCTTGGGCCCCTGCGCCTGCATGAGTGCCCTGGAGGAAGCTCCTGACTTGTAGCTTCGGATAGGCACAGCTCCGGTCTTGCGGCTACCTGGGGAGTAAACCAATGGATTGAAGACCCCTCTCTTTCTGCTTCTGCCTCTCTGTGACTCTGCCTTTCAAATAAATAAATAAATCTAAAAAAAGTAAAACAAATACATAAAAATTTTTAATGAAGATAAGTTTAGTTTTCAGCATTTTTTGAAATCTATGCATAATTATTTCATAATATATATTTTCCGTGAACTTCTTGAGGTTCCCTGGTATTTGTGAAATTGATGCCGGATTATATTACCCCTAGCAGTGCAGTGGATTCCTATTTATATTGATACTTGTATGCAACATTTGGTAATTTTGTACTTTATGTTTTGTCAATCTGAGAGGTATAAAATAGTGTTTCATTGTCATTTCATTTTTCAATAATCTGATTGCCAGTGGTTTCAGATTTAATTAATTTGCCTTTATTTTCCTTATTGATTTTCTTAAATTTCTATTTATTTATGTGTATTTTTATTGTTTTAGATTTTGCTATATTCTCTCAGTTTTCTGTTTCTTGTTAATATTGTCCAACCTTAATTTTGATATAATCAAATATGTCACTTTTCATCTTATCTATTTTCAGGATTCGTATTTCAGAAGCCCCCAGATACTCCTAGGCTGATAAAGACAATCTGTTATATTTTCTTTAATGTACTTTCTGCTTTACTCTTCCCAGCTAAATCTTTAACTCTGCTGACGCTTGCTTCTGAATATAGTGTCTTATTTTATTCCATCTGAAGCCGAGAACCTAGAATTCAACCCAGGCCTCTCAAGCAATTTGAGCCATCATTGCTACCTCCCAAGGTGCACATTACTAGACATGTTGGAATTGGAAGTGAAATCTTAGATCGAAATCAAGTACTCTGAAATGGAACACGGGCATCTCAATCAAAAACTTCTGTGCTAGGATAATTGCTTGTCTCACATAACTATCCTTTTCTATGGAAACTATCACAGAGGATTCTAGGAGTCTCAACAAGAAAGGTATAAATCATCATCTTACTGTTTATACCAAAAAACAACATTGATAAGCCAGGTCTGCTGCTTCAGATCCATGGTTATAAAACAATGCTTTTTAATCACATTTGTCAATCCTCAACAAGGGTTCAGTACCACGCAGAACTCAAACTTAGGGAAAACCTTTCTTGACAAGTGGAAGACTTTCTCGTGGCTGTAAGTGAGCTCAGCACTGTTCACCTGCGATCCCCTTACTCAACCCCAACCATTAAGTAAAGCAAAAGCTGCCAAGGTGCTTGGACAAGGAGGGCAGTGGATGGTGGTAGACGCAGTTGGAATTTCTTGAGTGCCTGGTGTGTTAAGATATTGAGACTGCTCGGAGCAGTCAATTTGCAGTCACACAGGTCTGAGGCTCAAGTTCACCCAAGTGCCATCATTATCTTTGTTTTCTACCTCCACCTCTGCTTCTGCTCAACTGATTCCTTCCTTAAATATAAAAACACATTAATTGTGTTTTCCCAAGGTTCAGAAAGGTGTGCTTTTTACCTGGTCACTGGTTGATTGTGTTTGTGTTAGAACAAATGTTCTCATGAGAATCATGACCACTCCAACTCTGGAAAATGAGGGGGAGATCATGACCAATGTAATTTTAGAAAAATGTACCTAAGTATTTTAGTTTATTAAGTATTTTTGAGTAATGGATAGGCATCAGACCCTGTAATATGCAATTTCAAATGTATTATTTTAATAATCACAAAAGCTCAATGAAGTAGGTACTTTTATTATCCCAAATTACAAATAGTTAAAATGAGTATTAGAGCAGTTAAATAATGCACAACTAGTAAGAAGCAAGTCTAGAATTTGAGTGGTGGCAGTTGTACGTTTCTGAACATGAAATCTTCACATTTCACATGCTGTCTTGGTGTGTACAGGCTCAGCAGTAGGAACATGAAAAATTTGGAATTGCAGAGGAAATTCTAAAACTCTAGATCTAATTTCTTTTTTCAAAAATTATTTATTGATTGATTTTCATTTTATTTGAAAAGCAGAAATACACACACACACACACACACACACAGATCTTCCATCTACTGATTCATTTCCCAAATGCCTATAACAGACAGGGTTGGGCCTGCCTGAAGTAAATAAAAAAGCAGAATCTCAATCTGGGTGTCCCCTGGAGGAGGCAGGGAACCAAATACTTGTCCCACCACTTGCTGCCTCCCGGAATGTGTATAAGCAGGAAGCTGAATTAGAAGCAGACCTAGAACTCAATTCAAGTGCTCTGATACAGTATGTGAATATTCCACCCCACCCCTTACCCCAATGCCAGGCACTTCTTCATGACTGGGGCTTAGGGGATGGGAGATCTGATAAAAAGGATTAGAGAAGAAAGATGGATACTGAGGGCTTCCTAATTGGTTTTCTAAACGAAGGGCATTCACCGAAGTGTCTTTAGAAAGGAGAACAGAGTCAGATTTAAATTTTCAAAACTATTTTCTAATGTCACTAGTACTTCTATGGATTCAAAGGTATATGCTTAGCAGGGGAAAATCTGTACTGATAAAAGAGATAATGGATATGAACTAAGCTACTACCAGCAGGCACAGGGAACTGGGGACATTTGGTAGATGCTCAAAGAGTGAAAATACATGAGACTTGGGCCCTGGTTGACTGCAGTGGAAAGGAAAGGAAAAGGGAAAAATCAAGACGTCTTTAAAGTTTGCTTCTTGGAGAGCTTGTGGGTTGAGCTGTTGGGTGTTTCACACCCCAAATACCCAAAAGGGCTAGGAATGGGCCATGACATGGCTGGGAGTCAGGAAGTCAATCCAGGTCTCCCATGCGGGTTTCAGGGATCCAAGCACTCAAGCTGTCACCTGCTGCCTTGTAGGGTCTGCAGTAGCAGGAAGCTGGAGTCAGGTGCACAGCCAGATATCAAACCCATGTGGGATTAAAAACACTTATACAAGTAATACACTCCTTAGTTTAAAATATAAAAAAATTCCATAATTTTGTACTATTTCTACCTTCCCAATGTTATTTTCCACAACTAGTGTCTGCTCCCTATCCATTCTAAACCAATTACATTATTTTATAACTCTCTCCATTGTGACAAATATGTATACTCTTACCCTTTGTTGTTTCCTGTGTCTGGAGAAGTATTTTCATCTCTTGTGCATCCTCTTAAAAAAAAAAAAAAACTCAACTTCTCCTATACCACAGGATGTTCTTGTACAGCCCACTGAGAAGTTGTGTGTCTTTTTTTTTTTTTTTTTTGACAGGCAGAGTAGACAGTGAGAGAGAAAGACAGAGAGAAAGGTCTTCCTTTGCCGTTGGTTCACCATCCAATGGCCGCTGCAGCTGGCACAGAGTGGCCAGCGCACCGTGCTGATCCAAAGCCAGGAGCCAGGTGCTTCTCCTGGTCTCCCATGGGGTGCAGGACCCAAGCACTTGGGCCATCCTCCACTGCACTCCCTGGCCACAGCAGAGAGCTGGCCTGGAAGAGGGGCAACCGGGACAGAATCCAGTGCCCTGATTGGGACTAGAACCCAGTGTGCCGGCGCCATAGGCGGAGGATTAGCCTATTGAGCCATGGCACTGGCCATGTGTCTTCTTCATTGTTCTGGCAGCACTCTTTACACATAACATTAAAGCACACATTACTCTATATTATAATTATATAGAAACATACTTTCCTACTGTACTGGTTTATAACTAGCTTAAGACAGTTTTTTTTTTTTAAATTTTTGTATTTCTAGAACTTGCTATAGTGGCTACCATCTGATAGGTAATCTCAGTGTTTCAAAATTCTGGCTCAATAAATGTTGTTGAATGAATGGTTCACTGTGTAATTATGCATTACCCACATAAGTTTTACAGCCATACAACCCACTGTGTAAATATATCACTTGGCTTCTGCTCCTCTTTCTCCAGTAGTCCCTCTGTTGATCTTTGCAGCAGAGGTTTACATATCATCCAGGTGAGGGAGCCTTAGATCTTCAGCCATCTCACTGAGTTGTCATTGATCCTGTGATCCTTGGCCACTGGCCTGATGTGCTGAGATGATGGCAGTCCCAATGTAGCTTCCATCCATATGTCCACGTGCATCACTGCAGTCCTTCCATTCTTAGACTTTTTGGAGTATGAGATTTGCATTCTCTGCCTTCGTAGCCTTCTTGGGAGCCAAGAAATCTCCAACAGTTTTCTCTGCACCACCCCTGGTCTTGCAGACTCTGGGAGCCTTTACTTGGGCTCAGCACTCCTTAGCCCTTTCACACTATCTCATAACTGTGCTCTGGCCTCCCTGATCACCTACACTTCTCTGGAGTTTGTCTCATCTCATCCATATTCTGCATTTTGAGGGTGTGCTGACTATTTTGCATATTCATCTTAAAGTCACAACAAATTATACAACTTCAAGTAAGCATTTTCTAGAGGGAAAATGCTACATTCCTAGTTGTATCTGAAGGGATCTCATCTTTTAAACTATTTTAGTATTTGTCCATCCAGTTGGCATTTACCATATAGTTTTGTGATTTGCCATATTTGTACTTTAATTTTTCCAACTTCATTATATTTTTGTTTTAGTTTTTCATCTATAGCTTAAGCTTCTTCTTTCCATTTTGAATGATTCTTTTCAATAAGTACACACTATTCACAAATGACATTTCTCCTTTACAAAATGCGTATACTCTGATTATTTTGTTATTGTAATGTCCTTCCATTAACCTATCACTGTAAATTAATTTTTTTGCTGCTTTAAATGGAAAGCAGCACACTTTACACAGAATCATATGTTATACCATAAGTCAAATTCACTAGAATAATGACAAATTCCATTTGCCAAAGACTGTTCTTTAGCCTTGGCTATGGCCCACTTACTTCAAACAATGCTTACTATTATAGCACTCTAGTATGACAATAGAATTGGGGCAGTCCTTGAGAGTTCACAGTAATTAGATTTGCAGGTGGTCTTAAATCTTTTCAAGTTATGTATTTATTTATTTACTTATTTTAAATTTAAACACAAAAGGGGAAAGAATTAGATATTGCATGTCTACTGGCTCAGTTGCATTGTAAAAGAAGTGTAGCATCACATTGCACATGCCACCTATCCACAAGCTTATTCAACGCACAAAAATAGTCTCATGCTTTGTAAAACAAGGCCAAACTAAAAGATTTTATCAACAAATCCAGTATTTGATGAGCAATACAAAGTGACATGTGTTCATCTAAAGAAAGACCTAAATGCCTGAATAAATACGTATCCATCAGAAATATAGTTTTTTTTCTTTTTGTTCAGATTGTGCCAAGTAGAAATATTGTCTCTATTACTGTGGACATTTTTATTATCGTCTCAACAGGAGTGCTCTGGTTGAGGAAACACTTTCATTCTAAGTTTCTTATCCCCCATGGGCTCTAAGTTTCTTATTTTTACTTTCAATCCAAAACTGATTTTTCTTCCTCCTTCTTTTCAAATGTTTGATAAAATTCAGCGAGGCCCATTTTGGGTTATTGGAGCATGAAAATGAAAATGAAATATTTTTTTCATCAGATAGGCAATTTTTCAGGTGCTCTGGGGAGAGTTAAGAAATGATTTTGAAGAGCCAAACTTTCTTCAGACTATTACTAATCAAGAAGAACTGTTTCATCAGAAGGGAGGCCAATGAAATAAATGAGTGGTAGATTGGGAGTTAGAAGGGATATCGAATCTGGAATATGAATAACTGGTTTTGCAATACACAATTTGTTCAGTCAGTTCTTCTCTTTTGCATGGAGGAAAGGATTAACAAAAAAGGGATATTTGGACCTGTTTCCCCGACACATGCTCTCTTTTTCCTTCTTTGCTCCTTCCCTTCAGTCTGTCGGGTTTTCCTACCAATAAACCCTTTCCCTTACTCTGCTGCTTGGTGTTTTCTGTGGTGGCCTTACACTTGGGTATCTGAATATAGAGCAAATGGCAAAAGCAGCTGACTGCATATTATTGGGGAGATTGCACAATATTCCCAAAGTGAACACTTTTGGTGCTCCACCAAGAACACCTCAGGGCCCTTTTACCTGTTTTGTGTGCTCATTCTCCAGCTTCTGCATGCTCTGATTCTAACTGTGTGGCCCTATGACCTTCTTCAGGGATTGGCTGTGGGCTGTTGGAGTGGCTTGCTAGTGTGCATGAACAGACGACATGCCTCCAGCTCCAAATCACATTGCAGCTGGAGAGAGAAGTGGGTTGTAGCTGTGGCACCCACGTATGTAATGGTCATGAAAATTTTGGCTAATCTTTCTGAAATAATTAGAATAATGTTAAGTGGGAAGATTTAATAAGGTGATGTGAAAATGCCTCACTTCATCAAACTTTGGAGATATCAAGAATTTTGAAGTAAATTTGGTCCCTATTTTTCTCTGACATGTACCTTAGAGAAAATCATATCTTTACCATGTGTAAGCCACTGGTTTATAAAGTTTTACAGCGTTAGAAATTCTACTGCTCTATGAACTCCATGATCCCTTTTCCCATGTATATTAAGCCAAACTTTTAAATCTCTCATGCCCAGTAGACTATCGAATATATTTGGCCAAAACCCCATGTTTTGTTACTTTTTTTGTTGGTCTCATTTTATTTGGAAATGGAGAATAATCTGTCATCATTATCAGGATAACAATCTTTCACAGACTGGAAACTATTATTATGTTGGTTTTTCTTGAGTTGACAGAATAATTTCCTTCTTTATGTAGCTCTTTGCTTTTCAATCATTTAATCATTTTGCTATCTTCAAATTCTTTTCTGAGCTTCTTTTCCTAAAGAATACAGTCTAGAAGAACATATTAAGCAAGCATGTTTCGTATATTAAGTAAGTTATCAAAACCTTTGGGTATTTGGGTGCTTTACTGAATACTCTGGCAAGTTTACGTTAGGCTTCTTTCTGGAGTGTTGCAATAATGCCTGTGTTTCCAATGCCTAATAAGGGAGTGAATGAATGAATAAAACCAAGAGCGATATTCTACAGGTAGATGTTTTATTGCGAACTCAAAATTTTTTTTGCCTTTTAAAATGCCACATGACTATGAGGAGACTTAAAATTTCATGGAAAAATGAAATTAAATGATGTTTATTTTGGTGAAAAATTTTGACTCCATGTGTATTTTCTTTATAACATATATTTTTCATGAACTTTTTGAAAACCCTTTACAAATCGCACTGTCCTTGGAGATAAGACTTGGCATCTAGAAGGAGAAGTAACCTAGTATGTTGCAAGAAGCATTCACTGAAGCCTTGGATATGCATCTTGGCCCTGTTATTTTCAGTTGGAGGATCTTGTGCAAATTGCTTAAGTTTCCCATAATTCAGTCTACTTACAACAAAATGGGGATTTTATAAAACTGTATCTTATTTTATTTATGGGGGGGGGGAGACGGAGGGAGAGAGAGAGAGAGAGAGAGAGAGAGACAGAGAGAGAGAGATGGAGACAGACTGGCTCATGGCAGCTGGGTCTTGGCCGCATCAAATCCAGGAGCCAGGAACTCAATCCAGATTGTTCATGTGGGTGGCAGGGAGTCAAGTAGTTAATTTATCACCTTTTGTCTACCAGAGTGCACGTTAGCAGGAATGAGGAGCAGAGCCAGGACTTGAACATAGACATTCCAGTATGGGATCCTGGGATCCCAAGGAGTGTGTGTGTGCGTGTGTGTGTGTGTGTGTGTGTGTGTGTGTATAACAAATGCTTGACCCACAAAATGGGAATTTTGGTACTACTTTGAAGGCTGTTTTGGAGGTTTGAGATGATGTGGCTGTCAGTGGCCCTAATAAATGGCTTTTGTTAGTGCCATGGAGACTTCACGTTCAGCAGAGCCAAGACAGTCTTGGTCAAAGGGCTTTGACTACCTTGAGAGAAAAGTTTGCTTGGATGCTGTCAATGTTTAAGAAGTCTGTTGAAAGGAAAACCAGTTTGGAACCAGGGCTCCTGAATTTCTCTCATCCTCTGCTGCTAAAGATTTCTGCAACCATGAACAAATCACATGACCCCTATGGGCTCCAGTTTTCTTATTAAATAATAAAAAGAGGCAGTTGGAACAGTGGATCCTAAATCCCTTCTAAAATTTTGTGATTGTGAGATTGTGAGATTCTTTTTCCTTGTTAAGTTCTTATTGTATATTTATGCACTTAGACTTAGTAAAAACTACTTGAGAGGCTGAGAAAGAGAGAGGGGGAGGAATGGGAGAGGGAGAAGGAGTGGGAGAGGGAGAAAGGGAGAGAGAGAGAGAGAGAGAAAGAGAGAGAGAGAGAGAGAATCTCATCTACTAGTTAAATCTTCAAAAGGCAACAACAGCTAAGACTGAGCTGAGGCTGCAGCTGAAAGCCAGGGATCCAATCTGGGCCCCATGTGAAAGGCAGGAACCCTATTACCTGAGCCATCACTGCTGCCTCCCAGGGTCTGCATTAGCAGGAGGCTGGAGTGAGAAACTAATGAAAGATAGTGAATTAAGTACACTTTGTATTTGTGCATTTAGGGTACTTGTTTATCATTTTTTATTACCAAATTCAATTGATTAAGACTAAAAACTAAAGATTGTGAAAACAGTTGATAGTTGAAATACAAAGGAGGCACTTTCTAAGGTATGGGGCCAAGATAATTTTCAAGAAAGAGGAAAAAAATCCTGTAGTTAAACTAAATTGTAAAAGAAAGCAGAAAAAAAGAGGCATTCCTCTTTCAATGTATTTTTAAAATTTGAGTTTTCACAGGACTTTTTGTAGAGCTCATTGGTTTTAATCTATTGATGTATGAAAATCATATATTGCTAAAATTGCTTCTAATGGTGCTAAAAGCCCCTAATTTTTGAATCAGGTTAGCATTAGGTCAAAAGAAAGAATAAAATATAGTGTAAAGATCAGAGAGATTCAATTGGTAAGGATCAAGATGGTTAACGACACCAATTTTTTCCTTTTAGTTTATGAAATCTACATCAGATGCACCTATTTTCCAGTACAGAGATTATTTTCATTATGATTCCGAGAGACGTACTAAAAGTTATTTCCAGCTGAGCCAGACTTACCAGAGCCTCTGTTGGGAGACAGAACGTTAAGATCAATTCTCTGCTTGCCTTTCTCCCTGCATAATCTAGAAACTGGAGAGAGGGTTAGGAGAGGATTGCCTTGGTTTTAGCTCAGTCTACAATTAAATGCATTGCCTGCCAGAGGAGGCGCTGCTACCTAAACAGAAATGGATCAATTTTCATGCATTCACTCAAATGGTAATATCTGGAATACAAATAATACATTCTTCCTCAGCAATAAAACTCTGAATCATCTAACACCATTCTCTTTTATAGTAAATGGCAGAGAACTTGCCAACCAAGCTGTGAAAAATAAAAGTTACCTTGTTATAAAAGCTATGGTAAAATTTTGTACAAATGTTAATATAAAAATACATTTTATTGATGATATTGAGGAAACAGAAAAGGCATAGACATGAATATAAATATCTTCTTACAATAATAATAAAATAAATAAATAAATAATAAAATCTTCCTGCAATAGCTATTGATATTATTTTGATATATATTGTCCTTTTTGTGTGCATATATGTGGTCCCTCAAACTGAAACAATTAATTGCAATTATTTGAAATTTTTAGAAAAATGCTTGAGAGTATTCAATACATAATGAGAAGTTTCCCATGATGCTAAATGTTCTTAAGAAATTTGGTTGTGGTGTCGGCGTTGTGGCATAACAAGTTAAGCCTCTGCCTCTGCCTCTGGCATCCTATATAGGTGCCAGTTTGAGACTTGATTGCTACACTTCTGATCTAGCTCCTGCTAATGTACCTGAGAAAGCAGCAGAAGATGGCCCAAGCACTTGGGACCCTGCCACCCTCATGGGAGACTCAGAAGAAGCTCTGGGGCTCCTAGCCTCTCTCTGACCCAACCCTGGCTCTTTCAGTCATCTGGGGAGTGAACCAGTGGATGGAAGATCTATTTCTCTCTCTTTTTTTTCTCTCTCTCCCTCCCCCCCCCATGTGTGTGTGTATGTGTCCCCTCTCTCTGTAACTCTTTCAAATAAATAAATAAATAAATAAATAAATAAATAAATATTTTAAAAGAGTGTCAAATGCTAGATGAGAGATCAGGTAAGCTAAGAACTGTAAAGTGTACCAAGGTCTGGCCACTAGGAAACAATCGGTGATCTGATGATGTAATGGAACAGGTGCAGCAGATGGTTAGAGGTATCTGGAGTGGAAGAAGTATGATACTGGAGTAGTGATGGTAGACATATTTTTCATACAGCTTAGCAGTGAAACAAAGGAGAATAACTGGCACTGTTCAGAGGAAATAGAGCCCATAGAGAAGGTGGGTGGGTGTGAGATGAAAGGCTAAGTGATATGCCTGTGTCTCTCTGTGTGAGAGCCTGTTGATTTCTGTGTGTGGCTGAGTCTGTATGTATCTATGTTTATGTTGGTCTGTGTGTCTCTCTGGTTGTGGGGTATGTGTGTGTGTGTGTTTGTGTACTGTTGGAAGGGACTTGAACACATACCTAAGTTGGAGAGAAAGAGTGGGAAGCACAAGGAAAATCTGTTAACACCAAGGACCTCTCTGGAGGAGGGTGGAACTGTGAGGGTTGAGGTTGCTGTGACTTTTGCTTGTTTGGACTGGGAGAAAGATTATTTTGTTATCATGCTGTATTTTCATCCATATACTTTGATTATGTGAATTATATCCTTCCTTGGATTATTAACTTTATCTTTCTCTAGCAACCTCCCTACCCAAGGGCTAGCCCAATCTCTCTCTCTCTCTCTCTCTCTCTCTCTCTCTCTATATATATATATATATATATATGTATGTATATGTGTGTGTTGCAGGACAGGTATGTGGTACAGTAGTTAAGACACCACTTCGGGTGCCTGCATCCCGTACTGGAGTACCTAGGCTGAGTCCTGCCTCTACCTCTCATCCATCTTCCTGATTATGTATATCCTGGGATGTGGCTGTGGTGGCTCAAGTACTTGGGTCTCTGCCACCCACATGGAAGAGCCGAATTGAGCTTCTATCTCCTGGTTTTAGCCTGTTCCAGTCTTGGCTTTTGTGGGCATTTGAACAGTGAACCCAGAGGGTGGAAGATCTTTGTCCATCTATCTGTCTCTGTCCCTTTGCCTTTCAAATAAGTAAAAAAATTTACAAATCTTTTGTACAATTTTGTAATCAGAGCCTGAAGGAATATGAACAATTGAAAGTATTGTGGAAACACTCTTGAGATGTACTGTACAAAAATTTCAAATGGCTGAATTAAAAATGTATAAGATAATAATGTTGAAATATGTACTTCTGGTTTTGAAACTTTTGGTATTTCTTCACTTGAAAGGACATTGGCAGGCTACAGCAGTGGATATTGGATACACATCATAAATAATAAGAGTCAGTCACTGCAGTTTGTCTCTGTCTAAATTCCTCAGTAATGGCGAGACTTACTGAGTTTATATTTGCTAGAACATTGTAAAAGATGGAAATTTTTACAGTAATATTTTAAGAAAATAATGTTTCTGTTTGAAGAATGTGATCACACACACAAATGAGACGGATTTTAGTCACTAATTTTTCCACTTTTCATTCTTTCTCCAAGGGGTGATCAAAAAAGTACAAGCAATAATTTTTAAAAACTGTAAAACTGAAGGTATTTCTCTTAATCTTTAAAAATTCTTCTGAAAGAGGAGCACGTGCATACGTAAAATATTCAAAATGTACCAAATGAAATGAGGTAAAAAGTCTTCCCCAACTCTGATCCCCCGTCACAAAGTTCCCATCCTGGAGCCCATCAGGAGTCTTTTTGGAGACATTCTTGTGTGTGTGTGTGTCAGGTGTCTTGTGTGTGTGTCGTGTGTGTGTGTGTGTGTGTGTCAGATACCATGGAGGGAAAAAGAATGCCCCTTTGCTGGCTCACTCTCCAAATGAGCAGGACACACAATCTGGGTCTTGGTGTGCGTGGCAGGAACCCAACTACTTGAGCCATCACTGCCCCCTCTGAGGGCCTGCATTAGCAAGGAGTTGAAATCAGAAACTGGAACTGGGAATTGAACCCAGTACTCAGATGTGGGATGTGGATGTCCAGATTCACCACTAAGCTAAATGCTCACCCCTGCTTTCCCCACTTGTATGTATTTTCTCTCCTCTGCTACTAGCAAGCTATATACATTGTCATGTATTTTGCTTTTTCCTTTCTGAATGGCCCTTGAATTTAGGAAATAAAAGAGAGATAATATTGGATAAGGTTAACCTGCAGAGTGTTGGCCCAGAAGCTGTGAGTGACACTCCTACCTCTCTTCGCTTCCATCCATTAACATGGGCAGAGGTTTCTCTTTTGTGCTGAGGCATGAGGGAAGAGAAGGAAGGAATGTGGGTGGTGGACTCTGTGGTTGTAGGATGTAGAGATGGGAGTGGTTCTAGCTCTTAGCCTGGGTTGGATTGCCCAAGCCAAGAAAAGTGGCACTATTTTTTAGGAGATATTTGGAGACTTTGTTGGAAGTACAAGATGACCAAAAGTTAATTTCAGGGAAAGAAGGAACATTGCAGAGTCATGATGACCAAAGGTGGCACCCAGTTGGAGAGTGGGTTGTTTCTTTCCTATGGAACCTGACAGTGATCCTACACTCTTCAAATCCATAGTCAGAGAATTTGCAAAATTATAAGCCAGAGTAGGAAAGGAAGTAACAGGCAGACACCATGCAGTTATAGACCAGGCTGTGGGCTTGTATGTGGCACTCCTTTGGGCAATTCCCAAAAATATCTTGGGGACACTTGGGGATGCACTAACTACTAGTCATCAAAACAGCTTGAGACTCTTGCCATCATAATTTAGGCATAAAAATATAGCAACTCTATTTTATATTCCCAATTTGGAGAGGATGGGAAAATTGGATTACATGTGCTACCTTTTAACAGGATGGCAAACTGGAAGTTTAGGTTGCAAAACAGCAGATACTTATTACACGTTGAGTCCTGGGTCAGGATTTACAAAGTAACAGGGTGAGAACTAGTAGAATATTCTGAAATTCCTCATCCTCTTCAGGAATACAAAAAGGTAGAGGAGGAAATTGAAATTTAAAAAAAATTTCAGGAGGATTTCTTTGGAGAGCTCTATGGGGAGTCTATGTCCCCTACAAGGACAAGTTCTGGGGGAGGCTTGTCCCTCTCTTTAAGCCAGGCATTTAAGTGGACCACTTCGAGAATCCAGCATGTGTTCTCCAAGGTTAGGCTGGTATCTGACTCTATTCTGAGAAACCTCTAGCATGAAAGATTGTCTGGGCAGTTTCACAAATGTGCTGAAGATGTGTTAGCACCATCATCAGCAATCCTAGCATTCCCAGAGTTCACTGTGGCTAAGAACTAGTGGAAGCTTCTTGTGGATGTGATGTGGGCCATGGGTGAGAGAGCTTGGTCATGGAGTCACCCTAAATCCTTTTCAAAAGAGCTGCAGAAAGATGTTGTAGGTATTGCTAGATTGTCAGGGGCTAAGGAGAAGATAAGTGACCAGGTAGCATAGTAACACTGAGGTCCAGAGAATGACATTGAGTTTCCAAGAAATTGTGTAGATTCTCAAAATAACCCACTAATGTGTCCCTCCCTAGAATTAGCTTTAAGCAAAAGCCCAAAAAGTACTGCTACTCTATGTCCAAAGAATCTCTGTTCTCCTTAACTCTCTCAATCTCCCCACCTGCACACATGAAAGAAAACTTGGATGAAGGAGTAAGGGATAAGGAGGAATAGAAGCATAGGATGGGGCCAGTGTTGTGGTGTACAGGTTAAGCCACTGCCTGATACTGGCATTCCATACGAGTTCTGGTCTGTGTCCTAGCTGCTGTACTTCCAATCCAGTTTACGCTAATGTGCCTAGGAAGGCAGTGTAAGATGGGTCAATTACTTGGGCCTGGGGCATGCATGTGAAAGATTTCGATGAAGCTCCAAACTTAAGACTATGGCTTGGCCTAGCCCTGGCCATTGCAGCCATTTGGGGAGTGTACCAGTGGATAGAAAATTCCTTCTCTGTCTCTCTCTGTCTCTCTTTCTCTCTCTTTCCCTTGCTCTCTCTAACTCTGCTTTCAAATAAATAAGTAGATCCTGTAAAAAAAAAAAAAAGAAGTATTGGGTGAGTAGAAAGAAGAAGCTGTTCATACTCTACGGCTGGGGAGATGCTGCAACTGCCACTCAAGTTCAGAATTTTTATGACAACATGGAATTGAATATTTTTTAAAAATATTTCATTTATTTATTTGAAAAGTAGAGTTACAGTGAGAGGGAGAGACAGAGAGAAAGGTCTTCCTTCCGTTGATTCGTTGTTTCACTCCCCAAATGGCTACAATGGCAGGAGCTGTGCTGATCTGAAGCCAGGAACCAGGAGCTTCTTCCAGGTCTCCCATATGGGTGCAGGGCCCCAAGGAGTTGGGCCATCTTCTACTGCTTTCCCAGGCCACAGCAGAGAGCTGGATTGGAAGAGGAGCAGCCAGGACTACAACTGGTGCCCATATCGGATGCTGGCTCACAGGTGGAGGATTAACCTACTGCACCACAGCACCGGCCCCAGCTGAACATCTTTTTTAAATGATTTATTTACTTATTTGAAAGGCAGAGTCTCCAGAAAAAGAGAGAGAGAGAGAGAGAGAGAGAGAGAGAGAGAGAGAGAGAGAGAATCAACCCACTGGCTCAATTTTCAAATGACCACAATAGCCAGAGCTAGGCTGATCTGATTTCAGGAGACAGGAGCTTTTTCCAGGTCTCCCACATGCATGCAGGGGCCCAAGTACTTGGACCATCTTGGGCTGCTCTCTCAAGTGCATTAGCAGGGAGCTGGATGGGAAGTGGAGCACCCTAGTCTTGAACTGGCACCCTGATTGGATGCTGGCATTGCAGCAGGCAGTGGCTTAACCTACTATGCCACAAAGCCAAGTTTTGGAACTGAGCTTCTTAACTGAAATGAGACTATTTAGCATCCATTAGTAACATCTGTGACCATATTCATCTTCCCCCCTCACTCCAGGCAAGGGTTGAATTAGTGCAATTAAATACATAAGAACACAGCTGTTACATTTCATCCCATGACTTGCATTTGTGACTATATAAAATTATTCACAGACATGAGTAAAGGATGAGACACAAGATATCCTTAACTTCTCCAGCATTTCCCTTCATGTCTCACAGAGGTTCTTAAATTCTTGCTTCATGGATTTCTTTCTTGCAAAGACAGACATGTTCCTGCTATGGTTTCCATATCACCTCTTTCCTTCCTTTAGTCTCTCTGGTTTTCTTTCATGATCCTTGGCACTGCTCTAACCCTTAGTTCTGCTATTCTCATGCTGATTTTCTTACTGTCTTGAGGCAGTCAAAGTGGAAGCCATTGTATTGACATTTTCTTCCCCTCAGAAAATACAGACATTTAGGGGGACAGCCCTCTGGTCCCTGCGGGCACATAAGAGCAGGTTTGTTGCCCTCTGACAGCTGGTGACAGGTCCATGCAACATACACAATTATTTGAATTTATTGAAAACAGAATCCCCTTAATGGGTTGCACCTAGTTATCATTATGGATCTTTGATTTAAATAGAGCCACCCATTTGGCAGGTTTTAAGACTGCAGATTACAGACCCTTACAGAATAGTAAAGCACCACATCATTGGCCCTGGAGCCAAAGACTTGCCTTTCATTGCAAGGTGCATTGCATTGTTCTTGACTTGAGACAATTACTTTGCAAAGGAAGATAATGACGCTGTCCAGCTCTTAAATGACATAATAGGCATGATATGTTTAGCAAAATGCCAATGTTAAGAAAGAATTTGCTAATCCTCCTCCTGTGGCACCAGCACCCCAGGTTCTAGTCCCAGTTGCTCCTCTTCCAGTCCAGTTCTCTGCTGTGGCCTGGGAGGGCAGCGGAGGATGGCCCAAATGCGTGGGTCTCTGCACCTGCATGGGAGACCGAGAGGAAGCACCTGGCTCCTGGCTTTGGATCAGCACAGCGCAGGCCATAGCTGCCATTAGAAGAGTGAACCAATGGAAGGAAAACCTTTCTCTCTGTCTCTCACTGTATATAACTCTACCTGTCAAATAAAAAAAGAAAGAATTTGCTAAGTATTAACTAGTATTAACTATTATTATCATCATAACCCTGGATCATCTTAATTCCAAATTTACCTATTTCTTACCAGGCTCTTAGTTTTCCTTCCTTCCCCCTTCCCTCCTCTCATCTCTTCTGCCCCTCATCCCTCGCCTTTGCATCTACCACCATTTTCCCACCTCTGCCCCTGTTCTTTCTCCTTCCACTCCATTTGTCTCTCCTCCTTCTCCTTTTCTGTCAATGGTACTTTAATATGCAAGAGTCTTTCTAGTGCAGGGACTTCCTCTTACTTCCCTGTGCAGATAGTTTAAATGGCTTGTAAATAATATAGAAAACCATTCTTACACATAGGATTCAGTTCCCTTCCTATTGAACGTAATGTAACAGCAATAAAATGGGAAAGAATATGGGTAGATTTCACAATACTAGCTCAGTAGGATGCCTTAAAACTTCAAATTCCTCATTACACAAATTCGATTGATGTTTCTCATTTTTCCTGCTTTTCTATTGGTATGCTTTGGAGCACTTGGAGAAACTACAAAATTATTTCTTATCATGCCAACTGCTTTAGATGATCATTTCTAAGCCTTCATTGACACTGGATGCCTCTGTATATTCCCATCTCAAAGCCATGCGGCACCCAGAATATCTTTCACTCTGGGAAGACAGCATTTTTCTTCTTTTCACGTGGAGTCAGATTCCCAATTTGTGAATTATTGTGCTCCCTGATAACTGGTTGAGGATGAGCAAAATAGCATCTGGAAGAAGAGTTAATTTCTAGGACCTTTGGTGGATAGATAGCAGGAGGTGTTTCTTAAGGAGATTCATGAATAGATATCTCAGAATTGTCATCTTTCCTGAATGTTGATTTCTGTAATGGCCTTGTCAGATACTTTACTCTGTCACGTAGACCTTTTATAAGCAAAAAATAGATTTGTTGGGATCTGTAGACCCTTTTAAATAGTAATAACTCTTGTTGTGGATTATATCTCAAGATGGTAGAGGGTCATATTGTTCGCTTGATGAATGGATGTAAATATTTCAGCACTTTGATAGAACAATATGTGAGGCAGTTTAGACTGATGGGAAAATCTCTGTGATGTTTATCTGCATTTACTCAAGAATACCGTGCTTGTTGTAGCCTCTGGTTTGAGTTCAAATTCTACCCAGGGGAAACATAGTACATTTAAGAGATAGTAATTATGGCTGGTGCCGTGGCTCAACAGGCTAATCCTCTGCCTTGCAGCGCTGGCACACTGGGTTCTAGTTCCGGTAGGGGCGCCGGATTCTGTCCTGGTTGCTCCTCTTCCAGGCCAGCTCTCTGCTGTGGCCTGGGAGTGCAGTGGAGGATAGCCCAAGTGCTTGGGTCCTGCACCCCATGGGAGGCCAGGATAAGCACCTGGCTCCTGCCATCGGATCAGCGTGGTGCGCTGGCCACAGCGTGCCAGCTGCAGCGGCCATTGGAGGGTGAACCAATGAACCAACGGCAAAGGAAGACCTTTCTCTCTGTCTCTCTCTCTCTCACTGTCCACTCTGCCTGTCAGAAAAAAAAAAAGAGAGAGAGAGAGATAGTAATTACATTAATGATGATAAGGTTTAAAAACCCTTCATTCTCAGTATGCCTTTCAAGAATAAAATTGTCTTGGCCAATGGAGTTTATTTTTATAACTATTTAATTTTTAAAAATCTATTTATTTGAAAGGAAGACTGAGAGAAAGGGAGGGAGGGAGAAGGTGAAGGAGAGAGAGAGAGGAAGAGAGAGATCCTCCATCCCCATCCCCATATAGTTACAATATCCAGATCTGGGCTAGGCTGAATATAGGAGCCAGGAACTCCATCCTGGTCTCTCCTGTGGGTATCAAGGGCCCAAGTACTTAGGTCAATTGCTGTTGCCTTCCCAGGCACATTAGCAGGAAGATGGATTGGAAGCATAACACTGGAGACTCCTACTGCTAATCTAATGTGGCAGCTTAATCTGCCATGCCTCTTAACTATTCCTCATCTACCTCATTATCCACAGCAGAAAACTCAACAACGCTCAAGGATTGGATTAATTCAATTGCCTCTTCAATTCTCTTCGAAGTCTCTTCAATTGCCTCTTCTTGCCATTCAATTAAAAAACTCATGTCAAGGAGGAATGAGGAAAAAAATGAGAATTTCTATGCTATTATAAAAATTAGGCCTGTGACAAAATTTCCTTATTTGCTCAGATCCCAAAAAGAGATCTGAGAAAATTTTCTCAGCATCAGTAGCATTTACACAAAATGTGAAGTGATGAGATTAATACAAGGATGACATCTACGTGTTCATTGTCACAGATTGGTGAGCTAATTCAATTTCTTTTTACATAGTTACAACCTAAAAATTTTAATAAACTAGCTTTAAGTTAATATGGCCTCAAGGTTAAGAGGTATATAATACATGAACAAATCTAAAATGGCTTTGTAGTTAATGTGGGAATTTCACAGGAGGACTTCCTACTTTTGTCAAAGTCACACAGACTTAAAAAGGCAAGGCTAAGTCCAAAGCCAGCCTCACTGGATGAGTAAACATACCAGGGTTCTCTTTTAGATTTATTTAGACACTTATTACTTATATAGACAGTGGCAAGGAGTGGGCCAGTTCTCTGTAATCCTTGTCCCACACACACACACACACACACACACACACACACACATGCCAACTGGCACCCAAACGAAAGGGGCTGTATGACTACAGTGTGAGTTTCAGGGCACCCAATTGTTGAGGATCCAATTCTAGAAGTGAGAAAAAGCCCCTCACTTCCTCACATGCTGGGAGGTGAAGAGAACTCAGTCATGACAGTCTTCCAGGGGTATGGAGAGGTCAGTGAAAGGAGTTCTCATAGCAGCTCCTCACAGACCTCTCTGCTACTGCAGGGGGCCCATACAGTCTTCTGCCCAGACTCAAGCGAGATGTGAATCAAGCTTTCATCTTGAATATTTACAAGATTGCAGGAAGGCATGGCCGAGACTTTCCCTGTATTCCCCATAGTAAAACTAGATAGAAACTCACTTTAAGTCAACAGGATACACAGATTCAATAAATTTTAATGGCATTGGACTTAAGGCTCACTTAGTAGAGATGCTTATGTTGTTTATAACTTTTCAGTAACTGGTATATACATGACACATTCTTTTATTTTGTCTGCAGTGTCATGATCAGGTCAGTACTTTGAATTTTTATTTTTTCCTGTCAACTTTTCTCATTAACCATTATTGTGATTTATATGTCTAAAATTACCTTATTGATTTATTTGAGAGGAAGAGAAATAGAGGGAGAGTTCCCATTCACTATTTTTCCTTGCCCACCACCCCACCCCCAAATGACTGCAACAGTTAAGACTGGGCAAAGCTAAAGTCAGGACTTGGGAACTCAATTAATATCTCCCATATGGGTGAGGGGACCCAGTTACTAGTGCAATCACTTCTGCCTTCCAGGGAGCCTATTAGAATAAAGCTGGAATCAGGAGCAGAGCCAGAACTTGAACCCAGGAATTCCAATATGAGCGATTAATGTCCCACACAGTGTCTTGTTTTAAAAATTTTTATTTATTTGTCTAGTTACTCATTTATTTTCCTTTTATTGGAAAGGCAAAGAGAGACAGATCAAGATCTCCTATGCACTAGGTCAAGTGCTAGGCCAGGCCAAAGCTAGGAAGCTGGAATTCAGTCCAAGTCTTCCATGTGGATAGGTAGAGATCTGAGTACTTGAACTATTATCTGCTGTCTCCCAGGGTGTGCATTAGCAGGAAACTGGATGGTAAGTGAAACAGCAGGTCTTGAGCCAGGCATTCTGAAATGAGATGCGGGTGTCCTAAGCTATGACTTCAAGGCTGAGCCGTATGACCACCTATAAGTCGGCCTCTTAACCATTAGGCCAGTTGCCCATTTCAATTGTGATTTATACTTAAAAATGTTTAAACAATATTGAATTAAAATAATTTTAATTTTATTATATAGATTTATAATATTTATTTCCACACATTCTGCATCAGGTCAAACTTCCCACTAGGGAATGGAAGAAAATATGGAAAGAAAACCAAAAGAGGGGAAGAAAGGAAGCAAGAAATAAAGGGGAAAAGGGACAGAATTCAGTAATTAATCAAATTCAGAATGGACATGAAAGCAGGAGTGAAGGAAAATTCTGGTAGGGTCAGCAGTAGACAACTAACTGTATTTCCATGATGATTAAAGAATTGTTAATTCTTAGTAAGTGTTAAAAACTCTCTATTCCCTCCCCCCTAGTGATGATTCTGTATTCAATCAGAGTCTGCACACCCCTTGAGAAGCGCTGTTCCAGGACAGACACTTCTTAAGTCTGTTTAAAATAAGAGTAGACTTCAGAAGAATGGGTGGAACATGTGAACCGAAGGACTAACTCTGTGAATCAGAACTTCAGGAAACCACAGCGAATTATTTGGCAATTAAGCACACCCCACCGATAGAGCCTGAATCCCAGCTCACACTCTGCTTTTTGCTTTAGCATTGGCAAAAGAGCTGGTAGAGCCTGGGCAGTTTTGTTCCAGGGCCTTCTTTCCCATCCACTCCCTTCTTCTTTAATCCCCTTTCAATGGGAGGTGGTATCAGAAATGCCACTTCCTCTACCATGCGTTAGAAACCAATCAAATTCCCGATGTTTATCCTGTGTCTTCTGAAACCAAGCATCTCCCATTCGAAGACTTTCACACAAAATTCAAAACAGTACCCTTGGCGCAGAATTTCAAGGGAGGCCCCTACAAAGCCCGCCAACTCTATGGTTTTCAGTCAAAGGAACTCCTGCTCCAGTCTTTTGAAACATGGTTCAAGTAAAATACCATTCTTATACCAAAGTTTGAATCACATTTCCTCTGTCCACACAGCTTCTATAGTGCTGCCAGAAAGAGCATTTACCCCTCTACTTCCTGATTTGAAAAAAAAAATTGGCTGGCCTATTTTTAATATGCTAATTATCTCCATCTGTAAGTGCTTCCTAGTCTCTTAGCTTTTCTTGGCCCAACCTCAAATCCCAACATCTCTTCCAAGGGGAAAAAAAAAGGTATCTGCCTAACGGCTAGAAGCCAAGGTGCATAGAGGGAGAATTGCACCCTTCTAAAACTAAATATAAACATGGATGTAAATTGGAGATCAGAATTTTAATGCTAAATATTTTAAAGATGATAAAGTTGATACGAACTCACTTTTTACTTTGCTTTGTGAAGAATAGTGCTTCACCATATTTAAAACACTCATATACTTCCCTAGATATATAAGAAAATTAGTATCAGCCCATTTAAGTGAAGTGGTGGATACCATCATGTTAAATCTCAGACTTTCTATGGACCATGGCTATTTTGTGCTCAGACCATATGTTTAGCTGTAAAAATTACATGGGTTACCACATGAAACTTCATACTGTGTGAGGAAGGAAATAATAACATCTTTGAAAAATCAACTACACTTTCAAAATAATATGTTTTCTTTAGCCCTTTGGAATTTATTTTTAAAATCAGAGATGAGGGATTCAAGCAAAGCTCTACCTTTTTTAGCAGAAGCATCATTTCAAATTTTCTGTTTGGGCAGGAAGTGGATAGACTGAAATCAGAACTGGTATTATTTCCTGACAGATATGTAGGGACACAAGTTATTTTAAAAACCTCTTCTTAACTATTGCATGGAGAACATGCTTTCATTTTCTGATAAGAATTTTAGAAATCAGAGAACATTCTTTATTTACTTGTTTTTTAACTGTTAGAAAATCTTCCAACATCCAATAAATTATTTTAAACACTACTGTACCTTATCATTTTCACTTTCCCCACCACAAACTGGTTTTGTCAGTCTGAACAAAGTCTTAGGGACATATATTAATAGTCCCAAGAGAAGAGAAAAGCAAAACAGAACACAGAGTCCCATGTTGACAAAGACTCCTTCATTGGCCAATCATTAGCTCTCTTCTGCAAAAGTCCTTGACCTTAGCTTGCTTTTAGCAAGAATCCCACTAAGTCAGTTTAGTGACAATCTCCCTACACTTAAAATCTGATAAAACTCTTCATTCCTTATCCTCAACACCTAAGTCATTGGCCTGATGTTACCAAGGATCCAGTAAAGCCAATTTAGCACAATTTCCCTACTCTTGGTATCTCCTCTTAGTAATTTTCTCTCTACTGCCCTCATCATCCTGCCAATCCCTAGCTGTCTTTGTTGTACTTAGACTTGTTCTTAATCTCTCTCCCCTATTGCAATAGTGTTGAATGAAGTCTTCCTTGCCATTTTAACAAGTGTCAGAATAATTTTTCTTTAACAATAAATCTGAGTGGTTGTGACTCAGACAAGTCATTAACTTTCTCCGAACTTTGCTGTCAGCCTTTAAAGCAAAGAGGCTAGTCTCAGGACAGCTCAACTTTCCCTATGAACTGAAGTTCAGAGACTTGCAGCAATTATCATATGGTTTGAGGATTTGTCTTTTACTTTAATAAATAGGGTTGTTGTGCATGCTGTTTAGGACACTTTAAGCTTCACTCTAACATAAAAATAATGCTTTAAAGAGTAAGGACTTTTAAGAGTAAATACACCTATTTATCTATGTAGTCTTAGCTCTCTGGCATACTGCTATCTCTCAGAAAATGAAAAACATGACATAAGAAGTGGGGATTTGATATAGTGCTTAAGATGCAGCTTTGGAAGCCTACATGGCATATCGGA
The DNA here is from genome assembly GCA_949820135.1 of Sylvilagus floridanus. Lineage (NCBI taxonomy): Eukaryota > Metazoa > Chordata > Mammalia > Lagomorpha > Leporidae > Sylvilagus > Sylvilagus floridanus. Next base: position 25,962,274 of record OX463236.1, on the reverse strand, counting down.
GTACCTGGATGGAGTCCCAACTCCTCCACTTCCTATCCAAATTCCTGCTAATGTACACCTTGGGAAGCAGCAGATAATGGCTCAAATATCCTGCGCTGAAATGGGAGACCAAAATTGAGTTCCAGGATCCTAGTTTCAGCCTGACCCTGCTCCATCTATTGTAAGCATCTGGAGAGTAGACCAACAGATAGATTCTCTTTCTTTTTCTGTCTCTGAATCTCTGTGTCCCTCTGTCTCTCCAATACTGAATTGTTAATTAATTAATATAAAAAAGGAAAAAGCATCATGAAATACATACAGATAATGAAACAATTAAACCACATGCAATACTCTTAAAACTCTCTTAAATCTATTAGTCACTTCCCATTACATAAGAAATGGATATTTCTTATAGTAAGAACTGAAATAATACAACAATAAATAGAGCAATAATTAGTTGTTTTGTTACTATTCCCATAGACACCCACTGTAAATTTGGTACCACACTGTATATTTTTTAATAAATTATGTACATATGTAGCATTTACTTTCCACTGAAATAGTAGATTCCACATTACTTGTTAATACACAACACTTTTAAAAAAGGTTTATTTCATTTATTTGAAAGAGTATTACAGAGAGAGACATGGGGAGGGAGAAAACACAGCACTTGCCTTTTCTACTTTTTCTGAAAGAATAGTCTCCTGTGATAAAGTATCTTTCTGAAAATCTGTACTGACAACTTACTGGTATCCTATCACATTTATCAAGGAAAATCCAACATTTAGCACTAGCAGGCAGGTGGCTTCAGAGGGCAAGTAAATATTAATCCAGCTACAACATGGATGCTAATTTCTATATATGTTAGGACATCTAGATTTTTAAAAAAGATTTATTTGTTTACTTGAAAATCAGAGTTACACAGAGAAAGGAGAGGCAGAGAGAGAAAAAGAGGTCTTTGATCTGGTTTACTCCCTAATTGGCCGTAATGGCCAGAGCTGTGCCAATCTGAAGCAAGGAGACAGGAGCCTTCTTCAGGTATTCCATGTGGGTGCAGGGGCTCAAGGACTTAAGCCATCTTCTACTGCTTTCCCGGGCAATAGCAGGGAGCCAGATAAGAAGTGGAAGAGCCAGGACCCGAACCAGTGTCCATATGGGATGCTGGCACTGCAGGGAGCAGCTTTACCTGCTAACACAGTGCCGGTCACGGGATATCTAGATTGAAAAACACAAATCCTCCCATATTTCTCATTTTATTTGTCAATACAATGAGAACACTAAATGGATATTTTCAGAATAGGTCCTAGTTGCCTTTGTAGCTTCCCTTTGCTCATAGAATTATCATCTATTATTCCAAAGACAGCAAAGATGATAGAGGTCAGTATTTGGAGTTCCTCTTGAAAACTGTTGTGAAGTTCCTTCCAGAGATTTTTCTCTTCCCATTTTTCTCTTAAGCTCTATTTCAAAATATCTATACGACTTAAAAATTGGTGACATTGCCAGGAATTGTGGAACTTGTAGGCAGCAAAGAAGGAGGGACTAAGCAGCTGGGTGAGAAGTGATTGACAGAAATGGGGCCTTTATTAGAGTAAATACTGGTCCTGTCTGAGCAGGCTTAGGTTCAGATTTATCCTTTTCTTTTACCATTCCTTAAATTTAGCAAGAAAAACATATGCCTTAGCTATTACCTAAATCATATTGAGCAGGGTCATAAACATAGGTGTTGCTGTAATAGGTTTTTGCGAATTTATGGTATAGTGTTTTTGTGATCCTTGGGGGACTGTCTCTGGGGTCAGTTAATTCATGGATTTGTCACCTGTTAGAATTCTTTAAGAGCTTTAAAATGTTTGTTTTCTTTAAGAAAAAAAATCACCTTTTTATTAGAAAGTAATGCATGTTCATTGTAGAATGTTTAGAAATTATAAAAAACAAAAGGTGATATTCAGTTTTAATTTTGCTGTTCAGAAATAATTGGGGAGATGCCATTGGCTACCTATCCAATGGTCATTGCCATATTTTTCAGCTCTAAAGTAAGCTAGAAATTATGTGAAAATATGCTCAGCTGCAGGGAGTGAATCATGATTAGTCTAAAACAAACATAAGTAACACCATTTTTCTTTCCATGTTTAAGCCTTGACACAGTTCTGGCCTCTGAGACACAGGGCCCATCTTCTGATGATTCTGGCAAGATTTTGCATTTTACAAGAGAGCTTGTTTTCCTGACATCCACATTACTTTCTTGTTTAGAAGCATTCATGTGAGTATGAAAGGTCCAGAGCTGTGCCAGCCATTTTGCAAACACAAAGCAACGAACTAAAGGACAAAAAGTGACACACTAATAGCAACATAATGGTAAGCCAAAATGAATATTGATTATTGATAGAGTTGAGCTATTGAATAATACTACCATAGCTTACCTTTAGATTTTTTTGTTAAATTACAATAAATATCCACTCTATTTTAAGTAGATGTTAACTGAATACTGTTGATTGATGTTAACTTATCCAGACTGATACATCTATGAGATACATTTATGATGTATTTCTTTTCATGTATAAATATTTTTAAAAAAAATTAGAATTACATGAAACACACAGTTTTTGTATTCTGATTGCTCTGTACCCCAAGTATTTGCTTAAGTTAATGGACATTCCTTAAAAACACAATTTTTAAAAGTCACTATATTCTATCATATAACATATACTTATGTTTATTTCTTTCTTGTTGGAAATCTAGATTTCTACTTTCAAAAATATAACAAATAAGTTGGTAAGAAAATTCTTGTACCAAATTTTTGAGAAACATCACATTCTCAAGTTTTGCTTTGGAAACTGTTTGAAGTGGACGCTCTGCCGCTGGCTTTGTGAGGCTCTTGCTCTTTCATCTCTTTGAGCAGAGGTCTAAGTAACAGTTGACTGACTTGTCTTCATTCTATCTAACACTTTGTGTGTTCACAGGCTCCTCCTCTCTTGAGCAGTGTCCATGTAACAGCCCACAGCTCTACAAAGCCCTCATAAATGCAGTTGATTTTTGTTTCTAGAGTACAGGGCGAGAGTGAATAACTGTGTCACAGAGGCTGAAAGATATGTTATTAGTGCTTGTGCTCAGTTACAGGCTGTGTTATTGTCACACTAAGTGCTGGTGGATGACAGTGGCACCGAGGTGTTCTTCAGTACATTTATTTTTTGCTTGTGTTTGATACATGTGAGATCATTTAAGGTGTAAGACCTAGAGCAGAGAGCTCTCTTTCAAGGGAAGAAGGATAATACTTACTTATGTAGGCTTGAATTTAATAAAGATCACCCATTATTTTTTTAAATCAAAACTTAAATTAATGAATTTTGTCAATAATTGCATGCCTGTGGAGTTTGCATGTTTGGTTTGCTTTTTTTTTGTGATGATTGATACCTTCTATATCTGTTTACCCTATTAAAAAGATCATCAAGAATGCATGATGGGTTCTCATGATAGGCATAGATGTATAGCAACTTGTACACATATGAGTAAATATAGAATAAAAGGCCATTGTTGGCTGAAGCACCAGATGGATTCTATATAAAACATCATCCCACAATGATTTATTTTGGAATGATGCAATTACTGAAAACATAATTATGCTTTCCTTTTTTTCTTGCTAATGCTCAGTTCTCATGAAATTTGATGTAGTCTTTGGTGCTATTACTCAATACACATGACACTATTATTTGTTAAATTGATCACAACGTTAAGACTACTATTTTGCATTACTACACATTTTGTATGAAAGTAGAATAAATTTAAGTAACATTATAGCTATGTAATGGCCTGTATTGATTTCATTTGTGGCTGGTTTGTAGAAAAATCTGTACTGTATGTGAAAATCAATCCTTTCTCTGTATATTCCTGCATGTTAATCTTCTGGAATGAGTTTGTCCTAGTCACTTACAGCACAGAGGGAGACTATAAAGTGTTTGGAGCTGGGTGAATAAGGAATCAGGGAACTTGATTTTAGCTCTAGTTCTATCATCAATTATATCTTGGCACCAGTTTCTTCCACTTCCATTTATGTTTCCTGGGTGATGCTCCAGATAACCTGAGCAACCAGATTCTGTGTGTGTGTGCTCATGCATGTGTATACACATACACACCACATACACACACAGCAGGGACAATGTGAGGAGTATGTAATCCAGGTGAGTGATATGGCGATGTGGTGCTGAAGTGCTGATAAAGTCAGGCAAGTCACAGTGGGGACTGTGCCTGTCACGGTTTGGCATCATTATCAATAGTTCACATCAGTTAAGGCAGAAACAGACAACAGCAAAAAGTTCCATCAATGACAATGATGCCAGGAACTGGGGTTCTCACATGCAGATGTCTTTTTATATGCAAGACAGTTTACTTCTTTCCATGTCATATTATAATCACTTCCCATGGGTCTATCATGAAGCAGTACGGGGTTGGAAGAGGAATTTAAAAAGTGGTAGAAAAAATATTAACGAACTGGAAGAGCTGCAAGCAACTGCAACCCCTGGGAGTTGAACAGTGATACAAGTCATTTTGTTGTGGTAGAGATAAACACTAAAAATAACCTAGGATTTCCTGAAGGAAAATAAATTAGTAAGAAACAATACATGTCCCGGAGCACTGGGGAAATGCTGAGGGAGGTCAGAGAAGATCTAGGAATTTGTTTCTAATTTAGGTCTGTTTGCTAGAGGCAAAGATGTGACCACATTGCCATGACAGGTGAAAAAGCCTCCTTATTTTAGTAGAGATGCACAACACAAATGTTGTTTTCCATATCACAGTTCCAAACCTTAGGTCATAACAATAAACATTTATGGAGCACTGACATGTGTCCAGCATTGGGACTACGCAGTCACCCCAGCCCTTTGATGAAGCAAGTTTCCGTATCTTGTCCAATTGATGGACTAGGACCCTGACATTGAGGGAGAAGATATAAGCCACTCAGATACACCATGCTAAGGAATTCTCAACTTGGGATAAAAATCCAGAACTGTTTGTCTTTAGACCCTTAACCCCTAACATTTATACAACACTGCTTCTACATTTGCTTTCCAGGTAAACTGAGAGATATTTCCATCTTCTACCCCTTTATCCTTTATTTTTCCCTCATTGAGTTTATGTGTTTTTGTTTTAAGATTTTATTTATTTTATTTGAGAGTTAGAGTTACAGATAGTGAGAGGGAGAGATAGAGAAAAAGGTCTTCCTTCCATTGGTTCACTCCCCAAATGGCCACAATGGCCAGAGCTGCAGAGAGCTGGAATGGAAACAGAGCAGCCGGGACTAGAACAGGCACCACATGGGATGCCGGCACTGCAGGTGGAGGATTAACCTACTGTGCCATGGCACCAGCCCCGAGTTTAGGTTTTAATTTATGATACTATGTACTTTACATTATCATATATTATTATATATTTGCCATTATTACATATGCATCATTTTTAGAAAACTTCTATTTTATACATATAAATTTTGAAAGTACAACTTTTAGATTATAGTGGTTTTCCCCACATACCCCTCCCACCTGCAACCATCCCATCTCCCACTCCCTCTTCCATCTCATTCTTCATTAAGATTCATTTTTAATTATCTTTATATACAGAAGATCAACTTAGTATATATTAAGTAAAGATTTCAACAGATTGCACCCACACAGACACACAAAGTGTAAAGTACTTTTTTCATACTAGTTTTACCATTAATTCCCATAGTACAATACATTAAGGACAGAAATCCTACATGGGGGGTAAGTGCACAGTGACTCCTGTTGTTGATTTAACAATTGACACTCTTATTTATGACGTCAGTAATCACCTGAGGCTCTTGTCACGAGATGCCAAGGCTATGGAAGCCTCTTAGTTCACAAACTCTGACCTTGTTTAGACAAGGTCATAATCAAAGTGGAAATTCTCTCCTCCTTTTGGGGTGGTGCTGTGGCATAGTGGGTTAAGCTGCCCTCTGCAGGGCTGGCGTCTCCCACTGGTAAGAGTCCCACTGCTCTACTTCCAATTCAGCAAGCCGCTAATGCGTCTGGAAAAGCAGTGGTTAGCCCAAATCCTTGGGCCCCTGCTACCACCTAGGAGACCCAGAGGAAGCTCCTGATTCCTGCCTTTGGCCTGATCCAGCCCTAGCTGTTGTGGCCATTTGGGAAGTGAACTAGTAGGTGAAAAATCTCTTTCTCTCTCCCCACCCCCAGCTCCCAAAATTCTGACTTTCAAATAAATAGTAGAAAAAAGTTTATTTTTATTTATTTGCAATGCATTGTGACAAAGAGAGAGAGAGAGGAGGAGGAGGAGAGAGAGAGAGAGAGAACATACACCCACTAGTTCACTCCCCAAATACCCTCAATAGCCAGGACTGGGTCACATGGAGCTTGGAACTCCATGTAGGTCTCTCATGTGGATGGCAGGGACCCAAATGCTTGAACCTTCACCTGCTGACTCCAAGGGTGCACATTAGCAGGAAGTTGGATTGGGAGTGGAGGCTGTATTTGATCCCAAGCATTCAGATATGGGTGTAGGTATCCCAAGCAGTGGCTTAACCCACTGCACCACAGAGCCTGTCTCTACATGTTTATTACTATTCACCCATGCTCATAACTCACTCTGCCTTCATGTTTTGTCCCCTGCTGCTGATCCACAGTGTTTGGTGCTGAGTAGGTATCCAACACATACCTGTTGAGTGACATGCACAAATAGGAACTTGCCAATATTGGTGCTGCAGCAGATCTTTTCTTTCATAATTGAGGATTTTTCCTTCAGCTGTAATTTCCACTGATTTTAGCTATTACAATTATTATCCTATATAGTTTAGTTTTAATGTCAACAGAAGCTTAGTAGATTGACAGAGAATAAATGTAAGATAAAATATTTGTATGTGAAAAAAATCAAGATTGGAAAATTTTGCCCTAAGTGAGAACTAATAGGCTGACATTAGTTCAAAAAAATTTCCTGCAATTGGGAAGAAAATTGATAAATGATTTTCCTTTGGCTGGGGACATGGGATGTCATTTTCCTGAAAAATGCTTTGTAAAACCTTCATCAGAAAATTGTTTTATCATTTTGAAATGTGAAATACGATACCTTAGCTTCTATGTTCCACTTCAGAAACAACTATTTGATCTGGCCATTCAGCAAAGATATTTGCTTTAGAGCTTTCATTTATGCTGCTTGAAAGATTTTTTTAAAAATGGATTTTGTTGTAGCTCCTGGACTCTTTAAGGTGATGAAACAAAAGGTGCCTATTTGAGTTTTCAAGGGCATTGGAATTAGCCTCAGGAAAATTTAATAATTTGGGTATGAGTTAATGTGAGAATAATATCTTTTTTCATTTACTGCTGTCTGCCCTGGCCTTGAACTTTGCAACAAGTCTGACTCATGTATCCCCCAAGTCTGCTGGGAAATAAAAGCTGTTCTGTGTGCAGCAGCTGCCCTGGATCACTGTCTCTGCTTTTGCTCTCACTCCACCTTTGTAACCCACCCACCACCCACTCAGAGCATCAATCCAACTGATCCTTCCGTTTTGTCACCAGTATGGTCCATGTTTCACCTCTGGTTTTGAAGACTGACTTATAGGATTGTGGGCTTACATGCTCCTTGCAGACTTGGCTCCTATTTAACCTTAGGTTCCTCTAGTATATAGACTTGTCATCACAATACTTTGTTGCTTTCAGTTTCAAAGATCCAAACTTGCTGTTACAGCCAAGTAGAGTCAGCTTTGCTCCTTTGCCCACTCTCTTTGAGAATAATGGGCAATTATGGAGCTGGTAGGTTTGTATTTTACCCCAGGGGCAGTTTATCTGTTTGCAAAGGGTTAAGCATGAGTTTTCCAAAAGTGAAAAATGTTCAAGCCATAAAACAAGCAAACTCCTGCATGAATGTAAGGTCTCCAAATACACAAAAGTCTTTGCAGAAAGAACAGACTTGGAGATAGACAGCATGGCTCATTTTCAAATTCCATGCAGTTCTTGGAATGATATTTCACATGGCAAAGTGTGGAAACACATTTGCTGAACTGAATTCATCAGGGCAAGTACTTGGTTTTGCCAAGAGATGGCAGATGTGTTCAGACCGTATTTGCATAGCTCAGCTATTCCACATTCCTTGATTTTTTTCCTGTTCAAGAACAGACATAAAAAGCAATGAGGCTCATACTCATTTTACGCATGCAATTCAGAGAGGGTTAAGTAGGTAAGAGGAACCAACACTGATGCTTGGCAAGGTCTCTGTTAGTTCACTGTACAACAGACCAAATGGTCTGCTTTTGGGGGCTGCTTGCAGTGTGCAAAGGCTGTATGGGAATTCTACAGTGTCACCCAGTGTTGGTGAAGGAATGGATTTTTGAACCTTGTGCAGCATGGATAAATAAAAAGATAGGTAAAACTCATTTTTTTAAAAAATATTTACTTTATTTGAAAGGCAGAGATGGAAAAGAAAAATGGAAAGAAAAATATATATGGAGTTTGGTTTCCTACCAGCTGGTTCACTCTCCAAATGCCCACTACAGCCAGGAGCATGGAACCCAATCCAGGTCTCCCATGGACATCAGGGATCCAACTTGAACCACTATTTTCTGCCTCCCTCTGTGTGCATTAGCAGGAAGCTGGATCAGAAGCAGAGCCAGGGCTCAAACCCAGATACTCATTATTGGGTGCTGTCTAAAGCTGTGTTTCAACCACTACGTCAAACACCAGCTCCAACAACTCATTTTTTAAAAAACTATCCCCAAAGAGAGGCTGTGCAGGCTACAGACCTCTGCAGAGCCTGTCATGAGTATATGTTGCAAGAAAAAGTTGATATCCTATGTGCCTTGTTCTTATCAAAGTGTGATTGTGAGCACACCCTTGACAATATGGGGGATTGTAGTCCACGAGGCTGCCAGGCAGGCAGGGCATAGATGCCGCCTGTCTCTAGGCATTCTCTATGAAAGCTGGCTGCCCACTATTGGAAGTCTTGGGGTCCATGGAAATTCCAAGGAGGCAACAGTCCCATAGAAATTTGAGATTGGCTGCTTCTCCTGCTTTTGACAACCAACCCAAAGTCTCTGTTCATTGCCCAGGGAACCCCGGAGAGTCTCAGGGTCTTTTTCAGACAATTACCTGTATTGAAATATTAGTAATCACACTATTTGAGATATACTTAAGAACTGATTAGCTGAGATAAATACAAAACAAGGTTTTTCTGCTTAGTTTAGTTTAGTTTAGTTCTATGTTTTCTACTGTTCTGTTGGCCATGAACAGAAGTCAGGACATAGACATCCTATGTAAGTTTGGTTCAAATGTTCTTCGAAATAAATGTGGATATTAATGGGCAGATGGTTACTGAGATATTGCATCATTATCATTGCAGTAGCAACTTAAAGAGGAAACTGTGCAGATCATGAACTGCGAGGTGCATGAAAGGGGACCACAGCACTTATTTTGGGATATTTATGTTCTCTGAACAAACTGTGACATGTTGCCATCAATCAGTCACTCATCACACACAGAAAACATTGCTCAGAACTTTTTGATTCCAAGTAAAAGCAAACTAAATTAAACTAGTTTGATCCAAAAGGGAGAATTTTTATCAGGAAGCCAAAAAACAGCATTAGAAGCAGGACTTCTGGGAAAAAAGCAATTTAGGGCTGAACATCACATGAACTGACTCTCCCTCTTCCTCTCCTTTTCTCCCCTCCCCTCTGTCCTATATATTGGGTTTTGTGTTGAATTCTTCCGCAGCCTTTTCTACACATGAAAGGAGACATGCTTGCAGTTTGAAGATTCATGTCAACCGAGGTTTCTCACATAGGAAACAAAAATTTTCTTTTTTTTTTTTTTTGTTCAAATGTTCAAAACATCAAAGAAGGATTCCATTTGAATCAGCCAAAATTTTTGTGCCCACGTGGCTAGGGCAACAAGTTAACATGGAGGAGGGTGCAGGGGTAGAATGTAGAAAAAAGTGGGTGGTATCAACATAGGAAGAGAGAGATGGAGCAAACATATGATCAGTTGATTAAGACATTGAATTGGGGCTGAGTGTTGTGGAACACCGAATTAAGCCACCATGTTGCTTAAACAACCACTGTGGTGCCTGTATCCCATGTCAGAGTGCTGGTTAGAATCTAGGCCACTCTGCCTCCAATCCAGCTTTCTGCCAGTGCATCTTGGGAAGCAGCAGATGATGGCTCAAGTGCTTGGGTTCATGTTACACTTATGGGACACCTGGGTAGAGTTCCTGGCTCCTGTCTTTGGCCTGGCCCAGCCTTCTCTGTTATAGCCATTTGGGGAGTCAATCAGCAGATGGAAGACCTCTCCATATCTCTTTATCTTTCCAAATAAAAGGTAATTGATTAGTATCTTTCATAAATTATATAGGCTCTATTTTAATACTTCCACAAACATCATTATTCCATTCAAAGAACTACCATACATTTGGATGTGCAAAAATAGTTATTTTTGACACTTTACCAGATTTAATTCTAATGAAACTATAGCTAAAATATTCTATTTGTTATGATGAAGTCATATTTACCAGAAGAGGAGAATAGAACATATTGTATTTAATAGCTTACCTTAATTATAATTATTAAATACCTGTGTTCTTACTTCGGGCCTCTTAGATGTTTGGGGTGGGTCTGTTTCTGGAAATATCTTTTTTAAGAAGATATTATATATATATATATATATATATATATATATATATACCTTAAAAGACCTTAAAAGACATTAAGTATCTATATATTTTTCTTGAATACAAAGTTACTAATATTACAGAGTGAAGGATTCATGACAATGATCAGAACATGGGGAAAGAACAGTGTTTTGTCATGTACACAGTATGATTCAGTAATGCAGTATTCATACTAAATGCAAATGAGGTGTAACCACACAATTTTTATACTCGCTCTATATATTAACTTTCACAAATAAGAGAAAATGTGTGATATTTGTCTCCTTGGATCTGGTTTATTTCACTTAGTACAATGATCTCCAGTTACATTCTTTTTTTTTTTTTTTAATCTTAAAAACAAGGGAAGGAGTCCAGTAAAGAAAACCTTAACCATCTATCATGTCAGCTATTTATTTATTGAGCAATTAACATTAAATCTAGCCTCCATGATATTGTCATTTTGTCTGTTGAGTCCACAAAAATTTTTAAAAAGATTTATTTATTTATTTGAAAGAGTTACACATAGAAGGTGAGAGAGGCAGAGTCTTTCATCAGCTGCTTCACTCCCCAGATCGCCACAACAGTCAGAGTTGCACCGATCCAAAGCCAGGAGCCAGGAACTTTTCCGGGTCTCCCACATGGGTACAGGGTCCCAAGGACTTAGACCCTTTTCCACTGCTTTCCTAGGCCATAACACAGAGCTGGATTGGAAGAGGAGCAATCGGGACTCGAGCAGGCACCCATTTGGGATGCCAGCACTGCAGGCGGCAGCTTTACCCACTATGCCACAGTACCAGCCCCAAGTCCACAAAATCAAGATTCATCTGCAGAGAGTAGGAATCCTCAGAAGAAGGACATTTGTGAACAGGCCTTCCTTCATTAAAATGGCTTTTTTCCCTCTTTTAAGCCAGTAGCACTTAAGGGGTTAAGTATTTCTGCATCCTTTTGCTTTTCTAATTTTGTCATTTTGCTGAATAGTTACTAGTGTAATTATATTTCCTAGGAATTCATTTAAATATCCATGAACTCGGTTAAATCATTTTCTAATATTTTTAAACAAACTTCAATCATTCTTTTACATGACAATGGTTTTAGCGGTTCTTGAAGTTAGCCAATGTCTTTAAAAAAAAACAAAATGGAGGTGCAGATGAATTTATGGAAACATTGGGCTTTAAGAAATGTAATTGTATAAGAATTTTGTTGTATCTTCCTAACTATACGTTTAACATTATGTTAATTAGTGAAATGGACATTAGCCCCTGTTAAGTGTTGGGATTGAGTTATTATGAGGAATAGATGCTTAAGTAGATTTTAAGTCAGCTCTAAAGGAAAGAAAACTAATTTTGGACTCCTAAAATCAGCAGTATGGTTTTTAAAAATTTTGGAAAAAGCTATATTGACACTCATTACTAAACTCTATTGAACTGGAGCCCATGGACAGAGACAAGTATCTGGAGTATTATTTAGACACAAATCAGTTTTCCAAAAACTTCAAGCAACATGCATAAGTATTGAATGATTCAAATTTATGCCTTAAAATCCAAGAATAGGCTTGATGCGGGAAACTTGAAGGCTGAGTCTATGCACACTAAAATTTGAAACAAAATGGATTCAATTCAGTAAAACCACCTGAATACAATGTTTCCAAACCAACCAAGTTTTGGAATGGAAAATTCTGAGACTTTGTCTCTTTTTCTCTGACTTTAAGGGATCTGTATTATAATAAATTTAATGTATTAGGTGTATTTCCTTCTTCTTTTATTAGCATTTTGAATAATGCTCAGTTCCACTTTCTCGTTTGCTGTCTATATCAGTTAGAAAAGACAGATGCCACCCTCACTTCTCTGTGGTCTCTGCTGTCAGGAGTGGGCTGTCTGAATGTGCTGGCCTGGCTGCCTTTGTCAGAATTACCAAAAGCAACTGGGCATTTGTTCATCAGCCCATCTGCCAGCTCCCAGAAAAATCACACAGAATTTCCTGGGCCACCACTGGAGCCAGGACTAAGATAATGAGCTCAGATAATGAGGCACCATTTCCTCTTGGATATCTTCATTTTATAAAAATGTTGTGATAAGAAAGGCACTATTTTGGCTGAATGGACACATTGATTAAGCCAGGAAAAACTGCCCATAATATTTTTTAAAAAGCAAAACATTTAAAAAAATTTAAAAACTGGAAAAATTAGGAAAAAAAATAAAAATTTAATTTTTTTGTTTGTCATCCGGAGAAACTTATGTTTTGATTTTTTCCATGAACCTTTATTTTTTATTTTTTAAGAATTTTTATTACCTTAAAGAGAACAGATTTCATGTATTTCAGTTTTAAGAAGATAACCAGACTCCCCGCCTTTAATCTCCTTCCTTCCTTCTTTTCTCTTTTCTTTTTCTTTAATTTTTGCAAAGACATCATTTCAAACCACTCTGTAATAACTGGCTTAATTCACCACTAACCATAATATTCAATAAGTAAAGAGTATAAAGACTATAGTTCTATAGGAGTATAAACAAGAGCTAAAGATGACCACCACATCACAAGACTTCTATTTCATTCCCATACATTTTTTTATATTCCATATTAAATGTGATGTTTTAGGGAAAACATATTTATATTCATATTTCAAGACTGGCTTATTTCAATAAACACTATGGTTTCCATTTGCATCCATTTTACTGTAGAAGATAATATTTCATTCTTTTTTATGGCTGAGTAGTATTCCATGGTGTACATAAATCATGATTTCTTTATCCAGTCATCAGTTGATGGACATCTGGGTTGATTCCTTTTCTTAGCTATCATGAATTGAGCTGCAATAAACATGGGGATACAGATAATTCTTAATGTGCTGATTTCAGTTCTTTTGGGTAAATTCCCAGGAGTGGGCTGGCTGGGTCATATAGTATATCTATTATCAAATTTCTGAGAAATCCCCCTACTGTCTCCCACAAAGACTGTACTAGTTTACACTCCCACCAACAGTGTTATTAGGGTACCTATAGAAAGATAACACTCAAGAAGAAACCAAAGAGTTTCTCCACAAACGTCAGATAACAAATGCATCAATTCAAGAAAAAAAAATGAAGAAAACATGATGTTCCCAAAAGAACACAACACCACAATATTAGATTGTGATGATGATCAGATTGAAGAAATGCCAGAAATTGAATTCAAAGAATTGATCATAGGATTACTTAGAAGTAATCAGAAGCAAATGTACATACTAATGAAATCCATACATGACATGAAAGAAAATTTCTCCCAAGAAGTTGAGATCTTAAAGTTAAATCAAAATGAAATTTTGGGAATGTAGAATTCAATAGAACAAATCAAAATGCATTAGAAAGTGTTAACAACAGAATCAGTGAAATAGAAGAAAGAATATCTGACTTAGAAGACAAAGCACAGGAAATTATACGGTCAGACCAAACACAAGAAGAAGAAATTAGAAAACTAAAAAAACACTCTAAAGCCAACTTATATTTTATCAAGGATTCAAAACCAATCCCTGGAGTAAGGACAGTCTATTCAATAAATGGTGCTGGGAAAATTGGATTTCCACTTGCAGAATCATGAAACAAGAACCCTACCTTTCACCTTACACAAAACTTCACTCAACATGGATTAAAGACTTAAATCTATGACCTGACACCATCAAATTATTAGAGAGCATTGGAGAAACCCTGCAAGATGTAGGCACCAGCAAAGACTTCTTGGAAAAGACCCCAGAAGCAAAGCAGTCAAAGCCAAAAATAACATTAGGGATTGCATCAAATTGAGAAGTTTCTGTACTGCAAAAGAAACAGTCAGGAAAGTGAAGAGGCAACCAACAGAATGGGAAAAAACATTTGCAAACTATGCAACAGATAAAGGGTTGATAACCAGAATCTACAAAGAAATTAAGAAACTCCACGACATCAAAAAAAAAAAAAAAAACACAACAACCCACTTAAGAGATGGGCCAAGGACCTCAATAGACATTGTTCAAAAGAGGAAATCCAAATGGCCAACAGACACATGAAAAAATGTTCAAGATCACTAGCAATCAGGGAAATGCAAATCAAAACCACAATGAGGTTTCACCTCACCCCTGTTAGAATGGCTCACATTCAGAAACTGCCAACAATAGATGCTTGGGAGGATGTAGGGAAAAAGGGACACTCACCCACTGTTGGTGGGAATGCAAACTGATTCAGCCACTATGGAAGTCAGTCTGGAGATTCCTCAGAAACCTGAATATAACCCTACCATACAACCCAGCCATCCCACTCCTTGTAATTTACCCAAAGGAAATTAATTGGCAAGCAAAAAGCTGTCTGCACATTAATGCTTATTGCAGCTCAATTCACAATAGATAAGACCTGGAACCAACCTAAATGCCCATCTACAGTAGACTGGATAAAGAAATTATGGGACATGTACTCTATAGAATACTATATAGCAGTCAAAAAAATGAAATTTGGTCATTTGCAACAAGATTGAGAAATCTGGAAAACATTATGCTGAGTGAATTAAGCCTGTCCCAAAGGGACAAATATCATATGTTCTCCCTGATCGGCAACAACTAACTGAGCACCAAAGGGGAAACCTGTTGAAGTGAAATGGACACTATGAGAAACAGTGACTTGATCAGCTCTTGTCCTGACTGTTGATGTACAATGTAATACTTTATGCATTTTAGTATTTTTTTTGGTTCTTGTACTATTGGTTGAACTCTGTAATTAACACACAATTATTCTTAGGTGTTTAAATTTTAACTGAAAAGTGATCCCTGTGAAATATAAGAGTGGGAATAAGAGAGGTAGGAGATGGACAATTTGGGACATGCTCAATCGGACTTGCCCCAAATGATGGAGTTAGAAATGTGCCAGGGGATTTCAATACAATCCCATCAAGGTGGCAGGTACCAATGCCATCTCACTAGTCCAAGTGATCATCTTCAATTCACAATTGATTACACTGATAGGTCTAAGAGTCAAAGGGATCACACAAACAAGACTAGTGTCTGCGCATACTGATAGACTCAAAAAAGGAGAGAATGATCCAACATGGGAAGTGGGATACACAGCAGACTAGTATAATGGCAGATGTCCTAAACAGCACTCTGGCCTCAGAATCAGCCCTTAAGGCATTCAGATCTGGCTGAAGAGCCCATGAGAGTATTTTAGGCATGGAAAGCCAAGACACTCTGGGAAAAAAAGACATAAATGAAAGATCTCTGTGTGTGAGATCCCTTCTTTGATGGCCCATTCTTTCTCTGAAGGGAGGAGAGAACTTCCACTTTGACTATGACCCTTTCGAAATAAGATTGAAGTCAGTGAACTCAAGAGGCTTCCATAGATTTGGCAACTCATGACTAGAGCCTAGGGAGATTACTGAGGCCATAAACAAGAGTGTCAAATTGTTAAATCAACAACAGGAGTCACTGTGTACTTACGTCTCATGTGGGATTTGTCTTTAAAATGTTGTCCAATGTGAAGTAATGCTATAACCAGTACTGAAACAGTATTTTACACTTTGTGTTTCTGTGTGGGTGCAAACTGATGAAATATTGACTTAATATATACTAAATCAATCTTCTGTATATAAAGAGAATTGAAAATGAATCTGATGTGAAGGGAATGGGCGAGGGAGCGAGTGGGAGGGGTGCGAGTAGGAGGGAAATTATGGGGGGAGGGAAGCCATTGTAATCCATAAACTGTACTTTTTATATTTACTAAACAAAAAAGCAAAAAAAACACTGTTGGGAATCTCCAGGATATTATCAAACAACCCAACATATGGGTCTAGTAGTTCATGAATGCATGGAAAGACAGAAGGTTTAGAAAGCCTTTTTTATTGAAATAATAACAGAAAACTTCCCTAATTTGGATAAAGAAAGGGGCTCCAAGTACAGGAAGCATATAGAACCCCTAAAAGACATGACCAAAAAAGATCTTCACCACAACACATTGTAATCAAACTCACCATAGTATAGCATAAAGAAAAATTTCTAAAATGTGCACAAGGGAAACACCAGTTGAAATAATTTGTCACAAGCCATCCAGCCATGCACAAGTCACTAAAGGATGTGCAGCACACAGAAAGACAGATATGGTCATCACTATGAAAGAAGGTAAAGGAAGTAAATCTCCCAGTAAAAGTAAAAAGGAAATCCAAAGTAAAAAAATAGGAATATTTATGGAAAATGGCAAAGGAAAGAAATTATCAATGGTCATCTTGAATGTAAATGGCCTCAACCCCCCAGGTAAGAGATACAGACTAGCTGAACAAATTAAAAAACAAAACCCTTCTATTTTCTGCCTACAAGGAGCACATATCACCAACAAAGATGCGTTAAGACTGAAAGTGAAAGGCTGGAAAAAGATATTCCATGCAACAGAAACCAAAGAAGAATGTTATAGCCATTCTCGTATCAGACAAAACAGACTTTAACATAAAAACTGTTAAAAGAGACAAAGGGCACTATGTAATGATTAAAAGATCATTTCAACAGAAAGATGTAACTACTTTAAATGTATATGCACCTGGACAGTTCCGCTGCTCACTAGGTTAATCCTCCACCTGTGGTGCCAGCACCCTAAGTTCTAGTCCAGGTTAGGGCACTGGATTCTGTCCCGGTTGCTCCTCTTCCAGTCCAGCTCTCTGCTGTGACCCGGGAGTGAAGTTGAGGATGGCCCAGGTCCTTGGGTCCTGCACTCGCATGGGAGACCAGGAGAAGCACCTGGCTCCTGGCTTCGGATAGGTGCAGCGTGCTGGTCATAGTGGCCACTTGGGGAGTGAACCAATAGAAAAAGGAAGACCTTTCTCTCTGTCTCTCTCTCACTGTCTAACTCTGCTTGTCAAAAAAAAAAAAAAAAACAGAAAAAAATAAATGTATATGCACCTAATTACAGGAGACCTGCCTATTTAAAAGAAATGTTAAGGGATCTACAAATAGACATACACTCAAATACAATAGTAATGGGGGATTTTAATACCCCACTTTCAGCAATGGACAGATAAACCAGACAGAAAACCAGCAAGGAAACAGCAGAGTTAATTGACACTCTAGACCAATAGGACCTGACAAATATCCACAGAACTTTTCATCCCACAGTTTTGCAGAATACACATCTCATCACTTCATGGAACTTGCTCTAGGATCGATCACATGCTAGACCACAAAGCAAGTCTCAGCAAATTAAAAAAAAAGTCACAGCATGCATCTTCTCAGACCACAGTGGAGTGAAGGTGGAAATCAGCAACTCAGGAATCCCTACAACATGTGCAAGCAGATGGAGACTGAACAACATACCCTTGAATGGACACTGGGTCATAGAAGAAATCAAAACAGAAATCAAAAAATTTCTGGAAACAAATGAAGATGACAATACAACATATCAAAACTTATGGAATACAGCAAAAGCAGTGTTAAGGAAAGTTTATAGCAATTTGTGCCTACATCAAGAAATTGGAAAAGCACCAAATGAATAAGCTGTCAGTGCATCACAAAGATCTAGAAAACTGCAGCAAATCAGACCCAAATCTAGTAGAAGAGAAATAATTAAAATTAGAGAAGAAATCAACAAAATCAAAACAAAAAATACAAAAGATCAGCAAAATGAAGAGCTGTTTTTTTGAAAAAAAAAATTGACACACAATTGGCCTAACTAAAAAAAAAAAGGGAGAGAAGACCCAAATCAAAAAAATAATTGGAGATGAAAAAGAGAATGTAACAACAGACAACACAGAAACACAAAGAATCATCAGAAATTACTACAAAGAGCTGTATGCCATCAAACTGGGAAACCTAGAAGAAATGGATAGACTCCTAGACACATACAACCTACCTAAATTGAGCCATTAAGACACAGACAATCTAAACAGACCCATTACCAAGATGGAAATTGAATCAGTAATAAAGACCCTCCCAAGAAAGAAAAGCCCAGGATTGGATGGCTTCAATGCTGAATTTTACCAGACATTTAAGGAAGAACTAACTTCAGTTCTTCTCAAGTTATTCAGAACATTATAAAGGGAAGGAATCCTTCCCAAATTCTTTCTATGGAGCCAGACATCACCTTAATTCCTAAACTCAGAAAAGACACAACAGAGAAAGAGAACTACAGACCAGTTTCCCTGATGAACATAGATGCAAAAATCCTCAACAAATTACTGGCCCATTGAATCCAACATCACATTAGAATATCCTCTACCTGGAACAATTGGAATTTATTGCTGGTAAGTAGGGAGGGTTGGACATTTACAAATCGATGTGATTCATCGAGTTAACAAACTGCAGAACAAAAACCATATGATTATCTCTATAGATGCAGAGAAAGAATTTGATAAAATACAACACACTTTCTTTATGAAAACTCTAAGCAAACTGGGTATAGAAGGAACCTTCCTCAACATAATCAAGCCAACTTATGGCAAACTCACAGCCAGTGTCCTATTAAATGGAGAAAAGTTGGAAGCCTTCCCACTGAGATCTGGAACCAGACAAGGATGTCCACTTTCATCACTGCTATTGAATATAGTCCTGGAAGTTTTAACCAGAACCATTAGGCAAGAAAAAGAAATCAAAGGGAAACAAATTGGGAAAAATGAAGTCGAATTACCCCTATTTGCAGATGACATGATTTTATATATAGGGGTCCAAAAGACTCTACCAAGAGACTATTGGAACTCATAGAAGAGTTTGGTTAAGTAGCAGGATATAAAATGTATACACAAAAATCAATAGCCTTTGTATAAACAGACAATGCCATGGCTGAGAAAAAACTCCTAAGATCAATGCCATTCACAATAGCTTCAAAAAAATCAGAAACCTTAGAATAAATTTAACCAAGGATGTCAAAGATCTCTATGATGAAACGTAAAACATTAGAGAAAGAAGTAGAAGAAGATACAAAAAATGGAAAAATCTTCCATGTTCATGGATTGGAAGAATCAATATCAAAATGTAGATTCTTCCAAAAGCAATTTATATAGTCAATGCCACACCAATCAAAATACCAAAGCCATTCTTTTCAGATCTAGAGAAAATGATGATAAAATTCTTTGGAAACACAGGGAACATTGAATAACTAAAGCAATCTCACACAATAAAAACAAAGCTAGAGGCATCATAATAGCAGAGTTCAAGACATACTGCAAGGCAGTTATAATCAAAACAGCCTGGTACTTGTACAAAAACAGATGAGCAGAGAAGTGGAACAGAACAGAAATGCCAGAAACCAATCCAAGCATCTGTAAACAACTTATATTTGACTAAGGAGCTTAATCCAATCCCTCAAGCTGGGACAGTCTCTATACTTGATCTTAGCCAAAAAGCAGAGCAGTGATGGGGATGATCTCTTCAACAATGGTGCTGGGAAAACAATTCCCACATGTAGAAGTATGAAACAGGATCCCTACCTTACACCTTACACAAAAAAATCCATTCAAAATGCATTAAAGACCTCTGTGACCTGATAGCATCAAATTATTAGAGAATATTAGGAAAACTTTGCAAGATATTGACACAGGTAAAGAGTTCTTTGAAAAGACCCCAGAAGCACAGTCAATCAATGCCAAAATTAACAAGTGGGATTACATCAAATTGAGAAGTTTCTGTACTTCAAAAAAATACTCAGAAAAGTGAAGAAAAACCGACAGAATGTGATAAATTATTTGCAAACTATGCAACTGATAAAGGGTAAAACCCAGAATATATTGAGATCAAGAGACTCCTCAACAAAATAAACAATCCAGTTAAGAAATGAACAAAAGACTTAAACAAATATTTTTCAAAAGAGGAAATCCAAATGGCCAACAGACACATGAAAAAATGTTCAGGATCACTAGCCATCAGGGAAACACTAATCAAAACCATAGTGAGGTTTTACCTCATCCCATTTAGAATGGCTTTCATACAAAAATCAACAAACAACAAATTCCGGCAAGGTTGTGGGGAAAATGGTACCTTAATCCACTGTTGAAAGTGTAAACTGTTAAAAACACTATGGAAGACAGTTTGGAGTTACCTCAGAAATCTGAATATAGACCTACCATATGACCCAGTCATCCCACACTGGGAATTACCCAAGGGAAAATGAAATCAACAAATAAGAGTTATCTGAAACCCCATGTTTATTGTAGCTCAATTCACAATAGCTGAGACATGGAATCAGCCTAAATGCCCATCAACTGAAACTGGATAAAGAAATTATGGGATATGTACTCTATGGAATACTGTACAGTGGTAAAAAAAATGAAATCTAGTCATTTGCAGCAAAATGGATGAATATGGAGAACATTATACTTAGTGAAATAAGCCTGTCCCAAGGAGACAAATACCTTATGTTCTCCCTGATCTGTGCTAACTAATAGAGCACCTAAAAGGAAAATTGACACTTTGAGAAGCAATGATTTGAACAGCTCTTGTCTTGACTGCTGAGGGACAGTTTTTTTTTTTCTCTTCTTCATACTATTTGTTGAACTCTTTATTTAACATTGATTTAATCATATGTGTATAAAGTTAATTGAAGATTGATCTTAGTAAAAAAATAAGTGTGGAAATAGTAGAGGGAGGAAAAAGTTTTTAACTGTAAATCTGTATAGTTCTGCACACATTCATATGGACTTATTTCTAAGGGTACAGCTTAAAAACTTACGATGGGACCCCAAATCTCATTAAGCTTAGTGGTAAAAATGTTATCTTAAGTGTTAAAGTGACCCTATTAAGTATTAAAGTGATCATATAGATAGGATTAAATGTTAAAGGGATCATATAACTATGATCAAGTGTCTGATAACAATAATAGATAGAATTAAAAAAGAGAGACTGTTCCAACATGGGAAGTAGTCCACATAGCCGATACATAGAATGACAATCGCTATAAGTAGCACTTTGACCTCAGAATCAGCATTTAAGGCATTATGGTCCAGCCGAAAAGCCCATGACAATATTTCAGGCATGGAAAGCCAGGATAGTGTAGCAAAAATGTCCTACATGAAGGATCTCTGTAAGAGAGACCCCAGTGGGAAGAAGTAGCCATCAAAGAAGGATGTACTTTTCTCTGAAGGGAGGAGAGAATTTCTACTTTGCTTATAGATTTGTATAAATACTGACAGAGATTGTGGATTCAAAAGGCTTACATAGTCTTGGAAGCTCATGTCAAGAGCCTCAGGTGAGCACTGACTTCATACATAGGCTGTTAATTGTTAAATTAACAACAGGAGTCACTGTGCACTTACTTCTCATGCAGGACATCTATCCTCAATGAGTCGTATTTGAGAATTAACTGTAAAACTTGTTCTCAAAAGTTTTTTTTTTTTGGGGGGGGGAGTGTGTGAAAAATATTGAAATCGTTACCTAGGATAGAGTTAGTCTTCTGTGTATAATGTTAATTAAAAATGAATCTTAATGGAGAATGGGATGGGAATGGGAGAGGGAGAAGCTGATGGGGTAGGAGTTGGGGTGGGAGGACGGAGGAATCACTATATTCCTAAAGTTGTACTTATGAAATTTGTACTTATTAAATACAAAGTCTTTTTGGGTAAAAAATAAAGATAACAGTCTCTCAATTGGGAGAGTTTATGGTCATTTGGGTCAACATCTCTGAGTCACTTCTAGAACATTCCTGACAAGTAGTAACTACTCTTAGTCTGAAGTCCTCCAGGTATACAAACTCAAGCAGTCCTTTCTTTTTGCTAAAATGGTATTTGAAGACAAAAATAATCGGGATGGAAACAACCATTACACGCCATGTTCCTGGGGAAAGAACATTATGGGAAGTCCACTCCCACCCATTTTCACCCTCTACCATGTCATAAAAATCTCCTCTCTCGTGGGTACAGATGTTCTCAGGAGGGAGTAGTTCCAATTGAGTTTAGGTGTCTTCTGGAAAGGAGCACAATTGAGGTATAAAAGAGCTTCCTCTTGAGATGGAAAATGAGTGAGGGAGGGTGGGAGAGAGGGTACAGTGGGTGGGAAGTATCATTATGCTGTTAAAACTGTATATGTGAGATACATGAAATTTGTTCCCTTTATAGAAATAAAAAAGAAGCTTTGACAAGCAGCATATTTTTTTTTGACAAGCAGAGTTAGACAGTGAGAGAGAGAGAGAGAGAGACAGTGAGAAAAGTCTTCCTTTTTCTGTTGGTTCACTCCCCAAGTGGCCGCTACGGTTGGTATGGTGCGGACAGTGTGCTGCGCTGATCCGAAGCCAGGAACCAGGTGCTTCTCCTGGTCTCCCATGTGGGTGCAGGGCCCAAGGACCTGGGCCATCCTCCACTGCACTCCCAGGCTACAGCAGAGAGCTGGACTGGAAGAGGAGCATCTGGGACAGAATCCGGTGCCCTGACCGGGACTAGAACTCAGGGTGCCAGCGCCGCAGGAGGAGGATTAGCCTAGTGAGCCGTGGTGCCGGCCAGCATATTTTTTTTTAATAATGTAGATTCAAACAGCTCTGATCAAGCCTTAGGTGGAGAATATAGCAATAATTCCCTCTCCCCAAAATTACCGTAGGGAACAAGTTGGCCCCTGCTTATGGATGGGTAGGTGGGACCTGGGAGTAATTATTCTAAGTTCAGGAAGCATACAAACAGCCTTCAAAAGTTCATGAAAAAACGTGTGTTATAAAAAAGATAGATAAATTTCTATTTTTTTTGCTAAGAATTAGCTAATCTTTTAATTCCATTTTTCCATGGGCCCTTTTAATCCCTTTAGTTCTAGAATTTGTTTCTGATGAGCATACTCTGAAGTAAAAAGGACTTTGTCCAACTTGAGTATGAAGGGCTTGAGTACATTAAAGGATGCATTTCACAGTGGGATGTGAGAAGTTTGGCAGCACTGTAGGCACCCAGCTTGGAGGTATGGAAACTCTGGATGCATTTGCATTACATCCTTGTTTATTTCAAGTCCACCAAGAGCTACCTGTATAAAGATGTTAGCTCTACTCTATCTTCTCTTATTCACTCTAAAGTTTTCATAATTATCCCTCCAAGGACATATTTTCCAGTAAATAATCTATAAAATCTTAACTTAAATATTGTTACTTCAGTACTTAAAATCCTTATTTAAATATTGCTTTTCAGTCTAAATCATAAACTATGAAAACTGTCTTTGCATCATTTGAGACATTTGGAATATGATTGTTGAACATGATTTTTCAATTATTTGCTAGCTTACCTGATGAAACGTGTGTTGTCACTGCCCCAGTCACATTCCTTGGCACATGTGTTTCGAGCTTGTGCCTAAGGCTTTCTTGTGCAAACACCTGCAACTTTCACCTAAGGACTTTCCCTCTGCCAAAGTGTGATCAGGCCAGAAATGCTGAAATGTTACCACCTCTTGGAGCAGTCCTCACCTGATGATGTGGAACCTGGGGACTAAGATTCTGGCTTCCTCTACTGAGGATGCAATATTTTTCCAGATTTCACATCATCTCACATAGCTCTTAGGAAGGACTGAGCCTCAGTAGCCTGGAGGGTACCTTGCTTGGTAATGCACTGTTCATGGGCCTCCTTCCCTTCCCTGTCTCATTCTCCTACTAGGGTTTTTCTTGGGATATCTCTAAACAAAACTACATGCACTGACATCTTTCTCAGTGTCTGCTCCTAGGGATGCTCAAGCAAAGACAGTATGTGAAAAGCTCAGGGACTGTGTGTATTCATCAGGAACAGCATTTCCTCTCCTGTAAGAAGGAATTATATGCTGTGTGTTTACACTTGTAGTTGTATGTAGATTCTGGCTAAAATGCATGCATCAAACATCAAATGTGGATAGATACATTTTTCAGGAAAAATATTTCTTGACTCGATGTTGCTAGTTTGTGTAGGTTTAAGCTGCAATTTGTTTCCTCTGAAGAGTAGATAACTGAGTCAGCATTCATTTAGTAAATGGTTATTGAGAGCTTAGCATGTGTTAAGTGGGGTGCATAGAGCATTAATATTGGTATGACACCATCTGTGCCCTCCAGGGGTCATGGTATAGTGAGGAGATGAATAATCACAATCCAAAATAATGCCATATACCAAATGTCTTGAGAACATGGGGCAAACAACACTTAGCTCTAGTTGCAGAGACAATCTGGGGACATTTAAACTAAGACTAGGGATTAGAGAAAGAGATAAGGGAAGAATAAACATTCCAAGCCGAAGGAGTAACTTCTTAAGGAGAAGTGAAATGGGAAGATGTGACATATTGTGGAATAGAAAATTATTCATTACAGTCAGAGAGTGATGTGTCAATCCTGATTACAAAGAAGGATAAGGATCCTCCAAAAAGTTTCTGGAAAATTGGAAAAAAGATAAATTTATTTTGATTCAAAAATTTGAAAATCCATGCATAATTTTTTCATAATAGTTATTTTCAAGAACTTTATTTTTGAGGACTCCTATATTGCCTGGATTTCAATTCTTCTATCAGCCATGATTGCATTTGGCTCCATATAACAGGACATCAGATGCATAGATGGCTTTATTTTACCCAAATAATTGAGACTGGGAATTCAGATGAAGTCCAGTGATGATACTCAAGAAACCAGGCTTCTTTTAGCTTCCTGTTCCTTTATCCATAGCATATAATCCCTGGTCACAAAAAGTCTGCCACACTTCCATTCATCTCATCTGCATTGAGACCAGGAGTAATGTAAAAAAAAAGGCAAAAAGATACACACAAGATTAGCATGATCAATAGTTTATCAAAATACAGTAGTTTTTCTGGATCCCCCACCTGGTAACCATCTTTCTTGTTACCTTTGACCATAATTGTGTCACTTGGCTATCCTCACTTCTAGGAAACATGAAAATTGAGGGTTTAGCTGGGCTCATGGCTACCCTCTAAAAATTCAAGTTCTGTTAGTAAGAGCTACAAAAAAAATTATTGGAAGACAACCAGCTATGTCTGTCAAAACTTCTTAAGGGAGGTGCAGAATATATTTAAGAAAACTGGCACAAATTCACCACAAATGTTTCTTTATGAGTGAATATATGAAAACAGGAGGCTATAAATAGGCATTGAAGCTGTGTCTACAAATTCAACTATCACCAGTGTTTTAGACAGTTTATACAGGTTAAGCAGAATATTTACCTTTCATCTTAATTATCCTGTTCCCTACTGAACACATCCTAATTCTTTTTTAGTTTTCTGATGTAATTCTAGAAACAAGGTGAAATAATATTTCAAGTCAATATATCTGGGCTGGTGTCTGGCACAGAGGTTAATTTGCCACTTGTGATGTCCACATCCCGTATCAGAGAGCCTAATTCAAGTCCTGGCTCCTTCACTTCTGACCCAGCTTCCTGCTAATGCCCACCACAGCAGGCAGCAGGTGATGTCTCTAGTGGTTGTGTTCTTGTAACCTGGCTCCTGACTTTGTCCTACCCCAATCCTGTCTGGGAACGAAACAGTGGATAGAAGATATTTCTTTGCTTCTCTCTGTCTCTCTCCTTCTCTCTCTCTCTCTCTCTCTCTGTCTTTGTTTTTCAAATAAAATGAAAATGAAAAAATTCAATGTGTTATGTACCATGTGATATAATTAGAAGTGATAGTCAAAATAGTAAAAAAATTGTTAAGACCTGGACACTGTGCAATCAAAATTAATGCTAGACACTGAACAAAAACAATTGTTTTTGTTTCATATCATTTCTGCATTTACAGTATTCAACCTCAAAAATTATGATTTTATTGATTGTAGGGTTCCAGAATTAGGGTTTTGAAATGACTTTTCTTCTGTGTATACAGAATTCAGACCTCTGCTCTATAAAGATAAAATGGAATTCTTTATTGGAACTCATCCCCGTCTCTCTGGTACATATCAGTCAGCTGAGTTTCAGCCAAGATTTTGTGTGGGAGCTGCAAAGCAATTCTTCTTCCCACCAAAGCAATTGTTTTCTATCCTGGTGTGTTTAGGAATTGAAGTGTCATGGTGATAGAAGAAAATGATTTTTTTGTGTTTTAAAGCATATCCCAATTTTTTTCTTTTTTCTTTGAAAGACAGAAAGATTGAGAGTGAGAGAAGGGGGTTGGGAAAAGACACACACATACAGACACACACACACACACAGAGCACAAACATAGGGAACTCCCATCTGCTGGTTTACTCCCAATGCTTGCAACAACTGGGGCTGGTCCAGGCCAAAGTTAGGAGCTGGGAACTCAATCCATGTCTCCCACATGGGTGGCAGGGACCCAAGTACTTTACTGCTGCCTTCAAGGAAGCTGAAATTGGAAACAGAGCCAGAACTCACACCCAGCACTACAAGAAGTGAGGAGAACATCCTCAGGGGCATCTTAACCGCTATGCCACATGAACATCCCAGAAAACGTATTCTTCAAATATTTTCAACCAGTGTGAAATCAAGAGAGAAAGTGAATGTGTTGCAGATTGTGGATTCCGTTGAGGTTTATTGAATGTCATAGGTAGAATTTTCGTAGGCTTCAAGCTGACATCCTGAAAAGTAACTGAGTTTTCCTATTCTTCAATGTAATTTCTATTTCAAGATGATAGCAAAGATGAATTCTGAATCCACCGAGTCTATCAACTGCCAACTCAAGAGTTTTTCCATCAATTCAGAATTCCCTCCTCCTCCTTGATTTCCTGAATTATACCTAAAATCCTGGCATCAGGGGAAGTTAGGTGGGGATACCTGGTTCCTGATTATCAGTTATCCTCCTAGAATCTGCTGCTACTGCTTTGTTCTTCCAGGCTTTCCTGTAGAGACTTTCAGATGGTCCTGTCAGCTCTCACCTGAACGTGTCACCACCACTGTGCACACCTTGTCTGGAGACCTCTGGGATCCTGCTGCTACTCTGGTTCTCAACTTGGAAAAAAAAATGGAGCCATTATACTGAAAAAGCAGCAATGAAAGACTCCTAATCATGAATAAATGATTTTTTTCTTATTCACTTTCAGATAATGAAAACTACTCTGGTCAGTACATACTTCTAGGCCATTGTAATTACCACAATTAAAAATGTATTTTAGGGGCTGGTGCTGTGGCGCAGCAGGTTAAAGCCCTGGCCTGAAGTGCAGGCATCCCAGTTCTAGTCCTGGCTCCTCCTCTTCCAATCCAGCTCTCTGCTATGGCCTGGGAAAGCAGTAGAAGATGGCCCAAGGACCTGCACCCACGTGGGATACCCGGAAAAAGCTCCTGGTAACTGGTTTCGGATTGGAGCAGCTCCGGCCATTGCAGCCATCTAGGGTGTGAACCAGTGGATGGAAGATCTCTTTCTCTTTCTCTACCTCTCTCTGTAACTCTGTCTCTCAAATAAATAAAGCAAATCTTTAAAAATATATATTTTATTTGCTTTAAATTTAGGGAAGGGGAGAGAGAGAGAGAGCAGGAGAGAGAGAGAGAGAGAGAGAATGGATCTTCCATCTATTAGTTCACTCCCTAAATACCGTCAAGAGCCTGAAAGGGGCCAGGTCAAAGAGAGGAGCAGGGAGCTCAATCTGAGTCTCTCTTTCTCTCTCTCTCTCTCTCTCTTATTTTGACAGGCAGAGTTAGACAGTGAAAGAGACAGAGAGAAAGGTCTTCCTACCGTTGGCTCACCCCCCAAATGGCCTCCACGGCTGGTGCACTGCACTGATCTGAAGCCAGGAGCCAGGTGCTTCCTCCTGGTCTCCCATGCGGGTACAGGGCCCAAGCACTTGGGCCATCCTCCACTGCCTTCCCGGGCCACAGCATAGAGCTGGACTGGAAGAGGAGCAACCAGGACAGAACCGGCGCTCCGACTGGGACTAGAACTCGGACTGCCTTCAACGCAGACGAAGGATTAACCTAGTGAGTCGCGGTGCCAACCCTAGTCTGGGTCTCTTAAGTATGGCAGAGACCCAAGTACTTTAGGTATCACCTGATGCCTTTCAGAGTATACATTACCATGGAGCTGAAATAGAGAGCTGAACCAGGACTTGAACCCAGGTACTTTAATATAATATGTGAGATGCCCAAGCAGCAGCTTAATCACTGCATTAGTTGTGTACTTCCTCATCAAAAAAATTAACCCCCATTCAAAGTTCAGACTTTCAACTCTCTCAGCTCTGGTCTGTGCTTCTTTGCCCTAACCCATCCCATCTTACCCTGGCCTTTGTTCCCAGCCCATATTACCACACCACTTTGATCCCACCATGGTCAGAGGAAGTAAAAGAAGGAAAATAAAAATGAATAGACAAAGAGCTCTCTCTCTCTTTGAAATTGAGATGTTGTTTTTTCAATTATGGAATTGGGATGGGGTAGACTGTCATAGTGTCACCACAGTTCCCCCTCCATCATAGGACACACTTTTTCTCTACAGTTCCCTGTAGGGGGCAGTCCATTTTTATTTTGGTTGATTTCTTTTGTCTTCTTCAGCCCAAGGCATCCAATGGACTTGGGCTCTTCAAGCTTCTCTCTAACTGGCGGATCCACCCTTTTCAAAGGCATTGAGAACAATATCCTAACCCTCTCTCAAATCAGCTTCCTCTTATATTTAGCCAGTGCATGAGTAGAACAAATATCAGCCTTTGTTTTTGTTTTTTCCTACAATAAACTCTGGGAGGGAGGCTGGTTGTTCTCAACCCAACCAACCCAACCACGCTTTGCTTTGCTTTCAGGGCAACAAACCAACCATAGTTTTGTCCCTTTATGGTTTTCAGAAGGGGTTCCTCACCAGACTACTGTGCCCTGCAAATGCAGTGAATATCTTTGAGAAATCCCCTGAATCCTCTTCTAACTGAGTGGAAGTTAAAGGGCAAGCACCCTCTCCTTTACCTACTCAGAGTGTAGAAAAAGATTCAAGACTCATCAACATTTCTCTCTATATCTAAATACTTCACGATTCCTACATCATAACCCCATCCTTCATGGTGGAGTATGGTATCTATTGAATGAGTATCTCAGCTGACATTTTCGTATGGCGTTACATTAAGGTACAATCTCTTTTTGTTCTAGATTCCCTAAATTTATCTGAGGTTCCCTTGTTCATGCTTTTCTAGCATAGGTAGGAATCCCAAGCACCCTCCAAACTCATCAAAGGTATCTGAGAAACGAAAGATGGAGGAAAGGAATACTGCAGAATCTGTCAGCTGGCATCAGCTTCAGGCAGGGACTTCTCAGCATTACAGATGTCTGCAGCAGACCTGATATTGATAAGACATCAGGAAATAATAAAAGATAAAGCAGACCTGCTGTTGATTTTTCAGGACATTCGTCAAGCATGAGCTTCTCTCCATTTCCTCACTGAACCATTCCCCCTCTGAGATGTGTGTAGGCAGTGTGAACAGAACCCATCTATAAATAGCATCTTTAAAAAAAACCTGATGCAACAATGCCTAGAATTGCATTATGCAGATTACCATAAGATCATCTACATAAAATATGCACAGTTTAAAGATACTTCTTCATCCTTCACATCCGAGATATGACATGTTAGCAAAGAGAGGGCTGCAATGCTCCCTTTGTCTAATGTCTTACACAATGTCTTTTTGCACCTCTGACATGGCCCTTCCTCCTCTGCTTGGACACTATCACAGGAGGGGAAATCATGATCTCCTGGCTACCAAACCATTGGGGTAGGGGGCGGGGGATCGGTTTACAGGGAATTCAATTATCAGATGAGTGGCTGGACTGGCTGGCTTTTTAGGGTACTCCATAGCTCTGGGAATCTCTAATTGGAAGATCATCTGGCATCTATTGGACTCATTTTGTGCATTATAAATTATGGTATTCCATTGTGCTACATACCCCCGAAGAAAATGTGATTAAAACTTTCACATTCATAGAGATCTGAAGCTATGAACCGTTCAATAACAAACTTTAATTCTGTGCACTCATTGCCCCAGAATCTTTCTTTTTTTTTTTTTTTTTTTTTTTTTTTTTTTTACAGGCAGAGTGGACAGTGAGAGAGAGAGACAGAGAGAAAGGTCTTCCTTTTTGCCGTTGGTTCACCCTCCAATGGCCGCCGCGGACGGCGCGCTGCGGCCGGCACACCGCGCTCATCCGGTGGCAGGAGCCAGGAGCCAGGTGCTTTTCCTGGTCTCCCATGGGGTGCAGGGCCCAAGCACCTGGGCCATCCTCCACTGCACTCCTGGGCCACAGCAGAGGGCTGGCCTGGAAGAGGGGCAACCGGGACAGAATCGGTGCCTCGACCGGGACTAGAACCCGGTGTGCCGGCGCCGCAAGGCGGAGGATTAGCCTGTTGAGCCACGGCGCCAGCCCAGAATCTTTCTGTATTAATGCAAAACATTTAAACAGATGTCACCTTCAAAAGTTTGCATGCAATCCTCTACCCCAGTTTTGACCTTTCATTATGACACTTTTACATTGTAGTAAGCAAATTTGTCCTTAGTTCTGCCTCAGGTATTCCTTAAGGCAAGAAACATGTTTTTCCTTTGGTATCAATAGAAGACAAAGCCAAGGTCACACAGAGACACCAGAGAGTGTGCTGAGGGGATCAGGCAGGGACCTGCAGAGTGCTTTCCTGCCTATTCTCCTTTAACCGAGCTCCAATTGACAAGATCAGCATTTTCTGCAGAAAACATCCTCTAGAATTCAGTTATTTCTCACCTAATTCTCCAGGTGGAAATAGGGATATTGTTTTAAAAAGGACTTCTATAGTCAATTATTTTAAAGAATGTGCATACGGATCCAGCGCTGTGCCGATCCACTTCTCTGCTGTGGCCTGGGAAAGCAGTGGAGGATGGCCCAAGTCTTGGGCCCCTGCGCCTGCGTGGGAGACCGGGAAGAAGCGCCTGGCTCCTGGCTTCAGATCAGAGCGGTTCTGGCCATTGTAGCTGGTTGGGGAGTGAACCAGCAGATGGAAGACATATCTCCTCTCTGCCTTTCCTTCTCTGTGTAACTCTGACTTACAAATAAAATGATAAAAATAAATAAATAAATAAATAATGTGCATGCTGTATCCTCTTATAGAGATGGCAAATCCTTAGCATATTTAAAGCATTGAGAAGAACTGCAGAAAAGAAAAAAATGCTTCATTTATTAGATGGTCATGGAAACTTCCTTTCCTCAGTAACAGTTAATAGGGTATAGGAACCCCTGGTCTGTGTCACTTTTAAAAGAAATATAAATTGTGATGATTAGATCAAAAAACAACAGCTCAGATATGACCTAATCAGCAAAGGGAATAGTGGGTACTCTTCCTTGAATATGGTAGACTTCCATATATATGAGGAGGTTTGAAAAAGTTCATGCAGAGTGGGCCTTTGGGCTAGTAGTTAAGCTGCCATCTAGGATACTCTCATCCTACATCAGAGAGCAAGGGTTTGATACCCATCTCTGTCTCCAGCTTCCTTCTAATGCAAACCTTGAGAAGTGGTGGTGCTGGCTGATGTGACTGTGTTGACTCCAAGCGCAGTCCCTTCTCCAGGCTTCCTACACCCACTGCCACTGCAGGAATTTGGGAAAATACCAGCAATTGGGAGCTTCTCTCTCTCTCTCTCTCTCTCTCTCTCTCTCTCTCTCTCTCTCTCTCTCCCTCTCCCGTTCTCAAATTAATACATTTTTTTAATTTTATGGATAATGGAATTGATACATTTATTTTGATGTAAATAAATTTGAAATCCATGCATTCAAGGGATCTTCAAAAAGGTCATGGGAAATGTGTATTATGAAAAAACTATGGATACATTTCAACTTTTGTAAAAAATAAACTTATCTTTTAATTCCATTTTCCACAAACTCTAAAGTATCCTTTGAATTCATTTTCTCAAAGCTATTATTCACTTACACTAAATCTAAACATTTTTTTCTCCAGAAATTTTACTGTATGTTTTTTATTAAATATTTGTAAAACTATATGCAGAAGAAGGCTGCGTGCTGGAAGGGGGCAGCAGGGATCCCGCGGGCTGCCGACGGGGAAGGCATGGACGACCCGTGTGGAGCGAACCTGGAGCCCCATGCATCAGCCCAAGGGGAGCCAGACAGTTAGGTCAGACCAATGGATAATTTGGTGGAAATTTGGACACATCAATACTGGATACAGAGGTGAGAGAGCGCTTTCGCCCAGTCCCGCGGCGCCAGCTGCCACCCCTCCCCCAACCCGCCCTGGGATGGACACAGGGACGTGCACAGCTGAGTGGGAGAGGAAGTGTGAAAGGGAACAGAGCGTGGGACACCCCGCAGGAAGAGAGCGCAACGGGGGGAAACTAATTAAAAGTCTAAATAAGACAAAACCCCACGGCACCTCCACCCCCCATATCGGAGCGGCAGAGGGCGGGAAGCGGCCATCTTCTTTGTTTACATTCGGACCTAAAGAATGGCAGCATCTTGCACCGCGGTGGCTCGCAGCGGCTCGCGGCGGCGGCGGCGCAGGGCAGCGTGGGGCGGCGGTGGCACGCGGCGGCGGTGGCGCACTGCTGCCATCTAGCACTAACCGAGAGTGGTGCATCCATACACTATAAATCCAGGGGGGGAAAAAAAATTTTTTTTCCTGAAAAGCGCCTGCGACGCTATACACATAGAAGCTAGAGATTAGAAGCTAACTATCATCAACTCTGCACAACTGGATGGTATTACCTCCCTCTGGAGAGAAGAACAAAAAATAATAAAAATTAATAAATAAATTGAGATCTACCACAACTAACCCTGAAGAAATAAGCAGAACCCTCGGGCTACACCCATCCCAAACCTCCAAGGCCCCACCAACAGCAGGCAGCCCACTTAACAAAGCCATAGTATAACAAGAAAAAAAAAATTACAGTAAGGGAAGAAGAATTAAAAGAATCCCTCCAAAATGCGAAACAACAAACACAGAAGTCAAGGAAACAAGAATAATGAACACATAATGATACCTCCAAATGAACAAAACACCCGAAGCCAAGAATATGAAGATGACGAGATAGAGGAAATGCAAGATATGGATTTCAAAAAATTTATGATAAGATCATTTAGAAGTCTTCAAAAGCAAATTCTTGAACTACAGAAATCCTTACTGGACAAGATAGAAAATCTCTCCCGGGAAAATGAAACTTTAAGGAAGAACCAGAATACGATGCAGGAATTAGTAGAACAGGAAAGTCTAATAGTGAAGAGAAACCAATCAGAACTGAAGAACTCATAGATCAAGTGACTAACACTTTGGAATGCCTTAGAAACAGAGTCAGCGAAACAGAAGAGAGAATATCGGACTTAGAGGACAGAGCACAGGAAAATATACAGTCAAACCAAAGAAAAGAAGAGGAAATTAGAAATCTAAAAAATATTGTTGGAAATCTACAGGATACTATTAAAAAAACCAACATTAGAGTTCTAGGAATCCCTGAAGGCATGGAGAGAGAGAAAGGATTAGAAGGCATTTTTAGAAAGATACTAGCAGAGAACTTTCCAGGTTTGGAGAAGGACAGAGAAATCCTAGTACAGGAAGCCCATAGAGCCCCTAATAAGCATGACCAAAAGAGAACCTAACCACGACATGTTGTAATAAAATTCACCACAGTGAAACAAAAAGAAAAGATCCTAAAATGCGCAAGAGAGAAACGTCAGATTACTTTCAGAGGATCTCCAATTAGGCTCACAGCTGACTTCTCATCAGAAACCCTGCAAGCTAGGAGGGAATGGCGAGACATAGCCCAGGTACTAAGAGAGAAAAACTGTCAGCCCAGAATATTATATCCTGCAAAGCTCTCATTTGTGATTGAGGGTGAACTAAAGACCTTTCATAGCAAACAAAAATTGAAAGAATTTGTAGCCACTCATCCAGCCTTACAAAGGATCCTGAAAGATGTACTACACACAGAAACACAGAAACACGGTCATCAATCTGAAAGAAGCTAAAGGAAGGAAACCTCACAGCAAAAGATCATAGGAAACTCAAACTAGATATAAGAAACTATCTTTGGCAAATGGCAGGACAAAATTCCTACTTATCAATAGTCACATTGAACATGAACGGTTTGAATTGCCCAATCAAACGAAACAGACTTGAAGCCTGGATTAGAGAAAAAATCCATCTATTTGCTGCTTACAAGAGACACACCTCTCTAGCAAAGATCCATACAAACTGAAAGTGAAAGGATGGAAAAAGATATACCACGCCAGCAGAAACGAAAAAAAAGCGAGCGTAGCCATCTTAATATCAGATAACATAAATTTTACCACAAAATCTATTAGGAGAGACAAAGAGGGACACTATATAATGATTAAGGGATCCATTCAACAGGAAGATATAACAATTATCAATGTATATGCACCTAATTACAAGGCGCTGGTTTACTTGAAAGATTTGCTAAGGGACTTAAAGGGAGACTTAGACCCCAACACAATAGTACTGGGGGACTTCAATACTCCACTCTCAGAGATAGACAGATCACCAAGACAGAGGATCAACAAGGATACAGTAGATTTAAATGACACCATAGCCCAAATGGACCTAACAGATATTTACAGAACTTTCCATCCTACAGAGAAACAATTTACATTCTTCTCAGCAGTACATGGAACCTTCTCTAGGATTGACCACATACTAGGCCATAAAGCAAGTCTCAGCAAATTCAAAAGAATTAGAATCATACGATGCAACTTCTCAGACCATGAAGGAATGAAGTTGGAAATTAGCAACTCAGGAATCCCTAGAGCACATGCAAAATCATGGAGACTGAACAACATGCTCCTGAACGAACAATGGGTCATAGAAGAAATTAAAAGAGAAATCAAAAATTTCCTGGAAGTAAATGAGGATAACAGCACATCATACCAAAACTTATAGGATACAGCAAAAGCAGTGTTAAGAGGAAAGTTTTTAGCAATAGGTGCCTACATCAAGAAACTGGAAAGACACCAAATAGATGAGCTCACAGTACATCTCAAAGATCTAGAAAACCAACAGCAAACCAAACCCAAAGCTAGTAGGAGAAAAGAAATAATTAAAATCAGAGAAGAAATCAATAGGATTGAATCCAAAAAAAATTACAAAAAATCAGCCAAACGAGGAGCTGGTTTTTTGAAAAAATAAACAAGATTGACAGCCCACTGGCCCAGCTAACAAAAAAAAAGAAGAGAAAAGACGCAAATCAATAAAATCACAGATGAAAAAGGAAACATAACAACAGACATCACAGAAATCAAAAGAATCATCAGAAATTACTACAAGGACTTGTATGCCAGCAAACAGGGAAACTTATCAGAAATGGATAGATTCCTGGACACATACAACCTGCCTAAACTGAACCAGGAAGACATAGAAAACCTAAACAGACCCATAACTGAAATAGAAATTGAAACAGTAATAAAGGCCCTCCCAACAAAGAAAAGCCCAGGACCAGATGGATTCACTGCTGAATTCTACCAGACATTCAAAGAACAACTAACTCCAATCCTTTTCAAACTATTCAGAACAATCGAAAAAGAGGGAATCCTCCCAAATTCCTTCTACAAAACCAGCATCACTTTAATTCCTAAGCCAGAGAAAGATGCAGCATTGAAAGAGAATTACAGACCAATATCCCTGATGAACATAGATGCAAAAATCCTCAATAAAATCTTGGCCAATAGAATCCAACAACACATCAGAAAGATCATCCACCCAGACCAAGTGGGATTTATCCCTGGTATGCAGGGATGGTTCAATGTGCGCAAAACAATCAACGTGATACACCACATTAACAGACAGCAGAAGAAAAACCATATGATCATCTCACTAGACGCAGAGAAACCATTTGACAAAATACAACACCCTTTCGTGATGAAAACCCTAAACAAACTGGGTATAGAAGGCACATTCCTCAATATAATCAAAGCAATTTATGAAAAACCTACAGCAATTATCCTACTGAATGGGGAAAAGCTGGAAGCATTCCCACTGAGATCGGGCACCAGACAGGGATGCCCACTCTCACCACTGCTATTCAATATAGTGCTGGAAGTCTTAGCCAGAGCTATTAGGCAAGAAAAAGAAATCAAAGGGATACAAATAGGGAAAGAAGAACTCAAACTATCCCTCTTTGCAGATGACATGATTCTTTAATTAGGGGACCCAAAGAACTCTACTAAGAGACTATTGGAACTCATAGAAGAGTTTGGCAAAGTAGCCGGATACAAAATCAATGCACAAACATCAACAGCCTTTGTATACACAGGTAATGCCACGGCTGAGGAAGAACTTCTAAGATCAACCCCATTCACAATAGCTTCAAAAACAATCAAATACCTTGGAATAAACCTAACTAAGGATGGTAAAGATCTCTATGATGAAAATTACAAAACCTTAAAGAAAGAAATAGAAGAGGATACCAAAAAAATGGAAAAATCTTCCATGCTCATGGATTGGAAGAATCAATATCATCAAAATGTCCATTCTCCCAAAAGCAATTTACAGGTTCAATGCAATACCAATCAAGATACCAAAGGCATTCTTCTCAGATCTGGAAAAAATGATGCTGAAATTCATAAGGAGGAATAAGAGACCTCAAATAGCTAAAGCAATCTTGTACAACAAAAACAAAGCTGGAGGAATCACAATACCAGATTTCAGGACATACTACAAGGCAGTTGTTATCAAAACAGCATGGTACTGGTACAGAAACAGATGGATAGACCAATGGAACAGAATAGAAACACCTGAAATCAATCCAAACATCTATAGCCAACTTATTTTTGATCAAGGATCCAAAACCAACCCCTGGAGTAAAGACAGTCTATTTAATAAATGGTGCTGGGAAAACTGGATTTCCACGTGCAGAAACATGAAGCAAGATCCCTACCTTACACCTTACACAAAAATTCACTCAACATGGATTAAAAACCTAAACCTATGACCCGACACCATCAAATTATTAGAGAGCATAGGTGAAACCCTGCAAGATATAGGTACTGGCAAATACTTCTTGGAAAATACCCCAAAGGCACAGGCACTCAAAACCAAAATTAACTACTGGGACTGCATCAAATTGAGAAGTTTCTGTACTGCAAAAGAAACAGTCAGGAAAGTGAATAGGAAACCGACAGAATGGGAAAAAATATTTGGAAACTACGCAACAGATAAAGGGCTGATAACCAGAATATACAAAGAAATCAAGAAACGCCACAACATCAAAACAAACAACCCACTTAAGAGATGGGCCAAGGACCTCAATAGACATTTCTCCAAAGAGGAAATCCAAACGGCCAACAGACACATGAGAAAATGTTCAAGATCACTTGCAATCAGGGAAATGCAAATCAAGACCACAATGAGGTTTCACCTCACCCCGGTGAGAATGGCTTACATTCAGAAATCTACCAATAATAGATGCTGGAGAGGATGTGGGGAAAAAGGGACACTCACTCACTGTTGGTGGGAATGCAAACTGGTTAAACCACTATGGAAGTCAGTCTGGAGATTCCTCAGAAACATGAATATAACCCTACCATTCAACCCAGCCATCCCACTCCTTGGAATTTACCCAAAGGAAATCAACCTGGCAAACAAAAAAGCCGTCTGCACACTAATGTTTATTGCAGCCCAATTCACAATAGCTAAGACCTGGAACCAACCTAAATGCCCATCAATAGTAGACTGGATTAGGAAATTATGGGATATGTACTCTACAGAATACTATACAGCAGTCAAAAACAATGAAATCCTGTCATTTGCGACAAAATGGAGGAATCTAGAAAACATCATGCTGAGTGAACTAAGCCAGTCCCAAACAGACAAATACCATCTCTTTTCCCTGATCGGCGATGACTAACTCAACACCAAAAGGGAAACCTGTTGAAATGAAATGAACACTATGAGAAAATAAGACTTGATCAGCTCTTGTCTGGACTGTTGATGTACAATGTAAATCTTTACCCATCTTAGTATCTCTCTTTGATGCTTCTTTTTGTGATAGTACTAATGGTTGAACTCTGCAACTAACACACAATTAGCCTTAGGTGTTTAAAATTTAACTGAAAAGTGATCCCAGTCAACTTTGAGAGAGGGAAAAAGAAAGGGAAGATAGGTACAATTTGAGACAAACTCAATTGGACTTGCACCAAATGATGGAGTTAGAAACGTGCCAGGGGATCCCAATACAACCCCATCAAGATGGCATATACCAATGCCATCTCAATGGCCCAAGTAAACAATTTTAGTTCACAACTGATCACACTGAAAGGGCTAAGAGTCAAAGGGAATACACAAACAAGACTAGTTTCTACCAATATAAACAGATAGGACCAGAAAGGGAGAGAACGATCCAACATGGGAAGCAGAGTCACAGAAGACTCATAGAATGACAGATGTCCTAAATAACACTCTGGCCTCAGAATCAGCCCTTAAGGCACTCAGATCTGGCTCAAGAGCCCATAAGAGTATTATAGGCATGGAAAGCCAAGACACTCTGAAAAAGGAAAAAAAGAAGACCTAAAGGGAAGACCTCAGCGAGTGAGATCCCAGTGGAAGGAACGGGGCTACCAAGGAAGAAGGCACCTTTCTCCAAAGGGAGGAAGGGACCTCCACTTTGACTGTGACCCTGTCGGAATAGAATCAAAATCGGCGAACCCTAAAGGCTTCCATAGCCTCAGCAACTCATGACTAGAGCCTAGGGAGATTCCTGACGCCATAAATAAGAGTGTCAGATTGTTAAATCAACACCAGGAGTCACTGTGTACCTATATCCCATGTGGGATCTGTCCTTAATATGTTATCTAATGTGAAGTAATGCTGCAACTAGTGCCGAAACAGTATTTTTACACTTTGTGTTTCTGTGTAGATGCAAACTGATGAAAATTCTTACTTAATACATACTGAACCGACCTTCTCTATATAAAGATAATCGAAAAGGAAAAAAAAAAAAAAAAGAAAAACTCAGTGTTACATTGGAAACTGCATCAAAAAAAATTAATCAGTTTCAAATATATATATATATATATATATATATATATATATATATTTCATGTAGGATCTCTGTCCTAAATGTGCTGTACAATGTGACTCAATGCTAAAACGAGAACTCAAAGAGTATATTTCACTTTGTGTTACTATAGGAGGGCAAAGGGATGAATTCATTACTTAACACATGCTAAATTGATCACATGTATACAAAAAGAATTGAAAACGAATCTGGATGTGAACAAAAGTGTGGAGGGAGCGGGCAAGGGGGGAGGGTTGCGGGGGGAGAGGGAAAATATGGGGGGAAAGCCATTGTAATCCATAAGTCGTACCTTGGAAATTTATATCCTAAATAAAAGTTAAAAAAAAAAAACTATATGCAGAAAGTTAACATTCATTTCTGTTAAATTCTGTTCTGTTTAATTCATTCTTTGTCTTTTTCGTAGCCATTGACATACACATTAAACCAAGGATGAAAAGCACATTTGCAGCCTGGTAATTTAATTGTATTATGAAAACTTTTCCATTTAATTTTTGTAGCCTCATAGTATTTACTTTTAAAAACGCCATAAAACATCTAAAGATGCCATACTTTTCTCATTAAAAAGAAAATTATGTTCAAGAATATTACTATAGTTAAGAATTTTATACTTTGCAATAACTCTTATGAAAGATAAAAGTCAGACTCCCAGAATTAATTTGAGGGAACAGCAGAAATGGAAATGATAATACTCATTTATTGATAAACTCTCTCTTTAATTTTCAGAATGTTACTAGGCAGAAAATCCCAATTAACCCTAAACTCTATCTGAGAACCACACACTGTTAAAGCTAAAACAGAGCTGACATTTCTCATTTGAAAAGTGTTATAGAAAGCACAACATAAAATAAGAAGATGGAAAGACATTTGGATAAATTTTTAAAAACTTTAAAATATGATTTAAAATAATTAATTTACAGTTTTGTCACATATTACTACAAAAAGCAAATGTTTGAGGTGAGCAGAAAGTTTTTATTTTTAAATATTTTAAAATACTCTATGTAAATACAGAATAGCATTCTGATAAGTTTGGGAAAATATTGGCAATGTCTTTCTATGCTGAGGACACATTCAAAGCTCTCAGGGTGGACATCTAACACAGTGGTTGTCATACCTTGGCCCACATCTGAGAAACTGGGTTCAATTCCTGGCTCTGGTCCCTGATTAGGGCTTGTTGCCTTTGTAGATCCTGGGAGGCGTCCTATGATGGTTCAAATAATTGGGCTTCTGCACCCACTTGGGAGACATGGATTGACTTTTCATCTCCTGGCTTCAGCCCCAACCTAACCTCAGCCTCTAGAATCAACTGGGGAGGGAACCAGCAGGTGCAAGAACCTCTCTGTCTCGGCCTCCAAAAGAAATTAAAAAATGAAAAAAGCTTTGACTGTTTGAATTTATACACCTTTAATTGTTTTTTAATGAAGAAATTCCATTTTATCATTAGTTATCAAAAGTCAAAATTCCCTTAAAATTTCAATTATTAATAGTAAAAGAAATATTTTATTGTTTCATTAGTAGCAGTCCAACTTGCTAAAGATTTTTATCAGGGCTAGTTTACAAATACATTTTATATAAATGAAGCGCAGTTTTAAAAAGGGGCTCTAATTTTAGTACTATTTTCTTAGTTGTCTATGTTTTAAAACTTATGAACATTTTTTATCAGTTTATTTATTAAAATCAAAGTATTTTGTACCCAGAATTATTTGAAGGTATGCCTTCTTAAGATTTATTTATTTGAAAGGCAGAGTTACAGAGAGAGGGAGAGAGACAGAGTGAGAACCAGAGAGAGAGAGAGAGAGAGAGAGAGAGATCTTCCATCCATACTGGTTCATTCCTCAAATGGCCACAATGGCCACGGTTTGGGCAGTCTGAACCAGGAGCCTATAACTCCCTCTAGTCTCCCACACAGGTGGCAGGGACTTGATCACGTGGGCCATCTTCTGCTGCTTTCCCAGGAACATTAGCAAAGAGTTGGATCATAAACAGAGCAACTGGAACTGAACCAGTGCTCGTATGGGAGTCAAGGTTGCAAGCTGTGGCTTAACCTGGTATACTAAAACGCTGGCCCCCTGTATGCATTTCTGTCATCACTAGAGTTTGGTATTTAGGTAAGCTTCTTTTTCTAAAAAGAAATTATTTGTTTTATTTATTTGTAAATGAGGGAGGGAGAATGAGAAAGTGAGAAGGAGTGGTGGTGTGGCAGGAGAAAGAAATCTCCCATCCACTGGTTTACTCCCTAAATGTTCACACCTGAAGCAGGCTTTGGCCAGAAGCTAGGAACTCAATGCAGGTCTCTTACACGGTGACAGAGAGCCAACTACTGGAGTCATTGCCTGCTGCCTCCCAGGGAGCATATTAGCAAGAAGCTACAGTCCAAAGCAGAGCTAGGACTTGAACCCATGCATTCCCATATGGGATGTGAGCATCCTCACTGCCAGGTCAAACACCCACCTCTAGATAAACATCTAATCATACTCAAGACTTTAATATGAAGATGGGCTACATGCACATTTAAAAGGAATCTATTAGCGCAACACAAAATAAGAATATGAACAAAAGAGTAGTATATTTAATGTACACTTGGCCAAAAACATAGGGGATATTTCCCTTGTCTGTAATAACCAAATTAGTACTGACATTAAGATGATCATACTTTCAATCTGTATAGATAAATTTTACTTTGAAATTTATTCTTTGTTTGGTATGTCTGAGTAGATATATTAAAAAACTATATGTGGGAGAACAGAAAAGAAGACTGAATGGCAAAACAGAAAATGGATAAAATGACTAGAATTAAGGGAATTCTATTTTCAAGTCATATGCATCTGATAGGAAAAAGATTGTGGTAAACAGAAAGGGGATTGTTGGTTTGGGGAACAGCAGTCATTGTCCACAAGGTTAGCTATAAATATCAGTGGCCAGGATGTGGGGATGGTATACAAGCTACACATGAGCCCATTCGTTCACATTTAAACATGCAGGAAGTGAGAGGCGAATTGCTTCATCAAAACAAAAAGTCTTTCAGTATTAGAAGAATGCATTTGATTGATTGAAAAAACATTCTACCCAATTTCTGTCTGTTGAATATCTGAGAACTCGGGTCTAGAAAATGTGGGAAAGAAAAATGCATGTGTATTTGGTGATGGGGGATTGTGGAATAACAAGAGACATGAGAAAAGGGAGCTAATTTGTGACGTTTGATTTGGGTTGGTCTGAGGTTTGCACATGGGATGTTTATAAACCTCTCTGGGGACTGATAGAGACAGTGTCTAAACCTGTGTGTTTTGGGGTGCGGGGGGCAGACAGAGTGCTCAAATGAATCAGTGAATCTCTGACTGATGTAATGAATGTATACAGGGGAGATCATTTTGCGTATAATGACCAAGTGATAGAACACAATGAACAATGAGATTCCTGAGGCTGGCATTGTGGTGTGGTGGGTTAAGCCAGCACTTCTGACCCTGGCATCCTATATCAGAGTGTTGGTTTGAGTCCTGGCTGCTGTCTTCTGATTCAGCTTCCAGCTAATATGCCTGGGAAAGAAGTGGATGATGGCTCAAATGCTTGGGGCCCTGATACCATGTACAAGTCCAGGATGGAGTTCCTGGCTCTGGTTTCAGCATGGCCCAGACTCAGCCATTGTGGTCTTTTGGGGAGTGAATCAGTGAATGGAATATCCTCTCTCTCTCTCTCTCTCTCTCTCTTTCTCTCTTTCTCTTTCTCTCTCTCTTCCTCCCTCCTTCCCTGTCATTCTGCCTTTCAAATAAATGAATAAACAAATCTTTGAAAAGAAAAAGTTCTTTGCAGTAGAGGTGAGAGAGCTCGTTGCAATGGGGCCATGGGAAGAGACACTGTCCATGTGCTGCCATTTCTAAGTTCCACTATTTGTAACATTATGCTTTCATGAATATTGAAATGCCTCAAATGATCGTGCCTCTGTTTTTGGGAGGATTAATGATTCTACTCCCTTTGAGAATCAGAGTTAATTTTCACTGAGTGGTAAAGTTTCAAATGACATTGGGATTTCTGTCACTAATGAATCACTTGCTGTATTTCCAGCATGAAGTTGTGTTAGGCTGAACAGAGATTGCTAAAGCAGACTTTTGGCCCTATACCAGAATTAGAAACGAAATTCCTAAAAATAGACATGCCAGGGCAGGTACTTAGGAATTTGTTAAAAAAAAAAAACTCAGAAATACCCATAAATTCTAATGTTGGAATAACAAAGTCCTTATTACAATAACAAAAATTCAGAAACTATAAAAGATAAATTAATGGGCAATAATTTGGTGCTGTGGTTAAGATGCTGCTTGGGACACCTACATGCCATATTAGATTGCTTGGGTTCATGTCTTGGCTCTTGTCCCAATTCTTGCTTTCTGCTAATGCAAATCCTGGAAGGCAGAAGGTGATGGCCCAAGTAGTTGTCTCTGACACACACAGGGTTCTGAGAACAAACGACTGAGTTATGTGCTCCTGGCTTTGGAATGACCCCAGCCCAGCCAATGAAGGCAACTGGGGAGTAAACCAGTAGATGGGAAATTTCTGTATCTCCTTGACTCTGTCTTTCTCTCTTTCAACTAAAATAAATAAATAAGCTTAATAAAAGGAAAATGATGTTATTGATTTTTTTTCCAGGGAAGAGTGAAGCAACGACAAATGAAAAATATAGAGAAAAAAATCCAACAACCAAGTGAACCAAAAATATAAATAAGCAGTTCCCATTCATTTATAGATACATGAAAGTATGCTCAATTTCATTCATAATAAGATCATTGTAAATTAAAAATACAATGAAATAACTTTTATCAAAATGTCAAAAATTCAAACCGATAACACACTAAGATGTAGGGAAAGATCTCTTATTCTTTATTTGTGGATATATGAACTGATGCAATTCTGGAGAATAATATGGTAGTATCAATTAGCACTGTGAAACATAGTCTTTGGCCCAGGAAATCTCACCCTCAGTTTCCTTCTGTCCTTTCAGAAAAGTTTAAATGCTTTCTCACACATTTAATTTTCAAATTTTATTTTAAAGTGAGAGGAAGGGAGGGAGGGAGGGAGGAAGTAAGAGAGAGAGAGAAAGAGAGAGAGAGAGAGATCTTCCTTTTGCTAGTTCACTCTCAAAATGCCTACAACAGCTGTGATTGGGCCATGTGGAATTCAGGAGCCAAAACCCGCACCCGTCTACCATGTGTGGCAGGGCCTCGTACCTGAGCCATCAGCTGCTGCCTCCAGGGGTGTACATTCGCAGGAATCTGGATTGGAAACAGTGGTAGGACTTGATTGCTCCAGGGCATTCCAG
This sequence comes from Sylvilagus floridanus, assembly GCA_949820135.1. Lineage (NCBI taxonomy): Eukaryota > Metazoa > Chordata > Mammalia > Lagomorpha > Leporidae > Sylvilagus > Sylvilagus floridanus. Next base: position 25,917,535 of record OX463236.1, on the reverse strand, counting down.
TATGGGAGGGGGTGTTCCAAGCAGGGGGTTTAATCCCCTACACTGCAAGACCTCCTCTGGCATACTTTGAGATTTTGTAATATGGCTGGGTGTAAATTTTTACTTATTGTTCCTGTGTCTCTTCAAGGCCTTTCAACTGTCTTTATTCTTTCTTTAATTCAGCAAAATTTGTCTTCATTATTTCATTGAACATTTCTTTGTTGCCTTATGTTTTTCACTCTAGCTTCTATTATCCCAATTTTGGCACTTCCGCTTTTTTACTATCTACTTCCTAACTTTATTTTACTGTATTATTTTTTTAAAAATATTTTCTACTGAATTGGCTTAGTTTAAAAGCTTTTATTTAACAAATTTTACTGTTTTGGTGGCTGTACCTTAACCCTCAAATCACCTTTGTTGCTCCAAAAGCTTGTCACAGATTTTAGTTAGATTTTTAGAATCATGTTGCCCACTTTTTGAGTTTTGTTTCTCTGTGTTGTTTCACCATGGTTGTTTTGGAAAGAAGGAACTGGAAACTTGGACTAGTTCAATATCTAATCAGGTTCTCAAATGACTTTTTTTTTTTTTTGATAGGCAGAGTGGACAGTGAGAGAGAGAGAGACAGAGAGAAAGGTCTTCCTTTTTCCTTTTGTTCACCTCCCAAGTGGCCGCTACAGCCGGCGCCTTGCAGCTGGTGCGTTGCACCAATCCGAAGCCAGGAGCCAGGCGCTTCCTCCTGGTCTCCCATGGGGTGCAGGGCCCAAGCACTTGGGCCATCCTCCACTGCACTCATGGACCACAGCATAGAGCTGAACTGGAAGAGGAGCAACTGGGACAGAACTGGCACCCTAACCGGGACCAGAACCCAGGGTGCCGGCGCCGCAGGCGGAGGATTAGCCTAGTGAGCTGCGGCACTGGCCTCAAATTATTTTTAAGTACATTAAAATGTAAGAGCCACTATCCTGAAGTTTAAACTAATACATGATTCATATTTTCATAGATCGTTGGATCAAGTTTCAAATTCCATCTCTCATTTTCTCATTGGGTAGCTTAACATAATTAACTTTTCTAAGCTTTTTTCATCAAATGACTGTATTTTTAAATCTGAGTCACCAATAAACAATAAAGATAAACAGGCAGTTCTATAAAGCATAAATAAGAGTAAGATTGGTTGTTGTTGGAACTAAGATTGAGAAAAAAAATACAGAATAATAGCAAACAAGTTAAATGATGATATCCACATAAGGGCATTCAGATAACCTCAAAAAGCTCATGTGCTTTTCTGGGGGAGCAGTTTCTCTCATTGAGTGTTAAAATGAGTAAAATGAATGAGTCAGTCTGCAGCATACTGCTGATCATTCATATGGGAGCAGCCAGAGTGGAGCAAGTAAGAACATAAATAATCATAATCTGATAAGGTTCTCCCGATATCTCAAAGTGAATGCACAGGGTTACGCATGAAAAATGGGTGTGACTAAGTGATTGAATGGATGGTGACTGTAAAAATGACTGCTCAAATGTCCATTTTTAACTAGCCAGATGTAGTGACTAATGGACGTTATACAGTTTAATGTTGACAAGCCAGTAACTCAGTGTATGCCTTGAATGAAAAAGTTTACTGGTAGAAAACACATCAGTAACGTCTTTTGCAGAAATGCCATGACCTGCATTGGGTGTGCAGAAAGCACTAGGACCAAGGAGGATGTGCTCACCTTGGGAAAGGCTGCCAGGCTGTGTTCCCGGCTGTGATCTCCTGGATAGTCACTTTCATTTCTGAAATTGAGATCTGTTTCTCAGTCTTCCAGACTTTCAGTTTTCTCAGCCTTCAGAAACTTGATTTTCTAAAAAAAATTAGTACTTTCGGGGCCAGTGCTGTGACATGGCTGGTAAAGCCAATGCCTGCAGTTCTGGCTTTCCTTATGGGCACCAGTTTGAGTCCCAAATGCTCCATTTCCAATCCAACTCCGTGCTAGGGCCTGGAAAAACAGTAGAAGATGACCCAGTCCTTGGACCCTTGTACCCATAAGGGAGACCTGCAAGAAACTCCTGACTCCTGGCTTTGGATGGGCCCAGCTCAAGCCGTGTGGCCATCTGGGGAGTGAACCAATGGATGGAAGATTTTCTCTCCCTCTCTTCCTCTGCCTCTCTGTAACTCTGCCTTTCAAATAAATAAATAAATCTTTAAAAAATTAGTACTGTTGTCCACATCTTAGAGGCAGAGACATAATAAATTTCAAAACTGATATGTAAAAACTAAATACTAATTTTTAAATTCTCAAAATATTAAAGTACATATGGTCAATATATTCTTTTTTTGCAGAAATAATTATTTATATGGAATATTGAATAATAATTAGGATAATAATAATTAAAATATTAAATAATTTGGTAATTAAAAGCAAAGGAAACTAAATACAGAATTTAATATTCAACAGGCTCAGAATCAGGTAACCTGATGCATTTCGTTTCACAGTGCAGTTTACCTTGTCAGTAGTATCAGAATGCCTGGAGACTGTTAGCCTTGGCCACCTCCATTGGACAATGATTGCATAAACACTGCCCATGTTCAGCTCAGCGCCTCTCTGACTCTGCTTCTGGTGGGTGGAAAGAAAGCCTCAAGGGCAGATACTGTTCAGAGCAAGTTTCTGATAAATGCAATCGTAACATTTCAAGGGAGATCAGAAACAGGCCAAGATCATACCAATATGCACACATTTAAAAGAAATGAGATCTGGTGTTCTACAGAACAATAGGGTGGCTATAGTCTGTAATAAAGGAAATAGAAGGGTTATTAGACTAATATGATTGGCTTCTGTTGGTTATATCTTTTGAAATTTCACAATATACTTCATGAAAAGTACACGTATTTCATGTTCATCCAAATTTTAAAAAAAATTATCAGTTAACTAATTTTTAAAGTGATGTAACTCCAGAGGACGGGGAAGAAAAATAAGTTCACTTGTGACCCATTGACTGACTTACCAGAATTAATAAATGAAATAAAACTTCGAATTCAGTGAGCAATCAAATTTCTGTGGTATGGCAGTCACGGGCGCAAAGTTCTCCAGATATAGAACACTGAAATGAACATTCACCTTAAAGAGCTTTCAGTTTAAGAGGAGGGGCAGATTAGTTCAAGAAAGCACTCAATAGAGGGAGGTACAGAGTGAAATTGAAATAGCAGTAGTCCTGAGCAGGAAGAACATTCTTTATATTTTGATCCACTAAGTCCCAAATCCTTTTCCGTCTCCAGCTGAGACCAACTTTGGGTTCCTCTGCAATCTTCGGCCACTTTCCCAGTTTAACAGTCTATGTACTGTATGTGCAATAAACCCAGGTCTTGCTCAAGAGTGAAGTCTGGCAGCACTGAAATTCACCAGTCATTCCAGTTGAGTTAATTCACATTCCAAAAGAAACACACCTTACCAGGAAATGATGCTTTTTGTCTTGTCATCTAATTTTGTATTTTCTTAATTTTCTGAGTTTGTGTTTTGTAAAATTATTTATACTTAAATTTTTTTAAAAGATGTGTTTATTTGAAAGGCAGAGTTACAGAGAGAGAAGGAGAGACAGAGATCTTCCATCTGCTGGGGCTCAGAAGACTGGAACTCCATCCAGATATCCCACGTGGGTGGCAAGGACTGGAGCATTTGGGTTATCCTCAGCTGCATTAGCAGGTGGCTGGACTGGAAGTGGAGCAGCAAGGACTCAAACCAGCACCCATTTGGGATGCTGGTGTTGCAGGAGGTGGCTTTAACCCACTGTGTCACAATGCCAGCTCCAATATTTTTGATTAACATACAGTACAAGTACATTTTTATGTAGCAAAGTGCAACATTTCAACACACGTATACAGATACACACACACACACACACACACACACACACACAGCATAAACCAACCAAACCAGGCAACTAATCTTAGCATCTCTTTATCTTTTCTTTGTGTTTCAAATTCCCTAGCTCCTGTCTTCCAGTTTTTTGTATCTGCTTTGGGATTTAAATAACTCAGTATAAGCTTAGTGGAGAAAGAAACAGTCCTGTTTCTACAGAAAAAAAAAATTTTTATCTGGGTATTCTATAATTAGAGAAAAGTCTGCAGGTAGTATTAGACAGACTCAGTGTGATTCATCTATTTATTTGGTGAGCAGAGAGGGTGAGTTGTCTCCCACTGTCGCCTTTTCCTCTTTTTATAAGAACATTGCTAAGAAGGCGCAGCCATGACCTGCTGCCTCAGAAATCGGCTCAGTGGACTGACGTCATGGGAATTTGCTGAGCCTGTTTTGTGGAGGTCATCTAATTCTCAGCAGAAGGGTTCTGGGCAGGAAACCTTCTATATTTCTTTGATAATGAACCAAAAATCACCAGCCCAAAGCACTGAAACTGCATTTCATTAGCACAGCTTTCCCAGAAAATAGGCTGTTGCCAGACAGCCGCTAGTATTGCTTTTATATTTCTAAGCTGGCTCATCTAACCTCTAAGAAGTCCTGTCTCGGGTGTGTTGTTATCTAAAGCACACAGCCCTTAACTCTGCAGTCTCAAGCCGCTTTCAAATTCTTTCCAAGTGAAATGGTGCTGATTCTATATCAGTTGTACATCACTTCCAAAGCCCTGACAGATAAAATAGAATTGCCAATCCTATGACATTCAAAAATGTAACATAGGTACAGTTAAAAATGTAAGTCACTGTGAAAAAAATTCTTTGTTAGTCATGGACTTAGAATGTAATTAGTATTATTATATTACTACAGTTATTATTGCTGTAATTTGTTGTATATTTTGATTAAAAAGAAATCTTCGAAACAGTTCTTGGAAAATGCACATTGTCTTTTAATTCATTTTCCCATAAGCACTTAGAATGAAAACTCAGAATATTCCCTATAACAAAATGGATTCTAATAACTCTAATAATTTTTTTCTATTAATATGTACTAGTCCATATTTTTTTAAAAAGTTCTTTCTTTACTTATTCGAAAAGGAAAGAGAGAGGAAGCAATCTCTTACACATTGATTCATTCCCATAACAACTGAAACTGAGAAAAGTCAAGCCAGGGGTTAAGAACTCAATCTTGGCCTCCCAGGTGAATGATGGAGACCTAACTACTTGAGCCATCACCTGCTGCCTCATAGTGTGTGAATCGGCAGGAGCAGAGCCATAACAAGAACTCAGGGCACTCTGATCTGGAATGCGAGCACCCCACCTGGCGTCTTAACCACTAAGCCAAATGCCCTCCAGAATACTTTAATGCTTTACATGTATTATCTCACTTAATCCTGACTTTTGTAAATAAGGAAATTGAAGAACACAGAGGTTAGTTAGGTTATTTACCTAGATGACAAGTGACAAAGCTTTCAAACCCAGACAACCTCAGGCAGATTCTGCACTCTTACTTTCTGTTATGAAGGAGGTATACCACAGACTATGCTTCAGATTATTTCATAATGGGTGTCAAAAGTTATTCCTGGAAAGACATAAATGACACTGCTGAGATCAACATTCAATCATAATTTATTTCAATGTTGTTTTTTAATCATTAAAATCTTTTGAGCTAATTACATATTTGCACAATACTTACAGATCCGGCAAAAAGAGCTTTCACTTTTCCCTGAAGTCACCTGATTGAGACCTGATATCCTATTGTCCCCAAATAGTTTAGTGTCTATTTTCTCAGTTCCGCTATACATACACAATATAGCTATAGGAGTAAAGCAGCCCAATTGTATACAGAAATACATGACTATGATATTCCCTAGACTCCATTCAAATTTTGCTAATAGTATGAATAAGAACAGCAAAAAATAATATATTTTGCTTCAAGGGTTTTGGTATTAAAAACTGGATTTATAAAATAACTCTGGTTGCTGATCCTAAAAGACCTTTCTGGTCTTTTAGGTTTTAAATTTAACAAAATTATTATTTGAACCTTGAAAAGTTCATAAAATTTGACTGTAACATCAAATTTGTGTCTTTTGGAAGATACTTTAGTTTTCACAAAATGCTTATTTTCAACTTTTTTCTTATGATTTTACTTTTCAAGGTTTATTTATTGATGAGAAAGAGACAGAGAGAGACAGAGACAGAGAGAGACAGACACACAGAGAGAGAGAGTTTCCATGTGCTGGTTCACTTCCCAAATGGCTGCAACAGCCAGGTGTAGGCCAGGACAAAGCCAGGAGCCAAGAACTCCATATTGAACCCCACCAGGGTGGCAAAGCCCCGAGACCTTGGGCTGTCATATGCTGCCTTTCTAGGTGCATCAGCAGGAAGCTGGGTTGGAAGCAGAGCATCCAGGACTTGACCTGGCACTCCGATATGGGGTGCTGGGGTCACAAGCAGCAACTTAACCTGCTACACCAAATCATCAGCCCCAAGTTCATATTTCTTTCCTCTCTCTCATTCTATATCACAGATTTCTGTATTTTTATTACTTTATTCCTTGCACCTTATCTTCTTTTCTCCTTTTTTCAGCTTTTTTGTATTTATTTTACTTCAATCATTCTAGGTTTTAAAAACAATGACTTCAACAGCCCTTGTCTTGACCTTTGAGGAACAGTTTTGTTTTGTTTTTTCTTCTTTTTTTAAAAGATTTGTTTATTTATTTGAAAGAGTTACATAGAGAGAGAAGAGGCAGAGAGAGAGACAGAGAGAGAAGCAGAGAGAGAGAGAGAGAGAGAGAGACAGAGAGATCCTCCATCTGCTGGCTCACTTCCTAATTGGCCACAACGGCCGGAGTTGAGCTGATCCAAAGCAAGGAGCACAGAGCTTCTTCCAGGCCTTCCCATGCTGGTACAGGGGCCCATGAACTTGGACCATCTTCCACTGATTTCCTAGGCCACAGCAGAGAGCTGGATTGGAAGTGGAACATCCAGGTCTCGACCGGTGCCCATATGGGATGGCAGTGCATTAGGCGAGGGCATTAAACCGCTGCCCCACAGCGCCAGCCTCTGTTTTGTTTTTCTTAATGGAGAATGGGACTAGGAATGATAAGGGAGGAGGAGGTGGGATAGGAGTGGGAGTGGGAGGGTAGATATGATGGAAATAATCACTATATTCCTAAAGTTGTACTTATGAAATTTGTACTCATTAAATAAACAGTTTATTTGGGAAAAAAGCAAATTATTAGTATTATGCACCTCAGTTTACCTGTATATACCATTAGTTGAATCTCCTCTATTTTTATACGTCTGTTTCACTGTCATTCACTTTCAAATATTTTATACTTTTCATTGGGATTGGTATCCTGTTACTTGGAAATGCACTTATATAATGCCAGGCATATTTGTTTTAACCTAACCAAATAAATCCCAAATTCTCATTTCTTTGAATATTTCAATGACATAACATTTATTTCAGAGTTACCATGAGTGGTATATTTATTGCTCAATTTAAGTTTTTATAGGCGTCCTCTCTATATGCAGGATGATAGGATACAATTAGAGTAATTATCTTTCTACTTTGGACTTTAATTCATTTGAGTTTTGATAAACAGCATTTATACATAATATTGTTCCTTTTTACTTTGTTGATAAGGGCTGGAATTCAGCAGAGAAGTTAAGCTGCTGTTTGAGACATTTGCATCCAATAGTAAAGTCCTATCGCCACTTCTTTTTTTTGTATTAATAACATTTTAATTTTTAAATTTTTTATAGAAAGCTTTTATTTAATAAATTTCATAAATACAACTTTTGGATTATAGCTGTTCTTCCCCCATACCCACCCTCCTACCCCCAAACCATCCCACTTCCTACTCCCTCTCCCATCCCATTCTTAATTAAGATTCATTTTTAATTATATTTATATATGGAAGATCAACTCTATGCTAAGTAAAGATTTTAACAGTTTGCACCCAAACAAATATAAAGTACTGTTTGAAAACTAGTTTTACCATTAATTCTCATAGCACAACACATTAAGGACAGAGGTCCAACATGGGGAGCAAGTGAACAGTGACTCCTGTTGTTGATTTAACAATTAACACTGTTATATATGATGTTAGTAATCACCTGAGGCTCTTGTCATGAGCTGCCAAGGCTTAGGAAGCCTCTTGGGTTCACATAGGCCATAGTCGAAGTGGAAGTTCTCTCCTCCTTTCAGAGAAAGGTACCTCCTTCATTGATGGCCCCTTCTTTCCACCTGGATCTCACTCATGGAGATCTTTCATTTAGGTCATTTTTTTTGACAGAGTGTCTTGGCTTTCCATGCCTGAACTGTTCTCATGGGCTTTTCAGCCATGAGAACAAATTCTGATCCAGCTTCCTGCCCATGTGCACCATGGGAGACATAAAGTGATGACTTGAAGAATGAATCAGCAGCAGAGAGAAGCAAGATGGCGGAATAGGAAGGGAGCACACCGATAGTCCAGGGAGAGACAGTTTAATAAAAGTGGAGATACTGCAGATTCAAGGAAGAGCAGAGGAAGGAAGAGGAGAGGAAGAAACAGCAGAGGAAACTCTTCTGGAAATAGTGAATCACAGTGGACCTGCGTGGAGAGTGTGGGAGCCCACAGTTCGGGACACCAGTGGCAGACTCAACAACAGCACTGGAATGTGAGGTGAGCCAAAACTCAATAGCCCGAGACAATGGCAGGGAAGCGGAAAGAGGAGACTAGAGCGAACAAGGCTTGAAACCCTGTGGGGAATAGCTCACCAGGCTAACTAGAAGAGAGAGAGAAAAAAAAAAGTGACTGATACAGACACAAGTTTCTCTCTCTCCGCCCACCTCTCAAAGGTGAGCAGACAAAGAGCAGGCACCATTTTGGACATACATCATAAGTAGGGCGACCTCAGGTCTGCACCAGCCCTGAGCCTAGCAGAAAAACCTGAATCTGGGTGGGGGAGGGGTGAAATAACAGGATATTAGAACCTAATGAATGTGTGGTGCTAATGAAGTGAGACTGTAAAAAAAGAGATGGTGGGGGAGAGAACTCACGGAATTCACGAATTCACGTGAGTACTCTCCAGAGGCGCTACAGTTCGATAGCCTTGGCAGCCCAGTGGGAGACCGCAAGAGAATTTGAGTCCAAACTGAGGGCCGCAGAGATTCCCTCTGTGGTCCTTGGGAAAGAGCTTCTAATTTCTAGCTCCTGTGGGTATATCATTCGCCTGCTAACCACCCACAATTCTGTTCAGCTGTGTGGAAGTACTCCCCTTTTGAAACAAAAAGAAAGGAAGAAAGAAAGAGAGAGAGAGAGATTTATGATGCCTAACCTGGGAGTGTCACCTTTGGCACACCCTCAACCTTGAGGAACCAAACAGAGCTATCAGGCCACACCCATCTCAAGCCTCTAAGGATCCAATGAAAGCAGACAGTTACTTATCTAGAGTCATAGTATAACAAGAAAAAACACCACAGTGAAGAAAGCAATATGCCAAACAACAAACACAAAAACCGAGGTAACAAGAACAAGGAAGACACTATGATGACCCCAAATGAAAGACACCCCAATTCAAGATTACAAAATTGATGAGATAGAAGAAATGCAAGAAGCAGATCTCAAAAAATTGATAAGAACAATAAAAAGGCCGGCGCGGTGGCTCAACAGGCTAATCCTCTGCCTTGCGGCGCCGGCACACCGGGTTCTAGTCCCGGTCGGGGCGCCGGATTCTGTCCCGGTTGCCACTCTTCCAGGCCAGCCCTCTGCTGTGGCCCAGGAGTGCAGTGGAGGATGGCCCAGGTGCTTGGGCCCTGCACCCCATGGGGAGACCAGGAAAAGCACCTGGCTCCTGGCTCCTGCCATCGGACGAGCGCGGTGCGCCGGCCGCAGCGCGCCGTCCGCGGCGGCCATTGGAGGGTGAACCAACGGCAAAAGGAAGACCTTTCTCTCTGTCTCTCTCTCTCACTGTCCACTCTGCCTGTCAAAAAAAAAAGAAAAAAAAAAGAACAATAAAAAGTACTCAAAAACAAATTCTTGAACTACAGAAATCCTTAATGGACAAGATAGAAAATCTCTCTCGTGAAAATGAAATATTAAGGAGGAATCAAAATGAAATGAAACAACTAGTAGAACATGAAACTTTGATAGTGATGAGTAATCACAATGAAATGAAGAATTCAATAGATCAAATGACAAACACATTAGAGAGCCTTAAAAACAGATTAGGTGAAGCAAAAGAGAGAATATCAGACTTAGAAGACAGAGCACTGGAAAATATACAATCAAACCAAAGAAAAGAAGAGGAAATTAGAAATCTAAAAAATATTGTCGAGAATCTACAGGATACTATTAAAAAACCCAACATTCCAGTTCTAGGAGTTCTGAAGGCATGGAGAAGGAGAAAGGATTAGTAGGTCTTTTTAGTGAGATACTAGCAGAAAATTTCCCAGGTTTGGAGAAGGACAGAGAAATCCTAGTACAGGAAGCTCATAGAACCCCTAGTAAACATGACCAAAAGAGATCATCTCCACATCACGTTGTAATTAAACTCACCACAGTGAAACATAAAGAAAAGATCCTAAAATGCACAAGAGAGAAACGTCAGATTACTCTCAGAGGATCTCCAATTAGACTCACACAGACTTCTCATCAGAAACCCTACAAGCTAGAAGGGAATGGCGAGACATAGCCCAGGTACTAAGAGAGAAAAACTGCCAGCCCAGAATAATATATCCTGCAAAGCTCTCCTTTGTGAATGAAGGTGAAATAAAGACCTTTCATAGCAAACAAAAATTGAAAGAATTTGTTGCCACTCATCCAGCCCTGCAATATACTTAAAGATTTGTTACACACAGAAACACAGAAACACGGCCATCAACATGAAAGAAGGTAAACGAAGGGAACCTCACAGCAAAAGATCACAGGGTATTCAAAGCATACATTAGAAAATATCTTTGGCAAATGGCAGGGCAAAGTGACCACTTATCAATAGTCACATTGAACGTTACTGGTCTGAACTGTCCAGTTAAAAGACACAGATTGGCTGATTGGGTTAAGGAACAAAACCCATCTATTTGCAAAAGATGTATGCAAAGATGCATACAGACTCAAAATGAAAGGCTGGAAAAAGATATATCATGCCAACAGAAATGAAAAAAGAGCCATCTTAATATCGGACTACATAAACTTCACCACAAAAACTGTTAAGAGAGACAAAGAAGGGCACTATATAATGATTAAGGGATCCATTCAACAGGAAGATATAACAACATGCTCCTGAATGAACAATGGGTCATAGAATAAATTAAAAGAGAAATCAAAAATTTCCTGGAAGTAAATGAGGATAACAGCACAACATTCCAAAACTTATAGGATACAGCAAAAGCAGTGTTAAGAGGAACGTTTATATCAATAAGTGCCTACATCAAGAAATTGGAAAGGCACCAAATAGATGAGCTTTCAGTTCATCTCAAGGATCTAGAAGATCTGCAGCAAACCAGACCCAAATCTAGTAGGAAAAGAGAAATAATTAAAATCAGAGAAGAAATCAACAGGATGGAATAAAAAAATTACAAAAAATTAGGCAAAAAGGAGCGGTTTTTTTGAAAAAATAAACAAAATTGACACCCCATCGGCCCAATAACTAAAAAAAGAAGAGAAAAGACCCAAATAAATAAAATCAGAGATGAAAAAGGAAATGTAACAACAGACAACACAGAAATCAAGAGAATCATCAGAAATTAGTACAAGGACATGTATGCGAGCAAACAGGGAAACCTATCAGAAATCGATAAATTCCTGTACACATGCAACCAGGAAGACATAGAAAACCTAAATAGACCCATAACTGAGACAGAAATTGAAACAGTAATAAAGGCCCTCCCAACAAAGAAAAGCCCAGGACCAGATGGATTCACTGCTGAATTCTACCAGACATTTAAAGAAGAACTAACCCCAATTCTTCTCAAACTTTTCAGAACAATCGAAAAAGAGGGAATTCTCCCAAATTCTTTCTATGAAGCCAGCATCACCTTAATTCATAAGCCAGAAAAAGATGCAGCATTGAAAGAGAATTACAGACCAATATCCCTCATGAACATAGATGCAAAAATCCTCAATAAAATTCTGGCCAATAGAATGCAACAACACATCAGAAAGATCATCCACCCAGACCAAGTGGGATTTATCCCTGGTATGCAGGGATGGTTCAATGTTCACAAAACAATCAACGTGATACACCACATTAACAGACTACAGAAGAAAAACCATATGATTATCTCACTAGATGCAGAGAAAGCATTTGATAAAATACAATACTCTTTCATAATGAAAACCCTAAGCAAACTGAGTATAGAAGGCACATTCCTCAATACAATCAAAGCAATTTATGAAAAACCCACAGCCAGTATCCTATTGAATGGGGAAAAGTTGGAAGCATTTCCACTGAGATCTGGTACCAGACAGGGATGCCCACTCTCACCACTGCTATTCAATATAGTGCTGGAAGTCTTAGCCAGAGCTATTAGGCAAGAAAAAGAAATTAAAGGGATACAAATTGGGAAGGAAGAACTCAAACTATCCCTCTTTGCAGATGACATGATTCTTTAATTAGGGGACCCAAAGAACTCTACTAAGAGACTATTGGAACTCATAGAAGAGTTTGGCAAAGTAGCCGGATACAAAATCAATGCACAAACATCAACAGCCTTTGTATACACAGGTAATGCCACGGCTGAGGAAGAACTTCTAAGATCAGTCCCATTCACAATAGCTACAAAAACAAACAAATACCATGGAATAAACTTAACCAAGGATGTTAAAGATCTCTATGATGAAAATTACAAAACCTTAAAGAAAGAAATAGAAGAGGATACCAAAAATTTGAAAATTCTTCTTTGCTCATGGATTGGAGGAATCAACATCATCAAAATGTCCATTCTCCCAAAAGCAATTTACAGATTCGATGCAATACCAATCAAGATACTGAGGACATTCTTCTCAGATCTGGAAAAAATGATGCTGAAATTCATATGGAGACACAGGAGACCTTGAATAGCTAAACCAATCCTGTACAACAAAAACAAAGCCAGAGGCATCACAATACCAGATTTCAGGACATACTACAGGGCAGTAGTTATCCAAACAGCATGGTACTGGTACACAATCAGATGGATAGACCAATGGAACAGAATAGAAACACCAGAAAACAGTCCAAGCATCTACAGCCAACTTATATTTGATCAAGGATCCAAAACCAATCCCTAGATGATGCTGGGAAAACTGGATTTCCACATGCAGAATCATGAAGCAAGATCCCTACCTTTCACCTTACACAAAAATTCACTCAACATGGATTAAAGATTTAAATCTACGATCCGACACCATCAAATTATTAGAAAGCATTGGAGAAACCCTGCAAGATATAGGTACTGGCAAAGACTTCTTGGAAAATACACTAGAAGCACAGGCACTGAAAACCAAAATAAACTACTGGGATTGTATCAAACTGAGAAGTTTCTGTACTTCTAAAAAAAAGTCAAGAAAGTGAATAGGCAACCATCAGAATGGGAAACAATATTTGCAAACTATGCAACAGATAAAGGGTTGATAACCAGAATCTACAAAGAAATTAAGAAACTCCACAACATCAAAACAAACAACCCACTTAAGAGATGGGCGAAGGACCTCAATAGACATTTTTCCAAAGAGGAAATCCAAATGGCCTACAGACACATGAAAAAATGTTCAAGATCACTAGCAATCAGGGAAATGCAAATCAAAACCACAATGAGGTTTCACCTCACCCCTGTTAGAATGGCTCACATTCAGAAACTGCCAACAATAGATGCTTGGGAGGATGTAGGGAAAAAGGGACACTCACCCACTGTTGGTGGGAATGCAAGCTGGTTAAACCACTATGGAAGTCAGTCTGGAGATTCCTCAGAAACCTGAATATAACCCTACCATACAACCCAGCCATCCCACTCCTTGGAATTTACCCAAAGGAAATTAAATTGGCAAGCAAAAAGCTGTCTGCACATTAATGTTTATTGCAGCTCAATTAACAATAGCTAAGAGCTGGAACCAACCTAAATGCCCATCAACAGCAGACGGATAAAGAAATTATGGGACATGTACTCTATAGAATACTATACAGCAGTCAAAATCAATGAAATCCGGTCATTTGCAACAAGATTGAGGAATCTGGAAAACATTACGCTGAGTGAATTAATCCAGACCCAAAGAGACAAATATCATTTGTTCTCCCTGATCGGCAACAACTAACTGAGCACCAAAGGGGAAACCTGTTGAAGTGAAATGGACACTAGGAGAAACAGTGACTTGATCAGCTCTTGTGCTGACTGTTGTTGTACAATGTAATACTTTATCCATTTTAGTATTTTTTTATTCTAGTACCAGTGGTTGAACTCTTTAATTAAAATGCAATTATTCTTAGGTGTTTAAATTTTAACTGAAAACTGATCCCTGTGAAATATTAGCGTGGGAATAAGAGAGGGAGGAGATTTACAATTTGGGACATGCTCAATCGGACTTGCCGCAGATGATGGAGTTAGAAACGTGCCAGGGGATTCCAATACAATCCCATCAAGGTGGCATGTACCAATGCCATCTCACTAGTCCAAGATATCATCTTCAGTTCACAATTGATCACACTGATAGGTCTAAGAGTCAAAGGGATCACAGAAACAAGACTAGTGTCTGCGCGTACTGATAGAATCAAAAAGGGAGAGAACAATCCAACATGGGAAGTGGGAGACACAGCAGACTCACATAATAGCAGATGTCCTAAATAGCACTCTGGCCTCAGAATCATCCTTTAAGGCATTCGGATCTGGCTCAAGAGCCCATGAGAGTATTTTAGGCATGGAAAGCCAAGACACTCTGGAAAAAAAAAAAGAAGACCAAAATGAAAGATCTCTGCAAGTGAGATCCAAATGGAAAGAACGGGGCCATCAAAGAAGGAGTTTCCTTTCTCTGAAGGGAGGAGAGAAATTCTACTTTGACTATGACCCTGTTGGAATAAGATCAAAGTCTGCGAACCCTAAAGGCTTCCATAGCCTCGGCAACTCATGACTAGAGCCTAGGGAGATTACTGATGCCATAAACAAAGTGTGTCAAATTGTTAAATCAACATCAGGAGTCACTGTGTACTTACATCTCATGAGGGATCTGTCCTTAATGTGTTATCCAATGTTAATTAATGCTATAACTAGTACTGAAACAGTATTTTACACTTTGTGTTTCTGTGTGGGTGCAAACTAATGAAATCTTTACTTAGTGTATATTGAATCGATCTTCTGTATATAAAGATAATTGAAAATGAAAACAAATCTTGGTGTTAAATTGGAAATTACATAGAAAATTAATCAATTTTTAAAAAATATCATGTAGGATCTCTGTCCTTAATGTGCTGTACATTTTGAATTAATACTATTACTAGTACTCCAACCGTATTTTTCACTTTGTGTTGCTATGTGAGGGCAAACTGTTGAAATCTTTACTTAATATATACTAAACTGATATTCTGTATATAAAGAGAATTGAAAATGAATCTTGATGTGAATGGAAGGGGAGAGGGAGCGGGAAAGGGCAGGGTTGCTGGTTGGAGGGAAGTTATGGGGGGAAGCCATTGTAATCCATAAGCTGTACTTTGGAAATTTATATTCTTTAAATAAAAGCTTAAAAAAAAGGAAAAAAAGAATGAATCAGCAGATGAAAGATCTCTATCTGTTGTTCTTCCATTCAAATAAGTAAATAAAATTTTTTAAAGATCATTGAGATCAATGATCTAGTATGTGCTGTTTTTTTTTTTTACCACTTCTTACGCACATGAAAATATGTTTCCTGATTTGATATGTTGGGTTTTGTGTGTATGTGTGTGTAAAACATGTGTGGATTGTTCATGATAATTCTGATGTTCAAATCTTCACAATCTTTGCTAATTTTTCCCAGTATAGTCTTGTTAAAATTCACCATCATTTTGGTATTTAGCAGTTGATTTTTTTTTTTTTTGACAGGCAGAGTGAACAGTGAGAGAGAAAGACAGAGAGAAAGGTTTTCCTTTTCCGTTGGTTCACGTCCAATGGCTGCTGCGGCCAGTGCACCCTGCTGATCTGAAGCCTGGAGCCAGGTGCTTCTCCTGGTCTCCCATGTGGGTGCAGGGCCCAAGCACCTGGGCCATCCTCCACTGCATTCCTGGGCCACAGCAGAGAGATGGACAGGAAGAAGAGCCACCGGGACAGAATCTGGTGCCCCGACCGGGACCAGAACGGGGTGTGCCAGCGCCGCAGGCCAAGGATTAGCCTATTGATCCATGGTGCCGCCCTGGCAATTGATTCTTGAGAGTCTGATAGTTTTTGTTCAGTAGTGTTCATATTTAGCTTTGATTTTTTTTAAAAAAGTGTTTCTCATTATCCCTACTAAAATGCATATTTAATTTCTGTTTTGGTTGATAAACTTCGTTTTGATTGGCATTTGATAAATGTAGTTTTCTCTAATTTTTATTTTAATCTTTGTATGTGATTTTAGTATCTCTTTTGCACAGAGATAGGGGAATTATTTTTCTTTTAGTTTGTTGATATCTATCCTTTAAGGGGTGACTTTAATATGTGCGTGCACAGATACACATGTACTGTGATTACTAATATAGTTTTATTTATAATTTTATTTGTTGTTTTCATGTTACTATCTATTTTTATAACCCTTTGTGTCCCTCATTCCCTTCCTTCATTCTGTATCTCACATCTTTTCTTCCACTGATTTGAAGGCTATCAATTTTATGTTATTTTCAAAAACTGTTATATTTAAGTTAAGTTGATAATAAATGGCATATTTTTATAACAAAGTTAATAGTTGATAGTGCTTTTCTCCTCTTGACAAGAACAACACAGTAGTCACTGAAAAATTTCAACAGCTTCTTTTAATCTAGGTTTTTTTCATTAACACTTAAAATTGGCTGCCACATTTTGTAGCTTTTTTCAAATCCAGTAATTTTCAGGACACTTCAATTATAACAATGAGCTCTGGGGACATTAAATCTTATTCAATGCATTAAAGCTATCTCTCTCATAGAGGATAGAATGATTTCATTAAATTAAATCTCTATCTTTCCAGAAGATATCCAAAGATTCCCATTCTGACAAGACTGTGTTGATTCCCATCAAAAGAAATGTCTCAGTGTAGAGGATTACAGTACTGTTGGCTGGTTTGATAGAAATAAAACTTACACAGTTTGTTCATAAAACTAAGACACTAGGAAATGTTACTTATCAACTTACCTGTGATTAATTGGCATGTTGTATTTCATCATCTTTTCTCTTTTTTTGCCACAGCATCTTTTATTGCCCCAACCATATGGTTAGAAAATTCTTATACAAATATTTCCTGTTGCTTTACAGAATATTTGTCATCTTTGAATTTTCTACAGTTATAGATCATATTTTTTTGCATTGGAATAACCTACCAGGGATTTACTCTTGCAAATCAAGTTCAATAACTGCAATAGAGCAAAGATAGTCTTCTCAACAAATGGTGCTGAAACAAGAGAACATCCTACATGCAACATAATGACTCTAGGTACAAACCTTACATGTTGCACTGAAATTAACTCAAAATAGACCACAGAATTATGTCTGAAGCATAAAACTATAAAACCCTAGAAGACAGCAGATGAGAAAAATATAAATGACTTAGGATTTGGCTATGACTTTTTTTACAAGTTAGAACATGAAAGCCAAGAACTGTGCAAGAAAGAATTGATAAGTTAATTTGAAATTATAATTTTCTACTCTGAGAAAAAAATTGTGAAGAGAATAAAAGGAGAAGCCACTGACAGGGAGAAAATATTTGCAAAAGACATACCTGATAAAGGACTATTATCCAAAACATGCAGACACACACACACATAGACATACACACACAATCTTAAAACTCAACATAAAAAAAACCTAAGAAATAAGGGCCAGGTATTTGACACAGAGGTTAAGGCTTTGCTTGCAACACTTGAATCTCATACTGGCATACCAAGGTTTGAGTGCTAGGTCAGCTTCTGAGTCCATCTTCCTGCTAATGTAGTGCATAATATGGGAAGCAGGAAGCATAATATGGGAGGCAGGAAGTGATATTCAAGTGGTTGGGTCTCTGCCACCCACATGGGAGAGCCAGGTTGAATTTTAAGCTCCTGACTTTGGTCTGGCCTAAGCCCAGGTGTTGTGGGCATTTGAGGAGTGAACCTGTAGATGAAAAAGCCCTCTCCCCCGCCTTCATTCTTAATCTTTCTCTTCCTCTTCACCTCTGCCTTTTAAATTAAATGAATTTTTTAAAAAATTTAATGGGTCAATTATCTTAATAGACACAGTGTCAAAATTATGTACAGATGGTCGAAAAGCATATTGGAAAGATCCTCCATAGCATGTGTAATTGGAGAACCGTAAATTAAAACAATGAGACACAACTACATACCTATGAGATTAACCACAATCCAGGAAACTGACAAGACTAGACACTAATCAAGATTTAGAGTAAGAGAAAATATCATTCATTGTCAAGTAGAATGGAAAATGGTATAGCCACTTTGGAAGACAATTTGTCAGTGTTTTAAAAAGCTAAATCTACTCCTACCATATGACCCCATGATAGTGGTCCATGATATTTACCCAGAAAAGTTGAAAACACATCAACACTAAAGCTTACATATTGCTGTTTAAAGCAACTTTATCCATAATTGCTAAAATTTGGAAGCTAATGAGTTTTACTTTGTCTGATAGTAAGATGGCTACACCTGCTAATTTTTGCTTTCCATTAGCATTGAATATCTTTTTCTATCCTTTCACTTTCAGTCTATGTGTGTCTTTGTTGATGAAGTGTGTTTCTTGTAGGCAGCAAATAAATGATATTGGTTTTTAATCCATTCATCCAGTCTATATCATTTAACTGGAGAGTTGAGGCCATTTATATTCAAGGTTACCATTAATAAATAATGACTTGGCCCTGCTATTTTTCCATAAATATTTCCATATTTTACTTTGAATTTCCTTTGTGCTTTTGCTGAGAAATTTTCTGCTTTCACATTTTTTCATAATGATGACTATCTTTCTGTGTGTGGCACATCCTTAAGCATCTTTGTAAGGCTGAACAAGTTGTGACAAATTTTTTCAATTTCTGTTTCTTATGGAAGGTCTTTATTTCACCTTTATTCATAAATGAGAGCTTTGCAGAGTATTCTGAGTTGACAGCTTTATTTTCTCTTAATATTTGGAATATGTTTCACCATTCTCTGTTAGCCTGTAGAGTCTCTGATAAGCCAGCTGTGAGCCTATTTGGAGATCCTCTGAAAGTAATCTGGTCTTTCTGTCATTCATATTTTAGAATCCTTTTTTTATGTTTTACTGTTGAAAGTGGTGTTGTGGTGAAGATCTTTTGGTTATGCCTGTTAGGAGTTCTATGTGCCTCCTGTACTTGGACATTCCTTTCCTTCTCCAAATCAGGGGAGTGTTTGTAATTATTTCACTAAATAGGCCTTCTAGTCGATTCTCTGTTTCCACATCTTCAGGGAATCCTATTACCTGTGTATTGGGTCATTTGATAGTATCCCCAAAATCTCCAATGCTGTTTCGACTTGTCCTAATTTCCTTCTTCTTTTTTTGTCTTACTGTAATATTTCCAGAGTTGTTGTCTTTCTTGGTTATTCATCTGCCTTAAAAATCTTTTGTTAAGCCTTTCCACTAATTTTTTATTCAATCTATTGAATTCTTCATTTCTAATATTTCATTTTGATTTCTCTTCAAGATATTTATTTCATGGGAAAAGTATGGATTTCTGTAATTTATGATTTTCTTCTCATTGCTTTTTAGTAATCCTATGATTACTCTTTTGAATTCCATTTCAGGCATTTCATCAATCTCCTCATCATAACATTTTTTAAAGATGTGTTTATTTATTTGAGAAAGTTACAGACAGTGAGAGGGATAGACATGTCTTCCATCTGTTGGTTCACTCCCTAAATGGCCACAACAGCCAGAGATGCGCTGATCTGAAGCCAGGAGCCAGAAGCTTTTTCTGGGCCTCCCACATAGGTGTAGGGGCCCAAGGACTTGGGCCATATTATACTGCTTGCCCAGGCCATAGCTAAGAGCTGGATGAGAAGAGGAGCAGCCAGGACTAGAACCAGCACCCATATGGGATGCTGGCACCTCAGGCAGAGGATTAACCTGCAGTGCCACGGCGCTGCTCCCCATCATCATAGTCTAATTTGAAGTATTGTTATATTCATTTTGGGAGGTCATTTTGTCTTCCTTAATCTAGTTTCTTGAATTTTTTGCATTTATTTTTAGGCATTTGTGGAGATATTTTTGGTTTATTCCTTTGGTAGCTTATATCTTTGAACTATTCCTCTGTGGCTTACAAGAATGTCTGCTCTTCAGTGAATACTCAGAACTCAGAAGTGTGTGTTGGGTGTGGCCATGGAGCTCTGTTCAGTGCTCCAGGGTAAGGTGAGGATCCAGGGTGACACCCAAGTTGGGTGTGCTAGATCTCTTCTTTTTAACAAAAGAGTGGGTTCACCTCTATTGGTGTTGTCACACCATCAACTCCTCTGTGAAGTCTGCATGACCTTAATCCCTAATCCAGAAAAAGATACAACAGAGAAAGAGAACTGTGGATCAACTGATATTTCTTATGAGAATGGATGCAAAGTCCTCAACAAAATACTAGCTAATTGAATCAAAAAACACACCAGAATGATAATTCACCTGAACCAATAAATCCAGTAGGATTTATCCCTGGTATGCAGGGATGGCTTGACATTCAGAAATCAAAAAATGTGATATATCACATTAACAAACAGAAGATAAAAACTATATGAATATCTCAATAGATGCAGAGGAAGCATTTGATAAAATATAACATTCTTTCATGATGAAAACCTTAAGCAAATTGATTATAAAAGGAACATTCTTCAGGAGAATCAAGGAAATTTCTGACAAACCAACAGCTAGAATCTTACTGAAAGAGAAAATGTGGCAATGTTCACACTAAGGTCTGGAACTAGGCAGGGATGCTACTCTAACCATTGCTATTCAGTATAGTCCTGGAACATTTATCCAGAGCCATTAGGCAAAAAAAGAAATCAAAGGGATACTAATTGGAAAGGAAAAAGTCAAACTATTCCTATTTGCAGATGATGTGATTCTATATATACAAAGGAGACCCAAAGACTCATAAGTGATCCAAGAGACTCATGAAAGAGTTTGGTGAAGTTGTAGGATATGAAATTAACACAAAAAGTCAAGAGGTTTTGTATACACCGACAATGACATGGCAGAGAAAGAATTTGCAAGATCAACCCATTCTTAATTGATGCAAAAATAATTAAATACCTTGGAATACATTTAACCAAGAACACCAAAGATCTCTACAATGAAAATTAAAAAACACTAAGGAAAAAAATGGAAGACAAAAAATAATGGAAAAATCTTCTATGATCCTGGATTGGAAGAATCAATATTATCAAAATGTCCATACTATCAAAAGCAATTTACAGATTCAATTTGATCCCAATCAAAACACCAAAGATATTCTTCTCAGCTCTATTGAAAAATGTTTTTAAAGTTAATATGGAAAGAAAAGAGACCACAAATAGCTAAAACAATCTTCTACAACAAAAACAAACCCAGAATCATCACAATACCTGATTTTAAGACAAACTACAGGGCAGGTATAATCAAAATAGCCTGGAACTGGCCTGAAAATAGACTTATAGATCAACAGAGCAGAATAGAAACTCCATAAATCCATCCACACACCTATAACCAACTTATTTTGACAGAGAAGCTAAAATCAATCCATGGAGAAAGGACAGTTTCTTCAACAAACTGCTGGAAAAACTGGATCTCCATGTGCAGAAGTATGAGACAAGACCCTTACCTTACTCTTTACACAAAAATCAGCTCAAAATGGTTCAAAGACCTAAATCTGCAACCCCATACCATCAACTTACTAGAGAACATAGGGGAAATTCTCCAAGACATTGGCATAGGCAAAGAATTCTTGGAAAAGATCCTAGAAGCACAGACAATCAAAGCCAAAATTGACAAATGGGATTACATCAAGCTGAGATGCTTCTTCACTGCAAAAGAAATACTCAACAAAGTGAAGAGGTAACCAACAGCATGGTAGAAAATATTTATAAACTATGCAACTGAGAAAAGATTAATACCTAGAATCTATAAAGAGCTCAAGAAGCTCAACAACAACAAAACAAACAATTCAGCTAAGAAACAGGCAAATGAATTGAAAAGGCATTTTTGAAAAGAGAACTTTCAACTGGCCAATGGACATATGAAAAAATGCTCAAGATTATTAGCTATCAGGGAAGTGCCAATCAATCAAAATCAAATATGAGGTTTCGCCTCACATCAGTTATAATGGTTCTCATTCAGAAATCAATAAACAACAAATGCTGGTGAGGATGTGGAGAAAAAAGCTACCCTAATTTGCTCCTGGTAGGAATGTAAACTGAGGCAGTGACTATGGAAGATGGTATGGAGATACCTCAGAAATCTGAACATAAACCTACCATTTGACCCATCTATTCCACTCTTGGGAATTAACCCAAATAAAAAAAGCAGCATATGAAAGAGTGATCTGTTCCCACAGATTAATTGCAGCTCAATTCACAACAGCTAAGATATGGAATCAATCCAAATGTCTATCAGCTGAAGACTGGATAAAGAAATTACGATATATATACACTATGGAATACTACACAAGTGGTTAAAAAATGAAATTCTGTCTTTTTCAACAAAATGTATGCAACTGGAAACCATTATACTTAGAGAAATTAGCCAGTACCCAACAGACAAATACCATATGCTCTCCCTAATCTGTGGTAACTAATTGAGTACCCAAAAGGTAATCTATAGGAATCGAATTGATACTTTGAGATGCGATGATTTTTTTTGACAAGCAGAGTGGACAGTGAGAGAGAGAGAGAAAGGTCTTCCTTTTTACCGTTGGTTCACCCCCCAATGGCCGCTGCGGCAGGCACACCATGCTGATCCGAAGCCAGGAGCCGGGTGCTTCTCCTGGTCTCCCATGCTGGTGAAAGGCCCAGGTACTTGGGCCATCCTCCACTGCACTCTGGGCCACAGCAGAGAGCTGGACTGGAAGAGGAGCAACCAGGACAGAATCCAGTGCCCCAACCAGGGTGCGATGATTTTTGATAGACTTTGTCTCTGCTGTTGAAGAACAGGTTTTTTTTCTTCATGCTATTTGTTGAACTCCTTATTTGGTGTAGTGTTAATCATTAGTATAAAGTGAACTGAATACTGGTCTTTGTAAAAAATGAGAATGGCAATGTGAGATGGAGGAGGAAGAAGGACGGGAATGTTGGTTGGAAGGAGAATAAAGTGGAAACTATTGCTATATTCCTGAATCTGTAGATATTAAATTTGTGTAACTTATATAAAATTTTTAAAAATTTAAAAATGCTGTATACCACATCAGAATACCTGGGTTCAGTTCCAGGCTCTGGTTTATGACTCTAGCTTCTTTCAGATGCAGACCCTGGGAGGCAGTGGGGATGGCTCAAGTAAGTGGGTTCTTTCATCCTATGTGGGATACCTGGATTACATTCCTGGCTCCTGGCTCCAGCCCCATCCTAGCCTGGCTATTGCAAGCATTTTGGAAGTCAACCATCAGAAGAAAAATCTCACTGTCTGTATCTCTCTTTGTCTCTTTGCCTGTCAAGTAATAATGAAAAAGTATATAAGAGTAAGATAAAGTAGGTTAAAAATATGTGTTTAAGACCTCAGAACTGTGTACCCTTCCTAATATAGTACTATGACAGGTTGGCATTTTATAGTTTGATATTCATAGCAGGAACACCAGCTAAGTTGTTATAACAGAGGTCCCCAAATAAATGAACTCAAATAAAATGGTTTTTTGTATGTAGTATCTGTTCCTTGATGTTACCCAGGGAAAGATTGTATGCTCACTCTTGGAAGGCTTAGTATGTCACTAACTTTGCTAGAAGGTAGCTATGTACTCCAGCATCCCTGTAGACCAGTAAAGAGGAACTAAGGCCCAGCAAGGATTATTCCTGCTCACATTGCTATAGTGGATGTTCAGTCACAGTGGCACAGCTAAATTCAAGCAAGGCAGTCTGGCTGAGTGTCCGCATATGTAAGATTTATCAATAAAAGAAAGATGGGAACATGGTGTAGCGGTCCAGTTGATGGTGCTTGTTATATTATTAGTACAACCTTTGGGATTTAAGGGAAAAAATCACATGTGATAAATGTGTGTGTGTGTGTGTGTGTGTGTGTGTGTGTGTGTGAATGGAGCTTGTTTATATTGATTGTAAATAAAATGGTGTGAGTTGCTAATCCTTAGTCATCATTTGACACTCTCAAGAACGTAAAAAATTATGACATTAGGCTTCGAGGTAGTTAGGAAACACAGAAATATAAAACAGGAAACAGAAAGAGAAATGATCATGTCTCCCTTTTTCTTGATCTCTGGTGTTTGCATTTCCTCCTCCCTGCAGCTCAATGCAGAAACAAAACTGGGTCAATAAAAACGTTTCCATGGTATCAGAATTTTCTCTCTGGAAACAAGATGGCCTTGATATCACATATTTTAAATCAAATGGTGTCAGATTCAATTTTGATATGCTGGTAAAGTCACCATATGATAATTATTTTTTCATATGTATTTATATATGTGTATTTAATCCATTTTGTTGCAAGTACATATCTCTCTGTATATAATCTATACATGCTTTACAGACAGTTCATTATCACTAGACCACACATTCTTTTTTCTTTTCTTTTTTATTAGAGAACAAATCCACTTTTACTTATTTGCTTTTTACAAGTTTAAATCCTTGAGGAGCAAAACATCACACGGATTCTGTGCTCAGAATGGCCTTCGCAGGAAGCATGCTTCGGAATTTTGCAGGAACCATGCCACTGTTTCCATGGGCACAAGTGACCTTTCTTCAGATTACTCTGGTTTTGCTAGGTTTTCTGCCAGGAGTCACTGGGATATTCTTTGCTTCGTACACAGAAGTACATCTCTTGACCAAACATAATTTTATCTTGAACATGAACACATTCAATTTGTTCTGGAGGCCTCACTTAGAGCCAGCAAAATGACCTTGAACCACAGACTACCAAACATATTTGCCTTTGAGAATTCCTGTTCCCAGTGGATCTCTACAGGTGTATTTTCTAGCTCCTTTCCTCTGGCTTGCTTTTTTTCCTTTAATTTTTAAAAAAAATTTTAAACATCAATAGACCTTCATTTTCCCCCTTAGGAATTTCTATTTTGTCCAATCACCTCATAAAATTGTCTCTGTGTGTATGTGTGTGTGTGATAGAGAGAGAGAGAAAGATCTCTTCCATGGGCTGGTTCACTTCCAAACTGGCTACAATGGCCCAGACTGGGAGAGTTTGAAGTCAGGAGCTTGGAATTTCATATGGATCTCCCATATACGTATGGGGGATCAAGGGCTTGGGCCATCTTTGCTGCTTTCCCAGGTCCATTAGCAGTGAGCTGGATCAGAAATGGAGCAGCCAGGACTCAAACCAGTGCCCGTATCAGATTTCTGCATTGCAGATGGCTGCTTAACTCACTGTGCTACAAGGGCAGCCATCTAATGGAAATTTCTGAAGCTCTGGCCTCCCAAGGGATGTTTCTAGTACTCCTATAATAAGTTGGCATGGGACATTATTGTTTTTTCCAGCTAAGGTTTGCAGTGAGTAGTGGTTCTTCTGCAGACTAACATTAAAGAAACAAATCTATAAGGCTCTAGAGGTGCAGTTTCTCCTCCCTCTTAATGGCCTCACAAACCAGCTACTGAGTGCCAGAGACTCTTCTAACAGCTTCCTGTCTGGAGTCAGAAAGTTCTTGTGCCACACCTGTCTAGACATGCCCAATAAGTATCAAGGAGGAGAGCACGCAAGGAGCCTTTTCCATTGTGATTGCATCCAGTTGTGCCTTGTCTATGTATAGCTCTATATGGGACCTTGATGGCTCAGGGGATCATGTGTGCACTGGTAGACTGCCATTAGCAAGTTTTGTTCTCAGTAAGACCTACTTTTGTATTTATACAAACTAGTGGGGTATGTTTTTGAGGCTCTTCATGTGATAATCATCAAAGTGGCCAGCCTGGCACCAATGCCCTTTAATAACAGCATCAATTTTCCTGAGGACTTGGGTCCAAGACGCTGGTATATGGTGCACATGATCCTGGCATTCATGTCTTGGTGATCCACTTTAATGCCTTCTTCCTGAGTGTTCACTGAAAATATGGAGGGAAAGTACATAAAGTGTTTATTTATTCTGTTTTTTTTTGTTTGCTTGTTTGTTGAAGACTTTTAATAACCCAGGAATCTGAGGTAGGTTCCTAAAGGATAGACAATGAAATAATCTGATTCATAAACTATGCAATACTCAAAATTCTGTCTTCGTTTTTTGAATCAGTTCTTGAGACAAAGTTGTATAACTCTCTTTAGTTAAGAATGACCTTCCAGAGATATCATATATCCACATGGGGCTTCCTTTAAATCCTACATTCCCCAGGGTTTCCATGTTGGGCTGAAATTAGCACACACATGAGGGGTTTTTATAATGTTCATGACAAATAATTATTATGAAAAAATTATGCCTGGATTTAAAAAATACTATAACAAAATAAACATATTTTAATTCTATTTTTTGTGAATTTTTTTTTCAAAGGCAGGATGAGAGGGAGAGAGAGAGACAGAGAGCGAGAGAGAGAGAAAGTCTTCAACCTGCTTGTTCACTCCCTAAATAGCTGCAACAGCCAGGACTATATCAAACTGATGCCAGGAGCCAGAACTCCGTCCTGGTCTCATGTGTGAGTGGGAAGAGCTTAAGTATTTGGGTCATCTTTTGCTGCCTTTCCAGGCACATTATCAGGAAGCTGGATCAGAAGTAAGCAGCCAGAACTCAGACCAGCACTCTGCTATGGGATGCCAGCGCTACAAATAGCAGCTTAATCTACTGTGCCATAAGCTGGGTCCTCTGTGGGCCTTTTCAAGTTCTCTTATTCACCCATCCTCACTTGGAGGCTCCACTGTCACATCAAATGTAACTCATCCGAGAGTGAAGTCATTCCCCACCAATGCCCTACTCATGAATTCTCTCTTTCACTGAGTTCTCTACTAAACAAAAGGTAAAATCGATTGAACCCTTCCTCTTTCCCTTCTCTGTCCAGTCACCCAGCCCCATTTAAACTCACCTCCTAAATCTCTCTAATGCCTTTTCACAGATTTCTAGAACTCCTTTCTCCCCTTGTGTTCAGGACTGCTCTCCCTGCCTGCCTGTTTCCCAGGCTGGCAGCTTCAGCCCATTCTTTGTGGAGCAAGCTAAGTCACCTACAGCGCAAATTCGATCACATCACTCACTTGCTTGGAGCTCTTCAGGGTACACATTTTTTTACTTAAATGAAAGCTCGCAATTGTTCACATGGCCTGTAAGATCATGTGTGGTGATGATTCTGACCTATTTTTCTACCCTTTTTTTCTCTAACTTGATCTTCTTATCTCTATTTTCATCACTAATAGCATCACTTTCCTGTGATATTTTTTGATTCTTCATTCTCTTTCCTCCATAAGTAAAATTCTCAAAAAGTCCTAAAATTGCTCTTTAAGAGCATATCTTAGAATCATTCCCTCCTTTTTATGCCCATTACATTTGCATTAGTCCACATTTTTTTTTTTATTTTTGGCAGGCAGAGTGGACAATGAGAGAGAGAGAGACAGAGAGAAAGGTCTTCCTTTGCCATTGGTTCAACCTCCAACGGCCGCTGTGGCCGGTGTGCTGTGGCCGGCGCACTGCGCTGATCCGAAGGCAGGAGCCAGGTGCTTACCTTGGTCTCCCATGGGGTGCAGGGCCCAAGGACTTGGGCCATCCTCCACTGCACTCCCGGGCCACAGCAGAGAGCTGGACTGGAAGAGGGGCAATGGGGACAGAATCCAGCACCCCGGGGACTAGAACCTGGTGTGCCAGCGCAGCAAGGAGGAGGATTAGCCTGTTGAGCCACGGCGCCGTCCCTAGTCTACCTTCTTACTACCTCATTTTGGTATGAGGGGCTTCTGGGCTGGCAACAAGGTCTGTTAGACCAGCACTCCATACTCCTTCTTCTATTAATAAGAATAGTCTGGGCCTGTGCCATGGCTCAATAGGCTAATCCTCCACCTAGCGGCACCGGCACATCGGGTTCTAGTCCTGGTCGGGGCGCCGGATTCTGTCCTGGTTGCCCCTCTTCCAGGCCAGCACTCTGATGTGGCCAGGGAGTGCAGTGGAGGATGGCCCAAGTGCTTGGGCCCTGCACCTCATGGGAGACCAGGAAAGCACCTGGCTCCTGCCTTCAGATCAGCGTGGTGCGCCAGCCGCAGCATGCCAGCTGCGGCAGCCATTGGAGGGTGAACCAACGGCAAAAGAAGACCTTTCTCTCTGTCTCTCTCTCTCTCACTATCCACTCTGGCTGTAAAAAAAAAAAAAGAATAGTCTGACTTGTTCTCTTCAAGTTCAAGATTAAGTTCTACTACTCCTTTAAACCCAAATCAACCCAGTTTATACAACCCTAACCTCTTAGTGAGTATCTGCAGGTATCAACAGTGCATTGTAACCCTTAGGGGGAGAGTTCCTTTACTTAGTTAGAGTCCTTTTTTTTAACTTTTATTTAGAATATCAATTTCCAAGGTACATCTTATGGATTACAATGATTCCCCCCCCATAACTTCCCTCCCACCCGTAACCCTCCCCCTTTACCTGCTCCCTCTCCCCTTTCATTCACATCAAGATTCATTTTCAATTCTCTTTGTATACAGAAGAACAGTTTAGTATATATTACGTAAAGATTTCAACAGTTTGCCCTCACATAGCAACACAAAGTGAAAAATACAGTTGGAGTACTAGTTATAGCATTAATTCACAATGTATAGCACATTAAGGACAGAGGTCCTACATGATATTTTTTAAAAAATTGATTAATTTTCTATGCAATTTCCAATTTAACACCAAGATTGTTTTTTTCATTTTCAATTATCTTTATATACAGAAGATCGATTCAGTATATACTAAGATTTCATCAGTATGCACTCACACAGAAACACAAGGTATAAAAATACTGTTTCAGTACTAGTTATAGCATTACTGCACATTGGCACATTGGAAAACACATTAAGGAAAGATCCCACATGAGATGCAAGTACACAGTGACTCCTGTTGTTGATTTAATAATTTGACACTCTTGTTTATTGCGTAAGTAATCTCCCTAGGCTCTAGTCATGAGTTGCCGAGGCTATGGAAGCCTTTAGGGTTCGCAGACTTTGATCTTATTCTGACAGGCTCATAGTCAAAGTGGAAGTTCTCTCCTCCC
Organism: Sylvilagus floridanus; assembly: GCA_949820135.1. NCBI lineage: Eukaryota > Metazoa > Chordata > Mammalia > Lagomorpha > Leporidae > Sylvilagus > Sylvilagus floridanus. The sequence continues at coordinate 25,888,249 of OX463236.1, read as the reverse complement.
TTCAGAGAAAGGTACCTCCTTCTCTGGTGGCCCTGTTCTTTCCACTGGGATCACACTTGCAGAGATCTTTCATTTTGGTCTTCTTTTTATTTCCCCAAGAGTGCCTTGGCTTTCCATGCCTAAAATACTCTCATGGGCTCTTGAGCCAGATCCGAATGCCTTAAGGGCTGATTCTGAGGCCAGAGTGTTATTTAGGACATATGCCATTCTAGGAGTCTGCTGTGTTTCCCACTTCCCATGTTGGATCGTTCTCTCCCTTTTTTGTTCTATCAGTTAGTATTAGCAGACACTAGTCTTGTTTGTCGATCCCCTTGATTCTTATACCTATCAGTATGATCAATTGTGGACTGAAGCTGATCACTTGGACTAGTGAGATGGCATTGATACCTGCCACCTTGATAGGCTTGTATTTGAGTCCCCTGGCACGTTTCTAACTCCATCATTTGGGGCAAGTCCGATTGAGCATGCCCCAAATTGTACATCTCCTCCCTCTCTTATTCCCACTCTTATATTTAACAGGGATCATTTTTCTGTTAAAATTTAATCATCTAAGGATAATTGTGTGTTAATTGCTGAGTTCAATCACTAGAACTAGAACAACAACAACAACAAAAAATACTAAAATGGGTAAAGATTTACATTGTACATCAACAGTCAGGACAAGAGCTGATCAAGTCACTGTTTCTCCTAGTGTCCATTTCACTTCAACAGGTTTCCCCTTTGGTGCTCAGTTAGTTGTTGCCGATCAGGGAGAACAAATGATATTTGTCTCTTTGGGTCTGGATTAATTTACTCAGAATGATGTTTTCCAGATTCCTCCATCTTGGTGGAAATGACTGGATTTCATTGTTTTTGACTGCTGTATAGTATTCTATAGAGTACATGTTCCATAATTTCTTTATCCAGTCTACTGCTGATGGGCATTTGGGTTGGTTCCAGGTCTTAGCTATTGTTAATTGAGCTGCAATAAACATTAATGTGCAGACAGCTTTTTGCTTGCCAATTTAATTACCTTTGGGTAAATTCCAAGGAGTGGGATGGCTGGGTTGTATGGTAGGGTTATATTCAGGTTTCTGAGGAATCTCCAGGCTGACTTCCATAGTGGTTTAACCAGTTTGCGAATATTCCCACCAACAGCGGGTTAGTGTCCCTTTTCCCCCCACATCCTCTCCAGTATCTATTGTTGGTAGATTTCTGAATGTGAGCCATTCTCACCGGGGGGAGGTGAAACCTCATTGTGGTTTTGATTTGCATTTCCCTGATTGCTAGTGATCTTGAACATTTTTTCATGTGTCTGTTGGCCATTTGAATTCCCTCTTTGGAACAATGTCTATTGAGGTCCTTCGCCCATCTCTTAAGTGGGTTGTTTGTTTTGATGTTGTGGAGTTTCTTAATTTCTTTGTAGATTCTGGTTCTCAACCCTTTATCTGTTGCATAGTTTGCAAATATTTTTTCCCATTCTTTTGGTTGCCTCTTCACTTTCCTGACTGTTTCTCTTGCAGTACATAAACTTCTCTATTTGATGCAATCCCAGTAGTTAATTTTGGTTTTCAGTGCCTGTGCTTCTTGTGTATTTTCCAAGAAGTCTTTGCCAGTACCTATATCTTGCAGGGTTTCTCCAATGCTTTATAATAATTTGATGGTGTCGGATCGTAGATTTAAATCTTTAATCCGTGTTGAGTGAATTTTTGTGTAAGGTGAAAGGTAGGGATCTTGCTTCATGATTCTGCACGTGGAAATCCAGTTTTCGCAGCACCATTTATTAAATAGACTGTCCTTACTCCAGGGATTGATTTTGGATCCTTGATCAAATATAAGTTGGCTGTAGATGTTTGGACTGTTTTCTGGTGTTTCTATTCTGTTCCATTGGTCTATCCATCTGTTTCTGTACCAGTACCATGCTGTTTGATAACTACTGCCCTGTAGTATGTCCTGAAATCTGGTATTGTGATGCCTCTGGCTTTGTTTTTGTTGTACAAGATTGGTTTAGCTATTCGAGGTCTCCTGTGTCTCCATATGAATTTCAGCATCATTTTTTCCAGATCTGAGAAGAATGTCCTCGGTATCTTGATTGGTATTGCATTGAATCTGTACATTGCTTTTGGGAGAATGGACATTTTGATGATGTTGATTCCTCCAATCCATGAGCATGGAAGACTTTTCCAATTTTTGGTATCCTCTTTTATTTCTTTCTTTAAGGTTTTGTTATTTTCATCATAGAGATCTTTAACATCCTTGGTTAAGTTTATTCCATGGTATTTGTTTGTTTTTGTAGCTATTGTGAATGGGACTGATCTTAGAAGTTCTTCCTCAGCCGTGGCATTACCTGTGTATACAAAGGCTGTTGATGTTTGTGCATTGATTTTGTATCCGGCTACTTTGCCAGACTCTTCTATGAGTTCCAATAGTCTCTTAGTAGAGTTCTTTGGGTCCCCTAATTAAAGAATCATGTCATCTGCAAAGAGGGATAGTTTGAGTTCTTCCTTCCCAATTTGTATCCCTTTAATTTCTTTTTATTGCCTAATAGCTCTGGCTAAGACTTCCAGAACTATATTGAATAGCAGTGGTGAGAGTGGGCATCCCTGTCTGGTACCAGATCTCAGTGGGAATGCTTCCAACTTTTCCCCATTCAATAGGATACTGGCCGTGGGTTTTTCATCAATTGCTTTGATTGTATTGAGGAATGTTCCTTATATACTCTGATTGATTAGCATTTTCATCATGAAATGGTGTTGTATTTTATCAAATGCATTCTCCACATCAATTGAGATGATCATTTGGTTTTTCTTCTGTAGTCTGTTAATGTGGTGTATTACGTTGATTGTTCTGGGAACACTGAACCATCCCTGCATACCATGGATAAATCCCACTTGGTCTGGGTGGATGATCTTTCTGATGTGTTGTTGCATTCTATTGGCCAGAATTTTATTGAGGATTTTTGCATCTATGTTCATGAGGGATATTGGTCTGTAATTCTCTTTCAATGCTGCATCTTTCTGCGGTTTAGGAATTAAGGTGATGCTGGCTTCATAGAAAGAATTTGGGAGGATTCCCTCTTTTTCAATTGTTCTGAATAGTTTGAGAAGGATTGGAGTTAATTTTCTGCTATTATCTCACCAAAAGGCCTACTAATCCTTTCTCCCTCTCCATGCCTTCAGGAACTCCTAGAATCCGAATGTTGGGTTTTTTAATAGTATCCTATAGATTCCCAAAAATATTTTTTAGTTTTCTAATTTCTTTTTCTTGTCGTTGGTTTGACTGTTTCCTTTCCTGTGCTCTGTCTTCTAAGTCTGATATTCTCTCTTCTGCTTCACCCATTCTGTTTGTAAGGCTCTCTAATGTGTTTGTCATTAGATCTATTGAATTCTTCATTTCATTATGATTTCTCTTCACTATCACTGTTTCTTGTTCTACTAGTTGCTTCATTTCATTCTGATTCCTCCTTAATATTTCCTTTTCATGAGACAGATTTGCTATCTTATCCATTAAAGATTTCTGTAGTTCAAGAATTTGTTTTTGAGAACTTCTTATTGTTCTTATCGATTTTTAAAGATCTGCTTCTTGCATTTCTTCTATCTCACCATCTTCATAATTTTGAATTGGGGTGTCTTTTTCATTTTCGGTCATCATAGTGTCTTCCTTGCTCTTGTTACCTCAGTTTCTGCTTTTGTTTGTCATTTCTCCATACTCTCTCTCCGTGTTGTCAAGGTAATGGTGTTTGTATACACAGTGGGTTCCCTGGCTCCAGCTCCCCCTCAGATTTACACAGCCTCAGCTTATTAGTTCTGCCTGCTTTAGTGGCAGGCAGGCACCGTTTTACTGCTCTTTGTCTTGCTTGGCTTTGTTAGGTGAGTGAAGAGGGAGGCTAGTGACCGTGCTGGTTCCCTTTATTTATTTATTTATTTATTTATTTATTTATTTTTTCTCTCCTTCAGTCAGCCTGGTTTACTTTCCCCAGTGGGGTCTGCCTCTTCCTGCCAATGTCTCGGGTTACTGAGGGATTTTTGCCTCACCTCCATTTCCAGCTCTGGAACCTAGATTCCGCAGCTGCGTACCCTTTCACGTCTCTGTCCCCTCCCACGTCTCCTTTTCCCGTGGCACAGTGAACTTGCTCTCCTCTGCGTCACATCCACTAGATCTGGGAGAGTTTCCCTCGCAGTATTTTTCTAAGTTTTTACCTGGGGCTACAGTAACTCCACTTTTTTTAAACTATCTTTTCCTGGACTGTTGGTGCGTGCCCTCACTATTCCGCCATCTTGGCTCCACCCTAGAGTCCTTTTTTTTAAACTTTTATTTAGTAAATATAAATTTCCAAAGTAAAGTTTATGGATTACAATGGCTTCCCCCCCATAACTTCCCTCCCACTCGCACCCCTCCCATCTCCTGCTCCCTCTCCCATTCCATTCACATCAGGATTCATTTTCAATTATCTTTATATACAGAAGATCGATTTAGTGTATATTAAGTAAAGATTTCATCAGTTGCACCCACACAGAAACACAAAGTGCAAAAATACTGTTTCAGTACTAGTTATAGCATTATTTCACATTGGACAACACATTAAGGACAGATCCCATGTGAGAAGTAAGTACACAGTGACTCCTGTTGTTGACTTAACAATTTGACACTCTTGTTTATGGTGTCAGCAATCTCCCCAGGCTCTAGTCATGAGTTGCCAAGGCTATGGAAGCTTTTTGAGTTCGCCGACTTTGATCTTGTTCAGACAGGGTCAGTTCTCTCCTCCCTTCAGAGAAGGTACCTAACTTAGAGTCCTTTGACCATTAACACCTGCTGGAGAAATTGAAAGGTAAGTGCTTCAAGTATGTTTTAAAAAACATTTATTCATTTATTTGAAAGGCAGAGCTACAGAGAGGCAGAGGCAGAGAGAGAGAGAGAGAGAGAGAGAGAGAGAGAGGGATCCTCCATCTGTTAGTTCACTCCCCAGATGGCCACAAAGGCCGGAGCTGCTCTGATCAGAAGCCACAAGCCAGGTGCTTCTCCAGGGTCTCCCACATGGGAACAGGGACCCAAGGACTTGGACCATCTTCCACTGCCCTCCTAGGCCATAGCAGAGAGCTGCATCAGAAGTGGAGCTGCTGGTATACCAGCACTGCAGGTGGCAACTTTACCCATTATGCCAAAGCACCAGACCCGCCTCAAGTATGTTTTTACTTTTATCTTTCTTTTTTTTAAATTTTTTGACAGGCAAAGTTAGACAGTGTGAGAGAGAGAGAGACAGAAAGGTCTTCCTTCCATTTGTTCACCCCCCAAATGGCCCCTGCGGCCAGTGTGCTGTGCCGATCCGAAGCCAGGAGCCAGGTGCTTCCTCCTGGTCTCCCATGCGGGTGCAGGGCCCAAGGACTTGGGCCATCCTCCACTGCCCTCCCGGACCACAGCAGAGAGCTGGCCTGGTAGAGGACAGAATCTGGTGCCCCGACCAGGACTAGAACCTGGGGTGCTGGTGCTACAGGTGGAGGATTAGCCTAGTGAGCTGTGGTGCCAGCCTCAAGTATATTTTTAATGCGATTCCCTAGTTTTAGAGCTATAGTCTTGGGGGATATTAGAGTGTCCTTCCCTTACCTTCTTCAGTCTTTATGTTTCTTCTTCTATTATTCACTATTCAGATGGAAATCAGATGCAAGTCCGAAGACTCACTGTTTATAGTGGGAAAAGTAGCTAAGCATTCAAACACTTAAGCACTTCTTTGCTTCTATAAGGAAGGCTTGGTTTTTTTCTAAGATTCTCCCCTTTTACCACCCTGACTCATCTTAGATAATTTCTTTCCTTTTGGGTTATTTGTAATTGGTTATTTATTTTTTTCCAGTGCAGTAGGCATGTTAGGCTGACTTATAGCAGTCACCTCTTGGAGGAGTACCTTGCACACACTGATGTGATATTTGGAAGTGTACTTGCTCCCAAAGAAGAATTTACCCCCAGGAACAAGCTTTGAGATGCCAGAATGTGTAGATGGAAAGAACAGGGATTGATGAGCTGCCAAGTTAGCCTATCCTAAAACTCCTCTGTCACACAATTTCTGTTTATGAGATGATGTATTTTCAGTGTAACAATCCATTTTAGTTGCATTCTCTCATGATACAGCCAAAAGCATCTTATTTAATAAAAGAAGACAGCTCAATCTATTCAAGGCTGGGATAGGAAACCAGGTAGATTTAACTGGAAAAAGGAAATTTAACTCTCCTGAGAAGCTGTTCTGAGAATCTTTGTCCAGGAAGAAAGAAATTCAGATGAGTGCAGAAAAAAGCAAGATATCAAAGAAAAATCTTTCTTAAATCAGATAAGTTAGTACAAGCAATTATAATGTGTTACTGCGCTTGCCAGTATAGATATTCTTCCTACCTCCAGTCCAGCAGTTTGACTATTTTGTAAGTTGACCTGCATGTGGCATTGTTGCTTTTTAAGGAATATCTTTTAAAATATGGATTGCAAAATATGGCTCTGAAATTGGAAATGGTTTTGGAAGTGTAAGCACAAAACTGAAGAGTTGGTTCCAGAAACAAGTGGCAGAAGGTAGGGATCCCTTGATAACAGAGCTACTTTAATTTCACCTCGGACTGATTCTTTAGCACTCTTCTCTCAGCTCTGAGCATGCTCTTTGTTTCCAGGGAGCTTGTTTGGAGAGTGTGGTAGAGAAAGTGGTTATCTTTTAATCTGCTGTTGAATAACTATTCTCTTTCAGCTGTTAGGGGGTTCTGTTGAACTGAGCAAGAACTTTGCCATGCAAGACAGAATAAAGGATATATCAGCTAAATCAAGTCTGCTGAAATGAAAATGACAGCTCCATGCTCAGATGGATAGACCATGCTCAGATGAATGATCTTAGGACCATGGTGTAGGGGGAGAAAACCTTACTTGTGCCATTTCTCACCTTCCTTTGACTATAGGCTAAGGAAATGAAACTTCTGAGAGTGAGGATAACTTTCTCTTCTGCAATACTCTGGAAGGAAGGCTAGGAATAGACCATGGTGGAGAATGTGGATATACTATGTATGGATATTGTCTCTCCTTTTGCCCCAGGTCTCATTCCAGTTACTTAGTCATTCACTCCAAAGCTGGGAAAACCTAGTTATGATCCAGTCTCCTGGACTTTTCCCCTTGGCTATAAGCAGAGATCAATTCTTTGGTGGACACTTCTCCTTGAATGGGCCTTCTGCAAGAGTCCAGATGTGTAGATTGACATCATCACTCCTCATACAGTCACCACCCAAAGCTACCTATTCTTCCTGAATGCCCTTGGTGGAAGTTTTCTAATTAAAAAAAAAAAAAACTGGCTATCATTGTTTCTGCTTAGTCTCTCCACTTAAAATATTTATTTATTTGAGAGAGAAAGAGAGAGAAATGATCTACCATCCTCTGATCCACTTCCCCAAGGCTAAGCAATAACTGGGGCTGCATCAAGCTGAGGCCAGGAGCCAGGAACTCAATCCAGGTATCTCATGTGTGGCAGGAACCCAACCAAGGTCTGCATAAGCAGGAAACTAGAATCGGAAGCTGGAGCCAGGAATCAAACCCAGTCACTCTAATATGGAACAAAGGTGTCTTTAATTGCTAGGCCAAGGACCTGACCCTAGCGTCTCCTTTAAAACTTTCATCAGAACTTCCTTATGTTACTTTCAAAGCATCTTCCCACTTATACTGCTATCTAATCTCCAATGGCCAATGCTCCAGTTTATGACACCATTCCCTTTCTATTTTTTATGTAAACAAATTTAGCTGAATAGATAATTCTACTTATAAAACATTACTTTTATTTCGACTTTACTTGGAAGGCACAGAAACAGAAAAACAGAGACACACAGAGAGATCTTCTGTTTGCTAGTTCTCTTCCCAAATGCTTGCAACAGCCAGGGCTGTGCCACGACAAAACAACTCCATTTTGTCTCCCACATAGGTGGGACCCAAGTACTTGAGCCATAATAAGCTGCCTCCGAGGATGCATTAACAGAAATACGGAATGGAAGTAGAGAAGCTGGAACTTGAACTAGCACTGTATGCTAGATGTGAGCTCCCAAGCAATGCATGAATTAAGCAACTCTGCCAAAAGCCAGCCCCAAATTGACTTTTTAACATTTTATGATTTGTTTCACTAGGGAATGGCCATCAAAGCCTAAAAATATTCAGGAGACCATACCTTAAGAGAGAAATAGAAACTAAAGGGGCCAGAACTAGTGGGAGAGGAGTGATCAGGAAAGTAACAGGAATAATGGGCAAATTGAGATAGACCCCACAACACCAGGGAGAGAACTGCCATAAGAGCACAAGAGACCTCTTCCAAGAACTATACTTTCCATTGATCACTATATATTTGTCCACAATATAGTACCTATCATATAGTATGTGGTCAATAAATATTTATTGGTTTGATTGATACATTAATCAGTAAATGATAAAGACATTAGAAAGTCGAAACTATAAATTCTTTCAGTGAAACTGAATTCCAGTATTTTACACTTGGCTGGCATACCAGGTATCAATTTACTGCCTTTGGTCTCTGAATCCATACACTGTTAGAACTGTACCTGGAGGGCACTGGAGTGACACTGCAGGAGGAAAGCACTTCCTGTCCTAGATAGGGAGTGCTTACTTCTTCTGAATCACTCAGTGTGTGTGTGTGTGTGTGTGTGTGTGTGTGTGTGGCTATAAGTGGTGCTCGCTCCCCAGTGAGCCTTGACATGCCACATTCCAGTGTTTGGCTTTGCAGTGGGCTTCACAGGCATTCCAGGGAGAGACTTCTTTGGAATTCTCTCCAGCCCCACAGACGTAGGTCATCCCTGTCAGCACCACTGGCTCTGCAGTAGGTCTTACAAATGCCGTGTTGGATAGTCCCTAATGAATCTTACCACTGGGGGCACCTCAGCAAACTTCTCTGCAGTCTAGACAGTACACGCACAGTCTCTCCTGCAAGGTCTGAATGTTGTTCATGAGAAAGGCTTCTCTCCAGTTGGATCCTTCCTGGTGCTCTGCCTGTGTCCTAGAGACTAGATGCTCTCTATATCTGCTTTCCTGTCATCTTTGGAATCCTCCATCCCTCCAAGGAGTTAATAGTCCTGTTACTTTTTCATAATTTGTATATTTGTAAGGAGAAGAAAATTAAACAACTTCACCATACTATATTAACAAAAATTGGCAAGAGCCAAGCTGACTACAGGAGATCTGCATAGACTTGAGAAGAACCTCCCATGGCCTGAGCACAGTGTCCTCAGGACCTTATAAATCCTATACTGACTGGTCAGATATATATAAAAACACAGACTGAGGGCCGGTACCACGGCTCAATAGGCTAATTCTCTGCCTGCGGCGCTGGCACACTGGGTTCTACTCCCGGTTGGGGCACCGGATTCTGTCCTGGTTGCCCCTTTTCCGGGCGTGGCCTGGGAGTGCAGTGGAGGATGGCCCAATTCCTTGGGCCCTGCACCCACATGGGAGACCAGGAGACGCACCTGGCTCGGATCAGCGCGATGTGCTGGCAGCAGCACACTGGCTGCGGTGACCATTGGAGGGTGAACCAATGGCAAAAGGAAGACCTTTCTCTCTGTCTCTGTCTCTCTCTCTCACTGTCCACTCTGCCTGTCAAAAAATTTAAAAAAAAATAAAAACACAGACTGAGGAGGCCAGTGGGGAATCTCTGAACAGATTCTATTGAATGTAGCTGAGAAGAAGCTTCAGGTTAACCCACCACATTCAGATCTTCCAGCAAGAGAGTCCTCCCGGCCAGCCCTGCACTCACGGGGCACTGAGCCTCTGTTCTCCCTGAGTTGAGACTCTGCCCCTTTGAAGCCAAACCACCAGCCAGTTGCTGGGACTCTGATTGCCCTTGGAGACCTGTGCCTTCCAGCTCAGAGGCACCACCCTGCAGATGCTGCACAACTCCACCCTCTGTGGCTAAGACACGTTGTGGGGTGCACTGGAGGTACTTTGGGAACTCTAGGTGGTTGGTTTATCCAGTGCGTTGTGTTATACAAATTAAAATGTGTGATGTTCCTACTGCATAATACAAAATCCTTATTAGGACCAACACCGCCTCAATGCCATTACTATGCTCTCGACAGTATTAAAATTTCCCTGTACATGTGGTTTCTTTCCCTGTTATAATTATGGAAAGAGCATCTCCCACTGGAGAAAGTCACTTCTATCCCGTGATCTTGGCTCTTATTCCCTGCTATGTAGTCTCCTATCACAGCAGTCACCATCCCATCAGCCTCAAGGGAACAGAATTCCATCTTTAAAAACTAATTGCAGATCTTTCTGATGGGAGGGACAAGTGCCTGATTCTTTAGTAGTTATGGGAGAGAGATAATATAACACATAAATAAATACATGGACCCTCACTTATAAAGTTGGAATGGAGCTGAAGTGGAGAGGTAGCCTCAAGTCATCTTTTCCATGCATGCAGTGCTAAACGCATAAAAAATGAGTATGTCATTTCAGCAAAGAAGTAGCATTGCAATCTAAGGAGATAGGAAGCAATAATACTACTGCAAACCTTGCTGTGGGGATTAAATATAATTTAGCCAATAACAACCATGTTGTGCATTTAATTTAGGAAGTGCTTACAGGAGACCAACTTTTGAAGCTGAAATACAGAAATGGACCTTGCTATGCCCTCTGAATCATCTGAAATAATAATTAGGTCATGCTAATGAGCAAAAACTCAGGATGGTACCAAAGCAATCAGTAGTACAATGTGTACTGAATTACTTTATTAATAATCTAACAGAATTTGTTTCTCGTGCAGACAAAATTCAAAAGGACCACATTTTGTGTTACATTTTCCTGATGATTTTTAAATTAAGCTTTAGAGTGTGGCACAGCTGTCAGCATCCTCATACTATCATTATCAGCAAACATTTAGTGCATACCCGCTGTGTACACAGCACTACAGGATTCATTAAGGGGAAAGAACAATAATTTCCTGCCCTTGAGATAGCAGAGGGGTAATTATTTACTCTGGGTACTCTAGTTCATTTACCAGTGAATGGGCAGGAGACCTTGGAACTCAATGCTCTAACATTTTTTTGTTGGTTTACAATATCATGATCATTAGAATAGCAATAAAAAATTTTCTTGGTTTGGTTTTCCTTATATTAAATTATAAAATAATGCAACATTGACATTGATCAAGCATTCAATAAAACATTATAGAATGAAAATTACAAGTATCACTTCTAAATACTGATAGATATTTGTTTAGTGCTTGCTAATTGATATAATACTGATTGCATGCCAAGTATTTTCTAAGTAATGCTCACATGCATAAAATACTTCATAGAAGAGGAAACTGGAAATGACATGTATTTGAGTGTCTGAGCCAGAATCCAAACTAAGGAGATCTGGCACCAAAGTCCAGCCCTTAACCGCTGCTCCGTATAGATTCTATATGCCCTCACCCTTTTCATAATAGCTTCCAACAAGGGATCTATGTTTTTCTTGGTCCCATCCTATGCATTGAAATTCATATATATATATATATATATATATATCTTTTAAAAACATAAATGGGTAAAATATTTAAAATTTGTTTTCATTAATAAAACATCTTGAATATATTACCACATATGTGTTTGAGGCATTATGTGTTTGTGTGTCTTGTGCATCTTTTTAATACTCCATAATTCAAATGTATCATTGAGCAGTTTAAAATTAGTGAACATTCTAGGCATTTTCTTTTTTTTTGCTGTTATATATGAAGCTGCATTGAATATTCTTGTGCTTGTATCTTTGTACATAGGTGGAACTTGGAGAGAAATTTCCTAGCAGTGAACTTTTTGGGTAAAATGTTGTATATAGATATAGATATAGATATAGATATAGATATAGATAAAGATAGATAGATAGATATAGATAGATATAGATAGATTTAACAGTGTTTTCAATGCTTACTTCTAACCCCTAAAGTGCTGTCTCTGATCACATACAATATATGTGATACCATAAGAATCTATTGTTCAACATTTAGTTAAGATTCCATAGTATATTTTACTCAATTAGATCTGTGTCAAATTTACAAGTGAGAGCCAAGGACATCAATTTCTTTTCTTTGTTTAATGCACGTATGCACTTATTTTGAATATGTCAGGATCCTACCTATACTTAATGTTTTCTTAATGTACTTAACTTGGGACCACTTCACAGCTATAGAATCTTTGTGAGTTTATTTTAAGAATTCTGGAAGTCACCATTGACTTTCTTTTGTCTAAAACTTTTTCTATCCCTGAACTTTATAAAGGGGTAAGTTTTTTTGACATATGCTTGTGGCTGCCATTTAAGATTGATTTTGCTTTGTAGAACAAGTGTTTTATAGGAAAGATCAATGACAATAAACAGTGAATGGTTCTTCATCATCTTCCCTTTGGATTTTAAATTCTGCTACCCTTTTTTTCTTTTCCCATTCCTTCTCTGACTATATTCTGCCCTCTCAGCAAGAGATCTTACAAAGTAAAAAGATTTTAAAAGGTGAGATTTGGGTATTAATGTATCATTACTGCTAGATTCTGGTGGCTTCTGACCTGCAGAAGTTGTTGGGAGGTAGAGCAACTAAAACTTGTTACTCTTTCCTCAGGCAGCCTATTGCATTATTAATGTGTGTCACCTAAAATTGTCTCACTTATATAAAACTATTTGGAAATGAATTTTAAGTCTCTGCTCTAGCTAGCATCATGCTTCAAGTTTCTAACATTCAATAATTACTTTGAAGTCACTAAGAATGATGAAGAAGGAAAATTAATAGGGTTTTTGTATTATGGGAAAGAATAAGCTATGCCAAGAAACAAGCAAATGACAAATTGCACATATAGTGCAGAGCTTTTTTGGCCTTTATTAAATTATTATTTTTATGATAGTTATAAATAGGATAAAGACCAAACAACTTTCATAAGGAAAAAGAAAAGTAGAATCACTCCCAACACACATATTTCTGTTTCCAGAATCCTTTCATCAGTTTCAGCATTAATTTTGGTATTTCCTTCAATGTTTGTAAATAATAGGCTTAATTTGTCATTTTGTGGTATTTCAGTAATAAGTTGTGCTTATTTGTTGTTTAAAGATTTATTTTATTTATTTGAAAGGCAGAGTGACAGAGAGGGAGACATACACACACACACAGAGAAAGAGAGAGAGAATCTTCCATTCACTGGTTCACTTCCCAAATGACTGCAATAACAGAGACTGGGTTAGGCCAAAGCCAAGAGTCATGAGCTTTATCCAGGCCTTTCATGCAGGTGCAGTGGCCCAAGTATTGGTGCCATCTTCTGCTGTTCTCCCTAGACCCATTATCAGGGAGCTGGATCAGAAGTAGAACAGCTGGGACATTAAACAACTCTCATATCGAATGCCAGCATTGCAGGAGACAGCTTAATCTGCTATACCACAACACTGGCCCCAAGCTGTGCTTATTGACAATTTTGACAATTTTTTTCACTATTACCTCTGGGTGACTCCCTTTTTATACTCCTATCCCTAATTTAATTTCATTCAATTTTGTATAGGGGGGTTACTTTGTGTTTATATTGGTATAATTATGCAAATATAATTTATGGTATACCAATGTGACAACTATGCTAATTTCTTCTTTTCTATACAATGTTTTTTCCTTACTATTTTATTGCCGTTTGACAGGTTTTCTATATGTTTCATAGGTCCTGATCACTAATTCAACCCCAGCCTGCTTGGCCTGTGTCTTCATTTCTGTATACATTTAGATGTACCAGCTGTTCTGCCAGGTTGATCTTACTGAAGAAGTCACTTCAGACACCTTCGGACATACTCCAGTGGGACTGGTTGGCTCTGAGCGTGACTCCTCCTCATTACGGACCCTTGCCTCCCCTGTGTTGGCTTTTCTATTCCCTTTCTTGTTTCCACATTCTTGGTTTGTCCTTTCATTTTGGTGGAGAACATCTTCTAGTAACTTCCTAAAGCAGAATGCTTGGGAAGTAATTTTTTTATTGTAGTATTTTCTTTTTGTTATTTCTTATTCATTTTTAAAATAATTTATTAATGCATTAGATTCCCAAGGTCACAGCAAATGCATGATAACTACTACAAGACCGTTCTCATATTAATGTGATATTACAACAAAGAGAACAGATTCCATGTGGTTCATAGATACAGTCCTACAATTATAATGACCTTGTTTCCTCTCTCTTCTTTCCTCCCTCCCCTCTTTTTCCTTCCTTCCTTCTTTCCTTCCTTCCGTCCTTCCTTCCTTCCTTCCTTCCTTCCATCTTCTCTTCTCTTTCTTCTTACAATTTTAATTTTTGAGGTACTAGTTTTAATTTATGTTATACTCAACTAAATGGAGAGTAATAAAAAGTAAGATGTGAAAAGACCAACACTGCTTTCCTGAAGCGTGTTTATTTTGTCTTCACCCCCGGATGATTGTTTGGAACCGTGCTCTTAGCACCTTCTTTCTTCTGAGGTTGATGCTGAGAAGTCTCATGACCATCCTTTGCCTTTTCATCACTGACCTCGTTGAAGTTCTCTGTGATTCCCACAGGTTACTCATCAGGGATAATATAGTGTTATCAGTTAACATAATATCATAATTATATGTAAAATTCATTATCAGTAAGTTCATACATGTATATTTAATTTTAAAAGGGCCTCAGTTTCTTAGAATACAACTTTTTTGGTAACTTTAATTTTTTAATTTAAGGAATACAAAATTCATGCAAGTAATATATACAAATTTGGAAACATGGTGATTCTTCCCCCCACTTCCCTCCCACACATACTCCCTTCTTTCTTCCTCCTCCCTCTCCTTTTCCCATTCTTCTTTTTTACAAAGATCTATTTTCAGTTAATTGTATATTCATAAGGTTAACCTTACACTAAGTAGAGGGTTTATTGAATAGTATGAAGACAAAAGAAAAAAAGAACAAAAACAAACAAACAAATAAAACATTGTTCCTCAACAATCAAGACAAGGGCTGTTCAAATTCATCACCTCTCAGGTTGTCAGTGTTACAGTGTTACTACTCCATGATTTACATATCTGCCATTGGGCAGGAATTGTGGTACAAGAGTTTGAACCTCTGCTGCCATACTGAGTCCTTTTCCACTGTTAGAGGTTTTCAGCATTCGTTGACTCCTGGTCCTACATCATCACATCTTCTCTAACTGTTTCCCTCTCAAGAGACCTTTGTAATTATATTGAGCTCATCTGTATAACATCTGTATATTCTTATTTTACGATATTTAAGTTCGTCATAAATGCAAAGTTCCTTTTCCATGTGAGGTAAAACATACACTTTTTTTGATAAAAAAGTAAGAGAAAACATACACAGTTTTTAAAAAACATTTATTTGCATTGTTATTAAATGATTAGTACCCTTTATATATTTTAGATATAAATCTTTCTTCAAATATATAATTGGCAACTATTATAGACTAGTCTTACTTTCCATTTAATTTTATTTTGTCATAATTAATTTTTGATATATTAGAGAAAAAGAGAAATACCATCCATTGTTTTTTTTCCCAACTGCCTGCTATGGGTGTATCAGCCAGGAATGAAGCTGGGACTTCAGAATTTGATCCAGGACTCCCATAACCGTTGCTTCTCAGGGTCTGTGTTAACAGGAATCTACAGTTGGGAGCCACAGCCATGAAATAAAGACCCATAGAGTGACATTCACTTTATGTAGCACTCTGAATAGAATCATCCCTTGAGGCATTCTGGTCTGGCTGAAAAGCCCATGAGAGCATCTCAGGCATGGAAACCCAAGACACTGTGGCAAAAAGTGTCCTCCATGAAGGACCTCTGTCGGTGAGAATCCAGTGGAAAAAAGTAGTCATCAAGGAAGGATGTACTTTTCTCTGAAGGGAAGAGAGAACTTCCACTTTGCTTATGGCCTTGTTTAAATACTGATGGAGTTTGTGGACTCAAAAGTCTTCCATAACCTTGGCAGCTCATGTCAAGAGCCTTGGGTGATCATTAACACATCATTATCTGTCAAATGCTATCATGTACCCTATGGGGTTCACTCTTGATGTTGTACATTCCATGGGCTTGTAGAAACATATATTGACATGTATCTAATATTATACCTTCTCATATAGAGTGTTTTTGCTGTGCTAAAAATTCTCAGGGGCCATAGGAGGACTGAGAAATAATTTGGCCTGGCCCTTCCAAGGTACCCACAGATGGTATACAAAATTCAGTAAACTTAATTCAGGTTATTTTTAAGTTGATAGTTTTGGCTATCCCACGAATGATGTTATAAATATCCAAGTGGTCCTTGGCAGAAAGAAGATCCCTTCACCTGAAGTAACTATCAATTTCCAGTTTTTTCTTTTCCATAATGTCATATAGTTGGAATCCTATATGTGTAGTCTTTTTATATTGACTTCTTTCACGTATATATACATTTGTGTTTTCTACATGTAAAAATGTTTTTGTGGCTTGGTAGTTTATTTATTTTTAAGATTTTATTTATTTATTTCAGATGTAGATTTATATACAGAGAGGGAGAGACACAGAGAAAGGTCTTCCATCCACTGGTTTGTACCCTAAATGGCTACAATGGCCTGAGATGGGCCATATGCTGATTTCATTTCCCTTGGATAAATTACCAAGAGTGTGGTGGCTGGATCATATGGTAAGTCTATATTCATATATTGTAATAAATGTACCACTCTGGTGGGGGATATCAAGTATGGGGGTGCCTATGCATACTGAGCATATGGAAATGTAAGCAGTCTCTCTACCTCTATCCGAATTTTTCTTGGAGTGTAAAACTGCATTAAGCCATAAAGTCTATTTTTAAAATAACAAAGCTGGGATGTGTTCAATAAAAAAAATCACCAGTGAGATTTTTTATGAAAGCATTTTTGTGATGCTTGACTCAGCATCTAATTACTCTTGTTGTAAGCCTCATTCTTCCTGTTCCAAAGTTCCACAATTGATGGGTACCCTGGTTAATTCTTATCATCCCCAGTGGCTGATTTCCTTGGTTGGGTGCCTGCCCTGCCCATCCAGGAGGTTGAAAAGGCATGGCACACCATGCCTCCTGGGAAGGACCCCGCAGCTGACTGCTGGCAGTTGGGGGAGTCCCAGGCTCATTTCCCCCAACCCCTGCCTTCTGCCAATTAGGTAAACTGCTCCCAGGTGTGGCCCAGGCCCACCTGAAAAGCTACCCGACTATGTGACCTTCAAGCTGATTGGATAGGCGTATTGGCACCAGTGTCGGTTCTGTCCTAAAGTTAGTGTTGCCCTGAATTAGTTATAACCCTTCTGCCTGCCCTTTAAAAGTGTACCTGGTTATTAATAAAGATGGACATGTTCACTGAAGCCTGTCCCGGTGCTTCTTGTGGAAGAACACCATCGTCCCGCTCTTCCCGATGGTTTGGGTCTTGCAGGACGAGTCCGCACCTTGGTCCTAGATCTCAGTTACTTTGTCCCTCCAGCACATGTCAGATCGCCTCGTTCATCTACTGCCCACACGTCCAGGTACATTTTGCTGCTTGCTGCTGGCCCACCCTCACCTCATTTGTAGAGGCACTCTGAATGTTGGACTCTATTTTGTCTTGTGTGAGCTCCAATTTCATTCTCCTTGATTGTTTCCCAACCCCCATAATTTGACTCAAATAAATACTCCAGCTTATGCTCACATACTTATATTCTTGAGCCAGTACCCAAATCTATTACCATCTCCAGGCTGAGTCCAAGCCATTATCTCCTGATTACCAGTTAGAAACATTGTCTAATCTTCCTCTTGCCCAGAAGTCTTTGCATGCCCAATTAAAAAAGGTATCTTATTTCAATTTGTGCATGAGTTCTATGAGAAGATACTCAAAGTTTTCTGTTGTGCATGGCCTTGTGTTAGATGCTTTAGGAAAGTAGATTTGACAGCACTGGTTCCTTTTCTTTAGGAAGTTTTTTTGATATATAAAGGAGATATAGGCACACATATTTTATAATAGACTTCTACATCATTTGAAAGGAAAGTAATTTGTTATAGTTATAGTCCAAGGACTTCAGTGGGACCCAGTGGAGATGATGGATGATAATATAGTATCTTCCTATTTCAAAGAATGTATTAAATATATCTATAAATATTTTTATGAGGACAGTGATTCATGGTTCAGTAATGAAACAGAACTTTGCAATGGGTTCTTAAATATGCCAAGCTTCTGATCATTATCTAGCATTTCTCGTATTATTTCTTATGTTTTTAGAGTTCATCTCAGTAGGAGGTCTCAGAATTTAAATATATTTGATTAAAGAAAAATTTAATGTGTTACATGATTATTAAAAGAAAATGACAAATCCAATTACACATTTTGCAGAGCTAGAGGAAATGGGCATGCTTGATTTATCAATACTATTTCAGAAATTAGTGACTGTTTCTGTTTATATTTGGCAAGGTCATTTTCAGTCATTTAGTACATAATAGTCACAGTATTACTGTATTAGAAATGGATAAATAACCTTTAATCCTCATTATATAAATACAATCCTCCCGTGAAAAGGAAAATTATATAAATACAGTCCTCCTGTGAAAAAGGAAAGATGTAGCTAATGTTACAGACAAAACAGGAGGACAAATATGGCTAGATCTTACTATTCTTTAGCAAGTGTCACTGCCTGCTACAGCAGGACCATAGGGAATGGATTGTTTTGTCTCTTTAGACTTATAAACTAGAATAAAGTTCTAAGCCAGAGCAAAAGAGCCAAATGAATTATATATGGAGTGGTCATGAGTTTCATGAACAAAGAGGATATATATGAAAACTTTTGTTATTGTGGCATGAAGGGGTCACAAAATTCCCACTACAAAAAACTAAGAAAAAAATCAGTTCTTTATTTCATTGATCTTTTGTATTTTATTTTTGCCTTCAGTTTTGTTCATTTCTTCCTTAATTTTAATTATTTCTTTCCTCTCACTAATTTGGGGTTTGATTTGCTGTTGTTTTTCTAGGTCCTTGAGATGCATTGACAGCATATTTATTTAGTGATTTTCCAGTTTCTTGATGTAGGCACTAATTGCTCTAATTTTATTAATTTGGACCTTCTTTGTACTTTTTTTGGTTAGTTGTGCCAATGGTGTGTCACTTTGTTTATTTTTTTTTTAAAAAAAACAGCCCTTCATTTTGCTGATCTTTTGTATTTTTTTGTTTCAATTTTGCTTATTTCCTCTCTAATTTTAATATTTCCTTTCTCCTACTAGTTTTGGATTTGGTTTGCTGTTGTTTTTCTAGGCCCTTGAGATGCATTGATAGCTCATTTATTTGGTGCCTTTCCAATTCTTGACGTAGGCACCAAAGAACATCTTTTGCATATATTTTCTGCCAGTATGTGGCTTCTCCTTTTTGCATGGTTGAATTCCCTCCCAAGATCTCCCACTCTCAAATCCCTTTGATCTAATTCTGCCTCTTCCTCCCTAACCAACTTATTAAATTTACCCTTACCTTCTTGCCTTTCTGTTCTCACACAAACTCCAGCCAGAAACTTCTTGCTGGATCACTCTGACACATGCCACACTGGACTTGATTCCCAACCCAGAGACTGGTAAGCAGTTGGCCTCTGTCTCTCCAAGGCACCTATGGCAGATTCTGGCTGTTGCCCCCTTGTCCCAGGGGGTCTAGGGTAGACTTCAGCCATTCCTCCTCCTTTTCTTCCCTCAGAAGGAACAAATGGATAGCTTCAGAATTTTTAATTTGGGGGAATGCATCCCACATGAACTGGACATGGGATGCCTGGCCTGAATGGGGGATCCTCTCTTTTCTACTGCAAGAAGACCTTCTCTACTGTGAGTAGGTTCCCGTCCTAACTTTTCTCAGGGGTAGGTCTCCAAGCTGAGTCTCCAACTTTGGCTTTTTTCTTCTGCCTTTCCATGGTTTCCAATTTATCAAATTCTCCCTGACTTAATCCTTGACATGCCTCTTAAAAAATCTCCCAGCTTTGGGACTCAAAAGGGAAATGCACAACAACAATTTAGAAAGTGCTTTTATTGCAGAGTAATCTGGCCACTATATAAATTAAACAATAGGTCTCTCTGGCCTGAATTTGTTATCTCCAATTTCCAAATCCTTCATGACCTTGACAATTTTCTACGGAGAAATGGCAAAGGGTCATAATCTCCTTTGCCATAGTGAGTGCCTTTCAGGTTTGTCTCTGAATAAACCTGTTCTAGCTGTTGACTTCATGATCTGCCTCCTCTTTGTCTTGTTCCTCTACTCTAACAGTTGGTGTCAGAAACCTGGGAGGGAATCTTAGAGATTGGTTCTCTTACCCACTTTAGTCTTTCCTTCTCCTTAGTGGTGGCTTCTCTCTTTGCACCTCTTATTCCACCTTCCAGGTTCTCCTAATGGAACAAGATCTTCCTAATCCAATTGCACAACCAACCCCTGTCACTGACCTTCTACCCAATCTCTACTTTGCTGATGAGCATCCACCATATTGACTCCCTGGCCTCAGAACATCAGCCCACCAATCCTCCTGTTGCCATAATGGTAACTTCCTCATCCGATCTTCTCCCTTCTCTTCACACTCATTCTTGAACCTTATAACCCCAAGCAGTCCTTCCTCTTGAGAGAAGGGACTGAGTGGAATGTCTTCTAAGAGTTCCTGTCCCTTTCTCTCTGTCAGATCTTAGAAAATTGAAGAACATCTAGGCTTGTTCTCTGAAAACCCCTCTAAGTACCACAAGAAATTCTGCTGACACATGCCTATGATTTAACTTGGCGGGACTTACACCCTGAGCAGTGGGAACATATCTGGTTGGCTGTCCATAAAGTCCATTGTCAGGCTCCAGACAAATCCTGAGGCCACTATGCTGTCTCTAGGGCCATCCCTGTCCCAGATTGGATTTACCAAACTGGAGATCAAGGTATACAAACCTGATATCACATGATCTTCTGCTGTCTAGTGGCTAATCATCCAAGACAAGCTCCAAGAGATTACTCAGGACACAAGTGAAAACCAGTCTCTTCATGACCTGCCTCACCAACACATTGTCAACTACACCAATATAGATCTCAGTTCTCAGGAAGGACAAAGATTCCTATATCTCCAGTTTAGATTACAGTCAGCACCTCATATCAGACTCAAACTTCAATAACTGGGAGATGGATCTGAAACCCCCCAGAGAGATCTCACTAATGTAGCCTTCTATGTCTTTAACAATGGATACAAGGAGTTAAAAGCCCTAAAAGAAAAACACACTAAAATAAAATATCAAATAATGGCTTCCTTAGCCCACCAGGCTCTAGGAAAAGCTAGCCAGAAACCAAATCCAAACACTCCGGGCTCCTGCTTTCACTGTGGCAACACAGGAACTAGACAAAGGCTTGCCCCAATCTGAGGCATTCTACAAAGCCATGACCTAGTTATAGGCAATAGGGACATTGGAAGATGAACTGCCCTCAGAGAGGACACATATCCCATCTGGGATAGGCATCACCATAGCCAACACCAACCCAGGATGAATCCTCCCTCCTACACCTTACAAAATGAGGAGGCCTTGGTTAGATAGTCATTGCCAAAAGTGAGTCCATGGACCCAAGGGTAGAGTGTCTGGCAAGCAAATTTCCTTGGTGAATATTGGAGCCAGTCTATCTATTTCAAATGGATATTCTGGCCCTCTCCTTCCCTCCTCTGTCTCTGTTGTTGGAATGAAGGGCCTTATTGAAACACCTAAAAAAAAAAAAAAAAAAAAAAAAAAAAAAAAAAAAAACCCTTATCTTGTACTTTTGGAAATGTCACTCTTTTACATTCCTTTCTTGTTTCCCTAACTGCCCCACCTACACTCCATCTCCCCCCTTTCTGGTAGGAATCTCTTTCATCAATTAGGAGCCTCCATTTTCATTACAGTGGGAAACCAAAAGTTATATACTTGTTCTCCAACTCCAGGACCTTCCTCACCCCAGCTCTACCC
Organism: Sylvilagus floridanus; assembly: GCA_949820135.1. NCBI lineage: Eukaryota > Metazoa > Chordata > Mammalia > Lagomorpha > Leporidae > Sylvilagus > Sylvilagus floridanus. The sequence goes on along the minus strand of OX463236.1, from coordinate 25,866,356 downwards.
TAACTCCTTCCTCTCCCTCCATTTACACTCTGATCAATCCATTGTATGGGACACCTCCCACCGTGTGGTTGCTACCCATCATACTTCCATCCACTAAAAGATACTCCTTTTCACTAACCTCTACCCCAGCACCCTACTCCAGTATTTAGACAATCTCCTTCTCTGCAGCACCTCCCAACAGACATGACTTCAACACATGGTGGCTCTTCTCAATTTTCTACCAGAAAGGAACTATTGAGTATCAAAAAAGAAGACCAACTTATCTCTCCTACAGCCACATACCTTGGACTCCTCCTTTTATCAAACACCCGTGAGATTCTTCCCATGCAGAAACAGGTGATATATCCCCTTCCTTTCCTATTCACAAAGTGAGATCATCTGAAAGAGATGATCCTAGGCATAGTGGGATATTTCTGTATTTGGATCCTAACATTTTACTCCATTGCCAAACCCCTTTTTGAGACCATCAAGGGAAATCTTGCCAAATATTTAAAAGATGCTCCTTCCTTAAAATCCCTATTCCAGTCCATAAAGCAGGCCCTCCTTCAGGACCCCAGTTTAGGTCTGCCAAACCAGCACAAACTTTTCTATCTCTAAATCCACAGCTCCAAAAGACAGCCACTCTGTCTCTTAGCCCATATGGTGGAAGACTCAATCATTCCAGTGGCATAAGGTATACCAGGGATGGCCCTTGTGCCTAAGCATGCTGGCCACCATAGCCCTCCTTACACTTGGGGCTCAAAAATTCATCCTCTACCAACCAGTACATGTTTGGTCTTCCCATGGCCTGGAAGACCTCCTAAATCTCTAGCACTCCAATCTTATTATCCTGCTCTCAACTCACCCACTCAACCCTTCTCCAGCCTACTGTCACTTTCCACCATTTCTCCTCACTCAGACCCAACACCCTTCTTCCCACTCACTCCCTTGATTCTTCTAAACAGCATTTCTGCCCTGAAATTCTTGACCTCTCCCTGACTATGTCCCCTTATCTCACCAACTCACACATTCACCAAGCTCTGGACTGGCTTATTGATGGCAGTGCCTCTAAAACACTCCCCTTTTCTGCCAGATATGTAATAATAGAGGGATACAGTGATAACTTTGCCATGGCTCCCTCACCCAGAAAATTATCGATGTCCAATCTTTGCCTCAAGGCACAACTTCCCAATAAGCTAAACTGATTGTTCTAACCCTAGCATTAACCTTGTCAAAGGAAAAATAGCCAATATTTATATTGACTCAAAATATGCCTGTTATAACATCATTCACTCCAATGCCCATATCTGGCAAGAATGAGGCTTCTTGGTGACCACTGGAAGAACCCCCATAATAAATGAAAAACTAGTCAAAACTGCCATTGATGCTGCCCAATTGCCCACCAAGCTGCAAAGGATACCAAAAAAGGTAAACATTGCTTATCAGAAGCACATAACCAGGTAACCCCTGTAGCTAAGAATGCAGCTCCTGGAAAGCCAGTCCTCTTCAGAATTATCCCAGTACCAATATCAAGGTGTTATAAGACAAGACTCCTGATGGTTCATGAACAATAAATTCAAAATTCCCTCCTCTAGCCAATCTGCCCTCCTATACAACCTTCATTCTCTATACCAATCCAACCCTAATTCTCTCCTTCAATCTCAAGTATACTTTACCATGACTGTATGAAAGACTTTACACAAAATATCCTAGAGAGGCACTATTTATCAGACTGTTAATCCTGGCTCTAATATCCAACCATCCCCATTTCTGACCCATCAAGCCTGAAGAACCCTTCCAGGAGAACACTGGCAGTTGAGTTTATTCATATCCTGCTGGTCATGGTCCACACCTTTTCCGGCTGGGTAGAGGCCTTTACAACTTTCAACAAAAGAGCCTCCATCATCTCCACCATACTGCTATGGGATATTATCACCTGCTTGATGCTTCCCCATCCAGTCTGACAATGGGCCTGAAATCTGTATCCCGGATCACCCAGTCAGTTTCAGCCACACTCACATTTCGTGGCACTTTCATGTCCTTTATCACCCTACATCTTCAGGAAAGGAAGAACACATAAATGAAATCTTAAGCTCTTATCAAGCTTCCCTCCCAAGTCCAGTTGGACTGGGTAGATTTTCTTCCTTTGGCAATACTAAAAAATAGATCCTTCCTCCCCAAAAAGCTAATGCTCACCCCATTTGAAATTCTCTATAGAAGGCCCCTCCTTGATCCAGGCCTTATCCCTCTCCAATGCTTTAAGGCTATTCCATTCCTTCTCAAGTTCCCTCTTCATAATGAGCCCTGCGCTCACCTATGAACGTAAGCTGACACATATTTATCCAAACCTCGCCATTTACCCATCAGTTAGACTCCATCTTTCAGCCTGGTGACTGGGTCTATCTGAAAAAAAAATGAAGCTGCCTTGAAGTCAAAATTGACTGGATGCTATCAGATGCTATCAGAGGTGACGACCCTCACCTCTGCCAACCTCAAGGGATGTCTTTCCTGGGTACACTTTATTTCACTAAAATTAGTAACTTACCAATATATAAATCTACTCCAGGTCCCACAACTCTTAGGTTGACATGGCTCGCAGCACTACTGGAAGAACCTCCTTCTCATTCCCCTGACAATTCCTGAGTTCTAGAGATTCCACCAAATAATTCTACAAGAAAGATAGTGGTATTCAACTCCATCAGTCTACCTCTTCAAACTCATCTCAAACCTATAGCTCCGGGGTGGTCTCTGTGACTTCTTTCCTACTCAGATATCCTTTTTTGTCCTCTGTTTATGTCTCTTACTATAATGCATTGTCAACCCTTGTTACTATCTTTAGCTGTAAGGTTTACAGAAATCATTCCCACTAGTTAGAATCTTGGTGAAAAAATCCTTCTGGTTGTCTTCTTCCTCTTCTGGATATTTTCTTGGTATCTGCTGCTACTAGTCTGGCTTCCCCTCTCCATGACATAATATCTTTCAAATTCCAATATATACCACTCATTAACACCTCCTCTCACCTGTTCCTTGAATCCAATCCTAATTTCTCCTCATGCTTGATATGTGCCTGATCTTCCTCACACAGCTGGTTAGCCTTTCTGGCACCTCTGGGCTCTTGGACCATAGCTGAAGGCCTTTTATTCAAAGCACAAAGTAAAGTAAGACAAGCATACTATCTGGCATTAAAAATCTTAGATTCCTTCAAAAATCCGATTAAAACTCTAAAAGTAAACCCAAAGCTACTGTCCATGCAAGGAGTCTTCACCACTGGAACTCTTTCTGCCCAGGCCCCACTCTTTATAACCAGACCACCATTTCAGGTTCCAGACAGGTTTCTGTGGGAATGAATGGTGGGTATTTCCAGGACAATTACTCAAGAAAGTATCAATGTTATCCTACTTCTACAATTAATCTACTAAAAGGAACAAGTTATATATCATCCCTCACCAGCAGGAAGTAGCCAGAAAGAAAACAGGATCCCATCTCCCTATCCATCCTTAGAGCCAGGAATGTTGGATCATGATCATGAGTATCATGAGTACAGCCAAAATTGTAGCCACACCACCACCATCTTAGGACACTCCCTATAAGGGAAGCATGAGTGAGCAAGTAACACAACCCCACCCAAAGCCCTCAAGCCTGGTCAAACCAGCTTCACCCCACCTAGCCTAGCATCCACTCACTCAGAACCAGCTGATAAGAGGAAATAACGTTGACTATATAAAGACAGTTTGCACAAGAATGGCATTCTCTACCCTTGCCAGTAATGAAGCTCTCTTAGGTTTGTCTTCTAATAAACTTGCTCTGGCTGTTGAGTTTGTGATCTGCCTCTTCTTTGTCCTGTTCCTATAATCTAACATAATTGAGACATCGGGATCAGGTTTCATTTTGCCCTGTTTGAATCTCTTTTCTTATTTGCTTACTTAACCCAAGTCAAAGCCATTAGCCTTTTTCCCTGCAAATGGTAGAAAGCGTTTAACTTACAAATTATAACAAACATGGACATCCTTCTAACATCTAGTTAGAGGGAAAAAAATTTTAAATGGAGTTACAGAGTGGGGGAGGGAGGGAGGGAAGAGGGAGGGAGAGAAGTAGAAAGAAAGAAGAGAGAGAGAGAGGGAGAGAGAGATAGAGAGAGACACAGAGGATCTTCCATCCAGGGGTTTACTCTCTAAATGATTGTAACAGCTGGGGCTGTGGCAGGGACAGGCTGAAGCCAGGAGCCTGGAACTCCACTGGATCTCCTTTGTGGGGACAGGGGACCTAGTACTAGGGCCATCTTTTACTGCTTTCTCAGGTACATTAGCATGGAGCTGGATTGATAGTGGAGCAGCTTGGACTCAAACTGGTGCTCATATGGAATGCCAGGAATGCAGGTGGAGACTTACTGTATTTTGCCACCATTCTGGCCCCAATTTACCTCAATCTTCAGCCCTCTCCTTGTATGGAGGTTTTAGGATGTAGCTGAACATCCCAGCTTTCTAAATCTTGTCCTGTCTTTCTTGTGTCCAGCCTCCATCCTGAAGCTACCTAAGGGCTGCCAATCATCAAATTATTAGGCCACAAAAAGACATTTATCAGGTTGGAGATTATAAGGATGTTAGGATGTATGGCAGGAAATGGGGGAAATGAGAAAGCATATATTTTATAATGTCACACTCTCTATGCTGAATTTCAATGGATTTATTCAGGCTTATCTCTTAACTCACTCCTCTTCAGCTAATCTATCTTTCATTGCTGAATGTTGAATTTTATTTATTAAAAGAGCTTTCATATAGAGTCTTGCTATATATTCATCTTTCAATATCTTATTTCTGAGAATTTATAAAAAAAAGATTTATTCTACACTCTCTGCTTGGTCAATATAGCATAACTGTTTGCTCTTCTCATTCTATGGCATGTTGTGTCTCCAGATTCTCAGGTACAGACTTTTTTCCTCTGACTTTCTACTGTGGTATTGTGCTCATAACCTGATTTGTGAGAGTTTTTGATGTCTGATTTATCTCTTTCTGGAGATTTTGTGTTTCTTCCTTTGAGCACTTAGAAGCATCAGAGTCCACCTCATATCCAAATTGATGACCCAAAACTCTTCATACACCAGATCCATGAGGATTCAGGTTAAAAATGCCATAAAATAATTTTTTTTCATCCAACCGGCATTCAAGCTGAATTTTCATTATTTCCCGAGATTAGACCAGATTGAGCGTGTTCAGGGTGGTATGGCCATAGACTCATTATTTCCTAGAGAAAACGTTTTCTTAATTCAGTGCAATGTTTGAGAGAGGAGTCTTTCTTTCTTCTTCCTATTCCTTCCTTCCTCCCTCCCTCCCTCCCACCCTCCCTCCCTCCCTTCTTTCTTTCTCTCTCTTTCTTTCTTTCTTTCTTTCTTTCTTTCTTTCTTTCTTTCTTTCTTTCTTTCTTTCTTTCTTTCTTTCACCAATCCTTCACTCTTTTCAAAGGCCTAGCAATGCAGTTGTGGCATATTTATTTCCTTTTTTTTTCATTTTCAATTATCTGTATATACAGAAGATCAATTTAGTATATATTAAGTAAAGATTTCAACAGTTTGCACCCACACAGAAACACAAAGCGCAAAAATACTGTTTCAGTACTAGTTATAGTATTACTTCACATTGAACAACACATTAAGGATAGAGATCCCACATGAGGAGTAAGTGCACAGTGACTCCTGTTGTTGACTTAACAAATTGACACTCTTGTTTATGGCATCAGTAACCTCCTTAGGCTCTTATCATGAGCTGCCAACGCTATGGAAGCCTTTTGAGTTCGCTGACTTCAATCTTATTTCGACAAGGTCATAGTCAAAGTGGAAGTTCACTCCTCCCTTCAGAGAATGGTACCTCTTTCTTTGATGGCCCGTTCTTTCTACTGGGATCTCACACACAGAGATCTTTCATTTAGGTGTTTTTTTGTTTGTTTGCCAGAGTGTCTTGGATTTCCATGCCTAAAATACTCTCATGGGCTCTTCAGCCAGATCCGAATGCCTTAAGGGCTGATTCTGAGGCCAGAGTGCTGTTTAGGACATCTGCCATTCTATGAGTCTGCTGTGCACCCCGTTTCCCATGTTGGATCGTTCTCTCCCTTTTTTTAATCTATCAGTTAGTATTAGCAGACACTAGTCTTGTTTATGTGATCCCTTTGACTCTTAGCCCTATCAGTGTGATCAGTTGTGAACTGAAGATGATCACTTGGACTAGTGAGATGGCATTGGTACATGCCACCTTGATGTGATTGTATTGGAATCCCCTGGCACATTTCCTGAATGGTCATGAAAAGCCAAGTTCAGTCTTATAAATATCAAATGTCCTCGTGATGAAAGTCAGCTTTAGCATTTCATTTAACCATTTGAATTCCTAGTTGAACTAAGGTTTTGGAGTCTACATTTTTAATCATTAAGTGCTAGGTCATTGATGGAATTAGGAATGTATTTAAAAATATTTTACCAAGCACTATAACTTCTAGCAACAAAGGTGGTTGATATGTATAGTCTGTCACAGTGCTAGACAGGGAAATTTCAGATCGGGCAATAAAATGATAAGAATCTATTTAACACTATCATTTACAGCCTTTAGCAGCTCTTTCTCACTGATAAAATAAGCACTGTCAGATCACTCCCTGTGTCTGCTAAGTCCTCCAAGAATAAGACACTGGGGCAAAAATAGAAGCACCAGAGATTTATGGGGAAAAACGCCTGGGACAAGGGAGTAAGAGTACCTAGAGAGAGTCTATAGATACAATACACATCTGACGCTTGTGAAAAGAGGGTGGGAAGGAAGGTTTTGTAATAAGCAGCTAAGACTGCATGGTAGCTCCTTGAAAGTCTCAGACAGTCAAGAGGATCTCCAGAGAAATGATTTCTCCATTAGCTGAGTCCTGCATTTGGCAGAAATGGTCATGTTTTTTAATCACTGGCCGGGGCATCCTGAGGAGAGCATGGCTTCATACCTCATGCTGTGGCAGACCGTCAACATACAGCAAGGAGTTGGATGCTGATAGCTCACTACCCTCCTCACAGCTGGCTGCCTTGAAGAGAGATGAGTACTGCAACTTACATGCTGCAGTAACCTTATGCTGTCCCAGGGAACTTGTACCACTGTTTCTCCATGGCATTTACTTGGGGATATTATAAGTAGTTTCTACTGAAAATATCTCCTATTTGAGAATCACTGAATGATATTCTCTTTTTTCTGGGTAGCTTTATTTCTAAATTTGCACTGTATTAGATCACACTTAGCCACTTCAATCTGCAAAACCATTCTTACTGACACACAAGTCACTCTGGATTTAACCTATTTCTGTTAGAAAAAGAATGAGTACTGCATCCTAGTTTTCAAATAGCATGGTAAATGCTGAGAATGCTGGTGGATGTTTCTATCTCTCTCTGGCTTTTCTCATTTCCCCCTTTTCCATTGTGAACTACAGAAATATTTATTCTTGGCATTGATTATTCTTTCTACTCCAGCTGCTCTCATTCCCAGGTCTGTCTGATCTCTTTCCTATGAAAGGATTTTTAAATAGAGTTTTTGCTCTTCTTATGGAATTCAAACAGAGGCCCAAATAGCCAAGGGTACTCAGACAACTATCTTCACTATCATCTTAGTTAATGTAAGAAGGGAAAGGTTGGTCTTGATTACAGACTTTTCCTCCCTACCTATCTGGGGTCAGAGAAGGACTTGAGATAGCAACCACTGAGAGCCAAGCTGACATCTCCTGATTAGCCAGGGCAATTTCATAATGGCAGCTTCCTACGGCTGGACAGCTTTTAACTCATCAATGTTAATTTTATCTAAGACAGACTAGAAAGTGGTAATTCTTGCTTTTTGGAGAATTGGTACTCATAGATCTTAGATCCAAGTCTGAAGTTGAATTTGCTTGTAGCTGCTTTACCCTGTCTCCCTCTAATATTTCCTGAAGCATTTGTAGAATGCCGGAAACTACTTTTCACACGTAAGTCAGACTTGCCTGAAAATGTTTGGAACTTAATCAATCTACCGAGAGAAAGAAATCAAAGGATTTTATCCCACTACACCATAAGATAAGTTCAGGAAAACATCTTAATGTCATGGGTCAATTAATAGAAAAAGAATATAAATGTTGGCTCCTGGAACTAGTCATTGGATAATCAGAGCAGTTATACAGTAAATCATTCTTGGATCCTTTGTTCTCTTGCCATAGATGAAAACACAAAGCCAACTTCCCTATGTGTTACAACCATTAGAAACTTCTTATAATTTCTAACAAAGTTAGTTCAGACACCTAAATTCTATTTTAATCAGAAAGTGATTTAAAATTCTCTTTCTTTAGAGTTTTGATCTCAAATGTCAACCCAATTAAGTGAGTCGTTTTAGTTATTTAGTCGTATTTAGTTATTTCCATGCATTACTAAATAATTGTCTTTAGCTATAACTCTTTGCAAAGTATTTTTCCTAATTATTTGCTGTAATTGTTTTAGCATCTGAAGTATTTTTTCATGTTGGTAACCTTAGTTAATTAAAACCTCCTGCTAAATGTTTAATTTTTAAAATAAAATGCTATCCCTCTTTTTCTTATGCTCTCAAGACCAAAGTCTACATAGAAAACTGTAGGTAAGAAAAAGATCTTCATTATATTAACATGGCTTTCTTTTGTTTTGTATTTATTATTTCTATTCATTTTCAGATGGGCAGTAGACTTTTTCAAGTATCACGTTAATAGATGCATGTCCATTAAATAAAATTTATCTTTGCTTTAAACTGTTGCAATTTAAAGGGGGAAAGTATTGACTTATGAAAAAATTAGGCTGAATAATTTCTAAATGAACTACTGATTAGAATAAGTGCACTTCTTCAAGAAACTGTCCAAATTCAATTTTTGTATGTATTTTCTGCATATATATTAGGAAATTTCATGAAAATGGTTCAATTTTTTTCAGACTTCTTCATATTGATTAATCACTCACTGTTCAATTTATATCCTCTTAGGAAACATTGCACCCCTCCTCTTTAATGTGACAAATGTAGAAAGTGGGATAATACCAAGTGATAGGGTAGATCTGAGCCAGAGGGAAGTCTCCAGAGCTCCTAGAGGGAGGTCAGCTGAGACAGCAGTGCTGATGGTTCCTGCAATGACCAACAAGGACAATGTGGATTGAAATGAAGAAAATGGTTAACTCAGGACCAAAAAGCAAAAAAAAAACCCAAGTCCCAAAGCAAATACAAAATGCAATAATATAAATATCAAGAAGTTATTGGTAGAGGTATAAAAGCAAACTATTTCATGTCTCATTTCCTTTCTTAATTCTTATAAAGGTTGACATTTATGGGTACATGAATATTCCTTGGCATTTCAGCTGGGCATGATGAGGGTCACCATGGGCAAAGTTAACACACTTTATCAGCGTGGTTAGGTAGACAGCTTTCTCCATTTACAAAAGAGTTCTCCATTTACAAAAGAGTTTGTCTTTTTTTTTTTAAGATCCATTTTATCTATTTGAAAGACAGAGTGGCAGAGATGAAGAGATGTCCTCTATCCACCAGTTCATTCCCCAGATGAATGAACCACAATGTCCACATTGTCTGGAGCTGGGTCAGGTTGAAACCAGGAACCCGGAACTCCATCCTGGTCTCCAGATGGTCGGCAGGGGCCCAAGCAGCTGGGCCATCTTTGGCTGTTTTCCCAGGCATATTAGCAGGAAGCTAGATCTGCAGGGGAGCTCCAATATGGGATGCTAGTGTCTCAAATGGTAGATTACCCTGCTGTGCCCCAACACCAACCCCAAGAACTAAATTTTGGGCATATTTATATGTTTACTGTTTAGCATAGTTTCTGGTCTATGGAAGATGCTCTAGATAGGCTTGTGTGGAATGAATAGATAAAATTTGTAATCTAGTTGGAAAGGTAAAACTAGATTAAAATAAATAACATGCTCTGTGGCACTAAATCCACTAAAGAGGAGAGACAATGTGTGATACATTCATCTAAGTTTTCATAAATATTGTAGCTCTGGAATAGAGCTCAGAAAGATTGTTCGTTTTGGAAAGGTCATGAAAAAGAAGGATGCTTCAGGTGGGTAATTCTTAATGAATATGCAATAATAGAGTGGAAAGGCATGGAGTAAGAATGTCTAGCATAAAATGCTGAATGGATTTAAAGTGTTTTCAGCACAAGAATAACTAGTGAAGTAGCATTTGTATTAATCAGCTGTATTTAGTCATCCCACAATGCCTATATACTTCAAAAACAATATGCTGCATTTGATAAGTAGATCAAATGGTATCTGTTGATTAAAAGAATAAAGAAAAAAGAAAAGTACATCTGTCATAGATGCTGGCATTATGATGGTACAGCGGATTAAGTCACCACTTGGGATGCTAGTATCTCATATGGGAAGGCAGGTTCAAGTCTCTGCTGCTCCATTTCCATTTCAGCTTCCTGTCAATGTCCCTGAAAAGGCAAATAATTACAGCCCACATACTTGGGCCCCTGCCATCCATGTTCTTCCTTGCCCCTGGCTCTGCCTGGCCCACCTATAGCTGTTGCAACCATGTCAGAAGTGAACCAGGGGAAGAAAGATTCCAATCACCCTCTCTGCATTTACCCCTCACTTCCCAGTGTTCTGCTTTTTGAATAAATAAAGTAGGTAAATTGGATGGATGAGGATGCTGTGTTTGAAAGGCAATGAAGGACTAATCAGTAACTAGGAATTAATGAAGTTGGTCTAGATTATCCAATGTCTTTGAAATTCAGTCTGAGGAATTTAAATGTTATGTAAGAGATTAGGGAGAAACTGTGTATAGTGAGGCTGACATCAATCAGTCAACCATTCCAAGTATGTTATATTCAGCATTGAGGGCTTCAGGTAGATTTTCTGAAAGTCATTATAACAGAAAGGGTGATGGGGCAAAGCTTAAGCCCTAGAACTCATTTTGAAAAAGATAAGCTGCTGAATTCATGAAGATAAAAAGTAATCAACATGCTAAAAATTAACTTAAGGTTCCAGATTGTATCTGTAGGATATTTCAGAGCAGAAAAATAATATTCACCTTGGCGACAGATTGTCTACTAGATATAGTGAGAGAGGTGGAATAAAACAAAAAAAGAGTTCAAAACACTTGCATGACGTAAGTTCTTTGACTAGAGACTGTGTCTGTCTTTGTTGTTGTATTCCAAACACCTAGCCCAGACAGAGTAGATATCTTTAGCTATTTCTTGAGTGAATAAAAAAAAATGTAAAATAATTAGAGTATCTACTATGTGCAAAGTCCAGATCTCTGCATTGCAATACGAGCAATGCTTACGTGTACAATGGACTACATTTAATGAGGGAGACAAATATGTATTTGTGTTAACATGTACAGATAGAAATATGTACATTTTATAAGTACATATATGATGGGGTGAATGAAAGAAAGAGGAAATGTTTCCTAATGGACTTACAGCTACAGCTTAGAAACTATTAGGCAAATGGTTGAATCAACCCTGAAAGTGTTTACATTTTATCAAAGGTTATTCCAACTACACCAATTTAGTTGTGTGTAGTTAGGAATCCACAAATGTGGCTCTGTGTTTAAGGTCTTTACTGTCTAATATTTCCTCTCTAGTAAGGCAGGAGGATATATATTTAAACAATTTATCATAATGATAACCCTAAGAGGCTGTGAAAAATCACAAAAATTCAGAAATGCAGGAGGAGAGCCATGAACTTGGAAATGTCTGCAGAGTATCTTTAATTTTTTTATTTGAGAGGCAGGGAGAAGAGAGGAGAGGAGAGGAGAGGAGAGGAGAGGAGAGGAGAGGAGAGGAGAGGAGAGGAGAGGAGAGGAGAGGGAAGGAGAGGGAAGGAGAGGGGAGGCAAGGGGAGAGGAGGGGAGGAGAGGGGAGGGGAGGGGAAGAGAGGGGAGGAGAGGAGAGAGAGTCAGACAGTGGGCTACCATCTGCCTCTACCCCTCAAATGCCCACAATGGCTGAGACATGGCTAGGCTGAAGTTGGGAGCCAGAAACTCAGTATAGGTCCCCCAGATGAGTGGCAGGAAACCAACTACTGGAGTCATCACTGTTGCCTCCTGGTACTTAGATATAACGGGAAGTTAGAATCAGGAACATAGTCTGGAACTGAACCCTGGCACTTTGATGTGGCATAAGGTACCATAACAGCTAGGATAAATAACCACTCCAGGAATAGTTCTCTATTTCCTACCACATGACTGAGTCAAGTACAAGGTAAAAGGTAAATGCAAATCATGGTTGATAGCAAAGGCATGGGCATCAGATTAATCTGATGCTTCATGACTACTCACTAGCTACACAGGTTGGAGTACAGTTTTTAATGCCTCTAAGACTAAACCAAAGAAAAATAATTGTGTTGCCAGTCCACAGGACTTACGGGAATTCTTAGAAAATTTGCTTGCAAAATGCTTCCCACCATACCTAGCCAGGCTCTGGGATACTCACTCCCAAACGCAGCATAGATTCAGATTTTGTAATTTTACTTTTATTTGGAATATCATTGTCCTTCCCACTAGATTACTACTGCTCTGAGGGTCAGGCCTCTCTTCTTTATTAGCTACCCCCTGTATTTCTGAAGTCAGTACAGCATTAGCTCTTATTCTACCCATGTTTACACTGAGTGTATGAAGTTATTACTGTCAAATAAGAGTGGATACAAAGACCTTATATATATATATATATATATATATATATAATATCTATGTCATCCACTTATATAAAATATATACTAGTAATATATATTTTTCTTTTGCAAATTTTGACCATACTTACATCTTTAGCAAAAATGTAACAAGAAAAGGAAGGAATTAAAGAGCAGAATATGTTGCATAATGAGGCAACAAACAAAGAGAAAAAAGAAAGTCGATGTCAAAAAATTCACTAAAAGGAATCTTGGATAAAAAGGGGGCATTTATTTTAACAAGCTTGGAGATATAGCGATCCCAGGTCAAATGAAAGCAGTATGTTTCTACAGGAATAAAGAGAGGGGCTGTCTCATTTAAAGAAAGTTCCGGCCTTGCCGTGGCTCACTTGGCTAGTCCTCTACCTGTGGCGCCAGCATCCTGTGTGGGCACCGGGTTCTAGTCCCAGCTGCTCCTCTTCCAGTCTGGCTCTCTGCTGTGGCCCAGGAAGGCAGTGGAGGATGGCCCGAGTGCTTGGGCACCTGCGCCCGCATGGGAGACCAGGAAAAAGCACCTGGCTCCTATATTCGGATCAGCCATTTGGGGAGTGAAGCAATGGAAGGACCTTTCTCTCTGTCTCTCTCTCGCGCTCTCTGTAGTTCTACCTGTCAAATAAAAAAAATTAAAAAAATTTAAAAAAAAAGTTCCGGCCCACTCTGGTCTGTGATAGACATGAGGGCTGCAAAGCTGAGGGCATGACACTTCAGTCCTGATTGGTTGATATTTAAAATTGAGATTTGGGTGGATATAGGACTTCTGTGCAGTGACTGATTTCTTGGGGCCTAACCAGGAATTCTGTGAAAGAGCAGAGTCCATGAATGAGCTTTATTTACAAAGTGCTCCACTGTGAATTCAAGCCCGTTTAGTCCCTCAGGTTCAGTCTCAGAAGATTGGTTTTTCCCAGGGCTCACATACACCAGATACAGGGCCTGACTGGTTAACTCACCAGCCAGCCAATTTTCCTATTTTCTCTGCTTGATACAGTTTCAAACTAGAAAAGCAGTAAATGTCTCATAATGAGTTGAAAAGTAAAATAAAGTTTAAAAGCAAATTAGTTTGTACCCACTCAGAAACACAAAGTGTAAAATACTGTTTCAGTACTAGTTATAGCATCACTTCACACTGGACAACACACCAAGGACAGATCCCACATGAGATGTAAGTACACAGTGACTCCTGATGTTGATTTAACAATTTGACACTCTTGTTTATGGCGTCAGTTATCTCCCTAGGCTCTAGTCATGAGTTGCCGAGGCTATGGAAGCGTTTAGGGTTCACCAACTTCAATCTTATTCTGATAGGGTCATAGTCAAAGTGGAGGTTCTCTCCTCCCTTCAGAGAAAGGTACCTCCTTCTTCGATGGCCTCATTCGTTTCACTGGGATCTCACTCACAGAGATCTTTCATTTAGGTGTTTTTCTTTTTTTTCCAGAGTGTCTTGGCTTTCCATGCCTAAAATACTCTCATGGGCTCTTGAGCCAGATCCGAATGCCTTAAGGGCTGATTCTGAGGCCAGAGTGCTATCTAGGACATCTGCCATTATATGAGTCTGCTGTGTATCCCGCTTCCCATGTTGGATCATTCTCTCCCTTTTTGATTCTATCAGTTAGTATTAGCAGACACTAGTCTTGTTTGTGTGATCCCTTTGACTCTTAGACCTATCAGTGTGATCAATTGTGAACAGAAGATGATCACTTGGACTAGTGAGATGGCATTGGTACATGCCACCTTGATGGGATTGTATTGGAATCCCCTGGCACGATTCTAACTCCATCTGATTGAGCATGTCCCAAATTGTACATCTCCTCCCTCTCTTATTCCCACTCTTATATTTCACAGGGATCACTTTTCAGTCAAAATTTGAACACCTAAGCATAATTGTTTGTTATTTACAGAGTTCAACCACTGGTACTAGAACAAAAAATACTAAAATGGATAAAGTATTACATTGTACAACAACAGTCAGCACAAGAGCTGATCAATTTACTGTTTCTCATAGTGTCCATTTCACTTCAACAGGTTTCCCCTTTGGTGCTCAGTTAGTTGTCTCCGATGAGGGAGAACATATGATATTTGTCCCTTTGGGATTGGCTTAATTCACTTAGAATGATGTTTTCCAGATTCCTCCATCTTGTTGCAAATGACCGGATTTCATTGTTTTTGACTGCTGTATAGTGTTCTATGGTGTACATGTCCCATAATTTCATTATCCAAATATATGCTTTGAATTTCCTATGATCTTTTTGCTGTGAGGTTCCCTTCGTTTACCTTCTTTTACCTTCTTTTATGTAGATGGCCGTGTTTCTGTGTATAACACATCTTTAAGCATCTTTACACTTTGTGTTTCTGAGTGGGTACAAACTGATGAAATCTTTACGTAGTATATACTGAATTGATCTTCTGTATATAAAGATAATTAAAAATGAAAAAAAAACTTGGTGTTAAATTGGAAATTGCATAGATAATTAATCAATTTAAAAAATATATCATGTAGGATCTCTGTCCTTAATGTGCTATACATTGTAAATTAATACTATAACTAGTACTCCAACAGTATTTTTCACTTTGTGTTGCTATGTGAGGGCAAACTGTTGAAATCTTTACTTAATATATACTAAACTGATTTTCTGTATATAAAGAGAATTGAAAATGAATCTTGATGTGAATGCAAGGGGAGAGGGAGTGGGAAAGGGAGGGTTGTGGGTGGGAGGGAAGTTATGGGGGGGGGAGCCATTGTAATCCATAAGATGTATTTTGGAAATTGATATTCTTTAAATAAAAGCTTTACAAAAAAAGAGCAAATTAAATTACTTCTTTCACTGCTTCTGCCTACCACTTTAAATACATTGTTTAAAATCTGGAATATGTGCTTTTAGTGACTATGGCCTTTGTTCATACCAATGATATACAACCCAACGTATTTATAAGCAGGTGTAAAGATAACAGCAGTTTGTATTTTGTATGTTTATAATGAAATACGTAACCAGAAGATCAGAGTAAGCATATCAAGAAGAATTTGAATGAAAAACAATAATCATAAAGTCAATATCTATTTAAACACTAACCAGAAAAAAAAAGGACATTTCAGAACTTAATGCCCTCAATGTGACTTTTTCTATGTTCATATCTCACTTCATCTCCATCAGACATGTTCATTATCATAACTTTTGTGATAATCATTTTCATTCTTTTCTTTCATTTTAACGTCAGTGATTAAAGATTATATCCCTACAATAGAGTGTAGTTACACATACCTGAGGCCTATGCAAATTGGTTCACAAAATATGTAGTTCGGAGATGTGTGTTATGTCTTCTATCCACTCTACTTGAAACTGAGACTGTTATTATTTGGAGCTGCAGGTGTTCACTTTTATTACTTTACATCAGTGATGCTCAAACGGTGGCCCTTCACCATCAGCATCAGCATCGTCCTGGAAACCTGTTAGAAAAGCTATCTCTACTGGAGATCTACAGGAATTCTGGGGCTGCAAGCTCAGCAAGTTGTGCTTTAACAAGCCCTTTGGGTCCTTCTGATACCTGATGAAAAGTAGAATTCAACTAAATGAATACATTAAATTTCAAGGATCCATCCATTTCACTCTTAATGGAGATTTTAATTATTTCAGTTTTTAGTTATCAAGATGGTGCTGTGAATATTTTTGTGTGTGTACCCTGATGCACAGGAGATTGATTTAATCTAGAATGTACATGCAGTAAAGGATTGCTGGATTACAGGCTTATCTGCAATTTGACAGGACACGTTAAGCTGTTTACTAGTGTGATTTGCTAATTTATGTCTGTTGTTTAGTTTCTCCTTTTCTGTCTTTCTGAATACCAAAACTTTTCAGGATGTACTAATGTATTCCCTACCCAAGTTTATTTTGTTTCAGATTCTCTCAAGTAAAAAGACATCGGTTAACATTCTATGACAACAATAAAATCACATTTGGTCATTATCAAAAAGACAATAAATGCTGGTTAAGACATAGAGAAGGGGAATTCTTACACACTGTTAGCATGAATATAAATGTGTGCAGTCATTATGAAAAGCAGTATAAAGTTTTGTCCAAAAACTAAAAATAGAACCACCATAAGATATAGCAGATCCACTACTGAGTATATGCCCAAGGCAACTGAAATCAGCATGTAGAACAAACATCTGCTCCCTTTCATTCTTAAATTCAGAGCCCTTCTCAATAGCTAGGATATAGAATAAGTGCAAATGTCCATTAACAATGAATGGATAAATATTATAGATACACATACACATGCACAGAACACTCTCCAGCCATCTTTTAAAGGGCATGAAATTTTTTTTAAAGATTTATTAATTTTTGAAAGTCAGAATTACACAGAGAGAGAAGGAGAGGGAGAGGAAGAGAGAAAGGGGGTGAGAGAGAGAGAGAGAGAGAGAGAGAGAGGTTCTCCATCCACTGGTTCACTCCCCAATTAGCCACAACAGCTGGAGCTGTGCTGATCTGAAGCCAGGAGCCAGGAGCTTCCTCCAGGTCTCCCACACAGGTGCAGGGGCCCAAGGACTCGGACCATCCTCCACTGCCCTTCCAGGCCATAGCAGAGAGCTGGACCAGAAGTAGAACAGCCAGGACTTGAACCAGCGCCTACATGGGATGCCAGCAATGCAGGCAGCGGCTCCATCAGCTATGCCACAGCACTGGCCCCAATGAAATCTTGTCATTTGTCACAACATGGATGGTCCTGGAGGGCATTGGTTTAAGTGAGGTAAGTCACTCACAGAAAGGCTTGATCTCACATATATGCGGAATCTGAATAAGCAGATCTCATGGGAGTTGAAACTAGAATGATGACTACAACTAGCTTGGAAGAGTAGAGGGACTTGAGGAGAGGGGATTGGAAGAGTTTGCTACTGTATCACAGTAGGGTAAATATAGTTAACAGTAATGCATTGTACATCTCAAAATAATTAGAAGAAGATTTTGAATGAACTCACTTTAAAGAAATGATAAAAGTTTAAGGTGACAGATATGCTGATTACTTTGAGTTGTTCATTATTCAGTAAATACATGAACCAAAACTTCACATTGCACCTCATAAATATGCAGTCACATGTCAATCAATCAATGTTTATTTGGAACATCATTGTCCTTCCCACTAGATTACTACTGCTCTGAGGGTCAGGCCTCTCTTCTTTATTAGCTACCCCCTGTATTTCTGAAGTCAGCACAGCATTAGCTCTTATTCTACCCATGTTTGCATTGAGTGTATGAAGTTATTACTGTCAAATAAGAGTGGATACAAAGACCTTATATATATATATATATGTAATATATATCTATGTCATCCATTTATATAAAATATATACTAGTAATATATATTTTTCTTTTGCAAATTTTGACCATACTTACATCTTTAGCAAAAATGTAACAAGAAAAGGAAGGAATTAAAGAGCAGAATATGCTACATAATGAGGCAACAAACAAAGAGAAAAAAGAAAGTCGATGTCAAAAAATTAAAATTAATTTTAAAATGTAACACTCAGATTCTGTTTGCTTATATTGTAATCAGATATTTTAATATATGTAGCAAAATATTTCCTGAAAATTAGAAAGTATCACATGCTCTTTAGATTATTTCCTCTTAAGAATTTCCAGTATAAATCCCTTCAATTTAACCAAACACTTTCAAGAATTATTATTATTAATTTTCGTGATGCAGAGTATTTTGTGATGTGAGGGTATTATGATTTGCCGAGTGTTCAATTTTTTCAAAAGTTTTCCCAACCCAAACTAGGCTGCAATAGACATTTTTCTTTTTATGTTCTTACTGTTTGTTAGCTTAGGCTACTATAGTAAAATGCCATAGGCTAGGGGATTAAACAACAGAAATTCTTCTCAAAATTTTCCTTTTAGAAGGCTGAATGTCTGGGATCAGAGTGGTAGCATGTTTGGGATCTCAGGAGAGCTGTCTTTCTGAATTATAGATGACTACCATACAAGGCCACACACACACACACACACACACACACACACACACCGAGAGGAAGAGAGAACAAGAGAGAGAGAATGTGAATGAGGATTCTTTGTGTGGCCTCTTATAAAGATAATTATTCTACCCTCTGTACCTTCTCTGAACCTAGTTACATAGCAAAGACCCCTTTTCCAGATACCAGCACATTTGGAGATTAGGGCTTCAGCATAAGAATGCACATGTCTCTCTCTGTGTGTGTGTGTGTGTGTGTGTGTGTGTGTGTGTGTTGTGGGTGGCACAATTTAATCCATAGCATTTAGATACTGAGCTTTTATTTAATGGGGCAGACTTCCAAGAGTGCAGTGGCTATGCGAATTTATCTAATAGCACCTGAGTGTTATCTACAGATGTCACTGTTGAATGTTCTTTTCATTATATCCTCATGCCTGCTGGGGAATGGGTTATTCATGTCCTTTACTCACTTTGAGGTTGAGTTACTTCTTTTTCTGGTCAGTGTGTAAAAGTTCTATTTATATCATCTGTGTCATTATCCTTTGTACTTCCTCTATGCCAGAAATAATTCTTCCTTATCATTATCCATAGTCTTTATTTATAGAATTATTGCCATATTATTAAAATTATACAACATACATATCTACTATATTTTGGGTTTTTACATTCTTGATAAAGAAAGTCTCCCCCAATCTTATATTTTTAAATCTGGTAGTTAATTTTTTTACATATTATATGACAAGAGCTAATCTTATTCTAAATAGGCAAATGTACACCATATTTAATACATAAATCATGTTTTTTTTATTTTTTTTGACAGGCAGAGTTAGACAGTGAGAGAGAGACAGAGAAAAAGGTCTTCCTTCCGTTGGTTCACCCCCCAAATGGCTGCTATGTCTGGCACCGTGCCGATCCGAAGCCAGGAGCCAGGCACTTCTTCTTGGTCTCCCATGCAGATGCAGAGCCTAACTTCTTGGGCCATCCTGCACTGCCTTCCCGGGCCACAGCAGGGAGCTGGACTGGAAGAAGAGCAACCAAGAGAGAATCTGGCGCCCCAACTGGGACTAGAACCCAGGGTGCCAGCGCTGCAGCCAGAGGTTTAGCCCAGTGAGCAGTGGTGCCAGCCCAATAAGTCACGTTCTAAAAACTGAAATACTAACTTTGTTGTATATTAACTTCTCATATATTCAGAGTTTAAATTTTGATTTTCAATGTGGTTCCTTTGATTTATATTTTTCCAACAGTAGCTTTACCTTTATTTAATTTTAGTGGTTTTATATAATTTTTTTGACAGGCAGAGTAAGACAGTGAGAGAGAGAGAGACAGAGAGAAAGGTCTTCCTTCTGTTGGTTTCACCCCCCCAAAATGGCCACTACAGCCAGCGCAGCTGTTCCAAAGCCTATCAGAACCAGGAGCCAGGTGCCTCCTCCTGGTCTCCCATGCAGGTGCAGGGCCCAAGCACTTGGGCCATCCTCCACTGCCCTCCTGGGCCACAGCAGAGAGCTGAACTGGAAGAGGAGCAACTGGGACAGAATCTGGCACCCCAACCTGGACTAGAACCCGGGGTGCTGGTGCCGCAGGTGGAGGATTAGCCAAGTGAGCCATGGTGCCAGCCTATATAATGATTTGATAGAAGGTTAGGTAAAGTCTTCACTACTTTTTGTATCATTAATTCTTCCCTTTGAACTCTAAGATTATTGAAATTTATCAATTAAAAATTGCTGGTGGATACTTAATTGTGATTATATTAGATTTATACAACTTTGGTACAGCTGTCATTTCAATGACAACATTTATACCATTTTTGTTGGGGATCACTGAATGGTCTGAATTCTGTTAAAGGCCTAGATTTCAGAGATGCCCACATGGTCTAAATTCTGCCAAAGGCATGCCTGGCCGGATTGCAAAGGTGAATGGTCAAGTTATGTTAATGGCAAAGGTCACTTGACATGATGCTGAAGCAGCTAAAGAAATGCTGTGGGTTCCGGTAAATAGCAAGTGGGACAGTGGGATGTTCAACCCAGTAAATTAGTCTTTTTCAAGGTTCCTCCACAGTGTGGTTATCCTCTTAATCCTATATTCCAAGCAAACACATCTTTCCAAAAACACAGAAACTCCCCATTGTTCCCTGTTTCACTGTATTTAAATCCCCTCACCAGGAAATCTTGTTTTCATGAAATTGCACATGTTTTGTGATTAATCAATCATGTCATCATTGATAATAAATACTTGGAATAACAAGACATCTAAGTCTCTGCCTCTGTCTCCACCTTTGACAATAGACAGAGTGTCCTCTGTTTTCTGCACATTAAAATCTCTAGTCTGAGTCTGCTTCCTTAATCTATATGCCTTGGTTCTTCCTTAGGGTAACCTGACACCTGCTGTGCTGGACATAGCACATTCTTATTATGTTATTACTTGATTCACAATATTTTTTTTCTTCAAGGAGAGTTGTATTGGCCAATTTATCACTCAATCACTTTTTGCTCTTGTTAAAATACAGAAAATCTCAATCACTTTGCTATGTCTCATTGTCTACTACCTAGTTCTCTGATATGTGAAAACAAACCTCTAACTTTCTTCACCAAAATGTTGTGTTTTCCCAACACTTTCATCCTCCCTCCAACAAATGAGCATGTTGAAGTATTTTCACTCTCCTGAAATACTTTCTCTTTCTTTCTACTCCTGGATTTTGCTGCAATAAACTATCATTTTTGGTTGTACACTATTATTAGAGTTTCCCTCACAGTATTCCAAAAATTCTCTTCTATTTTGAAAGTCCTTGTTTAGCAGTTACATTGCATATTTTCAGCACTCTGTAAATACCAAAGCTTATTGTTCACCACTATTTTTTCTCCTATTTATGAGCTCCTGTTTTCAGAAGCTGTCATGGGTAGAATAAAGTCCCCAAAATTATAGGTTTAAATTCTAAACTCCAGTACTTGTGAACGTAAGCTTATTTGGAAATAGATTTTTTGTAG
Source organism: Sylvilagus floridanus (assembly GCA_949820135.1). Classification (NCBI taxonomy): domain Eukaryota; kingdom Metazoa; phylum Chordata; class Mammalia; order Lagomorpha; family Leporidae; genus Sylvilagus; species Sylvilagus floridanus. Next base: position 25,844,753 of record OX463236.1, on the reverse strand, counting down.
ACACAATTAGTTAAGAATTTTAAGAACTCTAGGATTTAGAGTGGGACCTAAGTCAATGAATAGCATCCTTGTGGGAAGAGATTTGAGGCTCAGGGACAAAAAGTGGCCATGTAATGAAGGCAGAGATTGGAGTGCTGCTATCAAGACCCAGGAATGTAGGAGTGGCCAATGGTGGATGAAGCAAGGAGGCCGTCTCCCCTAGAGACTACAGACACACTGTGACCTGGATTATGAATTCTGGCCCTCAGAATTGTGTGCTAATAAGCTTCTGTTGCTTTATGTCACCCAATAGATGATAACTCATTGTGGCTGCCCTAGGAAACTAATAGATGCCTGCTTTCACTGATTAGTTATATGATTAGCATCTTTTCAAAAGTGTTTTTTCATCATACTTATTCTCTGAATCATTGCGTCCCATCACATATTTTTCTTCTTTTTATGAATAAAAGGCATCTTCACTCATTATGAGAATCTCAGTTTGGAACTTCTTTCTCCTGTGGTCAGCAGATATTTAATATTTCATCTTTTGGAGTCAAGTGTTGCAAGGCAAAAGCCTAGTTAAAAGTTGGGTTCTTTTTGCTATATATACACCCTGTATTTCTCGTTGGTAGCTGTGAGATTTTTCTCTTCATACTTTATGTGGATTTATTGAATCTCACCTGACACTCAAGGAGAACTTTTTGTGTGCAGGCTGAGCTCTCCATTCAGGTCATGAAAAGACTTCCATTGGTTTTGAATGGTAGTATATTATCTCTTCTCTGTCTGTTGCATTTTTCCTCATTCTAGAATGAACATTGGTAATAATTTGGCTTTCTTGGATTAATATAGATTTTTCCCACATGACTTCAACGTTTTTGTAATTTGTGATTTGAGATAGTTCTCCTACTTGATTTTCTAGTTTATTGAGTCTTAATAGTGATTACATTGTTCAAGTCATCTGTGAAATCAGTGTTTTAATTTTAAGATACATTTTTGAATTTAACAGTTCATGGAAAATACGTGTTCTGAAAAAGAACTAAGCATGAATTTCAAAACTTTTCATACCAAAATGAACTTATCTTTTAACTTCATTTCTCCATGAGCTTTTAGAAGTGCCCTCATAGGTGAATGTCCTCCAGAAGTTCTATTTCATTAGGGTCTTGTCTTTTTGTTCTTTGTTGCTCCTTTTGGATTCTTCTTGCAAATATCTTTGGATGTGCTGTGATATTTATTTTTGGTCTTGTCATTGGCTCAAATTCAGGTGATAAGTTTCTGCCCCAGAGCAGAGAAAGGATCTCTTCCTCACTGTGCATATCAAGAATCCCCTGTTGAGGAACAAGATGGAGGCCTTATGCTAAATGGGATCATATACTTCCATGGTCAGACCTGATGAAGACTCACTGCCTCTGTCAAGCTCTGCCAGAGAACCAATGTGAGGGAACTCTGCCTACTGGCAAGTGTATGCACTCATATTACACATACTAGAACTGTGGACATGGCAAGAGGTTGAATCAGGGGATACACTGGACCTACTGTGAGATAGACTTGAGCCAATACTCAATTGATTGCTTGGGATTCACAAACCTGTACTCTGACTAAAGAATCACAGGTACATTTTGGTGCTCCTGGAATCAATATCAACTCAGAGCCAGTGTCCAGCAGTAGTCCCTGAAAGTTTTGATCATTTCCTTTTCCCAAATGCATTACTGTGGTAACAGATCATAGGACCATTTTGAGAAGACTGGGAGAATGACTGACAGAATAAACTTTCAGTAGTGTGCTGTTGTCCTCCCATAAGGGGATCCCACATGAATTTTCCTTTTAGCTCACTGTGGTCCTAGGGGAAGAGGGGAGATACTCATTTGGGCTGATTTTGATTTTCCTCTTGACAGTTCAGAAACTCTTGAAGATTATATTTTTTAAAGATTATTTATTTATTTATTTTTCATTTAATTTGAGGTAGTGAAAGATCTTTCATCTGTTGGTTCACTTCCAAATGTCACCAACTGAGAGCCCCAAATTCAACCCTTGTCTTCCATATAGGTGGTATGATCCCAGGTACTTGAACCTTCATTACTGTCTCCCAAGCTGTCCATTAAGGAGGAATCTGGATCATAGTGGAGCCAGGAATGAAATCTGGGACCCTGATACAGAATACAGTCATCACAACCCCTCTGCTGAGGTGACAATTCTTTTGTGGTCAGAACTTCAACCCATCACTCTCATCCTGGTCTCCAGTCCTGGCATGGCATGAAATGAAAAGATCCTGAAGAAAACCCTGCCAGACTCAACTCATAGACCACACAATGGCTGAGCTTAGGCTAGAATTCATTAGCAAGTATGGGAATGGGAAAAATATTGAATAATCCCCAAATCCTATAGCAACTCACTATTAAGATTTCAAAACATCAATTGCTTTCCTTTTGAACTTGAGTTTTATGTATTAACCAGTAAACTCTTTGCTAGATGCAAGAAAATTCCTTTTATAGATTGCTGTTTTTCTAACAGAATTTTATAAGCTGGAATTTTCAAGATGGAGGGTTAGTTTCTGTTTAATATAATTTCCATTTGAAATGAAACTCTCTCCTGGTGGGAAAGGTTTCCCATCTACAGGGAGGCCTGCTCTTGACCTTCACAGTTGTGGGTCCTGAGTGCAAAGCTTTTCTTGTCATTGTTAAATTTAGTTAATTTTAGGAATTGTGCTGACTTACAGGATTACTGAAAATGCCAGCTTGTTGACCATACTGGGTTGACAAACTGTTCATTAAAATAGTCTATTTTCTGTCCATACCTCACAATTATGAAATCTTGAGGTCAATGCATTAACTTGTTTTCTGCCTCATTTTTATTTTTGGATTTTTTTTTCTGTTCATAGTCCTGGCACACTTCTGACAGCCAACACTTTCAAAAATTCATTGCTAACTTATTACAACCTTTTCCTTGATCTTTTTGCAAATTGCTTCTGCCAACTCTTGTTTCCTAAATACCATTTGTTGCGTTTATTTAAATGTGTGCTCTCCAATTCCTCCCTCTGTTCTCTGCCTTTTTTTCCCTCCTTCTAAGTTTCTATCCTCATATATTTTGAAAGATTCATCTACTCATATTAGCTGTTTTGTGGTTTTCTTGTGATAAATAGCAAAGGTTTACATGAATACGTAAAACACCTAAGTGTGATTCAAGAATGATAGCAAAGCAAATTTACAGATGAAAAAAAAAATTCTGCATTGTTAGTTTCTATGAAAGTTCTCGTGTGCCTCCCTGCATGATATTGCCACATCCTCCTAGAGATAAAAGTGAAGATAAGGAGGAGATGATGATGGTGATGAATGTGAGTTATTATTTGCAGAACAGTTAAAACAGTGCATGTCCTGCATGAGTGTTTTGAAATAAATAACTTTGATATAATGATCTTTTCTTTATAATTTTGCCACCAAGGTATATATTTTCAAAAATATAGTTTAGTTTTGCATGATTTTAGAATATATGCCTGCAGTTAGAAAAGTTCATGGAAAATGGAATTAAAAGATAAATTTCTCTTAGTGCTAAAACATTTTTAACATTTTATTTCATAATAGTTTTAAATTAACAAAAGAAAAATTGTGAGGTAGTTTCCATAGAGTTCTTATATACCCCGCACCACATTTGCTCTGTTAACATCTCCTAATAGTATTTTATCATAATTAATGAAACACAATCTTTTGCCTATATTTTAGTATAAAATAATTTTGAAATCAAGTAGGTTTTTTCATAACTTGCATTTTTCATTAGACTTTTAAGGTCATCTCCCATGGATGGTTCTCAAAATATTTTTAAACCAAAAAAAATTTTTAATGTCATTTTCCGCAGACTTTTGAAGTCCCCTTACACATAAGTGGGATTATTTTCTATATATGATTATGGACTTCCTTCTTTTGCTCATTATTATCTTTATGAGCTTCATTCATAGTGTTTTATATAGCAGCCATCTGTTTGCTCTTGCTGCAATGTGATACATCCATTACCTGTGGATTGTTTTTATGTGAATTGTTATTATATACATTCTTGGGTTATGTTGACATTTGTTAGCAAAAATGTATGATGTTTTTACTGACTATCTAAATTTTTTCAATTTGTAGAGCATCCATTCAATTCTTTGCCCTTTCTTCTTTTGATTCGCTATCTTTTGTTATTGATTTGGAGGATTTTACCGTAGTTTATAATTCTAGACAATAGGTTCTTAGAAGCTATATATGCAAAAATAACTTCTTTATTTCTGAAAAGTTTAAGATTTATTTATTTACTTGAGAGGCAGAGTTACAGAGAGAGGGAGAAACAGAGAGAGAGGTCTTCCATCTGCTGACTCACTGCCCAGATACAATGGCCAGAGCTATTTTCAGTCTTAATGGTGTCATTTGATGACCAAAAATTCTTAATTTATAACACTAATTTTATCCATCTTTTCTCTATTTATAGTGTTTTCTGTGTCTTTGATGAGAAATTATTTCTTCTCCACATCACAACAAAATTCTCTGACATTAACTTTTACAGAAAAATGCAGACTTTCCTTGGGCTTGATTTTTGCATAAGCAGAAAGCCAGTGCAATTGTTCTCCATTCTTCAATTGTCCAGCATCACTTTTGAAAACTTGTCATCTCTTCACTCGTCTACCCATCTACCTCTTTTAAATTTCAGGAATCCACACATGTCGGGATCTGTTATGTTCCATTGGTTTACTGTCTATGAGTATTGTCAACACTAGGACAGGAGTCAGCAGGCTCCTCTGTGGGCCAGATCTGACCTACCACCTGTTTATGTAAATAAAGGCCTATTGAAAAGTAGACACATGCATTTATTTACATATGATCTACTTCTGCTAGTGTGCTGTAATGATAGTGCTGGATAGTTGTAACACAGACCATCTAGCTAACAAATCCTCAAGTTTTAATCTTTATCCCATGACAGAGAAAATTTAGGCAACCCAGAAACCAGCAAAGCACTGTGCTGTAACAGTTTAATCCCTAGTAGATAAAATATTCCTAATTAATTATGTTCAGATTCAAAGAAAGCAAATAATTCAAAGAATTTTGGTTATTCATTATCTTTCAGGCTTCTATATAAGTCTTAATAGTTTGTCAACTTTCATACATAGATACATGTATACACACTCTTGAGATATAGTACCTAGCAAACTTTCCAAGCTCTCTTAGTAATTCTGATAATTTAATTGTAGATTGATATGTACACATCATCTAATATGCAAGCCCAACTACTGAGTTTCTTCATTACCAGTGTTTATTCTCTTTGTCCTTTCTTACTGTATTGGTTATGACTGTTAGCATAATGGAAGTGATGCTACCAAGTATTCTTGTGTTGTTCAAAGGATAATCTGTTTCACCATTGAGAGTGATAGGTAATTAAGAGTATCACTGATAAAACTAATAAAGGTCTCTTTCAATCCCAGTTTCTTAACAGATTATTAAAAATGATAGCGAGCATATCAAATGCTTTCTCCGCAGGTTCTGTATTAATCTGTTAACTTGTTAAACCATACACCTTGAATAAAACTATGTTAGTGAACATGACCTTTTTCTGTATTGCTGAGCTCAGTCTGTTAATATTTCACTGAGAAATTTTTAAAGATTTTATTTATTTATTTGAGAGGTAGAGTTATACAGAGAGGGAGAGACAGACAGAGAGAGAGGTCTCTTCCATCTACTGGTTCACATCCAAAATGGCCACAATGATGGGAGCTAGGCCAATCTGAAGCCAAGAGCCAGGAGCTTCTTCTGGGATTCCCAAGTGGGTGCAGGTGCACAATCACTTGCACTATCTACCACTGCTTTCTCAGGCCATTAGCAGAGAGTTGGATCTGAAGAGAAGCAGCCAGGACTTGAACCCATATCCATATGGAATGCCAGCATTGCAGGCGAAGGCTTAAGCTACTATACCACAGTGACAAACCCCTCACTGAGGATTTTTGCATTGGCTTTTAGTAGTAAGATTGACCTGTAATTATCCTCATTCATACTTTCCTTGTAAAGTGTTGTTATCAAGGTTGCATTGGTTCAAGGTTATTCAGCCCAATAAACTGAAGTATATGATATTGCTTCATTTTCTAAGACTCAGAAGATTTTGAGAAAGATTTTGTGATTTGGGAACTTTGTTCTTAAATGTCTAGAGAACACAGTTATGAAGCTGTCTGGGCAAGTAACCCTTACCTTAAAAATTATCTCAACCAGAGACTTTTGGAATTCTGATTTATTATCCTTGATGACTATAAAACTATTCATATTCTCTGTATCTCCTTGAACCAATTTTTGTGAGTTTCATACTTTTTCCAGAAATTTCTCTATTTTATGTAATGTTTAATATGATTGTTTTGATATTGATATCATCCTTGTCTTAACATCTTTTTATGAATATGAAAAAGAGCATATTTTAAAAAAATATCACTAGTATAGTTTTGTATTATATTTAACTATCTTCATTTCCTCTAACCATTGAAAGAAAAATCCCTTAAGGAATCTTAGGTAGGAAAATTTTGTTTTCTGATTTTAAATGTCAATTATGAATTTTCATGTAATTTATTCTCTATTTTCCTATTATAATTGTAGAGCATTTTCAGTTCAACTGAAGATGGGACTTATTTGACCTCAATTTAAAGTGATAATTATCAAAGTATTGTAAGGTGAAGTTAAAAAATAATCACAGCAGTCACATATATCTTTGCTTTTGAGCAAAAGTCTTATGTATTTTAAATAAAGATATACATTTAGATAAACAAATCTCATTTTAACATAAAAATCACACAGAGGAACAAACTGTTACGATGGCAGCTTTTAATGTTATACTTTTAGAAGAGAAAATAGGTAGACAAATAGCTCTGCATGTCACAGACTCCACTTGTGTCTACATAAGGCATCATGAAATTTCCTAGCACCATAGATAGAGTCTATAGAAAGGGAAGGAAAGAAACACATCTAAAATAGTAGGAATCAGAACAGCTTTGAGCTTTGCCACGCCACAACTGTACTGAAAACTGCAAGGTATTGCTTCCATTGCACTTATGATCTCTGCATTTCTCATAAGGAATTCCATTTATCTCTCTTTTATGTGAAACATGTTGATTCTCACCCTATGCTTTTACAACTTTTTACAACTAAGAAGGCATTAAAGACTGCAGATACTCACTTCTGTTTACTGTCTTCTAAAACAAAGTTCAGAAATCTTTTAAAGAGTGTTTACAGAAAGGTAGATTGCTTGATATGATTGGTTGAAACTATTTATGATGAGAAGTTACATTTTCCCTTGGAAATATGCAAGTATCATCTGTTAATCTAAAGCTGAAAGGAATATATAAAATATTTGCTGTATTAAAACTGATAACGTGGAGCCGGTGTTGAGGCGCGGCAGGTAAATGCTGCCTGCAGTGATGGTATCCCATGTAGGTGCCAGTTTGTGTCCCAGCTGCTCGACTTCTGATCCAGCTCCATGCTAATGGTCTCAGAAAAGCAGCAGAAGATGGCCTAAGTGTTTGGGCCCTGCCAACCATGTGGGAGATCCATATGAAGCTCCTGGTTCCTGGCTTCAGCCTAGCCCAGCCATGGCCATTGTTGTCATCTGGGGAGTAAACAGTGTATAGAAGATTCTCTCTCTCTCTCTCACACGCTCACTCTCTCTCTCTCTCCCAACTCTCTTTAACTCTGATTTTCAAATAAATAAATGTCTTTTTTTTTAAAAAAAAGTTAATGTTTTTTCCCAAGTGTAGTTAAACTAACAATAAAGATGAAGTTTGATATAAAATAATACCTATGGAGTTTTTAAAAATAATTCAAATTCACTTTAATATGCGTGGTTGTAGTTCACAGTACAAATCAATAATTACATGCAGCTGCTTTCTTTTTTAGTTTTGCATATTTGGTGCTTGGTTCATCCTTATTCATGATAGCACTAGTTTACAAAAGAGTTCCATTTTTAACTATGGGTGTTTTTTTCCCTCATGGTTGTTCTACTAATTCTAGTGAATCCTGGGCGTTAGATAATTATTTCAAATTGGTTTTTAGTTAAGGTAGTATGGTAAATTTTGAAGTTTTATTTCATTAATCTTCTCTGTTTGTAATAAATAATCCCATTGTATAACAGTTCTCCAGAGAAAGAGAACCAACAGGATACACACAATGGACACACACACACACACACACAGAGGGATGGGGTGGAGGAGGAGAGAAATTTCTTATGATTAGGATTTGTCTCTAGTGATTATCCATACTGAGAAGATGCAAGACTTGTAGTCAGTAAGCTAGAGATCCAGGAGAACCAATGGTATCGCTCCAGTCTGAGTCCAAAGGCCTGCAAACCAGGAGAACTTGTATTTGCAAACAGCTTCAAAATAGCGCTTAATCAAATGTATGGACTCTCCATGTATACACAAGTTGACCTATTAAATTCACCATCAAAAATCCATGGCTTGCCGATTTAGCACTAATACACACCTACTTAAACCAAACTTAAAAAATAGACAATAACAAGGTCATAATTCTACCTGACATGAGGCAGCTATCCTGTGTACATCCAAAACACATGGATCCTTCCTGCAAAACAGGGGATAAGGTCCTTGGGTGATGTTTATTCTTTTCCTTGATTTCTCATAAGTAAATGCAGTGATGTAAAGGTTAAAATTCTTAAATGATATGATATAAAGTTAATGTATCTCATGTTCTACAAGAGAAAATGCAAAGGAAGAAAATATTCACTATATATCCAAATGTATTCTAGCAAAGTAAGGAAGAAATACACATGAAAGTTGCTGTTCTTGTTTCTGTAACTGGTCACATAGTATTCACAGCACTTTCTTCCACTACCCAATCTGTACTCCCTTCCCTTCAGAAAATACCATACCTAGTCATGGTTGCTTACCTGGTGAAGGGATCCTAACGTTTACTCCTGAAAAATCTGGGCCGTGTGTCTGCCTGGATTGGGATGCTGTAGTTTTCAATGGGCCTGAGTCACAAGTGTGAGAGCAGAAATGGGGTGGTCCCTTTCTTGACTGCCATGTTGTTATATTGGATTTTATATATTAGCTTTTAGAAAATTATTAGAAAAGAATTTGTAAACTTTCTTTCTATATGTTTCTAGTCATTGAAACATAGGTTGTTTGTTTCAAAAAAATGAATGATTTTCATGTCATGCCATTGAAATGTTTTAGGTACGTTTGTCTCAGAATTTGCCTTTCCTATATAAGCCTGAATGATTTCATTTGAATTGAGCACTGTGTTTTCTGCTTCTAAAATAGTTACCAATAATTTGAATGTAATTTACCTTTACAGTTCTGTGAGTTGCAATTAATTAGTTTTATTTGTTAAAATTCAACTGATGATTTTTAAATCTTTTCAAATAAAGTGTATTATGAAAAATGCATTTTTTTTCCTTCCTGACAGTGGGCTTCACTAACTTTTAGGCGTATTTTGCAGCTATGGGTAATCCCTCCTACAGAGACCTTCCACTTGTAAAGATTTCATTTGGATGGTTTTCTTGGAAGCAACAGACTCACTTATTAGTAGATTGAATTTACTTGACTCGCTTAACTATTACTTAAAAAATGTCCCAGGAAATAGTTTTATTGTGTTATTGTTTCTCATTTAATAGGAAAAAAAGAAACAAACAAGAGGAAGAAAAGAATCAATTGCAGTGTCCCTGCTATGCAGCACCTAAGAGAGAACTGGTTGTTTTTTTTCAAGGGTCTCAGTTTTGCCTGTTCAGAGCACACAAGAGGGAGTTTCTCCAATATCTGAGAAGGGAAGTCTTCTTGGTATTGAAGTTCATTTAAGAACTATAATACAGCATACATTGTTCTTCTAAAATATATGTTTTCCCACACTTATTCTTTTGCCATTGAGTATGGGAAGATAGTCTTGACAATGAAAGCTTACTGGTAAATATTTGAATGCTTCTGTTTCAATACTTGAAAGCTATTTCTTGACATGATTTTAAAATAAATGTTTATTTTAATTTCTTAACAGTTCTTCACCTAATAGTGATGCTACTTTATAAATTGGCAGTTAAGGCTATCAATTAAGTATTATGGGGACTTTCAAGGAATGGGTGTTCTGACTTGATAGACAAAAAAGGAAGATAATACACTCACCAGTTAACAGTTCTACGAAGTCATCTCTTTTTTTAAAGGAAGATTTATTTACGTATTTGAAAGGCAGAGTTATAAACACACACACACACGAGAGAGAGAGAGAGAGAGAGAGAGAGAGAGAGAGATCTTGTGTCCACTGGTTCACTGCCCAAATGGTAACAATACCCGGACTGGGCATGATCAAAGCCAGGAGGCAAGAGATTCTTTTTGGTTTCTCACCTGGGTTCAGGGGCTCAAGCACTTGAGCCATCCTCTGTCTTTTTCCCAGGCACATTAGCAGGGAGCTGGATCAGAAATGGAGCTGCCAGGACACAACAGTGTTCTTTTGGGATGCCAGTGTTGCAGGTGGAGACTTAACCACTATGCCACAGTGCTGGCCCCAGTGTTATTTCTTGTAGCTGAACATTGGGAGGAACTTCATGATCTGTCTTAGAAAATTTGAGAGGGAAAATTTGAAAGCTGGAAGATGAACAAAGATGTATGAAGCCAAAATACATGTTGAATTTCAACTGAACAAAGATTAAAGAATAATACTTCATGATGTATCATATAATGTCTATTTCTATATCTGATCTGATCTTTATATAGTGTTACCTATATGCCAGGTGTCACGTAATCACTTTATATTATAGCTCTGATAACCCTGCATATAATCTTTGCGAGGCAGGTACTTTTTTATGCCCATTTTTGTAAATTGGAAATTGAAGTACAGAGGGATAAAGAATTTTCCTTGAATCACACAACCAGGGGACAGTGGATATGAGATTTGAATGGAGAGAGCCTAGCTCCACTTTCCATGTTCTTCACCAAATATGCCTAAACCTAATCTGTGGATTTCAACTAAGAAAAAAATTGTTTTCCGGGACAATTTTATTTGAAAAAAAATTAAATCTGCATTATTTCAGCTCATTTAAAAATAATTTGGCAACAATACCCATAATTGGAATACAGAAATTATTATGCTAAAAAATCAAAATAGTATCTGATTAGACCCAGATACAGTCAGGCTCTGTACCCAAGTAGGAGTTAATAACCATGCTCTTTACAAACAATTAGAAAAATAAGTCTATTATTTAACTTTTTACAAAAGATTTACTTTATATATTTGAAGGGCAGAGTTAGAGAGAGGGAGGGAGAGAGATGCAGAGCTTCCATTTGCTGGTTCAGTCCCCAAATGGGATGCATCAGCCAGAACTGGACCAGGCAAAAGCCAGGAGCTAGAAGCCTCCACCAGGTCTCCCACGTAAGTGCAGGGGCCCAAGCATTTGTGCCTTCTTCCGCTGGTTTCCCAGCCATTAGCATGGAGCTGGACTAGAAGTGGAGCAGCCAGGACTTGAACCAGAGCCAATATGGGACGCTAACATCAGGTGGAGGCATAACTGACTATTCCACAGTGCCAGCCGCTAATATTTAACTTTTATTCTCTGGTGAGGGTCGCCAAGGAGCAGAGGAAGGGGAAGAAAGAGAAGATGATAGCAGGAAGGTGTTATCAATGTCAGCAAACTGGTATGCAACTCTGAGGTGGCGCTTAACAGTTTACTTCTGGGTTCTTAATGTGTAACAGATGATGAGGCGGCTTTATAACTAATTTATGCAATACTCTTCTACTATTTTCATAGACTATCTGAAATCATGAAAATTTCACCATAGTTTTTGATAGAGCGGTCAGAATTCAAAAATGTTTTTAACTTTTATTTAGTAAATATAAATTTTCAAAGTACAGTTTATGGATTACAATGGCTTTTCCCACACATATCTTCCCTCCCACTCGCACCTCTCCCAATCTCCCGCTCCCTCTCCCATTCCATTCACATCAAGATTCATTTTCAATTATCTTTATATACAGAAGATACATTTAGTATATATTAAGTAAAGATTTCATCAGTTTGCACCCACACAGAACATAAAGTGTAAAATACTGTTTCAGTTCTAGTTACAGCATTCATTCACACTGAACAACACATTAAGGACAGAGATCCCACATGAGGAGTAAGTACACAGTGACTCCTGTTGTTGACTTAACAATTTTTCACTCTTGTTTATGGCATCAGTAATCTCCCTAGGCTCTAGTCATGAATTGCCAAGGCTATGGAAGCCTTTTGAGTTCACCGACTTCAATCTTATTTTGACAAGGTCATAGTCAAAGTGGAAGTTCTCTCCTCCCTTCAGAGAAAGGTACCTCTTTCTTTGATGGCCCATTCCTTCTACTGGGATCTCACACACAGAGATCTTTCATTTAGGTGTTTTTTTTTTTCCCCAGAGTGTCTTGGCTTTCCATGCCTAAAATACTCTCATGGGCTCTTGAGCCAGATCCGAATGCCTTAAGGGCTGATACTGAGGCCAGAGTGCTGTTTAGGACATCTGCCATTCTATGAGTCTGCTGTGCCCCCTCATTTCCCATGTTGGATCGTTCTCTCCCTTTTTTTATTCTATCAGTTAGTATTAGCAGACACTAGCTTTGTTTGTGTGATCCCTTTGAATCTTAGTCCTATCATTATGATTAATTGTGAACTGAAATTGATCACTTGGACTAGTGAGATGGCATTGGTACATACAACCTTGATGGGATTGTATTGGAATCCCAAGAATTTAAAAATTTTAAAGCTGCTAAGCAACAAGGCAAAAAAACAAAAACAAACAAAAAATAAAAACAAAAAGCCCTAAATTTGCATGACCAGAAAACATTGTTTCTCTCTTCAGTTGCTTTCATTGAAACTTTATTATCAATAAGAATGAGAAAAACAGATTATCTTGAACCATTTCTTGATAAAACACAATAACCAATTATAAAACATTCTTTCTTTTAAATTTTTTTTTCATTTTGTTCAAAAGGGAGAGAGATAGAAGACAGACAGACACATGAGGATCTTTCACTATTAGCTTACTCCCCAAATGCCTACAACGGCTAGGGACAGGATGAGCTGAAGTCAGGCATGCAGCATTCAGTCTAGGTGCCCATGTGGGTGGCAGTGACCCAGTCCCTTGGGCCGTTACTTACTGCCACCCAGTATACACAATGGTAGGGGAGCTGTTTGGAATCAGAGGAGCCAGGATTGGAATCGGGCACTCCATTCTGGGATGTGGGTGTCTCAAGAGATGAAAAAACTGCTGTGTTACATGCTAACCCCTAAATTATTTTTTCTTATTTTTTGGTATCCTGATTTCCAAAGTATATAAGATAGAGCCTTTAATTTATTTCTGAGGCCATTTGCTGTTTTTAAGTTGATAAAATAAAGTTAACTTCAATGAATTTAATATTACAAGTAGAATATAATATTTCTGAATTTGAAAACTCTAATAAACACAATTTTTAATAAATCAAAATATATAATTCCCAACTTAATGACTCTCTCCATTCACTTGGCATAAAATTCCAACTCTTAGTCGGTCTAGAGGATCTTTTATAATAGGCCTTCTGTACCTCCAATCTGATTTCTTAACTGGAAAAAAAATCCTCAAATAAATGTAACTCTTCATAGTTTTCTTGAAAGGGAATGATCTCTCACCATAACTATTAAAACAAGGCAAAGAAACACACTTGAAAAACCTATTTAAATCTCTTCTGTGGCAGTTTTTTTTCTTTAATTGAATCTTAACAAGGTCCTTACATGAAATGTTTTGCTCTTTTCCCTATCTGCAGAGGCCCTCCTGCTATCATCAGTTTACCAAAACCAACTCTATTCCAACTCAGTATCTTAATGCTTTTCTGTTTCTTGCATATGATGCATCAAAATTTGCCAAATCCAATCACTTCTTCCCAGTTCTTATTTTAGTCAGACCCTCAGTAGCCCTTGACCTCCACCTTACTATCTTTTCATCTCATGGACTGTGTGACACCTCCTTTCTCTGGGTTTTCCTCCCCACTGCAGGCTGCTTCTCCCTCTCACAAACTTTTAAATGTTTGCTCTGAGTTTCAGCCAGATACCACTCCTCTCTCCTTTCCATATTCTCTTCTTAGATGACCTTATCCAATCCCACGACGTTTTCTCTGAAACTGATAACTTCACATGCACACTGTCATCTCTGGTTTCTTCTCACAGTGGCACCTTGGTATCTCTATTACCTTTTATAGACATTCTAGCTTAAAATCTCTGATTCCACTGTTCTCCCATGATGCCTCTCACCTGCCAGGCCTCCCTCTTTCATAATAGCACCACCACTCATGCAATGCAGTTTGTCATGACATACCCTACAATCATCTTTTATCCTTCCCATTCTCATGTTCCTTCTTGCAAATCCTATTGGTTCCACCTCCTCCACTGAAACTGTCATGGTTGGCTTTACCATCATCACTCATCTCCATTACTCATGTCCATTATCACCTACATTACAAAAGCAGATTTTCCTTCTTTTATTTTTAATTTCCTATATCTGTAACCTTTTAAAACCGAATCAACTCATGATAATCCAACTTAAAAACTTTGAAAGTCTTCCCATTATCTTTTGACTAAAATCCAAGCTCTGTACCACAACTCACCAAAAATGACACTTGCCTTTCTGGGTTTGGGTTAGGCCAGCTCCCCCATCCTTACTAAGGTCTGACCATGAGTCTTAATTTTGCTCCTGGAGTACCTGGTGTGTTTCTTTTCTAGGGTCATGGCACCCACATTCCTCTGTCCAGAATATTCTTTCTCAGGCTTTTCACCAATTGGTTACATCCGCCTTCATGTTTACACAAGCACTTTTCCTATATGCATAAATATGGGTCTCCAATTTTTCCTTCCTTATATGGACACCAGTCATTTTGGATTGGGAACCAATCCTACTCTTAACCAACCTCATCTGAAAAATTTACAACTGTAATGACCCTATTTACAAAAAAGGTCACATTCTGAAGTGATAGGGGTTAACACTAACATATGAATTTTATGGGGAATGAACTGTCATGTAAGTAATTAAGCCTAGTATATGAAACTATTAAGACTATTACAGATTATTTCTTTTTAGGGATTTTTTATTTATATAAGGTGAACAAATTTCATGTGTTTCATATATACAGATTTAAGAACCTAATGATATTTCCCATCCTACCATCCCTCCCACCCACACTCCGACCCTCCCTTCTCTTTCCTTCCTTATTTTTCTTTTAATTCTATAATGACATATTTTCAATTTATGTTATAATCACAAGCTTAACCCTCCACTAAATAAAGTATTCAATAATAAATAGAAAAACAACTGTTCCTCAAGAGTATAGACAAGGCCTGTAAACAATAATCAAATCTCAAAATGTCAATTTTGCTCATATATGTTGCATTTTTTGTGGTAGAGAACTAGCATTCAGTGTGGGAAGTTGGACTCTAAATAGTGATTGGCTTGTGCCTCTAAACGTCTGCCAGGCCCTCTTTCCTGAATGTACTTTCTTCTAAGAATTTCTTAATGTAGTCCAAAATGTTATTCTTCTAATAGCTCTATTTTCTAGTAAATTGAATCCACATATCTCTGAGAGGAATTTTTCTATAACACATGGCTCAGGAAAGAAGGAGAATACATGTGCGATTTTGGTCTGTGTCTTAAACAGGAATATTTTAATTTCACACATTTTAAATAGAAATACTATATTTGATGTTAATTTGCTAGAGTAGATTAACAACTATTGGAACTTATCCCTAAATTGCAATCGTTTAACCTAAGAAATGGTTATTTATTGATTACATTGCATCCAATGTTAGTTGTCAGGAGCTGTGCAATTATTCAAGGGCCAGAATCTTTTGGATCTGGTAGCTTCCCATTTCCTGAGGCTTGGAATCCTCTGCAAGATTTTCTTCAGCTGGGAAGCAAAAGCATAAGCAATGAGGATTGTCCAGGATGTTCTTATGAGCCAAGCCTCCAAATGACAAACATCACCATTGCTCACCTTCATGAACCAGAACTTAGTCACACGACCCCACCTCACTGTAGGGAACTTAAAGGTCTAACTCTTATGCTATGGGGGGAGAAAAGAATTTAGCATTCCTATAGCAGTATCCCTACCATACACTGGAATCAGAGTAATTCTGTATTTGTCATCATCACAATGGGTGAGAGATGCTAGATGGATGGAGAACTAGATATAGATGATTAGTTATGTAGATTATATATATTATATATGGACAGATGGATAGATTGATAGACAAACTGTGCATTTATATGTGTGTAGGAGGGATGATTCCTAACACATAAACTGCTAATCAAACTTCCTCAGATATTATAGAAACATTTATGTGTCTACAAAAATGTAATGGAAAGTACTAAGTTGAAGATATATGTCCTTACTTAAATTCATGCTTTGATAAGAATTTTTACTTGAAAACAACGCAATTTTTTCTTGGGTGTGGATTAAATTATTTTAGATGGAGCTCTCCCCCATTTAAATCAGTTAGTGAAGTGATGATGTTAGCCAGCTTGTACTGAGATGGTGAAAATCTAGGATGTGCTAATGTTAACAGTACATATATTTGTACTAATAAGTAATTCACTCTGCTTGTTTTTCTTTCCACATTTCATATAAACAAGCTAGGCTTTTTTTGCCCTAGGAAATATTTTTTGTTAACGTTTCTGAGTTTGTGTCAGCAGAAAATAATTGGAATATCACACAATATAGACTATCTCAATGTAACTTAAAGAAATGGAAGGACCAATGTTGTAATGCAATGGGTTAAGTCATTGTTTGCAGCTGAAATCCCCTATCTGAGTGTCAATTCAAGTCTCGACTGCTCCATTTCCAGTCCAGCTCCCTGCTAATGCACTTGAAAAAAATGACTGACCACGTGGTTATTCCGCTGTGACCCAGGTTGGAGACCCTCATAGAATTCCAGACTCCTGGCTCCTGTGTGGCTCAACACTAGCCATTGCAGCCATTTGGGGAGTGTGCCAGTTGATGGATGATCTCTTTTTCTCTCTTTCTCTCTCTCTTTCTGTCACTCTGCCTTTCAAATAAAATAAAATAAATAAATACTTAAAACAGGAAAAGGAAAGTTCGGAAAAGCTGGCCTCATGATAGGGCCTGTTACTATTTCTTTTTTTTAAAGATTTATTTATTTATTTAAAAGTCAGAATTACACAGAGCGAGAAGGAGAGGCAGAGAGAGAGAGAGAGAGAGAGAGAGAGAGAGATCTTCCATCTGCAGGTTCACTCTGGCTGCAACAGCCAGAGCTGCACTGATCCAAAGCCAGAGCCAGGAGCTTCCTCCAGAGGTCTCCCACGTGGGTGCAGGGGCCCAAGGACTTGGGCCATTTTCCACTGCTTTCCCACGTCATAGCAAAGAGCTAGATCAGAAGTGGAGCAGCCAGGGCTCGAACTGGTGTCCATATGTGATGCTGGCACTGCAAGTGGCGGGCTTTACCTGCTACTCTACAGTGCCAGCCCTGTTATTATTTCTTGAAGCTTAAAAGCAATGTGTGACTTTAAGAAAGTAGAGCTGTGGGGTCTTTACTGATGGAGCATTCACATGCAGAGATATTTCTTTACATGTATTCCAGGGACATATACTGTATTCCACCTTGATAATAACCAATTACCAGTAGAAAAATTATGTAATAGAACTCTTACCATTGTTCCTGGGAAGTGTCACACCCCTCTGACGCATTACTGGAGAAATTGCAGTGCCCTAATGAGGCTCATAATTCATGTCATCCCCAAGCCTTTTCATTCATTTATAAATGTTTTAGAGCCCTATGATTCATAATGCCCTGAGTTGGTTTTCTTTCAGAACTGTCATGCTCACATTAATACCAGCCATTCCTGCTTCTTGCCATGAGACAAACCCTATAGTAATATATCATAAAGTTTACTGCTCTCCTTGAATTGTCAAAGGCAGAGTGTTTTTCTGGGCATTGAGCTAGTGCAAAAGAGCAGTTTTTAGAAAATATTGACTCTTGTAAAAAGAAATTAAGAAAGCAAGAGAATATCTCTGTACTAAAATGTCATTTCAGAGTTATTTTATTAGTATAATAACATTTTCCTTGTATTTGGAAGGCTTCATATCCCAAGAAAAGGATAAGCTTTACAGTTTAATTGACATAAAATTAAGGTGTCATTGGCCATCCAAATTGCAAGTATTTAGGAAGCCTCTTGGGCAACAATTTTACTTTTATATTTTATCTCCATTTTAATAACTAATAATGTTTATAAAGCATTTCCTTTTTAAAAGCATCACTCAGCAATTAATCTTCTAGATAATCAAAGAGACCATATGCTATTCTACTAAGCAGGACAATTAAAGCAGTTCTTACAATCATTTGAAGTTATATAACATAAAACACGTGTTGTCAAGGCACTCTTTCATTTGTGATCTATTATTTTGGAAACTGTGGCAATATCCTTTCCAAAGGTCATTTGCAGTTCTACCCACAAGAGCGCTTTATCACCTGATCACACTATGACACAGCCATGAGGCACTGCAGACATAGTCTTCAATTCTATTCCATTCGACAAAATTCACTGGACCCACCTAGTGTTGAAAAGGCCCAGGGAAGGCTTTATTCTGTTCTAGTTCTGAGCTGACTCAGACTCAACCTGGAAGTGATCAACAGCTATAGATGACTCATATGCCAGGACTTACAATTAGGCTCATCGCCAGATCTGGAATCCCATCTCCAAATATTGTTGCTGTAGGTATTTGCTCTTGGCCTTACTGCTGCCTCGTGTTGTTAAAACAGAATTTAATTTCCTTTCCTGAGCTTTAATCTGTTACCTCCCTGTGAATCTTGGCTCCACATCTGAAGGTTCTTTTGCCTCAGACTCTCTCCCTGATAAGGCCCTTTGTTTGAGACTCACTTCCACAACTGGAGTTTGCCTCTGATGGACAGAATTTCTAACAAAGAACATCTCCCTTGTGAGTGCAGCATTGCTGCTAATTGCACACTTCACTGCAAAATTGCAGTAATGATGATAGGCTAATTTTCCCTGAGACAGAGAGTACCTGAATCTTTTGTTCTCAAATCAACAAACTTTTGGTCATGGGACTAAACAGGAGGATGTTGTTTTGTGAATTTGTGTGTTTTTCTCCTTTACTATAAGCAAAATTATTTAAAATTTTTTCTAAGTGATATGGACATGGAAAAGAGTTAAACTGACAAAAATGTTTCTGGTTTCACAGGGCCTGAGAACAAAATACTGGGGAAAAGAACAGAGACTAGGAAAATAATGGATTCCAAAGAAAAGATGGGGTCAATTAGAAGTTTTTCTAATATCTGTAAATTACTTATACCATTTTTTATTAAAATCCAGGGAAATAATTTAAAAGCAAACTGATGAAATACAGCTACCAAACATTATGGGAAATTGATCATTTTTACTTATGACCAGAGTGCAGCCTTCACTCTAACTGCATGGTATTCACTCTTCACATGAGTTCGCATTGTAGGCTAAGTAGATAATTGGCAGTCTTCAATAATGTCCATGATGTAAGTGATGTGGCATTGTTCCTATTCTGCAGATGAAAAATACGAGATATAGTATGGTTAAAGGACTTGCCCAGCTCCATACACTTATGTAGTGATGCCAGGATGTGAACCCAGGCACTGTGTTACCAAAGTCCATACTCAACATGCAAGCATGTCCAAGTCTATATGTACAGAGTAAAAGTTGTGTCCATGGTTCTTACACTAAAAAAATAGTGATTAGAGAAAAGAGGTCTGTGCACTCTACAACATATGCAAATGTATGCTTTTAAGTATTCAAAGCACATCTGCCTTGCTTGCAGAACTTCAGCAATTCTGGCAAATGAGACAAATTTACATTTCACATTTCATGGTAATTTTCACTCATTTTACTCTTCCAACTAGCTCCTTTTACTTTTTCAAAAGGAAATGATAAATTTATCAAACCATTTTGGAGTGTTTTTAAAGTGTGCTCCCTAGAACATCTGCCTCTGAATCAAATATTCAAACTCTAGGTTTCCACCTTAAACCTTCTGCAACAGAAACAGGAGTGAGGCCAGGAATCGGCAATTTTTCAGCTCATTTGATCAAATGTTTCTAGAGTTTGATTTAGAATCTGCACAGCTCTCTGGCCAGCTTTCAATTGATCAACCCTGCCTACTCCAGTTTAAACTGATTATGTGGAAGATATTAACTTTCTACTCTCTACTCCTAATTATCTGTGTAAGACATACAACCACTTTTAAGTGGCTTCCAAACAGTTCGTGTAGCCTTGACCTCTCCTATTTAGATCAAAAGAAAAATAAAGAAAACACTTGTGTCAAATCTGATTATCCAGTGCCTAAGAAATGAAAATGTTTCCTTCACTGCCTCAGCAGACACATTGTTTATAGTTTCTTCCTTCAACCACTTCTTTTGTATGTTTACCTAGAATCAATTCTTGGCTAAGCATTGACAAAATGTTTTATAGTCTGCTTTCTTCATTTGTCTTAAAAAATCTAATATCTAATTCCCCTCTAATGATTTTTTAAGAGCTCTTTTTTTTTTTTATTTGAAAGACAGAATGATAGAGAGGGAGAGTCAGTGAGAGTAAGAGATCTCTCTGCTGTTTCATTCCCCCAAATCTCCACGATAGCTAGGGCTAGGCCAGGCCAAAGCCAGGATCTGCAACCAGAGGTGCCAGTGCTGTCCAATAGTAGGTTAAGCCTCGCCTGCAGCACCAACATTCCATATGGGCAACTGTTAGAGTCCCCGTTACTCCGCTTCCGGTACAGCTCCCTGTTGATGGCTGGGAAAGCAGTGGAAGATGGCACAAGTGCTTGGTCCCCTGTACCCACATGGGAGATACAGAAGAAGCTCCTGGCTCTTGGCTCCTGGTTTTGGATCAGCCCAGCTCTGGCCATTGAGGCCATTTGGGGAG
Organism: Sylvilagus floridanus; assembly: GCA_949820135.1. NCBI lineage: Eukaryota > Metazoa > Chordata > Mammalia > Lagomorpha > Leporidae > Sylvilagus > Sylvilagus floridanus. The sequence goes on along the minus strand of OX463236.1, from coordinate 25,823,869 downwards.
TGAACCAGCAGATGGAAGACACCCTTCCCTTTGTGTGTGTGTGTGTGTGTGTGTTTGTGAGATAGAGAGAGAAAGAGAGAGAGAGACAGACAGACTGCCTCTCAAATAAATAAATAAATCTTTCAAAAATAAAAAATAAGAAAAGAAAAGAAAACTTGATCAGAAACACAGAGTAGTTGGGATTCGAACTGGCACTCTATATGGGCTGTGGGTATCTCAAGCAATGGCTTATCCTACTGTGCCACAGTGCCCACAACCATCACCACCCCTGCTGCTAGTGATTTTTCTAACCAAAGAATTCTAAATTTTTCTAAAATGTTTAAAAGTATTATGAGCAGAAAAATTTCTCCCCAAATTTATTTCCTTCCATTGTGTATTACACAACCCAAATAATTTCTTTCTCCCTCAGTCACGGGTAAAGCTAACTCTGATTCGGGAGGCATCAAGACCAACAGAGCACTGGACCAGTTAGCTTTAGTTCTCAAAGCAAAGCTTTCCACACATGGTCCTGCTAATATGCACAACCCATGATGGATACTAAGATCCCACACAACTCCTGAAGCAAGGGTTGCAACCCAAAAATTTGAAAAGTAACACACAGATAAAAAAAATCCTCAGAGACTATTGTAAATGTAGATTATTTGTGAATTTTCAAGAAAGATGAGAAAAGGAAGAAATCTTTATGGTAATATCCAAAGTTAACTATAAAAAAGACCACTGGTGAAAATCTGACATATGAATAAGTAAAATTAGAGCTGGGTATGGAAAACAATTCTTACAGTCACTTAGAAAATAACCCATTTTAGACCATATTTTGCAAACTGTGAAGTCTGTAAAATCTTTGCTCTTATTCTACATTGAAAGAACAGGTAGTCAAATAGCAACATTTTCAAGTCAAGTGCTAAATCTATGTTTTGATGCAGATGTTGTTTCTAATTTTAAATAATTGTTTTGTATCTTTAATTTTTATTGAAACATTATGGTTGCAAATAGTGAATAAAATAGGGTGACATTACCTGGTACAACTGAAATATTTTTAGTTAGAGATTTGGGAAGGTGGGTAATGAGAGTTAACCCACAGTTTGAGTGCCACATGAAACTTTTGCTGAGTTAGGGAAGAGTAGCTTTTTGAAGACCCTGGCTTTTCCATCAGTGATACATATAAGTTGTATTGTATTAACATGAAAAAGATTTCACCATTGATATTGACATTTTACATTCAAAACCTAGTAGTAGGTGATTACAAGGTCACAAAACCTTTTGATGCAAAAGATTAGCCAATTAGTATTCCCACATCTCATATCTGTGTATTGATTATTGTCCTGGCTACTCTGTGCTTTCAATTCAGCTTCCTGTTAATGTGACTGAAAGCAGCAGATAACAGCCCAAGTACTTGGGTTCCTGACATCCACATAGGAGACCTGCAGTGAGTTCCTGCTAGCAGTGGGAGCTAGCACTGTGGCATAGGTTAAGCCTCCTCCTGCAGTGTCAGCATCCCATATGGGCACCAATTCCAGTCCTTGCTGCTCCACTCTGGTCCAGTTCCTTGCTAATGCTGTGGGAAAGCAGTAAAATGGCCCACATACTTGGACCCAAGCACCCACATGGGAGACCCAAAAGAAACTCCTGGCTCCTGGCTTCTGCCTGGCCCAGCCCCAGCCATTGCTGCCATTTGGGGAGTGAATCAGTAGATGGAGGATCTCTCTCTCTCTCTCTGCTTTTCTCTGTATCTCTGCCTTTCAAATAAATAAATAAATCTTTTTTTTATAAAAAAGACTGATAGTTTGATGATGAGATCCTATGAAAAAGTAAAATTCATCTTGCTTTCTTCTCTACACTTTGTGTATATTGTTTTTCAAAGGTGTAGCACATCACCTCTTAATTCATATAAGGAAAAATATGTAATTTCAATAAAATATGTAATTTCAATAAATCTGTACTCTGCTTAAAGTTGAAATAAAGAAGCATGAAACTATGTCGACACACAGTAAACACCAAGAGATAGGAATAACAGATTAGCAGGGCTTCATTCAGAAGGTAATAGTTTACCTGAAGAATAACAACATTTAGAGTTTGGTTGAATGGGTTGAGAAGAAGATAATAAATGCTTGGCTTTGACAGTAGGGGTGCAGATAAGATGCCCACACTCCATATTGGCGTACCTGGGTTTGGTTACTATCTCTGGCTCTTGAATACAGGTTCCTGCTAATGCAGACTCTGGGGGGTAGCAGTAATGGCTGGACTAATTGAATTCCCATTACCCATTATACAAGATCTGGATTTCATTCCCAGATCTTAAGTTTCTACCCTTGTCCAGCCCCAGCCACTGCTGGTACTTGGGGAATCAACCTACAGATGGGAGTTCTCTTTGTATGTCTGTCTGTACCTGTCACTGTCACTGTCTCTCTCTTTCACATATTTTTTTAAAAAATACATTTAAAAAAGTAAGTGATTTTTGAAGAATGGGAACAAATAGTAATGATGGCACAGGAGTATCACCTGTACTTTTAATTCAGAGTATTTGTGTTTAGGAAATATCCTTAAATGTATTAATGGGACTCTTTAATGGATGATTGAAATTACTTTAAAAACCTGGCTAGATCAGCTGTTACTATACTATTTTTTTTTGGACAGGCAGAGGACAGTGAGAAAAAGAGAGACAGAGAGAAAGGTCTTCCTTTTGCCATTGGTTCACCCTCCAATGGCCACCGCAGTCGGCATGCTGCAGCCGGCACATCACACTGATCCGAAGCCAGGAGCCAGGTGCTTCTCCTGGTCTCCCATGCGGATGCAGGTTCCAAGCACTTGGGCCATCCTCCACTGCACTCCCTGGCCACATCAGAGTGCTGGCCTGGAAGAGGGGCAACTGGGACAGAATCCGGCACCCCGACCAGGACTAGAACCCGGTGTGTCAGCGCTGCAGGCAGAGGATTAGCCTATTGAGCCGTGATGCCAGCTTTACTATACTACTTTTAATGCACTCTTTAGCCTGTGGTTGTGTTTAATTTGTTAGTTTTTGTTAGATTTAATCTACTTTCCTAAAATTTCAGGGGTTTAAAACCTAAAAATTATTTTTATCACTCACATAAAAGGCTTGCAGTGTTCCTAGTTGACGAATGGGAGTTTCCCTTCATCTTGACTTTTCAGAGCATATATTCTTCCACCTGGTAACTCCACCAGTCCTTCAGGGTTTCTCAGTAGGAGGGCAAGAAAAAGCACATTTGCTTCTTCAGTACCTTGGCCAGAAACTGATCGTTTCTGCTGAAATTCCACTGTGGAGCAGTGATCACGTGATCCTACTTGGATAAAGAAGAACTTGGAAATGTAACCATTATCTGAGCAGCTGTTTCTCCACAATAATCTTAACCTACAGAAAGGAAACCCAAATTCTGATGGATAGGTAGCTGACAGCAAAAACCTCAGCTTTCCATAGATATACTGAAACTTCATTTACTACTTCATTTGTAACTCTCAATTAATCATAACAGTACAAAATCACTGTAGGAAATTTAAAAGAGAGTATTCAAGAATCCTTAGTTTATCTGTTTCTCACCAAACATATTTCAGTAAGTAAATAATCTTGGAAAATGCTTTATGGCTCTTCTTTTCAGTCTTTCATTCTTAAATTATTGTATAGTAGTTTTGCAACCAAACTGTGAGTTTTAATGATAGTTATTCTCTTATCATGTGTCTCGTCTTAGTTAAAATAGGATATATGTTCCCAGCTCATTAACATTTCCTGGCCATTAGCATTTCCCATTAAACTTCCCCAATAGGTCAAGGCTCCACTGATTTCAAAGTGGTTGCCTGTGAATACCACACAGCATGGTCACAGAGAAAAATATATAGAATTTGAATTACTCTGCAAAGAGGCCCTAATTAGGTTCTCCCTATTCATCGAAATAGATCTTTCATCAGTGACAACACAATGCAATTAGGGCAGGTCTCTTGTAGCTTGCCATGGGTGCAGTCAGCTGATACTAATGTTTCTTTGGGGAGCGCTGGAATAAACAGTGTCCCATCATTTTTATGTGAGAATTTCTTCTTGGAAGAATGCCACCCAGTTCAATAGTTACTATTGAACTATGTTAGTCCCAGGAGATTTACATATAATTCAAGTATTTCTATTTTCCAATTTAGATATTTGCTTTATGTCTTCTTGAAGCATATCCCATGTCCTTATTACACACCTTCTTGCTGTTTATGTAACACTATAAGCGATAGATTTCTATAAATGTAAATAAACTAATAACTATTCTACTGGCCTTGCATTTAGAGCTTACAAAATAGCTTTTCACTTTCTTTCACTTAATATTTATAATAACTCTGTGAGGCTTGGAAAATGACTTGACAACAGAAACACAACTGTTCAATAGAAGAACTGATTTTTAAATTCAAGTCATAAGCTCCCTGAAGTTAGTAAATAATTTGAGTCATGAAACTGAGTTATTTACAGTTATTTATATTTGTTATAGAAAAATATCAGTCAATATATAAACCTGCACTCTAAAATAAAGTTTGATGTGTTGCAAAGAGTGGGTAACATGGGGGCTTGATGCAGACTATAAGAAAGAGGTATTTAGGAAGCGGAACTGAATTCCTGCTTGTACACAGACCATAAGGAAAATGAACTATATGGAGCAGAGAGCATAATGTAGAAGAAAGCAGCAAGAGAAAAAGCTGAACCAGTTAAGGAAGGTCCAAGTCTAAAGGCTTTTGTCAGCTAGGCAGGGAAATTTAGACTAACAAAGTAATAGCAAAATCATTATAAGTTTTAGAGATGTAAGTATTAAGAGGAATTGCTTTAAGGCACTCTAGGCTAATCCTCCGCCTGCGGCGCCAGCATCCCAGGTTCTAGTCCTGGTTGCTCCTCTTCCGGTCCAGCTCTCTGCTGTGGCCCGGGAAGGCAGTGGAGGATGGCCCAAGTACTAGGGCCCTGCACCCACATGGGAGACCAGGAGGAGGCACCTGGCTCCTGGCTTCAGATCGGCACAGCCCGTAGGCTGTAGCAGCCATTTGGGGGGTGAACCAACGGAAGGAAGACCTTTCTGTCTCTCTCTCTCTCACTTTCTAACTCTGCCTGTAAAAAAAAAAAAAAAAAAAAAGAGGAAGTGCTTTAAAGGAGGAGGTACTTGGCAGTGAACTGTGAAAGACTGGAAAAAGATCAAGGTCGGCCAGTGTATTGCTTCCAGGTTGAAACGTGAAGATATAGACAACACTGGAATAGAAAGAAGTCAAAGAAGCCAGGATTCAGGACTATGTTAGGAATGAAACTTAAGTGGGAATCCATATTGAAGGTACAGCCCTGGGGTGCTAGTGTGCCATAGCCATGAAGCTGCTGTTTGGGGTGGCCACAGCCTGTATCGGAGTGGCTGTGTTAGAGCCCCAGCTCTATTCCTGGACTCTAGCTTCCTGTCAGTGTGCACTCTGAGACTGGAGCAATGATGGCTCAAGTACTTGGATCCCTGCCACCCCACTTGGGTGACCTGATTGAGTTATCAGCTCCTGGCTTTGGCCCTGATCCAGCCCTGGCCATCACAGGCATTTGGAGAAATGAATCAGTTGGGGCAAAATATAATTTCATAGTTTTTTCCTAGGGGGACTGAAGGATGAAATTTAAGTAGCTATTTATTTACAAAAAAAAAAAGTTGAGATAATATAAATCTAATTCTACAATTTTTATTACGTGATGTCAAAAGAATCATTATTTTCAACATCAGTGATATTGTGTGGATGACTTATTTCTAATCTAGGCAGTTTTGGTTTTGTTTTCCAATATCAGAAATTTCTAAGTGCCTATATGTATTAGATAAATATTCAACTATAGGACCACATTATCTTTTTATAGTAGGATTCTTTTTCTGTACTAACAGAAGTGATCATTTTATTGAGAAATAAGGAAGACATCTTTATGAAGCAAAGCTTCATGCTTCACGTATCCTGAAGCTATTAATTTTGACCTTTAGAAAAGCTTTCCAATTTATGCACAAAGCAGCACATTGGCTATCAGGTTTTGAGGCAAACAGGCTTAAGAAGTTGCTCCTCGGCTGGCGCCGTGGCTCAACAGGCTAATCCTCCTCCTTGCGGCGCCAGCACACCGGGTTCTAGTCCCGGTTGGGGCGCCGGATTCTGTCCCGGTTGCTCCTCTTCCAGTCCAGCTCTCTGCTGTGGCCCGGGAGTGCAGTGGAGGATGGCCCAGGTGCTTGGGCCCTGCACCCACATGGGAGACCAGGAAAAGCACCTGGCACCTGGCTCCTGCCATCGGATGAGCGCGGTGTGCCGGCCACAGTGCACCGGCTGCGGCGGCCATTGGAGGGTGAACCAACAGCAAAGGAAGACCTTTCTCTCTGTCTCTCTCTCTCACTGTCCACTCTGCCTGTCAAAAAAAAAAAAAGTTGCTCCTCAAACTAATTGGTGTTTAGAATTATGTGGACAACAAAGAATTTTGGAGTTATTTCAACCTCCTATTTTATAAAGAAGCAAGATGAATTTTAAAAAAAATTCTAAGACATTGTAGCAGGAACGAGACTGGAATCAAGGTCTCTGACTCTGGATTTAGTCTTCTAGCATCTTCTACATGGAGGATTGTTAGATTCAAGAACATGGATGCTACACAAGGTTCAAGGTGATGTTACATCTATTACCTCACAAATACTGCCCAAGAGACTGAGACATGCACAGCTGTAGTATCTCATCCAGGTTGTTTGAACAACTCACTCAAGTTCCACAGTAGAAAGGAGTGAGGCAGGGTTTGAACCCAGGTGATGTAGTAGATGCTGTGCCTCTGCACTGCCTCCCAAGTTCCTGTCCCAATTCTAGTGCTTCCGAGCATTTTCTATGGCACCTTCCAAACAGAATAATAACTGTAAGGAAATGAAGGAATAAAATCTTAGTTGTTCCACACCTCTTCAACCAAAGAGGATCTTCAGTTTTGGGCAAGTCCTTTGATCAAGTGAAGCTTGAGACATTGAGCAACACAAAGCCTATCCAGTGTCAGGAGTCATAAGACATTTAATCAGGAAAGAAAATTTAAAAAGTCGTATCCTTATTTTGTAGTTCTTCGGACTCAGGGAGAGAGAATGCTAGGAAGGACAGCTTTGCAGGCACTCAGGGCCAGCACACTAGCAGACAGTGAAGCACTAACAAAGAGGCAGTGTTTCAGTAATGAAGGAGGTGGGCAGCAGCATCCAACGCTGCAGGGAATCCAAATGAGAGGAGGACTGAAAAGTGGTTCTTAGTTGTGGGGATTAGGAGGCTGTTACTGAGTTTTGAGGGCTGTTTCGGTGGAACCCAACTTGCAGAGGCCAAGGAATACATGCAAAGTTGTCAATGTATCATGTGCCACTTCAGGTTTATAAATGCACAACCAAGCTGGATTATTTTGCAGGAAATTCAGTTTTGCAGTATTGTGGCAGTCTGGGAGTATTTATATCAGCTTTAAAATTGCATCATTTATTAAACAGCTAGTATTTAATAATCATAGAGCAGGTATCAAAAATATGGAAGGTACACAGTGAAAAGTTTTCTTCCCTTCCTTAATCACCTCTTCCTGTAGATAAGCACACCTACAGTTTATTCCTTTTTTTCAGAGATTATTTTTTAAATAAAGAAGACACATACATATTACTACAAGATGGCAGTGTAATATATTGTCATGAATTGTTACTTTTTTCTCTTCTATTGAAGGTATTTTGAAGATCTTTCTCTGTGAATAATGAGAGTTTCCATTGCTCCACCCCTCCTTTTTTTTTTTTTTTTGAAAGGCAGACACACATGCACATACACACAGAGATACAAACTTCCATCTTTAGTTCACTTCCCAAATACCCTTGCCTGCGACAGCTCTGGCTGGGCCAGGTTGAAGCCTGGAGCATGAAACTTAATCTGGGTTTTCCAGGTCAATGAGAGAGACCCAAATATTCAAGCCATCACCTACTGTCTTCCAGAGTATGCATTAACATAAAGCTGGATCAGAAGCAAAAGCAGCTGGGACTAGAACTAGGCAGATCAGGGCATCTCAAGCAGCATATTAAACAATGCCAAAAAAGACTTTCCTTTATAAAAAATATTTAAATAACTTTTCATTAGTCATAATATACTTTGTTGTACTGCTTCTGTATGGATGAAAATTAGGTTGTTTGCAAGCTTGCTGTCAGAAACAAGTCCTAATTTTTTTTTTTTTTTTTTTTTTTACAGGCAGAGTGGACAGTGAGAGAGAGAGACAGAGAGAAAGGTCTTCCTTTTCGTTGGTTCACCCTCCAATGGCCGCCGCGGTCGGCGCGCTGCGGCCGGCGCACCGCGCTCGTCCGATGGCAGGAGCCAGGAGCCAGGTGCTTTTCCTGGTCTCCCCATGGGGTGCAGGGCCCAAGCACCTGGGCCATCCTCCACTGCACTCCTGGGCCACAGCAGAGGGCTGGCCTGGAAGAGGGGCAACCGGGACAGGATCCGGTGCCCCGACCGGGACTAGAACCCGGTGTGCCGGCGCCGCAAGGCGGAGGATTAGCCTGTTGAGCCACGGCGCCGGCAAGTCCTAATGTTTTACGTGCATATTCCTGTACATCTTCATTTGCCTATATGCCTCTCAGGTAAATTCTCAGAAGTGCAATGGCTGGAATGAAGGATACAAACCAATGATAATATATACTGCTAAAAGGCCCCTCCTTAGAACACCAAAGACTAACTTCCTTGAGAATAAATAATCTGTAAGTCTTGCACATAAATAGAAACGGGAAAATAAAAGTAATCACTTACATGATTTCCTTTTTAAAGTATAAATTCTTTTCCTGGTTTTGTTGAACCAGTAGAGTATCCATTTACGTTTCAAAATGTCCTGGGGTTATTACCAATGAGTATTATTTATTCATTAAAGTGTTCCTGGCAGTTCAGTGATCTTAAAATTATAAAACTTCAATTTTTAAAATAAAAAGCTAACACTTTGGTAAAAAAAAAAAAAGCCCCTCCTTAATATTGTGCCAATTTGCCATCCTATGACCCATGTATGAAAGGACCTCTGTTCCACACCCTAATGCTGTTACCTAATTTTGAAATTGTAGTTTGCAAACAGCTAGGCAAAGTATATCTCTATGTAATTTGAATACATGTAATTTGAACTGGTGCTCATATGGGATGCCGGCACCATGGGTGAATGCTTAACCCACTACACCACAGCACTGTCCCCAAGCATTTTTAACATTTCCTCAATAAGTACAATGCTTACTTTTGAGGTGAGGTAGACATATTTTGTAATGTTATGACAGTTTTTTTATTTCTATAAACGATGAATGCATTTTGATTTTATTAGTGTTTCTTTTTTTAAAAAAATATTTATTTATTTATTTGAAAGGCAGAGATATAGATAGGCAGAGGCAGACAGAGAAAAAGAGAGAGAGAGAGAGAGTGAGAGAGAGAGAGAGAGAGAGAGAGAGAGAGAGAGAGATCTTCCAGGGAGGTTCCAAGATAGCAGAATCACGACATGATGGTCTGATTCACAGCAGGCAAAATTAATATTTTAAAATTAGTATTTTAAAAAGGGGATAAGGTACACTCTTAGGATAAAGCTGCAGGAGGACTGCAGAAAGAAAGACACTCTTCAAAAACAGAATGTGCAGACCCATGCAGAAAGAGCACATACACAACAAAAGACAACAAAACTTGGATCCAGGGAGGAAGACAACCACCCCAGCAAACCAGGTGAGAGGGAAATCCACAGGCCCACAGCACTACTGATACAGTGGGAGAAAGTACTTGGTGAACTGCTTTTACAGTTCCACACGGACCCTCTAAAAGCACACAGAAGTGCGGTGGGGGAAGCTGTCTTAACTCTCTTCTCTCTCCTTGCTACAGCAGAGACCTGAGCCAGGGGGATGAGTATACAACACAGGCAGGTAGCTACAGCCCCATCTCCTGTGTTGTCCCCCACCCAGTTAGCAAATTAAGAATTCTTTCCTCCTAGCAGCAGCTGCACCTAGCCAGTTGCCTGGCAACAGGAGGGGAGGGGGAGCACCCCCTGCAGAACTCTCCTTCCAGGCCCACCACTATGAAGAAGTGAGTGGGGCTGCAGCAGGCATGTGCTTTGTGCGCCTGCAAACCACAGACCTAACCACAGTGAAAAACCCACCTTGGCCACCAACACGAACCTGGTTGGGAGGACCACACACAGACAGCTGCTCTGCGCATACCTTAATTTCCTTATAGACAGATTGGCTTAAGTGTGGACATCCTACTAAGCCACAAAGACATGGACCAAAGGTAAAAGCATTCAGACAAGGAAAAAAAAACTACAAATGCCAAAAAATAAAGGCAAAAATTGCAGAAATAAGAATAAGGAAGACACTATAAGCCCCCCCAAATCACTACAACTTTTCAATACTAGAAGGAAAGGATGAAAAGATTAAGAAAATACCAGAAATGAAATTCAAAAAACTGTTCATTGAATTACTCAGAAGCAAATTCACAAGCTAAAGAAAACTATATATGATAAAAATGAAAAGTTACTTACGAAATTGAGATCTTCCCTAGTTGGGGCGCTGGTTCTGTCCCCGTTGCTCCTCTTCCAGTCCAGCTCTCTGCTGTGGTCCAGGAGTGCAGTGGAGGATGGCCCAAGTCCTTGGACCCTGCACCCCATGGGAGACCAGGAGAAGCACCTGGCTCCTGGCTTTGTTTCGGCACAGCACAGCTGTGCAGCATGCCAGCTGTAGAGGCCATGTGGAGGGTGAACCAATGGAAAAAAGAAGACCTTTCTCTCTGTCTCTCTCTCTTTCACTGTCTAACTCTGCCTGTCAAAAAAAGAAAAAAAAATAAATTGAGATCTTAGAGAAATCAAATTAAGTACTAGAAATGAATTCAATAGATCAAATTAAAAATGCAGTGGAAAGACTGCAGAGTTGGTGAGACAGAAGAAAAAATATCAGAACTAGAAGACAAATCTCTGGAAATTTTACAGTCAGACCAAAAACAAGAAGAAATTAGAAAACTAAAAAGCACTGTTGGAGATCTACAGGATACTATCAAATGACCCAGCATATAGGTCTTAGCAGTCCCTGAAGGCTCGGAAAGAGACAAGAGATTAGAAGGCCTTTTTAGGGAAATAACAGAGAGGTCTTCCATCTGCTGATTCACTCCCCAGATGGCCACAATGGCTGGAGCTTGGCTGATCTGAAGCCAGGAGCCAGGAGCTTCTTCTGGATCTCCCATAGAGGTGCAGGGGCCCAAGGACTTGGGTCATCTTCCACTGCTTTCCTGGGCCATAGCAGAGATCTGGATTGGAAGTGGAGCAGCTGGAACTTGAACCAGTGCCCACATAGGATGCTGGCACTGAAGGTGACATCTTTACCTGCTATGCCACAGCCCCAGCCTGGATAGTGTTTCTTACCATTTGTGGCATGGTCATATGATTTTCTTTTTATCAATATGGTGAACCATTATATAAGATTTAAAATACTCTTGTATTCTTAGAATTAACCTCTCTTGAAAAGGGATAGCTGCAAGTATGCTGTGGGATTCTTTTCACTGAGATTTTATACCGAATTTTTTTTACCTTACATTTTTCATGAATCCAGAGTTTATCCTTGTTTGTGTGGCTTTGGTTAGGTTTTGGCCTTATTTGTTCACAAAGTAGAAGTTTTCCTTTTCTCTTTCTGGTCTGATTTTAAAAAGTGTAGATACCATCGGAATTCTCTTCCTTTAGTCTTTGTATAATTTCCCTCTTAAAATATTTAATCATGGTATTTTATTTATTTATTTATTTGAAAGGCAGAGTTAGAGAGAATTTCCATCCACATTTCACTCCCCAAAAAGCCACAATGACTGGGACTGGGCCAGGCCAAAGCCAGAAGCCTACAACTATATCCTGGTCTCACACAGGAGCTGCAGTGGACCAAGTACTTGAACCACCCCCCACCACTGTCCCAGGTGCATTAGCAGGGAAGCTGTATTGGAAGTGGAGCAGTTAGGAGTCCAAGTGACACTACAGTGGGAAGCTGGCATTTCAGGTGGCAGCCTAACACACCCCACCACAACACTCGCCGTCGAACTAGTTTTGTTTTATTTTTTTTTGTTTTTGTTTTTTTATAAAGCTTTTATTTAAAGAATATAAGTTTCCAAAGTACAGCTTATGGACTACAATGGCTCCCCCCCACACACAACTTCCCTCCCTTCCGCTACCCTCCCCTTTCCCACTCCCTCTCCCCTTCTGTTCACATCAAGATTCATTTTCAAATCTCCTTATACACAGAAGATCAGTTTAGTACATATTACGTAAAGATTTCAACAGTTTGCCCTCACATAGAGACACAAAATGAAAATACTGTTGGAGTACTAGTTATAGTATTAATTCACAATGTACAGCACATTAAGGACAGAGATCCTACATGATTTTTTTTTAAAGAATTAATTATCTATGCAATTTCCAGTTTAACACCAAGATTTTTTAATCATTTGCAATTATCTTTATATACAGAAGATCAATTCAATATATACTATGTAAAGATTTCATCAATTTGCACCCACAAAGAAACACAAAGTGTAAAAATACTGTTTCATTACTAGTAATAGCATTATTTCACATTGGATAACACATTAAGGACAGATCCCTCATGAGACGTAGGTACACAGTGACTCCTGATGTTGATTTAACAATTTGACACTCTTGTTTATGGCGTCAGTAATCTCCCTAGGCTCTAGTCATGAGTTGCCTAGGCTATGGAAGCCTTTAGGGTTCGCCGACTTCGATCTTATTCCGACAGGGTCATAGTCAAAGTGGAAGTTTTCTCCTCCCTTCAGAGAAAGGTACCTCCTTCTTTGAAGGCCCTGTTCTTTCCACTGGGATCTCACTCGCAGAGATCTTTCATTTAGGTCTTCTTTTTTTGTTTGTTTTTCAGAGTGTCTTAGCTTTCCATGCCTAAAATATTCTCATGGGCTCTTGAGCCAGATCCGAATGCCTTAAGGGCTGATTCTGAGGCCAGAGTGCTATTTAGGACATCTGCCATTTTATGAGTCTGCTGTGTCTCCCACTTCCCATGATGGACCGTTCTCTCCCTATTTGATTTTATCAGTTAGTATTACCAGACACTAGTCTTGTTTGTGTGATCCCTTTGACTCTTAGACCTATCAGTGTGATCAATTGTGAACTGAAATTGATCATTTGGACTAATGAGATGGCCTTGGTACATGCCACCTTGATGGGATTGTATTGGAATCCCCTGGCACAATTCTAACTCCATCATTTGGGGCAGTTCCGATTGAGCATGTCCCAAATTGTACATCTCCTGCCTCTCTTATTCCCACTTTTATATTTCACAGGGTTAAATATCATGAGATTTCTTGATAACATTCTCTGCTTAATCTTTGGAAATGTCTTATAATTCTTTTTTTCTCTTTAAGACAATTTTAGATATTGTGTTTTTCTAAAAAATTATTTCATCTTCAAAGTTGCTTTCACAGTGATAGACAATCTTTTTAAAAAAATAATAAAAAATGAAGCCAATCTTGATCATGGATCAATGCTACATTAAAGCCAGAAGCTCACTAAATTTTAAACCCATAAAAATGATCAAGATAATTAACATTTCTCTGGAAGCAGAGGAAGTTCATTTTTTTTGGTCATCTTTTAAAATTAATGTAACTTTTTGTTTGTGTGGTTGTGTAAACCAACCTTCCTTCTTTGTAAATTTACATCATTTCTCCCTTATTTTTCAGGAGTGACTATTTTAGATTGAGCACAGGGTGTGGCCTTTAAATATTGAAGTACTTCCAAAAATTGCAGGAAAAACTGAAATTAAAAGATAAATTTGTCTTGGTGCAAAAAAATTGAAATATTCACAAAGTATTTCTTCATGTATTTTCCTTGATGTTTTTGAAGGCCTGTCTTATATATATATACATATACATATACATATACATATACATATATATGTGTAAATATATATATTCTTTGTCATTTTTAAATTTTATTTTTTTTTAATTTTTAAAATTCTACACTAACCTTTGTTTACTTCTTTGAGAACTTCTCTGTTTATTTTACCTTGTCTTCTTTTTTGTTGAGTATTTTCTCTTTAACTTAATTTTAGCTCCTTTTTATATTTCTTATTTCTATCTACTTCCTTTTTGTTGTTTGCCTTTTTGCTATATTTTCCACTGTGGCTATTTGCTTCTCTGCTCTTTTTCACATTTTATGTATTTGTTGGTTCTATTTTTCCTTTTTTTCACCTGAATATAGTCAGCACAATTCCTTCTCTTCCTACCCTCTTGCCATATGTTTTCTGAATTCTGACATTTTGGTTGTGTCCTTGCATTTTCTTTCATAGTTTCAATAGCTTCCTTAAATCTCATTTGCTTGTTTTGTTTAAATTCACAGAAAAATTTTGGCCCTATTTTTCATTTGCTCCCATGTCAACATTTTTCCTGAAGTAGGAAGGATTTGTTTAAAATTTTATTGACATTTTCTTCCATTTTCTTTATAGCATCTTTATATATGTGCTAAGTATTTTTTATACTGCCTTGACATGAGTTATGTCAGCTTTTTGCTAGTTGTAGTCCTTTAAACGTATTGGACGTTTATTTTCAAGTGATTCTTCGCTTATGAGGCTGAGTAGAATCCCAGCATATTTATTCTTCAGAACCTAAAGGCATTCTTCTAAGTTACCGTGAAAATAATCCTCTTCTTGCAAATGGTATTTTCATGTAGTAGATCTCTGCTTCTCTGAATATGACTCAGTCATGTGAGACTTCTAGCATCAGGCATCTCCTGTTCTCTCAGCTGTTGTCCTACTAAAGGGCATAGTTTTTGGTACATCAGTGTGTGCCCCTCACCTTCAGGAAATGCATTATTTTCTGGAACTTTCTGAAATCTTACCAACTCAGCTTCTCTCTACTTCCTTCAGTTTGGCTCAGACATTCTGCTGAAAACCTTTAGAAGCAATTAAAATTACTTTGCGGTTTGCCTCCTAATTTCACTGAGAATGGAATTTGAACTTTCATCTTCAGTTTTCTTAGTTATTTTTAGAGGAAAGGAAATAATGATTAATTTATGTTGCTATATTTGTCTATTAAGTCTTCATAGCATATATCTATTCCAGATGAAAAAGGAAATTAGAGCGTTATGGCTATCTTCAAGTAGTGTTATTTTCAGATTTGAGGAAAGCGTCAAAAAGTGAACAAAAAAGTCTGCTTCAAATTTTGCATCACTGTTCTTGCTAACAATAGTAATAACCATTCCCTTCACTTTTATGATTCCTGCTACAGTTACATCAAAGGCACCAAAGTAAACCCAAGTCTTTTGTTGGCTGTATTATTTCCTTTGGATCCCTTCACTCATAAGGACTTGGTTGTTTCCAGTCATTACTAAGAGAAACACGCTGTACCTGTGCTCAATATCTGATAATAGTCATTGGGTCTTTTGTGATAAATGAAGCTTTATAACTCATTATTTAAAATTCTGCAAGTTCTGATCCTTGGCTCCCTTTGAAACTGGCTTCTGTTCTTCTGTTTCATTCAGGCAGGTCAGAACAGCTGGGCACCTCTGTTTGAGTCTCTGGGTTTAAGCAGCAAGGTAGGAGCCAGTTAATCTGTAGGTGTCTGGAGTACTTTTCTTCTTTGTGTTTCTGACCCAACCTCAAGAGTGTTGATCTTTGGGATACAATGCTAGACACATTCAAGTATATTGTTTCCGTAGGAAACTATTGGATACAGGCCTCTTTAAAGCTGTTTCTTTATGTACAAGCTGTCACTAAATACTGGTCTGTGAACCAGAAAAAGAAAACATTTCAAATAGGCTAGTCCTCCGCCTGCGGCACTGGCACTCTGGGTTCTAGTCCTGGTTGGGTCACCGGATTCTGTCCCCATTACTCCTCTTCCAGTCCAGTTCTCTGCAGTGGCCTGGGAGTGCAGTGGAGGATGGCCCAAGTCCTTGAGGTCTGCACCCACATGGGAGACCAGGAGAAGCACCTGGCTCCTGGCTTCGGATCAGCACAGTGCGTCGGCCGCGGCGCGCCAGCTGCAGCAGCCATTGAGGGATAAACCAACAGAAAAGGAAGACCTTTCTCTCTGTCTCTCTCTCTGTCCACTCTGCCTGTCAAAAAAAAAAAAAAAGAAATAAAAAAAGAAAATCCCTAAAAAAGGATTGTGTCTGTGTGGAACAATTCAATATAACACTTAGCAAAAGCAGAGGGTACAGAATTGACAGTATGTGGTTTCACCTTATGAGTTTTCATATTAATTCTATTGAGTTTGTTAACTTTGAAACTTGATCATGTTGTGATAAAATACAAAACACACTTACTACCCAAGGTTTAAACAAACCCAAAACTGTTTTATATGACACCATCTTTTATTTTTGATGCTAGATCATTCCAATGAATGAGAAAGAGAAGATGCTACTTTGCTGTATTTATTCACATACACAGCCCAGATTTTAGTCTTAGAGAACTGCAGACTCTCCCTCAAACCCCATAGTCCCTAATACATATGTAATAGAGCTAGAAATATATCAGTTTGAAATGCCTATTCTGAATAATCACATTCACTTAATGAAATTAAAATTTCCTATATTCCAGAGATTTGGTCCTTATTTCATCTTTTTCAAAATATAAGTAAAATTCCATTAGATCAGATTCCTTGTCCTATAATTCTAATGTTTCACCACTTTCTCAACAACACCACCAATCTTCTTTTCATATGTGTCACTGTACTCACTCATCTTGGTTTTCCATCTCTAAACTGCCACTCTCCTATACCATTGACAATGTATCCAAAAACACCTCTTCAGAGGAATATTATTTAGTTTACATCTACAATATTTCATTTAATTTGTATATCTTATAGAATGTATCAACTGTTAGAACACTAAAGTTTGGATTTAAGAGCTTGTTTAGTATTTACTTGTTTAAGATACATGTCTCTTACTCTTGAGGTAAGAAAGAGTTGGGTACTCATCCTCATAGAAATTTTATCATTGATAGAATTATCCTATTCGCTTTTCCTAAATTCATACATCTTCTAGTTAGGGACAGGAATTATTCAAGAAAAGGAAAGGTAATTGTCTCATGAGATTCATAGTCTCTTATAAGTGTGTAAGTGACTTTATTCAACTGGAGGGGAACAACTACAAGCCCACTGATTATCTCAAAATGCAATATGTTCAAATTCTGGTTACTTAATCATTTATTTGCTTATTCATCAGTGAAATGGCATGACCATTTACACACTGTGATGAATTCTAAAAAAAATAAATGCATGTGGAGGATTAATACTAGACACTGATCACTTTCATTGATCTCATTTCTGCCTTTTCATAGCTTTAATTTCTTGGTCATTTAATGAGGCAAGCTAATTAAGATAGGGAGGACTGTCTCTAATTTGTTTCTAACTTTTCCCCTGCAGTGAAAGAATAAATAACAACCAATACAACTCATTGAAGAAATCACTCACATTTAAAAGATGCTAAGAGGTTCTTAAAGAGTGAGTTAAGCTTGATTCACTTGCCTTATAGCCTAGCCTGGTACTTTGCTCATGGTAGGTACCAAAAGAGTACTTCTTGGACTGGGTTGAAAAGTTTCAAACTATTTTTCTACAAATGAGTTATATGTCTATATGTGGAAGTCATGTTATTTTACAAAATGTTCAAGTAGGTAGATCATTTTAATCTGTGAATGCTCCTCTAATCCACTGGAGATGAAGTCTACTGGAGGAGAGTGTTTTGTGGGTTAAAGCTACAGGAGTAACAAGAACCAATCAATCAGTTGAATCATCAACTGCTATCTCCCTGGTCTGCATTAGCTGGAAGCTGAAATCAGGAGAGGAGCTTGGACTCATTCCGTTTTAATCAACTTCTTAACTGCCAGGCCAAATGCCCACCCTGAAGCAATTATTATACTTCATTGTCCCATAAAATGCTACCATTTCTGGGATGAGGTAGGTAAAGTGGAGTATACTGGCTATCATGATTATTTTAAAAAGAGTTGTGTGTCAGGCAATTGATTAGGGAAAATGGGCAAGCTGATTGTAATTATCAAAATTGGCCTCTACCCAGCATCCCATAGATGGCAGCTAGATGCTCCTGCTAATGATGGGGTTTCTAGGTAGGTCTCTTTCTAGAAAAATTGCATGTCATTGGCCTTGCCAAGTCATAAAATTATTTTCTCTTTTTTATTGTCCAAACTTGTAAAGATTACTCAGGCTTTTTGAAATGAAATAAGAGCATTTAGCAGTAGGTCATATCAAGGATGTTAGAGCAATCTGACAGTGACATCTGTCACTCTGTTTATGCCAGGTTAGATTCAAGGGGCTTGGCTGGCTTAATGGTGTTCAGTGATTCCTTCACCGTTTATATTTGTCATCCTGCCACAGGCATTGGCTGCATCTTTAGGGTGTCCCTCAAGTCAAAGGCAGTGATACTGTTGGATAGAGGAGAAACACATTGTCATTTAAGCAGTAGAAATAGCTGAATACTCCTGCTAGGACTAAACTCAAAACTGTAGCGTTCATTTGAAAATGCTGCCTTTTTTGTAAAATATTAAATACAATTTAAAATGTAATAGAAACTTCCATTGAAGATAAATAGATTCAGGGCATTTGCTTGTTGAAAGGTTTTTAATGAATTTCTTTCTGGGAAAATGGTATTCATCTGTTCATTCATACAACAGAAATTTAATAAGCATTCCATGCATAGAGAGACAGTATTTGGAGAAATCCAAAGTGAGACAGAACATAACATTTACTAAGGTTGGAATTAAGAACAGCAGGAAGAAACTTGAGTGTTTTAAACAAATAATTGATGATCATATTGTACTTTCTGATAAATTATTTTGGCTATCCAGTGTAGCAGGCACATAAGAGGGGAGAGGCAAGACAAAGTGTGTGGGTAAACCATGAAGCAGTTATGGAAGAAATATATACATAAAGGGATCCCCAGACATGAGGTAGGATTTAAGAAGTATGTAAGAGGCAGAAGAATAGGGTTTTCGAGGAAGTGGGTCTGCACAGTGGCAAGATTGAGGGAGAAGACACAATAAATGCCAGTTTTTTGTGCAGGTAACTGATTTAGAAGTGGTTTCATTTATTTAAATTGAAAATCCATATAGAACAGGAGAGGATATGATGAATTCACTCAGATAATGCTAAATTCAAAGAATATGTGGGATATCTAATAGTAGTATATAGTGGGCAGCTATAAATATTACTAGAATTTCAGGAAGAAAGGCAACAGAGGTCTTTGTGTGAGCCTGGGATATGCTCCTGGAAGCAATTTTGCATAATGGAATGAAAATCCTTCTAGGAAAGTATTCATCTCAGGAAAGAAGCAGTTGAAGTTAAGTTTGTATAATGGATTATAAAATATGTTTAATAAAGAGTAAAATTGCTCAGGTATGTCATCTATTTTCAGCCTATGCCTTGGGTTAGCTCTCACAGGTTTTACACGGAAAAGTCTGAATTAAAAGTGTAGTGTAGACACAAATTGTGGCTTTAAGAGAAGTTTCATGGTGCTTTGAGATTAGGGAATCAGCAGCATAGGGAACAGCTGAGTAGGCTGTACTGACAAATACAATACTTCAAGAGCCATAGCCCACGTCCCTGAAACATTAGGCACTAGTGAGTCTTGGCTCAGCACCCACAAGCATTGGCAGTAGATGAGTGACCTTAAAGAAAGTGTCAGGACAGCAGAGCCTGAACAGGCATAGGTAGGCCAGTAACAGCAGGTACAGCAGAATCATCAGGGAACTGGCTGGTGGAGGACACGTGAAATCGGGATTGAGAATTGACTTAAGGAGAAAATTAGCATGGGGTTGGAACTGGTGGTGACAAAGCCATAGACACTCTCTTTTGTAACAGTTTTTGTGATATTATTTTTAACACTAGTCTGGGGCAACTTAGAGGAAGAGTCAATCTCATTGCCCATTTGTTTTATATGGTGAAAAATCATGTCTTTAATTATTAAAAGATGATTTGCTATCTTACATTTCTATTTTTAAAGTGTAAAGTCAATTACTTTTTAAACAGTATGGATCCTTTTCATTATAACCCAGTCAGTGGTTACAAATGGAAAAAGTTTCTCTTTAGAATCAAAAGGAAGAAATTGTGTTAATTATAATTATACAATTGTTTTTATATCAGAGATAAAATCCATTGAAACAAGTCTTCTCACCATAAGTGAACAGTGGAAGACATGCATCCAAATTTAGGTCTTAATTGCATTTGATCATTAATTCATTTTCACACATAAGCTGTATTTTGCTAAGTTAATTAATTTGGACAACTTCTTTTGGTCTCATGAGCCAAGCATTGTATGAGGTTGGAGAAATTCTATCAAATTATATTTTTAATTTGATAAGGAGCAATATCAGGTGGTAGAACTTGCAAAGTGATATAAGGAGCTCCTAACTTTGAATTAAACACTTGGAAACTCCAAACTACGGTGCTGTCATTGTGCTTTATAGTCAAGCTTTGAACGTAAGCTCTGCCGCTTTGCAAGCAAGTTACTTTGACCTCTTTGAGCTTTAGCTTTCTCTTGGGTACAATAAATACAATGTGTATAATACTTGGAAAATATTAAATCAATGAGCTTTTATTCCTCACTGTAAATCATGTTCCCTTGATGCCACCTCTAGAAAGAAGAGGATGTGACTTTGAGTAAGTCCTAACATACAATAATAAGAAAGAAAAAGCTTTTCTGCAACTAGATTAGGAGGAGGACAGAAAGGGCAAAGGGAGTGATAAAACTGATCAGGGGATGAATTAAATTCCATTCCCATCCCGAATACTTTCCCCTCTCCAAGATCTCACTAAGATCCAAACCCTAAAGGGTGTGTGAGACAGTGGTAATTAGTTTTAAAAATAGATCTAAGGAGGATATAGGAAAACACTTCAACCTAGATTCCTTGTTCAGACAAGATGGGAAGGAAATTGCAACCATAGCAAGCCAAAAAGGGACAGTCATATCAGAGTAAAAACTGTGGCTTAAGATGGACAATAGGTTAAGCTGAACTTGGGATGCTCTTATTCCATCTCTGAGCACTGGTTCAAGTCCCTGCTCTTCTACTTCCAATATAGCTCCTTCTAATGCACTTTGGAGATTGCAAACGATGACCCTAGTATTTGGGTCCCTGCCATCCAGGTGGTAAATCCAGATGGCTTGGGCTTGGACATGTGGGGAATGAACCAGCAGATGGAATATCTCTGTCTCTGTCTCTGTCTCTCTATGTCTCTATCTCATTTCTATCTCTATCTCTATTTCTATCTCCATCTCCATCTCCATCTCCATCCCCATTTCCATCTCTATCTCTATATTTGTGTCACTCCACTTTCAAGTAGACAAAAATTCCTTTAGTGAATCTCATGTGGAAGTCCATGGCTATGTCATATTGGTCAATATAGAATCTAAAAGATAATCTCATAGGCATTGAAAGTAGAATGTTGGTTACCAGAAAAAATGTTGATACTAGAAAATCTAAATTTATTTGTAGTTATTACCTTTTTAAATTGGGAGACAAAATTTTGTGTATTTACAGCCAGCAGAGGTGCCAGGACATGAACCAGGTATTCTGATATGGCATCCCAAATGGCGTTTCAACTGCTTCACCAAATGCTCACCCCCTAAAAATTTTATTTGAAGAGAAAGCACAGAGTCCATCCAGAATTGTAAGTATGTTAAACACTCAATAAAAACCATTTTCTTTCACATTTGTCAAATGCAAGCCCTCTGCTAGGAGCAAAGAGACACAGAAGCAATCAAGGCAAAGTGGTATGGTACTTCCTTCCGAGGATTTGTAGAACTCTAGCAAGGGGGATTTCATCCAAGTTGCACATCAGAGTGAATTAATGTCTCTGGCTCCCCTGGCAAGCCTGTACAATACCAGCGTGGGCAAGGGAGAAATACTATATGAAAAGAAGTACAGAGGAGAGAGGCCAGGGCAGGGGTGGTAATATGTCACTGACGAGCATTCCATCTATTGTGCAAGGACACTTCGTACCTCACACAGTCAATGCCTACGCTTGACCTAATTCTGAAAGGAAATGTAATGGGGACAGCTGTGAATGGTGACAACATGGCTCAATGACTTCAAGAGCTGACTCACTCTGACCCAATGAGGCTTACTTTGCCAGTGAAACCTCATCATTTGAGAACTAAGCAACTTCAAAGTTGTCCTGCGTCCTATTGTGGCCAACGAGAGTCTATACTGATTATCACTTTTTAATTAAATCCAAGTCTACAATTTTATATGTCAACATTTTTGTACTTAACCACGTTCTCATTCAATTATTTGAATACAACCTGAGAGAGTTTCTTTATTTTTCTATACTGAAAAATAAAACCCACATCATTTATAGAGAGTGCTATTAATTCTTTGAAGTAGTTCGCACACCAATTGCAAACCATATAACATTACAATGAGTTTCTTATAGATAAAGTAACCAGGCAAAATCATTAATTTAATGGTTTTTTTAAGTTTAATTATTGCAAATAAGAGCAATATCACAAAAGTACCACAGATACACGAATGATCTGTAGTGAAATTTATATTGCGTTAATTTAAAACTTCTGAAGGAAATGGTAAAGTTTGAGATGGCAGAACTCTGGTAGTTGGGTATGGAAATCATCATTTTGAACCAAGGAAGGATCAAGAGATAACCTGTAAGCAAAGAAGCATTCTTGTTCTAACACAAGACTTTAGGTAGGTGGAGTTGGTCCTTTAATTTGGGAATAGTTCACGGACTTGATCAGCATTATTAATCAATTGAGTCATTAAGAAATTTAGCAAAGGGTCTTTTACCTCATTACAGGAAGCATCAGGAAAATGATTTCATGGTCAAGTCCTGTATAAACTACAGCATAGGCAACAGTAATAATTCAATAGTACTTGGTACCTTGATGTAAATTTCTAATCCTAGAAAACAACATGCCAATCTCATGCCAGGCTTTCATATTTGAACATGTGGGTCCTCTGCTTGAAATTTCCCTTCCTTCTACTTGAAATGCCTTCCCTTCCTCTTGCCCATGAAAAGCTATTCACCCTTCTATTTCTTCTCACGAGTCTTCTCCTGAAGGTGTTCTTCCTATCTTTCCTTTTTCTATTCTCCATTGGCACCTTATAATAAACTGCATTGAAGTGTTTCACTGCTATACTCACATTGCTGATGGTGTGTCTGTTCTATGGTGTGAAAGACTTAAGACAGAGATCTTGTTTTCAATTTTCACGATTCTAGTGCCTAGCAAAATTGGCAGGCAAGAAGGCCTCCATATTATGTATTCAATCTACTTTTAAAATATCAAGTGGTGCAAACCAGGTCAATAGGTGATAATTTTTTCTTTGTTTTTCTTCCTGTGCTCTCTATTCTGGTTAGTTGTACTCACCTCCTCATATATCTTTCACTTAAAAGACCCAACAATAGGCAACATTCCACCTGGCATTAATAATGGGCAGGATCTAATCACTAGGTCAAGAAGGAGTGTGTGGTTTTTGGTGCTTTTGGAAATTGGCTATAGATGCATGATGCATGGATTCGTTTCTGGGATTTATATTCTGTTCTACTTGTCTGGGTGTCTATTTCTATGCCACTATGATACTATTTTAGTTACAATAGCTCCATATTATGACTTCAAATCTAGTATTGTGATACTACAGCTTTGTTTTTTGGTTCAAAATTGCTTTGGCTATTTTGGGTCCTTTGTGTTTCCATATGAATTTTAGTGTTATTTTTTCTAGTTCTGTGAAGAAAGTCATTGGTAAATTAATTTGGGTAGTGTTTCCATTTTAATAAAATTAGTTATTTTAATCCATGAATATGGACAGCTTTTCCACTTTTTTTTTTTTAGAAATTTTCGGTTTCTTTCATTAGTAATTGTAATTTTCATTGTAGAGTTATTTCACAGCTTTGGTTAAATTTACCCCAAGATGTTTCATTTATTTATCAATTTAGTAGCTATTGTTAATGGAATTGCTCATGTTGGTTCTTTCTCAGTGAGTTCATTACTGATTTTTGTGTATCGATTAATTAGTAATTAATTACTAAATTAATTGGTTTTGAAAGTCTTTTGATGGAGTCTTTTGGTTTCTGTATGGAATCATGTCATCTGCAAAATGGAGATAATGTGACTTGCTATTTTTCCATATGTATACCATGTATTTCATTCTCTGGTGTAATTGTTCTAAAACTTCCAATACAGTGGGATGGCATTGTGGTATAGAAGGTAAAGCCACCACCAGCAAGACCAGAATCCCACATTGGCCCAGTTAGCAGCTGCTCCACTTCCAATCTGTATCCCTGCTAAAGCACCTGGGAAAGCAAGGAGGACAGCCCAAGTGTTTGGTTCCCTGAACCCCTTTGGAGACCCAGTTAAAATACAACATCATTTTATGATTAAAAAAAAAATCCTTACAAAAATTCAGTATAGAAAGCACACAGCTCAATGCAATCAAGAGACTATATGACAAACCCACAGCAACATCATATTGAATGCGGAAAAGCTGGAAGAATTTTCAGTAAAATATAAAACCAGACAAGGAAGCTCACTCTCACCATTACTACTCAATATGGTTCCGGAAGTTTAAGCCAGTCATTAGGCAAACAAAAAAATCAAAATGATATAAATAGGGAAGGGAGGAATCAAAATATCCTTGTTTGCAGATGATATGATTCTACACATAGGGGTACCAAAAGACTCCAATAAGAGATTATTGGAACTCATAAGAGAGTTTGACAAAATTGCAGGATATAAAATCAATACACAAAAATCAATAGCCTTTGGATATATAGACAATGCCATGGCTGAGAAAGAACTTGTAAGATCAATTCTATTCACAGTAGCTACAAAGTTTTAAATACCTTGGGATAAATTTAACTGAGTATGTGAAAGATCCCTACAATGAAAATCACAAAACATTAAGGAAAGAAATAGAAGAAGACACAAAAAATGAAAAAATTTCCCATGTTCATAGATTGGAAGAATTAATATCATCAAAACTTCCATACTACTCAAAACAATTTACATATTCAGTGAGATCCATAGATGTTCTTCTCAGATTTGGGGGCAGGGGAATGACACTAAAATTCATATGGGAATCCAGGAGACCCTGAATAGCAAAAACATTCTGAAATAATATAAACAAAGCTGGAGGCATCACAATATCTGATTTCAAGACATACTACAGGGCAGTTATAATCAAAACAGCCTGGTACTGCCACAAAAATAGACTTGTAGACCAATGGAACAAAATAGAAACTCAGGAAATTAGTATACTCATCTACCACAAATATTCTTTGACAAATGAGATAAAAATCACTCCCTGGAGAAATGACAGTCTTCAACTAATGGTGAATTCTACTGAACTGTTTGAGAATTAAGACCAATTCTTTTAAATTATTTTTGAAAAAACAGAAGAGGAGTGAATTCTTCCAAATTCATTTTGAGGTTAGCATTACCTTGATACCAAAACCAGCCATGGACACAAAAACAACAAAACAGATATCTACAGGTCAGTATCCTTGATAAGTGTGGATGTGAAAGTCCTCAACAAAAACACAGCAAATCAAATCCCACAGCACATTTAAAAGATCATTCAACATGATCAAGTGGAATTCATCCCAGGGACACAAAGATGGTTCAACACATGCGAATCAATAAGTGTGATACAACGCATCAACAAAATGAAGGACAAAACTTACATGATCAATTCAATAGATGCAGAGAAAGGAATCTGATAAAATTCAACATTCCATCATGATAAAACTGTGACATAATAAAGGCCAAATACATGAGCTAAAAGCCAACATCAAATTGGAGAGGGGGAAAGCTGAAGACTTTCTAAGGTCTAGAAGATAAGGCTGTCCACTTCCACTGCTTCTATTGAACATAGTACTGCAGGCTTTGGCAGGAGGCAATTAGACGGCCGGCACCATGGCTCAACAGGCTAATCCTCCACCTTGGGGCGCAGGCACACCAAGTTCTAGTCCCGGTCGGGGAGCCGGATTCTGTCCCGGTTGCCCCCTCTTCCAGGCCAGCCCTCTGCTGTGGCCCGGGACAGTGGGGGATGGCCCAAGTGCTTGGGCCCTGCACCCCACGGGAGACCAGGAGAAGCACCTGGCTCCTGCCATCTGATCATCGCGGTGCACTGGCCGTAGTGTGCCAGCCATGGCGGCCATTGGAGGGTGAATCAACGGCAAAAGGAAGACCTTTCTCTCTCTCTCTCTCTCTCTCTCTCTCACTGTCCACTCTGCCTGTCAAAAATAAAAAAAGAAAAAGAAAAAAGAGGCAATTAGGCAAGAGAAAGAAATAGAAGTTAAATTATAAAGGAGAAATTCAAATTGCCACTTTTTGCAGATATTACAATTTTATGTATAGAAAGGTCCAAAGACTCCACCAAAAAGCTGCTAGATTTAATAAACAAATTCAGCAAACTTGTAGAATGCAAATTCAATGTACAAAAATCAGTAGCATTGTTATATACTAATAATGAATCACTTGAAAAAGAAATAAAGAAAGAAATTTATTTGTAATAACTAGAAAAATTTCTAGGAATAAATTAAAATAAATCAAAGAAGTGAAACATGTCTACAATGAAAATTATAAATCATTGGTGAAATAAATTGAAGAGAAAATAAGAAATGGAAAGACATCCTGTGTTCATGAATTAGAAGATTCAATATAATTAAAATGTGCATGATAATATTATTTATATTTCTGTATTAAAAAAGAAGCCATAGAAATAAGATTTTGGATACTTTCACTATAATAAAATATTAAATGTTGGAAAAAATAAATCTATTTACCATTAGTGGATATTATGTATGTGTATAATGAAATATTACATAGCACCCCATAAATATGTACAGTTTTTATACATCTATTAAATATTTTTAAAAATAATATAAAGCCTATTTTATGAATTCTTAAGCTCAATACAATTCACAATGAAAATCAGAGTACTGATGTACAATTTAATTCTTACATCAAACAGCAGCTAGAAATTCTAGTTTTCTTGTCTCCATCCCTCAATTTAGATTGCTAGGCATCTTTGTGTTCAGCCATCACACTGTAAATAGTTAACTAAAGACATCCTCTCCTTCCCTCTTTAACAAGTGATTTCAAACACAGCCATGGAAAACAGTTCTCTTTAGGAGCAAAGGGGTGAATTACCTCTCATAATCTCTTCTGGCCTGTAATTGCGACACCCATTGTACATGTGAACAAATGGCATCATGAGACTAAGCCTTGATTCACTCCTGGTCTTGATTCACCTCTAACCACACACCCCAAAACTGAGAGAGAGTGGGCATGGATAAAAGTCTTGGCCACCTCAGAGAGAGGTTTCATGTAAATACAATGTACTATTCATAGTTGCCACACCTTGAATTGTTTTCTCTTTTCAATAGGGAAAAAAAAAACTCAACCCCATAAAGCCTGCTTATCAGGTGACACTGATCATGAACACAGTATACATAGCTATTTGGCAGCACTAGGATGTTTAATCTTTAGATTACTGAAGTTTAAACAAGATTTAACTCAGGAATAATTTTTGTCTAATTGAAATGCAACTTTTGAGCCTTTTCACTTACTGTGAATACAACAATATCTATGTCAGACCCTCAAGGGAGCAGTAATCATCTCTCCTACCCCACATCTATGAGAAATTACTGCACTATCCACAATAGCCAAAAATGGAAACAGTCTTAGTGTCCATCCACCAAAGAATGGATAAAGAAAAGGTGGTACATCTTTTTAATGCTTCACGAGTTACACTCTCAGTTTGAATCCTATGTTCTTTCATTCTTTCCTGACCTCAAATAGATCCTCACTTAACTAAGACAACATACCTTTGGTCAGTTGAGTATTCCTGTCAACTAACATATGTGTCAAGACAGTAAGGCTAAATGAGTTCATTGTGGAACCTGGCTATTCCTGTTTGTTACCAGCTCCAACACCTAGTAGCTGTCTCACTGTGCATAATTTACCTAAATGTTGGCAGTTCAATTTCCTCATCTGTAAGAGAAGGACACTACGATTACCTACCTCCTTCAGACAAATGGCTAATAGAACTGTGTTTGTATGCTAGTTCTCCCCTAACATGCAAGCATTTGTAGGCTGGGCCAATGCAAATGTTGATGGAACAGGACATAAGCCTCAGCCATTTTAGGTTCTTGCTATCCCTGCCTTCTTTCAAGAGACTAATTAAGTCTTACATCATGTATTATTTCCCACCCCACCCCGATGCATTCTACCCCAGGTTTGGAAGCCAGTGGGCCAAACCTGAAGAATCTGTATGGGGAAACTCACCTCTGCCTACTGTCCTCCAACCCCACTTCTAGCCCACCTAAAAAACAAAAGGCCCAGCCTAAGGGGGTCTGGGCCCTCTGCCACATGTTGGGTCTGCGTGCACACTGACAGTTGGACAACCTCTGGGAGTTTATTTTCTCAGATTAAATTCGGTATGGCTACAAGCTCACATTCTGTCTCCTCTCTATTCTATACCCTTTTCCTTACAAATGTAGTGGGAGTTCAGGAGTATTTGTTAATGAATGTATGTTATTATTTCATAGTCTCTACCACTTCAGAAAGACATGCACACAGTGTTCATTGAATGCCAAACCTTGTTCTAAGAGTTATACAGATATGCATTAATTTAATCCTGAAGACATCCTCATAGCATAGCATGAATATTATCCTATTTTCACAAAGAAGGAAACTAAAGCACAAATAGTTAATTTCAAACTCAGTCTATTCCTGAGCCCATGCTGCACTATGCAGAACATTCCAACTTGAAGGTGGGAAGAGTCTCCTGCAGAGCTTGTACAAAATGCATATTCCAGAGCCAGGAGCTTCATCCTGGTCTCCCAGGTGTGTGCAGGGGCCCAAGCACTTGGGTCAACTTCTGCTACTTTCACAGGCACATTAGCAGGGAGCTAGATTGGAAGTGGAGCTGCCAGACTTTGAACCAATGCCCAGATGGTATGCTAGCAAAGCAGGCTGGGGTGTAACCTGCTGTGCCAGGGCACAGGCCACAGCCTTTGATATTTGAACACAGGCAATTGACAGTGGGGTTCAGGAGTCACTATTTCTGTCAGCTCCATAGGAATTCTGCTATGGATGGTGCCTAACCCAGTGGGACTAAGATATTGAAAATATACTAATCTGATTAACTGATCATTGCATAAAATGATTGACATGAATGAGAAGTCAAACAGTTTCTCAAATAATGCTATTGGACCAAAAATATGGTTTTGTTCCATTCTGGAATTAAGCCTGTGCTTTGACATGCCTGTGGACAAAACAAATGATTTAAAAAAAGTAATCAAAGTTAAATGATGGGGGCCAGCGCCTTGGCTCACTTGGTTAATCCTCCACCTGCGGTGCTAGCATCCCAAATGGGTGCCAGTTCTAGTCCCGGCTGCTCCTCTTCCAGTCCAGCTCTCTGCTGTGGCCTGGGAGTGCAGTGGAGGATGGCCCAAGTGCTTGGGAGCCTGCACCTGCACCTGCATGGAAGACCAGGCTTTGGATCAACACAGTTTTGGCCATAGCGGCCATTTGGGGGGTGAACCAGCGGAAGGAAGACCTTTCTGTCTCTCTCTCTCTCTCTCTCTCTCAATGTCTATAACTCTACTATCAAATAAATACAAAAAAATTTAAATGCGTGACTGCAGCAAAACAGCAGTGCAGAAGGTCCCAGGCAAGAGGCAGCGTAACAGGTACATGTGCAGGTGGAAAACCAACTTGCATGCCTTTGGCAAGAGCCATTTCTCCACGGTAGAGAATCAAACCTTTTATTTTGTTGTATTTAGAAAACAGTTGAAATTCTCTCTGTTTCTATTCTATAGTTTGAAATAGAAAAATGCAGAATATACTTGAGTAGCAAGGGCCACATAATCAAGTTTGATTTCTGACAGAAAGAAAAAATACATACTGTTTCTTTGATTTCAAAATGCTCATTTTTATGCATTTAATATTCTAAAACTGAGATGTATTCATAAAATGGGGTAGCAGTTTTTCTTTTCTATCCAAATGGTGTCTTAGAATTAAAAAAAATACAGTAATTTAGTTTGAATCAATTTTTAGATGGCACAGGTTACAAAAAAACATAAAGCATAATTTTAAGTCATAATCTAAAGAAAATAGCATGCAACTATTTGTTTTTTTAAACACTAGGAAAATTTAGTATGATTTTTTAAACATATAGTTCAGATTTGAATTTCAAAATATGGGATGACAAGCAAAAATGAGTTCAATCACCATGATTTAAATTTTTATAGTGGTGGAATTTACAAGCTATGAATAATTTCCTTTTTTGTCTACGTTCTCACAATCCCCACAATTCTCCCAAAAGGAGGTGATTCTCCTTGGACTATGTTTTTCCAGAGATAGTTAGTAGTAAAACTGATAGATACACATTAGTTTTCTCATCCTTTTTCATGTATTGGACAAATTCAGAGAGGGAGTAGTTTGCAATAAATAACAAATGGAGAGAAATGATACAGTCTGTGATGATAAGACAGTCTCTAAAACTAGTTCTGAAAATCAGCCATGAACCACTGGGCTCTTTATGTGGCTTCACTATGCAGTTGAAGGAGTTAATGAATGAACGCTTATTATTTATGTTTACAAAATTCACATATAAATACTGTTACATGTAGGAATGTAAATTCAGGATCTCTGAATTTAAGACTAGATTTCGTATTTAACTGGTATTTGCAGAGCAGGAAAATTTCAGAAATTTATAAGGAAATCACTAGTACCAAAGACCTGGGCAGCAACAGTGAATTCTGTGAAGACTGAAGGGTAAATAGAAAACTCCTAGTCCTAACCGGTTAAAAGCAAGGATTAATGAAGCATTCATTTCATGTTTCCAGGGGGTTGAACTCCACAGGAAGTTTGAGTCCCATGCCATTAGTGATCATGCCATTGGTTAGTAGACTCCTATAAACAATGAAGAAAAATGTCGTGCAAACAGATGAAGGGAAACAGGTGAGCTAGGTGAAGGCAACAGCAGATACATGGACTGGACCAGACAGGGAGAGCAGAGGAGGCCAGGGTGTGGAACTGCGTGTTTTCCGAATGACCAGCACAGAAAGGGAGCTGGGATGAGAAATGACAAAAGGTGAGGCAGGAAAGATAAGCAAGAGAGTGGCCTAGATCTTGGACCACCTGGAAGCCATTGCAGAGTTTAAAACAGGAGTAACAAGGATAAAAAAAAAAATACTGGAAAACATCCTACTGGCTTAATTTAAGTTATAAAGAAGGCAATCCCATTTACTTTATCTAGACTGTTGTTAATTTTTAGTAATATTTTAAATTTTTGTATCAATATGTAACCCCAGTTAACTCTAGGTTGCCTCCAAATAATTGAATTCATGATTGTGAAAAAATGACTGTTGACTTGGGCAAGCAAGATCTTGATGAAGTTGAAAGAGCTTATCAAAACAAACCAGAATACAAAAACAAAATTTAAACAATAAAAAAAGATTTGTTCCTTTTATGTTACCATACTTTCTCCAAACAAAGCAAGTAAGAACACAGTATCATAATGAACTTTAAAAAAAAAGATTTTTCAAGTAGGATAAAGCATCTAAAGAACATACTTTATTTCAAAGGATAAGCAAATAATCAGAGCAAAGTGGAATAAAAATGCTTAAATGGAGGCTTCTAAAACGCATGCATAATCTTGAAAAGTAGGTTACTTACAGTGCTGGGATTTTTTCAAAAAGATTTGTTTATTTATTTGAAAGGCAGAGTGATATATAGAAAGAGAGAGTGAGCGAGAGAGAGAGCATACTCCCATCCCTTGGTTCATTTCACCCCCGACTGGGTCAGGCCAAAGCCAGGAGCCCAGGACCCAAGTAGTTGAGTGACCATCATCTACTGCCTCCCAGGCACACAAGCAGAAAGATAGACTGCAAGTGTGCAGTAGCCAGGACTCTGACTTGGCACTCTCATTTGGGACATGGGCAACTCAAGTGGTGGTCTACCACCATGTTGCAATGCCCTATCCCAGCTATGATATTTAATAAAGCCATTTATGTTTATTTTCTAATTGATCTTTAAAGCACTACTTCCCATCAAATTTTTCACTGTTGTCTCACTGTCTCTGATTCATGGACACTATTGTTCTCCATCTATTCCTGTTGAGAGAGGACAAAAGAAGCTACGTGCCAGAGTACTGGGTAAGAGGGAAAAACCACACACTCTTTCCTAAAAGACAGAACTGAGACTATTGGAAACATTTAATAAGTTCTGATTTCCTAGATCCTTTCCTATGATTCACTGATTTGATTCATAGGAAGTTGGGTGTGATCCCTCATCTCTGACAGTGAAGAAACTGAGTCAGAACCACAAGTATAGACCCTGTGCATGGGCTACAAGTCAGGATGGAAGTGACAGATTACCCTGGTTATCAGAAGACACTCCCACCTTTCTTTCACCACTTTTTATAAGTTCTTTCTAGAACTTTAATGAGCAGCATTCATTCATTTATTAATTTAGCAGATATTATTGCTTCTTAGACAAATCACCATTCTAACCGTTATTCTAACACAATACATATGTAAGACATATGTGCTTATATTTCATATTGATTAAAAAGATTTAAAATCTATGCATAATTTTTAAACAGAATGCATTTACAGTGCTTTTTTTAAAAACACCTTGTATTGTTTGTACAAAAAGTATTTTCACCCTTATTTCAAACACATATTTTATATATCTTTATATATCTGTGCTGCTAACAGCATGTCTAAATATATTCATTGGATTTTGAACTATTGAATGAAAAAAAAAAAAAAGAAGAAGAATCACTAGCCAGAAGTATACAGGGAGTCACAAGAGGTGACTACAATAATTCATTCTATCAGAAAAAACGTTTCCATATAAATTGAACCATGAAGCAAGCAAAACAAATGTCAACATCACTGGGATGCAAGAACCATCGTATTTCATCTTAAACAGAGTTAGGATGCCTTCATCTCCAAAGAAGGATTTATTTTTAGAGGGGAGTTTTCTTAGCCATGAATATATGGAAGCCGGAGATTTCTTGAGACCATGGATGTCAGTGTCTATCCAAGTCCTATGTGGGTGGGATAAGAGGTTACCCGTAGGTAAAGGAAGTGGCCTCTGATAGAGTGTCTTTCTGATAGCAAAGGCCCACAGCATAAAACATTAACTTCATAAAACGAAGCCCCACTTTCCTAATTCCTTGTTCAACTAGAAGCTTGTTCATTTGATGTTTTCAGTAGTTCACCCATAGGGAGAAAACACATGGGTCACATTAATTAGCCTTTGGTTCTCTTGGCCATTGTATTTCTCACGGTGCTTTAGTTTCTTTTCACTTGGTTGCTTCACTAGCATGACTGCCTCCAATGTAACCAATTCAAATTCTGAGCTTCTGTGGCTAGGTGAAGCAGTCTGTGGTCTCAGTGAGTCTCTTAGTGTAAACGTTATGATAAGACATAGCAGCGGCCCCAGCTTATGACGTCTCAGTTCTGTTGCTTCTCTTACTTTTTATGCACCAACACCAAATGGAAATGGCATTGTATAAAAGCAATGCATCGTCCCCTTCTCAACTTGCTTACAGGAGATTTTGGCCACAGACAAATTGATCGAGATGCCAGGGGAGGATTCTGAGTGACTAGTAGGAGATGCCATACTCACTGGCTTACTTATCAGTTCTATAGTCAAAACAACATTTTGAAATAAAACAGATTTCTACCTCTGTCTCCTTCCCAACATATATATTCAAATGTATTATTATTTTTTCTTTTTTGTGAATAGACTTGAGAGCAGGTTTTAGTAGCTCAGAAGAAAATAAGCATATTGACAGAACAAGAAAATTCTCAAAATTTAGCTTAAAACATTTAAAATGCTGTAATACATATGTATATAAGTTAACTTCATGTATACCTAGGGGTGGAAAGTAAATTAGTAAATATGTTAAGTGCTCTAATTAGCTAAACATGCTCCAAGGATGGTTTGCTAATATCTAGAAAACACAAATTAGGTTCTAAAGGCAGCTTCTACAAAGTTCAAAAACCCATATCTACATCTTTCTAGAGGGCATCTTAATTGCACAAAAATGTTACAAATAATTTTAGTTGATAAAATGAATAGTGTCTAATACCTGTAAATTGCCTAGAAATGCTATATAAGAACCTCCACCCTTGCTTAGGCTATATGCATTACTGAGAATCACGAGCTTCCCTTTGGTGCTGGGTATCATCACTTGAGGATACTGGAGATCTCAAAGATCCAGTACCCGTGGTGTGCCCTGTGGTGCAGAGAGTTAAGCTGCTGCTGGAGACCTCTATATCCCATATTGGAGTGCAACTTCAAATACTGGCTGGCCCATGTTACATCCAGCCTCCTGCTAGTGCATCCTAGCAGGCAGCAGATGATGGCTTAACAGCTTGGGCCCCCCCAATCCACAGGAGAGACCTGGATGGTGTTTTTAGATCCTAACTTCAGCCAGGCCCAGCCCTGGCTATTATGGAAATTTGGGGAGAGAACCAAGGGATAGATGATTCTCTCCCTCTCTCTGTCATTCTGTCTTCCAGGCATAAACAAATAAATAAACAAATTATTAAAAAATACTTAGGATCTGAATCCAGCTAATCTTTCTAATAAGCTATTTTTGCACCTGTCCTAATGAATATTTCATGCAGAATGCTTGAATGTGTATAAAGACAAACAACTGGAACTTGGAGTGGATGGAACTACATCGTTAACGTTTGGTTCTGTTCACTGGTCAGTGTTTGCAATTGGCAGATTTATTCTGGCATTTGCTTTATCTCAACATTTCCAACATCTCTCCCAGTTGTGAAGGGACAGAGCAGGAGGCCAACAGTGCTCTCAGCTTCCACAGTTAGGTTGTCTCTCGTGTCTCACAGTTGTGAATGGACAAAATGTCTTAGGTCAGTTCACAACACTAGGGCCCATATAACCATCTAACATTTTGCAATGTTAATTTCAGAATCAGATTCTGTTCCAAACCAGTCACTGAAAACTCAGGGATTAGTGAGCATGCAGGCTTTATTATTATCTATTTTTGTTGTTAGGATAGAGTTGAATAAAAGATGAGCCACTAGTAGGCTTCTCCTTCTTTCTTTTTATGTATTGCTCAAACTCTTTTCAGGATTCACTGTTTTCAAGGAATGGCAACAAAATTTGCAAAGCACATGGGCCTTGTATTGTTAGGAAATTGACTCAAAAGATCCCTTGTTGTTCCTTTCATCTTGGACCTCAGAATTTCTGCCTCACTTTTCCTTTCCTTCAGAGATCACCTCTCTCTCCCACAGCAGCTCTGTGCAGGATCTGTTCGTGGATGTGTGTAGTGTTTCATTTTTATTCCCATGAAGCTCCACATTCTCTTCATTGACATGACTCAAATCTCCTCCTGTGGGGGCACAAGCTGTGTGCTGATTCACCTGTTAATCAATTCTCTTTCTACAAATGTACCCAGGATTGAGGTTCTTCCTCTGGAAAAGAAACTAATAATGTGGTACAGCCACCAAAATTAAGAACTGAGAAATAAGAAAGAATAGAGCTTATTAGCTGAAGTCGTAGGGTATCCTGTGGGTCTGGGTGATTTTCTGTTTTTTGCTTACACTTTCAAGGAAAAGCCAGCTCCCAAGAAGAGAAGGGCCCCAGGACAGCTTTCTAGGAAATTGTTGGCTGTTTCTTAGTTGGCAAGATGAATAAAGTAGATTTCTCATTTCGATGCTATATTAAAGCAGGAGAAATTTTTGGAAAGCAGGAGAAATTTTTCAGAGCTTCCTGTGTCTATGGTGAACAGATAAGACCAATGGTGAGAAAAGGGATCATGGGAGGAAGAGTAGGACATCTCAACAGAGGCAAAGCTTGAACCATAACCTCATCTCCACTTACTCAAAAGCTCCAAAATTCTCCCTTCCATTGCACTCCTTTAACTATCCTTGAAGCACTATATCCACCATCTGAAAGGAGATGGCACCTTCAATGAAGCTCATTTCTCAATTTCAAACTCCATGGAAAACCTTTATATTTTTACATTGACCAGTACCTTGTCTATGTTGTCTTGGCAACATTCTCCCTGAGTGATGGAATTTTGCATTTTAAAAAATTGATTAGAACTTGTACTTGTTTTCAATGAGTTCTTTATCAATCTTGGGCACCTAAAACAATAGACATTCATTATCTCAGAGTTCTGTAGGCTGGAAGTCAGAAGTCATGGCGCTGGCAGGATCATGCTTGCTTTAAATCCTCTGATAGTGGGTCTTTCCATTCATCTTCCATCTTCTAGCAGACTCAGGCATTATGGCAGCACAATGCCAACCTGTACTTCCATCATCACTTGACAGTCTCCATATGTGTTTCTTTTTTAAAATTTTTTTATTTATAAAATGAAACAAACTTCATGTATTTCATATACACAGTTTTAAGAGCATAATGATACTTTTCACCCTACCCTCCCTCCCTCCTTCTTTTCTTATGCTTCTTTTAATGTTTACAATGACACACTTTCAATTTTCATTGTAATTACAAGCTTAACTCTCTACTAATTACAGAATTCAACAAATAGTAAGTAGAAAAACCACTAATGTGTCTCTTCTCGTCTTCTCATAAGGACTGTGGTCACAGTGGATTATTAGAGCTCACCCTGATGACTTCATCTTAGCTTGATTGAATCTGCCAAAGCCCTGTGTCCAAATCAAGCCACATTCAAAACTGCTGAGTATGTGAACTTGAACATATCATTTTAGGGAACAGATATGGAAATTTAAAATGTGTATAGTAAGGCAGGAGGGACAGCAGGTGCCTGGGGGCATCAATTATCAGCATAGGATAATTGTGAAAACTCTACTGCTATTACTATTCTTTTATTTTGTTCTTTTCAAGGAATGTGTACATAGGGTATTTCACTTGATTTATGCAAAACAAAACACTTATGAACTCTTTCACAAATGAAAAAAGGTCAGTATTATACATCTCTTTTATTTTCTAATCAATGACACAAAATCCCATCCACTTCATTAGCAGACTTAGCCTTTTCAGGGTTATGTCTTTCCCACAAATTGTCAAGATGACGTAGTTGAAGGAAGGGATCAATCAAGTTCGCACCCCCATTGGGAGAACACAGAGAATAAAGGCTAGATGGTATTTCTTCATACTACCACATGGTGTCACTCTTGAGAACTGGTCCTACTTTGGAGACACTGAACCCTCCTTGGATGTGGTAGATCATTGTAGATGTGAATCCCATTCTCTTAGATTGAGCTATCCCAAAGACTCCTCAACTGAGCTTCCAAGTTTGTAGCTCAAAGTCCTTATTTTCAGGCTCTGCACAGTTACCCTCAACTTATCAGCAGAAGACTGGTGAAACCAGCAATATCTCCATCCAGAGCTCCTTCCTTCTCTCCTACTCTTAGGATTTGTACAAAGAGTTTTCAAATTCCCAAACATGTTTTAGACCACATAATATGTTTTGCTCAATCTTCACAGGTCACTTTGTCTCCAAAGTTAAGATTGCTTGTACTGTGTTCTGCTACAAATAAAGCAGAGTTTGGAGTTGTCAGAGCTCAGAAAAGATACTCCAAAGACTGGCACTTGAGATGGTTAGAGGCCTTAGGAGCGGCCTCAGTATTATATTCCCCTAATCTTGTCTTGTTTCTCCTCCAAAGTCCAGAGAACAACTCTCTCTGGTATTCCCTTATTTGTACTAAGACCAGACCCACAATAGGGCTTACAGTTGCCTTCCATCCCCGCCCTGAAATTTCATTATCTATGTCAGAAAAGGTTGAGGAATGTGACTACACCTGGAAAGATTTCCTTACAAGATGATGCCTGTCCCTTGGCCTCATTCAGATTCCAAAAAGAATCATTTTACAAACTAATTTCTGTCTCATGGACTTTCATTCTCCTAATAGTCAATGAGGACCCTCAGAATTGTCACATTCTCCATTCTTCCCCTCTCCTATAGAAAACAGATACATATATATATATATAATATTTATATTATATAATTATATATATACTTATGTATTTTGTTGGACTAGTAGATGATCACACTCTGGGAATGTATCCCCTTTTGCATCTTAATGAATTTCTGTGCCTCTTCTCCATAAAATTATCCTGTTGTTCATTCATTTCAGAAAACTTTAAAGGACTAAGGGGGAGATTTCTCTTTGCTCCTACAGAGTATAGGTCATACAGGAGCCTAGGAACCCAAACTTTGAATGCCAAGACAGAGACTGAGTCCTTACCCTCTGGGTTGAAGTTCACAGGGCAACTGTGTTTCCTGTGCTCACACTTGAGTCATACTCAAGGCTGCTACTGGCTCTGAGAACTCCATGTCAGAACTGGCTCAGTAATCTTCCATTTTCAGAATGTTCAACTTCATTCTATGTCCCCAAGAGATCTCCCTTGCGTAGATCTTCCAGGTTTTCCATTTTAGGCATTTTAATTCCTGGAGAAGCACCCCTCTTTTTATTTTAGATAAAACCGCTTTATGCAATTGACAGAAACCAAGATCTCATTACAAATCCATGCTGTAGATGAAAGAACCATTGGTGACTCAAGATGCCTCTCTCTCTTGAGTTCAAACAAGTGGATGTAGCATCTCTCAGTAAATCTACCATGGCTTCTTCACATTTCCCTTTAGTAAAACAAAAGGGACAGAAAAAAATGTAAACCTTTTGCAGACCTAACTGGAGCCAATTTGGCCATTTGCAATTGTGAGGGTTGGGAAATTAGAAGTGGGTGGAGCTATGTATCTCTACCCTACATTCTCACCACCACGCAGTGGGAAGCAAGTTTTATCTTGTGTCTTGTCTCTTACACAAAAACTTATTTGCAGGCATCAGCTTAATGAGATCTCAGTTCTTTGTCCTTTCAGGGACTCTGACAAAACCTGGAAAGAAAGAATTCCTACAATAAAAATGAACTACACACACACACACACACACACAATATCATTTGTCTGTGTAACCAGCTAAACTTCCTTTTGGATTCCAGCTTGCTTGTTAGGTGAAAAACAAGATTGGACGGTATTGTCTACATAAAGCCCACTCTGAGATGTTAGACTGCAGAACTGGTAGGTTTATTATTTGTAGGTTATAATTAAAGACCTGTAGTCTTTTAGTTGTTTATTGAACTGCATTCAGTTTTAAGATAAATACTGTTTCTAGCATCAGTATTAACAAAGCCTCCAGTGTATATTTACATAGCACCTTGTGGCTTGCTTCCCAGAATCACTGCTCGGGGGTAGACTCATAATAAAGATTTTTAGGAGGTATTGAAAACTAGAGAACTTCAAATAAAAGTGGGTTGACCTCATTTGTAGATAAAAGTTAACTTGCAAAGGTGGGTGCTTTGCAGAGTGGCTTAATTTACCACTTGGGACACCCATATCCTACCCATATATGGCTGTCTGGTTCAAGTTTGCCAACATCCAAACCAGCTTCCTGCTAATGTACACAGTGGAAGGCAGCAGATGATAGCTCAAGTACTAGCATCCCCACCACCCACGTGGGAGACCCAGATAGAGATCCAGGCCCCTGGTTTTGGCCTGGCCCGGTCCTGTCTATTGAAGCCATATGGGGAGTGAACCAGAGGATGGAAGATTTAGTTTTCTTTTTGTTGCCTGTGCTTTGGGGGTCTTGTCCAAGAAGTCATCTCCTATGCCAACGTCTTGGAGTGTTTCCCAGACATTTTCTTCCAGCAACTTCATAGTCTCAGGTCTTAAATTTAGGTCTTTGATCCATCCTCAGTTGATTTTTAGATATGATGAGAGAGATGGATCTAATTTCATCCTTCTACATGTTAAATTCAGTTTTGCCAGCACCATTTGTTGCAGACTCTCCTCACTCTACTGTGTAATATGAGTACTTTGTCAAAAATAAGTTGGTTATATATATATATATATATATGGATTGATATTTGGCTCTTTAGTCTGTTCAATTGATCTATGTATTGGTTTTTGTGCCAGTACCATGCTATTTTAATTACTAAAGCTTTGTAGTATGCTTTGAAGTCAGGTATTGTGATGCCTCCAGCTTGATTTTTCTTGTTCAGGAGGAAATGGACAGTCTTATATCTATATAACACCTTTCAGCATTGCTTTTTGAAATTCTCATAAAAATTTTACATGCATGATTTTATTTCAACTTCACAGAAATTGAGGTAGGAATTACCATCTCTATTTTCTGATAATAAAATTGAGGCTTGAAAGATAAATAGCTCTTCCCACAATTAGTAAAACTCTCTACTCAAAAATAGTAGAGTGAGTTCCAACCCTGTTGATGAAATTTCAGCTCAGGATATTTTGATAAGGGTTTGGCTCTCAGAGAGAGTCCAGGAATCCAAAGTTCCAGGGAAATCAGAAAGATTGTCAGCAAAGCAACATCTCAGGCCAGCTCCCTGGCTCATTAGGCTAATCCTCCACCTGCAGTGCCAGCATCCCATATGGGCACTGGGTTCTAGTCCTGGCTGCTCCTCTTCCAGTCCTGCTCTCTGCTGTGGCCCAGGAAGGCAGTGGAGGATAGCCCAAGTGCTTGGGCACCTGCACCCACGTGGGAGACCAGGGGAGGCGCCTGGCTCCTGGCTTCAGATTCGAGTAGCTCTGGCTGTAGTGGCCATTTGGAGGGTGAACCAACGGAAGGAAGACCTTTCTCTCTGTCTCTCTCTCACACACTATCTAACACTATCTGTCCAAAAAAAAAAAAAAAAAAAAAAGAAAAGAAAAAAGAAAAGAAAAGCAACATCTCAGTCCCTTCCTCGCCCCAACCTATAAGCACTGAGTCAAAATCCTCTTAAGTTGAATTGCCCAGTGAAATTTGAGAAGTGTTGGCCTAGTGCAGGCATTATTTAGCAACTAAAGTATCAAAGGAACATAACCACATCCATTCATCTGTGGGTGGTCGGTGGCTACATTTGCCCTTTGGTAGCTGAGTTAGTATTACAACAGAGACAGCATGGCAAGCATGATAAGCATGACCCACAAATTATAAAATATTTAGAGTGTAGTTCTCATTAAAAAGTTTGTTGACCTTGGGTCTTGTGCAGAGCTTCTTGAACTCTGTGTCAAAGGGCCAGTTTTTCTTCTGTTCCTAATTTTCAAAATATCATGAATCAGTATTTCCTTTAAATACAATAAAAATGAGTTGTTTTAAAAAAAGCAAAAAGACATAAAAACACGAGTTAGAGTGAAAAAAGATCACTGAGCTTAACAGCCCTTAAATTACTCTACCAAATTGCTTAAGAAGTTTGTGATTGATTATCATCAATTTTTAAAAGATTTATCTATTTATTTATTTTATTTTATTTTAAGGGCAGAGTGATAGGAAGAGAGAGAGTGAGAAAAAGAGAAAGAGAGATCTTCCATTAGCTGGTTCACTCCACAGATGGCCATAACAGTCAGGGCTGGGCCATACCAAAGCCAGGAACTCCATCTCCCACATGGGTGACAGGTGCACAAGTACTTGTGCCATCATGTGCTTTCAGGCACATTAGCAGAACCCTGGATTAGAAGCAGAGTAACTGGGACTCAAGCCATCACCCTGACATGGAATTTAGGCATTGCAAGTGGAGGCATAACCGATCACACCACAGACGCACCCTGATTACTCTCAATTCCCACAGGAGTCTTGGCCTGATGACATTTTGCAGAAGAGCAATAGCCTGTAAAGGGAACATTCAGCAGCTCCAGGTTAAGGAGCACAGCCCATTTGCTTACATTTTTCTCGGCAGTTCTAACTTGTCATTGAGCAGCCTGTTTAGTTAAATGATAATGAAACCTAGGAATTATAACTGTTTCCAAAGTGCACAATGCCATCACTCTGAGCAGTTCAGCTGATGTTTTATTTACCACTCTCTCAACACAGCTGCTGGTTTCCAACTGCCTTGTTATCTCAGAAATGTATGCAGCCTTGGCTGCTATTTTGCATTAAGTGGTGCTTACCAACTTAATCCTGAACTCTCAGTTTTAAATATAGTATCTATGCTCACACCATTGAAGGGACAAAACCCTTGAAAAATATCACTCTGCGAGCGTGGAGAACTCACTCAATCTGTTATCTAATTGGCACACAAAGCAAATGTTAGACTCCAGAAAACAAAAGAAACAGGAACACACTTTCCGAAGTCCCCTAGAAAAATTACCTGCAGTCTGGGAAAATGAAAAGCCTCCAACTCCCCTTTATTAGCTGGTCACGCGTTGCTAGGCGACAAGTTCTCAACGGCTCTTGGCCTGTGTCTGCAGCCAGGCTTTTAGGAGTGAGACGCCTTTGTGAGTCCCCAAGAGTCCTCAACTCTGACTCTTTCTGTCTTCTCGGCCTTCTGTTCAGTGGCTGTGTGGAAACTCTGCCTGCATCTGAGATCCTGGCAAGATCCCTGACCTAACGTAGAACTGTGTGCTTTAAGGAATCACAGGTGGGAACAAAATTTCACCAACCTCCACGATTGTGTTGTTGCCTGGAAGAAATCCTGCAGGCCACCACAGTGCATTGTGGGCTGACCTAATGCTTTCAAGCTGAGTTGCGGGGATCTCAAATGTGCACATGAAACAGACTCAGAGTATATAT
Source organism: Sylvilagus floridanus (assembly GCA_949820135.1). Classification (NCBI taxonomy): domain Eukaryota; kingdom Metazoa; phylum Chordata; class Mammalia; order Lagomorpha; family Leporidae; genus Sylvilagus; species Sylvilagus floridanus. The sequence continues at coordinate 25,781,344 of OX463236.1, read as the reverse complement.
AGGACAGGGACAGAAAGCACATTGGGTCACAAAGCAACACCCCCTGCCAGCACACAACTGTTCTCCACTCTTTATCCCTCAAGGACATGAATAGAGCTGTCTGTCATTGCAAAGAATAAACTCCTTCAGACCAGAGTGTGGGCATGTTGCATTATCTGTGCAGAACACGCCACCGAGTAGACACACAAAGAAGAGTTAAATATTAATAAACATCACTTTGTAGGACAGAAAAGAGCAGGGAGAAATTCAGCTGCTGAGTAAAGTTTCTGTAATCACAGCCAGTGCTCCATAATGTGTTCCAATCATCTCCATATGCAAGAAAAAGAAAAATAGCCCAGGTCCTTCCATCACACATCACACGTCTGAGCAGAAATTGGCCCAAATGAGACACCCAGGGGAGAGAAGGAACGAAATCACAGAATTTCCCTGATAAAGATGAAGATAGGAACAAGATGAAAGAAATCTGCTTCTTACTCCAGTGAAATGTAATTATGTATTAAGGTCTCACTGCATGCCAGGCCGTTTATTTTTAATCCTGGCATAGTTAAGTAGCTAAGCCATTCTCACTTTAAAAACAAGGAAATGGTGCTCAGTCAGGCGTCTTGTCCTGGTCTTGGCAGGGCTGGGATTTGAACCTCTGTCTGTGTGAGTATCGGCACTTCCTATTGATCACAGCAATTTTCTGAGTGCCTCCTGGAGGTGAATCCTAGTGCTCAGGGAAGTACAGGGTTATAAAAGATACATCTAGAGTTTAAAAATAAAGAATAAAATCTTCACAACCATCCATCCATATTTGAGATGGATAGCGAGAGCGACAATAGCGTCTCAGGGATCTTCAGGTACGCTTTCAATAGCAGGGGCAAAAATGGAGATGGGGTGGAGGGAAGGGGGTAGAGAGAGAATGGGAGCAGGTGTATTGACAAACATTTAAAGCTCCTGTTGCAGCATTTCTCAGGGTCTCATGTGGCATTTAAAGTGTTAATCAAGTTAACACACTTGTTTCTGAGAATAGATTGAATCCGTGGAGTTTTCTAGTGATGTCCTTGTTACAACAGAGGGAAAACACTTCTTAATAAATTATTCAGTGATGGTTTGGTGTTCATCCAGTGCTGCTGAATATAATGAGATCATGTAAACATTTTTCAATTATTTTCTACTAAGATGGAAGAGAAAGCAATTGGTGGTCCCTGAGAAATATCTTTCCTAGATCACTAACCTTTAAACTTTTTTGGATATTTGGATTCATTGCATGTTCGGCCAATGTCTATGTAGAGTACACTGTACACAACCATCACAGTGACTTGTGCAAGTGTGCCCATCCCACCAGAGTGTGTCTATAGGGTATTTATGTGTGTGTGTGTGTGTGTGTGTGTGTGCCATAGGCTGAATTTAGAAGCTGAGAATTTGCAAACACAAACAAGAAAATGACCAAAGAATAAATTTAGTTGAGAAAATGCCACAAAATTAAATGATGTGATGAAGCAATAAATATTTGTTTCTCAGAAAATTATAAAATAGTATAGATGATCCCATTACTCCTTCAACCCCATGATACTATTCAGCTGCTGCTTTACACTTCTACTGCCTTTTTTGGTAAATTTTTCAATCCAGTGTCTTTCTCAGTACCTCCGTATCATCCAATCTGCTCACAGCCTGCTCTGCTCCACCCAAGTGCTGCCACTGTGATTGCCTTTTATTGCATGTGTTCTTCACTCCTAATTTTTCTTGACAGCTCAACATCTTTGCATCTTTTAGTACAGTGTTCCACTTCTTACTTGAGATAGTCTCTCTTCTCTGCTACCCATCCTCACCTATAGTCCTTTGACAACGCCTTTTTGTCTCTTGCTGGCCTCTCCTTCCCTATTCAGTTTTCAAATGCTGGTATTCATAGGGGGCTTCACCCTTTTTGTCTAAATTTCTGCCTCTTACTTATATAGTTTTAGATACCACCCACCAATATGACTTCAAATTTTTTTCCTAATCATTTCTTAGTCTGCACCTGCAGTCCATACCTGACTCGTGAATTAGATTTACAAATATATCTCCCCGACTAGCACCTCTAGTTTAATGTCTCACAGGTACCTCAAACTCAGCATATTCAAGCATGAATTTATACCTCACTTCCTGTCTTCCCTCACAAATGAAAATAAAAACACAAAATACCAAAATTTATGAGAAGCAGTGAAAGCAATGCTCAGAAGGAAATTTATAATTGTAAATTTAAAAAGAAGGAAGATCTGTATTTTTCAAATGATGAAATACCAATGGCCAATAGACAATGAAAAGATGCTCAAGATCAGTAGTAATCAGGGAAACACAAATAAAAACCACAATGAGGTTACAATGGCTCTCATACAGAAATCCACAAACATCAAATGCTAGTGAGGATGTGAAGAAAAAGGTACCTAATACAAATACACTATTCATGAGAATACAAAGTAGCACAACCATCATGGAAGACAGTATGGTGATTCCCCAGAAATATGAATATAGATCTACCACATTACCCAGTTATCCCACTCTTGCAAATTTCCCCCAAGAAAATAAAATCAGCATATGAAAGAGTTATCTGTACACACGTATTTATGGTAGCTCAACTCACAATAGCTAAAATATGGAATAACCTCAGATGTTCATCAATTGATGACTGGATAAAGAAATTGTGATATGTATACATGATGGAATACTATTCAGCCATAAAAAATGAAATCTTGTCTTTTGCAATAAAATGCATGTGACTGGAGACAATAAGTGAAAAAATCCAGACTCTGAAAGATAAAGAGCATAGGTTTTCTCTGATATGTGGTAACTGATGTACAAAGTATTTAAGAAATATAATGTATATGAGTGAAATTGACATTTTTAGATTTTATTATGGTCTATGGCCTTTTCTAAACTCTTGAGGAGCAGTGGCTTTTCTGCTTACTACTTGTTGAATTCTTCATTTAGTGTAGGGTTTAGCTTGTGAAAGAAAATTGAAAGTAAGTCATTGTAAAAAGTAAGAGAAAAATAAGAAGGAGGAGAAAGGCTGAGATCAAGTGAAAGAGGGGGAGTATGGTAGGGAGTATCATTATGCTCTTAAAACTGTATATCTATGGAATTTTCTGTACAAACCTGTATGATTGTACTGTTGGAATAAATACATTTTTCAAAAAAAATCTGGACTAAGCCAAGTATATCTGACCATGTTAAAAATGGTATCTTTATTATTAAAATATGAATGCATAAAAACTGTATATATGAAATTTGCTTCCTTTATGTAAAGAAAAATGTTAAAAAAAGTAAATGAAAGATGGAAGAAAAATATCAAATGAGCAACACTATATGGAACTAGTAAAACCAGTGTTAACTAAATCCAAATCTTATTGAAGGAAAGAAAAAATAAACATTAGAACAGACATAAATGAGAAAAAGAATAGAACAGTAGAATCACCAAAAACAAACGTTGATCCTTTGAAAAGGTCAATAAACTGTCATGCCTGAGCTGAGTTGATTCTGGAAAAAAGAGAGAACACATAAATAAAGTCATATATGGCAGTGGAGACTTTACTACAGTCCTAGAGATAGGATTATCAGGGAATACTACAAACAATTGCTTATGAGCACAATAGACACGATAGAAAACCAGGATGAAATGGAAAAATTCTTAGAAAAACAGAAATTACAAAATATGACTTAACAGGCAATAGGAAATCTGAGCAAACATAGTAAAAGTAAAAAATAATTTAAAAATATCTTCCAAACAGAAAAGTTCAGGACTAGATGGCTTTATTGGCAAATTGTACCAAACGTTTAGAGAAGACAATGCCAATCTTCTCAAACACTTCTAAAAAATAAAAGAGGACAGAACATTTCCTAAATCATTCCATTAGACCATTATGCTGACACTGAAGCCATGTGAATGCGCTACAAGAAAACTTAATACCAATATTCCTTATGAATATGGATGCAAAATTCCTCAACAAAATCTTAGAAAGCTGAATCCAATAGCATATTAAAAGGATTATACACCATGACCAAGTGGGATTTGTCCCATGAACCCTAGAGTGATCTAACATAAGAAAATCAATTACTGTAATACACCATATTAATCTAACAATAAAAAGGAAACCTGCATGATCTTGTCAACTAATGAGAAAAAAAAAAAAACTTCACAAAACCCAATATTATTTCAAGATAAAAGCACACAGCAAGCTAGGAATAATATGCAACTTTCTTAATATCATAGACAAGGGACATAGAGGAAAAATCCATAGCTAAAATAATACTCAATAGTGAAAGTCTGAACATTTCCCCTTTAATATAAAAAATGATAGAACTAATAAACATGAAAATTAGTTGTGCTTCTATATAAATTAGTTGTATTTCAATGATAGACAATACTAACAGAAAACTGGGAGAATAATTCTATTTACCTAGGAATAAGTTTACCCAAGAAGGTGAAAGTCTTATACCCTGAACACTGTAAAATATTGTTGAAAATAATTAACAATCTAAATAAATGGAAAATCTTCTCATGATCATGGATTGGAAGATTGTATATTGTTAAGATTACAATGCTATCTGAAGTGATCTACAGATTCAATGCAACTCTATCAAAAGTTCAGTGACTGTTTTTGCAGAAATGTGAAAGCTGATACTCAAATTTATTTTGTTTATTGCAAATGGTACCGGGGCTGGTGCTGTGGCTCACTCGGTTAATCCTCCACCTGCAGCACTGGCATCCCATATGGGCACCAGTTCTAGTCCCAGCTGCTCCTCTTCCAGACCGGCTCTCTGCTGTGGCCCAGGAAGGCAGTGGAGGATGGCCCAAGTGCTCGGGCCCCTGCACCTGTGTGGGAGACCAGGAAGAGGCACCTGGCTCCTGGCTTCAGATTGGCGCAGTGCCAGCTGTAGCAGCCATCTGGGGAGTGAGCCAATGGAAGGAAAACCTTTTTCTCTGTCTCTCTCTCACTGTCTGTAACTCTACCTGTCAAATAAATAAATAAATAAAAATAATGAAAATGGTACCAAGACCATTTAAAAAGGGAATGAGTAATCTATTCAATGAATCCTACTGAGACAATTAGATAAAACCCTTAGAAGGAAACATAGGAATAAAACACTCCCACTTAATTTTTGCAATGAATTCTTAGATATGACACCAAAAGAACAGTCAATTAAAGAAAAAAGCAATAAATTTGGCTTTAACCAAATGTTTGTGCATCAGAGAACATTATCAAAAAGGAGAAAAACAATGTGCCAAAAGGAAGAAAATATTTTGAAATCATTTAATAAGGATCTAGAATCCAGAATATATGAAGAACTCTAAAATATCAACAAGAAAAACAACCCAATTTAAAATGGATGGTGGCAAGCATTTGGTCTAGTGGTTAAGATGCTTCTTTGCATCCCCATATCCCATGATGAAGTGCTGAATTTGAGTCCTGGCTCTGTTCCTGATTCCATTTTCCTGCTAATGCAGACCCTTGGAGGCAACCTGAGTTGGCTCAACTAGACAAGTTCCTGACACTTTAGTTGGAGACCTGGATTCAGTTCCTGGGCACTGCTTTAGTCTGTTGTGGACATTTGGGGGTGAGCCAATGAGTAGGATAGTCTCTCCTCTCCTCTCCTCTCCTCTCCTCTCCTCTCCTCTCCTCTCCTCTCCTCTCCTCTCCTCTCCTCTCCTTTCTTCTCCTCTCCTCTCCTTCTTCTCCCTCTTCCTCTTGCTCTCTTTCTCTTTCCCCCAATCTCTGCCTCTCTACTTCTTTCTCCCTCTCTGCCTCTCAAGTAAGCCACATAAATTTTAAAATATTGAAAAAAATGGGCAAAGGACATGAGACATTTCTCTAAAAATGCATAATGCCCAAGAATCACATGAAAAGATGTTCAACATCATCAGTCACTAAGTGAAAACAAATTAAAACCAAAATGAAATGCCATTTTTATGCACACTAGAATGGCTATAACTAATAAAAGAAAAAAGCAAGTTTTGGGAGGACGCAGAGGAGTTGAGACCATCATATACTGTTGGTAGGAATATAAAGTGTCACAGCTGCTGTGGAACATTAGCAGTTGCTCAGGATACTCAATATAAGCTGCCATGTGATCTGGAGGTTCTACTTCTAGATGTATAGCACCAGAATTGCCAACAGATACTCAAACAAACGCTTATACACACACTATTCATAGAAGCACCATTCACAATAAGGTAGAAATAACTTAAATTTACATCAGCAGCTGGATGGGTATATATGTGGAATGGAATAATATTCAGCCAAAAGCATAATGAAGTCCAGATCTATGTTCTAATATGAAGGAATCTTGGAAAATTTCCTAAGTCAAAGAAATCATACAAAAAAATCACACACATTGTTTGATTCTATCTATATGAAATATTTTGAGAGACAAAGAAAGAGAAACACACACAGATACATGCACACACACACACGCAGACACACACACGAGAAACAGAGAGAGAGAGAGAGTTCACATTTGTCAGTTCACTCCGCAACATGCACTCACAATGATTGAGCCTGGGCTAGACCAGAGCCAGTAGCCAGGAACAGAATCCATGTCTCCCATATCCCAAATGAGTATCAGAGATCCAATTACCTGAGCCATCACCTGCTTCCTCCCATGGTCCATGTTGGCAGGAAGTTGGATGTGAACCAGGCACTCGGACATGCGGTGTGGGCATCTTAACTGCTGTCTTAACCATTAGGACAAAAGCTAGTCCACTGAGTAGGTAAATTCTCACAGACAAAAAGCACATTGGTGGTTGACAAAGCTGGAAGGGGGCAAAGGGAAAGGATTGCTTAATGGGTGTGCGTTTTCCTTTGGGCTGAGTCAATGTTTTGGAACTGATATTGGTGGGAGTTGCACAGTGTGAATGTGTTGAATGCACACTTTAAATGGGTAATTTTATGGTATATGGATTTCACTCTAATTTTCAAAAAAAATAAATAGAGTATGTAGGATCAGGAAGAAGACCAGCAATTTCCTTCATCTTGAACTCCTTCTAGAGTTAATAACTCAGTTATTATGCCACATAGGAGATATCTCATAACAAATCCATGACTAAGGGAACTAATGTAAATAATCTAATTGTGTAGTTGCACATTTTATTATTATATACAATGGATTTGTGTCAAATTATGTTTCTTAGGAGCAATGAATAAGGATTTTAGGCATAAACTAAGATCACGGAAAGTCTAATATTCTAGGTTCCTTGTTATGTCACATATATTCCGTTTATTTAGGTTTGTTAGCTTAGCAAACCAAAATTTTAATTTTCTTTCTTTTCTTAAGTGAATGCAGAAAAAGATGATTCAAGGAAAACAAATGTTAACAGTGCATAAACTTTGAAATCTTATAAGCTTTATACATCCTATCTCCCTTTCTGATGGGGTTATCAAAATACTAACCATAAGAATATGTTTCATTGCAAACAGCAAAAGAATGTGTTTGATTTTTCAGTGCCTTGTTTAAACAGGAACTTCTACTTTAAATATCTCTACTTTTAAAGTGTTCTTTCGGGATGAACTGTGAACAGATGCAATAAAAGTATTAAAACACCCCCCCATACAGCCCTTAAGTGTTATTCCCATATTCTGTACTCACAATCTTGTTCTGCTCATATATTATTTATAACTTAAATTATGTAAATTTCCAACAATAATAAACAAGGAGGGACTGAGAGAGGCAGTTAACATGTGTAAGTCAAATTGAAGTCAATCGCAGAGTATAAATTCTCACATCTTATTTCCATTTGGATCCCCAGAGCAGACCCTGAAAAGAACTGGGCAGAATAAACTCATCCTAGTGAGGCACAAAGGCACCCCTCCAGTGGAGCAGTCAGGGGGATGACAGAGGAGAAAGAGTGTCCGTTGCCACAGGCTATCACTGCAAGAAACTGGAGTTAACTCTCTGAGAGACCCCTCCGAAGCACCTGTCTTCCAGTCCTCCCACAAAGGGGTGAGGAGGCAAAAGTTAACTCACAGCTTTGCTTTCTGAACCCATGGGAATGAACTTGCTTCTGCAGCTAAAGAGCATTTTCAAAGAGAAACACACAAAAAAGCCACCTGTGTGGATGAAAATCCTCCCTGAAGAGGACCTGTAAAATCTCCAATGGATAGGACAGGATGCTTCCCAGAGGCATACTCTGATAGGAAGTGCGATGTGCAGGATGTTAACTAATGAGTACCTTTGGGACGGGATCAACCCTGCAGATGGTGGGAGAAGGAAGCAACATTAAGCAAGCGTAAAGCCCAGCTGATGACACAACAGCTTTTCACTTACACATAGAATGAGAATCAAGTCTGTTCTGACAAGTGAAAAATCTGTCATTGGAGAGTCTTCAGGAAATGTGGCCAAATAGAAGGTTTGCTAATCTTTAATGAATGGTAAGTTGTCATCTGTGTGCACCTTGCTATGTTATCAGGTGTGATCAAAGCAACTAGTTAATGTAACTATAAAATAATTTATAGTTATAAAAAGCATAAAACTGGGGCCTGAATTGTGGTGCAATATTTTAAAGTGCTGGCCTGTGACACCAGTATAATACAAGGGCACCAGTTTGAGTCCTGGCTGCTCACTTCCGATCCAGCTCTCCCCTATGGCCTGAGAAAGCAGTGGAGGATGGCCCAAGTCCTTGGGCCCCTACACCCATGTGGGAGACCTGGAAGAAGCTCCTAGTTCCTGGCTTCATATCGGCACAGCTCTGGTCATTGTGGCCATCTGGGGAGTGAACCAGCAGATGGAAGGCCTCTCTCTCATTCTGTCTCAACTTCTCTCTCTGTAACTCTTTCAATTAAATAAAATAAATCTTAAAAAAATTTAAGTTCCTCAAAATACTATTTTTATAGTCAACCTTTCTTCTGATAGTTTGCAATTGCATTCATTAATTTCCTTCCTTCTTGCCATTTTCTTCATAGGTCACATACAATTAGATGTTAATTCCAAGGGCAGCATGTGGCACAGCAGGGTAAGCAGCAGCCACATACCAGCATCTGTGTCAGAGTGCCAGAGTCCTGGCTGCTCCACTTCTGATTTAGCTTCCTGCTGATGTACCGGGGAAGGCAGCAGAGGATGGAACAAGTACTTGGGAACTTGGATAGAAAAAATATGTGGGATCTTGCCACCCATGTGGGAGACCTGGATAATGCCCTTGGCTCCTGATTTCAGCCTGGCTCAGCCCTGAATATTGTGGGCACTGAAGAAGTGAACCAGCATATGGAAGATCTCTCTCTCTCTCTCTCCCTCTTTCTCTCTCTCTCTCCCTCTTTCTCTCTCTTCCTCTCCTTCCCTCTCTCCCTCCCTCCATTCCAACCACTCTCTGTCACTCTGCTTTCTAAATATAAATACAAAAGTAAATTTTTTTGACAGGCAGAGTGGAGAGTGAGAGAGAGAGAGACAGAGAGAAAGGTCTTCCTTTGCCATTGGTTCACCCTCCAATGGCTGCCGCTGACAGCGCGCTGCGGCCGGCGCACCGCGCTCTTCTGATGGCAGGAGCCAGATGCTAGGTGCTTTTTCCTGGTCTCCCATGGGGTGCAGGGCCCAAGCACTTGGGCCATCCTCTACTGCACTCCTGGGCCACAGCAGAGGGCTGGCCTGGAAGAGTGGCAACCGGGACAGAATCCGGCGCCCCGACCGGGACTAGAACCTGGTGTGCCAGCGCCGCAAGGCGGAGGATTAGCCTGTTGAGCCACGGCGCCGGCCAAAAGTAAATTTTAAATAAATGCTAGCTTCAACCCAAATTCCAGTTCTGAATAAATATAGTACAATTATCCAACTCTGACTTTCTAATTAAGATTACTTCTTAGTATAATTCACATCAGTATACAATCAAAATCAAGTTCAAAATGAACAAAGACTAACACTTTACCTACAAGTATGAAACAAGCTCAGGAGAAAAATGCAGAACCAGTTACAATCTGGGCAGCATACATGGATCCATTCTCAAGTTTTATAGCCAGGAGGAATAGGTTGCTTTGGAGGGGCCAGAAAGAAGTTGTATTTTTTTGGTAAGTTGGGTACAATGTAGTGTCCTTGCTGACACTAACTTCTAATAATAAAGCCTTCTAGCAACAGAGGTTACCACCTAAATGTGAAAAGCCATTTTACTCCTAAATATCATTTCATAGCATAGAATGTGATTCTCAGGCTTCATGTATTTTAATGAATATGGGAAACTATTATAGTTCCATCCTACTTATTTTCTTTTTGACTTCTCAAGTGAAAAGGAGCTTAAAACAACATTTAGAAAAACAAATACACCAAAATTTTTATTATAACAATTATTCAACGAAATGTAATGTTTTAAAATCCTAACACTTAAAATGAGATGAGGGGGGAAATGCCTAACTCAGCTCTCCCAGTAGCTGGAACCTGTGGGGAAGAGACTCTGGGCAGGAACATTAGAGTCCACTTGATCAAGTGTCAGGGGGAAGGGCCTGACACTTTGCTCTGAAAGTCATCTTCCTTCAGTCTTCCCACACCTGTCCCCGTTGCAGCATTGCCTCCGGGATCCACGAGGGGCAAATGAAGGGGAAAATATCTCAGGTCTGCAGATTTCACAGTGACCTGTTTTTCTGCACACCTACTGTAGTTCTAGTGAAGATTTCAAACATATAAGAGAATCAAGATTTGCTTTTTCTACCTCAAATTCCAGCATACTGATTTCAACAGAAAGTTTTGATTATCAAAGAGTCACTAAATATTTAACATCAGGGACAAAGAAGAAGTTCCAGAAATAGTGTGACTAGGAAAGATAAAACAGGAAAATGTTCAAGGACTATAATTCCCTGTGTGTTGGTCATCTTTCTGAAGCATGTGGTTACATGAGGCTATATTTGCCATGCCATTTAGAATATGGAGAAGTCATGCTCATCTATTTCAAGAATAATATGACAAAGACCAGTCAAAAATGACTGATGAGTCACTACACACAATTGTAACTATGAGATAAAGCTATTTGCATGCCATGGATTGGCAAACCTTAGTGCTTAGAATGAAGGTTCTGGGAAGGAAAAGGTTAAGTCAGCCCTGTGAACAGCTTACAGGAGAACATCTTCCATTCAGCTTAAATCCTTAAGCACTTTGGACATAGTCAGCATACAATAAATGTTTGGTAGATATCTGTTATGCTTGAAGAGAAAAACTAGGTTTTGCCTATCCAGAAACAGCTAAGTCCCTTTGGTTTAAATTCAACTCAAATTGTAGATTATAGGTTTGGGGAGGCTTCAATAAAAAAGATATTAGTAAATTTTCATATTTTTTGTAACTGATGTTCAAAACTTCATGAATCACACAAAGGGGAGTAACTACAAAAATTAGAATCTTTTTATACTAGAAGGTGAGAGACAAAGGATCGGAAAGAACAAAGAAAATGAGTCTGAAGGGAATGGAGGGAGGGAGAGAAAGATAAGAGACAGAGAACTTAAAATACAAGGCTCAGCATTGTGGTGCAGTGGGTTAAGCCCCTGACTGCAACACTGGCATCCCACATGGGCAGGAGTTCAGGTCATGGCTTCTCCACTTTCAATCCAGCTACCCACTCATGGGCTTGGGAAAGCAGCAGAAAATGGCACAAGTTCTTGGGTCACTGCCACTTGTGTGGGAAACCAGGATGAAATTCTTGAAAATCTCTCTCTGTCTCTCTCTCTCTCTCACACACACACACACACCATTTAAATAAATAAATAAATCTTTTTAAAAGATTGTAGACTGTAAATAAAAAATACACAAGAAAATAGGTAATGATCACTAAATAAGGACTGAAATAAAAATTACATGAAATTTTAGAAATGAAATTAATTCTTTAAGATTCATTTATTTGAAAGTCAGAGTTACAGAGTGAGAGAGAGAGAGAGAGAGAGAGAGAGAGAGAGAGAGAGAGACCAGTCTTCCAACCACTGGTTCTTTCCCCAGATGACCACAATGGCCATGATAGGCTAGGCTGTAGCTAGGAACCAGGAGCTTCATTATAGGTCTCCCACATGGGTAGTGAAGGTCCAAACATTTTGGCCTTTTTCTCAGGTCATTAGCAGGGAACTCGATCAGAAGTGGAACAGCTGGGACCCAAATTGGCGCCAACATAGGTGGCATCGCAACAGCTAGCTTTACCTGCAACACCACCAGCCCTTTAATTGATTTCCAAAACTGGTTTTACCTACAGTACAGGTTATTGGAATTATTGATGGGCTTTTATTCATTTAATCTCTTTGTTTCACAATCGTCATTATACAGATGATTCCAAATCCCTGAAGCCTAAGCACTCCACTGGTCATCAGACCCATATTTAGAGCTATCTTAAAGATGTTTTCACCAGAAAGTCCCACAAGTAATTTAAGAGAGAGCCATAGGGAGGGAGGGAGAGAGGGAGGGAGAGAGAGAGAGAATACTCCAATTCACTAGTTCACTCTCTTAAATGCTTTCGGTGGCCAGGGCTGGGCCAGGAGTTAAGCCAGTAGCCTGAAATTCAGTCCAGGACCAACATGAATAGCAGGAACACAATAACTTGAGCCATCACCCTTGCATTTCAGGATGTGTATTGGCAGGAAACTAGAAGAGGGAGCAGGGTCAGAACTTGAACCCAGACATTCAGATATGAGATGCATGCACCCCTACCACCATTTTAATCACAAACTCCTGGCCCCCGACAAGTACCATTAAAACCCAATGTGGTTAAGGCTGAATGCATCAGTCACACAGCAAAACTCCACTGTCTCTTTCTAAGTAATGGCATCATTTTTATTTCAGGCAGGTAAAGCTAATGATTCAGAGCTGTCTCCTCCTTTCATTCTCACATCTCACGAGTTACGAAGTTCTGTTGCTTTTTCTTCTACAGAGTTTCCTTAAGGCACCCACCTCTGCAGCCTGCTGCTGCTATGAGGTTGCTATTCCTACCCTCCTCCTTTTGTGTCTGGACAGGATCCATCTCAAGTCCTTCCCTCAAACCTAACGGACTGATTTCCTCTCTATTCCATGCTTTAGCGTCAAATGCTTAGGATTTATTCATTGAATGTGCTCTGCGTATTCACATGTAAAGTTCCTTGCTTGCATCATTCCCTTGGCCTAAAATTTTCTCCACAAATAGTCTCAAATATTGAACTTCTTCTTAATCATGTAATTTATACTTTCCTCACTGTCTTGAATATTATGCTTTATGTCTCTGAATGCATTTTTCTCTAAGTTGCTTATTAATATACTGGTATGGTTTGTATATACTTTGAATGTCTTCCAAGGCTTCATATGTTAAAATTTATAGAATTATCCTCATCGTGACTTGCTAAGAGGGCAGAGACTTAACCTGACTATGGTATTTAGAGCTGGGGCCTTTTGGAAGTGATGTGGATTAGATATGGTCACCAGGGTGGAGCTCCTTTGATTGAATTCTGGTGGATTTATAAGCTGGGGGAGACAGACACACTGCACATAGCCAGAGACTCATGTGCTCCTGCCTCTTGCCTTGCGATCTTCTTGGTTGCCTTGAGACTTTACCAAAAAGAAGGCCATAGCCAGATGAGGCTATGGACTTCATATATCTGGATATATGATCCAAAATAAACCTCTTTTCTATATAAAGTAAACTGCCTTGTGTGTTTTGTTAGCAATGAAAAGGGACTAATACTTATCAGTATTAGGGAAATTTAGGGAAGTGATAGTATTTTTCATGTATAAACTTCTCAAATAGATAGGCCTAGCACTTAAAATGCCATTGTCCCATATTAGAGTCACTGAATGTGACCCCTGGCCATGACTCCTGAATCCATCTCCCTGCTAATACACACCTAGAAAGACAGTGGTGGTGGTTTAAATAATAGGCTCCTGCAACTCACATGGGAGACCTGGATTGAGTTCCTGATTCCCAGCTTCTATTTGGCTCAGCTCTAGCATTTGGGGAATGATCAGTGCATCTGGGTATGCACATTCTCTCTCTCTCTTTCTGCTTCTCAAATAACAATAAATAAATAAATAAATTTAAAGTAGTCTTGATTTGAGAAAAAATAATTGGGACATAAATTCAGAACTGTGGTTTAAAAATGAAAGTCTTGGAGGGGGATTCCAAGATGGCAGAATAGGAGGGAGATTTCTGCCTTACAAAAGATGCTTAAGGATGTGCTACACACAGAAACACAGAAATGTGGTCATCACCAGGAAAGCAAGTGAAGGCAGAAAAATCTCCCAGTACAAGTGAAAAAGAAAATCCAAAGTAAATAATTGGAATATTTTTAGAAAAATTGCAAGGGCAATTTTTAAAAATTTATTTATCAATAGTAACTTTGAATGTAAATTACCTCAGTTCTCCAATTATAAAATACAGAATGGTTGAATGGATTAAAGAACAAAAACCCATATATTTGCTGCCTACAAGAAACACATCTCACCAACAAAGATGTATGCAGACTGAAAGTGGAAGGTTGTAAAAAGATATTCCATGTTTACTCAAATGAAAAGAGTAGGTGTTGCCATCCTAATATCAAATAAAATAAATTTTAACACAAAAACTATTAAAAGGGACAAAAAAAGGCACTATGTAATGATTAAGGGATCAATTCAATAGGAAGATGTGACTATAATAAACATATATGCACCCAAAGCCAGGTGCCTGGCTATTTAAAATAAATGTTAATATTCAAATATGTTTCTCTTTAGGTACAAAATAGACTCCAATACAATAGTAATGGGGGACTTTAATACACCACTTTCATCAATGGACAAATCAACTAGACAAAAATCAGCAAAGAAACAACATAGTTAATTGACATTATAGGCCAAATGGACCTAACTGATATCTACTGAACTTTTCATCCTACAATTGCAGAACACACATTCTTCTTATTAGTATGTGGAACTTTTTCTAGGATTGATGACATGCTAGGCTGTAAAGCAAGTCTCAGAAAATTCAAAAAAATAAAAAAAATACCATGCATCTTCTCTGACCACAATGGAATGGAAATGGAAATCAACAACTCAAGGATCTCAAGAACATATGCAAGCACATAGAGACTGAACAACATGCTCTTGAATGAAGAGCTGGTCATAGAAGAAATCAAAAGAGAAATAAAAAAATTCTGAAAACAAATGAGAATGACAGCACAGCATTTTAAAACTTATGGGATACAGCAAAAACAGTGTTAAGTGCCTACTTCAATAAATTGGAAAGGCACCAAATAAATGAGTTATCAATGCATGTCAAGGACCTAGAAAAACAACAATAAACCAAACCTCAAATTAATAGGAAGAAATAAATAATTAAAATTAGAGAAGAAATAAAGTTGAAACAAAAAAATACAAAAGATCAGTGAAACAAAGAACTGGTTTTAAAAAAAAAAAAATTGATACACCATTGGCTCAACTAATGCAAAAAAAGGGAGAAGACCCGGATCAATTAAATCAGAGATGAGAAAGGAAATGTAACAACAGATTCCATAGAAATAAAAAGAATCATCAGGAATTACTACACAATGCTGCATGCCAAAAAATCAGGAAACCTATAAGAAATGGATAGATTCCTGGACACATACAACCCATCAAAAATTAAGCCATGAAGACACAGAGAACCTAAGCAGATCATTAACCAAGACAGAGTTTGAATCAGTAATGAAGACTCTCCCAACAAAGAAAAGCCCAGGACTGAATGAATGTGTGCTGAATTCTACCAGACATTTAAAGAACTAATTCCAATTCTTCTCAAGCTATTCAAAAGAATTGAAAGGGAGAGAATTCTCCAAAACTCCTTCTGTGAAGACAGCATTACCTTATTTCTTAAACCAAAAAAAAAAAAAAAGATACAACAGAGAAAGAGGATTATAGACAAATTTCCATGATGATAATAGACACAAAAACCTTCAGCAAAATACTAATCAAATGAATCCAACAACATGTCAGAAAGATCATTCAGTTGGCCCAGATGGATTTTATCCCAGGTATGAAAGGGTGGTTCAACATTCACAAATCAATGTGATAAATCACATTAACAAACTGAGGTTAAAAATCCATATTGTTATCTCAATAGATGCAGAGAAAGCATTTGATCAAATACAACTTCCTTTCATGATGAAACCTTAAGCAAATTGGGTATAGAAGGAACATCCCTCAAGACAATAAAAGCAATTTATGCAAACCCATGACCAACATCTTATTGAATTGGGAAAAGTTGAAAGAATTCCCACTAAGGCCAGAAACCAGACAAGGATACCCACTCTCACCATTAGTATTCAAAATAGTCATGGGAGTTTTACCCAGAATCATTAGGAAAGAAAAAGAAACCAAAGGGTTACAAATTTGAAAGGCGGAAGTCAAATTCTCCCTACTTGTAAATGACATGATTCTACATATAGGGAATCCAAAGGACTCCACTAAGAGACTACTGAAACTCATAAAAGAGTTCGGTAAAGTGTCAGGATATAAAAGTAACAGAAAAGTCAATAGTCTTTGTACACAGAAAATGCTATGGCTACAAAAGAACTTATAAGATAAATCTCATTCACAATAGCTACCAAAAAAATCAAATACCTTGGGATAAATTTAATCAAAGAAATCAAAGATCTCTATAATGAGAATTATAAAACATTAAGGAAAGAAATAAGACACAAAAAGTGAAGAAAATTTTCCATGTTCATGGATTGGAATAATAATTATCATCAAAATGTCCATAATAATGAAAGCAATATTCAAATTTGATATGATTCTCATAAAAATATGACATTATTCTCAGATGTAGAAAAAATGATGCTGTCAAGGTGGCATGTACCAATGCCATCTCACTAGTCCAAGTGATCATCTTCAGTTCACAATTGATCACACTGATAGGTCTAAGAGTCAAAGGGATCACACAAACAAGACTAGTGTCTGCTAATACTAACTGATAGATTAAAAAAAGGGAGAGAACAATCCAACATGGGAAGTGGGAGACACAGCAGACTCATGGAATGGCAGATGTCCTAAATATCACTCTGGCCTCAGAATCAGCCCTTAAGGCATTCAGATCTGGCTCAAGAGCCCATGAGAGTATTCTAAGCATGGAAAGCCAAGACACTCTGACAAGAAAAAAAAAAAAAAAAACCTAAATGAAAGATCTCTGTGAGTGAGATCCCAGTAGAAAGAATGGGCCATCAAAGAAGGAGGTACCTTTCTCTGAAGGGAGGAGAGAACTTCCACTTTGACTATGACCCTGTCGGAATAAGATCAAAGTCGGCGAACCCTCAAGGCTTCCATAGCCTTGGCAACTCATGACTAGAGCCTAGGGAGATTACTGACACCATAAACAAGAGTGTCAAATTGTTAAATCAACAACAGGAGTCACTGTGTACTTACGTCTCATGTGGGATCTGTCCTTAAGGTGTTGTCCAATGTGAAGTAATGCTATAACTTGTACTGAAACAGTATTTTTACACTTTGTGTTTCTGTGTGGGTGCAAACTGATGAAATCTTTACTTAGTATATACTGAATCGATCTTCTGTATATATAGATAATTGAAAATGAAAAAAAAAACTTGGTGTTAAATTGGAAATTGCATAGATAATTAATCAATTCTTTAAAAAAAATCATGTAGGATCTCTGTCCTTAATGTGCTGTACATTGTGATTCAATGCTAGTACTCCAACAGTATTTTTCACTTTGTGTCTGTATTTGAGGGCAAACTGTTGAAATCTTTACTTAAAATATACTAAACTGATCTTCTGTATATGAAGAGAATTGAAAATGAATCTTGATGCAAATGAAAGGGGAGAGGGAGTGGGAAAGGGGGGAGGGTTGCGGGTGGGAGGGAAGTTATGGGGGGGAAGCCATTGTAATCCATAAGCTGTACTTTGGAAATTTATATTCATTAAATAAGTTTTAAAAAATAAAATATAACTATTGAAAATACAGTTTTTTGCTTGAAAATGACTTTTTTGGCAAAAACTAAACATTATAACACTGATGATAAAAAATTATTATTTTGCAATGACATTTCTTTCTAAGTCTTAAAAACAAATCAAAAACAACAAAATAACTGGACCTTGCATTGTAGTACAATGGGCTAAGCCTCTGCTTGCTATGCTGGTGTCCTATAATGGAGTACAGGTTCAAGTCCTAGTTACTCCTCTCCTGGGATAGTTCCGTGGTAATGCACCTGGGAGGGCAGCAGAAGATGGCAGTAGGATGGGGTTTCTGGCTTCTAACTTCATCTTGGCTTAGCCCTGGATGTTGTAGCTCTTTGGGGAGTGAACAAGCAGATAGACGATCTCTCTCTCACTCTCTCTGTCTCCCCCTCTTCTTCTCTGTCACTATGGCTTTCAAATAAATAAAATGAATATTTAAAAATGTAAAATTTTACTATTAAAGTCATGATATTTTATGTAAAGGTGATTTGTCTTCAATAGTCACAATGACTGATATTTAAGGAGTACTTGCTATGTATCTTAAACACCTGTTAGATTATTTTATTTTCAAAATCACACCAGTTAGCAGATATGGAAACTACAATATAGAGAAATTAATTAATTTCCAATTATTCTAAAGTGGTAGTAATACACCAATCTCGGTAAAAGAAGAGACATTTATTGGTATAGAAAAATGACATCATATTTTATTGATTGTTTACACTGAATTTATCAAATTAACTCAGTCACTGTGGTAGGAAACCTAGTTGTTTTCTCTTGCCAATTTGCTAAATGAGTTCTTGCTCTTTTAAAAATAGCAACTTCCAAATTATCTGCTACACTAAATGTGTGTGTAGAGAATATGACAGCATAGCCCATTTCTGAGTTAAAATAATTTTGAAAATTTTACAAAATTAGTATAATACGGTAGCTTAGGGAAAAATATTTGAATTTGCAAAGAATTTCTGGTATTAGGAGAATTTCCTATTGATCAAACATAATGTTCTTGAGCATTTATTTGCATTTGTACCATTTCTCCTTCATGGTAAATTGCTATATCTGTAATAAAATGATCTAAAGCTTTCAAGAAAAATGCGAATTTTTAAAACTATTTCTTATTTCCTAAAAGTGATTCTAACCACTAACCCAAATATGATTCTACATAACTTGTAGTTTTGACTTGAGGAAAACATCAGTAGCAAAATATTGGGGATGATATTTCTCAAAAAAGGCCAGACAGCTCTAAATCTTCCATCAGGCAATATAGAGACACAAGCTATATCCAATAACTACTTAAAGATTGATTCATTTATCTGAGAGGCAGAGTTATGGGTCGGGGGGAGAGATCTTCCATTCACTGCTTCAGTCCCCAAATGGCTCCAGCAGTGAAGATTGGGCCAAGCTGCAGCCAGGAGCCAGGAGCTTCATCTGGGTCTCCCATGTGGGTGCAGGTGTCTAAGGACTTAAGCAGTCTCATTGTGTCAGTGTGGGTAACAAGACGTGGACTTCACTTAAGAAGTGGACACTCGGGGCCAGCATCCCATGTGGGTGCTGGTTCTAGTCCTGGCTGCTCTGCTTCTGATCCAGCTCTCTGCTGTGGCCTGGGAAAGCAGAAGATGGCCCACATATTTTGGGCCCTGGAGGAAGCTCCTAGCTCCTGGCTTCAGCCTGGCCCAGTCCTGGCTGTTGTGGTCATTTGGGGAGTGAACCAGCAGAGAGAAGACCTCATTCTGTCTGTTTATGTCTCTCTCTCTCTCTCTCTCTCTCTCTTTCTCTCTAACTGTGCCTTTCAAGTAAATAAAATAAATCTTAAAAAAATAAAAGTATTAAAAAGCACTCATAAATATTACTAGAGGTCCTCTCCAGAGGTGGTTGGGACTGTGGGGCAGCATTTGATTCCCAATGGTATGAGAACAAGTGGGTTTAGGAGTGTTTAAAAATACTGTATCCAGGGGCTGGTGCTGTGGCACAGTAGGTTAATCCTCAGCCCACTGTGCCAGCATCCCAAAATTTAAAAAAAAAAAATCTGCCTGCTTTCCCAGGCAGATTAGCAAGAAATTGCATCATAAGTGAAGCAGCCAGGATTCAAATCAGACCCCATTTGGGTTGGCAGCATTGCAGGTGGTGGCTTAATCCACTGATCCACAATCGCATCCCCTGTTTACAAGATTTTCAATCAGGGAAGTTGGGATTGAAGAGATGGTCGTTTTAACCAGTCTTGAAATACAATGATTTTTGTATAATCTAACATTTAAGCTCTGTAACAGAAGAGAAGGGAATAGACCTATGTACACTGGATTGTACTATCTGATACCCACCAAGTACAATTCCAGGAAGCTAATCATACTCTAGAGATATGAGTCAGTTAAACAGAAGATCAGACAAAATCACAGCATTACGCTGTCTGGATCCTGATTTATTCTGGTTTCCTCTTTCATAAGTACCATCCTTTTATATGATTGTTCATGATTCCATTAAAAAAGAACAATTCCTTGACTGAATGTAGAATTTTTTTTCTCCAAGGGAAATAACAAAAGTCTACCAAAATGTGATAAGGTATTTACATAACTTTCACTTTAAGTGCTTAACACACACCTTAGAAGTAGAATGACAACAACTAACATGAAACATTTCTTTCGTGTGTAGCAGAGCCTTTTTGAGAATAAGGGGTCAAGGAAACAACCCACTGGAGTGCTCCCTATATCCGTATGGGAATTTATTGTTTATCAAGTGCTTTTACACATATTTAGATTGTTACAGTGAGCTTATGAGAATAAAGGCAACTTTAAATTGATGCAGAAATTGAGGCTGAAGACATTGCTGTGTGAGTCACACAGCTGGTGAGTGAAAAAGGTAAGACAACCTGGATTGCACACCGCAGGGCTGTCCTGTTAGAAATCCGTGTTTTTGTTCTTCAAAACAAAGATAAGGTGTTGTTTGTAGTCTAGAAACTAGAAATACAAGAGGTAACCTGAGTGCTAGTCCTGAAAAGAATTGGAGGAAAGAGGTTACCAGCCAAGCTCAATCAGGTCATCTAGTGGCAAAACAGGCTCCTATGTGAAAACCACAGAAGTTGCTAACTCAAATCCATTGAGTATGAGCGGACATTTGGCTAACTGCTAAGATGCTAGCTGGGACAATGGTGTTCCATATCAGAGTGCCTAAGTTTGATTCCTATCACCAATTCCTGACTCTATCTTCCTGATAATACAGACCGTGGAAGCAATGGTAATGGCTCAAGTGATTGAGTTCCTGGCTCTTAGCTTCAGGTCAGCAGGCATTTGAGGAGTGAACAGTGTCTGGAATCTCCCTTCTTCCCCTGCCCACCTCATGTGTGTGTCTCTCAAATAAAAAAAGTAAATATTAAATAAATAGGCAACATGCTACAGAAGGCAATATGCTACTGAAGTTTTGACCTTTACTGCATAGATCTTTCCTCCAATTTCAGGCTTGTGAGTTTCATTACCATTAGGAGATCTAGTTCCTAGAAAAAGATACCAGATTCCCTGACTCAATATGAAGCTGCTTTTCCAGGCCCAAGGTCAAGTAAAGGAAAGATGTGAATGATCAATGAACTTTGGGAACTGAAACAGAAAGGAAAATAGAGACCATGTATTGGATTAGATAGCCGTGTGTTCTGCCAGCATCCCATCTGGGCTCGTGTTAAGAGTCTCCGCTTCTCCACTTCTGATCCAGCTCCCTGCTAATTGCCTGGAAAAAGCAGCAGAAGTGTTTGGGCCCCTGCTACCCATGTGGGGATCCAGTTGAAGCTCCTGATTCCTGGCTTCAGCCTGGTCCAACGCTGGCCATTGCTGCCATCTAGGTATTGAACCAGCAGGTGGAAGATGCCCTCTCTCTCTCCCCCTCTCGCTCTCTCTCTCTCTCTCTCCTTTCTTTCTGTAACTCTGCCTTTAAAATAAAAATAGGTAAATCTTTTTTAAAAACTAATAATAAATAAATCAATAAAAGAAACTATATTGAGCCTAGCAGATCCTCATCATGAAACTATACCTGGGATAAAGAAAACATTGAAAGGAATTGGATTCGTACATTAGATTAGCAGTGTAATCAGAGCAGAGATCTCTGAACATATGAGAATCTCTAGATATGTTCCTTGGTGGATTCTTTGGCCACTGGCTTGAGTAAAAGAGAATGAATGTCCAAACCTTGGTCCTGGGATACAGCAGGACCATGACAAGAGTATCCATCTATGGTAAAGAGTTGACATGGAAAACCAGCAAGTCATAATGAGTTGGACTGGGAAGGTAGATGGAGAGAATTCCAGTGTCAGATGCAATAGAAGCACATTTGAGACCCCATGTGGATAGAGAGTTAGTAGCAATTAATGGCACTGATCAATCTAACAACATTAAAGTTCCTCACTTTCTAGCTGTATACTTGAAGAAACGATGAGTGTACTTGTTTCATGGGCAATGTGGTGGGAGAACAGGTATCATCAGAGAAACACCAGCAAGAAAAGCCTCGGGATTAGGAATATAGCCTTCAGCATGTATGGAAAGCCCTACAGCTCTCTCCAACCCAGCTATAGTAAGTGAGGCATTGGAAATTGAGTTAGGGATATGTGTTCTTGGCAGAAATCTTGAGGAGGCTAATTCTGTGGAGCGATAGAGATATTTGCATATTCTTTGGGCTGATTCCAGGGAGAATGAAGTGGAGGTGTTTGTTTTGATAACTTCTGACTTTCACATCTATGCCTCCTTCATGCTTTGTAGCCCCCTCTCTCTATGAGCTTGTACTTAGTGCTCCGTGCTTTCCTCAGAACTGACAGCCTGCAAGGAGGAGTATGGTTGTTGACGTCATCATTTACAATACCTCATACTGATCAGGAGATATTAATATTAATTCAAACCTTGTCGTTCCTTTACAATTTAGGCTGGATGATAGACAGTCACATTTTCGTTGTAGTAGCAAGCATTTGCTCCTTCATTAATTCATCAACCATGTGGATCTGTGAAATGTTCCTGTTTAGTGATGCTACTCTCAGTAGGGAAGTAAATCCTAATTAGTTTTTTTCACTTTCTCACTTATTTTGCAGTAACAACTTGAATACAAGCTACCAAAATCTCATACAGTAAGATGTGGTAAGAGAGAATTGAAACAAAACAGTAGGTTTTTCAAAGATTGTTGTTTTGAAAATTTCTGCTCTTCCCATGGGTTGTTGTAGTCTTAGTGTCCTTCATCAGAAGACTTTGTCATGGTGTTCAAAGCAGTATCTTATCCCCATAGAGTCCTCTTAAATTTACCTACCTTACCCTATGCCCATGAGACCAAGTGAGTACATATGCTCAATATGTGATAATGCATGGTATTTATAATACCATTTTTGTACATTTATAATAATATGATATATACATGAAGATAAACATATGAATGTCTGTATTTATACAACACATATAATATAACAAGAAGATTATTTAAAATAATAATGCTCCCACATCTTCTAAAGGGAGTGATACTCAAGAACAAGCCTCTGAGGATGAAAGTGAAATTTAAGAAAGCCACATTTCACTACAGGGGTGAATCCCTGGTCCATGAGGACAGCCCCAGGAAAGACAAAAGGTAGAGAAAATATGGTAGAGAAACAAACAGCAGAAGACTAACATGACTGGCATCAAAACAGAATCTGAGAAGAGAGCAGACATCCTCCATGGAGTTAGTGTCCTCATCCAAATCCACTGATCAAAATATTGATTCCTTCATGCAGCAGACCCCAAAATTGAAGGAGATGCATTCCTGAAACCATGTACACTACAAAGTCCTGTATTTTCCAGGTTTTTTTTTAAATTTAAAATATTTTTATTCATTCTTTCTTTCTTTTTTTATTTTCTTTTTTAAACTTTTATTTAGCAAATATAAATTTCCAAAGTACAGCTTATGGATTACAATGGCCTTTTCCCCCCATAACTTCCCTCCCACCCGCAACCCACCCATCTTCTGCTCCCTCTCCCATTCCATTCACATCAAGATTCATTTTCAATTATCTTTATATATAGGAGCTCAATTTAGTATACATTAAGGAAATATTGCAACAGTTTGCACCCACACAGAACATAAAGTGTAAAATACTATTTCAGTACTAGTTACACCATTAATTCACATTGAACAACACATTAAGGACAGAGATCCTACATGAGGACAGTGACTCCTGTTGTTGACTTAACAAATTGACACTCTTGTTTATGGAATCAGTAATCTTGCTAGGCTCTTGTCATGAGTTGCCTAGGCTATGGAATCCTTTTGAGTTCGCTGACTTCAATCTTATTTAGACAAGGCCATAGTCAAAGTGGAGGTTCACTCCTCCCTTCAGAGAAAGGTACCTCCTTCTTTGATGGCCCCGTTCTTTCCACTGGGATCTCACTCACAGAGACCTTTCATCTAGGTCCTCTTTTTCTTTTTGCCAGAGTGTCTTGGCTTTCCATGCCTAAAACATGTCTATGATAAAACTAATTTATAAATTAGGCACAGTATGAGATTAACCACAATAATTTACTGTAAACCCCAGCAAATTCAGCATATGGACTTTTTTTTTATTAGTTGAAAACTTTCACCTTTTCACTTAAAGAAAGCATTTTATAGCTTCTTGTTGTCATTTCTGAAATTCCAGCACCTTATGCTTTTGTTTTGGAGTCATTGTTAAGCCTAATAAAATTATGTGAACACAGGCACTTAGCTGCCTTGAGAGCAGATCTGGTAACTGAAATGGTGGTTAAATAACTAATGGATGTGAAGTATTTGTTCCTTGGGAAATTGTGCTGTTCTGATTATTTTTTAAATATTTATTTATTTATTTATTTGAGAAGTGGCATTACAGAGAAAGAGAGAGAGAGAGAGTCTTCAATCCACTGGTTCACTCCCCTAATGGCTGCAATGTCTGGATCTGGGCAGATCTGAAGCCAGGATCCAGGAGCTGCTTTTGGCTCTCCACATGAGTACAGGGGCCCAAGCACCTCGGCCATCTTTCATTGCTTTCCCAAGCCTTTAGCAGAGAGCTAGTCTGGAAGTGGAGCAGCCGGGACACAAACAAACTGGCACCCATATGGATGCTGTTGTCACAAGCAGAAGCTTAACCTATGCACAGCACAGGCCCCTGTTCTGATTTTTTTAATCACTGAGAAATTATTACTAAAATAGCCTAATTTGATCATGGAGTTGTCAATTTCTCCTTTAATCTTGTCTTTTTTTTGTCTTCTATATTTTGAGGCTACCATTATTTAAGTGTTTAGGGTGTTAAAACTGTGTCTTGCTGGTGAAAGGAAAGTTTGATCATTATTAATTGACCCACCTTATATCAGCCAATGCTTTCTATATTTCCCACCATATTTCTCTGCTGTTAATATAGATAAATTAACTGTATTTTGGTTAGAGTTTGCACAATCTCTTTGCTCCCTCTGTTTAACATTATTTACTGTTTCTCTATCGCTATGTTTAAACGTGTCTTTCAAACAACATTACTAACTTGAAGCATGTGACACTGCAATCCCTTTGGCCAAAATAAATAAATAAATAAGCAACTTCATACAGTTTAACCTAATTTTTATGTCACTTTACTATCAGACAGACAATATTGTTCTCTTAACTGGAGCATTCAGCCCTCTTTTCATTTAGTGTGCATCACATGATTTTGAGTCTTGAACTTATGTTTTGTATTCCATTTGTTGTAGTTTTCTATCCCTTTCACTCACCTTTATTTCTTTATTTAAAATTATTTTTAATTTTTGGGCTCAGCATTATGCTGAGCATGTGGGTTCAACACCGTGGGTTCAACCACCACTTGTGATACCATCATCCCATATCAGATTGCCAATTTGAATCCCAGATGCTCCACTTCCGATCCAGCTCCCTGCTAATTTGTATGGGATGGCAGCAAGTGCCTGGGTCCCTGCTACCCAAGTGGAGACCTGGAAGGAGTTCTAGATCACTGGCTTCATCCTGGCAGAGACATAGCTGTTGTGGCCATTTGAAGAGGGAATAGACAGAAGACTCTTTCTCTCTCTTTCCCTCTCTCTACATCTGTCACTCTGCTTTCAGACAAAATTATTTTTAAAATAAAATCAATACATTTATTGCTAATTTTTTTAAATATTTATTTATTTTACTTGAAAGAGTTACACAGAGAGAGAAGGAGAGGCAGAGAGAGAGAGAGAGAGAGAGAGAGAGAGAGAGAGAGAGGTCTTCCATGTGCTGGTTCACTCCCCAGTTGGCTGAAACGGCCAGAGCTGTGCCAATCTGAATCTAGCAGACAGGAGCTTCTTCTGGGTCTCCCACGCGGGTGCAGAAGCCCAAGAACTTGGGCCACCTTATACTGCTTTCCCAGGTCATAGCAAAGAGCTGGATTGGAAGTGGAACAACCAGGACTCGAACTGGCACCCATAGAGGATGCTGGCACTGCTGGTGGCAGCTTTACTTGCTACACCATTGTGCTGGCCACATTTATTTTTAAGTTTTTAATTTTATTATTGTTATTATTATTATTGATCTTGGCATATCTTGGTTATTGTGCTCATCGGGCAGGGATTCCTTGGCAGATTTGTAGCAACTGCATTTTCTACTATATTTGCCGTATGGAACTGGGATCCTTGAGGAAAGATTAAAGCCAATGTCTTCACCTTGGCACTGACTCTAATGCATTATTTCTTAATGATTTATTTCAGAATCACTTTAAATTTGCAAAATAAAAATTGTTTGTGGTAATACAAAGAGTTCCTATATACCCCTCACCCCATCCCCCTGTTAACATTCCTATTATTATTTTTGTCACAGTTAAAGCACTATTTGGATGTGTTAATGACTTTTGACTGTCATCAGATCAAGATCTTTCCAAAGAAACGTATTTTCATTTATGATAGATGTAGAAAATTTTCAGTATTGTTGAAGTTCATATTTTCTTTTTATCTCCACACATAGAGCTGAAAATAGATTTGAGAAAAAATTTTAATGCAATATTTCTTATGACAAATTTTTAGTAAGAATTGGCTGATTTATAGACATTATCTATTCTGCAATGTCATCTAATATTCCTCAAGAAAGAAAAAAAAATGTTCCTGTAGACATTTTCATTAGAAATTGTATTAGTCTTAGGTTTGGAATACTATTTCTTTTAAATATTTTTATTTATTTTAGTTTTTACTTGAAAAACAGAAAGTCAAAGAGAGAGAAAGACAGAGAACCGGATGGAGAGAACTCTTCTATCTGCTGTTCATTCCCCAAAAAGTACCTGTGACAGCCAGGGCTAGATTAGTTCAAAGTCAAGTGTTCAGAACTGCATTTGGAGTGGATGGCAGAGATTAACTTCAGCCATACCCTGCTGCCGCCCAGAGGGAGCGTAGCAGGAAGCTGGATATGAGTGGAGTGGCTGAGAATTTCAGGCACTCCAATTTGGGATGCAGATGTCCCAAGCCATGACTCACCAGCTACGCCAAACATCTGTCCTGAGTTATAAAATGTTTTAAATGAAACATGGAACTAGAAGACCCCCCAGATTTAAATTATTGTCCAAGGTCAACAGTTGATTAATGACAGAAATAGTTCTAAAATCAAAGCCTCCTAATGATTCACACAATAGTCTATCTTTAACTAATGTTTTTGAAGCAAACCTTATTAAAATATTAATTCAAGGTTTATCATTTTAATTTATCCTTAAGTTTTTAAGGCTTTTGTGACTCAATATTATTGCTGTATTTTCAGTTATTAACAGTAGCATTTTAAGAACATTCTACATGTGATTGTTTTGGTATTTGTTTTCCTTACCTGTATTGCTTCTTTTATAAAACAAGTTCTCAACAATTTTCATTTTCTTAAACGTGTTGTGCCAATAAATTTCAATCTTAGAGGCTGTAAACTGCATATCTGCAATGTCAAAATTACAGCAAGAGAATCAAATGAAGGAGACTAGAAAGTGTTAGTTATACTTCCTCCAGTGTAATACCTAGCTTCACTTGCAGAGTAATTTTATGGTTGCAAGATATTTCTCATATGTCAGATTAAGAATTAAATTAATTTGCATTTATATAAAATCCAACAATAGAGAAAAAACTTAGTGCCTCGAGTCAGAAAGATGGTAGAATAAGTATTTGCTTAATATGAGCCATTAGGTAATACTTTTATCACATTGAATTTCATGTCAGCTCCCTGAAGTAGGCACAAATTATAAGCTCACTTTAACAAATGAGTATATGTATGCAAGAAATAATATTTAAACCCAAGCTATCTTGTTCCAAAGGTTTTTTTTTTCATCTCTCTCCAGTGGCATTTGGATATGCATACTTTGTAAAACACTATGCTTAAATCACATTTTTACCTTAAAATATTTATAGTGTAGAATCATAGTGATCGTGTTTATCATTCATTTCAGTCAGTTATGGCAGGAAACACATGGCTGACTCTAGCAGGTTAATTGAGAAGAGTTTCCAATAACAATAACAAAGATGTGGCTAGGGTAAGGAGAAGCCAGCTGGTGGTAGCAATGAATCCAAGGAGCCAGCTCTGATGCAGAGGAAGCTGTTGCTGTCTCTTGCCTGAAGAGCAAAAAGGAAAAGATGGTGATTGGATCCTATTCAACCACCACCACAAACCAAGTGAAGGGGATTCTTTTGAATTTGGGATGACCTGCAAAAACATAGACTCCATCTAAATTTCCCATGGGCAATAGGTTTAAGAGTCTGACTGCCTCGCCTATATGGTCAAAAGAAATCTAATTGGGCAATCAATAAATGAATTCAATTCAAACAGTCTGTGTTCTCACCACTTATCCCAATGGAAGTAGCCCAGAAGGTAGCCATCCTTGAACTATGTTATTGATATTATGATAAAGACCACAACCATGAGAGTGTGAGATATGCCTAGTACAGGAATCTGAGTAGAATGCTTTAAAAATTCAGGAAGAAATCCAGCCTTGGAATGCAGGTTTCAACATATGTCCTGTCTCATGTTTCTCTTCACTAGCTCCAGTGTAACAGGAGGAAGTTAAACCCAAAAAGAGAGGAAACACCATTAGAAAGGGAGGGACACAGTGGGTGAAGCAATTGAGAATAGCAGTTGGAGAAAAAATTAAACCCTTCCATGCTTATACCTTGCCAGGATGAAACTGCTGTCAGGAGCCAGCCACATTGACAGTCATTGAACATCACCAAATACATGTTTAACAATGATACTTGCCAAGAGTTAACTGTAAACAGCTTCCAGCTGTCTTAACCTTACATTTCCAATAAGCTTGGGAAAGAAAATCATCTACAAATCATAAATTCAGTAGGAATACATGCTTTACTATATGTTAAAAATGTGTTTGAATATAATTTATTATTTGTCACCAAATACATATAGGCTTTTTAAAAATATAGAAGTCTATGTTGGTTTTATCTTCTTTAAATATCAAAGTCACATAGCCAAGACTATAAATCTCAACTTCTTCTAAATTCAACTTTTGACATATTCTCACATCTCTCCCCATCTATTTTTAAAAGATTTTTATTTTGTTCATTTGAAAGACAGAGTTAGAGACAGAAAAAGGGAGAGATCTTCTATCCACTGGTTCACTCCCAAAATGGCCACAACAGCTGGAGTTGAGCTGATCCAAAGCTAGGAGCCAGGAGCTTCTTCTGGGTCTCCCACATGAGTGCAGGGGCCATCCTCCACTGCTTTCCCAGGCACATTAGCAGGGAGCTGGATCAGAAGTGGAGCCTGTCGGAGCGCCTGATTCTGTCCCGGTTGCTCCTCTTCCAGCCCAGCTCTCTGCTGTGGCCCTGGAGTGCAGTGGAGGATGGCCCAGATGGAATGCTGGTGCTGCAGGCCATGGCTCACCCTGCTATCCTGCAGTACTTGCCCTGGAATATCACATTTTAAGAGGAGAAAGATTTCAAGGAAACAGGGACCCACCAGGTCTACTGTAGTCAAGGAGACTGAAAGGAAAGCTGGACATGCAAATAATCTGGGAGAAAATTTACTCATCCAGGCAGGGAATGAAGGAAAAGGAATTATTTTCTCTCTTTTTGCTTTTTTTTTTTAAGTGATATTTCTCCCTGAAAAATGGCAGGGTGGATATTTAACCATTAGTGTTTTCACAAAGATTAATATAATTTCCAATACAAGGGGATTACATAAACACATACAGGCTTGATTCATATAGTATTATTGATAAAAATTGTGCAGTTAGAAAATTTGATAATCATAATCCTCAGATACTCTAAAAGGGAATAAGTAGAGAGACTTTCACCTGTTGAACTAGGAGCCATTTTTTTCCCTCCCTTCCTTCCTTCCTTCCTTCTTTTTTTCCTTCCTTCCTTCCTTCCTTCCTTCCTTCCTTCCTTCCTCCCCTCCTTTCTCTCTCTCTCTCTCTCTCTCTCTCTCTCTCTCTCTCTCTCTCTCTCTCTTAGAGAAAATTATTTGCTTATTGAACTTCCTTACAAACTCTTTGCAGGGGCTGGTGATTATGTGTCTGTGCTCTTGCTTAGTTTCAAAAGGACTGCAATACATAAACAAATTCAATCACATGGAAAACAGAAATATGATATTTCTAAGAACAGAAAAAAATACATGTTGGGGGGCCACCAGCGCTGTGGTGCAGCAGGTTAAAGCCCTGGCCTGTAGCACCTGCATCCCATATGAGCACCAATCAATCTTCTTTAACAATGTGATATTCCCATTTCTTCAGATACTATCCTATCTTTATCCTATCTCCCCACCCACTCCTTGACCCATACTATGAGACCAACCAAAGCTTCCTTTCTTATTTCATTCTCTCTTTTCTATACACTCTCTATATCTATCCATTCTCACAATTTCAGCTATCATGTGAATGCTGCTAATTCCCTAAATTTACATTATATGTTAGCTTCTCATACTTGCGCATCGTTTATGCCAGATGGCATATCCCTTTGGAATTTGTTAACATCTGAAATGTGAATCCTCTTAAACAACAAAATGTCCCTAGCCCTTCACCAACACCCTGATTCTGCCCAAAGTTTTCCCTTTCTCCACCTCGTGCCTCTGTACTTTCTCAGAAGCAGGCCAAATTACATGTTATGTCTCTAGGCCCTGCACCTATCATTGTGTTCAGCATTCAGCTGTGAAGATTGACTTTTTCAAACACTGCTTACATGATGTCAGTCTCCCAGAATCAGCTCTCGCCTGTGTCATCTCAGCTAAATTTCTGAGTTTGGCATCTTGGCCCTTCATCAGCCGAGTCCACAATCCCATATTCTCTAACCAAATAGCTCATTACTCTCCAGTATACCTTACTCTAGCTAAATCAAGTAAACCATCACCTCCTTCATATATCTTAATCATCCCTTTCATGTGTTTTTCTCACAAACCCAAATTCCCCCCCAGTTCTTTCCACTGGCCCATGCTTATTACCTGCCATACCTTTTACTTCTATCTTTGACTATAAATGACTACAGGGTGTCTATCTTGAGACAATAAAATTCTTCTACATTTCTTCTAGTCTATGTTTGGATTTTCCTTGGGGATCTCATGCTTAGCAGACATCAAAGATGATTCAAATATGGCTGAAAATCTCATATCATTAATCAAATAAATTGTGAACCTAAATGTAAATGAACTATGGATAACTTGAGAGGAATAGATGAACTCTTAAAATGCTTAATTTATTCTTCAATTCACCAAACATCTATTGAGCATCTACCACATGCCACAGACTATGCTAGCAGATAGGGGTTAAAAAGAGGGAGAGAAAAATTTAAAACTCTCCTCAAATTAATTGTGTTCAATCATTTGGAAGGATCCTCTTGAAAATTATTTCCTGGACCATAAGCAAGCACTAATCACTTTCTGAAGCTCAATTATTATTGAGTCATTTAAATATAAACCCTTGACATCTGGGATACATAGGTTGCTAAAGTAATTTATTCAGCAAACATTTATTGAGTACCCACAAGGTGCTAAACGTTATGAAAAAATAAGTTTCATAATAAGGGGAGTTTTCAACTTCCTGTGTCCTCTGTCAGAGGAAGCATATTTTATACAGTTAAAAAACGGTACCCAGCACCATTGTTTGCCTTTGGAAAAATTAAAAATCACTCTGCATTTTAGTAATATTGTACTTACCTAAAACTCCAAATACCATTCATATAATATTACCAACTGCCTAAATAGCAGCTAATTTATACTAAAAGGCATACCCAAATCTTGCCCACTCTCTACCCCATATCATAAAGTTCTCTGGAAATGCAAAGTCTGATTTTCTTAACTTTGTAAAAGAGGAAATACTTCCAAGTTTTCCCCATTCAATAAGATGCTGGCTGTGGGTTTGTCATACCAGGCATGTAGTATTTGTTTTCAACAGGTTAGCTGCTTGCATCATTAAAATTCCAGATTTATCACTGAAAGAAAACTTTTGGGTACAAAAAATGTTCTTCAAAATGATGAAAATATAATTTTGTACAACCTTGTTTTATACTCTTGTCAAACGAATGGTTAAAAATGTTATACTACTATAATTTCAATGATCTAATTTACTGTGTGTGGGGGAAATGGTCATTTTTCCATTCGACTATTGGTTATAGTCATTGTCTATATTCTCACTAAACTAGGGCCTTTTGCTGTTCACTTGTTAAACTTTTTATTCAGTTAAGTATTAAACCTTTCATTGTAATGTAAATTTAAAGTGTGTTATCTCAAAAACTGAAGAAAAAAGGGCAAAGGAAAGGTGAGGGGGAGAGAGGGAGGGAGGGAGTAAATATCATTATGTTCTTAGGATTGTACCTACAGGGGCCAAGGGGCCAATGCTGTGGCGTAGTGGGTAAAGGCACAGCCTGCAGTGCTGGCATCCCTTATGGGTGCTGGTTCGAGTCCCAGCTGCTCCACTTCTGATCCAGCTCTCTGCTATGGTCAGGGAAAGAGTAGAAGAGGGCCCAAGTCCTTGGGCCCCTGCACCTGTGTTGGAGATACAGAAGAATTTCCTGGCTCCTGGCTTCAGATGGGCGCAGCGCTGACTCTTGCAGTTATCTGGAGAGTGAACCAATGGAAGGAAGACCTCTCTCTCTCTCTCTCTCTCTCTCTCTCTCTTTTTCTCCCTCTTTGCCTCTGCCTCTCTGTAATTGCCTTTCAGATAAATAAATAAATCTTAAAAAAAAAACTGTACCTACAATTCACACTGAATCTGTCAAAAACTAATCAAAATTTTAAAATTTTAGAAGATAATAATAAAATTAAAATACCACAATTTGTCCATACATCCTGTTACAAATTAATTACCTCAATATGTTTTGAAATCTTTTCTTTATAGTTTCTTGTTACAGATCTGTTTATTTCCCTTACGTTATACCCTTTGTCTGCATTGCCACGTGGTCTCCAAGCAGCAATAAACAAAGCCAATTATGTTTGAACGCCAAATCCCCTCTAAAGGCTTACGATACCAGTCCAAGTGTCAATGGTCTGAAGGGCTCCAGCTGTTGCCTGTCAGCACAGTGTCCTATTTTTCTTATATAAAGTTAAAATTAGATTCAACAGTGGATGCTCATTTAGCAAATAAAGCACCAAAATGTTTGTAGATGCTTATCTCTCTGGTCTTGATGATATCCTGGGCCATCTACAAGAAATATAAGAGAAATCTTCCTTAATGTCACCTTGGCTTGTCCCCTGCACCTGAAACTCACACTCAACAAGTGAGTCTCCCTGAAACACCCATTCATAAGCTGCATGGTAAATTTATTTGTGTAGTTAAATAAATAAACAAATACTGTTTAGGTAGCTTCTTCTATACTAGTCTTGGCCTTCTATTAAGCTTCTGACATTTCCTGTGCATCCTACAATGCAATTATTGTCTTTATGAAATGAGCCAATAATAGCAGTGCATAGTTGCCAGGTGCTGAGATATATATATATATATATATATATATATATATATATATATGTATATATCTACAAAGCTATCACTGTTCCTTTTTATGTTGCATTGTGCAGAGGAGGTCGACATGACAGCCAGGCTGGCCATGTCATGTGTTCCCCAGTGTCTGCCTGTGGGTTCCAGACTAGTATCCAAGTTGTTCAAGTTTTGAAGAAATCTCTGGCAAGTTTTAGAGTTACACACCAATAGCTTTTTTTTTTTTTTTTTGGACAGGCAGAGTGGACAATGAGAGAGAGAGAGACAGAGAGAAAGGTCTTCCCTTTCCGTTGGTTCACCCCCCCCCCCAATGGCCACCGTGGCTGGCGCGGCCTGTGCACCGCGTTGATCTGAAGCCAGGAACCAGGTGCTTCTCCTGGTCTCCCATGGGGTGCAGGGCTCAAGCACTTGGGCCATCCTCCACTGCCTTCTGGGCCACAGCAGAGAGCTGGACTGGAAGAGGAGCAACCGGGACAGAATCCGGCGCCCCGACCGGGACTAGAACCCGGATTACCAGCGCCACAGGTGGAGGATTAGCCTATTGAGCCGTGGTTTTATAAGATTTATTTATTAATTTATTTGAAAGGCAGAGTTAGAGAGAGGGAGAGGCATAGGCAGAGAAAGAGAGATGGCTTCCATCCTTTGGTTCATTCCCTAAATGACCACAGCAGCCAGGGTTGAGCCAAATGGAAACTGGGAACCAGGAACTTCACCCAAGTCTCCCGTACGAGTTCAGGGGCCCAAGAACTTGGGCCATCTTCTGCTGCTTTCCCAGGCACATTCACAGGCAGCTCGATGGAAGTAGAGCACCCAGGACTCAAACCAGTGCCCATAAGAGATGTTGGCACTGCAGATGGTGTCTTAACCTGCTATGCCACAGCACAGTACCCCTACCAATAGACTTTTATAAATTCAATACCAGTCATTGGAAGCCAGCCAATGATCTAGTTTTGATCAATCTAGCCCCTAGAAGTTGTCAAACAGTGTAAAAAGATTGAAGAATTAGCCCAAGATCAGGCAATGGAGTTAGTAAGATGGAGATCCTTAAGTAGAACTAAGACAAAAGAAAAGTATGGTTACTTGGAATAGCTGTAAAAGTTAGAGAATCTCAAAATATACACCATCTGTATCCTAGTCTGCTTCTAAGTTCTATTTTTGTGTAAGCTCAGCTTCAAAAGCTATCTTCAACAAAAGATCCCCACCTGTTATTTAAGTGGAGACGGGAATCTCCTTTTCTAAGTACAATGTGAGATAAAGTTTTAGATTTCTTACCGTCTGGGCTGTTGTAGTCTTTTTTTTTTTTTCTTTTTAACCTACAAAGTTAGCTAACAGTTGAATGTAGTTATCCAGGAAACTAACAAATTCATTATGAAGAGAGAGCTAAAGTTACACCTCTTTCAGACACTGTTGAATGTTGTCTAAGAGTCTAAAAGCCGCTCTAAAATCTCTGAACTCATCTTTTGCTTGGAGGATTGGATGAAAGCCCATTCATTTTTATTTCCAAGGTTTGGGGGACAACCTCCAAAATACCTTGCCTAACATTTATAAATCCCTCTGGTTCTTCTGAGATTTGTATATCTATTGACCATTTGTATGTCTTCTTTAGAGAAATGTCTATTCCAGTCCTTTAATTATTTTTAATGAGTATACTTGAGCGTTTGATTTTTTGCTATTGAGTTCTAGAAGTTCCTCATATATTTTGGATATTAGTCTGTCCACAGACATATGGTTTGGAAGTATTTTGTTTTTCAGTCTTTAGGTGGCCATTTCACTCAAGTGTTGCATTGAATCTGAAGGATTCTTTTAGTTTGATATGTTCACACTTGTTTGCTTTTGTTGCATTAACTTTGTTGCCATGTCCAAGAAATTATTGCTACAAACAATATCTGCAAGATTTTAGCCTATGTTTCCTTCTAGAAGTTTATTGTCTCAGTTTTTACATCTAAGCTTTTAATTTATTTTGAGACTAGCTTGATTGATGGGTTAAAATAAATGTTCAAATTCATTCTTTTGGATGTGTATATCCGTTTCTTCCAACACTGTTTGTTGGAAAGACTATCCATTATGTATTCTTGCCACCCCTTGTCAAAGCTCAATTGACTGATATGTATGGACTTGTTTCTGGGTGCTATTCTTTTCCATTGGTCTACATATCAGTGAACAACACTGTATTAAACACATAAGAATTCATTAGGAGAGTAAGTAGAGCTCATGTTAAATGTACTTGGTTACATTTTATTAAAAGTCACATTTACAAGATTTCTATTAAGATTTCAATTATGTTATAAGTACAGTTCTTGACATTTAGTATCTCAGCCATAAATATTACCTTGATCATTAAAAAAAACCTCTCAAAGTGAATTTTGTAATTCAAATTTTTGCTAGTGAAATTATGCAATTTAGAAATGCAACAACCTAAATTTGGGTGATAGCATAATACACATAAGAAGCGGGAATATGGCATTGTGAGATTCAGAGATGAACCCAATAGAATATGGGAGTAGCTGCTTGTAATATTGCTTGCATACCTTGTGTCTAGTGGTCAGGGCCTGGGCACCAGACCATTTCCAGTTCTAAACCTGACTGATTTAAAGTTTCCAGGAGATGGAATTATTTAGAAAAGCTCTCTCCCAGGACCAGGCAAAACAAGACTAAGGAAGTCTCCCATGAGGTTTTCTTTCTTTTTTTTTTTTAAAGAAGATTTATTTATTTATTTATTTATTTGAAAGGCAGAGTTACAGAGAGGCAGAGGAAAAGAGAGAGAGAGAGAGAGAGAGAGAGAGAGAGAGAGAGAGAGGAGAGGAGAGAGAGGTCTTCCAGCCACTGGTTCACTCCCCAAATGGCCGCAATGGCTGGAGCTGGGCCCATCCAGAGCCAGGAGCCAAGAGCTTCTTCTGGATCTCCCACATGGTTACAGGGGCCCAAGCACTTGGACTATCTTCTACTGCTTTCCCAGGCCATAGCAGAGAGCTGGATTAGAAGTGGAGCAGACAGGACTAGAACCTGTGTGCACATGGAATGCCAGCACTGCAGGCAAAGCTTTACCCATTACACCACAGCACCAGCCTCTCCCATGAGCTTTTAATGAGTGATCTGTCACTTAGGGTCAATTTTATCCAAAGTGGGGGAGCCATGAATACAAGCCAGTGGATTTCTCAGTCTAAAGAATTACCAGGGGCCTTCCATCTGTCGTTTTCTCCATAAACCTTACATTTACAGATATAAATGTCAAATAATATGTCACCCCAATTGACAAGGACAAAAACAAATTTAGTATTGGTAGTAATAAAAAAGAAAATAATAAAATAATGCAGCTTTTCAACTGATTAGATGGCCAAAGTGTCTAAAGAAGACTGTTATTCACAGAAAACAAAGTAAAGTCGAAAGTTGAGACCAAAGGAAAAGAGAAAGAAAGAGGTCCCAATGCAAGAACCAAGAGCTGAAAGCCTAGGGGTCTCATTCTTTCCAAATTCTGATGGTCTGGTCGCACAGTCGGAGGTCTGGGTAACATTTCAGGAAGCCTCCAAAATTGCTCAAGACTGGCTCCTCATAAAATATGGCACCTAGATAACCTATATAGGACAAAGCTAGGTTTATTCCTCATGAGGTAAAGGAGTATGCTACCTTGGCAGGTCTTAGTAGCCTATTAAGCAGGAGGGCAAAGATGGGGAATCTTTGGAGATTTTGTGATTGACTTAATTAAGATGATCTTTTAGAACCAGGTGCCTACTTGAGGTTATTTAAGAATTATAATATAATAGATTAGAACTAATGGACACAGGAAGAAGATGTTTTTTAGGTAAGAGTTTTGAAGAGTCTTGTAGAGTAGATCTTAAGCAAATTTAAATATTTAATTTTTTCCAGGAAGTTCCTGGAACAAAAAATAATCTGTGACTTCTATTTTCCAGGGCAAGAATTTCTTCAGGGGCCAGCGCTATGGCATAGCAGGTAAAGCTGTATCCTGCAGTGCCAGTATCCCATATGGGTGCCCATTCAAGACCTAGCTGCTCCACTTCCGACCCAGCTCTCCGCTGTGGCCTGGGAAAGCAGCAGAAGATGGCCCAAGTGCTTGGGCCCCTGCACTCACATGGGAGACCCAGCAGAGGCTCTTAACTCCTGGCTCCTAGCTTCTGATTGGCTCAGCTCCAGCCATTGCAGCCATTTGGGGAGTGAACCAGTGCAGAGACTCTCTCTCTCTCTTCTCTCTCTCTCTCTCTCTCTCTCTCTCTCTCTCTCTCTCTCTCTCTTTCTCTTTCTGCTGCTGTCTCTGCCTCTCTGTAACTCTGACATTCAAGTAAATAAATAAAAGCTTTTAAAAAAAGTTTCTTCATATAATAAAGTCATTTTGATAATAATAGTGGAATATTACAACTGTTACTCAAGACAGTAGAATATAATGCTTTGCTAATGTAAATGGCAAATCTCTGGGAAAGTAGAGTTTTCAGTCCTCACTTTATCTTTCTCTCACAGATATTGTGTTTTCTGGAATCCCAAATTTCTTCTAAGAGTTAAAGGGTATTTTTTTTCTGTAACTAATGTGTTCCTAGGAATCCATAGAGATGATCATTTCCTGTCTAAAATTCTGCAATCCCCTCTTCTCTGGGCTCTGGCCTTTCACTCTGCACAGAAGCCAGGGGGAGACTTTGAAAACACCAGGTGCAATATTACAGTGCCTTCTCATCTCTCTTACATTAAAAGTAAAATCCTCACCAAGGCCTACAAAGCCAGCTGTTACCACTCTTAGAAAGATGCATGAAATGCATACCTGATGAGCCATGGGCTGGTCTCTATGCAGCTGCACTACTAGTTTTCCATCCTCACCTCATTGACCACCAAGTATGAAGCCTACAGGTCAAGACAATGTGCACAATTCAAACCTTTAGCCTGCTTACAGAACATCCCCCGGTTCTCCAGGGTCCAGAATACCCTGCCCAGCTACCTGTAAGTCTGATTGTAGGGCTGTAATTTCTCTTTCCTTTTGATCCTTCTCTCTAGGGCCAGGCCTCACTGCAAAGTGCTCACCTTAGAGTCAAGAGATTCACCCAGGGACAGCTGTTAGTAGAGATGAGAATGGAACTTCAGTGTATTGGTCTGGACTATCTCAAAATATAGGATGTATAAGCTCTGAAATTATAGGATGGAGTGAGGTGGAAAGAGAAGCTGGCAGGTTAAGGACCTGTTGCCAAATAAGGCCAAAGAAACCTATATTTCTTTCTAGATTGTGTTATAATTTTTGCAAACATTATAACTTAAAATTATTTTATCACAGCTTCCTAATCACTGCCTCATTCTAGAATCAGCCATTATCTTTCCCTATTTCATAACAAAAACACCCCAAACCAAGACTGAACTTGCCTCAAGAGTACAAAAAGATCCTTTAAAAGCTGTTGTAGATCAGGTACTAAGGTATGTGCCTTTAGGGTTTATTTTGAACTCCAGATAAGTTTAGACTTGTACAAAGGATGCCGATGTAGGAATCACCCTTATTTTCTTTCAAGAATTGACACACTGATTGTATTTTATATGAACTATGACTTGTCAGTCACTGAAAAATAGAAACAGTTGCTCAGGATTTCTGAGCAAATAATTAAAAAGACCTAGTATGCCCCATCATGATTTTCAGCCCCAAAGTACAGTCATCTTACATGCAAGACATTTTCAAAGACAAAATGTAAAACCTAGTGCCTGTGACAATGACTTTCCCTGACCAGCCAAGTTTCAGGATGAGGCTAATGCATTTATCTTCAAAAATATCAGTGATTTTTGTCCATATTCTCTCAACACTAACTGTACAAAGAAGTCCTTTTTGTAAAATAAACAAGCTATTATATGACTACAAATCATACAACATGGCATTTCTCCTTCATGTTCTCTAGCCTATAAATTCCAGGAGAGGAGGGGCCATGTCAGTCTTGTTTACACTGTGCCTCGTATATAGTAGGCACTAAAAATACAGCAAACATTTTTTCTAGCCTTGTTAATTTGTAGCAGTGATTTGAGAAAGGACAACATGGTACCTGCTGGATTTCATGTTCTTAAGAAGCACAGACTTGACACTTAAATCATATTATGGATCTGAAATAAGAATCATAAAACCAGCATACCAACCAACCAATGGAAATCTCCTGACCCTCTACCTGTAGAAAGAGTTAACATTTTGGAGGGGAAGGAATACTGTGTTCTTCTATTTCACATTATAATTGATTTTTGGATAGTTACTTTCAGATAACATCTGACTATAAATATTTTATATACCCTTATTAAACAAATATCTGTGAAGTTCCTCTTATAAATTTCATCTTACTCTAGGATAGTATAAGATTTCTTTCAATTTTTATTTATTTGGAAAGCAGAAAAGAGAGCAAAAAGGAGAGAGAGATAAAAGGGGAGAGAGAAAAAGAGATCTTCCATCCATTGATTCATTCCCTGAATGCTTGCAACAGCTGAGGCTGGGCCAGGCCTAAGCCAGGAGCCCAGAGCTCAGTCTGGGTCTCCCATGTGGGTGGTACCAAAATACCTGGGCCATCACTTGTTACTCCTCAGAGTCTGCACTGGGGGAAAGCTAGGATTCCAAGCAGAGTTTGATTCAAACCAGGCACTCTAATGTGGGATACAAACATCCCAAGCCGCATCTTAATCATTCTACCATATGCTCCCCCCCCCCCCCCGCAGCCTAAGCTTTTGATACCTTTTCTGGTCATTCATCGATAAGCCTTGGTGAGCATTTCCCAAAATGTGACCTGTGGAGCACTGGTCCAAGAAGACATTCTTGTTGGGTAGGGGTAATAGAAGGAATCTGTCTTAGAAAATGACTATGCACATTAGTGTATTTAGGGTTTTGAGAAGTCCTGCAGCTAAAAAAGGTTTGGTTTTGTTCAGATTCACTTTTCCTATTCAAATTTACTTATCTGGTAATGCTTTTAATTAAATGAAACTATTCATGAATGTATTTTATAAAGAGTACTTTTATGGAAACACTATCACAGATTGCTCTGTGAATTCTCTATCTCCAAACTTTATCCTGTTAACTCTCATGACAAATAGGTCGTGTTTTTTAATGTTTATTATGAACATTTGCCATAAGTCCTAGAAGTGTTAAACCATCTCCCTGAGGACCAATTGGAAATCTTTTAGTGCCCTAGCTTGTACTGTTCAAGAAATGCGAAATACCTGGAAATGCTCTGTGAGATTATATAGTTTAACA
The DNA here is from genome assembly GCA_949820135.1 of Sylvilagus floridanus. NCBI lineage: Eukaryota > Metazoa > Chordata > Mammalia > Lagomorpha > Leporidae > Sylvilagus > Sylvilagus floridanus. Next base: position 25,740,431 of record OX463236.1, on the reverse strand, counting down.
TAACCTTGAGCATAGTGAAGCACCATCAAATGAAAGACTAGAATTCCTGGGAATTTCCAGGGAAACCCAGGGAATGCAAATGAGCTACACTTCCTCCTCCAGGCAAATGACATGAATATCCTATCAAAGTGTTTGGGGATAAAGGAAAATGCAGGACTGGCATAAGGGTGTACATAGGAACACAACAACAGGCTGCCTTTATTAACTGCCTACCAGTGAATGCATCTATATTTCAGTCTGCTCAGGAAAATCACTATATACACCAGTTTATGATTTTCTTTCTCTGATGTTCATTGCAGCTGGTGATTGCCGACAATGATGATCTCAGAGTAGGCTGTCCCTGCCAGAGCCCTTGCACACAGAGAGAAGCCTTTGTGAAGCCGGCCATAGAAACCTGCATAAAATTGGCCTTCTTTCCTTAATAGAAACACAGGAACAAAGATGAGTTTGTTGCTGACTCAGAGCTGAAAGCTTTGTTTTGTAAAGCCCTCTGAATGTATTGCACTCTGCCAGAGGAGAAGGACTCTTTCTTAAAAAAAAAAAAAAAGAAAAAGAAAAAAAAAAGGAAGAACAGTAATCGGAAATCACATAACAAATCAGAGTGCACACCCTTTGGGTGGATATTTGTGAGCAAAGTGTCCCGAAAATACATTTTTTTTTTTTTGGTGAATACTGGTCACATCTCACAAGCTGAATAAAAATGAAAGGAAGGGGAACTTTAATTAATGGGATGCCTTTTGATTTGCAGAGCAAAACTGCCACAGCAGATGTACCAGCAAAGAGGATTAGATTGTCCCTTCTATGAGGCACTGAAATTTTCTTTTTTCCCCTGTAGTAACCCCATTGAAGAGAGGCTGTCTTTAGTGTCTAAGATTCAGCCCTGCAAAGAAACTGTTGTACTTGGGCACAATGGGCCACTCTCACAAGTCCAGACAGAATATGTGAGGAGAGAGCTAATATCGCTTTAAATCTGGGCAAGACTTTCAATTTTAGTATTTTAAAAGGTGAAATCAAAGACAGATTTGTGATGAACTCAAAGTTGATAAAATATACATTACTGTGAATCTTAAAACCTTACTAAATAATGTCTCTCATTTTGAAAACTTAAATTGAATCAAGAAGGAATCCTAGCTAATTTTCCCTTATTTTAACTTAATCAGTCTGGAGTATTTTTTGGGTGCTTGGTTTCATTTAATTGTGTGTTCTTCATTTTTCATTATTGTTGAAATTCTTATTTGAAAGGATAGCACTAAGCCCATTCCAAGGGAATAATTATCAGAATGCTAACTTATTTCCATCAAGAACCAAAATGTTGGGTCAAGCGTCCAGACAGTAAATGTTGTGTTTCACTGTGTCTGGAGTGGAGGAATAAGATATTATTGTTGTTGTTATTATTCTTGATATGCTGTAGGAAGAAAAAGAGAATTGAAGAAGTGTGTTTGTTCTTAATGTCTAGTTCCAGGTCACTTTGTATTTCTGCAGTTCTGGGAAAAAAGCAAGCGAGGCAGAATGCTACTCAGCTGGGGCCTGAGTCTATGGAAAATAGTTGCGGTTCTCTGTAACTCAGGGTGTGGAAAACCATGAATGCTGGCACCACCACAAGCTCACTTATTCAAAGGAAGAGCGAGGTCAACAGGCTGCGGAAGTGAAAGAAATAATCCTCTCTTCCCATCCTTCCCACTACAGCTCCTTAGTGATGAGTTGCAAATCTGCCCCAGGGTAGGGAAAAGTATTTATGCAAATGGTTTTCCCCTGCACTCAGCTTACTCTGGCCACAGACTACCTCCTCTGCTTCTGGGAGGCTTTGTCTTCCGACAACAAATAAAAATACAACACACACACCACACACACACACACACACACACACACACACACACACAATGAGCCTGTTCACCCAGTGTTTCACTAGGCAAACTATATAAAGGTAATTCTTATGTGAAAAGTGCCTTTCAGGGATCTAAGGTAGCTCTTCAAATCATGGGTACAAATGTAGTCTGATTGAAAGGTGACCCAACCTGCTTCCCCGCTGTCTCAGAGATTAGACCTCTAAGGGATTGGCCAGCCTTATTCTGATAGATGGGGAAAGTTCTCTGGGTTCCATTGTCATGTCCTCCCTCAGTATACAGTGCCTCATTGGTTTTTTTTTTTTCTTGTCAGACCAGTGCTGTCATCATTATCTTTGAAAGTTACCATCAGCTAATTTTAAATGAAACTCATACACATTGTCAATAGCCTAGAAACAATAAACAGTCCTTGTGGCCTGTGAAGTATTATTGCTCTTGTTGTTTCTATGGAGTGACACAGAAACATTGTGGACAAAGACCCTGATACTAAGACACATGTGAAAGGAAAATTAGATCACTTATATGATATTCCTCTTAGCAGAGTCATAAAGCAACTGTTGATCTTCTTTGGCTTAATTACTTGATGCGCATCTTTAAAGCTTCTTATTAATTCCCCTAAATCCTCCCATTTCATTACAAAAACATCCCACTTCCTCTGACCTTTTTTCCAAGTTCATATTTTCCAAAGCTCTTTATCACCCAGTACATGAACCCTACTCTTTCTCCAAATTGTTTATTCTTCTAAATCGTGCTGTTATTTTTAAGAGCATGTTTCTTAATGCAATGGGGTTTCTCTTCTAGACCACCACCACCTCCCCTTCTTCTGTTGAGAAAATTAGTGCTTACTGTGTAACTCCTGAGAACACCATGGAAGGTACTATGGCAGGAAATAAAGAGTCTCACAGATAGAGTCCTGATGGCCAGGAAGCTTCCAGTCCATTTGTGGATAGAGACCTGTAACCAAAAAATAATGAAAGAACTGTTCTAACAGAAGTTCAGGAAAGATGCAAAGGGAGCATTGTTATCAGACTAATGGACAGTGTGATAGAGGTCAGGGAACGCTGACTGTGGACAGGTGGTATTTGAGCCCAGGTGGACAAAAGAGTAAAGGATGATGCCTAAGGAATCATCCTCCTAAAATTACAAGGTGCTATGCAACACCTTTTTGCAATCCGTTTCTCAGAAGGGTGACTGGTGTAAGTTTACACATGCACTGTGCCTTACCCCAGGCAATTGGCCCTGGATCTCTCAGCCCACACACAGGTAGTGAAGACCCTCAATCCTGCAGCTTAGAAGTGTGCCTCTAGGCTGGCTCTGCGGCTCACTAGGCTAATCCTCCACCTAGCAGCCCAGGCACACGGGGTTCTCGTCCTGGTCAGGGCGCCGGATTCTGTCCCGGTTGCCCCTCTTCCAGTCCAGCTCTCTGCTGTGGCCCGGGAGTGCAGTGGAGGATGGCCCAAGTGCTTGGGCCCTGCACCCCATGGGAGACCAGGAGAAGCACCTGGCTCCTGCCATCGGATCATTGCGGTGGGCCAGCCACAGGGCACTGGCTGCGGCAGCCATTGGAGGGTGAAAAAAAAAAAAAGAAGTGTGCCTCTACCAATGTCCTTCTTGACTTCCCTTGTGTATAAGTTGGTTTGGTACGTGAACTTGTTTATAATTGTTTTTCAAAGACTTCTTTGTTTATTTGAAAGTCAGAGCTACACACAGAGAGGAGAGGCAGAGAGAGAGAGAGGTCTTCCATCTGATGATTCACTCCCCAGTTGGCCGCAATGGCCGGAGCTGCACCGATCCGAAGCCATGAGCCAGGAGCTTCATCCAGGGCTAAGGATATGGGCCATCTTCTACTGCTTCCCCAGGCCATAGCAGAGAGCTGGATCGGAAGAGGAGCAGCCAGGACTAGAACCGGTGCCCATATGGGATGCCAGCACTTCAGGCCAGGACATTAACCCGCTGCACCACAGTGCTGGCCCCCTGTTCATAAATTTTGACAAGGAGCTATAAAGATGAACTGAATATTCAGAAAGCTTGAGTTGTCCAGTGTGAATAGAGTGGAGTTGTTAAAAAATAGTACATAGTGATTAGGATCATATTTATACACTTGATTCTTCTCATACCTTATGCTTTGGTCACATTTCTCAAGTGGGTATTAGGAAGCAGTGACTGTGGCATATTTTCCATGATTCATCCTTCTGTGATTTCTATACACTGTTTCCTGCGACTTGAAAGTCCTCCTACCTTTCCCAATCCTTTAACAGCTGCTCCCCTACCCTTAACCTGTTGAATTTGATTATGACCACCTACAAGTAACATGTTCTATGTGGTGCCTGTCTCAATCTCCAGGATTCTCTACGGGCTTTGGCAAGTTTGTCTTTTTTCCAGGTTTCATTAATTTCTCATTCTACTTTAAGAAAAGTGTACTTACTGGGAAGTCTTATCGGTGTGGTTTCTAGAAAAAAAAAAAAAAGAAACTCAGAATTCCAGTTTGTGGATTTATACTCTGAGCAACACATAGGCTACCAAAAATTCACCAAGAGTCATGCATTTAGTCCAGTGATTAAGGTGCCCACATCCCACATCAGGGCACTTCAGTTTGATTCCCAGATCTAGCTTTCTCCTAATGTGCACCCAGGGATGCAATAGTGATGACTCAAGTAATTGGGTTGTTGCCACTCATGTGGGAGAACTGGATTGAATTCCTGGCTCCTAGCTCCTGGCTCCAGGCTTCAGCCTGACCTTGACATTTGCAGGCACCTGGAATGAACCAAGAAATGGGATATATCTCTGTTTCTCTGCCTCTCAAATTGATAAATAACTTTTAAGTACTGACCAACAAATGCAGAATTATAGGAGTTAAGGTGAACTTGTATATGTGTCAAACATGTTCTATTGAATAAACTTTTCTCATAACCAATCTTCTATCAGTGCAGCCTTAATGGATAAATGGGTTTTTGTCATATGTCTCTTTTAGTGCTTACTAGGCTGAGCACCCATTCTTTCTCAAACTCTGTCTTTGGTGGAGTGATGTGGCTTATTCATTTTTGTACCTTCAATGCCCAGTAGATTGCCTGTAACATTTAGTTCCACAACTATTTCCTGAACCAGAGGTTATACATTATCTCAGTGGATTTTAATAACAACTGGTGAAGTGGATAGTGGTAATTTTACACTCTTCTTACAGATCAGAGCATCAAGACTCAACGGAGGTTGAGTGACTTCCCAAGGGCAAGAGCATTAGTTGAAAGCACTCTGTCCTCCTAATTCTTCTGAGGAGTGTTTGGCAATGGTAAATTTGATGAAGAGAGTTTGACTTGGTGATTTTCCAAAGGAATCTGGATCTTGTTTCTCATAGGAAATGAGAGTCCATTTAGTGGCCTACATAAAATTATTTTTCCTTTTCTAATTATTTAGGTAATTAGAACAGATAGAAAAAATCACAATTTTCTACTAAACTTTACCTGGTATTTTTGTATTCTCTTTTCCATATCCAAGAATGATCTAATATCAATCGTATAAGTCTCAGTGTGAATACTTCAGAATTAGTATGATAGAGCAGGAGCTGGTGCTGTGGTGCAGTAGGTTAAGCCTCCGCCTGCAATGCTGGTATCCCAATGGGTACAAGTTCGAGTCCCAGCTGCTCTTCTTCTGATCTAGCTCCCTGCTAATGCACCTGGGAAAGCAGTGACTGATGGCCCAAGTGCTTGGGCCCCTGTACCCACACCTGAGACTTGGATGAAGCTCCGGCTTCCGCTTAACCCAGCCCTACCTATTCTAGCTACCTGGGGAGTGAACCAGCATTTGGGAGATTTCACTCTCTGTCTCTCCTCCTCTCTCTCTAACTCTGTCTTTTGAGTAAATAAAAAATAAATCTTAAAAAAATGAATAATAGAAAAAGCCAAAAAGGGCTTCCTTTCAAGAGTTCCAGGGATTATCAGGGCTTTTGTGAACTCCATGCCTCAATTCTCACCACAATTAGAGGGAATTAAAGATCATAAAGAACACTTTCTTGGAAACTTAAAACAATTTATTTTTGCTGTTTTTTTCTCTAATTATAATCAAAGTGTATTCAGTACCTTCTGAGTTCCAGGTACTCTATATACAATGCCTTACTTAATTTTCATAATAAAAGGACACTCTCTATTCACCTGTCAGATATCTGTCCTCCCTTGATTGAAGAAACATGCAATGAATTATAGATCAGGTAACTAACTCCCACTATTGTATCAGCTAGGTAATTTGTAACCGTGGCATTTAGCGAGGAAAAAGAATCCTTATTTGTTTTCCATATCTGTTTAGAAGATGTGTATCTATAGATGATGTTTATGGAATGAATTTCAGATGAAGTAAATATGAATAAAATTCGTTTTCAGACTAGCCTTTTGGGGGCCCTCAAATTACCCCATCTCTCTCAATACCGAATCAACACTGCTGAAAATATGCTCTGAGGGTACAGAGCTTCAGTAACCTTGGTAATGACACACAAGCACCCTGCCCATAGACTCTCTGACTCATCAGGAAGTGCCATTTGGACAATTTCAGTTTAGGAAAGCAGCCAGTCTTCAGCCCAGCTCCTGCACATGCTTTTCTCTGTCAAGGGAAGTAAAAATGGATTTAGAAAACATGTGTCGCTAAATATTAGGCAACTGGATCTAATCACTCCTTGTAAATGGCAGTATAAAACCCAATAATTGAGGCAGGTGACACAGAAACTCAAGGTATCTCATTTTCATGTTTCCTCTGACCCTGTTTATAGCAAGAACAAGTAGGATAATCATTTAAATAAATATTATTAAGTCTGCCACAATGATACGGTGGGGAAATACTAATAGAGATGCAGTTGAGGAAGAAGCAGAGTTCATAGACTTAATTTTTATTTATTTTAAAGGGAGAAAGAGAGAGAACTTTTCATCCACTAGCTCATTCACTTCTCAAATGGCCACAATGGCCAGTGCAGGTCCAGACCAAAGAAAGGCATCTGGAACTCATCCCTGGTCTCCCACATGGGTGGCAGGGGCCCAAGTACTTGGATAATCTTCCGTTATTCTCCCAGATGCATTTTCTGGGAGCTGAATTGGAGATAGAGCAGCCAGAACTCTATGTGGCCCTCATATGGGAGTGTGGCATTGCAAGCAGTGCTTTATTATTTTTTAAGATTTATTTATTCAGTTGAAATGCAGAGTTATAGAGAGGCAGAGAGAGAGAGAGACAGAGAGAGAGAGTCTTCCATCCGCTGGTTCACTCCCCAGATGGCCACAATGGCTGGAGCTATGCTGATCCAAAGTCAGGAGCCAGGAGCTTCTTCAGGGTCTTCCACGCAGGTGTAGGAGCCCAGAACTTGGACTGTCTTCTACTGCTTTCCCAGGCTATAGCAGAGGGCTGGATCAGAAGTAGAGCAGCCAGGACTCGAATTGGTGCCCACATGGGATGCAGGCAGCAGCTTTGCCCACTATGCCACAGCGCCGGCCCTGCAAGGAGTGCTTTAGACTGTCCCCTATTCATAGACTTAAAAATACTGGATTTTGAAGTCATATATCTTTGCTTTGTGCAATCAGCTCTTTTTAGGAGTTGGCATGAGTTCTATGGTGACCAAAATAACAACACAGAGCACTGATTATAAAACAGAAAGTAAGGTAAGGATTTAGAATGAGTGACATAAGTGACAAGGTGAGATATTTAAAGAGGGAGGTCAAGGAACAGTCGCTTACCCTAGTGAATGGGACCCTCACTTCCCACACTGGAGGACCTGGGTTTGATACCTGACTCTGGCTTCTGACCCCAACTTTCTGCCAGTGCAAACCTTCAGACACAACAGTGTTGGTTCCGGTGATTGGATTCGTGCTGCCACCCATGTGGGAGATGTGGATTCTGTTCTCAGCTCTTGGCTCCAGCCTCAGTTTAACGTCAGGCATTGTGGCTATTTGGGGATTAAACCTCCAAATGAAATCTCTCTCTTTTTTTCCTCTCTCTTTCCAACATAAATTACAAACAAAATTAAAAGCTAATTTTAAGAGAGTGACCAGAAATGACACGTTGAAAAAAATCCAGAATAAAGTGAGATTTTGAGTCTCCCTAAGTACACTGTCCTAAAGTGTTGCCTTAAAAACAAGATTTGACTTATTTATTTCAGAGGCAGAATTACAGACATAGAGAGGGAGATACAGAGAGAAAACTCTTCCATCCTCTGGTTCACTCTCCAAATGACTGCAATGGTCAGAGCTGGGCCGATCTGAAGGCCAGGAGTCAGGAGCTTCTTCCGGGTCTCCAACGTGGTGCGGGGGTCCAAGGACTTGGGCCATCCTCCTCTGCTTTCCTAGGCCATAAGCAAAGAACTGGACTGGAAGAGGAGCAGCCAGGACCCGAATCAGCTCACATATAGGATGCTGGCTCTGCAGGTAGAAGCTTAGCCTACTAGGCTGCAGCACTGGCCCCAAGTGTTGTCTTTTTTATCATCAGTATTATGGCAGTTAAAAGTCATTTGAGGAATCAATATAAAATGTATAATTGGAGGGCTGGTGGACACCTGGGAAGTCACAGCAAAATGCAGCAAGAAAGATGTGTTGGTGACTTCAGGGGGGCATGTCTCCAAGCTATAGCATCCTGCCATGGCCATGATTTGGGTTCAGGTGCTGATTCTGTGTCACTACAATCTCTAATACCTTGCCTTGAAATGCTTTCACAGAACTGACCTCTGTGAACACTAGTCCTTGTTCACCAGCCCCAATCCTGGGAGCTCTTGACTTGGGGAAGAGAGTACTCTTGTTCTTTTTCTTCATGAGTATAGGTGAGGTAACCAGGACTTATTGCACCTGTCGCATGTGCCTAAGGCCTGGTTCCAAGAAGACTCCTTCTATTGGGACCCAGAAAAAGTGTTAATTCTCTTGGTACTTTCCTCTTTAATGACTCAGCAATTATTCATCGCATGCTAAACCTTTGAATGAGTATCTCCCAGCCAGAGTTACCAAACACTGCTCTGATGTTATAGGATCTACGTTCAGGGATACTTTTCCCATGGTGTAAATTCCTGTCTTGAAAGATAATACGTAAGCTCTATATCAGTGCATACTGTTTTACTAGCATCTAAGGTGACAGTCTTTTTGGTGTACAGGAAATTGTTATTAAGAATAAACAGACTATTTCCCTGTAATTGCTGACTTTGGGAAAGTATCCAGGAGTGAATTTAGGTGAATGACCTATGAATGATTTTATCAGATTGAGACCAGACACAGTCAAGTGGAAAATTTCAGAGAAGAAATTGTATTTGCTTCTGTAGATCTTCAGGATTCTTGGAGTCTGAAATACATTAATTTGATTCTCTGCAGTTGCAGCTTACCAAAGGTAGCTGTAGAATTTTATCATTTTTACATAAATGTACATCCTTGCAGTATACAAGCTTTGAAACTCAGTATGCTCCTAGTACCCCAATAGGATATATGTTCATCTTGTTTATTCAATATTTTTCACCTTTGCAGCATTTTAATGATTTTATTATTATTAGCATGTCTTCTTTCTCCCACTCAGCTTTATTGAAGTATAATAACAAATAGAAATTGTACATATTTGTGGTATACAACATGATTTAAGTATTCACTTTCTCTGCCTCTTTTTAAAAATAATTATTTTATTTATTTATTTATTTATTTTGAAAATCAAAATTACAGGGACAGGGAGAGAATGTCATTCCAATTGTTCACTCCTCAAGTGGCCCAATGACCAGTGCAGGGCCAGGCCAAAGCAAGGAGCCTGGAGTTTCATTCAGGTCTCCTACAAAGGTTCCAGGGGCCCAAACACTTGGTTCATCTTCCACTACTTTACCAGGCATTAGCAGGGGGCTGCACCACAGTGCCACCCCAAATGTATTTCCCTATGCACTTTTTTCCTAATGATTTATCTCTCCATGATTCTCAAAACCCATGGAAAATACACAGATTGTCATTTGAACTGGTCTCCCTCTCATACATCCTGTCCAGTGTATGACAGCCTGTCAGTCCCCAGAAGCCTGCAATATTTGCAATTTATATTCTTTGATATTATAAAGTTCATCCTTTCAAAATACAAAAACCACACTGACTTTCGACTTCCTCTGCTGCTTATGCCATTATAGTCCTAGGGAAACTGCTGTCTAAGTGTTTGATGTCTGTTTGCACTGTTTTTTGTACAATGCTTCAAAGGCTTGTGTGTGTGGGTGGATGTGTAGGTGTTGTTTGTGGAAGGGGTAGGAAAATGACATAAACATTATTGTATCCGATGCCTTTATCCAGAGTCCTGGTCAAGAAGTTGTAACACGCTCTGAATTTTGAAAAAAATTGTGGTAGGTCAGGCATCTCTTTTCTGCTCATATAAATGATAAACTCCTTGAATACAGAGGTCATGGCCTAACATTCATTTGGTGCTGCTAAGAATATTCAGAACAGTGTCCCTTTGTTGTACATTTGAAATAGAATCAAATCAAATTAGAGGGTTAAAATAAGCCTGAGAGCAGTTCCTACTTAGATCTCATCTCCTATGAGTCCTTCTGTAATTCAGAAAATCTAGTTTGATATCTAACTTTACTATATCGTCTTTTAATTGAAGGAAAAATGTAGCATGTGAAAAGCCATCACAGCCTACACACTGTTCCACTTCTCTGGTGGACTACTGCCCTGACGTAATCATATACAAGGAGTAAATGGGGGAGGGGGCCCTCTGGAGAGTAACTTTATCATGGAATGGAACAATAAAGTAATCACAAATCTAAAGATCTTTGTGAACTAATATCTGATAAGGGTGGTGGTCAACTTAAAAGTGTCTAAGTTAAAATGGCAAAAATATGTTCATTGATGCAGTAAACTGTTCATTCATCCATGCATTCATTTACTTGATAAACCTACCAATACTAATAAGCATATTCTTTGTCCCAGACCCACTCTGCGGCATTCGCCATCATGGCCTTCCTGCAATCTCGGTCCATTCTCTCTCCTCTCTTGCACTGAAATATTCACTGCTGTGTGGAGCCCTGTGCCCTAGACTCAGAACTCAAGGTGGAATATTTCAACTTCTGTTCCATTGAATGATGGATATATTTTAAAATTAACTGCAAAACCTGACTCCCATTTATAACAAATTTGGAACAAGGCTCAGTTCTTAAAACGTTTTGAACCATATATCATTTATAGCTTGGAAAAATGAGGTCTTTCCTCAAAGTTTACGGAATTCAAGCATTTTGTGTTTCATGTGTTTTCTGATTTCTAATTATGTACAGACTTTCTGCTTACAGCTAAGGCTTATGGTCATACAATTTGTTTTTAGTTCACTATAATTTTTGGTGGTCTAATCTTTTACCTGAAGGAATTCACTATCATTAATCATAGCATGAATGAGTTGTGACCATAACAAAGTCCTAAGTGTAACAATGTGAAAGCTTTTTTATATCCTGTTAAGGTATGAAAAAGCAACAAGCAAAACAAGTGATAAATATTAAAAGTAAATGAAGGAAATGTCAAGAAAAAGTGAATTGCCCCATTCACATATTCATTTTTAAATATATTGATTCATCTTAAATCCTGTTTGAAGCCTGAGTTCATTTTTATAATCCCTTGATTCTTGCAACAAAATAAACAGTGAATCTTTTATAAAGGGATAGCAATTTTAATAATTGATCACAAACATAATGAACATTTTGTTGACATTTACTTCATCTAGACCTTTGTTGCACAAATGCTGTAGGAACATGACCATTCAATAAAACTGGGAAACACCAGTTTTCTTTGTTTGAAAATGTGAACAGTATTGCATGCCCACCTTCGCTCATGAGAAAATAAGGAATAATGTATATAAGAGCCTTGCATAAATTATATTATGTCTTATAAATGTTCTTAAAATATGAGTAGGAATAAATCAAAGATAATATTTAAGGAAAATATGATGAAAATCCATAAAAATCTTCAAACATCTAAACGGGTTTGCCTATTGTTAACTCTTCTTACAAGGTCAAAAGTTGCAGAACTTGACTATGAAATTATGCTTTACACAGTAGATTTACGATTCATTAGCTTACTTCTGTGATATTAAATAAAATAACAAATATTAATTGTAAACACATTTTATGCATAAAAACTGATTTATAAAATATAAAAATATTCAAAAGTCCGATTCCTTTTTTTAAGATTTATTTACTTATTCGAAAAGCAGAGAGAAAGAGGCCTTCCATCTGCTGGTTCACTCCCCAGACGGCCACAACGGCCATAGCTGCACCAATATGAAGCCAGGAACCAGAAGCTTCTTCCAGGTCTCCATATGGGTGCATGGGCCCAAGGACTTGGGCCATCTTCTACTGCTTTCCCAGGCCATAGCAGAGAACTGGATCAGATATGGAAGCAATCGGGACTCAAACTGGTGCCCATATGGGATGCCAGCATTACTACTTTACCCACTATGCCACAGAGCAGGCCCCAAAGGATCAATTTCTTCCTTCATCCAAACTGAATGAAACCTTCTAACATTCCAGATAACAATACATGTTTTTTGCAATTCAGATCACTTCCAAAAATAATTAAAGAATGGAATTAGAAAGTTATAGTTGCTGTTTAGTGATGAAATATTAGTACTTGGGCATATTTGAGGAGCAGCACCAGGGAGACAGGTCCCTAACTATTCACCTTAAAACTCAATCAAGGGATGTTCTTTTGCACAAAGTAGCTGTGGAAGACATCTAAATTTTTCTCAGGTTTTGAACATTAAACCTGATTGATTTAATGTTACTATTACCATTTTTTGTTCTACATCTATTGGACATATGTTTTATTATGAGCTGTTTTTTGTTTGTTTGGTTTTGTGTGTTTTTTTAAGGATTTATTTATTTATTTGAAAGTCTGAGTTACACAGAGAGAGGAGAGGCAGAGAGAGAGAGAGATCTTCCATCCGATGGTTCACTCCCCAGATGGTAGCAACGGGTGAGGCTGTGCCGATCCGAAGCCAGGAGCCAGGAGCTTCTTCCAGGTCTCCCACGTGGGTGCAGGGGCCCAAGGACTTGAGCCGTCTTCTACTACTTTCCCAGACCATAGTGGAGAGCTGTATTGGAAGAGGAGCAGCTAGGACTAGAACCAGCACCCATTTGGTATGCTGGCGCTTCAGGCCAGGGCATTAACCTGCTGCACCACAGCGCCAGCCCCTGGTTTTGTTTGGTTTTGATTGGAGCCAGCATTTGGCATGGTGGGTTAAGCTGCCACCTGCAACACAAGCACCTCAGTGGGCACCAGTTTGAGTCCCAGCTGCTCCACTTCTGATCCAGCTGCCTGCTAATGAGCCTGGGGAAGCAGCAGAGGATGACCTAAGCGTATGGGCCCGTGAACCCATGTGAGAGACCTAGAGGATTTTGGTTCCTGGCTTTAGATTGGCCCAATCCTGGTGGTTATGACCATTTGAGGAGTGACTCAATAGATGGAAAATTTCTCTCTCTCTTGTTGTGTGTGTGTGCGTCTATAACTCTGCCTTTCAAATAAATGAAATGATTCTTAAAAATAAAATAAAGCATGATTTTGCCATTCAAAGCTAAAATAGACAAAACCTAGCACCTACCAGGATTGTATGTATCTATTGCTAAGCAGTCATTGTTTCTTAGCAACAAAGTGACCCTTTTCATAGAGAAGAGGGAAAAAGTTGCATATATACATGTCTATAAAAAAACTTTTATGGCCGGCGCCGTGGCTCAACAGGCTAATCCTCTGCCTTGCGGCGCCGGCACACCGGGTTCTAGTCCCGGTCGGGGCGCCGGATTCTGTCCCGGTTGCCCCTCTTCCAGGCCAGCCCTCTGCTGTGGCCCAGGAGTGCAGTGGAGGATGGCCCAGGTGCTTGGGCCCTGCACCCCATGGGGAGACCAGGAAAAGCACCTGGCTCCTGGCTCCTGCTGTCGGACGAGCGCGGTGCGCCGACCGCGGCGGCCATTGGAGGGTGAACCAACGGCAAAGGAAGATCTTTCTCTCTGTCTCTCTCTCTCACTGTCCACTCTGCCTGTAAAAAAAAAAAAAAAAAAAAAAAAAAAAAAACTTTTATAACTTCCAAACACAAAATCTCTCTTTGCATACTTATCTTAGTAGTTTAGGATAGGATTTATTATTTTACAAAAACATTTAGGAGGAAATAGTACTTAAAAATGTGCTACAGCTAACATTTTTAAAGAAAAAGAATGAGTTGAGGCGGCGCTGTGGCGTAGCAGGTAAGGCCACTGCCTGCTGTGCCAGCATCCCATATGGATGCCAGTTCAAGTCCCAGCTGCTCCACTTCTAAGCTAGCTCTCTGTTGTGGCCTGGGTAAACAGTGGAAGATGGCCCAAGTTCTTGGCCTTCTGCACCCACGTGGGAGACCCAGAAGAAGCTCCTGGCTCCTGACTTAGGATCAGCACAGCTCTGGCTGTTGTGGCAATTTGGGGAGTAAACCAATGAATGGAAGACCTCTCTCTCTCCCTCTCTCTCCTTGACTCTGCCTCTCTGTAACTCTACCTTTTGAATGAATAAATGAATCTTTAAAATAAAATGAGCAAAAAAACCCCTGAAAATCTAAAATAATACCATGATCTTTGCTTTACCCATCACTGTTGTGTTTTTTATTTTATTTTATTTTATTTTATTTTTTATCTTCTTGAAAGTCAGAGATACAGAGAAAGAGAGGAGACACAGAGACAGAGAAGTGAATTACTGGTTCACTCCCCAAATGTCCACAACTGCCAGGGTTGGGCCAGACCAAAGTCAGGAGCCAGAAGCCTCCTCTAGTCTCCGATAGGGGTTCAGGGGCTCAAGGACTTGGGCTGTCCTCCTTTGCCCTATCAGGCACATCAGCAGGGAGCTGAATTGGAAGCAGAGCATCCAGGACTCAAACCAAAACCCATATTGGATGCCAACACTACAGGTGATGGCTTTACCTGCTGCACTGGAGTTCCAGCCCCCATTACTTTTAACTGATAAAAATCACCCAGGAGGTAAACCGTTAAGCCTAGCAATTATAATGCTGGTCTGGATGCCCACATCTCATGTTAGAATGACTAGGTTGGATTTCTGCCTCTGTCTCCTAACTTTCTTCTTTCAGACCTTGGGAGGGAGCTACAATTATCCAGAGAGTTTAGTTTCTGCCATGCATGTAAGAGACCTGGATTAAGTTCTCAGCTACAAGCTTTATCCACACCCTTTGCAGACACATGAAGAGTAAATCAGAGAATAAGTATTTTTGTTCTAGCTCTCTCTCTCAAAATAAAAATAAATAAATTCTTTTAATTAGAAAGAAAACATCCAAGACTCACACAGACAAAAGAGAAAATATACTTGTTAGAGAAGAGTAAATGAAACAAGTGGTCTCCTTCAGTGAAAGCCTACCATGTAAGTGTTATATATGAGTGTAGAATGCATGTTTTTCATGTATTAAAGGATACTTCAGCTTATTTTAAACACCTTAAGGTCTCATAAAAACAATACATCTTACTGTGCAATTTGGCCCAAAAATATATTTGTCTTGGTTTTGTCATTTTTTCCAATTCTAGATGAGAGTGTTTATAAATAGTCAATGTCTGAATTATGAACTATTTAATTTCAAAAGTTTTTCCAAGTCATATGTTTCAAATTGTGAATATATTTTTCTTTTACCAAAAGTTATGGACTGGGGCCGGTGCCATGGCTCACTTGGTTAATCCTCTGCCTGCAGCGCCGGCATCCCATATGGGCACCAGGGTCTAGTCCTGGTTGCTCTTCTCCCAGTCCAGCTCTCTGCTGTGGCCCAGGAGGGCAGTGGAGGATGGTCCAAGTGCTTGGGCCCTGCACCTGCATGGGAGACCAGGAGGAAGCACCTGGCTCCTGGCTTCAGATCGGCGTAACTCTGGCCGTAGCGGCCATTTGAGGAGTGAACCAATGGAAGGAAGACCTTTCTCTCTGTCTCTCACTTTCTGTAAACTCTACTTGTCCAATAAAAAAAAAATTATGGACTTCAGCTTCCATCCAAAATGAAGTGGGGGCCGGCGCCATGGCTCACTTGGTTAATCCTCTGCCTGCCATGCCGGCATCCCATATGGGCGTTGTTTCTAGTCCCAGTTGCTCCTCTTCCAGTCCAGCTCTCTGCTGTGGCCTGGGAGGGCAGTGGAGGATGGCCTAAGTGCTTGGGCAGCTGCACCCGCATGGGAGACCAAGAGGAAGCACCTGGCTCCTGGCTTCAGATCGGTGCAGTGCCAGCCATGGCAGCCATTTGGGGAGTTAACCAATGGAAGGAAGACCTTTCTCTCTGTCTCTATTTCACTGTCTATAACTCTACCTATCATATAAATTCAAAAAATGCAGTAACAAGGACAAGATTAATCTTCCCACCTGGAGCAATAAAATCTGGCAAAATACAAGAAACAATTACAAGACTCTAACATCAAACAAGCACAGTGATCCCTAAGACATGGAAAATAGATGAGGTGATCCCTACGACTGACCGAGAGTTTCCAAACTGCAGTAGAGGGCAGGCAGGACTAGCAGACTCCCTGAGTTAAAGAGCTGGAGGGGGCCAGCCCTGTGGCATAATGGTTGAGGCCACCACCTGCAATGTCAGTATCCTTTATGAGTGCCAGTTGGAGACCCAGCTACTCCATTTCCAATCCAGCTCCCTCCCAATGGCCTGGGAAAGCACTGGAAGAAGGCCTAAGTTCTTGGTCACCTGTACCCATGTGGGAGACCCAGATGAAGCTCCTGGCTCCTGGCTCCTGGCTTCAACCTGGCCCAGCCCTGGTCTCTGAGACCATTTGGGGAATAAATCAGCAGATGGAAGATCTCGCTCTATCTATCTCCCCCTCTGTCTCTGTAACTGTGCCTTTCAAATAAATAAGGTGAATTTTTTTAAAGAAAGAATGAAAAATTGGAGGGCAGATCCTGTAAGAAAAAGCACCTAGAATTTTCAGGAAAAAGTAGCATAAAGAGTAGCTCTGTTCAGAGGGATTACCACAGATTTGGAAGATCTATAAAGTATACCCCTTAAGTATTTGGCTGTGTACTGCTTAACGTAATCACGCAGGTTGCTACATGAGGAAAATCATTGTATTCAATACAATGATCCCTGGTGCTGACACAAGACTGAGAACAGTGCTTATTTTTTACAAACCAAACTGAAAAGCCTCAATAGTAGAGGAATATTGGTAGAGGAATGAGCACTTCTTTGACTCATACCAAATCTAACAAGTAGTATCTCAAAAAATATTAAACCATGTTTCAGTAAACAAAACATCATTTCAGAAAATATCTCAGGAAAATTTATGAAAAGAAATATATGTACAAGACCCAACAGAGTAAAATTCACAATGTCTTGCATCCACTCAAAAATTACAAGAGAGTCAGAGAAGCAGAAATGTATCAAAAAGGCATAAATTAATGCAGAAAGCCAAGCTACAACTGACACATATAATACAATATTCAAACAGCAATACTAAAACAATTATAATTGTATTCCATGTGCTCAAAAGTTATCTAGAGAAAACTAAGATATAAAAAAAGATTGAAATCTAATAACTAAACTTTTTAGAGATAAAGTGCATTGAAAGGAATAAATGGCAAAAGGGAAAATTAGTGCAGTTGAAGACATAGCAACGGAAACTCAAAAATCAAATATGCAGAAAAAAAGGAATAAAACAAGCAGCTAAGGGTCATGTGAAGCAGCTGAGTATACATGTAATAGGAATCACTGAAAGAAAGGAAAGAGAAGATAGAATCAAAGTGATTTGGTAGAAATGATCCCTGAAAAAATCCAAATTTCATGATAATTACTCAATAATGAAATTGCACCGAGAAACATTGCAATTAAATAATTCAAAACTAGTGAGAAAAATAAAAATTTATACACAGCCTGAGAAAATAATGACACATTATGGAAGGAGAGCAAAAGATAAATATAACAGCCATTTCTAATTAGAAATAATGTAAATGAAAATGGACTACCAACTTTATTACACTGAATGGAAAAAGAACTTAACCTACAAAATATCTTTCAAAACCAAGGACAAAACTAAATAGGACTTTTTTATATATAGGAAGGATGAAAGAATTCATCACAAGCATGTTTGCTCTACAAGCCATATTAAAGAAAGACCTTCAGGCAGAATAAAATAATGCTAGAGCTCAGGCTAATCCTCCGCCTTGCAGCGCCGGCACACCAGGTTCTAGTCTCGGTCGGGGCACCGGATTCTGTCCCGGTTGCCCCTCTTCCAGGCCAGCCCTCTGCTGTGGCCCGGGAGTGCAGTGGAGGATGGCCCAAGTGCTTGGGCCCTGCACCCCATGGGAGACCAGGAAAAAGCACCTAGCACCTGGCTCCTGCCATTGGAGGAGCGCGGTGCGCCGGCCGCAGCGCGCCGACCGAGGCAGCCATTGGAGGGTGAACCAACGGCAACGGAAGACCTTTCTCTCTGTCTCTCTCTCACTGTCCACTCTGCCTGTCAAAATAATAATAATAATAATGCTAGAGGGAAACCTTTTCTGCCAAAAGGGAGGAAGAACATCAGAAAATATAAACAAATGAGTAAATTAGATTTGTTCATAGTAAGTAAAACTCTCTAAGGGATAATTGGCTATTTAAGCAACAGTATATCTGTCAATGGTTTACAGGACAAGTACAGTGTTTCTATGCAATTATAAAGATTTGAAGGTAGCTCTATCTAAAACCTTTTGTTTACACATAGTCCTTCAACCCTGGGTCCCTTTGGAATAAGCTGGGCATCAGCCTGGCCTTGTCTATGAGACTTGGTCACACCAAAGTGTGCAGAACAAGTACCAATTCAGTCCTCACTAGGACAAAGAGATGAAGACACGGCATCATGGGACATCTACAGACGTGGTAGAGTCTTTATTTCACAACTGAGGGGACAATGCTCTTGACTGCCTTCAACAGCAAACAGAAATTTCAGACATTTCATTGTCATGAACGCAAATGGCTTTCAGGGGATGGAGGCTATTTGTTGTCTTACATTTTATTCTTCCTTCCTTCTATAATCATTGAGTTCCAGCTTTATGAGAGGTACTGAGCTACAGTCTGGGAGTACAAAGACATGCTTAGTATCCCTTGAAGAACTTAAATTCTAAGCAAAGGCCAACGGGTATGGGCATACGCAGGTAGTAAGCACTGCTACAATGATTAAAAATATTAAAAGTCATAATTGTGCTAAGGGAAAGAAAAAAAGACCAAGAAGAATACATACTGCACAATTCAATTTCTATTTCTAGAAATTATAAATTGCTCTTTTATGACAGAAAGTAAACCAGTGATAACTTGTGGGTGGGTCTGAGGAGCAGGAAAGGAATTCTAAGGCGAAAAAGAAAACTTTGGGGGATAATAAATATGCTCATTACCTTGATTGTGATGATAGTATTACAGGTATTTACATAGATCAAAAATTATTAAAAAGTGCACTTCATATATTTGAAATGTATTGGATGTGAATTAAGTCTCAGTAAAGCTGTTAAAAATAAATTAGAGGGTGCAATATAGACATGTTGTAGGAAACAGTTGTTTCCTGCAGAGGATGAGATACTCTTGAAAGGCCTTCCAGTAATTTCTAAAGCAATTACAGCTCTCTGTATAATAAGATCCTCATAGACACAGGGGACACATTCAAACTGTATAATTTGAGAGGTGGTTGATAAATGGATTCTACATAAGGATGCGAAAAAGGTGTGGAAAAATATGAGGGATATGGTAGTACCCATGGCTAGTAGCACAGGGAATGCTGGCTTCCCCTAGACTGGGAACAGAGAGGAAAAGGCATTCCTAGATCCTGGGCACAAAGATGTCCTACTCCGAGGTAGACCAGCAAAGAGCTGCACTCTTATAACAAACATGCACTGAGCAGACTTTTCAGGAAGGCGCACAGAAACAAAAAATTTAACTGTACTTTTCTCCACTCCTATTGGTTTTCCCTATTGGCCAACTCCAACCAAAAAATCAAAAAATGAGAAGACAGATAGCCTTCTCATTCCTGGGATGTAGAGGACATGAATCTAGACAGAGAATTTATTCAGCATAATCCCTATCCTGGTCTACTTTCTACTTTCTGACCCAGGATCAAAGGATGCAAAATTAGGTCCAACTAACAATCATTGTTCCTCTGGAAAGCAATGATTGCTTCAGATTTTTAATTCATAATGTAAGGCTTAGTTTGCCCTCTGATTGGTCATTTCAGCCCATGATTTGTGGGTCAAATCCATCCCACCATTGGTTTTTCTCTACCCTCCAAGGTAAGAATGGGTTTCACAATTTTAAATGGTTAAAACAATCAAAATAATACTTTATGACATGTGAAAAACTGTGGAATTTAAGCTTCAGTATTCATACATGAAGTTCCACTGGAAGTAGGTGTACAAATTCACTTGTATATTGTCGATGGCTGATTTTGCACTACTGGGACAAAGTTGGGTAATTGCCCACAAAGCCTAAAATCCATCTTATTTGGCCCCTACGATAAAAGATTGCTCATCCCTACCTATCATATGCTAAAGAAACCAGAGATTTGGAAACAGATTTTCTTGGGGCCAGACTCTCCACTGTCCACTGTTTGGATGTGCCATGATGACACTTCTGTTTATAAGAGCCTCAGTTTTTTCAGGCTAAAAGGAGACAATCCTGTCTACTCTCTGGAGTCATTGTTGAGGATTAAAGCACAGAAGTAAACATCTAGCACAGGAACTGAGGTGCCCAGAACATCACTCCTGTCTCTAAATGAACAAGGTGAAAATACCGTGAGGACTCAAACAATGCTCTTGATAGATCTTTTTCACTTCACCTTGTATTAAACATATGGTCTAGCTTCTCATCATTCCAACCAGTGTCAGAGGAAATTTATATCTTATGTAAAGCTCACCATTCACCTGCAGACACTAGAGCCCATCCCTTTCCAACTTGCTTAAGTAATGATTTTTAATCTTTATTGTTCTTACAAATCATGTGAATGTTTAAATACAGATACGGGAGCCCACAGAGGAATACACAATACTCATTTTAAAGTTACTCTAAGAAGATGAGCATTTGGTCTAGTGGTTAAGATGCCAACTTGGAGGCCCACACATTGCAGGACTTGGGTTGAATGCCCAATTCTGGTTCCTTTTTCCAGCTTCCTGCTAATGCACACCTGGGAGACAGCAGTGGTGGTTCAGACAATTAGCTCATGCTACCCATGTTGGAGACTTGGATTTAGTTCCCGGCTCCCAGCTTTGGATCACTCCCCCTACCCCACAAATGCTCCTCTCCCCTTGCCAATTCTGACATGGACATTTGGAAAGTGAATCAGCAGTTAGAAGATCTCTCTCTCTCTCTCTCTCTCTCTCTCTCTGTGTGTGTGTGTGCGGTATGTCTGTGTGTGTCTGTCTCTGACTCAGTCTCTCTCTCTCCCTCTGTGTGTGTCTTTCTGTCACTCTCTCTCTCTCCACACTCATCTCTCTCCTTTCTAATATTTTTTAAAATCTCTTTTTTCATGGACTCCTTTCCTCCTATCTGTATCATTTATCTTTTATTTAAAAATAAGATAAAGTTTTGATATTGCCCTTTTTGTTATTTTCAATCACTTTCATTTTACCATCAAAGTCCACATGTGCATACTCCATAACACAACAAATGCTATTGGGGGAAATTTATCCTATGATTCCTATATTTCTAATTTCCTGCACCACTTCTCAATTTCTAGCCATTTCTTCCTTATACTTCTTTTGATAACTCCTTTTCATCTTCTTCCCGTCAAACACAGAAGATCTTTTCTTCCATTTATAGACACAAATTCCCTCACTTTCAGTGAACTGCTTCAGCCCCAGTTAGAACCATCTTTAGGGAGCTTCATGGGGGAAGGGCAGCGTTGGACTGGACGGACAGCTAACCAGCATTCTTTTAACACAAGGCCGTGAAATTGTATTCAGTGTGTCCAGACATCATTCTCTGGCCTAGGATTTAATGAAGCTCAAGAGGTAACCTGTTTTTCACCCCCCTGAACTGACAGAGACCTAGATAGAAAGAATGCAAATAGAAAAAAAGGGAGTGAAGAACATCTTCATTTTTGATAAAGCTGATTGTGCAGCATATAGCTTATGCTAGCATCCAAGTTGGTTTACAGCAGTGAATTACTGAATTAGATTTACAAACCAATGACAGTAATTGCTGAAAAACACCAGAAATACGAATGAACTCTTCCTAATGAGTGTTCTCACAGGGAAAAAAAATTATTTTCTCCTAATTTTAATCATTGGGAGAACAAATTAACATTGTAGAAAGGCAACAACATTGGTGACAGCTACAATGCTGTGCATTGTAGTAATAATGAGGCATGAAAATAGGAAATACTGTCTGAATTTGTGAAAAAGATATTTCAAACATTCACAGAAGAAACATGTTAAAAAGGAATGAAACTTCCAATACTAAGGATACTTTTAACTGGGCTGGGGAAAAGGAATCTTAAGAGAGTAGTCATTTTTGCTTTTTAAATTGGGTTTCTTAAAATTATTTTTCCTTTTTAATTTTTTTACAGATTTATTTATTTATTTGAAAGGCAGAGTTACAGAGAGATAAAGAAACAGACAGAGAAAGAGAGACACAGAAAGAAATCCTCCACCTACTGGTACACTCTCCAAACGCCTGCAAATGACCAGGGTTGGGCCAGTCTGAAGCCAGGAACCAGGAATCTCCCTCAGGTCTCCCATGTGGGTGGCAGGGTCTCAAGAACTTGGGTCATCTGCTGCCTTCCCAGGCACATTAGCAGGGATATGGACAGGAAGTGGGGCAGCTGGAACTCCAACTGGCAACCATGTGAGATGCCAGCACTGCAGACAGTGGCTTAATCCACTGCACCACAGCAACAGCCCCTTCATTTTTTAATTTTTGAGACAGTCATATTTTTAATTTACATTATAGTCAAAGGCTTACTGTTCCACTAAATAGAGTTCAACAAGTAAAAAAATAAAACAAAAAAAACACATAGTTCATCAGGAATATAGGAACAATGGCTATAAAATAATCAAATGAAAATATGTCCGTTTCATTCATATACAATAAATTTTAAAATAATCACAGATCATTAAAATTATCATAGTAATTTGCAGCTTAGTCCTGTAAAGCCACACTATTGAGGAAGAGCAGGGCGGGGTGCACTTTCCCACATAAAGACACTGGGGACAAGCTTCTCTGAACATGTCCTGGTTTATTAACAGTCTTTTAAAGAGCAGATGGAAAGGGTGTAACTAACTCAGGGGAACACTGACTACAGGACAGAACCAATACTGACGCCAATATGCTTCTCCAATCAACTTGAAGGTCACGTAGCTTTCCAGGTGGGCTTAATGGGCCTGGGCCACACTGGGGAGCAGTTTACCTGATGGGCAGAGGGCAGGGGTGGGGGAATGTGCCTGGGTTCAGCCAGCTGCTGGGATCGCCCACAGTAATTATTTTAAAACACTCTAAAATCTAAGCTGGGTAGAAATTAAAGACACCTAAAAAAGACTAAGGAAAACCATGGAATGTGGGGCACTTGACCAATCCCAAGCCAAAAGGTTAGTGGGAACTTCCACGAACAGCATCAGGAAGACTACAGTCCTCACTGAGCAAGAGGAGACTCAAAAATACCAAAGACAACAAAAATAACTTCAAAGAAATACTCAAAGCATAAAGGAAAATAGTGTCAGAGCTGATGTGATATTCACAGATGCCAAAATAAAGACGCAACTGACACAGCATTACTCGTATGCAAGTCATTTTATCTCTCCATGACACAATTTCTTGTTTTCTCAACAAATGAACAAGCCACCTTTTAACTTTCTTTGTGATATTCATAAAAGAATAATTTTGTGACTAGGAAGGCAGATATGTATAATATATATATATATATATACATATATATATACTGAAGAGCTTTAATTATACTCATAGAACAGTAGACTAGATTAATAAATGAAGCTACTGTAAGCAAAAAATAAAGTGTGTCAAATTAATTACGTTTCTGCTAATGGATTCATGGGCAAATGTCATTGAAATAAACTTTTTATATTTTAGTTAAATGTATGATGGATCCTCAAATGATATTATTTTGTATAAAACAATTGGAGAGTAGGGAAGAAAGTGAGTTTGAAATAAAGGTGATTATTATTAATAATATGTGTCTGTGTTATTCTTGTTTTATGATTTTGTAAACATTTGCAATTTTTTCTGGATCTGTTTCCTAATTGGGTGAAAGAGCTAAACATTGGATTGTTAGTTCTAAACTGATCTCCTATTCTAAAATTCAAAGGAACTGATGTTCTAATAATTTGACATCAGTATGTAAGGAAACTTAAGTCAATCACAACTACATTTTCTCTTACAATATTATATTCACAGAATTGGATCTATGAACTACACTCAATCTGTTTTCTTTGTATTAATATCACATTATCATGAGAATTTATGAGAATCATGATGTAGTAATTAACATGCATTTTCTGTGACCCTGATATATGAATAAATTCCTTTAAAGGTAAAAACAAAAAAGATTTAAAAAGGAAAGAATAACATATGAATTTACCAAAAACCAGAAAATTTTTATCAAAGGTTAGAATAGAAAGATGACCATTATACCATGTTGGGGAAAAAATAGCAGGTTTACCAGACAACGCATCTAGTAAGAACTCATTTTTGAAAAATAAAGATGAATATGGAATAGGTTTTCCACGTGTATGTGTATGGGATTCCTTTCTAGGTATAGACTGACAATACCAGACTCATTTGTGTTTTCACCAATATACCACAGGACAATGGCAGGTTGTAGTAAATACTTGTCGGGTTTGAATAATCCGACATTCATTTTCTATTCTTCTGATAGAAGTGATCCAATTCCATCTGGGACCAGTTCCATTCCTGCCTCTAGGAGTTGGCATACGACCCTGGTCAGAGGCAATTAGTACCTTTTATTCCTCTGTCACAATCATTATTTTAGGAGTTGTCACAGGACTAATTTGAGCCTTATTTGAACTTTTTCTGTTTTATAGAATTCCACTCAGTCTTCATCCAAGTAGGGACAAATCTGCACTTATATTAACTTTCTGACTAAGTCTTGGATGGAGCCCTTTTATTCTCCAAACTTGAGGCTAGAAGAACGTTGGCTCGAGCTATACAGAGGCCATCTTTCTGTGACATGACAGAAGCTGTCCAAAAGTGGAGCCAGCAGCAAGGAAATAGAATTCAGAAGTGAACAGAGAACCCAGTCCTGACTCTGTCATTGAGTCTCTGCATACAGCCCTACCGTAAATCCCAAAATTTTTAAGTTGTTTCAGTGTTATTGGGGTATGAATGAGACACAAAATTTGAATATGTAAGATGTATAAAAAGATGATCAGTATCACTAATCATCATTTAAATGAAAATCAAAACCAAAATATGGCATCAGCTAGAATCTATTAGAGTGGCAATTATCAAAAATTCATAAGACAACAAGTGTTAGTAAGGAGGTAGATGCATGATTGATGGGGTTGTCAATTAGTACAGCCATTATGAAAGTAATGTGGAGGATTCTCAAAGAATTAAAATATAGAACTACTGTCTGATCCAGCAATCTCACTTATGGTCATATATGCAAATGAAAGTAAATCAACATGCTAAAGAGATATCTGTATTGTGATAATGCACAATAGTTAACATATGGAAGTAATTTGTGCTTATCAATGGATGAATAGATAAGAAAATAAGAAATAATGTATACATAAGCATACAAAAATGGAATACTAATCAGTACTAAAAAAAGAAGAAGGAAAGTTGGCCTCTTGTAACAACATGGAGGAATCTAAGGGACAGCACACTAAGTGAAATAAGCTGAACACAGCAAAAAAAAAAAATGCTGCATGATCTCATTTACATGGGGAATCTAAAAAAATTGAGTTTATAGAAACAGAGAGTAAATTAGACTGAGAATTTTTGGAAAACAGGGAGATCTTGGCCAAAGGGTATAAATTTTTGTGAGATGAATAATTTTCAATGACTCAATGCACAGTACAGAGACTATAGTTAATGATCATCTATTGTATTTTTGAAATTTGCTAAAATAATATATCAAATATTTTCACCTAAGAAAAAAGGTAACCAAAGTTTTCAGCTTTTTTTTTTAAGATTAACTTAGCTATTTTGAAAGAGTGAGAGAGAGAGAGAGAGAGACAAAGAGAGACCTTCTAACTGCTGGCTCACTTCCCCAGATGGCCACAATAGCCAGTGCTGGGCCAAGCCCAAGCAAGAAGTCAGGAGCTCCAATCAGGTCTCCCATGTGGGAGCAGAGGCCCAAACTTTGGGCTGTCTTCCACGGCTTTTGCCAGGCCATTAGCACAGAGCTGGATTGGAAGTGGAGCATCCTAGACACAAACCAGCACCCATATGGGATTTGCCCATGTTGCAGTTGGCGGCTTTATCTATTGTGCCAGAACACCATCCCAGGCTTTCAGCTTTTTAAGGCAATAATTTCCTGCTTGGCTTTGCCTATCTGAATAGGACTTTTGGGTTCTTATAATCCTGAGTGATAAAGAGGGGTGAGCTGACAGTTAAGTCTAGAGTTTACTGTTTAATTCAGTGTCGAAGATGCTGCCGTACCCTGAAACCAGCCGCACACACTAGATGAGCTGCCATCATTTAGTGATGGGACAGAAATCTCAAGGTAGTCTTCAGAGCCTATCCCTCTAGCAATATTGAGGAGTGGAGAGCTAGAGGAAAACTGCAGTGGGAAAATCCTGAGGCAAGAAAGTGATCAGAGTAAAACCACAAGGTCAGTGTCTCCTAGAAGGGGACTTTGGTTTTCGATTGATATTAACTAGAACTGACAGACTGAGCTGTGTATCCGTCACTGAGTGCCTTCTCTAATAGCAATGAGTATAGCCAGTTGTTCTCCAAGAACACTTTCTTATGGTCTGGGCACAACTACAGGCCTCCAACAGCCATGTGGGTAGCATGCAAGGTAAAGAGGAAATCTACCAAAAGCTCTGGATGCAGGTGATAACTGGTATCAACACTGACAAAGACAAAACAACTGACAATCAACTTGGGGAAAAGGATTCACAGTGCAAGAATAAACAACACCCAACACTATAAGCAACAGGCTGGTGGAGATGGTGACAGAAGCCTTGATCTGAGAGGAAGACCAAGAAAGATGGAAGATCTAGGACATAAGTTTCAGGAAAGGCACAAATAGCAACTGCTGGACAAAGAAGGGGTGAAGGTGGGGTGTCCCCAAGAATATAGAAATGCTAGAAAAAGTTAGGAAAATCAGGCCTGTAGTTGTGCAGCTGCCGGATAGGAAGGCTAATAAATACCTGACTTAAAAGTGTATTCAAAGGCTGGATAGTGGGGGTAGGGAATTCTGTATTTTTTTCTTCATTTTTGTTTATATCTATTTTCTAATTTTTCTATTACTAACATAGGTTGATATATTCTTATAACATGATAAAAATAATGTTTGCTTGCTTTAGTAGAATGAATAGAAATAAAATGCCTAAGTAATTCTACCCTCTGGAAATAACAGCCACACCACTCACATCTGGCACAATTTGGATATCCTGCTTTAAAGGCGGTGTTGATATATTGAAAGGAGACTAGGAGTGGCAAACAAGGTTGGATGCCACTGAAAGAATTGGAATGTGTAGCCTGGAGAAGAGATTATTGCAAGAAAAGTAGCTGTACCTACTACAACACATATGCTTACTTTATGCTTGTGAATGATCAACGATTAAAGAAAGGGCATCCTCTTGACTAGATTATAGATCCTCATGAAGGGCACTTAGGAAATGACCTTCTTCTATCCTCTCAGAGATTATCACCATGTTTTGCAGATAATAAGGCTCAGTAAATATATGCGTAGCAGTTGACTGTATTTCATTCACAATCTCACTCTCACTCTGACTTAAATAGGCAGGATCTGAGAACAAATCAAATACCCATTCTGTCCCCCTACTCTTGTGTCTCATCTTTTACCCAAACACACTTCTCTGGCACTGAGGAACTTCACTTTTTCATTTCCCTCCAATGACCTTCACCTCCAATCCGCTGGTCTGTCCCCTGCTCCTCGTGCTGGTGTATTGCACAAGGCTCTACTACCAATATTTTAAACTCAGAAATTCTAATTTTTAAGCAGATGGCCCATCAATTCCTGGAACCTAAAATGATTAAGACTAAATTCATCACATTATCATCCAAATCGGTTCATTGTTTTGTTTGCCATATTTCTGGTTACCTTACCAGCACTGACCTGTTAGTGAATATTACTCTTACCAGTTCTTTACATTATCATAGGAAGATATCAATTGCTGATTTTTCTTTTTAAATATCTATCTATCTATCTATCTATCTATCTATCTATCTATTTAAAGTTCAGAGTAACAGAGAGAGGGAGAGACAGACAGAAATTTTCCACCCACTGGTTAACTCCCTAAATGATGGCAACAGTTAGAATTGGCTGAAACCAAAAGCTAGAAACTCCATCCTGGTCTCCCATTCTGAGTATTTAAGACTATCTTCCACTGCCTTCCCAGACACATCAGTAGGAGACTGGATCAGAAACAGAGCAGCCAGGACACAAACAGGCATTCTAATATGGAACGCTGGCATCACAAGTGGTGTCTTAGCTTACTGTGCCACAATGCTAGCCCCATAGTTGAATTTTCATAACAAAATATACATAGTATAATGAAACTTTATATTAAGCATCCTTGTTTTATCCACTTATTCATTGATTTAAAATTTTTATTAAGCATAATATGTTAGGTGATGGAAATACAGTAAGGAACATGATTGACTGATGCTAGCTTTCTCAGGGCTTAATGTTTCAAGGAAAACTACTGATCAACAGACAACTAACAAGTATTGTATTAACTAAAATTATGGGAGTGATCATTTAGCCTAACAGTTAAGGTGTCAGTCACCCACATTGGAGTACCTGAATTTGCTGCATGGTTCTGGCTCCTAATTCCAGCTTCCTTCTTAGCTGACATGGAAGATAGCAGTGATGGCTCAAATAATTGAGTCCCTGCTACTCATGTGGGAGAATTGGATTGTATTCCCTGACCCTGGCTTCAACCCTGGCCCAGTGCCCTGGAGTGGGGGATGAGGCAGTGGATGGAAGCTCGCTCTGTGTGTGTGTGTGCCTGTGTGTGAGTGTGTGTGTGTGTCTACCTTAAACAAGTTCATAAAGAATTTTAAAAATAGAGTAAAGTGCTGTATGGGTTATAGAAGGTGTACAATGGGACAATGTTGTTTTATTATCTGAAATACCCTTCCAAATGGAGTGGTATTCAGTGTATTCTAAAAATATTTGTTCATTTAGTTGAAACCATTTTCCTTCATTTATAGTATGATCCGGTTATTACATGTAGACAATAATATCTGAGATACAAAATAGGAAAGTAAATTTTCACTCCTGTGCAACCATTACTGAACAGCTTTGTCACAAACTTCTGTTGGGATTATTGCTTTTTTCCCCTTTTCATTCCAGAGCAATTTTGTCTTTTTCTTTTTGCTTTTACCAGTTGCACAGAAACATCAATCATAGCCAGTAATCTCCAACAAAATAAAAAGGGCAAAAACATAAATAGGCAAGTGATTCAACACTATGCCTGATGCCAGCTGAAAGGGAGAAAACCCTTTCTGACTTGGAGCTAGCAAGCACAATAGCATGTCATTCCCAAAGGTTCTATGTCTTGAAATTTCTGAATGAGCTGACCACCAATCTCAGCAGAAAGCCAACTACAAATGCACAGGCATGTAAACTCTGCGGATACAGTTTTTCCTTCCAGAATTGAGAATATTCCAAGTATTTCCATATTCAACAAAAATAAGGTTAGATTCTCATTTTTTGTGTTCTTCGGCTGAATATATGCTTCATAGTGCAAGAGTGTAAAATTTGCTCCTACACTTTCAGATGCAAGGTGCAATATACCCTGCCCCCTCTGATGGTCAGTATATGAGTCCTAAGAATGACAAGTTACAAGCAGTTAACATTCAAACAAACAAGAGCAGGACATCCACCACTGCAGCCACTTTCATAAAGTGGGCTGTGGATGAAGGGCAACTAGCACAGAAAGCACCGACTAGCCCACTGGAATGAGAGCGCCACGCAGAATTATCCATTCAAAGCTTACTAGGCAGGACTAGTTCTACTGTGGCCTCGAATTGAAAGGAAAATGTAGTCAATCAATAAAAACTATTGTTGTGTACAATAATTGAATGTTACTTATATGTCTTAATGACTGTAAAGCACACAGGGGATGTAGGAAATTTTCTGTAGTAAACCATGAATGTTGGTCCTGCACTAGGGATAAAAAGGCAGACAGAAAAATATGTTTTCCATGTATTTTCCTTTTCTTGATGTGAAAAATTTTATACCAAGCATATCAGAGACATTGTTGAACAACAGTTCCTCTTCACATAAAGGTTACCTCTATAAAGCTGCCAAGGTCAGGGTCTGGGTGAGTTTTCTGCCAAGGAGCCAGTTGTGGAATCTATACTGTGGTAGGCATGGAGAGAGGCGTTGCTCTCCCAGCCCTCCTCCGGAATCACCATTCTTTGCTCTTTTGTACAAGAGCTGTCACTCTTCCACCCTGTGCCCTCCCTTCTCATTGGTGGGATCTCTTTCCTTACACATGAGCTGAATGTTCTGTTGTTTGCCAGGAAGCCAGGCTTGCTGAATGCTGATTTCATGGAAGTGGCACAAGAGAGACTAACAGTAATTTTCCAAGTAGTCTACATGAAAAGTGACCTTACAAAACCTGAAGTGCTCCAGTTAGCCCATGATGCATCTATGCATTTAAGGTGGCACTGGCTTTATGTGTGGGTATGCATGTGTGTATGTGTGTGTACATATATCTATATACACAAGTATGTATACATAATGCAATATACTACATACATATAAAATGTGTATACACAGATTTTTTCTTAAAATGTACACATATATATGTCTTGTTTACATTTTTGTTAAGTATTTTAAATGCCTCTCTTTTTTTAACCCACAACTTAATTTCTTCTATTTTTGAAAGAACCACAGAAAAAACTGCAACTGCAATCTATCTATTTCATTTCCTTAATCTCTACTCTAGTATATTCAGACAATGTAACACCCTCTCTCCAGGATCCGACATGTTGTGAAGGTATATTTGATTTCTTGTATTTTGACATAGCATGCGATTAGAACTGTGCAAAAGAAGTGTATGTGTTCAAAGATATTTTCTTAGCATATAAGACATTCCCCAAATCATTTTAATACAGGCTTTTGTAAAAGTAAAAATTTGTAGCATATGTCATTTGACCCTTTTGGTATTCATTTGTTATTTTTATGCTGAGACTTTACAAGAATTAAAGGGAAATTAAATAACTACTTTTAGTAAACTGTCTTTTTCACTCCAAATAGCTCCATATGGTGAACTGTAACTCACTTGTTGATTTTCTATCATTAAGGTATATGTGACTTGATAAATTTACAAGTTATGCACTGTTTGATGCTAATGATTTGGTTTTTTAGGCAAAATTGAACATTTCAGTGTTGTGCTTTGAATAGTACATTGTTTACAGGTATAATTCTCCAATACAAGAAATCACAAGATTACTCATAATAAAAAATCTCTTTTTATATCTTTGTAGCAATTAACTGTCTATATTGTGCTAATACATAAACTATGTCTAATTTGTCTCTCCTTAACATCACAATCTTCTTAATGATTAGGAAATAAAGCAAAATTACCAAAATTATTTTAGTTACTCCGTTACATGCTTCTATACTTTTAACAGCTGTACAAAACACAGTCAACAAACTTCACAAAAGAGAAAAACATGCTGTTGAAAATTGCAATAACCAGCTGACAATAAGTTGTAAATTGTGACCAGGACAACTACTGAGAAATGAAATATCTATCTTAGTAATGTGATTACACTATAGACATTTTCCATGTTATTCATATTTTCCCCTATGGCTTTCACAAATGGATCCAGTAGAAGTCATCAGAATTAAATCTGATAGAAGTCAGATACCTCAAAATCTGCTTTGGGAAATAAAGGCTCAGTGCCAGGCTGTCAGCTCTGCTCAGGTCAGCTCAGCTCTACGAACGAGGGGGAGCTGTTTAGCACTCCGTGACCAATCTTGACAGATACTGGGAAGATTGAATGTAGATGAATTCTTAATGATTTCCTAACATTTAAATGGGGGACTGTTTCCAGAAGGAGACTGAGACACAAGAATTACAATTACAGAAGGAGGAAACTGAACACTTTGCTTCTTCTGTTTGTCAGCATGGAAATAAAGGAAGCCAGTTCTCAGAAGACAAGAGATCCTGCATTAGCTGTAAATGAAAACAAGGGAGTTTTCAACAGAAAGTCTTCAAAATAAATGCAAAATATTAGGTCCCTTTGAATCTAGAGGATTTGTGTTGGGCCTCTGCTGAGACTCCTTCAAATATTCAGAGAGAGCTGTGCCCTGATTACTCTCAGGTCTGTGATAGGAGTTTTCCTTTCTGATCAACTCCAATCAGAAGTCACATCAGTATTTGATGACATCTGGTCCTTGTGTTTTGGATGTCTAGGTGCTCACAGTTTTAATTTTAAAGAGGTAAAATAGCATGTGCTTGCTTAAAGAATCCCTTACCAAGTTTGCCTATTTTGGAGTTTTATTTTTAAATAACAGTTATCACCCATCATGGATTTTTGAATGGGAATATGTTTTGCTGTGTAATTGCATTTTTTCTTAAATCAGATTAGTCATATCCTCTTAAGTCGTTGTTCCAGTGCATTTTCTGGTTGCTTCTTCTAGATTCAGCTGAAGCTGTTTGTGTCTACAAGGTGCAGTATGGAGATCACTGGCCACGATGAGGCTAGAGAGCACCTGAAATGCGACTGGTCTGAGTGGACTTTGATGTGAATGTGAAACAGATACTAGATTTTCTGGGTGCAATATGACAAAATATTGAAAAGTTTTTCTGATGCTTACATGTCAAAATGATAGTATTTTGGTTGTGCTATATTAAGTAGAACATATTATTAAAACTAATTTGACCTGCATGATCTTGCTTTGAAAAAATATAGCTGATGGAAAATTTGGATTTATAAGTGTAGCTCACATAATGAGTCTATTCCACAGTGCTGGTTTTTATAGCTAGCAGTCAAGGAGGTAGGTGCAAGCCCTGAACAATTCACAAGCTTGGCCCAACCCATTTTGTATGGCTTATGCATTGTACAGAGAATCTGTCACCTGCGAGACTATATGGGGATCACTTTTGGCGGAATTGATTGACAGCCAAGAGACATCCATTAACATCAACACTACCACAATGACTGCCAGGAAATAAGGATACTTAATGACTGATGTGATAGATACAATCAATGACTTATGCAGAATCCCAAAGGGACAGGAGGCCTGGGACGAAAAGCATATCACAAAGCAGAAATAGAGTTCATTATTCTGTTTGAAATGCAGTACACAAACCCACAGAATTGTCTGAACATTGAACATACAATTTCTTCATCTCATGGAAAACTGTCTCTTTCTGGCTTCTACAGTTTAAAATGGTAGCAGTATAAGGCCTTTCTATAGGTTTGGTGCCTATGCCACTAAAAATGTAGTGAATTAAGTACATTTTTCACGTAATTTTTTCCTTATTGGTTGAGTACCCACGTGCCTCATTATGTCTTTGATTGACTCCAGCATCAAATTGGCATGTCCCCTTCTCTGTGTCTCATCTCATTTGTTTCTCTCAGCATTGTAAGATCCTAGCATCAGTTCATAAAAGATATTGGAGTAGAGAGGAAAAAATTCTTTTTTCAGAGATTTTCTTTATATTTAACTAAAAACTTAGACAATTGCTAATTAATGTTCCATTCTAAAAGATACATATATTGTTTTTACACTGATAGCAATTTTCTGTACTCTGTTGTCCAAATGAAAATCCTATGGATAAGTTTTGTTGCCCTAGTCTTAGAGATGAGAAAACTGAACCCCAGAGAAGGTAAACAGCCATATTCACACAATCTGTGAGAAAGGAAAGTCTATGTGACTCCAAAGTAGTTATTTTTAATCATATAACTACACCACCTTTCAGTGCATGAATTATGTACACCAAAGCCAGATGGTACATATGTTCTAAATTTGCAAAACACTTCACCTGCCTAGTAAAAAGTGTGAACAAGAAGAGAAGGATATGATTACTCACTCTTTGACATAAAAATATTAGCTTGCACTGCAAATAGCCCTCTCTCCAAACGAGACCAAGAACCATCTGAAGTATCTAACTAAAATAAAAATGATTTTTGATGGAATAACAAATCTATGAACCAGAAGAGTACAAGGTGGTCTAAAAGCTTGAAACTATGATGTTAGCAATTTAAAAATAAGCTTATGAATATAAATAAACTAAAATGTGTCATTGTAAAAACTAAAAGAAAGAATAAGAAAGGAAGGAGGAGGGACTGTGGGAGACTGGACTGGAGGGAGGCTGGGGTGGGCAG
This sequence comes from Sylvilagus floridanus, assembly GCA_949820135.1. Taxonomy (NCBI): domain Eukaryota; kingdom Metazoa; phylum Chordata; class Mammalia; order Lagomorpha; family Leporidae; genus Sylvilagus; species Sylvilagus floridanus. The sequence goes on along the minus strand of OX463236.1, from coordinate 25,706,142 downwards.
TATCACTATGCTCTTAAATCTATATGTATGAAATCCATGAAATTTTTTCACCTTATATAAAAAAAATTGAAAAAAATTTGTCTTTCTCCACTATTATCAAGGGTTTGGAAAGTATTTCTGTCTATATACTTCTGAAATATTTATATCTAACCTACAAAACATGCAAATTCCTTACAATTTTGCCTTCAAACACCACTGCATATTTTTAATTTTTTCTTTCAGAATTTCTACTATAGTTGACTTTAGAATGCATGTGTTCTTCCTTTGGGCCATGGAGCCCATCTGTTGTTGTATGCAAAGTCAGGCCTGATGAACAGAATGCACTAGGATGGACTTTCATTGGAACTAGTAGGGAGTATTTTGATGATTCCTTGACTCATTTGCTCTTTTAAGCAAATATCCCTAGCTTAATGTAACTTAACAGCTGGTCAGTGAATGACACAATGAGATAATGACATGTCCCACCCACGTGACAGATTGCATTTTAGGAACAAGGCAGTCAAAGTTACTAATTAAATTTTTATTGTCAGAAAAAAATCATACTTTGTAAAGATTTCTTAAGTGTGATTTTAAAGTCATAAAATTAAAATCGATATGTATTCCAATGTGTGTGCATATTAAATTGAATTAGGGTAAGTTACTTCCAGATTCTGAGTTGTTCTTATTGATTTCATGTATGTTGCCTCCATTCTCCATCTATTCTATCCTCTGCTGTAATTTGTGCTTCTTTTAAATACAAGTCATGCCATCCTTTATTTTATTTTACAGTCTATATAATAATTAATATAAGAGTAAGCATAAGAATACTCTTAACAATCATTTAAAAAATGCATGTTTTAAAAGACAAATTACAAAGAATAGGGAAAATCAGTGCAAATCCAACATAAAGGAGAAAAAAATTAAAATTTAAGTTGTGCTATACATTTTTGTACTATAGAAAACTGACTAAAGGCATACAATATACTATATTGTGCTAAAAATCAAACATTAAGGGCCAGCCCTGTGGCATAATAGGCTGCCTCTCCCAAATGGGCGCTGATTCATGTCCCAGCTGCCTTTCTTCCAATCCAGCTCTCTGCCTGTGGCCTGGGAAAGCAGCGGTAGATGAACTAAGTTCTTGGTCCCCTTCAACCACTTGGGAGACCTGGAGGAGGCTCCTGGCTCCTGGCTTCAGATAAAGTCCATTTCTAGTTGTTGCAGCCATTTGGGGGGATGGAAGGCCTCTCTGTGTCTCTCCCTTTCTCTGTTTATGACTCTGTCTCTCAAATGAATAAAATCTTTTTTAAAAAAATCTAAAAAAAGAAATTAAATGTTAAAATCAGTCTTAAACATTTTTTTCTCCAGTCCTCTTACAGTGAAATCTCTTGGTTCCTAAGACCTCACACAAAAGTTATTTAAAATAATATATAAAATGGAATATAAGGGGCTGGCACTGTGGCTCACTTGGTAAATCCTCTGCCTGAGGTGCCGGCATCCCACTTGGGTGCCAGGTTGTAATTCCGTTTGCTCTTCTTCCAGTCCAGCTCTCTGCTGTGGCCCAGGAGGGCAATGAAGGATGGCTCAAGTGCTTGGGCCCCTGCACTGGCATGGGAGACCAGGAGGAGGCACCTGGCCCCTGGCTTCAGACTGGCACAGTGCCGGCCATAGTGGCCATGTGGGTAGTGAATCAATGGAAGGTAGACTTCTCTCTCTCTCTCTCTCTCTCTCTCTCTCTCTCTCTCTCTCTCACTGTCTATAACTCTACCTGTCAAATAAATTTTTAAAAATGGCATATAGGGATTAGGGCAAGATGGCGGAATAGGAAGGCAGCACACTGATAGTCTGGGGCGAGACAGTTTAATAAAAGTGGAGATACTGCAGGTTCAAGGAAGAGTAGGGGAAGAAACATCAGAGGAAATTCTTCTGGAACTAGTGATTCAAAGTGGACCTTCCAGGAGAGCGTGGGAGCCCGCAGTTCAGGACACCAGTGGCAGACTCAACGCACCAGCGCTGGATTGCAAGGTGAGCCGAACCTCAATAGCCCGAGACACCGGAAGGGAAGTGGAAAGAGGAGACTAGAGCGAACAAGGCTTGAAACCCTGTGGGGAAAAGTTCACCAGGCTAACTAGAAGAGAGAGAGAAAGAAAAAAGTGACTGATACAGACACGAGTTTCTCTCTCTCCGCCCACCTCTCAAAGGTGAGCAAGACAAAGAGCAGGAGCCATTTTGGACATACGTCATAAGTAGGGCGACCTCAGGTCTGCACCGGCCCTGAGCCTAGCAGAAAAACCTGACTCTGGGCGTGGAGGTGAAATAACAGGAGATTAGAACCTAATGAATGTGTGGTGCTAATGAACTGAGACTGTGAAAAAAGAGGCTGTGAGGGAGAGAACTCATGGAATTCACCACGTGAGTACTCTCCAGAGACGCTACAGTTCGGTAGCCTTGGTAGCCCAGTGGTGAGACTACAGAAGAATTTGAACCCACACTGAAGGCCGCAGAGATTCCCTCTGTGGTCCTTGGGAAAGAGCTTCCAATCTCTGGCTCCTGTGCGTATATCATTTGCCTGCTAACCACCCCAATTCCATTCAGCTGTATGGAATTACTTCCCTTTTGAATCAAAAATAAAGAAAGAAACAGAGAGAGATTTACCACGCCTAACATGGGAGTGTCTCCTTTGACACACCCTCAACCCTGAGGAACCAGAGCTATCAGGCCACACCCATCTCAAGCCTCTAAGGCTCCATTGAAAGCAGACAGTCCACTTATCTAGAGTCATAGTATAACAAGAAAAAACACCATAGTGAAGAAACCAATATGCCAAACAACAAACGCAAAAACCGAGGTAACAAGAACAAGGAAGACACTATGACACCCCCAAATGAAAAAGACACCCCAATCCGAGATTATGAAGATGATGAGATAGAAGAGATGCAAGAAGCAGATCTCAAAAAATTGATAAGAACACTAAGAAGTACTCAAAAACAAATTCTTGAACTACAGAAATCCTTAATGGACAAGGTAGAAAATTTCTCTCGTGGAAATGAAATATTAAGGAGGAATCAAGCTGAAATGAAACAACTAGTAGAACAGGAAACTGTGATAGTGACGAGAAATCATAATGAAGTGAAGAATTCAATAGATCAAATGAAAAACACATTACAGAGCCTTACAAACAGAATGGGTGAAGCAGAAGAGAGAATATCGGACTTAGAAGACAGAGCACAGGAAAATATACAGTCAAACCAAAGACAAGAAGAGGAAATTAGAAATCTAAAAAATATTGTTGGGAATCTACAGGATACTATTAAAAAACCCAACATTCAAGTTCTAGGAGTTCCTGAAGGCATGGAGAGGGAAAAAGGATTAGAATGCCTTTTTAGTGAGATAATAGCAGAAAATTTCCCAGTTTTGGAGGACAGAGACATCCTAGTACAGGAAGCTCATAGAACCCCTAGTAAACATGACCAAAAGAGATCCTCATCACGACACATTGTAATTAAACTCACCACAGTGAAACATAAAGAAAAGATCCTAAAATGTGCAAGAGAGAAATGTCAGATTACTCTCAGAGGATCTCCAATTAGACTCACGGCAGATTTCTCATCAGAAACCCTACAAGCTAGAAGGGAATGGCGAGTCATAGCCCAGGTACTAAGAGAGAAAAACTGCCAGCCCAGAATATTATATCCTGCAAAGCTCTCATTTGTGAATGAAGGTGAAATAAAGACCTTTCATTGCAAACAGAAATTGAAAGAATTTGTTGCCACTTGTCCAGCCCTGCAAAAGATGCTTAAAGATGTGTTACACACAGAAACACAGAAACACGGCCATCAACATGAAAGAAGGTAAACGAGGGGAACCTCACAGCAAAAGATCACAGAGAATTCAAAGCATAAATTTGGATAAAGAAATTATGGGACATGTACTCTATAGAATACTATACAGCAGTCAAAAACAATGAAATGCGGTCATTTGCAACAAGTTGGAGGAATCTGGAAAACATCATTCTGAGTGAATTAAGCCAGTACCAAAGGGACAAATATCATATGTTCTCCCTGATCGGTGACAACTAATTGAGCACCAAAGGGGAAACCTGTTGAAGTGAAATGGACACTATGAGAAACAGTAACTTGATCAGCTCTTGTGCTGACTGTTGTTGTACAATGTAATACTTTATCAATTTTAGTATTTTTTTTATTCTAGTACTATTGGTTGAACTCTGTAATTAACAAACAATTATTCTTAGGTGTTTAAATTTTAACTGAAAAGTGATCCCTGTGAAATATAAGAGTGGGAATAAGAGAGGGAGGAGATGTACAATTTGGGACATGCTCAATCAGTTGTGCCCCAAATGGTGGAGTTAGAAACGTGCCAGGGGATTCCAATACAATCCCATCAAGGTGGCATGTACCAAGGCCATCTCACTAGTCCAAGTGATCAATTTCAGTTCACAATTGATCACACTGATAGGTCTAAGAGTCAAAGGGATCACACAAACAAGACTAGTGTCTGCTAATACTAACTGATAGAATCAAAAAGGGAGAGAATGATCCAACATGGGAAGCGAGATACACAGCAGACTCATAGAATGGCAGATGTCCTAAATAGCACTCAGGCCTCAGAATCAGCCCTTAAGGCACTCCTATCTGGCTCAAGAGCCCATGAGAGTATTTTAGGCATGGAAAGCCAAGACACTCTGGAAAAAAAAGAAGACCTAGATGAAAGATCTCTGCGAGTGAGATCCCAGTGGAACGAATGGGGCCATCAGAAAAGGAGGTACCTTTCTCTGAAGGGAGGAGAGAACCTCCACTTTGACTATGACCCTGTCAGAATATGATCGAAGTCAGCGAACCCTAAAGGCTTCCATAGCCTCGGCAACTCATGACTAGAGCCTAGGGAGATTACTGACACCATAAACAAGAGTGTCAAATTGTTAAATCAACATCAGGAGTCACTGTGTACTTACGTCTCATGTGGGATCTGTCCTTAATGTGTTGTCCAATGTGAAGTAATGCTATAACTAGTACTGAAACAGTATTTTTACACTTTGTGTTTCTGTGTGTGTGCAAATTGATGAAATCTTTACTTAGTATATACTGAATCAATCTTCTGTATATAAAGATAATTAAAAATGAAAAAAAAATCTTGGTGTTAAATTGGAAATTGCATAGAAAATTAATCAATTAAAAAAATATCATGTAGGATCTCTGTCCTTAATGTGCTATACATTGTGAATTAATACTATAACTAGTACTCCAACAGTATTTTTCACTTTGTGTTGCTATGTGAGGGCAAACTGTTGAAATCTTTACTTAATATATACTAAACTGATCTTCTGTATATAAAGAGAATTGAAAATGAATCTTGATGTGAATGGAAGGGGAGAGGGAGTGGGAAAGGGGAGGGTTGCGGGTGGGAGGGAAGTTATGGTGGGGAAGCCATTGTAATCTATAAGCTTTATTTTGGAAATTTATATTCTTTAAATAAAAGCGTTATATAAAAAATGGCATATAAGCTATTAATGTAATATAATTTTACTTACCATGTTCATTTCAGGTGTCAAGCTGAATAGATGAAAGAAATGTATACAGAGCTGGTAAAGCATTACTGTGTGAGGTATCTGTAAGGCATTTCCAGCAGAGACTGGCACTGAGACCGTGGGAGGGAGATCCATCTTCCATGGAGGTGAGCATGATCAAATTGGCTGAGGGCCCAAAAAGAAAAAAAGCAGATCAAAGGATTTTCTGAGTTTCTACTGGAGCCAAGTTACCCTTTTCCTCCTGCCTTTGAACATCAGAACTCCAGGATCTCTGTTCTTGGGACTCCAAGAGACCTGGCTGCTCCATTTCTAATCCAGCTCTCTGCTGTGGCCTGGGCAAGCAGTAGAAGATGGCCCAAGTCCCAGGGCCCCTGCACCACGTGGGAGACCCAGAAGAAGCTCCTGGTTCCTGGCTTTGAATTGGCGCAGCTCCAGCCATTGCAGCCAATTGGGGAGTGAACCATTAGATGGAAGACCTCTCTCTCTCTCTCTCTCTCTCTCTCTGTCTCTCCTCTCTCTGTGTAACTCTGACTTTCAAATAAATAAATAAATCGTTTTTTTTTTTTTAATAAAGAGACATTTGGATTGTTTTCAGCTTTTGGTGATTACAAATAAAACCAATATAAACACTTGCATGCAGTTTCCTGTGAGAACATGGGTTTTTATTTCACTTGCCTAAATATCTAGATAGTTATGATGGGTAACATAGTAAGCACATATTTAACTTTATATTTAAATGAAACTATTTTTAAATGATTGTATCATTTTGTATATTAGTCATTGTGACAGTTACAGTTGCTCCAGCACTTAGATACATCCGGATTTTGTTTTTATTGCTGTTACCATTTTAAGGGGGTGGATAGGATTTTTATGTATTATGATATTCTTTAAAAATTTTCTTCAATGAAGATATTTCACATGTTTAGCACATTTTTTAAAAAATTGGCTTGCTTTTTTATTATTGAGCTTGGAAAGCTCTTATACATAGTGCATAAAATAGCTTCTCTAAATAGATGTTTTACAAAATGTCTCCGTTATTTTCTTGTTTTTCAATTTCTCAGCTTGAACTAAATTTTAAAAAAATCTCTGGAAAATCTCCCAATTCTTGGAAAGTAGACAATTCACTTCTAAATTAATCATTTACAAAAAAATCGCAATGCAAATTAGAAAATATTTTGAACTGAAAGAAAATTAGAATGCAACTAAAGTATTTAGAAGAAAATGTATGAGTATTAAATTTTTATGTTTAAAAAGATACCAAATTAGGGGCCGGCACCATGGCTCACTTGGTTAATCCTCTGCCTGCAGTGCCAGCATCCCACATGGGTGCCAGGTTCTAGTCCCCATTGCTTCTCTTCCAGTCCAGCTCTCTGCTGTGCCTCAGGAAGGCAGTGGAGGATGGCCCAAGTGCTTAGGCCCCTGCATGGGAGACTAGGAGGAAGCACCTGGCTCCTGGCTTCGAATCGGCGTAGCTCCGGCCATAGTGGTCATTTGGAGTGTGAACCAACATAAGGAAGATCTTTCTCTCTGTCTCTCTCTCTGTCTATAATTATACCTGTCAGATAAAAAAAGATACCAAATTATAAACAAAGATTCTAGTTTAAAAATCTAGAGGGGCCGGCACTGTGGCACAGCGGGTAAAGCCACCACCTGAAGTGTCAGCATCCCATGTGGGTGCTGGTTCAAGTCCTGGCTGCTCCACATCTGATCCATCTCCCTGCCAATGCACCTGGGAAAGCAATGGAACATGGCCCAAGTCCTTGGGCCCCTGTATGATCTGGGAGACCTGGAAGAAGCCTCAGGTTCATGGTTTTGGATCAGCTCAACTCTGGCTGTTGCAGCTATTTGAGGAATGAACCAGCAGATGGAAGACCTCTCTCTCTCTCTCTCTCTCTCTGCAACTCTGCCTTTCAAAAAAATAAATAAATCTTTAAAATGATTGTTTTAAAAAGTCCAGAAAAAGGAGCAATTCAAACTCAGAAGAAAAGAATTCAATTCAATTGAAAACAGAAAGTCAAAAGAGAAAAAAATTTGAGACGATTAATAAAATTAAGTCTCTGGGCAGACCAATTAGGAAAAAAACACAAGACACAGTATTCCATTATCAGGAATGAATGATGTGACAATACTACAAATCCCACAGATATTAAATGAATAATGGGGTAGTATTATGAACGACATTATGACAACAGATTTGACAATATATATGAAAAGAAAAAATTCTTTGAAAGACACAAATGATCAAAATTTATTCAAGAAGAAATAAATAATCAGAGTAGTCTTATTATTCTTATTAAATAAATTTAATGTCACTTAAAATTTTCTCACAATGAAATCCTCATGTTCACATTACTTTGGTGGTGAATTTTGCCAAATATTTAAGGAACTGAATAGGCCGGCACCGCGGCTAACTAGGCTAATCCTCTGCCTGCGGCGCCGGTACCCTGGGTTCTAGTTTCAGTTGGGGTGCTGGATTCTGTCCAGGCTGCTCCTCTTCCTGTCCAGCTCTCTGCTGTGGCCTGGGAGTGCAGTGGAGGATGGCCCAAGTGCTTGGGTCCTGCACCCACTTGGGAGACCAGGAGGAAGCACCTGGCTCCTGGCTTCGGATCAGCGCAGTACGTTGGCCGCGGCAGCCATTGGAGGGTGAACCAATGGTAAAGGAAGACTTTTCTCTCTGTCTCTCTCTCTCTCACTGTCCACTCTGCCTGTCAAAAAAAATTAGATAATAGCATTAAAAAGAGAGAAAACTGAATACCAATATTCATCATGAACATAGCTGCAAAAATCCTCAACCAAATTGTAGCACATCAAATTCAACAACCTTTAAGAAATGTAATATATCCTGATGACTGGAATTTCTCCCACAAATGCAAAGTTGGCTCAAAAATAAAAATCTAACAATGAAATTCACTGTATTACTTACTTAAAATGAAAGCAAAATTCCATATGGTCAGACATGGAAAAGGCATTTGATAACACCCAGTGCTGACCTTTTAAAATTCTCAGTGAATCAGGAGTAGAAAGTAATCTCTTCATAGATGGCATCTATGGCCACCTGTCAGCCAAAATCACTCTAGCAATTAAAGAGTGAAAGTTTCCACTAAGCATAAGGACAAGGCAAAGCTGTTCACTCTAATCACGTCTATTCACCATTGCATTACACACCCTATCCAGTGCAATAAGGTAATAAAAAAGTAATAAAAAGTGCCCAGGTTGGATAAAATGAAGAAAGCTATCATTATTTGAAGACAAAATAATGTCTGAAAAATCTCAAGAACCCACTGGAAGCTGCTAGAACTAATAAGTGAGCTTAGCAAGTTATAGGTAATTAACAAGCACTAGGTTATAGTTAGAAGTAAAATGGTCTGAAATTCTTTTGCACAGTGGGATAACTATAGGTAACACTGATGCAATGTACATTTCTCTATTTTAAAAAACTACAAGGTAGGATTTGCAATGATTTTACCATAAAGAAAGTTTAAATGTAGAGGAGATAGATATATTTATCCTGACTGGATATTATACAATGTATACCTGTATTGAAACTTCACATATTATCCCATAAATATGTATAAAGTTTATTTTGAAAGTGCTAAACAAAAAATCAAATATATTTTTTCAAAAGCATCAATATTAAGAAGAACTTTATATCTATATACTAGCAATAATCAGAAATTTAAGTTAAAGAATAATATTCACAATAACCAAAAATTATGTTGTCCTTAGGGAGAAGTCTGATAAAATTGTGCAAGCCTATAAACTGAAAAGTATATAACAATATTGTTTAATATTATTCTGAAATCAGTCTTCCTCATCTTGAGCTGCAGACTCAATGTAATCCCATTATAAATATTTTTGTAGAAATTGAAAAGCTGATTCTAAAATTTATCTGAAATTGCAAAGAAACTAAGAATAGCCAAAACAATTTTGAAAAATAAATAACTTGGAATATGGATGCTTTTTTTTACTTAACGGCTTCTTAAAGAACTACAGTAGTGAGACAATGTGACATAAGTGTAAAGGAAGATACATGATAATAAATAAAGGATACCAAAATTGACCCATCCTTATGGGGACAACTGACTTTTTAAACAAAGTTTCAAAGGAAATTCAATTATGAAAGGATAGTGTTTTTGACAAATGGTGAGGAATAATATAAATGGGCTACAAAAGTTCATAGAAAATAGAAGTAAGAGAAGCTTATTTTGGTACAACAAAATTTATAGACAAACATTTTTTCATAATATATCTTTTCCATGCATTTTTGAGGTCCTCTTATAAGTGACAGGAAAGAATACCTGACAAAATGCTAAAGATATTTTTGTTTAGTTGGTTAATGAAGAAATAAAAATGAAAATCACAGTAAGTTATTTCTATATATATATATATATATATTAGAATGATTAAAAATTTTTAAATTGACCATATCATGTCTTTGTAAGATAAAAGGGAACTGGAACTCTCATAGAGTACAGATGGGAATGTCAATTGATATACTACTTAGAAAACAATTTGGTAAAATAGAAGTTGACTAAAATTTAAGTTTAACATACATCTATCATATGGCCCAACCATTCTATTCTTGGTGTTTACCTAAGAGAAATGAAAACATACGTTTATAGAGAGTCTTGTACATGAATGTTTTTAGTAATTTTAATTATAATTACTAAAATCTGAAAAATGCCCAAGTGATTCTCAATAAGTGAAATGATAACATGGGTCAATCTCAAAATTATCATGTTGGGAAAGAAACCAGATAAAATAAGAGTACTTATGTGTGGATCTGTTTACATAAAATTCTAGAAAATATGAACTAATACATAGTGAAAGAAAACATTTAACTGCTCTGCCTGGGAATAGAGAAACAGAGAGACAGGCTGGAGACAATACAAATAAGATTTACTGACAGACTTGTTATCCTGATTATGACTATAATTTCACTCTGTAAACAAATGCCAAAACTTACCCATTTGTACATTTTTAAAAATTTATTTGAGGGGCCAGAATTTGGGGTTGTGGACTAATCCTTTGCCTGCTGTGTCAGCATCCCAAATGGGCTCCAGTTAGTATCCAGCTGCTCCTCTTCCAATCCAGCTCTCTGCTGTGGCCTGAGAAAGCAGCAGAATATGGCCCAAGTGCTTGTGCCTGCACTCAGGTGGGAAACCCAAAAGAAGCTCCTGGATCCTGGCTTCTAATCTGCTCATCTGTTGTGGCCATTTGGGGAGTGAACTAGTGGATAGAAGACTGATCTCTCTGTCTCTCCCTCTCTGTCTGTAACTCTACCTCTCAAATAAATGAATAAACCTTTCTTTTTTTTAAGGGTCCAAGCACTTGGACCATCTTCTACTGCTTTCCCAAGCCAGAGCAGAGAGCTGGATCGGAAGAGGAGCAGTCAGGTCTGGAAACAGCACCCATATGCGATGCTGGCGCCACAGGTGCAGGATTAATCTACTGTGCCATGGCGCCAGCCACTAAATCTTTCTTTTAAAAAAATGAATTTATTTTAGAGTCAAGGAAGCAGGGAGAGACAGACAGACAGACAGACAGACAGAGTTCCTATCTAATTTTTCACCCCCTAAATGCTTCCCAAGAGGGCTGGGGCTGGTTTGGAGCTAACATTAAGAGCCTATAAAGTTTTAGGATTTCCCATGTGGTAGCAGGAAACTAATTACTTGTGCCATCACTGTTGACTTATAGGATCTGCACTGAAAGGAAGCTGGGGTCAGGAGCTGCAGCTGGAAATCAAACTTAGGTACCCCAGTATGAGACTTGGACATTTTAACTGCTAGACTAAATTCCCCACTCCTCAAAGTGTACCCTTTAAAAATAATATAATTTGTTTAAGGTTGTTTCTAAATATTGGCATTATAAAACACTCTGAAAAGTATAATTTGTACGTGTAACATCACATGTGAGTGAATATCTACATAGTAAATACTCAGAAGTGGGATTATTTGTAAAAGACTTGGTATGTTTCTAAGATTGCAAACTACTTATTGTCTTCTTCTATCAGCCAAGTATAAAATACTGCTTTCTAGTCTCCTATCAAATAGGATTCCTATCATAAAAGAAACACTATCAACCTGATAGATCTTTGCCAGTTAGGTAAACAATGATAACTTGGGTAGTTTTAATATGCATTTCCCTTATTTTGAGTAAAATTGATAGCTGTTTTAAATATTTAAAAGCTATTTGTGCAAGGAGTCATGTCTCAGTGCATTAGTTGTTCCTTCAATGGAAGCATCCCACAATCAATCTCAAGTCTTGTCTGCCCCACTTCTGATCCAGCTTCCTGCTAATGCACCTGGGAAGGCATTAGAAGATGATCCAAGTGCTTGTACCCTGCCAGCCAAATGGGTGACCAGAAGGGAGTTCCCAGCTCCTGGCTTTGGCTTGGTGTGGACATTGCTGTTGTAGCCATTTGGGGAGTGAACCAGTGGATAGTTCTCTCTCCCTCTGTTTCTGCCTGTCTCTGTTGCCCAGTCTTTGAAATAAATCTCTTAAGTTGGAAAGCCATTTATATTTCCAGTTCTGTAATCTGCCTCTTCCTATGTTCATTATGCTAACAAGTCTTTGGTTTGCGTGATCAGCAGCAAGGAGAAGAGTTGAGAAGACTTTTATCTGTTATGTGAATTGCAAATACAGTTTTCTGTTTTGTTATTTGTCTTTTTACATAGTTGATAATCTTTTCCACAAGGAAAAATGTTATGCTCCCCATTTGCTCATTTTCTGCTTGGTGTTGCATTTAAAAATAGTCCCCAGGTCGAGATTGTTATATGAAGTTTAAGACTATAAAGCTGTATAGTTCTGCATACATTCCTACAGAATTACTTCTTGTTGGTAACACTTTAAAAACGTGTCATAGGACCCGAAATCCTCTTAAGCTGGGTGGTAAAAATACTATCTTAGTGTTAAAGTGATCATATGGATAGAATTAAGGGTCTTAATAGATAGAATTAAAAAGGAGTGAATGATCCAACGTGTGAAGCAATCCACACAGCAGACTCATAGAATAACAATTGCTTTAAATAGCAATCTGGCCTCAGAATCAGCCCTTAAAGCATTCTGGTCTGGCTGAAAAGCCCAATAGAACATTTCAGGCATGGAAAGTCAAGACACTGTGGCAAAAAAATGTCCTACATGAAGGACCTCGGTGAGTGAGACCCCAGTGGAAAGAAGTGGTCATCAAAGAAGGAGGTACTTTTCTCTGAGGGGAGGAGAGAATTTCCACTTTGCTTATGGTTTTGTCTAAATAATGACAGATTTTGTAGATTCAAAAGGCTTCCATAGCCCAGGTAGCTCATGTCAAGAGCCTCTACTTTATGCTCTGCGTTTCTATGTGGGTGAAAACTGTTGAAATCCTTACTTAGTATATACTAAGTTGATCTTCTGTATATAAAGATAATTGAAAATGAATCTTGATGAAGAATCGGATGGGAGAGGGTGTGGGAGAGGGGATGGTTGTGGGTGGGAGGGGGGGTATGGGTAGAAAAAGCCACTATAATCCAAATAATTATAATCCAAATAATTATAATTTGGAAATTAATATTTATTAAATAAAAGTTAATAAATATTATTATAAATAATAATATAAATATAAATAAATATAATATAATATAAATATAAATAAAAGAGCCCCAGTGATCACTGACATCATATATAAAAATGTTAATTTTTAAATCAACAAGAGTCACTGTGCACTAACTTCCCTTGCAGGACTTCTGTCCTCAAAGAGTTGTATTATAATTATGTCTATGTGCTCCTAAAATATGTATCATTCTTGGTACTTCTTTAAAGTTAATTAAGTTTCAAAAAAACCAAAGTAAAACTAACTTCAGGGTGCGATAATGTTAAACAGCCTTTGTCTTGGCAGTTGAGGAACAGTTTTGTTTTCTTTTGTTTGTTTGTTTTTTTCATGTAAATTGTTGAACTCTTTACTTAGTATAGAATTGATATTCTGTGTGTAAAGTTAATCAAAAATGGATCTTAGTGGAGAATGGAAATGGGAATGGGGAGGGAGGAGGAGAAGAGATGGGGGGGGCGGGTATGGTGGGAAGAACCACTGTATTCCTAAAGCTGTACTTATGAAATGCATGAAGTTTATATTCTTAAATAAAAGGTTTCTTTGGGGGGAAAAGTAAATAAATAAAAAAGAAATTAAAAAAAGAAATCATCATCTAACATACCTTATCTGTTTGAATCAGCAACATTTTGTAACTAGGAGAAAACATCAAATGTTCCACAGGCTCTTCAATCTTAAGAAAATCCCCTATTTTGTAATTTAAACCTTTAATATTAAATGAATATACAAAACCAAAAATAAAAAACTTCTCCCATCGTTATTAGGGTATGGTAGTGGTTCATCTTAAACATTTAAAAATCTCATCCCCTTGATATTTACCCTACTGCAAGGTATGAATTGAAGTCTGTTGTTCACAGACAGTTAGATAGTTGTCACAACATCATTTGAATGATAATTCATCTTTTTAATCTACCACGTATGATGCCATATTTATTGTACATTACGTTCCTATTTGAGCCTTATTGCTTATTTTTTCATTTTTTTTCTTGAGATCTCTGTCAATTCATGCATTATTTCTCTAATTTTTAAATTATTATAGTTTCTGAATTGTTTTAGTGACTATTAAGATTAGTCCTCCCCTCACTGATTGTTTTTAAATTTCATTACTACTCTATATAAAAATACTCTTATGTTTTTATAGAGATTTTAGAATCAGCTTGTCTAGTTTTAGAAAATATTCTATTAGAACTTGTTTAGTTGGCCTGGTTATTGATTCACTCAGAGAGAACTGACATCTTTACAAATTGGGCCTTTGTAGTTCAGAATGGTACTGCATTTAACTTGTTCAAGTGTTCTAGTATTTCTGGATACATGTATCTAAAATTCTTGTTATGAAAATTGTGAACATTCCAAACTACTTAATAATTTTCTTTGCCCATCCATTTTTAATCTTCAAAATTACTATATTAGGTCTTTTTTATATATATAACATAAAGTTAGGACTTCCAATATGATAAAAATTGCAATTATTTTATTTTTATAAAAGAGTTTAAAAATCATTTATCAATATGATGGACATACAGTAGTCTTAGAGGGAGGGAGAGATAGAAAGAGAGAGATCTTCTACTTGCTTATTCAATCCTCAAATGGCCACAATGGCCAGGGCTAGGTCAGACCAAAACCAAGAGCTAGAAACTCTATCCAGGTTTACCACATGAGTGGCAGGGGGCCAAGCACTTGGGCCATCTTCTGCTGCGTTTGCAGGGAGCTCCATCAGAAGTGGAGTAGCAGAGACTGGAACCAGCACTCTTTTTTTGTTTGTTTGTTTGTTAGATTTGTTTATTTATTTTAAAGGCAGGGTTACAGAAGAGGAGGTGTCCACTGGTTCACTCCCCAGATGGCCTTGATGGAACTGAGCTGATCCAAAGCTGGGAACCAGGAGCTTCTTCCAGGTCTCCCACGTGGGTGCAGGGGCCCAAGAACTTGGACCATCTTCTACTGCTTTCCCAGGCCATAGCAGAGAGCTGGATCAGAAGTGGAGCAGCCGGGACTGGAATCAGTGCCCATATGGGATGCCAGTATTGCAGGAGTGGCTGCTTTACCCACTTTGGCACAGTGCCAGCCCCAGAACCAGCACTCTTATAGGATATTAGTGCCCCAACACCAACCCCCAGAGAAGGGTTCTTCTGGAATCGGCAGACTTGAGGTCCTCTCTGTTTCTGAGTTTTAACTATTTTAACTATTTCTGTTTTAACTATTGCTTGGCCAGCTCTCTCACAATTTTGGCAGCTTAGGAAGTTCATTGCTGCTTAACTTTACAAAAATACTGGTATGTATAGTTTAGCTTTTACTCGCCTAACTACTTTTGAATGGTTTCCAGGAGAAGAAAAAAAAAGGAAATTCCTGAATCGACACAGCCACCTTTAAGTTTATTCAATTGTGTGTGTGTGTGTGTGTGTGTGTGTGTGTGTGTTTATCTTCTGTGGCACAGCAATTTCTATATTGCTCTATGTGTCCCGGTAAAAGGAAGATTAATCCACTTAACATTTAAGGAGAGTGTTGACACATTTCACTTTCATTGCTTTTCAGTCTTCATGTTTTCCAGTGTCATTTTCTTAATTGCATTTTTCTTCCTGTACTGACATTGATGTTACATATTCTGTTTTTTATTATTAACGGACATTCTAAAATATAACATGCATATTTAACAAGGTCCAGGTCTACCAGTGCATGTCTTCTTTTTAACATGCACATAGTTTATGAATTAACTCCTTCAGCACACTTTCTGTATAATGTCAGTAACAAGTTTAATGTAGTTGTTTACTAAACTCACAATTTCAAGATAAACTGATTTTTTCTTCCTTTTGCAATATTTCTTCTTAACAATATTCACTTGGAATAATCTCTGGTTTTCTTTGCTTGAAAATGTCTTTATAGTAGCAGATATTTTGATTAGTAAATGATTCGGGGTTGATGCTTCTTTTCTCTGCTCTTCTAGATACCACTGCGTCATATTCTGAATTAATAATATTTTTGAAGACCTGCACTGCTTTGTACATAAGCTGTCCTTCATTTCAAGTTGCATTTAATGTCTTCCTATTATCTTTAGAGAATCTTATCCTATTATCTCTTTACAACTTGCTTAATATGTCTGTAATTGGATTTACTTTTATTTATCCTGATGGGATTTGGGATACTTTCTGAATCTGAGAATGCATGTCTCTCCTTAATGCTGGGGAATTCTCAGCCACTATCTCTCCAAATATTATTTCTTACCATCTTTGCATTTCTACCCTTCCAGAAGTCTGATTCGATTTATGCTACCTTTCCTGTTACAGTCTTCACGTGTCCTAATGTGTATTGAAGTAACACCTTACCAAGAGGGACTCCATTTTGAAGCACCTGAGACTCCATCTTGAGAAAGCATCCGCTCCGCTAACTGTGAGACTCTGGTCTGAAACTGATCTAAAGCACTCAGACAACAGCAGTCCCCTACATCACAGTTGGCAAAGCACAGAAAC
The DNA here is from genome assembly GCA_949820135.1 of Sylvilagus floridanus. Taxonomy (NCBI): domain Eukaryota; kingdom Metazoa; phylum Chordata; class Mammalia; order Lagomorpha; family Leporidae; genus Sylvilagus; species Sylvilagus floridanus. The sequence goes on along the minus strand of OX463236.1, from coordinate 25,689,578 downwards.
CCCTTACCATGATCACTCAACCTTAAAAACAAATAGGCTGCACCTGGATTAATGATACAATTGTAATTTGTCTGTGTCCTACATGTGATTTAGGCCAATACCTGGATTACTATCAAGATTATAATTGAAATTGTTAAGATTGTAACTGGTCTTGTTAAGGATATAATTGATGTTAGTTTCACATAGGCTTTGGGTTAGCTTGACCCCAGTGACCACATATTCCCCCCTGATCTGAGCAATCATGTATTCCTCTCCTGACTTTGTGGTTTTTACCTTTATAAACCCTGTTGCTTTGGGCTTCGGGGTAGATAGGTCTTTAGGGCATGAGCGTGTTCTGCACCGCCAGCAATAAAGGACCATCAAATTTATCAATGTGTGGTGCTCCTCTGCTTGCACTCGCTCAGGTACAACAGTTTTGTTCTATATTCCTTCTTTTTTGTCTTTTTTTAAAAAAATTCTAAATGATTGCTTTAGATCCATCAAATAGCTTCAGTGATTGTAGTCTTTCTTAAATGTTATTTCTGATTTTTTCAGATTTGTTCTATAATTTTATATTGTGTTACTTCCTTATTGATGTGGTTTTATATTTTTGAACTTCAGTTCATAAGATTTTTTAAGATTTATTTTATTTATTTGAAAAAGACAGTACACACAAACAGAGAGAGAGAGAGAGAGAGAGAGAGAGAGAGAATCTTCCATTCACTGATTCACTCTCCAACTGGCTTCAATAGACAGGGCTGGGCCAGGCCAAAGTCGAGTCAGGAGTTTCTTTTGAGTTTCCCACATGGGTTCAGGGGCCTAAGCACTTGGGCCATGCTCTGCTGCCTTCCCAAGGGGATTAGCAGGAACCTGTCTCAGAAGTGGAGCAGATGGGACTCGAACCCATGCCCGCATGGGATGCCAGCGTCACAGGCGGTGACCTTTCTCATTACATCATAACACTGGCCCCACTAAGTTATTTTATGATACATTTCTGATCCTTCTAATTTCTTTCTACTGGACCTTGCTCATAGTTTTTATATTTCATTTTTGCTTTAAAATGCTGAATTGCTAGATCATTTTAATCAACCTGCATCAAAAAAATTTGCTGGATTGTAGACAAAATTGCATTATTTAATTGAAAATTTGTTGTTAACCTATCTTAACCTATTTTTCATATTTTATACCTCTTTCTCTGTTATTCTCTCAGCAATTTCCTTAGATCTATTTTCCAATTTATTAACTTTTTTCAGCTGACTAAACTGCTCTCTAAACCACCCATTGCATTTATTTCAAATTAAATGATTATTATTTTTCATTTGTAGAATTTATTGGTTATATTTCAACCACTCCTGCTCCACTTTTATCCTTGTCGGGACTTTCACTCTGCATATTTTGCTAGTAGCATTTATAATACCTTTATTTCATTTTAAACAAAAATTGGTATGCATTTAATATACATATAAATCAAACACTATGATATTTTTGTGAAATGTGACTGTCTTTTTCAGTGAGGTGAATTCTATTTGGTAATTCTTCAAGAACTCATGGGAAGGAATATTGCAATAATAGCTAAAGAACTGCCTTTCCTACTGCAGATAGAAATGCTTCTATCACTTGAAGTTTTGACAGGTGTTATAGCATAAAGCTGAATTACTTTATAATAATGCCTCACTCTTTCATCAGGAAAGTAATAATATAAACCTCTTACCAGAATTCCATATCCATTTTCTACTTGTAAGGCAGTGGGAAATTTAATGTTTCGTTGACACAGCTGAATGCTGTGTAGTAGTGCCACAAAGGCTCTGATGTCATGTAGTGCATTAATGTAAACTGCTTCCAATTCTCATTCTCATTGCAAACCCTAATTATCTGTACAGAAACCAGGAACAAAGACATTGCTTCATGCATGGCATTGTAGGTTAATGCAAATATGGAAAATTCATCTTCACTCCATTGACAAATAGCTGCTTTTTTTTTCACCTGGTCCAACAAACTTTGATCCCGCTGAAAGCTATAATCTAAACAGTTTCTGCAGCTGGTCTGCTTTATTTTAGAGTTCTTGGGGCTTTGGAAGTGCTTGTTCATGGTCTGTTATGGCTCGTCCTTCACTGTGACTTTGTTGAGTGGCCTCTGTCAAATTTTTATTGCTGTCCCTGATAATTTAAGATAGTGTTATTACTTCTACTCCTGTATTGGTATCAGCTGTTTTAAAATCCGTGTCACCATTTTAAACTCCATTTCCAACAATTCCTGCAAATACATCATACTATCCTGTGGTACCCTCCTCAGGATTGGTTTTGTTAATTAATGACATTGATTGCCACAAGGCAGAAGCACACCTGCATCCTACAGTTCTAGGAAGTCAATGCTGTAGACTTGTGCTGTTCAGTGTAAGCATCAGCTACATGTGGCTATGTAAATTAAGATTTAAACATAAATAAATTTAAAATTCAGTTTCCCAGATTATCATCTACAGTGCATGAGAACAAGAGTCATGTGAGCAAGTGGCTACCACATGGGACAAAGCAGACATGGAAAATTTTTATCAGTACAAAGGATTTTGTTGGATAGCACTAATTTAGACAATGACAGTTTTGATTCAAGGAACCTCAAGTGTAACTTTCATGGTGAAAGCAAAATCTTTATGAACAACACTACATAAAGTGATATGTCAGGGCACCATGTACAGCCTTCCTTTTATATATACAAATGAGTTCATCAGTTTCATTAGTTGTATAAGTAGGAAACTCATACTGCAGCATAATGCTTGTATCTCTTACCCCATTTATAGCTATTGCAATAAAACCAGACTTCACAGTAAATTCTAATGAATCAAATATGATCACACAAAGTGCTAGAATTCTTCCTGCTTAATGCAGTGCTGGTCCATGAACAGTCTGAACAATGTCAGCTTTACAAAATAATACAAAATGAAGTCATATCTCAACCATCATATCTCTTATATTCAGTCAAAATAATACTTCTAGAAACTCAATGATATTGAAGGGATCTATTCATATGGAGTGAGCTCTACAGTTTCTCCTTTCATTACTCCACAGTGTCTGTTAATAGCTTAATAACTCTATTTCTAAAGATGTTTAAAATTAAAATTAGAAAATATTTCTAAAGCCACTGGATGACTGTATATCACAAGCTTTCATAAAGTAGAAAATGATACCCAAGTTATCTACTTGGTAACAGCAATTTTTTTTACTCATTTCTGTATGACTTGGACTATTTACTTTCATTTAGATATTGTAGCAGAAATTCAGTAACATAGTTCTTGCGTCACTTTTCACATAACAGTTTGACTTTCTTGGTGCTTCAGAATCCATCATGTTCAAAGTAGGAGAAAACATTTTTTGCATGCATATAACGCATCCTCCATCAATCATTCCTAATTGTATTTCCCCAACAATGCCCATTCCAAGAAAAATCCCTTAACAAGAGGGCTACACAGGAGTTGTATTGTTTCCTAAAACATCAGGTTCATTAACACAGCAAAAAGTTGCATAGAAAATCTGTTTTAGAACTAGTCGACTGGAAAGACATGTTTTAATTGGACCATTTATTATTCATTGTAACCATTTCTTTATTAGAGAAACCAACCTCTCTTCTAAGAGAGTATGTGAGAATTCCACTTGCTGTAGCAGCTGTCTGTTGTCAAGCCCCAAAGGCCTGAGCAGAGCATGAAAATTTTGTGTCACTGTGATCACTATGACCATCACTCAAGCATCATCTATCTGGACTACAACAAAGCCATCCATATATCTGGCCAGGTGTCCTGTGAATCTTCCTGGTTTGCTGCGATGGACTTCACAACCACATCTCTCGACCATGTGCCCCGTAGCTGTGGTGTGAGCACCTTCCTGAAGGCGTATGTGAGTCCCACTGAACGGACATAGTTGTTCCCCAGAACTGCCCCCAAAATCTACTAAAGTATTAACTTCAAAGTCTTTTAAACTGTTCTGATACTTACCTTTCTTATGGTAAAATTTCTCATTTTTCTTTAAGTTTGATAACTCTCGTGGTAGTCTGCCTCTGTTTTGTGCAGTTTCTATTGGTGAACATAACTTAAGTTGCTGTGTGTGTGTGTGTGTGTGTGTGTGTATGTGGAGAGAGAGAGACAGAGAGACAGAGAGACTGACTCATGGAATTGAGTCACGGAAATGGCCATACACAAGGATTTTCCTAAGTCTTACGCCAGTTTTTCTGCTGATTTTCTCTTATTTCTAATATTCCAGTGGAGTTACTCCTACTATTCCCTCAGTTGGTGAACAGAAAGCATTATTATCTACACATCTGATTTCAATCACATTCAAGGTTGTGTCATTCAGAAATTCAGTTTGGATTATAATCTTCAATCAGAGATGTGTGCTATTCTGAAAAAGGAAGAAGGAAAGGAATCGAAGTAGGAACCAAAGGGAAGGAAGGAAGGAGAGTTGTACAGGATTTGGCCAAATTTTCCCTTGCTACAGATACGGCTTCACATCATGATGTAGCCTTGCTATAGAGACCATGAAGTTCACCTAATTTCTTGTCCTCTAGAAATAAAAGATCCAATTAATACTAATTACTGGCTTATTTTGAATAATGGTTCTAATAGTTGCAAGACTTCTCCTGGATACTAGGGAGCAATACTAGGAACTATTTTTGTAGATTGTGGGGTTTAATACCAGCTCAGTTTAATCCAAGGCCTTCTCTCCTATGTGAGATTAAAACTCCAGCATTTTTCTTCCAACATCCCACAAGTCATGCTGATAACAGCATTTATTGCTGTGCTCTGACTGCCTTTTACCCCATGCACCTAGAATGTCATTGCCTCTTCTGAGTTTTTTCCGTATTTTTTTAGTTCTTAAAATTTTACAGACATTGCTTCTACAATAACTCATCACTTACTATAGGGTGAGGAATTTCTTTTTCTATATAACTCTTTCAGGACTGATTACAGATTTATTGACAGGTCACAGAGTTTTCAGAAATCAAAATGTCAATATATGGGGGAAAGGGCAAAATCAGGTAACAATAAAAATGACAAAACATTATTGGTATTTACAATTCAATTAAATCTTCCTTTTGTCTGTAATAGAACATTTTTCTCTGTTCAATTGATAACAAAAAAGCAAGCACCATATCAATCATATTAGAATTTGATGCCTCAAAGCTTATATTAGATATTATCTGGATTGCAATTATCTTCCAACAACACTCACCAAACATCCTGCTATTTTAAGTGCTTTTCCAGTTCTTTCAATATTTCTCAAGTTTTCCTTTATCATGTGATCTTTGTCAAATATGAAAATTTTCAGCTTTATATGATCACAATCACTTTTAAGAGATTTACTAGATTCTTAATATTATGTTTTTACTAACCCTGTGTTTAACATTGACCAACTATCTCATTCCAGAAATCCAATGATAGGTAACCAGAGCTCAGCAAAACTTCTCCCTCAATAAGTGCACATGCTCTCATGCACAGACAGTGATGTCCACACATTCACAAGTAGTACAAAACACCCCCACCCCGCCGCCAAAAAAAAAAAAAAAAGGCTACCAAGTTCAGCCCTGGGTTTCCTATCTGTTCTAGTCAAAGCATGTCATTAAATATTCACTTCATTTACTTCCTGTACCTGTTTCCCTATAGTGAAACCAGTCATATACTGAAAAATAAGTGGAATCCGTAAGAAGTCCGTTTTTTTTTTTTTAAAAAAAATCACATGTAGAGTTATAGAAGGCAATTTAATACGTTTTCTGACACAAGATGGGAGAAACCTCCATACCAGAATGGAGAGTAATGTTTTTAGTTGAAGGACCCTTACGAGGAGAGGCACCGGGCCCTGCGACAGCCCTGGGCCCCACGCCCCCTCGTCCGGCGGCCCACGGGCAGTGGCAGCGTCGTCCCAGCCCACACTGACCCCGTGTGTGGTGGGGCCACTCTGCAGTGGTGGGGCCGCCTCACCCCCAGGTCGTCGTCGGGGCTCCACAGCCGCGGGTTGCCGCGGCAACGCTCCGGCTCCGCATGATCGTGGAGTCTGTGCGGGCCCAGCAGCCCCCAGACCAGACTCCTCGCCCTCGGCCGGCAGCCGAGGGATCTCCCCGCCCCCGAGTTGTCCTCAGGACGCCCCGGCCGCGGGTGATCGTTGGGTCTCCTCAGGGCGCCCAACAAGGCCACAGGCGCTGGTGCGAAGGGACCGCGCCCGGAGCGGAGCCGCCCCGCCCCTTCGGGAAGCCTCTGAGCACGCCCGGAGTGGAGCCGCCCCTCCCTTCTCTGGATGAACTCTAGGTGAACCCGGAGCAGAACTGCCCCTCCCTTCAGAGTTTCTGGGTGCGCTCTTATGACGTCACTGCGACCGGCCAATCCTGTGCCACCTCAGCACTCTGCCTCAGCACTCTCCCTCAGCATTCTCCGTCAGCACCCCCCCCACATGCTAATGGATCCTCTGAGCTGACCAATCCTGTAACACCACAGCATTCCCCGCCTAAGAATATGCTAATCTGTTGCCTATATAAGCTGTGTGAAACTGCTGCTCAGGGCTCTTCACCGCCTGAGGTGGGGGCCCGTTTGCGCAAAAGTTCAATAAATACCTCGTGTTTTTTGCATCAACTCGTCTGGAGTCTGGATCTTTGGGCGTCCTCCCGAGCAAGTGGACATCTCTGTAGCTGAGAGGTCCAACATAGTAACTTGATAAATAGTTCCTTAGAGACCAGGCACTGGAAATCACTGACCTGCTGAAATTAAAGCTTTTATCTTTAATCATTGTTAGCAGGCTTTTGCTTCCATGTTTTCTTACCCCTCACACCCATCTATTTCACTGTTGTTTGAGATTGGGGTGTTTTCAAGATTTACATAAAATATTATGTAGGTTCCCTTTTCTCAGACTGCATCGTTTTGGTCAGCCACTACCAGGGCTTTTTCAGCCCTCAGTCACTTGTTAATACCTTGCTCAGGCAACTATACATGGTAAGGATTTGAGCAATGTTAAGGGTTCTCAACACTCAGAGCCTTCCCTCAACAAGATGATGCAAGAGGCTTGGAGGATAAGCTTTTTTACAAAACATGTATTTTATTAATTTGAAAAAGTTATAGAGAGAGATGGAGAGATACAGGAGAGAGAGAGAGAGAGAGAGAGATCTTCCATCTGCTAGTTCACTCCCCAAATGGCAGCAACAGCCAGGGTTGGACCAGATCAAAACCAAGAACCAGGAACTTCCTCTGGGGCTGCTATGTGGGTGGCAGGAGCCCAAGCATTCAGGCTGTCTTCCTAAATGCAGTATCAAGGAGAAGGATTGGAAGTGGAGCAGCTGGGCCTTCAAACAGCGCCCTTCCGGAATGCAGGTGTTGCAGGTGGTGGCTTTACCCACTATGCCACAGTGCCAGCCCCAATCATAGGCTTTTAAACAGTGAGTTTGCAGTGGTAAAGAAAGGGGGATGGATGAAATAGAAGGGTGCCATGGAAGCATGGCAAAGGTATCAGTTTAACTTAAATCATAAATTTTACCTTCTCTAATTTTAAATGGCACCTTCAAAATTACACCATCTTAATCTTTACTTAGAACTCAAAGGTTTTTCTATTCCTGTCTTCTGAGCTCTTGCTTAATTAATTATCTACTCTTTTTTGAAATTTTCAGGTGCTTTTTCTCCAATGACTCCTGTTTTCTCTAAAATTTTTAACAGTGGTCTAAATTTCTCCCTCTAGTCCCCTAACTCTGCAACACTTACCAGCAACTTGGAAGCTGACCTCCACTACCTCCACTCTGCCCTGCTATACTCTATTCATTGTGAAAAATCAGCAATGACATCCCAAATTAATTTCCAGTAGCCTTGTCCCAGTATTCCCTCTTGACTTCAGACAGGTTTGATGATATTGACACTATTCTCTCAGCTTCTAGTTCACAACTCTCACTATTCCACTGTGTCACCTGGGCTTTGGAGCTTGGATTGAGACTATTTTTGCCCTTTATCTGATATTATATTGAATTCCTAGTGTTTTTCTTATTGATTTTAATGAGATCCCTCTATTAAAAATAGCTCTTGGAGTTTTACATGAGTTGCAAATACTTTTCCTATCTTATTTGTCCTAATTTTTAATAATAAAAATTAACCAGCAATATTAATATTAAATACAATTTAGCTTTGTAGCATCAACTATTGATTTCTGGATTTTGGTTTCCAAGTTTACAAAATGCTTATGTTGTAACTGCTACTAATACTTTCATGATGACACTTTTTTTGCCTTTAAACATTACTCAATCAGATATTAACTTTCTTATACCAGGTAATTAGCTAATTTTACCAATACTAAAGAACTCTGGGAATGCAATCTTTGGGTGAGTGTTATGATGCAGAGGTTAAGCCACCACCTGTGAATCTAGATATCATGTCAGAGTGCCAGTTCAAGTCCTGACTGCTCCAATTCTTTTTCTTTCTTTCTTTTTCTTTTCTTTTCTTTTTTTTTCTGCTCCAATTCTAATCCAGCTCCCTGTTCATGTGACTAGGAGGGCAGCAGAAGATTATTTAGGTACTCAGACCCCTGCCACACATGTGGGAGACCTGGATAGAGTTCCTGGATCCTGGTTTCAGCCAGAACCAGCCCCAGGTGAACCAGTGGAGAGATCTCTTTCTGTCTGTCTCTCATCTACCTTTCAAACAAATCTTAAACAAAAAAAAGAATGTCATCTTCAAAATGTTCTGGATTCCCATATGTGTTTTGTCAGTTTCTGAACTTTAAACTCTTTTCCTTTGATCTATTTATCTGGTATTATGTCAGTACTGAAATGTGTTAATTACTACATCTTTGTAATACATTCAATAACTGGCAGGGCTAACTTCTTTTCATTTTTCTTTCTTCAGATGTTATTTGGCTATTCACAAACATCTATTTTTCATACAAATGTTAGAATTCAACTATTCTAGTTTGAAAAATGTCTTGTTATTTGAATTGGTATCATAATAATTTATGATAATTTGGGGAAATAAGGCACTTTTTAATACTGTTTTAATTTATTGCAAACATTGTCTGCCTTTTCACTTATTCATATCCCTTTCAGAAACCTTAAACCTAAATCTCCAAAATGAAAAGGATGAGTTTTTGCCACCACTGCCTACCCTGTCTACACAATTTTTCAGCCGTGGAAAATAAAACAATAAAAAGCATTCTGGAATCTCTGAACCTAAGACTGATTGTGTATGTTGTAAAACCAAAATCCCAGTTCTGGGTTTTCTGGGACATTGAAAAAGTGTGTATGTTAGAAAAAATAAATAAAACTTGTACTCTTCTTTTATTGTACTCAGCTGATAATGACACTAACAACATAAACTTTCTACTTGTGACTTTTGACTATCTTCATTTTACAGTTTTAGCTCATGTAGGCAAGTTAACAGGATAACTCAGTGCAAAAATATATTTTATGTTGTTTATTTAATGTCATTCAGGATTGTTTCCTTAATAGTTATTGTGATTTTAAAATAATGGAAGATAGGGAAAGCATGTTTGTTCTTCCTTAGGTCCCCTCCATGTCTAAGTTGTTCCAATAGCCATTTGTGCTTTACGTCCTCTTTCTTCCATAATCCCTTGGTCCTGTCTTCCTTTCTTCCCTTTTCTCATGTATAATTTCTAGAGTTACGTGTATCCAAAGAATAAGAAAAGCAAGCAAGACACAATTTGGATGATAATCCGACTCCATGATATGGTTTCCAAGACCTTAAATGTCATGGTTATTGTCTGTCTCCATTGAATCATCATGAATCACCCGCTCTCCCTCTCCATACTCCAAGCACATTGTCCTTCCCTTAGTTGTTAAACTCATCTATGTTTTCTCTGCCTCCAAGTCTTTGCAAGGCTATAATGCCCTGTTCTCCTCCCACGTCTTCAACTTGCTAACACTTACTCAACATTTAATTTACAGCTTAAAGCTGTCCCCAGAGGACACCATCCTAGACTCCTGAGATGAAGTTATGTAGCTTTGTACATTGCACTTTCCAATCTGAGGTTTTTATGCTTTGCTAAATTTAGAGTAACCTTTATTCTTGAGTTGGGTTAACTTTGCTAGTAATGTGATTCTTTTAGAACCTTTACTGAATACTACAAATATTCAAGGTCTGTCAGCTCTATATCAATGAAATTTGAATATCTCTCAGCTCTCTCATTTTTCTTTGTTTAGGCTAATTGACTTTTTTTTTTTTTTTTTGCTGACAGATTCACATACATTCTTAATGCTGATTTCTGCAGGTCTTTGTTGATGGGCTACTCTCTGTGTTGTAGTTTAGCTCCCTAATTCTAGGCATCTCAGCCTCCCAAAAGTCCAATCTGTCTTCAACTCGGGAAGATGAGCATGTTCTGCGTGGTTGCTCTGCTGCACCATGGTCCAGAGAGTATTTCTAGACACAGACCTGGTGTAATCATGCTGCTCACACAGTTTGCTGCCCTTCTTGCAGAGGTCACATTCTTGTGCTGTTGCCTAATAGTCACAAATAATCATTTTATGTATTTTGACTAGTATATATTTATGGCAAGAGGCAAGTCTGGTTCCAGTTACTCTATCATAATTGAAAGCAGAAGTCTCTATAATTGTATTTTAATCTTAATTTTCAGAGAATTATTTGGAAAGGAAAAGAATGAATGTGGAAAACAAATAAAAGGCTATTGTAGCAGACAGAGAGAAATGACAGTTTCTTGGACTGTGAGACGTTAATAGAGTTGGCTAGAATTAGAAGATGTGATTTAAAGTAGATTAATTGGAGTTACAAGGAAGCAGCCTCAAAGAAGATGTTCAGGCTTTTAGAGTGAGAAACTTGGTAGACAGTAGATGCATATACTTAAAATTAGTAATAAAGATGGTGCACACAGTATAAGGAATAAGATCTGTGATGCATATGACACTAGAAATAAAATAGCTGGGAATATAATTAAAGTAGGCCTTTATAATCAGAAACAATTTCAGTATACAGATGTGTTTATGATTTTCCAAGGCAGTGCATCAGAAGCAGCACTTGTATAGACCATTGTGTAGATGTTCCTTGGAAGCAGCAGCAAGCCAGCAGCTACATTTCCAACCCTCTTTGCATTGAGGAGGAAGACTAGATTCCACCAAAGAAATATAAGCAAAACTGTCCATGGCTTCTTGAAATGATTATGAGATTGCCATGTCTTCCAAATGTTTTTTTTTTCTTGCCAACAGAATGGGAAAGTCTGTTATCTGCAAGAAGATGATTCACGAGACAGAAGCAGTTCATATCTCTGGATGAACATGCTGAACTACAGACTAGGAATGCCCACACTGGGCAACAATATTCAAGAGATACTTTGATTTCATTAAGTCATCAAAATTAGGGTTTTATGTGCCACAGCAGCTTTCGTTTGTTGTTGTTGTTGTTTTTAAACATTTTATTTATTTATTTGAGAGGTAGAGTTACAGACAGTGAGAGGGAGAGACAGAGAGAAAGGTCTTCCTTCCGTTGGTTCATTCCCCAAATGGCCACAACAGCCGGAGCTGCGCCAATCTGAAGCCAGAAGCCAGGTGCTTCCTCCTGGTCTCCCATGTGGGTCCCAGGGCCCAAGCACTCTGGCCATCTTCTACTACTTCCCCAGGCTATAACAGAGAGCTGGATTGAAAGAGGAGCAGCTGGGACTAGAACTGGTGCCCATATGGGATGCCAGCGCTGGAGGTGGAAGATTAACCTACTGCACTATGGCGGTGACCCCCACAACAGCTTTCATTAACTTATTCTGCCAGGAAGGTATAAGAGTACTTTAAAATAGACTATAGAGAGATGAGAAATGTACCAAGAGCTTCCAGACTTATAATCAGATGGTAGAGGAGAAATAAATAAAAGATGAGAGCAAAAGCAACAGAATGCAATATTACTGCAGTATTGGGGGAAAATCCCTTCAAAGAAAGAAGAAATATTTAACTGGGTCAAAAGTAGATAGAGATCAAGAAAGACTAATATGGTATTCATTATAGTTAGCATAAGGGAAGATCCTGTTACTTTTAACAAAATCCAACTACTAGGGAAATGGATAAGATACGAACGTATGAGAAAATGTCAGGGAGGAAAATATAAAATAAAAGACAGAGGATTCAAGAAAGATTCATTTTAAACTGGAAGAAAATATTACCCCAGACTTTAAACATTGTAATGCTCAAGGTAAAGTATGATAATGAGGGGAAGACGGAAGAAACAGAAGGACTAGGTGGTAATGAATGGGGTGTTGGATCTAGAACAAGGAATGTAATCTTAAGGAATGTGGAGGTATTAGTCTCTGATGGAAACAGAGCAGTGCATTTCCTTCATTAAAATAAGAAAGGTAGACAACTGAAGATGTGCAAATTGGAATTACATTTGGTGATACAGTGGAGTGAAGTTGATGCAAGTTCAGAAAGTAGCTTCAATTTCCTATTTGGAAGTTTCCTTCTGAAAGCTAAGAATATGAAGGTGGTATTTAAGGAGTGTGGAAAATAATAGAATGGTCATATGTAGTAGAGACAATTGATTTGAAAAATAATAACATAGTGCTGCATTACCTGAGATGTATTTGAATTTGATGATAATAGCTTTATAGTGAAAACCCATTTAACATGCTTTGGACATCTCCTGTAGTATTCTGTTACACAAAGTCATAAATAAGGCAGATAATTGGGTTCATCATGATTTGTAATTTTGCCAAACAAGGATAAAGGGATTGTAGAGTTGGCAATGGAAAACTTAAGATGATAGATGGTAACGACTAAGAGAATAGGAAAGAAAGAGATGATAACTGACATCTGACAGATGGGAATAAAGCATGAGGATAAATGGACCAGAATCATAATACTTGTGATGTGAATTCTAATAGAATTAATTAAATAAAGAAGTTGAGAATGTCACTTGCAGTTAATGAGTGGGTTATTTAAATTAGTTCTTTTTGAGATGAAGCAGCTTTAGATGAAGCAAAATTCCGTGATCTGCACAGAATGTAGAATGGAACTGAAACTCAGCAGAGATCATGTAGGAATGTTTCCTACACTCATGGGCTCAGATGAACACGAAGACGATGTTAAAGAAATGCAAAATAATAAGAGGCCCTATGAGATAATCTGCGCTATAGTTTTTTTTTTTTGATGGTTAAAAAATTTGGGTTTTATTGTTTTTGCTAAACAATACTAAAATTTTTTTTTTTACTTTGAAGGCAGGGCTTGAATTATTTAATTTTGATCCATTTATTTAATTTTTTTAAAAAAAGGAAGGGGAAAGAGATCACGGCCAAAATAATAGTAGTTACCCCCACCCCATCCCCAAAGCTCTAGCCAGTCCCATGAGCATCACCCCACCTGACGCTCAGAGAGTGGCACGCCCGGGCCCTGACACTGCCCCTGAAGGCACAGGGCCAACGGTGCCAGTTTTGACTCTCAGCAGGTTAGTCAAACCAGACAAACTAGTTGGCTAAAGTCCAAAAATTCTTTCCAGGTTTTCTGCCCATTGGCTGAGCACATACAAACTGCCATCAGCTTGTAAGACTGGGGAGGAGGGGGCTTAAGAGCAGGAGAGTGGCAGAGGAGAGGAAGACTAGGCATCCCCAGCCTTTTCCTGGGCTAGCGGCTCTGGATCCAGACTCAAAGAGAGGTCGCGGTGGATGGACACCAAGTTTCTTGTAAAACAAAACCATCCCTCGAGGAGGAGCAGCTAAGATGTGCCATGCAAAAGAGTTCTTCCCGCAGAGGCACAGGAGTAAGGGCAGCACGCGCTCCCAGTGGAGGGCGTGGCAAGGAGGCTCTTCTATTACCGTGAAGTAAGACAAGAGGCAGAGAGAATCCTGAGGTCTGGGCCAGATGTGAGACTGCTACACACACAGGTCAAACTAAGAAGCCGTCAGGAACCCTCACAGTCAAATCCCAGCTGCACACACTGGCTCTACAAATGCACTATAGTTTTAATCGCTGTCAGTATAAATGCATGGTATAAATGCATGTATAAATGCAGTATAAATGCATGGTACTTATTTGTGTCTGAGAGTGTACAAATCAGGTCTATTTTGTTTACTGTTACGATCTAGCACAGATCGTAAATACATGAATTAATGAGGATGGTATGGTAGCCACCCTCCAGGATGACGCTTTATGAGTTTTTCTCCTGCTATTCACATTCTTGGATAGTCCTGTCTCACACTGTACCATGGTTGGCCGGTGTGAAGTAGTGAAAGTGAAGGTGCAGCACTTCTGAGGGCAGTTTATGAACGCTTGCCCTGGGAGAAGCCACAGCATATGGTAAGGAACTAAGATTCTACCAGCAGCCATGTGAATAAGCATAGAAAGTCATCATCAGCCCTAAGTCATCAGAAACTGGAGCCTTGGCCCACAGCTTGTCTGCAGTCTCATGAAGGGCCCTGAGATGGTACCAATCAGCAAAACCATGGCTGGATTCCTGATCCACAGAAGATATAATGTTAGTTGCTTTAAGTTGATAAATTTGTGGGTGAGTTTTTATGCAGGAATGGATAGCTGATCAGTTGCTTGGGTTGAATTCTTCAGAACTTATTCCCTTTGCTATTTCTCCCTTTCAGGTCTAGAATCACAAATAATTGACTCAGTCCCTACTCTATGTTATAATAATTTAAAGAGTCTGGGATTTCTGCATTATTAATAAAAACATCACATATGGATTTGTATTCAAAGGTATAAAATACCACTGAATTATAGCACAATGGCTTGCTTTCTCATTTTGTGAGTTATTGTGTAAGTTGATATCAGCAAGTGTAAAGAATTTCAAAATTACAATAATTGCTCAACTTACATTGAATTATTGTCATATTTGGCACTGTCTTCAATTTTTCTCAAAAGCAAATGCAGTTAGAATAATAAGTTATAATTTATACTGGTCAAAAATGCACTTGCAGCATTGGATTGTTCCACTGATGTTTAGGTTTCTCATTCTATTCCTAATTCTATGTAATTATAGCCCCAATAATAATAAAACCAAAAATAGATTGAGAACTTAATTTTGGTGATAAATAATATTGGAGGCAACACAATTTCTGCTTAAGACAAGTGTTTATTCATCTCATTGCTTAAAAACAAAGAATTACATAATGAAAACCTATTACAAGAAGAAATATTTAAAAGTTCATTATATTTTCAGAAAAGGCAATTAAATGAATTGAAGGAATACTGCCTGCTATTTCTCAAATGAGAATGTCTATTTTCAACAGATATTTCAAGAATTTTAGAATAAAAGTATTGATTATTAAAGTATGACATAATTAGTTGGATTGAGAATTTCCTAAATAAATTCTAAGAAAATAATAGCTACTTTACAAAATATATACTAACCTCTTAAGGTTTCCCAATTATCCGTGCAAAATGTAACAATCAAAATGTTAGATAATATCACTAGAATTCCCTCTGCATATACAAACAATGGCATAATGTTTCCCTTTTACATTACTTCAGTATAATACATATTGAAAATATGAAACTCATTATTTATGAGATTAATTGAATCCTGCAGGAATATTACATATTTTTCCAAATTTCTACTGTTTGAAAATCATGATAATCACATGCATTTTGTGTAACATCCTCTGACTTACATATTTAATTATTGAAAATTTCTACTTTTATGTAGTAATACCTGTATTACAGTAATGTGATCCACTTTCCATTTGTTTTATGTAATAACCAGATGACATTCAATTCTTCGGTTAAATTTGACTCAAATGACAGACTTTGAAGCACAATTAGCATTGTGAAATTTGCTCTAAAATCATTTCAACACATATTCAAAACTGTTCTCATTCACACACAATAAAGGCTTGCCTCATTCTGCTTTGCAACTCGCCTATCCTGAAAGACGAGTTGAAAAAATCAACACATCAGGATAAAAGAGAGTTCACAATTCTTAATAAAAACTTTTTGACGTCCTGTCACATGTTTTAACTAATATTCAACTGGAGAATATCAGCAAATATTCATTAAATTAGAACCTTAAGGGCGAGAACAAACATCTCTCATGCTTTGTGGTATCTACTTCCTTCTTCCACTCATGTGGTATCTAATATAATTCCCAAAATTGGTTATACATACTTGTCTTTGACTTGACAATGGCCATGAGAACATTTCTTTCTCTGATAGCTTTTTATTTGGTTTGGATCTTCTTTTGTGTTAACGAGATTAGAGATATACTATGATCATACTTATGTTTCCAAAGTTAAAAATTTCTTTAGATATGTATGCTCTGCCATGAAGTGTCATGGAAACAGACATAGGATAATTCAACCATTACATTAAGAACACTAGTGTAGGAGCCAACACTGTGGCATAGTGGGTGAAGCTTTCATCTGAGACACTGGCATCCCATGAGGGCACCGGCTCGAGTCTCAGCTGCTCCACTTCCAACCTAGATCCCTGCTAATGGCCTGGGAAAAGCAGTGGAAGATGGCCCAAGTCCTTGGGCTCCTGTACCCTCATGGCAACATGGAAGCAGCTCTGATTCCTGGCTTCAGCCTGGCCCACCTCCAGCCATTGATTCCATCTAGGGAATGAGTCTCTCTCTCTCTCTCTCTCTCTCTCTCTCTGACTTTCAAAACAAATAATTTTAAAAAAGAATATTAGTATAAATGCAGAAGAAGGGATTCTAATGAATTTGGCCTTTGTGGAACATAAAATATCAGTTAGCTAGATGATACCAGTTGGCTATTCATTCAAGAGAGGTGTCAATCTCTAGACATGCTTAACAGAGGACTATATCCTAGGCTCACACATCTAGGAACCAGGAAGCTCAGCTCCATAAGCAGCCCAACACGTGTTCCTGCAGGAAAGCTATGAAGAGTAGCACAGTGCCTTGCTTCTTTCCATTCTCCACGCTTCCAATCATACATGCATCCTTGTGCACTTTAATTGTCTGAAAATTATTAAGGAAAATATGTTTACTGATTTAAAACAAAGGGAAATTTGAATTTTTCATGATCATAGAAAGGGTACACATGTCCCCTCTCAGGAAGACAGACAGAAATTCCATTTTCCACTTTCAGCCATCTAGTGAGCGGAGGGTTTCCCCAATTCCCACCACTCTTCCTGTTCCTACTTCTTTTTTTTTTAAACTTTTATTTAAAGAAGATAAATTTTCAAAGTACAGCTTATGGATTACAATGGCTTCCTCCCCTCCCACCCGCAACCCTCCCCTTTCCCGCTCCTTCTCCCCTTCCATTCACATCAAGATTCATTTTCAATTCTCTTTATATACAGAAGATCAGTTTAGTATATGTTACGTAAAGATTTCAACAGTTTGCCCCCACATAGCAACACAAAGTGAAAAATACTGTTGGGGTACTAGTTATAGCATTAAATCACAATGTACAGCAATTAAGGACAGAGATCCTACATAATATTTTTTTAAAAAAATTGATTAATTTTCTATGCAATTTCCAATTTAACACCAAGGTTTTTTTTTTTCATTTTCAATTATCTTTATATACAGAAGATCAATTCAGTATATACCAAGTAAAGATTTCATCAGTTTGCACACACACAGAAACACAAAGTGTAAAACTACTTCTAACTGGTGTCTTTCTAGGGAAAGGAGTCTTCTCAGCCTGTAAGCCCATGGTGGAAGATATCAGGTCACAAGGAGTCCCAAGTTTACAAGGATAATTTCCATTTCTACAAGTTTGTGCATCCATTTGTTAGTCCTCCACACAGTAAAGGCCTTCTTAGTCTTCCCTTCATAATAAAATCCTATAAAATGAACACACCTTTCAGCTCATAATCTCATTTCTAACACTTCATCTTAAAGAGAACAAAATGAAAGGATATCATTTTAGACTTGTAGCCCTCCAGTGCAACGTTACTCATAATAGTAAAAATTGGAAGCAATTAAGTAAAATTCACCATAGGAAAGTGTGTAATAAAATTATAATTTAGACTCTCAATAGGATATCATGCAACATTATATTATAGTTATGAAGAATGGATTGTAAACTACAAAAATATGGGCTTTTATGTTAATTAAAAAGAAGTAGATTAAACAAATTTCGGTGAATTTAAAAAGTAAGACATAGAATATAAATTGCATTTGCACCATGATGACAAATCAGCAAAAGCATATAATGCTTGAAAAAGGGTGAAAAAGGGTGATAAGAGACTAAAAAAATAATAAAATAGAGAGTTTTTGTTTGTTGGTTTTTTAAATATCCTTTTTTATTTATTTGAAAGGCAGATATACAGAGATATTTTTATTTATTTGAAAGGACAGAGAGAGGGAGAGAGGCATCTTCCATCTGCTGGTTCACTCCCCAAAGGGCCACAACGGCCAGGCTTGGGCCAGGCTGAATCCAGGAGCCAGGAGCCTCCTCTGGGTCTCCCATGTTGGTATAGGGTCTCAAGCACTTGGGCCATCTTCTATTGCTTTTCCAAGCCCTTTAGCTGAGAGCTGGAGGCAAGAGGAGCAGTAGGGATGCTAGCATTGCAGGTGGCAGCTTGACCTTCTATGCCATAGTGCTGGCCCCTTGTTGGTGTTGATTATTTTACTATTGCTTTTACAAAAGGGTGATAGGCTTATGGGACTTTTTATGTAAAATATTATTTTCATAATGAAAGAGGGAGACAATGAAAGTAGAGTATTTCCTCCAGAGGAAAACAGAAATTAGACGTAATTTATTCCAAGGATGTTTAAATCAGACTGTGCTAAAGCAGAACAATTAAGCTGCACTGAAAAGTGGGTGCTGGCTGGTCTGTCAGGCTTCTTCACTATAGTGTGATTCCTTTACACATCAAGCTCATATTAAAACTGGGGACTATCCATATCCCAGCAAACTCAGCTCCCTAAGCAGCCCAACATGTGTTCCTGCAGGAAAGCTATGAAGAGTAGCACAGTGCCTTGCTTCTTTCCATTCTCCATGCTTCCAATCATACATGCATCCTTGTGCACTTTAATTGTCTGAAAATTATTAAGGAAAATATGTTTACTGATTTAAAACAAAGGGAAATTTGAATTTTTCATAATTATAGAAAGGCTACGCATTTCAGAACTTCAGATTCAAGGCCGGCACCAAAGTCTCTCAAAAATTCCAAACCCGAATCTTGGGAGGGAAGGAGAGGGCTGCTGAAAGGTTGAGTGAGGGGTAGTGGGTTATAGCTTCACAGGAGTAATATGTTCTGGGGCTCTACTGCCCAATAGGGTGATTACTGATAAAACTGACGTACTGTATATTTTGCTGGGAAAATAAAAACAAGATAGAAGATAGGATTTTGGATGTTTTCACTATAAAGAAGTGTTAAATGCTTGGAGATATGAATGTGTTTGCCATGATTAGACATTGCACGTGTGATGTACCAAAACATCACATAGTATCCCACAAATGTATACATTTTTTATGTCTGCTTTAAATAAAAAAAAACTTTTAAAGAAAAAATATACATATATTTCAAAATATTTTCCACTAAAATTAGCTTACCTTTTTCAATAGAAAAGATGATGTGCAGATGTTAAAATAGTTGCTAGCTTGTGGGGGCCAGCGCTGTGGCTTAGCAGGTAAAGCTTCCCCCTGCAGTGCTGGTATCCCATATGGGCGCCAGTTCAAATCTCAGCTGTTCCACTTCCAGTCCAGCTCTCTGCTGTGACCTAGGAAAGCAGTGAAAGACGGCCTAAGTCCTTGGGCCCCTGCACTCTCATGGGAGACCTGGAAGAAGCTCCTGGCTTTGGATAGGTACAACTCTGGCCAGCCATCTGGGGAATGGACCAGCAGATGGAAGACCTCTCTCTCTCTATGCCTCTGCCTATGCCTCTCTGTAGCTCAGTCTTTCAACACAAATAAAATCTTAAAAAAAAATAGTTGCTAGCTTGAAAAGAAGAATTCCAAATCTGACAAGTAAGTTAAAACCAAGGCTGTGAGTAGATGTTATAATCCACAAAACTCTGCATGTTCCATGTGCTAAAAAAAATGTTTAAACACATGCAGGCAAATACAAGTGTTTCCGTGGAGATATGCAATCTAAAGATAGAAGGAAACACATGAAAAATATAAAAATCTTATTATTAAATTGCTTTATCATCTGTAGGTGATTTTATTCTTTATAGTTTTATGTTTTCTAATTTTTCTTTTTTAAATATTCATTTATTTGAAGGGGAGAGAGAGCAAGAGTGTGTGTGTGTGCGTGTGAGAGAGAGAGAAAGAGAGAGAATCTTCCATCTACTGTTTCATTCCCCAAATGTCTGTAATGGCCAGAGCTGGCTGAAGTCAGGAAACCAGAACTTCATCCAGGTCTCCCCCATGGGAGTATTTGAGATGTCTTCCACTGCCTTCCCAGGCATGTTAGCAGGGAGCTGGATCAGAAGTAAAACAGCTAGGACTCACATCTGCATTCCAATATAGGATGCCCTTATTGTAGGCAGAAGTTTAGCTCACTGCACTGAAATGTAAGTGCTCCTGTTTTCAAATTTTTCTATGCATGTATTAATTTATAAATAGAAAAATGCTATTCTTAAAGTTAGATCATAATAATATAATTTAAAATACAATGAAATAGAATTCTGATTCTTTGAGATTCAACAAGACAATATATTCTAACTCACTTAGTTTTACCATGGGGAAAAGGAGGAACATCTTGTGCCACATAACCCATTTGAACACAGCTCCTATACTTTCTATCACAATGATAATCCTGGGAAAATTATTTTATATACTGTACAATGTGTTCTGATATTCTCTCCTGCTCCCAAAACAATATTTATCTTATGCTGACTTCTATTTAGTGTATTAGTTCATTACTGGTGGAAACTTTTTCTTCCTTGCATAAGGAAAGGAACTAACACTTACTGAGAGATGCTGAGAGATGCTGTATTAGGCACAGTGAGATCATCTTTTAATGCAATCTAATCCACTCTTCAGTCATAGACAAAATTAAACAATTAGACCACTTTGATTTCCATGGCACTTTAAAATTTACAGAAAACATTCACACATATTATTTCATTTAATACTCATGAAGATCCTGTAAGACAAATACACAACTCTCATTTATCAAGGAGGCAACTGAGATTTAGATAAATTGCCCAACCTCACACGACAAGCAAACAGAGGCAGAGTCCAGATGATTTTCTGCGTCTCAAAGCCCACATAGAGCTTTTGCTATAACATCTTGGCTACTGCACTTGAGGAAAACCCTTCACTAATTGATACCACTCTGCCAAAGTTCGTTCTTCCCACCTGCTCTGAGCAAGATTGGCTGAATTCCAGGCAAAGCCAGCACTTGCTGCCACTATGTTGTTTATTCAGTGGCTGCCTACCAAATCTAGTCATCACCATTCCAAAGAGTGAAGTTTCACTTGGCTAAGTAAGCACCCTGATACAATGTACCTATAGCAGTACAGCACAATTTTACTTGGTTTTGCTGTGATTTAATTAGCTTCCAAAAATCTCAGCTCTAACATATTTAATATTTGCAAAAAAAAGTTATATTATTAAATGTTTATAATAGAGTTGTGAAAATTCTCTTCTAGTAAATCACAACTTGTAAGTTTGCAAGACCAAAATTAGGGATGAAAATGAACTCCAGGCACTGGGCACAGAGCCAGTGGATTGCCTTTTGGATAATCTTGTCATTGAGGAAGATCTCACAGTCACAATCTATCAGAAACAAGGATAAGAGAATTGAAAAACGTAGGAGACCCTGATGTCTGAAGATTAAAGAGCAACAAGTCTATTTCCCACTATATAGAAAAAATAAACTCATTTTTAAATTTACATTAGAATAACATAAAAGAAAAAAATGACAAAAATAAAAATGATTATTGCTAGGAATAGACGCAATCCCAAAGTGAGTTTCTTAAATAAAGTCTGAGAGCATTAAACAGGGAAGTGGTATTACAGAACTGTAAATCTTTGATTATGATGCCATTTAATGTTGCCTCCTGAGAATTTATGATATATGTGAGTTCAAGAGCTGAGAGTTAGTTTTAAAAAGGTTTCAGAGGATTAAATATAAATAAGAGTAAGAAAAGAAAATTGAAATTCTTCAAAACGCAGTTACTATTATCTTTGATGGTTTTATATAAATATTTTTCCTACAAAATTCTAATTTAATTCTTTTATTATGTGTCTTGTAGAAAACATATGAAATATATCTAACAGTATATTCATTTGAAGAGAAGTACATTCTTAGCTCTGAATAATAGGTATTTCTGCATAAGCTTGTGTGGAAAGACAAAGAAAAAAGACTTGATATAGGTAATCAAAAGGCAAAAGTGAAAGAAATACAAACTATGGTCAGCTGTTTGCTCAGGACAATTTTATATGTAGCTTGCAGAGTAGAAATATTTCTTGGAAAATAAATAATATTTAGTTCTGCGTATAATAGGATACTGATAGAATTTTCCTTGTTTGCTCAGCATTTTAACTAAGGCCCAATCAAAAAGCCAGTGATTCATACTAAAGATAGTCACCTTAAACAAAAATTCAATTGAGACCCTTAATGTCTAAGAGACTGTAGAGCCTGCTCTTAGAAAATGCTCTGAGGTTGGCGCTGCGACTCGTTAGGCTAATCCTCTGCCTGCGGCACTGACACCTCAGGTTCTAGTCCCGGTTGCTCCTCTTCCAGTCCAGCTCTCTACTGTGGCCCGGGAAGGTAGTGGAGGATGGCCCAAGTGCTTGGGCCCTGCACCCGCATGGGAGACCAGGAGGAGGCACCTGGCTCCTGGTTTCGGATCGGCGCAGTGCACCAGCTGTGGCGACCATTTGGTGGGTGAACCAACAGAAAGGAAGAAAAGAGAAAGAAAAGGAAAGAAAATGCTCTGAGACATCCAAGTAAGGAAGAGTGGGCAGTGCTCAGTTCTCTAGGGAATTAGTGCAGTGTTTGTGTTGAAAATGTTTTCTTGCATTCATCATATCTTTATTTGGGAATTGGAGGGAAGCTGGAGTCAAGAGCTAAAGTAGGGAATGGAACCCATGCACTCTAACATGCGTCATAGGCATCTTAAATGCTATATACTGAATATAATTTCTTGACATTGATCAAAGCAATATTATAATGTAGCTCTTTAGGGGATTAAGGAAAGTTTGTTTATGGTACACAGAATAAAGATAAAATATAGCTAAGTTCTCCATTTGAAGAAGTCAATAGATGTTAAAAGATCAAAATTAGTAGTGTTAGCATGTTATTTCGAAGTACAGAATTCTCTACCAAAAAGGATAGCTATGAGTTGGCTTAGGAAAGCAGGAATGGTGGAAGGTACCGATGGCAAAAATCAGCTATGTTTTTTCTGTGGAGCTAACTGGACACGTACACATTAATGGAAAGCAAACTTAAAGATAAAAAGATGTGCACTGTTTGTGTTAAAAGGTAAGTGGCATTTTGTTCCTAGCTCAGATATCTGCTTGAACTGTAGAACTGCTGGTGTACATTCACTTGCCCATGTTGTGGAAGATAAGCACAAGATTAAAAGAAGACTAAGTAGGCCAGCAGTCAGCAGACTTGGACATGGAAAGCACACAAAGATTTACCAAGGATGTTAGTTTTCTATTGCTATCATATCAAATTATCATGGAATTAGTGGCTTGAAGCAACACAATTTTGTTATGTTATATTTATGTAAGTTATAGGTCTGAGAAGGTTTTCTTTTTCTTTTCTTTCTTTTTTTTTTTTTTTTTTTTTTTTTTTGGACAGGCATTGTGGACAGTGAGAGAGAGAGACAGAGAGAAAGGTCTTCCTTTTGCCATTGGTTTACCCTCCAATGGCTGCCGCGGCCAGCACACTGTGCTGATCCGAAGGCAGGAGTCAGATGCTTTTCCTGGTCTCCCATGCGGGTGCAGGGCCCAAGCACTTGGGCCATCCTCCACTGCACTCCCAGGCCGTAGCAGAGAGCTGGCCTGGAAGAGGGGCAACCGGGACAGAATCTGGCGCCCCAACCGGGACTAGAACCCCATGTGCCGGCGCTGCAAGGCAGAGAATTAGCCTACTGAGTCACGGTGCCGGCCCTGACAAGGTTTTCATGGAGTCAGTTAAGATGGCAAGATGGTTGCTTTCCCACCTGGGGGCTCTTAGAAAGAATGCATTCCTTCTCTTTTCCTGATTCCAAGGCCACCCACATTCCTTGGCTAGTGATATTTCCTTCCATCTTCACAACCAACAATGAATGGTTCTCAAATGGCATCAAACTGACTGACTTACTTACTACCTCTCTCCATCACTTAGGGACCTTTGTGATAACCCTGACTTAGTCCAATAATCCAAGACCAATCATCTACCTCATTAGAGGTCAACTGATTAATTCCATCTGCAACCTTGATCTTTGCCATGCAGTGTAACATATAACATACAACAGGCTCCAGAGATGGAAATGTAGAAAGCTTCCAGGAACCATTACTCTGCCCAACATGCCTTGAGTTTCAATAGACAACTGAAAGAGGTAACTGGGCTTCAGATATCTTGCCATTACTTCAGCTGAGAGTGATCATCACTGGTAAGCTGCAGAGTAACCTGTATAAAACATAAAGGTCTCTGAGATGGACCCAGTGTTTTAGATTTTAAGGAAGAAAGACACAACTTTGGATCATGCACATTAGAAAATTTTGTAGTGCAGAAAGTATAAGAAATTCACATATTAACCCAATACTCAAGGGTTGGGTTTCAAATACTTCCAAAAGGCACAGCAAGGCAATCAATGATAATCAGAGAAGTAGCAAGAATCAATAAGAAGAAATTGTGTCATCATAAAGACAAGTGATCAGATGTTTTCCATTTTACTGTCTCTGATTTATCCTAACCAAAAGGAATACTCCATGGCCAAGGTATTAAAGTTTGTCTATCCCTGGGAGAGAGTGGGAAGTGTCTGGGGGTGGGGGGTAGATTTTTTAATCAATAGGGCATTGAACTTATAGAACATATTTACTTACTCTGAACAAGATGCAATAAGATATGAGAAAAGGAGTTTACAACATAATAAGTGTTGAGGTATTAGTGAGAAAAAAATTAGCAGCCTCATATTATATCTCTGTGAGTCTCTGTTCTCCAATAACCTGTCAGCAGTGCATAAAAATCTGAAAGCCAATTCAATGTGTAAGCTAACCTAGATGATATAAGCTCTGAGGTGCAACTATGAGGAACACAATGTCCCTCAACAGAACTGAAGGAACATGTTCTTTCACTGGGCTCTTCCCAGCAATAACTCTTTTTAAAGCTGTATTCTGACTGAAGAATGAAGAAAATGTGGCTCAGGTTAAAAGTGGGAAAATTGTGGTTTTCATCTTCTCAGTAGTGAAAGGATACATGATGCTATTTAAATAAAGGCAGACAAGAGTTCATGCCTTCAAGATCTTAAAACATGTAAATGTCACCAAAGTTTTTATTTACAAAGGTAAAAAATGTAGTGAATAATCATAAAGTGATTTGCCTTTTTAACAGATTCTATTTGCTTAACTTTTATTTTCAGTCCCTTCATGCTTATTCACCACCGTATTTAACCTCTTATCAAAGTCTTCAGTGATGGAGCAACACCTCCAAGATTGATGGAGATGTGGGTTAACATTTCATGAGCTATTTGAGGTTTTGCATAATTTCCCCCAAAACAATTTAGAATGATTTTTAACACTCAGAACCTAAGAAAGATAGCAAAACAATTATCACACGTTTTGTAATCATGAAACACTGAACTCAATCGATTTTGAGTTTTTCCCATCTCATTTTATTCTATACTCTCATTTTCTCTCTAACTCTCTGTTGTGTGTAGTATATATTTGTACTGTTAAGCATACCCTATTTTCCTCTACTTCTATCCACAATGGAAATTCAGTGAGTTGGAAGAGAAGTGATATATGCTATATCTGGAGAGAAAATTAAGTTGACATTACAAGGCCAACCACAGCTCTCTTTTCCTGAAATTGAGAAAACAAGTTTCCCAAAGATCAAAGCACCATGGATTTTTTTAAGATTTATTTATTTATTTGAATGTCAGAGTCACACAGAGAGAGAAGGAGAGGCAGAGAGATAGAGAGGTCTCTCATCTGCTGGTTCACTCCTCAACTGGCCTCAATGGCTGGAGCTGCACTGATCAGAAGCCAGGAGCCAGGAGCTTCTTTAACATCTCCCATGCAGGTGTAGGAACCCAAGGAGTTGGGCCATCTTCTGCTGCTTTCCCAGACCATAGCAGAGAGCTGGATTGGAAGTGGAGCATCCGGGTCTTGAACTGGCACCCACATGGAGTGCTGGTACTGCAGGCAGCAGCTTAACCCACTAGGTCACAGTGCTGGCCACCTCAATTTTTCCCCATTATGCATCATATTTTCTCTTAGTTGGTGATTTTTTAAAAGATTTATTTTATTTGAAAGACAGAGTTACAGGGAGAGGTAGACAGAGAGGTCTTCCATCCACTGGTTCACTCCCCAGATGGCTGCAACAACAGGAGCTGTGCTGATCCAAAACTAGGAACCTGGAGCTTCCTCCAGGTCTCCCACGTGGGTGTAGGAGCCCAAGGACTTGGGCTGTCTTCCACTGCCCTCCCAGGTCATAACAGAGAGCTGGATTGGAAGAAGAGCAGCCAGAACTAGAACCAGCGCCCATATGGGATGCTGGCACTGCAGGCAGCAGCCTATGCACTAAGCCACAGCACCGACTCCAGCACCATGGATATCTGATGAACTCCACCTAAGGCAGCTAAGGTAGCAAGTCATTGGGACCCACAACAGGCTCAAGAAAGCAAAAAATAAATTCAATTTTCCTTGTTACTGCAATGTAACCTTGCCCACCTTGACTAATATATTTGCTTTGTATTACCTTTGCCTTCACTTACTTTTCTGTTATTTTAATTTATCTTCATCCTTAGACACCCTTTCATGTCATTAAAGTGGTCAGTTGATCTTCAAATTTACATTTTCTAATGATACATACATAAAGATATACGGGCACACATGCTACAAAGCTAGCAGTAAACTTACCTGCAGGTGCTCACTAGGTGATATGTAATTACTGAGTACTGCTGCTTGAAAAAGATGCCTTCTTGTGACTGACTAAATTCAAGATGTGTCTGTGAACACAGCATACAGAGTGGAACCAGGAACACTCAAAGTTTGATTCCAAGCCACCAACATAATTTCTTTTGGCTCTGAATAATGCTAAACTCTTTGATCCTTGGGGTATATCTGAAAAATAGGGAAATGACATATCATGCTTGTAGGATTCGGGAATGATTAAAGATAAGATGCAAAAATGTGTGGCCTAGAGTTGGTAGTCAAAAAAGAAAACATTACTATTACTCTGTGCTGTCTTCCTGATAAGATTTTTTAAATTTACTAGATGCTAGGACCTTCAGGGAAGACAACGAGAGACCTAACATTGCATCTTTGTTCTCCAATCTTGAGGACCTCAGTAAGGAAACCTAAGGTATGCAAGCTGTAAAAGATCAGAGGTTCATGTTAGACACTCAGGAAGATGCCCACTCAACTTTTCTCTACATTCTTAGACGCTTTTAAAATTTATTTATTTGAAAGGCAGAGATACATAGAGAGAGAGAGAGAGAGAGAGAGAGAGAGAGAGAGAATCTTCCATCCACTAGTTCATTCCCCAAATTGCCACAAGACTGGGGCTAGGCCAGATCAAAGTCAGGAACTTGGAACTCCATCCAGGCCTTTCACATGGTGGCAGGGCCCCAAGCACTTGGACCATCTTCTGATGCTTTCCCAGGAACATTAGCAGGGAGCTTAACAACATGGAGAGTAGCTGAGTCTCAAACTTTTGTTCTCAAACTTTTTGTTTGTTCTTAAGGTTTATTTATTTATTTGAAAAGCAGAGTTACACACAGAGGGGAGAGGCAGAGAGAAAGAGAGAGAGAGAAAGAGAGAGGTTTTCCATCTGCTGGTTCCCTTCCCACATAGCCATAGCAGCTGGAGCTGCACCAGTCTGAAGCCAGGAGCCAGGAGCTTCTACCGGGTCTCCCACATGGGTGCAGGGCCCAAATCAGGCCACCTTCTGCTGCTTTTCCAGACCATATTAGAGAGCTGGATTGGAAGTAGAGCAACTGGGACTCGAACCAGTCCCCATATGGTATGCCAGCATTGCAGGTGGTGGCTTTACCTGGTATGCCACGGCAGCAGCCCCCCAAAGCAGGCTTTTTAAAAAAATGTTTTATTAATATAAGAAGAACATAATTTCATGTATTTCAAAGGAACAATTCTAAGAAGATAACAGTATTTCCCTTCCTTCTTCCTTCCCTCCCTTGATCCCCTTCCTTCCTTCTTTTCTTTTGTTCTTTTAATATTTGCAAAAACATAATTTCAATACACTCTATAATCACAGGATTATGCACCATTAAACATAAATTCAACACGTAAAAAGTAGAAAACCACAGTTCTAAAAGAGTATAAACAAGAGGTAAAAACAATAATCAAATCCTAAGATGTCCATTTCATTCCTATACATTTTTTTGCATGCTATATTACTTGCCACAAATCAGAGAATACATACAACATTTGTCATTTGGGTACTGGCTTCTTTCACTAAGTGCAATGGTCTCCTGTTGCATCCATTTTGTTGCAAAAGGTAGAATTTAATTTTTTTTTATATCTGAGTCATATTCCTTAGGGTATATAAAGCACTTTTTCTTTATACAGTCATCAGTTGATGGACATCTGGGTTGATTACGTATCTTAGCTACTATGAATTGAGCTGTAACAAACAAGGGGGTGCAAATAACTCTTTCATGTGATTTCAGTTCCTTTGAGTAAATTCCCAAGAGTGGTATGACTTGGTCACATGGTAGGTACATTTTCATATTTCTATCTTCTATAATGGTTGTGTGAGTTTACATTCCCACAACAGTGTATTAGGTACCTTTTTTCCCATAGCCTTGCCAGCATCTATTATTTTTTGGTGTTTGGATAGCCACATCCTTGCTAGTATTTATTATTTTTTGATGTTTGGATCATAGCCATTCAAACTGTGGTGAGGTGAAACCTCATTTTGGTTTTATTTGCGTTTCCCTGATAGCTAGTCATTTTGAGCATTTTTTCATGTATCTTTTGGCTATTTGAATTTCACCCTTTGAAAAATGCATGTTTAAGTCCTTTTCCCATTTCTTTTTTTTTAAGATTTATTTGAAAAACAGAGTTACAGTGAGGCAGAGGCAGAGAGGGAGAGGTCTTCCATCCACTGGTTCACTCCCCAACTGACCACAATGGCCATGGCTAAGCCAAGATTAAGCCAGAAGCCAGGAACCAGGAGCCTCCTCTAGGTCTCCCATATGTGTATAAGGGCCCAAGTACCTGGGCCATGCTCTGCTGCCCTCCCAGGCACATCAGCAGAGAGCTGGATAGGAAGTGGAGCAACCAGAACTCGGTCTGGAGCGCCTATGTGATACCAGCGTTGCAGGCAGCAGCCTTTGCCCATTTCTTAACTGGACTGTTTGTTTTGTTGTAGTTGAGTTTCTTAGGTTCTTTATAGATCTTGGGTATTAATCCTTTATCCATTACATAGTTTGAAAATATTTCCTCCCATACTGTCAGTTGCCTCCTCACTTTGTTGAGTGTCTTCTTTGCAGTGCAGAAGTTTCTTAGGTTTATGTAACCCAAATTGTCTATTTTTGCTTTGATTGCTTGTGCTTTTGGGTTCTTTTTCAAGAAATCTTGGCCAGTTGCCAGTATCTTGCAGAGTTTCCCCAGTGTTTTCCTCTAATAACTTGATGGCATCAGGTCATAGTTTTAGGCCCTTAATCCATTGTGAGTTGGTTTTTGTGTAAGATAGGGGTCTTGTTTCATACTTCTGCCTGTATACATCCAATTTTCCCATCATCATTTGTTGAAGAGACTATCTTTTCTCTAGGGCTTGATTTTAGCTCGTTTGTCAAAGATTAGTTGTAATAGATTCATGTATTGCTTTCTGGAATTTCTATTCTGTTCCATTGGTCTACATGTCTATTTTCCTGACAGTACCAGGATATTTTGATTATAACTGTCCTTGTAATTTGTCTTGAAGTCTGGTATTGTGATACCTCCAGCTTTGTTTTTGTTGTTTAAGATTGCTTTTGCTATTCAGCATCTCTTGTGTTTCCATATGAATTTTAGCATTATTTGTCCTAGATCTGAGAAGAATGTCCTTGGTGTTTTGATTGGGATTGCATTGAATTTGTAAACTGCTTTGGGTAGTATGGACATTTTGATAATACTAATTTTTCCAATCCATGAACATGGACTATTTTTCCATTTTTGTTTCTTCTTCTATTTCTTTCTTTAATATTTTATAATTTTCATTGTAGAGGCTTTTCACATCCTTGGCTAAATTTATACCCATGTACTTAAATTTCTTGTTGCTACTGTGAATAGTACTGATCGTACAAGTTCTTTCTCAGCCATGGCATTGTTTTTGCACTCTTATTTTTATCTTTTGTTCTCTGTGCCTCATGGCCCTGTAAATTTCTCATAACTGATATGATTATTTGATTTCTCTTTTATTGATTCCTATGTATTTTTCTTAACATAATTCTCATTTTATCTTCATTCTTGTTAGCTTTTAAGACTTTCCTTTTGGATCTCTATAAATAACAACCTATTTATATAGTGTATTTATGTCTATCTCATTTTTAAAATTAATTTATTCTTTGTTTTTATTCACTGTAGATTTAGCAAACTTAAAAGTGTCTCTCTCTGTCTTTTTCAAATGAATACAAAAATAAGTAAACCTTAATATATATACAAAAATGTGCTTATATAATGAGAATTTCAAAACCAATATAATAGGTAACAAATCATATAGTTAAGAGACTTGCTATAGATTGAATGGGTGCCCTTCCACCACCAAATTTAACTGTTGAAACCTAATACCCAGTTAGGGTGTTTGGAGTTGGGACCTTGGAAATGATTAAGTCCCGAGGGTGGGGGTAGTGCTCTTTTAAAGGAGATCCCAAAGAGCTGCCTTGTGTTTCCACCATGTGAGGTTATAGCAAAGAAGTGGGCCAACTGTGAATCAAGAATTGGGTTCTTGCCATTCTCTGCCATTGCCTTGGCTTTAGACGTTGGAGTCACCAGAACTCTAAGAAACATATTTCAGTTGGTTATAAGCCACTCACTCTATAGTTTTTTGTCATAGCAGCCTGAGAGGATGAAGACAAGACTTAAGATCTGTGCTACGATGACATGTTTTTGTTTAAAGTGATAAAAACTAAAACTTAAGTAGTATCCATCCACAAATAATCTTCAAAGTTTGCAATCCTTTTTAAAATTTTATTTCAGATAAACAAATTTCTTGTGTTTCATATATAAAGAGAGGAACATAGTAAGACTCCCATGCTACCCCACCTCCAGCCCACAGTCCCACCCTTCCTCCTCCTTTCTCTCTTACTCCCGCTCTTGATTTTTCCTATGATCTGCTTTCAGTTTCATTTCCTTTTCTCTAAACTGTTTTAAGTTGAAAAATCACAAAACACAAAAGATGATTATTCTGATACACAGGAATAATCATCCTGAATCTTGTACTACACCAAATATCCCTTTTTGTGCTATTTAGCACAATTTTCTCACTGAATTGTACACTTTGAATATAAGTTATTATAAGACACCAAAGGCTCATTATGCAACATGGCGTGGTTTTCTTCTTGAAAATCATAATGCCTCCTTGAGAAGGATTCAGAGTGCCACAAATCTCAGCACTGGAAATATCCGTGAAGACAACTCTACCTGTTTTGTGCTTGATAACTGGAAAAAAAGCAATAAGAGATAACCAAGCTGAACTCCTAAAGATAGTTAAGGACAAAAATGCAAAACTGAGGCAGGTAGAATGTTTTGACTAGACTGTAGAAAGTAAAATTACTTTGTACTCTTTTCTAAAATTTCACTACATTACAAGAATACTAAATGGGTGCTATTGTGTCAATCACATGTAAGATGCAAAACACAGGATACATCTATCCTCACAATCTAAAAAATGCACTTTTGTAAAAACGAGACCTGCTTCTGACAAACTCCTTACAATTACAAAAACTTTACTTCTAAAAAATAAGTATTATTTTCTCAGACTATAAACATATAATTGATTCAACTTAGTGGCTTCTGCTCAAATACATATTTCATTGATGATGGATAAAAATGAACAATAATTTACATGAGCCAAACTTATTTTGTCTAGTATAATATATATACTTCCCTTTTAATTCCACATTTTATTTATTGATTATACCATATTCCGTAGTCTCACTGCACTTTCATTGAATTTAAGAGTCAGATTCTACCAAATAAACACTCCTCCCCCCCACTTATATCTACCTGTATTCATATTAGGAACACTTTGGAAATAATTCCTGGAGTAAGGAGATTTGTGGGGAACTATGGACACCTCACAATCACAAATGACCCACCTGGGATAAGCTTTGGGGTACAAGATACCAACACTAGGGATGCCAGCATCCCACATAAGAGTGTCTCCATGAGAGTGCCAGCTCCCCCATTTGTGAACCAGCTTCCGGCTAAGTAGGCCTGGGAGGCAGCAGGTGATGGCTCAAGGACTTGGGTCCCTGCCACCCAGGTGAGAGACCCAGATTGAGCTTCCAGCTCCTGATGTCGCAGGCATTTGGGGACTGAACAAGCTCTCTCCCTGCTTTTCAAATAAATGAAAATAAAATAAATAAAGTTTAACAATGACTCACCCTGACATCTGACAATTCCCAGACACACCGAAGATGAATTGTCCAGGCTAAAGCAAATAAAAATATAGGGTACCCAGTTAAATTTGAATTTCAGGAAAATATTAATTTTTAAAAATATAAATATGTCTCAAATACTGCATAGGGATGCACTAAAATTTTTCTTTTTTTTTTTCTTTTTATTTGACAGGTAGAGTTATAGACAGTGAGAAAGAGAGACAGAGAGAAAGGTCTTCCTTCCGTTGGTTCACTCCCCCAATGGCCGCCACGGCTGGCTCTGCACTGATCCAAAGCCAGGAGCTGGGTGCTTCCTCCTGGTCTCCCATGCGGGTACAGGGACCCAAGCATTTGGACCATCCTCCACTGCCTTCCCAGGCCACAGCAAAGAGCTGGCCTGGAAGAGGAGCAGCCGGGACTGTACCCAGCGCCCCAACCAGGACTAGAACCGGGTGTGCCAGTGCCATAGGTGGAGGATTAGCCAAGTGAGCCACGGCGCCAGCCTAAAATTATTTTTCGTTTAAAATTCATTATACTAAAATTTATTCATTAAAATTTAGGACATAATTATGCAATGAAATTATTTTTGTACTAACATATTATTTATTGTTTATCTGAAATTCAACCTTAACTGGACATCCTCTATTTTATCTGGAAGTCCTTTGTAAAGTTATTTGCTAGTAGCAATGTCTTTCTCTCCGATTGGATTGTGAGTCCTATGGTAGTGCATTATACCTAAATAGTATAGACACACAGCAGAAATATCTGCAATGAACAAACGAATGTAAGAATAATTTTTAAAGAACCCCCAATCTGTTTTACGAAAGCTCTTGAGCTCTGAAATTTTTGTCCAGTCCTTACTTAAGTAAACCTAATCCGCCACCATAAGTTTTCCTGACCCTATAGGTCCAACTTATATATAATCACTTCTCTATTTGAAATTCACATGTTAAATGTGTTGTTAAACTTACTGAAAGTGAAAACACTACCAGAGCCTACACTTGAGTTCAAATTTACAAAATGCAAAATAAATTAATCTAATTCATCAAGGTAAGTGAGAGCTTTAGTTAGATATACTGTTTCTCTCTCTTTACATATACTACACACACACACACACAGACTCAACTCTGAGTGTAAGCATGCAGTTTTGCCAAGTTTACAGCTTCAACTCCAAATAGCTAATGCATATTGACCATATAATATGTCTCAGAAATGACCATGGCCCCAGTAAAATTGTGCATTGGGAGATTCAGTATGTTTTCAATGCTCCCACTTTCCTGCAGCTTCCCTGTTCCCACAACTAGCCGTGACCTATTTTCCAAGCACTTCAGCTTCCCACTCCATCACCACTCCCCAGGACTGTCAGAAACTCATTGGCTGGTCCTCCATGTCAGTCCTCCATTGCTGTTACTCAGTCTCATAGAACAGGCTGCCATCCAGCTCCCTGCACAAACCTCAACAGCTCTGTGATTTACTTCCTCAAGGTGGCTTTTGTGTTTTTCCAGGCAAATAGTGATAATCTTAGATATGAGAACTGAATCATCAGAGACCCAAAATTTGCCCGTTTTGTGATCTAACTGAAAAGAGTGACAAGTGATGTGACTCTTTGATCAGGTAAGAAATGAGTTGGGAGTGATGACTCTTGTTAATGTTGGATTATCCTCACAGACTAGTGGAGTAGGCTGGATCACTGGGACCCCCTGAAGCCCCATACACTCCCCTGAAGAAAGTTATCTTCTAAACACCTGAGGTCCTTTAACTCCCTGCTGTGGCTCCCTCAAGCTGCTTCTCTGGAAATCAACGTTCACCATAGTCTGAACCATACCAATATGTTTAAATTTAATTCATAGTTTTCTTTTTATAAAATATGACATCTGCTTCTTCCATTCTTGTCCCCACCTCCTTTGACATCTTTTTCTTTTTTTCCTGTTAGTCCTCCTGGCTTAGCTATACATCTCTAGGAACCCCCCCCCCCCCCCGCCTATCCCAGTCCATACTAAATAAACACTTTCTCTGACCTCTCAATGCACTGCTAGTTTTTATAGACACTTCTCGTTATGCTAGCAAAAATGGTCCATTCCCATTATAACTCTTGCAAAAGCTGTAGTATTCCTATTTTTGTTCACAGGAATGGTAAGGACAGAGTCATCTTTTTGGATATGTATCCCTGAATAAACACTCTTACATTGTTTCAAAATCTGTTATCATATGACTGGAATCAATCCCAAAGCAATAGCGAACTGTATGTACCTTTACCCAAGCGTTTAGATGCTGTGGATATTATTGAGAACTGGTGGTAACTCCCAAAACACATGAGAACCAAATTTTGTAAGTAACGAGTTTGCTTTAAATTTAATAAAGCTAAAATGTCATTTCTGAAACAAGAACAAGTCACAGGAGCACATACTGTACATTACCTACATCAAACTCAGTTTACTAAGAGTGCAAGGGAGGCTCCAGAACTTGGTTTGCTGTGCCTCAGGTGGAACTCCTAAAAGACTCCAAACTGGGTCTCCTATAAGGAGAAAAAAATGTACTAATATATACTGGGTATCATATAAATGAGAATCTCCTAGATTTTCAAGGCTGGGTGTAGTCAGGGTATGGTGGAGGGCACCACCAGTTAATTGCTCTGTCATTTCGTTTAGTTTTCCAGTTAATTCCACAAACATTTAGGGAGCACCTACTGATTCATTCATTGATTCATTCATTTTTGTCACTGTGCATGTAGGAGCTGGGGTTTATAATACTAAAAAGCAAAGTTCCTGCAGTCAGGGCGTCCACAGTCTAGTTACCAACACCACGAAGAAGCCAGCACATACAGGGTAACCTCTGGGGCTCTGAAGCAGCATTCTGTGTCTGAATACCCGTGCACGCAGTGATTAAAAGAATCTCTGCGCGGGACCCCGTGAGGGGCACTGGGGCAGTTCTGACCCGCAGGGTCGGCACAGTGCTGGAAGTTCCCCCAGCAGCTGTGCACAACGGGACGCTTCGATTGGGGTCTAGCAGAGGGTCAGTGTCAGGCTGTTCACAATCAGAGCCAGGAGATTATTTGGTGTCAACTGCCCTAGAGGCAATGGCGTCTGGGATAACTTCGGTTATTTGGAAAATGGAAAGAAAAAGGGGGAGGGGTACCCCGTGTGCCCAGGCGTCCCCACCACTCTGTGATTGGACCCACTTAGCATCCTCACAGAGGACAACAATAAAATGGAAAACACTCCCAGGGGCGAAGCCCTAAGGTCAGCCTCTGGCTGTGCGGGACAATGGGGGTCTGGCCTCCTCTTCTCTTCCCAAGGGATGAAGACGCCCTAAGCAACAGACGTTTTCTCAGAGAAGATTCTCAACCACAGCAGGTCCCACTAACTCCAGGGCGGCGAAGCCACAGGCGCTGGGCAGGGGGAGGGGCGTGCGAGTGTGAATTGCTACCCTGGGATCCAGACCCCGCGGCACGGCCGCCCCCGCGCGCGCCCCGCGCCGCCGGCCCGCGTCCCCGCCCCCGCCCGAGCGCGGCGCGCACCGCCCGGCCAGGGGCGCGCACCCGGCACTCCCGCGCCGCCGCGCTCCGAGCGCTCAGACCGCGGCCGCCGCCGCCGGCGCAGGAGACCCAGTCCCGCGCGCCCGCCGACGGGCGCCTCGGCCACGGCCCCCGCTTTCGCGCTCCCCCAGAGCCCTCCGTTCCGTCCATCCATATTTCTATTCCTCTCTCTCTCCTCACACACACACGCGCGCACACGCGCACACGCACTCAGATCCGTGTGTATGTACACTGGAGCATAAAAAGAGAGCGTTTCCGTCGCGCCCCCTCCCTGTCCACCCGGAGAAGCAGCCGAGGGGCCGCGGCGCGGGGCCCCGGACCGTCTGGCCATGAGCAACCTCAAGCTCTTCCTCGCGTGCCTTCAGCTGCTGTGTGTTTGCCGCCTCGGTGAGTGACAGACCTCAGGGGGCTTGCATCCCCGGGATCGGCGGGGCGCGGGTGGGGAGCCGGAGTAGCGTTCGGTCTGCCGCCATCTAGCCTGGACGAAGACCGGCCGTCGCTGGGGTCCCGTGCTGGCGGCGGCGGCGGGACGGTGTCAGGTGCGCCGGGCTGCGCGCCCCCTCCCCTGCTCGCCCCCGCCACGCTCCGGCTGCCCGCGGGGCACGAGCTGAGGACCTGCGAGCGGAGAGGTTGCGTGGTCACAGCCCCAGCCCGAGCTGCGCCTGTCTGACCTCTTTTGCAAAGTGTGGAGAGAGCCTTTTAGATAAGGAGTCGCAAGACGGATAAACGGCCAGGGATACAACCGTGGTGCGGGGCCACGTACCGCTGTGCATTTTCATGTTACGGGTATTTAATGGGCACCAGGGAGAAATGCACGTGTCGGATTTGAATTACACACAGAGGCACGCCTGAAGAGCAGTGCGTACAGGAGCAAGCACAGACCTGACTTTTCAGTGTTTTTTAGTACTTACGATTTAGTCACATTCAAGTCTGGGCAGTTACTAAAAAAAAAAAAAAAAAAAAAGTTTCAATCAAAATCTCTCTCTCAAGCGTCTGCCGGTGCTGCCGAAGGCGAAGGAGAGCTGCAGGTTGAAGTATTTTTTCGTGCATGCATTTATCACCCACCAC
This sequence comes from Sylvilagus floridanus, assembly GCA_949820135.1. NCBI lineage: Eukaryota > Metazoa > Chordata > Mammalia > Lagomorpha > Leporidae > Sylvilagus > Sylvilagus floridanus. The sequence goes on along the minus strand of OX463236.1, from coordinate 25,652,406 downwards.
CTCTCAGGTTGCACAAGGAAAACTGCAATTGCCTTCTAGAATAACCAGTGCGAATGTTTGCTTGTGATGCAAATCCAAGTTTTCAGGTCCAGAAGAATTGGAAGACTGGATCTCTGTGTTTTATCGAAGAATTGTCTTTTTTTTTTTTTTCCTTCTTGACGATTTTCAGTCACGATGGGGTATAAAAATCCTGGAGGCATTAACCTGAAAAGTTGAGTGCTTTTGTGTCATGGTTTGTGAGGACACGTAGAGATCATTTGCGTTTTAAATTTTAGGTGGTTCATAACAGAGATTAAACCTACAGGTTCATTCACTTGCTGGTGCTGCCGTTGGCACAGTTATCTTTACAAATAGAAATCATTTTCAAGTTCTAACCAATGAAAATTGCATTGCAAATGTGATCATTGCCTGTGTCCCACCACATTTGTGGGCATAATTTAAATTCAACAAGCTTGATACAAGTTCTGGGAGTGAGGTGATGCATACAGTTAACACCTAGCGTTTGTAGGGAAATCTCTGGTCCTAGTTGATTGGAAAACACTTCTGTTGATTTCAGAGAGGGGAAGATGTTTTTGTGCAGTGCCCTGGCCATCAAGCACACACCTGTTGAATTTGCATTTAGCACTAGTTAACAATAAAACTGAGTCCTCTTGGGTCTTAAATTACTAAAGTAAATCTCACATTAGTAGGGAAATAAGCCAGAGTATTGCTTTATATATCATGAAAACCATTCTGCCAGACTGTATTGTGAATTTTGAAAAACTGGGACAAATTTACATACAATACAATTTTTAAAAAAATGTACAGTTCAGTGCTTTTTAGTACTTGTATGCAGTTGTGCAACCATCACCGCTGTCTAATTGCAGGCCATTTTAATCATCCCAGAGAGAAACCCTGTGCTCATTAGCTGTCATTTTCCACTCCCTCAGACTCTAATGCCTCGCAACCACTTCCTATAGATTCGCCTGTTCTACACATTTCATATGAGTAGAGTCACACAACATGTGGCCTTTTCTGTCTGTTTCTGTTGCTTTAGCATAATATTTTCTAAATTCATCCATGTTAGAGTGTGTATCAGTATGCCATTCTTTTCTATGACTGAGTAGTATTCCACTATATTAGTATATCGCATTTACAAAGATTTTTCTCAGTAAAGCATACTTGGAACATGTTTTTGGGTATATATATTTACATTTATTGAATATTTTATGTGACTCTTTGGTGATGTAAAAATTTAAGTTTAAAGTATTATATTCATTGTTCACAAGGATCCCAAGCTTGGATGTCAACCTGTGTCAGAAATCAAACAAATATTTTTGGGGGAACTTGAAGGTGGCTACTTTTGTATCCCTGACTGTTATAACAAAATTGTCCTACATTGTTACCAAAGGACTGACCTAGAAGGCTTAGCAACCTCAGAGATGAGTATGCTAATCTTGGGGTAGCATGTTTCAACAAACTGAGGCACTTTATCTTCAAATGAAAAATTACACCTCCACTTCAATTCCATTACTCTGAGTGCCTGCTCTAGTCATGGTAGGTATGTTCGTTCCTCATCTTCAGTGCCTTTGGATCCTGGAAGGTAGGCTGGCACATGTAATAGGTGCTCACTAAATGTTGATTGCTCGAGCCTTGTGCAGGATGACAGCTCAAATACACTTCGAACCCTGGTCTGCCATTCTTACTATCATCTAGGAACATGCTGTGGAGTTCACTAACAAGTTGTTATTGGCAGTTTAGAATGATTGGCACTTTATCACTTTCTGTGACCAAAATGTGGTGATATTTTGAACAGGGTATATAGAGCAGTTGGTTTTTAAAATAAATAAATAACTCTCCAAGCAGAGAAATTATCATGACAGTATATGAACTGGAACAAATCCCTTCTTGACCCACTGAACAGGTATTTCTTATGGGAAAAATTACCATGACTTTCCTGTAAGGAGGCTTAACTGTGAGTCATAGAAGAGAGGTAGGTGTTTTAAGAGCTTTTAAGGAATAGTTTCTTTCAATTAAAGAGAATTTAGAATCTTTGAATTAAATGAGTTAGAGTGTTGCAAGGTACACTGAACTCAAATGTTTCAATATTATTATTAAATATGTAATAAATCAAATTTTTATGTATTTAGTCATGGCATTGCTTTAAGAGTCACATTAACTATAAACCATACTCAATGCCTCTGCAAGAATTAATTTCCTAAATTATCCTGGGTATGGTGTCAGTGGAATTCAATGTGTTGTGACTCTTAGTTTGGTCTATTTATCGTCTGAAAAGAAAACCATGACAATAAATATAAAATATTTATGCTTCCCCCAAAATAATAACTAGTCTCCATTCTGAAAATTAATTACTTTTGATTTGTAGAGGAGCAATTTTGTTTGTTTCATTTCTCTCTCCTTTTTTTTTTTTTTTCAGACTATGGGTTGCCTCTACTCAGGGAAGTTTGCCAGGATAAATCACTTCATTGATGAATTAATTTCTGTTCTCATGTCTGCAGTAGAGATTTGAGATCTTGGTTAAATTTTTACATTGTGGGAATTTGGCTTCTGGCAAAACTTCAGGTTTTTCTGGAAGCGTGAGCTGTATTTTCCCATTTCCTGTACTCTTTTGTTATGTCCAACCTGATAACTGTGCTAGACCACCTATCTGCCAACTGCTGAGACTAACATGGAAGTGGAACCCCCTAGTTGAGACCATAAGACCTTAAAGGAAGGGTTTCATTCAGAAAATGAGCTTGTGTTTTATTTCCAGTTAGCATCTACTCAACTATTTACGTGGTGCAGTCCTAGTGCTGAAAATTTTATATAATTTTTTTCATTTCAGTCTCCCCCAAATTATTGAGGTAGGTGTTCTCATTTTATATATTTTTAAATGAGGACATTCAGGCCCTAGGAAGTGAAATGACCTACCTCGTATCACACAGCTTGTGTCGGCCTCTATCCTGCATCCCATTCCAGAGCCTGGGGCTCTTTCTATTTTCCTTTCCAGTTCAGTTTGCTGCTTGGGATTTATGAACTGACGTAATCCTCACTTCACATTCCCATTGGCTCACTTGTACTTCATGTTCATGACTTTTCCCACATCCTCATATATTACTTTATTTTTACTTTTTTTTAAAGTGACATAATTTACCTTTTTCAGTGAACCATCTTGAATTTTTCACAAATACATATGGTCATGTAACAACCACCATGGTCCAGTTATAATGTAGTTTTGTCCACAAGGTTTTAACTGCTCATTCATTTTGCGCTTATTATGTGCCCAAATCTGATAGTTAGCATTCTAGGCACTAATAATTCAACAGCACATATACATGGAGTCCTAATATTCATGGTGCTCACAATGCAGCTAATTTGATCCAATCCCCACATTGAAAACCTTCTTGAAAGCTCATCCTTTAGATACTTTATCCATTCACAACTGATCGAGAAAAACAATATTTCAAAATATCTCATAATGTGCTAATTCTCAAGTACCTTAAAATGCTTCCTTCTCTGTCAAGAATGCTCATGCCAAAGGTCAGAACCAATTTAACCAAATAAACATACTTTAAATAAGCTTTAATTTTCAATTTCATACTGAATCCATAGCAAAATTCTCAGCTTACAAAAGGAAACCAATTTTTACATGTGTGTGATTCTTCAGTGTATAGTATGTGTAATAAACTACATAGGCATTAATGAAAAAAATCATCTTATCCTATTGCACAATCCTAAAACACTCATATTTTAGAACTATGCTGTCCAGTACCGTAGCCTACTAGCATATGTGGCTATATAATATAAAATTTATTTAATAAGTCAGTGTTTTAGTCACACTAGCCACATTAGAAATGCTCCATAGTAGGTTTGTCTAGTGGCTACCATAGAGACACTACAGTTGGAGAACATTTCAATCACTACGAAAAGTCTATTGAATACCACTGTTTTGCATCAATAACAAAAACACAAGTAAGGTCAAAATTGGTAATACCTAAGAGGCATTAGCAACTCAACTAGAAAAGATTTCTAAAGTCATTGAATTATTTGAAGCACTGACACATGTTGATTAATGTGTGTTTGTGTTGTGTCAGTCACCTAAACATCACAGGGACAGGATAGTGGTCGTTGTTAGAGCAAATATGGGTGGGGGAAGTTTAATAACCACTCTGTGGCCTTTGTGGACTGGGGTTGAAAGGGAGATATGTTGCTGTGTGGGAATATGTGATCTGTTCAATACATTTTCTGCAATTATTTTTCCAGCATCTGTTGTTTTGTAATTTATCTGTCTCCCTCACTAGTCTTGCTCATTCACAGCAAATACTGAATTTCAATCTTCCTTGTATATACCTTGACTTAGTACCTGTAGTAACTATACAATAAATCATCAATGCATAAGATCATAGATTGTACCATGAAACTGTGTACGTGATCATGGGCTTTTGTTTTGGGGATCAGCCAATTTCCAGTCTTTCCTTCTTTTGATTCTGATCCCAATCAGAGTTAGGTCGGCTTCATCTTGACCTCTCCATCTTTAGTGGCAATTCTGGCACTGGAACATAGTTGTCATTGATTCTTCCAGAAATGAAATGCTCTTCCACATGAGCATCACCTAGATCCAGGTGCTATCTATTCATGGAAAGTAAAGCTCCCAGGATAGATACTGCATGTGTGGTCATAGGAGCAATGATGAGTGAGCGTTTGATTCCAGAGGAGTTGGCACCAATGGATCTTGAATATGTCCCATTGGGCCAAGGAACCAAGCAGTGAATGTGGCTGTGTGTGTGTGTGTGTGTGTGTAACTTATGTGTTTGGGAGGAGACAGAAATGGAGGTGGTCAGTAATGAAAAATGAAGTATGTTGAGCCTGCAGACAGTATTTTCAATCATTCAGAAGCCATAGTATTGGATAAATCCTCCCTTGGCATTGACCATAGGAGATCATGGCCCAAAACAGTTCTGAAAACCTGGAAAATAATAGGAAATAGAGTTACAGTGTAGAACTGTGTGCTTTTGGAGTTTGTGTGCAGTTTATCATTAAGGCCAGCGATGATGTGTTGCACATAGTAGATGTTCAGCAGGTATTTGAGCTGAGTTGAATTCTGATGGAATGGGGCATGGGACAAGTTAGAAATTATCACAGCAGCCAAAAGCAGAGAAATAACTCATGCTTTCTCTCTTTTTTTTTTTTGGTAAGGATTTTTGCTCCATTATTTCCCCTCCTTCCTTCCTTCCCTGGCCCCCTTCTTGTTTTTCTTTATATTTTTTGTTGTAATATCTTTACCCTCACTTACTTTGAACATTACTTTAAGCTAGTGTAATAAACTTGACAGAGTTTGGTGGATAGATTGATACCACCAGTTAAAAATATGTCTACTGTGCTAATATAAATTGGAGTTACCATAATTTTTAAAATATGAATTGACAGATGTTTATACCTAAATTTGCAGTATTAACATGAGCTAGTTGTCTTTTTTTCTTTTTGTATTTGCCCACAGATATTAAAATAAATTCAATTATTCAGTGTTCTGGTTAATATAAACTTTCTGACCTGACTCAAGTAAGCATGAGTCAATTTATGTACATGTAAAAAAGAGATCAATTTTTCATAAGTTTCCTTGGAAGTAGTCCAAATATATTTGGAAAGAATAATTTATTAATTAGCAGGAAATGATATTCTATTAAAATATTTATAACCATGGTTAGATTATAGGTGCCTTTCCACTGTTGAAAAATAATTCTGTCTTCTCCTCTCTGTGCCTTCCCTTTGAGCACTTACTCCATAATTATTTTACTATTTCACTGCCACTCAACTGAACTCCCTATTTCTTGAATCCTAAGGGTCTATTGTATTTACCTAAAGGTAGGTCTTAGCACTAGCCATTGTCTTTGAACTGATAAACTCAGTACTTTGTTGCAGAATAAATGAAAATAACAGCTTTATGAAGTGATCTCCTTAAGCAGAGAGCATGGCCCTAATGGGAAATCTGATTTCAGCCTTAGAAAATGCTGGACAGGTGTGAAGAATTTTGTGTATTTTTCTTATGGTTTTCAATCACATTGTCTTCACATTAAAAATATTTCTGCGATTAAATTTTTATGCATTTGCAGTTTTTCATTTTCTTCAATAGAATATATATATATATATATATATATATATATATATATATATAGTGGTGCTTCAACTGCCATGCTGCCATGCAGAATTGTACAAAATCATTGTCTGCCCACAGGAGAAATAAGGATGTTTTTTAGGGCACATCGGATATCATTGTCAAGTTGTTCCAAGATAAAGCAAGCTTGGCAGACATTGATCTGTGACAGCAGTTCTTGATCCTGTCTATATTTTGGATTTATCTGGTGTTATGGACTGAATTTTTGTGCCCTCTCTAAATTTCGTATTTGAAGCCTTCACTGACAAGGCAATGGTTTTTTGTGATGAGGGTCTTAAGAGGGTAATTAGATCTTGAGAGTGGAGCCACCATAACTGAGATTAGAGATTAGATAAGAAGAGGAAATGATGAGAGCATTTTCTCTTTCTACCATGCGAGGGTTCAAGAAAGTCAGCCTTCTGCAAAGCAGAAAGAGAACCTCAGTAGTATTCAAATCTACTGGTCCCTTGATCTTGGACAGACAAGCCTCCAGAACTGTGAGAAATAAATACGTGTGATTTTTAGTGACAAGTCTGGTATTTTGTTATAGCAGCCTAAGCTGACAAATATACTGAAGAACTTCTAAAATTTCCTGATTCCCGGCAGCAAATCAAGCTCATTGAAGAATACAGTCAAGGTTTAAAACTATAGATCTAGGCCAACCTCATAAAACTACTAATCTTAGTTTATTTTTCTAAAGGTAGAGATATTGGCAAGTTTTGTGCTATTCTGAAACAAAGCTGGTGTAACTGGACAAAGGTCTTGGAAAACTTCCCATTTCTTTCTCTGCTTCTTGATGCAGTTTCCCGTTCAGAGTAACCCTAGAAGGAGGAATATGGTCTACAGTGGTTGACCTCTTAGTCTTTGCAAGCCACATAGTCTTGGAGTTGGTCCAGAGATTCAGCTCTATTAGCTGGTGGGAAGATAAATGAACCAACCTCTGAAATGAGGTTCCCAAGTGCCATTTGTCACAGCAACATAGCATATTTAATTTTGTCAATGATACATCTGATGGTTCTTCAAAATGTTAATGGAAAATGGAATGAAAAGATACAATAGGATTTTGTTATCTACTGTGCCTCTTATTTCAGTACAAAAGTTTTGAAATGCATGCATATGCAGCAGTCTTTAAAACATTCATGGAAAATGTATGTGAAGGAGTAACTATAGTGAATGGATTTCAAAATAATTTTACAGCAATATAAGTATGTTGTTTAGGAGGGAACAATTGAGAGGGATGTGTACTAGTGGAAGGTCTCAGATAGTATCTCAGGAAAGTCTCAGGTAGGATCTCCAATGACAACTTGAAGGTTTTGAAACCTGAAATTTATCCATTACACAATGGGGAACAGCAGAAGAGTTTTGAGCAAAAAAAGGACTTGAGAAAAAACCTCTTTTAAGAAGATAAGTGAGGGAGCAGAGTAAAGAGAAGATTGAAGTTTGGAACTGAGAATCAGGAAGCTCATTAAAAGGTTATTACACTGTGACTGTCACAGTGGAAATTTCATAGATCACTTGGAGTAAAATAATGTATCTTTATATGCTAATTTAATGTTTATCAAGCACTTTCAAATATGTTATTTCACTTGGTACAAACATTATTGGTGTAATTGATAATTTGTGGTGCTGTGTTAGTGAGGCACTGTTGAACCTCAAGAGAATGCCTTCCCTAGGAAGGTGAAGGTGTAGCATGGGGCATGTATCCAGAAACACAACCAAGAAGGTTATACGATGCAACAGATGCTTACAGTTGATCATTTGGAGGAGAAAAAAAAAAAAAAGAGGGAAAAGCAGAGAAAGCTAGCTGGAAGCTTGCTTGTTTATTGAATAGTAAAACTCTAAATTTGTTACAAATTTTAGGAAGTGAAGCTAAACATTTTCTCTGAACTGATTAACTCAGTGCCTTGAATGGCAAAAAGAGGAAATGTTGCTGAAAGTAATCTAGTTTAGCAGCAGTCATAGTCAGGACATAACCAAAACAAGCAAACTTTTCTTCTAAGGATGGAAGGATTTGGACATACTTATAGGGTCAGACTATTCTCAGCAAGGGCCCATCTCAAAACTATTTACTTCACTTTTAAAACCCATAGATTTGTCCTTCCTACAATGAATGTATGCACTCCTGCTACGTTCCAGCTAACATTCTGCTACTTCATAGACCTTCTTGATATCCACCAGTTCAGATTGCTTGAAGGCTGTCATCTTTCTCTTCAATAAACTAGTATCTTTGTAAATTGCTTACATTTTGTGTTTTATGCAAAAAAATAGTGCAATGTAAAATAATCCATCATACAGACTTGCAAGAGTTTGTTATAAATTTTATTTTAGCAGGTCTTTTAATTCATGAAAAATGCAATAGGATTTTGTTATCTATTGTATCTCTTAAAATACATTGAGGACACATGAAATGATAAATTAATGCATCATCAAATTTTGGAAACTGAGGAAGAGACAGCTGTCAAGAATTGAAATGTAAACATATTTTTCCTTTAGTAATGAAAAAATATAGATGTGTTAAGAAGTATGACTGGATTATTCATTAGAAATGTTTGGTTAAAGAAAAGTTTCCTTTGATAGCTTTTAGAGTAGATGTGTGATGTTTATGTGTATATAAACATGTTTTGACTACATGTAGATAAATACATATTACACATATCTATGCAGTGGTATGTACATGCATAAATCAATAAATAAGGACATATATACTTATATACAGATTTTTTCTACTACTGTTCAAACTTGATGTTGCTTTATTTTGAACATTAAAAAGATCATATCTTTTGGAAAAATTGTTAAGTTGAATCATAGCACATAACAGGATATTCTGAGCCTTTTTCTTTCTTTCGTCATAAATAAAGGATTGGAAGAATGTCTGCCTCTTCTGATGACTGAATAACAGTGCTGTACTTCTCTGAAGGGTTTCCGTCCTGTTAGATCAAGGAGACTCAGTTCAGCAGGTGTTCACTGAGCAGTTACTGTGTGCCCAATGTTGCACTCAGAAATTCATAAGTGCCTTTTGTCTTTAGAAGTTAATCTGGTTAAAGATATAAAATGTACTCATTGGGAGCATGCTGGAATCAAGAGTAATAAAATAAATGCTAGACTGTTTGGATCAGATTTTAAGTCTGGAAAATCAGAACCATTTCTTATTCAATAAAGGAGAGAGAAAATAAACACATAAATTCATTTAAAAAAGTCTCTGAGCGTATGAACAGCACTTTTGAGCCTGGAACATTTGCTGTTTCACCTGGTAATGTAAGCTCCTTTGTGTTACTCTACCATTTTTAAGGCAATATTCAGAAACAAAAAGATAAGCCTATATCACCCCTTTTAGATTATTTATTGAAGAAGCTTGATACAGAAATTGGTTGGGCTTCACATTTCTGTTCTCAGATGCATTTAGTTCTCAATAATCCATCCTATCATGTTCAAAATAATCGTGCAAGTAGGAAAATACTTATATATAAGCAAAATGAGTATGTTAAGAAACTCTTCTTGTATGTTCTGTTCAGTAACTACTACAAGGAAATGTTGCGTATTTTTTTCACATTTAAATCTGTCCCAGCTTGAGACTTAATTTTTGGTGATGGCATCTGCTATTTGGGGAGAAAGGTATACCCTGAGTGCCAGAATTTTAAAGCCTGAGTAGGTAGACATACGATTCTTGGCTACTCCAAAGAATTTTCAACATACACAGTAATGGTGCCTGCAAAATGGATTTCTCTAAGGAAAGCATGAGGAGTGAAATCACTTAATGAGCCAAGAATGGCTAGTGCCGTGTTGCACTTAAATGCATTAAGATACAGCGCAATCTGGTACTACCAATCCCACAAGAAAGTATCAGACGATACTTCTGTCTTGCCTGTGATTCCAAATTATGTTCGTCCTAACCTTTCATTACTGCTTAACTATTCAGTATTCTTGGCAGAAGAAAGCAAGAAAACCCAAGATGCTTCCTTGTTCAGCAAAATTTTATACCAAACTCTACCTACGGTACAATGCCTATGAAGAAATGTAACAATTCCCCATTTGGAGGGAGCTTTTCAAGATATCTACTTTGTTCTTCACATTTTAAAATCAGAATCCTACAGCATCCATTAATTTGTAAAAATTACTTTAAGTTTGACAAACATAACAAGAGATTCACTTGTAATAGACTTGATGGCATTCAAGCAAGGGAGAATAAAATATTCAGCCAAATTGTCTCTTTGCCAATAAATAATAACAATATTAAGCCCTTTTACCATGAGGCAGGGTGGGTCTTCCACCAGCAAGAGAAGTGTACCTCCATGTAGTAAGTTTTCATTTATAAATACCTAGGGAGTGCTGGCTCTTTCAATGGGAGGCATTGAGACCACAGTGCACAGTCTGCCAGGAGATTTATTTGAGTGGTTGGACTACTGGAGAAAATCACTGGAAATAGGTCATCACGGAAAGATTGATATGGGCTTTTGTGTTTGTAAGCAATTATGCTTGATTATTGCATTGTGTTACAATCAAATCTGCCAGACTGTGCAATTTCAGTGAGAAAACACTAATATATACACATGTAGTTGTACTCAAGGTTTATAGACCCGAGTTAAAGTTTCCACTAATTAACCCTCGCAGGTTCTTTATATATTCTTCAAGAATAAATAGTTTTCTATACACTATAAATGTCCTTGTTCATTTACCTAGAAATCTGAAGGACAAATATTAGTTGATCAGGATACAACTGATAAGTTCTACTGTATTAAAATTAACACACACACACACACATACACTTAGCCTTGCATATAGCAACGAACTCATCAGCTGTCAGCCTAGGAAAGGCATTTCAGCGGCTTTCCTTCCATAATGTATGCACTTCAATAAAGCCTCTGCAGTTATTGTTTACTGGACATAAATTATAGCTTGTTAAAAACTACTGTTAAAGGGCCTTTTGTACATCTGTAGCAGTGAATTTGCAATGCTTTAAAGAAATTGTAACCTAGGAAAAGGATGTCTTACAGAATGTGTTTCTATAGTTCTCAAAAAGACATTTCTTCTGCACTGATTTCAGAAATGAAGCACAGTAGAGGCCGACCTGGCCCCTGACCATGGAAATCTTCCAGAAAACAATGGGAGAGATTTTGTGTTTCTTTAACTCATCCTTGAGAAGGGCCCCGAGGTTCATGAAACCCCTGATTTCATATGATACTCTTACCAGGGCATGCATGATACTTCCAAATGTGGGCTCAGGCTGCCTGTCAAGCTTTAATTGAATTTCCACATATGTGTTCTTCCCATTGGGCTCAAACTTTTCCTCTTTCTGTGCTGATCCTTGACCACATGCATTCCCAGTTGTCTTTCACCTCCTCCGAAACCTTCTCTAAGTCACCCCGTTCCCTCCCTCTCTGGGAAACATCATCTCACCTATGATGGCACAGCACTTGTGTTGCATTTTCATTGTTTCCAGAGCTCTCCCCTTTGGGGGAGTCTGAGCTCCTGAAGATAAATAGCTACTGGACTCTCAAAACCTCTTGCCCATACAGTAGATGCTCAGTAAATATTAGCGACATAAATGAGTGAAATTTCTTCCAAGGCAATTCCTTTAAAAAAAAAAAAAAAGGATGCAATAGACTCCATCCAGCCAAACGTTCCATGTTGCCACCACCTCAGCTCATTCAACACACGTATCAGCAGGGTGAGAAACTTGCGATCACAATTCCAGTATTTGGAAGTAGAATTCAATTCACCCTCAAATTCACTCAACCTCTCTCATTTTTGAAAAAGTAGACTCAAAGTGGGTCAATCAAATCACATTCTCATTTTAACAAGTCCAAGAGTCTATATAGATTTTGAACTGAATTGGCACACAATCGTGGAGAACTTCCTAAGGGCTTTTACTCTTGGCATTCAACGTTTTAAGAAAGAAAATTAAGTGATTGGAATAGAGTACAATAGTGAATGCAGAATAAGGGACGAGAGATGACTGTAGCCAGAAACACAAGAGAAAGAGAACTATAAGTTTCTTTATTCTGCATAGCGGTGGGAGAATCTACTTTTTGGCCTGCATAGCGGATGCGCCATTTCTGTGCTAAGTTTTCCCTATGTTTCCTGTCAAGCCAGGGTTTAACGAAACAAAAAGGTACCGGATCCCTCTCACTAACACTTCTTCATCCTCCAACACCCCAGGCAGTGCCAGCCAACAGCATTTCTACCAGCTCCTTTTATCCCCTTTTACCAAGAACAAGATCTGAGATATGTGAAATCCTGTTTGATTCAAGCTTGGAGAAAGCCTTGTATATTTTATAGCCACTGGTTACCTGTTGCTGTCAATAGCTGTATTGTTAGCATTTTATCATGGATCTAATGCTTTAAAGTTTTTGAGGACTGAGAGAGATTTGTGGAGTAAAAGCTATGATCCTTGAAAAGGAGCCAATGTTCTTGATATCTCAAAGTATTCAAAAAGGGGAGGACACCAGAGTTGTGCTTTTCCCTGCTTGGCAGGCTGTGAGGAAGCTTCTAGAACTATACATTTGTGTGAAAAATCAAGAGTGTGTCCTCTTTGGCTGCTGACCTTGTTAAGAGTGTAGCTGGAGAGTCCCTGATAAGACATGTGCTACTCTAAATGATTCTGAAAAAATAGATTGCTAAAAATAACCATATCAAGATGGGGCAAATGTTTAGGGAATGCTGTAGCAATTAGTGTTCCTTTTAAGATAAAAATAGTTTAGGTCATTATAAGCCTAATAAATAAACAGGAATTATTTGTACAAGCTGCTTTTAAATGCCTAAATCTGTGAACAACAATAGAATGCAATTCCGAAAGGTTTGTTCTGATTAGAATCAAACGATCCTCTAAAATACAGAATCACTTACCCTGAAAAAATAGTCATTCTTTCTATTTTAGTGTGAATTGGATTAATGTTGAATAACAGTATTTTTAAGTTATTTTGAAATGTTTGTTTTAATATACACAGGACAGAACATAGTCACTATAGTTTAAGAAATATAAATTAAGAGAAAATAAAACATACGAGGAGAATAATTATAACACTCAGATGTCTAATTAAGAGATGCTGGAAAACAGACTGCTTTTTGAAATATTGATGCTTGACAGAATATTAACTAAGTAATTAAAAGTTTAATAACTATTATTTTACTGTATAATAGCTAAAAGCAGCCATATTTGATCTAATAAAGAATTGGCAAAAATCGGGCTGGCGCTGTGGTGTAGTGGATTAAAGCCCAGTTCGATTCCTGGCTGCTCGTCTTCCCATCCAGCTCTCTGCTATGGCCTGGGAAAGCAGTAGAAGACGGTCCAAGTCCTTGGGCCCCTGAACCCATGTGGGAGACCTGGAGAAGCTCCTGGCTCCTGGCTTCAGATCAGCTCAGCTCTGGCCCTTGAGGTCATTTGGGGGAATGAACCAGTGGAATGGAAGACCTCTCTCTCTCTGGCTCTACCTCTCTATGTAACTGTCTTTCAAATAAATAAAATAATTCCTAAAAAAATAGAATTGGCAAATAGCTATAAGCAATGATTAAAGTTCACATGGATCTCAGTTTAGGGAAATCAGGTTTTAAAACCCAACTATATAGAGAACGAATTAGATGATTGAAATTTTAAAATTATGAGCTCAGAGAGGGCTTGGGTTGATTTACTATTCATTCTTAAAGGATGGATATTTTCATTTTTGATTTTTTAATGGCTTTAATTTTTTTACAAGAATTAATACTGATTCAAATGAAATTTAGCTGATTGAGCGATGGGTTTTGGGGGCAATATTAGTAGTAAAATTATGTGTAGTATATGTTTTGGGGAAAGTTTACTAGACCTTTATAAGTTTTTGATAAAAAATAATCGGTGCACAAGCAGAAGGGGAGACTGAAGCTCAAGGGACGTGACCAACAGCACTGTGGATTCCTTTGGAAGAACTCCCTGCCATCCTGAAGCAAGATTTTGTACGCATGCTCAGCCCCACCAGCCACATCTTTAGTACAGAATTCTGTTTTCTTTGAGGCGTTATATTCATTCATAATTAAAGCCTTGGTGCTTTCTTTCACATTATTAAGCTATCATATGATAATATAAGCTAATCAGCCAATGTGGATACAATAGTGGTTGTTTCTTCACAGGCTGTTATTTCTAGAATTAAAAGTATATTTGTCTTTTGACAAATGTGTCTCTGACACATTTCTCTCCTGCCATGGGCTGCTTACAGTTTGGAAGGAGGTTTCTGGCCTCACCGTCTCCACTTGTATTCCAGCTCTTTCCTCCCGAACCCACTCTAAACAGAATTCTGCTTCCACTTCCACCGTAGGAAAACTTCCCTTATCAATCTCCCCTGTGCCTTGGTGTTGCTATGCTGCTGCTTCATGTTCTCAGTCTCCATTTGATTGACTATAGGCCGCTCTTGATGCTCATCACTGTGTTGTGCTGCGGCTGCGTTATTGTCTTGACGTTCAGGTTGCCTCCTCCCTTGCCTGCTTTTCCTACTGTTTCACTGGCCTCCCAATTCTCTTTGGTTATCCCATCCCATCTTTCTATTTTCCGAACAGTGGAGTCCCCAAAGCTCATTTCTTGGGCCACTTCTGTTTTCTGTCTGCACACTTGCATGACTCTCTCATCCCTGTAATCTCTTTACAGATGACTCCCAAATGTATGTCTTTAGACTGGAACTCTGATAGGCGGTCCAGAGTTACATGTCCAACACCCATCTAGATATTTAATACACTTCTCAAGCTCGACACATCCAAAATTCATCTCCTGATCTTCCACCAATCCTGCCTGACTCCCAACTTCCACTATCTTAGTAAATGACAGTGTACTCAGTTGTCTATTGATTCTATCAGCAGACTAAAATGGTTTGTGTTCTCATGATCTCCATATACTTCCAACACCTGTCCCATACTTGAATTATTACACTAACTTCCTGTCTGGTTTCCCTGCCTTGCTGCACAAATCAGCCACGGTGAGTTTGTTCAAAGGCAAGGCAGACCATGTCATTCTCCAATTTCCTGTTTCACTCAGAATAAAAGCCAATATCTCTACAGTTTTCATCAAGTCTTGGATGATCAGGCCTCCCTTGTGTGACACCTGGCTCTGTGGCCTTTCCCTCGCATATTTGTTTTAGTCTCTTGGACTCCTGGCTGCTCCTGAGTCCCCCAGCCAATTCCTCATGAAGTCTTTGTCTTTCTGTTCCCCCCTGGATGAGATGCCTCATGCATGTGATTCTTTAGAATCGACTCCTCACTCCTTGCTCGCTCTCTCTCTCTCTCTCTCTCTCTCTCTCTCTCTATATATATATATATAAAGCTTTTATTTAAAGAATATAAATTTCCAAAGTACAGCTTATGGATTACAATGGCTCCCCCCCACACAACTTCCCTCCCACCTGCTACCCTCCCCTTTCCCGCTCCCTCTCCCCTTGCATTCACATCAAGATTCATTTTCAATTCTCTTTATACACAGATCAGTTTAGTACAAATTACGCAAAGATTTCAACAGTTTGCCCTCACATAGAGACACAAAGTGAAAATACTGTTGGAGTACTAGTTATAGTATTAATTCACAATGTACAGCACATTAAGGACAGAGATCCTACATGATTTTTTTAAAGAATTGATTAATTATCTATGCAATTTCCAATTTAACACCAAGATTTTTTAATCATTTGCAATTATCTTTATATACAGAAGATCGATTCAGTATATACTATGTAAAGATTTCATCAGTTTGCACCCACACCGAAACGCAAAGTGTAAAAATACTGATGTACAATTTGGGACACACTCAATCAGACCTGCCCCAAATGATGGAGTTAGAATTGTGCCAGGGGATTCCAATACAATCCCATCAAGATGGCATGTACCAAGGCCATCTCACTAGTCCAAGTGATCAATTTCACTTCACAATTGATCACACTGATTAGTCTAAGAGTCAAAGGGATCGCACAAACAAGACTAGTGTCTGCTAATACTAACTGATAGAATCAAAAAGGGAGAGAATGATCCAACATGGGAAGCGAGATACACAGCAGACTCATAGAATGGCAAATGTCCTAAATAGCATTCTGGCCTCAGAATCAGCCCTTAAGGCATTTGGATCTGGCTCAAGAGCCCATGAGAATATTTTAGGCATGGAAAGCTAAGACACTCTGAAAAACATAAAAAAGAAGACCAAAATGAAAGATCTCTGCAAGTGAGATCCCAGTGGAAAGAACGGGGCCATCAAAGAAGGAGGTACCTTTCTCTGAAGGGAGGAGAGAACTTCCACTTTGACTATGACCCTGTCGGAATAAGATCGAAGTCAGCGAACCCTAAAGGCTTCCATAGCCTCGGCAACTCATGACTAGAGCCTAGGGAGATTACTGACGCCATAAATAAGAGTGTCAAATTGTTAAATCAACATCAGGAGTCACTGTGTACTTACGTCTCATGACGTAATGTGTTATCCAATGTGAAATAATGCTATTACTAGTCCTCACCCCTTTCGTCTTTGATCAGCATTACTTTTTCTTGAGACCTTCACTGGTCACCCATTTGTACAAATACATAAATGGTACCCATCTTCCTCTCACAAATGCTCTCTACCCATGTCTCTTTATTTTCCTCCCTCATTCTTATCCCTTGTATATTTTCCCAAAGTATTTTATCCTCTGTCTCTCCTCACCAGAACAGGAGTCCTGTGAGAGTTTGTGCTATAGTCCCAGTCCTCAACACGATTCCTGATACAGAGTACTAAACTAAACAATATGAAACAAGTATTTGTTGAGTAAACTTATACATAAAACATCCATCTTTTTCTTTTCTAGTTACATTTTGTTTGACTCGTATTCTCCCTGATATCACGGCTTCTTTCTTTAGTTTGCATTGTCATGGGTGTCTTTCACTATCCCTTTGTTTATTCTATATAATTTTGTACTAAATGGCCCTTGAAAACATCACAGAGTCAATCTGGGCTTTACCTGAAACCTTAGTATGTGGTTCTTTTCAATATCCTTTATCTTGCTGTATTATTTCATATTTATGATTCCTAATTATTTTACATACTTTCTGGGTTTTCCTTTATGCACTATCTGGTCTTTGCGTGAATCTTTCCCTTGGTCGTGTTTTTGCTTTCTTCTACTTGTTCACTAGTAAATACTTTAAAATTGTTTTTCTCCAGTTGTCTAAGAGCGAAATGGATTTTTGAGTGCTGCTCTATAGCACACAGGTGATGTACTCCCAGCACCGGCAAGCTTCTTGCCACCCCACCAGCCAACATTCTTCAGCTTTGCTGCTACCATTGGTGCTTGGTATCCTTGATGCAGATTTGTTATTTTAAATAGAGAATGTTGTTATTAAATTGTCTATTACATTTTCATTGACATCCATACAGCACTAGCCTTATAGAATGTATACAGATTGTTTTTTGTGCTCCACAGCATCTGTTTTATTGTTTTAAACTGTAATTTTCTCATTTTTAGCTGAATTGTTCCTGGAGGTAACAGTTCAAAGAATTCTTACATAACATGTTTTCTGTATCAGGATGTAAATATTATGTTTTTCTTTTCTTCTCCAATAAAAGACAACTTGGGTGCACATGAGATTATTTGGTCAAAGTCTTTTCTCTTATAAAACATTTGGATTCTGCTTTTCTTCTATTGTGGCATTTGGTGCCACTGAGAAAAGAATTGAAACTTCTCCCTCTAGACCTCTTCATTTCTGCCAGACCTGGCACAGTTAATGGCTGCAAATAGAAGCCAGACCTTCTTCTCAGTGCCTTCCTGATAAAATGAAGACACACAGAATTCTGGTGAATTCTAGTGACCCATATATATATGCACAACAATACTATTTAACATGATTATTCCACAAGTCAAATTTGGATTTCTTATTTCATCATGTAAAGAACAAAGTCATTTTGCCTGGTATCTCCTAGAGTTCTGCAGGTATCTCATAGATGCATAATTCGTGTGTGTACATATCTGCTATGCAGTGACTCTTAATCCAAGATAAAGATAATGGTAATTCAAGACTTAAGAAAATGCGATTTCTTCATGGTGGTGGGCTCCCTTTTTAAAAAAGAATAAAAAATATGCTCTAATTACAAAATGAAATAGAAGTATTGCAAATATTTAGAAATGAAATAAAATATATAAAAATAAATTCCATCCCCCATTTCACCAGATATTTTTAACACATTAGTTTGCCTTTTTCACATTTTCTTTCTATAATATTTATTTTAGTTATTTGAAAGGTAAGGTTGGGGGCCAGCGCTATGGTGCAGCGGGTTAAAGCCCTGGCCTGAAGCGCTTGCATCCCATATGGGCGCCGGTTCGAGACCCGGCTGCTCCACTTCCAATCCAGCTCTCTGCTATGGGAAAGCAGCAGAATATGGCCCAAGTCTTTGGGCCCCTGCCCCCTTGTGGGAGACCCGGAAGAAGCTCCTGGCTCCTGGATTCGGATCAGCTCAGCTCTGGCTCAGTCATCTGGGGGAGTGAACCAGAGGATGGAAGATATCTCTCTCTCTCTCTCTCTGCCTCTCCTTCTCTCTCTGTGTAACTCTGACTTTCAAATAAATAAATAAATAAATTTTAAAAAAAGAAAGGTAGGATTGGAGAGAGAGAGGGAGAGAGAGGGGGAGAGAGAGAGAGAGAGAGAGAGAGAGAGAGAGAGAGAGAGAGAGAGAGAGAGATCTTCCAGCTGGTTGTTCACTCACCAAATGACCACAAGGGCCAGGGCTGGACCAGGTCAAAGTCTGGAACCAGGAGCTTCATCTGGATCTCCCATGTGGGTGCAGGGACCCAAACACTTCGGTCATCTTCCACTGCTTTCCCTGGAACATTAGCAGGGAACTGGATTGGAAGTCGGGACTCAAACCAGCTACCAAATGGGATGCTGGTGTTGGAGATGGTGGCTTAACCCATTACACTACAATGCAGGCCCCTTTGTACACTTTCTAAGGACACACACACACACAGAGGAGAAAGTGAGGAGGGTAGGAATTGAGAAAGAGACAGATAGAGGGATGAGGAGAGAGAGAAAAGTATATGTTTTTTAAAATAAAGACTGCTCAGTGCAGAGGATTGGTGATTTGTTTTGGAATTTAAAGTATAGTGACCCATTTATCTTGTCATTGATCATCCTCATTTTTAGTTACAGTATTATTTGGAATACAGCTTGATTGCATGTTGCAGAAACCCCAAATGACTCTGTGATTCAAACAAGAAATAAGTTCTTCCTGTTTTCTTGTCAGTCTAGACTGATGTGCCTGGCTCCTCCTAAGGTAACGGAGATGGTTGGCAAGCCACAGTGTTGAAACCCGAGGTCCTTGTATCTTGGTCCACTATCTTTGGAGGATTATCTTCTTTTCCATGTCCTGAATGGCTCACAACCATGTCAGGTTCTGTTGAACGAGACAGGAAATGGGGAAATGGCAGGGCCTGCATATTCCCTTCAGAGGTACAGTGTGCTCTATTTTGTCATCACTTATTCATATGTCCACAGGGAATATTTTGGGTGTTTAATCTGGAGGCTGAGGTGCCCAGGTAAATATTTTGTTAGTGTAGAGCAAAGGGAGAATTGTTATTGGGGGAGCAATTAACATTCACTCTCAAGATGGTACTCGTTCTGACTGCTTCCTGGCTGTTACTCACATTTCACTGTTGAAGCATCTCCATAGTTTTTCCCTTGTAACAATAATTAATGATGGCCAAAAGTTTCCAAAGTATTTATCACATGCCAGATAGTATGCTACTGGTTTTACATGTATTTTTGAAACTGACTTTGATGATGTTATTGGGTAGTTTCTCTTCTTTACACTGACTCAGGGGTATGACTGAGGAAGTCTAGATGTGAATGAGTTCAATGACAAGGTGTCCAATAACCTGGTTGGGTTCACAGGGCCAGTAAATGGGTGACTGACAGGAGACTCAGATGTACGACTGGCTAACTTCAGAGTCCAGGTTCTGAGCTCCTACTGTCAAATCATGTTTTAGAGCAGATTATTAGAAGAAAAAAATTCCACCACAAAGTTCCTGTCTCTGAGGCTGTTGATTTAGGTTGTTAATGCACACTCCAGAAAGCAGACACCAGCTGATGACCTGTCAGGAGGATATGGAAGAATCTCCCTGCCAAAACCCTTTCCAACCTTGGATACTCAACAGGTTGCAAGAACAAAAAACCACTTTGTTTTAGTTTGATTTGGTTAAAAATGATATAGCTAAATTCTTAAGTGTGTATTTATTACTTTTCATGTCTCTTTTGAATTGGCATTGTACAAATCTTCTGCATTTTATCCCACTGAAATATTGCTCTTAGATATTATTAGAATTCTTTATGTTAAAGATATTTTCCTCCATCATTTCCTTGGAGTTTTACATACTTTATCAGATTTCGGTGAAAATATATGTTTATGTTCACTGATATTTTTAAAGATTTATTTTATTTATTTGAAAGACAGAATTACAGAGAGAGGTAGAGACAGAGAGAGAGGTCTTCCCTCTGCTGGTTCACTCCCCAGATGGCTGCAATGGCCAGAGCTGCGCCGATCTGAAGTCAGGAGTCAGGAGCTTCCTCCAGGTCTCCCCAATGGGTGCAGGGGCCAAAGGACTTGGGCCATCTTCTACTACTATCCCAGGTCGTAGCAGAGAGCTGGATGGGAAGAGGAGCAGCCGGGTCTCGAACTGGCACCCATATGGGATGCTGGTGCTTCAGGCCAGGGTGTTAACCCGCTGCTCCACAGCGCCGGCCCCTTCTGTTCACTGATTTTTGTCTTACATATCTTCTAAAGTAATTTTGAGATTTGTCACTATAAATATGTATTGACCCTAAAAGTGAGAGATAACTTAAATGCCATGGAGGTAACTCTTGCTTGAGAGTGTCACTCTCTCTTTTAAAATGACAATCCTCCCCTCAGTGTGTAGGGGAGAGTGGACAGAAGTGAAATTTGTTTTCTGAAGGCATTTCATTAGATAGATTATTTATAGCTTTTGTTTAAAAGTATTCAGCTATTTTGAGAGCAAAATGTTTTAAAAGGTAGGTTGTTTTTCTTTTAAAATAGAGAATACACTATCAGTTTGAAGGTCCATAAAAATAGGAATTGGCCTCCAACAGGTGTGGCTTTGATCCTAATGAGACAGATACATGTGACCTGATTCTCCTATGTGTTCTTTTCCTGAGTGGCTCCCCCACCCTTCATTCAACTACTGTGAATGGGGGATAAACATGGTTACATCTTTTTGGAGTTACATGTTTGAATACCAGTTATTGAAGAAAAGGGGACACCTAGAAGGTGTTGACAATGCTGGGTGGGACTGATCCCATAAACGACTTAGAATTCTAGCAGACTACCTGCACCAGAAATATCAAGGATTTTTTTAAAATACACTGTTTAGAGAGATGTAAAACAACAGTATTCTAAAGGAAATGTGAGCCACAAGAAAGAATTTGACATTTCATGTTATGTCGAAGGTTCAGGGTATAAGTTGTTTTATTGTAAACTTTGCTACCTTTTTATGAATTGTTCAGCGTTATGCACTATTAGTTTCTGTCATCGTTCAAATTGGCCTATGTAAAAAAAGTAAGGATTTCCATTCATTTCTTTGGTTAAACTTATTCTTGGGAATTTTTTGTAGCTATTGTGAATAGAAGTGCTTTGTACGTTGATTTTATATCCTGCTATTTAATGAATTCATTTCACAATTCTTACGGATTTTTGTTGCAGTCTTTAACTTTGTCTAACATAAAATCGTATCATCTGCAAACAGAAATATTTTACATCTGCCTTCACTTTTTAGACTCCCTTTATTTTTTCTCTTGTCTCGTTGTTCCAGTTCACTCCTCAGTACTCTGGTGAATAACATGAAAAAGTAAACATCCTTGTCTTGTTCCGATTTTAAAGGAAAGACTTTCAGCTTTTCCTCCTCCAGTTTATCATGGGATTAATACTCAGAACACATAATAAATTTAAGAAAATCAACAGCAAAAAATAACCTGATTAAAACTGGGCAAAAAGGGATCAGCCCTGTGCACAACGGGTAAAGCTGCTGTCTGCAACACCACCATCCCTATTAGTGCCAGTTCAAGTCCTGGCTGCTCTGCTTCCAATCCACCTCCTTGCTAATGTGCCTGTGAGAACAGCAGAGGGCTCAAGTTCTTGGGCCCTGGTCACCCATGTGGAAACCAAGATGGAATTCTAGGTTCCTGGCTTTGGGTTGGCTTAGCCCTGGCTGTTGAAGCCATTTGGAGAGTGAAACAAAGAGTGTAGGAATTCTCTCCCTGTCTGTCTGTTTCTACTCTCTATCACTTTGCCTTTCAAATAAATAAATATGTCTTTTTTAAAAAATGGGAAAGTGATCAAAAGAAGATATCTTCTTCAAATGGACAAGTATATGGAAAATTGCTCGATATTGCTCATCATAAAAAAAGAATATTAAAACCATAATATTTTCTCACCCCAGTTAGGAAAAAAAAGCAAAAAAGCAGAAAATAACAAAAGGGTTTAGCTAAAGGAGAACTATTGGACAAAGTTGATGGTGATATAAGTTAGTATAGTCATTGTGGAAAACAATATCAAAGTGTCTCAGGTAAAAATAGTTCTCCCATAGGGAACAGCTATCCCACTACTGGGTATATTTCCAAAGTAAACAAAATCAACATATCAGAGATACTTGCACTCCCATGTTTACTTGCACTTTCCTCAATAGTCAAGATATGGAAACAACTGTGGTGTCCATTAACAGATGAATGAATAAAATTAGTGGCATACCTAGAGACAATATTTCACCCATAAAAAAAAAAATTAAACCCTGTCATGTGTAGCAATGTTGATAAACTAGAGGACATTATGTTAAGTAAAATAAACCAGGAGCAGAAAGACAAATAGTTCATGTTCTCAGTTTTTTGAGAACATGAGGCTATAAAAGTTGATTTCTTAGAAATAGCAGAATACCAGTCCCTGTAGGCTGGAAGTGGAGAGGGAGGAAGTTTAAAAGGAGATTGCTAACGGACACCAAAATACATTAGGTTGGAGAAGTAAGAACTAGTGTTCTAGAGGGCAGTAGAGTGATTCTAGTTATATCAACTTATTTTGTTTTTTAAAGAACTAGAAAAGACGTCAAAGCTTCTCACACATGTTTGTTTAAGGAAGTTAAAATGTTGATTATTACATTGTATATGCATCTCAAATTACACTATACTTTCTATGTGGATTTATTGTGTGTCAATTTGTTAAAATGATAAAAGGCTTTGGCAAACTACAGACTATACACCAATATGTGAAAACAGTTCTCACTGAAATACAAGACTGTGTTCATACATTCAGGCAGGTCTCAAAGAAAAAGAAATACGGTTTAGCATCTTTCCCTCTCTCTGATGTACTTCTCCACCACCATCCCCAGACAGGTAATTCTGCAGGTTGCACTTGGAAGGCCAGTGCCACACTTCTTTTTAACTTTTATTTAATAAATATAAATTTCCAAAGTGCCACACTTTCTGCACCTTGTCAGGTCTTCCATGCCTAGAGTTCTTGGCTGCCTCATGAGTCAGCTTCTCAACCTTCTTTTGCAATCAAATCTCCATGTTTTTATCTTGACCACTTAGTTACAGATTTCCTTGCTGATCATCTGATCAAGGTAACTCATGCTGGATTTTGGCCAAAATTCATAAGGAAGGACAGATGTACATTTTAAATTACAAGGGAAAAAAAGGAATGAGGGAAGGAGAGAAGATGAGAAGTGTCATTATGGGCCTAAAATTGTATATATGAAATACATGAAATCTTTTCTCTTTATATGAATTTTAAACAGAAAATAAGTTTTAAATTCACAGAAAAGCAGGAATATTTTAATATCAATAATTATGTAACTTATGTGAGTATGGAATTGATGTGTAAAGAAACCTATGTTGTTATAAAAACATGTAACATGAAATCTGACTTCTTAAATTTTCCAGTTTGATTTTTTTATTTATTTGAGACACACACAGAGAGAAATCTGTCATCCATGCATTCACTCATAACAGCTAGGACTACGTTAAGCCAAAGCCAGGAATGGGAAACTCAATCGGTGTTTCCCTTGTGGGTGGCAGGGAGCCAGGTACTCGAGCCATGCTGCTGCCTCCAGCAATGTGTATTAGCAGGAACCTGGAATGGAGAGTGGTGCTGGAACTCAAAAGCAGGTACTGAGCTATGAGATGTGGACTTTATTTATTTATTTGAAAAGAAGTGTAAACTGAGATAGGAAGAGACAGAGAGTGACAGAGACTTCCCATCAGCCAGTCATTCCCCAAATGGCCAGAAGCTAGAAGCACAGAACTCCATCAAGATTCCCCACATGGTTGGCAGGGGCTCCAGTACTTGGGCCATTATCTGCTGCTTTCCCAGGTACATTAGCAGAGAACAGGATTGGAAGTAGAACAAGCAGGCCTTGAACTGGCATCCAGAAGGGGATGCCAGTGTCACAAGCAGTGGCTTAATCCACTGTCTCACAACAATAGCCCCAAGCATGTAGAAATTTTAATTACTAGACCAAACATCTGCACCTTGACTACATTAGATATTAAAGCATTAATCACAATTTAAGTTAAGAGACAGAAACAACTCTAAATGCTACTCAGTGAATGGATGGGTACAGAAAATATAGTCTATGTGTAAAAATGGAGTAGTATTTGACTTTAACAAAGAAGGAAATCCTGACATAGAACATAGATAAACCATAAGAATAGTGTGATACATGAAATAAACCAGTTGTGTGGACACAAGTACAGTGTAATTTTAATTTTAGAGATTTGTATTCTCATGTAATCTTTGTAAATGCTGTAGTAGATATTGTTTTTCTGATTCTTATTCATCTTATAACCTTTTAAAGTCACAATGAAAGGTAGCAGAACTATTATTTGAACTGTGGTCTGCTGATTCCTAAGCTTTTGCTTTTAATCCCTGTACTTTTCAGTGATGATGGTCTTTACTATATTTATAATAGGAGTTAGAGTTTGGGAAAGGTTTGTCATAAGTTCATCTTAGCGTACACATTTCTAAGAACCAAGTCTCTATGGGGAAAAATGGAGCATGATTTCTTCTGAGGCCAGAATCTTGAAACTCCTACAGTGACATTTTTGGCTCCAGGCTTGCTGATGCTCTGGTGATTTCAAAAGCATGACTATGTGTCCTTTTTCTCCATCTTTGTGTGCATTCTTTTCTGTCATATTTGTTGCTGTCCATCTTAATGTCCCCTAGCACTAGGTGATTGGCCAGAAATACAGAGGAACATCATGGTATGTGAAGCAAAGTTATTTATTCATGATGTTATTACCCTTTCAATCATCCAAAAGCTAGAATTTAAATTTAACAAAAACAAAGGGGAAAAACTTTTTCCAAGTAGAAAAAAAAAATTCTCTTGGATGTAGGATATACCCTTTTGGAGGTCCTTCCTTCTTACAGACCTTGCCTATACTCTCCCTGAACTATGGTCCTGTAAATTTTACTTGTTGAACTCTCTATTTAGTAGTCTTAAAACTGTAACTATAGTGTAAATTAATAATATGTTATGTGAAAAACTTAGGAAAGAAGGAAGGGAGGGAGGGAGGGAGAAAAAGAGAAAGAGCAAGAAGGAAGAAGAGAAGGAGGATGGGAAATTTCATTATTCTTAGAATATTCTTTGAATTATATCCAGGAAATACAATGAATCTATTCTATTTTTATAATATCACATTAATATAAGAATTGATGAGGATTGTGTTATAGTAATTATACATTTTCTGTGACCTAAGAATATATGAATAAATTCCATTAAAATAATGACTGATAAAAATAATAATCAAATAAAATGCCACAGTTACAGAAAATGATACCTGAAAATGTATACAGAGAGCTATGACTCCTTTTGGGGCTGAAACAGAAGAATAAACCATAAATAACAACTTGCAGACATCCAAGATTATGTGCAGCTCTCAGTGATCTTACAAAATCATTGAATTTCCTCCACAGATTTCCTTAACTATGGAGGAATTTGATGAGTTTCTTCGTGTCCTGTGCATGGTAGTCAGCATGAAAGAATTCATAAAAAAACAGACACAGATGCTTTTCTGATCCAAAAATGATATTGCTGCAAACATCTCCAGAGATGAGTCTGCTATTAAACAAATTTATAGGAAATCTTTTCATCTGATTTTTTGTGTATCTAACAATATAACAGTATTCTTTGTTCAAGTTGTATTTTCTACATCATGAGAAGCTGAAGTTTATGTCAACCCTTACTGGTTTTATTAACAACATTTTTCTTTGCTTGAATAGTATCAAATTCATTTCTGTTACTGTACTTCCTTTAGGCTTATAAGGAAGTAATCTTGAAAGTGATTTTTTGTGTGTGAAATCTTAAGAAACATGCCCCAAAAGTGCTACTGGATGTGTTGGTAATCTATACATCCAAACAATGTGCACACCACTCTAAGTACATCTTGCTACAAAGAGAAGTATTTCATATATTTACTTATACCAAAAAGTTCATTGGAGTTCTTGATAAGTAGACGAAGTTAATTAGGGAAAAGTAAGTCAGAACATGTAGGTAATAAGTGAAGGATGGCATGAAGAACTAATGGTGGTAGAGTGTGAGGAATTCAGATGATCTCACAGTTCTGCATTTTCAAAATCAACAAGCCTCAGAATATTGCTGTATAAAAAATTTCCTAGATAAAACTTCACCACTACTGCTTTCTTCTCTCTCAACTTCTCTTAAATTCAAATCCCAGGATAGTAAATTTGTCTTAGCTTTGGAAGTTCTTTAATACCAATGGTTTTCGTTGCACTGAAACAATAGTGTTGGGAACATATCTCTAATTTCTTCCTCTTCACAAATACTTCAACATATTGAAGTTCATGTTCCCATTGACATAGATTACATTTTATTTTATTTTTTCCCAAAGAAACCTTTTATTTAAGGAATACAAACTTCATACATTTCATAAAAACAACTTTAGGAACATAGTGATTCTTGCCACCATACCTACCCTCCTACCCACACTCCCACCCCTCTTTCTCCTTTCTCTCCTATTCCTAGTCTTATTTTTAACTAACATCTATTTTGAATTAACTTTATACACAAAATATTAACTCTGTACTAAGTAAAGAGTTCAACAAATTGTATGAAAAAAAAATGTTCCTCAACATTTGACACAAGGACTGTTCAAAGTCATTACATCTAGAAGCTAATTTCACTACTTTTTTTTTAACCATTACTTTTTTTTTGAGAAAATTAACTTCAAAGAGCCCTTAGGATAACTGTAACTTATGAAACATAAGAATATCCTCCACTTAATATACTAAAATTAAGTGAATTTTTGAGAAAAAGTTTTATTGTTAACTCTCATAATCCAAATCTTTGAGGACAGAGGTCCTTCATGGGAAGTTAATGCACAGTGACTCCTGTTGTTAATTTAACAACACTCCTATGTATGGCATCGGTGATCACCTGAGGCTCTTGACATGAGCTGCCTAGGCTATGGAAGCCTTTTGAATCCAGAGACTCCTTCCGTATTTAAACAAGGCCATAAGCAAAGTGGAAGTTCTTTCCTGTCTTCAGAGAAAATTATATATATATATATATATATATATACACACACACACATATATATACATATATATATATATATATATATTTATTTGCATTTCCCTTTTTTGATGACCACTTCTTTCCACTGGGCTCTCACCCAACAAGGTCCTTCATGTAGGACATTTTTTGCACTAGTGTCTTGGCTTTCCTTGCCTGAAATGCTGTCATGGGCTTCTCAGCCACACCAGAATACCTTAAGGGCTGATTCTGAGTTCAGAGTGCTACTTAAACTGATTGTCATTTTTATGAGTCTGCTGTATGGACTGGTTCTCATGTTGGAGCATTCATTCCCGTTTAACTCTATCTATTATTATTACCAGGCACTTGATCTTGCTTATATGATCACTTTAACACTTAAAATTCTATTTTTTACCACCTGGCTTAAGGGGATTTGGGGTTCCATGGCAAGTTTTTAAACTATACCCTTAGCAGCAAGTCCATAAGAATGTGTGAAGAGCCCTACCACTTTATAGTTACACACTTCATACATATCATAATTACAGTATTAGAAATATGGTGATTCCTCCCACCATGCCCACCCTCCCATCCACATTGCCAACCTTTTTACTCCCTCCTCTCTTATTTTTTTTACTAAGATCTATTTTTCAATTAACTTTATACACAAATGATTAACTCTAATTAAAAGTTCAACAAATATTATGAGAAAAAAAAACTTCCTCAACAGTCAAGACAAGGTCTGTTCAAAGTCATTGCTTCTCAAAGTGTCAATTTCACTTCCACAAACTGCCTTTTAGTTTCTGTATTAGTTATCACAGGTCAGGGAGAACATATGACATTTGGCCCTTTGGTACTGGCTTATTTCACTAAGTATGATGTTTTCCAGTTTGATCTGTCTTGTTGAAATTAACCAGAATTCCTTTTTTTTAACCACTATGTAGTATTCCATTGTGTAAATATCCCATAATTTCTTTATCCAGTCTTCAGTTGAAGGGCATTTAGGTTGATTCCAATTCTTAGCTATTGTGGATTGAGCTGCCATGAACATGGGGCTTACAGATAACTCTTTCATATGCTGATTTCATTTCCCATGGGTAAATTCTCAGGCATGGGATGGCTGGATCATGTGGTAGGTCTATATTCAGATTTCTGAGATATCTCCATCCTGTCTTCCATAGTGGCTTTACCAGTTTATATTCCCACCAACAGTGGATTAGGATACTTTTTTCCCCACATCCTTGTTTGTTGATTTCTGTATGAAAGCCATTATAAAGGGAGTGAGGTGAAAGTTCATTGTGTTTTGATTTGCATTTCCCTGATGACTAGTGATCCTAACCATTTTTTTCATGTGTCTGTTGGCCATTTGGATTTCCTCTTTTGAAAAATGTCTGGTTAAGTCCTTTGCCCATTTCTTAACTGGGTAATTTGTTTTGTTGCTGTTGAGCTTCTTGATCATTATATATTCTGGCTATTAATTCTTTATCAGTTGTATAGTTTGCAAATAATTTCTCCCATTCTGTTGGTTGCCTGTTCACTTTGCTGAGTGTTTCTTTTGCAGTACAGAATCTTTTTTAGTCTTCATTCATGATATGTATCATCAAAATCTTGGAGATATATTTAGATATGATTTCTAAATCTCTTAAATACCCTTGCTTCATTATATATGTAACACTTTATCTATAGCTCTGAATATATGGGATATAAATAACTGTAACTGTACAAATAGATATCTTGCTTTTTAAGTTTCCAGAAGTTTTGATTTATCATTGTAGTTATAAAAGCTCAGATTTCATTTGAACATAGTGATAATTTAGGGATTTTATTTATATCTTTCAGACATGTGTCTCTCCTGAGAAAGATAGAACCCTGAAGTCTGTGGCAGTCAGAGCTAAGCATCAAGAGGGTGGTTGCCATGGACTTGGGACCAAGAGAGACTCCTGCCCTGGGCCTGGAGATAGGACCAAATTTGATTGGAAGGCTCCACAGCTCTGGGCAAGCCAGATTAGGGATATAAAGCAGCTTTCAAATGGGGCTTGCAGCTCCCCTGAGAGACTGTTACACAGAATAAATGGGATTAAGGTACCTTTATAGACTACTGGGGGTGAGACCTGGGGCTTGGGAGCAGAAAGAACCTTTTGCCTGTTTTTTTTTTTTTTTAATACAGGAAACCTTTATACTTGCTATTTATGACTCCAAAACTTGTTCTCGAATAACAGAGACCACTCTGTTCTCTGCAGTAAATGTTGAGTCCTGCACTGCTCTTAGAATAGATCCAGATCCATTTTCTGAAGAACATCTGGCCCAGTCAGTAGATAACTCATGGCTAAAGACTAATCAGAGGTGAGATGCTCATTCATGAGACAGAGCAGGACACAAGGATAGGCCTGAAATTTGAGAGACATGTATCATGAACCATATTTGGTTTTCAGAGTGAAGAGGTCAAGTTTGGCAGCTGGGAGGAAGTAGAAACATGACAAGGAAGAAGGTCAATAGAAAGGATGAACTGCAACTAGATACCCGAGATACACTATCATAAATTTAAGCCAGGGTTGAAGCCCTGGCAACTCAAGAAACCAGTGCCCTCCAGTAAGGTCCTCCCACACCTCCTGACAGAATACCAACTTCACCTTGTCTTCTATGCCTTTCTCTGTGCACCATCAGGTCCCCTGCCCTGTCTCTGAAATCATATAGTTTTGATGTGCCTGTCTTGCTAATATGTGGAATATATTGGAATATATGTATTGGACTATATTGGAATAATTGAATTGGACCCCAGTGTATGGTACATTGTATAGTACTTCTTAGCCTACTCTGTGACATCCTAATGCTAGAGACTAGTTCACCATGTGACAAATGAATGTTCAACTGGAGGAATCTTGAGAATATATTTGTTCATAGGGAAAACCAAAAAACAGCCTTGATATAATGGTTAATTCTGGGATATGGATAAGGGTAAGTCACTTTGCCCCAGTCCATTCAGATGATTCTCCCTGCTTGGCTCTAAATGTTTGCATTTGTAGAAGGGCATAGTAATATAAGGACATTCTTGGAACCAGAGGATGTGCTTAGTATTTTTTAAGCATTATTTATTTACTTATTTGAAAGTCAGAGTTAACAAAGAGAGAGTGAGAGACAGTGAGAGAGATCTTCCAACCACAGGTTCACTCCCCAAATGGCCACAACTCCCAGGACTGGAACAGGCTGAAGCCAGGAGCCAGGATCTCCTTCCAGATCTCTGATGTGAGTGCAGGGGTCCAAGCACTTAGGCCATCTTCCACTGCTTCCCCAGGTGCACTAACAGGGAGCAGGATTGGAATTGTATCATCTGGGACTTGAACCGGCACTCATATGGGATGCTGGTGCTGCAGAGGCAGCTTAGTCTGCTGTGCCGCAGTGTTGGGCCCCTTATGTATCTTTTTGACAAGCATTATTGTGAGTCTCTTACATGAAAAAATAAGGACAGTGAAATTCCCATTACAAACTGTAGTAATAAGTGGGATGACTGCTGTATCTTGCATCTAACCTATGTGTCTATCATTCCTAAATGTTTTTCATTTATGATGTATTTCAACAATAACACAACGGTCTAAGTTGTGTTATATCCATTTCACAAATGACAATGATGCATAGAGAGGTCAAATAACTTGTTTGGTATCATGTAGCTGATAGATAGGAAAGCTTGAATTAAAGTGTCTGAGCTCAAAAAAAAAAAAAAGAGTGGCATCTTTTCTTATGTATATATACCATTGTTGGTTTCTGATATTTACCACCATGAATGTCCTCTGAGTGTCACTTTCTTAAGAATGAAAGTAATAACAATGAGCAATATTTTAAGAAGCCTCTTCCATAATTCATACAAAATCATTGTGCCTACCAGTAATCTCATTTTTGTATTCACAAACTACTCAAACTGAAAAAACAAAGCTAAAAATAGGGTTCAGCAATGTTATGTAAAGTTTTGAAGTAATATAATAAAGATTAAATTTAGATAAATAGTGTAACAAAGATGTATTTTGTTAAAATGCTTAATAGCTAGAGAAACAGAACAATGAGGCCTTAAAGTCCTTTCCATAGATATATTTCAAGATATAAAATATAGATCCCTTTTTAAATAAATGATTTAATGACTATTGTAGAATTATACATTTACCAAAAATTTCATTACTGATTAATAGATTGTAAAATTTGATAAAGGAATTATTGCACAAGTCAAATTATAATTTAATGTTTTTCAATCATTTGTTTCCTGAATTTTCGTTTACCTATTATAATTCATTATAATCAAGAAAGTTCAATGTCTTTATTTAGTTCATATATTAATGTTTATTTATAATATCCCTCTTGCATGACTAGAACGAATTACAGTACTCCTTTCTGTATTTCTTCAGGATCCCACAGACATATAGTATAATGTTGAAAAATCAGCACATTTACTTTTTAATGAAAAAGAAAGAAAACCCAAAAACGACAGCTACCTGACACAAATTCCCAACTTTGACTGCTCCATGCATTAAAGGAGCATGTATGTGTCATTCACTGGGGGACTTCTGTGATTGTAGAGGAGAAAGAGGCTATCCAGTCTCTCGTCCTCCTAAAAAAACTATTGTATGTGGAACTAGCAAGCTGTCAATTACAGTATCAATTAAGGTTGAGTGACTGTTTATTTGTGATTATCATATAACATGAGTTTTTTTAAAAGATTTATTTGAAAGGTGAGTGACAGAGAAGGGGACACACACACACACACACACACACACGCACATAGATAGAGAGAGAGACCAGGGCACAGCCAGGAGTCCAAAATTCCATCCTTGTCTCCCAATTTTGGGGCACAGTGCCCATGATGTGACTTCCCAGGCACGTTAGCAGGAAGGTGGATCAGAAGCAAAACAACCCAGATTTGAATGAGCATTGTCAATGAACTTAACCAACTGTACCACAACACAAGCTTCATAGGATTATTTTAAAAATTAATTTATTTAACTTGACACAAAGGCATATACATATCTTCTGGCTTCTCCCTGCTTCCAATGTGAGTATACAGCAAAGCCATGTAGATATGGGGCTGGAGCATGGAAATCACTAGGAAAGAAAAAAAATTCTGCAAGAAGTAGAAATTGACATCATAGGAAGATTCAAATCTAAGCTTTTGCTGAATGTTAATGTAAAATATATGCAACACTTGTAACAAGTTCTGTATTCTAATCTTTACACACGTGCACACATACATACACATACTTAGTGGGCATCGTTTATAAGAGCAAAGGGGAAATAAAAGTTCATAATAGGAATTCATTTAGACCTGCTTTGAAAAAGATCTTTTCTCTTTTTGTAATTTTTTAAATTTATTTTCACTTTATTTGAAATGTATACACAAGGGGGAGAGAGAGAGAGAGAGAGAGAGAGAGAGAGAGAACGCAAGCACTATCCATTTTCTGGTTTATTCCAAATGTCCACAACTGCTAGTCCTAGATCAGGTGGAAGACATGAGAGCAGAAGTAAACCCAGGTCTCCTGCCTGTGTGGCAAGGACTCAACTTCTTAGCTACCACTGCTACCTCCCAGGGTGCGTTTTAGCAGGAAGCTGGATTGGAAGCAGAGGAGCTGGGACTCAAACCAGGCACTGTGCTTGGGATGCAGGTGTCTTAAGCAGTGTCTTAACCACCACACCAAATGCTTGTCTCTGATCACTTTTACCTTGGAGATTTTACTTAAACATCTGTTCATTCTTGATTCAGTCTTCCTATTTAAGAGTAAGACTCTAAACTACAGATTAGATATGTTTAGTTTGGATGTCACTGAGTAGGATTTATCCTACCATGTGCTTCACTAAATGGCGCTTTCAAGTTAAGGCTGATTTTTTTCATTGTGCAGGTCTAACACTCATCTCTGCTGTGCACCTGTTGTTGGCATTCTGGGATCAAGATGCAGGAATGCAACTGAAAGCCACACATCTGACACTTAAACTTTCAGTGAATTTCCCTGTTTCTATCCCCATATCTGAATCCTACTCTGCTAGGCATGTTTCTGAAAAGCTAAATATGAAAGGTAAACTATTGAAGGTAGAAGCAGAGCAAGCAAATGGATTAAAAAATAGCATTAGCATTCATGCGTGCATGGAACAATCAGAAATGTCAAAGCATTCAAGCCTAAATATGTCTTCTCAAGATCCTGAAAATCCTAAGTACATTTCCATGAAATCTTCCAGCACCAATGAATATTCTGTTTTTAAAATACACAATGCAAGTTTTTCTGTACAGAAAACAAGTTTGTTCTATATTTGCTCTCACTTTCTCAAACCTTATCCAAAAATATTTCACATTTTTTTTAATAAAATGAGTAACACTCTCACTATGGTGTCAAACTGATGGTCTTCCAGCTTGAAAAGTGCTTACTAGGAACATTTTTTTAGTTTCTAAATCATTATTCAATGACCTATTTTTAAAATCGCAATTTATTTAAGTTTCTGATGTTCAAGAGGTCCTTACCTAAAGTGTGGCCACTTATAAATGAAGGGTAATGGAAATAAAGAGGAAGTCATTACAGAAGTATAAGATGGTAATCTAGAGGACATAGTGTAATGCTGGGGAGAACTAACATTTGAAGCCACACTAGGAAGGCAAAGTGAAAAAGAAATCTGGTGCAGCACTAAAATATAACACAGATGGGAAAGAACATAAATGTTGGATGAATCAGCATTCTGAAAAGGAAGAGGAAAAGTAAAAGCTAAGAAATACAGATGTTATATATTATATTCCAGTGGGAATGACCCACATATTAATTAAGATCTGCTGTTTACAGGGCACAAATTCAGTTACTACAGCATTTGATCTAGTGAGCTATACAGTTGACAACAGGCAACTAATTTAAGTTTATAACAATGTGGTTAGATTATAGCAAACCACCGTAATCAAAATCTTGAAGATAAATTACTCCTAATTACTTTAAACACAAATTATTAACCATTCCAAACATAAAACATGGTATCCTCTTCCTTTATATTTCTTTCACACATTTAATTGGAGCTTAACATGTCCAAGATTGCAATCACTAGTTCAATTCTTGCATCGGCCATTTAACTTCTTCCTGTTCTGTATCCAAAGACTAAATACCTACATTTGATTATTTTTTTTCAAGTGCACAGATACATCTAAAAATTTTGTGCCAGTAGTGTATAGCTTCAAATGATGGCTCTGTTACTTTCATTTGAAAAGTAATACTTTATGAAATGGATCTGAAGAATTCAGCATCTTGTTAAATTGCACTAATGAAAAAAGTACATGACCTTTAATAACGTTTTATTAATGCTATTTATTTGTGAAATTGATAAGTTTAAAAGCTAATATGTAAGTATATGAGATAAAGAGGATTTCTGAAATATGAGAATTTATATAATTTTAAAACACCTTAACCTTGAGCTTGACCTTGTACTCTTCCATGTCACTTTAAACCATGAAGGAATTGTCATTATTTTCTTTTAAAAAAAAAGATTCATTTATTTATTTATTTGAAAGGCAGAGTTAGAGAGGCAGAGGCAGAGAGAGACAGAGAGGTCTTCTATCTGCTGGTTCATTCCACATGTGGCTACAATAGCCGGAGCTGTGCTGATCTGAAGCCAGGAGCCAGGAGATTCCTCCGGGTCTCCCACACAGATGCAGGGGCCAAAAATTTGGGCCATCTTCTACTGCTTTCCCAGGCTATAGCAGAGAGCTGGATCAGAAGTGGAGCAGCCAGGACTTGAACCGGCCCTCATATGGGATGCCTGCACTGCAGACAGCAGCTTTACCCGCTACGCCACAATGCCGGCTCCATCATTATTTTCTGGTAATTTAAATTATTCTCATAAACCCAAGGTTAAATTAAGCCTTGTGAAAATTTATACAGATATTAATGTCATTTTTAATGTATGACCATGGGCCATCACCAAATAATAAAACATAAATCTTTTACACAACTTGATATGTGTGGTCAGAATCTATTGCCATTTTCCAGGAAAAAGAAAAATCAAGCCATCTGAAACACCTTCAAATCAACTTAATTTTTTCAAAACTCTATACCAAGCCAGGCACCTAACAATCAATGACAGTCTTCAACTTAATTTTAATTCTTTATAATCCATGAGTCTTAATTCTATCTGTGGAAACACCTTATGATATTGAACTAAAATATTGAACTGTGTCTCAAACTGCTACAGCTGAATAAAGTGGATAAAATTTAATAAAAATTCCTTTCACTTGGTTTCCAGTGTTAGTAAAAGGTGACCTATGCAAATTTATAAAAGAGTACTATTAAACTTAAAAATAGGGGCCAGCACTGTGGCATAGAAGGTTAAGCCTCCGCCTGTAATACCAACACCCTATATGGGTGATGGTTCAAGTCCTTCCTGCTCCACTTCTGTTCCACCTCCCTGCAGCAGAAAATGACCCAAATCCTCGGGCCCCTGCGCTCACGAGGGAGACTGGAAAGAAGCTCCTGGCTCCTGGCTTCACATTGGCCCAGCTCCAAGCATTGTGGCCACTGGGGGAATGAACCAGCAAATGGAAGATCTCTCTCTATCTCTCTCTCTCTCTCTCTCTCTCTCTCTGTATTTCTGCCTTTCAAATAAATGAATCTTTTTATATAAAATATAAACTTAAAATAACTATAGTGATTAATATTCATCTACCTACCTCCTTAAATCTGAAGTTTATGTTTTGAAGCCAAAGCGTTACAAGGCAGGAGACATTCCATCATCCTTCATCTCTGATAGTCTTTAATCAACCACAGACACCATGCTTTTGGATAACTGTTCTTGAAATGGAAGCAGAGCAGTGTAGACCTTAGGAGAGCAGTGGTGTTACCTTGAGTAACTGAGTCCTTGCCATCCATGTGGTAGACCTTGGTTGTAGCCCCATATAGCGGTGCTGATCCCATCTGTCGTGGGAAAATAGGGAGTAAACAATGCATGGGAGCTCTGTCTCTCTTTCCTTCTCCCTCTCTCTCAAATAAATACTAGGAAAAAAAAGAAAAATCATTAAATACAAGACCCTTTTAAAATTTATCATCAAGCTAAATTTGAAGGCCAGAGAAGATCATGAATAGCATTAAATCCTCATTTCTTGGAAAAAGTTGCATTAAAACATTACAGGGAATGTAAGAGTAGTACCTATCCAGGGGTGAGCATTTGGCACAACAGCTGAGATTTTGCTAGGGGTGCCCGCATCCTGTATCAGAAGGTCTGCATTCAAATCCCGACTCCACTCCTGATTTCAGCTTCCTGCCAAGGTGACCCTGGCATGCAACAGGTGACGGTTCAAGTACTTTGCCCCTGCCACCCTTTTGGCTTGACCCAGCCCAAAAAATATCTTTCTCTCTGCCTTTCAAATAAAATGAAAATAAAAAAAAAAAAACAAGCAGAAACAAGGAAATCAGAACATGAAAAAATATAACAAGTAAAGTGAAATTTTATAAAATCAGTAATTAATATATTTACTGAGAAGACAGATGATTTTGCATTCATAACATATTAACAAGATACTTTAAATGGCATAAAAAAAGAAAAATCGCATCAAAATTTAAAATAATAAATGATAGTTGAAATAAACAGGTAAATATTATGTAGAAAATACTCTTGATGTAGAACACAAATCCAAATACATGGATAATGAGAGAGAAAATGACTAGAAGTATATTATCAGATGGACACAGTTTCGGCAAGCTGACTCTGCATACCCCTGAAGAACCACCCCCTGCTGAGAAGATGCCTCCTGCTGCAGCCCTGTCTTGACTTCCCTTTCCAAAGATGCCCCTTTTCAGCATGAAGCAGCCAGAGCAATCATTGCCCAGTTCCCACTAACAGATGCTAGGGCTTCCATCCTGGAGGAGGCAATGTGAGGCGTCAGATGGGTTAATAGATAGTCCGGGGATCCCGGGGCCCACGCTGTGGCACAGCTGGTTAAAGCCCTGGCCTGAAGTGCCTGCAACCCAAATGGGCACCGGTTCTAGTCCCAGCTGCTCCTCTTCCGATCCAGCTCCTTGCTGGGTAAGCAGTAGAAGATGGTCCAAGTCCTTGGGCCCCTGCACCCAAGTGGGAGACCTGGAAGAAGCTCCTGGCTCCTGGCTTTGGATTGGTTCAGCTCCTGCCATTGCGGCCAACTGGGGAGTGAACCATGAGATAGAAGACCCCTCTCTCTCTCTATTTCTCTCTCTGTCTCTGCCTCTCTTCTCTCTGTGTAACTCTGACTTGCAAATAAATAAATAAATCTTTAAAAAAGAGATAGTTAGGGGATCTCAATGGAATTTGGGGTATAAAATATTTGCTTCCTTCCCTAAAACATTATCTTTAGCAAGAACGAACAGGCTGCCCTCCTTCCTTCAGAATATCCAAATTTACCACGAATAGCAAGGGAGCTTTTCCTGATCTTACAGCTTATTGTGAAAACAAATTATCTATCCCACCCTTAGCTGGCCAGACAGGATAGAGAATTGTAAATGAGGTCTTTTGATGTTTT
The DNA here is from genome assembly GCA_949820135.1 of Sylvilagus floridanus. Taxonomy (NCBI): domain Eukaryota; kingdom Metazoa; phylum Chordata; class Mammalia; order Lagomorpha; family Leporidae; genus Sylvilagus; species Sylvilagus floridanus. The sequence goes on along the minus strand of OX463236.1, from coordinate 25,614,275 downwards.
TTGTCCTCCCTGGTAACTGAACGCCAATCTGATTGTCAGGTTTTTTTTGTTTTTTTTTTTTCTTTCAAAATTTTACTTAAAAAGCCAACTGCCACTAGTCCTGTTGGGTCTTCCTCTCTTGGAACCTCCCTCTTTGCCACTTGGAAGGAGGTTTCCAACCTAAATAAATCCTACTTTACTTAAAAAAAAAAAAAGTATATTATCAGAGATTGGGAAGTGTGGGAGGAAAGACTTATAGGAGTTTGGATACATGTTCTAGAGGACAAAAGGGTACCAATAGTTCAGAGTAATTACTGTAGATATGTAGATCATATGAAGACCTCAAACAGAGAAGCAGGTAGGCCCCAAACATCAAGAAAAGATAAAAAAATGGAAAGCATAGTTGTTCCCTTACTTAACCAGTTTAGCGATGTATCTGTGTTGAAATATTACACTGTACCTTCTATAGATGTACAAGTCTTAATGTATTATTATTGCTGTAATACAAGTATTACTGTATTATTATTGCTGATCAAAAAATGTTAGAAAATTAACAATAATATAGGGTATCAATCTAGAACATCTAGTATCCCACTAATCGAGTTTTAGAAAGAAGAAAAGAATTACACAGATAAATATAAAAGAAATTAGTAGAATAGGAAGAGGTTGGTCAACTGGTACAAAGTTACTGTTGGAAGGTATATAGTTTGGTGTTATATTGCACAGTAGCATTATTGTAGATAACAATAATGTATTGCATATTTCAAAACAACTAGGAAAGAGGATTTTAAATGTTCTCATTACAAAGAAATGATAGGGGTGGGTGTTTGATGCTACAGTTAAGATGCTGCTTGGGACAGCCACAACACAATTGGTGTGCCTGGGTTCAAGTCTGGCTTTGCTCCCAATTCCAGCTTGTTGCTTATGTGCACCCTGGGAAGTGGCAGCAGGTAATGGCATATCCCTGCCAGCAGGTGAGAAATCAAGGTGGAATTCCTGGCTTTGGCCTGGTCCAGTTCAGACTGTTGTGGGCATCTGGGGAGAGAACCAGTAGAGGAGATCTTTCTCTTTATCTGTATATGTGCAAGTGTCTCGATCTCTGCATTTCAAATAAACAAAAATAAGCAAATAAATTTAAATTTTTTAAAAACACAAAAAGTCCAGTGATAGATTACCAATTACCAGAATATGATCATTATACAATATGTATATGCAACAAACCATCTTATACTTCATAAACATGTATAAATTATTATGTCAATTAAAACTAAAACAAAAGTTATGGTTTTGAATAATATTTATCAAAATATTCTTTTACTAAGAACACAGGCCCCTAACTTGAAAACCCAAATGGGCCTCCTATATTTAATCACAAAATAGCTTAATTAAAAACATATCATAGAAATCCAGAACACTGGAGAGCAAGAGCCACATCCAAAAGCTTAGAGAGGGAAAAAATAAAGCAGGCCCAACATGCAAAGGACTGATAATGAAAAAGGCATTAAACTCGTAAACATCAACGCTTACGGTTAGAGAAAGAGGATGGCCACGTTGGGAAGTGGGCTAAGACACCACCTGCAGCACCAGCATCCCATAGGAAGGTCTGTTTAAGTCCAGGCTGCTCCATTTCCATCCCAGCTTTCTGCTAACAGGTCTGGAAAAGGTAGCAAATGATAGCCCAAGTGCTTGAGAGTCTTGAATAGAGTTCTAGGATCCTACTTGAGCCTGACCCAGCTCTGGTGGCTGCTGTGGCCATTTGGGGTGTGAACCAGTAAATGGAAGATGCTCTTTGCCTTCTCTTTGCTTCAGCCATTGTAGATGCTACTAAACTATTCGAATTAACAAATGAATCCAGTGAAGTTGCAGGATACAAATTCAATAAAGACCACTAGCACTTTTATATACCAAGAATGAACTTACTGAAAAAGAAATCAAGAAAGCAATTGTATAGCTACAAAAATGTATCTTAGAATAACTTTAACCAATGAGGGGAAGGATCTCTACAGGGCAAATTATAAAACACAGATATAGAGTACACACATACACACACACACACACACACACACAAATGGAATAATGAATATTCTGAAGACAGAATATTGTTAAAACATCCGTGATGTCCAATGCAGTCTACAGAGGCAATGAACTCCCATCAAAAATGCCAGTGACATTCTTGCTGTTCTTCACACACACCATGTGTGATCTTGTCTTTGGGATACTGTATTAGCACCAGGCACAACCTTGTGTTAGGGGCTTTGCAGCAATGCTGGAACTGCTCTTCCCTCAGGAGTCTGGGTTCATCCACTGATGTCTTTCAGGTCTTTGCTAAAGTTTTTCCTTGTCAGCAAGGCCTTCCCCTTGACCACCCAGAATAATAATTGTGCCTAATCATTCAAGTGTATATTTTCTTGAATGCTTTTCTCCACAGTGTTTGTCAACTTATTCCAGATTCTTTCAGTAAGAACAGCATTACCTCAAATCCAAAACCAGAGAAGGACACAACAGAATGAAGAGAACCATAGACCAATATCCCTGATAAATATAGAAACAAACACTCTCAACAAAATACTAGCAAACTGAATCCAACAACATGTCAAAAAGATTATCCATTATGACCAAATAAGATTTATCTCAAGGATGCAGGAATGGGTCAACATATGCAAATCAATCTGCATGATACCTCTCATCAAAAGAATTAAGAATAAAATTCATATGATTATCTCAATAGATGCAGAAAAAGCACTTGATAAAATACAACATCTATTCATAATTAAAACCTGAAATAAGTCAGGTATAGAAAGACCATACCTCAACACAGTAAAGACCATATGTTATAAGCCCACAGCCAATGTCATATAAAATGGAAAAAGCTGTAAGCGTTTGTATTAAGATCTGGAACCAGCTGATGTCTACTCTCACCACTCTTATTTGAAATACTTTTCATTTAAATGAACTATTCAATGTATTTTGTAAAAACATGAATTCATATACTATTAAAAGTTGTTTGTTTATATATTTATTATTTAAAATGCAGAAAGCGGGGAGAGGGAGGGGGGGGGGAGAGAGAGAGACAGATCTTGCTCTGATGTTTCACGCATTCAACAGTGGGAGTTTGGCCAGGCTGAAGCCAGGAGTATGGAACTCAATCCATGTCACTCATATGGGTGGTAGGGACCCAACTAATTAACCAAATCTGCTGCCTCCCAGGGTGCACATTAGCAGGAAGCTGGAATTGTGACCATAGCTGGAACTGCAACCCAGATGATCCTGTATGGAGTTTGGGTGTCCCCAGCAGCAGCTTAACCTCTCAGGTCAAGCAGCAGTCCCTCAGTATTTCAACAAGCTATCCAGTGATTCTTGGCAAGATGTAGGCAAACAGTGCATGTTGGTTGAATGAATCATTAGCTAAATTAAGAAAAATAAGGAAAAGGGATAGATAGGTGAAACAAGGAACAGGAGTTAGAAGGAGTTTGCATTGTTGCATAGATTAGATGGTGGTAGCTAGAGTCAGTAGGGCCAAAATAAATGGAAAGAAATGAAAAGATTTGAAATGTTTGGGACATAGAATTGATATAATGTTGGAAAAATAAGACTAAGTCATACATCGATTAATTTTATGAATATAAAATAGCTGAAAATAAGGAATTCTAAGATTCTTAGAATTGAGGAGTCTTCAAAAAGTTCATGGAAAATGCATATTATTAGAAAAAAAACTATGCATAGATTTCAACATTTTTACATCAAAATAAACTGATTTTAGTTCACAGGCTTTTGGAAGTAAATAGCATTCATAGACATACAAAAATGAAATTTAACATACTATGTTTCATTTAAATTCATGGAAGTTCTGGATTTGAAATGAAAAGAAAAATGGTACAGTAATATAGCTAACAAAAACAATAAAAGTGTTTGTAGAAAGTTTTCCAAATTTCACAAGTATTTAGTTTAGCTATTGGTTACAAAGATGATGATTTTTGTGGTTTGGATTATTCAAACTTAAATATAGAATTAATGCAACATTCAGCATGATACTGATTGGTTTTTTCAATTAAAATATTACATTCTGATTGATAACAATTTTATAGAAGAAAATTCCACTAACATCAGTAAGGCTTGCATAAAAAGCAAACCATTAGGTTTCTTTTTGTTAATGAATTAATTTTCTAATTGGCAGAAAACTTGCATATATTTATTGTGTACAACGTGATGTTTTGAAGTATATATACATATGGAATGGCTACATCTAGCTAATTAATATATGTGTTACAACACATAGTCATGTTTTGTGTTATCTGAAGTTAAGACCTGCAAATATTTAAACTTTGAGATAACTTACAATGTCATAATTCTCATTTTGACTGTATTTTTAATAACAAATGATTATTTTATTCCTGAAAATACCAATAACAGATTAATTTGATTACATTGTAACTGGCCAGTTTAATAAAATAAACTCCTTTTCTTTTGTCCTAGAAGTAAGAATAACTAGGAAGTATAAGTTGTGGCTTTATGTTAATAACAAGTATTTCTTCATTGAATATCTTGACAATAACTTTTCATGCCTACATTCTCATGTACATTTTGAATAGATATGAACAGTGGCCCTCCCACTGTTTCTGATTCTCAACATCTTTCTTTTCTTGTCTTTTCATAGCCCCTGCTTTTTCTGAAACCCAGGTCAGTGGCAGGGGATGATGGGAAGGAATAGTTTTAAAAGACTGCAAAGTTTCCAAGACGTTTGCACTAGAAGGGTTGCTGTGAGAAAGTGTCAAAATGAAAAGAAAAAATTACAGAAGAAGCAGTTCCATTCTCATTTACAACATAAACCTGATTATTTTCCCCAGTGTTTGATTATAGATCTCATTCATGAGTGTATGTCTCAAGCATAAGCATCTATCATATGTCCTAATGCCAAAAGAGTTACGCGTAAGGAATCTTATATATATATACACATATATATAAACTACTTTCATTTCAATGATATTTTTAAACTTCTTTAATATGTATAAACTATTTTTCATTTTAATAAGTCATTCAATATTTCAATAAACTATTTGATATTATAGGCACCTAGACAACCATAAGATCAGTAACTTGTTTATTTCAATGGCAAATCTATACAGGAAGAACTTATGGGAGAGCATTACAGTTCTATTAATGAATTGCTAATAAAACACAGAAGTATTTTGAAAAGGGAAGCGTCTGTTGCCACAGTATATTTGAAATAGAAAATTATAATGGAGCATTTTCAATAGCATAAAAACCATGTTTCTTTTTTCCTAAGGAACAAATATATAATTGAAGATTTCAATAACTGAACAGATGGGAATACTAAATAAACTCAAGAAGGTGCAGAAAGTCCTGAAATAATTGGAAGCAATTTTTTTTTTTTTAGATTTCATGTTAACTGCAACCATTTCCTATCACAGTGATGACAAGGCAAACTTTGCATTTCATTATCAATACTGTGTTCTTATCCATTGTTCTTTGATAGTAATCAAGTATAAGAAACACAAAATAAAAGATGTTTATTAAGTTGATAATGTGTTTTATCACTGCTTTGCTCTCATCCTATATTAATTGAATCCATTTGTTCTTTTTTGTGTTAGTATTTATTGAGCATTTATTCTCTGCCTGTGTCTATGCTAGACATGATCTAAGCACTAAGTTCCCAGATGTGAAAGTTCAGATGTTAGTGCATGTGATTAACGGGGAGGGGAGCAGGGACAGGAACTTTGAGGGTGGCAGGACTTGGGTGTATAATTGGGGCCTATAGAAAGTAAACCTGTGAAGAGGAAGAAATCCTGGAGGAAGTAGGAGGAAAGGAAGAAATTGGGACACATGTCTGTCTGAGATGCAAAGGAAAAATAGTCTATGTGTGAAGATAGAAGTCAAAGGGTAGAGAAAATGAAGATTGCAGAGTTTCTGACCCAGTGGCTTTGTTTTCTGGGTGATAACAGAAAGTTGAATCAGCTCCTAATGATAAAGATTATTTAGCACAGTTCCCATTCTGCAAAATTGAAGAACAGAAGTGGAGAAAATGAATTAGTGATCCTCTGAGAATGTGATTATTAAATCTGTACCAGATTCATTCAGTGAATTTTTTATTTTTTAAGAAGTGCACAGGAGTACACACAAACATGTGCACACACATAGTAAGAGAGAGCCCCAAACTGTTAGCTCACTTCCCAAAATGCCCCAAGAGTCTCCAGGACAAGCTGAATCAATGTATCACATGTGGGTGACCAGAACATAATCACTTGAGCCATCATTGCTGCCTGCTAGGGTCTGTATTGGCAGGAAGCTGGACTCAGGAGCCGGAGCCAGGAATTAAACCCAGCACACCAATGTAGAATATGGGCATCTACATCAGTACCTTAAACTGTTAGGCCAACTCTTGTCCCTAGTCAGTAAATTTTTATTGAGTGCTTACTGCATACCTACATTTTGTGCTGAGCAAACACAGCTGGGAATAATAAGATAGACATGTTTCAAAGTCTCAATGAGTTTTAAGCCTAGCATAGTAAACAAATATCCAAAACTTATTACACAAATTATTTTTTAGTTATAATTATGATAAAGACTGTAAAAGTAAAAGAAGTGGTCTTAAGATAACAAGTGAAAAATGAAACAGATAGGCGTGTGTGGAGAGAATGGAGAAAGGTGGAGATTTGAAGGCAGAGAAATGAATGAAGAAAACACCCTAACACAGGGTGCTTGTAGGTAGTTATACTTCCCACATAATGTGCCCTTTTAGGGGGCTACAGGAATGCCTAACACTCATCAAACCAGTCTTATGTGCTACTCCAGGGCATTGCAAAATTCAGTGGTTTATAACTTAGCCATGATATTAAATAGTTGGAGAAGCCCTGTGTCAGGGGAACTAGAACTTTTGTTCTGTAATACTAGCAAGGTACATGGAGTAGATGAGATATCCTGAAGCTCTGATTAATTTGGCACTTTTCAAGTATTTGCAATTATTAAATTAAAACATTTATTTAGCAAATATGTAGTTGATAATATGATGGTACATTAAATGTGTGCAAATTTTATAAATGTATAAAATTTATAAATTTTATAAATTTTGCAGATGGCATGCAAAATTATAGTTCATCTTCAAATTGCATACGAAGATTGGGATACCTTGGAGAGGTGTAGGAGGACATTTTCTGATTTCTGTTTGATGAAGTGTTGTCAGTACAATAGTGTAAGATTGAGCTATGTTTCGAATGATCTAACATTCAGTCGAAAGAATTCTCTATTTACACAGATTAAACAAATATTTCAGGAAATTATTCAAGAATTTAGAAAAAAATAATGAATTTTATTTGCTGGGGAAAACTGGACCTGTTATCTGGAATTATTCTGCTACACAGTCTATACTTTTTAATTGCATATTTCTGTAAGAGAAGCAAAACTCCAAGGTTGCTTATCTTGGCCGTGCGATGTTATACCCCTGCAAAATCATGTGCATTTATCATTGTCTTATATCATCGATTTATGGCTGCTTGATGTTTTCTGGATTTAAAAAGCTTTTCTTTTTTTTTTTATTTGTATAGAAATAACATTTCTTAGCAAGCTGTAAATTCCTAGTAGTAATTTGTATTACAAAGATGTGTATTGTTTAAGGTCCCAAGTAAAGCTACAGGCACGGAAAGGATTTCACTGTTCTTTCCTCTGGTTCCCAGATGTAAACTTCTGACTATGTAGAGAGAGTGAAAGGCATCCGGGTGTGTGTCCATGGCAATCTCCTAGCTGAGCGCAGGAAGTTACAGTTGCAGTAGCCATGAAAAGGATCAATTGTTTTTGTGAAAAATCCTCACAACATGCCTTGAATTCAAAGAATGAAGTTCATTAAAATCATAAATCATCTATTAATCTTTGTTTTTAAACTGAAATGCCCTGGGTGGTCAGTGGTATTTTACAGACCAACATTTTTTTTTTAAACTGGTTAAAACAAAAATACAGTGGGATTATTGAAAATCGTGGAATAAAATCCTCAGTGCCTTTTCTTCCTGAAGAGATTTTAGTGGCTACTTGCCATACCTCTCCTGACCGTAGAACTGAACATTATATGGAGATTGGTAACTTACATTCAATTATTCCCTTATGTGCCAGGCACCACTGTGCTGGGTTTTGCATATGAGTTTTCTAGTTATGTCCAGAAGTGCTGCTGTGTCAGGGACATGAGGGTGGTCCTCATCCCTGATAAGCAAGGTCCCTGGAACCTCAGAATTATCTGCACACCTGCCCCTTCTGAATAGCCAGAGCTGTGTGGGGGGCGGGAAACCTGAGTCAGGGTGAAGGCATAACTATTGGTTGCCTGATTGCTCAATAGCACTGACTTTCACTGATCAGGGAGGAGCGAAGTATTCTCAGGCCACCATCTCAGTAAAAAATAATCATTATAAAGTTGAATGTACAACATTAGTGGTTCTAGCAGTGGTCTACTTGAGAAATGCCATATCTCTTTGCCTACCAGTGCCCCTAGCTCTGAGACCCATGGGGTGCCTGGGTCTCACAAGAATAACTCCTTTCAGTTAATATTACATGAGACAAGACAAGTTGGAGGTATATATATATATATATATATATATATATATATCATCTAAAATGGAAGTCGACAATTTCTGTGAGCTATTTCTGAGGCTTAAAAACTGTAGTTAAGGCCAGCACCGTGGCTCACTTGGTTAATCGTCCACCTGCAGCACCAGCATCCCATATGGGCGCCAGGTTCTAGTCCCTGTTGCTCCTCTTCCAGTCCAGCTCTGCTGTGGCCCAGGAAGGCAGTGGAGGATGGCCCAAGTGATTGGGCCCCTGCACCCGCATGGGAGTCCAGGAGGAAGTACCTGGCTCCTGGCTTCGAATCGGCTTAGCTCCGGCCATAGCGGCCATTTGGGGGGTGAACCAATGGAAGGAAGACCTTTCTCTCTGTCTCTCTCTCTCACTGTCTAACTCTATCTGTCAAAAAAAAAAAAAAACTGTAGTTAAAATAATCAGTTTCTTGGTACTTATTGTTTTATTAGAGTTCCAATGTATTTGAATGTTAACATATGTATAAGTGCACTTTTGAATATTAAAATGTTGAGTGTTGGGACCTGCTCAATGGGTAAAGCCTCTGCCTTTATCTACCTCTGCTAAGTAGGTAAAGTGGCTACTCCACATCCAGTACAGCTCCCTGCTGATGTACCTGGAAGAGCAATGGAGGATGGCCCCAGTGCTTGGGCCCCTGCACCCACGTTGGGAGCTGAGGTTGGGGGGAGGGGTTCCTGGCTCTTGGCTTCGGATTGGCCAGCTATGGCCATTGGGACCATTTGGGGAGTGAACCAGCTGATGGAAAACTCTCTCTCTTTAACTTTGCCATTCAAATAAATAAGTAAATCTTTAAAAAAAAAAAAAAAGCATCTTGGTGCTGGTTTGTGACTCCTTAAGCACAGAGTATGTATTTCAAGAGTTTATTTCCAAAGTTAATTCAGTGTGTCTTTGGTTAGACATGATAAATCATTAAACAGCTCCCACCAAAAAGTATTTGCCCTTAGAGAAATTAGTGGCAGAAGTATGTAAGCTTTAGAAAGGTGTGGTCTTTGGATATTTAAAAATGTACTGAAGAAAGTTTAAGTTCTATTTCAATATCTGTGTCCTCATGATATATCATACATAAATTTCAAGGTCTAAATATCTTCATATAAACACTCCTTTCTTTTCTTTTGGCTTGGATCTAGAGGGAGACATTGATTTCTCGCTTGGAGCTAGCTCCCTTGAGGTGCAAAGATGTCGCACCTGTAGTTTGTTCTAAGAAGCTCTTATTTAACCATCACTATTATCACATTAGACACTTCAGAGGTATGTTAATTATTCTGAGGTGTCCCAGTGGCCTAGTAACTCCAAGGCAAAATGCCAGCAGAGTCCTCATTGAAATCCAGGCCAGAAATACTGCTCTGATTTGTTCAGTGCTTTGACATCCTCACAAACAAAATGGTAAACCTGGTGAGAAAACGTATTTGTTCTAACTGAGTTAACTGTTCCAAAACAAATAATATCCAACCCCTAGCCAGCCATTTGTAATCATATCTAAAAAGGACCTAATGAGATGTAGTCTCCAAAGCTATTAATTATGTACTGAACAGGAAGAGTTTTTAAGTATTCTTCCTCTGAGAATAATAAACCATATCTAGACAACCTATTGAATAGTTTTCAGCATTTGTCATTACAGAAAGCATTCAAATTTCAGGCAGAATTTGAGAAGAGCTTTGCAACAGTGGTCCAGTACAATCTGTGTTGATGTGGGTCAGGTTAGGTTGCCAATAACAAGAGTTGAAGATAAGTATGTTGCCACAGGTGATCCTCTTTTCTTGAAGCTGACTGTGATGGTTCATAGAGATAGCATGATGAAGACAGCACATTCCATGGAGAATGTTCTTACCACATGAGAAGTTGTCTGGCACAAGTTAGAGGCATAGGATGAATAGCATAACTATCAAGCAGAAAAATATGAAGCAAATAAAATGATTCTGCAAGCCAGAAAGACCATCTTTACTCTGTGCCAGTTGAGTCAATAAGATTTGAGTATTTCTGCTCACTTCAGATAGATAAACACTGGAAAATAAAACAGTGGAAACATAAAACAATGGAAAATAATTATCACTTGATAGTCTATTGGCAATAAATTATCTATAAACAGCAGCAAAACAGTAGATGCAATCTTTTGTACAGTTAGGAACAAAAATCAATAACTAACATATACGTAGGTGCTTGTTAACAATGGAAAGACAACTTATTAAAGGTGCCATCACGAGCATTCAATTTCTTAAAATTGCTAGTGAGGAAAGTGGTTCCAAAGTGAAGAACACCTTTAAAATGTAGATATGAACTTTTATTTTTTTAACTTTTATTTAATAAATATAAATTTCCAAAGTACAGCTTTTGGATTACAGTGGCTTCCCCCGTCCCATAACTTCCCTCCCACCCACAACCTTCCCATCTCCAGATCCCTCTCCCATTCCATTCGCTTCAAGATTCATTTTCAATTATCTTTATATACCAAAGATCAATTTAGTATATATTAAGTAAAGATTCCAACAGTTTGCACCCACACAGAAACATAAAGTGCAAAATACTGTTTGAGTACTAGTCATAGCATTAATTTACATTGAACAACACATTAAGGACAGAGATCCTACATGAGGAGTAAGTGCATAGTGACTCCTGTTGTTTACTTAACAAATTGACACTCTTGTTTATGGCATCAGTAATCTCCCTAGGCTCTAGTCATGAGTTGCCAAGGCTATGGAAACCTTTTGAGTTTGCTGATTTGGATCTTATTTAGACAAGGTCATAGTCAAAGTGGAAGTTCACTTCTCCCTTCAGAGAAAGGTACCTCCTTCTTTGATGGCCCCGTTCTTTCCACTGGGATCTCACTTGCAGAGATCTTTCATTTTGGTCTTCTTTTTTGTTTTTCAGAGTGTCTTAGCTTTCCATGCCTAAAATATTCTCATGGGCTCTTGAGCCAGATCCGAATGCCTTAAGGGCTGATTCTGAGGCCTGAGTGCTATTTAGGACATCTGTCCTTCTATGAGTCTGCTGTGTATCCTGCTTCCTATGTCGGATCGTTCTCTCCCTTTTTGATTCTATTAGTTAGTATTAGCAGACACTAGCCTTGTTTGTGTGATCCCTTTGACTCTTTGACCTATCAGTGTGATCAATTGTGAGCTGAAATTGATCACTTGGACTAGTGAGATGGCATTGGTACATGCCACCTTGATGGGATTGAATTGGAATTCCCTGGCACGTTTCTAACTCTACCAAGACAGTGATCTTGGGTGCCTTCATTTTTTTCTGAACTAACACAAGCATAAATGTTCGGAAAAGCTTGCTTGTCAAAATGCATCCATGCAATGAGGCAGTTAGATAAGGATAGTCTACCCAAATTTAATTCAAATTAAATATTTTGTTTTCCTGTGTCCACACTGTTCTTGAGTGAAATATTTCAGGATTTTAATATTGTTTGTTGAGTATCCTTACCTTAAGGAGTATGCAGGCTAAGGACAGATAACAACAGTAAGTAAATGATTAAGTTTATGACTGAATAAACACAGACTAGACATATTGCCACATTGTTTTCTTCTTTTTTTTTTTTACCTTGCTTCACTATTTAAAGAAAAAGTATCAATACCTAAAAAAATAAAACTCAGGAAATGATGTGAGTTGATGATGTAAGCATGTGTTTTATGAAGAACTCATAATGGTTTTACACAAGCCCTGTGTCTTCCTGCAGTATCCTTTGTAAATAAACAGCTGCTACATACCCTTATTATACAATTGTAGAAATTCAAGCAAAGAGATAGTATTTTCCCAAGGTCATACCTCAACAGCAGAGTCTATTATCTTAACCCTATAAATGAAAAGAGGCACAAAATATTTACATGTATTTATAGTTAAAAGTAGACGGTTTTACCATGCTTGCCTTGGGTACTTTTTGAAATATTGCCCAAGCATAAATAGGCTTAAAAATTATAGCACGAAGCTTATTAAGTTCAGAAAATATATTGACACATCTGAAATATCATAAATCATTAAAAATGCTTTGAAAAAATTATCAGTTTATTATAAAAATATGCTTCCTATGAATAAAGTATGTTTTTCTAGACCTATAAAAATCAAAATGGAATTGCTGCATAAATAAATTTTCAGTCAATTCCTTGGAAGGAATCAAAATCTTTCTGCTCTTCCCAGACATAACTATGTGATGAATCAGTCAACATATTGGCAGCATTTTTAACATATGATCTATACCAACTTCAAAATAGGATTGCCAACAGGGAAGGCTGCCAGATTTTCCTGATTAATGGGTAGACACTTATGTTTGGGTGTAATTTTACCTACACAAATGTGTTATTTTGAAATAAGGCACAGTTAAAAAAAAGATTATTTCGAAGTTTACACACAAAGAGAAGACCCAGCCCATCAATCTGACCAGCATGGCCCATGAAATGATCTGTAAACTTGTGGCATAACCTATTTTGCCATGTGCTTGCTTATGGTTATCTTCATGGCTGAAGTGCTTGGATTACCTACCATGTGTGGACTTGGCTATGCTTTCCTAAACTTCCCCTTAAAATACTGCCAATGCTGCATCTAGATACTGTGTTCAGTCTCTTGGGAATAAGGAGAAGTTTTATCATAAAATCCAAAAAAGAAATGAGAAATGGATCTCAAGTTTTTCTTTCCACAGTCTTCAAAATGTACTTACATATGTATCTCTAATTTGTTTGCTTATAAAGTGAAATACATTCTTTCAGAGTACAGCTATCCTTAAATTATGAAACTATTATAATTGTATCAAATACATATAAAAATAAATATCAGTACCAATGGTGCAAGAAAAAAATTCACATTGCTATATATATGTAATCTTTGTAAAGTTACATCATAACTGTTGATGTTTTACATTATATACATTCCTCTATATCACAAATGTGTTTGGAAAACATAATTTTAATGACTTTACACTGTTTTCCATTGTGAGCATTACCTAATTCACTTAAACCTCCACAAACTTTTGTACATTAATGTTTTTCCAATATTTTTACTGTTTCAGAGCTATAAGCCACTTGATGCATGACCTTTTGTTCTCATTTCTGCTATCTTTTAAAATACATTGCTTGTTACACAATTACTGCGTCAAAGGATATGGAATGTTTTAAGTATCTTGATACCTCTTGCCAACAGACTTTCCAGAAAGTTTATGGTCATTCACTCTTCCAACTATATGGAAGTCAACATCTCAAGATACTTAGGGCATCACTGAATATTTTTGCAATAGTAATAACTTTTGACGATCTTCCAGCTAGAAAATTTTGTTAGTGTTGCTTTAGTTTCTATTTGATGTCCAGTGAAATCATTAGTTCTTTACAGATTTATTAATTAGTAAAACTTGCATTTTAGAATTTTCCCACTCACATTTATTTTTATGAATCACTTAAGTTTAGAATATATTGCCTTGCGGCGCCGGCACACCGGGTTCTAGTCCCGGTCGGGGCGCCGGATTCTGTCCCGGTTGCCCCTCTTCCAGGCCAGCCCTCTGCTGTGGCCCAGGAGTGCAGTGGAGGATGGCCCAGGTACTTGGGCCCTGCACCCCATGGGGAGACCAGGAAAAGCACCTGGATCCTGGCTCCTGCCATCGGATGAGTGCGGTGCGCTGGCCGCAGCGCACCGTCCGCGGTGGCCATTGGAGGGTGAACCAACGGCAAAAGGAAGACCTTTCTGTCTGTCTCTCTCTCTCTCACTGTCCACTCTGCCTGTCAAAAATAAAAAAAAATAAAAAAAATAAAATAAAAATAGAATATATTGTTATATGTATTTAATGTACTTAACAGTTACCATAACTTAGTAGTTGTAATTTGCATTTCATTGAACAGTTTTCTATACAGGTCTTAACTGTTTGCAATCAAATCTCACTTACTTATGATACCTTTTGTATGCATAGAAGACATTCTTCATTTTAAGATATTCCCATATTTTGCTTTTTATGTATCTTTGTGAAAGCATTCTTTAACCTATTTGGAATTTGCTTTAATGTATGTGTGATATATGATTTATCTAATTTTTCTGAGTATTCAGGGTTCCCAGTACATGTTGAACTTTTATGCTTTCTTTTTTTTAAAGATTTATTTATTTGAAAGTCAGAGTTACACAGAGAGAAACAGCACTCCGGCCTCAGAGTCAGCCCGTAAGGCATTCAGATCTGGATGAAGAGCCCATAAGAATATTTTAGGCATGGAAAGCCAAGACACTCTGGAAAAAAAAAAAAAAAAAAAAACCTAAATGAAAGATCTCTGCGAGTGAGTTCCCAGTAGAAAGAACGGACCATCAAAGAAGGAGGTACCTTTCTCTGAAGGGAGGAGTGAACTTCCACTTTGACTATGACCTTGTCTAAATAAGACCAGAGTTGGTGAACTCAAGAGGCTTCCATAGCTTTGGCAGCTCATGACAAGAGCCTCGGGTAATTACTGACGTCATAAATAAGAGTGTCAATTGTTAAATGAACAACAAGAGTCACTGTGCACTTACTTCCCATGTAGGATCGTTGTCCTTCATGTGTTGTACTATGTGAATTAACAGTATAGCTAGTACTCAAACAGTACTTTACCCTTTGAGTTTCTGTGTGGGTGCAAACTGTTGGAATCTTTACTTAATATATACTAAATTGATCTTCGGTCTATAAAGATAATTGAAAATGAATCTTGAAGAGAATGGAATGGGAGAGGGATCTGGAGATGGGAGGGTTGCGGGTGGGAGGGAAGTTATGGGGTGAGGGAAGCCACTATAATCCAAAAGTTGTAATTTGGAAATTTATATTTATTAAATAAAAGTTAAAATAAATAATCTTTGTAGTAAATAAAAATAAATAAACTTTAAAAAAAAAAGAGTTACACAGAGAGAGGAGAGGCGGGGCGAGGGGTCTTCCATATGCTGGTTCACTCCCTAATTGGCTGCAACTGCTGGAGCTGTGCTGATCTGAAGTCAGGAGCCAGGAGCTTCTTCCTGGTCTCTCGCAAGGGTGCAGAGGCCCAAGTACTTGGGCCATCTTCTACTGCTTTCCCAGACCATAGCAAAGAGTTGGATGTGAAATGGAGCAGCTGGGTCTCGAACTGGCGCCCATATGGGATGCCAGTGCTTCAGGCCAGGGCTTTAACACACTGCACCACAGCACCAGCCCCAAACTCTTATGCTTTCTTTGCTTGTTTATAATCTTTTCTTGGTAATAGATTAAACTTGCTTCTATATTAGGTGGAATTTTAGTGCTATGTGCCTTTTTAATGTTGATCATTTAGTAATCATTAACCAAATTTTTATTATTTTGCTCTTTTTCTAAAACTTCTTGTAAATTATGCCTTTCCATTCATTTTGCTACATGAACTTTATTTTTTCAACTAAAAGCGGTTATATTTCATCTATTTATTAATCAAAATAGAATTTATTCACACTTTCTTTTATTTTAATAATAACTCATATCCTTGTTGATTTTTACACTTTCTTGGTATTTTGTACTTTTCATGGTAGATGTGAGTGGAATCCCATTGTAACATCTGACTTGTTATGTTAGTGTGCTGGTCATCCAGAAGTTCCCAATTGCAGAATGGGACTGCAGGTGCTTTTGTTCTATGACAGATTTAATGCAACTATGTATGAACACAAGACTTACAACAGTAATCTGATTTGCATTGCTAAGTAATGTTGCAGTATTATTGTGTGGGTAATAGTTTAGTAGCATGTAAGAGTATCATAATAATATATAACACAAGTAGCATATTATTTTTATAATTTAGTGAGCTCCATATGTTCTACCCACCTGATACATTATTTTATGCAACTCAGTTCTCTTCTTGCTCTTAATTTTTTTTAGCTCTTTCTAATTGTTGTTTTACACTTATGGCTATCTATCTTTGTTCCTATTATCATCATGTTACCAACAATTGGATTTTTCTCTTAAGTTGGAACAAATTCATTGTTAATTATGGATGTAAAACTTGGTAGCTATAATGATTATAGTTTTGTACAATAGCAATGATGTTGTGGTATCTTATTGTTTTCTTGGTATTGTAGAAGATTACCCAGGGAGAAAAGACAGTATTTAATTTCCTGCAGACATTATTTTACACATAAAGCTCCAGCAAGGCTAGCTTAATGAGATCTATCATCATTCATATCATTTAAGTACAAGAAATACTTTCCAAAGTTAAAAATCTGCTTTTTATCTTCATACCCAAAATGTAGAGAATGCTTTAAGTAAAATTTTGTGAAGCTTTAAAACCATGACTTTTAACTTAATAATGTATTAGTTACATATCACTTTGTGGAAAAAAGCAGGTTACCAAGAATTAGTGTGATTAAGTGTAGGTAAGGTATAAATTTATTATCTATGCATATATTACATGTAGGCACGCATAAAATTATAAATGGCATTTATCTATTTAACCTGGGGTTGCAGGTTGTTTTTTAAACTATTTTTGCCTGTCTGTATTTTCTAATTTATCTGAAACAGGCATTCATTGTTATTTATGTGATAAAGTTCAAAAATTATTTACATGTTTTTCACAAAAAAAATCCATTAACTTTAGAAATAAAGATAATTCACATTAAGCTAAATGCATCATATACCCAAGAACAGGAAACTACACTAGCTACTTTTCAAGTCAAGCCTGTGATTATTTTGAATTTTCATTGAAAAAGTTTGAATAGGTTTGGTAGACCTGTTGCCAACACCCACATTCTCTCAGGAAAAGCATCCCTAGGCCTCAGTGTCAAAGGAAGAATCAGTCATATTATCATGTTTACAATAATTAATTAAGTTATATACCACAGATGTCTTTGCATATATACTGGAAAAAAGTTTACATCCCAGATGAGTAACAACAGGCTAAATGATAACTTATTGATGGCAAGCCAATCTTTAACATTGAATGATGAGAAAATTCACAAAGAACTTCTGATATGTATTATATAGTAGACTCTTCATTCAACAGCCAATTTAATTTTAAAGTTTATCATAGTTAGCTAATCAAGATTTTGATCTATATTACTTGGATTATGAACTCAGCTTTCTTATCAGACAGTGAAAGATTGTTAAAATAATGCATTTCAAGACATGTAAGACTTTCATAGCCAGTGATGTGTTCTTATTTTTTTTAAAGATTTTATTTATTTGAGAGGTAGAGTTACAGACAGAGAGAGGGCGAGACAGAGAGAGGTCTTCCATCCACTGATTCACTCCCCAAATCTGAAGGCAGGAGCCAGGAGCTTCTCCTGGGTCTCCGATGCGGCTATAAGGGCCCAAGCACTTGGGCCATCTTCCACTGCTTTCCAAGGCCATAGCAGAGAGCTGGATCAGAAGAGGAGTAGCGGGGTCTTGAACCGGAGCCCATATGGGATGCCAGTATGGCAGACAAAAGCTTAGTCCACTATGCCATAGCGCTGGCCCCAATGATGTGTTCTTAAATGTTCTTTAATCAAAAACTAATTCTGCTCTTAAAGGAATGCCTATTCCTGATTTTTTTTTTATTTTTTCCCCCTCAGAAAAGGGATTTATTTTAGTTTCTGATGATAGGTGGTTATGACCCCTGTCACTATCAACCTTATTTTTATCTCTGCCACTTCATTCTTAGGCACATCTGGCTTTCCAGTTATTCAGCGATGACAAATACTCCGATGACACAAGACTTTCCAAGGGTTTCCTGGTCCTGCGTTAAGTGTTCACAAGCTACCTACCTTTCATTGCAAACACACACTGTGTCGTTTTCATTTTAGTTAACATACATATATGACTTTTCCATAGTTTGTTAATATTTTCCTTCAAATATACTTCATATATGGGATAAATTCAGCATCTTTCAGGAAAATCAGTAGACTGCCTCCTTTCCGTTTTAAACAGGAATCTGGATAAAAGGAGAGTGGGATGAAAATGGTGTGAAGGTCGACACAACCTCATATCCCCGCGAGCTCCCTGTGAGACCCTGGTGACCTAAACAGAGCTGCAGGAGCTCTCAGGTGGCCTCTGAAACCGATGGTTACAAAATTTGCACTTCTTCGTACTCTTGCCCTTTTCTCCACCTGGAAAATTTCAGTGTCTCTACTTGTCAGTCTTACTCAAAGCCTTCAAAGGTTTTATCTTCAGTTCTTCCCCATCTTTGTACACTACCCAGATTTCTGTCATCGATTGGCTTCATTTTTACCTCCTCTGACGATCTTACCAGATGTGAAATATGCCAGAAGTAACACCTGCCCTAGGCAAGTCCACTTAAAAGCTCCAGAAACCTGGAATGGACGTTTGACAGGGCAGTTCAGTTGCTGCTTGAGATGTGCAACCCTTATCACAGTGCCTGGAGTGCCAGCTACTCTGCTTCCAGATAAGCTTCCTGACAGTGCATTGGGTAGTGGCATATGATGGCTCAGGTCCTTGGGTCCCTGCCACCCATGTGGGAGACCAGGATTGAGCTCTTGCTCCTTGCTTCTGCCTGGCTGCGTCCCAACTGTTTTGAGCCTTTGGGCAGTGAACCAGCAGATGGGATACCTCTTTCCATCTGTCCCTGCTTTTCAAATAAAAGAAAAGAAAAGAAAGGTTAAGGAGAGGAAGGGGAGGGGAGGGGAGGGAAGGCAAAGGGGTATATAAAAACTAAAAAAGTGAAAAGAAATCCAAAATGCTAGACTTCACATGTGTTCATAATTCTGTGGTTATTCTCCAGCTGAAGTTTCTAAGGACCACTCTGTTTCTCCTTCCCATGATAGTCTGACCACTTTTTAGCATTAAAGTATAGGTGTGTATTTTGTCAGAGCAACACTGCTGGAACGTGTAACAGGATGCAGGTGCTAAACTGTTGACCTACATGAAGCAAAGTCTTTTTGGAAGGTGAGAGCGCAAACGGAAGTAATTTTAAAATTCAAAATACTTACAATGATATTTTAAGTATAAAATGAACTCCTAATTATCACTTGGGAGGAGAGAGTTTAAAAACTAGACAGAAAATGCTAATAGCGGTTATGTAGGAAAACAAAACTTTAGATTCCTTTACATGAGTGTAAAGAAATAGTGTGTGTGATTTTATATGTAAATGTGAATGTATATGTATATCTGCGTGTGTATGTATGTAATTTAGAATGTCTACATGTACCTGTGTGTGCACATGTATGTATGTGTGAATACCCATTTGCAATTATATAGATAGATGCACAAGAGAAGCACCAGATAGAATGGATTGAAATAGAAATGTTTAAGATTACTTGAAATGATATATACTAACTTTCTTTCCATTTTGTTACCAAGTTAAAAAGCCACTTCATGAAGAATATTTTTTTCAAACTCATTTTAGAATAGCTTTAAAAAAAGATTTGATGATGTATATTTTCTTGTGTATCATGCATACAGTTACTTCATGATATTCTTAGTTTTATCACTACAAAATAGTCATACCAAAACAAACCTGGCAAGTACTTTAAATTGAAAGAAGCAAAATATAAAAGTTAAGTGAACTAAAATCTATAGAAAATATTTAAAAACCTCTATATTTTATTATTTTAATAGAGTTCCAAGTATAAGCACTTCAATAGATTGTTTTATGTAGAACTTTTTTTTTTTTTTGCAATGAGAAAAGTGAACTTAGCTTCTTTTTTTCTTGTTCATTGGAGCTATCAGATCTCATCTATCAGACCTCTAAGTAGAATTTTAACAGTGGGGTACTCTCTCACGCCCAAGAACTGTGTAATTAGCATATGAATGTGTAACGGATTGTTTGAAGTAACAATTAAGGGAACAATACTTAAAGGACCTGGAGAGAGCTGCTAACACCTGGGAATCTTGTATTGAAAAAGCTTCCCTAATGCAAGTAATTAGAAACCAAAGACAATCCCCAGTGTGTCGTCATAAAGTCCTACAAAGAGAGATAAAATATGCTAAACTTTGTTATCATCCTCTAGAAAGCATCACTAAAACAAGAGCTTAGAGGTCTATTTAATTTAATAGAATAACTGTAAATGTAAGCTTTGTGTGACATCAGATTTTCTGAAATCATAAAAAATGCACTTATATGCCAAAATGCTTTATATTTTAATAGCATTTATATTTAAAATATATGAGACAGCAATCAATTTTTTCTTATGATAAGTGCAAAGCTTCAGAGGAACATTCCACTTGATTGCCTGATAGGATAAAATACACTATCAATTCTTTTTCATTTATTTCTCCAGATAATTCCTGCTAGTGAGCCTCTAGCCCACTGTATTGTTCAGCTTTATTTTTTTCAAATACATGAGGGCTGCAGGGATTCCTACGAAGGTGATGCATCTTAACAGGATAGCCAATAACTCAGACTTGCGATGAATCACTAATATAGGGAAGGGATCTGCAAAGTAGGAGGCAGGAACCCTATATTATAGTTTCCACTTTTGTCATGTAATACATATATCAATTATACTTTTATTTGGCACAAATTGTCCTATCTCTAAAACATGAAAATTTCCCCCTAATGTGTGAAAGTCTGAGTCAGCCACATTTGTAAGCCCTTTCTATCATCTATCTAATCATGTTTGTTTCTTTCCGCAAAGAAACATTTGTCCACAAAATTTAATTTGAAATAATCTGGAAATAAGTGAGTACCATTTTGGGGGACAACTTATTTGAAATACAAATTACAAGCAGGATATCTCATCTTTAAATGGAAAAGCGAATGTATGCATGAATGTTCATAATAACCAAAAGGTAGACAACAACTCAAGTATCCATCAGTTGATGAACGGATAAACAAAATGTCGCTTATCTGTTGTCAAAACAAAGTTACACCAAACAGGTTGGAAAAAGTTTATTCAAGACTACTATAATAGGGAAGCCCGAACCAAGCCCGAATTCTGCTACAGCATAGCAGAGAAAGGTACTACAGGATATTTGGGGAAACCTCAGGCCAATCGTGTTTGCTAACTGACTAAACAAAGGAAAAGGAAAAATCAACTCTTTATCTTTATGACTGGAGGACCTTGAGAACAAGGTCCTGAAGTTAGGCTCCCATCCACCCGTTAGAACTGGGAGATGAAGATGCTACCTGCTTGGTGATTAGGTTTCAAAGAGGTGTTTTCTAGGTCCTTCAGAGGTACATTTCTGGGTTGTTAAACTGTTAGGTGGCTTTTGAAAAGATGTACATCTCAAAGGCGCAGAGAAAGAATTCACAACTTTTCTAAAGTAAATGCTTTAAGGAAAAGGTCAAGGGCTTACAGTGAGGAAGAAGCCTGCCTACAGCCAGTGGAGCTCCAAGGCTTGCTGGGTCACCAGCAATGGGATGTTATTGGGCAGCAGAAAGGAGTGAAGCATTATGCATGCTGCTCCTTGGATGAAACTTGAAAGCAGGATGCAAAATGAAAAGAGTCAGCCAGCAAAGGCCATAAGATGATTTTGTTTGTGTGAAATGTCTAGAAGAGCCAGATCCATCCAAAGTGGGTGGGAGGTTTCCCAGGGCCGAGGGGTGTGGTTGGAAGCTGAATGGTATGGAGTTTCTTTTTGGAGTGATGAGGGTGTTCTAGAATTGCTCTTAATGACAGTTGCCTGATTTTGTAAATACACTAAAAACCATTGAATTGCATACGTTAATGGATTAATGTGATTTGTAAAATATATTTCAGTAAAAGTATTATAAAAATGTATGTTGAAATATCCTATATGGTCAATGGAATATTTACCTAGATACATGGGTTACAAAAACTTTTAAACAAAAAGAGAACCCTTATTTCTCCAAGGCAGATTTGACTTAAAATAATCTATTAATTCCATATGTGCATTTCTGATAGCTGCCCTGTTTTTCAGGTTTTTAAAAGTGGTTTAAGAGGTTTTTTAATCATGTTGTAGTAGAGTATATAACATAGAAGAGAGGAAAATAATTTCTGAAATATTCTTGAGATATTTACATCCCTGAAAAAGTTGAAATCTAGCAATAAACAGAAAACAACTGTATACAGAGACAATAGTTTGTTAACTAATGAGAAAAATCAGAATGCTATCAAACATATATGAAATATGTAATACATAAATTCTCGCATTCAAATGAGATCTATACTGGCCAAACTCTAATATAGGAATGAGTCATATACACCCACACATTCATTTATAAACCCTTTGTTTGTAGCCCTTTATATAGAAACCATTCCATCAACACTGGTCAAGCCCTACAGCAGGCCCACAAAGATTCACTTTACCCACAGTGTAGCTGTAATGCAGTAGTGTTAGCAGAGGTCTGCAAAAGGAGGAGGCGGATGAACCATAACATCTCCATTTCCTGACTCCAGGCAAGATTTTTAATTATGCAGGGTGAGATTTTTGCTTTTCCTGTCTCTACCCCTCCCCCCCATATTCTAGTCTGTCTATCTGTCTGCCTATCTTTCTTTCTGTCTGTCTTGGTCTCTCAAAACATTACCTCTCTCAGACATCTATTTCTCCAGGGAACGAATTCACTTACCCCACCTAACATAACCTTTCTCCCAGATGGCATACACACTTTTAAATCCTGGTTTTCTCAAATTGGCTGCTGTCATTTTACATTAGAAGGGAAGCAAATTTTGAAAGTGTGATAACCTCTGGGTCTTCTGAAAGCATTTATAGACAAAATTGGCTTCTCAACCCCAACGCAACTTCAATCAATAAGATTTCAGTCATTAGGTCTAGGGGATAGCAAGATGTGCTTGGTCATTTGACCAGCTGCCCTTTGTGACTCCAGTCTGTCTTTAGAATGACCCGTCTTAAATTGCCTGCTTTACCCAGAGTATTTGCTTTGGCTGTGTCTGAACTTCAGGGTTCTTTAAATTTATTCCCTGAAATTTCCACTACTTCTAGAACAGAGGTGTTGAAGTCTACAATGGTGGTGGTCGGGGTAGAGGGAGCGTGTTGACAAGGTGACACGGAAATAAATAACCAAGAATCATTCAAGCTAGGAATGACTTGTGTACCTTTTATTTTTAAATTTTGAATTTCCACACATCAATCACTTGTTTTTTTCCTGATTTTAGATTGCGCCTATGGATACTACAGACAACAGAGAAAACTTGTTGAAGAGATTGGCTGGTCCTATACAGGTAAACTTATTTATATAATGAGATTCAGCATAAATGTTCATTGTTTTCTATCTACTATATATAAAAGGAAACTTTGTGGCTCAGTACGTAATTGTAACCTAGCTGCATAGATAGCCAATTAGACAAATTAATAAAAAATATAATTTCTTTTTATAAGCAAATTTGACCGAGTAGAATATAGAGGTGTAAGAACTGGATTTGAATCCCAAGCCCTGGCTGGCTTTATCTCCTTGGAATTTCCTGGATTTCAAAAAAATTGCACCAAAATAAAAATGCATTTCAATCTGGTTTCCCATGAATCTCTTAATGTACCCTCCTATACATAAACTATTTGAGGTTTCATTATTTTCATCTGTGAAGTTGGAGTGGGGGAAGGAGGGTGTTCTAAGCATTAAAGGAGATAAATGAAGTGGAAAGCAGTGACACAGAGCTACCTTCCAAATAGAAAGCTCTCAATGAATGTTAGTGATTGTTGTTGTGAATGATCATGCTAGTGATTTTTTTTATTCACTCAACAAACATTGATGGAATTCTTGCTTTCAAAAGGGGCTTCCTTCTGAATTACTATGACCGAACTCAGTGGAGCCAGAGTCCGCTAGTACCGGACTGCCTTAGAACATAATGAATTACCTTTCATTGACTTGAAATAGTGAGAGCCGGAAATCATGATCAGAAACCTTGGAGGATGGGAAAGGTCCGGTTGGAATAACATGAGTGGAATTTGAATGAACCACAGCATGCCTGGGGACCCTGTGAGAAATAGCCAAGTGTTATAATTGGATAGGCACTAGTTGGAACGTGTGTTGATAAGACGCAATCAGATTAGAGGGAGCTTGGCTAGTTTGGACTTTGTTTTATATAGGAAGTGCAAGAGCACGTTGAATTTTGTAAACAGGCATGCCTTTATTTTCTTCTTATTCTTAGTCATTTTCATCGTAAAAATTTAGGAAATGTGTTCAAACACAAAAAAGAAAATATAAATCGCTCTTTATTCCCCTCAGGGATAACCATTAAAAATCTATCATAGTATTTTTCAGACAGTTTTATTATCTTAGGTCTGGATACATAGTTATGTATCCAATTTACTATTAAAATTATTTTTGAGCATTTTCTAATTTTAGTGATGATTCCTGCTAACTTGTGATACTGAATCTTTGCCCAATAATCCATTAAATAAATGTTTTATTGTTTATTCTCTTATCTTTCTATATTTAAGCTTCTAAATTAATGAAAGATGCATTAATAGAAAGATACACATGTCTCCTTTTGGTATTATCATTCCTTTTCTGGAAAATCCTAATATTCAGTTACTGAGTAGAAATAATACACTTTTGAGATTTTTGATGCACACTGACTGAATTCTTTCTAGAGAGTCTGTATTAATCTCTGCTATAAGTAAGTGGTTGCCCCACTGAATACAAGCCAAGACTGAAAATTGTCATTTTCAAATTCTTTAGTGGCTAACTTGTCATGTTTTAAAACATGAAATCTTTTTTATTTTAATTTGCTCTAGCTTGATTGCCACTGAAGTTGATTTAAATTTATGTTAGCCATTTGCACTACCTTTCTATGAAATAAGTTAAAATAGAAAACAAAACAATCAAGATATCCATCAAGCAGGAAAATGAACAAATTGAGGCACAATTTACACTGGCTCCCTCTCCAGATTGTAGAGAAAGTTCTGCCCTAATAACCCATAAATTATAAAATATCATTTTTTAATTTTTAAAAATTCTGATAAATTTATAAAAGCAAAAATTCTCTATAATACTTCACACTTTTAATTTACTTAAAATGCAATTCTTTTTGCTTTAAAGATGCTTTTACTTGTTGTTGCAGAGGGAATGTTGGTTTTAGAAAGTGCTACATATGCATTGATATAAAAGACAAATTTTTCATGTGTGTAATCTTATATGACTATCAGTTGGGTTACAAGTTTATTAACTAATGTAATAGAATTTTTTTAAAGTTTATAACTTTATATACTTTATAGTTTTATACCTGACAACAAAACCAATTTTGTTCTTATTTCCCTCCAAAATGGAAATCCTTATCCTTACTCCCCTAATAATTATAAGAAACTTTATGGCAGACTGAATGCATGCAGTGTACCACCATGGAAGATGGCATCATAAGGGACACTCCCCCACTTCTCCTGGAAGCCAACTGCTGATATCAGCATCTGGATAATATTGAATACAGTATCTCTTTTTAAGTTATTTAGTTCAACATTGTTGGTAGTAGTTTGAGAATGCTGTTTCTGAAATATACTTTTTTTCCAAGGAGTTTCTCGTGAGGATGGGAGGTCCACATGCTTTGATTTTTTGCACTTACACATTTATTTTTAATTCCTGAGAATACCACAAGCCGTCTTTTAAAAATTCATCACTTTATTGTTATGATGGCTTTTGCTCTACCGAAAAGTCTTATGTAGCTGCTGTGGAAAACTTAATACCTAGAGATATGTGGTTATAGAATGAATGTCAGCATGGTTTCATTTTGTTAACAATGAATTCCTAGTTTCAGAAATGTAACTAAATGCAGGTTAATTTGTTATTAACTAATGAATCTTTAAACAGGGAAATAAGTCAAATACTTACCAGGCATGGAGGAGTAAAATGAAAACATGCTTTAATGCATCCGCCACTCTCTCTGAACTCAGAGACAGAAAAGGAAGCCCTAGGGCATGGGGAGAGAGAGTTGGAAGTTCTCACCACTTCAACACCAGTGGATATCTGTTGTCCAATGGAAGGCTGGCTGGTATGATGTGTTTCCCATCAGCCCGAAGTCCCTGAACAGCTAGCTGAGTGTGCCTCTTCAGGTCAGGAAAGTTGGCAATTTTACCAGTAGGTTGCAGCAGATTTAACAGCAACTGCAAACTGCGATATCCCGTTGTCTTAGGAGAAAGTCACAGAACTCCTTTAAATGGATTGAGTATAGAGTTGGCAAGGCTTTCCAGGGCAGCTCTATGCTTAACCAATGGATGGTTCTGTGCTTTATGAACAAGTGGCACAATCCTGTACATAACCTAAGGCCTATTGACTAGCTCTTGTTGGAAACAGTCTAGTGATCAAAGGGATAAACTTATTAACAAGTGGTATTTGCCTTGGAGGAGGGGTGGCAGTCCTCAAAAGAGGATGTTCCAGAGTTATTTTGTCTGAATTCCTAGAGTAGCAAAAAGAGAACAAATGAAATCCTTTATTCAATAGGACACACTGTCCCATTAAAACACTCCAAAGTCAAGCTCTGTTGTGAGAGATTATTCACAATAAAGTTTATTATATCTTTTAACTTGGAATACAGGTTGAATTTGGCTGTATTTTCAGTTTCTATGCTTATTATTCCACCTAGAAAATGAAAAATATGTAAATTTCAGTATAAATTAGTTTTAAGATTCTTCCATTAGTTTAAGATCCTAATATCATGAATAATTCTAATAAATTGATAGTGACCTCATTTAGTCCTAGTTTTTTCTGTAACAGTTTATCTTGTTGAGCTATATGCTTGTTCCTTCTTGAGTTATCTCCTAAAATAACCAATTTAGCTGAAATCTTGAAAGAAAAGACTTACCTCTTAGTGTTTTTACATAGAAAATTCTCTTCATAAAATTTTTAAGTCAATTGTGACACTATTCTGTGAGAACTCATTATGTTGTGACAAGTCACTTAAAATCTTATACAACACATCAAACATTATTTAAATAGAATCAGTTAAGCTGAAGTTGTTTAGGAAGGATTACACAATTATACTATATGGAATAACACAAATCCCCACTAACTACTCAATGGGTGGAGAAATAGAGGGTGGAAAATTATTACTCTGTTAATTGTGCTTTTTACATAGGTTAAAACCAACTTTTCTATTCAGGATATATGCTGTAATTACATTAAAAAATGACAGGGATGGCAAAGGCAGTTGAGAGTCCAGTCCCATTTTTAAAAGTTATTATAGGAGGATGCGCAAGGCTTGTTTGTCAATCTCTCATGAAAGAATGAATTAAACACAGGAATGTCAGCACTAAGTATGTGATGCTTCCCATAATGACTTCATCTCATTTAAGGATTTCAGAAAGTGAATTTTATTCTACCTAGAACCTTACCTTTCTATGGCAATGCATAAACAAAGACCAAAAATGAAGACAAAGTCATTTTGTCTTTCTCTTTTAAATATCATAAAAATATAGCCCAAGATTTACACACGTTAGACTCTTTCTTCATTTGAGTTTTGATTACAGCCTCAAGCAACAAGATCATGAGAAGTGGACTACTTTAAGTGCTCCATTCTTTTTTGTTTGTTTGTTTGTTTTTGACAGGCAGAGTGGACTGTGAGAGAGAGAGAGACAGAGAGAAAGGTCTTCCTTTACCGTTGGTTCACCCCCCAGTGGCCGCTGTGGCCGGCGCACCGCGCTGATCCAAAGCCAGGAGCCAGGTGCTTCTCCTGGTCTCCCATGCAGGTGCAGGGCTCAAGGACTTGGACCATCCTCCACTGCACTCCCGGGCCATGCAGAGAGCTGGCCTGGAAGAGGGGCAACAGGGACAGAATCTGGCACTCCGACCAGGACTAGAACCCGGTGTGCCGGCGCTGCAGGCAGAGGATTAGCCTATTGAACCACAGCACCGGCCAAGTG
Organism: Sylvilagus floridanus; assembly: GCA_949820135.1. Lineage (NCBI taxonomy): Eukaryota > Metazoa > Chordata > Mammalia > Lagomorpha > Leporidae > Sylvilagus > Sylvilagus floridanus. Next base: position 25,586,065 of record OX463236.1, on the reverse strand, counting down.
CTCCATTCTTAAAACTAGTGACCACTGAAACATATTTATTTCCTGTTCGTAAAAGTATTTATATTTTATTCATAATTCTTTAAATTAATTTGTAACCAAAATTTTTATATTGATATATTAGGGTTTTTTGGACAGGCAGAGTTAGAGAGAGAAAGACAGAGAGAAAGATCTTCGTTTCCATCGGTTCACCCCCACAAATGGCCGCTATGGCCAGCGCTGCACCTATCCGAAGCCAGGAGCCAGGTGCCTCCTCCTGGTCTCCCATGCGGGTGCAGGGCCCAAGCACGTGGGCCATCCTCCACTGCCTTCCCGGGCCACAGCAGAGAGCTGGATTTGGAAGAGGAGCAACCGGGACAGAATCCAGCACCCCAACCAGGACTAGAACCCCGGGTGCCGGCGCTGCAGGCGGAGGATTAGCCAAGTGAGCCGTGGTACTGGCCTATTGATATATTCTTAATAGTTCTTAAATTTAGCTACATTTAATGTTTTAATTAACGGATTGCATCAGACACAAGTCAGAAAATGTTGCTGCCCTGGCCACTCTTAAGTCACTATTAGACTCAGCTGGATCCTTAAGTACAAATATAAAGATAAGAAGATACTAATTAAGGAAAACAGAAGAGCCACAATATAAGGTTGTCTGTTGTGTGGTTTGGTATTTGGCTTTTGAGTTTTGACCTGGAAGAAAGTTGCCCAAACTTAACTCACAAAGAAACTTTGGATTCATGTAGAATAATGACTGATTCTGGCTTGTCCAGGCCTTTCTTTACTCGTATAAACTAGAATATCCCTTTAACCTGCTGTATTTTCTTTGATGGACCAACCCTTATATATATTGTTAAAGACTGATCTATTCTATATGAAAGGCAGAGTGACAGAGAAGAGGAAGGAAGGAGGGAGGGAGGAAGGAAGGGAGAGAGAATCTTCCATCTACTCGTTCACTCCCTACATGGCTGTAACAGCTAGGGCTGGGCCAGGATAGACAGAAAAGTCAGGAACTCCTTCCATCCTGGTCCTCTACATGGGTGGCAAAGACCCAAGTACTTGGGGCTATCTTCCTCTGCCTAGCCACGTGCATTAGCAGGGAGCTGGATCAGAACTGGAGTAGCCAGGACTCACACTGGTGCTGTGATATAGGGTGCCAATGGCATCACAAGCAAAGGCTTCACCTGTTTTGCCAAAAAGCCGGCCCCACCATGCCTTATATCAAACCAAATGTTCATTTCATTTCTGATTTAGGAGTGAAAAATCGAACTCCCAAAGTCTATTTTAGAATTATCTAATGTCTGTTAAAAACTGTATAGTTATCCGAGTATACAAGAGAGGCCCAGAAAGATGCACATGAGCCAGTTGGCCAGTCACCTGGAAAGTTAGCCCATTAAAGTGGGCACCACCATGGGAGCAGGCGCCTCATTTGTTACTGCTTACTCTTTTTATGAGGCAAAAATAAAAATAGAGATTTATTGAAACAATATATTTTCAACTTAGTTGGATTCATTTATGGCTAAGAAGGGCAGGAAACTTAGCTAAGACCCACAGCTTTGTCACCACCTGTCTGGAGGCAGAGTCTCTACTTGGCTGAGTCTGCAAGAGTATACCACAGAAGCTTGATCGGAGCAGGGAGCATCTAGTGTGAGACCCCCTGGTCATCACTCACCTGCAGCCTTATCAGGCTGCTCAACTACTCAGCATTCAATTTTCTAATCATATATCTTTGCTAATGCCCTACTGAATTGTGTGTGGATCAAATAAATGTGTCATTGTGCTATAGGAAAGCTGTTACAGCAAGTACACTGTAAATCCAGGAGACTATCATTGAAAGTGTTCTAACTTCAGCATAGACAGATTGAACAAGCCTGCACACTTTGATATTTCCATGAGAGGACTTAGATTGAGTTGATTTGCTCGAATGTATACCGAAGTCAGATCATTCTTCTCTTCCTCTCATCTCTATATTTTTAAAAGTTTATGTACAATTTATATTCTGGGCAAACATCTGTTATGCTAATTGTGATGACAAGAGAATGCTTCACTGATGGATAGAGTACAGTGAAATGACTTAAGTCTTGGAAATTACTAACAGATCAGAATTTAAGTGTTCCCACCACAGAAATATAAGCTTGTGAGGTGATGCGTATGTTACTAAGCCCAATGTAGTTATTCCAGAATATATACATACCTCAAAATAGTGTGATATGTGATAAATATGTACACTTTGTATTTGCTAATTAAGATAGGTGTTTTAAAAATCATTTGCAACTCTCATTTAGTAAAATGTAAAAACAAATCTGTGGATGTAGAATAAGCTCCCAGTGAAATAATCATTGTTTGTTTTATGTAAAATTATAATTTGTGATACAGTAATTTTTCCCGTGAGCAAAGTCAACACTGCACAAGTTCTCTAGTCCAGCCTCAGAGCTGCTCCTGCTGATGGCATCTAATAGAGTCATAAATGGGTTGAGCAAGTACTGTGACAGCCCAGGCTGAGAAAACCTCTCAGCTTCACCTCATTTCACTCAAATGATTTGAGTTTTAGGTGGCATGCACTATGCTCCTGCTCCCTGGGCCCCGGACCAATATTATTTCACTCTCTTCTGTTCTTTAGGTTGGAGTGCTTTACTTTATGAAAAAGATATATTTCAGTGAAAGAAAAACAGAAGAGACAATGTACATTGAAATCAAACAAAACATCTGAGATTAGGCAACAGCTTGTATTATTGCACAAGCTGTACTTCAGTACGTTAAATTTATATGCAAAATGTCAGTATAATACATTTAAACCGACCTACACCTCCCTTGTGTTTTATGCATCAGTAAAGACCAATTGCAAAGATACTTAGTTTCAGTTTCCTGTGTTTTTTGTGTGATAATTCTGACTCTTTAAACCAACATTTTCAAAGAGCAAAAAGATGAAAAGTATGTAAATGATTTTTCTTACATTTAGAAAGATTTTTATTAAGTGTAGAATGTTTTAATGACTGAGGCACAGAATCACAAGAATGACTCTGACATATATTCAGACGTATTTAGGCCTGAAGAGTTTTATTTTCTTTATCAGTTGGCTGAGGAGAATCAGTGTGTTAAAGACACAAGTACCTGTTGGATCAGTTTCCCTCAGTGCTAAGATCTATGAACTGTGGAGTCAAGCCTTTGTCTTTAGTGCCAGTCTGATATATGTTTTTCTTCACATTGGGAAACATTTATTATTTATGTAGAATCTTACCTTCCAGGTATAACTGCTATAGTGTCTTTTCTTGGAGAATAAAACTAAAATCTTCTGCTAACCCAGAAATCATTTCCATAAAGGCATTAAGAAAGAAAATGGTTTTCTTATTGAGGTGCTATTAAACCAGAATATTGTATGGATCCCAGACAGAGAAAGAAAGGAATTCACTTTCTATAGCCAACCAGATACTACTCACTACATACCTGTTTTCAAGACAAACAGTAACTAAGTCTCAAGTAGAGGACTGGACAGTAACTTTGGTCACTCATAGATCTTTCAAACTTTACTTGGTAATTGGAGAAACTGTCTATGTTATACACTCAGCTTTATGTAGAAGGAAGGCAAAGTTCATGTCCATAAAAGGAGGTAGCCTTGCAAATTGGAGCTAGGGACCTACAAAGTTAGGCTCCTGTCATTCCACAGAACTTTGGAAAGTGTGGCACTAACTTCCTATATGTTTGCATTTCAAAAAGATAGCTCAGGGGTTCTTGGGAAACTCACCTCAGGGTACTAAAGCTGATAAAAGGCTTATTTGGTTTTCAAAAGAATTTATGTCCATTGCAAAAAGAACAGCAAGTGCTTACATTAACCCATTGTTCTAAAGTACCTGCACAAGGGAGAGAAATCTCTTCCCTGTATTCAACAGAAAGAGTTAAGCCACTTGTTTTAGTTTATATTTGTTCTTGTGCTTCCTGCTTATCCTTCCTGGCATTGCTGTGGCCTCCTACTATGCACACTGTTCTGTGAAATGCTTCTGTCTCAATAATTTGTGGATATCTTCCTAAGAGAATGTATACTAACCAAGTCTGTATGCGGACAACCAAAAACATTAGCTTCTCCAAGGGCAAAGCTTTATTTTCTCCCCCACTGTAACTCTGGGCTTAAATCAATTACACACATATAGCAGGCACCCAACAAATGCTCAGTAGTTAGAGAGCTCTACTTCCTGCAAGTTCCTTGGGGCACAGAATTGATTTCACCTAGGAGGAACTGTAACTAGTAATTTGAAGGAACTGTGCCGTAACCTGAGAAATACAGAAAATAAGTATTGTAGAGTGAGTTCAGAGCAGGTTTTAGCATATGTAAACCAGGCATAAATCTTAGTAAATTGGAACTCAGGAAGGGATGCATTTTGTAGTCTCTTGTTACCTGGAAATGGGCACAGTCACAGACCCATCAATGCCAAAGCATATCCAAAACATGGCCTATCCAATCTGGATTACCTCTAACTAGCAAATGATAAATCAAGGCTTTACACATAGTCTTCCTATCTATGTATTTCATGAGCATCTCTAGAAAGTAAGATCCACTTGCAGCACTTGTTTTTCATGAATAAAATGCATCTTCTCTTTTCCAAAATCCCCAAAGTTTGTCCCTGAAGTTTAGCTGAATTTATACATATAGTGTCCTTGTATTTCCTTAAGAAGATTTTAAATTCAGTCAATCTGGGTTAGAATAGGAAGGAGTTGCCAGCGCCGTGGCTCAATAGGCTAATCCTCCGCCTGCAGCGCTGGCACACTGGGTTCTAGTCCCGGTCGGGGCACCGGATTCTGTCCCAGTTGCCCCTCTTCCAGGCCAGCTCTCTGCTGTGGCCAGGGAGTGCAGTGAAGGATAGCCCAAGTGCTTGGGCCCTACACCCCATGGGAGACCAGGATAAGCACCTGGCTCCTGCCATCCGATGGGTGCGGTGCGCAGGCAGCAGCGTGCCTGCCGCGGTGGCCATTGGAGGGTGAACCAATGGCAAAGGAAGACCTTTCTGTCTGTCTCTCTCTCTCTCACTGTCCACTCTGCCTGTCAAAAAATTAAAAATAAAAAAAGAATAGGAAGGAGTTGATTTATCATTTCCTTAGCTTACTTTCTACCTCGATGATATTATCTACTCATTGACAAAAGAAAAGTTAAGGTATTGAAATCATTAGTTTATTTGTCCAGTACTCATTGAATGTGTAACATGAGCCAGACCCTGTGCTAGGTGTCAGGGATGGAGTGATGAATTCAAATAATCACAGACATAACCCCAAAACCAGTCTTGTGAATGTGCTGTGGTAAATTGTGGTAACACAAGATCCAGATGCTTCTAACTAGCTTAAACCATTCAGGGAAGGCTTCCCAGGGAAACCAACTTCACACTGAGATAAAGCATACATAGGTGTGAAGTCAACTTAGGTCAATGTCTGTTCTGGGCGAAGGGAGCAGCTGTGCTGAGACTTGTAGGTGAAGGAATTTACTGTGCTCCAGCCTCTATAACCCTTTTTGCCTTTGCAGAGAAAACCAGGAATGTGATAAGACAAGTTTCAAGTGGTCCTATCTACTAATGCCAGTATCCTTATCCTGTCCACAGTTCTAAATAAAAGGATTCACACTACATTTAGATTTGCAATGTCTTAAATTTTCGGTTGCTGACATTTGTATTTGAGGAGTGCTAGGCAGGATTTTATAGCAACATTTTAGTTAGTAAACTAAAGGAAGAACAACTGGTAAGAGTTTGAGAGAGGTGGGAGGAAGCGGAGGTTTTACATCCTCCACTGAGGGGGAGTGCAAGTGCATAGGATTATTCAACACATCATCACATATCTTGGCCAGGAGTTCACTGTGAGGAAGATACGGACTTAGATCTATTCTAATGAATCGAGGCTTGGAGTTCTTTCATTGATAATCGTATAAGCTCTGAGTCAACCTAACTACATGGTTTCCTTTACCTCTTTTGTCTCAAGTTTCCTGATCTGTAAAAAGACATGATGCTACTACTTCAAATGGTGCTGCAGTAATTAAATGAGTCAGTATATATAAAGCACTTACAATAGTGCCTGGTACATATGAAGTATTTAATTAAAGTTATTAAAGTCAGATAAGTCTTTTATAATATTCAGGACTTGTACCAGGTTTATAGCAATCACACAGTTATCTTTTTTTAAATGTAGATGTGATTTTATGATTCTTCTGTTTAAATGCTTCAGTTACTTCCCATCACCTACAAAATGAAAAAAAAAATAGTCTTTTTAGTGTGACTTTCAGTGACTTTTAACTAATTTTTAAAGATTTATTTATTTATTTGAAAGGCTACAAAGAGGGAGGGAGAGAGCGAGGGAGGAAGAGAGAGAGGGAGAGAGGTGGAGGGGGAGAGAGAGAGAGAGAGAGAGAGAGAGAGAGAGAAAGAGAAATATGTCTTTCATCTGCTGGTTCAGTCCCCAAATGACCACAATGGCCAGAGCTGGGCTGATCCAAAACCAAGAGCCAGGAGCTTCTTCTGGGTCTCCCATGCAAGTGCAGGGGCTCAAGGACTTAAGCCATCTTCTTCTGCTTTCCCAGGCGATAGCAGAGAGCTGGATTGGAACTGGAGCAGCCGAAACTTGAACAGACGCCCATATGAGATGCCAGCATTGCAGGCAGAGGCTTTACCTGCTAACACCACAGCGCTGGCCCCTCTCAGTGATTTTAATGATCTTGTTCTACCTCCTCACAGCTCCCTTTCCCTCTTCCTGCCGATAGGCCAGCCTTCTTTAAAGCAGATCTCTAATTCTGTCTTCCCCTTCTTGCTTGGGTACCAGACCTCTGAACTTCCTTCAAGTGAAGTTTTCCTGTTGTTCTCTTGTTCTGCGGCCAGAGAAGAAAGCTTACTTTAATATACTACTCCTAAGCACTCCTCTTCATTGTAACACAGAAACACAGCAAGTTCTATGACTTATTCCTCATCCCTGTCTCAGAGCGTGGTACCTTGCATGTCCTCAAACAAGGGGGCACAGCATGAATGAGCAAAGCTGAGAAGCAGGTCATGTTTTCATTTTACAAAGGAAGAACCAGGGATGTAGTCACTTGTCAGAATCACACAGTGAACAGAAGACTGAAAACTTGAACCTGGATCGAAATTCTCGGGGTTCTGTCATGAGACTTCTCAGGGTCTTACCTCATCCTTTGGTAACAGTAAGGTGGGAAATAATGCAAAGCACAAAGCTGTTAGGTTTCCAGCTCTTGTGTAAAGATAAAAAAAAAAATGCCCATTCCAAAGCTATTGTGTATAGCATGTTCTCTTGATTTTATGCATGTGACTTTTCAAGGAAAATGTTAAAGGCAGTTATTTCTGGAAAGTGAAATTATTATTGCCTTTTATTTTCATCTTTTTGCTTGTATGTTTCTTCTAGTTTTTCTTTTTTTAAAAAAAGAAAAGATTTACTTATGGACTTGAAAGGTACAGTTACAGAGAGGAAGGGAGAGACAGAGAAAAAGCTCTTTCTTCGATATTCACTCCCCAGATGGCCTTAACAGCCAGGGCTGGACCAGGCTGAAGCCAGGAGCCTGGAGCTTCTTCCTGGTCTTCCATATGGTAGCAGGGGCCCAAGCAATTGTCCATCCTCTGTTGCTTTTCTAGACACATTAGCAGAAAGTTGGATCGAAAGTGGAGCAGCCGGGACTAGAATCAGAACCCACATGGGATACTGGTGCTGCAGCCGGTTGCTTTACCCACTATACCACAATGCCAGCCCCATCTTCTAGTTTTTCAACACTAAACATATACTTGTTTTATAAGTGACTTAGGGAAAGGGAAGTTATATATGTATTCAATAGAAAATAGATTTATAAGTTGGTTTTTATTCTAGGAGTAGTTAAGAAGTTGTTTTATCTTCTGCCCTTCCTATTTCCCCACCCTGGAATGGTCTAATTGTTTATATATCTGATGGGACTGTATCTGGGCTTGTTTCTATATGAGTATAGCAGGTGAACTTGGAAAGTGGTATATTAATCATCTGTACCTCTAAGGAGTAGATAAAAAAGTATAATTAGTATGGAAATAGCTAGTATTCTCTTAGAAAAATGGTCAGATCATTATATATTTGCATTTTATCTAACTTGATTTGGCCAGGATTCCAGTCAGGGCACTTAAAGTGTCACACAACTGGATTTTCTTCTCTGCTGTGGCGCAACAGCCTCACTTTGCATTCATTTCACAATCGGGGATCATTATCCCAGCTCAGTGTGAATCAATTTCTCATAGTTGATTGTCTGAATTGCTGCCAGCCCAAGTCACATTTTCTACATTGTTTACCAGAAAGCATACTATTTTTAAAAGTCATAAAGATTATGTGAGTAGACTACAGCTTGGGTATGTCCTCAAAAGGTGCTGTGGAGCAGTAACCACCCCTGAAATTCAATGTCGTCTGCAAATTGATTGACAGTGCTACTGACCTATAGATCAAAGGATTCCCCATTCCAATTCATCATTTTCAAAGTGAGTCTCTATCAACATGAAAGAGTCCATTTTCTCTTTTGAGGAGAAAAGTTCGTCTTTAGAGAGCTGCCTCTATTGTTCCTTTGTAGCAGAATAATAACATCCTTAGTTTCCGTGGAGACAATCAAGAAATCCAGTTCAGGATGTTTATGTGATTTCGGAATATATTTGGAGAGAAAGTTCTATGACTTCCAATTATGATCTTACGCTCACAAAATGTACCTATTTAAGTAAATTATCGTAACTCTTCCATTCTTCATTTACTGTGATTGCTTGTATTCAATCTTAAGCACAAGAGATGAGCTTGGATTTAAAAATCCAAATCCCAATCCTGTATTTTTATGCCACTACCAACATTTTTAAAAGTAAATTGAGTGGAAGATTAAGTCCTGGCATATGATGCAAATTCCTCTAATGTATCTGGCCTTCATTTAATCATTTATGAGTTATCATGGCAAGATGTTTACATAGATTAAATACCACAGAGATCTAAGGAACTATATTTATTTGATCCTAATTAATATTTGGCCTTAAATAGATAATCACACAACTTTCTGATTTCCTAATGTTAAGTAATTAAACAGCTGGCAGCTGTTGGCCAGATAAACATCAAACTTTGCCAAGTAGATATGTAACTTTTCACCAGATATCTACTATATTTAGAATGATTACAAGATACGTGGAACTCCATATACCTTAGAAACATTGTTATAGGTTATTACTGAATAATTATTTATTATCTGCTTAACAGCATTAAAATTCATGCTAAATTATCATAGATAGTTGTAAAGTGTTTCGTTTATGGTGTATGGAGAAACATCAAGTAAAAACTTTTTGTGACAATTTTCATTGAAGAGTTTTATATTTAAATGACATTAAAGAGATTAAAATGCTAGGTAAATGAGGAATTCCATTTTTAAAAATTAGAATATCACTAAACTTGCACAACCTGCTCACTTTTTGAAAATGAAGCTGTCAGATGGACAATTACAATAGTAAAGAATGAAGTGAATATTAAACACAGATAATCTATAATCTAGACTAGTGCATCTCAGATTTTATAGCTCATCAGGATTATCTGGGGGATCTACAGAGAAAAAACAGCTGGCCCAGATTTCCAGAGTTTCTGATTTAGTAAGTTGGAGGCAGAGGCCACAAATTTAATATATAATGATTTCTTGGGTGCTTGTTCCTGCTGACCTGAAGACCCTAGTATCCAGGATCTACATCAATCTCAGCTCAAGTTGCCTTCATTTGTGGAATGAATGAATGATAGAGTCAAAAATATAGAGAGCTTGTGCAAAAGTAAATGTATCCATGTGAGAATGCCTTAGCTCTCTGGATATGATATATTGATGTGAAAAAGTAGTGTCGTTGCTTCTGTATAAGGCATAACAACATGTTAAAAGTCATATTCAAATGCTGCCATCTGCATCAGTAAAAAACAAGGTAAGTCTCAAGCAGTTTAGTTAGCACAACTTTCATTAATTTCCATCTGGACAGGGCCTCTTTGCCTCACATCTTTCTGGCCTACTTATGTTCAATAAGAATGCCTCATTAGTGAGTACAGATGCAAATTGCCTTAACTTTTGAATTTTACTCTTGATAACATTTATCCCTGGTGGTTTTAAAGGAAAACATTTTTATAAGCCTTTTAAAAATATTTTTATTATTTTGTTTGAAACACAGAGAGACAGAGATATCTTCCATTTGCTGGTTCATTGCCCAAATGGTCATGACATCTAAGCCCAGGCCAGAAGGAAGCCAGAAGCATAGAGCTTCAGACAGGTCCCCATGTGGATGGCAGGTATCCAAGATCTTGAGCCATCATTTGCATATTATCAGGAAGCTAGATTGGAAGCAGCAATGGGACTCAGGCCCACGGTCTCCAGTACAGGATGTGGGTGTCCCAAACAGTAACTGAACAGCTATATATCCACCTCTAGGTTCTGCCAAGCTTTTTAAAGATCAGTTTGATTAGCTCCAAAGGTCCTCAAGATTATATTTTCCATTCCTGCAGTTTTTAAAATTTACAAATCCCAATAGTACAGAACTCCTAAACTGTGTAGAATATAATATTTTTTCCTAATAGTTTTTACTGTTTTATAATTTAGTAGTACTTTCAAAACTTTAAGGTAATAGAGAAGTATTTCTGAATATTTGTTTAGTAAGGATTGCCGATCATTCTTTACTGCAGTTGCTGCTAGTATTTAAGTAACTTATGTACTGTCACTTTTCACATCAATAATGTCAACTCCACTTGAAAAATTATTAAACACATACAAATTACATTTGCAAACACTGGGCTATATTTTCCTATGAATGTAGTCTCTAATCCCAGGAGATATGTTTGAAAATGTTCGTAACTGTCAAAAAAAATAGAGTTGTCTGTCTATTCTCATTACTCTAATGGAAGAGTTCTTTGAAGATTGTACAGCGGAGGCTGGCATTGTGGCACAGTGGGTTAAGCTTCAGCCTGAGATGCTGGCATCCCTTCTGGGCACCAGTTCAAGTCCCAGCTGCTGCACTTCTAATCCAGCTTCCTGCTAATATGCCTTAGAAAGCAGTGGAAAATGGCCTAAGTCCTTGGGCCCTTATACCCGCTCGGGTGGAGTTCTAATCTCCTGGCTTTGGGCTGGCACAAGCTCCAGCCATTACAGCCACTTTGGAAGTGAGCAGATCTCTCTCTTTCTTTCTCTGTCTCTCCCTCTCTCTGTAGCTCTGTCTTTCAAACAGATAACTAAATCTAAAAGAGAGAGAGAGAGAGAGAAAGAAAGGAAGAAAGGAAGAAAGAAAGAAAGAAAGAAAGAAAGAAAGAAAGAAAGAAAGAAAGAAAGAAAGAAAGAAAGGCTTTCTCTCAAAGGCTAGTCTTATAAAAAAGAAAAAAAATGAAAGGAAGACAGAGTCTCACAATGGATTGTAGAGCCTAATTTTGTTTTGTAAAATATTATTTATTCTCAAGTTCACTAGTCTTAATGGAGTGCAAGCAAAAAAGTCAAACTGCCTGTCCTAGAGCTAGAATTCTGATATATAGCACATAGTGAATATCTACAGGTAAAGGAAATGACTCATGGTGACTTAAATTCTACTGCATAAGGATACTATCTCATTCATGAATGTTAAGTACAGTCATTGTAGATTATCATTTTCTGGAGATGTAACAAAGTTATGGGGTTTAAAGCCATTGCCTCAAGTATATATATATATATATATATATATATATATATATATATATATATAACTACAGCATTTTTAAAGCCAAGCCATTGCCTCATTTTAAGTAAATTGCATTTATTGGTACATTTTTAAAGTTGAAATTTTTGCAAATTCTTCTTTAAAATGTTTCTTTTGACTCAGTTTTCTCTCTTGGTTTAGGAATACTCATGGTACATGTCCAAGTTACATGAAAAGCCCTAATTAAGCTGTGCGTAGCACTATGGGAAAATTCCTGAGAAACCACTGAACAAATCCTAGTTTCCTTGCTATTTATAACCACCCATGTCTACTCCTTTACACTCCTCCTCTCATCCATATACTATGGGCAGTGTGCAAAGGGTAACATCTGAATGCATATTCAGTACAATCTGGGGATATCTTTCTCCATTGTCATTCAAAGGATACTCATCACTATTTAAATATAGTCTCTTTCCAGCATTCTGGGAAAAATGTTAGACTTGGTGATAAGATAATTTTATCAAGTTTGTAAGAAGTACCTTGCCATTTTGGTCCAGTTACTGCCATTAAACACTGTCAGGTACTTCCACAATAAAATGCAGAGGCACCATCCCCCGATTTTGATATTTCCTTTGCTCATGAAAAGTTCTGCACCTCACTTACTGTCTGTAGATGTCATTCAGGACCCTTGATCACTAATGACAGAAAAGCCTGAGAAACACTCAAGGACTAATCTAATATGAAAGGAAAACGTTCGTTGAGTGCTCCTGAAGTTGAAATAAGAATTTTCCTTCTAACCAGAGAAATGGGGGGAAGGACCTAATGATTATCTACCAAGACCTAAAGAACTATCCAACTGTGTAAGGCACCATTTGACCAGTTGGAGAATCTTAACACATTCCTAGATATTCCTGTATGAGAAACTGTTCTGATCCCTAAGCTGTACCTTAATGAATACGGTAAAACAAAATACAAGTCATGGGGCCGGCACCTTGGCTCACTTGGTTAATCCTCCGCCTTCTGCACCAGCATCCCATGTGGGCGCCGGATTCTGTCCCGGTTGCTCCTCTTCCAGTCCAGCTCTCTGCTATGGCCCAGGAGGGCAGTGGAGGATGGCCCAAGTGCTTGGGCCCCTGTAACTGCATGGGAGACCAGGAAGAAGCATTTGGCTCCTGGCTTCGGATCAGCGCAGCGCCAGCCGAAGTGGCCATTTGGAGAGTGAACCAAAGGAAGGAAGACCTTTCTCTCTGTCTCTCTTTCACTCTCACTGTCTATGACTCTACCTGAAAAATAAATTTAAAAAAATAAAAGAAAAGAAAATACAAGTCAAAGCCTTCCTCATGAGAGCCTGGAGAATGCAGACACTGTTTATCTCCCTTACATTAAGGCTACAAGCATTACCATTAACCAATTCACTTCTTGGAAAAAAGACAATTGATAGTAGGTTAGAAAAAAGTTCCGTAGAGCTCCAACAAAAAATGGTAGTAATGGATTGTATCCTGTTGAATTAAATGGGAGATCTGAGTTCCTAGCAATACAAATAAAGAATTTTTAACAAGTGAGTTTGATGAGGAATGAGAAATTGACATTATCTCACAGTATCTCCCTATAAAAGACTTTGCAATCATGAAATGAAAGAGAATACCAGAACAGTGGAAAAGCCTGGTGGAAACCACTTTCATTAAGTGATCCATGTGAACACCAGCAATAATGGCATGCATAGAAATCTTGTGCCACTGAATAAGACAGTGAGATGTAAAAAGCATCATTTTGTGATATTCCTAATTAAATGAGTAATATGAATCTAATGAGGTAACATTAGACAAGTTCAAATTGAGTAGCATTCAGTATAATAACTATAATCTTAAAAGTATCCTGATTATGGGCAGGCGCCGTGGCTCAACAGGCTAATCCTCCGCCTTGCGGCGCCGGCACACTGGGTTCTAGTCCTGGTCGGGGTGCCGGATTCTGTCCCGGTTGCCCCTCTTCCAGGCCAGCCCTCTGCTGTGGCCCAGGAGTGCAGTGGAGGATGGCCCAAGTGCTTGGGCCCTGCACCCCATGGGAGACCAGGAAAAAGCACCTAGCACCTGGCTCCTGCCATCGGATGAGCGCGGTGCGCCGGCCGCAGCGCGCAGTCCGCGGCAGCCATTGGAGGGTGAACCAATGGCAAAGGAAGACCTTTCTCTCTGTCTCTCTCTCTCCTCACTGTCCACTCTGCCTGTCAAAAAAAAAAAAAAGTATCCTGATTATGAAAGTCAAGAAAAGTGGAGGAACTAGTTCAGTTTGAAAGAGACTAAAGAGACATTACAACTGAAGGCAATGTGTGTTACTAAATGAAATCTTATTATCATACAGGGCATTACTGGGGCAGGTGAGCAATATCTGAACCTGACATAAGAACTTAACGATAATATGTGTTAATGTTAATTTCCCTGTTTAGAGGATTTATTGTGATCATATAGGAAAATATCTTTGTATTTAAGTAGCACAGTATAAAATATTCAATATCAAAGGAATGTTGGTACCGTCCTCTCAAATGATTGAAGAAAAAAAGTTTTTTTCTGAATTTAAAATTATTTCAAAAGAAAAGATACACAACAACCAGTTAATAGGACTTACCTTTCAAAAGAGGAGTAGAAGGTGAGGAAGGTTAAAATATAGTCTTTTAATATTTTGCTCCATAGTTCCTATGTGTTACTTTGGTACATTGACAATTAATGCAAATTTTAATTACTTAATAAAAATAAATGACTAGAAAATATCGCAGAGATCACAAATATATGCCTACTAAAGCAGAAATTTGATTGCACTGGTTTCAACTTTAGAATTACCCTCTAGTTTTATCTCAAAGCAGAGGTAGTTCAATTAGCAGTTCTTTATCCAATGTAATGATTTTTCCATAGAAATTATTTGAATTAGGGGGCTGGCGCTGTGGCATAGTGGGTTAAGCTGCTACCGTCCCATATGGACACCAGTTCAAGTCCTGGCTGCTTCACTTCCGATCCAGCTCTCTGCTATGGCCTGGGAAAGCAGTACAAGATGGCCCAAGTAGGCCGGCACTGCGGCTCAATAGGCTAATCCTCCGCCTTGCGGCGTCGGCACACCAGGTTCTAGTCCCACTCGAGGCACCAAATTCTGTCCCGGTTGCCCCTCTTCCAGGCCAGCTCTCTGCTGTGGCCCGGGAGTGCAGTGGAGGATGGCCCAAGTGCTTGGGCCCTGCACCCGCATGGGAGAACAGGAGAAGCACCTTGCTCCTGCCATCAGATCAGCACGGTGCACTGGCCACAGTGCGCCGGCAAGGGCGGCCATTGGAGGGTGAACCAACAGCAAAAGGAAGACCTTTCTCTCTGTCTCTCTCTCTCACTGTCTACTCTGCCTGTCAAAAAAAAAAAAAAAAAAAAGATGGCCCAAGTCCTTGGGCCCCTGCACCTGCATGGGAGACCAAGGGGAAGCTCCTCGCTCCTGGCTTCAGATCTAGATCTGTGCTTCTGCTCCGGCTATTGTGGCCAATTGGAGAGTAACCCAGAGGATGGAGGACCTCTTTCTCTTTCTCTCTGCCTCCCCTTCTCTCTCTATGTAACTCTGACTTTCAAACAAATATATAAATCTTTTTTAAAAAAGAAATTATTTGAATTAGAAAATAAGAGCCCGCCTGTGGTTCTAACATAAATGCAAGCAGGATGTTGCAGTGAAAATTTCATAATTTCTTAAGATTTGTTATTTATCAGAATTTTGTTTGTAAGAGGAAATCCAGGCTGTTAAGTATATCTGTTGAGGTAATAATGATCACCTTGCGTTCTAAATGCCTACTGAAATCTCCTGATGACAGACAGAGGCACACGAAATGCAGTTTCATGCTCCATTGAGCTGAATTCCCTATTGCTTTTCTGAGAACTGGCTAGAGAACCTTCATGTATTTGTGTGCTTTATTGACTTTTCCCTTACATCTGCGAAAGGCATTTTGCTCTATGTCCTAGTTGTTATTAAAATGCAAATTCATTGATCTGTTTGCTTCAGAGAACATTCATGAGAGCAAAGAGAAATGATCAATGCTAATAAGTGCAATACCAATTTTAGTTACAGGCAGTGCTGCTCAGTTTATTAAGTACCAGTCTCTATAGTCTGGAAGTATAACCATTGACAAAACGGGTAAGATGCTTGTACTAACTGAGCTTACATTCTATTAGGAAGAGAAAGAAAAGCAAATAAGTAAACAAGATGAGTGACGAGTATAGGCATATTGAAAGGAATAAACACATGATGCAGTGGACACTATCACAGACTTAGAGAGGGCTTCTCCAGGAGGAAGGCATTGCAGCTAAGATGGGAAGAGGAAACAGGAGCCAGCTGGTGAGGAGGAGAGGGTGAATATTTCATACAAGTGTGTGGTAAATGTAAAGGCACGGGGCGGGGGGAATCAGTGATGTGCTTGAAGATGATGAAGAGTGGAAAGGGAGAGTAGAGGAACCATTCTGTGTCAAGCACTGTGTTAATGGCTTTCCCTGTTGCAGCTGAGGGAAGCCTTGCAGTGATACTGTGATATTGGTCCTAAAGTTGGACCTTTGTATTTAGATAACAATGCCAAAGAATCAAGAGTTGAAGAGACTAACCCAAGATTATTCAAAGTTGTGGAGCCAGTTTTCAACCAGTCTGATTTTCAGAATCCAGGTTTTCAATATATACCATGCCTGTTCCCAAATAAATCTTCATAAGAATATATTTTGCTTTGTTATTAAGAGGATGAAGTTATAGGCATCTATGATAGCCTGGAAAACTCATCTATATTTCTGTACTTCATTCCATGAAGAATGTTGTGCCTAGGCTAGTTATCAGACTTTCAAAAATATACAAAAATTGAAATCTATTTTAACAAAGTCCCCCTAATTGGTAGAATTTTGGTATGTGAGAATAGCTGTGATTCTATCATGAAAAGTATGAGTATAGATTCCTTCTCATGTCAGTGTTCATACACATACCAGGCCATCACATGGAAAAATAAGTAAACATTTCGTACGGCACCAAGAAAATACAGTTTAGGGACACAAGAAAAAACTCTCAAAACTTACTCTGTAAGAGAAAATAACTTCCCAACACTGGAAAATTAAAAATTGTAGTAACATACATTGAGGTAGATAAAGAGACTCAAACATCAAAGGTATTTAAGCCTTGGCAGAAAACAAATCTGTCATCAAGCCTGTTGTGTAGAGGATTCAAGCAACGATGAGTAATTGAACTAAATTTTTTTTTCCCAGTCTTGAGATTCTATAATGGATAAGCTATGACCAGAAGCCAGGAAAATCATAATTGAACACATTTGATTTAGCAGAACATGGAATCAACCTGATGCCAGATAAAGATGAAGAAGAATGTGAAACCCAGACAGGATCTTGCGTGCACATTTCTTCTCAAAAGGGTTGGCACTCTGGCTTAGAAAGGAGGAGTCCTGCCCTGTCTCGGTGAACATGTGCTTTCCATACTCAGCACCTTCTCCTTTTCAAAACAAATGTTGGCACTCCAGGGAACTGATTACATATATTATCTGCAACTCTCATTACATTGAATATTACATTACCGGAAACTCTCATTACATTGATCTGTTTACCCATAGATCTTCCATCTAGATCCTAGGACTCATTGAAGGGAAATTCATATTTCCCTTCAGTATTTTCATATCTAAAAATGTTACCAAATAGTAACTATAATAATTAGCAGACCCTAGGTACAGGGAATAGTATCAGAAAGTCAAAGTCGGCCAGCGCCGCGGCTCACCAAGCTAATCCTCCACCTTGCGGTGCTGGCACACTGGGTTCTAGTCCTGTCCGGGGTGCCGGATTCTGTCCCGGTTGCCCCTCTTCCAGGCCAGCTCTCTGCTGTTGCCTGGGAGTACAGTGGAGGATGGCCCAAGTGCTTGGGCCCTGCACCCCATGAGAGACCAGGAGAAGCATCTGGCTCCTGCCTTCGGATCAGCGTGGTGCGCTGGCCGCAAAGCGCCGGCTGCAGCAGCCATTGGAGGCTGAACCAATGGCAAAAGGAAGACCTTTCTCTCTGTCTCTCTTTTGCACTGTCCACTCTGCCTGTCCAAAAAAAAAAAAAAAAATCCAAGTTGGGTTTTGAAATACGACATATTTTTGACCAGCGTTCATTTTCTGATTACCCAGCAAAGTCCTAGGCTGTACCCCATGAACATGGTATCAGAAGACTAATTTATAAAACACAATTTTAATTTAGAAGTTTATACAATCCAAATTATTCAATACAATGGATAAGAATTAAGATTAAATTAGATTTTAGGTCTGAAAATTTCTTCGTTTCTGTTTCCTAGAGTCCTACAAAATGAAATCACAGTGAATCTGTTGAAAATAAATGCTTTATGATGTCAGCTTATCAGTTGTTATAAGATGTGGTCTAGGGTCAACTTCTTTGAACTGCCAGAATTTTAGTGAGACCTTTTAAACAAAGGATAGCAGTGTTTTCTTGCAGTTGAGTTAGTCTCATTGCTACTTACCATTGAAGATAAAATATTTTTGTTTGCAATATTTTTTGGTATTACTAGTATAACAAAATTTTATTTTAAGCAGTGAAAAGGGATAGTTTATTTGAAAATTTTTTCTAATATTCTATCTTAAGCATCTTTCCAAGTGTGGTACTTGTTATTGGGTGGTAGCATATGTGATAACATAGGTATTGTGTTAACCAAAGCCAGAGCAAACAGAAACTTGTTCAAATGCAAGTGCATTACTGACTCTCACCTTTTTTTTTTTTTTGAGTTCAACTATTCCTTAGTATTAATTAGTCAAAAACATCTAAAGTAAGTTTGATTGGGGCTTCCCAAACTTTAGAATATCTAATTTATGTTGTCTTCAAAGTCAGCTTTGCTGTCTCCTCAAATTCCACTGCCTATGGAAGTCGTATGTCCCCCTTAGGATTTCTACAGTTTCTCAGGGAGCTTTGTTTCTCAGTTCCTGCTTCACTTCCCTTGTCTCAGCTTCCTGACACATCATTTCTGTGCAATTATGCAGAGACAGACTGCTCTTCCAAAAAGAGACTACTGAAATCTATTGTCACTGAATAAAGGGCTATGGACTCTTTTTTTTTTTTTTTTTTGACAGGCAGAGTGGACAGTGAGAGAGAGAGACAGAGTGAAAGGTCTTCCCTTTGTCGTTGGTTCACCCTCCAATGGCCGCCACGGCCAGCGCACTGCGGCCAGTGCACCGCACTCATCCGATGGCAGGAGCCAGGTGCTTCTCCTGGTCTCCCATGGGGTGCAGGGCCAAAGCACTTGGGCCATCCTCCACTGCACTCCCTGGCCACAGCAGAGAGCTGGCCTGGAAGAGGGGCAACCGGGACAGAATCTGGCACCCCGACCAGGACTAGAACCCGGTGTGCCGGCACCGAAAGGTGGAGGATTAGCCTGGTGAGCCGCAGCGCCGGTGAGCTATGGAATCTTCAACTGGACTGAGTAAAGTAGACATCAATGAAGATACATTTGAATCTGTGCAACTGTACCTTTATTTTTAGAACAATAATTACTTGCACTATCAATATTTTATTTAGATTTAATTTTGTTATTTGAGAGGCAGATACAGAAAAAGTGAAATCTACAGTCTACCTGGTCACTCCCCCAAATTCCCAAAACAGCTGGAGCATGCTTTTTCCATAAACATTCCTGTACATTTGTATGAAAAGTAAAACATCACATTGTGTTATTATAAATATGTGTAATTATGTGTTAATTAAAACACTGTAAAAGTAGATGACAATATAAAAGTAAAAACAGTTAGCTTACATAGCAATTTTAACATTTATGTTTATTTGGGTTTGATAGTCCCTTAGAAATGACTTGCAGTGTTTTAGTTTAAAGCACTTCTCTCCTTTAGCCTTTTAATGTATATATTTAAAGAGTAGGGATACATGTTAGTTTAATGGACTACTGAAATACCTTTGTTTGCAAAGTAAATTAATTATTAGCTTGTTTTATCTGATTTACAGTCATGTACCATAATTACCTCTATTTAAACATCATCATTAAAAATAAAATTAGAAAACAATGAAAGAATCAGTGTTCAGGTTTCTGCTCAACCTAAAGGAGGTTTCTAACTATGATTAGTTAGTAAAAATAAGTGGAGATTCAGGAAACAGAAAGACTAGAGACATAGCAATAGACCATAACTCAGGAAGTCAGTTTCACAGTTTTAAAATCTAAGCTATAAATTTGCTATCTTTTAACAGAAATTTGGTTTATCAATAAACAAAATTGACTTTTTTATTTTTGCATTTCAGGTCTTTAATTTGGGTAATAATTTCACCATCTTTCATATTTCACAGGTCTTATTAGCTTTCATTGGACTGCTTATTACAAGTAGCTCATGAAGATATAAATTTTAGGTGTCATTAATTCCTTGAAATTATATACAAATAAAGTCTGCCTGTAGACCTTTCACCTAGATTGGGAGGCCCATAATAAAATAGCCAGAATGGTAAAAGGTAGATTTATCGAAAAGGCAAATAGGTCTTTAGTTCTTCACTGAATTTTCTTTTCAATTCTGTTTTCTGTTACTGCTTTGAGAAACATTTCTGGCTGTATCCTGTTTTCAGAGAAATTCAAAGTGTCCCTTGTGTCACATAATGTTTAATATTATTTCAGCAACATAATTGTTTAAAAGGGTTCATGACCATTAAGTTACTTTTTAAATTTTTAAATTTAATTTATCTGAGACAGGGGAGAGACAGAGAGAGAGAGATCTCATCTGCTGGTTTGTTCCAAAATGCCAGGGTGCTGGGAACTCATTCTAGGTCTCTTATATCGATGGCAGAGTCCCAAGTACTTGAGCCATTGCTGCTGCTTCCCAAAGTGTGCATTAGCAGGAAGCTGGAACTGGGAGCAGGACAGGGAGTCAAACCCAAGCATTTCAATATTCAGACATCCCAAACAACCCCTTAACCACTGCGAAACACCCACCCACATTTGTTATTCTTTTTTTAGTTTTTAAAGATTTGTTTATTTATTTGAAAGGCAGAAACACAGAGAGAAGGGAGCAAAGAGAGTTGAGAGAGAGAGAGAGAGAGAGAAGAGAGAGAAGGAGAAAGAGATTTTTTTTAACCCCTGAATCACTCTCCAAATGGCTAAAAAGGCCAGGGCTGGGCAAGGCCAAAGCAAGGAGCCAGGAGCTTCTTCCAGGTCTCTCATGTGGGCCCAAGGACTTGGACCATCTTCTGCTGCTTTTCCAGGTGCATTAGCAGCATGCTGGATCAGAAGTGGAGAAGTCAGGACTTGAATCAGCATCCATATGGGCTGCTGGCACTGCAGGCAGCAGTTTAACTTTCCAAGTCACAGCAATGGCCCCTGCATTATTTTATGTCAATCTTTGTTGCCATTTTGCAAAAGAGAAATTAAGGGTAAGCCTGGTTTTTCTCATAATCAAACTCATCAGGCTAATATGCTGTACCATTATTTATTTATTTGAAAGATGCCGCAACAGTAAAGAGAGGGAGTGACAGAGAGTTATCTTCCATTAACTGGTTCACTCTCCCAAAAGGCCACAACAGCCAGAATAAAGCAGCCAGCACAAAGCCAGAAGCCAGGATATAGGAACTCCATCCTGACCTCCCACATGGAAGGCATGGGTCCAAGTACTTGAGCCATCTTATGCTGCTTTCTCAAGCACATTAGCAGGAAGCTGGATTGGAACCAGAGCAGCCACATGACCTAGCTCTCCAATATAGGATGCTGGCATCTCAAATGATGGCTTCACCTGCCAGGCCAAATCCGAGCCTCTGTTACTTCATTTAAGAAGCCCCTAAAACTTGGCTGTCTACTGGGAGAGGGCAAGAAATCAACAGGGCCACTTCAGCCGTCAACATCACAGAATTGACCCAAGGAAGTAGAAATGTTCGCTCAGGTGAATGGTTTTTGGAAGTGATAAATATAGGATTGAACTTATGTTAACTCAGTTCCCAGATTTCTCTTCCCATGTGGTGTGAACTTGCTCTAAAGCAGAAGTACTAGGACACAGTTCCCTCCTCTAAATGTAGCTGAATCCTTATGAATCCATGTTTTCATGATTTTCTTGTGTGTCTTTTTGCAATCAAACTAATAATCCTCCATGTATGCCTTGTACCTTCTCTCATTGAAGAACTTGATCATTGACCTCTCATAACCCCAAATTCTTTCTTAGAATAACTCTTTCTTCCTAATATACACAAAGTCTGTCTTAAAATCATTCCATTCCTCATCCTTCCATCTGTCTCTGGTTGCCAAGTTACCTCTCTTATTTCCTGCACAACAAGCATTTAAAATATACTTTAATACTTATCATGTCAGTTCACTCTGCAGTCTGAATTACAAGTCCAGCATTACACTAAATCATCTGTTCTAGGAGTATTGGATTTGCAGATATGAGATAACAAAATCCAGTCACAGTGGACATGACTCTACTGACTCTCCCCCCTATGTGTGCCACCCACTCTGTGATAATCCTTCATTTTGAAATCATCTTTCTATGACTGTCATAGATTTGCAGTTCCCTCTCAGACCACACATTCTTCCCTCCCTCAGTCTTCACTAAATGCTAATGTTCCGCCATGTCTTATCATTGACCCTTTTCTTGCTTACCAACTTTAATTGAAATATGTCCTCCACATCTGTGGTTCTAAAATATTACCTGCAGGCTGATATGCCCCAGTCTCTCCACGGATCTCCCATATTTTTCATTGCATAATGAATTTCCATGGTAGTCTCAAAGTCAGTAGTTCCAAAACCAGATTCAACATCTTTCTGTCCACACTCCCTTCCGCATGACTGGTCTGTGGTATGCCCAGCTGTATGCCCAGGAGTCGAGATTTGTTATGTCATCTCATACCCTTCTCCCTTCCTTACTTCCAAGTAAGAATCTACTCAAATGTTCCTAAACTCTTCGAAATGACATACTAAAGTTAGTCCTCAAGTTTATGAGGGATCCTTTTACTATGTTTCCAGCCCCGTAATTTTTTGCATTAACTAGTTTTATTTATTTTTCTATAAGATTCATTTCATTTTATGATTACATTAATGGATTAGTTATGACCCGATGCGAAGATAGTCAAATTTTTGGAAAAATGACCAATGTATTTCCACTGCCAATTGTAAAGTTCAGATGATTAATCTTCAGAGTAAGAGTGTTTTACTACGGCAGTGTCCTTAGATCTTTTCTCGTCTTATACTTTTAGTTATTCCTTGTAGTCTACAAAATTCCTTCAGTTTTTTGCAATACAGAACAGTCTTTTTGTATGTTTTATAGTGTTCTGTGTCAGATTTTTCTAGCTTGAAAAAATCCTAGAATTTTCAACAAAACCCTAAAAAATTTCTGGACTATTTCTATCCCTATTCATGCTAAACTTCATACAATGATTTTCTTAAATGTCATAAGCTAAGAGAATGTTTGTGCTAGAACCTTCCTAAGTAAACTGATAACTACCTTCCTGGACATATAAACTCTGCTACCTGGATACATCAACCCAACCTGTGTGGCAGAAATGTTTCTGCTGTTGCGATGTGAATTTTCCATCAAGACAGGAAATAAAAGAAAGTGCAGTCTTGATGAAAGAGGTTCTCATTCTGAGATTGTTTGCATTCGATCTGCATTCAGTACAGCGTTCAATGCAGTGATCATCAACATTTGGCAACCATTTTGGTCTTTCTGGCTCCAAAAACCTCTGGTCAAAGCTACAAACAGGCACACTGATCTATGCATGTTAACAGAGCCTCGTCCTGGTTTTCAGCATGGAAGATTATCTCAAACATCAATCTTCCTTGGTTTTGAATCAGTTTATGTGATGGCATTTACTAGTGAGACATAATCACTTAATGATCGCCATTTAATGATTTGCAGCTTTAGTTTCTTATTTTGAAGAAGCCCCCTTCTCCAGCAGCTAACTTCTGCATCTGAAAAATGTCTTCTTAAATAAGTCACCTTTCCATTAGAGTTCTGCATTCTATGCTGCATTTCATAGAAAATAATTCTGGTTAATCTCTTTTTTTATATTTAAATAAACAAATTTGACTCAAAGATGTTTTATGCTTAGAGTTTTATTTCATTTAACTAACTTCTTAATCTTGTCATTTTGCTGTATTTGTTAGAACATTTAAACAAAATGTGCAGCAAAGCTGTGACTTATTCTATATGAAACCATAAGTGGAGTTTGTTCAAGGCAATTATTAGATGCTACAAACATAACCATAATCTTCATTTTGATATTACACTTATATTTGCCCTTTCATATTTTATATGTAAAAACACAGATTTTTTTACATCAAAATCTGAACTAAAGAAATTCACTAAATTAAAAACAATATAGCAGCTGGCGCTGTGGCTTAGCAGGTAAATCCACTGTGTGCTGTGCCAGCATCCCATATGGGTGCCGGTTTGAGTCCTGGCTGCTCCTCTTCCCATCCAGCTCTCTATTATGGCCTGGGAAAGCAATGGAAGATGGCCCAAGTGCTTTGGCCCTTGCATCCACTTGACCGACCCAGAAGCTCCAGGCTCCTGGCTTCACGTCGATACAGCTCAGGCCATCGCTGCCATTTGGGGAGGAACCAGCAAAATGGAAGACCTCTCTCTCTCTCTCTCTCTCTCCCTCTCTCTCTCTCGCTCTGTCTCTGCCTCTCTGTAACTCTGCCTTTCAAATAAATAAATACGTCTTTTTAAAAAGTATATTTTTCTTATTACCTTGTTATCTTTAAAGAACCAATTCCTACTGGCACCGCGGCTCACTAGGCTAATCCTCCGCCTGCGGCACTGGCACCCCGGGTTCTAGTCCCGGTTGGGGCGCCGGATTCTGTCCCAGTTGCTCCTCTTCCAGTCCAGCTCTGTGCTGTGGCCCGGGAGTGCAGTGGAGGATGGCACAGCTCCTTGGGCCCTGCACCTGCATGGGAGACCAGGAGAAGTACGTGGCTCCTGGCTTCAGATTGGTGCAGCGCACTGGCCGCAACATGCCGGCCATAGCAGCCACTTGGGGGGTGAACCAATGGCAAAAGGAAGACCTTTCTCTCTGTCTCTCTCTCTCACTGTCTAATTCTGCCTGTCAAAAATAAATAAGTAAATAAATAAATAAAATAAAATAAAATATAAAAAAAGAACCAATTCTAAATCTGTCATTCAAATCTTGTAGATAATAGGAAGTTTTGATAACCTTATGATTTTTATCATATTTTTGTAAATTTTTGCTTACCTAATTTGTTGTGTACACCTTATGCAATATTATATTATTTTATCCATTCATCTAATATTTGAAGATTAAACCCAACAAGAATTGCAAACAAAGAGAAAAGAAGAGAAAGTAACAGTGATTTCTTTCCTTAGCTTTCATTTCATTGGCATAATTTGCTCACTTTTCCCTCCAAATATTAAAACTCTTGTGTTAGTAGTTTTTTATTCATTCCCTAGTCCATTTCTTTGCATTGGTCACTGATGGAGTATCACTTTGCTATACAATATTTTTCAAAGTATGTTCATCTGTGGAACACTAATTGGTTAATTGATGCAGTACAAGGACACTGAAGGGAAGGCAACTCTACATACCTCACTGAAGCACTTATTCATTCATTGGATATTTGCTTAATCCTTAGGTGCTAGCCTCTAAGAAAGGTGCTGAAATGGCAACGTGAACAAGAGACCGATACAGTCTAGTACAAGTATGTACAAGGATGCTGGAAAAATCAAACTGAAGACCAGAAGATGTCTGTGAAAACTTACAGCCTCTCCCTGACTGGCCATCCCGCATTCCTGCCAGCTTAATGCCTCTCACAAGGCAGTGCTGAGCTTCTAACTCTTTCAAAGCCTCAGCATCCCCCCCCCCAACCACCACCACCAACCCAGCCTATATCGTATATCTGTTCGCTGTCTGCCTTTCTATCGCCCTCTGCGTAATTTCTCAGCATCACTCTGCTCTTTGGATTTAACTGATCTATCCACTGCTCTCTTTATTGCTGCACTTCTCTGCCACCATGAGTTTGCTCACAATCTTCATGCAACAAGTTTGTGCCCAGTTTCCTTTGTAGATGTCAAAATCCCACTGATTCTTTAATGCCTGCATTAGTGTGCTTTCACTTCCCATGTTTACTTTCTCTCAACTCATGTACTCTTTTATGCATTTGCATACTTATTTAACAAACTATAATCTTTTTTCTGTAGTGTAATAATAGGCAAGCAACAGAAAAGCATAAACTCATGTACATCCCCTATAGAGCCTAGAGTTTCTTTCCATTCACTTAGAACAGAAAATCTATTGCATGCAAATATTGAATGCATTAATTTGGTGCACAAAGACTATTTCACAAACAATTTGTTTCCAGTATTTACCAGACTGAGAGTTTGACAATAGCATGTAGATGATAGACAAGTCAGCAGACAAAATGCACACATTCTGCTAAGTACTCTAAAAAATGTAAGCACAAGAAATATACAAAAATATTATGAATTCAGCTTAATCAATGAATGAATAAATATGCAAATGAGTAATTTATTTAAGTTCTATAGAGCTCCTGTTTTATACTCTAAATTCCTCCATTGGATAAATCACCTGATAATCATTTGCTGCAACTATTCAGTGTCCTAATTTCTTTCTGCACAATTTTAACTGATAACACTGAGGTGGACACAAAATGTTCTATTGAAGTATTTACACATGTTTTCTCAAATTCATCACCCTGGGCATTAACCACTGTCTAATCTTTGGCCTCTGGTTGCAACACTAAAACTATGAATTTGGGAATTTCAAAATAATATTTAAGAATAAGATTAGTTAATGTGTTTAATGCTTCTGTTGTCTTTGTTTCATTTCTGTAAACAATTTTAACACTTCTGTACTTATTTCTCTTGGTTTTCTACTCATGGAGATTTTAAATCACCTCCCGTTTAGAGTCTTTTGAAGACTTTTTAAAAACTTTTATTTAATAAATATAAATTTCCAAAGTACAACTTTTGGATTATAGCGGCTTTTTCACCCAATAACTTCCATCCTACCCACAACCATCCCATCTCCCACTCCCTCTCCCATCCCATTCTTCATCAATATTCATTTTTAATTATCTTTATATACGGAAGATCTACTTAGTATTTACTAATTAAAGATGTCAACAGTTTGCACCCACACAGATACACAAAGGATAAAGTACTGTTTTAGTAGTAATTTTACCGTTAATTCACATAGTACAACACATTAAGGACAGAGATCCTACATGGGGAATAAGTGCACAGTGATTCCTGTTGTGATTTAACAATTGACACTCTTATCTATGATGTCAGTAATCACTTGAAGACTTTTTTATGACTTAAATTCTTATTTTTATAGGACATTTTCTGTTTGTTGGTCTACCATGGGAAAAGAATCCCTTTTTCTTATTCTGGCCTCTTTTCTTTTGTCTTTTAATCATAAAAATTAAGAAGTTATCTGGATTCACACTCAATGTAATCCCATGGCCTTCATATGTAATCCAGTTACTCAAGACTATTGTGCTGTAAGATCTCAGCCCAGACAGAGTTCAGTCTTGAGGCCTTTCTTGATATCTTTCAGCCATTCAGAAAGAACTACTGAGCTAAATTGTCAAATGAGATCTGTAGTTGAGTTTAGAAATGTTTCTCTCATTGGCCAATTCATTTTCTTTTTTTTTTAAGATTTTTATTTATTTATTTGACAAAGTTACAGACAGTGAGAGAGAGAGAGAGAGAGAGAGAGAGAGAAGTGGCCAATTCATTTTCTTTGTTTTTTTTTTCTTTGTGATTTCATATTTCATCCCTATGCTCAAGCTCACAAAACAAGGCATCACTAATTTTTGTTTGATTCTGGTATTCAACAAAAGTTTATTGAACACCTTTTAGAAACCAGTCTTTTTTTTTTCTATGCACTGGGATGTGGAGACACTAAAATAGACTTCATTAATATCCTATGCAAAGAACATAAAATAAGGAGAGCCACTGAGAGAGACTAGTGGAGGAAATATATTTTATACAGTGTGCTCAAAGAAAGACTATTGGAGAGATGGATTTGAGCAAAGATCTTACTGAAGTAGGAAAAGGAGCTTTTGGAACTTTGCCAACCACAGGAGAAGCACTCCAGGAAGATCTGGCAGCAGGTGCCAAGCCTCCACATGGTGCAGGAATGGAATGGAAGCCAGGGGGCCATAGCAAGGCTCAACACAGAGTGCTAGCAAATGACAGCAGAGGGGGTGTGAGAGTGGTGACATTGCACAGTGTCTGTCAGCTGTGTTGAGGAGATACATTTATTTTTAATAAGATAGAAAATTATTATAGGGATGGGAGCTAGCCAGTATCTTAAAAGATTAATGTAGTTACTGAGTTACAGTTTTCTTTTGCTGTGTAACAGATTAACAAAGTTAGTGGCTCATAGCAACACATTTGCTATCTCATAGCTTCTGTGGTACATAAGTTGGAGAGAAGGGACTGTTTAGCTTGCTTCTCTGATCAGGCGCAGGGTCTCACATATCAAAATGTCTCATTCAGAGCCTGGAGTCTTGTAACCTATTTCGGATTCTTGACATAATTCACCTCCTGGAGGCTGGGGAACTGAAGTCCTGGGGTTTCTGTTCTGGTTGTAACTTTGGGGACACTCATAGCTCCTAGTACTGGTTTTTAGTTCCTAAATATGAACCCTTCCTCACTCAAAACCTGGTCTTCAAAGCCAGCAGGGGTGTCTCTCAAACTTTGGATCTCTCTGCAGTTTGCCAAGATAGATCTTCTTAAAACATAACAGATTCACAGCAGGGACTTTGTTATCTCCTGGGCCATTAAATGTAACTTAATCAAAGAATGACTTTCCCATTGCATTTATAGGTCCTGCCCACCCTTCAGCAGAAGGTGGAAATTAGCAACCACCTTGGGATTCTACTTATGTAAGAGCAGAATTGTGGAAGGGGCAAGAGACAGAACTGGAGACCAGTTAGAAAGCACTGGAGATATCTAAAAGAGGGCTTTTCAAAATCAAATATGTATATGAGTCTCCTGGGATTGTGTTAAGATATAGACTCTGACTTCATAAGGCTACAGTGGAGGACTGACTCACCTGTGTCCCCAGTGATGGCAATGCTGCTTGTGATAGCAAGGTGTGGGCAAACAACAGTGGTGGCTTGGGTTACACTGGAAATTGCAGAGTTGAAAAATTATCTGATAAGAAGTATCTTTCAAAGACAGATCCAAAGGGGTCATCTGGATGCCATCTAAGGTTAGGGGGTGGCAAAGACTGTAGGAGGATCCTGTTTCAGGATAGAAATCAGGAATTAGTTTTGTGTATGCTAAGTCTAAGATGACGTTTAGAAACCAAGTGGAGAGGATCACCAAATGAGATGGCAAATAGGTTTGTATATCAGACTTACTTCTTTTTTTGCACAAAGTAACGTGAATATGCTTAATACTACTGAAATGCTCAGTATAGATATACAATATTAGGTCATGCATTTTATCACATTAAAATGTATGCTTTTCACAGACTTTTTTATTAAATCTATCTTTTTCATGTGTGGTGAACGAATTTCATGTATTTCATGTATACAGACTTAGGAGCATAGTGATACTTCCCACCCTACCCTTTCTCCTGCTCACATTTCCACCTTCCTTCACCCTGCCTTTTTTAATCTTTCTTTCAATTTTTCCAGTAAAATACTTTCAGTTTATTTTATAATCATAAGTTTAACTCTCCATAAGCAAATAATTCAACAAATAGTAAGAAGAAAAAAGCACTGTTCCTCAACAGTAGAGACAAGGACTATAAACAATAATCAATCCTCAAAATGTCAATGTTGCTGATATACATTACATTTTTGTACTCTGTTAGTTTTCCCTGATCTGTGCTAATGGAAACTTAACATTTAAAGTGTCTGTGCACACCTATGTAACTCTTCCTAAGTGTGCATGGAATTTTCTGTGCTGTATTTAAAATGTAAACATTTCAAATGGGCCTTATTGATCATACCACAGTTGGTCTCTCTCCTTACCTTGCACTGACGTTAGTAAAATAAGCAATGGTTTCTTGTCCCCGTGCCAAAGTTCCTTACAAGTAAAATCAGCATAGCATTACTCAAATCATTCAAGCTATTCCTAGAAAGCAAAATGCACATTATTGTGCATATTTAAACCTCTTTTTACTCAAATATTCTCTAGGAACAAAGCTAGACTTTGACATAAATTTTCAGCAGTCATTGAGTCTGTTAGAGCCTCGCTGTGCCATGCATTACTTACCTTTCCCTGACCATTTAGGCAATTTCATGATATGACTAATGATTCTTTCTTCTCTGGGGTAAATTGCACAGTTAGCCTTCTTACATTATGAGAGATGCTCATTAGATTGAGCTTGCATAGAAGTTAGTGCTCATTGACACCTTTATTATAAAAAGAAAATATAGACTAGGGTAGTACTGAAAATATGTTTACCAAGAATTTCCCTACACCTCAATATGTAAAACTTTGGCCTCACCCACACAAATATTCAAAAGCAAGATGACCACTGTGCTGCCACTCTGATCTCTTTTGTGGTGACTATGGAAATGCTGAAGTCTAATGCAAGAAAAGTTTTAAGACTTATACTCTCACCATTTCAAGTACAAGGATCCTCTAAAAAGTTCGTGGAAAAATAGGTCCTTTGAAAGTATTTTCTGTGAATTTCAAAAAAGTTTTGCACAAAAAGAAGTTTGTCTTTTAATTCAATTTTCCAAGAACTTTTAAAAGTACCCCTGAATTTGTTTATATAAGTTGGAGGGGAAGAAGAGAGAGAGAGAGAGAGAGAGAAACTGAGATACAGAGAGACAGAATGCTACCACATGCAGATTCGCTCCCAAATGCTCACAGTGGTTGAAGTACTGCCAAACCAAAGCCAGAATCTGGAAACTCAATTCAGGTCTTGCATGTGGGTGGCTGCAAAAACTCAATTACTTGAACCATCACCAATGCCTCCCAGGGTCTTCATCATCAGGAAGTCAGAGTCAGGAATTGAACCCAGGTACTCTGCTGTGGGACACAGATCTCTTAACCACTAGCCTCAATGCCCACTCCGCCTTAGTATTTTAGTGGAACTTCAGTAGAACGTACAGGCTGCTAGCATTACTTGGGTACTAAGATAACATCAAGTGAATACGGTTATGGAAGAGGGTTTATGTTTCAGGTAGGGGTGAAATAAAGGCAACTTAGGGCAGTTTTCATTTAGAGGATTGTTCATTCTGTGGGTGAAAATTCACTACACTGTAAGCAGATATCTTTAGAGAAAGACCTGTTTTGGGGGGGCTGATGCTGTGGCACAGTGGGCTAAACCTTCACCTTTGACACCGGCATCCTATATAGGCGCCAGTTCATGTCCTGGCTGCTCCTCTTCTGATCCAGCTCTGCTATGGCATGAGAAAGCAGCACAGGATGGCCCAAGTGCTTGGGCCTCTGCCCCGACATGGGAGACCAGGAAGAAGCTCCGGGCTCCTGGCTTCCCAGCAGCCCAGCTCTGGCTGTTGGCGGCCATCTGGTGAGTGAGTCAGCTAATGGAAGACCCCTCTCTCTCTGTCTCTCCTTCTCTCTCTCTGTAACTTTACCTCTGAAATAAATAAATAAAATCTTAAAACAAAAAAGACCTGTTTTGTTTTTCTTTTGTTAAGCATAAAACTTGGTATGTTTTCTAACCAGAAAAAAAGGGAGGAGAAATATTTCAAAGATAGCCTCATAAAAATATATTTTAATTAAAAAACCCACCCCAGTCAGAAAATTAAACCAGATAATTCAATGGCAGGGATGACAGTGGGTCTGAAAGGGAGTACCTATGGAGATTGCTAAGGAAGTTAGAACCAGACTCCTTTCATCTGGACTTCTTTCAATATGGAACTCTGGAAGGAAGGAGTGGGGGAGGGATCGAGGGATGAGGAGGAAGGGAGGAAGGGGTTATCATTATGCTTTTAGAATTGTATCTTCAAACCATATTGAATCTGTTAAAAAAAAACTAATTAAAAATAAATAAAAATAAAACTGGAACTCCAGGCTAGGACTCTGTTCTAGGACCTTCTATAACTATTAATGGACTTTCTGTTGATTTGGAAGAATGTGATGACTTGTTGAACCCTAAACTTGTCATGAATATTTTATAGTTCTCTATTGATAGCATCTCATGTTAAAATTCAGAATCTAAATCTGTGCATAATTGTTTAGTGAGTTAGATATTCCAATTTACCTTATATTGTATTCATTTTTATGTAATATATTAACTATTTTATAATATAAAACTTAGCTCTTGTACAATAATTTAAGAACCTAACTGCCTTACTCTTTCCTTTCCCTAGGAGCACTGAATCAAAAAAATTGGGGAAAGAAATATCCAATATGCAACAGCCCAAAACAATCTCCTATCAATATTGATGAAGATCTTACACAAGTAAATGTGAATCTTAAAAAACTTAAATTTCAAGGTTGGGATAAAACATCTTTGGAAAACACATTCATTCACAACACTGGAAAAACAGGTAAAGCGTTTGCCTCCTATGTGCCTTTGATGTATGGGAGGTGCCTAGAATATATTTAGATTAGTTTCATCTCATTTTCCTTTGATTAATATACTAAGGGCAATGTAGAAGCTATAGCTAGAGGATACCAAATGGAGTAAAGAAAACTGGAAATTTAGATAATGTTTTGAAATTTTGTACCAAACTAGAATGACCAATGTCATCACGTCATGCTTTTCAGCATTATGACAATAATGATGCCACTACTAGAAGATGTTGCAAAGAGTATAATTTGTGGCTAATGTAATTCAGTGATTTCTGTATCACTAGTCATTCACTTGGTCAACCAGGATTTCCTTTCCTTGGGAACTACAATTTGATCTTTCCTGCTCAGCCTATGCTATATTCAGCATTTGGATATGGATAAAGTAATCAACCATAATCGAAATTTAAGAAAGTCAATCACTAATACTTCTCTATAGAAGGTTCAAAAAAGTACTCTTAAGTGATTTTCTAAGACTTTTCAAAAATAACATGGAAAATATAGTACAGTAATTTCCAGTATACATCTACAGAATGATTTTCAAAAAGTTACATATTTCTTTTTATATTATATTTTAAACAAAACTGTATATCAAGAAATTATGTAAAAGCAGGAGCCAAACATTAGAACATTATTTAAGACTATAATAGTAGCCCTGTTGAGGTGGTTTTATTATTACTAAATTTCTTCTCTACTTTCCATAAGTAGATAATAATAATTATTTAAATGTAATATTTAATTTCAAATCTCATAACAACAGGGATTTTTCTTTACCAGTGCCTGATATGTAATAAAGACATAATTGTTGTTGAATGCATAATTTAAAAAAAGTTATTACATGTGATATTATTAAATAAAAAGCACATTTTCCCAAATCTTTTAAAAATGTATTAACCAAATTGTATTTATTTGAAGTCTACAGTGTGACATTCACTTCATGCATAGAATGAGTCTGAAAACAAAGTAATCAACACTTCCCCTCCTTTGCTATTATTTTATGAGAAGGCTTAGAGCTTCTCTCTCTCAGTTGTTCATGCAAATCTACAAGGCTCTTGTGAGCTGTGGTTTCCTAACTATGCTCTGTAGCACTAGGAACTTCTACCTTCAATAGGACTTTGATTTGGTACTTGGCATTTAAGCTCCTTCTATTCACTCCCAGCCTCTAGTTTCTTCTGTGTTCAGATTGAGGTATTTTTTAATCTCCTACTTATAAGGGAGCTTTGTAGCATTTGCCTTTCTGTATCTAGTTTATTTCACTTAACATAAAGTCCCCCAGTCCACCCATTTTGCTGAAGATGAAAAGATTTCATTCTTTTCTATGGCTGAATAGTAGTCTATGGTGTATATGTTCCATAATTTCTTTATCAGAGTTCATTTGATGATAGACCCCTTGGTTGATTGTCTTTTTTTTTTAAAGGATTTATTTATTTATTTATTTATTTGAAAATCAGTTACACAGATAGAGGAGAGGCAGAGAAAGAGGTCTTCCGTCCTATGGTTCACTTCCCAATTGGTCGCAATGGCTGGAGCCAGAAGCTTCTTCTGGGTCTCCCACACAGGTGCAGGGGTCCAAGGAATTGGGCCATCTTGTACTGCTTTCCCAGGCCATCGCAGAGAGCTGGCCTGGAAGAGGAGCAGCTGGGACTAGAACCGGTGCCCACATGGGATGCCAGCACTTCAGGCCAGGGCGTTAACCCTGCCCCACAGCGCCAGCCCCGATTGTCGGTCTTAGCTGTTGTGAGCATTGCTGCTATAAACAGTAGAGTAGGAATCCTTTTGTTATCCTTTTCCTTGTTTTTTGAATCTATACCCAGTGATGGAACTGCTGTATCATATGGCAGTTCTATCATTTGCATTATTAGGTTTGAAGAGTTACGAAGTAGGATCTGAGGATCAAGTGATCATACATATAATTAATTAGCATGGTACATTGTAAGTGGTAAACAAATGTTGACTGGCATTATTATAATTATTATGCTGTGATTGTCATGATCATTGTTATTATAATTAATGGAAGTTTATATCCTTAGCTGGATGGTTGTTACCTTGGATTCAGTCTCTAATGCCAACAGTGATTTCTGCCTAGTAGAACAAAGACTAGTTGAATCTAATTGAGAGACACCAACATTTTGCACCAGGCTCCCAAGAGAATCATTATTCTCCAGATGACTCATAAAATATAGTCAGATAGCATCCAATATGAGACTCACTAAGGGCATTGAAGATTCTGATGGTTACCACTGAGGGTTCAAAATATAAGATGACTAAGACCCGTTCAGTAAGAATGGGTTACATGTCTTCCTTGTCACAGCCAAAGCACAGGTTCTGGAACTTGATGAAGCCTGAGCTGATACGTTAAGAGATAGGGAGACAGAAGAACAGCAGCTAGATAAGGAGTAGAAATGGGCTGACAGGGAGGTGGAGCACTCCCAGGGGAAGCCTTTTCTTCTTTGGGTTCTTCTGTTCCTCATCCCCTATATCCCCCAAGATGACCATCAAACATTTAAAGAACTTTGGAGGAATGGCAATCCCAGGACACCAAACCAGCAGGGCAGGTGGACTGGTTTTCTCCTGCAATTAGAGTCATTAGTCGTTAGGATCCTGGGCTTAGTTTACATTTGTGGCAATAAGATACAATAGGTGTGTTGTGCAGAACTACAATGTTGAACTTCCAAAATGGTGAGTTAAATAATAGTATTTAAATCTTTTCAAATAAATAATTTTCTTAATGTACCTTAAATAAAAGAAAATTTAGTTGAAATTTATAAACTTGATTGCAACCTGTGTGAAGTTTTTTTTTTTCTTTTTGTTGTTGTTGTTTGGTTTGTTTTTTAGTGGAAATTAATCTGACGAATGACTACCACCTCAGTGGAGGAGTTTCAGACATAGTGTTCAAAGCAAGCAAGATAACTTTTCACTGGGGAAAATGCAATGTGTCATCTGATGGATCAGAACACAGTTTAGAAGGACAAAAATTTCCACTAGAGGTAAGTCGGTCGTTCCACTAGTTTTAATTTCATTTCCTACATCATTAAGATTTTATTTACACACAGTATGATTTGTTTTAATTCAAATTTATACCTTATGCAGTTATATATTTTGATTACCTGATTACTATCTGCCTTTTTCATTAGATTAAGCTTAACCAGTTTAAGACCCATCTCTGATTTTTCAATCCTAAAGTAACCCTAGAATGCCACATACTAGGTGATCAATAAACATGGAAGAGTAAATAAATGAAAAAAGGGGAAAGTGGGAGAAATGTTCCTTTTCTTAAATGTGGATATTTTCCAGTTTTAAAATTTGCAAAATAGAATAAATAATGAGTGTTCAGTGAAGTAAACAGTTTCATTGATTTCTAAAGAGAATCTAAATTGGTAGGCTTTCTGGGAAAAGTTTACTTGTTTTTATCAAGGACTTTAAATGTTTTATTCTCAATACCACCATATCAATTTATAGCAACTTAGTCAGAACTATAATCATAAATATGTTAAAAAATGTATGTGCAAATGTTTATTTACAATAATAAAAATTTTATCGTTACCATTTTTACTTTTTAAAAACAATTTTAAATCTATTCATACCTAATTCACCTTTTTCCATTTAACATATTATGTATAAAAAATGGAGACAAAAATAGTTTTCTGAGACATGGAAAAATTATTACCCATGTTTACTGTTTCATTCTAGAAACATCTCCGTTTCACAGGCTGAACATTCAGCAGCCGTGTGTTTTTTCTAAAGGCAATGATTAAATACATTCTTATGGATACATTATTATAAGTCTTGTAAAAGTTGTGTCTTTGAATGATATATTTACATTCAAAAGGTTCGTTTTGGGGCCAGCATTGTGGTATAGTGGGTAAAGCCGCAGCCTGCAATGCCAGCATCCCATATGGGCGCCAGTTTGTGTCCCAGCTGCTCCACTTCTGATCCAACTCCCTGCTGAAGGTCTGGGAAACGCAGCAGAGGATGGCCCATGTGCTTGGGCCCCTGGACCCACATGAGAGACCTGGAAGAATCTGCTAGCTCCTGGCTTTGGCCCGGCCCAGCCCTTGCAGTCACTTGGGGAACAAACCAGCGGATGAACGATCTCTCTCTTTCTGTCTCTGCCTCTCTCTAACTTTGACTTTCAAATAAACAGATGAATCTTAAAAAAAAAAAAAAGAGGGATCCTTTGTGAGGTACTAATGCCTTTAAAAAGAATATAAAATAGCATAACCAATTTTGTAAAACATGAAACCTAATTAAATAATGACTTACAGTCTAATTTGAGTAAAACAAACTTGATTTTAGTCTTGTTCCCATTGGTTGTCATTTAGGTGTCATGACATTGTACAAATTTTTTATTTAACTTACCTGAGTTTCTATTTCTCTTCTATGAAATTAACATAATAGAAGTAGTACCTGCCTTATAAAAATATTAGGGGAATTACAACAGAGAACGAATTTTTACTACGATAAAATTAAGAAAACAATAACAGTTATTTTCTCTGGGCAGTTACATTACTGGTGCCACTGTTTTCTCCTTTAAAGCCTCTACATTGGAAGTGGATGTCGTGGTACAGCGAGCCAAGCTACTGTTTGAGATGCCCACTTCACATATCAGAGTGCTGTTTCAGTCTTGGTTCTTCTGATTCATTCAGTTTCCTGCTCCTGTCTCCTGGGAGGCAGCAGATGATAGCTCAAGTGCTTGGGTGCATGTCATCCACAGAGACCCAGATGGAGTTCTGGGCTTTTAGCTTCAGCCTGGCTCAGCTATGGCTTGCAGACATTTGGGGAGTGAACCTGAGCATGGAAGATCTCTCTCTCCCCCTCCCTCCCTCCCTCTGTCTTTCTGTTGCTCTGCCTCTGAAGTAGATAGATATAAATATTCAAAAATAAATCTCCATATTTTTAAATTACCTAAAATAAAGCTGTGCTACTTTTGTAGTTCAAAGTAGTTATTGATAATAAAAAAGAAAACTGTGGACAATTATCTCTCAAAGGACTGAAAAACATT
The DNA here is from genome assembly GCA_949820135.1 of Sylvilagus floridanus. Classification (NCBI taxonomy): domain Eukaryota; kingdom Metazoa; phylum Chordata; class Mammalia; order Lagomorpha; family Leporidae; genus Sylvilagus; species Sylvilagus floridanus. Next base: position 25,548,938 of record OX463236.1, on the reverse strand, counting down.
TTTTAAGTGTGGATTATCACATTCATATTTATGTCTTTATTTGAAGGGGGGTATAAAGTAAAGAAAAAGCATATTTATCAAGTTTAGTTTTTCAAAGCAATAAAAGTCAACTCATTAAACACCACATCTCACTTCTGAGAGTTTGGCTGTCTCACAAAGATGGAAAATCAAGAAAAAAACTTATCAACAAGAAACTCTTGAGCCATCAAAGTAAACACTCCAGAATGTGTGCACTAACTCTCTTATGTTTTATTCAAAAGTCTCCCAAATCATGTCTCAGCGGTTTTGTCTGTGTATTTGTTCAAATCAATTGTAATTCTAATTGCACAGAGAATTGTGCAAGGGAGAACCCACAGAGCATCCTTATCTTGCTTTTTTTCTGCTCTCCCACTTCCCACAACCAAGTGTTATCAATTCTGCTCCTAAAGGATGTTGTAGGTTTAAAAATATTCAAGCTGCCATTGTCTTACTTGGATTCTTTGATTTATTTGAAAGGCAGATAAACAAATAAACAGAAATATTACATCTACTAATTGAACCACCAAGTGCGAGCTGGACCAAGTAGAGCCAGGATCCATGAATTCCTCCTGGGTCTTCCACACGGGTGGCAGGAACCCAACTACTTAAGCCATCACCTAATGCCTCCCAAGGACTGATTTAGCTTGAAATTGGAATGAAGTGTTGTGTCCAGGCATTCCAGCATGGGATGTGGGTGGCCCAAGTGGTATCTTAACTGCTACACCCAACACCTGCCCCCTTACTTGGATTTTTAATTACTAATTTTTCTCTCTCCAATCTTAATCCTGTTCAGTCTCTTCCCATTCTCCCTGGTCCTGCCTCCTCTGTACCCCTATTATCTGTGATACATCAGTTGGCTTTCTATTTTGCTTACAGTCAAACTGCAAGGACAACCTCACAGTCCTTACTGGAGTGTTCCCTGTCTACCCTGCAGCCACATCGCTCTTCTCTTCCCTCAGCTAAAATCACAACAAATGACTTCCGGTTCCCCACATTTTTCCTTTGTGTTATTGCCTTTCCCAGCCTACTGTCTCTGCCTTCATCACAGGGCCATCTCTTTTCCCTTTTCACCCAGCTAAAACTTTCTCCTCCCTCAGGGCTCAGCTTAGAAGTCTTTTCTGAAAAGGCATCCATGGCAGGAGCCACTGCCGTCCTTTTCAGATCCTGTTTCTGCCATCAGAGCCCCGATCGATCTCTCTGTAATTTTCTTAGAGGCTCTGTGCTCTTACCTCAGTTATTCACTGGTCTATCCACCAAGTTACTGGAACTCCAAGCCCAAAAGCTGAAAATTACCCAACTGTAGAGGGCAGTAGAGGTTGTGACAGAGAGAAATGTGGATTGAAAGTGGACATGAACAAGGCTTAGTCTCATAGCAGAAGAGGAGAATTAAAACACAACATTTCAAACTTTGGATATTTTTAGGTAAAGATAGAGAGTCCTTAAGAATTTTAATTTTAACTGAGCACAGTTAATACTCAGAACCATCAATAAAGGCATATACGATTAAGAAAAAATGAAACCCATGCTTGAAAGAATTTCAGCAAAAAAGTTAAAATAATCTTTGATACTTTCTTACATTTGGTAATTGCTCTAGTGAATTATTACTGAAATGTTCATTGGTAATCTCAAGTGTAATTTCTGTCCTAGATCCCTAGTTTTGTTATTACTATCCTTGCTGAAGAATTACAAATGATAGTAAATGTAGTTGTGTGTGCTATAATGTATAAAATATTTTAAAATGTACAGAATTTAGAATTATACAGTTGATAGGATTTTTCAAATAGAATTTACTTAATTGGCCAGTTGTCCTATTAGGTATCTGTTAAATTTTATAAAGCCTTTGTATATATTGAAACTGTCATTGTTACATTTATAGATGCAAATCTACTGCTTTGATGCGGACCGATTTTCAAGTTTTGAGGAAGCAGTTAAAGGAAAAGGGAAGATAAGAGCTTTGTCCATTTTATTTGAGGTAATTGTTATGTATAGATTTGATGCTATCTTAATTCCTGTTTTAATCACATTAAATATTGTTGTGAAATGTCAAGACATAAAAGTACTTCAAAAAATTCATGGAGCCGGCGCCTTGGCTCAACAGGCTAATCCTCCGCCTTGGGGCGCAGGCACACTGGGTTCTAGTCCCGGTTGGGGCGCCGGATTCTGTCCCGGTTGCCCCTCTTCCAGGCCAGCTCTCTGCTGTGGCCCAGGAGTGCAGTGGAGGATGGCCCAGGTGCTTGGGTCCTGCACCCCATGGGAGACCAGGAAAAAGCACCTGTCACCTGGCTCCTGCCATCGGATCAGTGCAGTGCTCCGGCCGCAGCGCGCCAACCGCGGCGGCCATTGGAGGGTGAACCAATGGCAAAGGAAGACCTTTCTCTCTGTCTCTCTCTCTCACTGTCCACTCTGCCTGTCAAAAAAATTTTAAAAAAAAATCATGGAAAGGTGGAATTAGTAGATAAGTTTGATGGGGGGGGGCAAAAATTTTGGAAATCCATGCATCGTGTTTTGATAAAACACCTCTTTCATGAACTTTTTGAAAACTTCTTATACTTTCTAACAAATAGAAAATCTTACAATGGGAATGATAATTGGAGGTCGTCTTCAAAACAAAAAGATGACCCCTCAGCTGGTGTGTGCAGAGAGGAACTGGGTAGTTTTCTTCCAACTGGAGCAAGCTTTTCTACAATATTTTGCCTATTTCTATGTACAAGGCATCATAAGTATATAGCAGTAACTGAATCACAGCATTTTAACATTTACTTTCTTGGTAGAAAACATTGACTCATCTGCTTTTTGTCTGTTTTATTTGTTTTTATCTTGCTGTAAAAAAAGGTGTGTGTTAGGAACACATTATTTTTGAATACTTAAAATGGAATTCATTAGTATTCATATGTTTATTGAAGAATCAAGTATCTTATCCTATTTTTGTAATATTCTTCTTCTTAACAGGTTGGAATAGAAGAAAATTTGGATTACAAAGCAATTATTGATGGAGTTGAGAATGTTAGTCGTTTTGGTAAGCTACTTAGAGAAATATTTTTATTCAAGATTCTTCTTTGAATACTTACAAATTAGTACAATGTGATGAAAACCATTTTTTTCTAAAATGTGAAAAAATAATACATTTTTAAAGAGGAGCAATCTCTGATTTTTTCACAGTTGATGATTTGTACATTTTTCACTGTTAGAGAGATATTTCTCAAAATTTTTTGACCCAACATATTAACATGACTAGTAAGTAAGTTAAAGTTTTCTATTTATTCTTGAAAATAATCTAATCACACCATGCATATAAGATATATTTACCTATTCTGTTTCTGTATTATACGTATCTTAAAGACTGTAACCTCTAATCTGAAATAAGATGATTTTATAGAAATCATGTTTCAAAGTGTAAAAAGCATTATTACTCAAATGAAAATTCAGTTCCTAGTATTTTCCTTGATAAGTCTTTTGTTTCAGCACTATGACAAGATAAGAATTTTTGGCAAAATGAATGTGCTTGCATAGAACAAGATACAGTATGCTTTGATATTGCTCCATCTGCTGTCTCATCGATCTTACAGTTTGTCACAGCAGATGCTTTTAACAACATTGACCACAGACTGCAAATTTGTTATTACTGTTATTTTATTTTTACTATGCACCCACACACAAGATATTAATATAGCCCTGAGTTATAAATAAAATGGAGATTGTTCCTCTGTGGGAAGCTGCAAAATTTGAAATCAGAAACAAGACTCCTATAGATCCTTTGCTGGAGAGCAGAAACCTGGACTCCAGTTGATTCATCATTGTCAAATGCATGTGAAGACCTGAGTAGAGCAAACTTTTTAGTAGTCAGCAGTATGTGAACCCATGCAGGGCAGCTTTCATTTTTTTTTTTTTGAAAGGTACAGTCAATGCAAGATGAAGCTGGTATTTCCCTCCATTCACCTGGCTTGCAAAATCAGCACTGAATGCTATAAACCACACTTGATTTCTCCCTTGTTGAGTCAGAGAATGGATTCTGTCCAGACTGAGAGGTCTGACTATTCACAGACCTTGCACTGGCCTGTGGGGACAATGAAAGTGATGGTAACACTGGGTTGTTAACCCTGATTTAAAACACTCTGAGACCTTTGCTGCTTTCTCTCAAATTCTCCTCAGTTATTTCTGCCGGTCTCTGGGAGGGGACTCATATGAGCATAAGGACAAATTTGCTCATGCTTTTGACTAAAGCTTCCGTGTTAATGCCTTTTGACTGCAAGCCATTGTGAGAGGCACTGCTCCCACATAATGCCCTCCTGAAAATGTGGATTCCCAAGTAACATTATTCTGCCTATATTCTTGGTCTTAATTTGGAAGCAGAACTAATTGGTTCTTGGACTGAGGAAGATACTAGTCTGCTCTCTGTCTTCTCTCTAGGAAGTTCCCTGAGCACCAGCTCCCTATCTCCTCTTCACTAAAACCCAAGCCTGACTATCCTATCAACTCATCCCACTACATAGTTAATATTTTAATAAACACAGCAAAAATACTTAAGGCCATCCACTTGGTTGGTGGTAGTACCAGAATTTATATCGCAGTCCATCCACAACATCCTTGCACCATACTGTAGACACCTGTACTAGTCCTGTGCTTTAAAACACTTCTTTGGATACTTGTCAGTTTGGTTTGAGTGGTTGTAAGATAAGATCTGCCCAAACTAAATAAATTAAGTTCCCTGAGAGCTCAAAGTTTCTATTTTCAGAATTCTTGAATGACAGCTAGTCTCATTTGAGAGTCTGAAGATCTTGTAGTGCCTATAAACTGAAGGTTTCCTCTAATTGGCCAGCAGACTTTCCTGTGAGGAATCTCAGGACTGAAGGCAACTCTTGTCTTTATATCACAATTTAAAACTTCCAAATCTTGTTCCATATTCATATTTTATGAATTATCAAAAATAATACATTTCATTCACCATTCAGATTATGAAGTCTATGTTGTTATAAAATATAACTAGTACAACCATTATGAAAGACAGTGTGGAAATTCCTTAGAAATTTAAAAATAAATCTACCATATGACCCAGCCATCTCACTTCTGGGAATTTACCCAAATGAAATTAAATCAGCATATGAAATAGTTATTTCTACCACCACATTTATTGTCTCTCAATTCACAATAGCTAAGATAGAGAATCAACCCAGGTGTCCATCAACTGATGACTAAAGAAAATGCAATATACATACAAACTATAGAATTCTACTCAGCCATAAAAGGGAATGAAATCTCATCTTTTGGACAAAATGGAAGCAACTGGAAACCATTATGCTTAGTGAAATAAGCCAGTATAAAAAAACCACAAATATCATATATGCTCTCTGATATGTGGCAGTTTATGTAGAATACAAAAATGTATATGAATGAAAGACATTTTGTGATATAATTGCCATTTTTAGCCCTAGTTTATACCCCTGTGGAACTGTGGACTTCCTACTTTTTTCTTATTGAATATTATGGTTAGTGGTTAATTAAGGTTGTGAATATAGAATAGATTAAAATTATGTCTTTGCAAAGGCTGATGAAAGGAAGAGAGGGGAGGTCGTGGGGAGTAAGTGTGGTTGTCTTCTTGGAACTGTACCTATGGAATGTATGAAATCTGTTATCTTTATATTAATAATAAATAAAAATAAAATATAGGCAGTTGTTTGTTTCCAGTATTTTTATTAAGAGACAAAAGTGGCTCCTGGTGTTCACCTTGGATCAGTCCAAGCTGTTGTGTGCATTTGGGGAGTAAATCAATGAAAGAAATTACTTGCTGTCTTTCTTTCTTTCTCAAAAGTAAATATACATTTTTTAAAAAGAAAATGGTAATGCTACTGTAGTTGAGAAGTATTGTAATATCTAGAACAGAGGTTTAGGATGTGTGTAGATCACAGAAAAAGCTTCTAGTAAAAAATAGTTAGCATGTCCTCAAGAGAGATCTGCAGAATGCTAGTGAGGTTCGAGGCAGTAAGAGTGGATTCCATACTGGGGACAGGAAAGGGAAAATGAAACTCTGTTTCTTATTATTCTTTTCTCCTTTCTCTTAACTTTTCCTGATTGAAAGAAAATTCTCTTTCTCACCACCCGTACCCAGGTCTCACTTCTGCTTTCCCTTTTTTGGCCTCCAGCTTTTCTGATGTCAATTCATTACCTACCTAAGTCAATACTGGCTTATTAGTTATGTTCTTCACACCCACGTTTTTGCAGAATATTTGTGTGATACCTTTTGTCTTCAGCCAAAAATGAAGCAATCGTAGTCCATCCATGGTTAAAAAGGAAGTTAATTAGTAACAAAAATGTTCAGATATTAAAAACATAAATCTGAAATTAGAAACTATTCACCAATTAAAAATAAGGATTTTCTTTGTTTCTAAGAACTGGAATTAACTCTAAATTCTGATAATCAATATTAGAGGAGATGAGAATATACTTTAAGAAGCTACCAATTAGTTCAACAAGTTCATAAACTTTCTAATGAATTAAAACTACCTTTAGTTTGTACTACAGGACACTATCAATTCAGTCAAATAGATTTTTATTTTTAAGATTCAACTATTTAATTCAGGCTGGAAGCAGTACTTCTTTAATTATTTTAGTAACCCTTGTTCTACAAAGGTTTCTGTATTGCAGAAAATTAATATTTAATGTTTGAACTTTTAAATAGAAATCCTGGACATGTCTAATCTTCATAGACTTTAGAGCTGGAATAGAATATTAATGTCATTTGGTCCAGTTATTCTTTTTTATGAAATAGAAGGGTGATTCTAAAACACTACAGTTTTGCAAAGACTAATTTTCATGGGGTTTTCAATCTTGAATGCATGTTTTCATTACCTGGGGCTTTAAACAATTCACATGCCCAGCCCCCACTACTAGAGACTTTAGCTCAAATGATGTAGGATAAGGTCCCCTATAGGCTGCAGCAGCTGGGGTTGAGCCAAACAAGCCAAGAGGTGAGTGAGAATGTAGTCTATATTTTCCACATGGGTGGCAGGGATCCATGTACTTGAGCCATCACTTGCTGCCCCCAGGATACACATTAGCAAGAAGCTAGAATCAGGAACCAAACTGGGACTTTTTTTTATTTGAAAGTCAGAGTTGCCCAGAGAGAGGAGAGGGGGGAGAGAGTGAGAGCAAGAGAGAGGTCTTCCATCCGCTGGTTCACTCCCCAGTTGGCCACAACGGTCGGAGCTGTGCCAATCTGAAGCCAGGAGCTTCCTCCTGGTCTCCCACGTAGGTACAGGGGCCACTTGGGCCATCTTCTTCTGCTTAGCATACAGGGGCCATAGCAGAAAGCTGGAATGGAAGTGGAGCAGCTAGGTCTTGAACCGGTGCCCAGATGGGATGCCGGCACTTCAGGCCAGGATGTTAACCCACTGAGCCAAAAGCCCTGCTCAGAACTATGTCTCATTTAAATCTAGACAGGGCAGAGGACATGCATTGACCTGAGTAGTTAGGAGGATGAGAAAATTAAGACAAACAGATCTCACCTGGTAAGCAGGGTGCTGGTACACAAATAAGTAGCAAAGGGCCAACATATTCTGGTATTTTCTCTTGAAAAGACACAAAAATAAAAACAGGACTATTCAAGGAAATAGATTTACTTGAATTGTTTTAGTGTTCTAAAGCTTAGATGGGCTATTTAAGAATGCGCTACTAATTTTTGCACAGGAGTTATCTAATCTGGATGCAATTTCATATTTAAATGAAGAAATCAGCATGTACATAACTAAGAATAAATCTCTCCTCATAAATTTATCTGTAATTTGAACCCAGAATGCATTTTCCACTCTTTCCCTTTACTCCCTTAATAGTGACTATTAAATAATTTTTTATTTCCATGTACTAAAACTTACCAGTTTTCCTATTAGGAGTATCACTTTTTGTCATTTTAGAACTCTCAACCCATCCTAAGATTGTGAAAATAAGTTTCTGTTTTCTTCTAAAAGCATTATTATTCGATTCACTTTTAAACCTATAAGTTATGTAGAACTGACTTGTATTTGTGGTGTAAAACAGGGAATGAGAATTCACTTTTTTACATAAGGATACCCGATTGATGCAGTCCTGTTTATTGAGAAGTCATCATTCCACACTGCATCGTAATTATTGTCATCAATCAAGTAAACACATCTGTGTGGGTTTGGGCTCTTATTCCCTTGCACTGTACTGTCTATTTTGCACAAATATCTCACTATCATGATGTCTAAGCTTTATGTGGCAGGTTTTCCTATTTGGTAATAAAAATTCTTCAGCATTTTAATATAATTTTTCATAATTTTAAAATCAGCATCTTAGTTAACACACACACACTTCTGGCATTTTGCTTAAAATTTCATTGATTCCATAAATCAATTTAGAGAAAATCAAAACCTTCACAACACTGAATCTTCCAGCCTGTTAAACATGGTACTTCTCTCCATTTTAAGGTTTTAACTTAATTCTCTAAAGAAATGTTTTACATATGGTATGTTAGATTTACTTGCAAGTATTCGCTTTGTTTCTATTTTAAGTCATTGTGTTTAAAATTTCATTTTCTATTGTTTGATATTGGTTCGCAGAATGTATCATTGCTTTTGTATGTTGATCTTACAGGCAGTGACTTTGCCAAACTCACTTATGAATTCTAATAGTAAATTCTTTTTGCATACACAGTAATGTTTTTCGAAAATTGTGGTAGTATGATTTCTTCCAGTGCAAGCCTGCTGAGTTTTGTGTCTCTTGCTTACTTAAGCACTGGCCTGGTTCTCTAGTTTAATGTTAAGCAAACGTGGTGGTAGCAGGATATCTTAACCTCATTCTTGATCTCTGGGGAAAAGCTTTAAATAATATATTCTAAATATGATGTCATTAGAGGCTTTTGAAGATCATCTTCATCCGAAGTATTGGTTTTGTTCTCCATGAACTGGAATTGAGTTTTATCAAATGATATGACCAGATTTATTGAGATAATAATATGTCTGAATATCTTTTACATGTAAAATATTCTCTTGAGGTTTTTAAAGGTAAGGAATCTAACACTATACAAGGTACTTCAAACACTCTTAGAAAAATGGAATTAAACCTAAGTTTTTTGGTGCAAGAAATTTTTTGAATCTATGCATAAGTTTTCATAATACACATTTTCCATAAACTAATTGAAGCCCAGTACTATAGTAATATATGTAACTGATAGGACATTTACATTTATTACCATTTATAAAAATATTTTAATATCAATAATTATACATATTTATTGGCTACAGTGTGACATTTCAGGCATGTATACAATGTGTACTTATCAAAGCATGCTAATCAATATTTCCCCTTCCTTGACATTACTATAAAGCAATGGAGCCTTGGTGCTCCTTTCTTTTATTTGCTCGTACAATAAAACATAGGTGACTGTGAACTGTAGTCACCTCACCATGTAGTGTAACATTAGGAACTACTACTTTGATCTAACCCTGATTTGGTACAGGTTGTTCCAACTTTTACTATCCCCAGCCTCTGGTAATTATTATTCTATAATCAGATTGAAGATATTTTTTAAGCTTTCACATCCAAGAGAGAATATACAGTGTTTGCCGTTCTGTGTCTGCCTTATTTCACTTAACATGATGCCCTCCAGTTGCATCCATTTTGCTGTGAATGACAAGATTTCATTTTTATTACTGAATAATATTCCATTTTGTATATATGCACATGACATTTTCTTAATCCATTCATCTGATGATGAACAACTAGGATGATTCCATATTTTGAATATTCCTGAAATGTCCTTTAAAATGCAGTGCTGAGGCTGGCGCTGTGTTGTAGCAGGTAAAGCCACCACCTGCATTACCAGCATCCCATATGGACACCAATTCGAGCCCCAGCTGCTTCTCTTCCAATCCAGCTCTCTGCTTTGCCCTGGAAAAGCAGTAGATGTCCCAAGTGCTTCAGCCCCTGCACCAGCATAGGAGACCCGAAAGAAGCTCCTGGCTCCTGGCTTCAGATAGGTCCAGCTCCTGCCGTTGCAGCCATTTGGGAAGTGAGCCATCGGATGGAAGACCTTTCACTCTGTCTCTGCCTTTCTCTGTAACGCTCCTTCTCAAATAAATGAATAAATAATTCTTTTTTAAAAATTTAAGTGCTGATTAAGTACGTAGCAAAGTCTGTGTCTGCTTCATGAAAGCATTTGACAGCCAAGTTCCATGGTTGGGATTCCAGCTGAGATATGTATTATTACTTTACAGGGAAACAGGCTGCCTTAGATCCATTCATATTGCTGAACCTTCTGCCAAACTCAACTGACAAGTATTACAGTTACAATGGCTCCCTGACATCTCCTCCCTGTACAGACACTGTTGAGTGGATTGTCTTTAAAGATACAGTGAGCATCTCTGAAAGCCAGGTAATTTTGGAAATTAAAATGATTGAAGTAATTTGAAGTCATTTCAAGGAATGCTTTTCAAGAATACCTGTTTTAAATTGTGTACTGAAGCCTTCGAAGCAGCAGTGTTAAATTCTTCGGTCTTATTTCCAGTTGGCCGTGTTCTGTGAAGTTCTTACAATGCAGCAGTCTGGGTATGTCATGTTGATGGACTACTTGCAAAACAATTTTCGAGAACAACAGTATAAGTTCTCTAGGCAGGTTTTCTCCTCATATACTGGAAAGGAAGAGATTCATGAAGCAGGTATGTATTACAATATAACTCTTTTACAACTCTTAGATTTGATGTTACAGTAAGTGTAATAGAAAATAGACAGGACTTAGAGTTTCAGAATTCATTTTATTAATTTTATAGCTTCAGGGAAGCTAAGTAACTTCTCTGAATTTCAGTTATTGCATCTGTAAAATGGGAATACATCTGTTCTTCCTCATGTAAATAACTCCATTTTATATATGAGAAAAATAGAGATATGGTAAGGAGGGTGACTTTTCCAGATACACAGTACTAAGTGCAAAGCCAAGTTCACCTTGTGGTATCTGAGCTGGGAGCTACAAGAGAAGAATGAATCAGTAGCTGAGATGATGGAAGCTTGGGAGGTCATCTCTGGGCTGACCAGAGAGACCCATGGGAGAATCACGCCTGAAACCTGATGCATGATGTGGGAGTTAAAGTTCTTGTGTCTCTGTCTGCAGCACCCTAGGAGCAGCCTGGACCTAATAGGTATTGAAAACTAATGTACTGAATTAATAATGAAAAAATGGAGTCTTCTTCCCAATTTTATTCTTGGGGGAAAGAAGTTTGTCTTTGTCAAGCCCAGCCAATGGAGACAACTTGGGGGTGTGTGGCTCGAGTATCTTCTGTGCCTTTTGAAGCTGACACAGCCATAAGAAACCTTTGAACATGGCCATAGGACACATTCACACCCATCTTCTGCCCACTTGTTCCTTTCAGTATATACTGAGGTTGTAGTGGTCCCTGAAAGAATGGTTGAGATGCCCCTTGCTTTGGAAGCTTAAAAACCTTTTCAAATAGAGGGTCATCTTTGACATCAGCCCTGCACTGACTTTTTTGCCAAGAATAATATTAATTTAATAATTACCTATTTCGAAAATTGGAAATTAAAACACATTTTATTGTTTTAATGTGATATTTTTGAGAATTTTTTATCCTTTAGTAAAAAGAAAAAATAGCAAGATAACAGTGATGAATTCATTTAATGTGACATTCAATTTCAAATTAAATTGCCCCAAAGTGATGACATTTAATTATATTTCTAGCAGCAATACTAAATACTGTAATATCATGTGTGATAAATCATATACAATTGAGTAGAAAAATGAAAGTGTATTTAGTCACCTCTGATTATATAGTACGATAAACCGAATAACAAATTAAACAAATCTGATACATTTTTGCCATGTAATTTCATCAATTATATTTTATTGAAAGTCTTCCATTGATCTTCATTGCTTTTAGAGTGAAATCCAAAGTATTTGTCATCGCACAGTAGGCCGTTTTTAGTGCTTGCTAGTCTTAGTACTTAAACCCTTTCCAACTTTCTTCTTCGTACTGAACTCCATGAGTTGCCCTCAAGATGGAAGACACTTTTTCAGGGTCACCTTTATAATGTGCTGTTTCACCTTAGTGGCTTTTTCTCTGCTATCTTGACTTACTTGCCTCCTCATCATTCTTCAGAAGTTAAGCAAAGCATTATGCCCACTGAGAGGGCATCTCTGGTTCTACCTCTGTCTCTTCCTTTCCTGGCTGTGCCCCAAGCATAGGTTAAACTGAGCACTAGAGAAGGCACCATGCACGCAGAGTACAAAGGAAATGATAGTCTTCTAGAGATGTTCAGTATGCCCAAGTGCCCCCATAATCTGTGCATCCAAACTTCACATAGCAGTTGCCATTCTATGGCTCATCTCTTCAACTCCATTGCTGAGCTAGAGTAATGTTTTCATGCACTTACTGTTCAGTACATGACTGAAAGTATCCACTTCCATGTAATAAAAACATATCATATTGTGCTTTGTGGGTGCATCCTGTCCTGCTTAATGTGTCAACTTATACATAATTCTGATTTAATGTAGATCATTGTTTCATGGTTAAGTCCAAAGGTTCAAAGTAATAATAACAGAAATAGTCATGGCTACTACATATTGTGTGACTTCACCAAGCATTCAGCCATACAATATTTTATTTACACCCCATATCACTCATGGGAATTTGGCCTTATGTTTTCAGAGTTTTGGAAGCTGTTTTTAAGTGGATTGCCCAGGTTTACACAACTAGGAAGGGATGCAGTCAGCATTTGAATTTACACATCCCTTTCTAAAGCCTTCCAAAGCTCTCTGCACTGTGCTTTATATTTATTAAGGGACATTATTTCTGCTTGTATAATTTTATATTAACAGCTGATGACCTCAAAAGACATGAAACTTAAAAAATAGGTTGGCTTTTAGGTGCTTTCTTTATTCTGAGATCAAAGACAGTAACAACACTTACTTTCTTTTTTTAAGATTTATTTATTCATTTGAAAGAGTTACACAGAGAAGGGGAGGCAGAGAGAGAGAGAGAGAGAGAGGTTTTCCATGCACTGGTTCACCACCACTGCACTGATCCAAAGCCAGGAGCTTCTTCTAGGTCTCCCACATGGGCCCAAGGACGTGGGCATCTTCTGCTGCCTTCGCAGGCTATAGCAGAGAGCTGGATAGGCAGAGGAGCAGCCAGGAATCGAGCTGGCGTCCATATGGAATGCCGGTACTGCAGGCGGTGGCTTTACCTACTACGCCACAGTGCCAACCCCAGTAATGACACTTTCTAAACCACTGGTTCTTTTGGCTCATATAAAAATACGATGTATATAAATGTAAATATAAACATATATGTGCAAAGAAAGGAGAGATTTTCTTAGAGCTTGTAGGAACCAGTATGATCCCCATAGGCTGCAAATGTATAATTTTCTCAGAATTTCTCTCCCTACAGCAATACTCTTCTAACTATCAGAGTAATAGTAATTTACTTATCACAGATTTCACTGTGGTTTGGTTGCAAAATTATTAAGCAGAGATAACTAGAAAAATAATAACTTAAAATCAAGTCATTTAAATCAAAATGTCTAATAAATGTAATGTTTAAGAACAAGCATGGATCGCTAAGATTAGTTGTGAAGAACAAGCATGGGTCTTGGGTTTGTGGCATAACAGCTAAAGCTGCCTCCTGTGCCGCCGCTTCCCATATGGGTGCCAGTTCCACTCTCGACTGCTCTGCTTCTGATGCAGCTTCCTATTTATGTGTCTGGGAAAGCATCAGAGGATGTTTCAAGTGCTTGGGTCCCTGCACCCATGTGAGAGACCCAGAAGAGGCCCCTGGATCCTGACTTCAGCCTGGCCCAACATGCCATTTGAGGAGTGAAATAGTGGATGGAAGGTCTCTCTGTCTCTGTCTGTCTCTCTCCCTTTCTCTCTCTCCTCTCTCTCTCTCTGTAAGTCTGCCTTATAAGTAAATAAATAAATCTTTTAAAAAGAGAACAAGCTTGTAAGTTTTAAAATAAAAATGTATGCTTGTAGGCTGCTTGGACTTCTGTATCTGATCTTAGATACACTCCTTCCCCATTGTCTTCAACACAGCAAGCATTATGTATTATTTATTTATTTACTTGAATTTCAGAAAGAAAGAGAGAAAGCACCCATCTGCTGGTGTACTCTCTAGATGCCTTCAGTGGTCCCAGGGCCAAAGGCAAGAACTGGTAATACAACCCAGTTGTCCCACTGGGGCGGAAGGAACTCAAGTTTCTTGAGCCATCACCACTGCTTCCCAAGGTCTGCATTGATGGGAAGAGGGAGTTGGGAACCAGAGCCAATAATTGATCTCAGGTACTCCAATAGGGGAGATAGAAACCTTAACCAGCATCTTATCTGATCATTTAAATGCCACCCCATTATCTTTTTATTTTGATGAAAGGTTTGTGTGGTAATAGGGAGGAAGGGGCTGCAAAACTCATCATCTCATCAAAACATCTGCTAACAGTTTAGAAAATATGGTTGAGGAAGTGTTATTTTTTTATGTGGTATGAGGGTATTTCAAAAAGATCGTGGAAAATTGAATTAAAAGATAAGCTTATTTCAATGTAAAAATTATGAAATTCATGCATATGAAAATCCTCCAAAAGTTCATGAAAAGTGTATAGTATAAAAAAATTCTACGTGAATTTCAAAGTATTTTAATTCAGTTTTTCTATGAACTTTTCGAAGTACCCTCATGTGCTTAGGATAAGCAAAAGTGCTCAAAAGCCAATACTGGTTTAATTAAATTTTCATGCCTTTAAGATCCTCAATTTTTAATGTAAAATTGTGTACACAGGAACACCTCTCTTCTGCAGTCTCCCTTGTTCCTCTCCCGAGTCCTGGCTGTCAGATATTTTTGACCCTCCTCTGTGGTCAGTTTCCCTCAGAAAGTCTCAGCTGCTACCTGCTCCAGTCTTCACATCTTCCTAAGGCAGAGGAATTAGCTTGGTGCCAGCTCCTCTAAGCATTCCTTCCTGTCCCCATCCCAGTGAGTTCAGCAATCAGAGGGCCTTCCATTTGCCAGAATGTTGTCCCTGCCCCAGGGAAGTTGGACATTCTGAAGAACAATTTTCTTCTGTTTGTCACATAGACTTGTGTGCTTGTTTTTGGTTTTAAAACTTCCACTGCTGGCAAAATACCAGATGGTATTACAAATGCCAGATGATATCACAATTATTCATGAAAAAACTCAGGTTGTATTATATGGTCATATCCATGGAGCTAAATATTCTGTCAACTGTCCTTTTGATTTAAGGGGAGCTAAATATTAATTAATATTAATTAATTCATATTAATCAATCCATGATTGAAAGTAATCCTTCTTCCTTCTGCGTCAACTTGGTCTCTTCCCTGTGGTAGTGGTTCTTTTCCTTTCTTACCTTGATTTAGAGGTGTTTTTGTCCTTGCCTTAATTGCTTGCTAGATCTCTGATTGATCTTAGCTATTACCTGTTGTACTTGATAAAGTACCTTAGGGTAGTAAGAGCCTTCTGACTCCTGGATGAGTGATAGACAGATGAATCAGGGTTAAAAGCCTCTGTGTATTGGCAACAAGCCCTGAAGGAATGAATGGCTTTAGTTTTCTGAACATATTGGAGCCAGTTTCTTCACTAAGCATCCTTTACATAATTAAAATTTTTGCAAAGCCTTCAGATGAACATGGTACAGTAGCATTAGCACATAACTCATGTTTGAACAAAAAGGTGGTTCCAGGAAAATACAGATTCTAACTTATAAATAGTATCAGTGTCAAAATAAAATTGTTAAGAAATTATTTCCTCAGTGATTGGGAAAAAAGTAGTTGAATAGTTCTCTTTATTTTAACTCTCTAATCATTAGTTAAAATTATTATTGTCCCTACCAATAATGAGCTTTGAGCATATCAAGATTATTATATATTGATTTTAGCAGATTTTCATTGAATAACATTCTGCACTACTTGTTTTTAATTTTCAGTTCAAACAAGACCTCTATGAATCTATTCAGAATGTTAGTTTTCATTCACCAACTGAAATAATTCTTCCTCTTTCTATCATGTGTACTTGCATTCAAAAAGTATTATTATCATGTGCCTTGTGTGTATTCCTGTGACAATTTATTTATTTTATAATATTTATTTATTTAAGTGAAAGAGTTTTTTGTTACAGAGAGAGAAATCTTCCATGTGCTGGACTACTCCCCAAATGGTTGCGACTGCCAGAGCTGGTCCTATAAGAAGCCAGGAGTTTCTTGCAGGTCTCCCACATGGGTGCAGGGGCCCAAGGACCTGGGCCATCCTCAGCTGCTCGCCCAGGCCATTAGCAGGGACCTGGATGAGAAGTGGAGCAAAAATTGCTTCTCAGCCTTTGGCTAAGATCAGAGAAGTAGAGTAGCTGAGAATCAAACTGATGTCCATATAGGATGGCAGCATCGCAGGCTGTGGCTTTACCTGATACACCATAGCGCCTGCCATGCAATTCTTTTTCCTTATTGGATATACTATCTACCTTATATCAGTTTTTATTATTCTGAGAATAACATTTTACTACCAAGCATTATTTAAATGGTAACCAATACAGATAAGTACACAGAAGAAAATGCAAACTCTTTTTATTTTTTTAAAGATTTTAAAAAATTTATTTGAGTTTCAGGAAGAGAGAGAGAGAGAGATTCCATCTGTTGGTTCATTCCCCAAATGGCCACAAGGGCCAGCGCTGGGCCACACCAAAACCAGAAACCAAGAGCTTCTTCCAGGTCTCCCACATGGGTGTAGGATTCCAGCTCTTGGTCCATCTTCCACTGTTTCCCAGGCACATCTGCAGGGAGCTGGATTGGAAGTGGAGCAGCCAGGTCTTGAACCAGTGCCCACGTGGGATGCCAGTATTGTTGCAGGTAGAAACCTAACCTGCTACACCACAATGCCTGCTCCAATGAAAACTGTTTGTCGCCATTCAGAAATAGCCACTATGAGGCTTTTGTTAAATACCCCTCTAGACATGTCTCTTACAGTAAAAATACATTATTGCATCTCACACAACTGAGACTATGCTACAATATGTTTATTGACTTTTTTTACTTGTGATACAAATTTATCTTTAACATTTTTAACATATATATAGTATTCTATTGTATAGTTAGAAACAATTTATAACCAGTCCCTAAATTTGGGATAATCAGGTTATACACACACACACACACACACACACACACACACACACATTTCTATTATAAATATCCAACAGCCTCATTTTGACCAAGAGACAAGACCCACTATGTAAACTGTCAGAACCTTGCTCTTAATTAGTGCATTCTACAAAAAAATATTTTGCAGCATACAATGCAAATACTTGCAAAAACCTAGTGAGATTTGCATTTGCATTTGAACTTGGTGAGGTTAGAAATAAGGATTTATTGATGTTTGCCTTCATAGTAGGCACTCAACAAATGTTTGTGAATGAATGCATATTTGGCGAGAACTTCACGCCTGTAATTTTTTCCACTTTTACATAGAGCTACCATGCATCAGAACAGCATTTCTGTTTGACATGAGGAAATGGACACTGGCTCTTTTACGAATCACAGGCATTAATAGAACCAACTGATCTTGAAGGATTTACTAAAAGTTGTCTTTTAAAGGATGAGTACTATATGTGAATAATAATCTAGACTCAGCAAAATATAAAGTAGATCAGATTCACCTTCATCCCTTGCTGTTCCGGTACCAGATGGTTCCACACTGCTCCTCTCATCACACTAATGAGGTTCCCTTACTAAGAAGCAGGGGCCTGGTGAAGCACAGCAGAAGACGGCTTGGCTTTCAAGCACAGTACACTTTTGTTTTCATTTCTTTAAAAGATTCATTTATTTATTTGAAAGGCAGAGTTACAGAGATGCAGAAGCAGAGAGAGAAAGAGAGAGAGAGAAAGAGAGTCTTCCACCTGCTGGTTCAGTCCCCAAATGGTTGCAACGGCTGGAGCTACGCTGATCTGAAGCCAGGACCCAGGAGTTTCTTCTGCGTCTCCTACGCAGGTGCAGGGGCCCAAGGACTTCAGCCATAGCAGAGAGCTAGATCGGAAGTGGAGCAACCAGGACTTAAACCGGCGCCCCTATGGGATGCCGGCGCTGTAGGCGGTGGCTTTACCAGCTATGACACAGCTCTGGCCTCCACTTTTGTTTTCAACTCCCAGCAGTAATGCTTGTTGTACATAAATTTGTAATTTACTTAACCTCTCCAAGTCTCAGTTTCTTTATATACAAAATGGGAAACTTAAAAATCTAGGAAATGGGAATGTTGAAGTCAATTTACAAAGCTGTCTCTGCATTTAAATGGTGTAGTAGGCTAAGCCTCCACCTGTGGCACCAGCATTCCATATGGGCGCCAGTTCATGTAGTGCAGCTGGCACTCTAACTGGCACCCATATGTGATGCTGGCATCTCAAGTGGAGGCTTAACCTGCTACACCACAATGCCAGCACTAACATAGTGCCTTTCATCAACCTTTCCACATGCTTTCCTCCCTACTACTCACCCCGGCCTTTGATAACCTCTATTATAGTCTGAACTTCAATGAGATCAATGTTTTTAGAGTCCACATATGAATGAGGTCACATGGTACCTATCTTTCTGTTTGCTTATTTCACTTAACATGCTGATCTCCTGTCTCATTCAAGTTGTTGCAAATAATAAGATTTTATCCTTTTTATGACAAATATTTTATTATATATGTGTATTCCTCTATTAATTGATGGATACTTCAGTTGTTCCGATTTCTTGACCACGGTGAGTAAAAGCACTGTTGTTCTATTGCACAGTAGGATGACTATAGATAGTGACAGCATATTGTATATTTCTGTTTTCAAAAAAGAGGAAGAAAGAATTTAGAATGTGTAACCATAAATAAATGTTAAATACTTGAAGAGATAGATGTGATTTGGCATCACATAATGTATATAGTTATTGAAACATCACAGAGTACCCCATAGATATATATTTTTATCTATCAGTTAACATTTTAAAAATTATAAAAATATGGCATGATATTCAAAATTTCCACGTTTCAGACATTCTAAAAATTTTTTCTTGTTATTTAAAAAACTTCCTGCTTGAGATCAGCATTGTGGCATAGCAGGTAAAGCCACCACCTGGGACTCCAGCATCCCATAAGGGTGCTAGTTCGTGTCCTGACTGCTCCACTTCCAATACAGCTCCCTACTAATGGCCTAGGAAAAGCAGTGCAAGGTGGCCCCAGTGGGAGACTGTTTCTAGCTTCGCCCTGGCCCATCTGAGCAGTGAACCAGTGCATGGAAGATCTCTGTCTTTTCTGTGGAGGCAAGATTTGGTCCAGGCACTCCAATATGAGATGTAGGTGTCCTAAGTTGTAGCTTAACCCACTGCTCCACAGCACTCATCCCAGTTTTTTGAATAAAATTATAGATGCACTTCAAACCTCCTTTGTTAGAATTATTATATATTTAATGTATGCTTTAAAGAAAAGCAACCAGTTGTGTAATGTTTTTCAAGGCAGGTAGCCTGAGCGTGTGTCATTGTACCAGTAACGTGTTTGAGCTAAGAGAAATTTGTTGATTTCCTGGAAAATGCCATGTTGAATTATACATTGTAGACAGTGGTTTTTGAAGGGCAGTGGTTGTAAATTGCATTGTTAAGGTCCATGTACGTAAACATTCTCTGATTGTATTCAGAAAGGTGAAATAAAGATTACTCACTTCTCAGATGATATATTGCAAACTGAACTGTTGAGAAAGGGTGTCTGTGTCTGTAGCGAAGATTCAGTGGCGCAGAGGCTGAAAGAGTTCTTTTGCTGTGTATGTAAGTGAATGAAGCAATCATTTAGAAGGGCACAACAGGGATCCATTTTTCCAATTATGATATTTAACATTTTTGTCGATGTTTGCTTTAGTTTTATGAAGATCTGCCACTGCCTGAAAAGAAATCACAATCTTGTTACTAATCTCCTCATCATAGGAGTCAGCAAAGTATCTGTCTTAATTTTTTTAAATGAAGGTCATAAGCCTCAAATAAGGATGCAGTGGGTTTATCAGGGTGCATTCACAAAGCACTTCTGTCATAAGTCATATTAAACTGTGTAAAACTTCAAAATTACCAGGTAATAACTGAGTAAAACCTAGTATATTCTCAAGTAATTAGAACATTGGCTGTTCCATTTCCTAAAAATCACCTGTCTGATTTACCCACAATGCCCAGCCCTGAGACTCACCTCTTCCCTTATGGCCAACCACACTTCCTCTGAACATAAAGAAAGTAAGGCCTCCCCGTGGCCATCTGCATCAATTTGCTAACTTAACAAAGAGGTTCTGCCATAGCCAAAGAATTAATTTCTGCTCTCCTCCATTTCTTTTCTTTCTTCTTCTTTTTTTTTTTACTTATTCCTTGGATTGCTTTTTTTAAAACTTTTATTTAATAAATATAAATTTCCAAAGTACAGTTTATGGATTACAATGGCTTTCCCCCCCATAACTTCCCTCCCACTTGCACCCCTCCCATCTCCTGCTCCCTCACCCATTCCATTCACATCAAGATTCATTTTCAATTATCTTTATATACCGAAGATCAATTTAGTATATATTAAGTAAAGATTTCAACAGTTAGCACCCACACAGAACATAAAGTGTAAAATACTATTTGAGTACTAGTTATAGCATTAATTCACATTGAACAACACATTAAGGACAGAGATCCTACATGAGTAGTAAGTGCACAGTGACTCCTGTTGTTGAATTAACAAATTGATACTCTTGTTTATGGCATCAGTAATCACCCTAGGCTCTTGTCATGAGTTGCCAAGGCTATGGAAGCCTTTTGAGTTCGCTGATTTTGATCTTATTTAGACAAGGTCATAGTCAAAGTGGAAGTTGTCTCATCCCTTCAGAGAAAGATACCTCCTTCTTTGATGGCCCGTTCTTTCCACTGGGATCTCACTCACAGAGATCTTTCATTTAGGGTTTGGTGTTTGTTTGTTTGTTTGTTTGTTTTTTGCCAGAGTGTTTGGCTTTCCATGCCTGAAATACTCTCATGGGCTCTTCAGCCAGATCCAAATGCCTTAAGGGCTGATTCTGAGGCCAGAGTGCTGTTTAGGACATCTGCCATTCTGTGAGTCTGCTGTGTCTCCTGTTTCCCATGTTGGATCGTTTTCTCCCTTTTTAATTCTGTCAGTTAGTATTAGCAGACATTAGTCTTGTTTGTGTGATCCCTTTGACTCTTAGACCTATCAGTATGATCAATTGTGAACTTAAATTGATCACTTTGACTAGTGAGATGGCATTGGTACATGCCACTTTGATGGGATTGGATTGTAATCCCCTGGCACATTTCTAACTCTCCCATTTGGGGCAAGTCCAATTGTGCATGTCCCAAATTGTACATCTCTTCCCTCTCTTATTCCCATTCTTATATTTAACAGAGATCACTTTTCAATTAAAATTTAAACACCTAAAAATAATTGTGTGTTAATTACAGAGTTCAAATAAAAAAAACTGTCTGCACCTTAATGTTTATTGCAGCTCAATTCACAATAGCTAAGACCTTGAATCAACCTAAATGCCCATCAACAGTAGACTGGATAAAGAAATTAAGGACATGTACTCTATAGAATACTATACAGCAGTAAAAAACAATGAAATCCAGTCATTTACAACAAAATGGAGGAATCTGGAAAACATCATGCTGAGTGAAATAAGCCAATCCCAAAGGGACAAATATCATATGTTCTCCCTGATCAGTGACAACTAACCGAGCACCAAAAAGGAAACCTGTTAAAGTGAAATGGATGCTATGAGAAACAGTAACTTGATCAGCCCTTGTCCAGTTGTTGATATACAACTTAATACTTTATCCCTTTTAGTATTTTTTTGTTCATTTCTTTTCCTTCTTCTTTCTTTCCCTACTTCCCTCATGCCACTCAGTGCTTTCCTTAATAGTATCTCAGTATTTGTTCCAAAGTCCTAGGTTCTCATGTACTAGGTTCACTCTTCATATAAGTAGTAAGAGGATAAATAACAAACCACAGCATTTTGTATTAGGGAAAAGTTTGTGATGCTTTCACAACTTTTAGTGGGAAATGATGTGATTCTGTAAAACATAACCTAATTTGGTCTAAGTGGTAGATTAGATTCTTTCAAAAATTTACAGTATAGGCCGGCGCCATGGCTCACTAGGCTAATCCTCTGCCTGCAGTGCTGGCACAGCGGGTTCTAGTCCCTGTTGGGGCGCCGGATTCTGTTCCAGTTGCCCCTCTTCCAGTCCAGCTCTCTGCTGTGGCCCAGGAGTGCAGTGGAGGATGGCCCAAGTGCTTGGGCCCTGCACCCGCATGGGAGACCAGGAGAATCATCTGGCTCCTGGCTTCAGATCAGTGCAGCACGCCGGCCGTAGCAGCCATTTGGGGAGTGAACCAACAGAAGGAACACCTTTCTCTCTCTCTCTCTCTCTCTCTCTCTCTCTCTCTCTCACTATCTAACTCTGCCTGTTAAAAAACAATTACGATATATTCCTCTAAAAACAGAGCCCAAAATTTGAAAACTGAAAGCACTCATTACAACTTAGAGCTTATCAAACTTGAGAGTTAATTGCTGGGACCCGCATTGTGGAACAGTGGTTTAAGCTACTTCCTGAGACACCAGCATCCCATATCAGAGCACCGGTTCAAGTCCTGCCTGTTCTGCTTCCAATCCAGCTCCGCTGCTATTGTCCCTGGGAAAACAGAGAAATGTAGCCCAAGTACTTGTGCCCCTGCCACCATGTGGGAGACCTGGATGGAGCTCCAGGCTCCGGCTTTGACCTGGCCCAGCCCTGGCCACCATTGGGATTATTTGGGTAGTGAACCAGTCGATGGAAGATCTCTTCCTGTATATCCCTTTAATAATAATAATAAAATCTTTAAAAAAAAAAAGAGTTAATAGCTGTCATAGGAAAGAGCTTCCTAAAGGCAGGGACAGTACTGTCTTCATCTGTGGGCTGGTCAGTAGTTCAGGAAACCAAGTAGGAACCAAGCAGATGAATGTGATCTGTTAAAAATATGTTCTTAGGCAAGAACATGTACAACTCCCCAATGAAGGAAACTATCTCATCACCCTCTGTAGTGAAGATCCTTTGTGGTTGAATCATACTGGAACACTTACTCTGTGTGACTTGACATGGGCCCCGTGTGTTTCAGAGCCTAGCTTGGAACCAGAGGCCTGTGAAAACCGGATTTATCTTCCTAAGCTAGAAGTCTGTAAAGAATCGGTAGCTGTGAACCAGGTCATGCGTATCTTGTGGAAAGGAGTCAGTGTGTAAAATGCAGCCCTGAAAGGGGAATGGACTACACTAGAGTTCTGAACTCACCACCCTCAAAGACGTTATACTTTTGTTTCCCTCTTTTTCTGTGGCAGCTTTTAGCTGGTGTCTGAGTTCATATTGATCTGTAAATCTCTTGATTTTCAACCCAGATAATGTGTATTGCAGAATAGATAACATTCTAATAAAAGAATGAGTCTGACTATACTAGGAAATATAAGGAAATCCCATCAGTCATTTCTTCCATCATTACCTAGATTTGTGCTTGAACACTAAGTAGCATATATAGAATAAACTAGATTGATATTTAAGAGATTCAGCCCTATCTTATAGTTGGGCAACCTTTGGTCAATATTATAGACTTGGGGCCAGCTCTGTAGCATATTAGGTAAAGCTGTTGCCTGCAGTGCTGGCATCCCATATGGGTGCCTGTTCAAGTCCCGGCCACTCCACTTCCAATCCAGCTTTCTGCTGTGGCCTGAGAAAGCAGCAGAAGATGGTCCAAGCCAATGGGCCCCTGCACCTGTGTCGGGGACCCAGAGGAAGCTCTGGCTCCTGGTTTCGGATTGGTGTAGCTCCAGCTTTTGCGGCCATTTGGGGAGTGAACAAGCAGATGGAAGACCTCTCTCTCTCCCCCTCTCTCCCTCTCTCCCTCTCTCCCCCTCTGTCCCTCTGTCCCCTCTCTTTCCCTCTCTCTCTCTCTTTTTGCTTCTGCCTCTCTGTAACTGACTTTCAAGTAAAATAAATAAATCTTTAAAAAATGGTTTTAGACTATTCACAGAGGTTTAGGCTTTTTGCTTGATGATACTTTAAAGTGCATATGCCTCCCCTCTCAAAAACTATTGTATTTCAGCATATAGAAGATAAGCTATAGTTGCACCTTCATAACATTACCTTGCTTTTCAATAAATAGTGTTTTAAAAATGAATTTCTAGTTAAAATATAAACTCAAACTATTAAGAAAATAACTAATAGATTCTTACAGTCTTATGAAGAAGAAAGCAGAAGAATGAAAACTTACTGGCAAGGAAACACAGATTTCTTTTTCCATAGTCTGACTTTATATCAATGCTGATTCTTAAAAGTTGAAGCATCTACTGATTGCTGCCATTAAGACAAGATAAACATGGACCTCAGCCAAGGTGGTTTGTGCTATTTAGATGACAGACCTTTGGGTGCTTTGCAACTAATACTTTTCTGTTTTTCAAAAACTGTATGTTTTGCCTGAATTCATAAAACAAATGGATTTTAAGATAGCTTCACGTTGTGATACATTGTTCACTTGAAATCACCCTCATTCTAAAAAGTGATTTGTTTTTGGAAGCAAAAATTTGCAAATGATATTGTCCATAATCATTTTTCACTTTAGAAAACTGGACTTAGCATTCATGAGGAAGAAAATTGAGGCAGTCTTGTTGTTAAGTGAAAGTGTAGTTAAATAGCTCACTTTGAAATGAGTTGATGGTCTTCTGCCATCTGGTGGTCCTCATAAAAGTTTCACCGGATAGAATAACACATGAGTGGTCTAGACCTAAATTAGAATGCATTTTCTTACAATGAATTCATGTTTTTTTATAATTAAATAATTTTCTCTTTATTCCAAAAGAAACAACCTACTCTAACCTTCTCTAAACAACAACAACAACAAAATTAGCATCACAGGTTTGCAGTGAAGAATCCTGTCTCAAACATAAATTTACCTGTATACGTGTATTTATGTATATAAAGTGTACTATGTATATGTTTTTCCGAATCATTTATATACCATCTGTTAATATTGCTAATACTAAATGTTGTAACAATTGTTTCTACTTCTAAGGGCAATTTTTAGTTGTGAGTGCCCTCCTGTGTTCATAAGATGAACTACAGACCAAAAATGACAAAAAAGGCCTGCCGCAGCTACTAAAATATTTCATGAGACCCTATAATTTTTTATCAGTGATGACTGGCTGACCTAAGTTAATTACATGCTCCATCTAATAGTTTTAAAACTTCATATTTTACCTGAAAACAAAATCTTTAAGATGTGAGCACATAAATTCATCTTTGTCCTGAGAGAGTTTTGCCCTCTAAGGAGATTATTCATCATCTTGTTTCATTAGCACAGTATCATAAATTTATGTTTTTTCTCCCACTTTGTCCAAAGTTTGGGACAGTCCTCCTGGTGGGACTAGATTTTTGGCAAAACTTGGGCTTGAATTTATTTTTAGAGGTGTCTGAATAATTTTTCACCATTTTTTCAATGAGAAAAACTAATTAATTCCACAAAATTATTTTCTTTAGTTATGATGCTGAAGTGTATTTAAGCAGACCTGAAAAATACTGAAAATTAGTTCTAGTTGTTCTATATTCTATGAGTTTCTTTGGTTGGGAATTTTTTAAATTAATTCTACTAACAAAACGCTTGCTAATAGACCATCTTTGTGACTGAAATTCTCCTCTACTTGTGCTAACTACATTGATTGGGTTCAAAACAAAAAGAGTAAAGACACAATGAGATTGAAGGTATCTGCATTCATTTATTTCTAAAAGTGAATTTGTGTACCAGATGTATTCAAGACCATGTTCTAGGCAATAGAGAAATAAATAGCTATTCTTATATTTACAATCTAGAGAAGTTGAGGCTAATTCAGAAAAAAATGTAAGATAGCATTCAAATAATGCAATAATAGTGGTAAAATGGTAAAATAAAACAGGCAGTTGAACATGAAACAGATGACGTCAGTAGAGACCAAAGGCGAGGGCATCCAACCAAGACCTTTCCTGAGTGGGACTGGAGGACTGGAACAGGGAGAGAGAGGAGGGAAGGCAAGAGTGTTTTAAAGAGAGGAAATGGCATCACCAAAATCTCCACAGATAGCATATAAGACAATTTTCATAGAACATGTTTTATTAAAGCCCTGGGGGCCAGCAGTGAGGTCAGTAACTGTCCTTTTTCTCTGTGAAGTTTGTAGTTCAGAACCAGAAAATGTGCAGGCTGACCCGGAGAACTACACCAGCCTCCTTGTTACATGGGAAAGACCCCGAGTCGTGTATGATGCCATGATTGAGAGGTTTGCAGTCCTCTATCAGCAGTTGGAAGGAGACGATCAGACCAAGCATGAGTTTCTGACAGATGGCTATCAAGACTTGGTAACTATAACATCAATTGTTTTATGTGTGATAACACCATAGTTTAATTTCCAAGGTAAGAATTTACAAATGATTGTATGTTGTTGCCCTCTGGTACATTAGATTTTTTATGAAAACTTCTGGCAGGGTGGAGCCAAGCAGTAGCTCTTCTAAATTGTGTCAAAAATTGCATTGATTTCGGAGAGACCAAGACGTTGCCAATAACATTGCGGAGTAAAAATATAAAGAATACTTATGAACTGAAAGTCATGTACTGTGTGCTCTCTGTACAAATAAAGAAACTCGGAGGACAGTTAAATACCCTGATTAAGATCCTACAGTTGTGGAAAAACTAGGCTGAAAATCTCAGTGCTTTCTACATAGTGCTTTCTCCATCATGCTATGCCAGCAGAGGAAGAATAGAGTAGGGGACTTGCAAGTCCTTTTCTTTGAATCTAGTTTCCAGGTGACAAGAGTGAAGTCATGATTAGGTCAGACACTAGGGACATAAGACAGGCAATTCTTGTTTAAAAAAAAAAATCCACTTCTCCCTCCTTCCACCCACACAAATGAATGAAAGGAAAGAGAATATAGATTCCTTCTGTAGCCTGAGTATCCCAATATCAAACTTTGCTTCAGTTAGGGACAGTTGCATGGAGTGGACAAACCCTCAAGTGGATGTGGTTCCAGTAACACCTCACTACCAATGAGAGCACACTGCATTCCCCATTCACATCGCTAGAGTTCTGCAAAACCTGGGAGCCTGCATTTAAATAAAAGTTGTCAGTGTCCTTATGCATAAAGGAATATGGATAAAATGTTAAATCTTTTAACAATCGTTTAATTCACTTGTCTAAAATATAGAAACATTGTTATCTGGGAAAATTGAGGAATTTATAAGAAATATTTTTCATTTCATCATTATGGGAAGAAGATGATAGTTCTGTTTCTGCCTTGCGTATTTGTTGTTAGGACATAGAGGTAACTGTTTCTCACTGTGCTTGTTAAATTTTGCTCCTTATTTGTAAATGCTACACAGTTTATTTGTCCAACTTTAATTTTTAGTTTTTAGTTCTTCTTTACAAATTAGATGTGTTCTAGTTAAAATTGAAACTTTACAATTGAATTTTTTTAAGGTTTATTTATTTGTTTGAAAGGCAAAAATACAGAGAGGGGCAGAGAGAGAGAGAGATCTTCCATTCACTGGCTCATCCCAAAATGCTCCATGACAAGGGCTGGGCCAGGTGGGAAACCAGGAGCCTGGAACTCAATCCCATCTCTCAAGTGGATGACAGGGACCCAAGCATGTGGGCCATCTTCCACTGCTTTCCCAGACCATTAGCAGAGAGCTGGATTGGAAGTGGAGCAGCCAGGACTTGAACTGGTGCTCATATGGGATGCTGGCATCACAGATGGCAGCTTAACCTGCTACGCCACAACTCCAGCCCCTCTACAACTGATTTTTAAAAACCAAAACAAGTTCAAATTTAACTTACATGGCTTTTTCTTAGGTGAATAAAATGTAAATATTTTCCATTAACAAATGAGGAAGTGTTTTCTAGGACAGATTTCCAGGGTTTTATCCTATGATAATGATGTCTTTGTTTAATACCTAGTATCTTTTTTAGGGTGCTATTCTCAATAATTTACTTCCCAATATGAGTTATGTTCTTCAAATAGTAGCCATATGCACCAATGGCTTATATGGAAAATACAGCGACCAGCTGATTGTTGACATGCCTGCTGATGATGCCGGTAAGTACTCTCTAATATATCTTTATGTTCTCTATTTAAATGAGTCTGGTTTAATTACTGAATGCATTAGTGCTTTCCTTCTGACTTTTTATATCCTTTTGAACAAAAGTGAAGAGATTTTCTCTTAAGTCTCTATCATCAGGTAATTTCATGAGCTATACGACTTGCTTCTTTCAGTGGATTTTGTGCAAGACAATAATAAAATGTATTCTTAGTATGAAGATTTCTATTTATAAATTAAGAGCAACAAAACATACTTATAATTTTACATTGGTCATCATTGATAATTGCAATGCAAAAGTATTGAGACTACAAATTTGGAAAAGTAAGAGTTGATTTAAATTGTGTTTAATTCGTTTTTCAGCTCCCAAAACATTTTGTAGTAAGTATAAACATGATCCTAAGATCATGTGAGGTACTTTGCAATACCTATACAAAGCACCCAAATAGTTTATCTTAGTTATTTTATCCACTTGTTATAATTTCATCAGGGGTGTGCTTTCCTCTTAGTTAGTTTGACAACATGATTTCCTCAAAATAAACCAAAGAATTTTTTTCTAATTGTGTTTTATTTGCATGCTTCTTCTCAAAGTATTATGGAAAATGTTTTGATCTCAGAGCATGTGCAATAACTGAATCAATACTGACCATCTTAACTTGACAATTTATAAATTTATGCAATTAAATTTGTTCTCTTTTGGTTAAAGTAAGCAGTTTTAAAATAATAGAATGTAATTGTGTATGCGTGTATACACATCACACATAAATGTATTTTATATACTTACATACATGTAAATATTCTTTGATTATCCCTACCATGAGACAACTCATTGAAATTTTATGTGTTTAATGTAAATTAATAGTTATAATTTGTATTAATTATAACATATTCAGTTTTGCATATGGAAGGAACACTGATGTGCTCTTGTGTGCTTTTGTTGCCTAAATACTATAGCAAGAACTTTAATCCAAAGTGAGTTTACATAAAATATGTGGTAATTAATCAGCTTGCCATAGTTGTTCTAACAAGTTGAGTCTAAAAGAATACATGTCAGAGGATTAAATACTATTAAAGGTATCTTTCCAAATCATTGAATTCAGAACTTGATAATTACAGCTAATGAATGTCACTACTATCATGGTGGCTATGTCATCATTTGGTATTTCTTATGACTACCTCATGGCCTGGGTATAATCATTTTACTTATTGTTTTGATTTAGTGCTACTTTGCAAAATCAATATATTTTTAGATGGAATGGGGACTCTAAGTTTTCTTGAAAGGCGAATATCAAAGTAATTGACCATGGTTTTCACTATTTGAAATCATGCTAACTCCACTGAATGGCAACATTCATCAGAGTTCTCTGTTTTGCTCCACCCATAAAATGACATCTGTCACCAGTACAACATTGACCATATTGGCCAATACTCTAGGTGAACTGGTTGAAAGATGGCATGTTAAAAAATTTCTTCTATCCTTTTTGTGTGCATTTTAGAGCATGAATTATGTTGAACATATTCACTTAATTGTACTCTCTTATTTTAATTATGCTACTCAGTGTCTACAGATAAACTATTTGTCATGAGCTTGCAACAATATACTCTGGGCTATTTGTTTGATATTGTCAATCTATTTACCATGAAAAATTTTAAACTTTCTCAATATTTTTATTGGTTTTTGGTTTTGAGAAGCTTATTACCTATGAAAAGACAGATCAAATGTCTGTTTTATACAGAAGTAATTTCTAAGTGATCCTTTTAAAGTAATTCTATAATGGCACAAAGTAAAATATTCGTATATAATGTATAGCATTTGTAGAAAATAATAAACACTAAACTTAATTTCTATTTGTTTAAAGGATCAGGACACTAATGAACATTGTTAATACTGAGATGTTAGTTTGGACAACCATTTAATCTCCATGGATGTCTCTTTCCCCTAAAGCATTTTGCACAGCAATGAAGTTTCAAAGTAAAAGATGGTATTTGATTTGATGTTCTGGTACCAAATGCCTCTGTTTTTTTCTTTTAATTAGAATGTATTTTATGCTGAATTTATTCCCAAGGCATAAGTTTTCGCTTCTTTAGTTTCTTCTGGGATGTCTTTTTCTTCTGTGCCACTTCCTCTTCTGGTTTAGGAACAATTTGTTCCTTTTCAGTGAGGATCATCTCGAAGTGGCACGGGGAGCTCATGTGTGGGTTAATCTGACCATGGGCTCTGTGGGACGGTGGCACATCCTGGGGGCTTTGTTCACCTGGATGTGTTCAATGAGCAGAGAATCTACATCCAAACCCTTCAGCTCAGCATTACTCTCTGCACTTTCAAGGCACTTTTTATGGGCTACCAACCCTGTGTCCAACCCCACTGCTTGGCCTGGGCACACCTCCCAACTCTACCATTGTACCTATGGAATGGCACACATTGCTTCCTCAATGTGACATCTTTCAGGTATTTGGTGGCTTTTCAAATATGTGTACCCTTGATGGTCTGGGCAGTTTCTCTGGTTCTTAAAGTGAACATGAAGATTTGAATCTCTTGATTTGCATGATTTTGTGGGGTTTTCTGGGTCAAGTGAGTAGCAAACCATTTTTGCAGATCACCTAAGGCCACTTATAGGAAGAGCCCAAATGCCTCTTAAAATCCAAGGATTAGAAACTTAATTGAACTATTTCCTAATTATTTCTATCAACCATTTCTTCATCAAAAGTTATTTTACTGAAAGCTTAAGGTTTTCCTATTCTTTATAGCCAAACATTATCTCCTTTATAGAGTTTATTCTTTCTGACCTTAAAGCCTGCAATGACACTTCAATCCATATCTTTACAATTCAGTATTGAAATTACGTCACTTTAAATATTGTTTTTATGGTAAATATATCACAGAAAAAATCAGTTGACAACATTACTGGCTTGCAGTTTGATAAAAACACAGATTCAAAACTGATAACATTTATGAATTTTATTATTTATGAAGCTAATATGGATGTAAGAAACTTTTGAGTTTGCTGTTATTTCATGGTTTTTATTAGTACCATTTCATCCTGTCCTTCATGCTGTTTCATTACCTTGGTAACATTGTAGTATGTCCATTAAATTATTCTATTATTATTTAGGAAAAACTATTTCCTAAATGCTGTATTATTCATTGCCTTTATTCAAAAGTGAAGGAGGTGATTTATAATTGCCTCGCTTTTGTAGATTTCAAATATTCTGATCAATATCTGTGAAGGAAAACTCAGTCTTCCAAATTATGTACCTAACTTGATAACTTCATTAAGTTGTTCATTTAAGTTGATAATTAGATGACCTTATTGCTTGTATAATTAATTATACTTATTGTGTACATTATCATCATAAACTAATGTCCATTAAATATTATTTGTTTAATTTATTTTAAAGTAAGCATAAAAATTCACTCAGAAACAAACTTAATTTTGTCAAAGAAGGATTTTTAATATTAAAAAGATATGTAAAGTACCTTAAAAGACATTTTATAAAACTGAATGATTAATAAT
Source organism: Sylvilagus floridanus (assembly GCA_949820135.1). Taxonomy (NCBI): domain Eukaryota; kingdom Metazoa; phylum Chordata; class Mammalia; order Lagomorpha; family Leporidae; genus Sylvilagus; species Sylvilagus floridanus. Next base: position 25,517,261 of record OX463236.1, on the reverse strand, counting down.
TCATAATATATTTTAATTATTCAGTAGTCATAATTGATAAATGTATTTATTTCACTGTAACTAAGATAATTGTGTTCATTTCTCTTCTACAATATAGAGCTAATGATTTAAGTTATAAATGTCATTATTTACATATATGTTCTAGGGCCTTAATAATTATTATGTTAAGTTTAAATGAATAATGAGTTAAATCAGCATTTTTTTGCCGTTACTGTGTGCTTTTCAGTTGTATTCAGTTGTCTTGTTAAATCACCATACATCTGTCCCCACTCTGCCTATAACACCCTATACAATTAGTATCATTATATAATGATATTTAAGATCATGTTTTGAAGCATTGCAGTCTACATTGCTTTTACTTTTTGCACTGTGAAACTTGGCATATCTTCCAATGATTAAATAAGCCTTGCTTATGAACCTACATCAGTGTTGCTTGTTTATATTGTGAACTATTAGTGTATTACTGGCATGCTACTTTAAAGCAAAAATATAAAATCACATGTGCCCCCAAACAAAACCACAATGGATCAACAGCTTTTGTCCAGTTATTACATGAACATGAATTTTCAAAATCCACTCACAAAAAAAAAAAAAATGCTTTGTTCACATCAGAGGTTTACCTAGCTTTTTTGGAGTGTAATGTGATAAAGTGAGACAAGTCTATACATTGGCATTTTTCTTATCTATTTAATATTTCAATAGTACTTGAGTCAAGCCAGTGTTCCCTGAAATATCAGCCATTATTTGTGAGGGAACCCTAAGCCAAGGGGGACCTAATGTGGAACCCAGCACCAATCAACAGAGCTACACCTTAGGTGCCAAGATCTTGAGCTCATAGACCCAGAAGTGTGACTTCAGAATCCTTAGAATAGAAACAACCTTCCAAAATTATTTAACTTCAAAGTTGTTCTGAAGGAGTTTAACAAAAGACTCTGGAGTCAAGGGAGTGGGAGCATTGATATTTTCCTGGGAAGCCACCAGAATTTCATTCAGTTGAAACAATCTGAGTCCAGGTGGAAACCCAAATGAATCTCCTTCAGAATGGAGTTACCAGTGTGAAGGCAGAGCACTTGGCATGATGTCATGGAGTCAGTGGCGTTTCAGAGGGTTGCTTTGGCCCTGCTAGGTTGCCTTAGAGTACAAGGGGGCCCAGAGCAAATGTCTTACTCAGGAGGTAAATAATAAGCCCTATTATAGAAGAAGGCACCAATAGTCATGAGGGGAGGTGACTGGATTGAAATCCTCTATTTTAACCCATAAGGAATCCTAATCCATATCATTTGTGCTCTGATAAAAGGATAAAATGAAATGCAAATTAACTAAAAATATTGAAAGAAAATGGAACAATCCTCAATGTGATAATTATACATACCCCAATCCAAGCCTGGCAATTAAATTTTAAAAATTGCCTTTGCCCATTAAAAATACAAACATAAAAACGTAGCAAAACCAGTTAAAAAATAAAAACATAGATGAAGGTAGATTATGTGTTTTTTTAAAGGTAGAATTACAGAGAAAGAGAGAGAAAAAGCTCTTCCATCCACTGATTCACTCCACAAATGACCACGATGACCAAAGCTAGTCAGACTGAAGCCAAGAGTCAGGAGCTTCTTCCAAGGCACCCATGTGGGTGCAAGGGTCAAGCACTTGGGTCATTTTTCCTCTGCTTCCCCAGGTGCACCAGCAGGGAGCCTGATCAGAACTGCAGCAGCTGGGACTCAAATTGACACCCATATAGGATGCCAGCAACCTGCTGCACAACAGAGCTGGACCCCAGACCATGTCTTTAAATTTTAAAACATTTTCTTAAGCATGTTAAAAAGAATAGAATATCCTTGAGATTTTTTTGCAGTCTTTTCACAGAAAAATCTACAGTATGCAGGTTCATCAAAAAGTTCATAGAAACTGGAATTAAAAGATAAATTTACCCTGGTGCAAAAAAATTTGAAATCTATGCATATTGTATATGTATCACTAACAAGTCTTTGTTTATGATTTGTGCATATTAGCGTTGAAGTGTTTTAAAGGTACATGAAGAGCCTACAGTGCTGGTTCCATTTTAAATATGTTCAATAAACCTGGATATTGTCTTAGTTCTGAATTTGAAGGTTTTCATATGTATGGACTTCTCTAGCTATAGCCATTAGAAAGCCACGTCAAAGATTATTTTAATTGCTTCTCAGTTTTAAATCCATGTGTACTAATTTCTTGGAGGTTACAGAGCTGCAAGTGATTGAGACAACTGAAATCATTTTAATTTGGAAATATTAAGAATAAGGAGCCTGAAAATCAGAGACTGGAAAAAGAATTTCACAGGGCCAAAAGTAGAATGAAACCACTAATGAGTCAAATAAAGGTTCCAAATCTTGCTTAGTTTTAATAATGAAAAGTGAGAATTAAAATTTATGATTGTAATTTGTTACTAGTGGTTATTTTTATTTTGACAGCACACTATTTTGTTCAGGTAAGTAATTTTGAAACAGCCAAGTTGTCAAGAATATTAACTTCATCTAAGTCTTCTCAGGAGCCAGATTTTACTTAAACTCTCTTCTAGATAGAACTCATGCTGAGATTTGTCTTTTATTATTTTTTTACATTTATTAGCACCTAGAAATTTTCAAGAAAAATAAACTCAAGAAAGTCTGTCTTGGAAAAATAGGTCTGCGCACAATAAACATTTGATGTTCCTTCAGTTATGTCTTGATATTTCTATAGAATGTGTATTTTCTTTGAGGACATTAAAACATCTACAACGTTGGGATAGTAAAGAGCATATACCTTGGAGGTGGAATGAACTACAAAAGCGTAGGAGTAAGAAGAACATTGTTGTATTGATGCCTGAGCCCTCACCACATCTCTCTGTCTTCCTCATGAACTACACAGGTCTGATGAAGACATAGGGAAAACCCTTCTATGATCCAACAGAAATGTCAATGTGGCTGGATTCTTACCTGGAGAGAATAAACCAGCTCCTAGTCTTTCCTAACATATCCTGATAGGTCTTGTTTTAGCATTGAGATGTCTGTGTGTTAAAAATATGTCCATTATGGTTGATCAGGAAAAAATGGACTTGATGATCCTGGCTACCTCAGGCTTTGCATAGTCACACTAGCTGAGCTTCCCAAGGAGGAAAACACAGGAATCATTCCCTCTGTCCTTCCTAATGTGAGCTCTGGTGAGAACCTGATGGAAAACATTTTAGCTGGTGCATATCAAATAAGTGAGCCCAAATCAGAGGATTACTTTAGATCAGAAGCGGAATTTCAGAATGTGCACACCAGATAAGAAAATAAATCCTGCCAGTGCTCCAGAAAGTTCCTGGAATTTCCCCAGATACACATTTATCAGCCCCATAAGGGTAAAAAGATTTCTGCACGGGTGAAAAATTATTTGAGTTTCTTTATATTCAATTAAGTCGGTTACACTGTCCTGTCTCTTAGCTTCAGTCAGACCTGGGGTAGGGGTGCGGTAAAGCATTGGAGCAGAAGCTAGAGATCAAGCTTGTGATGCGAGCACAGATAAGTTGATGTGGTATTTGTTAAGGAAGCAGTGTTCAGTAATACTGAAAACTGATATTAGAAATTTGCAATTTTTATTCTAAAAGATTCAGTATTTTTTAATGCTAACAACTATGATGCTGTTCTTTTTTCCTCTTTTCATCCAAAAGTAAACCCACAATGCTTTAACTAGTTGAATGAAAATTTTAATTATTCTGTTTTTAATTTTGTAGAAGTTGATCTTTTTCCTGAATTAATTGGAACTGAAGAGATAATCAAGGTATAATGATCATTTTATATATTTAAAGGCTTTAAAATTTAAAAGTCTATTTTGCGTCGTTGCTTACATTATAGATAGTATTGCACTAATAAGTGTTAGTGTTGCATTCTTCATTGTGGGGCTAGTTGCTAAGCTGTATTATCATGTGCTAGATAATTCATTTATGATGAAATTGGAAGACACTGGTGAATGTAAAAAAAAGAGGTTAAAAGTTTGATGATAATGAAAAAAATAACTTTCAAAATAATTGTAGCTCTGAGCTATATCTATTAAGTTGGATTTTTTGTTGTTCTTCTCAATGAACACTTTTAACTCAGCCTTCACTGCAAGTTTACAATAGTTATTTTAAGATTTCCATTGTTGATTTCCAGTCAATTTCTCCATTGGACTAAAACATTGCATTAAGTGCTGTATTTTTCCAGGAGAACTAGCTATAAAGGTGACTTAGTGTGCCTTTGTTCTGGTCATGATACTTAAGAATAGATGGACACCAAATGCTGTGCATGCCATGAGCTTTCTGGTTTCATAAATTTCATATATTGCAAACATAGAAGATGTTCCTGTTGGAAAAGTGACTGTAACAAACTGGCTTTTTATAGTCAAAGGTTCCTGAGCAGGAGGAAAGAAAATAATTCAGTTATCAATCCAAGTCCCAAGAGGAAGCAGATGCCACACTCAAGTGGAATCATTGAGGTTAATTTCATATAAAAGAAGTATTTACAGGTGTGTGGGAAACCAGCAAGAGATGATGTTGTACAATTGGCTGGAGATATTGGGGACTTATTGTTACACCCACGCCTGAAAGGCAAAGAGAAGGAGTAAAGAGACTAGCCCAGCAGTTGCTATGGCCCTGATAGTGGGACAGAGCCGTCCTGTGGTGACCAGCCAGGTGAGGAACCTGCTGGGGAGTACCCTGCTCCACCTCCTGGCACAGCGTAGTGGAGACATAGGATGGAGGGTATGGGAAGGCCTAGAAAGCACATACAATGTCTTGAGGGAGAGGACGCCTAACAGAGCTGAGAAGACTCACAATTCAGCATTACTTCATGGGGGTGGAAGGCTGTTACCTGGAAGAGTAAGAGAAGTCTTAACTGCATTTGGTGTTTTTGAGAGAAGTGGCGGCAGCCCACATCCTTTGAAATAGCAGGGGGGTGGGTACACTGACACTGCTGAGGAAGAGGGAATCAGCTCCTACTGCATAGACGGGGATTTAAAATGATGGGCATAGGAGCAGTGGTTGGTAAAGTTACATTGGGAAATTGAGACTCTTTCATGCTGTTGAAATTAACTGTTTTAATAAAGCATCAAATCAGTGACAATCCATGTCTTCATGTTTCGTTCTGGAGCATGATTCTAAGATGGGATGGAAACACTACTGTTCCCTTGCATGGCTTCATGCAGGAATGAATGGCAGAGGCTGGAAAATGTGTGAAGTGTACCTAGTGGTTATCAAACCTTGGATATGGAAGTGAATTGTTTGGAAGATATTTCTTAGGCTCTATCTAAATCTAAATATGCAACCTTGAAAAATACAGTACCTCCAACATGATCAAGGATTTATACTACACTTTTTAAAATGGGAGTCATGAAGGATACCATCTGTGACATGGATCAAAACCATGGAACAAGGAAGAGTCACAATAACTCCATAGAAAATATGGGAAAGACTCTCTGTCAACGTGTCTGGAGTCAGAACTGCATCAAGTAATCACTGAATATGAATGATGTTGACATGAGGCATTGTGACTTCACAGAAACCACCAAGACCTGGTAGGGTAGGAGTGATGAATAGTCCATCACTTCCCTCAGATTCAGAGAGAACTTGAGAAGTTTAAAATCTGCTAGAAAAGAAAGCAGTAAAGATACATGTGTGATATGTATACATTTTTCACAAAAAATATCTAACTGAAGAAGAGTTGAGTAGCAGTATGTTGTAATAAAAATGTTAGTGCCACAGGTTAAACCGCCACTTGTAATGCCAGCGTGTCATACCAGAGCGCCAGTTTCAGTTCCAGCTGATTTGCTTCCAATCCAGCTCACTGCTAATGTCCCTGGGGAAGCAGTGGGAAATGGCCCAAATGCTTGGCCCCCTGCCACTCACATAGGAGACCAGGTTAGAGTTGCTGTCTGCTGGCAATGGGCCAGATAGAGCCATGCTGGAGTGAACCAGCAGGTGAAAGGTCTTTCCCTCTCTCTGCTCTTCCAAATAAAGAAATAAATACTCAAAAAATAATTCAAATAAAAATTGGGAATCTACATAGCTTATGGCAGGATAGGTCAAAGTGTATGTGGGAATATGAAGAGGAAGAAGAGTGATATTATTGTGGGAGTTTATAAAAATTACTAGGTCACATAGAGAAGACTTGCCTTTTGATAACTGTATCTGTGAAAGGCAGAAGAGAGACAGATTGATAGTTGTAAGTTGAATTATAGGTTTTCCATGATGTTCTGAGTTCCTGTAAATTCATAAGAATGGTCTGTTTCAGAATTTGAGAAATCATGAAATAGAGGGAATCCTCAATTGTGTTCCAGTCCTAGGGAATAAATTCAAAACACAGATACCAGAGTCAGCCTTAAAAAGGTACAGGCAAGGGTGACTTCAGTGGTTCACTTTTTTAAATTAATTTTTAAATTCACAGATAATTGTACATATTTTGAATGCAGTGTGATATGTTAGCACATGTGTGAAGAGGTGTGTTTTGTCTAATGGCTTGTTTTCTCTGTAAGCAGGAAGACCACCTGCTAAGAATCAAGGACAAGGATAGGAAAGCAAAGACTTGTGTGGTTCTTAGGTAGGGGGAAAGACTCTGGAGTGATTACAGAAAACTAGCCAAATACTGAGATTTGCACAGGTGAGGAAGAATTTATAAATTTTGCATTGCAAAGCTTAACCTGAATCCTTAGTGAACCTCTGGGTCAGATTATAAAACAATGTCCATAAGAACTTTTACTAAAAGGAGAACTATCTCAAACCAATAAGCACTAAGAGCAAAGTCAAGGAAAATTATTCTTATTTCCCTTTTCATTAAGGACTTAGGTTTGTAGATTATGGAAATATATTATCCAGCAAAATACAAAGGATATTCAAAATTCATGGAAATGCACACTATGAAAATGCATATTCCCTAAAATGGTTTTTTAAAAAACGCTTAACTTTTAAATCCATTCCCTGTGTAATTTTTGACAGATCTCATATTTGGTGAAATCTCTGAGGTTGTCCTTGTGAGCGTGTATCAAACAGAATGCACAATTTCATGAATAAATACTATTAATAACCAAAGCTATGAGAATAGCCATTTTCAGCATTAAAAACAATTCAGATAAAGCCAATTCACTTCTCAGAATTGTCACATAAGCCTCAGAAAATACTGTACAAACAACCAAACAATTAAACTCTAAGTAACGATGAAGGGCAGGTACTTGGCCTAGTGGTTAAGACACTAATTAGGATACCTGCACCCTGCATCAGGGTGCCTAAGTTCAACTCCAGGCTCCATGTACTGATTTGATTCTGGGAAGCAGTGATAATGGCTCAAGTGGTTGCATTCCTGCCACCCGTGTTTGAGACATGAATTGAGTTCCCAGCCCTTGGCTTCTACACACACACCTGCCATTATAGGAATTTGGGACATTTCTCCCTCCCTCTCCTTTCTCGGTTTCTGCTGCTCAAGTAAATGCATAACATTTTTGAAATAAATAATTATGCAGACGTTAAGTTTGGAAGCTTGTACTTCACACAATGCAGTTTTCCCTCTGTGTAAGAAACATGCCCATGAGCACCCATAGTTTTTCATATTCTTACTACTAATGTTGATCAAGTTTTCATTGATTCATTTGTACCCACACTCTTTTTTCTTTTTCTAAATACATATAATATATTTATATTTAAAATTCAGATAGACAAAGACAAAAATTTTCCATCCTCTAGTTCACTCCTCAGATGCCCACAACAATCAGTCCTGGGCCAGGCCAAACCAGGAGCATGGAACTTAATCCAGGTCTCCTCACTGAGTGGCTGAGACCCAAGTTCTTGATACATCAACTTCTGCCTCCCAGTGTGGGCATTAGCAGGAAGCTGTAATCAGAAGGAGATCCAGGACCCAAATACTTCATTATGGGATGCACACATCAAAAACAATGTCTTAACTGCTGTGCCAACTACTCATTTCATTTTTTTTTTCCCTTTAAGGGATTTAACCTTAAAAGATCTAATAGATAACCCAATAGATAATGATTTAAATAAATTGTTGAGTACAAAAATACTGGGAGAAATATGTCTCATATAGACTTAAAAATGATATCTTATCATGTTTTGACTTGACAGTTTTTTAAATTTATTTATTTGTATTTGTTTGAAAGGTAGAGACACAGAAAGACAAAGAGAGACCGGCAGATAGAGTTCTCCCGTCCTCTAGTTCATTTTTCTAGAACTAGTCCTGGGCCAGGCCAAAATTCAGGAACTGAGAACTCAATTTGGGTCTCAATTTGGTAGGCAAGGACATGAATACTTCAACTAGGATATACTGGCCCTAGGGTGTGCATTAGTAGGAAGCTGGAATTGGGAGCTGAGCCAGGCCTTAAACCCAGGTTCTCCGATGTGGAATGTAGTAGCCTACATGGAGTCTTCATCACTAGGCCTCAGCAGTTTCATTTTCTGAACACACACACACAGTATAGGCTTTGTTTCTTTGCTTTGGGTTTTTGTTTTGTTTTTTGAATGATTTTTAGTTCTAGCCAGGATATTCTGGCTGTTACGTTGACTAAGTGTGTGAAAGACTAGGCCTCTTAAGTAGTGACTCTAAGAGAAACACAAAATGAAATGACTAGTGCTAGAATCATATTTTGACAAGTTGTCTTTAAAATATCTGCCTAGGGCACTGGCATTGTGGCATAGCAGATTAAGTCACTGTATGCAACACCAGCATCTGCATCCGATCTGGGTGCTGGATGGAATCCCAGCTGCTCCATTTAAATCATTGTTAATGTACTTTGAAAGCAGTGGAAGATGCCCCAAGTGCTTGGGCCCCTATACCCGCCTGGGAGACCTGGATGAAGCTCCTGGCTGCTGGTTTTGTCCTGGCCAGGCTGGGTCATTGGCAGCCGTTGGAGTAGTGAATCAGCTGATGGAAAATTCTCTCTCTCTCTCTCTCTCTCTCTCGCTCTCTCGCTCTTCTCTGTCTTTCAAATAAATAAAATAAATCTTATAATCTGCTGAGGTCTTAGTAGAAAATGTTTTAAGAAATAACAAAATCGTACTAAACACCTATTGAGTCTTTAATGTTCCTGTTAGGAAGACTTTAAAACTATGATTTATTTTAAAAATGTACAATTAAGTATTATGAATGACCAACTACTTTGGCCTTTAAAAATGTTTTATTACCATTTTATATTACAAAAAGCTAACTGCCATTTAGCTTGTTGCCTGATGAACTGAACAAAGAAGCAAAAAAAAAAAAACACATTCAGTAAATAAATACAATGGCAGTGTCTTCTTTAAGAGATGTGATGTCAGGGCTGGCATGTGGTATAGGGAACAAAGCCGCTGCCTGCAATGCTAGCATCCCAAATGGGCACCGTTTCGAGTCCCTGCTGCTCCACTTCTTAGCCAGCTCCCTGCTGGTGCATCTGGGCAAGCAGTGGAAGATGGCCCAAAAGTGCTTGGCCCCTGCACCCATGTGAAATATCAGGGAGAAGCTCTTAGCTCCTGACTTTGATCCAGCTCAGCCCTGGCCATTTGGGGCTATTTGGGTCGTGAACCAGCAGATGGAGGATCTCTCTTTCTCTCTCACTCTGTCTCTTCTTCTGTCTGTAACTCTGCCTTTCAAATAAATAAATAAATTAGAGGTGTGATTTCTATTAACTGAATTGCTTCCTTTCACAAAGCTCAAATAAAGCCATAAAGCCATAAATAAGTTCTGTCTTGAAGATGGGAGAGTAAAGACTAAGATAGAAGCATGGATTTCCTACCATGATGTTTTATGAGAACAAAAGATCCCAAGATTACACGAGTGAAGATTAGCATAATAATGCATTATAAAGTATTATTAAGATTCCACTTTTATTGCCTTAAGTCCCATTAAATCTTGTTTGTTTTTCAAAGGAGGAAGAAAGCAGAAAAGAAGACATTGTTGTGAATCCGGGTAGAGACAGTGCCACAAACCAAATAAGGAAAAAGGAACCCCACATTTCTACCACAACCCACTACAATCGCATAGGGACTACATCCAATGAGGCCAAGACTAACCGATCCCCAACAAGAGGAAGTGAATTCTCTGGAAAGGGTGATATTCCCAACACATCTTCAGATTCAACCTCCCAGGCAGTCACTGACTTAGCCACAGAAAAAGATATTTCCTTGACTTCTGAGCCTGTGACTGAGCTACCCTCTCACACTGTGGAAGGCCCTTCAGCTTCTTTAAATGATGACTCCAAAGCTGATGTCAGGTATCCGCAAATGAACTTGTCTGGAACAGCAGAATCTTTACAAACAATGTCTATAACAGATTATCCAGAGGTGTCAACTGACATCGGCGAGGAAGAAAGCTTACTGACCAGTTTCAAGCTCGATTCTGGATCTGATGATTCTTCAGGCTCCAGTCCTGCAACTTCTGCTATGCCATTCGTCTCTGAGAACATATCCCATGTGTATATATTTTCTTCAGAAAACCCAGAGGCCATCACATATGACATCCTCATACCAGAGTCTACAAGCAAGACTTCAGAAGATTCCGTTTCCTCAGGCTCAGAAGAGTCACTGAAGGATCCTTCTAGTGACAGAAATGGGTGGCTCCCTAGCTCTACGTATGTACCAGCACAGCCTGATGGTGGATCCGGTAGAGAGAGCTTTCTCCAGACTAATTATACTGAGATACATATTGATGAACCTGCGCAGACAACCGAGTCCGTTTCTCCAGGACCTCAGGGTCCTTCGGTCACAGATGTGGAAATGCCAGCTTATTCTACCTTTGCCTACTTTGCAACTGAGGCCACACCTCATGCTTTTACTCCATCCTCTGGACAACGTGATTCAGTCCCCACTGTCCACGTGGTACACTCGCAGACAACCCAACCAGTATACAATGGTGAGACACCTCTTCAACCTTCCCACAGTAGTGAAGTCTTTCCTCTAGTCACCCCTTTGTTGCTTGACAATCAGATCCTCAATACTACCCCTGCTGCTTCAAGTAGTGATTCGGCCTTGCATGCTACGCCTGTATTTCCCAGTGTTGATGTGTCATTTGAACCCATCCTGTCTTCCTATGATGGTGCACCTTTGCTTCCATTCTCCTCTGCTTCCTTCAGTAGTGAATTGTTCCGCCATCTGCATACAGTTTCTCAAATCCTTCCACAAGGCACTTCAGCTACTGACAGTGATCAGGTGCCCCTGCATGCTTCTCTGCCGGTGGCTGGGGGTGATGTGCTGTTAGAACCCAGCCTTGCTCAATATTCTGATGTGGTGTCACATCAGACCACTGCTCACGCTGCTTCAGAGACCTTGGAATCTGGTAGTGAATCTGGTGTCCTTTATAAAACGCATTTGTTTTCTCAAGTTGAACCATCCAGCAGTGATGTCATGATGCATGCACGTTCTTCAGGGCCTGAACCTCCTTATGCCTTATCTAATCATGAGGGCTCCCAACACTTCATCGCTGTTTCGTACAGTTCTGCAATACCTGTGCATGATTCTGTTGATGTATCTGATCAGGGTTCTTTATTTAGCAGCCCTAGCCGTATATCAATACCTAAGTCTTCATTAATAACCCCTACAGCATCATTGCTGCAGCCTACTCATGCCCTCTCTGGCGATGGGGAGTGGTCTGGAGCCTCCTCTGATAGTGAATTTCTTGTGCTTGATACAGATGGGCTGACAGCCCCTAACGTTTCTTCACCTGTTTCTGTAGCCGAATTTACATATACAACATCTGTGTTTGGTGATGGTAATAAGCCGCTTTCTAAAGGTGAAATAATATATGGAAATGAGACTGAACTGCAGATTTCTTCTTTCAGTGAGATGGTTTACCATTCTAAAAAAACAGCTGTGCCAGAAGCCTCTGTTTCCATGTTTAGCACAAAGGGCATGCTTCCAGGGTCCCCTGCTTATACCACTCCTAAAGCTTTTGAGCGTGAGGTTAGTCAAGTTCAACCTACACATACCACATCTCCAGCATTTGGTGACCCTTCACTTAAACCTGTGCTTAGTGCAAACTCAGAGCCGGCATCCTCTGACCCTGCTTCTAGTGAGATGTTACTTCCTGCAACTCAGCTCCTGTTTTATGAGACCTCAGCTTCTTTTAATCCTGAAGTATTGCTGCAACCTTCCTTTCAGGCTTCTGATGTTGACAACATGCTTAAAACCGCCATTCCAACTGTGCCTACTGATTCAGTAAAGGTTGAAACCCCCAAGGTTGATAACATTGGTTCTGCAATGTTGCATCTCATGGCATCAGATTCTGCAAGCGAAAACGTGCTACACTCTACATCCATGCCAGTTTTTGATGTGTCACCTACTTCTAACATGTACTCTGCTTCCCTTCAAGGCATAACTTATGCAAGTGAGAAATACTTTGAGCCAGTTTTACTTAAAAGCAAAAGTGCCCAGCAAATTATAACCTCTTCCTACAGTATTGATGAGTTATTCCAAACTACCAACTTGGAGAGTAACCAGGCCTTTCCCCCACAAGGAAGTCATGCATTTGCTACTCCTATCTTATCAGTTGATGAACCTCCAAATTCACTTATAACTAAGTTCGTGTATTCTGATGAACTGTCCACCTCCACCACAAGCTCCATTACTGATGGAGTATTTACTGGTATTCCAACAGTTGCTTCTGGTACACTTGCACCTACTGATCCTTTTGTTTCTTTAGGAAATGAGCAAGTTTCCATTACAGCTGTTTCTCCCAATCAAGATGGTTCTGTAGGCACAACCAAGTTGCTCTTTCCTTCTAAAGCAAGTTTTGGGCTGAGTTCCAGTGCTAGAACTGTTGCTGATTTGGTGGGTGATGGGGAGGATGGTGACACTGATGATGATTATGGTGATGATGATGATGATTATGATGACAGAGAGAGTGATGGCTTATCCATAAATAAGTGTATGTCATGCTCAGCCTATAGAGAATCACAGGAAAAGGTAATGAATGAATCAGACACCCAAGAAAACAGTCCTGAGGATCAGAATAACCTACTCTCATATTCACAACCTGCAACTTCTGAAGAAGGAAATAAAGTCACAGGGGTAACCTCAGAAAGTCAAACTGGGATGGACAGAAGGTCTGATAAGTCACCACCAGCAAGTGTGCTACCTGCAAAGCACAATGGAAAAGAGGACTCTGACACTCAGACTGGTAGTGCCCCACTTCCTCTTACTCCAGAGTCTAAAGCATGGTCAGTTCTGACAAGTGATGAAGAGAGTGGATCAGGGCAAGGAACCTCAGATAGCTTTAGTGATAATGAGACTTCCACAGATTTCAGTTTTCCAGATGCTAATGAAAGAGATATTGATGGGGTCATGGAAGCAGGTGACTCAGAACTAACTCCCAAATCTCCACGGCCCTCAACACCATCTGTTACTAACGGGCACTCAGAAGTATTCAACATTTCAGAGGCAGGTTAGTTACAGTTCAAAAGGATAGACCGAGGCTTGGTGCTTTTCTCGGCCTAAAAGTGAAATGGAAAAATCATGGAAAGATAGAAATTTGGTTTTAACAGCTCATTATGTTTTTTTAAGCAAAATACTCAACAAATCAATTTACGGCTTTAAAATGTGATTACATTATTTCAAATTGATATTCAATATGTTTTGGTCTTTAATTCTGTCCAAAATAGATTTGAAGTTTTTATTTATTGTCAAAATTTCATGTTCTACAGGATACTTGTGGAAACAACTGTGGGTGCATGGTACATTTTTAGTATACTGCTTTTTGAGTAAGAATGGAATACACCATTTGTACATGATTTCAGCTTCCTTAGTTGTGCTCTAAAATAAGTTGTAAACTAATTCACTTGAATTATTAAATAATTCATACAATTTGATAGTAATATGAGATAAACATCTCTCTCTCTCTGACATACCCCAAGAAAAGGAATTAGGCAATTCACACATCCCTCTCAACTTGGGGAGCTTAAAAAAAGAATTCTGTGCTACATGTTTGAGAGGTAATGCTAACGTTTCAAAATAGCTTTTGGATTTTTTGCCTTCATTACCTCTATATTGCCTAAAGAGGGCAGTGTGAACCAATAGAATATAATTTACTTTGATCTTGCTGTTATACTTTTCTAAGTTAAATAAGGGGTATTAATATGCATAGTATGTGTAGGTATTGTATGACAAGATGCAAAACACTAAAACATTTTCTGTAGAAATGTATTTCATTTGTGAATATGTTTTATGCAAATTAGTTTATTGGCCAGATGTTCCTTAGAATAGATTATTTGCAGCTTATATAATACAGAGCTTGCTTTAAATGCCAACAGGAAGAAAAGGAAAACCCAATTTCATTACACATAAGAAATATTAGATAATTTCATTGAATTGATCGTAAGAATTTTATAATTGTTTTTTATTAAATTCTAAGGTGTTTTAAGTTATAATGAAAATACTTAAATATTAACAGTAAAGTATAATAGGTAGACTAAAGTAACATGTTGCACTCTTACTACATTAAAGTAAATATTTATAATTGAAAACATAGACATCAACCTCATTATATTTTCCTCTTTGTTATTTTTATCTCTTGAATTAGTTGTATATTTTCCTTTCAGTGTACTAGCATTAAAAGTACATGTTGGTAGAAAAGTTTTTTCTGTATTTTGACTTGGTACCTATTTAATATTACATTTTAGTTTAAGCACTTAAACTCTGGTATGTGAGAATGAATAATGAATCTGTAGGTCACTGTAATATGAATTGCTACCTACCCTCAATTATAGTAGTTTTTATTTGTATTAGATTTATTTTTGTTAGGAAATATCAGGAATGGTTCCATTTTTCTGTCTTACTAGGTAGTAACATCAAAATATTCTTGCTAAATGATACTTTCGTAGAAAGACTCTGTAGCAAAATGTTAAACCTGGAATTACTGACTGAAACTTAACAGGTTTTTCTGCAATGCACTAATTAGATATACTTAATTATTATGGGTATATTCTCCCATTAATAAGGGAAAAATAATACAAACATGAAATCTAACATCATCAAGTAGCATGATTAACAAAGTGAGATCCAACAAGATTAGGGGAAAACTTTTGCTTGTTTTTAAGTAATGTCTGTAAAAAAATGTACCTTTTCTTATCCAATAATTGAATATGTCCCTTTATCAAATGCATACAGACTAATTCTTAAACTTTTAATCTGATGATGGTGGTGTTTTCCTAGAATATAGAACACTTTCAAAGATGTGGTTCTCAAAATAATGCCTAAATGTCAAATGTCAACATCTGCAATTCATATATGAGTAAATTGATACCCAAAAATACTAGTACTTGATCCAGGCTGTATATGGAGTAGCAAAACTGAGCCTGGAAACATGTGCTTTTGGTGTCTGTCTCTTAGAGACTGCTTTCAAGATTCAGGACAAGAAGATACATAATGTTTAAGTTGTAATACTAAATTATACTGCTTTAGTTTAAAGGAATATTCTAAAATATTAGTCTTTGTTCTTTATTTCCTAATTGACTATTAGTAAATTATCATTTAGGCAATTCAAATACACTACAAATACAAATACAATTACAAAGCAGGTATTTTAGTCTCAGCTAAATGGAATAAAAACAATACTATCAGTTGTTCCTCATTATACATTAAAAAGCAACCATTTATACATCATGTAATGTCTCGTGAAAAATGTCTCATAAATATCATTTAATGCTTCAGTTAGAGAGTTTAAGATCATATATCCCAAGGAATTTTTAAGAAAAGTCTATATGCAAAAGTTATATATGTGTGGATGTGTATATATGGTTCATGAATACAAATGAGGTATATTTATGATGTACATTACATATTTTATGTGCATATATCTTAAACATATATCACAATAAGTAATCAGACATAGCTCATATATATTGTGACACATACATATATAAAAACATTGATAGATAGATATAAACACATATACACACCAGTATACATGTTGCTGTGTTTGTGGTCAAGAAAGACTTGCATAATTACATACACTTACTTTATGTATCATTGTTCCACTTCATTGGTTCTCAAAATTTAATGCAGATCAAAATCACCTGGAAGATTTGTCAAACCACAGATTGTTGGACCTGACCACCCATAAAATTTCTGATCAGGAAGATTTGGTGTGATTTGGGATAGGCCACAAATGTGCATTTATAACAACTTACAGGTGATACTGACATCATAATTCTGGGGTCCCACAAACCAAGAATCATGGAGATATCCAACATTTATAATTAGGAATCAAAGGCTTTGCTAAACAGATTATTTTACTTGTTACCTACAAACTTACTTTTTGTTTATATGACAGTGGAAAAAACGTGAAAATAACCATGTCTTTGATAAAACAACAATGCTTTCCTAAATTTCATAAAGAAATTGTCAGGGCATTCAAGTATTTTCACTTTTTTTTTACAGTTGTATGATTTTTAGTCACATTTTTTATTCCAATTTTTCCTAGAAAATGCATCCATTGTTATAAGAAAAACATCTCGGGAAATGTGGGTGCCATTTTTATTCCTACATTACATTTCTTGTATGGGTAGATCAAATGCTTGTCCCATTCTGTCATCACCTTGATCAAAGATAAAGCTTTCTTTTAAATCTTAAGCTCTCTACAGTTAGATACATCCTAATGTGATATACATGCAATTATATATCTCAAATTTCTTCTTCTTGAATATTTCTTTTTTATTTATATAAAGGGAACAAATTTCATGTATTTCATACATACACTTTTAAAAACATATTGATACTTCCCATCCTACCCTCCCTGTCTTCCTTATTCTCACAGTCCCTCCTCCTTTTCTTACTTTTAATTTTTATAATGATATACTTTCAATCTACTTTATAATCACAAATGTAACCCTCCACTAAATAATTCATCAAGTAGTAAGTAGAAAAACGACTGTTCCTCAAGAGTATAGCCAAGGGCTGTAAACAATAATGAAATCTCAAAATGTCAATTTTGCTCATATACATGACCTTTTTTGTACTCTTTATACTGGTTACCACAAATCAGGGAAAACGTACGATATTTGTCGGTGACTGGCTTATTTCACCAAGCATAATGGTCTCCGTTTGCACCCATTTTGTGATCCATCCCAAATCGATTTCCTGTTTCATATCTCTAATATTAAGACACAATATAGAAGTGTCAAATAAAACAAGTGTATAAGGATCCTGTAGACTTTGATGAGGAACTTAAATTTAGAACTTTCAGCACTTCCACAGGTGGATAAGAGATGTGTTCTTACTTTGTAACAAGGTTAGCGTTTTGTGTTAAAAACAGGTCTTACACACAATCACCTTAGTTTCCCACTGAACCACTGCAAAGTGGAAGGGACGGCTAACACTCACTGTGCTGAAAATCTTTGTCACTTGGAAGAATATCTCCAGGAACAGTGACTTTCCAAATGCTAGTGCGATAATGCATGATTATAAAACAGTCATTTGACATATTTTACAATTAAATCAAGGACTGAATTTGTACTTTCTGATTATTTACACTTGCATATATGAAAAGAATACCTATGATCCACTTATGCCTACAATTCATATGCTATTAGGTTTTCATTTTTGTTTTAAAAACAGTGGGTAAGAAAGGCATTCAAAATAACATTTAAAACCAACATTAAATTCTTTGCTGGATTAAAATGTTATTCTACTATAAGAAGGACTAACTTAAGATTTTTAGATGCAATTAATTTTTCCTAATCATTTACCTAATTTCAGGTTAAAAATAATTCCATTACAGTTAATTTTGGAAAATCAAGAGTAATTATGTAAGTAGCATTGTTCTTCCTGGTCATTTTATTTGAAAGTGGTAGCTTTCTTATTTTAATACTTCCATTTCCCTTTTTGAAAGCTTTTCAAGGCAATGCTCTACTCACTTGCACCCTTAACTGAGTGTTGATCTCTACTGAGGTATTGTGGTCCTTCAGCCCTGCCTTACTTTTTAAACTTTGTTTTGCTTAAGTTGACTTATAATCACAGACATTCTTTGCATCACAGAATGGAAATTGTAAAGGTAAGTAACAGCAATAAAGGTTGCAGTTAATCGATTGAAACCTGTTGTGACTTTTCCTTCAGTTAAACATCAATTCTCTCCATTTTCTCCAACTACAGAGGCCAGTAATAGTAGCCATGAGTCTCGTATTGGTCTAGCTGAGGGGCTGGAATCTGAGAAGAAGGCAGTTATACCCCTTGTGATCGTGTCAGCCCTGACTTTTATCTGTCTAGTGGCACTTGTGGGTATTCTCATCTACTGGAGGTAAGTTGAGTGTTTGTTTTGGAAAAGCAAATTTATAAAGTTCAGATTTTATCCATATTTCAGTCAAAAGATCCTCAAAGCATATTCAAATTACTTTTACTTGAGAGCTGCCATTAGATATTCAAACAGCTATGAACAAAGTATAGTTGGGAATCCCAAGGTACAATAATAAAAGAGTCGATTGTTCTTCATACTTACATAACTGAAGGTAAAATGAAGGAACTTTGACTTTTATTTAAATTAAATATATTTTGACAGTTACTCTTTCATATTCATTTAATATTTAAACATTATTATAGCACTTAACTAAAATCTGAGCTTTTTACCAGATAGTAAGATTTCAAATGTTGTTATTTAGTTAACACTCTTTGATACATTAGAAAATGCTGCTTTTTTTTTAAATGAACTGTAGTATTATACAAGATACCTTATCAACCTTGCATACTGATAAAACAAATGCAAACAAAAATTTTAAAATCAAATAGTTGAATATTATATCACCTTAAAGTAACTAGGGAATAATGATAATTGTTATATTAAGATGCATAGGCTTTTAAAATTCCTTGTGATTGGCCGGCACTGCGGCTCAACAGGCTATTCCTCCACCTAGCGGCGCCAGCACACCGGGTTATAGTCCCAGTCGGGGCACCGGATTCTGTCCCAGTTGCCCCTCTTCCAGGCCAGCTCCTACTGTGGCAAGGGAGTGCAGTGGAGGATGGCCCAAGTGCTTGGGCCCTGCACCCCATGGGAGACCAGGAGAAGCACCTGGCTCCTGCCATCGGATCAGCGCGGCGGCCATTGGAGGGTGAACCAACGGCAAATGGAAGAACTTTCTCTCTGTCTCTCTCTCTCTCACTGTCCACTCTGCCTGTCAAAAAAAAAAAAATTCCTTGTGATTTATTTTGAGGATAAAATGTAGCTTCACTCTTGCCCATAATCCATTAAAATACTTAAAGGGCAAGGATGATTACACTATCATAAACTTCTCATCCTGTAGCAAGCAAAACACACAGCAAACCAGTAAATTTAATAGGGACACAGTAAAAGTCAGTATTAAACAAATATAAGTCAGTGTTAAACAAATATAAATAATATGGAAAATACAACCAAATTCCATTTCGTAGTAAATAACTGGTGGAATAAAGTTCTAATTTAGCAGTCTACTGGTTTATAGTTGTAAGATTGAAATAATTAGAATGAGTCTTTCAATCTCTGTTACTTGATATTTCAAGGACATTTTCTGAAAATTTGAAAATCAACATCACATGATTTGATATTTAACAGAAAATTAAAATATGGAATAGTTTTTATTTTCTGTTAGTAATAGGTTACCCCATTACATAGGGAAGAGATAAAATTATTAGGTGAAAATATATTAAGATAATCTTCATCGGATATATGATTTGTAATTATTTTTCCCATTCTGTTGATTGTCTTCTCACTTTCTTAATGATACTTTAAAGTACCAAAGGCTTTTTTAATTGTGATGAACTCCAGATCTATTTTTTCACTTGCTGTTTGTGGTTTTGGTATCATATCTAAGAAAACTTTGCCAAACCCAAGGCATCAAAGACTAACTTCCAGATTTTCTTCTAAGAATTTTACAAAGTTGAAGGATTCATGCCTCACAATTTCCAAACTTATTTCAAAGCCACAATAAAGGTTGGTGTTACCATAGTATAGACACATGTGAGAATATCATGACAAATGGAAACAAAAGACACTCACATTGGCACAAAAATTTTTAAAACCCATGCATATGAGGGATCTACAAAAAGTTCATATAAATGTGTATTATGGAACCACAATGCATAATTTCAAAACTTTGCATCAAAAATGAATTTATCTTTTAATTCTATTTTCCACAACATTTTTGAAGTACACTCATAGATCATGGAATAGAATTGAAAGTCTAGAAAGAACCTTTTATGTTTATAGTCAACAGGTTTTAGACAAGGGTCCTAAGATCTTTCAGCAAAGAACAGTCCTTTTAATACATGGTGCTAATGAAATTTAATAGCCATGTACCACTAAAATTCAATTTAGTACTTGTTCTCATAACACATATAAAAATGAACTCAAAAAGGACTGTATCCTTGAGTTTAAGAGCTAAAACTATAACATTCTTTGAAGAAAATTTTTAAACACTTTTCTACCATAAGTTTAGTAGAAAAATAATCTTACAGTGGTATACTGTCTTCTCTTTTGTCTTAGTTACCTAAATCAAAATGTCCTCCTATATTTGTATATACCTTGCAAGAAAGCATATTTTAGCAAAAGGATAAATACAGGTGATACAGCCCAGGCCACTTTCACAGTTCTGCGTGGTATCTGCAACGTGGCCTTGGGCATGTAACTTACTACCTAAGAATTATTTTTTTGGCCATTTTGGTGGGTTTCTTAGGACATTTTTAAGACATCAGTCTTCTTTAGTGGTTCTGTGAGTGAATGCAGCAGGCTGATTATTGTTTCAGATGTGTATGAAGACACTAAGAAATGAAATAATACACATTTCTAGCTTTTAATTCTAAGTATTCTGTGAAAAAGTGTAAATTGAATAATCAGATTACCATTGATTGATAGGACCTATGTCTACAAATTTAAAACAGTCATCACCTTTCTCATCATGGCTGAGTGATAATTAGCAGGAGCTGTAGTTATCAACACTTAGCACATAGATGTGAAGACATTCACTGCTTATACAGAACAGATGGACTATAGATACTGAATCTTGTCATACATTAAATAATATGCCTTGAAATAATTTTCCAGATGTTTTAAGGTATGATTTACATAAGCTAAACAGTAGGTTTAAGAAATGCAAAATGACTTCAACAAGGAAAATATTCAAATAATTATTTTTAAAGGAAAGGGGAAAAATTCTTGAGATCTTTTAAGAGTTAGGGCTTTAAAAAATCAATACTTTTCAGCAAAATAACACAACATCAAAAGTAGTGTAGAAAAGAACATTCCAAAGCAAGACCCATCTCCTTAAAAACCCCCGGCCTCAACCAGACTGCGTGCTCAGCCCTTTGCCTGTCTGCTGAGCCGCTGGCCTGACCTGGTCAGGTGTACTCTCTCTCCACTGCCCCTCCCCCTCGCACTCTCTCTCAGGTCCTGTCTGGAGAGGTGCCCATCCGTTTTCACGGATGTCCCTTCCCTAATAAACCTTGCTATTTTACCTCCCCCCCCCCCAAAAAAAAAAAAAAGAAAGAAAGAAAGAAAAGAACATTCCGGCCGGCGCCATGGCTCAACAGGCTAATCCTCCGCCTTGCGGCGCTGGCACACCGGGTTCTAGTCCCGGTCGGGGCGCCGGATTCTGTCCCGGTTGCCCCTCTTCCAGGCCAGCCCTCTGCTGTGGTCCAGGAGTGCAGTGGAGGATGGCCCAAGTGCTTGGGCCCTGCACCCCATGGGAGACCAGGGAAAAGCACCTAGCACCTGGCTCCTGCCATCGAATGAGCGCGGTGCGCCGGCCGCAGTGGCCATCCACGGCAGCCATTGGAGGGTGAACCAATGGCAAAAGGAAGACCTTTCTCTCTGTCTCTCTCTCTCTCACTGTCCACTCTGCCTGTCAAAAAAAAAAAAAAAGAAAGAAAGAAAAGAAAAGAAAAGAACATTCCACAGATATAATTGTTTTGACTGGGAGGAGTGGGAAGAAAAGTGATTTGAATTCACTCTTGATCTTAAATTCAAAGTCATGGGTCACTGAGGAAAGCTGCCAACCAGGATGGAGGCTTCTTGGAACAATATTGCATCTTAAGCCCAACATCACTTCCTACATAGGACTGCTCTGTAAAATATACCTAAGCAATATAAAGACATCCTTTGTTCATAATACAGCCTACACTATTTTAATTTTTCCCATCAACAAGCTTTTCATTATTTCTAAGGTTCTTTATGGAAATTACTGCCAATTAGCAATATTGGGCCAGTTGTTGTCTTCAACAGAGATTTGATTAAATAGCTGAAAAGGGTAGAATTCATATTTGCCCAGTTAGTGCAATGAGTACTAGCAACATTGTAAACATTAAGGCTAATATGTTTTTGTTTCCTTTTTTCATATTCTGTCAGATGCTGCCCAGTTGCCATTCTCTCAAAGTAATTGTCACACCTTCTATTATCCATTCATTCGTCCACTTTTCTCCAGCTAAATATCCCATCTCCCTCCCAAATATTTTGTGATTAAAAGTTGTCCTGTCTCAGGCTGATTCTAGCATCCACTAATACACACTGAAGGAGGTAGCAGGTGATGGCTCAAGTGGTTGGGTCCCTTACAACACACATGGAGGACCTGGATTGAGTTCCAGGCTCTTGGCTCTGACCTTGCCCAGCCGCGTGTGGGCATTTGGAAAGTAAACCTGCAGATGGGAGATTTCTCTATGTCTTTCCAAAAAAAAAAAAAATAGCGAATGACTTTTTAAAAGCATACTGCAAGCCCAATGTTTTCATATGAATGTGTCAGAACATGCTGTACCCATTGTTGCACAGAAAAGCCAAGCTTTTCCTGTAGTTTCTATTTAGTCTTGTTTCAATTCTGTTCACATGAACTTTCAGTAGGACAGGTTTTACTTGTTATTACTTTTTTTCAATCATGTGACCTCATCTCTCCCACTCATCAATTTTCCAGACTTGTTCCATTTTCCAGGATAATGAACATCATGCTGGGTTCCTTTAAACTTTATTCCACATCCACGCATCCTTGATCCATTCTGTCATGCATGTTCTTTCTTCAAAATATTCTTTTATTCTCTGCATCTGTATTCTCACCATCTTAGAAAATCACAGCGAAAGAGTAATATTTGCTCTATGCCTCATTACTTTAGGGACTTGGGGTTCATTTGTTTTGCTTGTGACATTATGTTTATAAATAAACTATTTAAATATACAATACTCCTACTTATAAGAGTTGATTCACTGAACAGACATTTGGGGGTACCTACAATATCAGAAACACTCTTTTTAGCACTGAGGATTAACACTGCAATAATTAAGAAAAAGTTTTTTTTTTTTGTCTGTGTTGCTTACTTTCTGATGAGGGGAAAAGAGCTATAAACATATCAAAAAAATAAACACATAAGTAGTAGAACAGACAGTTCCCAACTGAAGATGTTATGACTTGGGGTTGACGCTGTGGCATAGTAGGCCAAGCCACCACCTGCGGTGCCAGCGTGATTTATGCCCCAGCTGCTCCTCTTCTGATCCAGCTCTCTGCTATAGACTGGGAAGTCAGTAGAGGATGACCCAAGTGCTTGGGCTCCTGAACCCATGTGGGAGACCCAGAAGAAGCTTCTGGATCCTGGCTTTAGATTGGTTCAGCTCCAGCCATTGTGGCCATTTGGGGAGTGAAGCAGCAGATGAAAGACCTTTCTCTCTATCTCTTCTTCTCTATGTAACTCTACTTCTCAAATAAATAAATCTTTTTAAAAAATATGATATTACATACAGTTTTTTATTTAAAAAAAGATTTATTCATTTGCTTTTTAAGTCAGAGTTACAGAGAGAGAGAAGGAGACACAGAAAAATCGAGATCTTCCATCTACTGATTCACTCCCTAGATGACCACAATGGTCAGAGCTAGACAGACCTGCCCAAAGTCAGGAGCCAGGAACTTCCTCCAGGTCCAGAGCATGGGTATCAGGGGTCCAAACATCCAGACCATCTCCCACTGATATTTGCAGGCCACCAGCCAGGAGCTGGATCGGAAGTGGAGCAGCAAGGACATGAACAAGTACCCATACGAGATGCCAGCATTACAGGCAACAGCCACACCCACCAAGTCACAATGCCAGCCCCAGTATTTCATCTTTATAATGATGAAAAATTGGTACATACACAGTTGGAACCATTAATTCTGAATACTGATCTTTTCCTAGACTAGTGGTATGTAGAATGAAACATGTTTGCAATGCTAGGCAGTGACAATGAGCTGCAGCTCCCAGTCAGCCACACTATGAGGAGCGTGAACAACTGATATTCTACGGTGTACTCTGTCGCTGAGCTATGGTGTTAAATAAGTTAGGGATATTAAGTGCACTTTCAGTTTATCACATTTTCAATTTAGGATGGATTTGTCAAGACTTAACTCTATCACAAATCAAAGATCATCCATATTTCAGATAGAGATGAGTGACTCAAAGCAAAGCAAAGGGCAAATAATAGTGATTCATTGGGATGGGCTGACGCTTTCACTGGCATGGTCTGTGGGATCTCAGAGGAAGAGATGTTTGGGCAAATGCAAAAATGATTGAAAGGAGGAAGGCAGACAGGGGAAACAGAAAATACCAAAGCCCTGCCAAAGGACATCTTCAAGGGAGAAGGAAAGAACCAGGGTGGGCTGGAGCCGATGAGTAGGGGAGAGAAGTTTAGGAGATGAAGCTCCTAAAGTACATGAAGATTGGTCATGAAAATAGTATAGCCCTTGCCAAAATAGTGGAAGGAGAAGATGTTTGTCCTCGCACTTAAGATACTGGTGAGGAATACCTAGGTTCAAGCCCTGCTCCTGACTCCAGTTTCCTGCTAATGTGCACCCTAGGAGGCAGCGGGTGATGGTTCAAGCAACTAGGCTTCTGCCACCCATGTGGGAGACCTGGTTTGAGTACCCTGCTCCTAGCTTCACCCTGGCCCTGGGGCCATTGGCAGCATTTCAGGAGTGAACTAGTGAATGGTAGTACGTAGATATGAAAATGGAAATGTAGATACATACACAGTCTGTCTCTCTCCCTCTCAAATACATTATTTTTGAAAACTAAAATAATTGAATAGCATTCTAATTGCTGTGGGAAGCCATTCAAGAAATTTACACAAGGAATTGAATTGCCTGAAAAATATTGAAATAATTGTATAAGAACAAATTTGTATTAAAACTATTAGAATAAATAACTTTATAACTTCGAAGCTTTCAAATGAAAAGTGAGATTGACATTTTCACACCAACAGATCTCTCTGTTTTAACTTAACTACTTACAAAGAATACTCAGATAAGTTAAACTGCCCCCATCAGAGTATGTCATTATCAGTTTTAATTATCTAAATTTTTGGGCTGGCGCCGTGGCTCAACAGGCTAATCCTCCGCCTTGCAGCGCCGGCACACCGGGTTCTAGTCCCGGTCGGGGCGCCGGATTCTGTCCCGGTTGCCCCTCTTCCAGGCCAGCCCTCTGCTGTGGTCCAGGAGTGCAGTGGAGGATGGCCCAAGTGCTTGGGCCCTGCACCCCATGGGAGACCAGGAAAAAGCACCTAGCACCTGGCTCCTGCCATCAGATGAGCGCGGTGCGCCGGCCGCAGCGCGCCATCCGCGGCAGCCATTGGAGGGTGAACCAACGGCAAAGGAAGACCTTTCTCTCTGTCTCTCTCTCTCACTGTCCACTCTGCCTGTCAAAAAAAAATTATCTAAATTTTTTAAATTAAGCATGGTTTGTATTACTATGTAGCAGCAGTTGGTTCTTTGATCTTCTCAGGAGTTTGTGGTTTGCTGTTACCAGCTGTTATTCTTACTATTTGAATGAAAATAGATTTAGGTGACACTGTAGGTCATAGCTACTGTTGATTCCAAATATGCTCATATTTCTTCTCAAAACCCTTGGCAACAGCATTTGCATGAGCTGGAAAGAAAATGACCCCTGATTTTGGTGCATGCTGATTATTTCCTCACCAAAGTCTGTCACTACTACATCATCATGCAGTATAGAGCTTCCTTCCTTTCTCATCCAAATATTTCCCATGGAGAATCTTGTTTCTACATAGCCTTAGCTCATTTTCTTAGCTCATTGCCTTTTGGTAGCCCAGTCAGAAGGACATGGTCACTTAAATGGTGAGTGCATAGCTTTGGGCATTCCTTCCTTTCCACTCTTCGCTTTGGTCTGTAGCAACAGTAGAAGAGGACCTAGGGCAGCAAGGTTTCCTTCATCAGTGAAGTGTCTTTTGGGGCTAGCTTCAACTGCAAATGCCTTCATGCTTTGAGGAAGTCTGGTACCTGCTCTCTCTTCAGCCCCTCACACAAGTAAAACAGATTAAGTTTGGAGACCATAAAACTGTTTAATGTCTTATGCTTGTTAAAATAGATTTCGACCCAACAATCTTCATTCTGGGTATATATCCACTTATGTTTTAATTCTGAATACTTCCACCATAATTTTCCAGCAGCTCAGGGGTTGTCTTATTGTCCATGGCAGCTTGTAGTATAAATTGCTTTCTTTTATTTCCAGGAAATGCTTCCAAACTGCACACTTTTATTTAGAGGACAGTACATCCCCTCGAGTAATATCTACACCTCCAACACCTATCTTCCCAATTTCAGGTAATGGCCTACAGTGCGATCATGAGTAGTGGTAGATGGTGAATGAGAAGCACAACATCATAATGTTTCAGTTCATTGGAATACTTTACTAGTGACTGTTATGCAGCTTAATACAAATCTATGTTACCTAAATATTTATAGCATCATTATATTAGGCACTTGGGATCATATTGTGCTCTCATTCATTTAAGACATTCTTAATCACACAGATGAGATAGCACAGTTATAATTTTCAGGTGTAATATGTGAAAGATATAAACATTTATTGCATGAAATATTAGTTAAGAATAATGCTGAATTTCACTATCCTCTATTCCTTTAATGGAAACCTAACCAACAAAAGCCAGACCAAATCAATTCAATAAGCAAGCATAAGAGAAAATAACAAAAAAAAAAGTGCACTTCCTTTCTGAATATTTGAATTTATGTGAAAAGAAAGTTTCTTAATAATCACATTTGGAAAAAGTTATAAAACAGTAGTAGTCACGGTGGCAACTAATGAACACAAATAATATATAATTGTTTGAAATACTTTAAGTGTCAAGATGTTGGGCAGTTGAATATTTGGGAAAACATTGACTATTTTTTATCAAAATTTACCTGAATATCAATATCCAAAAGTTTTCTAGAATCATTTTTATTAAGATACTCATTGACCATAGAATTCCTGTAAGTAAAATCATAGCCACTTATTTAACATTTCATAAAATCTCAGTGAAAAGTACTAACAAAAAGAAGTTGTCTAGAAATATGTGAACTATGGAAACACTGGAAAATAGAGGATGGGTCGAGGACATAGAAGACCATAAACTGGGAATACAAATGCAGAAATTCACCTCTGTAGCCACTTCATACAAGCTCTTTTTAAACCGGCTGAGACTTTATAGCATTTCCAGAGATTCAGGCTCTCCAAGATGTTCTCTTCTGAAATTTTTGACTAGTAAAACAGAAAAGATGGGTGAACATGTGGACAGGCAGTCCAGATGCTGGTGAGGGCACCGTGTCTCACATCAGAGTGCCTAGTTTCACGTCCTGGCTCTGGCACCTGACTCCGGCTTGCTGCTAGTGCAGACTCTAAGAGGCAAATGGTGGCTCAAGTAATCAGGTTCTTGTCACCCATGTGGGATTCAGTTCCTGGTTTCTGGTTCTCAGCCCAGAGCCATGGTAGGCATTTGAGGAGTAAACCAGCAAATGGAAGAGCTTCCTCACCCCCCATCTCTCAAATAAATTTAAAAAGTTAAAAAAAAAATGTAAGTAGCATTCTGCTTATGAAAGGAGATTGTGCAGGGTGTCCTCGGGTTTGAAGGGCAGTTGTAAGAACTAATGATTTAGGTGTGCCATATTATCTCTGTTTCCTTATCTAATTATAAGAGCTACTTCCAGGCAAGATCCTTCAGTGGGTGTGAAGGTGGAATTACACCTTCTCCTAGTGTACCTTAAGTTGGACTAACTAATTCAATTTTAGCATTCAAGTCCACTCATCTAAGAGAGGGAGAACAGATGGATTCTATTTTTTTTTTAATCAACAAATTCTTGGTAACTGAAGCTTAAAAGTATTAGATGGCCTAAATCTGAACATCTGTTGATGAAAATAACTGTTTCTAGTGAAATGTGTTTGATTTCCTTGTCAGAGAAATCAGTTGTGAAATTGCATACTGTGAACTAGTAACGTGCTTAGTCTAAGAAAGTCTTTCCAGGAAAAGAAAAAAAAAATTGAACCAGTTAAAATAATTTGGCCCTTTCACAATTAATTAACAGATCCAATGACTGTTTACATAGCGTATTTTCATGTTAGAATTCTTGAAATTTTACAGATGAAAAGTCTCAAAGGTTTTTGTCATCATCCTTAATGACTATTCTGCATATAAATAAATTATTTTTAGAGAGAAGGAAAAAAAGGTTTTAAATGTATATATTGGGCTAAAATTGATTTTAAGACACTAATTTGGACAATTCTATAAAACTGAAATTGTACTGTATATTATGCTTGGTGCATGGTAAAATTGACTAAGATACTCATTGACCTTAGGGTTACAATGATAAGATTATATCCATTAATTAATTGCACTATAATTGAATTGTTTCTGCAGGTCTTTTTTCCCCAGTCTTTATATGGAAACCCCACTCATGTTAAAGAAAATTGTACTTGAAGAGATACAGTCCCTTTGATAAACAGATAAACAGAGGTGCCTCTTTAGGAGAGTAATTATAAACTAACATTGATTATAAATTATATTTCCATTAAAGTATAGGTGGAAAAAAAATTCCTGATCAAATTGTATTTCTAAAATGCATATGGTGATTGTAATAGACTTAGAGAAAATTGATCATTGTTACTTAACAGTTGAACTTTTAGATTTATTTGGGATTGTAATGTGGCATATTTATTTCTATTAAATTATACTCTCTAATACAGATTTTTTAATTCACTTAGATGATGTTGGAGCAATTCCAATAAAGCACTTCCCAAAACATGTTGCAGACTTACATGCAAGTAATGGGTTTACTGAAGAATTTGAGGTATGATTTTAATATGTATATTTTAGGTAAAATAGAAAATAATTAATTTAAGATTCAGCAGTACACTATATCTTGATCTAAAGACATTGAAACCATTTTCTCTTCTGTTGAAAATATTAGTTTCCAAATTATGTGTTTAGGAAGTGTGTCGTGTCATAGTCATCATAAACTTTATCAAATAGATTTTTCATTAAAAAAAAAATTGTACCAGTAGAAAAATAAAAACATGATTCTCTCCCATAAAATTATGAGTTATGATATTCTCTTTGTAAAAATTGAGATTGATAACACCAGTTCATTTTAATTTAAATTCCATAAATTCTACTGAGCTACTAAATTTTATGATTTTCATCAAAATTACATACATATTCTTAATTGTTAAGTATTATTCCAATGCAAATACAAAAGTTAAATTAGATAACTTCCATGATATAAGGTAAAATCACATCTTCTCAAGACAAAATGCATTCCTTAAAAAACTTTGGACTGCATAACCAGTGAAAAATAGTCCAGTGCTATTCTATTATATATTCTTAGATAATAGGAACAGGAAGTTTTACTGCAAATTTGTCATGAATTATCAGCCAATCAGACTTTTTGAAATAGAAAAAGCATAAGCCCAAAGTTAATAACAGACACAAAAAATAAAAGTTACCATTAGTGAACACCCCCTACTGTGTCATCAGACTAATGTTTCCATGTTCAACCTTCAAATCTTGGAGTGATTTGAGTTCTTTTTTTTTAATTCCTGTTATTGAAGAAATCAAGCTCCATGGAAGTTCATTAACAACTGGTTCCTTGCAAAGTTGGGTTCAAACCAGCTCTGTGATTTAAAAACGGGAGCTCCTTGTACTGTTCTTGCATCAGGCAATGTTCAGCCTCCTCTCTGGCCGTTCACCAAGAGGGAGCTTCTAGGGAATTGTATGACCCCCTGAACCCCAAGGTGCCTTGGGCACCCTTGAAGTGCCTTGAGTTCTGAGTCTGATCACAGAATCTGCACCCACCACCCACAGCACCCAGCACCACTGCCCAGGATTTAAACCAATCCAGATATATTAGGACAGGAAAATGCTGGACTAAGATGCTTTAAGAAATTACAAGAAATGCAAGTAAATTGTGGTATGTTTACCTTAAATCTAAAATACTAGACGCCAGTTCATTTACTCTCCCAAGAAAATTTAAATCATAACTACACTGAATAAGCAAACAGTGTGTAGTAACGCCAAGTAAAGTGAAATACTATGAAGAATTACATATTTAAAACATTAAATTATATTTTTCTTACCATAAGTTAGAGGTTAGTTGCCACTGTCAATGTCAACTCCCTGCCAACAGAGAGAAATTATTAGGCTAACATCAAACAAAACTGTAATTGCAGTAGGGAAAATATGTCAAATATGGGTTTAATCTTCCAAATGCTAAAAAAAAAAAGCAAAAATAGATCTTTTATAGTCAGAGTTGGTGACAGCACATATACAAAGGAAGATTTATGGTGCTTACTCTATAAAATCATTTTGAATATTGTTAATCAGTCTATAATAATTAAATTAATATAATCTCATATTTTTACTCAAGATTATTTTAATTCTGCTGCTTATAACATAGTCTGTTTCAAAGAAACATCTTATTAACTTAATAATTAGCTTAGTAACTAATAATGCTATACCTTTTAAGTGGTTCCTGTATTAATTTGTTTTGATTGTTCAGTTGATTTGCTGCAAAAGAGACTTTAAACACTTATTTAGAAAGAGGCTGAGCCATTCGCTAATGCATCAGATTCACAGTTATGTTCCATACTTTCTCAGAAGCTATAATTAAGTTATATTATCTTAATACTAAATTATTATAATTTATGAACTAATACATTTAGATAGAAAATATCTGAGAAGCATTTTAACTCACTTTAAGAGAAAATTGACAAAATAACTTTTGTGTACCCATTGAGGTTTAAATAAAAAAGGTCTACTAATCAAATATATATAGAAAATATTGAATATTACTTAAATTTTCTTTCAAAGTGACAGAGTATTGTGATTTTAAAAATTGAAGAGACTTGTAATTTTTGACAACCCAAATCTGTTACAAACCACCTAATAGGGAGCAATTTATGCTTTAAATTCACTCAAAAATATTTTTAAAGTATCACTAATTCAGAGTTTCAAATAGTGTTATAGTAGACAAATACAATTATATTTGAATATAACACAATCCATCATTATGGCAAAATGTGTCGTAGATAATGTGATATTTTCTCATTTGCTTTTTAAAAGTTCATCATATTATTACATCACTGTCCCCTTTTAAAAGTGTTATTTTTTCCTTTTACATAATTTTAAGATTTCAAATTGTTAGACATTTTGATTTGCATGCAACTGTTTGAAACATTCTGTTTTGTTAGTATTTGATGAATGTATTTATTGCATGATCATAGTTTTCCATTGTAAACCTAATATAAACACTTTTTTTTCTCATTTGTCGTGTGCTGTGGAATTTGATTTCTTTACTTTTTTGGCATTCATTCCCTCATTAGACACTGAAAGAGTTTTACCAGGTAAGGCATTATTTCACTGCATTTTTTATAGCCAAGAAGTAGTTGTAACATGTAAAAAAAAATTTTTTTTGGATAGATTACTTTGTTTTGTCTTCCTTATTATATTTTAAGGCACTGTGTTCAAAAGAACACATGTTCAGATGGCATGCATGCAATTTTTTACAGGAAGTGCAGAGCTGTACTGCTGACTTAGGCATCACAGCAGACAGCTCCAACCATCCAGACAACAAGCACAAGAACCGTTATATAAACATTGTCGCTTGTAAGTATATCCTTCACTCAGCTCTGACTTGATCGTCGTTGTCATTGCTGTGCCCTTGAACACTGTCCTGAAGTCATCTGACAGCAGACTTCCTGTGACTATGTCAGGAATAACTTATATGAGACAACTCGTAGAGCAATAGCACTCCAGCTTACATCATTTTCCATTAATGGCATCTGTTCCCTTTCAACAAAACAAGCTCCAACTTCATCCTGTCCTTCCTCCAGATCCCGAGACTATGTACATCCGTGTCGTGTTGTTTCTGTCTACCCTCAGTCCTGTTTCACTTAGGATGTGCATACTTTTTTGTGAATTTACTAACCAAATGAAATTCTCTTTAGATGTTCTCCTTTTTTTTCTACCTTACCTATTTCCTTCCTTTCTTAGCATTTTTCATATCGTCTTATAAAGCACAGGTTGAATGCCTTCTTTGTATCGCTGTATTCCACTTGCTTTCTTATGTGTTCTTTCTCCCTTTCTTCTCAATGAGAAGCTACCTGGCTTTTAATTTTCATTGATAGAATCTTACTGATTTTTCCCTGTGAACTTACACTCTCTTTTTCTATCTTTGTATAGTACTTCTTATTTATATCTATTCGTTCTTACTCTCCTTTATATTCGCTGTATCTCTTTTTATCCCCAGCAGCCTTTTATTTAAGGAATGCAAACTTCATGCTTTTCATAAATACAACTTTAGGAATATAAGTGATTCTTCCCACCATAGCCACTCTCCCATTTCTCTTCTTCCTCCCTCTCCTATTCTCATTCTTAATTTTTACTAAGATCTAGTTTCTTTTTTTTAAGATTTATTTTGTTTTTATTTGAAAGACAAAGTTACAGAGAGAGGTAGAGACAGAGAGAGAAGTCTTCCATCCGCTGGTTCACTCCCCAGATGGCCGCAACGGAGCCAGATGGCCAAAGCTATGCCAATCCAAAGCCAGGAGCCAGGAGTTTCTTCTGGGTCTCCCACATGGGTGCAGGGGCCCAAGGACTTGGGATATCTTCTACTGCTATCCCAGGCCATAGCAGAGAGCTGGATTGGAAGAGGAGCAGTTGGGACTGGAACTGGCGCCCATATGGGATGCCGGAGCTTCAGGCCAGGGCTTTAACCTGCTGCGTCACAGCGCCTGCCCCCTAAGATCTAGTTTCAAGTAACTTTATATACATAGGATTAACTCTATACTAAGTAAAGAGTTCAACAGATTTTATGGGGGAAAAAACTGTTCCTCAACAATTGAGACAAGGGCTGTTCAAAGTCATTGATTCTTGAAGTGTTAATTTCACTTCTACAGATTACCTTTTAGGTGCTCTATTAGTTATCACAGATCAGGGAGAATATATCGTATTTGTCCTTTTGGGACTGGCTTATTTCACTAAATATGATGTTTTCCAGTTTCATCCATTTTGTTGCAAATGACAGGATTTCATTTTTTTTAACCTCTGTGTAGTATTTTATGGTGTACATATCCCATAATTTCTTTATCCAGTCTTCAGTTGATGGGCATTTGGGTTGGCTCCAAGTCTTAGCTGTTGTAAATTGAGCTGCAATAAATATAGAGGTACAGATAACTCTTTCATGTGCTGATTTCATTTCCCTTGGATAAATTCCCAGGAGTGGTGGGATGGCTGGGTCGTATGGTAGGTCTATATTTAGATTTATGAGGTATCTCCATATTGTCTTCTACAGTGGCTTTGCCAGTTTACATTCCCACCAGTGGGTTAGTGTGCCTTTTTCCCCACATCCTTGCCAGCATTTGTTGTTTGTTGATTTCTGTATGAAAGCCATTCTAACTGAGGTGAGCTAAAACCTCATTGTGGTTTTGATTTGCATTTCCCTGATGGCTAGTGATCCTGAGCATTTTTTCATGTGTCTGTTGGCCATTTGGACTTCCTCTTTTGAAAAATGTCTGTTTAAGTCCTTTACCAATTTCTTCATTGGGTTGTTTGTTTTGTTATTGTTGAAGTTCTTGATCTCTTTATATATATTCTGGTTATTAATCCTTTGTCAGTTGCATAGTTTGCAAATAATTTCTCCCTTTCTGTCAGTTGCCTCTTCACTTTGATGAGTATTTCTTTTGCAGTACAGAAACTTTTCAATTTGATGTAATCCCATTTTTCAGTTTTGGCTTTGATTGACTGTGCCTCTGAGTTCTTTTCTGAGACTTCTTTGCTCATGCCAATTTCTTAAAGGGTTTCTCCAATGTTCTCTAATAATTTCATGGTATTGGATCTTAGATTTAGGTTTTTTTTTTAATTTTTTTTTGACAGGCAGAGTGGACAGTGAGAGAGAGAGGGACAGAGAGAAAGGTCTTCCTTTGCCGTTGGTTCACCCTCCAATGGCTGCCGCGGCTGGCGCACTGCGGCCAGCGCACCACGCTTATCCAATGGCAGGAGCCAGGTGCTTCCTCATGGTCTCCCATTCAAGTGCAGTGGCCCAAGCACTTGGGCCATCCTCCACTGCACTCCTGAGCCACAGCAGAGAGCTGGCCTGGAAGAGGGGCAACCGGGACAGAATCCGGCGCCCCGACCGGGGCTAGAACCCGGTGTGCCGGCACCGCAAGGCGGAAGATTAGCCTGTTGAGCCACAGCGCCAGCCTAGATTTAGGTTTTTAATCCCCTA
The DNA here is from genome assembly GCA_949820135.1 of Sylvilagus floridanus. Lineage (NCBI taxonomy): Eukaryota > Metazoa > Chordata > Mammalia > Lagomorpha > Leporidae > Sylvilagus > Sylvilagus floridanus. Next base: position 25,482,782 of record OX463236.1, on the reverse strand, counting down.
TATCTCTTGAATTCCATCTTAGTTTCTAAGGCCCCATCACTCTTCTGTGAGTGACTCTCCACTGTTCACAACTGCAGTATCCATTTAAAACAACGTATCTAAAATGCTAATCTCATGGTTCAACCTCTATGAAAACTTATTATCATTTTAGACTGATAGTTTCTGTCTCTGTATCTCCCTTGGTACTTAGCACCTCTCTCTCAACACCTTCACAAAACTTTGTGTGTAAATGTTCTCTTCTTACCTATTACCTTAGAAATTTTCTTGATGGCAGAGACCCTAATTCTTTGTTATCTTTGTCATTTCTGTATCCCCAAAAGCCTATTAGAATAACTGATTTTTGTACTCATTTTAATTGCATGAGATAAATTATGATACAGATATAAATGAACTTTATTCTGAAAAGTAGTCTGCACAACAGTGAAATATATTCTTTTTTATTACAGATGATCATAGCAGGGTTAAGCTTGCACAACTTGCTGAAAAAGATGGCAAACTGACTGATTACATCAATGCCAATTATGTTGATGTAAGCACATTTTAACTGAAAATGTTGTAGAAATTATATTAGACTCTGAATTCATTATACTATGATGTCATACAAATACTTAATAGATGATAAAATTTAAGTCAACAGTAAATAATTTCCAAGAGGTCCTATGATGAAAGGATTTTAGATTGAATGACAAATTGTTGCACTTGGCTTATCTCCTGATTAAGAGGGGAATGTAGGCTGATAATGTACAAGGTAAATATGTATACAAATAGGTTTATAACCCCTTAAATGTGAAGAGCAGCAACAGTGCTTATTTTAAATTTTCCGTAGCTCCTGGCACAATGTTGTGCATATAGAAGATACTGGCTGAAATATTCATATGGTAGAACTGACAATTATTAAACCAGTTATTACTAGCCTTCATACTCTGGAGTACCACAGGAATCCAGCTTTATGGAACTTGTGAAAGTTCTTCGGAGACTGTACATCAGTCACTAACTTACTGACTTCTCACCGTGATCAACTAAATGTCAACAGAACTTAGTTGTGCTCTTAACACTGACCTCAAAGTCTGGTTGCCTACAGGTTAATGTTATGAGGGACCCTGCATTCTAAGGAGTGAATATATAAGTATTAAAGGCATTTGTTACAGGCAAGCTCATCATGCTTCCAGAGGAGAGAGTATTATGTATGTCAGATGAACATGAGCTCTGCAGTTAGAATTGGTTTTGAGTCCCATCTTTACCACTGATTAGCCATGGGCCTTGGAAAGTCCCTTAACTCCTCTGAGCTTCAATTTCCTCTTCCCTGAACTGAAATGCTTCCATTTTGCATAGATGGGATTAAGGTTGATGTTTATAAAGCATCTTATCCAACAATGGGTGCTCAGCAAAGGGAAGCCAGGATAACTATTAACAATTAACACTGCCCAGTATACCAAGGAGACTATCTCCAGAGATTTCTTAACTGAGATTCATTGCCAATAATACAATTCAAGGCAGGACAATTAAGGAGCATATTTTAAGTATTGTAAATAGACTTGGATTAAATGCACTTGGAATAAAACATGCATAGAGTTGTGGTTGTCTCAAGGCAAACAGAATTCTTGCTATATATTTTTACAAAAATCATAAAGAAGAAATCACTACCCTTACTAGTACTATCAAATTTCTCCATCTTTGCAGTTTTTTTTATTATTTTCTTTTATAGGAAGAAAGTGCTTATGTACTATGCACTTCTAAATATCATATAAATCAGTTAGTAAGGAACATTTGTCATTTTTTTCTTCAGGGATACAACAGACCAAAGGCTTATATTGCTGCCCAAGGACCACTGAAGTCCACAGCTGAAGATTTTTGGAGAATGATTTGGGAGCACAACGTGGAAGTGATTGTCATGATAACTAACCTTGTGGAGAAGGGAAGGGTATGTTGGTAATCTGTTATGTCATCCCTGGAATGGTGATTCAAGTTGCTTAAAATTAGTTGTTATCGAGTCAGCATTAGAGAGCAGCAAGTTGTGAAAGTCAATCAGGATTCCCTTCTAGTAAACATGGCACCCAAATGGAGACTATTCACATTATAGATCAAAAAGTTTCACTATAAATCAAATTAACTGCTTTTTCAATACATTCTTTATTGTAAGTAAATGGGACTCCATAAAAAGTGATGTAGAATGAAAAATATTTCAGTTCATGAGCACTAGATTCCAGTTTGGCTTTATAGTAACTCAGTACATCTGGCCTCTCTTTCCTCATCTGCAGGGGGAGGTTGGAATGAATCATCTTAAGTCTCTTTTGATTCCATGATTCTCTCCAGGTCTCCTCTACAACTATTTTTGCAATCACTTAGAAAGGAATGAAAATAGTAAAAAGAAAAAGGAAGTCTACTCCTGTAATTCTCAAGCTTTCACTAATGTTAAAGATGACTTTTACATGGAACATTTGAATATGGAAATAGTAGTATTGCTTTCTCTTTTGCAGAGAAAGTGTGACCAATACTGGCCTGCTGATGGTAGTGAAGAATACGGGAACTTTCTGGTCAATCAGAAGAGTGTCCAAGTGCTTGCCTATTATACTGTTAGGAATTTTACCCTGAGAAATACAAAGATTAAAAAGGTGAGTCAAAAATGATGGGAATATTGAAGAGCAGAGGAGAGAAAGAAGGGTGAGGGTGGGGGTGGGGGTGGGAAGAATCACTATATTCCTGAAGTTGTATTTATGAAATTCATGGGAATATTGCATCATCTGATTGAAAGGTAGATGAAAAAGTATACACACACACACGCCCAATGGACGATTATCTAATCTGTCATTTCCAATAACCTGCATGAAAGCTAGAGGATGTTATTTTAAGTAACGTTAGGCAAACAGAGAGATATCACATGATCTCACTTATATGTAGAATCTAAGAAAGTCTATTTCATAGAGCCAGAAAATGGCATGGTGGTTACCAGTTCTGTAAATAGGGGAAATTGGAATGATATTGGCCAACAGATGAAAAATTCTGGGCTCTCCGCTGTCATGTAGTAGGTTAAGCCTCTGCCTGCAGTGCAACCATCATATGTGGGCACCAGTTCGTGTCTTGGCTGCTCCTCTTAATATCCAGTTCTCTGCTAATGGCCTGGGAAAGCAGCAGAGGATGGCCCAAGTGCTTGAGCCTTTGCACCTGCATGGGAGACTCAGAAGTAGCTCCTGGCTCCTGGTTTCAGATTGGCCCAGCTGCACTCATTTGGGGAGTGAACCAGTGGATGGAAGGCTTCTGTGTCTCTCCTTCTCTGTTTGTGACTCCACCTCTCAAATAAATGAATAAATCTTTTTTAAAAAGTTGCATTACATGGGAAGAATAAGTTCAAGATCTATTGTATAATATAACAAATTGTTATCTATTGCATACTTTAAAATTGCTAAGAGAGTAGCTTTCGTATTTTCACCACAATTAAATAACTTTTTGTGGTAATGCATGTATTAATTAGCTTGATTTAACTGTCCTGCAGTGCACACATATTTCAAAATATGATGGTGTACATCACAAATATATACAATTTTTATTCATTAGAAATAAATTTTAAAAGCAATAATGTCCATGTTGATATCTGAATATGGGGTGCCATACAATATCACCATGTTTTTATTAATAAATTCCCAATATTAATAAGCCTGTGTGGGTTCTTGCCTAATATTCAGAGAAGAATTCTGAATACTGGCATAAATGACCAAGCAACATGGTAAGTTTTTAAGCTTTATATTCAGTGAGAAAGATGCATGAGAGGGCCTTATCTAAAAGAGAAATTTGGATTCATACCAATCACCAGGAGCCAGCCACTTGGGGGAGTTTGTAGGCCAGAAAGCATGAGGTGGGTGGCCCGAAGGCCATGCACCCTGGAAGTGCAGGGCATCACTGGCCCACAATGGCATTAGGCCAAAGAAAGGAAAGGGGAAAAGGCTGTGCCCACTGTGTCCCAGGCCTTTAATCCACTTCCAAAGGGGATTGGTTAATTAACCTGATTGGCCGGTGGACATACAGGTGTGGCCAGGTAGGGGCATGAGGTCACACAGAGGGCATGGTCTTCCAGCTCGCAAACCTGATCAATTTTATTCTATATGCGTGCCTACAACAATACCACCATTCTATAATGCATTTGGTTCTTTTTCTGGGTGATATAACCAATCTACGCTAAAATACATATAAAGGTAGTAAGTTCTTATCACAGCAGGCGGGCAGCCTGTAAGTACGGGTCAGAGCTGAGGTTGCAGCTGAGAGACAAAATTCATCAGGGCAGCATGCTGGAGACTCAGACAGGTGTCTGTGTTGCAGTGTAAAGGAAAATCCCTTCTTCAGGAAGTCGCTGCCTTTGCTGTTAACACCTTCAATTAATCAGATGAGTCTCACCCACATTAGTGAAGGAGATCTGTGGCACTCTACTGATTTCGATGTTCACCACACCTAAAAATATATACCTTCACAAAATATATACCACAGACAGAAATGGTGTGGCTGTAGTGTATGACCAAAGACACAAGTCACCACAGCCTAGCATGGGAGCAGCACATACATTAATCATCACAAATGACAGTGTACATTTTTGCTTCATTGTAGACCCCCGACATCAACATATGTTTAAGAACCTTGTGTAAGGGTGTATATGTGTGCACATGTGTGCGTGTGTTAACTGCTGGTAGCTGTCTTAACTCTTCCAGGGCTCCCAGAAAGGAAGACCCAGTGGGCGTATAGTGACGCAGTATCACTACACTCAGTGGCCAGACATGGGGGTGCCAGAATTCTCACTTCCAGTGCTGACCTTTGTGAGAAAGGCAGCCCATGCCAAGCGCCACGCAGTGGGGCCTGTTGTTGTCCATTGCAGGTGAGTCCCAGAGGTGCGCTCTAAACTTGTGGAATTGTGTGTGCCAACAAAAACGGAAATCGGTGAAGCAGTTTTGCCAAAATGGGAGTGATTTCATGAAATGAGCAAAAACCCCAAATCCAAAATGCTCCACAATCCAAATCTTTCTGAGCATCAACATGTTGCCAGGGTGGAATTTTCCACATCGTGAAACTTTTTGTTTCATGTCTACCCTTATTTTAAATGCTTCATAAAATTGTCTGCAGACTCTGTGCATAAGGTGTATATGAAATATAAATGAATTGGCCGGCGCCGTGGCTCAACAGGCTAATCCTCCGCCTTGCGGCGCCGGCACACCGGGTTCTAGTCCCGGTCGGGGCGCCAGATTCTGTCCCGGTTGCCCCTCTTCCAGGCCAGCTCTCTGCTATGGCCAGGGAGTGCAGTGGAGGATGGCCCAAGTGCTTGGGCCCTGCACCCCGTGGGAGACCAGGAGAAGCACCTGGCTCCTGCCATCGGATCAGTGTGGTGCGCCCACGCACCGCACCAGCCGCGGCGGCCATTGGAGGGTGAACCAACGGCAAAAGGAAGACCTTGCTCTCTGTCTCTCTTTCGAACTGTCCACTCTGCCTGTCAAAAAAAAAAAAAAGAAAGAAATATAAATGAATTTTGCATTTAGACTTGGGCCCCATCTCTATAATATCTCAATTTGTGTGTTCAGTATTCCAAAGCCTGAAAATTCCAAATCTGAAACACTTCTGGTCCCAAGCATTTCAAATAAAAGATACTCAACCAATACTGATCACTAGGAAATGAGTATACCAAACTGCAAAATTGATTGCTGAATATTTCATAGCACCAGATAAGTTGATGTTTCTTATTCTATTGGGTTTCATCTTACTATGTGAGACAACTGAAACAATGTTTTTGTCCTTAAACAGAGATGCATTACAGTGTTTAGCACTATGGTATAAAAATGCTTGAGGCACAGCCCCTGTTCCCAGGAATTACTGTTCCAGTTGTTAAGCCAGGGTTACTGTGCAGAAACCAAGGCATGTGGAGTGTGAGGAATTGGGCAGAACAACTTTTTTTTTTTTTTTGACAGGCAGAGTGGACAGTGAGAGAGAGAGACAGAGAGAAAGGTCTTCCTTTGCTGTTGGTTCACCCTCCAGTGGCCACCACGGCTGGCGCAATGCGCTGGCGCACCACACTGATCCGATGGCAGGAGCCAGGTGCTTCTCCTGGTCTCCCATGGGGTGCAGGGCCCAAGCACTTGGGCCATCCTCACTGCACTCCCTGGACACAGCAGAGAGCTGGCCTGGAAGAGGGGCAACCGGGACAGAATCCAGCGCCCCGACTGGGACTAGAACCCGGTGTGCCGGCACCGCAAGGCAGAGGATTAACCTAGTGAGCCACAGCGCCGGTCGCAGAACAACTTTTTAAAACACTTTTGAATCAAATTATCTGGGTTGTTTTCTCGAGTTCTTCCTAATCCATCAGAATGAATTGAATTACCAATTCATTGTTGAGCAAAAGCCTTAATATCCAAGGCTCTAGGATAAAGAATGTGTCTTATCAAATAAAAGTTATATTTCAGGAAACAGAAAAAAATGACATTATCTAAAATTTTCAGTTAAAATAATAATGGCAGTTAATATTTACTGAAAGCTGATTAGGTACCAAGCCTTTGGACTAAAAAATCAAATTCGCTTCTCTGTGCTGTGCTTTTATCAAAGTAGTGTCTGTGTTTTTACAGAAACAAGTGTTCTCCTTTGATATACAGCTTATCTGACACATTTTAATTACCTATCTCAGCAGTTATCTCCAGACAAAATTTGAGGGACCTATCACCTCTCTTGAGTTTTGTTTTCTTTTCTTTTTTTTTCATCTGTTAACCTGATGATAAGTTGAGGAAAGCAGGAAAATGCAAGGAAAACAGCTCTGAAGGTCAGGGGTTGTTTCTCAGCAAATGGAGAAGCACCAGGCTATTGTGCAGAGCAGGTGCTAATTTTCTCTTCCAGCACTTCCTACTTGTCAGAACATTTGAAAAGACTCCTGCCTCTGAATTCCGTCCCTCTGATGGAAGCTTTGAAGAAGTTGATAGATAATGGCCCTTTAGAAATAACTCAAGTTATGCTTTATTCCTCACAATCTCCCTGAAACGATATTTTCAGCTGAAAGCTTTATCAAATTCTTTCTCCCATTAGTGTGGAAACCTTTACAAATGTATCAACCTGGCACTACAGAGAGCCAAGGACCTTTTCTTTTCAGAATTTGGTGAATCTGATGCTTTCATTTTTCTCAGATTAAATGTCTACTTGCTATACTCTGATACATAATATTTCCATTGTATAATAACATAATGGATAATACGTGTAATTGCTGAAAATTTTTTAAGAAACTCAAACAGAAATAGGTTGTTTTGCAGTTGACCCGTTACAAAAAACTAAGATTTTTGTTTAAAGCATTCTGCTTAACTAGTAAACTATTTGCAGTTTTGGATTTCTAAATGTATTTTGTGATTCATTTGCTTAGGGGAGGAAATTGTTTTAAGTAGCATGACAGCCAGTAGTCATCTCTTTTCAAGTTTATTTTGTGCTTGACATTGAAATATTGTTTTCTTTGTATTTTCTTCAGCGCTGGAGTTGGAAGAACAGGTACCTATATTGTGCTAGACAGTATGTTGCAGCAAATTCAACATGAAGGAACTGTCAACATATTTGGCTTCTTAAAACACATTCGTTCACAGAGAAATTATTTGGTGCAAACCGAGGTATGAGTTTTAAAAAGATGGCTTTATTTGTCTAAGGGATGGAAATATCCTTTAAAAATGCAAGTGTAGCAGTCTCCTAGGACATACATAAGAAAGTACTACAAACTGAGTGTCTTAAAACAGCAAAAATTTATTCCCTGATAGTGTTGGAGTCTAGAAATCAGAAAACAAGGAATTATCTGGGTGGTATACCCTCAGAAGCTTCTAACTGTTTGCCTCTGCCAACTTCTGGTATTTATGAGATCGGGCTGCTTATTAATAATTTTCAGTATTAATAAGCCAGTGAGCTCTTGCCATGTATTCAGAGAAGAATTCTGAATATTGGCTCAAATAGACTAGTTCTTTATGCAGTAAGAGAAATGCACAGGAGACAAGGGCTCACCCTGTCCCAGGACTTTTATCCACTTCCAAAGGGGAGTGGTTACATAGCGTGATTGGCAAGTGGGTGTACAGGTAGGGGTGTGAGATCAGAGAGGGCATGGTCTCCAGCTTCTAAATCTAATCAATTTTATCCTATCTGCCTGCCTACATTTGCTGGCTTGTAGCAGTTACTCCAATTTCTGCCTTATTTTTCAAATGACCATCTTCCTTTTGATTCCAAATGTCTGTCTTCCTCTAAGGGTACCAGTCATCACCCTACTGTTACCGGAGAAATTGCTGGGTTCTTGTCTTCATGCAAGAAATAATTCAGGTGTGAGACAGAGAGTAGTGGGAGGTAAAATAGCAAGGTTTATTAGGGAAGGGACATCCGTAAGGATGGATGGGCACCTCTCCAGACAGAGCCTGAAAGGGTGCCCAGTCGTTCGGACTGGGGGTGGGGGAAGGAGCGAGGTTACATGTTGAGTGGAGAGATTACACCTGGCCAGGCAGGCAGGTGACTCAGCTGAGAGGCAGAGGGCTGAGCGTGCAGTCCGGTTGAGGCCAGGGGGTTTTAAGGAGATGGGTCTTTGTCTTCACACATCTCCTCCTGAAGCAAAGGATTTTATGGCTGTAAATATTAAGAAGCTCCTATCTGAGTTTTCCCTTGAAGGTATCAGACAGGAGGAAGCCTAGCTGGCACCATTCTGGGTTCAGAGGAAGGGTGAGCAGGACCCGCTGGAGAATGGGGATCCGGAGCAGGGTGTTTGAAATGCAGATACTGGGCTGCATCAGGGAGAAGGGGTGGGGACCTCCACCTGGCAGGTTATCAGGTAGAAGGGGGCAGGGCAGGATGCAAAGGCTGGACTGCCCCTGAAACATTGTCAGGATGACCCTGAGATGCAGATGCATATGCTGGACATAGATGTCTTCTCTTTATGTCACACACACATAAGCTCATAACTGACTTCCTCCCTAACACCTACTTCAGTTGACTTCTTAATTAATTACATACACAATAACCGTATTCACAAATTATGTCACATATCTTTTGTGGGAGATTTATTCCAATCCCTAACACAGATGCATCCCACTTGCACCAGCTGAATCATTGGTGCCCCTTCAAACTCACATTAGTAAGACCAAAGACCCAGAAAAAGAAGTATAGGAGTCACAACATCCCCAGGGGAATGTAAAGTGTGAGGTTTGAGGGATAGTCAGGGGAGACACTGCTTTGTCTCCCCCAGTCTTCCTGCCTCCGGCCCACATTTTCAAGGCAGGATAAATGAGGCAAGAAGGGGGCTGATTTTCCCTTGACCATTCCTCTCTCTCTGATGTCCTGCTAAGTCCAGAAAGCAATTCTTCTCCCCCACGACCATTTTGTAAAACTTTTTGTCAGTGGAAAGTTACTACTTTTGCCCCTATATAAATATAAAGATATTTCAAAAATCTCATGGGAAAATGGAATGAAAGACAACCCATTTTTACTGCTAACTTTAAAAGAAAAAAAAAAACTCCATGCATTTTTAATTTTTTTTTTCATGAAATTTTCTGTGTGTTTTCTGAAGATACTTCACATAAGGAGAACTGGAAGCAATGCTCTTACTGGCACTCTTTTTCCAGGAGCAGTATGTCTTCATTCATGACACTCTGGTTGAGGCCATACTAAGTAAAGAAACTGAAGTCCCGGACACGCATATTCATGCCTATGTTAATGCGCTCCTCATTCCCGGACCAACAGGCAAAACAAAACTAGAAAAACAGTTCCAGGTGAGTTCTCCTGGAAGCCACTTAGCTGTCACCAGTATTGAACTTCCCTGCACAAGGCCATGTGGATAGGCTGAGATTATTGCACAGAGGCGTTTTGTTTGAACCGTCATTGTGTTTTACTATTGATTACAATGCCACACAGTGAATTTTAAAGAGAAGCTGAATTCTGAGTAGCAAGAAGAAAAGTTCTCAGAAACCCTAGACTAACTTTTAGAAATGCTAACTTAGTTCAGGGAAGGAGGGCATGGCACATAACAGAACGAACAGACAGAACTTGTAATACAAACTATAAGTACTCTTTTTACTTTGAATAAACCAGACCACTTACGCACAAGTGCTGTGGATCAGGCTGTTCCTACTACTCCTGGGAAGAAAAAAAAAATCTGTGTCTCACTTAAAACCGCAGGACTAGAATAGGCCACATCAGAACAATAGCTTCTTCAACCTGGGTTTCTCCCGCTCACCTTGCAGGCAGTAAACCAAGGAGGAGAGTGTGTTTGTTTGATAGTATACCTTCAGCAGCACTCACTCTCTGATTTTCAAAATTAGCAAACAAAAACTTAGAGCTGCCATATGGGATCAGAGAATGTACAGAGCTGTGACTTTCCACAGGAAGGGGGCTATGTTATTTCCCTCTACAGTATTCCTTATCAATTCTCAGGATTCATGGGGAAACAGGGCAATTTTCTTCTTCTTACTCTTTTTAAATTTAAATATTCTTATTTTAATTTAGAGAGAGAGAGACAGTGAAAGATGGAGAGGAATAGCTCTCCCATCCGCTAGTTCACTCCCCAAATGCCTGCTGTAGCTAAGGCTGGACTAGGCCAAAACCAGGAGCTGTGAACTCGATCCAGGTCTCCCACATGGTGGTAAAGACTCATATCTCTGGTCTGTCACCTGCTGCCTCCCAGAGTGTGCATCTCTAGGAAGCCGGAATTAAAAGCATAGCCAGAACTCTAACCAGGCACTCTGATGCGGGATGCAAGTGTCCGAAGCTGTGTCTTAGCCCGTGAGCCAAATGCCCACCCCCTGTGCAAATTTCTGAAGAAGAATTTGGGAGACCCTGGGAGCTCCCAAAGAGTTAATTGCAAAAAGAATTGCCATGACTTCAGCTAAACAAACAGGATCCAAACTGAAATATGAATGATCAGGTCAGAATGCATTTAAGAAAATATTTGACTCTTTCCTATTAACAACGTCAATAGGGAAATAGAGGTATGTGGTGTGTGTGTGTGTGTGTGTGTGTGTGTGTGTGTGTGAAATCGTTTACAAAAGATATTTGTTCAAGTTCTATCCATAGAAAATTTTACTTGAAACAAATTGCATGCTTATTATTCAACGAGTATTTACCAGATACCTACCAGATGCCAGGCCTTTGTGTCTATTACTAAAACACAAACATTAATGTACAATTTAAAAACAAGCACATCTGCTCCTCCTCTCTCATGGTGCTTCCAGTCTAATGGAAAAGTCCAGTGAGAAAACAGACAAACACAAATTAGCATGGAAGCTGCCATTACTGAAATAAAACAGCATGCTAAGGGAGGACAGAAAAGGGTGCACCTTCTCAGGGAAGAACTGTCCAGGATATATTTAATACTCAGACACAGGACTTGCTGATTCATTGGACACAATAGTGAGGAGAGAAAAGAGACAAGCATTAATGCCACGGTTCTGATTTGGGCAACTGAGAGGGGTGATATCATTCACAGTGCTTAAGTGATGGGGGTAACAATGGCACAATTAATTCTAAATTTCGAGGTACTTGGGAGGTTTCCCAGTAAACAAGTACAGTTGGCAGTTGGATAGTGAATTTGAGGCATAAATGAAAGATACATTGGAGGGATGGATTTTCATGTGATCAGCTTGAAGATGGTTACTTAAAGCCTTGGAATTAGGTAAGATAGCAATTAAAAATGAGATGTTTAAGAAGGCTTAGGAGAGATTATTTAAGGAAAATTGTAATTAACCAGTGAATGACTAGCCTCCAAAAGGAAGGCAGTAAGGAAGCATCAGAAAGTACAAGAAAATCTGGGACAGTGGGAAATGATAGAATCCAAATAAAATAATGCTGCAAGAAGGAGGAAATAGACAAAGTCATCCAATGTTGATGACATGGGAGAGATGCTAGAGTTAGAGAAGTCCATTGGATTTAGCCGTAAGGTCATCAATACACCTTTTCCAGTACTATTTAGAAGTGTGGCAGTGAAGCCACATTATAGGTAGTTAAGGAGTGGATGGATTTGAGGGATTAAGGACAATAGTTAAATAACTCTCTTAAAAATCTTGATTCTGAAGGGAATGACAAAGGTAAGAGTTGTTTATTTGCTTATTTTAGGTCTCTTTGTTTATATTATAATGAGAGACATTTGAGCTTCTTTAAAAACTGTTAGGAAGGAAGGAGAGATCCTGATTATGTCCAGAGAGGTAGGGTTCAGGACACGGGTAAAGGAATTAATGTCAGGAAGAAACCTAGTAGCTGTGCATGGTACCATTTAGGCTCCAAGACTGGTGGCTGAGACACTACTCTGTGCCTTCCTAATCCTCTGTGAAGTAGCAGGGGAGTGAATGAATGAGTGTGTGTGTTTGTGTGTGTACATATCTGTTGCATACATATTTTAATATACATATAAATGAGTTAAGTAGCCAATTGGGAAAATTGGAAATAATTTCAAGGAGTCTCTATCATACTAATCACATCTTCAGAAAGTAACATTATAAAATTAGAAACTGACAGTGACAAATATGTTTTCTCTAATCTGTGGTAACTAACAGAGTAAAAAAAATTAATGTATATGAGCAAATTTGACATTTTGAGATTTGACTATTGCCTATACTGTTGAGGAACACTGGTTTTTTTCTTCTACCTGTTGAATTCTTTACTTAGTGGGGGGTTAAACTTATGTTTATAAAATAAACTGAAAGTATATCATTGTAAAAATTAAAAGGAAAAATAAGAAAGGAAGGAGAAGGGAGGGTGGGAGCATGGGTGGCAGGGAGGGTAGGGTAAGAAGTATCATTATGACCCTAAATCTGTTTGTATAAAATACATGATGGGGCCAGCACTGTGGCCTAGTGGGTAAAGCCGTTGGCTGCAGTGCCAGCATCCCATGTGGGTGCTGCTCCACTTCCAATCCAGCTCTCTGCTATGGTGTGGGAAAGCAGTAGAAGATGGCTCAAGTCCTTGAGCCCCTGCACCCGCATGGGAGACCTGGAAGAAGCTCCTGTCTCCTGGCTTTTGATGGGCACAGCGCTGGCCATTGCAGCCATCTGGGAAGTGAACCAGCAGATGGAAGACTTCCCTCTCTCTGCCTCTCCTACTCTGTCTGTGTAATCCTAATTTTCAAATAAAATAAGTAAATCTTTAAAATAAAATAAAACACATGAAATTTATTCACTTATGTAAATTTTTCAGAATGTAAATTTTTTTTAAATTTTAAATGATTCATAAAAATCTGAATATTTGGGCACTGAAAATGCTCCTTTCAATATTTACACTAAAGTGGAAATAATAAAACCTTTAGAAATAAAGGTCAAAAGAAGCACTATAAAACTTATAGCTATAAGTATATTTATTTGGTGATAAATAAAAGGGAAAAGCATGTGAGAGGAGTGTAGAAAAGCTAAAAGAAAAATATAGTACATGCAAAGAGAAAATAATTTAAGAAAGGTTAAAACTTTCTTACACCAAAGAGACAGTTAATATAATTAAATTAAAGAGTGATTAAGTAATACTGCATGCAATTCTGTCAAACACTATCAAAAAAGACAAATTTGTGTTCCCATAGACTGAGGGGTAGATTATGTATGAATAAATAATATTAAGCTTAAAATAGAAACAGTTAGAATTTAGAATATTTTATCCATAAAAGCATAAAATGAATATATTTTGACAAGAAAACCTACAGGAAACCAATCAAATGTGCTTTTAAAAACTAGAAAAATCCAACTAGACAATAACCCTCAAAGAAATCAAATCAGTTGCCAGTAGTCTCACTTCCAAAATATAACCTGAATATAACAAATTTAATTCAGAACTATAATTTTTATGAAAATGATTTGATGCCAAGTTTTACTAGATCTTTAAAGGTTTATATTATTTATTTGAAAGGCAGAGTTACAGAGAGAGAAAGGGAGAGACAGAAAGATTTTCTATCTACAGGTTCACTCCCCTAATGGCTCAGAGAACACAGATAGGCCAGTGATATGGGGAAGTATGTTAAACTGCTGCTTGCAATTCTAGCATCCCATATCTGAGCAGTGTTTCGAGTCCTATCTGCATCACTTCCAATCCACCTCCTTCATGTGACTACGAAGCCAGCAAGAGGATGGCCCAAGTACTTGGGCTCCTGCTAACACATGGAGACCAGGCTGGAGTTCTTGGCTGCTGGCCATAGCCTGGCACAGACCTGGCTCTTGTCACCATTTGGAGAGTAAACTAGTGGGGAGAATATCTCTTTCTCTGTCTCTCCCTCTATCACTCTGCATTTCAAATAAATTTTGAAAAATCTTTCTTAAAAAGGGATAACAAAGACATTTGCAACTTTTTTGATAGACTATAGATTTATATTCAAGACATTAACAGTTCTGCAAGCTGGTAAATGACAGCAAAGTAAAATTATGAAAGAACTCTAAGTAACTAATGAACACTAAAACTCAAAGTCTCATAGTAATTAAAGAAATGTAAGTCAGAACTGTGATAAAATGTTTTACAAGCATCAGACTGTCAAAAAATTAGACATTGATGATTCCTAATTCTCTGTAGAAGCTTCACGTGTGTGCACATTAAGAAACTCACAAGAGATATTCACTGCTACAAACCTTGAAATAACATAACATTGGAAATAACCCAACACTCATTAAGGAATAAACAAACAGAACATAGAGTATTCAGGCAATGGAGGACTAAATAATAGGAAGAATGATTAGCTACAAATAAGGTTCTGCACACACACACATGCATCTCAAATGCAATTTGCCTACAAACTGCAGTAGGAGAGTTGAGAGGAGTGGGAGGTGCACATCTTTCAAGGAAGCCATGAGGGAAACCCTATCAGTGCTGACAGTCAAAACTAGAGGAAGTTCTTTGCTTCTTCCAATCCCCTGCTATAGAACATAGATGCTCCAGAGTTTATTGAAACAATGTTTAATTCAGGGAATCCTCAGCAAACAAATCAGATATATGTATATTAATATCTTATCTTGCTTGGATTGTGTGTGTGTGTTTGAGTATTTGAATGACTAAAGTAAAATGCCTGTATTTTTCTTTGATCCCCTTGCTCAGCTCCTGAGTCAATCAAATATACAGCAGAGTGATTATTCTACAGCCCTAAAGCAATGCAACAGAGAAAAGAACAGAACTTCTTCCATCATCCCTGGTAAACTATGTTCAATCTTAAACAACTTTTTACCAATAAAAAATGTGTAGGTATTTTGGAAATGTTAGTATACTTTGGGACAAATGCAGTACAGTCACATTTGTCTAACTATACTACAGAATATGTAAAATCAAGGTCTCCTAAACCTTTGAAGTCTTATCTAAAAATGCAAAATATATTTTAAAATTACCTTAAGGATCATATTCAACTTGAGAAGTTTAGCTGTATTTTGCATTAGGATGAGGATGAGGTAATACAGTGCCATGAACAAGGTTGTTTATAATGAATGTTCTGTGTTCCAGTGGAAAGATCAAGGGTTGGCATTTCATCCCTCAGTGGGGAAGGCACAGACTACATCAATGCCTCTTATATCATGGTAAGTCAGACAATTCACTGGGGAGACTTCCTGACAGTTGTGTTACTGAATCAGACCCAGAGGGACAGCCTGCAGAAGTGATTGGGCATGGGCGGCACCACTGGTAGACATGAGTCAGGTCTGACTACTACAGACACAGCTCACAGCAGCAGTTTTTCTTGCAGTCTGTGCTGTGTGTTGTAGATACAGTAACCAAAACTCACCAGTTCAGGGATAATGAGCACATATAGAACTTACATTGGCCCTTCTAAGAGGCTCCATGTCATTTCCCAAGGCGGAGATCTTGAGCTGACAGTAGCTTTTGTGAAGCCCATCTCACTGACATCACCAGTCCAGAGTTGCAGCATGCTCTTCTCCCTGAAAACCAGACTCATTTGAAGACCTGGATTTCTAAAGATACAGTACTTACTCTCTGCATTTAGATCTGTGTGAGAGATGAGAGCTGTGTAATTTCATTACCGTCTCAGATCAACCACAGATCTGGCTTCAGATGAATGGGTTCTAATTCACATTCTAATCTCTCTGTCCTATTTATCCAGCAAAGAAAATATTGAGGAATATCCAAGTAAGAAACAGGGAAATGTGTGGTGGTGGTATCTAAATTCATTACACACTTCAACTGAACCATTGAGGGTCAGGGATGGAGATATGCAGGACCTGGAGTAAAAGGAGCTATAAAAAGTCATGGTTTTAGCAAGTAACAGCATGTAAGTCATAATTTAATCAATGGTGCCAGCTTCCAAGTTCCACCAGCAAAATCTGCAAGGGACCTCCCTGGTTCCTGTTTTGTAGAGGCAATCAAGGTAGCTGCTGACTGAAGGTCCTAGTGTGAGTGGATATGAAATTTGGCATTCTACCGTTGGGACTAGAAAGTGGGTAATATAAATTCTCCTGTAGGTTTCCACTATATCTAGTGTAGGGAATCTTTCCACATAGCATTTTGCTAAGTCTGTTCCTACAGGTAACAGGTAAACTTGCAGACAGCATTTTAACTTCTTAAATTTCAGTTTAATTTTCTGCAAAATGTGGATCAGAGTTCCTATTTCAAAGTACTGCTGTGAGGAGGTAATTTCTTAAGAGCAAGAAATTAATCCTTAATGGTGTACCTAGAATATAGGAAATGCCTACAGACGTTGGCCATGATCACATTATACAGATCTATCACCACAGTCTTATTTGTGCACACAATCTGCAGTTAAAAAGACTACTTTGGCTTGAGACTCATTAACTTAGTTTTTTTTGAATTTTGAAAGTCATAAACCAGAGTTCTTTTATCTCCTTTTTGGTTTTGCAGGGTTACTATCAGAGCAATGAATTCATCATCACCCAGCACCCCCTTCTCCATACTATTAAGGATTTCTGGAGGATGATATGGGACCATAATGCCCAGCTGGTGGTTATGATTCCCGATGGTCAAAACATGGTAAGTTCCCTGGGCCATTTTTAGTACTTTCCTTACAGGGGAAATATCGGGTCACGATAGCCCTAGAAGTTTAGCATACAAACAAGCCAAGAAACTTTGTTTTTCATCAGCAAACTAATGTCAATGAAATCATCCCTTCTCTACTATTGGGCTTAGTTTGGTTACACTGTTTCCCGGGTCTAGAAGTGATAGATTCAGATTTAAACAAAAGATTAAAAATAAATTAAATTTACAACTTTCATAGTGCTACTTAAGAAAATTGATTCCACAGTTAAAATCAGTCTGTGTCTTTCTATTTACATTTCTGTAAATAAAATGTTAAGATATTTGGAGATTTCCTTTGTTTAAAGAGGCCCCTTGAAGCTTCTTTTTAAAGAATCTAATTGAAATAAATTCATGATATAGAAAGAATTTTTTTGTATCAAAAAATCAGGAATACCTTCATCTTCTTTTTACATGTGTTTGAAGAATCTAAAAAGGAAGACAAAGTTAATGTTTCATTTATGCTTTACATATATACTTAATTTTTATTCTATTCTTATCTATAAATGTTATACTGACCTTTAAACATAAGGCCAGTAATCTCTGAGATTTTAGAATGACTTGAATTTATTCTACTCTGTTGTGAGTTATGGAAAAGGAAGCTCACCATTGTTATTGATGGGTTAAGAATACAAAATAAGGAAGCAACAGTTTGAGTTCTTAAATGTACTGTTGTATTCTAAGACACCTGAAAAATTTTAAAGAGCAAATTTTGAAACTCAAAGAAAATTTCAAATGGAAATTTAGTCACCAACCAGTTGACTTACTGCACAGATTTATTAGTCATTTTATTAAAATTTTGACTCTTGGTTTTTAATACTGCAGGCAGAAGATGAATTTGTTTACTGGCCAAATAAAGATGAACCTATAAATTGTGAGAGCTTTAAAGTCTCTCTTATGGCTGAGGAACACAAATGCCTATCTAATGAGGAAAAACTTATAATTCAAGACTTCATCTTAGAAGCTACACAGGTATGGGTATAAGTTATATAACGAACTTTTCATCTTAAGTATATGTTTAACATGCTGACTTAACCCATTAAGTCCCAAGTTTTCAATCTTTGAGTATTGCAACAACATAACATTTATTGCAAATTTACCATAAGTAGTATATATATTGCTCAATTTAAGTATTGATAGGTGTCTTTTATATGCAACAATGAGACATAATGGATCAAGGTTCTTCCCAAAAAAATAAAAAGGATTCTGTTTGTTAGCAAATTCAGACGTCTTTCTCAAATAGTCACCATTACCTTACTTTTCCTCTTTGTTTTCAAAATCTTGCAGAATTGTTAAACAGTTAGTCATCCCTGAACTATACTATTCTTTTTCACTTCTATTTAACATAGGAAATCAAATATTTATTTCTTCTTCTTCTTTCTTCTTCTTCTTCTTTCTTCTTCTTCTTCTTTCTTCTTTCTTCTTTATCTTATTCATTTCTCAGTTACTCCAAGTCAGTTGATGGCAGAACTTGAGTTGAAAGTAACCACAGTAGGAAGAAAAAAAACAAATTTTATTAAGTCTAATTCTTATGTTTTGTTAGCTGATATAAAATGAACTTAGTTGTGAACAACAGAATTAGGTTTATTTGGGACTTAGTAGAGTTACAATCCAGAGACCAAAAATTTAAGCTGCATTGAATCCCTGCTTGATGTTTTATGAGTTGATGGCTGTTTTTCATAGTTTAAACTGTGAAGGGATTGTCAGTTCATCTCCTGTCTGTCCAGAGTTGTGGTTTTTGCATCAAGAATTGAAAAAATGAGGGAGGAGGTTGGACTAAGTCTCAGGAAATGAGAGGGATGACATCTCAAACTCTCACAAAAGTTGCTGTTCTGCCAGGTACACAAGACAGCAGGTACCCAAGTAGGGGCATGCAGACAGCTCAGTTCAAAAATTCAGCTCAAAACATCAGCTGTGGATGTGACTCATTTCAAAAATTTAGTTGTGGAGGTACCTAAGAACTATTTAACAAGGGCCTCTCAACTCCATGTTAAATGCTCCCAAATCAGTGCTACTCCATTTTGCTGATTTCCCCCTTGACAGTTTCAAGGCAAGCCCTTACCTTTTATTTTTGTAAGTGAAAGCAGGAAAAAAAATATTATCTACTTAAACTTGGTGCTTTATACCAGTATACAGTGAATTGGTTTTAAGAGAAGAAGTACTTTGAAATTGTACCATCAATAAACTAAAGTTTGTTGTTTTTTTACTAAAACAATCTACATGAGACTTATATTATCTGCATGATAATATAATATACTGTTTTAATAAACTTTGTTATATCTATTATTGAATTCTTTGTCACTATTTATGCAGAGCTACAGTAAAATATTTAAAAAGATTAATAATTATCACTAAGGGGCAGGCATTTGGTACACTTAAGATACCACTTATGATGTCTGCCCCATATCAGAGTGCATGGGTTTGAGAACCAATTCTACTCCCAATTCCAGCTCCCTCCTAGCACACACTCTAGGAGGCAGTGCTAATGACTCAGAAGAGAAGCAGCTGGGACACCAACTGGCACCCATATGCAATGCTGGCACCACAGGCAGAGGCTTAGCTTACTATGCCACAGTGCCAGCACCGTGGAGCATTTTTAGTTTGGTTGTTTATTTTGTTTTGCTTAATTTTTTGTTATTACAAACAGTACTAGTATGAATATTTTTAGATACAGGAAAAAAAAATTTTTTTTTGGTTGTACCTGGAAATGCCCCTGCTGGGTCAATAGATCAAGTTGAATATCTTCATCTTGTCAACTTTACCAAGTAACACCAGTTGTTTTCCAAAGTGGATATCAGAAGCTGCTCAGTCATCAGAGGTGTGTGAATGAACTGGAATTTCTGCATCCTCACCACTGCTTGTGGTGAGAATGAAGTGACATCTCTTGGTGGGTTGAATTTGCATTTTCTTTATTGAAAATGAAGTTGAATATCGTGTATAAATTTGATGGCCATTGAGATTTCATGTTTCTTGACATGCCTGTTCATGATTTTTGCCCATTTTTCTATCTGCCCATTTTTCTATCCATTTACTGATGGACTTATCAGAGGTCAATTCATAGCATGAGTATTAATCCTTTGTCAGCCACATAGCTGAAAATGCCTTCTCCCAGTTTGTGATTTGAATTTTCTACAATCCTTAGGATCTTTTTGGCGAATAAATATTTTTAAGTTTAAGCCATCTGAATGTATTCATCTTTTTTCTTTATGGACTATACAAGGAAACCATTTTTAAATGTCTTTTATAAAAATTCCTTTTTTTATCCAGCAATCATAAACATACTCTCCTATGCTAGTTTATAAATGTTTTAGTTTGGCCTGGAATTGATTTTATGAAGAACATTTAATAAGACAAGGGTAAAATTTTCTTATTTTCTATGTGATAATCATTGTTCCAGCATTGTTTACTGAGCAGCAATATCAGATTAGTCATAAACCTAGTTTCTTTAGCTATGCCGGTCCTCATTATCTTACCAGTATTTTTCCAGCTGTGTTTTCAAGCTCATTCTCAGTTTAGTTTAGCCTCATATCGCCAGTATTTGAAGAGGTCTGTTCTGTCTATATGGGCTTGTTTGCAGGATCTTTATTTAATCCCTCCAAGTTTTTTGTCAATTCCTCTGCTAAAATTGAAGTGTGTTTTATAACTTATAATAAATATTAATATGTAATAAGCTAATTCCCCATCTTATTCTTCTTCAGTAATATCTTGACTGTTTCAACCCTTTGCATTTAAATTTGAAGTTAGAGAGACAGATCTCCCATCTAGTCATTCACCACCCCCCTCTAAGGCCTACAATAGCAAGTGCAGGGCCAAGCAAAAGCTGGGAACTGGGAACGCAATCCAGGTCTCCCATGTAGGTGACAGAGATTTAAATGTTTGAGCTATATCCTGCTGCCTCCCAGGGTGTGCATTAATAGGAGGCAAGAATCAAAAGCAATGGGCTGGCACTGTGGCACAGCAGGTTAACACCCTGGCCTGAAGTACTGGCATCCCATATGGCCACTGGTTCTAGTCCTGGCTGCTCCTTTTCTGATCCAGCTCTCTGCTATGGCCTGGGATAGCAGTGGAAGATGGCCCAAGTCCTTGGGCCCCTGCACCCACATGGGAGACCCAGAAGAATCTCCTACGGCCATCTGGGGAGTGAACCAGCGGATGGAAGACATGTGTGTGTGTGTGTGTGTGTGTGTGTAACTCTATCTTTAAAAAAAAAAAGAATTGTATTAATTCACAATGTATAGCACATACTATAACTAGTACTCCAACAGTATTTTTCGCTTTGTGTTGCTATGTGAGGGCAAACTGTTGAAATCTTTACTTAATATATAGTAAACTGATCTTCTGTATATAAAGAGAATTGAAAATGAATCTTGATGTGAAGCAAGGGGAGAGGGAGTGGGAAAGGGGAGGGTTGCGGGTGGGGGGGAAGTTATGGGGGGGGAAGCCATTGTAATCTATAAGCTGTATTTTGGAAATTTATATTCTTTAAATAAAAGCGTTATAAAAAAAAAAAAAAAAGAATTGGCCGGCGCCGTGGCTCAACAGGCTAATCCTCCGCCTTGCGGCGCCGGCACACCGGGTTCTAGTCCCGGTCGGGGCGCCGGATTCTGTCCTGGTTGCCCCTCTTCCAGGCCAGCCCTCTGCTGTGGCCCAGGAGTGCAGTGGAGGATGGCCCAAGTGCTTGGGCCCTGCACCCCATGGGAGACCAGGAAAAGCACCTAGCACCTGGCTCCTGCCATCGGATCAGCGCAGTGCTCTGGCCACAGCGCGCCATCCGCGGCAGCCATTGGAGGGTGAACCAACGGCAAAGGAAGACCTTTCTCTCTGTCTCTCTCTCTCATTGTCCACTCTGCCTGTCAAAAAAAATAAATAAATAAAAATAAAAAATAAAAAAAAAAAACGAATCAAAAGCAGAGCCAGGACTTGAACTCAGGCACCAGGTTTGGAATATGAACATCTCAAGCAGTGTGTTAACTGCTGTGCCAGATACTTGTTTTTAAATGTAGTACTTTACTGAGTACATTTTGGGGAAACTGGAGACCAGAGGTCTGATTCATCATGTAAGCAAGAATCAGAACTAGAACTGAGCTTGAACCTAGATCCCCCCAACTTGGCCAGTGTTTCCCCACTGTGTCTTCAGGCTCATTCTTCCCTTGGTTTATCCTGGTATGGCCAGTATTTGAGGAGGTCTGTGTTGTCATCAAAACAACTTTTAACACTAAAGATTTATTTGTGTAACTTGAAATTTGATAGTATAACCACACATCTTTGGCACATACTTTCATGATTTTGTTAGCATTGGCATAATTCACCCACAAAAAGTCTTATTCAGAATTAGAAAATAAATCACATTTTGTTGTCCTACTGAATACACTTATACACGGTAAATGCATTCACAGCTTCCTCCCATGATTAAGAATGTGCTACACCTACTGTCATTAACTAATTTTCCCCAAATGATAAATTGTCACTAACCAATGTTATTCTTTTTCAAAAATTAATATTTCTTTCTTCTTATAGGATGATTATGTACTTGAAGTGAGGCATTTTCAGTGTCCCAAATGGCCAAATCCAGATAGTCCCATTAGTAAAACTTTTGAACTTATTAGTATTATCAAGGAAGAAGCTGCCAACAGGGATGGACCCATGATTATTCATGATGAGTAAGTTCCACATGTTAAAATGTTTCACACCTGAGCATTCTCTAGGTGTATATATTGATTTGTTTTCCTCTGACCAACCTAATGCTATCAGTGATGGTGAATTACCTGCCTATCAACAAAGTTAACAAATAACTTTTTTTTACCACTTCACAGAAGCTCCTTTGAAGATAGAAGGTGGGTGTATGATTACAAAAATGTTTTTGCATTTTATGCCAAGAACATTTAGCATTATGAGTAAATGTTTGAGTACTGTAATTTTTACAGATGCTAACCAGAGAGATAGTATTAACATCTTCACTTCCTGGAACACGGACAACATTTGTGTTTTTGTTTGTCAGAAATTGGAAAACGTATCCAATAGATCTTTCCAGGCTTCTGTTATGAGCAAATAACAAATGCATATGTTAGAGTTATATGTTATAAACATATTGCATATGTTGTACTCTCAGTCAAATCACATTTTGTTAATTGCTAACTTCTCCCATAGTATAAAAGCAAGTGCATAAAAAAAATTAAACTGCTATAAATTATTTCATTACTAATATTATAAACACTTGTCAATGTTTTAAATTTGACCATAGTTCTATGCACAAAAAAAGTAAACAGAGATAATTAATCCAAATTTTCAGTGATTTTACTGCAAAGTTGTCAAGGCTCATGTGCTCTATAAATTCCATATGTGAGAGTGTGATTCATCTGAATGGAACCTTTTGTCTCTTCCTTTCACTACCAGGCATGGAGGCGTGACAGCAGGAACTTTCTGTGCTCTGACAACACTTATGCATCAACTAGAGAAAGAAAATTCCATGGATGTTTACCAGGTAGCCAAGATGATCAATTTGATGAGGCCAGGAGTCTTTGCTGACATTGTAAGTAATAAAGCAGTGAGCCAAGCTTTTCACTATTAGAGAGCTACTAGCAGCCTAACAGCAGTGGACAAGTGTCCAGAAAGATGTGTCCATGTGTCCAGAAAGATCACATTGACTGCCAAAATTACCATGCAGTTTTCAAGTTGAATTGAAAATCCACGATCATAGAACCTGAACAACAAACAATAATAAATATTTAAATTCCATCTTTCAGAAGCTGATAGGAGGAAAATGTTAAAATTCACATGTGCCTATTTATAAGACTTACTCTATTTTTTTAAAGCTTTTATTTAAAGAATATAAATTTCCAAAGTACAGCTTATGGATTACAATGGCTCCCCCCTCCCATAACTTCCCTCCCACCCACAACCTCCCCTTTCCCGCTCCCTCTGCCCTTGCATTCACATCAAGATTCATTTTCAATTCTCTTTATACACAGAAGATCAGTTTAGTATATATTACGTAAAGATTTCAACAGTTTGCCCTCACATAGCAACACAAAGTGAAAAATACTGTTGGAGTACTAGTTATAGTATTAATTCACAATGTACAGCACATTAAGGACAGAGATCCTACATGATATTTTTTTTAAAAAATTGATTAATTTTCTATGCAATTTACAATTTAAGACCAAGTTTTTTTTTTCATTTTCAATTATCTTTATATGCAGAAGATCGATTCAGTATATACTAAGTAAAGATTTCATCAGTTTGCACCCACACAGAAACACTAAGTGTAAAAATACTGTTTCAGTACTAGTTATAGCATTACTTCACATTGGACAACACATTAAGGACAGATCCCTCATGAGACGTAAGTACACAGTGACTCCTGATGTTGATTTAACAATTTGACACTCTTGTTTATGGCGTCAGTAATCTCCCTAGGCTCTAGTCATGAGTTGCCGAGGCGTGGAAGCCTTTAGGGTTCGCCGACTTCAATCTTATTCTGACAGGGTCATAGTCAAAGTGGAAGTTCTCTCCTCCCTTCAGAGAAAGGTACCTCCTTCTTTGATAGCCCCATTCTTTCCACTGGGATCTCACTCACAGAGACCTTTCATTTAGGTCTTCTTCTTTTTTTTTTTTTTCCAGAGTGTCTTGGCTTTCCATGCCTAAAATATTCTCATGGGCTCTTCAGCCAGATCCAAATGCCTTAAGGGCTGATTCTGAGGCCAGAGTGCTATTTAGGACATCTGCCATTCTATGAGTCTGCTGTGTATCTGGCTTCCCATGTTGGATCGTTCTCTCCCTTTTTTATTCTATCAGTTAGTATTAGCAGACACTAGTCTATAAGACTTACTCTAAATCTGGAAAATATGCTTCATAGAAGCTTCAACAAACTGCCCTATGTAGCAAAATAAATACTTATCTTCCATAGTTCAAGATCTTCCTAGCCTCAGACAATAGTAGTAAGTTTGCTTTCCCCACTCCCATGTTTCAGGAATGCATTTAGTGATGCTCTAGTTCACATGTCATCCTAATGGCTTTCTGCAAGAAGAGCAGCCATTGGCTCAGGTTCTCTGCCTGGCATCTGTAAAGGGAAAAGCACTTCACTTTTGGTGCCTCTACTCTGAGACTAGTAGAGCATACTTAAGGCAGAGCATATGATCAGACAGGCTCACAGTATGTGAAGGATCCTTTGTAAACAGCAGATCTTGTAGGAGAGATTGCATTCTGCATGGGTCCTTGAGCTGACAGTGTGGCCATGTCTGAGACCTATCCGTAAATGAATGTAACCAGTGGATTTCATAACTAGAGAAAGGAGGGTAAGATACTTACTCTTGAGTTGGTTACAGGTACTGAGGAATTTACTTACAACTTAACAGAACTTGATCACATCACCTTTTGAGTCCAAGCCAATGAAAAAGAAGAGTACTTGTCACCAGCAAATGAATATTGATCTGTTTTCTCGATCAATAGATGTTTGCTAATTGAAAAGTTACTTCAGTTAAAACAGAGCCATTAATATAGATTGTGTACCTCTGCTGAGTATACAAAGCCTCTAACACAATGGCCTTCCAGGGACTGTGCCAAAGTGTGTCTACAAATGTTGCTTAATATAATGGATGCATGTCTTTATTGAGCTTCTTGGTTATAACCTTCCTTCTCTGTTCACTAGGAGCAGTATCAGTTTCTCTACAAAGTGGTCCTCAGTCTCGTGAGCACAAGGCAGGAAGAAAACCCATCCACCTCTTTGGACAGTAATGGTGCAGCACTGGCTGATGGCAACATGGCTGAGAGCTTGGAGTCTTTAGTTTAATCCAGAAAGGGGAGAGAGGATCCCACATCTGAGAATTGTTTCCCTGTTTCTAAAATTAGACAGGAAAATAAGTCCAGTTCTGTTAACTGTTTACTGCCCATCACCTGACAGTAACTTTTGTCACATAGGATTCTGCCAAATTTACATCATTAACAATGTGTGCCTTTTTGAAAGACTTCTTGTAATTCACTTATTATGTTTGAACTAAAATGATTGAATTTTACAGTATTTCTAAGAATGGAATTGTGGTATTTTTTTCCATATTGATTTTAACAGAAATTTCAATTTATAGATATTAGAAATTCCCAACTACAGAAAATGTGTTTTTAGTGTCAACTTTTTAGCTGTATTTGTAGCAATCATCAGGTTTGCTAGAAATATAACTTTTAATATAGTAGACTGTAAATAAAACATTCTATTCCTATGATATTCAACATTTTACAACTGCAATATTCACCTAAAGTAGAAATAATCTGATACTTACTGTAAATACTGTGCTAATGTCTCCATGGACCAAATTTATATTTATAATTGTAGATTTTTATATTTTACTACTGAGTCAGTTTTCTAGTTCTGTGTAATTGTTTAGTTTAATGATGTAGGTCATGATCTGGTCTCACTCTACAGGTCTTCTGATACCGTATTATGTTAAGTGATTAACTCCAGCATGTTATTTTAACTTTTGTGGAAAATAGAATTACATTTGTTTTGACATGTTTTTATGAGAATAACACCTTACCCAACATTGTTTAAATGATTTTTATCCAAGAAATTGCAAAAATAAATATAAATATTGCCATCCATTTGTGTTTCTTTGTGGAGTATTGTGTGGAGGTATATGTGGCAGAGAATTGTGGTCCTGCATCCCTTTGGGCTAATGGAAATGAAACAAGGCCAGAGAGATAGAGAGAATTAGAGCTGTGGTTCCCAATGTGCACTGAGGTACTCTGGTTAGTCACAGAATTTTACATTTTTGAGGACAATACAGCAGCATGTGCTGACACAGCACAAAACTGCTGCTATTACATTATTTAACCAAACAGCTTAATTTCTTTTAGCTTAGTCTGAAAGTTTGTGTCCTCCAAAATTTCTCCAAAATATTGCAATCTTCACCCAAAATGGAATGGTATTAAGAAATAGGGCCTTTGGGAGGTTGCTAGGTCGCAGAGGTGGAGCCCCTGTGAGTGGCATTTGTGCCTTTATAGAATGGACCTGGGAGTGACCCCTCACTCCTTCCCTCATATGTGAGCCTACAGCTAGAAAACAGCTGTCTGTAAGGAGGCAGGCCCATCCATATATATCAACTTGATCTTGATCTTGGATTCCCAAGCTGCCAGAACTTTAAAAATATATTTCTGTTGTTTATAAGCCACTCCATTTATGACATTTCATTAGCAGCTCAAATATGATCAAAATGGAAAATTATTAAAGTGTTACTAAGAAATTAAGGCTGCTGCATACATAGAAATGTTGGGAACTTTTGTTTAGAATCAAACTGGGAGTTTAAAGTGGGAAGATTTGTTAGTCAACGATTCCAGTACAAGCAGTAGTCAGGCTGAATTAGGGGTTACAAGCCAGATAGACAGACAAGAACCAGGAGGTCATAAATTCCAGAGTGGAAAAAGGTAAGCGGTCCCATGTTAAAGCAAATCAGTATTCAAGAGCTGTGTGGAACTGAAGTGAGGAAAAATGGAATAACAAGCCGACTCTGACCCGCAAAACAGTCCTCTGCTTAGCCAGGAGGGTTTTATGGTTCAGCCTAATAAGAAGGGCATGGACCCCAGGAATGCCCAGCTCAGAGCTCACATCAGGAAGCCAGAACTAAGTTTTGTTTAAACCAGTGGTTATCAAATATAGTTTCCAAAGGAGTAGCATCAGCAAAACCTGGCAACTTGTTAGAAATCGCAAATTCTGGCTTCCCACCCAAGACCTATTGCCTCAGAGGCTTTGGGAGTGGGCCCAGTAACCTAATGCATGAGAATTTTGAAAACAACTGCTCTACAGCAACAGCTCTTCCTGCAGCCTCCAGTTTCCTTTCTTTTTTAATATTTATTTATTTATTTGAAAGAGTTACACACAGAGAGAAAGAGAGGCAGAGAGAGAGGTCTTCCATCTGTTGGTTCACTCCCCAGTTGGCTGCAACGGCCGGAGCTATGTGAAACTGAAGCCAGGAGTCAGGAGCTTCCTCCAGGTCTCCCACGCGGGTGCAGGGGTCCAAGGACTTGGGCCATCTTCTACTGCTTTCCCAGGCCACAGCAGAGAGCTGGAGCGGAAGTAGAGCAGCCGGCATTTGAACGGGCGCCCATATGGGATGATGGCATTGCAGGCTGAGGCTTTACTGCTACGCCACAGCACCGGCCCCTTCTCAAGCACTATTCAGAAATTTTCACTCAGTCCTCACAATGGCGCTAAAAGTCATTAGCTTTTCATAGTTTTTAGAGCTTTCCATTCAAGCGACAGTCATGAAGATATAGTAAATCGACCAAAAGAAAGAGAAAGTCCAACAAATAGTAGCATATCACAAATATATATATATAGATAGATAGATAGATAGATAGATATAGATATATATAGGAAGGCAGAATTAAAGAGAGAAAGAGAGGGAGAGACAGAGAAACAGAGAGACCTTTCATCCGCATTCACTCCCAAATGGCCACAACCAATGGAGTTGAGACCATCCAAAGCACACGAGCCCAGAGCTCCATCCGGGGTCTCCCATGTGTGTGCAGGAGCCCAAGCACTTGGGACATCTGTCACTGCTTTTCTAGGCACATTAGCAGGGGGCTGGATAAGTAGAAAGGCTGGGACATGAACTGGTGCCCATTTGATGCTAGCGCCACAGGTGGCAGCTTTACCCGCTATACCACAGCACCAGCCCTCTTGATTGCTTTTCTAAACTTATCTCCTGGTTCTCTTGTTCCACAGTTCTGTTCTATCACTTCCCACAATGTTTATTCATACCTTAACCTGGACTATTAATGCCCCTCATTTTATTTTTTAAAGATTTATTTATTTATTTGAAGGTCAGAGTTACAGAGAAGGAGAGGCAGAGAGAGAGAGAAGTTTTCCATTCACTGGTATTCCATTCGCTCCGCAATTGGCCACAATGGCAGGAGCTGTGCTGATCCAAAGCCAGGAGTCAAGAGCTTCCTCTGGGTCTTCCCACACAGAGACAGGAGCCCAAGAGCTTGGGCCATCTTCTACTGCTTTCCCAGGCCATAGCAGAGAGCTGGATCTGAAGTGGAGCAGCCAAGGACTCAAACCGGTGCCCATATGGGATGCCAGTACTACAGGCAGTGGCTTTACCTGCTACACCACAGCACCAGCTCCAATGCCCATCATTTTAATGATTTTGTCTATTTTCCTCTTAGTCTTTTTTTTTTTGACAGGCAGAGTTAGACAGTGAAAGAGAGAGAGAGACAGGTCTTCCTTTTCCATTGGTTCACCCCCACAAATGGCCGCTACGGCCGGCGTGCTACACCGATCCAAAGCTAGGAGCCAGGTGCTTCCTCCTGGTCTCCCATGCAGGTGCAGGGCCCAAGCACTTGGGCCATCCTCCACTGCCTTCCCAGGCCACGCAGAGAGCTGGACTGGAGGAGGAGCTACTGGGACAGAATCCAGCGCCCCAACTGGGACTAGAACCTGTGGTGCCGACGCCACAGGCAGAGGATTTAGCCAAGTGAGCTGTGGTGCCGGCCTCCTCTTAGTCTTTATCCAAACAGCCTTTGCACAGATACAGATATTTTCCTTCATTATTATTATTTCTTTATGATTATTTCCTTTGTGATTATTTATAATGGTGATATGTCCTATAGAATGTTGTCCAGAAGAAAGTAATCATATGTGATAATTAAGCATCTTACTCAAATTCTAACAGATGTAACCTGAAACAGATCCTCATCTCTTGACTCTTAACTCTGAGACAACGATCAATTATAAGAGAAGTGAAAATAAGTAAAACTGAAGGAATATTAAAACTAAGCAGGACCCCCCCCCTTTCTCTTCTGACCCTTGCCAGATTGACTTTTGACCTACTTTCTGGCTTCCTGACTCGGGGAGGGGTTGAGACCTGTCTTTACTAAATAGACATGGTGATGCCGGGGCAGGAAGAGATAATACCGGAATGTGGCCTTGTAAAATTAGGGGAATGCCCACCGAAACTAGGACCCAGACCAACCTGTTCACCTTGATAGGCATCTGGTTGATGAACTTAGGGTTTTATTTAACCTTAGGAAATGTATGGTAAAAGTGACCCTCACCTGTTGTAAATCTTGCCAATAGCTGATATTATCTGTACCCTGCATATGTACACTTTGTGCTCACGGGATTCCTCTGTTCCCTCGGTTCCCATGTGAAATATGTTCTACAGATTCTTCAAAGCTTTTGTGTGACTATAAAAAGCTGATGCGATTTGTACTCAGGGTCGCCCGCTCACATTTGTGACGCTGCGACCCCAGCATGCTGGTCAATTAAATACTCTACTTGCGTTTTGCATAAGAGACTGTCTCTTGGTGTATTCTTTACTCCGGCACAGCCGTAACAAAACCAGGTAAGAAAGTCAGTTAATTCTCATCCAAATTTTTCTATCCATTACAGGATTTTCTTTGTTGTTTTATTATCTCCACAGTTTTTATTAACACATTGTTTTATTACATAATTGTGGTTTCTTTGATAATACATTTTATTCTGCCTTTTATATTGTTAAAATTTTATTTTATTTTATCATTATAAACCATGCTTGCTTATCATTGACTCATTGGCTAGACGCAAGATATTCTAGTAGATCAGAGATCTCATCCTCAATAGTACAATATTGTTTTGTTAGAGTAGATGGCATTAAATATTAAAGCATGTAAATAAAACACATTATACCAGTTTTAAGAATCTAGATGTCCTTGATATTAAATTGTAGATATTAAATTTTTTGTTTTAAAGTAACGATGTTTAAAAGAAAAACAAGGGGGTGGCATTATGGCATAAGTTAAGCCACTGCCTGTGGCGCAGGCATCCCATATGGGAGCTGGTTCAGGTCCCAGCTGCTCCACTTCCACCCCTGAGAAAGTAGTGGAGGACGGCCGCTCCACTTCTGATCCAACTCCCTGCTAATGGCCTGGGAAAAGCAGCAGAAAATGGCCCAAATACTTGGGCTCCTGCACCCACGTGAGAGACAAGGAAAAAGTTCCTGGCTCCTGGTGTCAGCTTGACCCAGCCCTGGCTGTTGCAGCCATTTAGGGAGTGAACCAGCAGATGGAAGACATTTCTTTCTCTCTCTCTCTCTGTAATTCTACCTTTCAAGTAAATAAATTAAATCTTTAAAAATAATGGGAGTAAATTAAGCTGAGTGTGTGAAATTGAAATTTCTCATTATATACACATCAGCTATGTCATGTATTAGGGTGGCCACAAGAGACAACTCTAGAAAAACTTCCCAAATATAGAACCCTTCTTTCTGCAATTTCAGACATCTCATTCACTGCATCTCTCAGATTCCTATTACCTTGCTTCAGTTTTAGGGGAGTTGTCTTAGGGCTGATCCACTCACACATAGAGATGAACTGAAGCAAGTGATCTGTGTTGCTGACTTTATACTGGGGACCGGTGCTGTGGTGTAGTGGTAAAGCCTCAGCCTTCAGAGCCAGCATCCCGTATGGGCCCCAATTCAAGTCCCAGTTGCTCCACTTCTGATCATGTTTTCTGTTATGGCCTGGGAAAGCAGTAGAAGATGGCCCAAATCCTTGGGTCCCTGCATCTGCATGGGAGACCCAGAAGAAGCTCCTGACTCCTGGCTTTGGATTGGCACAACTCCAGCTGTTGCAGCCAATTGGGGAGTGAACCAGCGGATGGAAGATCTCTCTCTCTCTCTTGAAGCCTCTCCTCTCTGTGTAACTCTTTCAAATAAATAACTAAATATTAAAAAAAAAAAAGCAGCTTTATACTGAAAACTATCAGCACAACATTTCCTAATGAAAAATACTAGAACAGCCAAGGCTTTATAGCACTTTCACTTCAGGTAGGTGTTGAAGATACTTAGTAAGTTAAAATAAATTTTGCATTTCTTTGGCCTTTCAGAGAATTGTTAAATGAAAAACATTCCCCATTTTATCTATGCAGTCTTCCAGTAAAAAGTCCAACAAAATACATAAAATAGATCCAGAGGGAAAAGGAAACAATCAGGAAATAATTGAGGCCATTGAGAAAATATTGAGCAAGCCAATGAGTAAGATTGATAACTGGGGTCATTACTGTGTATTTATAGAATCCACCCACACCCTCCTCTCCTTACTGGCAGCTTTCCTGTGGCAGATTTTACTTCCCAAGAGTAGATCAACAATATTTTTCACCCTGCATGTGAATCTTTGAAACTGTCAATAAGCAGAGCCTCAGCGCCTCCCCATGGATGTGAACAGACTTGTGACCAGAATGAAAGTGATGCTTTTATGACTTCGAAGGTCAAGTCATAAAAGATGATTTAGCTTCTGCTTGATTCTCGTGGGATGTTTGCTCTTAGAACAGTGCCACAAGCTGTGACAAAGCCCACATAGCTATGGAAAGACCCATGTGAAAAAAAGGCAAGATCCTGTCCCCCTGACCAGGGAGAGCTTCCCGCTGACAGCAAAACCAACATGCCAATTATGCAAGTGAGCCATCTTCAAACAGATTCTCCAGCTTCCCATCAGCACCCTCCAAGTTTGCACTGAGCCATTACTAAATTGTAGATGAATAAGCAAAATAAGTGCCTGGTTGTTTGTTTTATGTTTTAAAAGATTTGTTTATTTGAAAGTCAGAGCTACAGAGAGAGAGGAAGAGACAGAGAGAGATGGATATCTTCCAGTAGAGGGTTGAGCAATACTCTAGCCCCTGGGGTGTAGGATGGAAAAGTCAGTATAGGATTTTTGCCTTGGAGCTCAATACCGGGCCTGTCCCAGTGAGTTCTTACCTGTATCAGGTAAGTTCCAAATGCCTTTTCCCCCAGGCCAGTATTCATGCATGGAGCCTCCAGCAGTTCATTCTGAACAGCAGACCAGCTGTGGATTGGAGGCAGATCTGGGATAGGAAAGTCAATGGTGCTGAAACAGCGAAAACATGGGTGCCACCTAGTGCTGAAATACCAGAAGTGTCCACAAATAGGAAAAAAGACTGCTTAGAATTTCTGGGGGGCAGATACAAAGACAAATTATAAAGACATGGGCAGGACAAGCACTGTGTCCTAGAAGGCTAAGGCTCCACCTGCAGTGCCAGTATCCCATATGGATGCAAGCTGGCTAATGTGCCTGGGAAAGCATCAAAAGACAGCCCAATGGACCGATGTGGGAGATCCTGATGAAGCTCCTGGTTCTGTCTTCAGTCTGGCCCAGCTCTGGCCATCGTGGCCGTGGCCATTTGAGAAGTGAACCAGCAGATGGAAGCTTGCTCTGTGTGTGTGTGTGTGTGTGTGTGTGTGTGTCTCCTTCTCTCTCTCTGCCTTTGAAATAAACTAATCTTTAAAAATAAAAAAAGAAAAAATTCCTAATCATCCCTTTGCATGACATAGTATATCAACAAGCATCATGAACTCTCAGAGAACCATGACTTCACCTAACCAACAAAATTAGGTGTCCGAAACAGAACAGGGACTAAGATTGTCAGGCGTTTATTTCTTCCTACGGTGCATGTGGACAGCAGGAGGAGGAGAGTCCCCTGGCTCTGAGGCACAGAGAGCAAATAGTGATTCCAAAGATCAGCCCCATGAACATGTCAGTGTTGACTGAAAAGAATATGAATTGGAAAAGCAATTCAATGATTTTGGTGGATGCAAGAAAACTGGAAGAAATCTTTCCTGTTTTTTGCTCTGTATGCTGCCTTTATATTTGGTGGGAGGCACCTAATGAACAAACCAGTGAGGAAGCCATTAGTGCCCTGGTCCCTGACCCCTGCAATCTTCAGTGCTTTTGGAACTGGTGCTTACACAGTGTATATTCTGATGACCAAAGGCCTGAAGCAGTCAGTTGGTGACGAGAGTTTTTGCAATGGACCTGTCAACAAATTCTGGGCTTATGCTTTGCAAAGCAAAGAACTGGAACTAGGAGATACACTATCCATTATTCTTAGGAAGCAGAAGCTGATCTTCCTGTACTGGTACCACCACATCACTGTGCTCCTACAAAGACATGGTTGCCTGGGGTGGTAGATTCATGATTATTAACTATGGCATGCCCAGCATGATATACTCTTACTATGCCTTGCAGGCTGCAGGTTTCTGAATCTTCTGGAAGTTTGCCATGTTCATCACCTTGTCCCAGATCGCTCAGATGCTGATGGGCTGTGTCATTAACTACCTGCTCTTTTATTGGATGCAGCAAGACCAGCGTCATTCTCATCTTCAGATCATCTTCTGGCCCTCACTCAGGTACCTCAGCTAGTTTGTGCTTTTCTGCCATTTTTTCTTTGAGGCCTACCTCAGCAAAATGGGAAAAGCAATGAAGGCGGAATACTGTTGGAACTGAAAAGGAAGCCATAGCTCAGAGTCATCAAGAAAAGTAGCAGACAAAAGAAAATAGCACAAGGAGCCGGTGCCGTGGCTCACTAGGCTAATCCTCCACCTGCAGCACCAGCACTCCGGGTTCTAGTCCTGGTTGGGGCACCGGTTCTGTCCCAGTTGCTCCTCTTCCAGTCCAGCTCTCTGCTGTGACCCGGGAAGGCAGTGGAGGATGGCCCAAGTGCTTGGGCCCTGCACCCGCATGGGAGACCAGGAGGAAACATCTGGCTCCTGGCTTCGGGTAGGTGTAGCTCCGGCTGTAGCAGCCATTTGGGGGTGAAACAAGGGAAAAAAGACCTTTCACTCTGTGTCTCTCTCTCTCTCGCTGTCTAACTCTGCCTGTCAAAAAAAAAAAAAAAGAAAGAAAAAAAAAAAGAAAAGATAGAAAGGAAGAAAAAATAGCACAAAGAATCACACATGGTGCAGCTAGCACAAAACAAAAACACAGGAGCAAACGCTAAACCCAAGGCAGCTGTAGGATAATTGGGTTGACTTAACCCAGGAAATTTATCATTAATTCAGGTGAGACTCACTGAGTGCACCTCCATCTCAAAGCACTGCTGCTGGCAACCCTATTCCTCAATCTGTCAACTCTAGAACAAATGAGAAAGAACTAAAGTAAGCTAGAGGCAGAGAGGGATGAGCAGAAGGCAAACAAAGGCTATTAACACTACATGAAAAAGTGTACTTACCAGATGTTCTATTTCTCTAAGGATGAAAAGAAATTGACTTTAAGAAACTGGGAGCACATAGATGCACAACCCATTCTCATCTATTTCAGCATGAAACTGGAGCCAATAGGACAGAGATCAATGGAGAGACACAGGGTGTAGATCCAGAATGAGGCGACTTTTGCAGAAAGTAAAGCCTTGTTAAAAAAAAAAAAAAAAAGGCTGCCATAGCCTCCACAAGAAAAATGTGTTGATCAATTTTTATTTCAATGAGAAAAAAGGACCAGTATTTTTCCTTTTGCTGCATCACCTCATGCTAGTGAGTTTGCTAGGACCAAAGGGGGCACAGTCCTTTCCAAGGTTCTTTCTGGGAGGTTGGCAACAAGGCAGCCTGGGTCCTCCAGGGGCAGTTCCATCCCAGAGCATGTGTGACAAATGATTTGTGGCTTCTACTCTGGAATTAGATAGGATGCACTATCCTTTGTTAAGTTGCCCCATACAGAAGAGTGAAATATAGAATCAAAACCATGAAAAACCCCCATTAGCTGGGAAAGCAGACAAGACAATGGGAAGTGAGCTGTAAATCAACTCCATAGACCACACGTATGCACCTCCCTCTTTAACTCAACACATGCTGATTACTTGCCAACAAAACCCTGTGGCACAGTCCATAAGTTCTATATTTTGTGAATTTCATAAAGAAACCTGCAAGACTGCTGATATAGGGTGAACACTGTGTTTCTGAATCGTCTGCATTTGCTCCCCAAGCAATGTAGAGATGTTTAAAGTGCCCTCTGCTGGCTGGGTGGAGATACTTCGACAAACGTGCTTCATGGCAAGTTTGGCAAGAACCACTGACAATAAAGGCCCCCTATTGACGTATCCCTTAAATTTCAGACGCTGTAAAACGCACTTCAGATTTTTGGTCAAATCAAAAGATGTTCTTCCTGCTTCAAGTCAGTTTCAGAAAGATTTTAAAAGCGACTTTCACTCTGGAACTCAGGAAATCAATTTATTAAGATGTATTTCTTGGCCGGCGCAGCAGCTCAACAGGCTAATCCTCCACGTGTGGTCCCAGCACACCAGGTTCTAGTCCCGGTCGGGGCACCAGATTCTGTCCCAGTTGCCCCTCTTCCAGGCCAGCTCTCTACTGTGGCCCGGGAGTGCAGTGGAGGATGAGGATGGCCCAAGTGCTTGGGCCCTACACCCCGTGGGAGACCAGGAGAAGCACCTGGCTCCTGGCTTTGGATCAGTGCGGTGCACCCGCCGTGGCAGCCATTGGGGAGTGAACCAACGGCAAAAGGAAGACCTTTCTCTCTGTCTCTCTCTCTCTCACTGTCCACTCTGCCTGTCCAAAAAACAACAACAACAACAAAAAGAGATATATTTCTTAAACACAAAAAGCTAGATAATGTTATCTGTAATATTTCAGTCCTTTACAAGCCAAATAAATGTCGATGTTCCTAGTATTTCAAAGACGCAATTTTTTCAAGTTATTAAATGTGATATAATAGTATTTTAATTAAGTTGCTTGATGATTGATTTGGCAAAACAGATGAAAAGACTAGAAGCCAC
Organism: Sylvilagus floridanus; assembly: GCA_949820135.1. Classification (NCBI taxonomy): domain Eukaryota; kingdom Metazoa; phylum Chordata; class Mammalia; order Lagomorpha; family Leporidae; genus Sylvilagus; species Sylvilagus floridanus. Next base: position 25,446,280 of record OX463236.1, on the reverse strand, counting down.
TGCACTGCATAGATTATGCATTGCATGTATATATGCATATAGTTATTGGGTACACTGAACTTCAAAGCTCAAATGAATAGAAACACATTTTGTGTCTAGCAGAAAAAGAAATGGTTGCAAATCTTTCTTGCTTATTTCAGAGTGTAGAGTAAAAGGAATTTTTCAAATTATTTTTCATATTATTTTAGTTTTAATTGTGCTGTCATTCATGAAACAGAGCTGCTCTGCTTTCTGTTTAGAGATGGCAAAGATTTTATCAGCCTCTTGTTTGTGTGTGGAACTTAAAAAGAATAAAGTTTTATTCCATCCATGTGGAAAAAGAATGAAAGAAAGAAACAGAGCAGGTGACAACTGATATACGGAAATTCTAGGATGCAGAATTTAAAATAGTTGTCTTAAGGTGGGGAAATACCAAGAAATTATTATAATGGAGAAACTTAACAGATGCAGAGTTGAAAAAATACATTAGGTCAAATTAAAAGCACAGTAAAAGGTATCAATAGCAGAATAGATCAAACAGAAAAATGAAACAGTGAGCTCAAGACCAAGCTTTTGGAAAATATCCAGAGTTGAAAAGGGAATGAAGGGGAATTAAGAAAGCTTACAGGAACTTTGGGACAACAGTAAAAGAGCAAATGCCCAAGTTATTGGGGTTCCAGAGGGACTTGAGAAGACCAAAAAATAAAAAGCATATTCAAAGAGATACACAGAATTTCCCATATGCAACTCAGATACAGAAAGGTCAGAGGTCACCAATCAGATAAAAATTACCCAATTCTACTCCAAGACTGTTACAATCAAGCTTACCAAGGCTGACGACAAAGAGAGGAATCTCAAAGCTTCTAGAAGAAAGAAACAAGTAACATGTAAGACTGTACCAATTCTCCTGACTGCAGACTTCTCAGCAGAAACCTTACGGGCCAGCAGAGAGTAGGGTGAGATTTTCATACTATTAAAGGGGGAAAAAACTGTCAACCAAGAATACTGTAACCAGCAAAGATGTACTTTAGATGTGGAGAGACAAAAACAGCCCTAGACAAACAAAATCTGAGAGAATTTATTACCACCTGACCAGTTCTAAAAGATGTGCTAAAGAGTTCTTTCAACTGAGATACTAACAAGTAAAAAGAAAAATATCAGAAGATAGAAAATTCACTGAATAAATAGCCTAGAAGTAAATCCTTGCGTCTACCGCTAACTGATCTTTGTTAAAGGGGCTAAGAATAGGTTTTAGGAAAAGAAAAATCTTTTCAACCAATGGTGTTGGGAAAATTGGATATGCACATGCGGAACAATGAAACTATACCCCTATCTCTCACCATACACAAAAATAGGCTGAAAATGATTACAGACCTTAATGTTGGGTCTGAAACTAAGAAATGACAAGACAATGTAGGGGGAATGCTTCATGACATTGGAATAGACAATGAATTTTGGATGTGACCCCCAAAGCACAGGAGACAGAAGGAAAACAGACATATGTGATTTCATCAAACTAAAAAACTCCTGCAGAGTAAAGGAAACAATCCACAGAGTTTTCTAAAAAAAGGAAACAACTGACAGAATGGAAGAAAATATTTGCAGGCTATACATCTGATAAGGGGTTGATAACTAAATATATAAGGAACTCAATAACACAAATAACCCAGTTATAAAATGAGCAACATATCTGAACAGACATTATTCATAAGAAATAAAAATGGCCAACAGAGACATGAATGCTCAGCGTTAAACTACTTTTCAGGGAAATGCAAATCAAAACCACGTAAGTTGGGTATTTTGCAGGGAGGTGAGCAGTTAATAGATCGAAAAGATTTACCGGGGAGGGGCACTTATGCAGTTCTCTAAAGGCTTGAATAAGGAGTCTGAACTTTGTGCTGGGAGAAATGGAGAGCCCTCTAAAGAGTTTAAGCAGGGGTGGAACATAAGCATATTTGTAGTTTTAAAAGATTGATGTGTTTGTGATAAGGAGAATGGATAACAGAGGGATAATGATAGAGGCAGACAAGTCAGGCAAGAAAGCGGTAGCAATGATCCATGTAAAATATGATAGTATTCTGAGTGGGGTTAGTTGCACATGGGTACAGAGATACAGGTGGCATCAAAGAATTTAATGAAAAGAGGAAAAAAACCTCAATTTATTGAATAGGGGAATGCAATAAAGTAGAGCATCAAAGATTATAACCATAGCAATCAAATAGACAATTGTTTCCACTTCTTGAAATGAGTAATCACATAGAGGATCTGTTTTAAGAATAAATTACTGGAATTGTCCTATTGATAAAAACTATATTATAAGCTCTTAAATCTACACTGAGTTTAAGAATTGTTGGAAATATCCAAACAGATGTCAGTAGGTGGTTGCATATACACTCTGAAGCTCAGGTGAGAAAGATTGGGATTCAGCTGGTATTCCAATGGTATTCAGATGGTACTCAAAGGCACAGGACAGCATACATGCATGCACCCAGAGAGACTGTACACAGAGAAAGAAAATAAAAGCCAAGAAAAAAACGTGAAGACCATCAACATTCGAGCAATGATCAGATGAATGAGTGGCTCAAAGGACCATCATCGTCATTAAGCATGTTACTTTTAAACCATTTGTACAATTTCAGCCAATGTTAAAACTTAAATGTCATAATCCAGAAACTAAGTAGAACCACTGTGCCAAATATGTTTGGTTAAGATTGCTAAAATATTTTAACAATTCATGCCTTTCTGAGTTGCTGCTCTGTCATCTATCTTCTTGATTCCCTCCATATTTTTATCCCAATTCTGGTTTATTCTGTGTACCAACTCCCACTTGACTTCTATTTCCTTTTAAGTATTTCTCTCGAGATGATGAGAACAAGCTATCTTTTATCAATAGTTTGTTAATACAGCAAGCACAGCTTTTCTATATTGGGGTTATCAGGTTTCTGTGGAGGAATGTTTTACTCTGTGCCAGCCTCACTATGAACCACACTCAGAAGAAATGAACTCAAATTATTGGAGCCAAGTGCCTGGTTAGCTGTGCCTGGCAACATTCCAGAGTCATCTTCCATCAAAGATGAGAGAAATATCAATGCAATTCATGAGGCTCTGAGGCTGGGAGTGGGATTTCCAGGGTTTATGAATTGCTATACACATTATCAATCCACATAAGGCTAGAAGGCACTAGAAATCTTCTATTTCACTACAACAACAACTTAAACTAGAGAAATGTAAACTCTTAACCTAACAAGTTAGGATTATTAACACTGTGTTTTGTAATTCTTGCTAATTAATATAAATTAAGAGCCAGTATTATGACTAAAACAAAATTGGCAAAAGGAAGTTATTAGATAAGATGTGAGTGATTAGTAAGTATTGCTCCAAAAAACAGCCATATTTTCTCATTGGATCCATTCCAATAAAAGTCAGGTCCAGTAAATGAAGTTCCACTGCAAACAATTCATAAATATAAACCATTCTGAAGAAAGTTAATACTATATAAAACATGATAAGATTAGCTACTTTGCATGAATGTACAAATTGTGCATTAATAGCAGGGGGACTTAATTATAACATTGACATTGAATATTTGTATATTTATTATGACAAGTTCCATCAGAAAGTAGTAGCATGTTTTGTTCTAATATTCATTTGGAAACAAGTGTTTTTTAGATGTATTTACTGTCATTTTATTTGAAAGACAGAGAGAGACAGAAAGGGATCTCTCATTCATTGGTTCACTCTTCAGATTCTCACAACAGCTGGGGCTGAATCCAGCCAAAGTCAGGATCCAGAAGCCTGGAGCTTAGTCTTGGTCTCCTAAGTAGATGGCAGGAACTCAGGTACTTGCTTTTAAAGATTTATATATTTATTTATTTAAAAAGCAGTGTGACAGAGAGACAAAAATCTTCCATCCACTGCTTTACTCCTTACACGGTGGCAACAGCCAGGGCTGGGCCAAGCCAAAGCCAGGAGAAAGTAACTTCAACCCGGTCTCCCACATGGCTGGCAGGGTCTCAAGGGTTTGAGCTGTCATCCATTGCTTCCCAGCTCTGTTAGCAGGGAGCTGAATTGGAAGTGGAGTAGCCAAGACTCCAGCTCGCAGTCCAATACTGGATGTGGGCATTCTAAGCAGCAGTTTTACCTTCCGTGCCACAATGTCCACCCCAGGGATCCAAGTACTTGAGCCATCATCTGCTGTCTCCCAGGGTTTACAATAGCAAGAAGTTGAATAGAAAGGAATTGGAGGAGCCAGGGCATGAACCAGTCTGGCTAAAAAAATTCTAGCATAGATGCATAGACATAGATGCATAGACATAGAGCATAGATGCTCTATGTCTCCAAATTTCTGCTAGGAGATCAGTAATAGATTTTCTCCTTATTTTCTATTCCTTATACAAACCTTGTTTCTTCCAAGTTGCTTTTACTTTTCTTACCTTATCTTTCTTTAAATAGTTTCTTGCACTGGGCTCTGTGTTCTATATTAAATGTTTTTCTCAGATGTCTAGGCTGTCTGATCATTTTCAAAATTGTGGTAGTAAAACACTGAATGAAAGCTATGTCTGTAGGTGGTATTTGTAGACTGAGATCCTTGTGGGGAGGAAATCAGGCTGGGTTTCTTTGAATGGGAAGCCTTTGTTCACCACAGCTTTAGTTCTTTTCTCTTGAGCTGGTAAGGGGCCCAGGGGCAAACACTTACAACATGCCTGGGAAGTAGAAGATTGGTGTAGAATTCATCATACTGCATCTACTGTGATCTAGTCTTTTGTGAGTCTAGAATAAGGGAAACTGAACGATCCTCATACAAATATTGGTATTATTCAGAAGGGGCCAAAAGAGGTAGAAAGATCTAGAAAATGTGAACATTATTTTTAGTAGAGTAGTTGGCCCAGGCATCCACAAATTATAGTTTAAGGGCCAAATCTCTGTTGCAAGTAAGCTGTTATTGGAAAACTGCTTTGGGTAGGTAGGTAGGTAGGTAGACAGACAGATATCTCCACACTACAAATGTAGAAATGAGCAATTATAACATGTTTGCTCTGCCAGCCTAAAATATTTACTGTCTGGCCCTTTATAGAAAAAAAAATGGCTGACACTTGGCAGAGCCCTGTGCTTATAACTTTAACACATGTGATTTTCCCAATACCCTACTAACACCACCTAGAACCACCTTTAAAAAAAATATTTATGCATTTATTTGAAAGAGTTAGAGAGGTTTCCCATCTGCTGGCTCACTCCCCAAATGGCCGTAACAACTAGAGCTGTGCCAATCCAAAGCTAGGTGCCAGGAGCTTCTTCTAGGTCTCCCACAGGGGTACAGGGGCCCACGGACTTGGTCCACCTTTTACTGTTTTCCCAGGCCATAGCAGAGAGCTGGATTGGAAGAGGAGCAACCAGTTCTTGAACCAGCACCCATATGGGATACCAGCAATGCAGGCTGTGGCTTTACCCACCACGACACAGTGCTGGCCCCTAACACCACCTTTAATACTGGAATTTCTATAGGTAGATTTGATTCTGAGAGCTAAGGCAGTGTTTGATTACACATAGCTTTCTTCAAGCTCACTGATATTTCCTTTTCTATAGCCACCAACATCGATCAGCTCTTCAATTACATCCCCTTTATCATGTATTTTTATCAAAAAGCTCAAACTAATTATATTGACAGGTGACAAGTGCCCCTATTCCACTTAAGGTGCTGCTTTCCCAGTTCCCAATCTTTGAAATATTCTAGATTGGGGGTGAAATCAATGTGACAGAAAATATTTCCTGATTGGCTGATGTTGTGATGGAAACAATTCCATTACTATATATATATATATATATATATATATTTTTTTTTTTTTTTTTAAAAAACAGGGGAGAGAGAGCGTGGTCTTCCATCTGTTGATTCAGTCCCTAAATGGCCGCAACAGCCGGGGCTGGGCCAGGTCAAAGCCAGGAGCCAGGAGCTTCTTGCTAGTCTCCCTTGTGCGTACAGGGGCCCAACTACTTGCACCATCATCTGTTGCTTTCCCAAGCACATTAGCAGGGTGCTGAATCAAAAGTGGAGCAACCAAGACTTGAGCCAGTACCCATATGGGATTCTAGCACTGAGGATGGCGGCTTATTCTGCTGCACCACATAGCTGGCCCCAAAATATATTTACTTCTTAGTGGATTACTGATGTACATATATTATTTATAATAGAATGGGCCAACCCTTCATCATTTTGACCCATTCCAAATAAAACATCAAATGCTTTGTCAATTGTTATATACACCAAGTTCAGCACCTGTTTACTTCAAAGGTAGAATTAGTTTCAAATATGAGCAAAATGCATGAAGGTAAAAGAAACGATTTATCTCTCTAAAGACAAGTTATTTCCCAAAGGAGCAAATTTTATTTGTTATTTTGTCTTTTTATAACAATGTAAGTGCAATTCACATACCATAAAATTCACACAAATTATACAATTCAGTGGTTTTTAGTATATCCACAGTGGTGCCACCATTACCACAGTCAACTCTACAATGTTTTTATTATTCCAAAAAGAAACTCCATACTCATTAGCAGTCACTCCATCTTCCTCTTCCAGCCCTCCACTCCTGGGCAATCATTAATCTACTTTTCACATAAATAAATTTTCTTGTTCTGGACACTTCATATAGGTGAAATCATAAAATGATGTGGCATTTTGAGTCTAACTTCCTTCACCTGGCATATTTTCAATATCTATCCATGTTGTAGACAATATCTATGCATTGTTTCTTTTCTGTGGCTGGCTACTATCTCAATGTATGCATATATCACATTTTATATATTCCTTTATTCATTGGTGAACATTGAACATTTGTGTTGTTTCTATTTTTAGCTATTATGAATACATCTGCTAGGAACATCTCTGCATGAGTTTTTGAGTAGATACATGTTTTCATTTTTTTCCTGAGTACCCACCAGTAGGATATGAGGGTTCCAATTTCTCATTCTCACTTATTTGTATTAGGTCCATCCTAGTGGGTAAAGTGGTATCTCATCCACTTGATTTACATGCCCCTTCTGGCTAATGATGTTGGGAATCTTGGCATGAGCTCATTGGCCTCCTAGACAGCTTCTTTGGAGAATTGTCAATGCAGATCCCTTGTCCATTTTAAAAATTAGGTTATTTATCTTTTTATTGTTGAATTACAACAGTTCTTTTTATATTCTGTATAGAAGTTCCTCCATTACCTGATATAAGATCAATAACATTTTTCTCTCATTCTGTGGGTCTTTTTCCTTTCTTGATGGTGTTTTAGGAAGCACAAAATGTTTCAGGTTTGATGACTGCAATGAATTATTTTTTTCTTTTGTTACATGTGTTTTGGGTGATATTTATTTAAGAAAGCAGTACTTAATACAAGGTCATAAAGACACCTGCGTTTTCTTCTAAGCATTTTACAGTTTTAGCTCTTACATTTAGTGTATAAATACAATTTGAATTAAATTTTATATGTGGTATGAGGTAAGGATTTGATTTCAGTATTTTGTATGTATATATATAGACTTCCAAGCACCATTTGATAGAAAAGATATCCTCCCCCAGAATTGTTTTAGCACCTTTTAGGCATAAATGTATTATTTCTAGACTCGCAATTCTACTACTATCCTATTCTTGATGATGCTGAAAATTGAATCACTCATTTTTTGTTCATTTATTGACACTGTATAAAAAAAATACAATCAGTTTCTAAACACTAATCTGTCCTGACACTTTGCTGAATTAATTTATTAATTCTTTCTTTAAGAGTGTATCTTTGGATTTTATATGGATTTCCTTTGGGTTTCTACGAATAAGATCACATAATCTGTGGTAGAGTTTTACTTCTACCTCTCCACTCTGGATCCGTTTATTTCATTTTCTTGCCTAATTGTCGAGTATAAGCTGCATAGAAAGGCTCAGAGCAGCCACTGTTGCCTTCTTCCCGATCTTAGGGAGAAATCATTTGGTCTTTCATCATCAAGTATGAGGCAAGCTCTGGGTTTTTCACAGATGCCTTTTTCAGGGTGAGGAAGTTCCCTTTTATTTTCAGTTTATTGAGGCCTCTTATTACAAAAAGGGGTTTGATTCTGGTAACTACTTTTACTATGCCTTATGAGGTGATCACTGAGTTGGGTTTAATGTTATTTAGTCCCTTTTCCAAACACTCAAGAGAAAACTATAAGAAAAATACTTACTAAATAAATTGTAACTTTACTAAAAAGGCATTAAATAGCACTTTGTAAAGGTTTGTTAATAAGTAACCTAAAGGACTCTAAAAAGAATCAATTTGAAAAATGCAAAAGTATAGCTAAGGGATGACATTTTTGTAACCAAAAAATTAAAACTGCACCTCTGATTTTAGAAAATATGTTCTTGTAAGAAAAAAAATGGCACAATAAATTAACAAATAGCATGATCACTACCACTTTCACATGCTTAGGAAAAAATACATAGTAGAATTATTAAATTCTGGTAGTTACTGGCACCTCCTATTCCAAACATTTTCATATTAAAATAAAGCTTTATGTTTAAAAAAATAATTATACTGACTTAATCAAAATACACTGTGCTTTATACTTTATAAAATAGCACATTGGCAAGCATCTTTGTCACGCAAGTGATTAGAGCTGTGTTGCCTGGGAAGATGAAAACAAAATATAATTCCCAATCATGGTTTGATTGTGCTCCGTGTAGTATATATAATGCCCTCTGCTTTAATCCGCTCCAGTATTGGTCCATAGATCTCCTTTGAAAAGGGTCCCATCAGGCCTCTGGCTTGGATTTCACCTACAGGAACATACATGTGTGATTACCATTTCAAAGGTTGTACAAAAGCTTCATTTCCCCAGCAAGAGTCACTACCTGGAAGGTGTCACCCCACAGTAAACTCAGTCAGTAGGCTGTTGGAGGAATGGGCATTTTTTAGTTGTTTAAATGTCCCCTGCTAAATGATTACTTGATCAACATTTTGTAAGGACAGGGGGTAGGTTTTAGACTGAAAACACAGCTGGATTAAGAAAGAGTGTCAGAATTTGTACACCTAACTGCATTCATTACTGTTAGGACAAAGAGAGAAGAAAGAGAAAAAAGGAGGCCTGACTGGTCTGTTAACTGGCTGGTGTTATTTTTGCTACAGGGATTACACCAACAGAGTGAATTGAAGCCACCCTGATTATGTGAGCACCGTCACCTACTAGGAAGGCTCTTTATTGAGTCCATACACTTTGCTTCAAGGCTGCAATGACCCCATGCCTGATCACTTCTTCACTGTGGTTCCTCAGTAACTAAATCCAGTTTAATTTTATATTAGCTGACATGTCATTGTAGATAAATTTTCTCATTATTTCATGGTTATATGCCATCATGATTTCTACCCCCTCCTCAGTCTTTCAAAAGGGTCAAATAAAGTATTCTATACTGAGGTGATGCTTATTGAATCTTTTTTTTTTTTTTTTTGGACAGGCAGAGTGGACAGTGAGAGAGAGAGAGACAGAGAGAAAGGTCTTCCTTTTGCCGTTGGTTCACCCTCCAATGGCCGCCGTGGACAGCGCACTGCGGCCGGTGCACCGTGCTCGTCCGATGGCAGGAGCCAGGAGCCAGGTGCTTTTCCTGGCCTCGCCATGGGGTGCAGGGCCCAAGCACCTGGCCATCCTCCACTGCATTCCCGGGCCACAGCAGAGGGCTGGCCTGGAAGAGGGGCAACTGGGACAGAATCCGGCGCCCCAACCGGGACTAGAACCTGGTGTGCCGGCGCCGCAAGGCGGAGGATTAGCCTGTTGAGCCACGGCGCCGGCCTGCTTATTGAATCTTAAGGGGAGAGTAGAGGCTCAAAACACGAACTGACTCACAGAAGTTTCCCACTATGTGGTTTAACTTATGCTTTTTCAACTTCACAACACTGCAAAAACAATATGCATTCAGGGGAAACTGTACCTCACATTTTTAAAGTTTGATATGTTCCTGGGCTAACAATATGCACACAATACTCTCTGTGATGTGAGGCATCAGCAGTTGATACCAGGAGGGTGAACAACCGAGATGATTCAGTGAACTGTGTTGCTGTGCTGGAATGATCTATAGGTTAGGTTTATGAAAATGCATTTTTATTTAACAATTTTTAACTTATGATGGGTGTATATAGGTATAATCCCATGGAAAGTTCTGAAATATTTATTCAGTGCTGAGATATGAAGATTAATAAAGTATTGTCTCTATTCTTAAGGATCTATCAGTGAATATCCCCTGCTATCTCAGAGCTGCCATTCCCCAAATCACAAAAACCAAGTAAAGAGAGTTTGCATTTCCTGGAGGACCATTTAAGGAGGTAGGAATTTGACACGCTCTATCACTTAAGTTTCACAAACACACAGACACAAATGTGAACTAGGGATGGTAATACTTCTATGGGCTAAATATAATTTTGTTCCTTAAATCATAGAGGACTTAAAACCCTAAATAGAGGAAACTGAATCCAGTTGTGGCATTTAGGATGTGGGCCTTGTTCAAGGTCCTGAGGTCACTGGGGATGTGCCCAGAAGGAAATTCTCAGGAGAGGTTGCTCACAAAAGCCTGAGCTGGACCCAGCTGATCTGTTTCCTGGCTCACCACGTGATCATTCCTCTACACCAACTCATGCTCTGGCATTGCCGGGTGCTGCCCTCACAGAGGCCAAACATGTGGGGTCAACCAGGCTTGGACTTAAACCTCCAGTGAGCTAAATAAACCTCTTTTCTTCCTAGGTAGCTTATCTCAGATATTTCATTATAATAATGAAAAGCTGACACATGTAAGTACCCACTTTCACGACGAGGAGACCCTGGCTCCAGGGTGCTGAAAAACGCGTCCCCTGCATCCTTGAGCCACCGTGATACTGAGCTGGGGTGGAAATCAGGTCTAACTCCAAAGCCCATGTTCCTTATTCACCACAAGATGACCCACGAGTGCTGGAACCTTCTACAACAGCTCACTTTTAGTGAAGCCTGTAAGTGTTGTGTTCCAGAGTAATTATTATATATCCATGCACTGAATGTCTTGGTGATGGTATAGAAATAGACTCAGCCCTCAAGTGCATAAAACTTACCATCAAGCAACATTTTAGCTGCCATGGCAGTGGGTAACCCCACAGTTTTAGCCATGGCTGAGAAGCCATTGACATCTCCATAAACCACAAGATCAATAGTTTTACTTTCTAGGTGTCCAGAAGGATGTCTGATTCCAAAGCTGTCTCTCATCACAATCATATCTTTTTCTTCAGGGCCTTAAAATAAAGAAATTTTAAAATGTGACAACCATTACAACTCAAATATTGAATTTCATCTTCTGCTCTCAGCAGTTTCCTTTCTCATTGTACACAGTCATTAGACAACTATCCATAGGGCTTTTCAGCATAAAGACCAAGTGAAAAACTCAAGAAAAGTATAACACTGGTCTCACTCCTTTGTTCAGGTCAGCCTGACTACAGATACTAAGAGACTGCTGGAGATACCACACATTTCACTTCCAAAAATATTCCTTCAGTATTTTCTCTAATACATTAAAATTAAAGATAAAAACCACTGTTTCCCTTTCCCATATTACCCAACTTTATTTTTACCCATGACAATGAGAAGAGATTCTCATACTATTCCCTCTAGAAAAACAGACTAAGTGCCCTTTCCCTAGCATTGCACCTCCCCAATCCTAGTGCTTGGCTCCTGCCTGCAGTGTAATTCTCTGGTTGCACTGACTCTATCTTGTTATTCTTCAGAAATAGTCAACATCCCATGGCCTACCATAGGAAAGTTTCATTGCCAAATGCTTGGAGAGTGCATCCACAATGGACTCTGCATGAGGAACTTGTTCATCTCCAAGTAAGCCCAACCTGAAAAGTGCAACAGATGGCTGCATTAGTGCAAGCCCTGTGTGTGTTCTCAATTGGAAAAGCAGAAAAGATAACCTTAAATTTTATCTCGAGGGGCTGGCATTGTGGCTTAGCAGGTAAAGCTGCTGCCCACAGTGCCAGCATCTCACAAGGGTGCCAGTGCTAGTCCTGGCTGCTCCACTTCAATCCAGCTCTCTGCTATGGCCTGGAAAAGCAGTAGAAGATGCCCCATTCCTTGGGCCCCTGCACCTGCGTGGGAGACCTGGAAGAAGCCCCTAGTTCCTGGCTTCTGATAGGTCCAGCTCTGGCCATTGCAGCCATATGGGGAGTGAACCAGCAGATGGAAGACCTCTCTCTTTCTCTCTCTCTCTCTCTCTCTCTCTGCCTTTCAAATAAATAAATCTTTAAAAAAGTTATCTTTTTTTTTATTAGACAGCAAGAGAGAGAGAGACAGAGAGAAAGGTCTTCCTTCCATTGGCTCACCCCCCAAATGGCCGCCATGGCTGGCGTGCTGCACCAATCCAAAGCCAGGAGCCAGGTGCTTCCTCCTGGTCTCCCATGCGGGTGCAGGGGTCCAAGCACTTGGGCCATCCTCCACTGCCTTCCTGGGCCACAGCAGAGAGCTGGACTGGAAGAGGAGCAACCAGAACTAGAACCCAGTGCCCATATGGGATGCCGGCACCACAGGCGGAGGATTAACCAAGTGAGCCATGGCGTCGGCCCTAAAAAAATGTTATCTTGAAAGAGCAGAATCATAGGGTGACATTCCAATCTATGAGTATCTTAATTGTAAGATGACAATAGTAATGTTTCAACCTTTAGAATCATCCCCAGATTCCCCCAGACATGGCTCCCTATAGTACAGCAGAGAGAATGAAATATAAGTTCTCATTATTACAAAGCATTTTTAGACAAATTTACAGGTTAGTTCTCCCACATTAAGTATGTCAGCATAATGCACAGCAATTATGTAAATAGAAGTTTTGAAGTAATTGGGAAAATACAGAGAGAATTTCCTACATGAAAGCAAAAATATCCCACTGTGCTTGGAAATTGGATGGTAAAGTTTTCAAAACAAGTATTTCCCAATCATAATTGCCACTGAGTTCCTCTCTTTGTCTCCTTTTTATCCCCCACATGAATGCGGTACTTGGTAATCTATAATCGATCAACACTTGGAGAACCAAAATTGTCAAAGACAATTGCAAAATGGTTGCCTATCTTTGACCTTTCTTGACTAGAAAGGACCAAATGGTGGTAGATCCAGTGTATCAGCTCCAAGCTGAGTGGCAGGTGCCTTACCACTCAGCAGCCTCCATCTGGGTACTGTCCCCTCCTAGTTTCTTAAGAACAGCTTCCTTCAGCTCATCATGCTTGGAGGAGGGTGAAATCTCAACTAGGTCACAGAGGAGTTCTTTCTGGTTAGAAAAATAAAGATAAAAAACTCTAAGTTCCTAATAAAACAAAAAATAAATTAACTTATAAGCTATCCCATTAAGACATTGAATCTCAAATTTTTAAATTATACTAATAGAAAACTGCATATATGGCATATACATATACACATGTTTGCGCTCCTACATGTCAGTAGATGTATCATATTCCAGAATGAGGTTTCAACAATAAAAATGGGTCTTAACATCAACTCAGCACTAAAAAGATGGTCCTACACTTAACAGCACATTTCTTCCTTTGAAGATTTGAAGATTCACAAACAGCTGTTCACCTATTCTTCACTACTCTCTGAGAAGCAGTCAATTTGGGGCAGGACAGAATGAAAGGGGCTTGATACTATGGTTGTCAGTAGCAACTAAAGTTCTTTTATAGATTCAAGAGCTGAGAAAGGCCTTGCAAGTAATAAAATCTCAAAGTAAGACCCCTTCAACAGTGGCTATTGCTTTTTTTCTAATTTCTAAACAAGACTTTTTCCAGGATTGTAAAGGAAAAGCTAAGCTCCAGATCAGGGGTCAGCAAACTGGTTGACAGACCAAATTTAGCTCAGCACCTGGTTTTTTAAATAAAAGTTTAATTGAAATTCATCCAAAAAATAGAAAAAAGGAATGTATCATGCTCATTTATTTATGTGTAGCATTACTTATCTTCGTGGTTCCAACAGACAGCATAGCCTAAAATATTTACAATCTGGTCTTTTACAAAAGAAGTCTATCAACCCTGTTTTAGATGATAGTCACCAAGACACAGGGACATCCCTAAAAACGCCTGCACTGATCTTCCCAATTCAGTTGCCTCAACAAATATTTGTTTCACTTCAATCCAACAAGTAACGTTATGACAGGTAAAACATAGACTGAAAATGTTCACTGATATACACTAACAAAAAACAAAAACTGAAATAAAAAACAACTAGCTAGCAAGAATACCAAAGTTTCTTTTGGAAATTTTTTGGAAAATTTTATGGGATTAGTAATATATAGGTCTTTTTCTCTTTGAGCTATGTTTTGGATATTTCTACTGGAATATGAGCATATTTGTTTAAATTGAATGACAAGATGGTGACGAGTCAATTCCTGGCAGATAGCAGAAACTCCACTTCACATTCAGTTCCAAATTTCCAAAGTCTCTTCCAACCCTGACACCCTACGGTTTTGAGATAACAGATATGGGCATAAACTCAGTAACTGAAACCCAAACTCCTTATGGTTATGAATGGATGAGTGAAAGGACCAATGGGATCTGAAGATTCTGTGATGCACCCACATGTCTCCTGGATTATCACATTCACCAGAGCCAAATATCATCTGTCCTAGGTCATCATTCAGACAACTGGGAGAACCCAGAGCTCAGTGTAGACATTAGCACATTTCTGCTCAGGACACAGGAAATAACCAAATGGTAGGAGTTACTGCAAAACAACAGGCCTGGTTTGTTTTCCCCAGGTCCTTTCCATGCACCCATAACAGTGAAAGGAAAGGGAACTCTGAGGTGTGGGTTTATCTTCCTGCACATACGCTACAGAATGGCTTCTTTCTTTATTTAGATTTTTTTCCCCAGAAACCTTTTATTTAAGATATACAAACTCCATGCATTTCATAAAAGCAACTTTGGGAACATAATTATTATGCTGGTTTGAAGCAGTTCACACTTGCCCATTTCAGAAGAGCAAGGAGGCCGCACAGCACTCTGCAGTCACTCACCCAGGTGAGAGGATTGGCCTCAGGTTGAAGGGCAGGATACGCTTCTCTGTTTATAAGACCCAATTTCACAAATCCATTCAAAGCCTTGGAATATCCCTGAAATAAGAATTTTAAAGCAGTGTATGAAACTTGTATCTTCAAAGAAAAAAAATGTTAAACCTTTTTTGAAAATGGAAAGAGGGATCTATCTGCACAACTACTTTTGAAAAGAGGGTAAAAATAGTTGTATTGCTGATATGGATACAACGACCCCAAGCTCAAATTGGGACCAATCATGTCTTAACAATTTCACTGGTTTATATGAGACCCTGCAAAACTGAGTGTTCTATTTCTGCATTCTCCTGATGGCATAAGGGCAAATTTCCCCATGCATTAAAAGCTGTCGGCTCAACAGAGTATCATTGAATAGAACAGTCAGGTGTGCCCTTTCTTATAATGGAAGGAGTAAATCATAAGGATATCCCCTCAAAAGCTAGTAATCCATTCTATTGACTAAAAGCCACAACCCTGGGACTGGCGTTGTAGTGTAGCTGATAAAGCTGCTGCCTGCAATGCCAGCATCACATATGGTCGAGTCCCAGCTACTCCATTTCTGATTCAGCTCCCTAGTAATGCACCTGGGAAAATAGCAGAAGATGGCTCAAGTGCTTGGGCTCCTCCATCCACACGGGAGACCCAGAAGAAGCTCCTGGCTCCTAGCTTTGGTCTGCCCAGCCCTGGCCACTGTGGCCATTTGGGGAGTGAATCAACAGATGGAAGCTCGCTCGCTCCCTCTCTCTCTCTTCCTGTCTGTGACTCTGCATTTCAAATAAACAAAATAAATCTTTTTAAAAATACCCTTAAGCATATAAGGAGCAGGAGGAGGGGTAGGAGTCAGATTTTTCTCATGTGTCTTCCATCATCCACAGGGTAAATCTGACTCCAATCACGGTATCCACCTCACACCATTCCCCAAATGTACTGTGATCTTCCAGGGACCAGGGCCTCCTTACACAATGCTCCCATGCCTGGAACACTTTGGCCAGCATCCTCCACCTACAAAATGTTGACTCCTGCCTTATGATCCAGCCCAGTACATCTCCTGACCCCCTAGGCAACTGAGTACTCCCTTCTTCTCCATATGCCCATAGCATTTTGTATACATCTCTATAAAGGAAATTGACACAATTATAATTATCTTTTTAGCTGTTGGATTCCACGTATAAAAAGCAGGGAAATTATATATATACACACACACACACACACACACACACACATATATATATATTATAGTAGTTGTGTATACTTATCCTTCAACCCCCTTTTCCAACATCCCCACATTGCAGTCTACAGAAGGAGAACAAATATTGATAAATGGATTTTAACTGACAGATGAAGTAAAGGAAAACCACAAGAGATTTTTCTCCTGTATGCAGATCCACAGAGGGATAGGAGGGCTCAGAATCCTTACATCACACAGGAAAAAAGGTAATTAGTGAATAATAGATAACACACAGTATCACCTCTCTGCCCTAGGAAACCTCACAGGACAGATGTAGCTGAAAGCAGATTTCTGTTCTTTAGATTTATTTATTTATTTATTTATTTGATAGGCAGATTTGGGGAGGGGGAGAGGGAGAGGCAGAGGCAGAGGCAGAGGGAGAGGGAGAGGGAGAGGGAGAGGGAGAGGGAGAGGGAGAGGGAGAGGGAGAGAGACAGGGAGATCTTCCATTCACTGGTTCACTCCCAAAATGGCTGCAACAACCAGGGCTCAGCCAGGCTGGACCCAGGAGCCTGGAACTCCAGCCAGTTCTCCCACATGAGTGGCAGGGGCCCAGGAATTTCAGCCATTTTCCGCTGCTTTCCCATGAGCATTAGCAGGGAGCTGGATCAGGAGCGGAGCAGCTGGGACTGAAGCATGTGATGCCAGCATTGTGGCATCACATATGTGGCAGCTTAAACCCAGTGCCACAAGGCCAGCCCTGAAAGCAGACTGCTCATTCTTGGAGGCACATGTTTTTTATGGATGCTGCAGCACCCTTCCCCCAAAGTCATCACCTCCAGAGCTGCAGACTGTGAGTTTATTTGATATTTGCAGATAAAATTAGTTAAGGACCTTGATGTGAAACCAATGAGGACTTAGGGTAGGCCCTAAAGCCGATGACTCATCCTACACAGGAAGAGCAGAGGACACTTGGGACAGATGGAAGAAGGTGCCATGATGAGGGAGACAGCACTCATCTGATGTGTGTGATTGAAGGCGCCAACCCTGCTCCCAGCTGAGTTCAGACATTTGAATGCTGAGCGGATGCCTTTCTGATCTTTCAAGCCAGTGGGAATCAGCGATGCTAGGAAATCATTACACCGGTTGTCTTGATTCAGGCATACTTAAAACTGTTCTTGCCTGGTTCATAAATGTGTAGTAAACACTGTATTTACATTTCTAGAATGCACTCTTTATTTTGTGGTTAAAAACCTTTCAGATTTGCTTTGGGGAAGCCCCTCTCAGTCCACTCCTCTTCCCCATTTTTCCAGTGATGCTACTCCACCTTCAGCTCTAGGGATGTGCCCAGCATGCCAAAGCCAACCAGCACATTTTATCCCACTAACCTCAGGGACCAGTACTAGCTAACAAGACAAAGGTATATATTCAACTATTAGAATGATGTAGTGTTTCATCTCCACTGGATTTGAACCTAAGAAGCCAGGGATGGTGCCACTGTGTGGAACTTGAGACTGCTGTAACTCTGGAAGGAACTGTTGAGAGGCGAACAGACATGGGGTCCTGGTGTGGTCCTGAGCCTGAAACTGGTGTGTCACTGAGCCTGAAACTGGTCCTCCGCCTGCCCCATCTCCTAACCCATCAACAAGTTCTTCTGCTACTTTCATTTGGGCTCTTAAAACAGTCACTCACAAGTTTGCTGAGAAAATAGGCTCCAACTTATTTTAGCATCTCAATTATTTTGATTACTACAGAAAATTCTATGTACCATTTATATCAAAAGTCGTAATAGGAGCGAATGTTTGGCCTAGCAGTTAAAATCCCACATTGGGGGTGCCTGGGCATTTGGGGGTGAACCAGCACAAGAGAGCTCTCTCTGTTTTCTCCCTCTCTCTCTCTCCCTTTCTCTCTCCCCTCCATCTCCTTCTCCCTCTCTTTCTCAAATAATGGCTTTTAGAAATTTAAAAATAAGAAGGTATAGATGCTTACCTTATATCTCAACGTCCCTCGCAACAAAGTGTGGGCAGATGGAATGCCATAAATCTCTGCATATTTTGTGCTGTCTCTGTTAGGGTAGCCTTCCAAGTTTAATCCTGGGAAATAATCCATGGCGGTAACTGCATCGAGAAAGGAGACTCCCCCTGCTACGTTCACAACCTGAGGAACATCCAAAAGGCACTGGTGTGATTACAACAGCTTCTTCCCCCTTGGGTTTATCTGCATTATTTGCAAAAAAATAAATAAATAAAAGCAACTGTGCTCAGGGAAAAATGTTTAATGAAATCATCATAATCCACATCACATAATCCACATCAAATTGTTCCACGAATGTAATTCACAAGGCCATCATTCTCCCAAGCTTTCAAACCTGACCTTCAAGCATTTAGTTTCTCCTAATGTAAGGTCTTTTAAAATTTTTTCTTACTCCCAGGTAAAATGGCAGTGAATTATGTCCCAACAGAGCTTGCCTTTTTGGAAAAAAAAAAAAAAAGACAAGTAATAAGCCAAATGTAACAGCTACTCATTTAAAAGACTTACATGATCAAATGATGAGTATATTGTCAATTTTTCTTTACCCTATGCCCTTTTGGATGCCACACCAGCTACCACTCTTGTACATTTCATTCACATAACTAGCATATTTTGAGCACCTACTGTGTATGTGCCAGCAATCACACAAATCATGGAAAGAACAAAGAGAATGAGAGTGATTAATAAGAGAAATTACTGTATTGCATTTACTCCTTTGGTCCTTCAACAAGAGTTTCCTGAATATCTACCAAGTTCCAGAAGCTGTGTTAGAGCACCACTGAAGAGCTCACAGCCTAGAGCAGCAAACCTCTGGCGTATGTTGGGAACACACATACAGGAGGTGTTAATGGAAGGGGCAGCAGAGGGCAGCTCCCCTGCACAAGACAATGTGTTGAACACACAGCGAAACTCAAATAAGTGCTCCCCCTGATAGTATGGAATTAAATCCCCAATTCCCAAGCCTATCTGATTTCTCAGCACTTCTCTTTATCCCTTTCCCCAACACACACACACACACAACACACACACAGAAATGAAGCTTTTTGTTTTTTTCATTTTAATGAAAGGACTAAACTTTATTTTAGCTTGTGAGCTTTATGATTGTCCTTGAGATAGCAGAAGGCATCTTGGAAGATAAAATCAGAGCTGAGAATTCTGGTTGGGGCTACTGGTTGGACTGGATTTTTGTCCTGACTGTGCCTTTGGACACCTTTTTTTGCTCATATCTTTAAAACTGCACAAAACAACATTGCACAAGGGGTCTGATATAGGACTTTAAGGTATTTCACAGGAATTTCCTTGAAGGAGTCATTAAACATAACGATCCTGATCCCTGTAGTTTAACTGTAGATGGGCTCTGTGTGTTCCTTGCCTGAGGCTCCAGCCTAGAAGGACAGGAGAATACTGCCCGCACTGTGGGGACCACTGGAGTCCTTTTAGACCAGGATTCACGCTGCAGGGCACTAAATGCCATCTGAAATGAAAGAGTGTGAGCCGAAAGCTTTTCATTTAATTTTCCTTAAGCCCTTCTGGACTTTACAGTATACAAGTACATTTCCAGACAGACCATTCCTCTACCATTTCTTGAGCACAGATTTCTTCTGATAGGATTCTAGACTTTAAAAAATCTAATCAAGAAGGCACAAGTTAACTTAAATTTAGTCTCCACACTCGTCTCACTTCTGTGACCTACAGCAATTCAAAGGTTTATTTCCTTGTTTGAAGATCAGGGAGAAAAGTTAAAGAAAAATTCCCTAACTACCATGACATTCTGGCACCTTGCCAACGAGAAATATGTCAGCTGGTTCATACACTGATCATGAACACAACCAGGGAATGTAAGCTGGACAGTAATGATTCATTTAGAGATTGACAGATGGCTAGGCAATGTGGCCCCCAAATGACAGGTAATCAATGTCATGTGACATCAATTCAGAGTTGTATCTTTAGTAGCATATCATGGAGTTTAGTAATAAGCCCTTTTTGACACTTATTAATGACTTGGATAAAGGCAGAAAGATATATTTTCTGTTTCACAGGGAATATGTGTTTCTTTATGCCCTGTCAGTATTCATACCCATGACTCATTCCCTGCAGAATTAGTGATTAATTACTGTGACAGGTTGCAGGCTTCTAAGTCTAACTCTTCACTTACCCACATACACACATACACATCTAACCACTGAGCATCACTGTCATGTGTTTTAGAACAAATATTCAAGTCATCACAATAAATTTGATCACTAAAAACAAACATGGAATCACACAGATATGAATGATTATATATTATAACACAGAAAATACATAGATGTCACTTATTCAGGCCCACTCTGTCCTGGCTGCACTATACTCACTGCCTGTAGACCATGAACTAATGCATTTTTCAGAGGTGAAAACTGAGATCGGGAGAATCACCCATAAGCAGATTTTAAGTCAGGTCTTTCAAGCCCCAATTTCATGTTCTTTCTGCTCTACCATACTGTCCTCCTAATTAGGCTCATTTCTGGATTAGTGTCTGGAGAAGAACAGTGACATAGGACAGCACTGCAGAGCATGCCACCTGAAAACTGCTTGAGGAATGGCCACAGGCAGCGGGAGAGACTTCCTACAAGGGAGGGGCTGGGGCCTGCAGTCAGGGTGCAGCAAGGCCTAGCAAAGAGAGCTCGACAACTCGTCTTGAAGCTACGTTTGCAGAGCAAGCACAGATCTTACTTAGGGTATGAGTATGTCTCGCTGGGGTAGTTTGGAAGAAGACACTGAAGGAGATGAGGGCAAATCCCTGCCATTGTGCTCTCAGATGCCATGTAGACATGAATATATGTTACCAATTCAGGGCAGGGGGCGGCTAAGAGAGGCCACTGGCTCCGAGTATGTGCATGTGTTAAGAATCACATTAGAAATCAGGAGGATACCATTGGCAGGAAACTATGGCAAGGACATAGGATGAAGAGATACACCCCAATGCACAGAATTTTAAGGCTTCAACTTCAAGCAGAATCCAGAGAGGTTCTCTGGCTGCCCCATTAGGATTCTGTGAATTATTCAAGGGCTGCTTCATTGCAAAGAGCGATGGTAGCAGAGCAAGTGGAGGGACAAGGGAAGCTTAAGAACCTGGCTTGGGCAACAGACTGGCACACTTGAACTGCTGCCTGAAGACTACAACACCCAGAACATCTTCAGACATCTAAGTGTCTGACATTCAATTGGGTCCAGACAAAAGAAGAGTGAACAGGACTGGAGTGGTCAGGAAAAACTCCATCTACAAGAGGAAACTCAAACAAGACCTTGGAAAAATATCATCTTAGCAAAGAAAAATATCATTTTAGCAGAGAAAAGTATCATTTTAGCAAAGAAAAAGGAAGCACTATGTTTTTTCTTTGAATCCTCCACCGTGTCAAAGACATGCACACAGCACTCTTTTATACAAAAGGAGGTCAAGATGGAAGCAGGAAAGCTTCAAGTAAAAAAAAAATGACTTTTACTACCTGAAAACCACCACCAGTTTAATTCAGCTGGAGACTGAAACAACCTGACACACGCAAGCCTGCCAAGCTACTATGAAGCAGCTTGTGATCTCTATGACCTCCCTGAGTCACACTGCAAGAACCCTGAAACACCTGGCAGTGTTCTCCTCTTCAGACCAGGAGCCCCAAGTTCATCCCCCAGCAATGGCAGAGCCAGGGCACAAGACCAGGCCAGCTGGCATCTGAGCCCCCGCTCTGTTACATAGGCTGCACTCCACTGATCCTCTCACTGTTAGCATCTCATCAGTTATTATACAATCTCTTGAAGGTAGGCATTTTGTCCAACTCAACCACAAAATTGTCCTGCTTTCAGTGTTACTTTATGCCAGTCCTGAGCCAGTCTCATTTCTGAGAGAGCAGGAGGTAAAAGGAGCACTTGGATGGCAACACAAGAAAGGACAGGCCCCAGCACAGAAAAGGATGTGTGCTTGGAAAACAGCTGAGATCCAGGCCCAAACCTTATGGATTCATAGAACTGGGGAGTCACGTGGAACACCAGTGCTCACATCACACAGAGGAGCCTGGCACCCTGCAGACCTTGTCCCCGGCCTTGTCTTTGGTAGCATTGTGAGGGATGCCAGTCCTGTTTCTTACCAGCATCAATCTGAGGCATGTTTACCAGTGCTTTTCAGTGCAGCTGAGTCCTCACTAACTCAGTTGTTGTCAATTGAGCTGCACATTTCAGAAATCTCTAAACCTTGGCGAACCAGGATCTTTGAGTCTGGGGTCCAGGCATCCACACTTTTTAAGCAATCCTGGTGACCCCCAAAGTCTGTAGACCTCACTGTATGCCATAGGCACCCAAGACCCTGGCTGATAAAAACATTTACCTTGCTTTATAAAGAATTCTTTCATTTTATTCCCAAATACATGAAGGTGCACAGATACACTGAGAATTCACAATATTGAAGCCAGACTAGCCCTGTGAAGACACATATCTGATCATGTCACTCATCAGGCCCAGAACTTGGTAAGGCAAGTGTGGTGCCCTCATCGGTCTTGTCACATGTTTCCCCCAGTATGAGAGTTTCTCATTTGGTTAAGAGCATAAATGAGGAAGTCAAACAGCCATGATCTGGATACTGACTTTGCCTGTTGTGATCTACTGAGCTGTGACTGAGTCGTCTGAGCTTCCTACACCTGTTTTAATTTAAGCCTATTGTGTTGTGAATGGCAGTACCCTGCCTGGCTGGCATCTTCTACCCTTTAAAGCTAAGCATACCCTCTTCCTCAGTAGTTTTCCTTCTCCCTCGCTCCCTCACCTCTTCCAAAGCCTAATCAACTGCCCTCAGTCTTTATTTCTGTGGCAACTGGCATACTTTGGAACTTCTCCCATTGGATTATAGTTATTTATTCCAGTTTCTAATTTTCTGTCATTAAACAACCTAGGACAAGGAAAAGAAATGCCTTTGTAACTAGTTAGGCCTAAATTTGAATTCCAGCCAATGACCTTGGACATTCTTTCTGAGCCATGGATTCCTCATTGGGAAAAGCTAAAAATAATGCTAAACTCTGAGAGTTCTTATGCTCTGTTACCCAGAAGTTAAGTTAAAGTGTTACCCATCAGTTTCTTTCCCTTTCCTACCAAACACTTCATTTCAAGAGTCAACACTCATCTAGCTGTGAGTTCTCTGAAATCAGGAATTGTGGAAGCCTTTGATGCCTTGCCCAAAGTTCAACACATAGGAGCTGTTTAGTAAACGTTTACCATGCTTAAATAACTCAAAAGATGGCTATGATTTACATGTGTGAGAAGTAGACAAGTGAACTGTCAAATAGTAGAAAGAGCTTGCATGAAGGCCATGAAGGAAGAATGAACCATGAAGAGCCCACACTACAAGGAACAGAAAATATACACTGGGAACTACCCAACGAGGGACAATGGGGAAACAGGCACCACAGCCACTATCCAGGACCCTCATCTCAGGGAAAGAGTGTGGACTTTCTAGGCTGTTTGAATCACTGCAGCTTTCAATGGTCCCCTTCACCTTGCCGTTGAGTAGGTAGGTGGCAGGCTGCATTATGTTCATCAAGACTCCCACTGGACTCCAGCTGAATTTATATCTCAAAGGGTTGTCTGAATGTTCTGGGGCTGGAAGCCCACCACAGTAAGAAACGTAAGATTCAATCTGTAAATAAAAGAATCAGCAAATTAAGAAGAAGAATGAATGGAAGTAGTTAATTGAGGACAATGACATGAGGTGAATTTGTCAGTTTTTTTCTTGCCTGAAGTAACTAAAGCTTTCAAAAATGCATTTTCAGACTCAAGTAGCATTCAATAAAATAACAATTATATTTTACAACTACTAAAAGGAAAAAAAATACCCCTAAAGGCAGTGTTAGGTCAATTCTGCTTAGTCTACTGACTTTTGTATTCAATGTAGATATCTGATGACATATTTTCAAAAAGTTCAGACATTTAATCTGAACATCACATTTACATATCCAATGGTAGTCATGTGTAAAATATTCGTACATCAACAGATTAATGGTATTTCAAAGGCTTTTCTCTGTCATTTTTTTTTTAAAAAAAGATTCTTCCTTCCTTCATCCCTTCCTCTTTTCCTCCCTCTCTCTCTCTCTTTCTCTGAAAGCATTAAAGAGAGGGGTTGGTGGGGGTGGAGATCTTCCATCTTCAAGTTCATTCCTCAATGGTTTCAACGGCCAGGGCCTGGCCAGGCTGAAACCAGGAGCCAGGAGCTTTGTCCAGGTCTAATACATGGGTGGAGGGGTGTAGGCACGCCAGCCATCTTCCACAGTTTTCCCAGGCACATTGGCAGGGAGCTGGATTGGAAATAGAGTAGCTGGGACTTGAACCAGCACCCACATGGGATTTTGGCACTACAGGCTGTGGCTTAACCCATTGTGCCACAGTACCAGCCCCCTTCCCTCACTTTTAAAAGTCAAACCTTAATACAGAATCTCCAAAGAAATATGAAATCTTTATTAAGTCAACATATTATAGTAGCTTCTGTTTATCAAAAATGTGGTTGCTGCCTAAAACTTGGACATGTTTATTTTTTCATTTTAAAGAAATGTATTTGGAATCTCTAGGCAATTTATAAACTATAATACAGCAGAATCACTAATAAAATTTACAGAAATATTATTTCTATATCTAAAAAAATTAGACTTTCTGGATATTTTCATAAATAGATCTTTAGGTATAAAGGGGCTCACCCTGAGGCTGGTGCTATAGCATAGGAGACTATGCCTCTGCCTGGGGCACCAGCATCCCATATGGGAGATATATAGTATTCCAGTTCGTATTCCAGCTGCTCCTCTTCCAATCTAGCTCTCTGCAATGGCCTGGGAAATCAGCAGAAGATGGCCCAAGTGCTTGGGCCCCTGCACCCACGTGAGAGGCCTGGAAGACACTTCTGGCTTCAGATCTGCTCACCTCCAGCCATTGTGGCCATTTGGTTAGTGAACCAGCAGATTGGAGACCTTTCTCTCTGTCTCTCCCTGTCTCTGTCTGTAACTCTACCTCTCAAATACATATATAAAATCTTTTAAAAAGGGGAGGGGGGCTCACCGTGGCTCCTGCTTCCTTGGCCTTGTCTATTGTTTCCATTGCCAACATATGATCAAGGCCAGGATCCAAACCTAATTCACCAATGACTGTGATACCAGCATCTTCCACACTGTAAGAGAGAGAAAGAGGAAATATTGGATATAAATTAAAAACAATGCCATAGATTCATATCCTTTGTTGAAACTGATTGAAACTTACCTCTTTTCCAGTTCTTTTAGCGCTGGTGTGATGTAGCTGGCAGTGATCATGTTAACTTTGTTTGTGATGCATGCCTTGGCCACAAGAGGATGCAACACATAAGGCAACAAGCTTAAAGACAGAAGCAAAAACTAATCAGAAACTTATTCTCCAACCCTACCTTCCAATGTACCTTACCCTGTGCTAAAGCTCCATTCCCAGTCCCTGTTCTAATTAAATTATTCTATCAGAAGTGACCAATGGACTCCCCGTGGACTACAGGATATATTCACCCTGATGTCAAGTCTAAAGCACTTGCAAATGCCCCTCACCCAGCCTTTCCACTTCCTCCCTCAATTTCTTTCATAAATCACATATGGCACTAAAGGAGCTATTGTAATTCTCCACTCAAAACCTTTACTTTTCTCAGCTCTGAATCTTGACTCTTACTACACCTCCCACTTGGGAGGCTCATAACACCCATCCACTCCCATCCAAGTCCTATACAATTTTTTAAAATTCCCCTAAAAGTTACTTTCCTCCAAAAAGCTTTCCCAGATTCCCCTAGAGTCCGATCTCCTTCCTCAGTAGGTGTCTAGCTATTTCATACCACTTAATGGAATTTATTCCATTTGTCCTTATATTTCTATGGATTTCTGCTTGGGTTTCCTACTGAAAAAATAGCCTTGCTGTTCTTTTTACCTCCCCATGTTCCAGACTAGCTCAAGGTGGCCTATGTGTTACATTAAATAGTAGAGAATCTACAAAGGGACCTGGGAAGAGATGGGCTTTAATGATATTGATTGGTGTAAAAGCTATGAAAAACGGCTAAAATTCCGCATGGTGAGCAAAAAGATAAAGCTGTTCATAAAACTCAACTCAAACTGGGTGTTCTAAAAGCTAGATTTGCCATGTTAATTTGGTGCTGACACTATACAATCCCCTGCAAAATACTTTTCATAAATATCAACATAAGTGAATATATCCATATTCTACTCAGAGAATAATAAAATAGCCTGTCAATTCCATGACACTATATAAATTCTGTTAGTCTATTTAGTAAGGCAGTATAACACCACTGACAAAAAATGAATACTGATTTTAAAATGATCTCACACTGTATCACTGTACTTGTCAAATTCATGCTGCATATTTTAGATTTTCTCTATTTTACACAAAACAAAATAAAACTACTTCTTGGGCATTTTTTCTTCCTCAGATTGATAGACTCAAGTATTACTACTTAGATTTATTATCATGTAGAACAAAATTGTATACATATTTTACATGTATCAACAACCCTATGAAACACTTGATCTCTATGTTTTTGGCTTTTTTAACCAAAAATTATTATTAACAAATTTGCTAGCCATTTAAAAGCAATTGAGCAAAATATATTCAAAACTGTTAGAATCAAGATATTAATACAGAGTATACAACATCATCATTTTTTCTTTTTCACTTGAGAGGCAGTTATGGACAGATAAAGGGAGAGACACAGAGAAAGATATTCCACCCATGGGTTTACTCCCTAAATGGTCGCAACAGCCAGAGCTGGGCCAATCCAAAGCCAGGAGCCAGGAACAACTTCTGTTCTCCCACATGGGTAGAGGTGCCTAAGCACTTGGGCCTTCTTCTACTGCTTTCCTAGGCCACAAGCAAAGAACTGGATTGAAAAAGGAGCAGCCAGGACACAAACTGGCACCCACATCAGATACTGGTGCCACAGGTGGAGGCTTAACCTGCTACCTAACAGCTCCAGCCCCCAACACCATCATCTTAATAAGTGGGGGTTTTTATCTTCACACTGAAAATTTAAGATCTAATAATATTTCTTAAGATTTATTTATTGATTTGAAAGGCAGAGTTACAGAGAAGCAGAGGCAAAGAGAGAGAGAGGGAGGGAAAGAGAGGCCTTCATCTACTGGTTCACTCCCCAGATGGCTGAAATGCCAGAGCTGTGCCATTCAGAAGCCAGGATCCAGGAACTTCTCCCAGGTCTCCCACATGAGTGCAGGAGCCCAAGCACTACTGCTTTCTTTTTACCTCCCTATATCCCAGACTAACTCAAGGTGGCCCACGTGTTACATTAAATAGTAGAGATTCTATGAAGGGACCAGGAAAGACATGGGCTTTAATGATTTTGATTGGTGTAAAAGCTATGAAGTTGGCTAAAATTCCACGTGGTGAGCATCCTCTACCGCTTTCCCAGGGCACAGGGGAGAGCTGGATTGAAGTGGGGCAACTGGGACTTGAACCGGCACCCATATGGGATGCCAGCACTGCAGGCGGTAGCTTTACCTGCTAGGCCACAGCACCAGCCCCAAGACACAATAATATTTTAAAACATTGACGTTATCGTCACTGTTCTCATAATACACTGAGAACTAGAATGATAGGACTTTGAATAATGGGGCTGCTTTAGACAAAGGAATTAGAGTTTATAATATTTTGAATACAATATAACAAGCACTCAACAGGGGACATAACTTTTGAATTATCGTAATTGACTCAAACTTAATCTAAATGGTTGGAAATGTCAGTTGTGAAATACATACACAAAATAACAACCTAATTTTCAGAAATGCATCAAAATCAAGTACTATGCATTTAGATCATGAAAAATTAAAAGTGAAAAATTAAAACCATAAGAATTTCACATAAATATTTTGTGAAACATTTCTTTACTCATTTTGTCTTTGTAATCCCTATCATGAAGTTTACATCGAAACATCTTTCTTCTCTTCTCTAAAACATTATTTAAGGAACACCATAGAAAAACAATGCTTAGTGGCATTACTAAAGATAGAAAGGCCACAAATAAGAAAAACGTTGAAAGGAAGGTAGATTTTGCTCATGCTGAAGCTTACTAAAGAGCATTAGTTTGCTAAATTTTAAAATTTACACATATTAGCAAATAACTGCATTATCTTGTCATACTTTGCTACAAATTTAAATCCAAATCTGTTTTATGTTTGGTTTTTTCTGTTTAATAAAAAAAATGAAATATTTAGGTATCTAGGAATGGCAGGATAAATTGTTTTTGTTTTATTCAGATAGAAGGTTACGACATTTTATCTTAATCAGGATTTTTTCATAGTCGTATCACTGCCAGACAAAGTCTATTGGTCAGAGTCAATTTTTGCTGAATAATAATGTACATGAAATTTGTATAAATTCAGCAAAATTTTAAGCACCCCAAAAAAGTTATATTTAAAAATATCAAGAGATAATTTAAAAGTTCCCACGTGTAATTGTGTCTATTTTCTCAAGTCTGTTTTTTTCAAAGTGGGACTTACAGGATTTCCTCCAAAGATACCTCCAAAGACACAATTTCAATCTGATCTGAGAGCTTTTAAGCAGTCACTTTGGTGAGCAGGTAACTTATTCCTTTAATCTTATGTGCTGTATATTGTGAATTAATACTATAACTAGTACTCCAACAGTATTTTCATTTTGTGTCTCTATGTGAGGGCAAACTGTTGAAATCTATACGTAATACGTACTAAACTTATCTTCTGTGTATAAAGAGAATTGAAAATGAATCTTGATGTGAACAGAAGGGGAGAGGGAGCGGGAAAGGGGAGGGTAGCGGGAGGGAGGGAAGTTGTGAGGGGGGGAGCCATTGTAATCCATAAGCTGTACTTCGGAAATTTATATTCTTTAAATAAAAGCTTTATATAAAAAAAAAAAATTGTATTCGAAGGGGCCGGCGCCATGGCTCACTTGGTTAATCCTCTGCCTGCGGCGCCAGCATCCCATTTGGACGCCAGGTTCTAGTCTCAGTTGCTCCTCTTCCAGTCCAGCTTTCTGATGTGGCCTGGGAAGGCCGTGGAGGATGGCCCAAGAGCTTGGGTCCCTGCATCTGCATGGGAGACCAGAAAGAAACATCTGGCTCCTGGCTTCAGATCAGCACAGCGCTGGCCTTAGTGGCCATTTGGGGAGTGAACCAATGGAAGGAAGACCTTTCTCTCTGTCTCTCTCTCTCACTGTAACTCTACCTGTCAAATAAAAAAAAAAAAATTTTAAAAAATGTATTTTAAGAATAAATGGCTATTCCTATCACTGTGATATTTCAAAACCTTTTGTTGTGCTGTATCTAGAATGAGGTCTTCATTGTTACTAGGTAGTAGAAAACACTCTATTTCAAGATCTCTTCCTATAATAAGCCTGAAAGTGTTCATAATGCTAGAGAATCTATTAATTTTACTTAAATTATATAAGTATAAGGGATAGACACTAAAATATATGGGACATAAATATCTCATAACCTGTAAATAACCTCATAACCCAACTGTTGTACTTCTAGGTATACTTATCAGATATGTAAGTATATGATTACCAAAAGATAAATACTAAAGTGCATGCAACAAAATAATTCATAATAGCCAAAAACAGCTAAATATCCATCAATACTCAAATGAATAATCATGGTATATTCATGCAATGGAACACTACACAGCAGAGAAAAATTAAAAAACTTATAAACAATGACACAGATGATTCTCACAGTCAATGTTGAATGACAAAAGGCAACCACAAATGAGGATGTACTGAATTATTCTAATTATATAAAGTTTGAAGCAGGCAACAATTATTTTATATATTGGAAGCCAGGATAGTGTTTACCTTTGGAGGTGGGGTTAGATAATGGAGAGAGGTACAAGAAGGGCTTCTGGAGTACTGCTGGTAATCTATTGTAGAAGGTGGGTGGTGGTTACAGAGGGTTTATTTATAAAAATGCACTTTGATACATCTGGCCTTTGTGCACTTTTTGGGTGCATCCTGCTTTTAAAATTTTTAATCAGAGATGAGAAGGGAAGGGGAATAGAGGGAAGAAGAGGGGAGGGAATGGAAGAGAAGCAGAGGGGAGGGAAAGGAAGGGGAGGGGAGGGGAGGGGAGGGAGGAGAGGGAAGGGAGGGAGAGGAGAGAACAAAAAGGGGGAGGGAAAATAAGATAAGAGAAATAAAAACAACAAAATACACAGAACTCATTCTTAACAGATACCTGATGACAAGATCCTGTGTGGCCACCAAGGAATCCAACTTCTCTTCTTCTTTACCAATGTTCATGCTCACTTGATTAATATTATATTTCTTGCCCAACTGTTCAATTTGATTCTTCATATCAGAGCCTATTTCAAAAATTTAAAAAGTCCAACTTTAAGATTTATACCAGTGATCAGAGCCCCCCCCCAAAAAAAACCATACACTTAACATCTCCAAAAAATCATTTTTTCCATAGAAACAAAATCATCATCTAAAATTCACAAGGTGACATGACAAGAAATTAGCTTTTCTTCTTCAGAAGTTAGGGCATATTTACCTACTGTTATTTCTATGTTGTTGTCTCTTGACAGGTATTCTAATACAGGCTCAGACACATAGCCAGACCCAAGAACCAAGACCTTTTTCTTGGTGTCCATTGAAAGTGACTGAGCACGTTCTCTGTTTCCAAAAAAAAAAAGGGGGGGGGGAGTAATTAAAATTTGATTTTTTTTAAAATAGCAGAATCTTGCCCTCCCAAAACCAAACTAAAATCTTGACCACGAAACAACAAGTTATCCCTTTACTAACAATAAGAACTTCCACAGGAGTTTCCTGTATGAATGTTCTCATTACGCATTTTAGATTTTGTACAATGAGGAACAATCTGTGTCATCGTTGAGGTATTCTATGTCCACAGACCATGAATTCCCAACACTTCTAGGGAGGTGCAGATGCTGGATGCTCGCTTGGCTTACCTACAACTGAGTAACTTATTCTCACTTTTTATTTGCCAAGGGACCTGATTAAAAATTATGTTAGGGGCCTTACATTGGAAACCTTATTTCCTCCTTACAACAGTCCAAGTGGAAAACAATATGAGGAGATCATTATTAGCCATATTGGAAATTGCTTTGTGATATATCTGCAGGTTCACTTAAGAACCACCGAAATCATAACTTAGAAATCTCAAATGCCATGAGTTGAATGCAGAGGCCTAAGACTAGTAGGAGATATGGCTCATTCTCAGTTTGTTCTATCAGTACTTGTATCTTCTGGAGAGATAACTCTCTGTCTTTCCTAAAAGCCATGACCTTCACAGCTGTGATTAAGTATTATCCATTTCTGTAAGTTCTATTTTGAATATGGAAGATATCCGTTAAATGTCTTTTGAATCCAAGTCCCTGATATTGGGGTAAGCATTTGGTACAGCTGTTAAGACACCACTTGAGAGTCCCACATTCTATACTGAAGCATCTAGGTTCAAGTTCTGGCTCTGCACACAATTTTAGCATCCTGCTAATGTACACCCTGGGAGGTAGCTAATAATGGCTCAAGTAGTTGGGTCTCTGCCATCCAAATTGAGTTCTATGTCCTGCCTTAGGCCTGGTCTACCTTAGCAGTTGCAGGCCTTTAGGGAGTGAACCAGCTTATCTCCTTCTCTCTTTCAAGTAAATAACTAAAAACTATTTAAAAAAAAAAAAAAGTTGCCCAATTTCAACATGAAACCATGAAAATGATACCAAGGAATTAGTAGCGCACTCTGTTGTTGGAAACTTAGACCAGAATGTCTATTGAACAGACTATGACAATGTACAAAATGCTAAAGAACAAGGAGTTACTAAAAAGATAACACTATTGTACTTTTGTTTGCAAAAGTACACACAAGTTTATATGTGGGATCTTCAAAAAGATTGCAGAAAATGAATATTATAAAGAATCTAGGGGCCGGTGCTGTGGCACTATAGGTTAATCCTCTGCCTGTGGTGCCAGCATCCCATATGGGCGCTGTTTCTAGTCCCGGCTGCTCCTCTTCCCATCCAGCTGTCTGCTATGGCCTGGGAAAGCAGTAGAAGACAGCCCAAGTCCTCAGGCCCCTGCATCCACTTAGGAAGACCTGGCAGAAGCTCCTGGCTCCTGGCTTCGGATCAGCACAGCTCCGGCTGTTGCGGCCATCTGGGGAGTGAACCAGCAGACGGAAGACCATTCTCTGTCTCTCCCTCTCACTGTCTGTAACTCTACCTCTCCAATAAATAAATTAAATCTTATGTTTTTAAAAAAGAATCTACTCACGGACTTCAAAAAATTTTACATAAAAATGAGCCTATCTTTTAATTCCACAATTCATGGACTTCTTGAGTACTCTCAAGTAAGATACTACGTAGCCAAAATGATGCTATAATACTCTTCAGGAGAAAACAACATACATTAGTTCCAGATAGTCACTTTTAGATTCCCTACATTTACAGACATCAAAATCTACATGTTGTATAAATCTAATGATTTTAAGAATTCTATTAAAGTATTAAAAAATACTTATCTCCAAGATAAGAATAAATGTATAAAGCAAGAGGATTTGAACAATACTTACCTGCCCTCCCGGAGTTTCTGGATATATTTATATTTATCAGTCAATGTACCATTGGATGTAATCACTGCCTAAGTGTATATAACACAAGACATTTCATGAGAACACAAATTTTACTTTCAGGGGTTCATGACTGATACAAATGTAGAAAAAGTGAGAGATGTAGTGAAACAAGGAGAAGGAATAGGTAAAGGAAAGAAAAGAGTCAAGATGACAGTGATAAAAGTACAGCTGTGGAAAGAAACTCTCATAACTTACATCTCGCACCACAGGAGAAAAATTCTGGCTTTCAAGAGGCTGTGTTGCATCTGATAATAACTGAAAGGAAAATGAGATTGGTAGGAGATAAATTACATTGTAAAGAAGTCTTCTTGGTACTTGTATCCACATTCAAATATCAGCCTAAGGGGGGGAAAGAATATTCAGGAAACAGTTTTCTGAAGATCACCAAATACAAAATATTGGTTATAGAAGTCTTCTATAAACAATCGCTTGTACTTCCAAGAACACAATGCTTAAGTGTAAGTTCAAATTTTTAATTATCATCATCTTTCATTGATTGGAACACATTCAAAAAAAGCTTATCTTTCCCAAGCAATTAGATGTGTCATATTGAGCACATTGTCAAATACTATCACGAGCTTCAAATCCATAGTCCTCCATCTGAGAGCCTCCATCCCATTCCCAAGGCTCAAATCATTCTATCAGAACTAGAGAGTGGGTTTCCCACTTCACAAGGCCATCAGCCCTGGAGTAGTCAGTAGAATTAGTTCTACACAAGGCACATCAGCATTTCAAACGTTAACAGGGAAAGTTACTTGATCAGGTATGTCTCAAAAGTTATCCACATTCTCTTCCCTTCTCTTGCAAGATTGAGTTGGACAGACCACAGTAAAAAGACTTATACTGCATAGTAAAATGCAAGCATCCTTCTAGTCCTCTTTTCTCCCATGGTACCCAATTCTTGAATGTAACAGTATTTCCAAGGAGAGACATAGTAAGTCTGCAACTGCTTCTAAAGGTCAAAGAGAGCCAAGGAGACAATCCTGCTTCTCTAATCCTAGGCAGAGTCTAGAGCACTCACCAGACTAAGAAAGAGAACAATGTCCCTAAGCAGATACCGGCAGCAGATAATTTAGTTACTGTAAAAACAAATCTAAAATTACTTTCATGTATCAAAAATATCAGAAATGTAAGCCATCTATTCCTGGGATATAGGCATTAAAATAAAAAAGGTAAATATCTATGAGTCAGGCCCATTTTGGAGAGCTCATGGAATTAACCCACTACGGCCAGCTCTGTGGTATAGTGGATAAAGCTGCTGCTATGGTGCTGGCATTCCATATGGGCACCAGTTCCTGTCTCAGTTGCTGCACTTCCAATCCAGCTCCCTGCTAATGCACCTGGGAAAGCAGCGAAAGATGTATCAAGTCACTGGGCCCCTGCCACCAGTGTAGGAGACTCAGAAGAAGCTCCTCGCTCTTAGCTTCAGCCTGGCCCAGCCCTGTCCAATGCAGCCATTTGGGAAGTGAACCAGCAGATGGAAGATATCTCTCTCTCTCTCTCAAATAAAAAAAAAATCAAAATAAAGAGAGAAAAAAGAAAGAAAGAGAAAGGAAGAGAGGGAGAGAGGGAGGGAGGGAGGGAGGGAAGAAAAGAAAAAGAAAAAGAAGAAAGAGATGAGAATGAGAAAATCAAAAACTTATTATTAAAAATTTTAAAAAAGACTCATTCACCTCCCAACCTTACCACAGGCAAGATGCTATTGGTAGATAATAAAATTACATTCCAATTTAATCCATGATAAAGCTTAAACCACTGCACTGTTGTGTAATTTTTAATCTGTCTGATCTGTATCTCTAATTCTGCAGCCTTATTTAAATTTCAGTGGGACCAGGGGAACTACCTCATTTCCTTGCTTCTATCTTCAGTCTCCAACATTCATTTGATTATATCTCCTGTTTCTATTTAAAATAATTCTGTAGCTTTCTGAATAATTCAGTAGCTTTCATATGAGGATCTAGAGACTTTATCTTGAAAGCTTAAGATAAAGTCTCTAGATCCTCCCATGAACTACAGAACTAACTATAGTCCAGATCTGCTTCTCAGCCTCAGTTCTCTTCTACCTCACAAGTAACACTTCAGCCCTATTAACAGCTTGCTGCAAATTACCTGCAATATGCTTTCACACACTTGTATTATGCCATATAGACACTCCAAATACTATGCCCCCTACCTGGAATTTCCTCTCTTCATCCTCCAAGATACTCTCAAGAATTGCTTATTGTATGAAACATTCACCAAAATCTGACCCCAAGCACATCTGGAGGTAGGAACTGCACTTGGTATCTTACCGAGTTCCTGCCACATGACAACAGATAAGTTTTCAATAAATAAATGAGTAAATACATCAGATAATTATTTAAAATCAAATATGTCATGCAATTGCAAGCAATTGCATGAAATATCAGGAGGACAGCCCTGTGGCAAAGCAGGTAAATCTGCCACCTGCAGTGCCAGCATCCCATATGGGCACCGGTTCAAGTCCTGGCTGCTCCACTTCGGATTCAGCTCTCTGCTATGGCCTGGGAAAGCAGTGGAAGAAGGCCAAAGTGCTTGGGTCCCTGCACCAGCATGGGAGACCCAGAAGGATCTCCTGGAAGACCTCTCTCTTTCTCTCTCTCCCTCTTTCTCTGCATCTGCCTCTCTGTAACTCTACCTTTCAAATAAATAAATAAGTCTTTAAAAAATATATCAGTTAGGGTGCCCATGTCCCATTTCAGAGTGTCTGGGTTTAATTCCCAGCTCCAGCGCTCATTCTGAGCTTCCTTAACAATGCAAATCCTAGGAGGCAGCACATGATGGCTTTAGTAGTTGGATCCCTGCCACCCATGTTGGAACTTGGATTGAGTTCCTAGCTCCTGGCTTTGGCCTGACCCAGTCTTGGCTGTTGTGGGCATTTAGGGAGTGAAGCTCTAGTGGATGAGAGCCTTTGCCTTTCTCTCTCTCTCTCTCCCCTCTCATGTCTGTTGAAATGTCACATATTGCTGAAATACTATATGGTTGTTCCCCAAGAGAACTAGTTGTCATGAACTCACTTAAAGAAATACAAACATAAAAGCTAAGATTGGAGGAGGGGGTGCTTCCAATATGGTGCAGTAGTGACAGGACAGTCCAACTTATGCAGGGCAAAAGCAATATTTAAAAAGGAGAGAAAGTATACCCCTAAGATAAAGCCATCGGAAATCCATAGCAGGAAACCCAGCAAAAACATTCGAGACAGTTCAGTTCACAGTGGAAGAGCAAATACACATTAAAAAAAAAAAAAAGTGGAAGCTTGGACTTGGGGAGAAGAACACTGGCCCCTGCAGACCAAATGAGAGGGGAATCTACACTGCAGATAGCAGCAGGAGGGAGAGCTTGGTGAACTTGTCCACGCAAGCCCCCTGGGACAGCAGAGGTAGGAAGAGATGATTAGGAATACTATAACATTTCAATATTAAGGTGAAGATGAAGAGACTGAAGAAATGTCAGAAAGGGAATTCAGAAAACTAGTAATTGGATTACTTAGAAGGAATCAGAAGCAAGTTCATGACTAAAGAAAATTATACATGAATGAAAATTTTCCCATGAAATTGAGTATTAAAGAGAAATCAGAATAAAATACTAGGAATGAAGAATTCAATAGATCAAACAAAAATGCAGTGGAAAGTCCTAACAACAGATCAAGTAAGGCAGAAGAAAGAATATCCAATCTATAGGACAAATCTCTGGAAATTTTACAGTCAGACCAAAAACAAGAAGTAATTAGAAAAGTAAAAAACACTGTTGTAGATTTACAAGATACTATTAAATGACCCAACATACAGGTCCTAGGAGTTCCTGAGAGCATGGAAAGAGAAAGGATTAGAAGGCCTTTTTAATGAAAAAATAACAGAAAACTTCCCCAACTTGGAGAAAGAAAAGGACATCCAAGTACAGGAAGCACATAGAACTCCCAGTAGACATGACCTGAAAATATCTTCACCATGGTACATTGTAGTAGAACTCTCCAGAGTAAAACATAAAGAAAAGATTCTAAAATGTGCATGAGAGAAATGCCATATTACTTTCAGAGGAACCCCAATTATACTCACTGCAGATTTCTCATCAGAAACCCTACAGGCGAGGAGAGAATGCTGAGATACATACCAAGTCTTAAAAAAAAAAAAAAGAATTTGTCAACCCAGAATACTGTACCCTGCAAAGCTCATATTTATGAATGTAGTTAAAATAAAGATCTTCCATTATAAACTGAAAGTGAAAGAATTTGTGACTACCCACCCAGCCCTACAACAAAAACAAAGCTGGAGGCATCGCAATGCTAGATTTCAAGATATACTACAGGATAATTATAATCAAACCAGCCTGGCACTGGTTAAAAATAACAGATGGATAGATGAATGGAACAGAATAGAAACACCAGAAATCAATCCAAGCATCTACAACCAACTTACCTTTGACAAAGGAGCTAAAATCAATCCCTAGAGCAAGGACAGTATCTTCAACAAATGGTGCTGGGAAAACTAGATCACCACATGCAGAAACATGAAGCAAGACCCTTACCTTACACCTTTAACTAAAATCACACAAAATGGAATAAAGTTATAAAGTTAATTGAAAATAGATCTTAGTTTAAAAAAATAAGAATGAAACAAGAAAGGGAAGAGGAAGGAATATAGGAGTGTGAGTGGGAGGTTGGGCATGGTAGGAAGAGTTACGAAGATCTTGGAAGTTGTAATTGTGAAATGTATGCAGTCTGCAACTGCAAAGAAGTATAGTTCTGTATATATTCCTATGGACTTAGTTAAAGGGTACAGTTTAAAAACTTGCCATGGGACCCCAAATTCCCTTAAGCTGGTTGGTAAAAATAGCACCTTAAGTGTTAAAAAGATCAAATGGAGGCTGGCACTTCAGCTCAACAGGCTAATCCTCCACCTT
Source organism: Sylvilagus floridanus (assembly GCA_949820135.1). Classification (NCBI taxonomy): domain Eukaryota; kingdom Metazoa; phylum Chordata; class Mammalia; order Lagomorpha; family Leporidae; genus Sylvilagus; species Sylvilagus floridanus. The sequence goes on along the minus strand of OX463236.1, from coordinate 25,408,486 downwards.
GCGGCGCTGGCACACCTGGTTCTAGTCCTGGTCGGGGCACCAGATTCTGTTCCAGATGCCCCTCTAACAGTCCAGCTCTCTGCTGAGGCCTGGGAGTGCAATGGAGGATGGCCCAAGTGCTTGGGCCCTGCACCCGCATGGGAGACCAGGAGAAGCACCTGGCTCCTGCCTTCGGATCAGCGCGGTGCACCAGCCGCAGTGGCCATTGGAGGGTGAACCAACGGTAAAGGAAGACCTTTCTCTCTGTCTGCCTCTCCTCTCTCTCTCACTGTCTACTCTGTCTGTGAAAAAAAAAATCAAATGGATAGGATTATGTGGTAAAGTGACTATATAGATAGGGTCAAATGTTAAAGTGATCATATAAATAGGACTGAGTGTTTGGAAATAATAATAGAATTAAAAAGGAGTGAATGCTCCAACAAGGGAAGCAGTCCGTATGGCAGACTCATAGAATGACAATTGCTTTAAGTAGCACTCAGACCTCAGAATCAGACCTTAAGGCATTCTGGTCTGGCTGAATAGCCCAGGGGAGCATTTCAGACATGGAAAGCCAAGACATTCTGGCAAAAAAATCTTCCACATAAAGAATTTCTGTGGGTGAGACCCCAGTGGAAAGAAGTGGCCACCAAAGAAGGATATACTTTTCTCTGAAAGGAGGAGAGAACTTCCACTTTGCTTATGACCTTGTCGAGCTAATGGAATCAAAAGGCTTCCATAGCCTAGGCAGCTCATGCAAGAGCCTTGGGTAATCACTGACATCATAGAGTGTTAACTGTTAAATAAACAACAAGAGTCACTGTGCACTATCTACCCATGCAGAAACTCTGTCCCCAAAGTGTTGTATCATGAAACTTAAGAGTAAAACTTGTTCCTAAGAATCACTTCCTTTTGATACCCTTAGGGAGGGTATTTGTATGTCTCATAAATTGTAATTGTGTCTAAGAGCTCACAAAAGATGTATCATTCTTGGATTCTTCTTTAAAGATAATTAAGTTTCTAAAAGGAAAGAAGGGAGAGGGAAGAAGGGGAAAAAAGCAAAATCATCTTCCAGATGCAATAATTTTGAACAGCCCTTGTCTGGACTGTTGAGGAACAGATTTTTTTCTTTCTTTTTTTTTTTTGTCTCTTTCTCTTTATCTTTTTCAAATTAAGTGTTGAACTCTTTACCTAGAATAGAGTTAGTCCTCTGTATATAAAGCTAAATGAAAATAGATCTTGGTGAAGAACAGGACAGGAACAGGAGAGGGAAGAGGAAGAGGGGTGGGAGAGTAGGTGGGAAGAATTACTATGTTCCTGGCCGGCACCGAAGCTCACTAGGCTAATCCTCCGCCTGTGGTGTCGGCACCCCAGGTTCTAGTCCCAGTTGGGGGTGCCGGTTCTGTCCCAGTTGCTCCTCTTCCAGTCCAGCTCTCTGCTGTGGCCTGGGAAGGCAGTGGAGGATGGCCCAAGTGCTTGGGCCCTGCAACTACATGGGAGACCAGGAGGAAGCACCTGGCTCCTGGCTTCAGAACGGTGCAGCATGCCAGCCGCAGCACACTGGCCATAGCGGCCATTTGAGGGGTGAACCAATGGAAAAGGAAGACCTTTCTCTCTGTCTCTCTCTCACTATCTAACTCTGCCTGTCCAAAAAAAAAAAAAAAAAAAACAGAATTACTATGTTCCTGATTTTGTATTTATGAGATGCATGCAAGTAAAAAAAAAAAAAAGTAAGGATGTCTTCCTAATTACTGCATTTAACTGTCTCCTTTTTTAAAATTCAACCAGAACAAAACAACAAGCATAGGTTACTTAAACATCTGTATGCCAATCACTTTCACATGTAACACTTTTGATATCTCATCACTATTTCCTAGATTAATTACAAGCTATTCATCCTGGTGTTAAGATTTACTCAGACTTGACATCTCAACAGACACTCTACCTTATAATTCTCAACTGCATATGAAAAATTTTGCCAAAAACTGACCATATATCTAGTTATCAAGCAAACCTCAATAAAACTCTAAGGACCGAAATCATACAGAATATACTAACAACACTATGATTCATATATCAGTACTAAAAACAATCAGAAAATCTCCCACATGAATGCAGGGGCACAAGGATTTGGGCTGTCTTCCACAGCTTTCCCAGGTGTAATAGCAAGGAGCTTGATCAGAAGTGGAGCATGGTGCTTGAACCAGCGCCCATATGGGATGTCCACATTGAAGGCCCTGTGCCACAGAGCTGGCCCCATGAGGGAATATTTTCTATATCTTAGCCTGATAAGGTAAAAGTTGCACTGAAATACATAACTTTAGCCCTCAAAAAGGATTATTTATAGCCAACGGTACATCAATAGTTCTTTGAGCTACTCCAAAATTCTGCTAGACTGAATCCATGTATTACAACTAGAAAGTTACATTTTAGATATGAAAGCCTAAGCTCTAACTGTCCCTCATGCAGACCACAGCTATAGACTCTGGACAACATACAAGCAATAACAAACTACATGAGAGCTTCAGAGAATGAACAACAGAAAGCAGTCTGGGGAGAAGTGTCAAAGCTTGGGAAAAACAGCGGCTGCGTGCCTCACGCTTTCTGCATTGCTCTGCGGTATGAGGAGGTTCCACCAACTGCCCATCTGAAGCAAACAGGGTTGCAACTCAGAGCAACCAGAACTAGGTGAGCATTAGGAGAAAATGCCACTAAGCACAGACTCAGAAAAGAGGGAAGTCTAGCATTTTATAAACTTTGCTCTTAACTAAGGAGATACAGGTAGACTTCCTTCAGTGCAAAGAAAGAGGAAAAAAGCGCTGGACTTTTGTCTGAGCTACTCCTCTCCTCCCCTCGCTGTGCAGATGATGTACAATTTTCCATTGAGACTAAACAAGTTAATATCAGTGTGAGTCTAACCAATTGACATTTGTTTTAAGTTAAAACACCAACATTTTCCAGAGAAATACAACAATCCAGAATCTCCACAGCATAACATTTACAACATCCAGCACATGACTCCAAATTATCCAGTTTATGAAAACAAGAAAATGATGACTCATTCTTACATGAAAAGAAAATCAATAAAGTTCAACCTTTATTTGACTCAGAATGTAGGAAGGATGATTTCCAGTAGGCCACTTCTTATCGACAAGTTATCTTTTTCCCATTTCAGTTTTCCATGATCAACCAAACTCTGAAAATATTAAATGGAAAAACCCAGACATCACTAGTCACCAGTTTTAAACTACACATCACTCTGAGTAGCAAGATGAAATTTCATGTCTTCTTACTCCATCAGGTCCAGGACGTGAGTCATTCCTTTGTCCAACACATCACACTGTGTATGCTACCTGCCTGCTAGTCACTAGGTGGATGTCTCAGTTATCAATAACTGTCATAGTATCTCAGTGCTTGAGTTCAAGTAACCTTTAGATGGTAGCGCAATGATAGGCTCAATGACTATCTCATTCACCTCAGCTCATCTCATCACATAGCCATGCATCATCTCACATCATCACAACAAGAAGAATGGGTATATACAGTCTGATAAGATATCTTGAGAGAGACCACCTTCACATAACTTGTATTATAGTGTATTTTGATAATTGTTTTATTTTTCATTATTGTTGCTAATCTCTTACAGCAGATAATTAAAAAATTATACTTTATCATGGATGTAAAAGAAAAACTATAATATACACAGGGTTTAATACTATGTATGGTTTCATTGGGGGTCTTGGAAAGTATCCCCCTGGATAATTGGAGACCACTATAAAGGCTGTAAAGTGGCCCTATAGTTATTCTACATGTTCTAAAGAAAACTACATCAAAAATCAATGAAAAGATAAACTCTTAGCAAAGCAAGAGATAACATCTTTTCCAAAATAATGATTAAAAATAACTGCTAAAACTGAAAATGCAGATTATATAGAAATATAACCCTGAAACAACAGACAAAATAATGTCACAAAAAGTGCTTATTGGTAGAACAGAGAATATGAAGACATTTTCATATAAAGGACAACAAAGGAAATCTGTCACCAAATCTATACTATATGAAATATTAAATTTAGACATTCATTCCACAGGAGAATAACACACACACATGCAAGCACACACTCACACAATGAACAACACAAGAAACGACATCTGGAAATTCACTATTGCCTTTTTTAAATATATGTACCATTTGGCCCCTTAGACATTAAGCAATTGCAGAATATTAAACCTGGACAGAGCATTAAGATTATATATTGCAGCTACTTCATTTTACAGAAGAAACCTGTGAGGCTCCAAAAAGAAGTGAGCACCCTGCTCAAGGCCATGCAGCAAGCTGATGTCCCCAGCAAAGCCTAGCATCTCTACTCTGTCATGCTATGTCAACCTCTCAGCACCAACCCCAGATATCCTGAAGATCCAGAACTGACTGCATTAGCAACCCTTCAGAACTTCTCTATGCTTCAGTTTTTTAATCTATACGATTGGTTTACTAGGTGTATCTGCCTGATAGGGTTCTCATGAGAATTTGAAATCAAAATACAGAAAGTACAGCCTTGCTCCTCCAAGGTGCAGTATCACACCCGACCAATGAGAATGCCTTCTGCTTGCATTTTCTAAAGCCCGGCTATACCCCTCTGCTGACTTATTCCAAGATGAAAAACAATGGGGCAAAATGGAATAAGGTTAGAAAGAAGAGAAGATCACAGACTGGAAGTCTCATTTATTCTTGCTCCTCTAACTACTGTCCCATTGTAGTGTGAGAACTCCTGGTGAAATTATGAAAAGAAAAAAAGCCACTCCTCATACCTTTGGAATCAGAGACAACCATTAGCAAAAGGAATGTAAATCAGGACATGTAATAACACTTAGGATCAATCAGACAAATATTCTGTGTTTTTCTAATAAATAAAATGGAATTTAGATAATACAGTATTGCAGTAGTCAGTCACTGATGACAGAAGAAAAATACAGAATCTTGACACACGCTGCCAAATAACTAAGCATTCGTGACTAAAATCCAATAACATTTTCTCTACTTCTGATTTATCAAACCTATTTATCACAGCACAGTAAGCATGTCCCAATATGAATTGACCAAGATAGCAAGAAATGAAAATAAAGCAAGGCTTATCTCACATGTCATGAGCATTCTTAGTAAAAACATGTACAACAAGAGACAAATATTGTAATTAAGCATGAAGGCAGTGATATAGTCACATCCCCTATGAGGCAGAATAGAATGTACCAGGAAGCACTTTGGGGAAGGGCTGGCATTTCATTTTACAACAGATTTCTTGGATACAGAAGACCAGAACATTCATAAAATCCCTCCAGAATTAAAGCTAAAGCCACAGAGTTGTTGCTGCTGTACCAGTCTGCTTACCATCTCTTCAACATACGGGTAAAGCATGTCTCCAAAGTATTCTGTAGCTTCGATCGGAAGCTGTGCAGGCAAATTGTCAATGGAACACATCAGAATCCCAGAGCCTTCAACACTAGGAAAGGCAATATGCTTTAATCAGATGTACAAAATGTTATTTGGAAGTACTAATTCTCCCAGATGTCTACTCCATTATTTTGCTTCATTGTCACTTGTAATTTTGTGCAAAAGGATGTAAGAAAATAACTGGCTTCCAAACAAAACTTTTCCCTTCTTTCACAACCCACCTCCCATTTAAACATATCATATGTGCTTAAGTGTACAAATCTGCATGTGATATTTCAACCAGACTTTTAAATATGTTCGTTTGAGTTTATCCAAAATTTGCAGGTCTTCATAAAGATGTGAAATATTGAGTATTTTAGATGAGTGTACCCAAATAAGTGAATAAGTGACACATCACTCACGACCTAACAGATTTGGCAAACTCACCTGTCATGAATGATATGCTGGTCAGCATCATACATGCAAAAGGGACGCTCTATTGTGGTACACTCAGTCATAAACTCTATAGATCCTCCTGTGTCTGCTGAAATGTCACATATTGCCACAAGTCTGAAAACAACGTCAGTGCTTAGATAAGAGGATGGAATTCTGAAGCTTCTAACAAGACTAAAAATTAATAACAATGAAATGTAACAGTTTTCAATGTGAATGCCAAGTCCCTTGGGCTCTTTCCTTCAGCTTATTCTTCAGGACACTGTGTTATTCTGGGACATACAAACTTTCCCAGATGAGTTTGAGTCACCACAAGAGGAGTTGGAGAGAGAGGAAAGGAGAGGAGAGGAGAAGAGAGGAGGGGAGGGGAGGGGAGGGGAGGGGAGGGGAGGGGAGGGGAGGGGAGGGGAGGGGAGATAAAAAGAAAAATTAAGAGAGGCAGGTAGAGGGTGGAAAAAAATGAAGCAAAAATGAAAAATCCCTTCCCTATAGAAATCATTAACAAAAAACTAAAGTTAACCTAGTTAACCATCTCTAAATAACCCAGAAATGTTCAGTTACACTATCTTACTGTGTTTAGTACCACAAAGTTTCATGTAAGTACACAGGTTTCTTTCAAATATGAGCAAAAGTCTGAGCCCAACATTCAAAAGTCTTATAAGCTAGATGACAATTCTCCTGCCAACTTCTAATCACCACCAGCATACAAGAATCTACAAGAGAACTAGACTGTCACAGTCTTAAACTGTATTTTGGTGGCAGCTATTTATCAAGCATCAATCCTATTACCTGAAATTCTCCTTCTCCCCACTCCTCCATTTGCAGACTTTGTTGAGCCCAGTGCTCCCACTTTGGGCTAAACTCCTGTGTTATGGTTGCTCTTGACATTCCCTTGGCATTTATGTGATGCCAGCTGCATGCCTGAGGGCAGCAAACATTATCTTTTACTCTTCTCTATCCTTCAGCTTAGCAAAAAAAAATTCCAGATAGATCAGGTGTTCCACAAGTACTAACTGATTATTAATTATCTGAATGTCCTTTATACATCAGCTAAGTCCTGGTGCTTATAGCTAAGGTAAACAAGGATCCAGAGACTAAGCTCTATTAGGAGAGTGAAAAATCATAGACACAAGAAAATAAATGATCATGAATAGAAAAGAAGAGAGAAACAGGATAGATAGGGAATGAGGATTCAGAGAAGTTGTCTCAGAGGAGGTTGATTTGGAGCTGCATGTGGAGTCACAGAAGGCAAAAGCAGAGTTTCAAGCAGGGACAGCGAATATGTCAAGTGCTGCGAGATGGCTGAATAAGATAAAGCAGACAGGTAGTCATTAAAAATCAAGTCTGGGGCAGGCGTTTGGTACAGCAGTTAGGATGCTGCCTGGGACACCTGAATCCCATGTCAGTGTGCCTGGGTTCAAGTCCTAGCTCAGCTCCAAATTCCAGCCTTATGATAATGAACACTGAAGGAGGCAGTGGGTGAGGGCTCAAGTACTTGAGTTCCTGCCACCCATGTGGGAGACCCCAACTGAGTTCTAAGGTCCTAGTTTCATCCTGGCTCAGCCCTGACTATTGTTGATTCTTGGGGAGTAAACCAACAAATCAAAGACCCACCGTCCCTGCCTTTCAAATAAATAAAAATAAACAAGTAACATTTAATTTTTTGAAGATTTACTTATTTGAGAAGCAGAATTACAGACATAGAGAGGGAGAGGCATAGAGACAGGTCCTCCATCCACTGGTTCATTCCCCATTCTGAGCTGGGCCTATCCAAAGCCAGGATCCAGGAGCTTCTTCTAGGTCTCCCATGTGGGTACAGGAGCCTAAGCACTTGGACCATCTTCCATTGCTTTCCTAGGCCATTAGTAGAGAGTTGGATTGGAAGTGGAGCAGCCGGGACATGAACCAGCTCCCATATGGGATGCTGGTGCTGAAGGTAGGAGCTTAACATACTGTGCCGGCCCCAACAAATAAAATCTAAAAGAACAGTGAAGCCCTGATCTCTTAATAACAGATGCTGCTGATTAAAAACTGCCATTGTCACTGAAGTAATCTCCTTACTTGTGTGGTAATGCAGGGCAGCCTTCAACTCCAGCCACTGAGAACTTGCCTGGGGCTAGGAGACTCTGGGCATCCTGGCGGGTTAGTAGGCGAGGGGTGTTTTGTTCCCAGTAGATCCCATTAATTAAACAAGTTGTATAGGGTGCAATCTGTAAAGCAAATTCCCGGTTCAACAAAATAGAAAATGGCCTTCTCTTCCAATACAGCCTGCTGAATGAGAGGTACCAGCAAAGTCCATGAGAAATAATTAAAAGGACTTCCTTATTTTCCAGGTCCGTGGTCATCTTTGAAGGAAGATATTAAAGACCCACCCAGATTTCATTGTGGAATTACCCCAGGAGAAATAAACATATGAACATAATAAATACTATATTATCATTTTTATTTTATCATGTATTTAATAGAAAAGGGAAGAACAGAGACAAGTGACCTCAAATTCTATTTCCAACTCAAAAACAAGTACTGTGTGATTGAAATCATGCTACCTTGACTTCTCTGGGCTCTATTTTCCTTACCTGCCAGATGGGGATAATACATACCCCATTCCTCCAAAGAATGCTGTGAAGATTAAGTCAGATAACATCTGTAAGCTCCATGGAGAAATGTGCTATAGATATGCATATGTATATATGGTAACTATGTATTACAAGTGTTAGGATGCATCCAATCACCAATACTTCTGTGATTGGGGAAAAAAGAAGGGATGGAAATTTACTAGATTCAAAATTTTTTAGTTTCCTAATTTTTGTTCCTCAAGCAACTCAAGCATTCTCAAGCTCAAGGAAAGAATCCTTCTTGCAATGTGCTGTACATACTTAAACAGCTAAATTTCAGGCCAGAACCTAAAAATGCTGTTACTCAAACATAGTTAAAATTACTTAAATCATTCATTTCACAAAGAATATACGCATTTTTGTGTTTATTGTTTGTTTTGTTGGAGGACTGCCACAAGACCAAGGACTAAAGAACACACAAATAAATTGTACTCTTGAAAGATAAGGCCAGCATGCCCCATCACAGTGATTTGACTCACAAATAGGTTCTTCGTACAGTGAAGATGAGTCTGTGCTTATACAACTACACTATTTCACTCTGGCCCCAGGTACTCAATCACATGCATTTCAAGATGGCTGGCTGAGGTCATGATCGCAATTTCTGGCCATAGAAAGGAGAAACCGATGCTGAGATCAAACCTCATAGACATTGTTTTTTGCCAATAGTACTGATTAGACTGAGATAATACGGAAAATATCCACAGGAAAAGATTTAGACCAATTGTGCACATGCAGAAGTGCAGTGAAAAAAGAGACTGTGAAGTAGAGGCAAACCCACGGAACCCACCAAAGCCACTAGCAAGTATCCCAAGCTCTAGTAAAAAACCAGCATCTCCCAAGACCAACTCATGATATCCAAAGCATTCACAAGTCAAGATGAGGAAATGAAAACCAACATACACATTCATAATTTCTCTCCCTAGTAGCCCAACTACAGTATCTCGAATATGATACTCACGTCAGTATTAAAGCGACTTATATAACGCTCAGGGTATTTGTCATACTCTACAGGATCATATACACCATCTGTTTTCCTGACAAGATGATGATGACGACTTAACACTGTCCCATACACCTTTCTGAGGTCTTGCAGAGAAGAAAGAAATTAGTATAGTGGGTGACAAATGATAAGGATACACTATGATAAAATATTACAACATAGGACTATCAAAAACAGTAAAAAATGCAGCTACATTCTCCTCCCCTTACCTCCAGTTTGGGAAACTTCTTTTAATTCATGGGGTTCCACATATTCACAGGGTAGTTCATTAAAGATTTCTTGGGCTCCCTATAAGTAATATATCAGTAAAAATCTAAACAACAGGGAAAAAGGCAACACCATTTCCTACAAATATCCCACTTATTTTCCCTACAATTTTATAACTTCACATTCTGCCCTGTAGCCAAGGCAGACACACAGAATTCTAGACAAGCTGCTTGCATACGGCCCGCCGTGAGTCACCTTTTATTCCAGTGTAACCAAAACACGATTGCTATGGGGGCTTTATTTTTTTTTAACCTAACTTACTCAAATTAGCAACAAGAGTGTTTAGCAATGAGGATACAAAAATATTTACTTTTAATCCATTGCAAAAATTACTCCAAATGAGGACACTCGGTTTCCTAAAAGATAAAAAATAAGATGCCTACCTCACAATATACTACTAACAAAGATATCCTGTTTGTGAAATATTTCCTTTGAAGAAAGATCTATTTGGTAATTACAAGTTTATATGGAAGATTACACATGTATGCTCAAAACCACCTTAGGAGGAAGAAAGTATAGTTCCAGCCTTGAATTAATCTTCCTAGTATCTTATTGGCAACTCCTGGAGTCACTTCCAAACATTTGGACATCTCAGTAATAGAGGTTAAACACATTAGCCTAAGGTAACCTATACACTGTTAATAATGACTCAAACTGAAAATGAGAGAAAAGGAGAGGGAGAAAGAGAGAGAAAGAAAGCATCCCAAGCATGTGGTAGCTTAGAATTAACTGAAAACAATTAAAATGTTTGGACCATTATTGCTCTTCACTAAGAGGAAAATTCACAGGTAAGAAAAATGCCTGAGATAGAATACTCTTCTTTCAATTTTAAATATCCACCAAATGCCCACATCACTTAGGTTTGTTTCAGAGCTTCAGACTGCTTTACAGTAAAAAGAAAGGTGGAATTTACCTTAGATACATTTCCAGTCCCTGTGAACACAAATGTTAGGGGACCTATTGACTTTGGCATCAAACCCAGAGATATTTCGTAACCAGCATCACGGACAGCTTGCACAGCCTGACTGCTGTTCCTGTAGTTATGAGCCATGCCGATGTGCTGAAAGCAAGCACACACGATCCAAGTTAGTCCATCGTCTGATACATTTTCTAGTCACAAAATATGTTACGCATTGTCAAAAACTAAACATATCTCACCATAAAAGGAGTGTGATGTCCCAGAGCAAGGAGCCTTAAACCCATTCCATGTAGAATGTTTATCATCCCTATTGCAGAATCAGATCAATAGAAAGACCATTAGTTGAGAGGAGTTAAAAGTGTCTCTCTGAACACTCTCCAACCTGCTCAGTGCCCTGAGGAAGCACAGATCTGTGCATCTGGGATTTGGAATACACAATGGGAGACCACATCCGTGCCCTCTATTTTCTGCCGTCACATGCACTAACCGAGCTGAATCCCCAAGTATCCCTTCCACTTTTCATCTTGACAAATGGCAAAGTTAAGTTCTTCTTTATAAAGACTCAACTCTCCACCTTGGCTCCAGATCCCTTCACTTCCTGTCTCCTTAAGGAATGTACTCTTTTTATTTTACTTATTTATTTTTTTTACAGGCAGAGTTAGACAGTGAGAGAGAGAGAGAGACAGAGAGAAAGGTCTTCCTTTCCATTGGTTCACCTCCCAAATGGCCGCTGCGGCAGGTGCGCTGTGGCCTGCACGCTGCGCTGATCTGAAGCCAGGAGCCAGGAGCTTCGTCCTGGTCTCCCATGCGGGTGCAGGGCCCAAGGACCTGGGCCATCCTCTACTGCACTCCCGGGCCACAGTAGAGAGCTGGACTAAAAGAGGAGCAACCAGGACAGAATCCGGCGCCCCAACCGGGACTAAGAATGTACCCTTGATTCAGTTCCTCCTCTAATACAGCAACGTAGCAATCCTAGCTTGTTTACAGTTAGTGTTTTTACAGTATATATTTCCTCAACGTTTTTTTCTTAACTTACTTGTATCTTTTTTTTAAAGATTTATTTATTTGGAAGACAGAGTTACAGAGAGGCAGAGGCAGAGAGAGAAAGGGGTTCTTCCATCTGCTGGTTCACTCCCCAGATGGCCACAATGGCTGGAGCTGCACCAATCTGAAGCCAGGAGCATCTTCTGGGTCTCCCAAGAACTTGGGCCATCCTCCACTGCTTTCCCAGGCCACAGCAGAGAGCTGGATTGGAAGTGGAGCAGCCGGGACTCGAACTGGTGCCCATATGGGATGCAGGCATTGTAGGCATTGGCTTTATCTGCTACGCCACAGTGCCAGCCTCTACTTGTATCTTTTTTTTTTTTTTTTGACAGGCAGAGTGGACAGTGAGAGAGAGAGACAGAGAGAAAGGTCTTCCATTGCCGTTGGTTCACCCTCCAATGGCTGCTGCGGTCGGCGCACTGCAGCCGGCGCACCGCGCTCATCCGATGGCAGGAGCCAGGTGCTAGGTGCTTTTTCCTGGTCTCCCATGGGGTGCAGGGCCCAAGCACTTGGGCCATCCTCCACTGCACTCCTGGGCCACAGCAGAGGGCTGGCCTGGAAGAGGGGCAACCGGGACAGAATCCGGCGCCCCAACAGGGACTAGAACCTGGTGTGCCGGCGCCGCAAGGCGGAGGATTAGCCTGTTGAGCCACGGCGCCGGCCTACTTGTATCTTTATACTTAAATTGAACAACTTATAAACAAAATATTATAGGATCTTACCTCATTATTCTTTGAAAACTTGGAGCTCCAAGGCAGTCATTTGTTCTGCTGGTTAAGATGCTAAAGAGGCCTCATCCCACATCATAGTGCGTGGGTTCTATACCTGCCTCTGCTTCCCATACCTGCCTCTTGGAGGCTGTGGTGATGGCTCAAGTAATTGAGCTTCTATCACCCACATGGGAGACTTGGATTGAGTTCCCAGCCCCCCTCATCAGGCTTAGGCCAGCCCTGGCCCAGTTCACAATTAATCAATCTCTCTCTCTCTCAAATACATAAATCAATTTCTTTTTTTAACTTTTATTTAATAAATATACATTTCCAAAGTACAGCTTATGGATTACAATGGTTCTCCCCCCCATAACTTCACTCCCACCCACAACCCTCCACTCTCCCATTCCCTCTCCCATTCCACTCACATCAAGATTCATTTTCAATTATCTTTATATACATAAGATCAATTTAGCATATATTAAATAAAGATTTCAATAGTTCACACCCACACAGAAACAAAGTGTAAAGTACTGTTTGAGTACTAGTTATAGCATTAATTCACATTGCACAACACATTAAGGACAGAGATCCTACATGAGGAGTAAGTGCACGGTGACTCTTGTTGACTTAACAAATTGACACTCTTGTTTATGGCATCAGTAATCACCCTAGGCTCTTGTCATGAGTTGCCAAGGCTACGGAAGCCTTTTGAGTTTGCTGACTCTGATCTTATTTAGATAAGGTCATAGTCAAAGTGGAAGTTGTCTCATCCCTTCAGAGAAAGATACCTCCTTCTTTGATGACCTGTTCTTTCCACTGGGATCTCACTCACAGAGATCTTTCATTTAGGGTTTGGTGTTTGTTTGTTTGTTTGCCAGAGTGTCTTGGTTTTCCATGCGTAAAATACTGTCATGGGCTCTTCAGCCAGATCCGAATGCCTTAAGAGCTGATTCTGAGGCCAGAGTGCTGTCTAGGACATCTGCCATTCTATGAGTCTGCTGTGTATCCCACTTCCCATGTTGGATCATTCTCTCCCTTTTTAATTCTATCAGTTAGTATTAGCAGACACTAGTCTTGTTTACGTGATCCCTTTGACTCTTAGAGCTATCATTATGATCAATTGTGAAGTGAAACTGATCACTTGGATTAGTGAGATGGCATTGGTACATGCCACCTTGATGGGATTGAATTGGAATCCCCTGGCATGTTTCTAACTCTACCATTTAGAGAAAGTCAGATTGGGCATGTCCCAAATTGTACATCTCCTCCCTCTCTTATTCCCACTCTTATATTTAACAGAGATCACTTTTCAGTTAAATTTAAACACTTAAGAATAATTGTGTGTTAATTACAGAGTTCAACCAATAGTATCAAGTAGAACAAAAAAATAATAAAAGCGATAAAGTATTAAGTTGTTCATCAACAGTCTGGACAAAGGCTAATCAAGACCACAATGAGGTTTCACCTCACCCAGGTTAGAATGGCTCACATTCAGAAAACCACCAACAATAGATGCTGGTGAGGATGTGGGGAAAAAGGGACACTAACCCACTGTTGGTGGGAATGCAAACTGGTGAAGCCACTATGGAAGTCAGTCTGGAGATTCCTCAGAAACCTGAATATAACCCTACCATTCAACCCAGCCATCCCACTCCTTGGAATTTACCCAAAGGAAACAAAATTGGCAAACAAAAAAGCTGTCTGCACATTAATGTTTATTGCAGCTCAATTCACAATAGCTAAGACCTGGAATCAACCCAAATGCCCATCAACAGTAGACTGGATAAAGAAATTATTGGACATGTACTTTATAGAACACTATACAGCAGTAAAAATCAATGAAATCCGGTCATTTGCAACAAAATGGAGGAATCTGGAAAACATCATGCTGAGTGAAATAAGCTAGTCCCAAAGGGACGAATATCATATGTTCTCCCTGATTAGTGACAACTAACCTAGCACCAAAAAGGAAACCTGTTGAAGTGAAATGGACACTATGAGAAACAGTGACTTGATCAAATATATAAATCAATTTCAATTGGAGTTTTTAGGCCATTGATATAACTATTGATATAGTGGAATTTTAAATCACCACATTGCAGGAGTGGGTGTTCAGCTTAGTGGTTAAGATGTTTGTGTCCTAGAGGGTGCTTGGGTTTGATTCCTGACTCTGGAAGGAAACAGTAGACCCTGGAAGGCAGCATTTATGGCTTAAGTAATTGGGTTCCTGCTTCCCACTTGGGAGACCTGGATTTCATTCGTGGCTCCTGGCTCCTGGCTCTGGCTCTGGCCCTGGCCCATCCCAGTCCTGACTGATGTAGGAATTTTAGGAGTGAAGTAAACTACCCATGGGAGATAACACACATATATACTCTTTCTCTCTGCCTCAATTCCTTCAAATAAATAAATACCATACTTACCATATTGTTATTTGTGTTCTTCTTGCCCCCATTTGTTCTCTGTTACCTTTTATCTTTTCTTGTATATTTGCTTGAATTTTTTACTTTATAGTATTAAAACATCTGCAACATCTTATTTTGGTTTTAGTGATTCTTCTAGGTTACAATATGCTTCTTCAACTTATCATAGTCTACTATCAAATAATATCATGCCATTTGGGGAATAATTTGCCCTATTTATGATGTAAGTTTTATTTCTACAAATGCTGTACATGTCACAACATACTATTTCTTCTAAATTCTCAATTATCTTTCAAAGAAAAATTTAAAAATAGGAAATCTTTTAATATTTCTTTATACTTTATCATTTCTAGTATTCTTATTCCTTTTGTTAGTCCCATATTTCCAAGTGGTTTCATTTTCCTTCTGGCTAAAGAACTTTATGTAATATTACTTCTATGGCAATAATTTGTCTTGGCTTTCATTTGGCCAAAAAGGCTTTATTTCACCTTCATTTATTGGAACGATATCATTGAAAGATATATCCTTTAGGAAGATTTTATCACTATAGATAGAATTCCACGGTGACTTTTTTTTTTCCTCTCAGCACTTGAAAGATACTGCTCCACTTTCTTTTGACTTGAAATTTTTGGGACCAGAAGTCTGTGATATTTCTTACCTTTGTTCCTATGAATATATTGTGCCTTTCCATTGACAGTTCTTAATTTTTTTCCTTATGCAATGATCTCTAGTGAAATAATTACAATGTTCCTGGTATGGTTTTCCTTGTACAGGTATGTGCATGTGTTAAGGCCTGGGTTTTCTTAAACTTCACTTTTCTGTGAATTTTGAATTTTTATCAAAATGTTGGAATGTTTTAGTCATATTTATTTAATGTTTTTGCCTCCTTTATCATTGCAATTAAAACAACATGATGATGAACAGAAATAAAAAGCTGAGACAAAAATAACCAAGTTTAAGTGACCAGTCCCGATCAAGTATTCTAACATACATATATGTGTATGTAGGATCCCAGAAGGAAAGCAGGCAAGGAGAAAAACAAGCCTTGGAAGGATCAACCTAATCCTTATACAATTGACTATCAGAATATAACCCAGGAGCCAGCATTATGGTGAAGCCAGTAAAGCTGCCACCTGGGAGGCCAGCATCCCATATGGGCACCAGTTCACATCTCAGTTGCTCCATTTTCAATCTAGCATCCAGCTATTGTCCTGAAAGAAGCAACAGAAGATGGCCCAAGTTCTGGGTACCCTGCCACAGACGTGGGAGACCCAGACGAAGCTCTTGGTTTCTGGCTGTGACCTGGCCAAGCCATGGTCATTGTGGCCATTTGGGAAGTTTAACAGTGGATAGGAGATCTCTCCCTCTTTTTCACAAACACCCTCCCTCCATCTCTCTCTATAATTCTTTCAAGTAAATAAGTAAAACTTTTAAAAATTTTTAATTTTTAAAAGAACATATCTCAGTCCTCCTGAGAGGAAAGCAATAAAATCTCATAATTGACAATATAAAAAGAACACTGCTGAGCATCCAATACAAAATAATGAGTCTTGCAATGTTACCTAGAGATAAATCAGCAACAGAAACAAATCCAGAAACAATCATTGCTGTTCAACATACTTAAGTTTAAAATGAAAACATGAATAAAACAAAGAGGTGAACAGAGAAGATAAGTGGATTTTCTTCTGTAGAGTCTGTTGATATACATAGTTCTCTATGCCTCTTCTCATTGTGTTCATGTTTTCATTTAAAACAACATACTGAATATCTCTTACAGTTATATGTATTCCTTATCTGCTAATTACACCGCTCTCAAAATAGAATTTAAGGCTGTTTTTCAAGACTTTATAAGGGTGAATTGAGAGTAGTCTTTATTTAGAGCTAGCTTAGTCACACAGTTTGGGCCTTCCCTAAATACCCCATATATTCAGTGAAGTTTCTCTTCTCTTGATGAGATAAACTCTGGGTACATTTTGGCAGAGTTCCCTGGTAATTGTTCTTGTCTTCAAATTATTCTTTCCCTAGTCTCATCAATGTTCACCCTTCACCCAACAGGACTGCAAAGCATATTTCTAGAATGTTTTTCTGTTTATCTCTTTTCTGTTTTGTATTTTTTAATTCTAGCCATATCAGGTTCCCCAACTCCTATCTCTATGTCCCCAATCCCATGAGTCCACCACGTAATGGGTCACTTTTTCATATCCACATGATCTGGAAATTACTCCAGCAGAAAGCAGCTGTGGTCACAGAGCCCATCTCACTTATTTCCCATCTAACAGGGATCACCTTCCTAGACCATCGGTTGTCTAAAGTCTGAAAATATTATTTCATCTGCCTCATCCAGTTTTCTGGCTGTTGAGTGAAAGGACGATAGTCCAGATTCAGTTAATCCTTTATGGATAGAAACAGAGCATGTGGTCATTACAAGACATATCATCATTGGCCAGATACGGATTATGTATTTCAATTAATTTTAACTAATGGGTATGAGAAGAAATTATATGTTCAAACTCTGGTCACACCCTTGAAAACAAAGCTGTTTGTGTCTACTTTCTTTCCCCATTTCCCTGACTGGGAAACAGCAACAACCAGACCAGTCACCTAGAAATGGAAAACCATGTGCTGACAGCAGCAGAGTTTTCCCCTCACTGCACCAGCCATAGACTTTTCACCTCTGGACTCCCATCTTCTTCAAGCTACAGTTTTATGGTTTCTCTTCAATATAGCAACTTAGCAACTAATCTATTGCCTTTTGCTGAATTCATTTACATTTTTCTCACAAATTCTTCTTCCATTCATATAGGTACTAGGAAAACTGATTTTTTATTCAAGTTAGTAACCTGTAAATCATCTTCAATGTTTCTCCCACCCATACATCCAACCAATTACCAGAACCTGTGAATTACAACACCCAGATATTCTCCAAATCCACATATCCCTCTCTCCATACACGCTGACTATACTGAACTTATTTCTACTCTGAAAAATTGCTCTTTCTATCCTTCCCTCTGTGTTTCAAGCATTTCACTTTTCCTCCCCTACTTCTTTGAATAGCCTTTAATTATTTTCAGAATCTCAGTTTAAAGGGATGTTTATATGAAATCTTTCCAATAGCTCAATCCACTTAGTTGTCCTACCCATAGCAATTTGCATTGGCATTGTATTTGTGTTTTTACTTAACTGAATACATCTCTAAGAATAAAAGCCACATCTTATTCACAGATGTGGTACTACTTCTAAATTTGCTGATTTCTGAATGCATTACCTTACTTTTTTATTTTTATCTAATTATTTATTTGAGCGGCAAAGAGATAAAGATAGAGAGAGGGCCAGATAGGCAAAGAGAGCTCTCATCCACTAGTTCACTCCCAAATGCCCACAATAGCTAGGGCTAGGCCAAGGCTAAAGCTGGAAGCTAGAATGTAATCCAAATCTCTCATGTGGATAGCAGGAACCCAATCATTTAGGCTTTCACTGTTGCCTGCCAGTATCTGTACTAGCAGGAAGCTGGAATCAGGAGCAAGAGCCAAGATTCAAACTCAGGTACTCCAATATGAGATATGGATGTCCCATCCGACATCAGCTGTCAGGTTCCTGAACCAACTTATTCTGATAACCAACTTATTTCTGAACAAACTTGTTTCTTATTTCAGATATATGCTCTCCAGAAAAGCAAATGCCTCATTTGAGTGAGTCCTAAAAGGCCTTGGGAAGAGTAACCTTAAAGGTCTATCTTATCACTTTGTCCATGTTAGTGCTATCTTACCTGAGGCAACATCTTAAATCTCATGCACCATTGTAGGTTCTGGCCTGGTCACCATCTTGTACAGTAAGTTTCAGTCTCAGTCCTAAGTCCAGCCTGGCTTACTTGAAGTAAGGCATAACTACAAATGTCGACTCTACCCCCACGCTGAGGGGATTTGCTGCTCCAACTTCTTATCTCTGCAAGGCTATAATAAGACCGTTTTTTTGCACAGGCTCTCTCTCTCTCTCTTGCCCCCTCTCTCCAGCTTGTTGGGCACCCCCTTCCCAAAATAACACTTTTCCCTTACTCTAGCATTTGGTGTGTTTTGTGGTGGCCTTTCATTGGTGCTGTGTCTCGGATCCAGGCTCTTCCATCAACCTTGCTCTTCCCTTGGGAATCTGAGCTGCTTTGGGATCCTGGATTCCTGCCAGTCATAAAACATAGCCCCACACCTCTTTCTTCACCACCAAATTCTCTGTGATTTCCATCCACACACCAGCCCTCCAAAACCCTAAGGTAAGACAGGATCAAGGCCTTGGGTTTTGGGGTCCATGCCTCAATGAGTTTTTCTTTTACCCCAGATCCCAACAAGATCTCTGACTCTCTCCACTCCTCTAAATGCTTTCCGTACCTCGCCAGGTTGCCTCAGTTCCAACAAACTCAATTTCCTCCTCCCATTGGTGGGTATTTCCTAGCTGAGTTAATATCCAAAACTGCCTCTCTCTTCTTAAACCTTCCTCCTCCATTCTGCCACCCTCTCTTTTAACCTAGCCATCTTGGTATCTCTCCCACCCTGCACCAAAAGGGCCATAAAGCCCTGAGAGAAATTTCAGAAATTCTATACCCATAAAGCCCTCTACCACATAAAGAGCAAAAATAAAAAAAAAAAGGAGGTCCCCCTCCTAATACACCATTACTCTGAGAGATATCTCTCTCAACCTATGTGAAATAATGATCAAGACTACTGGCCCTTCAAATCAGCAGGCTCACCAGGTTAATCACTATTTCTAGACATATGTCCTTTTCCATAATTGCCCCTATTCTGTCACCTATCAGATTCTCCTTAGGAATCTCTGGAGGGTTGCCCATATGCTATGATGGATCCCCTCTCCCATTAAACCTAACATAATGGTGAACAATAACTTGCCAAGCTTGCTTTGCAACCTGGTTTAACAGGTTTCTTATAGCAATGGATAATCAGTGCTTATGATAGCCCCCTAAAATGGATTTTGCAATCTCTGATTTGATGCCATTGATTTATAGCTAGAGTTTTATAAAAAGAGTAGAATTTCATACAAATGCATTTTTAGTTTAATTCAGATGGAGTTATGATATATCAGCACCTTCAGTAATCTGGGTATAACTGTTAAATGTAAATTGGGTAAAGGCAAATGTTCAATGTGTCTAAATGTATTCTTAGCACCTTATATTCTATGAAAAGACTATCTGGGTTTACTAACATGTTTTTATAAATTGTCAATATAAAAAATTAATGGCTGCTCTACACAATGATCTGCCATCAAGGAGACCCAACAGGCCAGTCCACTGCATTGGTTTGCGAGGTGGGAAGTCAGGGCTTCAGCAGAAGTCAGCTTGTAAGCAGCTGCTGCCAAGCCAAGAGTTAGGTCACTGGAAATGGAACTGCCCTGGAGTTGAAGGACTCCCAGGTCAGAGCCACAAACCTTGTTAGCTCCAAGTTTAAAAGCCCTTCACCCTGCCCAGCTTCCAAAGTGACCACTGCTGCTGAGGGACAGCCAAGTAGGGTCAGCAACATTGCAGGCAGAACTGTAAACTTCCTATTAGAGATGCCATCTGCCTTCACCTGGCCAGCTCTCCTCCCAGGCAAGCTAGGTAATGGGAGTCAACAAGTTGCCTTCTGTAAGGAGGCACACACCTCCCTTATCATATACCCCATGTGAAGAGATAGATAGGTCTGGGCCTCATTATCGGCAAGGCCTTAAAGCCCACCTGATTATTATCAAGCCCCTTCGGTCTGTTTCTATTTGCTTCTCAATGAGAAAAGTTGCTCATGGTTCAGACAGCACCTTTCTTAGGTCTTCTAATAATGACTCTGTCCTTTGTTTTAGACTCTGTCTAACTTGCTTGGGACCTCATTCCTTTGCAATCATACCCTCTACTCTTACATCCAGGACTCTACTCCCAGCCCATGTGTATTGGTGGTCCTCTCCCCCACTTAACGTGTGATTATTCAGAATTTTTTCTACAGACAAACCCCGCTACCCACAAGAGACAAGCAGCCTTCTTCCTGGTTTTCGTTGGGATCGGCTTCACAGCCTCCTTCTCCTCAGTAGTGATCTCAGGAACAGTTTTGGGCCACAACGCTATTTTGACCAACAGATTCCAAAAACAACTCCAACAGTTCCAAGAGGAGGTCACTAGGTGCACTGAGACCTCAGCTGACAACATCCAAGTTCTCCAAAGCCAAATCACCTCACCAGTAGGTGTAGTACGACAGAATAAATAGGCCTTAAACCTTATAACAGCTAAGAAAGCGGAAACTTCTATCTTTCTGGGAAAACAGTGTTGTTATTATGTTAGCCAATAAGACCAGGTGAAACAATATCTTAAAACCCTTCAACAAATCACCACATCCGTTAGACAGTCTTCACTAGGGTTCAGGGACCCCCTCATTTCCTCTCCACTATGGAATCCTCTCATTATTTGATTGATGCCCCTCCTAGGGCCACTTGCTGCTCTATTCACCCTGGCCTTTATATAACCCTGTCTGTTTAAATGTTTACAGGAAGTGATAAAGAAATAAACCAAAGCCTTCACCAACCAGGTGGTCGACCAAATGCTGCTACAGGGATATACTCAGCTCCCTGTCCAGGAGATTGCAGTTTGAGACAACATCCCATGCCAGTGGAGAATAATTCTTTGCCTCATGCCCGTATAAAGTAGCTCCAGAAGGTAGATCATCATCCCTCCACCCCTCCTGGGCTCTTGGGCCCAATATAATTCTATACAACGCTTGCTTTATAAGAAACAAAAGGGGGGAATGTCAGTGAGAATGGTGCCCTCTATCTGAGGCACCATCTTAAACCTTGGGTGCCATTTTAGGCTCTGGCCCAGTTGCCAGCTTATACAATTTTAGTCTCAGTTCCTAAGTCCAGCCTGGCTTACTAGAAGTCAGGTGACCAAATAACCCAACCACAAGTGTCATTTCCACCCCCACCCTAATGGGATTTGTGGCTCCTGCTTCCTTATCTCTGCAAGGCTATAATAAGACCCGTTTTTCTACATAGGTTCTCTCTCTTGCACTGTCTCTCCAGTCTCTTGGATCCCCCACCCCCAACAATAAACCTGTTCCCTTACTCCAGTGTTGGGTGTATTTTGTGGTGGCCTTTCATTCCATACTAAGAAATTTAATTTTCTTTTATTTTAAGAGAGCTGACTTATGGTTAGTTTTTAAAAAGCTCTAAAGTGGGAGTTAAAGTAAGAAACAATTAATTGGCTTTACATAAAGTTTTTATGTTTCAAAACTTTACTTAGATGCCTTTACTATCGCTGTAGCACGTGGAATAAAGTATAACAAACTAAAATATATGAATTTTCTGAAATTATCATTTCCAAAAGCATATAATACTAAAAGTTTTCCAACATATTTGAGTGAAAATTTTGAGCAAATGATAGAAAGAGTGGAATTTGCAAAAGTACCTTAGGATTCCAAATAATCTAATGTTTTATACAACTAAATGATATGATACTATTACCCATAGTTATTGAGAAATGTCATTTACTAAGCATTTATTCCCAAGGAGGCAAAAGCAAGCTGGTTAAGATGAGACAACCATGAAGTAATCACAATGAGAAACCTTCCACATTTATATAACAAGGCCAACAGATAACGCCAAGATCACTACCTTCTTTATAAGACCTCAAGTAGTTTAATTGGATACAGAGATACACCCTTTTGTGGTGTTTCTCCACTAAGGAAGGTTCAAAGTACAATCTGAGACAACAGTCAGGCAGTTCTTTTTTTTTTTTTTCCTAAACTCCAGCTTTTTTCCCTGTTCCTTTGTCGATTCCTGCCCTGGTACTTTTTCTCCCCTTTCTCTTCTTCCCTGCCTTCTACTTTACAATGTCCCATTACCAAGTTGACCTAGCCTTCCACATGAACTACCAAAAAGTCAGAGCCTGCTCACAATTTTATCCTTCCTCCTGCTCTTTTTAATTAAAATAAAATATTTTAATGATTTAACGGCTAAATCTCTTCCTCTTACATGCATCACCCTTCAACACATTCCCATGTTTATCTGTGAAAATAAACATTTCCAATCCCTTGACTCAGAAAGGAAGAATCCCAGTTACTCCTCAGGCAAACTAGAAGGTGAGTGATGCGATGTGAAAGCCTTGGCGCACCTACCTGCCACCCCTGCCCACTGTCCAAACGCCACTACCCGTGTTCCTCTGTGGTCCACCATTTTCTCATAATCAACAAGTCGGATTTCCTGGAGAAGGGAAAACAAATTTTTCAACCAGATCCATTGAGTTAAATTTCCATGTGTAAACCACACATACAAGCTTGTTAGTATTCTACGTGTTTTCCCTCTTTAAAAAATTACATCTTGACTTACTAATCTATCAGGTACACCATGAAATAACTAGAAAATACTAGGTCACAAATCAATTGTAGGCTTACAGTTAGAGATGAAAGAATAGTCCTGGTAGATAAACACCCCTTGATAGCAGCCAATGAGTCAATAAAGGCAGGATTTCCCTTTTCACCCTCCTTCCACACAACCAGAACTATATCTGCAGCCACATGCATCCTCCTATTCTTCCTCATTGTCTCAAAGAAAATAGATCCCTACCTAAAGTGATCGCTGTGAGACAATCTCAGTTTGTTTGTTTGTTTAATTTGACAGGCAGAGTTAGACAGTGAGAGAGAGAGACAGAGAGAAAGGTCTTCCTTCCATTGGTTCAACCCCCAAATGGCCGCTATGGCCGGTGCACTGCGCCAATCCGCCAATCCGAAGCCAGGAGCCAGGTGCTTCTTCCTGGTCTCCCATGCGGCTGCCAGGGTCATCCTCCACTGCCCTCCTGGGCCACAGCAGAGAGCTGGACTGGAAGAGGAGCAACTGGGACTAGAACCCAATGCCCTTATGGAATGCCAGCGCAGCAGGCGGAGGATTAACCAAGTGAGCCACGTCACTGGCCCCAACAATCTGTTTTTTACCACATCCTTCAAGACCACTCTTTTTGAACTATTACCTCCACGCTGCAGACATTCTAAGTACACCCAGGTCTCTTCTACCTGAAAAAAGAAATCTCTCTCTGCACTTCTCTCTCTCGTTTGCTTGCTCCTGCTCTCACCCCATCCTTTTGCAAGTAAGCGTCACTTAAAAAAATAGCACATGCTTGAGTGAACATTTGACAGAGTATTTAAGATACCACTTGGAAACACCTGCATTCCTTATCAGAGTTCCTGATTCAAGTACCAGCTCCTCCACTTCCAATCCAGGTTCCCACTAAGTACACCCTGGGAGGTGGTGGATGACAGTTCAGGTACTTCAGTCTCTGCCACCCATCTGGGAGATGTGGAGGGAGTTCTTGGCTCCTGGCTCAGGTCAACCCTGCACTGGTAATTGTGGGCATTTGGGGAGTGAACCAGTGGATAAGAGTTTCTCTCTCTCTCTCCCTTTCAAATAAAATGAAAAAAAAAAAATTTTTAAAGTAGCACATGCTCCCTACATGTCTCTTCCTTGCCTTCAGAGAAGTAACATTCTTCCTCTTTTTTTGGATATCTTTCTTTTTTTCTTGAGAAAGCCTACTTAATCTATGCTTACAAGCTATTCATATACTGTAATTATAGAATGTTTTAAGTTTATGTTATTGTTAATGTTTATTTCCACAAAGAGCATTCAAGTTTTACCATGCTCATGAATTATGGATATCTAATACTCATCCAACTCTGAGTAATTGGCTACAAAAGCTATCACAAATCATCCCTGTCCAGTTTGTTTTTATCAGTTTTCTTGGTTGTAAGAATAAAATTGCATATAACAAAATGTTGCCTCTAAATTAGTTTTAAAAGTTTTTTTTTGCTTAAGGTGGAACATTCGTCTCATCATATTAGTTTCACTAATTATTTTTTAATCCACTCTTCGGAAATACTGCAAATTAACTACTGCCCAGGTCTACTGGACTGGAAATTGTTAGGAAAGCATTCTTTACTGTTTTAAACATATATTTTCCTTTGTTTCTCCCGCTATTTGTGAACTCTCCCACCCTACACTTTTCTCAGATTCCAGACTACTTTTCTAATACCTTCTATTCTTACCCTAGAAAACTGACCTTGGATGACTTCTCTATCTACACACACCCAATCTCATAGCTTCCTGTACCACCTACACTTTACAGCTACAAAATATATGTCAAGAGAAACTGCCTTTCTGTGCTGTGGACTCCTATCCAATAGCCCAGTTGGTTCCTTTGAATACCTAATGGCACAGTCAATTTTACAGGCCCTAACCTCAACTCTGCTCTTCCCAACAAAGTCCGCTCCTTCTACAGCAGCACTGTCTCCATCTACGGCAACTCCTCCAAGAGGCTCAGGCTGACACTTCAGTCATCCCAGCTTCTTCACCTTTTCTCATACGCCACCTGCATTTCACCAGTGAAATTTGTAGGATTCATCTCAAAACACATCCAGGATTCATCCACGTATCACAACCTCTACTTCCACCATTCAGGTGCAACCCCCTCATCTGGAGTCTATGATCTGGACTGGTCTAGAGTGACAGTCTTTTGATCAGTTTTGCATTTCTCTTCCCACCACCATTATCCACACTTCAGGAAGAGTAAGCATTTTAGTACATGATCTATTCCACCCCCCACTCAAAGGACCCACAGGCCTTTGCACCACTATTCTTTCTGCTTAGAAAGCTCTCCCCGGATGGACTTGACTCGGTGCTTCACCTTCCTCAAGTGACTGCTAAGACACCATCTTCACCATGAGTCCAGCCTGACCACTTCACTTAAACTCCATTTAAACCAGCCCAGGGCTCCTTTCACACCAGTATTAAAGTCCTCCTTATTATGCATGTCAGCAAGTGCACCGGAGGGACACTGCATTTCTCAACCATCTCCTCCCACTGGAATGTAAGCTCTGGGAAGACAGGATTAGTTTGTTATTTTGTTCTTTCAGGGCAGTGAATAGCGTTAGATACACTGTAGGCCCTCAGAAAATATTCCCTAACAAATAGTCTACCATGAACAACGCTAGTTTTTCCAGGTATTTACATCTGCAGAAAGTATTCTCCCTTAGGAATACTAATGAATGCTATTGAATTTTAATGAATACTATTCATGACCCCTTACGAATACTAAATGTAAAAATCATCTCCAGTCCAGTTCTAGCACTACAGAGCTGTGCAACCTCAGTCAAGTCACTTCACCTCTCTGAGCTCTCTCTGAAAAATAGCATTGGTAGATTAACACAATCCCTGAAGTCCTTTTCATCAATAAAATTACATGTGGTAGTATCTGACCAATTGGCCTTTATAAATTAGCATATGTTCATGGAAAAACATTTTATGATTTTTTTCCATTTCAGATTATAATAAAACAAAATACATTTGGTTCCTCTTTTTACAAACTCCAAACCTTCATAGCAGAGAGGCCCTAAAAAGCAGCAGAATATTAAAGACTAATTTGTGGATCACCTCACCTATTGAGGTCAGTAACTTGATGTATTTCCTAGATGCTGAAAGAAAATAAAAACTCTATTTGAGAATTAAAATATGCATGCTAGATTTTTATGAATCTAAGTCACTGATTACCTGTTTCAGAATCTCATCCAACAAGCTCATATTGGCCTCCTGAGCTTTTATCGTGTGGGAGAAGAATGCATAGGTCTTCTTGGACATTAACTTTTCCTCTGGAGGTCTTTTAACTCCCAGAATCAAACAAGCTTCAGAAATATCCTCCTGAAGAATCCCACCAGCTTTGACATATTCCTGGGAATGTAATTTTGGTTAAAGGTTATTTCCCAATTTGTAGTACTCATATTCTCTTTAACAAAATGTGTAGAAAATAAAGACACAATTTTTGAAGGCATATAAAATCTGTGTGGATTAGAACAAAGAACAGAACAACGGCTTCTAATATTTGTACTTACTGGCTAAAGATGTTTGACTTTTATAGTGAAAAATATTAGAAAACTCAACGTATACAAATACTTAACGAACACTTGACAGTTTGGTCATAACCACTAACATTATTGAAACATTCTTATAAAATGTATATTTAGAGACCTCTATTGTGGCATGGTGGGTAAAGCTGCTGCCAGTAATGCCAAAATTCCATATAGCCACCAGTTCATGTCCTGGTTGCTCCACTTCTGATCCAGGTCCCTGCTAATCCTCCTGCCACTCACATGGGAGACCTGGATGAAGTTCCTGGCTCCAGGCTTTGGCCTGGCCCAATGCTGGCCATTGTGGCCACTAGGGGAGTGAACCAGTAGGTGGAAGATCAATCTCCCTCTCTCTTTCTCCCTCTCTCTCTGTAATTCTGACTTTCAAAATAAACAAATCTTTAAAAAATGTGTATGTCATATCAACAATGCACTGAAGTATTAAATGTCAAATATTGATTTCTTACTAGATTGGGTTTTTGAAAGATGCATCTCCAAAGTTTGTTATTTTCTTGCTCAATTATTATTTATTACTGTTCTAATCTGCACAGGAGACTATGCTATTGATGAGATGATAAAACACAGACAGACAAGATCCTTTCTACAAGGGGCTCACAAAATATAGTAAAAACAAGTCAAGAGTACAGTAAATGAAGCCAAATTCAAAAGAACATTGTGATTAACAGAATCTAGGTGATGCATTAGTTTAATAAATATTGAGAATTCCCAAGTGGGATGGTCATAGAAATATGGAAATTAAAATTAATCTAAAAGATTGGGTGGGATTTGGAGAGATTGAGATGGGAAAGACAAGAGGCAATGAAGGATCTACACAAATGTGGAGGCAGGAAAATGAGGCGATGTTTAGGGAACATGAGTAAATTGATTTGTAAAAGTAGATTGAATATCATCAGAGATTATATGAGTTCTACCAGATAATAACAACAATAATCATTTATATTTATTAACAAATTAATGTGTGCTTTGCTAAAGCTCTTTGTGTGACTTGTCTTACTCGATTCTCCTAAAATTCCCATGAGGTAGATACAATTTTACCAATGAGAAACCCAAGTCTGGCATATGTAAGTGAGACTGCAAGCTACTACACAGCATAGGACAGTCCTGTATGATTGTTGAATGAGGGACAGCATGACCCAGGCAGAATTAAAAGAACTACTATGGTAGCAGTTGAATAAAATGAAGGTAAGTTGGTTAGGAATCTACTTCAAAAGAAAGTAGAAATGAATAGAAGAGACAGTAAAAAAAAAATGAATACTTTCTACCTGGTTTCTTTGAAAACAGTCCATTTGCTCATTCCTAGTAGACTGCTTAAATAAACCATGATAAATCCATGGAATGGAATGATTAGCACAGGGGAATTAAATAGAATGAAACAGATGTCTTTGAAATGACACGGAGTGATGTCCAAGATATGTACCTGACTAAACAAAACGAGGGGAGAAAGAATATATATAGTATGCAGTTTTCTATAAACAGCCAAGGAAAAATAAGAATATGCACACACACTCACACATACACACACAAATGCTTATTTTCAAAAAAAAAAAAAAAGAAAATGAGAATGAGGTCAAAAACTAAAGTAACTTTTGAGATAGGTGGGAATGAAATTCAGGGTATTATAATGAGAGCAAGATTTAACCTCTAGAGTTTGTAAATGCTATATTTATTCAAAAAATTAAATTAAATTAAAAAGTTAAAAGCAAACATTAAAACTGAACAAGAACAATAATATATGGGTGGATCTAGATAAATATTAGAATAATAATGTCACCACACATAAAAATAGTTCAAACACGGGCCGGCACTGTGGTGTAGCGGGTAAAGCCGCTGCCTGCAGTGCTGGCATTCCATATAGGCAACGGTTCAAGTCCTGGCTGCTCCACTTCCGATCCAGCTCTGCTATGGCCTGGGAAAGCAGTAGAAGATGGCCCAAGTTCTTGGGTCCTTGCACCCTCATGGGAGACCCAGAAGAAGCTCCTGGCTCTTGCCTTCGGATCAGAGAAGCTCTGGCCATTGTGGCCAGTTGGGGAGTGAACCAGCAGATGGAAGATGGAAGACCTCTCTCTCCCCTTCTCTGTGTAACTCTTTCAAATAAATAAATAAATCTTTAAAAAAAAAAAGTTCAAACAACTTTTTGAACATAGCACTCTAGTATTCTTTGTGAGATACATATATTGACAAGAAATATTAAACTTTATTTAAACAGACTTGTTAATTTTAATACTAGCACTGTTATTCTGAAACTATTTTAAACATACAAGATAATGCTAAAAAAATAGGCATTAATATTATGGAGAAATAAGATAATTACTGTTGAAGAAAATAGATGCAAATATAAAATTTTAAAGGTAAGAAAAATCTACGTTAATTTTTAATTAGAAATATCAGTATTGACTCATGATTAAATGATGTGTGTGGGGAGGGCTGTGTTCTGCTTCTATTTATAAGCTCTGTGTACTAAAAGGGACTAAAAACATTACTTATTCTCCATAGGAATAAGTACACTGGGTAGCAGATCTTGGTTTCTATACCTAAAATAAACCAGGGCTCCTTGGTGAAATGGTTAATTTCCTGTAAAGGGCAGGACTAGTACAAGGGAGTCTAGGATAGTATGTTATTCCAGGAAACAAGAAAGCTCAAAGAAAAATGGACATGTGTCCAAAGAACATAGGAGCCACCTTGAAGGGACTCTTCCCTAACCGAATTTAAGGTAATTAGGACATTAAAAAGAATCACGGTTAGCGGATTTGAATGGAAAATGTCCATGATTCCGTAATGATATTCAAAAGGGCAAAAGAGAAGGGGAAAACAAAGAGAAGATTCCTCTCTTAAGCAGAATGTCAGTCAGCAGGGCCCTGGGCTGTGGTGTAGCAGTTAAGCCGCCGCCTCTGTGACACCGGCATTGCATATGGGCACCGGTTCCCATCCTGGCTGCTCCACTTCCAATCCAGCTCCCTGCTAATGCAGCAGAGGTGGCTCAGCTGCTTGGGCCTCTGCCAACCATGTGAAAGACCTGGATGGAATTCCTGGTTCCTGGCTTCAGCCCAGCCCAGCCCTGGCTATTGCAGCCATGTGGGGAGTGAAACAGAGGATGAAAGATTCTCTCTCTCTCTGTAACTCGGACACTAAAATCAGAAAATCATCATTTTGTAGAACTTGTCATGAAAACAGATTCAGGTGAAGCTTATCAATGGGCGCTAACATCATCAGTTGCTTGAGAAACAAAACTTTGGCCCAAGTGCTTGGGCCCCTGCACCCATGTGGGAGACACAGAAGAAGCTCCTGGCTCTGAGCTTTGGCCTGGCCATTTGGGGAGTGAATCAGCAAATTGAAGATTCTCTCTCTCTCTCTCTTTCTCTTTCTCCTCTCTAACTCTGCCTTTCAAATAATAAAAAATAAATCTTTTTAAAAAAGAAAAGACATGCAAGAGTGAACTTTTTTTTTTTTTGGCAGAGCAGACAGTGAGAGAGAGGGACGGAGAGAAAGGTCTTCCTTTTGCCAATGGCCGCCGCGGGCGGCGCACCGCGCTGATCCAAAGGCAGGAGCCAGGTGCTTCTCCTGGTCTCCCATGGGGTACAGGGCCCAAGCACTTGGGCCATCCTCCACTGCCTTCCCAGGCCACAGCAGAGAGCTGGCCTGGAAGAGGGGCAACCGGGACAGAATCTGGTGCCCCGACCGGGACTGGAACCCTGTGTGCTGGTGCCACAAGGTGGAGGATTAGCCTACTGAGCCGCGGCCCTGGCCTGAATGATGTCTTTATTGGCTTTTCTCTCCCTAGTCCCAGAAACAGGGCCACATAGGAAGGAGAAAATGACTGACAAATATCACGTTCTTTATTCCTCACCTGGAGAAAGCATGGAATGTGATTTAAAAATAATACTTTTATCAAGGTAAAGAAAGTAAAGTCATATTAATAAAAATTTTATTTTTACTCAGGAGGTACTTAATTTTCATATGTAACTTTATCTTAGTCCCACCTATTTTAAAAATTGGAAATACTCACCTTATCATGAATGGCCCGCCGATTTGAAGGCTGTATCAAGACCTTGTATCCCAGGTTGGTGATCCCTTTGATGTGTTTGGGAGCCAGAGGTGCCCTTCTCTCCCAGGCATTCACATCCTCCCGCCTGAGGGCCATCACAGCCTTGTGGTGAAGTCCTCTGGAGAGGCTGACCCCCAGCCTGCCCAGTTTGGTTCTACGTCCTCGTAGCATCTTGCAACCTGGTGACTGGAAAGGCAGTGTGAGGCAGCAGGACAGCAAAAGGCAGGAGGCTTACAGATCAATTCTGGTCTCCTTAGAAATCTGCTGTAAAATGGGACCAACCCAAATGGCGACAAACACAATATAGAGAAGAGGGGACTGGCAATCTACACACAAAGTGGTCCTTAACCCATAGAAAGTCAAGTTTCTAAAAACAAGATTACCTAATACCCCCCCAAAAAAGTATAGAACAACTTATGTGACATACTAATAGCTTCAAAGCTGAAATAGTGCCATAAATACAAGTATGATCAAACATTTAATCAGCACAGAAGTTTTGAACAAGTTAATCCACAATGCAAATCCAGGAAGACAACAGCAAGCAGCCCTTTTAGACTAGTCTCCGTTTTGATGACACAAAGCTTAACTTTCTTATAATGGTAAAGAAGACTTCACAATTGAATAACAACATAACATCTTTTTAAAATTTTATTTAAGGTATACAAATGACATGCATTTCATGTGTGCAGATTTAGGAACATATTGATACTTCCCACCCTACTCCTCCTCCCCTCCAAGCTCATCTTTCCAGCTTCAGTTCTAACCATCCACTCTAAGTGCAATTTGATGTAGTCTGCCATCTAGTGTCCATCAGTGAACCATTATTTTTACTGGTCCTTAAAGAGACATAAATAGAAACAGAAAGTAAGGATTTAGAAAACATGATCATTTTCCTAATCATTCATAGTTAACTGAATGTCACAAAAGCATTGACCCTCAAAAGACTGGAAGCTTTTGAAAAATCAAACCAACCTGTCCCAGGTGCTGGAAGTAGATAGTACAACTCCATTCAGTCATTCCATAAATACTTATAAAAGACTTGCCATGTGCATTATGCAGAGGAAACTTTATATAAAATTTTACAGCATAAATATCTAAGTCATGGTATCCTATGCTTTTTCAAATGGTTACATATATTTAGTGGCTAAATGTCATTTCAGATAGAATCTGAAATATCATTTGGATGCTAACTTAGCTTTCTGCATAAGATTGGCAGCAAAATACAGGCACAAATGATTTTATGTCTCCTAGAAGTTTCCTACTCTAGAAGTTTCCTACTCAAGAAGTTTCCTACTTTCTTGTTGCAAGCAAACAAGAAGGCTTTTCTGACACACATTTCTGTTACAACAAACTAGCTTCTGAAGAACATCCACCTTAGGGGCTTTCAAAAAGCTTGTAGAACATACATATTTCAAAAAAATTACACAGATTTCAAAAATTTGGGCATGAAAATAAATATATCTCTTAATTCCATTTTGTGTGAACATTCTGAAATACCCTCATAGATGGGAAAGTTTGAACCAAACATTTAAGCATACAAGTACATTTGCTGAGAGCAAATACAGTAAACATACAGGCATCCAAAACAGAATCGGAAAGCAGGGCCAACAGAGTCCAGATAAGGAAGCTTCAGGGGAGGAGAGAACTTCCACTGTGATTATGGCCTTGTCTAAATAAGATCAGAGTTGGCAAACTCAAGAGGCTTCCATAGCCTTGGCAACCCATGACAAGAGCCTCAGGTGATTACTGACGCCATAAATAAGAGTGTCAATTGTTAAATCAACAACAGGAGTCACTGTGCACTTACTCCCCATGTAGGATCTCTGTCCTTAATGTGTTGTACTATGTGAATTAATGGTATAACTAGTACTCAAACGGTACTTTATACTTTGTGTTTCTGTGTGGGTGCAAATTGTTGAAATCTTTACTTACTATATACTAAATTGATCTTCTGCTTATAAAGATAATTGAAAATGAAAAAAAGGAAGCTTCAGGAATAATATTAAAATAATATTTTAATATACTATAATAGGGTATATGTTATATAGTATAAATATATTATGTATAATATATAATACAATTATATAATAGGATAAAAAAGAAAAAAGCTGCCTGCAACAAGAGGAAATGCTGATGATTTATTCAGGATTTTGCTGGGGCCGGAGTCCAGATGCCCAGATGGTCATAGATGATTAACACTTCAGTCAAAGGCTGTCAGATGCTGCATCTAATATTTGTTGTGTTTATATAGTTTGTGTTTTAAAAGGGACTACATTAAACCCAAACCTAAGCCCATTTGGTCTCCCCTGTGAGCCAAAGGACAAACTACAATGTTCCATAGAACTTCAATACTTTTGTTCCCAAATAAAATCAGTTCCCAAGACAGTAATTGCTTTAAACACTAGTGATTCCTCTGACCATGTCCAGACATGGTCTTATCATCTCACTAGGGGCTTTATCTCATGAACTCACAGGTGACTGCATGAGCTGGTACCTTCTATTCTGAATGGTAGTCTTGGCCCTAAATGAGAGAACTTCTTCAGAAAATCCAATCTCTCTCCTCAGCCCAAGCTTGATTTACAAACACAGCCACCCTGCGCTCAGTGACTATCCCACTCCCCAACTCATTTCCCTTGCTTGGGTAGGGAGTGGGGCAGCAGATGAGACATGCGCACACACTATTTCCAAAGGCAGACTTTAGGGAGACTAGGAAGACAGCAGACATGGTGTAGACTGAACTTTTGGGATTCGTTTGGGAAGCTACTTTCACTTTCTTTTTTTAAGGAATTCTTAAATCATTATTTCTGTAACCTTTGCTTTTAAGCAAATGCGACAGTTACCATTGATTAAATATTATATGCCACACAACAGCTAAGCCTCTGCAGACACTGTCTCCTTTTCTCCTTGCAGAAATCTCAAGTAGATGCTATCATCCCCCACTTTACAGATGAAGAAGCTGAACTGGATAGAGTCTGCCTGGATCTGTTGCTTCGAATCAGAAGCAGGATTCACAGGTTAATGTTCAACACCTGGATTTTTTCTTCTTTACCAAAACCTGATGATCACACCATGTAGATCTGCTGTGTGCTATTATTCCAGCAGCTCATGTTGCAGAAAGAAATCAAGTGCATATGGCACCAACCTTAATAGCTGTGGTAAATTATCACCTCCCCCACAATGTATCTGTGCCTCTCCTGACCCCTTTTCCTGTGTTGCATAGAAAATTATCACTGAACCCTTGCCAAGGTAAATTCTGATTTCTAAGTGCATAGAAAAAAAAAAAAGCTTGATTATAGCAGAAATTACTTTCAGTAACCACCTGAACCTTGAAAGTTGGTCTCAGTGCAGAACTTTCTGATCATCTATGGTCGTCAAGAATTGGTAATAGTGAGGATTTCTGATTTGCACTGCAGGTGTCTGTTGTTTCACTGATCCCTAGACAGGCTGTTCTTGCTTTTCCTGCTCTGGATTTTGCAGTCTTTTTTCAAAGGAAGAAATTAAAATGTCCTTTTATTTCTCAATATGTTTTCAATAAAGCCAGAGAGGAAGATTCTAGCTTACACACTAGCTCTAGTGAGATTACTTGACACTGCCAAGTACTGGTAATGATTTGGAGGAAGATACAGAAAAAGCAAGAGGAGGGGAGAGGAAGAATAGGGAAAAGCTAGGAAGAATAAGGAGGAGAAAGAGTTTTCACATGGGCAGAGGTGGGAAATGAGCCCCTTTGCAGGTTAACACTTCAAATCCAAAGAAATTTAAAACATTCCTTCTGCAACTGCATTTTCACCCATCTAGTGCTCATCAGCAATTTTAAATTTCCTGAAAATTCATGGAAATATAGAGAATTGCACAGTGATGCAATGAGACAAGAAGACGATCAGTGGGTGGGCTCTCTCAGAAGCAACAGGAAAACTTCCATATGGTACGACTTTATCTTTTCATTCTGGAGGAGATTAAAATTTTTTTTTAATTTATGAGTTACATAATTCTGCAATGCACACATGAGAATCAGGGAGAAGGAAAAACATGTTTATAATTAAGAGACACACACAAAGAAAGAAAGAGAAAGATGGATCGGGCCTGGCACTCCATACATATACAGCTGTTTTCTTTAAGTGACCATCAACCATACATTGATCATTCAGTTCATCATTATCTGAAATCACATGAAGGAACCAAAGCAGATTTTGTCTGGTTTCTTCAATAAAAGATCATATCTGGGAAAAAAAGCTACCCTCAAGTCTCAGGATCTCATATGTGGTAAGGAATTTCCTTTCAGATGGTGAGCAGACTCCTCTTTTGACCGATTCTATATATTAATACAAGATAGTCACTGGGAGAAGAGTGTTTGGCATAGCAGTTAAAATGCCACTTAGGCTGCCCACATCCCAGATCAGAGTGCAGCACCGAAAAATGAAGAGGGCTAGGCATGGCTACTCTTAATTTCTGTAATTTCCACTAGGGCATATATGAAAGATTACACATTCACTATTGAATAAATCAGGTCCAAATGTTCCATCTCCAGCCTCAAACTCAGGAATGTGCTCTGTCCATTTATCTCAGTTCTTTAAAAACAATTTCACTTCAACATAATTCAGTGACTCAAACCAACTCTATCAGATCACATGGGAAGATTTCTCCCTGCTAAGTTATATGTAGTAATCAGTCATGCATCTTGATTAAATATTGAGAGGCTAAGAATGAATTAATATTAGCCCTGAGATGAAGAGGTAAATAGATGAGAAATGCAAATGATTTAGATTTGCTCTTCCAGTTCATTGAAAGCATGCAAGTGTATTTTAAAAACGATTTCTCATGAAGACCTGCTACCTACAAATACACATGAGCTGCTCTACGGCTAGGAGCCTTCGCCCACGTTACATAGTTGTTATCCAGACCATAACATTCCTTGAGAGGTTGAAAAGGGTTCCAGAATTAACAGAGCACCAGGTGGTGATGGCCTAGCAGTGATCCAAACCCCTCCCGACGCCTAGGCTTGCTGGAACAAGGCATGGACTTGCAGCTACCCTGGCCTGCAGCCTTTCACTTCCTGCTGCATCAGTACACTCTCCTAATGCCTCCACGTAAAACTCTTTAACCTATTTACCCAGAAGTAAAACTGAATTAGTTAACTAATTAAATAAAACAAACCTTGGGAGGAGGTCCATTAGCGTTGATTAATTTGGTCTGAGAATAGTTGTAGTTTTCTAGCCTATCAGCTACTCAGTTATACAAAGATAAAAGACCCATGCCTTGTCTCTATCTCACAAAGTTAGCTTCATGGAGATGGCATATAAAGCTAGTTTTGATTTAGACTAAAATCCCTAGCTGTTTAATTGTCTGTCTGTTTCTTTGCTAAACTGTAAAAGACTATGAATACCTGGGGGAGCATTTGGCATAGTGACTAAAGATGCTACATGGAATGCCCACATCCCATATTGGGATGCTGCTCTGCTTTGGATCTAGGTTCTTGCTAACGCACAGCCTAGACAGCAGCAAATGATGGCCCAAGTACTCTGATTCCTGCTACCCATGTGGGAGACCCAGACTGAGTTCTGGAAATACTGCTTCAGCCTGGCCAAATCTTGGCTGTTGCCAAGGAGTGAACTTCTGGGAGATTTCTAACTCTGTCTCTTTGCCTTTCAAATAAAATGAAAATTAATGAATGTTTTTAAAATATGGATTATGTTTTATTCATCTCTGTATTCCTAGTGACTGTTGCATAAGAAAACGTCACATTCTATGAATGAATTAATGAATGAATGAATGAGCAAATTTAAATAAACATCACTAAGACCTATGAAGGGGGACGCAAGCTAAATATAGGGTCTCACAACCCCCTTCCCAAAAGAAGCTCTATTCTCTGCCAAGCTCTCCTAGGCCAATGAATGCCTTGAAATGTAGTAATAGTGGTGGGAAAACCCAGACTTCGGAGCTGTGGGGGTTCTTCTTGACATTGGCCTCTTCATTTAGACTGGAATACAATACAAAAATACCCTGGCCAGTGTTGTGCTGTAATGGGTAAAGCCACCGCCTGTAATGTCAGCATCCCATATAGGTGCAGGTTTGGGTCCTGGCTGCTCCACTTCTGATCCAGCTCCCTGCTAATGGCCTGAGAAAAACAACAGAAGATGGCCCAAGTGCTTGGGCTCCTGCTACCCATGTAAGAGATCAGAATGAAGTTCCTGGCTCCTGGCATGGTTCAGTTCTGGCTATTGCAGCCATCTGGAGAGTGAACCAGCAGATGGAAGATCTCTCTCTCTCTCTCTCTCTCTCTAACTCTTGATTTTCAAATAAATAAATATTTTTGAAAAATGAAAATCCCTTTACGTTGCAATATTCTGATTCTATTAAGAATAGCAGTGACTGGGTACTGTGGATTACAACAGTACTAAAAGTTGAAAACACAAATAGGCACTCTGACTTTTGATTATCCAGCACCAAGGGAAATGTTTAGTGAAATACACTAAACAGGAAAACAAAACATTGTGGAAGGAAATTAGACACTCACTTCAGCCAGCTACATAAACTACCATGACCAGAAGACAGATCCCACCAGAGGAGGACTGGCTCCTCTCCTCCAAGGATGGCCTGGGTTCCTTGGCACTCAAACTCACTCTGTGACCTTGGTCCCTAACCTAACCTCAGCTGCAAAATGAGCGTCATCAGAACATTCACCTCTCAGGGCTGTTGTGAAGTTTAATTGAGCTAAAGTACTGAGCACAGACCTGCATGTCTAATCATAAATAATAATAATAATTAAAACCCAAAGTTGTCATCACACTGTCGCCAATGACAGTTGTAAATGTTGTTCTTGGGACAATGGAAAAATTACTCCAGCAAATTGGCTCCAGTCTTAGTCCTCCTAACTCACTTTACAGAATGGTCACCAGGTTACCTAGCCAGAAGGTCAACTCATCTTCCTGGGGAAAGTTGGGAGGAGAGTCCAAATGACAAAATACACAACACAGATCTACCCAAGTGCCAGCTGGTGGTTTTTTTTGTCTTAATGGAAATACCGGAAAGCCACCATCCGGTCCGGTGCATAGTTACACCGGCATATAATCACAGCTGCACCTTCTTCACATTCCAGTAAGTGATGACCCCCAAAGTGGAAAAAAAGTTAATCCTCATCAGGTCTCTCTCCCCTCCTTCCCCTCCCCCACCCCGCTGAAATCAGTCTGCAAAGCGCACTTTGCGGCAGCTGTCAAGACTTGCAGCCCCTTCAGCTAAGAGGGTCGATGAGGAACTGCTGATCCCACCGCGCCGGCGCCTGCTCTCTCACTGGTCGGCGACCCTGGGGGTCCCAGGAGTTCCGCGGACCCCTGGCACGCGCGGTGCCCAGCGTTCTCGCCCCCGGGTCTGCACGGCGGCTTGCTCGGGGGGTCCCGCATCTCAGAGAGCACGGCCTGCCAGGGACGGACGGCGTGAGAAGTTTGTGTTCCGAGTTGGGGTAACACGCGAGGGACTGGAACCTACTCCCCGCAGAAAGCAACCCCATCACGCCCACCCCCAAGACTCTGCAGGGCGTTCGCGCCGTTCAACGCCGACCCTAACTCCCCAACGACAGCACCACCACCCTCGCCAAGAAGAAAAGAGGAGAAACGCAGATTCCCAGGCCCCTCGCCTTCCTCTTCAGGAATTCCGGGGCCGCCCTCCACCGCACGGAACGGGCCCGGCCGCCCCAGGGCCCGTGGCGCTCCTGGGTCGCCCCGCGGCGCTGGGACAGGGAGGCCGAGCTCGCGGGCCCCCTTCTCGGCTGACGGCCCGAGTCCCGCCGGCCACCTCCGCGCGCATCTCGCAGGCTGAGTGCACCCCAGCTCCTGCTTTCCCGCTTCTCAGGCTCACCTCGTCCGCTCCCGGGCGCAGGCAGGTCCCCCCGCCGCCTCCGAGCTCCCGCGTCCGGGCAGCGATTCGGAGCCGGGGCCTGGGAAGGAGGAGGTGTTTGCTCAACTTCTGAGGACGTCACGCCTCTGCCTCCCGCAGCCAATCGGCGGCCGCGCTGCGGGAACAACCTTCTCTTCCGCCAATCGGCGGCGCTGCCAGGTGCTAGGTCATGCCCTACCCCTGCTCCTCCCCGAAAATCCTGCGGCGGCTGGGATCTCAGACCCAGGGGCATCTTGCCTTACCCAAGTCCGATTGCGGAAAGCGGTTCCGTGATGACAGAAGACCAGCGAGGACGGAGAAGGGCCAAACGGGGGCACTGCACGCTAAGCAGGTGTGCCTATCTGCTGGGGAAAAGCTGCGACTGTGTGCACCTAGTGTGTCCATCTAGCGATCAGCACGCTGCAGTCTCCCAGCCTTGCCACGAGCGTCCAAAGCTACAGGACGCTTCGTAGGGCAGTTTCAGAAACCAGCAAACTGAGAATCTGAGAAAGTCAACGTACTGTGCCCAAATTCAATGGAAAGTCAGAGGCCATGTGCGGATGACCAAGTCCAATAATCTGGAAAATCTGAGAGCTGGAGCCGCAGGACAGCCCGAAGCCGGACTGTGGGCTCCCAAGAAGTTAATGAGTAGAAGATAGTCTACCCTTGTGTTTTCACAACTTTCTCCACCATGTAGACTTCTCTCGTACCTGCTACAGCGGTGTTTAGCTATGGAGCCTAGAACGTTCCAGAAATTCCAATCCTATCTCCCTGCAGTTGCAAAGAAAATTTTCTCTGGAAGTAAAGGGAATGCTCCTCTGTATCTTCAGCCTCAGGCGTCCAAAACCAGATTCCTCATCACCTTCGGGCTTTTGTGGGGTGAGGGCCTTAGGCACAAGACGAGGGTGAGAGAGAGGGTGCAGCCCCAAGCGCCTCTTGCCCTCTCCTCGCAAACCCCCACCCCCGGGGGAACAGCTTTGCCTAATCATGCCGCCAGGTCCTGCCGCTGGGCCTTTGTCTCAGCCAGAGTTGAAGCAGTCCTTTGGGGAAGTTGTCTACTGCACACAGGCGTTGAAGAACATTGGCTCCCGGCTGCCCTCAGACTCCCGCACTTGTGCCAGGAATCTCGGGACTGTCCATCTCAGGCTCCCCCCAACAAATCTGTGATTCTGGCATCTGCACCCAGCTAGGCCACTCTATCACGCGAGGGCCCGGAAGTCCCACGACTCCAGGATCAAGTTCCTGTTGCCCCCACTAGACCCTGTGTCATCACCAAGACGCCCAGCACCTTCTAGGCACAGTGCCTGCCCACCTTGAGTCTACCCAAATAAACCCCTAGGGAACTCAAGCAAGCTTTGTGTTCTTCCCGTGGCCCATTAACCTTACCCATGGTGTTAACGCTGGTCTTTAAAATCCTACTGCCCTGATGTCATAAACAGCACTCTGGCCTCAGAATCAGCCCTTAAGGCATTTGGATCTGGCTAAAAAGCCCATGAGAGTATTTCAGGCATGAAAAGCCAAGACACTGTGCCAAAAAAGCAAAATGAATGACCTAAATGAAAGATTTCTGTGAGTGAGATCCCAGTGGAAAGAACAGGTCATCAAAGAAGGAGGTACCTTTCTCTGAAGGGAGGAGAGAACTTCCACTTTGACTATGGCCTTGTCTAAATAAGATCAGAGTTGGCAAACTCAAGAGGCTTCCATAGCCTTGGCAACTCATGACAAGAGCCTCAGGTGATTACTGACGCCATAAATAAGAGTGTCAATTGTTAAATCAACAACAGGAGTCACTGTGCACTTACTCCTCATGTAGGATCTCTGTCCTTAATGTGTTGTACTATGTGAATTAACAGTATAACTAGTACTCAAACAGTACTTTACACTTTGTGTTTCTGTGTGGGTGCAAACTGTTGAAATCTTTACTTACTATATACTAAATTGATCTTCTGCATATAAAGATAATTGAAGATGAATCTTGATGTGAATGGGATGGGAAAGGGAACGGGAAATGAGATGGTTGTGGGTGGGAGGGAGGTTAAGGGGGGGAAAAGCAGCTATAATCCAAAAGTTGTACTTTGGAAATTAATATTTATTAAATAAAAGTTAAAAAATAAAATAAAATCCTATTGCCCTTTATGCCTTTTATACACCATCTGGACTAAATTTCCAAAAAGTCCCTGTTCCCTTATCTGTTAACAGGATTATAATAGGAATTACTTCATTGGTTTGCTATGATAACAAAATGACACAATGGCCAAAGTGTTCTGCCAAGTGTACAGCTAAGGAAATTGGATTGTTTCCCCCAAATATCTCAAGTTGTAAACTTCTCTGTAATTCTGATATATAAAAATGTCCATCTCTCTAAAACTAACTCTTCCTTTAGGCTCAGCTCAAAAGCTACTGCATGTAAGACTTCTCTGAATATTTTTGCCACATGTGATTTCCCTCTTTGATGTATTTGCTTCTCTTGCTGTACAGACTCCCTTTTTGACAGTTATTTTTGTTTTTCTAATCTTCAAGCTCTGCTTGTC
The DNA here is from genome assembly GCA_949820135.1 of Sylvilagus floridanus. Classification (NCBI taxonomy): domain Eukaryota; kingdom Metazoa; phylum Chordata; class Mammalia; order Lagomorpha; family Leporidae; genus Sylvilagus; species Sylvilagus floridanus. The sequence goes on along the minus strand of OX463236.1, from coordinate 25,367,288 downwards.
ATCACCATTAGATCAAAAAATGAGAATATTTCTTTGGTGTTATTATTTGGATGCAGTTTGTCTCACAACAGTTCAGCTATGGGAAACCTGATGCCCAGAGTGGAGATGTGGGAGGTGAAGGAACCTTTAGGAGGTGGGCCCTAGTGGTAGGTGTTTAGATCACCTTGGAAGAGCTTTATATAGACCCTTGGTTAGTTCTTTCAAGAGAGTTGTCACTGTGGTTTGGACTTTCAGTCTCTAAAACTGTGAGCTAAATAAGCCTCTTTTCTTTACAGGCTTCCAGCTTCAGATAACACCAAATGAACTAATATACTTGGTCTTCCTCTCTTTTTTTGTCATTACTGTTAGTACAATGCTATGCATGTATGAGGGCGGTCAATGTCTCACCAGAAATATGTGCCATAATCCAACTAGGTATATCGGAAGGCATGAGGAGAACAAGTACATGTGGAGCTGAAGGAAGGCAGGAAAAGTACAGTGACACAGCCTTGGACTAGCAACAGGGAGAGCTACCCAGAGGCCTATATATAGGACTCAGGAAGAAATGAAATGGGAGAGGGAGCAGGAGACAGGAGGGTTGTGGGTGGGAGAAAAGTTATGGGGGGAAAAAGCCACTGTAATCCAAAAGCTGTACTTTGGAAACTTATATTTATTAAATAAAAGTTAAAAAAAAAAGAGCTTTAGGGAGTGCTACCCCACAACAACAGATTTTGGCATGGATGAAGCTGCCTAAGGAATCAGTAACTCTGCCCAAAGAGGGATGTACTTAAGGCTGGGATCAATAAGATAATTTTCTGTAAACAGAATATAAGTACTGTAGGTTTTATATTCTCTGTAACATGATTACTCAGTTCTGCTGGTTGGAGTGTGAAAGCTTCTATAGATAGTACCTAAATGGATAAGTGTGACTGTATCCTACTAAAATGTAATTTTTAAGAGGTTGCACACCTCTGGGAACTAATTTGCAGATCCCTGGCCTAGGGAATAAATAATCTGACTTTATCCTCCTCCTGCTACTAGCTTCTAGAAACTCAATGCAAGGAGAGCCAAAGAGTTAATGCAGTTCATAAAGGTCACCCCTCAAGGGCAGAGCAGGTGGAGGAGTAGAAATTATGGAGTGTTCAAAGGAGAATATCCAGCACAAAAGATGATCAGCAACTGCCTTTTAAGATGGGTGAATCATGTGACTGGTCACTATAAATTCCACTGCAAGTGGTTTTACACTTTTGGGAAAACTGCCAAAATTGGATTCCTATATGAGCACAGCTGAGGAAGGGCACTAGACCTTGGTGACTCCAGCAAGAACCAATGAGGCACAGTCTGCATGTCTCTTGTTTTATTTCAGAATCTCGTGCAATTCTGGCCTGCTGCCATCTCACTGAAGCATTAACTTGGTCCAAATCCTTCCTCTGTTAAATTCCAACATATCATTCAAAGGCTCGTGGTATTTAGGAATTTTGCAAAAATATATGCATTAGAAATAATGGTCTTTCATTTGGGGTGTTTTAAAACATTTTTTCATTGTAGTGGTATTTGTTGTAATAAGAGTCACAAGACTCAGAAATTTCTTCACAATGAAAATAGACAATGAATGAGAGAGGGAAAAAAGCCCTGGATACACCCCAAGTCAGTTCCTACATTCAAGCCCCCAGTTTCCCCCAGTTCTCCTGGTCCCCAGGAGACCATTTCCACCCACACAGGATGCTGAAGTTGGGAAGTTGAGTCTAGGCTGCTCAAGCTCTTCTCTGTCTCCTGCCTGCTCTCCTTCTCTCTTCCTCAGTTGCTCCTTATTTTCTCCTCTTATTCCTGAGAGGTCCTGAAGAGGAAGAGCCAGCATCTGACCACTGCAGCAATCAGGGCCCAGAGTTAACCCTTCCTTTGCCATTCACTGCTCTTCACCTCACTTTCTCCCATCAGGATAGTGGGGAATGTCACAAGGTTGGTAAAAGACTAAATGATGTTCTCAGCATATATAAGGTGACCTTGGGGCTTACTATTTTATTCTGTTTCATCTGCCCCTCACCTTTCATTGCACTCAGAAGCATAATGGAAAAGAAGTAGTTACTTGGGAATAGTAGGAAAAAAGAATTCAAGTTCAAATTCAAATTCCTAAATTTGTTCTGTTTCTCTAAAAGTTGCATGAGTAGCAAGCTTAACAATATTGCTGGACGGCGCCGTGGCTCAACAGGCTAATCCTCTGCCTTGCGGCGCCGGCACACAGGGTTCTAGTCCCGGTCGGGGCGCCGGATTCTGTCCCGGTTGCCCCTCTTCCAGGCCAGCCCTCTGCTGTGGCCCGGGAGTGCAGTGGAGGATGGCCCAAGTGCTTGGGTCCTGCACCCCATGGGAGACCAGGAAAAAGCACCTAGCACCTGGCTCCTGCCATCGATGAGCGTGGTGCGCCGGCCACAGTGCGCCGACCGCGGCAGCCATTGGAGGGTGAACCAACGGCAAAAAGGAAGACCTTTCTCTCTGTCTCTCTCTTTCACTGTCCACTCTGCCTGTCAAAAAAAAAAAAAAAAAACAATATTGTCTATCATCTACCTGCCCTAGTAAATTATTGTTTTCATTATAAATAGAACTTTTTCTTTGACAGAAAATACAAATTCAAGTGTTATATAAAATAAGAATTACTTTAGGAAAGAAAAGTTTTTAAATGCAACTGCAAATGTTGCCTAATTCCCAAAGTATGTTGGGATTTAACATACCCTATTGGTCTTCAAGGAGTTTAAAAGTCCTTTCAGGTAAGGAAGAGCAAGAACCATATCCCTGTGAATCTAAAGTGGAATTCCTGCCACCAGATTCTGGGTGTAGATAGTGATGTCCTAGCAGCTTGTTCAACCACCTCTCCCCACAACCCCAGCACCTTCATACCCTAGAGCCTGCTATGATAAGATGAAATAAGCAGAGAAAATTGTGTCAGTTCCTCTGGCACTACTCATATTTAGGGGGTCCTTCTTGGGGAAAAAAAGCCACATATTATACATTTCATTTATATAAAATTTCCAGCATAGACAAGTGTACACAAAGAGAAAGAAGATTAGTGATTGCCAGAGGGAAGAATAGCTAAAGGGATGGAGAGATGCTGATAAGGGGCATGGAATTTCTTATTTTGGTCATGAAAATGTCCTAAAATTGTTCGTGGTGATGATTATACAAATCTGTGACTACACTAGAAGCTCATGAATTGTACACTTTAAATGGGTAAATTGTCTGGCATTTGAGTTATGTATCAAATAAGTTGTTTAAAAAGCAGTGAACCATATTTAACTGCTCAGCAGTGGATAGAAACCAGGTTTTCCAGTCTGAGTGTGCACTGGAATAGCCAGAAGGGTTGTGCAACAAAGATCTAGGGGCCTCATACTTCTGGTTTGGTTAATCTGGGACAGGGAACAAGATTGTACATTTCTAACATTCCTCCCAGGTAAATTTGATGCTACAAGTAAAAACCATACCTTGAGACTCACTCGTCGAGGAGTACAGGAAAAAGAATTAAACACACAACAAAATTAATGAAAAGCTTTCTTGGGTCCAATGGAGGTATTTCTAAGCCATTAAAGGTGAGATAGGGCAGCATGCTTTTCACCAGCCATGTTCAGTTTCTCAAAGGTAAGACCCAGAGTAGGTAAAGGTAAACTTCAATTGTGTGTGTGTGTTTTAAAGTAACTGAAAGCAAAACAAGGATATGAACAGAAATGACTGACCATGAAAACCAGACACAAGGAAGTAAGAACCTGTGGAAAATTAAAGATGGAGACTTTTTGTCCTCATAGAGTAGTTGACACCAAAGTACTGGAGAAAGAGTGGTATGGGTTTGGAAGCATCAGGGAAGAGCCAATCAAACACATGGCACTGCCCCGTTCCTCGTGGTATCATGAATATGGCAGAGAAAAAAAAAAGTCCATTGGTTTAATTGATTGCAGGGGAAAACGTGTTGTCTGGGGAAGCCAGGTTAGGTGAAAGCAGGAAAGTGAAGAAACCATACAGATAAAATAGTGAAGAAGCAGACTGCTTTACTGATGATGGACCTTGAATCCCAGATGATACAATGAAAGAGTTGCAAGACATGGGATGGGGCAGGAGTTGGGGGGGGGGGCGGAGAGACTATGTACAAAACCACATGGGGGCCGGCGCCTTGGCTCAACAGGTTAATCCTCCACCTTGCGGCACTGGCACACCAGGTTTTAGTCCCGGTTGGGGCGCCGGATTCTGTCCCGGTTGCCCCTCTTCCAGGCCAGCTCTCTGCTGTGGCCAGGGAGTGCAATGGAGGATGGCCCAAGTGCTTGGGCCCTGCACCCCATGGGAGACCAGGAAAAGCACCTGGCACCTGGCTCCTGCCATCGGATGAGGGTGAACCAATGGCAAAGGAAGACCGTTCTCTCTGTCTCTCTCTCTCACTGTCCACTCTGTCAAAAAAAAAAAAAAAAACCCACATGGGCATCACAGTCCAGAAAGAAGGAAGACCTGGTGACTGGCAAGACCAAGGGGAAGAAAAGGGAGGAGTTCTCAATCTTGGCACCATTGAAGTTTTGGTTCACAACATTCTTTGTTGGGGATGTGCATTCTTATGTGTTGTAGTATGTTTAGCAACATTCCTGGCCTCTAAGCACTAGATCATCCCTCATCTCTACTAAAATCCTTGCGTCTATGCTGCTGGGGAAGCTGAAAATACTGGTGTGCCAGCTCTAAACAGGAAGGAAACTGTTTCTAGCACCTAATGGAGTTCAAAGGCCTCATAATGAGTTAATAGTTTGCCCCCAAAATATGTCCACCCAGCACCTGAGAAGTGACCTTATTTGGAAATAAAATCTTTGCAGATATTATTAAGGTAAGCGTCAAGATAAGACTATGTGGACTCTGAGTAGGCTCTCTATCCATTTAAACTAAACATGTAAGAGAAAAGTACACACAAAGACAGAGATGAAAGCCATGAGAAGCCAGAGATGGAGACTGGAGTTATGCTGGCACAAACCAAGGGATGTCAGGAACCACCAGGAGCTGGAAGAGGCAAGGAAGGATTCTCCCGCAGAGCACACCTTGATTTTGGACTTCTAATGCCCAGAACTAGAAATTTCTGTTGTTTAAGCCACACAATTGGTGGTTCTTGTCTCAGCAGCCCTAGCAAACTAAATGGTCTCAAAATACAATAACTGTCCTCAAATGCTGGGATGATAGTTCATGTATCACTGTCTAAGGGCACAAAACAAAATAAAAGCACACAATGAACAAAGAGGTGGAAACATTCAAAAACTATACAGGCAGGAATACAAAGTCAAGATTACCTCTCAAGATTGATCTTCAGAAGATGGTTTGTGGTAAACATCTGGAAAAGCTGCAGCTGAGCACAGCCTCACTGGGAGCTATGAAATCCATCTGGACTGCAGATAACACTGCAGCCATTAGATTCTATTTTCACAAGGCCTCTGTTTCAAGCTGCAGCATACAGTTACTATGCCTATAGGTTTTGGAGAAAGAGCCGGTAACTCCTAAAGGCCCATTTAATAGGAGTATCTCACTTACAAAAGCATATGAAAATATGTGGTGGAAACAAACTTGTTTTTTACTGCTTGATCTTGTCTGTAACAAATGATCCCTTGTTAAATAGACATACAAAAAGCTTATCAGAGAACTGGTGACTATCACCATGAAAATGATATTATTTTTATTTTACAGGGTACATTGAGCATGCCAACTACCAGAATGTGAGAAAAAGTTGGAAAATAGCACTCAGAAATTAAACAGGTGAAATGGAATGCAGGAGTGGCCAACGATAGACAATATTTTGAATAAATCACTGAAGATTCTAAAGAGAATTTCCTGGGACTCCACCAGGAGACTCCTTTGTTTCCTCAAGAAGACTTCTATAGGCAAAGGGACTGTAAAATAATTACTTATTTCCTGCTTGAAGCAATAATATAACCACAGGCTGGCGCCACAGCTCAATAGGCTAATCCTCCGCCTGCGGCGCCGGCACACTGGGTTCTAGTCCTGGTCGGGGTGCCGGATTCTGTCCCGGTTGCCCCTCTTCCAGGCCAGCTCTCTGCTGTGGCCAGGGAGTGCAGTGGAGGATGGCCCAAGTGCTTGGGCCCTGCACCCCATGGGAGACCAGAAGAAGCACCTGGCTCCTGGCTTCGGATCAATGTGGTGCACCATCCACAGTGCGCCGGCCGCGGCGGCCATTGGAGGGTGAACCAACGGCAAAGGAAGACCTTGCTCTCTGTCTCTCTCTCTCTCACTGTCCACTCTGCCTGTCAAAAATATATATATATATAACCGCAGAAGCACTGAAATGCATGAAATCTAAAAATCAGTGAACATAGCCTTGCCCAGGACAGAGAATCCTCTGCCAGGCCAATAGAGTAGCCACATGAGAGATACAGGGGCACATTAAAATCTGGAGTGCCTCAACACTACCTGGAAGATCTTCTTTAAGAAAGTATGCAAAGCTGTGAATTTCAAATCAGTTGTAAAGATACACAGTAATAACTTGTTAGAGACCTTCAAATACAGGCCCCATGCTTCTGATATCTGCTTAGGTAACTTTCCTAAAGCGCTAACACAGAAATTCTTCCTGGTTGCAAGTGTGATTTTCCGTGTTCTACTTAGAACACACTAAGGTTCCCTGCCGCTTCTAGTGCCCACAATGCCCTTGCAAAGGAGGGGCCACAGCTGAACCGTTTTCACTTGATGCTATATCTACTTCTCAAGAAAGGGTTGCATCTGGCTGAAACAGACATTTGCACACAGGATAGGACGCATTGCAAGTAGTGCACGTGTCTCTTATTGCACACAAATAACAAATTTGCATTTGGTCTTGTCAATCTCTTTTGAGTTTGGTTTGCAAGTCAGTCCCTAAGGAGTAAAAATCTGATAACAATCAGGGAGTGCCATGAGAATCCCCCACTGAATAGCCAGCCTCACTGTATCTTTGACATCTCTATCAAAGACCACCTGGCTCCCACGCCTTACACCACTTTAACAAGATAGATTTGCTTACTCCATTATCTAAGAACAAAGCTGACCTCAGCTGAAGATGAATTTATACCTAACATATCAGTCGCCAGCCTTGAATGTGCATCAGAATCATAAGCAAGAAAAGTGCTCTCCCTTCAGTTTGCAAAAAAAAAAGAAGAAGAAAAATGCTCTCTAATAATGATATATAAAAGTAGATAAAAAGAGAGATGATCAACTCTGTCAGATCAAGGAACAAACCAGGGCCTGTTATTAAAGGGATTCACATCATTTTTCCTTGGAACAAGGTCACAACAGTGCTAATCAAGAGGTGGAGAAGAGGAGAAGATGTGTCTTTTAAAATAGATTGAGTTCCATCCATATTTGGTTGGCATTATCTGCAGAATATACACAGATAAAAATGTCAGGGATAAAAATGGAGGGAAAAAACAGCTAATACAAAGGCTGTAACTGAGCGAGCTAAATCAAAATATTATCTAAAGAAGTATTTGCAAGGTGACGGAACAAAACCACCTTGACATAATACCCAGGGACCAGCAATCGTGGGCAATCATTGCCACCCCACACCTGAAGGGGCAATAACCAGGAATAGTGTTTTTAGAACCTGAAAAAAGACCGTAGCCACAGAAGAATTGCCGGAAGCTGGATATAAAATGCAGCTACTACCAAAACTGGTTGCAAATAGGTAGCAGAAAAGGAAAAACCTAGCCCAACCCCTTTCTCTTCACACCTCCCAATGTCATGCTGCTGCTTCGCTATGACCAAACCAACTGACAATGAGCAAGAGAACCCTGATGGCGGAATTCATAGAGGTCAGTGTTCTGGGGCACACAGAGTAGAGGCCAGGGTATGCATCAAAGCACGTGTCCGGGGAGCAAACAGAGAGTGACCAGCACAGCCACCTCTGTCACCACTCAGCACCCACCTGACCTTTATCTGTAAGAACTTTTCATCCTCAACACAGAAGAAACAAGCTCTCATCAGTCACAGTATTATCGTTGAGTGATGTCGGTTCTGTCATGCCTGCAGCTGGAAACTAATTTGTAACACTGGCCACCACTGGTCCTCTTCATAAAATGCAAGGTGGAAAGAGGTAAAAACAATTAACTTAGAAATGACTGCTCTGTGACTAGTCACAAGGCATAAGCTGATTAATAGTAATAATAATAATAATAATAATAGATTCCTTTTAGTCATTGCCTTACTCTGCCTGAAACTTAACTAAACAGAATTCTTTGATAGAGTTATACTAAGCCTTCTTTCCTACAAAAATTGAGTCCTTATTGTGTTTGACTCTACCCAGATCTTACTATTTTCTATCAACTAATGCTTTGAGCTGAGATTCTAGACTTCTAAATATATCCCCTTCTTTGTGTACACCTCCAAGAGCAGTGAGAGCTAACTGGTCTACCACCACAATCCACCTCATTGTTGCTATAAAAACGAGACACCACAGCCATCTGAGCTCTCACCACTTGTTCTTCTCCCTGAACCTCATGACACACCATAATGTAAATAATGTGATGCCATTTCTTGCCAGCAAGGAAGTTATCCAGGTTCTCAAATATGTGAACATCCCAATCTTGGAATCTCATTTTGAGGCTCTGCTTCCTGAGGCCACTTGTGGGACCCAGGATCTCCACATAAAAGTATGGCTTATTCTAAAGGCCTCTTGGCATCTGTTCTTCCCATATTGAAAATTTGGCCATAGCATCCTACTGACCCATCCCAACAGGAAATTCTAAGGATAGCATCCCTAGAGGTCAGCTCTTGGGGCAAAGAACAAAGCCAAGAATCCTGGGGAGTGGATGTGAGGGAACACTGAGATAATAATCAGCATATTTGGTCACAATGACATCACAAAACTTGTTTTTCACTTTATGACTCCTGAATCAAATTTAAAATTTAAAATTTAAAAGATCTAAATTTCCCTTTAATTGTGAAAAGGGCAAGATTAGTCAATCTAAGTGAAGTAATACAAAATACTGCATGAATATCTGTATGTAGGTGTGTTGTAGCACCCTAATACCTCATCATTGAAATCTTCTTCTAAATGAAAAGATTACTAACCAAATGTCAAATGTCTTATAATTATTTTACTTTGATTGTACTTTCCTTTTGGGTTTTAATTAGTTGAAATAATTTGCTAGTGCAATTTTGTTAAAATGGAATTTATCAGTTCTAGAATATAATTTGTTATAAATTATATTTGACCCAATTTTAACATATTTGCTAATATAATTTGAAGCAAACAAAATTATTATAGCATATAGGGTTTTTTTTTTATTTTGTGACAGAAACAAATACTCAAGTGTTATCCTTATGCTGGTAGCAAGCCTTAGCATTGGTATTCTTCTTTTCATCACATTTTTGGTAGCTATCATGGTGGCATGAAAACTGGAAACCATTCTGTGGTTTGTTCATGTAAGTAACACAGACTTAGAACAAAAATAGAAAGGAATGTGAACACAAAAGAATAGTTATGATGGTGCTATGGGCAATACCCTCCTACCCACCCTGACTGGACAGTTCAAACATAAGTAAGGCGGGAACAGTAAAAATAATAATAAAAAAAGAATAGTTAAGGATGTTAATATGTTTTATGTGGAGAGTTTATAGGTCTCTTTTACTAATGGATGGAAATTAGGTGTTTTTTTTTTTTAAGATTTATTTATTTATTATTTGAGAGGCAGAGTTACAAAGAGGGGAAGAGATGAACAGAGAGGCCTGATCTGGGTGATCCAAAGCCAGGAGCCAGGAACTTCTGTATATAAAGAGAATTGAAAATGAATCTTGGCCGGCACCACAGCTCAATAGGCTAATCCTCTGCCTTGAGGCGCTGGTACACCAGGTTCTAGTCCCGGTTGGGGCACTGGATTCTGTCCCGGTTGCCCCTCTTCCAGGCCAGCACTCTGCTGTGGCCAGGGAGTGCAGTGGAGGATGGCCCAAGCACTTTGGCCCTGCACCCCATGGGAGACGAGGAGAAGCACCTGGCTCCTGCCTTCAGATCAGCACACTGTGCCGGCCGCAGCGCGCCGGCCGCGGCAGCCATTGGAGGGTGAACGAACGGCAAAAGGAAGACCTTTCTCTCTGTCTCTCTCTCTCACTATCCACTTTGCCTGTAAAAAAAAAAAAAAGAAAAAAAAAAGAAATGAATCTTGATGTGAATGGAAGGGGAGAGGGATTGGGAAAGGGGAGGGTTGCAGGTGGGAGGGAAGTTATGGGGGGGAAGCCATTGTAATCCATAAGCTGTACTTTGGAAATTTATATTCATTAAATAAAAGTTAAAAAAAAAGTATAGATCAGAAGCTAAGAATATAATACATATTTTAGAAAGTTCTAGAAAAGAAATTTAGAAGTATAAAAAGTATAGTGATAAAATGGCAAGAAAACAATGAGATAATTGCATATTGATAAAGTGATAATAAGAAACCTGACCACATTTGAATATCCATATGCCAGATGTCCAGTGCTAAACCTACACTTTCTCATGAAGTCCATAAAGAAACCCAGTGGGTAGTTCCTAGTAGCCTCCATTGATGGGAGGAAACTGCAGCTTAAAAAGATTAAGTGATGACCTTTGCACTCCTGCTGAGAGGCTAAACTGAGGTTAAAGCCCTGTGCATTCATTCAGAAGCTCGTGCTCCTAACCACTATGCTAAGAGTCTTCTTGGAAAAAAATAATTAGTGCAATGGAGTTTAGATTAGTTTTGTTATTGTTTTCAGTTGTTTTTAGTAAGGCAACTTCATGTTTTTGAAATTTCTTATCGTTTGTAGACGTTGCCAGCTGCAGATGGTCCTAAGCTATGAAAGGTTTTCTCTGTTATCCAATAGGGATGCTTGCTTCTCTCGCTGTCAGAACCAATAGAAAATACAATCCTTAAGTATAAGGATGGTCTATTCATCCCTAAGGCTTGGTTATAGGGCTTGTGCTCTCTGACTGAAATAAATGGGCTAATGCAGAGTCAGGATGGAGAAAAAGATGTGCCTGGGACATAGTGAAAGAATCATTTTATCAATAGGCAAAAGGAGGAGAAAGAGTAGAGGTGTTTGAAAATCACCAGTGATACACTAAGAGAAATGAAACTAAGTTATGAAACACCAAAAGAAAAGAAGGGGCACAGAGAAAGCTCAGATAAGGCTAATAGTTTTAGTCATACTTTGGGCATATTAAATATAAAGTTGGGAAGAGGGGGAATATTGGGAAAAGGAATATAAGGGCTGGCAGAGCAGTTGGTGAAGTTGGGTAAAACAACAAGCCAGTACTTTTATTTATTTTTTTTTCAATGGTTAACATTTTCCTTTTTATTTATTCCTGGAAACTGCCCGTATCATAGGTTTGTCATGGATGAAATATGGAACTGAGCTGATTCTTTTTTCTTTCTACAAAATTATGGTATAAACTTGCTCTATTTTCTACCTTATTGCTAATAAACATTATAGGTTCACAGTCTGTAAAATAAACCCCTTAATGACTAAACGCGTAGAGCATGCTACAGGTACGAGAAATCAGCTAAAAATGAGCATAGAGACCTACATCTGGACCAAAACGGTACTGAATGCCAGCAAACATTTATCACGACACAGGGAAAAAAATTAATGAGATACAGTTCAGTCCTGAAAGGGTTAAATAGAAACCCTAATATATTATTGTTTCTAACCATCTATCCCACATTACAGTGCTTGAAAATAAAGTCAAAAGGCTGGCACAGAAACTTACACACAGTTGTTCAGTACTCATCAGAAACACAGCTGCTTTTGAAATCAAAGTAACTTGGTTAATAATTGAAGAGCATTTTGTTTCAAAAAGGACCCTCCCTCCGGCTGTGGATTTTCCGGTTTCCATGTCTAGTTAGGTTAGTTTTCAAAAACGGTGTTGGACATTTTCTGTGAGGGCAACTCTGACATCATTCAAAGTACAAAGGGCATTTGACATTAAAGTTTGCAGCTTGCCTTCCCAGTCTGTGTGGTACATTTAATGGAATGGATACATAACTTATATTATGTGTAAGTTAAACGTTTTATTTTGAACTTGGAATGTTCCCAGAGATTTCATTCAGCAGGGTCTTTTCTGCCTTGTTGGCAAGTAGAGAAAAATATATATCATGGAATTACTTGCTATCAATTGGTAATGGTGCCCTTATGCTAGAAGGAGGAAAATCTCAGCCGGAAGTACACCTTATTTCCTTTACCTCTTGTTTTCATTTTGTTTTGTTTGGTAGCCTACGCCAAAACATCACTGTAATCTTTAAACCTAAGATGCTCTTATTAGGTGATAAACTCAAATAGCTGGAAGACAGTACCTTAGAAACACATAGTTGTAAGTTTATAAAAATGTGAATGTAACTTACATTTCCCTCTCCCTCTCTCCCTTTTTTGGTCTCCTCTTCCCCAGTACTGAGCATCTTCTGCCAATGTCTCTTGCTCAGAAGAGGTTCCCTTTCAGTTGTGCATGACTGCGCTCGGGGCCCTGTGTTGGCCCTGCAAGCTCACCTTGTCTGTGGGACATTGCTGCTGTTCTTGCACTTTGGTTCTGCCTTTGTTCAGCTTAGAAATTGCAGCAGACTGGTTGGACGACAGTAGTACAGGAGCCATGTGTGAAATGTTACAGGACGCAGTCTAATAATACAATCATCCTTCCTAGAGTAAAATCTACCTCTAGATGGTGGTAAGCTTTTACTGTCCCATAAAACAAGAGCCACGAGTACCTTAGGAATGCAAAACTGTAACTTCCTGCAGCGTTCCCGGCATCTCCTAGTATTTCTTCATTTAAGAATGTCATTGTTTCACCTTTAACCCTGAAAAGATATTTTTACTGAATATAGGATTCTGCATTGACAATTCTTTTGTTTCAATTCTGAAAATTACTGGGCCTCTTCTTCCTTGCATAGTTTCTAGTATAATCCGTAGAATCATTATTCTCACCCAAAAGAATATATCATGTTTCCCCAGGGGTTTTAACATTTTTTATATTTCTCATTAAATTTCAGCAGTTTCATTGTATGTTGGGGTACAATTCCTTTGAGTTTACCCTGTGTGAGTTCATTGATAGCTATTTTGTTTGTCTTTTGCCAAGTTTGGTCACTTCTGAACCACCATTTCTTCAGATATTTTTTGCTATAGTGCATTGCTCTTTCCCTCTCCTTTAGTAATTCTTCTGACAGCATTAAATATTTTAGTATTGTCACACAGGTCCCTGCAGCTCTGTTCATACTTTTGTTATTTCTCATTGTTGTTCAGACTAGATTATTTCTATGGATCATGTTTCAAGTTCAGACTCTTCCCTTTGTCATCCCCATTCTGCTCTTGATTCCATTCAGTGAGTTCTTTTTTTCTAGGTTATTGTATTTTTCCTTCTAAAATTTGAATTTGGTACTTCTTCATATCATCTATTCTTTGCATAAAGCTTTTTATCTTTCCATGCTTTTTAAGAGAGTTCCCCTGTAGTGAGGGCAAGCACGCGTGCCCAGGAGATACTCTCCCAAGAAGGTATCCGCATATGTTTGTGTCTTCCTACTGGGTCAGATCTATTGTCAAACACAAACAAACAAATCAGTCATAGCAAATATGCAGAGTTAATCAGTAATGTACATCACTCACACCAAGCAAGGAAGAGAGGAGGCAGTAAAAGAGCAGAGTCCATTGTCTAGGGTGCTCAGGTCACAAGCAGGCAAATGTCAAGTTTGTTGAGGGTAAGTCCTTCTGGATGGACTTGCCGTGAGGTCACTGCTTCCTAGCAGCTTCCAGTTGCTAAAGGTGGGCACTTGCCTGCTGTAGGTCCAGTAATTGCCTGGTACATGGAGCCAAAGTTCCTCTGATACCTTCCTCAGTTCATCCTGATTCTGAATGCTCTATTTTTTTTTTTTAGACAAGGTCATAGTCAAGGTGGAAGTTCTCTCCTCCCTTCAGAGAAAAGTTACTTCCTTCTTTGATGGCCCATTCTTTCCAATGGGATCTCGCAGAGATCTTTCATTTAGGTTTTTTTTTTTTTTTTCCCAAAGTGTCTTGGCTTTTCATGCCTAAAATACTCTCACGGGCTCTTCAACCAGTTCTGAATGCCTTAAGGGCTGATTCTGAGGCCAGAGTGCTGTCTAGGACATCTGCCATTCTATGAGTTGGCTGTGTATCCCACTTCCCATGTTGGATCATTCTCTCCTTTTTAATTCTATCAGTTAATATTAGCAGACACTAGTCTTGTTTACGTGGTCCCTTTGACTCTTAATCATATCAATTATGATCAATTGTGAACTGAAACTGATCACTTTGGCTAGTGAGATGGCCTTGGTACATGCCACCTTGATGGGATTGAATTGGAATCCCCTGGCACGTTTCTAACTCTACCATTTGGGGTAAGTCAGATTGAGCATGTCCCAAATTGAACATCTCCTCCCTCTCTTATTCCCACTCTTATATTTAACAGGGATCACTTTTCAGTTAAATTTAAACACCTAAGAATAATTGTGTGTTAATTAAAGAATTCAACCAATATTATTAAGTAGAACAAAAAAATACTAAAAATGATAAAGTATTAAGTTGTTCATCAACAGTCAGGACAATGGCTGACCAAGTCACTGTTTCTCATAGTGTCCATTTCACTTCAACAGGTTTCCTTTTTGGTGCTCGGTTAGTTGTCACCGATCAGGGAGAACATATATTTGTCCCTTTGGGACTGGCTTATTTCATCTGCCTGCTCTATTCTTGATAAGTCCTTCACAGATATCATTTGGCTTAGCCGGAGCTATTCCATTTCATATTCATATTTCAAAATAGAGTTACTCTGGTCAAACTTGTTCATGCTCCATACATGCACAATACTTCTTAGAGCATTTTCATGAAAGCTCCATCAAAATTTTTCTCAGTATTCTAACAGCTATGTCTTCTCAGTGTTGACATCAGTTTTGTTTGTTTGTTTTTTGCCATGCAATTTGAGATTTTCATAGTTCTTAGTGTAAAAAGTACTTTTTGGGTTGTATTCTAGATATTTGCAGGCTAAGCTATGAAACTGGTCTTGTTTAAATCCTATGGAGAATGCCGATACTTTTATTTTATTAAGCAGTGGACGCAGGTGGGCTGGGATTGCAAGTTCAGACTTGCAACCCATGCACATTGTGATTTCAGTGTCAGTTTTATTCTCAAAGTTGCATGTGTGCCACCCAGTGGCTAGTCCAGGATATGAGCAGTGGTCTATCTCAGTCCAGTTCTCAACATCTTTGATATGATATTTAAGATCAAAGTCCAACACACTCAACTTAGATCTAAGCCCAGCACAATTTTGTGGGTTTTCACTATCAAGTTTCCTTTCTCTGTGAATTTTCCCGTGTTTTCCATTTTCCTTGGGTTATTTAAAAGTTGAAAATCTTGAAGGAGATAAAATCTTTTCTAATAATAAAACCCAAGATGTGCTTGCAATCAACGCAAAACTAGAAAGAGTAATAAATATCATGACATTTCATATTGATTATGAGAAATCAGACAGGTGGAACTGAGTTGCAAATATTAAAGTCCATGAGAAACACTGGTGAAATATAGCAATTAGTCCAGACAGAAGATACTAATACAAATAACGTTACAAAGCAAAAGAATAGAGTAAATGTGAATGAAGAGGTAGGAGAACATGTGGAAGAGGTAGGGGAATTCTGCTTCTTGTTGTTCAAGGACCTGATACAAATGCTGAAAATTGAAGAGGCATGCAGGTGGCTCTGGGTGTGTTTTTGCATAAGGAATAAACTAATTGGAGCAGGTAATGCAGCCAAGAAGCTCCAATGATTGGTCAAAGTATTACAGGTATCAATCCGCAACATAAGGGCATAGATTAAGCCTACATGGTCAATACCAGTGTCAGGCACCTTGACCCTACTGTGAAAACTCTGCCTCTTCCACACACAGGTCATGGGGACATTTTTTCACTTTAGTCTTTTCAATTCAAAATCATTCTTGCCTCCATAGCCAATCTCTTTCCTAGATATCCAAGGATATCTTTAGCTAACCCACTTTTGTTCAATATATACATATAAAATAAAATCATACAGACTAGCTTAATCAGGTTCACACTTTCTTTTGTCACTGTGTCATTGTGCCAAAACAAATGCCATGATATTTATCCTCTTAATAGATTTTTAGGTGAACATTTTAAACTATCAGCATATATATATATATATATATATATATATATATATATCCATGAATATTTTCTAAAAATTGATAGCTAAGTACATGTTTTTGTCAATGTTATTAACACCATATGCTTACATTTAAATGGTAAAAGATGGATTAGAAAGTGCTGTATATGTTCAAGGGGCTGGTGCCATGGCGCAGTAGATTGATCTTCTGCCTGCAGCGCCAGCATCCCATATGGGCACCAGTTCTAGTCCTGGATGCTCCTCTTTCAATCCAGCTCTCTGCTGAGGCCTGGGAAAGCAGTAGAAGATGGCTCAAGTCAGCTCTCAGCTGTGGCCTGGGAAAGCAGTAGAAGATGGCTCAAGTCCTTGGGCCCCTGCACCCACAAGGGAGAACAGGAGAAAGCACCTGGCTCCTGGCTTTGGATCGGCACAGCTCCAACTGTTGTGGCCATTTGGGAAGTGAACCAACGGATGGATAGAAGACCTTTCTCTCTGTCTCTCCCTCTCACTGTCTGTAACTCTACCTCTCAAATAAATAAAAAATAAAAAAAGAAAGTGCTGTATATGTTCAAAGTTGAAGTAAGATTTCCTACTCTCTTAAGGAAAGGACATTTAGGGGTGGGGTAATTTGAAAAGCAGAGAAGATTCCAAGATGACAGATTAGGGACGACATACTATGCTAGGCTAGGGATAAACAATAAAAAGGAAGTGTAGGAAGGGCACTCTCAGGGGAGAATTGGAGAGGAAAACTACACTGGAAATCCTACAAGAGGAAGAGGAACACAGTGGATCTGTGTGGAGAATGAAGATGCATAGCACGAACATGAACACAACGCACAACTTCAGCAGTCAAGAGTCTGAGCAGGTGCCACTTAGAGATGGAGGTGAGACCAGACTGCAGCAACCTTTGGTGATATAGCCAGAGGGAAATCATGGCATGAGTCCAGACTGGAGCCCTGGGGGCTAGTGGTTGCTAGTGGTTGCCTGTGGACCCAATGGAAGTAGAGGGGGAACATTTATCTCTCTCCAACTTGCCCACAACAACACCTGCTGCCCCTCTGAGAAAGGGAAGGTGCCATTTTGGGTTTGGTCAAGAGCTATGAAAGCCTTTGTGCATGCACATTGCAACTGGTTGAGACAGGATGCCATCTTCCCAGCAGTACTGGCATCAGTGGCAGAGAGAGCAACATTTCTTCAGTGGCTCTTGTATATGCATGTGATCCAGAGATTGTAGCAAAGGGAACAATACACCGTCTCCACTGAATTTTGAGCCTGACTTAGAGGTGGCTGAGCAACCACGTAGGACAGTGAGGCGCTTTCAGCCTCCCAGGATCAAGACACCTACCTAGATGGAGTTTTCTTGGAGAACATCTGCCTGTCTACTGACTGGATATGCTGGTAGAGCAGAGAGAAACCTCTGCAACCAGTGACTGTGGGAGCCATGTGTGCTGAGACCATGGGGACTTGGAGATTACATAAGAATGTGCAGGGGATAGCTGGATCTCGGTGATCACTGGGTGCAACTCCACACACTCAGAGCTCCTTGGTTGGCTACAGCAGGTCATTACAGAGGGAACTGTGCTCACAATGAAGACTGCACAAATGTGCAGTTCATACGGTGGTGCAAAACACACTGGGGGTAACACCCTGGCATTGATATTTACCATGCCCAACTTGGGTGTTACCCTGATACTTGTCCCACCCTGGTGCACTGACCAGAGCTCCCTGGTCACACTCACCACACACCTTAGTATTCACTGAAAGTGCACATATTCTACTAAGTCACAGAGGCATAGCTGGAAGATAAATGCCATAAGAGAAAACAAAACAAAACAAAAGGCAAGTGTACAAATGCCTAAAAACATATGCATAATATCAAGAAACAAGACCAAGGAAGACACCATGAACTCCCTAAAGGAACACAATAATATTTCAATATTAGAATGTGAAGATGAAAAGATTGAGGAAATGCTGAAAATGGAATTCAAAAAATTAATCATAGGATTACTCAAAAGCAATCAGCAGCAAATCAACAAACTAAAGAAAACAACACATGACATCAATGAAAATTTTTCCCATGAAATTAAGATTTTAAATAGAAATAAAAATGAAATATTATAAATGAAGAATTAAATAGATCAAATAAAAATGCAATGGACATCCTTAATAGCAGACTTGGCAAGGCAGAAGAAAAAATATCTGAACTGGAAGACAAATCTTTGGAAATCTTACACTCAGATAAAAAAATAAAGAAAAAAATAGAAAACTTAAAAACAGTGTTGGAGGTTTATGGGATACTAACAAATGAACCAACATATGGGTCCTTAAGAGCTCCTGAAGAGGTAGAAAGAGAGAACAAAATTGATACACTAGTGACCCAAATAAGAAAAAAAAAAAGAGGAGTAACCCAAATCAATAAAATCAGAGATGAAAAGATAAACGTAAAAAAAGATACCACAGAAATGAAAAGAAGCATCAAAAATTACTACAAAGAGCTATATATGTGAGCAAACTGGGAATTCTGGAAGAAATGGATCGATTCCTAGATATATACATGAATGAGAATGGTAGGTCTACTTCATTTACCCAGTCTTCTGCTTGTGGTAAGGACACTATCCAATTTATCTGATTATTTTCTAACTCCAACAGTTGCAAGAATTTAAGAGACTGTCACCCAAAAGCATTGATCTTAGTACAGTGACTCAGACTCCAGTGAATCTAGTTCGCAGTTCTTCCTCCCATGGAGAGGAATGAGTATAAAAGTAAGCAAAGACAAGGGCCACAGGGGCTCACTTCCAAGTTTCTCTGAAGCAGGAGTGAGTTACATGGTCTACAACTCTCTTGCCTATGAACAGAGGCAGAAACAAGTGAGAAGGGAAAATGCTATCTTCTTTTACAGCAGATATTGATCCAAATATTTCAACAGGAACACTGGTAAAGGAAGAATGTCTTGTATAAGTTGATTCTTAGGCTCATTTTAAACATTAAGGAAATAGAATTATTGAGTAGTAGTATATTTACAGTAAAAACAAGGTCAGCATAAATGCATTTCTGAGAAATTTATGTGTGATAGAAAAATTTTAAAAAAGATATACATATGTCCATTGCAATTTTTTCTTGAATGTTATGAAGGATGGTTTCCACATTCCAACTCATGAGCTGGTAGAAACTTCCCAAATCCTGAGATGCTGTTCTGTATTTTTTTCCTGAGTTCTGAATCCCAAATTTTAAAAAAGAGAGAGCTGGTGATAAATTCTTGTAAAATCAGGTCACATTGACTAATCTTGATTCCAATAAAGATCTAGCATGGTGAATAACACATAATGGACACTTAATAAATGTTTCTGAAATTAATTAGAGAAAGAAATGAATAGCAGTATGCAAAAGCTAATTGGAGGTGATTGTGGTTCTAATTGCTCAATAGTTAGGAGTTGAGAGCTTTCTATTCCCAATGATCATATGATACATATATGATACAATAATACATTATGAAAAACAACATATACGATACAATAATGCATTATGAAAAACAACAAACACTATGAAGTGAAGGCATTTCTTACAGGAAACTCCTGCAATTTACATTCCTCTCTAATCTTTGCACCTTAGGAACTTCTGAATTCCTGGTAGTTTCAATATAGATTTAACCTCTACACAGACAATGCCTTCTCTGTTGACCTGGCAGAATTCAGGATATATCTGGATATAGTAAGAGGTTTTAGGTAGATTTAGTGATGTATGTGTGTATACACATTGTTTCCTTTCCAATTATGAGTACGTGACCATGTAGACTTAAGCAAAATCTAAAGCTTAAAAAATTAGCAATGATTGGGGCTGCACTGTGGCGTAGCAGGTAAAACCACCACCTGCAATGCCAGCGTCCCATATGGGCACCAGTTCAAGTCCTGGTTTCTCTGCATCTGATCCAGCTCTTTGCTACAGACTGGAAAAGCAGTAGAAAATGGCCCAAGTCCTTGGGCCCCTGTACCTGTATGGGAGACCTGGAAGAAGCTCCTGGCCTCGGATCTGCCTCTGCCTCTGGCCTTTGCTGCCATTTGGAGAGTAACCCAGAGGACAGAAGACTTCTCTCCCTTTCTCTCTGCTTCTGCCTCTAACTCTGCCTTTCAAATAAATAAATAAATCTTTAAAAAATAGCAGTGATTGAGGTAAATCAAAACAAAACCTAAAGAAACTCTGGAAAACTAAAAAAAAAAACTGATGATATCACAGATGCACGTAAAGACTCATTGCAAGCTGTAGAAAACAACGAAGCTGCTCTATCCCATGCAGTAGCATTCTCAGGGGCTCTTATCCTTGAACAGAGGAAAAAAATTTAATTCTTCGAACACTTCTACCCACATTTCCAACCCAAGGTCCACATATATCAAACACTGACACTTACAAGTATACCAGTGACTCTTATAAAATATCACCCTGAGTAGATTCGATCTGCAAAAAAGAAAAAAAGAACGAAAAAACTTAGTAAGTGCTTTGTCCCCAATGTCCAATAATTCTAAAGCATTATTCATGCCTCTCATATTTATTTCAAAAGAATCTTTCTCTGAAGTCTGAAAAAATGCAGTTAAATTCTCTGATTTTGAAAACCCAATTAGTTTCAAATACCTATTAATTGTTATTGCCTTCTTGATGTTTAAAAGCCCTTATTCCTAAAGAAAAAAAAAGCCCAATGTTGGTAATTTTGTGAGCATTGAAAATGAGCACAATTTCTCAAAACTAAGATTTTCATTGATAGCAACCCTTATTATTTTCAAGTATATAGTAATAGAAGCAAATAACTCTATTCAATCTCTAATTGTATGATGTGATACAAAATAATCCTTAATTTACCATTCCTCAAGGGTCAAACACCAAATCACCTGGAGAAACCACTGTGGTTCCTTCTATGAACTCAAGCTAGAGCAATCCTGGTAACTTTCAGATATGTATTAAATACCTAGTCCAGGAAGAGTACATGAGTCTATAACACACAGCTGATCCCAATGTGAAGCAGTTCTAGAGTCTTCTTCACCCTTTCCTTCTTCATTCTCTATGTGCCCCCGAGGTGTGAAGGTGAGCTTCAAGAACCCTCACTCACATGAACCACTTCCAAAGCCTGGAGACTTCCCAGGGATGGTTAGTTTCATTTGTCAACATGGGTAGACTGCCATCACCAGAAATTGAATTAAACACCAATCTAAGTGTTTCTGTAATAGTACTTTGTGGGTGTGATTAAAGCCTATAATAAGTTGACTTTAAGTAAGGGAGATTTTCCTAGACAGCATCTGTAAGTCTGATTCAATCATTTGAAAGATCTTAAGAGCAGAGCTGAATCGTCCCTAATGAAAATGAAATCCTGTGGACAGCAGACTTTTCCATACCTAATATTCCATCCTGCCACAGTTGTGTAAAGTAATTTCTTGCAATAAACCTTTTAATCTGTATTCCCTACTGGTTCTGTTTTTTTTTTTTTTTAAGATTTATTTATTTATTTGAAAGTTAGAGTCACACAGAGAGAAGGGGAGAAGCAAAGAGAGGTCTTCCAACCACTAGTTTACTCTCCAATTGGCTGAAACAGCTAGAACTGCACCAATCGAAGCCAGGAGCTTATTCTGGGTCTCCCACGTGGGTGCAGGGACCCAAGGACTTAGGCCATATTCTACTGCTTTCCCAGGCCATGGCAGAGAGCTGGATCAGAAGCGGAGCAGGCAGAACTCGAACCAGCGCCCATAGGGAATGCCAGCGCTGCAAGAGACAGCTTTACACACTATGCCACAGTGCTAGCCCCATCTACTGGTTCTGTTTTTCAGGCTGACCCCTGAATGGTAAAGGTCCTAGCAATGTATGCATATGCTTTTATTTAATTCACAAAAGTTGGATATTTTCATTTCAGTGAATCAAGATAGCTACTTCTTTCCATTCTGACTTGCCCCCACTCACACTAGGGCTGTGGCACTGTGATAGCTACATATATTTTGGGGATTTTTCAAAAATGTAAGTTGAAGATACATTTAGTTTGAGTTTAGTGGAGTATATGTATAGTTATTTCTAGCTACAATTCTCAGAATTATTCCTACTACCACTGTGAAAGCACAGAGAGGTGGTTTTTGTTTTTTTGTTTGTTTGTTTGTTTTTTGTTGTTTGTTTGTTTTTTTGACAGGTAGAGTTTACAGACAGT
This sequence comes from Sylvilagus floridanus, assembly GCA_949820135.1. NCBI lineage: Eukaryota > Metazoa > Chordata > Mammalia > Lagomorpha > Leporidae > Sylvilagus > Sylvilagus floridanus. The sequence continues at coordinate 25,345,025 of OX463236.1, read as the reverse complement.
GAGAGAGACAGAAAGGTCTTCCTTCCATTGGTTCCCTCTCCAAATGGCCACAACGGTCGGAGCTGCACCGATCCAAAGCTGCACCGATCCAAAGCCAGGAGCCAGGAGTTTCTTCCTGTTCTCCCATGTGGGTGCAGGGGCCCAAGCTCCTGGGCTGTCCTCCACTGCCATCCCAGGCCACAGCAGAGAGCTGGACTGGAAGAGGAGCAACCGGGACTAGAACTCGTCATCCATATGGGATGCTGGCGCCATGGCACCAGCCTCACAGAGAGGTCATTTTAAGGCATGGATATGTTTCTCATGCCTGGGACTAGATCATGGGTCGAGGATATTTTGAAAGATTGTAAAATATGCAGCTGGAGGGGACCAATGGAAAATTCTCCCAACAGTCAGACAAGTAAGCTTGGTGAAATCTCATCAACATCTTATGGGATGGAGACTCTCTTCTGGTAAGAATATATTCATGGATGGCATTGTGGCACAGCTGGTTAAGCCACAACTTGGAAGACTCACATCCTATATTGCAGTGCTGATTTGAGTCCTACCTACCCCTCTTCTTATCCATCTTCTTGTTAACATACCCTGAGAGGCAACACATGATATCTCAAGAACCTGGGTCCTTGCCACCCAGGTAGGAGACCTCATTGGAGTTTTGGGCTCATGGCTTCCACCTGGCCCATCCCTGGCTATTGTGGGCATTTTGGGGAGTGAATGGGTAGATGGAAATTCTCTCTGTTTCTTTCTCTCTCTTTCTTTCTCTCTATCCCTTTTAAATATGTTAAAAATAAACATTTTTAAAATGACATTCACTAACATATTTTATATACAATCATGAATACCCAATACAGTTTTTTTTCTTTTTGGATGAAATTATTTTAAAAGAACCTACAGAATCTCTGTAATTATAAAGTATAACGTTGCAGAACACTATTGCCTAAAGTTATATATATTGTGATTCTTAACAGTCAGTAATAAAAAATATTAATCGTGCCCGAGGAAATGCCAAATTATCTTTCTTATCTCTATACTAAATATTTCACATGAAGTAATCACATAGTCAAAAATGTAGGCAAGAAAGCATTTGAGAAGTGTCAGGTATTTAATAACAATGCTAATTTTCTTGATTTTGTGACACTTATTTTACTTACCACCTTTTTAAAATGTGCAAATTGTGATTTTCATTTTAGATAATTATTTCCTTTCATAAATATATAATTCTACATTATAACTTTGTATTCTCTTCCTGTTAAAGGTGCTTAGAATCATTTTATCTTAAGTTTTCAAAATATTAAGATCTTCCCAAATGCCTGTGTGTATTTACGAGTGTATATGTATGTATGAGTGTCTATGTGTGTGTGTGTGTGTGTGTTTGTTGGTGTGTCTCAGCATCGCCCTTGCTTCATCACACTACCCAGAGCTGACTGACACTTTAAACCTTCTGCGAGTTGCCATTGTATTAGGCACATGGGACATTTATTTCAGAGAAAGTAAAGCCTTCCCTGAGCAAAGAAACTTTACTTTTGGGTAGCATTTACTAAGCTTCAATCTCTGATTCAGGCAATGTTTGTATGCCAAAGAATTTTAATTTACCATACACCCAGCACTCTGGAGATTAAAATCAGAAACAACATCAAAATGCTAAGTTTTTCAATTGTATCTGTCTCCTCTGAGTTTCCCTGATCATTTGAACTCTTAGAAATTTTTTGTTGTTTGCTGTGTGCTGTCTATAAAAATCAGCTTTCCCTTTCGAAGCTTGTGAGTTTTGCACATTCCTTCACTCTGTGGCATGCATAGTGCTTATGCAGAGATGGCTGGGAACCTGATTTCCTAACCCTGCACGTGACCATGTGATCAGTCCTCACCAGAGAGACGTGAGTGGAAGACTCCCACTTTGGGGGCCAACGTTTTTTAGAAGCACGTGTGCTTTCTCTTTCTGTTGCCCACACAACTTCTCTACAGTTCTCCAGACCCTGCTCACTGACACTATTATAGCCCCCAGGCCTTTCCCATATAGAAATTCTGGGGCTACAGAAGCTAAAAGTCAAGCTACAAAATTTTGCTCCATAGAGGTAATTGAAGGCTTGATGGAAAGGCTCCTCTGAGACAGGAGGAGAGGCCTGAGATGTGTATGAGATTAGTGTTCAGAGCTAAGGAGAAAGGGTCAGATAGATGATAGCAAGGATGTGGAATGTTAGACGGCATGAATATAATGCTGTCTGAATTATTTTGGAAAAAAATTACTAATGAAAGAAATCAGGCTTTTATGACATTTCTTGCTTAGGTCTTATAAAGAATCTAGAAATTGGATCTTGTATCATTCACTTGTTTCTAAAGACACAAAGCCAAAACTCCAATTATATAGACATTGCCAAGTGACAGACCCAAACTTCACTTTGGTGCTTCTACCTCTCCAGTGTGAGCATTGTAAGACACTCTGGTCCTGGTTTATCTCCCCTGACTTTCCAGAACACACATCCTCTCCAACTGCCATCCTATATTTCCACAGATCAGCTTTGGGCAAAGTATTGAGAAAAGTAAGGAAGAGAACTTGTTCCAGCTATAATACAGGGGGGTCACAAGTTCATATTCCATTTATACCTACACTAATTCTGCTTGTTTCCTTTACATTAGATGTTCCAAGATAATGAATACTTCCATAGCAACAAAAGTCTGACAATAAACTGTTACCTTAATTTTCACATGTTCAAAGAAAAATCCCTCAATGGCAACCAAACCAGAAGTCTCAGCACTGAATATGTAATCATGGATAGAAGGGAACCATGTATCTATTTAATTTTCTTAACAACATTGTTGATTATTCTCTTGGAAAGGAATTCAAACTGGATTAGATGATCTTTTTTTTTTCAGTTGTATAGCTTGTCTTTTGCAATTAAAATGTGCAGCTGCTTTTGAAACAATGCAGGTAATGAATGACTTTGGTGGAGATCTATTCTGATACAAATGATCCATAAATGCAATTTGATTTTAAAACTACCATCCTTTAAGTCTCTCTGGCTGCAATTGTCAAAGTATTCTGAAAGAAAAAAGCATGTGCATAACTAGAAAAGACAATATAAAATATTTCAGGTATAGTAAATGCTCTACGGACTAATTTAAAGGACTACTGTTGCACCTATTTTTTCCTTTTAACCAATCACCTTTCTGCTCTGCACAACACACTTAGGAGCAACCTTCTTTATACTGTGGGAAACAAGAAAACATTTGACAATAAGTTAAAACTAAGGAAGGATTACACCTATCAGCCCCAGTGAGCTACAGTCATGCAGCTGGAACTTCAGTCCTGGCAGGTTTGGGGTTTAAGATAATCAGTGTTCAGGATCCATGTCTTTGTGAGAGTGTAACTAGTTGCTCAGTGTTCAAGGGCTGAAAAGTCAGAACTTCAGTGTGCTCAGAACAAGTCCTAATGGATGGTTCCTTGAATGCTGACACTAAACATTTTCACACTGCTTTGACTGGGTATAACCTTAAAATGAGTATTTATTTAATTTTTCTGGAACTTGTGATTGTGGTTTTAGGGGACAGTAAAAACAATCCCATCTCCCCTAATGCAACAGATGCAGGAACCATCAAAGATCAAAGTGCAAGCTTTATGATTCAAGAAAGTTAGAATGGAGGATGTGGCTAACTTATTCCACTTCAGTGGATCTTGTAACATGTCCCACTGGTATTAAATTTACCCACAGGCAATGAGGGATAACTGTATGCCTCTCCTGCAGAGATGCTTATTCATTTACTCAATAAATAGTTATCAAGGAACTAGCACTGTGGTGTAGTGGGTAAAGCCGCTGCCTGTGGTGCTGGCATCCCATATGGGCACCAGTTCAAGTCCCAGATGCTCCACTTTCAATCTGGCTCTCTGCTATGGCGTGGGAGTCCTTGGGCCCCTGCACCCAAGCGGGAGCCCCAGAGGACAATCCTGGCTCCTGGCTTCAGATAAATGCAGCTCCAGCCATTGGGACCAATTGGGAAGTGAACCGGCAGATGGAAGAACTCTCTCTCTCTCTCTCTCTCTCTGTCACTCTCTCTTTGCCTCTCCTCTCTCTGTGTAACTCTGGCTTTCAAGCAAAATAAATAAATCGTTTAAAAATAAATAAATAGTTACCAACTGTCAATTGTGAGCTAGATACTGCTTTACACACTAAGGATTCAACACTGTACAAATCAAAGTCACTGCTCTCAGAGTTTACATTCTACTTGGTAAGGAGGTAGAAATAAATTAATAACTCTATGAAATGGGAGATAGAGGCATTAGCGTTCATTAAAAGTCATTGGGGAATTTACAGCAGATGAATGACATAAATTGATTCACCCCTAGGAAAGCTTACTCTGGCTGCTTACAGAAATCCTTAAGCTGAAGCAAGGAATCAAGTAATGCAATAGTCCAGGTGAAAGAGAATGATCATTAGGACATGTAGCAACAATAGATATGGAAAGAAGGGATTATGTTGAGGATATGTGGTAGTTCCCATCTGCTCTTCTTATCCTAAAGTCTTGTTTAAAAAGATTTATTTTATTTATCTGAAATACAGAGTTACAGAGAGAGATAGAGACAGAGAGAGAGGTCTTCCATGCATGGGTTCACTACTGAAATGGTGGCAATGGTCAGAACTGAGCCAACTGGAAGCCAGGAGCCAGGAGCTTCTTCTGGATCTCCCACATGGGTGTAGGGGCCCAAGGACTTCAGCCATCCTCTGCTGCATTCCCAGGGGCACTAGCAGGGAACTGGATTGGAAGTGGAGCAGCCAAGATTCAAACTGGCGCCCATATGGGATGCTGGTGCTGCAGGCCAGGGCCTTAACCCACTGTACCACAGCACTGGCCCCTATCCTAAAGTCTTTACTCTGAGAGTCAAGGAACTGGTATTCTGCCAGTTTCTGAGTAAGTGTATCCAATTATACATTCCATTTTGGAGGAATAACCATTGAGGGGTCTAGTGATCCACAAGACATACTTTGAATAAAAAGACTGAGCTAAAATTATAATGATCACCTAACCTTCATAAACCTACCCCCCTTTTTAAAGATTTATTTTATTTATTTGAAAGACAGAGTTACAGAGAGCAGTAGTTACACACACACAGAGAGAGAGATAGGTCTTCCATCCACTGGTTCATTCCCCAAATGTCCACGATAGCCGGAGCTGAGCCAATCAAAGCCTCCAGGAGTCAGGAGCTTCCTCTGAGTCTTCCACAGGGTGCAGGGGATCAAGGACTTGGTCCATCCTCAGCTGATTTCCCAGGTATATCAGCAGAGAGCTGAATAGGAAGTGGAGTAGCCAGGACTCAAACCAGCACCCATATGGGATGCCGGCGCTTTAACCCACTACACCACAGTGCCAGCACCCCATAAGCCCCCTTTTTGACTTGTGAACCACCTTGGTGTTCTGGGTCTTTAGAAATTAATGAATTTGGGGCCGACGCCATGGCTTACTTGGCTAATCCTCCACCTGCAGCGCCGGCATCCCATATGAGCGCCAGTTCTAGTCCCAGCTGCTCCTCTTCCTGTCTAACTCTCTGCTGTGGCCCGGGAGGGCAGTGGAGGATGGCCCGAGTACTTGGGCCCCTGCACCCACGTGGGAGACCAGGAGGAAGAATCTGGTTCCTGGCTTCAGATCAGCACAGTTCCGGCCGTAGCAGCCATTTCGGGGGTGAACCAACGGAAGGAAGACCTTTCTCTCTGTCTCTCTCACTGCCTATAACTCTACCTGTCAAATAAATTTTTTAAAAAATTTTAAAAAAAGAAATTAATGAATTTATTTATCAAGGAACTTGTTACAGTAATGTATCATACACAATTGAGGGGACCATATAAGCAGTCTCTCTCAGTTGTTTTCACGTCTGATGCTTCAGTTTGAATGTCACAGTACAGGCATTTGGGGCAGGAGGATGGATGTAAGCGGAGGGATAAACAAGATTAAACTGAAATCTACAAACACAGCTAAAGCCAATCAGGACATACCAACACTTTTTTCAGAAACATTTTTCACTGAGATTTATTAATTATACCTTCAAGGGAATTTCATAAGATGTGTAGAGAATGGAATTAAAAGATAAATTTATTTTTTATTCAGAAACATTTGAAATCAGTGCCTAATATGAATTTGCCATGAACTTGTTATGGATCACTCATATTTACAGGGTACAGAATGATCTATCTATATATGTTAATAATGCATAATGATCAGATCACGTAACTGGTATATCCATCAACTTTAAATACTTATCATTTTCTCTGTCAAAAACATTCAAAGTCCTCTGTACTGGTTTCTTTGAAAAATAATCATAATTACTATGCTGTAGAATACGGAAGTTATTCCTCCTATCCATCTGCATACCTATACCCATTAACCATCTTCTTCATTCCCCCAACTTCCACCCTTCCAAGCTTCTTGTAACCAATATTCTATTTGTTAGTGCTCTGAGGTCAGCTTTTTTAGTTTCAACAAATGATAGCTCTTCAAAAAGTTCATGGAAAATGCATAAAGAACTAGGCATGCATTTAAAAAATTTTTGCGCCAAAACAAACATTTTCTAACAACATTTTGATGTTTCTTTCTGTATCTGACATTTCTTTTTTCCCTCAGAGAAACCTTTTATTTAAAGAATAAAAACTTCATGCATTTTAAATGTATAACTTAAGGAATATAGTGATTCTTCCCACCATAACAACCCTCCCACCCACTCTCCCACCCCTCCTCCTCCTCCCTCTCCCATTCCCAGTCCCATTTTCCACTATTTCCATTTTTGATTAACTTTATACACAGAAAACCAACTCTATACTAAGTAAAGAGTTCAACAATTTGCACACACACACAAAAAAAACACACTGTTCCTTGACAGTACCTGACTTGTGTTATTTAATTAATCCCTCCAGTTCCATCCATGTTGACATAAATGACAGAAGTTAATTGTCTTTTATGAATGAATTAATATTTATATATATATATATTATCCATTCACCCATTGATAAATACTAGTTAATTCCATATGTTGGATATTTGTGAATATTACTACAATAAACATGAGAAGATATATATCTATTCAACATATTGATTTGCTTTCCTTTGGATATACACCCGGTAGTAGAACTGCAGGATCACATGGAAGTTCTCTTTAGTTTTTTGAAGAATCTCCATACTGTTTTCTGTAATTTCCATAGGAATTTATATGCCCAACAATAGTATAATGAGAGTTCCCCTTTATCCACATCCTCACCTACATTTGTTCCATTTTTGTCTTTTTGACAATAACCATTCTAATTGGGATGAGATGATATCTCATTGTGGTTTTAATTTGCATTTCTCTGCCATGACCTTCTGACAGTTCCTGCTGCTCCTGCCTACAGTGATCGAGAGTTCAGAGGATGTGTTCTGAACGCACCTGGACCACAACCTCCAAAGCTAGGGAAGATGCAGAGAAGGTGGAGCGGTTGCAGGCCCAGCAACCATCAAGATGATGAGATGTGTGGACCAGAAGATGTCTGCTTTTCCTCTTTGTTCCTTCTAAAGTAGGTCCTTACCCTCTAAGTGGATTCCCTTCCTTTCTGCAGTGCTTTGGCCCAGATACTACACAGCATCAATTCATCACCACACAACACCACAACAAACCAAGGGATTCATTTCACAGCAAGTGAAGTGAGTGATTAGCCCATGCTTATGGATTTCATGCTCTTCTTTAACAGGAAGCACTCGTCCTTTTAAAATGATGTATGGTTCACCGATACGAATATGTTGAATTGCCTTTGGTCCAGATATTCCATTGAGAGTGGAATTTTCACAGAAAAGAGGCAAAAATGTAGGGCAGGGAGACCAGTGTTGCAAAGTAGCAGGTGAAAAGCCATGGCTTGTGATGCCAGCATACCATATCGGAGCACCAGCTCCAGGCCTCCTGTGCTGCTTCCAATCCAGTTCCCTGATAACATGCCTGGTAAAGCAGCAGAAGATGGCCTAAGTGTTTGGGTCCCTTCCACCGACATGGGAGACCCAGATGGAATTTCTGGCTCTTGGCTTCAGCCTGGCCCAGCCCTAGCCTTTGCAGCCATTTGGGTGAGTGAACCAGTAATGGAAGATTTTCTTTCTCTCCCTCTGTCATTCTGTCTTTCAAATAAATAAGTAGATAAATGAATAAATAAATCTTTCAAGTGCCAATTTCATAATTTCTAAAAAGTGGGTCAGGGTCTAGTGCTGTGACATGGTGGATTAAGCCACCACCTACAGCACCAGCATCCCATATGGGCACTGGTTCGAGTCCCAGCAGCTCCACTCCTGATCCAGCTCTCTGCTGATGGCCTGATGAAAGCAGCCGAAGATACCCCAAGTCCTTGGACTCCCACCACTCAAGTGGGAGATCAGGAAGAACCTCCTGGCTCCTGGCTTCAAACTGGCCCAGTTCTGGCCATTGTAACCATCTGAGGAGTGAACCAGTGGGTGGAAGCTCGCTCGCTCTTTTTCCTTCTCTCTGTAACTGTACCTTTCAAATAAATAAATAAATAAATATTCTTTTAAAAAATGTGGAGGGCCGGCGCCGTGGCTCAACAGGCTAATCCTCCGCCTTGCGGCACCAGCACACCGGGTTCTAGTCCTGGTCGGGGCGCCGGATTCTGTCCCGGTTGCCCCTCTTCCAGGCCAGCCCTCTGCTGTGGCCCGGGAGTGCAGTGGAGGATGGCCCAAGTGCTTGGGCCCTGCACCCCATGGGAGACCAGGAAAAAGCACCTAGTACCTGGCTCCTGCCATCGGATGAGCGCGGTGCGCCGGCCGCAGCGCGCCATCCGCGGCAGCCATTGGAGGGTGAACCAACGGCAAAGGAAGACCTTTCTCTGTGTGTCTCTCTCTCACTGTCCACTCTGCCTGTCAAAAAAAAAAAAAGTTAAAAAAAAAATGTGGAGCAGTATATGACATGAACCATAACAAGCAACTGTGCATACCTTCCTCAATCCATTTGCCTCATAGGATTAAAAGATGGATGAGTGCACAGAAAGCTGTGAAGAGGAGCAGAGCCGCCACCACGGACCGTGAGAAGACAGCCGCGTGTTCAAGGCCCCAGAGCCACAGAGAGAAGTAGACTCGGCCTCAGTTGATTTTAAAGCTGTAGCTCTACCATCCAGAATTGTCAGGCATTGACATGAGAGAGGACCACACTTCTGTTTTGTTTAAACCACAGTTATTATTGGGTCTCTTTCTACAGCCAAACTCATATCATAGCTGATACATATCCTGAGCATTTAATCTGGCTACGTGAATATCTCCTATTTAAAAAACAGTGGAGGGGGTGTTGTGTCGCCAGTTGGAACACCACATCCCATATTTGAGTTCTTACTTTAAGCAGCTGCTATTCAATGTTTCCAGTCCAGCTTTGTGCTGATGAAGCTGGAAGGCAGCAGATGGGGGTTTCTGCCCCCCATGTGGGAGACCTAGATTGAGTCCCTGGCCTGGCTTCAGCATCACCCTACCCTGGCTCTTGTGACCATTTGTGGAATGAAGCAGTACACGGTTTTCTCCCCTGCTCCCCACTATTTCTCTCAAATAAATAATCTTTATAAAAATGTTGTAGATACATATGGTTGTTGCTCTACATGGATGTCTATAAACTCCCTAGTACTTCAACAAAATGAACCTACAAGCAAACCAACCGTCTCTATTCAGTGGAGATTTTCACCTTTAATTTTGGCACCTAAGCATTTGTACCCCATATTTTATCCTGTGAATGGATTTCAGAGGTTCAGACTTTTGCCTGTCAAAAAGAAAAAAAGATTTATTTATCTAGTTGAAAGGCAGAGTTACGCAGCTGGGCCAGGTTGAAGCCAGGAGCCTGAATCTCCTTTAGGGAATCCCAGGTGGGTGCAGGGCCATCTTCTGCTGCCTTTCCAGGCCATTAGCAGGAACTGGATCTGAATCAGAGTAGCATGAACTCAAACTGGTGCTCATATCAGGTGCCAGAGTCCCAGGACTCAGCCTAAGCCAGTGTACTAGCACCATAACAGATCTTCCTCCTCTTAACTCAGTTTTTTTTTTCTATATTATATTATCTTATGTTGACATTAAACTAACTTCAAATTTGTGCCATTTTTCCTTTATAATAATTGATACCATATCTTATTTCTCAGAAAACCTTTTTTTTTTTTTGGACAGGCAGAGTGGACAGTGAGAGAGAGAAACAGAGAGAAAGGTCTTCCTTTTCCGTTGGTTCATCCTCCAATGGCCGCTGCGGCTGACGCACCGGGCTGATCCGAAGGCAGGAGCCAGGTGCTTCTCCTGGTCTCCCATGCAGTGCAGGACCCAAGCACGTGGGCCATCCTCCACTGCACTCCCAGGCCACAGCAGAGAGCTGGCCTGGAAGAGGGGCAACCGGGACAGAATCTGGTGCCCCGACCGGGACTAGAACCCGGTGTGCCGGTGCCACAGGTGGAGGATTAGCCTATTGAGCTGTGGCACCAGCCAGAAAACTTTTTTTTTAAGGAATAAAAACTTCATGCAGGGGCCGGCACTGTGGTGTAGTGGGTAAACCACTACCTGCAGTACCAGTGTCCCATATAGATGCTGGTCTGAGCCCTAGCTGATCCATTTCCAATCCAGCTCCCTGCTAGGGCCTGGGAAAGCAGTAGAAGATGGCCCAAGTCCTTGGGCCTCTGCACCTGTGTGGGAGACACGGAAGAAGCTCCTGGCTCCTGGCTTCGGATTGGTGCAGCTCCGGTGGTTGCGGCTATTTGGGGAGTGAACCAGCGGATGGAAGACCTCCCTCTCTCGTTCTCTCCCTCCTTCCCCCCCCCTTCTCTCTTCTTCTCCTTCTCACTCCCCTCCCCCCTCTCTCTTTTGCCCTTGCCTCTCTGTAACTCTTACAAATAAAAAATAAATATTTAAATAAAAATAAAATATCTTCATTCATTTCATAACTACAGCTTTAGGAACATGGTGATTCTTCCCACCATACCCACCCACCGTATCTTTATGAATTGCAGTTACTTTCTATTTGAAGTTGTTTCCTATTGCAATTATACTGCAATTCACAAGTTTGCCACTGGATGGCACCAAATTTTACATTTTCATTTTTCCTTCGCTCCTGAGTCTGATGTACAGCCTTAAATATTTAAATTGTAGGAGGTAGTCAAGAACTAAATACTTTAATTGGGTAAAAACACACCCTAATCCCTAAGTCAATGCTGAAAACCAACATACTTGCACCAAATGTTTGTTACTAAAGAAACAAATTAAGTGCATAAAAGGGCATTATAATTCCAAAGTGCTGATTCAAAATGAATTGCATATAGCAACAAGAATGTTTAAGCTAAAGTTAGATTAATCCAAGGGAAAATTGTCTAAATACCAAGTCACAACAAACTCTAAGAAAATCCAAGACAAAAACACAAAAAGTAATGTAAATATGCTGCTATTACGTGAATCCAAGTTGGAGAAAGCTGACAATAACCAGAGGCATCCATGGACAGTTCACCCTGAGAATTCATGACGAAGTTGCATGCCATCGGTGACTTTTCTCCTTCTGGCTGTTATCAGTGATGACATCTTTGGATTTTCATATTCAACTGGTTTTCTCTTGAAGGTAATAAACCTTTAATATACAATTGTCCCTGACTCAGGCTTTCTCCTTCTCCTTCTCTCTCGAGGTAATTTATACATTCAATCCAAAATTGTACACAACTGGCTGTGTATTGTAACCAGTCTTCTCCCATAGTGCCTACCACACACACACACACACACACACACACACACACACAGTGCATAGGAGCAGGAGGAAAGCCAGAAGTTAGCACATGGAGTTTTTTGGACAACTCCTTTTCTCTAATTGTTCAGCTCAAAATTACTTGACATTATCCTGAGTCCACTCTGTTTCTCACTCTGCAGACGCCAGTGACTCTACCTCCGAATTATATCCAGTAACCAAACAAGGATTCCAATCTCTCACCATTGCTATTCAATATAGTCCTTAAATTTTTTTATCAGATCCATTAGGCAAGAAAAAGAAATCAAAGGGATACAAATTGGGAAAGAGGAAGTCAAACTATCCCTATTTGCAGATGACATGATTCTACACATAGGGGATCCAAAAGATTCCACTAAAGGACTATTGGAACTCATAAAAAAGTGTGCTAAAGTGGCAGGATTTAAAATCACTCTTTCTTAGCTGCAGCACAGATTCACTGAACGGTTTTTGCTATGATTTGCTTAACCAATACCCCACATATCAATATATGGTCATTGGGGATGTATCAGAATCTTTAATAATGTTTCAGTAACCACTGTTGCTTTTTGTTTGCTTGAATTGCGGCACTTCAAAAAAGTTCATATAAACGACTTCAACGTTTATTTCTGCCAAGAATATCCTGAAATTAGTGCCTACAACTGTGGTTTATATCAATAGATAAAGTCCTAAAAGCGGAGTTGCTGGGCTGTTGTGTATAAGAGACATACGTTGGGGTGATTGCCTTGAGTTTCCCTGTTGTCATGTCTGTGCTCCTAACCTGCCTGTTAGCAAAGTCTCTCCTCCCTGTAGTTCTCCTCACATTCTACAGGAATTTTCACAAGGCCCTCACATGCCTGGCCACAGCAAAGGTTCTTGTCTCTATGTGGCTGATGATGGTCACTTGATAAGACTCTACATGTGTAATAGGTGTTTAAGAACATCAATATAAGTCCCCAATACCCCAAAAGTTGCTTTCACTCTGATGCTGTACTTTGATGAATATATAAATATTTATTTATTTATTTGAAAGACAGAGTTAGAGAAGTGGAGGAATTGGGGAGGAGGTTTCTTTCATCCGCTGGTTCACTCCCCAAATGGCTGCAATGGCCAGAGTTGGGTGTATCTGAAGCCAGAAGCCAGGAGCTTCTCCTGGGTCTCCCATACAGGTGCAGGGCCCAAGGACTTGAGCCATCTTCCACTGCTTCCCCAAACCATAGCAGAGAGCTGGATCAGAAGTGGAGCAACCACTCAAACTGGCACCCATATGAAATATCGACACTGCAGGTAGTGGCTATACCTGCTACACCACAGAGCCAGCCCCTTGATGAATACTTTTTTCTGAAAAGCAACTGGACCCTGCAGATAATAGGCTCAGAAGAACTCAGGATCTTGATTCTGGTTGGATTTGTGCTGTTTTTCTGACCAAGAACAAAGGTGGAAAATCCACTTTGCATTTCCAGCAACATTCCGGGTTCATAGTAACACAAGTCACTGCTTTCAGAGAAGTGGATATTTGGAATTTTGTAATAAGCCACAGTCTGAATATTTCACATTTTATCTGCACGTTTGGGGACTGCAAGGACCTGCAGAACGTGATGTGATTGAGCACAGGCAGTGCCTAATGCAGGATTTGTAATTCACCAAGGGAGAAAAGCTGATAACAGTAGAAACGTACATGTAAAGATGCCAGATAAAGCCCTCAGAGGCTGCTGATGTTTATAATCTGTTATGTACTTATAATGATAAGGAAAAAAATAAGGCTGCTGCTAATGTCCTTGCATTACATAGAATGTTCTTCAGGGGCTAAAGTGTTTCCTGGGGTAGAATTTTCTTTTCTTACTCTTCTCTAAAATGACTGTGGTCCACAGTGGACCCAAACCCAATCCTATCTCAAATGGTCAGTGCTGCTCAGCAGAACAGACCTAGGTAAAGCAGCCCTGTAGAGTGAGTCATGTCCCTCCAACACAGCCCTTTCTTTTTTTTTTTTTTTCTTTTTTTAAAAATTTTTTGACAGGCAGAGTTAGAGAGAGACAGAGAGACACGTCTTCCTTCCATTGGTTCACCCCCCCAAATGGCTGCTATGGCCAGTGCGCTGCGCCAATCCGAAGCCAGGAGCCAGGTGCCTCCTCTTGGTCTCCCATGCAGGTGCAGGGCACAAGCACTTGGGCCATCCTCCACTGCCTTCCCAGGCCACAGCAGAGAGCTGGACTGGAAGAAGAGCAACCGGGACAGAATCCAGCACCCCAACCGGGACTAGAACCTGGGGTGCCGACGCCGCAGGTGGAGGATTAGCCTAGTGAGCCACAGCGCCGACCCCAACACTGCCCTTTCTTAAAGCACCTGTGAGTGACCTTCAAAAATTTGTGGAAAATGAAATTAAAAAATAAGTTTATCTTAGTGCATAAAAACTTTAACAATCCATGAATAGCTTTCAAAGTATACATTGTCTTTTTAAAATTTTATTTATGCATTTTTAAAATTTATTTGAAAGGCAAAGAGAGGATCAACCTTCTTTCCACTGATTTCCTCCTTCACGGCCAGTGGCAGCTAGACTAGGCCAGCCCAAAGCCAGCAGCCCAGAATTCCATCTAAGTCTCCTATGTGGTGTTGAGGGCCCAACTCCTAGAGTTATCACCTGCTACATCCCAGAGCACAACTTGCAGGAAGCTGGAATCAGAAGCCCAGTGGCTTAAGCTGCTGCCTGCAATGTCGGCATCCCATATGAGCACTGTTTAGAATCCAGCTCCCTGTTAATGTGCCTGGGTAGGCTGCATAAGATGATCTGGGTACTTGGAACCCTGTCGCCCACATGGGAGACCCAGATGGAGTTCCAGGATCCTGGCTATGGCTTGGCCCAGCCCCAGCCACTGCAGCCATTCAAGGAGGAAACTAGCAGATATCTAAAGCGCCCTGGTTCTATTTTTTAAAAAAATGGATTTACTTGAGAAGCAGAGATAGACAAATACAGATCTTCCATCTGCTGGCTCTCTCCCCAAATGCCTGCAGAAGCAGAAGCTTGGCCAGGCCAAAACCTAGATTTGGGTATTGATTCTGGGTATTTGAACCATCACCTGATGCCCAGGGTACACACTAGCAGGAAACTGGAATAGGGAGCCAGAACTCCAATATAGTCACTCTGATATGATATATGGAAGTCCCACTCAATGGCTTAACCACTGGGTCAAATGCTTGTTCCACCTTAATTTTAATGTCCTTTGTTATTTTTTAAGATTATCATTCATATTTTTGAAAGAGTGACAGAGAGGGAGGGTGAGAGAGGGAGAGAAGGGGAGAGGAAGAGAGAGGGAGAGAGAGAGAGAGAGGGAGAGAGAGAGATCTTCAATCTGCTAGTTCATTTTCCAAATGGCCACAACAGCCAGGGCTCAGCCAAGCCAAAGCCAGCAACCTGGATCTCTATCTGGGTCTCCCAGATGCTTGAGCCATCTTCCGCTGCTTTCCCAGGCACATTTGCAGGAAGCTGGATTGGAAGTGGAGCAGCTGGGGCTCAAACCAACATTCATATGACCTGCCTGTGTCACAGGCAGTGACTTAACCCACTATGCCACAACACCAGCCCCAATGCCCTTGTTCTATAACACTCTTCTGAGTTCCCCCCAGGGGGGCAGAGGCCTTAAGAACTGATTCTACACATTCCAGTTTCTATCAGCCTGTTGAGCTCACTGCAGTTTGCCAAGTCTATGCTTCAGCTCTGTGTTGGGAAGCTCTGTGAACTGATTTCACAGTCAACGATGTATTCAGTCAATAGATTGTAATTACTATGTCTGATATCATTGTCTCAATGTGAGCATGCCTGGGAATGAAAAGGTGGCCATGATGCTGAGACTACTGTGTTGGGCAGGCAAAGATTTCCAGTACAAAAGACATCTCCAGGGAGAGGCAGGAAGTAGTAGGGGCAGGCAGGGGAAGCAAGAAGAAGGCCCTTCTGCAAGCTACTCTCAGCCCAGGACTCCACCTGTCATGCAGTAAAACTGCCCCCCAAAATCTTAACCTTTATACCAAATTAATTCTCTTGCTATGTATTTTTATTCAAGTTCATTTTGTACCCCATCACCACCAAGGAAATAAGATGTAACTATCATGAAATATGCTGAAACAGCTGAGTATATAATGCAGGCTAATCCTAAGCAGGGACAACCCTCTTCATCAAATCTCAGGTTTAATTATCCCTGGGAGTCTGTGGAACCTCAATCTCTAAGGATATTTTTATTTTGTTTTTTAAGATTTATTTGTTTTATTTGAAAGGCAGAGTTAGAGAAGAGCGAAGGAAAGACAGAGAGAGATCTTCCATCAAGGTCTCTCATGAGGGTGGCAGAGACCCAAGTGATTGAGCCTCCTCTGCTGCTTTCCCAGGTGTATTAGGAGGAAGCTGGATCAGAAGCAGAGCAGCTGGGACTTGAACTGGCACTCTGATATGGGATGCCAGCAATGCCACCGCAATTTACCCCGTGTGCTACAATGCCTGTTCTAAATGTCTGTGTCTTAATCAGACTATGAAGTTATCAAGAGTAAAGACTTCATCCAATAATTTTTTGTATTCTGCAAATAGTGCCCAAAATAGTGCTATATACATGAAAGCTCATAAATAAACTTTGCTTACAAATTTTCTAGCTGCCTAGATTTAATATGTCAAAAGTGGTCATTATTAACCAAAAGATATGCTTCTCTCCCTCAATAAATCACCAATTAAATACCACTAGCATTCATTGTGTACAAATCATGTACAAGACATTATACACAGTATTTTCATGTGATAATTAGCCCATCCCTGTGGGTAAGTACTGCTTCTGCGTTTGTAGAACAAGATAATGGAGGTTCACAGAGGTTAAATAATTTGCTCAAAGTCCCTCAGTTAATAAATGATGATGCTTGAGGAGGCTTTCAATTTTAATATAGAATTCTTCCCACCGGACTAATAAGTGGACATTGAGAGGTTACAAATGTGTTTGGATAGAAAGATGTGTCCAAAGCATTGACTTGTGATTCTTGTAGGAGAGACGCATAATCACCTCTTTATGGTATAAGCCAGTTTTTATTGGCTTGCTACTTATCTTACCACATGGTTATGATGCATGCCTGGCCTCCAGGAGCAGGGGCGCTCCACGGAGGATCATGCTGAACTTCCAGGAAAGAGAAGCCAACATTCTCCATAGCCTTGCATCAGTGCTGTTTTAAAAAATGCAGTATTTATGCACTTCTGAAAATCACATCAGAGTTGCACAATCTTGGCACAGGAACTGAATAAGAGAAAAGCAGAACAAAATGGAAAGCGGAAAAACCAACAACTGTGTAGCATAAAAGTGGCATTCTGATCAGTACGTGAGGATCATCTGTTCACGAAAGGTGGTATCACAACTGGCTGTACATTTGGGGGGAAAATAAATTAGATTCTGCCTGACACCTATATGCAAAAGTAAATTCTAAAAGAAAGACACAAAAATAAAATATTAAAAGATAGTTTAATAATTTGGGGGTGGTAAAGTCTTTGTGAGCAGTCATGAAATAGTTCTGAAAAAAGCCTGAAATATTTAGATAAAACTAGGAGCTTCCATTAGTTGGTAGGTGTTGCAAATCTGAAACAACTGATAGCACACGTGGAGTGCTTGTGATATTGGTGAAATCAGAACAAGTTGTGTGCAATGTGCCAATGGCAGCTGTTGGTTTTAATGGCACACAGGGCCAATGTTTTGGCACAGCAGGTTAAGCCACTACCTGTAACACCAGCATCCCATATCAGACTGCCTATTGAGTTCCATCTATTCTGCTTCGGATTCAGCTCCCTGCTAACATGCCTGAGAAGGCAGCAGGTGGTGGGCCCCTAACACACAGGTGGGAGACCTGGATGGAATTCCTGCTTCCCACCTTTGACCTGGCCCAATCTACGTGTTGAGGCCGTTTGGGAATGAATCAGAGGGTGGAAGATCTCTTCCTCTGTCCCTCTCTCTCTTTCTCTCTCCTCTCTATTGTTCTGCCTTTAAAATAAATCAATAAATAAATCTGCTCTGCCCTTCAAATAAATCTTTAAAAGCATAATACACAGAGGTTGGGCAAAGGTGTCCAGGGCCTCCCTATTTTTGAGGTACAACTTCCTCTTTCTAATTATTTCAAATTAAAAATATGTTTGCATTGAACAAAGAGGAAAGATTGTGTTTAGTTGCGGATAGTTATACATGGATATCTGTAGAGGAAAAAATAAATAAATAAACTGTGCTGCACTGTCACAGAAAACCTATGTTCTGAAATCCACAGAACTGGGATGCAGCCCTGGCTCCTGTCCTGCATGGACTCGACCTTTATAAGACTCCGTTTCTCATCCGTAAAACAGAGTGCATTACACCTGCCACACCTGGACTATAGTGAGAATCAAAGGAACTAACTCCCATAAAAGTACCCAGCCTGGGGCCTGGCAAATGGTCACTATTTAATACATATTAATTATAATTAACATTGTACTCAGTCATATTTCCACATACCATGTGTCAGTACCTTCATAATTTTGGATGCTTGTCGTAGTTCTAAACCTGGTACAAGTATTAAAAATGTTATGACAGCTATTTTCCACCTCAGTTTTGTATTAGAAAATAATTTATAAAGTCTTTCCTAGGAAACCATCAAAGCTTTAATTTTCTTCACTCACTAGTTCTCAGCATGCTGGAAAGTGTATTAAGCTATTGGCTATTTAGTCTTGGAATTTCCTTCACACTGTTCTCAGAGAGTGTTGCCAAGGAGAACAGATGAGAATCAGAATTGCAGATCTTTTTTATTCAGATCTCACTGCTAACTCCATCTCTGATGGCTGGTCATATAAGTGAGTCATTACAATGTGACCTTTACATTGTTCAATCTTTTTATTAAAAAAGTATTATTTACTCAAATGGCAGCAGGAAGCTCAGAATCCACTGCTACTTAGAGCATTTGCTAATGCAGGCAATTTTCTGGCCTGGAGAAAAAAAATGAATGGACTAGATACTGCAATGACCAGTGAAACCACATGGGTGTGACCAAATCAGAACATGAGATGAAGGATAAAGTCACAATTGCTAAATGTCACTGACTAGTCTTATTGTCCTCAAGACATGAGGTTTGTGGTGGACATTTGGTCTGCCAGTTAAGACACCACTCGGAATATTTCAAGTACTGGCTCTGCGCCTGATTCAAGCTGTTAATGCACATCCTAGGAGGCAGAAGGTGATGGATCCAGTAATTGGATCCCCAGCACCAGGTGGAAGACTCAGTTGCAGCTCCTGACTTTGACCTAGAACAGCCCCAGATATTGCAGGCATTTGGGGAACAAACCAGCAGATGGAGTCTCTCTCTCTCTCTCTCTCTCTCTCTCTCTCTCTCTCTCTCTCAAATAAATGCATAAAAAATAAGGAAATCAGGTTTTATGGAAGCACTGTTTGCAGAATTTTGAAATAAGGCTAAGAAGTTGTAATGTCTTACCTCTACACTATCTAAGCATCCTGGCATTTATGATTTGCCAAATCTGATTTGTAAAAGCTGTTAAACCCTCACAAACATAAACATTCCAAATACTCATGATTCCAATCCAAGCTGTCCAAACTCATCAACATATTGTGGTTTCTTTTAGAGACCCAACTCTGTCCCGCAGCTTATTTGAACCCAGATCTTTTGGTTAAGCTGTCTTGGGACCTACTCCAACTGCCAGCTGAGGATTGTCTCTATACATGCACTACTAACCTCTATTATTTCTTAATATTGCTTGAAACTATTCAAATTTTGAGTGACAGAACTTTTACTCAGCTCAGCTTTGGAAATAAAATGGGATATATGGGTTCATATATCCATTATTAAGAAACTAATTTTCACTTATTACTGGGCCTGTTTTCCCATTCTCTTCTGCTTTAACCTATAAAATGTGATACATTAGTTCGTTCTAATTTTCTGCATATATATATGTGTGTGTTAATTATTCATCACTATGACATATTCAAATGAATTTAATCATAAGAACAAGCTGTATTAAGCAAGCTCAGTCACTTGTCCAACCAAAATTCATCATTGTGGCAGAGCCTGGACCATCGGTGAGATGGGCCTGAATCGTGTGCCTCTGTCATGCACCAGAAGAAGGGGAAGGGGTGCTAAACAGATATCTGAAAGCCTCCAGGGGCCAGTGTTGTGCAACAGTGGATTAATGCACAGCAGGCTAACCCTCTTCTTGGGACACTGACATCCCATATTAAATTGTCTTCTTATGTCCCAGCTGCCCTATTTTCTGTCCAACACCCTGATAATGCACCTAGGAAAGTGGCAGAAGATGGATCAAGTACTTGGGGCCCCTGCCACCCACGTGGAGAGGCCAGGGTGGGAGTCCTGGCTCTTGGCTTCAGCGGGCGCAGCCCCAGTTGTTACGACGATTGGGGTAGAGAACCAGTAGATAGAAGATCTCAAGATCTCTCTCTCTCTTTCTCCTCTCTTTACTCCCGAACTCTGTCCTCTATAATTCTGCTTTTCAAATAAATAAATTTATCTTGAAAAAAAATCTGATTTTAAACATACACGCTGCTATTGTTTGAATATTTCGCCCAAATTTCACATATGACAAACCTACTCCCCAAATCATGTTAAAGATAATTGGAGGTGGGGCCTTGGGAAGCACTTCAGATTAGGTAAGACCATGAGGATGGGGCTCCCATGACTGCATTAGTGCCTTGATCCAGAAAGTGAGAGACTTGAGTTGGCACACTTGTTCTGTCTCCCCCATGTCATGCCATGCACACCCTCAAGATTCTACAGAGCATCTGTCAGCAAGGAGGCGCTCAACAGAGGTGGCTTTTAGAACCATAATAAATAAATTTATTTAAAATCACCCGGTATATGATATTAAATAATAGCAAAAGAAAAAAAACTAAGATACATGCCTGGCTAATACACATATCCTTACCTGTCACCTAGGTGGCAGGGACTATAATTAGTAAACATTGTACCTATAGATTGCTTGTCATCCTTACAGCATCCCCAAGAACTGGGTGTTAATCTTACTCTATAGATGGTATCTCTGAGGATGAACAGATGAAACAGCTCCCGCAAAGCCTCACAGCTGGTGAATAGGAATCCAAGCAGTCCCTCCTGGCTGTTTTACTTTGCCACTGGCAGCAAGGTCACAATCTTTTGTGTATTCTGGTATTTTCTTTTTAAAAAAGTATTTATTTATTTGAAAGTCAGAGTTACAGACTCAGAGAGAATGAGAGAGAGAAAAAGAGAGAGGGACTCCATCCACTGGTTCTTTCCTCAGATGGCTGTAGTGGCCAGTGCTGGGCCAGGAGCCTAGAGCTTCACCTAGGTCTCCCACATACAAGTGGCAAGAGGGGGCCCATCTTCTGCTGCTTTTCCTAGGCCATTATCAGGGTGCTGGATCAAAAACGGAGCAGCCAGGACATGAACTGTCATCCATATGGCATGCTGACATGGCAGGCAGTAGCTTTACTCACTACACCACAGAACCAGGCCCTTCTGCTATATTCTTATGTAGAAAACACGTGCAGTCCCTTTAGCCTTCAAATATTTGGTCTTCTGTATTTTTAAAGATTTATTTATTTATTTGAAGGGAAGAGTTATGGGGGAGAGAAAGAGAGACAGAGACAGACACAGAGAGAAAACTTAATTCCCCACATTGCCACTACAGCTAGGACTGGTCCAGGCTGAAGCCAGGAGCCCAGAGCTCCATCTGGATCTCCCACATGGGTGGCAGGGGCCCAAGCCCTTGGGCTATCATTAACAACGAGTTTTATTGGAAGGGGAGCAGCCAGAACATGAACTGGTGCTCTGTTATGAGAGACCAGCATTGCAGATGGTGGCTTAGCTCACTGCACCACAACACCAGGACCCTTTGTCTATTTCTTATGAAACATCAAAGTAATTTTGGTAGCCTGATCTACTGATTCAGGGTATCATGGGAGCAGAAAGAGGAATGCAATTTACATAGGAAGAGAGAAACACTAAGGTGTCTCATAAAGACTAAACTCTCTGTCCTCAAGCCAAGAACAATGTGGAGCCGAGAACTCACCAGGTCGTGAAGAGGGCAAGATAGGATGATCTTTCCCAACAACAGCAAGTCCTAGAGGAAGATGCAGCATAAGGTCATGGAGGGTTTCCATTTTTGATAGAATGGTTTGCACATCCATTTAGTAGCTGTTTATACCTTAGCTCATGCTCTCATCAGTACTATTGCTCAGATTGTGCAAGGCAAATCAGCTGTCATCTTTTTAAGTTATCTGAGATCCCCAAATTCATGACTGCTGAAAATGGAGTCAGAGTACTGATAAAGGCAAGCATTTTGTGAGTCAAAGAGAAGCTCATGACATCACAAATAACCCAAGGAGAGAATAAAATACAACCAAATCTGCTCTCAAACTTTGATCATAGCACTGATGAAGTAGTCCCTAAGATGATATATGAAGGAATCACACCAACCCTTATCAAAATTTCCTTCCGTTGTTTCCTATACTGATTCGAACTTGGTATTCCAGACAGAGTAGCATATTTCATTAAAAATTCACATAGAAGCACAAACATCATCCAAGATATATGCATAATAAGGTGATAAATGGCTTCTCTATAAGTGCATGCAAATTAAATTAACATTGAGAGTGAAGTTCTTCTTTTTCAAAAGAATCCCACACAAGCTATTGCTTTCCCCCTGCTGAGAGTGTTAATTTACTTTTTCTTAACTAGAAAACCATGAGAAGATATCTCTTAAGACTGGGTTTCCTATTTATTAATTTCTTTCATTGATTCTAAGATACTTTAACAACAACCATACATCAATAGTAACAGTATTTTGAAGTTATTTAATGTAATGTCAGACAATATGTTTCAGAGTTAAAAGAGAATCCCCTTAGAGTGTTAAGCAGTTTGCCTCCCTGCACAAGTCATCAAATGACAAACAGTAGCAAGTATTTATCACAGCCTCAGAAGCTCAGTTATTCTATGGAGTTCTTTGGTCAATCATAGTGACATAGAACAATGCTCATTTTCCAAGCATTGTTTTTAGAAAGCAATTCAAGGGGCTGGCAGTGTGGCATAGTGGGCTAAGCCTCCTCCTGCGGCACCAGCATCCCTTATGGGTGCTGATTCTAGTCCCGGCTGCTCCTCTTCTGATCCAACTCTCTGCTTATCGCCTGGGAAAGCAGTAGAAGATGGCCCAAGTGCTTGGACCCCTGCACCTGTGTGGGAGACCAGGAAGAAGCTCCTGGCCCCTGGCTTCAGATCGGCCCAACTCTAGCCATTGTAGCCATTCGGAGAGTGAAACAATGCATGGCAGATCTTTCTTTCTCTCCCTCTCTCTGTCTGTAACTCTGTCTCTCAAATAAATAAATAAAACTTTTTAAATAAATTTTTTAAATGTTTTATTTATTTATTCATTCATTCATTCATTTCCTCATTTGAGAGATAGAGTGACAGAGAGAAGGAAAAACAGAAAGAGATCTTCCATTCACTGGTTCACTCCCCAAATGGCCACCAACAGCCAGAGTTGGGCCAAGCCAGTGCCAGTAGCCCAAAACTCCATCCAGGTTTCCTACATAGATAGCAGGGGCACAAGTATTTGGACCATCTTCTGCTACCTTCCCAGGTGGATTATCAGGAAGCTGGATCAGCAGAAGTACAGCCGGGACTGAAAATGACACTCTGATGTGGGATACCAGCGTTTACAAGTGGTGGCTTAACCTACTACACCACAACATGAGCCCCATGTGCAAGCATTTGAAAATAATCAGACATAGCAATGCCCTTGATTAAACCCAACTGTATCTCATTTAAGAAAATATGGGAAACTATGACATATCCATTAGAAGTTTATGTAATAGGTTATTCTGAAGGGTAAGTAACTTCCAAAAGGAAAACGAAAAAGCAACTCAAGCAAGTGCTTTGCTTAAATATAATAGTGGATGAAAAAAAATCACCATTTATTGAAGACTCTACTCACTATTAATGACACCATGAGGACTTATCTGCCCAGGTACTGCCAGCTTCTGTCACTCTACTCTTTGTCTTTACTAACATCACTTTTAGTTTAACCAAAAACCTTGAAACCCAACTATCTCTCCTACATAGAGCTGGAATGAATAAACAAGTATTGTTCAACTGTTCCCATTGCCTAATGAGGTTAAGGACTTTTAATAACAATGTCAGCACATTGACAAAGATGTCAAAAGCATTGCTGTAATTCTGAAACTACAGGTAGAATAAGCCATGTCATTCGTGCCTTTAGGTTAAGTAAAAACCCTTTTAACAGACTTTTTCAATATTAGTTCTATGAAACCTTTAGCACTTAATGTAGATGCTGCTGTCCTCGAGTCAGCCACTTACACAAAATAATGGTTTTTGCTAGCAAATTGAGCCTCAGCAGAATCTTAATAAATTCCTATTTCTCAGAGATACATTTTATATAATATTTTCTTTTCAAGTGACAGTTTACTTCATTCATCCTGTTGAAACAACAATTCAGGAAAATGGATATAAAGATGTAATTTGAAACACTACAAAAACAAAAACAAAACTAAAAAATAAAAAAACAAAAGAAAGTTCAATCCTTTAATGCAATCCTGACATCGCTGGCACAGTACTGACTTCAGCAGAAGGATCTTAAAATATGATCACAGGGGCCGGCGTTGTGACACAGTGGGTTAAGCCACCACCCACGACACCTGCATCCCATATGAGCACTGCCAGTTGGAGTCCCAGCTGCTCTACTTCTGATCCAGCTACCTGCTAATGCACCTGGGAAAGCAGCAGCAGATGATCCTAGTGATTGGGCCCCAGTACCCACATGAGTTACCTAGAAGAAGCTCCTGGCTCCTGGCTCCTGGCTCCTGGCTCCTGGTTCCATCCTGGTCCATGCTAGACTTTGCAGTCATTTGAGGAGTTAATCAGCTGATGGAAAACCTCTCCCTCTCTCTCTGTCTCTCTTCTCTCTCCCTCTCTCTGAAACTCTGCCTCTCAAATAAGTCTCTTAAAAAATTACCACAACCTGCCATATTTCTAGAATAATATGTAAGTTGTTACATTCGTACTTTACATTTTGAATACACATGGGAGCCACTTGAAATTATCATTATATTTCTGTATAAATTAGTTATGATTATATTATTATATAAAGAGCATTTATATTATTATTAAAGAAAAACTATTTATTAGCATGAGCCAAGATTCTACTAAGTGCCTTACACTTTCTTTAACCTGCACAAATAGTCCTACAATTCTCTGATGAGGAAGAGAAAGATCAGAAACGAAGCAGCTGCTGTCAAGGCAGCACTGGCTTCGAAGCCTGAATCCTACACCTCGCAGGAAGCTTTAAAGGAGCTGTACAACCTACCAAGTATAAAGCTTAATTTTTCATTTGGAAAGTAAATCAATGTAAAATATAAATTTTCAAATCATGAAATGATAAAATGATGGTTTCATTTCACCAATGGCATTTTTTTAACATGACACAGCTGATGGATTTTTAACAAACTGGCAGTGATATTCTCTACCTCCACACAGTCCAGCAGTCTTCCTCTTCTCTCCTCACATGGCATTTGTTAATCAACGGTACACACACCTTCATGATGAAACCGAGTGCTGTGAAGTGAATTAGGGATGACCCATAAAGCAAGATAAGAAACTAATATTGGGGCCAGTGCTGTGGCACAGTAGGTTAATCCCCCTCCTGCAGCGCTAGCATCCCAAATGGGCACCAGTTCTAGTCCCAGCTGTTCCACTTCCAATCCAGCTCTCTGCTGTGGCCTGGGAAAGCAGTGGAGGATGGTCCCAGCACTTGGGCCCCTGCACCTGTGTGGGAGACACAGAGGAGGCTCCTGGCTCCTGGCTTCGGATCAGCTCAGCTCCTTGGCTGTTGCAGCCAATTGGGGGAGTGAACCAGCAAATGGAAGACTTTCTCTCTCTCTCTCTCTCTCTCTCTCTCTCTCTCTCTCTCTCTTTCTCACTGTATGTATCTCTACCTCTCAAATAAATAAATAAAATCTTTTTTTTAAAAAAAAAAAGAAACTTACATGGCCAGCAATTTGTAGTGACAGATAGCAGGAAAGGCAAACAAAAAAATTCCTTTTGGTCCAGGCTTGCTTTATAATTAATGCTCACATAACGGCTCCTGAGCACGATACTCTGAGATTTGGGGAGTTTGTGATGAGTACTACCTTGGGTTACAAACTGGAAGCTGATTTTGGGACTGTCTCCTAGGCAGTGGCCTTGCAACCACAGGAGGAAAGAGGGAGGTGGAAGCAAGATCAAATAAAGGGAGAGGGAGACGCTGGCCTGTGAGACAGTCCCAATGAAGGCCTCATCTCACCGTGAAGGGTACCCTGGAGCTTGGACAGATCTTCTGAATTGTCCTAAGTTGATACCTAGGGCCTGGGAAGTGATAGCCCTGCTGTCCCATTGACTAAGGCAGGTGGTCTGGAAAGAGCCTTGAGGCTGGGCAAGGTCTTTGCTGAGGCAATTCCCAAGAGGTTTGCCAGCTCCGGATCCTGATCTAGCAACACTCCCACAGGTTTTAGGAGGCTGGAAGCACGTCATATGTTCACCACGTGTTGCGTGTTGAACTGTTTCCACCAAAAAATTCCTATAACTAACCTCCAGTACATCAGAATATAACCCTATTTGAAAATATGAAGTCATACTGGAGTATGATGTATTCTTAACTCAAGTTTCCTTATTGAAAACGAGAAAATTTGGAGACAGATGTACACAGGAAGATGTCATGCAGAGATGCAGGCAGAGGTCAAGGTGATGATTCTAGCACAACAGAATGTGAAGCATCTCCCCAACTCCTTCTATGAAGCCAGCATCACCTTAATTCCTAAACCTGAAAAAGATGTAACAGAGAAAGAGAATTACATACCTATCTCCCTGATGAACATAGATGCAAAAATCTTCAAAAACCACTAGCCAATCAAATCCAGCAGCACATAGAAAGATCATTCACCCAGACCAAGTGGGATTTATCTCTGGTGTGCAGGGATGTTCCAATATTTGCAAATCAATCAATCTGATACATCACATTAACAAATTGAAGACCAAAAACTATACAATTATTTTAATGGGTACAGAGAAATCATTTGACAAAATACAACACCTTTTCATGGTGAAAACCTTAAGCAAATTGGTTAGAGAAGGAATAGTCCTCAATACAATCAAAGCAATTTATGACAAACTCACAGCCAACATCCTATTGAATGGGGAAAAGTTGGAAGCATTTCCACTAAGATCTGATACCAGACAGGGATGCCCACTCTCACCATTGCTATTCAATACAGTCCTGGTAGTTTTAACCAGATGTAAAGAGAGTGAAAAAGTACTGTTAAAAGTAGAAGGAAGGGGCCCTGGATTCTGTCCCGGTTGCTCCTCTTCCAGTCCAGCTCTCTGCTGTGGACCGAGAAAGCAGTGGAAGATGGCCCATGTCCTTGGGCCCTGCACCCACATGGGAGACCAGGAGGAAGCACTTGGCTCCTGGCTTCGGATGGGCGCAGCGCGCTGGCTGCAGCACACCGGCCGTAGTGGTCATTTAGGGGGTAAACCAATGGAAGGAAGACCTTTCTCTCTGTCTCTCTGTCTCTCTCTCTCTCTCTCTCTCTCTCTCTCTCTCTCTCACTGTCTAACTCTGCCTGTCAAAAAAAAAGTAGAATTAAAAAGTTTGACTCAAGGACAAGAAGTAAACAAGATAAGGAGATGAGTCTATACAACCTTGGATGAACACAGAGGCTGTTTAGGGAATT
The DNA here is from genome assembly GCA_949820135.1 of Sylvilagus floridanus. Taxonomy (NCBI): domain Eukaryota; kingdom Metazoa; phylum Chordata; class Mammalia; order Lagomorpha; family Leporidae; genus Sylvilagus; species Sylvilagus floridanus. Next base: position 25,317,557 of record OX463236.1, on the reverse strand, counting down.
GAAGGTGCTCTCTGTTCTTCCAAACAATTTCTAATCAAATTGTGTGGGAATATGGCCCTGGCCAGGTCAGTTCACAGATAACTTTAAAAACATTTGCCTATGGCCAATTCACAAGCACTGCTAAGGTTAAAATCAGGTAAGGGATTACATAAAAAAAGGATATAAAATTATGAAGCAAAACAAATGAAGGTGGTACTGATTGCATCCCAAATACTACATGCATTACCCATGATGCCTTATTCCAGTGCTGTGGTTGTAAGTTTCTAACAGACGGGAGTCTTTGTAAATAAATCTTATCTTTCTACTTTCATGGGTATGTGAATGTTTATTCATGAATCAAGCCTCTAATATTAAAGTCTGTGTACAGCTCTTGGCCATATCACTATCTGGTCAAAACACCAGAGCCATTAAGCAAGAAAAAGAAGCCAAAGGGGTACAAAATGGGAAGGTGAAAGTCAAACTACCTATTTGCAGTTGACATGATTCTATATATAGGGGATCCAACAGACTCCACTAAGAGACTATTGGAACTCATAGAAGGGTTTGGTAAAATGGCAAGATATAAAATTAACACACAAAAATCAACAGCCCTTGTATAGACAGTAGCCTTTGTATAGTCAATGGCCTTTGTACAGACAACGCCATGACTGAGAAAGAACTTCTAAAATCAATCCCATTCACAATAGCTACAAAAAAATCAAATACTTTAGAATAACTTTAACCAAGGATGCCGAAGATCTCTACAATGAGAATAACAAAACATTAAAGAAAGAAATAGAAGAAGACACAGAAAATACCAAAAAACTTCCCATGTTTATGGATTGGAAGAACAAATTTTATGGAAATTTCCATACTACCGAAAGCAATTTACTGATTAAATGTGATACCAATCAAAATAGCAAAGACATTCTTCTCAGATATAGAAAAAAATGATGCTGAAATTATATGAAAACACAGGAGACCCCAATTGCTAAAGCAATCTTATACAACAAAAACAAAGCCAGAGGCATCACAATACCAGATTTCAAGACATACTACAGGGCAGCTATAATCAAAATGGCTTAGTATTGGCACAAAAACAATGGATAAACCAATGGAACAGAATAGATATTCCAGAAATCAATCCACACATCTACAAGAAACTTACTTTTGACAAAGGATAGAAAATCAATCCCTGGAGCAAGGACAATCTCTTCAACAAATGGTGCTGGGAAAACTGGATCTCCACATGCAGAAGTATGAAGCAAGACCCCTACCTTATACCTTACACAAAAACCCATTCAAAATTGATCAAAGACTTAAATTTATTATCTGATACCATCAAATTAACACAAAAAATTGGAGAAACCCTGTAAGACATTTGCATAGGCAAAGAGTTATTGGAAAAACCCCAGAAGCACAGGCAATAAAAGCCAAAATTGACAAATGGATTTACATCAAATTGAGAAGCTTCTGCACTGCAAAAGAAACACTTAGCAAAGTGAAGAGGCACCAACAGAATGGGAGAAATTATTTGCAAACTATGCAACTAATCAAGGATTAATAATCAGAACATATAAAAAGATCAAGAAATTCAACAATAACAAAACAAATAATCCAGTTAAGAAATGGACAGAGGACTTGAACAGGCATTTTCCAAAGAAGAAATCCAAATGGCCAGCAGAGACATGAAAAAATGCTCAGGATCACTAGCCATAAAGGAAATGCAAATCAAAACCACAATGAGGCTTCACCACACCCCAATTAGAATGACTTTCATACAGAAACCAACAAACAACAAATGCTGGTGAAGATGTGGAGAAAATGGTACCGTAATCCACTGTTGGTGGGGATGTAAACTGGTATAGTCACTGTGGAAGGCAGTATGGAGATACCTCAGAAATCTGAATACAGACCCAGCTATCCCACTCTTGGGAATTTACCCACGGAAATTGAAAGCAGCATATGAAAGAGTTATCTGTATCACAATGTTTATTGCAGCTCAAGTCAAAGCAGCTGAGATTTAGAATCAACCCACATGCCTATCAACTGAAGACTGGATAAAGAAATTATGGGATATGTATACCAGGGAATACTGCATAGTGGTAAAAAAATGAATTCCTGTCATTTGCAACAAAATGGATGAAAATGGAAAACATCATACTTAGTGAAATAAGCCAGTCCAAAAAGACAACTACCATATGTTCTCTCTGATCTGTCTGTGGTAACTATTGGAGTACATAAAAAGCAGTCCATAGAAGTGAAATTGACACTTTGATATGTGATGACTTTGAACAGCCTTTGTCTCAACTGCTGAGGAACAGGTTTTATATACTATTTATTTAACTCTGTACTTAGTGTATGATTAATTTGAGTGTATAAAGTTAATTAAAAATAGATCTTAGTAAAAAATAAGAATGGGAATAGGAGAGGGAGGAGGAAGAAGGGTGGGAGTATTGGTGGGAGGAAGAGTAGGGTAGGAAGAATCGCTATGTTTCTAAATTTGTATTTGTGAAATGCGGGAAGTTTGTATGCCTCAAACAAAATGTTTCTGGTGAAAAAAAAAACAAGTAAGCAACAACAAAAAAGAATTTGGATCATTGCCAAGAAATCACCAGAATCTACGGAAAGGGTCATTGCAAATGGAACATAGTCTTCCACACAAAAATTAGAAGGAACAAACCCTGAGACAGGTGTTTGGTGCATGCAGTAAGATGGCACTTAGGGAACCCACATCTTGTATCAGTCACTGCTCTGCTTCCAATTCCAGCTTCTGATGATGCACATCCTGGAAGGCAACTAATGATGGATCAGGTGGTTAGATCCCTGCCATCCACATGAAATATCTTAATTGATAAGGACTCTTGGCTTCCCTCTTGCCCTGCTCTAACTCTTACCAGCAGATGGAAGATCTCTCTCTAGCTGGCTCTCTCTCTCTCTCTCTCTCTCTCTCTCTCTGTTCACTTCAAATAAAAGTTTTTAATTTATCTAAAAGAAAATGTAAAATTATTGACATGGTTACCTTGTGACCCATATCTTATGCTTCTATTGGACAGCATACATCTAGAAACCCACCACAGTTTCCAGGAAAATAAAAAGCTCAGCCGGCACCGTGGCTCAACAGGCTAATCCTCCGCCTTGCGGCGCCGGCACACCAGGTTCTAGTCCCGGTCGGGGCGTCGGATTCTGTCCCTGTTGCCCCTCTTCCAGGCCAGCCCTCTGCTGTGGCCCGGGAGTGCAGTGGAGGATGGCCCAAGTGCTTGGGCCCTGCACCCCATGGGAGACCAGGAAAAAGCACCTAGCACCTGGCTCCTGCCATTGGATGAGCGCGGTACGCCGGCCGCAGCGTGCCATCCGTGGCAGCCATTGGAGGGTGAACCAACGGCAAAGGAAGACCTTTCTGTCTGTCTCTCTCTCTCACTGTCCACTCTGCCTGTCAAAAAATAAATAAATAAATAAAACTAAAAAGCTCTATACCTGTCTCAGAATGCTTGGGTTGCTGCAAAGAGGTACATATATATTTCCTGATTTGCTTGGAGGGAAAGATTCCAGGGAAAAGAGCTTGAAACTCATTGAACTCTAGAATCAGATAACAGCTGGCAAGTAAGATACATTGCAAGACAATTTACTGGCTACCAGGTTGAATTAATGGACATGGGAAACTTCTGACAGAGAAACAAAACTGAACACAACAGGGAGTTCAGATACTGCGAAGATGTCAGGAAGGGACAGTGGAGGGCTGCACTTGGAGCTCTGGAGGCCCAACAAACTTTTCTCTTCCCCCAATACCTTCAGCTAGGCTGCTGGGGAAACGGCAAACTGCACAGCAAAGTGTGACTCACTTTGTCATTGTGGCTGAGGTGCTCCCTCCAGGTGGTCACACCAAGAGGAATGTGAGAAGTCAGCCACAGGCACCAGCAGCAGGGAAATTCTTGATGATTGCTCTCAAGAGGGCCAATGCCTAAGGGCCGGGGCTAAGACGGTCTTAAGGTAACTGAGTCTCCTCAGTAGCATTCAAACTCTTGGGCATTGGGACAGCAAAGGGAAGACTGCACTTGAAAAACATGAGGGGCTGGCACTGTGATGCAGCTGGTTAAACTTCTGCCTGTAGAGCCGGCATCCCTATAGGTGCTAGTTTGAGTCCTGGCTGTTCCACTTCTGACCCAGCTCCCTGCTAATGTGCCTGGGAAAGCAGAAGAAGATGGCCCAATGTCTTAGGCCCCTGCACCCACATGGGAGGCCAGGATGAAGCTCCTGGCTCTTAGATTCGGCCTGGCCCAGCCCTTGCTGTTGTGGCCATTTGGAGACTGAACCAGCAGATGGAAGACACTTCTCTCTCTCTCTCTCTCTCTCCTCCTACCTTTCAAATAAATAACTAAAACTTAAAAAAAAGACAAAAATGAAAACGATTAACTTGTAGGGCTGTCCTCCCATCCTCCTTTAGAGAACTCACTAAAAGGCAAGAAAACTGAAGCCCAGATCCCACCAGTTTGGCATGTTGGGATTATTAACCCAGAAGCCCAAAGGAACAAACTTGTAATCAGACTTTATCCAGGACCCAGCTCAGGGACCCACCCCGGAGTTGGATCTGTACACAGCTGCAGAAATGCGATGGAAAATCCCCGGTGGACTTTTCCAGACAACTGCCAGGTTTATTCTTAGCCAAAATTCTGGACAACTGTTTGTCCTGTCTTGTGGAGAGCGTTATCCTTCAGAAGGAAGAAAACTGCTTGTGATGAAAGGATCCTAGGGTCGTACCACAAGACTCTGAATTAACATTTTGCTATTTGCTTTAATAATTTAGATGAAAACATTGATGAATAAAACATCAGACAGAATAAAAACAGCTTGGGAGGCTCTTTATTTGTATATGACATAATCAATATACAAACATAGTAAACAATGGATTAAAATATAATGTCATATCTTTAATTAAAAATAAATTGAAGAATAGGATGAGAAATACAGAAAAAAGTGACTCGGGAGCTTTGATTGATACAAGCTTACCATGAGCCCACTCTGTAAAGAAGCTGCCTCCAGCCACTGAGGTCCTAGACTGCATTAACTAATTCCAAATAAACAGAGGTGCCTCTGATGTGGGGTGGCTGGCTCCAGATTATTGTCTCTGACACCCGAAGGAATTCAAGGATGAGATGCAGTTCAAGTCAGCAGAGAAGCAAGGTTTATTTGCATTCAAAAAGAAAGTACATTCTCAAGGAGTATGGGCATGCTCCAGAGAGTTGCACTCAGTGAAGTTTGGGATGCCCAAACCTCTGGATCTAGTGTCTGAAGCGAGGTTTAATTGAAAAATCCACAAGGGGTAAGTTTAAGTGCCGCCCATTTCCTTGCCCTTTTTTGGAAAGTTTGGAAGTGTCACAACATCAGATGCGTGATGGAAGTAGGAGTGTCAGCCATGCTGATTTTATTAGGATGATTATTATAATGACATGAACTAAAGGTCATCACAAGGACATAGACGGCAGCCATGGGAGACATTTTTGGCCATCAGCAGTTCTTAGCCATGGTTTTGTAGAAGCCACAAGATTCCCCTGCACAGAAGGTGGAGTTTGGGGCACTGCAGGTGGGGATACAGAGAGGTGTTGACAAATTCAGCTCCTCCTTGCTAAGCTACTTCCTTACTATCATCAATCCACTTCCTCTAATCCATGTTGGTCAAGCCACACCTTATCAACTCAGGTGTCACATTCCCAGGGACTCCTGCCAAAATATAGACTACGCAGAAAATTACTAGGATGATGAAAGATCTTGTATCATTTCACATGGGTAAGAAAACTGAAGAACCTGGCAAGACGTTAGCCAAAGAAAAAGACCAGGAAGGTTGAAGGGCTTTGTGAATCATGTAGAAAAGCAATTCCCTATATGGCAAACAAGTCTGAGAGATGGAGTCAAAACCAGCAGATAAAGGTTTCAGAAACTACAGTCACTGTCAAAAAGGAACCTAGTATTCACAGAGGTTATGCAAAAGGACAAGAACAGAGAGCAATGAGCTCCCTCTGATGCTGGCAGTCTCAGCAGTGTCTCTTAACCCCTTGCCAGGGATGGTGGAAAAAAGCTTTGTTCATAGAACAAGATACAGAAAATAGGTCTTGTGTGAATCTGAACCCCGTGATTTGCTCATTCCAGACCGAGACACAGCTTGACATCTCAGAAAAGTGCTCTCTACCCATTCCACCAGCTTCTTTTCACTTTGTGTTTCATTCTTTTAATTTATAGACACATTATAGGGTCCCAGAATCTAAGACTCAGAAGGTACCTGGGCAGGGGGGCTCTGATGTAGTTTGTCACCTGGGTAAGAATCGTATATAAAACACCCTGCAGAAAGGCAGGCATGTATCACACCCTTGTTTGGCTCCACTCTGACACATCACCATTGCCTTCTTCCTAGGATGGATCCTTTGCTGAGACTTTCCATCCACACCTGTATCTTGCTGCATGGTAGCAGTGTAGTGCATTAAGAACTTGGGCTGCCTAAACAGCACTCTGGCCTCAGAATCAGCCCGTAAAGCATTTGGATCCGGCTAAAAAGCCCATGAGAGTATTTCAGGCATGAAAAGCCAAGACGCTCTGGCAAAAAATGACCTAAATGAAAGATCTCTGTGAGTGAATCCCAATGGAAAGAAGGGGCTATCAAAGAAGGAGGTGTCTTTCTCTGAAGGGAGGAAAAACTTCCACTTTGATTATGGCCTTGTCTAAATAAGGTCAGAGTTTGTGAACTTAAGAGGCTTCCATAACTTTGGCAGCTCATGACAAGAGCCTCGGGTGATTATTGGCGTCATAAATAAGAATGTAATTGCTAATCAACAACAGGAGTCACTGTGCACTTGCTCCCCATGTAGGTCCTCTGTCCTTAATGTGTTGTACTATGAGAATTAATGCTAAAACTTCAAACAGTACTTTATACTTTGTGTTTCTGTGTGGGTACAAACTGTTGAAATCTTTACTCAGTATAGAGTTGATCTTCTGTATATAAAGACAATTAAAAATGAATCCTAATGAAGAGTGGGATGGGAGAGGGAGTAGGAAATGGAACGGTTTGCAGGTGGGAGGATGGTTATGGGGGGAAGAAATGCTATAATCCAAAAGTTGTACTTTTAAAATTTATATTTATTAAATAAAAGTTTTCTATTAAAAAAAAGAACTTGGGCTGCGAAATCTGATTTCCTGCCTTCTAATCCTGACTCTATCACTGACTAGTTGTGTGACTATGACAAATTGCTTAAACTCTCTGCCAGTTTTGGCATATGAAACATGAAAATCATGTCTCTTCTACAGGATACTGCTAGTATAAAAATAAAGTGTGCTAATAGAAGCAAAACACTTAGAACAGCATGTGGCTCTTAGAACAGTAAGTGCTCAATATCCACTAGCAATTATTAACTTAGGCTCACACTTTCTTTCCTCTCTCCCAGTCTCTGAACTTTTCTACCATTCCTGCCTACTTTTCACTGCCATTTCTCCTTCAACCATACAACTCATTCACAATCTATGTCTTAAAGATTTGTTCAGTTATTTATTTTATTTATTTGAAAGGCGGAGTTGGGGGGTGGGGAGAGAGAGAGAGAGAGATCACTCTTTCATCCATTGATTTACTCCCCAAATGTCTGCCACAACCAGTGCTGGGTTGGGCCAGGCCAAAGTTGGGAGCCCAGAACTATAAGTGGTGTCTCATTTGGGTGGCAGAGACCCAAGCACTTGAGCCATCATCTGCTGTCTCCAGGAAGCTGAATCAGAAGCAGCTTAGCCAGAACTTGAACTAGGTTGCTGACATGGGATGTAGGTGTCCCAAGCTGGCGCAATGCCTGCACACACCCACTCACAGTCCTAATCAAGGCACTGCTGAGCATGGGCTGGAAATGACACTCCTCTGGCAGCTTGACCGACCAGTATCCTTCTACAAACAACCACATAAATGTGTTCTACAAGTTTATGATTAATGAGCTCCATGGAACAGATTGCTGTAATCATTTACTTGGCAAGCCCCTGTCTATCCCCACCTTCACCCTGTCATTCCAAAAAGGTCTAAAAGATGGGATAGGAAGAATTTACCCAATCTTCCTATCATCACTATTTTCAGAAAAATCTCTTTTGGAGAAAATATAAATAATTGTAACTAGATTGTCACCATGAGAAACTGAAGCTCCCCATGATGCCAATATTTCCCTGTCCTGGGCATTCTTTACATGGGTCCTGGCAGCAATAGCTCAGCCCTTCCAGAATTTTCCCTAGGCCCATCTCTTATTTCCTCCAGGCAACTGGCAACATTTCCTTCAAACTCTCAGCTGTATGTAGATTTTTGGATTAACTAGAAACCCATCATTGACATTCAGAGCCTCAATAAAGAACAATTGAGGGGAAAGAAGGAAAATGGTTCTTTCTCAGTTATGATGCTATAGACCCACTTCTATGTCCACCCCACCATCCCATTCTAGGTATTTGGGAGCTAGGACAGTAGCCTGCTTAGTATTGATCTTGATATCTTCTCCCAGTCAATTCATAGGGCTTCATCACCCTCTTATTAAATAGTTTTTCCTATTAAACTCATGTCCTCCTTGGTGACATGCCACAGGTAAACTTGTTGATGACAATTTGTTAAGTATATCACAACCTAATTCGATGTCTAACCAGTCCCTGGTTTGCTGGCCAGGCTACTTCCCACTACTCCCTCATCACAGAGAGTGACTCAAGGGGAGAGGCCAAAAGATTCTGATTGCAATTCACCATGACCCATTCAGGCAATTTTAGGAGCGGTAGAACTGGCCTTTGTTCATTGACAATTTATAATCCTATAGAAAATAGAATAAATTGAATCTTTTGATGGTGCCTATTGCACAGAGGAGTTCTTGTCCAAAAGTGATCCGATTTGAATGCACTAAGAAGCTGCTTTTTCTGGAGACCTACCGTAGGTTACCATGAAATTATTTAAATGAAGTTTCCAGTAAGTCCAACAGATCTATACCTAATTTTAGTCGACAGTTCTAGGTTTTGAAGAGGCTTTTAAATGTTAAGCAATTCGTTAGTTTAAAGGATAAAAAACAGGCACTTTGGGGCTAGTGTTGTGGCATAGCTGGTTAAGACCTGGCTGCTCCACTTCCTATCCACGCCCTGCTAATGCACCTAGGAAAGAAGGAAGATGGCTCAAGTGCTTGGGCCACTGCACCCACGTGAGAGACCTGGAAGAAGTTCTGGCTCCTGGGTTTGGCATGGCACAGCCCTGGCCATTGTGGCCATTATGGGAGGAAACCAGCGAGTGGAAGATCTCTCTCCCTCCCCCCCTCCCTTTCTCTGTAACTCTGCCTTTCAAAGAAATAATAAGTAAATATTTTGGGGAAAAATATATGTGCACATATTATACAAACATATATGTAGTTATATATGTTTATAAATGTACTTACACATGTCATATATACTTATATGTATGTGTACTTATATGTGTTTATATGTTTATATATGTACTTACATGTGTTATATATGTACTTTGTATATATATGTACTTATATATGTATAAGTTATATATATGTATGCTTATGTATACGTATTTTCATATATGTATATATAAGTACATATATGTTTGTATAATATATATATATATATATATTCAAATCAAATTTTTTTTCAATAAAAGGCCTTTAGGATTCATTTTTAATTGAAAAATAAGCACATAATCATGAAAGGAATTAAACATAAAACCCCAAATACTTGTCCCTTGTCAGCTTTCAGATGTAACCTAAAATATAGGGGTAATTCAAAGGCCCATGGAAAAATGAAACTAAAAGATAACTTCTTTTTGGTGAGAAAATACTGAACTCTATGCATAATTTTTTATAATAGGCATTTTCCATGAAGTTTATTTTGAAGTACTTTCATATAGCTATCACTCTACATTTTCATAAGTCCTAATAAACAGGAAATGATGAAAGGGGAAAAGTTTAAGGGTGGGATAAAACTTGGAACTCTTGTAAAGCATGGCACGTCTTGTGGCACAATGAGTTAACCTGCCTCTTGGGATGCCCATGTCCCATATCAGAGTCCTGGCTAGTCTTCTCTTATGATTCAGCTTACTGCTCTTGCAATGGGGAAGGCAGTGGATGAAGGCCCAAATACTTAGTTTCCTGCCACCAGTGTGGGAATCCCAGGTGGCATTCCTGGCTCCTGGTTCAGCCTGACCTAGCCTAAACAGTTGGGGGCATTTGCAGAGAGAGCCAGTGATGAAAGATACCTCTCTTCCTCTCTCTCTCACTCCCTCCTCAACCCTATCATTCTCAAATAAGTAAATACATAAATCTTCTATTAAAAACATAAGAAATCTTGAACTATTTTCAATACATATTTATTTTTTTATCCTGAGGGAAAAAATAAGTCAAAGCAATATATATTTTAAAAACTGAAACCAAATCCTTTTAAAGTATCAAAGACAAAGTATCAGAGCATCTGTAAATAACACTCTGACCTCATAATCAGCACTTAAGTCTTCCTGGTCTGGCTGAAAGGTCTGTGAGAGCATTTCAAGCATGGAAAAGCCAAGATTCTTGCAAAAAATATCCTACATGAAGGATCTCTATGAGACCTCAGTGGAAAGAAAGGGCCATCAAAGCAGGATGTACCTTTCTCTGAAGGGAGGAGAGAACTTCTGCTTCGCTTATGGCTGTGTCCAAATACTGATGGAGTTTGTGGTCACAAAAGGCTTCCATAGCCTTGGCAGCCCATGGCAAGAGCCTTGGGTGACCACTGACGTTATAAATAAGAGTGTTAATTGTTAAAGGAACAACAGAAGTCATTGTGCACTTACTCCCCATGTCGGACCTCCATTCTTAATGATTGTATCATGAGAATTAACTGCAAAACTTGTCCTCAAACTGTTCTCTATATGTTGTGTATGTGTGTGGTTGCAAACTGTTGAAATCTGTACTTAACATAGAGTTGGTCCTCTGTATATAAAATTAAACTAAAAATGAACCACAATGAAGAAGGGGATAGGAGAGGGAGTAAGAGGTGGGACCAGAGTCAGGGTGCGTATGGGAGAAAGAACCACTATTTTCCTAAAGTTGTACATATGAAGAATGCATTATTTAAATAAAAGCCTTTTAAAAAGTATCAGAGCATCTTAATTTTGCACCTTTATGACAATACAAACTATCCAAGAGCTAATTTGGCAGAATATTTCCTTAATGGACTTGTATGATTAAATAAACAGACAGGTTTGCTATCAACAAAGGTATAGCCTAGATTTTGTGAATTCTTCTGCTTTTAGCTGGAAGTACTTTACAACCCCTTTTAAATTTTGTATTTGATAGCCTGGCCATGGTAAACAGCACAAAGAGGAAATACAGTGTTTAGTTCCTAAGCATGTAAAAGCTGATATCTAAAACAAGTCCTTATCTTCCAGAAGTAAGATGACAGACTTACTTCTCCCGAATATAACAGCTTTAACTCTGTAGTCCAATCAGGCAACTAATCGAAATGCCTGACAACAATGTTTCCTCTCTAGATCTAAATGCATCAATTAAATTTCACCAATAGGTCTATTCCCAGCTTAGCTGTAGGTAATGGATGCTGTTCTGTGAAGGACTCTCAAATGTAAGGTTAACTTTGCAAAGTGAAACTTTCATCCGTCTGCCCCGTATTCAGCAATCACGGTCCTTGGGTCTCAGCCAGCTGAAAAAGGGCTTCCCATTATATTACGCTGCAAGCAGTGTAGTGATCTTTGTGTTGGGGCAAGGTGGAAAAGGTGAATAAGCAGAATTCTCTTTCACTCAGCAAGCCAGTGAAGCATGCCATTTGGGTTTTGGCAACAGGTATTGTCCTAAATGCATCTGCAGTTGTATTTCTACAATTGCACTGTTCAGACTGTATCCTCAAAGCTTTCTACACCACTCCCCAAGCCATGTGTCAGCCTCTTGGAGGCAGAGAAACCAGTGTGTCTTCCTGGGATCCCTGAGAGACTGGTGGTCTTCTCTGAACAGTAGGTAATCAATAAGGACTTATTAGGATAATGTTGCTTGCCACTCCTGTAGGCCAACTGCTCCCAGCCACACCACATGCTTTATAGTGCTTCACAACGCCTGTGAGTCCTTGTAACAGTGCCACAAAGTGGACAAAAGGATCTTGGTACACAGATCTTGGTCCCAAATTTCTGCTAACTTCCATGACAGGAGAGATGCTCAGAAGAATGTGTTTCGTGGGAACTTCAGACGAATAGACACTCTCCCACGAGAATCTTCAATGTCACCTTTTAAGTGAGTACTCTCCAGCTTTACGTAAAATCACAACCACCACCGCTTCCAATCCAGAAAGATTCTTCTTCCATCTCTGCTTTTTTTTTTCTACATAGCAATTTTCACCCTTTCACCTATTTTCTTCTCTTTTAAAAGATTCACTTATTTATTTGAAAGGCGGAGAGAGAGAGAGAGAGAGATCTTCGACCTACTGGTTCACTCCCCAAATACCTACAACAGTAAGTGCTGGGCTAGACTGAAGGCAGGGGCCGGGACTTCCAACAGGTCTCCCACAGAGGTGGCAGGAAATCAATTACTTGGGCCATCATTTCCTTCCTTCTGAGGCATATCAACAGGAAGCAGAATCAGAAGTAGAATAGCCCAGACTTGAACTAGGCACTCCAATAGAGGATACAGGTATCCCAAGGGACAACTTAACTCACTGCACCACAATGCCCACCTCCATACTTTCTTAGTTATTGACTGCTTCCCCTCACCAGGATGTAAACTCTGTGACAGCAGGATTTGTCTGTTTAAATAAAATTATCCTTGACACTTAGAACAAGGGCCTGGTGATTGTAGGCCCCACTGAATATTTGTTAATGAATGAATGTCTCCTAATTGGCCTGTAACTATCACTCCACTCATGAGGATAATTAATAGATTGAGACGAGGAGGGGAAAGGACACATATTCACAAATGTCTCATCACAAGCCCCTCTTTGTATAGAAACTATGCAAACCTAGTCTTTAGGTTTCTTCTGGAGAACTGGGAGGAACATACCCTCTAGTGTCCTATTTAATACAAAGGAAATAAGTGAAGATTAGGCTCTACATTACGTAAAGTACTGCCGTAATTAGGTTGCCAAAGGAAAGTGAACAGAATGGGTCATAAATCTCCTCCTTTAGGATGTACTATTTCAATACAGCAAAAACTCACCAGGGAAGTTTGAGTCTGTTTCAGTCCACCTCAAATCCTCCAAGGGTAAATGTCACCCATTTCCAACTTCCTTCAATAACTGAAGAATACCACTAGGGAGACCCAAAAGAAGCTATTGGCTCCTGGCTTCAGATTAGCCCATTTCTAGCTGTTGTGTCCATTTGGAGAGTGACATAGTGGATGGAAGATCTCTCTCTCTTCTCTCTCTCTTTTCTCTCTTTCTCTATCTCATCTCTCCCTCTTTCACTCTCTGTGACTCTACCTATTAAATAAATAAATAAGCCTTTAAAAAAGATAGAGATTTATTTACTTAAAAGGCAGAGTCACAGAAAGGCAGAGGTAGAGAGAGATCCTCCATCTGCTGGCTCACTCCCCAAATGGCCACAACAGCCAGAACTGGGCCAACCCAAAGCCAGGATCCCAGAGCCTCCTCCAGGTCCCCCATGTTGGGGCCCAACAACCTAAGCCATCTTCCACTGCTCTCCTAGGCCACAGAAGAGATCTGGGTTGGAAGTGGAGCAGCTAAGACTCAAACCACTGCCTACATGCGATGCTGGCACCGCAGGCAGCAGCCTTATGCACTCACCTCAGTGCCAGCCCCAATAAATAAATCTTTTAAAAGATGAAAGTAAAGTAAAGACATTTAGTGCATAGGAAACATTTGCCAAGAGAAGCCATCATTGGACAATGAAGCAAACCTCAATAAACAAAAATTGAGGGAACTAATGCTGTGACATAGCAGGCTAAGCCACCACCTACAGTGTCAGCATCCCATATGGGCGCTGGTTTGAGTCCCAGCTGCTCCACTTCCAATTCAGCTCCCTGCTAATGTTCCTGGGAAAGCAGCAGAAGATGGCCCAAAAGCTTAGGGCCCCACCGCCATGTGGGAAAACCAGCAAAAGCTCCTGGCTCCTGGCTTTGGCCTGGCTCCACCCTGGCTGTTGTGGTCATCTGGGGAGTGAAGCAGTGGTTGGAAGATCTCTCTCTCTCTCTCTTTCTGTTTCTGTAACTGTGTCTTTCAAATAAATAAAAAACTATTTTTTAAAATGGAGAATTTGCCTAACCACAATAGTTTAATAAAAAAAATCTAGAAAATCCTAAATATTTGAACATTAAGCATCATGCTGCTCAATAATTCATGAATCAAATAAAAAATTATAAGAAACATTACAAAATATTTTTTACCAAAAGGTAATGAAAATATCACAATATCGTGGTAGGCATTGTACAGCAGCCAGTTAAACCACCACTGAAGGCACTGGTTTGTATCTCAACTAAGACGCTTCTGATCCAGCTCACTCCTACTGCATCAGGGAAGCAGCAGATGATAGTTCAAGGTTTAGGCCTCTATCACCCATTTGGGAGACTCAAATGTAGTTCTAGGTTCCTGGTTTAAGCCTGGCCCAGCCCTGAACATAGCAGGCATTTGGGTATAAACCCATGGATAGAAGATGAAAGATTCCCTCTCTCTCATGGGCTTTTCAGCCAGACCAGGATGCCTTAAGGGCTGATTCTGAGGTCAGAGTGCTGTAAAAGATGATTTTTAAACAGAACAAATTAAACCCAAAGTAATTGAAAACAACAAAAAGAGGGAAAACAAATAAATAGCAAATAGACAAATGATAGAAAAACTCCAACATTTCCAACAAGGTAAAATGTCTAATTACATTGATAACCCTTCAGCAAGACTCATCACACAACAGAAAACACAAATTACCAGCATCACAAGGAAAGAGTATACAATGACAGAGGCTACAAATATTAGAAAAGCAATTAGGTATTATTGATGATTTCATACCAATAAATTGACAATGTGAAGAAAATAAGCAAAATTATTGAAAAATACATCTTACTGGGACCAGCACTGTGGCATAGTGAGTTAAACCACTGCTAGTAGAGCCAGCATCCCATATGGGCACCAGTTCAAGTCCCAGCTGCTCCATTTCCCATCTAGCTAATGCTCCTGGGAAAGCAAAAGAAGATGGCCCAAATACTTGGGACCCTGTACCCATGTGGGAGACCCAGAAGAAGCTCCTGGTTTCAGCCTAGCCCAGTCCCCGCCAATGAGGCCATTTGGGGAATGAGCAGATGGGAAATCTCTCTTTGTCTCTCCTTCCCTCTCTCTGTAACTCGGCCTTTCAAGTAAAAATAAAATAAAATAAATCTTAAAAAAGATACCACTCACCAAAATGAAAACAAGAAAATTTAGGAAATCAAATAACCTCTTAAAGTATATTAATTAAAAAAAAAAGAAAGTGTATTAATAACAAAAACCTTGGAACAAAGATAACAGCATGCCCAGATGGCTTCATCAGTGAATTACATTAACTATCTAAGTAGAAAACAACTTGCCATGGTTAATTTTGTCTGTCAACCTAACCAGGTTAAGAGGTGTGTCCAGATACCTGGTGAATCATTATTTCTGCCTATGTCTGTGAGGCTGTTTCTGGAAGAGACTAGCATTTGAATCAGACTGAGTACAAATGCCCAGTGTGGGTGGGCACCACATATTTAGGGGCTCAAAGGAAAAGTAAATTCTTTCTCTCTCTCTCTCTCTCTCTCTCTCTCTCTCTCTCTCTCTCTCTCTCCCCCATCTACCCGAAGGTTCCCAGGCCTTCAGACAGACTGAATTGTATCACTGGCTTTCCTGATCCTGCAACTTGCAGAAGATACACAGCAGGAATTCTTGGCCTCCAAAGCCAGTTTAGCCAATTCCCATAATAAACTTCCTGTTTATTCTCATCTATACAAACATTTGCTATTACCCCTACTCTCTGGAGAATCCTTACATAATTCTAATCTCATACAAACTATTTTCAGAAACTAGAAAAAGGGGAAAACATACCAAGTTAACTTAAGAAATCAGGCCTGAAAAAATATTAGAAGAAATTGAAGCTGTAGAACAATACCCTTTGGGGGCACAGACACCAAAAAAAAATCTAAACAAAATATTAGCAAACAAAATTTGACTATATATATATATATATATATATACCTACAAACATATAAACTTAAAGATAATATAACAAGACCAAGTGGAACTTAACTCTAAAATTCAAGATTAATTTAATATTTTCACTTCAATCAAATCAATTGGCCTTATTAACACATTTCCATTTAATTCACCAGTGTGCTCCCCATCACACAGGCGGACCCTGGAGGATTACTGTATACGTCTTCAAACTCAGTCCAGTAGTAGCTCCAGTTTCAGTTGTGGCACCAGATGTGAAATATTTGCTGAAGCAGATTAACATGGTATCATATACTTGCTACATAGCTGATGGTCTGACAAATGTATTCTTTCCATCTATTTCAAACTGGACCAGAAGCAATTGTGAGATCAGCAACAGAAGACACTTATGGTCTTTCCCCAAGCTTATATTAACTCCCTGTCATAAGATAGCCCAGAAAACCTTAGGCCATCTTGACATCCAGCATGGCATAACATTTATCCATTGTATCAATATACAACTGGATCAGATGAGCAAAAGTATCTAGTATGTTGGAAGCTTTAGAAAAACACAGAAGCCCATCACATCAACAAAGAGTTTTTGGATTTCTCTGTTCAAGATGGTGTCAGGATTATCATATATCAGATATGAGGACAGCCTATTTCATATACTGCTTCCATCTCTTCACTGAGCATTGTGGAAGGCTGACAGCTTTTAATAAGATTCAGAGAAGAAAAGGTGTCTATAGAGGATTTTGATATGAGGAACAAATAACCCAGCATTCCTTATGGGATTACGTGAACCTGTGATGAGATGAAGCTGTGTGGTGTTATGGCAAGTTCTGGTAGAAGAACAAAAACCTTAGAAACCTTGAGTTCTAGAGTAACGCCATAGCATCTACAAAAAGGACTTAGCCACAGTGAGATGGCAGTGATGTATCTGCCATCAGTCATGACCAAGGCCACAGCTCATGACAAAGATGCACAAGTGGAAGACCAAGATTCCTTGATATCCACCAATATTGCAAGGTTGCCTCTCCCTCAGCTTATCCCTATAGTAGGTGGTACCTGATGCCCAGAGGTCAGAGGTGAAAAAAGGCCAAATTTAGTTTCACAGAGAGACTGGCTCACTATGTGCAAACAAGACCAGAATTGGATTTTTAGTCACTTATTTTAATTTTATGTGAAAAGCAGAACGATAGAAACAGACCTTTCATCTGCTGGTTCATTCCCCACTCTCACTACTGAGGCTGAGTATTCCCAAGCATGGAACCTGAAATTCAATCTTGGTCTCTTCCATGAGAGGCAGGGACCCAACCTGAGCTCGCACCTGCTTCCTCCCAGTGTACCGATTAGCAGGAAGTGGAAACCGAGAACAGAGCTGGAACTCACTCAGGCAACCTCATATGGGATACAGGCATTGCAAGCAGCGCCTTAACTGCTGCATCAACACCTGTCAAAATTTGATTATTGTTGCACTGTATCTTCATATAGAGGGGAAAGAAAGGGTCTGAAAGAAAAGAGCGACAGAAAATTCTCTTCCAAAGTCATTTTGGATGTGGGCAGCCCTTGGGGAAGGAGTCTTCAAACGTTCAGCCTCACCTGGGTTCAGGATATCTCTGAAGTGCCATCCCCACATTGTAGCATGTTGAGATCAGTGGAAGGCTCTGTAGCAGATACATCACAGTGCAACCTTCCCTTCTTCCCAGCCCTGCTTCCCTCATATATTCAGAGACATTACTCAAAGCACATCCCAATAAGCCACCTGGTCAGAATCTCCACTTCCCTGTCCATTTTAGTCTCAGGAAACCCAATCTGCATTAATTAAGAAAAACAATGCAATTAGTCAAGATAAAAAGTTACACAGTTTAGAAAGTTTGTGGTGGAAGCAGGGGACTGTTAATACTGCTTGGAAATGCAACTTACCCATTTCAATATTTGCTTTTTTAGTTATCTCCTTCCTTAAAGTGGAGACATACATCTTTGAACTCTAGTATAGCCTTGGTGGTGCTCTAAGTGAGACTGTAGCTCCATCAGTTGACAGCAGAGGGTGCTTTTGCCTGGAAATGTGCAAATAAATTATTTTCTCACTATTTTTCTGCAGCAAGAAGAAAGTAGCTCCCAAAAGGGCAATGCTGGCTGATGGAATTAAAAATTCTCTAGAGGTCCACAATACACATATACACACACACACACAGGCAAAGAGCTTTATTGATGTACAATATTGGGTGGAAAGGCACACACAGTATAAGAACAGTAATACTTGGAGGATGTTACTCAAATGGCAAACATTTCTTTTCTCTTTTTCTTTATGATATTTTGTACTGTATATCACATGCACATAACTGCATTAATAATAATATTAAATTAATAATTGACATTCACGAAACTGGCATTTAGCATAGTGGTTAAGAGCCCACTTGGGGTACACTCATTCCGTATCAGAATGCCCGAGTTTTAGTCCCAATTCAGCTCCCTATTCCAACTTCCTGCTAATGTGCACCCTCAGACACAGTAGGTGATAGTTCAGGTAATTAGGTCTTTGCAGATCATGTGGGAGACCCAGACTGAGTTCCCAGCTCCCAGCTTCAGCCTGTCCCAGCTTTGGCTTTTGGGAGAATTGAGGGAGTGAATCAGCAAAGGGTTATATCTGTCTTCTCTGTCTAGGTCTGTCTATTTAATGTAATATTATGTCTCTTTATTTAAATAAATAATAGATCATCATTTTTACATAGAAAAATTCTCTGCTGTTCATTTGTTAGTTTTGACAATAAAACAATCATTGTGAAAAGACTATCTAAGAGAAAACTAAAACAATGACAATAACTTGTAATCACATGAGATTCTTGTCCATCCTATTCCCCTGCCTCTTGCCACGAACCATTTTTATAATTGCCTTACTTTCCTCTTGATACACTTATATGTATTTATTAAAAGTATGTACTCTTGTTTTGGTGTTTTTTTATTTATTTATTTGACAGGTAGAGTTTACAGACAGTGAAAGAGAGAGACAGAGAGAAAGGTCTTCCTTCCATTGGTTCACTCTCCAAATGGCCGCAATGGCCAGAGCCATGCCAATACGAAGCCAGGAGCCAGGAGTTTCTTCCTGGTCTCCCATGCAGGTACAGGGGCCCAAGGACTTGGGCCATCCCCCACTGCTATCCCAGGTCACAGCAGAGAGCTGGACTGGAAGAGGAGCAACCAGGACTAGAACCCGGTACCCATATGGGATGCCAGCACCGCAGGCTGAGAATTCATCTAGTGTGCCACAGCGCCAGCCCCCTTAATGGTTTTAAGTTGTAAAAATGCACTTGTATCCATTTTTAGTGTGTTAAACTTTAAAGTAGAAAATAATTATTTAAAATTATTGTACAAATGTGATCTCTAGACTTTTTTGCTTCAAATTATATTCATAAAATGCATCTGTATTGTCATATGTACCTATTGTTCATTTCATTTATTCTTCTTTTTTTACTATTTTAAAAGAGGGTGTTAAACTCTAAGCAACACAAAAACTTCATCCTTAATAGGCATCATCATTAATATTTTTCTTGTCTATTCCTGAAAGTTTTTATTTTAAGCTTTTCTCCATTACCTCTGTCTTATTCCACAATATCCTTATATATTTTACTCAGTGTCATATAGAAGCCTAGCTTTTTCTTTTTTCCAACAGAGTTTCAAGGAACGCTCGAATCAGTTGTTTATTCGCACAAGGAGAAGTGCTTGTTTTTACTAGAAAACCAGAACTGAGAAATTCATAATGCCACATTTGAATACCCCCTGCACCCACACACAAACCTTGTGCTTGTGGGTCCCCTAAGCCCACCTGAGGCTTCACACCAGTTGAGCTGTTTGTGAAGATTCATTTGATTGGGCATAAAGAAATCTCCTGTGGTATTGAAAACACATCCCTGGGAGAATAAAAGACCAAGCTGTTGGGCATAATGAAAGGCAAGTATTAAACCTAAGCCATGCAGGCACTTCTCACACCTGGAACAACAGCCTGATGCTTCGGAGAGACAATGGCAGAAAATGAATCTCATGTGTATTCCAGATGGCCCTGAAGGATCACAGACAAAAAGCGCCTTTCCGTATTCCCTTCTCAGAGCAACGCTGATGAAAATTTGCTGTGACTTTCAGGTAAACACTAAAAGTGAAGCCGCTGAATAAATATGAGATGTGGCAGATTGCCCCTGTCCTCCCAATTTGCATGGGACTAGGAAGTCACCTTTTAGGAAGGAATCACAAACCCCCACATTATTAAAATTACCCTGACTTATTCTTAGTGGGTGTCATGACCAGCACAACACAGAGATCACCACACTACGCTGAAAGCAGGTGGGAGTTTAAAGCAAATGAACTGAAGTGCATTATAGTGGCAAAATGAGGAGGAAGAGAGACATCCCCAGCTATGAGGAGTAGCAGCAGTGGATGGAACAACCACATTTCTACAGATACAGAAAGAACATAGTTCCACCATTCACAACAGCTTTTAAAAGAGCAAATATTTTCTATTCATTCTAAAGAAAATTATGTTTGTGAGACTAGAAAATTGTGTGGATGCAAATTCTCCAACCTAGTAATTATCTCTGATCCATTTCAATAAGCAAAGGTTTGGGGAAATTATTCATGTATGAATCATTTTCACTGCTTTTTCTTTGCCGAATAGATTGGAACTGTATGAATAAGAGACCTTCAACTCCTATTAACATTTTGCATGCAATAGAGGCTCTCCAGAAATTAAAAGACAAACACTGGTAAATCAACAAAAGAAAATATTATTTTATTTCACCTTGGGCTCAGCCACCCACTGCCTATCTTCTCTTCATCCTTTGAAATTTTTCCCTTGAGCTGACCCAGCCAGAATGTAGTCAGTTAGCCAGGAGGTGGGGGTGTGCATGGAAACGGAGGGGGCTGCCTGAGCAAAGGTAAAACACGGTGGAGAGGGAAAAGATGAAGTGACACCTTTGGGTGGTTTGATGGGCTCACGTTGGGGAGTCATTGGAAAGAAGGAGACATATTGTATAGGTATTTGATGTAAAAGGAAATGGGGGTGGTGGTGGTAGGGGATGGGTGTTATCCATGGACCTAGGATAATCAAGGGTAGGCAGGAGAGCACAATGGATTCTTGGAGCACCCTCAGGGAAAATGAGGATCTGTCTCGGCAGATGTAATTTTGATCGTGTGGGTGTTTGTGATTTCTTCCTGAAAGATGTCTTCACATTCACATGTACGTTGGAGGACAAGAGTCACCTGTCGTATCGCAAAGATTTATGCAACAGCTTAACTAGCAGTGCTTAGTAACTGTGCAACCTTGGACAAGTTACCTTGTCTGAAGCAAAGTTACTTCTCAGTAAAATGGGAATAACATTAATAATCCCTAATGTATAGAGTGGCTGAGAAGGTTACATAAAATCATCTATAAAAAATACTAGACACATGATAAGAGTTAGTGTAAATATTAGCCACCATCATTATTGTGATCATTGTTATTTCATGAAAATGGTTATTTATATGGGATGAATAAAAATATCCATTCACTATTGTACATGGCTATGATGTTAAGAACCCAATTATTTTTTAAAAAGATTTATCTATTTATTTGAAAGTTAGAGTTACACAGAGAGAGAAGAAGAAGCAGAGAGAGAGAGAGATCTTCCATCCGCTGGTTCACTCCTCTATTTGTTGCAACTGCCAGAGCTGTGCTGATCTGAAGCCAGGAGCCAGGAGCTTATTCTGGATCTCCCACGTGGGTGCAGGGGCCCAATGACTTGGGCCATCTTCCACTGCTTTCCCAGGCCATAGCAGAGAACTGGATTGGGAGTGGAGCAGCTGGGACTTGAACCAGCACCCATATGGGATGACGGCATTGCAGGTGGCGACTTTACCCACTATGCCACAGTGCCAGCCCCAAGAACCCAATTATTGACAATAATGTAAAGCCACTAAGACACATGCCATTTTTGTTTTAAAGAGGCTCAAAAATTGTACTTTCCTGAGCAAGCCACTACAATATCCTTACTTACAACATCGTTCAGGCAAAGTGAACTTTACCTCTTGAAATTGCAAACAAAACAAAACAAAAAAACAAAAAACAAAACAAAACAAAAAAACACCACACAGGTGAACTTTAAGTTGAGTTTTTCTGTAAATTTTCTATGGAAAATAAATTCACTCAAGTCTAGAAAGAAAAAAAAAAGAGAGAGAGAGCTAACTCACATGTTGAAGACAAGTCTGTGCAAAGAACAAACAGTAATGGCTGCATCCGAGGGGAATTGCCTCCCTCAGGCAGGAGCAGGGCAGCTACAGATTGTAGCAGATGGGGATTATATTTTCTTTGTTTATAAGTTAGAGGCACAAGAA
This sequence comes from Sylvilagus floridanus, assembly GCA_949820135.1. NCBI lineage: Eukaryota > Metazoa > Chordata > Mammalia > Lagomorpha > Leporidae > Sylvilagus > Sylvilagus floridanus. Next base: position 25,295,093 of record OX463236.1, on the reverse strand, counting down.
CATGATGGAGTTGCTCAATTGCAGAATTAGGCAATTCCATACCCACCTAGTGCCTCCAGTTTTCTTTATACTAAAGGAATGAGGAAATTCAAAGGAAATGTCATGCTCATTTTCTAAATAAGCAACTTAAAAGTCAAGTAAAACAGATTTATGTTACCTATTTAAGTGGGGGACTGTGTGAGGCACAGTGAAGCTTGCTGACAGAAGGGTTAGGTATCCAAGATCAAATACCAGCTCTTTATTTGTGGAGAGTAGGCAGGGTGCTGATCTAACTGAGAGGTAGAGAAGGGAAGGATTTCAGTTAGATGATCCAAAGCTGCTTTCAGATCTCAAATTCTGATTCTACCTTTGCCATGGTTTATAGACGAGTGCCTCCTAAGTCCTGCAAACTAGGCATGATCGTTCCCTCAATTAAAAAACCATAGGACTGTCCCCTTTTGTAAAATCACTTGCTAAGGTTTGGTTTGAATTATAGTTAAGTATGTGGATGTCTCTTTGTTTGTTTTTTTTTTGTTGTTGTTGTTTTCTTGTTTGTTTGTTTTGACAGGCAAAGTTAGACAGTGAGAGAGACAGAGAGAAAGGTCTTCTTTTTCCATTGGTTCACCCCCCAAATGGCCGCTACAGCCGGTGCACTGCAGCCAGTGCGCCGCGCCGATCCAAAGCCAGGAGCCAGGTGCTTCCTCCTGGTCTCCCATGTGGGTGCAGGGACCCAAGCACTTGGGCCATCCTCCACTGCCTTCCCAGGCCACGCAGAGAGCTGGACTGGAAGAGGAGCAACCAGGACAGAACCGGTGCCCCAACAGGGATTAGAACTTGGAGTACCGGCGCCACAGGCGGAGGATTAGCTTAGTGAGATACGGTGCTGGCCTGTATGTCTCTTTATTTAGTTATCATTGATTATAAGGCCTTTTAAAGTAATAGATGGATTTTATTCACATTGAAGTCTCAAGTCACTTAACGGTGCATCAAGATAACAATTATTAATAAGAATTACATTTATAGCAATTGGTGTCTATATCAAGAAACTGGAAAGGAACCAAACAAATGAGCTCTCCATACACTTCAAGGATTTAGAAAAACAGCAGCAAATCAAGCCCAAACCCAGCAGAAGGAAAGAAATACTAAAGATTAGAGAATAAATAAACAGAATTGAAACCAAAAAAATACAAAAGATCAACAAAACCAAGCACTGGTACTTTGAAAAAATAAACAAAATAGACACACCATTGGCCCAACTAACCAATAAAAGGAGAGAGAAGACCCAAATCTGTAAAATTAAAGATATTAATGGAAATGTAACAGCAGACACAACAGAAATAAAAAGAATCATCAGAAACCACTACAAAGAGATGTATGCTAACAAGTTGGGGGACCTGGAAGAAATGGATAGATTCCTGGACACATACAACCTTCCTAAACTGAGCTGTGAAGATATGAAAACCTAAACAGACCCATAACCATAAAATAAACTGAATCAGTAATAAACGCACTACCAAAAAAGCAGAGCCCAGGACCGGATGGCTTCACTGCTGAATTCTACCAGACATTTAAAGAACAACTAACCCCAGTTCTTCTCAAATTATTTAAAACAATCGAAAGGGAGGGAATCCTCCCAAATTCTTTCTACGAAGCCAATATCACCTTAATTCCTAAGCCCGGAAAAGACACAACAGAGAAAGAAAACTACAGACCTATCTCCCTGATGAACATAGATGCAAAAATACTCAACAAAATTCTGGCAAACCAAATCCAAATACACATCAGGAAGATCATTCACCCAGACCAAGTAGGATTTATCCCTGGTATGCAGGGATGGTTCAATATTTGAAAATCAATCAATGTGATACATCACGTTAACAAACTGAGAAACAAAAATCATATGATTATCTCAATAGTTGCAGAGAAAGCATTTGACAAAATACAACACCCTTTCATGATGAAAACTCTAAGCAAATTGGGGTTAGAAGGAGCATTCCTCAACACAATTAAGGCAATTTATGATAAACCAATGGCCAGCATCATATTGAATGGGGGAAAGTTGGAGGCATTTCCATTGAAAACTGGCACCAGACAGGGATGCCCACTCTCACCATTGCTATTCAATATAGTCCTAGAAGTTTTAGCTAGAGCCATCAGGCAAGAAAAAGAATCTAAAGGCATACAAATGGGAAAGGAAGAAGTTAAATTATCCCTATTTGCAGATGACATGATCCAATAAGTTCCTATAAGAGACTATTGGAACTCATAGAAGGGTTTGGTAAAGTAGCAGGATACAAAGTCAATGCTCAGAAATCAACAGTCTTTGTATACACAGACAATGCCATGGCCGAGGAAGAACTTCTAAGATCAATCCCATTCACAATAGCTACCAAAAAAATCAAGTACCTTGGAATAAATTTAACCGAGGATGTCAAAGACCTCTATGATGAAAATTACAAAACATTAAAGAAAGAAATAGAAGAAGAAGAAGCAAAAAAAATGGAAAAATCTGCCATGCTCATGGATTGGAAGAATCAATATCATCAAAATGTCCATTCTCCCAAAAGCAATTTACAAGTTCAATGCAATACCAATCAAAATACCAAAGTCATTCTTCACAGACCTAGAAAAAATAATGTTGAAATTCATATGGAGAAACAGGAGACTGTGAATAGCTAAAGCAATCCTTTACAATAAAAACAAAGCCAGAGGCATCACAATTCCAAACTTCAAGACATACTACAGGGCATTTATAATCAAAACAGCCTGGTACTGGTACAAAAACAGATGGATAGACCAACGGAACAGAATAGAAACACTGGAGATCAATCCAAACATCTATAACCAACTCATATTCAACAAAAGATCTAAAACCAACCCCTGGAACAAGGACAGCCTCTTCAACAAATGGTGCTGGGCAAACTGGATGTCCACGTGTTGAAGTATGAAGCAAGACCCCTACCTTACACCATATACAAAAATCCACTCAACATGGATCAAAGAACTAGAGATATGCCGCAACACCATGAAATTAATTGAGAGCATAGGGGAAACCCTTCAAGACATTGGAACAGGCAAAGAATTCCTGGAGAAGACTCCATAGGCATGGGTAGTCAAAGATAAAATAAACAAATGGAATTACCTCAAGTTGAAAAGTTTCTTTACAGCAAAAGAAACAGTCAGGAAAGTGAAGAGGCAACCAACAGATTGGGAGACATTATTCGCAAACTACACAACTGATAAAGGATTAACAACTAGAATCTATAAAATGATCAAGAAACTCCACAGCAACAAAACAAACAACCCAAAAAAAGATGGGCCAAGGACTTTAACAGACATTTTTCAAAAGAGGAAATCCAAATGGCCAACAGATACATGAAAAAATGCTCAGGATCTCTAGCCATCAGGGAAATGCAAATTAAAACCACAATGAGATTTCATCTCACCCCCGTTAGAATGACTTACATATAGAAATCAACTAACAACAGATGCTGGCGAGGATGTAGGGAAAAAGGGACACTAATCCACTGCTGGTGGGAATGCAAACTAGTAAAGCCACAATGGAAGACAGTTTGGAGAGTCCTCAGAAACCTGAATATAGCCCTATCACATGACCCAGCCATCCCACTCCTTGGAATATACCCAAAGGGAATTAAACTGGATTAAAAAAAAAGGAGCTGTTTGCACCTTGATGTTTACTGCAGCTCAATTCACAATAGCTAAGACATGGAATCAACCTAAATGCTCATCAACAGATGACTGGGAAAAGAAATTATAGGATATGCACTCTATAGCATACTATACAGCAATAAAAAAAATTAAATCTGGTCATTTGCAACAAAATGGAGGAATCTGGAAAATATCATGCTGAGTGAAATAAGCCAGTCCAAAAGGGATAAATATCATATGTTCTCCCTGATTGGTGACAATTAACCAAGCACCTAAAAGGAAACCTGTTGAAACGAAATGGACACTATGAAAAACAATGAATTGATCAGCCCTTGTCTGGACTGTTGAGGACCAACTTAATATTTTATTCCTTTCAGTATTTTTGTTGTTATCGTTGTTGTTGTTTTATTCTACTTGGTTGAACTCTGTAATTAATACACAATCATTCTTAGGTGTTTAAAATTAGCAGAAAAGTGATCTTTGTTAAATATAAGAGTGGGAATAAGAGAGGGAGGAGATATACAGGTCGGCACATGCTCACTGGGACTTATCTCCAATGGTAGAGCTAGAAATGTACCAGGGGATTCCAATTCAGTCTTATCAAGGAGGCATGTACCAATGCCATATCACTTGTTAAAATGATGTTTAAGTACATAATTGATCAAAAAGATAGGTTAAGTGTCCAAGAGATTTCACAAATAAGACCAGTGTCTGCAAATAATGAAGGATAAAATTAAAAGGGAGAGAATGATCCTGCGGGGAGCAGGATACACAGCAGACTCATAGAATGGCAAATGCCCTAAATAGTACTCCAGCCTCAGAATCAACCCTTGGGGCATTCGGATCTGGCTAAAAGGCCCATAAGAGTCTCACAGGCATGGAAAGCCAAGACACTGTGGCAAAAACAACCTGAATGAAAGATCTCGGTGAACAAGATCCCAGCAGAAAGAACGGGCCATTAAAGAAGGAGGCACTTTTCTCTGAAGGGAGGAAGGAACCTCCACTGTGATATGGCCTTGACTAAATAAGTTCAGAGTTGGTGAACCCAAGAGGCTTCCATAGCTTTGACAGCTCCTGGCAAGAGCCTCGGGTAATTACTGACGTCATAAATAAGAGTGTCAATTGTTAAATCAACAACGGGAGTCACTGTGCATCTGCTCCTCAGGATCTCTGTCCTTAATGTTTTTTTTTTAATAACGCTTTTATTTAAAGAATATAAATTTCCAAAATACAGCTTATAGATTACAATGGCTTCCCCCCCATAACTTCCCTCCCACCCGCAACCCTCCCCTTTACCACTCCCTCTCCCCTTGCTTCACATCAAGATTCATTTTCAATTCTCTTTATATACAGAAGATCAGTTTACTATATATTAAGTAAAGATTTCAACAGTTTGCCCTCACATAGCAACACAAAGTGAAAAATACTGTTGGAGTACTAGTTATAGTATTAATTCACAATGTATAGCACAGTCCTTAATGTGTTTTACTATGAGAATTAATGGTAAAACTACTAGTTGAACAGTACTCTATATCTTGTGCGGTTGTGTGGGTGCAGTCTGTTGAAATCTTTGCTTAGTATATCCTAAGTTGATCTTCTGTATATAAAGATAATTGAAAATAAATCTTAATGAAGAGTGGGATGGGAGAAGGAGTAGGAGATGGGATAGCTGCGGGTTGGAGGAGGTTATGGGGGAAAAAGCCAATGCAAAAGTTGCACTTTGTAAATTTACATTTATTAAATAAAAAAATAAGAATTACACAGTACAGCCAAGTGGGATTTATTCCAAGTATTCAAGTCTAGTTCAACATTGACTCAAATATGAATTTCTATATGCTGTTTCCTGATTTGATCAGCTTATGCTGTATGCATGTGTTGAAATATTGCAGGGACCCTATAAAAATGTACAAGCACTGTTGTTTATCAAAAAAATTAAAATAATAAATAGATAATAAAATACACTATATTAATAAGCTGAAAAAAGAATAATATGACTATACCAATTGATTCACGAAAAAGCACTTTAAAATATCCAATACTTATTCCATGATTAAAAATAAATTCCCAGTGCGTGTGCTGTGGCGTAGCAGGTTAAAGCCTGAGCCTGCAGTGTGGTCATCCCATATGGGTGGCGGTTTGAGTCCTGGCTGCTCCTCTTCCAATCCAGCTCCCTGCTAATGTGCCTCAGAAAGCAGCAGAGGATGACCCAAGTGTTGGGCCCCTGCACCTACATGGAAAACCCAGCTCCTGGCTTCAGATCAGCTCAGCTCCAGCTGTTGCAGCCATTTGAGGAATTAATCAGCAACTGGAAAATCTATCTCTACCTCTACTTCTACCTCTACCTCTACCCCTACCCCTACCCCTACCCCTACCACTACCTCTACCTCTGTAACTCTTTCAAATAAATAAAATAAATCTTTAAAAAAATCCCAGCCAAACAAGAAGAGAGAACTTTCTCAACTTGATAAATAACATCTTCAAAAAATATACAGGGGCAAGCATTTGGCCTGGCAGCTAAACTACTGGTTGGGACACCTGTATACCAGATCAAAGTGCCTAGGTTCAAGTCCCGGCTCTGACTCCCAATTCCAGTTTTCTACCATTGCAGACTTTGGGAATCAACAGGTGATGGCTCAAGTAGTTGGATCCCTGCAACCTACATGGGAGACCTAAACGAAATTCATAGCTCCTGGCTTCAGCTTGGCTTAGTCAAAGTCATTGCAGGCTTATGGAGAGTAAATCTGTAAATGGGGAGGTTCTTCTTTCTGTCTTTCTTCTCTCTCTCTCTCTCTCTCTCTCTCTCTCTCTCTCTCTCTCTGTCTTCCCACCTCTCAAATCATTTTTTAAATCCAGTCAACTCACTCTCATGCCAAAATCCCTTCAATAAACCCCTTTTGGTAACAAAATAAATCCATCTTCAGAGTGGAAGGCATCAGCTTTCCCTCAGCCATAAGTCACACTCTTCTGTTCTTTTGTTGATGTTCATACTCTACCCCAAACCTATGTCCTTTTCAATGATAAATACATACATATGCGTCCATATGCATGTGTAACATCAAACTTAAAGGTGAGAGACTGGTAGTTTTTCCACTAAAATCAGGAACAAGGTGAGGATGTTCTCTCTCATCAGCCTTATTCAATATTGTACTAGCATCTTAGTTATGAATAAGATGAAAAAATTATAGATTGGAAAAAAGAAATAAAACTGTCTTTAGTCACAGATAGAAAACTCTCTAAAGAATGCATTGGAATTTAAACTTCTAGAATTATTAAGCTAGTGTAGCAAAGTCACAAGAAACAAGTTCAAAGCCCAAAAGGAAAATTCCTATTTTATATACCATTGTTGAACAACTGTAATCTGAAATTTTTAAAAACTACAATTTATATTCTCATCCAACAAAATTAAATAGTTGCCTATAAATATTCCTATCATATAACATGTACATTATGTACATATATGTACATTATATTGGAGAACTATAAATCACTGATAAAAGAAATTAAGAAAAACTAAGTGGTGAAACAATTTGTTTCTGGGTTTGGAGACTAGTCATTGGTTGCTGGGAATTTGAGGAGTTTGAAATTTGTAGTCACAGGAGAAGTTACAGTGGAGAAACACTTCATGGCACAGTGTTGGTGAATCCATGATACCATACATTTGTCAGAATCCACTGGACAACACAGCACATAGGGTATATGGTTTTAACATACAAAAAAAAATCACTTAGGAGATATTGAAACAAGAGGTTCCAACTATATTACAAACACAAAACCACCTCACCAATGGAATGAATAAAAAGGTAGTAACCTTACTAACACAGGAAATAAACAGATATAATAAAATAAACTGTACACAGGCACTGTACTCTAGTTAATAAAGCTTCTTCCCACCTGTGTACTGGTTGCTAATTCATAAATTACCATACATGAACAGATAAGTAAATGGATGATGGATGATGGGAATGTAGTTTCTCACTTTGGGAGAGGGAGACTATAGGAAAAAAAAAAAAAAAACCAAGATAAAGCAGGAAGAATCCGTATGGTTCTTACTCATGTTTGAGATGTCAGTATGAACTCCTGTTTAGCTTAAGACAGATACATAGAAACATACAGAAATAATTGTAGGGGCTGGTGCCATAGCGCAGTAGGTTAATCCTCTGCCCGCAGCACCGGCATCCCATATGGGCTCCCGTTCTAGTCCCGGCTGCTCCACTTCCAATCCAGCTCTCTGCTATGGCCTGAGAAAGCAATAGAAGATGGCCCAAGTCCTTGGGCCCCTGCACCTGTGTGGGAGACCAGGAAGAAGATCCTGGCTCCTGGCTTTAGATCGGCACACCTCCAGCTGTTGCGGCCAACTAGGGAGTGAGCCAATGGAAGACCTTTCTCTCTGTTTCTCCATTTCACTGTCTATAACTCTACCTCTCAAATATATAGATAAAATCTTTTTTAAAAAATAATTGTAGGTGTATGTATGTACACTAGGTTGTATGCACATATACTTATCTTTGTTCTGTATGCTTAGAGGGCTAGAACAAAAGACAACCCAAAGGCCACACATATGACCCAAATCTTCATTTCTCCAATAAAAGGGCTCCTTAGAAAACTTATTAAATATAGAAGTAATGTATACATAATGGAAATGGAACATTTTGTAGTACCAGTATGTACAAAAGCCCTGAAACACATGTACACATGTAATTATGAGCAAATGTCAAGGGGACAGAGGAGCTAACAGAAAGAGCTCCCAATGGCCAAATCTGGAACAATTTGAGCAGTATAAAGCAGTATTGGAGTATAACTCAAAGTACAAAACAATCATCCATGAGTCCATATTGGTGAAAATAAATGAACAAATAAATAGACAAATGGAGTAGAAAAGACAAATCTCCCAGGCAGAATTCTAAATAATTTATGTCAATATTCTACCTGCAGAGAGGTGGAACTCCCAGCTATAATACACTTAAGTAAAGCCAATGATATAAATATACTATGTTTTTTTCAACAACACTTTAGTCATCTTGGCATAGAAAGAGAGAACACTGGTATGTGCACTGTTTCATGACTGAGGGCACAGTTGAAATAGAAGGGGATTAGGATGCTGAAAACAATGGCAAGTGAGTGGCTGACATGGTGTGCTATGTTGTGCTGACAATTAGGGAAAGAGACAAGGCCATGAGTGTGAGAATGGCAATGATGAGCATAAAAATAAGAAAAAGGGACCTGAGAGGCAAGTATTATAGGGAGAGGCATGAAGGATGAATATGAGTTGGTGTGAGAGCAAAGATGAACAAGGAAGGCTTGCATTTTTAGTGTAGCAGGGGATTGAAGGGTGAGAAGATAGTAACACTGAATGGCCTTGAGTTTGGATTTCCAAAAGGCTCACAGGAAGTCTTAATGATGTCATCCACTGTGCTATAACCAGTCAGCATGCCACAAAGCAGATGGCCTCTATTGTTTAGTGTCACAAATTGAAGGTCAGTGAGAAACCACGTGGCTGCTTTTGAGAGGCTGAAACTGGAGACTGCCCCTTTTGCACCCACTTAAGAGAAACTGGTTATTGAAAAGCATTTGCAACATCCTGCATTGACTATGAGTCAATCCACTTTCAAGAGTGAAGAGCAGATTTTCAGAGTGGTAGTAAAAGATGAAATCTCACCCATTTGGAAAATTAACAGTACCCAGCTAAATATAATTCAAGCTATATATTCTGAAACATTTTCCATTTATTCTACCACAGTTTGCCACTCTGTAATCTAAGTTTCTTTGGTGAGAGCTTCACATTTGATTATTTGCTGGATAAGTGAGTAGGTTATTGGATGGATGAATGGACAAATCAACAAACAATAAGGCTTTCTGTAATCTAGTCCTACCTTAAATTTTTCTCTCACTCTGCCTTTTTGATTCTCTAAACTCAAGGCCAGATGAAAATATGAAATTCACTTTGTGCACATTCTTGGACTGTCCACCTGCATACCTATCATTATTCTCTTTACCTAAAATATCTTTCATCTCTACATAAATAAATATCACAAAAGAGAGCACAGTCTCAGGAAAGAGTTGGGGAGAAAATGGCAGAGGAAACCCCAAGCCAATTAGAAGGACACTGTGGACATTCTTGGAGTGTGTGGACATGCCACAGGACCCCAGCAGCCGAGAGCCTCCACACCAGCTTTGGAGTTAAATGAGACCAAACTGCAGCAGCCTAAACCACTGGGGATAAAGCTAAAGGAAGAGCCTGGCAGGAGTCTGGCTTGGAGCCCTCCAGGGGACAGTGTACCTTCACCACAACACACCATAGTCAAACTCTCCATAGTAAAACATAAAAAAAATTCTAAAATGTGCATGAAAGAAATGGCAGATTACTTTTAGAGAATCTCCAGCCAGACTCATAACTGACTTCAGAAATTCTACAGGATGGGAGAGAATGGTGAGATAAATTCCAAGCCTTAAGAGAAAAAAAACTGTCAACCCAGAATACTGCACCCTGCAAAGCTCTCATTTATGAATGAAGGTGAAATAAAGACATTCCATAACAAACAGAAATTGGAAGAAATTGTCACCATTAGTCCAGATTTACAAAATATGTTGAAAGAAGTGTTAAACACAGAAACACAAAAACATGGTCATCACTATGAAGGAAGATGAAGGCAGAAAATCTCCCAGTAAAAGTACAAAGGAAATCCAATGTAACAATAGGAATATTTATGGAAAAATGGCAGAGCCAAGTCATTAATTATCAATACTCACCTTGAATGTAAATGGCCTCAACTCTCTAGTTAAAAGATACAGTGGCTGGCACCGCAGCTCACTAGGCTAATCCTCCACCTGTGGCATTAGCACCCCGGTTCTAGTCCTGGTTGGGGAGCCGGATTCTGTCCCAGTTGCTTCTCTTCCAGTCCAGTTCTCTGCTGTGGCCTGGGAAGGCAGTGGAGGATGGCCCAAGTCTTTTGGCCCTGCATCCACGTGGGAGACCAGGAGGAAGCACCTGCTCCTGGCTTTGGATTGGCACAGCGCACTGGCCGTAGCAGCCATTTGGGGGGTGAACCAAAGGAAGGAAGACCTTTCTCTCTATGTCTCTCTCTGTCTCTCTCCCTTCACTGTCTAACTCTGTCTGTCAAAAAAAAAAAAAGATACAGACTGCCTGAATGGATTAAAAGACAAAACCCATTATTTGTTGCCTACAAGAAACACATCTCACCAACAAAGATACATGCAGACTGAAAGTAAAATGATGGAAAAAAATATCCCATGCAAACAGAAACCAAATAAGAGCTGGTGTAGCCATCCTAACTTCAGACAAAATAAACTTCAACACAAAAACTATTAAAAGGGACAAAGAAGGGTGCTATGTAATGATTAAAGGATCAATTCAAAAGGAGATGTGAGAATAATAAATGTATATACACATAATTACAGGGCACATGACTAGTTAAAAGAAATATTAATGCAGCCGGCGCCGTGGCTCAACAGGCTAATCCTCCGCCTTGCGGCGCCGGCACACCGGGTTCTAGTCCCGGTCGGGGCACCGGATTCTGTCCCGGTTGCCCCTCTTCCAGGCCAGCCCTCTGCTGTGGCCCAGGAGTGCAGTGGAGGATGGCCCAGGTGCTTGGGCCCTGCACCCCATGCGGAGACCAGGAAAAGCACCTGGCTCCTGGCTCCTGCCATCGGACGAGCGCGGTGCGCCGGCCGCAGCGCGCCGACCGCGGCGGCCATTGGAGGGTGAACCAACGGCAAAGGAAGACCTTTCTCTCTGTCTCTCTCTCTCACTGTCCACTCTGCCTGTAAAAAAAAAAAAAAAAAAAAAAAAGAAATATTAATGGATTTAAAGGGAGACATAGACTCCAATACAATAGTAATGGGGGCATTCAATACCCCACTTTCAGCTATGGACAGATTAACCAGATAGAAAATCAGCAAGGAAAAACCAGTTATTGGAGAGTATAGACCAAATGCACCTAACGATAGCAACAGAACTTTTCATTCTACAGATGCAGAATACACATTATTCTCACCAGTGCATGGAAATTTGTCTAGGATAGACCATGTGCTGGGCCATAAAGCTAGCCCCACCAAATTCAAGAAAATAAAATCATATCATGTATCTTCCCTGACCACAATAGAATGAAGTTGGAAATCAACAACTCAAGAACCCCTAAAACATATGCAGACACATGGAATCTGACTGAACAACATATTATTGATTGAACAGTGAGCTATTGAAGAAATAAAAATAAAAAGAGAGATAAAAAATTTCTGGAAATGAATGATGATGACAATACAACAATATCAAAACTTATATGATACAGAAAAAGTTAAGAGGAAAGCTTATAGCAATTGGTGCCTACATCAAGAAATTGGAAAAGCACCAAATAAATGAGCTATTAATGCATCTCAAAAACCTAGAAAAACAACAGCAAACCAAACCAAAACTAGTAAGAGAAAAGAAATAATTAAGATTGGAAAAGAAATAAACACAATTGAAACAAAAAAAATACAAAAAAGACAGTGAAATGAAAAGCTGATTTTTTGAAAAAATAAACAAAATTGACACACCATTGGCCCAACTAACCAAAAAAAAAGGAGAGAGATGATCCAAATCAATAAAAATAGAGATAAAAAAGGAAATGCAATAATAGACACCACAAAAATAAAAAGAATCATCAGAAATTACTACAAAGAGCTTTATGCCAAGAAATTACGAAACCTAGAAGAAATGTTTACATTCCTGGACACATACAACCTACCTAAATCGATCCATGAAGACACAGAAAACCTAAACAGATCAATAACTGAGACAGAAAGTGAATCAGTAATAAAGACACTCCTGGCAAAGAAAAGCCCACGACTGGATGGCTTCACTGATGAATTCTACCAGGCATTTAAGGAAGAACTAACTCCAAATTTAAAAAAAATTTATTTATTTATTTGAAATTCAGAGTTACACAGAGAGAGAAGAGGCAAAGAGAGAGAGAGAGAGAGATCTTCCATCTGATGGTTCACTCCCCAGATGGCCACATCTGCCAGAGTTGTGCTGATCCGAAGCCAGGAACCAGGAGCTTCCTCTGGGTCTCCCATGCAGGTGCAGAGGCATATATGACTTGGGTCATCTTCTATTGCTATCCCACACCATAGCAGAGAGCTGGATCGGAAGTGGAGCAGCCAGGCCTCAAACCGGCGCCCATATGGGATGCCAGCGCTTCAGGACAGGGCGTTAACCCACTACTCTACAGCACCAGCCCCTAACTTCAATTCTTCTCAAGCTATTACAAACAACTGAAAGGGAAGAAATCCTCCCAAACTCCTAATATGAAGCCCACATCACTCTAATTCCTAAACTTGAAAGACACAATAAAGAGAACTACAGACCAATTTCCCTGATAAATATAGACACAAAGAGTCTCAACAAAATACTAGCCATTTGAATCCAGAAACACATCAGAAAGATCATTCACCAGGACTGAGTAGGATTTACCTCTGTTATGCAGGGATGGTTCAACACTCACAAATCAATCTGATGTATCAAATTAACAAACTGAAGAACAAAAGTCACATAGTTATCTCAATAGATGCAGAGAAAGTATATGATAAAACATCCTTTCATAATGAAGACTTTAAGCAAATTGGGTATAGAAGGAGCACTCCTTAAAATGATCAAGGCAATTTATGACAAACCCACAGCCAGCTTCCTATTGAATAGGGAAAAGTTGGAAGCATTCCTGCTGAGATCCAGAACCAGACAGGGATGCCTCCACTCTTACCATTGCTATTCAATATAGTCCTGGAAGTCTTAGCCAGAGCCATTAAAGTAGAAAAAGAAATCAAAAGGATACAAATTGGGAAGGAAGAAGTCAAATATCCCTATTTGCAGATGACATGATTCAATATATAGGGGATCCAAAAGACTCCACCAAGAGACTATTGGAACTCATAAAAGAGTTTGGTAAAGTAGCAGGATATAAAATCAGTACACAAATATCAACAGCCTTTGGATACACAGACAATGCCATGGCTGAGAAAGAACTTCTAAGGTCAATCTCATTCACAATAGCTACAAAAAAATCAAATATCTTGGAATAAATTTAACTAAGGATGTCAAATATCTCTATGATGAGATTTACAAAACATTAAAGAAATAAATAGAAGAAAACACACAAAAAATGGAAAAGTCTTCCATGTTCATGGATTGGAAGAATCAATGTCCATACTATTAAAAGTCCATACTAATAAAACAACTTACATGAACACAATCCCAAAGAAAATACCAAGGACATTCTTCTCAGATATTAAAGGAAATGCTGAAATTCATATGGAAACACAGGAGACTGCAAATAGCTAAAGCAATCTTATACAACAAAAACAAAGCCAGAGGCATCACAATACCAGATTTCAAGACATACTAGAGGGCAATTATAGTCAAAACAGCATGGGGGCAGGTGTTGTGGCATAGTGAGTAAAGCTGCCACCTGCAGTGCTGGCATCCCATATGGGCACTAGTTTGAGTCCCAGCTGCTCTGCTTCCTATCTAGCTCTCTGCCATGGCCTGGAAAAGAAGTAAAAGATGATCCAACCCTTTGGTCCCCTGTACCCACGTGGGAGACCCAGAAGAAGTTCCTGGCTCCTGGATTTGGATCTGCACAGCTCTAGTCATTATAGCCTTCTGGGTGATGAACCAGTAGATAGAAGACTCTCTCTCTCTCTCTCTCTCTCTCTCTCTCTCTCTGCCTCTGCCTCTCTGTAACTCTGCCTTTCAAATAAATAAAATTTAAAAAAAAGTATGGTACCAGTACAAAAACAGATGGATTGACCAGTGGAACAGAATAGAAATATCAGAAATCAATCCATGCATCTATAACCAATTTATCTTTGACAACAAAGCTAAAATCAATCTGGATCTCCACATGAAGAAACATGAAGCAATCAGCATATGTGTTATCTGTACCCCAATGTTTATTGTGGCTCAATTCACAATAGCTAAGATATGTAATCAACCCAAATGCCTGTCAACTGAAGAATGGACAAAGAAAGTATGGGATATATACACTATGGAATACTACACAGTGATAAAAAAAAAAAAAGAAATCCTTTGCAACTGGAAAACATACTTATTGAAATAAGCCAGTCCCAAAAGGACAAATGTTATATATTCTCATGATCTGTGATAACTAATAGAGCTCCTAAAAGGTATTCTATAGGAGTGAAACTAACACTTCAAGATGCAATGACTGAACAGCCCTTGTCTTGACTATTGAGAACAGGCTTTTTTTTCATATAATTTGTTGAACTCTTTACTTGGTATAGAGTAAGTCTTATATGTATAAAGTTAATTGAAAATAGATATTAGTAAAAAATAAGAATGGAAATAGGAGAGAGAATAGGAAGGGGGTGGGAGTGTGGGTGAGATGATGGGTACAGTGGGAAGAATCACTATATTCTAAAGTTGTATTTATGAAAAGCATGAACTTTCTAGTCCTTAAATAAAAGGTTTCTGGGCCGGCGCCGTGGCTCAACAGGCTAATCCTCCACCTTGCGGCGCCGGCACACCGGGTTCTAGTCCCGGTCGGGGCGCCGGATTCTGTCCCGGTTGCCCCTCTTCCAGGCCAGCCCTCTGCTGTGGCCCGGGAGTGCAGTGGAGGATGGCCCAGGTGCTTGGGCCCTGCACCCCATGGGGAGACCAGGAAAAGCACCTGGCTCCTGGCTCCTGCCATCGGACAAGCGCGTCGGCCATTGGAGGGTGAACCAACGGCAAAAGGAAGACCTTTCTCTCTGTCTCTCTCTCTCACTGTCCACTCTGCCTGTCAAAAAACCAAAAAACAAAACAAAAAAAAAAAATAAAAGGTTTCTGGAAATAAGTAAATATCACTTGTTAGCTAAAGACACTCTTGAATGCCACCTCTGCAGTGAAGGCCTCTCTACTCCCTGCACATGTAAAACAATCTTTCCCTCAGCCTTATGGACAGAACCTTGGTCCCATTTGTTCATATTAGGAGCTCCAGGCTGTGGTGGGTACTCAAGAGTATGTATTAGATGAATGAAGTCCTTGATTATATCTCTATCACAGAAGAGATCACAGCATACATTCAATCATAGGCTTTTTTCCTACAAATAAGTATTAAGCTGTGATTTCCATGAAGGCATAGCTGAAAGTTTGTCCTAATTTTTTTCTTTCAGTTTTTACCATAATGATTGATGTCTACTAAGTATATGCTGAATAAAATAATTAAGAATGGTCCATTTGTCCAAGAAGCACTAAAAGGTACAAATCAATGTGCTATGATGGTGTGCTAGAATTGCTTGGAATTTTGGGGGGTTCTAGTCCCTGTTGGTCATAAATTCAGAAAAAGCATGGTCCAAAGGGATGTCAGTGCTAACTATGTTCCAAATAGGGGAGTTTAAGATCATTGATTTCAACTACATCCACCAGTGAAAAACACCAACATTAGAGAACTAAATGAGATGTTAATGGAGCGTCTGGCAGCATCAGGCAATCCAAACCCCTGCCTCCACATCCACACTAGGAATTCTTGTCCCCTACCCTCAGGGGACCATTTAACTGGAAATAATGTGGACTCACATAGATAGCAAGACTAACACTAAACAAAACTTTACCCAACTATTTCTTAATTTCACAATTTCCTCATTTGTCCAACTCATTGTGGTATTACACCACGGATAAATGTGCCAACTATTGTTTCTGCTGCCTCAAACCGTACTGCCTAATGCCACCAGATGACCTCCACATCCTATACTCTAAAAAGGCCATTGGAGGCAGCCAGTCCAGAAAAAGGAAGCAGGAAGCTTAGAGAAAGAGAAGAGGAACTCAAGACACTGGAGCTTAGAGAATGAAAAGTGGCAGACACTAGAGATACTAAGAGAAAATGGGAGACAAGCAAGCTCCAATATGATACAAATATCCAGAAATCAGGAGACTTATGGGAACCAACACAATGAACGAAACCAGGTAGATACAGGCAAAGGAAAGCAACAGAAGCCAAAAACAAACAAGCAAAACAAAACTTTAGCAGGGAAGAATACACAGCTCTTGACTAGATTCCTCATTAACTCAGGAGAGCATCTGGGTTTTTTTTTATCTTTTAAGATTTATGATTTATTTTATCTATTTGAAAGAGTTACAGAGAGGTAGAGAGAGAGAGAGAGTAGTCTTCCATCTGCTGGTTCACTCCCCAAATGGCCTCAACAGCTGGAGCTGAGCCAATCTGAAGCCAGGAGCTTCTTCCAGGTCTCCAACATGAATGCAGGGGCCCAAGCATTTGGGCCATCCCCTGCTTCTTTCCCAGGCACATTAGCAGGGAGCTGGCTTGGTTATGGAGCATCCAGGACTCAAACAGTTACCCATATAGGATGCTGGCACTACAGGCCAGGGCTTTAACCCACTGTGCCACAGCACCAGCCCTAGAAGAGCATCTGTTCTAATTTACACTGGTTACGTGGGCTGTGGTGCATCACAGACTGCTGGAGAGATGGATGAAAAGCAGCAGTCCCACACTCTGTCGGAGGAGATTCCTTTGATTCTTAACAAAGACCAGTTAGTGGCCACAGAAACAAAATAGACAAATAGCATGAACAGACTACACTGGCAAAAAAATGTGTAAGTGACCAACGAACATGAAAAAAGATTCAAGTTCACTATAAATCAAGTAAAAACACAAACACATTTGGGGGAGGGGGTGTTTAGCCTAGCAGTTAGAACACCTACATCCATATTGAAGTGCTTGGGTTTGATCCCTAGCTCCAGCTCTTTCCACTTCCCATCAATGCAGATGCTGGTGGCAGCAAGTGATGGCTCAAGCATTTGGGTCCCTACCACCTATATGGGAGACCCAGGTTGAGTTCCCAGCACCTTACTTCAACCTGCGCAGCTCCAGCTAATATAAGCATTTAGGAAGTGAACCAATTTTACAGTTGCTGGTGGAGGGGAGAGTTCTCTGCCAATGAGCCAACATGTTACAGCTGCTGGTTGAGGGGTTTTATTCCCCAGCCTCCCATTTGGCAGAATTCTATCACTCCAGCAAATGGGAGTGTGCTCTCTCTCCCTTTCTCTCTCTCTTTCCCTCTCTCCCTCTCCCTCTATGTGTGTTTGTATATGTCTATCTGCCTATGAATTAGAATAAATAACTTTTGAATAAACATATATTAATAAAAATAACTTTTTAGAAAGAAAGTAAATAAAACTTGCTAGTAACAATGAGTGTGGCATTTGAATCATGGCCCACTCTCAGCTCTACACTATGAAAACTCTACCCTGGGTGTTCTAGTGCAGGCAGTTGCAGCTAAGAAATCAGGGGCTCCCTCTCCTCCCAGCTCCCAGTCTAAGGCTCCAGTTTCTCCTACAAGGAGGAAGCTGCCCTCATTTTCCCCCTTTCCCCTCCCCATCTCCTGCTCTCAAAAAATTTATTCCAGGGCTTAGTATTTCAAGCCTAGCATTCTCCACACAGCCTTAACTCACAGGTGCAAACTCTACCTCAGGTGCAGCAAAGTGAGAATACTGGGGCTTGAAGGAGGCAGAAGAAATGTAATAAATGAGTAAAGATGCTCAGTCCAGTTGAACAAATAGGCTAAATATTTGAATAAAGACTTTACTTTTAAAAAGAAGCATATGGGACCAGTACAGTGGCACAGTGGGTTAAACCACTATCACCTGCACTGGCACTCCATATGGGAGTTGGTTTGAGTCCCAGCCACTCTGCTTCTGGTCCAGCTCCCTACTAATACACCTGGGTAAACAGTGGAAGATATCCCAAGTCTTTTGGCTCCTGCACCCTTGTAGGAGACCTGATGAAAGTCCCGGCTCCTGGCTTCAGCCTGGCCCAGCTCCAGTCATTGTGGCCATTTGGGAATGAACAAGCAGGTGGAAGACTCTCTCTATCTCTATCTCTCTCTCAACTATGCCTTTCAAATAAACAAAATAAAAATCTTTAAAAAATTAAAAAAAGGAAAATGGAGATCAGCATTGTGGTGCAGCCAGTTAAGCAGCTGCTTATAACACCAGCATCCCATATCAGAGTTCCTGCTCTAGTCCTGGCTACTCCATTTTTAATTCAGCTTCCTGCAAATGTACCTGGGAAATTAACAGATGTTGGCCCAAATATTTAGTCCTCTACAACTCACATGGGAGACTCTGATGAAGTTACTGACTCCTGGCTTCAGCCTAACACAGTCCTGGCTTTGTGGCCATCTGGGAAGAGAACCAGTGGATGGTTCTCTCTCTCTCTCTGTATATATATATATATATACATATATATATGTGTGTGTGTGTGTGTGTGTATTATATGTATATAATATGTATGTATATATGCATATAATATTATATGTATATTATATGTATAGAGATATCTATATAGAGAGAGATCTTTATATATATATATATATATATAGAGAGAGAGAGAGAGAGAGATCTTCCTGCCACTCTGTCTTTTGAATAAATAAAATAAGTGAATCTTTAAAATATATATATATGGATGACTCATTATCACATAAAAAGTGCTCAGCATCATTAGTCATCAAAGAAATGGCGTTCCCCATTGTTTGCAATATCCACAATATGGAAGCAACCTAAGGATCCATCAACAGAGGAAAGAATACTGTCCAGCCTTTATAAGGAAGGAAATCTTGTCATTTGTTACATGAATGAACATGAAGGACATTGTGTTATGTAAAATAATCCAGGTGCAGAAAAATAAAGACGTCATGCCACCATCAGTGGAATCTAGAGTTGAACTCATGGAAGTAGAGAGTAGAAGGGTGGTTTCAAGGGGCAAGAGGACTAGGGGGTTGGCAGAGGTTGATCAAAGGATGCAAAACTTCAGTCTGAAAGAGAGATTTATTCAAAAGATCTGTTATACAACATGGTGAGCATTATCACTAGTAATATGTTGTAATCTTTAGACTTGCAAAGACAGTAGATTTCTAGGTGTTCTCACCACATACATACACAAAGACAGTAAGTCCTTATGTTGAAATAATACATTGTTGGCCGGCGCCACGGCTCACTTGGCTAATCCTCTGCCTGCGGCGCCGGCACTCCGGGTTCTAGTCCCAGTTGGGGTGCCGGATTCTGTCCCGGTTGCTCCTCTTCCAGTCCAGCTCTCTGCTGTGGCCCGAGAGTGCAGTGGAGGATGGCCCAAGTGTTTGGGCCCTGCACCCGCATGGGAGACCAGGAGGAAGCACCTGGCTCCTGGCTTTGGATCGGCCCAGCATGCCAGCCGTAGCACGCCAGCCGTAGCGGCCACTTTGGGGTGAACCAATGGAAAGGGAAGACCTTTCTCTCTTTCTCTCTGTCTCTCTCTCTCATTGTCTAACTCTGCCTGTTTAAAAAAAAAAAGAAAGAGGCCGGCGCCGTGGCTCAACAGGCTAATCCTCCGCCTTGCGGCGCCGGCACACCGGGTTCTAGTCCCGGTCGGGGCACCGGATTCTGTCCCGGTTGCCCCTCTTCCAGTCCAGCCCTCTGCTGTGGCCCAGGAGTGCAGTGGAGGATGGCCCAGGTGCTTGGGCCCTGCACCCCATGGGGAGACCAGGAAAAGCACCTGGCTCCTGGCTCCTGCCATCGGACGAGCGCGGTGCGCCGGCCGCAGCGCGCCGTCCGCGGCGGCCATTGGAGGGTGAACCAACGGCAAAGGAAGACCTTTCTCTCTGTCTCTCTCTCTCACTGTCCACTCTGCCTGTCAAAAAAAAAAAAAAAAAAAGAAAGAAAGAAATAATACATTGTTAATTCACTTGATTTATCTACTTCACAATGCATACATATTTCAACATGTACAGGATAAATACATACTATTTTTATCAGTCAATTAAAATAAAGAAAAAAGACAAAAATAATGGGAAAAATGAGTCAGGCCTTAACTTGGGCAAAATCATATTCTAAGCTATATTGTGTGGCTGAGAGCCACTGGAGACAATTTAACAAACATGATGATGTATGCATAACCTTTTGAAAATTTAGAATGAAAATAACTGGAGGAATTGGCATCTAATCCTTGTGGGCGAGTGTAAATGTTAGTAGCACAATTGACAGGGGGCAGGAGTAAGGCAAGGTGTATACATTTGATGATAACTTTAACATGTCTAATGCATGAACCTTGGAAGCATCAATCCTTCTTCAAGGCATTTATCCTGTGCACAAGAGATTTTGTGGTAACATTGGAGTAGTGGAGAAATGGAACAACCCACACATCCCTTACTTGGAGACTGGCTAAATAATGAGAAGAAATGCATAAGACAAATGTGGTTACTGGTGGGTAATGCTATAATTTTAAGATAATTTTTATTTTTTATCATTTGATTTCTCAGAGCATGCCTTACATTTGTAATTTTAATAAATTCACATATTTTCTTTAAAAATGAGATACTTCTATACACCCATCACAATGGCTGAAATTAAATTTAGCCTCAGTTTTGGCTTAATGCAGAGCAACAGGATTCACATATATTTTGGTGGAGTATAAAATGTTACAATCCCTTTGGAAACTACTTTCTTATAAAATTCAGTATGCTTATAAATTTCTCTTATGATCCCGCCATCACTTCTAGGTAGTTATAAAAGAATTTGGTTTTATAAAGTTTGCATAAAATGTTTATAGCAGCATCACTCAAAGTATCCAAAATTGGTGGGAAAAATCCCAGAAGTCCATCCACAGAAGAATGAATAAACAAATTGCAGGATATTCATACAGTGAAATACTACTGTGAATATTTTTTGAAAACTAAGACAAGTAACTTTTAAAACAAGTTTTTTTTTAATCAGTAAGGACCTTCTTTATTTACTTCAATTCATACCATGTAGACAAATATACAGCAGATTCCTTCTGGGGGTTATTTGACAGTTGCTGAACTGGTTTTGGGGGCTCAATCAAAGTGAGACAACAGAAAAAGTTTCATCTCATCCTGTTACACAGTCAATATTGCCCATATTTTCAGACATTAATAAAAGCATATGATGTTTCTATTCTTTGTAAGTAGAATTATTTACCAATAAGTTCCAAATGGCTCTTGTTTCATAGACTAACTCTTCACTTCTCAATATTAAAACTTTTCATTTTTTTCTTCTAATTTTTATTCCTTTTTATTTTTAAGCAGCAAAATCTCATGATGAATTAAGCAATGCAAACTACGTTACAGACAAGAAATTTCTTCCACTCCTTCCAACCTGAAGCCATTCTGATCTCAGCAAAGATTGCTATGACAATGCAAGAAGGGTCAGTTCTGGTTTTTGGGTGCCAAAATAGGTTCTTGGATCCAGTTTCCTTTTGGCACTTTTATTGGCTACCTCCTCCGCATTTTTAGCTACTTTATTAAAGTATAATTGACATATACAATGCTATACATAATTAATATATGCAACTTGATGAGTTTTGAGATAAGCCTATACCTGTGAAATCATAAAGTTGACTCCATCAACCTGTTCCTCACCTCTAAAAGTTTTTTCTCCTTCTTTCCCTCATTCCCTTCCTTCTCCCACCCTTCCTTCATTTTTTCTATCTTTTCTTCCTTCCTTCTCTTCCTCCTTCCCTTCCTTCCTTCCTTTCTTTTTCCTTCCCTCCCTTGATCCCACCATGTCTGCCTGCCTCCTTTCTGTCCTTCCTATTATCTATTTGAGTACTACTCATCTTTTATTATTTTGCTCTGGTCTCATATAAGAAGGTTTTTAAAATAAGGGCTTTTTTTTGAATCTCAAAAATTTATGCTGAATGAAGAAGTCTTATGTAAGACCACATATTGTGTGATTCCATTTAGATGAAGTTCTGGTAAAGGCAGAATTACTCTGCAGGGGAAAAAACAGAAAAATTTTTGCCCCTTGAGAGAGAATGTGGTGATTAAGTTAGGAGGAAAATGAGGGAATTAAAAAATAATTTTCATTGAATTTCTCTGAAAGGCAGAGACAAAGACAAAGAGAGCTCTTGGCTTATGACCCAAATACCCACAACAGCAGATACTGGGTCAGGCCAAACCAGGAGCTGGAAACTCAGTCTGAGTCTCCCATGCAGGTAACAAGGACCGGAGTACTTGAGCCATCACTTGCTGCCTCCCAGGATGTGCAGTAACAGGAAAGCAGATCAGAAGTGGAGCAGGGGATGGAACCCAAGGGACACAGGCAACACAGATGGCCTTTCTGTTTTATTTTCAGTTTTTTTTCAAAAGCAGAGAGACAGAGATCTTCCTTTCATCTGTTGGTTCACTCCCCAAATGCCTGCAACAGCCAAGGATGCCACTGTGCCAGACACAGTGAAATGATGAGGTTTTCATGGTGATAGCATATTCTGCTTGTTCTTGGCAGTTTGGGTTTCACAGCTGTGAAAATTTGTAACTTAGAATTTTCATATTTCATTTATACATTTTACTTCAAAAAGTTATTTTAAAAAACCTATATATATATAGTGACCTGTAATTAATATTATGCAAGCTGAAGTATCTAGCAAGGAAGGTATTGGTGTTCCACATTTCTCATTGGCAGGAAAACAGCCAGATGTCATCCTCATTGTTGTATTGGAACTGGCTCATTCCGACTTGCAAAACTCAATTGTTAAATTCCCAAGAATTTCATGAGCCAGTTAATGTCACACTGGAACCTTGAATTGGCCACTGGGGGACTATCTACACAAGGGAAACTGTTAACTGCTACAAATCAGAGTTTTGTATTGATAGTTAGTTGTTAAATATTTACCAATACATCACTGCCCACATACAAAAAAAACCCTGGCAAGGAAAATGAAAAATAATAACATAAAGTAAGCAAAACATATGTGAGTTACAGGTTGGAATATAAACACCTGAGCCAAATCAGGCCTTTTGCAGCATGGATGGAAACCAAAATGACTAATAATAGTCAAGCAACATTGAACCATGCACGTTTTGAAAGCAAAGTATAGGCACCAATTAAGCCATTTTTTCTTTATAAACCAAATTTCTATGTCAGGTTTTCTGTGTACTATTAAATAGGTGTCATATAAACTTTGATAATTTATTTAAACATTTTATCTCACCTTTCCAATCAGCTTATGTTTGTTCAGACAAGAGTCAAGATAACCATTAACTTTTTCTAGTAAATTCATGATCTAATTTTTAATTTGTTTGTAAAATTAAATGATAATAAATTTTACACATGCCCAATTTACATTTTAATAAAATCAAATTCCCAGATTAAGCTAAAGGATACAAGTTATTTATTAACCTACAGACAATGATTAGTTAAGATAGTTTATACAGAAAAAAGGACCATCATCCTCTTTGTTAGCAAAAAATAATTTTTAATATAATAGAACTAAAGTCATTGACTCAGAGTCTTCCCATTTCTATTATCTGGATACTAAGAAATATAGAGCAGAAACATTCAGTTCTGTCTTTTGGAATAACTTAGAAAGCTTTATAAGAAAGAGGAAGCATTTTTTCTTTTCTTTTCTTTTTAAAGATGTTATTTATTTAGTTATTTGAGAGGTAGAGTTACAGAGAGAGGGAGAGACAGAGAGAAAGGTCTTCCATGTGCTGGTTCATTCCCAAAATGGCCACAATGGCTGGAGTTGAGCCAGCCTGGAACAAGGAGCCAGGAGCTTCTTCAGAGTTTCCCATCCATATGCAGGGACCCAAGCACTTGGGCCATCTTCTACTGCTTTCCCAGGCCATAGCAGAGAGCTGGATCAGAAGAAGAGCAGCCGGGACTTGAACTGGCACCCATAAGGGGTGCTGGTGCCACAGGTGGAGGCTTTACCCACTATACCACAGAGCTGGCCCCAAAACAATTTTTCTTCTATCAATTATGGACAAACTTGATCTAGACAAATTCTTCCACTAATGCAATTATGAAAAAAAAAATGGAGTAAAGTATGTTCTAAACCTGTTTGCATCAGAAAACCGAAGGACAGGATGTGAGAATCTGGAACTAAAATGGAGAAGAGAAGAGGAGGGGAGCTGAGGGGAGAGGAGGGAAACAGAGGAGAGGAAGGGGGAAGAAGAAAGGAGAAGGGAGGGGAGGGAATGAAAGAGAAGCCCAAAAATGTAATCCTAAAATGAGGCTCCACTCTTACATTGCCCCTGGCGCTACTTCTGTGATGGTCCTGCTACTTTTTGTCTTCTAAGCCATATATGACGTAATTGTGATAGAACCTTTCCTCTTTGAGAGAATATAACTTTTGTACTCAGCTTTTCCTGATGGAGGTTTGAGGATCCAAAAGCTATTTCCAGACCCATAGTAGTCTGATTTTTTTTGTGTTTGGGAGTTCATAGATTTTTTTTTTTTTTGCCATATAATTGTCTCAAACATTTAGCAGACTTTTGACCCATTTGCTTCCACATAATTCTTTGCACCTTAATCACAACCAAAGTTGTTTTTTAAAAACAGCTTTTACATTTTATTAAGCGATTTGCATCTTTGTTCCACTATGCCTCTCATCCTTGCTGCTCTTCGCTCCCATGCCTCTCTTTCAACTTGCTGCTTTCTCAACAAGCCCTTTTCCAACAACTTGGTTAGAAACAAAGAAGCCTCCAAAGCTGCTCTTTAGGGTTTAATTGTCTTGTCCACCCTGGTAATGACCCAAATTTGGGATTTCTGTATTTCTTTTATCCTGTTTATATTCCTCTATTTCTTCTAACACCTACTCAAAGCAGCTAGCAAAAACCAACACACACTGTCACTGTGTAGGCAAGTGATTCGCCTACCAATTTATTACAGTGATAGTTCTACCAAAAGTTTTGTCACTGCATAAAAATTATGTTTTCAATTCTATAGCCTATGATGTCTATTTTCTTGCCACACATCATGTAAACCAAAGGCATGGCTTTTGCAGTTTTGTCACAGCCATACCCAATTCTTGTGTTAGTTCCATTTTCTGTGTTAAAGCAGGTGAGTCTGAATTAATAAATATGACTTAAAAATCCACAGTAGCTCGACAGAGCCTTTGTTCATATATCAGTCTAAATAGGGTTTCTGATAGGTTAGTGGTTCACATCCACATGGTGATTCAGGGATCTATTCTCTTTTCATCTGAGGCTCTCATATCCCTATTATCATTTGCACCCTTGATTGATGACGATTAAAATTGTTGGCCAGAAATCTTCTAGACTCCTTCCATTGGCTGCCACTAAGTCACATAACCATATATAATTGGAAATAAAGCTGGTGATTTAAGTGTAGGTCTGTTCCTGTAAATAAAAGGAGAACATCACCCTATTCCAGCTACTTTAATCTTTGAACTATTTTATAACTAATTTGAAAAGCATTTTGTCAGGCCAAGAAATACATTGACTTGGTTCACAATTCATAAATGGTATCCAGTAAGTCTATACTCCCTTTCTACTTATGTCTGGTGTCTTTTATATAGTACACTGTTACACTACTTTCAAATTTTCTACTTTTGTAGCTTAAATTTGTAAATGTTGTCTTGGAGATAATTCCATCCATATTAATAAAGCACATTTCACATTTTTTTTGATTAGTTTTCCAGGTTATCAAATTTGTTGGCTTATAATTTGTTCTAATAATCACTAACAAACATTTGTAGTTCTTTTGGGTCAGTTATGTTTTCCTTTTCATCTCTATATTTATTTGAACCTTCTCTTTTTTGTTAGTCTAGGTAAGCTGTTGTCAATTTTGTTTATATTTTAAAATAATCAACTTTACCTTTGGCTGACCTTTGTATTTTTTTTATCTATTTTGCATGCATTTTTGCTCTTATTCATACCGTTTCATTCTTTCTACTAATTTTTGGTTTTGGTTGTTCTAGCTCCATGAGGGGCAAAAATAGTTCTTTCTTTGATATCTTTCTGCCCTTTTATAAAAAAATTATTTTTTCTATTTCAAAGAGTTACAGAGAGAGGTAGAGAGAGAGAGAGAGAGAGAGAGAGGTCTTCCATCACCTGGTTCACTCTCCAGATAGCCGCAATGGCTGGAGATAAGCTGATCTGAAGCCAGGAGCCAGGAGCTTCTTCTGGGTCTCCTACATGGGTGTAGGGGCCCAAGCACTTGGACCATCCTCTACTGCTTTCCCAGGCACATTAACAGGGAGCTGGATGGGAAGTGGAGCAGCTAGGACTCAAACTGAAGCCCAGATGGGATGCCAACACTGCAAGCCAGGGCTTTACCCCAATGAGTCACAGTGCCAGCCCCCGTTTCTTCCTTTCTGATGTAGGTATTGATTGCTACAAACTTGACTTTTAATACTGCTTTAACTGTATCCTTTAGGTTTGGTCATGTCTTTACATTTCCATTTATTTCAAAGAATTTTTAAAAATTTGTTTTTATTTTCTTTCTTGATCCATCGATGGGAGAGCTCATTCAAGTTCTGGCTCTTCTGCTTCTTATTGCAGCTTCCTGGAGGCAGCATAGGATGACCTATGTTCTTGGGTTTCTGCCACCCACTTGAGAGATCCAGATTGAGTTCTGGGCTCCTGGTTTCAGTTCTGCCCAGCCCTAGAAATTGTTGGCATTTGGGGAGTGAACTGGTAGATGGAAGATCTCTGTCTCTGTCTCTTCCTCTCTGTTGTTTTGACTTTCAAATAAATACATGCACTAGTAAATAAATGAACCTTAACAAAAAGCTCAACAATAAAGTTTTTTTTATTTGACAGATAGAGTTAGACAGTGAGGGAGAGAGACAGAGAGAAAGATCTTCCATTGGTTCACCCCCCAAATGGCCACTATGGGCGGAGCTAAGCCAATCCAAAGCCAGGAGCCAGGTGCTTCCTCCTGGTCTTCCATGTGGGTGCATGGCCCAAGAACTTAGGGCATCCTCCACTGCCTTCCCAGGTCATAGCAGAGAGCTGGACTGGAAGAGGAGCAACCCACATGGGAGGTGCCCACATGGGATGCCAGCACCACAGGCAGAGGATTAACCAAGTGAGCCACAGCGCCGGCCCCCAAAAAGCTCAACAATAATAAAACACAAACTATGCAGTAAACCCTGCTCTAGACATTGAGTATTAGTTAAAAATATAGACAGGGTTAAAAATTAAGAGTTAAATATCTCTTAAAAAATGAGATTAAGGGGTCAGCGCTGTGGCGTCTACCTACAGCAACAACATCCCACATAGGTGCCAGTTTGAGTCCTCATTGCTCTACTTCTTATCCAGCTCCCAGCGGATGTCCTGGGAAAGCAGTATAAGATGGCCCAACACCTTCATGGTAGACCCAGAAGAAGCTCCCAGCTCCTGGCTTTGGATCGGCCCAGCTTTGGGCATTGTGGACATTTGCAGAGTAAACCAGCAGGTGGAAGACCAACCTCTCTCTCTCTCTCTCCCTCTTTCTTTTACTCTGCCTTTTAAGTAAATAAATAACTTTTTAAAATGAGATTAAAACATACCCTGACTTGCTCCCCATGTAGGACCTCTGTCCTTAATGAGTTGTACTATGAGAATTAACAATGAAACTTGTCTTCAAACAGTACTTTATACTTTATGTGTCTGTGTGGGTGTAAACTGTTGCAATCTTTACTTAGTATAGAGTTGATCTTCTGTATATAAAGATAATTAAAAATGAATCTTGATGAAGAATGAGATGGGAGTGGGAGTAGGAAGTGGGATGGTTTTGGGGTGGGAGGGCAGGTATGAGGGGAAGAACTGCTATAATCCAAAAGTTGTACCTATGAAGTTTATCTTTATTAAATAAAAGCTTTCTATTAAAAAAAAAAGCAAATGGAGTTTACTTTTTGTACAGGTACATAGTTCATAACCACCCAGTTAAGTACCTTGTCACAGACCCTTTCTGAGGCAAATAATCCACATAGATTTTGCCACATACACTTTCCATGATTTTCACTAAGGACTCTAGAAGAAACTTCCCTGAACTTTCAGTTCCTACAAAAATGAAATAATGGGTATCAGAAATACTCGCCAACTATTAAAAAAAAATTGGCAAAGTATATAAAGTAATTAATTCAGGTTTTAAAAAAAATTCTTTCTGTATTTATTTAAAAGGAAAAGAGAGAAGAGTTTGTCCATACACTGCTTCATTCTCCAAATGCCTCTAATAGCCAGGAGTGGGCCAGCCAAATCTAGGAGCCCAGAATTGAACAGGTCAAATGAAGAGACCAAATGAACCCTGTCAGAGTCTGTCCCAAGAACTAGAACCTTGGGGTTTCTCAGTTTTGATACTATTTTCATCTTGAGTCAGCTGTTCTTTGTCATGAAGAACTGTCCTGAGCCTTTTAGGAATCTTTGGTCTCTATTCAGCAAATGCCATTTGCACCCTTTCCACAATATGAAAGACTGCAGGAAGTCTCCAGTCATCATTGCCAAATGTCCCTGGGGGAAAAAAATCATTCCCTCTAATTGAAAATTACCTGTCCAAGCCAATCAAGAGAAAATGGATCACTGCAGTTCAGATTCACCTGCTGATCCTCTCTTTATACGAACACAAAACAAATACCTTGTAATCACTGTTTGATTTCTGTTTTCCTTGCTAGAAGGTAAATTCCAAGACTATTAAAAACAACATTGGCCTTGTTCCCTATGTCACACCCAGCACCCAAACTGACATCTTTCCCTTGGAATCAGTGATTGAGTGACTGAATATTGAGCATTTGTTCTGGTTTTCTGGAAATCCACTGTGCATTCTAGTCTTGGGAGTCAGTGATGACACAATGGTAAGAGAGCTTCCCTTTACGTACAAGATAGTCTTTCAATAATCCACCATCTATGTACATTTCTTCATTGCAATCTGGAATGGCCTAACCAGGATAGAATTTCTTTGTCATTCGCCCTCAAGGTACTCTCCTTCTTAGGAGAGAGAGCCATTGATTCTCCTCCTTTATACAATTAACTGACAATTAGTAAAAAAAAATCCAAAAACGCGTCTTCTCCCTGTTTCAAATCCTTCTACATACCTTATTTTAAATTTTAGAAAGATTTAATTATTTTCTTATTTGAAAGACAAAGCAACAGAAAAAGATGCAGAGAGAGAGAGAGAGAGAGAGAGAGAGAAGCATCTTTCATCCACTGGAGCAGCTGGGACTTGAACTGGCGCCCATATGGGATGCTGGCACTGCAGGCAGTGGCTTTTTACCCAATTTTTATGCCACAGTGGCAGCCCTTGCTCCACTTCCAATCCAGCTCTCTGCTAAGGCCTGGGAAAGCAGTAGAAGATGGCTCAAGTCCTTGGGCCCCTGCACCCACGTGGGAGACCTGGAAGAAGCTCCAGGCTCCTGGCTTCTGATTGGTGCAACTCTGGCTGTTGTGGCCAATTGGGGAGTGAACCAGAAGATGGAAGAACGTGCTCTCTCTCTCTGCTTCTTCTCTCTCTGTAACTCTGGCTTTAAAATAAATAAATAAATCTTAAAGAAAGAAAGAAAGAAATTAGATGCTCATCTGCAAGCCAGAAAGAGAGCACTCATCACATGAAGACCATAACAGGACCCCGATCTGGGCCTTCAAGGACTCCAGGACTGTGAGAAAATAAATGTCAGCTGTTGAAGACACCCTACCAATGACAATTTGTTATGGCAACCAAGCTAAGAGACCTTCTGCAGACTTGGGTCACATTTAATTAATAAATTTAGTTTCTATGTGGGCTTTCAAGAGATAGCACATTATCTGTTAATGTGACTAGAACTTCCAGATTTCTCACACACAAAACATCTACACTATTCCTATCAGGAAGAAGAGTTACATCACTTTTGAGATCTGTTCTTCATTTTGTGATAGATTTCTTCCTTTCCCTATTCCCACACCTTTGTACCCATGAGCAACTTTTGTTTGCTTTGCAGCAAAAATATTAGCCTTGGAGACTTGTACTGGCAGATTTCTATTTCATCTTTACTTAGTAACTTAACCACCCTAAGACCAATAGCACCATGATTTCATTTACCACCAATCTCACCTAAGTCTTGAATGGAAAGTGTATGAGGTTATTTGTAGTACCTTTGTGACTATTCAGCTGCATGATGAATTTTGACTTCTCAAAACCATTATGGGCAACATGTCACAATACATTCAGAAAAATATAATAACAGGCACAGATTTTCCTATGAGGGCCATTTAAACACCAGTCTTTCTCTTCTCTATTGCATAGAGTGAGATAACCTCAGTTGGCTCACACTGACAATTGCTTTAATACTGAGAACACACAAATGATGTTGATTTGTACATCATTATTTGTTTTTAGGTTTCAATGGAGCAGGAACAGCCATATGCGTTAATTTCTAGAAGTAATGAAATTCATAACACAGCATCTTCTACTTATAAATACAGTTTATTTGCCAGTTCTTAATTAACCTAATGGAAACATGTAACTTCTTATGTGAGAGTAATCAGTAGTTTTAGCAAAAAAACATAGTAAAAAATGTATTCAAATTTACTTTATATCTCAATAACTAACAATTTCATGTTCTTATCCATTGAGATTTAGATTGGCTTC
Source organism: Sylvilagus floridanus (assembly GCA_949820135.1). NCBI lineage: Eukaryota > Metazoa > Chordata > Mammalia > Lagomorpha > Leporidae > Sylvilagus > Sylvilagus floridanus. Next base: position 25,264,093 of record OX463236.1, on the reverse strand, counting down.
ATTTTCATGATTTTAAAAATGCACTCCGGTAACAGAGTAAGTCATGAGCCCTAAAAATCATAAACTTCATGAATAACAAATATTTGCCCAATATAAAGGTCACTAAAATGACAAAATATATTTTTGTTCCTGCTCCAAATTTAAATTTGAAATTTCTATTTTATTATTGCATATTTTGAAATAAATATTTTGCAAAGTCAAAGCCTATCATTATAGTTACATATTAGTTATTTGAACTGTCCACTGTTCAAGCAAAATTGACCTCAGGCATTGATAACAGCCACTAATACAAGTATAAGAGAAAAATCTGTCAGGTCAGACTTACAGTGTTTGGGAATTATGAGTCCACTGTGGATTAATTCCTTCCCCACCTGGAAAAGAGCATAAGAAACTCACTAAGTTTCATACCCACCTCATTAACAAGTAATTGCTTTGATAAGACCTTATATAATGCTTTCATTTACTACCAAAAATTGATATTTTGATCCTAATTTTGCATAACAACTTGTTCTTAAATTAAGATTTTGGAAGTTAAATGAATTACTATCTTTTGGAAGAGATTATTGGGTTCTATGTTAAAATAGATAGGAATTAACCACTTCCGTCGTTAATTGTGTTGTATATTCTGATTTTCAAACTAAGCAAAAAAATGGACCCAATGGATATTTAACTTTCTAAAGTCAGCTCAGGGGATCATTTTCCTCTGCACTTAAAGTTAATTCAGAGTTGGAGAGAAACAATATCCTTCAGTAGGTAATTGGACAGTGCCCTCTCTTCCTCACCAAATGTGAGAGAATCTGCTGGCTGACATCTGGTTAAGACAAGATGGACTGGGACAAATCAAAAGTAGGTATTCATTTTAGGGCACCTGCTTCATGAAAAAGCCTAACAATCTCTCCAGGCACACACAGACATGCACACACAGAGGTTAGGTAGTTAATGGGGAAAAACATCACCTTCCAATATTTACTGAAGGAAGGAGAATTGCAAGGTGTTCCACTATTTGCTAAGCGTCCCACTTCATAAATTTCCCTTGGTAAACTTACACCCTAAGCTCCTACTGTCTTTAAGGAGATCCTCTTTGATGTTTCGTGAGCTCTAACAGCTTTGTCATCATCAAAGTTCATTGATAATTCGCCTCCTGACAAGTAGTTCTCTTGACTGCTTAGTTTTAGAGAATTTCCTTTTGGCCTCCTCTACTAAATCACCAGCACTTCAGGCGGCTCAATCCGGTGAGACAACACGTAGCCATCACTGGGACTGCTGTGTGGCCCCCAAATCAGACTTTATACATTTTATTACAAGAATAAACACTCTTTTTTTTTTTTTACTTCTGTTCTCCCACTCTTTCTTCTCTCCCATCGCCTTCCTCCTCTTTCTTTTTCTCTCCTTTCTCTGCTTTCTATGTCACCACAGACCAATTCTGTTTTCCTATGGAAAACTTTCTTGAATACGACAAACTGTTCTGACATCGTCAGGAGGTAGCCGCCACACACAATTACTCCCTAACTGAACGTACTTAGTGGCTCAGGAACTTTGCTCAACCACGTTCTTTTGTTTTGCACCAGCAGAATCGGATCACCTTGAAGGTCAGGAAGAATCTCATCTTGAGTCTTGAAAATAAGTTCCAGCAGCAAAGGCCATTTGCTGCCCTTGACCTTAGCCATATACATGGCAACTTACAACGGCCCCGGATCTCTGCTTACGCAAAGAAAACCAATGCTTTCAAGATCCGACCAGGGCACCTCAAAAAGGTGGTTGCCCCTAAACTCCAAGGCATTTCAGAGAGGAGGGAAGGTGGCCGGCGCCTGGCGCATGTCTGGCCATTCAGAGAGGAAAGGTGCTCCGGGGGCTGCGCGGGTTCAGAGTCCACCCAGGTGTGGCTTTCTCGAACCCTCCACCGCTTTCCGAAGTCAACTCTAACGTGAGGGTGCGAGGAAGTCAGGAGAAGATCTCCATTTGAAGATCACTGGCCTGATACTCGCCCCTGGGCTCGCAGGGCGTGCGCGCTGGGGCCAGCCCTGGGAAGCGCTGGGCCCGCGTCTGCGCGCGGAGTCCCGACTTCCCTGATTTCCGGACCTTGCCAGCCAATCTCGCCCCGGGCGACCTCTGTACCCGACCCGACGCGGGTGCAGGCGGGACTCATCGTGGGGGTTTCCGCGGGACTGCGTACCCACTCGCCTGCGATTCCGCCGCAGGGGCCTTTTGTTATCTCCTCGCCCCTGCAGGCCTTTGCGGAGCCCCTCAGGTCACCGCCTTCAACCCGTCCCCGCCTTGAAACGTGAGTCGGGAGCGCCCAGGACTTTGCCCCCGCGCCCCTGCTGCGCACCTTGCCCTTCTCCCTCCCAGGTCCGGCCGGCGCCGCAGGACGCACAAGTGTGAGGCTGGACTGCAGATGCAGACTTGTGCCCAGCGCCTCTGCCGCAGCTGTCGGGGAAGGTGAGGACGCGGAGCCGGCCAGGACGCCCTGCTCCAGGCGCGGGTAGGAAACACCTGGGCTCCCGGGAGCCTTAGCCTGTGCTGTGGATCCGCGGCGAGTTCTCGGCGGGCCGCTGCTGGAGCAGGGGCCGGCGGGCCGAGGGAGGGGCCCAGACACACGCGTGGCTCTGGCGGCGCGGAGCCCAGGCAGGAGGGGCTGCGGGGACGGCGGTGGAGAGGCAGGACCCCCGCGGCCCGGGCCCGCTCCCCGCTCCGCCCCAGCCTTACTGGAAGGCTGTGGCCCCGCGGCAGCAGGACGACTGTGCTGGGCTGTGAGTTTGTCTGGCAGCTTCTACTGAGCAGCTAATAGTATAACAACCCGGCTTTGATAAATCTGAACTAATTACCCCTCTTAATTAAAGTCTTTAGCGGTTGTTTCACTGTTTGGCAAGAAAACAGGAGAGACTTGCAGTTAGAAAACACCAGAGCGGAGCTCACAGCGAAGCTGCTGATTAACACTTGAAGCATTTCAAGGACCTGGCACCCGCCACAGTTTGGTTTTCGTCCATGTTTCCTCCTTGAATGGAAGCATATTCCTCTGTACACATATATACACGCACAAAAAACACCGAGGCTCCCTTTTGCCAGCTGTGTACAAGTCAGAATGCGATTTCGGGATGCAAACAATAGACACCTGTCCACACGGTGTTATGGAAGTGCATTTGTGGAGATGTGTATTACACACAGCCCCCAGATACAGTGTTCAAATCACACTCCGCACTACAAACATATCACAGGGACCAAGACGACGTCATGCTTCTGTTAACAAAACTCTACTTCATCTGTCTCTCAACTTGACCACGTTTCAAAACTACACCCAAACATTTGGGGAGACTATTTGCGCTTGATGAATTTTTCAGATCAAAGCATCAGACAGTACCAGTCCTGGGCTGAATTGATTAGAAAGGAGGACAAATGAAGGAGGTCAGAATCAGGGATCTTTAGTTGAATAATACAACAGAGCCCTAAAGTTTTCTGATTAAATAAGCATGTTCCAAGTATTTATTTTCAACAGTCAATGAATCAATTTTCACGTGCAAGAATCAAAACCGAAATTTAAATTCATCCATAAAGAACCTAATGTGTATGTGTGCATATATGTACGTGTGTGCTCACAAATGTGGAATGTGCCTTTACAGGTGCACATATCTCTGTGTGTGTGTGTGTGTGTGTGTGTATGTATAACATACACACTTTTTTAATTTCAGGGAGGGAGAAAATGATAATAAACAATCAACAGGCATCTTGAGACCTCATCAACACAATGGAAATATATACAATAATAAAATTAAAATGGTGCAGCATTCCCGGGTAGAATAATACAGTCCTCAATAAATACAGCAGAAATTTGTTTAAAACCAAAACAAACAGCATCTCTCCACCCGAGATGAAGTCTTCGAAATTAAAAAAAATAATAATAATAATAACAAAATCAGAAAGCAAACAGAACTCTCCAAGTTTCTCATAGTCGTTAGTGCCTATATAGGATATAATACACAAAACCATTTAGCAGGTGCATGCAAGAGGCAAAAAGGGCTGGGGGATGCAGAGGCTTCTGTTCAGCCCTAAAGTGTGGGGCCCAACATGCCCTGGGTTCTGCAGACAAGCACGGACCAGGAGGTCCAGCTCCAGTCTGCGGCTGCCTCAGCAGTGGGAGCCCCTTCGGGGGCGAGGAAGAACTTGAGCCTGGATCACTGGTGGCCCTGGTGGAGCCCGGGCTGCAGGGGCCCCGGGGGCGGCAGCGGCGGCTGCAGAGGCGGCAGCGTCGCGGGCGGCGGCTGCGGTAGCGGAGGCGGCGGGTCGGTGCCTGGCTCCCCAGCGGGCGTGCGGGGCAGCCCCAGGCTGCTGTCGTGCAGTTTGCGGACGTGCTTCTTGAGGTCAAAGTTCCTGCAGAAGCCCTTGCCGCACGTGGGGCAGGTGAAAGGCTTCTTGTCGTTGTGAGTGTGCATGTGGAAGGTGAGGTTGTAAACCTGGTGGAAAGCCTTGTTGCAGATATTGCACTTGAACTGTTTCTCCCCGCTGTGGGTCAACTTGTGGTTTTTGTAATTTCCTGAAACAGACAAATGACAGGGATGTTGTTCCGAAAGAACTCGAACAGGGAGGAGCCCACAAGGTAACAAGCCCAGCAGAGGAGCCGCTGCAGCTCTCGCCACCGGTGCGGGGGTGCTGTACGCGCCTGTAGCTTTCCCACCAGTTTTTAATCTAAACATCAACAGTGAGGCTGTTTCCTCAACATTTTAATACGCCTTCATTAATCCAACTATATAAAACAATAACCACCGGATAAAAAGAAATACCCATTTGATATACAAGCTATGCCTTTAACCCACACTCGTCAATCTTTCTGGCAGGGTAGTGTTAGAATGGCAACACAATCACCTTTATAGTTAGACACATTTTTTTAAAAGATCGCATTTAAAAAAATGTTTTCCAAAGATTAATTATGGTTTTAGGTTAAGATTACCATAAAGGGCAATATCTTCTGGGTTTGATACCTTTTTGATGAAATCCTTTGCCACAGAATTCACACACGAAAGGTTTGTAGCCTGCGTGTATTCGGGTATGCGTGTTTAACGTGGAACTTCTATTAAATGCTTTGCCACACTGGTTACATTTGTGAGGTTTTTCCTAAGCCGGGAAAGAGGAAAAGTAGAGAATTTAAAGCATTTTGTTAACACAAGGAGTCCTGCAAGCAAATACTAGTGATGTAATGTTTTTAAGCAGAACACGGACAAACAACACAAGCCACCGTGCCCCTGTCCAGCCACACATTTAAACAGACCCTGTGATAAAGAGGAAGACTTTTCCTGCCACTTTCCCGCACACAGGTGGGAAGTAACCCAGGTGGAATGGACACGAGCGAACACACCTGTGTGTGAATGATCTTGTGCCTGCACAGCGTGCTGGCTTGACGGAACCCCTTTCCACACACTTTGCAAACGAAGGGTCTGGCTCCCGTGTGCACCGGCATGTGACGGGTTAAGTTATAGTGCGCGTTAAAGACCTTAAATTAAACACACAGAGTTAGCCAAACAAGCACTTTGAAGTTAAATGGGGGTGGGGTGGGGGTTCTAACAATACAACAAAAGTGCATCAAAACCTCACCAAAATAATAAAATAAGGAAGGGAGGGAGGAAAAAATGAGGGAGAAGGGAAGAAGGAAGGGAGGAAAGAAAGAACGAACTCTGTTCTGCGTAGTACTTGCCTTTCCGCACACTTCACAAGTGAAAACTTTGGGCTTGGCAGTAGGAGAGCCCCGGCTGAAGTCCGAGGTTTTGAAACCGATTTTTTCCGACAGAAGCTGGGCGCTCTCTTTCATATAATGCTGCAGCTGAGCCTGAGACAGGTCTTTGAAAGCAACTCCGGAAGGGTATTTCTCCGCTGCGGGAACCACCAGTTTATTCCTTTCGGCTAAATACGTTTTGGGCTGCGGGTGCAAAGGGGAACTGAGAAAGTAGGAGGCCACCGGGTGGATGTTCACGCCGGCCGCCGGGTGGCACGGGCCGTCACCTCGGTTCAGGTAGCACAGGGCACCCATGGCGTGGAAGGAAGAGTGGTTGACCACACGTGGCCTCACCAGCTTATACTGCTGCAGCGGCAGCGCGTCGCGGGCCAGGTCGCCCTTGAGACTCAGCGCGCAGTTGAGCAGGTCGCTGCAGCTGAACGCGGGCGCCGCGGGCGCCACCGCGGGCGCAGCCGGGGCCTCCAGGCTCGCCTTCCGTGGCTCAGAGCCCGTCACCCCTGCCTTGGAGCCGGTGTCGTACGCCACGGGCACGAAGGGGATCATGCAGGGGATCGACGAGTTGAGATGCAGAGAGTGCTTGGGGTCCCCCTTGGGCACGGCTCCCTGCAGGAAATGAGGAACGGGCAGGGCCTTGGGCTCGGGGGTGCGCGCCATGATTCGTTCGATGGAGAAAGCCAAGGGTTTGGATGTGCTCATCATGTTGCCCCGGGCTGGAGCCGTCGCTAACATTTTGGTGGTCGCGTTGTGGCAGCTACTGTCCATGTCTGAGTCGCCAGCGTCGGTCCGCCGGAGCCGGGCTGCGCCGTCAGTTGCCTCGTCCCCTGCTTGTCACAGACCTGCGGAGAGGAGGACCGGCACCATCACCACCAGCAGCCTCCTCCTCCTCCTCCCCAGCATCACCAGCCGAACCTGCCTGCCCAGCCCAGTGGACTCCTGCCAGCCCATCGCAGAGTTCTTGGCGCACCAATGACTCGGGGACAATCACTACTTATTTCTATCAATAGAAAGTGTTGTGTCAATAACGCAGCCAAGATCTCGCCAATCGTTAACTTCCAAGAGGAGAAGGTAAACTAGATAATTGCTCAATTCGCTTCCAACAGTCAACAGGAAAACTTTTTTTTTTCTCCGCAGTCAGCGACTACTTTTCATTGGTGAGTGAGCGAGGTTCCCCCGCCCAGAGGAGGCGGGAGCGCAGTGCGCCGCGCGTCTCGCCCTCCCCTCGGCGCACCCTCTTGGGCTCACACTTCGCTCGCCTCCAAGCCCCCACCCCCACCCCACTTGCTTCCTCTGTCTTTTTAATTCTCAATCTGCTTAACCAGGCTTCAGAGGCCAAGCAGATCTGAGATCAATTTTCTCGTTTAGCTCTAAGTGACATCATCTAAAAATCATTGTGCAAGGGCTAAATAAGGAAACGGAGTCTAACTCAGGGGCAAGTGCTGGGCTATATTTATCAAACGCCGGGCTCTGGAAAGCCTTGGCCAGGGAGCCTCTGGCTGCGAAATTCCAGGTTTTCTTGCTTGGTTCCTCTGGGCCCGGCCCGGGGCCGTCGCCTCCGCAGCCCTCATCGTCCCTCCAGGGTCGGGGGTGGGTGGAGGGGTCAGCGCGCATTCTTATCTTCCTGGAATCTCCACGGGCCCGAACCGAGTAGGACCATTTGGAAGACGCCAGCAGGTAACTGGCCTCTCAATACGCCCCCCTGTGAATTAAAGGTCTTGGGAGGCTGGTTATGTGCGTGTGGTTTTGTAACGGCGACGCCCGCGGCGGCAGGCCCGAGAAAGACGCCCTCCATCCACCAAGTTGAGGAGTTGCTAGGAAAAAGCAGGCATCACGCCATTAGAAACCTTGACTCGGACGGGACCCCACCCCGGATACACACAAACGCACACTCGCGCGCGCTTCTCTGAGTTTCCATTGAGAGCTCGGAAAGAGCGTGTCTTTCTGAAGTACCTGCGCTCGGCTAGAGCTCTCCTGGCATTTTAAATACTGAACGTTGAGCGGAGAAGGGAGACAGAACTTAGCGATCCCCACCCGGGCTGCCTGCCTCCCGGAAGCCGCGCGGGCGGTAGTCAGAGTGTCTGAGCCTAGCCGAGCCACTAGCGAGTCGACCTGCAGGCGCTGGAGTCGTGGCCACAGCTACACTCGCGCCTCCCAAGCAGCGCGTGGAAACCACCACCCTCCAGCTTCCCCCGCCCCCGGCCCCGCACCCTCCGGGTATGACGCCTGGGTCCAAACTCCTGGGGCAGAGCAGTCCAGGGTCCCGGAAGACGACGGTGGCTGCGGGTTCTCATCGCTCAGGCCGGCGCGGCCCCGGGGCGCGCGGGGAGCAGCGGGCTGCAAACCTGCGATCCCGCGGAGCTAGGCGCGCGCGAGGGGGTGCAGGAGGCTGGAAGACGCTGCGAGTTCTGCACGCACGAGGCTGAGCGGCTGAGCGGCTGTCGGCTGCAGGCCAAGGTGAAATCTGCTTGGTGAGTTCTCCCCGAGTGGGTGACGGTGGAAAGGGTGCCAGCGGGTGCCCGATATTGAGCCAAGCGTGATGTGGCGTCCTTGGTCAAGAGCCTCAGAAAGGGCCAGCGGTGGGCTGGGCTGTAAATTCTGCCTTTGTTGAGCTTCTAAGACCCGAAGTTGGAACTCAAGGAGAGGAGAGGAAACTGACCTCAAAGTATTCCCTCCTCTCTACTCCATCCCTGGCTCAGGGCGGGCCAGGGAGCAAGCCCCCTCAGACCCACTCAGGCTTTCTGGGAGAGTCCTGCCCCTGCCCCAAGAGTCGAGAGGGGTGGAAAGAAAAGTCCGGGCCCGCGGCGGGGAACTGGCTTGCTAAAGAGAGGGCGGGAGGAGCAAGTCCTGCTGGAAGTCGGGGGCAGCCACAAGGCTAGAAGGGGGGGAGTTCTGGCTGGCTGAGAGTGACCTTAGCAGCTAGGCCCGCAGGGCCTCGTTTAGGGTCTCAGAGTGGGTTGGGGCTGGGAGAACTGACGGGCGGTGAAAGGGGGCTGGAGGGAGCGGAGCCTCCCCGGGTCGAGCTGCAGAAGAGGCGCCCACACCTCCCAGGCGGCGCTTCCAAGCAGTCCCTGGTCCGCGTGAGGCCACTCGAGGCTCGCCCACGCTGGAAAATGTGTTTCCTCTTGTTGAGACCTCCGAAATGCCTCTTCCTTTCCCCTGATCAGACAAAGGGGAACGAGCTTGGCCCCCACGACAGATGGGTCGCCGTTAAGACTTTAATTGCTGCCTTTTGGGGCGGATCAGGTTCCTTTTCCTACCTGCCGCTGCCCAACAGCGAAAAGTCTCCCGCCTGCTGCACTCTGCGGTCCCCGCGCCAGGTTTAAAGCAGCGAAGCACGGAAACGCCCCGCTCTAGAAGGCGTCGGAGCGCCCGTTGGACTGGCACTACTCACCGGCCTCCGAAGCGCTACCTGCCTTCTGGACGGAAGCCACCAGTTTGTTTTACTTCGTCGCGTGTCCCTCCCTCTCCCTCTCTCGCCCTCCCCCTCCCCTCTCCTTAACGGCAAAAAGAGCTTTTATTTGCCCTTGGTAAGGATCTCCTTCCGTGGACACTAAACCAAGAAGGGGAAATAGTGGCTAAGGCGTGTTCGTGTTTTGTATAGCTAGTATTTCAGCAGTTTGCTTGTCACGGACTTCTCGGAATTTGCCTTTTTGGCAAGAGTTTGAAAATGCCATTTGAGTAAGGCAAATATGGCAGCGCATTAATTATATGCCTTTCCTTGAAGATCGCTCTGAGCATGTTAGTCCTAAAGATTTGAAGAGGTGCTTTACAAGCCCAGGTCTTGGTGGTAACATTTGTTAATATTTCCCACTCAAAACCCATTCAAAAACACATCTTTAATAATATTTCTATTAAGTATTGTCTTAAAGCACACAGTTATTTAGAATGAGCTTCTATTGTTGACTCTATCTGGTACTTTTTTTCTAAATATATTTGAAGAAAAACAAAAGTGCAGTAAAGGCAGAAGATATTTGACAAATTTAGAAGTTTCTACAATGGTTCAATGCTCTAAAATTAATTTACTAAAAAGGAATGCCAAGGTCCCCTGTTTGTTTTATTAATAACAAAATGGAAACTCTTATAGGTCCTTCGGATTTTCTTGGGAGAATCCTTTAATCCCCTCCCCCTCTTTATTTTTGTTCAGAGCTGGTAATTAAGTGTTCCTCCCTTCCTAACCACAGAAAGGCAGTATTTGCCCTAAACTATCCACCTTAAATCCTGGTGGAAGGCAACTTTTTAAGTGCTTGGTTTATCCACATGAGATGGGGGGGTGGGTGTAGGGAGAACCAGAGGTGTAAAGAGGTCACAGAACAAACTTGGACCAATATCTTCTGAAAAGAAAGAAAAAAGTTCTACTCCTCTAATGTAATTTAAAACTGCCCCTTTTCATTTTTGATTTCAATGCTTCCTCAACTGTACTCTTGATAATACTGAAGAACTTGCAGGATTTTCAGATGCTATTTAAGTCCTCATCACAAGCAAATGAAGTTTCTGGTCAGGATTCCTTCAATCGGAAATTTTAAACGCTAATATAATGGAAACAGTAATAATCAAGAAACCCATAATCTTTCATTTCTTTTCCCCTAATAAGTCACTGTTGCATTTTTTAAACCATAAAAACATGGATTGGAAAATATATCCTGCATTCTGCCAAGAGTGCTGATTGAGCTCAGGTGAGGTTTTCAAGTTTTTAGTCCTGGCAGACATTCCTGAGCTCCACCTCCCCTCATCAAGAACAACAGTCTGCTTTCTCTGCTTTTTCTCAGCAGAAGGAGGGAGAGAAGTCACTGCTGCTGTGGAGGCAGCAGCTCCCCAAACATTCTGGTGCATCTACACTGTTTCCCGTTTTCTAACAACACCAAGGCTCCATACTATGCTTGAAGAAGGGGAAATACACGCCTCAGTTCCGCCACAGTTTCACTCATAGTTTTTATTTCTGGTCTCCTGTGGTTTTGCGAGGGCGAGTGATGGAGATAGGGTGCTGGAACAGGACACAGACAGGTCAGAGGGATTCAAGGAAAGTCTTTGCCAGGTCCTCAGAAGAGTTCAGGAACTAACTTTCCAGCGCGGTGACACGCACGTACAAGTTCAATTCTCAGGCTGCCACCGGGTGTGCTTTTGCTGAGGTGGTCACACAGGAAGAACTCTTGCTAATTTTGTATAGCTTGTTAAGGACGGTATCACAGGTCAGGAGACTGGGAAGGGCCAGCTAACTCAGCCCTGCTCTCTTCTGAGAGAGGAGAGGTGGGAGGGCTGTCCGTCTCTAGACTTTTCTATTAGGATTTCGTTTAAACCTACTGAAATTATTCGCCTCCAAGCAGTATTTGCATATTAAATCAGCCTATAAAAGAAAATGAGGAGCGCAGACAGGAGAGTGCTGAACGACGTGGCAGGCACCGCGAGGCGGCCGCTAGGGCTTGCCCAGCGCCTGCCTTTCCACTAACGCTAGCCTTTTTCTCACCCGTTCCCTTAGGTCGGTGGGGTATGAAACATATGCACCCCAGACTGCGAGGCCCTGCCTTGACAGAAAAAAAAAAAAAAAAGGAGTTTGCAAACAAGCAATGGTTTTCCAGCCTTTTCTTGGAGCTGCTTCCAAGTCAAGCAACAGAACCCAGCAAAATTGTGCTTGTCGTCTCCAAAGGTACCCTGGAAGTCGGGGAGGAGAGCCGCTGGCCGAGGCCGCCTCCGACAGGCCTTTTCGCTCCACACCGCTCTGCTTGCTTACAACCGTAGGAAGATCTGGTTAGTGCGATTGGCTGATGGGCATTTTGCTACGGTCCCCAGACAGTCCTTAAACGTCATTTTTGTGGTCAAAAATAAAAACCGAATTCAACTCGCGGCACGACTCTTTTCTTGATAACTACCCACGAGGTTCAAAGCACTTTTCATGTTCCTGCCAAACTTTCTTCCTTAAGGGATGGCGCGAAATAAAAGTCAATCGTAGACATTCAAACCACACCGCGTAAGGAACGAGCTTAGCGAGATGGAGAAGAACCGCAGGGGTAAAGCGAAGTGCTTGAATCAGAAATCTGCGAGAGCCGTTTATAAACTCGGTTACCTTCTGGACTCCAGCCGACAGCCGCACGCGGTGTGGAGCGGTGCGCGCCGACCCGCAGCCCTCGGCGGCTTCCGCCTCCATCCTCTCAGCGGCCACGGCGCCCCCGGCCCTGGATGCCCCCGGGAACTGCGGATTCGCTGCTGGCGTGGGAGCAGAGGCGCCTTGCTCCCACCCCCTCCCCATAGCAGAGCCATTTAACAGAAACTGGAAGGGCACCAGCAAAGCTCGGAAACTTTCCTCTGCCGGGCTCCCCAAACTCTGGGTTCTTGTTCCCGAATCCCAAACAATTAAAAAAAAAAAAAAAAAAAACGGGGGCAAGACTGACTGCGGGCTGCAGGAGGGGTAGGAGCGGGGGCGGCGGCTCAAAAGCCTGAGAGTGAGCCGGGGAGCTGGGGTGCAGCTCCAGAGACCGCCCATCCGAGGTGCGGTGCGCGTAAAGCGGGGCTCCTGCGCCTCCCCGGTGCGCAGCTCCGGCGCTCGCCCGGCTGGGCGCAGCGGCCGAAGAGGTCCCCGACACTTCCATTCCCGCTCAGTTGCGCTCCCCCTCCACCTCGCGGCGTCCCCAGCGGTCCTGAGGCGGCTCCATCTCTCCTCCAACCCCTAACCCTACCCCACCCCCTCCTGGCTGGTGGAAGGCAGAGGGGAGGCTCCAGAGAGTTTCGGGAGGGGGCGTGGGACCAAGGAACAGATGGCGGAGAGCTCTGGTTGGAAAAGTTTTTGAACAGAACTGTCGCTAATAGACTCGCTTGGACGGCTCAGAGTATCACTGAAGGGTCATTTAATGTAGATGTCAGGCGAAAGGAAACAGGCCTGGGGGTGTGGCACGCCCAGGGAAAGACTAGCGCCCCCACCCCTTTTTGGTTAGCTTTGTGGACCCTGTTCTTAAAGCAGTTTTAAAGTGGGTGGCGGCAGAATACGAGCAGCTCCTGCAAGGTGCCTTTTCGTCCGCTCTCCTTTCCCCCGCGAATCCTCCCTTCCAAACCCTCGGGTCCCGGCTGAGAAGTAGTCGGTGTCTCAGGGGCAGGACACACTTCCCTAACCAGATTCTCCAATTGAAGACCATTTCCTTCTACCACCATCTCTTGGCCCCGCCCTCCAATTTGTCCTATCTTTTTGCTGCTCGGGGGTCCTCCCGGCAGAGCTCCGCGAGGAGGGCGACGTCCCGCGGCTTGCTCTCCCGCTTGCGCGGCCGCAGGGCGCTGGCCGGGCCCCGGTCCTCGGTCCTCGGGGCGGACGGGCGCTCCCCCGCGACCCGCCTCCTGTCCCGGGGGCCTCTGACAGACCCAGCCCAGCTCTTGCTGTTCTGACAAGCACGCCGAGAAAATCTCTAGAAGGGGATTATGCGTCCTTAGGGAACCGTGCTGAGACTTACAGTGTAAAGTAAAATGATGGCCGCCTTAGCTGGAATTCATTTGGAAGTTATTATTTACTTTTTCTCTTCCTATCATCTCTAGGATCTCACTAACTGGGAGTCGGTCCTCACCGTCGGTCTGGGGCTGGAAACACCTCCAGGCACGAAGCACCCTGCGGGTCCACGTGGACACCGGCCCCGCTGGAGCATGGGCTGGCTGCCCGCGGAGGCGTCCCCGCCAGGGCCTCTCTCTGGGGCAGGTTCACGGGTCGAGGATGGGAAGGGAAGCTGGGTCTAGGTGAAAAAGCCAGAAGAAGAAAGAAACAAAGCTGTGCATCATTCTAAGATTGAAAGGGGTCGACGCCTGTTGCTTGCGGAGGCGGGCGGGGGTGGGGGGCGGAGGGACCCTCCTCTTCCTAACCCTGTGATTCACAGCTTCTCAGAAATTTACATAATACAAGGGCGTAGATGTAAACGTAAAGGACAAAAAATAATAATTCAACAGCACATATTCCATTTTCGCACCATGGGCCTGGATATGTTCCCAGTGTTGGCACATTAGCTGATTTCCAGAGCTTTTACACACGGCGAAGAGTATCTGAACTTTCACACCACTGCTGAAAGCAGAGGAACGGAGAAAAACTGGAGGGACGGGCGATCCAATTTAATGATATCGATTTAGATGTCTGAGTAACGGAAAAGCAGTTTAAAATTAAGAGTACGTGCTGTGTACAAAAGTTGGAGGTGTGGGTCTAAATGGTGTCCCCCTCTTTCCAGAGGTCTTTCTCCCCTGTATTTGACGGACCTCAACGTTGTGTTATAAGCAAAGTTACTACCTTTTTTACAATATGAATGGGAAATTCCAATATGCTATTTCCCTAAATTAATGAAGGCCTCAACATCTATGAAAGAGAGTAGCTTACTGTCAACCAGACTCCTACTTAACAGCAAACACAGGAGGAAAATGAAATGTGGCAACTACAAAATCCATGACACCGCTATCCATGCTTTTCCAGGAAGAGCTTTTCCCTTCTGTTTGAACTTAAAAATGTCAGCAGAAGCTTAAGTTTTGGAGCCCCACTTTTGGTATTCTCTTAAAGATTCCTTGTAGAATGTAGGGACAGGCAATGCTAGGGACGGGGACTGCGGGATCCTGGTACCCCCCTTATTTCAGCCCAGAGGGTTGTCTGGCACAGGTGCCCTTAAGCCTTGTGGCTTGCCTTGCCAAGTGTGACTGACTTGAAAAGTCCAAGGGCTCTGGGATGGGTGTGCACCTGAGCCCTACTCTCTTGTTATGCAGGTGTGGGCATGGTGGTCACTGGAAGCCTGAAACAGGAGCAGCTGTTCCTCTGCCTTCTGTGTTTTACTGTTATCCCAGCGGCTCCTTTCTCTGCCAAACGTGTGCAACAGTGGCCACGTTCCTTAATATTTAATCCATCAGGAGTTTGCAGTTCTTATTTTGAAGTCAGTTTCTGGAGGTTTTAATGAAAATCCATACAGGGGGACCTAAGACAAGAACATGCCCACTTTTTAAAAAGTAAACAATTAATTCTGCCCCTTCCTGATTCCCAGCTGCTGCCTGTTAAGGGGAAAATACTTTACAATTCCTCTTTCTGTTCCCTGCCCCTCACTCTCTTTGAATGCTAGATTCTCCAACTGGTCGTTTAAATTAAGAACCACTTTTCTTCCTTTCTAGGCAGGTTCTTCATATGTTCTCATGTGTGTCCTGGACCTCCTGAGAAATAGAATACATTGTGATAGTTGCCTGCTCTGCTTTGGCCTCCTAGCCCAGGCTCCCCAGTTGAGAGAAGGCCACACACAGCTAACAGATTCCTTGTTCAGAAATGGGTTTGGGCAGTGCCCCCTTTATTTTGAATCCTTTTTTTCTGTCTAGTAAGACTAGATAAAGCCCCCTTCATTCCTGGAAGATGTGGAGGTTGAAAAGAGATTTCAAAATAAAATGACTTTATGTATAAAAGCTACCACCTTGTTAAACAAACAAACAAAAAGCTAACTATGAGCTTTTCCAAAATCTTTTTCAGGCAACTGGTTTGAAACAGCCACTCTGCTTCATGACAGATCTTAGGTTAAATACATGGAAATAGGAATTACATTTGGTAAATTATTTTTCACAACCTCAAGGACTTTCCTTGTCCTTGGGGTCCTGCTCTCTGACACTCAGTCCTTATTTCCCAAGGGGGCACTTTCTTCTGTAAATTCAGGAGTTAACCTTCACAACAGCTTTAAAAAAAAAAAAAATCCCGTTTGTTGGAAGCCGATTTCATGTCTTAAGCATTTACTCCTATATAAAATTAAGCACTTTCCAAAGACTTATCTGATGGAGTGGAAGGACACATCTGGCAATCCCTACTGAAACAAAACTGTAGAATCTGAGTGAATGACAATGAATGAGCTTTTTCACTACAGCAACGTTATGCTTTAAAAACTTTATTTCAGGCCATCCAGCAGGGAGGCCCTAACAAAAGCCCTGTCCTCCCCACAGTCAGCTGGCTCACCTGGCCTTCCCCACATCCCGTTCTTGCTTTCTGAGAGCGTCCTGTTGGGTTCTGACCTTTCCCTAGGTGACCCCTCTTTAATGAAACTTTGCTTCCTACCAGAATCTCCTTCCAAAGTTACAATTAGTTTTGCTTCCTTGGCATTCAAGGAAATGCCCTAGAGAATAAACTTCAGTATTTAATCAAGGTTTCTTTCCTCCAGTCACAGACAAAAGAGATACTTTTGGTTACTTGCAGGGCTAAGGTGGGGGGAGGTGGTGCTAAAAGGCAAATGAGGGCTGGTTTAAAGCAGAACAGAAAATAATTTGACTTGGTATTTTCAGTTTCTGCGCAGGGACCTATTGATGTCAGCCACGTGTAGGGGGGGGGGGGGCTCCAGGAACAAACCTAGACCAGGGCTGCAGCAACAGTAACTTCTGTGTCTGGTCGTTCTTGAAATCAACTAACTCTTCTCATGGCCTCCGAATTGAGAGTCACCGACCTGGGGCGACAACGTGGGTGCAGACTGGGGAGAAGTCTGAGTATGTTTATTTGTTGATTTTTCTCCCTCCCGTCGCCCAGAAATATAACCGCCCTCACGGCAAAGTTGGAAAGGATCGTGCTTTAAACCGTTCTAGTACTGAATCCTCAGTCTTGAGACACGGAAGATGCGTGCCAGTCGCTTATAAAGACGGATGGGGGAAACATCCCTCAGGCTAAAAACGGCGCTCCAGTTCTAGCCAAGCCGGGAACGGTTTCTGCTTCTGTCGGGTGTTCAGTTTCTACTTCTCCAAGGCCATCGCGTGCAGGTCCCCGGCTCCGCCAGGGTGCAAGACTCCTGCGCCACGAACTGGCCAGGTTGTGGCTCCCGGGGCGCGCCCTCCACCCCGCGCTTGACCTCTGTGATGCTGAAGTTTTCCAGGCAGTCTGAAAGTTGTGCCTGCTCGGCTACGCGGACCAGGCTTGGTGCTGGCTCTTTATTTAAAAAAAAAAAAAAAATCTTTTTTTTCTTTTTTTTTTGCCTTGCCTGGGGCCACCCCGGGGCGCATACAGGGGACCACGCCTTCTCTGCCTTTCTTTCTTCTTTCTGCTTCTCATTTTGCAAATGCGGTATAGTGCTGCTGCCCGTTCTGGGACGCAGGGTGCTGTTTCAGGGCCCTTATAGCCTTGGACAATGTTAGTGGACACCATTTTGCCCCCTGAAAGTCCCTGGAGCTCAACTCACTGGCCACCGGAGGCCTGAGATCTCTGGCTTGTGATCTGGCCCCTCCAGGCTCACGCCTGTCTTCAGAGTTCCTGACCAACCTCTCCCGGCCACTAGGGCTCAACAACCTTTCTCCAGCCGCCTCCCTTCCCAACCACAGCTCTAGGGGCTGCAGTGCACAATGCCGGCCTCTTGTTGACCTCAGTGGGCTTGGCCCTCCCCGGCTCCTCCTCTTCTCCCACCAGGCTGGCCTTCTATATAGCCTGGGAACCGGTTCACGGACGCACCAGGCGCTGGGCTGCAGACTCGCAGAGCTGAGTCGGATCCAACAGGAATGTGCTAACGCCAGGGCGACTGGCCGGTGAGAGCCTCCTGGCAGAGGCCGACCTCTTAGGACTTCTGTTGCATCCCTCCCTACGTTAAAAATTGTGAATACCCGCTAAAACTGGTCACATGTCTCTAATCCTTACAACCGCCTCTCTTATTAAGCTTCCATTTACAGAGAGCCTCAGTAACTTATCCAAGGCCACAGAGCTCGGACCCGGGGAAGCAAGGCCAGACTTTTTCCGACCCCCAGTCGCGGCGCTTTGCAGTTGCTCAAGTTGCTGTCAGGTGCACCCATTTCTGGACCGGTCTTTAAATCAAGGGGTCGTCTTCATTTGTGAGCAGATGGGATTCCTCTCTTGATGTGCAAACACACGCTTCAGCGCCTACTTCTTGACAATAATCACATATTGCACATTATACAGTGTGCGAAGTTCACTGAGTCTGGTCACTTCTGGAACCTGGGCTCAGAGTTAGCACCAAGCCTGTACCAGACTCTGCTCCCTTCCCTACCTTAGCGTCACAGAGGAGGGCAGCCAGGGACATCCCTGCATCGTGTCTGCAGCTGGGGTAGGGGCGGCCCAGGGAAAGCCTCGCCCAGAGCTCTCTGAGGGGTCGTCTCCTCCACCGCACCCCGGCTCCCCGGGCTGCGCGCTTCTTAGGCGCGGCGGCTCCTGGTCTTTCTTCGCCACAGCCCAATAGCCCTGGCCCATCCGCAGCGAAGGACTGGGTTCTGGAAGCAGGACTTGAAGGGAAAAGGAGGTGCATTTGGCCTTCTCGTGTCTTCACGGGCTGGAAGGTGGGGACTCAGGGCTCACAGGATGAGCAGTGTGCCCCTCGAACGTCCACGCAACAGGCGTCCACATTCCGCACACAGAGAAGGTGGGACGGCACCCCGGGAACGCTCTGCTGCAGGCGTGGTGGCAACCCTGGCGCGCCGAGGCCCCGCTGCCAGCGGCCCGAGAACCTCCTTCCGAAACATCCGATCTATCAGCACCCTTTAGGGCCCAGGACTGGGAAATTTCCAGGTCACTTTGGGGGGGGGGGGAAATAAAGACGATCGCGCGGTCGCTGTAATCTCCCCCATTGGGGTCCTTCCAACAAGCTCCTGGCGGCGGAGCTCTGAAGACAGGGGCCGCGAGCCTCCGGCGCACTCGGCAGCCTGCGGTCCCCAGGTAACAGCGGCTAGCGGGTG
This sequence comes from Sylvilagus floridanus, assembly GCA_949820135.1. Taxonomy (NCBI): domain Eukaryota; kingdom Metazoa; phylum Chordata; class Mammalia; order Lagomorpha; family Leporidae; genus Sylvilagus; species Sylvilagus floridanus. Next base: position 25,245,747 of record OX463236.1, on the reverse strand, counting down.
TCGTGGCGCTCTCCCTGCTGAGCTACCCCTGTCCTTCTCGGAGCCTGCGGGACCCTCGCCGCGGGTCGCTGATGACGAAGGGCGGGGAGGGGAGCGGCGCCAAGCACTGCGGCGCGGTGACCTGGGGTGGGGGGTTGGGGGGCCCGGTGGGAGCCTCCAGAGCGTTTACTGCAAAGTAGCCCAGGAGTCCTTCTCCTGAGCGAGGGATTAGGAGTAAAGATGGAAAGGAATTCAAGTGGAAAAATACGTGAATATAAGAACGACCCGCAGTTGGAGCTCAAAGCCTTACATGATGCGTCCTGTGGCTTTTTCCCTTTCTGGAAAAAGGCGTTATTATTACTTTTTCTCTCCAACAAGAGTTTGGGGAAACTTTCCTCCTAGGTGTTACTTAACGAACCCATTCCCATGGGACATTAGATAACATTTTTTTTTCCTCCTCCAGCACTCTGCAAACAGTCCAAGGAATGCTTTTGCCCTTTCCAAAAAAAAAAAAAAAAAAGTTTAAGAAGGGAGAGCCATTTCTTTAAAGTTAAATGATTTTCACTTCAAAATTTCTGCAAGATTTGTTAGATTTTAAACTAAATTTTTAAGGTACTGTTCATAAAATAGCACCACATACAACTTGGCTTCCTTTAACAGATGCTTGGGCGTTCATCCCAACAGTGACACACACCAGTGAAGAACTGTTGTCATTTTAGAGTAGTTTGCAGTTAGCGTAAGAGACTATCTGGGCAAAAACCCAGAAGCCACTCTTCACTCTTCAGAATTCTACATCTTCATATACCTTTCTGTGGCTCGAAGATGAGAACATGTTGGAAGTCCTCCCCACAACAGGAACAGGTCTGCCACCTGTGTTTCACTGCAGCCACCCTTGTAGAGGGAGTTTGATAATCGTTTTGGGTGTAGAAAGGAAGGAACAGAGAACATCAAGATCTGGAGAGAAGCTCCAATGCACTGACCCACAAAGGGGGAAAAGGTGGCCTGGGCTGGGCTGCAGCAACACCCTCCTGGCTCCCAATGCTCTCCTCCCCTAAATGCTTTTCCCTTTTATTCTGAATTCTAACAGCTACACATTGCTCCAGTTTTTTTTTTTTTTTTAAGGCAGAGTTCTTGTAGATTTAGGAGAGGTTATCAGTTATTCACATGTTGGAACATAATGGATCAAATATGCTGAGATAACTGTATCAAGGAAATGGACACTTGATTTCAATGAAATGAGTGGGTAATTTCCAAGAAGGGAGACATTTGAGCTGGGGAGCAGCCAGCTTGGGGAGGTCCCACAGAGGGATTTAGGAAAGCACAACTGGGCAGCTGAGGGTTTGAAGAACAGGGTTTTGGAAATGAGGATGCCTTTCAGAAATCCTGCATTGGTTGAGTTAACTTCTAAGCTGGAAAAGGGGAAGAAACCACCTCCTTCCTCTTTTATCTGTGTGATCTGACCCCTAGGACCCAGAAGTTGAGCCCAAACAATACTACAACTGTTGATTTGACGAACTTTTGTGGGCTACTTCTGGTACCTAGTCATCACTGAAAATAATCATGGGAGAGTGAATTTGGAGGTCCAAGTCGTTTCACATCTGAAGTTTTAGGACATAAGATTCATAAACTCATGGATAACTCCACTTATTTTGAATTAACTGACTTGATTTTAAGAAATTATGTGTGAATGAGTGCAGTAGCACAATTTGATAGTCTATTTCAGGGAACACTACAAAAATAAAAATTCAGGCCGGCGCCGTGGCTCAACAGGCTAATCCTCCGCCTTGCGGCGCCGGCACACCGGGTTCTAGTCCCGGTTGGGGCACCGGATTCTGTCCCGGTTGCCCCTCTTCCAGGCCAGCCCTCTGCTGTGGCCCAGGAGTGCAGTGGAGGATGGCCCAGGTGCTTGGGCCCTGCACCCCATGGGGAGACCAGGAAAAGCACCTGGCTCCTGGCTCCTGCCATCGGACGAGCGCGGTGCGCCGGCCGCAGCGCGCTGTCAGCGGCGGCCATTGGAGGGTGAACCAACGGCAAAGGAAGACCTTTCTCTCTGTCTCTCTCTCTCACTGTCCACTCTGCCTGTCCCAAAAAAAAAAAAAAAGAAAAAAAAAAAAAAAAAAAAGAAAAAAGAAAAGAAAAAAAATAAAAATTCAGAGAGAAATTACAAAGAATACTATCACCTTTCAAAATCCTAGCAAGAATATAATTTGAGGAAATTACTGCTAGTCAATTTCTTGTTACTATTACTAGCTAGCACTAAATACCACTGATTATTAGATAACATTAATTAGTAACATTAATAGTACATAATATCTGAGTATCTAGTCAACATTTCCTTTGCTATGGAACTATGTTGGCACAGTAATTCTTTTAATAAATGTGTCTGCCTACTAGGTACAAACTACAATGTTAATATATTTTACTCATTTGAAAACAAAGTGTAACAAAACAGATTTTAAGAAGAAACAAAAACGCAGAGCCAGATGGTTGGGATGTTTGAAATACAGCAAACATCTTTTACTGCATTTAACCTATACAAGTCTAATAAATACAGAAGTTGTTATGACCAAATGTATTTTTATTGCCTGCAAGCTGTTATACTTAGAAGTAGGAGAATACAGTATGTTCATGGAAGCACATCTGATGTTCACAATAGAACAAAGACACAAGCCCATTGGATAGCCTACTCTATATTTGGGTTTGGCAGTCCTTTCAGTGCAGGGATATACCTGCAGACCAATTCAGAGTACTAAGAACCAAGGTTAAAGATTTTATACACATCACAACAATGGCAAATTAACCACAAAACAAACCTTGCACATAAATGATAAACCGGAGGATAAACACCATTTTAACAAAGGTATGGTGGAGTTGGCACAGTGATCAGAAGTGTCTTCTCACAATTTTGTATATTGAGAAATACATATCTCACAGGGCATTACTTTGATGTGTGTACAGAAAAAAAAAAAAAGGTCAAATCTGCTGGAAAAAAAAAAGTCATGTTCCAATCAGAACCAAAGCTCATTTTCGGCTAAGCTACACAAGAGATGATTTTAAAACAAGACAACAAACTTGGTATTTTACCTTTAACTACTTCCAGGCTTACTTTTGAAAAAAAAAAAAAAACTAGCATTTTTATTTGGTTAAGACACTAAGTGTAATTACAGGGACAAGGTACAAAAAGAAAAAAAAAGCCGAGATCCTCCTTTCTGCTCCAGAACTCTGTGTTACTGGCCTTCTTCTTCGTCACTGTCTTTCATCGTAATGCCCTGAAGCCCGCCTCCTTCAGACACCGAGGCAGTGGCTTCCTCCACTGTTAAGCGTCTGTGCAGAGTATCATATGTCTTGCTGTTCAGGGTTCCTTCCAGCACTCCCTGCAGTCGGAAGTCCCTGTAGGTTTTCTGTAGGAAGAAGACAGAATCTGCTTAGATAACTTAGATATGTAGGGATGTGTGTGTGTGTAACTAAATATACTCAGTTGGCATTTCAAAAATGATCATGGTCAATTTTAAAAATCATCATGGTCAGATTATGGCTGCTATGTCAATCTTCCTGTTGGTGTCTTTTTCTTGTTCTTTTTATTTCTTCTTCTTCTTCTTTTTTTTAAGATTTAGTTATTTATTTGAAAGGTAGAGTGACTGGTGGGGTTGGGGGCAAAGAGTGCCAGAGATCTCACATCCATTGGCTCTTTCCCTAAACTGGCACAACAGCCAGATCTGGCAGGCCAAAGCCAGAATCCAGGAACCCCAAGCTGGTCTCCTACGTGAATGGCAAGGGGCCCAAGTACTTAAGCCATCCTTTGCTGCCTTCACAGGCACATTAGCAGGAACCTGGATTGGAAGCAGAGCAGCCAGGACTCAAACTGGTGTTTTGATATGAGATACCAGCATCACAGGTGGGCAGCTTAACACACTGTGCCTCAATGCCACCAGCTCCTTGCTGGTGTATTTCTAGGGAGAAAATGGAATGAGAGCCTTTGGATAATGCTACTCAAATCACAGAGATTAAAATGTGACTATTAGATGACAAACTAGTCCCTCTGCCAAACTGCAACTGCACTAAAGTTCACTATTTGAATAACCTGTAACATTGATAAAATGATATGTACTTAACATTGATAAAATGATATGTACTTATATACATTTTTAATATGAAGGAATTTTTAGTTTTTCAATTGAACAGACTTTAACATTGAAAATTGCACTTCATTTTATAAAATGCATTAATTTGGGGGATCAGGTTTCTGGAGGCAGAAGACTTATCTTGTTATCAGTTAAAGAAGTTTACATCTTATTCATTTATAAATCATAAAATGTACACATTTGTGTACATTAAAAATCAATGAATTTCACCCTTTATTTTTGAAATTCTTTTAGAATGGGAAGTGCTGAGGTGGTGCTGTGTGAAGTAGGTTAAGCGTCTGCCTTTGGTGCTGGCATCCCACATGGGTACTGGTTTGTATCCTGGCTGCTCCACTTCTGATCCAGCTCCCTGCTGATTGCCTGGGAAAGCAGTAGAAGATGGCCCAAGTGCTTGGACCGCTGAGAAAAAGGTCTTCCATCTGTTGGTTCACTGCCTAGATGGTTCCAACGGCGAGAGCTGGACTGATCTGAAGCCAGGAGCTTTTTCTGGGTCAGGGCATGCACCCACTGTTTCTTCTAAATGACTGTTGGTGGCTAATTTTGTTGTTGTTGTTGTTTTGGTCATGGTTGTTTGTCAAATAAGGAGGAATTTTTACTTCATAGTCTAACATCTAACTGTAACAGCTGGAAATCAACAGTAAGAGATGCATGATTTCATAGAACATAGAAGTGTTCATAATACTTGTGTCATAACATTTAGAAATCACCATAACAGTCAGATATTTGAACTGAAGATATTTATTCACATGAGCTAGAAGTCAATCTTAATCCCCTCGACATACACACCTGGCCTTTTGGAAGAGCAGAGGCATTACAAGGTAGTGGGACCATTGGGATTTTCACATTTTATCTTCCTCTCTTTTCCCACCTGACTTAGGCTCTACGACATCATTCCAAGCTTCAAGAATGCTATGTGAGGGCATTCATCATGGATTAAGGAATAAAGCTGCCACATGCAGTACTGGCATCCCATATTGGCACTCCACTTCTGATCCAGATCCTGCTTTGGCCTGGGAAAAGATGGCCCAAGTCCTTGGAACCCTGCACTCATGTGGGAGACCCAGAAGAAGCTTCTGGCTCCTGGCTTTGGATCAGCTGAGCTCTGGCCATTGCGGCCATTTGGGGAGTGAACCAGCAGATGGAAGACCTCTCTCTCTGTCTCTCTGCCTCTGCCTCTCTGAAACTCTGCCTTTCAAATAAATAAATAAATCTTAAAAAATAAGAATGCTATATCAATAGAAAGGATGACAAGTGAATGACATTTTTAGTTGAATAACTGCTTCATATAAATAAACTCATATTAGGAAAGTCCACCATATATCAAAACACAAAAAGCTGAACTTTGAGGAATGACGTGTACTATCTGAATGCAGTGTCTCAATAGCTAGTACAATTTACATTCAGGCAGTATTTTTTCCTTAAATGATTAAACCTCCTTTCCCTGAAATTTTGATAGTTTATCTTAGGACACATACAATCCATTATCCTCATGCTCTTCGTGTATGCTTAATAAGCTTATTATTATAAAGTCATAAGCTTCATTTAAGTCCTAAGTTACTGGGAGTGAGGTGAGGTTCTCTTAAACCAATACTTACAAAAATTTACAGCCAGACTGGTGAATCAACTCTGGAAGGTAAATTTTGTCTGGATAATCTGGTAACTTACACGCATGGTATTGTTACCATAGAGATTTGTGTTCCAGCCTTTAACTGTCTTGCAGTTAAGATATACCAAATATATAAAGTAGTACCTACAGATGATGTACCTGATACTAAGCATGCCCTACTGACAATTATACAGAGTTTGTGAATTTTACTTTTTAAGATTATTGGAATGACTTCCCTTTTAGCTTAATTGTCAACAAGTTGGCCAGGACAGAGTTGATTTGTGGATTTTAAGAATTGGTTTTCTGATTTATATTCAATTAAGATCACTTCCTCATTCTATTAACACCCAATAACCATCTTTATAAACAAGCAATAACCAGCTAGGTGAGCTGTGGGGCAGATATCCTAGTAATCTCTCTCTCCATAAAATGGTTGCAGCATTTGCACATTCTCTGTGACTGCCACACCCTTTGCATGGCTCTTCTTTCAGACAAATATTGGTCACAGGGGACTGCTCACTTGTCTTCTTCCCCTCAGCAAAGGAGGCAGATGATTTATGTTAACTGTGTTTAAACGACATATGGTCACTGGAAAGAATACAAATCCAACATTTTGATTATTTGAGAATTCCATTCCTCCTCCGAATAAATCATTTTGTTGTTAATTCTTAACAAATAATTTCACAGTCCTTAATTTTTTCATGGAATTCCTAGTGAAGTGTGTTTTTTCTTTCTTAGTGAACACACAAAAGAACCACTTGGTGTCTAAGTGTTGTAACAGGGCAAAGTTGGACATCATATACATTTGATGGCAACTGGATTTCCATGGGCACAGAATGACAGTACCAGTAAGTGGGAAGGCCTGGAGTACTACAGTGGAGCACCTTGGCTCCTGGGCAGAAGGCACTGCCCTGCTGTAACATACAGGGCATTCTAAAGGATGTGCATGGAAGGAAAGCCTGCCCATGGCCATTCATAGTGCATGTGTTATGTAATCACTTCTGAATGCTGTGGGAAAATGATCATTATGTATAAAACTATAGAGGTTCTCAATAGGGAGGAATCCATGTATAAAACTGGTTAAAGTCTGTTTATATTCAACGTAGAAGAATCGACTAGAATAGTAAATTGCTAATTCACTAATTGTGATTTCACTGTGAAAATATTCATTTGAAATTATTAAAGAGTGCCTTCTGACTTGATTAAATATATCAGTCCAAGAAGTGAATTGGCTGAATCTGGGAACTTGCTTGCAAAAAAACAAAACATGTAAAGCCAAACATATTTATGAAATTTAACTTCATAGTCATCAGTCTTCACTACTGGCAGCCACAATGAAGAATACATTAAAATAAGAAAATGATTGGCTTAGAGTATAATGAAATGTCACAGTATAATCATTAATTAATTGTTCCTTTTTGCTAAAATAGTCACTGGTGAGAATACTTCAGATTTACTCTCAGCAAATTTAAGTATACAGTATATTAACTACAGTCACGTTGTATACTTTGAATATATACATTTTTTGTTAACTATAACTCATTAAACTGGTTTTGATCACGAACTGTAAAGATATGCGAGTATGTGAAAGAAATGATGGGCAAATAAAAAACTATTGGTTTTCATTCTAAAAACTAAGTAAACAGTTTAATGTGTAAATTAAACACAGTTGACTGAATATGGAACTTTTGAGATGCTGAACACAATAGATAGAATCTTAAAAATATGGTTGATGGTAAGGATAAAAGCTAATCCCAATATCAGCCTCAGTATAGACTATAACTTAACATATACATATATTAAGAAAGTAAACACACTATCATGAGTATGTTTTCTGAAAACCAAACTTGATTTGAGACCTTCCCAAGGAATACAGAAACAAGGAAGAAACAACAGAGAACTGATATCAATGTGAATGTATTGTGGTGTGCTTTCAGATTCTTTGTAAAATAACATCTCAAAAAACACGATCAGGATCAAAGGTATTTTCTGCGTGGAAATACAGTGCATAGCTGTAGTATTACAACTTTGTGGGTGACAATAGTTTCCTTGTTCTTTATGACCAATTCTGATTACCACTTGTATTATTGTGACATTATCAGCGTGGTTCCACATTCCAGTAGATTTATCAGTTTCTACTTTGGAACAGAACTTTCCCTGTTTGTGAGTCTTTCTAACCTGTCACACCTCATGTGTGTACGGCACAAAAAGAATTTGTATTCTAATTAGACTGCAAGAACTAAAAGAATAATGGAAAATATTTTAATGTGTAGAGAAACTTAACGATGTAACACAGCAATTCTTCACAAACTTCATTGTGCATTAGACGCACTTGGAAGGTTTGTTAATACGTTAATACGTTTGTTAATCATGTAGGTCCTACTGTCAGTTTCTGATTCAGTGAGTCTGGAGTGGGACCCAGGAAGTTGCAGCTATAGCAGGTTCCCAGGTGATGCTGGTTATGGTAGGTCAGGAATGACACTGTGAGAACCACCTGTGTGTACACATGCACCTACATTTTGTGTATATACACACACACATGTATGTGCCACAAACAAATAGAAATAAAATGGAAGATCTGTTTTTTTTTTTTTTTGAGTCCTTAGATTTATTATGCAGTGCCTGCAATTTCATAAGGAAATGTTTTATTTTGTACTTCCACTTTAGAAATTGACACAAAGTTTAACATTAGCATACTCTGGAGCATCTCAAGCAAAACCTCCTTGCAATGGAATCCTGCTGTAGAGTCCAAATACCGCTTGCTCTGTAAGTACTGGAAAAGTAAGGGACCTGCCTGCCTTTCTTCCTTCTCTCCCCCCTTCCCTCGGAAGTAAAGATCTGTTCAGAGCAACAGTTGTTTCTCTGCAGCACAGAATTATGTTTTCAGCCATAATGTGGAATTTGTCTCATTTTTTATAAAAGGTTAAGCTTGAGGTAAACTGTGTGCTTCCACTAGAATTTATAAAGTCTGAACAATTATATCAAATAAATAAATTTGTTAAATAGACTACTCACTAAATATAACATGTAGGCTGTTACCTTTTCTCTGGGACAGAAAAAAATAAAAATGGCCTTGCTGAACGTGTAGGACATCTGTGTTGGTGTTCTGGATGGTCTCCAACACTCAAACTGGTCCTATTTTACACGTAAGAAGGGTCACGTTTCTAAACGAATTTAGGTAGTGATGGGGTATTACTTTTATTCTAGGATATAATAAAATATTTGAGACTCTCCTATCAAAAATATATTCTTCAAAAATCCTCCCCTTGACACATGATCCTGATAAATATGAAGTAAATGTATTATGAGAATGTATCATGACAAAATGTTTAGTCTTAAAATTAATGCAATATTATTGTGGAAATTACATCTACATTTAGATAAATGTACAAGTTTATTCACATGATAAAACATGACCACTTGCTACCAAATGTTTTTATTTCTTAGTACAGAGTAGATAGACTTAGGTTTATTTAGTAACCTAAGTAAACAATGGAAGTAAACAGCTGATCATCATTGCTAATAAGTGATTTTTTTTTTAACTACAGTCACTCAGTTGTATCATATGTGACTTTTTTGTACGTTTTACTGTCTTGCCATTATTTTTTATAGCATGGTGGGCAACTCGCATCTAAACACATTTTGTTTACCTTCACAATCTTGATGAGTGTCTTCAGTTGGTAAATATGAAGCTGGAGGTCCAATCTATCAGCCAACCACACGCAGATGACTTTCATGGAGCTGCTGTACCATTGCTGGAAGGGAGGATGGGGCACAGAGGAGAACACAAAGAGAAAAGCTCTGCGGTGTTCATTTAACAGATTCGGTAATGAGGGGGTAATGAAACACTCTGAAATGACCACAGATCAGTACTTGAAGTCAATAATGCCATAATTTCCTGTTAACAGAATTGTATGTTTGGCTAGAAAATCTGCTATGTTGACCTAGGCTGTTCTTTACATGAATTAACATTACAGTCTTTCAGCTGTAACATATTCACGGGAAACAGTGTTTCTGCACTTTGCAGCCTAGCGGCCTGCTTTGTAATCTGTAGGTAACAATGGGTACTAAATAACATGCTAAGGGACTGAATGGACCGTCCACCAGCAGGAATAAACAGGCAAGTTATTTTCAAAGGCAAATTTACTATTAGCCTGCATGTTATGTAAGAATCAAAGGGAAGATAGGTTAGGCCATAAGGCACATAACCTGGAAATAACATTTTAAAGGAGCAATGGCAAAAAGCACCCATGGCTAACTAAACAATAATTCTCAATCACCCTTTTATCTGCACCTGGTTGTTAAGTATTTGCCAGGATGTTTGAAAACTACCTAAAACAAAGCTTTATTGAGATCTAAGGAAGAACATTTGCCAAGACAGAATTCTTGTGTCTTATAAGAATGGAAAAACAGACTCCAGGTGACCAAATGATAAAAAGAATGCATCTGTTTCATTTTGCAAGTGTTTTTAGAGGGTTCATAATTTCCCTGGTTATTGCAAGTCTCTTGAAGGAAAACCTATTCCTCTTTAATATAATTTCCCACTTCTATAAAATGATGGTGAGTATGCTAAAAGGATAAATTTTATACCAATTTCCAAAACAGGCAACGCCATCAGTGGCGACACTGCAAAGGATTCAGTGATTAGTGCCAGACTTAGGTTTAGGTAACACCAGAGGAATAATGCAACTCATTCACTGAGTTGAAAGATCAGTGTCCATTCAGCACTCAGGAGAAAGCTAAGGCGTTCTGAGAGACAAGAGATTTTGTCCAAACATAGAGACAATCAGGCTCATGTGTGCCATGTTTTCAGGTATTCAAACAGCAGAGAATCTTCCAAGTTTTCTTTCCATAATAAAATAGTAAATTAAGCTTCTAGGAAAAATCATGGTATAAGACTAAAATTCATCTGGATTTCTATTTATTAATGCTGTTCTAATATAGCTTAGTGTAATAAGAAATGGTATTTTAAATATAAATTTAAAAAGTTATTTTCATATTTCATCACTTATTTCTATCTGTTGGTATAATGAACATGTATGCGCAAAGTTAAATAAACTAATTAAAATGAGTAACTGGCTTACTTTATCATCAAGTGGATTCTAAGGTTCTGAAATGTGGGATAGTCCCTGATTTTCATAAAAATATGTTACTCATGTACCTAGTTTTGATTCTTTCTAGTGATTACTTTCTTAATTTTTAGAACACATAAAAATACCAGAAATAAATTTTATAAAATGAGATACCTATACACCTAAATTGAAAAAAATAAACAAACAGCTGGTGAATTCACCTCAACTGACATGCTTAATCTCACACTCGTTTACACATACACACTTTTATTTATGACATTAAACTCTATACTTCTAGAATTTAAATTATTTATAGCTTCAACTTCTTGAGTTCTATTTTAATGCAAGTAAACACAAAGATTGGAGAGATTGAACATGAGTTGATTGAATTAAGACTTTCATACACACCATCTCCATATAACTTATAAGCTAAAGTGTTCTCCAAGTACACATAACTACTAAAAATTATAGTCCTGCAGTGGACAGCTTTTCTTTTTTGTTAAGAAAGACAAAGTATTATATACTGTATGAAGCCTAGCATACCATATCTGTTCATCTGTTGAATCAAGCATCTACTACACACAATGTAACTTGTATAAATTGAGGAAAACAAAAATACCTTTTAAAAAATATTCCACATACACCTTTATGTTCTTAAAAATACCCTTACATAACATTAATTCAACTTTATTTACCATTATATGTAGAAGATAGTTCTGATTAAGTGATAGTTGGAAGACATTTACTGTAACACAGAAATAATTAATAGGGTAACTTCTTTGACACAATACCAACAACAGAATTTTAGACAAAAAGAATTTGGGAATAAAATGAGCCAAGTTAACCATAAAAATTTAAAGAGAAATAACTACTTTTAGGTAAAGTATTTAAGCTGCTTTACTCTCATTTTACTTTGAGGAAAAATAAGTTATTCTATAAGGAAAAGTATCTAAGTATCATTATTGGCTTAAAATTGTGTATATGAAATACATGGAATCTGTTCTCTTTATATAAATAAAAAAGGAGAAAGGAAAACTTACTGTAGCAGATAAAAATGTGTATTTTTGGTTTCTAAGTGAAAGGATTTTGAAGGGGGATTTTAGCTAAATTAGGCAAATGACTGCAGGAGAGTACTAACTTAATTCAGAACTTAGCCCAAATTGCCATTAAGAACAGGCTAACAACTACCACCACCCCCTCGGGACTGCCTCTTTCCTGAATGTGGTGAAACTTGCACACACACACAAACACAGCAAACAAACAAAGCCCCCCAGCATACACTCTAGCACTTCCCTGTGTCTGGGGTGGGGATTCACCGGCCCTTCTTTGAAGAGCTGGAATATGGTAGGTCCCATGTTTTCATCCTAAAAAGCCAGTTAGTTTAATTTGTCCTCTGCCACCCCACGAAATCAAACCACCCGTCTCCTCCCCCAAAAGAAAAATGACTTGAAAAAGGTGAATTTGGAATAAAGCATGACTGTGAGAAAATGTCTTTTCATTTTGGAAAAGTTAATTTTATAAAATAACTTGGCTGATTATTCACTTTTCCCTTCAGGGGATGACAAGCAAGGGGCACTCAGCTTGCAGTGCAGTCATGGGCATGGTGCTCCTGCTTTATTCTTTCGCTTTGGTCGACACAGGAATAAAGCAGTAAGTGTATATTTTACAATTTTTTTTCCTACATCAATCCATGACAGCAGCCTACCACTTTAACAAAAAATATGCTTTTTTTTTTCTTTTTGTGATTCATTCAACTCCTGTAAGGGCATGCATTACTCACTTCATTTTCTTGAGATATCTCTTGTAAAGCAAAAATAAAAGGAAAGGAAAGGCTAGGGTTGACTCTGCGAGACCCTTGTATTTATTCACACTTATTGTGCATGACTGTGGACTGGTAAATCATATTAGCAGCCCGTCTCCCCATCAAGCTGCTACTTGCTTTCCAGCCCTGGGAAGGTTCAACAAATCAACAGGAGCACGGAAAACAGAACATCAGTCTAATCTAGTGTTTAAGGTGAAGTTTTCAAACCCAATCTAAGAAGATCTTTAGAGCAAGCAACAAGCTGAAGGGCTCCGAAGGTGGTATTGACAATGAAAGAGTGTTGAAATATTGAGAGGCACAGCACTTGTGCATTTTTAATAACAAGAGGGTCAACAAGGACACAGCTCCCTCAGTGCCAGGAGTCGCCACTGACTATGGAAATTGCCACACCAGGGCTATAAACGCTTGCAGTTCATCAGCTTTCTTAAACAGTTCATCAGCTTTCCTAAACACCCTGAACCCCCTCAGTGGACCTTTAGTCTTGAATTAACAAACCAAAGCAATGAAAGAGGGTGCAGTCTGAATGGCTGGCATTGATCCCCAACTGTGTCAGCACTGCTACAGGCCCTGAAAAACTCTCTCCATTGTCAATAGAAATTGACAAACCTCCTCTCCTAAATAGTGCAGCTGAGCCGGGCGGGATCCACGCAGCTGTAAAGGGCTCTGCTCTTGGGGCCCGGGAGCACTAACAATAGAACAAGCATGAGCTCTTTGTCAGCCCCAGACTCGGCAATTTTCTAACAAGGATTAAAGTTGTTTCTCCGCAGAGCTGGTGAAAAGAGATTTAGCAACATACCGTGCTTTCTTCATGCAAGTTAAAGAGAAGTAGTTAAGGAATTTCATTATTCTGTTGACTAGCAGAAATACAAAACAAATATATTAAATATGCACAATTCCCTTTTTGCCTAACTTATAACATTTTGAGGATGATGCAATTAAATATAACACTTACTGCCTGGAAACAAGCCCTTCACATTTATTTGGGAAGTTTCATTTTTAAAAAGTCCAGCTGCTTGCCACCTGGAATGAGGTCTCAATACATACTAATGCACAATGCCTTTAGACCCTCTGTGGCTGATATTCCTAAATCTGAATCACAAGACCACATAGGGCTTATATATCGTGGCTGCTTCAAGCAAATGATTTCTGTCAGAATGCGGTTTCTGATGATGATGGCAAGGTAAAAATAGCTCTTCGCTAGGGCACAAATCTGTGACATATTTTCTGCTTAAGTGTTTAGCTTTTTATTGATTATGAATTGGTACAACTAGTTGATATATTTTCATTCTTCTCCAGCTATGCTTGTCTCAATAGGTGAATAACAGGAAAAAGAAAAAAGAAAAAAAACCCAACTTTTTAGTGCACTGAGATGCGGAATGGCTACATGTCTATAGTATGTATGCATGTCTCATTTATTCTGAGAGATGCTGTTTTACAGGAGTTGAGTCACTTTGTTGAAATAACACCTAGAAAATCTCACCTTAGGAAATATACACCTTTTACATGTGAAGCTGAATTGAATAAAAGAACAAACAGTATTTTTAAATGCTGAAATTTGTGGTATGTTTGACAAATAAAGCCATCCCAGGATCATTCAGTAGCCAAACAAAGCTAAATGAAACAGAAATATTAAAGCCCTAAAGTTGCATCAGATACAGTAAAAAGTAAGCATAAACACTTCATTAAATATTTGAGCGTTCCTTTTGTCAATAGTACATCTATTTTCTATATGCATAACTAAATTTGTAGTTCCGTTTCACTCCTTATTTGTAAATGATAAAATGCAAATTTGATATTAATAGTAAAGCTCATGAAATTATGCTAACATTTCCCTCCTCTATTGAAGGCATCTCACTGAACTATCATTCTTGGCTCCACTAAACAGACCCCAAAAGCACAGGCATTTTGTAAGTTTTGAGTGTGAAGTTTTGAGGGCTTGGAGTATTACTAAGAACTGAAACCAGACCATTGTGGTTAAAAACGAAGATGTGTTCAACCCAACCTCTACCTATCGACATTCCCAGCTAGACCGAGAGATACTCATGGGGAAGATAGAGACTTGTGAAAATACAGCCAGTGGCCAAGGGCAGGCTGTCAATACTCCAGATGACTGGGTGGAGAAGTTGGGAGGGTGGGTGGTGCAGGCCCTCTGCACGCTGCTGTTTGCCTGATTGAGACTGTTGCCTTCCCTCTCTGTGCCTCAGTTTTATCATCTGTCACATGACGGGGAGAGTCTCACAGTCTAGGTGTAAGGTTCTAAGGTATTTATGCTCTGTAGAAATACTGGGAATTAGATTTTACTGCTAGAGAAAAGGCAATAATGAGCTTGTGATTCTTGCAAAAATGAACGGAAGGGAAAAACCAAACTGTTATTGCTTTTATATGCTGCTTCCATGCAGCTTTATCCCTTCAGAACAAAGACAAACGCAAGTCTAGCTTCGCAGAACTTTCTACTGTGTTTTATCTTATTCATTTTATTTTTCATGTTGTCTAGACACATCATAAACATGAAACAAGAAAGTGTAATGAGGAATGAATAAAGAATTGTGATTTTATTACAATTATCATTTACGTCAATTCTGATTATAAAGGCGTCTGATATTTTCTTTATCTTCCATGGGAAGTTCATGTAATCAGTAAAAATTTCATTCAAATCTTACAACTGCCTTGACGAGGTGGGGATTATTGTTCCCAGTTTTTATATTTGAAAACTGAGTTTACATAGGTAGAAAACTGCATTTAGAGTAAGAAATTTACCGATTTATTTATTTTCTAAAACAAAAATAATAAGTGATAAGGTTAAAAATTTGTATCTTGTATTTATGCTCCAAATTCTGTGTTCATAAATACTATGTTAACTATCCTTTCAGAAAGTTTGGAATTTTGTTCTGTCAATGAAATTTCTGATTCATAAAGACAGTTGGGTGCTTGCAGGCAAACTAAGAAGACAAGTTCTACCATTTCTTGGGAGTTCGTGACTGTATTTCTAAATAGGATTGTGAATGAATATAGGAGATACACAAAATAAGCTTATCACATTTTCTTGTTGAAGCAATGTGCATCTCCAAGGACTATAGATACTTGTAATCCCAATAATGTAATCTGTAACATAACTAAAGTATTTGAAAAGCAACTCTCCCTGTTAGAATAACCAACTGGCTATTATGCTATGCATCTCCTCCATATTCTCTTCTGCAGACTCATTTTAAAGTGCTGTCCACCCTGGAGAAGTAAAAACACCAGCAAGGTGCAGTAGTTAGGACACTGAATTGGGATGCCCGCATCCCGCATCCCGTATCAGAGGGCTGGGTTGAAGTACTGGCTTTGTTTCTGACTCCAGGTTCCTGCTAATATGTACCCTGCGAGGCAGCTGGTGGTGACTCAAGTGGCTGGGTCCTTACATCCACAAGACAGACCCAGACTGAGCTCTCAGCTCTTGATCTGGGCTTTGCCCTGGCCCTACCCCAGCTGCAGAGTTAACCAGCAGTTAGGAAATTCCCCTCTCTCTCTGTCTCAAATCAAAAAATAAAAGAAGGAAAATCATTATAATTAAAAAAAAAGACTTGAAAATATTTTACTGTAACCCCCCCCCCCAAAAAAAAATGCAATGTAGAAAAAACGAGCCTTGGTTCACCCATAGGGGAACTGCATATACATGGCTTTCTTTATTGGGCTCATGCACTCTTTTTTAAAGACAAAATTGAGAAGAATTTGAATCCTGCCTTTTTCTTCCATGTTTCGAGAAGTAATTTTCATTTTTTAATTTCATCAGGAAGTATGCAAATGATAAGCAGTAAGTCTCTTCACAAAGCCTGCCAACATGGGAGGGTTTGCATGTAGTAGGTGCCTTGTAAGTGCTTGTTGAATGCTGAAAACATCCTGATCTTTCAAGTCCTATACTTTTTCTTCAAAAAATGCATGGATATGATAATGGAGTTATTTGTAGATGAATGAGAGTCTCTTCAGTTCCACAGCAGAATAAGTATACCACAGGACACAGTCCATGAAGTGGGAGCTTCACAGCTCTTTTCAATTCATAACTCTTTCATGAATCCCAAATTCCCTTCACTCCAAAATGTTCTAAAAATAATATTAAACTAGCATATTTTTCTCCACACTACACAGAGTATTGAAATCAATACTGTTCTTTATTTATTATTATCAATAATAATAAATTATTACAAGTGCCTCTGTATGTGTATTCTGTGGTTTTTTTCCCCCCTGGTGCTAAGGAGACTAATTATTACAGTGAAAATTACAGAAAAATTATATAGTGAAAATTTCAGAGAATCTGGTTGTTCCTTATCTGCCACTTAATGACCAATGATGGGATATGTACTGGTTTGGCTAATCTTTTGAGTGAAATGATTAATGGTTCGACTGAACTCAATGGTCAATCCAGTTCTAATGGCAGGTGAACCATTTTGGGGCACAGACATGGGCACCACAACCTTTCCATCTGGTTGGATGACATACTTTTGGAATGCTGTATGTAAAACTTTAGTTGAAATTTCATTCTAAATCAATACAGTTGGATTTAGATAAAAAATATATTGGACTCTTGGAACTGCTATTGGGTGGCACAGCTTAGTTTTAAGGTAAAACCTAGGTGTGAGAATTAGCTGTTGGGAAGTTTTTCCATTTTGGTTTCTCTATAATAAATAGGAAACATTACCAAATCACTTTCTGAGAGTGTCCTAAGCACTTGGGTAAACAGCTACCTTTCCCTCTCTGAGTCATGGTGTACTCCCGCAAGAACCACGCTCACTCAATTGAACAACCTGCAGCTCAATCTCCTGACTGACTTCTCTATGCTTTTGGTTTCTGGGCATGCCAGTCCCTTTGTCTGGATTTTTATTTCCTGGCCAAATTCATGGCAGCCTTTAAGACTCACCTCTACCATCAGATTGATGAAGCCAGTACTATGATTTTCCAGGTAGAATTAGGCTCTCTCCTATCTTCTGCTTGTACGAATCTCTACAGGTGTCTATAAAACTATTACAGAATGTGGTATATGTCTGCATCAATCAGCTGTGAGTATTCACAAGATATTCACTGATTCTTAATGGTTTTATCACCTCCAGCTCTTGGCAGAATATCTGGCACATATCATGTACTACTTGTTAACTGAAGGACAGAATGTTTTTAAATATTTGGAAATATAAAATGCTATATGTGTAATAGAAGCAGGGCAGTTTTTCTATAGGAAAAAAAAATACCACAGATGAGTACCAGAGCCAGATTCACTGTTGACTTAAATCACATGTTTCATTAACAGAAAAGTAATTTAGTAGATGTTAAAATTATAGAAATTATTGAAAAGTGAAAATTGCATTTGGCTAAACTTTTAAAACAGAACTGAAATGGAACTTCAAATGTGAGTCTAATTTTATGTTGGGTGATAAATGAAATAAAGGAGGAAGTACTACAAATTAACAAACCTCGTTTCTATGTGCATATGTAGTGTGCCCACAGAGATACATTAACACTGGAAGTTCAGATATTCCCATCAACTGCAGGAATATTTTCCATCAATAAACATGTATGTTTACTGGCTGTCTCAAGGACTTGGTCTCTTAGGAATGACCCTCCAGAGGCTCTAAGCCAAAAAGAGATCTGTCACTCCAGGATATGCTTAAGCATATTGATTAGGACCCATTCTTGGGGGTTACCCAAAGCTATGGGATATAGTTAGCGATATAGCTGGCTATGCTGCCTATATATTTTCACCACCAAGCAACATGTTGTGAGTGCTTTCTATATTTTAATTTTGTAAACTACTTTTAAAGAAATGGAGAAATTTTGTTGCTGTGGCGATGTTGACTTCTGTCTGAGCGAGTACAAGAGCATTCTTCAGAGTCTGGCCTTTGAGCAAAAATCCCAGGAAGGATACAGGGGAGAGCGGGCTCCTGTCTTACAATCATGACTTTGGATATTGTAGGCACTAGGAATAGGTACAAGCTTTGGGTTGGCAAGAAACTTACAGCAAGTTTCCAATCATACACTTAAAACAAAGGGAGAAATAAGTATTATAATCACTATTATCTATTTTGAAAGGGTATTGAATTTTAGTTCTCCATAATATTTACATTTTGAAAAAAAATATGCAAATATCTATCATGCAGATGAAAAAGTGAAACGTTTTATGTAGGCTTTTTCTCAAAATGATATTTGGTTTTCAAAATGTAGGCATCCTTAGGGCAGAGACTTGGCCTATCTTGTTTAGTATTCTATTTCCAGATTCTAGCACAGTGTGTGGTCTTTAGGAAGGTTTAATAAATATAAGTTGGATGATACAGGATAAATGATTAACAAGAGGGCTTCCAATTCTGTATTCTAATTAGAATCCTGAGTCATTGTGACACAGAGATCCAACTTAGCATGACAAAATTAATGCCTAACATTTTAATCTTAAAATTCATTGTCATTCCTTATGCATGACAATCAAGTATTAACTGGATTTGTTTTACTGACCTTAAACATGAAAAACATCAACTGAATGGGCATTTTTCATCAATAACCATGTACATTGCCAGACAGAATGTAACAGAGGAAAGGCAACAAAACGAAATATGAAGAGTATATAGAACCAAGTTTAGAGAGATCAGTAGAGCAAAAGTGTGGGAAAGACACGCATGAGAATGCATAAATAGGAATAAAGCTTAAAAGAATCTTGCTCAGCCACATTCAAATACTGCATCCTATCACTGACTGTGAAGCCCAAGCATGACAGAGAACACTTTGAGAAGTTTCAAAGGATAGCCACAAAGATGATTAAAGGGCTCAAAAAGGGGCCTATGAAGAGAAGTTAAACAAATAGGGATTATTTATCCTGCAGTAGACAAGAATGACAGGTGCCTTAATAACAGTCTTCATATATAGGAAGGATTATTCCCTAGAGGATGCTAGCTACCTGCTTTTTGTTCTCCACTGAGAGGAAAAGGGAAAATGGGTTTAAAAATCAGCATGAAGAATCTAGGTGAGATAGGCATTAGAATGTTCCTTTGTGCAAACAAAATATTTTGCCCATATTACAATAGCAAAATTCAGATGGCCTCTGATCTAGATCTGGGCAGAGATTAGGGAATTGAGGGCTCTCCTTAAAGGTATTTATAAGTATATTTGAAAGTTTTTCTTTTATGTAGTTTCCTATGAACACATTTAATAAATATATCTGATTTTTTTTTTGGCCACAATAGCCACTTCATTATACAATTTTTTGTTTCAGTTAGGTTTAGTTAAGAGTGGTGAGCTGGCTGCCATTGCTATGCCTGCCTGTGACTGGTGCTGAGCCTACAGAATGGTATGCAGTGAGGGCTTGAAAAGGGGATGGTTCACAGAGGTGGCATACAAAAAGCTACCACAGAAAATGGCCTCCAAGTCATGTATGTCATTTGCTCATGAAGTTAGGGCTGAGGGGAAATAGAGTCCTAGTTTTCAGTCCCAGGAAAAACACTATTGTACTGGTTAGCTGAGAGCAAAGCTAGCCTCAGGGGAGGTCCTGGCCTTTCTGTTAAGTCACTAGAGACCAGATGAAGTGCAGGCATGCAAAGTCACCATGGAAAACCCAGACTCTACATGGAGGCGTCAGAATTCCCAGATCATCATAAATGTGAAAGAGGCATGAAATCTATTCTAAATAACGTTCGAAACGCTCAACATGTTGCTAATAATCAATTTAACCACTTTTGATAACATCACCAGAGAGAATGTTCTAATTTCTTCAACAAATATGAAGTCTACCTTGGGTAGATGGATGCAAATGCACATTTATGCAATTGGTGTTAGAAAAATTTCTCTATGAAAATGGAAGTTTTGTCATCTTTCATTCATCAAAGACAATTTTACCATTTCTAAGAAAGCTTAGGTGATCAACATTTTTTTTTTCCTATTCAAGCAAAAACCTCCGATCTGTTTGTATGCGAGATTTTTTTTTTTTTTTTAATTCTGAGCACAATTAAAGGTGAGTTAAGGCTCTGGTGGAAATCTAAAGAGCATCAGCAAATCTGAGCACTGCTCAGCTTTTGAATTGCTTTTCTACTTCTCAGTTCTTTTAAATGGTTTTCTATGGCAGGAACATTTTTCTTAATTAGTCACAGCTAATTAGTGTTCTGGCATAGACAAGTAATCAGAAATGTCAGAGCTGCAAGGCTACATCTCCCTAATCCTTTGATAATAATTTAGCCTCCTGGGAGGGCCCCAAGCTGTGGTAAGTAGTGACTGACAATAAGGCAAAATTAGGTGGGCAGTAGACCATTAGGATAGAAAAATAAAAAGCACTACCAAATCCTGCTGAGCACCATCAGGCAACTCACTGCACTGCCAGATGAGGTGCCTGTTTAAGCCTGTGTTGTTAATTAGCTGATTCTACCAGACCTGCCACATATGTCCAGGTGCCTCATGCAAAGATGTGTAGTGCTGGGGATGTGCCAAATGACAATTGTGTTTCATGATCACATTTCAAGAATCCAAGTAAGTAGTCCACATATTTCTCGAAGATTCTTTTGAATTATCAAAGAAATAAGATCAACAAGCTACAATACATTTTTCTTGCTGAGTTTCTTTTAGGCAATTAGGCACGCTTATCTCAAGTTTCTCAGGTTTTAATTCACCAACAGCTTAGATTCAAATGAGGGCCTTTGGCCTCTCTAAACTGCGTCTGGACTTGCCAAAGCTTTTTGGCACACATCATACATCAAAAGTAGATCCTTTTTTTTAAAAAAAAATAAATTCTTACACTTACAAATAATAACTTAGCATTAAAATGATTATTAACTCAAATGAACCAGACAGCTGTAATTCGAGAGTAGAGGTTTTAAAGAGAAACAAACTTTGAGAGAAAAGGAGAGAAAGAAAAAGCCAAGAAGGACTCTGTATGTCATTTTCTGAGGCAGATATGACAATCTAGAGACAGGTTTGCCTGTGCATATTTTAAAAGAGGTCAGACAACTTCCATGTGAGTCCAAATACTGTGAGAAAAACAAAACAGGAACACATACAATGAAAACCATAACTCAACATCTGGAAAAGTGTGTTAAAGCAACTAAAAACAGTGTTAAAATACATGAGTGAGATGAATGAGATATCCTTCCTATTATAAACATAGCAAAAATTCATCAAAATTTTTATCTAACTTTCACACACAATGAGGTACCAGGGTACACAGCATAACAATCTTCAGAAATAATTTACCTCAGGCTCAAGCATATCACAGAACGTTTATCATCTATCCTTATCTACTGATGGAAAAGGAAATGATAGTTATGATGTGGGAAAAATGCTGGGATCCAATTTTGAGTGTTGACATGAAAATCATGATGGGGCATAATGGACCAAAAGTTAGTGTTTTCTATTTGATTACTTTTTTTTTTTTTTTTGACAGGAAGAGTTGGACAGTGAGAGAGAGAGAGAGACAGAGAGAAAGGTCTTCCTTCCGTTGGTTCACGCCTCAAATGGCCGCTAAGGCTGGTGTGCTAAGGCCGATGTGCTGTGGCTACCGCGCTGCACTGATCCAAAGCCAGGAGCCAGGTGCTTCCTCCTGGTCTCCCATGCGGGTGCAGGGCCCAAGGACCTGGGCCATCCTTCACTGCCTTCCTGGGCTACAGCAGAGAGCTGGACTGGAAGAGGAGCAACTGGGACAGAACTGGTGCCCCAACCGGGACTAGAACCCAGAGTGCTGGTGCCGCAGGTGAAGGATTAGCCTAGTGAGCTGCGGCACAGGCCTGATTACTTTTTTTTTTTTTTTTTTTACTATAAAGAAAACCAAAAAGAAAATGCTCTGTAATGGGAATCTATACTAACTTATGTGGGCCATATAACAACTCTCCAATTACTTAAATTAAAAAAATCATTGAGGAAAGAAAATCTATTTTTTAAAAAAAATAATTTATTTATTTTTTTGAGAAGTAGAGTCACAGACAATGAGAGGGAGAGATAGAGAGATATGTCTTCCTTCTGCTGGTTCACTCCCCAAATGGCCACAATGGCCAGAGCTCAGCCGAACCAAGCCAGGAGCCAGGAGCTTCTTCCAGGTTTTCCACACAGGTGCAGGGGCCCAACTGCTTGGGCCATCCTCCACTGCTTTCCCAGGCCATGGTAGAGAGCTGGATCAGAGGAGGAGCAACTAGGACTCGAACTGGTGCCCATATGGGATGCCAGTGCTGCAGGTGGAGGATGAACCTGTGCCACAGCACTGGTCCAGAAAATCTGCTATTTTTAAAATCAACATTCACATGTAGGAGAATACTAGAGGACTCAAAAAGTTTGTGCAAAGTGGAATTAAAAGACAATGGACTGAGGCCAACACTGTGGCTCATCAGGTTAAGCTGCTGTCTGCAGCACTGGCATCCCATGTGGGTACCAGTTAGAGTCTGACTGCCCCACTTCCAATCCAGCTCCTTGCCAATGCACCTGGGAAAGCAGTGGACACTGGTCCAAGTGCTTGGCTCCCTGCACCCATGTGGGAGACCCAGATGAAGCTTCTGGCTCTTGGCTTCATTCTGCCCCAGCCCTGGTCGTTACAGACATTTGGGGAGTGAACAAGCAGATAGAAAATCTCTCCTTCCCTCTCCCTCTCTCTCCCCCTCACTTTTATATTTCCATTTTCCCATAAACTTTTTGAAGTACCCTCATATATTTATATCACAGAATTATAGGAGATGCAAGAAGTTAAAGATAGTTGTCCATTGTAATAAGAATGAGTGCTAGCCTGCATTTCTAATAAAGAGGCTGACTCCATACACAGAGAACATGACTGAAACAATACATGGTCAGCACAAATACCATTTATATAGTAGTCACTCTTATTATGTTGTTGATTTCAACTGTTCCTGAGAACCTACTGGTTATATACTGAATTTTTAAGTTAAGAATAGTAGTGTTGCTTTTAGAACTGTATATTTGAAATACATGAAATTTGTTCCCCATTTATAAATAAAAAATCTTAAAAAAGAATAGTAGCATTGGTCTTACAAATGATGAATAAACTTTCCCATCCACTGTTTGGTGTGAAACACTAAACTCAAAAATTCTGAGCACTCTGAACATTTCTTCCTTTCATATTTGAGTCTAAAGACAACAGCATTTACAGTGCAAAAATTAGTTCCATTTTGAAAAGCACATTCATTTGTAATATTGCCATATCCTTTTCTTTCTACCTTAACATAAGTGAGTTACTAAGCCCATTTATATAGGTTAGGTCACTTTTATTGAAAATGTTTAATACAGTTTTCTTTATTGAAAAGTAAAAATTCTTTTCATGAAAAGTCCTGAGAAATTAATCCTTTATAAAGTACTGTTTGGATGAATATAACTGATTAACTATCATTTAAGGAATTGCTTTTAATTTTTCAAGACTTCATAACACTACTTAAAAAAAAACTCATTGAGATGAAATTCCTCAATAATTAAGTATTTAATCAGTTTATAACACAAGAGACTGTCTAATCTGCATGATTTACCAATTAAATACTGCACCCTGATGTGTCTTCAGCAACATGTGAACTAAATGAGATTGTTTCAAAGGGACTCAAGGTTGGAAGTGACCAATAAATGTACAGAGAGAGGTTTAGAGAGGTAGATAGGTGTAATATCCACCTAGAAAGTAAGTTACACTTCTGTCAACCCCAACTGCCTCTGTGAAGTCGTGTTCTCGGATCAGGAAATGGATGCAGAGTCTGCTGCTGTGGCAGTGCTTACAGATGCTGGCTTTGAGTTCTGAAACAATGACTTCCGGTTTCAGAGAACCAAAGCTTCAAGGTATGCATGTAGCATCTCCCCTGACACATGGACACCTGCGGTTAGTGCTACACGTCTTGAAACACGCAAGATTGAGAAATCATTCAATAGGGGAGGAAACACCAAAGGAGGCATTAAAACAGAACTAAACAGAAAATCCTTTTTTAAACTTTTATGTTGAGACTAAACAAGATGAACCCAACAAGATTTATTAAGTATGCTGACAATGATGTTGTATATGTTATAAAAAGGACACTGGCATAGGAGAAACTATTCATAAAGCAGCAAAAAATTCTTTTGGGAAATCATGCTCATTCTTACTGTGGGAGAACTTTCCTTAGATTTCTCTTGCCCAGACAAGACATTTTAATTGAAAAAGTAAATGTCACATGTAGATTTTAGACTGAGCATGTGTCTCAACCATGACCACTTTAGGGACAGAGGCAGATTCTGCGTAAAATATCTTGGTCACCTGGAAACACTCAAAATGCGCGCAGAGTATGTGAGTTCTAACATGTTTCTTAAATTCGGGTTTGTCAGCCAAGGTGGCAGATACGATTCATTCAGTGTCTCGTGGCACAGCTATTCTTGTATTCAGGCTCCTTCTGTATTTACCTACTGCACTTGCAATTGCTTCTTAGGTGGAATCATCACAAGGGGACGTAAGAATTGCTACTTTGAGGGGCAGGTACTGTGGTTAAGCCTGCACTCAGGATGCCCACTTCCCATAATTAAGCCTCTGACTTGAGTCTAGACTACGCCACACTTCCGATCCAGCTGCCTGTTAATGGACCAGGAAAGGCAGCAGATAACCGCCCAAGTACTTAGGCTCCTGTTGCCCAGGTCAGAGACTCAGATGGAGTTTCTGGCTCCTGGCTTCCATCTTTGTGTCTGGTCCAGCCCCTGCTGCTAAGAGCATTTGGAGAATGAACCAGTAGATGGACAATCAAGATCTCTCTCTCCCTCTCCTTCTCACTGTTTCTCTGTTATTCTGCCTTTCAAATAAATAAATAAATTTAAAAAAAGAGAAAGACTTGATGTTTTGGGGTATAATGCTCGGTGTGCAACTGATCCAGGCATTTATACCACCAACGCCAAAACTGAAACAAAGAGAGTCATTGGTATGGGGCTGGCATGGTGACTCAGCAGGTTAGGCCACCGCTTGTGACCCCAGTATCCTGTTTGAGAGTGCTGGTTCAGGTCTGGGCTTCTTTGCTTACCATCCAGCTTATTGCTAGTATTCCTGGGAAGGCAGCAGATGAGAGATCAAGGACTGGGCTCCGGTGATACATGTGGGAGACCCAGATAAAGTTCTTGGCTTCCACCTGGCCCAGCCATGGCTGTTATGACCATCTGGTGATTTAACCAGCAGATGGAAGATCTCTGTCTCTGTCCATCTTTCCTCTCTTGCTCTGCCTTACAAATAAATGTAATTTTTTCAAAATAAAAATTCACTGGTATAAATTCAGGAAGGGTTTTAGAATCATCTGGAGTTCTAGTCCAGCATCTTCAGATTTTACACTCTAAGTACACTGAGTCTTAAACATGACATGAATTTTCAAAACCTACCCAGATACTTACTGGAAGAACTGTTTTTAGGGCTTATGTTTTTGGATTCTCAGATTGGCATTCTTCCAATAATGCTATTTTATCATTTCAAATTTTCCAAGTCTGAAATATGGTGGAAATAGCATGTACTTTGAAACTGGAGAGCCATCATTTGGAAGTTAGATTCTCATCGAGTTTAATACTGAACAATTCATTGATTTTTCTCTGAAAAGGAGATGCTTTAACATTACAATTAGGATAAAATGGGAATGATGGCATCTAGCCCAGAAGGTTAGCAATTATGTAACTGAAGCATATTAGCATGGTTCCCGGCACACGGAGGTGCAAAGGGTATTATTCTGGTGACAGCTATAGTTAGTATTATTTTGATAGTTTGAAAATATTAGGGATATACCTTCAACAAATTCAGTTCTATGCTAACAGCATGGATATGCCATCATTTATTTATATGTTTTTAAGGATATTTGTGTTTTAAACGGAAAGTGTTTCATAAATTTAACCTCTTATGGGATGAAATATAATGCCTTCTTATTTGTTCTAATATTAACAGTTTTGACTTTCAAAGAGTATTTTTAATAGTTTACAACTTGGTATAAAAGTCTAATATTATGTACTGTCTTCAAAATAATTCAGATTTTTAAAGTTATTTATTTGAGAGCAGAGTGGGAAAGAGTGATACAAATATGGAGAAAGAGAGCTTGCATCATTTCTCAAAATGATCACAAGGTTCAAGGTTGGGCCAAGGCTGGGCCAAGGCCAGGAACCAGGAACTCAATCCAAGTCTCTTGCATGGGTGGGAGGATCCTGACTCCGTGAGGCCTCATGCTGCTTCCCAGAGCCCCACTGTCAGGAAGCTGGGACTTGAGCCCAGGTACACTTTCTGCTAGGCTACCTATCTTGCTCCTGATAATAGATTTTAGCTATTTCCCTCTTTAACATTTTGAAGTTATAAAACAAAATAATTGATCTATTCAGGCTGTAATAGTAATAATAGCAGAAGATTCTTAGGGAGCAGATTTCATCATGGCACATGTATAGATTGTACAATGACAGCTCTAGGAGGTATTAATCTTATTCCTAGGCATCCCAAAGCAGTGGGATCTAGGGCCATGGCTACTTTTTTGCCTTGGTCAATGGTACTATTATTTAAGTTGAACTCTGCCATGTTATTTCAGAATAAAGTAGTGGAAAATTATGGTGTCTAGTTGATCAAAATATTTAGGAGGCCAGGAACACCATGAGTAGTTACTACTCTCAAGCAAATTTCCACAAACTTTTCAATAGCATTTGCATTGGTAGAGCATCATCTATAAAGACGGTCATTTAGTAAAGCACCTGAGTTCTTTTTTTAAAGTGCTGGGGTATGATGAATATCCACTTTGCAGGCTAATTGTTGAATATAAAAAATGTAATGTGGTATTTCTAAAACCAAGGGAATTTTACTTGGATAAAAAGCATATCATTCTTTAATAGTTAAGCCCTTATATTGCATGACCAGAAACTACAGCCCCTTCTTGTCCTTTAAATGGGTTGGTTAAGGCTGCTAAGAGTTAACTCACTACCGTGTGTGTGTGTGTGTGTGTGCACATGTATGTGCTTTCTTCTGCATCTGAAGTTAGAAGGTTCATTTACTTAAATAGAAAGTACTCTAATTAGAATTGTGTTTGTCTTGATGCTTGAATAAAATTGTTCTCTTCAATCTTTTACTCATAATAGGAGAAAGTTGCTGACAGTAAATTTAGGTCATTATTTTCAACTGTTTCTTGATACCTAACAATATTATTTTAAGCTCCAGCCAAGTGGATTTCCAATAATTATATAATGTCTCTCAGTAATGATCTGTTGCTTAAGATACACATTCTACTTTACCTTTCAACACATACTTGATAACCTCTCATTTACTAACTGTAATTGAGGCAAATTCAGTTTGGCTAATTAGGGGCTCTTAATATCCCCTTATACATGTTATTCTTGCTGACATATCGATAGAATTAGGATCTGTTTTTATTTTAATTAAAGTAATAAAAATATGCAACTTAAAAATATTAGAATGTTTAAGGACATTACAATTATTTTACAAATAATAAGTCCTGTTTTCTACTGGGGATATACAAAATGACAAAACTTTCAGGAAAAAATAAAATATACCAGAATGGGTATTATTAAGGGCTCCTTTTAGAAGCAAAATCTCAACCATGCCAGATGCTGAGGTATGGAAAGGAAAGCACACATGACCAGGATAAATTAAACTCAAGCATTATTTTAATATTAACCAACTTGGGACCACTTCAGTTAACTTGGATTGTGATTGATAACATACACAAAAAATCTTCTGTAGGAGTAGAGAGAATAAATTGAAGTGGGGAATATCTTTGAGGAGAAAAAAAATATATACTTTTGTTATAAACCGATGCCAAAAATGGTTAAGCTTTGCAGTAAATAGGCCACCAAAACAAACTTTGAAGACTTTTAGGAAACACCTTTACTTCCTCCCAAAAGTCTACCTGATACTGGTCTTTTTTCAGATTGGCTGTACCTTTTGTTGCATCATAGAATATGTGCTTTAGCTATACTAAAAATGAACATAATGAAGATAACTTTTTTAACCCAACTTTCTTTTTCCTTTTAAAACTTTTGAAAATCGTCACCTAAGCAAAAAAAGTAAGAGACTTGGAAGGGACATATGCTTGTAAATTCCAAGCAATAGCAAATGGAAGCAGAAGTTGCTAATATGGTTTCAGTATTTTGTGAAAGAGCCAGCTGGATGGATGATAATTTTTCTACCCCTGCAGAGCATCAAAGCTTTTAGGAAATCATTCTTTTCACACATATTAACACTTAGCTTATTAAAACAGATGATACTTTTATTGTAAAACGGCCTGGGTAGAGGCTAGAAAAATAAAGTATGAAAGATAAGATTCATTTTGACCACCCAATCTGACAAACGGCACACACTGGCATGACAGGCCATGGTGGAGAGGATGATGTACTAGGACCTTCTGTCACTGCCGCAGCTGAAGTGTCACTGTGAAGCCCGTGAATTGCTGTTATGAAAACATTTGTAGGAACTTGCATAATTAAATGAAAGCGCCAGAAAAGCATTTCTAAAATCCAGAGAAAATGTACATAAATAAATCCATTCAAAGAAAATATTACATTTCAGAATCTGCAGTGTGGTGAGTGATGCAAAGTTATGTCACAAGGAAAATATCACTTCCTTTGAACTGTTAATGATTACAAATGAATGACAACATTCTTATTTAACTTGACTGCTCTCTTATTGGCCTCCATATGAAACTTGATGCACAGTTTCTAAAACCACAATCTGCCATTTGTAGGTACTGTTGTGCCTAAATGAAGACCTTAGTGCTGATAAACTGTAATAGCAGACCGTTTAGCACACATCAGTTCTTTAACTCAAAAGAAAATGTTCAGTAACAGCAGAATGACACTCATCTGGCTTTGCGGCAGCTTATCTCTTATTCCACTCTAGAATATATTGACTTTAAAAATGCTTTTATGGTAGGGACCAGTCATTATTGCATGATTCCATCTCGGGGATGCTGCAAAGGCAAGTGAAATGAGTCTGTGCATCGCTGTCCTGCTTGTTAAAACTAACCTCAGGTTTCTGAGACTCTCATCTTAGTGGTGACAGTTTACATGTAGAAAAGAATGCTAATTAGGACTTCCTTCAGGAGTCAAAGAAATATAAAATTTATCAACTGTATTAGCTGTATGCATGAAAAAACTTAAAAAGTGTACTTTGCAATCATAACGGCAGGTGTAACTTTTCTCTTTGCAGTGTATCTGCAACACCAGCATACCTTGAAAGGGCTGGTACTTACATCAAACAACTTTTCTATATACATTTCCTCGTTGACCTTTTCTCGAAGAATATCCTGGTTTTGCCGTACAAACATAATGTACGTGTCTGCCAGATCCATTCCCGGTTTCTGTCGGAAGGAAAAGTATGGGGAATAAGACAACATTAGCTCTTGACTGCGACATTATAATTTAATCATAACCTGGGAAATTCTAAAACTTTAATTTTGAAAGTTAAAAAAGTAAAATATGCTCACAACCAAATCAACAATGGCTACCTTCAATAAATTCCACAATTAAAGTAAATAAAACCATCTATTACCGATGTTTACAACTTGAGATCATAGTTATTACTATTATTAGTAACATGATTACAAATATGTGGTTGTGAATCTATAGATACCTTTTTTAAAATGACTATTTTGAAAGGTCAGTAGCATAAAGCAGTATAAATGAAGGAATTTAGCAAAAAATTTCCTTAAGCAATTATAATTTCCTAATTGCAAAGACAATTCACCTTTGTCATCACTGGCTAGGTTATCAATATTAAAAAAAAGTTAGCATTCCTTGGGCTGGCTTTCTTGACTACTATAAGTGCTCAAGGAATACAAATTAAATATTCTTATTAAGCTGATTAAAATATTACCAGGAACATATTGGGCAAAAAATACAGTATATTGCAAAGTGAAACATAAACCATTTTTGTAGAGTATCATTGCTTCTAATCATTATTTATCAATACTAGTTCAAAGATAAAGTTTATTTTAGAAATGCAATATCTGAAAATTCTAAGCAAACTGGGTATAGAAAGAACATTCCTCAATACAATCAAAACCCACGGCCAGCATCCTATTGAATGGGGAAAAGTTGGAAGCATTTCCACTGAGATCTGGTACCAGGCATGGATGCCCACTCTCACCACTGCTATTCAATATAGTTCTCAAAGATTTAGCCAGAGCCATCAGGCAAGAAAAAGAAATTAAAGGGATACAAATTGGGAAGGAAGAAGTCAAACTATCCCTTTTTGCAGATGATATGATTCTTTATTTAGGGGATCAAAGAACTCTACTAAGTGACTATTGGAACTCATAGAAGAGTTTGGCAAAGTAGCAGGATATAAAATCAATGCACAAAAATCAACAGCCTCTGTATCCACAGGCAATGCCATGGCTGAGAAAGAACTTCTAAGATCAATCCCATTCACCATAGCTACAAAAACAATCAAATACCTTGGAATAAACTTAATCGAGGATGTTAAAGATCTCCACGATGAGAATTACAAAATCTTTTTTTTTTTTTTTGACAGGCAGAGTGGACAGTGAGAGAGAGAGACAGAGAGAAAGGTCTTCCTTTGCCGTTGGTTCACCCTCCAATGGCTGCCGCGGCCGGCACACCGCGCTCATCCAATGGCAGGAGCCAGGTGCTAGGTGCTTTATCCTGGTCTCCCATGGGGTGCAGGGCCCAAGCACTTGGGCCATCCTCCACTGCACTCCCGGGCCACAGCAGAGGGCTGGCCTGGAAGAGGGGCAACCAGGACAGAATCCGGCGCCCTGACCAGGACTAGAACCCAGTGTGCCGGCGCCGCAAGGCGGAGGATTAGCCTGTTGAGCCACGGCGCCGGCCGAGAATTACAAAATCTTTTTTTTTTTTTAATTTTTTTTTTAAATTTTTTTTCTTATTTAGAATATAAATTTCCAAGGTACAACTTGTGGATTGCAATGGCTTCCCCACCCATACCTCCCCTCCCCCCCGCTACCCTCCCCCCTTACCCACTCCTTCTCCCCTTTCATTCCCATTCAGATTCATTTTCAATTCTCTTTGTATACAGGAGTTCAGTTTAGTATGTGTTAAGAAAAGATTTTGAACCATTTGCCCTCACATAGCATCCTAGAGTGAAGTATACTCTTTGAGTACTAGTTGTAGCTTTAAATCACGTTGTACAGCACATTAGGGACAGAGATCCTACATGATATTATTTTTTTTAATTGATTGATTTTTATGTAACTTCCAATTTTTTTAATCATTTCCAATTGTCTTTCTATACGGAAGATTGATTCAGTATATATTAAGCAAAGATTTTGTCAGTTTGCATCCGCGTAGAGACACAAAATGCAGAAATACTGTTTCAGTCCTAGTTATTGCATTACTTCACCTTGGACAACACATTAAGGACAGATCATACATGGGCCGTAAGTACACAGTGACTACTGTTGTTGATTTAACAATTTGACACTCTTGTTTATGGCGTCAGCAATCTCCCTAGGCTGTAGTCATGAGTTGCTGAGGCTATGGAAGCCTTTAGTGTTCGCCAACTTGGATCTTGTTCTGACAGGGTCATAGTCAAAGTGGAGGTTCTCTCCTCCCTTCGGAGAAAGGCACCTCCTTCTCTGGTGGCCCTGTTCCTTCCGTTGGGATCTTACTCGCAGAGATCTTTCATTTATGTCTTCTTCTTCTTCTTTTTTTTTTTTTCCCCAGAGTGTCTTGGCTTTCCATGCCAAAAATACTCTCATGGGTTCTTGAGCCAGATCCTGATGCCTTAAGGGCTGATTCTGAGGCCAGAGTGATTTATTAGGATATCTACCATTCTATGAGTCTGCTGTGTATCCTACTTCCCATGTTGGATCAGTCTCTCCCTTTTTTAGTTCTATCTGTTAGTATTATCAGTCACTAATCTTGTTTGTGTGATCCCTTTGACACCTAGACCTATCAGTGTGATCAATTGTGAACTGAAATTGATCACTTGGGCCAGTGAGAATTACAAAATCTTAAAGAAAGAGCCCAGCGCCGCAGCTCACTAGGCTAATCCTCTGCCTGCGGCGCTGGCACACTGGGTTCTAGTCCTGGTCGGGGCGCCGGATTCTGTCCCGGTTGCTCATCTTCTAGTCCTGCTCTTTGCTGTGGCCCAGGAGTGCAGTGGAGGATGGCCCAAGTGCTTGTGCCCTGCACCCACATGGGAGACCAGGAGAAGCACCTGGCTCCGGGTTTCATATCAGCGTGGTGCGCCGGCCGCAGCGTGCCAGTCGCAGCGGCTACTGGGGGATGAACCAACGGAAAAGGAAGACCTTTCTCTCCGTTTCTCTCTCTCTCTCTCTCTCTCTCTCTCTCTGTCCACTCTGCCTATAAAAAATCTTAAAGAAAGAAATAGAAGAGGATACCAAAAAATGGGAAAATCTTCCATGCTCATGGATTGGAAGAATCAATATCATCAAAATGTCCATTCTCCCAAAAGCAATTTATAGATTCAATGCGATACCAATCCAAATACCAAAGACATTCTTCTCAGATCTGGAAAAAATGATGCTGAAATTCATATGCAGACACAGGAGACCTCGAATAGCTAAAGCAATCTTGTACAACAAAAACAAAGCCAGAGGCATCACAATACCAACTTTCAGGACATACTACAGGGCAGTTGTAATCAAAATAGCCTTGTACTGGTACAAAAACAGATGGATAGACCAATGGAACAGAATAGAAACACCAGAAATCAATCCAAACATCTACAACCAACTTACATTTGATCAAGGATCTAAAACCAATCCCTGAAGTGAGGACAGTCTATTCGATAAATGGTGCTGGGAAAACTGGATTTCCATGTGCAGAAGCATGAAGCAAGACCTCTACCTTACACCTTACACAAAAATCCACTCAACATGGATTAAAGACCTAAATCTACAACCCAACACCATCAAATTATTAGAGAACATTGGAGAAACCCTGCAAGATACAGGCACAGGCAAGGATTTTTTGGAAAAGACCCCAGAAGCACAGGCAGTCAAAATTAACAATTGGGATTACATCAAATTGAGAAGTTTCTGTACTGCAAAAGAAACAGTCAGGAAAGTGAAGAGGCAACCGACAGAATGGGAAAAAATATTTGCAAACTGTGCAACAGATAAAGGATTAATAACTAGAATTTACAAAGAGATCAAGAAACTTCACAACAAAACAAACAACCCAGAGATGGGCGAAGGACCTCAATAGACATTTTTCATTTATTTTCTTTTTTGTTTTTACAATTTTTTTTTGACACACAGAGTTAGACAGTGAGAGAGAGAAAGAGAGACAGAGATAAAGGTCTTCCTTCTGTTGGTTCATCCCCTAAAATGGCTGCCACGGCCAGTATGCTGCGCCAATTGAAGCAAGGAGCAAGGCGCTTCCACATGGTCCTCCATGCAGGTGCAATGCCCAAGGACCTGGGCCATCCTCCACTATCTTCCTGGGCCACTGCAGAGAGCTGGACTGGAAGAGGAGCAATTGAGACAGAACTGGCACCCCAACCAGAACTAGAACCCAGGATGTTGGTGCTGCAGGTGGAGGATTAGCAAGTGAGCCACAGGGCTGGCCAATAGACATTTTTCAAAAGAGGAAATCCAAATGGCCAACAGACACATGAAAAAATGCTCAGGATCTCTAGCAATCAGGGAAATGCAAATCAAAACCACAATGAGGTTTCACCTCACCCCCGTTAGAATGGCTCACATACAAAAATCTATCAACAACAGATGCTGGTGAGGATGTGGGGAAAAAGGGACACTAACCCACTGTTGGTGGGAATGCAAACTGGTTAAGCCACTATGGAAGTCAGTCTGGAGATTCCTCAGAAACCTGAATATAACCCTACCATACAACCCAGCCATCCCACTCCTTGGAATTTACCCAAAGGAAATTAAATTGGCAAATAATAGAGCTGTCTGCACCTTAATGTTTATTGCAGCTCAATTCACGATAGCTAAGACCTGGAATCAACCTAAATGCCCATCAACAGTAGACTGGATAAAGAAATTATTGGACATGTACTTTATAGAACACTATACAGCAGTCAAAAAAATGAAATCCGGTCATTTCAACAAAATGGAGGAATCTGGAAAACATCATGCTGAGTGAAATAAGCCAGTCCCAAAGGGACAAATATCATATGTCCTCCCTGATTGGTGACAACTAACTGAGCACCAAAGGGGAAACCTGTTGAAGTGAAATGGACACTATGAGAAATAGTGACTTGATCAGCCTTTGCCCTGACTGTTGATGAACAACTTAATACTTTATCCCTTTTAGTATTTTTTTTGTTCTACTTAATACCATTGGTTGAACTCTTTAATTAACACACAATTATTCTTAGGTGTTTAAATTTAACTGAGACGTGATCCCTGTTAAATATAAGAGTGGGAATAAGAAAGGGAGGAGATATACAATTTGGGATATTCTCAATCTGACTTGCCCCAAATGGTAGAGTTAGAAATGTACCAGGGGATTCCAATCAAGGTGGCATGTACCAATGCCATCTCTTTAAAGTGATCAATTTCAGTTCACAATCGATCATAATGATAGGATTAAGAGTTAAAGGGATCACGCAAACAAAACTAGTGTCTGATAATACCAACTGATAGAATTAGAAAGGAGAGAACGATCCAACATGGGAAGCGAAGCAGGATACACAGCAGACTCACAGAATGGCAGATGTCCTAAACAGCATTCTGGCCTCAGAATCAGCCCTTAAGGCATTTGGATCTGGCGAAGAGCCCATGAGAGTATTTGAGGCATGGAAAGCCAAGACACTCTGGGAAAGCCAAGACACTCTGGCAAAAAAAAAAAAAAAGAGAAAGAAAGAAAGAAAGAAAGAAAGAAAGAAAGAAAGAAAGAAAGAAAGAAAGAAAGAAAGCCAACTAAATGAAAGATCTTGGCCAGAGACAGAGACATCTCAGTGGAAAGAACGGGCCATCAAAGAAGGAGGTACCTTTTTCTGAAGGGAGGAGTGAACTTCCACTTTGACTATGACCTTGTCTAAAGAAGATTGGAGTTAGCGAACTCAAAAGGCTTCCATAGCCTTGGAAACTCATGACAAGAGCCTAGGGTGATTACTGACACCATAATCAAGAGTGTCAATTATTAAATCAACAACAGGAGTCACTGTGTACTTACTCCCCATGTGGGATCTCTGTCCTTAATGTGTTGTACAATGTGAATTAATGCTATAACTAGCACTCAAACAGTACTTTACACTTAGTGTTTCTGTGTGGGTGCGAACTGTTGAAAACTTTACTTAATATATGCTAAACTGATCTTCTGTATATAAAGATAATTGAAAATGAATATTGATGTGAATGGAAGGGGAGAGGGAGCAGGAGATGGGAGGGTTGCGGGTGGGAGGTAAGTTATGGGGGTGAAAATCCACTATAATCCAAAAGCTATACTTTGGAAATTTATATTTATTAAAAAATGTTAAAAAAAAGGAATGCAATATCAATAAGGTACTCTTCTATGTGGAAACAGAAATGTAGCTTAGATTACTTTTCAAAGCTATCTAACATTTGGTATCTTCTAAAGTTAGAGGAGGAAGGGTAGGTAGGGTAATTACTCCTTGCTATAGACTACAAAATCAGGTCTAGGAAGGCCAAGAGCCTGAATGTCTGCTAGACTTTTCAACTTGTCTTTGGCTCTCCCTTTTTTATATTAAAAATATTTATTCATTCTGCTAATACTAACTGACAGAATGAAAAAGGGAGAGAATGATCCAACATGGGAAGTAAGATACACAGCAGACTCATAGAATGGCAGATGTCCTTAATAGCACTCTGGCCTCAGAATCAGCCCTTAAGGCATTCAGATCTGGCTCAAGAGCCCATGAGAATATTTTAGGCATGGAAAGCTAAGACACCCTGAAAAACAAAAAAAGAAGACCTAAATGAAAGATCTCTGCGAGTGAGATCCCAGTGGAAAGAACGGGGCCATCAAAGAAGGAGGTACCTTTCTCTGAAGGGAGGAGAGAACTTCCACTTTGACTATGACCCTGTTGGAATAAGATCGAAGTCAGCAAACCCTAAAGGCTTCCATAGCCTCGGCAACTCATGACTAGAGCCTAGGGAGATTCCTGACGCCATAAACAAGAGTGTCAAATTGTTAAATCAACATCAGGAGTCACTGTGTACTTAAGTCTCATGAGGGATCTGTCCTTAATGTGTTATCCAATGTGAAATAATGCTATTACTAGTACTGAAACAGTATTTTTACACTTTGTGTTTCTGTGTGGGTGCAAACTGATGAAATCTTTACATAGTATATACTGAATTGATCTTCTGTATATAAAGATAATTGCAAATGATTAAAAAATCTTGGTGTTAAATTGGAAATTGCATAGATAATTAATCAATTCTTTAAAAAAATCATGTAGGATCTCTGTCCTCAATGTGCTGTACATTGTGAATTAATACTATAACTAGTACTCCAACAGTATTTTCACTTTGTGTCTCTATGTGAGGGCAAACTGTTGAAATCTTTTCGTAATATGTACTAAACTGATCTTCTGTGTATAAAGAGAATTGAAAATGAATCTTGATGTGAATGGAAGGGGAGAGGGAGCGGGAAAGGGGAGGGTAGCGGGAGGGAGGGAAGTTGTGTGTGGGGGGGAGCCATTGTAATCCATAAGCTGTACTTTGGAAATTTATATTCTTTAAATAAAAGCTTTATATATATATATATATATATGTATATATATATATATATATATATAATATTTATTCATTTACTTAGGAGGAGGAGCAGGGAGTGGAAAGAGAGAAAGTTAGCACCCATCATCTGGTTCACTTTCTAAATGCCTGAAATAGCTGCATCTCGGCCCAGCTGGGGACCAAAAACTTAATCTAGGTTTCCCACGTGGGTAGCAGGGATCCAAGGATTTAAGCTACCTCTCAGGGTATGTATTAGTAAGAAGCTAGAATCAGAATTAGAACTAATCCTTTTTTTTTAAAAATTTTTTTTATTTGAAAAGCAGAGTTACAGAGAGGCAGAGGCAGAGGCAGAGAGACAGAGAGAAAGAGAGGTCCTCCATTTGCTGGCCCACTCCCTAAATGGCCGCAACAGCTGGAGCTGCACCAATTTGAAGCCAGGAACCAGGAGCTTCTTCTGGGTCTCCCATGTGTGTGCAGGGGCCCAAGGACTTGGGCCATCTTCTACTGCTTTCCCAGGCCATAGCAGAGAGCTGTATTGGAAGTGGAGCAGCTGAAACTTGAACTGGCACCCATATGGGATGCTGGCACTGCAGGCCCCAGCCCTACCCACAATGCCACAGCACTGACCCCAGAACTAATTCTCAAGTACTCCAACATGGCATGCAGGCGCCCCAACTGGTGTCTTAATCACCAGGACAAATGACCATCTAGCTCCTTCTTGAGTTTTACATAATTTGACTAGTTAATAAAAATATTTATTTTCATCATTTAGACTAGGGATTGAGTCATAATCTGTACTGTGTTAGTAATTTGATTAGAGTATAATGCTAATAAGAACAAAAATGGTAAAATTGAAGCTCAGATAACCCATTTAGACTGGCACCATTCATGGCCATAGGATGCATTTATAACATTCATCAATAGATTCATTTGCAAAAGGAAATTTTGCCAAGAAATTAGGTAAAAGATGCTATACAGATCACTTAACTATTCCTTCTGCTGGAAACATAACTCAAGGTATACATTCGAGCAAAGCTAGGACAGTTCCTAAGTGAAGTACAGAAAGCTCTTCCAAGTTATGGGGATGGTAAGCTTTATAAACCATAATAACATTGCCTCTCTCTTAAACAATGTACACTATAGATAATGAATGTATCCTACTTATTCTATTTATAAAAATCAATTTGATTTTTTTTATGTTGTTTCTGTACATTAAGGATCACTGCAATTTCTTATTACTGCTTGTACATTTAGCTTACAGGGAGACATATACTACATAAACTCAAGAAGCTTTCAACTTTACCCTGATATAACAAAATTAGTTAAACTTTGAACTGTTTACTTGTCTTCACTGGGTCTCCCACAGGGCAGCCATACATACTGTGGCCAATTAGTTCAAATATAGCAGAAGCAACTGAACACATGCATTCTTTTATGATTTTTATGCATCACTCTCATGTGCAATGTTTGAAAGTTTAGGGGCCGGCATTGTGGCATAGTGGGTTAAGCTGCCACCTGCCTCTGCATCCCATATGGGTGCTGGTTCGAGTCCCAGCTGCCCCACCTCCGATCCTGCTTCCTGCTGATGCCTCTGGGAAAGCAGTGGAAGATGGCCTAACTGCTTGGGCCCCTGCACAGACTTGGGAGACCTGGATGAAGCTCCTGGCTTTAGCTTGGCCCAGCCCTAGCTATTGCTGTCATTTGGGGAGGGAACTAGCAGATAGAAGATTGATCTCACTTTCTCTCTCTCTGCTTCTGTTTCTCCCTCTTGTAACTTTGTCTTTCAAATAAATAAATAATAAAAATGTCTAAGTGACTATAAGGATAATCAATAAAAACTTAAGCTGCTTTCTTCTTTGGGTGACAGAGAGAGATACAGGGAGGAAGGTAGGGAGAGGGGGAGATCCCCCATCATATGGATCACTCCACAAATGGCCAAATGCCTGGAACTTCATCCAGGTCTCCCATATGATTGACAGGGGTCTAAACATTTGGGTCATTTTCCACTGTTTTCCCAAGCACATTAGCAGGGAGCTGGTTTGGAAGCAGAGCAGCCAGGACTCAAACCGGCCCTCATATGGATGCTGGCATTGGAGATAGCAGCTTAACTGGTGCACCACAATGCCAGCCTCTAAGTTCATCAGTTTTTCTGTTGATGAGGCAAGGTGGTCTGTCCAAAGGTTACTGCTATTAATAAGGAGGGCAACTAACCCATAGGTTAAATATTTCTGTGCTTCTCAAAGTTTGTCAAAACACCACAAATGACAGCATTTGGAAAACACACTGCCATAGAATGAAAAGCACATGAGAACATGCTTTTACATGGTCTTTTACATGCAACAGCAAGTTAGCTCAGCAATTGTGTTTCAGTCAGGTGCCTGGAAACAAGATGCTACTAACTATATAATATACATAACCACCAAGACAGTTGAGTGCAGTCCAGCTAAACTGGGAGTGGAAGAACAGACAAAGGAGAGGCTAGCCTTCCCACCATTTTCCCCCACCCAACCCCGGTTTTAATTCTGTCCTTTAGAGGAAAACTATGCTCAGAGGCTTAATCCAATCACTGGACCCATTATACTCAGTGGAAACCCAGTTATGGCCAGGAAGATGGAAGACTAATAACAGCAATCGCTTGCCATGGACATGATGATAATTTTTTCTCTGTTTCATTGATTACTTCCAAGATAAACTTAGCTATTACTGACCAGAAAAGTGTATCTGAAACTAGTACCTTACAGTGGAAGTCAATAAGAAATCTAAATAGTGTTCCCTATTGGCAGATTGAGGGATATAACACTGAAATCTCTAAGTGAGATAATTTCATAACTTTCTAAGGGAATTATCTCTGGTTGAGGGTATAATAGAAACCTCATCTAAAAGTCTGCTTTGACAAATAGTTTTTTTTTTCTTTTTGAAATTCCATTTCATTTTCTTTCCTTTTAGCAAATTAAAAGTCACTTGCATGGAAAACAAAACCTAGAATTCTTACATTCCTCATTAGCATTATTTCTTTCTTTATCTTTGAGCTGTTTACCTATTCTTGAAACTGTGACATATGGGAATTTCACACCTAGTGAATATATTTTCATGTAGCTGTGGCATGAGACTATAATCATTAAAAGAATATACACAAGTAAGAGGAACTGCAACAGCTGGTGACATTTACCAATTAGAATTATAGTTCTTTAAAACACTTTATCCTTCATTTGGTGTATGAAGGGTAATTATCTCTGATAAATTGCTGAAAAGATGCAATTTTCCTTTTAAACAGTTTCTACATACAGTACAAACGTGTTTGGATAGAAGACATTATCGCTGGTTCAGTGCTCCTTTGTGCTAAGATTCTCATTTTATGTAAAATTTATGTACTTTGAAAGTCACTGCATTCAATTCCATCATCAATGTTATCTTCTTAATAGACAATAAAGTATAATTAACGAGAACTAAGCACACTGTTAAATTTGTGTATGTATTTTTGTGTGTAAATGAGAAGAATGAGTGTGATTGCATTGTAGAGAAAATATAATTACAAATTCTGATACAAGTGGCTGCCTACCAACTCTATCAAAGGAGCAACCTGTTAAACTTCAGCACCTGTGGATTTGGATGAGGTTTTACCAAGAATCTTATATCCTAGAGAGCTATAGTTAGAAATATTTTCCTAATTGGTAATTAAATTAGTTGTGTTAATATGAGGAAATAATAACTGGAAACTGCATAGCAGACACTATATATATATATATATATATATATATATATATGCCACTTAGAGAGATGAAATGATTTTTTTTCATTCTTCCCTTTAAACTTTTGAGATCCTCCATTGGGTAAGCACTAAACTATATTGTGTAGTAAGGTAGTAACCTCTAAGTAAAAAGAAGAGTTCTTAAATCTTTTCTGACCAGAAAAGATTAGATTTGGCTAGCAAACGACAAAAAGATTAAAAAAAAAGTCCTATGAGCATAAAGAAATCAATAACTATGTAAGGAAGTAAAGTATTTTAAGGTGAGTTCCTCTGACATTGGCTGGCTAAGTAATTGAATACATCAGTGAGTGAATGAATTTAAGGGTGCAGACTCCGGCAAATTTTTTTTCAAGCGTTAATCACTAGTTAACCTAGCAAGATGAACACGGTGTTTAAAAAAAAGTGAAAAAAAATTCCTTGCTAATTACACGCTGCAAATGCTCTTACTTCCTGCTGCTGCACCTAATCCCACAGGTGCAAGTCTTTGCCTTCCCCATTCATAGGTAGGTGGGTGCAACATTGCACTCATTTTTCACAGCAGCAGAGTTAGATACAGAAGGAGTTGCTTAACCTTCCACTGGAGGTTAACAATACACTACACAAACACTGTCATGGTGTCTGTTTAACAAGGAGACACGTTTTGAAATATACTATTCCAATCTCAAAGATTAATTAGAAACTACAATGTAATTGACTTAATTTAAAAGTGCATTTCTCATAACATAGAAAAGCTTGCTTTGAAGAAACAATAAGGAGTGGAGCTGTGACATGTTTGTTTAAGATCACCTACGTGCTTCAAAAATGAAATACTTGCATCTGACCATTCATCACCATTGGAAGAAAAAATGTATCTTGTAAGAAATAAGTCAATAGAATGTCATATAAGTTTGATTTTGTAGTAGGAATGTGTTACATATCTCAGCTCTGGCATTTAGGATTCAGTAATAACTTATTACCCATCATTAGGGAACACAGGACTTGATTCTACAGATTATTTAATCCAAGTATCAGTTATTTTTCTTTCACTATTTAACATATCCTTCGTTACTTCGACATTTATACATCAATTTTTATATTTCTCTTTCAGTAAAATGTTCCCAAACTTTTCAAAAGTATTTGTAGTAAGCACAGTGCCCAGGCTCCCCTATTCCTATAATGGTGATCCTTAGTCTGGTCCTGGTGTGCAATCCCTCTCCAGGTGACTATGGCCCAGTGAGCAGGAGCTTCACTCCCCAGGTTCTGCCTAGCTCTCATTCCGACATAAAGTACTGGGTATTCAGGTGGCCTCATCCAAGTCGTAAACAATTATCAGAAGCAAGCAAGTGACGGAAGGAGGGTATATAGCAGTGTCACTGGATTACAACTGTAGAAGTCAGTATTTGATATATGCAAGGTGCTTGCTATTCTAAAATCAAAGGAAAATGAATGAAACAATATCTCAAATTCCCCATCCTGTGGAAGCTGGTCCCATTCTGAAGTGGGGATGGAAACTGCAGAGGAACGCTTGGGAGCAGGAAACAAGGTACAGGCAGAAGGACTAACAACACCATTTACTTCAATGGTGCTTTATGTTTACAAAGCACCTGCACATTGCTTTGCTCACCCAATCTACAGAAAAGCTCATGGGGGAACCAGTACGTGGGTTTTACCGTTACCCTAACTGCACAGGTGGGAAAACAGAAGCCCACTGGTCACACAGCCAGTAAGGGGCAGAGGTGGGACTTGAACTCAAGTCAGTACAGCAGTGAGCTGGGGATCTGAAACGCTGGAAATCTTGGACAAGTATCATGAAGAAGAGAGCACACTTGAGAGAACTACTAATGGAGAGAAAGAAAAGCCATCTCCACACTCTTTGTAGGATAGACAATGAGGTCAGGCACCAGCAATGAGGAAGCCAGAGAATGGGCGACAGTCTCTTCTTCCTCATTGTTCTTTTTTCTTGGCCATTTAGATCCTTGCCATGTCCTCCAGGTTTGTTTCACTGAATTACCTCAGTGTGTAGCTCAGAGATTGTATACAGTGTGCGTGGTAATGTGAACAACAGCTTTTTCAACAGGCATCTCTCCTTCCTATCTTTCCTCTTTCTCCCTTCTGTCTTTCTCTGTCTCTGTCTCTGTCTCTCTCTCTCTCTCACACACACACACACACACACACACACCCAAATGCTCTTTAACTAATAAGACCTAAAGAACAAATTTCCAGAAGCAAAGTTGGAAAGGTCTTTTTATATTTGGTCCAATTTCCAATTTCCTACATACTGCAGAAATCCTATCACATCTGGCTAACAGTGGCACAACTTCTACTATGTCACCTTTGTAAACAACTTTAATTTTTCAAACAATGTCTTTCCATACACTGATTTCAATTCTGCCTCCCATTCATGTTTAGTCACTGTTCCCCTTTTTACTCACTTTATTCATATGGATTGAGAGTATATATTCTTCTAAATGGTAACTGCGCACATATTGAACAGTGCTATCTTTTGTCTTAGATGTTTTCCCTTCTTCTAGGGCAACAGTCAGATTTCCTTCTTTTCCCCTCTTAATAAGCCATTATTTCCAGATCACTTTAAGTATCCTGGCTGAGCTCTATAGGAGGAAGTAAAAGGAATGTATCATTGTTTTTAAATGTTTATTATTTGCATCTACTTGAAAGGCATGGGGAAGGGAGGTGAGGGGGAGTGTGGAGGAGGGAGGGAAGAAGGAAAGGAGAATCCTTTATTCATTGGTTCACTTCCCAAATGCCCACAACAGCCAGGCCTGGGTCAGGCTGAAGCTAGGAGCGCAAAACTCCATCTGTGGCTCCCAGGTGGGTGGCAGGAACCCGGGTAGTTGAGTTGGGCCATCATCTGCTGCCCTCTAGGTGCATTAGCAAGAGGCAACATAGGAAGCTGAACAGCTAGGGCTCCAAATGCCAACTTGACCTACTGCATCACAATGCCTGCCCCAAATGTGTCATTCTTAAGAGAACTGTGTGATTTTTCCACAATACAAATGTGATTGCTATGGTGTAGAGAGCAATGTCTATTTTCTGGAATCTGGACACTAGTTTTTACTGTAATCCATAATAATAGTATGGATAGATGA
The DNA here is from genome assembly GCA_949820135.1 of Sylvilagus floridanus. NCBI lineage: Eukaryota > Metazoa > Chordata > Mammalia > Lagomorpha > Leporidae > Sylvilagus > Sylvilagus floridanus. The sequence continues at coordinate 25,201,717 of OX463236.1, read as the reverse complement.
TAGTAACTCCAGCAACCCTGAAAAGTACACACTCACAGGAAGTCACACAAGATGTGTCCATTGCATAGGCCAAGAAACCAGTGTTCAAGGTCACAATGACAGTAAGCAAAGTTTCACAGAGAAGTAGTCTGGTTCCTCAGCCTGCTGAATCCCTCTGTTGTGCAGCCTCTGCACATTCACATTACCTGATTTGTCATTTTAAACCACTACCCTGCTCTCTGAACATATATGCCTATCAAATACATCTTACCTAAATTATAGGTAGCCAGCATGTATTTCTTTTGTGTTTAATGCTTTAATCCTACTGAGTTTTTGGCTTTGTCCTAGTATTCCTGGTTGCAAAGCTAATGTGAACACTGTCATAGTTAGAAGGATTCATGCAGTATAATTTCTTCACCCATTAAGTGGCAAAATGAAGCCACTTAAGTGAAGTAATGCCCAAGGCCATACAGTTAATGTGAGAGTATAGCTGCATAAAAGGAAATACAGCTCAGTTCTTTTAAGTCCTAGGCCAGTGCTCACTTAAATTTTTTTTTAAAAGATTTTATTTATATGAGAGGTAGAATTACAGAGAGAGGGAGAGACAGAGATAAAGGTTTTCCACCCATTGGTTCACTCCTGAAATGGCTGCAAAGGCCGGAGCTGGGCCTATCCGAAGCCAGGAGCCAGGAGCTTCTTCCAGGTCCCCCACCTGGGTGCAAGGGCCCAAGCACTTGGGCTGTCCTCTACTGCTTTCGCAGGCCATAGCCGAGTGCTGGATCAGAAGAGGAGCAGTCAATTCATATTCATTCAATCCCACATGGGATACCGATGCCACAGGTGGAGGGTTGGCCCACTATGCCACAGCACCGGCTCCAGTGCTTACTTTTAAAATAAACAATTTATTTTTGAATAATCTTATACTTACAGAAAAAATGAGAGGATTGTAGAGTTATATATATACTCCACACCCAATTCCTATTATTATCATCTTACATTATGTACAGTACATTTGTTACAATTAATGAACATATAATGCAGTATTAATTAATGTCCACACTTGATTCAGATTTCCTCAGTCTTTTCCTTTTTTAAAAAAGGCAGAGTGGACAGTGAGTGAGAGAGAGAGAGAGAGAGAGAGAAAGGTCTTCCTTTTCTGTTGGTTCACCCCCCAATGGCTGCTGCGGCTAGTGCACTGCGCTGATCTGAAGCCAGGAGCCAGGTGCTTCTCCTGGTCTCCCATGGGGTGCAGGGCCCAAGTACTTGGACCATCCTCCATTGCACTCCCGGGCCACAGCAGAGAGCTGGACTGGCAGAGGAGCAACTGGGACTAAATCCAGTGCCCCAACTGGGACTAGAACCTGGGGTGCCAGCACCACAGGCGGAGGATTAACCTATTGAGCCGTGGCACTGGCCTCCTCAGTCTTTTCCTAATGATTTTGTTGTGTTACTTGATCTTATTTAGGAGACCACACTACATTTAGCCATTGTGTCTCCATGGACTCCTCTTGGTTGTATGAGTTTCTCAGATTTCCTTTGGTTTTAAGGACTCTGACAAGTTGAGTACCCTTAAGTATCTGTGGCATACCTTTTAATGAGATGTGTAAGAGTTTTCTCATGATTAGACTGGAGCTACAGGTTTTTTGGAGGAAGACTACAGAGGTAAATTGCCATTTTGTCACACCACATCAAGGGAAAAATATTGTCAACAAACACTGTTGATGTTGACCTTGATCAACTGGGTGAGGCAGCATTTGTCAGGCTGTTGCAGTCACTCTACTGCCTACCTGCCTTTATCCTAAACTGTTTGGAAGGAAGTCACTGTGTACAGCCCACACTTAAAGAACCTCAATTATTTCACATATCTTTGCTATAGTGTTAGGTTCTACAAAGATGCAGTGCCATGTATCTACCATTACAGTCCAGATCCCAGGGAGAAACTCACCACTTAGTAATGTGCCATGGACAGACCACATTGATGATATAGTACTTTCTGCTCTGGGGGAAGAGGAGATACTTGATTGCATAATACAGCACAATTTTATTGCCCCAAGAAAGTCTCCACACTTCACCTGTTCAGCCCTCCCCAAATATGGTCTCATGGCAATCACTAATACATTCACAATCTTTATAGTTTTGCTTATTTTGCTTTTATAGAACCAGACAGCATGAAGTCTTTTCAAAAGCTGGCAACATTCATTTTAGATCCACCTGTGTCTTCATATGACCTGACAGCTCATTGTTCTTTGTTTTTGTTTTTCTGAACAATAATATTCCATTGTATGGATATACTATTGGTGTTTTATCTAGTTACCTTCTGAAGGATATTTTTGGTTGGTTCCAGTTTTGATGATGAATAAAGACACCGTGAACATTTGCTTGTAGGCTTTGGTATGGACATATGCTTTCAAATCAGTTGGATAAATACTAAGGATTATGACTGGTTGGTTGCACATAAGACATTCTTAGTTTTCTAAGAAACTACAAGTCTTCCAAAGCAGTTGTACTATTCTGCATTTCTACCAGAAATGAGTAAAGTTCCTACTGCTTTCTTTTCTTTTAAACATTTTGCTGTTAGCAGATTTTTTTTTTATTTTAACAGTTCTAACAGGTACGCAGTGGTATATCATTATTGCCTTAATTTACATTTCCCTAATGACAAGTAATACTGCACATCATTTCATATACGTGTTTGATATCTGTGTTTCTTTGCTGCTGTACTCATTCAGATCATTCACCCATTTTAAAAACTGGGTGGTCTGCTTTCTTATTGTTGAGTATCGAAAGTTCCATGAACATTTTGGATACAAGTCCTTATCAAATATACATTTTGAAAATATTTTATTTTTATTTGTGACTTTTCATTCTCTCAACAGAGCAAAGCAGCACAATTATCAATTTTTAGGTTCCAATTATCATTTTTTTTTCTTTCAGGGGTCATGTTTTCTTGCTTTATATCTAAAAACTCATCACCAAATCCAAGGTCATATATATTTTCTCTTACATTTTCCTCTAGAACTTTTATGTTTTGCATTTCACATGTAGATCTATGATCTCATTTGAGTTCATTTTTGTGCAAGGTATGCCAGTGATTTTTTTGTTCTCATGAGACATTAACTAAGAGTTTTTTTCCAGAGAGACTTATTAGCTGGAGTCTGTATATAAAGAAGAGTAACAGCCAATAGGATCTCTAACATTTAAAGTTAATATTTATAGCCAGCCATAATAGAAGTGTGAAGTCTAGATCTGAGGGAGATACTCATCTCTTAGTAATATGCCATGGATAGACTATGTACAGTGCTGTGCTCAAGGATGGGGGGTGTGTAACTTGATTGAGTAGTGACATTGGCAGCTGGAAGTCAGCTAAGAGAGTGACTGGTAGGACAAGGAGTGTGGGTATGACTTCTATAGCAGTATCCATGATGGCACACCTGTTTTCCCATCTTGTTCCTAGACTGTGAAGAACCTTAGGCAAAAAATGTACATTTTCAGCATGTATGCCAGGGCCTGGTGCTTAGTATGTGTTAAATAAGCATTTAATTAGTGGGTCTAGTGAAGAAGTTGATGATGTCTAACCTAGAAAATGAGAGTGCTGCAAACAACACATGCCTATGTATAAATGCTATACCTCTTGGGAATAGGAGACTTGGTAATTGCCATCCCATATTTGAAGGGCTGTTATGCAGAAGAAGGATTAGAAGAAGGATTAATGGGAAGAATTCACTGAGGTACAGAATTTCAATTCATTACACTGAAAGTAGGCTGCCTTATGGTGAGGCTGCAGTCACTGAAATAATTGAACATAGCTCAACTAAATCTTGCAGGAGATAATAAAGGAGGGGACTTCCTAACTGGGAATGAGCCACTTCCTTGTCTTTCTTGACTCTGAAATTCTATGTGGTGTAGTAGATCTATTGCAGGGTCAAATGAAGAACTTTAAAAGCCCTAAGAACATGAATGACTGCATGTTTTAGGAAGTCCAACAGATTTTAGATGTATCCATGATGACTTACCCCTAAGATATCAAATATGAAAACTTCTCCATAATTCTCCCTTTTGTTCTTTTGTAATGCTGCCTTGTGGAAACCCCTGTACAGGACATTAGTTCTGCTTATTGCCCAGTATTGATTCTCTAGTTCTAGGTAAGACAAAGAGTGTGTAAAAACTCCTCAGAGAGTCATTTATAAAATAAAATGCCTGGGTTCCAAGAAACCCTATGCAAAAACAAGAAAATCCAGGGCCTTTTAATTTAAAATGTCCATTTATACCCACAAAAGCAATAAAGCTGTGGACAAAATTTAGTTACTCATTCTAAAACTAAGAGTCACTTACAATTAACATATAAAGCTTTTCAGCACTCAAACTGCTAAACTTCTTAAACATGAACTACAGATGTGATGTGCTTCAGTCATGGAAAGATAACTGCCAGTCCATCTAGTTTCAGATTTTAAGTTTTTCACTGTGCTCTAATATTTTTGAAATTTGATACTTAAGCTTAAAACATGATTAAGTAAAATGCCTTAGGCCTTGATATTGTGATAATAGAATTTAGAGCAAAAATCAATGTGATTAGTGCTGCACTAATTTGTTGATTATATATACTATGTGTACTTCATGATTTCCACTCATGTCATCTTAATCTTAGAACAAATTTATGGGTTTTAAATTATTTCCCATCATGTCTTTGGAAGATAAAATGTTAAAATGAGTGACTACTAATTTATAACACTTTTATACTTATTTATTTACTTATTTGTTGCAGCAAAGTAAAATTTTATTTCATTCCATAGTTTAAAAGTTAAATGTTCAAATTTTATTCCTGAACTGCGGAATGCCACAAGGCCTTATTGATCAGGGTCTCACTTTATATTTAGAAAACCAATTCTTTGATTTATTGGTTCCTCTTAATTGCTACAAGAATACTTTCAAAAAGTTCATGGAGAAATTGAATTAAAATAAATTTAACTGTGGCAAAAAGTGTCCCACATGAAGGACTTTTGTGGGTGAGACCTCAGCAAAAAGAATTGGTCATCAAGGAAGGATGTACTTTTCTCTGAAGGGAGGAGACAACTCCCACTCTGCTTATGGCCTTGTCTAAATGCTGATGGAGTTTGTGGACTCAAAAGGCTTCCATAGCATTGGCAGCTCATGGCAAGAGCCTTAGGTGATCACTGACGTTGTAAATAAGAGTGTTAATTGTTAAATTAACAACAGAAGTCACTGTGCATTTACTTCCCATGTAGGACCTCTGTCCCTAATGAACTGTATTATGAGAATTAACAGCAAAACTTGTTCTCAAACAGTACTTTTTATGTTGTGTGTGTGGGGGGGGGTGGGTGCAAACTGTTGAAATCTTTACTTAGTATAGAGTTGGTCTTCTGTATATTAAGTTAATTAAAAATGAATCTTTTTTTTTTTTTTTTTTTTTTTTTACAGGCAGAGTGGACAGTGAGAGAGAGAGAGAGAGAGAAAGGTCTTCCTTTGCCGTTGCTTCACCCTCCAATGGCTGCCACGGACTGCGCGCTGCGGCCGGCACACCGCGCTGATCCGATGGCAGGAGCCAAGTGCTAGGTGCTTTTTCCTGGTCTCCCATGGGGTGCAGGGCCCAAGCACTTGGGCCATCCTCCACTGCACTCCTGGGCCACAGCAGAGGGCTGGCCTGGAAGAGGGGCAACCAGGACAGAATCCGGCGCCCCGACCGGGACTAGAACCCGGTGTGCCGGCGCCGCAAGGCGGAGGATTAGCCTGTTGAGCCACGGCGCCGGCAAAAATGAATCTTAATGAAGAATGGGATGGGAGAGGGAGTAGGGGGTGGGAGGGTGGATATGGGGGAAGAACCAATATATTCCTAAAGTTGTACCTATGAAATTTTCATTCATTAAATAAAAGCTTAAAAAATAGCTTACGCAGGCCGGCGCCGTGGCTCAACAGGCTAATCCTCTGCCTTGCGGCGCCGGCACACCGGGTTCTAGTCCCGGTCGGGGCACCGGATTCTGTCCCGGTTGCCCCTCTTCCAGGCCAGCCCTCTGCTGTGGCCCGGGAGTGCAGTGGAGGATGGCCCAGGTGCTTGGGCCCTGCACCCCATGGGGAGACCAGGAAAAGCACCTGGCTCCTGGCTCCTGCCATCGGACGAGCGCGGTGCGCCGGCCGCAGCGCGCCGACCGCGGCGGCCATTGGAGGGTGAACCAACGGCAAAAGGAAGACCTTTCTCTCTGTCTCTCTCTCTCACTGTCCACTCTGCCTGTAAAAAAAAAAAAAAAAAAATAGCTTACGCAGAGAAATTATGTATGATAAAAACTAAAAAAAAAGAAAAAAAAAGGCTTCTATAGCCTAGGTAGCTCACGTCAAGAGCCTCGGATAATCACTGATGTCATACCTAAGAGTGTTAATTGTTAGAGTAACAATAGGAGTCATTGTGCACTAACTTCCTATGCAGGACCTCCCTCCTCAAAGAGTTGGATTATGAGAGTTAATAGTAAAACTTGATCACAAAGATTTACCTTGTTTTAATGTATTAAGTGGAGGACATCATCTAATGTCTAAGTGATTGCAAAAGATGTGCCCTTCTTGGGTTCCTCTCCAAAGTTAACTCCACACACACACACACACACACACACACACACATATGTAAGTCAAACCTCAGAAAGGCTTATTTTAATTGAATTAAAAAGTTCTTTCTTTTATTGTAAAGACAATCCTGTTGGTGTTCCACTGCACAGTAGGGTAATAATAGTTAACAATAACAAACTGTACTTTCTAAATAGCTAGAATAAAGACTTCTAAATGTTCACACTACAAAGAAACCTTGAATTATGAAGTGATAGATGCTAATTACCAGTATATGATGATTAAAATGTATGCATGTATCGAAATATTACATTGTACCCCACAAATATGTACAAAAACTATCAATAAATAAAAAATAAAAAAGTAAGTTTATTTTGGTGCAAAAAAGGTTTTAAACCTACGCACAGTTGTTTTATAATACATATTTTCATGAATTTCATGAAGGCCTCTTGTATGCATATATTTCAAATTTTTTTCAACAAAATGAGCTTATCTTAAATTTTATTGTTAACTTATATACAAAAGATTGTATTTATAGGGTACATGTGCTATTTCTATATATGAATACACTGTAATGTCCAATCAGGGTAAATACATTTATCACCTCAAATATTTAACATTCTTTATAAATAAAACATTCAAAACCCTTTCTTCTAGTTGTTTCTGAAAATATACAGTAAATTACCATTATCTAAAATCTGTCTATTGTGCAACAGAACACTAGAACTTCTTAGTCTGATATAACTACAACTTCACACCCATTAATCAACCTTTCTCCATCTCTCTGCCCTTCATTCCCACCTCATGAACTCTTTGAGAAACCCATGTATTTCAACTCTCATAAGAAATTGCTATGGCTTTCATACAAAGGGAAGGAAGAGCAAGCATTTTTTTTTCATAAAGAGTATAAGGCATTTTCCATCTCAGCCTAGGGTGCTATAACTTTCCTCTGCAACTCTGGTTTCATGTTCTCATGATGAGTTAACCTCCATAACAGCTCCCAAGTTACGATGGAAAAAGTATACCGAGATAACCTTGCCAAGCCTTGTTATGAGGGTTTGTGTTTGCTTAACGAAAATATATTATCCCTGAGGGGATGACATTGGTTTAAAGACCTGAAATAAACATGCAGCGGCCAGTAAATATTTTATATAGTTTGAAAAAGCAGATTAAAAAATACTCACTGGAACATCAACATATTTTGCAGCTGCTTTCACCTTAAGTAGGAAAGAAAGGAAGAAATTTTGAGCATTATTATAATTGCTGCATTAGTACTATGATAAAAGATAGCAGAAGAGAACTCACTCAAATACTTACAGTGAATGACAGGATAGACGAAAAGAAGGTGCCTTCATCATATCTTGACAACTTAGACAACACCCCTTCCAGCACTGAAACAAACTGTGATACAGTTGATAGTGAGTATTTAGAGTGTGACTGTGCATGCAAACTTGTAGCAGGGCAAACAATTCCTGAGCCAATTTTTCCCATGGCACAGAAATCCACAATGCATACATTGACAGCTGAGGTCAAACTAACTTACATTGTCTATTCTCTCATTCTGAACATACACTCTCAAGTCCTTTCCCACTGTTGGAAACACATATGAGATAATTTAAACCATTAATATATAACTTCAGGTTAATGCCACTATTCTTGAAAACATTTTTCAACTGCAAGAAAGCTGCTGAGAAACAATGATGGTCAAGTTTAATCAAATTCCTTTCTCTCATATATTACTTTACTACCCTGCCCCCGGCAACCTCTTCTGCCTATTCTACATAGGAGGTGGAATAAAACAGAGCACACAATGAAATGGAGTTTAAACTTATGGGCTCTTGCAATATTGGAACCATATTATTTAACAAGCATTTACCAAGCAGTTGTAAGAACCATTCAGCTTCCAGAAGCTTACCCAGCAGTTGGAGAGCTAAAACATATACAGGTACTGTAGGGTACAGTGGAAGGAGCACTAAAATGAAGATTCATGTCCCAGCTCTGTCAGGGAGGACCTAGTTCAAACCTGTAGTTCTCAGGCCTAAATTCCTCCACCAGTTAAGTGAGTGTGTTGTGGTTGGGGAGGGAGAGGGTACAGATTTTAAATCAGTCTTAAAAGTGTGTTACATGTCTAAAAGTTTGTATTTCTGCAAAACGAAAACAAAGACAACTATACTGTAATAGAATACAAACATAAATCTGGAGAAGTCACTTTCTTGAGAGGCAGTATACTAAGCTCTGTCATGGAGGTCAATGAATAAGAGATACTAATAAGGATATACCACCCTACATCTTTCCACTTTAGAACTAAAATAATACACACTACTGACAAATTATACACTCCCAAAGGGAAAATACCGACAAGGTTTTTTAAATACGAAAAGGGAAATTAACAAAGGCTGGTTTTTGTTCACATAGCAGCTTCTTCAACAAAGTGGTAATAGTTCCAGGGACGCGGCTTATTGGTCTCTGGTGACCAGAGAACTCACTGTGAGTGCACAGGAGATCATATTTTCTCTATGGCTGATCAATTACTGCAAAATAGTTTACGCAAAAGAAACAAAAGCTTCCCTATAGGGTTCTCCATCACATCACTTGCCACATGATGTAAGAACACAGAAACAAAACTGTGCAAACTCTTGACTACAATCTTATTTTTAAAGAATGAGAATTATATATGGCTGGGTAGTTATCCTAAGGGATATACATAGCAAAAAAAATTAGAAATTGCTCAAAAGTCAAAGTCAATTTAACACTTTCTTCTTTTCCATTAAGATTTCTTACCAATCACAACTGCTTAACTCAAGTTAGTGTGGTCTTCAAAGACCCAGCAGACAATACTGTAGGGCTGTGGCAGACCAGGGGAGGGGAATTCCAAACTTAATGGCTTCTCAGTGGAAAATGTCCATCCCCTGTAACACAAGCTTGACAGCCAGGGTGTGTTGGCTCATTTGCAACAATTGCTATGGTTACCAGACAAGCTGAACCACTGAAAGCTCTAGGACAGTACCCCATTCTCTGTGCTTTCTTGAGCATTTATGCATATATGTGAATGATATTGAGGGACCAGGCAAGCTTGAGGCAAGAATCCTGTGGATGGTTATAGAAGACCTGGGTTCAGGATGCTGCTTTGCCACTGTCTGGCCATGAGATAACTAAAGCCACTCTCCTTTTCTCCCTTCAGAACACTCATCATTAAGTGGGGAAAATGACAGATATCTTGCCCACCTTATAAGGATGGTATGAAGATCAGTGGAGGTGAAAACGGCAAACTGCTATAGAAAGGCAAATTAGTAACATTACTGGTATAATTACTTAAATCGGTATCCATTATTACATGTCTAAAAACCTAAATCACAAGTGAATGAGGATAGACTTAGGGCTGCTTAGTGAGACAGAAGAGTAGAAGAGTTTGGTTCTCAGCTGCTGGGTCTAATTCAATTAAATCTATGGAGCATCTAGAGAGGTAGATCTGAGCTTGAATCTCTCAGGCAGGAGACTGCTGGAGTCCTGCCTGTTTCATGGCTAGCAGAGAAGGAAGGCAGTCTGGTTCCAGAGCTGACATTTTTCACCTTCATGCTGTACCACTGTTGTAAAGATTGAGGTGTACCACGAAATGACACAGCATATGAGAAGTGCTTACTAAATGTCATTCTGTTATCATTATTGTGACTTAGCACCTAAGATCGGAAATGCAAAAATAGGATTCTTAGACCTTTTCCTCCAGGAGCATACAAACTAAGCGGAGAGATGGCAGAGACAGACTTGAACACAGCTGGGTATGACACCAGGCAGAAGTGTTATGGGCCCGTGCAAAGGGGCAAACAGTGTAACTGAACCTGGGAAGAAAGCATGGCTGGGGGATGGAGGTAAGCCTCATTTGTGAAGTGGCATGGGATCTGAGCTGCAGAACAGTGGAAACAGAGTAGATCACACACTTGGGGAGCATCCCGTCAGGGCAGAAATGCCTTCCACTACGGCACCTGGCAGCCCCTCTGGTGGGTCTCCTCTCTAGAGTAGGCAGCAGCATGGAGTATGTCCTTGTGAAGTCCTCAGTGTGGACTTGGGGTCTGCTGCAGCCAGGCCACGGCATTCTTTGCCTGCAATTCCACAAAAGTGAGGCACCTCTTTCCTTGGGTTCTCTCCTCTCCCAAGAGGTCCCTGGGGAGGCATGGGATAGCAGGGACACTGTGCTTATGTAGTGGTGAGCACTGACTGCACCTTTGGGACCAACCAGCTGCGCTGTGCACTTCCTACAGAAAGGTTTTCTTTCTGAGGTTTTTGTTGAGGTACATCTGATAGAAACCAAACTCTATTAAAATCAGGCTCCACTGATAGTGATCTATTTTCTATCTGGTTTTTAATTGCACAAAACAGCAAGATTCCAAAGACACCGAGTTAAGTGCTGGGTTTCGGTGCTGTGTCTTTAACTGCTTCCTGTGAACTTGCTCTGTACAGCTCAGGGAGTATATAAATACTTGGGGGTTTGCCTGGTGCTCTCTGTTCTCCTGAGAGTGTCTGGTTGGAATAAAACACTGTAATCTCTTTGTTTCCCTGCTCTTTATTGTGGATGCCATTTACTGGGTTTGTTTGAATAATATTTAACACCTAGAGTCTGGGTAATTACCGACTTTGCCTCATGATGCATCCTCTTAAGGAAATTAAAGATGAAAGAAAGCACTCTGAAATGACTGGTGCAACAAAATACTAAGAGTGCCACAAGGAGCATTGGTTTAAGTTTCCTGTGGAATTTTAACAGGATATAAGACTCACATGTTAGATAAAACCATATATTCTAAAAAGTGACAGGAAGATTCCAGCTATAGACTGATGGGTTCAAGACACAGTTCTCTCCTTTTTTGCTGAGACATTTTATGAAATACAAGGGATATTCGCATCATTTACATGACAAGTTAAATGACAGCCTTCTATAATAAGACTGATGATGAATGACTGGGTTTCTTCTGTGGGAGGAGTGAGACTAGGGATAACTGTTAACTGACGTGCTTTGTTTGCTTAGACTGGGACTGAATAGTATTGTTAAAAAACCACATGCAACCAGAGTATCATGAAGTGGAAGAAAACAGGGTTTCCTTCCTTAATCAGAATGTTTATGCTATGTTATAGTGCAATGGTCTCTTCCCAGCCTTCTTTCTCCTGTGGGTGAATCCACTCCTTCCTTGAAGCTTTGTTCCAACCAACTCCTAAAAGGACTTTTTAGTTCATGTACTTCTCTATGAAGGATGAATGGTCTTTGGCAGCACGTATTTATTCATAACATACCTCGTTCTGCAGTATCTAAGAAAATGGGCAAAACAGCATTCTCTACACTGTCTTCTTTTATCATTCCTTTCCTGATTACTCCCTCCTTCCAGCCCAAAAATATAGAGAACTACTGTATTCTGCTCTGTTTCTATTAGTGTCTGTTATCCTTTTGGAACACACACTTTGATTTGAACAGATGCATTCTGATCCAAATAAAGAAATATGATCAAGTTAATTTCACAGGGCTGAGTTAGGGAGATATTTTAATTCCATCATCTAGGTAGTTAGAAGTGCTATTACTCCATTTTATTCTTCAGAGAAATTTAGGGGAAAATATTACAGATAATCAGAAGGAATATAGATAGCTGAACAAATATCTATATATTTATTTATTCAGTGAGAAAGTGTCTATTCTTCCCTAAATCCCTTCTGGGAATGTTGAGAGTCTAGGAAGCTAAACATTATTCTGATAATCTTTTATTTCATGCCCAGAATTGACTGAACTGTTTGTTAGAGGAGCCCATTGTGAAGACGGTCACTTCTCACTGGCTCTGTTGACCATCTGCCCTGACCAGCTCTTACTCTTTCTTTTCCATCTTCATCATCCCATGCAATGAATTCCACTTTCACCAACTTGTAGTTGTCCCATACCAACCTACCTGCCTATGGTGGTCCACAGCACCTATGTGCCTGTGTGGAACAATATCTAAGGAGAGATGCACAGGCTGATCATACAACCTGGATGAAGTGGGGACACAAAGCCACTGGAGGAGGGAAAGCTACATCTTTTCCTCTCTGGCATTGCTGAGTTTTCTATGATGTCCTGGAAAGTCGAGGGACCTCCAGGGTGAAGTCACGACTCTACTGGCTCCTATCACATGGCCTTGGATCTCTGTTTCTGTGTCTGTAAGCAGTGGGATTGGACTCTGGCAATCAGGCCTGGTTTGGGAAATAACACCATACATGCGTTATTTTCTCTTTCCCTTTTTCAATAGGAGCAGCTTTGCTTTGCTTGGTGTTTATTTTGCAATGCTTAGATATATCTGAAGATACTGAATATATTTCATGCGCATCTTTAAAGTATATAAATATATATCTCATAAACACTATAAAAATGTTTGAAAAGCTTCTAAGTAAGTGACCTGGGATTCTCTTTCATTTCCAGAAATCTGTGTACGATGGGATTCTAAAGCCCCAGGACAAAAAGTGTGAGCCCCCAACAGGATTTTTGTTTTAGACTGAGAAAAGGTTGAAGATTTTTTTTTTCATCCAATGCCATTTTTTTAAATGAGGAAAATGAGTTGTTCGAGATTCAGTTGGTAGCATGAGGATATGGGACCAAAGTCCAGCTCTTCTGCACGGCCTTCTGTTGATTTAATCAGATTTGATATAAAGTGACACTAAACATAAAATTTCTTGCACTCCTTATGTGGCAAGACAATATTCCTCCATTTATTCTTGCTAAGCAAGGTCTAAGTTCCTCTATACCTAGAAGCATCTCTGTGTTTCCCCCTTACTTTCCATTTCTTCCTTGGTGGTTCCAGATGGAACACCTCAGCCTGCGAGCAGCAGGTACTGATACGGACATGCTTTCAATCGCTGACATCTATCACTTTAATACCTAGTTCATGTGCCTACTCTTAACTCTACATCCAAATATCTAAATGTCTCCCACGACCTCCCTCCTTTGGATGTCTCAAAGGCAGCTCCATCTTAACATGTCCAGCAGTGACAATGTGGTCTTTCCATCAAAATCTGTCTCTCTCTCAGGGAGAACTGCATCACTGAATGACACAGGAATCCACCCCTTGCTTCAGGCCAGAAACCTAAGAATATTCCTTCATGTTTTCTTTTCTCTCCCCATGGCTGAACTTTGTCCATCTTAAATGTCTGTGAATCAGATCACTAGAGACCAATGCAATAGTCTCCTGATTATCCCCTCTCCAAAATGTCTGGTAAGGGCAATCTAATGAATGTCTTTAAAATGCCAATCTGATTAATGCCTTATGCCAACATTCTTCCTTCCTGACCCTCCAGTGAATTCCCTTAGCTCTTAGGATGAGGTCTTAAGCTCTGTAACACTTCTCACAAACTTCTGCCCACCTCTGCAGCCTCATCTTGCACCAGGCCTTGTTGTCTGCAGTTACTTCTTTTACCCCTTGGAACTCATCTCAAGCTTCTTTTACTTTGGAAAATGATTTCTTCTCCTCCTTGAGTAGATGAATCTCTTGGGCATAGGTTTTGTTACATGAAACGTTTGTGTGGAATTTTATCTTTGTCAGTGAATTTCCCCTAAGAGTCTGCAAAATAGCTGAACACAGGAACCTTATCTATTTTGCTCAGCACTTCATCCCCAGTACTGAGCACACTGCTTGCACAAAGATGCATCCTGCCCCTCTATAATGCAATACCCATGAATTCCAGCATTCTTTTTTAATTTTTATTTGTTTATTTGAAAGACAGAGGTTAAGAGAGGGAGAGGGAGAGGGAGAGGGAGAGGGAGAGGGAGAGGGAGAGGGAGAGGGAGAGGGAGAGGGAGAGGGAGATTTTCCATCTGCTGGTTTACTCCCCAAGTAGCTGCAAAGGCCAGGAGCTGATCTCCCACAGTGGCAGGGCCACAAGCATTTGGGCCATCTTCCATAGCTTCTCCAGGCACTTTAACAGGGAGTTTGATAGGAAGTAGAGCAACAGCTAAGACCTGAGAACCAGTGTTCATGCTTTCACTGTAGTCAGCCGCTTAACCCACTGCACCACAATGCCAGATCCATACATATACTCTATCAAAGTGCTTTATTCCTTGGTCCACGTTACGGAGAGAACAGAATGCGAGTACTGATGGCAGAATAAATTCCTGTAGAGTGCTTCAGATTTACTTTCATTTTCTCCTAGTGTCACTCATTCAGCACTCACTCACTGGATGTTAATTATACGATAAGTACAAAGCATAACAGATGAGAAGAACAATATTCTTGTTCTCAAGGGTTTCAGACACACACGTAATCACAAGGTAAGTGCCAGAGGAAATACAAACCCAAGATACAGAAGGAGGGAGAGTTAAATGTGACTAAGAGCGAGATGCCTTCCAGGGAGGAAAGCATAGCATTAGCATGAGCCTTAAGTAATCAAGTGTTCCCCAAATGTGTTAGCAATCTTGTCTCATGAGATGCCAACAAAACTCAAGTGCAAGGTGCACTGGGGGCATAACTTAGTGGAACAGGTAGTAGGAAATACCTACAACATATGGTACCTTGGCAAAGGGCTAAGTTTGTATTTTGGAAAGATACCTGGCTGTAGGGTGAACAGCTATGAATGAACTCTGTTCTATTCATAACATGGACCATGGAATGAAGCATTTTGCTGGGGGTGGAGGGACATGACATAGAGCACTGATGCAGGGATTTAAATCGAGAACTGATGCCCAGAGGTGGGTAGTAGTGTCAGTGAGAATGGAGTGGGGCAGAAAAGGGAGTGTTTAGGAGACTGACTCAGTGGGCCCTGGTGTTCTCCTGTGTGATGAGCTTGAGAAAGGATTCTTAGAAGGCAGTGACCATACTAAGCTGAAGAGGTTTTACAATGAGGGATGAGTTCTGCTATTGGAGA
The DNA here is from genome assembly GCA_949820135.1 of Sylvilagus floridanus. Lineage (NCBI taxonomy): Eukaryota > Metazoa > Chordata > Mammalia > Lagomorpha > Leporidae > Sylvilagus > Sylvilagus floridanus. The sequence goes on along the minus strand of OX463236.1, from coordinate 25,186,309 downwards.
CAGCAAATGCAAACAAGAAGCACTCAGGGTGGAGGTGATACAAGTGTTTTTATAGACACTGAGCCTGTGGAATGTGCAGAAGGCACCTGGAAATGGCAATCTGCAGTTGATAACACTACCAAGAGCAGCAATAACATCATCATCAACTAGTACTTAAGTGTTTTCAATGTGTTGGCCACCGTTTTGTGATCATACCTACATTAACTTTATTTAATATTCACTAATACTAATAAAGACAAGGGTACTTCAAATAGTTTCTGGAAAATAGAATTAAAGGATAGTTTATTTTGTTGCAAAAACTTCAAACATTTTACATGAGTGGGTCTTCAGAAAGTTTGTGAAAATACATATATGGAAAAATTATGAATGGATTTCAAATATTTTTTTGGAAACAAAACAACCATCTTTTAATTCCATTCTTCCACTAACTTTTTTAAAAAGATTTATTTATTTATTTATTTGAGAGGTAGAGTTATACAGGGAGAAGGATCGGCAGAGAGAAAGATCTTCCTTCCATTGGTTTATTTCCTAAATGGCTGCAACAGCCGGAGCTGCGCTGATCTGAAGCCAGGAGCCAGGTGCTTCTTCCTGGTCTCCCATGTGGGTGCAGGGGCCCAAAGACTTGGAACATCTTTTACTGTTTTCCTAGGACATAGCAGAGAGCTGGATTGGAAGAAGAGCTGCTGAGACTAGAATCAGTGCCCATATGGGATGCTGGCACTGCAGGTAGAAGATTAACCATTAACCTACTTCGCCATGGCGCCAGCCCCCCACTAACTTTTTAAATTACCTCTGTACTACTATTACTCTTACTTTATTGCTGAGTAGACTGAGTCACAGAGAGCTAGTTTAAGTAACTTGCTCAAGGTCAGACACTAACATTGGAATCAGAACTTGAACATAACCATGGTTAGGTTTATAACCATTGTTGCGCATCGCCTCTCATGTACAGAGTTGGGACTCATAATCATTTAGTTAAATCTGGAAGTGTAAAAGTTAGAAACTTGCAGAATGAGTTCAAAAGAGAAGTGAGGGAAGTCTAAGGCCTTTACAAGATACATAAGATACAAGATACACAGTAGGGACACAGTACTGAGTGCTGTTTGTGATTGAGAGTCCTACCTCATTCTCATATTATTTGTGAAAACATGTGAGACAATAAGAGGTTACTGAGGAGAAATTAAAGAGGGAACACAGAAGTGAGACTTCATATTTCTTCAAATGTAATAAATATGTTTTTTTTTTTTGACAGGCAGAGTGGACAGTGAGAGAGTGAGAGTGAGAGAGAGTGAGAGAGAGAGAGAGAGAGAGAGAGAGAGAGAGAGAAAGGTCTTCCTTTGCCATTGGTTCACCCTCCAATGGCTGCCGCGGTCGGCGCGCTGCGGCCGGCGCACCGTGCTGATCTGAAGGCAGGAGCCAGGAGCCAGGTGCTTTTTCCTGGTCTCCCATGGGGTGCAAGGCCCAAGCACTTGGGCCATCCTCCACTGCACTCCTGGGCCACAGCAGAGGGCTGGCCTGGAAGAGGGGCAACCGGGACAGAATCCGGCGCCCCGACTGGGACTAGAACCCGGTGTGCCGGCGCCGCAAGGCGGAGGATTAGCCTGTTGAGCCACGGCGCCGGCCATATGTTTTTTTTTATAGAAAGAGCAACTAAAATTTGGTAAGAAATATTTGGGATACATGGTAATCCCAAATATATTCATCTACTTTATTCTGAGTTAATTCCCAAGATATAAAAATATCTAGAGGGATATTTATATATATAATATTATATATAATTAATATTATATGTATATATAACGTTTGGTACAACGTTTGCTATTTGGCATACCCACATTCCAGGTAGGAGTGCCTGGGTTTAAGGCCTGTTTCTACTTTCACCCCAGTGATGGGCTCAACTGGTTGGATTTTTATCACTGAAGTTGAGTTCCCAGCTCCTGGCTTTGGTCTGTGCTAACAATCTGACTGCTGTGGAGCAGTTCCAGTGTGAGTCAGTGCAAGGGCAATCGCTTTTTTCCCTCTACCTCCCTACCTTTCAAAAAAAAATAAAAACAAAAATGTCTAAGATACAAGTCTTAGATTTTGACAAGGCAAAGACAGTTATTGTAGAAGTTACACATTTTATTTTTTATAGCATTCCCTTCTGCTGATTTCTTTGGAGATCTAGAATCAGTAAGTATACTGGATTAGGAATGGGATCTGAAATTCAGAGTTCTGAATCCTGATTTTCTGACATTACGTGTGTGAAGCTCGTCAGTTTACTAAACTGCTTTGAGAATCTGTGAAATGGGATAAAAATGCCCTTTTCATATGAAATTTAAATTAAATGTATAGTGGCTGTCCCACAATAGACAATGAATTTTTCTTTTTAAAATAATATTATTTCTTTTTAGGTGAAAAGAATGTGAACATGCTATCTGGTAGGCTATTTTCTTTTTGAATATACCAAGGCTTAAATGTAGTTTAATGTCAGTCTGGATGGAGATTCTTCAGAGCAGTGTTTTTCAAAGTCTGGCTCATGGACCTCTACATCAAAATTGCCATAGTGGTTCACCAAACATGCACACTCCAACTCAATATTTAGAGAGTAGGTCATAGGAATCTGCATTACATAGCTCTTTAGTGATTTTTTTTTGGTGTACTAAGATTAGTGAATCACAGTATTAAAAAATGTTTCATCTTTTCTTAAGGGAGTAAAATCACTGTTTATCCTGCCCACAGACCTGAACCTGCCTTCCTGTGGACCCGCACAGCAGGTCTACAAACAGATCCTGTCAGGTGGCCTGTGAATCTGGCCAGACTGACTTTTTGAAGCCAATTTGTAAAGACCAGAAGAAGTTTTGGCTTCTTTAAATGTGTGGACACCAATGCAAGCCTACACAGATCATGAAGAATCAGGGAAGTGTGACATCACTGAGGGAAGAATAAACAACAAAAATAAACAATGGACTGTCAATAGATGGAAGTCTACGAACTGCCTGGCAAAGAATTCAAAATAATGATCCTAAAGAAGCTCAGTGAGCCACAAGAACACAGCAATTATGTGAAGTCAGGAAAGCAATACATGAACACAGAGATCATGTAAAGGAAGCAAACAGAAATTCTAGAGTGGAAGAATACAGTAACAGAGGAAAAATTCAACAGAGAGCCTCAACAGCTGAATTAAAGCAGAAGAGACAACCACCAAACTCAGAGCATTTGAAATATTCCCTTCCGGTTCCACTGCTGCCACCTTAAACACAGCTCCGTACAGTGCTGCACTGCCATTGCTGCCATTGCTGCCGTGACCTACACCTCGTACCAGCACTCCCCTGCCAACTGCTCCTCCACCACGGAGGACATAAACAAGCACAATAACACAAAGGCATTCTCAAACAGATTCAGAATCAACTCAGCAAGAATCAGCAGGATGATGGTAAAGTGTTCACTGGAGGCTTGACCTGGGATATGAGCAATGAAGAACTGACTGGGCAGGTGTTGTGGCACAGAGGGTTAAGCCAACACCTGGGTCATCAGCATCCCACATGAGCACCCGCTCAAGTCTTGGCTGCCTCAGTTTTGAACCAGCTCCCTGATAATGTACCAGGGAAAGCAGAGCACGATGGTCCAAGTGCTTGGGACCCTGCCACCCATATCCAGGGGAGATCTGGATGAAGTCTGGCTCCTGGCTTTGGCCTGGCCCAATCCCAGCCATTGCAGCCATTTTGGAAATGAACCAGCATATGGAAGATCAATCTCTCTCCTTCTTTCTGTAACTCCCCTCCCCCTTCCTCTTTCTGAAACTCCAACTTTCAAATAAATACGCCTTAAAAAAATCCAGAATGACCTGACTGAATATTTGGCCTGATTTGAGGAAGTTGTAGACTGTACAGTTAAAACATATCCAGTCACTGGAAGATCAGGAAGATTTGGATTTGTGTTTTACAAACTTCTGTTACAGACTACAGACTTCTCTGTAGAAGTAGAAGTCTGTAGAAGTCTTTACAGACTTCTCTGTTGTTAAAGTTCTGGAACTGAAAGAACAGAAACCGGATGGCAAAGTGATAGACCCCCCAAAGCCCAAAGCTTTAAAAGGGAAAGAGCTCCCTAAAAAGTTTTTTTTTTTTTTGGTGGGTGAAACGAGCCTAGATCCTTCTAAAGAACAAATGAAAGAATATTTTGGAGCCAGCGCCGTGGCTCAACAGGCTAATCCTCTGCCTTGCGGCGCCGGCACACCGGGTTCTAGTCCCGGTCGGGGCACCGGTTTCTGTCCCGGTTGCCTCTCTTCCAGGCCAGCCCTCTGCTGTGGCCCGGGAGTGCAGTGGAGGATGGCCCAGGTGCTTGGGCCCTGCACCCCATGGGGAGACCAGGAAAAGCACCTGGTTCCTGGCTCCTGCCATCGGATCAGCGCGGTGCGCCGGCCGCAGCGCGCCGTCCGCGGCAGCCATTGGAGGGTGAACCAACGGCAAAAAGGAAGACCTTTCTCTCTGTCTCTCTCTCTCACTGTCCACTCTGTCTGTAAAAAAAAATAAAAAAAAGAATATTTTGGAGCCTTAAGATACAGTGAAAATACTGAATTTCCCATGGATACAAAAATTAACGAAAGAAGAGGATTTTATTTTTATCACGTATACAGGTGAGGAGCCAGTAAAGAAACTGTTACATAGGCTGGCGCCGTGGCTCAACAGGCTAATCCTCCGCCTTGTGGCGCCGGCACACCGGGTTCTAGTCCCGGTCGGGGCGCCGGATTCTGTCCCGGTTGCCCCTCTTCCAGGCCAGCCCTCTGCTGTGGCCCAGGAGTGCAGTGGAGGATGGCCCAAGTGCTTGGGCCTTGCACCCCATGGGAGACCAGGAAAAAGCACCTAGCACCTGGCTCCTGCCATCGGATGAGCGCGGTGCGCCGGCCGCAGCGCGCCGACTGCGGCAGCCATTGGAGGGTGAAGCAACGGCAAAGGAAGACCTTTCTCTCTGTCTCTCTCACTGTCCACTCTGCCTGTCAAAAAAAAAAAAAAAAAAAGAAACTGTTACATAACAGATACCATCAAATTGGTTCTTCGAAATGTGAAATCAATGCTGCAAAACCCAAAGAGGTATATAGGCAGCAACAGCAACAACCAAAAGGAGGAAGTTTTGTAGCTGGTGGATGAGGTGGTTCTAGATGTTGTGGTTGAGGTCAGGGACAAAAGTGGAACCGCGGCAGCCATTGGAGGGTGAACCAACGGCAAAGGAAGACCTTTCTCTCTCTCTCTCACTGTCCACTCTGCCTGTCAAAAAAAAAAAAAAAAAAAAGTGGAACCAAGGGTTTTGTAACTATTATGATCAAGGATGCAGAAAGTATAATAGTGCCTATGGTGGTGATGAGAACTATAAGGGCTATGGTAGATAGGACTATACTGGGTATAAATATGGGAACTATGGGTATGGACAGAGATATGCAGACTATAGTGGCCAACATAACGCTATGTCATGGCATCTTGCTATAGTAATCAAGAGTATTGCACTGGCCTGAGGGAAATCATTTTGAGAAATGGAACAGATTAGAGAACTCAGAAATAAATCCACATATTTATGATCAACTTATCTTTGACAAGGATGCCAAGAGTACATAACAGGGGAAAAAGATGGTCTCTTCAATAAATTGTTTTTGGAAAAGAATTTATTCACAAGCAAAGAATGGAACTGGATCATTATCTCAGAGGATGCAGAAAAAAGAAACTAAAAATGGATTAAAGACTTACAAAGTTAAGACTGGAAACCATGAAACTTCTCGAAGGAAATACAGGGAAATTATTTCCTCAGATTGGCTCTGGCAATGATTCCTTGAAGGGCACCAAAAGCAACATGTGGGATTACATCAAACTACAAAGCCTATGCAAAAACAAAGGAGATAATCTACATGATGAGAAGGAGACCAACTGAATGGAAGAAAATATCTGCATACCATACACCTGGTAAGGGGCTAATGTCTAAAACATATAAAGAAGTCTGACAACTCAATAGCTTAAAAATGAAATAACTCAATTTAAAAGTGAGCATAATATTTGAACAGATGTTTCTTCAGGGAATGCATACATAAGGTAATTATGTGAAAAGGTGGTATCACTAATCTTCAGGGAAATGTAAATCAAAACCACAATGAGAGGCCAGTGCTGTGGCCTAGCAGGTAAAGCTGCCACCTGCAGTGCCGGCATGCCATATGAGTGCCAGTTCGAGTCCTAGCTGCTCCACTTCCAATTTATCTCTCTGTAATGGCCTGGGAAAGCAGTAGAAGATGGCCCAAGGACTTAGGACCATGCATCTACATGGGAGAAGAAGCTCCTGGCTTCAGACTGGTACAGCTCCAGCCATTGTGGCCATGTGGGCAGTGAACCAACGGATGGAAGACTTCTCTGTCTCTTTGTCTCTCTGCTTCTGCCTCTCTGTAACTCTGCCTTTCAAATAAATAAGTAAATATTTAAAAAATAAAATAAAAACCACAATGAAATATCAGCTCACACCTGCTAGGATGATTATTATTGAAAAATAAAAACATAACAAATGTTGGTATGGATATGGAGAAAAAGGCACCCTTGTACACACTGATGGGAATGTAAATTATAAAACAGTGTGGAAAATCCTCACCAAATCAAAAAGAGATCTACTCTGGTGCTTAGCCACTGCTTAGGAAGCTCTCATCCCATATCCAACTGCTGGTTTGACTCCCAGTCACTCTGCTTCCTATTTAGCATCCTGCCAATGTGTCTGGGAGGCAGTAGTTGATGACCTAAGTACCTGGGCTTCTGTCACGCCTGTGGGAGACCCAGATTGATCCAGTTCCTGCTTTTTGGTTTTGTTCTGGCTATTGTGGGCATTTGGGGATGAACCAGTAGATGGAAGGTTTCCTCTCTTCTCTGCCTCTCCCTCTCTCTCTCTGCCACTCTTTCAAATAATAAAATCTTGGAATAAAATAAAGCAATACATTGAATACAATGTGATAAAAATTACTTGAAGAATCTAAAATAGCCAAACTGATGGAAGCAAGGAGAAGAATGCTGGTTGCTGGGGTGGAACGAAGGAGGAAATGGATTGGTATTTATCAAAGGGTACTGTTTTAGTTGTGTAGGATGAGTAAGTCCTAGAGGTCTACCTCATAGCATAATGTCTATGGTTACAAGTACTATTTGTTAAGAGGTAGATTTTATGTTCTGTTAAAAGTAGCTATTTGGGGCCGACGCCGTGGCGCACTCGGTTAATTCTCTGCCTGTGGCGCCAGCATCCCATATGGGTGCTGGGTTCTAGTCCCCATTGCTCCTCTTCCAGTCCAGCTCTCTGCTGTGCCTGGGAAAGCATTGGAGGATGGCCCAAGTACCTTGGGCCCCTGCATCCACATGGGAGACCAAGAGGAAGCACCTGGCTCCTGGATTTGGATTGGCCCAGCTCCGGCCATAGCGGTCATTTGGGGAGTGAACCAATAGAGGGAAGACCTTTCTGTCTCACTGTCTATAAATCTACTTGTCAAATAAATAAATAAATAAAGTAGTTATTCACTGCCCCCATTCCCTAATAATAGATTAAGAGGTTTGAGGACACTTCTGGAGCTGAGTAATAGATTTATTAGTGATACTTATTTTTTTTTTTTATTCAACAGATAGAGTTAGACAGTGAGAGAGAGAGAGAGAGAGAGAGTAAGGTCTTCCTTCTGTTGGTTCACCCCCCCCAAATGGCTGCTACTGCCGGAGCTACACCGATCCAAAGCCAGGAGCCAGGTGCTTCTTCCTTGTCTCCCATGCGGGTGCAGGCGCTCAAGCGCTTGGGCTCCACTGCCCTCGCGGGCCACAGCAGAGAGCTGGAATGGAAGAGGAGCAACCAGGACTAGAACCTGGTGCCCATATGGGATGCCAGTGCCACAGGCGGAGGATTAACCAAGTGAGCCATAGCGCCGGCCCAGTGATACTTATTGAGTATATAATTATCTACAAACTCATCAAGTAGTAAAAATCAAATATGCACACACATTTTTAATGTAACTCATTCCTCAATAAAGTGCCTTAAAATATAATTACAGAGATTCATTTTCAACCAATTTTAAAATACAATTCTTAAAAGATATTTGTTTGCTTGTTTGAAAGACACAGGGACAAAGAGAGAGAGAGAGAAAGAGAGAGAGAGAGAGCGAGCGCGAGCTTCCATTTGCTAATTCACTTAAGAAATGGCTTTAACAGCCAGGGAAGGGTCAGGTTAAACCCAAGAGCCAGGAGTTCCATCCTGGTCTCCCACATGGTGGCAGGGCCATAAGTACTTGGGCCACCTTTGGTCATTAGCAGGGAGTTGGATTGGAAGAAGAGCAGCTGGGACCTAATCTGGTACTTATATGGGATACCTGTGCTACAGGTGGAGGCTTTACCTACTGTGCCACAGTGCTGGCCCCAGGATAAACATTTTAAATATTACAGAAAATCTTCCTAGACAAGGCTGAGCTCTCTAGAATCTTTTCCTTTCTTAACTCAAATATACTACCTTTTTCAATTAACCATATACATTTGATGCAGAAAAATATTTAAGCTTAATTCCCCAGAAATGAATGCAGAGAGGCAATGTGATTGTATCTGTCTTCTTTGTAGCCCCTTGCTCTCCCCCAAGCACCAAATATGTCCTCATTGAACTGGTTTTCTTTTTCTTTTTTTGCCTTGCTGCTTAATTAACCCTGTATCATTTGCCTGCTAACATGCAGCTGAATGACTTCCATTATGCAGACTTCTCACAAAAGGCAACTTCCACAATAGGGCTGTGCTGATGGGGAGGTTACATTTGGATAAAATTTCCCTGATGCCTTAGAGAAGGAAAGTGCAATGTTAACCTTGCGTTTTAGTGAGCTGTGTGTACAATGCTGCAACCTCAGTGCCAGGCTCCTGCAAGGGTGCAAATCTCTCAGTTCATCCCCAAGGAGCCTGACTCTCTGGAGGGTCACCTCCCAGCCTACCTGCTGCTTAGTTTTCCTATTGTCCTTTTTGCCATGCCCTTGTTGGTGAGTTTGTGATACACATGGGTATGTAGGTCCTCAGTGCAGTGGTCAAGGGGACTCGACCAAGCTGGTCTAACACATCTTTCTTCATGCTTGCTTTCCACCTTTGATCTGTTCCCAGAGAACTTAGGAACCACACACACATACACATACACCCCCGCAAAACAAATTTAAAGGAAAAAAAAATCAACTATAACGCTACCACCCAAGAAAAGGTGCTACTATACTGCTGTTTATCCTCACAATCTTTTTTCTAGGTGATATAAATTCAGATCATACTTCACACTTTAAAAATATAGCTTTTTTCATTTACTATGCTGTTATGAAATCTTTCCTTTATCATTAATAGTTTTTAATACCATTTCTTAGTACAGATGTACCATAATTTAACTCTGTTATAGATTAAAGTCATTTCCCAATTTGGAGTAGACATAGCAAATATAAAAGTATATATATTTGTGCATCTCTGCATAATATAAAAAGGCACAAAAAGTGAAAAGGTATGAATGTACTAGATTGATCTCCATTACAGAGCTGTACACTTTCAAATACTGAAAATATGAGGGTCTCACCCCACCTTTGCTAAACTTGGCTGTTAGCTTAAAGATATTTATATCTACTTTCTTCAAAAAAAGACTGTTCTGTGGCTTTACTTTACATTCCTTAAGTTATCAAAGAGGCTTAGTATTTTCTGTGTTTACAGGACACTTATGCTTTTTCTTTTCTGAAAATATACTCTGTTTATGGAATTCGGAGTGGTTTTTCCTTTGCTTCTTGTATATTCTCCCAGCTGTCTAACAGGACTCATTGACGAAGCCCTGTAGCATGAGGGGTTTTATCAGCTCACCTGGAAATGCACCTGGAACACATCCATTCCCTCTCCTCAGTCTCTCTCAGTCCCTCTGCTGTCAGGTTCTCTCTTCTTTCCTAATCAGCGCCTGGTCTCAACTGCCTTCCCTGGTAGCCTGTTACAGCTTAGTGGGATTCTAAGTCATCTAATTGCTGAATGACACACTCATTTATGTTTCATCCCTACTTATGCAATTAAAGGCCATAGCATTTGTCACAGATATTTTGAGAATCCCAGGAGAAGAAGACTTCAGACACCAGCTATTTCTGTGCATCTTTGAGATCAGATCTAGAGCTCCAGGGCTGTCACTGAAACAAATGGGCTAAATTCAGAGCCTGAGGACGACTTTAACTTGTCCTGGTGTTCAAACAGCAAGAAAACATGAATGCAGCATACGGAGATCAAAAACAAGTTACATTTTCAAGAGCAAAGGTCTCAAGAGACGCCAAGATTCACTATAAGTTATCAAGAAGTTCATTGTCTAAATCTGAGGTTTTCTTGCATTTTAAACTATAATTTCTGAATTAGATATGTAGAATTAAACTATAATTTATGAATTAGATATGTAGAAAGATAGACATTTCCAAAAAACCTCAGTTGAAAATTACTTTTAAATTTGATTTCAAAAGGAGAATAAGTAGTACATTACCTTTGAAACAAGCAGTGAAATGATTTCTTTTACAGCGTTGTCAACCAAATCATCGATTTTTGAATGGTACTGTTGCTAGACATTGAAAGGCAAAGATGCATTAGTTGATATTGGCACAAAAACTTGTTCTAGGACATAAATGCTCTAAAGCTACTAGTTATGACATATCGGATTTACTTAAAATGATCATTTTGAACATTAAAAGAACAAAACCTTGAAAACGATCCACCCAATCAACACTTTTCACATTGTCGTTTGAAAATTTTCCCATGTGCACTGTTGAGTTAAGCAGCTAATGGGGTTATTATTGAGATGAATTGAGTTCTTATTCTTATTCAGGCAGAGGAATGTGAAGGATACTTTTTGTCTTCTCCTCTATAATTAAGGTGGCCGTGTATTTTTCTAAAGGGTTGGTTTAGCTGGAGAAGCAAAATGACTAGAAAAAGATTTAATTAATACAGCATTTCATGTCTGACAACTCTCATTCATAAGTTATTTTAAATGTGCTCTAGAAATAAAACGAGCGTCCATTGTTCTCTCTAAAAGGACCTCTTTGTCAGCACAGGCAGCAGCAGTTTATACAGTTCTTACAAAATGCTCAAGCAAGGGCAAAATTAAAATTTCATCCACAAAGGGGAATAGATGGTAACAAATTAATAGGCCATAAAAGGTATAACAAAACGGCACTCACTCCCCTTAGTTTATTATCGCTTCCTTATGAAAAAGACGCCTCCAAATAAATACAAAAAATGATGTATTTAAAATAAACCTGAAAGGCTTTTTTTTTCCCCCTTAGGAGAATACTAGAGGGTTCCATTCTTAAATTAGCAGGAGCTTGGGCTTCCACAGTGTGTGAAGGCCCATCCATTTAAACAGTAATTCTTCCTTTAGAAGCATTTATCTGACAGCAGATTGTCCCCAATAGCCACTTCACAGAAAATGTGACTTGTAAAGACTAACCCTATCTTGATGGTTCAAGGCTTCTTGGAACAGCTAACACAATGCACCAAGTAAAAGTACTCAGGTCAGTATAAACATTAGACCAACTTAACAGCTGCTGGTTGAATGGTTTTCTAAGATGTAAGTTTTTGAAAGCTAAGTTTTTTTTTTTCTTTTTTCTGAAAACATGTCTCAAAGTTTCCACACAGAACAAAACATCAACTTAGGTCTGCTTTGGAAGAAATGGGAGTGATCCCTGCTCCCAAGCACTGTGAGAGTTACAAGTAGTCATCGTCCACCTGTCTCAATAAGAAATGAAGGAAGTGTAATTTCGGAATGTCTGGATTTTTTTCTTTTTCTTTTCATGACTGTGAGTGTGTAAAGACAAGCGGTCTGGAATTAGCTACTTAACCATGAATGTGGACCTTCCTAGATACACACTGCACCCAGGAAAGCTCGACTGTCCCTTGGATGGCCTTTCAGATCCCCAAATTTGTGCTCCCTCCAGAGGCAATGGACACGTGGAAGCGGGTTTCTTTTTTTTTTTTTTTTTACAGGCAGAGTGGACAGTGAGAGAGAGAGACAGAGAGAAAGGTCTTCCTTTTGCCGTTGGTTCACCCTCCAATGGCCGCCGCAGCCGGCGCGCTGCGGCCGGCGCACCGCGCTCGTCCGATGGCAGGAGCCAGGAGCCAGGTGCTTTTCCTGGTCTCCCATGGGGTGCAGGGCCCAAGCACTTGGGCCATCCTCCACTGCACTCCCGGGCCACAGCAGAGGGCTGGCCTGGAAGAGGGGCAACCGGGACAGAATCCGGTGCCCCGACCGGGACTAGAACCCGGTGTGCCGGCGCCGCAAGGCGGAGGATTAGCCTGTTGAGCCACGGCGCCGGCCGGAAGCGGGTTTCTATGGCAGTAGTGCTGACACTTGCTTTTGGAAAACCTTGAAGTGAAATACAAGGGGGGAAGATCAGAAAAAACATACAACACAACAGAGGAAAAGAAGCTGAATTAGCTGCCCGGTGGTTAGGGTTCTGATCCAATCTACATTATCAGCAACTGGATCAGGCAGGCCGTTACTGGAACATGTCTGAGGTCCACTGAACAAGTCCAGTGCCCTGGCTGATTGGAAAGGTGAGGCCCTCACAGGAACACAGCAAGGGCTCCCAGCTCCCGGCTGAAAGTCAGAGAGGGACTGAGTTCCGGAGCTTATGCAAATGAGCTCTGTGTCTGTGCAGAAGGGGAAATTAAGCACCAGCCAGAAGCAGCTCTGGGAAAGAACAGGAAAGGGATACAGGAGGTGGGTGGTAGGCCTCCCAGTTCTTTCCTCCGTGGAAACTGCTCCAAAACATACAGGGAATCCAAACCCAGACCTCTAAATAGTTCTTAAAGATGTCTTATACTCAACATTTTCCTCCAACTGTCAAGGATTTCAATTTCAACTTCAAAGTAATCAAATGTCACCAGAAAGTTATTGGACATAAAATAATAGCGCTTCTTCATGTTAAACTTTTGGGTTGCTATGATTCTAGAAATTCGTAAAAGCAAGTGATGAGCCACCAAAGAGGACATTTACACCCATTCTATTGATAAGAAGGGAAAATCAGTGGCCTCTAGGAGTCATGAAATTCTCCTATAATGCACACCCTTAGGTTGCTGCTTTCTTTGATACCCAATCCAGTCATGAACAGAGAGGGAGAAAAGCAGGAGAGGACAGAAGGAAGAATGAGAAGGAGCAAGCAATAGACAAGCACAAACAAAACTTAAAAGGAAGGAAGAAAGGAAGAAGTATACGTCTTAAACATATTATCCAAGGACAAAATCAAATGTATGCGGTTAGGTTTGTTAGATTTTTATGATATGGGATTCTGCAGTTGTTAAGTTTATCTGACTAGATCTAACTTACATGACTAGTAACACTGTTAGCAGCATCTAGAACCTGCTTTGGCTGCACGGTTGGCAGAGGTGGTCTGGGAACACGGAAGAGTGGGGAGGTGGCCTGAGAATTCCTGTTTCATAAATATGTTCAATAAAGACAAAAGCACATGTATGCCACATATAGGGTACAGAAAGTTAGTTGAGACAGTTATTCAATAAAGGATCTGCACAGTTTTCAAAGACAAAACATCCCAAAGGAGATCACAAACAGGTTGAAACAGAATGTATTTGCAGTAGACTTTATATTACTTAATGTAAAACTGATATTTTTTTCTATTTGGATAAACAGGATATTTGACCAAAAAATTTGTATGTTTTGGATGCCAACAATAAAAACCTATAAATTCATACAAAATATTTCAAATTAGATTGATTTTGTCACATAGTAGGGTTTAGTAGATCACGACTCTTTCTTAAGCAAATTTCCCCCACATCTTCCTTCAAAAGCAAACTGTTATACCCTCCTTCTCCAGAAGATGACCTCAGACTTACTTTAAGAATCCCTGCTAGGAGTCCAGGGAAATCAGAGATCAGACTTGGTCTGAAACCCTGGTCTCCCTACACTCAGGTGAGTATCACAATTCCACCTGTATCCTACAAACACACAAGAAATGAAGACTTGCAATCCACTTCTCTTAAAAGATTTTTGTCTTTCTCTTACCATGAATTTGAAAGGTACTGAACTCTTCTGGAATGGAAGCATTCCAATAGGAATCCCTGCCTCCCTGAATGACCCATTAGTGTGTTTTTTTTAATCCCTGTCCTCAACCAATGGGACAATGGGATGAAGTGGCTGTGAGGGTAGATGAACGCAGTTGTCTGCTTTTCTGCAGCTACAGATAACAAGGATTCTAAACACTGTGTGGTTTGATCTCAACATCTGTCCCTGAGGGGATGGCCTGAGACTGCTGACTCATTACACACAGCTGTCACATAAGCAGATCATTCACTCACTAATCACTCCATTAAACTCTACTCTTGGTCTCAGCAGAGCATGCTTGCATCATCATGTGGCATGTAAGAAAACAGAATTATAATTCAAGAACACAGAAGGGGCTACATTATGAGTAAGGAGTCCATAAGATTTTTATCTCAGTGATGACAATATAACAAATTTAGTAGATATTTGGAGTGGTAATTTCCTGATAATTTAGAAAAATAATCTGACGGATTTAACTATGTAGCGTGTATTTTAATGGTTACATGTGGTCTAATAATATAGTTTTTCAACAGCTTTGTTGCTTTACATAAAATGGAGTCCATTTGCTCACCTACGAATGTAATACATGTACTAATTTGCAACAATTCCCAGATATCTACTTAGAGAGAAAGCCTCTGCAACTACGTGAGAATATTTCCTGGAGAGAAAAAATGAAGTGTAAAGTCCTTCTTTTGCAATGAAATTCTTGCTTACCACTTCTCAGAGTTGCTAATGGTTTTACACCTGCACATTTTGAACTATATTAATTGTGTGTAAGTTGTGGGGAACTAATTGTCTCTGGTGAGAAGGTACAGGTGCAGACATAATGAACAGTAGCAGATTACTCTTCAAACCCATCCACCTATTAATGTAAAGAATCATTTGACCATGCAACGATGTTTGTCATTTCTGTGTGTGATTGTTTTTCTTTTTAAATGCTAGAGTGAGGTTTTGCTTACGGGGGAGGACTTTTAAAGCAGTGAAAACAAATCAGTCTGTTCAATCACTCAACAAATATTACTAAGTGCCTAGTATGTGTCATGTAATACACTTGATCTTAGCCAAAACGCCGAGAAGTGATGTGTCATGTAATACAGTATGTGTTAAAATAAGAACCAATGAATAAACACAGAATTAGTGGGAATAAGCAAGATTCCATAAACTAGATGATAAAAAAAGAGTGGCTTATGAAGAGATCTAAGATAATATTCTCAGGCAGACAATCAAAGGCTTAGATCTGGGTATTGAAAAGCATGAGGTAGATTATAGAAGTCATTGGTATCCAAGCCAGCTAGAGATAATAAATTGTGTTGTAGGGATCAGAGAATGAACATTCTATGACACTGACATATCAGTTACATATATGTAAGTTTGTATGCTATAGTATTAGAAATCCATTTTCCCCCGAATTGCTCAAAGAATGAGCACACATAAATACAAGTTATGGCTAAATATCTAATGCCTGTATCTGGGTCAAAGTCCATGAAGTTTGCAAATAGCAGTTCTTCTCTATTTCCACAGTTAACTGTACACTCTTACTTGGATGAAAATTGTTAGCACAGTTAAGAGCTGCCTTGAGTTTGACTTCCAGGTGTCATCAGTACAACTGGAAATATTTAAACTATTCATAGAAAACAAAAACAGTTTTACCTACAAAAAAGATATTGCATAAGGATTTTCAAATCATGTGACTTAGAGAATCTAGGTAGTACCTCATGACCACCATATTCTGGGGATCATGAAAGTGTCTCAGGACAGAGCCTGCTACTTCCTTATTTCCGAAGACCACTACATCCCAGGCCATGAGTGGGTGGAGAGACTGTTTCATTGGTGTGCTTGCACCTCACTGAATCCGCAATTAGGCTTATTGTAGAAGTGACCTGGGGTGTGGCCTCCAGCTCAGATTTGTAGGGGTTGACCTGATAGATGCTATATGTCAACTAAAACCTCAAACTCTCAATTCTCCTGGTTTTAATGAAAGTGAATACTGTAGATGCATGCTCGACAATGTTAATGATCACTCTGCTCCTACATTTATTCTGATTTTAATTTAAAGAAAGGTGATACATTTGGTTTTAAATAATTTTATCTTTAAACACCTCAGGATAGTTTGTTTCTGTAACTTAACTGGAGAAACACTACTCTCAATATTTTTTAAGGTATAGTATCTACACACATTTTAATAAGTCTTTGGACTATTGCTACATAACAGTAAGATGTTCGTCACATATTCATACACACAGACAGAAAATCTGGAAATGGAATTATACTATCTTCATTTGAAGAGATAAAAATAAAAGGCACTTACAGAAATAATTGTAATGAAAATGTGCTTTTACAAAAAAAAGCTCCCCAAAAATAAAACCAGAAAACAAAACAAACTTACCCATTGACTACCAAACTGGGTCATGCCATGGTAGGGGAGGGAGGGAGTCAGAAAAGATGATGAAAGACAATATGGAAAATTAAAAAAAAAATGATAAAAAGCAATTACAATGGGAAAAAAGGCAAAAAAAGTAAACTTAAATAGAGAATCAAAGACAAATAATTCTATTTTCACCCAGTTACCACTCTAAACAAAAATAAATAATGAAGTAAAATGAAATTGTATTTCCAATAAAAGCCAAATAAAATAGACATTAAATGGAAACAATGGAATTGATGAGACCTAGGCCTAGTTTTTAAATTTGTTTCTATTTGAGCATTAAAAAACTTGAAACTTGTAGAAATAAAATATTTCATATGCTATTTTTTTGTGGCTAGCTTTTATGGATGCAAACTCTGGATATTCTAAATTTGTATAAACAAAATAGGTAGCTTTTTAGCTTTCTCATTTGTTTATAAAAAGCAAGGTTTATGTAAATACACAACACCTAAAAGGTATATCTCAAATTCAGTGACCACTTGCACAATATTAAGCAGGCAATATTTATATTAAAAAGGAGAAGCTGACAAGTGCAAAAGATACAGGCAATCTGTTAGGGTCGTAAACATTTGATATTGGTCTCTTCTGACTCAATCAAGTAAGAGAACATTCTGGAAGCTGCACCCCTCCACCCCCCCCCCCCCCAGGGCATGCTGTGCTGCATTTCAAGTTCCACTTACCTCCTGTCCTCCATCAAGGGCACAGAGTTTGGTGCTTTGCTTTTTGGCATCAACTAATACGTTAAACATTGTACACATGGAAGCTGGAATGCGCAAGTCGGTTGTTTTGCTTGCCTTTTGCAACTTGAGTTCAAATGCACTTCTTGTTCTAGTTATTAAAACATGAATTCAGAGTAAGAAATTCTGACATATATTCCACCTGTTTTGTAAAACTGAACTCAACACCACAAGATGCTAATTTAAAACATGCAAATAAGGAGTGAGCAGCATGGAGGTGCTTGGAGATTAGGGGTAGGATACTCTTCTTTAAGTCATCTACAATGAAAGATTGGACTGCATTATTTTTTATTACTTAACTTTATGCAGTCACACAGACAATTCCAAAATGAAGATAACTGTTCTATGTGGTATGTCACCCTTGTTGTCTCACTTAAATGCCTGAATTAATTTCTAAGTAGAAACATGACTTCTTTGCATGAGAGCAGGTAAAAAAGAAAAAACCAAAAAAACAAAAAAAAAACCTCCGAGGGGTTAGTAAATAATAAATGAAAGGACAAGTCTTGAAAACTCTAAAACATGATAATCAATGTATAACAGAGAATGTGTAACTCTTTCATATCACTTAACACTGTCTTAAAATACCTGAAGTTACAGATGGGTTTTTGAAAGAAACTGCATTAAAAGGCAATTTGAAATTGATTTGGCTGAAGTATCCAAAGAATATCCAGACTTGAGATGTCAAAAATCACAGATGATTTAAAAAAATAAACATGAGGCCGGCGCCGTGGCTCAACAGGCTAATCCTCTGCCTTGCGGCACCGGCACACCAGGTTCTAGTCCTGGTCGGGGCGCCGGATTCTGTCCCGGTTGCCCCTCTTCCAGGCCAGCCCTCTGCTGTAGCCCGGGAGTGCAGTGGAGGATGGCCCAAGTGCTTGGGCCCTGCACCCCATGGGAGACCAGGAAAAAGCACCTAGCACCTGCCTCCTGCCATCGGATGAGTGCGGTGCGCTGGCCGCAGCGCGCCGACCGCGGCAGCCATTGGAGGGTGAACCAACAGCAAAGGAAGACCTTTCTCTCTGTCTCTCTCACTGTCCACTCTGCCTGTCACAAACAAACAAACAAACAAAAAACATGAAATAATTCAATTCACTGTCTTGCCTTAGGGGGCAATTGAACATTATTCTAAAGATAGTGTTTTTAAAGAATTCAGGAACCAGTGTTTACCTGTTACTGCAATACGTTGCCCCACACTGTTCATGTGTATATCATGAACAAGGGCAATGGAAAAGCAATGCTTGACCAATTAGGATGCAATGTTAATTCTGTAAGAACGATTTAAACACATGAAAGCACATTTGGAAGAATCCAAAGCCTCCTAACTTATTTCTGGCTAATTTTTAAAGATTGTAAATAAGTACCTGAAAATCATGTGAAAATCCCAGAACTACTGACAGTATTGGTAGTATTTTGGGTTTGCCGTGCCATTGCATAGCACACAGACAAAATACATAATGCATAAAGAAGTGAACAGAGCTTTTCCAAATGTCTCAGGAGGTACTACTTTGAGAATTTAAAGCTCACTATTCCCAGAGAGACAACAATAAGCACACTAAGAATGATTAATCAGGGTATGGGTGCTACTGATTATGGGAATAGTTGGGGAGACCTGGAAAAGAGTATCAGGCCAATTTCATCAATTATATGGGATCCCAGAATCAATTCCTGTTTAATTTTGGAATACTAGTACACACAGAAACTTTTCCTGTGGCAATTATATAATGGATACTTGGTGAAACAGTATTTTGAGTGCTGGCATTTTAAGCAGCGACTTGAAAATATATGGCTACCTTTTGACACAGGCTTCTATCATATCACTGGCCATTAGTTTAAGTCTTTGCTCTAAGTGGTGGGCAAATTCTTGTTCAGGCCAGTGTAGATCAAGGACAAACATTTGCAGTGCATCAAGTTTCCAAAAAAGATCTTCTGATGTTGTGGAGCCATTGCTAGGAGAAAAAGGAAAAATGAAGATTATGAACTTCCACTGTTAACTATGTGGACCACTCATACACTGACTTTCCTTCCTGTATGAATTGCTACCAGTGAAAAAAAAAACCACATAAAATCTCTAATGACCCAATGTTTTCTTTGGCTTTCCAATTCTTCTCACTTTTTAATTAGGCAAGGTAACATGAACAAAATTGAAAAACAAATAGCATTCAGGCTTAATATAAAGAGGCGAAATGACCCAGGAAGGAGCCTTCAGTTGTCTACAATTCTGTTTTATGAGATGTTATGGCTCCGTTCATATTTTTATCTTGCTTTTCCAGTAGATGTATACAACTTTCAGAGTTCTCGCATTTGGAAGTCTGGAAAGGCCCAGACTTTGAAATAGTGTCTTGGTTTCAATTTTTTTCCTTAAACTGAAACTAAAAATCTTGTGAATTAAACAGAGTAAGTATCTGAGTTAAAGGAATCATTAAAAGGGATAATGATATTTTGCTAAGCAAAATAAATAAAATTTTGTATAAGAGAACACTTTTAATGTTCTTTACTGAGCTTTAGGAAAAAGACAAACACATAAATGTTTTCCCCTGAAATTTCCAAAAAGTACATTTTGAGCAAGAAACAACAGGTAGTTTTACTCTCTTCTTCATGCATTTGTGCCTCTGCCATTGTGCTGGTTTCTGTCTACAAATGTGAGGCATACAGGACCCCTACATTTCTCAATTAGAGGTAGAGGTGAAACAGGTAATGGAAACAAAACTATAGGCTAATTATGGAAGCAAGATTTTATTTCTATTTAAAAATTTTCAGTGTCTTTTCTAGTTCATAATTGTAAGCCAACCTAGTACAGGCATGGTAGGACAGAGAAATGACTTTCAGGGACCTCTGAAGTGGGAGTAAAATAATGTATTTCAGGTCTTTAACTGTGGATCCAAGATTTGCTATTCACTATTATGGTAGAATCTCTCTAGGGACTGAATTTTCACACCATTTTGGAGGATAATTATTAAAGAGGACGTACAGTACTGGGGCAAATAATAATGCAATTAGTTTCTATTATGCAGGTACATCAGCTAATAGGAAACAGATGTTTTGAAAGTAAGATATTCCTACATCAAAACATATTGAAACTTAACAGTGAAACAGAACAGAAGCAAAAGCGAAAAAGAAAACAAATCTCAAAAGCTACTGAGTGATCCACTTTCTCTCAGCTTTCAAACAATTGTTTCACATATACAAATGCTAAATTAATATTTTTAGTTTGCAAAAGAAAAAGAAATAAAATAAGCTCATTTACCACAAAGGCACAGTGGAACACTTTTATACAAAGTTGTTTTAAATAACCACATTGTTTAGCTAACATATCATAATTAGAGACCTTTAAAAAAAATCACTTCTTAGAATGGGCATTTGGCCTAGCATTTAAGACACGTGTATCTCATATTTGAATGCCTGGGTTGAGTAGTTGGTTCTATATCCAAATTTGAGCTTCCTGCTAATGCAGATCCTGAGAGGCAGCAGTGATGGCTCAAGGGATTGGGTTCCCACCACCTACACGGGAGACCTGGACTGAGTTCCCAGCTCCTGGCTGTTACAGGCATTTGCGGAGTGAACCAGAGTATGGGAGCTCTTCTTCTATCTCTGTCTCTCTGCCTCTCAAAGAAATAAAAATAAAAATGAAAATAAATCACCACTTGCTTTGGTTATTTAAAAGCTTATTCCCACCTTAGGCTCAATATATCAGTCTTATGACCCACCTATGTTGCTTCACTTTGCCCCATTCTTTAACTTCCATAATTCTTCCTGATTTCTTTCTCTAGCCAAGATATCCTGAGTTCTCAATGGGCCAATCACAGTAGAACGGTAGGTAGACACCAGCCATGTGCTTTAATCAATTCCTCATCATCCTACCATTTAATGCCCCCAATATACCAACCACTAAATAAAGAACCACACCACACCATGGTAACATTGCTGTGAAAAAATGCTGGAAAAAACACTACCTTTACTTCTCCTTTTGACAAATGTATAATAAAAATAAGACAAACAAGTAACCAAGCACATTTCCCTATATACCTATGTATCCAGTTTGGTAGGTTGTTAGAGAACATGTTTTAAGAGCAATTGAATATAATTGGAAAAGAAGCAAGTCTGCTTCTTACTTTTTTTGAAATGTATATTTTCTTTAACAACACAATGACACAAAAATCATCAAAGTGAAACCTTAATTAGTAAAGGCAGAATTCCATTAAAATTGGCTTTCTTACAATATGTGACAATTAAATCTTTATTGAGAATATAGATATATTTTTCTCCACTTTGATGCTATGATAAAATTCTATGGTAAGATTCTAGAAAATAAATGTGCTTAATTGGGAAAGTAATTAACATAACAAGTGTTTGTTATAATTAAACAGATAGATGAAAAAATGTAAACAGGCTTTCTCTGAAGTTGGAACATATAACCTGCAATTTATTCAGAGCTTTTTCATTTTAAATTATTTCTAATCAGTGACCTACTCTTAAAGTTATTATTAGCAGATTAAGTAATTCAGATGTGAATAATGGACTTTAAGATAATTTCTTTAAAATGCCAGTAGAAAACATAACTTTCTAGCATTTATTTCTAGAGCTAAATAACCCAGAGTAAGATTTTATATACAGAAAGAGAAGGGTGTAGAGGGGGCATCTCTTAACTTGATTTATGCATTAGTAGGAGGCATGTACTTCAATCCCATGGTTACTTTTATATTCTTTTTATTCAATCAACAGTTGTATTTTTAATTTCTTAAGTGAATGGAAATATTCCTTGTTATTTAAAGTTTTTTTTTTTTTTTTTTTTTTTTTTTATTATTTTTGACAGGCAGAGTGGACAGTGAGAGAGAGAGAGACAGAGAGAAAGGTCTTCCTTTTGCCGTTGGTTCACCCTCCAATGGCCGCCGCGGATGGCGCGCTGCGGCCGGCGCACCGCGTTCGTCCGATGGCAGGAGCCAGGTGCTAGGTGCTTTTCCTGGTCTCCCCATGGGGTGCAGGGCCCAAGCACCTGGGCCATCCTCCACTGCACTCCCGGGCCACAGCAGAGGGCTGGCCTGGAAGAGGGGCAACCGGGACAGAATCCGGTGCCCCGACCGGGACTAGAACCTGGTGTGCCGGCGCCGCAAGGCGGAGGATTAGCCTGTTGAGCCACAGCGCCGGCCGGTTATTTAAAGTTTTAAGATAAAATTATTAAAAACAAATTGCAGTAACATCATAGCATTATGAGTAATTCTGGGGACACTGGCAAAGAATCTAATGTTGATGACCTTGGCAGAGAAAGACGATGGTGATCAATTTGTAAAGCTCACTCTTTAGAAAATTTGCTATTCCACAATGGTGAACCACAATTGTTTTATTTACAAAACCCCAATTTGTCAGGATTACTGTTAATTTGAAAAGGTGTCCTCAATAGTAAGGGATTCAGGGTTCACACAGATCTCAAAGCTAATTAAACAGTAACAACAGAAAACTAAATTTCACAGGATAATGCCCACAAAGAGTTCCTGGTTAAAATTAAGTGTGTTAACTATATGAGAAATGAGGATGAAAAGGAATTAGATTTAAAACAGTGTAAGGAAGCACAAAAATCCTAAACAGACTGGCTCATCATACTTCCTGGGTAGTTCCTCAGCACACACAGATAACAGTTTACATGCTACAAGGATCCAAAGCATTTGCCTTACAGAAAGTCACATATAATGAACTAGTGATCATTATCAGTACGGTGATGATGTTTAATGTGAAGAAATAATGCCAAATTCCTTCAAAGTCATTGTTTGCTTTTCTTTGGACTTTTCTGGATTGCATGCATACTTGACTAGGTATAGATTTTCCTCTAGTGGCAGGGTAGGCAGAAAGGTAGAAAGTTCTTAACCAGCATGTATTTGGAAGAAGAATCAATCAATGATAGGAGTGAGGGATTTGTTGTCAAGAGAACCTGTGTTCCAGTTTTGCCTCTGCCACTTAGTTGTTGTGTGAGACACTGAGAAAGTTGCATTTCTTAGCTTCTTTCTTAGTTTCCTTAGCTGTAAAATGATACTGACACTTATAGCGTTGTTCTAAAGATTGCATAGGTAAAGAATTTGGCTGTATACCTGGAACACAGTAAATTCTCAAAAGATGGAAGCTATTTTTCTTTATTTGAAAGTCAAGCGAGTTACAGAGAGGGAGAGGGAAGGGGAGGGGGGAGTGAGGGGGAAAGGGAGGGGGAAGGGAAAGGGAAAGGGGAGAAGGGGAGGGTTTTTCATTTGCTGGTTCACTCCCCAAATGGTTGCCATGGCCAGGGCTGGGCCAGGCTAAAGCCAGGAGCCAGGAGCTTTATCCAGGAATCCCACTTGGGTGCAGGAGCCCAAGGACTTGGGCCATCTGCTACTTTTCCAGGAGCATGAGTAGGAAGCTGGATTAGAAGTGGAGCAGTCAAGACTTGAACCTGCACCCATATGGGATGCTGGTGATGCAGGTGGTGGCTTTACCAGTTAAGCCAAAGTACCGGTCCCTATTTTTCTTCTAATTATTCTTCCTACCTGACTAATGCAAGCTCTTGCACAAACCATGTAACTGTCTAGATTTGTCCATTTACAAATTGGGACTATTATGTATTCCATTCAATGGCTGTGAGACTCATTGTTTAAAAAATAGTTAAAAATGATGGTGAATGGCTATAGTAATAATAAAAAGTTGCTATAATTACAACAATAATAATAATAATGTAGAGTGGTGGTAATCATCATTGGGCACCTAAGATGTGTCAACTGTAGTTGTAATTTACTGAAAGCCTAATATGTGCCAGGCATCTTCACAGGTTGTAAATAATTTTCACAAAAGTGTCTTTAAATGAAGTGTCATAATCATTTCCGAATTGAGGAAACTGAAGCTAAGAAAGAATTACAATGAATAAACTAGGATCTAAATTCAGGCCCGATCAATGTTACATCTTGAAGAATTTCACTTTAATTATTCTTAGTTAATGAGTCTGCAATAGGCAGGTTCATCCCAATGTGGAATTAATAAACATGGTTTCTCATGATATCAAGATTGTTTTTGAATAACAAGATACACCAACCGAAATATGAAATGTATAAAAGAAGGGAAGTCCTTGCCCTGTAGGATGTAATATTTTCTTTAAAATTGAGGTTAAGATAAAAATAGAAAAATATTATATTCTTGAAACCATTCTCATAACAGTTTTCTACATGCACAAGATAAAAGCAAGTGGGCAGTAATGAAGCTGAAACAGACCAAAAATTCTTGAAATACTGTTTGCTACACCAATCATCTACATAAAGGGGAACTCTGGTTTTATTGCTTAAGAGCAAGTGTACAACCTGGGCCACAGAGTGATCCCTGTCCCACAGGTTACACACGAACTCTATTAAACTAGTGTGTTTTTTTCTTTTGAATCAAATGATTTATCAGATATGCTGCTAAGCTTAGCTTGGAAGCTTAAAAACTCAAACAAAGAAGCTCAAAAACATAGTATTCCTCAACAAAGAATGTTAATTGCCATGCAGTCTAAACACATCTGCACAGAACACAGCTCAGGCCATGCACTAGCTAACACACCAGCAGGAAATAAGTGAGGAATACACACGTGGACTCATATAAAGAAGCCATCCACGAAGGAGTAGAAAAGCTAGGAATCTGTGGAAGATTAAGAGGCAGACTTGGAACTTTTGGAAGAGCTACATTGGGAAGACTGTTGGCGATATTCCTGTAAAGAAACAAACAACGTGGGAAGGGACCACCATAAGCGATAACTACAGATGGCCGTGTGTGAAGTCATAAGGTCAGGACGGACGAGGCAGATGTTCTGTGGGCGCTAGGTAAGATACCTACTTGACAGGTTGCCATGTCTCTTGCTCAAAACCTCTGTGAATTGATTGGGCGATGGAGGACTCCATGAGATCGACGTAGCGAACAACCAGGGGCACAAAGATTTCTTGCAAGTGTTTGTGAAATTTTCCATTACACAAAAGTGCTGCAATAGTCAAGCAAAAACAGTGTTTGTCAGGGATAATACCAGGCATTTAGAACTTATGGAAGAAAAAACTTTTCCCCATAGTCTGACATAGAAAGACTGATCAGATATAGACAATAACGGCTCTTGCTCCCCCTATTGGAAGTCCTATAGTGGAAACTGATTGAAAACTAGAGCTACCTTTCTATAAATGGCTGGAAAACACAAATAGGTCATATTGCTATAAAATGTCTGGCAGGTAGTAGTTTTTCACTTTCTTTGTTTAATACACAGGCACAGGAAATCTGTATTAAAAATAGCACATCACAAGAAATTCCCATTTCTTTTTATTTGTCTTTAATAAATTGTAGTTTGAATGATCCACCTAAAGAGGTGGTAGAAGTCTTTCAATTTGGGCTACTGGGATAAGACTTCTGGCAAAGGTGAACCTTCCTCCTTCATGAGATGGAGGTTTTTCATGTATAGGACACAATTTCATTAAAACCTAGGACAGTACTTGCATCAGTTGCATATGAAAAGGTAGAAAATCTGTAGAAAAATACTAAGTAATATCCAATGAAGAATTTGTCATTATTGTGAA
This sequence comes from Sylvilagus floridanus, assembly GCA_949820135.1. NCBI lineage: Eukaryota > Metazoa > Chordata > Mammalia > Lagomorpha > Leporidae > Sylvilagus > Sylvilagus floridanus. The sequence continues at coordinate 25,160,558 of OX463236.1, read as the reverse complement.
TGACAGTGTTATAGCTTACAAATACTTCTTGCATGAACATATCTTCAACCTGGTTGTGACTATTTTTATGACTCTCAGAGCCAAAATGTACTCATTTAAAAATATATTCCATGGTCAGGAAGGGTACTTTTGAAGATTTGGTAGCTTAGTTGAATCTAGATGAAGATTCTTTTAGAACACAAGAAGGCCACAGTGACTGAGGGAGAGTAGGAGAGGAGGAGTAGTAGTCCATGGGTGTCCAGATCCCAGGACATAGGGAAGACTGTGGGTTTTACTGGCTACAATGGACAGCTTTATTATTCTTATTATCAAGTGGAGGAATGGCATGCTATTATCTTTCTGACTGTGTTGAAAATGTACTTAGGGAGCCCAGAGAAGCTTAGTTCTCAGTTCTTTTTCTGCAATAAACCAGGTAAAGGATGATGGTAGCTGTAACAAGGTGCCAGAGGTGGAAAGGCGAGGAAAAGTCTCATCGAACTCTTTCATGGATTGTAAAAGCTGTAGGTGCTTATAGTTAGTAAATCTAATGACTAGCAAGTCCCCTAGTAGTGTCTTACTCTGTTAACTATGCCAATTTCCTCTACTACCTTCTTCAGGATGAAAAAGGTCCTAGAAGGCTAACGAGTACTTTAAAACTTAGTCAAATGATATAGTCTGTATCACAGTGGCATATAAATGAGGATATCCTGGATATATTACTTTAAATGATTTTGAAAATTTTCAGCGGCTGGACAACTACAGAATCATGGAAGTTGAATAGAAAGTAATTCTAAACACGGAGAGAAATATAACACTAATTTTTTTCTGTCTTTGGTATGGTACAGTACTTTTTCTGGCCAAGTAATATTTTATGGCTTATCTATATAAGATATTTCTCATTAAAATGGAGTAATAATCATATTTAATAACAAATGTCTTAGTTAGAAGACAAATTTTTTTAAAAGATTTATTTATTTGAAAGGCAGATTTACAGAGAGGCATAGGCAGAGAGAGAGAGACAGATGTCTTCCTTCTGCTGGTTCACTCCCCAAATGGCTGCAATGGTTGGAGCTGTACCTATCCAAAGCCAGGAGCCAGGAGCTTCTTCCTGGTCTCCCACATGGGTGCAGAGGCCCAACTACTTGGGCCATTTTCTACTGCTTTCCCAGGCTGAACCACTGATCTTCAGGAGTGCCGACAAGAGCTTTAAAGAATAATCAAAACTCAAAATGTCAGTTTTGCACATAAATTACTTATTTTTGTACTCTGTATATTAGTTACCACAAATCATGGAAAATATGTTATCTGCAATTTTGGAACTGGCTTATTTCATTAAGCATAATGGTCTCTGTTGATTATATGAACCACTGAAAGTATTGGGGCCAGTGTTGTGGCACAGCAGATTAAACTGCCACTTGCAGTGCCCACATCTTATATGGGTGTGGGTTCGAGTCCTGGCTGCTCCACTTCCAAACCAGCTCCCTAGTAATGTGCCTGTAAAGTAGAGATGATGGCCAATTGCTTGTGCCCCTGCATCCACATTGGAGACCCAGAAGAAGCTCCTGGCTCCTGGCTTCAGCATGGCCCACCTCTGGCTGTTGCTACCATTTGGGGAGTCAACCAAATGGAAGATCTCTCTCCCTCTCTCCCTATAACTGTGTCTTGCAAATAAATAAATTAAATCTTAAAAAAAGTTTGTCATTACAAAAATTAAAAGAAAAATAAAAAAGGGAGAGAGGGTGGAGTGGGAAGTATCATTATGCCCTTAAAACTGTATATATGAAATACATGGTTTGTTCTCTATAAATTACAAAAAACAAAACTGAAACACAGAAAGTTTAGGACAATTGCCTAAAGTCACTTAGTCATCAGGAAGCAGAACAAGGATTTGATACCAAAGCCCCATGTTAACCTCTACAGCTTATGATATCATTCATTGTCCCTCTATTTAGAAGACTATAAACTGCTCTCTGTCTACACATTTATTCATACATTTAAAATCATCTGTCCAACCTAACATCAGCAGATAAATCTTTATACCTTCAAATGTATTAGGTTATATTATATAAATAAAAGAAGATATCTTGCAAATTATATCTTAGGTGCACTATATGTTTTACAATTAGAATTCTAAAAAAGAAATCTCAGTAACAACATGAAATAATCAAGCAGTTGACCAACATGATTATATTTAACAAATGAAAGAATAAGTTCACACTGTAAAAATATTTATATCATACAATCTTTCTAAACTAGAGAGTTTCACATAGCTATACACAAAGATTATATGCCTTCACCTTCACTTACTTGGTATATGGCTAAAATATGGAATCTTAGGCTCTCCACCTTGTTGTAAATTTTATTTGTACCAAGACCAAAGCACATGTTCATGTAACAAATTATTACATGTACAAATGAACACTCTACCTCATGAATTAGAGTGCTAATTTATTATACACTTAGAGACTAGGTGTATTGGTAATGGAGTCATAGGTAGTCTGCTAAAATGAAGGTGCACATAAGGATAATCACTTAATGTTATTTTTAAATGTTATATTCTAAGATTAAGCAGTAGCTAAGTCAAATGCATTTCTGGTAAAAGCTCCCATTTGATCTTGATATGTGACTCACTCCCTTGTTTATTTTATTTTATTTTTTTTATTTATTTGATAGGTAGAGTTATAGACAGTGAGAGAGAGAGAGAAAGGTCCTCCTTCCGTTCGTTCACTCCCTAAATGGCCACAATGGCCACAGCCATGCTGATCTGAAGCCAGGAGCCAGGGACCTCCTCCTGGTCTTCCATGCGGGAGCAGGGGCAATCCTCCACTGCCCTCCCAGGCCACAGCAGAGAACTGGACTTATCACTCCTTTGTTTAAAAAACAGACTTCTCTTTTTGTATTTCTATGCTCAGGGTAAATATAGACGATCTGATGGCTGTACTGGCAACAAGGTTGTTGCACTACAGGCCTTTCTCTGACTTCTCACGTTCAGTAAGTAATTAAAACTTCCATATTTTATGTCCTCCCGTCTTCCTACTAGGTCCCCCCTTCCTCCCTTCAACATGGCTGCTCTCATACTAGTCCAGCTTTCTTAATCTCTTATTTTGACTTAAGAAATAACTTCCTAACTGCTCTTTAGGCTCCTCTTCTAATTTTCCCTCATCTAATCCATCCTCTCAAAATGTCTAGCAGAGGGGCTTTCTAAAATAGAACACTAATCGTATCACTCCTGAAGATTATCATCTTTTGGAGGAGCATCATGACAGATTCCAAAAGCATTAGCATGGTATGAAAACCCTTCCAAGATCTGTCTTACAATAATCTTTCTGGCTTATCTCTGCCGCCTTGTCTCCCTGTTTCCTGCAGTACAGTCATCATAATGTTCACAATTCAGTTCACATACTCGAATCCTCTCTGAGAAAACGCTTCGTTCTGCTGTCTCATTTTCCACTTACTGGTTTCTCGTGTTTACTCTCTACTTTGTAGTTTTCCACCATGGTCCTTGTTATATAAGTGGTCTTCATACTTGTTGACATCTCTGTCTGTCCCCTTAAGGATGTAAAGTCCTTGGGGCAGGAACCATGTCTGTATTCTTAGTATCCAGCAAGTTCCTTTCTCAGAGCAAATGTTTAAATGTTTGTTGGATGACCACGTGTATCCTCCACTAAGATTACAACATAAGACTGCATTGAATGACACCTACAGTGTGTACCAAGGCCTGAAAATTCCCTATCTATATAAAATATATGATGTTAAACAATACTTTTATGAGAAATCCTATCTTAGTTTTTAATTTTTAAATGAATTTATTATTGTACTTGATTCTCAGGGTCACAGCAAATGCATGGTAATTATTACAACACAGTTTTCATCAATTCTCATGTTAATGTGATATTAATACAAAGCAAACAGATTCAATGTAGTTCCTAAATAGAACTCTAGGACTATAATGATTTTCCTCCCTCCCTCCCACTTCTCACCCACCCTCCATTCTTTCCCTCCTTCCTTCCTTCTGAGAAATCCTATTTTTGATCCTTATGCCCAAGCTCAGCTCCTCAAAAATTCCATTGGATATAAAAGTTGGTTCTTTTAATATCTCTTATTTTATTCTTAAATTTTATTTATTTTCATTTTATTTTAAAGGCAGAGGGAGAGACAGAGACAGGTAGACAGAGTATCTTTTATTTTAGTGAATGGAGAATTTTCTCTGATCAATCATGACTGTTAACAGGAAATCATTGTTTCCTGTAGAATTTGGAAAAAATGGAGATTACCTATATTTTTTATGGACTCCAAAAAATTTTAAATTCTGGTTGAAAGTTTGCTCATATTTTACCTGACAGTTTTTGTTTTTATTTTTAAAAAGTTTAATTATGAACACACATTTGTATGTTTCAAGAAACTGAACAATTTTTTTCCTTTGCTAAATAGAGAAAGGGAGACGAAGGAGACAGGAAAGGCGACATGGAATGAGGGAGAGGAAAATAAAGGGAAATACACATGGTGCAGGAGAGAAAGGGAAGAGTATTTGGTTTCAGCAGGCAAGGCTACAAATATGGAAAGGACACTTCTAGAGGCCTGCATGTGAGTTCACACTCGACCCCTCATCAGACACTGTTAACAGCCCCTCTGTGTAGCATGAGGCGTCGGAAAGAGTTAATGGGACAAGTTATGATTTGGGGCTGACACCCATCCACATTAAGCCTTTACAAGACACCTATTCCAACAGTTCAGTGGAAGAGGCAAGTTCTCAACATGGCCCCACGTAAGAGCCATGTCTGACACTATATGGGAGGTATGGGAGTGAAAGGGAGTCTCCAGAGGTGCTTACTGCAACACAGTAAGCCTACCTATTCCACTGATAAAAATAACTTTTTCCCCCCAAATATTCCACGTTTGCGAATATCACCTTGTCAGAAAATAACAAAGCACCAGTGACATCAACCCTAAGGTCCAATTAGAAATGGCAAAAAGAAAGCAAAAGGCTGAAATAAAAGCTAAACTCAAGCTGTAGATGTGGCCAATTATTTTGAATACACCAATAGATAATAAACTAGTGTTTATTATTTACATACCAAAAACAGTCTTAGATTTACAAAAGTACTTGTCATAGGCTTTTAGCAGTAAGATATCAACAGAGAATTTAAGCTATGATCCAATTAACAATAATTATGGAGACAATAATGGCTGGATAGCATGAAGAAAAAACAAATACAGTATTTATGCATTGTTTTTAGGTAAAAATATGATGTTAACTCCTGAACCCAAATAATCCAATTTTATATTGTCCCAACCCCTTCTAATTAGTAGGCTTTAGAGGATTATTAGGAGAAATAATTTTCTTCTCTCTAAAATTCTACTCATTTCAGAAGGAAATGAGTAATTCATGATCAGCAAAACAAATAACACCAATCATTATACAATCAATAGAGTTTACAACATAAACAGCAATTATTCAAACTGACACTAAAACCATATCAACCCTAAGAGCATGGGATTAAGATGGAAGATTAACAGGTCTTTCTCTGTGCTGAGAAATGCACACAATGAAGGTCCGTCACAGGAAATTCATAGTGTGCTGCAAGAGAATCGCAGTACACAATGCATCATGAAGAAGAAAACACACACACAACCAAAGAAATTAGGAACAGCACCTGAACAAGAATCTGACACTCAATAAAAGTCTGTTTATTGAATAAATATCAATAAAAATCCATCTCATCAAGGGAATTCTCAGAGCATCTTATGGAAATGTAGAATAGAAAACACATTTGTTTTTATATTCTTTTAAATTAAAACTTTGAAAAGTAATTTTATATAGTTTGCTAGGATGCAATTTATATATTAAGTAGCATAACAGTCTCCTAAAAAGCATACCCAACTCTCCTTTTTCCCTCATCTCAGGGAACTTGTATGTGCATATACTTATACATACACGTGCATCCAAACAGAGAAACTGACACAGGGTGAGAGAGCATGGATGTTGTATTTCTCAGTTTTAGGGAAAAAAGTCCAAATTCAAGTTTAAAACTAGAGTGAAAACTCTCATGGGACAGGGTGTGCAATTGAGTTCTTTTTCTGCAACTCATTGTGTCCTATTTAATAGTGTTTATATGTATTTGTCCACATCCTCCACTCGATTTTATGCTTTTCAAGGACAAGACTCATTTCATTTTCATCTATGTATCTGAAAGATGCATGGAATTGGTAAACTTTAGGCATTTAGCACCTGTTTCTTGTTGGATTAATTTAGGAAACAGTCAATATTCATGTTAACCAAGGCTTAAGGCAACAATAAGCAAAGAAGTCTCGTGGTCCAGCAGGTTGACACATGCTGTCTTTAATTTGGAAAAGTCTTTAATTTCACTCCATCTACACATAGCCTTGATGTCTTTGGGGTCATGTGTCATAATATATACTTGTCCACATTAACGGGGACAAATGAGTATGGCTATGACATCATCCAGAACCCTGAACTGTGGGGTGCTTGCTTTCTCTGGTTTTCAGTCATTACACGTATTTCTGAAAATCTGTGGAAGACATCAAGGTATTTTTGAGCAGGCCTTTAGGCCACTAAATCCTAAGAAAATATAAAAAAATCAGAAATTAAAAAAAATAAAGTTCACATGTAGTACAGAAGCTAGAGCAGTATTGTGGAATTCAACTGAGGGGAAAAAGCTAGTGACTTCTTACTTTTCTTTTATTATACTGGTCAGTGAAGCAAATTCTGACATACAATTCTGAATTCAACCAACCTGGGATTACAGTTAAATACATTTTCACATTTTGGTGGTCATTTTATCATTTATAAATCCTCATGTCTATAAAACCAAGCTGGCACACACCCTTGCTGTAACCCAGAAGTTATATCCTTTCTGCATATATATATATATATATATATATATATATATATATACACAGATATATTTATAAACACTGATTCGTGAATTTCAGACACACAGCTCATTTAAGCACTCGAGGTAGAATAACACGCAGGTGTCAGCCCTCCATATTTAAAAGCTCAAAGATTAACCTAATATACAATATGGTGACCTAACAGTCCTTCATTTGAAAGAAATCTGAAAAATAATCTCTGATACAGCCTAAGTGTGAGAATAACCCAGCGGGATTTCCACCTCTTCATTTCTTAATGAGTTTTTTGATAATGAGAGGTGACTTTGCCAGTCACTCTGGGCTCTATTATGGCTAATTTGACTCCACTTCACTCTCCTTGTTAATTATTAACACTAGCCTTTTTATCCTCATGAGACCACATTCCAATTTTTCCTTTTTCGATTTTTATGAGCCCATCTTTATGAAGGTGAAAGTCTTGGAGAACAGGTTTTCACTTAGCAGAGAGCCTGAACATTTATTATTCGCTTAGGCAGAGACGCTGTGACATTGATTATATAAGCACGGTGTTCTTGGGGATGGCTTTAATGTGCTAGCAATGTGAAAAGGCTGTTAATTAAAGAAGCAGCACCGTGGTATTTTTCACTTGGGAACCGGTTCCCAATAGAATGGTCATTTGCCACTTGCTAGCATATCCACAGATTAAAAGGTGACTAGCTCCGAGGGTCTGCCTTTCATCCGTGCTGAAAGGAATGATTTGTGCCATTTGCAGATGGCTTTCATTTGTTAGAAGCGGTCACTTGCCTGTGTCTATTAGGGACGTGGCAACTGTGGAAAACGCATTGCACACAAGGGTAGAATCTGTGCTAGCAATACTGTCCTTTGATATCACTGAACTATCTCACTCAAGGCTTTTATTATGAAAATATTTATTTTCCCTCAGTTTTAACACATCTCTTTCAAAATTGTTTCCTTGGGTAGTATTTAAAGTGACTGCCCATCAAATTCCCTCTTCAGTTAGGGGGAGTGAAGTGGGGTGGGCAGAGCAATGCTGGAGGAGGTAAGTGGGCGCTTCAGTCTTGCTTGGCCAGAAGTGAAGGAGCCTCGGTTTGTTTTTCTCCCCAGGCTCGCTTTGGGAATCAGGGGCTGAGTCTGCAAGGGTTGGGGGACTGGGGACACTAGTGAAAATGGTGGTGCAGCTGTTACTCTTCCCTCGAGGAAAACCCGCTTCATCTACAAGGGAGGTGAAAGCTACACTTTCCCTAATCACGGCCAACTGTAAGGAAAGACACCCTCCACCCCCAGACAGATTTTGTTTTTCTCTCCTTAAAATAGAAACCAAACTTGCTGTCCTCATTGAGTTCCTTTCCCGACTAATGAGTTCCGTTCCTGGAAGTATCCTCACAGATGTTTCCTAACATTCACAATTGGACGATGTTGACCTGACTTGATGCCTTCTGCACTCCTTATCCAACTCTCTCCCTTCGCCCGCTACAACTCAGCACCCTTCTAAATATTTTCTGAATTAAATATTTTCTGAGTTCAAGGACATTTGTATCTCCTGTAAAAAGATTGCATTATTAACCAAGTGACCCCAGCAATTTGCTTTTGTTCTAGGGGAATGAGGCTGAACTGGAAAACAAGTGGGCAGGCTCCAGTTGAGCAAGTGCTCACCTGCTTCACCACCCTTCCCCCTGCTCACTGTCTCCAGGCTGTGTCTCCACCCTTCTCCCTGCTGCACTGCCCCTACCTCACCCAGCCCTACCCCTGGCTCACCATAGGGATTTAGTTTCTTCACACAAAAAATTAAGAGGTTTGGTTAAGATCCCCTCCACTGTCCAAAAGATAAACATCTATTTATAAATATCAAGGCACAAAATTTTCAATAAAAGAAAAATAGTAAATAACCAGTGAGAACATATGAATCATCCTGGAAAAAATATTCAGCCAAAAAGTTTTCCAGCCACAAATAAAGCACAAATTCTAATATCTCCATTCGTTATGAGATGTCTTAGTCATTTTAAATTTTGGAAAAGCTGACATAAATATCCAACTAATTATCTATCAGTAATAATGGGTAACCAATAATTTTAGTAATACTAAAATAGTCTAATTATTAGTTTATTATTAATAAATCACAACTGCTTAAAATGTACATTTAACTGGCAGCACACCTGATGTTAACACACACAGAAACACACACAGATTTCCACTTTGTGAGTCAGCACTGTTATTGAGCAAATTAGCTCCCTTTCCAAGATTGCAGTCAGAGCCCTCTGTCCTACTACCTCTGGCTAAAGTTGTAATTAATTGCAATTTAGACCACAGCTCTAATTAGGTCAATATGATCAAAACTGTAATGCCATGGCCATAATATGAAAATCTCTTTTTCAACAGAGGCTAAAAGAATAGAAGTTGTTAAATGTTTTCCTGTAGCGTTCCAAAAGGATAATTTGGGGGCTGCTTCAGTTGTAAACATTTGAATTGAATTCAGTAAGTCACCATTTCAGAATGCAATATAACAAGCATATCACTACTAACAAAATTTTTCATTAGCATCCAAAGTGATAGTAAAAGCTATAGAAATTATGTTTCACCAAATTCAGAGACATCATTCAGTGGTCTTGCTTTAGGGTAGTAACTTGTGACTTCGGGTTGACAGTCACTGCATTCGATTTCAATTCCCCAGATCACCTTATACTCCCAGTACCAAAAGAAAATTATGGCACTGGGGAACTTTTCTATTTACCTCACTACATGGAGGAGCTGTTTTTCTCAGAAATAATTGATGTTTTCTAAGATCTGTTAATCACTCTGAAATCAAAGCCAAGATTTAGACTTCCCCTCTAAACAGTGCTGGAAAGAGATCAGTAATAAATCCTTCTCCACATTGACTGAATATTGTATAGAAACAGCACAAAGCAGTACCTCACGTGTTTAATAATAATAAATGCTATAGAAATGGTACACAGAACAGGAAACTCTTGTAATTCAATATTTGTTACTCTGACTGGAAATTAAATTTTTTAGCTTTTAGTTTGATATCCAATAAATTTATATTTGCATTTCAAGAACTTTTCTTAAAGTAAATATTAAAAATTGTTAATTTATTGGAGTTGTAGTAGAGGTTTCCCAAGAAAATTTCTAAGTATCTACAAAATATTTTTCTTTCTCTAAGAAACAAAACTTAAAATTTTGAATGTTACATCATTCAACATCTTTAATAACTGTTTGACTGTAAACATTAGTGCCTCATTTTAAAAATTAATCCCAACTTTAAGTATAGTCAATTCTTGAGGTTTCATTCATATAGAGAGAGCAGTGTTATGAAAAATCCTTTATTCTTACTTGGCAACTTAATGTAAAATATGTGCATTTATTTTTGGCAGCAAGTTTATTGCTATACATTTGTCTGAAGATGGTATTAAAAACTCAACTTATAATTTCTTAGCAGAATATGATGGAATGGAAATGGAAGAGTCATTTAAAATCTTTTAGCTGCCAGGAGGGAATCAAACTGGAATTTGAAAATTGAGTGAGAAAATTAAATAAAAAAAAAATTGAGTGAGGGAGTACACATTTGGCACAGCAGTTAAGATGCTGCTTTTGATTCTCTGCATCCCACAGCAGAGTCGTTGGGTTCGTGTCCCTGCTCTGCTTCTGCTAGATGGCTTAATATTAATGAGCATCCTGGGAGGCAGCGGGTGATGTCTCAAGCACTTTGGGTCCTGCAACCCAGTGGGAGACCAGGATGGAGTTTTGGACTCCTGATTTTGGCCTAGCCAAGCCCAAGCTGCTGTGGGCATTTGGGGAGTGAATCAGTGCATGGAAGATCTCTCCATCTCTCTCTCTGGGTCGTTCTGCTTTTCAAATAAATGAAGATAAATGGAACACAAAAAAACTGGCTGATGATAATTTGAAGAATGGATGAATCACTTATGGGTGAATGAGTATGAGTTTGTCACAGTGACTTCATGTTGCGACTGAATCTGAAGCAGGAAAGGTAGCTTAGTTCTCGGGCTTAAAATGGCGTCTTTTGGAAATGAAATGAAGTTGGAGAGGAGAATGAATAAGATAACTAAAAGAATCAGGACTGAAATTTTAGCAGACATATCTAGAACATTTATCTGGCATCTATTATATGTCAGTTACCATCTAATATTCATCACTCATGACAATATTATTATTGCCATGATTCTCCTTCATTTAGGTATGAAGAACTTGAGGCAGAGATCCACTGTCAAGGCCAACCAGGAAGTGGCAGAGACACCAAAGTCCATGCTATTAATTACTATAAAATGATCCTCTCATACTAGAAAAGAGGCTTTCAACATGAACTCGAACCCAAGATATCAATGGGGAGTACAATATTACCCTTAATTTCATATCTATGTGAATATTTTCCCAGTTTCATCAGAGACTCAAAGTGATGAACTCAAAGAAAGGTAGGAAACACTGCACTAGAACAATGAACAAAACCAGTATTTTCTTCAATTTTTTTTTTTAGAAACAAAGACAACTGTAAAAACATGGATATAGGTTTAAAACTATAAAGATGTAGTAGTAACAGCCTCTGGGAAGAGAATAGCAAAGAAAATCAGGCTTTTAACAAACAGAAAGTTCCAAATGTGTTGACAGTGTGATGGAGTTCACCGGAGGATCAGGGCATCAGGAAGACAGGGCAGTGGGAAGCACCTCTTGTTGTGGTCTGGGTCATTTGGATCACATGCTGAACACTGTTTTCTTCTTAGTGCCACACTCCAGAGCAACACTGAGCAGTGAAGTGAGGTCTATTCAAGAAAGTAGCACCAGCTGCTCTAGGTATAAAAACCCTATCATGGAAGGAAGAGTTGAATTTTCTGGGAATGATGGCTTGGAGAAGAAAAGCCACAATAGATTTGCACTGGTCACGAAGGACAAATGAGAATCAGAGGTTAGGATGAGACAGAGTTCACCTTAGTCTATCATGAGAAGAATTTTGTTGAATAGGAAATTCGTGACCCCATGATCCCTGCAAGTATCTAAACAAAAACAGTCAATGGTAACCAAACTTGAGGCGAAGGGAAACTAGAAAAAGCTCACCATGGGGCTGACCTTGTGGCAAGGCGGGTTAAGCCACTGGTGCCAGTTTGAGTCTGGCTGCTCCACATGCAGGGCAACTCCTTGCTTATGTTCCTGGGAAAGCAAAGGATGATGGCCCAAATACTTGGGCCCCTGCACCCAGGTGGGAGACTTGAATGGAGTTTCAGGCTCCTGTCCTCTGTCTGGCCCAACCCTGGCCGTTGAGGTCATTTGGGGAGTGTATCAGTGGGTAGAAGACCTCTCTCTGTCTCTTGTCTCTTCTTTTTTCTCTGTCACTCTGCCTTTCAAATAACTAAAATAAATCATTACAACATCAATATAGTTAAGGTCTAAGGAATCTGCATGTTAAAATGCATGTGATGAAAAACTAGTTTGTACTGGCTGCTAGAAGACCATATGCCATTGATCTTATTGCAAGATTGTAAAAGTTCCTACTGGAAAAAAAATGCCTCAGTAGAGAACATTTACATTGTCTTTAATTTCTAAATACAGAATGAGCAAGCCATACCATGTAGCAACCCTATACTATCATCTATAGAAACTATACCACTCTCAGGCCTACGAAATTATCACGATTATTAGTAGAAGCTTTCACAAAGCATGATTTCTAGAATTATGATACAATTCTGAAGCGTCTTTGAGAGAGGGACGTATTCTCAAGTACTTCCGAAATACCAACCATTGTAGATTTTCTGATTTATAATGTACAGAGGTGTATGGATCATCAGTCCTCAACAAAGGCAGGAAGGTAGGAACAAAGGAGTTTGGGAGCTCATGGAGCAAGGTGGGAGTGTCGCTGGTCTCCCCCAGACCCTAGCATAGTATACTCTGGGGCCTGAGCAAATGTTTATGTTACTCACATCCACTCTAGTGCTGGGGTTCTGTAAAACACATTTCCATCACACACTACCCCTCCCCTCCCCGTGCCATAGACTAAAGAAAGTACAAGTGCTCACTGTCATTCCTGAGGAAGTTATTAAGTAGCTGGAAAAGAGGAAAACTATCCCAGGAGTCTTGTGGTTGAGCCTCCAGTGCAGTATCCATATCCACGGTGAAAAGAGCCCAGAATTTCTCTGCATGCTCAGCCAGCAAGTCAGGCCACCAGGCAAATGCCTACACAAAGATAAAGAAATAAAGGGGGAACAGTTGACTTGTTAGAAACAGACACAATCACCATATCATTTGACAATATTGTACAATGTTTTGCTTCATAAACAAGTTTGACAAAATATAGTTTTTTTTTAAAGATTTATTTTATTTATTTGAAAGACAGAGGTATAGAGGTAGAGACAGAGAGAGGTCTTCCATCTGTTGGTTCACTCCCCAAATGGCCACAACAGCCGGAGCTGAGCCAATCTGAAGCCAGGAGCCAGGATCCAGGATCCAGGAGCTTCTTCTGGGTCTCCTAAGTGGGTACAAGGGTCTAAGGACTTGGCCGCTGCTCTCCCAGGTGCATTAGCATAGAGCTGCATTGGAAGTGGAGCAGCTGGGACTTGAACCGGTACCATTACGGGATGCTGGCTCTGCAGTCCAGGGCTTTAACCCGGTGCACCACAATGCCGGCCCCAAAATAAAATAATTTTAAAGGTGAGAATAAATTGTAAAGAAACACAACTTCATTCTTATATAAAAAAATTTGTATTGATAAATACAAACCAAACAAAAAATAGAATTAAAATGTACAATGATATTTGTTGTTTTATAAAATAATACATATTACAAAAACATTGGAAAGCAAAAAAAAGAAAAATTCCTTTAATTGATAATTTAAAAATTACTGATATTTATTTTTTTCTGTGCATAGAAACATTTGGCATCATACTCTCCTCCTACAATTTCACTTTGAATGATAGCATTAATCTACTGTTTCCCAACTCAAATGGGTGTTTTCAAATTTTTGCTGTTCCTAAAGATAGTGCAACAAATATGTGACCATAAAAATCTGTGAATATAATACTGATTATTTTCTTAAGATACATTTACAAAAGCTAATGGATTAAAGACTATGTATTTTAAGGTCTTTACAAATTGTAAATTGCTCTTCAGCAGCCAGTTGTCATTTGAAAACAAACTGGATCACACTGTTATTCTACTTAAAACCCCTTTTTCATCTTCCCAGTGCAGGGACAGTAAAATTCAAAACCCTGAAATGACTTATCAAGATTTGCATGTTCTCCCTTCTCTAGGGTCTAAAATATAGCTTCACAAAGTGGGATTTCTTGACCCTCCAATGTGAACTTCAAAAAGTTTATGAAAAATAGAATTAAAAGGTGACTATTGTTGCAAAAAGGGGGCTGGTGTCATGCTTCAGCACTGCTGCTGTAACCCCAGCATCCCAGATGGGCACTAGTTTGAGTCTTGGCATCTCCACTTCTTTTTTTTTTTTTTTTTTTGACAGGCACAGTAAGTGTGAGAGAGAGACAGAGAGAAAGGTCTTCCTTCCATTGGTTCACCCCCTCAAATGGCCGCTACGGCCTGCACTCTGCGCCGATCCGAAGCCAGGAGCCAGGTGCTTCCTCCTGGTCTCCCATGCGGGTGCAGGGCCCAAGCACCTGAGCCATCCTCCACTGCACTCCCGGGCCACAGCAGAGAGCTGGAGTGGAATAGGAGCAACCAGAACAAAATCCGGCACCCCAAACGGGACTAGAACCCGGAATGCCGGCGCTGCAGGTGGAGGATTAGCCAAGTGAGCCCCAGCACTGGCCAGCATCTCCACTTCTAATAAAGCTCCCTGCTAATGAGTTTGGGAAAGCAGCAGAGGATGGCCTAGTACTCGCTACCTGCCCACCACCACGGGAGACATTTGTGGAATGAACCAACGGATGGAAGATATCTTTCTCTCTCTCTCCCTTTCTGTTCTCTGCCTTTCAAATAAATAAAATAAATAAATCTTTAAAAAATTGAAATTCATGCATAGAATAGTCTTCAAACTGGTCAGGGAAAATGTGTGTTATTAAAAAGCTATGCTTGGGTTTCAAAAAAATTTTTGCACCAAAATAAACATGTTTTAGTCCCTTTTCCATGAACTTTTTTGAAGTAACTTAACAAATTGATTCCCTCTCAGTGGTCTCTCTGATACCTACTAGTTATTTTTCCCCACACAGGATTTAGCAATGCTTATAAAGTCAGGTATGTGAATATTTCAACATCTGCCTTTTACACTATAAACACTATACAGGCTCATCTATTTGTGGTCTATTTACCAGCTTGGCACTGTATTTTGCTTTTTATGTAATGGAAATAATTATTTCAAAAAATTTTTGCTGTTTTGGTGGGTGAAATTACTACTTAATTTTTTAGAGAGTCAGGTGCCAGCATTCTGGTGCTGTGGATCAGGCTACCACTTGCAATGACGTGCTTCCAGATAAGTGATGATTTGAGTCCCAGCTGCTCTATTCCAATTTAGTTCCCTGCTAATGAACCCAGGAAAGCAGCAGAAGATGGCCCCACTATTTGTTTCCTGACCCATGTGGGAGACCCAGAAGAAGCTCCTGGCTCCTGGCTTCGGATCAGCTCAGCTCTGGCCATTGCAGTCATCTGGGGAGTGAGCCAGTGGAATGGAAGACCTCTCTCTCTCTGGCTCTACCTCTCTCTGTAACTCTTTCAAAGAAATAAAATAATTCTAAAAAAAAAAAACCAAAAAACAAAACACTGCAGGCGGCAGCTTTACCCGCTACACCACAGCGCCAGCCCAAGCTTCATTTAATTTCACCAAATATAAATTGATTTATAACAGAAACAAGCCACAAACTAAAAATGTGGATTATAAAATTCTGATACACTATTTTCTTAAAAACTCATAAAATGAATATGATCTTGAAATAGATTATAAGAGTAAGCAGCACAACTTTTATAGATGAACAGGGTAATATGAAAAATAGAATTGAGAGTAAGGGTCATCTTAATGGCTGACTCAATGGTGATTCAGTGCTTTCTGGTTAAGTATCTACTAGAATGGTTGTATGACAAATGAAATAAAAATAAAAAAATTACATATGATGTCATTACATGTCTTGTTCTTATCTTTTGGAATTATAGGGGTGAGTGACAAGGAATAGAAGAATCTGAGACTCTTCAGTCTGAGTAGAGCACTTCAGAGTCACTAGTAAAAACACAGTACTGTAGGAACAGACATTTTCAAAATCTCACTTCCTGTTCATAGCCAACACCTTTGAGAAAGGTTTAAATTAAAAAAACAAAATAAAGGAAACAAAACCAGTCATGTTAGCTCAGGACTGCTTCAAGACTCTGAGAAAATCCCAAAGTTCATTTTAAAGTTAACTTGGAAGAGACAGCCAGGTGGAAAATGAAATGAAATAGAATATAAATTTAAAACACACACACACACACACACACACACACACACAGCTTCAGCCTGCTAAAATTTTGCCATTAACCCAAAATGTTTATAGAAGTATATATTCATATTTTGTATTGCACTTCTGATATTATCTTGATGAATGTAAGGGAAAACTGAATGCCCATCCTAATGAGTAGAGAAACATTTAAGCTATCACTGCCTTTGAAAATGAAGTTAAGAATTGCAGCTATGTTGAGCACTCAGGGTCAGTTCTACCACCTGCCCTCCTCCCCCTGTTCTTGCTATCCCACTGGGTGCAGTCATCCCAACCTGGGTTGGCAGCCAGAAGATGGCTGTATATAATTTCCTCCCTAGGGTACCATTCTTGAGAGGTGGCTGAGGTACAACAGCATCAAGGTCTCCACGAGGGAAGAAAAAACCCTTGTAGAAATGTATCCACTACAAGGATATCAAAAGTGAGGATTATCTGGATTTAAGTTGGAGTGGCTCTGAGGCTAAGCCATTAATTAGCGTAGAGTGTACTTACAAAGGCAGAAGGTGATGTTTAGTTTGCTAATGTGGGATACACAAAACGAAACTTGACTACATATTCTTTGGCAACTATTTCTTTCAAAATTTTCACAATAAATAAATCATAAACACCAAAAATAATGCATGTAGCAGTTGCCAATACTTTGAAAGCCTGCTTTGTGTACTGAATGTAGATGGAAAGAGTGCAGGTAAGAATGACTCCTGCACCTGGAAGAAGAATGCTGATCTTCTGACTCAAAGGTGAGACTTGAATGATCGCTTGCACATCTGATCCCTGTGTGGATGTCTACTTCCTCTTCTGCAAATTGGCAACAGCACCACTTGCTCTCACCTCCCCCAGGGTCATTGTGAAAATCAAATGGATATGAAAATACTCGTACAAATGTAATAAACAAATACTGTTGCAAGTAATTACAAAAATGTGTTGAAATTCATATAGATGTTATAATGTGAGTTTAGCTGTTCTAAAAATAATAGTAATGTACAACATTAATTAAATGTTTTCTCTAAAAGTCTTATAGACATTATCCTGTTTAATTCCCCAAACAATCCTTTCAGGTAGATAGTATAATTATCCTCATTTTGTATGTTAGCAAACAGAGACTAAATTACATGCCCAAAGACAAATAGTTATTGGGTAACAGAGCAATGATTTGATTCCAGGTCAGCTGGAGTCTAGAAACCAAGCTCTCACACAGCTGGCCCCTTTTTAACTCTTCTTAAATAACTATATAGTGAACATTGTCTGCCTGTCTACCCATCCATCTATCCATCAACCCTTCTTTCCTTCCTTCCATCCATTCATCCATCCCCCCATCCCTCCACCTAGTTTCATATATTAGACACTAATAATGTCCCCCAACTTTCTGCCAGAAAAAATGATTATTTGTCTGACTTCTTTTTAACTTTTCTAATTTCTCTAAGGCCTGAGGATTTTGACTACTTTAATCCTCAAAATATAGTGAAAATTTTATAGTTTAAAACATCAAAAGGAGGATGGCTGCATAAGTGAGGAAAAATAATGAACCTAATTTTGGGGCATCTGATATGTTTATTTTCCTCAGGATAATCTGGCAATTTTGAGATTTGTAGATGATCCTAAAAGCTCTGGAGACCATCCAGGGGCTAGGGTATCCCCAGTCACTGCCATATGCATGCACAAAACTCACATAACAATGGGATGTTGAGAGGCCATAATCTGGGAATACCATAGCACTCATAAGGAGCTGGTGAAATTGCCTAGAACTTTCAGAGTGATGCCTAAACTACTGCCAAACCATACATTGCTTTGGAGTCACTACTTTATCTCCCTGATAACTGAGCTCATGAATAAACATAAATATCAAAATAATCAGGTGAAATGTATTGAAAATGCTTCAGAAAATGTCAGTGTAAAGTATTCTCACTCTTAAATATTTAAAAGTTAAATGATTAACAAACATTTTTGGAAAGATGTTTATATCCAAGCCATTTCTTTTCGAAGTCAATGCTGGATATTATAATCATATGAAAGCCGTTTGCTAGTGATTCTCTTCCAAAATGACATCATTTACTGGTTCAGAGGCTAAAATAACCTTGAATTTACACCCATCTTGAAAATAGTTGGCTTATTTCACCAGAAGTCCAGATATAAATAATATAGAATTAAGATTAGTCTAATTGTTAAGCTTATTGTTACCTAGTTTACTAATAGTAAAAAGATTTTGTGAGATTAACTGTTTTACACAACCACACTTTTATTCCTTAGCTGTGCAGGTCAGTGGAGAAGAATAAGGATTTACTAATGAAGGAAGGGAAGGAGGGATCCAAATGCCCTTTCTCTTTACATGAGAATCCATTCTGAAGCATAATTTAGTTGAAATACTATTGTTCATAGGAAGAAACATATGTATAAGTATGGGTGAACTTCCCTCACCCCAGCTCCATTGCTGGGGCAGTCTGGGAAAGAACCAGCTGAGGTGCAAGATAAATTAGCCATGTGCATTGAATTGCCAGCTCTCCACACTGCAAATATCAAACTGTAGCCAAAAAACCTTCTTGCCTATAGTGTCACCAAAATGCTGGCTGTCATATTTAAAATATTTTAGAGAATTTAACTCAAGATTTGGCTGATAAGCGATGAGCTGTGCTCTTACTGATCAAATTCTCTCCCTCCTCTACAGATACTCTTTCTTTTCCATCCTTCTTGTGCAGAGTCCTGGGACACGTCAGAGTACAAGGGAAGGAAAAGAACAAAGTGGAAGCCGACATCATAATCATCCCCCATACCGCTGCATCCTTGCTATGATGCTCCTGCCAAACCTGTCAGCAGAACCAGGGCAGAATGACCACTCCAGCCACTCAACTCAACAGGAAGGCGGGCACTGCGGCTCAATAGGCTAATCCTCCGCCTGTGGCGCCGGCACCCCAGGTTCTAGTCCCTGTCGGGGTGCTGGAGTCTGTCCCGGTTGCCCCTCTTCCAGGCCAGCTCTCTGCTGTGGCCTGGGAGTGCAGTGGAGGATGGCCCAAATCCTTGGGCCCTGCACCCTGCATGGGAGACAAGGCGAGGCACCTGGCTCCTGACTTCGGATCAGCATGGTGCACAGGCAGCAGCGCACTGGCTGCAGTGCGCCAGCCGCAGCAGTCATTGGAGGGTGAACCAGCGGTAAAGGAAGACCTTCCTCTGCTCTCTCTCTCTCACTATCCACTCTGCCTGTCAAAAAAAAAAACAAAACAAAACAAAAAAAACAGGAAGGTGATGTGATTCATTAGAAAATGCCATGTCTGGAGTTTGGTCTGAGTCTGCCCTCAGAAAATCTCTCACTGTGTACCTCTAGTGAGCTGCTCAACCTTCCTGGGTCTGTTTTCTCACCAGTAAAATAGTGTGTGCAGAAGGGATGTGCTGGTGAGTGCCTCTGGCTTTCCCAGCAGGCTTGTCAAAGCACGTGATTTCTCAGTGGAGAGCTGCCAGGTGGGTCTGCTTAAGATTTGAGTCCCACATACTCTGCTTCTGATCAGGCTTCCTGCTAATGTGCCTGGGAAACAGCAGATGATGGACCAAGTACTTAGGATCCTGCCACCCACATGGGAGACCTGGATTGAGTTCCTGGCCCTGGATTCAGCCTGACCCAGTCCTAGCTGTTACAGGCATATAGGGAGCGAACCAGCAGATAAATAGATAGACAGATGGATAGATAGCCAGCCAGCTAGCCAGATGGCTCGATCAGTCTTTCTGTGTGTCACTATGCCTTTCAAGTAAATGAAAATAAATACGTAAGCATTAAAGAAAAAGATTTCTGGTCAAACATAGTCCCTCAAATGTGGAGACAGCCTTAAAGATTTTCTAGAAAAGAATTGAAACCATCTTTCTAAGGAGAAAACAGGGATTCTGAAGAAAAGCCCGAGAGGAGAGGTCGAGAGGCCTTCAGGGAGGAGGGAAGGCTGCCTTGTAAGTAAGTGACTGTCAAAGATCTGAAGGACATGAAACCTGCTTAACAGAGAAATTGCTGAAGGATAGAAACAACCTCTTAGCCCTGCAAAGTAAACTGCCACTGCGGGGAGACGCAGAATGAAGATAAAAGGAGCTGACACCTGAGCCACTTGAAGGTCTCTCTGAGGCAGACACATTAACCTCCACCAAGGGAGCCGGGCTAGGTGCTCTTTCAGTGAGTGAAGAAACTCCAGCTTGAACATCCAGCAAAATAAATATCAGTGCAGAGTGCAGTCCACCAATTCACTTTGGAAGTGACTTTGGAATCAGACCAATTCACTCTTCCCTATTGTTCAGAAAGAGAGGCAGATCTGGCTTTTTAAAAAAGGCAAAACCAATCGAAGACACAAACCAAAGTCAAACTATTAAATGCCCTCAGTCATGTTTCACTTAGAGGGTGGGCAGTAATTATGTGTGTAATTATTCATAAAACACATTCACTTATACACTAAGATTAGTCCATCCAGAGGAGAATAGACAGTAAGTCCAAGGAGAAGACTGTGTTGGCTTTAACATAACCACAGTCACAGTGGATTCTATCTGAAATTCACATAAAAGAGTCATTCCATCCTGGAACAGCAGGGGAAACAATTGTACTCACCTCTCTTCCCTGAAAGATTCCAGGAATATGAAAGCAGTGTGGAATGGAAAAATACCAGAGTGTTATAAAGCATTTTAAAAAGAGGCCATCATGTTTGTTCTCCATCTCTATACACAGTAGAGTGAAATTCATGTGTTATGATTACGTATCAATTAAGTCAACCATATTTTTGAGAGTTGGAAAATACATAATATTTACATTCTAACTAGGTTAGGGTATATTACACTGTAATAAGCATTTTAGTGATTGTATGGAGCATATTTAGTATATTTCTGTGAAAGGCACAGGGATATTTATGTACCTTTTTTTCTGAAATATAATCTGCAATTGGATATCTGATTAGAATACTTTTAATCCAAAGGGCCTAATACTCTGAAGATAATGCCTCTTAATAACGAAGACAAAATGTACATATATTTTAGCATATAATCATTTTCATTGTAGCATAGCAGTAGAGCCAGCCTAGAAAAGAGCCTCCTGGGAATTCATTTCAAATTATTGAAGCAGCTGTTTCTTCAGTTTAAAATAAAATATCCATAACAAGTTCACACATGACAGATGCAAGCTAAAACCTAGATTCCATAGTGTGAGCTAAAAGCAGATGTTTTGAATGATCATATTTTCAACCACATACAATAAATTTCAGTTACCTATAGGAAGGTTTCATGAATATTCCCTTCTAAGAATTTGCCTAAAATTTAGTTCCTGTAGTTTCTTATACTTTTGAGAACAAGGCTTTATTAAATATAAATAGTCTATAAATTTGTATGTAACTGGCTTTTTTTCATTTACTTCTTCAAGAATAAAGGTACTGCTAGGGCACAAAAATTTATTATATTCACTTAGTTTCTCACATTTCTCCCATCCTACTCAGAAAACAAAGTCTTTTGTTTTTGTAAATAATCTCATGACTGTTTGAATGAGAATTTTTTTTTTTTTTACAGGCAGAGTGGACAGTGAGAGAGAGACAGAGAGAAAGGTCTTCCTTTGATGTTGGTTCACCCTCCAACAGCTGCCGCGGCCAGCCCACTGCAGCTGGCGCACCGTGCTGATCCGAAGGCAGGAGCCAGGTGCTTGTCCTGGTCTCCTATGGGGTGCAGGGCCCAAGGACGTGGGCCATCCTCCACTGCACTCCCAGGGCCATAGCAGAGAGCTGGCCTGGAAGAGGGGCAACCGGGACAGAATCCGGCGCCCTGACCGGGACTAGAACCCGGTGTTCTGGTGCCACAAGATGGAGGATTAGCCTAGTGAGCCGCAGCGCCAGCCTTGAATGAGAATTTTAAGTCTTAGAATAAGTAGTTTGCTGGCTGAAAACTACTCCTGTCATCAGTTAATATGCAATTAGAATTTTTAAAATGATAAGCAATGCAAATTCAGTGAAAAGTCAATGCTTGGTGGGAAAAGTGGGAGACTAGAATTACCAGCCATACATTGGTGAATGTCCTATTCAATTTCATGTGAAAGCTCATTACAAATTTCCATTTTTAATGCAAACTTACGTTTCTCACCTAAAACAAACATGGCATGGATGAAAAAGTGATTTGGCATCACAAGACAGATCTGTTCTAGCTTTGTATCACCTTCATTTTACATCTGGGGACAGGTTCTATAAGGTCATCTGTTCCTCATTGTCAAGAATAAATACGAAATTACATATACACACAACTACGTAACATACGAGGGGGTTTGGAAATGTTCATGGAAGATCACATTATCTTTTAATTCCTTTTTCCATGAACCCTGGGGAACTTCTTTGTATGGGAGTTATTTTTCAAGGGCATTCACTTATGCTCTCAAGGTGAATGGCCAGATTTATGTCAAGCCCACAGCTAGGCCACCGCAGTGGTATTGCTCCACTATGGCAAAGCATCATGTAGGGGTTCACACTATAGCTAAAACAAGTCATCACCTCCGCGTGGTGCTCTTCATTCTGCTGTAGGACTTCTATACAGAGCTCTGCTAGATGGAGAACCTCTTCCAGCTTTCTAGCAGGAGTCGCTTGGTTCATGGTCTCTACATTAAAAAGAAAATAATAATGTTACCTTGAAAACAAAAAGTCAAATGTATTCTAAGATGTAATGATGAGACCATGGTGTTGTGTTGAAATAGAATGAGAAAACATATTTTTGAGATTTCTAGGAAATACAAATGAATACATTATTTGAAAAAAAGCCCAATTTACCAGATTGAAGAAAATATTTCACCCACAAAGCATTCATAAACAACTGTGAGTGCTTTTCCATTTTATATATAAGAACTAACAGGTGCATCAGCACATTAGATGCTCAACTTCTGCAACAAACAACTTATAATTCTCCCCAAGGTCACAAACACAAAGAGAGCAGATACCACAGTCTTTTCCTTCTCTCTGTATTGTATTATCAATACAATACCATTTTCACCAGATGAGTCATTTCTGGCATTAGCAAAACCCATTTTTTTTGTTATTGCTGCTATTTAAATTCGCAGCCTGAAATGTCTATAGTTCATGTTGATCTTAAATTCAATAAGTACAAGTCACCTAAAACAACCCTGACAGCCTGCAATTAACTGATTTCCTCTCTGACTTTCCTGCCACCATCCCACTCCACCTTCCACTTGCAAGGGGTGGGCTGTGGGTGAGCTGAGTGGGAGGGAGAGAGGGCATGAAGCATTCTTTAAAGCTGAAGGATCTTTCAGGCCAAACCTGTATAAAAAGGACAGCCTACATTAAGATTCAGTGCAGCCACCTGAAACTCAGCAACAGAGAAGGCAAAGTAGATGACTACAAAGATACAAAAAATGGCAGAAATTAGAGGTGTGCTGGATAATGAAAAGGTTTTGAAACTGAATGAGAAGAGCTGAGTTTCCAACAAAGACAACAGAGATGATAAACCAAGTCAGATTCATGTGCTCTCTGGCTAAGTCAAGAGACTATAGGGGAGGGAAATCAAAGTTTTTATTAAAAGAGCCTTTTCCTGTGGAACTTAAAGAGCCTTTTTCTTTCTTGCAATAGATGCTTTTCCTCAACCTGCTTCTTCTAAATATTCAGTCTTCAAATTGGAGCAGATGCGTCATTTGCTTTGTTTTAATTTGTTCCCAAGTGACCTGCAATGATGTGAAACAGTCTTGTGGTTGGTGCTTGTTCATTGAACACTTTTTTCCTGCTTACTGTAGACCAGACACGTGGGGTTCACTACTCCTGCCCCACAAACCCCACAACTCCCATGGTATGTACACATCCTACTAAATCTTCATGCAGTCTGCAAAGCCCTCGTTTGTGACAGAGATCAAAGAAAACAATGACTCTTTAGGAAAATCAGTTCTGCATACACTAAATAGTTGAATATGTCTACAGTGCTCTAAGCTGTGGGAAATAGGAGGAGGTATAAAGATACTCCCCTGATCTCAATTCAAAACCCAAAAATCACAACTGAAAGTATTCTTAGACTTCAACTATTGAAACGTTCATCTGTTTCATGAGTATTTCAACATCCTTCAATGAGGGTGAAGGTAATGACGATCATGGCTTTGCATGGTAGCCTATCCATTTTGGGGAAACCCTAAGTGTGACAACTAAGTCAAGAAAGCAAGAATCTGAAGACTAGTTTGGCAGCCACACAAAGCAAGCACAACAGTAATGCAGGAGATATGAAGGGAGACTTGAAAGCAGGTGGAGTTAGGGGAGACATCAGGGGAAAGTTAAGCCAGCAGCATGGACATAAAGGATTAAAAATGACCTATGAAATCAGGGATGGTTGCCTGCAGAAGCGGAACTGTATGATAAATGCAGCACATTTTGGAGGAAGGCGAGGATGATGATGAATACAAATGGTATAGCTTCTTTGAGAGCCACAGATGCTTCAGGTATGACACTGGACGGTTACTTTTTTTTTTTTTTTGGGTGGATAAATGGAATTAAAAGAGGTTTATTTTGGTTCAAAAACTTTTGAAATCCCTCACCAGGCTTTTCATATTATTTCTCATGAACTTTCTGAAGACATCTTTGAAGTACCTAGGATAGTCATCATTCCAAGGACTATGAACTTCCATAAAAAAATACAATCTTGAGATACCAACATATAGATTTGGGATTATCTGACAAAAAATTTAAAGCAGCGATGATAACAATGCTGCATCAAGCAATTACAGACACTTTTGGAACAAATGAAAAAAATATCACTTCTTGGAAAAGACATAAAAGATACATGAAAGAACAAAGTAGAAATTTAGAAGCATAAAAAATAATAGACATAAAGTTGCATTAAGGGGACTCAGAAGGAGAGATGGCAAAGGAAACATCAGAGAACTTGAAGACAAATTCAGTAGAAATTGTCCCATTGGGATGAAGGAGACAAATCAGACTAGAAAAAAATGAACAGAGCTCAGAGGTCTGTGGGAAAATAAAAGAAGAGCTGATGTTTAAATGATTGAAGGCCCGAGAAGAAACTGGGCAGGAGTGAAAATGTTTTCCAAGGAATATGGTTAAAAATGTCCCAAATGTGGTAAAATTCATAAAGTCAAGAAGATAAGTTAATCTCTAAGAGGGTTAAGTCCAAATAAATCTACTTCCAGGTTTCTGAAATATTGCATTCCTTACAGGAGAAAATGATTCCAGTGACATCAGAAACCATGGTGCAAAGAGAAAACTTTCATATGGCAACTTTATTTAAAACTACTCAGATTCACCAGGCTCTAACCAGGTTGCATTCCTTTCTCACTGTGTTAATTTAAGTGGTATTCTTAGTCATTTTGAATTTTATTTTCTTTATCTTTAAAAGGAAGACTATAATTACAGCTACCCCAGTGGATGTGTAGGAAGGGATACACTATTATATATAAAATGCTGCAAAGAGTAGCATAGAACAAGCTATGTTAGCAAATAACGCTCACCAGTAACAAAGTAACAGCAACTTAATATACCATTGTAACTCAGAATATGTCTCTACTATGTTCATCATTATTAGTGTTACAGTAAATATTATTTAAACTATTTGTGCATCTGATGATATTGAATAGTTTAACAAATAAATTTTTTGGACCAATAAGAATTTTAAAATTTACAGTCAAGTTGCTTGCTATACCAAGTGAATCACTGGATAGAAGTATAATCACCTTGTATTACCATGTGTTTTTACACTAATTTTCCTAACATCTTTATGTCATCTGTATTCTAAATTTATGTGACTTCTAGAAGAGGCAACATGCCTACAGATGAAGTATGACAATAAGAAAGTACTAAAGGTGAGACTTGAATACAGTGTGGTTTGTTAGCACTGATGCCTCATACATACCTGACTGGGGTGAGCATGTGATGGGGAACACTGAGTGATCATGGTAGGCTTTAAGTAGGAGATGACTATATCCTATAGATAACCGAGTGCAAATGTTTCTTAGCACAATCTCAGAGTAAGCTATTTTTTAGGAAACATTTGATGGTTGTGTGCCTCAAGAATTGGTAAGGATGTGCGACCTGGAATCTGAGGGAATAATCCAGCAGGATGAGCACCAAGGGAAGATGACAGTGAGATAGATGAGGGGAAGATGTACAAGGGACTCTGAGGAATTTGTGAGGTGTTGTGAGAGACAAAGACTTCAGGCCAGAGGGGAGTGTGATGAGAATATGAGGGGACATGGTTCATGAAACTAGCAAATTGATCATATTTTAAAGTAAGTCAATTTTTCCAGGCTAAAAAGATAATTATGGTTTTAAAAATCTGCCTATATACTAAGTTAGTCTATCTGGAGCCTCTGCCTGGCAAACTCTTAGTCCTCATTCGCGGGCCACTATCATTGCTGCCTCACACGAGGACCTTTCCAGAGCTCTGGGATTGGATCCATTCCTCTACTCTCTGTTTTCCTCCTCAGCCTGTAAATAATCTGTACTTACTTCAAAGTCAGAAATTGCATCTCATTCATGCAGTTATCTTGTGCAGGTTTTGGATTATGGTAGGTATTTAATAAATATTTAAGGAGAATTCAGTAGCATAACTATTATAAGGAAGCAAGTTAAAAATCCAATCAGTACTCGATGATGTTCTTTAACTTTGTGTGGGATTACAAATAGCTCTTCTGTCCCTAATATACCAGGGGAGGGCAAGAGAGCAAGTCCACAGACAAAACACAGCTGTAGTTCAATAACACTCTCAAGTATCTGAGGCATGTTTTTTTCTTAAGTTGTTAAAGAGTTCTTCAGAAAATAGTGCTCAAAATCATTTTTAATTCCCACAAGAAAATCACTTATCTTCCTTAATCTCTCCATCTATAGGATGAGGGTATTAAGTTGGGGATTCTTAGTCCAAGGGTTTAGGGGTAGGCTTCAGGGAGTCCTTGAACTCTTTAAGTCATATGCTAATTTTTGTTGTAGAGGCATTTCTGCAAGAAGAAGTACCCTAATTTTCACCGTTTTCGCAAGGTTACCCATAAGTCAAATAAATGCTAAGAATCACTGAATTAGATAATCACTAAGATTCCTTCTAGCCAAGAGAATTTATGCTTCCTATGCATTTGGGGCTTTATTTATTCAATTATATTATTTCAATGTTATTTACATATGCATATTATATTGTCTATATTATATGAGAAAAGGGAAAAACAAATTTTTAAAACCACAGACAAGAAACTTATTTTTCTTACATATTTTAGTGTATTATTTATTGAATCCTCATAACCATTCTGCAAGTTAGGGAATCATGACTCCCATTTCCAGAATCTCAAAGAAATTAAAGAAAATGTTCAAGGTCACACAGCTATGGGCTGTGGGATTTAAATGTTATCTTTAATGTCATACAAACAGCAATAGTACAACTAGAATTCTTCTCATTCTCAATTCTCTGAATAGGACTAACTCACAGCATACCCTCCTTACCCTTAGCTACAAGTACGTAATAAGAAAAAAGAATTACAGAAACAACCGCAAAACTCATTTCTGTTTATGTGCGAATGTACTGAATCGGCTTTTACATTTGTCACTACGTTAAGTGTCAAAAATTCTGTGTCATAGTGAAACTTAAAAAGTGTCTAAAACATTTTATTCTTTCTAGATTAAGTTTGCTGAGAGCATGGAAACTTTGTCCTTGAACATAATAGCCACTCTAATACTTTAAATAAATATCATTTTATCAAGTACACTATGAATGTCATCTCTGTAACCCATTTGACTACAGCCAAGAAGTTTAATGCATTCTGTACTCATAACTCTATTAGGTAACAAAGATTATCAATAGATCCATTAAAAATCTGAACACTGTGAATATTTGAGAATTCCTCCTTAAAATGTTTTTTTTTTCACTCCCTTTGTAAGGTTTCCATAGCATTAGAGATGTTCTCTACATACTTCAGTTTCATTCCTGGTTGTTTATTGTTGTAATATATTTCAAATAGTGACATTAAAACAAATGTGCCTGGTGCTAGAATTGCAGTATAGTGGGTTAAGCCACTGCCTGTGATGCTGACATCCCATATGGGTGCTGGTTTGAGTACCAGCTTCTCCACTTGCAATCCTGTTAATGTACCTGGGAAGGCAGTGGGAAGTGACTCAAATCCTTGCATCCATGTATTCACTCGGGAGACCTGGATGGAGTTCTGAACTCCTGTTTTCAGTCTGGCCCAGCCCTAGCTGTTGCAGCCATTTGAGGAGTACACTAACAGATAGAAGATCTCTTTTTCTCTCATTTGCTTTTTCCTCTGTCTGTGATTCTGCCTTTCAATGAAATAATCTTTTAAAAAATTTTAAAAAGCAAAAATGACAAAAGTAGCAAGGTTTCTTGATGAATTTCAATGCATTGCTCTTCGCTCTGATCCTTCATTTGAGAGCATTTTTAGTTTTCTGTGATAATATTCCTCAGCTCCCCCAAATAGTTATTTTTACTTATACCTCTGTACATAAAGAAATAGACAATGACCTTAACTTTTAACAAACTGATTGTATCTGTATTTGGAACTAAACATTAAATAGTGTTCAAGGTGGTATTAGATTTATGGACCATAGTGATAATGCCAACCCCAAACGGTCCTGTCCTATGTCCTCTCCCCCTCCCCCCTCCGAACCCACCCTCCTTCTTGTTGCAACTAGGGATACACCAGCTAGGAGGTAGGAGGAGGACTTTGGCAGTGTGGATACATTCAGCTGGGATCCTCTCTATAGCCCAAGAAATAGTGTTTCACCTTGAGAGATGGAAAAGAAGTTGGGCCAAGGGTACGACATCTGTCTCTTTCTCTCTGCAATCCCAAAGGTCATCCAGTGGCAGGTGCTCTCCTCAGCCTCCTCTCTCTGGACTGCTTGGTAGCAAAACTAGTCTACCCTCAGATCCAGATGAAGAGATGGTCGAATGGATTCCTTTTTATCCTTCTTCTCCACTGTAGTAGACAGTGACTGCTCCCCACCACAAAAATACAAGGCAATGAGTATACATACAGCTACAAGCACGTACATAGTTAATCTCAATGAGAAATCAGAACAGGTTCCATCTTAGCTAAGCTGCATGTTAGATCCTTTCTGTCCACTCATAACCATAAACTCGTTTAGGCCACTTCAGCCAGCTGAGGGAATTTCTACCAGTTCCCTAGTCTGTTCTAATTTATCCAGACACCTACCTGGCATCAGCGTTCCCCCTGTTTGCATAGTCCAGATTGATGACTCAGTTGGAAATTCTAAATTTCTATTGATATTTTCTGACATCACTGACCCTTCTGGTTCATCTGAGTACAACCTAAATGGTATGAGGGATCTGTCAATGTTGAAATATGCCAGTACATTGCTTTTGTTAGTTAGGGAAGTATCTTTAGTATAGATCTGTGGTTCTCAACTTCAGTGTGTGTCAGAATCTCCTGGAGGGCTTGCTAAAACACAAATTGCTTGGCATCAGCCCCAGAGCTTATGATGCTGTAGGTCTTGGGTGGAGACCAAGGCTTTGCATTTCTAACAAGTTGCCAGATGACACACAAGATATAGGTCTAGGGAATGCATTTTGAGACCCACTAATATTAAAAAAAAAAAAAAACTAAGTCTAAAACATGGGTGACCTACCTTGATTTGTCTTCTTTCATCTGAAATCAATCTACGTCTTTATGTGAATCCCATTTCAGATAAGAGGTGTATTTTTTTGTAGAGTCTGAATGTATTTTATATTTTTATAGGGTTAGCCCACCAGATAGGATAGTGTCCATATTTGAACAATCGTATGTATGAGTGAAAATAATTAAACTATGATGGGGTGGCCTCCTTACAGATGATTAAAATCCATAAGAATACTAATTCCACCATTGTTTGAAAACAATAGGTTGTGGCTTCCTAATTTCATGGCTCCCATTGAGACCAACTCATTTAATGACCCTGTCATTTACAGCAACAGTTCCAGTTGATATCTCCTTGGAATTAAACATGTTAATGATTTGTACTTTGGAATAAATGTTTGTGGTCACAACCTATTAATTGCTTCACCTGGATTATCTTTCACATCAGTGAATTCATTGTTAAGCCAATGACTAACTGTGAAACAAAAAACTGGCCACTGGGGTACAGGACAACAGCAGCTGGAATGAATCCAAATTGAGCAATCTCATAAGCCAGTAGTCAGTGGTGACCCAAGAGTAATGGCCAGAAAGTGTCAGATACACAGGGGAAGTGAAAGTTAGTGGCTCTTTGTAAAACCTTTATGAGGAATAAGGAGGAATATTCTCCTCTTAAGACCATAAAATAAGGGACGATGATGATGTAATTGCAGAGAAAAGATGACTAGGACTTCCTCATGCAAAAGTTAACATCTGTTTTATAATGCGTCACAGGCTTCTACAGTTATGTGACTTATGAGAGATGAGAAACACAGGCACCCTGATGAGTTTTATTTAAGTTGACTTTTTACTGAAACCCTGGCTTTCTCCAAGTTTGTGAAGCAGGAAAAAGTTAAAGTTCTCACAGGGCAAAAAAAAAAAAAAATCTATCTCCACAGTGTTGCTGGTTGCAAAGACTGTGCAAGTCTGGAGAAGAAAGTTTTCTATACTGCATACTTAGTTTGTGCTAGTTAGCTCTGGATAGAACTATCCTGTTGGATTCTGCTGGTAATCTTGTTGGCTAATTGTGCAAAGTTTTTTTTTTTTTTTTTAGAAAAAGCCATTTCATATTTATGTATGCATGTGCATACACATGCATGAATGTGCACACATACACTTATTATCTAAAATGGAGATTTTGCTCCCTAATTGTGTTGCTCTTTATAAACACATTGCATCTATTTCTCCTAAACATAATTCAAATTCAGAAACTGCAAACCATCAGACTAATCCTAGTGACTACCATGACAGTACTGATCACTGTATAATTAAGTCAATGGCATATTTAATTTCTTGCCTAGTCCTTCTTGTCTTCTAAGGACAATTACCAACAATATTCTTTTAATGTCATTTGTTATATTCACACAGAAACGGAGCACTATGACATCTCTATACTCATATTCCTCCTCTAATCTTTACCTGCATTAACTCATTTGTCTATATTCAAGAAGAACACTTATTAATGAGCAATGGGGATCCAGGACAGGCAGGGTCCAGAGAGGCAGAGAGGATTTTTCTGCAGTAGGGAATGAGGAAAAGAACCCCAGAGCTTACCATCTGGGAGGCAAGATGAAGGAAAGATATTATTTGAAAAGATCTGCAGCCTTGGGTGTTAAGAAATTAGTCAAAAGAACTCGATGGCTGTACCTATGTCTTTTTTTTCTTAGATCATCAAAGTCTCCATTGGTAGCCAAGTGATGCATCAGTAATGATAATATATTTGATGCTAACATTTGGAGAAGGTTTCTTGCTGGATAAGAATAAAGACCAGCTGGAGAGGGTTGGGCTTAGTGCAATCTTGAATATCTCTATAGCTTTAACATCTTGGGTCTGCCACCCACTATGAATGTGTCTAAAGGCACTGATGCCTTGTGGATATTTTAAAGGTTTTGTCTTTGAAAGTAACACGTACATGCACACACACATACATGGCTTTAAAAAGGCTGCAATTAGTTTTAATTTTAGTACTTGAATCTACCTACCAGCTTAGCAATTGCCTACCTATAATGAAACCTGCCTAATTTACAAAACTAGTTAATCTGTGCAGGCTTTGAGTACTTAGAGATGTTACTGAGAAAGAGGTAGAAACCTGTCAGTTTGCATTACTCAGGTTTTTTTCCAATTGGAAACGACTTCTTAATACATCTAAACTGCTTGGATTAACAAGGTGCTGCAGGAGCCACATTGCTATATGTCACTTGGTTTACCTGTTGACACATGTTAGTAAATAAACGAGGGGTCACCCATCAGTGGTTTTCAACTCTTGCTTTGGAGAATGACACATTCTACAAAATGGCATGTAGAAGGAACAAAGCCTGTTACTTCAAGACTGGATTGACTGTGAATCACATTCCACATAAAGTAGAAAAACAAAAATCAAGAAAGACATGACACACTGTCAAGCGAGCTGAACAAATGCCACCCTTCCCGAGACCTTTTAGGAAAGAGGTGTTAAATATGTGTAATGAGATTTCCATGCATCTTCAGAGGAAGCTAGAAAAATTCTAGCCAGAGCTGTTCTGACTGTTACAGATTATGGTCAAGGAAACAACTCTTGGTAAGGAGCAACTGAGGGAAGACACTACATACATGCTTTGTTTTCTCAGGAGGGGTTTCTGCTCTAAGAATTTTTCCAGGAGACAAATATTCATCAAGAAGGTTGGTAGGCTTGTTTTTCTTGCTCATCTGTGTTTATTATAACCTTTCGAAGCAAAATGACTTGGGCACTACATTTCAATTCCACAACCTGTGTGGCTCACTTTTTGAACAGCTTTACCACACACCAAGGTTGGTTTATAATTCTGTTCAATACTTTTGTTTGGAAAACAAGCCCTGTGGAGAATTTCTCCCATCAAGCTGTTTCAGTTAAATATATTTTTCACAAGATGAGTACATACAGGATTGGTAACTATAGAGGAAGTTTAAAATATAAATTCTATGGGATGAATCTCAAGCAATTTTAACAAGTATTTTTCAAAATGCTTCAGTGACAAGAGATCTGAACAACATTTTCTATATCCTGGGTAAGTATTAAGTATTCCTAATGCATTGTCTATATATCTTTACCTAATGCTACGGAAAGAAAATGAACTAACTAAAATGGAATATGTACCATTTTATAAGGAAGTTAAATGAATTTTAGTTCAAATCAGGTATTAGTTAAATTTAGATTAGAAAATCCTCTACAAAGTGAGAAAGTAGAAGTCGCAGTTGAGGATAAGAGAAATGCCACACTTATAGTGCTAGATACTTTCTCTATTACACTGAGATCTCTGATTTCACTACAGACTGAGTTTCTGTCCATGAGGGATGGATCTGGTTTATTTTTACTCAGTATCAAACATCACCTCCTGAACAGTCCCCTCTTCCTCCACTGTCCCACTTGTACTGCAGATGAAGCACTCAGGGCTGTCTGATCCCACATTTCTATCTTGATTATATTGTTGTGGGCCTTAGTGATGCCTTTGAAACTCAGTATCTGGTAAGACAAGCCTCTAACATTTTAAAAATTGACTTAGCTATTCAGTATCTGTCACTCTTACATTTAAATCCTAAATTTATTAAGTCATTATAAAAACCCTGAAATTCGATGACCACTGCATTGAATTTATAGACTCATTTGGTGGGGTAGATTTACATGTTACAGCATTAAATCATGCCTTTCAGGTCATGGAACACCTCTCCATCTAGTTAGATTAGCTTTTATGACCCTTGATTTTCAAAAGTTCCTTTTTGGAGATCTAGGAGGCCATTATCTGCTTTTGGCAAAGTTAATTCCTGGATACTTGCAGTTTGGTAGTTACTGTGAACATTATGAAGGTTCACAGTGTGTGGTCCATAGACCACTAAGATGAATACCTGAGACCTTATGGAGATCTGTAAGATCAAATCTACTTTCATAATAATATAGGGGTATTTTTGACATTAGAACTCTGTTGACATTTATACTAATGGTGCACAAGTAATGAGCTACAAACTGCTGTTGCCATACACTAAGGCTGTGGTGCTAAATGATAATTATCATTGTATTCTTACCACCACACAGTCAATAAAAAGTCAGTTTCACTTTAGGTTGTATTTGATGAAACAGTAATGATTATTATTTTTATTAAATCTCTGATCTAGAGAATGTGCTGGGAAAAGCATGTATTTATGAGAGAGAGAGAGAGAGAGAGAGAGAGAGAGAGAGAGAGAGAGAGAAATAGAGAGATTAGAGATCATCCACTCACCGGTTTACTTATCAAATGTCTGCAATGGCTGTGGCTGGCCGTGGCTGAAACTAGGAGCCAAGAATTCAATCCAGATTGCTCATGTCAGTGGCAGTGACCCAAGTACTTGAGTTGTCAGGACTGTCTCTTTGGGTGTGCATTTTGAAGGTGGAATAAGTAAACTGGAGTTGGAAACCAAACCCAGGTATTCTCATGTGGAACACAGGCATCCTAATTGGCATATTAACTGCTCGGCTAAATGCCCACCTAAGTATATGATATCAAATATTACATGTAAAAATGCAAACTTTACATAAAGCACTTTTGTATGGTGAAGTCTGATGATTGTCACAGAAAAAAAAATTTGTGTGACTAAGTCAAGGGCTGAACTTACTGGTTTCTAGTTTTTTTCACTGAGCATCAGTTTTAGTTGAAAGAATTACTGACAAAATACAGTTAGTGAGACTTAGGCATCTGACAGACATTTTCAGAAAAAATTTTTAAAGGACTGTATTACTTTAAGGAAAAAATAGACAATATTTATTATCAATCATAAGAACTTTCAAGAAAAATTAGAATTTTAGAAAATTTTTATCTGCCATGACACCCTCAAAATACTAAGATTTTCCTGATGAAACAGGAGTAATATTAAAAGGAGTAATTTTAATTTGAATAAAATGTGTTTTCTACTTGGATCATATAGCATTATTATTTAAATTATTTCTGCAACCCATACACATTTCTTAAAGTGTTTTTAAAAGTCTTACTTAAAATGTATATCTATTATAAGGTTATGTTTCTCAAAGTATAATTCTTGAACACCTTGGATCATAAGTTTTGTTTGTTTTTTCTTTTAGAATAATTCTAGACCCAATAGGAAATTTAGATTATTAAAGCTGAGAAATTACACCAAATTGACAAGCACACAAATATATACAGACACATTTTTAGTGACCCTCTTTGGATATTAGTAGTTGAATTTTTTTTACTAACATGTACTGCATTTTTATGAATTCACTTAATGGTTATTTATATTGCCTTTACATTGTAGGATGTGGATCATCAAATCTGGTTGCTTCACTTAGGAGAGTACTGAGATCACAGAGAAAGAGCCAACATGACCATTGTATTATTTAATAAGCTAAAACTACAACTTTTCAAACTAATAGACTGGTGTTCTAAATAAGTTCAGAGATAAAAATAAGTTCATATTTAAAGTTGTCCTATGGAACGTAGATAATTTTTATAATCATCTCTTCACATTATTTATTCCATTTATTTTAATATTATGTCTAAGCCTTTTAAAGTATTAAGTAATATTAACAAAAAAGCTTGATTTTTCTGTAATTCTGCACCAGGCGCTTTTGATTCTACATAAATAATCCCCTGTTCAGTTAAAATAAAAAGGAGCAATTTAAAATATTATATTTGTCAACATGAGGTAGGTAATAACATAGTGAACCAGTATTTTCCTAATAAAACTTGATGTTAACAATCAGGCACAGTGGAAGATCTAATTAGAGTTCAAGATAAACCATTATTTTGTAAGGTAATAGTACAAAAAGTTAATTGACATGCTTTTAGACTCCGTGTTGCAATTAACTTGTAAGAAGCTACTACCTATTGAGTTAATTGTAGTTGAAATCCACAGTTATCTCAAAAGTCTATCAAAATATTCCTTCCTCTTCTAGCTATGTATCAGGGCAGATATTTTTCCATATACAACCAAAATAATGTCCTGCAATAGATTGGAAGTAGAAACAGATTATGAGAATTCAGGTATCTTCTACGAAAGAAAAGAGATCAGAAGATGTACACAAAAGAAAAACAGCATCAGGTTTCTCACTAAATAGCTGCTTTGCTTTGGAGATTTCTTATACTTGCCTCAGCCAAAAGGCAGAGAAATGATGGAGACTTTTTTCTCATAAAGAAACTTTACTTGTTTTGACAAGTCACGGTTTATGCTTATTTTTAAACATTATTACAGATTTTATAAATTTCTCAATTTTATTTCTTTGGGATTTTCACTAATTAAGAGTAAAAAGTCTTGAGACTCAAAGGTTTGAGAATTATCAGTGCAGATGAAGGCTATGATTTTTAATAGGTTGATTTTGTATCTGCTGAACTCGTATCAGTTATCCTAAGTTCTTTTTTGGATCCTGTTGAATTCTCCTGGAAGATGATGATTTTATGTACTGATGTTGATGTTCTACTTCTTTGATTCACTTTTTCCCATTCTATTTATGTTTTACAAACTCTCAGAATTACGATAGTGTGTATACTTGTTCCTAATTCTAGTGAGAATGCTTACAATCTTCCTCCATTAAGTAAATTGTTTATTGTAGGTTTTCTTCTATGTAGACTTTATGAAATTTAGGGAAGCCTCTTTCTAGGTTGCTAACAATATATTTTTAAATCATATATGAGTTGAATTGTTTCATGTACCTATTTGCATCTGTTGAGATCAAATGATTTTTCCCTATTTGTTTCTGATGTTGAATCATTTTTATATTCCTGAGATATTCCATTGATTATGATGTATTATTTTCCCAACGCACTGTTGGGTATTGGGAGCAATTATTACATCCAAGAATTTTCCATATTTTTGCATAATTAAAGGTATCTATAATAATTTTCCTTTTTTTCTATTTTTTTTTAATCAGACTTGGGTATCAACATGATATTTGCTACATGAAATGAACTGGGAAGTTTCAGTCATTTCCCATTTTACAAACTTTATTTTTGGTAAGAATTGTTTCTTTAAAGTTGGGTAGAACTGAACTTCAAAACCAACTTAGAGATTTTGAAAGGTAAGTTCTTTGACAACTACTTGAATTTCTTTCAAGCTTATCACCCTTATTTGAGTTATTTTCCTCTTTCATATCATATATACTTAAATCTCTTGTCTTAATCAGTCTATCAGAAGTCTATGTTCCTCTGTTTCTTCTCTGCATACCACTTAGCTTTTCTATTGTTTACTTCTTTCTTTCTTTCTTTTTTTTTGCTTCCCTCATTTTGACTTCCCAGGCTATAAAGCGGTTTTCAGTAGCATTCACCCCGTTTCCTTTTTTCTTAACAAGAATATTATTTTCATAATCAGTTCTTTCAACTGACTTTTCATGACTTCTTGCTCTTGAATCAAATTGTTAATATATTCTTATATCCCCTTGAGCATAGTTATATATTATGCTCAATTTGAATTTGTGTTTGGGGCTGGTGTTGTGGTACAGCAGGTAAAGCTGCTGCCTTCAATGCTGGAATCTAGTATGGTCACTGGTTAGATTCCTGGCTGCTCCATTTCTAATCCAGCTCCCTGCCAATGGTCTGGGAAAAGCACTGTAGATAGCACAAGTACATAGCCCCTGTCACCTACATGGGAGACCTGAAGAAGCCCCTGGCTTCCACCTGGACCAGCCTTATTACATCCATCTGAGGAGTGAATCAGAAGATGGAAGATCTCTGTCTCTCTCTCTCCCTAATTCTTTCAAATAAATAAATGTCTTTAAAAAAATTCTTGCTTCATCAGTTGCAGATGGTGCATACCATTTAGGTTTTAATCATTTCATAGAGACTGTTCTCCCCAGCAGCCCAGTTACTTTGGCAGAGGAACTCAAAATACCCTAATTTATGCTCAGTGCAACTTGAGTTCAAGTTCCTATGACAGCCTGATCTGGAAAGAGAACACTGTTCAAAATCAAATGAAATTTCTCTTCTAGGTGGATAGGATTGCCTATGACCAATGTGATTGAAATTGTCCTTATCTATGATAACTAACATTGTAAAATACATAATGAAGAAAAAGAAGAAGATGGATGACTCATGGACAGAGATGGGGGAATCAAGGAAAAGTGCCACTTACGGAAATCACAGCACACCTCCGCAGAGGCATGACACATCAATTGGTGCTGGCAAGGTCCATTCCAGAGCAAACAGGGCAATGCCAAAAGCAGAGGGCTGTGTGACAGCGCTGTCAGCACTTGTTTTAAGTAGAGTCACACGCCTCTGCTTTCCAAGAATTAAACTCAAATAAAGCAGGGAGGATGATAAAGGGATGAAGCCTCAGAACCAACTCTGAGGAGAGGTAAGCACACCTAAGTGTCTCCATGGTTGCTGACCTTTCCTTGGTTCGCTAAAGCTGTGGCAAATCAGTGAGTGCGTAAGTCCTGAGTGTTGTAAGCATCGCCACTGTGCTGTCTCCCATACACAAGGGGCCTGCTATGACCTCATCTGATGTCCTCATTTTCACTTAGTTGGTTATTTACCCAACTAAGCAGGAATTGCTAGACAATAACACAACAC
Organism: Sylvilagus floridanus; assembly: GCA_949820135.1. Lineage (NCBI taxonomy): Eukaryota > Metazoa > Chordata > Mammalia > Lagomorpha > Leporidae > Sylvilagus > Sylvilagus floridanus. The sequence goes on along the minus strand of OX463236.1, from coordinate 25,122,186 downwards.
AAATTTTTCTCTGCATTAAATAAACGGAAAGTATACAGAACTTTAGTGCCCTTTGGACACGAGTAAATAATGTCTTCATTTATCCCTTCTAAGCAGTAATTCCTGCAATCCCTGTATACTATGGCCCCCAAACATGTCTTGAGACACAGGAGCTTATCTGTCAACAGCATGATGAATTGACTAATTAATGTGAACACAAATTATATAGTATGGGGCTGTTTTCTTTCATCGTGGGAGTAAAGTTGAGGCAAGTAAACACACTAGGCATCCTCATTCACTCCAGACCCAATGTGGAAAAGGCCTAAGTGAATTAATAGGGCTTATGTGGTGTTTAAAAGGGAATATGCTTTTAATGCATTTGTGTGTTCATGAAATAGAAAAAGGTTAATCGTGTGTCCAGTAAAAAGTTTTAGAAATGCCTAATTCAATATACTCATATTGATAAGAACATATTGATAAGAGTATTTTAAAATTGACATTGCATTTGTATATTAGATGACAAAATCAAAATAATCTATGGCTATTGAAATGAATCTGGATTGGATTCCAAGATGGTGGAGTAGGGAGGAAGCTTACTGCTCGAGCCCAGGAGAAGACAGTTTAAAAAAGTGGAGAGAGCAGCAGGCGCCGCAGTTCAACAGGCCAATCCTCTGCCTTGCGGCACCACAAGGCGAAGGTGATGAGATGGAAGAAATGCAAGAAATGGAATTCAAAAAATTGATCATAAGATTACATAGAAGTAATCAGAAGCAAATTCATGGACTACTGAAATCTGTACAGGACATGAAAGAAATTTCTCCTATGAAATCGAGATATTAAAAAGAAATCAAAATGAAATGAAGCATTCAACAGAACAAATAAAAAATACAGTGGAGAGCCTTAACAGAACCAGTGAAGCAAAAGAAAGAATATTGGACTTAGAAGACGAAGCACAAGAAATTCTACAATCAAACCAAAGACAACAAGAAGAAATTAGAAAACTAAAAAACACTGTGGGGAATCTACAGAATGCTATAAAAAGACTCAAAATACGCATTCTAGGAGTTCCTGAAGGCATGGAAAGAGTGAAAGGATTAGAAGGCCATTTAGTGAAATAGTACCAGAAAACTTCCCCAATTTGGAGAAAGGGACATCAGAGTAGAGAAAGCACATAGAACTCATAATAGACATGACCAGAAAAGATCCTCATAATAATACATTGTAATCAGACTCACCACAGTAAAACATAAAGAGAAGATTCTAATTTGTGCATGAAAGAAATGCCAAATCACTTCCAGATTACCTCCAATTAGACTTACAGTGGACTTCTCATCAGAAACCTACAGGCTGGGAGAGAATGGCGAAATATAATACAAGTCTTAAGAGAAAAAAAAAATGACATCCCAGAATATTATATCATGCAAAGCTCTCATTTATGGATGAAGGTGAAATAAAGATGTTTCATAACAAACAGAAATTGAAAGAATTTGTAACCACCCATATAGCCCTACAAAAGATGCATAAGGATGTGTTGTACACAGAAATACAGAAACATGGTCATCACTACAAAAGAAGATAAAGGAAGAGAATCTCTTAGTAAAAGTTCAAAGGAAATTCAAAGTGAAAAACAGGAATCTTTTTGGAAAAATGGCTGGGCCAAATCATTACCTACCAATAGTTACCTTGAATGTAAAGGGCCTCAACTCTCCAGTTAAAAAACACAGACAGGCTGAATGGATTAAAAAACAAAACCCATCTATTGCTGCATAGAAGAAACACATCTAACCAACAAAGATGCATGCAGACTGAAAGTGAAAGGATGGAAAAAGATATTTCATGCCAAAAGGAACCAAAAAAGAACTAACGGAGCCATCTTAATATCTGACAAAATAGACTTTAACACAAAACTGTTAAAAGAGACAAAGAAGGGCACTATATAATGATTAAGGGATCAATTCAACTGGAAGATGTAACTATTATAAATGCAAATGCACCTAATTACAGGGCACCTGGCTATTTAAAATAAATGTTAAGGGATTTAAAGGTAGACTTTGACTCCAGGACAGTAGTAATGGGGGACTTCAATACTCCATTTTCAGCAATGGCTAGATCAATCAGACAAAATATCAACAAGGAAACAGCAGATTTAATTGACACTACAGACCAAATGGATATTTACAGACCAAATGGATATTTACAGAACTTTTCATCCTACAGTTGCAGAGTACACATTCTTCTCAGCAGTGCATGGAACTTTCTCTAGAATTGACCACAATTCTCAGCAAATTAAAAAAAAATTGAAATCATACTATGCATCTTCTCAGACCACAATGGAATGAAGCTGGAAATCAGCAACTCAGGAATCTCTAGAGCATATGCAAACACATGGAGACTGAACAACATGCTCCTGAATGAACAGTGGGTCACAGAAGAAATCAAAAGAGAAATAAAAAAATTCTGGAAACAAATGAAGATAACAATACAACATATCAAAACTTACAGGATATAGCAAAAGCAGTGTTTAGAAGAAAGTTTATAGCAATAGATGCCTACCTCAAGAAATTGGAAAAGCATCCAATAAATGAGCTATCGATGCATCTCAAGGATCTAGAAAAACAACAGCAAACCAAACCCCAAACTAGGAGGATAAAAGAAATAATTAAAATTAGAGAAGAAATTAACAAAATTGAATCCAAAAATTATTACAAAAGATCAGCAAAATGAAGAGTTGGTTTTTTGAAAAAATAAACAAAATTGACATACCATTCATTCAACTAACCAAAAAAAGGAGAAAACCAAAGCAATAAAATTAGAGGTGAAAATGGAAATGTAACAACAGACACCACAGAAACAAAAAGAATCATCAGAAATTACTACAAAGTGCTGCATGCCAACAAACTGGGAAACCTAGAAGAAATGGATAGATTCCTGGACACATACAACCTACCTAAACTGAACCATGAAGCCACAGAAAACCTAAACAAATCCATTATCAAGACAGAAATTGAATAAAGATCCTCCCAACAAAGAAAGCCCAGGGCCGGGTGGCTTCAATGCTGAATTCTACCAGATGTTTAAAGAATAATTAACTCCAATTTTTCTCAAGTTATTCCTAACAATTGAAAGGGAGAGAATCCTCCCAAATTCTATGAAGGCTGCATTACCTTAATTCCTAAACCCAGAAAAGATGCAACAGAGAAAGAGAATTACAGACCAATTTCCCTGATGAAAACAGACACAAAATCCTCAACAAAATTCTGACCAATTGAATCCAACAACACCTCAGAAAGATAATTCACCTGGACTAGGTGGGATTCTTCCTTGGTGTGCAAGGATGTTTAACACTCACAAATCAATCAATGTGATCCAGCACATTAACTAATTAACTAATTGCTGAACAGAGAACATATGATTACCTCAATAGATACACAGAAAGTATTTAATAAAATATAACACCCTTGCTTGATGAAAAATCTAAGCAGATTGGTTATAGAAGGAACTTTCCTCAACACAATCAACATAATTTATGACAAACCCATTGCCAGCATCATATTGAATGGGGAAAAGCTGGAAGTATTCCAACTGATATCCAGTACCATACTTGGATGCCCACTCTCACCTTTGCTATTCAGTACAGTTCTGGAAGCTTTAGCCAGAACCATTAGGCAAGAAAAAGAAATCAAAGGGATAAAATTGCGAACGAGGAAGTCATACTATCCCTATTTATAGATGACATGATTCTATATATAGCGGATCCAAAAGACTCCACACTAAGACTATTGAAACTCATAGAAGAGTTTGGTAAAGTAGCAGGATATAAAGTCAATACACAAAAATCAACAGACTTTGTATACACAGACAATGTCACAGCTGAGAAAGAACTTCTAAGAACAATCCCATTCACAATAGCTACAAAAACAATCAAATTTTTGGAATAAATTTAACCAAGGATGTCAAAGGTCTCTATGATGAGAATAACAAAACATTAAAGAAAGAAATATAAGAAGACACACAAAGATGGAAAAAATCTTTCATGTTCATAGATTGGTAGAATCAATATCATCAAAATGTATATTCTTCCAAAAGAAATTTATAGATTCAATGTGATATCAATCAAAATAGCTAAGATATTCTTCTCAGATCTAGAAAAAAAATGATGCTGAAATTCATATGGAGGCACAGGAGACCTCAAATAACTAAATCAATCTTGTACAACAAAAACGAAGCCAGAGGCATCACAATACCAGATTTCAAGACATACTACAATGCAGTTATAATCAAAACAGCCTGTTACTGGTACAAAAACAGATAGATAGACCAATGGAACATAATAGAAATGCCAGAAATCAATCAAAACATCTACAACCAACTTATATTTGACCAAGGAGCTAAAACCAATCCCTAGAGCAAGGATAGTCTCTTCAACAAATTGTGCTGGGAAAACTGGATTTCCACATCCAGAAGCATGAAGCAAGACTCGTACTTTACACCTCACACAATAATCCACTCAACATGGATTAAAGACCTAAATCTATGATCTGACACCATCAAATTATTAGAGAACATTGGGGAAACACTGCACAACACTGGCACAGGCAAAGACTTCTTGGAAAAGACTCCAGAGGCACAAGTAGTCAAAGCCAAAATTAAAAAATGGGACAACTTCAAATTGAGAAGTTTCTGTATGGCAAAAGAAACAGGGAAATGAAGAGGCAACTGACAGAATGGGAGAAATTATTTGCAAACTATTCAACTGATAAAGGATTAATAACCAGGATCCACAAAGAGATCAAGAAACTCTACAACAACAAAACAAACAACCCACTTAAGAGATGGGCCAAGGACTTAGACATTTTTCAAAAGAGGAAATCCAAATGGCCAACAGACACATGAAAAAAATGTTCAGGATTACTAGCTGTCAGGGATATGTAAGTCAAAACTACAATGAGGTTTCACTTCATTCAAGTTAGAATGGCTTTCATACAGAAATTGACAAACAAATGCCAGTAAAGATGTGGGGAAAAATGTACCCTAATCCTCTGTTGGTGGGAATGCAACCTGGTAAAACCACTATGGAAGACAGTTTAGAGATACCTCGGAAATCAGAATACAGTCTTACCATATGACCCAGACATTCCAGTCTTCAGAATTTACCCAAGGGAGATTAAATCAGAAATAAGAGTTATCTGCACCTCCATGTTTTTTGCATCTCAATTCACAATAACTAAGGCATGGAATCAACATAAATGCCCATCAATGGAAGACTGGATAAAGAAGCTATGTGATATGTACTCTATGGAATACTACACAGTGGTAAAAAATGAAATCCATCATTTGCAACAAAATGGATGAATCTGGAAAACATCATACTTAGTGAAATAAGCCAGTCCCAAAGGGACAAATACCATAGGTTCTCACTGATCTGTGACAACTGAGCACCTAAATGGAAACCTGTGGAAATGAAACTAACACTATGAGAAGCAATGACTTGAACAGCTCTTGTCTTGAATATTGAGGAACAGTTTATTATTTTTTATTATTTTCTTTTTCTACTTATTACCATTAATCAAACTTTTTACTTAATAGGGAATTATTCATAGGTTTATAAATCTAATTGAAAATAGATCCCAGTAAAAAAAAAGAGTGGGAATAAAACAGGGGGAAACTGTACAGTTCAGCACACATTCCCACGGACTTACCCCAAGGGTAAAGCTAAAAACTTGACATGGGACTCCAAATGCCATTAAACTGGCTGGTACTAATGGCATCTTATGTGTTAAAGTGATCATATTAAGTGTGCAACTGATCATATAGAAAGGATTAAATGTCAAATGGATCACATAAATAAGACCAAGTGTCTGGTAATAATAATAGATAGAATTAAAAGGGGAAAATATTCCAACATGGGAAGCAGTCCACACAGCACACTCAAAGAATGACAAATGCCCTAAATAGCACTCAGACCTCAGAATCAGCCATTAAGGCATTTGGATCTGGCTGAAAAGCCCATAAGAGCATTTCAGGCATAGAAAGTCAAGACACGGTGGCAAAAAATGATCTACATGAAGAATCTCTGTGAGTGAGACCCCAGTGGAAAGAAGGGGACAACAAAGAAGGATGTACTTTTCTCTGAAGAGAGGAGAGAATTTCCACTTTGTTTAGGGCTCTGTCTAAATACTGATGGAGTGTATGGATTCAAAAGGCTTCCGTAGCCTTGGAAGTTCATGTCAAGAGCCTCGGGTGATCACTGATATCATAATTAAGAGTGTCAATTCTTAAATCAACAACAAGAGTCACTGTGCATTTATTCCCCATGCAGGAAAAACAAATCTTAATGAAGAATGGGATGGGAGAGGGAATAGGAGGTGTGATGGGAGTCGGGTTGGGAGGGAGGTTGTGGTGGGGAAGAACCGCTTTATTCCTAAAGCTGTACCTATGAAATTTATATTCATTAAATAAAATTTTTCTTTAAAAAAAAAGTCTGTCTCTAAGGTACTTAAATAGCCCATTATCCATATGAAAAAAGTCACAGTTTTATTTATATTAAGTGCTAAAATAAATTTTAATTTGTATTTCCCCCAAAACAATAACAAATACAAGGGATCTTCAAAATGTTTTTGAAAAATACTTATTAGGAAAAAATGATGTGATTTCATTTTTTGTATGCAAATCAACTCATAGTTTTATAAAAATAAAATTTGCCTTTTCATCAAAATTTTAAAAAAGTTTTTGAGAGGCAGGGAGAGGAAGGAAGCGAGCTCCAATGTGCTGTTCCACTCTCCAGACACAATGTTGGGGCCAGGCCTCAGCCAGCAACCAGAGACAAATCTAGGCCTTCCAAACATGTGACAGAGTACCAACTACTTGAGTCATCATTACTGCCTCCCAGGGTCTGCATTAGTAGGAAGCCGGAATCAGGAGTAGGAGTCATATTGAGCCCAGGTACTTTGATGTGAGATGCAGGAAATCAACTGGCATTGTAACCACTAGGCTAAAGTCATTCCCTGTAAACTTATGTTTTAATTACATTATTTCATGAATGCTTTGAAGTACTCTACTAATGCTGTGTTACACAAGCAACAAGTATTTATAATGCATACACAAACTGCTCTACAAACTAATCAGCATAACAGATTTATATGATTTTCAGAAATATTTTTTAAAATGACAGTAAGTCATTCTCTTTCAGAGCCACAAGTTTAATCCATAATTGTATCTAACCAGCAGGCAACTTAGAGGTAGAAGTGGTCACAGAAGTTTTATTTCAGGGCTAAGTTCCCATCAACTAATCTACCCTGTCCAAAAGGCTGAGTGGAAAATCTTTAATTACCTGTTGGTTTCTTTTAGGGGGAGGATTCAGTTTATTTTAATACACAAATTACCTCCTGCAAAGTGCTGTGAATGTTAAGAGAGTGCAAAATTTCAGGAAAATAGTTTAGATTTCAGCTCAGTGCATGGCGAGATATAATGCTCAAGATATTTAAATCACATTTACGTGGAAACACAAAACTTAGGAGAGGAAACTGTTTTGCTATCTTAGACATTATTCACTGCTAGCAAACATTCTTCACATGTTTTGTACATACACTCAGCTTCTAGACCCCAAAACTCTTAAGTGAAAGAGATTTTATTTCCTTATTATTTACCACTACAACCCAACAATGGAGTGCTAAATGAAAATACTACCCAGATGGCACTCATATCCTAATGATGTAAGGACTGCCAGTGTACTGCCTCTTTCCAGAGAAGGTAAGCACTGTGACCCTCTGGGAAGGCATCTCTGTCCTGGTCAACTGAGATTCTGAAAATGAGAACACTGGGGGATAGAGCTGGGAGCCTGGCAACAGGAGGGCTGAGGACGCTCCTCACTGCACAAAGACTTGTCTGTTCATTCTGTGCCACCTTCTGTGCAATGTACCTTCAAATTCCTAGATTCACAAGGACACCTAAATACCAAGTCAAGGCAAAAGACCTCCAGGCAAGGCAAGCTATAAGAAGTATTTGCTCCTTTTATATCTTAAGTTACAATATAATACATAATTTTTAGGACAAATCATGGACCATTATTATGTTATTCTGCTCTTGTCCATAAGACATTCTCTGAACTAAAGAACTGATCTTTTAAAAATCTAATTTGCATCAATAATGCATGGGATTTAAAACAAAATTAGCAAAGCAAAATTTCAGTGTCATTTCAATCCTAGATTATCAATAAAAAGGATTTTACTATTGCAGAATTAATATAGTTAATGATAAGATTAAAACAGGGGTGAAAATGAGTTGCTTTTGCAACAGTGTACATCATTGGCACTTAAAAAAAGCCAATTCTAGCAAATAGTGGTATTTCATAACTTCCAAATTAAAAAGGAATTGCTTCCTGGAAATTTCAGATCTCACAAGGAACTCTATTTTTACTAAGCCTGTAAATAATTCCCAAGAAGGAAAAAAAGACATTTAGAGACAGGTTATTTGTTTTTTTTTAAATCCAATCTAACATTTTAAAATCACTCTATTCTGAGAATTTGTGCTGCCAGTGGAGGATCTGAGGATTTATCAAGGACAGAAGAGAGCTTGAGCCATAACTGAGCAGCAGGCTGGATTATAGAAACAGCTGCAACAGACTGCATCACCAGGTACTGTTAAAGCAATTTCTATCTATACCCTGATTTCTTGCATCCAGGGTTAGCATCTCTCTCAACCTAAGACAAAGCATGAAATTCCACTTTGGTGGGATTTTTGTTTTTAAGTAGTTAGTTTTTGCTCTTTAATTGTTCAGTGATGGCTTTGAATGACCTTTGGTGATCCAGTCTACCTGCTTACTGAATTTTTTTTTTTTTCTGTTGTAAATAGCCTGATAACTCTGTGTCATAGTATTTTACTCAACATTTATAGACTATCAGTCAAATACCTGGTACATTTTTCAGGACTGCATATATAGCAATTATTAAAATATAAAGTCTCCTGCCCTCAAGGAGCGAACAATCTCATAAAATATGAAGGATAAATGAATCCTATTGTGTGTTACATCATCTGAAGTGCTGTGGAGAAAAATAAGGTGGGGGAGGTGGAGAAGCAGTCTGGGCCGTGGGAGCAAATTTTAACCATCTTCAACACATGACATCCCGAGATCCATGGAGGAAAATAAACAGAAGGATATTAACTATGTGCAAATTTAATGGTATAAGCTTGTGAATAGGAGGAAAGACATAGAGGGAAGACAGATCAATAGATAAATAAACAGTGGTCCTGAATCTCCCACTTACTAGATATGGAACTGCAGACAAATTGTATTAACCTCTTTTTCTTAGGTTTTTGAAGGAGTGCTAATAATATTTTTTTTCTATTTAAAAATAACACTTTTTAAATAGTAAAATATACAAGAGATTCCTGAGCATAACAAAAATATCTTGAAAATATGTGGCCATTTGAAGTACAAAATAGCAAGTGTAAGAATAGCATGATTGTAAAACTGTTTGAAGGCTTATAAACAGTACAAAATAGTTTGCCTTTTCTGAGTGCATAATTATACATTAGTGCAAACAAAAGGTCTCAAAATTTAATGGCTACAAATCTCAAAGATTTGCAGAGGTGTGCAAAACGTGAAACTTCTTTACTGTCATGCGAACTGAACCCAGTTCTCGATTAATCCTTTCCAAAGGATCTTCCAAGGCTTCCTGATTTAACCTTGTGAGTGCTAATAATATTTATTCCAAAAGGATATTATAAAGAAATAAGTTGATATGTGGAAAATATTTAGAGCAGTGTACAGCACGGAAGTGCTGGCTCTCATTGTTAAATAAACATCGTTATTTTGGGGGAAAGGAGCCCTTGGCTGTTGGGATGTAGCTGAAGTGTTTACCATAAAATGCCATTACTTTGAGTCAGGCAGTCATGGAAGCATGGCGGCCAGCGGACAGCATGTGAAGAGGGCTCTGGCGTCTGAGAAACATGGGTGTGAATTTTAATGACAACAGCACAATCCTGTACAAGCAATGAACTTTTTCTGAATTCCATTTCTTCTTCTGTAAAGTATGTGTTGAGGAGCTAATGGAGCAGTGTAAACAGAAAGCCTCTGGGACATACAGGTAGTCAACAGATGGTAGAATCGTGACAAGTCTTGGGCAGAGTTTTTACTCTTTTTCTAGATGGTAAAAACAACTAGAGGAAAATAATTACACGCTCAAGAGATGACTGCTTGAGAGTAGAAGCACTTGAGCTCTTACATATGCAATTGATAGTCTCATTTTTATCCACTCTCAAAAGCATCCCCAAAGAACATTTACTTGTAACTGTGTTAGGTTAATGTGCTACCAAATGCAACTAAAGGAATATGACTACATTTCTCAAAAACCCCTCTTCTTTTACTTCAGAACATTCTTCAGTTGAGATTAGCTTTCCTTTCAAACCACTTAAATTATGGAGATTATGCTGATTCTTCTCTGTTCCATACAAGCATTTAATTTTAATAAAAGTGGTCGCTGACCTTGTATAGTTAAGCAGAACAGAATGCTTAACAGGTACAAAGCAGAGATGTCTGCCTGGTGGAAGCCAGGTATGTGGGTGAGCGACAGCTGCTTTTCTTTCCTCTCTTCTCTTGGAGGGAGACAGTGTGACTTGGACCCCGCTTTATCAAGGTGCACTGCAACCCTTTCATGTTTCACAGGGCAAAGAGTGCAGGCTCCGTAGGTGAAGTCAGGACCCCTGATCCTGGCCCCAGCTGGCTGACTCATTTACTCCGTGGCAGTGGGAAAGCCACGAACAATCTTGGGCTTTTAGTTTGTAAACTAGGTTAAAACTATTTTCACAACAGGAATATTGTGGGGTATAAAATGCCCTAAGAGGTTTTGAAAAAGTTTGTTAATGAGCACAGGACTGTTGCTATTACAATGGGCTGTCATAAGAAGGGATGATAATAGTCTCATTCTTTCTCCAATTCAATTTTTCTGGAGTGCACTTAGCAGTCATTTTAGGTATGTTCTTTCCCCTTTTTATGGCTCTGAGTGCTTTGCTCCTGTCATTTTCTGGAGTCAAATACTGGAGAAATTTTGAAATTGATAAGGGAAAAAACGAGGAAGAAATAGAGTCCTTGATGGAAGACTTCAGTTAAAAACAGCTTAACAACAATGTCTATAATATTGCATGCATGCAAAGCTTGACTGCAATGAGAAAACTTGGACTAGAAAGGCTCATAGCTTGTTTCTTGCTCCATTGTTTTTGGATGAAACTAACTAACCTGGTGCCTTTCTCCAAAGTACCAAGTACCTATTCTGTGTCAGCAGACAGTGCCAGGTGCCAGGATTAAAGCAGTGAACAAGTCAGTAAGGACCCTGCCTGTAAGAGGTTAAGAGACACTGAGGATAAACCTCAGCAGATACACGTGCAGCAAAATTAATTACAACTGTGCAAGAGGAAAAAGAGAAAAGCAATAAAACATCTAAAAATTCAGAGACCCAGAGAAGAACACTTTCCTATCAGTTTCCTGAAAAGGGAATTTCATAACCTCTGCTTATTCCTATAGTGAACAATGTTCAAAGTTAAGAACTATTTACTTTTTATTTAACTGCATTTATACATTTTACTCTCATATTATTTGACAATCATGATATCGAACATGGGTCCTCTCTTTTGAGTTGTAAGAGCCCTTATGATATTGGTGGTCGCTTCCAAGTAAGATGAGTGTCCATGTTTAAAACATAATGCACAACATTAATAAAGTCTCAATTTTTTTTCCTGCTTTGAATTCATATAAAATATTGCTGAAGTTTTATGTAAATGGTCTGCTTTCCCCCATGAGCATTAGCAATAATTCTGCTAAAATCAAAGCATTTTCAGGATCCTAGTCATAATTATCTTGTAGGTGCCCTGAAATGGACAGAGCTATTCATCGATATCAAGGCATCACACTGCCAACAGCAAAGGTAACGTATGGGATGGGAGGAAATATGTGCAAACTATGTATCTGATAAAAAGTTAATATCTGAAATATGTAAGGAACCCAGACAACTCAATAGCAAAAACCAAAATAACCAATGTAAAAAGGTGCAAAGGAACTGAATTGAATTTTATTTCTTTTTTAAGATTTATTTTAAAGGCAGAGTGACATAGAACTTCCACCTGCTGATTCACTTCCTATATGCCTGCAATAGTGAGCAGGGTTGGGCCAGGTCCAAACTAGCAGCCAGGAAATCCATCCAGGTCTCCCATGTGGGTGGCAGGGACCTAAATAGTTGGGCCATTTTCTGCTGTTTTCTCAGGAGCATTAGCAGGAAGCTGGACTGGAAGCAGAGCAGCCTGGGCTTGATCTGGTACTCTGAAAAGCAATGCTGGCCCCTAGACTTTTCTTAAGAGAAGATATACACACAGCCAACAGATATATGAAAAGGTGCTCAATAGCTGTGAGTTCCTTGCTCCTTGGGGACATGCAAATCAAAATCATATTGAGATATTACTTGACATGGGTTAGGATGAATATTATCCAAAAATAAAAAAGGCTCAAAAATACCAAGTGCTGGTGAGGATGGAACGCTGCTGTACTGTTGGTGAGAACATAAATCGGTGCAGTCGCTATAGGAAACAGTACAACAGTTCTTTAAAAAATTATAAACAGAACTGTAGGATACTGTAATCCCACTGCTGTATATCTCCAAAGGATGAAAATCAGGATCTCAAAAAGATATCTGCCTTCCCATGTTCATCCCGGAATTATTCTCCACAACCAAGACAGGAAAGCAACCCAAATGTCCATCCATGGACAAATGGAGAAAAGAAAATGCAGCAAATACATATAATAAATATGTATATGTGTAGCCTTAAAAAAAGGACATCTTGCCATTTGTGACACGGATGAACCTGGGAAATGTTTTGCTAAGTAAAATAAGTCACAATACAGAAGGACAAATACTCCAGGGATGGACGTTGTGGTGCAATGGGTTAAGCTGCCATTGGTGATACCCACAGCCCACCTAGTAGTGTGAGCTTGAATTCTAGCAGCTCTACTTCTGAACCAGCCTTCTGCTACTGTGCCTGGAGAAGGCAGTTGATTGCCCCTGTACTTGGGTCCCTGCCACTCACATGGGAGACCCAAATGGACTTCCTGGCTCCTGGCTTTGTCTTGGCATAGGCCTGGCTGTTGCAGCCATATGGGGGAGTGAATCAGCATATGGAAGATCTCTTTCTCACTTGCGCTCTCTCTCTCTCACTTTGTTATTCTGCTTTTCAGATGCATACATAAATATTTTTAAAAGGACAAATACTTTTTGATACCAAGTATATGAAAAACCTAAAATATTCAAACTCACAGAAGCAGACAGTAGAAGAGTGATTGCTAGGGGGTGGAAGGAGGGAATGAGGAGCTGTTGGTCAAAGAATATACCAAGATCCAGTCCTAGAGATCTACTGAATATCAGGTGCCTATAGTTAAGAAGAATGTACCATGCAATTAATAATTGCTTCAAGGGTAGATGAGACATTAAGAGTCTATCACAAAATAATGATAAAATAAAGAAGGTGGGAAGAAGTCTTTAGAAATGACAGGCTCATTTAAAGCATAGATTGTGGTGATGGTTTCACAGCTGTATATTTATCTCCAAGTCTTTCAAGTTGTATACATTAAATATATACAGCTTTTTGTATGTGCATCTTCCCTCAATAAAGATTAAAAATCATACCACCATATTAGACACAATGGTATATGCATGCAATCACATTAATTACCTGTTTCCTTTTCTGCTGGGCCTAAAACATAAGAAAAGAAAATTTAGGAGAAAAGTAAACTCTCCTCACATTACTCACATAAAGTAGAAGGCCAATCAAACAAAGAAAAGTAGCCCAGTTCCTGTTTTTAAGTTAAATTTGATTTTGTTCTTGGTCTGGTCCTGAGAATAAAACAAAATCACTTTTCCCCCCTAAATATAAAAGGAGTAAGGAGCAAGAGAAACAAGGAAATCTGTTGAAGTTTTTCTTAAGCTAGGAGCAAGAGTAGTTTTTAAAGACTGCTCCCCTGACAGTCCTACCTGAGTAAGTTTCTAGTATTTATTCTCTATGATACTCTCACACTGGCTAAGAGGGAGTTGACTCCAGAAACGGAGAAGGTGGGAGATACCACTGCTCACTATTTATTCGAGTGTACCATAGGGTTTTCTTCCTCATACAGATTTGTTTCTATGAGTACAAATGAAAGGTTATTTATCCATATCAAGGTAGATTGTATGACTATAAAATACAGAAATAAACAGAAGTATATTGCATCTTTTCAGTGTTCTTGGACAGGTAAATGGTCAAATAATAACAAAAACACCTAAGAACAAAAGAGCTTACAGTGTGACTCTAGATAGGGCTTGTAATATTTGTATAAAACAATATTGTATTTATTCAAGTGTCTGCAAATTTTTTTATCTTTACCAGATTTATAAGCCTTTAATCTATTTTTATATCAGTTTTTTTCAAACTGTGTTCAGAACACTTAATACTTCCAACACACAAAAATCATTTGAATGAGTATTCAAAATGGAAAACCAATATGCTTAATCTTCCACTTTCCCCAAATGATCTAATGTTCATTGCTTTCACTTTAACACAACATGATATCATAATTAATGATGTTAAACTGGTAACTAAGGAGGTTCCATGTTGTTACTCTCGTGATATAATATTGGTTGCTATAGTGATGAGATGGCTTTTTTGTTAATCACTCAGGAGGCTGGTTATCGCATGTTAGAAAAGCGTGCCCAGATTTCAAGAGAAAAAAGGAATAACACAACCAATTAGAATCAATCTTTTTCATTGGCTGAATTTTGATAAAACTATTCCAATACCAAGTAACTCATAAATTTATAATTTATTAAGTAAAATCATACATTGAAAGTTACCAAAATTTTTTAAAGGATGACCTTACTTTTTATTTTCAGATATGGGCACTTTACATGAACTACAAACATGTTCCCTGCCTCAATTAATGATACATGTGTTGTATAAGCTGCTTTTAGGACACTTTGAGCAAAGAATTTGAGGCCTTTTCTATTGCTCTTAATTATATCAAAGGACTGATGAATAAAAGCTGATTTTGTGACTGCCGCAAATTCTAATCTGCTTATTTCTAAACATTTTAACCATTGGTACACTTAATGAATAAAACCTGAAGAAAGAGAAAAAATGCACAGTCCTCTCAAGAGATCTAATCTTTCAAGGACATCAATATATCGCAAGCAATTAAAAGCTGCAGGAAGTTCTATCAGTTTATTTCAGCACTCACAATAATCAACAAGTTTCCTCCTCCTCTGAGTGTCACTGCAGAACAGAAAATAAAATCACGTAATTCTGTACTATTACTGATCAGGAAGGAATCGACTGCTCAGAGTTTAAATGTTAGACATACTTACAGTAATGTCAAAAAATACAACCCATGAAAACACCTTTTGGTTTCTTGTAACTCAGAATAAGAACAAAGGACAACTTAAGCACGAATCCTGGGTCTTTCATTCAAGCAGAGTCCCAGGAGGCATATTAAAGCAATGAATAGGAAAAAGCTCTTCAGTTCACCAGCTGAGATTTTAATGAGACATTTCCCTTTGCCATGGTACAGGATTGTTCAGGAAAGGAAGGGACTTTTCATAGAAAATTCAGTTAATAGGCATTGTTGGCTCTCACTGCCACTTCGGCAATTGCTCACTGCACTGACCTTCTATTTTGGCATATTCTGTGAGCCTAGTGTAATTGATCAAGGCAGCTTTCTCGAGACATTTTCTGACCACTTTCTTCACCTCTTCTGCTGGTATGGGAGTGGCAATATCTTTCATTAAAACCTACCGAGAGAGGAGAGGGGGAGAGAGAGATGGACACAGAGAAAGAAGACGGATGTTGTATAAAATAAATAGTAAAAACACATTGTAGCAGTTGTCCCAGACTTGACTATTGCCAGGAGGGGGAAGGGGCCCTAGGTAACACGGGGGAAGTAATGAGTCGGCACTTCACAACCAGGAACATAATCCTCTGGTCTTGGCTCCTCCTGTCTAAGCCTCATTTATGCACATCAAAACCTCCCATAGGCCAGGCCACCCTTCAGTGTGACTGTCACTTCTCCTCCAGGGACCCACAACACCATTAGAACAGCTGTGTCAGTTCAGGATTACAGTCCTTGGGACGAGTAATAAACAAAGTTTGTCTTGCACATCCCTATTTTAAAGGCACTAAACTTTCTGAGCAATGTATTTGTAAATCATAACAAATATTCCATTAAAGATAATTTCTGAGCTCTAAAAAATGTGATCCTATACTTTCACTAATTACACTTTGCTGACTGTGGTGTGCTGAAAATACCAGACCATAAGGGAGGAGAAAGCGTCCTTATCTTAGTGAAATGAGTGCTCAGGGAATATCAAATATTATAATACATGGAAACTTTCCACAGTTTTGAAAAGTTAACTGATCATTCTCTCTTGGTCCCTAAAATGTATTTTTGAAGTTTTCCTTAAAATGTTTTTCCTAGTGGCAAGCATGAGAAAATAGTTGCATCCAGAATTTGAACTGTAATATAGAGAACACTTTTGTAAGGGCTCATAGATAACTTACTTTAAAACTTACTTAGTGACCAACTGTTCACAATAACTTAATGAAACCATTAATAATCGAACTCTTTCCATATATTTAATGTATTTTTAGTTAGCATACATTCAAATTATGAAATATAATGCAAAATGTTCACATAGAGGAAAGTGCTTTGTTAGTATTCTAACTGTTCCATTGGTCTCTTCTCTTTGGAGAAATAGTGAAGAAACACAAAAACATCTATTTCATATCTTATTATTTCACTCTCTTTTCAGTCAGCTTCAGCACAAGGATTTTACAATCTCTAATTTCTGTGACTATCCAGACATCGGTGATTTTTGACAACATTTAAAAATTTAGTTAAGGAAGATTTCTTGTTTTGAAAACAGCCAAATTTATCATTTGAAAATTTCTTCTCCTATCAAAAATAATTATTCTTTGTACTATTCTGACATACATCCAGAAAAGTCCTGTGGCATATACTAAAAAATACACAAGCATTAAAGATGTGCCATTATTTTACATGTGATTATTACTAAAATGTAAGTCGAAGAAAAAAATTCATTCCAAATCAAACATTGTGAAGTTATCAAGCTTCCCGCAGTGTCAAACTTTAAATAACAGAAGGAACTGTTAAAAGAAGATGCATGTGTGTGCCACGGAGCTGAATCCATGATTTAAATCAGGCCTTATTTCATGTTCTCTAGGAGCTGTGCACTTAATTTGGAGTGGAGGGCGGGAACTGAATCCACTGCCTGGGAAATGCAGAATGGCAGGTGTTAACCTTTGCTTCATGCTTCCTCTCCTGTTTCTCCAAGGCATCAGGTTATTTTTGTGAGTTGTCAGTAAGTCAAGAGATGTAAAAATGAAGAAATGGCCCTTAATATATCTTATTAAAGTCAGCAAAAGACGTGATTAGTGACTACAGCTGGAATAAAGGTTACTGTTCATTCTGCCACCGGCCAATGCAGGGCAGGCGGGCATCTTGGCTATTGCTACCTCTTCCCTGCTGGGGGCAGATGGGAGGCTCTGCCATGGAAACTAGGATGCTGTGAGACTGCATTAGGTGCCCACAATGGTGGGATATAGCCCCCCCCCCCAAAAATAATAAATAAAACATTCTGATCTTTAATGATTTCATTTTAACTAAGAATAGGATGAAATAAACACTTTGAAAATCCTGGGTTATGTGCAGCATTTAATAGCATAACAATTTTATAGAATAGTTACCATATTTCTATAATTAGATATATAATAATCAGGGATAAGACAGGGATATATAGAGGAAATCAGCCTATAAAGCAAAGCACTTTGAGCAGCAGTTCTAGGTTTTATTTCCTAAGTTCTTAAGTTACTGAAATAGAGATGTTATATCTGAACAACATTTTTTCCTTTTTGCTTTTAATAGAGATGCTAATAAGCAATGTGATATTTAAAATTAATATAGCAGAAAAATGGACAAGAATAAGTGCTTGGAGTTAATATATTAAGTCCAGGGGAAAAATCATGAGCTATAGGTGATATCTAGAAATTCTTTTTAATGCTAATATGGAATGAGTTGACCACATTATTTTATTCATTAGCATGCAACTAACCTATGAATAGATTTATGTACAAATGTAAATGATGTTTCCTTTCAAACCTCAATTGCCAAAAACATAGGAATAGAGTATATTCTCTTCAAAATGATTTTTCAGCATGGAATCAAAATCTTGCTTGCAATTTATTTTGGGTGGGGGAAATGAACTTCTGTAACGTGAATTTATTTAAGGTAATGCAAATTGGAATAATTTAATAAATTCTGGGATGCACTGTGAGTAGAAAGAATGTAATAATGACAAATTCTTATAGGTATGAGGACCATGATAAGAAGTAAAAACACCATTGAAGAATTAACAAAAGACAACTGTGATACCTAAAAAGAGAGATAATTATAAACCACATTTAATTAAAAAAAATCTATCCAGAGGGGGAAAAATGAAGTGGGAAAATTTGCTATACCACAAAGATGCCATCATGTCAGGATAAAACAGGGTGGGAAAGGGTGGGAAAGGCTTCATGGAGGAAGAAGCAGGTACAGGGAGAGTTTAAATGTAAGAAGAAGAGAGAGGAAGTCACACAATGTGATGGACTTAATAAAGAGCACAGCCTCACGGGACGGGACTGCCTGCCTAGTTTAGGCACTAAAACACACAGCAGCTGAGAACAAACAGCATTTATAAAGGAAGGTTCAAACATACCCTTTCAAGTAATGAAAGTGTAGCTTTTAGAGCACCTTCTGGTCGTCCAAAGGGAAAACAGTATCTTTAAAAACAAACAAAAAAAAGAAACAAAAGTCAAACATTTAATACCAAGACTGCTAAATAACAACCATTTACATTACTTGGCATGTTGCAGGATGATGAGAAGAGGTTAACACAGCATCTGCTCATTCAGGGAAATTTTAACAGATGAAGTATACCAAGCCCTGTGACTTCCACACTTTAAATAGTGAAAGTATAAACTATGATGGAAAAGTTTCTAAAAGTTGGATGATGCATGACCTGAAGAAGGGAAAAAAAAACCCTCAAGGGTCATGAGTGGATATAATGAAAATGCATCCTCTCATAATTTCTCATTTCATCTTTGTTCTTCAGGTCTCTGAGGAAATGAAATGACTTCTCCCATTTCTTCCTATAGTCATGTATGGAAGGGAGGCCAAAGGCAGTACTTGCAGGACAAACAAGGATTCTCTCTCTACTGACAGCTGCCTGTGTGGGCTCATGTCTGGCTCTGCAAGCTCCCCATGTGCATGCATCAACCCTCTGCAGTTCTTCCATCAGCAGTCATTTGTCCCAAGAGTTTTATTCCCATATATTCACACCGCAGACCAATAGGGGAGCTGAGTATGGGATATTCTGAAATAACTGTCAGACGATGCTGAGCGAGCTCCTGGGAAGTTAGTTCACACGGTGGTAACAGGTATGTTGCTCCTTACAATGGGCTCTCTCTTCAGGTCAATTTCTGTTGAAGGAGTACCCAACAAGGAGCCATTTCTTCCTGCTAGAACTCAGTGCAGCAAAGCACACCCTTCCAGGACTGTAGCTCCCCCTTCAAGATCACCTGCTATAGGCTGCTGGGCTATATCTAGGCTGCCACCTTTCTGCCAACTAAAAGCTTGGGAAGAAGTTTACCCTTTTCCATTTCTTCTCTATTATTCAAGGATAATTAATCACAAAATAATTCCTCCCCCACACTGTAATCTGAACAGGTTTTCCCTAAAAAGAACATAAGTTTTAAGTTTGTTTTCTGCCTTTCTTCCTTTTAAAACAGTTAGTTGAATTTTTATTACAGCTGAGCTTTAGTTTTGTGAAATTTTTATTAGTCTCTAATAAATACACACAAATGTTATACAGATGTTATCAAACTTCTCTCCTGAATACTACATTTGTCACTTTATTTATTGTCAAAAATTCCCTTGCTGAATCTCGTGCCTCTATGTACTCCATTACCTCTCACCCTCCTTGACACAGAAAAAGCCACAGCCAACTTATTTTGATAGAGGTTTTCCTGTGCAGTGGTCTTTTTAGAGCATTAGCAAATTAGCAAAGTAGCTTTAATCATTTTGGCTACTATAAACCTTAATCCACATTTAAATAAAGCACAAATTGGGTTCTTGTAGTCCCCTCCCCCTGCTTAATCTTTTCAGTGTATTTGCATAATCCACCCATTGTCTTTCCTATTGTTTATTTCCATTAACCTGTGGGTGACACACTTTATGAATGGAATGTTACTGATCCCCAGATTACATTTAGCATCTCAGGGCTCTGAGGTCCCACTGGGCATGTTCAGAATTAGCATTTGCTGCCCATGATGTGTAAGTAATTCAACACATTTACAGAGTCCAAGTAATCCTGAATCAATAAAGTACAGAAAATAACGACACCAAGGCTTAATTAATCTTTACAAAACACGTTTTCAAAGAAGGGGATAATTTTGTAATGTCTTTCAGGATAAATATCTCTTGGGTTTTTTCCACTCTGACAGTTCTTTAACAGCAAAGTGGAAAACACTCAATTATCAAATAAAATTCACCAAAATTTAATACCTAATCTGAATAAGTTGACATTAACCTTAATTCTACTCTGGTAAATTAATTTTACAGATAAGTGAACTTGCATAGGATTGTCCTATCGTTAAACCATTTTTCTTACCCATTTTAAAATACAGTATTTTTTTAGACTTAAGTTATATATGCCCATAATCTGAAGAGTAAACTTACACTGAAAGGCTTTATATGAAAAACAGAAGTCCTTTATGTCATTTCCAACCTATCCCAAGTAATTTCTGCTTTCTGGGAAAAAAATGTTGCCAAATTTTAGTTGATGATTCATTTGGTACTTAAACTTCATATCCCTAAACTGCACACAAATATCTTTACTTCTTGACTTTTCATTTTGATATTATCCTATTGATTTTCTATTATGAAAGAGAAACAGTTAGCTTTTATTTTGCATTTTAAACAGCATTATTTGGGGGCAGGCATTTGGCTAAGCAGTTAAGTCATCTCTTAGGACGCTAAGTCAGGACGCCTGGCCTGAGCCCTCGCTCTCCCCTTCTGATCCAGCTCCCTGCTAACGTGTACCCTGGGAGGCAGCAGGTGACGGCTCAAGGGCTCAGGTACTTGTCAACCCACTTGGAGACCCTAACTGAGTTCTGGCCTATGACTTCCATCTGGCCTAGTCCTGCATATATGGGAAGTTGGGGTGTAAATCAGCAAAGCATCATTTGGAAGATCTCTCTCTCAGCCTTTCAAATAAATGAAAATAAATAATTAAGAATATTATTTTAAAGAAGTGTGGCATACAGTTCAGTCTATGTACTTGGCTATAAAATTTGGTTAAGTTTTGACACTTGGAAAATATTATCACAATCAGGTAATTATGAACCCTAAGTGCTTCCTCCCCAGAACATGCAACACTGATTCACCATTTGTCATATGGGTTAGTCTATATTTCTAGTATTTTACATAAGAGGAAACATACAGGATGTACTTTCTGGGTCTGCCTTTTCTCACTTAGAATAGATCCTTTTATATTTATCCATGCACCAACAGTTCACTCCTTTTTTATTGCTGGGTAGTGTTCTAATACACAGAATACACAGCTTACCCATTATTTGTTAATAGTCATTTGGCTTTTTTCATAGTTTGCTGTTATGAATATTGCTGGTGTGGAATTCAAATAGAAGTCTTTGTGAGGACACTTGCTTTCAATTGTCCTAGGAGTAGAATGGCTGGTTATGTAGCAGGTATTTAAAGATATTTACATTCCTAAGAATCTGCCAATTTCCATTTTCCAAAGTGAAGTGTGCCACTTTACATTTTTTTTTAAAGATTTTATTTATTTATTTGAGAGGTAGAATTCCAGACAGTGAGAGATAGAGGCAGAGAGAAAGAGAGGTCTTCTTTCCGTTGGTTCACTCCCAGATGGCTGCAACGGCTGAAGCTGCGCCGATCCAAGAGCTTCTTCCTGGTCTACCATATGGGTGCAGGGGCATCTTCTACTGTTTCCCAGGCCATAGCAGAGAGCCGGATTGGAATAGGGGCATCCGGGACTGGCACTGGTGCCCATATGGGACGCTGGCGCTGCAGGCAGAGAATTAACCTACTGCATCACAGCACCAGCCCCAACCATTTTACATTTTTTTTTTTTTTGGACAGAGTGGACAGTGAGAGAGAGAGACAGAGAGAAAGGTCTTCCTTTGCCGTTGGTTCACCCTCCAGTGGCTGCCGCAGGTGGCGCGCTGCGGCCAGCGCACCGCACTGATCCCATGGCAGGAGCCAGGTGCTTCTCCTGGTCTCCCATGGGGTGCAGGGCCCAAGCACTTGGGCCATCCTCCACTGCACTCTCTGGCCACAGCAGAGAGCTGGCCTGGAAGAGGGGCAACCGGGACAGAATCTGGTGCCCCGACTGGGACTAGAACCCGGTGTGCTGGCGCCGCAAGGCGGAGGATTAGCCTAGTGAGCCACGGCACCAGCCACATTTTACATTCTTATAAACAGTGTAGGAGAGTCAGTTTCTCCACAATCATGACAACACTTGTTATATTTTCTTTCTTTTTTTGACAGGCAGAGTGGACAGTGAGAGAGAGAAAGGTTCTTCCTTTTGCCGTTGGTTCACCCTCCAATGGCCACTGTGGCTGGTGCGCTGATCCAAAGCCAGGAGCCAGGTGCTTCTCCTGGTCCCCCATGCAGGTGCAGGGCCCAGGGACTTGGGCCATCCTGCACTGCACTCTCGGGCCACAGCAGAGAGCTGGACTGGAAGAGGGGCGACCGGGACAGAATCTGGCGCCCTGAATGGGACTAGAACCCAGGATGCCGGCGCCACAGGCAGAGGATTAGCTTACTGAGCTGAGGTGACAGCCGGCAACACTTGTTATGTACAGATTTTTTGTTTATTTTTGTTTATTTTGTTCTAAATTTCAGGAATATTGACAAGTGTGTAGGGGTACTTAATTGTGGTTTTAAACTGCATTTTGCTATTAACAATGTTGAACATGTTTTTATATGCCTTTTTGACACCATCTCTTTAACACATTTTTGCTAAATATATGTTAAAATAACTTTACAATCGGGTTGATACATTTCTTATAGTTTTGTCAGTTTCATAGATTCTGAATAAAAATTTTTTGTGGCTTTATATCATATAAATATTTTCATCCATTCATTCTCTTAACAACTTTGGAAAATATCAAAAGTTCTTAATTCTGGTGAAATTCATAATAATTTTTCTATTTTACCTCCTCTGTAAATGTTATTTTGCTTTGGTAAATTATTTGCATTTATACATACATGTAAAATCAGGTTAATTTTGACAAAATCATATTGAGATTTTCCCCTATATGCTGTCAAGTACTTTTCTGCCAGATTTTGTTGTTTATCTTCTTTACCAGCCACACTTTTTTAGTATATGATTTTAGGCTGATTTATGAAAGACTGACTTAATGATACTGAGTCTTTTCACTGATGAACACAGTCCATCTCTCCTTTTATTTACATTTCTTAAAGTTTTCTCAGCAATACTTTACACTTTACATTGTACAGGTTTTGTCCTATTATAATCAGATTTATCCTTAAGTATTTCTACATTATTGCTATTGTAAATGATGGCTTCTATATTTCAATTTTTGATTGTTGCTTATCAACTGAAATTGACATTTATATGTTTACCCCGGATCCTGCAATTTTCCTACCCTTGGATACTGAGAATTTTGTCATCTGCAAATAAATACAGTTTTGCTACTTCCTTTCCAATCTGGATGCACTGGGTAGATCATCCAGCCAATTCAACAAGCAAAAAGTAGAAGGCCACAGTTTCACTAGACAATGAACAAGGGCTAAAAACAACGATCACATCACAAATGTCTGTTTTATTCTTACACTTATTTTGTATTCTATATTCACTACTACATATCAGAGAAAACATGATGTTTGCCTTATTGGGAGTGGCTTATTTCACTAAGCATAATGGTTTCTAGTTGTATCCATTTTGTTGCAAAAGACAGTATTTATTCCTTTTTATGGTTGGGTAGTATTACATAGTGTATATTTACCACATTTTCTTTATCCAGTTATTAGTTGATGGACATCTAGATGGATTCCATATCTTTGCTAATGTGAATTGAGCTGCTATAAACATGGGAGTGGGAATGTAAACTAGTACAATCAGCATGGAAATCACTGTGGATATTCCTCAGAAATCTGAACACTGATTTATCATATGACCCCGCCATTCTACTCCTGGGAATGTACCCAAATGGAATGAAATCAGCATATGAAAGAGCTATTTGATCAGCTTTTCTTGACTGATCATATTGTACTGCATGCCTGAAAATTTCTGACTAGGTTCTAGACATTATACATGTCACCTTATTGCTGGCTGGATATTTTTGTATTCATTTAACTATAACTGACCTCTGTTCAAGAACATATTTAATTTACTGAGGAACAATTTTTTTTTTTTGACAGGCAGAGTGGACAGTGAGAGAGACAGAGAGAAAGGTCTTCCTTTGCCGTTGGTTCACCCTCCAATGGCCGCCACGGCCAGCGCGTTGCGGCCAGCGCACCGCGCTCATCTGATGGCAGGAGCCAGGTGCCAGGTGCTTTTCCTGGTCTCCCATGGGGTGCAGGGCCCAAGCACTTGGGCCATCCTCCACTGCACTCCTGGGCCACAGCAGAGAGCTGGCCTGGAAGAGGGGCAACCGGGACAGAATCCGGCGCCCCGACCGGGACTAGAACCCTGTGTGCCGGCGCCGCAAGGCGGAGGATTAGCCTGTTGAGCCATGGCACAGGCTACTGAGGAACAATTTTATTTATTTGAGTCTTGTTTATTCAACCCTACACTGGGGGTTAGGGTTTCACATAAGAGATTTGTTAGGGGAAAAACCCAAACATTCAGTCTGCTACCGTGGACTGCATTTATGTCACCTCTTTTGGCCCCTTAACATTTGGTGTCTTTGAGTGTAGCTGTTTGGCCTACTGGTTGAGATGCTCATATCATTTCAGAGTGCCTGTGTTCAGTTCCCAGCTTCTGACTCTGGCAGTGTTTACTCTAGGGCTAACTTTTCCCATTGCTTAGGCAAAACTCTGTCCAATGCCTGTGAAATATAAAGATCTTCACCTTGGGCAACAGAGGATTATTCCTGGCTCTGGGGTTGTTAGCAATGGGGATTCCTGCCTAGAATGCTTCCCAATGACTTCTGATAATCCTTGGATAATTTCTTGCATACACACAATGATCAACACTTAGGTGGAGATGCAGGGGGAACTTTGTAAGTATAAGTATGTTCCTTCTTTAGAACTCAGTCCTGAAAATTGTGGCTGATGGGCCTGCCTTGATTCATAGCTCTGTCTCTTCAAGTCAGGGTGTCCTCTGAGTTATACTTAGGTTCCTCCTCCCAGAGCTATGGCCTAGAAACACTCCTTCCTGGTAGTGGGAAGGAGCAGCCATAGGGCTTACTTCATTTGTAGTTTCTCTCTCTGAATTCACTGGTATCATCTCCTTATGTCTAATGTCTTAAAAACCATTTTCCACATATTTTCATCTGTTTTTTCATTATTTCAATAACCACTAGTACCTGTTACTCTACCTTGGACAAAAGCAACTTTTAAAAAATTCATGACTACTTGCCTCCATAGTGAACATAATTCTGTCCCTTCAATCCTCTTAACATGATTTTTTGAGATGTGTCTATATATATATATATATATAGTTACAGTATCTTCATTATATTGATCATGCAAATGTCCTAGACAACTGGAAAAAAGTGGTTTTCTTTTGGACAGAGTAGACAGTGAGAGAGAGAGAGACAGAGAGAAATGTATTGCTTTTTTCGTTGGTTCACCCTCCAGTGGCTGCTGCGGCTGGCGCACTGCGGCCGGCACACCACGCTGATCCGAAGGCAGGAGCCAGGTGCCTCTCCTGGTCTCCCATGCAGGTGCAGGGCCCAAGGACTTGGGCCATCCTCCACTGCACTCTCGGGCCACAGCAGAGAGCTGGCCTGGAAGAGGAGCTGGGGTGCTGACGCCACAGGCAGAGGATTAGCCTATTGAGTTGTGGCGCTGGCCCTGGAAAAAAGTTTTTAAATGATGCCTTTCTATGCCCTACTCAATATTTTGTTTACAGCTAATACTTACATTTGTCTTTCATAGAGAATTTTTTAAAGGTTTTTTTTTTTTTTTTTCATTTTCTTAAGTTTGAAAAGCACAGAGACAGAGACCTTCCCTCTACTGTTTAATCCTGCATTGTCCACAACAGGCAGTACTGCACAAGATTGATACAGGAGCCCAGAAGTCATCTGGGTGTTCAACAGAGGCAGCAGGTACCCAAGTACCTCATTCATCATCTGTTGTCTTTCAGGGTGCACCTTAGCAGGAAGGTGAGTCAGAAGCAGAGTAGTTGAGACCCAAACCAAGCAATCCAGTATAGAGTTGGGCATGCTAAGCAGTTACTTAACTGCTGTGCCAAATGCCTGCCCGCTCCCTTTTAAAATGTTTATTTGAAAATATTTATTTGAAAGGGAGAGAGAGAGAGAGAGAGAGAGAGAGAGAAATACACACACACACACACACACACACACACACACAGACCAAGAGAGCAAGCTAGCTCTAATCTGCTGGTTCACTTGCTAACTACCTATGACAGCTGGGCTGCACCAGGCTGAAGCTGGGAATTGAATCCAGGTCTACTATGTGGATGGAATGGACTCAAAGTATTTGAGCCATCAGCTGATGCCTCCCAGTGTGTGCAATAGTAGGAAGATGAAATCAGAAGCCCAGCCAGGACCCGAACCCCGGCACTCTGACTGGGGATGTGGGCATCCCAAGTGGCATCTTCACTGCTAGCAAAATGCCTGTTCCTGGTGCTTATCTTTGGTTTAATTTCACCTTTGTACATACTTCCTCTGATGCATTCCAAACTCTAATAAAATCTACTTAAAACTACCCCAAACCCTGCTCCAGGTGGAAAATCTCTTATTAACACAGTAAAATATGGTTTATCAACATAATCTAGTGGAATAGGTTTCTTATCTGTTCCTGTCAGAACTGGCTGCTCTGTAAGCTCAGCTGCCCCTTTGTAAGTCTCCAATGATCCTCACTATGCTGATTATTCCCTATATCCTAAGTATACCTTTTATTCTATTTTTCTGGGTACTCAGTGGGTTTTTAAATCTAAAAACTTCAGACTTTGGAATTTTTTGGAATAAATTAATTACAATTCCTACCTTCAGCTTTGTTTCTGAAGTTCCTATACTTTATGATAATGATACTCTTGAGCAGATACTCACTTTTTCTTATTTTTGTGCTCCTGTGTTCTGCCCTGCTCTGTTTAAGGAAGATTTAATTAACTTTATCTTTCAATAGTGTGTTTTGTATGTTGTATGTGTGGCATTTTCATACAGTTGCTAAGAGTTCTTATTTGCTGTCTGAGATTTTTCATTTTTAATCTTGTTTTTATTTTTTGGATGCTCCATCTCTTCAAATCTCTCCAAGAATATCAGTAGCAGATCTTCTCCCCATATTCCGTGCTTTTTTCCAAGTTTCTTTTTTTTATATTTACTTGTACTGGACTCTGTCTTCCATACTGAAATACTTTACTCCGATATTGATGGTCTATGTTGTTTGATCATTCTCAAAAATGTGATCCCACGAAACTGAGTGGAAATTCTGTACATGTAGGAGGTTCTTGTGGATTGTTGCTGATGCAGACTGGGAATCAGGTGGGGCTGCTGAAGAGGAAGTCTTTGTGATCCACAGCTCTAGGGCTGGCCAGAGACCCAGGGGAAGACACTTGCTATATGCTTGGAAGCTGGAAGCCTGCTTGCCTGCCAGCATTTTCAGAGTGGAGGGTGTGAGCTGGGAGGGGCTGCGACTCATCTTCTGAATTAACATTTTCCGAATCTCCTGTTTGTACTTTCAGCTGTACTTGATGTTTCTCCCTCTCTTCCACTGTAATCCGGGCACCACATTGTTTGCCCTCTTCAGGGAATAATTCTACAGTTTTCTGAGCAGGGTAGGGGCTGGGCAGCAGCCTGGATGCTCAGTAGAAAAAGATCTCTGTGGAACTGAGGGCTTCTTGAGAGTGGATTTACAAAAGATCCTTTTCTCTTGTTTTTTTCTACAGGGACTTGATATAATGCAATTCCTAAATGTTTTGGCAGTTGTAAATCAGATGATTTCCATGACTTCATATCACCAGTTTCCATTTTGTCTCCCTGCAACCACATCTTAATTAGATAACAATTATCTACCTGACTTTTTCAAATTTCTTCCTTTAACTTTTTTTCTTTCTTATTCATGATGTCTCGGTAGACTTATGCCTTCTTGATAGGAACACTGAGTCAGATATGTTCTTAACCATTAACTTCTTTGGATTAACTATAATCAAGGGACAAGAAATGTTATCAAGATTCTTATATTTCATTCTGAAAATGCATCTTCGTATTGATAGCTCATTTCTTGAGTAAGAAGCTGTGTTGGTGCTGTGGCCTGAGTTCTCATAGAATGTGAAAAAGGCACTGCATCTCATAACTCTGTTATAAGCAATGTGAAGAGTAGAGAGAGTAAATGATAAAAGCCTGAGAAAACGCGGTCAAACACCTCCACTGTGGAGGTGGGACTCGAGAGTCTCCTTTTCAGGTGATACAGAGAAGGAGCAACAGCCACTGGAACTGAGCAGCAGCCTGTGCAGGGATGAGAAACGCAATGGGCAAACAGCAGGTTCAGTGGAGCAGATACAAGGGGGAATGGCGAGCTAAAAAGAGGACTGAGAATTAGGCTGAGAAACCGTCTACAGGTTGCAGAAGGTGGATTATACTGTGCATGCCATGGGTAGCAGGGGGTGGGAAGGCATTGATAATTCTTGAGTAGCAGAAGAAAAATAAAAACAACTGGAGGGGAATGAAAGATCAGAGTAGAAAAATTAACACTTGTATAAATGAGAATACGTACCTGAAATGGCTTATCTGATTTTCTAAAAGGGAAGAGAGCCTCTCTTTTATTTCTTCAAACCTTTCTTTTTCTTCCATTGAAACAGTTCCAATTCCATCAGGCCTGAAAAAAATCCAAAATTCATAATTTATTTTCATATATTTCATACATGTATACATATATGTATCTATATCTATCTAAAAATCCAGACTATGCATATTAGTTGTGTTTACAGTGGAAATTTATTGGAGCTACGAATGGCTTTACATTTTGATCTGGAATGAATGGAATGGAGTCATTCTCTTTTAGACAGTCTTCAAGGTAAATAATTACAATAAATATTTTCCAGGTCCATATGAAACAATGAGTAGTCCTTGAGACTGGCAGAGGAAAGTGTTTTATAGTGGTACCAAACACTTCAGCAAGTAAATGAATATCTCCTGAACAGAGAAAGTACAAAAAAGCAGCATACTGAATGGAAGCGCAAATGTCTTAACTACTTCTCTTCCAGATAAAACTTAATATGAAATTGGAGAGTTAATTTTAATTGCTATAGGAAGCAGAGATTTTGGCTACAGATAGAGGTTTCCAGTTCTATTTTTGTTTATTTAAGCATGTGTGCAAATGAAAACAATTATTAGAATAAAAATACACAGAGAGAAAGACTAGCTGGGTTTCTTTTCAGGATTTTGTGTTTAAATGTCAATGAGAGCTTTAATATTTTAAAAAGTAGCTGTGGAGAGTGGAAGGAAATCTTTTACAGAGATGAGCATTCAATAAATAAAATACATCTAACAGCAAGGACTTAGAACTTACTTGGTTTCAATTTAAGTCTCTGGTTGTATAGTAATCATGTAAAATTTTGAACAAAAATTTTAACTTATGTCTCTGTTGACACAGAGGAAAAAATTATTAATCTTATATTCATTTCAAAGCCTATTTATGTATTTCAACCACTACATGAGTTGAATGCACTAGCTAGTTATTTAGCATTAATCACTTTTTTCCTTTTTCATATTTTTATTAATATAAAGAGAACAGATTTTGTGCATTTCATAAGTATGTTTCACCTGTTTCCTTATAAGCTTATCTTTCTAAAGATTAGAATTTCAAACACTTATGAATGAATGTATCATTTCAATATACTAATTTTAATTTTTATCTATAACACTGGCAGAAATAAGGATTACTAAAAATAAAGAAAAATGAATGCTTGAAATAACTTTTCTAGTATGTTTTTTATTTGATGTTCCCAAATTTTTTAATATATACAAACATACGTGGAAGTCTGTATCATGCACATATGTTTTATGCTTGTTAACTAGTCAATTAGGATAAAAGCAATTAATTTTAAGTTTCATGCTGACAAATGATCTTTTATTAATATCAAAGCATCATTTAAGTATGAGCATTTTATTCTAATAGAGGGTAAATGATTTATTTTAGAAACTAACATGTTGCTGGAATTTCTGCTTTGAAAATATTAAATATTGCTTATAGTTTCATTTTATTCTCAAATAGGGACATATTAATTATTCAATGTCACATTTAGAATAATACATCAGTGTCATCTATTCTGCCTGAATGTGTTTTGAATGTTAACAACAGAGAAACAAGCTGCAAAATATTGACCTTTGGGAAGGTAGAAAAGCACAATGTAAGAATTATAAAACAGTGAACTACAAGCATGAGTTAATTCCAATGTTTTATATCAATTTAATAACAGTTTTCATGTTACTTCAGAATCAATTCTCATTGAACAAATGCTAGCACAATACTAGATTGTAACTTATAAATAATCACTGACCAAGATCATAAAAGTTCAACTAGAGAAGTTCATGTAAATCATTAATTTGGGGATTCATTCATTCAGATTGAAAGTGTATCTAAAATGTATTATTATCTAGGCAAGAATAAAAACTCCTACAATAAGTCTATGAGTGGTTATTGCATTAAAAATAGCTATGCAAATGATGACAGAGAAGAAAGAATTTATCTTTATTACTCTGGTAACTGACATGATCCTTTGGCTTAGCTCTTTGTCAGATGTTATATGTTGAGATTTGAGTGGGTTTTCCTGTTTGGTTCAACTGTCAAATGAGATCGTGGTCTGTAATGACAGAGTCAGCTGTTCTGTCATATTAAACGTCAGTGCAGCCAGAGGTCCAGGTGATGAAAAGTGGGAAAGGTAAGCCAGAAAAAGCTTACCTGTGTCAACCTTCACTAAGACAGTGGCTGTTATATATAGTGAAGGGCTTCTGTTTTACTGAGCTTTTTACTAAATTAGGTTAAATGTAACATTCAGCAATTCGGACTTGCCTTTATTCACATAACCTTAACTCAGAGTATTGTACAAATATATTTGTGTGAGTGCTGAATATTGGGTACAGGAAGCAGGTTTTTGTAACTAAATTGTTGAGAAGGAATAGCATGTTTGCTGCGGTTAAGCCTAAAGCAACAGTTCCTTCTACAATAATTTTTCTAAGTACAAATACTTCATGTATTGTCCATGTCTTATCACTGCCATTATTAAAACCAACACAGAAATGATCAATTACAGAGTTTTAAATATGTGCCTGGCACTGTGCTAGCTCTTTTGTATATGGAGTAACACAGAATGCACCCAGCAACCATATCTCAATTTTCCAAAAGGGAAAGCTGCTGAAGTTCAGCGAGGTCAGGTTACTTCCTTAAGGTCACAGCTGGAAAGTGCAGGAGGCTGGACTTGAACCTAGGTCTCTTTCCTAACAAAGCCAGGGCCCAGGATGCCTGTGCCATACTCTATTTCCCCTATGTTTTCTTAGAAAATAAAGAAGACCAATTCAAAACAAACAAGCCTATTAAACCATGAAAGATACACATGAGAAGCAAAGATGATAAAAGTATTTTAAATATTGTTGTTTATAATAGACATTTTGTATGCATGGGTGCTTCAAAAAGCATGGAAAAGTAAAATTGGGATAAGCTTATTTTGGTGAAAAATATTGAAATTCATATATACTTTTTCATTATATGCATTTTCTATGAACTTTTTAAAAGACTCTTCATATTATCTGTATAAAGTAGAGAACCTAAAACTAATAAAATTTAAAACACAATGTCTATGATTGAGTCAATGATGTAGTTAAAGATCTTAACAAAGGAAATCCTAAAATTTGCTATTCTATATAAATTACAAAATTGTATTTGCTGACATTTTGAGAGTTAAACCAGTTATGTTTTATTAATGCATATTTAGCAGACTCAGAATGAGAGATTTTAATATTATAGATTATATAAGCTTATACATAAGTTTATACATTCTGTCAGCTCTGTCTCCCAAAGATATCCAGAGCATGTCCACCCTCCTGGCTTCTACTGCTACCCCTCCAGGCCCAGCCACTGTTAGCTTCTCTGAGCACTGCTATCACACCCTTGATCTTCTCTTGCATCTCTTTCCTCGACAGAGTACTGGCCATACCTTGCCGTGAGCCTCCTCAACATGATTCACTTCTAAGTACTCTATGGCTCAGGACCAGTAACGGCGACCTCAGTATACAAGCCAAAGTCTTCACAATGGTCTTCAGGACCAAAGCCAGTAGTCTGGCTCCCCATCCTCACTGTGTGACCTCATCTACTTTCCTCCTCTGTTCTGTTCTTCCAGCCATTGGTGTCCTAGTCCCCAGACTGGAAGCAAGGTCCAGCAGCCAGATCTCTGCCTGAGACTCTTCCCAGGTGCACTCACTGTTTATTTGCTCACTCCCTTCTGGTTTCTACAGATGTAGTTGACTCAGGATTGGAGAGTTCTGGTCTAAACACTTTATATGAAGGTTTACTTTCCCCTTTCCCTTGAACTTATTTTGGAGTTGGTCATTGTACATGTGTGCACCATCCAATGTGATACATTCACTTATTTTCTTATTGTTGCCCATTTTGTACAGTATCCCTAGTGCTAAGAATAATGGCTGGCATATAGCTGATGTGTAATACATACCTGCTGAGGGAATGAATGAGTGACATACAGAATATAAAAGTATTTGTTATGTAAGAGTTATTAATATGACAAATTATAATTATTTTTATAATCATAAAATTTGTAGTATATATTTATAATTGTTGTAAATTACTATGTCATGATTATCATTATAATATCAAGTATTAAGAATTTTTCATTGAGGACAAACTTCTAGAAGCAAAAATAACACCTTCTTGACATTGGTAAGACTATGTTAGTATGTGGTTTTTCAAAATTCTAACATGAAAGACCAATTTTCTGATTCAAATGTTAATTGGGGTTTACTGTATGGCTGATGATTAAATATTAGAGTGGGAGAATGGAATCAAGATGACCAAATAGAGAGGGATTTCACTTGCTTCAGCTACAGAAAAATATCAGAAAAAGGAAAGACCGCATTTCCAACAGAATGGCTGAGGGAAAACTTCAGTAAAGAAGTGATAAGAGGGGCTGGTGTTGTGACACAGTAGGTTAAGCTGCCATTTGCATTGGCAGTATCCCGTATCATAGCACTGGTCTGAGTCCTGGGTGTTCTACACCTGGGGAAGCCCTGGAAAAGCCGTGGGTGATGTCCTGGAGACCAGGATGGAGTTACCGGCTTCTGGATTCAGCCTGGTTCTGGCTGGTGTGGTCTTTTGGGGAGTGAGCCAGTAGATGGAATACACCTCTCACTCTCGCTCTTGCTCTGCCTTTCAAATAAGCAAAGAATGTGATGAGGACTACAAACAACAGAAGCTCTAAAAGTCAGCAGAGAAAGTAGAACAAATAACACTGCTGCCACAGCTCTTATGCCTGTGCACTGGTCCCTGGAGTATGCAATCTTGCAAAGAAAATGTAAAACAGAAAGCATGGCAAGCACCTATATTCTTGCAGACTGGCAGCCCTACAGGAGAATTCCACTGTCCTCACTGACTTTAAATCCAGTCTAGAAAGTGGACTGGGGTCTTAACAACCCCTTTGCCCCCCCCCCCCCAAGGAAGTCACATCATCTTCCTCCATGCCCCAAACCCAGACTTGAGCTGTAATAGAGATACTGCTAAACTCTAAGATTTATTTTATTTGAAATGCAGAGTCTCACTTACACACACACACACACACACACACACACAGAGAGAGAGAGAGAGAGACAGAGACAGAGACATAGACATAGACATAGAGAGATCCATCCACTGTTCACTTCCCAAATGGCAGCAACAGCAGTGGCTGGGCCATGTCAAAGTCAGGGGCCAGAGCTTCATCCGAGTCTTCCATATGGATGCAGGGGACAGAGCATTTGGGCCATCCTCTGCTGCTTTCTCAGGTGCATTAGCAGGTAGCTGGATTGGAAGTGGAGCAGCCTGGACTCAAACCGCCACCCAGACGGGATGCTGGCATTGCAGGTAGTGGCTTTACGTGCTACAGCACAATGCCAGCCCCTAAACTCTGTTCTGACAGTGGACAACAAGCAGCCACCTCACCACCAGAATCTCTTACAACTGTAGACATGGCATTTTTCAAGGCTAAGAGAAGGTCCCCTACATCCTCCAACTGAAGGATCTTTGGGCACAAGTCCTGAAGCCATGCTCATTTGCTTTCCATGATCTAGAGAATTTCCCCTCTGCTGCTTGGGGTTTAGCAACAGCAGAAGTATATAAAAATCCCAGAGGACTAGTCCTGAGAAGTCCCCCCTCTGCATATCTTAGCACACGTGCTGTCTGACCAGAGCACAAGTCCAGAATTACTCTTGGCAAGACATGTAGGAACTGAGAGCGGTTGCTTCTGTGTCCTAAAGCTCTGGGATGGTTGCTGTTGGGATTAGAACCCTGGAGTAACTCACTCTCACCTGTGGTATCTGGAGGGCTCTATCTGCATTCCTCTGCTATCAGACTGGTAGCTGTCAATGCAAACCCCCCAGCATATCAGACATGTACCCAGTGAGAACTGGGTAAGGACCACACGGCATCCTGCAGCTTGATTGTGACTATTAGTACTCAATTCATCAGACACTGGAATCCACCCTATGAGACCCAGGGAAAAACCTACCTGCATTTCATTGTCCCAGACCCACACATGCCAGCGCAAAGCCTTCAGCATAACCTGTAATCACCCCATAACATGGGGGCAAGGTCCCCT
This sequence comes from Sylvilagus floridanus, assembly GCA_949820135.1. NCBI lineage: Eukaryota > Metazoa > Chordata > Mammalia > Lagomorpha > Leporidae > Sylvilagus > Sylvilagus floridanus. The sequence continues at coordinate 25,087,090 of OX463236.1, read as the reverse complement.
CCACATCACACAGTACTGGGACTAGGGACTTTGGTGCTGTTGCATCAATCATGACCAACCAGAAGCAACTAGGGAAGTTCCCACTCATATCACAAAATTCTGGTTACACAGCTATTGGTGTTGTAAGCTGCAGAATTACTCAGGCTTGCCTGACAAGACATGGGGCCAGCCATCTTTGTGTCCCCCAGAACCAGGAACGTGGCAGGGCACAGGAATGTGAAGAAGGAAGGAAGCGTGACACCTCCAAAAGAACACAATGGTTCTCCAAAAACATATCCCGATTTGAAGTAAATCTATTAAATTCCTGAAAAAGAATTCAAAATAATGATTCTGAGGAAATTCAATGAGGTTCAAGAGAACACACCTACACAGGTTTTAAAGAAATGAGAAAAATAAGACATGAAATGAATGAGAAACTCAACAATGAAACAGAAAACATTAAAAAAGCCATCAGAAATTTGTGAGTTGAAAACTTCAATGAAATAGAAACAAATACAATCAACAGCTTCAACATCAGAATAGACCAAGCAGAAGAAAGAATTCCTGATCTTTAGGACAAGACTTTTGAAATAATACAGTCAGAAAAAAATGAAGAGAAAAGAAATGAAAAGAATGAAGAAAGCCTGTAAGACATATGTGATACTACCAAAGGAAGAAATATTCATATCATAGGGATACCAGAAGGAGAAGAGAAAGAAAACAACACTGAGAACTGAATGAAATAATAGTTGAAGACTTCCCAAGTCATGAGGGATCTGTCCTTAATGTGTTATCCAATGTGAAGTAATGCTATTACTAGTACTGAAACAGTATTTTTACACTTGGTGTTTCTGTGTGGGTGCAAACTGATGAAATCTTTACATAGTATATACTGAATCGATCTTCTGTATAGAAAGATAATGGCAAATGACTAAAAAATCTTGGTGTTAAATTGGAAATTGCATAGATAATTAATCAATTCTTTAAAAAAAAATCATGTAGGATCTCTGTCCTTAATGTGCTGTACATTGTGAATTAATACTATAACTAGTACTGCAACAGTATTTTCACTTTGTGTCTCTATGTGAGGGCAAACTGTTGAAATCTTTTCGTAATATCTACTAAACTGATCTTCTGTGTATAAAGAGAATTGAAAATGAATCTTGATGTGAATGGAAGGGGAGAGGGAGCGGGAAAGGGGAGGGTAGCGGGAGGGAGGGAAGTTGTGTGGGGGGGGAGCCATTGTAATCCATAAGCTGTACTTTGGAAATTTATATTCTTTAAATAAAAGCTTTATATAAAAAAAAGAAAGAGAAATAGATATTAGATACAGGAAGCTCAAAGAACTGAAATTAAACTCAATCAAAAAAGACCTGTCAAAAGTTAAGGACAGGCCGGCGCCGTGGCTCAACAGGCTAATCCTCTGCCTTGCGGCGCCGGCACACCGGGTTCTAGTCCGGGTCGGGGTGCCGGATTCTGTCCCGGTTGCCCCTCTTCCAGGTCAGCCCTCTGCTGTGGCCAGGGAGTGCAGTGGAGGATGGCCCAGGTGCTTGGGCCCTGCACCCCATGGGAGACCAGGAAAAGCACCTGGCACCTGGCTCCTGCCATCGGATGAGCGCGGTGCGCGCCAGCCGCAGCGCGCCGACCGCGGCGGCCATTGGAGGGTGAACCAACGGCAAAGGAAGACCTTTCTCTTTTCTCTCTCTCTCACTGTCCACTCTGCCTGTCAAAAAAAAAAAAAAAAAAGTTAAGGACAAGGAGATAATCCCAAAGACAGTGAGAAAAAATGTCAAATTACATAAAAAGAAAATCAATTAGATTAACAGCAGACTTCTCAGCAGAAATCTTACAAGCAAGAAGGCTGTGGAACAATATATTCAAGGTCTTGAAAGACAAAGAAATCCAAACAAGAATATTATAAACAGCAAGCTATCCTTTAGAAGGGAAGAAGAACTAAATTATTTCTCAGAAAAGCAAAACTAAAGGAGTTCATCACCACTGAACCAGTCCTTCAGGAAATTCTGAAGGGAGTCCTACATTCGAAGTAGAAATAGGAGGCTGGCCTTGTAGCCTAGTGGGTAAAGCCACTGCCTGTGATGCTAGCATCCCATATGGGTTCTGACTGAGTCCCACCTGCTCTGTTTCTGATCCAGCTCCTTGCTGATATGCCCAGGAAAGCAGCAGAGGATGGTCCAACTGCTGGGGCCCCTGCACCTACATGGAAGACCTAGAAGAAGCTCATGGCTCCTGGCTTGAGCCTGATCCAGTCATGGATGTGGCAGACACTGGGGAATGAACCACAGGATGGAAGATCTTTTCCACCTCCCTTCCCACAACCCCACCCTGCAACTCTGCCTTTCAAGAACATAAAAAGACATCTTTAACAACAACAATAAAAAAGTACAAAAAAGTATAAAAAAAGTATTCATTATGAAAATATGACAGCACAAAATTCACTAATAGGGGAGATGTAATAAGAAACCAATCCAAATGAAATGTCAGTTCTTATCAATATTGACCTTAAATTAAAATCAATTAAATTCCCTAATCAAAAGATATTGGTTAACTGAATAAAAAAAACAAGACCCAACTATAGACTCCCAACAAAAAATTCACTTCACAAGGTAGATATAGACTGAAAGTCAAGTGTTGGAAAACTGTTAGAAAAAGATATAACATGAACATGGAGATCAAAAACAAATTGGACTAGCTATACTTATATCGGAGAAAACAGACTTTGAAGTTTTGTAAAATTATTCAAAGGACATTACACATTGATTAGAGGATCAAATATATTAACATAAATATATATGAACTCATACATATAAAGCTAATATTAGACACAGAGGGAGAGATGGGCTCTAATTCAATAATACAGATAGACTTTACTACCCCACCATCATCAATATACAGATCATCCAGACATCATCAATAAAGATAAATCAGAGTTGGACCATATTATAGAGCAAATGGACCTAACAGACATTTTCAGGACATTTCAGCAAACAGCTACAAAATACATATTCTTATAAGCACTTGGAACAAAACAAAAAGCTCATTTTATGAGAAGATAAACAAAACAGACAAACGTTTGACTAGAAAATCAAAGAAAAAAGATTTAAAAGCTCAAAAATAATTAGGGATGAAAAAAGGGACAGTACAAGCAATACCACAGAAATACAAAGGATCATGAGAAATTACTATGAACAACTCTACGTGAACAAGTGGAAAGCCTTAGAGCAATGGGCAAATTCCTGGATATACTTAACTGTCCAAGATGAAATCAGGAAGATATAGAAAACCTAAATGACCCATAACAAGGAACAAGATTGAAGCAGTAATTAAAACTCTTTCATCAAAGAAAAATCCAGAATATGCCAGCTCTACACTTGAATTTTATAAAACATTTAAAGAGGACCTAACTCCAGTGCTCTTCAGACTATCCCAAAATATTAAAAGTATGGAATTCTGCCAAAGTCTTTTTATGAGGCTAACATTACGGATACTAAAATGAAACAGACACAACAGAAACAGCAAACTATAGACTGATATCCTTGATGAACCTAAATCTGCAAGTTCTCAACAAAATAATTCAGCAAACTGATTTCCAGCACTACTTCATCACGCTCAAGTAGGGCTTAGCAGGGGTGGTTCAGCATTCTCAAATCAATAAACATCACCAGCCCCAGCAACACAATGAAGAGGAAAAACCATATGATCATTTCAAGAGAAACAGAAAAATCATTTGGGAATATTCAATATGTTTTCATGATGAAAACCCTTAACAAAGTAGGTACTGAAGAAACATATCTCAAAATGATAAAAGCTATACATGAGAAATAAGTAGCCAATATCATACTAAATAAGAGAAAGCTGATAGCATTTCTTCACAGAGCTGGAATAAGACAAGGATATCCACTTTCACAACCCTCTTTAAAAATTTTTATGTATTTATTTGATAGAGTTACCAATAGAGAGAGACAGAGACAAAGACAGACATAGAAAGACAGAGAGAGTGAGAGAGAGATAAATCAGAATTCTGTCCACTGGTTCTCTCCCCAAAGGCCACAATTGCCAGGCTCGGCTAAGGTAAAGACAGGAGCCAGGAGGTTCGTAGGGGTTTCCCACATGTGTGACCAGAGCCCAAGCACTTGGGCCATCTTTTGCTGCTTTCTCAGGTGCATTAGCAGGGAGCAGGATCGGAAGTGAAGCCCTCAAGACTTGAACTGGTACTGATATATAATGCCTGCATTACAGGCTGTGGCTTAACCCACTATGCCACAATGCCGGCCCCAATATTCACCACTCTTATTCTATATAGTGAAGAATAACAAAAGCAATGATGGAAGAGGAAGAAACCGAGGGCACAAAAATTGGAAAGGAAGAAATAAAATATCTATATTGGAAGGTGATATGATATTGTACAAGGAAAAACCTAGACAGCTCATCAAAAAGCTATTAGGACTAATAAACCAATTCAGTAAAGCTTAGGATACAAAATCAACACACATAAAACAGAAGCAATTTTATTGCACAAACAATGATCTTATTGGAAGAGAAATCAAGAAAGAAATCCCATTTACAGAGCTACAAAAATGCACTATTTAGGAATAAATTTAACTACGAAGTGGGAAGATGTCTATGATGAAAATTATAAAACACTGATGAAAGAAATCCTTAAGGACACAAAAAAATCGCTGTTCACAGATTTGAAGAATTAATATTGATGAAATGTGCATAACACCTGAAGTAATCTACAAATGTAACACAATCTCTGTGAAATATCAATGGTATTTTTTTTTACAGAACTAGAAATAACAATCTTAAAATTCACATGGAATCACAAAAGACCCAGGATAGCCAAAATGATCTTGAGCAAACAAAACACACACACAATAAAACAAACACACACACACAAAAACAGAAATAATCAACCTGTAGCCATCACAATACCTGATTTAAAAGCATACTACAAAGGTACAGTAATTAAAGCATCATGTTGGTGGCATAAAACTGACACATAAATCCACTAAATAGTACAGACGGCTCAGAAATTAATCCACAGAAATACAGCCACCTGATATTTGACAAAGGTGCCAAGAAAAAAATATATGGATATAGATATAGATATGGATAGGAGAAAGGATAGTCTTTTCAATAAATAGTGCTGGTAAAACTGGACATTCACATTAAGGAGAATAAAATTAGACCCTTACCTCTCATCATATACAAAAATCAGCTCAGGAAGGCTCAAAGAACTAAATACAAGATCTGAAACTGTAAAACTACTAGAAGAAACCTAGGGAACACACTTCATGGTGTTGATATAGGCAGTGATTTCTTGGCTAAGACCCCAGAAGCACATACACCAGAAGCAAGACTAGACAGGTGGGATTATATCAAACTCAGAATTTTATGCTCAGCAAAGGAAAAAATGCAGCAGTGAGACCTTCAACATAATGGGAGAAAATATCTACAAGGGATTACCTGTCAAAGGATTCAAATTCAGAATAGATCAGCAACTCAAAAAACTCAACAACAAAAAACAACCAATATAGTTAAGAAACGTGCAAAGCACCTGAATAGACAGTTCTCTGAAGAAGAACACAAATGGCAACAAATAAATGAAAAAAATGCTCAGCATCACTGGCCTTCAGGGAACTGCAAATCAATACCACAATGAGATATTATCTCATTCCTGTTAGAATGACTATTATCAGTAAAATTAGAGATGAAAAAGGAAATATGACAACAGATACCATGGAGACAAAAAGAACCATTAGGAATTACTACAAAGAGCTATATGTCAACAAATCAGGAAACCTAGAAGAAATGGATGGATTTCTAGACAAAATTTACCGAAATTGAGTCATTAAGACACAGAAAACTTAAACAGACCAATAACCAAGATGGAAACTGAATCAGTAATAAAGACCATCCCAACAAAGAAAAGTCCAGGTCTGGATGGCTTCCCTGAATTCTACCAGACACTTAAAGAAGGACTAATTCCAATTATTTTCAAGCTATTTAAAATAATGGAAAGGGAGGGAATCCTCCCAAACTCCTTCTATATAAAACAAACAAACAACAACAACAAAAAAAACAAAAGTAACACATGATAGCTAGAATTTGGAGAAAGGGGAACTCATACACTGTTGGTGGGAATGTAAATTAGTACAGCCACTGTGGAAAACAATGTGGAGATTTCTTTCAAAAATAGAAAAAGAACTGCTATACTATTCAGCAATCCCAGAGTACATATCCATAAAAGACATGAAATCATTTTATCACAAAGATACCCATTCCACCATGTTTATCTTAGCACTGTTCACAATAGCCAAGATATGGAATCAACTAAGGTGTCCATCATCAGATGAATGGGTAAAGAAAATGTACACATGTGCATACATACACACACACACACACACACACACAGGAATACTATCCAGGTATAAAAAGCATGAAATTCTGTCACTGGCAGCAAAATGGATGAAACTGCAGCACATGATGTTAAGTGAAGTAAGTCTGACTCAGAGAGACAAATACCACATGTGATCCCCCATGTGGGAGCTAAGACAAAACATCTCTTTCTGAACACAGAATATTGATTACTGGAGACTGGGAGGGGTGTGAAGGATAGAGGGAGTTTGGATAAAATAATCTGGGGAAGTTGGCTGTTGCTCACGAATTGTGAAAAGTATATTATATTAACATGAGATGTTAATAATAGGGGAAGTTGGGTGTGGTTTATATATTGTGATAAATATATCATACTAATTTATGACTCTTTAAAATGATTTTTAAACTTTATTTGAAAGGCAGAGTTATAGCAAGGGAAAAGGAGAGAGAGAAGGAGGTAGAGAGAAATAGCGAGAGAGAGACAAAAGAGAGTGAGTGACATCTTCCATCCACTGGTTCGCTTCTCAGAAGGCCACAAGAGCCAGTTCTGGACCAGGCTGACACCAGGAGCCTCGCACTCTATCCAGGTCTCCCAGGTGGGTGGCAGGGGACCAAGCACTTGGACTATCTTCTGCTGCTCTCCCAGGTGCGTTAGTAGGCAACAGTTCGGACTTGAACCAGTGCTCTGATTTGGCATACCCAGCTCCAAGCAATGGCTCAACCCACACTAATAAAAGGGAATCTGGTGTAGAGTAAAACTGTTTGTACTTCTTCACAATATCGCTTCTGTAAATTTGAAACTATTCTGAGATTAAACCCTTAAAAACAAACACTGGAGTGGTTCTAATAAGAAGAAAAAGTATTATTATGTATTAAGGTTTATTATTTTATTTCCCCCCCTGGAGCCTATAGCTATTGAAGTGATGTAGTTTCAATGCCCTATGAAAGAAATTCAATGTATGAAAACACCAAAAAACGTAGATGAACCATAGCTTCGCTCTTAAAAATTTACAGATAAATTCAAACAAGTTATGAAATGGAATTTGTTTCTGGCATTAAATAATAAAAAATTGAACAACAAGTACAAAATTTGTAACAGAACCTCTGCCACTGATGCTTCATAGCCTGATATTATATCTGCCTGTGGGCTTCAATCTGTTTTTAGAAAATCCATCAGTTACACTCACACCTGAGGGTGTTCCCATAGGCACAGGCACACGTGCTCATGCACACATACATGTATATCTTTTATGAAGGTATATTTTATGGTATGTCATCCAAGATATATGCAGTTCACGAGAACTATATATATATATATATATATATATATATATATATATATATATAAATATATATAAATTTCATTAAGTTCCTCCATGAATTAACAGATTTCACAATTTGTGCTTTTCATCAGTCTGATGGATTAAGTGATTTTAAACAAAGAAACAAAATCCTCTTTCTCTTTATATTTATATATACATCTTGTCTTGATTATTAATTCCTCCCAAGACAAGTGCAACATAAGCTCTCAGTTCAGAAAGATGCTTCTAGATGACAACTGAGGAAAAGAAGGATAAATATTTTTCCCAGCCCATTTTCAATGATTGCTGATAGCTTCAGGGAAATAAAATAAATGATTTTCTATAAAAGGAGAATTACACATAGTTTAAGAAAGACATCATAGGAAAAAGGTACAAAACTGGGTTGCAGAATCAAACACTGGAGCAGAAAAGAAAAATATCAATGAGGGAATCTGCTTAAATATTCCAACTTGGGCTAATCTGGTAACTGTACTTTCCTTGTTCAAACAGTTGGCAGTTTATGCATTTTATAATTCCTTTTTTCAACTTTATAAAAAAAACCTCAGAGTCCTATAAAAACTAGTACAAATCTATTTTGGCTATTTAATATTCTCTGATTTGGGGTAAATTTTGAGTAAAGAAGACTGACAGTCAACATTTTCCAAAAAACGTAAGTAACAATGACCCCATTAAAAAGTGTGAAGAATATTTTTTTGACGTTAAAATTATATGACCATCTTGGAGAGTCACTTTACAATCAAGGTATATTAAGGAATCTGAGAAGCCTGATAACCTGATAACTTGTTTTATACAGCACTTCCCAAAGTTATTGAAACGTGGGACCTGAATACTATTCCTACTTAAACTCATCGTTCTTGCTGATGAGCATTTGTCCTAATACATAATGCAAACTATAATGTCTTCTCTGGTTATTCTCTCAGTCTCCTTTATCAGCTGGACAATGAGGGATAAATGTGTCCTTGATTTTATTCTGTCTACAAGTCTGCATATTTCCTGGTACAGAGTTCACAGGGAGCTGTGGGTTGACTGAACGCATCAGGGGTTCACACTGTACAGCATAATCTGGTTCAATTGACCAGGTGGATTTTTTTCAAACTCCTGCTTCTCACCACTTTATCAGGTAAGTCTGTTTGTCCTGAAAGTTTGGTGTTTTGTTGTAAAAGATTATTTTGCAAGCAAAGAGTAGGCAGACAACAAAGTTCATGGTGTTTCTGGTTTTTTTACAGGCTTCCTTTCACCTGCCCCCTCCTAGGAGGAACCTATGGCATCTTAGCTTCCTCCAGAGAGAGTGAGAAGGGGAGAGACACCTAGAGGGCATTTCTGAATTGTCGATTCTGTCTGCAGCACAGCAGGTAAAAGTCACTTTGCACTTCGTGTATTTCCCACCAATATCCATTTGTGAACAGAATGGAAAAGAGAGGAAGTCACAGCACGAGAATAAGAAATGACGGAAGATGATGAGGGAGAAAACAATAATCCCTTCTTTTGTGTTTCCCAACCTGTAAAACCCCCTATTGTTTCAATCAAAGTGATCTATCTTCTGGATGGTCATGCGTTCCATTATCAGTGACTTTTTACTTCTAAAATTTTAAATATCTGGAAGAAGGAGTTAATTAAATCCCTGCATATTCATTGTAATCCAACAGATTTTTCTATAAGAAAATATTTTAGGACTGGAAATCTTAGTTTTCTCCTTTTACAAACACTCTCTCCCCCTTCATAGCCCTTTACTTACTTGAGTTTCAAACTGCATTCTGATTTCTTTGGAAGTTTTAACAAAAAGTAGACAATTCTAGAGTGAAGTCTATAATCTGGCTCGATGACAACACAAAATCTTGAGATCCCATTTTTCTGTCTATTCCAAGCTGTTGTGTTTAATCCAAACTAAAATCACTTCTGTTTAAACCTCTAGAATTCAAGATAAATTCCAAACAGAATTTATACGAAAAAGAAAGAGAATTAAGGCTGGTTTAGGGTTTACTCTGATCTAAGTATTATTCTCTACTCCATTATAATAGTATTTTTATATACATTATATATTATAATTAATTTAATGTACAAAATAATTGAGAAGAAATTCAGAAAAATAAAGACAAAAGTAAAAAAGCACAAGCCAGTGTTGTGGTGTAATAGGTTATGCCACCTATGATGTTAGCATCCCATATGGGTGCTGGTTCACCTCCCTACTAATCCACCCGAGAAAACAGTGAAAGATGGTCCTAGTCCTTAGGCCCCTATACCCATGGGGGAAGACTCAGAAGAAGCTCCTAGCTCCTGGATTTGGCCTGGACCAGCCCTAGCCATTGAGGCCATTTGGGGAGTAAACAAGAAGATGGAAGCTCTCTCATTCTCTCTCCCTATCTGTAACTCTGCATTACCAAGAAAAAAAAAATCTTAAAAAAGAAAAAGTAAAAAGTTTTGTTTAAATGTTCAAACCATAAATAAGCAGTAATACCACATTGTACATAACATTTTAGACTTTCTACAAATCAATACATATAATGTATATATTGATTCCTAATTTGATTCTCTCAATGAACTGCAAACATTTTTGACATCATTTAAATGTTCTTAAGATATGCTTTTGTAAAGGAAGAATGATATTTCTTAATATGAAAATGCCATAATTTATTAATCTAATTCTATATTAGTGTAGTCTTTTTTCTTCTACTAAATAGTACTTCAATAACAATCTCATATCACGTATTTTTTTAAAAAAAGATTTATTTATTTACTTGAAAGGCAGAGTTAGAGAGAGGCAGAGGCTGAGAGAGAGGTCTTCTATCCTCTGGTTCAATCTCCAGGTGGCTGCAATGGCCAGAGCTGTGCCCATGTGAAGCCAGGAGCCAGGAGCTTCATCCGGGTCTCCCAAGAGGGTGCAGTGGCCCAAGGACTTGGGCCATCTTCCACTACTTCCCCAGACCATATCAGAGAGCTTTACCCACTATGCCATAGTGCCGCCCTCTCATATTATCTATATTTAACCCTTATCTGATAATTTCCTTGGAATAAATTCTTGGAAGTGTATTGTTAGGGCCGACGCTGTGGCATAGCAGGTAAAGCCACTGCCTGAAGTACCAGCATCCCATTTGGGTGCCAGTTCGAGTCCTGGCTACTCCACTTCCCATCCAGCTCTCTGCTATGGCCTGGGAAAGCAGTAAAAGATGGCCTAAGTCCTTGGGCCCCTGTACCATGTAGCAGACCCAGAAGAAGCTCCTGGCTCCTGGCTTCGGATTGGCCAGGATGGAAGACTTCTGTCTCTTTCTCTCTCTCTCTCTGAAACTCTCTGGAATTCTGTCTTTCAAATAAAATAAATAAATCCTTTTTTTTAAAGTATATTTTTAGCCTAAGTGCATAATTTCAGATGTTTGACACACATTGCAAAATTGCTTTTTCAGTAAGCACTTATCAGCTTACACTTTGATCTGTGGCACATGAAATTATTAATTTTTCTGCAACTTCATCAACTGTGATCTTTATTATTTTTTACAATCATTTTCAAATTTAAACATAAAAGAGTGTCTCATTATAGTCTCCATTTAAGAAGCGATAATAAGCTATAAAATTTGTAAACGGTACAAACATTTGTGGACATCAGACAAGATCATGGGTTACAAATGTCAGCATCAGAAGGAGCTCCTGCTCCTTTAGAGTTCATGATAGAGAAAGGTAAAATGATAAAAACCAGATAATTATGTACAATTACATTTAACAAGGGAAATGTGAAGATCTGCATTAGTTTGGAATGTCAGTTTGGGAATGATATTTAAGCTGAGATGAGATTAACGAGCAGCTGTTAATAGGTGGAATTTGAGGCAGAGTAGGTGTGGAGGGAGTTCCAGGAGATGAGTGTCAGAATGCAAATTTCATCATGTTACTTTGGCCTCCTGTGCAGTTGCACTGGCTTGATAACTCCAAAAATTACATTCCCCAATACTCAAAACAAAAGATAACAAAAACAGCAAAAATCCCACTTCACTACAAAACACTAAGTGATCACAAGACTATAACTAATATATGTTAAATGTTGTTCTGCATTATGAAAGCAAAAAAAAAAACACCCCACAATAAACAAACAAACAAACAAAACACCTCAAAAGGGCAGGAAAATGAAAACTCAATGAGCACTGATGAACAGGGGTAAATATGAATGGTGTGGGTGGATATGAATGCTAGGGTTGTTTTGGCTCAAACACCAGTACCAAGTAGGTTGTATAGCTGTGTTCAAGAGAGTAAGAGAATGGATTATTTGGCCACAGACGCATTGAGGTGGGCTGCTGAGCCTGAGAGGCCAGCATACAGTGAAACCATTGAATGGGTTGTACTCTCAAAGGATGGGCTCAAGATTCTTACAAAGGGGAATCAACAAGGAAATCTGTCCGTTTCTACAGCATCTACAAACTGAGTAAAAAGGAGTATTTCCTGGAAATGTGCACCACAGGCCTGATTTCATGAAGTTAGGTACTCTGTGCAATCAAGGAACCTCCAAGGTTAAAAAAAAAAAAAGAAGTAGCTTCAGTGGTCACTCCTAACGAAAGCTAACCAAGAGCAAATCTCCTTTGGGATACGGCATCTCAAACCAGGTCTTTAGAATTCCCACAATTAACGCCAAGTATATATGCTTTCTATGTAAAAATGCTGTTTGCATAAGAGATCTCATCATCAGGGCAAAACAAAATCAGTAGAAACAATGTAGATTGAAACATCTAAAAAATTCAGTACAAGAATGGTATGAATATAACATAAATAACTATAAAAGGTATAAAGGGGGCAAGTGGAGAATCAAAACCAAGAAAGGAATGTTTGGAAATTACCAAGTAGATTTCAAAAAAGATCAAATTGGATTTTCAGAACTAAATAATTTAGCAATTGAAATTAACAAGAAATAGGTAGGTGAAAAAGTAGTTGTCACAGTTGAAAAGAGAATTGAGTAAACAGAGTAAGTTTTAGCAAATTATGGCAACCATTGGCTTTTCGTAATAAATCCTATTGGGACAAGCCATACTTACTCATTGTTATTTCCAGCATACCAAGTTTTCCCTATAACATACTCTTTTTTATGCTTTTTGTAAAAGATCTATTTATTTTATTCGAAAGGCAGAGTTAAGAGAGAGAGGGAGGGAGGAGGGAGGGAGAGAGGGAGAGAGAGAGGGAGAGAGAGAGGGAGAGAAAGAGATTTTCCATTCATCCACTTGCTTACTCCCCAGATGGCTGCAATGGCCGGAACTTGGATAGGCCAAAACCAGGAGCCAGAAGCTTCATCCAGATCTCCCACATGGGTACAGGGGTCCAAGTACTTGGACCATCTTCTGCTGCTTTCCAAGGAGCATCAGCAGAGAGCTGGATTGGAACTGGAGCAGCCAGGAGTGAGGAGTTGAACCGGCTCCCATTTGGGATCATGGTGTTGCAGGTGGCAGCTTAACCCATTATGCCACAGTGTTGGCCCCTTATTTTTGCTGAAGGCATAGTAACATCGTTTCAATATTAAACTTGCAGTTGGGCAGGTATTTACGTTATTGCTAGAAAAGTTAGATTGCTGGTAAACGCAGATTTGGGAAAGTTCCATTGTCTGTCTGTCTCTGTCTCTCTCTCTCTCTCTCTCTCTCTCTTTTTTTGACAGGCAGAGTGGACAGTGAGAGACAGACAGAGACAGAGAGAAAGGTCTTCCTTTTGCCGTTGGTTCACCCTCCAATGGCTGCCACGGCTGGCGTGCTGTGGCTGGCGCATCGCACTGATCCAAAGGCAGGAGCCAGGTGCTTCTCCTGGTCTCCCATGCGGGTTCAGGGCCCAAGCATTTGGGCCATCCTCCATTGCACTCCTGGGCCACAGCAGGGAGCTAGACTGGAAGAGGAGCAACCGAGACAGAATCCGGCACCACGACCAGGACTAGAACCCAGTGTGCTGGCACTGCAAGGTGGAGGATTAGCCTATTGAGCCGAGGCGCCGGCCTCCATTGTTTCTCATCAAAGAAAAATTACCCCTCATGTACACTTAAATGACATTCACTACTACCACCCTTCTGCCTTTGTGCATTTAGCGTACAGGACTTCTGTCATTTCAGCCAAGTTACATAAGGATGACCCTGCTTCTGTAATTAGATCTGCATCTGGTTGCCCACCTGTCCCAAGAGTGTGTCCCTCGATTTATGGTTTGCGTGGCATTTATATTTAATTTCTTTAAGGCGTATATCCAAGACTCAAATTAAGAAGTAGTAGTGAAAATTTATGATGATCCCGCCTGTTGCAATATCCATGATTTTACTAAAGAAATAGCATTTCTAAAATCAGAGGCAGAGGTTGAGGCATACATAGTGTCTTAAGTGACAAGCAAGGGAAAATGTTAGCATTGTGAAGCCGGAAGGAGAGTGATGGGATGATTTTGACTGATGTCTATGAAGGTTGCCTGCTGCTCAGTGATATGAGCTGGAATCCACAGAAAACAGGGATTAGTTTGTTTATAATCTCTAACATGCGCGACACTTGGACCCCACACTTGAAAGTGAGTACATCCAGGCTGGCCTTTGTCAGGCACGTAGCAGCTGTGAGACGGCCCCAACAAATCACATAGAAGAGTCGGCTCTGCATCTTACCCTGAATTAGGACACAAAAGCCATTCTGTGCAGCCGCTTTAGTTTCTCCACCCTCAGCCTGACTTATCAAGCCAAGACGTATAACCACACATATCAACCTAGAACTTTGCCCTGCAATGCATTGTCTTTGAAAGTCTCTTTTCTCCTTCCTGTCAGTCCCAGCCGGCACTATGGCTGCTTGAGAGGCTGTTATTCATGGATGTGTGTGGCTGTCATCCTGCATGAGTGTGTCTGTTGCTGTCCTTGACTCACTTTTTCTTTTTTCCTTTCTTTTCCTCTTTCTTTTACAGTCTTGGTACCAGCCAGACCCTTTCTGTTTAACTCTATTATTTTATTTCTGAAACATTCAGAGTGCTATTAAGAGGAGACGTATGTGTACAGAAAGAACACACCTAGACAGCTCAACATCGGGTACTAAATGTGCTCCCTGGCAGATTTCAAACCCAGACATCACGGCTGGCCTTCACTTCAGCCAATCACAAAAGGTAGGCTTTCTTTCCCTTTGAAATTTTGACAGAGGCAGTGCAGGTTATGAGCGAGCAAGCCATCTGAATGTGTGTCTTCACAGATGTAAAACATGAAAATAAAAAACAATGCTATAGCAAACTCAGACTTAATAGTGAAAATATTTTAAACAAAAGTCTATATAAATATCAGATGTTACAGACAAGTATAAGATGAGCACAATTTCACAAACAGAGGTTGCTAAAACATGAAGTGTATTAGCAAAGAAATTAAGAGTACATTACATATGCATTGCTACATTTCTCCTTAGCATCAGGTATTACAGCACTAACTACATATTTTTCACTTCTCACATTTTACATCTGCATGGGCTGTGTGGCAAAAGGAACTATTCTAGAATAATAACAGTAAACAACACTGACAAGGTATTTTATAATTATCCAGTACTTTCTCATTATTGTCTTCCCCTTTTAAAGATGAGAACTATGAGTTTCAGAAAGGTTAAATGATTTGTTTCACATGGGTCAAATTTCAGACCCAGCATTCCAGCGGAGCTCTTTTTCCATTTTTAATTTTCATTGTGGCACGATGACATTGCTAAGTGATACTTTTAGACCATAGATGTAACAGGAAACATTCTAAGTCTCTGCTTATCTTAGATAATTTCTGCCCCAAACTGAGGTCCAAATTTCCCTAGAATCTACACTTTTTCCTTCTTTCTTAAGCTTTATGACATCTAAATGTTGATTCACAGACTGACTCAATTTTTCTATTCTAAACCATTGCCAGTGATACGTGCATATGTGCATATTTTAATCTTTCAGAATGTGTAGCACTAGGATAATAAGTACATAGATATATAAATATGCCTTAAGTTACACATCATGAAATATAATTATAAAGAAAACAATAGTTTTACAGAATAAAGGTAACTATAGCAACCTATTAATTCAAATCAGATTGCCTCCCACGTGGTGCCAGGAGCTCCTAGTTGTCCCAGTAACTTTCCATTAAAATGTGGCCCAAACATATCAATCTTGAGGGTGAATTAGCTGAATTTCCCACATAAGGTTATTAATTTCCCAATTTATTTTTGGTTTTCTGTGTGCACAACTAGGAAAACTTGACTCCATAATATTCTGTGAGTTTGCCTGTTTTACTGCCCTGTTACCTCTTAGATTTCAGAGTGCTGCCTAACACTGGAGTGCCTCTCTTTTGACATCCATTAACAGGAGGAATTAAGATAGCTCCTGACACTGGCTATCAAAGATGAGCCACCCTAACAGGCCCTTGTACCTCCATAATTGCCAAGCACTGAGTGTGTAGTTTGGGATAATGGGAAAAATGACAACATTTGGTAATATCTTATTTTCTTTTTTTTTTTTTTTTTTTTTTTTTTACAGGCAGAGTGGACAGTGAGAGAGAGAGACAGAGAGAAAGGTCTTCCTTTGCCGTTGGTTCACCCTCCAATGGCCGCCGCGGTCGGCGCGCTACGGCCGGCGCACCGCGCTCGTCCGATGGCAGGAGCCAGGAGCCAGGTGCTTTTTCCTGGTCTCCCCATGGGGTGCAGGGCCCAAGCACCTGGGCCATCCTCCACTGCACTCCTGGGCCACAGCAGAGGGCTGGCCTGGAAGAGGGGCAACCGGGACAGAATCCGGAGCCCCGACCGGGACTAGAACCCGGTGTGCCGGCGCCGCAAGGCGGAGGATTAGCCTGTTGAGCCACGGCGCCGGCTAATATCTTATTTTCTAAGTAAGGCTGGCTTCACAATGAGGTTAAAGCCTGAATAAATTTTTAGGTTCAGTCTTATGGCAGGCTGAGAAATGGCAGCAATGGAGATTTGAACAAGAATTTGTTTTGTACCAACATAAGCCAAGATGCCATGTTAAGGAATGTGGAAGATAACAGGTGAATAAGAACTAGCTTTTGCTTTTAAAATGCCATCTAGCAGAACATCAGCATAGGTGTGTGTCTGTGTGTGTTTGTCCAGAGGAAGGGAGGGAGGGGGGAGAGAAGGTGGGAGGGAGGGAGGGAGATAGAGATATCCATGATAAAGGCCATGACTACCAGTAAGACGTTTTAAGCCTTTGGATGTGTTAACAGAAGACCTCTTAGAATAGTTTTGGTATCTGTCTGAAAAAGGACAAAAAAACTGGGGAGAAGAGAAACATTGTATGGAATAAACAGGTTGTCTGAGGTGAGATTATATGGAGATAACCTGGGTAGACACAACAGGATGATAATGTAAAATGCTGACACCAGGGTTGTGGTGTAGGGGGTAAAACCTCTGCCATGCTGGCATCCTGTATGGGCGCAGGTTCAATTTCTGGCTGCTCCACTTCTGATCTAGCTCCCTGCTAATGGCCTGGGAAAAGCAGTGGAAGATGGCCCAAGTGTTTGGGTCCCTGCTACCTATGTGGGAAACTCAGATGAAGTGCCTGGTTTCTGATTTCAGACTGTCCTATCCCTGGCTTTTTGACCATGTGAGGAGTGAACCAGTGGCTGGAAGATTCTCTCTCTGTTTCTCTCCCTCTCTCTGTAACTCTGCTTTTCAAATAAAGAAATAAATCTTTAAAAATTGCTGATACCCCCACATAGGGGGGCAAACTGTTGAAATCTTTACATAATATATACTAAACTGATCTTCTGTATATAAAGAGAATTGAAAATGAATCTTTATGTGAATGCAAGGGGAGAGGGAGCAGGAAAGGGGAGGGTTGCGAGTGGGAGGGAAGTTATGGGGGGTGGGAAGCCATTGTAATCCATAAGCTGTACTTTGGAAATTTATATTTTTTAAATAAAAGCTTTAAAAAAATGCTGATACCAAAGCTTGGAATTTAGTTTTAATTTAATAATAAAATGACAATCAGTAAATTTTTAAAGAAAGATTTATTTATTTGAAAGGCAGAGTGATAGAGTGGGGAGAAAAGGAGAGTGAAGAGAGAGAACAAGAGTTCTCTACCTGCTGGTTCACTCCCTATATAGCTACAACAGCCAGGTCTGTGGCAGGCTGAAGTCATCCTGGTCTCACTGGGTAATAGAGGCCCCAGTGCTTGCATCATCTTCTGCAGCCTTCACAGGTGCATTAACAGGAAACCAGATTGAAAGCACAGCAGCCAGGATTCAAATTGTCAGTCCCTTAGGGGATATAGGTGATAGGCAGTGGCTTAACTCACCACACCACGATGTCAACTCTGTAATGAAGTTTTTTTGTAAAGGAGTATTGCAAAAATTTTGAGGGTGATAGATTACAAGAGGGAACAAAATGTAGTAGGGAGATAACACAAGAAAAAACGAAGGTCACAACTAGGGTATATACAATTAGCAGAAAAGACAGAAAGTAATTGAGGGATACTAGGAGATAGAATATTGACTTTAGCATCAAAGGGTCCAGGACAAAAAAGAAGAATGAAAAATTAATGGGCTAACAATGGAATACATATTAACACAAACAATGAAGTATTTCACTTATTCGTCAAATATTTATTAAACACTTACTTCATACCATAAAGTTACTTTTTGCCAACTATTTTTCTGGGAACTCCAAGTGGTACAGGAGCTATTTCCTTAGGATGATAGATGTAGTGTTACACGTGGAGAGTTGAAAGCATCAGCAGAACCCTGAAGCCATCAACTGTCAACACAGATATACAGCTTAGACTAATAACTTGGTCGGAATTATTAGTATATGTAGAGGTCATTGTTGAAGCAGGAGGAGGAGGTGAGATCACTAAAGTAGAAAAATTCTCATAAAGAAGAGATTATAGGATTCAGAACAGATGTGAGAAACACTACATAGTACCGAGGTATCTGGAGGAAAAAGAGGGAGGTATGAAGATGGGAGGGGAAAGAAAGGGTGGAAAGAAGAATGAGAGGAGGCGTAGAGAGAGAAGCCTGAAAGAGAGAGGCAACTGGATTAGGTCATCAGGCAATCCACTGCCAGAATCCTCATTAGCAAGTGAGAAGCTAGACACATGATGAAGGGCTTGGTGACAGAAGGGTGGCTGGGAAGACACAGAGAACAGCAGCTTGACAGACAAGGACATTGAAGACAACACAAGTTGTTAGTTATCTTCACTTTGGACACTCATGTGCCAGGCACACTTCTAAGTGCACTAAATAGTTCATTTAATACCACCACAATTCCTGACGTTTGAGACTGATACTACTGCTATATATTTCTTATAGATGGGGAAGCTGAGACACACACGGATTATGAAATCTATCCAACGTCCCACAGTTAAGAAATACTGATTTGAACCCAGACAGTGTGACTTTTGCAACCCTTGACTACTGTGTTATATCTAGGTTTGTGGTAAGAATGAAAATGAAGTAGAGAGAGAGAAAGATGGGATAGTGTTTAAAGCAAGTTCAAAAGGGTATGGTCTGGGGGATGTAGGAGGAGCCCTAGCAAAGGCATTCTGGAAAAAAGGTCAAGAGAAGAGAAGGAGAGTGCCATGGACGGACGCTACATAGTTGGGAGTGCTTTCATTAGGTGACTTTTTTTTTTTTTTTTGCCATTTTGGTAAGGCAAAAGGTATGTTCAGTGATTCAGAATAATGAAAGGTGATATTGTTCCAAAAACATCAAGTGGAGAACGAGCTGGGAGGAGACTTCACATCTACTACATCATTTATCTTGCTTTGTCAATGCAGGTTTCTCTCACAATAGACAAGTAAAGGTCTTCAGGTAGGCACAAGCTTATCAACAAATGCTACCCAGGCACATGTATGCATTGCAATAGGAATCCTCTGGAAACTTAAGCTGCACATATCATAGTACTAGGTAGCACATAAGAGCTAAAAGGCAACTTCTACTCTCGTTGGTGTTTTTTCTTTCTCTCTTTCAAGTGGCTTCACCAGCAAAAAGAAACAGAAAGCACAGTCCACCTCAATCAACAACATATTGATGCACATTTTTCCTTTGTGAGGTTTTTTTTTTCCCTTGTAAGAAGTGTTTGCTATTTAAAACCCGTTACTAGGTGATAATGGCAAAGCACATTTTTCCCTGTCTTCCAAAGTCAACCCTATACATTTCACTGTGAATTTGCAAGTGAAAATACCTGTTGCCGTGCACATGAGAGGCACAGAATGCAAAGCTGTAATGGAGCAGGGTTGGGTCAATGACAGCACCGTTTTCTGAATGTTCCATCAGTTCTGTCAGGTAGCAGAGATGTCTGTGGCAGCCTCTCACGCCATAACGCGCACAGTACTCATCTAACACAAAGACTTGGCCAGGGCTAAACCAACCCTGCAAAAGAAAAACAAACATTTTTTTTCTTTGTGTACTAAGATTTGCTTTTCTGTTGTCAGGTTTAGGCATTGTAAGTAGAAATTGCTGAAAGTATCTTTGGACATTAATTTTATTAGTGATATGTTTCAGGGTGTTTTCAGAAGAGCTAGTGCCATCAAGTTGTGAACTGATTTAGGATCGAATCCTATTCTCTTTTTATTACCACAACCAGGCTAGGACAATTTTTTCATTGTCATTCAAAATCAGCTGAATTTAATTATAGCACCTAAGCTATTAGTTTATAAAACATGATATTCCAAAAAATTCAACTGTTTTATAGATGAATTAAAAAGAGAATAATAAAGGAGACACTATGATTGAAAATGCTGATTTATTGTAAGCTTTTTTTAAAGTGAGCTAAAATTAAAGTTCAGCAAATCTAACAGTGCTTTACATGAACTATTTTTAAAGATTTATTTATTTATTCGAAAAGCAAAGTGACAGAGAAAGAGAGATCAGTCTTCATCTACTGGTTCACTCTCCAAATGGCTGCAACAGCCAAGATTGGGCCATACTGAAGCCAGGAATCAGGAACTCCATCTGGGACTATTGCATGGATGGCAGGAATCCAAGTACTTGAGCCATCATCCACTGCTTTGCAAGTGTATTAGCAGGGAGCTGAATTGGAAATGGAGTAGCTGGGACTCAAACTGGAGCTTAGATACAGGATATTTTTGGCTTAACCCACTGTCTGTCTCCGTGTACTATTTGGGTACTTAAATATCTGGGAATTTTTTCATTCTATTTATCTTCTTATGACTAATAAACAGATCACTGTTTCACAGCAGTGATTTCTGGTCTTCCTGAAATGATGTTGGAATGTTTGTGTGTCCATGCATGTTAACTGAGACAGCAGGCAGCCTCTGCCTGCCTAACTCTTTAAGGATTGGATAGAGTTGATTTATAACATAGCTCAATGTTTATGAAAATGTATTGATTAACTTAAGATTGTAAAAGAAAGAAGGGGGAATGGTGAGTTCTATAAGGCGGCAGTGTGGTAGGTGTTTGGCCTAGTTTGACTCTAGTTTTGACACCTCATCCCTTATAAGAGTAGCTGGGTTTGATAACTGGCTCTGGTTCCTGATCCCAAGTTCCTGCCAATGCAGATCCTGGGAAGCAGCAGTGGTTATTCATGCCAGGGGGCTCTTGACACCCACACAGGAGGCTTGGATGGTTCCTGACTCCCAGCTGTTGTAGGCAACTGGGGAGTGAACCTGTCTATATGGGTCTCTCTGATTCTCAATTACATTTTTTTCCACTAAAAATCATTAAGAAGAGGCAGAATAATCAAGAAAGAGGAGGAAAAAGAGGTGAGTGAGGGAGAAAGGTATGAAGGAAATAAAAGAAAAAGAGGCAGGAGGGGAAGATCCTCAGCATCCTTACTGTGGTGACAGTCCAGGGACTGTGCTACACATAATGCATATATCATCTTTTTAACCCTTAAAACCATTGCACATGGTACTTGTTATGTTTACCGTGTGTCTGACGATAAGCTGTCAAGAGCTGTTAAATGAAATGTCCAAGACCACAGCACAAATGAGTTGCTGAACTGTGGTGTTTATGTGGAGCAGCATCTTGTCTCCTCAAGCTCTTTCTAATCACATCACACTCACTCTCCTCTAGGGGCAGCATGTCCCTCAGACTCCATATTACACATGAACTCATAAACAGAACCAAACAATTTTTGATGACTCAGTAGAAATCCCTTATGGTAGAATTCAAGAGGACCCTAGCCCTTTATGATGTTTTCTTTGTGTGCTTGTCTGTGGGAAGCTGTCACAGAGTTTTGTGATTTGTTTTACTCTATGCAACTATAAAGTTCAAATTGGATCAGGTTTAAACCAGACCAATAGATACAGAGTAAAAACTTCTTCACAGGAAATGCACAAATGAACCACCAGTGTAATCATTGGGGCAAGTGGTTTCATTTGGTTCTACTGAAATATCTCCAATGAGGGGAGCTTATCCTGTCCAAAATGTTATTTTAAAGAGACTTTAACTTTTTTTTGCATGCAGTTACTATGTTCAGTGTCTGAGAGACTCAAATAATATCAGAAACATGCATATGCCCGCCTGAGGAATTGCCATTGACAATATAAATGTTGGGAAGGACACATGTGACTCTCAGGCTGTTTGGTTTCCACATTCTAAGGTGTAGAGCACTACTTTTAAATACAAATGATGCGATTCATCCCAGATTTTGTCCACAGTCTCAACACATATCAGGTTGCAGTTTAGCTACTTGATAATCACCTTTCCTTATTTTAAAGGCATTCAAATTATCTTTGGAGGGCACAGTGAAACTGAAGCTTTCCTCTGTTAAGCAGAGCTCTCATCAGATTATCATGACATATCCTCCATGTATTACATAAGTTGTTCTTGTAGAAATCAAAGAGAAAAAAATGCAAGACATCAACATCCGGTGAGCAGAAAAGAAAGCTCAAAGTGTCTATATTGCTGTTAGAAAATCCTGTAACAGATTTTTTTCATCTTTATTTAAAGCCTTCTGTTTCCTCTTGGCCTTCTTCAAAGGGACTGATGAAACACAGTCCAGCATCCATTTAAGTCTGTTCTCCTGTCTATTGAGTGGCACAGCAGTGGTCGTCAAGTGTATAATTTTCAAATTGGGAAGCAATCGATTGAAATCCTTTATCCCTAAATCCAACTACAGTTATTAAATGGGTCAGAATAAAACACTGGTTTATAACAGGTATTTCTCACGTTCTAAAATCTTCTATTCTCATCTATAGGAGACTAGATGGATAGAATTGTACTCACCAAGCAAGAATAGGAATCATTCAGTCTGTGATCCAAAGTCTGCCTCTGGAGTATTCTAAAAAGGAAGGCGTGGTCAAGCTTGCAAGGATTCGCTGAAATAAACTCATCCATGCCATGTTTCTGAAAACGGTCTGCATCTGTAAATCCCACAAAGCACAGATGGCAGATTTATTTGTTGGCTTAATAATGGACCAATATCGTTTCTGAACAACACAAAAATTCATGCCCCATGATAACACATGACCATCTCTTATCTATGTGCTACAATAATTAGCCATATTAACATAAATTCCAAGTTTTTGAAAACTAAGTAAAAATGAAAATTCATGAATCATTGGCATGAAGAAATTCTATTTTTACTCAAAGCTATAGTTGTATTCATCAGAAGAGTAATCTTATTTTCCAAATTTAAGAGAAGTTGATGTATTTTAAGAATCTATTTATTGAAGGAATTTGACTGGGAAAGAACCCAGATCTATTCATAAAAAACAGCAATGATGGCCTGAAGTCTGGTTTCCAAATGGCAAACTAGGGCAGAAATGAACACACAAGCTTCAGTTGGATCACTTCCAGTCTTCTTTTTGTATGGAGCTTTTAATGGGACCAACCTTAATGTGGAAATGGCATTGAACGCTGTCAAGCTTCAAGTTTGAGGGACATAAAAAAGGGAGCACCATGTTTGTGCAAATATGTAGACAAAGCATAACGTTCCAAATGGCCCTTCACTCAGAAGCCCAAATTTATTGTTCTTTACAGATTGCATCTTTCAACGCCTGTAGACCCTGCGGGTTTATCAAAAGGCAAGCTTTTATGATTGCTTTCATTAATGGTATGTTTTGTCAAAGTCTTCAATGTGAATTATTTACTAAGTATAGAAAGAAAAAGCCACATAGTCCCCCAAAGGAGTGCTGGGGTGTTACTACATTAGCTCTGTTTGAAACACAGCGCATACTGGGCAGGCAATCAGTTACTAAGATAAAAGTGGGCTCTTCTCACAATGGTAGAACTGAAGCTCCATTGTTACTTAACGTTCATAGATAGATCTCTTTCTGGTCATTGGAAGAAAGGCAGAGTCGTAAATGTAAGCTAAGTGTGGTTTCTGAAACATACATGGTGCAATCCTAAAACTCTAAAGGAAAAGAGACAAAAGTTTATTGATTAAACCCAATTATAGAGTCAGGCTCATAATAAAACTCAATATTGATCTGTGGACATGATGCTAACATAATCAGTCACATTTAGATATTTAGCCCAGATCATATTGATCCATGTCAAGTTCAACTTTCAGCCATATTTGTGGATGGAAGAAATATATAATTCAAGCTGAAGGGTCCACAGAATCACATTTTAAAAAAAAGATACACAAACTGATGAATATCTTACATCAATGACAGATATAAGAAGGTGAATGTAGCAAGTAAGCAATGCATAGCAGCTTATTGATGAATGGAAGGCACAAAACTACAATCACGGAGAAAGTAGCACATATATTCCTTTATATTTAATAATTACTTCCTAGAATGACCAAATATATTACATGTGATAAATTAGTATTAATTGGATGAAAATAAGCTGTTTTTCCTGAACTGAAAAATAAGATAATCCAACCATTTATTTTATTTTATTTTACTGGCTGAGAGTCTTAATACAAATCTAACTGTAAAACAATGTGAAAAGTATCAAATGAGTAGGAGTCAGAATATTGAAAAGGCAAAGTATATGTATTATAAAATTGGAAGACAGTTTGTGTTTTAAGGAATTTATCTTAGAATCTTCATTTCTGTTAGAAAATCCAGTATCACCTTTATGAAATAATTATTAGTGTTATAAAACATCTTCTGAATTTTATTCATTATTTCTCTCACCAGAGAAGGTCATAACAAGCAGTTAAAAGTAACACTGATAATGGCTTAACTACTGAAAACAGAATATGTAATAAATTTCAGAGAAAAAATTCATAATTCCTTCTCCTTTTCTTTTTTAACCTAGAAAACTTTTATTTAAGGCATACATACTAAATGCATTTTGTACATATAAATTTAGGAACATGGTGATTAAATTATTTCTTTTAAAACAATCAGTATATAGCCTTAAATATACTGTACAAGTTTGTGAAAGGAAGCATGTAGCTGATTTTTATAAAGATAATTTTTATGAACTTATAACATTTTATCCTTATGAAATACACTTCAGCCCATGTATTTACTGACATGACAAGTCTGTCCAAATCTTGCACCTAAATGGAAAGTTACTACTATAACTAATTATCATTACTATTATAACTAATTATCATTAGTGACAAAAATGATAGTCAAGATTGCAATTTAAGGCAAATACAGATTCTCCATTGACACTGATAAAAGAGACAAGCAAACACATTCACAAAATATTTTGTTAAAAGAAAAACCCAGACACCTGAAGTTGCTAGAGGTCAATAATTTCACACAATGGGATGTGTTCTTAGGGATTGTTCCACATTCAAAAAAGGCTGGGAAGACTTCTCTGCTCTTTTTCCTCACCAGACATGAACCTTTGAAAATGTTTTATGCAAAGATACTTTGCCATGTACCAGTATATCATTAGCCTCCACGAATTTATGAAGACATAAAAATAAACTGAACGTGCAGAAGTTCTGATCTGCTTATGTGAAAAATCTTGTGGGGATCTGTTTTCACAGACCATTATTTTAAAAAAAGGCAGAGTTGATTTTAATTTGCTGGTCCTTGTATTCAACAAAAACAAAACCAATGCATAGCATTGCAGACAACACACTGAAAGTAAAATGCATGGTAACAGGAACACAAAATCTAGGAGGGGAAAAAATGTATACTATTGAAAATCTTTTTTTAAAGATAAATTTTATTGTGTGTATTTTACAACATGTTGTGGGAAAAAGACAATGAAATGGTTATTAAAGTGAGGCAAATTAATCTAGCACTTCACACAAATTTTAAGGATAAATATAGCCCAAATCTACTCATTGAATAAAACTTGCTAACAATGTACAATTTTATTGCCAGGTCCTCTTGTTTTAAATTAGATCTTCAGAACGGCTGGTCCTGAACATCTGCCACTTTGTATCCTTTGGCCTACATCTCCCTATTTCTTCTCTCCACTCTGTTATAAACTAAAGTAAAATAGGAAATCAGTTGTTAAAATAGGACCCAGCTTTGTATTTTTATAAAAGAATATTTTCACACGGTTTTCTCTTAGTGTAACCCATCTACATCTTACTCTTCAAAGACACATAGGCATCATCTGGATCAAATGCAAAAGATGCTTCTGAGGGCCGGTGTCCTGGCAC
This sequence comes from Sylvilagus floridanus, assembly GCA_949820135.1. NCBI lineage: Eukaryota > Metazoa > Chordata > Mammalia > Lagomorpha > Leporidae > Sylvilagus > Sylvilagus floridanus. Next base: position 25,060,962 of record OX463236.1, on the reverse strand, counting down.
AGCAGATTAAGCCACTGCCTGAAATGCTGGCATCCCATACAGGCACCAGTTTGTGTCCTGGCTGCTCTACTTCTGATCCAGCTCCCTATTAATGTGCCTGGGAAAGCAGCAGAAGATAGCCCAAGTGCTTGGGCCTCTGCTACCCATGTGGGAGACCTGGAAGGAACTCCTGACTTCTGGCTTTGGCCCAGCCTAGCCCCAGCCATTGTGGCCAAATGGGGAGTAAGCCAGTGGATAGAAGATCTCTGTCTCTCCCTCTCTCTGTAATTGTGTTTTTCAAATGAAATAATCAAATAATTTTTATAAAAGATGATTCCAATCAGTGGCAACAGAATCAAATCTCTGGCATTAAACCTGGTGCGACTAGATAACCTTCAATTAATGTTTAATATAATACAAAATTATAGTGATTAATATTTAATGAAAAAGAGTTCACGATGTTATTCAAATGTTTTTTTTTAAAGACTTATTTATTTACTTGAAAGAGTTACAGAGAGAGAAACAGAGAGACAGAGAGAGGAGAGAGATCTTCCATAATCCCCAAATGGTTATTATGACCAGAGTTGGGCCATTCCAAAGCCAGAAGCCAGGAGCTTCATCTGGGTCTCCCACGTGGGTGCAGGGGCCCAAGCACGTTAGCAGGGAGCCGGATCAGAAGTGGAACAGCTGGGACTCGAACCAGTGCCCATATGGAATACTGTTACTGCTCAATCCACTGTACCACAATGCTAGCACCAAATGTTCTCTGGTAATGGCAAGTTTCAGTTCAGTTGGTCTTTTAAAACAATATAAGAAAATTATCAAAACTAACCAACAAGACAGGAGCTTAAACAATGTAATGCAAAATGTCACAGATTGTGATGATCGACCTAGGTACTAAGTACAGAGGTGGAATGTGGTCACTGACGAGCTTGGTGGAGTTGCTATGGTAATGGTGTGTCTTCAGGTGGTACTATCACTATGCTAACAGTGGACGGAATAAAACCTACATTGAGAAAGATTACTTCTTGTTGTAAATTTAAGTAGTAGTTTCATTTATAGAAGTTTTATTCAAGTGAAACCTGAAAAAATTTTCATTAGGAATTTTTTTTTTGGAATTCAAGAGAAAAGAATAAATAGGCTATTGATTTAAACAGTTAACACTGACTTGAAATTATGCTACATATGTAACAGAGTAGGTGGAAGCAGGACTCTTGCCTAGTAGTTTGGTTAGAGGCAGCGAAGGACAGTTTTAACAAAGATGCTTGTCAGTCTGTTTAGCGGCAGTCTTCTTTAGCTTACACTATTTCCTGTTTTTCAATTTGTGTGGCTCTTTAAGATAGCAAATACCATAACTAGAATGTAGCATATTTTATACTTAACATATAGTGACTTAAAATACACTTATTTATTTTGAGGTGGGGGGGAAGAGAGAGATATCAAGATTGAAATCTCATCTGCTGGTTCACTCCCCAAACACTGGAAATGACCTGGGCTGGGACAGGTTGGGGAACTTAATCTAGGCCTCCCACGTGGATGGTAGGTGCCCGATCACTTGAGCCATCATCTGCTACCTCCCAGGGTGCACATCAGCAGAAAGCTGGGATTGGAGCAGAGCTAGGACATGAACCCAGACGCTCCACTATGGGATGCTGATAATGCATGCCTGCTTTTTTCTCCCTGCATATTATTATATCATTATCATAGCCATTATCTTTATACTTGTGTGAATGTCATATATTAGATGACTGTTTTTCATTGTGGTAAACAGATAACTTTGTTTTATAAATGGTAAAGCTAACCTAAATATTCTGAGGTTGGCTAAAAAGTAGGAGACTGACACTATGAACAACATCGTGCTATTCTTCAAATATCACCAATTACAAAATCTTAAACAGATCTGAGTTACTAAGAATCATGCAAGTACTTCCCTTACTAACAACAGGTAGCAAAGAAATGAGCAACAGAGCATATGTAAGGGGTGAGGAAAGCTAATCATTTTAATTTTACGCTATTTTATCAATTTCTACTTCTAGAGAGTAGTTGTTCTTCCAACAAATGCCCAGGCAGGACGACAAAGTAACAATATAAAAGTTGAGGAAGAGGAAGAAACAGCTAGGGCAAAACATCTCTGCAGCTCTGAGAATGTATTCCTCAGAGTCACCAGAACCTACCTGCACCCCACTGCTCCAGGCCACAACTGCCAGGGCATAACCCCTAACATAACCTGTTAATCCCATAGGAATGATGCAAAATTCCCTTCACATCTCTCAGTGCTGGGACTATGGCTTTTGGTGCTATAAACCCCTGCATTACCTACACACACTCAAAAGAACCTAGGAAAGCTCCCATCAAATCACACTTCCAGGGCTACAACTATTGGTGCCAAAAGCTTCAGTATTACTCAGGGTTGCCCCTCAGGGTCACACAGCATCAGGAACAAAGCCACAGCCATCACAAATCCTACAGTTGAAACTGAACTCTTCAGGGACTGAAGATTCATACCTTAGGAAGCCAACATTTACCCCAAAGTCATAATACCACTTCTGTGAAGTGCTGCAGACTAGACAATGGTGGCACTCACAAACATTTCTGACATTGATTAAAGCCCAAAAAATCATTCAGATGTTACACTTCTTGGCTCTCCTAAAACCAAAGTCAAAGGAGCTACCCAACTGATACCATACTTTGTCTAACCATAAACATCTATTTTAACAAAAGCTATTCCATAAAGAAGAAACTGTTAGACCAGATGTGCTGACATCACTACAGGGACATAGGGAGCATGAAGAAGAAGGAAGAAGGGCATCTGCAAAAGAACTCAATAGTTCTCCAGCAGTTGATTTTATGTTGGAGGAAATCAATGAAATCCCTGAGAAAGAATTCAAAATTATGATCCTAAGGAAACTCAACAAGATACAAGAGAATACGGATACATAATTCAAAGAATTAGAAGACAATACATAATATTAGTGAGAAGTTCAACAAAATGAAAGAAATAATTTAAAAAAATTAGAGGTGAAAATTTCAATCAACTAAATTAACATATGATTGAGAGCTTCAGTAACAGAATAGACCAAGCAGAAGTAACTTCTGGTTTTGAGGATAAGATTTTTGAAATATGAAAGGAATGAAAAAGAATGAAGAAAGACAATGAGACATACGGGATGATAATATGAAGCAACAAATTTTCATTTTAAGGGATACTTGAAGCAGAAGAGAAAGAAAAGGCAACAGAACCAAGTAAATTAAATAATAGTTGAAAAATTTTTCCCTGTCCTAAAAAGAGGTATGCATCCAAATACAGAAAGTTCAAATATCTACAACCAGACAAAACCAAAAAATACCTTCTTAGAGGCATATTATAGTAAAGTTGTCAAAGGTTAAGGATAAGGAGAGAATCCTAAAGACAGTGAGAGAAAAACATCAAGTTACATATAAAGGAAAACCCACTAGACTAACAGCAAACTTCTCAGAAACCCTATAGGCTGCAGTGAATGGGATATCATATTCAAAGTCTAAAGGGAAAAAATTCCAGCTAATAGTATTATAATCAGCAAATCTATCTTTTAGAAGTGGAGGAGAAATAGAATATTTCTCAGACAAGCAAAAACAGAATTTATGACAACTGAATCGGCACTACCACAAGTCTTAATAGGGAGACCTACATTAGAAGTAAAACCATGGAAACCCACAATTATACAAAGTTAACTAAGAGCAGATACACAAAAAGAGAAGAGAATCCAACCTTATCAGGACAGAAAGCTACCAAAACCAGAGATAAATCATAAAAGGCAAAAATAAACAGATATAAAACAATCAGTAACCAACCAACAAAATGACAAGAATTAGATCTTAATAATATTAATGTTACATATATATGGATTAAATTCCCCAGTCAAAAGACACAGGTTGGGCAAATAGATTAAAACACACGTACACACACACAAGACCCTACTGTATGCTGCATAAAGAAACTCACTTCACAGGTAGAGTCACAAAGAATGAAAGTAAACTGTTGGATAAAGATATACCATATAAACGGAAATAAAGCACAAGTTGGAATAGCTACACTCATATCAGATAAAACAGACTTTAAATCAGAAACCACAAAACACAGATAGTCATTATACACTGCTCTAAGAGGATCAATTCAGCAAAAAGATAAAAACAATCATAAATACATACGTACCCAATGCAAGATCACTCAGATATGGAAAGCAAGCAGTACTAGGCCTAACAGGAGAGAGACTCCAATACAATAATACTGGGAGACTTCAACACCCCACTGTCATCAATGAACAGATCATCCAGAAAGAAAATCAGCAAAAAGAGATCCAAGTGGAACTATACTACTTAGCAAACAGACCTAACAGACACTCACAGAACACTTCCACAACAGTTATGGGGTATGCATTCTCATCCGCACACAGAACAAAATGAAAAGTTCATTCTTTTTCTAGTAGCGGAACATTTTCTAGGATAGACTATATTATCAGGTCACAAATTAAGTCTCACTAAATTTAAAAAGTGTGAAATCACACCATGTGTCTTCCAAGACAATAAAGGAATAAAACTAGAAATTAACAAAAAGAACAATAGAAAATTCACAAATACATGGAAATTAAACAACGTGCTCCTTGATGACCGCTGGAACACTGAAGAAATTAAAAAGGAAATAAAAAGTTTCTTGTAATAAGTGAAAATGAATACACAAAACATCAAAATCTGTGGGATACAGCAAAAGAAATATTAAGAGGGAAGTTTAAGGGCCAGTGCTGTGGCATAGCAGGTAAAGACACTGCCTATAGTGCCTACATTTTGTATGGGTGCCCATTGTGTTCCAGTTGATCCACTTCCAATCCAGCTCACTGCTAATGTACCTGGGAAAGCAGCAGAACATGGCGATGGCAATGTGCTTGGGCCCTTGCATCCTTGTGAGAGACCTGGAAGAAGCTCCTGGCTCCTGGCTCCAGCCTGGCCCAACCAACCCTGGCCATTGCAGCCATTTAGGAAGTGAACCAGCAGATGAAAGACCCTCCCGCCCCACCTCTGCCTCTCTATCCTTCTCTGTAACTGTGACTTTGAAATAAAATAAATAAAACTCTTAAAAAAAAAGAGGGAAGTTTTATAGCAATATTGCATACAGTACGTGAGTGATGGAGAGGTGGGGAGGGAGGAAGGCAATATCATTATGTTTTTAGTACTATATCTACAAATTACATTGAATCTGTTAAAAACTAATTAAAAATTAAAATTAAAAAATTAAAAACTAGAAAGGTATCAAATAAACAATCTAACAAAGCATTTCAAGGATGTAGAATAACAAAAACTAGCCAAACTCCAAATTACAAGGAAGAAATAATAGGAATCAGAGCAGAAACAATGAAACTGAAACTAAAAAAGTAAAATAGAGCAACAAAACACTGGCTTCTTGAAAAGATAAATAGAATAGACAAATCTTTGTCCAGACTAGCAAAACAAGGAGAAAAAATTTCAAGTAAATAAAATCAGATGAAAGAGAGACATTGAAACTGATAGCATGAATGCAAAGGATCATAAGAAACTTGTATCAAAACTACATGCTAACAAATTGGGAAACCTCAAATAATCGGATAAATTCTTGGACAGATTCAAATCTGATAAGCTTAAACCAAGAAGATATAAAATTTCTGAACATACTCATAAGTCCAGGATCTGATGGTTTTATATGTGAATTCTAACATTTAAAGAGAAAATAATTCCAACAGTTTTCAAACTATTCCAACTCTGCCAAAATCTTTTTATCAGGCTAGCTTTATAGACACAAAACAAAAAGAAAACTACAGACCAATATCCTTGATGAACAGATGTAAAGATTCTCAACAAAATATTAACAAACTGAATCCAGCACTACATCAAAGCATCATACATCATGATAAAGAGATTTATCTCAGAGCTGCCAGAGTAGTTTAACATTCGCAAATCAAATGTCGTAAGTCACATTAACAGAATGAAGACCAAAACTGTACAACCATCTCAATAGTTGCAGAGAAAGTACTTGATAAGATTCAGCATTGCTTCATAAAAACCTCTCAATAAAATACACACAGAAAGAATATATCTAAAACCATAAAGGGTATATAAGATATAGACACAGACAACATCATACTGAATGGGGAAAAGTGGAAAGCACTGGAACAAGACAAAGATGTCCACTTACTCATACTCAACGTACTACTGGAAGTATTACCAAGAGCAATCAAGTAAGAGAAATAAATTAACAGTATCAAAATTGGAAAGGAGGAAGTCAAAATATTCATGTTTGGAGATAACACGATTTTGCACATGGAAAACAAACATTTCACCTGATATCTGTCAGAACTCATAAACCAATTCAGTAAAGTCATAGGATACAAAGTCAGCATACAAAAAACAACAGCAATTTTATACACTAATAATGATCTTGCAGAAAGAGAAACCAAGAAAGAAATCACATTCTCAACAGCTACAAACACCTTCAAATATTAGTCAAATAAATTTAACCAAAGAAGTGGAAGATCTCTACAATGAAATTTATAAAGACTAATGAAAGAAATCATTGAATACACATGAGAAAATAAATATATTCCTTGTTCATGGATCAGTAGAATCAATATTGTTAAAACATTCATACTACCTAAAACAATCTATATATTCCATGCAATCACTACAAAAATATCAATGACATTCTCTACAGAATTAGGAAAAACAATCCTAAAGTTCATATGGAATCACAAAGATCCTGAATAGTCAAAGCAGTCTGAGAAAACGAAAGTTGCAGGCATCACAACACCTATTTTCAAAGCACACTACAAAGCTACAGTAATTAAAACAGCATGGTACTGGCTTAAAAACCAACACTGATCAATGGAGCACAATAGAGAGCCCATAAGTTAATCCATGAACACAGAGTCAACTGACTTTTTAAAAAATTCACTTACTTGAAATTCAGAGTGACAAAGACACAGACAGAGACAGGTATCTTCATCTGCTGGTTCCATCCTGAAATGGTCACAACAGCCATTGTTCAGCTACACTGAAGCCAGGAGCTGGGAACTTCACCGGTGTCTTCTAGTTGGGTGGAAGGAACTCAAGTATTTGAGCCAGAATTAGATCAAGGCTCATTAGCTGGGAGGTGGATCAGAAGCACAGAGCAACAGACTCAAGGTGGCACCCCAATATGGGATGAGGGTGTCACAATACTCACTCCCAGGCAACTGAGTTTTGACAAGAATGAAGAACACACTGGAGGAAGGATAGTTTTTTTGATAAATGGCATTGGCAAAACTGGATATACAGGTGTAAAAGAATGAAATTAGATTACGATCTCAAATCACACAAAATTCAGCTCAAGAAGGATCAAAGTCCTAATGTATGGCCTGAAAGTATAAAATTGCTAGAAGAAAACATGGAAGAAATTACTTCAAGACATTGGTGCATGGAATGACATTTCAGATAAGACCTCAAAAGTATGGGTGACAAAAGCAAAACTTAAAAAATGAGATCATATCAAACTCAGAAGCTTCTTCACATTAAACTCAATAGAATGAAGACCCATCTGTTATAATGTTAAAAAATTGCTAGCTAACTAGCTATCTGGTAAATTATTTATATTCAGAATATATCAGGAACCAAAATTCCATAATAAAAACTCAATTAAGAAATAGGCAAAGGACCTGAACAGTTATCTAAAGACATAAAAACGGTGAACAAATATAAAGAAAAAATTGTTCATAGCTACTAGCCATTAGGGAAATGCAAATCAAAACTACAATGAGACATTTAACTCATCCTGTTAGAATGACTAGTATAAAAAAAGAAGTAACCAAGGCTGGTGGGGATATGGAGAAAGGGGGACTCATATACACTGTTGGTGTGAACATAAATGAGTACAGCCACTGTGGAAAACAGAATTGAAGTTTCTTTGAAAACTAGAGATAAAACGGTCATGTGATTCAGCAATGTTACTACAGGGTATATATCCAAAAGATGCAAAATCACCAAAGAATTACATGCTTTAGCATGTATACTGTAGCACTGTTCACAATAGCAAGTCATGGAATCAACAAAGGTATCCATCATCAAGTAAGTGGATAAAGGTATTATATATATATACATGATGGAGAAATGATGGACTACCATTCAGTAATAAAAATAATGAAATCCTGCCATTTGCAGCAAAATGTATAGGACCAGAGGACTTCATGTTAAGAGAAATAAGGCAGACACAAAACATAAACCCCAAGTTTTACCACATAGGTAGGTGCTAACAAACAGACAAGCAACTCTCCTATCCCAACATTGATCTGATTACTAGAGGCTGGGAAAGGTTGGGTGGATAGAAAGAGTCTGGATAAAGCAAATAAGGGAAACAGAGTGTGATTTATTAATTGAGACAAATGCATTATGCTTATAAAAGAAGTTAATAATAGAGGAATCTGGGTGTGGGTTATGTGAGAACTGTTTGTACTACTTCACGTAATATTCTTAATTTAGTAAATTTTAAAACTATTCTGAAATAGCAAGTTTACATAAAAATGTTTATGGATTAATCTGACAAAAGATATTAAATTCTGTTCACTGAAAATGATAAACATTCCAAATAGAAACTAAAGACTAGCTGTATAAATGGAGAAATATACTATAGTCATGGATTGGAAGACTCCATGTTTTTAAGATTTCAATTTTCTACAATTTTTGAACAGACTGACCTACAGATTTAATACATTCCCAATAAAAATTCTAGCAAAGGCTGTCAACCTGATATAAAAATTCATAGAGAATTGCAAAAGAGAATAGCCAACACATCTTTAAAAAAGAGGAACTGATTCAGAGGACTTACACTACCTGACTGTACCTGATCATTACCACACAGGTAGGTGCTAGCAACTATGGTAATGATGGTAATGATCATGTATGTGATCATTCTCTAAAGCTATTATATCAAGATACACAAAGTGATCCAAGGAAAATAAAGGAGAGTCCAGAGATAAACTCAAATTTAGTTAATTGATTTTTGACAATGTGCAAAGGAAATTAGCTGGAAGACACATTGTTCTAGAACAACTGGATATCTATATGCTGTCGGTGAACACAGATGCATACATCTCATTCTACAGAAACTCAAGATAGACATAAGTATAAGTAAAAACTATGAAATTTCTAAAAGAAAGTATAAGAGAAAATCTTTGTGGTCCTGGGTTAGGCAAACATTTCTTAGTTACAGTGCCAGAAGCACATTCTTAAAAAGAAAGGAGAAATTGAACTTCATCAAAATTAAGAATTTCTCCCCTGTGAAAGACACTATTAGATTTTAAAAATGTCAAGTAGAGATTAGGAGAAAATATTTGCAAATCACATATGTGATAAACATCTTTACCCAGAAAACAGAAAGCCATTAAAACTTAGTAATAAGAAAATAATCCAGCCAAAAATAGGAAAATAATTTGGAAAGACAACCAAAGATACGTGGATAGCAAATTTGCAAATAAAATAATATTTCTTTATCTGAATAACAGTACACTAGAAATACAGTTTCAAAAAGCAAGTTGCAATAGCAACAAGAAGATGAAATGTGGAAATTAGTTTAAGAACAAAAAAAGAACTCAGTGTAGGATAAATTACCAGATAAAATCTTGGAAGATTTAGAGGCTGGTGCCGTGGCTCAACAGGCTAATCCTCCACCTTGCGGTGCCGGCACACCGGGTTCTAGTCCCAGTCGGGGCACCGGATTCTGTCCCGGTTGCCCCTCTTCCAGGCCAGCCCTCTGCTGTGGCCCAGGAGTGTAGTGGAGGATGGCCCAAGTGCTTGGGCCCTGCGCCCCATGGGAGACCAGGGAAAAGCACCTAGCACCTGGCTCCTGCCATCGGATGAGCGCGGTGCGCCGGCCGCAGCGCGCCGGCCGCGGCAGCCATTGGAGGGTGAACCAACGGCAAAGGAAGACCTTTCTCTCTGTCTCTCTCTCTCACTGTCCACTCTGCCTGTCAAAAAAAAAAAAAAAAGCAAAAAAAATCTTGGAAGATTTAAATAAATGGAGTGATAGTTCAAACTCATTGTTGAAGTAATAAACTATTAGTTAGGTAAGGATATGAAGGCCTTCTAAGTTTTCATCTCTGGGAGAGTAAATAGGTGAAGAAATAAAATGTGTACTCTATCAAGAAAAGTAAGGCAGACACATACCATCATATGGCATGCAATAATCAGAAGAAATGTGATCGGATGTATACATAGGAACATGAGTGAATTTTTAAAAATACAGAACTAAATGAGAAAAGTAAAAGAGAACAACACAATAGCATTTATGCAGCGTGGCACTCAACACACACATATAAAATACAATTTTAAGACATGATAAACAAAGGAAGTTCAGGTTAAATTGCAGCTCATGTGGAAAGGGACAGAGATGGGCTATGAAAATGAAGGAAAATGACATTAAGTTCCAAAAACATGGTTTTCCATATTAGGAATCAAAAGCAGGAGGGTAAAAATACTGAACAGTCAGAAGAAGGAAAACAGTTTTGGGAGGAGATCTGAATAGAGTTCATGCTGTGGTGGGGATGGTCAATAAAACAGTCTGAAGGGGAATAAACAAGTTATGTGGGCCTACTTCAGAGTCTGTGTCTGTACGCCCCATGTACACACAGCCCAGGCAGATGCATGCAATCTGACCCTCCAATAGCACATGAGCCACGAATAAGGGCTGTGGTAAGACAGAAATGTCTGTGATGCTCAGGGTTTTATTCACTCAAATGCATTGCTGGAAATAACCAGCAAGTTAGAGTGCATCACTGTGGCAAGATCTCACTAAACGTGTCACAGGGCATGCAAAGGTGTTGACACAAGGAGGACACAGGTGACAAGGACCTCATTGTAAGAGGCAGATTTATTATTTTAAGTAATGTACACCAGCATACAATCAATGGATCAAATCAGATAAGTTTTGCCCTAGGCCTTAGAGACAGAGAACAAACTTGGAGTACAAGTTACACTGAATAGCATCACAATTTAAATAATTCTTTTGAAACTTAATTTATTCTTGATAAAATGGAAGGATTGAAGGGAGAGAAGGGTTTCGGGTGTACTGAATTTAAATCTGTGACTGAGTTCATCAGATTTGAAGAGTTTAAGCTCTCAGGAATCATCAGAAATACTGATTTAAGATATGTTCAAGTATAATGAAATCAAGTTCTACTTCTGAACACCTTAGTTCCAAAGGAAAATTCTTTCCTGCTATGCCAGAGAAGTGATGGAAATGCAGAAAATGGGGTAAACAAATTTAGATAAACTAAAAATGCAAACCATAATGTACTCTTTTCATCTGGTTTTTGAAGAGGACAATGTTATCAATTTTAAAGTCAGAATAAATAAGTGATTTTAAAGCCAATTAACAAATTTAACAAATATCATTCTTAAATAGCTTGCACTATAATTTCAAAAATATCCCAAATTAACTATGAAAATGGTCTGTGGTTTCCATAGAGCAGGAAGAAAAAAGAACCTCATACTCTACCTTAGTTATTTGGCCTCATGTCTTTAAGGTGCTCAGATGTGACACTGAAGGGTGTCTTAAAAGAGAGTAGTTACATGACATATGAAAATTAGAAGAAAATAATTCATGTCAAGACACAACTCTCCTGGAGAAGAATCTTGACCAAAAAAAAAAAAAAAAATCACAATTTCAGCCTAAAGGCACTGAGGACTACATGAGAAATCATAGCAGTTAAGCATTTGATTTAGTGATTATAAAAGCTATTTTTGAAAATATTTCTAACATTATTACATATTTTGTTGTAGATCACGAATAAATTAAAATGTAAAATATAGTTCTTAATGACTCAAATTAACATACAGAAAATGGTATTAAGGTAATTGGAAAAAGAATGTTGGGTTATGATTTTTAAAAAATCATTCTACAAAGTTCAAGATGGCAGCATAGGGAGGGAACTTACTGCTCTATCTAGGGAAATATAGTTAAAAAATAGAGTACAATCTCAGGGAGAGGTGAGAGAGAAAATGGCAAGGGAAATTCTATATAAATTGGTGGGACCCTTTGGATCTAAGAGGAGGGTGTGAAAGTGCACAGCCCAGGACCCCAGCAGTCAAGAGCCTCAGCACCAGTTTTGGAGTGAGGTGAGACTAGGCTGCAATAAAGCTGTAGGAAGATCCCAGTGTGGGCCTGGCTTGGAGCCCTGCAGGGACAGTGTACCTGACAACCTAGAGGGAAAAAAAGGAGCACGTTTCTCTCTCCCTGACCATCCAAAACCGGTGTCCTGTAACTAGCTGAGAGAGGGCGGGTATCATTTTGGGCACACATAATAGCTGTGTCAGCTTGTGTTTGCATGCCCAGCAACCAGTTGAGAGGAGACAATTGAGACTGGCTGGGAAACTAGACAGGGGGTTGGGTGCTTATGGCTGTGGGAGCCTTGTGTGTCCAGACTGTGAAAACACCGTGGCTGCAAGCTGTGGATGGGACTTTGGGTAGTTACTGTGAGTGGCTCCACATGCTCCAGGCTCCCTGATTCCCTGGTGAGGGTCATTGCTACAGGACCCACGTTCCCACTGAGGACTGCACAGATCCTCTGTGTGGTTCTTATGGCAGCATGGATGAAAACTGGACCCACTGGGGCTAGAGCCCAGGCACTGGTCTCCTCAGGAGTGGAGGTGAGCATGAGAATACACCAACAGAGCAGAACAAACCTGCCCTCTGATAAAAAAAAAATGGGAGGTTCACCATGCCCAACTTAAGTGATACCTTGGATATACTCTTCACCCTGGAGCACTGAGCAGAGCTCCCTGACCACATCCAGCACAAACCTCTGAGTATTCACTGAAAGAGCAGACACTCCACTAAGCCACAGAAGCATAGTCCAAAGATAAAAGCCATCACAAGGAGAAAAAAAAACACCAACAAATATCACCACAAATGTCTAATAATAAATGCAGCAATTCAATAAACAAGAATAAGACAACATAATACTCCCAAAACACAACACTTCAATACTAGAATGTGGAGGTGAAGAGACTGACAAAATGCCAGAAACTGAGTTCAAAAAACTGATCTTGGATTACTCAGAAGTAATCACAAGCAAATATATGAACTAAATAAATCTGTACATGACATGAATGAAAATTTTCCCCACAAAATGTTAAAATCAAAACAAAATATTGCAAATGAACTCAACAGAACAAATAAAAACTATTGTAGAAAGCCTTAAGAACAGAATTGATGAGGCAGGAGAAAGAATATCTGAGTTAGAAGACAAATCTCTGGAAATTTTATGGTCAGACCAAAAGAAGGAAGGAGAAATTAGAAAGCTAAAAAACAGTGGGGGAGATTTATGGAATACTATCAAATGACCCAACATATAGGTCCTAGGAGTTCTGGAAGGCACAGAAAAAAAAATGGGCTAGAAGGCCTTTTCACTGACGTAATTATAGAAAACTTCCCCAAATTTGGAGAAAGAAAGGGATATCAAAGTAGAGGAAGCACACAGAACTCCTATTAGACATGACCAGAAAAGTTCTTCACGACAACACACTGTAGTCAAACTCTCTAGAGCAAAATATAAAGAAAGCTTCTAAAATGTACATGAGAGAAACTCTAGATTACTTTCAGTGAATCTCCAATTAGACTCACAGCTGACTTCTCATCGGAAACCACACAGGTTGGAGAAATAGCAAGATATATTCCAACTCTTAAGAGAAAAAAAAAACTCAATCCACAGTACTGTATCCTGCAAAACTCTCATTTACAAATGAAGGTGAAATAAAGACCTTCCATAACAAACAGAAATTGAAAGAATTTGTCAACCTTTGTCCATCCTTACAAAAGAGGCTTAAGGATGTGCTACACACAAAAACACAGAAACATGGTCACTACTATGAAAGAAGGTGAAGGCAGAAAATCTCCCAGTAAAAGTACAAAGGAAATACAAAGTAAAGAATAGGAACATTGATGGAAAAATGCAGGGCCAAGTCATTACTTATCAAAAGTCACCTTGAATCTAATTGGTCTCAATTCTTCAATTAAAAGATACGTACTGGATGAACAGATTAAGAAAAAACCCATTTATTGCTGCATCGAAGAAACACATCTCACCAAAAATATATATACAAGCAGACTGAAAGTGAAAGGATGCAAAAAGATAGTCCATGCTAACAGAAAACAAGAAAGAGCTGGTGTAGCCATCCTAATATCAGAAAAAAAATAGACTTTAACATAAAAACTGTTAAAAGAGACAAAGAAGGACACTATGTAATGATTAAGGGAACAATTCAACAGGAAGATGTGACTATAATAAATGTATCTGCACCTAATTACAGGGAACTTGGCTATTTAAAAGAAACATTAGTGGGTATAAAGGGAGGCATAGACTCCAATAAAATAGTAATGGGGGACTTAAATACTCCACTTTTAGCAATGGACAGATCAAACAGACAGGAAATCAGCAAAGAAACAATGGAGTTAATTGACATGATAGACCAAATGGACCTAACTGATATCTACTGGACTTTCCACCCACATTGGCAGAACATACATCCTTCTCACCAGTGCATGGAACTTTCTCTAGGATAGAACATATGGTAGGTCATAAAGTAAGTCTCAGCAAATTAAAAAAAAAATCAAAATCAAACCATGCATTTTCTCTGATCACAAAGGAAGGAAGCTGTAAATAAACAACTCAAGAATCTCTAGAAAACATGCAAACACATGGAGATCGAACAACATGTTCCTGAGTGAACAGTGGGTCATAAGAGAAATCAAAAAAATCCTGGAAATGAATGAAGACAACAATGTAACATATCTAAACTTATGGGACACAGCAAAAATCATGTTAAAAGTAAAGTTTATAGCAATTGGTGCCTACATCAAGAAATTAGAAAGGAGCCAAATGAATGAGCTATCAGTGCATCTCAAGGACCTAGAAAAATAACAGCAAACCAAACACAAAACTTACAGGAGAAAAGAAAATTAAAATTAGAGAATAAACAAAATTGAAACCAAAAAAATATAAAAGATCTGCAAAACAAAAAGCAGGTTTTTGGATAAAGTAAACAAAATACACACCACGGGTGCAAATAACCAAAAAAAAGAGGGAGAAGACCAAAATCAATGTAATTATAGGTGAAAAAGTACATGTAACAGCAGACACCACATAAATAAAAAGAATCATCAGAAATTACTACAAAGACCTATATGTCAACAAATTAGGAAACCTAGAAGAAATGGATAGATTCTCAGACATACATCCTATCTGAATTGAGCCATGAAGACATAGAAAATGTAAACTGATCAACAACCAAGATGAAAATTGAATTAGTAGTAAACACCCTCCCAGCAAAGAAAAGCCCAAGACAGGATGGCGTCACTGCTGAATTCTACCATACATTTAAATAAGAACTAACTTCAATTCTTCACAAGTTATTACAAACAATTGAAAGAGAGGGATTCCTCCCAAACTCTTTCTATGAAGTCATAGAAATTCCTAAACCTAAAAATTGCACATCAGAGAAAGAGAACTACAGACCAATTTCCCTGATGAATATAGATGCAAAAATCCTCAACAAAATACTAGTCAATCAAATCCAGTAACACATCAGAAAGATCATTCACCTGGACCAAGTGGGATTTATCCCAGGTATGCAAATCAATCAATGTGATACATCACATTAACAAACTTAAGAACAAAAACCATATGATTATCTCAATAGATGCAGAGAAACCATTTGATAAAATACATCACCATTTCATGATAAAAACTCTAAGAAATTGGGTATAGAAGGAACATTCCTCAACACAATCAAGACAGTTTATTGCAAACCTATGGCCAGCATCCTACTGAATGGGGAAAAGTTGGAAACTTTCCCACTGAGATCTGGAACCAGACAATGATGCCCACTCCACAACTGCTATTTAAAGTTTTAGCCAGAAGTTTTAGCCAGAGCCATTAGACAATAAAAATAAACTGGCCGTTGCCACGGCTCACTAGGCTAATCCTCTGCCTACGGTGCCAGCACCCCAGGTTCTAGTTCCGGTCGGGATGCCAGATTCTGTCCTGGTTGCCCCTCTTCCAGGCCAACTCTCTGCTGTGGCCTGTGAGTGCAGTGGAGGATGGCCCAAGTGCTTGGGCCCTGAACCCCATGGGAGACCAGGAGGAAGCATCTAGCTGCTGGCTTCGGATGGGTGCAGCATGCCGGCCGAAACACGCTGGCCATAGTGGCCACTTGGGGGGTGAACCAAAGGAAAAAGGAAGACCTTTCTCTCTGTCTCTCTCTCTCTCACTGTCTAACTTTGCCTGTCAAAAGAAAATTAAAGTGATACAAATTTGGAAGGAGGAAGTCAAACTATCCCCATTACAGATGACATGAGTCTATATATATATATGGGAGCTAAAGGACTCAACTAGGACACTAATGGAACTCACAGAAGAGTTGAGTAAAGTGGCAGGATATAAAATCAGCACACAATAATCGTTAGCCTTTGTATACACAGACAACGACATGGCTGAGAAAGAACTTCTAAGATCAATCTCATTCACAATAGCTACAAAAAAACCCCCAAATACTCTGGGATAAATTTAACCAAGGATATCAGAGGTGTCTATGATGAAAATTACAAAACATTAAAGAAAGAAATAGGTGGCTGGCACTGTGGCGCAGTGTGTTAATGTCCTGCTGTGAAGTGCCAGCATCCTATATGGGTGCTGGTTCTAGTCCCAGCTTCTCCTCTTCCAATCCAGTTCTCTGCTATGGCCCAGGAAAGCAGTAGGAGATGGCCCAAGTCCTTGGGCCCCTGCACACAAGTTGACGACCCAGAAGAAGCTCCTGGCTCCTAGCTTTGGATCGGTGCAGCTCCAGCCATTGCGGCCAGTTGGGGAGTAAACCATTGGATGGAAGACTTCTCTCTCTTTCTTTCTGCCTCTCCTCTCTTGGTGTAACTCTGACTTTCAAATAAATAAATAAATAAATAAATAAATAAATAAATAAATCTTTTAGAAAAAGCAATAGAAGGCACACGCACACACTCACACACACACACAGGAAAAATCTTCCATGTTCATAGATTGGAAGAATCAATACCATCAAAATGGCCATACCACTAAAAGCAATTTGTAGATTCAATGTGATACCAATCAAAACACGAGGGAAATTCTTCTCAGATACAAAAAAAAATGATGCTAAATTCATATGGAAACACAAGAGATTCCAAATAGCTAAAGCAATCTTACACAACAAAAAGTTGGAGGCATCACAATACCCAGATTTCAAGACATACTACAGGGCAGTTATAATCAAAACAGCCTGGTACTGGTACAAAAACAGATGGATAGAACAATGGCATAACAAAACAGAAACACCAGAAATCAATCCATGCATATACCACCAACGTATATTTGATCAAAGAGCTAAAATTAAGCCTTGGAGAAAGGACAGTTTCCTCAACAAATTTTACTGAGTAAGTTGAATCTTCATGTTCAGAAGTATGAAACTAGACCCCTACCTTACATCTAATACAAAAATCTACTCAAAATGGATCAAGGACCTAAATCCATGACTCAAGATCATCAAATTATTAGAGAACATTGGGGAAATTCTACAGGACACTGGCATAAAGAATTCTTGGAAAAAGACCCCAGAGGCACACGCAATCAAAGCCAAAACTGACAAATGGGATTAAATCTAATTGCAAAACTTCTATACTGTAAAAGAAACACTCAGAAAAGTGAAGAGGTTACTGAGAGAATGGGAGAGATTATCTGCAAACTATGCAACTAACAATGGATTAATAACTAGAATAAATAAAGTGATCAAGAAACTCAAGAATAAAACAAATAACTCAGTCAAGAAAGGGGCAAAGAACTTAAACAGGTATTTCTCAAAAGAGGAAATCCAGATGGCCAACAGGCACATGAAAAAGTGCTCAGGATCACTAGCCACAAGGGAAATGCAAATTAAAACCACAATGAAGTTTCACCTCGCCCCCATTAGAATTGCTTTCATACAGAAATCAACAAACAACAAATGCTGGTGAGGATGTAGGGAAAAATGTACCCTAATCCACTGGTGGTGGGAATGTAGACTCGTACAGCCACTGTGGAAGACAGTATGTAGACACTTCAGAAATCTGATTATAGACCTACCATATTATCCAGCTATCCCACTTCTGGGAATTTACCCAGGGGAAATGAAATCAGTGTGTGAAAGTGTTATCTACACCCCAACGTTAGTAACTCCATTCACAATAGCTAAGTTATGGAATCAACCCAAATGTACATCAACTGAAGATTGGATAAAGAAATTATAGGATATGTACACCATGTAATGCTACACAGTGGTAAAAAAAAAGATCCTGTCATTTGCAACAAAATAGATGAAACTAGACAACATCACAGTGAAATAAGCCAATCCCAAAATGAACAATACTGTAGCTTCTGTGATAACAATTAGAACACCTAAAAGGCAATCTGTAGAATGAAATTAACACTTTGAAATGTGATGACTTTAAACAGCCATTGTCTTAACTGTTGAGGAACAGGTTTTTTTTTTCATACAATTTGTGGAACTCTTAGTATAGTTGATCATATGTGTATAAAGTTAATGAAAATAGATCTTAGTAAAAAATAAGAATGAGAATAGGAGATGGAAACGGAAAAGGGTTGGGAGTGTGGGTGAGGGGGGCAGATATAGTTCTTAAAGTTGTATTTATTTCAAAAAAATTGTTTTACATTAAAAAATCATTCTACAACAGAAAAGTCCTATTTTCTTTCTAGGCTACTAAGAACTCTAGATAGTAATAATTTTCATTTTGTATTTTGAAGTTCCATCAATGGAAATTTGACTTCAAAATACTTTTCTTGTTTCTATAGGACACCTAGGTCAAAATTATAATAAACTAAAATACATTTTCTCTTGAAAAGTTTCCTATAATCTTGAGAGTCTTAGAAATAATGCTTGGCAAAGTCATGATTGAAATGCATATGTATCATTTACTCTAATCGGTGTGAAAAATTATTTAACTGATGCTGTGATTACTAATATGAGCTACTTTTATTTAATTAAGAAACAGTTAATGATGTAAACTATTATACCACACAAATTTGTCTCAATTTTGTATCTTATTAAAGTTATTAATTGATAATCAAATTATTTTTTAACAAAACTTACATAACTGAGCATCTGCTTGGAGACTTCCTCCTTTAGGATTCAGCTTCTGAGTTTGAAGGGCAGGAACTGGCTTATATGATTGACCTGTGGCCCTGTACATGGCTTGAACCCATAATATCCTGTCCTGTTCATCATCACTGGCAAATACAACAGTATCTCCTTCTTTAACAGCATTAAAAAACATCTGACCACCCTGAAGGCCTGTAGAGAAAGAAAGGCACCATTACAAATGTACACTATTGGCAGATTTTAGTTTCATTCACTAACTGGCCTCATGGAAAAGAATGGATTGGACACGAGCAGCTCAATATTTAGAATGATGTTTAGCTGAAGATCAAATCCACAAATTTAAAGGCAAACAATGACTAAAAGCTTAAGTTTTCATAACATTTTGGAAATTAAAAGCAGTTTAGGAAGACAAATATCCCAAGAGACAGCAGTATTCTACAAGGCATACAGACACGCTTCCCAGAAATGAACAGCATAATCTGAAACTTCTTGTCAGAGAAGGCAGTCTCACTGTTGGCACATGTGTCATTTTATATGCAGGAGAAAAGGAAGAGGCACATAGCCACTCACAAAAAATACCTGTAAGGCAAAAATGGTACCTTGCACTGTCCGATATTTTATCTTTCACAGAGAAGATGCCATTTTCCACTTCTAAGTGACCAATCAGTAAATTCTATTTATATTTCTTAATCTCTAGGCTTCTTAATTCTTTGATATTAATATCACTAGTATCCATATTTTCATTGATTCACTATTTTTTGGTATCAGATGTCTAGTACTATTCTACTTCAGGTCGAGCAATTCTTATCTGAAATGCCTGAGACTGGCAACATCTCTGAATTAGGATTTTTTTTTCAGATTTTGGAATATGTGCACATACATATAAATCATCTAATGTGTGGAACCCATATCTAAACACAAAATTCAGCTATGTTTCACATACACCTAACACACATAGCCTGACGTTAAGTTGACACAATAGTTTTAGTACACATGTATTTGACTGTAACCTGTCACATGAGGTCAGGTATGGAATTTTGTACTTTTGGGTTATGCTGGCACTGAAAAAGTTACAGATTTTACAGCATTTCAGATTCCAGATTAGGAATGTTCAATTTGCATTAATATGGAGAGAGGGAGAGAAGTATAAGAATATGTGATTGAGGAGAAAATTAGTGCAATACAATATATAATAATTCATTTGCCTTTTCTTCTCTATTTCTGTTGTAATTTTTATTTTCCAATAAATAACTTTCTGTAAGAATTGCTATTATTTTGTCTATATTTTTTTCAATTACAGTACCTCTTACATATTTTAGATGATGAATTATGGCTAAAAATAACATCCCTCAAAACCGCATAAATTGAACCTCATAGTCTTTTCCAGGTATTTAGGAATCATATGCATCCTATTCATATAGCGGAGTTTGAAATACTGAAAAGAAACAGGCTATTTCTAAGAATTTCATGCATGGCAGGAAAAATGATTAAACTTAAAATTACCTGGGTGCGGATCTGTATAATCCACAGTGTATCCCTCAAGCTGCATTAATTCTTGTGGTTCTGATTTTTTTTCTCTATAACTGCACATAGCAAAGGTGTACTGGCTCACCTGCTCAGGAAAAGAACAAGTTTGCAGATTAAATTCACATTAAATTCATAAAATTTATCATCAAATTTAAATTTAGGTGTTTTTCTTTTTCAGAAAATTTTTCCCAAATAGAACACAATTTGCATATAAATTATTAAATTTTGGCATTTTCCCAAACCTAGCTTAAAAGTCAAAACAACTTTCACTTGTCAACTGCAGTTCTTAAATGCCTAGGAACTGGCATATCCCAAATCAATCATTTGCTGGCCAAGTATTCATGTTAAAATTAAGTTTGGAATCATCAGGCTGAACAAACTTTGAACAATCTTTGACTTGAGGGCTTCCTTTGTCCTCTAATATGCTAACATACCAAGAGGGAGACAGATTAGCAGCATTTCCAAGTTTGTATAATCACAAAATCACATTTGTAGGGGAGCCCCACGTGGCCTGAAATCTGCTGAAGGCACGCCTGGACAGATTGCAAAGGTGATCGGTCAAGTTATGTTCATAGCAAAGGTCATTTGACATGATGCTGAAGCAGCTAAGGAAATGCTGTGGGCTCTGGTAAACAGCAAGCGGGACAGCGGGATAGTGGCCCCAGTTAATAATTAGTCCCCATTAAGTTCCTCCAAATTCTGATTGTTCTCTTAATCCTAGCTTCAAAGTAAACAAGTCCTTCCTGTGAGCACTGAAATTCCCTGTTGTTCTCTGTTTCACTATGTTTAAACTCCTTCATCACAAAATCCTGCTTTCACAAAATTGCACATTTTTATGATAAATCATTCAAATCACCGTTCATAATAAAAACTTGGAGTAACCAGATATCTGGACCTCTGCCTCTGCCTCCACCTTTGGCAGTGGACAGACTGTTCTCTGGTATCCACATGTTAAAATCTGAGTGTGTCCTTAATCATTGCAAGACTGTCCCTTTTCCAGGTTAACATGACAACCTGCCATGCTGCACACAGCAACATTTCCATGTACACTGATTTCAAGACTTCTAAACAAAGTAAAAATGATCTTAATATAACTTTTTCTTGTAACCAAAGTTACAAAAAGGGTAAGCTGGAGTAAGTTTTATGTCACTAGTGATACCACCAGCACCAAGATCCTCCTATGCTGGCCTTGGCAATGTTTTCTAGTGCTAGGACCTTGATGTCAACAGCTGTGCAGTCATCATCCTGATTGTTCTTGCTTGAGTCACCAGTACATCTTTGGACAAAATGCTTTGGCTACATCTTATGGCACGTGTGGTTCTTGCTACACTTAAGTTTCCTTTTCTTTCTCCATCTTGCAGATTGTCAATGTCAATAAACCTCTTATGGGAGGTTTATTATTATTACCTAAAGGTATGACTGTGTATGCCTGTGTGGGAGGTTGTTTTGGGGAGCAGGAGTGGAAGTTAGTAAATGATAAACAGAAACATTACATTTCTATTATTTGCTCCATTAGAACTACCTCTCAGGTAGCGCAATTAGATCAAGTCTCCTCCCTTATCTCATTAGATGTTAATATAAGCATTTAGGGTATAAATATCTGCGTGAGCCTAGGACCCAATCCTGTTCAATCCATAAGAATGGGTTTTTATTTGGAAATATGTCACTAATCTGTCTTGACTCACGACAGACAGTTCAGCTGCTGGTTTAGAATTTTAGCCTAGCAACCCTATCACCACTTTGAAGACACATTCTATTGTCAGAAGACTTAAATATCAGGCTAAAAAGTCTGATTAAAGTCCAGTTACAAGTTCCTCCCCACATTTTTTTGGACAGGCAGAGTTAGAGAGAGAGAGAGAGAGAGAGAGAGAGAGAGAGAAACAGAGAGAGAGAGAGAGAGAGAGAGAGAGGAGAGAGAAAGGTCTTCCTTCCGTTGGTTCACCCCCCAAATTGCTGCTACGGCTGGCACGCTGCACCTATCCGAAGCCAGGAGCCAGGTGCTTCCTCCTTGTCTCCCATGTGGGTGCAGGGCCCAAGCACTTGCGCTATCCTCCACTGCCTTCCCGGGCCACAGCAGAGAGCTGGACTGGAAGAGGAGCAACCGGGACAGAACCAGTGCCCCAACTGGGACTAGAACTTGGAGTACTGGCACC
Organism: Sylvilagus floridanus; assembly: GCA_949820135.1. Lineage (NCBI taxonomy): Eukaryota > Metazoa > Chordata > Mammalia > Lagomorpha > Leporidae > Sylvilagus > Sylvilagus floridanus. Next base: position 25,038,109 of record OX463236.1, on the reverse strand, counting down.
GCAGGTGGAGGATTAGCCTAGTGAGCCGTGGTGCCGGCTCAAGTTCCTTTGCCGTTAATCTGTGCTTTTCTCTCTAGTAGTTCTTAATGTTCTCCGAACTTTTGTTATGTTGTAGATTTGTTGTGAAATTTCTAGGTGTTACATGTTTTATCCTGGTTAATATCTCTTCTTTATTTTTAATTTTTAAAAAATTTAATTGGTTTTTAACATATTCAATGTAGTTCATAGAGACAATTCTATAATGATATTCCCTTCCTTCCACATTCCTTCCCTCTCCATTTTTTTTTAGCTTTTGAGATAACATTTTAAATTTATATTATAGTAAAAAAACTTGGATCCAGTGGAAAGAACAGGTCATCAAAGAAGGAGGTACCTTTCTCTGAACGGAAGAGAGAACTTCCACTTGGACTATGACCTTGTCGAAATATGAGAGTTGGTGAACTCAAAAGGCTTCCACAGCCTTGGCAATTCATGGCAAGAGCCATAAACAAGAGTGTCAATTTGTTAAGTCAATAACAGGAGTCACTGTGCATTTACTCCTCATGTAGGATCTCTGTCCTTAATATGCTGTACATTGTGATTTAGTGCTATAACTAGTACTCAAACAGTATTTTTCACTTTGTGTTTCTATGTGGGTGCAAACTGATGAAATCTTTACTTAATATGTACCAACTTGACCTTCTGTATATAAAGAGAATTGAAAATGAATCTTGATGTGAATGGAAGGGGAGAGGGAGCGGGAAAGGGGAGGTTTGCGGGTGGGAGGGAAGTTATGGGGGGGGGAAGCCATTGTAATCCATAAGCTGTACTTTGGAAATTTATATTCATTAAATAAAAGTTAAAAAAGCTTGGATCATCAAATAATTCTTTACAAAACTTTTGCTTAATAAATACAAATTTTGAAAGTACAACTTTTGGATTATAGCGGTTTTCCCCCCATAACCTCACTCCCACCTGCAACCATCCCATTTCCCACTCCCTCTCCCATTCCATGTCTTTGGGTATATTCCTTAAGCAGTGGGATTGCTGGATCACAATGGGATTGCTGGATCATATGGCAAGTCTATTTCTAGGGTTTTTTTTTTTTTAAGAAATCTCAATATGGTTTTCTACAGTGGTTGCACTAATTTATATTCCCACCAACAGTGCATAAGTGTTCTCCTTTCTCTACACTCTCTCCAGAATTTGTTACTGTCTGTATTTTGGATATTAGCCATTCAGACAGGGGTGGGGGTGATATCTTATTGTGGCTTTGATTTGCATTTCCTTTATGGCTAGTAACATTGAGCATTTTTTTTCATATACTTCTTGGCCATTTGTATTTTCTCTGAGAACTGCCTAGTGAGGTCCTTTATTCATTTCTACACTTGTTCTTAGCCAAAAGGCTGAAAGCAATTATATTGGTTTTTATTGTTGTTGATATATTCTGGATGTTAATCTTTGTTGGATCGGTAACTCACAAATATTTTTTCCCATTCTGTTGGATGTCACTTCACTCTACTGATCATAAGTTACTTTTGCTGTGCAGATTCTGAGTTCGATATAATCCCATTTGTTTAGTTTTGCTTTTGTTGCGTGTGCTTTGGGGGTCTTGCCCAAGAAGTCATCCCTTACACCAATGTCTTGGAGTACTTTCACTATATTTTCTTCTAGCAACTTCATAGTCTCAGGTCTTAAATTTAGGTCTTGAGTTGATTTTTATATGTGGTAAGAGGTATGGATCTAATTTCATTCTTCTGCATATATACATCCAATTTTTGCAGCACCACTTGTTGGAAGAGATTATTCTTACTCCACTGTATGATCTGAGCACTTCTGTTAAAAATCCCCTGGCTGTATAAATGTGAATTAATTGCTGGGCTCTCTGTTCTGTTCCACCGATCTAATTAGCAGTTTTTATGCCAGCACCATGCAGTTTTAATTACTATAGTTTTGCAGTATATTATGAAATCGGGTATTGAGAAGCCTCCAACTGAATTTTTCTTGCTCAGGACCACCTTGGCTTTTCTGGGTCTTTTGTGATTCCATATGATTTTTTTCTGATTCTGCAATGAATTGGTACTTTGATAGAGATTGCATCAAATCTATAGATTGTTTTAGGTAGTATAGACATTTTAATGATAACGATTCTTCCAATCCATGAGCAAGGAACATCTTTCCATTTTTTTTTGTGTTCTTGATGATTTCTTTCATCAATATTTAATAATTTTCATTATATAAATCTTTCCCTTCTTTGGTTAAATTTATTCATAAATATTTGATTCTTTGTGGCTAATAATGGGATTTCTTTATTCTCTTTCAGTGAGATCATTAGTGTATAAAAAAGCTATTTTTTTTCTGTTCATTTTGCAACTTTACTGAATTGGTTTATCAATTCTAACAGCTTTCTGGTGGAGCCTGTAGGTTTTTCCTAAAAGGTCTTATGCAAACATGGGTAATTTAACTCCCTCTTTTCCAATTTTGATACTCTTTCATTCTTTCTACTCCCTAACTGCTCTTGCTAAAATTCCAGCTACTTTACTAAATAAGAATGGAGAAAGTGGGCATCCTTGTCTTGTTCTAGATTTGAGGGGAAATACTTTCAGCTTTTCTCCATTCCATATGACTGGCTATTGATTTGTCATGGATAGTCTATAATTTTGAGGTATTTTCTCTCTATATCTAACTTGTGGATTTTTTTTTATCATGAAGGAGTGTTGAATCTTATCCAACTTTCTCTGTATCTACTGAGATACGGGTTTTGTTGTTCATTCTGTTGCTGTGATTTATGACAGTTATTGATGTGCTAACGTTAAACCACCCTTGCATTCCTGGGATAAATCCCATATGTACGACCTTTTTTAAGTGGTTTTTATTCAAATTGCTAGTATTTTGTTGAGAATCTCGGCATCTACTTTATGGTATGTGATATTTTATGACTATATCAATCTTAGATTCTTTCACATCATGTTTTTACATTTTGCTTCTGTCCATTTTTCCTTTTTACTCTTCAAATTCTATCAGAAATAATCCTACACCTTTGGATTTTTTCTCCTGTATCTTCTGTTTATGTTTATTCATTTGTCCCTGCAGATAATTAAGTAACTTCCTTATATTATAAACCACAGCCTGGTATTAATTATATTAGTAATTTCCCCTTAAATATGTAGCCTAATAAGATTCTAATCTCATTTATTTATTTATTTATTTATTTTTTGGTTATTGAAGTTCTACATGGCACCTTTCCAAATCTCCTTGTTCCCTTTCCATAGTTTTATATTATTTATTATTTCTTTCATGATGTATATATTTAAATATTTATTTATATGGAAGGCAGAGTTATAGAGTGGTAGAGAGAGGGAGAGGTCTTCCATCTCCTGGGTCACTCCACAAATGGTTGCCATGACTGGAGCTGTGTCAATCCAAAGCCAGCAGCCAGGAGCTTCTTCTGAGTCTCTCATGTGGGTGCAAGAACCTGAAGACTTGGGTGATCTTCTACTGCATTCCCAGGACATAGTAGAGAGCTGGATTGGAAGTGGAGCAGTCAGGACTTGAACCTGCACCCATATGGGATTCTGGCACTTCAGACAGTGGCTTTACCCACTACGCCAAAGAGCCGGCCCCCAATTTCATTATATTTTTAAAACTGTTTTTAAATTCCTTAACTTTATATGCAATTATTTTATAGTTTATATATGTAGTACTCTATTGCGGTAATCTTTAGGCATGTAAATGATCAGTTGAGTTATCTAATTTTAGATTGTGAGCTGATATCTAGCATATTTTTACCTGTGGAGATAGAGTCTAAGTTAAAGCTTATCACTCAAATAATGCTTTTTAACTTCTAGATGCCTTAGGATTATCACCAATCCAGGAATATTTTTAATGCTAATTCCTAACTTAGACAATTTCTTTATCTATTTTATAAAATAAATTTGGACTTAATATTCCTTCATATAACATAATAGTAGCAAATTTTGAGGGCCAATTTTTCTATATATTCAGAATCTAAACCCAAATGCAAATTTACTAAGCTGAGAGAAGATACATTTTCCTAGTTACTGTTTCATAAATCTTTAAGGTATCTCTGTTGGAAACTTTAAGACTACCTTAGGGTCTGTTTTCTTTTTGTGAGGGAGCAGTATAAACTGCCAGGAGCCTAAATACCCATGCCAGTACCCTGTACTCCCGCACTCCCGAGCCCCTGTAAACACAATGTCAACTCATAAGCTTGAAGTTTTCCTTTTTTCCTTTAGCTCACAAATGCATTTCAAAAAACAAATATTACATTTTGTGCAGCATTTCAAGATACTGACCAAAAAGAATTACTAGCGTCTTTATAACTGACCAAAACTGTATATTTAAATTCCTTGTCAATTCCTCAAGTTTGCTTTATAGGGTTTCTGAATAACAGGTGTAGCTTTACACACATGAGACAACACAGTCCTTCTCAACATATTCCCAAAAAGGGGGGGAAACAGACAACTCTCAAGATGGAATTAGCTGATAGATGTAAAAACACTGTGTGAAATTTGTCTTTCAAATAATTGAGCTGTAAGTATTAGACATCAGGGGACCTTTATAAAGTAATACTTTTATAAACATCTATCAACATAGAAAATGTAGGACGCAAATGCTTCGTAAGTTTCACATTTCCCTGTCTCATTTGGAAGAGTCTTAAAAACCTACCTAAAAAAGACTCTGCACACATCACCACCAAAGAATCTGGAAACTACTGGGAGAGAGATGAACAGCATGAGAATGTCTGCCTTCCCTGCCCACAATCACCAGCTGTAACACCCAGCTACAGAAGGTACTCCAGACACTCATCAGCCAGGACTCATGCACACTGTAATTCATTGCTTCATGTGAACCCCCAGCAGGAAAATATTAATTTATATCTCAAATTCCATTTTCTATCTTTTTCTTAATTTAATAAGACCCTATGTCTTCTTCCAAGATGCTTACAAATTTTGAATCATTTTGTGACAGTACTTCCTCGGTTTTCATCTTGTTGTTTTTGACCCAGTTTCTCCATAATATGTATAAAGTAGCTTCCACAGACTAGTCCCTGCCTCACTCTTGGTTAAATTTCTTGCACTCCAATAAATATCCTGTTCTGGTTATGAAAAGACAAACCAGTGCTGTAGTGTAGTTAGCAGGTAAAGCTGTTGCCTGCAGTGCCAGCATCCCAAATGGGTGCTGATTCGAGACCTGGCTGTTCCACTTGCTATCCAGCTCTCTGCTATGGCCTGGGAAAGCAGTAGTAGAAGATGGCCAAAGTCCATGGGCCCCTGCACCCATGTGGTAGACCCAGAAGAAGCTCCTGGCTCCTGGTTCAGATTGGCACACTCCAGTTGTTGCAGCTAATTGGGGAGTGAACCAGTGGATGGAAGACCTCTCTCTCTCTCTGCTCTCCTCCTCTCTCTATGTCACTCTTTCAAGAAAAATAAATAAATCTTAAAAAAAGACAAACCGGCCGGCGCCGTGGCTCAACAGGCTAATCCTCCACCTTGTGGTGCCGGCACGCTGGGTTCTAGTCCCGGTTGGGGCACTGGATTCTGTCCCGGTTGCCCCTCTTCCAGGCCAGCTCTCTGCTGTGGCCCGGGAGTGCAGTGGAGGATGGCCCAGGTGCTTGGGCCCTGCACCCCATGGGAGACCAGGAAAAGCACCTAGCACCTGGCTCCTGCCATCGGATGAGCGTGGTGCGCCAGCCGCAGCGCGCCGACTGCGGCAGCCATTGGAGGGTGAACCAACGGCAAAGGAAGACCTTTCTCTCTCTCTCTCTCTCACTGTCCACTCTGCATGTCCAAAAAAAAAAAAAAGACAAACCACACATTTATATTGTTAAAAAAAAAAAAAGTAACAGTCTAACAGCTCGGATGGCTTTACATGGGTCCTCTTCCACATGTCCTAACAAATGACATTTGATTCAAAATGTCAAACACCTCACTTAAAATACTCAGGAAATAGGGTTGGCTCTATGGCTCAATTGGTTAATCCTCCGCCTTCGGTGCTGGCATCCCATATGGGCACCGGGTTCTAGTCCTTTTTGCTCCTCTTCCAGTCCAGCTCTCTGCTGTGGCCCGGGAAGGCAGTGGAAGATGGCCCAAGTGCTTGTGCCCTGCACCTGCATGGGAGATCAGAAGGAAGCACCTGGCTCCTGACTTCGGATCGGCATAGCTCTGGCCGTAGCGACCATTTGAGGGATGAACCAATGGAAGGAAGACCTTTCTCTTTCTCTCTCTCTCTCTGTCACTGTCTAACTCTATCTGTCAAATAAAAAATTAAAAAAAAAATATTCAGGAAATAAACACAAGTCCAAATTCCTTCCCTTACCCAAGTAACAGGTCTTAGGCATCCACTATGTGATAGGCACACTTGAAAGAGCCATGGAGGAGCCATGTCTTGTCCTTCAGGACATATGGACAGCTATAACATAAGAAAACTATCAAATGCTACTGAAATCTATGAAAAACAAAAATCAGGGACTCATTAGTCACATTGCAAAGACATTCTCACCTTCTCATAAATACCTAATTTATGTAAGTGGGGAGATCATCCTGTAGTTTTTTGTGTGTGTTTTTTTTTTTTACAGCTACTTAGAGCAAAAAGTAGACAAAATATTGGGAGGTGTTGTAAATTGAAAATGCAGTGTTTTTAGAATCATGATGAAACAATAAAATATATTTTTTTTCATTCTTAATCTAGTTTACAAAGATAAGATACAAACTATATGACAGTATACATAGGGTTGGGTCTCTCACCATTACAGCTTTACTTTCGATAGTACTCTCTGAGTAGTCAGTAAAGAATAACTGTTAACATCCAACAGAAATCGGAACAACTTTATGCAACAAGGACTTGAAGACAACTTATTTGGAAACTAGAGGTTATGATATGTAAGTCTCACTAAATCAGGAATAGTTAAACCACGAGCTAAACTTCATTGCAAAGAAATGCAGGATTAGTCTCTGAAATACTGATATGGAAAGACAAGATGTTTGGGCCTTGAGCTTGTGATGTCAACTTCAGCATTTAAGGAAGACCTTCTAAGGTCACCCAGATGGAGAGGTCATCCTGACTGCAGAACACAAATCCCCTCACTCCAGTGGGGTACTCCTTCAGCAGACCATATTGCTTCATCATTCCCCATCTGAAACTTAAGAACAAGAGTATTCCCAAATAGCAAACCAGTACCCTTTTAATCACTGAAAAATAATTCAAGCCATTATGCATTTGTGAAGCTCTTCCTAAGGTATCTAGTCAGAAATTCACCACAGTTCGTTTTATGAGGAATTGTTGAGGTGTTTAATAAAAATACAATTATAATTCTTTATTATGTTTCATATTTTGATTTAAATTTTACTGTGTGAAATAAACACTGTTATTCATTTTTTTTTGTTTGTGGCAAATCTCTTTTATATCACCAGACAAGAACATTTTTTATTGCACTATGAGAACCTAAGAGGTCGAGCTAATCCATTTATTGTAAAAACTGACACACTTTGCCTTATCTTTTTGCTTTTGCTAGTGTTTTTTGCTTTCTATTTTCAGTTATATGACCAGTAAAGGTTTTCAACATCCTATATTTGTAATAGTTGCTTTAAAAGTTTTGACAGTTGTAATTAAATACTATTATAGTTTTAATGATTTAGTGATTGTTTTAAAATTTACTTTATATAAGTAAATTTGATTGCTGTGTATAGATTTTCTCTATTTTACTACTGAACTATGGTGTTTTTACTTTTCACCTGTTGAAATCTTTCTTAGGGAAGCATTAAGCCTCTATCTACAATGTAAATCAAAATAGGTTATGTAAAAATAACAAAATCTTAAGTTAAAAAAAAAGCTTTCAAACATATAGTTGACCTTATATTTTTTCTATTTACTAAGCAAATAATGTTGACTGCTTTCTTATATGAGGGACCAAATTTTTGTTACTCTATTTACTATTTTTGACACATTCTAGATTTTAGAATTTATAATTTGTGGGGCTGGCGCTGTGGCATAGTAGGCTACACTTTTGCCTGTGGTGCTGGCATCCCATATGGGTGCTGGTTGGAGTCCTGGCTCTCTACTACAGCCTGGGAAGGCAGTGGAGGATGGTCCAAGTTCTTGGGTCCCTGCACCCAGGTGGGAGACCCAGAAGAGGCTCCTGGCTTCTGGCTTCAGTGTATTGGCCCAGCTCCAGCAGGTGTGGCCATCTGGGGATTGAACCAGCAGATGAAGAACCTGTCTCTCCTCTCCCTCTCTCTGTTACTCTGCCTCTCAAATAAATAAAATCTTTTAAAAATAATTTATTACATGTAATTATTGCTTCCTTTGTATTTCTGTAACTCATTAAGGGAGTCATTTTTCATATTTATGTCAAATGTTTTATAACCAATTTAGATTAGGTTGTGTATTTTAATTTCATTATTACTCTGATTTTTCTATATGTTAAGTTTCATATTTTTAAGAGACCACTCATTCATCCTCCACATGACAGGATTACTGTTTAAATGTGCTACTTGATATAGGGCACCTAGCACAAGGCGTGCCTGTTACCCAGCTGTCCTTCTCTCACTCTCTTTTCATTTAAATGCTTTTTAAAAACTTATTTTTATTTCAAAGGCAGGATTAGAGAGAGGGAGAGACATCTTCCATCCACTGGTTCACTTCCCTAAGTAGCAGTAACGGCTAGAGCTGGGTTGATCCAAAGCCAGGAGCCAGGAGGTTTTTCTGGGTTTCCCATGAGGGTACAGGAGCCCAAGCACATGCGCCACCTTCTGCTGCTTTTCCAAGCCATAGTAGAGAGCTGGATCGGAAATGGAGCAGCCAGGACTCACAATGGCACCCATATGGGATGCTGGCTTACCTACTAAGCCATACCATGGGCCCCTGTAGCTCCCTTCATTTTTATTTTTTTTTAACTTTTATTTAATGAATATAAATTTCCAAAGTACAGCTTATGGATTACAATGGCTTTCACTGCCCCCCTCCATAACTTCCCTCCCACCCGCAATACTCCCCTCTCCCGCTTCCTCTCCCCTTCCATTCACATCAAGATTCATTTTTAATTATCTTTATATACAGAAGATCGATTTAGTATAAAGTAAAGCTTTCAACAGTTTGCACCCACACAGAAACACAAAGTGAAAAATACTGTTTGAGTACTAGTTATAGCACTAAATCACAATGTACAGCATATTAAGGACAGATATCCTACATGAGGAGTAAGTGCACAGTGACTCCTGTTATTGACTTAACAAATTGACACTCTTGTTTATGGCATCAGTAATCACCCTAAGCTCTTGCCATGAGCTGCCAAGGCTATGGAGGCCTTTTGAGTTTGCCAACTGATCATATTTAGACAAGGTCATAGTCAAAGTGGAAGTTCTCTTCTCCCTTCAGAGAAAGGTACCTCCTTCTTTGATGACCTGTTCTTTCCTTTATTTATTTGAGAGGTAGAGTTACATACAGTGAGAGGGAGAGACAGAGAGAAAGGTCTTCCTTCCAGTGGTTCACTCCCTAAATGGCCAGAGCTACACTGATCAGAAGCCAGGAGCCAGGTGCTTCCTCCTAGTCTCCCATGTGGGTGCAGGGGCGCAAGCACTTTGGCCATTCTCCACTGCCTTCCCCAGCCACAGCAGAGAGCTAGACTGGAAGGGGAGCATCTGGGACTAGAACCGGCGCCCATATGGGATGTGGATTGAGGATTAACCTACTGGGCCAAGGCGCCAGCCTCCCCCCTCTTCTTTTGCATAAAGAGTCACTTTATTTTGGCTGACAGATTCAGTTTGTTACTATTACACAATGAAGACACCTAACTGGTTTGGGGACTGAACTGCTCTTTGGACCATATGCATACATGCTGTGATGGACTGAGGGCTGCTGACTCTCCCCCCACATCTTGGTCTTCTGTATCCTTCCCAATCTCTCACTCCCCATTCTCATGGGCTGTTTATTTCCATAGTTTTAGTGAGAGACTAAGCACATGGTGACCATGTTGTTGAAGATGTTTATTGAATGATTATAAACTGAAGAAGAAAGGAAGAAGTGGTGATGCATCTAATGTCATTTCAGACACATCTGTCTATCAGGACCCTGAATATATACTGAAATAGATTTTAGAAATTATTGTTCTCGTAAATAATGACTTTCTAAAGTTCTTTACATAGATCCTTGATATGTTTGTCTTGCCATGTACTAAAGGATACAGACTTTATATATATAACCCACCTAAAATGCTAAAGAGATATTTGCTATTTAACATACAGCTTTAAAAATTTGCTGTTAAAAAGCATGCAGTATAAAAGGCTGACGTTAATGTTACTTCTTTCTTTATATAATTTGAACTATGGATATAGTTGCTGGGTTTTTTTGCTGTAAACACTGTATTTCTAGTTAGCTTTGAATGACACAATTATTTTTTTTCATATGCTACATATATCAAAATTTAAGTACTAATTTAAAGAGTACTTAAAGGAACTTAAAAAATAAAACCCCAAACTCCAGCTATTGAGAGCAATCATCCCATTTCTGCTGGCATGGTCATTTAAATGACACAATATTAGAATACTTGTTTTATTTGCTTGTACTTCTTTCACTATTTTATTTCAATATAATCAATTCAGATCCAGAATCTTCACAGATGATTGGGCCTTGAATTATAACAAAGAGTACAGATGGAAGAGTAACAAAATACCAACGACCAGCAAAGCTGTCACCCGACAATTAGGAAATATGATCCATGAGACAACTGAAAAAGTGCAGTTTGGCTTTTGGGATATACTGGCTCCAGAAACCATTAACTATTGATAGTACTATCCTCTGATTCACTGAGTCCTCATTGTATTTCCATAAAGTGATACAGAATTTCACAATTGTTTTGATTCCCCTCCACCCTTACTAGAGCTTCTTCATACCTACGCTTTTACAAGGTCATGCTAAATCATATTGCTAAGGCCAGCTCTACAATAAATCCATGGTATTAATTTAGACCAATCCTTCTGAATAATGTTAACACCTTGTAGCTACTATTTGCTACTCAGTGTTTAGACCAAGGATACTCAGAAACAGCTGTACCTGAAACAACTGCCCCTATCACTCAGCACTGAAAGTTAAAATATGCTGCTGAAAGACTAGCAACTGGGCCCCCAGTTCACCCGGCTCCCTACACTCCCAGTCAGGAGCAGTCTTGTGGCCTCCACTCTGCTCCTACATATTAGAGAGTTTAAAAAAAACAGGTGGTCTGACCTAGTCCTGTCTTTTATTTGTTTTCATTTACAAGCTTACTTGCTTGTTACTGAATCAAGCTTATATGATTTGCTATATTGAAATTGAAAACCCCCTAAGTTGTAGTGCAGCAATGATAAATATCTAATATCCTAAACCCAATCCACTCTTAATAACTCTGTAAAGAATGGATTTGCTAAGAATTGAGGGATATAAACAGACTAATCTGCAGACAGTATTAAATCAGGTTTTGGATTCACTATTTTTGAAAGATACTTTACGTTCCTGTGGTCCATCATGTATCTGCATCTGGTGTAGAAAGCCTTATATTTTTTTTCTCAGTTGCCAACCTGCTCAACACCTGTCCATTTCCACACATCTAAGCACTGAGATTTCAGAGACCACAACGTTCAGGTTTGTATGTTGTATTCCTGCTGTAAGGATCTTGTTAACAGCTGGCAGCTTAGCAACTGCCACCATCTAATTTCAGTAAAGATTAGGACTTAAACGTCCTTAGCTGGAAATGTTCTTAGCAAAGGCCAAAGGTGCTGCTGGAGTTATTTAAGAAAAAAAAAAAAACCACAAAAAAAAAGCAGCTTAATTTATTCAAATGAAATGAATACATCTTCAAGATCCTGCTAGATTTGACAGGAAAATATAATTATTATTAACTATCTTGACCAAATGGAATAAAACAGATTTAGCAATCAGTGTACAAATCAGAGAAAAGGCATTCTTTTTATAACAATGCTCAGGTGATTGAATATATCAGTTTATTTAGCAAATGCTTAGTTGGTTTCTACTCAAGTATCAGCCAGTGTTAACATCAACTGGAAGAAAGTTGATGTCCTTACATTTACAGACCTCTAGAAGGGACAAAAAGAATAAAAATTATGAATTATAAAGAATTTATACCTTTCTGAAAGGTATAAAATGGACTAATGCGACAGGGAGTGACCTAATTACATGGTCATAAACGCATAGTTGAAAAGATGACATGCGGACTGACACCTAAATAGGTAATTTAGAATGAACCAACCACAGGGAAAACGAAAGCAGTAGAATGGTCAGGATTTCTAAAGTGAGTCTTAGTGCAGGAGAAAGATAGGATGATTAATTCAAAGATTTGTTTACATAGAAATCACACTTGAAAAATAGACGCACATTTTATATTTATTTGTGGTGATGCTGGCATTACAGTGTAGTGAGTTAAGCTGCTACCTGAGACATTGGCTTCCCATGTCAGAGCACCGGTTAGTCCTGGCTGTCAGCTTTCTATCCAGCTCCCTGTTCATACACCCAGAAGGCAGCAGAAGATGGCCCACTGTGGGAACCCCAGATGGAGTTCCTGGCTCTTGCATTCAACCTGGTCCAGCCCTCTCAGGAGCAGAGCAGTGGAAGGAAGATTTCTCCCTGTCTGTCTTTGAAATAATTTTTTTTTAAAATAAAGCTCAGGACAGTTTATGCAGGGCCTTCCGTTGATCCCGGTTATGGGTAATGCTAAGTGCAAAGGGAGTCACTGGAAGGTTTGTGCACTAATTATCACCATGTGTGTTGTGCTTTAAAGACATTATTCTGCTAAGGTGAAGTAGAGACTTGAAGTAGAAGCAGAGAGAACAGCTATGATGCTATTACAGGAGTCTATGAGAAGATGATGGTGGTTTCAACTAGTATGGTAGCAGAGAGATGGGGAAGGATGGGATGGACTACTATTACACTATGGAATAAACAAGAATTTCTGATTCACATTAGGAGAAGAAGAGAGAGAGGTCAAATACAATACCTAGATTTTGGTTTAAGTTAAGTATACTCAAATGTTAAGTCACTTCGATGTTTCATATAGAGGTAAAAGAAGGAACCATTAGAGAGATACTCCTTTATTTAACAAATGGTATTAATTGAATTTCTACTATGTAGCAGGCATGCTATTTGTGTTGAAAATTATAGAAGGTGTGTCCATATGAATGCATATATAAAGGAGATCTTCAGGAATTTCATGGAAACTGTATCATGAACAAACTACACATGGAATTTAAAATGTTTTTGATTCAAAATAAACTTATACATTGTTCATGGAAATGTAAGTTAATATAGCTGCTGCGTAAAACAACATGGGGATTTCTTTAAAAACTAGAAACAGGTACCAGCATTGTGGTAGAGCAGGTTAAGCCTCTGCCTGCGATGCTGGCATCCCATATGAGTGCTGGTTTGCGACCTCGCTGCCTACTTCCAATTCAGCTCTTTGCTAATGTGCCTGGGAAAAGCTGCAGAAGATGGCCCAAGTACTTGAGCCCTTGCCACTTATGTGGGAGACCTGAATGAAGCTTCTGATTCCGGGCTTTGGCCTGATTTGGCCAGGCCACTGTGGCCATTTGGTTGGTGGAGACAGGAACTCTCTTTCCTTCTTTCTCTGTAACTCTACCTTTCAAATGAATAGATATTAAAGAAAACTAGAAATAGGCTAGCAATTGACCCAGCAATCCCACTTTAGGTATATACCCTAAAGAGATGAGCACATTATATCAAAGATACCTACACTACCATGTTTATAGCAGTACTAGTCACAATAGCCAAAATAAAGAACTATTTATTTAGTGGCACAGTAAGCTCTTGACTATAATATAATTAAACATATATTATCTCAAAAATGAGAGAGAAAGGGAAGGCATATACATTATATTCTTAGAATTGTATCTATGAACTATATTGAATTTTTTCTTTTTGTATTGATAGCACATTACCATGAGAAAAATAAAATATAAAATATTTTAAAAACCCTTAATTTTAATTCCATTTTCCATTAACTTTTTAAAAATATTGTTTATTTATTTGAAGGCTCAGTAACACAGAGAGAGGGAGAGACAAGGACAAAGAAATCTTCCAAAGTCCACAAATGCCTACAACAACCAGGGCTGGGCCACGCCAAAGCCCGGAGCCACTGGGTATTCCATATGGGTGGCAGGGACCCAAACACTTTAGCCATCACCTGCTGCCTCCCAGGGCGCATTAGCAGGAAGGTGAATTGGAAGAGCAGTGAGTAGTTGGGACTCAAACCAGGCACTCCAAAATGGGATGTAGGCATCCCAAGTGTCACCTTAACCTGCTGTGTCACAATAGTAGCTCCTCCATGAACTTTTTTTAAGTACCCTGGGACATACTGATATACTGACACACAAATCAATTTAAAATATGGTCTCATGAAATAATTTTTAGAAATATTTAGTCCACAAAATTAAGATTTTGTAATATTGCATAATTCTCCCTCATAGGTCCTTTGCTGTTTCACAGAGCCATTGCCCTAGAATATAAACACAGAAACAACAAAGCTTTCTCTTCTCTCTTTTTTTACGTTAACAAAGGGTATATGTAAAAGTGAGTAACTTTCACATAGGAATTTTGAGGTCCATTTAAGATTCTGTATATGAAATTCAGCTATGTTCTCATCCCACAATCTCTCCTTCCTTTTATAACTTTAGCCCTTGAGATGTAGGTATGTAGACTCATGTTAATATATGTTTAGAACAATTCTGGTGAGTAATGCACTAAGTTAGTTAAATGTCCAAAAAAAAAAATCATGTAAATTAACATCATCATCATCATCATCATCATTTCTTGCTATAGGAAACTCAATTATCACAAATCCAAAGTTATCTTAAAAAATGAAACTTAAAAATAATTATCCTCTGACCTTTTGTTCTAAACAAGTTCTACAAAGAATTTTCAATTTCCTTTCATATTAAGATGTGCATTACAAAAGACAAAATAGTTGAATTTAACATAACTGTTAGCTATGAAAAGTGACTTAAATAAAAAACATCAAGACTTTGGTCAATATCTAAACACACATGAGTCATCTAAAGTTTTATATGTTTATTTATTATTACAAGTATCTGTGCCCTCAGACCCAGCAACTTCATTCATATAATAATCTTCCCCTATATAAACAAAGATTAACATAAAAGACTGTACATGTATCAATGGTAGTATTGTTTGTCAATTTTAGAAAAAAAGAAACAACTTAAATGCCCAAAGAAGATGATCTGTTATATAAATTATGTTAATATATGATATGGAACCCAGTAATTCATTAGAATAATAAAATGACTTTAAAGCAACATATTTGCGATATATGGCTAAAGGACAACAATTCATAGAAAAAATGTAGGGAAGTAGGGATTGCTTTATTCTTTTAGGTGTGTGTATGTGTGTGTGTGTGTGTGTGTGCACAAACTTAAAGAAAAGCCTCACTATTATCAGTAGTCACATAGCTACTTTAAGAATGAGAATGGGAGGCCGGCGCTGCGGCTCAATAGGCTAATCCTCCA
This sequence comes from Sylvilagus floridanus, assembly GCA_949820135.1. Lineage (NCBI taxonomy): Eukaryota > Metazoa > Chordata > Mammalia > Lagomorpha > Leporidae > Sylvilagus > Sylvilagus floridanus. Next base: position 25,022,585 of record OX463236.1, on the reverse strand, counting down.
CCTTGCGGCGCTGGTCCCATTTGGGGTGCCGGATTCTGTCCCAGTTGCCCCTCTTCCAGGCCAGCTCTCTGCTGTGGCCAGGGAGTGCAGTGGAGGATGGCCCAAGTGCTTGGGCCCTGCACCCGCATGGGAGACCAGGAGAAGCACCTGGCTCCTGGCTTTGGATCAGCGTGGTGCACCGGTCACAGTGCACTGGCCGCGGCGGCCATTGGAGGGTGAACCAATGGCAAAGGAAGACCTTTCTCTCTCTGTCTCTCTCTCACTGTCCACTCTGCCTGACCAAAAAAAAAAAAAAAAAGAATGGGATAAAGTAGCAGTGCTGTTAAGAGTATGGAAGGGAGCCTTTTATTTTCTATCATAAAAACTATTAAATGGTTTTATTTTATCCTATGCTAAGCATACTCAATGTAAAATGCACAGGTGTTCTGCAACGTTCTTGACTGGACAGCAGTGACTTTGTTCAGTTCATAGTATCTTAGTACAGTAGGCAGACATTGGCAGACATCCTAAACGGAGACTACAGAACTGCACGCCAAGCTCTGCATGCAGTGGGAGAGTCTGCTGCAGTGGGTCACCACGTGCACTACGCATTTCAGAACCGGCAGGCAGAAGCAACCACTCCATGGTTAAAGCAGACCATGGTGGCATCTTACTGAGTACTTCTCACATGCTTGCAGCATGTACAGATCACTCAGTGGCATGGCTGACTGTTTACATCCCGTGCCAACTCAGCTGATATGTAATTAACATTATGTCTTGATAGCCTGCTGTTGTTTGCAGCAACTTCAAGTCATGATTCTGACACGTTGACAACAAGCAGTGAACACTTGATACTGGGCCAAAACAACATAGATGTCGACTTATTTCTAGTGATGTCACAAAGTGGCCTTCAGTTCAATCACTCTCTGGCCATTTCTTTAATGTAGTAACACTGTTTTGAACCTCATGAAATTAATGACCCACAGTGATTATTCATATGTCTGCTTGCTGTCAGATCAACTGTAGTTGTATGCATCAAGTTAATCACAGTAGTGGAAACACAGCTTATTCTCCATATAAGAAATAACTGGATTTGCTTGATTGTACAATACACTAAACTTCATAATCCTAAGTAAATTCCACAACCTCTCTGAGAATCAATTTTCTTATGTGTACATTGGGGATAACAATACTTATAGGCTTATCCTGAGAAATAAAATAATATATTAAAAGCACTTTACAGGGGCTGATGTTGTGGCACAGCAGATTAAGCTGAGGCTGGCCACCCTGGCATCCCCTGTAGAAGTGCTGTTTCAGTCCTAGCAGCTTTGCTTCAGCTCCAGCTTCCTAGCATGTCTGGGAAGGCAGTGAACGATGTTTCAGGTATCTGGGCCCCTGTCACCAACGTAGGAGACCAGGATGGAGTTCCTGGTTCATGGTTTCAGCCTGGCCCAGCTCTGGCTGCTGTAGCCATTTGGGAAATGAACCAGTGGATGGAAGATATATCAATCAATTAATCAGTCTTTCTGTCTCTCCTCATTCCCTCATTTTGTCACCCTGGCTTTAAATAAATAAATGAATGAATGAATAAAAATATTTTTAAAAGCACTTTATTTAAATGCTTTCCAAAAAGTAATTGCTTAATAAATACTAGATTAAAATGAACAATTATGTTAGTAGGTGAGTGCTTCTGGCATTTTTCAAGTTTACCACAAAGTATGCAATACTTGGTATATATTTAATAGGCATCCGTAGAATACGGAAGGAAGAAATAATACAGTTTGATAAAATCACAAATGCAGTTTAAAGACATTAAAATGGTTTACTAGAGTTAATTACAATACATTAAAGTATCATAGTACATTACAGCAGTCATGTCTTCCAATGTGTAAGATGTAAATTAGGAACATAAACTTAAGTGTCCAGATTTCAAGTGCATTCTTAAAAATTGCTGTGTTTTTAATAATTTGGCTAAAATCAAAATTTGCTTTCATTAAAAATTGCAGTTTCTTAGAAAATATTAAAATTTACTTATTACTGTAACTATATCAATGTCAGAATCTAAACAGGAATCAAATGAATATTATTTACATGCCAAATAAATACCCAATGTTAATAAATAATTTTCTGAATTCTGATTTATATGTTTATATGAGAGTCTTCAAAAGGACTTTTCACCTTAGTGGCTCTCCTAGTGTTCACTTTGAACAATGAGTTTGCAACTGGCCAAACCTGACTCTCAATCAATTTTTATGAGTACAAATTCTTGGGCTGATGGCTGGATCTTCAGCTATATCACTCATATAATACACACTCACAAGTGGTGATGAGATTCACATTATCACCAGAGAACCATTCTGCCGATGGCAGCAGCAGACACAGCAGGGGTATACTGTCCTCCCTATGAAACACGGCTCCTTCACCTTTCAATAATGCAGCCTGCAGGTATGGACCTACAAACTGTGCAGACAGAGTGAAATCTGTCTTTAAAAATACCAATAAAAAATACCCAGTTCTCCCAATGGGTCATTCTCCCTGAATTTCCATATATATCCATCTTGATTTTGAAATGTGTGCATTCAATTTGTCTTCCCATTACATTTGAAATTGAAAGGAAGATTCGATTGTGTTTAAAACTTCAACAGGTTGTCACAGTACTGGCATATGGAATATTTCAATGCATTTGAACATGGGAATCGTTGCATGAGTGCATGTGTATATAGGCACATATATGTGTTAACTATATAATGCTTAAACATGATTTCAAATTTTAAGATGCCACCTCAGGAAGGATAAATCCAAATTCATTATAGTTTGGTGGTGCTTTTCCTCCATTTCAACCATGGAATATATAGTTTTACTTACTTTGATTTACAATGGATTTTGCTTTTTAAAATGTGCCACACATATTTTTGCTTTGGGGAGCATTTCTAGCTTTCTAAAGAAAGAGACACCTCTTTGCAAAGATTTGATAATTAATGATACCATAGTATTCTAGTTCGTCATTTCATTCTTAAATTCTCAATTAGAGATCATCAAACTACACATTTGTCTTGTAACTTTTGATTTTTCTGATCAGGTGTTCAAAAATAAGGTAAGGGGTGAAGGATTAGCTCAAACCTTACCTGGCCAAAATCATGAGGTGATCTTTTCACCTCTCAAGGTTGATCCATGAAAGTCCAATTTTCATGTTAAAACAACCAGTATATTAGAAGTCTTCTAAGCCTGTATCAAAGAACAAGTTCCCTAGACTAACAAATGCCCTGCATTCATTCTTTTTATTTCAGAATGGTTTTAAATTTACAAAACTCTTACAGTACAAAGAGTTTCCATGTATCGCTCGCCCAGGTTGCCCTATTAGCATCGTATATTAAAATATTTGTCACAATCCAGAAATCGCACCAACTTCCTCTATTTTTTAATACAAACACCCTGTAGCCTGGCCACTCCTTCCAACCTCCAGCAATTGACATTTTGTGTTCAGATGGAGGTGTTTTTCTTTCTGTTTTTTAGCTTTCGCACATGAGAGAACATGTTGTACTTGTTTTTCTGTGTCTAACTTATTTCACTTGACATAATGTCCTTTAGTTCCATCCAGTTTGCTGCAAACTCTTTATGCTTAGAAAGTATTTCATTGTGTATATATGTCACATTTTCTTTATCTATTCACCTGATGATGGACACTTGAGTTAACTGCATATCTTGACTATTGCAGACAGGTTATCTGTTTGATACAATGATTTCCTGTCTTTTGGATGTGTACCTAGCAATGGGACTGCTGGGTCATATGCAAAACTTGTATTTCTAGTTTTTAAAGAAATCCCTGGGGTTGGTGCTGTGGTGCAGCGGGTAAAGCATTCCATATGGGCACCGGTTCAAGTCACGCCTGTTCTTGGAATCCTAATCCTTTGAATCTCTTCTAATCCTTCAAATCCCTGCTAATATGCCTGGAAAGCAGCAGAAGATGACCCAAGTGCTTGGGCCCCTGCGCTCTTGTGGGAGACCTGGAAGAAGCTCTTGGCTTCACACTGGCCCAGCTCCAGCCACTATGGTCATTTGGGGAGTAAACCAATGGATAGAAGGTATCTTGGTCTCTCTGTCTCTCTCTCTCTGTGTGTGTATGTGTATGTGTGTGTGTGTCTGTGTTCAAATAAATAAATCTTAAAAAAAAAAAAGAAAGAAACTGTCCAAACTGTTTTTCATAGTGGCCATACTACTAAAAATTCCCAACAGTGTTACAAGTGTTCCCCTTTCCCATATCCTTGCCAGCATGTGTTATTTTCTGTCATTTTAATAATAGCCATTCTAACATGGGTGAGGTGATAACCTATTGTGGCTGTGATTTGCATTTAGCTGACAGCTAGAAATCCTGAGCATTTTTTCATTTTTCTGTCTGGCATTTGTATTTCTTCTTCTGTGAACTGTCTATTCAAGTCCTTTGCCCATTTCTTAACTGGATTCGCTGCTTTTTGGTTGTTGAGTGCTTTGAGTTTAAGGTATACTCCAGATATTAATTCTTAGTCAGACAAGTAGCTTGCAGATATTTTTAAACTCTATTGTTTCCTTTGCTGTGCACAAGCTTCTTAGTTTGAAATAATACCATTTAGCTTTTTAAAAAAATACTCACTTATTTATTTGAAAGGCACAATTATGGAGAGTAGGGGAAAAGATCAATAATCTATCTACTGGTTTAACCCCCAAATGGATGCAATGGCTGAAGCCAGGATCCTGGGTCTCCATCTGCATCTCTTATGTGGATGCAGGGGCCCAAGTACTTAGGACATCTTCTGCTGCTTTCCCAGATGCATTAACAGGGAGCTGGATCAGACTTTGAGTTGTCTGGACTCTACTCGTGCTCATATGGGATACTGGCATAGCAGGCAATGGCTTAATCCACTGTGCCACATGCTGACCCCTCTTTTTTTTTTTAATTTGAATGGCTGAGTTACAGAGAGATAGAAAGGGAGAGTTGATTTGATTTTTGTATATGAAAAGAAGCAGCGATCTAGTGTCATTTTTCTACAGATGTACATCCAATTTTGCCAGAATAATTCATCGATAAGACATTCTTTCTCCAATTGAAGTTCTTGGTGCCTTTCACTCATTAAAAGATTGTGATGAATGCAAATGGCATCTTGAACATTTGTGATTAACTTTACATTCCTAATTTTTATTCCTCATATATCTCTTTCATATGTATTTCTACTAGCTAAATTCTAAGCTTACCAAGAGACAGGCTAGTTTGTTCTAAAATTAGTGTATGCTAGTCATATCACCTACTGAAATTACAGAATAAAATGAGATTCTTTATAAATTCATGAGATACAACCATAAAAGCTGCTGCCATTTCTATGGACAACTACTTGAATGCTTTAGAAAGATTTAATAAAGACAAATCACTAACACAAACATGGTAGACATAGGTGAGATATCTATAAGATAGGAATAACACCAAGAATAGCCACAACTATGTACACTCAAACTGTTTAATAATAAATGCATCTAAATTCTCATACCAATTTAAGAGGTTAAGAAACTATAAATGACTTATGGAGGACAGACCACCCAAAACTCCAAACAAGGAACCCCTTCTCAAAGCAAATGCTGGAATTCTTTACCAAAAGAGTGGCACTGCGTATGTGTTTATGTGTGTGTGTGTGTGTGTGTGTGTGTGTGTGTAGTTTTGGTTAAATTTGCTGACCACATATTAGTTCTAATCACATAAGAAAACTTTCATTTCAGCCTGACTAAAGGCTGTTTGCCTTGAAGATGAAACTATGAATGAATTTTACACTTTTCATAATGTTACCATGCCATCACAGAACATCAATAAACTAATTTGACCTAGCAAATGATGGTTAGCTACCTATTAGAAGACAGTACTTCCTTTGTGTTTCACTATGTCATTCTGATTGAACCCCATTAAGCTTGCTTCATGTGAGGTAGGCAATCAGTGAGATTTTATAGACTGTGTTAAGAATTTCAAGAGTGATTTTCTTTTCATATATTTCCACTGGAAACAAAATATCATGAATTTATCATGGAATGGCTATTACTTGGAAAATTATTTTTAATGTAAATTTAAATTAATGATCACATGCCATGGGCAAAGATTATCCAAGATTAAAAAGAATCGGTCAAGCTGCATATTACAATGATCTATGTTTGGGACACATTCACAAATAAGGCAGCTGAGTTGATTTAAAAATGTTTACACGAACATCAGCATTGGCGGTATAGTGGTAAGCATAGCTGCCTTCCAAAAATGTTTATATCAGTATGTGATATATATGGCATATGGATAAAACGAGTGATTACGGGTACTATAGTTTATCTATACAGTGGTCTTCAAGGAATGGTCTTGGAATACTAGAGAACGTCAAGATCCTTTCAGGGGTTTATAAGGCCAAAACTATTTCCATAACAATATTCAGAAGTTGTTTGCCTTTTCCATGTCTACTCTCTCATGAGTTTATTGTGGAATTTTCCAGACACAACGATTCATCTGATATTGCAGCAAATTAAATGCAGAACCTGATATGAGAATATACCTACATTCTATTAAACCAAACAATAAAGAGACATGCAAAAATATAAAACATCTCAGGAAATCCTTTGCCCCAGACATAGTTATTTTACAGAAAAATGCTATTTGAATTAGCATACAAAGCACTGCTACTTTAATTTGAAAACAAGTATTTAATTGTTTTTTCATTTGTAACTTCTAAAACAGTGAATATTAATAGGAAGACCCACATAGACAAAAGTTCATAAACAACTGTCCCACAGTGATAGAATAACAAGAAAAAAAATGACTAACCTGAACAAGAACAAAGTAACGTTTTTTCCATCTTTTCCAAACTTTCTGTCCAAGGGCATACAGGTATCTGGTAAGAAAAGCAAACAAAATTATATTTTTCACAAATAATGTTGTGGTTCTACATGATCATATTTCTTCCATAGGTATTTACTTTTGAGATCAGCCTCCTAAAGTCAAAATTTAGTTCACTTGGCATCTGAGACAGCCTGCAGCCTCTGTGTTACACAATGGCTGACGCTCCTGAAAGGGAACTGATTTTATGTGCCTTATCAGTTTGTCAGTTCTTACCACAAGTTGAGCCTACTAGGAGTTAGAAAGGATGACCAAATAACCAATTGGAATTTCATCCTTCCACACACTTCTTAAGAGAGATAGAGGCTATGAATTCTTAGGAGAGACAAAGTGCTAAGTGCTTCACTGCTCAGCTGACCAGAGCTGAGTAGTACATGGCCTGAGAAGGAACTGGTTGTACAGTCAAGGACCCAGGTTGAAGGGCCACCGTCCAGCTGGGTAACCCTGCAACGTGCCCGCACCAGTCTCAGTTTCCACTTCCTAACCTAGCAAATGACAGGTTGGGACTTGTTGATTCCTAAGGTCCCAACCAGTTCAATCATGATGAGATTTTTTTGACTTAGGAAAGCCTATCACTGTCAATTTATTTAACTGTAAAATTCAGACAATAATGAAGATGGCTTGGTATAATTTAACATAGTTTCTTTCATGGCTTTTAACTTGGTATTGACATTTATAACCCTAATTTAAATGATTAAAGTGGTCAATCACTGTAGGACAGAATTTCTGCTATTGCTTTAAAGGATACACTAATATATTGGGGGGGAGGATAAACTAAAAATTAATGAGTGTGAGCTTGTGGAGAGCCACAGAACAACCTATAAACACCTTCTGAATATTTGGAGGTAGAGGCCTCATTTTAAAAGTAAGGATTTTTTTTCACCATTTCATCACAATTCCTTTATGTGAATTGAAGGTTTAACATATTAATTATACACAATCCTAAGCTACAAAATGAGCAGTATGGATAACAGTTTGCCTAGGGGCTTAAAGTTTAAAGAGATTCTTTCACAATTTCTATGGCTGAAGTCTCAGCTTGCATTTTTACTTTCTACTTTATTTAAATAATATTCTTTTGCACAACACAACAAATATAATTCTTGCTTCCTTTAAAAAAGAGTAATATGGGATGCTGCTGGATAAGGTGTGGTGACACGAACGGGTATTCTCATTTATCACTCATGGGCGTAAACCTGAGACCACCTTTCTTTAGATAACATGGAAATACACAGAAACAGTCCTACCCTTTCATTCTGGAGTTTATTCACATAATAATGAGAAATAAAATCTATGCTACATGGATATGATAAACTATATCACCTATAGTATTGGAAACTGGTAACAACTTAAATGTCCAAACATAGGGGAATTATTTAATAAATGCTGGCATATACACAAAAAATACTATGTTGCTGCTGAAATATTTTTGATAAAACTAATAATATATATGGGGCTGGTGTTGTGGTGAAAGAGATTAAGCTGCCATCTGCAATGCAGGCATCCCCTGTGAACACCAGTTCGAGTCCTGGCTGCTCCACATCCGATACAGTCCTCTACTACCGTGCCTAGGAAAGTAGAGAAAGATTGCCCAAGTCCTCGGGCTGCTGCACTCATGTGGGAGACCTGGATGAAGCTCTTGGCTTCCACCTGGCCCAAATCCAGTTGTTATGGCCCTTTGGAAAGTGAAGATCTTTCTTTGTCTCTCCTTCTCTCTCTCTGTAACTTTGACTTTCAAATAAATACAAAAAGTCTTTAAAAAGCCCTAAAATATATATAACTATTTTCCTCTATAACCTTATGTCACAAAGCACAGTTCAAAACTACCAAATGGGACAGGTGTTTGCCCTGCCTACAGTTAGGATGTGTCTGCATCTCTTATCAGAATGTATGGGTTAAAACTCCAGCTCTAACTCCCAATTGCAGCATCATGCTGAAGCACAGGCTGGGATCCTTCCAATAGTTGGGTCCCTATCACCCATGCGAGGGATCTGGATGGCACCAGCCCCAGGCCCTTGCAGGCATTTGGGAAGTGAACCAACAGGTGGGAGTTCTCTTTCTCCTCTTCTCAAACAAAACAAAACAAAACAGGAAAGATGTGGGTGTCTGGTACAGTGGTTAGGAAGTTGATCAAAACACCAATATCCCACCAGAGAACCTGGGTTCCATAAGTAGCTACAGCTCCTAACTCATTTCCTGTTAATGTGCATCCTGGGAGGTTGCACTGATGGTTCAACAGGGTCCCTGCCATCAACATGGGAGACCTGGATTGAGTCCCCAGCTCCCAGCTTTCGTCTTGCCCTTTCCCATCCATTGCAGGCACTGGGGGAGTGAACCAGCAGATGGAATTTCTTTCAGTCTGTCTTTCTCTCTGTTTCTCTACCTCTCAAAATAAAATGAAATGAAATGAAACAAAAAACTACACACATTGGTAATGATTTGGAATTTTTCAAACAAAATGGGAAATAAATATTTCAAAATATTTGTATTTTTGAATGATGAAATTATGGCATATTTAATTTTTCTTCTTTATTCCCTATACTTTCTACATTTTCAGAGTCAAGAGGAAAAAAGTACGCACTAAAAGTTGAAATAAAAACAACTGGGATATTATGCTACATTGGAAAGCAATACCCAAAAGGCAATCTACAAAGCATGTATTTCCTTTAATACACATCATCTGGCTGAAGTGCTTGGTGAACTTCTGACCAGCTCTCATGACTCACGTGTGCTAAGGGTACAATACAGATTCACTTAATGGCCAAAGGAGATGGCTACTGCTCCTCCCACCTATTTACTATTGCTTCTGGAGGTCTCCTCAAAAATCCTCTGCCTACCCTTACTCAAGATAAGATTCTAATTTCTTTCCTATAGTTCTAGTGATGGGTGTTTAGTTGCTCTCCTTCTACCTTTTCTCTTTTTTTCTCCTCCTGAAGCATATTTTATTTCAATTTTTAGACCATGCTTTTCTTTCCTATTTCTGAAAATCTAGAAAATACAATCTCCAATTACAAGGTAAAAGCAATGACCCCAGGCTGCTGGATGCTATGGACATAACACATGACCTCAATGACAGTGTACTAGCAATATGTGCACCATACAGCTGCCTGGGAGACACAGAGGCCCTCAGCCTGCTTCTCAGCATGTTCAGTGTCACTTCATCGACTGCAGGGCAACTCAGATGCACAAACGTGAAAGAGAATAATGATATACAAACCATAAATACAAATAAGTTAATGTGAGTTTTGCTGACACTGAGGGTGTTGCATAAACAGTCAGCTTCAACATCATTGTTCTAGAACAACAGATTGAAAAATTTGGAATGAAAAAGTATTGTTTCTCTAAAGACATAAAACAGAGGAGTGGGTGGATGTACACAGGTTGCATGCAGTGGTAGATGTTATTAAAAGTAGAATAAAAGAGAATTTGGGACTGAAGCCAAGTAAGCATCTGAATGTAAGACCTTGAGTATATTGGGCTGTTGTACTGTAAGAAAGAATTCAATCAAATATATACAAAAGTGACAGCTTTTGGTCAGAAGAGTCTTCCTGGCTATCCACAGAAAAAACACTCAGCAAAAGATTAACTGTGTATAAGGGACATGCAGAAAAAAAATCAGTTTCTATCCTCTTAAAGTTTTCACATTAGCCAGAAAAAATTATGATATAAAAATGGGTATAAATAAAATATATCAGAAGAGATAACCATATCAAATTAAGTTTCATTAAAGTAACTTAAAATGTTAGATTTCTTTTTCTATAAGGATGTGTTCTTGGACTAGGCAACAAGTATCACTTTTCTACTGGTACAAAATTAGACGCAGCATAACAGACATTTTTTAAAAACTAGAATTTTGAAAAGCTCAATAATATTGTTAAAGAGTAAAAGCTTAAAAGCAATCTAATAAAAAGTAAAGAATGATTAGTTTGCCATTAAAAGTGATGTCAAGGGGTAGGCATTGTGGTGTAGCAGGCTAGGCTGCTGATAGGGACACACAAGTCTCATGTTGAAGTACCTGGTTCAAGTCTTGGCTACCCTGCTTCCGATCCAGAAGGCAGCAGATGAGGAATGGAATTCTTGGGTCCCTGTCTTCCACAAGGGAGACTCAGAAGGAGGTCTATGGTCCTGGTTTCAGGCTGGCCCAGCCTTGGCTGTAGTGGGTTTTGGGGGAGTCAACCAGCAAAGGGAAGATATCTCTCTCTCCATCTCTTTTTCCCCCTTTCTCTGTCTCTCTTCATCTATCTATCTATCTATCTATCTATCTATCTATCTATCTATCTATCTCTTTGTCTTTCAAATAAATAAAAATAAAGATTTTAAAAAAGCAATATCCCCTCCCCCCCCAAAAAAAGACATTATCAATGACAAGGAAAAAGCCTTACCATGTTAAGTTTTAAAAAAGCAGTTGCATGAGTTTATTTTATATGTATGGGAGCCCTAGAAAATGCAACAAAATTTTGAGCCTATAGCTAATATGTGGCCAGTGAGATTAAAGAGAGTTTCATATTCATCTCTTGTTTTTCTGCATTTTTACAATCTCTACATTGACTATGTCTGCTAAAAAGTGCTAAGCTGATCATATAAGTAGGATAAGTTTTTGGTAATAATAATAATAGGCAGAATTAAAAAAGAATGAATGCTCCAACATGGGAAGCAGTCTACACAGCAGAATCATAGAATGACAATTACCTTAAGTAGAACTCTGACCTCAGAATCAACCTTTAAGTCTTTCTGGTTTGGCTGAAAAGCCCAGGGGAGCATTTCAGGCATGAAAAGCCAAGACACCGAGGCAAAAAAAAATGTTCTACATAAAGGACCTCTGTGGGCAACACCCCAGTGGAAAGAAGTGGCCACCAAAGAAGGATGTACTTTCCTCTGAAGGGAGGAGAGAGCGTCCACTTTGCCTCTGACCTTGTTGAAATACTGACAGAGTTTGTGGTTCCAACAGGCTTCCATAGCCTAGGAAGGCTCACGTCAAGAGCCTCAGATGATCACTGATATCATACATTAGACTGTTAATTGTCAAACAAATAATAGGAGTCACTGTGCACTAACTTCCCATGAAGGACCTCTGTCCTCAAGGAGCTGTATTATGAAATTTAATAGTGAAACTTGTTCTCAAAGAATTACTTCGTTTTAGTGTATTAAGTGGAGGATATTCTTATGTCACACAAATTATAGTTATGTCTATGTGCGCGCAAATCATGTATCATTCTTGGGTTCCTCTTTAAAGATAATTAAGTTTCCAAAAAAAAAAAAAGCAAAATTATCATTGAAATTCAATAACTTTGAACAGTCGTTGTCTGGACTGTTTCTGTTCTTTTTTATATTATGTTTTGTTTTCAGCTTTTCTTAATTTGTTTGATTTTTTCTCTTTTTCTCGTTCATACAAAGTGCTAAACTTTTTTACCTAGAATGGAGTTAATATTCTGTGTATAAAAAATGAAAATAGATCTCAGTAAAAAACAAGACTGGAAACAGGAGAAGGATGAGGATGAGTGGTGGAGTGTGGGTGGCAGAGCAGGTATGGTGGAAAGAATTATTATGTTCCTAAAGTTGTATTTATGAAATGTATGCAAATAAAAAAATTAAAAATACAATTTATTTGGGGGCTGAGCTAGGGTAGTCTGAAGACAGGAGCCCAGAACTCAATCTGGGTTTCTCATATTAAAGTTCAGGACCCAGCTATTGGAGCTATCACCTACTGTCTCCCAAGGTGTCCATCAGCAGAAAGCTTTAATGGAAACAGTAACTGGGGCCTGAACAAGGGACTCAAAACTGGATACTTTGATATGGAATGCAAGCAACCCAAGAGGCAGCTTAACCACTGGGCCAAACATCTGTCCCTAAATCTTTTTTTAAAGTAAGGTTTATTGGTATGGTTTACATAAATAAAATTCACTTGTTTTAGGTGTTCACGTCATTGGATATTGACAGTCATAACCTTACCACAGTATAGAACATTTCCATTACCCCCAGATTTTCCTTATGCCATATGGTCAATACATTTCTCACAGCCCCAGCTCCAGAAACCACTGATTTGTGACCTTATCATTTTTCATTTTCAAGATCTCATAAATTTGAAATTATATGGTACTTCTCCATTTGCCTTTGACTCCTTTCATCTCATAAAACACTTCTGCAACTTAGCTAGTTTGTTGTATTAGGAATCCATTCCTTTTGATGCTAAGTAGTTTATTCCACTGTATAAACTCAATGTGTCCATCCCTTAATTTGCTGCTGGGCATTTTCGTTGTTTTTATCCTTTTGAATATAATAAATAAAGGAACCATACACATTTTATACAAGTCTTTAATAGCCATATGTTTAATTTCTCCTGGGTAAATATCTAGGAGTGGGATTGCTGGGTCACACTAAAAGTGCTGGGGGCAGGTGCTGTGGTGTAGCAGGTAAAGCTGCTGCCTGCAGTGTTGGCATCCTATAGAGGCACTACTTTGTGTCCTGGCTGCTCCATTTCTGATCCAGCTCTCTGCTATGGCCGGGGAAAGCAATAGAAGATGGCCCAAGTCCTTGGGTCCCTGAATCCATGTATGAGATCCAGAAGAAGCTCCTGGTTCCAGTTCCGATCATTGTGGCCATTTGGGGAGAAAACCAGAGGACAGAAGACCTCTCTCTCTCTCTCTCTCTGCCTCTGCCTTTCTGCAAATCTGCCTTTCAAATAAATACATACTTTAACAAAAGAAAATGCACGTATTAACAGATTGCAAATTATTTCCAAGGTGACTACAATATTTTTTACCATTATTGGCAATGTATGACAACATATATCACTTAAAATTATTACTTAAAAGGCAGAAAGAAAAAGCACTATTTTTTCCTGCTGTTTCACTTTCCAAATGCCTGTGAAAGGACCCTGGACAGGGGTCAAAGCTGAGATCTGAAATCTCAAATCTATGCCTGCCTCATGGGTTATCAGGGACTCAATTACTTAACCTAGCACTACTTCCTCCTAAGATCTGCATTAGCAGAGTGCTGAAATCAGGAACTAGAGTAGGTGTCAAACCCTGGTACTCCATATGGGAATGTGGGCATTTTAATTGGCATCCTATCCACCTGGCCAAATAACAGCTGCTACATCTTACTTTTGTAATCAGAAAGGTTACTATTATTAAGAATTTTGGGTAATAGTCATGATGATACTATAAATATTTCTGGTATGACTAAGCTGAATACCTAGACAAAATATAAGGGTCTTCAGAAAGTTGGTAGAAAATTCAGAGAATTTTCTATTATGAGACATCCCCTTATAAATTTCAAAATTCATTTGCATCAAAATAAAATTATCTTGCAATTCCATTTTCTTGCAAACCTGCTGAAATATCCTGTAGAAAGCATCTGCCTCTTTTCTCAGTAAGGATGAGGATTCCTGCAGGTTTTCACAGATAAGTAGGGTTCCCAGTTTTCAAGACTTTTCTTACATTTTGGAATCTGAAGCAGTTTAAGTTCTATATAGGTTGGTCATTTTGTCATCTGCGCTTGGGTGGGAATGTGAAGGAGTAAGGAAAAAAGGGTGAAGATCACCCAGATATTTGGTAATTAGGCATTTCATTTATTAGAAAAGTTCTATAAAACAAATGCAAATCCATCCTCAAGCTCAGTACTGTTGTTCAATCCCTGTCCTGTCTTTTTAAGGCTCAGTGTGGGGGAATACATTTTTTAAATGACATTTAAGGTTCAAAAGATTATTTTTACTGTAGAAAATATAGGAATGTTACATTTAACCTGATATCATGTTATGCTAGGCAGTAGGATCTGTTCATTTAACCTGAACAGCAATGTCCAAGTATCCTTTATAACTGAAAAATAGGTTCCTCTATATAGAGACTGAATCTACATTTGTAGCCAGGTTTTAAAGAAATCATAACATCATACATTGACTTAACATCAAATAATCATAAAACATAATTTGATCTTTCATTAATGATTTACAAAGAACCCTGCAGCATCTCAGGGTCATTATCATAAACATCAATTATAGCTGCATAATACCATAAAAGGAATAGGTGCTGCTGATAGGACCAAATCCAGCTATCTGACAGTAGTAATAATTAAACAGACACTTGATTACTATTTACTTGCTTCATAAAAATAGTCCAGTGCATTCTTGGAAATCTAGTTTTTATATTTTCTTGTCATCCAAATTCAGCACAAATTGGTTTTTTACTGCACTATGAACTATGATTCTATAAAAGAGAGACACAGAAGAAAATCATCCAAGAAATGTACTTGTCATCCTGCAGTTAGAGTACCTTGGCTGGCTATGATGGATCTGCCCACGGGTCTGCTCTGCAGCTGTACTCTCCCAGAGTATGTTATAACCTGCTGAGTCATTACTAGCTCTCTCTCAAGTGTATGATTACCTCAAATGAAAAAGTTATTTTTTAAGTGTATGTAAATCATATCTGCCAAATTCCACTCAAACTGGGAACAACATTTAACTGGGTTTTATGTGACAATTTATAATGTTATCCAATAAAATAAGTATTTATCACACAGCATGGAAAGGAATTCTCTAATGGGTATACTGATTTTCTTCACCTTATTTTAAAGAGAAAAACAGATTTTGGGGGGACGGGCAAGGCTTTCAACATTATTCATTTTCATATACTCAAAGAATTTAGTTTTAAATAACATTTGTTTCTCATCTTTGCTAAATTCTTTCAGTTAAATAAGGAATGGATAAAAAAAGAAAAAACACAAATACCACCAGTTTTCTCTGTCATGCTACAAACTCCAGTACACCATTAGAATATACCCTAGGATAAAATTCCCTAACCAAGGTTAAATTTGAGTCAAGAATGAGTTGAGTAGGAATAAGAGAGATATTCTATTGAATACATTTCACACACATATACTTCCAATGCTAATTTGCATTAAATTCTCACTGAAATATTTCTAAAGCATCACAATACTCTTGTAATTAGAGTATTTTGGATTACTTAGAAATAACTGCTCAGGTACTATTTAAAACTGTGTGCTTTCACCAAAACATCTAACTTAAATAACACATTAAGAAGAAGTCATTCCTTTTGAACAAAAAAGAAAAAAAAAAAAACGCTTGTTAACTTTAAAATCTTCTCTTCTTTCATGGGATTAGGTAACAAAGAAATTAGAAGCATTGACACAAAGGATTTAATACATAGAAGTAAAGTCTTGAAGTATTCTGTTTCATCAATCATTATAAACACAGCAATATTCTTAAAATATTCATTCCTCTTCTAAAGTTATTTCTAATGCAAAGCACTATTTGGCCCAAGGAAACATGTATCAGTATTAAGAAATAAGACAACACAACTGCTTACCAACGTTTCATCCACCTATGACTTGTTTTTTATTTCTAACTATTCCTAGGTTATATTGTATCCTCAAGTATCAGAGAGATGAGAAAGTGAACTTTAAGATTTTTGGTTCTATATTTAAAATATGATTGGATGCACAGAATATGTGCTACACTGTTAAGAAAAAAAATAAATAACAGAATTATGTGTTTGTCCATTTGAACTTTTTGAAATGAAACGACTAAATCTCAGATTGTAATAGTTCCTTTCAACAAAGTAAAAAGAATATTTTTTCATCTTGTATATCAACAGTGATATAGGTGGTCATAACATTAAAAATTACACAACCTGTTTCATATCAACATGGTCCTTACAATAGTCATCTGTTGATAAGCCAGCCGTAGGATACACCACAGCTTACTTCTAAGAGTATTCTTTATGAATTCCCCAGAATGGCTCGTAATAATAGATTTGTTGACTAAAATGAAGTTTGGTAAAAATTTTCAAGCAAAACAAAAAGTGACATAATCACTATGCATATTTTTGTTGAATTTCAAGTAAACAGTTTATATTTGATCAAAAGTCAACACAGTAATGCTTATTAAATTATTGTAAATGCTTATTTTTACATGGGAATCTCCTGAATATTTTAAAATTAAGACAAAATCCCTCAGAAATAATTTTTACTAATAAGTTAAGTCATTTTATATAAGTACTATATATTCTGATATACATTTATAATTATAATCATTTATGAAATTTCAAGAATATATTTCAACTAGAATATATACTAATTATTCCAGCAATAGTAATGACACAGATAATATTTTCTCTCTGACAGTTGGAAATAGAAAATAGTAACACGAAATAAACAAGTTGGTCATGTACTTTGAAAGAACTTAAAAAAACATTTCCAACTTGAATACTGTTCAAAGAATACTTCAACACACAAAGATTCTCCAAACCTATTACAAAATATTGTAGTTTGGTTTCAATTAGAGTGGTGGCATACAGTTCTAATAGAATGGAGAATATGACAATTTATTTGCACTGAGTCCATGCTGTGAGGTTCATGGTTCTACTTTATGATGAAAAATCATCACTAATGAATATTTGAAAAACATAATTGTATACAGAAGATGAGAATTATTTGGTGCTTGAAAGAAAAAGAGGTATTACTTTGGTGGATCACTTATGAGTCTAGCTCTTTATTCCAAGGAACAGAACAATCAATCTACATGATGAATGATAAAGTCTTTTCTTCTATAAGCTTTTATTTTTCATGGAAAAATACAGAAAGAAAAAAATCAATATATAGAGTAGTTTAGTCCTGGAAAGGGCTTTCTTAAAGGGAAACCTCAGTCAAGGTTGAAAGAGCAATTAATGCAGGCTCAAAAATCTGGGCCATTCTGATGGAGTTCAGTTAACATGTGGCAGAAGTAATCATCCACTTGTGAAAATGATTTTCGGTTCATTCTCAAACACCTTTCAGACACTCATGATCCCATTTAACTGACAACAATACAGGCTATCTGTGGGCACCATTGCATTTGATGTGAAAACCAATAGGGACCAAATGCCCTCAGGCACTTGCAGTCATCCCTGCACGTTCTCTGCTGCTTACATAAAAGGAAGCATCCTTTCCCTCATTCTGTCTTTTATTTAACCCCACAAGATTACCACCACCCCCATTTTTTTGGTTTTGTTTTTAGTTAAGCATGAGAAAAGAAACTGAACATTAAGACACCTAGAAGTAAACACTTTCCTGAATTCTTAGAGGAAAGAGTACAAGTTGTGGGGAGCTCAGGAAAGCACCTTCACCAAGTAAAATTATGGATCTGTTCTGAGAGAAACTACTATGGAAGAAAAACCAAAAATTCATTCTTCTGAGCAAGAAGTTAAATGTCTATGCTATACAGACAAGAGACATAGTAACTTGAATAAAGTAGTTCTTTATTTATTCTTTTAAGATTTATTTATTTACTTGAAAGTCAGAGTTACGCAGGGACAGAAGGAGAGGCAAAGAGAAAGAGAGAAAGAGAGAGAGAGAGAGAGAGAGAGAGAGAGAGATCGTCCATCTGATGGTTCACTCCCAGATGGCTGCAATGGCCAAAGCTGCACCCATCCAAAGGCAGGAGCCAATAGCTTCTTCTGGATCTCCCACGTGGGTGCAGATGCCCAAGGACTTGGGCCATCTTCTACTGCTTTCCCAGGCTATAGCAGAGAGCTGGATTGGAAGTGGGGCAGCCGGGACTCGACTGGTGCCCATATGGGATGCCGGCACTGCAAGGTGGTGACTTTACTCACTATGCCACAATGCCAGCCCCCATTTATTTTAGGTATCACATTTTGTGGAATCAGTAATGTAAAAACTGCCATTTTTCTTTTCCCTGAGAAGTTTTACCTTCTGATAGTTAAATATCAAATATCAGATAAGTATAGCAGGTTATAGGATAAAAACTATCTTAAAAATTAGCATGCCTGGGGCCAGGATTGTGGCATAGTCAGTTAAGCCACTGCCTACAACACCAGCACACCATATCAGTGTGGCGGTTTGGGTAATGGCTGCTCCACTCCCAATCTAGCTTCCTGATAATGCACCTGGGAAAGCAGTGGACTATCTCCCAAGTGCTTGAGTTCTGGATGAAGTTCCTAGCTCCCAGTTCACTCTGTCCTAGCCCTGGCTGTAGCAGCCATTTAGAGGGTAAATCAGCAGATGGCTTGCCTTCTCTCTCTCTGTTGCTCTGCCTTGTGTGTATGTGTGTGTATGTGTGTGTATGTGTGTGTGTACGCACATGTTACTGCACACTCTAGAAAATCAACAGTGGCAAAGAAGCAAACTGCTAACAAGACCATAAAGCCCCATTCTAGCCTCAGTTATCAAGAACTAACTGGTCATTCTCTAAGAGGTGTTCCATTGTAAATGTCTATGCATGTCACCTAGATAGAAAACCAAAACAGGAAAATTCTATGAGTAGCTGCATGAAAAGTACTGTTAAATACCTAAATATGGGGCCAGTTCTGTGGCTTAATAGGCTAAACTTCCACCTGCAGTACAGGCATCCCATCTGGGCTCCAGTTAGAGTCCTGGCTGCTCCACTCCAGTCCAGCTCTCTGCTAATGGCCTGGGAAAGCAGTGGAAAATGGCCCAAGTGTTTGGGCCCCTGCACTCAGGTGGGAAACCCAGAAGAAGCTCCTGGCTTTGGATCAGCCTAGCTCCAACCATTGTAACACTTTAGGGAAGACCTTTATCTCTGTCTCTCCCTCTGTATCTCTCAAGTAAATAAATAAAATCTTAAAAACATTTAAATACAAGCCAAGCAATCTATCTGATTGAAACTGTGCAGATAAATCTTTTATGAAAAAGGCAGTTTTCATGATTTTTATCATTGACAACTGTCATCAGTTTTCTCTTGTACATAAATTAACAGAACAAGTGCCTCTGTGTGTTTTTAAATGGCTTCAAGGTCTCTCCAATGTTAACATTTCTAAGGTTTTAAAATGTTAGGGTCTCCTTTTTAAAAGTATGTTTCTCAGAATTGAAAAATGAAAAAAATGAAAGTGGTATATATTAATGGTATGCATGATCTTTTCAAATATGTATTCATCACAGAATGGCTAAAGTTAATATATTCTGCCACAGAAGGCACATTTTGTAAAGCATGGTTTCACATTTCCCCTCAATTTAAATGCCCTTCAATTGTTTTTTACCTGTAGAAGCTTCATTGTCTTGTTAAAAGTAAAGAAATATCTTAGTGGCTGGCACTGTGGCACAGGGTTTAAGCCACAGCCTGCAATGCTAGCATCCCATATCAGGGAGCTGGTTCAAGTCCCAGCTGCTCTGCTTCTGATACAGCTCTCTGTAATGTGCCTTGGCAAGGCAGTGGATGATGCACCAAGTACTTGGGCCCCTGCCACCGAGGCGGGAGACCCAGATGGAGTTTCTCTCTCCTAGCTCAGCTTGGCCCAGCCCCGGCTGTTATAGCCATCTAGGGAGTGAACTAGTGGATGGAAAATCTCAGTCTCTCCCTCTCCCTCAACCCCATCTGTCACTCTGCCTTTTAAATAAATAAATTTTTTTAAGAGAAATATCTCAGACTTGGATAAAAGAGGAAAAAATTCCTAAGAGTATTCTGAACAACTTTCCTTACCTGACCCATTTTATTTATTTGAAAGACAGAGTTACAGAATGGGGGGGGGGGGCTGGTATACTTCCCTAAATGGCCACAATGGCCTGTGCTGAGCCAAAATGAAGCCAGGAGCCAGGAGCTTCCTTTGGGTCTCCCATATAGGTGCAGGGGCCCAAGGACTTGGGCTATCCTCCACTGTTTTCCCAGGCACATTAGCAGGGAGCTGGATCAGAAGTGCATCATTCAGGTCTCAAAGTGGTGTGCATATGGGATGCTGGCACTTCAAGCCAGGGCTTTAATCTGCTGTGCCACAGCACTGACACCTCTTAACAGGTTTTGTGGATGAAAACTTCTAAGAAGCTTTAGAGGACATGTGCAATGAGACATGAAGATTGGGAAAGGTATGGGGGAGAACATTGTATTCAGTGTCTACAAGATATAGTCTTGTTTGTAGAACACCTTATAGGAGTCATGTTCTCTAGCACACACTTGGGGAAATTAGCTGGATCAGAATATTGCTAATGGAACTTTAAGCAATAAAATCATATGATTAAAGTTTTACCTTGTTCGAAATTAATATCCTAGTTACAATTAAACTACCTTCTTCACTTCTAACATATTTTCACCAGGAATCTATAAAGATTAAAAGATTATATTTAAAAAGAACAGTTTTCTTTACAAGCTGGATCCCAGTAACCAAGGACTATATTTGATTTTTTTATTTTTTGGACAGGCTGAGTTAGAGAGAGAGACAGAGAGAGAGTCTTCCTTCTGTTGGTTCACCCCTCAAATGGCTCCTACAGCTGGTGCTGAGGATTAGCCTAGTGTGCTGTGGCGCTGGCCTGATTCTTGAATAGTTGCTTCTCCTGTACTGTTGCTGTCTGGTCTTAATGAGGACATTTTGGGAGAGCTATGAAACACTCCATTTTAGAGGGTTATCTTCAAGCCGCTGATTTACAAAGGATTTGAATGCCTCCTGACAGCCTTGTTAACTAAGTCCCTGGAACTTCAAATGTACGCTTTGTGACCAATCATATCTGCAGTCAAGGATTGAAGGACAAGGCCTCGGTATCCTCACTGCTTAGTACTGTACCTTTACATTGTACAAATCTATGTGTCTGTTCTCGGAATTCTCATGACAATCAATCACAATAAAAACACAATAAAGAAAGTATATCTTCAGGTTAAAATTGATTACGTTTGTGAGCTGGAAGACCACACCTTCACCTCGCCCCTGTGTGACCTCACGCCCCTACCTGGCCACACCTGTGCACTCAATGGCCAATCTGATTCATTAACCAGTCCCCTTTGGGAGTGGATTAAAAACCTGGGACACAGTGTGCCTGCCCCTTCCTTTCCTTGGCCTCTTGCCAGTAAGGGGCCTCTGTGGCCCTGTTCCTCCAGGGCACATGGCCTTTGGGCCACCCACCTTATGCTTCCTGGCCTAGATGCTCCTCCAAGTGGCTGGTTCCTGGTACTTGGTATGAACCCACATTTACGTCTCTCCTTTAGACAGGGCCCTCACTCTCCTATGCATTTCTCTCACTGAATAAAAGCTTAAAAATGTCAAAAAAAAAAAAGTATATCTTTGCCAAAGATTTACAGGATATGCAAAGTAAAAAAAAAAAAAGTTTTGTATAGCCTTTGGATTTTCCATACAATTGGTACTGTTATATTTAGTTCGATATAGAGTATTCAAAAAGCTTTAGGAGAAGATAGTTCTAAATTTTAACTTAATAGATGAGGTGAAAACCTAAAAGAAGCATGGAGTGGCATTATGAAAGCAGGTGGAGAGTTTCAAGAGTCCAGCACACTTCAAATCTCTCTGTCCCAAGGACGGATTTCCCAGGGCCTTTGAACTCATGCTGAAAACAGACCCAACCTCACAGTGTCACAGAAGCCTTTTAGTCAAAATGCAATAGAATATGCTTATGCTTAACTATTGCAGAATGATATTTGGTTTCCAATTTCCACTAATACACTTAAATTTTTGGATACATGAATATTATTGGATTCTCCAAAAAGGATGAACAATTCAGTACTTTTACTGGCCTGAGTTCTGAACAAATTAAGACAAAAGCATTGACAGCAAAAGGATAAAATACGACCTTTCATGCTGACAAAGACAATATTTAAGAATGTAGTTTATTTCTGTAAGAACCCGGGCTTCTTCATGAGGCTAAGTGTTAAGGTTAGACATACTTTCCCAGTCACAGGGAGTGCTGCACACAACAGCCATGGGCCTATCACTCCCATGACAGACTTAGGCAGAGGTTTCTCCTGTGGACAACTCACTTTCAAGGGACAAAGGAGGGGCAAAGGGCTAATCTATTCAACACCCAGTTTCTTTTCTCGAGCTAACCAATCAGGTAGTTATAAAAATGCAGAGAGGGAAGAGAGGCCAGTAATATCATAGGAATGGACAGGATTTCTCTTCACAAATATCAGGGATGCAGAACTACGTGGCATTTTTTTTAAAAAAACAAGGAAGGAGACAATCTGATTCATTAACAAGGAGGGAGACAAGGAGAAAACACACGGAGAAAGAGAGGCACAAATGAATGATTCTCTTACATCTAACATCTAATGTCCCCTAACTTTACATCACTAGGTCAGGCACCTATTTCACTTTTCTCACTTGTAAAGCAAGAACAACAGTACTTTCCCTGACTACTGTAACCAAGAATGTAGGATTTTGGCAACGGGGGGAGGGAAGGCAGGGAGAGGAACAGAGGCAGGGAATCTGAAATGGTTGACTCCTTCAAGCTTGTTTCTCACAGGATGTTACAAGGAAAGTTTACTGTGAAACATCACTCAGAGGGGGCCCACAAATAAGAAAAGCTGCAAGAAACCAGTTGGGGTGAGATTTTATATGAAGACGTATGTTGCATGAGAAGGAAGGGCTCCCTTCTTCTCGTTTGCTGCTCCCCACTCTTCAACCCCTCCTCTAAAATCTGGCAAGCTGCTTGTTGGGAGGCAGTTTCTTTAGGGAACTACACCTTCCGACTCTATCCTTTGCCAGTCACCAACAAAGCTTTCCTTTGGTTGGTTCCTGTCTGAGGCTAATTATTCGGTGACATCCAAGCAAATGAACCTCCTTGTCTCTGCTAAGTGTTGTTACAAAAATTTAGGGGAATGTTGGGTGAAAAAGAAGGGCCTTTGAAACTAAAGTACAGTGTAAATCAAAGCAACATTATTATTAATAGAAATAGTGGTAATAGCAGAACACTTGGAAGAATATTTCAACCCAACTTTTTTGAAGGGCTCAAAAAACACAGGGAGGGAAGTGATGATGAATTTTCAGCTTTGTCTCATTTAATAAAAAAAGACGTTTCAAACAGGACCTATTCCTATTTTAAACATTTTATTTGAAAGGCAAGAGGGTGTGGGGGATCGATCTTTAATCTCCTGGCTCACTCCCAAATGCTTGCACTGCCAGGGCTGGGCCATGCTGTAGCCAGGAGACAAGGCCCCGGTTGGGGTTCCCCACCAGAGTACGTGAGCCATCACCTGCTGTCTCTCAGGGTGCATCTTAGTGGGAAGCTAGATGGGAAGTAGGACCAGGACTCAAACCCAAGCATTCTGATACGAGACACAGGCATCCCAAGCAGCAACTTAATCACTGTGTAAAATCTGTACTAGTTACTTTTTTCTAAAGTAAAGTATTTGTGTATCTATTTTATCACAAAGGGTAAAACCACAACAAAGGTTATCTCTTTTTATACATCAGGTACACACAATATTTCTATAGAGTACCTATTTTATGTTTCCAAGCTACTGAATTCTTTAGGTTCTTAAGAGATTTGTATTTATCAACCAACTAAACAATTCTAGGTTTCTAACAGGAAAGTACAGTCTGAAATTCAGTCTCTCCCTCATATACTTTAATTATTTAGAGAATGAATAGCAAAATAAATTGGGTAGTAATGTGCACCATGTCCAACAAGGTTGAGATTCACTTGACAAGGTTTGTGTAATGCTGTACTACCAGTGAAAGCAGGATACAAAGAAAAATGAAATCTAGATAGTCAACAGAAAAAAATAAAGAGCTTTTAGCATTTACAGCTGGTATTCAGAATTTCAAGTCTCAGATAGTTTTGCTTAAAACTAACCTTGTAATAACCCATTATTTAGCTACTGCTAAGCAAAGTTTTTCTATATTAACTTGATAAAGTGTCTTGACAAGTTTGATGTGTCCAAAATGAATTACTACTTCACCCTCTTCTAACCTTTTCCTTTTATATTTTTAAAAAGAAAATGTTTTGAAGATTACTTAATTCTACTTAAATGCTGCCACCTTTATCATTGAGTTACCTGCTTTATTCAGTAGACAAAATTTTCTGTTTTGAGGGAATGTTTGCGCCATCTACTGCACAAGAATATATTACTACTTTTGTCAAGGGAACTGTATACCACTTCTAAAGATACTTGCTAAGTTATTCCTTCTTAAATGCAAGTTTGGAACAAGATCTGCTCCTTTTCTTTGAGATACAAACTAGTACAGGAAATCAGTACAATTTCTCCCAAAGCAGCACCAATATATGTTCAAATAAGCCTCCATTTCTATGTTAATGGAATTATTGTACAAGGTCAAATAGTTAAAAGCTCCCATGGATAAGAAAGAGGAAGGAAAACACAGTTGGAGGCAAAAAGGAAAGTACCTCACTGGGGGTGGGAGTGCAGGTGTGTTGAGAAGAATCACTATATTCCTAAAGGTGTACTTATGAAATGTGTACTCATTAAAGAAAAGGTTTCTTAAAAAAATATGCTAGCAGCTAATTTTAAAGCAATACAAGTAGAAGCTCCTGTCTTTAAATAAAAAGCAACAGAACTCTGTTACATGAATTTGCAAGGATCACAATTACTTCAAAGAAAGAATTAAAGCCAATCTGCAAATGTCTCCCAATTTTTTGTAACAGCAATAATGTGGAGTGTGGGGGAGATAAGTCCGTGGAAGAAATATCCTCTGGCACTTCCCAATAAAAGAACTGAAAACCAATGAGCTCAGTTCAGTTTTAACCAAGGGGGTATGCTATTTTTTCCCCCAGGAAAATAAAATGGGAATTTTGTTTCAAGATTAATGCCAAAACTATATCCCTGTGCGGGGAGTCTGAGTCAGTCGCTGGTACATTTATAACTGTTTTGCAGTGTGATACATAAGTTATTAGAACGTTTCTAGGACTTACACTGCAGGGACGGCATTACAGCATATTTGTTAAGGCTGCTGCCTGCGATGCTGGCATCACCTTTGGGCATTGGTTCACGTCCCGGCTCTTCCATTTCTGATCAAGCTCCCTGATAATGGCCTGAGAAAAGCAGAATAGGATGATCCAACTGTTTGGACCCATGCTACCCCTATGGGAAACCCAGATGAAGCTTCTGGCTCCTAACTTCGGTCTGGCTCAGCCCTGGCCATTATAGTCATTTGGGAAGTGAATCAGCAGATGAAGATCTCTCTGTCTCTCCCTTCTCTCTGTAACTCTTTCAAATAAGTCACTAATTTTTTTAAAGACTATATTGCAACAGCAATTACAGAGAAACAAAATAATGTTCAACTTGTCACAGACCTCTCTTTTTCGCCCCTTTGCTTCACACTGAGAGGTAAATAGGCATGAAAACAAACTGACTTCAGATACTGTAAGACATACCTCAGCACTCGTTAGTGATAATTGATTTATTTATATATACTATTGGGCTGGGCATCGCAGAGCAGCAGGATAAGCTGCTGCTGTGATGCTGGCATTCCACATAGAAGCACTGGTTCGAATCTCAGCTGCTCTGCTTCTGGATCCAGCTTCCTGTCAATGTGCCTGGGAAGGCAGCAGAAGATGGCCCAAGTGCTTGTGTCCCTGCTACCCATGTGGGAGACAAGGATGGAGTTCTTGACTCCTCTCTTCGGCCTGGCCAAGACCAGGGTGTTGATGCCATTTAGGGAGTAAACCAGCAGATGGAAGATAATCCCTAATTCCTTTGCATTATAGTTAATTTGAAGGAATGGCCTGCAGTTACCTAATACTTATTAACTCTTCCTGTAAGCTTTTTGCCATACACACACACACACACACCCACTCGGAGCAGGTTGTCTTGATTTCTCATCAAGAGGATTGAGACCACTGCTTGTATACTCGGGTCAAATACATATTATGCTAGAGGCTGGGTTGGTCATGATCTGGAAATTGTTTATATATACAGAAGGTTGTTCCTAGGTGGTGGGCATTAAGGGAGGGACCTTCACTTAATGAAAAGACTAAGACTCAAGTGTCAGGGGAGTTGCATGAGATGCCATGTAAGGTCAGTCATCTCAAGTGGGGCACACAGTACCACATGCCAGCAACAGCGCAAAACCCACCACAATGCGGTAAGGGGTACTGTAGTCCCTTACATTCCCTAGGATTATTTTGTCAATTTTTCTCCACAGCACAGAGACTTCTGGAAAATTTACATTCATTAACTTCCCAAAGGGAATCAAGGGTACACAATGGGAGAGAAAGAAGAGGTAGAGTGAGGGCGCAAGTGCGGAGTTCCAGTGTAATGTTCAGGAGGACATCGAAGAACCCCCGCAGGATGTGAAGACTCAAGAATCCACACTCCAGGTATCCACTCTTCTGGAAGATTCTCCTTTCTGACCAAAACCAGGGGGTGGGTGTTCTTGTAAGGGCAATGGTACTGTCTTTCAGTAGTTTCCTCCGATCCCATGAACACAGCAACAGAACTGGCCACTAACTATAAACAGAATGAGTATGGGCTTATACTGACACTACACTTGGAAATTCTAAACCCGGTCTCAGTTCAGCCTCAGTGTTTTCTAACTGTTAGTGGAGGTGACCATTGGTTTCCAAATTTGCTTCAAAGGACTACCTAGAGGATCAGATAACCCAGTATGTATAAAAGTCCTTTCAGTAAGTGTCAAGACATTCTAGAGGGGAAAAGGCCAGCAGCATTACCTTGACACGTAAGCCATGTCTCTGGAATCAAAATAAGGTGTAGAGTTGAGAAATTCCATTAGCTAGCTGACTCCTTGACCCAGAAACATAAGGATTTACTCTAATGTTTTGTGACTTAATTCTTGTGGAGAGGATAAAAGTGCCTCACCAATTCATGGTGCTGGCTCATACAGACTCAGTTGTGCCATCACAGACAAGAGAAACTAAGTCTTCAGACTCAGTTATTTACTGCTCATGTCTAAACTGTTCCTAAGAATTAAATTACAGAGTCCGGTGCTGTGGCGGGTAAGGCCACCACCTGTGGTTCCAGCATCCTATATGGACGCCAGTTCAAGTCCTGGCTGCCCCACTTCTGATCCAGCTCTCTGCTATGGCCTGGGAAAGCAGCAGAAGATGGCCCAAGTCCTTGGGCCCCTGCACCCACGTGGGAAGACCCGAAGGAAGCTCCTGGCTCCTGGCTTCAGATCGGCGCAGCTCCGGCCGTTGCGGGCAGCTGGAAAGCAAACCAGCGGATGGAAGACCTCTCTCTCTCTCTCTACCTCTCCTCTGTGTAATTCTTGACTTTCAGATAAATAAATAAAGAAATCTTTAAAAAAAAAAGAATTAAATTACAACATTTTGAGCCCATCTTATGATCTAGATGCTAATCTGGTAATTTTTCTACAGTTGGAAATCAAAGAAGTGTTTCAAAATTTACTTCTTGCAACCTAGCAGTTCTCAAACTCCACCAAGCCACAAACTTTTATATGAGGGACTTGTGAACATGAAGCTTGCAAGGCCTCCCTGGAGTGTTTGATTCAGCAGCTCAGGCCTGGGGCCTGCACTCCAGCAAGTTCTCCGGGAGGTCTGGTACCCACACTTTAGGAACCACTATTTTAATCTCCACCTATTCTGAGACTTAAATAAATAAAAACCCCCAGGTGTCTCTGCATATTAAAAGGTCTTTTATCTAAAATATAGAGTTTCTGATCACACAGAGAACAATGTGTCTAACTCAAAAGAAATCAGAACAATGCTGTTCTCTTTTCTTCTTAGATTTGATCAGAGTGCCCCCAAGTGGATGAAAATTTCATTAACAAAAAGGGAAAGCAATTTTTTTTTTTTGACAAGGGGTGATCTAAGTTTATCTTCGTTTGCCAGGACACTCAACCTGGGGCTTTCCCTAGGGTATATTCAGTATAGGTGAAATAAGCAAGCACTCTCATTTACCCCTCCTCTCCACCACCCTAAACATGCTTAGAAAGACTCAACACCCATTGTCTCAGCATTTGTGTTAAGAATTTAGGGTCAAGGAATCCCCTAAAACTCTTTTATCCTTTCATTTCTATGCTATTATTAAGGAACCACAAATCTTATTTAGAATGAAATAGAATATAAATAAATAACAGAAATCAATGCTATTCTATGTTCTCTGTCATATAATTCTACATGGTTGTGATAACTCAGAATTCAAAAAAAATATGATTCCAAATTAAATGAATGCAAAGCAGTTAACTGGGTTCCTACCATATAACCACATACTGCCTGAACATGCGTTACTGGTAGTTGAGTTGTCAATTTGAGCCTGATGCTAGAGGAATTCTTTGGAAGAAAAAAAATTTCCTTTCTAGGTATAATCATTAATATCCTTATTGAAAAGAAAATATTTATCATACAAAACACTAGTAAAGAGGCTTAGAGGCTAAAGCCTTGATACTGACAATCTTTTTCTTAGTGTTGACTTTCTTACTTGTATGTACATATCTCTCTGTCCATCTCCTTAGCATTATTATATCCATCTCTTCACTTCTATTGTTCCCCTAATTTTATATACTCACAGTATCAAATTTTTGTAACTACTCAAATCAACAGACTCATATTGTATAATAGAAGGGCACAAATTCAAAGTACAGAAACACACATTTTGGTGGCACCAAGCAGTGGCCTTGACAAATGCTGTATGGGCTTGTGAATATTTTTACCTTTTTGCTTTTTCCCTAGCTTCTTAAAGCACATGCATTTCACATAGGAAATATTCAGAAAAGTGTCATGTTATTACATGCCAATTAACAAATTGCTAACATGTCATGTTAATAAAAAAAGCAATTGACCTAAGTAGAAGGGCTAATTAAATGGAGTAAGATAATTAAACAATTTTCAATATGTAATCAAAAATCATGGCTGTAAGTGTTTCACAATGTTGTCTTTTTGTTTTCAAGTATCTGCCTATCTGCAAAATTCTAATCAGTGTATCCATATGCATAAAAGACAGATCTAGTGCAGATGTTAATTTGTTGCATGATAGAAATCAGGTGTTCAATTACTAATAATGGGGTGTATGAGAGAACGTCTAAGACTTCCATTTAGTGGAACACATGCAACTTAGCCGACAAATGATTGCAAAGCATTCATACTTGAATTAGCTACTAACATGCACCCGAGGCACATCACATTCAACTGCTTTATTATCCTCATTATATAATATTCACATCTTCAGCCCCGTGTGCTACCTAATTTGCCACTGATTTAGGAGTTTGAACATTTGCTGAGATAAATTCTATTTATTGTACCTGAATTCTTTTTAAAAGATAGTTTTGATTTTTATCTAAACGCCAGAGAACTTTAATATGAGGGATTTTGTTTTCTAATTTTACAGTCATCACCATTTAATTTTGTGGTAAGCTAAATTCCTTGGTTACATCAAAATATTCTAAGCTTTAAATATGCCAAGTCTATTTGAATAATGCCTCCCAACATCGTATCCAAATGATAGCTTTGCAAAGTAACTTCACACAGGGGATCCCGTATGTTCACCTGGCTAACAACACCATGCAAATTTGCTTTTTATATGGTTCACTCTAAATCCAAGGCTAAAAATAGAGTTATGAATTAAGACACTGACCATGCCAAACCTAGAAAGTGCTACAATTCTGAGCTCAGGTAAAAATGTCAGACTGATTTGAATTATATACCTTAAATCAAGACCCTAATATTTAGAGTTTGCAAAACAGTTACTAACTAATATGGCCATGCTTTGAAAACCTCATTTCAGATAACCACAGAAAAAACAAAACAAGGATCATTTGACTACATGACAGAATAACAACACAGTATATTAAGGGGGACTTCAACATTTTAAGAACACAAATTTTTTTTAAAGATAGTATAATTTTTAATTCCGTTCATTCTTCTATTCCAATGAAATCAGTTTTATAATATGTGGTTATTTAAGGTATTCTATTCATTAAGAAAATGAACAAATGCTATTTATGAGATTTCTGAGTATGTGAAATATTGTAAAGCTTCCAAAACTATTTTAAGGTAATGACAGGGCGGCATAATTTCTGTAAAGCAAGAGATGCAAAAGGTGACTTTATGAGCCAAATCTGACCTGCAGATGGATGTTGAAAGCAGAGTTGTAAGAAATAAATAATATTCTGGGTGCTTCAAACATATTCAAACATATTTAAAGTGATCACCCTGCTCTGTTTTGATGTACATACAAGAAATTATATACTGTCTAAGTTTTATAATTAGTAGTATAACATGATGGGTACTCTACAAGGTAAAAGCAGACCAAATAGTAAATACATTTTATTAGAAAAATTCATGTTGAAGAAATTTTCTGCTTTGTTCAACATTTACACAATTATTCTATTAATATCAACTGCACATTCCCTTTAAAAACTGGTGGTGCTGATTATCATGATTTCACTGCTGAAATCACATATACGTATTTGAAACTCAAACAAGAATTCCACGGCAGATAGATCTTGCTTTGAGGATTATCAGTAAGAATTTAGGTTGATAGGATGTAATACTAAGCCTTAACAGCAACAAAAGTGACTTGTGCTTCTTGGGATCTATTGGACTTTTGCAAAAATTCTACTTACTGTCTCACTCTCACTTTCTAATTCAACTTGAGGGTAAAGGAAGATAATGAAACCGTAAAGAGAACTATATAGACTACTAGCAACATTCTCCATATAGGTCTCACATACTTTGTGTGTGTTTGCATAATATTGAAAGGTAGAGTTAGAGGAGGAGGTAGTAGAGGAAGATTAGGAGG
Source organism: Sylvilagus floridanus (assembly GCA_949820135.1). Classification (NCBI taxonomy): domain Eukaryota; kingdom Metazoa; phylum Chordata; class Mammalia; order Lagomorpha; family Leporidae; genus Sylvilagus; species Sylvilagus floridanus. Next base: position 24,991,296 of record OX463236.1, on the reverse strand, counting down.
AGAGAAAGAGGAGAGGGAGGGGAAGGAGGAGGAAGAAGAGAGAAGGAGGGAGGGAGGGAATCAATCTTCCATTCACTGGTTCACTCCCCAAATGGCTGCAGTAGCCAGGGTTGGGCCAGAACAAAGCCAGGAGCTTCCTCTGGATCTCTCCATGTGGGTACAAGGGCCCAAGCACTTGGGCCATTTTCTGCTGCTTTCCCAGGTGCACTAGCTGGGAGCTGGATTGGAAGTGGAACAGCCAAGACTCAAGCTGGTGACCATAAGGGATGTTGGCACTGCAGATGGCAGCTTTACCCACTACTCCACAATGCTGGCCCCATCACATAATATTTAATGAAAAAAATTAAGAATATCTACATTCAGGTATATCCAAATTTAAACCCTATTTCTATCCAAAACAGTAAATATTTTATAAGGATATATAGTGTTCAAAGATATATGACATAGGTTGGAGGCAAGTGTGTGTAGGAGTAGAATATGAATGAAATGGTAAAAAGTAAATCAAAGGAGAAGCAGGAGACATGTGACATGCAATGAGGGCCATATGCACTCAATCTCTGCACCCCAAATATCCAAGGAATAAATCAGATGTCCAGTAAGTCCTCTAATAGCCTCTAATACAAATATTATTATTTATAAGGTACAAAGAAGAAAAACATGAGTATTTTTAATTCTTTAGCTTTTAAAGAATATCAGAATCTTAGAATTGTAGACCGAGATGAGGCATGATTAAATTTCATGCAATAACGAGGTCAAGGAAGCTTCTTCAATTTTCCCTTTTCATGATTATATTGGTCTGAATACTGTCCTTAACGTCAGTGCAGCTTCAGCCGATGACTGTAATCATGTGTCCAGTTTTAAGTCAGACCTGATATATATTTACTTCTTTGTGATAAGTTTATTGTCCTAGTTCATGTCCTTTTAGATTTAATGAAATATTTGGGATATAATCTAGAATTTTAAAATTCTAGTGAATCATGAATATATTTACAATTTGTCATGTAGTGCTAACAGAGCTTGCATTTCATATTTATTATACTGTAACAAAATGTTGACATCATTACAAAAATTTCCAAATAATAAAAAATATAGACATATATACTCTAGAATCTGAAAGCAATTTAGGACTTTAACTCAGTGCTATAGCAATTTAAAAACCATAGTAAGTTTTAAAATACTGTGAACTCCATTTTTTCAAGTTCAATAATCCAATAAAAATTAAATTGTACCAAATTAAAGAAACATTTAAAACTTTATGATTGTTAACCTTTCTTAATCATAAATTATTTTAACCTAGTCTGTTGTGGGTATGCTCCTGAATTTGGAACTACATTTATATCTCAGCTCTTACAAATATTCAAACTAATTATTTCAGAATGAATGTAGAATGACACTTTAATTAGTAATGCATCTCCTGGCAATTAAGATTCTTTTGCTTTTCTCAGCAATTAAGATGGCAAGGCATATTATTAAGGTCCCATGATTCTTCATACCTCTTCCTTACAATTACCATGAGAAACATTAAACGCAAGATCACAGCTATAATCCACTCACTGGATATCTGGTACCAGGATAAACACTTTCTCCTTCTTGGCTTGTAATTGTTCAGTTCACTCATGCTACCTATCAATCATTAATATAATCCATGCTCTGCATCACAAAAGTTCAATTTTCATTTATATGACTTGTTACAACCAATTGACTTCATAGAAATGCAAGTTGTAGATAATTTTAATTAAAAAATAATTTTAACCCATTTAGTCATGATATGACTTTAATGGTTTGAAAAATAAATATAAAATAACTGATGGTAGCAGAAAAAATCAAGCCCATACATATGAATTGTTTAAATTAAAAAAATCATGTAGGATCTCTGTCCTTAATGTGCTGTACATTGTGAATTAATACTATAACTAGTACTCCAACAGTATTATCATTTTGTGTCTCTATGCGAGGGCAAACCGTTGAAATCTTTACGTAATATGTACTAAATTGATCTTCTGTGTATAAAGAGAATTGAAAATGAATCTTGATGTGAACAGAAGGGGAGAGGGAGCGGGAAAGAGGAGGGTAGGGGGAGGGAGAGAAGTTGTGGGGGGGGAGCCATTGTAATCCATAAGCTGTTCTTTGGAAATTTATATTCTTTAAATAAAAGCTTTATATATAAAAAAATTAATTAAAATTAAATATATTAATATGATAGATTATATATATTTTATATATATTACATATATATAGTATGGGTGGTGAAAGAGGAGAAAGAGAACCACTTTTACTTTTATATTTTATATTCCTAAGTAAATAAAATCATTTATTTTATGTACCTAAGTGAAAAAAATTATTTACTTGAATGACAGAGAGAAAGAGAGAAAGACAGAGAAAGGCCTCCCATCCACCAGTTCACTTCTCAAATGCCCACACAGCCTGGACTGGACCGGTTGAAGCCAGGAGCCAGGAACTCAATCCAGTGTCCTGTACGAGTAGAATGGGAGCCAACTAGTTGAGTCACTATCTGCTGCTTCCTCAGGTACACATCAGCAGGAAGCTGAAAACAAGAGTAGTACAGGGACTCAAACCCAGATACTGTGATAGGAGATGCAGTTATCCCAAGTAGTTAACAATATATACCTATATAACAATATAAACCTAAAAATATTTTAAAGTGCTAATATGTGGTTACCTTTATTGTCTTTTTGATGCCTCTATTATTAAGTCCAGATTTTATAATCAATACATTTTACATCTGTAATAGGGAAACATTTCAAAATTACATGGAACAGTGAAATTCCAGAAAAGTAATGCTAAAATTAGTATGCTAACTAGGTGCCAGCAAATGCTTTAGTGATATCAACTCCTTTAACTCTTATTGCAAACTTTTGAAATAAATACTATCTTTCATTTTAAAAATGAAGAAATGAGACACACGGAAGTTAAGAAACTTGCCTTGGGGGCCAGGGTTGTAATATAGTGGGTTAAGCTGGCACCTGTGCTTGGGCCCTTTTTCCCACATGGGAGACCTGGATGAAGCTCCTGGCTCCTACCTGTCCTAGCCCTGGCTCTTGTGGCCATTTGGAGAGTTAACCACCTCTCTCTCTCTCTCTCTCTCTCTCTGTACATGTGTGTGTCGTGTGTGTCTCCCTTTCTTTGTAATTTTGACTTTCAAATAAATATAATAAATCTTTTTTAAAAGAAATTTGCTCCAGGCATTCCAACTAAGCTCCAATGCTAGGGTACTACACTGTTCTTTATATGTTTTAATTATGTCTCAACACATGACCTTAATTTTTCACATATTTAACTAGAAACAAGCTTAATACCCCATCTCTCTGATATTACAAGCAAATCCAATGATAACATATTTGAAGGAACAACATACATCGTCTACAAAAGAGCAACTTTGGGAAGTATGAGCAGGTATTACACAATATCCATAATTGTCTTGTTTGAGGTCAAGGTAAAGGGTGAACACATGAGAACTTGTCTTTCTTTAAATAAAAAGGATTATTTGTGTCCAGCTGAAAGAGACATTATGCTGGCATGATAATTTTATCCATCTTCTTTGTAATACTTTTAACTGTCACATTGGTTTCCTATTCCATGGTAACTGTCAGATTCATTTTACATTGTTTCACCCAGGTTCAATCCTCACTCACTCTGTTCAGCGATTTCTTACATCTCAGTCAACACAATCTATGTCAGTCTAGGAATATGCCTGATTATACCAGTTTGATCTGCTTTCCTTCTGTAGTTTTTCTTCACTTTTCATAAGAGGTGTTGACCCCTTTTAACCTTCTTCAAAATGCTTATGCTCCATATTTGCTTAGTTTAACAAACACTGCTAAATACATATGGTTCTCACACCAACTACCTACAGAGAGAATATTTTTTGTTACTACCTTCAAATAATCATTGTGTTGCTGTTCTTTCACTGACTAATGAAAACTACATCCAACTGCTTCCAGCAGCATTCTTGTGGGTGGGTATATTAAAACTTTCAAGGAAGCGTAAAGTAAGTGAAAACAAACTTTCTATTTTTAAAAGAAAAATGTTTATGAGTTCTGGTGCACTATCTCTTTTTGGAAACAGTTTTAAAGCTAGTGCTTTAAAACTAACTTTGTTAACTTCCTATTAATGACTTCTTTTCAATTGGATGTCAATCTCAAACAATTGATTTGACAGTCTATTACATTCTTTAGTTGGGTATGCTTTTGAAAACTTAAATAATTTTTCATTTTATAATTTTAACACTATCAGGTTAATAGCTGTTTCATTTCAGTGCAGGTAATAATTAGCTCTACAGGATTTAATGCATTTTTCTGCTAACTGATATCTCCTTTGCAGTATCACTAACTTTACAGAAAATGTAATTCCTTTACTTATTCATTCAAAGAAGCTGACACATATTAAGTTTACCCTGTAGTGGTTAAGGGTGCTGACTCCCCAGAACATCAGTTTTGTAGGATGGAGCTACAAAATTATAGTATAGTATTACTACAATTAATTTTAAGCACTTATGATTTAATACTGCATCTTTACATTTATCTTTACTGCAAATGGTGCCATGTATGATCTGTGTTTATGTGCATAATTTCAAATAAATCTCAACTTTTAAAATTTAAGTTATACAAGTTTCATATGTTTCATATATATATATTCAGGAACAAAGTGAGGCTTCCCCTCCCTCTGGCCCACATTCCAACTCTTCCCCATCCCCTTTCAGATTCCCATTCTTATGTTTTGCGATTATCAGTTTACTTAGTGATCTTATAGTTAGCCCTACTTTAAGTAGAGGAGTTCTGCTGATAGTATAAAGAGAAAGAAAACAAAACAAAACTAAACAAATGATTTTTCCACAATGGAAGAGGCAAAGGCTATAAACAATCATCCACTCTCCGAATGACTATTTCACTCAAATACATTACATTTCAGGTATCCTATTAGTTGCATCAGATCAGGGAAAATATATGATATTTGTCTTTTTTTTTTAATAAAGCTTTTATTTAAAGAATATAAGTTTCCAAAGTACAGCTTATGGACTACAATGGCTCCCCCCCACACACAACTTCCCTCCCTTCTGCTACCCTCCCCTTTCCCGCTCCCTCTCCCCTTCTGTTCACATCAAGATTCATTTTCAAATCTCCTTATACACAGAAGATCAGTTTAGTACATATTACGTAAAGATTTCAACAGTTTGCCCTCACATAGAGACACAAAATGAAAATACTGTTGGAGTACTAGTTATAGTATTAATTCACAATGTACAGCACATTAAGGACAGAGATCCTACATGATTTTTTTTAAAGAATTGATTAATTATCTATGCAATTTCCAGTTTAACACCAAGATTTTTTAATCATTTGCAATTATCTTTATATACAGAAGATCGATTCAATATATACTATGTAAAGATTTCATCAATTTGCACCCACACAGAAACACAAAGTGTAAAAATACTGTTTCAGTACTAGTAATAGCATTATTTCACATTGGATAACACATTAAGGGCAGATCCCTCATGAGACGTAGGTACACAGTGACTCCTGATGTTGATTTAACAATTTGACACTCTTGTTTATGGCGTCAGTCTGGAGATTCCTCAGAAACCTGAATATAACCCTACCATTCAACCCAGCCATCCCACTCCTTGGAATTTACCCAAAGGAAATTAAATTGGCAAACAAAAAAGCCGTCTGCACAGTAATGTTTATTGTGGCTCAATTCACAATAGCTAAGACTTGGAACCAACCCAAATGCCCATCAACAGTAGACTGGATTAGGAAATCATGGGACATGTACTCTACAGAATACTATACAACAGTCAAAAACAATGAAATCCGGTCACTTGCAACAAAATGGAGGAATCTGGAAAACATCATGCTGAGTGAATTAAGCCAGTCCCAAAGAGACAAATATCATTTGTTTCCCTTGATTGGCGAAGACTAACTGAGCACCAAAGGGGAAACCTGTTGAAGTGAAATGGACACTATGAGAAACAGTGACTTGATCAGCTCTTGTGCTGACTGTTGTTGTACAATGTAATACTTTATCCATGGTAGTATTTTTTTTTTTATCCTAGTACTATTGGTTGAACTCTGTAATTAACAAACAATTATTCTTAGGTGTTTAAATTTTAACTGAAAAGTGATCCCTGTGAAATATAAGAGTGGGAATAAGAGAGGCAGGAGATGTACAATTTGGGACATGCTCAATCGGAACTGCCCCAAATGATGGAGTTAGAACTGTGCCAGGGGATTCCAATACAATCCCATCAAGGTGGCATGTACCAAGGCCATCTCATTAGTCCAAATGATCAATTTCAGTTCACAATTGATCACACTGATAGGTCTAAGAGTCAAAGGGATCACACAAACAAGACTAGTGTCTGGTAATACTAACTGATAGAATCAAATAGGGAGAGAACGGTCCATCATGGGAAGTGGGAGACACAGCAGACTCATAGAATGGCAGATGTCCTAAATAGCACTCTGGCCTCAGAATCAGCCCTTAAGGCAGTCGGATCTGGCTCAAGAGCCCATGAGAATATTTTAGGCATGGAAGGCTAAGACACTCTGAAAAACAAAAAAAAAGAAGACCTAAATGAAAGATCTCTGCGAGTGAGATCCCAGTGGATATTTGTCTTTTTTAGGACTGGCTTATTTCACTAAGTATAATGGTTTCCAGGTGAGACCATCTTATTGCAAAAGACATGATTCTATTTTTTTTTTTTTACAGCTGAGTAATACTCCATAGTGTATACATACCATAGTTTCTTTATCCAGTCACTAGTTGATGGATATCTGGGTTAATTCCATAGCTTAGCTATTGTAAATTGTGCTGCAATGAACATGGGAATATAGATATCTCTCTCACGTAATGATCTCTTTTGGTTTGGGTAAATTCCCAGGAGTGGGATAGCTGGATCATATGGTAGGTCTATATTCAGGTTTTTGAGGTAGGTCCATACTGCCTTCCATGGTGGTTGTACCAGTTTACATTCCCACCTGCAGTAGATCAGAGTACCTTTTCCCCCACATCTTCATCAGCATTTGTTTTCTGTTGATTTCCGCATGCTAGCCATTTTAATTAGGAGGAGGTGGAACCTTGTTGTGGTTTTGATTTGCATTTCTATGATGGCTAGTGAACCTGAGCATTTTTGCCAATGTCTGTTGGCCATTTGAATTTCCTCTCTTGAAAAATGCCTGTTTATGGGGCTGGCGCTGTGGCTCACTTGGTTAATCCTCCACCTGCGGCGCTGGCATCCCCTACGGGTGCTGAGTTCTAGTCCCAGTTGTTCCTCTTCCAGTCCAGCTCTCTGCTGTGGCCTGGGGAAGGCAGTGGAGTTTGGCCCAAGTGCTTGAGCACCTGCACCCACGTGAGAGACCAGGAAGAAGCACCTGGCTCCTGGCTTCGGATCAGCATAGCACCAGCTGTAGTGGCCATTTTGGGGTGAACCAATGGAAGAAAGACCTTTCTTTCTATCTGTCAAATAAATAAATTTTGAAAAAATGCCTGTTTAAGTCCTTTGCCCATTTCTTTACTGGACTGTTTTGTTGTTACTGATTTTTTGAGCTCCCTATATATTCTGGATGTTAACTGTTTATCAGATGCACAGTTTGCATATATTTTCTCCCATGCTGTCGGTTCCCTCTTCCCTTTACAGAGTGTTTCTTTTGCAGTGCAGAAGCTTCTCAGCTCAATGTAATCTCATTTGTTGATTTTGGTTTTGACTGCCTGTGCTTCTGAGGTCTTTTCAAAGAAGTCTTTGTCTATGCCAATACTTTGTAGGATTTCCCCTACAAAGTTCTCTAATGTTCTCTAATAATTTGATAGTATCAGGTCATAGATTTAGGTCCTTGATCTATTTTGAGTGGATTTCTGTGCAGGGTGTAAAGTAGGGGTCTAATTTCATACATATGCATGTGTAGATCCAGCTTTTCCAGCACCATTTGTTAAAGAGACTGTCTCAGTTCCATGGAATTATTTCAGCTCTTTCATCAAATATAAGTTGCCTGTAGGTGCATGAATTGATTTCTGGAGTTTCTATTCTGTTCCATTGATCTATAAGTCTGATTTTGTGCCAGTACCAAGCTGTTTTGATTCTAATTGCCCTGTAGTATATCTTGAAATCAGGTATCATGATGCCTGAAGCTTAGTTTTTGTTGTATAGGGTTGCTTTAGCTATTTGGGGTCTCTTGTGTTTCCATATGAATTTCAGCATTGTTTTCTCTATGCTCTATGAAGAATGTCATTGGTATTTTGATTGTAATGGAATTGAATCTGTAAATTGCTTTTGGTAGTATGGACATTTTGATGATGTTGATTCTTCCAATTCATATGGAAGATATTTCCATCTTTTAATGTCTTCTATTTCTTTCTCTAGTGTTTTGTAATTTTCATCATAGAGATCTTTGAAATCTTTGGTTAAATTTATTGCAAGGTATTTGATTTTTTGTAGCTATTGTAAAATGTATGGATCTTACAAGTTCCTTCTTAGCCATGGCATTGTTGGTGTATAAAGGCTATTGACTTTTTTTTTAATAACGCTTTTATTTAAAGTATATAAATTTCCAAAATACAGCTTATAGATTACAATGGCTTCCCCCCCCCAATAATTTCCCTCCCACCCACAACCCTCCCCTTTCCCACTCCCTCTACCCTTGCATTCACATCAAGATTCATTTTCAATTCTCTTTATATACAGAAGATCAGTTTAGTATATATTAAGTAAAGATTTCAACAGTTTGACCTCACATAGCAACACAAAGTGAAAAATACTGTTGGAGTACTAGTTATAGTATTAATTCACAATGTATAGCACATTAAGGACAGAGATCCTACATGATACATTTTTTTTAATTGATTAATTTTCTATGCAATTTCCAATTTAACACCAAGATTTTTTTTTTATTTTTAATTATCTTTATACACAGAAGATTGATTCAGTATATACTAAGTAAAGATTTCATCAGTTTGCACCCACACAGAAACACAAAATGTAAAATACTGTTTCAGTACTAGTTATAGCATTACTTCACATTGGACAACACATTAAGGACAGATCCCACATGAGACGTAAGTACACAGTGACTCTTGTGGTTGATTTAACAATTTGACACTCTTGTTTATGGCGTCAAGAATCTCCCTAGGCTCTAGTCATGAGTTGCCGAGGCTATGGAAGCCTTAAGGGTTCGCCAACTTCGACCTTATTCCGACAGGGTCGTAGTCAAAGTGGAAGTTCTCTCCTCCCTTCAGAGAAAGGAACCTCCTTCTTTGATGGCACCATTCGTTCCACTGGGATCTCACTCGCAGAGATCTTTCATTTAGGTCTTTTTTTTCCAGAGTGTCTTGGCTTTCAATGCCTAAAATACTCTCATGGGCTCTTGAGCCAGATCTGAATGCTTTAAGGGCTGATTCTGAGGCCAGAGTGCTATTTAGGACATCTGCCATTCTATGAGTCTGCTGTGTATCCCGCTTCCCATGTTGGATCATTCTCTCCCTTTTTGATTCTATCAGTTAGTATTAGCAGACACTAGTCTTATTTGTGTGATCAGTTTGACTCTTAGACCTATCAGTGTGATCAATTGTGAACTGAAATTGATCACTTGGACTAGTGAGATGGCCTTGGTACACGCCACCTTGATGGGATTGTATTGGAATTCCCTGGCACATTTCTAACTCCATCATTTGGGGCAAGTCCGATTGAGCATGTCCCAAATGTACATCTCCTCCCTCTCTTATTCCCACTCTTATATTTCACAGGGATCACTTTTCAGTTAAAATTTAAACACCTAAGAATAATTGTGTGTTAATTACAGAGTTCAACCAATAGTACTAGAATAAAAAAATACTAAAATGGATAAAGTATTACATTGTACAACAACAGTCAGCACAAGAGCTGATCAAGTTACTGTTTCTCATAGTGTCCATTTCACTTCAACAGGTTTCCCCTTTGGTGCTCAATTAGTTGTCACCGATCAGGGAGAACATATGACATTTGTCCCTTTGGGACTGGCTTAATTCACGCAGAATGATGTTTTCCAGATTCCTCCATCTTGTTGCAAATGACCGGATTTCATTGTTTTTGACTGCTGTATAGTATTCTATAGAGTACATGTCCCATAATTTCTTTATCCAAATGTTTGCTTTGAATTCCCTGTGATCTTTTGCTGTGAGGTTCCCTTTGTTTACCTTCTTTCATGTTGATGGCCTGTTTCTGTGTTTCTGTGTGTAACACATCTTTAAGCATCTTTTGCAGGGCTGGACGAGTGGCAACAAATTCTTCAATTTCTGTTTGCAATGAAAGGTCTTCATTTCACCTTCATTCACAAATGAGAGCTTTGCAGGATATAATATTCTGGGCTGGCAGTTTTTCTCTCTTAGTACCTGGGCTATGTCTCGCCATTCCCTTCTAGCTTGTAGGGTTTCTGATGAGAAGTCTGCTGTGAGTCTAATTGGAGATCCTCTGAGAGTAATCTGACGTTTTGTCTCTTGCACATTTTAGGATCTTTTCTTTCTGTTTCACTGTGGTGAGTTTAATTGCAATGTGTCGTGATGAGGATCTCTTTTGGTCATGTTTCCTAGGGGTTCTCTGAGCTTCCTGTACTATGATGTTTCTGTCCTTCTCCAAAACTGGGAAATTTTCTGCTATTATCTCACTAAAAAGGCCTTCTAATCCTTTCTCCCTCTCCATGCCTTCAGGAACTCCTAGAACTCGAATGCTGGGTTTTTTAATAGTATCCTATAGATTCCCAACAATATTTTTTAGATTTCTAATTCCCTCTTCTTGTCTTTGGTTTGACTGTATATTTTCCTGTGCTCTGTCTTCTAAGTCCGATATTCTCTCTTCTGCCTCACCCATTCTGTTTGTAAGGCTCTCTAATGTGTTTTTCATTTGATCTATTGAATTCTTCACTTCATTATGATTTCTCGTCACTATCACAGTTTCATGTTCTACTAGTTGTTTCATTTCAGCTTGATTCCTCCTTACTATTTCATTTTCCCAAGAGAGATTTTCTACCTTGTCCTTTAAGGATTTCTGTAGTTCAAGAATTTGTTTTTGAGTACTTCTTAGTGTTCTTATCAATTTTTTGAGATCTGCTTCTTGCATTTCTTCTATCTCATCATCTTCGTAATCTTGAATTGGGGTGTCTTTTTCATTTGGCGGTGTCATAGTGTCTTCCCTGTTCTTGTTAACTCGGTTTTTGTGTTTGTTGTTTGGTATATTGGTTTTTTCACTGTGGTGTTTTTTCATGTTATATCATGACTCTAGATAAGTGGACTGTCTGCTTTCAATGGAGCCTTAGAGGCTTGAGATGGGTGTGGCCTGATAGCTCTGTTTGGTTCCTCAGTGTTGAGGGTGTGCCAAAGGTGACACTCCCAGGTTAGGCGTGGTAAATCTCTCTCTGTTTCTTTCTTTATTTTTGATTCAAAAGGGAAGTAATTCCACACAGCTGAATGGAATTGGGGGTGGTTAGCAGGCAAATGATATACCCACAGGAGCCAGAGTTTGGAAGCTCTTTCCCAAGGACTACAGAGGGAATCTCTGCGGCCTTCTGTGTGGGTTCAAATTCTCCTGCAGTCTCACCACTGGGCTACCAAGGCTACTGAACTGTAGTGTCTCTGGAGAGTACTCACATGGTGATTTCCGTGAGTTCTCTCCCCCACAGTCTCTTTTTTCACAGTCTCAGTTCATTAGCACCACACATTCATTAGGTTCTAATCTCCTGTTATTTCACCCCCACGCCCAGAGTCAGGTTTTTCTGCTAGGCTCAGGGCTGGTGCAGACCTGAGGTCACCCTGCTTATGACGTATGTCCAAAATGGCACCTGCTCTTTGTCTTGCTCACCTCTGAGAGGTGGGTGGAGAGAGAGAAACTCGTGTCTGTATGGGTCACTTTTTTCTTTCTCTCTCTCTTCTAGTTAGCCTGGTGAACTTTTCCCCACAGGGTTTCAAGCCTTGTTCGCTCTAGTGTCCTCTTTCTGCTTCCCTGCTGGTGTCTCGGGATATTGAGGTTCGGCTCACCTCGCATTCCAGCGCTGGTGCATTGAGTCTGCCGCTGGTGTCCCGAACTGTGGGCTCCCACGCTCTCCTCGAAGGTCCACTGTGAATCACTAGTTCTGGAAGAGTTTCCTCTGCTGTTTCTTCCCCTACTCTTCCTTGAACCTGCAGTATCTCCACTTTTATTAAACTGTCTCTCCCCGGACTATCAGTGTGCTGCCTTCCTATTCCGCCATCTTGCCCTATTCCCCGGCTATTGACTTTTTTGTGTTCATTTTATATCCTTCCATTTTACCAAACTCTTTTATGAGCTCCAGTAGTCTCTCAGCGGAATTTTATGGATCTCCAACATATAGGATTATGTTATTTACAAATAAGGATAGTTTGAGTTCCTCTTTTAATTTGCACCCCTTCGATTTCTTTGTCTTGCCTAATGGCTCTAGCTAAACTTCCAGGACTATATTAAATAGCAGTAGTGAGAGTGGGCATCCCCATCTGGTTCCGGATCTTAGGGGGAATACTGCCAGATTTTCTCCATTCAATATGATGCTTGCTGTGGGTTTGTCACATACCGCCTTGATTGTGTTGAATGTTTCTTCTACCCACATTTTCCTTAAGGTTTTCATCATGAAAGTATGTTTTTATCAAATGCTTTCTCTGCATCTATTGAGATAATCATCTGATTTTTGTTCTTCAGGTTGTTAATGTCTTGGATGTATCACATTGATTTGTGAATGTTAAACCATCCTTGCATTCAGGGGATAAATCCCAACTGATCAGGGTGGATGATCTTTCTGATGTGATGTTAAATTCAATGAGCTATATTTTGTTGAGGATTTTTGCATCTATGTTCATCAGGGATATTGGTCTACAGTTCTTTTTCCCTGTTGCATCTTTTCCAGGTGTAGGTATTAAGGTGGTGCAAGCTTTGTAGAAAGAGTCTGGGAGGATCCCTTCTTTTTGAATGCTTTGAATAGCTTGATTATTTGGTACCCTTTCAGTTACTCACATAGGCACTGACTGTTATGAATTTCCCTCTTAACACTGCTTTTGCTGTGTCCTATAGTTTTTGATATGATTTATTGTCATCTTCATTTGTTTCCAGAAATTTTTGATTTCTCTTTTGATTTCTTCTATGACCCACTGCTCATTGAGGAGCATGCTGCTTAGTCTCCATGTGTTTTTGTATATTCTATAGATTTTTGCGTTGTTGATTTCAAGCTTTATTCCATTGTGGTCCAAAAAGAGGAATGGAATGATTTTGATTTTTTTTTTTTTAATTTGCTGAGACTTGCTTTGTGGTCTAGCATATGGTCTATCTTCAAGAATGTTCCACGCACTGATGAGAAGAATGTGTATTCTGCCACTGTGGGGTGAAAAGTTCTGTAGATATTCATTAGATATCCGTTAGATCCATTTGATCTATAGTGTTGATTAACTCTGTTCTTTCCTTGTTGATTTTCTGTCTATCTAGAAATGGTTGATCTTTCTGGATCTTTCTTCTGTCCATTGTTGAAAGTGAGGTATTGAAGTCCCCCATTACTACTGAATTAAGAATCTATGTCTCCCTTTAGGTCTATTAATATTTTTTTCAAGTAGCCAGGCACCTGTATTTTGGGGCATATAAATTTATTATAGTCACATCTTCCTGCTGGATTGATCCCTTAATCATTATATAGTGCCCTTGTCTCTTTTGCTATGGGAATGTCTATTTTGTCTGATATTAGGGTGGCAACACCAGCTCTTTTTCGGTTTCTGTTAGCATGGTCTTTTTCCATCCTTCCACTTTCAGTCCGTGGGTATCTTTGTTGCAGAGATGTGTTTCTTGTAAGCTACAAATAGATGAGTCTTATTTTTCAATCCATTGACCCAATCTGTAACTTTTAACTAAAGAATTGAGGCCACTTACATTCAAGGTGACTACTAATAAGCAACAACTTGGCCCTGCCATTTTTCCATAAATATTCCTATTTTTTACTTAGGATTTCTTTTGTATTTTCACTGGTGGTTTTTCGCCTTTCCATTCTTTCATCATGATGTCTATCTTTCTGTGTTTCTGTGTGTAGCGCATTCTTAAGCGTCTTCTGTAATTCTGGATAAGTGTCAACAAATTCTTTCAATTTTTGTTTGTTATGGAAGGCCTATTTCACATTTATAAATGCAAGTTTTGTGGAGTATAATATTCCACTGTGACAGTTTTTGTCATTTAAGACTTGGACTGTATCTTGCCACTCCCTTCTAACCCATAGGGATTCTGATGAGAAATCATCTGTGAGTTTAACTGGAAATCCTCTGAAAGTGAATCTGACGTATCTCTTATGCCCATTTGATAATATTCTCTTTATGTTTTACCATTCTTTATGTTTCACCTTGGAAAGTCTGACTACAATGTGTTGTGGTGAGGGTCTTTTCTGGTCATGTCTGTTAGGAGTTCTATGTGCTTCTTCTACTTGAACACCCCTTTCTTTCTCCAAATTGGGGAAGTTTTCTGTAATTATTTCACTAAATAGGCTTTCTATTCCCTTCTCTGTTTCCCATCCTTCAGGAACTACTAAGATCTGTATGTTGGGTTGCTTGATAGTATTCCATAGATTTCCAACACTGTTTTTAAGTTTTCTATTTTTTCTTTTTTCTTTTTTTTTTGTCTGACTCTAAGATTTCCATTGATTTGTTTTCTAGTTTGGATATTCTTTCTTCTGCCTCATCAAGTCTGCTTTTAAGACTTTCCATTGCATTTTTTATTTGATCCACTGAATTCTTCATTTCTAAAATTTCATTTTGATTTCTCTTTATATTCTCAGTTTCTTGGGAAAAATTTTCATTGATGTTATGTAGGGTTTTCTTTGGTTCATGGATTTGCTTATGATTGTTTTTTAGTAATCCTATGATTAATTTTGAGTAATCCTATGATTTTTTTCCTTTTTCAATTATCTTTATATACAGAAGATTGATTTAGTATATATTAAGTAAAGATTTCATCAGTTTGCACCCTCACAGAAACACAAAGTGTAAAAATACTGTTTCAGTACTAGTTATAGCTATGATTAATTTTCTAAATTCTATTTCTGGCATTCCCTCAATCTTCATCTTTGCATTCTAATATTGAAATGTTGTTGTGTTCCTCTGGGTGTGTGTGTGTGTGTGTGTGTGTGTGTGTCATGGTGACTTCCTTATTCTTGTTTCTTGAATTTTAGCTCTTCTTTTTCAGAATTTGTGGAGTTGATTTTTAATTTTTTCTTCTGTTGGCTTTTATCTTTGGGGTTATGCTCCTGTGGCTTCATGCCCTTTCAGTGAATAGCAGGTGTGTGGTGGTTGTGGCCAGGGGGATCTGGTCAATGTTCTGGGATGTGGTGAATTTTCAGGGTGAACACCCAAGCTGGGCTTGAATCCTAGCTATACCCTACACCTTTTCATGTAGCCACAGAAGCCCCAAAGTTTCAGCACATAGAACTCCCAGATGCTGAGACCAGAGGGTACTATTGGTATGGGTGCCCCTCTGTCTTTTGTAGGTACCCAGCCATCTTCTCACTAAGCTCTGAGGCAGTGGGGGCTGTGGGCTGTTCTGTTGCTCTGGATCACATGCACACATTAGAGTCACTGGTTTAACACATCCCTACCCACTGCTGCTGCCAGCGCTGCATTCAGGTGTCCTGTCCAGCAAGTTGTTACATGCATGCCCATAGGCTTCCACAGTCGCAGTCCTAGTATAAAATGGCTCCCGCCCTCTTTCAGCCAGACTGTGGATTCTATTTTGGAGAGATTGGTTTGAAACGACCGCCCCTCTCCACTTCCACTAGGACCACAGGCAACCATCAGCAACCTCTAGCTTCTTGGGCTCTGGTCTGGAGCCATGCCATGCTCTCTCTCTGGCTCTATCCCCATGGGTTGGTGCAGACCAACACCTCCCTGCCCCCTTCTCAAAATGCTGCTGTCTTCATTCATTCATTGGTAGTTCATGGCTGAGACCCCTGAATCAAAAGACAGATTAAGAAGAGAAAAACATGCAATTTTATGTAATGTAAGTCTTACGTGATACAGGAGCCTTCAGAAAAGGGGATCTGAAGAAACAGGAAAATTGCTTGTGCTTGGAATACCAACAGGTATGATCTAACCATAATATACAGGGGAGGGAGGGACTTAGCAAAGCCTATTGTATTGGAGGGGACCATGCTTGTGAAAGGAAGGAGGAGGTGTGGATTCGGGAGCCCTTTTATTGGGCCCATTTATGTACCACAACTTGTGCAGAGAAATTTCTAAATTCATTTATCTACTCCTTTAATATGTCAAAGAGCAGATCTGGTGGACATAATAATAGACTTTAAATAAGGAAGGTTCTAGGTAGCTGGAAAGGAAGCATGAAACCCACTAATTTATGGAGGCAGTGTAAATGTTCTGGGGACCAATTATGGTGAAAACGAGAGATGAGAACTCGGAAGGCGTGGTTTTGGAGTCAAAGAGAGTAACTTCTGTCATACTTTGTGATCTGGAAATCTGTCACTCAGGCTGTGCTGTATCCATGTAGGAGTGATCCCAGAGGGGGCACCAGAGACTCTTTATATTGATGTGCAGTGAGAATGAAGTTACTTGCAGTTAGCTGGGAGTTTGCACCCCAGGGAAGGGAAAGCAAGGGAAGGGAAGAGAGAAGAGAAAGGGGGTGAGAGGAAGGGAGGAAGGGAGATAGGAAGGGAGGGAGAAGGAGAGAGGAAAAGAGGGATTGAGAGGGAGAGATAGGGAGAGAGGGAGAGTGGAAGGAGGGAGAGGGGAGAGGAGAGAGGGGAGAGGGAGAGAGAGAAAGGAAATAGAGATTTTTCCTTTTGCTGGTTCACTCTTCAAATGCCTATAACACCCAGGGCTGGGCCAGGCCAAAGCTCAGAGTCCAGAACTCAATCCAGGTCTCCCAGAACTCAATTCAAGAAGCTAAATACTTGAGTCATCATCTGTTATCTCAGGATGTGCAGAAAGTGGGATTGGAAATGGAGCTAGGACATGGAGGAAGCACTCCGATATGCTATTTGGGCATCTCAAGCAACGACTAAACTTCCTTGCCACAAAGCCGCCCCAAAACAACTTTTAAAAAAAGAGTCTCACTGCAGAGAATAATGACTTTGAATTTAACGTTTTTGGGCAAGAATGTATTTTTTTCATACAAGTCTTTGGATTTATAATAATCACAGAGAAATTTGTGGACTAACAACTTCTTGAAATTCTGTTGTGTTAAGAATATTTGAAACACAATCCATTAACTTTACATAAGAGTGGTGCCATTCAGTACTGTAATTTGAAGTTTACAACAGAAAGATCAGTCCAACATTTAACTTGAATATAAAAGAACTGAACATATTTCTGCAGTCTATCTTTGTTTAAAATTTTATTTATTCACTCACCAAATATTTGCATGGCTTCTATTAAGTGCTAGGCAATGTTCTAAAAATTGGGTCTCTAAGAACCAGTAAAATAAAGTTCCTATTTTTGGAAAGTGTATTGGTTGTGGAGCTAGTAGTAGCAAACCACACCATGGACATAACACTCTGGTTGAGGAGTTGACCAGTAAAGAATAAACAATGTCACATCAGGTAATAAGAGCTTAAAAAGAAGGAACAAGTGAAAGGTAAAGAGGGTTGGTAGTAGGCAGCCAAGCACACTTTGTGAAGGCTTCTCCTGAGTGATGTCTCTAAGGGGAGGAGCATTCTGCAGTATAGTCAGCAAAGGGCAAGATGTTCAGATCCCTAATCTTAACAACAGCAATCTTTCCCATTGACTTTTTTTTTTTTTTGACAGGCAGAGTGGACAGTGAGAGAGAGAGAGACAGAGAGAAAGGTCTTCCTTTGCTGTTGGTTCACCCTCCAATGGCTGCCGTGGCTGGCGCACTGCAGCCGGCACACCGTGCTCATCCGATGGCAGGAGCCAGGTGCTTCTCCTGGTCTCCCATGGGGTGCAGGGCCCAAGCACTTGGGCCATCCTCCACTACACTCTCAGGCCACAGCAGAGAGCTGGCCTGGAAGAGGGGCAACTGGGGCAGAATCCGGTGCCCCGACTGGGACTAGAACCTGGTGTGCTGGCGCCACAAGGCGGAGGATTAGCCTGTTGAGCCGCGGCGCCGGCCCCCCATTGACTATCTTTATAAAACATATATAATTATACAATGACTATCTTTATAAAACATTAACATATATAATTATACAATTATTCAACTGCATGAGCACCTTGGGTGCTATGGTAACTATAAAATAAAAGCCATCTAAAAGTATTGAGAATAAGACATTCAGCTTATCACTGCCTCCTTAAATGAAGCATATATAAAACTACAACTTAAAATACACAAAGAAGCCTTGAGTTGAAATTAAACTAATGTACTTGGTATATAAGAGCTAGTGAGATCAACAATGTAGTCATCATATAACTGGGAGAATGAATAAGACCTAGTAGACTACCCAGATCAAGTTACACTTGTTTGACTACGTAGATCAGGTTGTACTTGTTTAATGATATAACTAAGAGGATTGAAAGTTAGGTTAACAATTGCAACTAAAGTCAAACTTGTTATTGAAAAATATGAGTTGAAAGCACTGGCAGTTTTAAAAGTAAGTTACATTACTTGAAACTGAAATAAGAGAAAACATTCTCTCATTCCCATCACTAGCCATGACATTCTCTCCAAGTATTGTTTCTTATAAACTGAACTTAGTCCTTAGATAAATCACTGGAGTCAGTTGTTCAGACAGAGTTCAAAAGATCTTAGGTAATATTTTCATTTTATCTCTTGGATATAGAAGATAAATTTAGCAAAAAAAAAAAAAAATTCCCAAAGAGAAACAAACTACCCTCCCTGCATTCATGGTATCTGTCAAACAAAAATGTAAACTAAAGCTTAAGAGTTAAGCAAACGGTTTTACTGGGGAACATAACTTTCATGCATTCAAGAAAAAAATTAGTGGGATTTGTACACTGCTATTTTCTCATCTAGCACAGCATTTTCCTCTGAATAGAGTCAACATAACTAAAACTAGAAGAATGCTATATTTCAAGAGACTACTATATGTAAATAAAAAGATATAATGATTGTGCAAATTCAAAAAAAGAGACTACAGTTTTTAAAAATACTTATTTAAAAAAAGGAAATTTACTATGTAACAGACACTGTGCTTCATGCTGTATGGGTGTTTCTTATTTCATATTCAGGACAACCCCACTTTATGGTTGAGGAAAGTGAGGCTATAATTTAAATAAGTTGACCAAGTTTGCCAATAAGTGACAGGGCTAGAATTGGAACCCAAGTGTGTCTAAACGCAAGCCTGTGTTCTCACCGTTCTATACTCTGCTTCCTGTATATGGAAACACTGTTAAGAAAACAATCTGGCTTACAAATCATTTCACTGCTCCTATCTTGCCTTAGAATATGAAACTCGATGCAGTTTTCTTTAAGGAAAATCATTTTAGGCCAAAAAGAAACAAAAAAAAACAGACTTCATGTATACCATGGTTATCATATTTAATAACAATGTATTCTTCCTTGGAAAATTGCTAAGAGAGTAGATTTTAAGTGTTCTTACCACACATATACAAATAAGTACTTGGAGTAATGCACACATAAATTAACCTAATTCTGTACATTAACTATTTATAAAACTTTGATATATAGTATTACTAAAAAGTTTTCACTATTATTATTATTTTTTTAAATGTGTCCCCAAACAGGAGAGGGAGGAGGAAGAGGGGTGGGAGGGCAGGTTTGGTGGGAAGAATTACTATGTCCCTAAAGTTATGTTTATGAAATGCATGCAAACAAATTTTAAAAATACTATCTTAGGCCGGCGCCATGGCTCAACAGGCTATTCCTCCACCTTGTGGCGCCAGCACACTGGGTTCTAGTCCCGGTCGGGGCACTGGATTCTGTCCCAGTTGCCCCTCTTCCAGGCCAGCTCTCTGCTGTGGCCAGGGAGTGCAGTGGAGGATGGCCCAAGTGCTTGGGCCCTGCACCCCATGGGAGACCAGGAGAAGCACCTGGCTCCTGCCATTGGATGAGCACGGTGTGCCGGCTGCAGTGCGCCGGCCGCGGCAGCCATTGGAGGGTGAACCAACGGCAAAGGAAGACCTTTCTCTCTGTCTCTGTCTCTCTCACTGTCCACTCTGCCTATCAAAAAAAAATTAAAAAAAAATACTATCTTAACAAAAGTGTCCCAAATTAATTATGATAAGCAATGAATATATATGTTTTGTGTTTCTTTTTTTTTGAAGAAAAAAAAATTAAAGATGACCTCATAGTGTGCCTTTAATCATTTGGTCTAAAGTGCCTGAAAATGTCCAAGTATGAAAATGAACAGTGTATTTAAAAAAAGAGGACTGTAGTTATTTGATGCATGGAAAGTAGAAGAAATAATCTCTAAACACAAAATATAATGCATGTAAATATGCTGCTTTCCTGGAGAAGAACTTTGAAAGTAAAAGAAAGTTGAAAGAAAGCTGTAATCTGAGCTTCACATTAAATGCCAAGTAATCCATTAGAAGAAAAGCCAGAGAACTTTTGTGATGGAGTGTTAGAAGTTAAAACATTAGCTTAATGACCATTAAATCTATGCTTCAAAATTTATATTGTCATTGCATGCTTTGTTATTAGGCATTAGCAAATTAAAGTAAAAATAATTTTTAATATAGAAATTCCCATAAAAATGACATGAATATTAAGGAATTTAGACGAAGGAAGTTGCTTTATGATTTATTCTTTCCATCACTATAAATCCAATGTCTACAATAACTTTTTAAGGAGTACTACTGAGTTATCTTCTGTAAGCTGTATTTGGAAAAAAAATCAATCAATCATTTCTGAAGCTAGAAAAGCCTGCCAGAAGTTTTGGCAAGGTTATAAAAAGTAGGAATAAGGTAGACTGAGACAAATTCAGCTTGGGCATCTGACCAGACTACATATAGGTTCAGGTGAAGGTCATGTATCAAAACATGGTTACTTTAGACAAAGATACAAAGGGAAATCAGTCTACAAGGCAGTTTTGAAGTGAGAAATCAGTTTTTTCTGGGAAAGAACATACTTGTCCTTTTTGTAAGGTCTGGACCCTCCAAGACATTCTGTGTTAACATATTAAAAAATTTTATACCCTTTGTCATCAGTGCCCTCTAAAATAGCTGAAGATCATAAATCATAAATAATAAACACAATAAGGATATGATATTAGCGTGTTCTCAGATCACTTTGCAAGCAAATTTAATGTTTGATTTCTTTCACAGAAATAATTTTCCTTTATTTGAAACATAGCAGATATATCGGTTAACAAAAGATGCATGCAAATATAGCAAAATATTAATTTTTACACATTGATTCAACTGAATTCAAATACTTTATTGAGTTAAGCTAGTGCAGGAATGAAGTTTCGTAGGCCTGACCCCAGTCCCTGGATGCCTAGCTGCCCACCCTCTCCCTGGGAAAGCACTGGGTCACGGCACTGTAGATGGCTTGGTGCTTACCCCGTCCTTCCTGCTGCAAGCTGAACTAATGCCTCTCCCCAGGCACAAGAGATGGGCCCAGGGCATTTTATACCTTTATGATATAACAGCTCAAGTCTTATTTGTGACAATTTCTAAATAGTTCAATCCATGCATTCAAAACATGTGTAAAGAGCCAAATAGGACTCTACACAAAGAAATATGACCTTTACAAGGTAATGGTTTTGCTAACATTTCATTTAACCAATTCTTAAATATGACAAAGCTCTTCTACAGTTCCATACTCACGAAATGTTCATTTTTTACTATAAATGTTACCAGTTGTATGTAGACTCTGATACTTCACGGTTACAATGTTTGATATATTTGTGTCAGCCAATTTAACTTTTTTCTTTTTCCCTTTCAGGTATATGTTTAATTATCATTGTAGTCATTTGTCTTATTAATCACATTTTACCTTTATTTTGGCAAATAAACTTCTGAATTAGGGAAATAATTTTATTCAATAAAACAAGGATAGTTTCTGAATTTTAAGTTAATACTATAACTTAGCCACTAGGCTATGCTAAAGTATAGTCCATTTGTTCAAGAACAGTTCTATCTTCCAGTTATACAACAAAGCAGGAAAATAATTTCAAAAGCGATATGTGAATCATGTAATCATTCAAAATCTAGCTGGTAGTTCATTTAACAGACTTATCTAAGTGTTATTTTTAATTAATTTCTGTGATATATTAGGAAATAAAAAAGAATCATATTTTTTGCTAAAATATGCTCTGTGTTAATATCCAATGTAGTTTTAAAAGGTTGCAATCATCACTATACTTAGTTTGTCCCAATTAATTATCTATTTTATTTGTATAGTCCTAAAAAAAAAGCATGATGCATACTCATAGTCTGATCAGGTTAGTTAAAAGAAACAAGAGCTTTAAATAACATATATCTTATTTTCTGCTTAAAAAAATTTAAATGGTTTTAAAATACAATTCATAATCAAACACCATTTACTTATTTTAGGAATTTTCTAATAAAAAGTTATACTACATTCCCTATAGATTGTGCTTAGAACTTTTTAAGTATTAACTTACAAATGCAGCAAGCTCGCTCTCTCTTTTATTGGTTTTCCTTAAAAATCCAAGGAATACACTATTATCATTTTCATAATCATTATTTGTATTAATAATGTTTCATTGATTATACACTGTGGGATATACTGGGGGCTCAAACAGGTCTAATAAACTTCTCATAGTTGAGAACACATACAAAATATAGATAATACTGATAAAATTTTTTTTAATTTATTTATTTGAGAGGTAGAGTTACAGACAGTGAGAGAGAGAGACAGAGAGAAAGGTCTTCCATCCACTGGTTCAATCCCCAAATGGCTGCAACGGCTGGAGCTGTGCCAATCCAAAGCCAGGAGCTTCCTCCAGGTCTCCCATATGGCTGCAGTAACCCAAGGGCTTAAGCCATCCTCTACTGCTTTCCCAGGCCATAGCAGAGAGCTGGATTGGAAGAGGAGCAGCAGGGACTAGGACAAGCACCCATGTGGGATGCTGGTACTGCAGGCGAAGGATTAACCTACTGTTCCACAGTGCTGGCCCCCGGATAAAATATTTATTTAGGGGCAATTGATGGGTCATATAAGGGTACTCTTAAAAGTTTGTGGTGTATTGAATGAAATGATCAGTTCATTCTGGTCTAAAAAAAGTTTGAAATGCATGCATAGATTTTTCATAATGTGCGTTTTCATGAACTTTATGAAGTATCTTCATATATAAATAGTACATGAATTAAGCAGAGAATACATGTTAACAGAGTTCACATGAGAGAGAAGATTTGTTGCTAACATTTTTATGACATAGAATAGGTTCATACTACAAAATTCCAAAGGATTTCAGTCTAACGTGCTCTGAAGATGAAAATCCATAACAACCCAATTTATTATTTTAGCTCCTTGATCCACAAGAAGGATTTGCCATATTTCAATCTTGTTTTAAATTTGGCTTATCTCTTTTTAAATTATTAATTATTCATCTGTTAATTATTAATTAGAGGATAAATTATTGACAGAACACCATTCTGCCTCAGAACAAATTGCTATTAATCTGTTCTCCCTGTTATATGATTGCTTGGTATACAATAACGCAATTGAAGAAACAGATTAGTTGACTTTCTACCTCAAATGCAATCAAGTGCAGTAAAATCCACTTCTGAATAACTGAGAAAAAGATGAATATAGTTATGCTGTGGGTAAAATGTTTTCTATTTATGTCTATACCTAGAGATGATATTATAAACATTCTGGGTTGGATATGTGGCCTAGTAGTTAAGTCACCCGTGTTCTGTGAATGTATACCTGGAATCAACAACCAGCTCTGGCTCCTGACCCCAGCTTCCTCATAATGCTGTCCCTGGCAGGCACTGGTGACGGCTCAAGTACCCAAGTTCCTGCCACCCACATGGGAGACCAGAATTGAGTTTCTAGCTCTTAACTTTGGCCCTGGCCTAGGACCTGCCACAAGCATTCAGGGAGTGATGAGTGGATAGGAGTTCTCTCTCCCTCTCTGCCTCCGAAGTGAGTTTTTTTTTTAATGTAGATTGAGATTTTATTAAAGTATTTTAAAAATTTTAAAAGATACATAAAATTGTACATATTTATGGGGTATCATGTAATGGTTAGAGACCTGAATACAACCTGTGATGTTCAATCAGATTGAGTTTTTGGCAGGATATCATATCAAGCCAGTTGGGAATGACAGTGCTATGACCAACTATCTTTTAATCTGCTCTTATTCTACAGAAACAAACAAAACAAAACTAGAAGAATAAAACACCATTTAACTGACGTTATATAAATGTGCTTCTTTGTTCGTTTTGTTTTTTAGTATTCAGAGCCGAGATTGACTGACCCACAGCGACCCCCCAGGAATAGCCCCAGCACTTCTTGCTTATCTACCAGCTGCAGTTTCCTTCAGTATTGATTTAGTTTTCATTTAAACATTGGATAAACACTCACTGCCCTCCTGTCAAAACTCACACAGTTTTCTGGGTTATATCTGAACTACTCGTTAGCTTGTATGCACTATAGATTCCATGTAAGTTTAACTATTTCTGGGGACCTATGTAATAGGCTTATTTCAACGGTTATACCTGTATTTTGAGGAATATATCTTAGAAATTATCTCTACTCATCATTGTTCTTTGTCAATATCACCAAGATATAATGTGCATGCATTACATTAAGTAAATACCCATCTATTTATCTATAAAAATGTCTATAGGCCTAAAAATACAAGTAAAACAACAACATATGTAAATGTTTATGAGAAAACTCTGCATGGCAAGTTGTATGTAATGGTTACCCCTCTACCTTGACAACAGTGATACACTGAAATGAAATCCAAAAATGCAGAGAAACCTCCTCAAACTCACCCACTATGCTTCATATGTGGTGGTTTATCCATTCGCACTGCCAGTTTGATTTTTAAGTCAGAGTCCTGACTATTTTTTGGAACTATCATTCTGTGCAATTCAGCTGACTTGGAGCTATTAGACGTCGGGTATAATATAACCTGCAAAGGACAAGAAAACCACATAAGTGAAAAACACAGAGGGCCTGTAGATTAGAAGTGAAATCTTTCTATACATACTCCTATTTGAAAAGAAGGTGCCAAAATTCAAATGCATCTAATAAACCATTTGATTTCTTCCCATCATAGAGATGGATTTTCAATATAGACTGACTTATTTCTTGACAGGTATTTTCATATTACTGTGTAATGAGTTTTCTTCCTGTGTCACTTCATAATGAATTAATAGTACAACACACTACAGGTGAATTGACAGTCAAAAAATAGTCAATGAACACCTATAATTTCACAAATACTCTAAGCTCCCCAGGGCAGAGAAGTTCAGTAAGAATGTTATTTGAATTATAGATAACAGACTTAAAAAGCAAAACTAATTATTTGAGGCTGCACAAATATGCCTCATGTTTTAATATTTGCATTATAAAATAGTATTAAAGGAAATCAACTCAATTAGAGATGGAAAGACAGATAGCACATTTTCTGCTCTACATCAGTAATACCAAAGACGAATTTTCTTCTTGACTACATGTTTTCAGGACCACAAAGATATTATAATGACTGAAGTAACACTGACAGATCACCAAGGGATTCTTTCAGAATATTTCCTTTCAGAAAGCCAACACAGGAAAGAAAAAGCCCACTCTTTATATGTTAGCTGCCACACAGATAAAACGAGGTATTTTGCCCTTTTAGTCAGCCATGACACCTTTCAGACACACTTATTCCAAGTATTAATGGGTATATTAAAGTGGAAGCACTAAAGCCTGGAAGACAAAACGAAGACATGAAGGGTAGCAGATTACATTTGATACAGATTTAAGATTTAATTGAAAGGCAGAGTGACAGAAGGCAAGACAGAGAGAGAAAGAGATCTTCTACCCACTAGTTCATTTCTCAAATGCCTGTAACAATTGGGACTTGGTCAGACTGAAGCCAGGAGCCAAGAACGCTGAGTCTCCCATAGGGGTGGCAGAAACTCAAGTACTTGAGCTATCACCTGCTACCTCCCAGGCATGTTATCAGGAAGCTGGGTCAGAAGCAGAGGAGCCAAAACCTGACCCCAGGCATTCTAGGATGGATACAGACATCTCAAGCTGCTTCTTAACCTGATACACCTCAATACCTGCCCTGCAGCACATTTCACTTTAACTCATTCTTAAAGTAATGTGAATTATAAACAAGTAGGAAGTTTAGATGTGAATAGAAGAACTCTAAACATACACAGCTATGCCAAAATTCTTTTAAACCACCAATGGCTACTGAATGTCACAACTGCTCTACCAAATAGCTTCATTTTTCCATGGATAAGTGGAAATATTCACTGAGAAATCCTCAATCAACTTTCTCTTCCTCTCTAGGAAAGTACATGGTCATAAACACTTCTCAAACTATTCTCAACTTCTAAGTTGTTAAATATCTACTATTTTGAGACTTCACTCAAGTCTATCCAAAAAGTCATAGCTACACTGAGTTGTGTTTCATTATACTTTAAATGTAAAGGACATCCAAGAACAGACTGACATTTGCAATGTTTTCAAAATTATGAACATACTCTGGAATAAATTCCCTTTTGACTGCTAAAATATCCAGTGGAATATTTAACAGATTCTTTCTTAAAGGAAAAACAAGTCAATAGCTCGGGGCTCAAACCAACAGACAAAGGAATGTCATTAACAACTTGGAAGGCAATTTCAAAAAAGAATCAAAGACTAATTTAGAGATACGCACCCTCTGTAGCTAACTACTGTTTTTCTAACAAGTCTGGAAAGCTTTTTCTCTTTTCTTCAAACTGGCCCCCCAGAAAATTATTTTATCATAAGCATCCAATAGATTTTCCTTTTTTAAATTCTTCCTCCTGTGTTTACATAAAAATTGGTGTTCTTCCAAACTCTAAAATCTTATACAGAAAGAGAATAATTAAATTAAAATGTTTGCCAATTTCTCATTCTCTAAGTGCAAATGATAAACTGCTAGATGAAGTCCCAAAATAGCTAATTACAGTGATCTAACAAATTAAGAATCATCCCAATATCGAACACCAACATTTCTGCCACATTTTACTTTCTGATGGATTTATCTAACTGAAGTCAATGAAGGGGTTTTATTGTTTAACTTAGTTCAGTTAAATAAACATTTGAGTGCCCACCATGTGGGAACATCCAAAGATGGAAGAATATGGAGGGTTCAGACTCCTAGAGGAACTCATGGTCTTTCAGTATCAGAATTCTTAGCTCTGATAATAGCACTTCCTCCTGTTGTCCTTGTATTCCCAAGGTGGGCAGCCATCTCCTGATTTTGTTAATCTTGGGTTTATTTACCATTGCATATTTGGCTTCCTTGGTTTGTCATATGAATGAGTATAATTATTCTCCATACTAAGTTATTCCATTGGAAAGACTTGGAATTGTTTCTGTTTTGCTTCCTAGAGAAACTAAAAAAAAAAGTGTGAATACTGGTTCATGTCACAAATGGAAGCTTGAAGATATGAAATGTATCATGTTTTTTAAATAAATGCACCAGTAAACATGTTAAAATGTAGTCTTTGTGAAAGCATTTATTTATTTGAAAGTCACTGTTGAGAGAGAGGTCTTCATCTGCTGGCTCCCTGCTCAGATGGCCCTGACTGCCAGGGCTTGGGCAGGCCAAAGGCATGCGCTTTATCCAGATCTCTCACATGGGTTCAGGTGCCCAAAGACTTGGGCCATCTTTTTCTGCTTTTTCCAGGCCATTATCAGGGAGCTGGATTGGAAGAGGGGCAGCTGGGACATGAACCGGTGCCCATATGGGATGACGGTGTCGCAGGTAGCGGCTTTACCCATTATGACACAAATCCAGTCCCTAAAGGTAGTCTTAACATAGTCTATAAAATATTCTTCAAGTCCCTAAATTGCAAAGGTAAAAAGTGGTCACAATCCCTTACGTGGTTATCTGTGAATGGTTAGAGACAAGGAAGAAGCTCCCGATGTGCAGAGACCAAGGAACCATGTAGAATAAAGGATAAGAGTTCTTTCCAAGTCTAATCAAGAGGTTTTGAGCACT
This sequence comes from Sylvilagus floridanus, assembly GCA_949820135.1. Lineage (NCBI taxonomy): Eukaryota > Metazoa > Chordata > Mammalia > Lagomorpha > Leporidae > Sylvilagus > Sylvilagus floridanus. The sequence goes on along the minus strand of OX463236.1, from coordinate 24,963,214 downwards.
TGCAGGGAAAGGTGTTCTCACAGTACCTGCTCCACAGGATTTCCCTATTGTCACTGGAAATCACTGTTGTGTGTTTCTCATTTCCACTTTTCTCACATGAGAAGCTTAACTTGAGTTCCCCTGTAGCTGCTCCATTAGTGTGTACTGGATTTGTGCTAGGGTAGGTTGCAGAGGGAGGGTGGAGTAGTAGATAGGTAAAATGAATGTTTACTCACATGTTTAATTCATAGGCAATGGGCCATAGCAAAAGTGATAAACATATTGCATTGGATGTAAGCAAAGGAGGGGACCTGTGGGCTTCACCCCTTGAACTGAGCTGAATAATCCTACCCCTCCTGGTTAGCTATCCATCGAGGCTACCAGTTTTACCAATAGAGAACTGCTGCTAATAGGCAGCTAGTAAGCCAAAGACTATGTTTTTTATTTCTTCTTGCATCTAAGTAGGGACATGTGAAGGTCTTAGCTACTAGAAAGTGAGTTAATTGAATACTTATCAATTTGGGGAAAGAATACCAAGAAATAAGGTTTACTTCTGTTAGGTAGGAAGTCAGTTATGAGCTTATGTGTGTGTGACATAAAGGCCTAAAGAGAAGACATCTATGTCCAGCATATGCACCTGCATCTCAGAGTCATCCGGACAACATTTCAGGGGCAGCCTGGCCTTCGCATCCTGCCCTGCCCCCTTCTACCTGATAACCCGCCTGGTGGGGGTCCCCGCCCCTTCTCCTAGATGTAGCCCAGTATCTGCATTTCAAACACCCTGCTCCGGATCCCCATTCTCCAGGGGGTCTTGCTCACCCTTCCTCCAAACTCAGGATGGCACCAGCTAGACTTCCTCCTGTCTGATACCTTCAGGGAAAAACTCAGATAGGAGTTTTTCTATTTACATCCAAAAAGCCCTTTGTTCCAAGAGGAGTAGAGGTGGGGAAGCAAGACCCATCTCCTTAAAAACCCCTGGCCTCAACCTGACTGCGTGCTCAGCCCTCTGCCTGTCTGCTGAGCCGCCAGCCTGACCTGGTGTAATCTCTCTCCACTGCCCCCCGCCCTGGTCTCTCGGGCTCTGTCTGGAGAGGTGCCCATCCATCCTTATGGATGTCCCTTCCCTAATAAACCTTGCTATTTTACCTCCCACTATTCTCTGTCTCACGCCTGAATTCTTTCGTGCAGGAAGACAAGAATTCTGCAAATTTCTCCGGTAACACTTCCTTCGTCCCTCTCCACTGCTCTGCTAGTGAAATAAAGAATATCAATGCCCTAGGAAATGAAAGAGCCTTAAAACAGAAGATTCTAGAGCCCTGAATACCATGTGGAAAGCAGTCACCCTCTACAGGAATATGTCTGTAACTATCATACCAGTCATTTTTATCTACAGAAATATTGACACTTATTTCTTATGGCATCAATAGTAACCTAACTAGTACACTAACACCATGTTTTACTTCATAAATCTTTCAAAATTAAATGAATGTTTAATTGTTTTTCATGATAAACAGTTCATCTTCAAAATTTTTAGCTAGTCTATACAGAGAGGTATGTCTGAGGTTGATGGTCACAATAATTAAAATATATAACAGATATAAAATTTTACTAAGGATCCTTCTGCATTCTAGATGTACATCCAAATGTACTTACAGCTCTGTACAAAGTAGTTGGATTCTTATATTATTTAGCAAAGTATTTTGTTCTTTGCTATTCACTTCTTTTAACCTTTCTATACACATTTCTGCTTCTTCTAGTTTATTTTTGTCACCTATAAATATCTTGTCAACATGACACAAAATTTTTGTTTCTTATCTTAAATATTCACCAAATGTACCTTATTAATAATAAAATGCCAATGTTAATCGCTAGCTTTGCTAAGATATAATAAAAAGCTCAAGATAATTTTTGACTTTACAATCTGTCAAAGTTAATAAACAGGAAGAACTAAAACTAAAAAGATAAAATCTGAAAAATATATGAGGGGGACTTCAAAAATTACACAGGACATGTGATGGATGAAAAATTCTGTATGGATTTCAATGTTTTGTATATCAAATAAACTCTTAATTCCATTTTACACAAATTTAAAAATACCCTCAAAGACAGATATGTTAAAAGTAGTATGGGCTTGAAAAAGATTATCTTCTCAAAATACCATTATTGTACCTGGCACCTCTCCATGGTTTCCTCTGTATGAAATACTATGATTAAAGCCAAACCACGTTCACTTGTGTGTATATCACATTGATTATACTTGTGAGCTACGAATTCAAGACTGTCTAAAATTTTAAACTGTATTTCAACAAAAAACTGAAACCCTAAAATGCAATAAAACAATATGGAAAAAAAGCTAGAAAAACAGTCTACATAGGTCTTGGAGCTAGAAAAACAAATTACTGCGTTTTCCTGTAAATACATCTTAGACAAATGGAAGAAAAAAGCCCACATGATCACAATAATTGTACACTAATTGGAGTAAACAACAGGAACAACAGAGGTACAAATACGACACAATTTGAGCTCAAAGAATCAGCAATTATAATGGTAATCAGCAATTCTTGAAGGAATCAGAACAGCTTTCATGGAAGAATCACTGTTTCACTCAGAAGTCTCAAAGAACTTGTGTACGTTTTGCAAGGCAGATGGGATATCAGACCAGAAAAAAAGACTTGTGGGCTGCTGGGACTGAGTACTTTAGCAGTGGCACCCCGGAAAAGGGCAGGCATTTCTTACACTGAATTTCTTATCACTCCTTGCCTTTTCAAGCTTCTCCCAAGCTTGGCTGTTCAGTTCTCTTTGTGACCTGCACCTGCCCTCAGTTAGTTCCCATCATTTGCCACCAAAAGAACAGCAACCTGTGCAAATGCACATGACACTTTCCACCATGTCAATTCTCATTATAGTCAGTCTCAAAAGCAGAGGAGATAATTCTGTGGGACATCAGCTTTTAAGAGTCAGTAAAAAGAAGAGGATATTATATTATGACCAGAGGCCAAAGAGGTAAAGAAAAATACAAGAGTGTGATGCACTAAGTTTCAGGGAGTAAGAAGTGGTCATCTGTACCAAATGATGATCAAGAGATCAAGCATGGGAGGTGGGGCTGGGGAGGTGGGGCTGAAAGGTTGCTGGTTGGTTGAAGGATAGAGAGGTCATTGGAGATCTCAGTAAGAGAAAGTTTAGATAAGGTCAGATGGAAAGGGTTTGAGGGGCAAATTCTGTTTTAATGAATGGAGGGAGTCTAGTCCTCAGTGGGCAAGGTCAGGCAGGCTGGGTAAGATCATTTCAGCAGGGAGGGTAGACATGTAGCCAGGTAGGCTGAAGAGCAAATGGGAAGGTTGTCTTCATGAATGAGACTAGAAATGAAGACTAGGGATGTACTGTAGGCAACAGATCTTGTTAAGAGAATTTGTATGTTACAGGTAATATGGGCAAACAAGATTTTCTAAGGCAGGCAATGACATATTCCAATTTTCACAGAAGTAAAAAGTAACTCCTACCTCTCTCGCTGGGGATATCCTGGAGGGGAGTTATGGGATCCAACATGTGGCCAGTGTTCTCACACCCAAAAGGGATGACTTGGCCTTATAAGGACATCTTTAAAAGAGCCTAAGAAGGGACTGAAAATGCTATAAGCTGACATTATGTTTCAATGTTTGATTAAAAACCTTTTTTGCTCACAGATGTCCTTGAGATAAAAGGTATTTTAAGCAAATGCCTGAGCGAACATCCCTCCAGATAAGTACAACCTATCTCTATGAGAAACCTTGACTTTGGGGGTTTAGTTGATATTTCTCTATCTTTCTCATTCAACTGACAGGGATTTCATTGCTTAGCGAAGATTCATAATGAATGTTTCTTGTGAACCTTTCAAGTACATTCTTGACAGTTTAGGACCTTGAGACAGGCATACATTATTAAAGGACTATTTGAATTTCTTTCATTTCGATAAATATTTGGCTGATGCTAAAAACAATATTGCTCCAATATGGAAGCTCCTATAGTATGTAGAAAAGACAAATGGTATGATTTTCCTTAGAGAAATCTACATCCTTCCTTAGTAACATTTTCCAGTGTTGTAATATACTTTGTATGCTTACTCTGAATTATTTCTCATTTGATTTAATACCAGTGCTTCCGGTCCTACTTAGTTGAAACAAAGAACACCTGCTCACCCTCATCAACACAATGCTCCTTTGCATGCAGAATGATTAGCATCAAGTCTTCTGTCAACCTTGTTGTCTGTGGGCTAAATCCAGTGGCATCTATTTAAAAGCTGGAAAGAATCCTGGAATTTACAATGGAATTGATCAAACCTCTAACCCTTTAGCAAATGTGTACTTGTAACAGAGGACTACACATCTCCTTCCTTCTACGTAGCACCTTTTTTTTTTTTTTTCAGAAGAAAGGTCTCAAAATTATGAAATAGAGTAAAAAAAGAAAAGACAAAAATGCTGTAGTAATTATATACATTTCCCAGCCATTAGCTTCTGAAAGGTACACAGTAAAAAAACTCGATTATTTGCATGATATGAAGTTGGGGAAAAGGCAAGAAAATAAAGTATATAAATTATTCCATGCTTTTCTCTGACACCTTTACTTAATAATGAATTAACTTATGATGAGGCATTTGGCATGAGCTTAGCACAGTATGCTGCTTCAGGGCATGCTACACAGTGATTCATCTGAGGCACAAGGGGTCAATTAAGCCAGGATCTCCACACTACCTTTTTTTCTATTGAAACTCAATATGTTTAAGGTGCACAGCACAATACCTCCACATATGGATACATAGATTACTACTGTCAAGGTAATTAAAAATCCCTCTTCATATGATTTTATTTTATTTTTTAAAATTTGTTTGACAAGTGTGTATATTGTAATATTGTGATATACAGCCTTTAAAAAGGAAATTCTATAATTTGTGATTCCACAAATAGAACTGGAAGACATTATACTGAATGAAAATGAGCAAGGCACAGAAAGATACATATTAATACTGCAATGTCTCATTTAAGTCTGGGTTCTAAAAAGCATCAAAATCATAGAAGCAGAGAGTAAAAACATGATTTCCATAGGCTGAGGGACAGGATAAAAGATGAGGAAAAGAAAGGTTGATTAAAGGCACAAAGTTAAAATTAGACCATATAGAACAATCCCTAAGCCATTCTTAATTGGAGTTCCATTTATACCTTACTGTAGGCACCAAGCATTCATTGGGTGGCTGGTATGATGAATGGTTAGATGATGGATACTCAAAAAATCAGAAATAAAATCGCAAATATAAAATGGATACATCACTGGGGAAGAAAAAGAATGAGAACAAAAATATTGCAAGAATTTCAAAACAGAAATGACAGAGTAAATTTAGAATGTGTATGTCATTTTCTTGCCAGTCTCTGAAACTCTCGTTCCAATTCTGGAATATGATAGGTACAATATAGGCCTCCAAAGAGATCCATGTCCTAATCCCCAAAACCTGTGAATATAGTACCATATACTACAAAGCTTAATTAAGATAGCATATGGAACCAGAGTTGCTAATGAGGAGATTATCCCATATCATCCAAGGGGGCCCAATATAATCACAAATGTTCTTTCATATGGAAGAGGAAGCAGAAGAGTCACTGTTGGACAGATGTGGAGAAGATCTGACAAGCCAATTGTTGACTCTGGAAACGCAAAGCAGCCACAGTCAAAATGTATAGGCCACCTCTAGAAGGCAAAACAAGGATTGTGCCTCAGAGGGCATCTAGTGATGAATTTAACTCTCCCAATACCTTGATGTTAGCCCAGAGAGATCTGATTTGGATTTGACCTTCAAAACTGTAAAGTCATACATTTATATTAAGTCATGAAGTTTTTGGCAAGTTGTTACAGCAGCAACAAGAAACTAATACATAGACAATAAGAGCTGATATTCAATCAGAAAAGAAAAACAAAATTTACATTTACTCTAAAATTGAAAAAATATTTTTGTTAAGCACGTAATATTTATACATTTTATAGGGTACCATGCAATATTTTAACACATGTATACACTGTAAACTGAACAAATTAGACAATTAGCATTTTCATTTACATATATTTTCTTTGTGTTTGAAGCCTATCAGTTTCTCTCTTCCAGTTCTTTACACATTACTACAAACCATAGTGATTATTTTGTGCATTGGAACACTAAATGTGATGCTCCACATTTTTGACCCCTTAATGAACTTTCTATTCAAACGCCAGCTTTCTCAGCCTCTAGCAATCACTATTTTAGTTCAAATTTTTTTTTTCAGCCTAAATGTGAACTTTTATTTAGTAAATATAAAGTACAGTTTATGGATTACAATGGCTTTTTCCCCCCATAACTTCCCTCCCACCCACAAGCCTCCCATCTCCCGCTCCCTCTCCCATACCATTCACATCAAGATTCATTTTCAATTATCTTTACATACAGAATATCAATTTAGTATATATTAAGTAAAGATTTCATCAGTTTGCACCCACACAGAAACACAAAGTGTAAAATACTGTTTCAGTACTAGTTATAGCATTAATTACGTTGAATAACACATTAAGGACAGAGATTCTACATGAGGAGTAAGTGCACAGTGACTCCTGATTTTTGACTTAACAATTTGACACTCTTGTTTATGGCATCAGAAATCTCCCTAGGCTCTAGTCATGAGTTGCCAAGGCTATGGAAGCCTTTTGAGTTCGCGGACTTCAATCTTATTTAGACAAGGTCATATAGTTAAAGTGGAAGTTCTCTTCTCCCTTCAGAGAAAGGTACTCCTTCTTTGATGGCCCCATTCTTTCCACTGGGATCTCCTCGCAGAGATCTTTCATTTGGGTCCTCTTTTTCTTTTTCGTTTTTTTGTCAGAGTGTCTTGGTTTTCCATGCCTAAAATATGCTCATGGGATCTTGAGCCAGATCCAAATGCCTTAAGGGCTGATTCTGAGGCCAGAGTGCTGTTTAGGACACCTGCCATTCTGTGAGTCTGCTGTGTATCCCACTTCCCATGTTGGCTCGTTCTCTCCCTTTTTTATTCTATCAGTTAGTATCAGCAGACACTAGTCTTATTTGTGAGATCCCTTTGTCTCTTAGACCTATCAGTATGATCTATTTTGAATTGAAATTGATCACTTGGACTAGTGAGATGGCATTGGTTCACTTTCCAAATGGCCCCGATGGCCAGGCCAAAGCAGGGAGCCAGGAGATTCCTCTGGGTCTTCGACGTGGGTGGCAGGGCCCAAGTTCTTTGGCCATCTCTGCTGCTTTCCTGGGCATATCCTTAGTAGCTAGATGGAAAGTGGAGCAGCCAGGACATAAACTGGTGTCCATATGGAAGGCTAATGTTGCAGGCTGAGGTTTTAACTGCTATGCAACAATTGCAGTCCCTACTTTAGATTTCTATCATCAGCTTTGTCTAGTTATTTTCTGTTGTACATACACTTACTTCTCTCAAATTCTTACACCATTCTGCTTATATGAAACCTTTGGAAAAGATAGTTTTATTGTATTAATTAATATAATGAAAGCAAAGTTTTGGCTTTCCTTATAATATTTTTTTTTTAGAAAATGGCTAAAATGATTAACATTGAAGCTGATTATTGTGGTTCCTGAATAAAGACCATTATGTTTGTATTTCTAACACATTTCAAATTCCATACATCCAAATGATCAAGGATTATACCATTTCAAAGCCTTCCATGAAGATTCTTAACAATATAATCAAGTTTTTCAGATATTATATTTTCATGGCACAATTTATTTATCTTTGTATATCAGTTTCTTTCTGGTAAAATACTTATTTCATACTTCTCCTTGGATAGAACAATATATTCTATTATAATTACAGTTTTTTAAGACTTATCTACATGGGAAAGCCTCATTCTTTTTCTTAATCTATTCCCATCAGCCATAAATTATGAATAGCAGTAGCCTTTTCATTTCCTTAGCAATGCAGTCTGTATTAGAGGATACTGCATGAGTAGCTCTATTATGTTTCTACCACTCTGATTATAATAATGCCTACCATTTATGGAGAACCTTTCAACTGCGTGTCTGAGAGTGCTTTGTGAAATTTAAATTAATTCTCACATAGTCCTTAAAAGGTAGGCATTATCTTGTTATGTAAATAACTTGACACTGAAGTTAAATGCATACCTAAGGAAAATTACCTCAAGATGACAATAGATACTTTGAATTTCAGATCTCCTCAATCCGACACATTTTTCCCGATACTGTTTAAGAACACTGTTTTCATGAATTTACCTTTGTTCTCACTCTTTGGTTATTAAGTACCACTGAAATTTTAGAGCACAATCAATTTCTGTCAATCTACAGCATATAATGATAGTATGGAGAGGGAGAGAGTACAGATAATGTCTAAACTTATAGAACTTCAGGTGTATCCTTAAACTTACTGTCATGAAATATACAATTACAGAAAAATGTTTTTCGGTTAAGTAGCTAATTTATAAACTATAGATAATGAATATTTATACTAAAAAAAGAAACAACCTCCCAGGAAAGAACATTTAGCCTAGTGGTTAAGACTCCAGTTAAGACATCTGTGCCCACATCAGAGTACTCAGCTTTGATGCCTGGCTCTGGCTCCTGACTCCAGCTAATGCTGACTCTGCAAGGCAGGTGTGATGGTTCAAATATTTTACACATTAATATAACTATAGTCATTATTACAAACTAGTCATTATAAACTGTAGTCACTATGATGTAAAATAAGAGAAGTCTTTATGGCAATGCATATTGTGCTACAGCTATGCACATCTTTAAAGATTTTTTTGAACCAAAATTACATTTTAACCATATTTTCTATGAGCTTTTTGAAGTACCCAGTTAGGTCTGCAGAACTTTTTCTTGTCTAACAGCAACTTTGCATGCTTTGATCAATATCTCTGGATTCCCCACCTCCTCCAAGCCTAAGTCCCTGGCAATCACTATTCTACTCTCTGTTTGCATGAGTTCACCTCTTTTAGGTCCTACATATCAGTGACATCATGCACTATTCGTCTTCCTGTTCCAGGCTTCTTCCTCCTAGCATAATGTCCCTCAGCTTCATCCATGTTGTAAATGCAGATTTCCTTCCTTTCAAAGGATGACTAATGTTCCATCATCCGTATGAATAAAAAAATTTGACATCACGGATCAGAATGTAAGTTATTAAAGGAATTGTAGAAAATAGTATGGTGACTCCTCAAAAAACTAAAAATAGGGCCAGCACCGTGGCTCACTTGGCTAATTCTCTGCCTGTAGTGCCGGCACACCAGGTTCTAGTCCCGGTTGGGGTGCCAGATCTTGTCCTGGTTACTCCTCTTCCAGTCCAGCTCTCTGCTGTGGCCCAGGAAGGCAGTGGAGGATGGCCCAAGTGCTTGGGCCCTGCATCTGCATGGGAGACCAGGAGGAAGCGCCTGGTTCCTGGCTTTGGATTGGTGCAGTGCGCTGGCCATGGCAGCCATTTGGGGATGAACCAACAAAAAGGAAGCCCTTTCTCTCTGTCTCTTTCTCTCTCTCACTGCCTAACTCTGCCTGCCAAAAAAAGAAAAAAAAAACTATAAATAGAACTATCATAGATCTGGCAATCTCATTAATGTGGATATAGGTAGAGGAAATGGAATCAGTATGTCAAAGAGATACTTGCACTCCCACATTCATTGCCACACTCTTCACAACAGCCAAGATTTGAAAGCAAACTACGTGCTCATTGGTGGATGAATAGATAAAATAATGCAGATATTCTTAAGTTATCTTTGGATACTTCCAAGATGCAAAGAGATTTCTTGCATTCATCCAGTAACCAAAAGAATAGCTTAGAGAGGAAATGGGCTTGATGTTCCAAGCTGCCTCTATTATAATTGGAGCCAAGCTAAACATATTAGAATCAAACTCATATTGCTATATAAATTATGTATCATTCTACAGTTGTTGTCCCAGTTTACTACTTGATTAGGAAGCCGAGACATTCAAACCAAAGTGACTCATTCTGCTTTCTACTATAACTTCGCATGGTAAACTTCAGATTTACTCATTTGTTCATTTATCCTTTCAACATTAAGCAGTATATATTGTGAGAAACTGGTAGATAGATACTGTTGCAAAAATGGATAAGTATGTGCTAGGCCTAATCCCTAAAGGGATGACACACATTAGATGCTACTAAGAATTTGAAGAAGTTCCCTTGTTTTTGTCATACTTTCTCTGTCTTACCTGAAAATTGAAGAGATCTGGCTAAATGAGCTCCAATATCCTTTCTACCTCTAAATTCTACTAACCAATAAAGCAGAAATGATCCGAAGGAACAATTAGATTTTCTTTTTAATTGATTAACATCTTATCAGTTACATAAAAACCAAAACAAGCCATGTAGATAATTTTCCCCTTCCCCCAAATTTTCTTAATATAAAATGTATGTTTCATCTACTTGGGAAGTAAGCATATTTTGAAGCTAACTCAGCCCATCAGTTCTTTGAGAGATGAATAATCTCAAACTACTTCCTACTGCATGCCTAGCTCCTTGACTTTTGATTTACCCATGAAAAGGTCACTGGCCATTTTGGCGGATTTGTTTTTGTTTGTGGGTACTAAGATCTACAAAAGCATCCACTGCAGTCTTTTGCACATATGCAAGACAATTCTACCTGCTCAGTGAAGGTTCCCTTTTTCTGCCTAAAACAACACTGATTTTATTTAAAGCAACAATCAGGAAATGGCATGTGACACAGGTTTGAAGAATCACTGCACATTTAAACAGAGGTAAAATAATATAATATGGGCTTGTAATACACGTAAAACTAAAACATATGCCAATAACTCAAGCGTTAGAAGGGGAGAAATGAAAGTATAATATAAGGTTCTTAAAGCTACATGGTATTATAATATGTGATGGTTAGACTGATAAACTAGAGTAACACCTAAATAATAGGACCATTATCAAAATAGGCCAACAAAGAAGAAAATAATGGAATCTTAAATCGAATTAATCTGAAAGAAGCAGGATGAAGAAAAAGGAATAAGGAAAAGATGCAACCCAAAAACAAATAGCTAAATGACATATTTGAATTTGACCAATCAATAGTTTTATTCAATACACTTTATTTATTTATTTATTTGACTTATTTTTTATTTATTTGAAAGACAGAGTTCCAGAGAGAGGTAGAGACAAAGAGAGAGAGAGAGAAGTCTTCCATCTGCTGGTTCACTCTCCAAATGGCCACCACGTCTGGAGCTGAGCCCATCCGAAGCTAGGAACCAGGAGTTTCTTTACAGGTCTCCCTTGGTGGTGCAGGAGCCCAAGCACTTGGGCCATCCTCCGCTGCTTTCCCAGGTGCATTAGCAAGGAGCTGGATGGGGAGTGGAACAGTAACAACTTGAACCAGCACCTATATGGGATGCCAGCATTACAGGCTAGGGCTTTAACTAGCCATGCCACAGCGTTGGCCCCCAATTAAAAGGCAGAAGTTGGGGTAGGCATTTTGCTTAGCAGTTAAGGCACTTGTTAGGACATTCACGTTACACGTTAGAGTGCCTGAGTTGATTCTGCCCCCTGGATCCCGATTCCAGCTTACAGATAATGCAGACCTTGGGAAGCAGTGGTGATGGCTCAAGTAGTTGTGTTCTGCCACCCATGTGGGAATCTGCACTGAATTCCTGGCTCCAGCCTTCGGCTCTGCCCAACCATGGTCATTGCAGGCATTTGGGAAATGAACCAGCTGATGGGAGGGCTCCTGCTTTCTCTACTTCTTAGATAAATAAATAATTTTAGAAAAGGCAGAGATTGTCAGGTTGGATTAAAAAAAAAAAAACTCAACTGTATGCTGCTTCAAGAAACACATTTTAAATGTTAAAAAGCCCACATACTTTAAAGGTTAAAAAACATATACACTAAAATGAATCCAAAGAAAATTAGAGTGGCTAAGATAGATTTTTAAAGCACTATTATAAAAATGACAAAAACAAACATTTCATAATGAATAAAGGCTCAACTAATGAAGGGGGATGGTGAACCTATATATTTATATATTTTGTCGGATCTATAAGAAAAATTAGGTAAAATAAAATGACAGAATAAAAAATTATAGCCAAGGACTTATAAGTCTCCCAAAAACTGACATAAGAAGCAGACAGGAAGTCAGTAGAGATGCAGAAGGTTTGAACAACTTGAACTACTGAACAGTTACCAAACCCCTGAACAGATGGATACTTGGCTTCAAGTCAATAGGGAGCACTAATGTAATGCATTATGATGATCTGGGCTCCTCAATAAAACTCTAAGTTTTAACGGGATGAAAGCCATATAACAAATATTCCTTAAGCATAACAGAACTCAATTAGAAATCAGTTGCAGAAAGAACTCTGGAAATTCTCAAAAATTTGGATACTAAACACATTTTTACCAACCTGTGGTAGGGGCCACAGCTGTGGTGTAGTAGGTTTAGTCTCTGCCTGTGGCATTGATATCCCACATGGGCACTGGTTCAAGTTCTGGCTGTTCTACTTCCAATCCAGCTCCCTCCTAATGGCCTGGGAAAGCAGTGGATGACGGTCCAAGTGCTTGGGCCCCTGCTTCCATGTGGGAGACCAGGATGAAGCTCCTGACTTCTGGCTTCGGATCTGCCCAGCTTGGCTGTTCTGGCCATTTGAGGCGTTAACCAGAGAATGGGAGATTGGAAAATCTCTCTGTCTGTCTGTCTGTCTGTCTCTCTCTCTCTAACTCTGCCTCCCAAATAAATAAATCTTTAAAAAAAAAAAAAAACCTGTGGTTAAAAAAAGTCAAAATAAAAGAGAGTATTTTGAACAGGATGAAAATGAGAAAAACTGGTTGAGTGTCACTAATATAATATTTAGGAAGTAAGCTTTATAGCAGAGAAACCCAAAATGAGCAAAGAAATAATAAAGGTGAGAACCTAAATGGATTAAATGAAAAGCAGCAGAATTTCATTGACCTGATAAAGGGGATTTAACCCAAATCCTCCACCAAAAAACATGAAATGATGAATGATAGATGCATTTTCTATCAACTCAAGAACAGGACATGGTATTCCCCTTCACCACTTCAATCAACGGAGACTTAGAGGTTCCAGCCAGTGTAACTAAGAGACTAAAATTAAGAGGCTGAAGACATCTAGATTAGACAGGACAAAGTAAAAGTATCTTCATCTGTAAACAACAATGTTGTAGTTGGAGAAAATCAATAAATAAAAATATTCCTAGATCTAGTACATATGTTTAGACAGGTATCAAGACATAAGATCAATATAAAAGAATTTTAGTGTACTAGTAATATCTAAAAATTAAGACTACCAAAATAATAGCATTTAAAATAGCATAAAATATGAAATAATCAGAGATAAACCTGCCAAAAGAAATATAATACCTGTGTGCTAAAAACTGTAATATGCTGCCATGAAAAATTAAATAATTAATTAAATAAAGATACACTATGCTCATGATTCAAGAGGCACAATATTGTTGATGTTCATTCTTCCCAAATTGCTACAGATTCAATACAATCACAATCAAAATCACAATATCATTTGTGTAGAAATTCACAAACTGATCGGAAAATTCACAGACCAAAGGAAAAGAACTAGAACTGCCACTGCAATTATGAAAAATAAAAAAAGACAAACTTAGAAGACTATCACTACCTGATTCCAAGTCTTACAGAGCTAAAGTAACCATGACAGTGTCATAGTCTCACCAAGAGGAAATTAAACAATGGGACAAAACAGAGCCCAGAAATAGATGCAGGGATGTACTTAAAATGTTTAGCAAAGGTATTAAGTAAATCAGTGGAGAAAGTCTTTTCAATAAATGGATCTAGAACAACTGGCTATTCATACAACCACACACAGAGTAGATCGGCAAATAGTTCATGGAAATGACTATTATGAAAAAACTATGCATGGTTCTCAAGTTTTTTGCACCAAAATAAACTTATATTTAAGTTCCATTTCCATTTCTGCAGTACCCTAGTACAAAAATAATGAATTGTGATCTACGTGTAACTCTAGACACAAATAAACTAAAAATGGATTTACAAAAGTTTAAAATATAAACATGAAAACAAAAGAGAATTCTGAAATTCAGTTTGAAAGATATCTTAGATATGGCACCAAGAATCAAAAAAATCATAAATTAGGCCACATGAAAATTAAAAACTTTTTTTTTTGGACAGGCAGAGTTAGAGAGTGAGAGAGAGAGAGACAGAGAGAAAGGGCTTCCTTCCCTTGGTTCACCCCCCAAATGGCCACCACGGCCGGCACACTGTGCTGATCCAAAGCCAGGAGCCAGGCGCTTCCTCCTGGTCTCCCATGAGGGTACAGGGCCCAAGCATTGGGCCATCCTCCATTGCCCTCCCGGGCCACAGCAGAGAGCTGGACTGGAAGAGAAGCATCTGGGAAAGAACTGGCTCCCCAACCAGGACTAGAACCAGGAGTACTGGTGCTGCAGGTGGAGGATTAGCCTAGTGAGCAGCAGCGCAAGCTGAAAATTAAAAACTCTGCTCAACAGGACACAATATTAACAGAATGAGAACTGGTACTATGGCATAGCAGGTAAGCTTCTGCCTGCTATACCAACATCCTATATGGGTGTCAGTTTGGGTCCCAGCTGCTCCACTTCTGATCCAGCAGCCTCCTAATACACCTGGGAAAGTTGCAGAAGATGGCACAAATGCTTGGGCCCCTGAACCCACATGGGAGACTTGGAAAAAGCCCCTGCTTCTGGATTCACCCTGGCCATTGTAGCCATTTGGGGAGTGAACCAGTGGGTGGAAGATCTCTCTCTCCCTCTGTGTGTGTGTGTCGTTCCTCCTCTCTATATAGCTGTCTTTCAAGTAAACAAAAAATAAATCTTTGAAAAAATAAAGATAGAATGAAAAGATGAACCATGACTGAAAGAAAAATACTTATGTTTTATAATCTGATAGAGGGATGTAAGCATCATTTTACAATCTTTCAAACTCAAAACTAAGAAAACAAGCAATGAAATTAAAAATTAGGGAAAATATCAAAACAGAGTCCTCCTCCTATGTAAAGATGATAGGAAAGCACACAGAAAAATGTTCTACATCATTAGTATAAGTCGTTAAATAAGAGAAAATTAAAACAATAATGCAACAACAATATACCTCCATCAGAAGTAAGGAATGAGTACAGTATGTGTCTAGTATTTGCTTTATCTTATTATTTTGAGGGAAGAGTTAAATGTCTGATACTATAATCAGCCTCATGGAACCACCATGGATGATGCTTATCTGTAGCTTGTTTAACCTCTTCAGCAGCGGGAAGGTAGGCAATGCTTTCCTTTACCTCTCTAGGAAGGGTGCTGGCCAATCCCTCAGACAAGGATGCAGCTAAACCCTCTGAGGTCACCACATCTCCTTCCCTCCTAAGACAGGATAAGTGGTCTCCTGCCAACGCTTGACAGCATGAGGTCTGTAAGGCAGACACAATTAGCTGCTACTGACTGAAGAAATCATACCATCCATGAATCACCTCTGGCCCTTGACCTTTCTGTGGTTCTGCTTCTTGTTAGTGATCTGGCTGCTGAGATTTGACTATGTAAAGATTCCTGAGCAATTGCAATATGAAAGGATTTAAGGAAGAAGGGGACGTTTTTTGTGATTTTCATTTTCTCAGTAAAACAACAAAAATAAAATTGTCTGTGTATAATGAGCTTAATTAGACAAACAAGAGGTAGTCAAAAAGTTCATGGAAATGTATCTTATGAAAAATCCAGGCATGAATTTAAAATTTTTTCCACTACAGTTTCATTTTCTCATGAATATTTTGAAGTACTCTTGTATATGAAATGCAACTGAATTTCCATTCCATTTTGTAGTAAATTATGTGAAATAAGCATCTAAAGCAATGGTAATCTTATGCCAACTATTTCAATAAAATAGGATACTAAATTTTGTTTTCATATTGAACAAAATACCTATGATTATGATTTTACTAGCAGCATCTCTAATGCCTTTTTGCTTCATATGTGTATATATATATATATATATATATATATATATATATATATAAAATGCTGGAAATTCTTTTTAAATCCTCAAATATAAATTTTATCAGTTTGAGCTAAGGAAAGGTCTAAAGTGATTTTTATTGATTTAACTATATTCTTATGAATAATTAGGATGGTTAATTATCCAATAGACCATTTTAAAACATTCCTGGCATATAAATAATTTTGTATGTTGAAATTAAAAGTTCTACAATAACTACCTCTAAACTAGGTAGTTAGGGATGTATTTATTCCCTACCATCCAGTTATGTGTATGGAATATTCAGCTAAATATACCATATTTAGCCTAAGAGCTAATGTTGCCCCTAAACATTTTAATATAAATGAAGAACTTTCTGGGAACAGGCATTTAGCTTAGGAGTTAAGATATCTGTGTTCTGCATTCCACAGTAACTGGACTGGATTCCAGGTTCTGGCTCTTAGCTCCAGCTGCCTGCTAATAGACATCCCAGAAGAAATGGTGATGGCTCAAGAAAATGGGTGCCTGTCACTCACATGGGAGATCTGGACTGAGTTCCTAACTTCCAGATTCAGTTCCAACCTGGCTCTGGCTGTTGTGGGCAGGAATGAACCCTTAGATGGGGACTCTCTAGTTTTACTTATACGTATTTTTTCTTTGACTCTCCAATAAATAAACAAAAAAATAGTGAGGATCTTATGGAGAATTAGAGAATTTACCTTAATCAAATATACGAGAGACCATCAACAGTTCCTAGAAAATGTGCATTGTGAACGATTTGCAAGGGTTTCATGTTCTTTTTTCACCAAAAGAAGCCTATTTTTAATCCTACTTTTCCACATTTTGGAGTACCCTCACATAGAATGTAGAAAAAAAGAGGGACATGACCAGTGCTGTGGCTCAATAGGCTAATCCTCCTCCTTGTGGTGCTGGCACACTGGGTTCTAGTCCTGGTCAGGGCACTGGATTCTGTTCCCGTTGCCCTTCTTTCAGGCCAGCTCTCTGCTGTGGCCAGGGAGTGCAGTGGAGGATGGCCCAGGTGCTTGGGCCCTGCACCTGCATGGGAGACCAGGAGAAGCACCTGGCTCCTGGCTTCGGATCAGCACGGTGCACTGGTGGCAGCGCGCCGGCCGCAGCAGCCATTGGAGGGTGAACCAGCGGCACAAGGAAGACCTTTCTCTCTGTCTCTCTCTCACTGTCCACTCTGCCTGTCAAAAAAAAATAATAAATAAAAATTAAATAAAGAGGGACAAGAAAGGGAAAATTAGAGTTCCTTACACGGTACTGTTTTCCCATGAAAACAGTTGTTTGGACCCAGTTGAGAGGGGAAGCAGTGTTTTCATTTCCTCTGTGTGAAGTAGAGGACACACATTCCTATCAGCTTCTCTATTGTCAAGTTTCAAGAACAAACCCAAATCATGTACATTCTGATCCCTCTTTAGACAGCTCTCCTTTAATGCTTAATAAAGCAAACAGAAGAAACAATGCGATGAAAAAAGATAAATATTAAGCTAATCTTTACTTTCTCACTTTTTAAAAAGTTTTCTGAAATTTTAATGATTTTTAACTTTAATATATTATATCATAGAATGTGATTTTTTGAGTCTTTAAAATTTCACTTAAAGGGTACAAATTTCATTTACTTTCTCTACTTAGGTGTAACAAAATGTGTAAAAGACAAAATTGTTACTTTTTAATAATGAGGTAATCAGTTCAGCAAAGATAATTTACCTTACTATTTAGAAGGTAACTAAAATTAACTACTACCTGTTGTTTCTACATAGCATCTACATTTGTAAGACAAGCAGAATCAGTTATGAACATATCCATGTTAGACATGTTACACATAAGTACAGATTCTCAGATGGCAAAAAGGATAAGTATGTAAAATGAACAACTTAGTGTCAAGAATATTACTACTCTCAAATTATGTAGCCTTTTTGCTATTGTGGATATTATTTAATTAAGTCAGAACACAGAAGATGTTCTGGTAACACCACAATAAAAAGCAAACTGACTCCCTGATTTGTATGCTTAACACCAATGCAAGCAGAGAAATCTGCATCCTTTGTATGTACTGTTGGTGTGGAACCACTGCCATGAACTTAGAGTGAGAATGTAAGCTTAATTCTTTTTTTTTCAACTCAACAAAATAAGCATCTATTCCTAAATAAAATGAGTGTACTTCAAATAGTTCCTAGACAAATGGAAGTAAGAGATAAAAGCTTTATTTTAATGCAAACACTTTTTGAAATCTATGCATAGGTTTTTCATGATATATTTTAAAACTTTTTTTTTTCTTTTTTAAAAATTTTTTGACAGGCAGAGTGGACAGTGATAGAAAGAGAAAGAGAGAAAGGTCTTCCTTTGCCGTTGGTTCACCCTCCAATGGCTGCTGCAGCTGGTGCGCTGTGGCCAGTGCACCATGGTGATCTGAAGCCAGGAACCAGGTGCTTCTCCTGGTCTCCCATGTGGGTGCAGGGCCCAAGCACTTGGGCCATCCTCCACTGCACTCCCGGGCCACAGCAGAGAGCTGGACTGGAAGAGGAGCAACTGGGACAGAATCCAGCGTCCTGACCAGGACTAGAACCCAATGTGCCGGCGCCACAGGTGGAGGATTAGCCTAATGAGCCGCGGCGCTGGCCATAAACTTTTTCTAATAAATATAAATTTTGAAAGTACAACTTTTGGATTATAGTGCTTTTCCCCCCATACCATCTCACCTGCAAACCATCCCATCTCCTACTCCCTCTCCCATCCCATTCTTCATTAAGATTCATTTTTAATTATCTTTATATATAGAAGATCAACTTAGTATACTAAGTAAAGATTTCAACAGTTTTCCAGGCAACTGTCATACAGAACGTCTTTAGAGAAATACTTCTACAACTGAAACATTATTTTAGTAAACTTTACAATTAATAAAATGTGCTCAAGAATCTCATTTGGAAAGTTAAACAGTTATCCAGGGATATACAAGGGTACTTCAAAAAGGTTTTGGAACTGTGAGTTGGTTTTGGCAAAAAAATTATTTTTATATGTGAGAAGTGCATACTATGAAAAAACTATGCATGTATTCCAAAACACTTTAAACTAAAATAAAATCATTCTTTCAATTCTATCTCCAGCAATTTTTTAAAGGACCCTCATATTATATAATAATTCACTTAGAAAAATTCAATAAAAATGGCATTGCTTAAAAGGTGATTCATGAGATTATTATCTAGATTTGAAAGATGTTTCTTTATTTTTATATAAATGAAAGACAGAGAAACAGATAGAAACTTTCCATCCATTGGTTCACTCCCCAAATGTCCACAAAGCCAGAGCTGGGCCAGGTCGAATCCAAGAGCCCAGGT
The DNA here is from genome assembly GCA_949820135.1 of Sylvilagus floridanus. Taxonomy (NCBI): domain Eukaryota; kingdom Metazoa; phylum Chordata; class Mammalia; order Lagomorpha; family Leporidae; genus Sylvilagus; species Sylvilagus floridanus. The sequence continues at coordinate 24,943,869 of OX463236.1, read as the reverse complement.
CTCCGACAAGGTGGCAGGGGCCCAAGTGACTGAGCCATCCTCTGTAGCCTCCAAGGATGCATTAGTAGAAGGCTAAAGAAGAGGTGGAGTAGCTGGTACTCTAACTGGCACTTAGATATGGGGTGCAGGCAAACCAAGAGATGGCTTAACCTGTAGTGTAATGATGTTTTTTCCATATTTATATTCTTATATGGCTATGTTAGGTAAGCCTTCATTTTCAAGTTTTTCAAGACAAAATCATCTTGATTATGGTAAAATGAATTCTCTGGGAGTTCGACTGGAAGCTATTTGCCTGCTAGGACATATTATTCATAATCGTAATCTGCAAAAAATCCCTATTCTGCCTCCAGGTGTTCTGTTAGCACCTGAGGGAGGGTTGGCCACCAATTTGGTTGAAAAATCTCCATATGCCACCTCTATTTCCATAAATATGTACCAGTATCTGCTACCAATAAAGGGAATTTGTGTGCTAAGCACTTGCCAAAGAAAGTAACCTTCAACTGCCAAGTGCCTACTAACACTTGAGCTGTCATTGCACAACTGTCTGTACTATGACAGATTTTTCCTTCCTTATCCCTACTCAAGCCCAGCTTTATACTGGTGTCAATGACACCATTGTACCAGTGCCTCCCAACCCTACATGCACTTTAGTATCACCTGGGAAGTGTCTAAAACACTCCTCTCAACTAACAGAAAAGTTTGAGCCCCGAACTTGAGGCTTCAAAATATTCTCCAACTAGTTCCTTTTTTAATAAAAGTCATAAAGAATGTTTGTATTGTTAACACTTCTGAAAGTAATATAGATAGGAAAAACCTCCAAAATATATCTTCTACTAAAGACACCATCCAATAGAACAAAAATTACCTAGGAATATATTTTACAATAATTCATAAATAAAAGTATAGTCAGCCTAACAACTCTTTATGTACAATTATGTAAAATGTATATGATGTAAAAAATGACTTTAGTTTAAGTAATGTTTGATTCCTGCTTAAAGTCATGAAACCAAATTGGTCACACCACTATCTGTTAAATGCTTTCAAGTATCCTCATCCTAAGCTAATGCTAACATTTCTACTGATAGTAGAAGATGAACACAGTGGATATATTGGGCTTAGGTGATAAATATCGTATAGACATGCAGAAGTGACCACAGGATAAAAGATAGCTCAATGTTAAATCAGTGTGTAAGGAAGACTTTCTCACAGGGAAAATGTAAGAAGAGAAATAAACATCCTTAAGAGATATTCTGCAATTATCTAATTCAATCACAAGGAATACAAAGAGTAGATGACTTCAAACATAAAGATGATTCTTTCAATACTTGGGAAGAAACATGCTAGATAAGAATTAATTTTTACCAAGAATGATGAGTTGATCAGAGCCACTCACATCAAATGGCCAGAAGTGCACATGTGGGAAAAATGATTGACTCAATGATGATGAACTGAGATGCTTATGTGCACCTGCACTTCGAAAGCTTTTCACAATATTCTCTATGTTAAAGACAATGTGTTTAACACATTAAGGTAAATGATTTTATGTAATTTATGAACAGAAAGTTCATGCTTGACATACTAAGCCACCTTAATTGTGCATCAAAAGAAGTCAAAACTGTGCTATTTGGGACACAGGGCTGACCATAACTCACCCTTCCCAGCTCTTTGTCTTCAAGGGCAAGCACCCCGGTGCTCTCTGTGAAGAGTTTGACTTTGACTACTGGACGAGGATGGGTAGTGGTGAAATCTCCTTGAGTCCCCCATCTGCAATGAAAGAATAGAGATTTTCTTTAACATGCAGCATTAATGTTTTTCCAGATTGATGTGTTTCCATAGAAGGCATAGGAAGCAACAGAGAATCTTTTGTGGCTGAATGAGACTTGTACCTTTGCTTTTGTTTGTGACAGATGGCACAGTTAAGAAGGAATATAACAATAAGCTCTACAGCTTGTAATAGTTATTCAGCAGTTCCAAGAAATCAGTGTGTTAGACCACAAAATGCGAGATTACGCTATACAAATTTAGGCTAAGGTAAAACATTAGAGATAACTGTTGAAATCTATTAATTTATTAATTCAAATATTAATTAGAACACCATTTTTAGAGACAGCCAGGAAAAAGGCTACGGGTTTCTTGACAGAAGAGGTGGTTTCCCAGAAAACTGCTTTTGCTTCTTGAAGACTTTCCCCACCTCTTTTTGGGAAGTCTTTTTTGAGTATTGCTAATTCTTAAAAAATAGAGGCAATTAGTTCAGGTCTATTACTTTCTATGTTTTTAAGACCTTCTGTCAAAAAAGAAATCTGCATCATAAAAATGAGTGATTTGCAGTGAATTTCCTATTACATTCTCCTAGGAATGGAGTAAGTCTGTCGACATCTGGCTTTTCAAATCATCATAACAAAATAACATGTTTTCTTGGCTTATCTTTTAATTAATAGCATCTTGTCTTCACCACACACCAATTCATTCCAGCTTATTTACAAACTTGACTGGCACACACTTGATATTAAAAAATCTTATCAATATTTCTCATAACTTTGAGAGATCACAAGCAGTGAGACTCAGCACAGCAAGAAGAAAATGCCACTGAGCAAGATACCACATAACAGAAAACATGAAATTTAACAAGATAAAGACTCATGTGAAAAATAACACCCAATTTTCTTGTGTTGTTTTTGATAAACAATCTACCATTTTCATGGAGCAATCTGTATTTAATTCTGTAAGTCACATTCAGGAAGTCTGCAAAATACAGAAAACTGAGGAAAGGAGTACAATAAAAATTTAGGAAATAATTTTGACTATGTCTCTTCTCCTATCATCACATGTATAATGTCACAGCACACAGCAGAGATGATTTCAGTGATACAGGAAAGCAGTATCTAAATGAAACTTCTTCTTTTGAAACTAAAGTCATATGCTAGAGGGAAGAGAGATTTAATTAGGAGTATAAAGCAGCTAAATTTGTTTTAGACTTGCACAAAGAAGTTAGCAAAAACTATTTTTTTTAAAGATTTATTTTTTTTATTTGAAAGGCAGTTACAGAGAGGCAGAAGAAGATAGAGAGGTCTTCCATCTGCTGGTTCATTCCCCAGATGGCCACAATGGCTGGAGCTGTATCATTCTAGATCTCCCGCGTGGGTGCAGGGGCACTAGCACTTGGGCCATCTTCTACTGCTTTCCCAGTCCATAGCAGAGAGCTGGATCAGAAGTGGAGCAGCTGGGACTTGAACCAGTGTTCATATGGCATGCCAGCACTGCAGGCGGTGGCTTTACCCAACACACCACAGAACACACCCCACAAAAACTATTTTCTACCATGTCAGGGAATGAAGATGGGCTTAGATGAAGCAGAGGTAAAAAAGGAATAAGAATAAAAGTAGATCGAGAAGGAAAATAAAGGAATAGAGGAAAATTCTCAATTTGATGTTGGATTCTCAGGCCTTGAGTAGTTTAGCAACTGCTTGGCAACTGGAATAGATTGCCATGGCGTATAGACCTTCTTTATTCAGTATTATGAGGTCAAATGTGGAAGACTCACCCTCAGAAATATAATAACTGAAATCTGAAGATTCTGGTGGTCACATAGACAGACCAGTAGGTTTCCACAGATTTTAAAACTGCTGGCTGGCGCCATGGCTCAATAGGCTAATCCTCTGCCTTGCGGCGCCAGCACACCGGGTTCTAGTCCTGGTCAGGGCACTGGATTCTGTCCCAGTTGCCCCTCTTCCAGGCCAGCTCTCTGCTGTGGCCCGGGAGGGCAATGGAGGACGGCCCAAGTGCTTGGGCCCTGCACCCGCATGGGAGACCAGGAGAAGCACGGGGTTCCTGCCATCGGATCAGCGTGGTGTGCCAGCCACGGTGGCCATTGGAGGGTGAACCAACGGCAAAGGAAGACCTTTCTCTCTCTCTCTCTCTCTCTGTCTACTCTGCCTGTCAAAAATAATTTTAAAAAAAAGCTGCTCACATTCTTTTCATAAAGTTTTCCTCCTACTTAGAAATATTTTGAAAGCACTTATAACTGCTTTTGTGCTCCTCTGAAACTCTTTTTTTCTTTCTTTCTTTCCTTTTTTTTGACAGGCAGAGTGGACAGTGAGAGAGAGAGACAGAGAGAAAGGTCTTCCTTTTGCTGTTGGTTCACCCTCCAGTGGCCGCCGAGGCCAGAGCGCTGTGGCTGGCGCACCGCGCTGATCTGAAGGCAGGAGCCAGGTGCTTCTCCTGGTCTCCCATGGGGTGCAGGGCCCAAGGACTTGGGCCATCCTCCACTGCACTCCCTGGCCACAGCAGAGAGCTGGCCTGGAAGAGGGGCAACCGGGACAGAATCCGGGTCCCCGACTGGGACTAGAACCCGGTGTGCCGGCGCCGCAAGGCAGAGGATTAGCCTATTGAGCCGTGGCGCCAGCCTGAAACTCTCAATGTACTCCCATATGAGATTTGCCAAAGAAATGGCTATAAATATTAAGCATGTATTTGTATATAAATATTCATAACAGTGACACTATATAACCTTTATGGACGTATGTCCTGAGTTTTTTCACCGCTTTCTCTTGCCATTTCTCAGAAAGAGAAGTGTAGGGTTGGGCATTTGGTGCAGCAGTTAAGATACCTCTGTGATCACTTGTATCCCATATGGGAGTCCAAACTCCACTTCCAATTAAAGTTTCCTGCTAATCCACACCATCATGAGAAGCAGACGGTGACAACCGCAGTAAGTACTTTGGTTGCAGTCACCCACATGGGAGATATGAATACTCCTAGACTGCTGAAATAAACCGGCCCAGCCTGTTGCAGGCATTAAGGAAGTGAAACAGCAGATGCCAAAATCTCTCTCTGGTTTTCAAATAAATTTTTAAAAAATTAAAATGAGAAAGGAGTTGTGAATTTCACTTTGATAGACAGAATAGTGCAAAAACCCACACAGATGCCAAAAACTATGGCCACTCATGACCACACTAACTTTAGAACACCTCTTTTAATCTTTCATAGACAAGCACCTTCTAAACTATTTTGTAATCTTCATCAATATGGTACATCTCTAATTTACTTATTAAAAAATTTTATTGTAAATGATATCAGGCATAAAGTTTGTTTACTAGAGCCTTAAGTCTTTGACTAAATGTAAATGAAAAACAAGTCATCTAAAAAATTAAGTTAAAAAATAGAAGCTGGCTGGCGCCATGGCTCAATAGGCTAATCCTCCACCTTTGGCACTGACACACCAGGTTCTAGTCCCGGTTGGGGCACCAGATTCTGTCCTGGCTGGCCCTCTTCCAGGCCAGCTCTCTGCTGTGGCCCAGGAGTGCAGTGGGGAATGGCCCAAGTCCTTGGGCCCTGCACCCGCATAGGAGACCAGGAAAAGCACCTGGCTCCTGGCTTCAGATCAGCGTGGTGGCCGCAGCGGGCATTAGAGGGTAAACCAATGGTAAAGAAAGACTTTTCTCCCTGTCTCTCTCTCTCACTGTCCACTCTGCCTGTCAAAAAAAAAAATAGAAGCTAGGTGAAACCACTCTAGAGGATTCAGTGATTAGAAAGACACACAACTTGTGTCTTTTTACCATGTCTTGAGCAACAAAGAGCTTATTTATTTTTTTTTCTGTCAGCCCTAGTGTGAAAAATCCCAGGGAGGAAGTATTTACTTCTTTGCTTAGTTAGTTATTTTATGATCTCTTCCTGTTCTCTGCTCTTGTTAAGAATATTAAATTCCAAAGGGAATTCAAGATGACAGAATAGGGGCCGGCACTGGGGCATAGCGGGCAAAGCCACCGCCTGCAGTGCCGGCATCCCATACGGGTGCCAGTCCAAGTCCCAGCTGCTCCACTTCAGATCCTGCTTTCTGCTACTGCCTGGGAAAGCAGTACAAGGTGGCTTGAGCCCTTGGACCCCTACACCAGCTTAGGAAGACTCGGAGGAAGCACCTGGCTTCAGATCAGTGCAGCTCTGGCCGTTTCGGCCAATTGGAGAGTGAACCAGCGGATGGAAGACCTCTCTCTCTCTCTGCCTCTCCTCTCTTTTAAGTAAATAAATAAATATTTTTGACAAGGCCATCTCACTAGTCCAAGTGATCAATTTCAGTTCACAATTGATCACACTGATAGGTCTAAGAGTCAAAGGGATCATACAAACAAGACTAGTGCCTGCTAATACTAACTGATAGAACCAAAAAGGGAGAGAATGATCCAACATGGGAAGCGAGATACACAGCAGACTCATAGAATGGCAGATGTCCTAAATAGCACTCAGGCCTCAGAATCAGCCCTTAAGGCATTCGGATATGGCTCAAGAGCCCATGAGAATATTTTAGGCATGGAAAGCCAAGACACTCTGAAAAAAAAAAAAAAAAAAGAAGACCTAAATGAAAGATCTCTGTGAGTGAGATCCCAGTGGAAAGAATGGGCCATCAAAGAAGGAGGTACCTTTCTCTGAAGGGAGGAGAGAACCTCCACTTTGACTATGACCCTGTCAGAACAAGATCCAAGTCGGCGAACCCTAAAGACTTCCATAGCCTCAGCCACTCATGACTAGAGCCTAGGGAGATTACTGATGCCATAAACAAGAGTGTCAAATTGTTAAATCAACTTCAGGAGTCACTGTGTACTTACGTCTCATGTGGGATCTGTCCTTAATGTGTTATCCAATGTGAAGTAATGCTATAACTAGTACTCAAACAGTATTTTACACTTTGTGTTTCTGTGTGGGTGCAAACTGATGAAATCTTTACTTAGTATATACTGAATCGATCTTCTGTATATAAAGATAATTGAAAATAAAAAAAAATCTTGGTGTTAAATTGGAAATTGCATAGAAAATTAATCAATTTAAAAATATATATCATGTAGGATCTCTGTCCTTAATGTGCTATACATTGTGAATTAATACTATAACTAGTACTCCGACAGTATTTTCACTTTATGTTGCTATGTGAGGGCAAACTGTTGAAATCTTTACGTAATATGTACTAAACTGATCTTCTGTATATAAAGAGAATTGAAAATGAATCTTGACGTGAATGCAAGGGGAGAGGGAGCGGGAAATGGGAGGGTTGCGGGTGGGAGGGAAGTTATGGGCGGGGGAAGCCATTGTAATCCATAAGCTGTACTTTGGAAATTTATATTCTTTAAAAGCTTTATAAAAATAAATAAATATTTTTTTAAATAAAGGTGGTAGAATAGGGAAAGGATGTACTGCTTTAGGTAAGGGGAAAATAGTAGCAAAAAAAAAAAAAAAAAAAAAAAAAAACAGAAGTACATTCCCAGGGAAGAGGTGGAGAGAAATCTGGTGGAAATTCTACAGAAGGATGAGGGGCACCATGGACCAGTGTGGAAGGTACAGATGCGCAGCAATGAGCTTGGACACAACACACCACCACTTTGCTTGTCAAGAGCTGGAGGAAGAGCCAGCTTTGGAGAGTGAGGTGAGAGCAGACTGCTACAGCCTATGTCAGTGGTAATATATCCAGAGGGAGAGCCTGGCAGAGTACACTAACTTTGATTCCAGCTGGGATCCCTGGGGGGGAAAGTGTACCCACATAACACAGCGGGGAAAAAAAAAGGCACATTTCTCTCCCCATTCCCCCACAATAACGCTCGGCAACCAGCTGGGAGAAGGCGCCATTTTGACATCAGGAGTGGCTGCAGTGGCTCTTGTGCACATGCCCAGCAACTGGTAGAGACAAAGCACAACCTGACACTAGTAGTGACTGTGGTGGCTCATGTGTGGGTTTGGCAGCTGGTGAGGAGAACCTGCAATTTTGACACAAAAAGTGGCACGTGTGTAATACAAAGATTTTACAAAGGGAAAAATCCATATTCCCCACTGACTTTAAAGGGTGTGGCAAGGAGGGTTAATAAGGGCAAGGCACCTATGTAGGACTGTCAGGTGCCCTCAGCCTCTCAATATAAACAGGCTCTGGGGTTCAAACTGCTAAGGTGGAGCACCCACAGGCAGCTGACACTGGGGACGTCTCTGACTCTCCGTGGATGGGATAGGTTAGCAGGGCAGAGTGGGTCCTCTGTACCCCATGACTGTGAGATCCTTGTGTGCTGTGATTGTGGGAACACTGTGACTGCTTGACAGGGCTCAGAGTATAGCTGGATCTCTGGGTAATCACTGTGTGAGGTGTCAGAGGCTCAGAGCTCCTCAACTGCCTGGTGTGGGTCACTGTTGCTGGATCTGTGCTCACACAAGGGCTATATAGATCCTTTGTGCAGTTAATGCAGCAGCATGGGTGAGTACTGCACCTACTGTGGGCTAACCCAGGGCATTGATCTCGGAAGAGAGGAGGTGAGGATATGATTATTTCAACACAGGTGATCATAGGGCTCCCCTGCTGACAAGAGAGGAGATCTACCATGCCCAACTTGGGTGGCACCCTGGGTACTTGCCCCACACTGGAACACTGACTGGAGCTCCCTGGCCACATTCCAGCACAAGTCTTTGGATATTGACTGATAGAGCAGATACTCCACTAAGCCACAGTCATAGTTCACAGGTAAAAGCCATCAGAGGAAAAAACCAACAAATATTTCCACAAATGTGCAAAAAATAAACACAGAAATTCAAGAATAAGAAGGAAGACAACAAAACTCCCTCAAAGGAACACAATAACACTTCAATATGAGAATGTGAAGATAAAGATATTGATGAATGCCTGAAAAGGAATTGAAAAGATTAATTATAGGATTATTCAGAAGCAATGAGAAGCAAATTCACAAGTTAAAGAAATCCACACCTGACATGGAAAAAAATTTTTCCATTGAGATTGAGATTTTAAAGTGAAATCAATATGAAATATTACAAATGAAAAATTTGTCAATTAAAATGTACAGCAGAAAATCTTAACAGACTTGGTAGGGAGAAGAAAGAATATCAGAGCCAGAAGACAAATCTTGGAAATTTCTCAGTCTGAAAAAAAATAAGTTAAAAAATTAAAAACAATGTTGGATATTTATGAAATACCATGCAAAGATCAAACATATGGGTCTTAGGAGTTCCTGAAGGTGTAGGAAGAGCGAATGGACTAGAAGGCCTATTAGTGAAATAATTACAGAAAACTTCCCTCATTTGGAGAAAGAATGTACAAAAGGCATAGGGAACTCCTAATAGATATGACCAGAAAAGATCTTCACCATGACACATTGTAGTCCAACTTTCAACAATAAAACATAATGAGGCCGGTGCCACGTCTCAATAGGCTAATCCTCCACCTTGTGGCGCCGGCACACTGGGTTCTAGACCCAATCAGGGCACCCAGTCAGGGCACCATGGGAGACCAGGAGAAGCACCTGGCTCCTGGCTTCTGATCAGTGCGGTGCGCCGGCTGCAGCGTGCCGGCTGCGGCGGCCATTGGAGGGTGAACCAACAGCAAAAAAGAAGACCTTTCTCTCTGTCTCCCTCTCTGTCAACTCTGCCTGTCAAAAAAAAAAAAAAAAAAAAAAACAACATAATGAAAAGGTTCTAGAGTGTGCACTAAAAATGCCAGACTACTTTCAGAGGATCTTCAATTATACTCACAGCTGATTTGTCACCAGAAAACCTTCAGGCTAGGAGAGAATGGAGAGACAAAATCCAGGTCTTAAGAGAAAAACACTGTCAACCCAGAATACTGTACCCTGTAAAGCTCTGATTTATGAATGAAGGTGAAATAAAGATCTTCCATAACAAACAGAAATTTAAAGAATTCGTCAACACGCATCCAGCCTTACAAATGATGCTTAAAGATGTGCTACACACATAAACACAGATAGTCATCATTATAAAAGAATGTGAGGGCAGAAAATCTCCCAGTAAAAGTATAAAGGAAATCCAAAGCAAACAATAGGAATATTATGGAAAATGACAGAGTCAAGGCATTACTTATCAATAGTCACCTTGAATGTAAATGGCTTCAATTTTCTAATTAAACAAAGTAGTCTGGCTATTGGATTTAAAAAGAAGACCCATCTGTTTGCTGTCTACAAGAAACACCTTACAAATAAAACAGAATGAGAGTAAAAGGATGGAAAAAGATATTTCATAGTAATGGAAGGCAAAAAGTGAGCAGATATAGCCATCCTAATATCAGAAAAAATAGACTTTAACACAAAAATTGTTAAAAGAAATAAAGAAGAACTCTATATAATGACTAAGGGATCAATTCAACAGGACAATGTGACTATAATAAATTTATATACACCCAATGACAGAGTGCATCGCTATTTAAAACAAATGTTAATGGATCTAAAATGAGTCATAGACTCCAAAACAATAGTAATGGGGACTTCAACACCCCATTTTGATTACTGGACATATCAACTGGACAGAGAATTAACAAATAAACAAGAGAGCTAATCTACAGAATTGACCAAATGGACCTTTAATCTATAGAAACTTTCATCCCACAGTTGCAGAATACCCATCTTTTCACCAGTGCATGGAATTTCTCTAGATTACACCATATGCTAGGCCATAAAGCGAATCTCAGCAAACTCAAAAACAGTTAATCATACTGTACATCTTTTCTGATCACAATGGAAGGAAGCTGGAAATAAACAACTCAAGAACCTAGGACATATACAAACATATGTAAACTGAACAACATGCTCTTGAATGAACAGTGGGTCACAGAAAAAATGAAAAGGTAAAAAAAAAAACTCTAGGAAAAGAAGTTGACAATACAACAAATCAAAACTTATGGGATATAGATACAGCAGTATTAAAAAAGTTTACAGAAATTGGTGCCTGCGCCAAGAAATTGGAAAGGCATCAATAAATGAGCTATCAATCCATCTCAAGAACCTAAAAAAACATTAAAACAAACCCGAAATTAGCAAGAGAGAAAAAATAGAGAATAAAAAAACAAAACATTATGAAAGATAAGTGAAGTGTAGAAGTAGTTTCTTGAAAAAATAAACAAAACTGATATACCATTGGCATAGCTAACCAAAAAAAGAAAAGACTGAAACTAGCCCATCAAGGTGGCATGTACCAAGGCCATCTCACTAGTGCAAGTGATCAATTTCAGCTCACAATTGATCACACTGATAGGTCTAAGAGCCAAAGGGATCACACAAACAAGACTAGTGTCTGCTAATACTAACTGATAGAATGAAAAAGGGAGAGAATGATCCAACATGGGAAGCAGGATACACAGCAGACTCATAGAATGGCAGATGTCCTAAATAGCACTCTGGCCTCAGAATCAGCCCTTAAGGCATTCGGATCTGGCTCAAGAGCCCATGAGAATATTTTAGGCATGGAAAGCTAAGACACTCTGGAAAAAACAGAAGACCTAAATGAAAGATCTCTGCGAGTGAGATCCCAGTGGAAAGAACGGGGCCATCAAAGAAGGAGGTACCTTTCTCTGAAGGGAGGAGAGAACTTCCACTTTGACTATGGCCCTGTGGGAATAAGATCGAAGTCGGCTAACCCTAAAGGCTTCCATAGCCTCAGCAACTCATGACCAGAGCCTAGGGAGATTACTGACGCCATAAACAAGAGTGTCAAATTGTTAAATCAACATCAGGAGTCACTGTGTACTTACGTCTCATGAGGGATCTGTCCTTAATGTGCTATCCAATGTGAAGTGATGCTATTACTAGTACTGAAACAGTATTTTTACACTTTGTGTTTCTGTGTGGGTGCAAACTGATGAAATCCTTACATAGTATATATTGAATCGATCTTCTTTATATAAAGATAATTGCAAATGATTAAAAAATCTTGGTGTTAAACTGGAAATTGCATAGACAATTAATCAATTTTTTAAAAAAAAAAATCATGTAGGATCTCTGTCCTTAATGTGCTGTACATTGTGAATTAATACTATAACTAGTACTCCAACAGTATTATCATTATGTGTCTCTATGCGAGGGCAAACCGTTGAAATCTATACGTAATATGTACTAAATTGATCTCCTGTGTATAAAGAGAATTGAAAATGAAAAAAAAAAAAAAAAAAAAAAAAAAGAAAAGACTGAAACTAACAAAATCAGAAATGAAAAAGATTATGTAACAATGGAAACCACAAAAATAAAAAGAACCATCAGTAATAACTACAAAGAGCTATATGCCAAATTAGAAAATCCAGAGGGAATGGATAGATTTCTGGAGACATACAATCTACCTAAATTGAGTCATGAAGACCTAGCAAACCTCAACAGACCAATAACCAAGATAGATATTGAACCAGTAATAAAGACCCTCTTAACAAAGTAAAGAATTGTATGGCTTCACTGCTGAATTCTATGAGATGTTTAAAGAACTAATTCAAATTCTTCTCAAGCTACTAAAATGATTGAAAGGGAGATAATCCTACCAAACTTCTTCTCTAAGGGCAGCATGACCTTAATTCATAAATCAGAAAAAAAGATAAAATAGAGAAAGAGAAGTATAGACCAATATCCCTGATGAACACAGATTCAAAATACTAGTTACTCAAATCCAACAACATATCACAAAGATCATTCACTCAGAACAAATAGGATTTATTCATGCTATGCAGGGATAGTTAAATATTCACAAATCCATAATTGTGATACATCATATTAACAAGTTGAAGAATAAAAACCATATGATTATCTCAATAGATGCAGAGAAAGCATTTGATAAAATACATCATTTCACGATGAAAACCTTAAGCAAATTCAATATAGAAGGAACATTCCTCAACACAATCAAGGCAAATTATGACAAACCCACAGCCAGCATCTTATTGGATTAGGGACAAAGTTGGAAGCATTTCCATAAATATCGGGAGCCAGACAAGGATACCCACTCTCATCACTGCTATAAAGTATAGTCCTGAAAGTTTTAGCCAGAGCCATTACGCAGAGAAAGAAATCAAAGGAATAGAAATTGGAAAGGAAGAAGTCAAGTTATCCCCACTTGCAAATGACATGATTCAATATTTAGGGGATCCAAAAGACTCTACTAAGTGACTACTGGAACTCATAAAAGAGTTTGGTAAAGTTGCAGGATGTAAAATCAACACACAAAAATGAATAGCCTTTGTATACAGAGACAATGCAAAGGCTGAGAAAAAACTTCTAAAATCAATCCTGTTCACAATAGCTACAGAAAAAACTAAATACACTGGAATATATATAACCAAGGATGTGAAAGATCTTTATGATGGAAATTACAAAACATTAATAAAAGAAATAAGACATGAAAAAATGGAAAAATCTTCTATGTGGATTAGAATATCATCATCAACATATTCATACTATCAAAAGCATTTTACAGATTCTCAATCTAGAAAAAAATGATACTAAAATACATATGTAAACATAAGAGATCTTGAATAGCTAAAGCAATCTTGTGCAACTAAAACAAGACCAGAGGCATCATAATACCAAATTTCAAGACATACTACAGGGCAGTTATAATCAAAACAGCCTGGTACTGGCACAAAAATAGACATGTGGAGCAACAGAAGAGTATAGAAACCCCAGAAATCAATCCACAGATCCACAACCAAATAATCTTTGACAAAGGAGCTAAAATCAGATAATCCCTGGAGAAAGGATAGTCTCTTCAACAAATGGTGCTGGGAAAATTGGATCTCAAAGTGCAGAGGTAGGAAACAAGACTCCCTACCTTACACCTTATACAAAAATCAACACAAAATGATCAAGGATCTAAATCTATGACCTGATACTATCAGATTACTAGAGAACACTGGGGAGACGCTGTAAGAATCTTTCATACACAAAGCCTTCCATGAAAAGACCCCCAACAATTAGACAATCAAAGGCAAATTAGACAAATGGGATTACATCAAGCTGAGATGCTTCCACACTGTATAAGAATCACTCAGCAAAGAGGCAACTGACAGAATGGGAAAATATATTTGCAAACTATGCATCTGATAAAGGATTAATATCTAGACTCTAAAAAGAGCTGAAGAAACTCAACAACAACAAAACAGCTAATCCAGTTAGGAAATGGGCAAGGGACTTGAACAGACTTTTTTTTTTTCTTCTCTAAGATTTATTTTATTTATTTGAAAGACAGAGTTACAGGGAGAGGTAGAGACAGAGAGAGAGGTCTTCCATCACTCCCCAGACAGCCACAATGGCCCAAGCTGCACCATTCCGAAGCCAGGAGCCAGGAGCTTCCTCCAAGTCTCCCACATGAGTGCAGGTGGCCAAGGTCTTGGACCATCCTTTACTGCTTTCGCAGGCCACAGCAGAGAGCTAGATTGGAAGAGGAGCAGTTGGGACTTGAACCAGAGCCCATATGGGATGCTGGCGCTTCAGGCCAGGGCTTTAACCTGCTGTACCACAGTGCCAACCTCAAAGACATTTCTTTTCTAAAGAGGAAATTCAAATGGCAGACACATGACAAAATGCTTAGGATCACTAGTCATCAGGGAAATGCAAGTCAAAACCATGATAAGGTTTCACTTCACCCTAGTTAGAATGACTTTCATCCAAAAATCAACAAACAATAAAAGTTGGTAAGGATATGGGGAAAAAAGCATCCTAAGCTACTGTTGGTAGGAATGTAAACTAGTACAGTCACTGTAAAATATAGTATGGCGATACCTCAGAACCCTGAAAATAGATCTACCATATGACCAAGCAATCCCATTTCTGAGAATTTACCCAAGAGAAATGAAATTAGCATATGAAAGAGTATCTTCACTCCCATGTTTATTGCAGCTCAATTCAAACTAAGATATGGAATTAACCTAGATGTCTATCAACTGATGACTGGATAAAGAAATTATGGTGTGTATGTGTATATATATATATATATATACACATACACACTATGTAATACTACTCAGCCATTAAAACAATGAATGCTTGTCTTCTCCAACAAAAAGCATGCAACTGGAAATCATTATACTTAGTGAAATAAACTAGTCCACAAAAGACAAATACCGTATGTTTTCAATGAACCGACATAACTAATAGAGTACTAAAAATGCAATGTATAGGAGTGAAATTTACATTCTGAGATTCAATGATTGTTTACAGCTTTTGTCTCTACTATAGAGAAAAGGTGGGCTTTTTCTTCTTACTATTTGTTTAACTCTTTACTTACTAAAGGGTTAACATTGTTAGTATAAAGTAGACTGAAAGTAGGTCATTGTAAAAATTAACAGAGGGAATAAGAGAGGAAGGAGGAGGAACAGTGGGAGTGTGAGTAGGAGGGAGCATAGGGTGGGAAGTATCACTATATTCCTAAATCTGTATATATAAAATGCATTAAATCTGTATGCCTTAAATAAATTAAAAAAGAATATTAAGTTCCAAAAATAGGAGGTAATATTTTATGTTTTTCAAATAAATGTTTAAAAACAGAAAAAGAAAGTATCCTAAAATGGAATGCAGTGAAAGGGTAACCAAAACAAAACCAACATTCCTCCACTCAGGTGACGCTGAAGAATGCACGGGCATATTAGGTCGAACCCTCTGGGCCCTGCCTGGCCTGCAGCTTCCTCTCTCCCATCCTCCGCTACCCTGAAGAAGCTAGAAGACTGAATTTTATGTTGATCTTCATGACCTTCATTCATTTGAGAAAAACAATTAAATTTATCCATTTGACAGGCAGAGAGATAAACAGAGAGACAAGCTGAGATGGAAATAGAAGGAACTCCTACCTTCCTGTTCACTCCCCAAATAACTGAAATGGCCAGGACCGGGGAGTGGCTGAAACTGGGAGCCAAGAATGTAAACTGGTTTTCCCACATGGGTGGCAGGAACCTAATTATCTGAGCCACTCTCTGCTTCCCATGGTCTGCATTAGCAAGAAGCTGGAGTCAGAGCCAGAGGCAGGTGCTGAACCCAGGCACTCCACTGTGGGCCCACAGGCATTTTAACTGGCATCTTAATAGCTAGGCCAAGTGCCTGCATCTTGAAGTTCTTTTTAAAGAGAAGACTTCCTGTGTTTTAGCTCTCACTGTGATTACTTGTGTAGGTTCTATATGGACGGTCTACAATAATTATTTAAAAATCCCTTCTTTATTAGATACACTCATGTAAATAATTCAGGATTACATATATGTTTATATATGAGACACTTATAATCATAAGTACACTATATATCTTACATATTATATATATATCACAGATACATTATATGTATGGCATAGAGAAGATGTGGGTGTACCATATATTCATATAAATTTGTATGCAGAGGTGTAAAGATGGAGAAGGAAGAGCAAGAGAGAGGGGAAAGAAAACAGACACATATCCAGAAATGGGTGATCTATCTTATCAAACATTTTCCTAATTTATCCATTCAAATAATGAGTAAGTGTGGTACACAATATCACTAAATTGACTTGCTTTCTAGAGATGGATTTAATTTCCCTCTTTTAAAAAAAGAAACCACATAATTCTGGATATAGTATGCTATATTTTGTTTAGCTTATTGCAGATTTTCCTTCCAGTATTTCCTTGTCCGGTTCTGGCTGTTTGTCTTTAAAGTGAAAATAGGTATATTTTTATTTTCTGTAAGAGTTTGTGATGAAAATAAAGGAATTACCTATTCCTGGAATTCACCTATCAAACTGTTGGAATCAACAGTTTCTTTGTGGGAACATATTTGCTATTAATTTTATTTCTTCACCGGATATAGTTACAGGTGTTTTCAAGTTTTCCTTGAGCCAGTTTTGATTGAGTGCTTCTTCCTAGGAGTGTATTTGTTTCATTTAAGTGTTTGTACCAAGTTGTAAATATTTCCTTATCCATTGAATATCTACACCATTTGTAGTTATGTCTCTTTTCCATTTCTGTTACTGTTTTTCTTATTTTATTTCCATTTTTAACATTAACAGAGGTTTGTCTCTTTCATTACCCTTTTCAAGCTATTATAATCACTTGAGTTTGATAATCCTCTTTATTACATTTACATTCTATTGTATTTTAAATCCTTGTAATTTTGTTCCAAGTTATCTGCTGTTCTGAAATTTTAAGCTGAATACATGGGTCCTAATTTTCTTTTTCTTTTTTACAGGCAGAGTGGACAGTGAGAGAGAGAGAGAAACAGAGAGAAACGTCTTCCTTTTGCCATTGGTTCACCCTCCAATGGCTGCCGTGGCTGGCGCGCTGCGGCCAGCGCACCACACTGATTCGATGGCAGGAGCCAGGTGCTTCTCCTGGTCTCCCATGGGGTGCAGGGCCCAAGCACTTGGGCCATCCTCCACTGCACTCCCGGGCCACAGCAGAGAGCTGGCCTGGAAGAGGGGCAACCGGGACAGAATCGGTGCCCCAAACGGGACTAGAACCCGGTGTGCCGGCGCCACAAGGTGGAAGATTAGGAAGATTAGCCTATTGAGCCATGGCATCGGCTTTGGGTCCTAATTTTAAGTCTTTAAAATTTTAGGTGAAAATTTATGGCTATAAATTTCCTTCAAACATTTTAACTATAATAACCCATAAATTTATAACATACAATAATTTTTATAATTCAGATATTTATAAGTATGATTTCACTTACTACATTTATAAACTTTTCCTTTTCGTCTTCAATTTTATTACACCAGATTAAGTAACATAACATGTATAATAGTAATCTTTTTAAATAATGAAAATTAGCTTTATATTCCAGATTATATATAAATGAGAAATCATTGAAAGTTCACAGGTGAGACCAGGGAGTAAACCTCTTCTTGCAATGTTGGCATACCATGCTGATATGCCAGTTTGAGTCCCAGCTGCACTGCTTCTGATGTAGCACCCTGCTGATAAATCTGTGAAAGCAGCAGGTGATGGACCAAGTACTGGGCCCCTATCACCCATGTGGGAGACCTGATGGAATTCCAGGCACGTGGCTTTGACTTGGCCTTGACCTGGCTGTGGTAGCCATTAGGGACAGTGAACCAGCAGGTGGAAGATGTCTGTGTCTGTCTCTTTCTGCCTTTCAAATAAATAATATAAAATCTTTAAAAAATCATAAAGTTCATGGAAAATATGTATCACACAAAAACTGTATAAGGATTTCAAATTTCTCTGCACCAGAATAAACTTACTTTTTAACTCCGTTTTGTACAAATGTTTTAAGTAACCTTGTGCCACATGTGTTAATTTTCTATGAGTGCTCTGAGAAAAAATTCTCATTGTATACAGGACCATATGACTAAGCTTATTAACTGTGTTATTTAAATCTATTATATTTTTACTTATTTCTCTGTACCCTTTATATAGCAAAGTAGAAGAATTAACATTTCTCATTAACATCAAAACTTTTTTCATCTTCCTTTACAGTTTTGTCAACTTCTGGTGTTCCATTTGGTGATATAAGAATGTTCACTCCGCCTTGCGGCGCCAGCACACCGGGTTCTAGTCCCGGTTGGGGCGCCGGATTCTGTCCCAGTTGCCCCTCTTCCAGGCCAGCTCTCTGCTGTGGCCCGGGAGTGCAGTGGAGGATGGCCCAAGTGCTTGGGCCCTGCACCCCATGGGAGACCAGGAAAAGCACCTGGCACCTGGCATCCTGCCATCGGATGAGCGCGGTGCGCCAGCCGCAGCACACCGACCGCAGCGGCCATTGGAGGGTGAACCAACGGCAAAGGAAGACGTTTCTCTCTGTCTCTCTCTCTCTCACTGTCCACTCTGCCTGCCAAAAATTAAAAAAAAAAAAAAAGAATGTTCAATAGTGATCACATCTGCTGAGTATGAACTATTTCTTTTACAATTCCAAGACCATGATTACTTTTCCATCATTAAACTTCTGTAAAATTAGAGAAACAACACTAGAGAGGAATGGTGCTAGAGGACAAATTTAAAGAAGTCTGAAAGGGAACCCAATCAGCATATTCCAGAATAGATAATAATTTATTAAAAAACCAAAAAAAAAAAAGCTTGTTAAATACATGGAAAGTGGGGCCAGCACTGTGGCATACTGGGTAAAGCCACCGCCTGCAGTGACAGCATCCCATATGAATGTCGATTCAAGTTCAGGCTGCTCCACTTCCAATCCAGCTCTCTGCCATGGCCTGGGAAAGCAGTAGAAGACGGCCCAAGTCTTTGGGCTCCTGCACTGCATGGGAGAACTGGAAGAAGCTCCTGGCTTCAGACTGGTACAGCTCAGGCTGTTGCAGCCAACTGGGGAGTGAACCATTGGATGGAAGATCTCTCTCTCTCTGCCTCTCCTTTTCTGTGTAATTTTGACTTTCAAACTAATAAATAAATCTTTAAAAAAAAAAAAACATGGGAAACTATTAGTAATCTTGAACCTAGAAAGAAATATGAGATATCTGTTCTTACATCAGTAGATCTATAGAGGCAAGGCCTGGAAGGATATTACTGGCCTTGTTAGAACATGTCTGCCAGCAAAGTCAAGACATGAGTCAGGGGTAGGAAATGCGGATGGCCGATTTCTGTGCAATAAAGATGACTTAAATAATGTACTTTCAGGCAGGAGGAAGCTAGGACACAAAGATATCATGATCTCCTGACGTGTAACAGGCCAAAGGAATAAGATTTTACTGGCATTCAACCACAATGTGTTCCTTTAAAGGGGTGCACAAATAATATAAACATGCTAGCACTTAAAGTCATAATAAGTCCCAACACTCCAGGACACAAGAATAAAATAGCGGCAACATTTTGATCATTTCTCCTGTAAGAAATAAACGTGAACAATGTCGGTACATTTATAATATTCATGTGAATTCTAGAATGAATAAATGAATGAAAAACCCAAACTCCTTCACCTTCCCACCTACATAAAAGTTGGAAAAGGACAATAGGCCTATTCAATATTCATCAAGATGTTACCTTGACTCCTACTTAATTGGCATGTTTAAACACTACCAGTAACTGATGCCAGTTATTATCTTCCTACAATTTTCTCAGTGTAATGTGATAAAAGAATATATTATCTTTGCTGTCAATTTTCTTTGACACTAAATACACTACCTTTCTCTACATCTAAAAGTGAATTATGAGAATTCAAACTTCTAATGTAAATCTTCAAATGAATAAAATCTGTGAAGCACCTTTATGAGCTCATTTGGAATTCTCAACTATGAAAATGCAGCGTAGTTCCTACACCAAAGGAAACAACTCATGTTAATGATGTCTTTTCTACTAATATATTGGAAATTTATACAGGAGCCCAAATATGTGGAACAAGTGTTTTTTTTAGTGTTTTTTTTAGTAAGGCTATTTCTAGGAATTTATCCTAACAAAACAACCTGAACTAATGAAGAGCATCAATGAAAACATACACTGAAACAATGTGTTCAACAGCAAAAATGTATCTACTAATAGGAGACTGGCTATGGAAATAACAGGACATATTATGGATATTTTGCTGCCATTTATAATGATGGTTAAAGGCAATATAAAACCAAGAATGACATAAGTGAGGGGAAAAAGGAGAAAACATAACACTAATTGTGTACATTTTAATCATTCAAAAGTACTAAACACCTGTGTCAGACAATATTTCAGTATTAGCAAAGTCTCTATCTCTAGAAACTTATATTATAATAGATTATAGAAAATAAAAATTCTATAATCATATACTATAAGATACATTGCTCTCCACCCCTGCCTGGAATTCTTAATAGCTAGGTACTTCCCATGGTATCTTACAATAACTACAGAACCATATTTACAATTGAGACATAAAAGATTTTCAACACTTACTGGCATTTATGATTTAAAACATATTCAAAATCATGAATAGTGAAAAGGTTAAGGTCAAAACCATTTGGATCTTTAACTAAAAATTCCTATTTTCAACATGTAATATATCTGTGATTAGAGAAGCTAAGTACTTAAAAGTAGGCTCAATTGATGCTCTCATTTATGACAAGCTTAACAGCATTAAGCAAGATATATATAACTCCAAAAGTTATTTCATCATATATATAAAAAACATCATATATATGATGATATATATGTAACATATTATATATAACATTATGTGCATATATATATATATATATATATATATGACAGAGAGAGAGAGAATCTTTTATCTGCTAGTTTACTTCCCAAATGGCCACAATAGCTGGTTCTGAAGCCAAGAGCCAAGAATTCTATCAAGGTCTCCCACACGGATGGCAGGGGTCCAATTACTTGAGCCATCTCCTGCTGCCTTTACATGTGCATTGGCAGAGAGCTGGATCAGAAATGGAGATGCCAGGACTTGAACAAGTATTCTGATAGAATGCTGGTGTTGCAAGTGGTAGCTTAACTTGCTGACCCAAATCATCAGCCCCTTATCCACTATTTTCTACCTGACTCTTGTTTATCAGTCTTTTACAGTAAGTTTAATATGTTTGATATCCAATTCAACCTATTGATTTATTCTGACATCCTATTTAAAATGTTTCTCTTCTACCAGAGGTTATATAAATGTTAACATAAAACTATTTAATTTTTAAAAAATTATTTATTGAATTAAAGGTATACAAATTTCATATATACAGATTCAGGAACACTATAATACTTTCCACTCTATGCTCACTCTCACCCACACTGCCACCTTCCTCCTCCTCCCTCTCCTATTACTTCCATTTTCAAAATGATCTATTCCATTTATTTTTCACTAAGAAGATTAACCCTACACTAAGAAGAGTTCAACAAACAGTAAGGCTAAAAAATACTGTTTTTCAACAGTAAAGAAAAGGGCATTAACAATCATCAAATTTCAAAATGTCAATTTCACTCCTATACATTGTAGTTTTGATACTCAATTAAGTTACCACAGAGCAGGAAAACATACAGTATTTGTCTTTTTGGGACTGGTTTATTTCACTAAGGATAATGGCTTCCAACTGCATCCATTTTGTTACAAAGACAGGCTTTCATTATTTTTTATAGCTGTGTAGTATTCAACAGTATATGTATGTGTGTGTGTGTATGTTTCCCTCTCCCCCTCCCATTCCCCCTCTGTCTCCTGTTCTTTAGCCCGGGAATCCTCATTGGAGGAGAAAGGGGGAATGAGACAGCCCCAGCAGACCTCACCTGCAGGGATGCTGGTCATTGGCAACACTAGCTCCTGCAGGAATCTACAATCATCACTGGGTTGCAGCCAGGCAAGGGAAACCACCTGGAGTATGTACAGTACCTTTGCTTCAGAGAAGGAACTCACAATGGAAAGACAGAGTTCTTCCATCTGTTGCTTCACTTCTCAAATGTGAGAAACAGACTAGGCTGGCCCAGCCCAAAGCTAGAAGCATTGAAATTCAATCTGGGTCTCCTACATGGATGTCTGAGACTTGAATACTTGAATTATTACCTGCTGTCTCCTAGGGTGTGTTGTTAGCAAGAAGTTGTATCAGAAATAAAGGACTGTGGCTTGAACTACACACTCCAATATGGAATGTGAGTGTCCTAAGTGGTGTCTTCAATGTTATGGTAAATGCCCACCACTGGTGATACCATCTTGAGGAAACAGTCACGTACTGTTTACCAGGGATGGATGCCCTGCACCTCCTTACCCACAGGACCACACAGACATTACACCATCCTAGCAAAATGGCTAGAACCCTACAAGCCCAACTAGACCCAGTTGCACTGTTCTGCTCTTCACAGGACAGGTGGTTTGGCATAACAGGGTGGAAACTTCTTCTAGAACCTTAGATGCCTCTGCAGACTTGGGGCCATCCCTTTAAACCTGAAATACAGGACATTCCTGTCCTGGGTGACGGCTGGCCTGCCATGGCGCCATTTCCAATACTTCTCCGAGTTTGGTGAGTGCCCTGGACTCTTGCCTATGGGCTATGTACTAAGTCCACCCAGGTTCTGGTGGGTGCTACAGATAATGCATACCCGTCTTGGACTTCAGCCCAGCAATGCCATGAATCCAGACACCAACACCAACACCTGTACAACCCTTCTGGGACTAAGAGGAACAACCCCATGCCCATTGCTGCCACAGTTAACAATGGAAAAATATATAGGGATACTATACCTAAGCATCCATCTAGACTTAATTAGTACAACAAACTGACACTTGAAGTCACATCTTCAAGCCACCACTTAAAACTGGGTTCAGAGGAACCCAGCACTGATTTGATTTCAGACTCCACAGAAAGGAAGAGTACAGATGACAGTTAAACAAACTTGGAAAATTAATGCCTAGCATGGAAGGAAAAAGCTAGGACAAAGAGGTCTTAAAAAAGAGCCAAAAAAAAAAAAAAGCTTAGAGATTAAAAACTCATTAAATCAGATAAAAAACTAGGACAGGCATTTGGCCTAGTATTTAAGTTTCCAGTTGAGATGCCTACATCTCATATCAGAGTGCCTGGATTTGAGTCCTGACTACACTTCCATTCCAGTTTCTTGCTAATGTGTACCATGGGAGGCGGCAGGTGATGGCTCCTGTAGTTGGGTCCCTGCCACATACACTGGAGACTTGGACTGGGTTTCTGGCTCCCAGCTTCAGCATAGGCTAGCTCCAGATGTTGTGGGCATTGGAACCAGAAGATGAGAGCTCTGTCTCCCTGCCTCTTAGATACATAGATATATAGATAAAGACATAGATCTATAGAGATAGATATAGATATGCAGGTAAACAGATAAGTTTTCAAGAGTCTTCCTTATCTTGAAAAACGCAGTTGAAAACCTCAACAGACTTGGTCAAATAGAAGGAAGAATATCTGACCTACCTTTTGAAATATTCTAGCCATATTTTTAAAAAGTATAAATAAAAACAAAAAAATAACAAAGATAAGCTCTATGAACTTCTGGACATATTAAATGAACTAATATTCAAATTTGGGGAATATTTGAAGTAGAGAAGAAGAGTAAAGGCACAGAAAAACTACTCAATGAAATAAGAGACAAAATTTCACCACTCTGGATGATAATATGAACATCCAAATATAGAAGTCCAATTTACAGAAACAAAGATAACAACCATCACGAAGATACATGAAAGTATAAAACTCACTATAAGAGGAGAAAGGATATTGAAAATAAACCAAAGGATATTTATAAAAAGACTGGACTAAGTCACTATCAAAAATAATTGACTGTAAACCATCTGCAGTCCCTAATCAAAAGATATGGACTGGCTGAATAGATTGAAAACAAAAAGCAAGACCCAGTGATATCCTGCCCACAACAAACTCACTTCACTAGAAAAGACAGACTTAGATTCAAAGTCTAATAATGGAAAAAATATGTCATTCAAGTGGAAACCAAAGCATGCAGGAACAGCTCACTTATATCAGACAAAATATAATTTAAGAAAAAAGTGGAAAAAGAGACAAAGAAGTTCACAATATAATAATCAAGGGAACAACTTAAGAAGAAGATTTGATAATTTTAAATATATACATATATTTATCCAATTTCAGAGCAGTAATTATTATACTTAAAGGGAAACATAAGTTCCAAAAAGTAATAGTGGAAGACTTCAACATCCCACTTTAATAAAAGGGTAGATCACCCAGATTTTAAAAAGCAGCAAATGCCATATTTAAAAAAAAATGATTAAATGGGCTTAGTAGATATTTAGAGAGCATTCATTCCAGAAGACAGAATGCAGAATATATTATTTTGATTGGCACATGGGATATTCTCTAAGATACACACATATTAGACCATGAAACAAGTCTCAACAAATCTTATAAAAGCTGAAGTCATATTTGCCTTTTCTGACTACAATGGAATAAAACTAGAAATCAAAACCAAAAGGCACTCTAGAAATTATACAAATATGTGGACACTGAACACCATGCTCCTGAATAAGCAATGGGTTATTAAAGAAATCAGAAGAGAAATTTAAAAAGTTCTTGAAATACATGAAAATGAATATATAGCATATCAAACATGTACTGCAAGAGCAGTACAAAGAGGGAAGTTAAGAGCAATACATGACATGTCCACATAAAAATTGGAAAGATATAAAATACAAAAAATTACTTGCATATTCAATAAATTTAGAAAAACAGCAACAGTATAAGGAAAGAAGTAATAAAAATCAGATCAGAAATAAGTATAAATTAAAACAGTAACAAAAATCAGTGAAATAAAGAGTTGGTTCTTTGAAAGATAAACATTGATCAGCTTCTACTTAGAAAAAAACATAAGACTCTGATAAAATCAGGGATGAAGAAGAAGATATTAAATTGATACCACAGAAATACAAAGGACCATGAGGGACTATTATGTACAAGCATACATGAGCAAATTGAAAAACCTAGAGGCCCGCACTGCAGCTCAATAAGCTAATCCTCCGCTTTGCGGCGCTGGCACACCAGGTTCTAGTCCTGGTCGGGGCGCCGGATTCTATCCCGGTTGCTCCTCTTCCAGGCCAGCTCTCTGCTGTGGCCCGGGAGTGCAATGGAGGATGGCCCAAGTCCTTGGTCCCTGCACCTGCATGGGAGACCAGGAGAAGTACCTGGCTCCTGCCTTCGGATCAGCATGGTGCACCGGCCACAGTGCACCAGCTTTGGCGGCCATTGGAGGGTGAACCAACGGCAAAGGAAGACCTTTCTCTCTGTTTCTCTCTCTCACTGTCCACCTTGCCTGTCAAAAAAAGAAAGAAAGAAAAGAAAAAGAAAAAGAAAAACCTAGAAGAAATGGATACATATAACTGAGTATAATGGAATTATGAAGACAGAAAACCTCACCAAAGCAGTAATAAATAATGACTGAATCAGAAATCAAGTCTCCCATCAAAGAAAAGCCTACAACCTTATGGCTTCATTGCTTATTATTACCAAAATTTTAGGGAACAATTAATGCTACCCTTCTTAAGTTATTCCAAATAAAGGAAAAAAGTGGTAACCTATAAAAACTCATTCTACAAGGTTAGCTTTAATTGATTCAAAACCAGAACATAACACAACAAAAATAAGAAATCTACAGACCGATCTCCTTCCTGAGCAAAGATATAAAAGTTATCAACCAAATACTAGCAAATCAAATCCAACAAGACATAAAAAGAGATCATACATCATAATCAAGAGGATTTTAAGGCCAAGAATTCAGGGATATTTCAATATTTGCATATCAATAAACATTTGTTACTTGAAAAGAAGGATGTGTATTAGGGGGCAGAGAGAATCATCTCAATAGATGCAGAATATACATTCAATAAAATTCAACATTCTATTCCTGATATGCTGAAACCCTGAACAAAATCGGTGTAGAAATAATATACTTTAACAGCATAAATGCTCTTTATGACAAACTCAGAGTTAACCATTATAGTGAACAAGAGAAGCTGGAAGTATTTCCTATATGATCTGGAACCAGAAAATGATGTCTACTCTCACATTTTTATTTAAAGTAGTAATAGAAGTTTGAGAGCAATTATGTAAAAGAAAGAAGTAAAAGGCATTCATAAGAAAGAAGGAACTCAAATTATCTATGTTTGCAGATGACATGAGTCTATATATAGAAAAATCTTAAGACTGAACAAAGAGATTACTAGCAAAGTTGAAGGATACAAAACCAGAAACATTTTACACACCAATGTAACCTCACTGAAAACAAAATTATAATGGCAGTATCATTCACAATATCCACAAAAAATACCTTAGAAGTTTAAGCAAGGATGTGAAATATCTCCAAAATTAAACTTTCAAAACATTAATAAAATTGATGAATATAGGTAGGTAGGTAGGTAGGTAGAGAGAGTGGGGGGGGGGACACATTTCTCCCCTGTTCATGGAGGAATCGATATTATTAAAATGCCCATAGTACCCAAAGCAGTTGTATAGATTTGATGCAATTCCTATGAAATACCAATGATATCCTTCACACAACTACAGAAAACACTGCTAAAATTCATATAGAGATTCAAAAGCCCCTGAATAGCCGAAGCAATCTTGAACAAAAGGAACAAAGCTGGAGGCATTACAACACCAGATTTCAAGATAGACTATCATAATATAAATAGGATGGTATGAACATAAAAACAAATATGAAGAGCAACGGAACAGAATAGACTCCAGAAATGAATCCACATATCTATCATAGTTGATCTATGAAAAAGACGCCTAAATGAACAAGACACCTAAAGCACACACTGGATAAAGGGCAGTCCTAAGAAAAGGAATGAAATCCTGACACTTGCAACAAAATGGATGGAACTGGATGTGATTATGCTAAGTGAAAAGCCATATGTAAACACACGAATACTCTTTTTTCTTACTTGTGGTAGTTAATATATAGATTATAAAAACTGTGTGGATGTAATGTTATTTGTAAGACAAATGTATAACAAATATATAACAAATTCATAACCATTATATGGTTATAAATACTGCTTCACTAATCATACCATGTAAATGACATGTTTAAAAAAAAAGAAATGGAGATTTGGTAGTAGTGAGGACTTTTGGGGTCCAGTAATACTCTGTTCTGCATTTGAGTGTTGATTATGAGTATGATCAAAGGGCCAAAAACTCATTGATCTATGCAATTATGTGCATTTTTGCTATGTATACTGTAGTTTAATAAAATGTGTTTCTTCCATAAAAGAGATATGTAAATTCTCTTCTCTCTTCAAATGATATTTTCCTTTCATTTCCAATATAATGGGTGCTTTTAGAAATTATATTTCTACAAAATTATCACTGAGTTATTAAAATAAAACCATGGCATGTAATTTCCCATACTGCAATAATAAAACATTAAATAAAAATCTAGCTATGGGTCTTTCATGTAGCAGTTTTTAAACAGTCTGAAAATAAATAAATGGCCATTTTCATAATTTAGGCATTTTAAGATTAAAATGTTACAACTTTCATCCAGAAATATTTGATTATATAAAATTCTGGTTTATAACAAACAATGAAACACCAGATATTTGGCAATGCTGATTTAAATAGTCTCTTAGGAGTTATAAACTCTTACAAAAGTTTTCTGCGTTAGATTTCAAGTAGGTCTAACATCTCTTTCTGTTGGTCTATGGGGGATTTTCTCATAAAATTGAACTTGAATTAATTTAATTCATAAAAACAGTAACAACACTGTTATTTTCAGTGATTCATACTTGGTAAGAAATAAGATGGGCACTTTTCACGAGCTCATTAAGATGGACCAAGAAGGAATTCAGATATTTAAGAGCAGGATGCAGTGAGATCATCAGAAAGACCTGATGGTATCCTCAAGAGGCTCAAACAGTGTCACTGAGCACCTGTGTTTCCTCTTGGGGACAGGGAATCAGGACTAGTTGCGTGGTTGACTGACCTCACAGAACGATGTTTCTGCTCTGTGCAGGTATTTTCACACAGGTGAGCTCCAGTATCTTTGTATTACACTAAACAAATCTGTATTCCTGGCCTGTATCTGTTGGTTTCTTTCTATTAGTCACTCCTGCTAATGATGACCATTCATACCAAAAGCCATTCAAAGCATTCTGAAGTCATTGGAAATATGTACATAAAAAAACAGGTACATTAACAAGACTTGCAAAATAGACCAAGTAGATGCAATATCACAATCTGTCCTTTAAATTGTATAATGCAATAACCTATGAAAACTGGGAATTAATTCTAATAAGAGAATTACTAAGCATCTGATTAATTATATAAACAGAAATTAAATAAACACTGAAAGTGTTTTAAACACAATGTCAAGCAATGTGCAGATGCTTTTAAACACAGCATTCCTGATTAATATTAGCAATTAAGACAGTTTTATGGAAAATCTAAAATGATGGCACTGAGGGAAGAGCAACTTTTGCTATTAAATATTTCAGTATATCTCAGCTCCTTCACAGGGTCCTAGTATAGCAAAGGTTTATTTAATATTCAACCATGGGTAATAAAACTAATTTCTCTGGGGAACATGGGTGGCTGGTAACACCATCATTTACCAAGTTCCAAACTACAAGAGCTAAGGAACTTATTTCTGGAAATTCAAGTGTTTGATTCCGACAGAAATGGAAGTGGAAACAATGAGAATGAATGAGCTTATGCAGTGGTGCATTAAGATGCCATAAAAGGTAGGGACACATACTTTCTAAGTCTAGGCCTACACATGTATCTACATGTTTGTTTATGTATATAAACACATACTAATCAATAATTGAATAAAAATGGGATATTCAAACTTTTCCATGATTTGTTTCTTTATGTAACACTTTAGGCCTAAGTACATGGATTCACACAATTCTTTTTAACACTGTAAGATTTTCCCCTTGTGTGCTGTGCCATTATTTATTCAACCACTCTCTGATAATGATTTGCCTTAAGGTTGTTCCTAATCTTAATACTGCAAGAAATGATGCAACAGATATCCTGTACATCCTGAACTACTTTTGAATAAAAACTAAAAGAATAAAAGACCAAAGACAGAATTTCAAGGCAGCCTAATATTCTAAAGTATTCCTAAATGTAGAGGTTTTTCTAAGCAATTAGGTTGATTTATAAACAATTTATCTATCTAGTAAATAAAATTTACTACAAATTATTCCATTATAATTAAAATCAGTATTTGTGGCAAATACGGTGTTTTGTCAATTTTTTAAAATATTTGCCAAATTGATAGGAATTACATACTAATATAGTTTTAAGGATTTTGTGGCTATTTTAAAATTTACTTTATGTGAATGAAGTTGAACATCTTTTTGTTTCTTTTTTTTAAAACACCAGAGATGTGGGTTTTTTTCTTTTTATAAGATTTATTTATCTGAAAGAGTTACACAGAGAAGGAGAGGCAGGGAGAGGGAGAGGGAGAGGGAGAGGGAGACGGAGAGGGAGAGGGAGACAGAGACGGAGAGGGTGAGGGGGGAGAGAGAGAGAGAGAGAGAGAGAGAGAATATGAATGAATGAATGAATGAATGAATATCTTTCATCCACTGGTTCACTCCCCAATTGGCTGCAAGGGCTGCAGCTGAGTCGATCCAGAGCCAGGAGCCAGGAGCCAGGAGCCTCCTCCGGGGCTTCCCACACAGGTACAGGGGCCCAAGGACTTGAGCCATCTTCTAATGCTTTCCTAGGCCAGAGAAGAGAGCTGGATCGGAAGTAGAGATGCCGGGACTTGAACCGGTGGGATCCTGGCACTGTAGGCGGCGGTTTTACCCACACCACTGGCCCCCATCTTTTTGTTTCATTACTGTTTATCTCCTGCCTATTTTCCTGCTAAACTATGATCCGTTTTATTTGTTAAACTCTTTATTTAGTGGATAATTAAACTTTTGACTATAATATAAATTAAAAATGTTATCTCAAAAATAATAAAACATTAAATTGGAAAAAATTTAAATAATTCACAGTAAAATAAAGTGCAAGATTAATAGCTGGTTATACAGCTTTATCATAAACATTTTTCCATTTAATTGTAATAGTTATCTATAGAACAGGTTTTAAACTTCTGTTATACATCAAATACATTTTAAACACATTTTTTCTACATCTAACTAAATTAGTTTAAATTAGATGATCAATAAAGTTTGTAAAGGCTGCCTTATTTGTACGATTTTTTGGCATAGCTGTTAAAGATACTGTTTCGGCTGTCTGCTTCCTCTATCCAAATGCCTGGATTCTCAGCTATGTTTCTGATTCCTTCCTGTTTACATCTTAGGAGGCAGCAAGTGATGGTTCCTGTTTTGAGTCCTTTCCTTCAAGACAGGAGAACCAGTCTGGGTTTCCAATTTCTGATCCTGATATGTCTTAGCCCTGGCTGTAGTTGGCATTTGGGGAGTGAATGAGCAGTTGGGATATATCTGTCTATCTGTTTATATCACTCATTTGTCTCTTTGTCTTTCAAGTAAAAAATATAATTTAAAAAAAATCACCTTAGTTATTGCCAGTACTGTTTTTTCCATACTATACACAAATTTGAAATGTCCATTTGAGATATTTAAATTGGGTTACATAGAAGTTAATGGTGTATCAAAGGCAATACAGCTGTGGCAATGAATTCCTAGGCCACTTGGATAAATTTTATCTCACACAAATCACACTGTCATTGAGACACCAAAGTATTATTTGTATCTTTTCAATAATACCAAAAATATTATTCTCCAAGGCTAGTCACCAAAGATAACAATCTTAAGGAAGTTAATGATATAAACTATATTGTTCTAACCAGTTTCACATAAACGTGGAAAAAGACTGATAAACAAAAGAAGAGTGGGGAATAGAGCTGGTATCCGAGTGCCCTCTTCAGTAGGGTACAGCAGCGGTGAGACAGGGCTAAATAGTGCCAACCTCAGAACAGTTTCTGGGCTCAGATACAAACTGCAAAAGCAAAAGGACCCTGTGCAAGTAACTTTACCATTACTGAGTAATACTTTCCTCTCGATATCTTGGAGGCATAAATGAAGTCAATCTATGTTAATGTCCGTAAGAGCACAACACCTACCACAGAGAAAAGTGCACAGAGTGTTAACTATTGCTATGGTTTTTAGCTCTACTGTCTAAGCAAATGATGCATATCTTAAAACAACTAATAGTTTCAAACATTAAAGTCTGAATCTATTTCATAAAATTTCAACACTTGATTCAGGAAATATCAGAAATGATAACAGACATTGGCAATGAAACATGGCAAAGGAGAAAAACAAAGACAGAAAGGAAGAGAAAGATAGAATGGAAGAAGAATGGAGGGAGCCCAGAGAAAGGAGAGAGCAGAACGGAAGATTGAACAAAGACCAACCTTGAGTAGGTAGAGCAAATTAGAAATTGAGTTGCTTTTTAATCTTACTGTTATATTTTTAATTTCTTTTAAAAAAAGAGTTTACAGCCTAAAATGTTTGACATGACACAGATTTTAGTATAAGAAGCAAAAATATCCTTTAGTTTTTTTTTTTTAATTTTAGGTTAGGGGATAATATTTCAGAAACACTGATGAAAACTTTTCCTTATAATGGAAAAAAAAATACAAAGTTGTTTGTTTCATCGAACATGACCAGGCAAGAAGAAATCCTGGGGTGACATCTCGCACTCTTTTTCAGGCAGAAAAATATGTGGGGCTGGGTCGGGGTGGGTGATGAAAGGAAAATGCTCGGAGCCTCACCTTCACTCTCGCCTTCGCTCTCCCTTATTCTCTTTAAAGAGATGGCTCCTATTTTGCTGCTGTAAAGACTGCTAAAGCCTCAAGAATGGGGTAAAATTGTTCTCTAACATCTGTATTTCTTTCATGAAGTATTCATGCCATTAAAACTCCATATCCAGAGTAGAGAAATCAGATTACCCTCCTATCATTTTCTTCTGGGAAAGTCTAGCAAGCACATTAGCATCAAATCCTGTTTCAGAAAAGACAGAGATACAATCTCTCTCTGCCTCACATCCACATAGTTCAAAGACATTAGCTTGAAGCATCTAATTTTAAACAGAACAATTTGTCACATTTTCATTACAATTTTATATGGTCAAGGCAGTATAAAAAAAGTGTACATTTTGTAAGATGAAAACCAAGATTGTTAAGAACTTGGGGATAAGAATACAACCTAAATAAACTAGTTTCTTAACTTTATATAAGTTAAATGAATTGAACTTTTAAAGTATAAAGTTTGTTACATATAAATCACCAGGATGAGGTTTCAATAATAAAATGCAACAATCTGGATATATTTGGCTTTCTTAAATTTTAAGATTCAGGCCTCGTCTCTTGTGTTGACTGGTATATGTAGAGGACTATTTTTTTCTTTTATTCGCTCTGCTCTTGAGATACCATGGTTACTAAAGAACACTAAAATTTACTTTAGGAAGATGGAGATAATGATAAAATGTAAAGAATAGCTATAGGGCTGAGAAGAACAGAATGATCAGAGCCAAGAACCAGGCCAAATCTAGCAGTGGAGATGTGGAGGCATAAGAAGATCAGTGCATACCCTGTGGGCATCAGGCAGACACTGCAGACTGGGAACAATCCAAAACAGCCAGCTAAGCAAGATGTGCAGAGAAAGACAAACATGGGAAAACGAATACAGAAGATGGCCAATGAAACTTGAGAAGATTAGGAAATTTTTGATTCATGTGCTTCATTCAGCTGCAAACATGTTTCATCAGTCCTGAACAACAAACCAGCCCCCAGCAACAAGGGGAGGCCAGAAGCCAAGCTGCTGTTTTACACATAAACCATCAATGGCTTTTTAGTAAGTGACTTGTTTCTAACACCGAACTCGAATATGAAATTGCTTCCTTTTAATTCCTCTGGAATGAAAATCTAGAAAGGCTCTGCAGCTTGGAGAAGTATTAAGAAAATGTGTCTAAAAACAAAAGAAAAACTTAGAAGGACAGTTAAGAGATTCATACATCTCACTATTAAAAAATCAATACAAGACGGATCAAAGACCTAAATTTAAGAACTGAGACTATGAAGTTGCTAGAAGAAAACACAGGAAACACTACAAGGCATTGGTGTAGGGGATGACTTCTTGCATAAGACATCCAAAGCACAGGCAACAAAAACAAAACTAAAAAAAACTGGACTATATCAAACTCAGAAGCTTTTGCAGACAAAAATGATCAGTAGAGTGAACAGACATCGAACAGAATGAGAATATCTGTAAACCATTTACCTGACAAAGGATTAATATCCCAAATATAACAGCAACTTAAACTCAATAACAGAAAATATCCAGTTGAGAAATGGGCAAAGGACTATACCATAGTTTTCAAAAGAAGAAATACAAATGGCCAACAAATATATGAAAAAATGCTCAGCATCACTGAAGGAAGGAAATATCATTATGTTCTTAGAATTGTATCTACAAAGCACACTGATTCTGTTAAAACTATTTAAAAATTAAAATTAAAAAAAAAATTTAAAAAGAGTTGCTACCCTAGGAAATAGGAAAAAACAAATGAGAGACTTTCAGGCAGTAAGATGGCAGGATGAAGATTACTATCCTTAGGAGTTTTCTCAAGGTTGGATACGCCCAACCCTCAGCTACTATAAAGCCTCAACTCTATCATTCTAGTCACAATCTGCTCCTAACCCGGCTTTTGCACTCCTCTGTGCCTTCATAAACACTGGTCATTCCCCATTACACCTTCCTGTCGGGGACCACGCAGCACGTGACCTCTTAGTGGAAAACTACTGAGGCAAGGCTAAACAGCCCAGACCAGAGAGTACTGATAACGCAACCTTGTGTGACCTTGTGCCTTAAGACCTTGTAACCTTTCCCCTACTAGCACTAGCATTGCAGCTACAAGATAAGCTCCTGCTCCTTCCCCCGCCGCCCAATGTCCTGCCCTCCTAATCGCCCCTCCTCCCCCTGCCCGACACTCTTCCTTTATGATATATAAGTGTGTGGTTGAAAAATAAAATTTCACAATGTACAGCACATTAAGGACAGAGATCCTACATGATTTTTTTTTAAAAAAATTGATTGTCTATGCAATTTCCAGTTTAACACCAAGATTTTTTAATCATTTGCAATTATCTTTATATAAAGAAGATCGATTCAATATATACTATGTAAAGATTTCACCAGTTTGCACCCACTCAGAAACACAAAGTGCAAAAATACTGTTTCAGTACTAGTAATAGCACTCCAACAGTATTATCATTTTGTGTCTCTATGCGAGGGCAAACCGTTGAAATCTTTACATAAGATGTACTAAATTGATCTTCTGTGTATAAAGAGAATTGAAAATGAATCTTGATGTGGGCGGAGGGGGGGAGGGAGCGGGAGAGGGGAGGGTAGGGGGAGGGAGGGAGGTTGTGGGGGGGGGCCATTGTGATCCATAAGCTGTTCTTTGGAAATTTATATTCTTTAAATAAAAGCTTTATATAAAAAAAAAAAAAAAAGAAAGAAAAAGAAAAAGAAAATTTGCCATTTCGGCACTAGTTACAGCGTTACTTAACATTAGATAACATAATAAGGACAGATCCCACATGGGATATAGGTACAGAGTGACTCCTGGTATTGATTTAACAATTTGACACTCTTATTTATGGCGTCAGGAATCTCCCTAGGCTCTAGTCATGAGTTGCTGAGGCTATGGAAGCCTTTAGGGTTCGCCGATTTTGATTCTATTCCGACAGGGTCACAGTCAAAGTGGAGGTCCCTTCCTCCCTTCGGAGAAAGGTACCTTCTTCTTTGGTAGCCCCGTTCCTTCCACTGGGATCTCACTCGCTGAGGTCTTCCCTTTAGGTCTTCTTTTTTTCCTTTTTCAGAGTGTCTTGGCTTTCCATGCCTAAAATACTCTTATGGGCTCTTGAGCCAGATCTGAGTGCCTTAAGGGCTGATTCTGAGGCCAGAGTGTTATTTACACTTTGTGTTTCTATGTAGATGCAAACTGATGAAAATTTCTACTTAATACATACTGAACCGATCTTCTCTATATAAAGATAATTGAAAAGGGAAAAAAAAAGAAAAGAAAAAAAAATCAGTGTTACATTGGAAACTGCATCAAAAAAATTAATCAGTTTCAAATATATATATATATATTTCAAAAAAAAAGGATGGTATACTGAATCGATCTTCTGAATATAAAGATAATTGCAAATGATTAAAAAATCTTGGTGTTAAATTGGAAATTGCATAGAAAATTAATCAATTTAAAAATATATATATCATGTAGGATCTCTGTCCTTAACGTGCTATACATTGTGAATTAATACTATAACTGGTACTCCAACAGTATTTTTCACTTTGTGTTGCTATGTGAGGGCAAATTGTTGAAATCTTTACTTAATATATACTAAACTGACCTTCTGTATATAAAGAGAATTGAAAATGAATCTTGATGTGAACGGAAGGGGAGAAGGAGTTGGAAAGGGGAGGGTCGCGGGTGGGAGGGAAGTTATGGGGGGGAAGCCATTGTAATCTATAAGCTGTATTTTGGAAATTTATATTCTGTAAATAAAAGCGAAAAAAAAAGAAAAAAAAAAGAAAAATAAAATTTGCAGCTTGATCAGGACATGTCTTGCTGCCATCTTTGTGTCTCCTGTCCCTTTCATTCCCCATTCTAGGTACTTGGCCCCAGTTGACGTCCCGCGGGACGGGACACCTTACCATGCCTGATGAACCTGCTTTGTGTCAACAGCTCCAGGCTGACTTTCTTAGAATCCCCTGACCATCTCCACCTGTGCCACGCATGGTGCTTTAAATAAGTTTTATTTTATCATTATTATGAGGGTACTTCAAGGAGATCATGAAAAATAAGTTTATTTTGATGCAAAGGTTTAGTTTTCTGCTGATACGCATTTTACATGACTTTGAGTGACAGAGGTAGAGGAAGGGGGGGTGAAGGGAAAGAGGGAAAGACAGAGAGAGAGGGAGAGGGAGGGAGGGAGGGAAGGAGAGAGAGAGAAACATCTGCTGGGTCACTGGGTCACTCTCCAAATGCTTGAAAAAGTTGGGACTAGCC
This sequence comes from Sylvilagus floridanus, assembly GCA_949820135.1. NCBI lineage: Eukaryota > Metazoa > Chordata > Mammalia > Lagomorpha > Leporidae > Sylvilagus > Sylvilagus floridanus. Next base: position 24,907,691 of record OX463236.1, on the reverse strand, counting down.
TAGGCTAAAGCTGGGAGCTTGGAACTCAATCCAGATCTCCCACTCATATAGGTTGTAGGAATGCAACTGCCTCCCAGGAAATGTTTTAACAAGAACAGAATTAGAAACAGAGTAAATATTTCAACCCAGGCAATCTGCTAAGGGATACCATTGTACCAAACAGCAATTAACCGCTACACCAAATGTCTGCCCTTTTCATAACTTTTGAAGGCCCCTCGTATGCATTAATTTCAAAACATTGCACCAAAATAAACTTATCTTTTAATTCTATTTTCCATACACTTTTGGAAGTACAGTCTTATTTGATCATATCATTTACTTTAAAGTATTTGCAAGGTTTGTAATCACATGTTCCTATGTATTTAATTGTTAATGATTGTCTTCTTCCTTTAGAAGCCACAGTTATGAATTTAGTTACCATTAGAAACCCCAGACCTGTGCAGTGTCTAGCACAAAATGGAGCCAGATTATTGTTTGCTGAATAAATTTATCAATGAATGACACCACATAATTTATTCTCATCAATCCCGAAACAACTGTGGATAGCGTTATAGCAGCTGGACGACATTTTATTGACATTACATTTTATCATGCTAAATGCAGTAGCAGGAATTGTATCAGGTCAAGAACTCTGCTCACTAAATTATTGCTCCACTACACAGTTGCACAAATTGGATATATAGTAGCTCTAGGTGGGACTTCCATTGACAGACACAAAATATTCCTATTTTTAAGCCAGTAGTTTTTATGGATATGCAAACTACTCAAGGTTGGGGGATGTTAGGTAAGAACAACTGCCTGGGGGCCAGCGCTGTGACGTAGTGGGTAAAACCACCGCCCATAGTGCCTGTAACCTACTTGGGCACCAGTTCGAGTTCTGGTTGCTCTACCTTGATCCCACTCTCTGCTGTGGCCTGGGAAAGCAGTGGAAGATGGCCTGAGTCCTTGAGCCCCTGAACCCACGTGGGAGACCCAGAAGAAGCTCTTGGCTCTTAGCTTCAGATATATGCAGCTCTGAAAATTGCAGCCATCTGGGGAGAGAACCAGCAGATAGAAGACCCCTCTCTCCCTCCCTTGTCTCTTCCTGCCTCTGCTTCTCTGTAACTCTGCCTTTTAAATAAATTAAATCTTTTTTAAAAAAATAAAAGAACTGCCTGATTTTGAAAATCATTGCTATGTTTTAAAATGACATATATTTACCTAAATTATCATCAGTGATTTTAGCATATTTATAGTGATTCATAAACATTTTATGATTTAAATGAATATTCACAAATCATACCCATCACAGCTAATAAACTAAAAATGTACAAATTCTAAATATTTTTCTTGTGGCTACTGTTCATGTGTGGCCTAATCTGTCTCAGATAAACTATGAAGAAAAGGAATTTCGGGCAAAATCTGTCAGTGAGTGCTGTCTATTAATAAACTATTCAAGGGATTTTATTTTTTTAAAGACTTATTTATTTAAAAAGCAGACAGAGAGATAAGAAGAAGCAAAAAGGAAGAAAAAGCTCTTCCATGCCCTGGTTCACTCTCCAAATGTTTACAACAGCCAAAGTTGAGCCAATCTGAAACCAGGAAACAGGAACTCCATTTGGGTGTCCCATGTGGGTGGTAGGAACTCAAGGACTTGGGTCACCTTCCATTGCTTTCCCAGGTGCATTAGCAGGAAGCTGGACTTGAAGAGGAGTAGCCAGGACTTGAACCTGCACTCTGATATGGGATGTTGGTGTCACAAGCAGCAACTATAACACCTGCCCTACAGAGATTCTATTGTTTTGAGAGCTCATATTTAGTTTTAACCTGATTCTTGAACAAGACTATTATAATGTAGTTTTTCCACTGGTCCTTTTGGTACAATTTTCTTATTTCACAATCTTTGTGTCTGTGGCCTGTTTCAGTAGAGGATTATCATAGAATTCTTCATAAGAATTTAATTTATGACTGCTCAAGTAGTAACCATTATCTTCTGTATGAGATGAATATCTGATGATGTTTCTGTTCAGTAAAAATTCTTCCTTGAAATAAAAAAAAAAAAACTGAGGCAAAGTCCATTTGTACATATTGTAAAACAAATGATACTTAAAGGTTAGAAAACAGCTGATGTCCAATTTCCTTTCAATACATCACAAACAATAAGTTAAAAACTCAAATAGTGTGTCTAGTCTGTTTTGAACTCTGGAAGAATTTAAAATGTAATTGTGTATTTGCATTCCAATATAATCAGGTAAAATATATTCATATTTTATAACAGAATCATATAGGAAATGTGTCAAAATTTGACTTGACAACTTTTAAGCATTTTTTAAAAAGAAGGTAAAACATTCTTCCAATGAAATGTTATCTAGATCCTTGGACAATGAAAATCATGTATGTTACAAAACAGAATTTTGGCCAGCGCCGTGGCTCACTAGGCTAATCCTCCGTCTTGCAGCGCTGGCACACCGGGTTCTAGTCCCGGTTGGGGCACCGGATTCTGTCCTGGTTGTCCCTCTTCCAGGCCAGCTCTCTGCTGTGGCCAGGGAGTGCAGTGGAGGATGGCCCAAGTGCTTGGGCTCTGCATCCACATGGGAGCTCAGGAGGAAGCACCTGGCTTCTGGCTTCGGATTAGCACAGCCTGCCAGCCGTAACAGCCATTTGGGGGGTGAACCAATGGAGGGAAGACCTTTCTGTCTGTCTCTCTCACTGTCTAACTCTGCCTGCCAAAAAAAAATATATATATATAATTTCCTTTTTAGATGACTTCTATGAGTATATTTTTAGCTATTGCTTTATTAGTTCTTATTTACACATGCAAAAGTTATTAGTAAGCAATGTGAGTGAAGAACTTGTAATGAAAACAAGCACAGTTGCCTATCTGGTTAAATAAAAATATTCTACCATTGCTACATATATGTCTTTTTAAAAATACCTCCCATACTTTTTCATTTGTGTTTGTTATAAAAGGAGGAAAAGAGAGAGAAAGAAAGAAAGAAAGAAAAAGAGAGAGAGAGAGCTAGATCCTATCTGCTGGTTCATGCCCCAAATGTGCAATATTTGCAACAGCCAGGGACTGAGCTAGACACAGCCAGCTCAAGAATACAAGCTGGGTCTCCCCACTGGATGTCAGCCTCCCAAGTACTTGAACCCATACTTGCTGCCTTCCAGAGTACACATTGGGAGGGAGCTGGAATCAAGAATAGAGTCAGGACTCAAATATCCAGGAACTTGGATACGTGATGTAGGCACCCTAAGTGGCATCTTAACCACTAAGTCAAGTGTGCAGTTCATATACATTTTAAAGTAGAATATTATAATCATTTTAGGAACATTAAAATTCTAGTTTACATTTAAGGAGAACCTACTCCTAGAAACTCTATGTGATTAATACATGTGATGTTAATAATATATACCACTTTTATTGCTGCAAAAATGGTCTGAATATATAAGATGTATGTTAATGTTGTATTAGCTGGAATTTATTAAGCAATATTTGGGACACAGAGAATGATTTTTATGATGTCATTTAGTCAAATTGTACTTAACTGTGTATTGGATGGAAATTAAGGTAATAACTGGCTGCTTGCTGCTCAAACTCATATTTTTAAGGCACAAATACTACAAGGATAGCCAGTGCATAGCTATACTTTTATGTGCATACCTAAATTTTGATGTGCAGTATTCTCCCTAAGATGAACTGCTCTCACTGATACTTCATCAATAGACTCAACAGTGTTATGGTTTTGGGGGATCAAATGCTTTGTCAAATATAGGCCAAACCATGAGCCACATATGTGGATACAGTGCTGAGCAAGACCTGGCCTATCTCTTCAGGGAGCTCATGATTTTTGAATGCTGACAGACAGAGAGACAACTAAGGAACAAGCATTTGGCACAACAGTGAAGATGCCACTTGGGACATCTGCATCTCGTATCAGGTTGTCTGGGTTCAAATCTTTGCCTCTCTATGAGTCCAACTTCCTGCAAATGCACACACATGCAGGCAGCTGATGACGGCTGAAGTAGTTGGATCCCCGCCACATATGTGGCAGACCCAAACTGAATTCCTGGATCCTGGCTTCAGCCTGGCTCAACCTGGCTGTTGTAGGCATGTGAAGAGTGAATCAGAAGGTGGAAGCTTCTCTTTGTCATCTCTGTCACTCTGCCTTTCAAATATATAAAATTTTGAGAGACAGACAACTAGGACATACAGAAGATTTCCAGAAACCAAAAACACACAAGGTGTTGCAAAAGCCTTCTGAGGTAGGAAGTAGAGCAGTCGCACAGGGACAGCTCAGAGAAGAGTCCCTAAACTGTGTCCGCAAACAAATACCAAGGGTAGGGAGTGAGATGCAGAATGAAAGGCAGGCAGGTGCCAGGCGAAGACTTTCCCCCACTAGGGGCATTTAAAAACCTGTTTGGACAGAGACCAGAGAGGCTCAATAGTCTGAGATGCAGGGGACAATTCAAATGCTTAATCAACTTCCATCAAAATACATTAGCACTCTGGCTTGGTGACTATGCACAGCAACACTCTGTGCTGGAGGAGGCAAGAGCTGAGAAGGAACCTTGAAATTAGCCATACTGAGCTCTCCACACCAGACTTCCTCCTGAAGGCAAAAGCCAGTCACTAAAAAGTGTTAAGCAGAGAATGGTATAATCAGGTCTGTGTTTTAGAAAATGGACTGATGTAGAAGTTAGAATGGAGGCAGAGACCAAGCAGAGGCTCATGAAATCTAGCAAGGCTCCAACCAAGGTACCAGTCATGGTGATGCAGTAAAAGAGACAAGTTTACTAAGAAGACAGAAACAAATTAATTCAGAAGGAGGTGGGGCGGGGGGGGGGGGGCAGATGTTATAAATGCCCATGTTTCTGGCCAGGACACCTCTATAGACAGAAATACCACATACTAAATGGCTAACAGAGGAGGAGGAGTGTTTAATGGTGAAAAATAAGTGTTTCTACTTAGTGTGGAAAATGGAGTAAGATATTAAAGTGAAAGATATCTGGAATAAAGAAAGATATGCTGTCCACTATTAATCAGATAACTAAAAATAGATTCTATTGATTGCAGAAATTCTCTTAGCATCAACTTGTGAACATGAAGTTATTTTTTTGTATTTTTTGTTACTGGTATTGGACTTTTTAGAATAGAGAGTACTATCAACAATATGAATTACTTATACATTAAAGTAACAGGAAAAATTGCCATTTGTCTCCTATCTAATGGTAAAGTGATTACATTTTACTGTTAAATTCTTGCTTACCCATGCCACATAGACAAATATTCCCGGAACATATTAATTATGAGCCTTGTAATGTACCTTATTTTACTTAAATGGTACTATAAAACATAGCCATTTGATCACTTTATGCGAATGTGCTCTCTGATTACTTCTACCGACTGGTTTTAAGGAAGGCAGGGTGATAAAATGGATGGACACTTTTTGTCCAGGATAGGAAGCTATGCGATGGAAAGAAAACAAAGCAAAACAACACATGCAGCCGCTGAGTAAAGGAATTAGCACTGTGTGGACAGAAAGAGCAACCCTATGGAGCCAAAGCCACAAAGGCAAGCTCAGCTTGGCATAAACAAGTTTCCTCTTTCTAAAGATCCCACTGACAGCAGGAAAACACCAAAGGTCACCAGCTAGGTGGGGGACCTTCTCTGAAAAACTGAGCCATGAAACATTCACAGACATGCACAAGAAAGTACTAATGATGAAATTTTAATGCAATCACCAATCTGTCTGATTATGGGGGGGGGGGCAGGGCAAGTCCATCTGTTAGTAATTCTCATCACAAAAGTGACTAATCACATTATGTCCACAAACTTGCTCTGAGCACTCTAGAAATACTGTTACTTCTGCAATTTTAATGAGTTTGCAGCAGTGGAGATAAAGATCCTTTCTCCAGGCTATTTATAATTTTTAGTCTCACTACTAGTAGGGTATGTAAGTGCTTAACAAGGAGTTCTAATAAATAGTTAATTCTATCAAATCCTTGCTATGACATGAATTTGTTCAGAGCTGAACTCAGAATTTATATCTATTTCATTTCTATTTACCTAATGCTTCATTTGTGAAACAATGAGTGAGCCTCTCTCCTAGAAGCTGGCTCAGCAGCTTTCACCTAGAATCCAGTATTTGCAGAGGGAGAGAACTTGAGAATGATGAAACCAGAAACTCTGCCCACAAGTAAAATAAATGGTTGGATGCAAATCTCAGAGGAAAGCCACAGTAAAGTTGTTTCATGTTGATGTTGATATTCACCTGTAGCTGCTGATTTTAACAACAACAACAACAACAAAAAACCACAAGAACTAATTTTAGGAACACAGTTTAGAAGTGTGGAAGATTATATGTTGAGCTTTTACATCCTTAAGATTATATTTGTAGTTACTCAATATTGCTCATACAAGGCACAAAAATAAGAAAAATGTAGAAGACTTCATCCCTACCATTTTGGCAGAACTATACAAAATTTGTGATTGTTTTCACATGCAAATATTAAGAATCTTGAAGATTTGTATGAGAATTTGCCAAATTAGATATAATCCAAATGTTGCCATCTGCCAGCAAAGCTATATTATGTCAAAAAGAGGACAATTAAACATCAGAACACAGTAAGAATTTCAGATTTCCTCCAGGTAAAATTTTGCTATTTTATATGCCAAAAGATTTTAAAACTTTGCCAAACAAATCCATCTTGCATTTTACGTAACAAGAAATCTGAGCCAGGAAAGCAAAAGTGTTACTTATCTAAGAATTGATGAATTCTTACTTTTTGCTTTTTCCACACTTAACTGCCACTGTGGTTCCTTCAGTGCTCTTGTCAGTGAAGTTCTGAGAGTAAAAGAAAGATAGGCCTATCTTCCTTTCTCAAAAAAAATCTATTCTAAAAATCTTGTGCCAATTTTTTGTAGCAGTATTTATAGAATCTATTGTTTGAACTTGGAAGAAATGGAAGAGCAAAAATAAAATCTCTGAAGTTTACTTTGACTTATTATTTTTTTTTCCTTTAAACAAAATAAAACTCAAGGAAAAATACTGTTAAATCTTCTAGGTAACAAGGTTACTATACATAAAAAAATGTTTCTTCGAATTTCACAGATGGGAGTGTAGAATCTGAATCAAAATAGAGTGAGTGTGGCTAAAAGCTAATTGCAGATCTCTTGCTTTTGTACATATTAGCTTTGCTTGCTAAAGGCTAAGGGTGTATCTTGTGAAACTATGTGGACCCAAATTCCCAGGAACTAGATTGACCGAAATGTGTCCTTCACTGTTATCTTACAACCATATCTTGGATCTGTTATTGGGTTTGTTATTAACTCTTATCTTACAACCATGTTCGGGTTTTCCTCTTTATTTTTCACTGCTAACCAGGGGTCCGGTTCGAAATTGTGAGCCCTAGAGGACAGAATATTATAAAAAGCTGCGTAACCTGCTGTTGGGGGCCGCACTCTGGTAAGGAGTGTTGGTCCAATCTGTGGCCGGTCCTTACCTCTCATTTGTCTCTCATTTGCTTCTCATTTTCAATAAAATTCATATGTGACTGTCCCTGGTTTTTGTAAAACTATATTTTAGCTGACAAGAGGATGCAACAGGGAGAACCTAACGTTAACAGCACTTCTTCTGTGCAAGTTATTGTTGATACTTAGAAAACTTATTTTAAGGGGCTGGCATTGTGGCCTAGTGAGTAAAACCACCCCAGTACCATATGAGTACCGATTTGTGTCCCAATTGCTCCATGTCTGATCTAGTTCCTTGCTAATGTGCTTGGAAAAGCAGTAGCAGGTATCCCAAGTACCTGGGCCCTTGCACTCACATAGGAGACCCAGATGAAGCTCACGCCTCCTTGCTTTGGCCTGAGTGTCAGCCCTGGACATTACAGACTCTTGGGGAGTGAACTAGTGGATGGAATCAATCTCTCTCTCTCTCTCTCTCTCTCTCTCTCTCTCTCTCCTTTTCTTTCTGTCACTCTGTGTTCAAATAAATACATCTTTAAAAAAGAAGAAAACTTAAGTCCCTATTCTAAATTGAAAGATTTAGAAATTATGGTTAAAAATTGTATTAATTGAAAAATAACCAATTTTCCACTAACAACTAAAGAAATAGTGAAAAAAGTCTTATAAATAAAAATATGAGGAATGAAATGACTACCACTACTATGGGTATATTTATAAAAAAGTCTCCGTAAGAAAGAAAGTCACGTAGGTTGTTTGAGCTAAAAGTATCTTTTTTAATTTGACAGAGTTAGATAGTGAGAAAGAGACAGAGAGAAAGGTCTTCCTTCCATTGGCTCACCCCTCTAAGTGGCCGCTATGGCTGGTGCTGCGCCGATCTGAAGCCAGGAACCAGGTGCTTTTCCTGGTCTCCCATAAGGGTGCAGACGCGCAAGCACTTGGGCCATCCTCCACTGCCCTCCCGGGCCACAGCAGAGAGCTAGACTGGAAGAGGAGCAACCGGGACTAGAACCCAGTGCCCAAATGGGATGCTGGCACTGCAGGAGGAGGATTAACCAAGTGAGCCATGGCACCGACCTAAAAGTATCTTTTGAAACAAAATAACTTGAAGCATATAAATATTCCTATAAAGCAATTAGATAATGCATAGACCCAAATCATTACCCAAGTGAGGAAAAGAGTGAAAGTTTATCTTTTTTGATATAAGAATTACTCTGTTTCAAGGTAAAGATCAGCGACATATAGTGTTCATTTAAAATAAATTTCACTTACAGACAAATGTCAATCTTTATCTTATTATAACCACTGCAACATTATTTCAAAAAATTACCTGACAAAAACTCTATTTGTTTATACATAAACATACACAAAAATGGATATTAAAAAAATAAACAACTTTCTGTGAGGCTACATTTAGGTCTCTATACTAAATTAAAGAACTGAACAAATTACAATACAGTAGTGATAATGAACTATATTTAAGAAAGTGCTTCTTTTTTTTTTTTTTCCCAGAGTGTCTTGGCTTTCCATGCCTAAAATATTCTCATGTGCTCTTGAGCCAGATCCGAATGCCTTAAGGGCTGATTCTGAGGCCAGAGCGCTATGTAGGACATTAAAAAAAAAAAAAAAAGACCTAAATGAAAGATCTCTGTGAGTGAGATCCCAGTGGAAAGAACAGGGCCACCAAAGAAGGAGGTACCTTTCTCTGAAGGGAGGAGATAACTTCCACTTTGACTATGAGCCTGACGGAATAAGATCTAAGTCGGTGAACCCTAAAGGCTTCCATAGCCTCGGCAGCTCATGATTAGAACCTAGGGAGATTACTGACGCCATAAACAAGAGTGTCAAATTGTTAAATCAACATCAGGAGTCACTGTGTACTTACGTCTCATGAGGGATCTGTCCTTAATGTGTTGTCCAATGTGAAGTAATGCTATAACTAGTACTCATACAGTATTTTTACACTTTGTGTTTCTGTATGGGTGCAAACTGATGAAATCTTTACTTAGTATATACTGAATCGATCTTCTGTATATAAAGATAATTGAAAATGAAAAAAAAAACTTGGTGTTAAATTGGAAATTGCATAGAAAATTAATTTAAAAAAATATCATGTAGGATCTCTGTCCTTAATGTGCTGTACATTGTGAATTAATACTATAACTAGTACTCCAACAGTATTTTTCACTTTGTGTTGCTATGTGGGGGCAAACTGTTGAAATCTTTACGTAATATATACTAAACTGATCTTCTGTATATAAAGACAATTGAAAATGAATCTTGATGTGAATGCAAGGGGAGAAGGAGCTGGAAAGGAGAGGGTTGCGGGTGGGAGGGAAGTTATGGGGGGGGGGGAGCCATTGTAATCCATAAGCTGTACTTTGGAAATTTATATTCTTTAAATAAAAGCTTTTTAAAAAAAGAAAGTGCTATAAAAGAATAAAGCATTCTGAGAACAGCCTTGGTATAAAACCTTCACCAAGTTCTGCTGGTTTTGAAACATTAACCAGAGCTCCTGGGCAGACAAGGGGGATCATCATGTGTGCACACACAGAAGTACTACGATGCAGGGCATTTTTGGTTCACACTCTGCTCGGATCCCCAAGCTACCAAAGCCATTTGAGTACTTTGATTTACAGAAACAATTTTCCCTGTTCTGTTTCCCTGTTCTGCCTGTGGTGGTTCTGAGACATTTTTACAAACTTTCTCAGATTCTCCTTTATCTGAAAGAATCCCAATAATAAGAGGCTGGATTTGATTTAGGATTATCCTTTCTTCTGTTGATCCACAAGTCCCCAGGGGCAGTCCCCAGCTGCATCTCAGCTTCCCAGCTGGAGAGTAACAGTTGAGTGCCCTTCACGTAATGTATTAGCACAGTGCCAACGTGGAAGACACGGCTGCGACATTACCCTCAGCAACTGCAGGATGCTCTGCTGCACAGGGCTACGGAGCCTTTGACAGCTGTATTCTACCAGAGCAGAAATTAATCTTCAATGGCATCAACTGAGAAACAAAACCAATGTTGACAGTGAATATATGACAACCAAAGAATGTGTTCCCTTCATAACTGACACCAAGACATTATTCATGTTGAAAACTACCTCCTTTTGATTGAAACCAACTCTCAAATCTTTGTACGATAACAAAAACACCCAGGCCAAGATTCTCAGGCAAGATTTTAGGAGATGGAAGCATATTTCATTTCGTAAAACAATGCTGTCTGATGTTGTCAAGACCACTCAATCCTTCATTAAGAGTGGAAGTTCTCTGGACTTAGAAACAGGATGCTAAGGGAAATGGTTTAAAGATGAAGAAAAATGAACACATGAGTATGGAAATTCAAAAGTAACACACAAAGCAAAGTCCCAAAGTGAAAACAGTGACTACGTGAGGAATGATGAAATAAGAGTGAGTGTTCCTACACACACTATCTAAATCAATTTACAAAAGAATCCTTGAAATGAGTAGTATTGTACCCATTTTATCAATGAGCTAGCAGACCAAAAGGGGTTTCAGTAACTAGTCATAATAACAAAACTAATCTGTGGCGAAACTAGGATTTAAGTTCTTGTATGTCTTAGTCTTTCCCTAAAACCATGCTGCCCTGGTAAATACCCACTAAAGTCACCCTGCAACTTAACACTTTCACATCTTGTGTTCTTGAAAAATTCTACTGCTGTGTGATCGCACTTAAATGTGGAATGCACTTACATGTGGGGAGAGCTTTCAGTTTTGGGTGTAGACTTTCAGCCATGGGGTGAAAATGCTCTTGGGAATCTAATGTATGTATGGTGATGGATGAGTTAATTATTAGTATCATTACAGAATGCATATGTGTACAAAATAGCATATGCACTGAATGTATATAACCTCTGTCAAATAAGTAATCCAAAATTTTAAAAATCCAACTTCCTTAGCTTTCATCCAATGTATTTCTATTTTTAAATAGTATGAGTTCTGGCCATTTTTTGAAGCCTGAACTCATTTACCAACTCATACCAAATGCTATACAGAGGGTTCTTAAAATGTCTTTCCTACTGATGAAGATTACCAGTTTTCTTCATTCCTTGACTGTTCTGAAGATCCTAGAAATCTCTTTCCTCACAGCAATACTCTAAGTCAAGGGTGGGGAACATCCAGGCTATGGACCGCATAAAGCCCCCAAAATCATTTGGTCTGCTCCTGCCAAGGCAACTACAGGCAGGATTCAAAATTCAATAAATCTAGAGCAGGCTAATTTTTAAGTTAATAATTTTGTATGATCCTCAAATGAAGCTATAAATATCCAACACCCCTGCTCTAAGTAGTTAGTTATTGTGCTTGTGTCGCGAGAGACTATTCGTGCTTGGTTGTCTGCTTAGGAACTGCTGTGTTCTGGGTAAGGATCTGCTCCAGCATCAGTGGATATGGGCTCCATGCACATCACCTGGACTGCTGGACTGAGCTCCAGATGTAAGGGTACCAGCAGCCGAAGAATAAACGCTTTTCCTCCAACTTAATGAGTGAAGTAGTCAGATGTGAAGCATTAACAACTATAAAGTCTTCTGATCTCAAGACTTAGTCCTTTCCCTGGTACTCAACAGTTTGAAGAGAGCTGCCTTAAAACTTGTTCTTATGCATTTTCTACAATAATATGGAAAAAATTATATACTCTCTCCACAAGGTTTTAATTGGGAAACTAGAAATTTTAAAAAATTAATTTAAAGAGCTTCAAAGGATATAATCTCTGGTGCTTTCAAAACTCTGATATTAAACATAAACCTGTGATGCAATTCTTCAACAGGATGAACAGCATCTAGCTATTTTAGTAATATGATCTAAATACTAGTCATTAAAAAAAAACTAAAACTCTTTAATAGAAATTTGCAATACACTTTATGCTTTGAACTCTTACTTTGCTTTGACTTCTCCCTAACAAATGTAGGATTTTGGGGGCCAGTGCTGTGGCATAGCAACTTAAGCCACTACCTAGTGCCAGCATCCCATATGGGTGATGGTTCAAGTCCCAAACACTCCACTTCTGATCTAGCTCCCTACTAATGCACCAGGGAAAAGCAGTAGGAGATGGCACAAATCCTTGGGCTTCTGTTCCCATGTGAAAGACTCAGAAGAAGCACCTGGTTCCTGGCTTCGGTCTGGTCCATCATTGGCTGTGCAGCCATTTGGGGACTGAACCAGCAGATGGAATACCTCTCTCTCACTGCCTCTGTGTCTCCCCTTTACTCTCTGTAGCTCTGCCTTTCAAATAAATACACTTTAAAAAAAAAGAAATGTAGAATTTTATCCTACTCTATTTTAATGGGTGAATTTTTTATTGATGATCCTATCATAATTATCTATATGAAGTTCATATATATACATAATATGAACATTTTTATTTCATTTAAAATTATTAGATATTGAAAGTCTCTGTGATGGAACTTTTTTTTTTAAAAAAAGGATTTATTTATTTATTTGAAAGGCAGAGTTGCAGAGAGAGAGAGAAGGAGAGAGAAATCTTTCATTCTCTGGTTCACTCCCAAATGGACGCAATGGCTGGAACTAGGCCAATCTGAAGCCAGGAGCCAAGAGCTTTTTCTGTGCCTCCCACATGGTACAGAGGCCCAAGGAATTGAGCCATCTTCTGCTGCTTTCCCAGGTGCATGATCAAGGAGCTGGATCAAAAGTGGAGTAGCTGGGACATGAATCAGTCCCGATATAGAACAGTGCTGGCCCTTTATGTTTCTTTTGGATGACCCTGAGGAACTAGTCCTGAAATTTCCTCAACTGAGCTTTTATTTTTTTATACTGTAATAAGTTGCCCTAAAGCATCATCTGTTCTTCAGTGATGACTTGGCCCCAAAAGGCTTGATATATAAACCAACTGTAACCTGACCTAAGAGTAAACCCTCTTAATCAAGGAACTGAGTCTTAGCCAATTGTTAACAGGTAAACTTCCAGCCAGAGGCTGAAGGCTACCAAATTATGCCAAAATAAACACCAGACTGCACTAAGCAGATAATCTGAGGTTCATTTCCTGACTTTCTGGTTATAAAATTAGCTCATCACATGTTAAGATGGAACATTCAGAAACCCCACTGGTCAGGAATGCTGTCTAGTTCTAGCACCTTTTCTTGCTCAAGTTCACTTTGTTAATTGAATAGGTCTCAGTTTTTATTTTAGTGCTCAGAATTACCAGCAGTACTCGTTATCCAAATATCACAAATTTGAATAAATTTATTAAATATGTATCTCAGAGAAACATAGCATTTTTCCAATAAATCATGTATCCACAGGTGATCAATACATTCAAGATTGAGATAGAGTTCAGCAACATTTTAATCCAAGATTTTGTTTTTCTGTTGTAAACTCTAAGAAAATAAATAGATGGGCACATTATTAGAACAATGTCCAGCAATCTGTTTCCTTCTTGTTTAAATGTCCCCAAACCATACAAAGATTAATAAGCAAAATCTATTTTTCAATTATTTAGCAAGTGCATACTTGAATACATCCTTCATCAACTTTGTGGAAAGCAAAGTAGCAAAAGCCACCTAATTTGCAAAAGTATTTATTACATCATCAATCAATCACTTTCTCTAAACTAACATTAATATTGCTTGTTTAAACGATGTCCTGAAGGATTTTCTACTCTGTGTAAGAATCTCCACAGTAAGGCTGAAATTGGGTAAAAGATAAACTTTTCTTTGGTAAAGTATGAGAAGGGCAAATGTGAAAGGGAGGCTGAGAAACACAATTTGCTTACAGATCTTCTCCTAGAGAGACAAGCTGTAGAAGAAAGAGTACTTACAGACCTAGAAGATGCATATGTCAATTCCATAAAACTATACTTGGGGGACAGTGCCATTAAAACTATACTTGGGGGACGGACAGTTAGTGAAGCTGGCACCTGCAGTGTCGGCATCCAATATAGGTGCTAGTTCAAGTCCTGGCTGCTCCACTTCCGACCCAGCCCTCTGCTAAGGCCTGGGGAAACAGCGAAGATGGCCCAAATCCCTGGGGCCCTGCAGCTGTATGGGAGAACTGGAAGTTCCTGGTTCCTGGCTTTGGATTGGTGCAGCTCTGGCCATTGCAGGCATCTGGGGAGTGAACCAGTGGACAGAAGATTTCTCTCTCTTTGTCTGCCTCTGCCTCTCTGTAGCTCTGCCTTTCAAATAAATAAAATAAATCTTAAAAGAAAAAAAAAACAATACTTGTACTTATGTGTTCTTTGCGAAGTTCTTTTGTTTTTTTTCCAGGTTGTCTCACACATTAGTTTGTAAAAATGGTCTCAGCCAGGGTTACAAGCATCTTGACTGACCACGGATCATGAGCACATACAAGAAAAAGAACAGGCCCTTTAAAGTGAACATATATACTATAGTCTCCATAGAAAAATAGAAGCTTGAGGTAAGAGAATGAAGGTTGAACTCCCTGATAATCTGACAGGTTTTGGGCCAAGTGTCACACCCTGAGACCTACTGGGAGACAGACATCACTTTAATTAGATCTATTGTGAGTGGTGCTAGAGAGGACCCAGTAGGCATGATAAGACAGTAATTGGGGGCATTTGCTAAGAAAATGAAATTAAAACAGGAAGGGGACCCATCACCTATATGACTAGACCAGTAGCTCAGGAAAATAAGAGAGAAGGCAGCCCAGGATGCAACATTCTGTGAATGAATGATGTGATGTCAAGCTGGGGCACTGAGGACTTTCTAAGAGAAAGTTATATGTGGACACCTGCCACACAGAAGGAATGTGCTACCAGAGAGAGCCATGAAGAGCACATACATACACAGATATCTCAACCCTTGCCTTCCTTCCCTCCTGGCCACAACCCCAAAGTGGATGAAGGGCCAGAACTGTATTACAGTGAGATGAGACTCAGCTTGCAACTCCTGCATCCCATATATGGTGATATACGGTGCCAGTTTGAGTTCTACCTCCTCTGCTTCCATTCCAGCTCCCTGCTAACACACCTGGGAATGCAACAGATGAAGGCTCAAGTATTGTGTCTCTGCCACTCACATGAGAGACCTGCATGGAGTTCATGGCTCCAGGCTTTGGCCCGGCCAAGCCTTGGTTGTTGTGGCCACTTAGGGAGTGAACCAGTGGATGAAATCACACAGGCTTTCTCTACCTCTGTAACTGTCTTTCAAATACAATGTCTGTTTTAAAAAAGCAGATGAGTATATTAAACAAGAAGAGTGCAAACAGATAACAGTAACCTTTTCCTCCGATAAAGCAGAAGGAAAGAAAAATATTTGGAAATATTTAAGTTCTTATTTAAGCTGATCTGAAGGTTTTAATACCTGAACCTGGTATTTAATATGTGAAAGTGACTAGAAAAGGCACGGCATCCGACAAGGTGTCTTCAAGGGGATTGAAAGGGAGATATTAAAGGGTTGGATAGTAGGGGGATGAATACTGCTTGTTATTAATGCTCTGTCAGACTTATCCTATTCAAAATTGGTTGCATAGGGGCTGGCATTGTGGCATAGCAGGTTAAGCATCCCCTGTGGAGCTGCTCCACTTCTGATCCAGCTCCCTGTTGAAGGTCTGGGAAAGCAGAGGAAGATGGCCAAAGTTCTTGGGCCCCTCCACTCACGTGGGAGACCCAGAATAAGCTATGGACTCCTGGCTTCGGCCTGGCTTAGGCCAAGCAGTTGTGGCCATTTGGGAAGTGAACCAGAGGATAGAAGACCTGTCTCTATCTCTTCTCTCTCCCACTGTAATTCTGACTTTCAAATAAATAAATGAATCTTTAAAAAAATTGCTTACATGAATAAAATTATACAATAAAAGCCACCATAAATGTTGCTGTGAAAAAATGTCACACAATATAAGGGAAAGTTATTTACAAACTGTAAATCTACCACAGAAATACTAAGAATAAAATTACATAAACTTTCTTCCAAATACTCTCATTTCTGGTTCTCACCAAAGCTCATGAATATTCTTTAGTCAGCATGTGGAATCTTAAACTATCATATGTTTCCATTAATTGAGACGCATCTAATTATATATTCCCAGTGAATGTAATCTCTGTTATCTGGCCAATGTTTGTTCCTTTAGGCTTCAATGTATTCTATACCAGCAGTATCAGTTTTAGAGAAATGCTACTTCTAGTGAATTTATATAAAAAGAAGTGATCTATGACTATCTTGACGTTTACTGCATATTGGTAAAGTTGACACCTTTTCATTTCATTGTTGTTTATGGTCCTTGCCTGCATTCCTGTTGAACTATGGTCTTTTTGCTTTTTTGTTTCTTGAACTCATTATTTAGTGGAGCATTCAGCCTTCAACTACAATGTAAAATGAAATGTTATCTCAGAAATAAAAAAGATGGAAAAGAGAACAAATGAATATTTTGTACAGTTTGAGTGTTTTTCCTTTGGTTCATTAAAAATAATAAAAAAAACTTTTAAAAGATTTTATTTATTTATTTGAAAGGCAGAGGTAGAGAGAGAGAAGGAGAGACAGAGAGAGAGGGAGGTCTTCCACCTGCTGGTTTACTCCTCAAATGTTTGCAAAAGCCAGGGCTTGGCCAACTAAAGGCAGGAGCTTAGACCTCCATCCAAGTCTCCCAAATGGGTGAATGGGACCCAAGTTCTTGGGCCATCTTCCACTTCTTTCCCAGACATGTAAGCCAGGAGCCAGATCAGAGTTGAGCAACTGGGGCTTGAACTGATTGCTCATAAGGGATGCTAGTGTCACAAGTGGCAGCTTAACCTGCTGTGTAACAACGCCAGCCATTCCTTTATAAATTTTTATGTGTCATCTATCTCTACCCTGTAAAGTTAGCAGACTTAAGAACTGTACTTCAAAAATATTTCTCTTGGGCATAGTGGTTAACTTGCTTCTTGGGACGTCCACATTCAATATTGTAGTGCCTGGTTCTCTCTCAATTCTCTCTCTTGTTGTCTCTCTGATACACCTTCCTGCCTGTGCATACCCTAGGAGAAACAGATGATGGCTCATGTATGCAGAAGATCTGGATTGAGTTCTGGGGTCCTGGCTTCAGCCTGATGAGGCCTGGTTGTTGTGAGTTTTGAGTGAACCAGCTAATGGAAGATCTCTGTCACTCTGCCTTCTTGCCTTCCCAATAAAATGAAAATATACAAAAAAATTAAAGAAAATAATTTGATTACTAAATTAAAATGACAAAAAGTATGCTTTTAAAAAGCACATTCGGTGCTTTTTGGTTTGTCTGAGGTCTGCATTTAATGTCTCTCAAACACTTGTCCCAGTATTTGTCATTTTGATAAATTTTCCACTTGTGGCTGCAATATTCTTCCCATAGTTTGCCAAATATCTGTAATTCTGGCTAAAAATTATGATTAAGAAGCAGGGACTGGAAACTGTATTTCTCATCATTTTCATGAGGCAGAAGAATGTTCTGTTGTAATATCTATAAATACATTTCTCTAATGATGCAACTCATCAGTCTGTCCCATTGCTTCCCGTCTTGGTATTTTACTACTTTCAAGGGGGTAGGGAACAGAGACCAACTAACTTGCAAATACCTTTTAATAAAACAGCACTAAGCAATGAAGGAGAGATACAAACAGTGCTGCTAGCTTTTTTTTTTTTAACAAACAAATGCAATCAATATTTAATTCAGTTTTGATTATCAGCACTTTTTTTTTTTTACTCCAGTATTGTATCACACACAACAATCTGTTAAGAGGTTAGATCTCATACTATATGTACTATACATTCTTTTCTATTTGTATTTGAAATTTCCTTGTTTTGGCTTCCCCTATACTAAGGTCTATCTTGACACTCTGTAAAGGAGTTATCAGCTCCCGTTTGTTTAGGTGTTCAGGGATGTGTTTTACTACATAGGACAAACTAGGAAAGGTGGGACTACCACAAGACCACAGCAGATCTCACCTACCCCAAGCCGGTCATTACATATATTTTTAAATTATTTAAATTCCACACATTTACGGGCTGCACTATAGCACTTCAATACATGTGTACAGTGTGTACTGATCAAAACGGTAGACAACACTGCTGGATTGCAACTGTATGATCACAGGCCTGGAACCTCCTCCTATTTTTACTACCCCGCCCATTTCTTTCTTGGTAGAATCATGAAAGATATGGGCTAAAACTGAAATAAATGCAATGTCTTGAAATGGGAAAATGCTGTAAATTGTAGCAACAATGCTTCTACAGCACATTCAGAGAATAAAACTTTTGCTGGTTTGTTGATAGACTATGAAACAGTGACTTAAAAATTCATAAACAATCTTTTTTTTTCATAACTGAAAAACACAGCTTATCCCCATTCCCCTCCCTGTATAAAACATTAAAAATTCAACCAATGAGACTGCCCCACCCATTTTTATCAACACCATTTTTACCAGTCCCCAGGTCCCATGCTCTAAGTTAGATACGAACCTCACATGCTGTCCCCACCTAATTGTTGGCAGGAACTCTGAACTAGAGGAATGAAATAGGAAATAGAAATCTTGATTAAGTTTATTGGAAACAGAGACTAAATAAGGCACTTTAATTAGCATGAGACAGAAGGATGAATTGATCTCCAGCAAAGAGCAAACTGTTGAGGCAATAAAATGTAGCAAACGTGTCTCAGGCACAATTCACTGTGATGATGGAGGTGAATCTCTCTCCTGTTGCGCAGGATGAGTTCTGGCTGAGGGCACCAGCAGCACTGAAAAGCTGCAGCTGGTCAGCACTCACCAGAGAAGTTTTTAAAGTAAAGCGCCCCTGGGTTACAACCATAACACAAGTCTCTTCATTCATTTTCAAAATTGATTCAGTGTTCACGGGGAAACACTGACAGGCTATTTTAGTCAAATTTCTGTGTGGACAGAGTACCTAAAAGGAGATCTGAGGGCTTGCTATAATATTTTCTCTCTGATTTTTAAGTACTTGAATTCATTAAAATTATTAACTTACAGGTTCTCTATTCTCAGAATCTTTTTATGAGTACACTATGAAGATATCTGAAATTTAATGAGTTATAGACCCTATGAAAACTTACAATATTTGTGAATAAAGTTAGTGTTGAGATAATTATTCAGATATGTCAGTTCATTTCATTGGCTACATACTTTAGTATTACTTAAATACAACACTTTTTAGAAACCATACTAAGTGCAAAGCAACCTGATACAAATATGTATTGCCTGGTTCCATTTATATGACAAATCAAGGAAAGTAAAATTATAGAGCTTGAAACACAGGAGTGGTTGCCTGGAACTGGAGTGGGAGTGGAGGCAGAAGCAAATTACAAGTAGGGAGGATAGAACTTTCTGAAGTAATGTGTTTTAACTGAACCGGGGGGAGAGCATTTGGCCCGTAGATTAACATACCGATGTACCGTCTTTGAGTGCCTAGGTTCAATTCATTGCTCCAGCTCTGGATCCCAATTCTACCTTCCTGTCTATGCAGATACTGCAAAGCAAAAGGTGGTGGCTCAAGTAACTGCATCCCTGCTACTCACTTGGGAGAGCTAGATCGAGTTTCAGTCTCCTGACTCTTGACCCAACACAGCTCACCCCTTGATCTCAGGAGAGAACCTGTGCATCAGAGATTCTCTCAGTCAGTCTCTACCTGCCCCAAACTCAAATAAATAAGCAAAAATTTAAAAATATGAATTGAGACAACAGCTTGAGGTGGCAAAAGTTTACTAAAATTCACCTAGCTTGCAAAGGATGAACTTTACATCATGTACATTAAACCTAGATAAAGTTGTTAAAAACTATTCTGGATGTGTTTGGTTCAGAAGTAAAAACTCAATTTTGGGTAATTATCCCATGTCAGCATGCTTAGGATTTAGTCCTGACCCTGCTTCTGATTCCAGCATCTTCTTACTGCAAACCCTGAGAGGCAGTGGAGTCCCTGCAAACAATTAGTCCCAGCCACCAGACTTCAGCCTTGCTCAGTCCTGGATATTATAGACATTTGGGTAGTGAACCCAAGGATAGAAGATCTCTCTCTTTCTCTGTCTCTCAAGTAAATAAAAATTAATGTTTTCTAAATTAAAAAAAACCTATCCTGTAGAATAAAGCATGACAGATCCTCAAGACAAAGTATGGCGGATTAAATAAATGAATGCAAGTGTCATACAAGAGCTTTTTCAGCGAGTGGCAGTAAACCATGTGTTTCTACTGGGTGTCAAGAGTGACAAGACTCAGTTCCCTTAACCACCAGGCTGGCAGGGTACAACCTAGAGCCTTGTCTTCATGCAGCTAAGACACTGCTTCCATTAACTCTATTTACTATAGAAATAGCATGCTTTGCCAAGAAGGGCACCTTCATCAGTGAAAATATATCAGCATTTCCAGAAGCAGCAAACGCAGTGTTGGGAGGAAAGTCTTAGTTGTAATTGCTTACATTAAGACGAAACATCACAAAACAGAAGTTAAACTTCCTACTTTAAGACTCCTATGAACAGAAAAGCAAATTAAAGTTAGCAAATTATGTAAAGTGGCAATTAATATTATTGAGAGTAGAAAAATAAACTGAATAAAATAAAATTTGCTTAGTTTTAAATATCAAAAATATGGATGGGGCCTGTGTTGTGGCACAGCAGGTTAAGCCACCGCCTGCAACAGTACTACTAACCTTACTGAAACAAGATGATTATAAATAAATGCTAGGCTCAATTATATAGCAATAATTTAGATAATCGGGATGAAATGACAAATTCTTAGACATAGAATACTGAAACTATCAAAACAAGAACGCTGATCTCAACAAACTTGTATTAAGGGAACAGATGGACTCAGTACTCACAGAATTATCTACAAAAAGGAGAAACCCAGGTCTAGATAGATTTACTTGTGAATTCTAACACTTAAAGAATTTATGAAATATTCATACGCTTCCTAAAAAACAGAAGAAGGACCATGGTGAAACTCATTTATAAGGCTATAAACTGATTCTAAAATCAGAGATATCAAAAAAGGATATTATAGGACAATCTCTCTCAATAATATAAGGCAAAAATTTTCAACAAAGTACCGAAAATTAATTCCAGTCATAAAAATAATTGCATATTATGATCAAGAAACAAAGTTAGCGTAACACTTGAAAATTACATAATATACTGTATTGATGGAATAATAATAAAAACTTCATGTGATTATCTGAATGGTTCTAGAAAAGCATTTTACAAAATCCAACAACCCTCTCATGATGCAACAACATTCAACAAACCAGGAATAGAACTGAGAAAGGCTTCTATGAAGAATCGACAGCTAATATAATAATGAAAGATTTTATGACTTATATGACTTCCTCTATGATTATGAAACACACAAGAAGAGAATTGAAGGTGATTAAGCAATAAAATGAAACAACAAGTATCCAGACAAGATGGGAGGAAATAAATCTGTCACTATTGTCAGATGACATGTCTTTGGACAACAACACATATAGAACAGGAGGTCATTACATTAAGCAGAGAAAGATGACTGATAAATGACATCACTCATTGAATCTAGAAAAGTTGATCTCCCAGAAGCTCAGCGTATAATGGTGATCACCAGAGACAAAAGACAGTGGAGAGACAGAGAGATAAAAAAAAGGTTGTTGATGAATGGACACTTAGAACTAAGAAATTCTAGTGCTCTTTTCTATTACAAAGTAGGGTAACTATAATAATGATAATGTACTACATACCTCTCCACAAAAACTAAAAGAAAAAAATTTCTGTGTTTTCATTATGAGGAAATGCTAAATGAAGAGACTGATATGTGTAATCTGAGTGGACATGACACAATGTGTGCATGTATAGAAACATCACATGATGTTCATGGAAGGGAAGAATCAATATTTTAAAAACAATGCATAGTAACTGAAGTGATTTACAACCCTTATCAAAATCCCAATAACATTTTCACAAGACTAAACACAAAACAAGACACTACTAAAGTCTGTAAGGAACTCAAAAGACTCTGACTAGCCAAAGCAATCTTGGGTAAAAAGAACAAAGCAAGAGGCACTATACCACCACCTGACTTTAAAATATATCACAAAGCTACAGTAATTAAAACACTACAGTTGGGTAAGTGTTGTGGTACAGCGCATTAAATCACCAACTGGCAGGCTTGCCTCCTGCACCAGAGTGACCATTCTAGCCCTGGTTACTCCACGTCTGATTCAGCTTTCTGTTCTGCTCATGCACTGGGAAGCAGATGGCTGGAGAACTACCATTCCTGTCACCCATATGGGAAACCCAGATGGAGCTCCTGATTCCTGGCTTCAGACTACCATAGTCCCAGCTGTCATGGCCATTTGTAAAGTGAACCTGCAAATGGAAGAAATATCTCTCCCTCTCACTGTAATTCTACCTCTCAAATAAATAAATAATCTTTAAAAAAAATGGGCAAAGGAAAGGATATGTTTCCAAAGAAGAAATAAAAATGGCTAATAAATGAAAAGATGCCCAACAGCACTAGTCATTGCGGAAATGTAAATCAAAGTCATGAGATACCAGTTCCCACCTACAAAGAAGAGTATAAGACACACACACACACACACACACACACACCGAATAATACTAAGTAGAGAAACTTGAATGCTTATACGTGGCTGATGGGAATGTAAATTTTTACCACTGCACAAACTATTTAGTGGCTTCTCAAAAAGCTAAACATAAAATTACCGTCTGAGCAATTACATCCCAGGTGTATACTCCAAATAATTGAATATAGGGACTCAGACACTTGCACATCATTGTTTACTGTAGCAATTAATTTGGAAAATACTTAAAAATCATCATATTTATCTGAAAAGCAGAGACACACCTGATCATAGCCAAAAGGCTGAGAAGCAATAGGTAGAGAGACAAAGAAAAAATAACACACAGAAATCTCCCATCTGTTGGTTCACTCCTCAAATGCCCATAATAGCTGGGACTGGGCCAGGCCAAAACCAGGTCTCCCATATGGGTGTCAAGGACATAAATGTTTGAATCATTTCCTGCCTCCTCTCAGTGTGCACATCAGCAGGGAGCTGAAGTCAGGAGTGGAGCTGGAACTAGAACCTAGGCACTCTGATATACGATGTGGCCATCACACGTGGCTTAACCACTATGCCCAACAGCTGCACCCATTGTATTATTTTTCACAATAGTTAAAAGGTAGAAATAACCAAGATGAACTGATAAACAAGTGTGCACAAATTCATTTTATTATGGCACACACTCATATATACAACAGAATATTACTCAGTACTGAAAATGAAGTGCTAATATGCTACAACATGGATGAATCTCAAAAATGTCATGCTAATGGAAAGCCAAGACACTTAGGCAAAAGACATCCTACACAAAGGACCGCTGTGGATGAGTCCCCAGTGGAAAGAAGGGGCCACCAAGAAGGATGTACTTTTCTCTGAAGGGAGGAGAGAACTTCTACTTTGTATATTGTCTTGTCAAGCTAGTGGACCCAAAAGGCTTCCATAGCCAAAGCAGGTCATGCCAAGAGCCTTGGGCGATTACTGATGCCATACATAAGAATGCTATTTGTTAAATAAACAAGAGTCACTATGTACTAACTTCCCACGCAGGACCTCTGTCCCCAAAGAGTTGTATCATAAAACTTAATAAAAAAAACTTGTTGCCAAAAATCGCTTCCATTTAGTATATTAAAAGGAAGATATTAGTATGTCTCATAAGTTATAGTTGAGCCCACAAAAGATGTATCATTCTTGACTTTCTTCTTTAAAGACAATTAAGTTTCTAAATGAAAAGCAGGGGGAGGAAGGAAGGGAAAGAGGTAGGAGAAAAGAAAAAAAAAGAATAAAAAGCAAAATCACCTTCAAAAAGCAATAAAATATATCAGCCCTTGTATAGACTGTCAAGGAACATTTAGTTTTTTTACTCCATTTATTCTTTTCTTTTTTTTTTTTTATTTCTCTTTCGGATAAAACAGGAGAGAGAGCAGGAATGGGGAGAGAATGGGTGAGATGGCAGGTGTGTTGGGAAGAATTAATATGTACACAATGCTGTATTTATAAGATACATACAAATTAAAAATAAATAAAAATACCATGCTAAGTCAAAGAAACCAGTCACAAAACAGCATATTTTACAAGATTCTATTTAAATGAAATGTCCAGAAGAGACAATTCTATAGATCATTAAGTGAATCAGTGGTTGTTTCCGATGGGGAGATTGGGTGCTGAGAGTTAGAGGGTAGAGAATTTCTTTTTCAGGTAATGAATACATTCTGAAATTGATGGTGATAATGACTGAACAACTCTGTGAATACCCTAATACAAGGTGAAGAGTCACAAAGATAAGTCTGATCCACTGAATTAACAAATTCTAACAGCTGGCCAGCTACTAGGATATAAAATTACCTGGGATACTATTTCTGCCCTTTTCTCAAGGCAGAGGGAATAGCAAGTGCAATGACCAGCATTAGAAGGACCACACGATATCCAGGGTAGATGACAGGCAGGACAGAGGGAGGTGGTGAGTTCCCAGAGGTAGTAAGAATTTGGAAAGAGGCAGACCTGCAGGGCTTTATCAGGTAGGATGAGAAGGTTCAATGTGCCTTTTCCTAGGCCTCATAATACTCTGTGCCCATCTCTCCTGCCACACTTAAGCCTCCATATCCTTCCTGACTGCCTGTCTGTTCTAAATAAAACAAGTTTCTTGTTCATCTGTTACCTTCAATGCCTAACCATGCTCTAAACAGAGGTTTCCTGAATGAATAGGCTGCAAATTGATGCTATGATTAGACAAAATCCTAAGTCTTATAAGACATTTTAAGTGAAGACTAATTGCAATGAAAATATGCTTTCTGAAGGCAGCATATAAGTGAAAGCCAGGCAGGTTTCATTTGCATCATTCAGCCAGGACATTTATTTCAACCAGAGACTTTGTGACAATTCTCAAGCTTAAATGAAAGAATATCTTCCAAATTTAATTACACCCACTCCCAGAATTTCATATACCAAACTGTCAGCAAATAATGGCTTTATCCTCTTCAATTATTATGTGGTAGTCATTAACTGGTTCTCTAATTCAGGATGACTAACTGAAATATTCCAAGTCATTGTGCAGAACTGTGATATCTATGTACACAGACATCACCGTGGAATTGTAACATAAGGAAACAGAAAAGCTATCAGACCACAATTCCAGTAGCTGAAAGAAGATCACATATTACCTTTTCTACAGCACCCGATAACACGTATTTCCCTTACAAATGTCTTACGAGCATTTTATTGCCTAACGATTAGCTTCCCATTTGCATGCTGGATGCTCTGTACTACACAGAAATTCTGCCACGGTTCTAATTATAACATCATTATCCAGAAAGGCACACACTGATTCCAACACAGTTGAGGTAAAGCCAAATAGCAGTTTCAGAGTGTAATACCATGTGATTCTGCAAATAAATAAAGGTCATTTCTTTAGAAGGAGAAAAAAAACAAGCATTTTCTTTTTCATCTAGCTTACTGTGGCCTCGATGCTTCAGCTTGGTCTGTCTGCAGTTTTTCTCCTCCTTCCACCTCCATTGTACAGTAAACAATTCGATTGGGAGCCACTGACTTCAAACCTTGTACTTCCATTATGACAATCTGAAGATAAAACAATTGAAGAACATTAAGGCATGTTGACAGCAATGTACAGAAACAGCAGCATAAAATGCAGTGAGAACGACCAGTTGAAAAAACTGTCTGGTAACATCCCTGCTACTTTATCTTCTTTATAATCTTCCTTTTTTCATAGAGAGTATAGTAAATGATATTTTCAGGAAGTCTTCTTTCTGAGAAAATATGTTCTGCCAGAGAGTAACCAAAAGTAAGGCCTTAAATACAAGCCCTAGTGAATAAAATAAAATATGGATTCAGATCTTTAATAAATTAAGGCAAGCCTGCAGGAAGCAAAGCAGAATCACCAGTGGAAATTCAACATGGTATTGTAAAGACATGTTCAGTGTCACATAAAGCAATATCATATTTATTAGTGGTAGACACTGTGATTATCATACCAATCTATTGATATAAATATCAAAAATTTCTCTATTTACCTATTTTAGATGTCTTATACAAAAGCTCATGTCTTTATTTAACTAATATTGCATTTGTACAAAACATTATCTAAATAATTCATTAATCATTTCTATAGTCATTAAATTTTTCATACAATTGTGATATGAATCATGAATGAAGAGATCTCATGAAAATGAACTAATTTAAATATAATATTCTTCCTTTTAGCTCTGGGATAAAGAAGGGCTATATTTGTAAATACAAACATGTGTTTTCTTTTTTTCATTAAAATATGGAATAATGACCAAAAAGAAAAGGCAAAACTCAGAACCAGTTTCTTTACTCATGTAGGGCTTTTGTAACTTTATCACATTGAAACGCATACCAATTTATGAATAAAAATAAGGATTCAAGTAAAAACAAAGAGAATTAATAACAGCAACACCTTTTGCAGAGGTTGTAGTAGGGAAATTGGGATGAACTACTAAATCTTGATTAAGGAAATAAAAGAAATAATACATTTTTAAGGATTCAAGTGTGTTAGTAATACTAACTTTGAAATTGGTTAGCTCCATATACAAACAAAACTAACCAGAAGTTGAGACAGATGAAACTTGTAACCATTAAAATTAAGAGCCAGCAATGTCAGGTGTTGTGGTACAACAGTTGAAGCTGCCACTTAGGGCTTGGACTGCCACTTCTAATCTAGCATCTCAGCTTCTGATCCAGCTTCCTGCAACCTGGGAGACACCGGATTACAGCTCAAGTGCTTGGGCCCCTGCACCCATGTAGGAGGTTCGGATGGTTTCTGGGTTCCCAGGTTCTACGTGCTCAGTCCTGGTTACAGTGAGCATTTGGAGAGTGAACCTCCAAATGGAAAATCTTTATCTCTCTCTTTCCCTTTCTCCGTCTCTCTGCCTTTCAAGCAGATGACAATATTTTTTTAAAGGTAACAATATTTGGACTCAATATCATGATTCTAATAAGTTTTTTAAATGTAATTGAAAGGCAGAGTTTGGGGGTCAGGTAGAAAGAGAGAGAAAAAAACAGAGACATCTTCTATCTGCTGGTTCACTCCCCAAATGGTTGTAACTTTCAGAGTTAGGCCAGGTTAAAGCCTGGAGCCTAGAATTCTATTTGGCTCTCCCATGTGGGTGGCAGAAGCCCAAGCATTTGGGCCATCTTGCACTACTTTCCCAGGCACATTAGCAGGGAGCTGGATCAGAACTGGAACAGCTGGGACTCAAACCAGCGCCCATCTGGGATGCTGGTGTCATCCCAGGTGATGGCTTAACCTGCAGCACTAAAATGCCAGCCCCCTGTATCTTAATTCAATGATAAAAATGTTTTTCTCCTTTGAAATTTATTTTATTAATTTTTATGCTTAAATGTTGTAAATTGAGAATGCTTATTTTGCGGTTGGCGCTTGTGACATAGCCGCTTAAGCCACAGCCTGCAGTGCTAACATCCCATATGAGTGCTGTTTCAATTCCGACTGCTCCACTTTATTTTTTTTAAAGATTTATTTTATTTACTTGAAAGAGTTACAGAGAGCGGTAGAGCCAGAGAGAGAGGAAGAGAAGCTTTCCATCTGCAGGTTCTCTCCCTAGATGACTGCAACAGCCAGAACTGAGCGGATCCAAAGCCAGGAGTCAGGAGCTTCTTCCTGGTCTCTGACATGGGAGCAGGGGCCCAATTACTTGGGCCATCATCTCCAGCTTTCCCAGGCCATTAGGAGGGAGATGGTCTGGAAGTGGAGCAGCTGAGACTTGAACCAGTGTCCATATGGAATGCCTGCACTGCAGGCTGGGACTTTAACCCGCTGAGCCACAGCTCTGGCCCCTGCTCCACTTTCAATCCAGACCCCTGCTAATGTACCTGGGAAATCAGTGGAAGATGGTCCAAGTCCTTAGGTCCCTGCACTTACATGGGAGACGAGGAAGAAGCTCCTGGCTTCATCCTGGACCAACCCAGTCATTGTGGTCATTTGGGGAGTGAACCAGCGGATGGAAGATCTCTGTGTCTGTCCTTCTCTCTGAAACTCTTCCTCTCAAATACATAAATAAATCTTTAATTTTTTTAATTAAAAAAAATTTTTAACAGAAGTATGACAATTTGGTTACTTAAAATGTACAGAACAACAGAATTGAGTACTACAAGATAAAAAATCCTAAAGGCACATTACTGTAGGCACTGCGTCTTCTCCTGGTGTTTTAATACCCAAATTACAAGAAAGAAGGGAAGATTGTGACTGACATTTCTTTTTTACCTCTGTCCCAAGCTACTGGACACAGAACCTCCTAGAACATACAACTTGTGAATCAAAATCCTGCTCCTCCAAACAATACCCGTGTCTGTGCTGATATTGTTTAATCCTACAGCACTGCCATTTTCAAAAGATGGAAATTCTGTGATGAAATATATACATACAAATAAAACAACACAATTCTAACATCTGTCAGAAGAAAAAAAAAATAGTGATGAAAGCAGGCAAAAATCCTGTGGACAATCAGCTAATCGAATGTTAAGTTAACTGTTTGAACAGCTCCCAGCAAAATTTGATAATGGACCTACAGAAAATAAAATTGATCTGTTTCATCTCTTGCAATTTCTCTGTGGCAATGTAATAAAATACTTTTCTTAGAATGATGAAGAGGGGGAGCATGTACAAAATAGTAAACCAGACACACATTTCTGAGTAAAATACACTGATCAGTTATGTGTAGCTGATTTCAAACAACACTGGGCAGTATAGAAAAATTGGAAACCACGCACGGCCAGATACAGAGGCAGTCAGAGTCTCTTAGTCCAATACCAAAGAAAAAACCAACTGTATTCATGTTACTGATGCCGTTCCCCACACAACATTCAGAATCATTACTTCAAAGATGACTCCCTCTGGCTAGCGCAGTGGCATAGCAGGTTAAGTCGCCACCTGCAGTGTTGGCATCCCATATGGGCGCTGGTTCAAGTTGTGGCTGCTCCTCTTCCAATCCAGCTCTCTGCTATGGCCTGGGAAAGCAGTAAAAGATGGCCCAAGCACCTGGGCCCCTGCATACACATGGGAGACCCAGAGGAAGCTCCTGACTCCTGGCTTCAGATCAGAGCAGCTCCAGCTGTTGCTGTCAATTGAGGAGTGAACCAGTGGATGGAAGACCACTCTCTCTCTCTCTCTCTGCCTTGCTTTCTCTCTCTGTATAACTCTTTCAAGTAAAATAAATAAATCTTTTTTTTTTTAAAAAGATAAGTATCTTTCTTTTTAAAAAAGATTTTTGTTTATTTATTTGAGAGGCAGAGTTACAGAGAGGGAGTGACACAGAGGGAGGTCTTCCATCTGCTGGTTCACTCTCCCCTACCTTGCTGCAGTGGCTGGAGCTAGGTCGATCTGAAGCCAGGAGCCAGGAGCTTCTTCTAGGTCTCCCACACTGGTGAAGGGGCCCAAGCACTTGGGTCATTTTCCACTGCCTTCCCAGGCCATAGCAGAGAACTGGATGGGAAGAGGAGCAGCTGGGACTCAAACTGGCACTTATATGGGATGCTGGCGCCGCAGGCAGAGGCTTAGCCTACTACGCCCCAAGTATCTATTTTTCTAGTTTTCCTTGCATCTTTTTAAACATATCATTGTAGGGGTGTCTTATAGTTTAGCATATACCTTGCTTTATTAGGCGGCATGAATGGACACATCTACAAGTTATCCTGTATGGTTAACTGCTGTTTAAGAAATATTATACATGTCTTTAATTCCACAAACACTTAGTGAGTCAGCTGTGTGCCAGGCACTGTTCAATATTTAAGTATAAATAAATAAATACCCTTTCTGCAGCTTACAATCTAGGATAGAAAGCCAGATAAAAAATAATAAATAAAAATATAGTTATATGTTTGTCGACAAATACTGTGGTAAAAGTTAAGCTTGAAAGTAATATGGTATGGGGCCAGCGCCGTGGCTCACTTGGTTAATCCTCCGCCTGCAGTGCCAGCATCCCATGCGGGCGCTGGGCTCTAGTCCCAGTTACTCCTCTTCCAGTCCAGCTCTCTGCTGTGGCCCGGGAAGGCAGTGGAGGATGGCCCAGGTACTTGGGCCCCTGCACCCACATGGGAGACCGGGGGGAGGCACCTGGTTCCTGGCTTCGGATCGGCATAGCTCCAACCGTAGCGGCCATTTGGGGGGTGAACCAACGGAAGGAAGACCTTTCTCTTTGTCTCTCTCTCTCTCACTGTCTAACTCTATCTGTCAAAAAAAAAAAAAAAAGAAAGTAATATGATATAGTGGTAGAAGGGAGGGGTGGGTAACAATTTTAAAGAGAAGGTGAGATATGAGCAAAATTTTCCACATCTATACTTTATTCCTTGAACTCACTATTTAGTTCTACACTTGATGTTAACCAAAAGCCGAGAAGCAATATATTCAGTTCTAAAAAAAAAAAAAAAAAAAAAACCTCCCTTCTGTACTGGACAAGTTCAAAGCCTGACTAATGAAACGTGAGGGCTTTGAATTGGATTAACTGCATGCCTTTCAGCACTCTTGTAGGCTGAAATCAAGGTGCAATGCTCGCTTAGCAGGCCAGGGATGAGTGTTCATCCCTGTGATGCTGCTGCCGCTCACCCTGATGCTGGAGGAGAAGTCATTTCCTATCTCAGGTGTCCTACAGATATGCACTGGACAGTCGACATCAGTCAACACGATTTTATTTTGTTGCTCCACACATACAACTCATACTTAAAATAGTGTGGGCACCCAAGAACAGATTTTTATTACACTATGGCCTGAAAATATTTGCCTTCAACAGACATGGCAACAGAGGCTGTCAAACCAATTTCATAAATAATAAATGCTTCTCAGACTCTGCAAAATGAAGCTTGAGCTCATATTCTGCTCCTATCACAATTACACTGTTAACTTAGCAGCTCTCTTTCAGGCATTGGCAGTAAAGCACAGAGTTTAAGTTTCATTTAAACACTGACATATCAGGCTAATTTTGTCTTCATGGAGAAAAAACAATTCAAAAGAATTTATTTTCAATTATTTAAGATGTTTTAACAATAGAAAAAATATTCTAAACTGCAGCTCTGAATGTCTAACAGAAATCTAATGGTGGATTTATACATCCTAAAAGTTATTTCTTTTAAAATTTTTTCCCATCAATGAATTAAAATGCTACACTCTTGTTAGAAAAATGTATACTAGTTGTCAACATTGCAGTTCAGGTTTAGTTGCAGCCTGTGATGCTGGCATCCCATATGGGCACTAGTTCGAGACCCAGCTGCTCCACTGCTAATTCAGTTCCTTGCTAATATACCTGGAAAAGCAGCAGAAGATGGCCCAAGTCCTTGGGCTCCTGCCACTCATGTGGCAGACCTGGATGGAATTCCTGGCACTTGGCTTCTGACATTCCAGACCTGGCCACTGTGGCCATTTGGGGAGTGAACCAATGACTGAAGATCTTAATCTCAATCTCTCTCTACCCCAAGTCTCTCTATAACCCTGTCATTCAAAAAATAAAATAAATCTTAAAAAAATTAAAAGTGTACTAAAATGATTTTGCTTCATTAAAAAAAAAAAAAAACCTGAAAGAAAGGAAAACCAAAGTCAAACTTATTTAGTAAGGTCATTAGGAAAACCCAGGAATGAGTCTGAAATCAGGAGAAAGTTGTGTATTTCTAGTCTAACACTAAATTTAATCCATTAACATACAAAGAAGTCATTAACCTGGAAATTAAAAAAGAAAGAGGCAATTGTGTTATCTTGAACTTGAGTTTCTCTTATAGAGTTGAGTAAATGAAGGGAAAAGAACAAAAGTAGACATTTTCCTGCCATAAATCAAATAAATCAAACACCAACAAAGAAATACTGAATTCTACTTCCTAAGACTATATGTGATTTTATTTATTAATCAGCAAATGCAAGCAGTAGTACCAGGAATATAACATACAAAAAAGGATCTCATATAAAAGATCTATAAACTTAAGCTTGACCTTGCTAGTATTTACTTACAGAACAGACTTATGAGGGCTGGGGAAACTGACATTTAAACTGAATAGTAAGCTGGTACTCCTAATTATGAGGATAAAATCTTTTATTTTGTACTTTACACAAATAAGTTCTTCTAGAAACTAAAGATGTCTGCAGTAGGTGAGCGTGTGTATGTGTGATGATATATAAATTCCTAGACATACATCAAGATTAGCTCAGATAAACAGATTAGCAATTTAGAAATGTAATTATGAAAAACACCAATACGTTGCTGTACTGAGTATCAGAACATTTGGTTTCCAAGATTTGTATAAAAGGGATTAAACTGAAGTATGGGGCAGCACAATGTAAAAGCATGACATTTGTTCTTGTTTTTGTAATATTTACTGTGCCTACAATGAAACTGGAAGCCCAGGAAAGGAAGAATTCTCTAGTGCTCACCCTCTATAGTGTCCAGTATTGTGCATTGCCACTGCTTTATTTGATTTGATTCTAGACAGATAACCCCACAGGTGAAACAGATTAAAAACAGGGTTAACCAGAAGCCTGAAAGGAGCTCCAAATTACAGAGGATTCAATTACATGCTTAAATCCTATTTTCATCCCAGTGTGCCTTGATGCTTATTTAATGAATTAACTCACACTAGGCCTAGCTGGCATGAAGAAAGCCCACATTTTCAGATTTTTCATTATTTAATTTTAACACTGCTATTTTGTTTTAAAGGGTAGTTTGTATTCATTCATACATACACTCTTACTATCGACCAAATCACTTAATAACTTCAATATATAATCTATCACTTTAAATTCCAAATATTACCACAAAGATCAGCAAAGCTTATTGTGTGGCTTCATTTATGCTGTCAGAAGCAAACTTGGATCCAGCCTCTTACCTCTAAGGTGAATGACAGTACCACGTCGGACTTGGACAGCTGAATCTCATTCTCATCTCCTATGTCCAAAAATGCTGAGTTCTGTGAACGTTTTAACTTTTGTAATTTAAATTCAGGACCACCTTTCGAAACTGGGAGACTCTCCAAATTGGCCATTAGCAAATTCACTGAAGACCGCAATTCTTCTATGTACATAGCCTCCATTTCTTTTGATATAAATTTGGGGAATTTTCTTTCCTTGAAAATAATGTTTAGAATAACAATGTTACACAAGTTACATTTCAACATAAAAGATTTTATGACATATACATTCCACTGTTTTAGAAATGATGATACTCTCAATATAATGTGTCTATCCTACTTTAATCACTAGGTTTAAAAAGCCTCAGACTTCAATGACTTTGAATCTATCTTAAAGGTACCTTATGTACTTTACTGAGGATCATTCTGGTACAAAATCAACAACACAGATATATTTTCACATTAAATTCATT
The DNA here is from genome assembly GCA_949820135.1 of Sylvilagus floridanus. Taxonomy (NCBI): domain Eukaryota; kingdom Metazoa; phylum Chordata; class Mammalia; order Lagomorpha; family Leporidae; genus Sylvilagus; species Sylvilagus floridanus. Next base: position 24,873,909 of record OX463236.1, on the reverse strand, counting down.
TCTGATAAGATTTCCTTGAGGAAAAACAAATTCTGAGAACATGCATGTAAAATGTTTTAATATATGAATAAATCTTAATGAGCTACCATTAGCTTTGAAATGCTTGTGGTAACTGGTCTATAAGAGAATGTTCAGAATACACAGTTAACAAACATTTCAACAACATGTCTCTCTCTCTCTCTTGCCATAGGAATGCACCATTGGGAGGGTCTACTTTTCATAAATAAGCATTCAAATGTAAACTCTCCAATTCCTAAATAGTAATCTGGACACATTTTAAAAATCAGTTGCTCTTCATGCCATATCAGTGTATCAAAATCCCTTGTGTACATAAATTTATAGGCTATTTTCATTACAGTTTAGAAAAAAAGTTACATTTGAAACAAAAGGTTAACCTATGACAGAAACTGTTAAGTGTAAAGTAGAATAATAATATCAGTTTAGAATATCCTATTCTCTTGGTGTAATTCATTAACATTACCATGCAATCCTTTTTATCTGTTCAGACTTCTGCTTGTCACTCAATTAAAAGGACATTACAAATACTGATATTTAGATAGGTAGTGCCAAACTTCCTCAGAGCAGATTATACCAATTTACATTCCCCAAACAGTGAACTGAAGGCAAGTTCTCCCTTATACTCCAGGCTGTTTAGCCTTTGCCCACCTGGCTTTCAGCTGTTATCTCTTTTTTTTTTTATAACGCTTTTATTTAAAGAATATAAATTTCCAAAATACAGCTTATAGATTACAATGGCTTCCCCCTCCACAACTTCCCCCCCACCCGCAACCCTCCCCTTTCCCACTCCCTCTCCCCTTGCTTCACATCAAGATTCATTTTCAATTCTCTTTATATACAGAAGATCAGTTTACTATATATTAAGTAAAGATTTCAACAGTTTGCCCTCACACAGCAACACAAAGTGAAAAATACTGTTGGAGTACTAGTTATAGTATTAATTCACAATGTATAGCACATTAAGGACAGAGATCCTACATGATATTTTTTTTTTAAAAAATTGATTAATTTTCTAGGCAATTTCCAATTTAACACCAAGATTATTTTTCATTTTTAATTATCTATATACAGAACATTGATTCAGTATATACTAAGTAAAGATTTCATCAGTTTGCACCCACACAGAAAAACAAAGTGTAAAATACTGTTTCAGTGCTAGTTATAGCATTACTTCACATTGGACAACACATTAAGGACAGATCCCACATGAGACGTAAGTACACAGTGACTCCTGAAGTTGATTTAACAATTTGACACTCTTGTTTATGGCATCAGTAATCTCCCTAGGCTCTAGTCATGAGTGGCTGAGGCTATGGAAGTCTTTAGGGTTCGCCGACTTGGATCTTGTTCTGACAGGGTCATAGTCAAAGTGGAGGTTCTCTCCTCCCTTCAGAGAAAGGTACCTCCTTCTTTGATGGCCCATTCTTTCCACTGGGATCTCACTCACAGAGATCTTTCATTTAGGTCTTCTTTTTTTTCCAGAGTGTCTTGGCTTTCCATGCCTAGAATATTCTCATGGGCTCTTGAGCCAGAACTGAATGCCTTCAGGGCTGATTCTGAGGCCAGAGTGCTATTTAGGACATCTGCCATTCTATGAGTCTGCTGTGTATCTCGCTTCCCATGTTGGATCATTCTCTCCCTTTTTGATTCTATCAGTTAGTATTAGCAGACACTAGTCTTGTTTGTGTGATCCCTTTGACTCTTAGACTTATCAGTGTGATCAATTGTGAACTGAAATTGATCACTTGGACTAGTGAGATGGCCTTGGTACATGCCACCTTGATGGGATTGTATTGGAATTCCCTGGCCTGTTTCTAACTCCATCATTTGGGGCAGTTCCGATTGAGCATGTCCCAAATTGTACATCTCCTCCCTCTCTTATTCCCACTCTTATATTTCACAGGGATCACTTTTCAGTTAAAATTTAAACACCTAAGAATAATTGTGTGTTAATTACAGAGTTCAACCACTAGAAGTAGAATAAAAAAATTACTAAAATGGATAAAGTATTACATTGTACAACAACAGTCAGCACAAGAGCTGATCAAGTTACTGTTTCTCATAGTGTCCATTTCACTTCAATAGGTTTCCCCTTTGGTGCTCAATTAGTTGTCACCGATCAGGGAGAACATATGATATTTGTCCCTTTGGGACTGGCTTAATTCACTCAGCATGATGTTTTCCAGATTCCTCCATCTTATTGCAAATGACCGGATTTCATTGTTTTTGACTGCTGTATAGTATTCTATAGAGTACATGTCCCATAATTTCTTTATCCAAATGTATGCTTTGAATTCCCTGTGATCTTTTGCTGTGAGGTTCCCTTCGTTTATCTTCTTTCATGTTGATGGCCGTGTTTCTGTGTTTCTGTGTGTAACACATCTTTAAGTATCTTTTGCAGGGCTGGACGAGTGGCAACAAATTCTTTCAATTTTTGTTTGTTATGAAAGGTCTTTATTTCACCTTCATTCACAAATGAGAGCTTGGCAGGATATAATATTCTGGGCTACCAGTTTTTCTCTCTAAGTACCTGGGCTATGTCTCGCCATTCCCTTCTAGCTTGTAGGGTTTCTGATGAGAAGTCTGCTGTGAGTCTAATTGGAGATCCTCTGAGTGTAATTTGACGTTTCTCTCTTGCGGATCTTTTCTTTCTGTTTCACTGTGGTGAGTTTAATTACAACGTGTCGTGGTGAGGACCTCTTTTGGTCATGTTTCCTAGGGGTATTATGAGCTTCCTGTACTAGGATGTCTCTGTCCTTCTCCAAAACTGGGAAATTTTCTACTATTATCTCACTAAAAAGGCCTTCTAATCCTTTCTCCCTCTCCATGCCTTCAGGAACTCCTAGAACTCGAATGTTGAGTTTTTTAATAGTATCCTGTAGATTCCCAACAATATTTTTTAGATTTCTAATTTCCTCTTCTTTTCTTTGGTTTGACTGTATAGTTTCCTGTGCTCTGTCTTCTAAGTCTGATATTCTCTCTTCTGCCTCACCCATTCTGTTTGTAAGGCTCTCTAATGTGTTTTTCATTTGATCTATTGAATTCTTCACTTAATTATGATTTCTCATCACTATCACAGTTTCATGTTCTACTAGTTGTTTCATTTCAGCTTGATTCTTCCTTAATATTTCATTTTCACGAGAGAGATTTTCTACCTTGTCCATTAAGGATTTCTGTAGTTCAAGAATTTGTTTTTGAGTACTTCTTAGTGTTCTTATCAATTTTTTGAGATCTGCTTCTTGCATCTCTTCTATCTCATCATCTTCGTAATCTTGAATTGGGGTGTCTTTTTCATTTGGGGATGCCATAGTGTCTTCCTTGTTCTTATTACCTTGGTTTTTGCGTTTGTTGTTTGGCATATTGGTTTCTTCACTGTGGTGTTTTTTTCTTGTTATACTATGACTCTATATTAAGTGGACTGTCTGCTTTTGATGGAGCCTTAGAGGCTTGAGATGGGTGTGGCCTGAGAGCTCTGTTTGGTTCCTCAGGGTTGAGGGTGTGTCAAAGGAGACACTCCCAGGTTAGGCGTGGTAAATCTCTCTCTGTTAGCTTTTTTTTTTTTTTTTTTGGTTCAAAAGGGAAGTAATTCCACACAGCTGAATGGAATTGGGGGTGGTTAGCAGGCGAAGGATATGCCCACAGGAGCCAGAGATTGGAAGCTCTTTCCCAAGGACCAGAGAAGGAATCTTTGCAGCCCTTTGTGTGGGCTGAGATTCTCCTGTAGTCTCCCACTAGGCTGCCAAGGCTACTGAACTTTAGCGTCTCTGGAGAGTACTCACATGAATTCGTGATTTCCGTGAGTTCTCTCCCCCACCGTCTCTTTTTTCACAGTCTCAGTTCATTAGCCCCACACATTCATTAGGTTCTAATCTCCTATTATTTCACCCCTCCCACCCCGAGTCAGGTTTTTCTGCTAGGCTCGGGGCGGTGCCAACCCGAGGTCGCCCTGCTTATGACGTATTCCAAAATGGCACCTGCTCTTTGTCTTGCTCACCTTTGAGAGGTGAGCGGAGAGAGAGAAGCTCGTGTCTGTATGGGTCACTTTTTTTTTTCCCTCTCTCTCTCTCTCTTCTAGTTAGCCTGGTGAACTTTTCCCCGCAGGGTTTCAAGCCTTGTTCGCTCTAGGCTCCCTTTTCCGCTTCCCTCCTGGTATCTCGGGCTATTGAGGTTCTGCTCACCTCACGTTCCAGCGCTGGTGTGTTGAATCTGCTGCTGGTGTCCCAAACTGCGGGCTCCCATGCTCTCCACGCAGGTCCACTGTGAATCTCCAGTTCCGGAAGGGTTTTCTCTGCTGTTTCTTCCCCTACTCTTCCTTGAACCTGCAGTATCTCCACTTTTATTAAACTGTCTCTCCCCAGACTATCGGTGTGCTCCCTTCCTATTCCGCCATCTTGCCGCTCCCCCTCAGCTGTTATCTCTTAAAGGTAAAGGTTATACAGCTTTACAGCAGGAAGGCTGGCATAATGTGAGAGCCCAAAGCAGCCATCTTTCAAATGACTGTCTAATGTCCCAGAAAATCACTGCCTTCACTGCTGCTTCCCTTGATCATTCAAAATCTAACCTAAGAAATCTGCATCTCTAACAGGACTGGATGGTGCCCGCTCTTGTCAATCAGCACCCAGTCTCTGGCTCCCTTGCCACAGTCCATTCACGGAATGAGAAGAACCATCTGGCATCAACTCATGAATCAATCCCAGATCTCGGGCCACATGTTTATTTTTCCACCCTCCCCCAAATACAACCTCCACATATTCCTTTTAAAAATCATTTCCATATAACCAATATGAAAACTGCATATTATTTTCACAATATATCTACACTAATAATTAATTTTCTCTGGGGCTATCATTGTGGCGCAGCAGGTTAAAGCCCTGGCCTGCAGTGCTGGCATCCCATATGGGTGCCAGTTCGAGTCCCAGCTGCTCCACTTCCATTCCAGCTCTCTGCTATGGCTTGGGAAAGCAATGGAGGATTGCCCAAGTCCTTGGGCCCCTGCACTCATGTGGGAGACCCAGAAGAAATTCCTGGCTCTTGGCTTCAGATCGGTGCAGCTCTGGCCATTGCTGGGTTTATTTTTATTTATTTGAAAGAGTTACAGAGAGAGGTAGAGACAGAGAGAGAGGTCTTCCAACCACTGGTTCACTCCCCATATGGCTGCAATGGCCAGAGCTGCACCGATTCGAAGCCAGAAGCCAGGAGCCTCCTCCCAGTCTCCCATGAAGGTGCAGGGGCCCAAGGACTTGGGCCATCTTCTACTGGTATCCCAGGCCATAGCAGAGAGCTGGACTGGAAGAGGAGCAGCCGGGACTAGAACTGGCACCCATATGGGATGCCAGTGCTTCAAGCCAGAGCTTTAACCCACTGTGCCATAGTGCCAGCCCCTAAATAAATCTTTTTAAAAAATTAATTTTCTTAAAGAAGATCTTAGGTAATGTGTTAACACTCCTCAATAGTTTGATGCAGCATTTTAAAATAGTAAGTTTGCAACATCAGGGATGGTTTCACAATAAAGGCAAAGAGGATAAAAAGACAAAATAAACCATAAAAACATTTATATTTTGGGGCTACCTTTAACAGTTGTCAGAAAAAGCATTTAAAACTCAGATATAAGGCAAAAAAGAAGTAAGCAGGTCTTTTCAATATCATTTGAAGCAAAAGCCACCAAATGACGTTTGGGGACAATATATTTACTATTTATTATTCATTAAAAATTCTAGACAGTGCCATATTATCTTATAAAATTGTGTCTGGTAAGAAAACTCAGGATCTACAGTTTAAGACTGTGTTAGAATAAAACCAATTTTATATTTAATCCATGAATCTATTGTTAAAAAGGTCCCCAAATATCAGCTTCTCAAATGCTCTTTGGACTTATTTAACACCTAACTGGTGTGACCATGAATCATACATTGACTAGAAAATTTATTGTGTGTCCATTTGATACTTGTATGAAGGTCATAATTTTGACTCATGAAAATGATATTTTAGCAAAGCAAAAGGCAAATATATCACATATTTAAAAGTTCTGATGCATATATTTTCTTTCAAATTTCCACAGTGTTACTTTATGGAAAATATAGCATTAGAAGTATGAAAAAATAATCTATTTGTATTTAACTAAACCATTTCATTCACTATCATCTGTCATCCAGGAGACTGGCAGGCCTCTCCAAAACTGACTTTTTTTTTATCTGTATTTTCAAATTTTGCAGGGACTCAACTAGACTAGAATTTATTTTTCTCTGAGGAAACTCACAACTCTGTTTTAAAGCTTTGAAGTTTATTGATAATATTTCATCAGCTTTCTTTAGCCTGCTTGTGTTGCTTCCCACTTGGAAATAACAAAAATAATAGTACATCAGACGAGTATACGTATTAAATTTGATCTCTGTGATCAGAATTGAATTAGACACAGTGGTATTTTCTAGTTGTGTACCTGAGATGCTGCTATAAAACATGGTTTAAATGTCCTGGTTTCACCCACTACAGAGCATACCTCACTATGGCTGCAGCATGGCACAAACAAAAGCAATATTTGTTTCATAAACAATTTCCCGTTGGTCAAACTTTGTCACTTTTTTATAAATTTTATATAAAACAGATTTTTGTGTACTTCATATATACAGTTTTAAGAATATAATGACACTTCCCACTCTCCATCCTCCTCCGTTTCCTTTTTTTCTTTCAATTTTTCTTAGGTTTCCTTAACTACCTATCCCATGACATCTAGGGTTGAAATAGCTAGCTACTCCACGCAGAACTCTGCTTTGTTTCCTTGCCTATGTGGGTTGAGCATCCCTAAGTTAAAATGTGAACCCAAAGTACTTCAAAACCTAAAACTTTCACATGCTGACATGCCTCCATAAATGAAAAAATCCCACACCTGACCTCATGTGATAGGTCACACTCAAAAACTCTGAATAAGCCACCTATGAAACATAAATGAATTTCATGTTTGCACCGAGGTCCTATCCCCAAGATATCCCATTATGTACAGGCCAAGTATTCCAAGCCATCACCTCCCACCAAAAAATCCAAAATCATAAGCACTTTTGATACCAAGCATCTCACATAAGGGACAATCAACATGTTAAATGTAGGTTGTAGTCTCTGGGTCAAGGCATCAAGTGAGCTGCCACTGGTTGTAAAGCTGATCTCAACCGTAGCTAAACCGCTAGTGTTTATATGTTTTATTCCAAATTAGAGTAGATTCACATTAATTCCTATCAAACTGGCAATGAGACAAAGATTTCTGCTCTGTGATTTTATAGATATTATGCTTGAGTTGTGAAGTGTGGAAGAAGGTGTTTCTGAGGTCAACTATAAACTACTAATAAACCACACTTCTCCATTTCTCAGACAGATAGGTAGCAGGTATAAGGGCGTGAGCTCAGGCTCTGGAGTCAAGGCCAGGGTTTAAGGTCTGCCTCAGCTACTTATGTGTTATGTAAGCTTGCTGTAGTCAATAATCTACCTGAAGTCTCAATTTCCTTATTTATAAAATTCATGGTCTGGCCTCATAGCTTTATAAGATGACCATAAGGACATACAGCAAAAGGGTCAGTAAATTGTAATTAGCCTTGTAGGTCTTTTATTAACATGATTTCAATTTGCTGAAATTGAAATGGAAGCAATTAAGCCTGCTCTATCTGCTGTGTCAAACTTTTCACCAAAAGGTGTCTTATTTTGGGAAGTATTTTTTCCTTACAACCCCATCAATTTCACTTCTTTAGGCACACTTTTTCTACTTTATCAGCATCTCTGAGAAAGCTTTGCAGGGGGAGTGGTCCCAAAAGAAGGCGGCTTCACATGTTCATTACTGATCATTTCTTCTCACTCAGCCCAGGGGTTATTGGCAAGCTTTTTCCTGCTCTGACATGACCTCAAGTACACATCCTAGGCTTTCCTTTGTGTTCTGTAACTCTGTAGAAAATCATTTAAATTTTATTCTAAAGCATGGCATATTCATCCAGGCCCTTGCAAGAGTAAGTTTAATTAATGACAACACATGCAGTCTCAGGTACCATCTATATACAAACAGGGAAATTGCAAATATTGAGCACAGTTCAGTGCCCTGCCTCATGCTGTCTGGTGTATCTCTCTGGATTTTCTCTTAGCTTCAGGTCCTTAAGAAAAGCCAGGTTCAATAATATAGGCAAAATTTTCAGGTAAAGCATTTTTCCATCTAAAGCTTCCAATAGTTTCAAGCAGTCTGACTTCTAGTCTATGAATTCTACATTTGATTCTTTAGGATGATTGACTGCCTCTCTCTCTCTCTCCAGGGGACAGTAATAAGGGACGTGGTCCCTTCATTCACTGCCCTTGGGGTGACTATTACCATCCGTTTCCTCATTCATAGCACCCTGTATCTTCACTCATCTGGAGATTCTTTCTCAGGTACCTCTGGAGTGACTTTCACAACCCACTGCTATCCTTATTACCCAGTTTTTCCCTACTTCCTTCTTTTTCTCTGTCTCCAGTATCTGAACCTTTTCTGTATCATACATTTAGATAAATATTAGCATCTCAAAATGCATATTCATAAAAACATACTTTCTCTGCAGAAGCACACAAACTGTTAAAATTAACCACAAGGGATATATCTTCCTGAGTGTTGGACAAGCCTACCATCCTGACTTGAGAGCTGATTACACACAGTGTATATACCTGCACTCATCAAGCTGGAAACTAAAGATCTGTGCACTTTTTTCTTTTTTTGGACAGGCAGAGTGGACAGTGAGAGAGAGAGAAAGGTCTTCCTTTTCCGTTGGTTCACCCCACAATGGCCGCGTTGATCCATAGCCAGGAGCCAGGTGCTTCTCCTGGTCTCCCATGGGTGCTGGGCCCAAGCACTTGGGCTATCCTCCATTGCACTTCTGGGCCACAGCAGAGAGCTGGACTGGAAGAGGAGCAACCGGGACAGAATCTGGCGCCCCGACCGGGACTAGAGCCCGCTGTGCCGGCGCTGCAGGCGGAGGATTAGCCTACTGAGCCGCGGTGCTGGCCCAAGATCTTTGCACTTTACTGTCTGCTTTTTTATGAGACAGAGAAAGGAAAAAAGAAAAATAGATATACACATAGACAGATAAGAGATTTATCAGAATGTATAACTATATATTATTCAATTATTCGAATATTATTCCAAATTTTTGTCCAGCAGAAGAGAAAATCTTACACTTAAAGTAATCAACATCACTATAGCCCCAATTTTATTGGAAATGACTAAAACTTTTATATAACTGAAATAAATTGATTTGGACAATTAAGTTCCATTCTATCTAAAAACCTTATGCACTAACTTAAGAAACTCCTCAGGGGCTGACACTGTGGGGTAGCAGGTTAAGCCGCTGCCTGCAGTGCTGGCATCCTTAATAGGCACTGGTTTAAGTCCCTGCTGGCTGCTCCACTTCCAACCCAGCTCCCTGATAATACACCTGCAAATGTACTGGAGGATAGCCCAGGTGCTTAGGACCCTGCACCCCCGTGGGAGACCTGGAAGAAGTTCCTGGCTTCAAACAGGACCAGCTCTAGCCACCGCAGTCATTTAGGGACTGAACCAGTGATGGAAGACTTCTCTGTGTCTCTCTCCCTTTCTTAATTCTTCCTTTCAAATAAATAAAACAATGTATAATAAAAAAGAAACTTGCCTTTTTTGCTTGAAATCAGTTTTTCACAGTAACGTAGTGATTGTACAAATAAAATAATTACAATATTAAAAAACCACTTTTTCTGCCAGACTCTTTCCTAGAAAGTTAAAATCACATTTTCATGGATTTAGTAATTCGGTCAATAATGGCAGCACTCTGTGCCAAGCACCATGGTAGGTATTTTGAAATACATTAAATGATTTTGCAGATTTTTCCTGACTATACTCTGCTTGGTGCAGTATTAAAACTCTTCTAGATTTGGCTGCTAAAGAAATTCAGGCATTGCGTTAGCAAAAATCTACAAAAGTTACCACTGAACTCAAACATTCCCCATATTAAATGTTAGGTATCTAAAATGGATAATAGGTTCCATTTAGATAATATGCTTTCAGATATTTGAGACTAAGAGGCATACATGTAGTACACAAAATGATACGTTATGCTGCCATTCTTTCCTTAAATGGACCTCCTTCAGCTGTCCAAAATCTAAGTAAAGAAAGAGATGTGGTGACATACGTTACAGTCAATAGTTTACCTTTGCCATTTTCTCTGCCAACTGCAGCCGGCCATCAAGCTCCCTTCTGATTTGGGCTGCTTGTTCATCTGCATTATCCAGCTTAAAAATAAAATAATTACACAAATGTGATCATTTAGTGACAGTGACATACAGACTAAAGCCAAGATTAAATCATGCAAAAATGTTTGATGAATTCTCTGTTACCTATTAAGAGAAGACTGAAGGTTATCTAATTACATCAGTATCCAATTAAATTTCTTGTGTACATTTATGTTGTGATTTTGTTCAAAGCAAAAGATAGTAAATCTCTAGAGTTTAACAGCTTATGTGTCTATCTTGCTGCCTTTCAAATAAATAAAACTATAAAAAATGCAATATTAAATGCACAGGAGAACTTGTCAATAAACACCCAAAGTTGACTTGACCCATTGCTAAAGAACTGCAAATGGATCATGTTACCTGTTAAAAACAGCTCCAAAAAAAAGCTAGAAAGAGATGAATAGCAGCAATGCTAACTAACAGAATGACAGTATGGGGAATTGTATGAAGAGTCAATGGAAAGGAAGATATCCCAGCCAGCACACTCCCAAGGTCTGCAGGGGAGAGGAGACACACAGGGTACTTCTGGAGAGGGGAGGGGCCCTGGAGGAGCAGAACTGGAGAGACATGGGATGCATCCTGTGTGGCAAGCCCGACCAGGGAGGTCAGGGTTGGGACTTCACTGAGAGGTCTTCAGCAGTGATTAAGCCATCAGATCCCAGCACTGGAAAGAACAGTCCATAGGGACATGTGGAATCCTGTGTTTGTTTTGGAGGATTTTTTTCTCTCTTTTTAATAAAGTAAAAGGCGTGAAGATACATTGCTGAAAGTATGTTTCTGGGGTGAACATTTGGGCCAGTGGTTAATAAATCAGTTCAGCTGCCCCTGTCCCATACTGGGATACTTGGGCTCCACTCCCAGCTCTGACTCCTGACTCTTGCTTCCTGCAAGTATACACTCTGGCAGGCAGTAGGCGGTGGCTCAATAATTTAGTCCCTGCTATTCACATGTGACACTCAGGTGCAGTTACTGGCTCCTGCTTTGGTTGTATCCCAGCCTAGTTTATGGGATCTCAATACCTACCTACCTAACCCGCCCCCTCCCCTTTCTCTCACCAGCTGTTACAGAAATTAATGGAATAAACTACCATTCTGTAAGGGAATGTAGGCATCCTAAACTGAGGCTTAAGCTGCTGTGCCAAAACACCTTCCCCTGAAATTCATTTTGAAGCAAGACACAGTGTTTTCCTCAAGAAATAATCACTGTAAAGAGTTTCTGTGCCACTTCAAATATTAATAGTTTTATTTTAATATGATCTCAAATCAAACAATTTTCATTGTGTCTAAAATCAAAATGATTTAAATTAAAACTTAATGTAATTTATCAAGGAAAAAGATATTATCTGTTCCAGATAACTGAAATCTCCCATTTACATGCCACTAAAAATGAAAATAACATATAAGAACACTGTCACTACAATAATGTCTCAAATATAATAAATGAAGAATCAACTGTCTTCCGATCTTTGGTTAAATTCTGATATTTTCTCCACAGAAAAATAATAAAAGGTTACCACTTGCATCTAAAGTAATTATAGGTCCCCATCTAGATCCATAAAAAAACCAAAATTTAATATGTTAAAACAAGACAGGGGCCAGCACTGTGGTGTAGCGGGTAAAGCCGCTGCCTGAAGTGCCAACATCCCATAAAAATGTCGGTTCAAGACCTGGCTGCTCCACTTCTCCCTCAGCTCTTTGCTATGGCCTGAGAAAATTGCAGAAGATGGTCCAAGTCATTGGGCCCCTGCATCCATGTGGGAAACCCAGAATAAATTCTTGGCTCCTGGCTTCAGACTGGTGCAGCTCCATCTGTTGTGGCCATCTAGGGAGTAAACCAGAGGATGGAAGACTGACCTCTTTCTCTCTCTCTGCCTCTCTGTAACTATGCCTTTCAAATGAATAAATAAATCTAAAAAAAAAAAAATCAGTTCTTCAGACTTCACCAAAAAAACATTATTTACCATTTTAAATATTTTCAGATGAACAGCTCTTACTTAATTTTCAGCAGAATTGTTTGAGTCATTTCTGGGTTTTGCTAATGTTTTCTTTATAAGAGACTTTCTCCATTCCTTTAAAAATATTAATGCCTTTGCTGAATTTGCCTGAAAAAAATGTAGGCAAGAAAAATGCAGAACATTGCTATGCAAACCATCTTCTATTGATAAAGGTAAATTTTCAGAGAACAAAAGGGCACTAACTTTGGAGATCATTGGTGCCATTTTGTGTAATTAGAAGAGCACACTTGCAGACATGTTTATTTAAAAAAAAAATGGGAAAGCTAATATAACAAAGACAGTGAGGAGAATTCTAACATATCAAGTAAATTGTTCAACTTTTCTTTACTGTAGAAGTCTTGGTTTAATTTCCTATGTTTTGCTTTCTTAGGCATGTTGAGGATTACCTTCACTTTTAACATAACATTTGATTGGAAATTATATACTTTAATCTTAAGAAATGTTTTCTTAATCGTAGACATTTTCAAATTGAGATAATTGCAGGTTCTCGCACAGTAGGAAGAATAGAGAACTATCCAATGCATACTGTTTCCAGTTTCTCCTCATGGAAACATCTTACAAAGCCACAGAGTGGATGAATACATAGTGCATCCAGGATACAACTGTGATATAATCACCTGTCTTACACTGATTTCCTTGGCATCAAGTTCTATACAACTAATCACCTACACAGGTTCTCCAATGCGCTGACAAGATAGTATGTAACACTGTGATGACCCCTCATTACATCCTTTTTTAAAAAAAAAAAAAAAGATTTATTTATTTTATTTGAGAGGCAGAGAGAGAGAAAGAGAGAGTGAGCGAGTGAGTACCTGGCATCCTCTGGTTCACCCCCCAGATGGCTGCAACAGGAGGAGCTAAGCTGACAGGAATCCAGGAGCTTCCTCTGGGTCTCCAACACAGATGCAGGGACCTGAGGACTTGGGCCACCTTGCACTGCTTCCCCAGGCCACAGCATAGAGTTGGGTCAGAAGTGGAGCAGCCAGGACTCGGTGCCCATATGGGATGTCAGCGCTGCAAGGTGTCTGCTTTAACCACTATGCCACAAACCACTCCTACCCTTTTCTATCCAATTTGTGCCTGGTTTAAGTAATAATGTGGCTCATTTTACACAATGTTTACAAGTAAATTCTATTAAAGAAAACAGGATTTTCTTTTAATTTCCATTACACAACTACTGATGTGTTCTCAGATATTAAGATTTGTAATCAGAGAAGACCTTCCAGTCTGGGGTCTTTAATCTCTTTGCAATCAGAGTACTCACTGCCTGTTGACACTCTTCTATGATAGTGCCTTCCAAGGCACTTACTGATGGAGAGGTATAGTTCCAACCACTTCCAGGAGTCCAAGACTACTTACCACTGTAACTTGCACAAACAAAGGACATACTGAATTTAAGAAGTGCAGAACAAAATCTAGATTTTTCTGACCCCCGTAGAATCATTCATGAGAAATGTTGTGTCTTAAATGGCACCGCTATCTACCCAGTTCTCAAGCAAGCCAGAAACCTACATGTCATCGTTACTCTCTCTCACTCTTTCAAAGGCCACATCCCATCCAGTGAGAGTCAGGTGAAGTAAAGCTTATAACCATGTAGGTGAGGCCTAAGAGACCAAAATTCAGGTTCTGTGACTCCTTTGCCACATTTCTCTCCACATGTGTGTATGTATCTGTGTGTGTGTATATATGTATGTGTATATGTGTGTGTATGCATATTTGTGTGGCAACATGTCTCTCTACCCATTTTAAGTACATCTCATTTTCCCAGTACAGTTGCAAACAGTATAATGGTTAAAATGACCCTCTTGCTTTTCTATAACCTTCAAAGAATTTAAACAAGTGGCTATACTTATAAGAAAAAAAATGGAAGAATGGAGCATTAGACTACAAAATCTTGTTGCCACTAGGCCTTAGTGCTGGACTTGGACTATGGACTATGAGACAAACCAGATAGGGATCTGTGGTTCTGGGGTCTGCGGCAGGGGTCAGAGGCAAGTCCTTGCTCTTCCAGGAGAACCACATGTTTTCATCTCATTTTCTTTTAATTCTTGATTTCAGCATTTTATGGGACAGAGATTACTTACCTCACAGATGTCCTATCTGGCCCATACTATTTTACGTATCTTTTAAAGAAGCCATTCAACTCTGACAATACCAGATGACCATGTGCAACCTTGATCTCGGCAAGGCCCCTAACTAGTTCCTATAGCACAGAATATTGTACCACTTTAATTAACAAAGTATTTTGCTGGATTAACAAGTATTTAGTACAGAAAATGCTCTTGTACTTTCCTCTTGTCCATTGCTCACAGATTACTGCTTGTACATTCAGAATTCTCTAAACCAGGGAATTTCTAATTTTGACCTTTAGGACTCTGAATCTGTTCAAGCTGTGAACAAGATTTTATAGAGATACGGTTTCTTTTCCCTTGGAGAACTGTTTGAATTTCATTGCCTACTCAAGATTCTCAATTAGATGTTCACTCAAAAGAGGTAAAGAACCATCACTGTGGGAGAACCTTCTGTATAGAAGCCTTTATTCTTCTGTTCTGTGAAAGGCTTTGTGGCTCTTGGAACAAAGCAAAACAACACCCAGCCTCCTCAGTCCCATAAGTCATCAGCTTTCTGCTCACAGAAACATGCCAATTTTTTCACAGAGGAACACCAAGGTACACACTCTCAATGTTTACCCGAATGGTCCATCATCACTTCATTAACTCTATTTACATTTATCTTATACCTATTGCAAAGCAAGCTTTGTTGCAGGCTCTTCAGTAGCTATACAAGCTGTGGTCCTCCAGGAGTTCATACTCCAGATTAAAAATCATATGTAAAACAGAATACAAGAAAACTACCATGGGAACTCATCAATGAAAAAGACACTTTTCTGGGTTGGCAGTGTTGGGCTGGATCTGCAAATATGGAAATGTTAAAAATATTGTGGTCTTGACTCAAATCTGAAATCCTAGGCTCTCCTTGCCCAGTTCTTCTTGTGCCCCATGCAAGCACCTCTGGACAAAGGGAAGCCCTCAGATATCAGCAAATTTCCCTCTGAATAAGTTCTAAAAATGGAGTCTTTTTAAAATGCTTTTCATGGCATAGCAACATTGCCCTCTCTGATGAATCTGTTTTCTGGAATTGGGATGGCTGTCTTTATACTAATTTTGTTGATCACAGAATGGGGAAATCAGTAATTGTGTTTTTCCATGATGTCTTTGTGGAGTCTGACCCTTAAGTGATTTTTTTTTTCTTACCACTACAACAAAAACCCAGTTATTCTGGAGCATCTGGAGAATTGAACATAGGAGGCTTTTGCAGGGTCCTGTATTCAAAGAAGGCATGGAGGCTCCATGCTCCATCATATTTTGCCCTATCTATCGCTTCATCCATACCTTTTGTAACATCCTGTGGAACAAACTAGCAAACATTAAAAAAGGAATTAGGCCTTTTCTCTGAGTCTCCACTCCAGTTACCTCATATTCTCTTTGATTCTTTTTGAATGAATTATATTGCTATATTCTTACAACACTTCTTATCCTTATGCATGAGCAATACAAGTATACTAGGGTTTACAATGTTATATACACTTAGTGTTTTCACTGAGATTAATGCATAACTCATTTTATTTCTATGATCTATAAATTATGTGACTTACAGATTGTATATCATGAAAAATAATTTGTACAAACCTAATGCTAATTAAAAAAACACTGCTCAACACTACTGCTGATCCTATAGTCTTCTAAGAGTCCACTGTTTCATATATTCATCAATGCCAAATGTGGGTGACTTTTGCAACATGGTCTCAAAACACTGACACAAGCTTTAAAAAGTATTAACAAATTAGTTTACTGCATCAACATACCTGGAAATTCTCCACCAACACTTGAATCACCAATTATTTATCATACAAATAGAGTACAACTGTGTCTCCTGTGTTCATTACTGGCCCCTGCAGTCTTTCAGCCCACAAAACTACATGTGTGGTCCTGGGCTGCTCTAGACTTCTGTGTGTCCACAGTCTTTGCTCCATGCAAGGGCACAAGTTAGCACACATCACTGGTATCTCACCTCAGCTCTCATTCTGTATGGTCAATGCCTTTCAGACATCTCACAGTGACATCAAACTGAATCTGAACCTCAATATTGTTTCCCTATTTCAATATGGGATTCCCATTATCCTTGACAAGGCTAAATCTCAGAGGAGGAAGAAAGGAGCGGTAAGAACAAGGGAGAAGGTAAGAGGAAGAAAGAGAAGGAAGAAAAAAGTGAGAGACAGAGTAAATGAATGAGAAAATTAAACCCAAACACTTTAGCCTAGTACAGGCCCTCCCATATTTTGTAACTAATCTCTTAGATAATTTTGTTATTTATAAAAACTAGTTTATTCATTGTTTACCAAGCATGATACATTTCCAAGTCATGTATTTTGCTTGTGTTTCTCCTGCCTGGGATGCTCTTAGCTACCTTCAATCTCCAGATCACTTTACAAACTAAGAAAACTATCTAAAGTGGTTTAGCAACAGGGCAGTTACTGTCTGTGTCAGGCCTTTAATAGTTGGCTTACTGTTCAGGTTTCTTAGGTATTTAGGACCCCTACTACAAATTGCTATATATGCTCCTTTTGATTTCAATTTATCCTAACAATAGGAATCAAATATATGCTCAGTGTTGGGATTCAAACAACTCATCTCAATTTTAATGCAAATAAGAAGTATTCCACCTGTATTTGAAAGGTTTTGGACCCTAACACCCTCTCTGTGTTGACCCATCTTCCATGAGGCAACTCCTGTCAAAAACAAAACCAACAGCCACACCTCCATTTTCTTTGCTCAACAAGAGTTAGCTAACTACAGCAGATAAATAATGTTCCTTCTGTAATTTCATACAATAAAAATAATATGAGGAAATGAAGTTGCCCTTAAACTCTCAAGAGCAACACATTCCCTGTATGATGTTACATATGAAATAATCAGGTAGCATTCTGCCTACAAGATGCTAAGCTTTTAAATAGTACCCTTATATCTATCCTATAAATTATGCATAAAAAATCTGACTCACAAATAGCAGTTCTTCCATGTATTCTTGTAGAACAGCTCTTACAGCCTTAAATATTCATTTCCCAAGCCACACTTTCCTTTGAATACTTAAAACAGGGAAAAGATGAATGAGTTAATTAGATATAAAATTACCCTATGTGAATTGAACTAAACTATATTAATAATGGATCAAAATGTTCAAAGGCAAGAGTATAAGAAATTTAACCTCAAACAGGAAAACCATAGGCCTTCTATAGCCTAGTGAATGTGCACATATATTCTCTAGGTATATATGCATGTGTGTGTGTATATCTAAAATGACAGCTATAATTTGGCAAATTTTTGTACATCAAGAATTTTTCTTTAGTATTTAACCTGCTATTATAATTTCATTTTCTGGGAAAAATCAATATTTCAAGTAATTATTTACTAACTATGCCTACTTGAATAAGACAGCTGAATCCATGTTGACATTAATAATGAAACAATGCCAGGGCTGAGAGCTTACCATTAAACAAAATACCACAGACACTATCACGTTGCCAAGGCAGATTAGAATTCTACCTTCATTCAGACTAGTAAGAAGTAACTTAATCCATAACTTGGTACATATCGTGAGCTGTTCTAAGCTGTTATAATCATTATCTCACGTACACCTCTGGAATAGGTCTTATCACTGTCCTACATAAGTGGTGAAAAATCTGAGGCACAGGCTGGCTTATACAATTCTCCCACAGCTTAAAGTTGGTAAGGAGTACAACCAACTTTTGAATCCTGCAATTTGACACCAGAGTTCAACTTAACTGCCCCACACTCTCTTTTCATTCTTCCAGCCATTTACTATACATGAGTGCTCACCACAGGAAACCCATTAACTGTACAATAAGTACAATAAGTACAAAGATGCATCATATACTCATTCCATGCTGAAACTGCTACACGCAGTTAAAGAGGCATAAGAAATGACTTATAATGCACAGAAGATGATAGGCTTTTGGGTTAGGATGGAGAACTTTAAATTCTTCATGGATTTTTTTTCTCCTTAAAAGTTAAAAACAGTAAGTTGGGGCTAGCACTGTGGTAGAGCAGTAAAGCTGCCTGCTGCAGTGCCGGCATCCCTTATGGGCACTGGTTTGAGTCCCGGCTGCCCCACTTCTGATCCAGCTCTCTGCTGTGGCCTGGGAAAGCAGTAGAAGATGGACCAAGTCCTTGGTCCCCTGCACCAGCATGGGAGACCTGGAAGAAGCTCCTGGCTTCGGATTGGCGCAGCTCCGGCCATTGTGGGCAATTGAAGAGTGAACCAGCAGATGGAAGACCTCTCTCTCATTCTCTCTCTCTGCCTCTCCTTCTCTCTGTGTAACACTGACTTTCAAATAAATAAATCTTTTAAAAAAATGAGTGAAGGCAGAGGTAGGAAAGGCTTCATGGAGGTAGTGGAATTTCTCTTCAGTCTTGAAAAATGGGGAAGTGGAAACTTCAAGAGAAGAGAATACTACGAGGTAAAATTAAATCCAAGAAAACAAAGGGTATGCAAGATGAAAAGGTAGTGACTCAATTTACCCTGAACACAGGCCATATAAAGCATTATTACATGGAAAGGCCCAACAGGAAAGCAGGTGCAGTATAGACTGTATGCAATAGTTGTTGAACACTTAGCCAAGGAGCCTGAACTTCACTGTGCTGACAGAGAGGAGTCGCTTCTTTCCCTCTCTTCAAAGCAGGGTCATAAAGAGCGAGGGAGAGCTTCAATAATAGTAGTCTGGCAGCAAGTACATGAAGGACTGAAAGCAGAAAGCAGGCGTGTGAAGTGGGGAAGTCTCCAGCTATGGCAGTGACCATGGCAGTAAGACAGGAGGAGCAGATAGCACATTATTTGGGAGGATGCAGGGTCTGGCAACTGAGTTGGGAAGGAAATTTAAAAGCGAAGGTTCATGATCATGACGACTTAGAAGGATAAAATGACATTAATGGGAAGAATCAGGATTTGGATGAGGTTAAATGACATTCTGAGTATCTACTGCTGGAGAAATTTCAGATTCAGTCATTTATCATGTACTGAAGTGACAACAGTGGAAGCAGGAGATGATGTACTGAAAAGGGAAGCGGAGGCAGTGGCTCTCCAAATAAGCATAATTAATTTGCTTTTCATGACTGTGATATTTTTCATACAGTGCAACAACACTTAACAGCATCTAATTTCTCAAATAGAGTACAAACCCATAGATGCATTTCACATCCTACAGCTCTTAGAGACATCATTTATACAGTATGAACTCTATACCTACATAAAGGTTTCTGCAATCATTCATTCAACCAATGGCAAATAAAAACAAAACTATCTGTACTGAGAATTTATAGGTAATACTTTTTTTTCCTGTCATTAACCCCTAAACAATACAGCATAACAACTGTGTACGTAGGGCTATTTTAGTATTAGGGATTATAAGCAGAGATAACTTACAGTACATGGGAGAGTATACAAAGGTTATATGCATATACTATGCAACTTTATATGGGATTTCAGCATCCACAGAAAGCCCTGGAACCCATCAATCTCACACGGAGTTCACAAACTTCTGAGGGTGATACCGAGACTGAGACAAAGATATGGTTGCTCAACTGAATATCTTCATATTAGAATCATGAAAACACTTTTCCAAAAGGAAATGGCATATTATTAAACATTTAATAATAGAAGCCTTTCCACCGGTTTCCAACAAATAGCTAGAATTAATCACTGCCACCAATTATATAAGTAAGCTCTTACTAAGACAATGATCAGCTAGCTAGCCCTGTTCTAGCTAAGGTGGTTAGGACAAATGGAAGCAATTTAATTTTCTTTTTGTTGTCAAAAGCAAAGAAGACGGGCCAGCACTGTGGTGCAGCGAGTTAATGCCCTGGCCAGCAGTGCCAGCACCCCATATGGAAACCGGTTTGAGACCCGGCCACTCCACTTCCTTTTTTTTTTTTTTTAACAGGCAGAGTGGACAGTGAGAGAGAGAGACAGAGAGAAAGGTCTTCCTTTTGCCGTTGGTTCACCCTCCAATGGCCGCCGCGGACGGCGCGCTGCGGCCTGCGCACCGTGCTCGTCCGATGGCAGGAGCCAGGAGCCAGGTGCTTCTCCTGGTCTCCCATGGGGTGCAGGGCCCAAGCACCTGGGCCATCCTCCTCTGCACTCCCGGGCCACAGCAGAGGGCTGGCCTGGAAGAGGGGCAACTGGGACAGAATCCGGCGCCCCGACCGGGACTAGAACCTGGTGTGCCGGCACCGCAAGGTGGAGGATTAGCCTGTTGAGCCACGGCGCCGGCCCGGCCACTCCACTTCCAATACAGCTCTCTGCTTTGGCCTGGGTAAGCAGTGGAGGATGGCCCAAATCCTTGGGCCCCTGCACCTGCGTGGGAGACCCAGAAGAGGCTTCTGGCTCCTGGCTTCGGATCAGCACATCTCCAGCCATTGCAGCCATCTAGGGAGCAAACAAGTAGATGGAGGACCTCTCTCTCTCTCTCTCTCTCTCTCTCTCTGCCTCTGCCTCTGCCTCTCTCTGTGTAATTCTGACTTTCAAATAATAAATAAATCTTTTTTAAAAAAAGCAAAGAAGATTTAAGATGTGGCTTAAAATACTGCTATTTAGATGATTCTCAAATCTCTAATCTTTACATCTCACTAAATTTCCAGACTTGTATACCGAAGTCACCTCCTGCTTTAACGCAGGCAACTCATACTTCGATTCCATCATGGACAAAATAAGACTCTTGATCCTTCCTCCCAACTAAAAAAATCTGTGCTTCCTGAAAAGAGAGACCACTATAAACCAAGAGCCTGAAGGGGCCGGCACTGTGGTGCAGTAGGTTAAAGCCCCAGCCTGCAGGGTCGGCATCCCATATGGCACTGGTTCGAGTCCTGGCTGCTCCTCTTCCTATCCAACGCTCTGCTATAGCCTGGGAAAGCAGAAGATGGCCCAAATCCTTGGGCCCCTGTACCCACAGGGGAGACCTGGAGAATGCTCCTGGCTGCTGGCTTTGGATCAGCTCAGCTCTGGCCATTTCAGTCATGTGGTTGGGGAGTAAACCAGGAGAATGGAAGACCTCTCTCTCTGGCTGTACCTCTCTCTCTAACTCTGTCAAATAAATAAAATAATTCTTAAAACAAGCAAACACACCACCCTGTCGGTTCTGCGAAACCACTTTGAGGCCAACAATGGAAAATTGCCTGATAACAAAGTGATTGCTAGTGAACTAGGCAGTTTGCCAGAGCTGAAGAAGTACATGAAGAAAGTGATGCCTTTTGTTGCTATGATTAAGGAAAATCTGGAGAAGATGGGGCCTCGTGTTCTGGATTTGCAGTTGGAATTTGATGAACAGGTGGTACTTATGGAGAATATTGTCTACCTGACTAATTCCCTTGAGCTAGAACACATAGAAGCCAAGTTTGTTTCTGAAGCAGAAGATAAAGTCAGAGAAGACTGCTGTCCTGGGAAACCACTTCATGTATTTAGAACAGAGCCTGGTGTGCCAGTTGCCCTAGTGAATCCCCAGCCATCCAATGGCCACTTCTCAACCAAAGTGGAAATCAGGCAAGGGGGCAACTGTGATTCTGTCATCAGGCGTTTAATGAAAATGGACCGAGGAATCAAAGATCTTTCCAAAGTGAAACTGATGAGATTTGATGATCCACTGTTGGGGCCCCGGCAAGTTCCTGTCCTTGGAAAAGAGCATACTGGGAAGTCTCCCATATCTCAGCACGCTGTTTTCCACGTGAACCTCACAAGCAAGAAAATTCACCTCACTGAAAATGGCCTATGGGCAGATATTGGCGACACAATGATCTATCTGGTTCATTAAAGCGAAGCGGATTGGAGCTTTATCCTGGTGTCTCAGGATAATACACCATGATTGTGCCTACTGACTGGCTATGAGAACCCAGTGCTAGGCTCAAGTAGAGTTCATTTTTAACCATAAAATTCTGCAAGTAACCATAGTTATATAATGTTATCTTTGACTCCTGAACCTAATAAATTTCTCACCAAAAAAAAAAAAAAAAGAAAGAAAAAGAAAAAAAACCAAGCAAACAACAACAAAAATCAAGAGCATGGGATAGTGTTTAACCAGAGTTGGGACTGTGTTAAGAGAACACCCTAACAGCAGATGTCCCATTTATATTAAAATTAATATAAACACTGCATCGGAGAAACACTGACGACCACCAGATTCTCCTAGCATCTCTTGATTTCATCTGATTCCTTCCCAAGAAAGCATGTGGTCCAGCATTTTGTAAACTGAAATTCAGAGTGGAATGTGAAGCACAGTACAAGGCATAGAACCAAGGAGATGTAAAATAACAATCTCAGGTGAAGTCTAGCAATGTAGCAACTCTACAGGAAACAGAGAGGCAACAACATGCCCATAAAAGACCTACTGCAAGGCAATGGTAGAACCTTGAAGGATTAATGTGTAGTTCTTGGTCCACTTTTTCTTAAGACAACACTGGCCCATGCCCATAGGTGGGATAAAGCAGGGCATGACCATCTGCAACCCATTCCTTAGGCCACAGAGAATTTGTTCTGTCACTCCTTTGTTTTATCTTCAATAGGGCACCCTATCAAGAGATAAATTCCAAGCTATTTCATCCAGCAAATTATAGGGCAGTGTTGATACTTAAGTTCTTTCCAAATCATTAACCTCATCTCCTGCTACTCCAGCAACATGGCCAACATAAATTCCTAAGTTCCAAGCCATTTCACTCTTCTAGTGTCTGCAGTAGTATTTTCTCCATAAGGTAAATTTCAGCCCATCTTTTAAAATTTGGAAATTATAACCTTCTTAAAACCTTCATTAAACTGTTTAAAACTCCAAAAGAGAAGTATGTTTTCCACAATGCCAAATCTTCTTTCCTCCACGGGTACACAGCTGGGTTGTCCTCAGCTCACTTTCCAACTAGATGTGGCAGTTGTATAAAGGTATCAGATGGAACATCAGGCCAGCAGCCTTCAACCCTCACTGCTTCAGCATCTGCAGCATTTAGGAAGATTTTTAAAGACACTGGACTTCCTCTGCATGGGCTGCTGTATTCAGGCTGAGGTAGGGCCCAGGGATCTAGTGGTTTTAAAAGCTAATCATTTTTAATTTTTAAAAATCCTCATATTTTAATTGTTTTTCATGATTAATGAAAATATTCTAAGATTTAAACAAGTATGATTTTTAAGAAAATGCATTCAATATTTCCAACCAAAGAATCAAATTAATTTAACTAAGATGAAATCCATACAGTTTACATCATGGCATATTTATAAAAGAACTAAACTTGTTTTATATATTCTATTCATTCCATTTTTCAATTTCAGAATTTGAAGAAGATATAAAACTGAATCATTTTTGTAAGTACCACATGCCAACTGTGCTCAGAGCACCCTAAAATTTTACCATTCTTAAGGTCTGAAGTTTCTCCCTTGTTATATGTCAAAACATAAAAATTGCCATTGAATAACATCCATTAGAAATTTTAAGCATTCTGAAATTTTACATACATGTATATGAAAAATATATCCCTGTTGAACTTTTATACATTTTTGTATTTTGAACGTTATCATATTTATTTCAGAAGTACACATTAATATTTTATCAGTCACATGCTACTAGTTGGTGGAAAAAAGACATTTTTCTTAAATTTCCTTTGGGGATTCACATTTCTTCCCCTATTTTCCTTTTATAATACCTTAAATAGAGGTGCTTAGAACAGTGAATGCCTTGTGATTCTCTGGCTTCCAGGGGGAAGAATTCCACAGGAAGAGAGACAAGAAACACAATAATTGTCTTCTCATTGTTTTTTTTTTTTAATTAATTAATTTGAAAGGCAGAGTTACAATGAGGCTGGGGCTGGGGGAAGGGGTCTTCCTTCCACTGGTTCATTCCCCAGATGGCTGCAATGGTAGGAGCTGCACCTCTCTGAAGCCAAGAGCCGGAAGCTTCTTCCCAGTCTCCCACATGGGCACAGGGGCTCAAGGACTTGGACCATCTTCTAATGCTTTCCCAGGCTATTGCAGAGAGCTGGATCAGAGGTCGAACAGCAGGGACTCGAACTGGTGCCCACATGGGAATACCAGCATTGCAGGAGGCAGCTTTACCTGCTATCTCACAGCACCAGCTCCCATTGGTTCTTTAAATCCCTAGAACCAAAATGCTTAACCTCCAAAGTTAAAACATCAAGTAATGTAACCGACGCTGTGGTACAGCAGGTTAAAGCCTTGGCCTGCAGAGCTGGCATCCCATATGGCTGGCTGGTTCGAGTACTAGTGCTCCATTTCCAATCCAGCTCCCTGTTAATGTGCCTAGGAAAGCAATGGAGGGTGGCCCAAATGATTGGGCCCTTGTATCCAGGTGGGAGACCCAGAGGAAGTTCCTGGCTTCGAATCAGCCCAGCTCCGGACTTTGTGGCCATTTGGGGAGTGAACCAGTGGATGGAAGTCCTCTTTCTCTCCCTGTCTGTACCTATCTCTTTAACTCTTTCAAATGAAATAAATAAATAAATCTTTTTAAAGAAGTAACAACAGTTTCATTAAAATATATCAAACAATTCTTATTTTTTAACATACGACTACAAAATATGAGGGACCCTCACAAAGTTCATAGGAAGACAGAATTCTAAGATATTTATTTTGGTGCAAAAGATTTCTTGAAATCCATGCATACTTTTTTTTTGTAATATGCATTCTCCAGGGTCTTGCTGAAGACCCCTCAAACACTGCTTTTACAACTTACAGCAGTGCTCTTCTAAAATAACATTTGCTGGAAATTCACTGATTTTTCCTTTAAATATGCTGAAATTAAACTTTACACTGACAGATTCTTCTTCCTTCCTGTTTCTTTACTCATCTTGTAATACTCTTATTCAACTACATCAGATACGATCATTTCAAATTTTATTGTTATGTTGATTTTAGGTTGTGTACTTTCTGCTTTTTTCTATGAATGTGTACTACTGAGACACATTTTCTCAAGTCAAAGACTCCAAAGTATGGCAGCTAGTGTTAACAGCACAATAGCTAATCTATGACATACTTTTAACTTTGTAACCCTTCAATGACAATAGGTAAACACCACATTTTCTCTCAGTTCTCTGATTTCCTATCTCAACTGTCATATGTGCTATCTCCTAATTTAGTGTTTCAGTACTTTACTTTTTACTGTTTCATTTTGATAATAAATAAGTCAAGGGCTCTCACCAGAAGTAATGAAAACACCAGTGTTTTACCAGAAGAGAGTGTCCTGCTTTCCCTTTCCAGATGCTAATCCTGCAGCTCTGGGACAAGTGGCAGGACCAGAAGATGCTCCTCAGGGCATCATGTGGCAGGCTTGGCTCCACTCCCTTCTCATCCATGCCTTTCCTTTTCAAAGCAACAGGGACTACCCAGCTGTCGCCATCCTGCTCATCTTACCAGAACAGCTCTGGAGACTCAGCTTCTGACCTGAAGCAAGTGACACACCTTGAAGATGTTTCCAGGGAATGACTGCTGGCAAAAACAAGGGGCAGACAAGGGAGAACACGCAAGGCAGGCAGGAGTCTCAGTCTTTTCTGACACACAGGGCATGTAGCTGGTGCCAGATCCCAGTGGCTCAGCAAGCTTGAAAGCCTCTGTCCAAACCCCCAAGCTCTGTTCTGCCACTTCTCTTCTAAGGCTATTCTATTCCTACAAAGGGCAGGCTATTTTCTATGATTTCTATTACATTTCTCTGCTTTGCTTTTTTAACTTCTGTAGGAAGAAAACAAAATTAGATAGAGATGCCATTCAGGAAAAGGAGAAGAATTTCAGCTGTTAACTACTTTCATAATTTCTGTGGAGTCATTGCAATTCCAAAGAAAATATCTCCCTTTATTGACCTTTTGTCATTTCTTTTTTATTCTTAAATGAATCCAAATTGTTATCCGTAAACTTTTCTTTGAAATCTCAGCATTGGAAGAAATTCCAGTTCAGATGTGTAAAAGTCTTGGAATTCATCACTCTCATGATAACAGACAAACTTGGTATCAATGAATTTTTTTATCAGAGAATTGATGATTCAGCCCAATCACTAACCCAAAATCTAGAAAGACAGGTAAATCCAGAAAGATATAGACAGCACTTAGAGCAGATGTTGCTGGACTCTGTAAATGGGAGGGATACCCACTGACAGGAACTCACTAGGAGCTGAGTATAGACAGCGAGAAATTCTTGGGGCTCCAATCATACTGGGGCCCTTACCTGGGCTTTTCTACCAAGTGCTGAAGGTGAGGATCCAAGAACAATCAACAATGGGCATGGCAGGAAGAAGGAAGAGGAGCACCTGTTACATCTGTCAGATCCTTCTCCCTAACAAAGCCAGAGGGAAACACTGAAAACTCGCCCCAGCTGCAGGAAGAGAGTATCACTCACTTCACCATTTTGGCCTCATCTACTTAAAAAAGACAGGAAAGAGGAAGAGGAAGAAGGGGGAGAAAGAGGGAGAGGGAGGGGGAAAAGGAAGAGAGAGGAGAAGACAGAGATGTGGAGGGGGAGAGGGAGAGGAAGGGGGGAGAGGGATAGGGAGGGGAAGGTGAGAGGGCGGGATAATAAATGGGAATGAATGAATGAATGAACGAACAAAGGAACAGAAGACAGGACTTCAAAAAAACAGATTGGAAATGCTCAGAGAAGGTAAAGGAGTGTAAGGCAGTGAAAACCCAGGACAAAGGACAGAAACACCCAACACCGAGAAGCTTCTATCCCTAAGAAAAAGGTCCACTGAAAGACAGTTTTTTTTTTTCTTTCAAGATTCGTATCTATTTATTTGAAAGGCAGAGAGAGTGAGAGAGAGAGAGAGAGAGAGAGAAAGGGAGGGAGGGAGAAAGGTATCATCCACTGGCTGGTTTACTCCTGAAATGGAAATGGCCCCAACAGCAGGGCTGGGTCAGGCTGAAGCCAGGGCCTCCAGCCTGGTCTGTTACTTGGGTGGCAGGGGCCCAAGCACTTGGGGCATTTTTCTGCTGTTTTATTAGGTGTATCAGTAGGGAGCTTGATCAGAAAGGGAGCAGCCTGGACTCAAATATGCATTCCAATACGGGATGCAAGCAGTGTAATCCACAGCTTAACCTGCTGTATCACAACACTGGCCCTGAAACACTGAGATTTAATCAGACTATAGAATATTCTCTCACCGTCTTGGCACAACACTGACAACTCCAGATTAATAGTGGATCGCATTTAACAGAGTGGCAAGACACAAACTTTCTTTTACAGGGAGAAGTTTTATTGACTGGGGAAAAATCCAAAACCAACACAGGACACACAGACAAGGACACTAAAGGAATTTGAAGCCTCTCATACCTGTAACCATGAGAAATATTAACCACAGCCTAGCTCCTATTCAGATGAATATAAACCTCACACTAAAAGTCATATTTGAGGCCTGTGCTCTGGCATAGCAGTAAAGCTGCCATCTGCAGTGTTGGCATCACATATGGGCGCCAGTTCGATTCCCAGTTGCTCCTCTTCCAGTCCAGCTCTCTTTGTGGCCTGGGAAAGACTTATAAAGACTGTAGAATGTCCTCTGCTATGTATGTAATCACTTTGAACAGGAATGCTCTGATCACACCCATTAAAAGACAAACATAATTAGTGGACTTTTACAAATCTGCAAAACCCAATTATAAATTATCTATAAGAACCTCTTTTTAAAACACTCAAGCTAAAAGTAAACAGAGGGAAGAGAAGATGTATCACGATAACCCTAATCAAAAGAAAGCTGCAATAGCTGTATTAGTTTAAGAAAAAGTAGACTCCAGAAAAAGAAAGATTATCAAGGATAAAGAAATATTATACGATGATAAAAGAGCCAATTCCACAGGAAGTCTTAACAATTCTAAAAACATGTATGAACCTAATACAGTACCAAAATGCATCAAGCAAACACTGATCAAACTCTTAAAAAAAATCTACTACCATTAGGGATCTGAATTAGAAGCTTGTTCTGAGACCTATAGAAAGAAATCAGAGGGTCCTTACCCTGGTTCCAGTAGTGATCTGGAACAGTAGGCAAATAATCAACTTTAAAACATTTTGAGCTCATAAACATAAAACTCAAAGGAACACAGAAACATATTTTATGACCTTGTCACATGCAGTATTAACTCTGATGCATAAGTAATAACTCATTTAGAGGTCTTTTTGCTTGTATTAGACCTTGGCACAACACAGAGAACAAATACTTTATTCTACTCAGCTTGGCTTATCTAACACCTAGCTTTTTACTTGAATATATTCTCAATCAATATCTACTGTATGTCTGCATTTGAACTCACTACTAAATTATGTTCATAAATATTTAACTATACAAGTGAGTTGCTATTTCATTAAAAATACAAAATACTAGTTGCATTTATATCTTAAAATAGATGATTTGGCTCTTACAGCCATCCTCCCCACTATTATCAAACTACCACCTGGTTGAACAACACAGTGAAGACAATTCATGAGGGCATGAAATGTTCAAAGTGTTAGGATGCCATATTGCTTGATGATTAGTTTTTAATTTATTCATCTGAAATGATTCACAAATTAGTAATGCAAAGTAACTGCTATGGATAGAATAGAAAAATTAAGGAAGCATATTTGTAAAAAGAGTTTTTAAAAATGTATGTATATTAGTGAAGTGTAACTTTTATGAACAGATGACATTTTAAATGCCAAAATTATCTTCATTTAAATTACATATTGAGGCACAGTTAAATAATTTATAGCTCCCAAATAAGCAAACAAAATGCAAGTACAGAATGTATACATTACTAGATAAACTAAAAGTCACTTATGAAATATGAAAAATGACATTATATGCAATTTTTCATATGTATGACTTGGAAAAGCACCAAAGAGAAAAATATATCATTAACTCTATCAGCTCTTTAAACTCTTTACGGAGTTTGACAATCATTCTCAATCCATTTATATATGGTTGAGTAAAAGAAAAGAAATGAAATCTGAAGTGCTTCCGTAAAAGTCAGAATAACAGCATCATATCTTTATGAAAAATTATTTTGCACTGAGGGAACCCTTCCAAACTCCTTCTATGAACCCTGCATCACTTTAATTCCTAAACCAGAAAAAATATAACAGAGAAAGAGAACAAAAGACCAACATCCCTGATGAACATAGATGCAAAAATCTTCAACAAAATATTAGCCAGTTGAATCGAATAACACATCAGAAAGATCATTCACCTGGACCAGGTGGGATATATCATATGCAGGGATGGTTCCACAATCACAAATCAATAAATGTGATACAGGACATTGATAAACTCAAGGTAAAAACCATATAGTTATCTGAATAGATGCAGAGAAAGTATGTATTTTGAAAAACTACAACATCCTTTCATGATGAAAACCTTAAGCAACTTGGTTATAGAAGGAACACTCCTCAACAAAATCAAGGCAATTTATATAACAAACCCACAGCCAGCATCCTATTAAATGGGGAAAAGTTTGAAGCATTCCCCTTAAGATCCAGAACCAGACAAGGATGCACACTCTTACCACTGCTATTTAAGATAGTACTGGAAGTTTTAGCCAGAGCTGTTACACAAGAAAAAGAGATCAAAAGGATACAAAATTGGAAAGGAGGAAAGTCAAACTATCACTATTTTCAGATGACATGCTTCTAGGGGATCCAGAAGACCCCACTGAGAGACTATTGGAACTCACAAAAGGGTATGGTAAAGTGGCAGGATACAAAATCAACACACAAAAGTCAATAGCTTTTGTATACACAGACAATACCATGGCTGCAAAAGAACTTGTAAGATCAGTACCTTTCACAATAGCTACAAAAAGAATCAAATATCTTGAAATAAATTTAACCAAGGATGTCAAAGATCTCTACGATGAAAACTACCAAACACTGTAAGGAAAGAAATAGAAGACGACATTAAAAATGGAAAAAATCTTCCATGTTCATGGATTGGGACCATCAAAATGTATATACTACCAAAACTAATTCACAGATTCAATGCAATTTTAATCAAAATACTAATGATATTCTTTGCAGATCTTGAAAAAACAATGCTGAAATTCATATGGAAACACAAGAAACCCTGAATATCTAAAGCAATCTTATACAACAAAAACAAAGATGGAAGCATCATAATACCAGACATCAAGACATACTGCAGGGCAGTCATAGTCAAAACAGCCTGGTATTGGCACAAAAACAGACTTGTAGGTCAATGGATAGAATAGAAACTCCAGAAATCAATCCACACATCTACAACCAACTTATCTCTGACCATACAACTAAAATCAATCCCTTGAGCAAGAACAGTTTTTTTCAACAAATGGTGCTGGGAAAACTGGATCTCCATGTGCAGAAACATGAAACTAGACCTCTACTTTGCACCTTACACAAAATTCCACTCAAAATGGATCAAAGATCTAAATCTATGGCCCAATAAAACCAAATTACTAGAGGAGAATATTGGGGAGACTCTGCACGGCATTGGCATAGACAAAGACTTCTTGGAAAAGATCCCAGAAACATAGGCAATCAAAGCCAAAATTAACAAATGGGATTATAACAAGCTGAGAAGCTTCTGCATTGTATAAGACTCACTTAGTAGAGTGAAGAGGCAACCAATAGAATGAGAGAAAATAGTTACAAACTACACAACTGATAAAGGGTTAAGATCCAGAATCTGTGGCTCAACAGGCTAATCCTCCGCCTTGCGGCGCCGGCACACCGGGTTCTAGTCCCGGTCGGGGCACCGGATTCTGTCCCGGTTGCCCCTCTTCCAGGCCAGCCCTCTGCTGTGGCCCGGGAGTGCAGTGGAGGATGGCCCAGGTGCTTGGGCCCTGCACCCCATGGGGAGACCAGGAAAAAGCACCTGGCTCCTGGCTCCTGCCATCGGATGAGCGCGGTGCGCCGGCCGCAGCGCGCCAACCGCGGCGGCCATTGGAGGGTGAACCAACGGCAAAAGGAAGACCTTTCTCTCTGTCTCTCTCTCTCACTGTCCACTCTGCCTGTAAAAAAAAAAAAAAAAAAAAAAAAAAGATCCAGAATCTATATAGAGCTCGAGAAATCCACAACAATGAAACAAACAATCCAGTTAAGAAATGGGCAAAGGACTTGAATAGGCATTTTTCAAGAGAGGAAGTTCAAATGGCCACTCAGGATCACTTGCCATCAGTGAAATGCAAATCAAAACCACAATGAGGTTTCACCTCACTTCAGTTAGAGTGGCTCTCATACAGAAATCAACAAACAATTAATGCTGGTGAGGATATGGGGAAAAAGGTACCCTAACCCATTGTTGGTGGGAATGTAAACTGGTGCAGCCACTGTGGAAGATAGTATGGAGCTACCTCAGAAATCTGAATATAGACCTACAACATGATCCTGCCATCCCACTCCTAGGAATTTACCCAAACCAAAAGAAACCAACATCTGAAAGAGTTATCTGTACCCCCATGTGCACTACAGCACAATTCACAATAGCTAAGATATGGAATCAACTCAGATGTTCATCAACCAACTCAGCTTTGAAGGGATGGAGGGAGAAAGGGAAGAAGGAAGGAAGGAAGCCATTATACTTAGTGAAGTGAGCCAGTTCCAAAAACACAGATATCCTATGTTTCCCCTGATCTGAGGTAACTAATAGAGTACCTAAAATGTAATGTATTAGAATAAAATTGGCATTTTGAGATTTGGTGATTCTTTCTAGCCCTTGTCTCTTCCATTGAGGAACAGTGTGCTCTTTTCTTCATACTATTTGATGAAGTCATTTACATAATGTATGGTTAACTTCCTGATCATTAAGTAAACTGAAAATAGATATTTGTAAATATTAACAGTGGGAATGAGAGAGGAAGGAGGAAGAAGGGTTGGAGCATGGGCAGCAGGGAGGACAGTGTGGGAAGGATTACTATGTCCCTAAATCTGTATATATGAAATACATGAAACTTAAATAAATTTTTTAAAAAAAGAAATTTCAAGTGTTTCCATAAAATTCAGAAGACCAGCATATTTTTATGAAAAATTATTTTGCACTGAGGAATACCTTCTTATTATAAACTGCCAAGCTTCTTCACATAACAGGGGATGTTTACTTTATATTCAGGGCCCCTGATTTTATTTATATACACACACACACACACACACACACACACATATATATACACACACACACACATACACAATAGGCACAAATATAGGGTACAAGGGAACAATTATTTACTGGATAAAAAAGTAGTGCTATTCTTTTTTCAAATATCAGTTCATGATTTATTAAAATTCAATTTCACTCAACTTTTCAAGTAACATGACTACAGAAAGTAATGCACATCTTCCTTGGTTTTAAACACTTGATGTCTATTCCATGGGTCAGAGAGGAGGATGGGAACTACTCGGACCACTTACCTGGCATGCATTATAAAGGAGCTGATGTTCTAGTTTTTTAACTCCCAGAATCTGCTGAAACATTTCATAGAGTTGTTCCTTGCTCAGAATAAGTTCAGACACAGCACTTAGGGCCATTCTGTTTGGCTGTTTGCACAAGTCCTCTTCACCCCTGTAAATGGCATCATATTTGGCTATCCATGAGCTCAGCACCGTCTCTTTGCTCAGGCCATCTATTTCTGGCAAACTCCGCACGCGTTTTTCTATGTTTTTCTTAAACACCTCTCTGAAGTCATTAGCAGAACACCCTCCACTCTGAACCATTCTGGCTACTCGGTCACTCTTTAGAAAAACCTGAAAAACAAAAAACAAAATCCATTTACAGTTATGCATGGCAGCACTAACACCACTTGTTTTTAGCAAGCCAGTGACATTATAATATTTAACTTCTTTAATTCATGGTAAGCAATGACATAACAGAGGTCCCAAAAATCTGTCAAATGTTGAAATGTTCAGGAGAGCCGGAATGCAGTGCAGAGGAACCTGGAAGATAACCTCAAAGAGACCCACATGCCCCCTCCTTCAAGGTCCTGGGCGCCTCTGCAAGTGACTCCTGGAAAGTACAGTCCTTGTGAATGGGATTAGTGCCCTCTTAAAGAGAACCCAAAAAGTGTCCTCATCCTATCTGCCACATGAGGACACAGTGAAGACAGCTGTCTTTGACTCAAGTAGACTTATGCAGACACCAAATCTGCCCCAACTGGTACTTTGATCTTGGACTTCCCAGCATCAAAAACTTAATATATACTAAACTGATCTTCTGTATATAAAAAATAAAAATAAAAAATAAAATACCAAAAGAAGAATTTATGCTGTTTATAAGTTCCAAAGAATAGTTTCAAAGGTAACTAGTGATATGAATCTAACTTCCTAATCTTTATCAACTGTTCTAGCTAGTTCTTCAGCAACGACAAGGGCCCCTGATATTTGAGTGAGAACTGGAGCTCAATAGTGTGGTTACGTCTAGTATCCACATCCCCACTACCAAAAGTGCTCCATCCCTGATTTCACCAGCCCCTCAATTTCTCATACACTTCTTATAGCTAACAAGAATGAACACTAAAACACAATACCCCTCAGCTACTTGTAGTTGTCCACAAATATGAGGTAATAAATGAAAGAGAAACAATGACAATGATAGAGATGTTCATGACTCAGGTAGAAAGAGATCAGTAATGATCAGCAGTGAGGTCATTATTTTGGAATAGGCATCAGGCCTTATATCTCTCTGTTTTGAGCTATGGATCTAAAATTTAGTTAAGATTTATTAAATAACTATTGTGTTATCAACATGAAGAATTCTCCATGATTCACACAAGATACTGCTCAAATTCCTGTCTTCTTCTTCCTGGACTGACAAAATTCTTCCAGAAGCTCTTGCAAGATTGCTTAATGCAGCCACCAAGGATAACATGCTGTCATTAAGTTTATGGGAAAAAAAATTCAAGTCAACTTTTGACCCCAAGAAATAAATCATAATGCAAAAATCCTCTCAGTTCTTGCCTGCACGTAGGCAAGAAGCAACATGTCTCCCATGCAAAGTGGATTTCCCTACTTCATTGACTGGCACACTTGACCACTTGATCCCAACCCTATTCCCTACCATCTTAATTCTCCTTTTTAAAACTCATTCACACAGTTTCCCACACCTTTGCTGAATGGCAAGATTCCTGGCACTCAAATATTTCAGTTAACTGAGTTAGTACTGAAGCAGTGGTAGTCAGTTTAACGTTGTAACAATGTGTATGACTCATTCACATCATGCTGCTTCTCCCTTACTAGATCAGGCTCAATTACTACTAGACAGTTTGTAAGCCTTATCTCTTATGTTTCTAAGCTAAAAAACAATTTAGATCAAGGCAAATGAAAGTAAAAATATTTAATATATATTTTTGTCTAAGAATGACATTACTTACTTCAGAATTCAGGGATATCACCATCTCCTTTTTAAAAATAGTTATTTATTTATTTGAAAGGCAGAGTTACAGAGAAAGGGGAAGTGGGGAGAAAGAGGAAAGGAGAGAGAAGGAGCGAAAGAGAAATCAATTTTCCATTCACTGGATCACTTCCTGAATGGCTACAATGGCCAGGTCAAAGCCTAGAGTCAAAAACTCCATTTGAGTCTTCCACATGGGTGGCAGGGGCCCAAGTACTTGGGCCATCTTCCATTGCTTTCCCAGGCACATTAGCAGTGATCTGGATTGTAAGCATAACAGCCAGGATTTGAACCGTGGCTCACATGGGATGCTAGTATTGCAAGCAGCAGTTTAATGCCACTGTGTCACAACACCAGCCTCACCATCTCTTTTCTTATCCTTCTCTAATACTACTAAATTCATTGGGTTGTGGCAAACAATATTAATAAGTCATATGTAAGATTATACTTGTATTTATAAGATATATTTCCATAGAATTATATAAAATAATTATATATAACTATATGTTTAAATATATTCATATATACATACACATATTGTTGGTCCTCTATATCCACAACTCCCATATCTAAAGAGTCAATCAGCCATGTATCAATTTTTTTTAAACTTGTATCTGTATGGAAACATGCAGAAATTTTTTTTGCCATCAGTCCCTAAACAATATAGCATAACAGCAATTTACAGAGTATTAGAGTTGTATTAGATATTACAAGTGCTCTAGAGGTGACTTAGAGTAACTCAAGAGGGTTTTCATTGGTTACTTGCAAATATTACACTATTATATATAAAGGATGTACACATCTCAAATGTTGGTATCTGCAAGGGATCCTGGAAAAAGACCCTATAGATACCGAGGGATAACTACAAATTCCAATAGAGTCTATGCATTCCTAACTGCATCGTGTTAAGTTGGAATGTATGGACACTCAGAAATCAGAAATTGGATTATGCCAGTTGCCAATACGTCACTTTCAGCTACAAATCCATACCTTTCCTGCCTGTGCCACTCAGCACAATTTTAAGCAAATACAAGGTTGAGGAAGAGGTACAATGGAGGAGAAAGGACTGCTTTTCTAGGTTCTTGGTTTACCCACAGGCAAGTAGCACCTACTTGTAGGCAACTTTTTTTTCCAAACCTCTGAGGATTATTGCTCAATGCATCAGTCTCCCTGTCAGACTCTCCATGGGTTCTGCAGGGTGGCA
The DNA here is from genome assembly GCA_949820135.1 of Sylvilagus floridanus. NCBI lineage: Eukaryota > Metazoa > Chordata > Mammalia > Lagomorpha > Leporidae > Sylvilagus > Sylvilagus floridanus. The sequence continues at coordinate 24,837,981 of OX463236.1, read as the reverse complement.
CCTCCCTATGGGCGACTTCTCAGAACTTCCCCATAGGTTCCTCTAGTGGGTGCTTCTGCTAGACTCCAAAGAGTCTGATGGTAAACCTAGAGGTAGAAGGCCTGGGACACAGTGGGACTCTCTTCCAGATCCCTTCCTGTCTTGCGTTTCCTGCTCCCTACTTCACTGCTCCTACACCCTTTAGAGTTTTCTTGACCCACAGTAGCTAATCCTTCATGATTTATATTAAAATTTGCATATTCAATTATTTTATGGTCTGTTTCTAGACTATATTGTTACTGATGGAAAAATTCTGAAGTGATGCATGTATTAATTGTTTCCATGAGAAAGTATAAGAAGTTGAAAGAATCAGCTTTTAGGAATTTGTGTATAATAAAGTTGGGCCAGCAAGATATTTTAAGATATACTATAAATATCTTAAGACTGACTTCAGAAAAACTTTTAATTGCTTGATTTCTAATACTCAAAGTTGGCAGGCATTTTATTTTTCCAATATTCTCTTCCTAAATGAAGAGTTTATGTTTGTGGGTAGAGCTAGATTCTACTGACTAACCAAATCACATTTTGGAGCAAGGACACTAATGGACTTTTATTTTTGGATTCTTTAATTTCCTCTACAAAGTCATCCATAATGTCACACTAACAAAGTCCAAGCACATGCAATTTAATTGACGTTGGCTAATTGGTAAAAATGTGTCAAGGATTCGGCTAAGTGTTGGGGTTATAAACACGAATGTGCCAAAGTCCTGCTCTCATACACCCACACATAACTTGGGAAAATAAACAAGGAAAAATAACAGAGAAAGAGCAGAAATAGAAACTCACACAATGGGAGGAAAAACAAAGGAAAAGAATTTATTAACTCTGTTAGGGAGACAGATTGGGAAAGAATAGGGGACTCAGAGTCAAGGAACCCACATTTTGAATGACTTGTGAGTTGTGTGAAAAAAAAATAAAAGGAAAGAAAAAACATTCAGGAAAATATAAGAACAGAGGCAAAAGTACAGAAAAATAAAACAGCAGGATCCTTTGAAGAAAATGTAAGAATTTTCCTACCATGGGAACATTAAATATAATGGTGACAGAGCAGGCATTTAAGCCCAGTGATGGAGCTGGAGGAGTGGGAGTGGTGGTGGGAGGGTGGGTGTGGTAGGGAGAATCACTATATTCTTAAAGGTATACTTATGAAAAACATGAAGTTTGTATTCCTTAAATAAATGTTTCTTTGGGGAAAATATTTTAAGAGAGAGAGAAGGAAAGAAAGAAAGAAACTAAAAGACACACATTTCCCAGGGGAGTGCTGGGTTCAATACCCGTGACTCCAACTGTTTGCTAATGCAGACTTTGGGAAGTAGCGGTGATTGCTCAAGTATTTGGGTTATTGCCACTCTCATGAGAGACCTGGATTGAGTTTCCTACTCTAGTCCAGCCCTGGTCATTGTGGGCTTCTGGGGACTGAACAGGTTGAAGGCAGCTCATGGTCTCTGTATCTTAAAAAATAAATAATTTTTAAAAAATATATAAATATAAGGGTGACAGTAGCAAAAGTTGTGCCATGCACACCAACAGAGAACAGAGAGCTAAATGCTCTGTGTGTCAAGGGAGGAATTCATGAACTGTTTGATGTGGAGTCAGCTCACTCCCAGTCAGATGGCTAGGTGACCTAAGTACTAAAATGTTGAGCAGTAGTCTTTACAGGGTAGGGGAATGTCCAGCCCACAGGCCGTATAAGGCTCACAAAATCATTTGGTCTGGCCTGGCCAAAGCAACAGCAGGCAGAACTCAAAATTCAAAAAATCTACAACAAACTATTTTTTTTGAGAGAATCTTCTACCTTCTGGTTCATATTCCCAAATGGCTGCAACAGCCAGGATGAAGCCAGGCCAAAGTTAGGAGCCAGGAGATTCATCCGGGTCTTCCACATGGATTCAGGGGCCAAGCACTTGGGACATCTTCTGCTGCTTTCCCAGGTGTATTAGCAGGGATCAAACAAGTGCTCATATGGGATGCCAGCAGCACAGATGGCGATTTAGCCCACTGTGCACAATGCCAACCTCCAGGGTGCAATTTCTAAGTTGATACTTTTAGATGGTCCAATTTTATGATGTCATAAAAATCCAAATGGCCCTTGGGAGATAAAGGGTTCCTCACCCTTGCAAGACTAATAAGTGTTGGCCACATTAAGGGTAGATGACAAATGATCAGGGCTGACACTGCAATACCAGTTATCAGATGAGGACCACAGACTTGGTACACACACACACATAAATGGTCTAAACTAGCACAAGGGTCAAGGGGCTACAGAAAGTCAGAGACAAGAGGGAGTGAAGAGATGGAAAGGACCTACGTCAATGATGGGTCACAATTAGCATCACATCTCTGGATTCTGTATCCTTGCACAATAATTATCAAGTCACAGACAGCAAAGCATCAGTACATGAAGAGGTTGGCCCTAGAGCTAGTCTCCAGGCATGCAGTCTACATACTGCCATCTGTTCTAGGTTTCTGGATTCTCTATGGGATTCTGTCTGGAATTCCAGGAGGGTGCCATGAAGGTTTTGAATCTTCTATGGGAACTATGATAAAATCCCACCGATGGGCCGGCGCTGCAGCTCACTAGGCTAATCCTCCACCTGTGGTGCCAGCACCCAGGGTTCTAGTCCTGGTTGGGGCGCCGGTTCTGCCCCGGTTGCTCCTCTTCTAGTCCAGCTCTCTCTGTGGCCCGAGAAGGCTTTGGAGGATGACCCAAGTGCTTGGGCCCTGCACCCACGTGGGAGACCAGGAGGAAGCACCTGGCTCCTGGCTTCGGATCAGCTCCTGGCTTTGGATCAGTGCAGCGTGTTGGCCGTAGCGGCCATTAAGGGGGTGAACCAACGGAGGGAAGACCTTTCTTTCTGTTTCTCTCTCTTTCTCTAACTCTGCCTGTCAAAAAAAAAAAAAAAAAAACCAACACTGATGAGCAGAGGCTCTGCCTCTCTGGAGGTCTTCATGCACTGACTCTTTTCATTCTCACAATTAGCCTCTGCTTCCTGGATGACCATTTGCTTTTACAGATGAAGCAATTTCCACCAAAAGGATGAGTGACTGTTCCAAAGTGCCAGGGTTACTGGAAGAACAGGGACTGGATCCTGGCATTTGGCTGCAAGATCAACTTTACTCTCCCTCTTCCACCCCAACCTGAGTGTATTTCTGGTGGCCATGTGTCTTGCTGAGTGCAGGCCAACACTGTGGAATTATAATCAGCAATCTTCTTGTGAAAATGCCACTGACAGGAACCTAACATTAAAAAATAGCCTAGTCAGTATGTTACATTTCTGCACATTTCAGGAAACTATCTTGTGCATGGCCTTCCATTTGAGTAATACCAACTGCTACTCTTCCCATTCCTCTGCAGTTTAGAACCAAAGAAGTCACGGACTAGCACAACAAAGTTGCTGCAAACTAATAACAAAATAGAAATGTGTTGACTCTTATAAGAAACTATCTGCAAGGGTAGGCCTGTTCAACTGTCCAAATAACACTTCAGATACACTTTTCCACAGAAGCACTTATTGTTCACATATTGCTGCTGATCTGAGACATGAATTGCTTCTGTGATTCAAAAGGACTTTATAATGATGAGAAAAACATTATCAGCTTGCCAAATCATTGTGGCTATCTATGATGTCATTCCTGGGAAGACTGCCAGTGTGTCTTCAGCAAGCAGTGCACTGAGGAAGTACAAGAGCTCCTCTTAAAAGAGATGGCCTTTTTATCCTTCATAATGTCACATAAAATACTGTCTCCTGATTCCCATAGTCTATGCTGTCCCTGCAGGAATAATGATTGTCTCAAACTATTTTTCAGATATTATCAATTCTCAAAGCTCTAGCCTCACTAGAAATCAAACGATTTTTAGTTTTCCAGGGTGTAAATGTCAATAATTTTAAATCGTGTCACTCTGAATGCCCTAAGCCAGTGAAGGGATTCTCTGCAGGGTCTATGCAGTGCTAATCTCTTCAAGTCTTCATCAATCTACCTTTCCAGATTTCTATTACTCTGAGAACATAAGTCCTGTTCCAATAAAGGAAAACAGTTGCTTAGCCTTCAACACTCTCCATATGTTCCCTCTGCCACTCTCATCCATTTGTTCATTAAATATTTATAAAGGCTCACTATGTGCAGGGCAGTGGGATCAGTGCTGAGAACATACAGTAAGCAAAATGACATGCATCTGCTGCCTCCCCAGAAACTGTCTACAATCCCACATTCTATAGGAATCCCTGGCTGAGAGAAGTCACTGAGACTTTGCCAAGGAGGTGAGTAGAGGTTTGAGGGCTGCAAGGTGTATTTAACAATGAGGGGATATAAAGGGACAGTGGGAATGGGGAACACAGTCTGGCTCAGTGAGCATCAGAAACACTCCTTGGGCTATAGTGAAGGAACCTGGAGTATGGTGGAAGAGGGTGGAGAGAAGGGTGGACTTGGAAGACCTGTGATGCCTTCTGGGCCTTATGCCAAGAACTTGGGATGCCATGAAAAATTTAAGTCATCGAGTCACTTTGACAAGAAACACATTTTGGGGCCAACACTGTGGCACAGCAGGTTAAGCTGCCACCTGCAGCCTCAGGATCCCACATGGGTGCCAATTCAAGTCCTGGTTGCTCCATTTCCCATCCAGCTCCCCGCTAAAGCACCTGGGAAGGCAGTGAACGATGGCTCAACTGCTTGGACTTCTGCATCCATGTAGGAGACCCAGATGAAGTTCCTATCCTAGCTTTGGTCTAGCCCAGCCTTGGCCATTGCAGCTATTTGGGGGAGTGAACCATCAGATGGAAGACTTCTCTCTTTCTCTGCCTCTGCCTCTCCCTCTCTGCAACTCTATCTTTCAAATAAATAAATGAATCTTTGCTTTTTCAAGAAAATGCATTTAGAAGATAACTAAAATCTGAAAGTAATTAAAATGTATTAGCCCTTAAAACTATATAAAGCAAATGCTAATAACACAAAGCTAAAAAACAAGGGCACAAAAAATAAAGGGCCAGTGTCAAAATAGCAGAGGAGTCAAGATTTTTCTAAAGATTTATTTTATGTATTTAAAAGGCAGAGTTAGAGAGTTAGAGAGTTAGAGAGTTAGAGAGTTAGAGAGTTAGAGAGTTAGAGAGAGAGAGAGAGAGAGAGAGAGAGAGAGAGAGTGTGTCTTCCATCCTCTGGTTCACTCTCCAAATGGCCATAGTGGCTGGGGATGGTCCAGGCCAAAGCCTGGAGCTTCTTCCATGTCTCCCATGTGAGGGCAGGGTCCAAGCATTTGGGCCATCTTCTATTGCCTTCTCAGGTGCATTAGCAGAGAGCTGCATGGGAAGTTCAGCAGACGGGACTCAAACCTGTACCCATAAGGGATGCTAGAGTTGTAAGTGGCAGTTTAACCAACTACACTACAATGCTGGTCCCATGAGTCAAGATTTATGCTCAGTCTTGTTCTTGAGCTCCACATCCCTTTTATCACTGTGCAAACAAATGTGGTGATGTGTCCATTTCTGGCTCATTCAGCTAAGCTGCAGCAGACAAGGATCGAATGGATTGCTGAGGGATAGGAAGGAGAATGCACTGCTATCCTCTATCACCTTTGTGAAGCATCACACACTGCTCTTACCCTCCAAATGTGATGAACATCCCTGTCTTTGTGTAGCATATTACCATCACTTCCCTCTTGCTTGGGTTGTGAACCTCATGGGAGCTGCATTTTTAAAGCTTCTATAACGGTGATACCATTAAGATGTTGAATTTCAAGGGACATCATTAGGTCTTTGCGGTAGTGATGGACTTTGAAAGTCACTGAATCCAAAGGCTGATTTGCTGACAACTGTGGGATGCAGTTTTCAAAGATTCAAGGTACAAAAGTCAAACACAATGACTACTACAAAGTAGTGTACCTTCTCCATGGAGGATAAGTGTCATTACCCAAGTGGATAAACATTCTATGTTTATTCCTGTACAAACATATATATTATAAAGTCTGGTTTAAATATCAGGCACAGGTAAGACATTAACAACAAACCGCAATAACACATGGCCATTTTTCTTTCCTTATCAAGTCAAAAACTTCACCTTTTGATTTAATGGGAGCACTTTACACCTTTGCTTTGGCACATTTGAATTGCCAGAATCATTATCCTTGTACCATTATTAAAGAAAATACAGGTCACTGGAACACAAGTACCGTGGTACTTCTACAGTCAAGCTGATAATCAAGAGGACTGCTTAACAGACTAAGGGTTAGTTAGCATATACTGTGTGGATATGCCAGACAAAGGATGACTCACTTCTTAGGCAGCAGAGTGTGGTATGACACAGAATTATGTTAAACTACTCAGAACAACATGTACTTGTCAAAACTTAGGAATTGTTTCTTTTCAGACTGTAGTTGACTGCAGGTACTTGAAATCAAGGACAGTGAAATGGTGAATAAGGGGAGACTCCTGTACACTTTAAGAAAGCTAAATATAGTTAATATTCTAATAGTAAAAACTGTAGTTGTAACCAGTCATATGTTGCAAACAATATGTTATTTGTAGGAAATGGCAGGTTTTCCTGTTGTGCTTGTTGTAGTGGCTGATGATCTTTCTGGGCAAAAGCAAACACAAAAATTCTATATCTGTCTTTTACCTAATCCATGAATTTCAAAAGCTTGAGAACCACTGACTTAGTCAATCCCATTTTGTATCACATGTGAAGACTTTACATCTTAAAACTGATAGCAAGTAGCCTCTTTTCTTTAAAAAAAATTAGGTAAAGGATACCTCTAGACCATTGTCTTCTCAAAAGACTGTCACTCTCAAAAGACCCTTCTTAATAAGGAATCTAAATCCCTTTTTTCAAATCTAAAGTTCTTAGAAAAAGCCTAAAGTCCCAAGCTGCCCAATTCTGACATCCTGCTCTAAGAATTTAAATAAGTACATGCTCAAGTAGACATAACAGTTATCTGAAAAGTATAAAGTGTTTTTTTAAAGAGAATACCTAAGACATTCTTATCTTGTCAATATTATGAGTTCTAATTTTTTTTCAGCTAACAGCAGATCCTTCAGTCTTCCTTTATGGGAATTTTGCACATCATCAATTGGTTTGAATATCCCTAAGCCAATGACAATTCTCTTCTATGTTGCAACTACAGAGACTGAACTGAAAAATGTACTAAGCCCCGCAGCATAAGAATATAAAAGGAAAAAAGTCAATGGAATGTTATCTGGGCTTCCAATCTCTGACACTGTGTCATTATTAGGGGAACAAAACTCACATGTTCACAGGGTAAAAGTGAGCAGTGACATGGGACATGTAGATTTCTAAAGAAAAGGACAGACATGCAGACACAAAGTGAAAGAAGAGGCCATCTCTGCCAAGCCTCCCCTCATTCTTCCCCTACTTCATTAGATACTTGACTGTGTGATGGGAAACTCTGAAAGTTCCCAGGCTTTTTCTGGGTATGCTACAGTAGAAAGCTTTTTTTTTGGTTTTATTTTTTACTTCATTGTAATGATACAGAGATACAGAAAATTAGTTTTTAAACTTTAGTGTATCAGAGTAAGCATTTGGCACAGTGATTAATATGTTGCTCAAGGCTCCAAAATCCCCTATCAGATTACGTGGGTTTGAATTCCAGCTACACTCACGACTCCTGTTTCTTGACAATGCACACTGTGGGAGGCAGCACATAAGGGCTCAAATAGTTGGGTCACTGTCACAGATGTGGGAGAACCGGGTTCACTTCTTAGCTCCTGGCTTCAGCCTGCCCCAGATCTAGCTGGTGTAGTACTGGAGAAATGAACCAGAAGCCAGATGATATTCCCTGTCCCCTGCCAACTTCCAAAATAAACAGCCAGAAAACTGCCCCAGAGGGAGATCCAAGATGGCTGAATAGGGAAAAGATGAATTGATTTTGAACACAGGAAGATAAAAGAACAGAGGTGGAATCATGTTCCCAGGGGACAGCTGGAGAGTTTTCAGTGGAGAATAAACAGAAAGAAAAGAAACTCCATGGAGCAGAGCAGACTAAACAGTCATGCAGCAGCTAGCTGGACACCGTCAATGACTACCAGAAACAGACCTAGGAGAGACGGATCTGCAGCAGCCTGCATGTCACTGGTGATCATGTCTAAGTAGAATCTCGTGGCCCCACTGACTTGGAGTATGGCCTGGAGAGTTGGTGGGGGAGAGGAGTTTCACTTGGTTCCATGAAGGAGGGAACATCACTCCCCTCCTATCACCTACCAACCTCTGTCAGGCAGGTGCCTGGATCCAGGAATTGGGAAGCTCCTTCTGTGCACTGAGAGGCTGGCAGGCCAGTGAGTTAAACCTCTGCACCCTGTGACTGTGGGAGTCCTACACACTGTGACTAGGGGTGTCCTACAGACTGCATGATAAACAAGGAAACTGAGAAAGGTGTGGGATGTGGCTGAGCCTTTGGACAATCACTGGGTCTGACTCCAGAAGCTCACTGCTACCTGGGTGATGGGAGGAGGGGGGTCATTGTGAAGGACTCCATGCTCACACAACAGAGCGTAGAGATCCTTTGTGGGGTTTGTACACCTGAATAGGTGGAACACACAGGCATTATGGGCTCACCCTTTGCACTTGGTTCACCTTGGCAAGAGAGGCTGGGTTGTAAATATGCGTCAACATGATCATACCCTCTCCACTGCTGAAAACAGAGATCTACCATGCCTACCTTGGGTGTCAATTTGCACACCTGCTCCATCCTTGAGCTCTGACTGGAGCTCCATGGTCTGACCCAGCACACACACGTGGATATCTGCTGAAGGAGCAGGCATTCCACTAAGCCACAGAGGCACATTTCAAAGAATGAAGCCCTCAGTGGAGACACCAACAAGTGTTTTCCCAGATGCATAAAACAAACATGGAAATACAATAAACATGAACAAGGAAGACAGTATGCTGCCCCAAAAGGAATGCAATACTTCAATATTAGACTGTGTAGATGAGAAGATTGAATAAATGACTGAAAAACAACTCAGAAGAATGATCCTAAGACTACTCAGTAACACAGAGAAGCAAATACATGCATTAAAAATTGTGTATATGAAATGGATAAAAATTCTGCCAGAAGTTAGAGATACTACAGAAAAATCAAAATGAAACATTAGAAATGAAGAATTCAATAGGTCAAATAAAAAATACAGTGAAAGGCCTTAACAACAGATTCAATGAGGCAGAAGAAAGAATATCTGAGATAGAAAATAAATCTTTAGAAGCATCTCAGAAAAAAAAGAAAAAAAACCAGAAAAACTAAAAACAGTGCTTGAGATTTACAGGATACCACCAAATGACCAAATATAAGCCTCTTAAGAGTTCACAAAGGTTTGGAAAACCAGAATGAATTTGAAGATTTATTTGGTGAAATAATAGTAAAAAATTTCCCAAATTTGGAGAAAGATATGAGCAACCAACTACAGGAAGTATACAGAGCCCCTAATAGAAATGAACAGAAAAGATCTTCACCATGATACATCTTAATCAAACTTTCAAAAATAAAACAAAGATCCCAAAATATGCAAGAGAAAAATGCCAGATTACCTTTAAATGAACTCTAATTACACTGACAGCAGATTTCTCATCACAAACCCTATAGGCAAGGAGAAAATGGAAACACATAGTCCAAGTCCTAAAATAAAACAAAATGGTCAACCCAGAATACTTCAACCATGAAGCTCTCACTTGTAAATGAAGGTGAAATAAAAACCTTCCAAAATGAACAGATATTGAAAGAATTTGTCACCATTCAGCCTTACAAATGATGCATAAGGATGTGCTACACAGAGAAAAATTTAAGTGAAAAAACATGATACAAAGGATCAGTGAAATGATGAGCTGGTCTTTTTAAAGAATAAACAAAATTGACAAGTCATTGGTTAAACTACTCAAAAAAATAAAGAGAGAAGATCCAAATTAATAACATCAGAGAAGACAAAGGAGATGTTACAACAGATAAAATATAAATAAAAAGAATCATCAGAAATTACTTCAAACAGCTATATTGCAACAAATTGGAAAATCTAGAAGAAGTAGAGATTTCTGGACACATATAATTTACCAAAATTGAGTTATAAAGACTCTGAAAATCTAAATAGACCAATAACTTAGATGGAAACTGAATCAGTAATAAAGATACTACCAACAAAGAAAAGTCTTGGACAAGATAGCTTCACTGCTGAATTCTACCAAATTTTTAAATAACTAATCCCAATTCTTCTTAAACTATTGAAAACAATTGAACAGGAGGGAATCTGTCCAAATTCCTTCTATAAGGCCCACATCATCTTAATTCCAAAACCAGAAAAACATACAAAAGTGACAGAGAACAACAGAAAAACATCTCTGGTGAACCTAGATGCAAAAAACCTCAACAAAATACTAGCTAATTGAATCCAACAACACATCAGAAAGATCATCCATTCAGACCAAGTGGGGTTTATCCCTTAGATGCAGGAATGGTTCAACATATGCAAATCAATAAATGTGGTATAGCACATTAACAAATTGAAGATGTAAAATCATATGATAATCTCCATACCGTCAGAAAAAGCATTTGATAAAAAATACAACACCCTTCCATGCCAAAAGCCTTTAGCAAATTTAATATAGAAGAATCATACCTCAGCACAATCAAGTAAATATATGACAAACACACATCCAGCATTATTTCGAATGGGGAAAAGAAGAAAGCATTTCTATTAAGATCTAGAACCAGACAAGGGTGCTCATTCTTACCAATGATATTCACTATAGTTCTTGAAGTTTTAGCCGGAGCCATTAGGCAAGAAAAAGAAATCAAAGGGATATCAATGGGAAAGCAGGAAATCAAATCATCCCTGTTTGAAGAGATATGATCCTATATGTACAGAGGAACCAAGACTCTACTAAAAGACTATTGGAACTCATAAGACAGTTTGGCAAAGTTACAGGATATAAAATAAACACACACACAAAAAAAACAGCATTCATATACACAAACAATGCCAAGGCTTTGAAAGAACGTGAAAGATCAGTTCCATTCACAGCAGCTAAGAAAAATTTTGAATACTTGGAATAAATTTAACCAAGGACATGAAAGACCACTAAAAGAAAATTAATACATATTAAAGAGAGAAATAGAAGACACCAAAAAAAAAAAAAACCCTTCCATGTTCATGGATTGGAAGAATATCAGAATGTCTATACTACCCAAAGCAATTAAGAGATTCAGTGTGACCCCAATCAAAATACCAAGGGCATTGCTAAAGCAATCTTTAACAATAAAAACAAGCCAGAGGCATCATAATACCAGACTTCTTTTTTTTTATTTTTTAAAGATTTTATTTATTTATTTGAGAGGTAGAGGGAGACAGAGAAGAAGGTCTTTCATTCTCTGGTTCACTTCCTAAATGGCCTCAATGGCAAGAGTTGTGCTGATCCAAAGCCAGGAGGCAGGAGCTTCTTCTGGGTCTCCCACATGGGTACAGGGGCCCAAGGACTTGGGCCATCTTCCACTGCTTTCCCAGGCCACAGTAGGGAGCAGGATCAGAACAGGAGCATCCAGGACTAGAACTGGTGTCCATGTGGGATGCTAGTGCCACAGGTGGAGAATTCAACCACCATACCACAGCACCAGCCCCACCAGGTTTCAAGACATATTACAGAAGAGTTATAATCCAAACAGCATGGCACTAGCACAAAAATAGACATGTGGACCAATGGAACAGATTCAAAATCCCAGAAATTAATCCACATATCTACAACCAACTAATTAAATCACTCCTTGGAGAAAAGATAGTCTCTTCAGAAAGTGGTAATGGGAAAATTGGATCTTCAAATGCAGAAGTATGTAATAAAATGCCTACCTTACACCCTCTTCAAAAATTAACTCACAGTGGATCAAGGATCTAAACCTAAGAACTGAAACCATCAAAATAATAGAGTAAAACAGAGGAAACAATGCATGACATTGGCCTAGGCAAAGAGTTCATGGATAAGACCTCAGAAGCACAGGCAATAAAACCAAAAATATAGACAAATGGGATTACATCAAGCTGAGAAGCTTCTGTAACACAAAGGAAGATACCTAACACACTGAAGAGGAAACAGAGAGAATGGGAGAAAATATTTGCAAACTATGCAACTGATAAAGGATTAATATCCAGATATATTATATATATATATGTATATAAAGCTTAAGAAATTCAACCAAAACAAAAAATCCAGTTACGAAATGGGCTAAGGGTATGAATAAGTATTTTTCAAACAATGAAATGCAAATAGACAACAGACACACAAAAAGATGCTCAGGCTCACCAGCTATCAGGGAAATGGGAATCAAAATCACAATGAGTTTTTGCCTCACCCCAATTAGAATGGTTATCATCCAAAAATCAAAAAACAATAAATGCTGATGAGGGAGTGGGGAAAACGTGTGCCCTAATACATGGTTGGTGGGAATGTAAACTAGTACAACCATAATGGAAGGCAGAAAGGAGATTCCTCGGAAATCTGAAAATAGATCTACCATCTGACCCAGCCATTCAATTCCTGGAAATCTAACCAAACAAAATGAAATCAGCATATGACACAGTTATCTGTATCCTCATGTTTATAGCAGCTCAATTCACAATAGCTAAGATATGGAATCAACCCAGATGTCCATCAACTGATGACTAGACAAGGATGAGGAAAAGGTGGTATACATACATGATGGAATACGACTCAGCAATAAAAGAATGAAATACTGTCTTTCACAAGAAAATGGATGCAACTGGAGACCATTATGCTGGATGAATTAAGCCAGCCCCCAAACAAATATGTTTTATCTGATTTTTGGAACTTAATATAAAGAGGACAAAAATGTGATATATATTATTGAAACTGACATGTTGAGATTTGATTATTATTCACAGCCCTTACCTATAGTGCCAAGGAACAGTGCTCTTCCAGTTACTACTTGTTGAATTCTTTATTTAGTGGGGGATTAAGCTTATGACTGTAAAGTAAACTGATGTTAGGTCATCACAGAAATTCAAAGAAAATAAGGAGGATGGGTGGGAAGTATCACCGTGTTCAAAAAACTGTATATATGAAATACATGAAATAGGTTCCCTTTAAATAAATAAATTTTCAAAAATAAACAGGAAAAACAGTGAAATAAAATTTAGTGTAATACTTTTAGAGCCTCCTAATACGTAGTGTTCAATAAATTCTGAAAATGATTTATGTTTCTCAAATACAACAAACAAAATGTGTTTTCTCTCTCTTTTGCAGTGTTAGCACATTTCCACTGTCAGCTGTGGAGCTCTGCTTACCTCACCCCTCTCTGTGGATTCTGTGCCACTCGTCTCTCAGCTGGGAAAAAAAAAAAAAACAAAACAAAACTAGAAAGCATCAGCAGACCTGAGAACTCAACATGTGGCACACGCAGAAACTCTGAATCACTCTGGGTTGGCTTTCTCATTGGTGGAACAGGGCTAATATCGCTTTCCGCAACAATTTTTTTAAATATTCATAAGATAATATAATGAAATGTGCTTTTAAAATCAGTGTAATACAAAATGTGATCTATGGGCCAATGCCAAAATTCAAACTGTTGCTTGGCCCTCAACAAACTCAGACAGTATGTTTTCAGAAACTTTTGAAAGGATGAGGCATTGCCATGACATCCAAAAGCGTATTTTCTCCAACAGTGTGTTATAAAAATGTTCAAATATACAGAAAGGCTGAGAAAAGTTTGTAGTGAGCATACCTAAACCTACTACCTAGATTCTATAGTAAATTTACTTGATTTGTTTGTTCACATATTTGTGCATTCCTCTATATTTCAGGATAAGTCAAAACAAAAGATTTTGTATTTTATAAGATATTCCACAATGGATGGGAGATCAACCATGGGTACTCTCTTGTAGATGTAATATGTCAAGAAATGTTTGATAAGATGAGTGATACCAGTGGTAACAAAAAAAGTTGGGAAAGAAAGTTATTTCTAAAAACCAAACCATTATATTTTCTACTATATCCACAGGACACCAGAGAATAAATTAATAGCCTCTCAAATGCTATTTATGAAATATCAATTTTTTTACTTTACTCAAGATTTAATAGCTGAATGAGAGGTTTTTTAAAAATTTTTGTTAAGATCAGATTTTATGCATTTCATAGGTATAATTTTAAGATAATAGTATTCTTCTCCTTCCCTCAATCTAACTAATTTGTTCCTTTCTTTTTTAATTTTTGCAAAAACATAATTTCAATCCAGTCTATAGGACAGTATGCTATTTACTCTTGATAATCCAATGATCAATAGCAGTGTGATGAAGGTACAAAATGAAAATAAAAAAAGAAAATTCCTGGAAAGTACATCAATTTGAAAAGCAAACATTAAGTTAAAGAAAACAAGCCTAAAATTTGTTGACTAAATTTCCCTGGCAGAGAGCAGCTCTCAATATTTACTGAATGGATTCTGCAGTTTATACCTTGTAGTTATTTATTTTTCCACCAGATGGCAACTAAGCCTGGCATAACAGTGTGATTGTTTTTTAATCTCAGCATCTGACTCTCAGGATTCTGAGGGAACTCAAGGGTATAAATCCAGTCACATTCCTAAAGCTTCAGTTCCCTCATCAGCACCACCCACTTAAAGGACATCCAAAAAGATTCAGACTCCTTTAAGGAAGAAAAACTCTGCTCTCTGGTAATAACCTATGGGCAGAATCAACTTCTGGTAAATTGTCTCTGGGTAGCAACATTCTCCCTGTAGCTGCCATCCTTTCTCCTAGTTCTAGCTCCTGTACTAACACAGGAAATTTAGATTCTTCCCAAGGCCATTACTGAGATGCATGAAGGCAGCTAACATTGAACAATACCCACTTAGCAAGCTGATGGCTCTCTTTAGCACATGGTCACTATGAGTAGAACTTTATTCATTCCCTTCAGGTCTTTATTCAACTCTTTATCTTCTTGGAAATGGCTCCTCTATCTAAAACTGCAATCATCATCCACAGCTCCCTGACTCCTGTCTTATTTTTCTCCAATACCTACATATTACATACATATTTTCTTCCCAGAAAATTATATAGGGCAGGAGTTTTGTAGTTTAACCACTGTATTCCATGACCATCGATAATTATTGAAGAATGAATCAACAGATCTGGCATACAAATAAGATCTCACAATCAGGACCGGCACTGTGGCACAGCGGGTTATTGAAGCGCCAGCATCCCATATGGGCACAAGTTCGAGATCCGGCTGCTCCACTTTCAATTCAGCCCTCTGCTGTGGCCTGGGAAAGCAGTGGAAGATGGCTCAAGTCCTTGGGCCCCTGCACTCACGTGGGAGACTTGGAAGCAGATCCTGGCTCCTGGCTTTGGATCAGCGCAGCTCCAGCCGTTGCGGCCAATTGGGGAGTGAACCATCGGATGGAAGACCTCTTTCTCTCTCGTCTCTCTGTGTAACTCTTTCTTATCTTACATTTATTTTCAACCACATTTTTTATGGAAGCTAAATAGAGTCTCCCTTTAGTATTTATAAAGTTGGTTTTATGAACCTAAACCTAGAACTTCTTGTCTACGGCTCACTGATTTAGAATGTTGATATCTCTTCAGTCCTTTAGTGAACAGGTGGAATTAAAATAAATGCTCACCGAGGGCTGCCCAATATAATGTGTAAACTGCCCTTCCATTTTCTATACTGCTTTAAAAATAGTACATTTGCCAAAATCTATTAGTTTCCTTACAACTCCTACGGCAGATATGATAGTGGTGGTTAAAGAAAGACAGGGGGCAGATATTTGACATGGAGGTTAAGATATCTGGTCAGGCATATCTGAGTCCCGAGTCTGATTCCTGGTTCTGGCTCCTGACTCCAGTTTCCTGCCATTGCAGACCATGGGATGCAGCAGTGCTGGCTCAAGGGACTGAGTCTGCTACCTCCTGAGAGACCTGGCTTGACATCCCAGCTCTCAGCTCTGGCCTTGGGCCCAGCCCTGACCACTGCAGACATCTGGAGAGTGAACCAGCCATAAGAGCCATCTGCCTGTCACTCTGGCTCTTGAATTAAGAAAATGAATAATAAAAGAGGAGCCAGTACTGGGAGAGGAAAAGCGGCAAGTATTCGTACACACAGCCAAACTAACTGTACATATAAAATATGTCTATAGGTTTCTCATCACAACTTAATATAGTAATAGCAACTACTACTTGTATAGTAGACATTAAGATGTGTAATTTCTTTCATTTATAATATTTTTTATGACAACTGTGTGAACTCTTATAAATGACTTAAGGATCTTTTTTCTTCAATGACAAGATGCTTATTTCACTCATAAATAGTAAATGTTAAACTTCAGTATGGACCAGAATCAGCTGCAGGATTTGCTGAACAGACCGCTGGTCCCCAAAGTTTCTGGCTTGGCAGTTCAGTAGTAGGACAGAGAAGAGTTCCCAGAGATGTGGATGCTGCCAGTTTAAGAACCTCTGCACACAGGACATCTGATGTAAAGAAGCACATGCTGTTTTTGAGAGACAGCTTGCTTCTTATGCCTGAATTTTTAAAATGAGTGAAATCAATTATTAGAAGAGTTTTTAAAATTACTTTTTAACCTCTTTCAAAGTCTGGGACAAGGGCAGCCTACATCAAATGCTGACTATATGACCATGTTTTACATGACAGCTCCCCACTTCAGAATCAGTACTTCTTACTGGAATGATCCAGTCCTACAGCTCAACTTTTTTCACTAAATCAGATACACTCTGCACATGCCTTCATCCTCAAACATACTCCTTTATCTTTCCTAATTATGTTGAGACCTCATGAAATATCACTTCATTCTCCTGCTAGTACTTCTAAAGCCTTCAATTGGATTTTTCTTCCATTATTCCACTTCTTTAAACCTTCACAACTGGACTCAACCTAACACTTTGTCCTTAAAAACCAGTTTTACCAATCTGCTGGCATAGTGGTTAAATCAGAAGCCATGGAACCAGACTAAGCTCAAATATAGGTTTATCAAATACTAGCTGTTGAACTTTAGGCCAAATACTCAGTCTGTGTCTCAATTTCTTCATCCAAAGAATGCAAAGAAGTGGGAGTTTAGCTGAGCAGTTAAGATGCCTGTGTTCCATGGGGCCGGCATTGTGGCACAGTGGGTAAAGCCACTGCTTGAGACACTGGCACCCCACACAGGTGCCAGTCTGTGTCCTGGCTGCTCCATTTCAACTCCCAGCTAATGGGCCAGGAAAAACAGCAGAAGACAGCCTTAATATTTGGACCCCTGCTACCCAAATGGGAGACCTGGATAAATCTCCTAGTTCCTGGCTTAGGCCTGGCCCTATATTGACAATTCATCTGGGGAGTGAACCATTGGATGGGAGACTTTCTCTCTCTCGCTCTCTCTCTCCTCCCTCCCTTCCCCAACTCTGACTTTCAAACATGTAAATCTTAAGAAAAAAAAAAAAAGACTTTGTCCCATATCAGAATACCTGGGGTCAATACCTAGTTCAGGCTCCTGACTTCCTTTCCTGCTAATGCGAACCCTGGGAAGCAGTGGTGATGTCTCAATAATTGAGTTCCTGCTATCCTTGTGGGAGACCTGGATTGGCTTCCTGGTTTCTAGCTTTGGCCCCAATCAGCTCTGATCATTGTGAGCATTTGAGGAGTGAACCAGTAGATGGGAGCTCTGTCTTCCTGTTTCTGTCACTCAAATGGAAACAAAAAATTTTCATAAAAGTCAAGAACAGAAATACTAATAATGCCTATCTCATACAGTTGCTGTTGGTATTAAATGAGTTTCCACCTGGTAAATGTACACAACATCTTCCTGGAATACTGTGCTGTTTTTATAATTAAAACCCTCCCCATATCTCTTATGATCATCATCTTCACTAATGTTGTATAGTTTTCCTGAAAGAAAAAAATAAATCTTATAGCATTGTAAATAAAAATACCATAAATTCCTAAAGAGTAATATTAAAATTTACATAATTGTAAAATCACCACTAATGTAAATATAATTTCTGAGTAAGATCTGGCAAATCACAATTTAAAATTCACCATGAATCAAGACTTTTGTTAAATTTTTGCATGTACATTATTTAACTACTATAGTATAAACATATTTTCAGCTATGTAGTCAGCATCACCCCAAAGTCCTCAAATTTAGCATACTCAAAAGGTACTCTTCCACTCCAAGCTTGCCTAACCTGCTATTTTCCATCTCACTGAATGGAATCATCATAACCTAGTGGCTAAAGCCAAAATCCCAGGGATTATCACTCTTCCTTAGTTCTTCTATTTCTGTGATGTGTTGTTAAGTTGGAGATGGATTGAAGCTTAAAGTATGGGTATAGAAGAGTTCTGAATTCAGTGTTAGCCTGAGTCATTGAAAAATGAAGGACAAAATTCCTATCAGGAAATAAAGTTATCGAAGAACGTGTTCTCTTGGAGGTAACATTAATTCCTTTAGCACCACCTTAGTTCCTATTTCAATTTGGTTGCTCCTGGATTACTTCAACAGCTTTTTGAGTTCCTTATCTTCTTCTCAAGTTCCTTACCAAAACTGCACATGACACCCAACAATTCTTTATGAAAACACTTTGGTTCACATTGTTCTTTGACTATGATGCCAATCTTCCCAAATCAGTAGTTTTAATTCAAATTCCTTCTTTAAATGTTGTTTCTCCATTCTTTCATAGTCCCAAAGCCTTTCTCCATTGCTTTCCATGAAATTTAACACTTTATAAATTGGAAACAAGGCAACCTGAAGGATACTGAGGGTGAAACTGGTCACTTCTGATTAATGTAAAGGCTCTTTGGAACAGTATTCTCAGTTTTGTGAGCAATTAACAAACCCCTGGTAACTTTTTTTTAAGATTTATTATTTTATTTATTTGAAAGATAGAGTTACAGACAGTGAGAGGGAGAAACAGAAAAGTCTTCCACCTGCTGGTTCACTCCCCAAATGGCCACAAAGGCTGGAGCTGCACCCATCCGAAGCCAGGGGCCAGGAGCCTCTTCCTGGTCTCCCACGAAGGTGCAGGGGTCCAAGCACTTGAGCCATCCTCCACTGTTATCCCAGGCCACAGCAGAGAGCTGGATTGGAAGAGGAGCAGCCAGGACTAGAACCAGCACCCATATGGGATGCCGGGGCGTCACAGGAAGAGGATAACCTACTGTGCCACGGCACCAGCCACTCTCTGGTAACTTTTAAAAAGTTACTTTCAATCCAGAGGTCTTAAGATCAGCCAGAGTACAGAGATTTTTAAATGCTCTCCAGGGGATTCTGATGTACAGCAAGGTTTAGTAGAACTACTTTATGCAGATACAAAAGGGAGTTAAGAGATTAATAAAGGGTTTGTAAACAGAAGCAAAGACCTGAATGTAATCAGATAACAGCCACCACAACTGGAGTACTAATTACCTACTCTGAAATAGAAGTACCAAAAGCAAATAGTAGGCATGATTCAGGGTAGACTGCAGAAGTCTAGGAGGCAAGGAATTAGATGGCACTTGGTAGAATAAAAGTAAAACTGGCTCTAGAATGAAGATGGAAAAGAGAGGAGCTTTGGGGAGATGATTAAGAGAAAATTTGCTTGGAATGAGAGTCAAGAACAAACTTTGAGGTAGTGGGGATGAGAAGTCAAGCAAAGTCAGGGAATTTTGAGAAAGGTGCTGTGAACTGGGAAGTTTTCAAGAATGATAGAGCTTGGCATGGTAGACTGCTGACCTGGACATGAAGGTGACAGTGTAGAAAAGTGTGAAATGAGGACCACCTTGGACATCAACAATAACAAAGCACATCCAGGTTGTACCTCAAATGATTAAGAGACACAAGACCTGGAAATCTGACAAAGATGGTACCATAATTGTGAGAAACGTGGAACACGCTATGGTGTTCTGTGGAAAAGAGAAGGTCTTGGCAGGCAGACTAGGGGTGAGGGAAACAAGGCTAATACCTACCAGTATGAAGCAAACTCTTTCTCTAAGGTTAAATTATATTTTCTCCCCTGCCCCTCTCTTAAAGTTCTTACATTTTAGAAAACCATGTATATATATCAAGATATTTCTGTGCTAGTAAACATAATAAAATTAGCCCTACTTTTCATCCCTTAACATTAAAGGAAAAAGCAGTAAATACAAAACCCAAGAAACAAACAAACCAGCATCCCACATGGGTACTGCTTCTAGTCCTGACTGCTCCTCTTCCAATCCAGCTCTCTGCTGTGACTTGGGTAGCAGTGGAGGATGGCTCAAGTGCTTGGGCCCCTGCACCTGCATGGGAGACCAGGAAGAGGCTCCTGGCCCCTGGCTTCGGATGGGTGCAGCTCCAGCCTTTGTGGTCATTTGGGGAGGATGAAATTGCCATTAAAATGATCCTTTCACAAAACCAATGAGTGAAAACAACTCTTTGCTTCAGTGTTTCCCCAAACTGTTGATTCCCCAGTTGACTCTTTCCTGTTACTTCAATAACCATAGGCTAATACAGTAAGCTAAATCCCTGAAAAAAGTCAAATCATTAGAACTCACTAGACCTTCTGAAGGGCTCACATTATTGCAAAGAATGGCTGACCAACATTACAGGATGATTACATTATAACAATTCTTGAGCAATAGACACGGATATCAGTGCAGTGAACGTTAAAATTAGATGTATAAACAATATATTATTTTACCTATAGCATCATCCATGCACAGTGCTTTAGAATATTTTCCTATTTAGCAAAATATTCAACCTAATATATTCCAATAATGAAAAAAGCAAGAAAAACAGCAATTCCCTACTAACTAGGGAGTAGGGAATCAAAATTTTATTAACAGAGAATGGGAAAACATACACAAAGCAGAATTGCAGGGAAGGCTGTTATGACACTGGTATTAAAGAAAAGTAATTCATGTTACATATCCATACATTTATGGCACAATATATTTTCATCAATAGGTACAAGATAAAATGGTATAGCTGGCAAAATAGGTACAAATCTATCACAATGAATAGTAACCAACATTTGACATAGCAGTGCCATTTCCAGGTACAAAACTGAAAATAAAAGTGGTTTATCGATCTGTTTACAACATTCTAAAGACAAGGATTAAAACTGCTACTTTGTTCGGATATATAAAAAATAGGCACATAAAGCACTTAGTCCATTGTCTGGTACATGACAAGCACTCAGCAACAGTTCTCAGGGTCTCTGACATAATGCTTCCTATCCCATCTAAAATATAGATTCCAATGATCCTTTAAAGAGCATTTAGTACAATTTCTCAAATCAAGACATATACACTGTGATAAATGTTAAATGTTCACATTAAATGAAGTACATTATAATAAAAGTAGACACAGGCTTACTTGTTACAAAGGGGTAAATTGGGCCTTAAGCTGATACTGATGAGCAAAGGAAAGAAACGGGAGGGGAGGAAAGGAAAGGAGAAATCAATGAGGGTGCAGAAGAAAAATGGAAACAGAGTGCAACGGTACTGATGGTGCGCAGAGCAAACAAGTTGCTCAAGTGTCAAGTCTATCATGGAAAGGGTATCCTGCATGTATTTCCTAAGACTGTAATGATAATGATCCTATGTCTCTGGAGTCAGACTTGGCCAACATTACCAGGTACACTTGTTTCCACAGCACCAGTGATTTTCCAGGGCAACCTGTGGAAATCAATCCAGCCACCTCCATCAGCCTGTAGTGGCAGAGACTGGAACTCTGAGTGGCCAGTCTAAGGACAGCAGCATTTCCTGGCTTAGGAGCTGATCTCCTTAGCAGCGGTTTTCACAGCATGCTGTATCGTAATTCTTGGACCCTCAGAAAATGACTTTACTCTCCACTTTACCTGACCCCTTTCAAGATAAACTCAAAATGGCACTCAAAACAGTGTTCCTGCTAACACCTCCAGCAGCCCTGGTGTTAACACAGTTCTTTCAAAGCACAGTTCTTGTGATTAACACAATAAAACCTCCCCAGTTTGAGTGTAAAAAAGGCTATGTGGAACCACACAAAACTTACCCTACCTGATCATCTGCCCAGATTTGGCAGTGTCCTGACTCTCTTTGGCCTTGGATGAGTGTTCCTCCTCCTGTTCATATTATTGCTTGGGAGCTGTAGTTAGAGCCATCTACTGCCTCTTCTGCCTGTTTCTGAATTCCAGGGATTCAGAATTTGAATAATTTGCAAAATTGCACTTCACTAGATCTCTCTCAGGGGTTGTCCAATAATTCATATTCCATTGTTAGTGTTAGAGAGCTTAAAGCTCCTTGTTGACACTTTATATGATAAGCTGCAACAATAACTTCTAGACTAAAATTATAATTTAATATTTGTCAGAATGATTTAGGGTGAAAATTTTCAGCATTTTTCCCATTATTTTGTATGACTGGGATTAAATTACCCAGTTTTTCAGATTAAATAGGTTGTGAATTAATATTTATCCTTACTCATTAAAATTTTTGTTTCAAACGTATTGAGTACTAAATACTATGCTAGACACTGAGAATTTGGTGAACAAAAAACTGCAAAATATCATAATAATCACTGCTACATGAAACTACTTAACTCAAATAATTTGGCATATTTGCATCATTTTATTTAATAGCAGAAAATAAATTAGGGAATGGGTAGAACACATGGAAAGTAAATAATCCATGGCTAATATCATAGGCATTCTTTATCATTTTAATCTTTCCATGCATTGTGAACATGTAAAGATTATAATGACAATATATTGAGTGCTGAAATATTAGCTGCCTAAAAAGTGCTTGAATCTTTTCAATTGCTCTATGTAGATAATACACAATATATGATTTGCTTGAACAAATTGTTCATCAAGATTAAGAGTAGTAAAATTCTGTACAGCAAATGTTTCATGCTAACAACGAAAAAAACACAAAAATTAATCAAAGTTAATATATTGTACAATATATTATTGAAAGCTGATTTTTACTTTCCCAACACATAAAAAGATAATTTGTTAATCAAACTTAATTGATACTTTCTGTGTTTTAACAAATATGCAAATATATTAACAATCTTATTACCACAAAACAGCCCAATATATGTACAAAAATATTTATGAAAGAAGTTTGTCCTCGGCTTTAACATGCATGTGTACATAGATATAAACATATGTACACTCACAGGAATAACATACTGACAAAATGTTATGCTTAGCAAAGCTCAAAAATTTAAAAAAAAAATCATGCTAGGCCTTTTTCTTTTTTCTTTGAGGCTTGACGAAGAATGTAGAAAATTACTAAAGTAACAAAAAAAAGACACAAAAACCACACTTTAAACAGACAAATGCTTGTCAGTATTAGGACCTGATTTGACAAACAGGTTTAATCTACTTCCTCAAAGTTCAAGCTGTCAAGGTTGAAGGATGAACGTTTTCCACAACTAAATCAGCCTGGCGGTCATCATTCTGAGAAGTCGGGTTCTCCTCCACGTGGTTCGCTTTATCTGACATCCTTGCAGGAGGAGGTTCATTATCTGTCTCCTCTTCTCTAGGTGACAGGATTTCAGGCAATTCACTTGACATCAGGACTTGCAAAGATTCAGTTCCATCTTCAATATCCACTTGAATTCCCAAAGCTTTAAGAATGTCACACTTGCACATGGGGCATGTCCCATGGGCTAGAATCCAGGGGTCAATGCAATTCTTGTGGAAAAAGTGTTTACAAGTCAGAATACGAACTATATCATTAGGCTTATAGAGTTCAAAGCAAACTACGCAGCTATCGCCATTTGTAGTTATTTCCTCATCTCCTTCTTTTAACACCCGAATTTGAAGTTGTCCAAACGCTCTCTTGATATCTGTTGTTAATCGCTGCCATCTCCTATTCTGAATCCTTGCTATCCAAAGTCTTCGAATATGATAAAAAATGAAATATGCTAAGGTAGCAGTTGTGACGATCACAAAAGAGACAAAATAATGATTCAGCCAGATGATGTGTTTTCTCCCCACCTCAATCATGACTGTTACATGAACTCCCTTCTGAATTAAATGCAAAATTTCCATACCTTTTAAGTTACCAATCATAACCACAACAATGCCTTCAAACACCTGATGAGTCATGGGGAAAACCTGATTGCCAGTTCCTGGAAAGTTATAGATGATCACTCCACTGGCTCCCTTCTCAGTCGCCACCTTGATTTTCCGTGTGAAAGTACAACCTCCCCGTTCAATAAGTGCTAGCCATGTCTCTGAGTTCTTTGTTCTGCTGAAACTGGTAGTAGGATTACATGCATTTTGGGTTTTTCCCTCTGGTGGCACTATAACTCCTGCCACTGTCTTCAAAGCAGAGCTCCTTCCAAATACTCCAGTCTCCCCCAACTCTGACAACATGCGATTCCCAACGTGAAATGATATGTTCATGTATGCAGTCCAAACAGCACTTGCTGT
The DNA here is from genome assembly GCA_949820135.1 of Sylvilagus floridanus. NCBI lineage: Eukaryota > Metazoa > Chordata > Mammalia > Lagomorpha > Leporidae > Sylvilagus > Sylvilagus floridanus. Next base: position 24,813,577 of record OX463236.1, on the reverse strand, counting down.
GCAACAGTACTGACTAAACAGCCAAAGAAAAGTGAACTTCAGAAGCCAGGACGATGCAGTGTTGTTTCTCCAAGTGCCATTCTTGAGTAGAGTCATCTCTTGTTCCAATTAGTGACTTGAGCACCAACTCAACAAAAAGATATGGCGTCCACATCTGTTGACAATCAATTTAAAACAAGGAAGAGAAAAAAGCCTTCTGAGTGAAGATCCACTATCTTCCAGCATGTTTTTGTAAGAAATTCTTAACGCTGTCTTATGAGTTTCAGATGTTTAATTAGAGAGAGAAGTAGAAAAACTACATCGGAAAAAAAAAACCCAGTCTCAATGCTATAATACTAGATACTGCTTACTATTTCATGATGTGATTATGACATAAAAGACAAAACAGCCAATCAGAGTAGAGATTACAGCATGCTGTAAATCCATGGGCTTAAATATTTCTACTGTTGTCAGGGTGACTTTTATGTTATAAGATGGATTTTATCACTAAAGTACATATAATTGTAGCAGGTGGCACATTAAACTAAAACATAAGCTGAATACAGTGCATACCCTTTAAAATCTGAAAGCAGGTGCGACCATGCTATAGAGTTATCAGGTACCAAGAAAATATTTCCAACAAAATGGTAAGTTTAACAAAATAATTAAAAATTAGCACTGTGACAAAATGTGAAGTAAAAGTAGACAGCTCAGTAACAGTACTATTACCTCACATCTGCTCCAAGTGCTGTATTTTTGTCATGTAAACCACTGTACTACATTATTTAATGCAGACTTTCTCAGAAGTCTGTTGGCTTTGTGTAGTTTCAATTTTCAAAAGCGGATAGCCTCAGTTTACTTGAGAGCTTCACTTTCTCACGCTTACATGGTCTATACAAATACATGGATGACAGGAGTAAGACAGAAAACTCATGTCTCTACAGACTCTGACATTAATGACTACTCTAACAAGATTTTGAAAGAAGAAGCAGGATGTGGGTGGGAACATCAAATATTCCAGTATTAGGTTAGCCCAATTCATTTCTAAAAGGTGTAACTATTGATTATAAAAACTTTGAAATCTCCACTTAAGGGTGACAATGTGACCCTTAAGTTAAAGGTCAAAGATGCTCTTATCAAACATTTTTGCCAAACTGAACAAATATCCCTGGTGGAAGATCCCACATACTCTGTTTGCTCTGCTTACATTTTTTGTGACCCTCATTATCAACGGTGTGATATGATTTCAAAGCTAAAGAATAACAGATGAAGTCATAAACAGGGGCAGCCACATTTATCGCCATGCACTTTCATGGGAGGTATATTTCAACATTTGGCACCTTTGTCATCTTAGAAATAAATGACTTTGGCCTGTATACATAGGGGGACACTTTTGATAGGCTCTCACTGTGATTAAGGGAGTGAGTACTCCTCGGGAATCATGAATCCACAGCACGGTACTTAAGGCAGGAAACAGGAAGAAGCAAGGGCCCCAAGGATCCAGCCAACTGGTATGAAAATTTCAGCCTACAATGGTTGATTTTTCTCTCCCAAATGCCATTTACCTGACTTTATTTCACATTACTTTTAAAAAACAATGTGGTCCTAGCACATAGATTCACAAAATGTTTTATCTAAGCTCTTCATCAAGGGTTTACCATATCATCCAGACAGATAATCATCAAAACAACAGCCCTAAATTCCAGCCTCCCATTGTTACATAGGTGTTCAGTCAGAGGCAAAAGAAATAATATGGAAAAGGAATTAAACAAAATTTCAACTCTATGTTGTCAAAAGGTCCCAAACAGAGAAATAGTCTCTCTTATTTTGGAGAGAAAAAAAAAAAAAGGATTCACTAGGGAAGTTATAGAAGGAAAATCTGCTCCCATAGCTAATTAACTCATTATGCTAAGAGACAAAGAGCTTTGGCAAATAGAATCCAATGTTTGCAATTCTGCCTTAAATGAGGCCTATAAGAATTTATAACAATTTCAGTTATATAACAAAAGTACTACCATGTAAAATAATTATTTAGAGTATTTAGAGTATATTATCCACCCAGTCATTAGTTTTGGAAACCATATTTCCTGAGTATTAATAAAATATATTAACCATGAAAATTAAATCAAGATCTAATCCTATAATGAAGTTTTACTAAGACATAAATTATCTTATATTACATCAAAATATGGAAACAAGGTACGAAAATCAGTATTTAAGAAATTTTAAAATAGTATGCCCAATTCTCTGCAGCATCTATGTCATAATCATAGCAATGTGAAAATAAGGATTAGTGCTATTTTAAACATATATTAATGTCTATTTTTTGTAAAGGCAAAATCGAGTAACAAAACTGGTGATAAAGACAACAGTTCAACTAAATGGGCAATGACATGGAGTTTTATTTTTTAAACACAGAAACTTCATCCCCTTTGGTAGTTAGGCAGAGAAGATAAAGTCGAAATTTTCTCTATAAATGAAGTGCAATAAGGCATTCATCTAATTTCGATCTTTAGAAAGATCTGGTTACATCTTCAGAAAATTCTCCAGGTTTCTTAAGTTTTCAAAATATCGCACTTGCACATGGGACAAGTCCTATGGACTAAAAGCCAGGGGTCAATGCATGTCTTATGGAAAAAATGTTTGCAAGTTAAAATACGTACTACATCTTGGGGCTTGTATATGTCAAAGCAAACAACACAACTGTCCTCATTTGGATCTAGTTCCTTATCACCTTCTTTGAGCACTCGAACTTGAAGCTGACCAATAGCTTTCTTCACATCTGCCTTCACTTGTCTTCGCCTCCAGGTGGAAGCATTGGGCATTCTAGGTCTCCAGGCACAGTACAGTAAAAGGTAGGCAATCGTGGCAGCCAGGAAGGTAAACAGAGACATGACATAATGGCTCAGCCATGGCATATGCATTCTTCCCACTTCAATGATGATTGTCACATAAACTCCTTTCTGGATCAAGTGCAAAAGTTCCATGCCTTTTAGGTTGCCTATCATCACTGCGACTATATTTTCTGTTCCCTGGTGAGACATGGGAAATACTTTGTTGCCTGTACCTGGATAGTTATAGATGATCACCCCATTTGCTCCCTTCTCTGCTGCCACATTGATTTTGTGTGTGAAAGTACAGCCTCCTCGTTCAATGAGGGCCAGCCAAGAGTCTGCCTGTTCAGGTCTGCTGAAATTGGTCAAAGGATTACAGGCATTCTGATTCCAACCTTCAGGAAGTACCACTGCACCAGATACCCTTTCCAGAGGAGAATGATTCCCAAACACTCCACTCTCTCCTAGTTCTGATACAATCCGATTTCCCACCTGAAACGTTATGTTCAGGTGAGCTGTCCATATTGCTTTTCCTTTCGAGTCAGGAAGGCTAAGAAGTAGAAGGATGCTAAGCTTTAACAGTCGAGATGAAACAGAACTATGAGTTGAAGGAGAAATTCTAAGCAGGTTCATTCCTCCATTTGCCTATTAACTGACAAACAGGAAAAATAAAACAACGCCAGTTGTAAAAGAAAGTAGAGAAGATAGCTTCAACTGCAATAGATTACCAAAGCCTGTGAATGGAAAAGGTTTGTGTGGATCAAAGAAATCTTCCTCCTTCCAGCATTTTTATTTTTGGCAGATTATCTTTCTTATAATGAAACAAAATAACAAGCGTTGTTATATGTACAATGTGATTTCAAGAAATTATGACTTCCTAATGAGGAAATTATGACATCAGAGGTAGTTAAGCCAATCCAAGCATTTGTTTTAGTGCACTGCATGCTGAAATCCTATTGGTCAAATACCTACTAAGCAATGAGTCCAGATATGTATTAGCATGAATAAACTCTAAAGCAATAAGTAGGTAAGGATTCTGAAAAGTCTTGAGTTTCTTTCCTAGTTTGGAATAGATTGAAAAGCTGCATAACAACTTTATATTATTTGTTTTTCTCTCTGTGAGAGAAAGATAGAAGTCATTTAGGTATCGGCACATGTACCTGGCCAGTTGCCAGTTCTGGTGTACGGTTTGATACTAATCAATATTCCATTCTGTGGGAAGTAGGAGCAAATCATCCCTACTTACTTCTAGCATTAAATGCAGACACCAGGCAAAAAGATTCAATATGAGGAAAATAAGAGTATAAACATATGTATTATTCTGCTATAGTTCCATTTTGCAAGGTAAATTCAAATTTATTCACTGAAATAGCTACTGAGAGCCTACTATGTGTTGAGCAAATGCTCAATAGAGAATATAGATTTGAAAAGAAAATAAGTATAATTTTATTCTTGTGGTATCTATTGTCTAGTGAGGGTAGACGATTAAACCAATATACACTTACTGAAACACAAACTGGAATAAAAGCTTCGAAGGAAAACCCAGAGCACTTAGAGAAATAATGGAAAAGCAGAAAAACTCAGTAGGGAGGCAGGACATGCTTCTAAGAAACTGATCTTTAGTTGAGCCCTAAAAAATAAATCAGAGTGACCCAAGCAAAGAATGAGGTACAAGGTGTCCGGCAGAAGACAAAGTGAGTTTCGAGACCATGTGATAGGAAGGGACCTCAGAGGCAGGCTAAAGAAAGGGTCTGAAAAATATGAACTTGGCAAAGCAAGAGACCGTACAGCTGATGAAGAAAGATAGGCAAATGATAATCTGAGTACTCAAGGTCAACAGCATTAGCTTTTTTTTATTATATTAAGGACAGGAAAAGCACAGTTCTAAGTGCAGGAGGTGATTTGAATGTGTTTCCAAATGTTCACTCTTTAAAAAGGTATTTATGGGTAAAATGGGTGAGAGAAAGAGAATAATGTGGTGACATGAGTTTAGGTAAAAGAAAATAGCTTGAGCTGAAGCAACAGTAAACACATAAAGACATAGACAAATCTAAGAGTTGTCTTCAAAGGTAAATTAACAGATGAGTAACTGGAAAGGTACTGGTTGCAGAGAAAAGAACCATCGCAAGGATTACAAATCACTGCATTACTCTGCAAGCCATAGAATCTTCATTGCCTTAACGGTGCCTTAAGGGGTAGGCACCATGGCACACTTGTTCAGCCATCACTTAGGAAGTAAAAATTCCAAATCAGAGTGCCTGGTCTAAGTCTAGGCTACTCCATGCTCCCAACACAGCTTCCTGAGCCTTAAAAGCAACAGATGATCCTGCCACTCACAGGAGGAACCTAGACAGAGTTCCAGGCTTCTCACTTCAGCCCGGCCCAGCATTGTCTGCTTCAGGCATTTAGGGGTTAAAAACCAGCAGATGGAAGATCTGTGTCTCTCTCTCCTACTCTGTCAACAAAAATAAATATTTTTTTTAAAAAAAGTTCTTTAATTTTCTTTTTGACAGGCAGAGTTAGACAGTGAGAGAGAAAGAGAGAGAAAGGGCTTCCTTCCCTTGGTTCACCCCACAAATGGCCGCCACGGCTGGTACACCACACCGATCCGAAGCCAGGAGCCAGGTGCTTCCTCCTGGTCTCCCATGTGGGTGCAGGGCCCAAATACTTGGGCCATCCTCCAAGAGGAGGAGCAACCAGGACAGAATCCGGTGCTCCAACCAGGACTAGAACCCAGAGTGCCAGCGCTGCAAGCGGAGGATTAGCCTACTGAGCTGCGGCGCTGGCCATGTTTGTTTGCTTTTAAGTCCTAATGTAAAGTCTGTTTCAGGGAGTCAATAAATTGGCAACACTCAAATATTTATCTATCATGTATAATACATCTCTTATGTATGGGAGACACTGCAAATTCCCAGAGATTCAAAAGGAAAAAATCCTGTTTCCTAACATATAAAATGCATTCATATATTTAAATCATAGGCATATTATGAGAATTCTGCCGTGTAAAGAAAAGCATTATGGTACTCTCTGCCCACAAAATCTGCTTTTCCTTTTAATAATTAAATGGGAAGTGGCTGATGTGTTCCATTCCTAAATTTTTTTAAATGTAGATGTAATTCAGTTCACATCTGAACTGCCCTTACAAGTACACTTTTCCCACAGTCAAGTGGAGTATGAATTCCTGTCTGACTCTAGCAGCAGTGACAAAGTGAAGCCTCACTGGAATCACAGTTCAACATCATCACATTAGAAGCTACTTGTTAAATCTCCATTCACCTAACCTTTGGTGGCAGGATCTAAAAATGATGTAGTTCTGGGCCTGCGTCGTGACATAGCAACCCAGCTCCCAGCTGCTATGCCTGGGAAACCAGAAGAAGATGGCCCAAATGCTTCTGCCCTTGCACCCAAGTGGGAAATCCAGATGAAGCTCCAGGCTCCTGGCTATGACCTGGCCCAGTCCTAGCCACTGTAGCCACTGGGGGAGTGAACCAGCAGATGGAAGATCGATCTCTCTCTCTCTCCCTCCCTCCCTCTCTCTCTCCTGCTCTCTCTACAACTCAGCCTTTCAAATACATGAATCATTTTTTAAATGATATAATTCTGACATTGCTTCATTTTGCTTGTTTTTAAGGGTGCACAATTTAAACAGCAGCTATATTTTTCTCAAGACACACCTCAAATCATAAGATTCCTTTAATGGTTGAAGAATCAACTTGAAGACCTTACAAATTCATTGAATTTTACTCATTATAAGATGAAGTAGCTAAGGCAATGGTAGTCAGAATTCTCCTTCTCTTCTGTCCCAATCTCAGAACAAAATGCAGCTGTAAGAAACAGTCCTCCACCTGTCACCCATTGACTCTCAAGCAGGGCAGTTCTGCCTCCAAAGGGACATTTGGTTACTTCTGCAGACATTTTTGATCATCACAACAGAAGAGTGCTACTGGCAAACAGTGAACAAAGGCCAAGAATGCTGTAAACATCTTACAATTTAGAGGGCAGCCTACACAATAAAGACTTAACTGGCCCCAAATGTCCAATGCTCTAAAGGAATAGCTTTCAGAGAGCAGAACCATCCCAAACTCATCATCTCTGATGACAAGGTCTGAGCTGTCATAATGCAGTAAGATTTTATGCATAACTGTCAATGTACCCACCAAGGATATGCCATCAGTGAAACTTCATTTCCCCACATTTCCCTGGAATAGAAACAGCAGAGATCTGTACAAGCAACCTACTAGTCTGCAGATTGGGATTTTTTTTTAATTTTTTTATAAAGCTTTTATTTAAAGAATATAAATTTCCAAAGTACAGCTTATGGATTACAATGGCTCCCCCCCACACAACTTCCCTCCCTCCCGCTACCCTCCCCTTTCCCGCTCCCTCTCCCCTTGCTTCACATCAAGATTCATTTTCAATTCTCTTTATACACAGAAGATCAGTTTAGTACATATTACGTAAAGATTTCAACAATTTGCCCTCACCTAGAGACACAAAGTGAAAATACTGTTGGAGTACTAGTTATAGTATTAATTCACAATGTACAGCACATTAAGGACAGAGATCCTACATGATATTTTTTAAAGAATTGATTAATTATGTATGCAATTTCCAATTTAACACCAAGATTTTTTAATCATTTGCAATTATCTTTATATACAGAAGATTGATTCAGTATATACTATGTAAAGATTTCATCAGTTTGCACCCACACAGAAACACAAAGTGTAAAAATACTGTTTCAGTACTAGTAATAGCATTATTTCACATTGGATAACACATTAAGGACAGATCCCTCATGAGACTTAAGTACAAAGTGACTCCTGATGTTGATTTAACAATTTGACACTCTTGTTTATGGCGTCAGTAATCTCCCTAGGCTCTAGTCATGAGTTGCCGAGGCTATGGAAGCCTTTAGGGTTCGCCGATTTCGATTGATTGACCCTTCCATCAGAACCAGATTGAAGGGTTTCTATCCTGGGACCAGAATGGCTGAATGGAAGAGACTGAGGAGCAGGATGCTGGATGCTATCGTTGTCTGTTCCTTTTAGACCACTATGTGAAGCACAGTTTGTTTTTAACAGTCAAGTATTAAAGTTTTTTATTTTGCTAAATCTTGCATGTATGTAAAGAGAAACAAACATACTACTAGGATTGAATCAATGCTTCAAAAATTCCTGCTTTTCCCATCTTTCCACTCCGCCATTTTCCATAAATTTACTTTCTTCCTATGCTTGCTCCCTTCATGATCCTCCAAGGTGGCCATGCTGTTCCTTGTATCAATAGGCAGACAACATCAGAAGCACAATGGTTGCTTTTCTCTCTTGTATTTATTCTTAAGAGCAAGAAGAACATTTTTCCTAAAACTTATGAGACTTCCCCAGACATCTCCTTGGCTAGCATTACTTCACAGGCTCGGGTTTAACAGAACCTCTGGAAATCAAAATGGAATGATTTTGATTAAAATAATCAGGATTTATCTTGTTGTGGAAGACCTCTTCCCTGAGGAGCACACAGCCAGAGACAGGATGAAGATGCCAGTGCTTTGCCACCAAGATGAAAAGACACAAACTGGAAAATGAGCAGCAACAGGCCCTAAACTCCTGTATGTATCCACAGGAATGATACCCACATAATCACCAACCACACAGATATGTCATATGCCTTTCACATACAGAACTGACATGGACCAGAGTCTATGTTAGAGAGGACACATATACCCTGTCCTTAAGGAAGGTAGACAGAAAAATTTATAAACAAATTGGGTGTGTCCTGTAACTTCTAGACTTCAACTAAAATTTCAAGAAGTAAAAACTATCATTCAGTATAAGTAAGAAAAAAAAAACACCAGCTGATCTCTACTCTCTCTGCAATTTTTTGGCCCCCACTGATAAAAACGTTAAGACTTACAAGCATCTCTATTCTGATAAAATAACTAAACACACTTGCATTGCACTACCCAGATAGCATCTCTGAGAATCGGAAAAACTGAAGGGGCTTCAACAAAATGTCCCACATGTCATGGTATCCAGGGCTATGATATTATGAAAGGGATCTAGGGATCCAGAAAACACATTGCTGCTGCAATTCAAATTCAAAACTGGCAACTATTTAGGTTTCCTGCCAGGAATTAAATTCATTGCAATGGGAAAGGGGAGAAATAGAATACTCATTCTAAGTTGTTTACTGAGCAACAACAAAAACAGCAAATAATGCTAATGATAAACACTTTCCAAAAGAGGATCTTCATATTTAAAATAAAATTTTACTTTCAAATTTTATTATGTGATTGCCAACTGGTAAATCTTCATGAAAATAAACTCAGTCTTTTCTCCTGAACTTCTCCCATAACTATCACTATCCCCACATATTCTAGCACACATATAAATACACCCAAACATTTGAAATCCATGTACACTAGGAGTTTTCAAAGATTTCTTGGACTATTTGTATTATGAAAAAACTAGAAGCAGATTTAAAATTTTATTGCAGCAAAATAAACTTTTTAACAAGATTTTTCATAAACTGCTTGAAATATCCTCACATATACAATGATTACAGAAAAAAAATTCTTTGACACAAATGTACTCTTCCTTGTAATTTTTCTGAATCCAGAAGAGAATTCTGTATATGCAAAACATAAAATAAATTTTAAAATGTGTCTATAAACTTCTGCACTGTCTCCTAATTCACATACTGAGCAGGATAGCTAAAAAGGACTGAAAAAGAAGGGAGTAGAGGCCGGTGCCATGGCTCAATAGCCTAATCCTCCGCCTGCGGTACTGGCACACTGGGTTCTAGTCCCAGTTGGGGCGACAGATTCGGTCCTGGTTGCCCCTCTTCCAGGCCAACTCTCTGCTGTAGCCCAGGAGTGCAGAGGAGGATGGCTCAAGTGCTTGGGCCCTGCACCCCATGGGAGACCAGGAGAACCGCCTGGCTCCTGGCTTTGGATCAGCACGGTGTAGCCATTGGAGAGTGAACCGCAAAAGGAAAACCTGTCTCTCTCTCTTTCACTGTCCACTCTGCCTGTCAAAAAAAAAAAAAAAAGAAGAAGAAGAAGAAGAAGGTAGTAGAATGGTAAAATAAGGGAGCATGGTGAGAAGGCCACTAACCTGGCCACAGGTGCACATTAGAGTTTCTGAAGCAGTTTCAAGCCACATGTGTGTGATGGGAGAAGACAAACAGGAGGAAAAGGGAGAATATGCAGGCTGGGTACGTGCTGTCAAAAACTCTCCCCTGAGCCTGACAGGCTCAGAAGTTCAGCAGCGGGAAGCACACAAGCAGATCCACCCCATCCCAGTGTCGGTACAGAAGAACCGCAGCAAGCCCTGGGAGTGTGGTGTCATGAAGCCCCTACATCAGGACCAAAACACCCACCATCACAAAGCTGCAGCAGGGGATCAGGGGCCCTGAAATGCCATTCAACATGGGATCAGGGCCAGTCTCACGATACAGTTCCCAGAAACCTCTAGGAGGAGGTTCCTGAAGAGTTCCCCTGCCTATATCTGGGCTCTGCTACCAGGTCAAAGTGAGGCTGAACTTAGGATACAGGAAAAGCGAATATTTCAGCTGCTAAGATAAGAACAAAGTATGAAAATGGGAGCCATGCAGGCTATTACATAGACAGAAAAGTCACCAGATTTACTCAGGGTCTTCATTAATATTCACCCTAACCAACATGATAACGTTATAAAAAGTTCTGGTAACCAAGTATATTAGGAAAAAAACAACCTGAACAGACACAATAGATTTTATTTAAAAAAAATATTTATTTATGTGAGAGACAGAGACAAAGGGAGCTCCTATCTACTGGTTTGCTCCCCAAATGTAAGCAAAAGCTCCCAGTTGGAACTAAAGCTAAGAGTCAGAAACTCAATCTAGGTCTCTCACGTGAGTGGCAAAGACCCAAGTACTTGAGCCACCATCTGCTGCCTCCTAGAATGCATTTCGGCAGGAAGCTGGACTTGGGAGTGAAGCTGGGACTTGAACACAGGCACTCCGATATGGGGTGCAGCCCCACAACCTGCAGCTAACTGCTGTGCCCAACACCCACTCAGTACATAATGCAGCACATTTTAAATCATCCTCTCACTAGCCAGGATTTCTTAGCTACATAAACCAGGATTATTATGTTTGCCTGCATGTTTAATGGTGGGATGCATGAGAAACATTAACTCGTATTAGAACCACCTAATGCTCCAAAAGGCTTTTGTGACACTAAAGCAAAGAAAAACTACCTGACATTTCTCAAATACCTAACACAGTGCCTGGTTAACATGTTTGAATGAACGAGTCACGCTGGCAAGTTTTACCACACTTGGAAGAATATTTTCTGTGCTTTTCTTCTGGCCTTCATCATCCTCTAAGTCTAGAATTTGCAATGGCATTTTATCTAACCTTCCCCTCCACAACTTTGTTCAGCTTTAATTCATTCTGTGGTCAGAGAAGACCATCGGAAACAGAAAGGAAACTTTACCTTGAATTCCTATTTGTGTAAAGCCTTAAGAGAGCTTCCTCAACCCAGAGAACAACATGCACACTTTCAGGAATGACATAAAGCTTCTCGTTTGGTTCTCTTTCTATGGGTTCAGCCTCATTTTATACTAGTTCAACCCTGGAATGTGCGCTTCTTCAACTCAAATGGCTTAGTTTCCTGTAGCCCTTTTACAATAGTGAGTACACAGAAGCATAAACAGACTGCCCCCTCTCTAAAACCTATTCTGTCTATCGTTATAGTATGTTGTTTACAAAGCATCCCCAATCTCTTCCTTCTTTCTCTGGACTGAAACCCTCTTGCAAAGGGACTTGGAAAGTTTTTTTCTGAGGTAAGATTTATTTGCATGATGCTGGGGGCTGGATAGCCTGGTGACTCATGCTGGTCACAGACTGCAGCGGAAGTGATGGTGTGTCAGCTCCAAACCTAAGCCTCAGGAGTCCTGGCCTCTTCCCTTCAATTTTCTGGAACTCTGCTGCCTTAAGTGAAAAAAGCTGGCTTGATGGAGGATGAGAAATTGAAGAAACTCTAGCTCTCCTGAATGAGGTCATTGATCAATCCACAGATGGGCAAATGTGTGAGAGCCCAAGATAGCAAAGCTACCTACATGATCCCAGGATGAACAGACACACGTTTGAAATGTTAGCAAACAGGTGAACAATGTCTCAGCCAATCCAGAGACTTATGAGAGATAATAGGTGCTAAGTCCTTGAAGCCAGGTAATTCAGGGTAGAGGAAGGGGATTATTTTGCTGCTGTAGCATTTAATATAGTTCCTAATATAAAACTATTTGTTTTATTAATTTGCTGTGGGCTGAAGTTAAATAATATTGACACTTTAATATGTAGGTTCTAGCACAGCACAAAGCACACATAGGTTCTCCAGGAAAGTTGAACTAAATCAATAATGACGTGATCCTCTGTATTCTAACCTGTAATATGATCCATGCAACAACTTTTATCTTCACAAGGTTGATCATTTTAATAAGAATATAGAATAATTAAAATTTATATGATGAGTCAAACCTTTAATTCTTCCAAAGATGTAATACTCACAAAACTTTATTTTGTATAGCCAGACTTGAATGCAAGGATAAATAATTAGTTGGAATATAACCAAAGACTTTAATGACGTAAGTCAAACAATATAAATTATACTCTTTTTCATTCTGAATTCACATAAAGGTCTATATAAGTTTAACACTAAATTGGAAACAAATTCTCCCCCTCATTCAGTCTACTAACTTAGAAGACAGAAAGGTGACCAACAGAGCAGAAACTCATTATTACTGCACTGGGAAGCAATGCAGGGAAACACAGTGTAGTTCTTGCATTAAGGAGTAGGAGGAGCTCAATAACATTCAGTAGACACAAGATAACGGACAGTATTTGGTGGTACCATCTCCATTACAGCCTAGCACAAAATTCATCTTGCTATTAACCATTTAGACTGGAGTTTTTGAGGGGATAGAGAATCAGCAACAAACTCAAACAAGGAAATAATTTTAAAAGTTCTGTGAATTACTATCAGAACATGTCCCATTTTCTTATTAAGCTATTCTCCTTCTCTCATTAATAAGATATGGGAATTAGAATCAAATGAGTTTGGTAAAACAGAAATAGATTCTATAGAGGGATGTGGAAAGTTTTTTTTTTCTTTGCCCAGAGCCATCCAGATATTTCTAATAATGCTCATGGGCCATATGAAATTATCAACTTGAAAATTCGCCTGCTATAGATTTACTGAATTTCAAGTCCTACCTATGGTTGCTTTGGCAGGGCTGAATGAAACAATTCTGTGGGCCTTATTCGAGCCAGAGGCCAGATGTTTCCCACTCCTGGTCAGCCTTCCTAAGCTACTATCAGTCACTGAAGAGAGACATAAGCTCTGCCCTCCTGAGACAGGTCCCAAGGAACACAGTTAACATTGAATGATGTCTTAGCAGTTAGAAATAGGAGGGCAGAAGTGATTATGGAGATTTTCCCATTAAGATCTTTCTCATTTTTCACAGGTCATCAAACCCTTCCTCATTTATTAGGTCATTATATCCCTCAGGGAAGCACTAGGGGGACAAAAAGTATGGAGTCATCATGCTAGTGGAAACAGCACGCTGCAGCATGAGTTACATGACAGACTTGTATCCAGCTCTGCTACGCACAGGCCACACTGAGCCCGTTTGTCACCTGTACCATGGGGAAGTAACACTTGCCTTAGGGGTCATGGTGAATATTACATGACATACTTCATACCTATTTGTAAATCAGCAAGCACACTTGGTGGCTGGGTAGGTACTCAATGAATGCATATTCCTTCCTCTTCCTGATTCCATAATACTTCTTTCTTCCATTTCTACCTTACTGAATTCTGCTCAACCTTCAAAACCCAGCTCAATCTCTTTCATGAACTTCATGGCAAAAACAACCTGCTTCTACGTCGTGATTTTTGCACCAGTTTGACTGTCATTTAATTTTACCTTATATTATAGGGTAGATGTTTATATGCTTATATGCCTACATATATATTTTTACCAAATTTTAATATCTTATAAAGGAGTGATCTTGCCTTACTCTTCTTTGAAAACCCCATTTCTTCTCTATCTCTATACTAGCAAAATAAAATTTGTTCAAGGTCTCTGACAAATGTTTGACTTTTTAAGCACTTACTCTTCAAAATATTAAGACATATCAGCAGCTTTTGCAACCTTTGCTTTATACAACCACCCATTTTAAAAAAATAGAATTGGAAATGATTTGACAAGTCTTCCCTCAGCTAAGAATTACATTGACAACAGTTGTCCAGAAAAAGGCTTATTTAATATCACCGGATCAGAGGCCATCTGTCTTACATTTTCTCTCCAAAAGTCAAGAATAAATTCCATCCACATTTCTGTTTCTGAAAAATAGACTGAATATATAATAATATGCAACCATAAGGTGACAATTATTCCTAACAGGTAAGCAAGTAGCTTTTGCAGGATGAAAAAAGCCTCTTAATAAAGTTTTCTATGAATTACTATATATGCATACACAAGGGTACCACAAAAAGTTGATTGCGGGGCCAGCAGTATGATGTGGCGGGTAGGGCCACCACCTGCAGTGCCAGCATCCCACGTGGGCGCCAGTTCAAGTCCTGGCTGCTCCACTTCAGATTCAGCTCTCTGCTGTGGCGGGGGGGGGGGGGGGCCAGTAGAAGATGGCCCGAGTGTTTGGGCCCCTGCACCTGTTTGGGACACCCAGAGGAGGCTCCTGGCTTTGGATCAGTGCAGCTCTGGCTATTGCGGCCATAAGGGAGTGAGCCAGCAGATGGAAGACCTCTCTCTCTTGACCTCTCTTGAAAGGCTCTGCCTTTCAAGTAAATAAAATCTTTAAGAAAATAAATTTTAAAAATTCATGGAAAATGTAATTAAAAAAGATTTTGGTGCAAAAAATGAAATCCATGTATAATTTTTCATAATTCACATTTTCTAAGAATTTTTAAATGCATGTACTTCACAATTTTGAAACAAAATAAACTTTTTTAAATTTCATGTATATATATATATCAAAATGAATAGATACAAGTTTATCGATATATCAAGTCAGAAACCTCAACTGTCCATTATTAACAAGTATAAAAGATTAACTATGTAATATGCAACAGGTAATTATGTACTTCCAAGAAATCCCTAGCATATATATAATATATATACACATTTTAAAAATAAGCATTCATATCTTTTAAAATAAATACCATTTCTTCATTTTGCAGCATCCCTTCTTAGAAAATTATTATATACTGCCTTTTGATAATTTTCTGTATTTTTCTGCATGTGTTAAAAACAATTATACTTTTCCCCTCTTGCAAAGCTTGTCCATATCTCTCAAATTATAATATGTTGGAGGATAGGACTTTGCCATTATCCTTCTTATGACTACAGGGCCTAGTGTATCATTTTTTTAAAAGATTTATTTGTTTATTTGAAAGACAGGGTTACAGAGAGAAAGAGAAAGAAAGAAGGGGGGGGGGTCTTCCATCTGCTGTTTTATTCCCTAAATGGCCGCAATGTCAGGAGTTGGGACGATTTGAAGCCAGGAGCCAGAAGCTCCCTGCAGGTCTCCCATGCAGGTGCAGGAGCCCAAGGACTTGGGCCATCTTCTGCTACTTTCCCAGGCCATAGCAGAGAGTTGTATTGGAAGAAGAGCAGCTGGGACTAGAACCGGTACCCACATGGGGCACTGACACTACAGGCAGCGGCCTTACCCACTACGCCACAGTGTTGAAACCAGTCCACTGATTTTTATAAAGCCCATTATTACTTGATTTGATAATGATGAAGGTGATTTTTCTATAATGAATAAGGAGCTCTATTGTTTCTCATATCCCATCCAGGAGCAACTCCAGAAGCATCTACTCAATACCTACATCACTGACTCTCCCACGGATTCATTCAAGTATTTGTGAAGAACAGCTGCGTGTACAGTACCAGATGCTGGGGTAGAGCAGAAATCAGGGAAGCTCAATCTCCTGTTCTCGAGCATCTTTCATTCTGTGTATATAGGGATTCAAAATGAGGTCAAGGTCATATCTTATCCGAGGAGCTGACACTTTGACGTAAAAAATACTCTAAAAAAGTATGAAGGAAACACCAAAAAAGCACAGTGCCTTCATCTGTTCAGTTTGCTGTAACAAAATGCCATACATTAGGTGGCTGGTAAATAACAGAAATCTAGGCCGGCGCCGTGGCTCAACAGGCTAATCCTCCGCCTTGCGGCGCCGGCACACCAGGTTCTAGTCCCGGTCGGGGCACCGATTCTGTCCCGGTTGCCCCTCTTCCAGGCCAGCCCTCTGCTGTGGCCCAGGAGTGCAGTGGAGGATGGCCCAAGTGCTTGGGCCCTGCACCCCATGGGAGACCAGGAAAAGCACCTGGCTCCTGGCTCCTGCCATCGGACGAGCGCGGTGCGCCGGCCGCAGCGCGCCAGCCGCGGCGGCCATTGGAGGGTGAACCAAGGGCAAAAGGAAGACCTTTCTCTCTGTCTCTCTCTCTCTCACTGTCCACTCTGCCTGTAAAAAAAAAAAAAAAAAAAAAAAAAAAAAACAGAAATCTATTTTGCAGAGTTCTGGAGACTGGGAGGTCCAAAATAAAGGCAGATTTGATAACTGGCTCACAGATAGTACCTTCTTGCAGTTTTCTTATGATATGAGGGGGTCTCTCTTGGATTTTTATACTAGTGCTAATCCTATTCACATGGGCTTGGCTCCATGATCTAATCACCTCCCAAAGGCCTTACACCCCGTAGTACTATCACCTTGGAGTTAATATTTCAACATCCCAAAGGGGATGTGAATTTTTAGATTTAGCAAACAGAAGAATAAATCCTGCCCCAAGATGAGGCAGCATTGTCAATGCACAGTTCTGACTTCCTTAGGAACCATTTTCCCTTGTACACTTTACACAATTCAAATAAAGCAGCCTAGAAGTGTGTTTTTGGCACAGGAGTTAAGATGCCTCTTGGGACACCTGCATCCCAAGGCTCAGCTCTACTTCTGATTCCAACTTCTCCTAAAACACACCCTGGGAGGCAGTAGATGATAACTCAAGTGCTTGGGTCTCTGCTACCCAAGTGAAAACTCAGGTAAGTTCTAGGCTCCTTGATTCAGCTTGGCCCAGCTTGGGCTGCTGTGAGAATGTGGAGAGTGCACCAACAGATGAAAAATATCTACCTGTCTATTTCTCTCTCTCTCCCCTTATCTTTCAAATAAATAATTATTATTTTTGAAAAAAAGCAACCTATAAAGTACATTTTTTTCATAACCAAAGTCTTAGATCTCATGGAACTTTTAAACTTCATATTTAAAAACAAACCCCCACTTTACAGAATTCTTTATAGCTGGTTTCCTTAGTTTTATCATGGACTGAAACAGTTAAATTCCATAAGTTTAATTCATTCCTAAGCTAGACTCCTTGAATTTCAATCCTGCACCTACATTAGCATTGCAGCCTTGAGCAGGTCACCTAAACTTTTATGTATTAATTTCCTTATCCGTAAAGCAGAGATCATAATAGTACCAAATTTTTAGGACTCTTCTGAGGATTAAAAAACACAATGCACAGTATATAAAGCACCTAGAACACTGGCTCATATTGATATATGTTAACCAGATTGCTATGTTAACCACTAAGAGGGAGAGAAGGAGAGGTGGGGAGAGAGAGGGAGGGAGAGAGGGGGGAGAGAGAGGGAGGGAGGGGGAGAAGGGGAGAGGGAGGGAGGGAGGGAGGGAGGGGGAGATGGAGAGAGAGAGTGAGCAGCAATCGAGCACACCTCCACACACTGGTTCACTCCCCATATAACAGCCTTGGTTGGGTCAGGACAAAGCCAGGAGCCAGGAGATTCATCCAGGTCTCCCATGTGGGTGGCAGAGCCCAAACATTTGGGCCACCTTCCATTGCTTTTCCAGGCCATTAGCAGGGTCCTGGATCAGAAATGGAGCAGCCAGGACACTAACCGGCACCTATATGGATGCTGTCATCACATATAAGTCATTATACCACAACATCAACCTCTTATCATTATCTTTACATCACAGCCCTATTTATTTCACCAGGAAATAATAATGCCAAAGTCTGGAAGAGACTGTCTCAATCTCATAACTCTAAAGAAGTCTTTATGTTGACATAATGTATTGGTATCCATTTGAGTCAGCTTTCTGTTACTTCAACAAAAAACCTAAGACAAGCTACTTATGTAGGAAGGAGGTTTAATTTGGCTCACGGCTTTGGAGGGCACAGGCCAAGAGTGGGCAGCCCCATTGGTTTGGCATTTGGTAATGGTAGAGCCCTGAGGTAGCACAGAACATCACACAGCAAAAGGATAGCATACGTCTGTGTCTCTGATTATGAAGTCACCATGATTTGACCACGGAGGCTACAACCTAAGCCAATGTAATCACTTTCCAAAGGCCCCACAGTGGACTAAGTCTCCATCCACTTAGAACCATTAAAATAAGATTTTTGAGGCAAAGCCTTTAACATATGGGCTTTAACATATGGGGGAGACACACTAACTTCCAGACAATAGCAGTACCACTTATATGAGTGAAGCATTCCCAATCTTAAAACCACAAATATGAAGTTTCCAAACTCCAAAACTTTCTGAGCACCAACATGATGTCACAGGTGGAAAATTCCATATCTGACCTCATGTAAGGGGTTGTACCCAAACACAGGCACGCTTGAAATACTGTTTAAAATTACCTTCAAGTATGCGTCTAAGATTTAAAGAAAGCAGATTATTATCACTTGAGAGAGCAAAACTATATAATCTACATTTAGGGAAAAAAACTAACTTAGGAAAGACTTAGTGGTGAATTGTTGTTGTTCTAGTTGGTGACTATTTAATACAGAAGGTTATATAGTCAACCCTCCACAACTGTGGGTTTAGCAAAAACTGCTACATTATTGCTAAGGTGTACCATGTAGTTGAACCTAGGATGGATGCCTCTGTACTGAACATGTAGAGATTTTGCTTTGCTTATCATAATTCTTTTTTATTTTTTTTATTTTTGACAGGCAGAGTGGACAATGAGAGAGACAGAGAGAAAGGTCTTCCTTTGCCGTTGGTTCACCCTCCATTGGCTGCCGCGGCCAGCGCGTTGCGGCCGGCGCACCGCGCTCATCCAATGGCAGGAGCCAGGTGCCAGGTGCTTTTTCCTGGTCTCCCATGGGGTGCAGGGCCCAAGCACCTGGGCCATTCTCCACTGCACTCCCGGGCCACAGCAGAGAGCTGGCCTGGAAGAGGGGCAACCGGGACAGAATCTGGCCTCCCGACCGGGACTAGAACCCGGTGTGCCGGTGCTGCCAGGCGGAGGATTAGCCTGTTGAGCCATGGCGCTGGCCTGCTTATCATAATTCTATTAACAATACAAGAGTATTCACATAACATTTATACTATATCAGTTATTATAAGTTATGGAGTGATGACTTTAATTACATAGGAAGTTACTGGCATATAGCCCAGTGTTTAAATCCACACTTGGAATGTCCTCATTACATACCAGAGCACCTGGTTTGAGTTCCCTCTACTCCACTTCCCATCCAGCTTCCTGCTAATGTGCACTCTGGGAGGTTACAGGTAATAGTCATGTACTTGGGTCTTCTGCAACCCACATGGGAGACTGGATGGGTTCTGACTCCTGGCTTCAGCATGGCCCAGCCCTGGATGATGCAGGTATTTGGGGAGTGAAACTGTTGATGAAAATGGCTGTTTCTGGTTGTCTCTGTCTCTGTCTCTGTCTCTCTCTCTCTGTCCTCCTCTGTTTTCTCTCTCCTCCTCCCTCTCCAACTTTCAAATAAAATGAAATTAAATAAAAATTTTAAAATACACAGGTAGATCTTAATGGATTATATGCAAATACTATGCTATTACATAAGGAAGTTGAGCATTCTTGGTTTGGTATCTGCAGGGGCTCCTGGAACTAACCCCTTATGCATACCAAGGGATAAGTGTACTAACAGATTAGGTAGGTGGTATGATTGATCGTTCAAATAAACCAACAGAGAAAGTGAGATGGGTAACTTAGAAATAAATGTGAGTGGTAGTCTCTACATACAAGTACATAAAGGTGACATAGTATTCACTGTTTCTGTCCTCTACAGTTTTTGAATTGTTTCCATAATCTTAAATTTTAGCTTAATTTTCTAGATCTCACTATACCTATAAAAGTACTTCAAAAAGTTCCTGGAAAATGAAATTTGAGTTTATTTTGCTAAAAAAATTTTTAAATCCATGCATATTTATTTCAAAAATCTTCATTTACACATGTATACATTTTACTTTCTTTGGTAACTTTCTCTGTTTTTAAAGATTTATTTATTTATAAAGAGTTACAGAGAAAGGGAGAGGGAGGGAGGGAGAGAGAGGGAGAGTCAAAGGGAGAGAGAGGGAGGGAGATATCTTCTATCCACTGGTTTACTCCCTAGATGGCTATAACAGCCAGGACTGGCCCAGGCCAAAGCCAGGAGCCAGAAGCTTCTTCCAGATCTCCCACATGATTGGCACGGGCCCAAATACTTGGTCCATTTCTCTGCTGCTTCCTCCCAGGCCATTAACAGAGAGCTGGATCACAAGTGGAGCAGCCAGGACATAAAGCAGCACCCATAAGAGATGCTAGCATCAAGAGCAGTGGTTTAATCTGCTATGCCACAATGCCAGCCCCAGTTTCTCTTTTTTAATACTTTATTCTTTTTTTTAAAAAATTATTCGAAAGTCAGATTTACACACAGAGAGAAGGAGAAGCAGAGAGAGAGAGAGAGAGAGAGAGAGAGAGAGAGAGGTCTTCTATCTGCTGGTCCACATCTCAATCAGCCACAACGGCTAGAGCTGCGCCAATCCGAAGCCAGGAGCCAGCAGCCTCCTCCAGGTCTCCCACATGGGTGCAGGGGCCCAAGGACTTGGGCCATTCTCCACTGCCCTCCAAGGCCATAGCAGAGAGGTGGATAAGAAGTAGAGCAGCCAGGACTCGAACCAGTACCCATATGGGATGCTGGCACTGCAGGCGACAGCCTCACATGCTACACCACAGCACCGGGTCCAATACTTTATTCTTATAAGTCATTTCACACAGTCACGCTGTATGGTCATAAGAAAAAAATTTTAGGGGTGATCCATGGTATATTGAAAGCAATGAGTAACAGAAAATTGTTTTACTTTCTGCTTTTTACAATTTTGTCTCAACAAAGACACATATACAAGTCAAGTCACTAGACGTAAGGAACAGACTGAAAGAAGTCTGGACTAATAGTCATTGTCATACACATGAATAATTCTCTGTACTCTCAAGGTAATTAGTATAGGGTTTTACAAATTGCATTATCTAATATTTAAAGAATAGTACTGTTATAATTTGTTGAATAATAGTAACTTGCAAATGTTACCAAAATTAATAAGCTTCAATTTAACTATTTACTGAATGCACACTTAGCACTTGATCTTACCTAAAATTCACTATAACGCAATGAAGTTTCAGAATCTCATTTTATAAATGAGAAAACTGAAGACAAGCAAATAATCTGTCAGATACACAGCTAGTCAAGCAGATGAGCCAGGATTCCACCCCAATGTCTATCTGAATGCCTCATAGCCCAGATACCTCTGTTTTTCATAACTAGGTCCAGATGTGTAATTATTTCCATATTGGATACTGGCCAAGAACAACATTTTCAATGCTGAGTTAATCCCCACTTTCGTTAAAAAAAAAAATACTTAATACCCCTAAGTCACTCCAGGAAATGCATTGTCAGAGTATTCCAAAAAGCACCAGCTATGATTCCATCTGTAATATCTGGAACACTATTTTCCAATTATGCACATAGCTATTTTATTCTTTATCAGAAAAGTAACTGCAGAAGACTCAGTTGAATTAGTGGGTCCTTGTTGCTTCTGAAAACTGTAAAGATGTGATATTAAAAAGAAAGAAAAACAAACTCAGATATTCATCCTCCAACTTAATGAATCCTAACATGTCAGATACATTTTCCTTTCCTGGAGCTGATGTAACAAAGACCACAGGCAAAGCTGCTTCACACAACAACAATTTAGCCTCTCTGAGTTTCAGAGGCTAAAGTCCAAAATTAAGGTGCTGACAGGTTGATCCCTACTGCAGGTTCTGAGCCACAATCCCTCCCGGGCTTCTCTCTGTGCTGCTGGTGATTGCCAGCAGTCCCTCCTGTTCTTTCCTTTGTAGGTACCTGGCTCCAGTCTCTGCCACAAACCAAGGAAGCCACAAATGGTTACACACGGCAAGAGCTGGAAAAGGCCAGGAAGTCTCTGATAGAGCTGGTAGGAGCATAGCTCTCCTTCTGACACCACAATCTCAGACATCTGGTCTCCAGAATAGTGAGAGAATTCAACTCTCTGTTTTCAGCCAACTTGTTCATGGCAATTTTTCACAGCAACGCCAATAAACAAATATGGTTTACTGGTCAGTTAGGTTTCCTATTCTTGGAACTGTTATTCATATCTCTCACATACAGGAGTTTTGTGTACATCTTAGATTTTAAGTCTATGTTGCTTGTAAATATTGCCATCCCCTTTCTTTCTCTGTTTTGGGTGCCACTGCTTCTACTGTGGGCTTATGAGGCCACATAACACCATCTCCTGAATGAAATTTCTCATCTCCAGCACCCAGTAACCACAACCTGTGGACAAGCCACATGAATCCACATTTGGCTCCTCTGCAACTCACATAAGATTTCTGTGCCTTTCCATTTAAAAGCAGTAAATATTTACTACCTATGCCTTAAAAATGTGAAAAGGGTCTCTCTTCCATATATATTCCAAATTGAAGTCATGCTCCTTGGAATACGGTCTGGAGTCCACAGGTTCTCTTCTTAAAAGAGAAGTGCTTTCCAGTGGACAGTGGCCCTCATGTGCCATGGTCAGAACTCTCCTTGGTATAAGGCTTAAAACCTCTCATGCAGTCCACAGAAGGAAAAAAACAAAGCCAATTGTACAAGCACAAAAATCAACCTCAGCACAAAGCTGTAACCAAACCCCACATGCTCTGTTTTGGGGAAGGTGCCACTGACACTTAAAGTCACCCACTCTGGCCCTAACAGAAACAAAATTGAAACTAATACCGTTAATTGGTCAGTTGTGTTTCCCTATAAATTCATATTCCCCCAGATTTTTTTTAAAAAGATTTATTTATTTATTTGAGAGGTCTTCCACCCACTGGTTCAATTCCCAAACGTCTGCAGCAGCTGGAGCTGGGCCAATCCAAAGCCAGGAGCTTTTTCTGGGTCTCCCACATGGGTGCAGGGGCCCATGCACTTGGGTCACCCTCTGCTACTTTCTCAGGCCATAGCAGAGAACTGGATCTGAAGAGCAGCAGCCAGGATTCAAACCAGTACCCATATGGGATACTAGCACTGCAGGTGTTGGCCCACTACAACACAGCACCAGCCATGTTCCCTTAGATTTTTACTAAGGACTAAGGACCAAATCTTTTACTCACCATTTAATATGGAAGACTGCAACAATTTTTTTCCCCATAAATCTGCAGAAGAGGACTAAATCTGATACTTTTAAATTACTAAAAGAGAATATTTCAAATGTCCTCATCATAAGAAATGATAAGTCCATGAGCTGACAGAATACTGATTAATTATATTGATTAAGTCTGTTCTCATCATATATATACCCCAACTTTATATAACTAATTTGTAAATTAAACACAGAAAATAGGGCCAAGGTTGTGACGCAGTGGGTTAACTCACAGCCTGTGATGTTGGAATCCCTTATGAGCATTGATTCAAGTTCTCACTGCTCCACTTCTGATCTAGCTCCCTAAAACTGCACCTGTGGAAGATGGCTCATGTGTTTGGGTCCCTGCCATCTACATGGGAGACCCAGATGGAGTTCCAGCTGGTAGCCCAGCCCCAGCCATTGTGGCCATTGGGGAACAAACCAGGGAATAGAAGATGTATTTCCCATTCTCATTCTCTCTCTCTCTCTCTCTCTCTCTCTCTCTCTCTCTCTCCCCCCCCCTATCAACTCTGCCTTTCCAATAAATAAATAAATAAAATGTGTGTGTATATATATATATATATATATATACATGTTTTAGCACATCCAGATATATAGGAATATAATGTATAATATAATATAATATAATGTATAATATAATATAATATAATGACATATATATATATAAATTTAAAAGCTTATCTGAAGTAATGTAGTCTACAGTCTATATACATTCACCCAGTATGACTATTCATGTATGTTCTCATATAAATATTTATTTTGTAAAATGTGCCTTCCCCCAAAACCCCAATGAATTGTTCTCTAACATATGGCATTTGTACTATGCTACCCGACACCTGAAACAACTGAGATCCAAGATTTTTGAAATAAGGGATGATGGACTGAAACCTGCCTCCTTAATGCTATGGTTCACACACCCTCAAGTATACTGCCAGACCAAAGAAATCGTCTACCTTTCTCAGGGCAAGCCAATCTCCTCCCACCCTCATCTCTAGCAAAAAAGTAGGCAAATGCCACCTGTACCTCCATTCCCAGAGAAAATCTCTTGTAACTGCTTCAGTCTGAAAAACAGAGTGATGGGTCTCCCAGCCAGCAGAAAGTTCCAAAGAAAGGCAAATAGACCTGGTTTGTCCTTCCAATCTCAGCCATCAGGTGAGTACCTGGACAAGGGAATCCAAGGAAGAGAGGAACCCTGGGAATTGATTATTCTAATTTGGTGATCAGGGAATGGGAACAGAAATGGGAAAATCTATAATTGAGAAAATAACTTCCAAATGAACTGGACATTAGCACCTACTTGGAATGTGAACATGTCTTTAATTCTATTGGAACATAAAATAAAATCTCAAGTGTTGACAATCTCTGTAACACACATATATCTTATCTGATTTTTTGAGAGGCAGAGTGGACAGTGAGAGAGAGAGAGATAGAGAGAGAGAGAGAGAAGGTCTTCCTTTGCCGTTGGTTCGCCCTCCAATGGCCACTGCAGCCTGCACACTGTGGCCAGCGCACCGCACTGACTCAAAGCCAGGAGCCAGGGGCTTCTCCTGGTCCCCCATGTGGGTGCAGGGCTCAAGCACTTGGGCCATCCTCCACTGCACTCCCGGGCCACAGCAGAGAGCTGGCCTGGAAGAAGGGCAACCAGGACAGAATCCGGTGCCCAGACCAGGACTAGAACCCGGTGTGCCAGTGCCGCAGGCGGAGGATTAGCCTATTTAGCTGTGGTGCCGGCCTCTTATCTGATTTTCTATACCACACCCCTAACTTTGCTGCTTAAGAAAACTAGAATGAACTAAATGCCAAAATAAAGATTCTATGCTCCTTGGGTGAGTAATACTTACTAATATATCTTCTCTTTGAATGCAGGATATGACTGAATCTATAGCTTATTTTCAACATATGTGGAATTATCTATCATATCTTTTTAAAAATCATTTTGAGTTAGTTTCTCAAATAGGCTTGTCAAAACCTAATTAAGAAGTTATCTCCTCTTCTCAGTTTGGTCTCACCATGTAGAAAAGATGACAGATACTTGGTAACAATGCCTGAGTAGTCTGGCAGCTTCAGAAACGTGTAAATCGAGGGCGCACACACGCACACATACACCACACAGACTACAAAAGTTGTCAATAAACAGGAACATTAAATGGAAAAGACCACATAAAAACTACTAAACACATTTCAAGACATATTTGCATTTTTAAAAAATGACAAGATCTTTTTCACACAGTGAATGTTGACTACAAAGATATTGCTTGGATTTTTCTATCTAGAAGTTATATTGGAACTGAAAAGGTAATAACCACTATTCACACCCCCAAATAGTTACAAAAAAGTAACTTAAAAAATCAGGGAGGGCAAACAACACTCTCATGTAAAAAATTTTCTCATAATATGACACTAACTGAAATCATCCCATCCTTCCTTAGCTAATGTGCCTTATATTTAAGAACAAATTTTACAGATGACACAATTATTTTCATTATGCTGTGAAATTCCTAGACAGAAAATACTGAAATACTATTTATCTAGTACAAGAGGATTATATATATATATATATATATATATATCATCTTTTACATTTCTTCTATTTTTAAAAAATTGATTTGAAAGCCAAAGAGACAGAGACAGAGAGATTTTCCACGTGTTGCTACACTCCCCAAAGGCCCACAACAGCATGGGACAAGAGCCAGGAACTCAATTCAGGTTTCTCACATGGGTGGCAGGAACCCAGATACTTGAGCCATCACCCTGCTACCTCCCAGAGTATGCATTAGCAGGAAGCTGGAACGGGAGTGGAGCTGGGACTCAAACTCAGGCATGCCAGGATGGAATGCAAACACTCTAAGCAGCATCAACCACTGCATCAAATACCCTGCCCCCTGCCCTCTTTTTTTTTTTTTTCAAAAAGCCACATTTCAATTTTGCTATGTTAGAAACTTTGTATGTGTGGTTTATGTGATTAACATTACAAAATTCAGGACCTTTCAATCTGACAATTCAAAGAACTTCCTATCAACACTCTCCATTATATTCCTATATATCTGGATGTGCTAAGACATGGAAAAATCATAGAAAGGGGCAGGAAGGTAGGAAGGCATAATATGGGTGAGGGAGGACAGAAGTGGTTGGAGGGAGGAGGAAGGGACAGAGATAGAGGAGGAGTAGAAGGCAGGAGAGCAAGGTTAGGCTTAGCTGTCTAGAGGACATGACTGGTGAGCTCAGTGTTGCAGGACAGGTAGACTTCTCTGGTAGATAAGGGTAGCCAGAGCCTCCTAAACAAAGGAGAAAGTAATGCAAAACAAGTTGTATGCTGTATATTCAAGGAACCATCGGTTTTTTTCCATTGCTCATGTAAAGTGTGTATAAAGAAACTTAGTGAAATGATGATAGAAAAGCTGCCAGAGAACTGATCAAACAGGGTCATGCTAAGGCCTTTATAATCCAAGCACTACAACACAATACTTAAAGGAAGAACCAAATACTGTGGTGCACAGAAGCTGAAGCACTGGCCACTGACTGCGTTTGAGTGGAAGATGTCATAGGCCCAGGCCCCTGATTACCAGCTGGTTTGGGACGAAAGTGAATCAAAACAACAGAAAGAATTAGTTTCTCAGAGAAAATCTGCATAGCAGTCAACAGTCACAGTGGACAAAATCCTGCTTCAATCTCTAAGCCGAAGCTGTGGTTTAGATATGGTTACCGTGTTCCCCAAGGGTTTCAACCTTGGTCAGGTTGACAGTGGGTGATGTTAGGAGGTGTTGAACGGTTACAAGATGGAGTATAGTGTGACACTGTTATGGCCTAGGGGACATTGCCCTCAGAAGGAAGTACAGTAATTCTTGTGAGACCCTCAGTTCTCCCAAGAGGGTTCTTATAAAAAGAGCACGCCCAGCCTCTTTCCAGACTCTGGCTTCCTAATGGTTATGTGATCTCTCATAACCTACCTTGTACCTACCTGTTCCCTCCACACCATCTACCAGGGGCTCCTCACCAAGGCCAACACCAGCACCATGTCCTTAAACTTCCAGAATGAGAAGCTAAAAAATGTCTTTTCTTAATAAATAACCCAGCCCCCATGTATTTTATTATAATAATAAAATATGGGTGACTTACACCAGCCTTTAAAGGATCTACTATATGTATGGTAATAATGCCACTTATTTTTTCAATAATAAAACTTTCACAGACTGCCATCCTATGCCATTATAAGTGTACAAAGTTTTGAAAAAGTAAAAGAAAAGCCAAGGAATGAATCCCTCTGCATTACATGGACTCTCAGCCCCATTTGAACACTCCTGATAGGTATAGGCGAGCCAAGTCTTCAGTATGGGAGGAGGCTACTGCGGCCATGGTCACCACAGGAGCCCTGGGGCCTGAAACACTGACACAGGGAGTCCTCAGAGGCAGGAAAGAAACAGGATTGGTGGGGAGGGTAGAGTATAGGGGCGGTATAGGAATGAGGGGGCACCTCAGCCTGATGCAGACAGCTGTGTAGGAGGAGAGCAACTTGGAAGTCTCCAAACAAAGCCCTTCCTCTGTGCTCTGGAGCTTACTCAAGTCAGCCACTTCCTCTGATTCTCCTTGTTTAAGAAGGTAAGGGACCAGGTTCACAACAGGGCTACCACCTGAGTGTACTGGAGTACACAATGAAGCCAATTTATACAACAAAGGCATACTCGGGAAGGAGAGGTGCAAGGGAGATTGGCAGAGAGAAAGAGAGAACGCTGGCTACTCTCCCTTTTTCTTCCCAAATTGCATGGACAGAGGTTAAGTGTATTTAATCCCTATCCTCCTGAAGCGTCCTTCATCCATTTATAATCATCACTGGTTTAACACTCTGCCCATGCTACTGCAATCAGTTGTACATATAATTTTATAAGAAAAATAGATTCACTGGTGTGGGAATTAAATTCCTCTTTGTGACATAGAAATATTTAGAACAGAGAACTCAAGCTAAAATCTCAGTCAAGCCAAAATCTCAGCAGTATATGTGGGATTAAATATATTGCAAAGTGACTGAAAAAAAATCATAAAAGTACAAAATCATTGCATACTGCTTCATCAAAATCTTGCACACATTAAACCCCACTGGGAAAAAGGTAAAATACTTCTCTGCAACTATTAGTTGTGATTTAAAAAAAATAAAAGCTCATTTAAGCCATCTCAAATAGAAAGGAACTTGCTAAAAAAAAGTAGAGTTTTTGCAACAGAAAGCTACAATTATTAAAGTTTCCTAAACATTATCCTTGAATTAAACATCGTATGGACTCCTTATAATATTGGAGCACTGGACTATTCCATTTCCACACAATCAGTGGATACTTGAATGTTGGTTATGTAGAAATAAAGCAAATACAACTGCCACACTAAAGATGTCAATCAGTCCTAAGTCATCCCAGAGTGAACTATTTTAAAAACAGTAAGTGCATGATGTGGTGAAAACAACACAATGTTATTTAATTAAATAATACTAGCAGGTATAATTTCTAAACGTGATTTGAGAAGACATGCCAGATATTTGGAAACAAAATTAAGAACACACAGGAACGATATTAGTATTCTCGTAAATGTATATTCTTAAATATATCTTGGGAGTAATTAAGGTTTAATTATAAAAGTGTGAAAGATGACTCAAGTCTGTGCATGCAAACCCTTTAGGGTCTTTCAATATACCCTAAAAATCATATACCTGCTGGAACTATGCTGAAAATGATTCACTTAGACTCTGAAAATAGGATTTTACAATATTACTCCCACATATAAAACCACCCATCAGGATATCAAATAGAATTTATTATTGTTTTGAAAACTCTTAGGTTTACTTGCATGAATCAAAAAATGTCAAATATTAGCAGTTTTCTAGGTTCAACCTAAAAATTATCATTTGAAACATAATCTGTGCAGGGTATCAATGTGCTTAATAAGATGTGATATTCACATCTTCACGTGAAATTCGCATATCAGTGTTTAAGTACGCAATATTTTCATTTTGAGCTAAGTGCCAACACATTCAAATCCTCTAGTTTTGTGCCACACAGAAAGGAAAACTTTAAGAGATGGATATGGTCTTAGTACCCAACTCCAAGTTGGTAAAGAGAGCAAGGACAGTTTTAATAAGTAGCTGCTTATACATCTGTCTTTCCCAGAAGATTTTGAAGTCAAGGACCTCGCCATATTTATATTTCCATTACTTAATATTTAAATGAGGCAGTATCTATCTAGCACCCTAAGAAGATATTTAATTAGATGAATTTTTTTTTTAATCTGAGAAACACACCATGGTGGTGGGCAGGGGTCAGGGCAGGGAGGCATCAATAGCGGAAGGTAAGGAGAGGGAAAGAAAGGAAACTCCTACCTCGTGAGTCACTCCCAAATGTCTACAACTGTCCAAACTCAATCCAGGTGTCTCACATGAGTGACAGGAGCTCAATTACTTGAGCCATCATCGCTGCTTCACAGGGTCTCTACTGGCAAGGAGCTGAACAGGGACTGAAACTCAGGTACCATGATACGGGACACAGTTAAGCATTCTCACTGGTGACTTAACTACTAGGCCAAACACATAAATTGATAATTTAATTTAGGGTCTGCTGTATGTTCATAACACTAAAAATCATGATTCTCTGCTCTGAATGAGCTTAAAATTGTGAGGAAGAAATATTCATGTCCATGTACTGTAAGTACTGAATTGTGCAAAATATAGCAGACACTTGTAGGAAAGCAATATTCCAGTAATAGTAATAATGGCAGCTCATCTTTAGCTTGGGAATCATGCCTAGCGATTCAAGTTTATTAACTGGTTTAATCTTCAATCACATCATTGTCTCCAGTTAAGCAAGTTCCAGGAGTCACACAGATCTAGAATTCTATCCGAAGCAGACAAAACGCACAATGGTTTCCTCCATGTTTAAAATCTACTTCCTCTGGGATGATGATTTCATAACTCCTGAGAGTCAGAGATTTCTAACCATTTTTACAGCCTGGACTGGTAAGCAGTCTACTGAAACTCATGGGTCCCTTATTGAGATTATACATACAAATAAATCCACAGGATTGCAAAGGAAGGCCTTTATAATAGCTATATTTAAAAACAAATACGTGCTAGAGCACCATGTTTCTTCAGTACTCCTTAGATAAATGTAACCAGGGCATCTGTACAAGGGCACTGTGGGCTCAGCAGTCCATGAACATAAACCGTATTTAGAGACAGTTGTAGTAAAATACAATGAAATACAAAAATGTATGTCTTCATTGGTAATAAAGCCACAGGAACTGCTGGTAGAACTGTGGTTTATTGTCTACACTCAGTGTAAGTGAAGGCTGAATTTCAGTTAGAGGTTAGTGAAAATAAAGATTGACTGGATTCACATATTCCCTGAATTCTACCCAGATTAAAAATGCCAGTGTCAAATGTAGCTGTTCAGTTTCTCCCTGGAAACAACCCTTCTTTTCCACCAGCACTCACCATGGTCCACCCTCCTGTCTTGGTTCTGCACAGTAAGAGAATGCCTTAGTCTTTACTACAGCACAGGGTACTTAGCAGCCAAGAAAGTCCATGTGCTCTGGGGTACCTGGATAACACCTCACAGGAAGTGGATCTCTATAAAATAAATGCACGTGATTTTATACATATCATCTCCTTATTGGTAAAAATAGCAGGCATCTCCCAAATACTCGTTTCCCCCAAATAAAACTCTCTATTAATCAAGACACCAATCTTATTAACTCACCTGCTCTACTGCCCTAAATAGAACTCCCATCACAAACCTGGACTCATGTTCAAAAGAACACTACCCCCAGTGATCTTATATAAATACAGTTCTCCCTTCTAGAGGAACCTGAAGTGACAATAATTAATATTTTTAATTAAAAAAAGACTGGAGCCAGTGCTGTAGTGTAGTGTAGTGGATAAAACCGCCACCTGCAGTGCCAGCATTCTATATGGGCACTGGTTCGAGACCCGGCTGTTCCACCTCCGATCCAGCTCTCTGCTATGACCTAGGAAAGAAGTAGAAGATGGCCCAAGTCCTTGGGGCCCTGCACCCATGTGGGAGACCCAGAAGAAGATCCAGGTTTCTGGCTATGGATTGGCCCAGCTATGGCCATTGTCACCATTTGGGGAGTGAACCAGTGCATGGAAGACCTCTCTATCTCTCTGCCTCTCTGTAACTCTGCCTTTCAAATGAATAAATAATAAATATTTTAAAAACATTAAAATAAAAATATAAATAAACCGTGTCTTTCACATGGCTATGGTTTATGTTAAATCCAAGAGAAAATATATCTTTTGATAAGCATTTTGACAGTAATCCATGTAAGAATAATTAAATGTTATAAGCTAAATGAGTAATGTACAAAGAAACAGACCAATAACTATCTTAAATGTCACAGTCTTTCCTGTTGAAATTGTTTTATGCTTTATGCTATTCAAGAGCTCTTTTATCCATTTCATGACGAAGGTCTTAAATATACCAAAGTGAGACCAGTATCCATTGTGACTGTCTCTCAAGATGTCATCTCTGAAGAAAAAAAAATAAGGGAAACTTTAAAAATAGAAACTTATGATAAAAAGTACTACTGAGTGAGTCTGACAGAAGCAGAAGAAGTGCATTTAACGGACTTGAGAGTGACACGAAGACATAAAATCTTGACTCTTTCAGGATCACAGACTCAAGGAAATTGAGCATTTATCCCTGGAAAATTCTAGAATTCACATAATGAAGAAAATTTTGAGTCCTAAAATCTGGAAGAACTTATTGATTCTCCCAAAAAAGTTATCCACATAAGATAGCATTTGCCTAATGAGGTAGACAACTAATTTTTTGGTATTCAAAGAAATGGTACTTAGCCTTAAGCAGGCAAGATAATTAAAGTAAAATAAATGAAAGTCAACAACTTCTTAAGGATAGGCATTTAAAATTACAGCACATTTCCCTAATGAAGAAGGAATATCCTTATAAAATCAAATCTGAGGCCAAATGTCCCTCAGAAAGCTGTGACAATGACCCTGCTTAGAGGCCCTCTTAGCACTAACCTGGCATTTCCCTCAAAGAGAAATGGCTTTGCTGACCAAGAGAGTTCAGTGAAAGAATCAAGAGTGTCTGAGAGCTGTTACAAACACTCCCTTAAAAGATTTATAAACAGACATGAGTGTAAACTCTTCCTGAATCATGGCACCAGGCCAAGTATAAAAAGACTGGCATAGCACAAAAATGCTTATCTCAGCTCCACGTCTGCCCTACCATTGACAGGCCTTAGCCCCACGCTGAGCATCTCCTTCGTTGGGGCTGGGAATTAGGGAAGGCTACACGCTTCTGCTCTTGGTGGCTACCTGGCTTGGGTGAGATTTCTAGGTCATTAGCTAAATGGGGAACCGTCACTAGGTTTCCACAGCCACAGCCCACCTGCAAAGATGCAATGTCCTTGCTGTAAAAATGCAGAAGCAGAGGAAGACAGAAGATGCAGGTGTAACCCTACTCACTGCTACCAACTGCTAGGTGGGCATGAAAAACCCACAATCTCAGTTTCTTCTAAAAGTTTTTAAAGAAAAAGGAAGTAAATGTTCAAACAAGGTGATTTCCTTATCTTCAAGCAACACAATTCAATCTATGCATTGCCCAGTCTCCAATAATAATACAGATGCTCTCAAGAATGTGGGTGACCACAGAATACAAACACCGACACCTTCCACAGAAAGGAATCTCAAACTTGAAAACACACTTTCCTGATTCCTACAGAATACTTAATTTCAAAGGCCACCCTTATAAGAAAATATGATGTGAACTAAAACAGTCAATACCAAAAATAAGAAATACAATGTGATCTGCAGGGCTCAATGCAAATTTAAAAGCTCACTTCTAGTTACTGGTTACTGGATTTCATTCATCAATGTGCTGACCATTTTCTATCCCCTCCTGCTACACGGCTGCCAATCTTGCTTTACTGAGTGATCATCAGTTCACCATGAAAAAAATCAGGCCATGGGGTCAGCACCATGGCTCACTTGGCTAATCCTCCACCTGTGTCGCTGGCATCCCATATGGGCACTGGGTTCTGGTCCCGGTTGCTCCTCTTACAGTCCAGCTCTCTGCTATGGCCCAGGAGGGCAGTGAAGGATGGGCCCAGGTGCTTGGGTCCCTGCACCCGCATGGGAGACCAGGAGGAAACACCTGGCTCCTGGCTTTGGATTGGTGTAGCTCTGGCCGTGGCAGCCATTTAGGGGGTGAAGCAAAGGAAGGAATACCTTTCTCTCTGTTTCTCTCTCTCACTGTCTAATTATATCTGTTAAATAAATAAAAAAAGAAAAAAATCAGGCCTTTTCCACAGCATCATTTCAACATTTAAAAAGAGATTTATTGATCATTTAAAAAGAGATTTGACAGGTCAAACATCCTTTGAATATGAAAAGTAAATCTTTCAGCCGGCGCCTTGGCTCAACAGGCTAATCCTCCGCCTTGCGGCGCCAGCACACAGGGTTCTAGTCCCGGTTGGGGCGCCGGATTCTGTCCCGGTTGCCCCTCTTCCAGGCCAGCTCTCTGCTGTGGCCCGGGAGTGCAGTGGAGGATGGCCCAAGTGCTTGGGCCCTGCACCCCATGGGAGACCAGGAAAAGCACCTGGCACCTGGCTCCTGCCATCGGATGAGCGCGGTGCGCCAGGCGCAGCGCGCCGGCCGCAGCGGCCATTGGAGGGTGAACCAACGGCAAAAGAAGACCTTTCTCTTTGTCTCTCTCTCTCACTGTCCACTCTGCCTGTCAAAAAGAAAAAAAAAAAAAAAGAAAAGTAAATCTTTCTATTCCAAAGGAAAATGATAAAAAGAAATTTTCATCAAAATATTTAAATACCAATTTCCTCAGCCCCTCTGTTTAAGCAAGCACAGATTAAGGGTAAGTAACAAGTTATACATATTAATTCTAAAAAAACAAAAATCATGTAAAATGCGGAAAAATGCTTTACAAAACTCTGTTTTCGCAGCCACTAAATAACTGAGTTTATTTTAAATAACCGAGTTTATTTTTAAGTACACATTGACATGGGGTAAAATGTCAGGGAAGAGAATACACAAATGAAAAGGAATGCTGCCAAACTGATTTCGTATGGCGGGGAAGCTGGAACAGATATTTCCTAGTTCCTTGGGAAGAAGTTGACTGCTAAAGTTAAATTATTTGGTATTCTGGACTAAGAAGTTAAGAATGGTCACAAAGACTCCAGCACTAGGGCCTGGAAATGTGTCCTGAAGGTAAAGGATTAAGCGATGGACCTTTTTATGTCCTTTTAACTTGTGGAGATATAAGACCATGTAAGATGAGGAAAAGGAGACATACAGAGAAACGAATGCTAACACTCAGAGATCTGCGTGTTTGGAAGGAGCTTCAGAGATTATCTTTCCCTTCTGTGGGAGGGGAAGCAGGTCCACAGCATGGCATGAGTTGCACGAATGCACGGATCCTTGTGTGGAATTCAAGCCACAGAGTTTTTTACCTGGGATGCAGGGAAGCAGGGGGAAACATGACACTAACCACTGTCACCAATGACCTAAGAACAAGAAAACAGAATCCCACCTGGAACATGAAAGGAACATGTAGACCATTCTACCAGGGGAGGAAAGGAGTAAGTATCAGAGGTAAGGACATGCACAAAAAGTGAATGTAAACAGCAAAAAACAAAACTGAAGAAACAATCGCAGCACCACAAAGGGCTAATAGTCTACTTGGTGTATAAACAATACCTATCAATCTGTATTTAAATGATAAATACCCAGGAGCCAGCTTCATGGCACAGCAGTGGCACATCCATCACCCAGTAATACCACCTGCAAAAACATACTCAAGACAATCAATCAACCCAAGAATATGAATAATCAGTGCCAGCATTGGCATAGTGGGTTAAGCTGACAACTGTGAAGCTGGCCTCCCATGTGGGCACAAGTTCACTGCCTGGATGCTCCACTTCTGATCCAACTCCCTGCTGTTGCCTGGGAAAAGCTGTGAAAGATGGCCCCAGTGTTTGAGTTCCTGCCACCCATGAAGGAGACTCAGGCAAAGCTCCTGGCTCCTGGCTCCTGGCTCCTGGCTTTGGCCTGGCCAGAATCAATCCAGAAATCCACAAACAACTTATCTTTAATGAGGTAAAATCAAACCCTGGAACAAGAACAGTCTACAGAACAAATGGTGCTGGGAAAACTGGATCTCCACATGCAGAAGTATGAAACTAGAACCTAACCTTACACTTTCCACCACTCAAAATGGAACAAGAATCTACATTTATGACCCAATACCACCAAATTACTACAGGAGAATATTGGGGAGACTCTGCAAGATATTGGCATAGACAAAGACTTCTTGGAAAAGACCGCAGTTGCACAGACTATGGGATTATAGCAAGTTTAGAAGCTTTGCACTACAAAAGAAACACTCAGCAAAGTGAAGAGCAACCGACAAAATGGGACAAGATATTTGCAACTATACAACTAAGAAAAGGTTAAGAACCAAGATCTATAAAGAGCTCAAGAATAAACAACAAAACAAACAATCCAGTTAATAAATGGGCAAAGGATTTAAACAGGCATTTTTCAATAGAAGAAATTCAAATGGTCAACAGACACTTGAAAAAATACTCAGGATCACTAGCCATCAGGGAAACGCAAATCAAAACCACAGTGAGGTTTCACCTCACTCCAGTTAGAATGACTCTCATATACAAATCAACAAATAACAAATGCTGGTAAGGATGTGAGGGCAAAGGTACCATAATCCACTGTTGGTTGAAATGTAAACTGGTGCAGCCACTGTGGAAGACAGTGTGGAGATATCTCAGAAATCTGAATATAGACCTACCACATGATCCAGCCATCCCTCTCCTGGGAATTTACCCAACCCAAAAGAAATCAGTATCTTAAAGAGTTATCTGCACACGCATGTTCATTGCAGCACAATTCACAATAGCTAAAATATGGAATCAACTCAGATGACTAGATAAAAAAGTATGGGGGTTGGCGCTGTGGTATACCGGGTAAAGCTACTGCCTGCAGTGCCAGCATCCCATATGGGCGCCAGTTCGATCCAGTTCTCTGCTATGGCCTGGAAAGCAACAGAAGATGGCCCAAGTCTTTGGTCCCCTGCACCTGCATGGGAGACCTGGAAGAAGCTCCAGGCTCCTGGCTTTGGATGGGTGCAGCTCCAGCCATTGTGGCCAGTTGTGCAGTGAACCAGCAGATGGAAGACACCTTTCTCTTTCTCTCCCTCTCCCTCTCCTTCTCCCTCTGTGTAATTCTGTAACTTTCAAATAAATAAATAAATCTTTTTAAAAAAGAAAAAAAACAGGCCGGCGCCGTGGCTCACTAGGCTAGTCCTCCGCCTTGCGGCGCCGGCACGCCAGGTTCTGGTCCCGGTTGGGGCGCTGGATTCTGTCCCGGTTGCCCCTCTTCCGGGCCAGCTCTCTGCTGTGGCCCCGGAGTGCGGTGGAGGATGGCCCAGGTGCTTGGGCCCTGCACCCCATGGGAGACCAGGTAAAGCACCTGGCACCTGGCTCCTGCCATCGGATGAGCGCGGTGCGCCAGGCGCAGCGCGCCGGCCGCAGCGGCCATTGGAGGGTGAACCAACGGCAAAAGAAGACCTTTCTCTTTGTCTCTCTCTCGCGCTGTCCACCCTGCCTGTCCAAAAAAAAAAAAGAAAAATTAATTAATTTAAAAAAAGAAAAAAAAAAGAAAAAAACATAGTGCATACGTTATATATACACTCTGGAGTCCTACTCAGCTGTAAAAAAAAATTCTTTTGCAACAAGATGGATACAACTGGAAACCATTACACTTAATGAAATAAACCAGTTCCAAAAAGACAGATGATATACATTTTCCCTGATCTGAGGTAACTATATAGAATACCTAAAATGTAATGTATTAGAGTTAAATATACGTTGTGAGATTTGATGACTGTTTATAGCCTTTGTCTCTTCCACTGAGGTACAGTGTCTATTTTTTTTTTCTTCACACTATTTGTTGAGCTCTTTTTCATAGTGTAGGGTTAACTTCACTATCATTAAGTAAACTGAAAATAGAACTTTGTAAAAATTAAGAGTGGGAATGAGAAAGGGAGAAGGGATAAGGGCTGGAATAGGGGTGGGAGGGAGGGTAGGAGAAGTATATATATACAGAACATGTATATATGAAATACATGAAACTTATATAACTTAAATAACATTTTTTTTAAAAGCCAAGCTACACACACACACATACACACACACACACACACACACACACACACACACATACACAAAGGAAGGAGGAAAGGAGGGAATGAGTGGAGAAAGAAAGAATTCATTTTTTACACAATCACAGTTTCTATTATGGCAAAAGCCACTGTCAACAATTGTACACCTCTTCAGGAATCTTCAACAGAAAGACCATTCACATCTCCACACATCTGTTATAAACCCCACAGTCTTGTGTTGTTTTGAGGGAGTCTGCCTGATTTCTAGCAAACAGACGCAGATATCTGAAGGCAAAAATAACTTAGAAGTAAAAAAAAAAACTGAAACAAAACTCTATTTATCTGCAGAATCAGCTGAAGTTTCCTAAACTGGAAAACAAAAAAAAAAAAAAAACAAAAAAAAAACACACGATATGGGCAGAAAAAATAAACTTTCCTCTTGAATCAGAGACATTCCAGGAAAAAGGATAATTATAAAGAAAACAAATTTCATTCTTTCTAAAAAAGTGAAAATACAGCAGTATCTAACAATAAATAGTAACTATAAAATCATCAATGTTATAATAACTAACTTTATCCAGTATTTGTGCATGCTACCTGTAATATATTTCTCCATTTTATTCTGGTATGGTCTTTCTCTGGTAACCTGGTCTGCTTCATTAGTGGTTTAGTTATTTGGGTTCATATTTTTTCTAATCAGACCAACTTTATGAAGAAAAATGCTGATGAAATTCTAAACAACGGATTTCATTACCTTTCAACTTTACAGTACTTAAGACATCTTAGAAGAAAGGGATGTGGGGACAAGTGTTTAGGACAGTGGTTAAGATCCTGCCTGGGATGCTCACATCCCATATCAGAGCACTTGGTTGCAGTCCTACAACTTCAAGCCAGGTACCTGCTAATATGTATCCTGGGAGGCAGCATATGAAGGCTCAATAACTTAGAACTTTGCCACCTATGTGAGAGAGTCAGACTGAATTCTGGGCTCCTGGCTTCAGTCAAGCCCAGAACTGGCTGCTGCAGCCATTTGAGAAGTGAATCAGTAGATGGAAGACCTCCCTCTCCACCTTCCAAATAAAATAACAATAAATAAGTTTAAAGAATGTGAAAGAAATGCTATTTTATATGAAAATCATTAATACCTCTGTAGTACATGTTTTATGTAACATATTGATAGTATTCACAGTATATTCTAAAACTGACAGAGATGCACAAATACACACATGCCCACACACCCAAAAAAACACCACATATAAACACCCAGAACCATCTAATCCTGGAACAAGCTAATTTAAAGGAATAATTTACCTTCCAAAAAACGCATTTACCATAAAGCAATGTTCGAAGTTATATAATGCTGAGACAAATAAATGCTACATCTCATATTAAAATCTCAGGTATTAAAAAATAGTGAAATAGGCCAGCGCCTTGGCTCACTAGGCACCAGCACACCGGGTTCTAGTCCCGGTCGGGCCGCCAGATTCTGCCCTGGTTGCTCCTCTTCCAGTCTAGCTCTCTGCTGTGGCCCGGGAAGGCAGTGGAGGATGGCCCAAGTGCTTGGGCCCTGCACCAGCATGGGAGACCAGGAGGAAGCACCTGGCTCCTGGCTTCAGATTGACGCAGCACTCTGGCCGTAGCGGCCATTTGGGAGGTGAACCAATGGAAGGAAGACCTTTCTCTCTATCTCTCTCTCACTGTCTAACTCTGCCTGTCAAAGAAAAAAAAAAAGGAAAAAAAATAGTGAAGTAAATAAAAAATCTGAAAATAAAATGGGATAAGACTGTCCCTAACTATTACTTGTCTACAGAATTTATAGACCAACAATCAAGATGGAAAAGACTATTCATACAATCATTCAAGAAATAGGATTTATGGGAGTTGGCATTGTGGTACACTGGTTGCACTGCCATCTGGGACACGTGCATCCCCTATCAGAGTGCTGGTTCCTGGCTACTCTGCTTTCCATCAGCTTCCTAATAATGTGCCTGGGAGGCAGTGGATGGCGGCCCAAATAGTTAGGCTTCTGCAACCTACATGGGAGACCCAAATGGAGCTGCTGGCTTCAGCCTGGCTGTTGCACACATTTGAGGCACCTAGGGAGTTAACAAGCAGATATAAAGTTCCTCTTTCTCTCTCTCTCTCCCTTCCCATACTCTTCCTTTCAAATCAGTAAATAAATAACTCTTTAAAACAAATGGCATTTATGAATCTAAAAGAAAAGAAAAAGAATAACAGCAAAACAATTTTTGGAGAATTACATCCCAAGAATATGAAGCTATATTTGCAATTTAATTACTAACACCCATTTGTTAGGATTTTCTTATATATACAAAGATGCTGAAAAAAAAAATGAAAATGAGAATTAAAAGAAAATTTTGAGTAAAAAAACTGGAATTCACCCTTACAAAGGACCTTCAGAAAGTTCATGAAAGATATTATGAGAAAACTATGCATGCATTTGAAAAACTTTGAATGAAAATAAATTTAATTCTGTTGTTAACAAACTTTTTGAATTACCATAATAATAAAATGCATAGTATACTACATAAACAGATAAAAGCGTTCTTTACTATCAAGTATTCTATAGTGTACCTAATTGCATGTACTGTACGCTGATTGGCAGCACAGCAGGTTTGTTCACACCAATATCACCACAATCATGTAAGTAATGTGTTACATTACAACGTTACCAGAGCACAATGCCACTAGGTGATCCAAATTTTTCAACTCCACTATGGGAGCACTGGTAAATGCAGCCTCCACTGACTGAAATATCATTACACGGCACAAAACTGTAATTTGTGGGTAACAACACTTGCAGTTACTGCAAGGAGATATTAGAAGAAAAATTATATATTTCTGCTATCTATTAAAAAAAAACACTGCATAAGCAATACTAGGAGAGACTACTAGCATTGTTAGCTATAACCAAACATACAAAAACTCTAGTCCTAAAAAGTAGAAAGGCTTTAATGGAAAAAAATTGAGAAGCAACTTTTTTACCTTCCTTATTTTTTCAAAAAAACAAACGAACTTATTCACTCAGGAACCTGCTGAGTACCAACTGTATGCCTCCTGGAATGCAGTAACTGCTCAAATGTAATTAAGAATATAGCCTCCATGTATATCATTAGTATCATCACAAATCTCAGCATCACAGACAGTCTCACAAGTAAACACCGCCTGGAAATACTATCTAGAAAACAGAAAACTCTTGGTCATCTAGTCAAACCAACCTCTTCAAAGCTTACATCCCTTTCTGTAATGCTCCTAGCAAGTAACAATCTAACTCTACTGATTGGCAATCCACCAGCTGCAGGAAAGTCATGAGGTGCACTTGAAAGTACACATTCTGAAATTCTGATTCAGCAAAATGGGCAGAGCTATGAGATCTGTGTGTACAATCTGATTCCCAAGTGATGGGGAAGTGCCAGCAGGATCTCCCCTAGTAACACTGCACTCACCAATCTACTGTTTGGAAACAGTGCAACTAAACTCCAGTTCAATTAGATTGAAATCTCCCCCTCCTTCAGTTTCTATCTGCATCCTACTTTTACTCCTTTTTTAAAGATTTATTTATTTATTTGAAAGACAGAATTACAGAGAGGCAGAGAGAGAGAGAGAGAGAGAGAGAGAGAATCTTCCATCTGCTGGTTCACTCCTCAGATGGCTGCAATGCTGGAGCTGAGCCAAATTGAAGCCAGGAGCTTCTTCTGGGCCTCCCACACAGTTGCAGAGGCCCAAGGACTTTGGCCATCCTCCACTGTTCTCCTAGGTCATAGCAGAGAGCGGGATTAGAAGTGGAGTAGCTGGGATTCAAATCGGTGTCCATATGCGATGCCGGCACTGCAGGCAGCGACTTTACCAACTATGCAACATCACTGGTCCCCTAGTTTTATTCTAAGGACAACTGACAACACAAGGCCACTCTGTATCCCAGCTAAACATCTCAAGTTCCTTTAAGTTATTTCAAATGTAATAACCTTGAATTTGCCTACATCTTCTTATATATGGTGCCCTAATGAGAATTCTCATGTAAAGGACAATGTGGATACTCTTTATTAAATTATCTTATTGGTATAGATTGAGGGTGTTAATCTCTAAACTGGCCACATCATAACACATTCACTTTTTAAAAACATAATTTTGGAATAATTTTTTACTTACACAATATAAATACAACAGAAAACTCCCTCATGTCCTCATCCCATTTCAGTGTCCCTAAGGCTATCCTATCACACAGTAGGGTGAATTTTTCAAAACTAAAAATGAACTTAAAAGCTTCATTTTAAAAATTACATTTTCCTATAGAAATCACTTTCCTGAGTTACATTTTCTTCAGCCTGAACAGAGACATTTAACTTTTCTTTCATATTATTACACTGATGAACATATAGGGCATTACATTCCATTATTTGTGATGTAGAGCAAGATTTTATCATGGCACGCTCAGACTGCCAATATTTACAAGATGGGTGGATAGCCCTATATTTGAGAAAGGTTTGAGGTCTTGTACTTCTTAATACAGTGTGCAAGGCATTTGGTGCCACAGTTAAGATACAACTTAGGATATTCATATCCCATTTCAGAATGCCTGGGTTAGAGTCCTAGCTCTGTTTCTAATTGCAGCATCCTGCTAATGTGCAACCAGGGAGGCAAAAGTACTTGGGTCCATTGTGTGAGAACTAAATTGAGTTCTAGGCTCCTGGCGTCAGTCTGGCCCAGCCTTGGCTTCTGCAGGTACTTGGCAAGCAAACCAGCAAATAGAAGACTTTTCTCTGTCTCTCTTCCTTTTAAATGTTAAGAAAAGATGTACTGAATTAAGTTCCATTTAGACAACTACTGCCCACAGTTGTACATCATACACAGTTTGTAAGTAAGACTTCCATACTGTCATCTAATTCAACTGGTTAAGTCTGAAGTATTGTGAACTTCTTTGGGTTTGCATTAAGTAACCTCCGACGTATATCGTCAATTAATTATAAATCTAATCAATTATATGTACATCCAATTATAGTTCACATAAAAACTTTCCCTGCCTCAGCAAAGTTCAGACCCATTGTCTCTCCTCCACATGTTCCTTCTTGTGCTACTCTAATCAAGGAACTTGAAAAAGTTCAAGAAAAAGGGAATGTAAACAGATCAGTTTGTTTTGGCACAAAAGAATGGGAAATCTATACATACAAAGAGTATTCACAAAGTTCATGACAAATTTATAATATGAAAAACCAATGCATGGGCTTTTAAACCTTTTACACCAAAATAAACTTTTTATTCCAATTTTTCATGAGTTTTGTGAAGCACTTACATATGTTTACAGGTCATGCTTCTTCTTTAGCGGACAGGTTTATAGTATCTGTACAACGGAAGGAATTCATTACCCAGATGACTCTGAAATGTTTAGAAAAAAAGGGAGCTCTCTCAACTTAACATCTATTGACAACTCACTGAAGCAGTTAATAAGTACGTGTGAAAATGGGTGTTCATAGGAAACCACAGAGAACTCCCAGTGAACCAAAGCTAAAACTGGAAGAAATAGCAAGATGGTGTTGGTAGTCTTATTCCTTCATGAAGAAAAGAAAATTCAATTTATCCTCTTGAAATTGGCTACTAACCTTAATTATTATAAAACTTAGGGAACAAAATGGCATAAGATACACAATTCACTATGGAAACCCTGATTAAAAAGGATAATTTGGACATACGGGCCTAAAGATAGCTATACTCAGCTGTATCAATCACTGACAGAAAATTTTTCTAAACAGTTTACTTCTCCTCAAAAGATGTGAATACTTTCCAATTCCGTTTATCTCTCAAACCAGGCTGTGGAATTATGAGTTTTTAAATTGCAAAATAGAATTCACAATGCTTTCAAGAAGGTCACAAACTCAGACTTCCCCTGAT
The DNA here is from genome assembly GCA_949820135.1 of Sylvilagus floridanus. NCBI lineage: Eukaryota > Metazoa > Chordata > Mammalia > Lagomorpha > Leporidae > Sylvilagus > Sylvilagus floridanus. Next base: position 24,770,133 of record OX463236.1, on the reverse strand, counting down.
TTCAATGAGTTTCTTAAAATGTGAAATGCACTTAAAATAAACTCTTCTTGATAACATCATAATAACAAAAACATAGCTCTTCAAACATACCTCATAGTAACTGCGAACTGCATTGCAAAATGCTTCATCAGCTACAATTTGGGTTTCCCCATTGAGGAAGGCCTGGAACCGTTCTTTTAGTAACTGCAATTGCTGCTTGTTAAGCTACAAGGAAAAGAGGAAATAAATTGACAAATTAGGCAATGCAAGATATATAATGATTACTCACAGTTAAATGTGCCGTATAATCATTAGATCTGACACCTAGACATCACTTTATGGTAAATCACAATAAAAGGTAAGATATCCTAGCACTTGTGCTTACAGTTCAATTTGACAAATATTTACAAATCCTGACATGGAAATTAAATCTGCCCCACACAGATTTCCTGTGATTACCAATCCAGTACTCTTTCAGAGTTTGGAAAAATCTAATCTATGGATGAGCAATTAGCTATTGGACAAAATTATCAGTTGAGAAAGAGAATTCTTGGAGATGAATGGATGGCACCTTGGGCCAAGAGTAGTAAGAGTGAAGAATGTAAAGGATCAAAGGGACCCTGAGGAAGAATCCTCAGAAAAGAATTAGTGTTGGATGTCAGAAGTTCGGATTACAGGAACCTAAGTGCATCAATGCTTAAGTTGAGATAGATTAAAGAATAAGAAGGAGATAAACCCAAAAGAGAGCAAAGAGACAACAGGTGAGCAGTGAGCATATCAAGCACAGTAGTGGAAGAGCTGTGATCCAGGAAGGGGAAAGCACATTTGAAACCGCATTTCTCACCCAAGGTCTGCCTATCATAATTATCATGCAGGTTGGTTGCACACTGGCTGACTTACCAATCATGTCCTCTTATTGACAACTACAAGCGGGGTCAGCTACTTATTTTGTAGTGCTTGGAGCAAAATGAAAACAAGGAGTCCTGTTCTAAAATCTATTAAAATTTCAAGAAGGCAGAAACAGATGAGTACAGGGCTGTTCTAAGCAGTGAGCTCTGTGAAATTACACAGACTCATACCCGAGGAGCCCCTTGTGACTAAAAGGGCATATATTTCAGGAGGGCTGAGACACATCAGGCCGTTCTGGCACACCGTTTTAATGCTTAAATGCAGAGGGACAGCAACTCTAGAAATACATGAGGAAAAGCCAAAGGAGTGTTTTTTTTTTTTTTCATTTCATTCGATCCTGATCAGATTTTATTAAAGAACTCAGCCCAGCTCTGGATTCTACAGAGAGATGTACAGCATTTGGAAACATGCTGAGAATAAAATGATTAAAGGATTAGAAAATCTAAACAAAACTGGTGTGATTTGGCTTCAAAAAGAAGGTTTATGTGGGAAAAGTTTAAATCTGTTGAAAAGGCTTATTAAAATGCCACTCAAATATAAGGGAGACAAGCTCTTTGAAAATAAGGGTTTTACTCAGGAGTCTAGCAAACAAGAGTTTGTAAAGAAGACTGTTGCCAGTAGTTACAGTCTGATAAAGAAGTGTTCTATTGTGCCCAGGTGTGTGAAATAAGAGGGTAAAAAATCTCTTGCTCTATGTAGAGAAGACAAAAGACCATTCTTCCTCTTTTCTACAGTTATCTTCATTATGGGAACTGGAAATCGAGTAATATCACCATGACAAGGGTGCCCATTCTAGTTTTGGCTGCTTCTTTTCAGATCCTGCTCCCTGCTATGGCCAGGGAAAGTAGTGAAAGATGGCCCAAGTCCTTGGGCCCCTGCACCCACATGGGAGACCAGGAAGAAGCTCCTGGCTCCTGACTTCAGATTGGCTCAGTTCTGGTTATTGCAGCCATTTGGGGAGTGAACCACTGGATGGAAGACCTCTCTGTTTTCTACCTCTCTGTAACTCTTTCAAATAAATAAAAATAAATCTTTTAAAAATGAAAGAACATGAAGAAAATGAAAGCAGGGGCCCTTTGTACATGTATATACTAGCAAAGAAAATTAAGTCCAAGCCTTCAGCTTTCTAAGTCCAGTTCAAAAAAGGGACCAGATCAAGCTGGGACAGCCACTGCTAAGGGTAAGGTGGCTGAGAGCACTTCCGTGACCAAGCCCTAGAAATCACTAAGGAAGGTTTCACTCACTAACCACATCTTCAAGTAAAATAGTGGAAATGGAAACATGTGAGAATGACAATGAACTAGGGTAATTGCCCCAATTACTTCATTTGATATATAAAACTTGTATTATTCAGAAACTAGTGCCTGTGTATTTTTTCATTCATTTTTCCCCCTCATCAAAGGTATTCTGTTCTTCAAAAATTCTTCTTAGATACCCTTTTGGTCATTTCTAGTAAAGGTCAATTGTCATCACAACTAGTTACTTTTTGATAACTACAGCATGGAAAATTCATGGGAATGAATCGAGTAAAGGAGACCTGCACTAACTATTTCTTGCAAACACCAACAAAGGTGGAATATTTCACAAAACAGGTCAGAGGCACTTGGTGAAGTATCAGGCTTCACTTTTTTATGAATTAAAGACAATATATTTACACTTAAGACATAATGGCAACAATACTGTAATGATGTACAGTCAGTAAATGTATAACTTACTAGTACACAAAAGAGACTTAACATTTTCACAGACAAGAGATTAAGACAAAAAGGAAATTAAACTTAAATCCAGTGCTGGGAATAACATCAGGAAGCACTCCTAAAAGCTATTTGCATTATCAAAATAAACTGCGAGTCAAATATACCCAAGAAACACACCCAAATACAACCAGAAATGTACTATAAAATATCTGTTAGAAACTTGAAATCAGTGGTAGTAAATGATTCAATGAACAATGTTCGAGTAGTTCCTCAGAATAACATTAAATTATACTCCCAATTCACAATGTAATGATCCAAATGAATTAAAAATTTTAATGTATAATGATGAAACCAGGGCTGGAGGTGTGATGCACTGTGTCAAGCCACCTCTTGCAATGCTGGCTTCCCATGGTAGAGTGCCAATTGGAGTCCAGGCTGTTCTGTTCCCAAACCAGCTTCCAGCCAATACACCTGGGAAGGCAGCAAAAGAAAACCCAACCGCTTGGAGCCCTGCAACCCATGTGGAAAATCAGGATGAGTCTGCTCTTTTCTTCAGCCTGGCCCAGAACTAGCTGTGATGCTCCTTGTGGGAATAAACCAGTGGAGAAAAGATCTCTCTATATATACCTGGCTGGCTGGTTGGCTCTGTGTCATTCTGCCTTTCAAATAAATGAATACATATTTTTTTAAAAAATGAAATCATAAAATTATTAGAACATGGGAGAATTCCTTTAAATGCTGATGTGAGAAATATCTTTCTATGACTCAAAATCTACAAGAAAGCTACAGACCAATATATCTCATGAACATAGAAACAAAATTATTCCACAAAATATTAGAAAACTGAATCTAAAAATGTATAGAGAATTATACATCATGACTGAGATAAAATACAACAACCACTCATGGTAAAAACACTCAGTTAAACTAGCAGTAAAAGGTAACTCTCAATCTGATAAATATATCTTCAAAAAACCTACAGCTGGGGCTGGCGCTGTAGCATAGCTGGTGAAGCAATGGCCTGCAATGGGCGCCAGTTTAAGTCCTGGCTGCTCCACTTCCAATCTAGCTCTCTGCTATGGCCTGAGAAAGCAGTAGAGGAGGACTCAAGTCCTTGGGCCCCTGCATCCACATGGGAGACCCACAAGAAAGCTCCTGGCTCCAGATTGGTGCAGTACTGGCCGTGGCGGCTAACTGCAGAGGTAACCAGCAGATGGAAGACCTCTCTCTCTCTCTACCTCTTCTTCTCTCTCTCTGTAACTTTGACTTTCAAATAAATAAATCTTACAAAAACAAAACTAAACAAACAACCCTACAGCTAGGGAAAAGTGCTGTGGCACAGCAGGTTAAAGCCCCAGTCTACAGCATCAGCATCTCATCTCATATGGGCATCAGTTCAAGTCCTGGCTGCTCCACTTCCAATCCAGTTCCCTGCATATGCACCTGGGAAAGCAGCATTAGTTCTTGGGCCCCTGCACCATTGTGAGAGTCTCAGAAGAAGCTTCTGGCTTCAGCCTGGCCCGGCCCTAGTCACTGTAGCCATTTGGGGAGTGAGCTAGTGGATAGAAGACCCCCCGCCCCGTTTCAACCTCTCTCTGTAACTCTACCTTTAAAATAAGTAAAATAAATCTTAAAAAAAAAAAAAGCCTAGCACTAACATCATACTTAATGGTGAGAAATGTGAAACTTTCTCATCAAAATCCTCTCATTCCTCTCCAGTATCATACTGAAAGTCCTAGCTAAAGAAAAAGCCAATAAAAAATATACAGATTAGGAAGGAACAAACAAAACTGTCTTTGCTTATAGATGGTATGAAAGTCTACATACAAACCTCAAATGAATCAGCAACGTGGTTAAAAACAAAAACTGCCACACCTTATAAATGATTGTAGAAAGACTGCATGACAAAAGGTTAAAATACAAAACTTAATGGCTTTCCTACTCACTAGGAATGAACAAGTGAATTTTAAATTAACTACACAATATCTTTTGTTAGTACTCCAAACATGAAATACTTATATATCATGCAGTATGTACAAGATATATATGAGGAAAATTATATAACTCTAATGAAAGAATCAAATAAATTGATAGATATCCCATGTTTATAGACAGACACAATATTTTCAAGATATCACTGCAATCCCAATCAAAATAAGAGCAAATTATTTTGTGAATACTGAGAAACTGATTCTAAAGTTGATGTAGGAAGGCAAGAGAGGAAGAAGAGCGAACACAGTGAAGAAGAACGAAGCTGGAGGACTGACCTATTCAATTTCATTTTTTTACTATGAAGCTATAGTAATCAAGATGGTTTGGTACTGTCAAACGAATAAACAGATAGATTAATAGAACAGAGAACCCAGAAATAGACTCACATAAATATAACCAACTGATAATTCACAAAGGCACAAAGGCAGGTAATGGAGGAGAGATAGTCTTTTCAACAAATCATTGGAATAATGGGACAACTACATGACCCTCCAAAAAATGACTGTAGACAAATATCCTATATCCATTATGAAACTATTAATTCAATTCAAAACTATCAAAATCCTAGAAGATAAAACAGAAGAAAATCAAGATTACCTTATGTTTAGTGATGACTCTTAAGATATAAAAGCAAAGGCAATACCCATAAAAGATTGAACTGATAAGCTGAGCTTCATTAAATTTTTAAAAAAAAATCTGCTCTGTTCAAGGTACTCTCAAGAGAATAAGACAAGCCACAGGCTGGGATAAATTTCTGCAAAAGATGTACCTAATAAATGGCTGTAATACAAAGCAGACCAAGACACCTTAAAATTCAGCAATGATAAAAAGAATAGATTTTAAAAATGGCTAACAACCTTAACAGACACCTCACCAAAGAATATAGAAAGATGGCAAGGAAGTAAATGAAAAGACATTTCACATTACATGTCATCATCAAAATGCAAATTAAACAGAGATATCACTATGTAAGTTTTAAAAGAGCCAAAATTCCTAACAATACCCAATGCCGGTGAGGATATGGAACAGCAACTCTCATTCATTTCTAGTGGGAACAAAAAACAGTATAGCTACTTTGCACAACAGTACAGGGCTTTCTCACAAAACTAAATATAGTCTTACTATATAGTCCAACAATGGCACTCCTTGATGTTACCCAAAAGAGTTAATAACATTTGTCCATATCCATACTCATACATGGATGTTTATAGCAGCTTGATTCATAATTGCCAGGACTTAGAAGCCACCAAACTGTCCCTCAGCAGGTGAATAAATAAACTCTGGCACATCTAGAAAATGATTATTATTGAGTACTAAATATAAATGAACTATTAAACCATGGAAATTCTTGAAGGAACCATAAATGCTTATAAGCAAGTGAAAGAAGCTAATTGAGAAAGTTCTATATTGTATAATTCCAAAAGCATGACACTATAAAAATAGTAAAACTACTCAGTAAAAAGATCAGTAGCTAGCAGAAGTTAGTAGGGAAGGGAAGGATGACTGGGCAGAACACAGCAATCTTACAACAATGAAACTACTCTAGAGTAATAGAGTAAGTAATAGAGTAAGTATGAATACATATCATTATAAATCTAAGTTCACAGAATGTACAACACCAAGAGTGCACACCAATGTAAACTATGGAGACTGGGTGATAATGATGTGTCAGTGTTGGTTCTTCCATTTTAACAACTGTACCACATGGGTGAAGGATGTTGATAACAGAGTAGGCTCTGCATGTGTGGAAGCAGAAGGTATATGGGAATGATCTGTGCCTTCCACTCAAGTTCAATTTTATTGTGAACCTAAAACTGCTCTAACAATAAACTGTTTAAAACATTCAAAAGTCATAAAAATTAAATAATAAATTTTTGCTGGCCAAAGAACCAATAGCAAAACAGAAAAGACTAGGAAAAAAAGAACATTTGCAACTCCTAGTCCAAAGAACTAATCTGCACACATAGAGAGAAACCCGACAAACTGGTAAGAACATGACCATCTAAGCAACAGAAAAATAGACAAAAGATACATGTTCAGATCAGTGACTCTAGACCTATAAAAATATGCCTAACTTCATTCATAATAGAAAATGCAAATTAAAGCCACAGAAGAGGCCATTTTAAGTGTCTGCATGCATATAAATTGGCACAGCAAAAACACTGGGTGAGTTGGCAATATGAGTAAATCCATATATTCTTGTAATCAGGATATCTACTTTGGGATTTTAATTCAAGAAATACCTGTACATCTGCAAAACATCTTATGAACAGGATTACTTTGTCTTTAATAGTATAAAAATGCTAATAATATAAATGTTCAATAGGAGACCAACTAAATTATGCTATATCCAAAGAGTATACCATTAACTTCTTTGCAAAGTAAAAGTTCTCTATTTACTGTTGTGAGAAGATTTTCAAAATATCTTGGGGAAAGGAAACAAGTTACAGAATAACATGTCAAATAAGCCACCATGCACATAGAAATTCACCCCACATGGATGTGAATTTGCTTCCATATGTACACACAAACTGTGGGGAAAGGATGGTCTTGAGAACTGGAGGGATGGAAAATAAGGATGAAAGAGATTTCTCAACCTATACCACTGTCAGTTCTCAGTATCCATTGATTCCATATCCTTGGCTTCAACCAACTGTAGATGAAAAATATATAGGGAAAAAAGTGCACAGGTACTAAACACCTATAGATTATTTTTCCTTTTGCATTATTCTCTAAACAATACTACAACTATTTACCTCCCTTAGGTAATATAATATAGAGATTATTTGAAGTATGGGGAGGATGTACATAGGCTATGTTCAAATACTACATCATTTTGTCTAAAAGACTTTAATATCTGCAATTTTGGCATACAAGGAGGTCCTAGAATTAACCTCCTATGACACCAAGAGACACCTGTACATTCATTTAGTGTTTTAAATCACAAGATCTTATTCTACAATTTTTAATTTACACTCAACATAAGTTACAGTAGTAATGCATATTTATAAACTCAGAACAATTGTGATCACAGATTAAATCTATTCTGCACGGAGACTGGATGACAGACCCACACTTTTCAATTCTTCTTTCAGAAAGAATATTTGAACTTGACTATATCTGCTTTTTTTTTTTTTTTTTTTTTTACAGAGTTAGAGAGAGAGAGACAGAGAGAAAGGTCTTCCTTTTCCATTGGTTCACCCCCCAAATGGCTGCCACGGGCGGCGCGCTACACTGATCCGAAGCCAGGAGCCAGGTGCTTCCTCCTGGTCTCCCATGCCGGTGCAGGGCTCAAGCACTTGGGCCATCCCCCACTGCCTTCCCAGGCCCAGCAGAGAGCTGGACTGGAAGAGGAGCAACAGGGACTAGAACAAGGAGTAATGGCACCACAGGCAGAGGATTAGCCTAGTGAGCTGCGGCACCGGCCTATAGCTGCTCTTTAACCTTTCTTTCTTTTTTTATTTGAAAGTCAGAGTTACACAGAGAGAGGAGAGGCAGAGAGAGGGAGAAGGAGGGGTTTTCCATCTGCTGGTTCACTCCCCAATTAGCCACCATGGCTGGTATTGCACTGATCTGAAGCCAGGAGCCAGGACCCTTTCCGGGTCTCCCACATGGGTGCAGGGGCCCAAGGACTTGGGTCATCCTCTACTGCTTTCTCAGGCCATAGCAGAAAGCTGGATCTGAAGTGGAGCAGCTGGGACTCCAACTAGTGGCACGATGGAGAGTGGTTTGAAAGGCTGGTATCTACAGGTCGCTGGCATGGTAAGGACCTTAAGCTGGGCAGGCATAACTTGGGCTGGGTTATCTAATAATTGAAAGTTTGGCTCAGGTTCTTTTTTCTCCTCCTTTTCTTCCTTTTTTTCCGCTTCATTCACTTCCATTTTCTCCTCCTCCTTTTTTTCTTTTTCTTTTTCCTTCTTTTTAGCCTTGGCAGTTAGAGGCAACACAGCAGTGGAAGCCTTTTCCTTTTCTTTTCCTTTTGGCACTTGCAGAGGAGGATATGCAAATGTGGATGGTTTACAGTTGCATTTATACTGAACTTTCAGCATCTTTAAGTCCTTATTAAGGCCAATGACACAGGGAGGGGTATAAGCCAATGACAGGAAGTGTGAAAGAGGAAACCAGAACCAGAACTGTGTAAAGACAAGGATGCCAACCACAGAAGGCATATGAGAGTGCTCAGTCCTGGACTGTAAGGAGATTGTCACATTGTGACCACTTGCATCTAGTATGCCCTGGGCCAGAATAGCACCAAACTTAGCCATGACATCATCATGCTTGTCATTGATGACTTTGGAATACATCTGTCTGAACTGATTCACCTTTGGACAAGTGATTTCAGTCTGCTGGATCATGATAAGAGCTGAAGCTATGAGAGCCCCTTGCCTTACATAGTCCACAGTGTCATTTGTCATTGGTTCTAGCAAATTAATTGCTTCCTTGATTCCTGTACCAGCACAGCAGATCCCCAGGGCCATTGCAGCTCCATAGTGTACATGAGGGTTGTAACTCTCTTACAATAAAGAGACAACACTTGGGCACTGCTCAGGGTCCTGAATAAAATGAACCCAAGTGATTCTACTGCTGCCCTCCTGACAGATCATTGACATCGCTTACAGCAACATGTAGCAGGCATCGAATAGCTTTGTTGTCACCAGAGCCACAATAAGCCATGGCTACGGTATACATTCCAGAACGTCAAAGAATTGGATCCTTATCAGGACACAGAGACTCGATGAAAGCGTCGGCCTCTTCCATCCTTTTTTTTTTTTATTGTCATAGGCAGAGATTTATATATTGGCATTATATTTTAAAGATTACAAAGACAGACAATTCTGCTTATAAGAGAATCAAGTCATCTAATTTTAGTTCATTCCTCTAGTTTAGTCAGAATGGAGATCAAGATTTGACAGTATTATAATGCCTATCTTCAAAATTAGACTGCTCACCAAATCAAAATTTTGAAATCCTTATTTATAAAGTTAATAACTATCTTTGAAATTAGGCAGTTTACTGAGCAGTTAAATATTCTCCATACACACTTATTGTTAGTTACTATATATAGGACATCTGTAACTTCCCTGCTCCAGGGTGAACATGACTTGCAGGAACAAGATCCAGATTCCAGCACACACTTCATCATCAGCTGTACGGTTCTAGACAAGCCACTCTGGGTCTCTGCCTTCACTCACACCAAACAAGGGTAACCCTTCATTAACCTGCCTCCTAGGTAAGCAGACATTGATCAACACATACAGAAGTAAAATATGTCAAGTTTCTATCCTACTGGCTATTTTCTCATTTTTCACAGGCATTTTTGTAATTTAAAATGAAAACTGCTTATTTTCAGAATTATGAATTTCAGTAGTCATAAGGCAAATTAAAGCAGCAAAGCTAGTCATAATAATAAATCCACTAATCCATTATTAAAGACATAATAATTAAAAAATAGGTACAACTGTGTAAAATGTTTCCATTTATTCTAGCTTAGGAGTTCTTGCCCACATCAACAGATTGTCTGGCATCGGACACTGCATCAGGTACTCGAACAGTCATATTGTCCATAGATTTTGTCAAACAGATTTGGCAGCCCAACCGTGATCTGTCTGTGAGTCCATACACCAGGTCAAGCATGTCATTCTCCTCGTCAGTGACTAGCTATAACTTGTCATATATGTGTTCTTCAAAGATGAGGCTTCTGACGGACTGTGGTTGGCCGCAGCGGCCGAGCAGACCAGGAGGGTCTCTCCACGTGCCCGTCCACATCCGGTGACTCCAAAGCTCAACTCCACGTCTCAGCCCACAGCTCCTCTTCCCACTGAGCAGGATCCCCAACACCAGCCTCCAACTTCATCCCCCGAAAACCTCCCCAGCCCTCCCCCCAATCCTCTGGGGACACACAAGGGCCGAGCCACAGGGCTGCGGTGAGCTGCGCAGCTGGGGCACCTCTTGCCACCCCTCCCCTGCCAAGGGCCAAGGACTGCATGTGGCGGTTTTATCCACCATGCTACAGCTGTGGCCACCCCTCTTTAACATTCCAAATGAGGATTTCAAACAAACTTTAGACCAAGAGTCAGAAAAGAATCAGAGTAACAGTCTTATTCCACAGTTTAATCACTGGTCCCCAAGTAGTCTCTCGGACTCCATCTGAGCCTTGGAAAACACAAACACAACACGCACACACACACACACACACACCATATCTGCATTGCCTCAAGCCTATCCTAACCTAACTTCAGATATCTGCAAAACATAGAAATCTGCTTCCCTATGGCTTCCAAACAATCCTAGTTCTAAAACAAAACAGATAAAATATTACTCCCTTCTTCAACATAGCAGTTCAATACTGGAAGGTAGGTCCTGGATTATTTACTAGTCTTCTCTTTAGCAGGATTATCTATGCCAGTTCCCCCTCATTATCCTAGATATTCTCCTTTGTATATGCCTCAGTTTGCCCAAAAAGACAGGTATGCTTAAAACAAACTGACACATGAAATAATTTTGTAACCTATAGGATTAAGCAGTTGAAACTCTTAACAATAATAATGCTCCTCTTAAAATGTGCTGGAAGACTGATCATAATTCTCTGAGGATAGTGTGGCCAACACAGAGACAAGTGGGAGGACCACTTCCCACATTCTAAGCACTCAACATCAATTAATTCAACTTAAAAACCAATTAACTCCTCTTGGCAGTCACATCAACTGACTCACATCATGCTTATCATCAACAAAAACTTCCAAAACATTCTTACATGCGCTTCATTAAGTCATGCTTCATCTTGCTAAATTTATTTGATCCATCATTCCAGTTTTTAAGATGTTTGTTAGAGTTCTGATGCCTTCACCAAATGTCCACAGAACTCTCCTTGCTTTGTTATACCCATTAATATAATAAAGTTGAATCCAAGTCTTCATGCATGTCGTTATGAAAATATTCACCAGCTCAGGATTAAAGAAAGAATCCAGGCCACTGCCATTACACATATTCCTTCAGCTTGGTGCACTCCATTAATTAACAGACTTTGGAGCAACTGATTTTATCAATCAGCTTGTTTTAATTGTGCTCACATTTTGTCTTCAGACCATCACATTTACCAATGAATCAATGAAAATATTTTTCAAAGAAAAATTTCTCCATCAGAAAGTATCCAGTAGAAATTCTAGAACTTGTTACATGAATCTAAATTGCAGATACTTAACTGGACCATAAATATCCCTATAAACATTTGAATACAACCAACAGATCAGTCTTACAGAAAGAATACTTCAAATACAATAGTAAAAGCTAACTTCTCTAAGTCCTGGTTGACTGTGATAATTTATCCATAATAATAACTGCCACAGGAAAAAAATGCTTTGTTCGGAGTTCAGAGACGTCTTCCATATTTCACAGGTTCTTTTTTTCCCATGCTCAAACTAGATTCTAGCCTATTCATTGTAAGTTGTGGACCAACTGAAGACTTATGGCAGGATCTTCAGGTGAAGCAGACCAGTCAATGTGGTGCTCTGTAGTCCCTGCTGTCCTGTGCCTGCCCAGACCTGCGGTCCCTACCATGAGCCCTCAACCCCATAGTAAGGGCTGTGTGGTATCTTTGTAATGAAATGCAGTCACAGTCAGATTCCACAGCAGATCGACAGGGGACTACTGGGTACTTTTCCACAAGATTAAATGATACATATACACCAACCTCATATACTGCAAACGAAGGCAGAAAAGGAAAGGCTTTTGAAGAGGGAAAGCTTTATATCAGGCTCAAAGGCAAATGCTTTATGGCCTGTTAATTAGATATAGTAAAAGGCAGTAACAGCAAAAGACTAAAATAGATAGGTGCAATTTTTTTTCCTTTCCTATAAACACTATCAAAAACAGGTGCATCAAACCACAATGACAAAACCCTCCATGCCTTACATGTTTCTGAAACAGTGGAACTCCTCAAATTACTGATCAAAATACAGTAACAGAAGTGCTGCAGCCACATCCTATACATTACAAATCCAATGAAGTGTGTTGGAATGGTGTTCTAGTCAAGTAATCATCCTTGTTCTTTTCTATAAGGCAGATACACTTTTGAGAATTCCCCAGTCTGAAAATCCAAACTCTAAAATGCTCCAAAATCAGAAACTATAGAGCATCAGTGAAGTCTATGCAAATATTCTAAAATTAAAAAAATAACTTGAATTTTGAAATGTTTCCAGTCCCAAGCAATTTAGGGAAGGAATAGTCAACACTGAGCAAGCCCAAATGAGACTACAAGTATACCAGTCTCATTTGACTATAAAGCCAAGAAGGTGGAAGCAACATGTGCATGACTTCCAGGAAACGACAAAAGGTGGCTGAAGCAAGTACTCTGTGCCTCTGTCTTTTGCTCCTGGCTGGAATCAGATGTGCTACTGAAGTCTCACCTTGACCCATGATGGGAGAACTGCAAGACTGAAAGAGCTTGAGACCACAAGCGAGGGAAAGCACTGCCACCCTAGACAGCCTACCTCCCATCTTGATTACACAAAAAAATTACCTCTGTATATTTGGACCACTTCTGGGAGGACTTGATCAAATACACAATGGGGCTTCAAAAAGTTTACGGACAATTCATTTTTCATGGACTATCTGAAGGACCCTGGTATGTATGGTAACAGGATACTGCACCTAAGTAATAAAGAGCCCAGTGAAGTACACAGCCAGAGGGCAAAGACCACAATACTATGCCACATGCTACTTGCTTGTAATGTTTATCTTAATGTATTCAAAAATAAAGTATTCTTTTCATATGCTATTTCATATGCAAAGCTCTTTATTCAGTGAACTGCCCCCCTGCAAAGTGGATATTTCAGTCTAAGTGCCAAGGTAGACTAAATGTAACACAGACATCCATTATCCCACAATACTGAAAGGGCATAAAAGCCCCAAATATGCAATATCACATTAACATATTTTATAATAAATTGTATACTAAGTGATGAGTTCCAAACAGCAAAATCTCATTGCCTTATGAACAAATAATGGGCATCAGGACAGACTCATTAGCTGCTCAGTGACTGTATCCTTGTTCTCAGTAGCATCCCAGTCAAAGTCAAACTTCAAACTTACATGCCATTATGGTACTGTCTTTGGGGGAAGGGAAGGCTGGCAATTACTTATGCAATGAACGTGAAATCCATGAACTACATGAGTTTCTCTGTGTTGCTGTACTGAGCACATTCCAGGCACATCACATTTTTATTCCTTTTTCTTTACTGAGCTGTAATTGACAAAAGTTATATAGAAAACACAAAAGTATATAAAGTATTTTCATAATATTCAAAATATATAAGAATACACACACTTATATACTGTGCAATGATGAACAGAATTAAACAAAGTAACATATCCATCACCTTTCAGCTATCTTTTGTGTGTGGTGAAAACATTTAAGATCTACTCTCTTGGGGCCAACGTTGTGGTACAGCAGGTAAAGCTGCCACCTACAATGCCAGCAGGTTTCAATCCAGCTCTCTGCTAATGCCCCGGGAAAAGCAGCAGAAGATGGTCCAAGTGCTTGGGCCCTTGCCACACGTGAGAGATACAGATGAAGCTCCTGGCTCCTGGATTTGGCCTGGCCTCACCCTGGCCATCGCAGGCACTTGAAGAGTAAATCATTGGATGAAAGTTGCTTCTTTGTCTGGGTCTCCCTCTTTCAAATAAAATTAATCTTTGAAAAGAAGATCTATTCTCTTTATAATTTTCAAATACACAATATGATATTGTTGATTCCCACTCACCATGCTGTACATTAGATATCAAAAGCTTGATCATTGTACTCTTGACCAATATGTCTCTTTAACTTTCCTAAAACTCCTATATTGTTGCAAATGATGAGATGAGGCTGAAAGAATTTAAACACTTTGCCTAAATTCACATCTAGCAAGAGGCAGGAACTGAATCTGATTAAGTATCCTGTTCCTAAAACTTATATATTTTTTCCTGATTATCATATTATTCTGTTTCCCTCACAGCCACAAACTTTCTTCAATAACAGGCGTTTATCCCCATCTGACACGTTATATAAACCTGCATGTATTTATTTGCTTAACATTTAGGGTCTCCCACAATAATGAAAGCTGCTGCTTTAGGATAAAAACTTTGCCTTAGTTGGCTGTTTTAACCCTATACTAAGACAGTGCCTAACACAGAAGGTACTTGGTATTTTTTTAAGAATGAATGAATGAACTAAGTAGAAAACCTCCGTTGATCACTGTGGAAACTATTCCCTTTCAGGATGGTAACATCCTCTATTCTCATTCTCAGCTGTTCAAAAAATAGTCAATTTATCAAGCAATTGTTTTTGTTTTTAAAGATTTATTTATTTGAAAGTCAGAGTTACACAGAGAGAAGGAGAGATGCAGAGAGAGAGAGAGACAGAGAGGTTTTCCATCCGATGGTTCACTCCCCAGTTGGCCGTAATGGCTGGAGCTGCACCAAACCAAAGCCAGGAGCCAAGTCTCCCACAGGGGTGCAGGGGCCCAAAGACTTGGGCCATCTTCTACTGCTTTCCCAGGCCATAGCAGAGAGCTGGATTTGAAGTGGAGCAGCCAGGTCTCGGACTGGCACCCATATGGGATGCTGGCGCTTCAGGCCAGGGCATTTACCCGCTGCACCACAGCAGCAGCCCCCCATCAAGCAATTGTAAGAACCACAGAAAACCTCACCTACCACAAGAGATCAGAAAGTAGCCTATCATAGATACCTTAATCTATTTTGTTAAATGATGTTATATATTCTTTATGAGGCAGAGGAGTGAGTACTTGTGGGGTCAGGTCAGGAGTCTGACTACTCTTTGTATCTAGGTCCCCCACAAGAGTCAGGATCTTATGAAAGTCTTTTAATCTCAGTGCCACAGATCTTTATCTACACAGCAGGGATGATAAATGCTCATCTAATAGGATTATTATATAAAATGAGATGATAGAATAAAAGTGTTTAATACTTACTAAATGCTTTATACCTGCTATTATTTTAGAAATAGTGGGTAATTTTATTTCAGCAATTGTATAAGCCATAGACACAGACAAAATGAAGATGGATGCCAATAATTAATTACAGCTTCTGAGCTGTGCTATGCAATCTGGTAATCACGAACCACATGTGGCTATTGAGAAATTGAAATGCAGCTCATTCAAGTTGATATATGCTCAAAGTGTAAAATATATACCAGATTTCAAATACAACAAAAAGAAGAATATCAAATACATAACACTAATATTTTTATACTGGTTCCATGTCGAAAAATATTTTTGATATATGGAAAAAGGTAAATTATTATAGTAATTTTTATTTGCCTCATTTATGTGTTTAATATGACAATTCAGAATTTTAATTTTTATTTCTTTTCATTTTATTCAAAAGGTAGAGAGACAGACACAGAAAAAGACTTTATATCTGTTGTTTCATTCTCCAAATACCCACAACTATTGGGGTTGGGCAAGGCTGAAGTAAAAACTTCAGATTATATTCTGGATCTCCCACGTAGGTTACATAGTTCCAACTACTTGAGCCATCACATGGCTTCCTCCCGGGGTGTGCATTAGCAAGGAGCTAGACTCAAACTCAGATACTCTAAAATGTGACGCAGGTGTTACAAGTAACATCTTAACCTCTTATCCAAATGTCCCAGTTTTAAATTTCCTATTTATTGATTTTCATTTTATTTGAAAGGCAGAAAGATACAGGGACAAACAGCAAAATTTTTGAACTATACATGTGGATTATGTGATATATTAATTGGACATCACTGCTGTAGAAAAATGTATATGATTGTCAGAAGTCCCTAGAAGACACAGATGAACAGGGCTATGTGTCACTACACAAATCAGATAGCATCATTCACAGCAGCAGGCTCCACTGGATGTAAACTTGGGACAAAATTCTATGCAATGACTGAATGAAGAGAAGAAACTGAACAAGGGCCAAAATGCAATGCAATGTACAACTGGCCCTCTATTTCCATGGGTTCCACAACTTCAAATTCAATCAACTGCAGATTGAAAATACTCCAAAAAATGCTTTTCTACAGTGTTTTCTCTCATAATTATTGCCTACACAATATATTAAAACAGCTATTTAGATTCCATTTGCATTATAATAGGTATAAGTAATCCAGAGATTATTTTAAGTATGCACAAGGATATATGTAGGCTATATATAAGTATTCAGCCATGTTATATAAGGGTCTTGAGTATTCTTAGAGTTTGGAATCCCCAAGGGTCCTGGAACCAATCCTTTACAAATACTAAGGGTCAACCATATATGCCTTGTATTTTCCATTGTCAGACAGCGACGTAGTTTTTGTTAGCCACCTCCCTTTTCATGTTTTGTATGAGAAAACAGACTGAGAAGCTAAGAAATAAGTAAGTTTAGTTCATGGAACGGGGACTCTATCCTACATCTCCTGAATCCAAGCCCACAGACTTTATTCTATTCCCACATTCCTCCTATGCCAATGGCATGTTCTTATTAGACATATGTCTTCATTCCACTGTGTCTTAAAAATAGATCATCAATTAAGTACTGAGGATTTACTCAACAGGACTCTCCCTTATCCCTGAACAAGCTAATAAGTAAAGATGACAGAAACTAGCAAGTCTTATAAGTCATTATCTTTCAAACACCTGTGTTAGGATTCTCCCAGTCATTGACAACATCCATTTCACTCACCACTTTGTGAGGGGAAAAGGATGATAGCAGTCTTTAATAATCCCACTGATAATACAAGTTCAGTTCATCTTATCACAACCATTGAGCAAAGATGCTAGCAGTGATACAAGTGAGTGGAGCCGAGGGAGCAGACAGTCTCAGGAAAGAGTTCCAAGATAACATGTGTGTTGTCCAAATAGTAAGTTCATGACCAGATTCTGTGAAGCGTAAAGGAACAGCACAGGCTTCCGAGCCGCAGCATGAGTAGTTCTGTTTTGCAGAGGATATTGTTCTCCGGCAGGAAGAACTGTGTGCCTCAGGACCATCTGGTATTTCACGGCAAAGTTCCAAATGATGAAGCCATATTTGCACAAAAAAAACCACAGTGATTTCTATGTTCATCACCAGGTCTTTGGACAGACTCAGAAGCAGACAACTGTACATCCACCAAAGAGCTTAAGCATGCAGACCAGCTCCATACCACACAATGGCCTTTTCCAATAAATCATCAGCGGCCTGGAAGAGCTGCTTTTGGAAAAAGAAAATGATGGCAAATTGACTTTCCTCAGAAACATCTGGAGTGTTTGCTCTTTTGTTCTAAACTAAGCATATTGTGGATTAGAAATGGCGATCTACTAAGAAAGGCTAAAAGATGGAGGTAAGTGACAGTTCACCATCTTTGGTGACATTCTGCAGTGGCAGAATCACAAGATGATAAACATTAAGATCTATCTTACTCCTTCAATTTAATTAGGATGGTTAACTAACAGTCTGAGTTATTATCACATATCAAGAAGCTGAGAGGTAAGAAGGTTCCAGAGATAGAGAATTCAGCCACTTAATGGTGTTGTCCAGGACCCAAGACTTCCCCATCTATCTGCATTCTCCACACACTGACTTTAGTCCTCTAGTTTACTGTGTACAAAGAAACACAAATTAATTCTATGAAAAACATTGTCACACAATAAGTAAAGGCTGAAAAAGAAAATACTTTTGTTCTGAAATAAAAGAGGACAAGACTTTCCTGGAATCAGGCACCCTCAATCAAATTTACCACCACTACCACCACCCCCCACACACACAGGTCATTGACAACACTGTTTCATGTGCCCATGTTTTTAAAAAAAATAAGAAAAAATCCCCAAAGAAAGGGAAACACAACATTACAATACCACGGTGGACCAATCAAGGCTCACCATGGGAACTCAAGAGGAATCCCTTCATCCCTTAGTAATAATGGTGGCCTGATCTGAAAATATCAAGGGTCTATTAAGGAACCAGGTAGCTAGAGAACAGCCACTGTGTCAGCAACCAGCACTGTTGCCGTGTCTTGGCCATGCCAACAAGGAGGCTGAAGATGATGATCTGCACAACAAGACTGCTTCTTGCAATGCCCAACTGAGCATTTTCCTATAAAAATGAAATTCTGGTTGGTAACTAAAACATAGTTTTTAGCTGTAGCACATTTAATAACGATTTATTCCAAATAGATTAAATCACATTGGTTAATTATTGCATTTACACACCTATACATAATTTAAGAAAATAAAATGCAAGGGTCATATGACTGCCTTAACAATGAGAACCATTTAACATTTTCTTCTTTTACCTTAGAAAATATATAAAGATGCTATGATGCTAGCATAAATGTCACTGCAAGCATATTCGCATTAGAAAACAACAATTAGTGAAGATTAGATGGATAAGAGATGGAGAACTGAGTATCCAGTCTAGCATGACACAGACACCTGCTTTAAATTTCTCATTCTAAAAGCAATTCTGAAGTCAAGAAGAATACTTCTGATAAGTAAAAGTGACTTTTTTCAAGAACTAAGGTCAAAAAAGAATACATAATGCTTTCTAAGTGGAAGATTCTTCCACCAGTCTGAAAGGAGTGTTCAAATAATTAATTAAAGGCATTTTAAAATGATACCTGATACCATGACTGGTTTAATTGAATGGCAACATTAAGCTAAACCACTAAGTCCTCCTCTCAAGTTAGGTAAGAATACCAAATTATATATAGGGTTTCCAAATAAGTTTGAATTTCAGGTAAACAACAGACAATTTTTTAGTGTATTTTACTATAATCTAACTGAAATAAATTAAGTATACCCCATGCAATATTTGGGACGTATATTAACAGTTATCCATTATTTATCTAAAATTCAACTGTAATTGAGCATCCTGTATTAATATCTGATCTTCAAATATTTGATAAGACATTCCTTTTCATGTGGTAGTCATTGTGGCACACAGCGTTAATCTGCCCCTTGGGATACCCACATCCCGTATCCAAGTACCTGGGATTGAGTCCCATCCTGCTTCTGATACAGCTTCTTGTTCATGCACACCCTGTGGGCAGCAGATGATGGCTCAAGTATTTGGGTCCCTGTCAGCTAAATGGAGACCCAGATGGAGTTTCTGACTCCTGGCTTTATCCTAGCCAAGCCCTGGCTGTTACAGGTATTTGATGAGTTAAGTACTAATGGAAGAGCTCTCTTTCTGTCACAAAACCTTCTAAATAAATACAAATAAACTTTAAAAAACCTTCCTTTTGCTCTTTAAACTTATGTTTCTTTACCCAGTTACCTTTGTCTCTTAAGATTTCACGTCTCATGCTCCAGTCATTTCCAACTCCTTAATCTTTTTAGTGCTATCTGAGAATAATCAGAGGAAATTTTCACAGCAGAACTCAGTATGTTATGCAAGATTAAAACCAGACAAACAGATGAGAAGCCACTGACAGCTATGTGTGATCATTTTTAAAGAGTAAAGAAAAAAAGCACCAATCCCAAACCTGTCTAATTACAAACCTCCCAACTATTCCACCCCAACTATTTCAAGTTTTGAATAAAGTGCTATGGAAAGCTATCCAGTTTTATGGCTCCTGGTGGAGTCTGATGTTCAGCCAGATATGGGATTTGCTGCAGACTATAATCATGAGTTCAGAAATCCACCCAAATAAATCAAAGGTAGGGAAGGATCAGTGAGTAGATTTCCGTTTCTTTATCAAGGTGGCAGCTTTGGTGTAACTCCTAAATTTGTGTTTTTGACCAATCTGAAATGGAAAGAAAGATACAAATGATACAGAGGATAGAACTAAAGACAGTTTTTAGATTTGGTTTTTACTCTTGACAAAGAAACGTGGGCAGACTCATCATCTTCTTTGCATGGCTTTGCATCTTATTTTACAATATAGGCACTACCCAAGAATCATAATGCATTTTCTGCTTAGAAAATGTATAACCTGGGGCCAATGCTGTGGTATAGTAGGATAACCCTCCACCTGCAGGGCTGGCATCCCATATGGGCGCCAGTTCCAGTCCTGGCTGTTCCACTTCTGATCCAGCTCCCTGCTATGCCCTGGGAAAGCTGTGGAGCATGGCTCAAGTGCTTGGGCCCCTGCATCCATGTGGGAGATCCAGAGGAAGCTTCTGGCTTCCGATCGACCCAGGTCCAGTCCTTGTGGCTATGTGGGGAGTGAACCAGTGGATGGAAGACTTCACTGTCTCTCCATCTCGCTATCTATAACTGTGCCTCTCAAATAAAATTGAAAAGAAAAGAAAATGTGTAACTTAACAATGATTACATACAAAACAAATGTCTCATTAGAAATGAGACATATTACGTCCAGAGAAGGGGAACATGGAACAAGGAGCCCTTGGGCTAATCCATGTATACCATCGAGGGAAGACCAAACATGGGATGTGAAAACCAAGAGCTTTTTGGGGGCTTGGTCTTCATACCCAGCCTAACCTTAACCTGCCTGACTCTTGCAGAAATTAGGTAATGACCTTTTCTGTTGACTTTACACCAAACCTAGATTTTGCAGCAGAATACTGGCCCACATCATAGGAAACCAAAATAACTCAAACGTGGAAAGGCTCTCACCACACCTAGCACGAAGCTTAAAAAAGGCAGGGGGCGAGGAGCACTGTGACGCAATAGGTTCATCTTCCGCCTGCAGTGCCTGCATCCCATATGGGTGTCGGTTCTAGTCCTGGCTGCTCCTCTTCCAAGCTGTGGCCTGAGAAAGCAGCAGAAGATAGACCAAGACCTTATGCCCCTGCACCCACATAGGAGACCAGAAGAGGCTTCTGGCTCCTGCCTTTGGATCGGGGCAGCTCCAGCCATTACAACCATTTAGGGAGTGAACCAGCTAAAGGAAGACATTGCTCTCTGTCGAAGATCTTCCTTTCACTGTCTGCAACTCTACCTCTCAAGTCAATAAATAAAATCTTAAGAAGAAAAGGAGGTGGGGTCTGCTCTCTGAACCTTGCCACTCATTGGTCCAGGTGTCCTACACACATGCACATACTCTGGTGTGAAGAGAATCTCAACACTATACTAAACACGCACAAACAAGGCTCCTAAACAATGAACTGCTGTGTGACTTGTGACTCTAGTTGATGGCACATGCTTTTGGGTCCTAAATCCTTGTCAATTGGTAAAAGGTACGCTTTGGCTCTGCCCCATCTTCTGTCCACCTACTGACAGACACAGGACCAACCTGCCTTCAAGAAGGGAGTCCTTAATCAAAGATACAGAGAGTAGCCTAGTGGTTGCTTATGTCTAGTAGAGAGGAGGATGGGGACGTGGTGGCTAAGAGGCACGGGTTCTTGAGGGAGTGGAAGGCAAACATTCTAAAGTTGATTGAGTTTAAAAGGTTTTGAGTCATATACCTTAAACGGGAGGATTGTTTGGAATGTGAATTATGTTTCAAAAAATCTACTTTAAAAAAAAAAAAAGAAGGGAGTCTTAGTCACTCCATAGCATTTAGAAGTATAGTGAGCTTCATTTTATAGGAGAAAACTAATTCACAAAACAGATGTCCAAGAAAACAGCATTCAGGAAGCTAAATCTGAAAGATAATCTAGGATGTGAATAAATAGAACAGAAAAATATTTTGTGCAAAAGTGGATCTAAATCTTTTTTCATACTGGAAACACATTATTGTAGCATTAGTTTCTTTGTTAATTTTTCTTGCATAAAATCCTAGGGGAGGGAGAGACAGGCATTGTGGCATGTTAAGTCGCAGCTAGGGATACCCACATGCATACCAGAGTGCCCTCAACTGAGTCCTGTCTCAGCTTCTGACCTAGCTCCCCGCTAATGCATACCCTTGGAGGCAGCAAGTGATGCCTCAAGTACTTGAGTCCCAGACAACCATGTGGGAGACTGGGATGAAACCCTAGGTCCCTAACTTCCACTTGGCCCTGTCCTAGCTGTTGTAGGCATTTGGAGAGTGATATATTTCATTCTATAAAGATATCTATTTATGTTGCTAAATTATAGAACCACTTAAAATTATTTTTTGCAAATAACAAATAAATACATTCTCATACTTTCTGAAAAGGCTTTCTGAAATCCTATTATAAAGCCCTGAAATACACTCAGAAACCACTGTGAAATTTATTACAGTGAAGAAATAATTATTTATTTTTATTTGATAGGTAGAGTTAGAGACAGAGAGAAAGGTCTTCCCTCTGCTAGTTTACTCCCCAAATGGCCGCTATGGCCAGCGCTGCACCGATCAGAAGCCAGGAGCCAGGTGCTTCTTCCTGGTCTCCCATGCAGGTGCAGAAGTCCAAGCACTTGGGCCATCCTCCACCCTCCTGGGCCACAGCAGAGAGCTGGACTGGGAGAGGAGCAGCCGGGACTAGAACCTGGCACCCATATGGAATGCTGGCGCTGTGAGCATCCCATATGGCCAAGTGAGCCATGGCACCAGCCTCAATAAATAATTATAATATTAACAGAAAAATATTAAATTTACAAATATAAATTAACACCAAAAAAAGTTTGTATATTGTAAGGGATTAAGCGAAATAGATAAAACATCAAAAATGTAACCTGATTTTTACACAATCCAGACTCCTATGTGTCTTCAGATGTGTCACATCTTGCCAAACATCAGTCACACATCCTATTGTTGCTTATCAAAATGGCTGGTTTCCCACCATGACAAATTCTTTGGGTTATGGTATCATTTTTAAGGCTTCCTCCTTGTAGAAATGCTTGCAATAGTTTAATTCCTAAAGCCCTCCGTCCCTCAAAACATAGTTAACTGTGAGTTCAGTAAACTGATAATCTGCTCCAAACAAGAACAGGACACACCAAATACTAATTTCTACCAACGGTTGGGAATTGTGTAAGGTAAGCAAACAGAAAGAGAAAAGTAATCAAAAGGAGACTGAGCAATCTGGAAGCTGTAGAAGAGAAATAAAAAGGGAAATGACTGGGAGTGTGTAAGGTGGGGCTGAGTGTAACTTTCACTCCCCAAAAAGAGCCCAAAGAAATAAGCAATGTGTTCTAGTAGTGGATAAGTAACTTAACAGTCCTAAAGTTAAAAGATGACATACTATTTAAAGCAACTGGTACCTATAAGTTAGTGTCTTAATAAATGCATCTTACAAATAAAATGAATTAACTCTGACATGGTACAATGAAGTCAAAGATAACTTTTCTGGGGCAGGTGCTAGGATATAGTTGTGAAGTTGCCACTTGGGACACCCACATACCATACAGGAGTTTCTAGTTTCAATCCTTGCTCCTCTGATCCAAATCCAACTTCCAGCTCAAGTACTTGGGTCTCCACCATGCTTATAGGAGGCCCAGATTGAGTGCAAGTCTCCTGGTTTTCACCTGGCCCAAGTAATGGAAGTTGCAGGCATTTGAGGAGTGAACCAGTGGATGGAAGATCTCTGTCTCTCTTTCAAATAAAATGAAAATTTTAAAAGATAACTTTACTAGGAAAGAGATTCACTGTATTGCTACACACATAGGAAACAGACATGTTCACTGTCAATTCATTCACTGTTCAAGCCTAAAGCCTTACATATCACTTCTGTTACTGCCCACCCCTGTAGTTTTCTTACTGTGTACAAACAGGAAGCTTTAA
This sequence comes from Sylvilagus floridanus, assembly GCA_949820135.1. Lineage (NCBI taxonomy): Eukaryota > Metazoa > Chordata > Mammalia > Lagomorpha > Leporidae > Sylvilagus > Sylvilagus floridanus. Next base: position 24,745,980 of record OX463236.1, on the reverse strand, counting down.
ATCTTAAAGAAGAAAACCTGCCATAAATTTTATCTGGAAGGACTATATTATAATTTAATGTTTATTCAAACATCCAGTAATTCAAAATTTCAGCAAATACTTACTGAGAATCTGCTACATGCTGAGAACTGTGATATGGATAGAAGGCAGAAAAAAATCAATACGACAGAAAGAAAGAAATAGGCCTAACCATAAAAAACAATTTAGTAATATTTTTGGAAAAAGACATGCTCATTTTCTAACACATTGTGAAATAAACCAAGACACTTTGAGAGTAGTGCTCAAATACAGCTATGATTGAGGAAAGCAGAATGTTCTCTTCCTATGATCTTGGTTTGTAAAACAGTACACTTTAGCCAACGGCTATGGCTGCCAAAAATTAGATGACTAATTTAAAGCAAGCTCAGTTGTATATATATAAACACACAAATGCTTGCATGCACTTGTGGACATACACTCCCCCACGCACTCACTGAGGGGCTTGAATATTTCACTGTGCACAGCTTCCCAACCCATGTCACCAAAAAGACATTTTAAAAATCCTTTGACAAGCAGACACACATTTAAACAGCTGAATCATATTTGAAAATTGTTTAAATGCCTTCATCCACAAACTTAATTAAGTAATTGTCAGTTTGACAAAAAAGACTAGACAGAGAGTATCCGCCCCTTCCCAGTACACCCCAAGAAAGGCTGTGCAGTCCTACACACAGTCTCTCACCTCTGGCTAAGTCATCCAGTTGGGAGAATTTGTTTAGTCTCAATTTGTTCACCATCATAACAGTTTTGGTTTGCATGCACAAGTATTTAGTTTTCATTGCAATTCATTTGCTTTTACTTTTCACAATTTCCCTTTTAACACTGAAAACAGTGCTAATTATTACTATTGCAACTACTATTTTTCCTGTTGTTTTAATTAGATTCATAAATTAATATTCCTAAATTTAATTTGGATGACTTTAGCCAACTGACATCTTTTCACTTATCTATAACTGTCTTTATTAAATTAACTCTGAAAAAATTTGATAAATCACAAAAATGTTTGCATATAAATTAAGAGAATAAAGGGCTTCAAGAGTTTTATAATATATATATTTTTTCAAACTTGTTATCTTGTGAATGTGATCCATATAATATGAATTTCTAAATTTTAAATATTGAATAAAGTAAAATTTCATACCTCAGAATTTCCTAATGTTACTTTTTAAGCTGTCAGAATAGTGTAGTTTAAAACAGATTCTTAAGAATCCAGGCAGGCTTAATTGTTTTAAATAACTTTTGTAATCCATAATGATACGGGAGAAGTAGGAAGGAAGATTAGGTAAGAATAGATGAGCTGGAATCACAATTTCTGCTATCCCTGCATCGTAACTCCATCCCGACTGTCAATCCAACATGCCAATTTCCCATAATGCACCTGTGTCTCACTTGGGACCAGGAAGGAAGAGATGCTATTATGCTAAACTGGAAGTTAATCTCCACACAGAAGCACCATGGAAACTCCCAGAAAGCCTCACACATACCAAACCCTGTCCAAACTCCACCCCTATTCATATGTTCAATTAGGGCACCATCCCCTACTCCATGAAGGATGTGGGAGTGCCCTTCTGCTTTTTGAACTCTGGCCCTAGCTTTTGGGTTCTTCTCTGGCCCTCTTCCCAAGCTCTCTGCTCATAGACAACTCTCTGGCCCACTTACAACAAGTACCTCTTTATGTGGAGCTGGCCACACTCACATGCGAATGTATACCTACTCTCTTAACTAAATCCTGCTCTCACTTGTGTACCTTACATATGCCTCTGTTTTGACTTCTTATCTCTATGGGGTTAAGAACTTGGAATAAAAATTAAGAGATTCCTGTAAAAGTAACATAAAATATTAATTCCTGTAAAAAACATTTGCCTTTAGAAATAATTCCTGTAAAAAACCTTTCCCTTTAGAATTCTATACCTAACTAGAATTAACCTCTACAGATCTCCTTTTCCACTAAACCAGGCAACTTTAATTTTCCTCTTCATCTAGAATGTCTCCTGATGATGGTAACAAAGAAAAACCTGGTAAGAAAAAGATGGTAACCACTAGTTAGGCAATATGAAGTGAATTACACCCATCTGGATTTGCTTTTCCAATAATTATTCTCTATAGCTTATATGTTTTATTTGCATATAAAAATTCAGGTTGAGCAAGGGAATCGTGCAAACCATGCTGATATCATCTCATAATAAATTTGTCTTAACCCTGAAAAGATATGAAGTTTAAGATATTCAAACTGTTATATGAACTACAGTATAAGATTATCAGACCAAATTTCAAAACTCAAAGTCATGGAACAGTTAAAACCAATAGCACATGAACTGCAAAAGCACTTAATTACCTATTTCATTAGCTGAATAATACAATCAACATTATATTGTATTGGGGGTTAAAAATCAACAAACATTGAAAAGTATCAGCTGTATTTTAGTAAATACAAAGTTGTAAGGTAACAGAGCCAACACTAGTTCAAAAAGATAATGAAATCAAAATATTTTCCATTGCATATTAATAAATCCCTAGATGATGTTTTAAACAAAAATTAAAATTCTCAAAGTCTAATACTTGGAATAAAACTATTTGCTTTGCAGAAAAACAAAGTACTGGGCACAAAATTCAAAGTGGTCAAATAAAACTGGGAAACATTAATAAGGCATTCTAGACACAGAGCTTTTGTTTATGTTCTGCACTGTTAGGAATATGTAGACTTCCACAACAAGAGCTTATTCAGAATACATTACAGTTCAAGTAACACATAGTTGTCTTCCAAAGAAGCTTTCCTATGTAGAAGTTTGCCTGGATTCCATATCAAATTATGTTAACAAAATAGTGAACATGATAAAATCCAAGCTGCTACTCTCCCATCTGTCTCCAGCTTTTATGTGAGGAAATGGGATCAGAGTATCATTTGTTTTTATTTCTACCAAAGAATACTGATGAGAGGAAAGGAATTTAAGTTTAACCAAAAGTTTAGAAGCTAAAAGTTGATTGTTTTTAGAAAACTGAAAATAAAAATTTTATTTTCCAGCTTTTGGAATAGTTATTAATTTCAACACAACTAACAAGCAAAAAGATAGCACTGGAGCTCATTGGGTAAAGCTGGCATCCCAGTTGAGTACTAGGTGCTCCACTTCCAGCTCCCTGCGAATGTGCTTGGGAAGACAGGAAGATGGCCCAAGTGCCTGAGCCCCTGCCACACAGGGGCCAGGATGGAATTCCAGGCTCCTGATTTGGTCTGGACAGCCCTGGCCATTATGGACATTTGGTGATTAACCTGGTGGATGGAAGGATGGAAAATCTTTCTTTCCTTTATTTCTCTACTCCTCCACCCAAGGCCCTGGTAACTCTTTCAAAAAAATTATTTATTTAAAAAAAAAAAAAAGAGGGGCCAGCGCTGTGGTGCAGTGGGTTAATGTCCTGGCCTGCAGTGCTGGCATCCCCTATGGGCACAGGTTCTAGTCCCAGCTGCTCCACTTCCAACCCAGCTCTCTGCTGTGGCCTGGGATAGCAGTAGAAGATGGCCCTGTACCCACGTGGGAGACCCAGAAGAAGCTCCTGGCTCCTAGCTTTAGATCAGCACATCTCTGGCCATCGCAGCCAATTGGGGAGTGAACAATCAGATGGAAGACCTCTCTCTTTCTGCCTCTCCTCTGTCTGTGTAACTCTGACTTTCAGATAAATAAATATTTTAAAAAAGAAACAAATGGCTAGTTTTCAGAACCAGTATGAAACAATTGAAAATTACAAGGGTTGAATGAGTATATATGAACACATACAGACAAGGCTTATGGATTCAAAAGAAAAATTTAATTTAGGCAAATGAGATTAAAACAAGTCATGTGCTGTTCTTTGTAGAACATCTAAATATTATTATGCAAGAGAGTAATTTTCAACTCCTTCATATGAGACAGTCCTTATAATATCAAACAAAATATATGCACTACATTTATTAGAAGAGATTAAAAGTACTTTAAAGGATAAGCAATTGGGGCTGGTGTTTGGCATAGTGGTTAAGATGCTACTTGGGACACCCACATCCCACATTTGAGTGCCAGGGTTTTAAACCCAGCTCCACTCCCAATTCCAGTTCCTACCATTGCTCAACCTGGGCAGTTGGTGAGAGTTCAAGTACTTGGGTCCCTGCCACCCTAATGGGACATCCAGATTGAGCTCAAGGCTCCTGTCTTCAGCAAGCATCTGGGGAGGGAACCAGTAGATGGGAGATATCTCCTCTCTGCCTCTCAAATTATATAAATAATTTTTTAAAGAATAGTAAGTTAGATGCAGATAAAGGAATAATGTTAAATATTTATACATTTAATTTCCAAACATTTGATGTTTAACAAGTGATAATCAGGTATTACAGAGAAAACAGCAGATTCAACTTCCTCAAGCATACACATCAAGTTCAGTTCACAAAGCCGTCAGGTCACACAATCCTAGGGGAATCTTTTTCCTTCTTGGGAAACACTCTATGTGCACACAGGCAGGTCAGTGCTGAAACATGCGCAGGAGACCACGATGTGCTGAAACACTGCTTTTGCTAACATAAGCTCAAAGTGTTCTGTACTACAATGCATTTAACATTCCTGAACCCCTGACCCCTGTGTGACAACACCAGCCACAGGAATGCCCCCTGATGAGGCTCTCCTGACCAAACGCAGAGCTCTACTTCATAGTTTAGGCACACTGTGGTAAATTATGTTACCACTTTAATCAATCCTGACAATCTGAGAAATTAGCCAAAATCTGAAAATGTGTGAACAATCCTTTTGTAGTAATATTCTTCTTTGGGCACTCAATCCTTATTTTTTTTAAAAAAACAATCGACTAGCAACTACTACATACTCACAAATTAACAAAAATAAAGAAAAATAATTTTACTAATTACAGAAAATAAAGATATGTAGTTACTACTGATACAATATTGCCTGTTTACAACAGAGTCTATTTTTACCTAAAGAAAAACTTTATCGAGGTAGGCCCAGGTAGCCTGGATCTCATTTCTTCATGAGTTCATTCACATTGTTCAGAAAGAAAACTAGAAAAAAAAATGATTTCTCGTTATTCTTCATTAACTTCCTTGCAATTTATATATACTATTTTTAATTAAATTTGTAGTTATTCATAAACATGTATTACCACCCCACACCCATGAATTGTAAGTTCCTTTTGCTGAAAATTGTGAAGCTTTTATTCATGTTCATATTGCCTTCAGGTTCTCAAATAAATGAATTTCTAATTCATTTTGGCATTAGATACCCACATTGGTAGAGCAAAGAAAAGGTCAGGCTAACTTTCTAAGGGTTTTAGTCAAATGTAAGTTCTTTGCAATCACTCACATTGACTCCTGTAAACATTTTATCTCTCTCTCTCTCTCTCTCTCTTTTTTTAACAGGCAGAGTTAGACAGTGAGATAGAAAGATCTTCCTTTTCCGTTGGTTCACCCCTCAAATGGCCGCCACGGCCAGTGCTCCGCGCTGATCCGAAGCCAGGAGTCAGGTGCTTCTTCCTAGTCTCCTATGTGGGTGCAGGGCCCAAGCACTTGGGCCATCCTCCACTACCTTCCCAGGCCACCGCAGAGAGCTGGAATGGAAGAGGAGCAACTGGGACAGAATCCGGCGCCCCAACCAGGACTAGAACCTTGGGTGCCGGCGCCACAGAAGAATTAGCCAAGTGAGCTGTGGCGCCAGCCAACATTTTCTATGTGTTGTAATGACCACAGAGGTGAAACCAACACAATCTCCCTTTTTATTTCAAAACCCACTTCCATTTGATATAATTGCATAAATTACAATATTTTGAAAAATACTGCAATATACTCCAATATTTTGAAATATATTCCAAATTCTGAAATCACGCACCAGATCTCAGTATAAACCTAATAAACATTTGGTATTTTTTAAACAGGCACTTCATATCCAATAATCTCTATTGCTCTTAAAATAGTATATGGAATGAGACACAAAGGAACAGAGGGCAAAAGCAGATTCTTACACCCCAAGGAACAGTGATTTGCATATGTTTACTGACCTTTCCCTGAGCGGTGTTCAGGGCTGATGCTAAGCCACTTTTAGCAATTAGAAAGGACTGAATTCATTCAATTATTTCTTTTCTACCATGAAAGCCCTTGAAATTAAAAAAACAAAGTGAGAGCTGCAAACCACCAGTGTTTCTTAAACTAATCTTCGTGAACAGAGTTCAAGAGAGAAAAATAATAGAAAAATACATAAAGAACAGAAAGTTAGCACATGTAAGGAGTGCCTTTGTTTAGAACAGAGTTCTTCACTTAGCACAAACTAAAAATAATGTCTAAGAGTGTTTTTCATTTCAGGAAAAGAAAAATCTAGAAGACCTCAAAGAAAAAAATACTGGCCAAGAAATCGTTAGGTAATTTTAGAGGAGAAAAAATCACATTTCGGTTAAGGAGAGTAAGACACAAAATTGCAATTTTCCCCTCTAAATGGAGAACTACAGTCTATAATAGTGGGAGTCATTGGCAACTCCCATGCAGACCTTGTCTTTGGGGTTTATTACCTCACTGACATCTTCAGGCACCTGCCTAAAAATCAGGAGCCAATGATAAAATGAAATTATAGCCCTGAATAAAAGCTACTTTATTGAAAAGGCAGACATGCTTAAGAATAAGGAAGCAGATGTTACCCAGCAAAAGGTAGGATCAAAGGCACCAAAGGGTGCACTGAAATACAGAGATAATGTGAGACCTGAGCCTGGATCAAGGTGTAACTATTAGGCCTCCATCTTGTAGCTTGGGGCTGACCAGGCCCTGAACTCTGAGCCAGAAGTTCCTAAAAGTAAATACATGAACTCCCCTTGCGATAAACTCTCCTAGCAACAGCCAATTAGCAGATAACAGAGAAATACCTAAAGCTCGGACCCTATGCTTTGGCCAATCAATTCAAAAGGCATCAACCCCAAAGCCATCCAACCACCTTTAGTAGGTCCCTTCCCGCCACTGGATGCACTAATCAATTCTAGAAGATGTCCTTTAAATTTCCCGCGGGATGAGATGATTTGCTAAATGGTACCATAATGTATAAAATGTCTCTAAAACCCTATAAAAACCCTGGCCTTCTTTGTCTCAGGGCTGCTCTGTTCCTGCGTGTTCAGACAGCCCCAGCATGCTGGAATAAACAAACCCTTTGCTGATTGCATGAGAGTGTCTCTTGGAGTCGTTCTTGGGGCAGTGGATGTTTTCAGACTCTAACAATAAGAAAATGAATTGAAGGTCCAGGGCTGTGGTATGGAGGGTTAAAGCACCAGCCTGCAGAGCTAGCAGCTTCCAGTCCCAGCTGCTCCACTTTCGATTCAGCTCCCTGATTACGGCCTGGGAAAGCAGTGGAGGACGGCCCAAGTCCTCGGGCTCCTGTACCCACGTGGGAGATCTAGAAGAAGCTCCTGGCTCCTGGCTTTGGATCTGCGCAGCTCCAGCCATTTGGGGAGTGAACCAGTGGATGGAAGGCCTCCCTCTCTCTCTCTCTCTCTCTTCTTTCTCTGTGTGTGTCTCTACCACTGTCTGTAACTCTGTATTTCAAATAAATAAAATAAATCCTAAAAAAAAGAAAAATTGAAATACTATTTTCATAATGTTACATATTTTTCTAACAATTTAAGAAATAAAAAATTTCATCATGTAAATTATCTTGTTAATAAAGGTTATGGTAGGGCTGTTTGTTTCACAGAATAAGGTTTTGGAATTTGTGAAAATTATGTAGAAGAGCTGAATTTTATCAGATTACTCAGTCATTACACTGATTTATAAAGGACTTTAAGGATTTCAGTGGATTAACTGAGTATTCAGAAGTGAGACTGTAAGAATACAGAATTCCTCTTGCTCAGACTTTTGCTATTAAACCACCTGTAACCATTTCCGAAGAAAGTCACTTATCAAAATTTGATTTTAATATTATGTTGCCTAATTTTATTCAAATTATATGGTAAACTTTTAAAATCAACTACTAAAGGAAGAATCAAAATCTAAATAGGATTAATTCCTTAAGTGGGAATATAAAAGAAAAATCAATTGTAGCACAGATTTTTTTCTAAAGATTTATTGATTTATTTTTGATCAGAGTTATGCAGAGAGAGAGAGAGAGAGGTTTTCCATCTGATGCTTCACTCCCCAATTGGCTGCAACAGCTGGAACTGCGCCGATCAGGTGCCAGCAGCCAGGAGCCTCCTCTGGGTGTCCTACGCAGGAGCAGGGGCCCAAGGACTTGGGCCATCTTCTTAGCACAGATCTGTAATCTTTGTTAAACAGGCACAAACTAATCCCACTAAAAGTTTGCATTTATATTAGTGTATGTATGTACACATATACACACAGCACATACATAAGAATGTACACAGGTATATATGTACTTAATTACATATAATATAATCAATGTGCATATAAATATTGTATATACAGATATACAAGGCCTAAACTATATAATTACTAAGAAAACTGAATACTTACCTATAATCAATTATATATAAAAAATGTATTATTGAACACTGTAGTAGCAGGGTTGTGTGGTTCAGTGGGTTTGCAATGCCCACATCGCACATTAGAGGGCCAGTTAATATTTTGGCCATTCCATTTGAATCCAGCTTCCTGCTACCGCATCCTGGGCAGTAACAGATAATGGCTCAGGTGTTTGTGCACCTGCCACCCCTGTGAGAAACCCAGACAGGCATGTGGCTACAGCCTGGCCCAGACTTGGCTGTTGTAGGTAACTGGAGATTGAACAGCAGGTAGAAAATCAACCAACCAGTTTTCCTCCCTCTGCCCTCCCTTTCTCTGTTACTCCACCTTTTAAGTAGATAAAAATAAATAATTTTAAAAAGCACTGTATAATTATCTAAGTAAATAAATCACATTAATTTTAGGAAAAACAAAAGAATGCAAGGATATATAATAATCATACTGTATAACTACTAATTGTGCATTTCATATGTATCTATATAATTATAGACACATTCCACTAGTTAATTCATGTTCATGTTAGTAGCCTACATAGGTGACATTAATTTTTACTCACTTCTACTGAATTTCACTAAAAGTAATGATATTTTAAGACACACTACAAGAACTAGAGCAATAAGAGTTAAAAGAAACAAAATCTGGCCAGCACAGTGGCTCACCAGGCTAATCCTCCGCCTGTGGCACCGGCACCCCAGGTTCTAGTCCTGGTTGGGGCGCTGGTTCTGTCCCGATTGCTCCTCTTCCATTCCAGCTCTCTGCTGTGGCCCAGGAGGGCAGTGGAAGATGGCCCAAGTGCTTGGGCCCTGCACCTGCATGGGAGACCAGGAAGAAGCACCTGGCTCCTAGCTTTGGATCGGCGCAGCACACTGGCTGTAGCGGCCATTTGGGGGGTGAACCAACAGAAGGAAGACCTTTCTGTCTCTCTCTCTCTCTGGCTAACTCTACCTGTCAAAAAAAAAAAAAAGAAAGAAAGAAAGAAACAAAATCTGAGGGACTAGAAAACACATGGACAACTACTAATTTAGCTAGCATATTAAAAAAAAAAAAAAAGAGCCAAATCCTAATCTGACAACGGGAAGATTTCAGTACCAAACCTGCAAATATCAATGAGTCCTTGATAACCTCCGAAACCGTCAGCATCAAATACCCCTGGCGCGGAGGGAGTAAAGGCAGGGATGAGAGGTGAATACAACAAGAAAGTCTTGTTGGAAGCTATTTATGAAATATATCCTTACTGGTGGGAAACTGTGTCTCACCTTTTTGGGAAGGAGATGGTCTCTGGCCTGGGAGATCCAGACATAAGTGAAGGTGAGATTCAGTACAGAATATGAAGGAATTCAATGAATGCTTACATAAGCAATGTTAAGCACCAAGCTTCTTCCTTCGTTCATTCCAGGAACATTTGCAGAAAGGCTAACCATTGTCTCTGAGTTTTTCCCACCTGGAAAATGCAGCCCACGGTCAAGGATTCATCCAATTAATTCATTCAAATCACAAATCAATAAGCCTCATCTACCAACCAAGAGCACCTAAAGTGTTTCTAAATCCCCTACTTCTAAAAGGATCTGCAGACAACCAAGGATTATCTGAGAAAAACCCAGAAAACAACTTCAAAGAAACAGACAAAAATCACAATAAGCACCACCACTGACCTTAATATTATTTGAAAAATAAAAGATGTAACGTGAAACAAGAATGTGAAGCTATAAAAAAGTATTCAAAAAATAAAAATGTGCTCTTGAAGAAAATATGACAAGAGAATTGAAGTAGTCAATAGAAGTCTTGAAAGACAAAGTTCAAGAAAGTTAGAGAATAAAAGAAAGGCAAAAGACAGGGAAAATATAAGAATATAGGTAAATCAGAGGACTAACTAGGCAGTCAATATCATGTTCAGTGGAATTCCAAAAACAGAGCACAGAAAACTGAAAACTGTATCATCAATAACCATTTCAAAAATCTCCCAAAAAGTAAACACAAGAATTGCTAGATCAAGAAGGCTCAGTTCCCATCACAGAGGATGGAGGTAAACATGAACCAAAGTAACAAAACAATGAAGAATTAAACGGTATCAGATGATCAGAAACACAACAGCAGTCTTTATTTGACATAGAGTTATAGACACAGAGAGAGAGACAGAGAGAAAGGTCTTCCTTTCATTGATTCACCCCCCAAATGGGCGCTAAAGCCGGCCCAACGCCAATTCGAAGCCAGGAGACAGGTGCTTCCTCCTGGTCTCCTATGCGGGTGCAGGGCCCGAGCACTTGGGCCACCCTCCACTGCCCTCCTGGGCCACAGCAGAGAGCTGGACTGGAAGAGGAGCAACTGGGACCAGAACCCGGCGCCCATATGTGATGCCGGCACCACAGGTGGCGGATTAATCAAGTGAGCCACAGTGCCAGCCCCCAGCAGCAGTCTTAAAACATGTAAAATAAACTGATTTCCAGTTAAAATTCTTTACCCAAACTATCAATTGTGTGAGGAAAAGGATACTTTTTAAATCATAAATTTTAAACACATTCCTCCCATGCATCATGTCTCAGGAAGCTACTGGAGGATGTGCACCAATAAAGACACTCTCCCAAGAAACACAAAGATCAGGTCATAGAAAACAAATGTTTCAAGCAAGGAGAAAAGGAAAAAATAATTTCCAAGATGAGGATAGAGATCTCAGGACTATAGCTCTCAAGGCCACTCTGAGTACAGGGCTAAAAGTGCAGATGGGAGTGGTGATTTACCTGGCAGACTGTTAGGGGCTGTCATCACAGGCTTTTATGCTATTAGATCTTCCGTTTGAGTGATGAAGCTGTTAGAGAAGGTGTTCCGCCAAAAGAAGCAAAGATCAAGAAGAAGAAATGAGGATCCTGGTAGCAGGGAAAATTACACTGCAGAAGAACAAAGGGAATACCCAGAGTTCAGAAAGACCTCAAAAGTGACCTACAGAACCACCATCCCAGATAGCAAGCAGATGGAGGTCACTGGAGACCTCCCTGCTCCAGGCGGGGGGGTGGGGAGGACAGGAAAAATGAACATGGTCAGCCCTGTGACCCTGTAGAGAGCTGAATGGAGAGGCTTGGAAAGTTTGGGAAAATTAGTAATTGGGTCAGAGAAAACTAAGAAAAAAAATGAACAGATCATCATTTGTTTCAGGGAAACCAAAGGGAATACTGAACAAGTCCCAGTTGCAAATAATATCTGCATATGCATACAAGTAAGCATAATAACATAAATAATGAATAGTGATCTGTTCAAAACAATCAATAAAACCCAATGGAAGGAGAAGGTAGTTGTTTTTTTTTTTAAAGTAGAGACTTCAGTCTCAGGGAAGAGTAAAGGAGAAAATGGCAGAAGAAACTCTATGCAAATAAGAGGTACACTGTGGACCTACGTGGAGTGCATGGACACCCACAACTCAGGACTCCAGCAGCTGAGAGCCTACACACCACTGTTGGAAACTGAGGTGAGACCAGACCACAGCAGCCCAAGCCACTGGCAATAAAGTGCAGGAAGAGCCTACAAGGAATCAGCTTGGAGCCCCATAGGGGATAGTGACCTGCCAAACTAGAGGAGAAAAAAAAGGAGGGATACATTTCTTTCTCCCTGATCACTTTACAAGGATGCCCTGTAACAAACTGACAGAGCAGGTACCATTTTGGACACACATAATAACTGTGCCAGCTTATGTCAGTGCCCAGCAACCAGCTGAGTGGGAAACTCCTGACTTGGAAGGAAGAATTAACAGGGGGCTGGTGCTTATGACTATGGGAGGCTTGTGTGCCAGGATTGTGAAAAAACTGAGGCTGTGTCAGAGGACTTGGGCATGGCTGAAACTTTGGGCAGTCACTGTCGGAGACTCCACACACTCAGGGATTCCAGGTTACCTGGTGAGGGTCCCTGCACCCGCATGGGAGACCAGGAGGAAACACCTGGCTCCTGGCTTTGGATTGGTGTAGCTCTGGCCGTGGCAGCCATTTAGGGGGTGAAGCAAAGGAAGGAATACCTTTCTCTCTGTTTCTCTCTCTCACTGTCTAATTCTATCTGTTAAATAAATAAAAAAAAGAAAAAAAATCAGGCCTTTTCCACAGCATCATTTCAACATTTAAAAAGAGATTTATTGATCATTTAAAAAGAGATTTGACAGGTCAAACATCCTTTGAATATGAAAAGTAAATCTTTCAGCCGGCGCCTTGGCTCAACAGGCTAATCCTCCGCCTTGCGGCGCCGGCACACCGGGTTCTAGTCCTGGTTGGGGCGCCGGATTCTGTCCCGGTTGCCCCTCTTCCAGGCCAGCCCTCTGCTGTGGCCCAGGAGTGCAGTGGAGGATGGCCCAAGTGCTTGGGCCCTGCACTCTATGGGAGACCAGGAAAAAGCACCTAGCACCTGGCTCCTGCCATCGGATGAGCGCGGTGCGCTGGCCACAGAGCGCCGGCCGCAGAGCACCGTCCGTGGCAACCATTGGAGGGTGAACCAAGGGCAAAAGGAAGACCTTTCTCTCTGTCTCTCTCTCTCTCACTGTCCACTCTGCCTGTCAAAAAAAAACAAAGCCCGAGGTATCACAATTCCAGGTTTCAAGACATACTCCAAGGCAGTTTTAATCAAAACAGCCTGATAGCAGTACAAAAACGGATAGACCAATGGAACAGAGTTGAAATGCCAGAAAATAATGCAATCATCTACAACCAACTTATATCTGACCAAGGAACTAAAACCAACCGCTGGTACAAGGACAATCTCTTCAACAAACAGTGCTGGGAAAATGGGATTTCCACACATTGAAGTATGAAGCAAGACCCCTAGCATACACCTTACACAAAAATCCACTCGATATGAATTCAAGATCTAAATCTACAATTCAAAACCATCAAATTATTAGACAACATTAGGGAAACCTTGCAAGACATTGGCACAAAGAGTTCTTGGAAAAGACCACAGAAGCACAGGCATTCAAAACCAAAATTAACAAATAGGATTACATCAAATAGAGAAGTTTCTATACTGCAAAAGAAACAGTAAAGTGAAGAGGCAACTGACCGAATGGGAAAAATTACTTGCAAACTATGCAACCAATAAAGTATTAATAACCAGAATCTACAAAGAGATCAAGGAACTCCACAATAACAACACAACCCAGTTAAGATATGGGCAAAAGGGGCCGGCACTGTGGCGCAACGGGTTAATGCGCTGGCCTGAAGTGCCAGCATCCCATATGGGCGCTAGTTCGAGACCCGGCTGCTCCACTTCCCATCTAGCTCTCTGCTATGGCCTGGGAAAGCAGAAGATGGCCCAAGTCCTTGGGCCCCTGCACCCACGTGGGAGACTGGAAGAAGCTCCTGGCTCCTGGCTTCAGATTGGCACAGCTCTGGCTGTTGTGGCCAATTGGGGAGTGAACCATTGGATGGAAGACCCCTCCTTCCCTCCCTCTCTCCCTCTCTCTCTCTCTGGCTCTCTGGCTCTCTTCTCTCTGTGTAACTCTTTCAAATAAAAATAAGTCTTTAAAAAATATATGGGCAAAGGACTTAAACAGACATTTTTCAAAAGAGGAAATCCAAATGGCCAACGGACACATGACAAAATGGTCAGGATCATTAGCTGTCAGGCAAATGCAAATCAAAACCACAATGAGGTTTCACCTCACCCCCATTAGAATGGCTTTTACACATAAATCAATGAAAAACACACGCTGAAAAGATGTGAGGGAAAAGGTACCCTAATTCACTGTTGGTGGGAATGTAAACTGGTAAAGCCACTATGAAAGACAGTATGAAAATACCTCAAAAATCTGAATATAGACCTACCATATGACCCATCCATCCCACTCCTGGGAATTCACCCAAGGGAAATGAAATCAGTAAACAAAAGAGTTATCTGTACCTCTTACAGCTCAATTCACAACAGCTAAGACATGGAATCCACCTAAACACCCATCAACCAAATACTGGATAAAAAATTATGGGATATATACACTATGGAATGCTACACAGTGGCTTTAAAAAATGAAATCCAGCCATTTGCTACAAAATGGATGAATCTGGAAAACATCATACTTAGTGAAATAAGCCAGTCCCAAAGGGACAAATACCATATGTCCTACCGAATCTGTGAGAAATAATAGAGCAACTAAATGAAATCTGTAGAAGTGAGACTGACAATTTGAGAAGGGATGACTTGAACTGCCCTTGTTTTGACTGTTAAGGAACAATTTCATTTTTTTAAAATTTTTTCTTCATGCTATTTGGACTCTATACTTAACATAGAGTTAATCATATGTGTATAAAGTCAACTGAAAACAGACCTCAGTAAAAAATAAGAGTGGGAATAAGAAAGGGAAGAGAAAGTTAATAACTGTAAAGTTGCATAATTCTGGGTACATTCTTACAGACTTACTTCTAAGAGTACAGTTAAAAACTTGTCATGAAACTCAAAATCACATTAAGCTTGGTGGTAAAAATGCCATATTAAATGTTAAAGTGATCATATTCAGTGCTAAAGTGAACATATAGATAGGATTAAGCGTTAAAGTGATCATATAAATAGGATCAGTGTCTGGTAATAAGAACAGATAGAATTAAAAAGGAGAGAATGTTCCAACATGGGACGCAGTCCACATAGCAGACTCAGAATGATAATCACTTTCAGTAACACTCTGACATCAAAATCAGCTCTTAAGGCTTCCTGGTCTTGCTGAAAAGCCTGTGAGAGCATTTCAGGCATGTAAAGCCAAAACATTGTAGCAAAAATGTTCTACATGAAGGATCTCTGTGAGTGAGACCCCAGCAGAAAGAAGAGGCCATAAAAGAAGGATGTACTTTTCTCTAAAGGGAGCAGAGAATTTCCACTTTCCTTAGAACCTCGTTAAATACTGATGGAGTTTGTGGACTCAAAAGAGTTCCATATCCTAGGCAGCTCATGTCAAGATCCTTGGGTAGTCACTGACACCAAACATAAAATAGTTAATTGTTAAATTAACAACAGGAGTCACTATGCACTAACACCCCATTAAGGACCTCAGTTCTCAATAAGTTGTATTATGAGAGTTAACTGTAAAACTAGTTCTCAAATAGTTGTGTGTGTGTGTGTGTGTGTGCTATGCAAATTGTTGAAATCTTTACTTAGTATAGAGCTGGTCTTCTATGTACAAAGTTAATTGAAAATGATTTTTTTAAAGATTTATTTATTTTATTTGAATTTCAGAGTTACACCAAGTAGAGGAGAGGCACAGAGAGAAAGAGAGTTCTTCCATCCGTTGGTTCACTCCCCAATGGGCCACAATGGCCGGAGCTGCGCTGATCCGAAGTTAGGAGCCAGGAGTGTCCTCTGGGTCTCCCACATGGGTGCAGGGGCTCAAGCACTTGGGCCATCTTCTACTGCTATCCCAGGCCATAGCAAAGAGCTAGACCAAAAGTGGAGCAGCTGGGTCTCAAACCAGCACCCATATGGGATGCCGGCACTTTAGGCCAGGTCGTTAACCTACTGTGCCACAATGCCAGCCCCACTGAAAATGAATCTTAATGGAGAATGGCACGGGGAAGAGGAGAGGGAGGAGAAAGTGGAGGAGGGGTCAGAGTGTGGGTGGGAGGGCGAGAATGGTGGGAAGAATACCTATATTCTTTGGTTGTTTTGTTTGTTTGTTTTTGACAAGCAGAGTGGACAGTGAGAGACACAGACAGAGAGAAAGGTCTTCCTTTTTACCATTGGTTCACTCTCCAATGGTCACTATGGCCGGCGCACTGCAGCTGGCGCATCACGCTAATCCGAAGCCAGGAGCCAGGTGCTTCTCCTGGTCTCCCACGTGGGTGCAGGGCCCAAGCACTTGGGCCATCCTCCACTGCACTCCCAGGCCACAGTAGAGAGCTGGCCTGGAAGAGGGGCAACCGGGACAGAATCCGGCACCCTGACCAGGACTAGAACCCCGGGGTGCCTGCACCGCAGGTGGAGGATTAGCCTGTTGAGTCATGGCACTGGCCTAGAAAACCTATATTCTTAAAGTTGTACTTACGAAATCTGTATTCCTTGAAATATAAATTTAAAAAATAAAGCCACACTCTAAGATTAAAGAAAATTATATTTAAAAAACCCAATGGGAGTGATGAGAGAAGGCAAGAGAAGCAAAGGGGATGAAAGTGCTAAATCCTAATCCAGGATGACAGGCAAAAAGCAGATGAAGGCTAATTTGACAAATCCAGTTACAACAGTACATAAACATTATTTAGAAACAGGGGTCCCGTGTAATTTTCAGAAGAAATAGAAGAAAGAGCAAAAGCAGTTTTCCTTATGCTCTACAGACTGATAAATGTGAGTATAACATATCCATATTCAAATGTAATGTGTCCCAAACATCCAAAATGTAAAACCCATGCTTTACTGTAAGGGGTTTGTCCATTTTCATTGGCTGTTCCTTGACACAGGAGTTGCTCTACAGTGCTTGTTACCAAAGGAATCAGTGAATGACCCGGGGAAAGAAATATCATCTGGTCTAAGAATTTTGTTAGATGACCTGAAACAGGTTCTATTTAGGAAAACACTGATGTTCCAAAATTATGTAAATGAAAAAGCAGCAATTTCTTTTAAAGAATTATTTATTTATTTGAAAGTCAGAGTTACACAGAGAGAGGAGAGGCTGAGAGAAAGAGAGGTCTTCCATCTGCTGATTCACTCCCCAGATGGCTGCAATGGCTGGAACTGCACCGATCTGAAGCCAGGAGCTTCTTCCAGGTCTCCCACATGGATGTAGGGGCCTAAGGAGTTGGGCCATCTTCTACTGCTATCCCAGGTCATAGCAGAGGGCTGGATCTGAAGTGGAGCAGCCAGGACTAGAACCGGCACCCATGTGGGATGCCGGTGCTACAAGTCAGGGCATTAACCCACTGCACCACAACGCCAGCCCCAGCAGCAATTTCAAGAATACTATTCAATATATATATATTACATATATATATATGTAATATTACAAATATGTAATTTTAGTTTTTACAAATAAATATTATGTATTTATATCACCAGCATATCTAAAAGTGTATATATTCAACCTGGCAACAACAAATTTTTAAAGATCACCTCATTCAGGCACACAGTTATATCTGTTGCAGTGTTCTGAGCTCTCTGGCTTGTCTAGAAATCTACACTCGGGGGGGTTCACTTGCCTAGTACACATCTCCCACATCTGCCTCACTCAATCTGCTGCTTGGACTCAACTTCTACACCTCACTCTTCAGGAGACTTCCCTTGATCTGAGATGCCGAATTCCCTCATTACCTTATCCATATCCCTATAAGAAGGTTGCACAACCAAAATATCCTGTTTTACTTGCCTCTTTTCCACTTAAAAATAAGATCCTGATTGAGTGGCTGTGTTCTACTTATAATCGTATCCTCAACAACCAGTATAATATCTGATAACTGCAGGTCTGTAAACCATCTGATTAATAAATGAATGTATTCACTAACTGGAGTAATAGTTATGTAGTCCCTATAGTGCACCAGGCATTTTTCAAGGCATTGAGACTATAAAGGACAAACAAGGACATGCATGTGGTACAGTATTAAGTTGCAGCTTGGCATGTCCATATCCCACATCAGAGTGCCTGGTTCAAGCCCTGGCTCCTCTGCTTGAGATCAAGCTTCCTGCAGCTACACACCTCGGCATGCAGCAGATGACGGCTAAAATGGTTAGGTTCCTGACACTTCCTGGCTTTGACCTGGCCCGACCCTCACTGTTTGTATTTAGGAGAATGAGCCAGTTTACGGAAGAACTCTGTTTCTTTCTATCTTCACTCTATCTTCCGAATAAAAATTGAAAATACATTAAAAAACAAATAATATGTGTTAGTGGAGCTTGTATTTTCAGAGTGAGCAGGACAGCGCTGCGTCTCACTAGGCTAATCCTCTGCCTGCGGCGCCGACACCCCAGGTTCTAGTCCCAGTTAGGGTGCCAGATTCTGTCCCGGTTGCTCCTCTTCCAGTCCAGCTCTCTGCTGTGGCCCAGGAAGGCAGTGGAGGATGGCCCAAGTGCTTGGGCCCTGCACCTGCATGGGACACCAGGAGGCTTCGAATCGGCGCAGCACTCCAGCCGTAGCAGCCATTTGAGGGGCTGAACCAACAGAAGTAAGACGTTTCTCTCTGTCTCTCTCTCACTAACTCTGCCTGGCCAAAAAAAAAGTGAGCAACAAAGACAAATCAGTATCTAGGACAATAAAGGACATTCTTATGTGTTACAAAGCAACATAAAGCAGGGCAAAGGACAGAGAGAGTAGGAATGTCCTTTTAGATAGGATAGTGATGGAGGAAACCACTCTTTAAGGTGTAAGACTGGAGGGCTAAGTGAGGGAATGAATCAGGCGATTACTCTGGGTGAGGAGAACAGTCCGAGTATTGGAAACAGCTACACTCCAAGACCCAGGAAAGGCTCTTGCCTGGTTGTGTTCAATGCAGACAGGTAGCAGACATGCCGTTTGCTGATGAAAGTGTCCACTCAATCATGTCACCTCTCAATGCCTTATTTTCCCCATCTACAAAATCTGAGGTTTGTCACACTAAACTAACATTTGTCACCCAAGCTTCTTACTCTGATTTTTCTGCTTCTGCACCTCTTGCTAATTCATCAAGTGTGCTGTCCCTCCTGAATGAGACACATGGAGTCACTCCCTGCCAGGTTCTCTGATGAACTGAATCCAAACCGAGGGGATCATCTGACACTGTGATGGATTAAATAGGTTGGGGTACACATGTTCTGGCGTGTAACAAAAGCTCAGGAGCTCCTTGTAATGTGTTGCCCAGATCTGAATGTAGAAGGGTCAGAGTTGTTCATATTTTCCTTCAGTCAAAAATCAAGGCTCAAGTTAGAATTACAAGTAGGACCTCAATGTCTTTAATACAAGGATTTTCAAATTCAAGTCTAAAACTTCAAGTATAAAGATACTTCAAAAAATTTGTCGAAAATGAAATTAAGTTTATTTTAGTATAAAAATCTTTGAAATTTATGCATAAAAGGAATTTTCAAATTATAAGAAACATGTAATATGGACAAACTGCATATTTTTTAAAAATCTACATCAAAACAAGCTTATCTTTTAATTCTACTCTTCCACCAAATTTTTGAAGTACTCTAGTTCATAATTCTCTATAATCCCTCCTATGTGAACACAACTGATTAAAATGCCTATCGAGAATCTTGGTCAGCTTATACTGCTTACTTATATTTTTAAAAAATGATGTTAACAAACACTCTAACAGCAAACGATGAGCAACCTTTAACTAAAACAGTGCCTAGGATATGTTAGGAATCTAAATATTTGATGTGTAATAGATGAATGGCTGACCAGCTGGTTGTGGAAAGATGTCAGCAGCAGTTATAAACTCATGAATCACAGGTGCCCAGACCCCACATCCACAAGATCATGGAATTAATCATCTCCAGGTCTTCATACAGTACCTACTCTACTACTAGTGTGACAATATCTACTTTAAAATAAAGCTTTCCCTAATAGTTGTTTAACAGCAATATACTTCATTTGTTAGGAAGATAACTGCTACTTCAGCTAGTAAAATTTCTGTATATGTTATCAATAATTAAAAGGCAAGTTTGTACTGTGCTGGCTGAAACCTAAACTCATTTAATCAAAACAAACCTATATGTTAATTTTTACTAGTACTCTTTTATTCCGAGGAGATGTACTCCAGTTAGATGATATTCCCAGGGTTTCACACAGCTGGCTGGTTGAAGAGTTCATATGCAAACCACAGATCTGTTTCATTTGGGGTCTCAATTACTCTCTTATAAAGGTGAATAGACAATATGTACAAAGTTTTTAAATGATTTGGACCATGGTTCTACAAACACAACACAAAGTGACTATTAGCAAACTGTAATTTAAAAATATTTTATACTGATTTAAGAATATTTCTACATCTCTGACCATTTTACTAATATATCATTTAATTCACTTCCCCTAAGTAAACTTAATAATTACTGTTATACAGCCTTAAAGACTACGTTCACTGGACAACGGGATAGGAAAATAAGGAGAACTGTCCATTCCTTCCCCTTTCAATGTCCTTTAACATCAAGAAAATTTGGAAAAGCTATCTTGCTAACACATATGGGAAATGTGCAAAAGACAATAAATCTCAAACAAGAAGGGCTATTTCAAATGGTTTTAATAAAACTTACAGGACACAGAAACGTGGGAGAATGTGCGTCAGCAGATCATCACACCCTAGCTGACGGAATCAGGGATGACAGGTCCTGCTGGCAGTGCCAGTGTTAAATCTCAGCTCTCGCTCTCACTCAGGACTGAGAAAGCAACGCACTCTCTCAAAATCTCCCAGTCTGGGGCCGATGCTGCGGCTCACTAAGCTAATCCTCTGCCTGCAGCGCCGGTACCCCAGGTTCTAGTCCTGGTTGGGGCACCGGGTGCTAGTCCCTGTTGCTCCTCTTCCAGTCCAGCTCTCTGCTGTGGCCTGGGAGGGCAGTGGAGGATAGCCCAAGTACTTGGGTCCCTGCACCCTCATGGGAGACTGGGAGGAAGCACCTGGCTCCTGGCTTCGGATTGGCGCAGCGCCAGCCGTAGTGGCCATTAGGGGAGTGTACCAACGGAAGGAAGACCTTTCTCTCTGTCTCTCTCTGTCTAACTCTGCATGGCAGGAAAAAAAAAATTCCCAGTCCTATCTACAATGTGGGACTAACAGCAGCATCAGCTACAACGGGACTGACCAAGAATGAACAAATAAATACAAAGAACAAAAGACAACTAGAGAAAAGCAAACACCTAGCACTCATTATTCCCTAAATAAATTTAAAATGCAGGAGAATTCTTCCCTCCAAAGTAGGTTTCACTGAAATCAAATATAGGCTGTTTTGATGCTTACATTTTTAAGACATTTAATGAGTTTTTAAACACATATTTAATGTCATTTCCAATTTCCCCCTTAGTTAAGAGGTCTTCAATTGTAAAATGTTTCCAAAGTTTTAGATATGAAACTGGAAAATATTTTGTTCATTTAGCACTCACAAATCTGTGCAAACCATTTTACTACCCCCATCTTACAGGCAAGAAAATGTGAACTCAGAAGGAAAGCACCCTTGCAGATAAAGATAGAGCTAAGATTCCAAATCTAGTTCTGTTTGATTCCAAAGTCTGTGCTTTGAAATATTATGCTCCCCTAACCCCCGATTTCCTGGGAGATCATGATGTGCAGCCAACCACAGCGCTTTTCAGGAGCCTTAAGCTGCACAGTTGGAGAGGGATTACAGCATGATTATTGCTAAAAGGAAAAGTCAGTAGTCCAGAAAGGCATTTTAAAGCATGCAGTCAGACCAACAAAGGCTTTAATTCTGCACAGCTGGCACACCCATTGTGCCTTGCTCTTATTCTCCTTGACCCACACCTAGATGAAGTATAGTTTTAGTAACTGCAAATTAATCACTTAGTGATATTCCAGATAATTTAATTCTAAGTTCCTTTAGAACTGATAAAGGACTACTGAATTGAAGAACTCCTAAACGTTTAGCCTATTCATTAAAAACGTTGAAGAAATATTTCACAGAACTTAGATAATCTGTATTGAAAAATTAAGCTCCTAGAATTCTGAGATCCTTACTGCGACTGAACTGTCACCTCTCATTTGTTATTTCGCTGGTGAGAAAATAAGGTTGTGCTCCTTTTTGTTCATAACTCTAGAAAAATAAAGATCGAGTGGCAGAAATGACTAAGATGAAGTTTCTAGATGCATATTCAGCTTTCATTATAGCGTGAAGCCACTTGTCAATCACACATCAACAGAGGGAAACATGGCAATAAAACCAGACCTTTCCCTTAATAATGCATGGTTTAAAATGGACACCTTCCAGTTTCTGTAACTGCTAACTTGACTCTGTGAGACAAACACCTGACATAGGGTAGTCATAGAAAAATAGTTGATACTGGCAAGCCCAAATCCAAGGCTCTGACCTTCATTTCTTTGTTGCTGCTCTGGAATGCTAGGGTAACAAGAGTAAAGGTAATATAAAGATTTAGCTACTCTTATCAGAAACATAGAAAAAAGTTATCCATAAAATATGTAGGTAAGATCATCCCAGTAGGAAAACAGTAATTTTTAAAATTTTCCTAGGATATTTTCAAACCAAATATGGGAGGCCAAGTCACACAAAAGAGGAACCTGACAAGTTTTAGAAATGCTGTGTCACTTTACTCACTGGTCATTCATTAGTGATCTCTAAAACAGTATCAACCATAGAGGATTCCAGTCTAAAAAAATATTTGAAAATAAAATGCCTAAGAAGGACATAATGTTTTTAGTTTTGCACAAAGAAATAAAACGTATGCTATTTTTGAAGTCTCTTCTTAGATGTGAAGAAAATCATATTGCAGATAATTATATAAGTAGAAGCCACATGTTTAGGCTTATAAGCAAATATTTTTCCTTTTATAGCTCATAATTTCAGTACTGAATAGCCCAATGATCCATGCAAAAAAGTCACAAGAGAGCAAAGAAGATATGTTTTATTCTTAAAAGAAAACCCAAATGAGGAATGACAACCACAGTACAAAGCACATAATAGAAAATACCAATAACCTGAAAGGCGGCATATGCTGCTCAGTGTCACCATCAAAAGAAGCCATAGCTGTCGTCAGTAAACATTTCCAGATCACAGCCAGGCCACCGCTCAAATTGCATTGTCAATCTGGGTCTGTATTCAATGTAAGATACACACCATAAGAGTTTCAGAGAGCAAGTAACTGACAAGACAACTATAAATAATGTGACTTTTTTTTTTTTTTTATTTTTGAGAGGCAGGCAAAGAGAGAGAGAGCAAGAGCGAGAGAGAGAATCAATCCCATCCACGAGCTCACTCCCCGTCATTCCCCAAATGGCCATAATGGTCCTCAAGTGGGCTCTCTGAGCCAAAGCTATGACCCAGGAACTTAATCCAGTTCTCTTCTGTGGGTGGCAGGAACACAATTACTTGAGTCATCACCTGGTGCCTCCCAGGGTCTGCATTAGCAGGAAGTTGGAGTTAGGAGTCAAAGTTAGAAATCAAACACACTTTGAAATGGAATGTGGAAGTCTTAACGGCTAAGCTAAAAGTCTTTCCCACTTTCTCCTTTTTTATTAGCCCTGCCATCAAAACAATTCAGTCTGGTTTTCTGACTGCTGGAAAAGAAGACATTTAGTTCTTAATCTTCTGCCAATGCATGGTTTTAAAATTCAGAGCTAAAAAAAGGGAGTCTAAATCCCAGCCTCTTTTTTTGGACGGGGCTTAGACAGCATTTATTTCACTCCAGATTCATGGCAGGGCAGAGCTCTCTCTAACATGGAAAAGCAGATATTGGATCCACTGATAGTAACAGCACGATTTTGGGGGCTCATTGAGACCTCCAGGCTACAATATACCCCTGCTACTTCTGACTCTACCTTGTGCTCATTCAAAACTCATCACCTCCCACTACCAAGTATGTGTCCTATAATGCCCCCTTGTCAAACCATTCTATACATAGAACATAATTTTCTTGAAGTACTGTTCATCCACTTGCCAAAAATATTCTCAATGATACCTCAGATCCAATAAAAACTGAAAACTTTCTAATTATTAAGAAACTTTCAAAAAGCTCATGGAGGCCGCCGCCATGGCTCACTTGGCTAATCCTCCACCGGCGGTGCAGGCACCCTGGGTTCTAGTCCCAGCTGGGGTGCCAGGTACTAGTCCCAGTCACTCCTCTCCCGGTCCAGCTTTCTGCTATGGCTCGGGAGGGCAGCGGAGGATGGCCAAGTGCTTGGGTCCCTGCACCCGCATGGGAGACCGGGAGGAAGTACCTGGCTCCTGGTTTCGGGTCAGCATAGTGCCAGGCGTAGCTGCCATTAGGGGAGTGAGCCAACGGAGGGAAGACCTTTCTCTCTGTCTCTCTCTCACTGTCTATAACTCTCTGTCTTTCTCTCTTACTGTCTAACTCTGCCTGTCAAAAAAAAAATTCATGGAAATGTGTATTATTAAAAAATGCATTGATTGCAAACCTTTTAATTCCTCATCTCCACAGACTTTCTGAAGTATGTTCATATAGACATCAAAATATTTACTAGTGGTTTAAATATCCTCAGATCTTTTTCATATGCCAAATGGGATAGCACAAATATTGTGGAGTTGAGGGTGACAAAAACATGGGTTTGAATTTACCAACTGTTAACTAAGTAACGTTGGACAAGAGATCTCTTTTTTCTGCAGCTCCATTTTTACCCCCTCTGAAATGGGGATATTAAGAAATCTCAAATGGCTGCAGTGAGTGTTAAATTACTAGAATCTTCATGGTTATAGTCACAGCTTACTTTTACGGAGCACTTTCTGTAAGTCAAGTATTATTCTAAACATCTACATATATTAGCTTACTTAAGCTACTCAACTGCCCAGTAGAAGGGAACCGGTACTTCAAGTAGGGAAACAGAGGCATAGACACCAAGGACATCAGCCAAACCTGAGGGAACAAGAATTTAAAGAAGGTATGTCTGAAGCCCCCTGGATCCTCAGGACTCCTTGCCTCACTTAAACGATAATGCTATGAGTAAAGAACTGGTTCACTTAATGTCAGCCACATGAATATATTCCCATGCCTATTTCTTTCCTTCCACAATTCCACCTCACTACATCATGAGGACCATAAATCAATTTAATTACTTGAATGGCTAAAACATACAACATTGTTATAGAGAATCATATTTTAAAACATGTGACAAACAAGACCTACCTCCTTACAAAAACAAAAAACACACACAAAAACCTAACTCACTTTAACAGAAGAGACAGGAGAACCAACCTGAGAGGGAGTGAGTGAGCAAGAGAATGCTCTCATCCACTAAGTCACTTCCCTGGAAGACTGCACCTTAGCTAGTGACCAAGTAACCTCCTCCAAGAGGTCTATGGAGAACACAGTATCTGCAGATCACAAGATCAGGGGCCTTGTTCCACAAAATCCAATACATTGTGGAGCATAAGGTACATTTTCCTCACCCACCAGGAAGTCATGCAAAGCACTCCTGCTGCACCAAGAGTCAGAAGCTCTAACGGTGCAGCCAGAGCTGCTGCAGGGCACCCAGGCAAATTTACTTTCAGGGCCTTCAGGGATGACCTAAGAATAATGAAGCAGGTCTCAAGAGAAAGCCTAGAAGCTGGGAAGAATGCTCAGTGGTCCCCAAGCCTTTCCAAATGCAGAGTGACTACAGGATGGTGGAAGTTCCGAAGCTGTGGACAGGGTGAGCTTTATCATGCTGCACATTAAAATCAAGGAAGTTTTTGAAAATGTCCATGCTGAGGCTTAACCCCAAGGATTGATTTAATTGGTTTGGAGCAGGACCTCGAAGTGCTGGAATTTTCAAAATTCCTCAGGGGATCCTAACTCACAGTAGGAGTGCAGAACCACAGTCAGAGGCCATTAAAGTCAGAATTAACACTCCTTGAAGTACCTTATTGAGTGGGTGTTAAAAGTCATTAAAGGCTTTACAATGCTATTGTAAAAGGATTAGGTTTATCTTTTAGGGAGAACTCTTAGGCAGCCTTGAGGAGAAAAAAGATCAGGATCTACCATAATGTAGGCTACTGGGAGTATGTTCATCCTCACATTTATCCACTTACTCCATAAATATTCATCGAGTCTCGATTATTTAGGAGGCACAGTTAATAAGATGAGTAAGGCACACAAGTCTGACTCAAGAATTTCCCAGTGTAGATAGAGCAAGAAAATTAATTAAAATATTGTGCAGTAAGAATATAAATTTGAAAGATATAATTAGTAGAGAGGGAAGACACCTGAACTCAGTGTGAACAGTTAAGGTGAGGCAAAACACTTTCAAGATGAGGTAAATTCTGAGCAAAAAAAAAGGGGGGGGGGGACTGCAGAAGTAGCCAAACAAAGCAATAGATCAATCCAGGCTACAGGACTGCCATAGCATGTTTCTGCAACTTTAAGTGGTTCAGTAAGAATGGAACAAGGGCAACTTTGGAGACTTGAAGGCAGTCAAAACTAGAAATGATTCAGAGGTTCAACTTGACAGTAAAGGCAAGGAAACACTATTGATGCACTTTAAAAGCTGAACTAACATGATCAGATTTGTGTGTCAGGATGAAGCATCATCAGTCTGCCAGCAGAGGAAAGGTGGAAAAGGCCTTTTCCTGGAGACCATCCCAACACATCAGGTAAGGAATGGTAAGCAACAGTGGGCAAATGTGTGGGGGCATTTTGCTGTACAATTGGTTTTGAGTTGAAGCACTTGCTATGGAGATGTGAACAAGGAAAATATTAAGAATCAATTTAGAGGGACAACATGAAATCATTACAAAGAGAAATGTCTCTGAGACCAGAGACTAAATGTGGGGTGTGGGAAGTCCATAACAATTCCTCAAGAATGTGATTATGCTGAATATTCAAGAAAATCAAAGTGATCAATTCCAAGAGTATATTGAAGAAATTGTCCTTCAAAATTGGACTGCATTTCTTCAAGAATGATTTGTAATAAAAATTTGATACAGTTCGTTAACATGTCAAACATTCAGAGGCCATAAATAACTTTTAATATATACTGAAAAATTATTTATCAAGTTAATACCTATTCCTGATTTTTGAAACGAACAAATAAATCTTGGAAACAATGTTACAAGAGAAATCTGAAAATAACAACAGAAAAACATTTTTTTAATAAAAAAGGGTTTATTTGTTTTATTTGAAAGGGAGAGTTACAGAGAAAGAAGAAGAGAGAAAGAAAGAAGCCATCTTCCATCCACTGCTTGACCCATCAAATGGCCTCAATGGCTAGGGCTAGGCCAGGCTGAAGTCGAGAGCCAGGAGCTTCATCCATATCTTCCATGTGAGTTAAAGGGGCCCAAGCACTTGGGCCATCACCCACTTCTCTTCCAGACAAATTAACAGGGAGCTATATCAGAAGTAGAGCATCTGGGACTTGAACTGGTGCCCACGTTGGATGATGGCATCACAGGTGGTAACTTAACCCGCTATGCCAGAACGCCAGCCCCACATAACGTTCTTAAAGGGTAAAAAGATAAGAAGTGTCCCATTAAAGGCTAAAACAAAATTGATATGTCACTTTACTTTTCAATATTATCTTCTATCCAGATGATCAGAATTGAGTAATTGCTAAATTCAATATGTACAGGCTAAATTCTCACTCCAAAATGATAAGAATAATTATTTAATGTAATAGAAAAATCCATTAGCAAAAGTAATTACAAAATTAAAAAAAGGGGAGGTGTTCAAAAATTCTATATAAAGTAAACAAGCCTTTACCGAAAGATGCAAAAGGAGGCTTAAAAACTAGAGAAGCATACCATGTTTCTAGATGTGAAACTGAAGATTAGTTCTCCCAAGTCCACATGTAAGTCGAGTAACTATAATGGGTTCATGGACTCTTTTTACATCTAGACCAGATACTTAAGCCATAGAAAGCTGTAAGCAAAGGTAAAAGTCTATCCTATTAACAAAGAAGGCTTTCCAGGAAAAGAGGATGACAGTAAATCAACTATTTTAAGTACTACCCCAAGCCTGTATATATCAAAATAGATCCTGAAGAAAACTTAAAAAGTAAATGAACTGGAAGAAAACTGCACTATATGAGATGAGCTAAAAGTTAGTAACTTTACTAGTTAGATCCCAGTAAAACAAAGGACAGAAGACATGAACAGTTCATGAGAAATTAAACTGTTTCGAATGGCCAAACTCTCTGGTAATGAAAAGAAGGCATGTGACAGCAGTTAACATTATTTGTATTAATTAAAATAAAGATTTTAACATTACACTGGTCAGAGTGGAAAGGATGAGAAGGATATGGTAACTCCCATGCTTTCTTGGTGAGTGTGAATATTGGTAGCACATTTCTGAAAGAGCAGCTGGCCTAAAGCCTAAATGCTGTGCATGCTACTTACACAAGTGTCTCTTCTTCTATAATAAATCTAACCTAATAAAATAACTGATGTAGAAAATCAATGTTCATTTACTTAGTACTATTAATTACAGTGCTAAACAATCAGCACTAAACTGCTGATAATACAAAAATGGAGACACTGTCCAAACTTTAATGATATCCAAGCTAACAGGAAAGATAAACATAGATAATTAATACTGTACATGAAATACTATGAGAGATGAGTGAAGAGGTTGCCTCAGCATCAATAGAGGCAGCAGAGAATCCAGATCAGTAGTTTAGAACAGACATCCTAAAAGAAATATAGAATTCATATGGACTTCTGAAAATATACTCCCCTATCCTGTATGTTTTATAATGAGCATCATGGGATACTTTAGTATCAGAAAAAGGTTGGTACACACAATACACTTTTCAAAAACTTTAATAAACACCGAAAATAGTTTACATGTTAATGGGGAATACTACATGATGTTTCAACACATGTCTACACCATATAAAGTTCAAACAGGGTAACTTGCTTTTCTCCTTACAGAAAACTACTTTTTCACTACTGTACTTCAAATTCCCATCCCTCTTTTTTTGTAGAGCTTTCCTTATTTCACCCTTTGCATTTTGAAGGAATGAAGGCGGCGAAAGCTTGCTAGTTTAGCTCTGTGACATTTGGCATTCACATTTTCCTTCACCCTGTTTTGATGCTAGACAGATTATAAAATTTATGCCTGCCTAGTTTTCTGCCTTGTACAAACTTTCTATATTATAAGTCAAAGTTTTCGGTAATACGCTGAAAAAAACTGATAAATAGCCAGGAAAACCAATACAATTCAGATACTGAATTAAACTATTGTAAGCATTTTAAATTTTAAAAGAAAAAAGAGAAAATAACTTTGTTTTCAATTTCAATTGACTACTGCCATATGTACTTATACTAATTTCCAGAAGTAGGTTTAAATTATTTTAAATTGATTTTGGAGTTTATAAAAAATTAATTTGCTAAAACTTATTCAAGTCTTTCCTAAAAAAAAAATTAAAAAAATACATACTCTTGACAAAAAAAGAAAAAGTCATCTTAAGCCAAATTATTTCCAGGAGTGTTAAAGAGCTGTATTTTTTTCTTTTCTAAAAATGGAACAATGTGTTAACACACGCTTATCTTTAGCAATAAGAACCAGATCTATTTCCAAGGAAAAGTTAGTTAAGAATGTTAGTTTCTAGGTCTGAATTCTGCATTCCTTTATTTTGAGACTAATTTGCTTAACAAAAGCTTAAGTGATATATTTTCTATCAATTTTGGTTTGCTTACTTACCATAAAAAGTGTAGTAAAAGCATGCTTATCAGTCCTGCAGTCTAATTATACACCTGATATCCTGTTTGATCCCAAAATTATATAGGAGAATGTCTAATTTGCTAGGTTAGAATTTTTTTATTTTTCTGAATTTCTGGTTTCAACTGATTCAGGAAAGCAAAGAATTATTTCTACTCTTGAGTACTTATATTATTTTATAAATAGCATGGTATATGTCTGTTGTACTTCTACAACTATATCTACAAATATTCAACGTATGCTCCCTCAAGCCTTTTGAGATTGACAGTCAAATCTTAAAACATTAGTAAATAATCTGTTAAATCTGTTAATCTGTTAAAGATCTGTTAAACTCTGAAAGAATTCTGTTAAAGTCTCTCAGCTATGACTTAGTTATGGTTTTTAAATATCAAATAACCTACTTTAAGAAATTTTAGTGGTATATATTTTGTTACATTGTTTTGTATTTTTAAAGATTTATTTATTTATTTATTTGAAAGTCAGAGTTACAGAGAGAGAGAGACAAGGAGAGAGGGAGGAGAGAGAGAATCTACTATCTGCTGGTTCATGCCACAATGGTCAGGGCTGGGCCAGATGGAAGCCAGGAGCCAGGAGCTTCATACAGGTCTCCCATACGAGTACAGGAACCCAAGGACCTTAGCCATCTTTTGCTGCTTACCCAGAGGCATTAGCAGGGAGCTAGATA
This sequence comes from Sylvilagus floridanus, assembly GCA_949820135.1. Lineage (NCBI taxonomy): Eukaryota > Metazoa > Chordata > Mammalia > Lagomorpha > Leporidae > Sylvilagus > Sylvilagus floridanus. The sequence continues at coordinate 24,715,536 of OX463236.1, read as the reverse complement.
AGACGTGGGACAGCCAGATCTCAAATTGGAACCCATATGAGATGCCAGCGCTGCACACAGCAGCTTTACCCACTATGCCACAGAGTTCCTGTTGTTCTCTATTATGGAAGTATATGACAATTACATTGATTCTGGGTATAATGTGCCTTTTATCCAGGTGTGATATTGGAAACATAGTCAACACAGTTACTATGAAGAGTCTGAGATTTTACTGAATTTGGAATCTAACCAAATTAAGCTGCCATGGATCATAAATGCCGGGACAAGACAAGAGATTGCCACTCACAACACAGAAGGCAGTATCAGCTTCACCTCTGCAGGGGTCCTCTGTCCCCAAGTCTGACAGGGGTGAGTCAAGGTTGTCCTAAGGGGATGTTGCAACTAGCGGTTTTGTGTCACAGCTAAGAAACCCTGCAACTCAGAAATGCCAATTTCTTTTTAAAAGAGACTACTAGAAAATCTAATCAAACTTAGTTCCAGAGGGAAGCAGCATTTCATTACTAGAACTGGCACTGTATGTGATTTTTCTCCGAACAAAATATGACCATAAAACTGCTTTCAATTTCCATTCCCTGTCAACTTCTTGAATTTTACTGACAACAGAGTTCCCTTTCTTTAGTAGCACACCTCTTGAATTTGGAAAATCTTTTCCTAACAATTAAGCTTCACAACTTTCTTAATGAAAACAATTATTTGAATTTAATCATGGTTTACTAGTCTCAGGGTTTATTGTCTGTCTTTCCATTCCATTTCTTTCTTTGTTATGTTCCTTATTATGATTTTTTTTCCTTTGATACAGTACTTATTGTTAGGACTTGCTAGGCCATTAGGACACAAATGGTTGACTCTGTACCCAGTAAAATGACCCTGAGGATAACACTGCAGTATTTCTTCGCCTGAGATTTTGCCAGCTTGACTGACCTTTACAGCTTCTTGTCAGGGACATCCTGGGCTGACAGCACCATACAGTACACACTGTTGACTCCAACAAACACCTGTCAAGGGGGCTTTTTGCTCATCTAGGCCTACTTTATAACACTGGATATGAGTCTCTGCAACAATGCTTCTTGCCCTTTCTCAGGCAAGAAGCATGGAAGAAATAATTGTCCACAACTCAAAGGGGGCTGGAGCCTTACTTCAGACCTCCCCATCTGCTGTCTGGACAGGCTAAAGCCACTCTTTACTATCCTTTCAACTCTAAAAGTCTTTTCTACCTTGACCAGTTGTCTCCATGTCTTCTTTGGACCTGTATCTTAAGATGTAATATTTATTCAAGGTCAACATTTTTTCTAGTAGTTAAATGAGCAAATTTTGGGGGAGGGGCTTAATAAAACAGCAACAAAAAAAGGCTTTTTCCTTTTATATTAACTGTCTCACTCAGCTATTGTGCCATATAACAGACAAAGCATCTCACTGTACACATGGTCAGCTCTTGTTCTCACACTCACTGGTCTTCAGCTGGGACAGTTCTATTTCAGGGTGCAGGTTAGCTTAGGGGGACTGGATGAGGCTCAAGGAACAGAAGCTGCCAGGACATGTTTTTTTCATGGTGAGGGAGAAAAGCTCCCAGAAGACCAACACCAACTATAGAGTACATTGCTGGATTCTGCCCACATCATACCCACTAACATTCCATTAATGTCAATCAAACATTTAATTCAGCAATGTAAGTCAAATCTTTCCTCTACTTTTAAACTTTCTATGTGCCACAATTTGGATATGGCTTGTTCCCCAAGGATGCATGTGCTGGAAGCTTGATCCTGGGGGGGGGGGGGAGTGCTGAAATAGTGGAACTTTTAACAATGGGTCTAGTGGGTAGGTGGTTGAGTCTTTGAAGGTAGACCCTTGGAAGGCAGCACAGCAGTACTCATGGAATCCTGCTTAGTTCCTGCAAGACTAAGAAAAGAGCAAACCTGATCCGAGAATTGCCCTGTAGCTTCCTGTCTCATCATGGGATCTCTCTCTCCAACACACTCCTGCATTGATGCCACCCACCAACAGGTCCTCACCAGAGGCAGAATAAAATGAGGCCATCCAACTTTGTACTTTCATCCTCTAAGATAGTTTACTAAGCCTCTTTTCTTTATATATTACCTAGCATCAGCTATTGTGTTAAAGCAACAGAAAACAGACTAACTCAATATACTTATTAGAATTTTGTGGGTTTTTCCTAATTAACTTATTTAAAAAGCAGAATTACAGAGAGACAGAGACAGAAAAAGAGACCTTCCATCCACTGTTTCATTCCCCAAAGGGCCTCAACAGCCAGGGCTGGACAGGCCCAGTCAAGAGCCTGGAACTCCATCCAGGTTTTACCCAAGGGTGCCAGGAGCTCAAGTATTTGGACCACCTTCCACTGACTTCCCAGGAGTATCAGCAGGGAGCTAGATTAGAAGTGGAACAGCTGGGACTCAAACTATAACTCATGGGATGCCAGCATCACAGCCAGTGACTAAACCCACTGTGCCACAATGTTGGCCCCTTACATTTATATCTAGCCCATTTTTATTTTATCTTATTCTTATATAAAAGGAGACTTCACATCTATTTCCATAATGGCAGCACCATTCATAAAGAATGTATCCTTCCTTAACCTATTGTTTTCCTAAACAATTATTAACTGCATATTAAATTCTCTTCTATGTAAAAACATACTACTAATTGTAAATTAGATTTCACTGACCTACATAACTATTCTTAATAATACTATACTGTTTGTAATGGATTTACTGTATTTTAGTTAGAGAATGTTCTGCCTAAAGTAGGCAATTTCTTTCATTGTAAATTTTCTATTTGGAGGCAATATTCTTCCACATAAACTTTGATTATTTCATCCAATTTCAAAAACAACAAAGTTGGGATCTGAAATGAAAATATTTAAATCTGTATTTTCATTTTGGGTAACATGACATTTAACACGCTACTCAATCTTTCATCTAAGGACAAGAAATGTCAATCTGTTTAAAACTGACTTTATGTGAAAAAAGTTTTCTTCATATAGGTGCTTATCTTATTGAATTTATTTTAGAGTTTTGCTACTATTGTAAATTCATTTATTTGCACTTTTACTTCTAGATACTTACTTCCAGAAAAAAAGAAAATTATATTTATTTATGTGTATATTTGCTTCATATCTAGTAACTATATAAAATTCTCATAATTCTACTTCTTTTAAAGTAAGCTCCTTTCTGCTCCCAAGAAACAACACATTATTTACTATCAAAAGTATTATCTCCCCTTGCAGTATCCTTGGTTTATTGTTACTATTCCATTTGCTAAAATCTTCCAAGAAATATAAAATAGCAGCACAGTTGGAAACTTTGGCTGTTACTGAAATGATACTAATAACAAATCTTTTTTTTCCTAAATTTTGAAGACTGGTTTTATTTCTATTCCCCTTTTACATACTTTTCATTGGAAATGACTAATGTGGTTATCACAAATCCACATATGCAAACCAGTGTCTGGTAATGGATTGTATACACAGAGTATCTGTTCTGATTACATTTTTATTTTTGGCTTGTTAAGCTGATATGCTGTTTGCTGCATCCCACTATTATCTTATCTTAAAAAATAAATGTACCCTTTATTTTTACCCAATGTGACTCTTGGTCCTATTTCTTTATCTAATATTAATAATTTTCTGTCAACATTTGCCAGTATTGTCTTAAGGAGTCTATGTATTACATTGTTTTAAAGCAGAATGGGGAAACTTTTCTGCCAAGGGAAGCTTAGATATTTATAATATCATTCACAGGCCATATAAAATTATCAACTTAAAACAGCCTGCTATAAATTTGTTTTGAGTACCACCTGAAGTTAGCAAGACAGGGTCAGACCAAATGATTTCACAGTCCTTATGACAATCCTTATGGCAGTCCTCTCACAGCAGGCTGGGCATTCCCTACTCTGTTAGAAACACACTAAGTAAAAAACAATAAAAAAGTTTTATAGTTAAAGCACAAACCAATAAATAGTTTTGAGCAAATAGTAGGGTTTTTATCATCCAATCTGACATCATGCTGTTGATTTTGCAATTCAATCTGTTTACATTTAAAATGATGAATATTGGGGTTGTTTCTCTTCCATCTCACTTTGTAATTATTATTTTATCTTGCTCTATTCATTTTCCTTATTTTGGGGGTGACGATTAAGTTTTTTTTCTCTCTCATTAACTTGGAAATCCCAGTTTACTCTTTTATTCCATTACTAGTCACGATCTCTCCTCTATTTGCATAATCAAATGGCATGAACCTACTCTTCGAAAACAGGATCACAACTTCCATTAAGACCATGTGATTTTCCCACTGTGACCTCTATTTAACCCCCTTATTTCTCTTCATGATTTTAGAATATTTTTATTTGCTCTCTCGTCCTTTACTCTAAGATTGTTTTTTAAAGATTATATTTTTATTGAAAAGCACAGTGACAGCAACAAAGGGAGAGACAGGGTGATCTTCAGCATCTGCTGGTTCACTCCTCAAATGGCCACAACAACCAGGAGCACAACAGCCAAAGTCAGGAACCAGGAATTCGTGGCAGGGGCCCAAGCACATGAGTCATCATCCACTGCTTTCCCAGATATACTGGCAGAGAGTTGGATGGGAACAGGAGCACTGGGGACTCCAACTGGCACTCAGATAGGGGATGCCAGCATCAAGCCACGTTCTGCCCTAAGATCTTTTAAGACTGCATACACTTCTGGGATTGGCTTGGCCCAGTGGTTTGTTTCCCACTTAGGACACCCACATCAGAGTGCCTGGTTCAAGTCCAGATTCCTGTGCTTCTGATTGGGTGTGCTGCTGATACGTATCCAAGGAGTCAGATGTGCTGGGCTTTTCCAGGCCTGGCTTTTGTGGGCACGTGGGGAGTGAACCAACAGATAAGGTCTCACTCTCTCCCTTCCCTCTCAAGCAAAATGAAAATAAATAATTAAAAAAAAAATTTAGAGTGCTTCTAGTTCTGTATTTTCCACCGTCAATTTGTGACTGTATGTATAGTATAGTTCATTTTTAGGTTTTCTGGGGAAATTTAATGTATTCTCTTATTTTGCATTTAAATTAGAAATCATCAATTTTTATCTCCATTCATTTAAGTTTAATTTTTAAATACCTTTATACTACTTTTCTTCACACTGATTCTGATGATCTGGATTTCCTTCTCTTTGTCTGCAGATCTTCTGCAGATTATCATCTTCATTTTGCTCAAGTCTGATGTTGGTTCTCTAATTAGATTCACCTAGGAGTTGTTTTTGTTCATTTGTTTTTTAAGTTTATAAAGCCCAGGGCAATTCAATAGGAATCTCCCAGGCATTAGTGTTTTTATAAAATATCCTATGTCCCTGGTAAAATGTCAAACTGGAAAACTAGAACTGCAGAAGATGTGACCCTCACTTTCTTTTAGAAAAACTTTTAATTTTTAATTATCTTTTAACAGATTCAATGTGATCTGTAGATACAATTCTAAGAACATAATGATATTCCCTTCCTTCCTCCCACCCTCTTTCCTTTTTTTTTTAACTTTTGAGATAACATATTTTAAATCTAAATTACTTCACCAAATAAGAAATTTAACAAGTAAAAAGCAAAAAGACCCTAGTTTAGTGGGAATATAGACAATGGCTATAAACAATAATTGAATGGAAAAATCATCATTTCACCCATATATATAAATTCTAACAGAATCATAGATCATTAAACTATAGTATAATAATATACAATATAGTATAATATACTTAACAATTAGTTTCACAAAGCTAAACAAAAAAAAAGAAATGTCTGTCTGTACTGGTACTGCTGCAAATATATTCTGGGAAAACTTTGATTTATGCCTTTGAATCTCACTTTCTAAGCTGTGTGAAGCAAAGAGGCTGTCAGGCACCTGTGGAGACCACAGGGAAAAGCCTTTTTGCTCACAGATCTGCTTGCTCTCTTGGGCTCAGTGGTGTGGACACTCCCGCCCACTCAGCTACCTCTTAGGTTTGGAGAGTGGGAGGTTGGGGAGGGAAACTCAGTGTACCAGCATACCCCTGAACCCTGGATCCCTGACATCTCTGAAGATCAGACTCTGTCTAGGATCTGAGTCTTTGAAACTTTTTATCTTGGGGTTCTAATAGTATTCTCTCAGCAAGGCTTTTTAGAGAAAGCCCCTCCCCTCTGCACAAGTTCCCTTCCCCAAAGCCCTACCTACCACAAGCTACACCTGATGTCAGTTGCCTGTAAGTCACTCTGGATAAAAAGACCAAGTAACATGGTTCTAGGAGGTGAGATAAGCCATATCCAGATACTCATCTAATGCTTGAAAATGATCATATGGACGTTCTTTTTATTTTTAATTTAATTTTATTTTTTTGACAGGCGGAGTGGACAGTGAGAGAAAGACAGAGAAAGGTCTTCCTTTGCCGTTGGTTCACCCTCCAATGGCCGGCGCACAGCACTGATCTGAAGACAGGAGCCAGGTGCTTCTCCTGGTCTCCCATGGGGTGCAGGGCCCAAGGACTTGGGCCATCCTCCACTTCACTCCCGGGCCACAGCAGAGAGCTGGCCTGGAAGAGGGGCAACCAGGACAGAATCCAGCACCCCAACTGGGGCTAGAACTTGGTGTGCTGGCACCGCAGGTGGAGGATTAGCCTATTGAGCCATGGCGCCAGCCAAGACGTTCTTTTTATTAATTATTCCAATGTTTACAGTCTGTATCTAAACAGTTTTTTGTTCAGGTGAGTAGCAAATTAGCTTCAATTGAAAGATGGGCACAAAGAGAAAGAGGGGTAAGCAAACTCTTTAGAGCCCTTTTTAAAAGGGCACTAAATCCACTCATGAGACCTTTGCCTTTATGAACTAATCATCTCTCAAAGGCTCTGTCTCCTAATACCTCTGCAGTTAGGATTTCAATATAGAATGTTTAAGGGGGGGAGGGGATGCAAATTCAGACCATAGCAAGTAGTTTTAAAACAGGATGTTTTCTGGGTTGGTTTTTCTCAAATACAGGATGTTACTAGAATTATGGTGATCTCTCTATTTACTAAATGATATGCATTATGATGCATTTTGTATAATATGGCTTATGGTGTGACTGGCAGACACTGAGTTTGTCTCTTGTTTTCAGGTTCCTTCCTTGTTAGTATTCAATAGAAAGTATATGTGACATGTGGGGACTGATTGTTTATAGAACAGCTTAGCCATTTGATATAGTTTTCTTAAGGCATCAAACAGTAATACAAAAAGGTATTCTCTTTACAAATGCTAATTTTGTGAAATAATTAGATGCATATAAATCAGACTATTCTAATGGTTACATAAATGACATAACTGATAAAGATGCATCTATTAATGATTTAATCAATGCTTTTGTTTGGCAATTTCTTTAATTCTCAACATTTTGGAATGTGATTTATAATTAGTTTTCATTTTTTATTAATTTTAAAATTTCTCTGAAATTGAAAAACTTCTAAGATAGGCTGTTTTGTAAAAATTCTTTCATCCTGGATCATTATGCTTAGAATTATTAAGCAAGGAAAGAAATATAAGGATAGAATTATTAAATCACAATGTATTTGTTATGGGAATCCTGTATAGTCTTTCTCTATAGGGTTTGAAAAGCTGTAAATTGGCAGATGCTGTCAATCGCTGTCCTGCTTCACCAAGTGCCTGACTCTTATCCTTTCCTCAGTTTAGAAACAAGCTTGAGATTTAGTTCACACCAAAATGAACTCGATCTCATTCCATTTATGATTTCCCTAGTGTTTCTTTCTACAGCATAAAATCTGAAAATAAGACATTACTTAATACCTAAGAGGAATAATAATTTCTTATATAAAACTGATGTCAAAATAAGAACCTTAGCATTTGAACCTCCCATATTAGAAATTGGTCTATTGTAATCTCTTACCCCTTTGGGACAATCTCTTACACCTTATTTTGTTCTGGTCAACAAGGCCTCAAGTGTTTAAGAAAAGAGATTCAGATGGCTGAGAGAATCAACGTGCTTGTATATATTCAATGAATATCTCATATATTAAAATCTGTGTTAAAAATGTATTGTAATAATACTATTCTCTTTGCTTATTGCTGTTACCATTTCCTGCTCATAATTAACAGCACTAAACCCAATGATGTTAAGATTCAATGGGTAGGAAACATTATAAAGACGAGCACTTGGGGGAGCCTGGCTCTACAGAAGGCTTGGCTTTTACGCCTGTGCATTTTCAAGTAGTAGATCAATTAGGCAGAACTAGTCATGCAATGCAATATCTTTAAGAGCTATCTTGAAACAAATTTCAGACCTGGATGGTGTTCATGAGCTATAATTTGAAAAACAGCTAATATATGAGTACTAGATTTAGGCACTTGAATAAAAAACAATTTCATATGGAACAAGTTGGATGTTTTATTCATAAGCACAGCTTGATCTTTACCTGCCTAGATATTTCTAACTCTTACAGGTCCTGTGTGATCAATCTATAGTCTTTATTTTCAACAATTAAACTGATGGAAGCAGAGCAACCAGGAACATCATCTTAGATTTTAAGATTAATAAAATCCAATGTAAGAGAAAACTCATTTACTCAGAAACGGAATTTTTTTCAATCCTTAATCTACAGCCTTGATTTTGTAAACTTTGGTACAGGGACCTGTGTTTCTTCATTCTTTTGTGACCATGGAGTGAGTTTGTTTTCCTTCAGCACTCTACCTTCAACTATGGTTTACTTTCCTAACAAAATGAGTTTTTCTAACAAAATGCCACTTTTATTTCATTTTCTATTTACTATTTCTTCATGTCTGTGATTAGTAGTATTTCTACGCTGCAGGGCAGATACTTCTCAACACATGATTTTTGCCTGTCTGAATGATGTTTTATGGTTTGGCATTGAGATTCATAAACAAGTTTTAAAGTTTTATGCAAATTATCAGTATCTTCCTTTTGGCCTCTGACCTTTATGTACAAATAACTTTGAAAGTACCTGTTCAATGTACATATTTATAAACATTTTTTCACTGCAATTTTTTTAATCCACGTTCTTGTGATTATTTGTTATGCAGCTGGAGAGGGGGTGAAGAGTGCATTGATGTCCTCTAGGTTTGAGGACTAACCTTGTTCTGATGTTATGTAATATTAACAATAAATGGCTGAGCTTTGCGTATTCCCTAGCAGCCATCCCTTACAAGACCCTTTTCCTTTTTTAGTGCTTTCCAAAGCAAGATAAAGTGATTGTGGCAATTAAATAGGAGCCCTCACAGCTAATTACTGGGCTTTGAAGGAAATGAACCAATTATAGGCTAACCCTTCCTTGAAATGTCCCGGTCTTGGAAGAGATGTGCTCCTAAAGACAGAAGAGAAAGGTGTTATCAAACACTAAGTACTGATGAGTCTGGGTTGCTCTAGTTGGTTTTCTGCAGCCTTCCAATCTGAATAATTCCCCGGTAACCAAAATCCACTGCTCTGAGGTTCCTTCCTCCTCGTCTTCCTACTTACCTCCTCCTGGCCTCCCATGCAGGTGTAGGGCTCAGGCACTTTAGGCATCCTCCACTGCCCTCCCAGGCCACAGCAGTGAGCTGGACTAGAAGAGGAGCAACTGGGACAGAATCCAGTGCCCCAACCAGGACTAGAACCCGGGGTACCAGCACCACAAGCAGAGGATTAGCCAGCCCCTCCTACTTACCATGGGTGGCTACTATAACCCAGGTGAGGCAGGAGAAAACCTATTATCATTGCCTCTGCTACCCAGCACTTTCACAGCACTAAGGACATATGAACTGTGTGCATCTTAAACCCGTAGAACCAAAAAGGTGAGTTCTGCTTTTTCCTTTGTGATCAGCATCCAAGAGAGTCAAAGTGCTCTTAATGTTGAAAGCAATGGTTAGTGAAGGGAAATACTGAACTGTTCCTACTGCTGAATTAGGCCTTTCCACAATCATAGGTAGTGGTTGAAGACTTATGCCCTTAGAGGCTGGCACATCGGGTTAACGCCCTGGCCAGAAGCCCTGGCATCCCTTATGGAACCCAGCTGCTCCACTTTATATCCAGCTCTCTGCTATGACCTGGGAAAGCAGTAGAATATGGCCCAAGTCCTTGGGCCCCTGCACCCACATGAAAGAACCAGAAGAAGCTCCTGGATCCTGGCATTGGATCAGCACAGCTTCGGATTGGCGGAGCTCCAGCCATCGCAGCCATATGGGGAGTGAACCAATGGATGGAAGACCTCTCTCTCACTCTCTCTGCCTCTCTTTCTCTCTCTCTGTTACTCTGACTTTCAAATAAATAAATAAATCTTTTAAAAAAAAGACATACACTGAGGAAGACAAGCTCACACAAGCCCAACCGAGCACAAGTGACAAAGTGGAGCCCTGTGATCTCCAGTTTCATTGCACAGGGTTCTGCTTGAATCTAAACTCAATCATGAAAAGGTGATTCCCAAAAAATGCCTTTAGAGTCATGCCACACTGTTAATCCACTAAGATCACCAAGGACAAAGCCAAAGGTCAACAAAGGTAGGTTAATTACCTTAACATCAGGGACCACACACCAAAGGAACTACTCATGGGACTTTCATGACTCAAAGGAAGAGAGGTTATTATAGGATTTTAAGAAGAGTATAGTTTAGGTAAAATCTAAATGAAGCAACTTTTTGGTAGATTCAAGGCAAAGCAGGGGTATGTGTAAATACATTAGTCATCATCACAGCAAAGTGGGTCGGAGTCCTTCTCTACTTACTGGGAAACCACAAAGATACAAGTTATGTTAAGTGATGAATCTGGAAATCCCTTGCCTGGAGCTCTGCACCTGGGCTGTCAATCAAGGGCACTTCTCTGTGTCAAGGTGACTTGGGTCATCCAGGAAAGAGTGAAACACTTCATTCTGGGCACTATATGAGATAGGAAAATTCAAAGAGCAAATTTCCTGATGATGTATGATCTTAAATCAGAGTTTTCCAGTTAATAACAGTAGACACTAAAGAAAAGGGATTATTCTACACTTCATAGTAGCAGAATATCCTCGAGAAAAGTACTTTTCCTATTAACTCTGGACCTGGTTCTATGTCTGTATTTCCAGCCAGATGAACGACCAGGTAGATATTTACTTTCTTTGTGTTAATTTTCACTTTCTTAGTCTCCTGCAGCGTGCTCTCAGACTCACAGGAGGATGTTCACATCATCCGGTCTTTGAAGACTATTTGAAAGGGGCTCTATTTCATTCCAGTTAAACCGCATTAAGTACTGCCTAAATACCCCTCCAATTTTTTAAGCTGGGAACCTTGAGAGGTGTCTAGTGAGGATGAAGAATCAGATGTTTGATAACTGCTTTGCTTCACTGGCTGAGTGAAGCAGATATTCCTGAAGGCTGCCCTCCTTGCTAATTCAAGTGTCCTGTGATGTGGTTACTCTGTTAGGCTTGAATTTACTCCCTTATCCCTGTGCCTGATACAGAAATGGGAGCCTGCAATGTGCCAGGCATGAGACTATGCTGTTAGATTAATTACTCAGATGAATGCAATGTGTTTATTTATTTTTTTTTTTTTTGCAATGTGTTCTTTTCATGTTTGAGGGGCCTAGTGGAGGGGATGCATATGGAACTAAATCATTGCAGCATAGTGTAGTAAGTACTAGAGCAAAGGAAAATAAACTGCACTGGTAACACAAAGCTAACAATGACAAGCTGACCATTCCTAACCAGACTGGAGCAGAAAAAAAGAGGAGGAAAGGGGCAGGTGGGGAAACAGGGGCAAGAATAATGAATGAATGAATGAATGAATGAATGAGAGCATCATCCAGAAAACTATAACTGACAACAGCTAGTTGGTGGGCCTGTGATTTCTGGGGCCCTTTCTGCAACGCCTCCGAGTATATGCACAAGTTCATTATACATCACTTTCAAATGGCATAAAACATAAATGGTTAATCTTTCAACTTTTGTTTTCCAAGGCAGGGAGGCACTGTAGAAAACGCCTCATGAGATGCAGGCAGTTTATACATCTAGTCTCAAATCACTTACCTAGTAGGAACATTAGTTGTTCTTGTTACTTAAAAGTTTTTAGACATCCTAGAATGGCTTCTCCAGAGAGTATTTAGAAAAATGATTTTGGGGGGGGGGGCTGGCGCTGTGACACAGTAGGTTAATCCTCCACCTGCGGCACCAGTATCCCATATGGGTGCCAGTTCTAGTCCCGGCTGTGGCCTGGGAAAGCAGTAGATGATGGCCCAGATCATTGGGCCCCTGCACCCACATAGGAGACCAGGAAGAGGCACCTGGCTCCTGGCTTCAGATCAGTGTAGCTCCTGCAATTGCAGCCATTTGGAGAGTGAACCAACGGATAGAAGATCTCTCTCTCTCTCTCTCTCTCTCTCTCTCTGTCTGTCTCTGTCTCTCCCTCTGTCTGTAACTCTACCTCTCAAATAAATAAATAAAAATCTTTAAAAAAAAGTTTTTTTTTAAATGGCTCCCAGGGACCGGCATTTTGGCACAGCTGGTAAAGTCGCCGCCTGTGATGCCCACATCCCATACAGGCACTGGTTCACGTCCCAGCTCCTCCACCTCTGATCCAGCTCCCTGCTAATGGCCTGGGAAAAGCAGTGGAAGTTGGCCCCAATGCTTGGGCCTTTGCTACCCACATGGGAGACCTAGATGAAGCCCCTAGCTCCTGGTTTCTGCCTGTTCCAGCCCTGGTCACTGGCAGCCATCTGGAGAGTGAACTAGTAGATGGAAGATCTGTCTCTCCCTGTTATTCTTTCAAATAAATAAATAAATCTTAATTTTTAAAAATGTGGTTTCCAAAAAGCATGGTTCTAGCCTTGGCTCTACTTCTGAGTCCAGCTTCTTGTCAAAGTGCACCCTGAGAGGCATTGGTAATGGTTCAAGTATCTGGGTCCTGACACCCACTTGAGATACCCCAGATTGAGTTTCAGGCTCCTAGTTTGGACCTGGCCCAGCCTTGACTATGGTGGGCATTTGGGAAGTGAAGCAGCGGGTGGAAGATCTCTCTCTGTATTTCTTTCAAATTGAATGAAAATAAATAATAAATAACATCTTTAATAAAGTGGGCATGGTTCAACATTCATCTGTTCTCCAACACAAACTTTCAATTAAGCTCTCTTTTGAACAAGCAGTAGTCAAAACAAGTTTGCAAACCACTCTCACAGAAAAAAGCAACAGGAATATGGTGATATCTTATTGCCTTTTACTTGATGTTTATGTAATAGAGGGAGCTCTGAAAATAGTATCTCCCACCCCATCTTAAAAGTAGAATTTATGTTAATAAAAACATTTACATCTTAAAACTAGGCAACAAAATTGTGCCACATATTTATCTCAGTATGGGGTATCACACTCACTGTTAAGTTCATAAATATAAAAATTCTTGATAAATTTTTCCCCAAAAAAACTATATATTGAATGAATAAAAATTTCACAAGTACAAATTTAGGAAAAAAATTTCTGAATGTTTGCATATACTAGTTAAGACAAAGAGAAGAATGGCACTCCCTAATCACCCTTGTAGAAATCTACTAATCTATAAATGTACTGCTCGTCTATTAATTTATCTGTAAACTACCTTGACTTTGCCTCAGGCATTACCTGATGGGTCCTCACTCTGAGTCTTATTGCTGTCTAGTTTCCCATCTTCTCTCAGTTTACTGTGAGCATTCCACTGCTCACCATTACTATCTTGTGAGGTTCCAGTTCACAGCCATCTGAGAACTGTGTGCCCCCACTACACTAAATCTGCCAGTGCCTTCATCTTGCAAATCTCAATCTCCAGAGCTATTAGCAAGAGATTTCTTTTGTTTACAAGCTACCCACTTTATGGTATTTTGTTGCTGTATTCTGAGAAAGCCAACACTAAAGCTTAAAAAAATTCAACAAAATTTTTGTCAAACTCCAAAAAGACTCTTTCAGGAGTGTTCAGAAATACAGCATTACAGATAGAAAGTAAACCAGATTTGGTGGTCTTTTACACAGGCTATTTTCTTTATAAAGCAGAGCAAGGAAATCAGACCAGTCACTAGATCTTTACTTTAAACATGAATGGAGTGAACAAATGGAGGCAGATAGCTCACCCCAGGCCAAGAAACAACTAAGGGAAAAAGAATTTGGTCTCACTGGGTCTCTCCAGATTAACCTGCTCTTCTAATAGTACCACACCCCTGGCAACAGGTAGTTCAATAACTGTGCATAGGATTTGCACAAATTCTAATTGGATGCACTGCAGACTGTCCATTTGAACCAATGAAAGCCTTTGTATTCAATCCATGTTCAGAGTATTGAGTACAAACGGAGAAATACAAAAACTATACTTTTCATCCATATCATTATATATGCTACGTGTGAAGTCTAACTGATCTGTTTTGCCAAAAGCTTTAAAAAAATCTGGCTTTACTTTTACTTTATGATCTCATAAGATTTCCCTCATTGTTCTTTCTATTTTCATTGATTAAAACTCCGTGGTATAGGGGCTGGCACTGGGCACAGTGGGTAAAGCCATCACCTGCAGTGTCAGCATCCCATATGGGGTGCTGGTTTGAGGCCCAGCTGCTCTTCTTCTGATCCAGTTCTCTGCTATGGCCTGGGAAAACAGTGGAAGATGGTCCAAGCCCTTGGGCCCCTGCACTTGTGTGGGAGACTTGGAGGAAACTTTTGGCTCCAGATTGGTGCAGCTCCAGCCATTGCAACCAATTGAAGACTGAACCAGTGGATGGAAGACCTCTCTCTCTTGGTCTCTCCTTCTCTCTCTGTGTAACTCTGCCTTTCAAATAAATAAATAAATAAATCTTTAAAAAAAACTCCTTGGTATATACCTCCAGTCCCTATCTTTGAACATCATTCTTTCCTGAAGCTCAGATCCAGTAGTCTCATCTATACAGTATCTTCAAAAATGTATATAAAATCACTCCAATGCCATGGTAAAGCTCCAACCAATGAGATTTCTCTTTGTTTACCCAATGCCTTATAAGCAAGAGAAAGAAACAAGAGAGAAAAAGGCACTGTGATCCTCTCCCCACACACCATTCTCATTTTTGGGCCAACCATTAGTGATGCCTGCCCAGAGTTGTAGCCCCTGGATCAGGGTCAAGTGCTATTCTCCCTGACCACTAGTAAAACCAAGCATACAAAGTTCACCACAGATTAACTGGGTCCTCTGCTGAAACAACACTAAGTTCTCTTGAAAACTGGAACTGTGATAACCCACAAAATGTCAGCCTTCAGCTTCTGTATTAGCATTGCTGTATACAGATGTCCTATATAACTGCAGATATGGCACAACTAATCAAAGACAGTCTTCACCAAGCTGACCTTTATTTTTACTACTCATGTACAATATAACGAGAGAATCCCTCTAACTTATGAGGGTCTCTTACTGAAATTGCTGGAGGAAATTACCACTGTCTCCTCAGAAGCATTTTTGTTTTTCAGATTAGATGCTTCTGGAACTCAAGAGACTTCTGTTTTCATTATAAAGTCTACTTTATGTGAATAATTGTTCCAGAAGGAAAATAAAACAATTACTTTATGAGAGGAATATTTGTAAGAGGCTTCTTGAGCTCACCAAAGATATTTATGCCAACTTGCATGATCCTATGCTGAATTTTTCCAAGAGGGAAAGAAACCTTCCCTTACAGGTGCACTGTTAACAGCTGCCTTGGGTGATCTTACCCTGTGGCTGGTCTTATCCCTCTGGTAGAAAGACAATGATCTGTTCAGGTATGTCTTATGTTTAAAGAAATGGTCTTCTTTTGATCACACACTCACCCAAGCACAAACATGTAAAAACATTTTTAGTTTCTTTCTCCCAACAATTTCGATTTTTTTTTAATTTGCTGAGACTTGCTTTATGGCTTAGTATGTGGTCAATCCTGGAGAAAGTTCCATGCACTGCTGAGAAGAATGTGTATTTTCCAACTGTAGGATGAAAAGTTCTGTAGATATCTGTTAGGTCCATTTGGTTGACAGTGTCGATTAAATCTGCTTCCTAACAAGGTTTTCTGTCTGGTTGATCTGTCCATTGCTGAAAGTAGGGTATTGAAGTCCCCCAATACTATTGTATTGGAGTCTAAGTCTCCCTTTAAACCTCTTAACATTTCTTTTAAATAGCCAGGTTCCTGAAATTAGGTGCATATACATTTATAATAGTTACATCTTCCTGTTGAATTGATCCCTTAGTCATTACATAATGCCCTTCTTTGTCTCTTTTAATGGTTTTTGTGTTTAAAGTTTATTTTATTTGATAGTAGGATGGCTACATCAGCTCTTTTTTGGTTTCTGTTGGCACAGAACATCTTTTTTTTCAATCCTTTCACTTTCAGTTTGTGTGCATCTTTATTGGCAAGATGTGTTTCTTGGAGGCAGCAAATGGATGAGTTTTGTTTTTCAATCCATTCAGCCTTGCCCGGTGCCATGGCTCACTAGGCTAATCCTCCACCTGCGGCACCAGCACTCCGGGTTCTAGTCCCAGTTGGGGTGCCAGATTCTGTCCCAGTTGCTCCTCTTCCAGTCCAGTTCTCTGCTGTGGCCTGGGAAGGCAGTGGAGGATGGCCCAAGTGCTTGGGCCCTGCACCCGCATGGGATACCAGGAGAAGCACCTGACTCCTGGCTTCAGAACAGCACAGCGCGCTGGCCATAGTGGCCATTTAGGGAGTGAACCAACAGAAGGAAGACCTTTCTCTCTGTCTCTCTCTCTCACTGTCTAACTCTGCCTGTCAAAAAGAAAAATCCATTCAGTCTGTTTCTTTTTGAGGCCATTCTTTTTGAGGGCATTTACACTCAAGGTGACTATTGAAAATAACACATTCACAGGTAAGTAAATGAGAAACTGCTTTACAAACAAAATCTCGGGGTGGAGCCAAGATGGCGGAATAGTGAGGACGCGCACTAGCAGTCCGCAAAAAGATAGTTTTATAAAAACAGAGTTACTGTAGCCTCAGGAAAAATCTCACGGAAAAAAATGCAGTGGAAATTCTTCCGGACCCAGTGAATGAGACGCAGAGGACCTAGGGGAAAGTAAGTTTGCGAACAGCAAATCGTGCCTTAGTGGCACGGGAGCTGCCAGGAGGGACGGGAACCGGACGGAACACAGTCGCCATTGGAATTGAGCACTTAAACGGGAGCCGATACAGGGATCCCGAGACACTGGCGGGGGGAAGCAGACGCCACGGGGGAAACAGCACAATTGAGGCGAGCCCACACGGACACTAGCCTCTTTCGTTGCCCACCCTGCTCACTCGAGCTAGACTGAACACAGTGGGACGGCGCGCGCCCGCCGGCTGAACCGGAAGCCGGGCGGAACACAGTCGCCATTGGAACTGAGCGCTTGAACGGGGGCCGATACAGGGATCCCGAGACACTGGCGGGGGGAAGCAGACCCCCCACGGGGGAAACAGCACAATTGAGGCGAGCCTGCACGGACACTAGCCTCTCTCGTCACCCACCCTGCTAATTTGAGCTAGATTAAACGCAGTGGGACAAGGCGCGCCCGCCCGCCCGCCCGCCCGCCCATCACTGAGGCAGACGGAACCAAAAACCCGAGGCTGTAGAAACCTGAAGGGGATCCAAAAACTGGGAACACACCGCGCACACAAACTCCGTTACCTCGACAACCCAGAGAAAGAGTGTGGGGAAAAAAAAAATGCCAAATAAAAACAGATTCCGAGGGAGCAAGATCAAGGAAGACGCTATGATGACCCCAAACGGAAAAGACACCCCAAGTCAGGATTATGAAGATAATGAGATAGAAGAAATGCAAGAAGCAGATCTCAAAGAATTGATAAGAACATTAAGAAGTTCTCAAAAACAAATTCTCGAAGTACAGAAATCCTTAATGGATAAGATAGAAAATCTCTCTCGCGAGAATGAAGTACTACGGAGAAATCAAAACGAAATGAAACAACTAGTAGAACAAGAAGCTACGATAGTGACAAAAAATCTTAATGAATTGAAGAATTCAATAGATCAAGTGACAAGCAATCTTGAGGGCCTTAAAACCAGAATGGGTGAAGCAGAAGAGAGAATATCGGACCTAGAAGACAGAGAACAGGAGAGGAAACAGTCAAACCAAAGACAAGAAGAGGAAATTAGAAAACTAAAAGATATCGTCGGGAATTTACAGGATACTATTAAAAAACCCAACATTCGGGTTCTAGGTGTTCCTGAAGGTATGGAGAGGGAGAAAGGATTAGAAGGCCTTTTTAGGGAGATACTAGCAGAAAACTTTCCAGGCTTGGAGAAAGACAGAGAAATCCTAATCCAGGAAGCTCATAGAACCCCTAATAAACATGACCAAAAGAGATCCTCTGCACGAAATATTGTAATTAAACTCACCACAGTGAAGCAAAAAGAAAAGATCCTAAAATGTGCAAGAGAGAAACGTCAGATTACTCTCAGAGGATCTCCAATTAGACTTACAGCTGACTTCTCAACAGAAACCCTACAAGCTAGAAGGGAATGGCGAGACATAGCCCAGGTACTTAGAGAGAAAAACTGCCAGCCCAGAATATTATACCCTGCAAAGCTCTCATTTGTGAATGAAGGTGAAATAAAGACCTTTCATAACAAACAAAAATTGAAAGAATTTGTTGCCACTCGTCCAGCCCTGCAAAAGATACTTAAAGACGTGTTACAAACAGAAACACAGAAACACGACCATCAACATGAAAGAAGGTAAACGAAGGGAACCTCACGGCAAAAGATCACAGGGAATTCAAAGCATACATTAGAAAATATCTGGCAAATGGCAGGGCAAACTTACCACTTATCAATAGTCACATTGAACGTTAAAGGTCTAAACTGTCCTGTTAAAAGACAGAGATTGGCTGATTGGGTTAAGGAACAAAAACCATCTATTTGCTGCCTACAAGAAACACATCTTTCCAACGAAGATCCATACAGACTGAAAATAAAAGGATGGAACAAGATATACCACGCCAACAGAAATGAAAAAAGAGCGGGTGTAACCATCTTAATATCGAACTACATAAACTTTAACACAAAAACTGTTAAGAGAGACAAAGAGGGGCACTATATAATGATTAAGGGATCAATACTACAGGAAGATATAACAATTCTCAATGTATATGCACCTAATTACAGGCCACAGGTTTATTTAAAAAAATTGTTAAGAAACTTAAAGGGAGACTTAGACCCAATACAATAGTACTGGGGGACTTCAATAGTTCACTCACAGATATTGACAGATCGAAAGGACAGAAGATCAACAAGGAGACAGTAGATTTAAACAACACTATAGCCCAAATGGATCTAACAGATATCTACAGAACTTTTCATCCTACACGTAAAGCATTCACATTCTTCTCAGCAGTACATGGAACCTACTCTAGGACTGATCACATATTAGGCCATAAAGCAAGTCTCAGCAAATTCAAAAGAATTAGAATCATACCATGCAACTTCTCAGACCATGAGGGAGTGAAGTTGGAAATTAGCAACTCAGGAATCTCTAGAGCATATGCAAACACATGGAGATTGAACAACATGCTCCTGAATGAACAATGGGTCACTGAAGAAATCAAAAGAGAAATCAAAAATTTTCTGGAAGTAAATGAGGATAACAGCACAACATACCAAAACTTATGGGATACAGCAAAAGCAGTGTTAAGAGGAAAGTTTATATCAATAGGTGCCTACATCAAGAAACTGGAAAGGCACCAAATAGATGAGCTTTCAATGCATCTCAAGGATCTAGAAAATTTGCAGCAAACTAGACCCAAATCTAGTAGAAAAAGAGAAATAATCAAAATCAGAGAAGAAATCAACAGGATTGAATCCAAAAAAACATTACAAAAAATCAGCCAAACGAGGAGCTGGTTTTTTGAAAAAATAAACAAGATTGACACCCCATTGGCCCAACTAACTAAAAAAAGAAGAGAAAAGACCCAAATCAGTAAAATCAGAGATGAAAAAGGAAATATAACAACAGACACCACAGAAATCAAAAGAATCATCAGAAATTACTACAAGGACTTGTATGCCAGCAAACAGGGAAACCTATCAGAAATGGATAGATTCCTGGACACATGCAACCTACCTAAATTGAACCAGGAAGACATAGAAAACCTAAACAGACCCATAAGTGAGTCAGAAATTGAATCAGTAATAAAGGCCCTCCCAACAAAGAAAAGCCCAGGACCAGATGGATTCACTGCTGAATTCTACCAGACATTTAAAGAAGAACTAACCCCAATTCTTCTCAAACTATTCAGAACAATCGAAAAAGAGGGAATTCTCCCAAATTCCTTCTATGAAGCCAGCATCACCTTAATTCCTAAGCCAGAAAAAGATGCAGCATTGAAAGAGAATTACAGACCAATATCCCTCATGAACATAGATGCAAAAATCCTCAACAAAATTCTGGCCAATAGACTGCAACAACACATAAGAAAGATCATCCACCCAGACCAAGTGGGATTTATCCCTGGTATGCAGGGATGGTTCAATATTCGCAAAACAATCAACGTGATACACCACATTAACAGACTGCAGAAGAAAAACCATATGATTATCTCACTAGACGCAGAGAAAGCATTTGATAAAATTCAACACCCTTTCATGATGAAAACCCTAAGCAAACTGGGTATAGAAGGCACATTCCTCAATACAATCAAAGCAGTTTATGAAAAACCCACGGCCAATATCCTATTGAATGGGGAAAAGTTGGAAGCATTTCCACTGAGATCTGGTACCAGACAGGGATGCCCACTCTCACCACTGCTATTCAATATAGTGCTGGAAGTCTTAGCCAGAGCTATTAGGCAAGAAAAAGAAATTAAAGGGATACAAGTTGGGAAGGAAGAACTCAAACTATCCCTCTTTGCAGACGACATGATTCTTTATTTAGGGGACCCAAAGAACTCTACTAAGAGACTATTGGAACTCATAGAAGAGTTTGGCAAAGTAGCAGGATATAAAATCAATGCACAAAAATCAACAGCCTTTGTATACACAGACAATGCCATGGCTGAGGAAGAACTGCTAAGATCAATCCCATTCACAATAGCTACAAAAACAATCAAATACCTTGGAATAAATTTAACTAAGGACATTAAAGATCTCTACAATGAAAATTACAAAACCTTAAAGAAAGAAATAGAAGAGGATACCAAAAAATGGAGAAATCTCCCATGCTCATGGATTGGAAGAATCAATATCATCAAAATGTCCATTCTCCCAAAAGCAATTTACAGATTCAACGCAATACCAATCAAGATACCGAGGACATTCTTCTCAGATCTGGAAAAAATGATGCTGAAATTCATATGGAGACACAGGAGACCCCGAATAGCTAAAGCAATCTTGTACAACAAAAACAAAGCCGGAGGCATCACAATACCAGATTTCAGGACATACTACAGGGCAGTTGTTATCAAAACAGCATGGTACTGGTACAGAAACAGATGGATAGACCAATGGAACAGAATAGAAACTCCAGAAATCAATCCAAACACCTACAGCCAACTTATATTTGATCAACGATCCAAAACCAGTCCCTGGAGTAAGGTCAGTCTGTTTAATAAATGGTGCTGGGAAAACTGGATTTCCACGTGCAGAACCATGAAGCAAGACCCCTACCTTTCACCTTACACAAAAATCCATTCAACATGGATTAAAAATTTAAACCTACGACCCGACACCATCAAATTACTAGAGAGCATAGGAGAAACCCTGCAAAACATAGGTACTGGCAAAGACTTCTTGGAAAAGACCCCAGAAGCACAGGCACTGAAAACCAAAATTAACTACTGGGATTGCATCAAATTGAAAAGTTTCTGTACTGCAAAAGAAACAGGAGAGTGAATAGAAACCGACAGAATGGGAAAATATATTTGCAAACTATGCAACAGATAAAGGGTTGATAACCAGAATCTACAAAGAAATTAAGAAACTCCACAACATCAAAACAAACAACCCACTTAAGAGATGGGCCAAGGACCTCAATAGACATTTTTCAAAAGAGGAAATCCAAATGGCCAACAGACACATGAAAAAATGTTCAAGATCCCTAGCAATCGGGGAAATGCAAATCAAAACCACAATGAGGTTTCACCTCACCCCGGTGAGAATGGCTCACATTCAGAAATCCACCAACAATAGATGCTGGAGAGGATGTGGGGAAAAAGGGACACTAATCCACTGTTGGTGGGAATGCAAACTGGTGAAGCCACTATGGAAGTCAGTCTGGAGATTCCTCAGAAACCTGAATATAACCCTACCATTCAACCCAGCCATCCCACTCCTTGGAATTTACCCAAAGGAAATTAAATTGGCAAACAAAAAAGCCGTCTGCACAGCAATGTTTATTGCGGCTCAATTCACAATAGCTAAGACTTGGAACCAATCCAAATGCCCATCAACAGTAGACTGGATTAGGAAATTATGGGACATGTACTCTACAGAATACTATACAGCAGTCAAAAACAATGAAATCCGGTCACTTGCAACAAAATGGAGGAATCTGGAAAACATCATGCTGAGTGAATTAAGTCAGTCCGAAAGAGACAAATATCATTTGTTTCCCTTGATTGGCGATGACTAACTGAGCACCAAAGGGGAAACCTGTAGAAGTGAAATGGACACTATGAGAAACAGTGACTCGATCAGCTCTTGTGCTGACTGTTGTTGTACAATGTAATACTTTATCCATGGTAGTATTTTTTTTTTCTTTATCCTAGTACTAGTGGTTGAACTCTGTAATTAACACACAATTATTCTTAGGTGTTTAAATTTTAACTGAAAAGTGATCCCTGTGAAATATAAGAGTGGGAATAAGAGAGGGAGGAGATGTACAATTTGGGACATGCTCAGTGGGAACTGCCCCAAATGATGGAGTTAGAATTGTTGCAGGGGTTTCCAATACAATCCCATCAAGGTGGCATGTACCAAGGCCACCTCATTAGTCCAAGTGATCAATTTCAGCTCACAATTGATCACACTGATAGGTCTAAGAGTCAAAGGGATCACACAAACAAGACTAGTGTCTGCTAATACTAACTGATAGAATGAAAAAGGGAGAGAATGATCCAACATGGGAAGCAGGATACACAGCAGACTCATAGAATGGCAGATGTCCTAAATAGCACTCTGGCCTCAGAATCAGCCCTTAAGGCATTCGGATCTGGCTCAAGAGCCCATGAGAATATTTTAGGCATGGAAAGCTAAGAAACTCTGGAAAAAACAGAAGACCTAAATGAAAGATCTCTGCGAGTGAGATCCCAGTGGAAAGAACGGGGCCATCAAAGAAGGAGGTACCTTTCTCTGAAGGGCGGAGAGAATTTCCACTTTGACTATGGCCCTGTGGGAATAAGATCGAAGTCGGCTAACCCTAAAGGCTTCCATAGCCTCGGCAACTCATGACCAGAGCCTAGGGAGATTACTGACGCCATAAACAAGAGTGTCAAATTGTTAAATCAACATCAGGAGTCACTGTGTACTTACGTCTCATGAGGGATCTGTCCTTAATGTGTTATTCAATGTGAAGTGATGCTATTACTAGTACTGAAACAGTATTTTTACACTTTGTGTTTCTGAGTGGGTGCAAACTGATGAAATCCTTACATAGTATATATTGAATCGATCTTCTTTATATAAAGATAATTGCAAATGATTAAAAAATCTTGGTGTTAAACTGGAAATTGCATAGACAATTAATCAATTTTTAAAAAAAAAAATCATGTAGGATCTCTGTCCTTAATGTGCTGTACATTGTGAATTAATACTATAACTAGTACTCCAACAGGATTATCATTTTGTGTCTCTATGCGAGGGCAAACCGTTGAAATCTTTACGTAATATGTACTAAATTGATCTTCTGTGTATAAAGAGAATTGAAAATGAATCTTGATGTGAACAGAAGGGGAGAGGGAGCGGGAAAGGGGAGGGTGGGGGGAGGGAAGGAAGTTGTGGTGGGGGGGGAGCCATTGTGGTCCATGAGCTGTTCTTTGGAAATTTATATTCTTTAAATAAAAGCTTTATAAAAAAAAAAATCTCGAACAGGTTCAAATTTGCAGTCTTTCTATCATGAAGAATACTGTCATTCACCTCAAACACCAGCTCTGAGACATTACCATTTATTTGAAAATGTCACCTAAATATGTGGTGGCTAAGTAACACAAGACACAGCAGTATATAAACAATCTTTTTAGATTGAGAGTACAACATATAGAATATGCAACATATAATTAAACTAAGGAATTTAAAAGGAATCAAATAATAATCTTGAAAGTGTCACAAACAGTATGAATAGATTAGAATGTTTGTATTTTCACTGAAATTAGTCAACATACACTTGAAAGTTAAAATTTCTAAAAATACTCAAGTGTTTACTTTCCCTTATTGAGGATTTGTTCAACGTGTCATAATCATGTTTCTTTCAGTTAACACATTTCTTGGTGTGGCAGGAAAAGTCACTGAATCTCAAATCAGGGGACATGCCACTTAAGAGCTATGCGACTTCAGAAAGCCTGATCCTTGCTCCTCCTAGAGTAAGGAGGTGCGACCCTTGTCCATCAGGCATCCTGAAAAGCCAAAAGCAGCACAGGCCACAAATGCCATCTACAAAGCAACAATGACACCTAAGAGATTATTTCACTGTCTACTGTCTAGCTCTGTGCCTGGAACATACAGTGCCTTCAATATAATGGATAAGCAAATTCATCCAGAGCCATAATGATACCAGTTTTATTCCTGCTAATCATACATTGAGTCACAATAGAAATATTTCCTACAAAGAAATATTTTGGTAATTATTTATGCTGGGAAATTTTATACGTATCTTAGAAGTCTCACATAGAGCAGCTGACACTGTAGCACAGTTGGTTAAGTCACCACTTATGGTGACACAGGCAAATCATATGGGAACACTAGTTTGAGTCCTAGCTACTCCATTTCTGATACAACTCCCTGCTAATTCTCCTGAGAAAGAAGCAGAAGATGGCCCAAGTATCTAGGCCCTTTCCACACACATGGCAGACCAGAATGAAGATCCAGGCTCTTAGCTTCAGCCTGTACCAGCATCAGCTGTTGTAGCTATTAGGAAGCAAATCAGCAGATGGAAGTCTCTCTCTCTCTCTCTCTCTCTCTCTCTCTCTCTCTCTCTCTCTCTGTGTGTGTGTGTGTGTGTGTGTGTGTGTGTCCCTCTATGTCTCTGTCACTCTGTGTAATAAATAAATCTTGAAAAGAAAAAAGCACAGAGAATGTCTAATACAACTGGTCAAGATAAATGATTAGAAATTTCTAATTCATGAATAAATAACAATTTAAAAACCAGAGTCTTTGCAAAAAATTGATCAAATATCAAAGTAATTCAATTTTATAAGGATTTAAAAATCATTACTTATTTGAAAGGCAGAGTTTACAGAAAGAGAATGAGACAGAGAGTGATCTTCCATCCGTTGGTTCACTCCACAAATGGCCGCAATTGCCTGCTGGAGCTGGGCCAGTCTCTGGTCCGAAACCAGGAGACTCTTCATGGTTTCCCACATGGATACAGGGGCCCAAGGACTTGGGCCATCTTTCAATGCTTTCCCAGGTGCATTATCAAGGATCTGGATTGGAAGTGGAGCAGCCGGTACTCAAACCCACACCCATATGGGATGCAGGCATCACAGGTAGCCGCTTTACCCGCTTAAAGTCTTAAATCTTAACACTAATATCGTGGGGAAGCCTTTCTAAATGCAAACTCTGAAATAAACAAGGGATGGTGCCTGAGAATATGTACTGCTATGAATACCCTGAGGTGATAGGGTTGTTGTCCATCTAGCGATCATATTTTTGAATTATAGGATTCTAGACAACAAAGGTAAAAAATAAAATTTTCAGCAACTTTCATCATATACCCAGGACAACAAAATGACAAGTTACAACCAAAAAACAGAAAAAATATTCAAGTGGAATTCTCACTTCAGCAATTAAGAAGACCACCATCAGTGAGCGGCAAGATGGCAGAATAGGAAGGGAGCACACCAATAGTCTGGGGAGAGACAGTTTAATAAAAGTGGAGATACTGCAGGTTCAAGGAAGGGTAGGGGAAGAAACAGTAGAGGAATCTCTTCCGGAACTAGTGATTCACAGTGGACCCGCGTGGAGAGTGTGGGAGCCCACAGTTCGGGACACCAGCGGCAGACTCAACACACCAGCGCTGGAACGCATGGTGAGCCGAACCTCAATAGCCAGAGACACCAGCAGGGAAGCGGAAAGAGGAGACAAGAGCAAACAAGGCTTGAAACCCTGTGGGGAAAAGTTCACCAGGCTAATTAGAAGAGAGAGAGAGAGAGAAAAAAAAAGTGACCGATACAGACACGAGTTTCTCTCTCTCCGCCCACCTCTCAAAGGTGAGCAAGACAAAGAGCAGGCGCCATTTTGGACATACGTCATAAGCAGGGCGACCTCAGGTCTGCACCGGCCCTGAGCCTAGGAGAAAAACCTGACTCTGGGCAGTGGGGGTGAAATAACAGGAGATTAGAACCTAATGAATGTGTAGTGCTAATGAACTGAGACTGTGAAAAAAGAGACGGTGTGGGAGAGAACTCACAGAATTCACGAATTCACGTGAGTACTCTCCAGAGACGCTACAGTTCGGTAGCCTTGGCAGCCCAGTGGTGAGACTGCAGAAGAATTTGAGCCCACAATGAGGGCCGCAAAGATTCCCTCTCTGGTCCTTGGGAAAGAGCTTCCAATCTCTGGCTCCTGTGGGTATATCATTTGCCTGCTAACCACCCCCAATTCCATTCAGCTGTGTGGAATTACTTCCCTTTTGAATAAAAAAAAAGAAAGAAAGAAAGAGAGAGAGATTTACCACACCTAACCTGGGAGTGTCACCTTTGGCACACCCTCAACCCTGAGGAACCAAACAGAGCTCTCAGGCCACACCCATCTCAAGCCTCTAAGGCTCCATCAAAAGCAGACAGTCCACTTATCTAGAGTCATAGTATAACAAGAAAAAAACACCACAGTGAAGAAACCAATATGCCAAACAACAAACACAAAAACCGAGGTAACAAGAACACTATGATGCCCCCAAATGAAAAAGACACCCCAATTCAAGATTGCGAAGATGATGAGATAGAAGAAATGCAAGAAGCAGATCTCAAAAAAATTGATAAGAACACTAAGAAGTACGCAAAAACAAATTCTTGAACTACAGAAATCCTTAATGGACAAGATAGAAAAACTCTCTCGTGAAAATGAAATATTGAGGAATCAAAATGAAATGAAACAACTAGTAGAACATGAAATGAAGAATTCAATAGATCAAATGAAAAACACATTACAGAGCCTTACAAACAGAATGGGTGAAGCAGAAGAGAGAATATCAGACTTAGAAGACAGAGCACAGGAAAATATACAGTCAAACCAAAGAAAAGAAGAGGAAATTAGAAATCTAAAATATATTGTTGGGAATCTACAGGATACTATTAAAAAACCCAACATTTGAGTTCTAGAAGTTCGTGAAGGCATGGAGAGGGAGAAAGGATTAGAAGGCCTTTTTAGTGAGATAATAGCAGAAAATTTCCCAGGTTTGGAGAAGGACAGAGAAATCCAAGTACAGGAAGCTCATAGACATGACCAAAAGAGATCCTCACCACGACACGTTGTAATTAAACTCACCACAGTGAAACAGAAAGAAAAGATCCTAAAGTGTGCAAGAGAGAAACGTCAGATTACTCTCAGAGGGTCTCCAATTAGACTCACAGCAGACTTCTCATCAGAAACCCTACAAGCTAGAAGGGAATGGCGAGACATAGCCCAGGTACTAAGAGAGAAAAACTGCCAGCCCAGAATATTATATCCTGCCAAGCTCTCATTTGTGAATGAAGGTGAAATAAAGACCTTTCATAGCAAACAGAAATTGAAAGAATTTGTTGCCACTCATCCAGCCCTGCAAAAGATGCTTAAAGATGTGTTACACACAGAAACATGGCCATCGATATGAAAGAAGGTAAACGAAAGGAACCTTACAGCAAAAGATCACAGGGAATTCAAAGCATATATTATAAAATATCTTTGGCAAATGACAGGGCAATGTTACCACTTATCAATAGTCACATTGAACATTAATGGTCTGAACTGTCCAGTCAAAAGACAATGATTGGCTGACTAGGTTAAGGAACAAAACCCATCTATTTGCTGCTTACAAGAAATACATCTTTCTAGCAAAGATTCATACAGACTGAAAGTAAAAGGCTGGAAAAAGATATACCATGCCAACAGAAATGAAAAAAGAGCAGGCGTAGCCGTCTTAATATCGGACTACATAAACTTTAACACAAAAACTGTTAAGAGAGACAAAGAGGGGCACTATATAATGATTAAGGGATCCATTCAACAGGAAGATATAACAATTCTCAATGTATATGCACCTAATTACAGGGCACCGGTTTATTTAAAAGATTTGTTAAGGGACTTAAAGGGAGACTTAGACCCAATACAATAGTACTGGGGGACTTCAATACTCCACTCACAGAAATAGACAGATTGACAGGACAGAAGATCAACAAGGAGACAGTAGATTTAAATGACACTATAGCCCAAATGGATCTAACAAATACATAGAGAACTTTTCATCTTACAGATAAAGCATTTACATTCTTCTCAGCAGTACATGGAACCTTCGCTAGGATTGACCACATATTAGGCCATAAAGCAAGTCTCAGCAAATTCCAAAAAATTAGAATCATACCATGCAGCTTCTTAGACCATAAAGGAATAAAGCTGGAAATTAGCAACTCAGGAATCCCTAGAGCATATGCAAACACATGGAGATTGAACAACATACTCCTGAATGAACAATGGGTCATAGAAGAAATCAAAAGAGAAATCAAAAATTTTCTGGAAGTAAATGAGGATAACAGCACATCATACCAAAATCTATGGGATACAGCAAAAGCAGAGTTAAGAGGAAAGTTTATATCAATATGTGCCTACATCAAGATATTGGAAATGCACAAAATAGATGAGCTTTCAATTCATCTCAAGAATCTAGAAAATCTGCAGCAAACCACACCCAAAGCTAATAGGAGAAGAGAAATAATTAAAATCAGAGAAGAAATCAACAGGATTGAATCCAAAAAAAAAAAAAATACAAAAAATCAGCCAAACGAGGAGCTTTTTTTTTTGCAAAAATAAACAAAATTGACACCCCACTGGCCCAACTAACCAAAAAAAGAAAAGACTCAAATCAATAAAATCAGAGATGAAAAAGGAAACGTAACAACAGACACCACAGAAATCAAAAGAATCATCAGAAATTACTACAAAGATTTGTATGCCAGCAAACAGGGAAGCCTATCAGAAATGGATAGATTCCTGGACACATACAACCTACCTAAATTGAACCAGGAAGACATAGAAAACCTAAACAGACCCATAAGTGAGTCAGAAATTGAATCAGTAATAAAGGGCCTCCCAACAAAGAAAAGCCCAGGACCAGATGGATTCACTGCTGAATTCTACCAGACATTTAAAGAAGAACTAACCCCAATCCTTCTCAAACTATTCAGAACAATTGAAAAAGAGGGAATCCTCCCAAATTCTTTCTATGAAGCCAGCATCACCTTAATTCCTAAGCTGGAAAAAGATGCAGCATTGAAAGAGAATTACAGACCAATATCCCTCATGAACATAGATGCAAAAATCCTCAATAAAATTCTGGCCAATAAAATGCAACAACACATCAGAAAGATCATCCACCCAGACCAAGTGGGATTTATCCCTGGTATGCAGGGATGGTTCAATGTTTGCAAAACAATCAACATGATACACCACATTAACAGATTGTAGAAGAAAAACCATATGATTATCTCACTAGACGCAGAGAAAGCATTTGACAAAATACAACACCCTTTCATGATGAAAACTCTAAGCAAACTGGGTATGGAAGGAACATTCCTCAATACAATCAAAGCAATTTATGAAAAACCCACGGCCAATATCCTATTGAATGGGGAAAGTTGGAAGCATTTCCACTGAGATCTGGTACCAGACAGGGATGCCCACTCTCACCACTGCTATTCAATATAGTTCTGGAAGTCTTAGCCAGAGATACTAGGCAAGAAAAAGAAACTAAAGGGATACAAATTGGGAAGGAAGAACTCAAACTATCACTCTTTGCATATGATATGATTCTTTATTTAGGGGACCCAAAGAACTCTACTAAGAGACTATTGGAACTCATAGAAGAGTTTGGCAAAGTAGCAGGATATAAAATCAATGCACAAAAATCAACAGCCTTTGTATACACAAGCAATGCCACGGCTGAGGAAGAACTGCTAAGATCAATCCCATGCACAATAGATACAAAAACAATCAAATACCTTGGAATAAACTTAACCAAGGACATTAAAGTTCTCTACAATGAACATTACAAAACCTTAAAGAAATAGGATACCAAAAAATGGAAAAATCTTCCATGCTCATGGATTAGAAGAATCAATATCATCAAAATGCCCATTCACCCAAAAGCAATTTACAGATTCAATGCAACACCAATTAGAATACCAAAGGCATTCTTCTTGGATATGGAAAAAATGATGCGGAAATTCAAATGGAGACACATGAGACCTCGAATAGCTAAAGCAATCTTGTACAACAAAAACAAAGCTGGAAGCATCACAATGCCAGATTTCAGGACATACTATAGGGCAGTAGTTATCAAAACGGCATGGTACTGGTACAGAAACAGATGGATAGACCAATGGAACAGAATAGAAACTCCAGAAATCAATCCAAACATCTACAGCCAACTTATATTTGATCAAGGATCCAAAACCAATCCCTGGAACAAGGACAGCCTCTTCGACAAATGGTGCTGGATAAACTGGATTTCCATGTGCAGAATCATGAAGCAAGACCCCTACCTTTCACCTTACACAAAAATTCACTCAACATGGATTAAAGACTTAAATCTATGACCTGACACCATCAAATTATTAGAGAGCATTGGAGAAACCCTGCAAGATATAGGTACTGGCAAAGACTACTTGGAAAAGACCCCAAAAACACAGGCAAAGACAAAATTAACTATTGGGATTGCATCAAATTGAGTTTCTGTACTTCAAAAGAAACAGTCAGGAAAGTGAAGAGGCAACCGACAGAATGGAAAAAATATTTGCAAACTATGCAACAGATAAAGGGTTGATAACCAGAATCTACAAAGAGATCAAGAAACTCCACAACATCAAAACAAACATCCCACTTAAGAGATGGGCCAAGGACCTCAATAGACATTTTTCAAAAGAGGAAATCCAAATGGCCAACAGACACATGAAAAAATGTTCAAGATCACTAGCAATCAGGGAAATGCAAATCAAAACCACAATGAGGTTTCATCTCACCCCAGTTAGAATGGCTCATTCAGAAATCTACCAACAGTAGATGCTGGAGAGGATGTGGGGAAAAAGGGACACTAACCCACTGTTGGTAGGAATGCAAACTGGTGAAGCCACTATGGAAGTCAGTCTGGAGATTCCTCAGAAACATGAATATAACCCTACCATACAGCCATCCCACTCCTTGGAATTTACCCAAAGGAAATTAAATTGGCAAACAAAAAAGCCATCTGCAAATTAATGTTTATTGCAGCTCAATTCACAATAGCTAAGACCTGGATCCAACCCAAATGCCCATCAACAATAGACTGGATAAAGAAATTATGGGACATGTACTCTATAGAATACTTCACAGCAGTCAAAAACAATGAAATCCGGTCATTTGCAACAAGATGGTGGAACCTGGATAATATCATGCTGAGTGAATTAAGCCAATCCCAAAGGGACAAATATCATATGTTCTCCCTGATCGGCTACAACTAACTGAGCACCAAAGGGGAAACCTGTTGAAGTGAAATGGACACTATGAGAAACAGTGACTTGATCAGCTCTTGTGCTGACTGTTGTTGTACAATGCAATACTTTATCCATTTTAGTATTTTTTTATTCTACTTCTAGTGGTTGAACTCTGTAATTAACATACAATTATTCCTAGGTGTTTAAATTTTAACTGAAAAGTGATCCCTGTGAAATATAAGAGTGGGAATAAGAGAGGGAGGAGATGGACAATTTGGGACATGCTAAATCGGACTTGCCCCAAATGATGGAGTTAGAAACGTGCCAGGGGATCCCAATACAATCCCATCAAGGTGGCATGTACCAAGGCCATCTCACTAGTCCAAGTGATCAATTTCAGTTCACAATTGATCACACTGATAGGTCTAGGAGTTAAAGGGATCACACAAACAAGACTAGTGTCTGCTAATACTAACTGATAGAATCAAAAAGGGAGAGAATGATCCAACATGGGAAGCGCGATACACAGCAGACTCATAGAATGCCAGATGTCCTAAATAGCACTCTGGCCTCAGAATCAGCAATTAAGGCATTCGGATCTAGCTCAAGAGCCCATGAGAATATTTTAGGCATGGAAAGCCAAGACACTCTGGAAAAAAAAAAAAAAAAAGAAGAAGAAGACCTAAATGAAAGATCTCTGTGAGTGAGATCCCAGTGGAAAGAACGCGGCCATCAAAGAAGGAGGTACCTTTCTCTGAAGGGAGGAGAGAACCTCCACTATGACTATGACCCTGTCGGAATAAGATCGAAGTCGGCGAACCCTAAAGGCTTCCACAGCCTTGGCAACTCATGACTAGAACCTAGGGAGATTACTGACGCCATAAACAAGAGTGTCAAATTGTTAAATCAACTTCAGGAGTCACTGTGTACTTACTTCTCATGAGGGATCTGTCCTTAATGTGTTGTCCAATGTGAAGTAATGTTATAACTAGTACTGAAACAGTATTTTACACTTTGTGTTTCTGTGTGGGTGCAAACTGATAAAATCTTTACTTAGTATATACTGAATCAATCTTCTGTATATAAAGATAATTGAAAATAAAAAAAAATTGGTGTTAAATTGAAAATTTCATAGAAAATTAATTTTTTATTTATTTTTTATAATGCTTTTATTTAAAGAATATAAATTTCCAAAATACAGCTTATAGATTACAATGGCTCCCCCCCCATAATTTCCCTCCCACCCACAACCCTCCCCTTTCCCACTCCCTCTCCCCTTGCTTCACATCAAGATTCATTTTCAATTCTCTTTATATACTTAAAATCAGTTTACTATATTTTAAGTAAAGATTTCAACAGTTTGCCCTCACATAGCAACACAAAGTGAAAAATACTGTTGGAGTACTAGTTATAGTATTAATTCACAATGTATAGCACATTAAGGACAGAGATCCTACATATTTTTTTAAATTGATTAATTTTCTAGGCAATTTCCAATTTAACACCAAGATTATTTTTTCATTTTTAATTATCTATATACAGAACATTGATTCAGTATATACTAAGTAAAGATTTCATCAGTTTGCACCCACACAGAAACACAAAGTGTAAAATACTGTTTCAGTGCTAGTTATAGCATTACTTCACATTGGACAACACATTATGGACAGATCCCACATGAGACGTAAGTACACAGTGACTCCTGAAGTTGATTTAACAATTTGACACTCTTGTTTATGGCGTCAGTAATCTTCCTAGGCTCTAGTCATGAGTTGCCGAGGCTATGGAAGCCTTTAGGGTTCGCTGACTTCAATCTTATTCCAACAGGGTCACAGTCAAAGTGGAGGTTCTCTCCTCCCTTCAGAGAAAGGTACCTCCTTCTTTGATGGCCGCGTTCTTTCCACTGGGATCTCACTCACAGAGATCTTTCATTTAGGTCTTCTTTTTTTCCAGACACTATGAGAAACAGTAACTTGATCAGCTCTTGTGCTGACTGTTGTTGTGCAATGTAATACTTCATCCATTTTAGTATTTTTTTTATTCTAGTACTATTGGTTGAACTCTGTAATTAACAAACAATTATTCTTAGGTGCTCAA
The DNA here is from genome assembly GCA_949820135.1 of Sylvilagus floridanus. Taxonomy (NCBI): domain Eukaryota; kingdom Metazoa; phylum Chordata; class Mammalia; order Lagomorpha; family Leporidae; genus Sylvilagus; species Sylvilagus floridanus. Next base: position 24,681,661 of record OX463236.1, on the reverse strand, counting down.
TCAGTCATGCCCCAAATGATGGAGTTAGAAATGTGCCAGGGGATCCCAATACAATCCCATCAAGGTGGCATGTACCAAGGCCATCTCACTAGTCCAAGTGATCAATTTCAATTCACAATTGATCACACTGATAGGTCTAAGAGTCAAAGGGATCACACAAACAAGACTAGTGTCTGCTAATACTAACTGATAGAATCAAAAAGGGAGAGAATGATCCAACATGGGAAGCAAGATACACAGCAGACTCATAGAATGGCAGAAAATTAATTTTTTAAAAAAAACATCATGTAGGATTTCTGTCCTTAATGTGCTGTACATTGTGAATTAATACTATAACTAGTATTCCAACAGTATTTTTCACTTTGTGTTGCTATGTGAGGGCAAACTGTTGAAATCTTTACGTAACATATACTAAACTGATCTTCTGTATACAAAGAGAATTGAAAATGAATCTTGATGTGAATGCAAGGGGAGAGGGAGCGGGAAAGGGAAGGGTTGCAGGTGGGAGGGAAGTTATGGGGGGGAAGCCATTGTAATCCATAAGCTGTACTTTGGAAATTTATATTCTTTAAATAAAAGCTTTAAAAAAAAAACAAAGAAAAACACCATCAATTGGAGTTCAAGAGAAAATTGGAACTATGCATAAAAATCATAGACAAAGTAGGAATACCACCAACTAAAATGGTACTCAACAGAAAAGTTACCGGCATATACAGGTGTAAAGAGTCCAAAAACAGGATGAACATCAAATGGTGAAGCTAACATAATCCAGTAACAAAAACCAGACAAGAACATGACCAAACACCAATGTAAGTTTTGAAAAATATCTCAAAAATCTGAAGCCCACTAAGGTTAACACCAGAAAGTGTAAGTGGTCCAACACGGAAAAGATGTTGCAAAGAAATCTGTCGCATTAGAATATTAAAGGATAAGAGCCATTTGTTCATATCAGCGAATGCTTGAAAGTATTTAAGTAATTCACCACCACTTGCTAACAAAATGTATCAATGATGGAACAACAGTGTTCAAGGTTATTCATTTAATAAAGAGTATCAAATTATATCTAACACAAATTCCCACACCTATTAACAGTGTATGAAATATTAAATATGCTCCCATTAGATCAGAAACAGTATTCCTATATTACTGCTACTAATAAATTATATTACTTAGGGAGTTCTCAGTTCTTAATGAGAAAGGAGAATGCTAACCAAAAGGAGGAATACATAAGACAGGAAAAATTTTAAAATGTTCTTTAATGGAAATTATATAACTATCTAGATATGAAAATCAAGAGAAGCATTTTTTAAATTTATTATAATTAAGAGGACTCCAGTAAGGATTCAAATATAAAATCTACATAGAAATAATAAAAAGCTTATTTAAAAATATATCATAATAAAAGTACTTTCAAATATGCAAAGCATTTCATGTATGTAAAATCCATCTTTTAAAAACGAAATTCTGGGGCCTGCACCGTGGTGTAACAGGTAGAGCCGCCACCTGTAGTGCTGGTATCTCATATGGGCACCAGGTTCGAGTTACTTCCAAACCAGCTCTCTGCTGTAGCCAGGGAAAGCAGTAGAGGATGGCCCAAGTCCTTGGGCTGCTGCACCCGCATGGGAGACCTGGAAGAATCTCCTGGCTCTGGATCGGCACAGCTACAGCTGTTGAGGCTAACTGGGGAGTGAACCAGCAGAAGGAAGGTATCTCCCTCCCTCCCTCTCTCCATCTCTTTAAAATAAATACATAAATCTTAAAAAAAAGAAAAAAAACATTCTGTGGCCAGCGTTGTGGCACAGTGGGTTAAACCTAAACTGCCTGTATCTCATACCAGAGTGCCAGTTCAAGTCCAAGCTGCTCTGCTTCTAACTCTCTAATGCAGGGACAAAATGCTAATGCAGCAGGAAATGATCCAAGTCTTGGGCACCTGCATCCACATGGGAGACCTGGAATATATAAAACAATGTACAATACAATCCATTTTTGTAATAAAATTTACAGGCACAGAAGACTATATAAGGATGCACCTAATACACAATGACTACCTCTAGTCATATTAGTAATAAATTTAAGTGATTTTTCTTACTTAATATCTCATATTGACACTTTTTAAAACAGCCATGAACTGGCATTTTTAAAGAAAAGCTCAATATAGGTTTGTAGTTACTGTATGAACATATCTATGTTTTAAAGAAAATAGGCCTCTTCACTTCTTCCAACTCCTTTATCACTTTGTCCCAATGTATGTAAACTAGAAAAAAAAATTAAACTACTGAACTCAACAAGCTATACTCTGAAAATATAGCCAAGTGCTATTCATAGAAACCCACTTAATCCCTTATCCTCTGGCTTTAAAAATGCAGTTTCAAGTGGAAAAGGATAAATATTGCCAGTTTTTGTTTTGTAAAGGGTAATTACAACTCAGAAAGATTCATTTCTTTCTTGTAAGGCAGAACAAGAAGAAAATTTCCCCAAATTTTCTCCATAGTGTTTTAAGAGTCAAGAACATGGAAGAGAATGTTCTGTTATTACAGAACCTCATGATATATTGCTACTGTTGTAACACAAAGCTTGTTATTTTTATGGTGTTTTCTATCAGTATCATGCATGAAAATATGACACAAACCATAAATCAAGTAACCTTTCACCACTAGATGGTGAGCTTGTGGCTTGGCAGCTCCTGCCTCTGAGGAGGTATCCTCAAATAGAAAAAAAAAAAAAAAGTTGAGAAATCAGACTTACCCCATTCATCTTAAAAATCTATAGACTAATTAGGAAAACAAGTACTATGCAACTAAGCATCATGCTGAAGCAGATAGCTATCAAAACATTTTTAAAGTAATCAAAGTGATATATTTAAGTCCTAGTTTTTCTAATAAACATTTTAGACTCAAATTTCCCTGGGGTATAGTGTGGGCTACTTAAAAAAAATTTCAGAATTCCTATACTTAGTCTCTCGTGTTGACCTCCCTCTTGTCCTTTGAAAATCAGGCTTGAGTGGAGAAAAACAAACAATACAAGGCTTGTACTGAGGCTTTCAGTGACAGCTACACTTTGGCCAGTCCGCTGTGACCACCTGTACACAGCACTGCACTCCTCTTGCTCCTCGGTCCCTAACTGAAGGTGGACTAGACTGCATGCACAGAAATAAGTGCTGTAAGAATTCTCACATGTCCTTATTATTGTCTTTCATTAAGTTTTGTAGTTTATGTCCAATTGCATAATGCTTTCCTAATTTTTTTTTAAGATTGTATTTACTTGAAAGAGTTACACGGAGAGAGGAGGAGAGGCAGAAAGAGAGAGAGGTCTTCTCTGTCTCTCCCTCTCATGGCCTGTAATTCTACCTCTCAAGTAAATAAGTAAATAAATAATCCTTTTTTAAAAAGTATTGGATATATAAACCTTTGTTACATGATCATTTCTGAAAACAGAAATAAGAGGCATTAATCCTATTTACCTCATTTGGCTTGGATATTTTTATTCTGGCAGAGCTGGGATATGATGAGATTTGTGATATCAGAAGTTATTCATAATGTAAGTTGTAAAAACTGACACCACATAAATATTTTCTTATTTCTGAGAATATAGAAGATTAGTGTTCTCTTTTGAATGAATAAATCAGTTTTCTGGTGATCTCAGTTCTCCGCTGAAATAAAAGTACTTAGAACTGGTTATAAATAATTCTATCTATGTACTTTTTTTCTACAACTGCATCCACAAAAGCAAAAGAAAATATATCTAACAAAATGTTCTGACTGGGAAATAGAAGGCAGAATCCGGAATTCATTTCTCAACCAATCCCCTTTTATAACTTCACTAAATTGGCAAGACTATTTCAGGGATGCTACTTTCACACTGACTTAAATATGTTAAGGTGTTCGGATACACAGGCTGATCATCCAATCTTATCATCATTAACAGAGACCCTCATGACTTTCTCTCAGAGCTTACCATTAGTATACTTTGTGTCCTGTTTTAATATAGCAATCTTTTGGATGATATAGATTATTTAAGCCATAAATGACTAAGGATAGTACTAAGAATTTTTGTCAGAACTACTAGCTATGTAATATTCCCCTCCATGATTATTTAATCATGTTAAAATCTAGCAACCTACTAGCTTAGCCTGCTGTTTAAGGATAAGTGATACTGAAACCAAAATTAAGTCACTTTGAAGGTTTTGTTTTATGATTCCCAAAGAACCATAAAAATTATATTAATGCATGGAAAAGCAGGAGAATTCCTGGCAGCTATCAAGCTATTATCTATTGGCCCAATGCCACCCTTGATTGCTTGCTTTTAGAAAAGAGAGACTGGGTCCAGCATTGTGGCTGAGTGGGTTAAACTGCCGCTTGGAACACGAGCATCCCATATAAGAGTGCTGGTTCAAGTCCCAGCTGTTCCTCTTCCAATCTTCCAACTATCTACCGAGGAAGTCAGCAGAAGACAGTCCAAGTACCTATTGGAGATGTGGATAGTTTTTCCGCCTTTCCCAGACCTGGACGTTGTAGCCATTTGTTTCTCTCTCTCTCTCATTCTGTATTTCAAATAAATAAATCTTTTAAGAAAAGAGAGATGGGGCCGGCAGCGGGTTAATGCCCTGGCCTGAAATGCCAGCATCCCATATGGGCACTGGTTCGAGACCTGGCTGCTCTACTTCCAATCCAGTTCTCTGCTGTGGCCTAGGAAAGCAGTAGAAGATGGCCCAAAGTCCTTGGGCCCCTGCACCTACGTGGAAGAGCCGGAAGAAGCTCCTGGCTTCAGATCAGCGCAGCTCCAGCCATTGTGGCCAATTGGGGAGTGAAGCATCTGATGGAAGACTTCTCTCTCTCGCTCTCTTTCTCTTTCTCTCTTTGCCTCTCCTCTCTCTGTATAACCCTGACTTGCAAATAAATAAATAAATAAGTCTTTAAAAGAGAGAGAGAGAGATGAAACTGGGCTGTGCAGTGAACATGACGTTAAACTTTGTCAACAGAGAATCCTGGAGGGACACTGCAGAACAAAGAAAACTTCTTTCCTGGTTCTCATTTAGTTGCATTTGCTGCTTCTTGGTCCTGTAACCACAGCTAAAAACAGAGTATTAAGGGCACACATGGTACCCAGCTACAGCCACATGCCCCAAACCATGGACCCTATGTGAGCTCAGAGCCCCACCCCTGTGCAATGAACACTTTCACCATGACTACCCAACACGAATGCTACAAATTCCAGAACTCACATCACTTGGCCCATGAGCATATTCCCATTGCCTACATCCACCAACCTGGGTCCACCAGAACCCCTGGGAGGTATCCTCTGCCCATTAGACCCAAGATGCCTGAAACCTGGAGAAGGCTTTTCTACTTGTCTGGCAACATGGCAACTGTGGGCCAGTTCTGACCGGGACAACTCAGATAAGCTGTTATCCTACCTTCTGCAATGAGATCTGAATTCCAACTGTGGGAGGGGGCACTCCCCTTCCACATTTGCTCCTTCTCTGGTGGATTAGTCACCCAGAGCTGCTACAACAAAATGCCACAGAATACGTGATTTAAACAACAGAAATGTGTCTACTTAGAGTTCCAGAGGCTGGAAGTCTGAGATCAGGTGTTAACAGGTTCACTGCCTTCTGCAGCAGGCTGTCCTCTTGCTACATCCTTCATGCCACCCATCCTTGTGGTGTCTTCTTCCAAATCTTCCTCTTAGAAGGCACCATCCCATTCAGATTGAGTTAGGACCCACTCTAGAGGCTCCATTTTAACTTAACTACCTCATTTAAGATCTTTTCACCAAACATGGGTACGTTCTCAGGTACTGGAGGTTCTGACATCAACATATGGATTTCAATGGAGACAGAATACAGCCCACAACTCCTCAGTACTCTAGCTCATCATATTAAAGTCATTGTTTAAAGTTCCTTTTCTACTTTATGGTCATAATTAATCATTTTTACTGCAATTTCACCTCCTGACTATATCCTTTCGGAAACACATTAACACATTAACATGTTGTTAAAACATTGCATGTCTAATTTTTGTAATTTTAATATTCCTGTAGTTTTGCACATCTCAGATTTAGAATTAACAAATTAAAATGTGGGGGAGAAGGGAGACAGAATGTTGGATAATGGGTACCAAATTATAGTCAGGTAAAAATAACAGGTTCTGATGTTCCATAGCTCAGTGAGGTAACTGTAGTTCATGATAATGTATTATGTTCTATGTAAAGAACAGGAAGAGAGGAGCTAATAGGCTCCAAACAAAGGCTAATTAGTGCCTGCAGTAACTGGCTTACACTGTATATTGTATGTTGAAATGTTGTACCATACCCCACACAAATGTCCAACCATTATGTTTTAATCCAAAATTTTAAAAACAGTGTATGAAAGTATTCCCAAACAGAAAAAAAAAAAAACATGGTTTTGCAGCATTAAAAGACAGCCCAACTGAATTATCTGCCATTTATTACTCTTAAAGATCATAACAACTTCACTGATCGTAGCCTGAGGTCCTGTGGCCTCACATTAAGAAACTGGATAGCAGCGGCTTTACCTACTGGTAAAGTGACAAAACATTTACCCAGCTGCTTGATGCAAGACAAGATCCACACAGACACTTACACATTTTGCTCAGGGGCACATGAAGAGTTAGACATCAAACTGTCTGCTTTTTAGATCCACGCTGAAGTTTTCATTGTAAATGTAAGGCAAACCAAGTTCTGATAGCTCTCGGCATTTAACCCGACATTTTCTGAAACCCTAGCATTTGCCACAATCATGTTATGCTTTCATAAAACTACGATATTTGATGAATTTGTGGAAAATTTGTAGTATTTCAGGACCTCAGTCTTAGCCCTAGGAATGCTCACTATATCTAGATCAGTTATTGTTTCTATGTATTTTAAGTAGAAACAGGAAAGGGCTAGGAAACACAGGCTTTTCTTATGTTGAATTTTACATACACAAAAGATAGGAGGTATAAAAATGACAGCCCTGTATTACTGTAGTACATAAATATATTCTTTGTATACATGATATATGTGCATGATTGTGTGTACATATAGCTCAAAAAGCTCATGCAAAGTGGAATTAACAGATAAGTTTATTTTGGTGCAAAAATATTGAAATCCATGCACACACAGGGTCTTTAAGAAGTTCACAGGGGCCGATGCCACAGCTCAATAGGCTAATCCTCCGCCTAGTGGCGCCGGCAAACCAGGTTCTAGTCTCAGTCGGGGCACCAGATTCTGTCCCGGTTACCCCTCTTTCAGGCCAGCTCTCTGCTGTGGCCCCGGAGAGCAGTGGAGGATGGTCCAAGTGCTTGGGTCCTGCATCCACATGGGAGACCAGGAGAAGCACCTGGCTCCTGCCTTCGGATCAGAGAAGTGCACCGGCCACGGTGGCCATTGGAGGGTAAACCAACGGCAAAGAAGACCCTTCTCTCTGTCTCTCTCTCTCACTGTCCCCTCTGCCTGTCCCAAAAAAAAAAAAAAAAAAAGAAGAAGAAGAAGAAGAAGAAGTTCACAGGATGTGTCAGAAAAAAACAAAAAATATGTGTGGATTTCAAGAAATCTTGCATCAAAATAAATTTATCTTTATTCAATTTCATCACAGAAACTTTTTGAAATTTCATGTGTACGCGAGTGTGTGAGGCAGTATGTTAGGAAGTTCATGATGTCATACTGATAATTTAAATTTAAGACTACAGGTTGCTTACCTTCTTCTGAACATAAGGGGACATCAGAGTTTATAGGGAAGCTCCATGTCACCCTTCTGAGGGTGTTTGCTTTTAATAACTCATTAAGCTCCATATTTGCTTCATCTGGCTTCTGCCTGTATATATTGTATGTGTATGTTTATATGTGTTGATATATAGTTGAATATATATATTCTATATATATATATATATACAGTTGAATAATTTCATAGAATAAAGTTTTAAAATAGCTAAAACTGCAAAGTTAAAGCAAAGATCTAATATAACAAAAATATGCCCCTTCACATCCTAGTACAAAGTTATTTTGTAATACATGTTTAAAAACCATACTTTAATATTCGCTTATTTGAAAAGCATAGCGTTTACAAAGGGAGAGAGAAAAAGAGAGAGAGACTCTATGTCTCCCAGGTGGTTGGCAGGGGCCCAAGCACTTGGGCCATCTTCCACTGATTTCCCAGCCACGTTATCAGGGAGATGGACTGGAAGTGGAGCAGCTGGTACTTGAATCCAGGCTCAAATGGGATGCCTGTGTCACAAGCAGTGGCTTAAGCTGCTGCATCACAATGCTGGCCCCCACAATCTTCAATTTAAAAAACTGCCTCCTACCAGCGCTTTCATGATGATATTACCCAATAAATTTCTGAGCTTCATTTGCCAAGAATAGCCCAAAGGAAAAAATACAGTTATAACAAATCAAGTATAAACAAGTCATCCAGAACGGAAAAAAAAAGTCTCTCCCTGTCTTGTTATTCTTTAGGATATGCAGAACCCAGGATGTATAATTTCATGTAAATGCCCACATTCACCCTCAAAGAGGAACACCCTGTTGTCCACTCATACAACCCTAAAGATAAACAGATCTTTCCTTTTGTTTTGTCTTTACTCCTATCAACTGCTAAGCCAGAATTCTCCAAATTAAAGTTACTAGAAGGTACTACTTACATACATACACCTCTGTGTGTACCAAAGTTCTTTAAACAGAACTGCATACCACATTCTGCTTGCAGATTCAGGGTTTGGGGATCTCCTCCACTGGCTTAATTTTGTTTAGACTAGCTTGGCCCAAACGCATTTACTCATTTTGCCTTGTACTAGCTTTGGAAGATGTTGTGCTAAGCAGTGACTTAGCTTCACTCCTAGAAATGATTTAAGAAGTAAAATCACTTCTCCCATCCTGCCTTCTAACCCCCATGTTAAGTGGAAATAAGGAAACTTGTCCCCCTTGTTGACCTACCTCATCCTATGAAGGCTATTTACATTTAGTGCAGGAAGCCCTCATCCTGATCGCAGACTGAAAGGTGAACTGGTGTATGTCTTGCAGGCCATCTGCATAGTTTTTATAATGCCCAAAGTACAAACTGTCAGATTACAGTAGCTAGGGAGTCTCAAACTTGAAAGTAAAAAGAATCTCCTGGGATTCTATTCAAAATGTAGATTCTGCAGCTGATTCCTAACAGGCACTGTAATCATGATTAACAAAGCAATTCAATCACTTGTAGGTGGTTTCATATGTACTAAGCTGGCAGATCTGTGGAGGGGAAAAGGATTTGCCTTTTAATCCCAGGAGATTCTGAGCAAGTGGACCACGGGCACTCTGAAAAATACTGTTTTAGGTAAACTGAGCTCTTTATATTCATATTCCTTCTGACCTCTATTCAGGTGCTAGATGTCAGCAATCAATACAGTTGTCCATAGTGCTTGTATAAACTACAAATGAAATCAAGGCCCCTTTGGGTCACAAACTGATAAACACATGGGATGAGAGAACAAAAGCATTTTCTAGTACATAATACCTATTTCTCACTCTGACAAGATAGACAAATGAATCACTTTTTTCTGAGTGCATGTTGTGCACAGGCAATTTGCTGCACATATAACCTCATTCAATTATCCTAATAACATCCTATAAAAGACTTCTCTCCCATTTTACTGCTGAGAAAATAAAGGTCCTTTTGATAAAATATTGCATACTGCTGCAAGTTACTGAATCTCTTTTCTAGTCCTGTTTTCTTATCAGTAAAATAGTATGGCCTTAAAATCCTCTTCAGATGCAGACGGAGTATAATTTTCTTGAGTCAAAATCATGGCTGACACAAATAAATGAAACACTTGGATAACTTTGGGATTCAAAAATAACTTTTAGGTTTTTATGTATTATAATGCTATTGATTTTTAAAGGAATTTAAACTATTTGCATTTTAGGATTCAAGACAATACACCTGACAGTAGAAAGTTTACTTCGGCCCTTCATTAAAAAAAAAAAAAATGTATCTATGATACAGCCATTAAGCCTATTTTAAAACAAAACAAAGAAAAACAGATACATTTATAATGGTTTAAAAGCCTGCTTTCTCCAAATTTAGAAATCAATGATATTTTTGGTGCACATTACATAAAGTTATCATGGAGTTCTCCTATGTCATAGTTATCTAACCACATCAGTATATTTTTCTTTGGTATCTTAACCACATAACAGTAGCTTCTTTTATAGAGAGATAAAAGAATCCAATTTTTTTTCAAGAATACTTTATGACACCATACTATGCCCAGCAAGATCATTGTTTAGGCAGATAATTTGCTCAACAGAGGAAACTCATATTTCACTTAAGTATCTACTCAATCAGTTAAATTACTGGGTTTTTTCTACTTCTAAAGTCCAGTATTCAAATGAAAAGGTGTCTAATTCTAATCCAGCTCCCAGCTAATGTGCCTGGGAAAGCAGAAAATGCCCCAAATCCGGCCGGCGCCACGGCTCAATAGGCTAATCCTCTGCCTTGTGGCGCCGGCACACGAGGTTCTAGTCCCAGTTGCCCCTTTTCCAGGCCAGCTCTCTGCTGTGGCCAGGGAGTGCAGTGGAGGATGGCCCAAGTGCTTGGGCCCTGCACCCCATGGGAGACCAGGATAAGCACCTAGCTCCTGGCTTCGGATCAGCGCGTTGCGGCCATTGGAGGGTGAACCAACGGCAAAGGAAGACCTTTCTCTCTCTCTCTCTCTCTGTCCACTCTGCCTGTCAAAAAAAAAAAAGAAGAAAAGAAAATGCCCCAAATCCTTGGACCCCTGCACCCATGTAGGAGACCTGGATGGAATTCCAGGCTCCTGGCTTCTGCCCAGCCCAGCCCCAGCCATTGTGGTCATTTAGGGAGTAAACCAGTGGATAGAAGCTCTCTCTCATACATGAGACTGGTCTCTCCCCCTTTCTTTATAACCCTGCCTTTCAAATGATTAAATAAATCTTTATTAAAAAAGGAGAGAACTGGGGAAGTGGCAGGCATTTCGCCTAGTGGTTAAGATGCCTGTTAAGACACTCATGTCCCATTTTGGAGTACCTGGGTTTGATACCCACCTCCAGCCCCTAACTCCAGCTTCCTGAAGGCAGTGGTGACGATTCAAGTAGTTGGGTCCCTGCCACCCCTGCTGAGCTTCTAGCAGCCAGTGTTAGCCTAGCCCCTCTGTCATTAAGGAGGCACTTGGGGAGGGAATCAGCAGATGGAAGTGCCCCCCTCCAGAAATAAATAAATAAAAATTAAAAGTACAGCATCCCTATCACTTTCCATTTTTCTTCTTCCACTTAATCAGATTTCAAAGTAACATAGGCCAAAAAGAAATATTAAGCCAATGTTATTATTCTAGAAAGAAGTACAAACTAGTTATGACTTTATCAGTACCAAGCTCCTTTTGACCCTCTCTGCAAGATGTAAACCAATACCAGCATTTATGTATTTTTCTTCTCTTCCTAGTCCCAATTAAAAAGATTACCTAAAGCAACATCATGAAAAGAACAAACACTTTAATTTTCTATACGAGTTCAATTTTTAGATTTAATTACATGAACAACCTACAGTAATTATATTGCTTAATTATGCTAATTTGTAATAATTACATTTAAGTATTTGCTAAAATGTTAGTGAAATTATATAACTGATCATTTCAAACTGTTTATTACCATAAATAAAGTGTTTATAGTTCCCTAGGCAAAAACCATTCAAAACCACTGTCACTTATAAATTACCTTGCTTATTTATGCTAAGAACTTTTCAAGTGCAGAAATGTTCTTAAAATCTGAACTTGGTCACCATCAAATCAGACTTTGGCAAATGCCTGGAAATGGATGGAGACATCAGACAGGCAATGTGACCACTTCACTGAATGAAACTTTAAAATTCTGGAGAACAACCTTATTGTTTCAATTACTTCTTAAGGTTTTACTTGCCAACACCATTTTTCATAGAACACAGAAAACAAAACAGTAAATACTGCAAAAAAAATTGCCCTAAGATATAAATGTTGTTTCTTTTTAAACCATGTATGTAGTAACTGCCCATTTTTTCAAATACTTGAATTAACTCTAAATTAATGCTGAACAAATAAATATGTTCCCCAAACTCTTCATCAGAGAGAAGTGAGGTCTGTGTGGCAGTTTTAGAAGTTATACTTACTATGTAAGTTTTTAGTTTTTGTTTTGAAAATTACATCATTATATGTACAGGGATGTGGGAGCTAACTAGTCATCCTATTGCCATTTTACAGTCAAGTAAACTGAAACTAAGGAAAAGTTAAGGAGCTGGGGCCAGATCACATAACTGTCATACAAAATCCAACTTCAAAGTCCAGAGCTACAACAAATTATTCTATTTCCCAACTGACATCCTGATAAGAATTTTGAAAATAAGAAAAAAAAATATCAAGTCAGGCCTATCTTTAGTGTTAACAGCATGATTAACAAAGAGAAATAAGCAAATAAGGAGATCTACTCTAACCAGGTTACAATTTTTTTCTTAGGGAAGCCTGAAGCAAATGTAGACTTTCAAAGTATCAGATAATACGAAAGAAGCCTTTTATAGTACTTATCTGTTAACAGTGTTAGTAAAAATTATGAACTCTATCATATTAAGTCAGTAAACTGTGTTCACCAAGCAAGCTAAGAATGTCTTCATATGTTTAAGTGGTAGAGAGGAAATCAAAATATTATTCATGTTATATCATGCATTATTCTTTAACTTTTATTTAATAAATATAAATTTCCAAAGTACAACTTTTGGATTATAACAGCATTTCCCCCCCATAACCTCCCTCCCACCCGCAATCATCCCATCTCCCACTCCCTCTCCCATCCCATTCTTCATCAAGATTCAGTTTCAATTATCTTTATATACAGAAGATTAACTTAGTATATACTAAGATTTCAACAGACCGCACCCACAAAGATACACAGTATAGAGTACTGTTTGAGTAGTAGCCTTACTGTTGATTTGCATGGTACAACACATTAAGGACAGAGATCCCTACATGGGGAGCAGGTGCACAGTGACTCCTGTTGTTGATATAACAATTGACACTTCTATTTATGACGTCAGTAATCACCTGAGGCTCTTGTCATGAGCTGCCAAGGCTATGGAAGCCTCTTGATTTCACCAACTCTGAACTTGTTTAAACAAGGCCATAGTCAAAGTGGAAGTTCTCTCCTCCCTTCAGAGAAAGGTACTGCCTTCTTTGATGGCCCATTCTTTCCACTGAGATCTCACTCAGAGATCTTTCATTTAGGTCATTTTTTTTTTTTTGCCACATTGTCTTGGCTTTCCATGCCTGCGAAACTCTCATGGGCTAATTTTAGCCAGATCAGAATGCCTTAAGGGCCAATTCTGAGGCCATAGTGCTGTTTAGGGTATTTGCCCTTCTATGAGTCCACTGTGTATCCTGCTTCCCATGTAGGATCGTTCTCTCCTTTTTAATTCTATCAATTATTATTTGCAGACACTGGTCTTATTAATGTAATCTCTTTGACAATCCTATCTTTTTGATCAATTATGAACTAAAACTGATCACCTTAACAAGTAAGATAGCACCTTGATGGGATTGAATTGGAATCCCCTGGCACATTTCTAGCTCTACCACTAGGGGTAAGTCTGTGTGAGCATGATGTTAGTGCCTATAAACAAAATTTTATTGGGACCACAGCCATAGCCATTCATTTCCACACCATCTATCACTGCTTTTGCCCACATAGACAGGGTTGAACTATAGAATGGTCTGCAAAATGTGAAATATTTACTATGTGACCTTTTACAGAAAAAGTTTGCCAACCCTTACTCTAACACATAAATCAAACTGAATCGATTATGTTTTCATTATATGCTGCTGGAAACAGCCAACACATTCCACCATCTTTTTTACTAAAAAGGGCATTATTATGAATCAAGAAACTATGATGTCAGTCATCGAATGGAGTTAAATCACTTATTAAATTTTCCATTTTGAGGCAAATAGAAATTTACTCAGGACACTTGACTCAGGGTCTTTTGCTACCCCAGGCTGCATGAATTATTCCTAGATCACTCCCAGAGCCCTTTCTCAAAACTCAGAAACCATGTTTGAAAGTATAAGAGGAATAAATTAAGCAGGCAGGTTTACAGCCAAAAAAAGAAAAAAAAAAGTGGGGGGAGTTAAGATATTGAGAGGGAAAGTGGTTGCGCATACAGTTGGCAACACAGCTATAAAAACTAAGTGGTGTGAGTATATAACTGCTGCAACTCATTAAATCATCATTCCACACAAAATGTATGGCTTGCATTCTCTAGTCAAAACTGGTAATAGAGTCAATCTGCAGAGCTCGTCTGCAGAGATGCACTCCTAAACTAACCAAAAACGTTAGCTAATTTGCTTCTGGCAAGAAATCTGCTCAAGGTCCCAGATAATGCTCAAGAGCTATGAAGCTGTGCATATGATTACGCTTTTATCTCACATCTGGAAAAACTGCTGATTTCACAAAGCTGTACTCCAGAAAAGTTTGTCCATAATTTATAACAAAAGATCAAACATTAACCTTCATTTAGCAGTCAATAAAAAAAAGTAATTCTAGAAGTATGTTTGGTCTTGCTTATAACCAAGAAATGCTCTAAGAGAGGAAAATATGCAGAAAGACAATAAAAAAAATGACCTGAAGAAAAAAATACCCATGATTAATGAAAAATATTTTTGATTAATTAAGTCACCTACTGTCTCCCAGGGTTTGCATCAGTAGGAAGCTGGATTGGAAGTAGAACTGGTACTCCAATGAGGCACTCCTAAATGGGATGCAGGCATCCCAAGAAGCATCTTAACTGCATTGCCAAATGCTCAACCCACAAAATGTTTTTAACATCACAGAAAACAGGCAATGTTTGCCGTGGTGATTAAGACGCTGCTTAGGATGCCTGAATCCCATATCAGAGTGGCTAGGTTCAAGTCTAGCTCTGCACCAATTCCAATTACAGCTTCCTGCTAATATATCTATGGGAGGAAGATGATGATGATGGTTCAAGTAGTTAGGTCCCTGCCACCCACATAGGAGACACACATGGAGTTCCTGGCTTCTGGATTCAGGAGTTCTAGTCCCGGTTGCTCCTCTTCCAGTCCAGTTCTCTGCTGTGGCCCAGGAGGGCAGTGGAGGATGGCTGAAGTGCTTGGGATCCTGCACCTGCGTGGGAGACCAGGAGAAGCACCTGGCTCCTGGCTTCGGATGGGTGCAGAGCCAGCCATAGCAGACATTTGGGGAGTGAACCAATGGAAGGAAGACCTTTCTCTCTGTCTCTCTCTCTGTCTATAACTCTACCTGTCCAAAAAAAAAAAGTGACTGGGAATAGACATTAACTCCTAACCAGAATCTCTGAAAAAGAGTCTCTCAGCTCCACTATGTAGCTGGTTCCCATCCTCTTTCCTTTTTCTGTCCAGGATCTTTACCATTTAAGCTTCCAAGTGTGCATCACACTGTGGGTAGGATGAAGCACCCTTGGTCTCAATCCCCATACCCCTCTCTCAATTAAATAGTTTTTAATGTGGCAAAAATTACAAAGATATTTACTGTTACTTCAGAAATTCCAACAGCAGTGTTTTCCAAAACACAATGAAAAAGTATAAAATAACCCAAGGATGAGAATATTATGTCATTATTTGTAATAGCAAATAAACCATAGCACACTAAAGGCAATGAGAAGTATCTACGTGATCTCTATAAGATAGTTCTCAAGGAAAACTACTAAATACAAAAATGAGGAGCAGAATAAGGATTTCTTCTTCATGACCCAAACAGAGGGATTAAATTAAACTGGATGGGAAAAGGTGGTGCTGAAATAAATAATAAAATGTTAAACCAAAATTCATTAGCACAATTACCTACAGAAGAAGAGAGGGGACAGGGTTCAAAACAAGATTTCTGGGAATGTACCTTACTATACAGATTTTACTTTGAAAACATTTTTTCTTAAAATTTTTAAAACGTTTATTTATTTGAAAGGCAGAGTTACAGAGAGAGAGGGAGAGACAGAGAGATACCGAGATCTTTCTCTGCTGGTTCACTTCCCAAATGGCTGCAAGGGCCAGGACAGGTCCAGGCCAAAACTAACAGCCTGGAAATAAGTCCTGGTCTCCCATTTGGGTGGCAGGGGTCCAAGTACTAGAGCCATCACACACTGCTTTCCCAGGCACATTAACAGGAAACTGGATCAGAAGCAGAGAAGATGGGATTCCAACCAGTAACCATAAGGGACACTGATTTCATGTGTGGCAGGTTGACATGCTACACTACAACATCAGCCCTAACTTAAATTTTATCTTTAATTAGAATTTTTACTGAGATTATTGTGAAACTGTATGTCGTCATAGGAAATAACACGGATATATCCAACCTATACTTTGTCAGGTTGCCTCAATCTTAAAATTTAACAAAACTCTAGTGTAACACAACAGTCAATATACTGACAATGATACAATTCACCTCTTATTCAAATTAACTTGTCTCCAACCATACTAAAAAAAAAAGTCAAATGGGAGCCCAGAATTCTAATCTATGGCACTCTCAACTCCTGGGTGGCATGAGAATGGCAAGTGCAGTGGTGGTAAGAAGGCCCTGGACTCCTGAGTGTGGGGTCAACCTGGAGAGCTGGACTTCAGCCACACCACAGCTCAGCACCCGCTCTACTCCCACAAAGATCTAGTGGAAAAGAATAACATCCACCATCAGCCACTGGAAACACAATGGAGTCTATGGGGAGGGAGAGGCAGAAATCCCACCCCAACTCATGAGAAGTGAAGAGCCCCACCACCATCATTCACTGAGGCTAAGCAAGGACTTGCACCTCCACCTGGTGAGTAATGAGCAGTGCCTGCCTTCTGCTGACCAACCCTGCCATGGTGTTTTATCCAAAAAGAAAAAGCAGTTAAAACACAAAGTGTAAGGAATATCCAGAATATCATAACATAACATGAAAATATCTAGATTGTAGTAGAAAATCTCTCATTGTAACCAAAACCAGGAATATCTCAAATTAAATGAAAAGAGATAATCAACAGAGATGTCAGATTTATCTGACAAAGATTTTAAAGGGGCCATCAAAGCCTCAACGGGAGAAAAAAGTCTCAGCAAAGAAACATGTTATAAAGAGAAAAAGACTAAAATTTTAGAAATTAAATATATATATGTGTAAATATATGAAATGCTAAAAAATGTTTTTAAAAAATGATATCGTGTCTTTTGCAATAAAATAAATGAAACAATTATACTTAGTGAAGTAAACCAGTCCAAAAAGATAAATATCATATTTTTTTCCTGATCTGGGGTAACTAATGGAGAACCTAAAAAGTAAGGAGTGAAACTGACACTTTGAAATGCAATGACTTTGAACAGCCCTTATCTTGACCACTGAGAAAGCTTTTTTTATATACTATTTGTTGACTTTACTTAGTATAGGGCTAACCTTATGAGTATAAAATAAACTGAAAATAGATCTTTGTAAAAATTAATGGGAATAGGAAAGGGAGGAGGAAGAAGGATGGGAGTGTGGGTGGGAAGGAGGCTGGGGTGGGAAGTATCACTATGATCTGTATATAGGAAATACATGACATTTGTATGCCTTTAGTAAAATTTAAAAGAAAAAAAAACTCAATGCGGGGAAGGGGTGAGGGGAGGACCTGGCAGTGTGGCACAGCAGGTTAAACCACTACACACACAGCTAGCAACCCACATCTCAATCCTGGTTGCTCTGATTCCAATCCAGCTTCCTGCTAACGCACCTGGGAAGGCAATGGAGGAAGGCCCAAATTCTTGACTCCCTGCCACCCATGTGGAAGGCTACGATCAGGTTCCTGTTCCTGGCTTTGGCCTAGCTCAAATATAGCTGTTGTGGTCTTGTGGGGAGGGAATCTGCAGCTGAAAAATCTCTTTCTCATCTCTTTCCCTCTCTGTTGTTCTTCCTTTCAAATATTCTTTTTTATATTTTATTTTTTTAAAGATTTTATTTATTTATTTGAGAGAGAGAGTTACAGAGAGAAGTAGAGACAGAGAGAAAGGTCTTCCAGCTGATGGTTCACTCCCCAAATGGCCGCAATGGCCGGAGCTGTGCTGATCCAAAGCCAGGAGCCAGGAGCTTCTTCCTGGTATCACATGCGGGTGCAGGGGCCCAAGGACTTGGGCCATCTTCTGCTGCTTTCCCAGGCCACAGCAGAGAGCTGGATTGGAAGAGGAGCAGTCACAACTTGAACTGGCACCCACATGGGATACCAGTGCCGCAGGCGGAGGATTAACCTACTGTGCCACAGTGCCAGCCTCAATAAACAATCTTTTAAAATAAATTTTTAACATTCCATGATTGGGGGTCAGCTCCATATGGGCACCAGTTCGAGTCCGGCTGCCCCTCTTCCAATCCAGCTCTCTGCTATGGCTTCGGAAAGCAGTAGAAGATGGCCCAAGTCCTTGGGCCCCTGCACCCACATGGGAGACCAGGAAGAAGCATCGGAATCCTGGCTTCGGACTGTCGCAGCACCAGCTATTTTGATCATTGGGGATTGATCCAACGGATGGAAGACCTCTATCTGTCTCTTCCTCTCACTGTCTGTAAATCTACCTCTCAAATAAATAAAATCTTTAAAAAAAAAAATTCCATGGCTGGGTGCAGTGTCAAAATAGATGGAGAAGAGAAATAGAGTGGGGTGGGCCTGAAAAGGCACTCAAAGAAACATTGGCTGATAACTCTCAAAATTTGCCGCAGGACGTAAATCCAGAGAGCCAAGAAACCAAGATAACACCCTGCAGGGTAAAACCAAGCAATCCATTCCAACACACATTGCTTTTGCACTTCTGAAGTCTATAGACAAAAAATAATAATAATCTTGAAAGCCAC
This sequence comes from Sylvilagus floridanus, assembly GCA_949820135.1. NCBI lineage: Eukaryota > Metazoa > Chordata > Mammalia > Lagomorpha > Leporidae > Sylvilagus > Sylvilagus floridanus. The sequence goes on along the minus strand of OX463236.1, from coordinate 24,662,814 downwards.
TGAATAAAATGATACCTCTAGAAAAAGTAAACTGGAATGCCAGATTACTCATCAGTAGCCAAGGAGGCTAGGCTAGAAACAAGTGGCATAAAGGAACTCTGAGGCTACAATTCCATTGAAATACCCCTCAGGAAATAAAGGGGGAAACAAGACATCCTTAGATAGAGAGAAGGAAGAGGGACAGGTGTTTGGCCTTTTGATGACGACAACAGTTGAGATATCCATGTCCCAAATGATAGTACCTGAGTGCAAAACTCAGCTCTGGCTAACTACAGCTTTCTGTGGATGCCTGCATTGCCCTCAGAGGCAATGGCGATGGCTCAAATTAGTTGGGTCCCCGTCCTACGTGTTGGTGACCTGGATTGACTTCATGGTTCCTGGCTTTGACCTGGCCTGGCACAGCCCCTAGCTGTTGTGGGCATCTGGGGAGTAGACAGTCAGATGAGATTCTATTACATGTAGGTGCACACACTCTTGCTCTCGTGAGTATGCCTGCGCATATATGTGCTTCTAAAATGAATTTAAAATATTAGTAAGAGAAATTAAGATTTGTTTAAAAAAGCTAGAATTTGGGGTCAGCGCCATGGCTCCCTTGGTTAATCCTCCGCCTGCTATGCCGGCATCTCATATGGGTGCCGGCTTCTAGCACCGGTTGCTCCTCTTCCAGTCCAGCTCTCTGCTGTGGCCCAGGAGGGCAGTGGAGGGTAGCCCAAGTGCTTGGGCCCCTGCGCCTGCGTGGCAGACCAGAAGGAAGCACCTGGCTCCTGGCTTCGGATCAGCACAGCTCCGGCCGTGGCGGCCATTTGGGGGGTGAACCAATGGAAAGAAGACCTTTTTCTCTGTCTCTCTATCTATATATTTATCTGTCAAATAAATTTTTAAAAATACAAATAAAAAAATCTAGAATTTTTCATTAGCAAAGTTACTCTGGAAGAATGGCTAAAGTGAGCTTTCTAAACAGAGAAGAGATGACAAGGAATGAACCTTAGAACATGAGGAAGGATGAACATAAGAAGTCAAAATGTATGTAAATACAATGAGCTTTCCTTCTTTTCTTGTTTCCTAAATACCATAGATGGAAGAAGCAAAATCTATAACAGTGTTTCATGTGGTTCTAAATATATGAATAGGAAATATCTGAAGCAATAATTAAGAGGGAGAACAAGGAGATCTAAGGGGAGATAAGATTTCCATACTGTACTTGAACTGGAAAGAGAATACCAGCAGACTATGTTATATATATTTACATAATTTCTAGAGCACTCTCTATAAAAGCTATACAAAGAGATGTATATATTATAGACAAATTAAAATGCAACTCTAAATTTTATTCAAGCAACCTAGAAGACCAAGTCTTAATCTAAGAACTGATCTCAAGAATCAAGAAAAAAGGCAAAATAAGTGCAGTACAAAAGGAAGGAAAGAAATAAATGCAAAAAGAAATCAACAAAATTGGAAACAGAAAAAAATAATTCAGAAAAATCAATGAAACAAAAGCTGGATCATGGGGAGAAGAAAATAGATAAATCTCTAACAACAATAACAAAAAGAGTAAGACCAAATCATCAATACTGACAATGAAATACATGCTATAACTATAACATTTATTTAGCAAACATTAAAAATACAAATGGGGAGGACACTGGGCACAGCAGTTAAGTTGCTGTTTGAGTTCCTCCTCTATATTGGAGTGTCCGGGTTTAAGTCTCAGCTCCACTTCTGATTTCCATTTCTTGCTAATTCACACTGTGGGAGAAAGCAGGTAGTGGCTAAATCACTTGGGTCCCTTCCACTCACACAGGACACAAGACTGAATTCTAGGTTCCAAACTACAGTCTAGCCCAACTCCAGCTGTTGCAGACATTTAGGGAATGAATCAGGGATGGAAAATTTCAGTGTCTTCTTGTGTTTCTCTGTCTTTCAAATAAGTAGAACAATAAAATTTTGTACAATAAAAATGTAAAACTACAATGTATAAATATATCAACCAAAAGACTGAGATAGGCAAAGTGGACAAAAAAAAAATCCAAGAGCTGACTATGTGCTGCTGGGACGAAATGCACTTCAAACTCAATGACCTAGGTAGCTTCAAAGTGAAAGGCTAGAACAATTATACCATGCAAACATTAACCAAACAGTGTAAAAATGGCTAGAGCAATATTTGACCATCTAGACTTCAAACCAAAGAAAATTTCCAGAGACAATGGGGGATACTTTATAACAATGACAGGATAAATATAACCAAGAGACTTAATGATGCTAAATACATATGTACCAAAAAACACTGCCTCAAAATGAAGCAAAACTTCATAGCCTCAAAGGAAGAGTAGATATCCACGATTAAAGGTGGGGACTTAAACACCCCATTGATCACTAAAGATAGAAATCAGCAAGCTTACTGATGCAAACGATGCAAACAATGCAAGAGCCCACAGAATACTGAACCAGCCCTGCTGGATAAGCACTACTTGATCACAGTGTGGAATTCTTTTTATATCTAATGATGAATTTTTGAGTTAACATTCTGTTATAGATTTTTGCATCTATAATCATGAGGGATACAGGTCTACAGTTTATTTGTTCTTTCTCTGTCTGATGTTGGCATCAGTATATCATTCATGAAATGAATTGGGAAGTATTCCCTTTTTTTAAATTTTCCTGGAAGTGATTATGTGTAACTGTGGTTAATTCTTCCTTAAATACATACTAAAATTCTCCAGTAAAACTATCCAGGCCTGGAGATATCTTTCCTGTTGTTTTAAAACAATGAAACCGGGGCTGACTCTGTGGCGCAGTAGGTTAAGCCTCAGCCTGCAGTTCCAGCATCCCATATGGGCAACGATTCGGGTCCTGGCTGCTCCACTTTTGATCCAGCTCTCTGTTATGGCCTTGGAAAGCAGCAGAAGATGGTCCAAATCGTTGGGCCTCTGCACCCACGGGGGAAACCTGGAAGGGGCTCCTGGCTCCTGGCTCCTGGCTTCAGATCAGCACAGCTCCGGCTCTTGCACCCATTTGGGGAGTGAACCAGCAGATGGAAGACCTCTCTCTCTCTCTCTCTGCCTCTGTCACTCTGCCATTAGAATAAATATTAAAAAAAAATGAAACCAATTTCTTTAATAGTTAGAAAACTATTCAAATGACAGATTTCATTTTGAGTAACTTCTGATGAGTTGCATTTTTTGAGGAATCAGTATTTTTAGTAAGCTAATTTATGAATGCCAACTTTATAATATTCATTCATATTTTTAAAATCTTATATTTCTTTTTATTTGAAAGGTAGAGAGCAATAGGTTCTTTGTTTTCCTTCAACTGAGCATGTTATTTCCCTCTTCTTTTTCCCAACAACTGTTTCACTGGGTATAAATCTTGTAGCTGATACTTTTGTTCCACTTAAAAATAATCTAGACTGTGGTCAAGAAATGTGAGCTCTGGATGGTCTTCTGTTGAGCAGGGGACACAAAACATGCTGCCACTGTGCTGTCCAGCTCCTCTGCTGCCTTCTGAACACATCTGACAATTGTTTCAATGTTTCCTAGACCATCTTTTCCAGACACAAAGCATACATGTTTAAAACAAAGTTAAAAACTACATGTCCAAACCAACATCCAGAAAATCAACTCAGACACCAAAACTATGCTGTTACTGCTCTTCCCCAAGAAGGCACAGGTCCGTTATTGCCTGCATGCACCTGGAATCAGTAATGGTTGCACCCAGGAGCTGTCTGGGTCTGCAAAGAGCAATGTCTTTCACATTCTCCACAACAATCAATTCTGCTCTCCACATTTTAAGGTGATATATAAAATTTATACTACCAGCGCAAATCAATTCTAATGTGCTACATTTTTCCTTCAATACACAGCTGAAGCAGAGAATCTAAAAGGACAACTTGGAAATTTTCTGCCCTTCACACTTTTGAGAAAAAAATACTAGATCAATTTTGTTCACAGATGAGTTTTATAAAGAGGAAGAAATATTGTAAACAGCATTTCAAGTGCAGCGTCTCTGAGTCCTATCCTTGCATACAAATACCACACCAAAATCAACTTTTTAATTATTAAGATGAATGCTAAAATAAACTCATAACAGATTTAGTTTTCTTCTACATCATTCCGTGTGAAAAGAGCATTAACCAAAATTCTTGTACAAAAACCATGTAATACAGTTCTACATTTTAAGTGACTTAATGTCTGCATTGTGCATGTATTAAGTGTATCTTAGAAGCACTGTAAAAATATAACTTGAAAGGAGTCTTTTAAGAAAACAATGAGCCTATAAGTGAAAAGAAAACTGTATATTTTATTTTTGTATTCATTTTCACTTTATGTGAAAGGCAGAGAGACAGAGACAGAGAGATCTTCCAGGTGCTCATTCACTCCCCCAAATGCCCACAACAGCTAGGGTTGGCCAGCCTGAAGCCAGGAGCCTGGTCTCTTCCGTGAGTGGCAGGGATTCAACTACTTGAGTCATCATCTGCTGCCTCCCAGGATGTGCTGCTGCCAACAAACTGGATGGGCAACAAGAGCTGGGACTCAAACCCATGCACTCCAATATGTGATACAGGAGTCCCAAAAGCACCTTAACTTTTGTGCCAAACATCTATCCTGAAACTCATATATTTTAAAACTTACTTAAAAAAGTCTTCAGTATTAACAATCATCTCTAATGGGCCTCAAATACAGAGCTTTCCATCTCAAAAGTCACTAATCACATAATTATAATTTACTTAGGCCAGTATCATTCAAAATAACAATGAGCACTTATCCATCCAAACATTGTGACATGCAGGAAGAACAAGAGGGATGAAACAAATAGTTAAGTATTTATAAAAATGAAGTGTACTACACAACTATTCACCATGCTCATAACAATGACTGCAGTTTTAATAAGACAGCACAAGTAGGAGGAATCAGTATCCCCATTTAAAATGAGAAAACTTCAGACACAGAAATGTTAAATTGCTTGTTCAATGCCATACAGCCACTAAGAGGAAATATCACCATTTGAAACCAGGTACTCTGTCTCCAGATTCTCTGATCTTAACCAAATACCACACTCAGAGAGACTCTAGCCCTGAAACACCACTGAAGTAGTGCAAGTCTACTGAAGATAAAAAGACAAAAAAAAGTAAAATGTATAAAATAATGATTCTATTTTAAGTGAAATAGGACAAATACACAGCTTGTACTCATTGACGTGGCCACAGAAATAACATGAAGTCAATTGAATCTCATCCTGATTCAATTCAATGCTAAAATCAAAGGATGCAAATTCCATTGATCTCAAAGGTCTTCAAAGAAATGAAATACTTCTGAATATGTAACAATTTTAAAATAAGAAAACACTAAGTACCAAACTAAACTAAAAATAAATTTAATTGCTCCCATATTCAGTCCAGTAGCAAGGGATAAACAGAAAAGACAAACTCAGTAGATACTTTTCAATAATTTGCATTTTTCAGCTTATAATAACTGCAAAAAACATTGCAGCCAGACCCTGGGATAGCTTCAATTTTTCTATATAGCTTATTCAGAAAACAAATGAGAAAGCGAAAAACTTGATCATAAAGCAAACTAATCTATAGACTGTTTAAATTTAAAAAAGCTAAAGTTACAAGTCCTGTAACCAAATATCTTCTTCAACTTTAAAATAACCATATTTAATTTTCTTCACATTTTCCATTTGTAAGTCTCAGCTATAAAATCTTTTTAAAATATTTATTTATTTATTTGAAAGGCAGAGCATCAGAGATAAATACAGGGACACAAACGTGACAAAGCAAGGAACTCCATCTGGGTCTCCTTGATGTATGACAGTGGCCCAAGCTGCTTCCCAGGCACACTAGTAGGAAGTTGGATCAGAATTGGAGCAGGTGGGACTCAAACAACACTCCAATAGGGGATGTGGGCATTGCAATGCCAGCCACCAGCTATAAAATCTTGAAACTCAAAATAAAGCACTAATAAAATCCTATCATTAAAAAAAAGCTATCAGACCATCTGAAAGGTAGAGTTACAAAGTAGAGGGAGAGATGGAGACAGATCCTCCATCCACTGATTTCACTCATCAAATGGCCACATGGGGAGGAGCTCTCCCAGGCCTAAGCCACACCAAAGCCAATAGCCTGGAATCCCATCTGGGTCTCCAAAATGGGTGGCCAAGACCCAAGCATTCTTTCCATCTTCCATTGCCTTCCAGGGTATATTACCAGGGAGCTGGATTGAAGTTGAGCAGCCAGAACTTGAACCAGCCCATTTGGGATGTTGGTATTGTAGGCAACAGCTTATCATTCTGTGTCACAACACAAGTGTCAGAGAGGTGTTTTTTTTTTTAATGGAGAAGTTGAATTTTGTGCAGCCTTAGTAAGATGTACTAGAAGAAACACCGTGCAAAACTCAATGATCTACTGGAAAGTCAGTCTTCCTCCTCTTCTTTCTTCCCTTTGATATAACCAATTGGGGGGTACTACTTTAAGATCCTCTCCTTACCACAAGTGGAAACCCAAGTCCAACATCACTCTATTAAGTAGATTTCAATGACTCATATTATGTCCTAACTCAAGCAAGATCATTCATTATTGATAGTGTCATCTGGACTCTTCTTCTGCCCTCTGAACAAGTAGAAATGCAACCCTGTATCATTAGTGTCAGGGAAAACAGAAAACCTTTTAGTCTCCAGAAACAATCAGCATCTGTAATTAGAGATTTTCATCAGAACTTATACTCACATTTTCATTGCAGTGGGAGATATATAAATAACACATGTTTAAAATAAAAAGGAAGGGCAGGCATTTGGCCAGCTAGTTAAGCTACACATTGAGACACCTGCATCCCATAATGTGGTGCCTGGCTCCATTCCTGAGTCCAGCTTCTACTAATGTGCATCCTGGAAAGCAGCGGTGATGGTTCAAGAACTTAGGTCTACCACTCATTAGATACCCGGATCGAGTTCTGAACTCTAGGCTTTGGGCTGGCCCAACTCTGGCCATTGTTGGTATTTGGGGAGTGAATTACTAAATGGGAGATGTCTAGCTCTGTCTCTCTCTTCCTTTACTTTAATAAGATAACTAGAACATTCTAAAAAATAAAAGAAAGTAAAAAAGGACCTGTTATACACCAAAACAGGAAAGTACTTCAACAATTCCTTTTTGGTAAGGAAGGGGACTGCTGTTTTGCATAAAGTCCCCAGAATTGCTGTCAATAAAATTTCAACTGTATGAACACCATCTCTAACTTTCTGTCTCAGTGGAGAACAAAACCTGAACTTGTGAAGAAACTCATCACTCTCACGCTAAAGCAATTTGCCAAACATTATGGATGCCTTTTTACTGTGAACGCTGGAGGAAGAGGTTTCTAAGAGGGCACCATATGGAAGAAAAGCATAGAAGTGATTGCAACTATAGCTCCACTCAAATCCAAGAAGTAGGCACTGGTGTTTGTAACACACTATGACAACCTTCCCCTTTGAAAACTAATGAAAATATATCTAAAAAGGGAAACACTCAGAGTAAAAGAAAAAGTGCATTTCCATACTCCAAAAAGGAGGAGGGTATGGTCCTGCTCTGGGTAGAAAATATAAATGCAATATAATTATACTATAAAATACTCTCACTCTATGTGTATATGCACATTTATGTACATGCATATATTTCATTCATTCTGAAATCTTTCAAAACCTTTTATAAGCATCTGCCAAGCATTGTTAAGAGACATAGATTGGCCAGCGCTGCGGCTCAATAGGCTAATCCTCCGCTTAGTGGCGCCGGCACACCAGGTTCTAGTCCCGGTTGCCCCTCTTCCAGGCCAGCTCTCTGCTATGGCCCGGGAATGCAGTGGAGGATGGCCCAAGGGCTTGGGCCTGCACCCCATGGGAAACCAGGAGAAGCACCTGGCTCCTGGCTTCGGATCAGCGCAGTGCGCTGGTCACAGCGCGCTGGCCGCAGTGGCCATTGGAGGGTGAACCAACGGCAAAAGAAGACCTTTCTCTCTGTCTCTCTCTCACTGTCCACTCTTCCTGTGCAAAAAGAGAGAGAGAGAGAGAGAGAGAGAGAGAGAGAGAGAGAGAGACATAGATTGAACAATCAGTGCTATCCTTAACAGAATTCTACCCTTATGGTAGAGAAAAACATGCAAAAAAATAGCATAATATTCTCAGAACCATCAGCAAGTTGCTTTCTCAAAGGAACCTTGACTGGCAAAGCCTCAGTTATTAAGGTCAAGATCAAAAGTAAAATAAATAGTTAAGAATAAAGAGAAGACAGATATAAAATATATTTTAAAATCACCTTCACATGCACACAGACAACAGTAACTGAAAGATTTAAAAGGTGCGAGCTTACAAAAGGTCCTGAATCATTAGCATTTAGAAATCTGGTCATGTAAGTGGCCCTTTGCTTGTATCAACTGTTCAAGAAAAATGTGGTGGCATCCAGACTGTCAAGGCCTATTTACCTGTACGTTAATCTTATGCAACCAGCCCTGTCCTCAAGTCACTTGGAGACATAAGGGCATATTTCCCTGGGTCTGGTCTTCCGTACACATTAAGTGGGGGTAGAACATAAACAGACCTCATCTGCCTGTGCTACCAAGCCCCAACAGCACACTGATGGGAGTGGACAGCAGGATGGTTGTCTGGTCATACTTTGTAAAGACAACTAAAGTAAACATGACCTATGTAGAAATGGACAGATGTTAAGATGCTGCTATGCAAATATAATCTAGAATAAATCAGAACCATAGCTGGCAAAACTGTAACAGCCAAGAAATCACAGACTATGGAAACCACCATAAAACAGTGAAATCCACCCAAATTATCCTTTCCATGCAATTAAGTAATTTTCATATTGAGAGTGAGAGACTTCTGGCTTTGTTAGTGTGCAGTTTAATGATAATGAATTAGTGTGTTACTCTCATTTATGCTCCCCTTCCCAGCTTAAGGGAATGCATTCTTCCTCTTTAATTGCAGAATGGCAATATGGTGTTTTGACACCTATTTCCTATGAAAAAGCCTGGAAAACAATCTAGGAAAGGAAAAATGCTACTATCCATGCATTGCTAACCATTTCATATTTTCTTTTACTTTTTGTTCTGTACATGACATTTTATTTGTGTTTTATGTAACTGTGATCATTTGAGATACTATTTTAAGGGCAGCATGATAGTATTCAAAACCTTTGCTAATTTAATAGGTGCAAATTGTATCTACTTAGTTGCATTTTTAAAATTTTTACATTTATTTTCACTTTATTTGAAATGTAGAAACATATACAGAGAAAGACAGATAGACACAGAGAGAAAAAGACAGAGAAAGAGAGAGATCTTCCAGGTAGTGATTCATTTTCCAAATGCCCTTAAAAGCCAAGGCTGGGGCCAGGACAAAGCCAGGAATCTGGAACCGAATCCTGGTCTCCCTGGTAGGTGGCAGGGACCCAATTACTTGAGCCATCATTGGCTGCCTCCTAGGGTGCACATTAGCAGGAAATAAAGTTGGCACAAGTCAGACAATCCTATATGGGATGCAGGATCTCAAGTAGGATTGTCACTGCTCTACCAAATGCCCACTCCTGCATTGTTTCAAATACTAAACAAATTGATCATTTTCCAGCATACTGAAATTCATATGTTGTAAAACAATTCAAAGAAGTAAAAAGTATCAATATGTTCCATGCTATAAATATGTAAATGCTTAAATTTTAAAAGGAAAAATGGCTAAGTAACAAAATATTAAAAGGCAGGAGATAAAAGTACATTTCTACTTCTCAATGATCATCTTGCACCCGAAGACAGTTCCCTTAAAAATTTTACTGCAACAGCATAAGGTTTTTGAAACACGGTTTAAGTTAACATTAAAAGTCCTTGATTACTTGAGACATGACTTACAAGAACTGTTTTAAGAAGTCAAAAAAAAATATAATCAGATTAGTGTACCCAGTGAAAGTCTCAGATGGGAAACAAATATGAGCGAAATCTTAATTTCAGCTGGTGTGAAAAAAGGTATCCAGAAATCAGGGAACAAATTAATAAACATGTTTGGTAAGGTAAATGGATCACCTATTCAAGTAGGTATGTCCTTGATACTAACAAGAGGGCAACAGAGGACAATTATTATGATGGAAGCAAGACAGTTAAAGGAAAAGCTAACCAGAAAATAACTAAAACTTAAAGCCTAACCCCTGATTAGGGAAATTTTGAGAAAAAAAAACCCACAATAGGAAAATGATGACATATGAAGTGCTAAAAAAGAAAACAGAGAAGGGCCATCAAAACTTTAAGAAAAGCGGCCAGCATTGTGGAACAGCAAATTAACCCATATACGAATCTGTCTGAGTCCCGGATGCTTCACTGCAATCAGACTCCCTGCTAATGTGCCTGGGAAAGCAGAGGAAGATGCCACCCACGTGGGAGACCTGAACAGAGTTCCAGGCTCCTGGTTTCAGCCCGGCCACTGCAGCCATTTGGGGAGTGAACCAACAGATGAAAGCTTTCTCAAGCTCCCCCTCTTTCCCCTCTCCCCCCCTCTCTACCCTCTCCCTCTCCCTTTCCCTCCCTCTATAACTCTGCCTTTCAAATAAATATTTAAAAAAAAACTGTAAGGACTTCTGTATATAAAGTCAATGAAAAATAAATGTTAATGGAAAATGGAATGGGAAGATTAGGAGGTGGGATGGGAGTGGGGGTGGGAGGGCAAGAATTGGGGGAAGAAACACTATATCCCTAAAAGCTGTACATATGAAAACTGTATTCATTAAACAAAAATCTTCAAAAAACTGTAAAGAAAGAACTTATGATAGGCTACTATTAACCAAATTTATCATAGAGACACTTTCAAGAGTCATAGAGTTTGCTATCCTCCAGAGAGTCAGGAAAGCACTGAGAAGTGGCCAACAGATTTGGTGGTAAATAAATCCAAAACTTCAGTCTCAATAAGGACAGGGTGTAAGGACAACTTACAGATTCTTTTTTACTATTTACAAAAAATATCAGTACTAACCTGAGTTCCCCAATAGCTACCTTTATAATGCATAGGCAACATGAAAATCAGCATACTGATTCTTCAAAGAATGGTCAAGGTTGACACCTAAGCTGGACCCTGAAGAAGATAAATGAATGAGTCATGCACCTGTCTGTGGAAGAACGTTCCAAGTCCAAAGAACAGCTGAAGCACAAAGTGACTAGGGGAAAGTGGGTGAGACAAGACATGAAGTCAGAGCACTTAGGGACAGATGGCAAGGTCGCTGTAAGTGCTCCGGTTGTGCGGTTCAGCGAATGGTGAGCCACTTAGCAGCATGCAAAGGAAAAACCTACCTAGCAGAGTCCTTAGCCATGGAGCATAATTCCATCACTAAAGCTAACCCTACAGTGTTCTCTGTGTCTCACAGCAAACAGGATGAAACACTTGCTTTAATTGTGCTGCCAAGATCTGTAATGAGCTTTGCACTGGAGCCATGAACCAGCAGGAGAGCTGGGCTCATGTCAGCAAGAATCACCTGGCACCACAGCGCCAAATGAGGGACTAGCATTCCCACTTCCTTATCAGTTCAATAACTGTAGATTCAGTATTTAAGTAGTAAATATGGCATGCAAAACTGAATTTTTTAAATACATCACAAAATTTACTGCATAGGAAGTAATGTAGGCCTTTCTATTTTTTCAGTTATAGGTGAAGATATTTAAAAGCATCCAACAGTTCATAAAAGTGTCAAGAAGGGCTGCACATTTGGCACAGTGGTTGGGATGCCCATATCCCACATCTGAGTGCCTGGTTTTAATCCTTACCCCTCAAGGAGCTTCCTGCTAATTCACACCCGGGAAGCTCATGTGCTTGGGTCCCTGCCATCCACATGGGAAGCCAATTTGAGTTCAGGTTCCTGATTGCAGACTGGACAAGCCCTGGGAATCTGAGTAGTGAAACACACAAACAAATGAAGATCTCACCCCACTCCCTCTCTCTCTGCCTTTCAAATAAATAAATAAATTTCAATAGTAAAAAGTTGCTGTCGTTAAAAAAAAACTTTAATTTATTACCACTCATGTTTGACTTTATAAGTGATTTATAATAAAGATTATAACATTTTACCTTGCCAGTGAAAACACACATTTATTGCTTGTACACACAGGTATATACATGTACCATGCATACCTTATTTGTGTAATATACTCTGTGATAATTGTAGATCTACTTGTAAAATTGATCACTTATATTTCCTCACCATCACAATTTTAAAAATAACACCAGCACAACCATTAAAAGAAATTCTTATCTTTATGTCCTGGATAAAAGCTAAAAGATGATTGTGAATCATTACATAAAAATATAGTAGAGCAAGCAACAAAACAGCATTGAAAAGAACAATGACGAGGGGCCAGCGCTGTGGCGCAGCAGGTTAAAGCCCTGGCTTGAAGCGCCAGCATCCCGTATGGGTGCCAGTTCTAGTCCCAGCTGCTCCAGTTCCCATCCAGCTCTCTGCTATGGCCTGGGATAGCAATAGAAAATGGCTCAAGTTCTTGGGCCCCTTCACTGATGTGGGAATCAGAAGCTTCTGATTCCTGGCTTCAGATAGACACAGTTTCAGCCGTTGCGGCCAATTGGGGAGTGAACCATCGGATGGAAGAACTCTCCCTCTCTCTGTGTAACTCTGACTTTCAAGCAAAATAAATAGGCTGGCACCGTGGCTCAACATGCTAATCCTCCCCCTTGCGGCGCCAGCACACCGGGTTCTAGTCCCGGTCGGGGCGCCGGATTCTGTCCCGGTTGCCCCTCTTCCAGGCCAGCTCTCTGCTGTAGCCTGGGAGTGCAGTGGAGGATGGCCCAAGTGCTTGGGCCCTGCACCCCATGGGAGACCAGGAGAAGCACCTGGCTCCTGCCATTGGATGAGCGCGGTGCGCCTGCCGCGGCGGCCATTGGAGGGTGAACCAAGGGCAAAAAGGAAGACCTTTCTGTCTCTTTCTCACTGTCCACTCTGCCTGTCAAAAATAAATAAATAAAAAATCAAGTAAAATAAATAAATCTTTAAAAAAAAGAAGCTGAGTGTCATCATTAGTAATACTATTTAGACTACAGAAAACATGTATTTGGATTTTTGTAAATTTATTTAATTGAGAGGCAGAGAAACAACCTGGGAGGGAGGGGGGAGGCAGAAAGCAAGAATTCCCCAAATGCTTGTGGCCCAAGAACTCAATCCAGGTTTCCCAGATGTGGCAGGGACCCGACCCTTGTGTCATCACCTGCTTCCCAGGGTGTGCATTAGCAGGAAGCTGGAATCAGGAGCCAAGCCAGGACTTGAACCTAGGTAATGTGATATGATTCACAACTGGCAATTTAACTGTGAAGCCAAATGCCTTTCCCCAAATCTATTAACATTAACAATGTTTAGTAAAGAAACCTTTGTCAAGTACTTAAGAAAAACTGGATTTACTAATAAACTAGATAGAAATAAACAGCTGAAAAAAGTCTGTAAAACAAAGATCATAAAATGATTAAACTGACCTACAGCTTATGTAACTAATATAAACAAAATGATATAATAGTTCTGTAATGTAAAAATACTCAATGTAAGAAGTAGCTCAAATAAGTGAACTCACATTCCTGTATTTAAAAAGTAAATACTGAAAAACTGTCAACTCGTTTGATTCCTCTATTTCATGGAATACCAGTCAAACCTGTCAATAGAAACTCAGTGATAAAATTAACCAAAACTCAATCTAAAAAAATAAGATATGTTGTTGAAAACCCTAGAAGAGAAACATAAAAGAAAGAAGCATTTTAATCTTCCTTGAGACATTTATTACAAAGTAACAATCATTAACACACTGGTGTACTATCACAAAATTACAAAAACATATCAATACAAAAAAATTAAACATCCCAGAAAAGATCTAATTATATGGAACTTAATATATGATAAATTAGATATCACCAAGCCAAAGGATTAGAATTACTTGATAAATAACCAAATAACATATTACCATTGAAAATTTTTAATTTAAATCTACACCTTATGGTATAAAATACACTGCTCCTAAAATAAATAAATTTAAAGCCAGTTTGTCAAAGTAGAGATAGAAATGAAAATTGAATATTTACTAGGTTTCTGTAGGAATATTAATTTACCTCAAACTGTACTACAAGAGAAGAAAAGACAAAGTCAAACAAGAGAAGATCCAAAGATCTGATTATGCAGAAAAATAAGTACAAATTCTTACACATCATTAAATAACCAAAAGAAAGCAAGATCTTGCTTAGGTTTCAGCTGCTCCTTCTAAACCCATTCTGAGAGGGAAGAACTGAAGGTCCGCAGCTTGAATCAACACAATCCAAATAAACTGGCACATTAACAGCCTAATTCCTATTAGAGTAGTATCCAGAATTCTTCACTCTAAGCAAACCAGACACCATGACCCGTCAAGGTCCCAATAGGAAAGAGATAAGACACTCAAAACAAGATAAGATGGAAGTTTTTTTTACAGAAGGGTGATTTATAAGATGTGGGCATAAAGGAACCACGAGGAGTGCTGCGGTGGCCAGCGCTAGCAGTAGCTGAACTGTGACCACTCTAGGCTGGAAAGAAAGCAGTGAGCAGCAGTTACAGAAGCCTTCAAGAATACTCACACAGTTGGCTGTTTTATGGGAAGCCAGGAGCTTCGGTTCAGGAATACAGCCTACTGTAGGTTCTCGTGCCAGAGGAAAGCAGAAGCAATGAATATCTTCACTTCTCTTTACTTACTCCCTCTCCTCTAACTTCTATCAGGTACCCCATGGGCCAAACTAAACCAAAATAAAGACATCAAGTCCAGGCAGGTTAGCCTCTGGGATAGAAAAAGGATGCAGAAATGTAGAATGTTTCTAAAGAAGCAAATGAAAGAAATCTAGTACTACATGGTAAGCTACATTACATTAAGTGTTCCTTACTACATTAAGTGTTCATCCTCAAAACCTATCTTCTACTTCAAGTTCTGGTTTCAGCTTTGTTCTTGAAGGTTCAACCTTGCCCTGAAATCCAGTGGCAGGGCTTTGACAACGTGATCCCTCCTCCTATTTCCTTTTTAATCCCCACAGAGGTTTTGATGCTTAACACCAAAGAAATCTAAAATTTAAAATAATCTAAGTGGCCAGCACTACGATAACATAAAAGTAATTATTATGGTCATTATTACATAGACCAATGTGGAAAGTGCTTACACTACTGTATATAAAAAAAAATAATAAAGGACACATTTGTAATATGCTAAAGTAATAAGCATATGAACAATATAAGGATTAAAATGCAAAAGAATTTATTATTAAAAACTATACATTTTAATGTTGTATAAATTCAAAGAGATGATTATACCCCAAAGTATGGCTAGAAATTATAAAATATAAATGGGGGGGGAATAAGAAGGAAAAAGGAAACAGCAGTCTATGCTATCCAGTATGGGCCAGGCACTGATAAGCTGGAACAATCATGATTTTTTCCTGAAGACAATTAAAGGAAACACACTAGAGTTGCCAGGTCTTTCAATAACCACAATAGTAGGGAAGCATTTTAAAATGGAACTATAATCAGGAGCAAAAATCAAAACACAAACTAACATATCTGAAAGCAGAGAAAGGCAAGAGAGACAATGCTTTAATATCATATGATTAAGGTGCTTAAGAGATTATGTAGATTTTTAGAACTAGCAAAGGATACCCAAACTGGAAAACAAAAAGCTTCATTAAAGGAGCGATTCTGGCTGTGACTACCAGATAACTCTAATTCTTTAATGGATAATAGACAAAGTCTATACTCATTTATTACATGGGATATTTTTCTGTTCTACCATAAGCACACAGAAGACGTTTCCATTTAGCCATGCAGAAGAACGGAGAGAAAAAGAAAAGCTACAAAACATAATTACACATATGCCTGCCACAATGCGAAAAAGCTATCAAAATGACCAATTTAGAAAGACTGGGCCACTACTTTGACATGTGAGATACAATGACTGCCTAGTGTCAAAAAACTACAACCAAATTTTGGAGCACAGGGATTCATGACAGAAAGAGATCACAACATGAGATACACCAGAACCTAAAAACAATGTCCTGCAGCCCTCAGTAAAGGCTTCCAAAGACTCCTGACTCCCAGGCAAACTAACTCAAATATAAAGATCTGCTCTTCCAACTAACTGGACAGGATGGATCCTGGTCCAAAAGAAAGAGACTGTATTAACTCACTTTGAACTCCTGACTGTAATCTGATTGCAATACCATCAGACCTCTGGCCCTGTGGAGAACACAGTCTCAATTAGACCAGAACCTCTAGGGTCAGGTAGTTCCAACACACTGTCTGATCATTGCTGTCTCAAACTCAGCACTGCTACTCCTTCTGTCTGCCCAAACCTGGGGACACTGACCTCCACTCTCCCAGTCCCTCAAGCCCAGAAGTTGGGGACCATCCTATTGCTTCCTCTTGCTCATCTAATCCATGATCAAATGCTACAGATATTCTCAACAGAGTTTCTCTTTATGACAGTACTACTACTGTACTTGCTTAGCCACTATTTTTGTTCAGATTATGATGTTTCAGAAGGACTTTCTACAACATCCACCTTGAATTTCCTCCAACCTATGCTCCCTGTGATTGCCCAGCCCATTCTCCCTAAAATCACTCACTCAGAACCAGGTATTTCCCTCTTTAAAACCGCCAGTAGGTCTCACTCCATAGAGTAAAGCCTAACCTTATCAGCAACCTGCAAAAGGCCGGGTGTCACACATCGGCCAGGTTTCACTCCTTGCTATACATCCCTTTGCAAATTTCGTGCCTTGGTGCCTTTATGTGACCGGTTGTTCTGCTTTAGAAAGGATGTGATGTTCTCAACATTAGAATCATTTGAAAAAAATTTAAAAAATAAAGATCTTGGTCATGCACCCACAGTTATGAATCACTTGATATGGGGGTGAAGCTTCCAGTGGGGCCCCATGGGACTCTAACTTGCAAAACCACGGTTCAGAACTACAGACAGAGCTAGAGAAAAGTCTGTCTCTTCTGCATTCCTGCCCATGCACAAGTTTGTGATAAAAGAAGCCACCACCATTTCTTACACTGACTGAACTTAGCATATGAACTACAATTACTGTTTTTTTAAGTATTTATTTATTTATTTGAAAGTCAGAGTTAGAGAGAAAGAGGGAGAGACATCAAGAGAGAGATTTTCCATCCTCTGGTTTACTCCTCAGATGGCTACAACAGCCAGAACTGGGCCAGGCTGAAGCCAGGCGCTTCATTTAGGTCTCTAAGGTGGGTGGCAGGGGCCCAAACATCTGGGCCATCCTTGGCTGCCTTTTCTCAGGCCACCAGCAGGGAGCTGTACTGGAAGTGGAGCAGCCAGGACACAAACTGGCACACACATTGGATGCCAGCATCACAGGTGGCAGCTTTAGCCACTCCACCACAACACCAGCTGCTACAATTACTAATTTAAAGTAAAGGGCTGAGGGCTACTGAAAAGAGAAGTATATTTTATAGCCATTCCTGCCAAAAGTATATCAGTCACCAATCATCCTGATTCAACTCCCTAAACTGCCAGAGTTCCCTGTCCCCTACTCTCACTGCTCTGTACACATGACCAATAGCATAGGTCAAAACAGTCTACATGGGGCAGCCACGGTGGCACAGTGGGTTAAACTGCCACTTGGGATGCCTGCATTCCATACTGGAGTGCCTGGCTTTGAGTCCCCACTCTGTTTCTGATTTAGCTTCTTGCTAATGTGCATTCTGGGAGGCAGCAGGCAATGACTCAAGTACTTGGTTCCTCGCCACCTACCTGGGATAACCAGATGAAGTTCCGGGTTCCTGGTTTGGGCCTGGCCCCAACCCAGCTGGGCCCTGTCCCAGCTGTTGTAGGCATTTGAACAACAAACTAACACAAAAGAGATCTCTCTCTCTCACTCGCTCTTTCTCTGACTTTTTAATATAAACAAATATTCTAAAATAAAAACAGTCCAAGAATCCAACCAACAGATCCATCGTTTATTGTCAGATATAAACACAGCCTGAGGGAATATATTAAAAAAGCAATCTCTCCTCATTCACAAGCCCTATCAACAATGTCACTGCTAACTTTGTCTTTATAAATTAAGGGCAAAACAAGTAAAATAAATCCATTTAGGAAAAAAAATGCAACGCACATGGATTTCTAACTTCTCCCAATAGCCCCCTCTAAGAATTCCCCTGCTCCAGCCAGGGACAACTGCATTTGTACACGTGACCCTTCCCGCACCTCTCTGCACAAGCAAGATACAAGCCAGGTCACTCAGGAAATTCTTCTCTTATAAGAGCAGGGAATAACTCACTTGGGGCAGTCTGCTGATAGCTAGAGTAAGAACATGCTCAGTACAGGGATGTGTGGCAATGATATACACACAGCCTCAGAGCACACCAGACTTCAACACCAAGAAAGAGATAACCAGTGAGAAAAGGAGGGAAAACTTGTACACCCACAGAGAAAAAAAATGAATTTGCACTGCCTTTATTCTTAAGAATTTCACATCCCTGAGTAAAGCCCCTCGTGAGGCCTGGCTGCCTACCCTGCCCTACAGAACCATGAGGCACTTCCCTCATAATAAATCCTCACTGGTTCCCTAGCTCCCTCAAGTAGGTCTTATTCCTCACAGCTCAAAGAATCGTGACTAGGACATGTTCACCCCAACTTTATCTGCAGACTGCAGTAATGGGCAGAATGAAGCAGTGCTTTCAAACGACCACAGGCCTACGGTACATCAGGGAAGACCCAAATCAAAATTACTAACTCTATGTTTGAATCTCAGATGTAAAGTTAAAGGAAGACAGAAGCAGATTTGGAAATCCAGCAGCATTTTGCAAATGTGGAGGAAAAATCAAAGACTGAAACGGCAGCTGAGTTCAAATGTGATGAGACAAAAGAAAAGCTGAAGAAACAGATTTTGAAGAGGTTAAGAAAACTTCCTAGGGTCACACAGCTAACAATTAGCATAGCCAGAGTTTATACTCCAGTATTCCGGCTTTAGATTTAATATTCAATCTACTCTACTATGTCTGCCTCACAGTAAAACCCCACTGTGAAGCAGTTACATGTATGATTATAGAGGTCACAGTGTTAGCTCTCTCAAAGTCTACAGTGCAGTCACTATTCTTTTCTATTAAGGCTTAGAAATGAACACTTCCAATATAACAAAGTAATAGTCTGGCTTATTTAGATTGCAGCCTGAATGTTAAAGGCAAAAGGTCAGTTTTGAGTTTCATGCCTACCATTTTAAACAAAGCACACCTAGGTTACAGAAACAGAAGTGCATGAGTGACAAACCCGTGAGGTCATCCAGTTTCAGAAAAGCTCCATGGTGGGGAACATGGAGATTAGTGACAAATAACCAAAACTCAGCCCTTCCTGCCCCAGAGCAGCTCATCTACAGATCAGCACCACCACTCAAGTGGCATCAGGGGAAGAAGCCATGCCCCTCCTGAGTGACATTCTGGAGAATACCTGGGTTACTTATGGTTTATCCCAGTCTCTGGGGGCACAGATGACATTCAGCAAGCAAGAGCCAGTGATGCTATGTGATCTTCTATGTAAAACATTGTCCTGGGGTTTCAGAGTCCTACATCCACATAAATGTAAAACCACTCATGACTATTTGAATCTAAAATTAACCCCCTGATACAAAAATACAAATATGTTTGCATGGTTTTACTATACACACAATTTTTTCAGAAATTCAGCTGTACAAAAGGAGAACAACTATTTGCTTTACTAGAAAATTCACCACTGGCGGCCAGTGCCGTGGCTCAATAGGCTAATCCTCCACCTTGCGGTGCTGGGACACGAGGTTCTAGTCCCAGTCAGGGTGCCAGATTCTGTCCTGGTTGTCCCTCTTCCAGGCCAGCTCTCTGCTGTGGCCCGGGAGTGCAGTGGAGGATGGCCCAAGTGCTTGGGCCCTGCACCTACATGGGAGATCAGAGAAGCACCTGGCTCCTGCCTTCAGATCAGCGCAGTGCGCCGGCCTCAGGGCGCTAGCCATGGCAGCCACTGGAGGGTGAACCAATGGCAAAAGGCAGACCTTTCTCTCTGTCTCTCTCTCACTGTCCACTCTGCCTGTCAAAAAAAAAAAATTTACCACTGGCTATTTGCTAGCTTGGAAAATCATGTTGTTGGCTATGGTAGTTGAATCACCATTACTGAATCACTTATTGTGTGCTGGTGACTGGGACATTCAGTGATTTTAAATTTATCTTCTAGGATAGTTGTGTTCATGGATTTATGTATTAATGTACATGTTATTATTTATATTTATTTCTGTATGTCATAGATTAAGCATTCTATTGATTTATTCACTTGCAAATAATTTCATTATCTATGAATTTTCTTTTGAGAAAGAGAAGTGATATTATATATTATTTATTTTCAAAAGTAGCATGGTCTTATGGAACTGAGAACAAGTGATGTAGAGTCATTATGCTCTGATTTTATGTATTTTTAGACATAATACATATATATTTTATATTTATGCATAAAATATACATATATATGTATTTTTAAAATAGCTAAAGTATGTATACTAATTCTCCAAAATGACAATTTTGATGATTTTGTTTGGTGATTTAGGTTGTAATTATTTATATAGTTGAAAGTTATCTCCTTCTACTCTAATAGTACAAAGAATTCCCCATCAATTCTCTATATCCCAGGACTACTAAGCCTCCAAACAGCAACAACACTTCATGCCCTGTGGCACAAAAAGTCACTTCCAGCCATAGAAAGACGACACTCAGAATGAGAATCCAGTCATAGCTTCTGTAGCTACAGAGACAGCTTTTTGAGAGACAAAACCAAGAGGAAACAGAATCAAGAAGGTCAGCTTAACTATCACTCAACTTTAATGGATTTTGCTTTAGCATCAAATAACCAAGAGTTGTTTTCAAGAAACTTTATGGGTTTGTTTTTTTCAACATTCTTCCTAGAAAGGGCTACATAAATCAAAGATCAGCCCAAGAGAAGATTTATAGTCTTGGCTTCATTCCTGGCTTTCTACTGTGTTATTGGCTAAACCATGTAAACCTGTAAGAGCTTCAAATTCTTTAGCTGTAGACCTGATGAATATTCCCCTTGATCCGAAATCCTAAGACAAATTGTATATGGTAATAAAATGTGATCTTTGGAGGAGGAAACAAAATAAAGGAGACAGAAAATTGCTGTTTTTACATTATATGGCATATATAAAAAGCAGAATACATATGATTTCTCTAATAATCCAGTTCACTGGGAAGTGATGATGATACTATTCCAGATTATGACATTGACAAAGGAAAGAGGAAACACTAGGGAAGACTTGATACGAAATTCCACACTGATCAGAACACAAGAGAAAGAAAAGGATGGAGAGTTAATAAAGAGATGGTGACAAGGGCCATGGGCCCTAACAGCACAAAGGAAACAGGCATATGATTCTACAGGATGAAAGGGCAGATGGGGGATCATCAGGAAGCAAAAGTTCAAAGTGAAAACAGGATCCATGGAAAGGCCTGCAAGGTCGGGAGGCATTATAAGCACAAATCTGACAAAAAGGCAAGCGAAGAATTCAAGATGAGTATATTGAGTCTGAAAGGAAACTGGGATATCCAACAGAGAGATGATCAGAGATGAGAAAGGCAGGAAACCAGTTTCCAGGCAACTGAACATCAAGATAAGTGTGAGGCCTTCTGCTTCAAGCTGCTTATACGGACCCACTAGGACAGGACCAAACCTGTCTGGGGTATGAGGCTTATCAACAGGTTGGGGCTAAGTGTCACAAACAGAAGAGCAAGAGAGCTTTGGGGAGGAAGAGGAGGAGGGTGGCTGACACACAATCTAAACATAAATTGGTTTGATTCCACTGTCATACAGAAATTATTTTTTATACCTAGTAGTATGCAAGGCTGTTTAGCCTCTAGGAGCTAAGATGTCAGCTTGGAAATACCTAATATCAGAGTCCCTTCAACATCCAATCCCAGCTTCCTGCTGATGTAGACTGAGAGACAGCAGTGATGGCTCAAGTAATTGGGTCCCTGCACAAATGTGGAAGACCTAGATTGAGTTTCCAATTCGTGGCTTTGGCCTGGCCTAGCCCAGGACATTGCAGGCATTTGGGGGGTGAACTGGAGGATGAGAGCTCCCTTTCTCTGCCACTCTGTGCCCACTGCCACTTATTTTCTATGTCTCTCTCAACTTCTCAAATAATTTTTTTAAAATAATGGTAATTATTTCCTTTCATAGTTTTAAACAATTCACTTTCCCTTGACTCCAAAAGAGATATTTTGAAAAACAGGAACTCCTTATTAATTAACAAATTCCTTATTTCCTATGGATGATTCACCTAAAGAGTATATATTTTCCATCACTTTATTTCTAAGAGTTCCCTGTTAAAAGAACATCTATAATAATGCAGGTAGAATCAAAGCCATACTCAATGATATAAAAAGGATATAAAAAGGATATCTATCTTGTATAATTAATGCATGGGAAACATTTTAGAAGACTGGCATTCAAATACTAACGCAGAAAGCAACACTGATTAACAAACTGAATAGAAAATCTACTCTTTTTTCATTTTCTAAATTTAAAGGCAGAGAGAAAGAGAGAGAGAGAGAGATCAAAGATGGAGAGATCCTCTATTCTCTTATTCACTCCCCAAATGTCTCCAACAGCCAGGGTTGGGGGCTAGACAAGGCCAGGAGCCTAAAACTTCAGTCAGGTGCCAGTGAGCCAAGTAGTTGAGCTATCACCTCCCAGTCTGCATATTAGCAGGAAGCTGGATCACAGGTGGGTAGGATAAGATTTAAATCAGACACTCTGACACAGGACATGTCATCCCAACAGCAACCCAATGGCTGTTTCTAATGCCTACTCCATATATATATATATATATATATATATATATATAATGTATGTGTATATATATGTATATATATATATATAAAACAGATGAGTGTATATATATATATATATATATATGCAGATAGAATGTTTACACACATCTATCATAATGCATCCTAAGTTTGTACTCTGGGGCTTTGGGTGAATTCTCAATTGCAAACACTATACCTAAATCACCTCACAGGAAGAACTGAAAATCCCACAGTCTGATGTGATTAGAAAGGTCACAGATATTGAACTTTAAAAGACAAAAAGTAAGAGTGGAGGATCCACCTAAGGTTTAAGAGATTAAGTAAAGTTCAGATGTAAAGAGAATCACGTATCATAAAGTAATAAAAATTCTTTGCTGCATTTTTTTTCTAGATTTTATCATCATCCCAAAAGTTCATAGTAGAGGTAAAGTACTTTCCAGAGATTTGAAAATTCAAACAGACTTCTCAGTCACTATTTTCCATTGCCAAAAGTCTAACTCAAATAATATCCAATATTCTCTACCACAAATCCCAGGAATGAGGGAGAAAGGGGGTTATCAACTTCAGTCAGAATTAGGATAATGAACACAAAAGACTGGAGTATCTTTCACACATGCCCTTGGATCAGCAGCTGCTCAGCCCCTCCGTGGATCCCTTAGCATCTTCAACCATCATCCCACTGAACCTCTGACCCCTGCACATCTCTTACTATCTTCATAAAGTCTTCGCTTCATAGGATTCAAGGACATCCAAAATTTGACTTCCAATTTTGCTTGATGCCCCCAACAATGTATATTATACAAATCTCACCAGACTACACAAAGTCCCTCCCAATCTACCTGTCACTCTCCTACATTCTTGTCTTGGCTCCTGCTATTATTTTATTCTCTTCCTTTGAGCCCATTCTCCCTTGTTGAAATATTGTTTATTCAAGACACAATTCTTGGCCGGCACCGAGGATCACTTGGCTAATCCTCCACCTGCAGTGCTAGCACCCCGGGTTCTAGTCCTGGTTGAGGCACGCCAGATTCTGTCCCGGTTGCTCCTCTTCCAATCCAGCTCTCTGCTGTGGCCCGGGAAGGCAGTGGAGGATGGGCACCTGGCTCCTGGCTTCGGATCAGCGCAGCACTCCGGCCATGGCAGCCATTGGGGGTGGGGGAGGTGAACCAATGGAAAAAAGAAGGCTTTTCTCTCTGTCTCTCTCTCTCTCTCATTGTCTAACTCTGCCTGTCCAAAAAAAAAAAAGTAACTGGAGTGGGAAGAGGGAGCCTGAAAACAATAAATGACAAGTATCTTTACTTTTCAAAACAAGCTACAGGGTTGAAAGGAAGTGGCCATTATTCTTAACTAAGCTCTGTTTTCAGGGCCTTATGCAAAAATCTAGCCTGAGAGTACAAAATGAGTTGTGTCAAAAAGGCAAAGAAAGAATTTCATCGGAGAAAGTTGTTGGAAAACAGTGACATTTTCCCCCTCTGTGATCACCACCATGATCCAGCTGAGTGGACCATTAGAAAGGTCTGACATGCACCTACCCTGCGGAATCACAGGGCATTACAGTTAGAAAGTCTTAGAACTTTAAAGATGTGTGTGCGTGTGTGTTTGTGTGTGTATATGCACATGGGCATGCATGTGCTAAGAATGGGTGTAGGCCCTGAACAGAGAAGCTGTGCTAAGACTCATTTTAATAAGCGAGCCTCCTGCCACAGAAGGAGATGCTCTCATGAGAAAGTGGGTAAAGGTGTGAGGTCAGAGACAAAACCAGGCAGGAGATAGGCACCAACAGTAGCATCATGCCAGGGGTAATCTTCCAAAAATGATGACAATGCACACTGGAAACATCCACAAGAAGTTAATTTTAAATGCTTTCCAAGAATAAAGTTTGCCAATGTCCCAGGCATCGGCTGTTCCTGGCAGACAACTCCATGCTCCTCTCCAAGCTCTGCAAAGGGAACTGGACTCAAGGCCATTAAGGGGGGCTGACGACGCTCCCTGTCCCACTGCAGGCCTTCAACCTGGAACAGGATCATATGTGGATAGGACACTCTCCTACTTTAAGTGAGGGGTAGGGTTTTGACCATGATATAAAACCCAGAATTAATTATTCATTATGATGTGATTACAAATATCAGAAGAGAATTTGATAATCAATGCATTTGACTGAACATATTCATTATCTAAGGAAAGTTTTGGAGCCTACCTAAGATTCCATCAGACAAGGCTAAAAAAAATCCAAAATCATTTGAAGGGTTAGAGAGGGAAACATAAAGTTGTTTAATGACTGTGCATCAATGCCATAAATTCCCCCATTCAACACAACGGTTAAAACAGCAAAAGAGAAAACTGGTGCATGTACGTATTTTAAAAACTCATGCGTAAGGAAATATGACAGATTCTAGCTGTTTATCTGCAGGGATTTCACAGTTCCACTTTGGAAACATTCATTTTAATGTAAGGTACTAAATGGCAGTCGTTCTATCCTACATATTCCATTTAGCCTTATTAAAATTAAAGTGCTGAAGATGTTCAAATATTAAGTGATAAAGGTACCATAAGATCTAGTATGCAAGGCTTATTTATCTCTACTCCAAGGAATACAAACATATAAAACTGATTTAACAACGCTGTGCAAGAAAAACTGCTTCCTATGCTGAAAAGATTGTGCATTAAGCTGCAGCCTAAAGCCAAAGGACAAATCTCTGAAACACCAAGAGAAGAAAACCACTCTAAATAGTTTAAAATGTTGAAAATCTTGATGGCTGTGCTTTTTAAATCTTGCAAATAAGTTTCAATTTGAGCTGAATTAGGTGCTAACGTAGCCTTGCACAGAAAATCTAAAGTCAAAAATGAGGTATTTCAAATGCCACTTAGAAAATATAAATAAATTACATATATCCAAATTCAGCCTTAGAATTAATATAGATATAAAAGAATTGTGATGTGGTAAGAAACTGAAGATTATGTTGCTTAGTCTTTAAATACAGAAACCAATCATTTTAAGGAAGGAGCAGATCAATTATTTACATCTTGATAAGGACAAGTGAATAAGGTAAGCTCAGTCAAGATGAGTTTCCAGGAAACAAAACAAAAATACTAAACCTGATTATATGGCAGTGGCAACAGAAACTCACTCACTTCCTGATACAACACTTAAGTCTACTCCCTTACAGCAGCACACCATGCTGTGTGTGATCTCACGAAGATCTACCAAAACTTTCTTAGTGTCCGGTAATCAAAACTAAACAGCTTATCAAAAAGCAAGTTCCTGTGACCTACACTGTACCTGCTGACCCAGTGAGTCTCACAGCAGGCCAGGAATGTAGATTTTAAGAGGATTCTTCAGTTGACTTTAATATCTACTAGGGTTTGAGAACCACACACCTAATGACCTAAATTAAGTCTCTCTTTGTTATTCCTCATACTTATCATTTCCCATCTAGTTCAATAATCACCTCTTATCAGAAGTGTTCTGTGATAAACTCTTCAATTCTGATGGAGTTACTTCTCCAGTAACTATGCATACAGGTATGTTTCTTTTCCCATTTTACTATATTTAGTGTTTTTATTTCGTTCTACTTGTTTGATCAATAAAGATGTCCAATACCCTAAGCCTCTGCTCTCTCTCCTTAAGATTTTTTTCACCTTAAGCATTAATGACAGCTCTACAAAAAGATACTATTCTTTTTAAAAATGTTTTATTGGGGCTGGTGCTGTGGCTCAGCGGGTTAATGCCCAGGCCTGAAGCACCGGCATCCCATATGGGCGCTGGTTCAAGACCGGCTGCTCCGCTTCCAATCCAGCTCTCTGTTATGGCCTGGGAAAGCAGTAGAAGATGGCCCAAGCCCTTGGGCCCCTACACCCACGTGGGAGGCCTGGAAGAAGCTCCTGGCTCCTGGCTTTGGTTCAGCACAGCTCCTGCCATTGCAGCCATCTGGGGAGTAAACCATCAGATGGAGGACCTCTCTCTCTCTCTCTCCCTCTCCTCACTCTGTGTAACTCTGAATTTCAAATAAATAAATAAATAAATCTTTTAAAAATTTTAAAATGTTTTATTTATTTATTTAAAAGGCAGAGACAGAGACAGAGGTCTTCCTTTTGCTGGTTCACTTGCCTAATGCCCCTAACAGCCAAGTGAAAGCCAAAATCCCAGAATTCCATCCAGCTCTCCAACATGAGTAGCAGGGACCCAGGTACTCGAGCCATCACCACTGCCTCCAGAAGTGCACAATAGCAGGAAACTGGATCAGAAGTGGAGACAGGACTCAAACCCAAGGACTCACCCTTGGGATGTGAGCATCATAAGTGGCATCTTAAACCAATCAAAAGATATGATGTTTATGCCCATTTAACACATGGGAAATGTGAGTTTTCAAAAGTAAGTTTGTTGCAGCTGTACTGCTAGAAGATAGTAAAGTTACAATGCAAAACAAGATAAAACCATTGGTTATTGTTCCAAACTATTAAGATTGTAATATCTTTGAGCCAATGTTGTTTCACAATAAGGAAAAGAAAGAAAAAAATGTCATAGCACATAATGAGATCGTAGTGGTTAGAAGGGTATTAAATACCTATGAACCCATGTGGTGGGAAGCAATGTAGCAAAGTTAATAAAAGAGTATATCATGCTTAGAGGAAAGCAGTAATATTAGGTGGGAACCTAAGAAAACCAGTGTTATAGAGCAATGACATAGTAATTTGTCCAAACCTTCTAGCCTGATCTCAATTGAATATTCACCACACAGAACACAATTAAGTGAAATGGAACCAATGAGGCAGTGTTCCAGGGAGACAAGTCCTTCCTTAGAAGTCACTGCTTGAATAATGGAATCTGAATCTCTCCTTAATCACAATGGAAAGAGTCAAAAGAGAAAAAAACTCTCCCTTGGAACTGGCAAACAGCTGCATGAGCTCCAAGAGAAGAGGTCATTTATCCACAAGCTGCTGTGAGCCAGGCCTGCACTGAGTGTTCTACAGAGGCCGAACCAGGGCTCCCAGAGCTACTAGGTACTGAGGGTCAGGTGTTAGAAAGCAGCAGAGCTGTGAAGCAAACCAATGCCGCAACCTCCAATGCCCAATTTTTTTCTCCTTCTATAGTTTGTTTCATTCTCTGCTTCAGAAGTCACTTCAGGTTAAAATAAATTTTCCCAAGTTGATGGACTATCTTAACACTTTGCATCTGTCTGTAAAATGCAGTCTATCTGACTTTTCCCTGAAACTTTTAGACACCAAAGCAACTGACAGCTTCAAACAACTCAGAGGAGATAAGGAGGCTGGGAAAGGGAGAGAAACTGCACCTAGAAACCTAAAGACTTACACACAAATCATATCTTTCTGAAGACTTCACAAGGAAATTAGATGCTTCCAAGGTACCTTGAACAGCTTTTCATGTTCTATTAAGAGTTCTGATACAAGTGTATGGTACCTGCTTTCCAAAGTCCCAGGCAGGTTAACAAATAATTACTAAACCTTTCAACCTTCTGTAGCCGCAGTTTTCACCTCATGAGAGAAAATTCAGTTTAGACTTAGTCTCCTTGATAAAGCTATCCAGAAACAACCCAAAAATTTGCATTTCTCTCAGTGATCAATCTAAGAAGCATGCTGGCTGCCCGGCATTTTTCATGAACATAAGTCTAGCTGATTCATGCTTCTCAACTTTTTAAAAGCTTTCTTTACAAAAGAAACACTGTTAACAGTTTAAAGCTCTCCTCAATCTATAACATACCTGGGAATAAGCACTATTTATCACATTTACTCTGCTCAGTGAAAAACTACCAAACACCACTTTTATTTGTATTCTACCAACCTACTTTTAAAATACACTTAGAGCCTAGAAAAATTCGGAAAGCTTGTACAATTGTAGTCAGGACATTAGAAAATCCATTGCTATATGTCCAAGGATATTTCCTCAAAGTTTCTAAACTCTAAAGGTCCATAGTTTCTTTGCTCTCCAACTGTCAGCAACACCTTTACCATCTACCCACAATTCCCAGGTGATGTGAAAGTACAAAGGGGCTTTCAAAAGCCCATTAATAAAGGAATCAAAATATAAGTTTATTGGGGCCAGCATTGTGGTACAGCAGGTTAAGCCACCACCTGCAAGGCCAGCATCCCATATTGGAGTGCCGGTTCTAGTTCTGGCTGCTCTGCTTCTGATCCAGCTCCCTGCTAATGCACCTGGGAAAGTAGTAGAGGATGTTCCAAGCATCTGGGGTCCTGCCACCCCTGTGGGAGACCAGGATGATGTTCCTGGCTCATGGCTTCAGCCTAGCACAGCCCCAGCCCTTACAAATATTTGGCAAATAGAAAAGCACACACTCTCACTCATTTGCGCTCTCTCTTGCTTTCTCACTCACATTCACTCTTACTCTCTTGCTCTCACAGTCTCTCCTTCTATCACTCTGCTTTCCAAATACATGCATTTTTAAGTTTATTCTTGTATAAACTTTTTAAATCCATGTGTAGTTTTTACATGATACAATTTTGCATGAACGTTTAAATGATCCCTCTCAGAGTCCCATCAATTAAGGAATGTTAACAAAAAAAATTTTACCAAACATTTATATGTCTACTACTATAGTTAGCTGAAGTGCCTGATAGAAAGGAAGCATCTAAGTAAGTCTTTGCCTTCAAGGAGCTTTCAATTCAAAAGGCTAATAATATCTCTCAGTAGATGCTCCACAAGTGGCCAGAGAAGGTACAAGTCTAACAAATGCTTTCTGTTCATTCCATGACCTAGCACATGGTGGTTCTACACTAGCTACCAAAACACTTCCATTCCTATTGGGACCAGTTATGCTGTATGACCACAGTGAGATAGTTGTTTGTTTCTCAGCTCACTCGTGTTAGTTATACTTACAGTTGTAATGATCTCAATATCAGGCATACACATTTGGTTCATCAAGAAGCAGGCACCAAGACAAGATTAGATATACCAAAGACATCCTGCAATAGGAAGCAGGGGGAAGCAGAACATCCTCACAGGAAGGTGCAGGTCAGAGAGCTGCCAAGCTAAATGGGAAGGATGGGGACCTAAACCATAAAGCAGTCCCAAGAGAAGTTCACCCAGGCTGACAGGGTGCCCCACAACTCCCAGGTGTGGGCTGCCTACTGTCCCCTCTGTGCCTGCCATGGGTAGGAAAATCCCACGGGAGTCCTGGCCTCATAGTGAGCAGGTGCAGCTGAGCTCTCAAGCAGTGGCACTTCCTGCCACTTGTAAACCATGCTAACCTTGGCCAGGATGTGATGAGCACTTAATATTTAAAGTGCTTTGCACACATCAGTTTAATACTCACAACTAAGTAGAGGTGGTACCATGATTCCTGCCTGACAGACCAGGAAACTGAGGCATAAATAAGTGCCCATGGCCAAACAGTTAGTAAGTGGTAGAATTGTCATTTGAACCCGAAATTCTTTACTACTTCAAAAATTTGAGTGAAAATGCAGTTATTTTGTTCCATTAATAGTAAAGTGTAACACTTTAGGGGAACTCATTAAAAACAAACTGATAGGGGTCGGCATTGTGGCATAGCAGGTAAGCTGCCATCTGTGATGCTAGCATCCCATATGGACACCAGTTCAAGTCCTGGCTGCTCCACTACCGATACAGCTTCCTGCTAATGCACCTGGGAAAACAGCGGAAGATGGCCCGAGTATCTGGGCCGCTGCTTCCCACGTGAGACCCAGAGAAGTCCCTGGCTCCTGGCTTCAGACTGGCCCAAGCACTGGCCATTGTGGCCATCTGGGAAGTGACCTCTTTCTTTCTGTCTCTCCCTATCTCTCTGTAACTTTCAAAATAAATATTTTTTTTTTTTTGACAGGCAGAGTGGACAGTGAGAGAGAGAGAGAGAGAGAAAGGTCTTCCTTTGCCGTTGGTTCACCCTCCAATGGCTGCCGCGGATGGCGCGCTGCGGCCGGCGCACCGTGCTCATCCGATGGCAGGAGCCAGGTGCTAGGTGCTTATCCTGGTCTCCCATGGGGTGCAGGGCCCAAGCACTTGGGCCATCCTCCACTGCACTCCTGGGCCACAGCAGAGGGCTGGCCTGGAAGAGGGGCAACCGGGACAGAATCCGGAGCCCCGACCGGGACTAGAACCCGGTGTGCCGGCGCCGCAAGGCGGAGGATTAGCCTGTTGAGCCACGGCGCCGGCCTCAAAATAAATATTTTTAAAAATTGATAAATTATTGGCCGGCGCTGTGGCTCCGGATTCTGTCCCGGTTGCCTCTCTTCCAGGCCAGCCCTCTGCTGTGGCCCAGGAGTGCAGTGGAGGATGGCCCAAGTGCTTGGGCCCTGCACCCCATGGGAGACCAGGATAAGCACCTAGCACCTGGCTCCTGCCATCGGATGAGCGCGGTGCGCCGGCCGCAGCGCGCCATCTGCGGCAGCCATTTGAGGGTGAACCAACGGCAAAGGAAGACCTTTCTCTCTGTCTCTATCACTGTCCACTCTGCCGGTCAAAAAAAAAATTTGATAAATTATTGCTGTCACATTAAATATAACTAATACAAATGAAAAAGATTAAGAGAAAGAAATATTAAAAATCTAGGAACAGTCATTCAGTGACTTGTAACTCATTCAATGATGTCATGTTCTGGACATTTTCCAAAACCAAAACTGATCAAAAAAATAACCCTGGTCTCATGCATCTTGTGTGTGTGTGTGTAGGCAGGAGTGAAAAATTAACAGTATATTAGGAGATGATCTTTGCAAAGTAGGAAAGGAAAACAGGAAGCTGTGGATAGGCAGAATTTGGGGGGAGGGAGCAACTTCAGGTAGGGAGGAGAGGGAGCACCTTGTGGAATTGATGTTGTTGCAAAGAAAGATGAAGGAGGTGAGAGAGGAGTGCCTGAAGGGAGAACACCCAAGGCACAGACCAGTAAGAACAAAAGGGCAGAGACAGAAACATGGAAGGAGGTAAGCTGAGCTACAGCACAGAGAACAGGGAGGAGCAGCAGAAGTGATTGGAAAGATAAAGTGGGGAGATCACGAAGAGCCTGTCATGCCAATGTGAGAGCTTTTACTTTGAGTGGAGTGAGAAGGAACCCACAGGAGGAACTGAATGGAGAAGCAATCACTGCCTGACTGCAGAGAACAGATGAAGGTCGAGGATCATAAGGATGGAAACGCAAACAAGTCTAGGAGTCTACTGCAGAATCCTGCACATGGAGTTTTCTGCCAGCTCCACTCTAGAAATTCCACTGCAAATAAATTATAGAAAGTGAATTAGGGAAAGAGTATGTGATGACAATCGCTAGAACCTGCTTAAGAGTAAGATCTTGGCTCTTGTGCCAGTCCTTGACTGATTACTCCCACATCTATGCCCAGCTGTCCCCATCACATGAATGACCCCTGCAACCATAGTCCCCAGGCTTTACTACATTACAACAGGCTGATAAGAGAGGGGGTTGGCATTGTGGCACAGAGGGTAAAGCCATCATCTATGACATGGGCATCCCATAGGGATATTGGTTCATGTGCCAGCTGCTCCACCTCTGATCTAGCTCTCTGCTAACGGCCTGGGAAAAGGATCTGAAGATGGTCCAAAGACTTGGGTACCTGCCACCCTTATGGGCAGCCAGATGAAGCTCTTGGTCCCTGGCTTTGGCCTGGCCCAGCTCTGGCCATTGCAGCTATCTGGAGAGTGAACCAACAAATGGAAGATATCTATCTCACTCTTTCTCTCTCATCTTTCCCTATCCCTTTATCTCCCCCTCTCTCTGTAACTCTTTCTAAACAAATAAATCTATCTTTTAAAAATAGGCTGATAAGAGACTAGGAGGAGACTGGACAAGTGGGTAGGGAAAAGCATTTTTCCCCTACCTCTTCTCTTCACGAAGCACCTTCAGAAATGGCCCCAACTCCCCTTCATGGTTCCAGTTACCACCAGTGACCCTGGATCCTGGCAGGTAGCTCTATCCTTAGCTCTGACAATATCAACTCCTCCCTTGTGTCCCTTTAGCCCAAAGGGTGGCAAGAACTTCCGGTAGCTGTGAAACACTGAGTTGCACAACAGTTGCCTAGTGGCTCTTTTGGCTTCTACACTGTCTTTGTAATTAATTCCCTGTATTACATTCCCTCTATTGAGCCACTTGATGATGGTTGTTTTCCTGAATAGATCTTGATTAATATATGCTTACTTCAAAAGATTCACAAGTCAATGTACATTTCTATAACTGCATTCAATTAGGATCTCGAATGCAAACATGTAAGTATATAATCCCTCATGAACCACACTATTCCTATCCAGTCCTTTCCAAGCAAATTAGGCTCCATGGGTAGTAGGGGAGATGGGAGGAGAAAAAAAAAAATGGAATAAGGAACAAAAAGGAGATAAAAGAGGTGGGGGAGCAAGTACTCTGTGCTGGTTTCAGTGCTTTGCAAACATCTTCTGATATGGAGTCCAGAGCCAAGCCAGAGAGAACCTTGTGCCAAAAGGCCCAGATCCATCCTTCCCCCAGAGAACCTACTGCATCCACAGGCTCCGACCACAGTAACTCCTGCAGCAACAACCTAGAGGAGCCAGGAATGAAGCTCTTGCTTTTACCTGCCCTGACTCACAGAATAACACACTGATGAACATTTTCAAGGAGTGGAAACTGAACAGAAATGTCAGTAGAGACCAAAATATTGTTCATGATTGATATGGAACATTGCCAGATAGCACATCAGGCATCATGCTGCTGAGTTGCGCCAGAACAAGGTGTGCTGTACATATGCAAGGACAAGAGTCTTCCAGGAGCGTCCTGGAGGCTGATGCCTATTATCACTGTATATAAACAGTATGCATACACAATGACAGACGATGTAGCTTCAGGTACGTGCAGAGAGCAAAAGGTCTATAATAAAACACTTAGGGTTATATTGCGTTCCATAAGTGTTTGGTAGAAAGGGACTGCTGAATTGACCCCCAAGGGAACGGGTACTTTCACCAACATGAAAACACTCCTTTAGCTCTACAGCTGTCAGACACCACTTAGTTTAATTCAAAAAGAAATTATGTCCTTGAAAATCACAGTATAAAGGGACATCATTATATTTGTGTGAGACCTAAAAAAATGAGATAATGTTTACTGACTTGTTATATATGAAAATACAAATATAACTTATAAAAGGCTTCAAATTACATAAAAGCCTTTCTCCCTAGAGAGGAAGTCATTTGTGGTGGAGACTGAAAGCTTTATATGTGTAACTTTGATCCCCATCTGCTATAGTCAGGGTGGGAGAGGAACACTGATGGGAGAAAAGACAAGACCTAGAGATAAAGATTGCTAATTTCCTGGAGGGATCATTTCCTTACTATTAGCAGGAGTAGCTCCTTTGCACTATTCTGCCTGGAGGCCAGATCTTCCCATATCAAAATCCTGAACACAGAGAAAGGAATGGAGTAGCCACTGAAAGTACAGGTACTATACACACAGAAAGGTACTGAGTCTTAACAGCAATCCATTCCCTCAGATATTAAAAGCCGAGGAAAGGGGTAAGGGTGGGAGGTGGGATTTGGCCATTGCCATACCTTTAATAAACTAGTGACTGAAATGCAACTTCCAGATATAGATAAAGGATCTGCACAGCACAGGCAGACCCTAGTTAATTCTGAGGTCAACTAATAAGATAACAACAGCAGATTGGACCAGAATAATGGGTTGTCATAGGGAGTTGGAAGACGTAGGCTGTGGTCCTTATACAAGAAAGGTGAATGAGACCTAATAAATGGAATTTAGGTAACAAGTCATGGAAATATGAGGAAAAACCCAGAGTGAGTTATTTTGAAATCTTTTGGATAAAACACTGAATATGAAGCAAATGTATTCTACATCTGCATCTATTGTACACACCTTAACAACTTCTGAGTTCTAGGCACTATTTTCCACTGCATGAATATCTCTCCTACAAACATGGCCAAAATTAAAACTATCCCTTTCCATTTGTTGGCATAGTTTTTGTGGCTTTATTTCCAATTCAAATCCAATCTCTTTTCCTTTCCTCCAGTACAGAGAATGGTAAGAAAAATGATCTCCCAAGCTTGCTTCCCATTCAATTTGCCTGTAAGATGGAAAAGACTACACAAGGAGGTGTGTTTCTTCCAGAAAACCCTCCCTGAACACCGCCAGATCCTCTTCTCTTCCCTTCCTTTGTTCCTTATAGTGGTGATGGTATGTCCGGCCTACAAGTGGCACCTGAAAATTCTTAGAATGATCTTTGTCCACCTTGCTCAGCCCTGTATGCTTCTCCTCCTGTTCCTTAAACATGTCTTACAGCACTTCTCTTTCTTCTCCTCTTGTTCATCTTCACTTTCATTACCTCATTCACACTCTCACTCCCCATGCAACTAACATGTCATGGAATGCCTCTCCGTGCCACCAATCCATCAGTCTTCCTGAATACACAAACCTCCACTTGTAGGATTTTCAGACACCCAACTTTGAAGTTTGGGCTCCCAGATCACTTCACATGAGTCTACATTAACAGTACCCAACCATGGATCAAAAACTTGGAAAAGCAGATATCTTAATGAATGCCCAATAAAAGAAAGATAACATCTGTATTAAATAAACATGCAAAGATGTCTAACAAACTCTTTATGGAGCATAGTAATGATTACGTAAGTTTCTGTTAAAAAATGAAAGAAAGAACTTTACAAAGACATCTTTAATGAGCGCAGTTTTCAAAATGGAAAATGTATATCATGAGAAACCTATGCATGGATTTAAACTTTTTTTTGCTCCAAAATAAACTCATCCTTTAACTGGTTTTTCATGGAGTTCAAGAAAAGATTTCTTTGCATAGTTCAAAGACAGAGTGAAAGCGAGAGAAAGAGAGATCTTCTATCTACTGGATACTTCCCATATTCCCACAACAGCCAGATCTGGGCCAGGCCAAAGCCAGGAACCCCATCCTGGTCTCCCATATGGATTGCACAGGCCCAAGCACCTGGGACATCATTTGCTGCTTTCTCAGACACATTAGCAGGGAGGTGGATGGGAAGCAGAATAGCTGAGACTCAAACCAGTGCTCCAATACGTGACATTGGCATCAACAGCAGTGGTTCAACCTACCATACCATTACACTGGCATCTCCACAGATGTCTTGAAGGACTTTCATATAGTATTCAACACTGGCAAGGTGAGAATAGGCATCCTCACAAACTATTCCTAGGAGTATATTTAATCAGCTCACTTTTTTTAAGGAGAGGATTACTCAATACATCTTTCAAATCTCATAATGTATCTTTAACATAAAATAATGTAAGATCTACCCCTTCATCCCCAGCTCCGTAAGGTATAAGCAACCATGGCACAAATGTTAATAATGGCATGTGTATGAGGAAAAAAGTATAACCACTAAAAATGCACTAAGATGAGTTTCTGAAGAGGGGTAAATTCAGTGTACAATGTGATGTAGTAGAGAATAAGTACAATTGCGATAGTATGATCAGTCTGGAGACAGGGAAGACAGGGACAATAATTATAAAAGTTGTTGAGCACTGTTACCATTGATCATATTATAAACATTTTCAATTTCTGTTTCTGTGCCTTCCAAATACAAAGCTATTTTAAAATAATCATGGACAAATGGAATTAAGAGATAATTAGGTGAAAAAAATGAAATGCATATGTAATTTTTTTACAGTGTGCATTTCCACAAACTTTTTGAAGACACTTTGACTTTACTACAAGAATTATTTTTATATTGAGGAAAAAAAATGAGAAGTCTGAAGTTGTATGAGTAATAGAGAAACAAATGATAGTAAAGGGTGATGAAAATCTTTACTTAATATATACTAAATCAATCTTCTGTATATAAAGATAATTGAAAGTGAATCTTGATGTGAATGGAATGGGAGAGGGAGTGGGAGATGGGAGGGGTGCGAGTGGGACGGAAATTATGGGGGGGGAGCCATTGTAATCCATAAACTGTACTTTGGAAATTTATATTTACTAAATAAAAAAAGGAAGAAAAAAATGAAAAAGTGAAAGAGGATTTCAAGTCATTTGATAGATGATGACCATCTTGCACAAGCAGACTCAGTGTCACTTTGGGAAAGAGAAGGCACACAGAGCAAAGAGCAAAGGAACAGGCACTTGCACTCAGGACCGATAACTGCATCAGCTTGTGAATACAAACTACTGCGGCTAACAGGAACTCAGAACTCCAACCAGAGGTCCTGCCATTTCAAGATTTCCTATCAAATCGGTTTTTGTTTTTTGACAGGCAGAGTGGACAGTTAGAGAGGAGAGAGAGTGAGACAGAGAGAAAGGTCTTCCTTTACCGTTGGTTCACCCTCCAATGGCCGCTGCGGCCATGCACCACGCTGATCCGAAGCCAGGAGCCAGGTGCTTCTCCTGGTCTCCCATGGGGTGCAGGGCCCAAGGACTTGGGCCATCCTCCACTGGACTCCAGGGCCACAGCAGAGAGCTGGCCTGGAAGAGGGGCAACCAGGACAGAATCTGGCGCCCTGACCGGGACTAGAACCCGGTGTGCCAGCGCTGTAAGGTGGAGGATTAGCCTAGTGAGCCTCGGTGCTGGCCGTTCAAATCGTTTTTCAAAAAATCCTGAATAATTTTCTTTATGAAACCACTGTTGAAGTTGATTATATACTGTAGTGATCTTATGTCAGGCTTTAACTTACACAGAAATGCTCTCGGGGCACTTTTTTTGTCCTGCAATATCCTCATAATCCTGAGTTAACTATAATCTAATAAAACCGTCTTAAACAAGAGATTTTATGCAAGAAACCAAGTAGTTCTTACCCTGGGAAACCCTTGAGTAAGGACCCAAGGATTTGGAGGCACAGAAATCTAAGTTCAAATTCAAACAAACATCATCATTTACAAACTATAGGACCTTGCTCCAATTGTTTACATTCTCTGAGAAAATAGAGAAATAGAAATAGGATGAGTTCAAACTTTGAAGACTTAAAAGTAGTACCATTTAATTCTCATGCATTTTTTTAAATTGTATTTATTTAATTTCATTTTCTTTGAAAGAGTGAGAGAGAGAGAGAGAGATCTTCCATTTTGCTCCATCTGCAGATCTGCTCCTCAAATACTCACAATAGCCAGAGCTGGGCCAAGCAAAAACCAGAAGCTCAAACTCCATTTGGGTCTCCCACATGGATGGCAGGAAGCCAGAGATTTGAGCTATCATCAGCTGCCTCTCAGGGTGTGCAGCAGCAGGAAGCTGGATGGGAAATGGAGTAACTTGGACTTGAACTGGGCGCTTCAATATGGCATGCAGATGTCCAATGCAGCAACCTAGCCACTGCACTAAAAACCCTCCACTAATCCTACTCATTTCTTTTAAAAGCCATGTGTGTTTTATGACTTCTTTAAAAAAATTGTAATGTACTTATTTTACATACACATGTGTATGTATGTATACACACACTTTATGTGTATATATATATATATATATAGAGAGAGAGAGAGAGAGAGAGAGAGAGAGAGATTGAGAGAGAGAGAGATTGAGAGAGAAACAGAGATCTTCCATCTGGTTCACTCCCAAATGCCTGCAATGAAGCCAGTAGCCCACAGCTCAGTCTGGGTGGCAAGAACCCAATTATTTCAGCTATCACTGCTGTCTCCCAGGGTCTACATCAGCAGGAAGCTGGAAGCTGGAGTCAAGTGCCAGAGCCAAGAACTAGATATTCCAATGGAGGATGCACCTGTCCTAACCAGGAGGCCAAATGCCCAACCCACCTGCTTTTTAACCTTCATTTTCTGAAGAATAAATCTCAGAACCTGCTTAGCATTAATATTTCAGGCACATTATGTTTTCCTGACATTTTAAACTATACATTTTTTGACAATATTGAGACTATTCTGCTGTGAAGCCTCTGGACAGCAATACACAATTCTGAAGTTAATGAAAACATTGGGGCCCTAGTGAGCTCCCTGGTGAGAAAAAAAAAAAAAAAACCAAATAGAAAGTATAGAAGTTAAGCAAACATACCAAAGAGATCTGTCTTTAATGAGAATAAAGGAAGCTGCTTCATAAAATGTTAAACTGTTCTCATTATCACATATGTGGCCCTTCGGGAGAAAAAAATCACAGATGGCACTACCTACTGGAGTCATTAGAAGTGGATGTGGTGAGGGAGCCAGGCCTGAGGGCCACACACACACAAGGTCTGGGCAGTGTCTGCTCATGGAATGCAGGTCTCTGAGCTCAGCACAAATTTCAGCAGCTGTTTTCAGAATGAACACGCTTCCTATCACTAGGCCTCCTTTATGCTTTGCTTAAAACTTTCAATTTGATTGGGTTTTGGTTAACTGCAAATTTACGCTATTTTGCATTTTTTTAAAAAAAATCCCAAAAGACTCTAATAAATGTTTACAAATTACTGGTGGATCATAGGAGTCAAATATTGAAAAGAGCTAGTTAATTAATTAGGTGAGAACCTTTTAATGCTTGTTCTTATCTGAATGTATGTGATACCTAATTAATGCCTCTAGGCAAAGCCTACTCCTGAAAGAGCAGCAAGCTTCTTTTGAAATTCTTCTCTGGCCAGGTGTTTACTTTTCACAAAGAGACCATTTCAGAATCCATGGTCTTATTCCAGTAATAGTTCCATTATAACACAAGGGAATCAAAAAACTACTAAGTCACAAAGAAAATCACAACATCAGAAAAATAGGGAATACCTTAATCATACACACAATGTGATTTCTGATTCACCAAAACAAACTCTGTACCTAAAGTAAAGCCAAAAGGCAGGTGAAAACACTTGTTTGCCAACAACAATCTTAGAATTATGAGAAAATTCAAGCAAACAGAACATTCTGGAACTTTTAAGTGTGCTAATAAAGACAGCAGAATGAGTTCCCTTAAGAAAAGCAAACTGGCCGGCCCTGCAGCTCAATAGGCTAATCTTCCGCCTGTGGCACTGGCACAGCGGGTTCTAGTCCCGGTCAGGGCGCCAGATTCTGTCCCAGTCGGGGTGCAGGATTCTGTCTTCCAGGCCAGCTCTCTGCTGTGGCCCTGGAGTCCAGTGGAGGATGGCCCAAGTCCTTGGGCCTTGCACCTGCATGGGGGACCAGGAGAAGCACCTGGCTCCCGGCTTCGGATTAGCATGGTGCGCTGACCGCAGCGGCCTTTGGGGGATGAACCAACGGTAAAGGAAGACCTCTCTCTCTCTCTCTCTCTCTCACTGTCCACTCTACCTGTCAAAAGAAAGAAAGGAAGGGAGGGAGGAAAGAGAGAAAGAGAGAAAGAGAGAAAGAGAGAAAGAGAGAAAGAGAGAAAGAGAGAAAGAGAGAGAGAGAGAAGGAAGGAAGGAAGGAAGGAAGGAAGGAAGGAAGGAAGGAAGGAAGGAAGGAAGGAAGGAAGGAAGGAGAAAGAAAGAGATAAAGAAAGAAAGAGAGAAAAGAAGCAAACCTCGGGGCGCAAGTAGGTTATTCCTCCACCTGTGGCACTGGCATCCCATATTCCCAGCTGCTCCTCTTCCAATCCAGCTTTATGCTATGGCCTGGAAAAGCAGTGGAAGATGGCCTAAGTGCTTGGGCCCCTGCACCCACGTGGGAGACTGAGAGGAATCTCCTGGCTCCTGGCTTCAAATCGGCACAGTTCCAGCCGTTGCAGCTATTTGGAGAGTGAACCAACAGAAGGAACACTTTTCTCTCTATCACTTCCTCTCACTGTCTGTAACTTTACCTCTAAAATAAATTAAAAATCTTAAAA
The DNA here is from genome assembly GCA_949820135.1 of Sylvilagus floridanus. Classification (NCBI taxonomy): domain Eukaryota; kingdom Metazoa; phylum Chordata; class Mammalia; order Lagomorpha; family Leporidae; genus Sylvilagus; species Sylvilagus floridanus. Next base: position 24,622,264 of record OX463236.1, on the reverse strand, counting down.
ATAAAAGCAACCTTACCCTTCACAGCTTTCCTCAATCCCAAGTTCACAAAAAAGAACTTGAGAATTTTTAAGAGTTGAAAGACATACTCCTATCTCCAGATTGCAAGCAAGTGCTTAGGACAACCAATTATTTTTAAACCATACAGATTAACATTTTAGAACCCTCAAGGATAAAGACCAGAACATTAAAAACATTTGAGAAAATAAAAATGGGTCATTTAAAGGAGAATGAAATCATACTTCAAGCTTTTTGTAAGCAAGACCAGAAGCTACAAACCTGTGTGGCAAGGCCATCAACATTCTGAGTAAAAATTATTTCTATCCAGAACTCTTTGCCCATCCAATTTCAAACAGAATGACAGACTCAGAAAACAGTGGTTTCAACTCAAAAGAATTATGGAGAGAATGACAAGCCCTATGCTTGACACAGCAGGCAGAGGAAGGCGTCGGGGGGGGGGGGGGGCGCACCTCGGGGAAAGAACATGCTATGGCCTGGGTCAGTGACTCTCAATCCTGGTCCTGAACACCCTCCCAGTCTCTCCTCCATGCCCTGCTCTGTGCCCTGGGAGGCTGATGGGCCACAGAAGCTGGACATCTCTGCTTTTCACTTTGTTCCTGGGGTTTTCTTTGGGTGAGGTACCAGAACTCAGGAGCAAAGAGGAAGAAAGCAGAAGATAGAATTCCTTGGCCTCCGCCTGCCACACAGGACTTGACGGGGATTGGATTCATCACTGGAGATCACAACTTCTGTCAGTCACATTGCCGCTTTCCCACCCAGTTCTGGCCACAGTGCCTCCTTTTGCCCATTTATGTCTAGGCATAGTCAGGGCTTCCCCCTGCAGCTCATCCTTGAATGTTTCCACATCCTTCGTTGGTTCCTCAAACCCTGCCTAATTCTCTGTAATTTGTGAATTGTCCCCTAGTTTGTGACAGCTGTTTCCTGCCAAATGTTAACTGATAATCCCACCCTGTTAATTTAAAAAAATAGATGAATTAATAGCCCTTTTTACTAGCAGAAATAAAATTTATAGCTGGGTTATAGTACCTGTACATTTTTTAAAATATAAATAATCCTAACTAGAATCAACAATAAAATAACTTAAAACAGTGTATTTCAATATGTAAGTGCTTAGACACAATTGGTCTGCAAGACAAATAAACCAGATGTATTCACCCACTTACATAACAAAGATGTCTGGACTTAAGGGAACTTAGGCAATATTTTACTGAATGTTGTCAACACTATTCTTTATTTTTGACATTTTGAAATAAGGGCTAAATAGTTTTTGTATATATTCATAAAATCAAGGAGAATGTGACAACTGAAAATGAAGGTTGACACAAGCATCCTGAATTGGCAAAACAAATATCACAAATATCATTACTGTTGGGGACATGATTTTTCCAAAATGGTTAACATTTCTCCAGAAAGTCCCTGGAATAAAATAAAACTCAACCTTCTCTCAACTTACCTGTGAGTTGTCTTAGTACCTAAATAAGTGCTACATACTAAAGCCATATGAAAGACCCTCTGCATTTTACAAAGAATCATAGTCTAGGTTCAAATAACTATAAATAGGTACATATCTACATAGGCCCAATAGGAAACTGAGATGTTATACAGCATAAAGTACATTTCTTCATCATTCTTCACAATTTCTAGAATCTCTGGGCCCTGCCTACCAAACATCAGTAGCAACTACCTATAACTAAGAAAATCAAAAATGCCCCCACAAACATTTTCAATGTCTGCTGGGGAGTGTCACCATCTCCACTGTGAGCCACTGGTTTATAGTTTGGAACAACTTAAGATAGCAATGAAGGGAGACAAAATAGGAAAGAAAAACAAGTACAACCTGCTAGAAATGTTAAATGAAAATAGGTGAATTCAAAGCATACTACATGCTTGTGCAGTGAAAATTAATTGCCTTCATGTAAACTACATTAAGTACTTTCAATGTGTAGAATCGACATTCTTAAAGTACAGAGACTTTAATGGTTGTCACAGAACATAATATAAATTATCAACATTGGGAGTCTATTTTTCTCATAGACAAAAGTCTGGATGAAGGTGCTCCTGGACATGATTTCAGACTCATATGTGCCTGGGCCAGTGCCTCTAAAATTCCTTTAGTATTTTCCCTATGGTCACAAGATGATGCTCTTGCATCCCTGAACAAAGAGGAATGTCAACAAAGTCTATCTTTTGTCTCATGCACCCAGTTATGTCCATGGTCACCTGCAGCTTTAAAAGCAAGTATCTTATCTAGAGCTTGAAACATTGTAGCAAGAGAGAAGATGGAAATGGAGCTGAGTAGACAAGAGACAGACAGCAGAAGTATGGCAAAGTGCTTATAGCTGAAGAAGCAAAAGATGGAGAGCTGAGTCTATTACTTAATTCATAAAGCCAGTTTTAGTTAGGCTATGATGTAACAGAAACTTACAGAAACAAATACCCAAAATTGAATAGGTTAAATTGGCTTAATCATGACAGGCATCCCTTTCTCTCACACCTTGCCATCTAAGCTGGAGCAGCAGTGCTCCTCTGCAAGCTGTCCTGGTCCTGGACTCCTAAACTGTGGTTCTGCCATCCTCAGCAACAGCAATCATCTCTTTGTTCAAATGGCTTCTCTAACACCTGTGGCACTGACATTCCAGCCAAGGAGAAGGGGATGAGACCAGGGAGGAAATGTCCTTCTCTTCAAGGGAATGGCCTGCAGGTTTGGACATAACGCCTCCATGCATGCCACAAGGCTGAACATGGTCTTTGTCCATATCTAGCTGCTACAGGAGCTGGGACAAATACGAGACCTGATCATTGCTCTGCCAGTTACCCATCTTTGAGGCAACAATCTGTAAACCACACACTTGCTCCTGTTCTGGCAACATGGTTTATCTGACCTCAAGAGAAATCTCAGTAATCCCTACCATATATTCTGAATTCTGTAAAACAAAGAACTTCCTCATTAAGACTGATGGTTTCATGGGAATGGCTCCTGGCTCCAAAGAAGGATCAACAACAAAGCCAGTATCTCTCTCAGATGCGTGTTCCTGATCCATACTCTCAGACAGTCACATTCTGTCAGGTTGTCATGGAATGGGGGTGGGGAAGATGAGAACTGCAGTCTTTAGCAAACAGCCGTGTGCCCAACTAGAAGTTTTGCTGTTTGGAAGACATATAGGAAGAACATAAAGTAATATTGCTAGTTGGTGAGCATGAAATCCCCCACTGTGTTCGCTCTACAGGAAACAAGAGCTAAAGTCTAAAAAGAATGTTAAAAGTGGTAAATGCATCTTATTTTCATATGTGAAGTATTTCCTAGAAGAATTAGTATTTCTAGAATAATAGTTGAGAGTGAATGTCACTGGGAATGGAGATGAGTGGAGTAGGGGACCGTGCCTTTTTATTCTAAATTATGCAAGACTTGGATTTTGAACCACATGAATGTATTTTATTATTTTAATAAAATAGGTTAAATATTTTGGTTATATTACAATATCAAGACACCAGTTTTATCCTATTTCTCAATTTGTTTATGAAGTTAATTAAATACTACTGTTTGTAATCCATATTATCCCCTAGGCTACCATCCTATGCAAACCTGAACCATTGTCATAGCCTCCCAACTGGTCTTCCTGTTCCAATCTAACCCTTACAATTGAATAGCAAGGTTCTGCAACACCAAGGGGAATCTTAAGTTCCATGTCAATGATGCCCCTTGGTTGTGTCATGTAGTGGCCTATCTATTCTCAGATCTAACAGATCTTCTTTTATAATCTTAATCAGATCATTTCCTGAATCTATTCAAAACCTCCCCATGACTTTCCACCATTCTTAATTATTTTTTTTTTTGCCAGGCAGAGTTAGTGAGAGAGAGACAGAGAGAAAGGTCTTCCTTCCATTTGTTCACCCCCCAAAATGGCCACTACAGCGGAGTGCTGCGCCAATCCAAAACAAGGAATCAGGTGCTTCCTCCTGGTCTCCCATGCAGGTGCAGGGCCCAATCACTTGGGCCATCCTCCACTGCCTTCCCGGGCCACAGCAGAGAGTTGGACTGGAAGAGGAGCAACTGGGACAGAACCCGGCGCCCCGACTGGGACTAGAATCTGGGGGCCAGCACTGCAGGTGGAGGATTAGCCTAGTGAGCAGTGGCGCCGGCCAACCACTCTTAAATTTTGAGTGTCTCATCATATCCTAAGTATCTTTGATAAGCTAGTTCCAATCTTTCCAGCCTCATAAAATCCCATTTTTCCCTACTCACTCCACTCTAGCCTCCCTGAACCTCCATGATGTTCTTTGCAAGGTTATTTTATTCCACATAGAATATACTGTACCTCCTGTCCCACACTGCGTGCTCTTCACTGTCTTCAAGTGGCTCGATCTTTCACTTTATTCAAGTCCTCATCAATAGCTAGCTGCACCTTTGAGACACTTTCTCTCTAACAGGACTATACATATATAGGCTGATTATTCAGCTCTTCTGTTAGGATATAAGCTTCAAAGGAGCTATTTTGTTCATGCCTATAATCTCAGCACCTAAAATAGTGCCTACTACAGAATATCGGTTCAAATATTGCCTCAGTATCCAGCTGACTGAATTCAATATGCTTTGTAACATAATTTTACTCAATATTAATTACTACAGGCCGGCACCGTGGCTCAACAGGCTAATCCTCCGCCTTGCGGTGCCGGCACACCGGGTTCTAGTCCCGGTCGGGGCACCGGATTCTGTCCCGGTTGCCCCTCTTCCAGGCCAGCCCTCTGCTGTGGCCCGGGAGTGCAGTGGAGGATGGCCCAAGTGCTTGGGCCCTGCACCCCATGGGGAGACCAGGAAAAGCACCTGGCTCCTGGCTCCTGCCATCGGACGAGCGCGGTGCGCCGGCCGCAGCGCGCCGACCGCGGCGGCCATTGGAGGGTGAACCAACGGCAAAGGAAGACCTTTCTCTCTGTCTCTCTCTCTCACTGTCCACTCTGCCTGTAAAAAAAAAAAAAATATTAATTACTACAAAATAAAAGAGATAATTATTTGAAAATCCACTCCACACTTGGCACTATACTAGGCACTTTTCATAAACTATTGTAGATAATCTTTGTAGCATCTCACTGGAGCAAGTATCGGTCATTTTGTGGGTGAGGAACAGCAATCTAGAGAGAACGAAGAAAGGCAGCCTCCTAGTTCTCTGCAAACAGGATTCCCATAACAACATAGGGAAGTGTGATGCAAAAGTCAGAGGAAGGAGGCAATGGGGAGGGAAGAGATACATTATCACTGAGCTAAAAAATACCACAGCCTGCTTCATCACACTTTGGATTTATGTATTCCAGCATTTGCATAAGTTCTTTGCATTTTCTTTTTGGCAATCACAGTCAAAAAGCATCTAAACTCAGTAAATACTCAAATAACGTCAAAAATTTGCCACTTGCAGTATACTTCTCATGATCTTTGTACCAACCATACCATATTTGGAACTTATTTTATCAGTAATAACTTTAATTCACTTTTACACAATAAAAAACACAACACATACATGAACTGCACAATCATTTATAATTACAAAGTCTCCCCATATCACCAAAAAAAAAGTCTACACAGAGAGCAACACTGATGAGGCTTAACTGTTGGGCAGCAAAGGCATCAAGGAATAACTCAGACTGCTTAGCTAATGTAAGAAAGGTTGAATTCAGCATGCAAAAGACATACAGTCTAGGAATGTAAATGTCTGAAAAGGTAGATTGTGTGAAACTAAACTTAAAGTAAGTTGCTAGGGTCACCAATGGTAGGGTCATCTCCATATTCCTGAATCCAATTAACATTTTCAATCGCCATCTTACTTGACCTCTCAGTAGAGCCTGACATGGTTTTCTCCCTCGATTAAGAGCTCTTTCCTTAGTTTCTGTGACTCAGACTATCCTAGTTTTCTTGCTATACTCATACATCCAGCTGTTCCTTCTCTACTTCCTTGGCCATCTCACCACTGTCCTATCTTAAATCCTGAAGTTCTTGAAGGTCAGTAGTGAAAATCTTCTATTTGGATTCTCTTCTCTCAGATCACCTCATCCAAGGCCATGGCTTCAATTATCACCCATATGACAACTCTCATTTTAACTCTTCTGCCCAAATCATTCCCCTGAACTCTGAACAATTGACTTTTTGATCTCTATTTACTTGAAGGACCACATATTCAATGACTCACCTATTAGATTTCAACTTCTTGTAGCAAGATCTGTGTTGGATTCAATTGTATATTCCCACATGATTTATCTTTTAAATAGTTGTTGTGAGTATATAAAAAGGAGGAAAAATCATATAAAGTTCTACGATTTGGTAGTCAAACCCAGTGGAAATTGTTATGGTGTTGTATACTTGGATTATATAACTTTATTGTAAGTATTTGGACATTTTAGCCTCTTCATCATTTCATAGGTGTAATATTTTAAAATAATGACCTTCATTATAAGTGAATAGAAACCTTTATTCAAAGGAAGCTCAGTATGTAAAATATGTGAAATCAATGTGGCCCTAGTTTAAGTGGGTCCCAAGAACAAGAATGTACTTTATCTAATTCTCCCTAATTACTACTGTTCAAGAAGACAAGTAATTCTGACTAAGAAAACAAGAATTTCACAAATGTAGGCTAGAGGTGTCTTGTTACATTTTAGAATTCTTTCTGAGGATGTTCATCATTTTGCAAGCCTTTTTGGCTAACGCAGTATTTTGAGTTTTAGATATTTTTATCTAGAGAACCAAATGAAAACGCTCATCTCCTTAAATAAAACTTGGAACATTTTTTTCCTAAACTTGTTAGAGTAGTAAGAATATATGTTTCATGGTAGCAGAATTCAACTTCCAATAAAAAAAATTCATGCAGATCCAGAAAATAAATGTTTTTAAGGATAACACTGTAGACTAAACATAAATATATAATCCAACTTCCAGAGGACAGTCCTCTAACTTCATAATCCATGAACAAAATTGGAGATAGATTCTCAAAACATATGTGCTCTGCTCTTTGAAAATAACAGTAAGTAAACCATGAGAAAGGCACAGGATGATATATATCCTGCCATGATGGGAGAGCTAAAACACCCTGAAATGCAGGCAGCCAAATTCCTCCTGAGGGAACCAATCAGTGAAAGCAAAATGCACCCACTGTATCTGACCCACATCCAATACTGGAGTACCTGAGTTTATGTCCAGACTTTGCTCCTGATTCCAGCTTCCTGCTAATATGTACCCTGGGAGGCAGCAGGAGATGGGACATGGGTCTCTGCCACCCACATGAAGACCAAGCCTGAATTCCTGGCTCCTGGCTTCAGTCTGGCCAGCTCTGGCTGTTGCAGGTTCTTGGAGAGTGAACCAGCAGATGTAGGATCTCTCTGTCTCTCAGAGAGACAGAAAGAAAAACACAGAAAAAGAAAAGAAGGAAAATGCTGAAAAAAATGAGAAACATAAGATTGGTGATAAAAAATAAAATGCTCAAAACTCCTTTATTAAAGCAAAGACTGGGAAAAAATACATAAAAACAATTTTATTCAATACAAAATGACCCAGAAATATGAGGGTGTATACATGCATACAGATCTACATATGCCTGATTGTTCATCCTATACAGAAGTGAATACACCAATGTTCATGTGTGCATACTCATTCGTGCATATACATAGATGAATACACCAGTGTCTACATGTGCATGCTCATTTATGCATATACTACTGTTCATACAATGCATTTATTGATACTTATCAATATATTTGATAAGCTTCCCCAAAAGAAAGTAGTTTCAATGCTAAACCAAGACAAACTAGAAGCTTTGTCCAACACACACACACATTCAGAAGGATCAAAAGGAATTCTTTTCACAGCTTCTAAGCATAAATGCATGAATCTTCATACTTAACAGTTTGATATCAAACTTATTAATTACACTTAACTAGAAATGCAAAATAAATTAGTATAATTATTGTGGAATAATTTAGTCAATGACAAATAAAGAAGACAAAAATGAGATAGGAATTATTTCAATAGTGCTGATTATTAGGAATATATCAAACTTTTAACCCTAGATCAGAATGTGTATCAATTTGTGATGGAAGAATTAATAAGGTTAATAATAAACTAAGTGTACATCAAGTGCCTGGTAATAATAATAGAATTAAAAAGGAGGGAATGTCCAACATGGAAAGCAATCCACTCATAGAATGGACTCATAGAATGACAATCGCTTTAAGTGTAACACTCTGACCTCAGAATCAGCCCTTAAGGCATTCAGATGTGGCTGAAAAGCCCATGAGAGCATTTCAGGCATGGAAAGCCAAGACACTGTGACAAAAAAATATTCTACATGAAGGATCTCTGAGTGGGACCCCAGTGGAAAGAAGAGGCCATCAAAGAACGATATACTTTTCTCTGAAGGGAGGAGAGAACTTCCACTTTGCTTATGGCCCTGTCTAAATATTGACAGAGTTTGCAATCACAAAAGGCTTCCATAGCCTTGGCAGCTCATGATAAGAGCCTCAAGTGATCACTGATATCATAAATAAGAGTGTCAGTTGTTAAATGAACAAAAGTCACTGTGCACTTACTTTCCATGTAGGACCTCTGTCCTTAATGAGTTATACTATGAGAATTAACTGCAAAACTTGTTCTCAAACAGTTTATACATTGTGTGTGTGTGGGTGGGTGCAAATTGTTAAAATCTTTACTTAGTATAGAATTGGCCTTCTCTATAAAAAGTTAATTAAAAATGAATCTTAATGAAGAATGGAAGAGGGAGTAGGAGGTGGGACAGCAGTGGGGGTGGGAGGGTGGGTATGGGGGTAAGAACCACTATATTCCTAAAGTTGTACCTATGAAATGTATTTTAAGTAAAAGCTTTAAAGAAAAAAACAAAATAAAAAATATACTAAATGCTATGAATAGCTCAGTAATCCTCATACTTTGTTAACATAAAATTAAAAATCATTAAAGAAAAAACAGGAACTCTTCAATAACTGAAAATTTTTATTTATTCTTCTGATTAATCTTGTAAACTGGTTCAAGGAAAAAATAAAGACTAAGATTAAATATTTAAATTAAAAATATTAAATATGTAAATAATAGCAAACCTCATTATGTATCATAGAGACTGATGCCAAAGTGTTCTTAGAGGTAAATTCATAGCTTTGCATAAAAATTGAAAATAAAGTAGGTATCCTAACCAAGAAGTCAGATGAAAGAACCACTGTCTTCTGTCTCCTTCACCCTAAATCCCCCCAAAAATGGAAAAAAAAACTCTAAGAGAATCAGGAAGAAATAACAAAGTATTAATTTATAAAACAATAGAACATATAAAGTTTACAGGTATATTTATAATGGGATGTAACACATATAATAAATAGATTTTTAAGAGTAGAAGAATTTAATCTATGGGCTGGCACTTCTGCATAACAGGTAAAGCTGCCACCGGCAGTGCAGGAATCCCATATGGGAGCCAGTTCCAGTCCCAGCTGCTCCACTTCCAATCCAGCTCTCTGCTATGGTCTGGGAAATCAAGTCCTTGGCCCCTGTACCCACATGGGAGACCTGGAAGAACCTCTTGGCTTCGGATCAGCACAACTCCAGCCATTGCGGCCAACTGGGGAGTGAACCAGCAGATGGAAGACCTCTCTCTCTCTCTGCCTCTTTCTCTGTGTAACTCTGGTTTTCAAATAAATAAATCTTTAAAAAAAGAATTTAATCTAAAATAAGACTTAAAACCAACACAGAAGATATTGAGAATATGAGAAATTCATTCAACTATGTTACTATACCAGACAATCTAGAAATGACCATTTTTCTGTATCATGCAATCATTATAATTGAATCTGGAATAAGGAATAAGTCTAATAAGCTAAAAAGCAAAAAAATGGGTCAGTGTGCAGCAGCAGGTTACGCTATCACTTGGGATGCCTATATCCCATATCAGAGTGCCTAGAATCAAGTCCTAGCTCCACTTCTCACCCACTATTCTACAAATGCCCCGGGAGGAAGCAAAGGATGATTCAAGTGTTTGGATACCCGCCACCTATGTGCGAGTTGGGGGTGGATTTCTAGGGCCCTGGTTTTGGCTTGGCCCAGCTCTGGCTGTAAGGGACTTTGGAATGAATAAATAGAACGCTGGGGAGGGGAAGGAGAAAGAGAGGGAGGGGGAAAGGGAGAAAGGAAAAGGGAGAGAGGGAGAGAGGGAGGGGGAAGCAGAGGGAGATGGAGGAAGGGAAAGGGAGAAGAAGAGAGAGGGAGAGAGGGAAGGAGGGAAAGAGGAAGGAGGGAGAGAGGAAGGAGGGAGAGAGGGAAGAAGGGAGAGAGGGAAGGAGGGAGAGAGGGAAGGAGGGAGAGAGGCAGAAACAGAAAAAAATCTAAAATAAATTCGATATAATTTCACAAGCGAATTCACTCAAAAATCCAGGAAGCAGACACTTTATATACTGAAAACAAGCCAAAAACTCTTCTAGAATGTAAATAAAGGTAAAATGTCTCTTACTTATCATTTTTCCTTAACACTAAACCTGTGACAATGAAAACCCAAAATACAAAGTGATAGGCTTTTCTCTTACAAATATACTTATAAAAATCAAACATTATAAGTATAGGGAATTTAAAATCAGTGGTATATAGAAAAACGAACATAATCAGGTATAACTTACCCTGGAAATGCAGATGTGATTTAATAATAGGAAACAAAGTAATCTGACATGATTAAAACAAAACTAGCTAATGACTTCAATTGATGCAAAATCTGATAACATTCAACATCAACTGGATTTTTTTATCCTCTTAATGTAATAAACAATAAATAATATCAATCCTATTAATGGGTAAAGAAACAATGACATTTCTCAGTAAAACTCAGACCAAGACAAATACAAAATAGGAAAATATTAAGACTTTGCAATAAGTACAAAGAGAAGTACTCTTCTGGACATTCTAATGCATATATTGACTGTAAAACAGAAGAGGTTCAGGCATTGGTTAAGAACAAACAAAAGCCATCACTATCAGCTGATGAGAATACCATCTACCTAGAATATCTAGAAAAATCAATACTAGGTAAAACAATCAATCGTGTAGCATCAAAATGACTATCAACAATATTAAAAAATTAAAATGTTTCCATTTATCCATAATTCAAAGTTAATAAATTACAAAAATAACAAAGGATAGGATACTCTAAAAAAAAGCACAGGGTATAAATGTAAAGAATCTAATAAAAATCACAAAACATTGTAAAATCATAAAGTGGTTTGATTAAAAGAAGAGAAATGCTATTTCCTACCATACTGAATGCAGAAAAATACTGTTACCAGAAAAGGCTAAATTAAGTTTGCAACCAAAAATGACAGCATTTAATATGGGGTATGCACATGTAGTAGGCACTATACTAAGCATTTTACACGCATCATCTCATTTAATTATAAAAACAATTCTATGAGGTCATTATCCTCCTTTTATAAATTAAACATCCAGGACCCGAGAGATGAAATGTCTTGTTCACCACACAGTAAGTGAATAGCGGGGGCTGGGCAGAGATTATTAAAGGAATTTTTGACAGAAGAGGGAACTAATCCCATCAGAGCTTAAAATTTGCAATAGAGTTATCATAACAATCAAAATTATATGGTACTGACAATAAAAAAACAACTAGATTAATGTATCAAAGTAAGTCATCCAGAAACAAATGTAAAGAGAAATACACAGAGAATCTGTAAATTATTGAACATTAGACCTTAATACGATTTTTGCTTGTTTTAGTCTCTGTATTCCCAGAACATTGGATACTGTTAATCTTACCTAGTAGGAGCTCAATACATCTTGATGAAGAAAACAACATGAAAAAATTGCCGGGGCTGGCACCGTGGCTCACTTGGTTAATCCTCCACCTTCGGCGATGGCATCCCATATGGACACCGATTCTAGTCCTGGCTGCTCCTCTTCCAGTCTAGCTCTCTGCTGTGGCCTGGGAAGGCAGTGGAGGATGGCCCAAATGTCTGGCCCCTGCACCTGCATGGGAGACCAGGAGGAAGCACCTGGCTCCTGGCTTCAGATCGGCACAGAGCCAGCCATAGCAGCCATTTGGGGAGTGAACCAACGGAAGGAAGACCTTTCTCTCTGCCTCTCTCTCACTAACTCTACCTGTCAAATTAAAAAAAAAAAAAAAAAAGAAGAAGAAGAAGAAAGAAAAGAAATTGCCTTAAAACTTAGTAGTGGGCACCGATACTGTGGTATAGAAGGCAAAAATGCCACCAGTGACACCAGCATCCCTTATGGGCACCCGTTTGTCCCAGGCTGCTCCACTTTCACTCCAGCTCCCTAATGGCCTGAGAAAAGCAGCAGAAAATGGTCCAAGTGCCTGGGCCCCTTCCCCCTACGAGGGAGAACTGAATTAAACTCCTACTTCTTGTCTTAGCCTGGCCCAGTGTTGGCTACTGCAGACATCTGGGAAACGAACCAGTTTAAGGAAGATCAATCTCTCTCTCTCTTTCAAATAATTAAATCTGAAGAAAAAAAAAGTAATGAAACAACTCAAAAATTAGGCAGTAACAATTGCTTAGCTATTTGGACAGGAAAGTAAATTCAACGCCTCATCTCAAAATTTCATCCCAGATGAGTAACTGATTGCTTAAGAACATAAAAGGGAAACAGGAAAATATTAAGGAAAAGATCAAAAGATGGCTATAACAAAATGAAAAATAAACATCCTCCACAAAGTGACACAACTATTTATTTATTGATATTGTGTTCACATCAATTAAAAAGTAAAAGCAAAATCTCAATAGAAAAATAGGAAAAGGATATTAGATCACACATATGAACACACACATGCTCAAATTCATCCCGAAAAGCAGTCAAAAAGCAGCAAAGTAAATATCATTCCAGCTATTAGACTGGTAAAGATAGCCTTTAAATTGTTCAGGCCCTTTGCCCCAGTAACATTTTCCTTGTAAAAATTCATCACCAACTTGAAGGTTATACAACAAAAATATTCAAACCATAAAGTCTACAAAGTAAAGTTTTAAGAAGCAGAGACTAAATTATGCCCTACAATGCAGAAGGCTACCAAACACAAATCAACAATTGAACCTACTAATGCAATTGAGGGAAATAGAGGCCTTTTCCTATTGTCCACCTAATACTAGAATTGTGAAGATGACACAAATATCAACTCTGTAAAGTTCTTTCGAAATAGTTTTAGCAACTTTATTTATAAAACAATTTTAAAGTTTAGTTTCTGCAAACCCATTATACGTACTACCATTACATACACTGAGGAAACATTGTCCCTACCAGAGATTTCTATGGCCATTATGGAATTTATTCTTCAGTTAGGCACTCCTTGGTGTCACCTCCAATTTGAAGATTTTACTATATTCTCTTTCCCAGTTCATTTTGGAATGGAAAGCAACATGTATGCTCACCTTCAGCATCCAATATTTATTTTCTGTTGCTAAGATAGTGATCTATCCTTGGTTTCATAATGAATAAATTACAACTTCTAATGTAATTGAATAGCCTCCAGCATACCACCTAATTAAGGAATTTTTAAGAGTCTAAGCAAATATACACTGCCCTCCCCAACTGTACTGACGCAGGGAACTCTAGAATGTTACTTAGATGTCCTTTTTAGAAATATTCCTATCAACTTTCCTTAATATGGAATATTCATTGAATTACTCAGCAGTCTCACTCATTTTTGCAAATATTTTCACCTTGTCTATTTGAAAATAAGCCATTTTCCTGTAGCTTCTCTTTAGAACAATACTTCTCAACCTTGGCTATAGGATGAAATCACCTGGGAAGCATTAAAACCATACCCCAAGAGACTGATTTAATCTGGGGTACAACTTAGATAACGGGATTTTGAAAGCTCTCCAGGTGATTCTAATGTGCAGCCAAGAATAAGAATCATGGGGTGTTTTGTTTTGTTTTGTAGAAACAAATCAGGGGGAGTGGAGTTTGGCCTACTAGTTAAAAGGCCATGTGGCATATGCACATTCCACATCAGAGTGCCTGAATCCCAGATCCACGCCTGATCCCAGCTTCCTGCTAATGCACAGTATAGGGGACAGCAGATTATGGCTCAAATACTTTGGTCCCAGCCACCCACATGGGAGACCTGGATTGTGTTCGCCGCTCCTGGCTTCAGCCTGGCACAGCATTGGCCTTTACAGACATTTGGGGATTAAATGGGAGAGTTTTGCGTTTGTTCTCCTGCCTTTCAAATAAATTTAAAAAATGAAAAACTAAAGCCACACCAAAATCTCCATGTAACTTAAATACAATGGTCATCTAGTGGAATGTTACGGATTTTGAGCAGCAATTCCATAACTTACTGTTTGAATACTCTTTATTAAACACTAGCGAATATCTCATTTGTCCAGTGATGTCTCCTACTTCACAATCTTTAGGTCTTTCATACCAATAAAACTGAAACAGCAGTATCACATGACTATTTAACGCTCCTCTTTTTTCCCAAGGAAAAGTCTTAACTAATTTGAAACACATAGAAAGAAGCACAGGAACTCAGAGGTGATGTACCTTACAAGCAAATGACAACTGATAGGATTTTTCCCTTTAGAAGTCCCACACTTCATATCCTGGCAGTTGGCTTTCTTAATTTTGTTTTCAAAGTCTTTAACAACCTTACGAAGTGTGCTGTTTATCTTGTCAGAGTACAAATAAAGGAAGCTGTTTCCATTAAAAACAAGGGGGAAAAGGGAAACTGAAGAGGGAAAATACACAATTACGATATTTTATTTCGTTTTATAAGCAGCCATCATCTATCAAAATCACGGCTAATTTAATTTTTTAAAGAAAGAAGGAAATGCCAATATCACTTAATCTGTTTGAGTTCTCATTAGCACAACTCATTCCACCAAATTAAGTGCTGTGGTCTCAGGACGCCCTGTGGAGGGTTAGATGAATCAGCTGAAGCAACAAGCACTTGTTTCTGAGACATTATTTTAAGTCCAGTCTGAGGCTTTAATATGTGGTTTCCAACTCTTTCCCCTTGGAGCAAGGTATTCCCTATTATTAAAAGCAGCAAACAATCTAGCCATCCTTCCTATATTTGAACCATAATGGTATCAATGCCCAGTAGCACAAGGATAAATGATCCCAGCTCCCTGAGAGTGTGGCTTTCCAGACTTTTTCCACCAGACCTGCTGGAAACCTGCAGGCAATAAAGCAAAGCATCCAGGGGAAGCTTCCACATTGCTTACTTTTCTTTGTGGTTTGGCAACAGCATTGAGAAATTGAAGTCATTATACCCAACAGGCATTACCATTTTTATGGCTGTCTTTAAAGGCTGGTTTGAGTCCTGGGGCACTGGTTTCCATGGAAGAGTTCATACCCTTTAACTTTGCCTTTATATTATTTTTGCTACATCCTATCACATCACTAACACTGAGACTTGCATGTATCCAACAGACAGTCACTAAATTCTAAAGGCCACCAACTGTACCAACATGTCAGGTATTTGTTAAGCACGAAAGCACAATGGTGGGGCCGGCGCTGTGGGCTAGCGGGTAAAGCTGCCGCCTGTAGTGCCGGCATCCCATACAGGCACTGATTCGAGTACTGGCTACTCCACTTCCAATCCAGCTCTCTGCTATGGCCTGGGAAAGCAATAGAAGATGGCCCAAGTCCTTGGGCCCCTGCACCCAGGTGGGAGACCCAGATGAGGCTCCTTGGACCCTTGCATCAGATCGGCATAGCTCCGGCCATTGCGGTCAACTGGAGTGAGCCAGTGGATGGAAGACTCCCCCACCCCGCTTCTCCTTCTCTCTGTGTAACTATTTCAAGTAAGTCTTTAAAAAAAAAAAAAAGAGAGAGAGAGAAGGCACAATGGCACCCACCATAAGAAAAGCGATTCTTGGCCTTTGTAAACCTGTAGCTCATTTTTAATAAAACTGGCTCTTTACTTGAGCTTGGGGCTCTCCTAAACAGTTGGGAGACTTAAAAAGAAAAGAAACAACTACCACTTCCTAAGGGAGATAGAGAGGCCACTTTATTGTGCAGACTGAGTATCCTGTCTCCAAAATGCTCAAGACCAGAAGTATTTGGCACTTTGGATTTGGGGGCAGTACATTTGCACATTCATCAGACATCTTGGGGATGGAACCCAAATCTAAACATGTATGTTCATATATTGCTAATGCACAAAGCCTGAAAGTAATCCTTTATGAAATTTTTAGTGCACCTGGCATTTTATCTGCCATCCGTGACATGAAGTCAGGTACAGAATTTTTTTCCCTTGTGGTGTCAGGCTGACGCTCAGAAAGTTTTGGATTTTGGAACACTGCTAACTTTTAGATTAAAGATGCTCAACCTGGCTGGCGCCACGGCTCACTTGGTTAATCCTCTACCTGCGGCACCAGCACCCTGGGTTCTAGTCCCGGTTGGGGCGCCAGGTACTAGTCCCAGTTGCTCCTTTTCCAGTCCAGCTCTCTGCTGTGGCCTAGGAAGGCAGTGGAGGATGGCCCAAGTGCTTGGGCCCTGCACCCGCATGGGAGACCAGGAAGAAACACCTGGCTCCTGGCTTCAGATCAGCGCAGCGCACCCACTGTAGCAACTATTTGAGGGGTGAACCAACAGAGGGAAGACCTTTCTCTCTAACTCTGCCTGTCAAAAAAAAAAAAGATGCTCAACCATGTTACTATATGGAGAGGAGACAGCTGAAGGCAAAAACCCACTGAGTATTTTCTCAACCAATACTGTGTCCCCACAATGCTCTCTTCCAGGTCAATTATACCTAAGAAGCTTACTTCATCATTATCTGCAATTCGCAGTGTTATTTCTATACAACTGTCAAACTCAGAATGATTCTGCAAATTTGTGGGAATGATCATTATATAAAAGTTTAATAAGGCACATTGAAGGTGATTACAGTGGCAATGCACATGGAAACACACATAGGATGAGAATATGAAGCATACTCAAGGTTATTAGGTACTACTGTAATCTTTTTAATGCCTCTTCCTTACCTCTAGTTAAATAGTTGGCACCTTTTCAACATCTTTTACTAAATTAATGATGTAAACAAAAAAATGTACAGACAAGAAAGCTATAGACACTGGCCAAGCTAAACTATCAGCTCTTCAAGTCACACACATCTTAAATGCAAGTGCAGGAGTTTAGACTTGTGGTCAGTAAACTCACATGGATGAGTGAATGTTCTTAACCTCTTTATGTTGGCCACTAAGCTTATCAGTGTCTCCCTACCTTCCAACTACTGAGGACTCCTAGTACTTATTCCTCCAGGGTCTCAATGTTTCAAAAAAAACTGACCAAAATATTGCCTTTATTCAATAGTACTTGATTTGTTTGAAACTATTTTAGTGTCAACACTGATCTCACATTTAACCAATAATTTAGAGCCATCCAAAGTTCATAATTATCATTAGTATCATGATGGCACAAAGAAATCAAGGTTAAGAAGCAAGGTTTAGAGTCTCAAGTTCTACTCTACTGACATCATTTTGTCACTTACAATATGCATGAGGCCATGGCTACTTTCACTCAAGAGGTGTGACCACCTGGTACAGAGCTTTGTCAAAGTGTCCAGCCTGGGGGCCGGCTCTGTGTTGTAGTAGGCTAAGCCTCTGCTTGCTGCGTCAGCATCCCAGATGGGCACCAGTTCGTGTCCTGGTTGCTCCTCTTCTGATCCAGCTCCCTGCTAATGCACCTGGGAAAGCAACAGAAGACGGCCCAAGTACTTGGGCTCCTGTACTCCTGGCTACTGGTTTTAGATCAGCCCAGCTCTGGCTGTTGAGGCCATTTGAGAGGGAACCAGCAGATGGAAGACCTTTCTCTCCATCTCTCCCTCTCTCTCTGTAACTTTGCCTCGCAAATAAATAAATAAAATCTTAAAAAAAAAAAAAAAAGCATCCAGCCTATAACCAGTCCTAGAATTGTCTACAAGGCCATTAACAAAGAATCAGAGGGCCAAATGTAAGTTGACTTCTGTATTTTGAACTGAACTATTCCAAACAAAAGCAAAGATGTTTTAGCTAACTGTGCACTTAATGCTTTTAACCTTTCTCAAACAACTCATGGACACAGTCTCTTACTTGCTTTGTGAACTATTTTAGCCAAGAGAAAAATAAACAGCAGCATGGATCAGCTGTGGTTCAGAGAGACACCAGCATTAACAGTGAATGGGTTATGACTGATGAGAACCTGAGTCCTGGCCTCCAGGGTAAAGAAAGTTCTTCTCTGTTGTGGTTAATTTTCCTTACTTATAAAATGAGGGCTCTTTCATATCTAAATTCCTGAATCTTAAATTTTCAAAGTTGGAAGGAGTAAGTCACAATTTGCATGTCTATGACAACAATTTAAGCTATTATACCCTTTTACTGATGGTCTAACTACAAAACTATACAATGGGTTTAGTGATTTTGCAATGATCATGTTACTCCTTTTATTTAAACCAATTGTGTAATTCTTAAAGTAAGTTTCTGGCATTAATTATTGGCTTGTGCATCAAATTCACATGAACATAGTTAAGCTCCTATTTCATTCTATCCTAGGAGGAAACCCAACTGCCAAGAATTTCTCCAAGTTGCCTTCAGCAAGCAGCATGCTAAAAGAATTTTTTTTTCTAAATATGGAGGAGCCTTTTGAATTAGGTAAAGACTTAAGTTGTAATGGAGCTTGCCCCTTAATAAAAATAAAAATTATAGTAGTAAATCTGTGTTCGATTCCAACAATATTTAAAAGACAGAAATTTCCAAATAGTCCAAATATTTTTGCATAGAATATATGCAGTGTACGGCTTCTTTCTTGTAGCCTGGTATTATTTTTGGTGATGCCTGGACAAAGTTATAACAATAGTCTTAGTAGTATTGTGAATGCACCTATTTGTTAATTCAAATAATTTCTGAGGCAGCAAACATTCTATTTGAACAGGAGGAGTCAGATCTGTACTATTTGAACAACCAAGGGAGAGTCTGCTTCATTAAAAGGGTGCAATAAGTATTCGCAGTATAAAACGAGCACTGGCAAATAGCTTTTTCCAAAAGCATCTTCAAGGAAAACATTTCAAATCAAAATAAGCTCTCAAATTTTCCAAACTTTTTTTTTTACTTTAATAAACTAAAATAGCTTAAATGCAATACGAATGATAAAACTGGAGCCTGGATGATATCCCTAAACTTTACATGGACTCATAACACAACACAACTGAGGAAAATTACGCGCACTTAGGTTAGGAATGACTACTGAAGTTGACAGGCCTTTGAACCTAGAGTTGAGAGGATGCAGTGGGAATAAACTCAACACAAGCAGCAGATTAGGAAGTCTGGTACAGGTATCAGAGGAGTAGCAGGTCACAACACCACCACAGGGCTTTCAGAGCAGACGGGAGGAAGGGTGGCTTCAATCACACCAGTTGCTTTGGTATCAGGAAATGCGCCTCTGAGCTACTTCTCTCTCCCACAGGAGGAGTCTGTGTAGAGAGTCCGGGATCCCTTCCAGCTGTAACATTCTCTGACTCTGTAAATTCCCAGAGGGTTGGACTACCTGAAGGATTCCGGGGATTAGCCTTCAGCTGCAGGCAGGCAAAAGCTGAAGCCCTGGCCTCCAAGGAAAAGTACCTTGTAAGCACGACCAGGGAATAAAGGACTCCATGATAGCTGCTCAGTTTGTCGCTGTGTTTAGAAGTTGGGCAACACCATTTAACCGAAGATCTGCCTTCTTAGAAACTATAAAAGACATGGGGTTGGCACTGTGGCACAGAAGGTTAATGCCCTGGCCTGAAGCGCTGGCATCCTATATGGACACCGGTTCTAGTCTCAGCTGCTCCTCTTCCGATCCAGCTCTCTGCTATGGCCTGGGAAAGCAGTCGAAGATGGCCCAAATGCTGGGGCCCATGCACCCATGTGGGAGACCCGGAAGAAGCTCCTGGCTCCTGGCTCCGGATAGGCGCAGCTCCGGCCATTGCAGCCATCTAGGGGGTAAACAAGTGGATGGAAGACACTCTCTCTCTCTCTCTCTCTGTGCCTCTCCTCTCTCTGTGTAACTCTTTCAAACAAATAAATAAATCTTGAAAAAAAAAAAACACTACAAAAGACAACACAGCACTGTTAGCAATAGGTGGTTTCATAGGTGTAGACGTGTCTCCAAACTCAAACATTAAATATGTACAGCTCTCTACATGCTAACTGTACCTCAATCAAAGTGCAGAAAGCTTAGGTAAATGGGGGTTGGGGGTGTTACTAGCAGCGGCTGGGAAGACCGTATTCACTCTGAACCACAGTTGTATTTCACAAGTCAACTCAACAGCTCTCCAAATTTCTAAAAAAAAAAGCTTCACATGCTGAGGTTAATATTTCAGGAAACAAATAAGCAGCTGTGTGTCTAGGTAAGTCGTGAGCAAACTACAATCTCGCGCGGTCCCCGCAGCTTGTCACACACTAAGGGCACTGCTGCAGCTTTCCACGGGACTGTCCCTGCTCAGCGGCACATTAAGAGGAGTTCCCAGACGGCGCCTATTGGAAACATTTACCCAGCTAAGGCGATTTCAGTCATTACCTCTGTCTGGGACAGAACATCGGGCCCCTGGGGTCTTGTTTTAAAACTGAAGTTGGCAGGCATATCACCTGAAACAAACTGCTTACCTCTTTGGGGAGAAAGCCAAAAGCAAGCCAACAGAAAGCGTCTGTTACTAAGTGATTAGGCACTAGTCCTTTATTCCCCTTATTTTTCATCAGTACTGTGCTTCATTAGGTGTGACGAGGGCAGAAATCACCCACCACGGCCCCTCTACAAAACTGAACACCTTCAGTATTTGGGTTTCATGACCTGTTTGTGTGTCAGTACCGGAAACTCACCAATTTAACTTTGTGTTTTTACTCAGCAAGGACAATTTCAACCTGTTCCTTCTGGCAGAGGTGTCTCTCTAGGCTAACAGTGGAAAGTGCTCCCACTCCACCTGCCTCACCCAGCTGCAGGCTCACTCTCACCCACAGCCAAGCCAGCTCCAGCACCCCCACCACTGCTGTTTCAAATCAAAGTTGATGGGAGTTGCATGCTAATCTGGCCAGAGTCCAGCCTGAGGGGCGCAGCCTCGCAGGACCTGGGTCTTCAGTCACCCTGGGGGTCTCACGGTTGGTGACTCCTGCCAGCCGGGCACCAGGGAGACGAGTGTCCTTTGCAACCCCATGCCCGGCAGGCGAAGGCACCGGGCTGCACCCTAAACACTAACCCAAAGGCAGGGTCCCGCGTTGTACCGAAGGACGGTAGACAGGCGCCCCCGAGCTCCCCGCGAGAAAACCCTGGGGAGAAGAGGCGGCGCCGGGTCCCCTGGACTCACCTTCTGCTGCCTGCGGGCCATGTCTGTGGGCTGTTTGGCGTTAAAGGGGTACGCTATGCACCTCACCACGAAGACGTACAGCTGCAGGCGGATCCTCCGCTCCTGCTCCTCGTCCAGGTGCCTCTCCGGCTCGTCTCGCCCCTCGCTGAGCACAGAGGGGCTCGGGCTCACCGGTCTGGCGGCGCCGCCACTGCCGCCGCCGCCCGCGCGTCCCGGTGCGTCCCGGCGCCCTTCCCGAGCCGCGGCCGGCGGCGCTCGCTGGGAACCGCTGGCCACCACCAGCACATCGCGGCTCTCTTCTTCCAGCCCCTCGTCTGACTCCTCCTCGCTGGAAGACGGGTCTAGCATGGTGCTCGGGGGGCCCCGCCGCTCGGCCCGCGGCCCCCAGGCGCCTCACCCCCGGCGGCGGCTTCCGCGGGTCCGAGGGCGCCGCGGGGCTGGCAGCAACGGCCGCAGAACGAAAGGGAAACTGGCCAGGGCTTTCCGGACACGTCGAGTTAGACACGGAGTGTTTCCTACCACCAGGGCGCAAGGGGCGGGCAGGAGCCGGGCGGAGGACGGAGAGGGGGGAGAAGGGGCGCCGCCGGGCTGGAATAGGCGGAGTTAGCGTTGGGGGTGAGCCGAGGCGTCTGAGGAGCCGCGCGGCCAGCCCGGGGCCCGCGGCCTGAGGCGCAGCGGCTGCAGCGCCCGGACGCAGGTGGGGAACCTGTGGCGCCTACAACAAGCAACACGTGGAAGGGGATGTGGGGGAGCGGGCGCCGGGCCGCGAGCGCGCGTGCGCGCGCCGCCGCCGCCGCTGCCCCGGCCGGGCGCTCCGGGGCCTGGCGCGCACTTGGCTGAGGCGACGAGCGGCTGAGCGGTGTGGCTGCTCCGCCTGCCGCGACCCCCCGAACCCCCCACCCCTTCTCCTGAGAGTTCTCCGGGCAGGTGGGCTAAGGGAACGGGAAGGCCGGCCGCTAACAGGAAGCCGGGGAGCGCGGCTGGAACACCTCTCAGCCCTGGACCTGACGCCTGAGCTTGAACCTGAAGCTCAGGCTTGAGCGTGGCTGAGCGCGGCAAAGTGCGCGGGAGCCGTTCGCTTCGAAATCCCCGTTCCGACGAGACTTTGGAAAGTCTCTGGCCCTGCTCTGCGGCAGCTGTTTGACGCTCATGCTGAAGTCCAAATCATAGAAGTCAAAGGCACGTACACGAAAGGGGAAGGGGGGGGGGGGGGGATGCTAATTTTTTTCTTTTAAATTGTTCCTGCAGACTCAGGAGCGAGAGAGATTTTACATTTGCGAAATAACACTCTCATTTAGCTCCAGCACACCTCGATGATGTTCTGGGTTGGGATGCGATTAACTCAATAGATTGTGTAGTGTAGACATTTACTCAGCAAATATTTGAGCGCCCGCCCGAGGTACAGCGCGGTTAGCTTTTGGCCGAGCCTGCGGCGAACTGGCGCACACCCGGCGGGTCGCTCTCAGTTCTGGCCTCAAGTGGGCGTCTTGGGTGCACCTGAAGGCTGCCTCAGCTGCTCGGATCTCACAGTCCCAGTGCAGAGCCACCCAGCTGCTGCTTTTTGTGATTCTATTGTGGCAGTCCTGACAGAGTGGGGTAGATGGGCAAAACGGTGCGTTCAACGCCAGCTGGAGTGCGCAGCGGCCAGTAGCAGGGAGATGATAGGACAAAGTGAGAGTGACACGCGAAAATGCAACAAACAGTCAGCTCTGAGCTCCTAGAACCCGTGGCCAAACAGCAGTTTTAGCTTCTCCAGGCAATGTCCGCAGTTAGGTGCACAAGGGAGACATCCTTTCTGCAGTTAGTGGACATACTCCCTAGATAGGGTACAAGACAAGGAGGCGTTTATGCTAGCGAGCCTTGCCTGTTTGTTAAAGCCCCAGAGGAATAAGGTTTTCAGTAGGGGCATGGGTGCCGGCTGAGAGTCAACTGCCAAGGAGTAGTAAGAAATCTCAAAAACAGGTATTTGAAGATGGTGTTTTACTTTTGGTAGAATATCTGATGCTTATATAGCACTTTGTGCAGTCTGTAAAGTTAGTATTTAATGCTATCATTAAAATAACCTTCTGAGTCAGGTGATAATACAATAGCTCTTTGTCCCTCACACTGCTAAGCTCCTGACACACATTGTTTCCCTGTTTTAGTTCTAGTTCCATTGTGCAGATAAGGAGACACAGAGACTCCTCCTTCCTTCCATTGCAAAACTGTGATTATTGGAATAAATGCAACACAGTTTCCTAGTTCCAATTAGTGACTTGAGTACTGCAATTTGCTTTGCTAATAAGTCAGTGTATTAAACTGATAACTTTATTAAACCGATAACCCCAAAAATTTAACTCCTAGGGATATAAAAGTACAATTTAACTATAGCACCTTTATTGCCTTTTCTTTCTTTGCCATGGAAGGTATATTTTTTCAGTTTCTTTTATTGGCTAGACTACTTGTTGTGATAATTAACTATTGTTATTGGGGGCCAGCGCTGTGGTGCAGTGGGTTAACATCCCAACCTGGCCTGAAGCACCAGCATCCCATAAGGGTGCCGGTTCTAGTCTCGGCTGCTCCACTTTTGATCCAGCTCTCTGCTATGGCCTGGGAAAGCAGTAGAAGATGGCCCAAGTCCTTGAGCTGCTGCACCCACTTGGGAGACCTGGAAGAAGCTGCTGGCTCCTGGCTTCGGATCAGCGCAGCCAATTGGGGAGTGAACCATCGGATGGAAAACCTCTCTCTCTCTCTCTCTCTCTCTCTCTCTCTCTGCCTCTCCTCTCTGTGTAACTCTGACTTTCAAATAAATAAATCTTTAAAAAATTTACTATTATTAAAAATAGTTATCAAATCAATGGTCTGCAAGCCTTGGGATCCTACTGGAAAAAAATCATAATTTTTTAAAGACAATTATTTGAAAGGAAGAGTGGCAGAGAGAGAGAGAGATGGATCTTCCATCCATTAGTTTACTCTCCAAATGCCCACAACAACCAGAGCTGGGTCAGGCTGAAGCCAGAAGCCTGAGACTCCTTCTGGCTCGCCCACAGGGATGACAGGATCCTAGGTACTTAGACCATCCTCCAAAGACTTCCTATGCCTATAAGCGGGGAGCTGGGTCAGATGCAGAGCTGCCAGCACCACAAACTGAGACTTAGTCCACTGTGCCGCAGCACAGGTCCTCTTAATGATTTTTACACTGGAGTATACAGTCTTTTCTCCATGAAGTTAAAAATAGTTTAAGAAATTTAAAGAAATATACAAAAGACAGCAAAGAGAATAATTCAACATATTGACTAAAAATTCTAATGTAAAAGCTATTTAAGGATATTTAGAAAACAAGATTCAGTCATGAAGTTTACAGGTTAGGAATGAAAAATGAGTAAACCATTTTTTTTCATGTTTTTAAGATTTTATTTTACTTGAAAGTCAGAATTACAGAGAGAGAGTGCAGTCTTCCATCTGCTGGTTCACTCCCCAAATGACTACAGCTAGGCAGGACCCAAGCCAGGACCCAGGAGCTTCTCCTTGGTCTACCAACATGGTTGCTGGGGCCCAAGGATTTGAGCCATCTTCTGCTGTTTTCCCAGGCACCTTAGCAGGGAGCTAAGTCAGAAGTGGAGTAGCCAGGACACAAACTGGCACCCATATGGGTGCCAGCAACGCAGGTGGCAGCTTTACCTGCTACAACACAACATTGTCCCCAACCAATCGTTTTTAAGAGGAAAAATCGATATTGGGATTTCTATCTCCTGAATGCTCCAGTAACCTGGAGGTAATGATGATGGAATGGAAAAGCACCTCATTCAGAAGATAGGAAGGGAAGGCTCCTGGGATGATTGACATGTGTCCCGAAGAGTGACTTAGAGCTAGTGAAGGGAAGGCACTGATAGGAGGAAGAGCTTTCGCTAAGCATGGTATTGTTTACTACATTTAGGGGACTGAGGGTAAGCTGTCATGCCTGCAATGAAGGAGAGACATTAGTTTGTGGAAGAGGAGACTAGAGAAAAGGCAGAAGCAAATTTGGGATTGACCTCCTATGGTATGCTTTGGGATTTAAAAAATATCCTCAAGAAAATTGGGTTTTCCATAAGGTAAGACATACTGTGACCTAAAACTCTTCAGAGTCAATCTGAAGCAAATGAAAGCCAGCAAAAACAGAGGCAAGACGCCAAGAAAATGTTTCTAAGGAAATTTGGGAGAGAAACAATGATGGCTTGAATTCCAGACAAAGAACAAGAGGAGGAAAAAAGCTTAAGAAATAGACAAAGCAATTAATAGAATGTATAAGAGGCATTGTGGAAGATGTTCAGTAAAGAATGTTTCCATGAAAGGGTAACTTGATTAACAGACAAAATGTGGGTTTTTAGAGGACAAGTAGGTTTGGGGAAACATCAAGTCTTTGAGGAGCTTATGTAACATTGGAGATCCTAGATGCCATTAGAAATGCAAACCTGTGACAAATCTTCATAACAGAATCAACAGCTTATTGGTGGTAGTTTAAGTTCCAGATTTGGATGATAAGGTCCAGAAATTCTGTGTTCAGAGTAGAATGCCAATGAAAGGTCACTGAGGATCCTTTTTGATTCTCCTGTCATTAAATAATGGCTTGAAAAAAAAAAACAAACCTGAAATAAAGACCAGATCCTTAGCAATTAATTGCACCCTAATAATTTTAGTTAAAGTTAACAATTTTGGCTTTCACTAATGTTCTTGCCAAATTTCTACCTTAGATATTAACTTTGAGACCATTATATCATTAGATGGTGCTGAGGAATAATTGATTAAATAATGCCCTATATGGAACTATGATTACCAATACACTTTGAGTTTATTCAGTGGTTCATTTTTTTTTTTACTTTTGTCAAGGTGAGCATAAAAACATATTAAAGTTATGCTGTGTTTTAATGAAACACCTCTGACACAATGGAGAGATGGATGCATAGTAACAAAATAAAATATGAAATGTGTTTTGGTGAGAATATTTAAGGAAACAGGTTTGTGATCTCAGTTGAGAATTGATTTGTATATTTGTCCTGGAAAGAAAGTACTAACTCTTTCAGATTCAAAAAGTCATTTTTTCATTGAACACAGTTTCAGAGGCACCTATAGGGTATGCATTTTTCTAAGTAGGCAAAAACGATAAAATTTAGCCCTTGAGAGGATGCAGACGAAATAGACTTGAGCACAGAATAAATTATGATAATACTTGTATATGTTCCTGTTTGAGAAAAAATTCTCAAAATATCCCTTAAGTGTTTTGTTTTATAAGATGCATTTATTTATTTGAAAGGTAGATGACAGAGAAGGAGAGACAGAGAAAGATTTCTTCCAACCGCTGGTTCACTCCCCAAATGATTACAATGACCAGGACTGGGCCAGGCAGAAGCCAGGAGCCAGGAACACCATCCCGTTCTCACATATGGGTGGTAGAAACCCAAGTAGTTGAGCCATCTTCCACTATCTCCCAGCCACATGGGCAGGAAGCCGGAAGAGAGGCTACGAGTAGCCAGGACTTGGAAACAGGTGCTTCAACATGGGCTGCAGGGGTTTCAAGAAGTGGGTTAACGTGCTACACCACAATGCCCTATAAGTGTTTAAATGAACAGTCTATTATCCTTTGTAAAATAGCTAAAATTATTTTATAATAAAGAGGGAAATCTTTTCCATGTCAAATGGAAGAACAAGTCTTACAATGTGTACAGGAAAACTGTCAAGTTGCAAGCCAACTAACTAAAGAAGTATGCATCCATAAGAGTAAAATACAAACTTTTTTTCAAAATTTAAGATGATTCTAGGCTGGCGCCTTGGCTCAACAGGCTAATCCTCCGCCTTGCGGCGCCAGAACACCGGGTTCTAGTCCCGGTCAGGGCACCGGATTCTGTCCCAGTTGCCCCTCTTCCAGGCCAGCTCTCTGCTGTGGCCCGGGAGTACAGTGGAGGATGGCCCAAGTGCTTGGGCCCTGCACCCCATGGGAGACGAGGAGAAGCACCTGGCTCCTGCCATCGGATCAGCGCGGTGCGCCAGCCGCAGCGCTCCGGCCACGGCGGCCATTGGAGGGTGAACCAATGGCAAAGGAAGACCTTTCTCTCTGTCTGTCTGTCTCTCTCTCTCTCTCTCTCTCACTGTCCACTCTGCCTGTCAAAAAAAAAAAAAAAGATGATTCTATTTGAGGAAATAATCCTTCTAAGGGCCACATTTAAATTACTTTCCTCTCTCTACTCAGCATTATCCTTTTCTCCTCTTCAGTTAGAATCTGAGTCCTAGCAGGGAACTGTTCTGGACCTCACATTTTATAGCTAATAGGTGAAAATATGTGCAGATGATAAGCAAAGATGGAACATAAGTAAGTAGCGCACATATATCTACATACATTCTCATGCACATATGCACACAAAAGATACACTCAAAGAGCTGTCATGAAGATTAATAAGATAATGCAATCAAATCACTTGAAGGATTACATGAGATATAGTAAATTCTTCATTAGTGATGTATTTTACTTTCACTTTACTACTAAGTTTATTTTTAGCCATAGACCTATAAAAACAAAGTGTAAATAAGGTTTCAAATGATTCTATGCATTTATATATTAGATTTTATTTTTGACAGAATTTGTGCTTCTAGATAATTAGCCTTAAAACAACTAGAGTAAAACTATCTTCCGAATATGTGTTAGATTTTATTACAATCTCAGAGATTTCAGAATTTTTCTGAGAATGTTGACTTCACATGAGAAGTTACCATCCTTATCCTGTTCAAATTGTGAGCATTCATTCCTGATTGACCACAGTTCTATTCTTTAGTTTTCTGTGTTATGGGAAATTTGAAGGAAGTGGGCAAAAGTGAATTGAGTGAAATGCAGGGAGCAAGGAAAGGTAGAAGCACATTGTGATCAATGCATTCCAAGTGTCACGAGAGAAGCCTTGCATTGGTTCACGATAGATAAATAGAAGGATGGATAGATAATTATGATCTCCAAAGAAGCAGATATTTAACCTCAGTGTTTGTGCCTTAATGGTTAGTAGAGTTACAGAGATTTTTGTTGCAATGGTAAAATCTAGGAATTATGCTCATAAATGGATAAAGAAATAAATTACCAGAGCCTTTTTTCCTTCTAGCCTTCATTTTTTTATACTTATATTGACTTGGTTGTTAAACACATTTTTCTACCAGTCAATAACCTGTATTGAGTGCCTATTTTATATTAAGCACAACACTAGGACACTGTAGAGAACTGCATTGATTGACTAGGAATTCTACCAATGTTGCACTTAAAAGAATCCTGCTACATAAAAAACTTAAACCATTTTAGTAATAACTGTTCTAGAAAATTAAACTCAAGCGAAGTAGAGATTTCATTGGACATTATAAGATAGTAAATATGGTGTCAAGTGGAAAAAACAAAGATGTGTCTTTATTAACTCTATTTGCTATTATTTTACTTGGTAGCAATTATTATCAAACATTTTGTTCTCAGGACCCATTTCCACCTTGAAAAGTTATTAGTGACATGCAGTGGGTGCTTGACCTAGTAGTTAAGATGCATACATCCCACATCCGAATGCCTGGGTTTGATTTCCAGATCCCTCTGGCTCCTGACCCCAGTTCCCCATTATTGCAAATGGCTCAAATGGTGGCCATTCAAATGGGACACCTAGTTCCCAACTTCAGCTCAGCCCAGCCCCAGCCATTGTTTGCATTTGCAGAGTGATCCAGTGTGAGGGATCATGCTCTCTCTTTCTCTGTCTCTCCTTCTCTGTCTCAAATAAATTTTAACAGATTTTTAAAGTTATTGTTGACTCAAAATAACTTTTATTTGTATGGGTCAGACTTATCGAAATTTTTCATATTGGAAAAATAAAACTACTTTAGAGGAACCAGCATGTGGTGTAGAAGATTAAGCCTCTGCCTGAAGTGCCAGTATCCCATAGGGGCACCAGTTCACATCCAGGCTGCTCCACTTCCAGTACAGCTCTCTGCTGTTGCACCTGGGATAGCAGTAGAAGATAGCCCAAGTGCTTGGGCCTCTGCACCCATATGGGAGACTGGGAGAAGCTCCTGGTTCTTGGCTTCAGCTTGGTTCAGCCCTGGCCATTGCAGCTATTGGGGAGTGAACGAGCAGATGGAAGATTCTCTCTCTCTCTCTCTCCCTCTCTCTCTCACTCCCTTCCCCCCTCCCTCCCTCTGTCTCTCTCTGTATCTCTGCCTTTCAAATAAATGTATTTTTTAAAATATTTATTTATTTGAAAGAGTTACACACAGAGAGAAGGAGAGACAGAGAGAAAGAAGTCTTCCATCCACTGTTTCACTCCCAGTTGGCCGCAACAGCCAGAGCTCTGCGCAGATCGGAAGCCAGGAGCCAGGAGCTTCCTCTGGGTCTTCCCACATGGTGCAGGGACCCAAGGACATGGGCCATCTTCCACTTTTTCCAGGACATAACAGAAAGCTGGATCAGAAGTGGAGCAGCCAGGACTCAAACTGGTCCCATATGGGATGCTGGCACTACAGGCAGCAGCTTTACCCACTACAGCACAGAGCCAGCCCCAAATAAATCTTTTTAAAAAATATAAGCTACGGCCGGCGCCGTGGCTCAATAGGCTAATCCTCCACCTGTGGGGCCAGCACACTGGGTTCTAGTCCCGGTTGGGGCACCGGATTCTGTCCCGGTTGCCCCTCTTCCAGGCCAGGTCTCTGCTGTGGCCCGGGAAGGCAGTGGAGGATGGCCCAAATCCTTGGGCCTTGCACCCCATGGGGAGACCAGGAGAAGCACCTGGCTCCTGCCATCGGATCAGCGCCGTGCACCGGCCGCAGCGCGCCAGCCGCGGCAGCCATTGGAGGGTGAACCAACGGCAAAGGAAGACCTTTCTCTCTGTCTCTCTCTCTCTCTCTCACTGTCCACTCTGCCTGTCAAAAAAAAAAATTAATATAAGCTACTTTAGAAACAGATATTTTAGTGCATTTAAAACTAACAACTATATTATTTTAACATGAATTACATATTTTATGAAAGAAAAACCGGGACCAGTGCTGTGGCACAGCAGGTTAATGCCCTGGCCTGAAGCACTGGCATCCCATATGGGCGCCAGTTCCAGACACAGCTGCTCCAGTTCTGATCCAGCTCTCTGCTATGGCCTGAGAAAGCAGTAGAGAATGGCCCAAGTCCTTGGGCCCCTGCGCCCATGTGTGGATCCTGGCTTTGGATTGGCACAGCTCAGCCATTGCGGCCAATTGGAGAGTGAACCATCGGATGGAAGATCTCTCTCTCTCTCTCTCTCTCTCTCTCTTTCTGTGTGTATAACTCTGACTTTCAAATAAATAAATATTTTTTTTAAAAAAAGAAAAACCTATGTTTCCAAAATAAACAATTGAGTGAAAGAAGTGACACTACTTTTTATAGATCTGTTTTAATTAAATAATTTGAAAGGCAGAGTGACAGAGAGAGAAGCAGAAATACAGATTGTACATCCACTGGTTTACATCTCAAATGCCTGGAAAATGTGGGGCTGGGCCAGGTCAAAGCTAGGAGCCCTCAGCTCCATCCGGGTCTTCTATTTAGTTATCAAGAACCCAAGCATTTAGGCCAGCAGCCACTGTGTGCCCCAGAAGCATTAGCAAGAAGCTGTATCAGAAGAAGAGTAGCTGAAATTAAAACCTGTATTCCTACATGGGATTCGGTTATCCCAAGTGGTACCTTAACCTATGGTGCCAAAAAAACCCACCCCACCCCACATGGCACTATTTTGTGCTCTACATGTCTCTCTAATGTCTTGCTTAATGGGACACATCTGGATTCTCATACCTGTTTCTACATTCATGGTGCAGCAATATATTAGAGTACTTAAAGAAAACATGACTTTACATAGAAAAGTAGTGGGAAAGGGGATGAGTACCTTCATAAGTTTGTGATGTATTTGTGGATTATCTTCTTTGATATTAAACCAAACAGCAAATGGCAGTTTCTTTTTAAAGGTTACAAATAATGTAGAATGGAAACTCATAACAATAGACTTCCTGTACTCTGTTATTAAAAATCCATTGACTGGGTCTTTGACCTATG
Source organism: Sylvilagus floridanus (assembly GCA_949820135.1). Classification (NCBI taxonomy): domain Eukaryota; kingdom Metazoa; phylum Chordata; class Mammalia; order Lagomorpha; family Leporidae; genus Sylvilagus; species Sylvilagus floridanus. The sequence continues at coordinate 24,590,898 of OX463236.1, read as the reverse complement.
CATAAACATCACTTGAGAAAGAGTGGCTCAGTGTATTATGCAGATATACAGTGAGCACATTTTATGATCTAGTATAAATAATACACTTGCCAATCATCACCAGTCACCTCAGGAAAATCTTTCAATAGTGGACAACTGTTAAGCTCATACTAGTAGATACGTGGCTTATAAAATTCTAATTTTTGCTTGAAGTTTGAATTTTATCATTGGCAATACTGTCAATTTTTTTTCCTTTAGTGATAAATTTGCTTTATTGACTACTGAGAAATTGTCTGTTGTATATCCAAGTTTGAAAAATTATAGTGTGTCTGTTATTGTTATTCTTAAGTTATTCTCTCAAGTAAAGTTATTCTTTATAACTTTATAAATCAGGCTGGTGCCGTGGCTCAACAGGCTAATCCTCCGCCTTGCGGCGCCAGCACACCGGGTTCTAGTCCTGATCTGGGCGCCAGATTCTGTCCCGGTTGCCCCTCTTCCAGGCCAGCTCTCTGCTGTGGCCCGGGAGTGCAGTGGAGGATGACCCAAGTGCTTGGGCCTTGCACCCCATGGGAGACCAGGAGAAGCACCTGGCTCCTGCCATCGGATCAGCGCTGTGCGCCGGTCGCAGCGCGCCGGCCGCGGCGGCCATTGGAGGGTGAACCAACGGCAAAAGGAAGACCTTTCTCTCTGTCTCTCTCTCTCACTGTCCACTCTGCCTGTCAAAAAAAAAAAAAAAAGTTATTCCCTCAAGTAAAAATGTGGCCCCACGAAGCAGTTAATTCAGCTTGGAACTCTAACAATGATTTCTTGAGACAACCATGGTGCTGTTATGTAGCAGACCTGCTTTATGCATACTTCCAATTCTGTCTCTAGGAATATTTTCAGTGTCAATGCTTAATATAATTAATCACGTTTACTGCTTAACCAGGACTATGCATAAATGCAAATGGCTTCACTTTTTCTTGTAGGTGTGTATAGTGAAGAACACATGATTACTAGTGCATTTTGATGCTGCTGCCTTGATTCATGCTAAGGCATCAGTTTTACCATCTTTGCTTTTACATTGTCAGTGTAATGTCCACGGCTTCTTGGCCTTTTGGCCAAGATCAGGTGTAGTGCAATGTTAATGCAATGAAAAAGTAACATCTTAGTATTCTCATGAAAATAGTGCAAACTTGCAGACTTCCCCCTGAAAGAGTCTCAGCAACCCACAGGAGTTTGAGGACCATGTTTTGAGAACCTCTAGTTTCTGGAGTATGTTTCCAATTTTACTATTATACAACTCAGATCTTCTCACATCCTGAATTAACAGTAAGGTAGTTGTTACACTGTGTTGAACAAATATAACTAGGGGATTTCATTACATTTAAACATATGGATTCTGAAAATATTTTCCTTCCTAATTTAAATGCTTAGCTATCTAATTTTTCATGAATTTTTATTGTCAGACCTTCTAAATATAAATTTATTGCATTAAACTAGTATGATTTTTTACAATATAAATAAAATTATTTTTATATAAAGATAATTCATTTGATAAGCTAAAAAAATTCATTTTAACATCTAATGTAGTGCCTTGCATCTGAAGTAAAAATAAATCTGAAATTTTCCCAAATTTCTTATCCAGCTAAAAATTGCCTAGCCACTCCCGAGAACTGAACATAAAATATGGATATGACATGGTTAGAATTTTTCAACTTTGTTATTTTTTTCTTGTTTATTTTTTCTTGTGGACACCTAGGAATAACTTAATTTTATTAAATTCTTGTCAAGTTTATATTTGAAATGAAACTTACAAATTTAACATTAACAGTCTCCATCATATAGAACATGATTACTAATGAAAAAGCAATAGAACCTATTCTATTCTATGAGGATAAAGTAAAAAAATTTATATTGTTTGTTTATATTCAACATTGTATTTTCTGTCTCACTCTAAAGAAACCTGAAAGTAATCTATATAAAAATAAGTCTGTAGGAGTGATGTTATTTACCTCACTCATTTTCTTAAAAAAAAAAGTATTTGTGTGTGTGTGTGTGTGTGTGTGTGTGTGTATTTGAAAGAGAGAGGTGCTGTCTGCTGATTCTCTCCCCAAGTGCCCACAACAGCCATAGTGTGGGTCAGGCCAAAGCTGGGAGCTGTGAACTTAATCCTGGTCTCTCATGTGGGTGACAGGGACCCAATGACTTGAACCATTACCACTGCCTTCCAGGGTTCACATTAGTAAGAAGCTGTAGTCAGAAGCCATAGCCAAGAATTGAATCCAGGCATTCTGGCATAGACTGTGGGCATCTTTTTATCTTTTTAAAAGATTTTTTGGGGGTGGGCTGGCCCTGTGGCATAGTAGGTAAAGCCACCACCTGCAGTGCCAGCATCCCATATGGGTGCCAGTTCTAGTCCTGGGTGCTCCACTTCCGATCCAGCTTTCTGCTATGGCCTGGGAAAGCAGTAGAAGATGGCCCAAGTCCTTGGGTCCCTGCACCCATGTGGGAGACCCAGAGGAAGTTCCTGGCTTCTGGCTTCTAATAGGTACAGCTCCAGCCGTGGCAGCCAATTGGGGAGTGAAGCAGCGGATGATAGACCACTTTCTCTCTGCCTCTCCTTCTCTCTCTGTGTAATTCTGACTTTCAAATAAATAAATAAAATCTTTTTTTAAAAAAAAGATTTGCTTGAAAGTAAGAGTTACTGAGGGAGAGAAGGACAGACATCTTCTATCCACTGGTTCACTTCCCAGATGGTGGCAACAGTCAGCACCGGGCCAGAGAGAAGCCAGGAGCCAAGTGCTTTATCCAGGTCTCTCATGGGGGTGACAGGGACCCAAACACATGGGTCATGTTATGCTGCTTTCCCTAGGCAATCAGCAGGGATACTGGATTGGAAGTAGAGCAACCAGGACTCAACCTGTTGCCCATATGAGAAGCTAGCATTGCAGGTGGCAGCTTTACCGGCTCCCACAGTGCTGACCACAGCGATGCCCAGCATCTTAATGAGAGTCTTAACTGTTAGACCACATATATGTTCTGATACTATTCCTTTAGATAATTTAGTTTGGGGGGAAGATGACTCAAAATGAAATAGGGGTGTGTGTATATGTGTGTGTGTGTGTGTGTGTGTGTGTGTGTGTGTGTTGAGAGAGGGAGAGAAATGACAGATTCTTTCCATAACAATAACACTTCAATCCTTGTAATTAAGCCCAGTCAAAATTATGATGATAAATAAATAGATGATAAAATAAATGGAATGCTGTTTAGAATGTTAGAGCATGGATGAGCTCTACAGAACCCAGAAATTCCTAAAATTGCTATACTCATGGCATTTTTTTCTAAAATGAAGAAACAAAAATTTTTTTTTTAATTTTTTTTTTTTGACAGGCAGAGTGGACAGTGAGAGAGAGAGACAGAGAGAAAGGTCTTCCTTTGCCGTTGGTTCACCCTCCAATGGCCGCCGCGGCCGGCGCGCTGCAGCCGGCGCACCGTGCTCATCCGATGGCAGGAGCCAGGTGCTAGGTGCTTTTTCCTGGTCTCCCATGGGGTGCAGGGCCCAAGCACTTGGGCCATCCTCCACTGCACTCCCGGGCCACAGCAGAGGGCTGGCCTGGAAGAGGGGCAACCGGGACAGAATCCGGCACCCCGACCGGGACTAGAACCCGGTGTTCTGGCGCCGCAAGGCGGAGGATTAGCCTGTTGAGCCACGGGTCCAAAACAGCAAAAAACTGAGAACCACTGCATCTGTGTAGCAGTTACAGATGATCAATCATGTAATGCCTGAGGTTCATATTTGGTAACTTCGGTGTAGATTAACAATATGAACCATGCAGTAATACCTGAATGATTCACTGAGGAGCTTCATCCATCAATTTTTCTGTAATCTCCTTGAACTGCCTATGTGTCTTACGTTAACATAATAAAGAATATTAGGAAGTATTTAAAATATGTGTCTCTAAAATCTGAGAGAAAATAAGGAGCATAACTCACTTTTGGAAATAATTAAATGCTAGATAAATATAAGATGCCTTTTTACCAGTTACAGTTCTAGCTGATAATTAAATAGGTTTGTTATCATTATCTACATTTGTCAGCACTCTTTAGCAATTGTGAATCTTTGAGAATAAAACTCTTCTACTTCTCAACAGTTATTTAGTTTTATATCATTGTTATATTCAATAATGTGACAAAGTCCTTTAGAGACTAAAAATATTCTGAGCCAAGTATCTTATTTTACAAACTTATGAATTTGTGTTGTGATAATAGTTATTTCTTTTCTTCTTAGTAGATTTCTTAATATTGAAAAAAAATTTACAAATCTCCACTTGTGCCTCTATTTATCATAGCATTACACACACATATATATATATGATGTGCACATGCACTCACACACACTGGGATTATTCCGACTGCATCGTTTTTCCTCCACACATTGAAAATTTTCTCTTCTATGATACTTTTGTTGATCAGGAATTTTCATTCCTAAATCCAGAAAGATTTTTGAATTTCCAACTTTTACAAATATAGAACTATCCATAAGATGGTGCTGTATCTTTAATTTAATTTGGTCAGATGCTTGAATGCTAAAATACAGCTACCAATATAGTTAAAACAGTGGGTCACAGTTTCATCTTTCGTAAGTCTTATGCCGTACAGCTAACAATATAAGTATAGTCAGAATCTGTTAAGTAACTTTTTTTATATATCATATAATTGCTAAAGTATCTTCACTCCAGATCTAGTTGAAATTATAGGTAAAAAATATAATTGCAATTCTCATTTTAACTGACATTTTCAGAAGAGCCACTTTGTACACATATATTAGACAAATGAAGCAGTTGAATTACATACAGTATCAGTTCCTACCAAGGTCAATAGTAGTCTTTGAAAGTCCTTTGAAAGATCCAATTTGATGGAAATTTGAAATGACATTGCATGCAAGCAATTCCTTTCAAATGTTGAAGAACTGTACAGAATTAACTCAATAATTTTCCATACCTTGCAAGCCTATTTACCCAGTGAGGGAAAGGTAATTTAAGATATGCTAATTGTATAATGTATTTCTGATTTAGGGTGATTCAGTCAGGGGAAGTAATATTTCATTTCCTGTCTAATTATTACCCATAAACAGCTTTAATAGGCAGAATGCTTAAAAGCTGGCTCTATAAGGGAAGTTTGTGGAAAAGTGGTATTAAAACGTGTTTATTTGGGAGCAGACTTTTTAAAATCCATTCATAGTTTGCATTTCCATGGGTTTGTTAAAGACTTATCCTATAATCCTTTTTTAAATTAAAGATTTATTTTATTTTTTTTATATAAAGCTTTTATTTAAAGAATATAAATTTCCAAAGAACAGCTTATGGACTACAATGGCTCCCCACCCCACAACTTCCCTCCCTCCCCCCACCCTCCCCTTTCCCGCTCCCTCTCCCCTTCTGTTCACATCAAGATTCATTTTCAATTCTCTTTATACACAGAAGATCAATTTAGTACATATTACGTAAAGATTTCAACGGTTTGCCCTCGCATAGAGACACAAAATGATAATACTGTTGGAGTACTAGTTATAGTATTAATTCACAATGTACAGCACATTAAGGACAGAGATCCTACATGATTTTTTTTTAAAAAATTGATTAATTGTCTATGCAATTTCCAGTTTAACACCAAGATTTTTTAATCATTTGCAATTATCTTTATCTAAAGAAGATCGATTCAATATATACTATGTAAGGATTTCATCAGTTTGCACCCACTCAGAAACACAAAGTGTAAAAATACTGTTTCAGTACTAGTAATAGCATTATTTCACATTGGATAACACATTAAGGACAGATCCCTCATGAGACATAAGTACACAGTGACTCCTGATGTTGATTTAACAATTTGACACTCTTGTTTATGGCGTCAGTAATCTCCCTAGGCTCTGGTCAAAGATTTATTTATTTATTTGAAAGATTTCCAGAGAGACAGAGAGGATGAGAGAGATCTTCCATCCACCAGTTCACTCCCTACATGGCTATAACCGCCAGTGCTGTGCCAGGCTGAAGCTATGAGCTTCACCCACATGGGTGACAGGGCCCCAAACACCTGAGCCATCCTCTGCTGTTTTTCTCAGACCTTTAGTAGGGGGCTGGATCAGAAGAGGAGCAGCTGGGACATGAACCTGCACCTGTATGGGATGCCAGCATTGAAGGTGGCAGCTTTACGCACTATGCCAAATGCCGCTCCCATCCTTGTTCTAAAATGAACAATCATACATCAAAGGAGTAGAAAGCTTTTGTAGTGAGGGTGAAAAGGTAACTAGGAAAATTGTATTCATAAAAGGAAATAGTTGAAGTCACAAAGTGCAATTATATCTGTGTAGGTGTATCTAAGGCAGAAACTAAATTCCCATTACATAACCACTTGGAAATCTCAAATGAAATATTTACTACTATGACTTGAGGAAATATTTAATTTTATAAGTTTGCTTTTCTTTCCCTTTCTCGAAATTTTTTCCCACCAAGCAGTTTCACCTCTGAAAAATATCATCATTATATTTCTTAATCCAAAACAATACTATAATTTTGCAGAAAACATTAGACATAATGAAGTAGTAGTAAATAGAGAATTCTATTTAGCATTTTATTGCAAAGTAGTAAACTGAGTGAAAAGATATTGTTTAGAATTTATATAATTAAGTCAGATTTTTCTGTCAGCAAAATAGATTAGAAAATAATTCAAGGAAATAGATAATATAAGGAGCAGACACTTAGCCTAGAAGTTAAAACACATAAGAGTACCAGCATTGAATTCCTGCCTCCAGGTTCTTGAAGTAGCACCGTGACAGTAGGGACTCCATTCTGGGAAGGCACCCCCTCCCCACGTGAGACTCTGGTCTGAAATTATGATCTAAAACAGTCGGACAGTAGCAGTCCACTCCATCACACTTGGCAGAGCATAAAAACCCCATAGCATGATTGCTCAACCTTGAAAGCAGATACACTGCACCTGCGTTAATGATAAAAATGTAATTTGTCTATGTCCTACATATGATTAAAACCAATATTTGGATTAAAGATAAGATTATAATTGATATTGTTAAGATTGTAACTGGTATTGTCAAGATTATAATTGATATTAATTTTGCATAGATTTTAGGTTAGCTTGACCCCAGTATCTATGTACTCCCCCTTGATCTCAGCAACCATGTATTCTCCTCCCGATTTTGCAGTTTTTAGCCTTTATAAACCCTGTTGCTTTGGGTTTCAGGGTCAAGAATTCTTTAGGAGCTTGAGCCCACTCTCCACTACCGATAATAAAGGACCATCAGATTTTATCAATGCGTGGTACTCCTTTGTTTGTACTTGGCTCAGGTACAACATTTTGACTCCAGCTGGGAGGCAATGACAACAGCTCAGTAGTCATTCCAGTAACCCACATGGAAGATCTGCATTGAGTGTGCATCTCCAGGCTTCAGTCCTCTGGCCATTGTAGGCATTTGGGGAGTAAGCTAGTAGACAAGAGTTCTCTCTCCTTTTCTTTCCATCTTTCAAATACTTACATACAGACATGCATCCATACATTTGTAAAATATGTGATACCAAATTTGTGAGTACATTTTTATGTCCTTGATGTTTTCCAAATATTTAATATTCTGAATGCATATTTTTCTTACTCAAACTGAAATAGAATGTTTAAATCATATTGAGATTTAATAAATAAAATGAAGCAAATATTGGATTCATTTGATTTAGAATGAATTAGATTTAGATTTAGATTTAGATTTAGATTTAGATTTAGATTTAGAACCGGGTTCTAGTCCCAGTTGGGGTGCCGGATTCTGTCCCAGTTGCTCTTCTTCCAGTCCAGCTCTCTGCTGTGGCCCAGGAAGGCAGTGGAGGATAGCCCAAGTGCTTGGGCCCTGCACCTGCATGGGAGACCAGGGGGAGGCACCTGGCTCCTGGCTTCTGATCGTCGCAGCACTCCGGTCGTAGTGGCCATTTGGGGGGTGAACCAATGGAAGGAAGACCTTTCTCTATGTCTCTCTCTGTCTAACTGTGCCTGTCAAAAAATAAATAAAATAAAAAATAAAGACTATTTCATCATAGCTGAGATTTGCTTCAAAACATTTGGAATGGAGATGGTGTAAGGTAATAATATAGATGAATTAGGATTAGGTATGAATTTTTTATATTAACACATAGTATTTTAGGCAGAATGTGGAATCATTTTAAGGTCCTGATGCAGGAAGGAACCTAGTTTGATGGAAGGAAAAAAAATAGAGGGGTCAGCCTACACCTGCAGCGCCAGCGTCCCATAAGGACACCTGTTCTGGTCCTGGCTGCTCCACTTCCAATCGAGCTTCCTGCTAAAGGCCTGGGAAAGCACAGGAGGATGGCCCAGGTTTTTGGGCCCCTGCATTCTTGTGGGAGACCTGAATGAAACTCCTGGGTGCTGGCTTGAGCCTGGCCCAATCTCAGCTATTATGGCCATTTGTGGAGTGAACAAGCAGATGGAAGATATTTCCCTCCCTCCCTCCCTCTCTCCTTCTCTTTCTGTATTTCTGCCTTTCAAGTAAAAATGTAAATCTTAAAAAAAATAAAATAAAAATAAAAACCAGAGTGACTGCAGTGCAGAAGACTAAAAGCAGACCATGTGGCCCTGCAGAGCACTCTAAAGATTTTGGACCTTATCCTAAAGGTAATGACAGGCATTAAGCAGCAGAGTTATCGTCCTATATTTCATTTGTTGTGTAAACATAACTCAGGTTGTAGAAACTCAAAGTCAAGAATATGCAAAGGCAAAGTAAATAGAGGAAATAAAATAATTGGGGAAAATGTTGGATATTTAATTGAAATAACTTGGTTAAGAAATTGATATTAAGCAAAAATAAGAGGAATATGCTAAAATGTCTCCAAAATTTCTGAGTTCATGCAAAGTTACACTTAAGTTCTTTTAATTAAAGACATTTTTATCACTTTTCAAAAATAACACTTTAGTTTTGGTATCTTCTTTTTACCAAAGAAACTTGAACAACCTATCCCTTGCTTCCTCTTTTGAAAGATTTAAGTCACTCCTATAGTGCTAAATTCTTCCCACTTAGTTTCAATTTTATCTGGTGTCTGGGACCATAAAATAGGTACATGTTGGTAAGTTAGGCAAAATCAGATTTAATACATTAAATCCTGCTACGGAATTCAGGATATGAATTGTATTTGTATTCTTGCTGTTTATTTCCCTTCTATGATCTTATACATTCTCCTAGCCAAAAGTTATAGACATGTGGTCTTTCGGTAGACCATAAATAGATGGTAGATAGGTAGGTAGGTAGGTAGATATTTAATAAACCAAAAAGAAATCATTATGATGAAAATCTATACTAAAAATAATTAAAAGAATAATTTTTTCCTCTTTTTTAAGCACTCTTGTACTAACTAATATGATACTGATGGATTAAATTACAGTGATAAGCACATATTAAGTGGAGAACAGAAATTGTCTGGGATTAGTGATAGGTATTAAAAGATTTTAGACGAGACAGAAGGAGTTTCACCCAGAACCCTCACTGTAAAATATCTGTCACAGGATGAAGCACTCACTACAATGAATGATACTTAAGTAAAAATTTTGCTTCCAGATTGTTAATCAGTTTCATATCTATCTATGTATTGCTGTCCAAATGTTCCAGTTAACATTTCAACAGCAAAATTTGGAGCTGAAGTAACCCTTTAACAACAACACAAAATCTTTTCTCAGGAAATGATTAGAGAAGTTTTGGGATAAAAAGGAAGCCTGTGCTACAGCAGAAAGTAGAACAAGTTGAATTACATCTCTGGTTTGAATTTCTCTGTTATTTGATGTGAGAAACCAACTGTCTGGCTTATCCAAACCTAAACTGTTATCATAGCCCTAACTTGGATCCTAGGCAAATGAAACATAGATATCTTTTTTTTTCTTTTTGACAGGCAGAGTTAGACAGTGAGAGAGAGAGACAGAGAGAAAGGTCTTCCTTTTTCCGTTGGTTCATCCCCCAAGTGGCCGCTACGGCCAGCACGCTGTGCCAATCCGAAGCCAGGAGCCAGGTGCTTCCTCCTGGTCTCTCATGTGGGTTCAGGGCCCAAGCACTTGGGCCATCCTCCACTGCCTTCCCGGGGCACAGCAGTGAGCTGGACTGGAAGAGGGGCAACTGGGACAGAATCTGGCGCCCCAACTGAGACTAGAACCCAGAGTGCCGGCGCCACAGGTGGAGAATTAGCCTAGTTAGCCGCAGCACCTGCCGAAACATAGATATCTTAAAAAGTGAGGCATCACATTAGTCTATGTCTTACTGCATGGAAAACAGAAAAGGTAAAGTAACACATGGACATTTTACTTCTAATACAGTGACCTAACTTTTCATTCTGGATGTTCATTTGGCTGCTTTCTAAACTATCTGTTTTGTAAGTAAATTTCAACATTTTTAAAAATTTATTTATTTGAAAGGAAGAGCAATGGGGGCAGAGAAAAAAAGAGAAAGAGAGAGAGAGAGATCGTACGTTTGCTGATTTATTCTCCAAGTGGCTGCAACAGCCAAGTGTGGGCCAGACCAAGGTCAGGAACCAGGAGCTCCATCCTGCCTTCCACACGCATTCTCAGGAAGCTGGATCAGAAATGGAATAGCTGTGACTTGAACCAGCACTCCTCTCTTTGCTAATTGCAGAACATATGTTAAATTTAAATAGCTGTCCTCTAATAAAGCACTCTTTGGACTGAAAGAATCCTAATGTAGGACTGCAATAACAATCTTATTAATGTTACCATTTCCAGAATATTAGTTTGTGGGCCATTAGTTGGGCAGTAGGAGTAAGAAGCCAACATCCTCTGTATTGAAGAAAAAAAAAACTGCTGTAAAAGGAAGCAACTTCCTTGACTTTTTATCCTACTGTTATTTAAGAATAGAAATTAATCCCTGGCCGGCGCCGAGGCTCAACAGGCTAATCCTCCACCTTGCGTCACCGGCACACCGGGTTCTAGTCCTGGTCGGGGCACCGGATTCTGTCCTGGTTGCCCCTCTTCCAGGCCAGCTCTCTGCTGTGGCCCAGGAAGGCAGTGGAGGATGGCCCAAGTGCTTGGGCCCTGCACCCCATGGGAGACCAGAAGAAGCACCTGGCTCCTGCCTTCCAATCAGCGTAGTGCGCCAGCCACAGCGCGCCGGCCACGGCGGCCATTGGAGGGTGAACCAACGGCAAAGGAAGACCTTTCTCTCTGTCTCTCTCTCTCTCACTATCCACTCTGCCTGTCAAAAAAAAATGAAATTAATCCCTTCCACAATGATAAACGTTCTTTGTGATGTTGCTGTTTATGAGCTGGGAATTCTATTTGAAATGAATTCTGTTAAATTTATCAAACACATCAGGCATTGTTCTAGGCACTGAGAATACAATAGAAAGGAAAAAAGACTCAAAGAAAACTTGCATTTCCATAATACTTTCAATATTCCTAAAAAATATGGATGGCTGTCACTTTATTCCTCTATAATAGTCTCAAAGGGAAAGCACAGAGAGCTTTAAATGATTTGCCAAGATTTAGAAACTAATCAATATGACGTCTTAATTCTAGAACCATAATGTTCTCCAGAGTTATAGACCTTTATAACGTCTACTAATTAGCTTTACCTGAATGTCTGAAGATAATGTATTATTTCCCATATAGATGGCATTATGGTATGGACCCTGTACCTATCTTATCAAGGTTCAAATCCTTTCTTCCGCTTAGATAACTAAATAATAAACTACCCTAAAACTCAAAGGAATAAATAATGAACAACTATCCTCTTTCACTTGTCCATGTGTTTCCTGATCCAAGTTCAGCTGTGCTGCAAGTTACATTTGGTTCCAGGTCTGCTCTACCTTTCATCCCCTTTGCACCTGTAATAGGCTGCTAAAGCATGTTCTTCTAATAATGATGGCAGAGGTATAACAGGAGAAGACTCACTACCCCTACATATTCATATTTCAGGCCCCTGTGTTATGCTGGCTAAGATCCTATTGAATCTTAAAGAAAATCACATAGCCAACTCTTTCTAACCAAAAGCACAGGGAAGTACATTTTGCTAAACATTTGTAGGAAAATATACCTAAATCAAGATTGTGATGAAGATGGAGAGCAACAAAGTCAAATGTAATTTTTTTTTATTCTTATCCTCTGGTTCTAAGAAATTATTACTCCTGCTTTACCTCTTCTTCCTCCACATCCTTGTGTGATCAGGTGGACATTTCTCTTTTTCCTTTCCTCGCTCTTCTATTCCTCTCCTCTCCACACATTAAAAAAAAAGTTCTTTTTTGCACTGCCAATTACACAAAAGTTTTTTTTTAATCTGAAATAATTTTCAGGTACCAAATTAAAATATTAAAGATAGTACCTATAATTCCATTAAGCAATTGGAAGTGCCAACAAAATAGTGAATTAAACATTTAAACATATTATTGAGAACTCAAAGAAAGTGCTCCCAAGGTCAAGGTAACGTGTAAGTGCTTATAAAGGCTCATTGAATTCAGGCCTAATTCAGTGTATCTACGAGGAGACCGTTGCTGGTTTCTGGTTGCTTTCCCTCACAATGGCACCCTCAAATCTGCAAATTGATCTTACATTTGTGGTTTTATTATTTTCTAACTAGAAAGTGTACAAAGAGTACAGCCTAAGTGTCTGTTTATGAAATAAACTCATATTTTCTGTAGTCCAACCAAAAATCTCAGTTAAACTTTTAACAGGATAGTTCCTGTTAAAACTAACTTTAATTCTTTTTAACTTGAATATTTCAAAGAACTAGTATTACAGATAAAGAATAACTGTAAACAACATCATGTAAGATTCTTTGGAATTGTGATAGAATCTGCATGTTTGGAGATTTCAGAAGCACTAACATTTATACAAATACATTTTCCTCTCCTACACATATGCCCACCACACCCAAAAATTTCCAGGAGCTGACTTGCTACAAAAATGATTTTAGGAGACGGTTCCAAATCATTAACATTTTAGTGGATCATTTTACTGGTCTGTTATCCAAATATTTCATAATTCAATCTTATCTGCAATGATATACAATGCATTGAGATCTAGGGATATTTGTAGCATTTTGAACACAGAGCTAATCATTATTGATACTTTACTCCATAACTATCAACAGTTTATTTGAATTCTAGCATTTTTATAAGAAGATATCCATGTACTAATACCCTGAATATAGCCACCAATGAATTCAAATGATGGATGGATGACTGATGAGAAATATAAAACTTGCTTTCCTAGCAAAAAAGAGTCTATGAACAACAAAAGTGCAATCCTGGCATAAATGTTTCCTGTTTATAATATAATTGTTATCTGTTAAATTATCTGGAATTTTCCCAAGGCAACCTTAATTCACAGCCTCACTTCCCATAATACAATTTCATTATCATTGAAAGTTTAATATCAAATCACACTGATGGAAAAATACTTCAGTAGCTAATAGGAATGACAGCAATAAAAATAGCTAATGTTAAACCCAGAAATATTGTCACCTACATAAATGTAAAAGTGCATATTACCAGGCTAATCCTCCTCCTGCAGCGCCAGCACACCGGGTTCTAGTCCCAGTCGGGGCGCCAGATTCTGTCCCTGTTGCTCCTCTCCAAGTCCAGTTCTCTGCTGTGGCCCGGGAGTGCAGTGGAGGATGGTCCAAGTCCTTGGGCCCTGCACCCACATGGGAAACCAGGAAGAAGCACCTGGCTCCTGGCTTTGGATCAGCATGGTGCACAGTGGCCATTGGGGGTGAACCAACGGAAAAAGGATAGACCTTTCTCTCTGTGTCTCTCTCTCTCACTGTCTACTCTGCCTGTCAAAAAAAAAAAAAAAGTGCATATTACATACTAAAACCTTTACATTTTTTTCCTACTTGATCCTCACAAAACTCCCTGACGTAGATTCCATTATTATATGAACTTTACAGCTGAAGTAATTGAGACTCTGGGAGATGTTAAGAAACTTCCTTGAAATAGCACAGCTAGTGAGCCCAGAACTGGAATTTAATTGTGGTCTCTTAACCCCTATGAATTGAAAATTTTTGCAATAGAGGGAGGAGGGAGGGAGGTAACTGTCTCTAACTTCTAGACAAAGAGTGGCATTAACTAGGAACTCTTTAGAAGAGCTTAATTTAATCAGGGGTATGAGAAACTTTGTATTGATGGCACTTGTGTCAGGTTGTGTGCTAGGCACCAAGGTCCAAAGTTCTACAAAACCATCTATTGTTGATGGTGTCATGGGCTAAGAAAGGAGACAGTTACACACACACACAAAAAAAAAATTTAAAAAGGAAGTAAATGCTATACCAAAGAGGTATGAAGAGAGCATCATGGAAGCACAGAGGAGGTGAGGATCGATGGCATCTAGAAGAGGTAGCACTAGATCTTGTCAATTAACTACTCCTTGAAAATGTGTCCAGACACCTGTAGAGCAAGAGATAAAATGTAAACACTTACTAGCAGCAAGACCTGTGGTACTAATATGAAACCCATGGTACTGCAGTTAAGTAAATTCTTAGTAACCTGAATTCATTAATATTTTCCACCTAAAGCTTATTTATGGAGAGTCAATTGTTAATGAACAAACACTTTTTAAAAAAGATTTACTTATTTATTTGAAAGGCAGTGTTACAGAGAGTCAGAAGGAGATACAGAGGGATGGAAAGTAAGATCTTCCTTCCAAATGGCTGATTCACTCACTGCATGGCTGCAATGGCCAGAGCTGGGTAGATTCGAAGACCTGGAGCTTCTTTGGGGTATCCCAAATGGATGCAGGGCCCCAAGTACTTGAGCCATCCTCCACTGCTTTCCTAGGCACATTAGCAGGGAGATGGATCAGAAGTGGAGCAGTGGAACACAAACCGGAGCTAATATGGGATGCCTGCTCTGCAGCAGCAGTTTTACCCGCTACACCACAGGGCTGGCTTTTGAACAAACAATTTTAAAAATATACTAAAATCGGGGCTGGCGCCATGGCTCACTTGGTTAATCCTCCACCTGAGGTGCCAGCATCCCATATGGGCACCGGTTCTAGTCCCGGTTGCTCCTCTTCCAGTCTAGCTCTCTGCTGTGGTCCAGGAGGGCTTTGGAGAATGGCCCAAGTGCTTGGGCCCCTGCACCCGCATGGGATATTGGGAAGAAGCACCTGGCTCCTGGCCTCAGATAGGCGCAGCGCCGGCCGTAGTGGCCATTTAGGGAGTAAACCAACGGAAGGAAGACCTTTCTCTCTGTCTCTCTCTCGCTGTCTTTAACTCTACCTGTCAAATAAAGAAAAAAATACACTAAAATAAAAAGCAATGGGGTGTCATTTGCAAGAATTGGAAATCAAATGCATTTTAAAAGAAAAGTTATTTGAAGATCAAAGTTTAAAATAAATGTGTTTGGAGTAGGCATTTGCTCAGATAAGGTAGAATGTCATGTTACACATTGGGGTGGCTAGGTTTGATGACTGATTCCAGTTTACTGCCAGCACAGACCCTGGGAAGCAGTGGTAATAACTCGAGTAGTTGAATCCCTGCTACCCACATGGAAGACCTGAATTGAGTTCTTATTTCTTGCCTTCAACTCTTGGCCATTGCAAGCACCTGGGAGAGGGAATCAGCCAATGGAAGTGCAAATTCTCTCTCTCTCTCCAACCTCCCTAAATAAATTATTTAAAAAATTAGAGATTGTGACCCACTCTTGAAAAGAGACATTGCTTCCAAATTATTCTTCCTATAATATGCATTTCCTTAACTGAAATATTATTCTTTTTAAAAATTTTATTTTATTTATTTATTTGAAAGGTCGAGTTACTGACAGAGAGAATGGTTTTCTATCTGCTAGTTCACTCCTCAAATGGCCATAATGGCCAAAGCTGGGCAGATCCAAAGCCAGGAGCCAGTAATTTCTTCCAGGTTTCCCATGTGGGTGAAGGGGCCCAAGCACTTGGACCATCTTCTACTGCTTCCCCAGGCCATGGCAGAGAGCTGGATCAGCAGTGGAGCAGCTGGGACACAAAACAGCACCCATATGTGACTAAGCCATAGTGCTGGCCTCTATTCTGTCTTACTAATGTAGCGATAACATCATAACATTTAGTATAACTAAGTATACATCTCTATTTACTTTAAAATGTTTCATATTCTATTTGAAATATTTTATTTTGTTTTCTTTTATTTTTTTGTTTTTTTTAATGTGGAGTATTTTTTTACTGACATTATATATATATATATACATATATATATAAAGCTATATACATATATATATATATATATATATAAAGCTTTTATTTAAAGAATATAAATTTCCAAAGTACAGCTTATGGATTACAATGGCTCTTTCTTAGATTAGAATCATTTTTTTTTCTCCCCCAGCAGCTTGCTTTCTAGGACAGTCCTGAATATATAAACCCTACATTAACTTTTTACTAACCTAAAAATCAAAGGATTCCAGTAAGCCATTGGGTACATCTCTTGGCTTTGCACCACATCCATGTTCTATTTACTTTAGCAAAAGAAAGCATGAGAAATAAAATCATAGTTTTATTTGTTAATTTAGAACAAAAGGATCAATTGATTTGCAAACAGGAAGAAAATTTTCATTAAAAGGCATCTAAGAAGTCTTAAATTCTTTTACTCATTCTCTAACAAAGCCCTCAGATTTTGTGATCAGTAATCTCTCTGGCTAAAGTACACTATTGCATAAGGTCAACCAGATTAGATCAACAGTATTCTGATTAGAGAACCAGACCATTTTTGATATGTACACCGATATAACAAGTACCTCAAAATCCCATTCAAACTGTTCTAAACAGTACAAAGTTTAATTGGCTTTTGTGGCTGAAGTCAGGAGGCCAGATCACTGTAGATCTGCTTAATTCAAGGATTCTGGTTCTGTTTCTTCAGGATTTCCAGTCTTGTGCTGCTCCCTTCATGGCAGACAAAGAGAAAAATTACTCACGAACTGCATTATAAGATCAAGGATGGGCTTGTCACCAAAGCTCTCAGCAAATCTCTCCCAATTTGCTTGAATTTGGTTTTACACACATTTCAGATGAAACTTCCAGCCAGAGGCCTGCCATGTGCTCATAGGTTAGGCATGGATCCTTAGAACTGAGGCTAGGTCAGCTTCTCTTGACATAACTGGGCTGTGATGAGAAGGAATAGTCATGTGGTCAAAGATAAGGTTCTTTTAGAAAGGGAGAAAATGATGGGTGGCAGGGACAAACATTTTCAACCACAAAACTGTCAATGCAATATGGTAAATGTTCAGCAGCATTTTAAGGAATTTTGTGGAAAAATAACTTCCATGGAATCAAAGTGTTAGATGTAGTCAAAAGAAAACTTTGAATGGTTCCCTCTCTAAGCTGTATAGGGATGAAAAGAATCATGATTAATAATATTCTTAACTGTATGGACAGAAGTATCTATCATCCTTTCAATTTCCTCTGCAGCTGAGAATTTGCAGACTCAAGCTCAAACTATTCTGAACATTTTTCTTGGTTTCCACATTTATCTTCTATCCCTTTGAAATTTGCCATAATAATGTGCAGTATGTCCATCCATCTAATCATGAGCAAAGAATTGTCCTTTAAAGTATTAGTGGATTTTCAGGGAACAATTTCACACATTTGGAAACTATTTTGTCAGAGACAAAACATACAGATTATCAGAGGAAAGATGTGTACCAATTAGGGACTCCAGACAGATTGATTTATTAGTAATAGAGCTACTTTATAAAACTGACCTGGAGAAATTAACTGTGAGGTGGCCATTCATGTCTTCTCCACTTAATGTTGAAATAAAATAGATACTTTTTCTGACATACATGGATGATAAGCAGAAATTTATATTATTGAAAATAGTGTTTTCATCTAGCTTTGTTAAACTGATGCAGCTTTTTTCCCTATAATTGTTCTTTGTAGTAAGTAAAGAAGATATGTTGGTTAACTCATTGCATAAATAAGGGGTCTTCATAAAGTTGAAGGAAAATCCACATTAAGAAGAAACTATTCGAGGATTTTAAAAAAAAAACCTTGCACCAAAATAAACGTACATTTTAATTCCATTTTCCACAATCTTTTTGAATTATCCTCATATATTTGCTCCAAAAGTAATGAACAGTAGTATACTGGCATCTTCCTTTACCAGTCTTCCCTTTGAGAATTCATGTTTATTTTCCCATACTGACTACAGCATGATCATGTTATTTCCTTATTTCTGATGTCATAAATCATCACAAACTTATTAAAACAATACAAATGAATTTATTTTACAGTTTTGAAGGCTGCAAAGTCTTTAAATTCATCTCAGTGAGCTAAAATCAGTCAACAGGGCTGCATTCCTTTCTGGAAGATTCAGAGACTGCCCATTCCTTGGTTGTGGTCCCCTTCTTAGATCTCAAAAGCCTGTCAAATCTTTCTCACATTACAACACTCTGACACTTGATATTCTACTTCCCTCTTCCACACCGTAGCAGCTTTTTTATTAGATTGGGTCTACTTGGATAATTTTGAGTAATCTCTCTATTTTAAGGTCAGCCTTAACTCACCTTTGCCATGGAACATATTTAGATCCCAAGGGTTACAATGTACATATTTTGAGGAGGCTATTATATTAACAGATATTTAATCATAGTAATAGTAATTCATATATGATATATGCATACATTTTATCCTTAGAAAGGACAGTACCTTGTCGACGGTCACGTAAAGCCGAATAGCAGAGCTTAAGTACAGATCCAAACCACTGTACTTTGGAGGCTGTGTTCTTCTGCTAAACCAAACCTAACTGGACTCATAGAATACTCTCCTCCTTACTTTTTTCTGCACACTCTTATCTTTCCTCTTACTTTTGGGGGTTATTCTGATGTCTGCATTAGTACCTCAAAGATCTCTGGACTACAGGGCAATTTTCCATTCATTTTGTGTTGTTCAAAATCTTTTTACTTCCTATTTTATTCTACCTACTATAAGCATTTACAGCCTTCTTTGTGTCTGTAACTCTGTCTCTGTTTTGAGGAATGTACCACAGTATTCTTTCACTAAATCTTTTTTAAAAAGATTTATTTATTTATTTAAAAGTTAAAGTTACAGAGAGAGTGGGAGAGAGAGATCGTTCATCCTCTGGTTTACTCTCTCAGTGTCTGCAATGGCTGGGGCTGGGCCAGGCCAAAGCCAGAAGTAAGGAGCTTCATTCAGATCTCCCAGGTAGGTAAAGAGACACAAGCACTTGGGCCATCTGCTGCTGCTTTTCCTAGGCCATTAGCAGGGAGCTAGATCAGAAGTGAAGCAGCCAGAACTCGAACCTGCACCCATATGGGATGCCAGCATTGCAGGTAGCAGCTTTACTGGCTACAGCGCAGCACAGGCCCCACACTATATCTTTTAAACCAGAAAATAAGTGTTAATGCATGGGTTTGACATTCCTTCATTGATTTACACTTATGGCTCAATTTTTATTTCAATATATTTCTCATACAATTCTTCTTAATAATAAGGAACTAATTCTACTTCTGTAATATTCTTAATTATTTCAATATACCATTATTTTTATTTTCAGTTTATTTCTTCCATTGCTTTTTGAATAGATAACTCATTGAGAACTTTCCAGTATTTTATGTAATCACATTCCATTTAATGTTATGATGTTCAAAGTTCTTGGCCATATTTTGACTGAAATAAATGGTATCTGTTGACTGTAACAGGGAAGAACCAATAAAAAGGAACAAGATTTCTATTTATATTTTTACTGGATAAGACATACCAACATTATTATTTTACTATTTTAGTTCAGAATATGATATCCTTATTGATATCACTAATTTTCTTCGGGAAATGTTAACATTTTCATTTCCAACATATTTTCACAAGAAGCACAAGTTTAATTGAAGCTATAATCTAATAAGATAGATATTTCAGTTTATTGTATCACTACCTTTTAATGTCTTTCAAGAGTGAGAGTTGCGGCTCACTTTGCTAATCCTCCTCCTACAGCACTGGCACACCGGGTTCTAGTCCCTGTTGGGGTGCCGGATTCTGTCCCAGTTGCTCCTCTTCCAGTCCAGCTCTCTGCTGTGGTCCAAGTCCTTGGGCCCTGCACCCACATGGGAAACCAGGAGGAAGCACCTGGCTCCTGGCTTCGGATTGGTGCACTACACCGGCTGTAGCAGCCAGCTGGGGGGTGGAACAACGGAAAAAGGAAGACCTTTCTCTCTGTCTCTCTCTCTCTCTCACTGTCTAACTCTGCCTGTCAAAAAAAAAAAAAGAGTGAGAATCTATTTCTGCTATAGCATTAATGGTGCTTTTGCTTCCCCTGATAAGACACAGTCTTATTTTCCTGAAGACATATATAGTTAATTGAAAGACAATGATGGTAATCAACATACATATCCAGGAACACTGTATATGAATGCCTACCCTAGAGTATACATTCTCAACCATTCACCTGGCCCTGAAAAAGACCATAACACACTCTATTGCAGTAAATGTTTCTGACCTTACTCATCTGATACAGAAGCAAATGGAAATAATCAGTTGCTTATTCAATTTTTTTGCAAATGAGCCTCAGGTACATTAAGATAAAAAATAAAATGATTTAATCTTTTCCATTTCATGGCACCTCAGGTAATACTGAATGTCAGTGCATCTTACTTTTTACCAGAGTTCAATTTAACCCCAATTTTCTCCTCTTGTATTGAAGATGAATGTAGCAGTCCAACACTCTAGAATAACATGAAATGAGATGACATTTTAACCACTAAATATTTAGCTTTTAAATCACAAAATTGTATTATACTTTTTTGGAGGAAATCACATTCCTTATCATATAATAGTGTGAAATCATCTTATTTTAATTATAACAGCTATATTCTCCATGTTAATTTTCGTGATTAGTAATGAAAAGAGTAAAAGAAAATAGATGATTAAGGCTATTATGAGAAGTTCTTACAACTGAATAGTAATTTAAAAGTTGAGTGGGTTTGTTTGAAAGTGAAAATGGGGATACACTTATTTTTGCTTGAAATGCAATTTTCCATCTTTTATTGCAGAGTGAATAGCTGCATTAATAACCAACTAGGGCAAAGTGTGTGTAACATATGATGATATTGACTTTTTAAAAATAGGGTAAAGGAAATATCAGTCAGAATTTACAAAAAAAAAAAACTGTATGGAGGAAAACTTACAAAATGCATCTCAATCATAAGAGAGGTACAAAATATTATTGGGAATTCAGAAAATAAAAGAGAAATGTATGTGTGTGTGTGTTGTGTACGCTCAAATATAGGTGAGAGATAAACAGACAACTGTGGTGAAGTTCAGAAGTTCTGTTTAAGTTGGATCTTGAAATGTAGATTGAGTTTTAACACTTTTCATACTCTTTCACTGTCTCTTCTAGCTGTCCAATTTCCATCCTAAAAATAAATGGGAGAAACTGAAGAAAGTCACTAGACTCATTAGTTGCCCCATTATCAAGTGCCCATTTTTTTTCCTACAGTTGTTTTTTCAAGAACTTCAGGGACAATGTGCATGCTGGTAATAATTATGTATTTAGAAACTAAAAGGTTTCTTAGTAAACAAATAATAATTGAAAAGTTGGAATGTAAGTTACTCCAGAATCCAAATTAAGTCCTTCAATTTTTTTTTTTAATTTATTTGAGAGATAGAGCTAGACAGTGAGAGAGAGACAGAAAGGTCTTCCTTCCCTTGGTTCACTCCCCAAATGGCTGCTATGGCCAGCGCGCTGTGCCGATCCGAAGCCAGGAGCCAGGTGCTTCCTCCTGGTCTCCCTTGCAGGTGCAAAGGCCAAAGTTCCTGGGCCATCCTCCACTGCCTTTCTCGCCAAAGCAGAGAGCTGGACCAGAAAAAGCAATCGGGACTAGAACCCAGCATCCATTAGTGATGCCAGTGCCTCAGGCGGAGGATTAATCAAGAGAGCCATGGCACCAGCCCCAATCCTTCAAATTTTGAACATAAATCTCAATGACTTCGTCTTAAGCAGTACAGAGGTGCCAGCCGGGGTTCAGTTGAGTGAGATTTTTATCCACAGATGCAAGTAACAAATTGTGAAGAGAAAAGCTGATATACTGAAGATGGCCTGCACTAGGCAAAGGTTGACTTGCCTACTAAGAGGCTGGGTGGCAAAATGAGCACAGAAAGAATAAACAGACATGAAGCTGTTTATTAGAGGTTCAAATGAAGGAGCAGGGACATAAATATGTTACTGAATTAAAAGGTCAGCTCCAGATAATGACTGGTATCTTGAAATTTCCCTGAAACTAATGTTTCTCTCTTTCTCTTTTTTTTTTTTTTAAGATTCTTTATTTGAAAGGTAGAGTTATATGTAGAGAGAAGGAGAGCAGAGAGATCGTCTATCTGCAGGTTCACTCCCTAAGTGGCTGCAAAGACTAGAGCTGGGCCAGCCTTCTTCCAGGTCTCCCACGTGGGTACAAGGGGAACAGGGACTAGGCCATTTTCTGCTGCTTTCCCAGGAATATTAGCAGGGAGCTGGATAGGAAGTGGAGCAGCAAGGATTCAAACCAGGGATTATATGGGATGCCAGTGCTGCAGGCTCTGGCTTAAGGCACTGTGCCGCAGTGCTGGGTTTTTTTTCTCTCTCTCCATGCTACCTAAAAATCTATATACCCAAGAATAATTTTCAGGAACTAACACTTTCAGAAATAATACATACATACAAAATAACCTCTATAAATTACAGAGTGTCACATTTTGCCTGTGGTGAGGTTGTTCATTTTAAAAAAAGATCAAAACATTACTCCATTGCTCATGGGAAGCAATGAACACTAATGCCAAGGCCAAAATCAAGTGGGATCCTCCATCTGCTGTCTATGGAGCCCTGTGACTGAGTCATATTATGATGCAATGTAATGTCTCCTTTGTTCTTTAGTCCCTGGCACAATAACTGTTTTCTACCTTGATGAATTCAGCTGGATACCCTAGAATAAAAGCTTATCTATTTTTATTGCAAAGCCAATAGCAACACCTAAAACAGAAAACGTTTAACATTGAGCAATTCCATACAAGGAGACTCCCTGCATCTCCCCATCTCCTCCCCACTTCACTCCCCCCATCTAATATCTTCTTGTTTCTGAAAAAATTTTGCATATCCAAAGGCATCCACTAGGAAAAGCCTGTTGGCTGTTTCTGAAGAGTCCTTACAGAATGGCATTAATTTTGGTGATTCAATTCACAGGTGATTGGAGGCTATTCCTCAAACTTACAAGCTTGGACAACTGATAGTATATTAAGAACAGATTCTGCTAAACCTCTGCCTGAGATGCCAGCATCCCAAATTGATGTCCTGGCTCCTCTTCTAATCCAGTTCTCTGCTATGGCCTAGAATAGCAGTAAAGATGACCCAAGTGCTTGGGCCCCTGTACCTGGTGGGAGACCTAGAAGAATTTCCTGGCTCCTGGCTTCAGACTGGCCCAGCTCTGGCTGTTGCAGCCATTTGGGGAGTGAATCAGCTGATAGAAGACCTTTCTCTCTGTCTCTCTGTAACTCTAACTCTTCAAATAAATAAATAAATCTTTAAAAACAGAACAGATCATTTTTTGGGAATGTACAAATGATAATCAAATTCATACAGACTGATGTGTATAATCAAATGCTTATTATTTCACAACGTGAGTTATTTGCAATGAGAATAATGCAAATCAAAATTCTGGTGCCTATGTTATGCATTGGATATGGCCTTTATAGGAAAAGTAATCTATAATTTAGGAGTTGGGATGAACATTGAATCAGAGCAAAGGAAGTTGTGTTAGGGAAATATAACTAAAAATATGATTCCTGCTTAGCCCAAGAAACTTCACCACTAAGGTAGAAGAGAAAGAAGGTAATTTTAATATTAAAAACATGTTAAGGCACATGTGATGTGCATCCCAAGCAGTCCACTGAAGAGATTTCAAAGACTACAAGTTCTCACCCTTGGATATAGCTAGGCAGATACAATTCATCTCATATATAGTCTCAAGATGAAGAGTAACTAGTCTCTGAGTAGAGGGTTTAACAGTGGCTTTTATCACCTGGTTCATTCTCTTTTCACTTAGTAATTGGAGTGACTTCTGTGTTAGCTAACTGCCTTTTTCCAAAGGAAAACTTAACTCATATATTTATGAGAAATCCTTTGTAACTTCGAATGAGAATAATCATGCAAACCCAAATTCCTGCACAGACTTTCAAGGAGTTGTTTTAGGGATATATAATTGGAAATACAACCTCCTCCTAACCCAGAAAAACCACAAAACCTCCACTGAACTTAGGCTCCTGGCCTCCCACAGAACTA
This sequence comes from Sylvilagus floridanus, assembly GCA_949820135.1. Lineage (NCBI taxonomy): Eukaryota > Metazoa > Chordata > Mammalia > Lagomorpha > Leporidae > Sylvilagus > Sylvilagus floridanus. The sequence continues at coordinate 24,566,621 of OX463236.1, read as the reverse complement.
GGGGCAGAGGTTTGTATCTTCCTTGCTGATCCCATTACAAGGAGATCATTCCTGGTACTAGAGAAAGACCTGCCTGAGCTATCAAGCTGGTGAGAGGCATATTTAACTTTTAGAAAGGTTTCCCTATATTTCAAAATGAAGAGAAATAACTACATTCTCCTTAAAGTAAATGCTGGAAGAAAATAGAAATGGCGAAAACTTTCTCATATTTCAATAAGGAGAATGAATTAAGGCTCTTGCTTTTAATTTGTGCTTGCTTTTGGCGCTAAAGCATTTCAATGTTTAATTTGCATTAGGTTTGCATTGGCAGGATTCCTCTCTAGATGCTTGGATTTTCACTTCCTAGAAAACTTCACTTTTCCATTCTTTAGGACAGTGTTCCTTTCATATGCTGTTATTTTATTCAGTCAGGTTACAATTAGCCAGGAGAGCCATTCAATCTCTGTGAGGTAAATTTTCTTACTGCTGCTTTATGCTTTGGTTTCAAAGTTGGTTTTCTAAGGCAAACTCATTTCCCCTTCTCCAAGTTCTTGCAAGGCACTTGTTGTAGCTATGCATAAAAAAGTCTAGAAACATAGCGTTTTCCCAGAGTAGCACCCACAGAATAGGCACTCAGTCGCTCTTGCTGATTGATTGAGAAAACTCATTAACTGAACTCCTAGCACGGTCTTCATTCTGGTTCAACCGGTTTCTGTGTAAAGCTGCGTATTGGCAATTACAGGAATGGTTTCCATTTCCCTTTGCTGTTAAGGAAACTAGCAGGATTAAGCAATCAATGACATTACAAAAATAATGACATCTAAAATGGAAACATTCCAACTGGCTTGTGAGTCATTATCCAACCTCTGGAGATTTACCTGAGCTTGTATAATTATTTTGCTTTCAAAATTTAGAATAGAATGACTTCTTGCGGCTGAGCTAGAGCTAGTGACCTATTCTGCTTCTCTTTCCTTCTGTGTACATCCAGCTACTTTATTAGCATGCTCGTTGCTGTGGATTCTGTTGCTGCCGTTGGCTCTATGAGACATACTCAAATTAATGTGCACATGGGGAACCTTTGCCTTGATTCCCCTAGGGCTTGATTCATTTAGAATTACCTGTGGAGGCAGCTCTGCAGATCTATGTCCACTGATTTAATGAGGAACAATCACCACGCTTAAGAGTAAGAAACTTTCAGCTGCTACGTTAGTCTGTGCTATTGGCTTCAGAGCTGTATTCATCCAAACAGTATCATATGTTGTAGATAACGTGAAAAACAAATTAATCTGCTATCTTTAAACCAATCCTAAGTTAGCAACCAAATGGCATGTTTCTGCCACATGTTTTAATGACATGGTTTCTGCAAGATCACTAACAAATGCATTTATGGATTTAACAATAAGAGCCTGTTCATTCATTTTGGTGTCAAGATTTTGTATTCTCCACCAGATAATAATTGACAATTTACATAAAAACACGCAACTCTTTGATTTGTTTCATTATTTTAGACATTCCCTCATTTGGTATAAATTTGCCTGAAATTCAAAGAGGGAACAATTTTACAAATATAAAGCAAGAATGCAAAATATTCCCTCTTCAGACATTACCAAAAGGCCTGGTCTCAAAGCAGGAAAGACAATAGACTCACAAACTCCAAGAGAACTTGAGAATAGATCCCTGTCTGCAAGTTGACAGAACTATAAGCTTGGATAAATTATTGATCTCCTTGAGCCCTAATTTCTTCATCATTTCTCGTACATACGTTTTACATTATAGCCCCTGTCTATAATGCTGTAATGTGGCTCACAATAGTGTGAATAGAGAAAACGGAGAACAGCTGACACACAGCAGATGTTCAGTAAAGGGTAGCAATTATTATTTTCCTATCAAAAGCTCTATAGCCTCATGTTTAGGATCACTAAAAAATGACAATTATAATTTTCTTGGCACTATTCTCCTGGACTCGGGTGGCATAATTTCTGTACCTGATATTAGTGCAACATGTTTTCATAATGAGCTGCAATTTGTTCTTAACACATCCTTTTCCTGCAAAAGCATCCAAATCATGTATTCATCAAAATATTCTCATCAAAATATATATCCAAACCTCTTTAAAAATTATTACATATTTGTCATCAGATTGTTCATCTTTCTTTCAACTCAAAGCCTAATATCAGGCCATAAATTATTCCCATGGTCTATATCTGACTAATAACCATGAAGCATGATACATTAAAAATAATTTCTGAAAGTGAAAAAGCAAAATGAGGCTTCATCTAAGAATCTTAGAAGATTGAGAAGCATAGAATCTTAGTACTGATAGGGACCTTTCATGCTCATCTTTCTTATTTCTCTCCTCCCTCCCTCATTTTTCAAATGGAGAAACTGATGTTCAGAGATATTCAAAAATCTTATCTTGAATCTACCAAGAGCAAAGGTCAGGTTTTTTTTTTTTTTGACATTCTGTTAGATCCTGGTTATCATTTTCATTATTATTTGTACACAGAGTGTCAAGGAGAAAAAAAATAAGACTTAGCAAGTTTCCCAAACTTCAGTTCTCACTCCCATCTTTCCATACTTGGCGTAGACTTTGAGAGGAAATGATGGGATGACTTTGCTGGTTCTGCCTGTTCAGAATAGATCACATCTCTTCTGGGAAAGAATTGTTGCCATGATCATTCACTCCACTCCTACTCTTGGTCCATGCGATTTTATGGACTGGCTCTCCTTCTTGTCCTATAGGTGGGTGGCTCTGTTTTTTTTTTTTTTTTTCAGTTAGAATCAATTTGTCAAAAATGATTGACACAGGGCCAGCACTGTGGCACAGTGGGTTAACACCCTTGCCTGAAGTGCCGGCATCCCATATGGGCGCTGGTTCTAGTCCCGGCTGCTCCTTTTCCGATCTAGCTCTCTACTATGGCCTGGGATAGCAGTAGAAGATGGCTCAAGTCCTTGGGTCCTTGCACCCACGTGGGAGACCCAGAGGAAGCTCCTGGCTCCTGGCTTCAGATCAGTGCAGTTCTGGCTGTTGCGGCCAATTGGGCAGTGAACCAACGGATGGAAGACCTCTCTCTCTCTCTTTCTCTCTTTCTCTCTCTCTCTCTCTCTCTCCTCTCTCTGTATAACTCTGACTCTCAAGTAAAAAATAAATAAATCTTTTTTAAAAAATGGCTCACAGATAGGCATATAACCCATTGTCCAAAAAGACTCAATTTGGGGACTTGCAGTTTTTAAGATAAAATCTTTTATGTGGCACTAGATCAGAAAAGATGTAGATTTGAAGCTTCTGGGGCCACCCCAAAGGAAGCCTTTATAAATATGAAGCCAAAGAGGAAGTGAACAGCATCAATATAGAGACACTGAGTCCCAAGGATGTTATTTGACTACTGTGTATGATGTTATCTCTATCCTTGGACTTTTCTCTTATTGGAGTTTATGAATCTCCTCCTTTTTCCCCAGGGATGAAGGAGATTTGGGTAGAGTTTATTGTGAGTTATAAATGAAAGGGATTTTATACTAAAACGAGAAAGAAATGTTGAAGAAATAGAAAGAATTCAGGGGCCTATTGTGAAGAAGATTCTAGTTTCATCAGCCATGGCCAAAGTAAAAGAGTGGAATTGAAGTTTTCAAAAGATCTAAAGCAGTCATCCTACCCCTTAGCCCAGGCCTGGCTAAATCACAAACAAATCAAGTATGCTGGATATGGTAAATTTATTTTTCCATGTCGAAGCATTATGTTTTATTTGAGTAAAGCAAGCAGACTTTTTTTCTTCCTTTGATTCTTGAATTTCTTTGGTTCTCTTCCCAGTTTTTAGATTAAGTAATTGACATTCAAAATATTTATCTGATTTATAGTTTTTATCCCTTCCAAAGTACTCTTGTTTTTGAATGACAGTAATTGTACATTGGTTCACTAAAATATTTGCAAAATAAGAATTAGCAAAGAGAAGATAATAAAATGAATAACATAATTCTCCAGAAAATATGATTTTATACATACATTTGTAATATTTTATACATACATATATAATACATATTTATTCATACATAAATATAATTTATACATACATTTATAATGTTTTTTGTATTAATATGTTAATTATGTTGAACATATCACCTGGCTTTGAATATTACTTTTTTCACTGAATAATTTGTTGTAAATCTTTTTTAGATCAACAAAACATTCTTCTAAAACATAATTTCTTCACTTAGGATTTTTGTTTTCAAGCTATAAAAACAGGATCTAGTCTTCAATGCAGGATAAATAAATTCCAACATCAGAACTCCTGTCTTTCAAATTACATGCTCAGAAAATCTGTCCAGTCTTGGCTCCTATAGTCACCAGTTGGCCAAGGTAAATTGGGCACCTTCAATTTTATATCCAGTGTGGGTGGGGATTTTACTGAAAGCAAAAAGGGGATGTTTCTATTAAATGAAGAAAAAAGTAAATGCTGGGCCGTTAATAATTGGGTAGTGCTCAATTATATGGAATAACACATGCAAACATAGTAAGCTGATCCACTAGTTTTAAATACTTAGATTACCTCAAATATTTCATTATTATAAGCAATGATGTGAGGAAACTCTTATAGTTTTAAATAATTCTCTAGAAAAATGGTAAGAATAGTGATGGTAGTAATTGGAGGTATAAGTGATGACATAATTTGGAGGAAAAAATAGCCCCTATATTTTAGAGTGGCTTTTATATCCTTACTCTGATAAATTTGACATAATTCCAACCACTCATTCTTTCTGCAAATTGGTTATTGGACTCAAATATGGGCCAGGTGTTATTAAGGCTTACATTAGAGAAAAAAAAAAACACAAAACGTATTTCCTGTATTCAGGAAGTACACAATGCATGTGAATAGATAGATAGATACATAGACAAATAGGTGGATAAACTAACTTCAAAAAAGAGTCAGGAAATATCTTTTGGAACATGTGAAAATATACGTACAATATTGAGATCAACTATTTGTTCATTATTGGCTTCTGAAACTCAACCAGATAATTTGTTAGTTTTAATTGCTCAACGTTTTACAATTCTCTCCCTTCATCTTCATAATTTCAGTTCTCTCCCTTCAATTTGATAATTGTGAGTTATGATTTCTAAAAGACAGAAAAGTCTTGATCTCAGAGCCCCTGCAAAAACAGTATTCACTTTAGCTAGATCCTGCAATTAGATGTATCCTTGTGAACAAGGTGAGAAAATTGCCACATGTTGGGATTAAGTCACTGTTTCACTCCACAACTGGAAGAGTTTCCAGCCTCCTTTCCTTGAGTCTTTGTGAGTCAAGTCTTGTGTGGCCTTCACTGTGTGAATGGACAATTTTTCTAGCTTTGTGACTTTGCCATGTGACTCCCTGGCCATTCAGGAGAGTCTGTAAATTATCCTATATCCCATGCTAAAGTTATTTTTCACTTAAACCTATCAGAGTAGATTATGGTGTTTATGACTGAGAACCCTGGCTGACAGTGATTGTACCAGGAGTAATTCCAGGAAATGTTCAGCAACAAGACAGTCCTTTACAGGTGGTTGGTTGCACATCTCTTCTCTGAGGTATGCCAAGGCTAATTCACTGCAAGTCCATCAGGCTCTTTGAGTTGATGTTTTTTTTTTTTTTTGCCCCTCATCAATGTGGTGGGGGTGTGATTTCAGGAGTCAGTCTAAATCCATGCTGAGTGAGAGAGGAATGGTCCTTATGAAGATAGGAATATTCTTCTTATTCTGTCCAAAAGCTGTTCACTAATTATTTCCCTCCACTGCTTCAGGTTTATAAAGTGTCGGAGTGAGGTTAGCATTGAATGACATTATTCCAGTAACACAACAATTACTTCCCAAGGAGTTCAAGAGAACTTGTTGTGAGATGTGTTGTTATATGGTTAGGCATCAAGTCCTCAATATTAAGTGTAACATGATCAGAAAGGAAATTATTGCTCATATTTTGCCCCTTGTTCTGGTTAATACTTGTATTTGTGATCATCATCTTCTTGAAGCATAATAACAATCTTTGAGAAAATTATTGGGAGTCTGTATTCAGGAGTAGCAAGTGAATAAGTAGAGTAGTAAGTAATGATGTAATCATCCCTAACAAGAGATATTAGAGGACTGCAGAGGCATGAAGATGCACCTTGTTTCAATATAATACATTCTGGAGAGCCATGTCCTTGTGAATAATAGAGCATTGCTACTTTTACCTCATAGTGGAAGATAGGAAATTTACCCAGAATGGCACCTCTAACAGTGAACATAAAGAGAGCTTGTTGAAAAGGCTTCTAGGCTGGAAAAGGGAAAGACATCTCCTGGAAACCACTGATTGAACACTAAACCAATACATGATATGTAATACTTCTTGGTCTTTTGCTATGTCACTATTCCTCATGTGGATTCCTGAATTTTATAATATGTTCATTTCCAATAAACGTTTTTACATAGGTGGGGGCTTCTGTAAAGTTCTTCCAAGGCCCCACACTTTCTGGAGGCTAGAATATCAAGTGGCCTAAAGTTCTCAACCTGAATTACATCTTTGTTTGTTCCACCAAGTCATTCACCCAGATTATCCAGTGATGTGATTGGGCTTGCACAGGTCACGAAGGCTCAAGGAAGGTTCATGAAGGCACCTTGCATTCCTAGCATATGCTCTCTCACACTGACATTCCATACATGTAGTCTCTGGGGGAGTGTCAGTCTCACAAGGCCAGCCTTGGCCACGATGGACCATTTTGGTTGGTAAAGTAACAAAAGCAGTTTTTTTTATTTTGACATATCATTGCTTACACAGAGATAACAAAAGGAAGAATAACTGCAGGTGCCAGCTAACCATGGTCCTTGTCTCACACACTGAAGACAACAAGGACCAGATGACTTAAATAGGAGGTATAGGAGACTCATTGCTGTGGACCCTATTCTAGGCTACACCTAACAAGTTTTATTTATATCCATCAGCTAAATCCAGAGGAGCAAGATAGGAAATTTCATTCCTCAGAAGTAAAGAGAAACTGTCTCATCATAGTCTCCTTGGTAGACAGAGTAACAAGTAAGAAAAACAATCATGCAGCTGCTCCCCAAGCTACCCATACTCTCATTTTCCAGGTGGATCTTCATACATTCTACCATGATTCATATGAGGTCTAGTTCATGCTTTGCTCACGAGCCTATGTGGGTGAGTACAAGGTTGTTAGGTGAAGACAGAGACCTGCCCCCTCAATGGGGAGCTACCCTGTGGCAAGTTCATTACTTTGAATCCTTCCCATCATGTTGGGAGAAGTCCTTTCTTCACTGGAACAGATGTTTATTATGGATTTGAATTTGCTTTCTTCCAGCTGTGTTCCTGTCAGCAAAAATACACATAGATTTTGCAACTTAATGGCAGGCTGTGCAAAACATTTACCATCCCAGGAACTCCTGTTCCAGTGCAAGAAGCAAGCAAAGGACTGTACCCATGATATTCATGGTTGAGCCTGTGTTCCTTCTCATTAGTGTAAGTCTTTGTTGATTCTCAACAATATTCGTTGTGCTTCCGCTTAGACCTTTGCATCTGCTTTTCTCTTTTGCTAGGATGCACGTCCCTCAACAACCACAATTACTTGCTCCCTCTTCTTTTGTACTTTGCTTAAATGCCATGTTTTTCCCAAAGTATTCCTTGGATTCCCAGTTTACAATTGAACTTACCTCCCATCTATTCCTGCTTGCCTTTCTTGCTTTATATTTTTATATAGGGTTATATAAATGTAGTATAGCATTATAAAAACAGTATTTTTTAAAAAATGTTTATAGTTATATATTTTGGGTGTGTGTAAACTGTTGGAGCACCAGTGCCTACAATAGCACCTGACATATGTGTGTCTTAATGAATACCAGTTAAGTGAGTGAAATGATGAGATAAACTGTATTTTATTAATAAGTAGTGCACTTACAGAGTTTTTAAAATTAGCAATGCATATATGTGAATATGTTATCTCAAAAAGAAAAACAAAAACAGAAAGAAAGTGAGAAAGAAAAAAAAAGATGAGGGGGTGGAAATGAAGGAGGAAGGAAAGGAATATCATTATGTTCTTGGAATTGTATCTACAAATCACATCAAATTTGTTAAAAACTAATAAAAAAAAGACTTATTTATTAATTTGAAAGGTAGAGCTACAGAGAGGGAGATACACCCCCCAATCTCCCTCCACATACACACAAACATACAGAGAGAGAGAAAGGAGAGAGAGTTTTCATCCACTCGTCCAATCCCTAAATGGCCACAACAACTGGGGCTGGGCCAGGCCAAAGCCAGGAGACTAGAGCAGGGCCCTTAGTACTTGGACCATCTTCAGTGACTTTCCCAGACTCATTATCAGGGAGCTGGGTGGGAAGTGGAGCAGGAGCAGTCGGAACTAGAACCTGTACCTATGTGGGATGCCAGCAGCTTAGGTGGTAGCCCAACCTGATTTGCCTCAACACCAGCCCTGGGGAAGATAACTTATTTATGCTATCTAAGGATAATTTGGGATACATAAATGTACTTTTGTCCTCAAGTTTCCCAAAGAGTCTGCTGCAGTGCCATAGAAATATTATTCTTCAGAGAATAAAAAAGCATTTTGAACATCATCTTATAAGCAAGAGATCAATAAGGACCGGAAGAAGTAAAAATAGAAACTGGGGTCCCCCTAGCGTCTTCTTGTGCTATCATGTTGACCAGAGGTACTGTAATACTAGAACAAAATCAACCAGACAGGATTGTCAAGGGCCCTCGGTCAGCTAAGGAGGCGGCTGAGGGCAAAGTAAAATAAAAGGCTGATGAAGGAATGCAGGAATAAGCACTAACTATGGTCTTATGATCATCTGGGGAAATGTAGATGATATTTAAAATGCTAGCTAAGTTTTATTTCCCCTACTTTATATACTATTTTACATACAGTTTGTGGCTGGTGGTTATCTCTATAATGTAGCTCATAAATTACAGAATATCAAAACAGGACTTGAGTAATTTAGGGAAGGAATGCATATTACTTATTAATCATAACACTAGAATTGAATGCAGTAACTAATGAGATTTGTAGGTTGTTGCTTTTTAATGTGCAAATGAACTTTTTTTTTTTAATCTGTTTTTGGAGAAGCAACTTATTCTGTAGGGGATGAGAGAATTACTGTTTGAACAAGGAATGAAATTTATAGGATATTCATTATATGGGGTTACCCAACATGTTTACACATTCTGGTTATATATTAGTAATTTTCTACACCATAATTCAGTACTCCCAAGAAGTAACAAAGCTCACACCTACAGATTTACTTTCACCTAGGTTGCAGGAATGAGGTAGATACCTGGTGTGGATGAAAAATCCGGACTTTGTCTTAGTGTTTAAAAGATATTAGTAATAATATTAGTCCTCAGCTGTGCCAAACCAGATCTCCATCTCTTGGGCATCAGAGATTGGAAAGAATTACTCCATGTCCGTATATCTTGTACGACAGCTCACTTCAGCCATGTTATTACAAAGATTAAAAATGAAAGGTATTAAAAACCCTGATCATTCCAGAGCACTAATTAAAGAAAAACTTACTGCAGATCTAGATAGTGAAATTGCTACAACTAGCCTTCTGGTATCCTTGATGTGCCCTTTAGGGAAAATGCAGCTGACAATCCCATGCCGTGCAGTGACCTGCACCCATCTGCAGGGTTTTGATGCTGCCCTTTATCTACAAATGAATGAGAAGAAGCCTACTTGGATTTGTCCTGTGTGTGACAAGAAAGCTGCCTATGAAAGTCTAATATTAGATGGGCTTTTTATGGAAATTCTCAATGATTGTTCTGATGTAGATGAAATCAGATTCCAAGAAGATGGCTCTTGTTGTCCAATGAGACCGAAGAAAGAAGTTATGAAAGTATCCAGCCAACCGTGTACAAAAATAGAAAGTTCAAGTGTCCTCAGTAAGCTTGTTCAGTGACTGTAGCCAGTGAGGCAAGCAAAAAGAAAGTGGATGTTATTGACCTAACAATAGTAAGTTCTTCTGATGAAGAGGAAGCCCCTCCTGCCAAAAGGAAATGCATCTTTATGTCAGAAACACAAAGCAGCCCAACCAAAGGGGTTCTCATGTATCAGCCACCTGGAAGGGTGCCCAGTGTGACTTCGGTTGATCCTGCTGCTATTCTGCCTTCATTAACAGAACTCAGCACCATTCCACCACACGCCAATATCAAGCATGTCATCAGATTTGCCAGGAGAACAAAGAAGAAATGATATTAATAATGAACTGCAGCTTGGAACATCTTCTGATGCTGTGCAACAATGAATACAAAATAAAACAAATAATTTGTAAAAAAAAAAAAAAAAGAAATCTCATCTGGCTTTTAGGATAATTTTCATTTATTTTAAAAGATGAGCTTTCTTTCTCTTGATATTAAGTGTGGTGTGGTGTATGTGTGTGTGTGTGTGTGTGTGTGTATTTTCTATTTCACTATTTATAAATATGTTTCTATTTTTATTTATTCTCATTTGGATTTCTTGTGATTCTTCAAATGAACATTCTAATTTTTCATTAGTTCTAGAAAATTAATTTTTGGTTTTTCCAGTATTAGTTCTCCTAAGTTCCCTCCATTTGGTCCATCTAGAATACTGTTTATCTATATCAGAGCTGTCATTCTACTTTCTGCATCTTTTAATTTTCTATATTTTCTTTTGATTTTCTCTCCACACTACATTTATCAGTTCCTCCAGACCTATTTTCAGTCATCATATTACTCCTTATCTCTGTCCAACTTGCTGTTTGACCATTCCTTTTATTTTGTTCATGCAAATTATTTTGGATTATAGCATCCATAAAAAAGTATGTGAATCTTGAGTGACTTGGTGAGTTTTCACTTTGTGAAAATGCTCACTCAAGCTGTACATGACTGGCACCTGAGAAAGGCCTTCTTCCCATTCAAAGGGTAGCCTACATCCATATAGATTTATTCATTTTCCTATATTTAATTTATATGAATGGAATTATAAGTCTTCTTTTTTGATTATGTCTTCTTTCAACAATGTACTTTTAAAAAAAAAAAGAGATTTATTTATTCATCTGAAAGTCAGAGTTACAGAGAGACAGAGAAGCAGAGAGAGAGAGGTCTCCTATCCACTGGTTCACTCCCCAGATGGCCACAATGGCTGGGGATGGACCGGCTGAAGCAGGAACCAGGAGCTACTTCCAAGTCTCCCACATGGGTAGCAGGGGCCCAAGTACTTGGGCCATCTTCTGCTGCTTTTCCTAAGCCATAAGCTGGGAGCTGGATTGGAAGTGGTACATCCAGGACAGGAATCTGCACCATATGGCATGCTGGCATTGTAGACAGCAGCTTAACCCACTACACTACAATGCCAACTCCAACAATACATTTTTGTAGCTTGAGCATTGTAGTTTGATCACTGTCATAATTTATTAATTAACTTTATACTTTTTAATGTATTATGTATAATCAGTATAAAATGTATAAATACTTTTAATCAGTATAAAATATATAACTACTTTTAAATGTATTTACATTATCAACTTAAGAATATTTTAATAACACTTATGAATATTCTTACATATGTCCTTTATAATTTTTTTAAATATATATTTTTGAAAGAGCAACAGATAGATGGACAGACAGAGATCTCCCATTCATTTGTTCATTTCCCAAATGCTTGCAACATTTTCCACTGAGCTGTTGTGCAGTCTTTCCCATTTGGAGTCATTGTTCTGTGGATCTACCTTTGTACCAATGCTGTGGTTTGAATTATTATGCATTATAAAACACTTCAACTATGACAGACTCCAATCCTACAAGGTTTCTTTTTCCTTCAAACTTGTCTTTACTATCCAAGTTTCTTTGAATTTTTGTGTAAATATTAGAAAAATCTTGTCAATTTATATGCATTCATATGTGATGCAAGAGCTTTGGGTAGAAAGTACATTTTCATTTTGAAAATATTGGGGTTTCTAAACCATAAATGTGAATACCAATATTATTTTTCTCAATAATATTTTGAAATTTCATTATAGAGAGCTTGCACATCTTTTATAAGATTCAATTTTAGATATTTGATGATATTATGCTATTGTACATGACCTTGACTTAAAACTCTGTTTTCTAATTATTCATTGCCAGCGTGCAGAAAACCAATTTATTTTTATATATCAACCTTGTTAATCTTGCAGCTTTGGCAAACTCATGTATTGGTTTTGATAGGTTTTCTGTAAACTTTTCTATATTTTTATAACTACATACCCATGTCATGTGCAAATAAGGAGTTTTTCTTCCTTATTAAAAATTTTAAACTCATTATTTCTGTTGCTTCCCTTAGTATACATGCCAGGACTCCCACTACAATCTTGAACAGAGGTGGTGAGTGTGGATATTTAAGTCTTGTTTCTACTTCAGGATGAAAGCATTTAATTGTTTATAATTAAGTATAGCATTAGTTACTCATTATTCATTTTTCATAGGCAACCATTAAAAGAGAAAGAATATTGCTTCCCAGACTCAGTATGGAAAGAATTTTTACAAATCACTCTTTCATATGCTGCATATTCTGATTAATTTTGTTTAGTTAAATTTCCAGGAATGGGATAGTATATATTCAGATTTATGAGGTATCTCCATACTTAGTGATATGTAACCCCATGTTTATTGCATCTCAGTTCACAATAGCTGAGATATGGTATCAACCCAGATGTCTATCAATGGAAGACTGGGTAACTTAATTATGGTACATATTCACTATGGAATACTACACAGCAGTGAAAAAAAACATGAAATCTTGTCATTTGCAACAAAATGGATGCAACTGGAAACGATTATGCCTAGTGAAATTAGCCAGTCCCCAAAAGACAAATACTATAGGTTTTTTTCTGACCTGTGGTAATTAATAAAGTATCAAAAATGTAATCTATAGGAGTTAAATTGACATTTTGAGCTTCAATGATTCTTTTACATCTCTGTTACAACTGTTGAGGAACAATTTTTTTCTTCATACTATTTGTTGAATTCTTTACTTAGTGTAGGGTTAATCTTATGAGTTAAAGTTAATTGAAAGTAGATCTTTATAAAAATTTAGAATGGGATTAGGAGAGGGAAGAGGAAGAAGGATGAAAGCATGGGTGGGAGGGAATGTAGGGTGGAGAGTATCACTGTGTTCTTGGATCTGTATATAAGAAATACTTGAAATTTGTATACCTTAAATAAAATTTTTAAAAAAGAAAAGTTTAAAATCATAATTGTTAAATTTTACCACATACATTTTACTTGTTCTTTCTCTTTTATTATGTTAATGTGTTAAATTATACTAATTCATTTTTGAATGTTTGCTTAATCCTACACTCCTGGGATAAACCCCAGGGAGTTATGGTTATGATCCATTATCCTTTGCATATATTACTACATTTGATTTAATAAAAATTTTTTAAAAGTACTGTCTCATATGTATTCATAAGACATAATAAACTGTAATTTCTCTTTCATGTTCTATGTTTGTATAAAATAACTAGGAAGTAGTCATTCATCCAATCTTTGAAAATTTGTCTAAGAGAGAAATTTCTTCTCTACATATTTGGAAATTTTTACTAATGAGGCTTTGAGGGAATATGGTTTTCTTTGTTTCTTTTTAGATAATTGATTTGATTTCAATAGAATTAGGTGTATTTATTTTTACTTGGTCTTGTATTAATTTTGGCATATTGTAGTATCCAAGTAATTTTCAATAGCTTCTAAATTGTCAAATCCACTAACATCAAATTGTTTCTAATATTCTTTTATATTTTTGATCCCAGTAGAAATCTTTTATGTATAACATTGATAATTTTTATAACGATGCCTTCTGAATCATTATTGACATAAATTGAAATTCTCTATTTTAAATCCTGACAACATTACTTCTATTGTTTTGTAAAATAGTAATTTTTATTTCCTCCCATCCCCACATTTTCTACTGATGCTACCTTTTATGCTCTTGTCTAGGACCACATTTTCCCTTTGGATCATATTTATTCTGTCTAAAGAAGCATTTCTTTTATGTTAGGTTTAATGACAATGAATTCCCATTTTTTTTTTGCATGAATGAACCCATTTCAAAGGACTTACTTCACTTTGAAAATATTTTTGCTTCATATGAAATTTTAATTTGCATCCCTTCATAAGAAATTTAAAAATTATGTTCAATTGTCATATGGGATGCTGGGGTTGCAGGTGGTGGCTTAATCTGCTATGTCACAATGCTGGGTCCCTCAATGAATTCTTAATGGCAGATTTTATTATATTTCATTGTTTTAGAGTGCTGTTTAAGTTCTTTTTATAGATTCCAACCCTACTTTGAAAAATTTTCAATTTTTTACGCATTTTGCTACATTAAAAATTATTATTTAGAAAGTGTTACTTGTTAATTTCAAAGCCTAGTTTATTTGCATTGTCTGTGAGATCCTCAGTCTTGGTTACATTCTTCTGTTTGGCTCTCTTGTAATTGTTTATTTTTATATTGGACATGACATATAAAATAATTGTTGAGGCTGTAATTGATTCTATTTTTTTCTCAGGAAGGCTTTACTTTTTTTCTCTTGTTAGGTAGAAATAGTAAGGGGCATCCATTCAAAGATTAAATATAGATGCTCTTTCTTTCATCTCAGTTCATTTTGCTGTCTGTCTTCTTGAGCAAGAGGCTCCTAGGTTTTTGACTGAGATCATGGAAACTTTCTGTGACCTCAGACATGAAGCATATGGGAGGTGCAATTTGACTTTGCAGAAGTTTAAACTTGGGCTTGTGTCCCTCCACTTTACACAGCTTGTGAAAACTCTGACTAAAATGTCAAAATCTGACAAAAATTGTCAAAATCTGACATTTTCTGGAGTATGGGATTGGACATGTGTTTGATGAAAATCCGCTCCATGGTCACAGCTGTTTCCAAAGCACCACAATTGTGAGAATTTCCTTTCTGTTTCTTAGATGTTTCTGCCTTAGCCCCCACCACCTCCTGCCTTGAACAATCCTATAGTGAAAACTAGAAATGCATATAGGGATCGTCTCGATTCTAATGCATCATGTCAGCCCACATTGACACAGGAAGCTGTGCTTGGTGTTCTTTCCCTAGAGTCCTTCTGCCTAAGCCATAGATAATTGTTCAGGTTGTCTATTACTATGTAACAGCCTACTCCAAAATCAGAGTCTTGAAAACCAACCAGCCATTTGGTCATAATTCTGTAGGTCAATAATTGACCCAGAATCACTTGAGAAGCTTATTGACTGGCTTCACTTGGGATCCTCACACAGTTGAGGTCATTTCCCTGCTCAACTGGGATTGGATGGCCCAAGAGGGCCTCACTCATATTTGGAACATGGTGTTGGCTATAGACTTGAGCATCTCCATTTCTTCTACTTGGTCCTTCATCATGTAGCAGGTTAGACTAGACATCTTTACGAGGTTGTCTCAAGTCATTGACCTAAGACAAAAGGACACATGGAGCCTTAAGTTCCAAAACTACGACTTTCAGTTTTGCCATAGTTTATTGGTCAAAACAAGTCACAAGCACAGTCCATATTCAAAAGATGGGGACATAGACTCTATCACTTGATGGAGCACAGTGTCACATTGCAAAGGGCAATGCATACATGAATAGAAGGGGTTATTTTGGCCAACTTTGCAAACCATCTAAGCCTCATTCCTAGAACCATCAAATGCCTCCAGGGAAGAAAAGATCTGGTGCATTCCAATTTGGCAAGGATGTGAGCTTTTTATATCCTGCTGTTTTAACACATCTAGTCTTCATTTTTTCTATAATGTTCTTAATGCTATGCTCCTTAAAAGGTAATTTTTGTAAAATTTTTTTTTTTAGATACTTCAGGGCTACTTGGCCTACTGCTACATACAGCAGCAAGAACTTCTTGCAGAACTGCAGGACTGAATATTATTCAAATGTTGTGGTACATTTTTTTTCAAATTTAGTAGAAGAAAATAACTGATCTAAGTTTCAGGGAAAAGAAGATGTTAACATGCAAACACTGTCAAAATTTAATGTATGAATAAAAACATGATAAGTGAATTTTTCATTTTTGTTCAAGCAAAACATGAATTTGCTGCTAAATTCACAACTTAATTATATTTAGAACGAAGCAAAGCTAATTAAAAGACTATTTTAGCATAACACAGGCTGCCAAAATAACATTATTTCCCCTGAACTTGCTAACTAATCTACTGAGTGGTTCTTATGATTTTTCTACAGTGTTATATTTCATTTTGCAACTACTTTTTACATTATGTGTTTGGCATAAAACAGAACTCAGAAGTAAAATAACATTTACTTTTATCCAATGTGCTTGTTATTCATCCATTTTCTCTCAGTTTCAAACCTACTCTTCTGTTTTGCCTTGTTTTATGAGGGCTGGGACTCTGCAAACCACATTTCTGCTTTTCCAGCTGTCTCCTTGTTAGATTTGACAGCAGAAGATTCTGAAGGAAACCTGGAGGCCTAGAGGAGGAGCAAGAGACTCGCTTTTTTCTGCTTTTGTTCCTGGGACTGTCAACATCACCTGAGCAATATTTGTTTTCATTTTGGAAATGGCAGTGAGTAACAGTAGAAACTGTTTCCAGTTTCTAGTGGGTTTCCTCCAAACTCCTACAACCAGCCACATTTTGCTTTTTCAGAGAGATCAACAGCAGGTGGCTGATGTCCTATTTAAAATTATCTAAGTCAGCTTTCGAGGCCTTCTGCAAGATCATGAGTTATAAGCATGAGAGGGCAGTCCCTCCTTGAACTATTAGTTCTGGGATTTCCACGCAGTCCCCTTCATTATTTCAGTACTAAGGGTGGTAACTGCTTACTGTAGTTGCTGTCTTTATTATCCTTCAATGTTTCTGTCTTTATAATTACTCTATGCATTTGTTCTGAGCTGTTAGTAACGTAGAAAGAGGGGACATTACACTCATACTCTACACAGTTTCACAAAAAGCATTGCAGGAAGAAAAACAGATCAACAGAAACCTAGGGGCTTGGTGGGCAGGTTTGTTGGGGAGGAAGGTCTCTAATTCCTGCAGGAGGGAGGCTCATTCATAAAGGGAGATACCTATTGGTGTCCCTGCAGCAGGGCAAAGCTCCCATTGATGGACCCATAGCTGTTCCCTTACCAGATAGAGGATCCATAATACCTAGAGGTGGGGTTACTCTGCTTATTGGTGCTGTTTTGGGGCTCCAGTAATACTGGCAGTAGCAATGGTGGCGGCAGCTTCTACAGAGCCTCTTCATTGTGGAATCATTACGTGCTGTGATGGCCTCCAAGCTCCTTGGACAGGGTTTGTCAATACAGAAAGAGCCTGTGGAATTGGGAACTATCTGGTGCTCCCCTACCAGCATCCCTACTAACCCCAGGGACTACTGCTGCTCCAGCAAATAGCACTTGAGCAATGCCAGTATCTTTGGGAGGTGGCCCCTCCATAGTCAAATATATCAAGTCTTCTTCATGTAGCAACACCATATCCAAGCCCCACTTTTCTTTGTGTTCTGGTTGCTTCACTTTTATTTATTTTTTTGGCTTTATCTTCCAGAACTCATCACAGTCATAGAGAATCAAAATTGGCTTATTATTGCCAATGAAGATTAGGCCATCTTGTAGGCGACAGCTCATTCTGCATTCAATATGCTGCAACATCTTACTACTCTTGCCCACAGTCATGAATGCTGTTACTCCACAGTAAAAAACCAGGGTCCTTAACATCTAAGGGGAGGCTATATAAGGTGCAGGTTCTCCTAGAAATGATGCAAGCTGGCCAGAAGGTTCACAAAAGGTAACTGGAGCCTGCTTTTTGCTTGGAATCAGTTCTTCTATCTTCCCATACTGCTTTACCCATCTCTTGGTGTCTCAGCAGAGAATGCCTGTCTTGGTTTTGCCTGGAAATTCACCACAGGTACTTGCTGCAGGTAGGAACATCTCAGGTACAATTAATGTTGTCAATTGTTCTGTGAAGCTGTCCATCTGATTGACTTGGACTTCTACTTTCAACTACTGCCCATCCCCATGTGTCTCAGATGTAAGCAATGGCTTCTTCATCCCCTCACAACACTGATGCTCCCCGGGCCCAGACATGAGGCATTTCCTTTAGCCACTCCACTCCTTCAGTGTTTCTTTTCTGTATTTTAACCCTTCAATAGCTGTTAAGTCATTCCTTCTACTTAATTCTCGTTAAAAATAAAAGCTATGATTTTTGCTTTCCTGATTGATAGAAATTTCTTAATCTGTGTTTTTTATTTGCAGATATGTAACAGAAATTACTTAGACAAGGTTAAGGAGAAATAGACTTAATAACATGAATGTGTTGTCTTAGTCTGTTTTCTGTTGTTAGACATAACACCTGAGGCTGTGATTTACCATGAAAAGCAGTTTATTTGTTTCACAGTTCTGGAGGCTGGGAAGTCAAGACTGAGGGACCACACCTAGTGATGATAGCCTTATAGTGGAGTCATAACATGACAGAAAGCATCATAGGGTAGGGAATGCTGGAGGGAAGAGAGAGACAAAGAGGAGACCTAAACTTCTTTTTATAACAAACTCTCTCCTTTGATAACAACAGTAACCCATTGATGAGAGAAGAACCCCCATGATCTGAGCACTTTTTAAAGGTCCCATCTCTCAACACTATCGTACTGGGGGATAAAGTTTCCAACACATGAACTTTGGAAGACATATTCTAACCTCACATAAAGATTTCTCCTGAACTCCTAGGACAGGAAATGCAATCTACCTTTGTAAACTTTGGAAAACAGCCTTGTTGGAAAGGTGAAGATATTGAGTTCCTGTGCCATTATGCCCCCTTATCTATGTGCATCTATGGCAACCAGTGCCATGGTAACCAGCAGGCCCACCTGCTTGGTGAGGGCCCCACAGCCTTGTGATACAACTGCTTGGCTCTGGGCCACTGTTTTCTGATGTGTAAAACCATCTAAGCAGCTGGGGGGCCTGGTTAGGTTTGGCTGCCTGTGGATGGATGTGGACACATGACTGCAGCTGTGTGTGTGGATGCATGTAGTGTGTGTGTGTGTGTGTATGTGTGTGTGTGTGTGACCACCTTCACTGTTACAAAAGCAGGTTATCTCCTGTGGCCTCCCTGCCATCAGTATCTAGTGGCTACTTCTGTTCATTTCTTGTTGCCACTGTGAATAAATGAGATATAAACCCGCAGAGGGCTCCCAGTTGTTGTCTGACCTGCTACAATCTGAATCTACTTGTCCTAGACCCTAAGTCCTGGGCGTGGAAGCCTGTAATAAGGTTTCTTCCTTCTGTCTCTCTGGGTCTTTTTGGTCTCTCTTCTCATCTTTCCTCTCTTTCTCTTTCAGCAGAACAATTCTCCCTTTCTCTTGTAATTCCCCATAGCTCTAGGCTTCTTTTCTTCGGGTCTACTTCCAAATAGGGGGAAGGAGATCCTGAGTGGTGCTGTTTGGGCAAATGTTTGCACATGGTCGGCCAGCCACTGGTGTTGAAAATGCAGTTGTGGGGCAGGTGGATGGGGATGAAGATTGTGATGAGTGTATGAAGTTTCTAATACATGTTCCTATTTATTTTCATTAAAAATGATCAAAGACCAAGGAACAATTTTTGGAGGATATACTTGAGGCACACTCCATTTGTGTATGTAATAATAATTATATCAATTTGAAAAACTTTTTCAAGTATGTGTTCACTGTACAAAAATTGCAAATGTGGAAGAGCCAAAGTAAATAATAATAGATATTTCAGGGGCCAACGCTATGGCATAGCAGGTAAAGCCACTGCCTACAGTGCCAGTATCTCATATGGGCACCAGTTCTAGTCCCAGCCCCTCCGCTTCCGATCCAGCTCTCTGCTCTGACCTGGGAAAGCAGTAGAAGGCCCAAGTCCTTGGGCCCCTGCACCCATGTAGGAAACCTGGAAGAGGCTCCTTTTTCTCCTGGCATTGGATCAACTCGGTTCTGGCCTTGCTGCCATTTGGGGAGTGAACCAGTGGATGGAAGACCTCTCTCTCTGTCTCTGCGTCTGCCTCTCTGTAACTCTGCCTTTCAAGTAAATAAATAAATCTTTTAAAAAGATAGATATTGCAAACTCCCACATCAGTGGTTTATATTTCCAAATTACTATCTACTTATATTTAATATGCATATTAAAATTTCCTACAAAAATGGGTTTCTCACTAGCAATAATTTTTAATAATTTTATATGTCAACAAATATTTCAAGAACATAATTTTAAGAGTGCCCAATAACTTACAAAACAGAGTTATTTCTAAGCCAATCTTAGATTACTTATTTGATTTTGAATGAAATTTCTGAAGACTACTTA
This sequence comes from Sylvilagus floridanus, assembly GCA_949820135.1. Lineage (NCBI taxonomy): Eukaryota > Metazoa > Chordata > Mammalia > Lagomorpha > Leporidae > Sylvilagus > Sylvilagus floridanus. The sequence continues at coordinate 24,546,335 of OX463236.1, read as the reverse complement.
TCCCATTAAGTTCCAAATTTTCTTTTTTTTCTTTTTTCTTTTTTTTCTTTTTCTTTTTTTTTTGACAGGCAGAGTGGACAGTGAGAGAGAGAGACAGAGAGAAAGGCCTTCCTTTGCCGTTGGTTCACCCTCCAATGGCCGCCACGGCCGGCGCGCTGCGGCCGGCGCACCGCGCTCATCCGATGGCAGGAGGCAGGTGCTAGGTGCTTTCCCTGGTCTCCCATGGGGTGCAGGGCCCAAGCACCTGGGCCATCCTCCACTGCACTCCCGGGCCACAGCAGAGAGCTGGCCTGGAAGAGGGGCAACCGGGACAGAATCCGGTGCCCCGATCGGGACTAGAACCCGGTGTGCTGGCGCCGCAAGGCGGAGGATTAGCCTGTTGAGCCACAGCGCCGGCCAGTTCCAAATTTTCAATTCTGCAAATATTTCAATGACATAATATTTATATATGATATATAATGATATAATATATATAATATATTCCTTAGAATATATAGAATAGAAACAGTTATTTTGTTGAGCCAATTCTTTGGAGAGGAATTCCTAAGTCAGTAATCCTGTATTTCAAGATATTTAATACATAATGTAAAAATTTATTTATTTATTTGAGAGGTAGCGACAAAGAGAAAGACAGTGCTGCCATCCACTGGTTCACTCCCTCAAAAGCCCACTATGGCCAGTGCTGGGTGTAGCCCATGTAGGGAGCTGGGAACTCAATCTAGATCTCCCATGTGGGTGGCAGGAACCCAATTTCTTGAGGCATCACCACTGCCACCCAGGGACTGTGTTAACAGGAAACTGGAGTAAGGAGACAGAACCAAATAAGCTATTTAGGCACTCCAACAGGGGACATGGGGCATCTTAACCAGCATCTTAATAGGCTAAATGCTGCCCCCTGGTACATACTTTTTAATTGCAAGAGAGCTTGTGTAGATATTAATCAATTGCCAGAAAGACTGTGTCAGTTAAAATTCCCTCTATCAGTTTTCTGGGTTTTTGTTGTTGCCTTTTTGTTTCAATACAATGATTGTCAATTGCTAATTATGACAAGTTAGGAGGTAAACAATCCTAGTATCACATTATATTTTAATGTATATTTTTATTTTTAAATATTTAAAGAATTTTACTATTTTTGGCCTTATTTTCTTTTGTGAGTTGACCCCTTTTTATAGAGATGTCCTTTACCCAAATAATTTGATAGAGTTGAAGAGAAGATATTTAATCTCCATTTTAGGTTTTAGTGCTTGATCCTTGAACCCACAAACTCTGGGAGTTCCCATTACATTTATTTTCTAAGTACCTTTGGGATTTAAGCTAATTGACTTCTCATCTCAGTCTTCTGTTTTATTAAAAAAAAGATCTATCACTGAAATAAGTGTTCATTACCCTATTGTGAGTTATATATTAACCTACTGTAACTCTGGTCAAAAGTTTAAATAGAGTTCTCTTAATAAACCACACTCAAAAATAATAGGCCCATGAACAGAGGAATTAGTTATAAAAATATCTACTTAAGGGCCAATGAACTGTGTATATTAACTAATATGATTACAAAATGTGTTAGTAAGTGATAGCAGCTTAAAAATGTTATTAATTCCAACTATAGCATTTGATTTTGAATGAAATTTTTGAAGACTACGTGTTTTAATTTAAAAATGGGAAGTTGATGAGAGTAAGACATATTTTGGGCACCTGCTTGCTCTCCACGGCTCACATGTCATCAGCAGACACCAGCTTCACCTGGAGATGCCACTTCCACAGGGAATTGGTCAACTTTAAATGTGGAATATAGGGGCCGATGTTGTGGTGTAGTGGGTGCTATAGCCCTGGCATCCCAGGGTTTGAGTCCCTGATGTTCCACTTCTGAATCAGCTCCCTGCTAATATGCCTGAGAAAGCAGTGGAGGATAGCCCAAGTACTTGGGCCCCTGCACCCACGTGGGAGACCCAGAAGAAGTCCCTGGCTCCTGACTTTGGATTGACACAGATTTGGCTATTTTGGCTGTTTGGGAAGCGAATGGAAGTGGATGGAAGTGGATGGAAGATCTCTTTCTCTCTGTAACTCTGCCTTTCAAATAAATAAATAAATCTTTTAAAAATATGGACTATGAAAACATCACTAATAAAATCAAAATAAAATTCTAAGGAATATGAAATAGAAACATAAACTTATCTTTAAGCTAATTCAAAATTCAAGAATGCAAGAGAAATGTTTTAAGCCCATGTAATTACTGAAAGATTATTGCAAAGCTACAATTCAAGTACTATTTTGTCATGATTAGATTCTAATTTTTAGAGTAATCTTGAGTGACTTATAGGAGTGATAAAACCGTTAAAAAATATCCTGGGGTGTGCTTGCTTCAGCAGCACATATACTAAAAAATATCCTGGGGCTGGTGATGTGACATAGTGGGTTAAAGCCCTAGCCTGAAGCGCCAACATTCCATATGGGCACCAGTTCTAGTCCTGGCTGCTCCACTTCCAATCCAGCTCTCTAATATGGCCTGGAAAAGCAGTAGTAGATGGCCCAAGTCCTTGGACCCCTGCACCCACATGGGAGACCTGAAAGAAGCTCCTGGCTCCTGGCTTTGGATCAGCTCAGCTCCAGGCATTGCAGGCATTTTGGGAGTGAACCATAGGGTGGAAGACCTCTCTCTCTGTCACTACCTCTTTCTGTAACTCTTTCAAATAAATACATAAATAATAAATCTAAAAAAAAAATCCTAGGATTTTTAGGGAAAAACACACTGAATTATTCTGATTCTTCTTTTTTGATAGTTTTAAAAATATTTGAAAATATATTTTCATATATTTTCCAATTATTTTTGAGGTAAAAACAGAAGAATCATACATGTTAGTGTTTAAGGTGTAAAACATACTCTGATATTGTTGAAAGGAAGAATGCTGGTTTGTACTGCCAAAGCCTCTGATTTATTTTTGTAGAGATTAGAGAAGTCAATTGGAGTAACTGTGGAGCTTAAGGAGAGGGAAAAGTCTGGGAAGACTTAGGATGTTACAGGTTTGATTGAGATAGGTGAAAATGGAACACGGAATAAAGTACATGTCGTGATTAGATGGAATCTCTGCCAGTCAAGAATAATTTGACGCTGGTGCCACGGCTCAATAGGCTAATCCTCTGCCTAGCGGTGCTGGCACACCAGGTTCTAGTACCAGTCGCGGCAGTGGATTCTGTCCCAGTTGCCCCTCTTCCAGTCCAGCTCTCTGCTGTGGCCCGGGAGTGCAGTGGAGGATGGCCCAAGTGCTTGGGCCCTGCACCCGCATGGGAAACCAGGAGAAGCACCTGGCTCCTGGCTTTGGATCAGCATGGTGCGCTGGCCGCAGTGCGCCGGTCGCAGCGGCCGTTGGAGGGTGAACCAATGGTAAAGGAAGACCTTTCTCTCTGTCTCTCTCTCTCTCACTGTCCACTCTGCCTGTCAAAAAAAAAAAAAAAAGAATAATTTGAGTTGTTTAATGCACCATCAGGAACTAAGGATCTTTCTGTTTGTGTTCTGTGTTGGTTTTTTTTTTCTTCAAGCTTCCTGCTTTGTATAACAAATGGCTGCTGCAGCTCAAGGTATCACATCTCAATTCCAGGAAACAATATAGAGGGGATGAACAGCACCAGCCATATTTGCCTGTTGCACATTTCTGGAGAATGTGCAAACTTTCTTAGGCCACCACTCTTCCCTCCAACTCTCAGAAGATTACTATTTTAATCTTATGAGTTAGGATGGAGTCACATGAACACAGTTCAGTGCAAAGGAGTAAGGGAAGTGAGTTTTTACCCAAGCAGATTGACTTCATTTGAAAAGTGAAGTACTTGTTATCAAAGAAAAGGTAGGAAACAGTGTTAATTAGATTAGTTGGATAATAGCTACCAGTTTGCCTTCATATTCTGAGGCATTTAAAAAAATTAAAGACATGGGAAGATGATTTCATTCAACTCCTTAATAGAACTTTTTTTTTTTTTAACTTTCCATGAGTAGATATTAAAACTATCAAAATTGGGACCAGTGCTGTGGCATAGAAGGCTAAGTCTCTGCCCACAGCACCAGAATCCCATATGGGTACCAGTTTGTGTCCTTGCTGCTCCTGTGCCAATTCAGCTGTCTGCTATGGCCTAGGAAAGCAGTAGAAGATGGCCCAAGTGCTTGAGTTCCTACACCTGTGAGGGGAGACCTGGGAGAAGCTCCAGGCTCCTGGCTTCAGATCAGCCCAGCCTCGGCCTTTGCAGCCACTTGGGGGGTAAGACTGCAGATGGAAGACCTTTCTTTCTGTTTCTCCCTCTGTCTGTAACTCTACCTCATAAGTAAATAAATAAATCTTTAAAACATGATCAAAGCTAAAAATTTCATGGAAATTACAAAACATTTTGAGTTTTCAAACAAAACTATTTTCTGAAGACAATAATTAAATATCTTTGCTATGTGGCAGACTCAAAATAAAAGAAAAAATGGCTGCAAACTGAAAACATAAAGATATTTGCATTTTTCTCATGAGATGAAAAAATGTAATTACCATAATTTTAAGAATGTATTTTAATTATGCAAAGATGAGGTCTTTGAAGTAAATACATTAAACATGAGCGTTATGAAAATCTTAAGGAAGTTAATGTTTATGCAGTTTTTAAAAACTTTTTTAGTATTTTAATGTAGATGTGAAATATTGAACGTGATGACTTTGGTCAAAGTTTGCTTTACTTATAAATGTCCCTATGTATATGTGTGTGTATTTAATTTATAAAACTGAATGGTTATCATTTTTCAGATTTAGATACAAAGAGGAAATTTTTAGCTGAGCAAATTTTCAAATTATTCAAACTATCACTTCCGTAATTGTTATTTATTTTAAGGTTGCTCACCAATGCTTTAACAGAAGTCCTGCATGTAAGGTCACTCAAATCTAATATCTGAGTTTAGAATTGTCAGGTTTTTAATTTTTAAAAGATAATTTGGAAAAAATGGAAAAGTAGAGAGAAAACAAAAGTCAGCTCTAATTCAATACATATTTTTATTTTTTCTATTTGTTAATGCTAATGATGATTGCATCACCATTAATTGAGTATTTTCTATGTCCTAGACCCTGTGGTGAACACTTTAAGTATAAGAGCACTACAAAATATTTGCAGGAAAGTGAAATTAAGACAAATTTATTTTGGCACAAAAAATTGAAATCTGCATAGATTTTTCAAAATATGGATACTTACAAACTTATTCTGTCCAAATGTCTGCAATGCTGTGGCTGGGCCAAAATTGGAAGCCAGGAACTCAATTCAAGTTTCTGTGTGTGTGACAGGGACCTGTGTCCCTGAGCCGTAATCTGCGGCCTTCTAGGTTGGGTATTAGCAGAAAGCTGGAATCAGGACCAGAGCTGGAGGTCCAACAAAGGTGCTCTGATATGGGACATGTGCATACCAATTGCAACACCAGAGGCCCACCCCAGAAGATACTTTAAGGAATTTTAAATAATTAGAACTGGAAAAACTAAACCAAATGGAAATTTGAAACATGAAATGTATGAGTACAAAAATAGAGCACTGACTATATAGGTTTAACAGCAGATCACATACAGTAGGGAAAGAGAAAGAAAGAAATGCAATTTTAGGCTTAAGTAAATTACCTAGAAGATGGTACAGAAAGATAAAGAAATGGAAACTATTAAAGCAACATGTGGATGGAATTAACAAAGCCTAAAGATCATCATACTGGCGTTTTAGAAGGAAAGGGTAAAAATTCAACAGAGATAATATTTGAAGAACTGAGATTTTTTCAAAATTCATGAAAAACATCAATCCATAGATTCAGAAATCTAACAAATCCTTAAGCATAAAATGAAAAAACGAGACGATCTGTATAGAGACGTGGTTTAGTGAAACTTCAGAACACAAAATACAAACAAAATCTCAAAAAACAGTAGCTGTAATAGCATGACATCATTTGCATATACCATAATGAATGTAACAAATATTTTAGTTTTGCTTATTTTTATATTTTTAAAAATATTTATTTATTTATTTGACAAGCAAAGTAATATAAGGGGGGAGAGAGAGAGAGAGAGAGAGAGAGAGAGAGAGAGAGAGAGAGAGATTGGTTCCATCTGTTCCCCAAATGGCTGCAATGAAGTCAGGAGCTAGGAACGCCATCTGGGTCTCCCAGGTGGGTAGGACTCAAGTACTTGGGACATAATCTGCTTCCATCCCAGGTATATTAGCAGGAAGTTGGATCAGAATCAGAACAGCTGGGACTCAAACCAGTGGTTCCTAAGGGATGCTAATGTTGCAAGAGGGAGCTTAACCTGAGCCACGATACTGGCCCCCTAATTTATTTTCTTGCATTGTGCAAAATGTTCTTATATCATTGCTGTAAATAAAACTTGAAATGTATGTTTCTTATTTTTTTGTAATATTGTCATATAAATTGTACTTACATACGTGCAGGCTTTTCATATATGTATCAAATTATCCTTAAGAAATCAATTTATACTTACATCCATATGATAATTTTTACCTCTCAAGAAAATTATTACAAAAATATTTTGTATTTTCTTTTTTTGAGTATCATATTTTCAAAGTAACTTCCCTTTAGTACATGGCAATTTATGTAGATTTATTTTTGTTCTCTTATTATTATCTTGTTAGGGAAATGTCCGGTGAAATATTTATATATCTCTCCCTCTCCAACCTCTGTTTCACATAGAAGATTTCTGTGGAGTGAAAATCCAACACTCTGATGTATGATGTAAGTGGAAAATCATCCATTCTAAATAGTTCTATGCATGCATAAGGACAGTTTGATTGTTTTTATCCTAAAAACTAATTTAATTTAGTATAACTCAGATATGTCAAAGAGCACAGGCTCATATCTAGCCAAGACAGGACAATCTTGTCTAAGGTATACAGTAGACAAACCCTGGATCATAGAATAGACTTTAGAGGAATATTCACTCAGAGGGAAGGAGGGTGTGCCTGACCTACTTTTCTTCCTGACCCTTCATTGCATACCAGAGTATGCCAGAAACAGCTCACAGCTAACAGAAAGTATCTCTGAGATTACTGACACCATAAACAAGAGTGTCAAATTGTTAAATCAACATCAGGAGTCACTGTGTACTTACGTCTCATGAGGGATCTGTCCTTAATGTGTTATCCAATGTGAAGTAATGCTATAACTAGTACTGAAACAGTATTTTTACACTTTGTGTTTCTGTGTGGGTGCAAACTGATGAAATCTTTACATACTGAATCCATCTTCTGTATATAAAGACAATTGAAAATGATTAAAAAATCTTGGTGTTAAATTGGAAATTGCATAATTAATCAATTTTTTTAAAAAAATCATGTAGGATCTCTGTCCTTAATGTGCTGTACATTGTGAATTAATACTATAAATAGTACTGCAACAGTATTTTCACTTTGTGTCTCAATGTGAGGGCAAACTGTTGAAATGTTTACGTAATATGTACTAAACTGATCTTCTGTGTATAAAGAGAATTGAAAATGAATCTTGATGTGAATGCAAGGGGAGAGGTAGTGGGAAAGGGGAGGGTTGTGGGTGGGAGGGAAGTTATGGGGGGGGAAGCCATTGCAATCCATAAGCTGTACTTTGGAAATTTATATTCTTTAAATAAAAGCTTTTTATATATATATATATATATATATATATATATATATATATATAAATGAGCATAGTTCAAAAATTCATAAGAAATGAAATTAAAAACTATTTATTTTGGTATAAAAAAAAGTCTTAGGCACATTCTTCACTCTCTACTGAGTTCTCTACATGGGCTGCTCTAAATTTTCTGGGGCAGCAGTAGTCCTCACAGGGGTGGGGAAACTTTTCTGCCAAAGGTCATGTGGATATTTCCAACACAATTCATGGGCCAAAGAAAATTACCAACTTAAACAGCCTGCTGTAAGTTTATTTGTTTTGAGTTCCACCTGTGGTTGCCATGGCAGAATGAGACTCTATATTTTTGGAGGACTTTTTTGGCCCTCAGGTCAGATGTCCCCCACCTTTGCAAACACACCTGGCCACTGGTGAAAAATCAGGATGTTCTGTAGCAGTTAATAGCTATACCATGGACAATGCAATTTCATATAATTTTATTTTAAAGGATTAATTTTTAGCATTTAGTTTTCAATTCTAATAATCAACATTTGAATATGGCTTAAAATTTTAAGTTTAGAAGCTGCCACTGTGGTATAAAGACACATAAAGTTGCTGCCTGCAACCTGGCATACAATACAAGTACTGGTCATGTCCCGGCTGCTCCACTTCAGATCTAGCTTCCTGCTAATGTGCCTAGGAAAAGCAGCGGAAGATGGCCTAAGCGGAGGTATACCAAGCCAGGGCTTAAACCTCTGCACCAAAGCACTGCTCCTTCATACATTTTTTAAGTTGGAGAAGAAGTTAGCAGAAGCAAAGCATTGCTTTATGAAATTGTCCTAGAATAATATTTAAAAATTAATTACATTTTATATACTATTTGTACTATTTGAAGAAACATCTATTCAGCAGATATTTATATCACTGTGTAATATTTATCCATAAACATTCTTGCTAATAAACATTTTCAGAAATTAAGTTAGTTTAAAAATTTCTAATTTAGGCCGGTGCCAGGGCTCACTAGGCTAATCCTCCTCCTGCAGTGCCAGCACCCCAGGTTCTAGTCCCGGTTGGGGTGCCAGATTCTGTCCGGTTGCTGCTCTTCCAGTCCAGCTCTCTGCTGTGGCCAGGGAAGGCAGTGGAAGATGGCCCAAGTCCTTGGGCCCTGCACCCACATGGGAGACCAGGAGAAGCACCTGGCTCCTGGCTTTGGATCAGTGCAGCGCGCCGGCCGTGGCGGCCATTTAGGGGGTGAACCAACGGAAAGAAGACCTTTCTCTCTGTCTCTCTCACTGTCTAACTCTGCCTGTCAAAAAAAAAATTCCTAATTTAACCACAGTGAACTCACTGAGGACTAATGTGAAAATTTTGTGAGGATCCAAATATATGTTGGTGGTGTCTCCTGTCTGCAAGTATTAAGTAAAATTAAGCCAAGGAATGAGCATTGTAGTGCAATGGGTTAAGCTGACGCTTGGGACTTCCACATCCCATTCTGAAGTTTGTGGTTGAAGTCCCGGTTACTCCATGATTCTCATTCAGCTTCCTGCTAATGCATCTGGGAAATCAAAAGATTATAGTCCAGATACCTGGAATCTGCCACATACTTGGGAGATCCAGCTGTTCCTGGATCCTGGCTTTGGTTTGGTCTAGCTTTGGATGTTGTGGCTTTCAGAAAGGGAACAAGCAGATGGGAGATCTCTCTCTCCCCCTGCCCCATCACTCTGATTTTCAAATAAATCAACTTTCAAAAAACTATAGCCAAGATTAAGATAAGCTATCTTAGGAAAATCATTCCAAATAAATATTCTAATATACTAACATAAAATACTCTAAATTATTCTGATTTAATAGATTAGATATTTCTCTAACCTTTGATTTAAGCTTCAAAATGTAGTCAGAAGTACAGATGTAGGAAACATACATCTTTCAGACATCAGTGATTCTCCATGTTTTGCTGGTCTAAAGATGGATTAAAAGACTTTCTCTAAAGTGCTTTCATTTTGAGTAACTTCATTGATTGTTTCCGTCCTGACGTTACTTTGTGAAATTAGATTGGGACACACATTTCCCTGAAGAGCTCTACATCCACAAATGTTTCCAATTACATGAAATCATTCGGAGTGTGAAGGGTCATCATGCACAGCACAGAGACCCACTATTCCTTGTTGCCATGAATGACAGAATAAGAACATATGAGTTTAAATTGAAAGAGAAAAAGGGATTTGGCTTACCTATGGGGAACATTTTATTATTGAGACCCATCTGTTTTAGAGTAGCATGGACCTCCTGTAGTTAAACCTGAGTGCTACTTGGAACTTACTGTGTGTCAAGCACTGTGTTAAGTCCTCTGCTTAAGTTATGTCAGTGTCTCTTTTCAACAATCGTATGACACAGACATTGCTGTGATTATTATCTTTACCTAAAGGATAGAGAAGCTGAGGCACTGAGGATTTTGCAAAAATCTCACATCATACAATACCCGAAATCTTAGATAAGTTTACTTTACTGAACTTAATTTCTCATTGGTTAGATAAAGATTCTAGTGTGCTCCCTCTCAGTATGCATTTTCATTTCCTGCTCTTACTTGTGCTTTGCTTGTTTTTTTTTTTTTTTCCTGCTACCATCTGCCGCTGAGCTATGTTCTCATGAGATTTCTAAGCCCAGTTGAGTTGGGTCTTTCAATGGCTTCTATTCTAATAGCTTCTAATAGTGTAGAAGTGAGGATAGTGGTGAGTTACAGCTGCCTTGCATAGAGAATAAAATTGGATACAGCATTTTTTCCTTACTTTGATGTGATAGGTAACATTTAAAACTGTCTTTTCCATTCAATGAGTTCTCTTCTTAGTCCGTGGCCATCTTGGTACTGTATTGGAACAGATTTTAAAGAATCATAATGCAAGACTATATGACAAGGTAAAGTTTAAATAGTTTTTTTAAAGGAATGTTAGCCTGTTTAAGTACTTTTTAAAAGATTCATTTATTTATTTGAAAGTCAGAGTTACACAGAGAGAGGAGAGGCAGAGAGAGAGAGGTCTTCCATCTGATGGTTCACTCCCCAGATGGCTGCAATGGCCGGAGCTGCGCCGATCCAAAGCCAGGAGCCAGGAGCTTTTTCCAGGTTTCCCACATGGGTGCAGGGGCCCACGGACCTGGGCCATCTTCTACTGCTTTCCCAGGCCATAGCAAAGAGCTGGATCAGAAGAGGAGCTGCCATGACTCAAACTGGCGCCCATATGGGATGCCGGCACTTCAGGCAAGGGCATTAACCGTCTGCGACACAGCGCTGGCTCAGTTTACATAGTTTTATGTGTTACTGGATAAAGCAGAATACACTGGAAAAGCATCAGTTGCTTAATTTTTTCTGTACCAAATTTGTCACAGTGTTGTCTTTTACCACCTCTGGGTAGGCATAGTGACATAGTGGGTAAAGCTGCTGCCTGTGATGCGGTATCCCATAGAGGTGCCAGTTTGACTCTGGGCTGTTCCACTTCTGATCCAGCTCCCTGATAATAGCTGGGAAAGGCTAGGAAGATGGTCCAAATGCTTGGGGCCCATCACCCTTGTGGGAGATCCTGATGAGGTTGCTGTCTCTTGGCTTTGTGCTGGATCAGCCCTAGCTGATCTGGGCAGTGAACCAGCAAATGAAAGAGATTCTCTCTCTCTCTCTCTCTCTCTGTGTGTGTGTGTGTGTGTGTGTGTGTATCTCTCTTTCTCTGTAACTCTTTCAAATAAAGAAATAAATCTTAAAAAAAAAAAAAAACATAGAAGGTAGTTTGCAAAGATGGAGATACCCTTGTCCCTCCAAGTCTATTCAGTCAAAAATACCTGGTAAATTGAAATCTTTTTCACCCCAAGTTGTTTGTCTCCTATTGGATGCTCTCACCAGTGTGAGGCTGCTCTGTTAGGAGTTGGATTCTTAGGCCTTTAGTCTGAAATCTCAATCTGAAATACCCTTGGTTGACCCCAGGAGATGATGCAGCTTTAAACAGGAGTATGGCTGCTGAAGTGGGTCCACGTGCTTCTGTCCTGCTTTGGCCATCCTTATTATCACCTATGACCTCATTTGTCTATCTTTGTCTTGCAACCTCAAAGAGCTTAGCAAAGAATTAGTGTAACAACTCCTGTAACTGTTGCCGTTCAGTACTAGCAGAAGGAAGCCATCAGTAATAGAAACAAAGCAATTTTCATCTTATAAAACACATTCAAGTCTCTAATGACTAGTTATGTTTATTGTTACTGTCTGCTAATAGTAAAAGAGGAAAACTGCAAAACCACAGCCTAATTGGTGTGAAAAATAGTTTTGAAAATCAGCACTTGGGTATCTTACACTGAGTATGCTTATGGAACATTTCTTTAAGATTTTTAATTTTAGAGTCTCTTTTTTTTCTCATCAATTTAAACTTAAGAATGGAATGGAACTGCAAAAGGCCAATTCAGGGGGAAACTGTCTTTGCTGTGAAGACAACCTGAAGTCAGTTCGTCAGGTAACCTGACTTTTTGACAAACTCCATGACCCAGGAAAAAGCAGTCAGCTTTACGTCCTAATGACATTGTTGTCAAAACAATTCATTGTCTAAACATCAAAAACCTCCTTGTTTGCCTCTCCCTCATATAAGTAGTATTGAGTGTGAGAGTATGGGCATGTAATGGACTCCTTTAATCAATAACCAATCCAGTAATTATTACCAGGGATCTGTCTTGATTTTTAATGTGATCAGCAATCATGCATGAATCTGTCTTGTCTGAACCTGGTTCAGTACACATATACTCAACCTATAGGAAACATATGAAACCTGTAACCAAAGATGAACTTGTAAAGCAGTCAACTCAGGCTGCTTACAGATTTAAATCCTGTTTAACTTGCTGAATAAACTCAAACTTTTATTTTCAGACAAGACTGATTATTTCGACAGGAGGATGCACTTAGGGATGGGGCTCAGGTGCTAAGGAGATGAATATGATTCAATGAAAGCAGCATTAGTAGAGCATTAGTATAGAAGTTTGAAAAGAACTCTTTCTCCTGTACTCTTTCTTGGAATTTTTATATAAGGTGAGCGAAGTTAATAAACTCGAAGTATGGTAACACTGTATTAAATTTTTACACTACAAATAAGAATAATAAAGTGGAAGGAAAATGTACAAGAAAGATAAGCTTCACTTCAATTGGAAGTCTTGAAAATTTTATTTAATCTCATAGTCCTTAATGGGAAAGAGAAAATAGCACTTCTTTAATCTTTCTTTCTCTTCCAATCGTAAGATTGTTTGATACATTGATTTTCATATTTACATTTGGGATTTATAAGTACTTGCTTCTGAAGACTGTTAATGTGCATGTACCTTCATATTGGGTAGAATCCAGTAAATTATGTTTTATAATTGAAGTTACTGAGTACATACAGTAAGATAACACCAAAGTCATGATAAAAATTATTGTTAAATCTTCACTAATCCAAAATGCATGGCTGTGATTGAATGTAGTATTACATGCTTGAAATACAATTAAAATTAAAGCTTAGGATATTCAGCAGGCAAATCAAGGTCAAGCAATCCATGTTTTTTTTAATCTTCAGCTTTCTTTTTATTCCTTTTTACCACTAAACACAGTTTTGAAAATCTATTTCATGCTGAGGATTTGTTTTCAGTCACTATGAGGTGGTGTATTCCCAGGGCTTAGGGCCTAGGACAAGTACATTCAGATTCTGATAGGTCAGAGAAAACTTGGAGCCATTGTGGGTTTATATGTCCTTTACTCACACCAGTGGTGAGAGATGAACAAGGAACAGCCACTTTCTCCAACCCCAATGGGGCCACAGGAGACACCCACCTTTGTGTCCATGGCCACAGTTGGACATACGCACAGAGACATCTGCACACATCCACGCACAGCCATATACACCAGGAACCACATGGACCAATAGCTGCATACAGTCACATAGCCACATCTCCACAAGCACCACATTTAACCATGCCCTCCAGTTGCTTACATGGGTTTGCAGATAAAAGTGGGCCCAGAGCCAAAGAGTTACACAATGGACTTGTGGGCAGCCAGCCAGGCAGGTGGATCATGTTGGTTACCATGACACCAGTTACCTCTCCCAATTATTTAATTTATTATTCTTTTTTTTTTAAAGATTTCTTTATTTGAAAGTCAGAGTCACGGGGAGGGTGGGGGGAGAGAGAGAGAGAGAGAGAGAGAGAGAGAGAGAGAGAGAGAGAGAGAGAGAAATCTTTTACCCTCTGATACACTCTCCAGATGGCTGCAGTGGCAAGTGTTAGGCAAGGCTGAAGCCAGGAGCCAGGTGCTTTATCCAGCCATGTTCTGCTGTTTTTCCCAGTTCATTAACAGGAAGTTGGATTGGAAGTGAAGCAGGCAGGACAATCAGGAACTGACACCCATACAGGATAACATCATTGCAGATGGCAGTTTTAGCTGCCATGCCACAATGCCAGCCCTGATTCGTTCTTTTTCTATTTTTTAAAGATTTATTTATTTGTTTATTTGACAAGTAGAGTTACAGACAGTGAGAGGGAGAGACAGAGAGAAAGGTCTTCCATCTGCTGGTTCACTCCCCAAGTGGCCGCAATGGCCGGGGCTGCGCTGATCCAAAGCCAGGAGCCAGGTGCTTCTTCCTGGTCTCCAATGTGGGTGCAAAGGCCCAAGGACCTGGGTCATCTTCTACTGCTTTCCCAGGCCACAGCAGAGAACTGGATTGGAAGAGGAGTGGGCGGGACTAGAACCAGTACCCATATGGGATGCCTGCACCACAGGCAGAGGATTGACCTACTGTACCACAGCGCAGGCCCGATTCACTTTTTTTGCTAATGTGGCCTGCTCCAGCTTCAAATCAGAAACAGTATTCAAGTATTACCCAGCTTCACAATGTTCTGCCTCCTCCTTTTGTTGTGTTCTGCTTTGAAAGCAGATGTGATTAAATTTGGCCTACTTGGACTATCCAAAACAGTGTCCTATCTTCAAGTTGACTAATTAGTAACCTAAGGTCAACTAATTAGCAGTATTAATTATATCTGAAAAATCCTTTTACCAGGCAATATAACATATTCATGAACCTGGTGTTTTATCCCACTTCTAGTCCTTGAGATTAGGGCAAGAAATCTTGGGCCAGTTTTAGAATTCTGCCTATTATAGATATTTTGGAATGAGCAAGTCTCTCACATTCTTACACCATTTAATGGAATGGAGTCCCAAAGAAAGCGATCAGGAACTTGTCAGTATGGCTTTGTGGGCACTCAAGTGGTTGATTTCAATATTAAAATGATATAACTTATTGAATTTATTAGTCTACAAGTACTTATTGGATATCTATTTGGGCCTAACCCTCTATTAGGTATTAGACATTAAGTGAGGAAGAAAATGTTAGGCTGGGAAGTAGCCAATCCATATGGGGATTCGTTGTCCATTGTTAGGACTTTGGGTTTTACTCTAGATGTCAAGGAAAGTCATTGGAGGGTTTCATTCATAGAGTTCTATGTTCAATCTTATATTGTAAAAGGATAGTAACTGGAATTATGATTTCAGAAAGGTGGCGCAGATGTACTTTCCCATTTTCCTTCCACTAAATAAATTCAAAATCCTTGATGTTAACTGAAAAAGAAACATGAGAAGACTATAAAGGTGGAGAGAAGGGTGATTATTTAGGGACTTTGGGACACAGAACAGTATGGTGATAAATTATCTCCAATTTATATTTACTTCTTTTTTTATATTTGCTTCATTTTATAATCCCAAACTTAGAGTTTAAGAAATTAGAACCTTAAATATGCTAAAAGGATAGTCAAAAATAGACCAAATGAAAGCCTCCCCTCTATTGCCTAGGACCATAAAAGGAACATCCTAGCAAGGGAAGAATTTTTTATGTGATAGGTATTTTACTATAACCAAACATTATAGGAAAAAAACATGGACCCACCCTGCCACATTCACGGTAGGTTAGCCTGGAATGTCTAGACTTCCAGCACTACCAGGTTGTAACAAGATGTTCCAATACCCCTCTAGGTGTTCCCACACTTCATTTGTCAGAGACAGCCAAGTAGGGGGCCAAGAGTTTCATTCCTTTTGGAAGTACTGACGACCCCACCTGAGAATATTAGTAGAGGACACATTGGTATATTAAATCTGATTCCAACCTTATTTGGATTATAAGCACCCTTTATTTTCCTGCTGATGTGGTATCAGAGAAGACTTACTGGATAATAATTGCCCTTTGATGTTGATATTACCTTTACTGTAGGTTCCAGTTGAGGTCACTTTTGGGGCAGTAATGAGGTAGTCCTATCCCTCCCAGCCAGAAATGTTGACCATATGGTTTATCCTGTAGAACAACATTGATTTGCTACACCAGTGATATCATACTGATTGGATAGAATAAGCATGAAAAGTATAGTGAGCTGGAATCATAAATAAGACACATATTCAGGACAGGTATTTGGTGTAGCACTTAAGCTACTACTTAGAATACCTGGATCCCACATCAGAGTGCCAGAGTTCAAGTTCCAGCCCCACTCACTATCCAGCTTCGTGCTAATGCACACCCTGTGGGAGAGAAGCTGATAGCTCCTGTAGTTGGGTGCATGTCACCCACATGAGAGACCTGGGTTGAGTTCCTGGCTCCTAGCTTTGGCCTGGCCCAACATTGAATGTTGCAAGCAAACGAGAGATCTTTCTCTTTCTCTCTGTGTCACTGCCTTTCAGAGAGATAATGATAAGTAATTAAGCATAAATAAATAAATATATAAATGCATATTCTCTTCAAGGTGTAGGAGATATATTTGTGAGTATAAAAGAACTGGACACATCATAAAGTTTTTGAGGGTCTCTTTGTCTACTGTTACTATAGCAGTTTAATAATAAGGACATATAGGTTTGGAAGCCACGGACTAGAAGGGTTGGTTGCATTTACTATCACTCATAACGACCTGTTGGGAGACTTTGTGCCTCCCATCTCCATAACGCTGAGCTCTATAAATTTAAAATTCATGGTTCCCCTAGGATGCTCGCTATCTCTAAAATACATTCCAAGCTCCCATTGAAATGTAGTACTGGAGCATTTTTGGATACGGACAAGTAGGAGAGAACAGTCAATATCTTGGCAGGGCTAATTGACATCAATCAGAAGGGTGAAGTATTTGAATATACCATATGCATTGTGATAGAAAAATAAGAGCACCAAATGGTAGCTTATTATTTCCTGTAACTTCAAATGAGAATTTAACTTATAAGTGTTTCCTGGAATAATTCTGGAAAGAGTTTGATGTGGTGTTTGGATGTCTGGAAATCATCTTTTAACTTGTTACCAGACTTATTATTTATTTGATTTCAAAGTCATACTGAGCTGTCATTGCCATTTCCTTACATCAATCAATTTAATGAACTTTGCTTAAAATGTCATTTTAGAATGATTTTGTGCTTCTATTTCAGTGTTTTATTCATCTATACTATGATGATTTTTTATTTTTGTGGGTTTATGTTGAAGTCCTAATCCTCAGTACCTCAGAATGAGATATTATTGAGAAATAGGGTCATTGTAGATGGAAATAGTTGAGTTAAAATTTTTGTTTCTTCATTTAATTTATTTGAAGACAGTGAGATAAAGAGATGCAGAATGTCAAAGCCAGGAGCCTAGAACTCAGTCAAGATCTTCCTTTCGAGTAGTAGGAGCCAGCTACTTGAGCCATCACCTGCTGCCTCCCAAGGTATGCATTAGCAGGAAAATGGAATGAAGAGTGGGGGCAGGACTTAAACCAAGGCATTCCAATAGGGACTACAGGTGTCTACAGGAGGTGGCTTATTCTTATTACACCAAATCCCTACCCTAGGATGCTGTCAATTGTTAAATACATCTATTGTAAGTCTGCTTTCTGGGACTTGAGAAATTACCACTGTTTGGGCAGAAGACACATATCTAGGCAAACATGAACCAAAACTTTATCACCTGATTTTTGTAGGCCTACATTTTACTGGTGGACAAGAGATAGGAATATATCCTTCAAATCAAATTCAGTTAATTCTCTCGTAGTACATCTCATTAAGGACAGAGGTCCTACATGGGGAGCAAGTGCACAGTGATTCCCGTTGTTGATTTAACAATTGACATTCTTATTTATGATGTCAGTAATCACCTGAGGCTCTTATCATGAGCTGCCAAGGCTATGAGAATTAATAGTTAAAATAGTCTTCAAACAGTACTTTATATTTTGTGTGTCTGTGTGGGTGCAAACTGTTGAAATCTTTACTCAGTATAGAGTTGATCTTCTGTATAATGAATCTTAATAAAAATGGGATAGGAGAGGGTGTAAGATTGGGGGTGGGAGGGAGGTTATGGGGGGGATTGCTATAATCCAAAAGCTGTACCTATGAAATTTATATTTATTAAATAAAAGCTTCCTGGGGCCAGCGCTGTGGATCACTTGGTTAATCCTCCTCCTGCAGTGATAGCATCCCATATAGACGCCGGTTCTAGTCCTGGCTGCTCCTCTTCCAGTCCAGTTCTCTGCTGTGGCCTGGGAGGGCAGTGGAGGATGGCCCAAGTGCTTGGGCCACTGCACCCATGTGGGAGACCAGGAGGAAGCACCTGGCTCCTGGCTTTGGATCGGAGCAGCTCCTGTCATGGCGGCCATTTGGGGAGTGAACCAATGAAAGGAAGACCTTTGCCTCTGTCTCTCTCTCTCTCTCACTGTCTATAACTACCTGTCAAATAATAAAAAAATATAAAAGCTTTCTAAAAAAAATTCAGTTTACAGTTAGAGTCCATTAAGTGCCTCAAATCTGGGAGTTTCCCTTGACTCAATGAGTCGTCACTCTGGAAAAAGCCAATAGTGCTTTTGGGGAAGGTTAGGAAAAGTGTTAGAGGAAAAATTTTGGCGATGTAGAAGGGTCCATCCACAAAGAAATCTAATCCTCCTTTCATTTAGCTGGCTTTGTTTCTGTAAATTGGCTGCAGTTTGGGAATTTGTTAAAGGACCAGGACTGCCTATTGAGGTGATTTAATTTTGTTTTCTATACTCCATACTGGGAGTTATTCTGGTTACTTAAATAGAGCATCATTCCTATGGGCTGCTCATATATTTAAGACCTAGAATCACCATAATCAGTACGCCTGTACCAAGGATCACTCTTGTTCAAATTAGACTGTTTCCCATTATAGTAACTATGAACACTTTGATTCTGGACAATAAAACCTGGAGCTTAGTTCTAAGTACACTTGGATTGCATCATGCCACATTGAATTCAGGTAACTTAGTGTAATAGCAGCATTTCTCACTGCTCCTCCTAGCCCATAGAGAACAGCTGTTACTGAAGCCCTCAAGGATGTTGTGTTTCCCTCATCAGTGTACTTCTCAATGCCTTTTTAAAGAAATGGTGTTCTGTACAGTTATGGAGGAGCATAATTAGAAGATGTGTAAAGAGGTTCCACAAAAGAAGACACCGTTTCAGATTCCAGTTTCCCTAAATATCTGATAACTTTCTCTACAGAATAGCAAGGAAATTCTGATGTTTTGATTTCAGGCTGCAAAGACCAAGTTTGCCTGCAAATTTCAGTCCAGCAATCAAACCAACAGTGCTACTCCAGCTTTTGTTAAAGCACATTAAATTAGATATTTCTGCTTAATGTCACAGAATCAAGAAATGTGACCCCTATTACATTTCTTCCACCTGATCCAAACACCTTAGAATCCATTCCAGTGAGTATTTCTCAGAGTTAGCTAACACACTGGCAGAATCTTATAAGTAGTGTATATATTATTTTCTCCTGGGTCATATTTCATGCCTAATATCCTAGATTTTTTTTCATTTTGTTAGACCCCTCAGAGATGACAAGGTTTTATTTTTTGCTGATGTACATTCCTTTTAACCCAGTGAAGGGAAACTTGGCTCATTTATTCAAGAGTACATGTATTTGATATTTTTTTCACTTAATTTATTTTCTTTTGTATTTAATTTTTTTAAATTTTTATTTAATAAATGTGAACTTACAAAGAGCAACTTTTGTATTGTTGTGGCTCCCCCTCCCAACCTCCCTCCCTCCCGCAGCCCTCCCCTCTTCCACTCCCTCTCCCATCCCGCCCTTAATTGAGTTTCATTTTCAATTACCTTCATATACAGAAGATCAACCTAATATATACCAAGCAAGGATTTCAACGGGCTACACTCACACAACTGCTCAAGGTATAGGGTATTGTTCGACTAGTAGTGTTGTCTTTAAGTTTCATAGTAAAACACATTAAGGTCAGAGATTCTACGTGGGGAGCATGTACCCAGTGACTCCCGTTGTTGATTTAACAATTGGCACTCTTATTTATGACGTCAGCAATCACCCGAGGCTTTTGCCATGAGCTGTCTAGGCTATGGAAGCCCCTTGAGTTCACCAACTCTGAACTTGTTTAGTCAAGGGTGTATCACAGTGGAGGTTCCTTCCTCCCTTCTAGAGAAAGCCACCTCCCTCGATGGCCTGTTCCTTCTGCTGGGGTCTTGTTCACCAGGATCTTTCATTTAGATTGTTTTTGCCACCGTATCATGGCTTTCCAGGCCTGTGAGACTCTCATGGGCCGTCTAGCCAGATCCAAATCCCCCAAGGGTTGATTCTGAGGCCGGAGAGCTGTTTGGGGCATTTGCCATTCTATGAGTCTGCTGTGTGTCCTGCTTCTCCTGCAGGATCATTCTTTCCCTTTTAATTCTATCCTTCATTATTTGCTTACACTGGTCTTATTTGTGAAATCTTCGACACTTACCCTATCTTTTTCATCGGTTATGTACTTATACTTATCACTTTACCAAGTGCACTGGCATTGGTACATGCCTCCTTGATAAGATTCAGTTGAAATCCCCTGGCACATTTCTGGCTCCACCATTGGAGGTAAGTCCAAGTGAGCATGTGCCAACCTATATATCTCCTCCCTCTCTTATTCCCACTCCTATATTTAACAGAGATCAATTTCATGTTAATTTTAAACGTCTAAGAATGATTGTGTATTGATTACAGAGTTCAACCAGTGGTATTAAGCAGAACAAACAGAGCAACAGCAACAACAACAACAAAAATACTAAAAGGAATAAAATAGTAAGTTGTTCCTCAACAGTCTAGACAAGGGCTGATCATGTCATTGTCTCTCATAGTGTCCATTTCACTTCAATGGGTATCATTTTAGATGTTCATTTAGTTGCCATCGATCAGCAAGAACATATGATATTTGTCCCTTTTGGACTGGCTTATTTCTTTTTTATTTTATTATTTTTTTATTTTATTATTATTTTTTATTTTTGACAGGCAGAATGGGCAGTGAGAGAGAGAGACAGAGAGAAAGGTCTTCCTTTGCCGTTGGTTCACCCTCCAGTGGCTGCCGCGGTCAGCGCGCTGTGGCTGGCGCACCGTGCTCTTATTTCACTCAGCATGATATTTTCCAGATTCCTCCATTTTGTTGTAAATGACTGGATTTCGTTGTTTTTTACTGCTGTATGGTGTTCCATAGAGTACATGTCCCATAATTTCTTTTTCCAGTCATCCGTTGATGGACATTTAAGTTGATTCCATGTCTTAGCTATTGTGAATTGAGCTGCAACAAATATTGAGGTGCAAATGGCTCTTTTTTTCTCCCCTTTAATTCCATTTGGGTAAATTCCAAGGAGTGGGATGGCTGGGTCCTGTGGTAGTGCTATATTCAGGTTTCTGAGGAATCTCCAAACTGTCTTCCATTGTGGCTTTACTGGTTTGCGTTCCCACCAACAGTGGATTAGTGTCCCTTTTTCCCCACATCCTCGCCAGCATCTGTTGTTGGTTGATTTCTGTATGTAAACCAATCTAACCGGAGTGAGGTGAAACCTCATTGTGGTTTTGATCTGCATTTCCCTGATGGCTAGGGATCCTGAGCATCTTTTCATGTGTCTGTTGGCCATTTGGATTTCCTCTTTTGAAAAATGTCTGTTAAGGTCCTTGGCCCATCTTTTTATTGGGTTGTTTGTTTTGTTTCTGTGGTGTTTCTTGATCATTTTATAGATTCTAGTTGTTAATCCTTTATCTGTTGTGTAGTTTGCGAATAACGTCTCCCATTCTGTTGGTTGCCTCTTCATTCTCTTGACTATTTCCTTTGCAGTAAAGAAACTTTTCAATTTGAGGTAGTCCCACTTGTTTATCTTTGATTACCCATGCCTCTGGGGTCTTCTCCAGGAATTCTTTGCCTGTTCCAATGTCTTGAAGGGTTTCCCCTATGCTCTCAATTAGTTTCATGGTATCGTGCAATATCTCTAGTTCTTTGATCCATGTTGAGTGGATTTTTGTATAAGGTGTAAAGTAGGGGTCTTGCTTCATACTTCAACATGCAGACATCCAGTTTTCCCAGTACCATTTGTCGAAGAGGCTGTCCTTGTTCCAGGGATTGGTTTTAGGTCCTTTGTCGAATATGAGTTGGTTATAGATGTTTGGATTGATCTCCGGTGTTCTATTCTGTTCCAGTGGTCTATCCATCTGTTTTTGTACCAGTACCAGGCTGTTTTGATTATAACTGCCCTGTAGTATATCTTGAAGTCTGGAATTGTGATGCCTCTGGCTTTGTTTTTACTGTAAAGGATTGCTTAAGCTATTCTCAGTCTCCTGTTTCTCCATATGAATTTCAGCATCATTTTTTCTAGGCCTTTGAAGAATTACTTTGGTATTTTGATTGGTATTGCATTGAACTTGTAAATTGCTTTTGGGAGAATGGATATTTTGATGATATTGATTCTTCCAATCCATGAGCATGGCAGGTTTTTCCATTTTTTGTGTCATCTTCTATTTCTTTCTTTAGTGTTTTGTAATTTTCATCATAGAGGTCTTTGACATCCTTGGTTAAATTTATCCCAAGGTACTTGATTTTTTTGGTAGCTATTATGAATGGGATTGATCTTGAAAGTTCTTCCTCGGCTACGGCATTATCTGTGTATACAAAGGCTGTTGATTTCTGAGCGTTGACTTTGTATCCTGCTACTTTACCAAACTCTTCTATGAGTTCCAATAGTCACTTATAGGAATTTATTGAGTCCCCTATATATAGTATCATGTCATCTGCAAATAGGGATAGTTTAACTTCCTCCTTTCCCTTTCTCATTTGTATGCCTTTAATTTCTTTTTCTTGCCTGATGGCTCTGGCTAAAACTTCTAGGACTATATTGAATAGCAGTGGTGAAAGTGGGCATCCCTGTCTAGTGCTAGTTTTCAACGGAAATGCCTCCAGCTTTTCCCCATTCAATATGATGCAGGCCATTGCTTTATCATAAATTGCCTTAATTGTGTTGAGGAATGTTCCTTCTAACCCGAATTTGCTTAAGGTTTTCATCATGAAAGGGTGTTGTATTTTGTCAAATGCTTTCTCTGCATCTATTGAGATAATCATATGATTTTTGTTTCTCAGTTTGTTAATGTGATGTATTACATTGATTGACTTTCAAATATTGAACCATCCCTGCATACCAGTGATAAATCCCACTTTGTCTGGGTGAAATGATCTTTCTGATATGCAGTTGGATTCAGTTTGCCAGAATTTTGTTGAGTATTTTTGCATCTATGTTCATCAGGGTGATAGATCTGTAGTTTTCTTTCTCTGTTGTGTCTTTTTCAGGCTTAGGAATTAAAGTGATATCGGCTTCATTGAAAGAATTTAGGAGGATTCCCTCCCTTTCTATTGTTTTGAATAATTTGAGAAGAACTGGAGTTAGTTGTTCTCTAAATGTCTGGTAAAATTCAGTGGTGAAGCCATCCAGTCCTGGGCTCTTCTTTTTTGGTAGTGCATTTATTACTGATTCAATTTCTTCCATGGTTATGGGTCTGTTTAGATTTTCTATATCTTCACAGCTCAGTTTAAGAAGGTTGTATGTGTCCAGGAATCTATCCATTTCTTCCAGGTCCCCCAATTTGTTGGCATACATCTCTTTGTAATGGTTTCTGATGATTCTTTTTATTTCTGTTGTGTCTGTTGTTACATTTCCATTACTATCTTTGATTTTACAGATTTGGGTCTTCTGTCTCCTTTTTTTGGTTAGTTGGGCCAATGGTGTGTGGATTTTGTTTATTTTTGCAAAGAACAAGCTCCTGGTTTTGTTGATCTTTTGTATTGTTTTTTTGGTTTCAATTCGATTTATTTCTTCTCTAATCTTTAGTATTTCTTTCCTCCTGCTGGGTTTGGGCTTGATTTGCTGCTGTTTTTCTAAATCCTTGAGGTGTATGAAGAGTTCATTTGTTTGGTTCCTTTCCAGCTTCTTGATGTAGGCACCAATTGCTATAAACTTTCCTCTTAGCACTGCTTTTGCTGTGTCCCACAGGTTTTGATAGGTTGTGTTATCATTTTCATTTGTTTCTAGAAATCTTTTTATTTCTCTTTTAATTTCTTCGATGACCCACTGTTCATTCAAGATCATGTTGTCCATTCTCGATATGTTTGCATATATTGTAGAGATTCTTGGGTTGTTGATTTCGAGTTTCACTGCGCTATGGTCTGAGAAGCTCTATGGTATAGTTTCAAGTTTTTTTGAATTTGTTGAGGCTCCCTTTATGGCCTAGCATATGGCCAATCCTAGAGAACGTTCCATGTACTGGTGAGAAATACGTGAACTCTGTGGCTGTGGGGTGGAAGGTTCTATTTGGTCTATAGTGTCAATTAGCTCTGTTGTTTCCTTGTTGAATTTCTGATTGATCTGTCCATTGGTGAGAGTGAGGTGTTGAAGTCCCCTGTTACTATTGTATTTGAATCTATATCTCCCTTTAAATCCTTTAGTAATTCTTCCAAGTAGCCAGGCGCTCTGTAATTAGGTGCGTATACATTTATAATAGTAATGCATTCCTGTTGGATAGATCCTTTAATCATTATATAGTGCCCTTCTCTGTCTCTTTTAATAGTTTTTATGTTAAAGTCTATTTTGTCTGATATTAGGATGGCCACACCAGCTCTTTTTTGATTTCTGTTAGCTTGGAGTATCTTTTTCCATCCATTCACTTTCAGTCTGCATGCATCTTTGCTGACAAGGTGTGTCTCCTGAAGGCAGCATATAGATGGATTCTCTTTCTTGATCCAATCAGCTAGTCTGTGTCTCTTGGTAGTAGAATTAAGACCATTCACATTCAGTGTGAATACTGTTAAGTACTGTCTTTTTCCAGTCATGTTTCCTGAAACGAGCTGTTTATGTATTTTGAAATTTGTTTGTAGCTTACTCTACATTCTCTTTTTTTTTTGTAGTGAAGTTCTTGTTTTTGTATTTCTGTGCAGTACATCTTTCAGCAAGTGTTGTAGGGTTGGCCGTGTGGATACAAATTCTTTCAGTTTCTGTTTGTCTTGGAAGATCTTTATTTCCCCTTCATTCATAAATGATAGCTTTGTAGGGTATAGTATTCTAGGTTGGCATTGTTTGTCCTTTAAAACTTGAAATATATCATGCCATTGTCTCCTTGCCTGTAGTGTTTGCGATGTGAAGTCTGGGGTGAGTCTGATTAACTTACCCCTGAATGTGATTTGTCATTTCTCTCTGGCACATTTTAGGATTTGTTCTTTGTGTGTCACTGAGCTGAGTGTTGCCACAATGTGTCGTGGTGAATTTCTCTTCTTGTCTATCCTGTTCGGACTCCAGACTATCTGCTGCATTTGCCTGTTATTATCCAGCTGCCTTTGTTTGAAGTTTTCTGATATTATTTCATTGAAAACACCTTCCAATCCATTCTCTCTTTCCACCCCCTCAGGAACTCCTATTATCCAAACATTACACCGTTTGATTGAATCTTGTTGGTCTCCAACCATATTTTTAAATGTTTTAATTTCTTCTTCCTGAGTTTTAACTGACTGTATTATTTCTGGAAGTTTGTCTTTGAATTGTGATATTCTCTCTTCTATTTCATCTATTCAATTTCCGAGGGATTCCACAGTGTTTTTTATATGGTCAATGGAGTTTTTAATTTCCAGTATTTCATTCTGGCTTCTCTTTAGGATCCCTAATCCTTGGGCTTGTTTTTCATTCAGCTCTCGAAACTGTTTCTCATTATTTCTAAGTAATCTGATTATTAATTTTCTGAATTCTCTTTCTGGCATGGTTTCAAATTCTTCTTCTTCTTCAGCCTCTGTTATGGTTGGTTTAGCCTGCTCCATTGGCGAGTTTATGTGTTCTTCGATATTCTTATTGTGGGTTTTTCCTTTGTTTTTCAGCATTCCATCTGGCTTGTTTTTCAGGTTGATTTCCCTCTGCTATAGGCTGCTGTGGGTCTGTACCAATATCCAGTGTAAGCAGGCCACTCTACCTTCTAGATTTTCTTTGTTTGTTTTTTACTTATTTATTTTTGTAAATTGAGTGGGCTGGTGTCAGGGCTTTGAGGGGCCAATCTCCACCCTTTGGGGGCCGGTTCCCCTGTTCCTTTGTTTGCCCTTACATGTCTGTGCCTGAGGTTCGTTGGTCAGCCACTCTCCCTCACTGCGCCTCCTGCATGAGGAGTGCTGAGTAGCTCCAGACCACCTTTGGACTCCACCCCTGCTGCTTCCTCCTTCAGAGCAGAGGCCAGCCTCCTTTATGCCCAAATGTGAACAAACAGGATGGCTGCTCTCTGCCTGCTACAGCTCTAATTGTGGGGAGGGCAGAGGCTCCGAAGGATCCTGGCGTTTTTAATTGCTCAGTTTGTCCCCCTGAATCCTGCCCTCTTCCCCCAGGCGCTATTCAATTTTTTTTTTTCTGGTAACTTGAGTAGGCTGGTGTCAGGGCTTTGAGCTGCCCTCCCTCACTGTGCCCCCTGCACAAGGAATGTCGTGTTGTTCACTCCACCTTTGGACTCCACCTCCGAAGGTTCCTCCTTCTTCGTAGTGCGGAGGCAGAGGCAGTTCACCTTTAAGCCTGAATGTAAACAAACAAGATGGCTGCTCCCCCCCCCCCCCCCCCGCTGCAGCTCCAATCTGGGGGTGGGTGGAGGCACCAAGGGATCCTGGCATGTTCAGTCCCTCAATTCGTCCCCCTGGATGGTGCACTCTTTCCGCAGGCACTACTCCCTCTGTTCCATTTTCGATTTCCTCCCCCACTCAGTTGAGCGTGTCTCACTGTCTGTCCCAGGGTGGGTTGGGGGAGGGGCTGCAGCGGTGCCAGGTGCCCTGTCTCACCTTGGCTTCCAGCGCTGGTGCATACACCCCCCTGCTGGTGTCCTGCGCTTCAGGCGTCCGTGTCCTCCTCGCAGGTCCACCCTGTCTCCCCAGTTTTGGAAGAGTTTCCTCTGCAGTATATTCTCTCTGCCCTTTCCCTGAAACTACAAATTCTCTCCCCTCCTTGAACCGTCCCTTCCTTGACCATCAGTGTGCTCCCTCCTTATTCTGCCATCCTGCCACCCCAATATCCTAGATTTTAATATAATGCTAGGTCAAGAGACATGAGAAGGGACCGGTGCTGTGATGCAGCAGATAAAGCAGCCACCTGTGATTCTGGTATCCCATGAGCGCTCTGGTTTGAGTCCTGACTGCTCTACTTCCAATACAGCTCCCTGCTAAAGCACCTGGGAAACTAGAAGAAAATGGCCCAAGTCCTTGGGCCCCAGCATCCACATGGGAGACCTGGAAGAAGTCCTGGCTCCTGGCTTTGAATTGGCCCAGCTCCTGCCATTGTGGCTATTTGGAGAGTGAAGTAGTGGATGGAAGATCTTTCTCTCTGTCTCTCCTTATCTCTTTCTCTGTAAATGTGTCTTTCAAACAAATAAATAAATCTTTAAAATAAGAGTAATTAGAAGAGGAAAATTTCATGAAATGAAACTCTTGTGAGAAGATCATTACAGTTTCTACAGGAACAAAGAGTCTAATTTTCTTAGGCAGTGAGAATGGGTTGCTTCCACAGAAAAGAAAGCACAGTACGAGTTGGAGGTCCACGGGCCCTGGCTTCCCTGGAACATGCCCAGATGCTCTCATGGTTATTTTCATGGTTCCCAGTTTTTTTTTTTTTTTTCCAGTCAATGCTGTAACTTTTCTGTGGCTCTGAATTCTATGCACCTTATAACAAGTAACCTGTCCAGAAATTCCACGTTTTAGCTATAGGATGTAAAAAATTTTTCAGGGAAAACACATAAGTTTCTGGTTCATTTCTTAGTTGTTGAGCTGGAAATTTAAAGTCTTTAGTTCATAATTTCCTTTTGCATTGCTTCTCAGCCTTTTGGCTAAGATCAAGTGCAGTATTGTTTCCTTTTTCTAAATTCTGTTTTACTTTTTGGAATATTTAGAAGCAACCAACTACCCCCACGGTCCTTATACATTTTATTTCAGCTTAAAAAAATTGGCCTTCCATGGGCACTTGATTACAGAACACAAAAAATGAACTTATGACTCATCTTTATGGCTTCATTGGGGTTCATTTGATCCATATCACATGGCCAAAAATGAGTGGGAAATGAATTCATTCATGCAGAACCATGAAACTGGTGGTTGGAGAAGGTGGGAATGAAACAACAAACATTATAACTTGTTCATAGTCTTTGTTCTCCAAAGTTGACTATGAAATGGAATGTGTTATTGTCATTATTTTTAATATCCTATTCTTAGATTAGGACTAGAATGGAGCAAGTCAGAAGCTAGGACAGGAGAAAGAGGTATAAAAGTAGGATGGAAGAGAATGTAAAGAGATAGGGTGTTGAGTGATTAGAAGATACCAATAAGATTAAATTACAGAACAAATAGACTGAAAGAGGCTCTGCCTGCCCTTGTAATTTTATTTACAGCTATACCTAGTTACAACTAGTTTTTCATGTCTTGCATTAGTTTTAAGTATAGGTAGAAATAATTCTACATATGTTAAAAATATTCTAAGATTTGAAAGATAAATAGTATTAATTATGTATGTTCAAACATAAACATAATCTTTCTTAAAATATTAGTGAATTCCTATATCCTGAAACCTTTTGAGTAACAAGTAATAGTTGTTAAAATTATTTTTCCAATCATTGTTTCCACTCCATTTTCATTTTTATATTGGAATGGGGTTCAAGTTACTTTTAGGGGAGGTCTCACTATCCTACCTATTTACTATATGCCATAATCATTTTCATGATACTGAAATTTATTTTCCTAAAGTTGGTATCCAGAGGAGTATTTAAAATTCTTACATCTAAGACAGGTTTCAAGGATTTCCCACAACTCGAGTTTTATGATTTTGGGTGCCTCCTACAAAAAGGTGCAGCACTGTCAAGTAGTAATGAAGCCTCCTGCCATTTCCCAAACCTTGAGCCATTGCTATAAAGTCTCAGCATAGAACTTTTTCGATTATCGAATAGATGTAAATTAGGTGATCTGGGTAATGGTAGCATCTGGCTTGGACTTCTGTTTTTCTGAACTCTTACCTGAGGGATTTCTATAATGACTCTGTTTAACCTCATTTTCATTTGTCAGTGTCAACCTGTTCTGTGGGAGTCTTAAATTTACCTTATGTGACCTGCTGGTCGTTTAGCAGAGCTAAAAATATAAAAAGCTTTCTAGGCTTCAGAGTCAGTTAAGATCTTTAAAAAATAAACTATAAATACGTGCTCTTAAATAAATTCCCATCTTGCTTAACTATCACATTCACCCCACCAATTTAGTCCAATTGTACAATTTTTTAAAAGAGGTAGTTAGAATATATCGTCAAGTTAAAGAATATTTGCAGCTTAATGCAATATTTTAATATTGTGGACAATTGTTAAGGGACTCAGGCCAAGGGAATTGTATTTAATTTAATGGAATAGTAAAGTATCACAAAATGCCGTGGTGATAAAATTATGCTAAATATAATTTCATCTTTTCTGTGGATTGAGAAATTTCTTTGAGCTTTTTAACACATTGACATTTCCCAATCAATATTCATTCTCTTATCCTACAGTAATATAATTTTCAGTGAACTGTATGACCCAATGTCCTTTGCAACATTTAAATGTGGTCATACAAGTTAGTCCTTACTAAGATATATTATTTATTTTCTAATTTTTTAAGATTTATTTTTTATTTTATTTGAAACATTTACAGAAAGAGAGAGGATGGAACACCAAGATATATTATTTAAAGGGAAGGCACTATCTCTCTCCATTGGTCTTCCCTCATCTTGCTACCTGGGCAGCAGACAGAGTACTAAAATATTTTTGAACCTGTAGCTGCTTCAGTGAAGTACCAGGTTTGAAATGTTGGGTTAGCTTAAGTTAACTCCACAATGCCTGCAGACGCCATTTGCTGTTTTCTCTTTGTCTGACCAGCAGCCCTTACCCTGTGAGAGACAGCAATTTTTGGGAATTCAGGTTGATTTACCATATCCTGTTTGATAGCACAGTCTACACCATTTTTCAAGTTGTTTCAGTAAGCATACTCATTAGCAAGAAGCCAGATTGAAAATGTATGAGCTGGGACTGGAACCATACACTTCAATATGGGATGCAGGTGTCCCAAGTGACATCTTAACTGGTATGTGAAATTTCTGCTTCTGAGCCACTTCAAAGTTTACTTTGTAGGTGAATCCAAATCATAAATTATTTAATCTGGGTTTACAAATATAAATAACTATTCATCATCAAATGTTTCATGTGAAGACTAATATAAAATATAAATACAGTAGCTTTAGTACATAGACAACGTCATATGATGGTATTACTTCTTTCTGTGTGTTAGTGGTGTCAGTTACAATCACAGAGACAGTGGATGAATTTTTATTGCACAATTTCCCCATACATTGATTCCTATAACCTGTGCCCTATCCATGTTCACTTTGGGACTATTTATTTCATTTTTTAAAAGATTTATTTATTTATTTGAAAGTCAAGATACACAGAGAGAGGGGGAGGGAGGGATGGAGGAGAAGAGAGAGAGAGAAATCTCCCATCCATCACTCCCTAGTTGGCTGCAATGGCCACAGTTCTGCCTGGCCAAAGCCAGGAGCTTCTTCCAGATCTCCAGCATAGGTAGCAGGAGT
The DNA here is from genome assembly GCA_949820135.1 of Sylvilagus floridanus. Taxonomy (NCBI): domain Eukaryota; kingdom Metazoa; phylum Chordata; class Mammalia; order Lagomorpha; family Leporidae; genus Sylvilagus; species Sylvilagus floridanus. The sequence goes on along the minus strand of OX463236.1, from coordinate 24,515,814 downwards.
CCAAGCAGTTGGGCCATCTTCTATTACTTTTCCTAGACTATTAGCAAGAAATTGGATCAGAAATGGAGCAGCAAGGACATGAACTGGTGCCCATATGAGATGCCGACATCACAGATAAAGGTTTTACCAGCTATGCCACAAAGCCAGCCACACTATTTATTTCATATTTTATTTAAGTTGGTTTTACATAACTATTTAAACAGAAATTGACATGACTTGGAGGACACAGCATTTATAAAAAATAAATTCATGAAAAGCACACATACTTATTGGGGTGGACATTTATGTTGGTGGCTAATGTGCCTGTGTCCCACATCAGAGTGTCTAGGTTCAATTTCTTTCTCTGACTCCTGACTCTAGTTTGCTGCTAATGCACATAGTGTAAGGCAGCAGGTTTCAGCTCTAGTGATTGGGAGACCCACCTAGGAGACAAGGTCTGAGTTCCCACCTCCTAGCTTTGGCCTCGCCTGGCCACAGCATTTGTGGAAATTTGGGGAATAAGCTGTGGGAGATTTCTCTCTCTCTCTGGGCAGCCTTTCAAATAAATAAATAAAATTTTCAAAGCTAAATTTTAGCAAAATGGTATTACCTGCCAAAGACCCTGGGCCCCAAAGTCTTATCTCTATTTATTCAAAGAAATAAATTAGATGTAGAGGTATATTTACAGCACACTATCAAAAAGTTCAAACTTTCTTTTTGGTATAATCATCTGAAAATAATTGAAAGGGAAAATCCTTATCTCAATGTGATTAAATTATAGATAATGCTGCATGAAGGTGGAAATCATTCAGAAGTATCCATCATGCACGTCTGTAAATGTTGTTTTTTCATAAATAAATAAAAGATAGTAATGATCAGAAAAAATGTTGAGAGATGGTGTCAGTTATATTCCAACAGTACTCATTTCACTCTATTCCCATGTAACCCATCTCTCTGAAAGTAGGTATAAAGATAGACAATTGCATAGATAGCAGTCCTTGATATTTGTTCTCATATTTTTACTTTTGAACTAGAAGTTACATAATTTTAGAAAGTAACTTCACCTAACCAATTAGTGAGCAGGAGAGTAAAATCAAGACATCATTGTGGTATGAGCCTGAAATGAATGTTGGGGCAAACTGGTTAGGCTTCAATGGATATTTAACCTTGGCTATGAACATAATAAGGATCACTGAAGAACAAGATGAAAAGAGAATGGGTCATTTTAAAAGCAAATACAGATTTGTTTAATTTGAATGGTTTCTGATTACAGAGCACTCCCCAAGCCTTTAAGTGATTCTTGTTTGGAACCTGGGAGAACACAAGGATGTGTTTCTGCTGAACAGGGATGTAAATGTACTGCATTCAGAGTGGAGGCCTAAGAATTCTGCCCCTAAAACGGAGTAAGGTGTGGGCAGATGTTGCAGGAGCTTCTCAACAGGGCTTCTCTTGTACGCTGGGTCTTCAAGAAAGTGCTGATTATTTTATTGGCATGAATTTGTCATTAATGGGCATTTTAGTTCTGAAGTGTTTAGCATCCATAGCACATCACATGAATGAATATAGTTGCAATATAAAGCACTGCATCCCCCAAATCAAGTCTTTTTTCTCAGTGTTTACCAAATAAGTGGGAGTTTCAGATGATCTGGTTCTCCATTTAGTACTTAATGTTATACATCGCCTACTGTTTTCATTCTAAAATTCATCTGGATTTGTACAACGCTATGATATGTCCACGTTTTTAAAGATCAGGCTATGTCAGACAACTGTGTAGTCAGCATAGTCTATATATCCTTTTGCTTTTGGACTCACAGGTTGATATTGGAAATGACCCCCTAAAGTATATACAAAAATGTGGCCCCTTAAAGTTCCCCAGAAGCACCATCTGTGGTGCCACCATTACTGGAATTTGGGGTGCTAAATATCACCATATGCTTATTAATAAATCCCCAATATTAATAAGCCTGAGAGGGTTCTTGCCTAATATTTAGAGAAGAATTCTAAATACCGGCATAAATAAACGAGGCAGCGTGGTACATTTTAGGCTTTTATTTAGGGCAAAAGATGCATAGGAAAGTGAGAGCTTTATCTAAGAGAGAGAGGTAGGTAAATCTGGGCTCATACTGAGCACCAGGAACCAGCCACGTGGAAGAGCACCTAGGCCAGAAAGCCCAAAGGCCACACACCCTGGAGGTGCAGGGCTACAGCCAGCTCCCTCCTGGCAAGAAGCCAGAGAAAATAAGAGAGCGGACACACTGTGTCTCAGGCTTTTAACCCACTTCCAAAGGGGAGTGGTTGGTTAATTAACCTGATTGGCCGGTGGGCACTCAGGTGTGGCCAGGTAGGGGCAAGAGATCATATCAAGGTGACCCCATTGTCTACCCTTAAATGTTGCTATGTAATTGAGATCTATTAAATGGAATGTAGCAGCAGAGTTGTACACTACTTTCAAGCTAGTTCATAAAGGCCAACTGCATGATCTTTCCAGCTTTTTATCTCTTCTCTGTCAGCCATTTGGATTTTGAGAATTCAGTTGAGTCTGTTGGTTCCAGGAAGGTGGTAGAGTATTAAATGGAAATAGTGTATGTCCCCAGGTAACTTCGTGAAGCAAACCCCCTGCATCCACCCCCATGCCACACATATGCACATATTGACTGGAATTCATGGGAGCAAGAAATAAGCTTTTGTTGTGTTAATCCAAAGCGAAGGCATCTTGATATGATCCAAAGTATCAGATGACATGATCATTTTAAAGTTGAAACAGTATGAAGACCATCTCAATCAGGCTTCTACCTTACAGATCTTCATGTAGCTCATGGAATTCATAACCACCTTCCTGCTACACATTACACGCAGGAAGGAACTACTGCCCTCTCGACAGTCTGTTCCAGGACTTTAGGTTCAGCATCTTGTCTCCAGGATAAAATCTCAGGACAAATTTCTCTTAATAAAATAATCTCGGGGTGCATATTGGGTCCACAGGTTATGTCACCGCTTAGGTTGCCCACATTCAAGTGCCTGGTTTGTGTTCAGGCTCCTCCAGTTTTGATCCAAAATTCAGCTTCCTGTTGAGGCATACCTTGGAAGGCAGAAGATGATGGTTCAACTACTTGGTCCCTGTAGCCCATTTGGGAGATGTGAATTTATTCCAGCTATAGTCTAGTTCACCTCCTGGCTTTTACAGGCATTTGGGGATGAAATAGTGAATGAAAGATCTCTCTGTCTCTCTGCCTTCAAATAAAATGAAAATAAGTAAATAAAAATTAAAGAAAAGTAATTTAATATCTATTTACAAATTTAAAAATGAAACTGAGAGGTTAAATGATTTGTTCAGGATCATTGATTTACTTTATCATTAAATCAGGACTACTAAGTCCCTTAACACATAGTTCAGATGATTCATATTCATTGATCATTAAAAGTAATGTGGTATTAGAATTAGGCTCTTGAGCTGGAGACCATGCCCCCTTATCCCTAAGTGATCTCATCTGTCTCCACCCACTTATCAATCAGGCTATGTAACCACTCCCCTTTTGGAAGTGAATAAGAGGCCTGGGGCCCACCCCTGTTCTCCCATGCACCACCCATTTTTGTGGCTGCTTCTGCCTGCATGGCTGCTCCGTGTGCCTCTAGCCTGTAGACGCACACATGTGGTCCCTAATCTGCTCTCTGAGAAACTGGTATGGAAATGTCAGTTTAAATTTCTGACCCCCTCTTCCTTAATAAAGCCCTTACCTTCCTATGTATTACTCTCACTTCTGCAAATAAATTCTGAGTTTTATCATGTTGCTGTCTTGTTTGTGTCTGAACTTAGAATGCTTCTCTAAACTTGAGACAAGAACCTAAAATATTAATTTTGGCTTGAAGTTATGCAATAATATTTGGTGACCATGAAAAGACCTATTTAACCTGTTAAAAAACCCCAACATGGGAAGGGACTTTCAAATGGCTTCACATGGCTTCTAAGTTCTGAAAATCTTTCTGCTCGCAGCCTCTCTAAGCTTTCGTGGTTTTAGACATAGTTTCATCTCAGAAAGGCACCTGAACAAACGCACTAGGTTTTGCTCCAGGTGCCTTGGGTTTTATAAATGACAGAGCTCAGGCAGTTTCCTGGCTTTCTCTCAGTGCTTGTGGTTTTGGGAAGAGGCTGTAAAAAATGCAAGGATTGATGTGTGTGTGTGTGTGTGTGTGTGTGTGTGTGTGTGTGTGTGTGTGTGTGTGTGTGTGTGTCTCATTTGAGTAGCTTGGGGAAAATGAGATTTTAGCATTAATGGGATTTGGGCAGAAAGGTGGAGAAAGTATGCTAGTGGAGGGCAAGTTTGTGAGACTTCATCAAGATATAGAAGTTTTCAAGTTGTTTGCATTGTGTTTTTAAGGATAATTTACATATTTTCTAAGAGGAAAACTTAAAACTTTTTTTAAGTTTCACAGATGGGCTTAAACCTTACCAAAAAATTTGGTCTGCCTCAGGTTCTTTGATTTTCAAATCAGGCATGCTTTCAATTGGTAATTTCTGGTGGGGGAGCAGGCACCATTGCCTAGAAACTTTTAGTATCAGGAAAGTAGAATGTTAAACATGATGGAGGCCATAGAGGGTGAAACTTCCATCACAAGATGGCAGCCTCCATCAGAAAGACATGGTTGCCAAGATGGAGGCTCCCATTAAGGGCACAGAATTACCAAAAGGCAGCCCTGATGGGGACTTTCTCCCTTACTGCAAAATAGACAACAGATGCCATCCTAAGATTCTGGTCCCATAGCTGGCCACGTGCTACCTGCCTGATTAGTGGAGTGACTTTTTATTATGCTTTTCTTTAATTGTAGCTTGTCATTTTGGCTTCAAAGTTAGTTTATTATTTGGGCTCCACACTGGTTCTCTTGGTCTCCTTATGTTAGGTATCTTAGGTTAGGTATGAGATTTCATCTCAGATCAGGCAACTTTCTTTTCAGCCTCCTGAGATTGGTATCCCAAGAGTGGTGTGGCAGTCTGGAATAGCATTTCTTAGACCAAACAGTGTTTTATTTTTGGCATGGTGTTTTAGCTTTAAGCTGGGTTAAAAAAAAAAAAAAAAACAGGAGGAGAAAAAGAATTGGGAGCCCCCTCAGTGGGCTGGGTAAAATGATGGATCCCATTTTGTGCACAAATGGAGAATCTAAGGTGTCAAAATTATAGCTAATGCAATGTATCAAAATCACACACTTAAAGATAATTAAAGCTCATGAAGAGCTGTGTCTGTTTTCAGTTTCTCAGGTTCGACAAGCAGACTGTAAAGCTGTGTAGTTCGGCACACATTCCTATGGTCTTACTTCTAAGGGTACAGTTTGAAAGCTTGCGGTAGGATCCTAACTCCCTTAGAGCTGGGTGGTAAAAAAAGGCGTTTAAGGATAATATAAATACGATTAAGTCTTTTGTGACCGTATAGACAGGGTTAAGTGTTTAGTAATAATAGGATTAAAGAGGAGTGATGCCTCCAACATGGGAAGCAGTCCATCCAGCAGACTCATAGAATGGCAATTGCTGTAAGGAGTACACAGTGACCTTAGAGTCAGCCCATAAGGCATTCTGATCAGGCTGAAAAGCCCATGACAGCCTTTCAGGCAGGGAAAGCCAGGACACTGCTGCAAAAAGTGTCCCCCATGAAGGACCTCTGTGGTTGAGGCCCCAGCTAGAAAGAAGTGGCCATCAAAGAAGGATGTGCTTTTCTCTCGAGGGGAGGAGAGAACTTCCACTTTGCTTTTGGCCTTGTCTAAACCCTGAATGAGTTTGTGGATTCAAAAGGCTTCCATAGCCAAGGCTAATGTCAAGAGCCTCAGGTGATCACTGATGTCATACATAAAGAATGTTAATTGTTAAATTAACAACAGAACTCACTGTGTACTAACTTCCCATGCAGGATCTCTGTCTTTAGTGAGTTGTACTGTTGGAATTGATGGTAAAACTTGCTCTCAAATGTTTGCTTTATTTTAGTGTGTTAAGTAGAGGATATTCTAATCTCCCACAAGTTTTAGTTATATCTAAGTGCTAGTAAAAGATTTATCATTCTTAAGTGCTTCTTCAATGTTAATAAGCTTCTCAAACATGGACTCTTAGATCCATGTCTCTCTGTAATACTCATATCTTGTCTGTTTTAAAGCTGAATGGAGAATATAGGATGGTTCAAGAGACCAGGGAAGTTAATGAGGTGGTTATTCCAACTCATCCTATTGTGTTAAATCCTTTTTACTATATTGACACAAATACCTGAAGGGACCTCATGGTATATAGTTTTATATCTAGAGGATACTTTCTCCTGCATCCTGTTAAGTTCATAATCTCAGATTTTATTTGTGTTTGAATGGACTGATCTGTTTTTAGGTATAATTCAGCAATAGCCATGGACTGTTCTCCCCAAAACATTCTGGGACAGCTCACACCTGTTTGATAATGCACTTGCAAAAGAACTCAGGGAATTACAGCTAAAGAATGGAGCAGTCATACAATATGTAGATGATGTTCTCATTTGTAGCGCCTCCAAGGAGGACTCAAATACAAATACCATCCAGGTTTTGAACTTCCTGGCTAAGCAGGGATACAGAGTTTCCCCCCAAAAACTAAGGTTTCTAAACAAGAGGTAGATTACCTGGGATATATTCTAGCCCCAGGAAAGCATGCTATTTCATTCAAGAGAAAGGAAGATATTCTATGTATAGGGTCACCACAGACTAAAAAGCAGCTAAGGACTTTGCTGGGAAGGCAGGATTCTGTAGAATATGGATTCCAGGATTTGGATTAATAGCCAAGCCTTTGTATGGAGCTCTAAAAGGCCCTGACACAGATCCACTTTGCTGGACAGGGGAGTTACAGAAGTCATTTCAAATAATTAAAGAGCTTTTAATAGAAGCCCCAATATTAGGAATTCTTAATTTGAGTAAGCCATTCACGATGTTTATAGTGGAGTAGGGTTGCTTTAGGAGTACTGACTCAGAAATTGGGTCCTACTTCCATCACCAGTGGCCTGTTTTTCTAAACAGCTAGATCAGTGGTTACAGGGTGGCCTTTATGCTTAAGGGCTGTTGCTGCTATAGCACTCTTGGTGGAGGAAGCCACCAAGCTGACTTTAGCCCAGCCACTTGAAGTCCAGATTATGCAACAGGTGTAAGGGGTCTTAAAAATTAAAGGACATCAGTGGCTAACCAAATGTCTCACAAAATATCAATTTCAATTTTTAGATTCTCCTAGGATAACTCTTAAGGTGTGCCAGGTCCTCAACCCAACAACTCTGTTGCCAGCTGAGGACACTGGAAAAATAACTCATTCTTGTGTAAAAACTATAGAACAGGTATATTCTAGTAGACCTGACCACAAGATGAATCTTTGGAGAATCCAGATGTTGAATGGTTTCCTGATGGCAGTAGCTACATGAAGGAAGGAATTAGAAAGGCAGGTTATGCCACAGTGCACCTTACCCACGTAATAGAAGCTCAAGCATTGCCAAGCAATGCTTCAGCTCAAAAGGCTGAACTTACTGCATTAGCTAGAGCCTTGCAATTAGCAGTGAGATAATATATATACAGATTCCAATATGCTTTCCTTGTATTACACACACATGCAACAATTTGGAAAAAAAGAGGCTTAATTATGGAAAGGAGATATTAGCTCTACTTCAGGCAGTACTGGAGCCTTTGGAAGTTGCTATCATTCACTGTAAGGGACATCAGAAAGGAGACAATTGTGTTAGCAAGGGAAATGCACTAGCAGATAAAAACAGCAAAAAGAGCTGCTGCACTGGAAGCTCTGGAAATGGCTCTAATACCTCAGCCTGTAGTAATGACTAAAGAACTTCACTATGCTTAGTCAGATTGAAGGGGCCCAACAACAGGGTTATACTAAAGATGCTAATGGATGGACTTTGGATCATAAGGTTATGTTCCCAGCAGCCTCTCAGTGGAAAATTATTGAGGAAATACATTACTGTACCTATCTGGGAAGAGAAGCTATAATCCAAATAGTCTCAGGAATGTTTGGAGGGAAAGTACTAAATGCTGACGTAAGGGAAGTAACTCATTCTTGCCCACTGTGTTTACAAATAACTCCAGTGGCCATGTAAAACTGTCTCCCTTACTGACTTCTGTGCAGAGGAGGGGAACATATCCAGGTGAAGATTGGCAGGTTGATTTCACTAATACGCCTCCAATGAGTAATTATAAATATCTTCTAGTTTTTATTGATATTTTCACAGAACAGAAAGAAGCCTTCCCTATTCAAACAGAATAGGCATGTGAGGTATCTAAAATCTTGCTGAAGGACATTGTGCCATGCTTTGGACTCCCATGGTCACTTCACAGTGAAAATGGACCTACATTTGTATCTAAAATAACTCAACAGGTAGCTGCTGCTCTAGAAATTTCTTAACATCTTCATGCCTCTTGGAGACCTCAATCACTGGGTAAAGTTGAAAAGGCCAATCATAGTCGCAAGAAAATCCTAGCTAAGCTTTGCCAGGAGACTTCAGAAACATGGCTTAACCTGTTGCCTGTTGCCCTTCTCGGGGAGAGAGTAGCACCCAAGACTGCCTTAAAACTTATTTCAAATGAGATACTAGGTGGAAGGCCCTTCCTGAACTCTGGCATCCTCTTTGATCCAGAGGTTCAAGATTGGATAAAGTATATTGTCAATTTAGGCCAGGTACAGAAGACTTTGATAGAGTATAGTAATGAATTTCTCCCAGAGCCAGATCCTAAGACTCATGAGCAACCTATTTCCCCAGGAGATTAGTCTTATTGAAAACTTGGAAGAATCCCCTTCAGACCAGTTGCAGCCTAAATGGAGTGGTCCCTACCAGGTGCTCCAGAGCAAACCTACCTCTGTGGAATTACAGGGCATTCCAAATTGGGTACATTTGCAAAGGATTAAACTTCTACTTCCTGAGTCTTTACAGGTGAACCTGAAAGATATGTCTGTTTATTCCTGTGAGCCAATTGAAGATCTTAAATACCTGTTCAAAAAGCAAAAAGTGCATCAAGAATATTGCACTTTAAGGCAGACATGTTGTACCCACCTCTTCTTGATTCTTTCTGGGAGCTGTTATTGGCAGAAAAACTCCTTAGTGGGCTCTTCTGTTATAATTATTGAAAGTCCTGGTGAGCCACAAAAAGCAGGTTTTAAAAACTTAACCATAGCTTTGAGTAATTTGTCCTACACTTCAGGCCAGCTTTTATAGCAAGTACTTACATCCATAGACACTCTATCCAAGGTAGTATGGACAATAGACTGGCCTTGGAATATATATATATATATATATATATATTAATAGAACAAGGAGGAACATGTACAGTGATTGATGGAATTTGCCACCTTTATTCAAACAGTAGCATGTTCACTGAAAAAGACATTAACAATCTCTATGCTCAGGCTAAATGGATTTATAATCTGCATAAGGATAACCTATCACCACCCACTATCTGGGAGTCTATAAAATATATTCTTTCCATCTTAAGGGGCATTCTACTTGCAATTTGTTTTGCTCCAGTCTTGCTTATGCTGATTGATAAAGTTGTATGTTTCAGAACTCAATGACTTCTGAGAGTAATGATGACCATACAGGGGATATAGCCATTGGCCATGACTGAGAGTTTTCCAGCTCATGAAACAAATTCATTAGATGACATAGGAAGAGATTTCTGGACCCAGGTCAGGCAGAGCTTGTGTCCCTGATCAGCAGGAAGTAGCTAGAGAAGAATGATGAATCTATAGTGTCGATAAAACGTTGTAATGAGGAGGTTCCCACAGGTGGCCGGCCTGTGGTTCCCCACATATAGCCTTCAGCATCCCCTTAAGATTAAAGGTCTGGAATCTCTGAGGGGAGAATGATATGGTATTAGAATTAAACTCATGAGCTGGAGACCATGCCTCCCTTGCTCCTAAGTGATCTCATCTGTATCCACCCACCTGTCAACCAGACTATGTAACTGCTCCCTTTTTGGAAGTGAATAAGAGGTGTGGAGCTTCTGGGGCCCACCCCTGTTGTTCCCACTCACCACCCATTTTTGTAGCTGATCCTGCCTGTGTGGCTGCTCTACAGGAATTCGGCCTGTAGACTCCCACATGTGGTCCCTGATTTGCCCTCTGAGAGCCTGGCATGGAACTCCCAGTTTATATTTCTAATCCTCTTCCCCTTAATAAAGCCCTTATATTTCTGTGTATTTCTCTCACGGCTCCAAATTCTGAGTCTTACCATCTTGCCTGTCTTGTTTGTGTGTGAGCTTAGAATACTTCTCTAAGCTTGATACAAGAATCCAAAATACTAATTTTGGCTTAAAGTTACCCAATAACAAAAGCTGCTCTCTTCTGTAGAAAATCAGGATAATTATGAGATAGGAAATGTAAAGAATTAGTTCTTGACTATAGACAAGAGACTCTCTGTGGTAGATTAAAAATGGTCTCAAATTCTTCCCTCCTTCTGTATTGAGAAGCAGCCCTTGAATCCTGTAGGCTCTCCATAAATTGCTTTACCAATAGATGGATGCAGAAGGGATTTCAGAGATTAGATCATAAAAGCTTTCGAAACTCCCCTAGGCTCTTTTGAAACACTCTCTAAGAGAGCTTTGAATATCCATTTAAGTCATTTAACTCCTCTGGACCAGTTTTCTAAAATGGTCATGCATAGGCCCTCCAATCAACCGTTCCAGTGGAGCCCAATTTTCTGGCCATTCTTCTCAATGTGCCAGAAATATGTTTGGAATAATTTTGGACTCCCCAGGTCCACTCATTTGGTAAGCTGGAAAACTACAAATTGACCTAAGTTGATATTACCTGGAGCATAAGAATTTCCCAACTGAGCCCTACTTGAATTCCTGACCCAAGAAATCATGGGATAGGATAAAAATGATTGTTTAAGCTGCCTAGTTCTATGGTAATTTGTTTCATGGTATAGTAACAGATAAGTAGGACAGTGATTGAGATATTCCCTACTATAACATGTTGCATTTAGAAGCATGCAATGGAAGCAATGCCAGTCTTTCTGGGTTCAAATACTGGTTCCATCATTAATTAGTTGTGTGATCTTAAACAAATAGCTCAACTTTTGTTGTGTTCCATTTGCACCATTTGTAAAATTTGGTTAAAAGCAGTACAGATTACTTTTATTAAGTGATTGAATTTATTCTTAGAACATTCCTGTGCATAGTAAATACTGTATAAGAATTAGCTTTATGGGAGATGGGAGGAGTGCGAGTGGAAGGGAAATTATGGGGGGGGAAGCCATTGTAATTCATAAACTATACTTTGGAAATTTATATTCACTGAATAAAAAATAATTAGCTTTATTCTTTAATCATTACAATTTATCATCATAATACTGACAATACCTCCTTGTGATTGCCTTAGTAGGTTACTAATAGTTAGTTTATCAACCATAACAACTCAGTTACATTGGAACTTCTTTTCCCAGAAGCTCCTTTCATGTAAGGGTAGATTGTAGCTGGATGGATGTAGAGCTTTTGCAGAATTTGGATGCAGCAGTCACTTCTCTTTGAAGATCACTGTAATAGATGCCCTGAGAGACAGACAGGAAGGGAGGGTTGCAGTTGGGTCCTAGAGATCATTGTGATTGATGCAATGACAGACAGGTTGCAGTTGGGTCCTGAAGATCACTGTGATTGATATAGTGACAAAAAGACAGAGAGGTTACAGTTAGATTCTAGATTTTCTTCACTCTCCAGTATTAGTTTAAAATAAAGCAACAATGTGGTCTGACAACTTCAAAATCGTAGATCACCTTAGACCATATTATTTGGAGGATGAGACATAGAATGATGTGTATGACAATCATGTCTCATTTTCTGTATGATTTCAATCATTTTTTGAGAGTACATGCTAATTTGAAAATATTCAAATCATACAGAGTAGTACAAAGAAAAAAATGAAAATATTACTTTTCACATGTAACTTAGAAATAACCATTTTAAACTTTTGGTGTTACTTCAAACAATAAAAAAGTAACTGCAAAAATATGAAAAAATAAAAGAATAAATTCACAAAGACATGAAAATAATTTCATTTACCTAAAGGGTAAGTGGGTTGAACATAAAATTTGGAATTATATTTTTAAAAAATTTATAACTTTATAGAAGCTCCTTGATTTCTGTCTGTGAATAAATTTCCCCTTTTAATGACTTTCCTTTTATGTGAAGTAACTGAAAAACTCTTTCTTCATTCTTAGATTATACAACAATTTAACTGATATATGTTCATATAGATAATGCTACATTTGATTTACTTGGATTATAGTATACCCATCTACATATTCAGAACTTCTTCACTTTAGGAAAATTAAGTAAGTTTACCTTTGTACTTCATATGTGTTATGTTTTAGTTAATTGTTTTAATTCTTTCTGTTGGAATTACTAGAAATATTTTCTCTACATATCAATAGATTTTTGGCCATGTCAAATTTGTTTCTTGCTGATTTTAAGTTTTGATTACTTCTGAAATAATGCCATTGTTTTCCATGTTCTTCTTTAGCTGTTTGTGTAAATGCATTGCTGTCTTCTCTTTGAGCTTATGTTTCATTTAATTCTTATTCATATTATGTTCTTCTATGGCCCAAAGCACTTCCCAGAAACTTTTCTTCACCTTGGATAATATTTTCTTCCATATATCCCATCTGTCTTTGGGTGTTTCATTTGTGTTTTCGTCCTTCTCCTTTTCTTCCTTCTCTTTTTCTTTAAAAATTTTATTTATTTATTTTTAAGTATTTGAAAGGCAGAATAAGAAAGAGAGAGAGAAAGAAAGAGAGAGCACGCGAGAGAGATCTCCTATCCACTGGTTCACTGCCCAAAAGCCCACCACAGCTGGGAATGAGCCAGCCAAAGATAGTAGCCAAGAACTCCATCCAAGTCTGTCACGTGAGTGGTGGAGACCCAAGTACCTAGCTATAACTTGCTGACTCCCAGGGAATGTATGAAGCTGGATCAAAAGCAGAGGCAAAATTTTGATCCCAGGCAGTCCGAAGTGAAGTATGGTGTCCTAAATGGTAACTTAACTGTCAGGTCACAATGCACCCTACCCTCCTCCTGCTCACTATAACATGTTTATCTGTTCTCTCCTTGTTATTTGTCTGTTTTCCTGCCTCCACCCTCCTAAAACAGCCCAGCTTGTTCTAATGTGGGCAGTATTATTAGAGTCTCACTGTTGTAGTGTAAAATACTTGAGTACTTTTTTGGCATCCTTAACACTTAAGACTGGTTTGTCTTCTTCTTGAAGACTGGGTACAATGTCTTATTTTTCCTTTCTGAAATCTGAAGTATTTGTGAAGTATTTGCCCAAGATAAGGTGTGTTTTCAAAAGGCAATGATTTCAGGCTTTCTTGTTCCTCTAACTCAGAATTAACCTTGGGACACCAGTAATCTTTAACGCTTTCTGCCTCTGATGAGCTTCTAAGAGTCTTAGGTAAATTGTTTTGACTTCTACTTTCACCCTGCTGACCACTTACCTCATATTGGATGTTTCTTTGAGTAGTGATAAATACTTGTAAGAATCCTTGGGATTTTATCAATTTACTTTTCCCGGAGAGACACTTCCTGGGAGTTGGAAGCCATCTTAAAAAGCCCTAGAATTGTTTGTTTTCTCTCTGGTTACAATGAGGAAAACAGCAAACTTCCTCTTTTTCTTTTTTTATTGTTTATTTAATTTGCATTTGGGATCAGATGATCTTGCAATCCAGTTTTGCTTTGCCATCTTTAAGAAGACTTTTGAAAATCCCCTTTAGTTTGATCAATCTGAAACTAGGTTAGAAGAAAACAACGGAGATAATGAAGTGATTCAAATTTTTGACAGTTAAGAAATACTTAACAGTTGTTATTTAAGAAGGAACTAAGGTTCTGCACTCCCAGAGGCCTCACAGATACAGTCAGCAATTAGTAAAGGCTTTCTATGAAGGTTTCAGTCTGTGGTCCTAGACAGAGGAAAAGTATCAATGAGTTGAAACCACAGGGAGCAGATTTAAGATGGATACAGGAAATTCAGAGATGTCTACTTAAGGCTCTTGCTCTTGTTTATCATCTGTTGAAATTTTCTTTCCCTGGGATGTCTGTAGAAGGCACTGTATTATTCTCATCTCTCCACAGAGATTTTTCCAGATCTTCCTTTAGTTATTTTTATCTCTCCTATCCATTCTCCAGATACAATGTTGAATTGTTAAAGAATACATAAAAAAGTGTGGTCTTGTAGAGTTTTGTAGTTATTTGTATTTTTATTTTTCAGTTGTTATGTTTGCTCTACTTTACTCTCTAGTACAGGATCTTGAATGAAGAACAGATGCTAAGCTATTTCAGCTGACTTACAGAAAATATATTTATATATTTATTTTTAATTTACTTGAGAGGCACACACACACACCTCCAATATTCTAGTGTACAACCCAAATGACAGCAACCAGGAAAGCAATCTATGTCACTCATTTGGATGGCAGGGACCCAATTACTTGAGCCATCTCCTGCTTACCACAGTATGGGATTAATAGGAAGTTAAAATCAGGAGTGGAGCCATGACTAGAACCAAAGAACTTTGATATGGGATTCTTCACTGCTGCACCAAATGCTGCCCCATGAATACGTTTTAAAATTACATTTCTTCTTTATAAACCATTGTATTATTTTGCTCTACTACAGTCCTTCGAGTAGAAATTAAGTTTACTTATAGGCTTATTATGTATTTTAAAATGTTTTATTTAAGAAAATAATTATCTGATCACACCCTTGGATCTCTAAAAATCCATAATTTAGAAATTTCACATGACAATGGTATATATAACAATCACAATCTGTGGAGTTTAATCATTGAATTAAAAAATTTAAAGCTGCATAGTATAATAGTATATGGAGGGAAAATGACTATTTGATAGTATTGTAGATCTTAGTTTTTGGTGTTCCAATAAATTGCAAATGTTGTCTTTGCTTAAACTTAGAGAATTTTAACATTGACTACAAGAATATATGAAATGAGACCAATTTGAATCCTTTTCTAGCCTACTTCCAACCTTCATAATTAAAGAAGTCTTTCATTATTCAAATAATAACTATGCTGAAACCATTTATCAGAACTAGCAGCTACATATTTAACTGAATCATTTAATATTGCTCGTAAGCTGTTTTATAGGAATTTATATATCTTTAACTTTAAATGTTACAATGTATTTTTAAGCAATGCACTTAGCCATGATTTTAGTTGCCAACTGATATACCACTTGATAACACTGGGGAAGAAATCCTTTATAGTGGACTATCATACTTTTGTTAAAAGCACTGCATATATATTTTAACAATCCGATTTATACATTTTCTCATTTGCTTTTTATTTATTGCCTTCCTCATTGCCTCCTTCTCTATGCCTCTCTATTGATCTCCTGCATTTTGGCTTGGCTACACTTCAAAGCTACAAGCTCAGGCTCAATTGCTCACAATAGATAGTGGATATTATTTGTGGAAATTCTCTTCTTTCTTCCTTCATGTCTTGCTTCTTTGAACTTCCTTTTTCTTTTTCTCCTCCTCCTCCTCTTTCTCCTTACCTTCTTTCTTTCTTCACCTTGATTTCTAGTTGTCTTCCATCTCTTCCTTTCTCTTAATCTTGCCTTTTCAGAGGAGAGTAGGAGCAGAGCTGACCTGTAACAAAATGTCCTACCATGTTTCTGTGAAATATTTTTCATTTTACTTGAAAATAACCCTTCCATTTTGTTTTGTACTTTGCATATCTCTTGCTATTTGGAAAAGAAAACATATTGATGAAATCTTGTCATTTGCAATAATATGGATGAAACTGGAAGTCATTATGTTAAGTAAAATAAAAGCATAAGAAAAAAGTACTTGATGAATCCCACTCATGTGAAATAAAAAAATTAATCTCATAAAAAATGAAGAGTACAGTGGTAGCAGAGACTGACAGGAGGAATGGGATGGAAGAATGGGAAAAGGCTGATTAGCAAATGCTACAGAGTTAAATATGAGCAAGAAGTTCTGTTATTCTGTTGCACAGTAAGGTAATTATGGGAAATGATAATATATTGTTTGTTTTTAGAAAATTAAAGCTAGAAAAAATAATTTTGAATAATTTCACCATAAAGAAATGTTAAAGCAGTAGAAGGTGGCCCAAGTCCTTGGGTCCCTGCACCCGCGTGAGACCCGGAAGAAGCTCCTGGCTCCTTGTGGCCAACTGGGAAGTGAACCATCAGATGGAAGATCTCTCTCTCTCTGACTCTCCTACTGTGTATCTCTGACTTTCAAATAAATAAATAAATCTTTAAAAAATTAGAAAATTTTAAGATTTAAAAAATTTCTCAAAAAAGAAAAACAAATACATGAAGGAATCAGAGTGGATATTGGTAAAGAATTTTCCCATCCTGTCTATGGTGATTGTAGATTTTCTTTCAGCATTTTAATCTGTATTCTGTTTTCTATATTTCTGATTTGTTTATTCTTTATTTTATAAAATAAACAATTTAAAACACTCTGACAAATAAAGAGGAAGAAAACAATAGCAGATATAATATCCTTCTATTACTCTTTAGATCTAAGTATTCTGTAACCCAAACTTCTCATTTTATCCAGAGCCCACCCACTCCAGCCACCTAATTGTTCCCTGCACAGCATGCTATATCCAAAGACTCAAGAAGGTAGACTATAAAGTTAATTTTTCCTCTTAATTTCTTTCTTAATTTCTTCTTAATTTCCTTTTGCCTTAAAAAATCCCAGATTGCATATAGCTTTATAAGGTAGAATTTAATATTTTTATGTCATTAGGCATCTAATATTTGTGTTAAAATGATCATATACATATGACCAAGTGTCTGGTATTAACAATAGATAGAATTAAAAAGGAGAGACTGTACCAACATGGGAAGCAGTCCATACAGCAGACTCATAGAATGAAAATCATTTTAAGTAACACTCTGACCTCATAATCAGCCCTTAAGTCTCCCTTGTCTGGCTGAAAAGCCCATGAGAACATTTTAGGCATGGAAAATCCAATACATTTTGTAAAAAAATGTTCTGAGTGAAGGATCTCTGTGAGTGAGACCCTAGTGGATAAAGTGGCTATCAAAGAAGGATGTACTGTCTATAAAGGGAGAAGAGAACTTCTACTTTGCTTATGGCCTTGTCCAAATACTGACAGAATTTGTGGACTCAAAAGGCTTTCATAGCCAAGGCAGCTCATGTCAAGAGACTTGGGTGGTCACTGACGTCATACTTAAGAATGTTAATTCTTAAATTAACAATAGGAGTCACTGTGTACTAATTTCTCATGAAGGACCTCTGTCCTCAATGAGATGTATTATGAGAGTTAACTGTAAAATTAGTTCTCAGTTTGTGTGTGTATGTGTGTGTGTGTGTATGCAAATTGTTGAAATCTTTCCTTAGTATAGAGTTGGTCTTCTTGTACAAAGTTAATTGAAAACGAATCTTAATGGAGAATGAGACTGGCAAGGGGAGAGGGAGGAGAAGGAGTGGGAATGTGGGTGTGAGGGTGGGTATGGTGAAAGAATAATTATATCCCTAAATTTGTACTTATGAAATTTGTATTCCTTAAAAAATAAATTTAAAAAATTTTAAATAAAATCCAGTATTTAAAAAAATTTCTTCACAGCTTAGAGGTGCTTAATCCTTAAATTAGTAGTCTGACTTTTTCTTACTGCCCTTACTCTTTTTTTCCTTCCCCCATCTCCCAGCTTGTCTCTCTCTCCCTTTCTTCTGTTCTTCTCTCTCAACTTCCCTCTCTTTCCCTCCGTTCTTTCCTTTGGTGGTTTTTCCCTGACACAGTAATACCTTTCCAACTCTCAGTACAAAGGACATAGGTGTTATTTCCTGAGGGAGAGATTACATCAGCTTCCTGTGTTTACATATCAAGACCTTTCGCGTATATAAATACAATCTGTGCGCCTGGTAAACACAAGGAACTTTTCATGCTCTTAGAACTGTGTATCCAGGGCAGGTGTTTGGTACAGCTGTTAAGAAAACACTTTGGGTGCCTGCATCCCGATCCCATATCAGAGTGCCTGGGTTAGTGTCCAGGATCTGCTTCTGGTTCCAGATTCCTGGTCACGTGCATCCATGGAGAGGCCACAGGTAATGGCTCAGCTACTTGAGTCCCTGCCTCCTGGGTAGGAGACCCTGAGTTCTTAGCTCTTGCCTTTAGCCTGGCCCAGCCCAGCTGTTGAAGGTATTTGGAGGAGCAAACCAGTGGAGGGTTGTTTTGATATTTCAAATAAAAAAATAAGATTTTTAGAAAAGAATTTTTTCACTGAGCAATTGACTGAAAAGTAGTTTTCAAATGGGAATGAGTGCTCTAGTCATAACCCTGACTGCAGCTCATCATTTTCTCCCTCCTATCCCCATATCTACCCCATGTTCTTGTAAGAACACAAACATGGAAAATAATTATAATGCATATAACTGAAGCAAGATTTAAAGAGGTGAGCCATGATGGTTGAGTGTGGCATAGTGGCACTACTAGGAAGAACTGTTGTATTGTAATATTTCTGCTACTGTTTGACAAAGCAAATTCTATCTGGAGAATGAAATTCAAACACCAGAGCAGAAGCTGCTCTCAGCTTTCACATATAAAATATTTCTGTTTTAGGAAAAAGCAAATCCTTATCTGGCCTTTCCTCCTTGCCTTCCCTATCTCCATGAGGTTTTATTTGTGAGGTTTTATTTGTGCAATCAGTCTTTTCTCAAGAATGAAAGAACTAGCACTCTGCAGAAATCTTTTGCGTCCCAGGTGCTTTGTCTCCTTCAATGACTGACTCTGCAGAATGCATAGGTTCGTGGAGATTAAATGTTTCATGCAGATCAACCTGTAGCCTGGGTAACAGTGCAGAAGGCCTGGGCTATGCCATTACAGTGAGAATAATGAAATTCATTGTCATATCTCCCCTTAACCAGAGATGAATGCAACTTCTATCAGTCCTCCTGCTGACATCTGCTTAGATCATGAAGGAAACAGCCTGGGAAAATGGCTTGTAATTTCACACAGATATGTTGAATCTAGCTATTTAGCCTTCTATTCAAATTGTGAATCTGAATACGTGAGTTTTACATCTCCTGATGAAGAATAGGTAGGGAGAACCAGGTGCTCTTAGGAGTTAGGATAGGGTAGGGACAACAAGGTTTGAAGAAACACAGAGGGTTTTTAGAAATCAAAGAAAACTGAAACATACAGGCCGGTTGATTTTTCAGAAAATCCTTATGTTTAGGAAGAAGCAAGGCTCTCGAATGAATATACTGGAAGAGCTAGTTCATTATTTGTGAGAGCAAAAGAGAGATGAAACTATTCAGGGAACTGAAAAATGAATGGAAAGGGATTGGTTGGAAGAGCCTGGGAATTAAACCTGGTCAACACAACTTTCTTCTCTTATTTTGCCTCTATGTCTCAAAGTTCTCTCTTTGCTCCTCTTCTGACTCTGCAGGCAATATATCCATTGTTCAAAATTAGAAAACCATATAGCAAGAAAAATAAAAATCATTTGCAATCCACCATTCAGGCAACATAAAAACATTTTGGTGCATTTTCATCTTAATCTTTTTTTCTTTGAGTCTTGAAATGTAGTGTCAGTTTTTATACAAGTTATACTTGCACATGGTATCAAGACTGTAACAGTTCTGCAAACTTTCTTAGGAAAAATGGTACTTTGAAGTTTTAATGGATTCCTTTGATATTAATCCCATTACTCTGACATGCTCATTTTATCTTAAAGATTTTCAGTTTCAGGCATTATCTCTTGACTTGAGAAACATGAATATTTTTCAGTTGCTAAAGTATAGTTTTTGAAAAGGTAGTATTATGGCTCTCATGCAACATTAAAGTGAACATATATAAACTTAGTGATTTAAGGTGACAATTCATTATTTTTCATGATTCTGTGGATTGCCTGGGCTGCTCCTGGCCTTCAAGTACTGTTGCGAATGCCTGTTGCATAGTGGGAAAAATAGAATCACTATAATCTCTTTGTGCTACCATTTCAGTGCTCTGGGAGGTACTGAGGAATAGTTTCTGCTGTCCAATATCCAGTAAGTCCAGATTGATAAACATAAGCTAAACATAGCTCTGTTCTTTCTGTAATCTGAATATAATGGGATTCCTACTACCATAGGTGATCAGTACATTGTACTGACAGAGTGCTGATAATGATGCTGGAAGAGAGGACCTGAAAAAAAAACAGTCTTGCCTTATATGGACTGGGTATTAGGAAACTGTTAAGGCCATATGTACAGGAAAAAAATGCATCTTAATTAAAAACTCAGTTGTTCTAATTTTCATTTCATCAGCAGCTACTTGAATTCCTCGAGCACCTACTAGTTGATCCTTTTTAAAAAATCTGCTAACCAGGCCGGCGCCGTGGCTCAACAGGCTAATCCTCCGCCTTGCGGCACCGGCACACCGGGTTCTAGTCCCGGTCGGGGACCCGGATTCTGTCCCGGTTGCCCCTCTTCCAGGCCAGCCCTCTGCTGTGGCCCAGGAGTGCAGTGGAGGATGGCCCAGGTGCTTGGGCCCTGCACCCCATGGGAGACCAGGAAAAGCACCTGGCTCCTGGCTCCTGCCATCGGACAAGCGCGGTGCGCCGGCCGCAGCGCGCCGACCGCGGCGGCCATTGGAGGGTGAACCAACGGCAAAGGAAGACCTTTCTCTCTGTCTCTCTCTCTCACTGTCCACTCTGCCTGTAAATAAAAAAAAAAAAAAATCTGCTAACCCAAGATTTTGGACCTGATGACTCAAAGATCTCTCCCAGCTCTCAAATTCTGAATCAACACATCTATGTCATCAGATTCTTTCAAGTCTTTGAAGGTAGAGATCTACCCGTAGCTCTGTTTCTCTATGGTTACTTCATTCGTTGCTACCACCAAACACTTTTTTCTTCCTTTGTTTTAATTTCCTTCCCATTTCACATCAGTCACATTTTCTCCTGTGCAAACATTTGATGGGTAAGTAGGTAAAGCACAGTAACAGGGCTCAGTAGGTCATGTAAAGAATAGGAGTAAGATTCATGTCATATATGTGCGTGTGGTAGATGTGGGAGTGACAGGAGGATGGAATGGTGAATGAAGGAAGGTGAATGAAGGTCAGGAATTACTAGTATGTAGGAATAACTTTGAAAAACACTGATCCAAAAAAAAAAAAAAAAGAGAGGCTGGCGCCATGGTGCAGTAGGTTAATCCTCCATCAGTGGTGCCGGTATCCCATATGGGCGCTGGTTCTAGTCCCGGATGCCCTTCTTCCAATCCAGCTCTCTGCTATGGCCTGGGAAAGCAGTAGAAGATGGCCCAAGTCCTTGGGACCCTGCACCCACTTGGGAGACCAAGAAGAAGCACCTAGCTCCTGGCTTCAGATCGGCGCAGCTCTGGCTGTTGTAGCCATCTGGGGAGTGAACCAACAGAAGGAAGGCCTTTCTGTCTCTCCCTCTTACTCTTTGTAACTCTATCTCTCAAATAAATAAATAAAAATCTAAAAAAAAAAAAAGAAAAGAAAAACACTGTAGGCTCCTTGAACATAGTACTTTCTAGTATGGAATAAAAATATAGTTGATGCTAGGGCTCTGATACCAGATGCAAACATTACAGTTGATTTTCTATAGATCTACACAGCATGATGCCATTAAACTTCTGACTTTGTTTAGGATAGACAAACTCCTCATGAAGAACTAATAGGTGGAAATTAAAGTTTGTTAATTAGAAGTTTGCTAATTAGAAATTAAAATTAAAAATTTTATTAATTAGAAGCGTGGTAACTTACATCTCCTTTTTTCTTTTCCAGGAGAAAAGAATAAATCAGAAATTTAATTTTAAAAAATTTTGAGAGAATTACAATTTTGAGGATACTAATTCAGGTTTAAGGCAAGTGAATACTAGAAATAGTGTTTCAATTTGATTGTTATTCTGATGAGTTTTGTGTTTAAACCAGTGATAAGTTTATGAATCAAAATTTATGTCTTTCCTTAATACTGTCTCCATATACTATTACTAAATAGGTAGTTCATGTTTAGGAAATTAAAATAAGCTTCATACGATGTCCCTTTCAAACTAGAAAATTACTGTGTGTTTGGAAACCAGATGGGTTCAATTAGAAAGACCATTTTTGAGATTGGAAAAATACTTTCCCAAGAAGTAAATGAGTTAACGCATTTTACCCTCAGATGCCTTTTCTTCAAATAATGCATTTGATTTTCATATTAGTTACACAGACACATAAAAATCACTTACACACACACAAATCACTTTCAAAAACACACACAAATTCCTCATGATTTCAGGAAAGTCTGAAATTAATAAAAGTTAATCAAAATTCTGTAAGAAACTACAATCTTCAACTGAGTAATAGAAATTCTATCTTTTAAAAAAGATTTATTTATGTATTTGCAAAACAGAGTTAGAGAGAGAGAAGGAGAAACAGAGAGAACTTCCGTCCATTGGTTTACTCCCCAAATGGCTGCAATAGCCTGAGATGAACCGTGCTGCTACCAGGAGCCAGGAAGTCTATCTGGGTCTCTCACATAGGTCGCAAGGGTCCACATATATGGGCCATCTTCTCCTGCTTTCCCAGGCACACTACTAGGGTGAAAGATTAGAAGTGGAGCAGCTGGGACTCAAACTGGTGCTCATATGGGATGCCAGCGACATAGAGGGTGGCTTAACTGGCTGTGCTACAATGCTGGCCCATAGAAATTGTATCTTCAATGAAAATGTACATTAACTTAGAAAGTATTTGCCATAGATATGACAGAAAAATGTTTAATATTCTTAATATACAAGGAAATCTTCAAAAGAGTAATAGAATACCAATACCATGGTAGAAAAATTGAGGTAATAGATGTGATTTTAGCATATGATTTGCAAGTAAAAAATCTTTAAAAGTGTTCATTTAACATTATCAATGAAATTAATATTAATTGGATATTAGGAAGATGCCATATTTCATCCATGAAAATATAGAATGATAATATTTAGCTGGGGAAGAATTGGTGAAACAAGTACTTTCATTTTTTAAGTTTTTTTTTTGAATTTACTTGAAAGGCAGAGTTACAGAAAGAGGAGAGAGAGAGAGAGAGAGAAGAAGATATTGAGATATCTTCCATTCACTGGTTCACTCCCAGAATGGCCGCAATGGCAATGGCCGGGCCAAACTGAAGCCAGGAGCCAAGGGCTTTTCCAGGTCTTCCACATTTGTGCAGGGGTCCAAGCACTTGGGCTATCTTCTGCTGCTTTCCCAGGCCATCAGCAGGGAGTTGATTGGAAGTGGAACAGCCAGCCCCTACCCCCCGTATCCTCCTTAACAGTGTTAAAGGCATATTGTGGGGCTAGTTTTGTGGTATAGTAGGTTAAGCTGCTCTGTGGCACCAGCATCCCATATCAGAGTGCCTGCTTGTGTCCTGGCTGTTCTGCTTCCTATCTAGTTCCCTGCTACTGCACCTGGGAAGGTAGCAGAAAAAGGCCCTAGTACTTGGGTCTCTACCGACCACATGGGAGACTCAGTGGAGTTCTTGGCCCCTGCACTTGGCCTGGCCCAGCCCCTACCATCAAAGACATTTGAGAAGTGAACCAACAGATGGGAGATCCAGCACTCACTCTCTTCTCTTCCTCTTTCTCTTTCTCTCTCCCTCCTCTTTCCATGACTCTGCCTTTAAAATAAACAAAAGAAATCCGTTTTCTTAAAAAGGCTTAAGATAGAACAACATTGGGCCAAAAGGCTGCTGGTTGAGATTTCAATGGGGAATAATATAACGTGCCACTAGCACTCAAACAATCATAGCCATTTTCTAAATAAACTAAAAGTAAAATAAGCAGTTAATTATACCTAGAGTTTCTAAGTGAGTTTTTTAAATTAAAATACAATTAGAATAATTAAGTTTTTTTGAAAGGTAGGCAACAGAAGAATGTTCTGGATAAAAATGCAATTTTGTTTATCCCTCTAGCTAAATGCATTCTGAAAGCACAGTCTCTCTGGCTGTAAAAGGCTGCAAAAAAAAAAAAAAAAAAAAAAAAAGGAAGAAGGAAAAGACTCCACTATTTCTCACTAGCTCTAACACTTTCCTATGTTCCAAAGTTACTGAGGGCCCATACCAGTTACATTTCAGCCATCTGCACTTATTGTTTTCTGAGAGAGATTGTGCGGTGTGCTGAGGTTGTATGGAGTGGAACGTTATCATGACAACAAGTGAGAAGCCCAAGCAGTAGGGGGTGCAGAGGAGGTGAAGCCTGGGCACTGCAAAGCCACAGATGTGTGTCTGATGGTCAGG
The DNA here is from genome assembly GCA_949820135.1 of Sylvilagus floridanus. Classification (NCBI taxonomy): domain Eukaryota; kingdom Metazoa; phylum Chordata; class Mammalia; order Lagomorpha; family Leporidae; genus Sylvilagus; species Sylvilagus floridanus. The sequence continues at coordinate 24,491,575 of OX463236.1, read as the reverse complement.
TTCTGATCCTAAGGATTGGCACTGGAAGAGTGGGTGACAAGCATCTGGGAAGCCAGAGAGAATGAGTGAAGAGGAGAATTATCTGTAGGGACTGGAGCAAGAGAGGAGCTTTTGAATGGCACTGGGTGATACCTCACAAAGAGAAACTCTGCTCCTGTGTATAATCTTGGGTACTGCTTGGCTCTTGTTGTACACAAGGGCTTGCTCCAAGTTTTTCTCAGAGAGGTGATGTACCTCGTGGACAAAATAGACCAACTTACGGTTCATGCTTTGTCATTTTATAAAAAATAATTCTGGGAAGGTTGAAGATAAATACTTCTAAGATACTACTATTTAGAAACCTTAAAAAGTTCTAGAACTATTGATTAAGGAAGGTAATCCTATGTGTAAACATGCACATACATATACCACTTAAATAAGTAGGTAAATCACAGTGCTCAATGTGGCTGTTTCCATCAGAAGGCATTGTTAAGGAAGAATGATTGAGGAACCTGAGGTTAGTGAAATTTAGTGAAAAGGTGACTATTATTTGGCCCTCTGTTTCTTTTATGGACATATAATGAACCCAACAGATAACCAAATCAATGCTTCTCGAGGTATTCTTTTCCTTCAGTTCTCTTTTACTCTGGAGCTACTGTGAAGCCTTCAAACCATTGAATTTCTCAAGTCCCAGCCAGAGCAGCTTTTCCTCCTGACTCCCATCCCCTCTCCAATAATAACAAATAATATTTTATTGGTTTATTATTTTTTTAAATTTATTTGACAGATTAAGCTTTCTTAAATTTTCATAATTTCTAAATGAGCACTTAAAGTTTATTTTTATTAACATGAAAATGTTATGAGGTATTATGTGATATTTTAAAACATGTATACATTATATATTGTTCAAATCAGGGTAAATATAGCTATGTGTTTATCATTTTTTTTATGGTGAAAGCATTCAAAATCTTTTCTTCTCTTTTTTTTCTTTTTTCAAAAAACATACATTAAGGGCTTCTGCTGTGGTATAGAATATTAAGACTCTGCCTGCAGTGCTAGCATCCTATATAGTTGCCAGTTCAAGTCCTGGCTTCTCCATTTCTGACCCATCTCCCTGCTAATGCGCTTGGGAGAACAGCAGAAGATGACCCAAGTACTTGGGTCCATGTACCCACATGGGAGACCCAGAAGATGCTTCTGGCTCCTGGCTTTGGCCTGACCCATCCCTGGCCATTGCAGCCATTTGAGGAGTGAACCAATGGATGGAAGCTCTCTCTCTCTCTGTGTCTCTCCCCAACCCCACTCTGTATATCTGCCTTTCAAATAAATAAATAAATCTTTAAAATACATTAATGATAATTATCTATAGTAAAACTAATGTGCAATGCAACACCATAATTTCTTAACTGCTATGCCAAATGCCTACCCCATAACATTAAAAGAACTTCTATCTAATTCTCAGTACTGATTAATCAACCTTTTTCTGACTCTTCCTAGTGATGTTGAACTTTCCGTTCACATACCTGTTGATTCTTTGTGTTTCTGCCATTGAAGAATGTCTCTTCATATCTGCTCATTTAAAAATTCGATTGTGTGTTGTTTCTGCTATTGGGTTGTTTGAGTTCCTGAGATGAGGGGACCTCAAAAAGCTCTCTGCTATGGCCTGGGAAAGCAGTAGAAGATGGTCCAAATCCTTGGGCCCTTGAACCTATGTGGGAGACCCAGGAGAAACACCTGGCTCCTGGCTTCGGATCAGCACAGCTTTGGCCATTGCGGCCATCCAGGGAGTAAACCAATGGAAGGAAGACTTTCTGTCTCTCCCTCTCACTGTCTGTAACTCTGCCTCTCAAATAAATAAATAAAAATATATTTTTTTTAAAAAAAGGTAAGTTCATTTGGAGCAAAAATTTTTGAAATCCAGGCATAATTTTTATAATACACATTGCCTATGAGCCACTGGAGGACTCCATATATACTGGTGGTTAACCTCTTGTCAGGTGCGTAAGTTGCAATTTTTTCCCATTGGTGCCAGATGTCATTCTTTTTATTTTATTTTATTTTTTGATAGGCAGAGTTAGAGAGAGAGAGACAGAGAAAAAGGTCTTGCTTTTTCCATTGGTTCACCCCGAAGTGGCCTCTACAGCCGGCATGTTGTGGCCGGTGCGCTGCGCCATCCGAAGCCAGGAGCCAGGTGCTTCCTCCTGGTCTCCCATGCAGGGTGCAGGGCCCAAGGGCCTGGGCCATCCTCCACTGCACTCCCGGGCCACAGCAGAGAGCTGGACTGGAAGAGGGGCAACTGGGACAAAACCGGCGCCCCAACTGAGACTAGAACCCAGGGTGCCGGCGCTGCAGGTGAAGGATTAGCCTAGTGAGTTGCAATGCTGGCGCCAGATCTTTCACCCTGTTGATTGTTTCCTTTGCTGTGCAGCAGCTCTTTAGTTTGATGAAATGCCATCTGTGTACTTTTTTTGGGGGTTTCTATGCTTTTGGGGTCTGACACACAAAAGCTTTGGCCGTCCAGTGTCCTGAGCTGCTTCCCCTATATTCTGCTCTAGTAGCTTCATATCATATATTTAGGTCTTTAATCCTTTTGAGTTGATTTCTGAACATGGTGAGAGATAAGGTATAAATTCCTTTTTCTGCATATCCAGTTTTCTCAGCAGTATTTTTTGAAAAGGCTGTCTTTCTCCAGTGTATGCTTGTAGCAGCTTTGGAAAAGATCAGTCGACTGTTGGATTTTAGCAAATACCTTTTCTGTGTCTATTGAAATGATCATATAATTTTTGTCCTTCTATTGATGTGGTTTATGGTGTTTATTTGTTTGCACATGTTGAATCATTCTTGCATCCCTGCAATGAATCTGACTTGATCATGATGAATACTCTTTTATATAAGTTGTTGGATTCTGTGTGCTATTATTTTGTTGAAGACTTTTGCATCTATGTTGATCTAGGATACTGGCCTGTAGTTTCATTTTTGGTATGTCCTTGTCTGGTTTTTGTATCAGAATAATACTTGCTTTGAAAAATAAATTTGGAAGAATTCCTCATTCTTCTATTTTTGGGAATAATAGTAAGAACTGGTATCATTGGCTGTTTAAATCTTTGGTAGAATTCAGCAGTGAAGCCATCTGCATCTGGTAGACTATTTGTTATTGTTTCAAACTCATTGTTCATTATTGGTCAGCTTAGGCATTCTATTTCTAAATGATTCAATCTTGGAAATATGTCTTTGTCCAGGAATTTGTCCATTTGTTTTAAGATACCAAATGTAGTGGAATATAACTTCGTAATTATCTCTGATAATCCTTTGTAGTTTTGCGAAGTCAGTTGTTTTTTTTTCTTTATTTTTTATTTTTTATTTTTTATTTTATTTTTTTTTTCTTATTTAGAATATAAATTTCCAAGGTACAACTTGTGGATTGCAATGACTTCCCCACCCATACCCCCCCACACCCTTTCATTTCCATTCAGATTCATTTTCAATTCTCTTTGTATACAGGAGTTCAGTTTAGTATGTGTTAAGAAAAGATTTTAAACCATTTGCCCTCACATAGCATCCTAGGGTGAAGCATACTCTTTGAGTACTAGTTGTAGCTTTAAATCACGTTGTACAGCACATTAGGGACAGAGATCCTACATGATATCATTTTTTTAATTGATTGATTTTTATGTAACTTCCAATTTTTTTTTATCATTTCCAATTGTCTTTCCATACGGAAGATCGATTCAGTATATATTAAGCAAAGATTTTGTCAGTTTGCATCCGCGTAGAGACACAAAATGCAGAAATAGTGTTTCAGTCCTAGTTATTGCATTACTTCACCTTGGACAACACATTAAGGACAGATCATACATGGGCCGTAAGTACACAGTGACTACTGTTGTTGATTTAACAATTTGCCACTCTTGTTTATGGCGTCAGCAATCTCCCTAGGCTGTAGTCATGAGTTGCTGAGGCTATGGAAGCCTTTAGTGTTCGCCGACTTGGATCTTGTTCTGACAGGGTCATAGTCAAAGTGGAGGTTCTCTCCTCCCTTCGGAGAAGGGCACCTCCTTCTCTGGTGGCCCTGTTCCTTCCGTTGGGATCTTACTCGCAGAGATCTTTCATTTGCGATGTCAGTTGTAATGTCACTATTTTCATCTCTGATTTTATTTACCTGCATCTTCTTTTTGTCTTAGTATAGCTAGGACTTGACAATTTTGTTTCTTCTTTTTGAGAACCACCTTTTCATTTTGTTGATTTTTTTTTTGTAAATTTTAGTTTCTACTTAATTTATTTCTTCTCTGATTTTTTTCTTCTGTTAATTTTGTGCTTGGTTAGATCTTGCTTTTCTACTTCTCTTAGGTTAAGCAGTAAGCTGTGTTTTGAGACCTTTCTGCATTTTACTATTTATATATATTTATTTATTTGAGAGAGTTACAGACAGAGAGAGGGAAAGACAGAGAAAAAGGTCTTCCATCTACTGGTTCACTCCCTAAGTGGCCAATAAGGCTGAAGTTGAGCAGATCTGAAGCCAAGAGCCAGGAGCTTCTTCTGCATCTCCTACGTTGATGCAGGGGCCCAGTGATTTGGGCCATCTTCTACTGCTTTCCCATGTGATAGTAGATAGGTGGATCAGAAGAGGAGCAGCCAGGACTTGAACTGGCACCTGTGTGGGATGCCAGCGATGCAGGCAGAAGCTCAGCCTACTATCCCACCGTGCTGGTCCCCTCTCTGCATTTTTGATTATTAGTTGCTGTAAGTTTCCCTCAGTGCTGATTTTTGCTGTGTTCTGTTCTGTATATTTTGTTTCAATTTTAAGAAATAATAAAATTCCATTCTTAATTTCCTCTTTGATCCACTGGTTGTTCAGGAGTAAATTGCTTAATTTCTACATATTTGCATAATTTCTGAAGTTTTTCTTGTTCCTAATTTCTTGTCTAATTATGTTTACAAATTATACTTAATATGATTGCATTTTCTCCGAAATTTTTGAGATTTATTTTCTGACCTATCATATAACCTATCCTGGAAAATGTCCCAAATGCCGTTGATAAGAATGTATATTCTGTAGCTGTTGAGTATAATGTTTTGGAGATGCCTATCTAGTTCAATCGATCTATCATGCAGTTTAAATCTGCTACTTCATTAATTTTCTGTTTGGATAATCTATCCATTGCAGAAAGTGGTGTGTTAAAGTCTGCTTCTGTTATAGTATTAATATCTACCTATTTAGGTATATTAACACTTGTTTTATATATTTGGATACTCCAATATTGGATATAGATACATTAAAATTGTAATTTTATCTTGCTGAATCAAACACTTTGTCATTATATAATGACCCTCCTTGTCTCTTCTTGCTACTTTCATTTTAAATATTTTGTTTGATATAAGTGTTACAACTTCTACTTTATTTGGGTTCAATTTGAATGGTTGAATTCATTTTACCCTTTCACCTTCAGTCTATGTATGACCCTAGAGGCAAAGTGAATTTCCTCTAAGCAGCATATAGTTGAATCATGTTTTTTTAAAAATTCATTCAGCTATTCAACATTTTTTTAAGATTTACTTATTTCTTTGGAAGTTAGAGTTAGAGAGAGAGAAGAAGAGCGAGAGCAAGAGTGAGAGAGAGAGAGAGAGAGAGAAAGAGAGAGAGAGAGAGAGAGATCTTCTATCTACTGTTTCACTCTCCAGGTTGCCACAATAACCTGTATTGGGCCAGGATGAAGCCAGGAGCCAGAACCTTCATCAGTGTCTCCCAAGCACTTGCGCCATCTTCTGTTACTTTCCCAGGTGTGTTAGCAGGGAGCTGGATTGGAAATGGAGCTGCCTGGACACCAACTGGCACTCATATAGGATGCTGGTGTCTCAGGCCACAGATTAATGTGCTAGGCCATAACACTGGCCCCAGTCTACATCTGTAAGAATTTAATCCACTTATATTTAAAATAATTATTAATATATAGGATCCTACTGCTGTAATTTTGGTATTTGTTTTCTAGTTGTATTGTAGTTCCTTTTTTTTCTCCTTTTACAATCTACTTTTGTGGTTTTGGGATTTTCTCTAGTAGTGTTTTGATGTTTTGGTTATAATTTTTTACTCATAAAATGAGTAGCTTTAAATTGTCAAATAATCAGTGTGCAATCATAGCACAAAGTTACAAAGAAGAAAGATATTTAGTGAAAAGTAAATCACATAACCTTCACTCCAATCCCTTAGTTCTTCCTTTTCTTCCCAGAAGTCACCTATGCTACCTTTGAGAAATATTTTTTGAATAATCAAAGATGGAAATGTGTAGTCTTACTTTCTTAGAGACATGAGGGTATATTCTTCACAATTACTCAACTAGATTTGAATCTTTAAGTAATCTTGGAGATCACTACTTATCTTGTATTCATGCATCAGTGTAACTTTTTTATCACTGAGGCTTTATAATGGTTTTTTTTTAAATGCTGGAGGGCTTTCTCCTTTTATATTCATTCCCATTAAACATTTTTAAAAACTAATTTTTGCATATTAAATAATTCTGATTGAAATAGTCTTGAGCTAAACATTGAAAAATAAAGCTTGAGGGCCAGTTTCAAAGGCTCAAGAGGTAGTTTATAAGGAAGTTCAAAGAACTCTATGCAATATTCTTGTCTTTGTCTCCCAAATTAAGGCAAAAACTATGCTTTTGTCTTTTCTACAACAAAGTTCTCCTCATTAGAAACTATCTCTTTTACTTAAAACAAATGTGTTTCTACTGAAGTATAGCCCTGGAAATTTGACCGAGGCTCACAAATCAGATTCAGTTTGAGACAGACTCTCAAGAGATTTGGTGCAACGACTCCCTTCTCTGTCAATCATGGGTTCATGAATAAATTTTGATTTGTTCCTGCTCATATAATTTTACATGCATCAGAATAATTTGTTTTTAAAGATTGTCTCTTGTCCTTGAATAATTTTCTAAAGGAAATTATTCCAACAAAAATAAATAAAATAGTTCCTTAGTTTACTATCAGTTTCTCACTCGTTTACTTACTATAAGGTAAATTCAATATTGAGTTTCTTCTGTTTATAATAAAGAAAGGAAATTATAGTCTAACAAGCACACGATCAGCTCTTAGTATTTAATATATTAGTGTTAAGCATCAGGATTATCATGCCTCGATCATCATAAATGATTAGTTTGTAATATGAAAATGCTATTTAGGGCAAGATATTATAAAGATAGTGAGTTCTAAAACTTTTTCCCAAACAACTTAAAAAAGATATGCATCCTTGCTTAAGGATGTACATCCTGATGAAAATCTCCTGAAGTTTTTTATTTATTAATTCAGAGTGAATCCTAAGGATCTGTATTTTGAATAAAAAGTCAAATGATTTTTATTATAAGGATTGTTTCCTAATCAATGACAATCTTTACAGACATTTTTCTTGGGCATTTAAGAATTATAGAAAACAGCTCCCTTCGATAGCTCAGCTGGACTGTAGGCGCCCGCCTGCGGCCATCCTTAGGTCGCTGGTTCGATTCCGGCTCGAAGGAGCGGTGGCTTCATTTGCCCGTGGCTCAACAGGCTAATCCTCCGCCTTGCGGCGCCGGCACACCGGGTTCTAGTCCCGGTCGGGGCGCCGGATTCTGTCCCTGTTGCCCCTCTTCCAGGCCAGCCCTCTGCTGTGGCCCAGGAGTGCAGTGGAGGATGGCCCAAGTGCTTGGGCCCTGCACCCCATGGGAGACCAGGAAAAAGCACCTAGCACCTGGCTCCTGCCATCGGATGAGCACGGTGCGCCGGCCGCAGCGCACCGACCGCGGCAGCCATTGGAGGGTGAACCAACGGCAAAGGAAGACCTTTCTCTCTGTCTCTCTCTCTCACTGTCCACTCTGCCTGTCAAAAATTAAAAAAAAAAAAAAAAAGAATTATAGAAAACAAAGTGGGCAGTGTTCGTTAGATGTCTTGTGGATACTCCTTACTTATGCTTCACATAGATTTCTGTCTCTGTTGAGAGAAAAGAGTTGTTCAATATGGATCAGTGCTATCAGCTCCATTCTTCGGCTGCTTGGTGCTGGCCAAATTTGGCTTAAATGTATCGAGTCCTAAGCTAAGCCAGTTCTGTTTTATGTGATTCATCTTTTAATCTTGCAGATACAGTTAGGCCTAACTTCTCTTACTCTCTCAATTTATACATTCCCATCCTTGTGATTACTATGTTGATATGCAATGTCTGTATAAAGAATCAGATCTATAATAAATTTCTCTCTATGGGCAGAGCGACAGATAAAAAATATGTTTGGTGGGTGTTTGGAGTAGGTGAAATATTTTCAAAATGAGGAGGGAGAAGATTCCATATGGTGTTTTTAACTAGAACCAGGAAAGGGACATGTATTTTTGAGCACTATCAATATTATAATATCATTTTTTATTTGTAAAATGAAATTATTTCTTTTTTTTTAGGTTTTCAATCTTGAATTTCCTTTTCTTTTTTTTCTGTCTTTTTTTTATTTAGTAAATATAAATTTCCAAAGTACAGTTTATGGATAGTGAAATTATTTCTATGCTTTTCATGATTTTAGCTGAAAGTAAAGTGCAGACTGTTTCTTGATTGATTAGTATATTCAGAAGACATCCAATGCTTAACTAGAAATGTTATCCTATTCAAAGGAATATGAGGAGTGCAGTTTATTTTTAATAAAAGAGGACAGGGTTCAAATATTGTAAAGCAAATAAAGATATCTTTTAATATTCATTCCAGTGTTTAAGATTCTGTGAATTTCAAACATTCAGAAATCTCTTATTCTTTTTTTTTTTTTGGACAGGCAGAGTGGACAGTGAGAGAGAGAGAGACAGAAAGGTCTTCCTTTTTCCATTGGTTCACCCCTCCCCAATGGCCACTGCGGCCAGTGCACCACGCTGATCAAAGCCAGGAGTCAGATGCTTATCCTGGTCTCCCATGCGGGTGCAGGGCCCAAGCACTTGGGCCATCCTCCACTGCACTCCCGGGCCACAGCAGGGAGTGGAATGGAAGAGGAGCAACTGGGACAGAACTGGCGCCCCAACTGGGACTAGAACCCGGTGTGCTGGCACCACAGGTGGAGGATTAGCCTATTGAGCTGTGGCACAGGCAAGAAATCTCTTATTCTAAAATCCAATATTCTAATAAATTTCCTCTGTTTTCCCTGCTCCTACATGTTTGTTCCTTCCTATATATATGTTACCTCCTCCTACACATATGTTTCTTCCTCCTACATATATGTGTATGGAATTCAGGAGAAAAAGAAACCTAAGAATTCTGCTGACATCTAAGATGTGAAAGCTGTAAGCAATGTGCCTCCTCATCTCAATAGGAAAGTGCTAGCTAAGTGACAAAAATGATAACTTTTCCTGGAATTAAGGATACAGGCTAACTGAGCAATCTGAAATCTGTGAAGGGACAGCTCTTTAAAGAAGAGAGCACATGGGTAGAACTGACCACTTGTGGCAGAGGAATAGATACCAACCACCGGATGGCCACCCCAACAGAAGAAATGGCCTGCCTGGGTTCAGGCACAGCTTATTATTTACCTCAGCCTTGACTAGTCTATGGAAGGTGTTTAATATTCAACCAAAAATCATAAAACACACAAGTAAGAAAACAACTCTCAGGACACAAAGAAAACCGACATGTTCAAAGTACAAGAGATTTTTTTTTTAATAAAAAATAAGCTTTACATTTTGGACTAGTTTTCGAATTTACAGAAGAGTTGTAAATAAAGAGTCATGACACCCAATTTCCCCTACTGTTAATTAGGATCTATATGGTACAGATGGTGTGTTTGGCATGACTATGAATCCAACAAGAATGACTACTAACTAACCCATAGAACACATTCAGATTTGACTACTTTATCCTTAACAGCCTTTTTGTATTCCAGGACCCTACCAAATTATCACATAGTATTTTGTTCCAGTATGCTCCTTACCCTCAATATATTACAAGAGCTGGTCAGATATTTTCTGACAGTGTCCTTCAGTTTGCTGTTGTCTGGTGTTTTCTCTATGGCTTGACTAAGTTTCCAGAAGGAAGACCATTCTCATTGCATTGAACCAAGAGTACATGCTATCAATATGACTTGTCACTGATGAGTTAATATTGATCACCTGGCCTAGGGAATTTTTGCCAGGGTTTTCCACTGGAAAGTTGGGGATGTTCCCTCTACTTTCATACCCTGTTTTTTGAGAGAAAGGAAGAGAGTTAGGTTTCACTTTATGGATAGGGGAGTACCCATGTACATTTTTCTTTGCTGTTTTCTGTCTGTTTTCTACTACAATATTGAAATTGGCTTGGTACTTAGTTCATGTTCCCTGTAATATTCTTGTTATAGTGATTTATTGAGGGGATGATCTCAGGAGAAAATGAATGAAGGGTTCTAGATTGCACAAGAGGGGAAAAACAAACCAAGGACATGGCCTCTCCTGGAGACCAGCTTCAGACTCTATCCAGGGAGTTATCCAAACAAATTGCCCCACACAGTATGTCTAGCCCAAGGGGGCTGAGATTTTATATCCTCATCCCATGGAGTCATTAGCTACAGGTTACAGTACTGTGGGCTGGGAACATCTCCCTAGTGACACTATACTTTCTGGCAATTGTCTCAAGAAAGGTGGCACTGAGTGGGTTGTCAGCAACCAGTGCTGACAACAGCTTGGAAATAGGTGCATTGACCTGGTAAAGTGAAAAGGGAGGGAAATGAAGTACTTCTTTTTTTTTCCTTCCTTACTGTTCAATTTTAAGTTGTTTTTCCCAATTGAAATAGAATGCAAACAGCATGAGCTGGTGGTAGTGCAGCATTTACTGTTAAGGTTACCATTGTCTCACAGCTACTTTACATATTCATGTTACCATCCCTGGAATTATTAGATTTCAGAACCTTTGATTTTAAAAAGCACCACTGTAGCAATGCTTAATTTTCCTCACCAATTTCAGATTCTTGGGGGGGGGGGGGTATTAGTTGCATGGGAACTTTGATGATTTATTTTCATATCCGTTTTAGGTGTTAAACTATTTCTGTGAAATGTAATTTTTAAATTATTGGGCAGTGGTGAAGGCTGTGTGAAGTACACTCCTGGAGACTATATGACAGATTGTAGTTATTTGCCACAGGAAGTTGTGGAGAGAAAACTATTTGTCTCACTCTATTCCCTCTTGTGCTGCATTCTTGTGACCTCCAGTGGAAGCTGGAAAGCCAAACATGGCAATTATTTTCCAGACATGTGGAACCTTAGAGCTCTAGATGCTTAGAATTGCTAGGGTTCTAGGTGTGGTTCAAGTTCAACCAAGCAGAAGCACCTGCAGAAGTCACAGGAAGAGGAAGTTAGCCATTTGGAGCGATTGAGGTGTAGGTAAGATTTGATCTTGCGTCAGAGAAATTAGATCCTTCTGGTTGCACTGTGATGTAAGTTCTTTTGCCTGTGCCCTAAATCCTGGATGGCGATGGGCTCAGTAATGCTGCTGGAATTACGCTGTAGTGTGGTTGCACATTTCTTCTGAACATATTGTCTCTGCCTAGTTTCCTAATATTCATGAAACTTTTTATGTTGCTAAATCCACTCTCCTTAAACCATCCAGAATGGATCTCATTGCCTACAATTAGGAATAGTGGCAAAGACAGTGAATGTTGTAATCTTAAATACTAGCAGGGTTATTCTCAGGATAATTTCTAAGTGAGGTTACCGCAGTCTAGCTTCTGCTTCTTAGCCTTAAATTCAGAGACCCCATTCCTTTGCATTCTCCAAGGTGGTCAGGGTGAGAACTCACAGACTGAAACTGAAGCTGAAAGAAAGTGAAACTGAGCTGGGCACACACATGGATTGGTTACATGACCAGGATCTTAAGGAAACTCATGCCTGAATTCTAGCTGTATAGTCTTAACAATGCGTCAAAAACACTGGGGTCGGCTGTGAAGATCACATATGTGGATTTCATGGACCCTAATGCAGACATTTATTATCAAAAACATAATAAAGGCCCAGAGTGAGTGGTGTATTGAGGTGTTGCCTTTCTGTTTTCATGGGGTTCTCTTAGGGTGGTGGCAAAAGAGCCTATGGCAAAGCAGTCTGTATATGTGGGTGGGTGTCAGTCATCAGTCCTAAAATCTTGGACCTGCGTCTTCAATCTTGTATTGCTGTCCTTGTTTAGGTATGTATGTTGTGCATCCTCCCTCTACCTGTAACACCATTTCTGGACCCAAGCATGTTTCATTTACATTGATTTATGTGCACAGACATGGACAATCACAACATGAGAAGCAAAATCATAACCAAATGAGTGAGTTATTACAAAAGCTGAAGAAACGATATGATTTTGTGGCAAACCCCTCAGAAAGCAACTTGAAGGACTTCTCATCCGGACTAGAAAGCTTTGTCTTGGTTGGTTAAACATATTCCTACTCTGGTATATCTGGAGGAACATGATGAAATTCAAATTTTGTAACATTTTTTGTTAAAGTTTATTTTAAGACTGTGTATTACCCCTCTTTCTATGAATATGTTATATTATGGTATCTGCTTGACCTAAATACTCAGGTTTGGTTGAAGAGCCTTCTTTCTACCCATTTTCCACTTAATTCTTAAATTTCTTAATTTAAGGCAAAAGTAGGAAGAAGTTGACTTCCTGTTTACATATCAGAAAACAATCTTATTTTCAAGGTCTTAGAGTCAGCACCATTCAAACCCCCAAGTACTAACAACACTGATCTATCAATAACCTCAAGAAATTTCTACCTACACTGACTGTTTTTAGGTATAACAAACGAAGGCTTGTGAAATTAATCTTCCTTTAATTTTAAACTTAAATATGAAGATCGGCTCTCCCATGCAAATACAAGTGATTATTCTCAGTTATTTTGACTGTACTTTGGCTGTGCTTCAGTTATTTACATCTGGAATATTTTAAAAATAGAAGTTTTCTTATCTTGAATAAAACCCACAACATTAAAATTGAAAATACTTAATTCATGGTAAGGAATTAAACTTTTCTAGCCAATGTAGCCTGTCATTTTCAAATACATAAATGTCACTTTTCAAATATCTTAAAAAATTTGAAGAAACTTGGCATTGCCATTAAGTTTACCCAACTGCATCATTGCCATCAAAACTAACAGGAAATCAATTCACATTAGGATCAATTTTGTAAGTTGTATTAAAAATAGATGAAATTTTCTAAAAGAAATGTTTCTTTGGGAATTTGAAACATGGCTAACGAATGGTAAATGACTTAAGAATTCTATTAAAACTCTGTGTAGAAAAGACAAAGAAGACACATCTTCGCTTCTTAGGAGAATGGCATTATTAGTCACATTCAATGCTGTATTATCTTAATAAGTACGTGCTTTCCAAGAGTTTATAAGAAAAATTGCCCCAAATTTTCTCCTTTAACATGTGTTCTGAAACAAAAGTAAATCTGAGTGATTTTTTTTTTAAAGATCAAATCTATTTTGGGTTGCTTCACAGGTTGTAAGTGAAACCCATGGACTATAGTTATGAGAAGGTATATTTTGGTTTAATCCGTGAAAGGATTTTCCAATAATGAAAACTCTCCAATGAGCTGTTTTTTTTTTTTTTTTTTGACAGGCAGAGTGGACAGTGAGAGAGAGAGAGAGAGAGACAGAGAAAGGTCTTTCTTTGCCTTTAGTTCACCCCCCAGTGGCCACTGTGGCCAGCGTGCTGCAGCCAGCGCACCACGCTGATCCAAAGCCAGGAGCCAAGTGCTTCTCCTGGTCTCCCATGCGGGTGCAGGGCCCAAGGACTTGAGTCATCCTCTACAGCACTCCTGGGCCACAGCAGAGTGCTGGACTGGAAGAGGAGCAACTGGGACAGAATCTGGCGCCCCAACTGGGACTAGAACCTGGTGTGCCAGCGCCGCTAGGCGGAGGATTAGCCTATTGAGCCAAAGCGCCGGCCCAAGGAGCTCTTTATCTCTGGTAGTGTTATTGCAAACAGTAGATGACCTCTGTTAGGAATGCTAATTGTGACTGAGCTCTAGCAGTTTATTTTTGTATGTGTTTTATTTATTTTTAAAATTTTTATTTTAATTCATTTTAACATATTCAATGTGGTATGTAGATACAATCCTAAGAACATAATATTATTCCCTTCCTCCCACCCTTCTTCCTTCCCACCTTCCTTTCTCCTCCCTCTGTTTTTTTAAAGATAACATATTTTCCATTTACAGTAAAAGGGCTTAATATTTCACCAAAAACAGTTTTTTTGTATGCTAATGATGAACTCACAGAAACAAAAATTGGTAATAAAATCCCATTCATAATAACCACTGAAATCCCAAATATTTAGAAATAAATTTAACCAAAGAAATGAAAGACCTCTACAGTGAAAATTATCAAACATTGTTGAAGGAAAACATCAAGGACACAAAAAAATGAGAAGATATCCCTTGCTCATGGATTGGAAGAATCAATATCATTAAAATGTCTATACTACCCAAAGCAATCTACAGATTCAATGCTTTCTCTATCAAAATATCAATGGCATCCTTTACAGAATCAGAGAAAGGAATATTAAAATTCATATGGAATCAGAACAGACCTAGAATAGCCAAAGTGATCTGAAACAAGAAAGATCAAGCTGGAGGCATCACAATACCTGACCTCAAAGCATACTACAAAGATATATAAAGATATATATATATATATATATATATCTTTATATAACAGTATGATACTGCCATAAATCCGGGTAATTTTTAAACATAGTTTACAGTTGCAGTTATGTTGTTATTCTGCTGAAATGTTATTCATACTATTTTCTTTGAAAGACCTTTCTTTTTTTTTCCTTTGCTCCTTCTTTGTCTCCCTTTTCTAAAAAAAGACCTATTTCAAATTTTAAAAAAGCTCAGCATAATCCACATGAGAAATACAAGGAAAATATGGACAAATACCACTAACAAGACAAACGCAAACATGGGAGGAGAATGGATTGAGCTCCAAATTTAATGATGCTTTGTGTGGATTTAGATGGAGGGAGTTGTGGTGGCTTTATTGGCAGGAATATTAAGGCTCATCAGGAATAGGCCTTTCTCTTGGCCTTTGGTTTAGCTCCTTTTTTTTTTTTTTTTTTGACAGGCAGAGTGGACAGTGAGAGACAGAGAGAAAGGTCTTCCTTTGCCGTTGGTTCACCCTCCAATGGCCACCATGGCCGGCGCGCTGCGGCTGGTGCACCGCGCTCATCTGATGGCAGGAGCCAGGTGACAGGTGCTTTTCCTGGTCTCCCATGGGGTGCAGGGCCCAAGCACTTGGGCCATCCTCCACTGCACTTGCGGGCCACAGCAGAGAGCTGGCCTAGAAGAGGGGCAACCGGGACAGAATCCGGCGCCCCAAACGGGACTAGAACCCGGTGTGCCGGCGCCGCAAGGCGGAGGATTAGCCTGTTGAGCCACAGCACTGGCCGGTTTAGCTCCTTTTGAGACAGCAACTTATCTTGTCTTTTTATAAGAAAAGCACAATGTACAGTACCTGGCGAGCAATCTCAGAGTGCATGTAGAGGTCTTTAACATTTCACTGCCTTTTCTGCCTCCTATAACATGTTTATTGCATAAGCTGAGCTCTGAAGAAATAGATTTTCCTCCAACCTCTGCATTCAAACATAAGATCAGCCTTTCCCAACCCTTGGTGATACTATAGATCCCATAGGTTTCTAAGAATGTTTTATTTTCAAATTTTACAGAGTTTAAATCAAAACATTAATTTCATATGGAACCTAAAACATTTTCTTCCTTATTTTAAGTCTGATACACAGGTTGAATATGCACAGGGAAGAAAGTGAGGCTCAATTCTTTTACTCCTCTACCACATCCTCTCCCTCTTCCTCCTCCTCCTCCTCCTCCTCCTCTTCCTCCTTCTCTTCCTTCTTCCTTTTCAGGGAGCATCAAGGTGAGGGATGGGGTAGGATGGGAGAAACTATCATAAGAAAGGTTAACATCTTGTTTGGCTGCTGCTGTTGTGATCTGGCCATCAGTGCCATCTACTGGGGTAGGAGTCCAAATGCTGGGTGTTTCCTGTTCTCTAGAACCCTGAGGCAATTTCTGCATTTCACTAGTACTTGGTAAAGGAGGTTGATGTATCTCTGCTAAACTAGTCTTATTGTTCCACTGTGTAATGCCCATAGACTCTTTGTCTACCCTGTTCTTCTGAAACCAGAATGGGCATGGTTTGTCGAAGTGTAACAGCCATGGATAATACACCCCTTAGGGGAAGGTCTTCATTTCTGAGAACTACCTGTTGACCAAGCTGCCATCCTACCTTCATGAATTCCCAGTAGTACAAATAAGGTTAACAGTAAATATGTATTGAATGCATTTCAAATTCTAGAATTGTTACTCATTATCTCATTATCGTCATTGTCATCTTCAATAATCATTGAATTTTCTATGTCTAGAAAATTATTATAAGGGCAGAGGTGAAAGAAAAAGTTTACTAACGGGACATAGATTAGAATTGGTGTCAAGTAAATGAAAGCAGATGTAGCAGATAGTAATACTAATTGTATACATGTATCCATTATAACACTATACACCATAAATATGTATTATTATTATGTGTAAAAAATAAAAACTAAAATTTAGGCATATCTAAAAAATAGAAAAAGAAAACATCAATGGTGGAAACGTATCTGTTCATGGAGCTGTAGTAATGCTAGCTCAAAAAGAGTAGATATGAATTAGGGTGATGGCCATTTGGAGGGAATACAAAAAAAGAAAGTTAAGTAGTACCAGCAAGTGTGAGGATCCTCTATTCTCTGCATGAATGTATCCTATGAAATGAAATTATACTATGTATAATACAATGTCTATGTGTTGGGCAAACACTTGAGCTTATATTGGAGATTATTGGGAGTTAAAACTGGAACATGTGGCTAAGAGGCAGTTGTGGAAAGCCTTGAATATCAGGCTTATAAATAGTCAAAACGGTTCAACTGAAGTTTTTGAACCTATACATGCTGCATAGTAGGAATAAGTGTAGGGTAGAGAAGATATCATTCAGTGAATGAATTATGTAGTATATCCAATTAGAAACAGACTCTATGCCACATGCCGTCAATAATTCACTGTTCCTAGTCTTCTTTGCATCAGAAAGCACTCATTAATCTCATGAGGCATAGTACGAAGGATGGAGAATTTACTTTCAAGTTGCTAATGGTTTGGTGTGTGCATGGTGCTTGTGTGAACAGGTGCCAAGGTATAGCATCTACAGGGCTCCTGTTAATTACCACCATCCATGATCTTCTGAACAGGACCATGACTTTCTCAATCCTTTTCTTTCTGTTTTCTGTGAGTTATCAGGCAACAAGCAAGCCAATGCTATGGATGATGAGTGTGCACAGGGTAAAATATTTAAATGTTGAACAACAAAAATATGTTAGCTCCTGGTGCCTTAGTTTCATATCTGTCTAGCAGAAGCTCTCAAAAGAATTTTTTTGTTCTTGTTCACAGGCTCTCTGTAAACCTTTCTAAAATATTTCCCTTTTAAATCCTATCTTTTCCCAAATTAAAACTTTTTACTCTTGCAAAATTTATCCCTTAGTTTTCTCTCCTTTCCTACTGGCTTTAGAATTGGCATTAACTAGGTTTGCGAATTTATGTAAACCACTTGGCTTTCTTAGACCTATTTTCTAGCTAGGTCAACTTGTTCTATCAATTAAGAATGTGGAAATAGATACAAAATGTATGTGTAAAATATTAGTTGCCACAGATAAAAAGAGTTTTTTAAAATTTATTTTTATTTCACATTTTTCTGAATTCTGGGTCCCTTCAACTAGTAACACCCCAGTTCATGCATATCATGGATAGGTTTCTGTTTTACTCTATTCAAAAGAATAAAGTGAGACTACTAAAAATATGTAAGAACTTCTGGAATAGATCTATGAATGTGATAGTAGTGGGGGCATTCTTTTTTTTAAGATCTTTTATTTATTTATTTGAGAGGCAGAGTTACAGACAGATAGAAGGAGAGACAGGTCTTCCATCTGCTGGTTCACTCCCCAAGTGACTGCAATGACCAGAGCTGGACCAGTCCCAAGCCAGGTGCCAGGAGCTTCTT
The DNA here is from genome assembly GCA_949820135.1 of Sylvilagus floridanus. Lineage (NCBI taxonomy): Eukaryota > Metazoa > Chordata > Mammalia > Lagomorpha > Leporidae > Sylvilagus > Sylvilagus floridanus. The sequence goes on along the minus strand of OX463236.1, from coordinate 24,473,543 downwards.
CTGGGTCTCCCATACAGGTTCATGGGCCCAAGTACTTGGGCCATCTTCCACTGCTTTCCCAGGCTTTAAGGAGAAAGCTGGATCAGAAAAGGAGCACCCAGGACACAAACCTGAGACCATGTGGGATGCTGGCACTGCAGGCTGAGGCTTAGCCCAGTAAGACAAAATGCCAGTCCCTGGGGCATTCTTTGGCATACTTTTTTTTTTATTTCTGTTCACTATACACAAATGAGGATAATCATTTCTTCCAGCTATCTGAAATTTCAGAACATGCAAAACTTCATCTGGATGTGGATATAAATGAAAAATAGCAATAAACCAAATTCTATTGGCTTTTGTCCAACCTGTTCCATCAGGATCCCAAATCCTTGCAACCCACCTCCCCACCAGGCTCCAAAGCATTGTTGGAGTCTCAGATAACACAGTGTCAACAACTACCTTTGAGTCTCCTTTTTTTTTTTTTTTTTGGCTCAGTCCAACTTTGACTAGCTGTGATTCTGTCTCTAACACACTACTGAATCCACCAGGTTACATCCCACTTTCTATCACTCCAGAACACTGGAGCTTGGGAGATGTTAAGGTGCACAGTGAGCTGCTCTAAAGTGAGGATCATGTTTCAGTCTTCTTGTGCAACACTGGGGATGCTGCCGAACTATGCCGGATGACATAGTCTTTGGTGAAAGTGATCTTCCAGCTTTTGCTTATGTTTCATATCCTCAGTTTCAAATATGAATTCACTCAAATCAAAATGATAGAGCAGATCAAAATTTTCATTCATTTCCAGGGACTAAGCCTTTCTTCCACAATCAGACTTAAGATACCTATGTCTTTTTCACCATAATACAGTTTGGTTTCAGGAAGTGTTTCAGTCTTAAAATAGCAGGGCCAGAAGTTCTGTTCATTTCAGACATGCCCAAAATGTATATAAAAAGTGGGAGAAATTACACTCATAACCTTTGGCATGGGGATGCTGTAAGAGATGCAATTATCTTTAGAAAAAGTTCCTTGATAAGTGTCTGGGTAGACAGAATTTGAGATTCAAAGGCCTGTGAGTTGGCTGTTATTAAAGAAATGAGGAGAAAGATGTCATGGGGAAAAGCCAAGATGGGACCTTGCAAGGAAAAAAGGTATGGGAAACATTTGTTGGATTGCACAGTATAAATGATTGCTAAAGAATAAGAATGTCTTACAGCTGATTTAAAATTGATTGCTATGTTGTACCTATATTGTGACCTACTTAGGAGGGCTTTGTATTGTCCCAGAACACATACCAAGAATAAAAACAAATGTAAGCCAAAATCATTCAGACATTATGAAGAAAGAGGATTTCCAAACCAGCTTCTGGGTTATGAATGACAAAAAACCAATAATGCAGCAATGTTGAATGTCCACCCCAATTTATAATATAACAGGCAAGAATCAAGTTAAGTGGAAACTATATGTAGCTGACACAATTAAATAGTATTTGTAGACGCATTATAAGTAACCCTAGTTGGGTAGTGGCCTGTTCTTGGGAAGAGTATTAATATCAAACAGATATGAAAGAAGAGTAAAATTTGGTCTTGTGTCTCAAAGGAATGAGAGTGTAGTGTTTGGAATAGAAGCAACAAAGAAATATCAATGGATAAAGTCTTGAAGCAGAGAGAGAGAAAGAGAAAGAGATTGGGGGGAGGGAGAGAGAGAGCTAGGTCTCTCAAGACCTTTTCTTGATTAAAATTGGAAAAGTCAATTAAGGACTTAGCATGAGGAATATTCAGTGTTTGGGCAATAAATTCTTGTGGAGAAGGGACTCAATGTCTGAAGTAGCTGGCAGTCATGAGAAGGATATTTGATGCCATATTTTTATTTCTTGTGTAGAATATACTAGGGGTAATATTCTCGAGGTGGCAAAGACTTAGAGATGAGAAAGTCAGGGCCAAGTAGGAAGGAAAAAAGGAGGGAGTAGGATGGAATAGAGAAATAATTGGTGGTTTAGAGATGGCTGTGAAGGTGAAAGATAGTGAGGCTGGCATTGATGGTATATCACAGAAAGAGAGGGGATTGATGAGTTGTCCTGCTGGTCATTGGTATTAATTGGTCAATGAAAACTCTCATTTACCTGGTACCTCTAAGCCCAGCACTTCACCTTTAGAACCTTTTTCAGTGTCGGACTGCTGAGAGCCAGTGAAATGGAATGAATGCAGACTATAGCATAGATGACAGCCTCCCACAACCAGAACCATGAGCTTCTATCCACTATGGTGCCTAAAAAGGTGATGAATAAGGCCAGGAAGTAAGAACTGAAGAAAATAAAGAAGATGGAAAGGGACCTCAGGGCAGTCACATGAGCTTTCATTCTAGAGTTGCCCCCACCAGTGTCATGATGTTGCATATGCTCCCGGTGCTGGACCAGTGAAACCATGAGCAAAATAATGGCGGCCAAGAACAGGAAGAAAGGAATGGATAATGCAGTCAGTTTATGAGGGATGGCCAAATATCGCTGAAATGCATGAAGTTTCTCAATCTCAGTATTATTTCTGGGTAAATGTTGCAAGTTGATTAACCGAATCCGGATGTAAGTCCAAACAGCTGAAGGGATGATTGTCACACAAGTGATCATCACAGAACCCAGTAACAGCCAGGGGACCAGTCTTGGAATTCTCCACCTTAGCCAGAGGAAGATGGCATGGGTGAAGGAAGAGATCTTGACACAGTAGTAAACAGCAAGCAGACTGGTTAACCAAAATGTAAGGATATTGATGAATTCCCAGGAAAGCGCTAGGGTGAAATACCTACAATTAGGTTTAAAGTAGTTGAAAAAATCAAACAGCATCGATATCCATTGTTGACAGAAGCGGCAAATGCCCAGGCTGATGAGAATCATGTCCACAGGTGACAACCTTTTGACTTTCACCCACTCTCTGCCCAGCACTGCAACAATGAAGCTGCTTTGCACAATTATTGTCAATGATTCAATCACATAGATGATGATGAAAGAGACAGTGAGCTTGCTGAGCATCATCTTCCTACCCCAAAGTGTCTTCCTGGACCAAGATAGAGAATCTCTGCACCAAGTTCCAGGTAGGAAACAGGTTCCTGATTCCACCACTGTCTGCTACCAGAAAACACCTCCTTCAAGATGCAAATTTCCCCAGCTCACTTTTAACTTTGCCATTTTCCTACCTATCAGATTTGTTTGTACTTTGCTTGCTGGTTTGTTACCACATCTGGACGCAGGGAAATTTTATTTGAATGTGGATGCTTGCTGGTTAGGTGATTTGGTTATTCCTCCAAAGGCATACCTATTTCAGTAACCGTGATGTCTATTTCCTCTTTCTCTGTTTGAGATGCCCTTAGATTATTTTTCCATCTTCTTCAAATGATGTCTTTACACTTTTAACCTAAAACTTGAGCCACATGAAAGATAAAGTCTTCACTGCCTTTTTATGTCCTGGGTAATGTTCCTATTTTATTGAGTGCTATGCCAGTGCCAATCACAGAAGCCTGTCTTCCCAGCTTCCATACCATCTGGCTGTAGATGCTACAAACAAAATGTGAGGGTGTGCAAAAATGATCATAAAAACATTTCCTTTGAGACTCTACCCACACATTTGCTGCAACCTGAGACCCATCTAATGCAGCCCAGTCTCATGCACACCAGCTGAGTTCTCCAACTCAGAGAAATCAGACTGCAGTGAAACCCCTTCATGCCCTTCCTTGTACTCCATCCAACCTACATGTGGCACCCTTTGTTATTTTTCTTCCAATGACTCCAAAATGCTTTAGCACATGTTTTATAATATTTTTAGGGATTGTGCTTGTCCTGTTAACATCACTTTTTAAAAAATTTTTCTCCTGACATGGCTAGGTTCTCTTTATTACTTCTCCCCATTGAATTGAAAAGGCCCTATACCATGAGTAATACATTGTACTCCTAAATGTGCAGGACTATTTCATAGTTACAGTAGTAGGCTAGATATATTTTTCTCTTGGTTCAAGACAACTATAGTGGATAGAAACCAAATATTTAATTGGTGGCTTCAGAAGTAAAAGACCTTATAAATGAATTCTAATAAATGCTAGATGGTGAGGTAGACAAAGTGAAAGTTGTAGGCCCTATGTATGACAGAATCCGAGTCTATTTGGACTTTTAATCATTCAAGAAAGAGAAAATAAGCAATACAAATTGAAGATTCAAATTCATGACTACAAAACAAAAAAGTGAATTTATGAGGCAAAGGCAAAAGTATCTTTTAAATTACAATAGAAAACAGAATTAAACATTAGAAAGCATCCACTCCACATTCTCAATAAAGTGTAAGAAGCCAGAAATGAAAAATGAAGATGACAAAACAATAGTATCCAACCAAAAGATGAAGTAGTCAATATATGTTCAGATACAAAGTGAGAAGGATGAAGTACGAAGTATTGGTGAGTGGAATATGCAACAACACCATTAACTTCTTCTGCCCCAGGTCCTGGAGACACTAAGCATACTGCCTCTTGTGTACACTGCCTCATTCTTAGAATGACTGGTGTTCTAAACCTGTTGGCAGTTCTTGGAGTAGTGACGATGCTACAGTTTTTGTGATGGATATCAGCACAAGGGTTTGACCAGAAATGAGTATCTGCCCACAGCAGCCCCTCCTGGATGCCTGAACCACAGAGAAGGCCTGGCACTGCTCTGCCCCACAGAGACACCTGTAAGTGATAGTGGAAAATTGACACAGACATTCTTTTTGGGAAAGTTTGCCCGTGAGACATAAAAAGTGAATATGTAGACCTGTGATTAATGTTCCCTCAAGTAGGAATCAAAGGTCTTTTATTGTGTGGGCTCCTACATGGTGAGTCCTGGAGTGACCCCAACTCTAGTTTGTCTTTTCCCCTCTCAGCTCCAACTGTTATCTTTTAGGCTGATCAGGCTGCATATCGCTGCCCATTAACCAGTCCAGATTGGGCAGGTACTGTTTAGTTCCCTTCTGCAGTTTATGCTTGATCTGTGACAAACTCAGGGATTCTTGCAAAACAGAATGATAGTCTGTCCATGCTGTGTCCTCTCTCCACTCTAATCTCTCCAATGCTATTGCTCCCTTTCAACTGGAAACAAGAGGAGCTCAGGGCGAGTGCTGTGGTGCAGCAGGTTAAACTGCATCCTCCAAGTGTCAGAGTCTTGGCCGCTCCCAGCTGATGCATCTGGGAAAGCAACAGACTATGGTCCCAAGTCCTAGTGCCCCTGAATGCATTTGGACATCCAGATGAAGCTTCTGTCCCCTGGCTTCAGCCTGGCCCAGCCCCAGCTGATGTAGTCAACTGGGGAATAAACCAGTAGATGGAAGATTTCTCTCTCTGTCCCTCTCCCCGATCCCTCTGCCTCTTCCCCTCTCTCCCTGCAATTCTGCCTCTCAAATAAATAAATAAATGTCCTTTAAAAAAAAAAAGAAAGAATGAAACAAGAGAAGGACTACCAATTTTTCTAATTTTCTCATCTAATATCCAACTGAGGAAAGGAATGCCAGTCTCTCCTTCTAGGTATCTACAGACTTCACTGTGAGAAGTTTTCTTCCTTCCTCACTCTTGTTTTCCATGAGCTTACTTCTGGTTTCCTCTGATATCTATTTATTTCTCCCTAGACACAGCACACTGATTTTTTCTTATGTGCAAAGTTGTTAAGAATAATCTGAATTTTACTATTATTAAGCAAACACCATATATGTGTGTGTATGTTTTTACACGTGTTGTATATACTAGTATTTTTCTGAAAAAAAAAATATATATATATATATATTATAAACCACATTGAAAGCAGGAAAATAAGAGAACAGGCAGTTCACAAAAGGGTAAAAGATAATAGCCAATAATTTCACAAAGAGGTGCTCAACCTCACCAGTAATCAGAAAAATACAAACACATTTTGTCCTTCACTTACAAAAACAAGATAAAATCTGGATAATATCAATATATGGAAACATGAGTTTTTATTCATTTGTAAAAGGAATGTAAATTAACATAGTTTTAATAAAAATTTGGTCATATTTAATAGACAATTTACAGACTATATTCCATAACCTCTCTACTAGGTAGATATTACATATTATAAAGAAATACATAGCTATAAAACATAAGGAAAAATGTTCAATGTAATAATTATTAAGGAATAATTATTTCAGAATTAGTCACAATACCAAAGGACTGTACACCATACAGACCCTAATTTAATAATAAGTGAAATGTGACATAGTTAATGACACAAAGCCACACATTTTCTTTCTTTCTTTCTCACAGCTGATTTTCTATATTTCTTCCGTACTGGCACAACTTGTTGCTTACCAGAAAGGATTTAAATGACAGACTCTCTTGCATATTCACTTTGGGCACTGGGAACAGAGGAAGGGCCTTCTGAAACTGCCTGTAAAGAGTGCTCCTCTCTGGAAAGAACAGAAATTCTTTCCTCTTTTCATCTATATTGGATGTTAGCCTGTACTGTGCATGACAGAACAACTGCAGCCATTTTGTGACCCTGTGGGGAAGGCAGGGGAAACTACAACGAAACTGAATCAGAGTCATGTATGGCTGAATAACTATTGATATTGGACAGAATTACTGGATTACTACTTTGTGAGTAGAACTACCTTTACAGTTTAAACCACACAGAGAACTTAGAATTGAGCGTGGAAGATAATAAGAAGGAGGGAGATGGAGTGAGAGAACATGCCTTATCTAATAATAGTTGTCTTTTCACTGAGGAGATAATTGAATGAACTTTCCTTGATCCTAGTATTATTAAAGTTCAACAGTGGTGTTTCTGATTTCTGGTATCTGACACAGTATTGAGGAGCTGACCCACATCAGACTGTTTCTTGGAATTCTGTACCAGAGTCAGAAAGAAAATTCCAGACATGTAGAGACAAAATTATAGGGGGAGGCATTGTTTGAGATTGTTAGGATATTTCTGACACAATTGGATATACTCAGTCTATGAAAATTAAAGTTTCATTTTATTTTTAGTTAAAAAATTGTGTATGTTATGAGATGTAAAGTGATGTTCCAACACATGTATGTATTGCAGAATTATCAAATCAGGTGTGTTAGCATATCTAGCATCTGAAATACTTATTGCCTTGCAACAAAACATTTAAAATCTATTGTTTTAGCTTTTTGAAATATATAATACATTATCATTAACTGCAGTCACCATAATGTTAGAATGTATTCTGTCTAAACTAAACCTTGATCCCTGCCATGTGGTTGGCAGGGATTCATGTTCTTGAGCCATCACCTGCTGTCTCCCAGGGAACAGGAACCTTGAATCAGGAGCAGAGCTGGGACTTGAACCCATATACTCCAACACAGAATGCTATGGTCCCAGGTGGCATCTTAATCATTGCACCAAATGCTTACCCCAGAAACTTGGTACTTTTGACCTGTGTCTCCTGGTACCTCATACACTTCTCCCCCTCCCCCCAACCTCTGAGAACCACCATTTCAGCTATCTAAATCTATGGGTTCAATTTATATAATATTTTTCTCTCTATGCCTTGTGTATTTCACTTAAGATAATGTTCATTAGAATCATCCATGTTGTCATGAATGATAGAATGTCTTGCCCTTTTAAAGGCTGAATATTATTCCATTATATACAGAACAAAATTTTATTTATTTATTTATGTATTATTTTTTGACAGGCAGAGTTAGACAGTGTGAGAGAGAGAGACAGAGAGAAATGTCTTCCTTTTTCCATTGGTTCACCCCCCAAGTGGCCACTACAGCTGGTGCACTGTGCCGATCCGAAGCCAGGAGCCAGGTGCTTCTCCTGGACTCCCATGCGGGTGCAGGGCCCAAGGACCAGGGCCATCATTCACCCATAGATGGACACCTCAGTTGTTTCTACACCTTGACTATTGTGAAGGATGATAATGCTGCTCTGAACTTGAGTGTGACATCTCTGACATTGTGATTTCATTTTCTTTGGATTTTATATGTAGAAGAAAGATTGCTGGATCATATGATAATACTATTTTAAATTATTTAAGGTATAGCATACTGTTTTCCAAAATGGTTATACTAATTTATGCCACCAACAGTGTTTAAGTGTGCTCTCCTTTCTTCACACATTTATGGTAATTTTTGGAGTCTCAATTATTCCCTCTTTAAACCACTGGCTGGAAGTTGGTGTTAAATTAGTCATCACTGACATGCCAGTTTTTAAAGCACATGGAACCTAGAATCGTAGAGTCACTTTTTCTTCTAGAAGTGAGTGACACTCATGGAGCAGAGTTCCAGAGACTGGGGAGGTAAGTCCTGAGTTGTGATAGAGTGCTCCACTGAAATGTTGCAGGAGCCTTGGCAGAGATGGAGAAAATACTCATAGTAGCAGCAATTCTGGTTACATGTTGCTGCATGGCTGCAAATATCTCTGTGTGTTCTGTACAGGTGAATACCTAATGTGCTCCAGCTGACATTTGATAACCTATACGTCAAGCTCCTGACCACAGGCAGAAGAAGGGAGCTCTATTCTACCCATGTTTTAACCTCTGGTACAACTTGAAAAAAATCCCATGAGTTATTGTGTAATAAAAATTTTAAAGCTCGTTTACGTTTAAGCAAGTCATTGGGAGAATGATTTAAAGCCAAATTGTACTTGAAAATACAAACTTCAATAGAAACATGAGATGCTTTATTTCTCTCACCATCCAAAGTCTAGTTCTAAATGGAGGGAAAAAAGAAGATAGAGTAGAAACACTGGCTGTTCTTTGAAACCAAGAACAAAGTGTGTTTGGGGTATTGGGTTGTGTACATTTTGAAGGCCATTATTCTATCTATAGCAGTGTAGGTAAACTAACATTTGGTGGATGTGTCATCACACCATAACTGATTTCAGACGGTATTAACTTGCAGTATATTGGGTCAGTCCCATTGATTTAAACACTGAACAGAAATGCACATTAACAGGAGTGCAGACCATGGGAACTGTGCTTAACATAGTATCTCAGTTCACATGAATATATTACCTTATGTGACAAAATGGACCTTGCAGTTATAAACCATAAGATAATAAATTTATGTTGTTTTAGTCCATTAAGTTGTCGGTAGTTTGTTACAGCAGCAAGAAACTAAAAAGAAGCTAGTGCACAATTAGCTATAAGAGCAAACTGACTAAATTCTAGAATTATTCAATTTATAGCTTATAGCACCTAGTAATCACTAAAGTAACAAAAGCAAACACAGACAGAATGTCAGTGAATAGGAGATGCTAAGACTACTATGGAAAACCAGGTTATATAAAAACACAAATATAGAAAGCTATGTAGGGATGATTTATAACATACCTGAGAGTCTCCTGAAAGGTATATATGCATCAGAGCTGCATTTCAAAGTCTCCTAGGGAACTTTAAAAATGGTAAGCGTGCCCTGAGTCCTGTAACTAGTATTTTGATTTGTCTGGATGTATCTGGGTATCAGGATTTTAAAAATCATCCACTTCATTCTAAAGTGCAGTTCAGTTTGAGGTCTATTGCAGTAGATGTAGGGCTAGGGAATATCTGTCCCACAAACCATATAAAGCCCACAAAATCATTTGTTCTGGCCCTACCAAGACAATTATGGATGGGACTTGAAATTCAATAAATTTATAGCAGGCTAATTTTTAAGTTGATAGCTTTACATGGCTCATGAATGATGTAACAAATATCCAAATAGCCCTTGGCAAGAAAAACATTCCCCATCTCTTAAAGGAGAAAAATACCCTGCATGGGTGGTGAGAATAACAAAACTACTACATGTATTTTTACCTTGCAAATTAATTGTCAGTGAAGTCAATGCTTCATTTTGTGTCATTAGCAATAGGAAGAATTACAGGTGTGTCCAGTTCTCCAGAAATTTTGTGTGTGTGTATCCAAACTTTAAAGTTGTCCCTCTTTAAAAGCGATTTTATCCTTAAGTCCTTTCACATGTATGAATTTTGCTGAAGTTTGTTTTAGTTTCCAATTTTGTGAATATATACCAAGTTCTCCTAACATCACCTTCAAAATATATTTATTATTTTAGAAAAGCCACAACTTTTCTGTGATTTCCAATGAAATGTCTGATGTTATACATTTTCATCTTTCCAAAGCATCCATCAACTCTATGTATGTCTTAATGAACTAAAAGAACCTCCACATTGTACTAGTGTAGGGCCATGGCTGCTAAACAAATCCTTCTCTGAAGGTCCTGCTCAAGTCCATACTCTGTACACTACTTTTAACTACCCTGTGTAATATAAATCCAGAGATAATACAACTTTGGAGGTTGCACAAATCTATTATTGCTCTTACATATAGTAGAGAAAGATTCTTTTTTGCCTGTGACTGTCTAATTTTCTTGGTATGTATTTCTGTTCTGTGAAAGAAAATTGCATCCATCCTGCATGACTGTGGGAGAAAACAATTCCATCCTTACCACATAATGTACAGTATGCTTGGTTTCTCTATCTCCTCCTTCAGGAAGGGAATTCCTGAATTGAAATATCTTCCCCCACAGTCTTATCATGAAGTTTTATGCCTTTGACCCTTGTTAAGGCAAACCAAGATTTGTAAAAAAATAAAAAAAGTAAGTTTGTATATTTCCCAGTTAACCAAAGACATTTTGCTTTCTTGCATTACTAACATTCAAGGACAACTAGAATAGATCTCTTTTGTGCCACAATGGATCCCAGGTAGCCTACATGTTTCAAGAATATCTAGAAGTAACTAAAAGATAAGTTGTTGGTCCAACTGTGGCGTTAGAGTACGCCCTCTCCTATTTCTAATGCTGCCACCAACCTGTGTGGCCTGAAGCAAGTAATTTTTTTTCTTTGCTTTTTATCTCATTCATTAAATTGGAATCATAGTACTAATTTGTTTAGTCTGCAATTTATTGAATGTACATATTACCAAAACCCTGGGAGCATGTACCCAGTCAACTGGCAAATTGCAAATTATATTTAAAAAGCTATAATTTAATACTAAAATGAAGCCATCCAAAGGCCTTAGGTAAAACTCTGGCCACAAGGAGTTAAATACTATAACCACTACCACCATCGACAGCAAAACAACTACGTTCATTAGGCATTTGTAACCCGACTGGGCACTGCCTCTGTTTCACCATCCTTATCAGGGACTATCTGATATCCTGGGAATTTGAGGACTCCACATGCGGGGGATCCGTGCTAAGAGGGCAGATGATCAACCCTTTCCTCCTTCTCATGTATTCAGTTAAAAGTGTGCTAAAACCAGACTTGAGTGTAATAGATGCTTTAGATCCTTTCTCTATTCTTGGCACAAAGTAGAAGTTTATGAGGCTGGGAGGGGTTACAACAGAATAAACACTTCTCTCAGAGACATTACTTTCCTATAACATCTAAAGCAGTGGTTCCTGTGGATCACTATATAAGCCTCACCTAAAAATGATCAGAAATGCATATTCTTCAGCCCAATCTCAGACCTAAGCAATCAAAAGTTCTGAGGATGGGACCTTCTGAATTTCAACAAACCTTTAAGTTTATCTTGATACTTGATAAGGTTTGAGATTCACTGATATCAAAGCATCATGTCTGGTTCTTCCTAGCCTTAGGATGACTCAGTCCTTGCACATTAAAATATTTATAGACTTGTCTGACTCCACTTGGAAGACACAACTTTAGACCAAGCTGAGGTTCCCTTAAATACGTGTGTGCATATATACGTAAGTGTATATATATATATATATATATATATATATATATACATATGTGTGTGTGTGTGTGTGTGTATTAAATATCTCCTCACCATGAAAATTATCTTATTCTTATTTTGAGGACATACAACTTTTTCAGAGATCCAATACTTCAGAATGAGATTTGGGAACAAATCATTACTTACAAATAGTGTTGATAGGGTACTGGAGGTAGCAGGGCTACTGAAGAGCTGTGATAACCTTTCTGTGGCCATGCTTCTCGATTGCCAGGTCAATGACGCATCAGTCCTGGGTGCCAAGCCTCATGGATTCCTTGGTGGTTACCTCTCAAAAAATTTATATAGGAAAAAAAGGGTGGAGGCATGAAAATAGCAAGAAGAAAAGACTAGAAGACAAAGAAAATAGGGTCAGCATTGTGGCATAGTGGGTAAAATGCTGTCACCACTGACGCTGGCATCCCATATGGCCACTGGTCCAAGTCCTGGCTGCTTCACTGATCCAGCTCCCTGCTAATGCACTTGGGAAGGAACAAAGGATGGCCCAAGTACTTGAGTCCCACTACCTGCATGAGAGACCTGGATAAAACACTTGGCTCCTGGCTTTGGGCTGTCCCAGCCCTGGCCATTGCAGCCATTTGGGAAATGCCTCAACATTGGGAAGACCACTTTATCTGTCTCTCCTTTCTCTCTGTAACTCTGTCTTTCAAATAAATAAAATAAATCTTTTTAAAAATTTAAAAAATATAAAAGTCATAAATGAGGAACAGAAAGAGGATGAGTTCTCAAGTCTCATGGAATTTGTCCCACAGCAATATTTAGAGTTTTTCACAGGCTGCCTCAACCCTCTTTCATAGGCATGGGAGGTTCTGCTGGAAATATGTCACTGAAAATCATGGAGTTTGGAACTATTATTTTTCAAGGGTAAAATTCTAAGCACATGTCATCATCTTGATAAAGCCAGCTCCCAACTCTCAAACCTTCATATTCAAACACATGAAAGACAGAATTCAAGCTGTTAATAATTTCACAAAGGAGAAAAAATGGTGTTGATAGTGTAATTCTACTTTAATCAAATTAAACATGATACATACTTGTCAATTCTTTTTTTCAAAAATTCTAAGGCTGGAAATTATCAGGTGAGTGTCCAGTAAGACCCAATGTCTTTAAATCAAGTCACCTCAACCATTACATAACTTAAAGCCAATAAAAGCAACACTGATATTTTGTCAAGCTAATATGCATTAGGCAGAAGCATGTCAATAGGTTCAGAACTCCCTTAATTATCTTTCCAAGTAAACAATAATGAGAAACTTAAAAAATGCAAGTATAAGATAATTTTCAAAAATGTTCTTATAAAAATACTAAATTCTAAGTTTAAGTATTTTTTATAAAAATACTAAATTCTAAGTTTAAGCAACATAATCTTGTTGTAAGAAAAGAGGTGTCTATTCCTTTCTGTTAATTCAAATTCAAAAACAAGAGAAGGAAACAAACATAATTCAGTGGGCCATAGTTTAATTCACTAGAGAGAATTTCCTCTAGAGAGATAAAATTATGCTAGTTGTAATTGTGTTCATTCATTCAGCAAGTATTTATTACACATCTATTTCAAATCAGGCTCTCTTCTGAACACTAGGGAAAATAAAAGAGAAGGGGATTGTGTATATTAAGTTACAGATGCCTATTTTAGAAATAATGAGTGAGCATATATTTATATATACACATGCATACATATAGGATAAATTATGGAATGAAGGTATGAATTTAGTTTATGTATGTATTATTTAAAATTATGAGATTACATATAAGAGCTCTGAGGACTGATCCCAGGGGGCACTCTAATCTTTAGTGATTGATTTGAAGAGGAAGCAGCAATTGAGACCAATAAAGAAGAACAAGTAAAATAGAAAAAGAAAGCGTTCTAAAGAAATCTGAGTTATCAACTGTATGAACTGTGGTTGACTGATGATGTAAGGTAATCACCGAGAATTGACAACTAGATTTTAGTCCCATAAGTGTTATTGGTAACCCTGTATTATGGATTGAATTTTACTAACCCCAAATTCATGTGTTGAAGTTCTAACTATCCAGTATCTTGGAATGTAACCAAGTCTTTAAAGAGCTAATTGAGTTAAAATGAGTCTATTAGGGTAGGCCATAGTCCAGTATGGCTACAGTCCTTGTAAAAAGAAGAAATTTGAACACAGACATAGGAGCATACAGAAGAATACACCAGAAGACAGCCACTGTCAAGTCAGGGACAGAGGCCTTTGAAGAAACATGTCTGCTCGGTAGCTTGAGTTTGGGATTTCAGCCTCCAGAATCAAGAGGAAATAAATTTCTGTTCCTTAAACCACTTAGTCTATTGTACTATCTTAAGTCAACCCCAGCAAATCAACACTCCATGGTAAGAGGTGTCTTGCAAAACTTGTGGGGAGTAATATCTAATTTAAATCACAGTCTGATTGGCTCAAGAGAGCATGTAAGGAGAGGAATTGTAAACTAATTCAGGAAAACAGATATAAATTCCTGGAAGGGAATGGCTGCTTTCATTTTTTTTAAGTAGCTGAAAACATATTTGTGTGTGATAAGGATGGTTTTGACCCACTGCGGGGGAATTGATGAAGCAGGAGAGAGAGAGACAGAGAGAGCACGCGCTTTGACCTGAGTAGCCAGGAGTACAGGAGGAAATGGGCTCTAGTCAAAAGAGGGAATTTGTTTTTGTTCTATAAGGAATATTTTCCACTTAGGCCCAAGGAAAGAATTATGTGTGTGGTGACAGTATGTGGGATTTCCTTTCTTACTGTGCCTATTATCTCAGTAAAGCATGAAGCAAGGTCCTGTTGGTTGAGAATGAGAAAGGAGTGGAAATGTGGGGATGCTGAAGATCAAGATGAACATGGACAATAGATATTTCAGAGCTAAAGATATCTAAGGGTTTTCCTTGCAGAACTCTAGAGGGTAGCATTTGCACAGATGAGGCTGTAGGAGAGTGTGGAGATTTAGCCTATAGAAACACGCTCTCAGTTTTCTTGCTGTTGAAATATAATTGACTCAAGGTCATAGCTTTGCCTTTACAGATGCACAACCACATTTGCACCATGAGCCATGCTTCCTATTGGCTGCTTTTGCAATGGAGTATGGGGTGTGGTTCCCCATCTGGATTTATTCCAAGTTCTTGTCCGGATATAAGAGAATTCAAAGCAGAGACATAGATAACATGCAAGAATGGGAGCAGAATTTATTTAAAGAGATTAAATAAAGAGTACCAATTTAGAGTTGAGTGCAGGAAGACTCAGGAAGGAGACCTGTCCCCACCACAGTTTGGTTGCCCTCTTAGTCTGGTATGGGTTGGTGCCCTAATTGAATATACAAATGGGGTTGAGTTTGGGTGGAGGTCAATGTTAATGGTGATCTCTAAAAAACTTTCATGGCATCTCCATGTGGCCCTCAGCATACATGTGTCCACCACACCATCTTCTGTATGATGGAAGAGGCTCAGGTACATCATGGGAAAGTATGTGTGGCAAATTGGCACAGAAAGCAGCAGGATTTTAGTGGTGCAGGGTTAAGGCAAGAAGACAGAGGGCAGCCTTTTAAGTCCTTTGTTCACTCATTAGTAACCCTGCTAACTCCATATCACTTTCACCTAACAACTAAACACAAAGGGTAGAAGAGGGGAGCAATGCAGGTTCATGCCCAAGATGGACTACTCCTTGATTATGCAACTTTGGTTATAGGACATTGTCTGGCCAAACTAGTGCAATATCCCTGTTTCTTTGCTCTTCTTATAGAGGTCATATCTGTCTCTTAGTCTGAATTCTGTCGCCATCTTCTCCAGCTTTTTTTACTTTTTGTTTCACGAGCATTTTCCCAGTAAATCTCTCACACATCTAATACTATTTTGGTGTCTGCTTCTTGGAAGTCTGAAATAGCATATGTGGTGTTAGGAGAGGTCTGGAAAAGAGGTGATAAGATGGGGAATTGGCCTGCTCATATCCCAGCTGGCAAGGGGAATTTTGATCTGAGTGTTGTTTGCTTCAGAAGTAGTCCGTGGTGCTATATGGTGGTAAGATTCCTAAAGCCTCTACCAGTGGTGACTGGAGAAAACATCCCTGTGGAATAAACTGTGCTTGTAGTCACACTCATGCAGTCATCTGAAGGAAAAAAGAGGGAACAATATCTGTAAGAGGGCTGTAGTTCATTACTACAAAATGATATTGACATATTTTTTTAAGATTAAAAAAAATATTTGAGAGGTAGAGTTATAGACAGAGGGAGAAAGGGAGAGAGGGAGAGAGGGAGAGATGGAGATATGGTCTTCCATCTACTGGTTCACACTCAATGGGTACAGCAACTGGAGCTGAGCTGATCTGAAGCCAGGAATCAGGAGCTTCGACTGGGTCTCCCCCACAGGTGCAGGGAACCCAAGCTATCTTCCATTGCTTTCTCAGGCCATAAGAAGAGAGCCAGATCAGAAGACGAGGTGCTTGGACAAGAACCAGTGTTCATATAGGATGCTGGCACTGCATGCAGAGGCTTAGCTTACTATGCCACAGCGCTGGCCCCTATATTAACATCTTATAGTGCAATGAGCAGAAACTGAGGACACTGATAAGCATTTAAAGGTTAAGTGTAAGTGACAGAGATATGTGGGCCTTATCTCTCACAGTGAAAGAGCAAAGAGTGGACACCGCTGAGCAGTAAAATGCAGATTTTGGTAGCTATTGTCGCAGAGATTCTGAGCCATTTACACATCCAACCAATGCATGTCTGTGAGGATTGGGAAACTTGAGACACTTCAACATGGAATGGAGGCTATCTGAATGTCTGATCCTGAGGATTTCAGCTATATAGACACATGTGAACATTCAGAATTTTCAGAGGTACCCCACTATTCCCTGTGAGAGCCATTACATCTTCCAAGTTGGAAGATGCTGCAGAGTACTCTCCCTAAAAAGCAATAAATGCAGCCCTTCAGAGCTGCCTCCTCTACTCTCCTGGGTGGTAAGCTGCTAACAAAGCTGGAATTCCAGCAGGACCTAAATGGAGACATGATGGGCTCGACAACAGAGGAAACAGATCAAACATAAAAGAAGCTGCAAGAATGGACTAGATGGATTAGTGGCAGCTTAGTTTTGTGGATGAAGTTGTTAACTAATATGAGGAAATAACAATAGAAATTATCTGAGGGACTGGCGCCATGGCTCACTCAGTTAATCCTCTGCCTGCAGTGCTGGCATCCCATATAGGTGTCAGGTTCTAGTCACAGTTGCTCCTCTTCCAGTCCAGCTCTCTGCGGTGGCCCAAGAAGGCAGTGGAGGATGGCCCAGGTGCTTGGGCCCTGGCACCCACATGGGAGACCAGGAGGAAGTACCTGGCTTCGGATTGGTGTAGCTCCAGATGTAGCAGCCATTTTGGGGGTGAACCAACAGAAGGAAGACCTTTCTCTCTGTCTCTCTCTCTCTGTCTAACTCTATCTGACAAAAAAAAAGTATCTGAATCAAAACCGTAGTGAATAAAAACTATAAAAAAAAAGGGAGAACAATGCTGTATAGCAATTTCAAGAAGTTTAACATATGTGAAATTGCAATCTCTATAGGAGACAAGATGAAGGGAAGGAAAGGGAGAGAAAACATTTGAATATAATTAAATAAATAATAGCAGGTTAAGTAGGTAAATCGTAAACTGTGAAACATCCATACAATGGACTATTAATCAGCACTAAAAAGAAATAAACTATGAAGACATGAAAAGACATTCAGAGATTCTTACTATAGATTTCTAGATAAAACAAAAACTGAATAAGCTACACTGATTCCAATTTTTTTGATATTCTGGAAATTGAAAAACTATAGAGATGGCAGAAGACTGGTAGCTAACAAGGGTTATTGAGAACACAATGATTTTTTTTTTTTTTGACAGGCAGAGTTAGACAGTGAGAGAGACAAAGAGAAAGGTCTTCCTTCCATTGGTTCACCACCCCAAATGGCCGCTATGGCTGGCGCGCTGCCCCGATCCGAAGCCAGGAGCCAGGTGCTTCCTCCTGGTCTCCCATGCTGGTGCAGGGCCCAAGCACTTGGGCCATCCTCCACTGCCTTCCCGAGCCACAGCAGAGAGCTGTACTGGAAGAGGAGCAACTGGGACAGAACTGGCGCCCCAACTGGGACTAGAACCAGGAGTGCCCGTGCCACAGGCAGAGGATTAGCCTAGTGAGCCATGGTGCTGGCCAGAGAACACAATGATTTTTAGGGCAGTGAAACTTCTGTCTGATACTATAATGGTAGATACATGTCATTACATACTTATCAAAATCCACAGAATGTACACCACCAAGAGTGAACCTTTGTGTGATGAAGCGTCAATACACATTGCAACAATCAGTTGCAACAGATACATCACTCTGGTGAAGGATACTAATAGTGGAATAAGCTGTATATTTGTGGAGGCAGGGAGTATATTAGAACTGTAATTTCTGCTCAATTTGCTAAAACTTCTCTAAATAATATTTCTGGGGCTTGCATTGCACCACAGCAAGTTAAACACTGCCTGTTATGGGCATCCCATATGAATGCCAGTTCAAGTCCCAGGTGCTCCACTTCCAATCCAATTGCCTGCTCATATACCCGGAAAAGAAGTGGAAGACAGCTCAAGTACTTCCATGGGAGACCTGAATGGAGTTCCAGGCTCCTGACTTTGATTTGGCTCAGTCCCAGCTGTCGCAATTATTTTGGGAGTGAAGCAGCAGATGGACAATCTCTGTCTGTTTCTCCCTCTCTCTGTAACTCTGCCTTTCTTTTTTTCTGCCTTTTAAACTAATAGATAACCATTAAAATATATTTTAAAATAAAATGTTATGTAAATGTAAATGAATATTACTCATCCATAAAATGAAATTCTCTCGTTATAGCAACATGGATGAAACTGAGGTCATTATGTTAAATGAAATAAGTCAGGCACAGAAAGACAAATACCACATGTGCTCACTTACATGTGGAAGTTAAAATGTACAAATACAGAAGAGAATAGTTGTACCCTGGGAAGGTTATGTGTGTGAAGGAGAGAATGGTTAATGGAAACATGGGTGCAGTTGCATAGGGAATGCTGTAATAGTACAGTAGGGGAACCATGACTGTCAATGATTAATTATATCTTTTAAAAAAGCTAGTAGAGAAGATTTTTAACATTCCCAACACACACAAAGAATGATAAATATCTGAGGTGATTACTATGTAGATTATATGGATTTGATATTGCATATTATATACATGTATGTTATTTCACCAGGTATCCTGCAAGTACACATAATTTTTCACCGGGTATACTGCAAGTACACATAATTGCTATGTATCAATAAAAATTTTAAATATTTAAAAATGATAATGATAGGGCATTTCTAAATTTTATGAAAATGATGAACTCATGGATCTAAGAAGCTCAATGTATTCCAAACATAAAAATCTGTATAGAATTATATCTATGTAAGCAAAATTGCTCAAAACCAAGAATTAAGGAAAACATCTTTCTTTTCTGTTTTATTTATTTGACAGGTAGAGTTATAGACAGTGAGAGAGAGAGACAGAGAGAAAGGTCTTCCGTTGGTTCACTCCCCAAATGGCCACAACGGCCAGCGCTGCGCCAATACAAAGCCAGGAGCCAGGTGCTTCTTCCAGGTCTCCCATGAGGGTGCAGGGGCCCAAGCACTTGGGCCCACCTCCACTGCCTTCTTGGGCCACCGCAGAGAGCTGGACTGGAAGAGGAGCAACTGGGACTAGATAGAACCTGGTGCCCATATGGGATGCCGGCACTGCAGCCAGAGGATTAACCAAGTGAACCATGGCACCGGCCCCAGGAAAACATCTTAAAAATGGAAAGAAAATGTTCATTAAGTGAAAAAAGGCAACAGATTTCTCCTAGGAAACAATTGAATGCCTGAACTACTTGTACATAATCCTGCATAGCGCGACATTAAACCAGGGGACCCACTTCAAGCAAAGGTGGTGCAGAAATTAACCTATTAACGAATCCAGCATTCACATACTGTAACATCCAGAAGGAATAGACTGCTTAAGACAGAGCATCATTTCATATCAAAGGGAAGAATTTAAATGAATAGAATGCCAGCAGGGGCTGGTTCAGGCTGAAGTCAAGAACCTGGTGCTTCATCCGGGTCTCCCACGTGGGTGCAGGGAACAAGCACTTGGGCCATCTTCTGCTGCTTTCCTAGGCATACCAGCAAGGAGGTGGATTGGAAGTGGAGCAGCCAGAACTTGAACCGTAGTTCATATGGGATGCTGTTGTCACTGACTGCAACCTAACACTCCCTGTCACAATGCCAGCCCCTGGAAGAAAATATCTTACAATGTTATGCTTACACAAATCTTTTTTATGAGGAGGCAGGAGGAACAATATATTATTTAATAAACTTATTTCTTAGGGAAAGACGTTGTCAGCAAAGATGAAATGGTCAATTAACTATAGTCTTAAGTCTTATGCTACTCAAAGGAAGAATAATGGGAAAAATGTTCTCTTAATTATCACTTATCTGGAGAATACTAATTTGTTGACATGTCACTACTAAGTGTTGTATGAAATGAAATTTATTGGTAATAGTTGAGCTATCTTTTTCTATGTTTTTAGGCATGCAATTATTTCCTCTTTAGTCTATGAGTTAGAAAAGTTTAATGTTTAATGTTCAAATACCTAGATATTTAAATTTTTATTATTAAAAATATAACATACTTAAGAGATCATAAGACTTAACATTTTGTAACTTGGAGAAAAAATATTTTCTTAATTTCCCCCCAGGATATGCTTGTTGGATGAATTTAGATGTTTACTATTTTGGGTGAAAATGTAGCCATGTGTGTTCATCTTTTTAGTGGCCTTTCCTGGGGTATTTGTGTAAAAGGAGTTGTCTACCTTATCATCACAACTAAAAGAATTAAGAGAACATATTTTGTGTAATATTTTATACATTTCATGCAAAATGATTGCTTAATCTATTCAACCATGATTCCTTGTGGTCTGACGTGTGGAAGGGACAGAAATCTTTATTGTGCCATGTAAATATAATATTGACAATAATAAAATCTAACAAATTCAAACCTCACAGGCATTTTTTAAAGTGCTCTGTTTCTCCCACTTAACATTCTAACCGTCCTATGAGGTAGGTACTGTTGTTTTCTCCATATTACTGGTGTGGGAGCTGTACCGCACAGGGGACAGGTGAAGCTGAGCAGAGTCTTTGCTCTTCCCTGCCGTATCCTGGAACCCACATGCACTAAGGAATAGGACAGAAAGTTATTAAAATTCGTGGAATACTCCTTTGTCAAAAGTATTCTCTTTAATGATAAGTATGAGATACAATAAGAAGGAACATAAAAACAGTTGAGTCTTAAAGATCTATTTTTGGGATTTTGAACTCCAAATATGAGTATTTTTATATTTAAAAAAATTTTATTAGTATAAAAAGGAAAGATTTCATGTAGTACTAGGTATAGGCCTTTTAAAATATTTTATATTTATATAAGCAAATAAATTTCATGTATTTTGTATATATATATATTTAGGAGCATAATGATAGTTCCTACCCTACCTTCACTCCTCCTATGCTCCCACACTCCTTCCTGCTTTATTTTAATCTTAACAATGACATACTTTTATTTTTTTTATAATCATAAATTTAACCCTCCATTAAATAAAGATTCAACAATACTAAGAAAAAAAACACTGTTCCTCAACAATAGAGACAGGGACTATAATACTAATCAAATCTCAAAATGTCAATTTTGCTCATATACATTATATTTCTTGTTCCCTACTAGTTACCACAAATCAGGGAATATATGATATTTGTATTTTTGGGATTAGCTTATTTCACTAAAGATAAAGGTGTCCAGTTGCATCCATTTTATTGAAAAAGAAAGGATTCCATCCTTTTTGTTGTTATAGCTGAGTAGCATTCCATAGTGAATATATACCATATTTTTATTATCCAGTCTTAGGTTGAAGGACATCCGGGTTGATTCCATATCTTAGCTATTGTGAATTGAGCTGCAATAAACATGGGGGTACAGATAACTCTTTCATATGCTGATTTTATTTCTTTTGGGTTAATTCCTAGGAGTGGAATGGCTGGGTCATATGGTAGATCTATTTTCAGATTTATGAGGAATCTTCTACTGTCTTCCACAATGGCTGTGCTAGTGTTCATTCTCACCAACAGTGGATTACGATACCCTTTTCCCCACACTTCATCAGCATTTACTGTTTTTGACTTCTGTATGAGAGTCACTCTAACTAGCATAAGGTGAAGCCTCATTGTGGTTTTATTTGCATTTCCTGATGGCTAGTGAGCCTGAATATTTTTTATGTGTCTTGGCCATTTGAATTTCCTTTCTTGAAAAATGTCTGTTCAACTCTTATGCCCATTTCTCAACAAGATTTTTGTTGTTGAATTTCTTGGGCTTTTTATAGATTCTGGATATTAAAAAATATCCTTTATCAGGTTATTAATTTGCAAATATTTTCTCCCATTTTTTGGTTTCCTCTTTACTTTGTTGAGCATTTTCTTTGCATGGCAGAAGCTTCTTATTTTGATGTAATATCATTTGTCTATTTTTGTCTTTATTTCCAGTGCTTCTGGGGTCTTTTCCAAGATGTTTTGCCCATGTCAGTGTCTTTCAGAGTTTCCCAATTGTTCTCTAGTAATTTGATGGTATCAGTTCATAGATTTAGATCCTTGAAACATTTTGAATTATTTTTTGTATAAGGTATAAGAAATGTATCTTGTTTCATACTTCTGCATGCATAGATCCAATTTTCCCAGAACCATTTGTTGAAGAGACTGTCCTTTCTCCAGAGATTGATACTACCTCCTTTGTCAAAGGTAAATTGATTGTAGATTTGTGGATTGATTTCTAGGGTTTCTATTCTGTTCCACTGCTCCATTTTTGTGCCAGTTACTGAAATGTATATTTATTACTACAAAGGGGACCAAGTGAGGGAATATGGATAAATACCTGAAAATATATCCCTGTCAGGCAAACAATTCAACACAAATAATAGAATGTTGCTCAAAACAGGTATCTCTTCATGCTAAAAACCAACATATCCATGAACATAGCTAAAAGTTGCCCCTGGTGGCAGTTTGACCTTTATCTGAAGTGCATAATGATTCATTCCTTAATTCTTGGAGCAATAGTTCAAAATTCAATTTAAACACAAAGGAAAGTATGTAAACAGTACCATGGAGGAGGCACGTTGTGATAGCGAGAAAAATAGAAGCAATACTTGAGAAAAATGTCAGTTGGGTATAATGACTTAGTGATTATGAAATATGATAATAAATAATATGTTGCTGTTTTGAATATTCTCAAAGAATGAATCTGTATAGGATGTTTTCCTTTTCTGTTGTTGTATGCTAAAATAGTACATTTTTTTCAAACTACCTTGTAATGCAATGCCCTGACTAAAGCATGAAGGTATAATTGCCTCTCATCCCACCACTCATGTTAGTCTCCTCCTTCTATACTCTGACTCTGTGACTTCCATTTCATTTACATCCTTTAATGTAAGTTGCAACTCTCTCCCACTGTGATGTCTTATTAGTTCCTTAAATGTTACTCTTGCTACCATACTGAGTTGCTCATAGTGATCTTTGATGGTTTTTCTATGCCTAACCTCCTCAACAGAATACATGGCTTGGGTCACCTCTTGACTGAATATCAACATTCTTTATTCTTTTGCATTTATTTTCCTCTCCTACTTTCAATCTTTGACTAATAATAGTCTCTAATTAAGCCTATGTGATGGAGGTTAATCATTATTCCTGATTCCAGCTTTCCATACTGCTCAGGAAAATGGAATTCTCCCTCCTCAGAAAAGCTCTACTCTTCCTTTGGGTTTGCTTTCACTGTTTGCTCTCTCGCTTTACAAATTCTCTCTCTCTCTTTTAGATTTGTTTCCTGCTATCCTGAAATATTCTTAATATTCCCAGTTGATAACATTAAAGCAAACAAAATCAAGCAATAAGAAATAAAAGTGCCCAATCTTATGCTCTCCCTGTGGCCTTTATTCAACCTCTATTCTGATAACACACAGTTCAAGTGTGTAGACCCACTCAACATTTCTATTTTGCATTTACACTCACAGTTTATTATAAGTTATTTTTCCCTCTATTACTTGCCAGAAACCACTCAACAGTACTCCCATATCATTAATTACCTTTTTAAATTTCCCCTAGTTATTTAGCAAGCACCTACTTCATGCACAGAGTGTATCAGGCAATGTGGAGGGAGCATAAGCCAATGAACATAACTAACTAACTAACCCTAGAATCCTTCTAAATGAAAAGACTCAGTTGTATAGAAAAATGGAGATGGATGTAAAAAGCTTAAGGTAAGGGTATTGAGGTTTTTTTTTTAAGATTTAATTATTTATTTGAAAGAGTTACACAGAGAGAGAAGGGGAGCCGGAGAGAGAGAGAGAGAGAGACAGAGACAGAGAGAGACAGAGAGAGACAGAGAGACAGAGAAAGAGAGGTCTTCCACCCACTGGTTCACTCCCCAGTTGGCTGCAACAACCAGAGCTGAGCTGATCTGAAGCCAGGAGCCAGGAGCTCCTTCTGAGTCTCCACATGGGTGCAGAGACCCAAGGACTTCGGTCATCCTCTACTGCTTTCCCAGCCCATAGCAGAGAGCTGGATCAGAAGTCGAGCAGTCTGGACTTGAACTGGTGCACATATGTGATGCTGGCATAGCAAGTGGTAGCTTTACCCACTATACCACTGTGCCAGCCACAGAATATTGAGTTTTATATTTGAAAATCTCACAAAAGATAAATGATAAATACAGAACATGAAGTGTGCAACAGCATAGTATACCAGAAGTTTGAGTGGTCAAACTGATTAGGTTAGAATCTTGGCTTCCTCAGTTAGAAATAGGAAGCAATGATGCCTTAATATTTTAAATATTCTTCAAAAAATGAAGTTTCAATATAAAAATGCTTGAAATAGATTTTATGTGATGTTACAGCACTTAGTTGAACACAATTCTAGTCTGAAGTGCATACTGTTCATTCTTTACCTGACATCTTTTGGACTCTCTGAAAGACTGATAGATGCTCTCAGTATCTATTTTTCCCTTCTGCTCTAGTATAGAATGTTGATTTTTAGTTGGCAAAAGAGACTACATGTTCTAGATTCCTTTATAACTACTTTTAATTGTATAGCTAAGTCCTGCCAATCAGTTGTAAGCACAAAGAATGGAAAGAATTTCAAGGAGTCCTTGCTTTTTTTTTTTTCTCTGTTGCGTGGAATGGGGATAATGAGATCTGGAACTTGAGGTTTCACACTGGCTCATGAGTCCATCTGCTATGGGGTTGGGGCAGCCAGACACAGACTGTCTGCTGATGGTTTAGCTGCCTTCTCTTCCCTGGATCATCTACTTGTAGATTCATTTTATGAGAAAAATAAGCCACTTTACTTAAGATACTTTTATTTTTCTCTTCTTCTTGTTATATGTGGCTGTGCCTAATCCTATTTGACATAGAGTGACTTTCAACTACATTCTTTTGGATAATTTACTTCAATTTTCTCTACTTTATTTATACTCTTACCTAAGATTTTCCAAATTTCAGTCACAAAGGGCATTAGAAACTCCAGAGTTGAATTATAGTTTTGTTTTCAAAATATTCTTCTTAATTAGTGTTGAAATATTCTATTTATTTGGTAGTACAGCCTGAGTTTTTAGAATCTGTTCATTATCCTGATAGTAGAACGAACAAATAATAGTTTGCTAGATGGGGAGATATAAAAGATGGTTACTCAATTACTAGAGAGAGGCATACAAGAAAAACATTGGTAAAAGAGGTTAAAAATGTGCTTTCCTTAAAGAGTGGCTTGAAAGTAACCAGTTATTTTAGGGTGGACTTTATCATAAATGATGAGTGATATTGAAAAAGGGAGTTTGTGTTCCAAGGCTTCAATCACAATGTGGGAAGAATGCTTTCTTTATATGTGATTGTAGTGTGTGAGTAAGAGGCCAACGCAGACGGAACATAGTAATCAAGATGTGATAAGCAGGGGTCACATAGACAGGGTAAGTCATTGAGCCTGCTTTGGGAAGATGAATAACACAGACCCGTAACCATGGAAACACACTATGCCAAGGATAATTCTAAACCTCTGATAAGTTTTTGTTTAGTGTTAAATGCCACTTGGAAAAGAAGGAAAATGAAGTGCTGAAACTAGCCAGACATACACCTCAGAAACCTTTTCAAAGCCCAAAAAGCAGAGAGATATTGAATGTTTGCCTTGACTATAAGCAGGCTCATGTGCTAATACTTGTCTAATAGGACACAGGAATGGGTCCTCAGAGAGGAAGCAATCGGAATAGCAAAAGTTTTCAATTTGTTGTTATTATACAATATAGAGACATCTAAGTTACTAAAAACACATGACCGTGTGACTGAAGTAGCTGATGGAAATAAAATAATGTGGACATTAATAGGCCATGTAGTCTATATTACCCTGAAAGGAGAGGGTCCACAATGCTTCTTAAATTTAACATGTTTTCATTTCATTCCATCAAAAACCATTTTTTGACATCTTCTATATGCACAGGACTACAGTTAGCATCTGCAACTCTAATGAGACTCCTCGCTGATGGGGAAACATTACAGAGCCAAGAAGCAGCTAAAGATGCCCTTTTCAGGAGCAAAGAACGTTTCATAGAACTTGGATACCTAAGCTAATCTATTTTCATAAAGAAAATGTAAGAGGAGAGGAATAAGGACATTGCAAAAGAGACATTGACTCTGATGAAGAAGACGAGTGTGACTCCTTAGTACACGATTGAGGAATAATGAGAGCAGAGACTGCAAAGCAATTATTAAACATTAAAAATTTAAAATTTTTAAAATTTTATTTGAAAGGCAAGAGGGAGGTGGGGAGGAGGAAGAGAGAGAGAGAAAGGGGGGAATCTTTCATCTACATGTTCATTCCCCAAATGTTTGTAACAGTCAGGAATTCAATCTGGGATCTAGGAACTCAATTTGGGGTCACTAAATGGAAAGTAGAAGACAAGGATTTTGGAAAGGAGAGAAATATTCAGATATATACAAAATGTGAAAATTTTCATATCATTGTTAGTGTCCACTAGAAATATCAAACAACTAAGTGTATGAAATAACTAGTTGAAGTTATTTAGGTTTCATCACTGGCCAGCGCAGAACATTTATGATTGGAACATCAATGGGATGACTATGGCTATAGACACATCGGCTAGGAATGCATCCAAAGGCATGTGTTTATACTAGACAAAGCTAATTTAGCTATGACTGCCTCTGAATTTCCAATTAATCAGTAACAGGAATAAACATTGAGATTTTGATATAACATTATCCTTTGAGCAGAAATTGGCTGCTTAGTGGTAAATTGAATAAATAGGCCCCATTCTACCATGGAAGGGTTGAAATAGATGTCTATATTGGATATAGGTTTGCGTTTCCTCCATGAAGTGCCTCAATAAGCACCATTATCTAGGGGCTTCTGGAATGGTGAATACAAGTTAGAAATTCCATCCATCCATTGTAAAACTTGAACAAGGAAGCTACTATAAAATGAAGGAAATAAAAGAATGGGTCCATGGCTATAGAAGCTACTGATCATATCATGTACTACACAGATACTGGGAGAGCCCTCAAAAGTCTCATTTGAAATGTTAGCTTGGAAACAACAAACCATGTGGAAAGACAACACATTATCTTTCAGGATGAAATTAATTTATTAAATCATAGACCTCCATATGGAAACATGTCCCCAGTCATGTGGCTGGAAACCACATGATTCAAATAGGAATGGTCCTTCTATCCATCACTCCCAATCACCTGCTGATGCATTTTGTGGTTCCTATTCCTAAAATTTTTGTTTCTGCAATCATGGAACAACAGGTAACATATTTTTGCCAAGGAATAAACAAAAATCTAGCAGAAATAGATGTATGGCTGCCTTGAGAACACTTTGGACTCTTGGCAACAAGAGACCCTCCAGTGATAAAAGGAATTACTATATTGCTAGAGTGATTGACCTTATCATCATCAGGAGGTATAGCTGTTTTTACTCAATGGGAGCAGGGAAGCATGCATGTGGAACCCAGGTTATCTACTGGGGTACATCCTGGTACATCCTGGTACAACCTTGTCCCATTGTAACTATGAATGGACATGGGCAGAGACTCTGATTTGAGAAAGACATGACTATCTACTCTTCAGAACCTTCTTGTATGAAGACTTATACCTCCAGATAATATTTTAAGATCTTAATTGGCTTTCCATGCCTAAAATACTCACCTGGGCTTTTTAGCCAGATCTGAATGCCTTAAGGGCTGATTCTGAGGCCAGAGTGCTGTTTACAACATCTGCCATTCCATGAGTCTGCTGTGTATCCCGCTTCCCATGTTGGATTGTTTCCTCCTTTTTAATTCTATCAGTTAGTATTAGCAGGCACTAATCTTGTTTATGTGATCCCTTTGACTCTTAATCCTATCATTATGATCAATTATGGACTGAAACTGATCACTTTGACTAGTGAGATGGCATTGGTACATGCCACCTTGATGGGATTGAATTGGAAATCCCCTGGCACATTTCTAGCTTTACCATTATGGGTAAGTCTGATTGAGCATATGGCGAACAGTACATCTCCTCCCTCTCTTATTCCCACTCTTATATTTAACAGAAATCACTTTTCAGTTAAATTTAAATGCCTAAGAATAATTGTGTGTTAATTAAAGAGTTCAACCAATGGTGTTAAGACACTGTGGCAAAAAAAAAAAAAAGACCTAAATGAAAGATCTCTGTGAGTGAGATCCCAGTGGAAAGAACAGGCCATCAAAGAAGGAGGTACCTTTCTCTGAAGGAAGGAGAGAACTTCTACTTTGACTATGGCCTTGTCTAAATAAGATTGGAGTTTGTGAACTCAAGAGGCTTCCATAGCCTTGGAAGCTCATGACAAGAGCCTCTGGTGATTACTGACATCATAAATAAGAGTGTCAATTGTTAAATCAACAACAGTAGTCACCGTGCACTTACTCCCCATGTAGGATCTCTGTCCTTAATGTGTTGTACTATGTGATTTAACGGTAAAACTAGTACTCAAGCAGTACTTTATACTTTGTGTTTCTATGTGGGTGCAAACTGATGAAATGTTTACTTAGTTTATACTAAGTTGATCTTCTGTATATAAAGATAATTGAAAATGAATCTCAATGAAGAGTGGGATGGGAGAGAGAGTGGGAGTGGGAGATGGGGAAAAGCAGCTATAATCCACAAGTTGTACTTTGGAAATTTATATTTATTAAATAAATTATTAAATAAATAGACTTAGGATGGAAAATGGAAGAGATGAAAGGAAATTCACAAGATCATTTGCAGTGATGGAGGCCTTGATTCATTCAACATTCTCTTCTGAGCTCTTGGAAAAAATGGTGAACTATTCTAAAATAAGTGAAGAGAAGGATGCCCTTCGAAGTATAGATTATGTCATCCCTGAGAATGTGCATTCAGACCTTTTAATCCAGGGGAGCATAACTGAGCCAGCATTCCAACAGCTTTGATTGGAAATCCATCTCTTCATTGAAGCTGCCACTACTATTAGCTAAGGATTGAGTGCCATGGAATACTAAGGTAGACTCATTCTTGGGAGACACAGGACACCTTTGCTTTGGTTCCAGGAGACCTTAAATAGCTTTCTTAAATCTGCCTTTAGGGGGACACAGCTTCTCCACTTACAATGCAGCTCCCTGCTAATGTGCCTAGGAAAGCAGCAGAAGATGGCCCAAATGCTTGTGTCCCTGCCATGTATGTGGGAGACCTGGATGAAGCTCCTGTCTCCTGGCTTCTGGCTTAGGATGGGATCAGCCCTTATCATTATGGTCATTTTGGGAAGGAACCAGCAAATGGAAGATCTATTCTTCTCTCTATATAACTCTGACTTTCAAAAAATTAAACAGAGTTTTTTTAAAAAAATAAAAACTCCTGCTTTGCTCTCCACAGTAGTCTATAGAGTCCTTACAAAACCCCTTCCTGCTCTCTTCTTCATTTGAGTTTAGACTTTCTATGGTCTCTCCAATCTTTTCTATTTCACTCTGTGTTTTACATAGGGGTTTTTCCTGTTACAATCCTTGCAGATTTAATCCCATATTTATGTTTTTGTTTCTCAGCAAGCCTGGACAAACAACATTCTGTGTCTTCTCAAAAATCTAAGAAAGGAAAACTCAAGAGTAAATCATTTTGAACGTTACTTTGAACTGCCTTAGTAAATTATAGGTAGACAATTCTTCTAACAGAATTCTGGTATCCAGAAGCTTCCATCTCATTGTTAATTTAGAAAATCAATTAAATTGGATTTACTCAAAGTAAGATTACACTCCCAGGTAAGGTCCTAAACAGAGCTAGTGCAGGGCATTGTACAGACTGATTCCAAAGAAGCATCTAACCTGCAGATGGGATGGTCCAGACACAGGGTGCAACATGCAGAGTCTGTAAATTGGAAGCTGGATAAGTATAGGAGGAATGGAATTTCCGCTTCATGTAGTTTCTGTTTCATGACGAAAGCTTGGAAAGGCCATTTGATGTATACTGATTTCTGCAGAGTTCCAATCAGTTATTTAATGTGAAGTTTTCCTAGGTTATGGCCAATTTTCCCACCTGTTCTAGTGTTAGGAGATGCTATGAATGTATTTTCCTATTTTATGTCTGTTATAGGAGGCCGTTGTGATTCTGCTGGCTAAGCCCTATTTTGATTTCATTGTGAATCTGAATGAAAATTCAGTGAAATGAAACTTGCATCTAAATGTATATCACTTCTTAAAAATTTTGAACTATTCCTTATGAAAAAAGTTTAGTTTCTCTGTACCTCATAGTCTCTAAGTTTCCTTAAATGGCCACTGGTTCTTGGATCTATTAATCTCAAAGTATGAAAATGAAGTCCATTTTTTCTACTGAAGTAAGGCATATGACTTTATTAAGTTTGGTAGTAATAACCACAGATAGTTTTGAGCTTTTCATGTGTTTATGATATAGGAGTTAAAAAGCATTTTTATGTGTGTTTTAGCATTTTATGTATGTGTGTATGATTCTTTTTATGTATTTGAGAGGCATAAACACAGAGACAGAGAGAGCGAGAGAGAAAGAGAGAGTCAGAGAAACAGAGAGACAGAGAACTCCCATCTGTTGACTCACTCCTCCCAAATAACCACAATGTCTAACCATGGGCCAAGCCAAAGCCAGGAGCCAAGAACTCAATAAATATTTTTCACATGGGTGGCAAGGACTCAACCATTTGAGTTATCTGCTGCCTCCCAGTGTGCAAATTAACAGGAAGCTGGCATTGGGAATGGGACTCAAACCCAGGTACTCTGACATGAGATGCCCGCATCCCAGTGGTGGCTTAACTGCTGGGCCAAATGTCCAGGAAATGTATTTTATAATTTAACATAATTAAATTACTTTTTTTTTTGGTTTGAGAAATTCACAAAACAGAAAATACAAATGACCCATGATAATGGAAAAATAACAGTATAAGTGGTTGTATTGGTTTTCTATTATTGCTCTAACCAGTTACCAACAATATCATGGGTTAAAGCAACACAAATTTATTGTTTTACAGTTTGGGCATCAGAAAACTCAAATAGATCTGCAGGGTTGTATTCCTTTATGAGGCTTTAGGGGACAATTCACTTCTTTGCTTTTGAGCTTCTAAGAAGCTGTTTGTGTTTCCTAACTCCATCTTCAAAATCAACGGTGCGGCATCTTCAGATGTCTCTTCCTTTTAGGCCGTCTCTCTGTTTCTGTCTGTTCTTTGTCTCCCTTCTTCAGTCACGGCATCTTCTTTTCTGACTGCTTCTGCTGTCAATCTACTTTCTCTGACCTAGCTGCTTCTCCCTTACCAGGACCCTTGTGATTACACTGACGAAATCTGGATAATCTTGGAAAATCATAGTTAAGATAGATGAAAATTGAAACAATGAGGGTACAAAACAAACAACAAACAAAAAAAATAGGCATCCTGTATTTGTCTTGTGGGAGTATCAGTCATTAAAAACATTCTGTAAGGCATTTTAATAATAAGTACTCTAGGACTTCAGAATAAAAAAAATCTTTTAAATGCACGAATATGGTGTATTGTTTATCAGAATGAATTTTAATTATAGTAAGTGGAAATGACTTAGTGCTCACTAAAGTAATTAAATACATTTACACTCATATTTATATACCGATAGTACCTTTAAGTAACTTTAGTAAAATTATTTTAGAAGACTATTCAATAATATGGGAAAGGAGAAACCTTATGGCTTGTTCTAAGTTTAAAAAAAGTTAAAGTCCATTGTACACCCCAATTTGTTCATATAACCTAGTTATTCAAATTTACATCACATATATATATATATATAATATGTATGTAGGCATATATAAATAATGGATGTATAACAAAATGGTAATTATTAACATTTAAATAATGGAGTTGGAGTAATTTTAATTTTTGTAGATATGTTTTCCTGTATTTCCAAGTTTTCTAACTTTAGCATCTATTGTTATTACTAAAAAGCACAGTAACTGTGTTTTTAGAAATTTGAATTACCTTAACCTATTTAAGATGAAGTTTTTTTTTAAAGAAATTATGTATTTATTTGAAAGCCAGTGTTACAGAGAGAGGGAGAGGCTGGTTCACTCCCTAAATGGCTGCAATAGCCAAGGCTGAGCCAGGCTGAGGCCAGGAGCCAAAAGTTTCTTCCAGATCTCCCATGTGGGTGGTAGGGGGCCAAACACTTGAGCCATCTTCTGCTGCTTTCCAAGGCACATTAGCCAGGAGCTGGATTGGAACTGAAGCATCAGGGACACAAACCAGAGCCCATATAGGATGCCGATTTTGCAGGCAGCGGCTTTACCTGCTATACCACAATGCTGGCTCCAGGATAAACATAATTTTTAAAGATTTATTTATTTGACAGGTAGAGTTACAGACAGTGAGAGAGAGAGACAGAGAGAAATGTCTTCCTTCCGTTGGTTCACTCCCCAAATGGCCGCTATGGTCGGAGCTACGCCAATCCGAAGCCAGGAACCAGGTGCTTCTTCCTGGTCTTCCATGCGGGTGTGCAGGGCCCAAGCACTTGGGCCATCCTCCACTGCCTTCCTGGGCCACAGCAGAGAGCTGGACTGGAAGAGGAGCAGCTGGGACTAGAACCTGGAGCCCATATGGGATGCTGGTGCTGCAAGTGGAGGATTAACCTAGTGCGCCACCGTGCCAGCCCCCAAGGATGAACATTTTTAAGAAGGAAGCTTTGATGATGCAGATATACTGATCATAGCTTCTAAAATCATAAAGCAGGGATGGACAACATTTAATTACAACCATGAGAAATAACTTCTTAAACTTGTATTGTTATTCAAAAACATGTTAGACTTTTGCTTCATTTTATTATTAACTTAATCCTTTAACTTATGGAAAATTTGGGGGTTTTTCCTATGTGCTCACTTGAACTCCATTTACACTATATTAATGGTGTTATCAATTATCTTGCTGCAACATTTTAATTTATAATTATCATATTTCTTAAAGCACATTGTTTAAAAATAGACCATCCGGATTCTGTCCCGGTTGCTCCTCTTCCAGTCCAGCTCTCTGCTGTGGCCTGGGAGTGCAGTGGAGGATGGCCCAAGTGCTTGGGCCCTGCACCCACATGGGAGACCAGGAGGAAGCACCTGGCTCCTGGCTCTGGATCAGCGTGGTGCGCTGGCCGCAGCGGCCATTGGAGGGTGACCAATGGAAAAGGAAGACCTTTTTCTCTGTCTCTCTCTCTCACTGTCCACTCTGCCTGTCCAAAAAAAAAATTTCTGCACACATCTTTGTATTGTTCCAGCAATTTTATTACATTAGGTGATGAGTGCTCAGTTATCCACAAAATGTGATGAGTATATTCTTTTTTCATGCCAGTTATATAAATATTTGTGATGCAATAGTTCTATGTCTCAAGGTCTTTAGAATACACTATAGATGTGTAAAACTGTTTTTTGCAATACTTAAGATAGTCTAATTTCAGTAACTGGGAGATGTCTAAGACATTTCCTTAAGTCATTTGATAGATCAGCAGCAGGAATCCAACAACATTCTTACAAGTTATTCTCTCTGGAAGTAGAATGTGGTATCACTGGGCCTGTAATATAGACTTGCAGGGTGTTGTAGCTGAAATGATCCTGGAAGTGATTTTCCACAGAAAGCAAGAATTGCTTCTGTAGTGGCTCCAGCACTTTTCAAAAAATAACTATATCAGATGACCAATTTACTTTACAGAATCAACTGAGAATTGTTTCAGTGATTGCTAAGATTCCAGACACTTTTTAGTAGCTCATATTTTCAGGTTTAAGAGGGAAGAATCACTGGTATAATGATAATAACAGGGTAATATTTACTCATAGTCTTCCAGGAGTCCTGTGCCACTACTTCTATGTCCTTAGATGAATCCCTTATTCCTTTGGGCTTTGTTTTTCTCTTTCCGTAATGGAGTGAAAGAGAGATATATTGAGGTTTCAGATGTCTAAGTGACTACTCAAATGCATTAGAGAGAAGAGTTGAGACTTCAACTCTATTTTCTTTTGACAATTGCAAAACACAAGTTGCAAAGACATGCAGTGTTTGTAGAGGAACCAGGCTTAACAGTCTTATGTGAGAATCTGGGAAAACTCACCTGAGAGAAGAGAAAACTGAAGGGAAACCTGCTTTAAAACATATGCAGAACTTGTCTACAGCCATACCACCCTGAACACATCCGATCTCGTCTGATCTCGGAAGCTAAGCAGGGTCGGGCCCGGTTAGTACTTGGATGGGAGATAAAACATATGCAGAACCATAGAAAAGTTGTTGTAATTCAGTGGGCCAAGGCAAGTGAGTATAGAGAACATGATGAAATGCCAAGCGGGATGTTATATACAGGGAAATAAATCACTGGACTCACAGAACTTAGGAGAAGTCAATACAGTGGAATAGGCTGTGGATATGTAGGGTAGAATGCTCCCTTACAATAGCATTTCAGCAGAAGTCAGGGGGCTGAACATCTCTGTCAGGTATAGTGTAAAAAGATTTTTGAATGGGATGAGAGAGAGATTAGATATAAATCTTATCAAATTTTAAGAACTTATTTTTCAGTCAACAGAACAGTAAGTTTTATGAATGAAAAATTAAATTATTTTATTGTCAGTTATAGAATAACAGTTTGGAAATGGACACATATCATTATATATATAAACAAAAGCAAAGCAATTTGATGTAAAAAGTAAAGGTTCATCCACCGTGGGACTCCATTCCTATACTTGAAAGGAAAGAGAGAGGAAGAAAAAACTCCAGTCCACTAGTTCCCTCTCCAAATGCCTACAATGGCCAGAGCTAAACTAGGCCAAATCCATGAACCAAGAATACTATGTGGGTGGCAGGGTCCAACCAGATGAACCATGACTTGCTGCCTCTTAGGGTCTGCATTAGCAGGAAGCTGAAATTAGGAATGTAGCCTGGAAATGAATCCAGACACTCTTATATGGTATGCAAGTGTCCCAATGGTTGGCACCAATGGTAGGCCAAATGCTTGTCCGAAATGACCTTATTGTATCTGAGATTTTAATTTCTAATTGTGTGATTTGATTAACTCACTTGATGTCTCTATAGTTCCGCCATAGTAATATCTATCAGCCATCTTGTTCTTGAGTTTGTTGTGGTGTCATTAGAAATAAACATACATGAAACCTGGACATGAAAGCCTTTTTCATCATGTGAAGTCCTAGATAATTACTGTTAACTTCTCTCAATGATCATGTCACAGGAAATTTCCTTTCTGATATGCACCCTAAAAGGATTCTTCACTTCAACATCATACTTTAAAAATGAGACTGACTGCAGATTAAATTATAAGTCATAACTGAATCAGGAGAGGACACAGAATTTATTCTCAGCATAAAAACGAAGGCACTCTTTTCAGGTAGAGGAGGCATTGCTATGAGTCTCTTCATTTCAACTTACTGTGCTTGAAATTGGTGTTCAAGGTTACTTGTGTCTGATGTGTAATTTGATCAGCAAATGGATGAAAACTGAAAAATGACAGAAAGAAGTAATAGGGCTGAAACTAAGGTATGATTCACAGGGACAAGGGATAAAGTATTTGTAAATTACACAAGATAGGCTGGCTCTTGTGTAATCCTGCTTGAATGCACTAACTTACTTGATGAGCAATTATAGGGTGGGAAATCACTTAATTTGACATAGGTTTTATCAGACTTTAAGCTTTCTCTCAATGTGTCTCTTGGAAAGGTCATATTTTCAATTTCCCCAGTGGGTGAAGGTAAAATTGCCTTCATTAAGTTCACACATTTCTCTCTTTACTTTGTGTGAAAGTGAAAAGTTTGAGAAAGAAACTAAAAGACACATTCTCTATTTCCTGGCTATTGGAAGTAGAAGAAAATAGAAGGCAGAAGGAACAAATAAACCCAAAAGAAAGAGCCAATTGTTTTCCAAGGAAGCAAAAATATATGAAAAAATTTTCCAAGTTGCCAAGACTATTTGTCACTTGAAAAACGCAATCATCATTATGAAGGAACTATAGGAAGTCATAAGTGAGCCGTCCTGTTGACCACTGAGATGTGATCAGCTCAGAGGTTGGGGTGCTACTGTCTCTGAGGAAAGGGAACCACACAAGTACAAGGAATGGCTCCACTTCCTAAATGGCTAGGATTCCCAGTTGATAATTTGACTTTCACAAGAAATGGAAATAACTCTCACAATGGAGTTTAATGGAAAATAAAATTCTTAAATGATTTGTGTGGGATTATTTTCATAACATTGTCATAGCACTTACATTTTTCACTAAGTAGTAATTTGGGAAGTAAATAGGATGGTAATAGAAAAGCAAATGTATGAGTCACAAAAGAAGAAATGTTGAAAGGAGTGGAATGATTGGTGAGAATAATGTTTTAAAGCAGAAATGTCAAAAGTTGATGTGTTTATATAATAATCATGATCATAATAAATGACTCTTATATAATGGGCAATTGCCTAGACAAGGAATATAAAAAGGCTTTTATTTTCTGGAAGGAAATGCAATTTTTAGCAAATTTTGTCATATTAATAATATTTGACAGTGAGAATGCCAAAGTACGAACAAAAATAATTGACTTACAAAAGATGTTTATCAGCAAGCTCTAGGAATGGACAGTGGGAAAGAAACAGGATCATTAGGAAAGAGGCTGCAACCCGAGGAAGTCACTTTTTCTTTCTAGAATCAAGAGGCCTCCAAGCAATAGTCTCTATTATATTTCTCTTGACTCAGATCTTCTCCTGTTGGCAAGCTTTTGAAAATTTTTAATACCAAAATTGTAATCTGATCAAGACAACAAAGAAGGTTTGAGTTTTGTTCTTCATCTTGTGAACTCCTTATATCGTTATGATTTCAAGACTTGGGTTGTTTAAAGATTTCTTGCAGCTATACCAAGATGTTTACATTGCCAGCTATACAGGAGCTCTAATCTCAGAGGTAGCACAGTAGTATAGCTGCAGCTATGAACGTGAAGATTAGCACTGCTGACAATGTGGCATACCAGAAAAATCTCAGGTCCTAGGATTCAGCCTGTGAAGAAAGTGAAGCATTTCAATTTTTTCTGGATTTTCCTCCTTCAACAGAAATTTGTGCTTGTAAAATTCTTTCTCTCTCTTCAAAAAGTTCAGGCAAAATGCATATTATGAAAAAACTATGCACAGGTTTCAACATTATTTTCACAAAAATAAATATCTTTTAATTCTATTTTCCACAAATGCTGTGAGCCAACCTCATGTGTATGTATGTATGTGTGTGTGTGTGTGTTAGAGTTACCTGTTGAAATCAATGCTTGTAGTCTTCAAGCTGTACATACCTATAAAAAAGAGGCTTTAATAAATAAGGAGGACCACTACTGCAACTTTTGCAACTCAGGTAATATTTGGAAACTATTTTCAAAAATATTTTATTTTGATCAAGGGGTTTCTTCCCACTCACAACACCTAGAAATGAATTTGAGAACAGGTCATTCTGAGGAAGAATATACATTCATGACTAACTGATTCAGAGGCAAGTGGAGTCCCAAGGGTGGATGAACCTTTACTTTTTACATCAAGTAGCTTTTCTGTTAAGTGCATGGTCAGCCTCCTGTGGGGATACCTGCTTTCTCTTGTCTCCTGCTCTGTTCTTCCTGCAGGCTCCCTTCTATCTTCTCTAGCCTTGTGATACCACAACAGGGTCCGGCTCAGTTCAGCAGACAGCTTTCAAGGTCTCTGAGTTAAGAGTGACTGACAGTTTCCACTGGCAGATAGTGAGGAGCTCTTAGGTTACTCAACAGGTTCCCGAAACACATGACTATTTGCCAATCTCCTCAGAATGAACCTCCAACAATATACACTATCCGCTGTGTTTCATGGCAACACAGTGTGAACCAAACAAGGCTCTGTCTTACCAAAGGAATCCCCTCATCACAATAAAGAAATATGGAAATAAAGTAGTGAGAGGGTAAAGAAAACATCTGTTTACTCATTCTCCTGCTACCCACTTACCCTAAAACAAACAAGAGTACTTCAAAAAGCTAATGAAAAATGGAATTAAAAGATGAATTCCTGGCTCTTGGCCTCAGTCTGGCCCAGTCCCAGCTGTTGTGAGCATCTGGGAAATGAACCAGCAGGTGGAAGATCTCTCTCTTTCTCTCTCTCTCTTACCCCTCCCCTTTTTTCTCCCTCTGGGGCAAAAATGTTTGAAATTTACGCATAGCTTTTTCACAATATGCAGTTTTCATAAACATTTTTAAGATTTTTTATGTATGTATTTCAAAAACTTTTGCACATAAATAAATTTGTCTTTTAACTTTATTTTTCAAAAAAGTTTCAGAATACCCTCTCATTTCATTAGCAGCTATTTTGAAAGGAATTTGTGATGCCATCTTAAGATTGAATTTGGACAATTTAGGACAAGTCTAGATTCTTTTTGGATATTAACTTTTATAATTTCTGATACTTCTGAAAAATAGATAAATTAGGTCTATATAATTTAAAAATTTCCTCTCAATTCAGTTAAAAATCAGGCTGATTCTTTATTATTATGACAAAAGCCAAAATCATATAAAATGTGGCTTAATTTTTTTTCATTGCTTACTATCCTTGGTGTGTTGCTTCTTTAAGATAGCTTGGCAGGGGTGTGCCATTGTCTTGCTGCGGGTTAAGCTGCTGCTTGGTACAACGGCATCCCATATTGTAATGTCTACTAATGCACCTGGGAGGGAGCAGACAATGGTCCAAGTGCAGAGTTTCTGCCACTCAAGTGAGATTCCAGGAGAATTCCTGGTGCCTGGCTTCCTCGTGGCCATGACTGTTGTGGGCATTTGGGGAGTGAACTGGCAGATAGAAAATCATTTTCTCTTTTCTTCTCTCTAATTGTGAAATCTAAAACTTCAAAAGTTATAAAACACTATGCAGGAGAAAATGTGAATAAAAAGAAAAATGGGAAAACACTACTGTCTACTGATTTCACTGGATTCTTGTGAAGATCAAATGAGATAATATAGGAAAGAATGCTCTAAAAAGTGCAAAAAATTATATAACTGAAGTAGCATGTCCTCAAAATAAACCTTCAGAAATTTTTCCGCTTTTTAATCTTTCCAAGCTGAGAGCACCAGGGACTGTTAGTAATATACCCAGTATTTAATTCCTGCTTTTTCCTTTCCAAAAATATAGCCCAACCACAAAAGTAAAAAAAAAAAAAAAAATCCTACATCTACAGTATCTTTTGCAGATAATGACTGTCATGGGTCACAGTTTAACCAACAAGTATAAATAGAAGTTACTGGATAGACTCTTGGGAAATGTCCTTAACAGGACTTACATTCAACCAGAACATGACATTGCCCTGCTTTATTTATCTTTAATTCATGAAATTTGGGTGTTTTGCTAGAACTAGAGCCCTTGGGGTGACCTTAAGAATGGAAACCACCTAAAAGTATGTAGACTACAAGGTCCTAGGAAACATGGGTCATTGATTGCATTGTACAGCTGACACATGTAGCTCTGGTATTTCTAACTCCAGGCTTGTCATGCAACATGGGAAAAACATTCCCCAAATAAACATCTTTTAATTCTATTTTCAATGAACTTTTTGAGGTACCCCCATAGTCCTACTTTTACCCTTATAACACACGTAAAAAACAATGTGCATATATACTGGGGTAAAGGGGTGAGACTACCTGTCCAGAGTGATAAGCTTTGAGAGCTTGCTTGGCCCACCCCAGCCACCCCTGAGATGAATTGTTCTTGGATTGAGCACCTGTAACAGACTCATTTGGACATGGTGCACCCTTTAGGAAACTTAAGCTTAGAAGATACAAAGTCAAGATATCTTAATATATCATGCAAAGCTCTCTCAAGACCTATTCTTTGCCTTTCCTTCTAACCTTATCTCAAGCTGCATTCTTTTTCTGTCCCTTCACTCATTCCTCCTAATCTATGATTATATATAGATAGATAAATAGATATAGATGATAAAGATAGATAGATATAGAATAATAGAGATTATAATCTTAGTCTGTTCAGGTTACTCTAACAAAAATACCTTAAACTAGATAGCGTATACAAAAGAGAAACTTATTTGTCACAATAGTTCTGGTAGCTGCAAAGTAAAAATTATTGCTAGCAGATTCTGTGTATACTAAGGGCTGACTTCTTGTAGACAGTGACTTATAACTGGGTTCTCACATGTCAGAAGCTCTCTGGAGCTTTTGTTAAGGAAGTAGTCCTAGTCATGGTGTCTCCATCATCATGATCTAATCATGCCCCACTGTCAAGTTCAATACATGAATCTTGGAGAAGTATTAAGCTTTCAGATCATAATTATGTATGTCATCTATACTTGATGTATGAATCAAGATACTTCAATATATTAATGGACAAATGGAAGTAAGGGTTCAGCGTTGTAGTGTAATGGGTAAAGCTGCTGCCTGCAATAGCGGCATCCAATATGCATGCCAGGTTGAGTCCCAGCTGTTCCATTTCCTATCCAGCTCCCAGCAAATGCACCTGGGAGAACAGCAGAAAATGGCCCAAGTACTTGGACCCTTGCATCAGTGTGAGAGACTGGATGAAGCTCTTGGCTCCCAGCTTTGGCCTGACCCAGCCCTGGCCATTATGGCCATTTGGGGAGTGAACCAATGGATGGAAGATTTCTCTGCCTCTGTCTCTCCTTCTCACTCTGTAACTCTGCCATTCAAATAAATTTTTAAAAAGAAAAGAAAAAAAAATGTAATTATAACTGTGGGTTTATTTTGGGACAAAAAATTTGAATCTATACATATTTTTCATAATATAAATTTCCCATGAATTATGAAAACTTTTTGCATCAAAATAAACTTATACTTTTCAAGCCCCATACATATATATAAAATATATAATATAATATAATTAATATTACTTTGAAGAAGAAATATGAAGTTCAAATAAAATACTAATTATTTAAGAATTTGTATGGATTTTAAATGTTTTCATCCAAATAGGTTTATCTTTTATTTCATTTTACTATGAACAGCTTGAAGTACCCTCATGCATACATGCATGCATAAATGTGTATGTATGTATGTACCTTTTAAACAAAAGTCTTTCCCTACTCCCTACTGCTCTGATAATTTTTTTCATGGAATGTGCCTTTTTTTTTAATCCCTCTGGCCTTAATTTCCTTATGTCAACCAAATCTCCAATATACTATTGCATATCAATTCATCTTTTCAAATTCGATTCAAGTTTTATATCTGAAATAAATTATTTCCCTCTCCCTCAGACAGACTCTTCTTTCTGTTCATTGACCCTCCTGTGAACAATGCTGTAACATTTTGCTACATTTACATTAGCATACTAGCTCTGGTCTAGACTATGTACTACTATAAATCAGGGCACAGGCTTTATTCATCGCTGTACTTCAATGTCTATTTACAGCAGTTCTAACTCATAATAGTAAACATTTTCAAATATTAATTGTTTACTTAAAATATAAAATGCTTTGGGAAAGTTATCAGACAAATTATTAGATCATATTTATCAGTCCATCTGATAGAAAATTTCCAAATTCACCCTCCTCAATGCCTTCGTGAGAGTGAGAAATAAAAGTCCCCAAAATCTGCCTCAAACAACTGTACCCTATGTACTAAGGATACATTTTTTTAAGTTTTTCTAATTTTCTTAA
Organism: Sylvilagus floridanus; assembly: GCA_949820135.1. NCBI lineage: Eukaryota > Metazoa > Chordata > Mammalia > Lagomorpha > Leporidae > Sylvilagus > Sylvilagus floridanus. The sequence goes on along the minus strand of OX463236.1, from coordinate 24,431,587 downwards.
TTAAAAAATTATTTTGGGGGGCCGGTGCTGTGGTGCAGCAGGTTAAAGCCCTGGCCTGAAGCACTGGCATCCCATGTGGGCACTGGTTCAAGTCCCAGCTGCTCCAATTCCAATCCAGCTCTCTGCTATGGCCTGGGAAAGCAGTGGAAGATGGCCCTTGGGCCCCTGCACCCATGTGGAAGACCCAAAAGAAGCTCCTGGCTCCTGGCTTCGGATCAGCACAGCTCCGGCCATCATGGCCACCTGGGGAGTGAATCAGCAGATGGAAGACCTCTCTCTCTGTCTCTCTCTCTCTCTCTGTAACTCTTGCAAATAAATAAAATAAATCTTTAAAAAATATTATTTAAAAATTTTCATTAGTTTTTAACAGATTTAATATGATTTGTAGATACAGTTCTAAGAACTTAATGTTTAGTTTTGCTTTTGTTGCCTGTGCTTTGGGTGTCTTGTCCAAGAAGTCATCCCCTACACCAATGTCTTAGACTGTTTCTCCTGCGTTTCCTTCCAATAGCTTGATAGGTCTCTGATCCATCTTGAGTTGATTTTTGTATATGGTGAGAGGCATGGATCTAATTTCATTCTTCTACATGTATACATCCAATTTTGCCAGCACCATTTGTTGACAAGATTATCCTTTCTCCACTGTATAGCCAAACACTTTGGTCAAAAATCAATTGGCTATATGTATGTGGGTTAATTTCTATTTTGCTGCATTGATCAATGTATTGGTTTTTATGCCAGTACCTAGCTGTTTTAATAGTCTTGTAGTATGCTTTGAAGTCAGGTATCATAATGCTTTCTGTGTGGCTTCTCTTGCTTAGGATTGCTTTGTCTATTCAGGGTATTTTGTGATTCCAAATGAATTTTAGGATTGTTTCCTCTAATTCTATAAAGAATGTCATTGGTATTTTTATAGGGATTACATTGAATCTGTAGATTGCTTTAGGTAGTATAGACATTTTAATGATATTGATCTTCCAATCCATGAGCAAGGAGTATCTTTCCATTTTTTTGTGTGTGTCCTTGATGATTTCTTTCATCAATTTTTGAAAATTTTAATTCTAGAGATTTTTCACTTATTTTGTTAACTTTATTCCTAAATATTTGATTTTTATGGTTATTGTGAATGAGTTTTCTTTCTTGAATACTCTTTCAGTGAGTTCATCATTAGCATATAAAAATACTACTGTTTTTTGTATGTTGATTTTGTAACCTGTAACTTTACTGAATTGGTTTAGCAATTCTAACAGGTTTTTGTTGGAGTGTATAGGTTTTTCCATGTACAACATCATGTTGTCTGCAAACATGGATAATTTGACTTTTTTTTTTTTCTAATTTTGATGCCCTTATCCCTTTCCTCTCCCTAACTGGTCTTGCTAAAACTTCCAGTACTGTATTAAATAAGAGTGGTGAAAGTGGACATCCTTGTCTTGTTCTAGATCTGAGGGGAAATGCATTCAACTTTTCCTCATTTAGTATAGGTTGGCTGTTGGTTTGTCTGTCATATACAGACTTTATCACTTTGAGGAATGTTCTTTCTATACCTAATTTTCAGAGAATTTTTATCATGAGTGGTGTTGAATCCTATCAAATGCTTTCTCTGTATCTACTGAGATGACCATATGGTTTTTGTTCTTCATTCTATTGATGTGATTTATGATGTTTATTGACTTGCAAATCTTAAATCACAGTTGCATTTCTGTAATAAATCACACTTGATTGTGATGCATGATCTGTGTGATGTGGTTTTGGATTAAATATGCTAGTATTTTGTTAAGAATCTTTGCATCTATATTCATTAAGAAAATAATTCTGTAGTTCTCTTTAAATGTCATGTTTTTTTTTTTTTTTTTTTGGCATCAAAGTGAAGCTGGCCTCATAAAAAGAGTTTGGCAGAGTTCCATCCTGTTCAGTATTTTTGAATAGTTTGAAAAGTGTTGGAGTTACTCCCTCTTTAAATGTTTTTTGTAGAGTTCAGCAGTAAAGCCATTAGGTCCCAGATTTTCCTTGGTGGAAGACTGTTGATTACTGCTTCAGTCTCATTGCTTGGTATGGTCTGTTTAGGCTGTCTATATCTTCTTGATGTAATCTTGGTAGATTATATGCATACAGGGATTTATTCATTTCTTGAAATTTTATTTTTTTATTTTTTTTAAATTTTTTTTATTTGACAGAGTTAGATAGTGAGAGAGAAAGACAGAGAGAAAGGTCCTCCTTCCATTGGTTCACCCCCAAATGGCCACTACGGCTGGAGCTATGCCAATCTGAATCCAGGAGCCAGGTGCCTCCTCATGGTCTCCCACATGGGTGCAGGGGCCCAAGCATCCAGGCCATCCTCCACTGCCAATCTGAAGCCAGGAGCCAGGTACTTCCTCCTGGTCTCTTATGCAGGTACACAGGCCCAAGCACTTGAGCCATCCTCCACTGCCTTCCCAGGGCCACAGCAGAGAGCTGGACTGGAAGAGGAGCAACCGGGACTAGAACCCAGCGCCCGTATGGGATGCCGGCTCCGCAGGCAGAGGATTAACCAAGTGAGTCACGGTGCCAGCCCAATTTCTTAAAATTTTCTAGTTTATTAGCATATAGTTCTTCATAGTAGTTTCTAATGATCCTTTGTATTTCAGTGGTGTTGGTTGTAATATCTCCTTTTTCATGTTTAATTTTATTTATTTGAGTTTTTTTCTATTTTTCTTTATTAGTCTGTCTAGAGGTTTAACTAGTTTATATTCTCAAAAAACCAACTTTTTGGTTTTCTTATTTTTTTGTTTCAATTAGTTAAATTTCTCTTATTTCTGGTCTTATTATTTCTCACCTTCTTCTGATTTTGGGTTTAATTTCTTCTTGTTTTCCTAAGTCTTTGAGATGTATTATTAGATCTTTAATTTCAGACATTTCTCTTTTTTAATGCAAGCACTTAATACTATAAACTTCTCTCTTAATATTGCTTTTGCAGTATCCCACAGATTTTGATAGGTTATGTTTTCAATTTCATTTATTTCAAGAAAGTTTTAGATTTCCTTTGATAATTTCTTCAATGGCACATTTCTCATCCAGCAGTATATTATTTGATTTCCAAATCATGAGTGTTTGATTTCCAAATTATGAGTGTTCTGTTGTTCTTGTTGATTTCTATTGTTATTCCTTTATGGTATGTGAAGATACATGGTATGACTTCAGTCTTTTTAAATTTGCTGAGACTTGATTTGTGGCCTAATCTATCTACAAAATGTTCCATGTGGTGTTAAGAAGAATGTACATTCTGTAACTGGTGGGTAAAATGTCCTGTAAATATCTTAGGTCCATTTGTTTGATAGTATGTTTCAACTCCAAAGTATCTTTGGTGGTTTTCTGTCTGGATGATCTGTCCCATGATGAGAGTGGTGTGTTGAAGTCACACACTATTATTGTATTGGAGTCTATCTCTCCCTTCTAGTCTAACAGTATTTCCTGTGTATATTTGGGTATTCTATTGTTGGGGGCAGGTATGTTTATGATTGTAATGTTTTCTAACTGAATTGAACCTTTTATCAAAATATAATGTTCTTCTTTATCTCTTTTACAGTTTTTGATTTCAAGGTCATTTTAAGTGATATTAGGACATCTATCCTTGCTTGTTTTTGGTTTCCATTTGCCTGGCATTTCATTTTCCAAACCTTCACTTTCAGTCTGTCTCTATCTTTGTTTTGTAAATTGAGTTTCCGGTAAGCAACATATAGTGGGGTCTTGGTTTTTTATCCATTCAGCCAACCTAAGTCTTTTGCTTGGGGAATTTAATCCATTTACATCCAAGGTTAGTATTGATAGATAAGAACTAAGATATTGGCCGGCGCCATGGCTCATTAGGCTAATCCTCCACCTTTCAGCGCCGGCATACCGGGTTCCAGTCCCGGTCAGGGTGCTGGATTCTGTCCCTGTTGCCCCTCTTCCAGGCCAGCTTTCTGCTGTGGCCCGGGAGTGCAGTGGAGGATGGCCCAAGTGCTTGAGCCCTGCACCCCATGGGAGACCAGGAGAAGCACCTGGCTCCTGCCATTGGATCAGCGCGGTGCGCTGGCTGCAGCACGCCGGCCGTGGCGGCCATTGGAGGGTGAACCAACGGCAAAGGAAGACCTTTCTCTCTGTCTCTCTCTTTCACTGTCCACTCTGCCTGTCAAAGAAAAAAAAAAGAACTAAGATATGTCATTCAGACCTGTTATTATGTTGACAGGATACTCATTCTATATGATCTGTTAGTGAATTTTGTGGTGTCATGTGTTTTGATATTGTAACGCAGGAAGCCCTTCAGAATTTCTTGTAAGTCTGGTCTGCAGTAATGAATTCTCGTGTTTTTTCTTATCTGGAAAATAACTTATTTCTCATTCACTTTTAAAGGATAGCTTCACTGGTTATAATACTCTTGGTTAGAATTTCTTTTCTTTTAAGACCTTGAATATATCATCCCACTCTCTTCTGTCCTGTAGAGTTTCCTCTGAGAAGTCTAATGTTAATCTAATTGTTTTTCCTTTTTTTAAAAAATTATTTGACAGAGTTAGAAAGTGAGAAAGAGAAAAAGGTCTTCCTTCCATTGGTTCACCCCCCATATGAATCTAGGAGCCAGGTACTTTCCTCCTGGTCTCCCATGCAGGTGCAGGGGCCCAAGCACTTGGGCCATCCTCCACTGCCCTCCTGGGCCACAGCAGAGAGCTGGACCGGAAGAGGAGCAACCAGGACTAGAACCTGGTGCCCATATGGGATGCCGGCATTTTTCTCTTGCAGTCTTTAGGATTCAATCCTTGTCCTTTGATAATTTGACTACAGTATACCTTGGAAAAGATGCTTTTTGGTTGAATCTGTTTGATGTCCTTTGAGCTTCTTGTATCTTAATTCCATGTCTCTTTTAAGACCTGGGGAATTTTCAACTATTATTTCATTGAAAAGATTCTCTACTCCTTTTTCCTTTTCTTATCCTTCAGGAATAGTTATAATACAAATATTTGGTCATTTAATTGTATCCCAAATTTTCCATAGACTTTCTCCATTCCTTTTCATTCTTTTCTCTTTATTTTTGTCTGAGTGGGTTATTTCAAAAGTCTTGTCTTCTAAGTCAGAAATTCCTTCCTCCACTTGGTCTATTTTGCTGTTAATTCGTTGTATTTCACTGATTGAAGATTTCATCTCCAAAATTTCTATTTGGTTCTTCTTATTTTTTATTTATTTTATTTTTTTGACAGGCAGAGTTAGACAGTGAGAGAGAGAGACAGAGAGAAAGGTCTTCCTTTTCTGTCGGTTCACCCCCCAAATGGCTGCCACGGCCAGTGCACTGTGCTGATCTGAAGCCAGGAGCCAGGCACTTCCTCCTGGTCACCCATGTGGGTGCAGGCCCCAAACACTTGGGCCATCCTCCACTGCACTCCCGGGCCACAGCAGAGAGCTGGCCTGGAAGAGGGGCAGAATCGGTACCCCTACCAGGACTAGAACCCAGAGTGCCGGTGCCAGAGGCGAAGGATTAGCCTAGTGAGCCATGGCACCGGCCTATTTGGTTCTTCTTAATGAATCTATCTCTTTTAGTAATATTTTCATTAATTTCATACATTCATTTTCTTATTTCTTTAATCTGTCTATCTGAATTCTCTTGCATATCATTGCATTTCTTTACAATCATTATGAATTTTATATCTTTCATTTCACATATTTATTTCAGTCCAGGATCTAATTCTGGAGTATTATAATGTTCTTTTGGAGGTGTCTTGGTACCTTGCTTCTTCATTTCTCCTATGTCTCTATTTGACATCTGCACATCTTGTGTAGTTGTCCCTTCTTCTTTATGGAGTAGATTTTATTGTAAAAGAGTTTATGGTTCACCTGCAATATGGGGTATCACTTGGCTTGTTGCTTTGGCTTTGGTTCTATGTGTGCCCAGGACTATAGTCTCTGAGTGATCTCTTCTGTCTTAGTCAATGTCAGTTGTGTATATAAATGCCACAGTGGTCTAATCTGCTGCAGTTGGTAGGGATAGAAGTATGCCTTTGAAATGAATATAGGTTTCTTGGGTTTGCATTTTTGGTCCACAAAGAATTTGGTGTCAGTCTTCTTGGTGATTGTGAAAGCCAGGGCCTTGTTCTTCGTTCTGAGAGAGACAAAAATGATTGACCCCTTGTCCTACTGGCAAGCCTGAGTGATACTGGGGTTTGTGACACCCATTGCTGTGGCTCTAGGACTGTGTGATTCAGATGAACACTTTCTCAGATCCTCCTAGAAGAGTCCAACTGGTGTTGTGGCTTATAATACAAATAGTCCTAGTCCTAGGACTAGGGAATGTGAACTGATCCCTGCTCTATACCTACAGGGTGACTATAAGGTATACAGGAGATTCTGCTCTGGAAGGTATGAGTCCAGAGTGGTGGAACAAAGGTAGATTCTTTCCTAGGTCCACTGAGTAGATTGCAGTGGCACTAAGAAATTTAGAATGAATTGTTATAGTCCTGGTGTTGCAGGGTATAGTGAGGTCATTACCCAGATCTCCCAGGATGGGAGTGGATTTAATTATGGGCTACTTTGGGTGTGAGCCCCCAGTAGCTTAAGTGAATCCCCCTGGTTCATGTAGAATGTGTGAGTGTAGCTCTGGAGCTAATGCCCCAACACTCCCACAGTTACAGTTTGCTTGGGAAAAAAAAACAAAAAACAAAAAAAACCCAGATGTTAAGTTGCTTGTGGATCTACTTGTCCATGGTATTTGGTGTTTTTTCCAACAGCATGAGCTTTGCTATTAACAATTTGTAAAATTTTTTGGCAATATTTTAAGTCTTCAGTCCATCCAGAGATCCATGAATACACTGGAATCAATGTAACAGCAAGAATTTGGTAAGTCAGAAAAGCAATTGCACATTGAGTTAATTAATTTTATAGAGTAGATGGGAAGAGTAACTTTCTCCCCATTATGAGTTCTTTTTTTATAAATTCCAAGGAATCCTTTACATTCTAAATGCTGTTTATATTCCTTAAACAAGCCAAGAAGTTTCGTTTCATATCTTTCATGGTTGCTATTCTCATCAAGGATTTACCACTGAAGAAATTAATTGCTTAATAGCAATTGGTAGCATCCAACAGAGCTGAAAATGTATCATATTTTAATCCAGCATTTTACTTCATATGTAATAACACATATAATCTGAAAATTCACTAAAATATTTGTTGCACTAGCAAAAGTTGGAACAAAGTTAAATGTCCCCCAAGAAAGGACTGATTAACTGCACTATGGCTTATCTACTTTACATAGACTGATACAAAAAGGCTGCTGATATATAGCATTTAATAAATAAAACAGAAAAGAATGGGTAGACTATGCTGCCATTTATATTAAGAAGCAGAATATGAATATATGGTTTATAAATCACAATATTTCTCTAGAAAGACTTATAATAAACCAGTAAAGTATTGTCTCAGAGGAAGGGGCCTAGTGATCTGGGAAAAGAAAAGGAATTTACCTTTCACTGTTCACACACTTTACCTTTTGAATATTTTAAAAGGTGCATGCATTTCCTATTAAACAAATAAACCAACAAATCAAGAATGTGTATCAAAGAAACCGTGTTCTTATTTCAAAAGGGAATGAAAGTCATATGTCAGTGACAAGATCTCAACCAGTCAATTTTGTCAAGCTACATAAAAATTTTATGACAAAGGTCTGAGCCCTATAAAAATGATTTCTAAACAGCTATGACCCTATCGTCTTGCATAAGGGGATGTATAAAATTTTAAAAACTCTAAAATTTCTACCTTAAGTTTCTGAACTCTAAATTTCCAACTATAAATTCTACTAATTTAGAATATAGTATAAAAGTTGTCTATATACCATATTACAATTTTGGTGGATGTATAAATGTTTTGCATAAATATATCTGGGCATATATATGTATTCTGATGCATTAAAAAGAATCATTCCCAAAACTAGATGAAAAGTGATAATTCTGTTTTTTAATGCTGTAAAATACCTATCATAGTTTCTTAAGATATGGCAGAAGTTCAAAAATGTATTCGTCAATGTGCAAGAAAGAAACAGTAATGGAGCTTAATATGTTTAGTAATCCCAACCTCTAGCTGTGTGGAATCAAAATGTAATAATTTATTTCAGTGCCTGTGAATAAAATCTTAGTATGTGCCACCTTCTTTAGCAATTGAGTGATCTTAGAGAGTTATTAGCTATTAAATGGATTTATTAAGTATACTCTTCAAATAGGCCTCTAGATATATTCATAAAGCTATGAAATAAAGATAGAATTGTTGCCTTTAAGGGTTATAATGAAAATCATCCAGAGGCAATTCATAAAAGGAGGTGTTGGATGTAATCATAAATGTACACTCTCCTGCTACTCATCCAGTTTAGCAAGAGAAATGCTTAATGCTTCCCTTTAGTGTGTTTATCTTCTTTTCAATCCTATCATAGGGGCTGGAGCTGTGGTGTAGCGGATATAGCCACCACCTGCAGTGCCAGCATCCATTTTTCGAGTCCCATATGCTCCACTTCTGATCCAGCTCTCTGCTAATGCGCCTGGGACAGCAGCAGAAGATGGCCAAAGTCCTGGGACCCCTGCACCCATGTGAGAAACCTGGATGAAGCCCCTGGCTCCTGGTTTGGATCAGCCCAGCTCTGGCTGTTATGGTCATTTGGGGAGTGAACCAGCAGATGGAAGATTTCTCTGACTTTTCCTCATTCTCTCTAAAGCTCTGCCTTGCAAATAAATAAATAAATCTTTTTAAAAAATAAAATAATCCCATCATTACTCATCATCCTGCTATTTTAATGATGCAATGGAAAATTTTAAAGGTTTCAATAAATGCTTATTGAAGGAATGAATATGTAAGGGCTGCCCATCCTTTAAAAAAGTTTCAATAAGCACTAAGGGTATATCTTAAAAGGACTGATTTATATGAGACATTTTTCTGACAACAGAAAAGAAAGAACTCAAAGAAGGGCTCAGTAGGAAGGAGAAGAAAATGGATGAAATGATGCAAGGTGACTTCAGCCAAAGCTGAAGGGATATGCACAAAATAATGACCGATTTTCAGGAAGAACACATAAACGGCATCATCACAGTCATGTGAGAACACTAGTGTCTCCTGGTGGTTCTTTCTAGGGAGGACTCAAACGGAAGAAATGTTTTGACAGAGCTATGCAGCTGCATTCCAGAATTAGAATTGTTTGAGAATGTCAGAGAGATTCATGGGACTCCCAGAGACCACTGTTGGAAACCTACAAGGGCTGGAGTTTCAGTAGGTGGATGGGACAAGAAATGAAATGAGGGACTGGTGTCATGGTGCATCAGGTTAAGCTGCCACTTTAGATGCCTGTATCCTATAGTGGAGTTTCTCACTCACACAGGACACCCTGATGAAGTTCCAGGCTCTTGGCTTCAACTTGACTCAGCCCCACCCATTGTGCAGAGTAAACCAGCAAATGGAAGATCTCTCTCTCTCTCCCTGTCTCCCTGTCACTGTGCTTTCAAATATGTAAAATAAATATTTAAAAATTTTTATAGATTTTATTTATTTATTTGAGTGGTAGAGTTATATACAGAGAGAGGGAGAAACAGAGAGAAAGGTCTTCCACCCGCTGGTTCACTCCCCAAATGTTTGCAATGGCCAGAGCTGGGAAGATCTGAAGCCAGCATCCAGAAGCTTCCTCCGGGTCTCTCATGTGCGTGGACCCAAGCACTTGGGCTGTCCTCTGCTGCCTTCCCAAGCCATCAGCAGAGGACTGGATTGGAAGAGAAGCTGCCAGGACAGGAACCTGTGCCAATATGGGATGTTGGCGCTGCAGGTGGAAATTTAGCCTACTATGCCACAGTACTAGTACCTAAAATACATCTTAGAAAAAGGGGGGAGAGCAGCACTGTGATGTAGAGGATAAACCCACCACCTGCAGCGCTGGCATCCCATATAGGAAGCTGTTCAAGTCCTGGCTGCTCTGCTTTCCATCCAGCTCTCTGCTATGGCCTGAGAAAACAGTAGTAGATGGCACTAGTGTTTGGGCCCCTGCACCCGCGTGGGAGACCGGAAAGAAGCTCCTGGCTCCTGCCTTCAGATTGGCCCAACTCCAACTGTTGTAGCCATTTAGGGAGTGAACCAGTGGATGGAAGATTTCTCCCTCTTTCTCTCTCTCCCCCTGCCTCTCTGTAACTCTGTCTTTCAAATAAAATACACATTTTAAAAAATTATGTGAGCTATTACTATCACTGTATCACAGGCTAGATGAATGCAGATGATGCATACTCAAACTTACATGAATGAACTCAGTAAAAACTAACAAAAAATGACATGCATATAGTCCTCCATCAATATACCCAGGGAATTGATTCAAAGATACTTGTGAATACCAAATGCCATGAATGCCTTCTTTATAAAAAACAGCATAGTATTGACGTATAGTCTTTGTGTATCCTCCCATATACCTTAAGTCATTTCTAGATTAATTATAATAATGTAATGTAAATGATATATAGATACTATTATATTGTGTTTTCACAAAAAATAACAAGAAATAAGTCTGTACATGTTCAGTTATAGACAATTTTTTTTCAAGTATGTTTCATCGGTGTTTAGTTTCATTGTGAATGAACAACCTGCAGATTTGGAGACCCAACTGTATTTTTATATCATATGAACTATTTTTTCTAAATCAAAAAGTGCTAGCCTACTATTTTGACATAAAGTCAGGGCAGATGAATCATTGTTTGATCAAGTGTGAAAGCTCAAAATGCACAGGCATTTGGTGCAGTAGTTAAATTCACATCCCATATTTTTTGGAGTGCCAAGGTTTGAGTCCTGGCTTCTCTGTTTCTGATCTAGCTTCCTCTCCCCATTGCATTGTTCCCTCGAAGCAGTAAATTAGTGCTCAAGTGCGTGGGTCCCTGCCACTCACATGGGAGACCAGGACTGAGTTCCTGACTCCTGGCTTCAGGGTGACTCAGTCCTGGCTGATACAAGCAATTGTGAAGTGGTCTTTCTGTCTTGCTGTCTCTGTCTCTTTCTCTCTCTGCCTTTCAAATTTAAAAAATGAAAATAATTAAATCTAAAAAATTTTGAAAAATCTCACAATGAATAAATACAATCTTTGTAATTAAACCCCTTGATATTTTCCTAAGAGTCTTTTTGTTTTCACAAAAACAGATACAATAGTAAGAGAATTGTAAACCTGAAACATATATATGCACATATATTTACATGTGTGTATGTGTATATGAATGAACTCCTTCATTTACATAATAGGGATATGATGCATCTAATGTGAAATAATGTGAAAGCAAAATCATTTTCAAAGCAATGCTGTATTTTTTGCATCTTATTTAACCATCAAGAATTCAATGTTTGCTTGAATCATCAAAAATTTTATTTCAGATGGCAACTGACATTTTCCCATATTAAAAAATAAATCCTTGAGTTGACAGACATCCAGCAGTAAGAGGTAAGGCTTGAGCTGACAGTTGCTTCCTGGCACAGGCTTTTAATTACAGAGTCAGCATGCAAGCTTCAGAAGCCCCCAGGAGTCAGCAGCTAACATTGACTGGTATTCAATCCATTGCTAGGAAGGAAGAAGTGTAGCAATTAGGGATAGGTTTCAGAAGGAACATGGGGAGTGCATAGCTGCTCTATCACCATGAGGCTTAATTTCATCAAGAGAAAAACTATCATTTCATCCATGTAGCTCTATCAGAAAATAGGCTGTTTCCCAATATTAAAATTTTAAAATAATCAAGGTTCATATTTATTCACTAGACTATATAAGTTATTTAGGTATCTCAGCCACATTTTTTAATGTATGTTAGCTATTATGCAAACAGGTCCCAGTGATAAATTTCAGTTGTTGCAATTTTACTCTGCACACAATGAGAATCTATTTTTTTCTAGGACTGCATCTTAAATCAGCTGTTCTTTCTCAACATCAGCTCTTAGCAGAACAGTCTTGCTGGCCTTTCTGAAAGTCTGTTTTCTGTAATCTTTGTACACAGATGACCAATTTTGTTAAATTAAAAAAAAATCATCTTCTCATCATTTTAAATCAGTGGGCTTTTATCTGAGGCTCAAAAGAAGGCTTCTTTTCCCTGCGGACTCAAGTATTTTATTATTGCCATTTTAAAAGCCAATTCCCAAAATATTTGCAGAGCATCTATTATATGCCAGAAGAGTGGGAGGTTGCCAGAACCATGTTATTTGGATTAGTGAAATGCTACTGATCTCAAATACTTTGGGAGGCAAAAATATCAGCTTTCAGTATTTCTCCCCACACTTTCCACATCCTTAGAAATGATTAAGAACTGTTGCTTTGTAATATCTCCTACCTTACTCTATATCAGCAGAAGATCAAAAATCACATATCTAGACTTTTTAATTTTAGAATCTGAAACATGCTATTTTCTGTGGCATGTCACCCCATACAAGCCCATTCGACCCTCATGGGCAAAGTCCTGAGCTGGCCAAATGAAGAGGTTTCTCATATCTGTACACAAAGTAGTTTATCTGGGACCCTTAGACCTAAAATGAAATGAATCATTCTTAATTTCTCTTTCAAGTTTGTCTTCCCCAAATGCTTGCTAAAAATAAAAGGCCTTCATAAATGTTGGTAGGCCAAATGTAAGAAAATATATTGGAGTAGCAAACATGAAGGAAAAGAAGGTACTTTGGCTTAGGCTTAAATACTTCACAGGATAAAAAGATACAAGCTAATATATAAACATACTTCTCTCTCTTATCCCCTGGTCCCTCAATTTTCCCCTTTAAGAGGAATCAGCGATGCAAATCTTGCCTCTTTTTAAAGGCCCCACTCCAGGCCAATTAAATTAAAATTTCTAGGTTTTTCCTGGGTAATATTAAAAAACAAAAACAAATACAAAACAGGATGGGCATTTGGCTTCGCAATTAAGATACAAGAGAAGAGATACGATGCTTGCATCCCATATTGGGTCTGGCTGCTGATTCTAGTTTCTTTCCTGAAAAGCAAGTAATTGGGTTCCTACCATCCATGTGGGAATCCTGGGTTGAGTTCCCATATTCTGTCTTTGGCTCAGTCCCAGCCATTGGGGGCACTGGGAGAATAAACTAAAAGATGAGAGCTCTGTCCGTCTGTCTGTCGGTCTCTCTACCTCTTAAGTTAAAAAAATTTAATTAAGCCTTCTCAGGGAATGCTAATATAATGGCTGAGGCTGAGACTACTGAGTTAGATTGATATAAAACACTGCTTTTACACGGGTCCATTCCAGATAACCACTTGATATCTTACTTAATCTTATTTCTGATGTGTTTAACTTAGTCATAAAGTTGTAACATATCTGGTTTCAAGCAATATTTATATATATATATATTTTCCTACAAATTGACTAATCATAGACCACTGAATGTGAAAAGACTATTTCAGACGTTGACATTTCAATAACGGTTATTAATCATAGCCTTGTATTTTATTATTGAAAAATTTCCATTTAAATATCATTTGTTAGTGATAATTTTTTTAGAATTCTATCTGTATGTAATGTGAGAATGAAAATAGTTTATAGCTTGTCCTGAATTATACATCAAATTGGAAAGTCTTTTGCTAAAAATAATTTGGAAAGAAAAGACATTGTGCAAGGCACTAAAAACGTATGCTCTGGAGAGGAAAGTAGGTGAGCTAGTTTCTACCTATCTTGACTTTTTCTGTACAAAGACTTCATATCATAAAAAGTAATTTTTAAAAATTTCAGGAAATAAGAAAGATTCATTAGTTCCTTTTGGCTAATATAGCAACTTTAAATAAAAGTATCATAACTTTCTCCTCCAAGGCGCCTAAAATTGTTCAAAGAAAAACATTTCCATGAAAGAAAATCACTACCAAAAATTTAAAGAGAAGTCTATATTATGTTTATTCTTAACTTTTAAAAAATCAGGGGCCAGTGTAGCTTAGTGGGTAAAGCTGCTGCCTGCAGTGCTGGCATCCCATAGGGACACTGGTTCGAATCCCGGCTGCTCCACTTTCACTCTCTGCTGTGGCCTGGGAAAGCAGTAGAAGGTGGCCCAAGTCCTCGGGCTCCTGAACCCTCATGGGAGACCAGGAAGAAGCTCCTGGCTCCTGACTTCAGATTGGCACAGCTCCAGGCTGTTGCAGCCGACTGGGGAGTGAACCAGCAGATAGAAGACCTTTCTCTCTGCCTCTCCCTCTCTCTCTGTGTAACTCTGACTTTCAAGTGAATAAATACATCTTCAAAAAAAAAAAAAAAATCACATCATGAAACATCAGGATTATTTTGAAGACAGTTCATATACTTTCTGATCAACTTTTTGAACTGTTCCAGTAAAAAGTAAAGTGGTTTCATATATTAAAAAACTGATTAGACTGAAAACATCTTGGGATTTTTCTCATCTAGATTGCAAGGAAGAGAGGTGCTCAAGTGAACTGGGCGATGAGGCTTTCTCTCACAGACAACAGATGGGATCACAGGGCAGTGTCACAGACCTTCATCTGGCCACTATCCGTAACAGAAAGGGCTCAGAGTGGCTAAATGACCCACCGAGGAGCCTGGAGTCTCAGAGCTTGCCTTCACGACCGCTAAAGCACATTGCTTCTCTGAGAACCAGTCCTGGATAACAGAACCTACAGGAAATCAGGAAAATCCAAGGCAGGAATTGAATTTTGTAATTCACATAGGAGTAGGAGACATCAGCTGTGAAACTTGAGAATATTATTTTGTACTCTTGGATTTATTTATTTAATTTATTTAGTTACCTGAAATTATTAACTGAAGAAATAGAAAAAGGAGAGAAAATGTTTGCTTAACAAATATACTGTTACAGAGCACAGTTGATGGAGAAAACTGTCCTTCAGGAATATTAAGAGTGGACCGGATGCAGAGGAAGAGGTAGGACAAGTCTTTGAAGTTGACTTGGGATAGCTAAAAACCTAAATTCCCTTTAAGTTATTCAAATTAAGGTATTTAAGGAGGCTGTTTTGTTTTTTTTGAGAGGACCAGTACAATTTTTGGCCAACTGTGTCCAAGAGAAGAATTTAAGGAGACAGAGCAATATCTACACACATGTCTCACAGTATATATATTTTTCTGATAATCACCATTTTTAGTTCCCAGTGGCTCACTTTTGTTGTGACCATGTTAAGATTTATGATCTGTGATGGGAACTTCCTATCTGCAATTCTGAGTTGCACCATCACATATTCCAGAACGCTTGATTTAAGGTTTTAAAAGACTGGAAAGCAACAATTACAAACCAGTGTCGAATAGGACTTAAAACTACTGTGAGAAGAATGGGAAAAGAAATCAACCCTCCTGTAATCAACAGATCATTATCATATTTTCTGAGAATTAAAAATTCAATTAAAAATAACCTTAACAGTTTACAGTCTTGAATAATCATCACAACTCTTCATAGACCTTCAATGCCAATTTTCTCTTTGTTCTCTGGATTATTGTAACTCCTGTTTTCAAGTGCATACTAGAATCTCTTCTGAAATGTAGTAGCCCCATGAGCTTTGTTCTCTTTTGGTTAAGGACATACCCTCCGCTGCCTATACAGATGCAGCTCCTAGGGGATTCTGTGGGGTCGCTTAGGATTAAGCTGTACACTCATATGCTGAGAAATGAAATTTAGTAGCCTCTGGTCTCTGGCTGATGATCTCTTCATTTCTTCCAGGAAACATACAAAAGTCATATTCCAAATTCTTAAGTGTGTTTTCATTAATTATTTTTTTACCCAGCATAATTAGACTTAGGCAATGATATGTAAGATAACCAGAATGAAGGAATAAGTGAAACTAAGTTTTCAGACTGGAAATAAGTTTCTATCTTGTTTCCTCAGATACCCAATGTATTTGAGAACCAGCATCCTTCCTGGAAAGGGAGTCATGGCATTGGTTCTAACACTTGCAATTAGAGAGATAAGGTCCTGTGGAGGCTGCAGTGCCAAGGTCAAGTATGTTTGGGTAAGATTACAATAAGCTATTTGCTACCAGGAATTTCAGAGGTATCATTGTGTCAGGAATGAGGATATTATTTCATGGTTAGAAAATGCATTGAACTAGGTCAACATTTGCAGATTTGGGACTAAACAGAGACTTGGGTTAACAGGAGTTAACAGTGTTAGCATTGGGAAATGCCTGCATCCACCTCAATTTTTGTAGAAAAATGCTCATCAATCATAGAGGATAAATAAGAGGTGCAATATCTTTTGAGAGAAATCATGTCTACATTTAAAGATAAAGGTATGCCTACACAATTCCTATGTGTTTAGACTTAGGGGACTTTGACAGGGAGCCCATTAGCTATGTGTTATGAAGTTCAGATTAGTGAAACAGAAATACAGGCATTAGGCCACAGCCAGTCTCAAAGACAACCAGAGTTCGTACCAAATTCAGACATTTCCAGAACTCCTGAATTCCTGCTGTTGATGAAGCTACTCATGAAACATAAAAATAAAGCAATGTGTGTCTCAGACTGAACAGAGACATTGTAACTAGAGCTCTAGGGTAAACTTGGGCAAGTAGAAACAATCAGGCACCTGAGGCCAGAGTCCCAGCCAGGAAGCTATGGGTGAACAAAGTCCGCATCCCAGTTATTCTGGCATCTGGGCCATACTATGCACTCCTAAATTTGTTTTCCCTGTAGAAGAGTACTTTCCAAGTAAGAAGGTTGAGAGCATGACAGTACATCAACAAGAGTTTTATGGCACATTGCAGACCTTTGTATGTTTGAGACATTCAGAAATAATCCGAAGATACACAGACTCCAGAAAGGGAAATACTCCTCCAATCCCAGCTTTCATTTGTTTGAATTTCCATGAGGAAGAACAACTGATGGCAGAGTGTAATGAGGATTAAAATGTGCAAATATCCCATCATTCTCCAGGGAAGGGGGCCTTATGGGGGAATGCAGGGACAGATAATTCAATTCTGATATTGTTATGCTGAATTTTTAGGTAATTACCAGTTTTCTATTCTCAAGTGAGGCTCACTTTCATATCAGTTCTAAGCACGTACAAGTACATGCATACACATACAAATATGGGTGTTGTGTATCTACATTAAAATAAATATATACCTTGCTATATATATTATATGATATATCTGAAGGATGGGTAATCTTCAAGGAGAAGATCATTTTTGTTTTTCATTTTTTAACACATATATAGCAGAGCACACACAATGATATGGACACTGTTCTGGGTGCTAGCAATACAAATTAAGCAAGATCTCTCTTACAACATCTACATCGAAGTCCAGGGAGAAAAAATAAACAAATGATAAAAATTAATTCTAGGTAATAATAATAATAATTACTATGAAGATATCAAAACATGGTAATTTAGTTGAGATGCCTGAAGTGAGCTTGAGCAAATTAGACAACCTTTCCAACAGCATTTCGGTTGAAGTATCAATGAAGAGATGCCAATCATATAAGAGTCTGGGGAATATTTATGTGACAGAAGTCTGAGGCATCAATGATATTGGCCTTTTTGATGAACTGAAAGGGGATTCTGGAGAGAAGGGAATGAATGAGAGAGTTGAGCACTCACATTGAAGAAGTAGGAGAAGCTAAATAACTCAAAACTTAAAAACCATAGTGGATGGATTTTATTCTCATAACCAAGATACTGCACAGTTTTAATCAGGGGATTTATTTGGTCTCATTTGTGTTTTAACAACAAGTCTTGGGGCAGCCATTTGGTATAGTGGTTAAGAACTGCTTGGGATGCTCCTTGGTATCCTATATGGGAATATCTAGGTTTGAATACTGGGCTGCTTCCTATTCCACCTTGCTGCCACGTGGGAGAACCATATTGATTTCCAGGCTCCTGTCTTTGACCTGGTACAACCCCGGCTGTTGTGAGCATTTGGGGAGCAAATCAATAGAAGAGAGATTTCACTTGGTCTCTATCATTCTGCATCTCTGAATTTCAAATAAAATGAAGATAAATAAGCAAAAATTATAAAAGATAAAGTAGTTCCTAATTTTTGTACAGAAATGTCTCAGAAAGAAAACGTAGAATCAGGTAGACAGCCTTTGAAATTTCTGATCCACCAGATTAGAGAGGCTTATGAAACACTTGGGCATTCTACACGCATGCTATATAGAACATAAAAGCAATCCTTCTCAAATTTTAGACTTTGGGTTTGTAATTGAAGTGCTTACAAGATAAAAAGGACTGCAAGTCACAGAAATATAACAATCCAGAGCCTCTGCAGTGTGTATTTCCTAATGCCCAGGGTGAAAGGAAACAGCAAACTGTGACTCAAGTCAAGAAAAAACGTCAGCAACTCCCCTACTCCAATCTTTAAAAAAAAAATTGATGGAAACTATGTTCAAAAAACCAAAGAGAAGTATTTCCCAATAAAGAATCAAATAAGAAATTTCAATAGGAAATGGAAATGATAGAAAAATGCAAATTCAAGAATGGAAAAGTACAGTAACAGAAAAGACAATTTATTGCACAGGCTTTGCAGAAGGGTCAAGATGTAGAAGATGACTCAGTGATCTTGAAAATATATCATACATTTTCCAGTCCAAATAATACACATAGAAAGGAGGAGAAAACTGAACTTTCTTTCAAAAATATGTGTGACAATATCAAATAGTCTAACAAATCTATTGTGGACTTCTCAGGATAAGAAAAAGATAAAAATGCGTAGAAAATATTTGAAGATAATGAACAAAAATTCCTCAAATACAATGAAAACCATACCAGCTAAGAAATCCAGTGATCAGGCAAAATACTACTCCAGCTGCTGACTCATCAATTCATACCATATTTATTTCATGCTGATTCTGTGCAAAGAGCAACAGGAATATATATCTGAATATTGCACATTCTCTGACACAGTTAACCATGTAGATTTATACTATATGATATGGTAACTACTAACCAAATGTGGCTATTGAGCATTTTTTTTTACAGGCAGAGTGGACAGTGAGAGCGAGAGAGAGAGACAGTGAGAAAGGTCTTCCTTTGCCATTGGTTCACCCTCCAATGGCCACCGCAGCTGGTGCGCTGAGGCCGGCACACCGCGCTCGTCCAATGGCAGGAGCCAGGTGCTTCTCCTGGTCTCCCATGGGGTGCAGGGCCCAAGCACTTGGGCCATCCTCCACTGCACTCCCTGGCCACAGCAAAGAGCTGGCCTGGAAGAGGGGCAACCGGGACAGAATCTGGTGCCCCAACTGGGACTAGAACCCGGTGTGCCAGCACTGCAAGGCGGAGAATTAGCCTGTTGAGCCACGGCGCCAGCCGGCTATTGAGCATTTGTAATACCATTAATAAGAAATGATAACATTTAGACTATGTTATTCTTTTTTTTAAGATTTATTTATTTATTTGAAAGAGTTACAGAGAGGAGAGGCAGCAAGAGAGAGAGACAGAGAGAGAGAGAGAGAGAGAGAGAGAGAAGTCTTCCATCCACTGGTTCACTTTCCAATTGACTATAACGGTTAGAGCTACTCCATTGGAAGACCCATCTGTAAACACTATAACAGCCTTTGGAATGGGGCTTTTTTGTGTGTTTTTTGGAAAAAGAAATGAGTGGGATTGTGTAACCTGTAATATGGAGTCATCAGGGAGGTGACTGTCAATGATTCCCATGAATCTTGACATGGCTATTCCCCAGTCGTTAGTAGTTTGAAGAAGCAACTGAGTCTGTTCTTGGGTATATGGCACCACTATAATATCGGGATCTTTTCCAAAATATTGGTGGGAAAGGGAACGAGCCTTGATAATTATGGAAGCAACCTGAGACAAATACACTGTAATTACTTTGGATGAGGAAATGGGGAGGTGGACCCAGAAAAGAGGTTGACCTTTTTTATTGGGCATGAGGGATTTTTGCCAAAAAAACTCCAGTGGGTGTATGTGGAGTGGCCAAAACTATAAAAAATAAGGGGAGAACATAAGAAATTTGTGAAACAGACTGTTGATTAATGGCTTGCACTAATTGATTTAATGTGTCTTTCGCATCAGGGGTAAGCTCGCGGCGGGAGGAGGGGTCCAGATCTCCACGCAGAATGTCATTGAGGGGTAAAAGGACATTATTAAGTATTTTTAAATAGGGCCTGAGCCATTGAATAGCTCCTAGAAGTTTTTGGAAATCATTAAGGGTACGGAGGCAGTCAAAACGAAACTGAATACATGGTACAAAAACTAATTCCTTTTGTAGTTTTAAGCCTAAATAAGTAAAGGGGTCTTGTATTTGGATCTTATCAGGGGCAATTTGTAAGCCAAGGGTAGAAAAGGCTTTAGAAAGTGCTGTAAAGCAATTTTGTAGGTCTGACTTGTTTTGAGCCACCAGTAAAATATCATCCATATAATGTAGAATATAAATGTGCGGCCAGCGTAAATGAATTGGGTCCACTGCCTGTACCACAAACTTTTGGCAAAGGGTTGGGCTATTGGCCATCCCCTGGGGCCAAACTTTCCAATGAAATCTTTGCATCAGTCCCTGGAAATTAACACAGGGGAGACTGAAGGCAAAATAAAGACGATCATCAGGGTGTAGAGGAATAGTGAGAAAGCAGTCTTTGAGATCTATAATTGTTTTGTAATAACCATTTGGGATGGCCATGAGGGTTGGGATGCCAGGTTGGAGGGCTCTCATAAGTGCCATGACCTTATTAATGGCACACAAATCCTGTAAAAGGCACCATTTACCAGATTTTTTCTTTATGACAAAAATAGTATTCCAGGGAGAGTTGGAAGGCTCCTTATGTCCAGCCGCAAGCTGCTCCTGTACAAGCGCTGTAGCGGCATTAGCTTTTCTTGGGTAAGTGGCCACCAATCCGCCCAAACAGGAGTTTGAGTATTCCATGTGATTTTATCTGCATGGGGTACAGGAAGGCCAGTGGCCGTTACTAAAAATCCGAATATCCGAGCCCATGTCTGTTTTAGAAGGGGCTGTAATAGGTTGAGTTATGCCCTGTCTCATTTTTCTGAGTCCTGTGCCAGGCACATAATCCATGCGCAGCATTTGTTGTGCGACCACAGCATTAGGGCTGCACAGGATAACTTCCATTTGGGAGAGAATGTCACGTCCCCACAGGTTAACAGGGAGGCCTGGTAATACAAAAGGAGTCACAGTGCCCTTACTGCCTTCCCTGTCTTTCCAGTGTAACACCCTTGAGCTGACTTGGGGATTATTGGACTGGCCTATGCCTCGAAAATCAGTGATTGATGCAGTCAGTGGTCAATTGGCGGGCCAATGATTTTGAGATATGACTGTGGCATCAGCCCCTGTATCCAAAATGCCTTTGAAATCTTTTCCTTCTATAGTAACGGTTAGCACAGGCCTATTTTTTGTAATTGGCTGGACCCAATAAGCATCCAAGGAGCCCAAAGGGGTAATGCCCCGGGGCCTGGGAGAAATTGAGGATGTATTTCCAGTAATTAAAGGCAGAAGAACCAGTTGTGCTAGACGGGTGCCCTGTGGAAGGACAGCTACTCGATTAATAGTGGCTGCTAGGATTTTTATCTCCCCGGTGAAGTCACTGTCAATAATACGGGGAAAACTTGAATGCCTTTGAGAATGGTTGTTGCTCGGCGGAGAATAAAAGTGCAGGTACCCGAAGGCAAGGGGCCCTGCACCCCTGTAGGGATAATTTGTGGGCCCTGGGTGGAATCTAATATTGTATCAGAGGCGGCACAGAGGTCCAATCCTGGGGTTGCTTGTTGGAGGGAGGCAATTGTTGGGCCTGAGGCTGGGAGGGGACAAATCGTACTGCCCCAGGGTTTGTCCTTTGAGCTACCCCTCTGGGCTGGCCCCTCTGGGAGTTTCCCGGTATGCTGTATGTGAGGAGGGAGGGGTTGTCCTGAAGAATTAGTTTTTGATCTGTATTCATTTGCCCAGTGATAACCCTTATGACATTGAGGGCATAGAGTGGAGGGGAGCGGCCTGCCTGGGGGAGATGGAGCCGCGCCTTGGGCCATGGGCTTGTTTGATAAGGTGGTTGGACATTCACGGGCAAAATGTCTGGGCTGTTTACAAGCGTAGCAGGTGGAGGTCCCCTTGGAGGGATTTTGGGTCAATTTAAGTGCGGCCCCCATTGCCAAGCCCATGGCATAGGCCATCCCACACCAGGGCAGAGCCTTACATATTCTGAAAGATCACCCTTATGTTTATGAGGCCTAAGAATATCTTTACAAGCTGGATTGGCATTTTCAAAGGCCAGGTGTGTAACAAATGCGCTTCCATTTTCCCCTGGGCCAAGTAGTCTTTCAGCCGCAACATTAAGGCGCAAGATAAAATCACTATAGGGCTCATCGGGTCCCTGTTGGATCTTAGCCAAGGAGGTGGTAACTGGCCCCTTTTGAGGAAGTTTTCTCCAAGCCCCTAATCCAGCAGTTTGAATTTGCGCCAGAAGTCCAGAAGGGAATTGGGCCTGTGGAATCATACGGGGCATTCCCAAAAGTTTTTTGAGGGTCCATTTTTTTAGATGAAGTTTTAGCAGAATTTTTTGGGGCTAATCTTTGCAAATTTGAACATAGTCAGCCCTCCGCAGGACGTAGTCACCTCCGCTGAGAGCGGCTCTGGTGAGAAATCCTAGGCATTAGGTGTAAACCATCGGGCGCTCTGGCTTCCCAGTAAGGCCTGAGTATATGGAGCAGTGGGACCATATTGGGTGCAAGCAGTTTTAAGTTTTTCAATAAATCTGAGACTAAGTTTTTGTAAGGCTGTTGTTGCCCATTACCAGGTCCTTGAACAGGGCTCTGTTCTTCATTCCCCGATCCAGGTTCTGCACTGTCTTCCCCAGAGTGGTGAGACATATCCTCCTCAACCTCATTTCCCCCCTCAGCCGCAGGCTCAGAGTGATCTCTGGCTTGGCTCCAGGTTACGGGAAAAGCCAAAAGGGGTTGGTTTTTAGACCTGACTTTTCTTTCCTTAGGTCGTGTGAGGGGTTGTCCCAAGGCAAGGTGACAGAGCTCCTTGTCAAGGGAGTGCAGCTCCTTAAGGAGCTGAATACGTTCTCCTCTGTGTTGAAGGGATTGCCGCAGGGCTGACAAGTCAGGCACAGGAGGGTCAGGCCCATAGAGAGCTGAGTCACAAAGGGAAGGGCGAAGGTGAGGATTATATGGTGAGGGATTTTTAACATCCGGGGGCCAATCAGGATTATGATAACGTGCAACTTCTTCCTCTAGGGTAGCTTCCTCCTCTGAATCTAATTTGTCAGGACTGTCGAATGGCAGGATATAATTGACTCGTTTTATTTGTGGAAGCCGAAATGGGCTCCTTTTTCTTGTTTATTGGGTCATCATCAACGGAAGGCATATCCAGGATAACAGATAGACATTTAGATGTGGGTTGGGAGGATTGCTGTAGCAATCACCGTCCCTGATTAAGGCATCGATGGTTTTATTGAAGGAGCGGACTTTTAAAATGTCATTAATTAAATTCCAATATGAAAAGGCCGTAATAGGCACCTTTTCAAGGCCAAAGGTCTCATGAAAATCCTTTAAACAATTTCCAACTCTTTGCCACTTGACCTCATCAATTGTTTCTTCCCTGAGGAACCACGGACATAAATTTTCCACATATTCAAAAAATGCTTTTAGATCCTTATTTTTAACGCAAACTCCTCATGTCTTGAGGGCCTCCTTTAGACCTGAAATGAACATTTCCTGTGACAATAATGCCTGTCCCATGGCCAGTCACTTACCTTGCGCTGTCTTCACTCCGCAGCATTGACCGATGCTGATGTCTCGGGTGGGCAGTTCTGAGCTGGTCACACAATCACATGGATCCAAGTTTTCCTCCTCGAAGGCGGCATTCATCCAATCTTATAGGCACTCAAGCCCCACATTGGGCACCAGTTGTCCCGTCCTGTGGGACATCAACTAGGGCCAAGCACCTAGAAGGAGGAATGAAAGGGACAGGAGACACAAGGAAGGCAACAAGACAAGAGTTCTGATCAAGCTGCAAAGTTTATTTTTTACACAGGGGTTTATATACTTCTTAGGGGAGGCAGTAGGGGGTGGGAAAGAGGAGCTGTTTCAGGATCTGTTCAGGGTTGAGGTCAGGTGGCAGGACATAGTTATCGCGAGCAGGCACATGTTATCTTTTTTTTTGACATGCAGAGTGGACAGTGAGAGAGAGAGACAGAGAGAAAGGCCTTCCTTTGCCATTGGTTCACCCTCCAATGGCCGCCGTGGCCTGTGGCCGGCGCACCGCGCAGATCCGAAGCCAGGAACCAGGTGCTTATCCTGGTGTCCCATGCAGGTGCAGGGCTCAAGCACTTGGGCCATCCTCCACTGCACTCCTGGGCCACAGCAGAGAGCTGGCCTGGAAGACGGGCTACCGGAACAGAATCCAGTGCCCCGACCGGGACTAGAACCCGGTGTGCTGGTGCCGCAAGGCGGAGGATTATCCTGTTGAGCCACGGGGCTGGCTGCACATGTTATCTTAACCACAGGATGTTCTTTAGTTATTGCAGAATGTTTCAGTCCTCAGGGAAAGAGGCTATGCAGGCACTTTTCCACACCTAGAACTATTAGGGAGGGGGAGAGTGTCCCCAACAACTAGTCTTGTTTGTGTGATGCCTTTGACTCTTAAACCTATCATTATGAGAATTGTGAACTGAAATTGATCACTTGGACTAGTGAGATGGCATTGGTACATGCCACCTTGATGGGATTGTATTGGAATCCCCTGGCACAATTCTAACTCCACCATTTGGGGCAAGTCTGATTGAGCATGTCCCAAATTGTACATCTCCTCCCTCTCTTATTCCCACTCTTATATTTAACAGAGATCACTTTTCAGTTAAATTTCAACACTTAAGAATAATTGTATGTTAATTACAGAGTTCAACCAATAGTATTAAGTAGAACAAAAAATACTAAAATGGATAAAGTATTACATTGTACAACAACAGTCAGCACAAGAGCTGATCAAGTTACTGTTTCTCATAGTGTCCATTTCACTTCAACAGGTTTCCTTTTTGGTGCTCAGTTAGTTGTCACCAATCAGGGAGAACATATGATATTTGTCCCTTTCGGACTGGCTTAATTCACTCAGAATGATGTTTTCCAGATTCCTCCATCTTGTTGCAAATGACCAGATTTCATTGTTTTTGACTGCTGTATAGTATTCTGTAGAGTACATGTCCCATAATTTCTTTATCTAGTCTACTGTTGATGGGCATTTGGGTTGGCTCCAGGTCTTAGCTATTGTGAATTGAGCTGCAATAAACATTAAGGTGCAGACATCTTTTTTGTTTGCCAATTTAATTTCCTTTGGGTAAATTCCAAGGAGTGGGATGGCTGGGTTGTATGGTAGGGTTATATTCAGGTTTCTGAGGAATCTCCAGACTGACTTCCATAGTGGCTTCACCAGTTTGCATTCCCACCAACAGTGGGTTAGTGTCCCTTTTTCCCCACATCCTCTCCAGCATCTATTGTTGGTAGATTTCTGAATGTGAGCCATTCTAACCTGGGTGAGGTGAAACCTCATTGTGGTTTTGATTTGCATGTATACAATGGAAATAACATAGCATTTTAAGTAGAGTAGGAATTTCAATTTTTTTTTACTGATTCAAGATCTTTATTTTACTTTTGTTTGATAGACATTAATAGAAAAATTTATAGTTATTAAAACTATGTTCAACAAAATATGATTGTTTGGTTCTATAGTTCTAATGTGAATATTAAGATAAAATCTGAGGGCATGCTAGGTGATGAGCAGTCCATTAGACACTGGCACACAGCTACTGTAAGAACCGTAGTCCTGTATAAAGTTTGTTATTGTAGTATTGTTTGCTTTTCTTCCATAACTATACTTTTCAAGTTTTATCTCTGATCTTGCAGATTTCAACTCTTAAAATACAAATCATGTAAGTTTCCTCTTTTGCCGCTCTCAGATGCCACTCAACTTCTTCACATGCAGCTATGGGCTTGCAAGTTAGGGTACCCAAAGAGCAAAGTAGCTTGGGAAGGAAGTGACTAGTGAGATCGTTCAGAGAAACAGGCTTCCTAAAATATATGGGAACAGGTGAGGGCTAATAGGTTCATGTAAGAGTTTGCATAATGACTAAGATATCTAGGATTCAATCAGACCTGGAGATATCCAAGATATTACCATTGCAGGTCCTTCTGTCCCTGGCAAGATGACAAAGTCATGCTTTTGTTAGGATAAACTCTGTATAACTAATTTTTCTGACAATGCTTTGTTCAAACATAAGTTTGCTTTTCATTTCCACAACATGCCTTGGACTGAATAGAATCTACTTTCAGCAATACTCATATTAATAAAGGATATTGCAAACCTGCTGCTGCAGTACTCAGAATATGTAGGATGGTCCAATGAGGTACAAAAATGTGGGGAAAATCTACAACAAAGATACCTACATATGACTAGAATCTGCATTACTCTGTGAGTCAGAGATATACTCATATGATGATACACACACACACATACACATTTACTTCCGTGAAGCAGAAAAGATGGCTTTGTTGTGGCCTTTTAAATTCTATTTCAAGAAAATAAAGAAGCAAATAATAAGAATCTCGTGTAAAATTGAGAGGGAGAAATGAGCAGAGTCATCTTTCCCTTTCATTCCCAGCGTTATATAGAAAAGACCAAGGGAATACAAAATGATGTTCAGACTTGTAACTTGGATTTTAGGAAGAGGTACCACCCAGATTGCAGACACATTAAAGAAATCATGCTGGATGTAAATGCTAAATCTGCTTAGTTAGCCTCAGAAACAGCAGCAACACTGAACAAAAGAGAGGGGGGATCCTTTAGGAAGTCACCCACACTTCTTGAGGTATAAACACCGTTTGGATTCTAATTAGTCAACATTCAACAAAGGCTCAAGTATAGTTACACCAAGCAGGGAGTTCGAGTGTTAGTAATACTAAGCAGAAAATCAGAATGGGATGTGGGCTGGATAAATTACTGAAGAGAAAGCCCTTAAAAAATAAAGGCAAAGGAAACATACTCATTACACAGAGAAACAGCATTCTCAAAGAGAGAAAGGAAGAAAGAAAGATTTCTTATATAAAGGAAGCAGAAGGAAACTTTAGAAAACATCTGATTTATGTTCTCAAAACAAAACTTCAAAACTGTACGGAAGAATAGATATGGGATGATAAGACAACATATTGAGAGGAAAATGTTTCCTGTAGGTGTAAATCAAAATAGCTCCAAACATGTTTTTCTTCTGGCTAGTTGTCCCTCAGCATAATGCTTCAATGTAATCAAGTTTTTCTCCCCGAAGTTTATTTTATTTATTTATTTGAAAAGGAGAGTAAGAGCAAGAGAGAGATGGAAGGAGAGAGAGAAAGAGGTATTTTCCATTTTCTGGATCACTCCCTTTATGCCACAACAGAGAGTGTTGAGCAAGGCCAAAGCCAGGATCTCAGAACTCAATCCATGTCTTCCATGTGGATGGCATAGGCCCAAGTATTTGAGCCATCATCTGCTACCTCCCAGGAGGTCCTTTAGCAAGAAATTGGATCAGAGGCAGAGCCAGGATTTGAATTCAGATACTCATTTATGGAATATAGTGAATAGGAGCTGAGGGGCTGACAGCTGTCTGCTGGAGTCACCCACTACTACAAACTCCACCCTGTTCTGTGCAGGTTGGCACACCCACTTTCCCATAGTGCACCCGAATCTCACTTCTCATGCACAAGATCCCATGATGTCTATGTGCACGGTGAGCTCCACATGGAGACAGAAGGAAACCTCCCCAGAGATCATTATATGCCCTGAGCACCACCTAAACTCCTTCCAATTTGTATGCTGAATTATGGCACCACACTCCCCCCAGTCAAAGAGGCGACCGAATTGGGGTGGGGGCAATTCTCCCTCATGAGGTTGCCCATGTTCATCTCTGCACGTGTACTGTCTTTTTTTTTTTTTTTTTTTTGACAGGCAGAGTGGACAGTGAGAGAGACAGAGAGAAAGGTCTTCCTTTTGCCATTGGTTCACCCTCCAATGGCCGCCACGGTCGGCGCACTGCAGCCGGCGCACCAGCTGATCTGAAGGCAGAAACCAGGTGCTTATCCTGGTCTCCCATGGGGTGCAGGGTCCAAACACTTGGGCCATCCTCCACTGCACTCCCAGGCCACAGCAGAGAGCTGGACTGGAAGAGGAGCAACCGGGACAGAATCCGGTGCCCCGACCAGGACTAGAACCCGGTGTGCCGGCGCCACAAGGTGGAGGATTAGCCTATTGAGCCGAGGCACTGGTGCACATGTACTGTCTTTAATCTCTTTAAGTAAACCATACTCTGATTCTTGCATTTTATTATGCCTCTGCTTTGAACTCATCTCTCACACTGAGACAGGAACTTAAATAAATCCAGGTGGGGATCCCTTGTCCCCTACACAAAGTGAGCTTCTTTCTATTGTATTGTATCTTGCATGACAATTAGTAGGTTCAGAAAAATACAGAGAAATGTATACACAGAAGTTGTTCTTTAGATGACGATCCTTTTAACTGTTAGGACAGGTGTTATAATTGCAAGGATGTGGGTTGATTTCCATTCACAAGAAATTCATCTCAGTTTCCATTAACCAGCTTAGAGCTTCATTCAAAATGTACATTTTATTTATGTGATGCCTCTGGCTTTTAATGCCAAAAGAAACATGATTCAAGCCATGTTTTAAGAGCAAGATGTTAAATAATCTTTTCAGATTAAAAAAAAAAAGTGCCTGCATGGAAGTAGTTGGGGAGGGTTGGGAGTGAAAATGAAGTCTTTGATTCTTACCAAAATGTATTTTGTGATGTGTGGAAGCTGGAAGCAAATTAGCAACTCCATCATTTCATTTCATTAGAAAGAAGAAAGGGATCTAAAGGTTGCTCCTCTATGTCTGAGGAAAAAGCACATGCCTTGGAAACCAGATACTGACTTGATCTTATTAAACGCGATCTTTGTGGTTTTGATATAGGTTGGGCAGGGAGCTAGTTAGTGAACAAAGGAGCTGAGAGACTCATCAGTTTCCTTGCCAGAATGGTCCCACCCGCTTCTGTGCCAATCAAACATAGCTGCAGAGTAGGCACACCTACTTCCCATGATGCACCTGTACCTCACTCCCCATCATGCACAACATGCCACTCTAAGTGCATTCTGAGTACCATGAGATGCCATGAAACCTTCCCAAAGATCACCAGACGCACTGAACCCTGCCCAAATTCCACCGTTTTTATGGAGCACCACGCCCTACCCAATAAAGAACCAACCCACACATGGAGGTGTAGTAGCAGAGGTGGCAGCATCACCAGCAGATGTCCCTTCTCGTGGAGGGAAGCTGCCTGCCTTCATTCCTAAATATGTACTCTTTTTAGCTATCTCTTTAAGTAAGTCCTGCTCTCCTACCTGAACGTCATCATCTATGTCTCATGCTGAGATAAGAATGTTGAGTTTGGGGCCAACATTATGGAGCAGTTGGTACAATCACCACTTGGGATACCAGCATCCCATTTTGGCTCTGATTCATGTCTCAGCTTTCCCATTTACAATCCAGCTCCTTGCTAATGACCTGGGAAAAGCAGTGGAATATGATGGCCCAGGAGTTTGGGCTCCTTCCATCTACATGGGAGATGAAGAAGAAGTTTCAGGCTCTTGGCTTCAGCCTGGTGCAGCCCTGGACATTTGGCCATCAGGGGAATGAACAAGCAGATGTAAGTTTTCTCTTTCCCTGTCTCTCCCTCTAACGCTGACTTTTAAAAATGAATAAGTCTTTTTTATTTTTGACAGGCAGAGTGGACAGTGAGAGAGATAGAGAAAGGTCTTCCTTTTCCGTTGGTTCACCCCACAATGGCTGCTGTGGCTAGTGTGCTGCGGCTGGTGCACCGCGCTGATCCAAAGCCAGGAGCCAGGTGCTTCTCCTGGTCTTCCATGTGGGTGCAGGGCCCAAGAACTTGGGCCATCCTCCACTGCACTCCCGGGCTACAGCAGAGAGCTGGACTGGAAGAGGAGCAACCGGGACTAGAACCCAGTGTGCTGGCACCGCAGGCGGCGCCGGCCATGAATAAGTCTTTTTTTTTTTTTTTTTAAGATTTTTTTTCCTGGTTTCTCTACTTCTTTTTTTTTATTATTATTTAAAATATAAATTTCCAAAGTACAGTTTATGGATTACAATGGCTTCCCCCCCATAATTTCCCTCCCACTCACACCCCTCCCATCTCCCGCTCCCTCTCCCATTCCATTCACATCAAGATTCATTTTCAATTATCTTTATATACAGAAGATCGATTTAGTATATATTAAGTAAGAATTTCATCAGTTTTCATCCACACAGAAACACAAAGTGTAAAATACTGTTTCAGTACTAGTTATAGCATTACTTCACATTGGACAACACATTAAGGACAGATCCCACATGAGACGTAAGTACACAGTGACTCCTGTTGTTGACTTAACAATTTGACACTCTTGTTTATGGCGTCAGTAATCTCCCTAGGCTCTAGTCATGAGTTGCCAAGGCTATGGAGGCCTTTTGGGTTCGCCAACTTCGATCTTATTCCGACAGGGTCATAGTCAAAGTGGAAGTTCTCTCCTCCCTTCAGAGAAAGGTACTTCTTTGATGACCCCATTCTTTCCACTGGGATCTCACTTGCAGAGTAGATTTTTTACTTATTTTTTGACAGGTAGAGTTACAGACAGTGAGAGGGAGAGACAGAGAAAAAAGTCTTCCTTCCGTTGGTTCACCCCCCAAATGGCCGCTATGGCCGAGCTATGCCGATCCGAAGCCAGGAGCCAGGTGCTTCTTCCTGGTCTCCCATGCAGGTGCAGGGCCCAAGCACTTGGGCCACCTCCACTGCCTTCCTGGGCCACAGCAGAGAGCTGGACTGGAAGAGGAACAACTGGGACTAGAATCCGGTGTCCATATGGGATGCCGGCACCACAGGCGGAGGATTAGCCAAGTGAGCCATGGCGCCGACCCCATGAGTAAGTCTTAAAAAAAAAAAAAAAAGAACTTGGAGTAAATCTAAACTGAAGACTCCCAAACTGCTGTATCACAATACTTTTTTTTATTTTAGGATTTATTTATTTATTTGAAAGGCAAAGTTAAAGAGAGAGAGAGAGAGAGAGAGATCTTCCATCCTCTGGTTCACTCCCCAAATGGCCACAATAGCCAGAACTGGTTCAATCCAACGTCAGGAGCCAGGAACTTCTCCTCAGTCTCCCATGTGGGTGCAGGGGCCCAAATACTTAGGCCATCTTCCATTGCTCTCTCAAGCACATTAGCATGTTGCTGGATTGGAAGTGGAGCAACCAAGACTTGAACTGGCACTGGCAGGCAGCAGCTTTACCCACTATGCCACAGCACCAGCCCTCACAACACTTTAATCACAGTAGTTAGTTAAGACTCTGGGAAACAAGAGTGACATTGTTGTGGGCTAGTTTGGGCCAAAATTAATACCCCAGGCTCTTGCCATTTACTTAGAGATTCTAAGTACAGACACAAACATGGCATGCAGGGTGATAAGGTTTATTTACAAAGTGAGAAGAATACAAAGGCACATGAGTGCTTCATTTAGGGAGAATGGACCAGGAAAGGTGAAAAAGGGGAATTTCACACCCTGCTCTGGTTGTCCTTGGTCCAGGAGATGGACCTTGGTCCTCTTCACCAAGCTTCTTATGAGCTTTGAAAAGGGGAGTGGTTACATAGTGCTGCCCCCAGGTCCCAGGTAAGGGGAGGGGCATCTTGGGGAGAGCTCATCTGATAGGAGTACATGGGGTGGGGGTGGGGGTGGCCTCCAGCTCATGAACTTAATCTGTCTCCCTGACTCTTCCCACATCAACTTCACACAGCTGTCAAGGCTTGCTTGGGTGAAGTTCTGCCTTTGAGGGGAAACCTCTCTGTGAGGTCTTTCCATTGCTAAACCTTCATAAATGGCGTTAAAATAAATCTATTCACCACCCAAATTTGCTTTGTAATAGATCACCCTTTGGAGAGGCCCTAGTTCAGAAATAACTGAAATGGACAAGAACAGACCCTGACCCAGACAGCCTTAACTTTCCCTTGGCTGCCCTAACTTTGGACAAGTGTCTTTTGGCCTGACAGCTCTTTACTTCCCTTTCATTATCAGCCTTACTTCGGAAAACAAGTAAGTCCTTTCTCTTCTCCTTTGAGAGGTAAATCTTTTTAAAAGTCACTCCCCAGTCTTATAAACCAGGAGTGTCTTTTCCTAGAACCGGGGAAAAATTTCCTTTGAAATGTAGTCATCAAGGAAGACAAAGCTCCCATCCCTCAGGCTCTGGTGGAAGGGCAAGAGGCTAATTTCCACGGGTGCCTATTAGCAAACACGGTTGGCTTAATCATCAAGAGGAGCATTTGCAAACCCAGGAATAATTCAATGTGCTCCACACGTGGCATTAGTCAACCTCCTCTCCCAGTTCCCCTAGTGTTCCACTAGCTCAGCCCAGTGCTTGAGAACTCTCTTGCCCTCTGTTGCAGAGAAGTTGAAGTCAAACAGTTCTGGCTTCTCTTGCCTGCCAAAATAGCAGTAAGTTCTTCCTCACCCGTTTCACTTTGGTGGAGTTGTTTTTACACTATAGAGTACATGTTGCCTTCCCCTAAAATTCACGTATTGACTGAATTAGGATACTAGGAGGTGAAAAGATTAATGTCCTTCTGAATTAGGTGGGCAGATAGGATTAAATCCATTAGCTCTGTGAGCTGGAGACCACACCCTTTCGTGATCTCACACCCCTGCCAATCAGACTGTGTAACCACGCCCCTTTGGAAGTGAATAAAAGGCCTGGGCCTACCCTTGTTGTCCTGCACCTCCGGGCCTGTGGCCTTCTAGCCGTGGCTCCTGGCCTGCTCTCTGTACCCAACTTAGTTTCTAGACTTCTTTCTCCCCTAAATAAAGCCCTCATTTTTCTGTGTATTTCTCCCACTGAATAAATACTAAAACTGTACCATGTTTCATTTATAAGCAGCCTAAATTTGAATTCTTAAAATATACGGCAAGAACCCTCAAAAATATTAATGTTAAAAGAATTAATAAAATTTTGAGTAAATGTCCTCGATTTTACTTCCAAGTGGAGGAAGTTGGGAAAGAGGAGCCAGCGCTGTGGTGCAGCACGTTAAGCTACCATCTGTGAGGTCAGAGTCCCACATGAGCTGTTTCGAGTCCTGGATGCTCTGTTTCCAATCCAGCCCCTGCTAATGTGCCTGGGAAGGCAGCAGAAAATGGCTCAAGTACTTGTGTCCCTGCACCCATGTGGACTTTTCTGTGAGGCCCACATTGTGGGAATGGTGGGGCGACGGTGTTCTTCAAAAAGAAGTACTGGAGACAAGTTTTGGTGAACATGTCTGTTTATTAACAATCAGGCACAAGATTCTATGGGGCAGGCAGTGGGGTGTAGCTAGTTCAGGGCAACCCTAATTCTATAGGATAAAGCTGATACCGGTGTCTCTACGCTTCTCCAATCAGTTTGAAGGTCATGTAGCCTAGTAGACTTCCTGGTGGTCCTACGAGTCTGGGCTACACCCGGGAGCTGTTTACCTGGTTGACAATTATAAGACCCTTCAACAAGAACTGGGGGTGGGGGAAATGTGCCTGGGCCTCCTGCTGCCTGCCAGCAGTCAGGTCTTGTGTAGCTCTCAGTGTGCTGAACCCCTGACCAGGGTCCCAGGAGGCATGGTGTGCCATGCCCTCTTAACCTCTTCGTCTCCCAGCCAGGCACAGGGTCACCTACACACCCACATGGGAGATCCGAGGGAACTAAGGTTGCTGGTTTCAGCCTGGCCCAGCTTTACCTATGGCAGCCTTTTGTGGAGTTGAACCAGCATGTGGAACATCACTCTTTCCTCTGTAATTCTTCCTTTCAAATCAATAACTATTTAAAATAATAAGAAAGGGAATTTACTAGAACACCAAGGAAGACATAACAGAGAAGACAGCCCTTCCAAGAACTGGACTGAGACAGACACTGAAAAGCGGATGTCTGGCCGGCGCCGCAGCTCAACAGGCTAATCCTCTGCCTTGCGGCGCCGGCACACCAGGTTCTAGTCCCGGTTGGGGCACTGGATTCTGTCCCGGTTGCCCCTCTTCCAGCCCAGCTCTCTGCTGTAGCCCGGGAGTGCAGTGGAGGATGGCCCAAGTGCTTGGGCCCTGCACCCACATGGGAGACCAGGAGAAGCACCTGGCTCCTGGCTTAGGATCAGCGCGGTGCACCAGCCGCAGCGGCCATTGGGGGTTGAACCAACGGAAAAAAGGAAGACCTTTCTCTCTGTCTCTCTCTCTCTCACACTGTCCACTCTGCGTGTATAAAAAAAAAAAAAAAAAAAAAAAAAAGCAGATGTCTGTGGTGGACATGGAAGCCTCCAATGGGACGGGTAAGCGCTGGGGTTCTGTAGTGCCTTGCAGGGTTAGTGTGACTAGAAGGACTGTTTTTGGAAGAGGGGAGAATTTATTTGGAGACGGTGGTAGACTTGTGTTGTTTTCTTCATGTTTTTAATCAATGAAAATTAAGGAATAAATCCATGAATTATATTCCATAATTTTTGTAGCTATTTGTCACAAATAGTTTGAGAGTTTCTGGTGTAAACAGTACATTCTGTCTTGTTTTGTTTTGTTTTGTTTGCCTTCAGGAACATCACTGGCTGGCTGGAGTGAAGAACAACACCCTTTGTATTCTACTTTTGCTGTTTGTTAGAGAGACAGCCCAGAGGCAACTTCCTATCTTTACTTTAATTGCTTTTGACTCAATGTAGTGACCATAAGAACTGTTATTTTGGGAATGTCTTAGGACTTAGAGATGATTGTAACTCATTTGGAGTCCCTTGATGGTATCCGATATGAACTGAGATCCTCAAAATTAATCGAAAACTAAGTAAGTGTGAAAATGATACATGTATTAAATGTACTATTATTTTTCTTACAAATCATCCCCAGGCCACGGTTAAAACAAAGTTTGGTTGTAGGGGCTGTGCTGATGTGGCTGTGAGGAGAGTTAAGAGAGGGAGTACAAAGGCAGAGCAGAGTTAGCAACAACATAGAGAAAGGGTGTGAGATTATAATCTTCAGTCATTGTCTAACTGAGTGGGAGAGTGCACTCTTAGAAATAGTAATAGCACAATTTAATGGTCAAGGATCAACTGCACAGATAAGACTAAATTGCTCTAAAGTCTCAGAAGCTCTAAGTAAAGTTCAAGTCGGTATCTCTTGCTGCTGAAATACTTTTAGAATTCTAGGAAGGAGGATATGAAGTTGGGGGGTCTAGGGTCTAGGCTATGTGAGTTGGGAGACCCTTGTTTGTTACAAACACAAGATTTCATTCATGGGAGAAAGAAAACATTTTATCATCTAAGTTGATAAAGCAGAACTAGAAGCAAGTTGATCTTTTGCAGAAATTAATAACATGACATCCAGAAACTGTTTCTGCAGTGTTTTAGCTTGAGCTGTGTAAGAGTATTTTTCCTGAAGATCTGGTTTGAAATTTTGGAGGTCTGTGATATCAAGGCCATAAACTATATTACAGGTTAAAGTCAAACACTGCACCACTTCAGAGTCAAAAGTCTTTCCCATATATTCATTGTCTTGGCGAAAGCTCTTCCCCAGGAGAACCACAAGATGGGTGTTTTCCTGCCAGCCTTGCTTCTTTGAGAGGTGACTGTAGAAGGCTGAAGCTTACAGGCACCCTTCTTCTGGTCCAGTATCACTACTTCAGTTCATGATTTTTCTTTTCTTTAGGTTAATATTTCCTTCATAGTGCAGATCCTCCATTGCATTGGGAAGTCTCAGGATGTTGTGAACAGGTGTCTTCAGGGATAGGTAGAGCAGAGCACAAGGACTCTAGGTTGGTGACTTGTTATGGAAAGAATATCCCCAATTTCTGAGCAGTCAACTGTTTCATACAGATTTTTGTGGCTTTACCTTAAATACCCATGGGAAGCCACTTAAAACATAAAGGATTTCTTTTGGTTTATAGTTTGGGGATCCACAGTGCAAAATCTATCTGACATTGGCTAGGGATGCTGGATGGTGAAGCAGGTGCAGAGAGTGGATCACAAGGTAAGCCAAGAAGCAGAGAGACGCAGGGAGCAAGCTCTCCCTCCACCCTTCATTTGGTGCCATCATGATACAACCCCTCAACAACGTAGCCAGGTCCATGACTTCCCAAAGGTCCCATGCTCAGACACCATGATAGTGTCAACCTCCTCCCTAATGCATCAAAAATTAGCATTATTAGCCATTAACACAAGACTTGGGGTATAAATATTTGCATGAGTTTGGGGACCCAAATCCTATTCAAATCATAATATCCCTAGATGCTTATAGGATCTATAAGAATTCTGTGTTGTTAGCTCAATTCAGGTTTTAGATTCACATTAACAAATACTAAAAATACTATGCTTCACTGGCCAATGCTGTGGTGCAGCAAGTTAAGCTGTAGACTGCAATGCCAGCATCCCATACTGGAGCCACGGTTTGAGTCCTGGCAGCTCTGCTTCTAATTCAGCTACCTGCTAACATTCCTGGGAAAAGCAGTGGAAGATGATTCAAGCACTTGAGTTTGCTCCTCATATGGGCAATCTGGATGATGTTCCAGGCTGCTGGCTGTGGCCTGGCCCAGCCCAACTGTTGAGGCCAGTTAGGGAGTGAACCAGAGGATGGAAATCTCTCTCTTTTTTTAAAAGATTTATTTATTTTATTTGAAAGTCAAAGTTACACACACACACACACACACACACACAGAGAGAGAGAGAGAGAGAGAGAGAGAGAGAGAGAGAAAGGTCTTCTATCCGCTGGTTTACTCCCCAATTGACTGCAATGGCTAAAGCTGTGCCGATCTGAAGCCAGGAGCCAGGAGAGCTTCTTCCAGTCTCTCACGTGGGTGCAGGAGCCCAAGGACTTGGGCCATCTTCTACTGCTTTCCCAGGCCATAGCAGAGAGCTGTATGGGAAGTGGAACAGCTGGGACTCAAACCAGTGCCCATATGGGATGCCAGCACTGCAGGCAGAAGCTTTACCCACTATGCCAAGGCACCAGCCACAGACATCTCTTTCTCTCCGTCTTTCCCTCTGTCATTCTGCCTTTCAAATAAGTAAAATAAGTGTTTAAAAATACTACGTTTGGCAGCAGAAGATGGCCCAAGTACTTGTGTCCCTGCCACCCTCATGGAAGATCTCTATGAAGTTCCTGGCTCCTCACTTGGGCCTGGCCTAGCCCTGGGAAGTGAACCCGCAGGTGGATGATCTCTCTCTGTCTCTCCCTCTCTCTGTAACTCTGACTTTCAAATAAATGTAAAAAAAATCTCTGAGACACTTTATTAATTGACATTATATCTTTATAGGTCTTAATATCTTACAAAATTTTCACAAGCATTATTTCAATTTAACTTCATAACTCCCATCTACTCATGCATTCTTATATTTATCCAATCAACAAATCATTCTGAGTAACTATTAAGTGCCAGACACAACCACATGAGTTACATATTCACCACTTTATGTTTGTATGGGGGAACCTGAACACAAGAGAGATTAAATGACTTGTTTAGCATCACAAAGTAAGAGACTTTTAGATCCATGCCTTGCCTCTGGAAAACAAGTTACTCTGGCAATGCAAGTGACTCCGACACAGTGCCTTTTGCTGCTAGGTTAAGTAGTTGAACTTTAAAGTGTTTTCTTTTTCATGACAAGTAATTCTCCCTTTTAATTGGAAAAATATTGTGACATCTCTGTGTTTCATTTCTAGAAAGAGAGGAAGTAAAGTGCGAGCTTGGATAGGTACTATACACACACACACATATGTATCACTTTTTGATGTACAATCATGGATCTAAAATTATGCAGCCACTACCTTGATTTGAGTGTGCCCTGAAAGATCAGATACAACTATTTCTGATATCTAAACACATTCTCTGAGAAGCACACCATTTTCTAAAATACTCTTTTTCTTATTTTTGTAACCTTTTGGTGGTAAGGAAAAAGTGACACAGGGAATTTAAATGATATGGACAAGATCTATACACATGAACTGATCTGAACGAATTTGAATTTAGTCAAAGTATCAGACAATTGTGATAGTGTTAACATTAGAACCTACATGCATTTATTTTTACTCTGATTATTATTATTTTAAAGAAGACATGTTTTCTCAGAGTATAGTTGCAATCAACTTTTCTTCCAGGATTTATGTAGTGTCAGCGAGGAAGCATTGCTACCTCCACTGGGCAGGATAAACTAGGTTATGCTATGGTAAAACATTTATCATGAATTCCAGCATGTAATACAATAAAGGTTTATTTCTGGATCACGTTCCATGACAAAGCAGGGCAGAACAGTTCTGCTTTACAGAGTCAGCAAGGATCCTGGCTGAGAGAGAAACCAGCACCTCAACATGAGGCTCCAGCATTGACTACAGCAGGAAAAGGAGAGACGAGAGAGTTGCAAGTTGACCTGGCAGTGAGTGATACCTGTCATTTCCACTCACACCTCTCAGGCTAGGATGAGTCACATTAGCCCACCTCACTGAGATAACTCCTAGGGACTTCAGTTTTCCATATGCTCAGAAAAACAGAACTGGATATGCTACATTTATCTCACTCAGCACGTTTGTCGTATTTATGGCATATAGATGTCATCTAAGAGCAGAGAAGATAAAAAAGTATGTAAACCAATTATCTGGATAAAAAATAATGCAACTGGCTTCTCAATAATGTATGTAATCCTGCTTAAAGCAAGGTACATATTTATCAGTCTAACAGTCTACATATTGTTAATGCATAATCAGTAAACCATTTCTTTATGTCCTGCAGTATAAAAGTCCACCAAGTATGAAAACAAGGAATATGGACTTGTCCTGGTGACTCAGCATGAAAGATTCTTTTGTGGCCATATGCAGATTTATGGTTATTTGCAAATCAATGATTTTAGTGATACTATTTTCAGAATTAATATAAAGTAGTTTACTTCAGATAGTAAGTCTCAGACCAAAAGGTGTTCCTTTGTCCTGATTAGTAAGATACTTTACAAAATTAGTTTTTTGAGATATTCTAAATCACTAACTTATTACAATATTATATAAAAAATTTCCTTAGCTTTTATTTCTAATGAGAAAAATTTCTACAAACCCAAATAAAGTTTTTAAATGTGTATTGAAACTAGATTCCTTTCTGTGCCCAGAATTAGGTACTCAAAATTCAGTGGCGTGTTTGAAAGTAAAAAGTATATTGTTGCCTGGGGAAAAAAATCCAAGTTTTATAATCAGAAGAGGAGAATAAACTATCAAGTGTCACATAATGGTTTAAACAGAAGATTTTATAAAATAGGTTTTTCAAGCTTTCTTTTGTAAAGAGCACAGATAAAACATTTAATCTATCTGTGTCTGAATTAATAGAACAAAAGTAATCATATTGTCACCTATTTTTAGAGCATTGGACCAGGATTAACAAAGTAATGTGAGTAAATTGCTTTCAGAATCTCAGATGAAGAGGATGGAGTAAGAAAGTAGCTAGCTAAATATGGATGACAGGATGCTCACACACTACAAAGTGTAATTACATATATGCAGTGTCAAAATGTGTCATAACGGGCTCTATATGGCCCCGTGTGATCTCCACTTTTGACATTTTGTTAGACAGTTCCTGGTTGTGGGAGGTGTCCTGTGCATTACTGCATGTAAGGTCACATCCCTGCTTCTTACCCACTAGATGCCAACAGGACCTCTCCTCCAGGTATGACAATCAAAAATGTCTCTGATCATAGCCCATGTTCTCTGGAGAGCAAAAAGAACCCTTGGTCTGGACTCAAGACTCAAGAATGTGAAAGAGTTAAAATAATAAGAGGAAAATTCACAGGTGAGGCTAAAACTAAAAACTAAAAAAAAAAAAAAAAAGCCATTAGTTGAAGTGATAGTTTAAAGGGAGACATCACGTTTTCCACAAATGTTTATAATAAAGAAAAAAGAGACAAGAATAATTAACACAATTTTGAACAAATTGACTAGGAAAGTGTCCTTTGAATAGTTGTTATATCAATTAAGGAAGGGTAGATTCATATAGGAATAGACAAACAGAACAATGAAAGATGACCATGAACTGGGAAACACCCAAGCATAAGACATTCCTAATGTCTGTAGAACCTGAGCCAAGTGTGCCAATGGGGACCCACATGTGATGGTGCAGGAAAAGCAGGCTTCTGCCTCCTGCTCCTGAGACTTAGCCCAACACTGTGTTCTCCCATTCTCCCACATGTGTATGGACACCATAGTCATAGTCTATATGTCCAAACTCTTTCCACATCCTGCACCCTCAGTGTCTATTTGGTCACCCTTAAGTTTAGAAGTAAACCTGTTAGTGTGAGGCTCTGCCCTCAAGGGAAGTAGCTCTTGCAGGTCCCATAAATAGGTTCACAGTTATTCGAGCAGGAAATTCTAAGATACGAGATGTCACGTATAGGTTTAGAATTGGGTTGTGGGCTCTGGGTGGCTTGCCCCTTGTCTTGCAGCCTCCTTTCAGGAAGGGAATGAGCACGGCTGCAAGGAGACCAGGTCAGATCCTCTGAGTTAGTATTCTAAGCTGAAATCTCCTCTTCTGGAACCTATAGGCAGTATTGTACAAACACATGAGGAAATTTTTTGTATAACAGTCTTTTAAACCAGTGGGGAAAAATTAGAGCAATCATGAAATAGTACCAGGACAATTCGCCATAGAGAAAAAGTAAAATTATGTATTTTCCTTATAGAAGCATAAAATGGATTCAAGCTATATTTAATAGAAATATATTAAAGGCAAAATTTTAAAGCTTTGTAAAACAGGAAGACAATTACTGTATTCTCAGGAAAGGCAACTTGTCCAGCTATATGGAAAAGCCAGATAGATACAGTAGAGACAGTTTTTTAATTGGCATTCTGTTTAGAAATGTAGAGAAATATTGCTCATTTCAACTTACTACGATATGTTTTAGAGCCTCAATTCAAAGAAGTCTGTGTTTTAATGAACAATGTAATAGTTGTCGCCACCCTACTGAGGCAGTACTGCCCCTGCCTCTGAAGATTTGTTTAGATGTCGGACTGATAATGCCACCCATGCATCAAGAAGGCATGACAAGTTGTATTACTCACATAATGAAGCTTTGTGTGGAGAGCAAGTCAAATACCCTAGCAGATCTGAAAATCTAAGGTTCTAGTCTAGTCATGAGAAAAACATCAGACAAATTTCAGTAGAATGACATTCTACAAAATACTTGGTCAACGCTTCTTAAAAATGTCAAAGTCATCAAATAAAAGGAAAATATAAGAAACTGTCAGGGGCCAGCATTGTGACGTAGTGGGTAAAGCCACCGCCTCCAGTGCTGGCATCCCATATGGGCACCGATTCCAGTCCTGGCTGCTCCAGTTATGATCCATCTTTCTGCTATGGCCTGGGAAAGCAGTGGAAGATGGCCCAAGTCTTTGGGCCCCTGCACCTGCGTGGGAGACCCGGAGGAAGTTCCTGGCTCCTGGCTTCGGATTGGCGCAGCTCTGGCTGTTGCTGGCAATTGGGGACTGAACCAGCGGATGGAAGACCTTTCTCTCTCTCTTTTTTGCCTCTCCTTCTTTCTCTGTGTAACTCTGACTTTCAAATAAATAAATTAATCTTAAAAAAAAGAAGCTGTCAGCCTAGAAGAGCTTAAGGAAATATGACAACTAAATGCATGGGATTCTGGAACAGAACAAAGAAATTAGGCAACCTCAGAGAGCAGCAAGGTTGTCCAAGATCAACAGAGCCATGGAGACATGGAGGTCTCCATATGGACTCAAGAAGCTGTTTCAGACAATCTGGGGGCCCAGACAGACAGGTGGGTCATAGGGTCAGGGTCACTGTAAAGAGCTTCCACCAGGAAAATGCCAAGTAGAAATGTGAGGTTTGCACAACTTCAGAGAATCACAAGGACAATGCATAGTAGAGCTGCAGAGACAGCCCTCTAACCTGTGAGACCTGAGGCATGGGCTGTGAGCATGAGCCCCAGGTGTTGGACAAGGAGTTTAGGATTCAAGGTTTGCCTGGGTGGTTTAATTAATCTTTTCTACTTTTCTGTATTCCACTTTTGGAATGGAAACATATACTCAACTGCCGTTGCATCTTGGAAGAATGTAACCTTTTTTTTTTTTTTTTTGACTGTTTTTGTTATAACTAAGAGAATTGCCTTGAGTCTGAGGTCAGACTTTGGACTTTTAAATTAATCTTGGTCTAAGTTGACTTTGGGACATTGGGCATGGAAGGATTCTATGTTTTATCTAAGAAAGGCATAAATTTCAAGCAACTCATGCAAATATTTAAACCATAAGTCTCATGTTAACAGGTAATGGAATAACAAGAAAAGAAAAAGAAAAAAATAAAATAAAAAAGGGGAAAAAGAAAAAACAAAAAATAAGGAAAAAAGAAAAAAAACAAAAACAAAAAAGGAAAAAAAGCAGGTTAATGGATTGATGTTAATGGCTGATCGGTTCAGGGAGGAGCTTTGAAACACTTATGGTATCTGGGAAGTGGGTCAAGTGGGAGGTCATTAGGTCACTGGAGCTTCTCCTTGGAAGCTTGTTCTCACGAGAAGGTCGGCTATATGATGAGAGCTGGGCCAAGCTGTTCTCTTTGTGCTTCTTGGCTCACCATGTTATACTACCTCTCACATGCTGCGCCATCCACTGGCCTCATCAGGTGCCAGACTAATGGGACTGCCCCATCTTAGATCATGAGCTCCAAAACAAGAGCAAAAACAAACCTTTTCTCTTATAATTTAGCTCTTCCCAGATGTTTTCATTAAAATAACAAAAAGATGACTCATACCAGTATCATATGGTCCAAGATTATTTACAAAAAATGAAAATATCACCTGCTATGAAGAAGGAGGGTAGGGGCCGGCATAGTGGCATAGAAGGTAAAGCCATTGCCTGAAATGCTGGAATTCTATATGGGCTTCGTGTCCCAGTTGTGTCTGGTTGCTCCACTTCTGATCCAGCTTCCTGCTAATGTGCCTGGGAAAGCAGTGGAGGATGGCTCAAGTACCTGGGCTCTTGTACCCATGTGAGAGACTGGAAGAAGATCCTGGCTTCAGTCTGACCCAGCCCCGGTCATTGCAGCCATTTGGGGAATGATCTACAGATGGAAGATCTGTCTGTCTGTCTCTCTCTCCCTTTCTCTCTGTAACTCTGTCTTTCAGATAAATAAATCTTTTTTAAAAAAGAATGAGGCTAAATGGAAATTATTAATGATTTTGGTGGCAGTAGAAATTGATATAACTAGTTTCATGGGCTTCTTGGCAATATATAATGCATGCACATAGCACCAGTTCTCTACTGCATAGACATGCACAAGAAATAGAGATAACAATTCTCATTGCAGTATCGTTTGCAATAAAGAAACTTGGAAATGCCCTCACTCTATATAGAAATGGGTGAAACAGTTTTGCTTTGTTTAAAAATTTATCTATTTATTTGAAAACCAGAGTTACAGGGGCAGGGGGAGAGAAAACAAGAGAGAGACAAAGAGAGAAAGAGAGAGAGAGAGAATCCATCTTCCATTCACTGTTCATTTCCCAGATGGCCTCAATGGCCAGCACTGGGCCAGGCCAAAGCCAGGAGCCAAGAGCTAAGAGATTCTTCCAGGTCTCCAACATAGGTGCAATGGCCCAAGCCCTTGGATCAACATCTGCTGCTTTCCCAGGTACGTTAGCGGGGAGCTGGAACAGAAGCAGAGCAGCTGAGACTTGAACTGGAGCTCATCTGGGATGCTGGCTTTGCAGATGGCAACTTAACCCACTGTGCCATGATACTGGCC
Source organism: Sylvilagus floridanus (assembly GCA_949820135.1). NCBI lineage: Eukaryota > Metazoa > Chordata > Mammalia > Lagomorpha > Leporidae > Sylvilagus > Sylvilagus floridanus. The sequence continues at coordinate 24,387,872 of OX463236.1, read as the reverse complement.
CAGACAGAGTGCTACAATTTTGAACATGTCTCCCAAAAAGCATGTGTTAGAACTTAATCCTCAAATAACATGTTGGGAAATGAGGATTAATGAGAAGTAATACAGATATGACAGCTTTCATGAATGGATTAATGATATTATTATGGAAGAGGGTTACTTAAGAAAGTACTAGTTCAGCTTTTTTTTTTTTTTTAAGATTTATTCATTTATTTTGAAAGTCAGAGTTACAGAAAGAGAAGGAGAGAGAGAGGAAGAGAGACAGAGATCTTCCATATTCTGGTTCACTCCCTGCATGGTTAGGGCTTGGACAGGCTGAAGTCAGGAGCCAGGAGCTTCTTCTAGGTCTCCCATGTGGATGCAGTGGTCCAAACACTTGGGCCATCCTCTGCTGCTTTTCCTAGGCCATTAGCAGAGAGCCAGATAGGAAATAGAGTAACAGGGACAGGAACTGGCAACCACATGGGATGCCACTCTCACAGGCAGCAGCTTTACCTGCTACGCCATAGTACCAGTTCTCTAGCACTCTTTTTGAACTTCTCAGATTCTACCATGGTATCCTGCGGTAAGAGGACCCTCACCTTATGCTGGTGCATTGATCTTACTTCCAAAACTGTGGGGCAACAGATTTCTGTTCATTATAGATTATCCAGTATCAGGTGTTCTGTTATAGCAGCACAAAACAGTCTAATATAATGGGAAAAATACAAATGATTTATGACATGGTCCTAGAAACAATCTTCCACACTTAATGTAAAGGAATGAAACACATGCATTGTTATGAGGTATCTTGAATTTATTTTAAGAGAAATATACAAGTTGAACAAATATGTGTGTATGAACATGGACAAATTAAAAATTTTAAATCATTTTTACTTAGACAAAAAAGTAGATCTCTAAAATTTTAGTTGCAAATACTTTTATTAATTTTGTTTAGATGCAATGCAAAATAAAAAAGTAATTCTAAATAATTCAATAAGTTCAGTGCTGTTCCTTTCACTGATTAAAATTAGTGAAATTTTTCTACTTTTACACCTGCAAAAGAATGCAGTATTTTGGGGAAAATGGAAATAATGACATAACTTGCAGTTTAGTGTTTTAAAATGTCTACTTAATACTATGTCTATATACCTGTTTGTGAAAATTATTTCCTCAGGAAAACTATTTGTCATACAATATTTTACCTGAAGACAATGACTCTGTGCTGTTTTCATCCTCTGCTCTCCGCAGTTTTTAGAGCAGAAAAATCACTTCAAAATTGCTGAATGAAAAAATGAATAATGCATTTAAGTCACCATAATACAAAATGCTAACAGTTGGATGCTGTGTCCAGTGACCATAATGTTACATTCATGGTCATGTCAGCATTATTTCTATGTTCTGAATTATTTAGTATTTCTGCCAATCTCATCAGTTTAAAAATATATTCCATTTTATTTTAAATATAACACATGTTGTTATATGTAATTAATGCCCATGCCACCTGTAATTATTTATTTTCTATACATTAGATGCAGGTAATGCATAGTTATACTTAAATATACTATATGTGTAATTAAATATGCATCAGTGGTTCTCAGCTAGGGTTGTTTTTGCTCCTCATGGTACATTTGGCAATGCCTGGAGATACTTTTGGTTGTCACAAGTAAAAGAAGGTATCTGTCATCTGGCAGGTGGAGGCCTGGGATACTGCTGAACTTTCTACGATGCACACAAAAGATTCCTTGAAAAAAAGACTTGTCTGAACTAAAATGTTGATAGTGCCTCACTTGGGAAACACTGAGCTATGTTAAAGGGAGAGAGAAAATGCAACATCCAAAGATAAACTAGTAAGCCAGTTCTTAACGTGAGTAAATGGGTAACAGAAATCAGAATTTCCTGGACTAAGAGATTTGAATGCAGGTTAAGTATTGCATGATTTGTTTGCTTGATTTGCATCTTTCCTTCATTAATGGTTAGTGGAAGTGCCTCTGTCCTCTTCACTACACTCTAAGTGACTGGAAATGGAGCAGATCCTGACTGAAGATTAAACACTTACCTCTAGGGTGATTAGAAAGTAGGAGTTCTTGCCCAGGAGAGAGATGATTATAGGCAAGTCTAAAGAATTTGAACCAAAACCTGAGATCTTGGCTCTGTGACAATACATTATGGAGCTAAAAATGAAAGTGCAAGTGCACAATCCCTGACATTTGGAGGCAATTGTCTTTTGGAGATCACAGTTTGCAGGGAAATAGAAAGCCAGATCCTGTCTCTAGACTTCATACATTCTTGTCCATCATCTATTTATACATTACCAAAACCATTGAATAAGTATGCAAAGGCAGTGAAGATAGCTTTTGTAAATAGCACCAAATGAATGGAGAAGGAAAAAAAATAAAAGTAATTCCAAGGATCATTTGTAACCTTCTGCATTCAACGGCAAGAGCTTAAGTGCATTAGAGGCCAAGTAATATATTACATTAGGCTGATTTTGCATATTTTTCCATAGCCTATGCACATAATAACTGAAATTATGCCAATCTATTGTGTTGTGGTGATCTTAACATAATCCTAAGCAGGAGAGAAAGAGAAAAAAATGTTTAAAACTTCTTTATTACTAACCCTGCTAACAATCTGAACTAAGTGAATTTTTCAGCTTAACCAAATTGGTGAGATGAATATTATATATATTTAATGCTAAACTATCTACATTAAAATACATAAGTGAATTAATATAAACCCCCTAGAATAATGTGTGCTACATAGTAAACAATAAGAGTGAGCTACTGTATTTTGTTAAGGTGAGGTCCCAAAACAACTTTGACTCTGAGTATCTTGTGGCTAACCAAATGAAGAAAGCATTAAGTACAATGTTCTTGGTCTAGAAGTCTCCATGTTGATGAATCCCAACATCTGGGAAAAAATATCTAGGGGAAACTGCTCTAATTATAAGAGGAATAAATTCTTCTGAGATAACATTCACAGTAATATACAGTTGTAGTTCTGGGTATCCAACAAATGTTCTTCAAGCAACTCCTTATCAGAGTCAGAAATAGAACAAATAATTTAAGTAGGAACCGAAATCTGAGTAATAAAAATCACTGACACATGCCATCCCACAGCAAGAACAGATGGGATGACAGTTATTAGGCTTGTGGAAACAAGTGGAGAGAGGCAGGTACTGAGCACAGCAAATCAATTGAACTCTGGAATCCCACAGAAAGAGTAGCTGGGTGGAAAAGTATTTATTCTGCTAATGATAACAGCAGTAACATAAAATCTGCATGGAACCTATAAAAATAAAACTGTAACATCTCATTAAAGGATATAAAATGAGATTTGAACAAATGTAGTACAAAAGAAAAATGCATATTGAATATATAATCATGAATCAGTTAAATGCAATGAGTACTGGCAATTAGCATATACAACAAATGTAAGATATACAGCATCATACACAAATCATATTGTATTACAATTTATTAGAAATTTATTCTAATGAGTGTTATTTTTATTTTTATTGCAGATACCCAGTGGGAGAAGAAATTGTGTACTATTATAGGCAGCTATTTAATTCCTGGAGAAGATAATTTTTAGATTATCAGGACATTTGTAGTTATTTGAATCAAGTGAAGCACATAAGAATTAAACTTATTTTTTCTGTCGTTACTCTTGGTCTAGACAAGTGTTTCCAATATTTTCTTTAATAATTTTATTTTTAATTGACACAAAGTAATTGAAAATATTTTTGAAGTGTAGTGTGCACTTCAGCACATGTATACAACATGTGATGATCAGAACACAGTAATTGGCATATACATCACCTTAAATATTGATCATGTCTTTGTGTTAAAAATTGCACCTGCTAGCTATTTTTGAAATACATGTTTAAAAAGTGGTGTCAGCCAAAGTTATCTTATGATGCTATAGAATGGTAGAAGCTATTCTTCCTGTCCAGTTGCACCCCTGCAACTGTCCATCATCCACTTTCTATTCCCTCATTGCCTATCATTCTTACTCTGTTTCAGTGAGATCAATTTTCTGGCTTTCACATATCAGTGAGATGTTTTCTAATCTAGGGGTGTTTTGAACCATCTTCTTGCTGTTCATTTTATTGCATTATGGTCAGAAGACATTATGTAAACTTGATTTTTTAAAATACTGAGTTATAAAGAGATAGAGAGAAAGAGAGAGAGAGATATTCCTTCCGTTAGTTCACTCCCCAAATGGGCACACCAGCCACAGCTGGACAAGGTTGAAGCCAGGAGCCAGGAGCTTCCTCTAGTCTCCCAAGTGGATACAGGAGCCCATGAATTTAGGCCATCTTCTGCAGCTTTCCCAGGTGCATTATCAAAGAGCTGGATTGGAAGTGGGGAAGCCAGGACTTTAAAAAATGTCCATATGTGATGCTGGCTCTGCAAACAGCAGCTTAACAGTGCTGGCCAGTCCATAACTTGATTTTTAATAATTTGTTGAGATTAGTTGGTGAATAATCTTATCCATGATCAATCAACTTGTGAAAAAATGAAGATGGAACATAGTTACCTACATGGCAGCTAGTTTGGATAACAAAGACATATTAAAAGCTTTATTCAAAATTTTTAAACTAAGGTGAATGCCATTCAAAACAAAATTCAAAATCCAGATTGGTTTGTAGCATGAAAGAAGCAGAATAAATGAGTAAAGTCTACTTAGTAATCTAAATCTTAGTAAGATAGAGGGATTTATAGAGGAACAGATATGCGATAAAGCAGGTGAAGTAGAATGTTAATGGTACAGTCTGGGTGGTAGAGATACGAAGGTTCACTAAAATTTTTTCATTGTTGCTGTGTGTTTGAGAGTTTTCAACAGAAAATGTGGGCAGAGGAATTGTAGATGTTTATGGAATCAATTTGTATCAAATGAAAAGAAAGATAGTTCATGTCTAAGATAAATTGTTTCAGAGAATAGAAAAGGTGGAAAAGATAATCAATTCACATAATGATACTCATATAACCTTGACAGTGAAATGGGAAAGAAAAGAAAAAATATAAGCTATTTTTAGATATGTACATTGTTACAAAATAGAAGAAAATTGCTCCATGTCTTTGGGACAGAGAAGTATTTTTTAAGTAAGCTGAACAGAGTGGATACACAAAGAACAACAACAACTAAAACACAAAAAGTGAAATGATAAAGGATAAGGCATATTCATTTTACTATATTAAAAAAGAATTTTGTTCCAAGAAAATCTTCCATGAAAAAATAAAAGGGTAATTTTACCAATTATGAGAAATGACTACAAAACAATAAATAAGTAGAAAACTAAAGAAATGTATTTATAGATAATTCAAAGAAGATGAAATTCTTAGGGCCAATAAATATATAGAAAATGCTCAATCTCCTGAGTAATCAGGGAAATGTTAAAACAATACTAAGATAAAATTTATACAAGAATGCCAAGAATTAAAACATCTAAGAATAAATGTTGGCAAGGATTGAGCAAAGGGAATCTTTTATTCATTGCTGTCAGGACTACCACTGGATACAAATACTGCTAACAGCACAGGACAGTACTGAGCAAAAGGTGCTGTCTGTGTTTTGAAACTGAGCACTTTGAATTCCTTTGATCATCCCTAGAAAAGTCCCATACAAGTGCAATAACTGTCATGCACAAGAATGTCATTAGGAAAGAAATAGAAAGATATCCATTAAGGGATAAAGGGAGTGAATAAAAAATGGTCTTAAAACAAAATCTAGGAGTGGGTATCTAGTTTGTGATTAAGATGTTCATGTCCCACATGATAGTGCCTATGTGTAATTCCCAGCTCCAGCACCACCAGCTGCAGCTCCTGATTCCAACTTCCTGCTAGTGTAGGCCCTTCCAGGCAGTACTGATGGCTCAGCTGATTAGTTCCTGCAGCCCATGTGGGAGAGCTGAGTTGAGATTATTGCTCCTGGCTCTGGCCCTGGCCCTGGCCATGGCCCGGCACTGGCCATTTTGGGAATCTGTGAGGTGAACCAGAGGATGGAAACTCTCTTTCTCTGTGTCTGTCTCTCTGTGACTCTCTGTTTCTTTGCCTCTCTGTTAAGTACAAAATAAGTTAAAAAATTTAAATATAACACCTAACACTATCAAGAAATTAAAATAAAATGTAAGACCCATCAACATTAATATGGTTACTAAGAAAAATAAATTATAAAAATATACCCGAGAATAATAAGTTATTCAAAATTTTCAAAACATCCTAAACTCAATACTACAATTTGTTGAAACAAGTATATAAAAATGTAGAAAAATTACAAAACCATGGATGGACTGAAATATATACCAAATTCAGACTAGTGATTTTCCCTGGGAAAAAAAGGTGACAGTAATCAGTGAGGGGCTTAAAGTGTTACTGTTTTCTTTGAGAACAAGATATGAAAAATGTTAAAAATTATCACTATTTTTAAATCATCTTCCTGATGAGCCCATGGAATGGTGGTTACATTGATGTTGTTATTTTCTATATTTTTCTATGTATTTGAGTTATTTAACAATTTAAAAATTATAAAACATAAGAACCTTATGTTTATGGAATATATGCTGAAGACTGTGAGAGGCATTCCTAGATATATAGAAAATGGAATTAAAAGATTAAAAAAAAGTGTTGTGATGCAACAGGTTAACTTGTACTTGTGATTAGCATCTCATATTAGAGCATCAGTTCGAGTGCCCCCACCGCTCAGCTGCTCTGCTTTCTATTCAGCTTCCTACTAATGTGCCTGGAAAAGCAGTACAAGATGGCGCAAGTACTTGGTCCCCTGCCACCCAAGTGGAAGACCTGAATGGAGTTCCCGGCCCCTGGGTTTGGCCTGGCCTAGACCTTGCTGTTGTGGCCATTTGAAGAATCACCCAGCAGATGGAAGACCTTTCTGTATTTCTCTCTGTGTGTCTGTCATTCTGTTGCTCTGCCTTTTAAATAAATTAATAAATAAGTAAATAAATAACAATCATTTTAAAGAAAGATTAAAAAATGAAACTCATGTATGGTTTTTTCATAGTACTCATTGTCAATGAACTTTTTGAACTATCCTCATGTTTATTGTTAAGTAAGTCAGACACTAGGCAGTAAACTACAATGCAGCATCTCTTGTATACTCTGTCTTTGTTCCTCAGCTCTCACTCCACTCCCGTCCCAGGTCATTACAAGACTTGCTTTTCTTTGGTGATGTTTGTCATTATTCTACAGAGTTTTGTTACAAGAAATAATAAGAAACAGTGTGGTATCCTAATTATTATGTCAATGTATTCATAATTAAGGATGTAGTCTTCCGTATCACAAGGATAAGAACTTTCCTGGGGAATAGGAATCTGACCCAGGGTTAAGTCATTGTTGGTAAATCTGCACTTCACTTCAGAATAACTGAGTTCAACTTCTGGCTCCAGTTATTTATTCCAGCTTCCTGCTAATACAGGCCCTAGGAGACATCCATGATTGCTCAAGTGCTTGGATTCCTACCACCCCCATGGGAGACCTGAATTGAGATCCTGGCTCCTGGCTTTGGCTTCAGTAGAGACCTGGCTGCTGCAGACCCCCAAATAGAGCCAAATAGAGTGAGCTCTCTCTGTCTGTATGTCTGTCTCCCGCCATCCAAATGGCTAACTATTTTTTAAAATGTCCAATGTATTGTATGACATTTATCTTTAGCTAGTTATCCATTTATTTCTACTATATACATGTATTTCCTCTATACTCTTGCTTCCTCTATTTTTAAAATCTTGCTTAATTGTAATATCTACAACCCAACTGAAATCTGTCTTGGAAAGAAGTCCAAGTTAAAAGTTTAAAAATACATAGACTTAAGAAATTTTGCCAAGAGAAAAGGGTAATAATCTCCCATTTCACAGGTTGTCTTTACATTCCATTGATTATTTCCTTTGCTATGAAGGCTTGTTTTTAAGTTTGTTGCATCCTGCTTCTTCCTTTGCTTTTGTAACCTGCATTTTGGTGTCATAACCAAAAAATCACTGCCAAGACAAAGTCCCTGTGTTTTCTTCCAGGAATTTTTAATAGTTTTACATTTCATATTTGAGTCATTAATCCATTGTGTGTGTGTGTGTGTGTGTGTGTGTGTGTGTGTGCGTGCGCTTCAGAGAGAGCCCAATTTCCATCTTTCGCAAGTGGAAATTTGGTTTTCTCAATAGAATTTACTTCCCATTATATATTCTTGGCACTCTCTCCTAGATTATTTGACCACATATGTGTGGGTTTATTTTTGCACCTTCTATTTTGTTCTGTTGGTTTATGTGTCCGATTTTAGGTTAGCACCATACTGTTTTTAGTCCTGTAGCCTCATAGTCAATTTTGAAATCAGAAAGTGTGATGTCTTCAGTTTTTGTCTTCCTTCTTAAGATTTTTTAGGCAATCACGGTGTTTAAGATTAATTTTTTATTTCCACAAAAAATGCCATTGGGATTTGCTAGCAATTGCACTGGATGTGTAGATCACTTTGGATAGTATGACTATTTTAATATTAATTTTCCCAAATCCACGTATATGGATATATTTCTTTTAAAAAAAGATGTATTTATTTGAAAGGCAGAATGACAAGGAGAGGAGGATGAAGAGGAAGAAGAGGAGGAGGAAGGGAAGGTGGAGAAAAGAAACAGAGACAGAGAGATTTTCCATTTGCTGATTCACTTTCCAAATGTCTGTGACAGCCAGGTCTGAACCAGGCCAAAGTCAGGAGCCAGAAACTCCATCTTGGTCTCCCATGTAGGTGGCAGGGGTACAAGCATTTGGGCTGTCTACCCAGGGCACAGTGGCATGGAGCTGAATCAGAAGTAGAATAGCAGAAACTTTACCAGCACTCTGCTATGGGATGCGAGTATTGCAAGTAGAGATTTAACCTGTGGTGTCAAAATGCTGGCCCTGAATATGGATATATTTCCACTTACACGTCTTAAATTTCTTTCATCATTGTCTTACATTTCTTAGTGCACTCATATTTTCCTCCTGGGTTAAATTTATATCTTATTATTTTATTCTTGACACTTGTAGTTAGGATCATTCTCTTAATTTTTGCCCAGATAGTTCACTGTTAGTGTGTAGAGGCATTCCTGGATTTTGTATCATGTAACCTTATGAATTTGTTTAATGTTCTAAAATTATTTTTGTAGAGTCTAGGGTTTTCTATGTGTTAATTTTTTTTTTTTGACAGTCAGAGTGGACAGTGAGAGAGAGAGAGAGAGAGACAGAGAGAAAGGTCTTCCTTTGCTGTTGGTTCACCCTCCAATGGCCACCACGGCCTGTGCGCTACGGCCAGCTCACTGCGCTGATCCGAAGGCATGAACCAGGTGCTTATCCTAGTCTCCCATGGGGTGCAGGGCCCAAGCACATGGGCCATCCTCCACTGCACTCCCGGGCCACAGCAGAGAGCTGGCCTGGAAGAGGGGCAGCCGGGACAGAATCCAGCGCCCTGACCGGGACTAGAACCCGGTGTGCTGGCGCTGCAAGGCGGAGGATTAGCCTATTGAGCCGCGGCGCCGGCCCAGGTTAACTTTTGTTGTCTGCAAGCTGGGACTTATTGCTTACACCTTGAGTACCTTTCATTTCTTTTCTTGCCTACTTTCTCTGGTTAGAACTTCTTTTATTATGTTAAATAAAAGTGGCAAAGTATGCATTCTTTTCTTGTTCTTGATCTTAGAGGAAAAGTTTTTTTTTTATCTTTAAGTATGATTTTCAATGTGGACTTTTATAACCTTTGTTGTATTGAGATAGATTCCTTTTATATCTAATTTGTTGACTTAAAATTTTATTTATTTATTTATTTGAAAGGCAGAGAGATAGAGACAGAAAAACACAGAGACAGAGATCTTCCATTTGCAGTTTCAGTCTCCTGATGCCTACTATAGTCCCAGCTGGCCAAACTGAACTTATTTGAAACTTAATCCAGGTCTGTCACATGAGTGGCAGGGACCCAACTACTTGGCATAACGTGCTTCTGGAAGGTTAGTATCAGGAGCATAGTTGGATTCAAGCCTAGGCTCTCCAATGTAGGCTGCAGCAATCCTGAGCATTGTCTTTTTTTTTTTTTTAAGATATATTTTATTTATTTGAAAGACAGAGTTACAGAGAGAGATAGAGACAGAGAGAGAGAGAGGTCTTCCGCTCTGCTGGTTCACTCCCCAGATGACTGGAACAGCCAAAGCTGAACTGATCTGAAGCCAGAAGTCAGGAGCTTCCTCCAGGTCTCCCATATGGGTACAGGCATCCAAGGACTTGGGCCACCTTATACTGCTTTCCCAGGCCATAGCAGAGAACTGGATTGGAATAAGAGCACTGGGACTTGAATCAATACCCATATGGGATGCCAGCGTTGCAGGCTCTGGCTTTAACCCACTGCACCACGGCACTGGCCCCCTGAGCATTGTCATAATCACTATGCCAAATGACTACCACTGTAGAAAGTTTTTATGGAGAGATGTTGAATTTTGTAAAATAGTTTTTCTGAATTATTGAGATGATGATCTGATTTTATCCTTAATATGTGTACCCATACTTCTGGTAGGGTGTTAATATGCAAAATGTATAAAGAACGTACACAATTCAATAGTAAAGAAAGAAATGTCTGATTTAAAAATGTACAAAGTGTCAAGAACCTGAGTAAAACATTTTTTTAAAGAAGACAAATGGCCAACAGAATTATGAAAAAGTACCCAACATCATTAATAAAAATGAAGAATGAAAATAAAAACCAAAATAAATATCATATCACATCTGTTAGTGTGACTCTCAAGAAAAGATGAGAGATAACAAATGTTGTTGAGGGTGTGCAGAAAAGCAAATCCTTATGCACTATTGGTAGGAATGTAAATTTGTACAGCCATTGGGGAAAATAGTATGGAGGATTTTCAAAAAATTAAAGATAGAACTACATCTGATCTAGCAACCCCACTTCTGTGTATATCTAAATGATGGAAGAAAGTTGTTCATCCATAAAAAAGAGAATCATGTCACTTTAAACAACATAGATTAATGCAGAGAACATTATACATTATATAAGTATACATTATATAATGTATACATTGTACATTATATAAGTAAAGCAACCAAACACAGAGGACATATGCTGTATAGTCTTGCTTATACATAGAATCTAAAAAAGTAGAACTTACAAAAGCAGAGAGTGGAACATCTGCTCCTAGGGGCACAAGGATGAGGTGGGGAGTTAAGGAGATATTGATAAATAGACATCTACGTTTGGTCACGAGATGCACACACATGTGGTGACGGTGTGCTAATTGATTTGATCATGGCTCTCATTACATGCTGTATATATATATATTGCCTCATCAAATTGTAAAGCTTGAAAAGAAACATTGCCAATTAAATATCAAAAAATAAACATTTAAAAGGAGAAATTTTCAAAATGATTCAAAAAAAAAGTTGGCTCCTTCAGCCTACTCTTGTATAAAAGCAGTGATCCGTGTAAGCAAAAACACATCTTAGAGATAATGAAGCTGTGTTAAAGTTCTTCTTAAAAACTAAATACACCTTGTAATCCTGCTGACTTCACCACTATTGCTATGACATTTTACAGACAGGGAAACTGGAAATCAAAGAAGTAAGTGGGTCAGTGTCATGCTACTAGAAAATGGCAATGCTCTGGCCCTGGTACTTCTCATTCCAGAACCAGGCTTTAGCCCTTATTTTTCACTTCCTAACTTACATTAGACATTTATTTTGGCAAATAACCAAAATGTTATGTAATGCTAAATAATATTGTACAAAAGTCTCTCTATTGGACCCTAACAAGAAATCTGTCTTCACTTTATAGACCTGCTCCAGTCCTTCCCAACTCCACTGGAGCACTCAAAACAACTTAGTCACACATTCTTTAGAATTAATCAATCGATGAGATTTTTCATAATCAAAAATCTGAATGAACTCGTATTTATCCATAAAATGAAAAAGTGAAATAAATTATCTTCTCCAGAACACCATTGTCAATTTTCATTTGTTTTCTTTAGAGTGACAGAATATTTATTACAATTGTGCATTTTTCATGAAAAACCAGAAATAAACTAACTAAACTTCAGAGCCTTGCTTTATAATAATGCTTTGCACAGTCTTTAGAATCAGCCTATGAGCAACTCTAACCTTTGAACAAGAGGGGGATAGCTGATTTTTTTTTTAACTCTCTCAAGACTCTTTTACATACTCTAATAGGAATTTGAACACAAAAGAGAGCACACTATCAAATCGTCATGGTTTTTCTAAGAGAATAAAAAGTAGGATCAGAAATAAACAATTGGGGCTGCCTCAAGTGCTGGCATCCCATATGGGTACTGGTTCAATTCCTGGTTACTCCATTTCTAAAAAGCAATGGAAGGGGGGCCGGCGCCGTGGCTCACTTGGTTCTCCATTTGGGTGCCGGGCTCTAGTCCCAGTTGCTCCTCTTCCAGCCCAGCTCTCTGCTCTGGCCCAGGAGAGCAGTGGAAGATGGCCCAAGTGCTTGGACCCCTGCACCCGCACGGGAGACCAGGAAGAAGCACCTGGCTCCTGGCTTTGGATTGGAGCAGCGCCGGCCATGGCAGCTATTTGGGTAATGAACCAATGGAAGGAAGACCTTTCTCTCTGTCTCTGTCTCTTTCTCTCACTGCCTATAACTCTACCTGTCAAAATTAAAAAAAAAAAAAAAAAGCAATGGAGGATTGATCAAGTTCTTGGGCTTCTGCACTAGATGGGAGATCCTGATGAAGCAGCTGGCTCCTGGCTTTGGCCTGGTCCAGTCCTGGTAGTTGTGGCCATTTGAAGAGTGACCCAACAGATGAAAGATTTCTCTCTCTGTCTCTCCTTCTCTCTCTGTTCACTCACTGTTCAAATAAATAAATTTCTTTAAAAAAATGGAAAAATAATTTTTGGAAAATCTCCTAATTCACAAGCTAACATTTCTTCATGGAGAAGAGTTCACAGTATTCCTAACAATCATTGCTTTGCCTCTTAGGAGGCACTTAATCACACTAATAAACATGAACAGTGTGAAAATCCCTTGAGAATGTGTGATTACAGTATGATACATATTTTAGTTCACACACTGCTATTCTGAGTACTTTAAGAAGGTACTCCATCAGTAATTTTGGTAATAGGAATAAAAATCAGATGGATTGTGAAGAATAAAAATAGGGCCAGGGTGGGTGTTTGGGTTGTGGTTAAGCCGCAGGTTGGTACGTCCACATCTCATATTGGGTTGCCTGTGTTTGAGTACCAGTTCTCTTGACCCCAGCTTCCTGGGAGGCACAGATGCATGCTGGAAGACTGAGGGATGGTTCAAGTACTGGTGTCCCGGCCACCCAGGTGAGAGACATGGATTGGGTTTCAGACTCCTGACTTTGGCCTAGCCCAGTCCCAACTGTTGCATGCATTTGGGGGAGTGAACTGGTGGATTGAATATCTTTGTCTCTTTGTCTCTGCCTTTCAAATAAAATGAAAACCACACATTAAAAAATTTTAAAGTAATACTAGAAAAAGCAGGTTCAGTATCACTCCTGCACATGTAGGAAGTGTTGTATCTACCTTTTCAGTTCACCATGTTATAGGCATAGTTGCAAAGTACTGTTCTATGCCTCTAAGAGCCCATCTGCCAACAGTACTAACCTTTTGATATCTTCTGCTCCAGCTTCCGTATCCGTGTTTCTTTCTTTTTCTTTTTTTTTTTTTACTTAATTTTGTAGTGAAATGCCTTGAAGGAGCTGTTGCTGTGGTATAGTGAGTTAAGCCACCACCTACGGTGCAAACATCCAGTTTGGACACTTGTTCAGGTCCTGGCTGGTCTGCTTCTGATCCAGCTCCCTGTCAGTGTGCTTGGGAAAGCAGTGGAGGATGGCCCAAGTGTTTGGACCCCTGCACCCATGTGGAAAACCCAGAGGAAACTCCTGGCACTTGGATTCAGCTTGGCCCAATAATGGCCTATGTGGCCATTTGCGGAGTGAACGAGAGAATGTAAGATCAATCGATCTCTGTCTCTGTCTCTGTCTCTCTCTCTTTGTAACTCTGCCTTTCAAATAAGTAAAATAAATCTTTAAATAAATATTAAAATAAATAAAATAAATACCTTAGAATAATGTGGAAAATAAATATTTACAGCTATTTCTATAAAACTTTTGTCATCTCAGTAATGCAAATCATCACTGACACTAAACTCAAGACAAACTTGGCCAACATATGTGGCCAGAAATACTTTAAGAATTGCACTGGACATGAGCTCTCAGGAGGATGCTGCTCAGTGAAAAATAGGGAATTACCATTTGTGATTAGCAATCAATAAGTGATGTTGATTGACAGGGCAATTTTCTGCAAACCTTCAAGCATTCTACAATTTCATTTAAGATGCTTCCACTGATCCAGACAAAGTAAAGGGGTTCCCTTATAGTTGGTATCCTTAGAGTTCAACAGGAAATCTTAAAGAAAGAAATAGGCACACTGTTGCTCCAGGGGTAACTGGGAATAATATTTTAACACTCTCAATGAGACACAATCTCTCCTTTCTGTCTCTTATCTTGACACTCAAAACTATTAGTGTAAGTCAAACTTATTATTTTGAAACAATTATGGGTTCACATGGGATAGTTTGAGGGTGGGAGGGTGTTTATGGGGGAAAAACACTATAATCCAAAAGTTGTACTTTCAAAATTTATATTTATTAAATAAAAGTTTTTTAAAAAAGAAGAAGCTATAGAACCAATTCCATACAATATCTTTTTTTTTTTTTGGTAAATATTGACTTATTTATTTGAAAGTCACAGTTTCACAGAGAGAGGAGAGGCAGAGAGAGAGGAGAGAGAATGAGAGGTCATCTAACTACTGGTTTACTCCCCAATTGGCTGCAACAGCTGGAGCTGCACCAATCAATCTCAAGCCAGGAAGGAGGCACTTCCTCTGGGTCTTCCCATGTGGGTGCAGGGGACTTGGACCATCTTCTACTGCTTTCCTAGGCCATAGCAGAGAATTGGATCAGAAGTGGAGCAGCTGGGTCTCGAACCAGCGACCGAATGGGATGCCAGCACTGCAGACGGCAGCTTTACTCGCTACCCCACAATGCCGACCCCATATCTTTTTTAAAAAAAATTATTTAAGGTATACACATTTCATGTATGTCATATACATAGATTCAGGAACTTAGTGATACTTCCCACCACACCCTTCCTCTCACCCACACTCCCATCCTTCCTCTCCCTCTCTTATTCCCATTCTTAATTTTTACAAAGATTTCAGTTAACTTTATATGATTTTTTTATAATATTAACCCACACTAAGAGTTCAACAAATAGTATGAAGAAAAAAACTTACAAAAAAAATCACAGCCAGAACACAGCAAATGATACTGCGCATGTTCAAGAAATTAGCATATAGTGGCCTGGGAAAGCAGTAGAGGATGGCCCAAGTGCTTAGGCCCCTGCACCTGCATGGGAGACCAGGAAGAAGCACCTGGCTCCTGGCTTCCAATTGGCACAATTCCGGCAGTTGTGGCCATTTGGGGAGTGAACCAACAGAAGGAAGATCTTTCTCTGTCTCTCCCTCTCACTGTTTATAAATCTACCTCTCAAATAAATAAATAAAAAAAACTTAAAAAAAAAAAAAGGAAAGCAGCATATAAAACAAGAATCTTGCATGGTAGAGATGAAAAATACAGAAAAACCCAAATCAACATTCTAGAGTGGAAAGTTACAATATTAAAAATGAAAACAATGTTTAATAGCATTAACAGATCAGGCACTTCAGAAAAAGAAAGTGCTGAACAATCCAAGATGACTAGTTTGATAGTTTTGGTGGAAAATGGGAAAGAAACAGAGTTTGACAATTTCAAATGCAAATATGTGTACAGCTACAGTACACATATCATTTAAGTTGTGTGAAATTGGCTCTACAGAAAAATGTTAAAAGTGGCCAGCAATTGGCTGGCGCCAGGGCTCACTAAGCTAATCCTCTGCCTGCAGCACCGGCACCCCGGGTTCTAGTCCTGGTTGGGGCACCAGATTCTGTCCTGGTTGCTCCTCTTCCAGTCTAGCTCTCTGCTGTGGCTTGGGAAAGCAGTGGAGGATGGCCCAAATGCTTGGGCCCTGCACCCATGTGGGAGACCAGGAGGGGACACCTGGCTCCTGGCTTTGGATTGGTGCAGCACGCCAGCCATGGTGGCCATTTGGGGGGTGAACCAATGGAAAAAGGAAGACCTGTCTCTCTCTCACTGTCTGTCTCTGCCTGTCCAAAAAAAAAAAAAAAAAAAAAAAAAGGCCAGCGATAATAAGACACACTACA
Organism: Sylvilagus floridanus; assembly: GCA_949820135.1. NCBI lineage: Eukaryota > Metazoa > Chordata > Mammalia > Lagomorpha > Leporidae > Sylvilagus > Sylvilagus floridanus. The sequence goes on along the minus strand of OX463236.1, from coordinate 24,371,613 downwards.
TAAAGAGCAAAACAAGGAATAAAAACATTTCTTATCAGAAAGAATATAACCCAGAAAACTTGGGAACATCTTTAAATTCCCAAGAGGAAAACACTGTCAGTATAGAATTTTATTTTCAGTGAATGTTCTTTTTCAAACTTAAAGAAGCTGAAAGTATGAGAATTCTACAAGGGATATATAAACAACAAGCTTACACAGAGGGAATGAAGAATGTAGGAAAAATGTGGTTTCTTGTTTTTTTTCATATTTTTAAATCTTTGAAAAAGATAAATTATTGTTTAAAGAAATAAAATCAGAATGTATTTTGTTTTTTTTTTTAATTTGGGGTTTAAGATATATGTAGGAATAAAATGTGTGGCAGTGACATGTGTGGGAATGGAATGTTTGAAATATATTCACAGTCTTACATATATAAGTGAAGAGACTTCACTTATATAGTGAAGACTTCTTATATAGTGAAGAGACTTCAAAAAATTCATGGAAATGGAATTAAAAAATAAAAAGAAATAAAAACTTTGTTTTCAATATAAGCTCCATCAACTTCAAGAAACTTTGACACCAGCCTTTAGGTCATCCCTATGTATTGTGTCCTGGGAATTTAAGAAGGTCAGCATAGTTTTTTTCATGTTATTAACTAAAGAAAATAGATGGCCTTTAAAGATTTCATAGAATGGGAAAGAGAGAGAAAGAGAGAGAGAGAGAGAACTGCCTAATGATTTCTCCTTGAAATTCTCTTGTAATTTTGCCCTTGTTTAATGAGAGGAATGATCAGGAACATTCTTGTGGTGGAGAATGACTGTAGTGAAGACTTGCCATATATTTTTTGGCTAAAGCACTGGCTATCTTTCTCAAAAAAACTCTTCTAATAAACAAGTGTTATCACTTTTTGGCCCTCTGGAAAATTAACAAGCCAAATGCCTTGAGCATCCACCCAAAATATTGCCAAGATCTTTGCTGTTGTCTGGTCCACTTTTGTTTATACTGGATCACTTTCAACTGTCGGTAGCTGTGGCTTTGTGGCTTGTCCTCAGGATGGTACTGTAAAGGAGTGCTTTATCCCCTGTGGCAATTCTTTATAGAAATGTTTCATCATCTCAATCACACTTCTTCAAAATTTCCATTGAAAACCCTGCCCTTCTCTGTAGCTGATCTGGGCAAGAGTTTTGGAACTTATTGAGTAGAGAGTGTGCTCAACCTTAATATTTTAGCCAGAATTACATAATTTGAAACATATTTGTTGGTTATTATTTCTACTGTTAGTTGTCTGTTGTCTTCTATTAAGGCACAAAAATGCTTTTTATTTTCCCTCACAAATTGATGTAGATTTTGTGGCTGCAATCCTCATTTCATCTTTCTTACAGTGCATTATCAATTTGTAACTGCTGATTGTGGGTGTGGAGGCAATCTCTCCATATACTTTTTGTAAAATCTCCATTGTTTCAGCATTCTTCCACTCAAGCTTCACCGTAACTTTAGTGTCTAGTCTCTCGTTTTAGTAGAATTCAGTTAATCTGATAGGGGTTATTTTCAAACTAATGACTTACCCTTTTTAGCGTCTATGTAGATTTTATCCAGATAGGTTATAATCAATTAGTATGAGTTTACCTTTGTGAAAAACACTTTGATATCCACGCATAGATTTTTCTAAATACTTCTCATACATGTAGAGATATAATATTAACTAAAGTGAACTATGTTAAAATGTATACTTGAAAATGAATCTTGATGTGAATGGAATGGGAGAGGGAGCGGGAGTTGGGAGGGAAGTTATGGGGGGGAAAAGCCATTGTAATCCATAAGCTGTACTTTGGAAATTTATATTTACTAAATAAAAGTTTTTTAAAAAATCTATATTATAAAACCTCAAATAACCAAAAGATTACAGTAAATAAACCAAGAAATTAAATAAAATGAAATTGTTAAAAGTAGTGAATTAGTCAAAAGAAGGTAGTACAAGAGGGAAATGAAATACAGAAAAAATGGGGGCTGGCACTGTGGCGTAGCGGGTAAGGCTGCTTTCTGCAGTGCCAGCATCCTGTGTGGTTGCTGGTTTGAGTCCCAGCTGTTTCACTCCCTATCCTACTCTCTGCTGTGGCCTGGGAAAGCAGTAAAAGATTGTCCAAGTCCTTTGGACCCTGCACTCATTTGAGAGAGCCAAAAGAAGCTCCTGGCTCATGGTTTCCAATCAGAGCAGCTCTGGCCGATGCAGCCAATTGGGGAGTGAAACAGAGAATGGAAGACCTCTCTCTGTCTTTGTCTCTCCTTCTCTCTGTGTGTGACTCTGACTTTGAAATAAATCTTAATAATAAAAAAAAAAACTAAAAAATAAAACAAATAGCAAGACGGTAGATATCAAGTCATTCATATCAATCACTACATTAAATGCAGATGACTGGCCGGCGCTGCAGCTCAATAGGCTAATCCTCCACCCAGTGGTGCCAGCACCCTGGGTTCTAGTCCCGGTTGGGGCGCCTGATTCTGTCCCGGTTGCCCCTCTTCCAGGCCAACTCTCTGCTGTGGCCCGGGAAGGCAGTGGAGGATGGCCCAAGTGCTTGGGCCCTGCACCCGCATGGGAGACCAGGAGAAGCACCTGGCTCCTGGCTTCGGGTCAGTGTGGTGCGCCGGCCACAGTGCGCTGGCGGCAGTGGCCATTGGAGGGCGAACCAACAGCAAAGGAAGACCTTTCTCTCTCTCTCTCTCACTGTCCACTCTGCCTGTAAAAGAAAAAAATGCAGATGACCCAGACAAACAGAGACTGTCAAATTTGATTAAAATATAAGAAGTGAAGATCTGATTATGTTTTTCCTGTAAGAAATTCACTAAGACACAAGGGTAGGTGTTTAGTCTAGTGGTTAAGAATCCAGTTGAGATAACTGTATCCCACATAAGAGTGACTGAGTTTGAGTCCTAACTCTACTGATTCCAGTATTCTGCTAATATGTACCTAAAGATGCAGTGGTGAAGGTTGAAACAGATAGTTTCTGGTCACCCACTTGGGAGAGTTGGACTGAATTCCTGGTTCTTGGCTCCTGGTTTCAGCTTGGCCTCAGGGCCCAGCCCCAGGTCATTACAGGCATTTGGGCATTTGATATGCAAGCTGTCAAAAGGCAACTTGTTTTCTCTCTCTTCCTCTTTCTCTTTCTCTGTGTCCCCTCTCTCTGTTTCCTCTGCATTTCAAATAAATAAATGTTTTTACATAAATAAATAAATCTAAGTGCACAAGCAGGTTAAAAATAAAGGATGGAAAATGATACTCCAAGTTAAAACTAATTAAAAAGTTGGACTAGTGACTTTAATATCAGAATATTCAGTAAAATATGTACACAAAGAATGATAAAATGATATTTTATAAGGATATAGACACAGATTCAGATCATACACAGAAACCTTAAATGTTTGTAACCTGAACAAAAGCTTTAAAAACATAAGAAATATATGATGAAAACATAAGGAAAACAGATAAATCCACAATTTTAGGCAAATAGTGCAACATTAATAATTGATAGAATAAGTAGATAGAAAAGATATATAACAATTGAAGACCACAATCAACCAATGTGGTTCAATTGACTTTTTTTTTTATATTTGGCCCAGCAACAGTAGGATATGTATTCCTTCCAAGTGCACATGGAATATTTACTAAAATAAACCATATTTTTTCATAAATAAGTCTCAATAGATATAAAAGGATTCAAATGGTACACAAACTTTTCCAGACAACTAAAGAGAAGAGAATGCCTCTTAACTCATGCTCTGGAACTAGAATTAATATATCAACAACAACAACCACAAAACATTTACTTCTCCCCCACCCAAAAAATAAATGAAAAGAAGAAAGATATCAATCAATGTCCCTGTTAAACATAGATGTAGCAATTCATAAAAAAATTAGTAAATAAAATCTAGCAGTCTATAAAATCTATTCATAGTTCAAAGTATCATGTTCAAAGTTGGCTTAATTCAGTGCAATTCAGCATTTTAACAAACTGAAAAAGAAAAGTGTAAGGTTAGTCAAAAGATACAGATAAAGCATCTGGCAAATTCTAACACCTATTTCTGATTAAAACCTCTCAGCAACCTAGCCATGGTAATAATGTTTTCTCTATTTGATAAAAAGCCTCCATGAAAATTTCACTGCTAACATTCATAATTAATGATAACAAAATGATTTGCTACTAAGAGAAAGAAAAAGGCATGCATGTCTTAAGGCAATAATAAAAAATTAAAAAGATCCAGATTGGAAAGGAAGAAATATCACTGACTTTATTCACAGAAATATCATTGTTTTTATAGAAAATTCTGTGTGAAGTTTACAAATAAAGCAACCAGATCTAAGAAATGTAGAGCAGGTGGGGGATACAAAATGCAATTCCTCAAAATATATTTCCAAATCCTAACAATAACAAAATTAGAGATAAAAGCAATATGTTACAATAGCATCAAAATTATGAAACAGAGATGGATAAGTATGTGTAAGATTTATCAAGTCTGTATGTTGAAAAATCACACTCACGTAATATTGCTCAGAAAAATGAAATAAATGAAAGAATACCTACATTAATAGATATAATGTCTTCATGGACAAAGAGGCTCGAATTAAGATGTAAATTCACTCCAAGTCAATTTATAGATTATGATTAGAGTTTATTGGATTTCTATTCTTGTCAAAAAAATTTTCACTTCTGGTATACAGTTTATTATATATTGCCTAAGGTGATAAAAGTCTATAAACCCTTTAAAGTAGGATGAGTTATGGAGGACCCTGGAAGACTAACAAGAAGACCAGCATCTAACAGATAGGAAACTGTGGAGCTGGAGTCTTCCTTCAAACTAAAAGATCTCCTGGCAATAAATAATTTGATCAACCAAAAATGCTATCTTCAGAACTCGCTGTCCATTCTATCCTTTTTTTTTTTTTTTTTTTGACAGGTAGAGTTATAGACAGTGTGAGAGAGAGAGACAGAGAGACAGGTGTTCCTTCTGTTGGTTCACTCCCCAAATGGCCGCCAAGGCCGGTGCTGTGCCGATCGGAAGCCAGGAGCCAGGTGCTTCTTCCTGGTCTCCCATGCAGGTGCAGGGGTCCAAGCACTTGGGCCATCTTCTACTGCTTTCCCAGGCCACAGCAGAGAGCTGGACTGAAAGAGGAGCAACCGGGACTAGAAACCAGCACCCATATGGGATGCCGGTGCTGCAGGCATTGGATTAACCAAGTGAGCCACGGCGCCGGCCCCATCTATCCTAAGCCACTTATATCAAAATTCTCCTATGCTCTTTCAGGATGACTTGAAGTTTGAAAAACATTGCATAAAATATAACACACCTTCACCTCAGTTTTAAGTTTCATTTGATTGAAAATATATTCCTAGATTGCCAATTATGGAGATGTAGACACATTTTTATTTGCAATTTCTTTGCACAGGAGCACTGTAAGAGCCTACTATTCTTAGAGACAGGTAAACATGATATCTGATCCTTCTGAGGAGTCCAACACATTTGCAGCTCTTACAAAAAAAGTATGTCAAAAATGAAGTTGAGCTAAATCAAAAAGAACAGAATGTAGCAATTAGAATAAGTAAGAAAAATAGTGTAACTACTGGCTATTACACAAGAAAACAAGAGCACATCAATTTTCTTTGAATCAAGGAGAGGCGAGGTGACATTTCTGATATTTTGATAATGTTCAATGTGTACTTTTACAGAACAATAACTACAAAGGCATACTGTCTCAATGGCCCAGCTGTAGACTTGCTACTGATGAGAGGTCAGAGGGTAAGTTCAGCACAGCAGGTGTAAGGAAACACAGGTGCCTGGATTCATCAACAACTCTGCAGAGAATGTTCCAGGGAGCCTTGACGACAAGGTGGATATTGAACTACCTAAAAATCCCTGAAGTGAAAACTCATGATGAAGAGCATTTCATGGTGTAGAGGCTCGTTCTGTACCAATATGCCACATATTCCAATATGTTTTTAGTATTTTACAGAGTGTAAATTTTCCTGTATTTTTATGAGTTGAATTCTGTAAATGAAGATTTAATTTTTTATACCATATGTTCACTCTTTGCCTCCAGTGTTACTTCTCCACAAAAGATTATTTGGATAAAATTAAACAACCCTCTGGAAATCTCTGCTTAGAAGTTATACACTCGGAGTAACCCTTTTAACTTAAAATATATTAATCCAATTTTTTTCTTATTTAATTTTTAGACATTTTTGATTAATATATAATGCTTGTACATTTATGTAGTGGAATATTTAAACAAATATATGCAGCAAAAATCAATTCAGGCAACTAGACTTTCCATTTCCTTATCTTTTCTTTATGTTTCAGCTTCTTTGTTCCAGTTCTTTGTACAAATTACAATACATTACTGGGAACTCTTGTAACTCCACTGTGCTATGTAATGCTGAAACTTGTTATTTCTGATCATGTTTTAGTATCTGTTACCCAATCACCCTGTAGCCCCCTCCCCATTTCCTTCCCAACTTCTAGTGATTACTATTCTACATTCATATCAATTATTTTCTTTTGTGAGAAAGAATATACAGTGTTGGTCCTCTATGTTTGACTTATGGCACTTAATAATTATCCCCTATTCCATTTGTTTTGCTGCATATGTCAGAATTTCATTCTTTTCAATATCTTAATAATACTCCATTCTGTATAGATCCAATATTTTCTTTAACACTATCAACTCATGGACACCTAGTTCGATTCTATGTCTCGACTTTTGTTAATAGTGTTGCAAGAGTGCAGGTATCTCTCATATGGTGACTTCATTTCCTACAGATATATAACAAGAAGTTAGGATAGCTGGGCCATATAGTACATCTATTTTTAGTTATTGAGGAACCCCCATAGTGTTCTCCATGACAGCTGTACTAATTTGCCTTCCTACCAACAGGGTTTAAGGTTTCCCTTTTCTTTATATCCTCTCCTGCATTTGTTATTTATTGTCTTTTTAAAATAGCCATTCCAACTGGAGTGAGCTGATATCTCACTGAGGTTTTGATTTGCATTTCCCTCATCAATAGTGAGATTTGGCATTTTACCATGTCTGTGTTCATCCTTTGTATTGATGCGCTGGATTTAATCTTATATGAGGTTTTTATGAGATTCTCATTGAGTCTCCTGAAGGAGTTTCACCAACCTTAGTGACTATGTGCAGGCAATTAATTCTGTGTGATATGCTAAGGAATAATAATAATGCAGAAGAACCGAAAACACCATCTAATTTTGAGTTTTACTATAACCAATCCCTACTCTAAGTATTTTATGTGTATTAATCCATTTAATCCTTATAACACTACACAGATATTCTTATGGTATTAGCCCCCTCCCCCATTTTAGGATGAGAAAGCTGTACCATATGGAGATCAAATAATGCAAATGAGGATTCATGGGAGGTAAGTGGTGGGGCATGGATTAGGTCCTGTGGTCAGCATCCAGATCCTGTGAATATAAGCACTACTCTAGATAAACAATAGTTTTCATTTTCATTATAGCTAGGCTTATCTGCTGTGTTCTGTGACTATAGATTATACCCAACATTTCTGCCATGAACTCATTAATATGTTGCCACTTTTTGGTTCAGACATAAGTTTCATGTCCCCTACCCTTCACTCTGTAGTAGAATAGACTAATGGGAGGATGTGTCCAGGTAAGCCCAAGATACACTTTCTACGCAAGACACCTGAAATCTCAGTTGAGTATGTGAAGTTCCCTAAGTGGTGGATCAACAGAGACTGAGGCAGTGATGCAGAGACACTGATGTCAGAGAACACAAAAATTGCATGAGCCAGGGAGCATGAGTAGATCTTCGAATCAGAAGTGTATGATAGAACTGATGGGAACCAAAGATTGCAGAGAATCTCAATGGAGTTGTGCATCTCTGTGGAAGACACCATGGACAATCGCTAATCACAATAACCATCTCATCAAGTGAGGACTTTATATGTGAAGTGCACAGAACTTAGATAAAAATGGAAGGAGGAAGGAATGAAAAACAAACAAAAAACCCTAAATTGAGTATTAAATTCTGAAATAAAAATTGAAACATTAAAATTAAAAAATTGACCTTGATTTTGTAGATTAAGTGTTCTGCCACCCTTGGATATTTTCTTGAATAGTATGTATTTCTCAGTGATGATATATGGATTGTCAAAATATTTTTTATTTGTTTTTGGCAACTAAAATGCCAATTTGTAAAAAAATCTTGCATAATACTCTGTTTTTGTTTTCACCTCCCAACAGGATGTGGAAGAGAGATATGAGCTTAAAATCTAGAGACAGAAGCAGAGAATGTGTCATCTAAAAGGATATTAGCATATTTGTTCCCTATTGGGAAGGTTATCATGACAAAAATTGTGTTACAATTTCTAGTTTAAAGATAAATTATGACTCATGATTGAACACTGAAGATTTCAAGTGTTTAGGCCAGAGAAAAGTCAATAAAAATGCTTAAAATTTTTCTATAGTAGTGTTTGGGTTATTCTGGGCCCTTTCCAAAAATATTTTGAAATTAGCTTGACAAATACACAAATACCTTCAAAATAAGTTGGGATTTTGAATGGACATACTTTGAGTTGATAGATAAATTTGGAGGGAATTGGCATCTTTACAATACTTAATCTGTCTATGTACATAGATGTTTTCTCTATTTACTGAAGCCTTCTTTGGTACCTCTCTAAAGTTTTATAATTTCCTTCATAAACTTTTATTCATATATAGGTAGATATATTCCTAAATACAAGTACAAATTAAAATTATACTATCAAATAGCTTGTTACTGTTATTTTGGAATGCAATCTTTTTTACATCTTGATTTTAGATACAGAAACTTTATTATTTTGAATGTCTATGCAGAAAATTTTATCATATACAAATATTGATAGTTTACCTGTTTCCATTCTGATTCTTATGCTTTTTGTTAACTTTTCTTGTATCATTACATTATCTGGAGTTTCAGGTTAACTGTTTAATGGAGGTGATAATAGCAGGCATTTTTATTTTATTATCTCAAAAAAGCAAAGTTATAATCTTAACTCTAATCCCAAATGCTAATTTTATTTTATTCTAGAGTGGGTTTTGGATATTAAATTGGTAATTATACTCTTAACTTTGATGTTTATTCCAGGCTTTTCTTTGATACATTTTTGTTGTTATCAATCTTTGGAAATTTCCGTTTATTACTCACATGTCTTCTTATTTTTTGATAACAACTAGATTTTGAAATTAATTGAATTTGTTTCTTCATATATATTATGATATATGGTTTTCTTCCTCAATCTTTTAATGCAGTAAATCTTATGGACTTGTTTTTCAATAAAAAATTTTAACTGGACTATACACAGGAAATTTATGATATTTCATTGTTAAACTCAACTTGTAAATAACTCATACACATTGTATTTTTATATTTGATTTTATAATCCTATTTATCTCTTGATTTATTTTATTTATTTGAAGGCAGAGTTACAGAGAGGGAGAGGGAGAGACAGAAAGAGAGGTCTTCCATTTATTGGTTCACTTCCCAGTGGCTGCAACACCTGAAGCTAGGCCAGGCTGAAGTGGGACCATTTGGGATGCCAGCATTGCAGGAGGCAGCTTAACTAACCTACTGCACCGCAATGCCAGTCCCTCTAATCCTATTTTTAAGGGCTTCTTCAATCTACATTTTGGAAATGAAATTAGTCCACAATTTTTCTACATTATATCCTTGTTTGGTTTTCATAACTAATTTAGACTAACCACATCCAATTAATTGCAAAATGTTTTCTCTTTTTTCTATTCTTTAAAGAATTTATAAACAATTAAAATTCTGTTCCAGGGCTGGCATTGCAAAGCAGGTTAAACTACCCCTTGTGATGCCTTCAACCCATATTGAAGTGCTAGTTCAAGTCCTTGCTGCTCCTACATCCTACATCCAATCCAGCTTCCTGCTAATGCACCTTGAAGGCAGCAGATGATGGCCCAAATACTTGGGCCTCTGCCATCTATATAAGAGACCCAGATGGAGTTGCATGCTCCTGGCTTCAGCCTGGCCTAGCCATGGCTGTTGGAATGTGTGGAGAGTAAGTTAATTGATGGATGATTCTCTCTCTCTTTCTCTCCACTCCTCCCTCCTGTATATCTCTATGTCTCTTCTTTCTCATCACTCTTCCTTTCAAATAAAAAATGAATAAGTGGCAAAATCAGGATCCAGGAACTCTATCCAGGTCTCCCAAATGGATTGCAGGGGTCCTAACACTTGGGCCATCATCCATTGCCTTCCCAGGTACATGGTAGGAAGCTGGGTTGGAATTAGAGGTGCCAGGACTAGAATTGCCACTCCAATATTGAATACCACCATCACTAGCAGTAGCTTAACCTGCTGTGCCATATTGCTGGTCTCCAATTTTTTTTTCTTTTTAATACACAGGTTATGAAAAAGGGATATTCAGTTCTTCCTGTAGATTGTGAATCTCTCCTTCTAGTTCTGTCAATTTCTGCTTTTTAAATCTGAGTCTAGATTTTATGTTATTTAGGATTCTTCTAACTCTCTGGTGTGCTTTTTCTTTTAAACATTATTTGGTAACTTGCTTTACTTGCATTAAAGTTTTGACTTAAATTCTTTTTTGGCTAGTTTTAATATAATCATTCCAGGTTCATACTAGTAAGCATTTATTTGGCATTTTTCCATGTTCTTTCTTTCAAATGTTATATTTTTATGTTTTAGATGTATCTGATATGAACAGCTTACATTTGGCTTTAAAAAAATCCAGTCTGATAATATTTGATTTTTAGTTGGGAAATTTAATTTGTCTATATTTTTAAGTGACATATTTGGAATTATAACTAAAGTTTGTGTTTTCTAGTTTGTCCAAGTTTCTTTTGATTTAATTTTCTTTTCATAACAAATTCCAAAATTAAGTATTATGTTTACCATTCTTCTGAATAATTAGCATAAGCTTACAATACTTTGAGTGAGTGAGTTTCCTTTGGACTTACATATTGTGATATGTATTTGTAGTATTTTAATTCTAATTTTAATTTTTTCTTCTTCAGATTTTACTGAAAATCTCAGTTTTTTAAACTTTTATTTAATAAATATAAGTTTCCAAAGTACAACTTTTGGATTACAGTGGCATTTTCCCCCCCATAACTTCCCTCCCACCCGTAACCATCCCATCTCCCGCTCCATCTCCCATCCCATCTAATTTTTATTTATCTGTATGTTTACCAATTTGCCTGGTCACCATTCCTTGTTGAGTCACATCCCCCTCCTCCTTGTTTTTATATTGACTTATTTATTTGAAAGGCAGTGGTACAGAGGGAGACAGAGGCAGAGATAGAATTCTTCATTCTGCTAGTTTACTTCCCAAATGACCGTGATGGCTGGAACTGGGCCAGTCCAAAGCCAGCAGCCCAGAGCTTCTTCCCAGTCTCCCAGGTAGCTACAGGGTTCCAAAGACTTGAGCCATCTTCCACTGCTTTCCAGGTGCACTAGCAGCAGGGAGCTGGATCAGAAGTGGAGCAGCTGGGAATCAGACAGGTGCCTGTCTGGTATGCCAGTGCTGCAGGTGGTGGCTTAACTCTCTACATCACAGCAATGGTCCCCTCTTTTTTCATTCTTGAAACAAATTTTCTGGATACACAATTCTAGGTGTACAGTGCTTTGTTTCAACATCTGAAGATATCTTCTAAACCGTATATTCTAAACAATCTGACAAATCCTCAGTTTAACAGCAGTTCCTTCTCTCCTTTTTAAAGATCCTTTCTCTCGCATTTGTGTCCATGACTTACCATCATGCAGGCAAGTGTAGATTTCCTTTTATGCAAAATCCAACTTTGGGGTGGGCATTTGGCACAGTAGTTAGGATGCTGCTTGGGGTGCTCACACCCCATGTCAGAGTGATTGGGTTCCAGGCCCATCTCCACTTCCAGTTCAAGCTTCTGGCTGATGTGTACCCCAGGAAGCAGCAGGTGATGGCTCAAATGGTTGGGTTCCTGTCACCCATGTGGGAGACCTAGATTGAAATCCTGGCTCCTGGCTATGGCCTCACTTAACCCTGGCTGTTGAGAGCATTTGGGGAGTGAACCAGTGAGTGATAGAGCTCCGTCTCTGTCTCTCTGCCTTTCAAATACATTTAAAATACCTATTAAAATCCTTCTTTGCTCCCTTACAATTCCTGAAAACTTTGATTCTTTTATTAATATTAAATATTCTAAGCCATTGTACTTTTTTTTTGCCATTGTACTTTTAATGACTGTGTCTCTCTCATCTTTATTATCTACTCTGGAATTCTAAATTGTTACAGTTCCCATTCTCACTTGATTTTTCTTAACTTTCATGTCAGAGTTCAGTTACTTTCTCTGTGTTATAGACTAATTAATTTTTAAAACGTCCTTTAAGTTCACACATTGTCTTTTCTGGTTTGCATAATGTGTTACTTTACCTATTAAGTTTTAAATTAAATTTATTGTACTTATTATTTATTATACTTTTCATTTCAAAAATTTATACTTGACATCTTTCCAGATGCCTCTGGTCATGTTGCAATCTCTTATAGCTTATTCAATTTTTTCCTATTGTTTCCCTAATAAATTACTGCAAATTTAGTGGCTAAAAACAATAACTATTATTTTATTAGATTCAAAGTCCAAAACAAGTCTCACAAGGCATTAAAATCTCAATGTCTATGGGTCTGAATTCCTTACTGGAAGATTTTCCTTAAAACATTTATTTATATATGTGTGTATATATATATATTTATATATTTATTTGAAAGGCAGAGTGACACAACGAGAAAGACAGAGACCTTCCATCAGCTAGTTCACTCTACCAGTGACTGCCACATCTAGGGCTGGACCAGTCCCCAGAACTCCATTCTAGCCTCCCATGTGGGTGGGAGGGGTTCAGGTACTTGGGCCATCGTCTGCTGCTTTCCCAGGTGGGCTGGCAGAGATACAGATCGGAAGCAGAGTAGCTCTCATTCAAACTGGCGCCGCAGTATGGGATATCAGTGTTGCAAATGGTGACTTAAACTGCTGCACGACAATACCGGCCCCAATATAATAATTTTTTGAGTGCAAGATTGAAACTGTTCCTTCTGTTTTCCAGGTATTTGGAAATATTAGCAACTCAGAACTGTTTTTTTTTTTTTTTTAGATTTATTTATTTTACTTGAAAGTAATAGTTACACAGAGAGGAGAGGCAGAGAGAGAGAGAGAGAGAGAGAGAGAGAGAGAGAGAAAGAGAGAGAGAACCTGCCATCCACTGGTTCACTCCCCAAATGGCCGCAACGGCTGGAGCTGAGCAGATCCAAAGCTGGGAGCCAGGAGCTTCTTCTGGGTCTCCCACATGAGTGCAGGGACCTAAGGACTTGAGCCATCTTCTACTGCCTTCCCAGGCTATAGCAGAGAGCTGGATTGGAATTGGAGCAGCTGGGTCTCGAATCCGCGCCCATACGGGATGCCGGTACTGCAGGTGGCGGCTTTACCCGCTATGCCACAGCGCTGGCCCCCTCAGAACTGTTTTAAAATAATGTTTCAGATTAAGCAACCTCCCACTCCTTCCCACATACTGCATTGAGACAGGTATTTAGACATGCATGCTTAGAACTTTTAATGGAGATTTTTTCTCCTCCACCTAGTATATGGCCAAAACATGAAAGTTCCCTAGATGTTTCCCTTCGAGGGGTGATTCTTTTCTCTAGTTCACACGGATACTGAACATAGTCCTTTGTGATCCTAACTCTATGTGAGTTTCCACTCAATTCCTAGATTCCAAAGTCATCTCCTACCCTTACTCCTTGTGGAGTTGTTAGAAGGGATTTGCAATTCCCACTTTCAGTTCTTGTTTAAATCTCTGGATCCTTGCTTGTGCTTCATCTTTCTCTTTCAAAGACTTCTGTGAACTTCTTGCAGTTCAGTGATGTGTGTTGCACAATATTTGTTTGTTGTTGGGCCTCAAAAAGGTTCTGCTCCCCTGGTATCTGTACCATGGTACTATCAGTAAGGAATGCCTCTTCATTCCTTTCTTTTTATTAACTTCATGTCTCTTTTAGGCACATGAAGAGTCTCACATTTATAAAGGCATTTTAATTTTTAATCATAAAATGCTATCTTGATTGGTGCTTTTACAGTTTACTCTGATTAATCTGGCTTTGTCTCTACAAAGAGGTCTTATCATTCTCATATTGTGTTTCCCAAACTTATCTAGACAGTTTTTGCTCAACTAAAGTGTTTCATTTGGAAATTTGTTTCCTAGCTAGCATTACCCAGAAGTAACTTTTTTAAAAATTATTTTCCTTTTTGGTTTATGGTAAAGGCATAAACTGACTCAGTTTGTGGGGTTTTACTCTTTCTTTCTTTCTTTCTTTCTTTCTTTCTTTCTTTCTTTCTTTCTTTCTTTCTTTCTTTCTTTCTTTCTTTTTTTGACAGGCAGAGTGGACAGTGAAAGAGAGAGACAGGGAGAAAGTTTCACCCTCCAATGGCCGCTGAGGCTGGCACACTGCAGCCGGTGCACTATGCTGATCCGAAGCCAGGAGCCAGGTGCTTATCCTGGTCTCCCATGTGGGTACAGGGCCCAAGCATTTTGGCCATCCTCCACTGCACTCCCAGGCCATAGCAGAGAGCTGGCCTGGAAGAGGGGCAACTGGGACAGAATCCGGCTCCCCGACCGGGACTAGAACCTGGTGTGCTGGCGCCGCAGGAGGAGGATTAGCATATTGAGCCGCAGCGCTGGCCCAGGTTTTACTCTTTCATTCCTGGTAAAATCCCCTCTCCTACTAAAAATATAAAATTAAAAAAAAGAAAGAAAACATTTAAGTTAAGCCTTCACTTGCAATGCTGGCATCCCATATCAGAATGCTGGTTTAAGTCCTGGCTGCTCCACTTCTGATCCAGCATTCCTACAAATGTGCCTGTGATACAGTAGAAGATGGCCCAAGTACTTGGGCACTTGCCACCAATTTTGGAGGACCAGATGGGGTTCTAGGCTCCTGGCTTCGTTCTAGTTCAGCCATGGCTCTTGCAGGCATTTGGGGAATGAACCAGCAGATGAAGGATCTCTCTCTCTCTCTCTCTCTCTCTCTCTCTTTCTCTTTCTCTCACTCTGCCTTTTGCTTTAAGTAGCACTCTGACTTCAGAATAAGCCCTTAAAGCATTCTAGTTTGGCTGAAAAGCCCATGAGAGCATTTCAGGCATGGAAAGCCAAGACTCTGGCAAAAAATGTCCTGCATGAAGGAGCTCCGTGGGTGAGACCCCATTGGAAATAGCTGGTCATCAAAGAGGATGTACTTTTCCCTGAAGGGAGGCGAGAACTTCACTTTGCTTATGGCCCTCTCTAAATACTGACGGAGTTTGTGGATTCAGAAGGCTTTCATAGCCTAGGCAGCTCATGTCAAGGGCCTCGGGTGATCACTGACTTCATATGTAAGAGTGTTAGTTGTCAAATTAACAACAGGAGTCACTGTGTACAAACTTCCCATGCAGGACCTCTGTCCTCAGAGAGTTGTATTATAATTATGTATAATATGTATAAGTGCTTGTGAAATATTGCATCATTCTTGGGTGCTTCTTTAAAGTTAATTAAATTTCTTAAAAAAAAGTGAAATTAACTTCAAGATGCAGTGACTTTGAACAGCCCTTGAGTGTTGAGGAACAGTTTGTGTGTGTATGTGTGCAAAATGTTGAAATCTTTTACTTAGTATAGAGTTGGTCTTCCGTGTATAAAATTAATTGAAAATGGATCTTAGTGGAGAATAGGACTGAGAATGGGAGAGAGAGGAGGAGGTGGGTGGGAGAGTGGGTGGGAAGGCAGGTATGGTGGGAAGAATCATTGTATTTTTTTTTTGTGACAGGCAGAGTGGACAGTGAGAGAGAGAGACAGAGAGAAAGGTCTTCCTTTGCCGTTGGTTCACCCTCCAATGGCTGCCGCGGATGGCGCGCTGCGGCCGGCGCACCGCGCTCATCCGATGGCAGGAGCCAGGTGACAGGTGCTTTTCCCTGGTCTCCCATGGGGTGCAGGGCCCAAGCACTTGGGCCATCCTCCACTGCACTCCCGGGCCACAGCAGAGGGCTGGCCTGGAAGAGGGGCAACCGGGACAGAATCCGGCGCCCCGACCGGGACTAGAACCCGGTGTGCCGGCGCCGCAAGGCAGAGGATTAGCCTGTTGAGCCACGGCGCCGGCCTGAATCATTGTATTCTTAAAGTTGTACTTATGGAATGCATGAAGTTTGTATTCCTTAAATAAAATGTCTCTTTGGGGAGAAAATAAAAAATAAAAAACAAACAAACAAAAAGCAATAATCCTTCACAATACTCAAGCAAAAAAAATAAAAGTAAAAGTAAGTCTTAAAAAGGAAACATTTACCCTGGTAAAATCTAAACATTCATGAAAAGATAATATTCATGAACTAAACCAATAAAATTTTGGAACAAAAGTATACTCATAAAGCTTCTCATCTATGTAGCTACAGCAGAGGCAGAATAATCTTTAATGTGTAATAATATGTGTTACAATGTACAACCAGAGTGCTATAATGTTGTGTTGTCAACTTTTGTTAATAATGTTAATTAGTATTACTGTGCTTCCTTAACTTCCAGGGTAAAAAGGCGAGGATAAATCTTGGACACCAAGTCAGATGAAAACACCACATATCTGACAGACAGAAGATCTGCATTCTGGAGATGCCTACAGAGCAGCAGCAGCTGGGTTGAGTGAAGGATTCACCTGCGCCGGCGGGGCCTGCCGAATGCTTACATGAGCAGACAGTAAATAGGCACTTAGTGAAATTGCTACTATTATCTAGACAGATCCAATTCTAAGTAAGATACTAGAATTTAAAGTGACAAAGATTTCTAGTTAACCTTTAAGTAATCTACCACAGGAGTGGGAGGACAAAGATCTGTCTATTTAGGGTTTCCTTTTAGAAACTTTCCAAGACAGTATACAACCTTCACACCAAAGGAACCTGAGGACTTTGATGTAAATGGAGCAAATATGAAATGGGTGTTGTCATTTTCTATATGTCAGCCAAACAGAAAGATGTAGCAAGAGATCTTGACAGCTTGATTACACGAATTTTGACTAATATTTTTCTTATACTGAGCTGGCAGCTGTTAGAAGTAACTCATTAAAATTATTCAAGGTGGATTACTCATATTATTTTCCTGAAGCCAAAACTTACTCACTACAATTTATAAAGTCATTTTATTTTTCATAATTAAAATGTATCCATTATATAATTCAGCAGTGATAAACTGAATGATGAGAAGAAAGCAGAAATGTAATCAATATTATGGATCATAAATAAGCATGTAACATATGATAGGGAAAAGAACAAGTGAATAGCATGAACACACAAGTTTCACATGAAGCAGAAATATGATAGTTTAGGTTTAAGTGGACACATTTTTCTTTGAAAAATAATATTGTATTAACTAATTAATCAACAAATAATGAATGTGAATAATTATTCAGAATATATAATTTTGAAAGAAATATAATTTTTAAAATCTCTTTATATTTTGCTTTTAAAATATTTAATTGGCACACCATAGTTGCACACATTTATTAGGAATAGTGTGATCTTTTGACATCTGCTTACAATGAGTAAGGATAACTGGAATAATCAGCACCTCAGACATTTTCCATTTCTTTGTGGTGAGAACATTCAAAATCCCCTCCTACTTGCTTTTAAATAAACAATAACTTACTGCTAACTTTTCAAGAATAATTGCATAAATAATCTTATCTGCAAAAAACAAAGGAAGTAGTTCTGCAATGTCTAGGAAGATATTTATAAAGATGAAAAATATCAAAAATTTTTGACCTTATCTTCCGTTTTATTTTTATTATGAGAATTGTTGTGATCTAACTTCTCTGTCTTTCACTATTAGCTATATTTTATTTGCAGTCTATATATTTTCTTTTCACACAATTTTGGAATGCCTGTAGACCTTACTCTTTTTCACATCCTGAGTGCTAGAAGGTTGTTCTCACTCTCCTTTTGTTTGAATATTTGGGGTGTTTTCTGTTGTTGTTGTTGTTATTTTGTTTTTTGTTTGCCTATTAGTGAATTTTATCTTTTGTAAATATATTACATTTTAACTATTATTCTTTATTTCCCTCTGATGTTTTATTCAATGTTGATAAAATGGAATTATATTACTTTTTCTATTTCTGAATGTAGTGTTAATTCATTTAATTTTGTACATTTCTTTTTATAAATAGGATGTTATGCATTTCTTAAACAAAATAAACATAATTTGTTTGCACATACATAAAAATGTGCTAATAGTTCTATAGTGTTTGGTTTTCCTTTCTAAATATACTGTGCAAATAGTGCAAATCACAGCAAACCTTATTAGCAACGCTAAAAAACATGTTCTCAGTGCCCTGAAGTCATAAAAGAATTAATTATATTAATTTACCCATAGAGTCAAGTAGAAATTAATACTTATCAATCGGTTTTCTGTTTTCTAGTGGATTCACATAAAATTTTTAAATTACATACTACTTTAAATTTTCATACTTGTATGAGGAAGATACTTCAAAAATTGTGGAAATAGAATTAAAAGATAAGTTTATTTTGGTACAAAAATATTTGACATCCATGCGATTGAGTGGGGTCTTCCAAAAGTTCATGGAAAATGCCTATCATAATAAAAATATACATAGATTTCATATATATGTATACATATTTATGAAAGTACTCCAAATAGAAATGCAGATTTCATTTGGATTAAACCATGACTTTTGTGGTTTAGCAAACTCACTTGAATAACTCTACAGAAATGATTTACCCAAGTACCTAATTAACAGAGATATTTTATTTTCTAGCTTTTTCTTTATGGTAAGTTTCTGAAATAATATATTGATACTTGAAATGTTTCACTGGACACCAATTGTAAGGCAAAGTTTATGGCCAAATCTCAGTGAAGATCAAGTAATAAATTATACCTACTTCAGAGGAAGCAAGATGCAGATAGTCCCTAATCAAAATTCAACCATCTGCTGCTCAGTGAAGGCCGGTGGATGTTCTGTGGTTGCATTTCATAAGAAAAATGGGCTCCAAGTGCAGACGGTAGGTTTTGGATGTTTCCTGGCATCGCAGTTGGTACACCAGATCTGGTTTGAAAGTATCATCAGTTTTGCAGAGCCACATTTTACAATGAATGCCTAATGGTTCCCAAAAGTCATCATGAAATAGAACTTTTGCTTATCATGGTATCGTCTGATTACCAATTACAGGAGCCCAAGAAGGGTAAGTGTAGAGGTCAAACATGGGGACCATCCAGGTAGATATGCCAAGCATCACCACAGCAACACCCACAATATTGACCCCAAGTCCAGCTTTAACCTGGAACAGGAAGAACATCAGTGTCAGTCTCCCAAAGACAAGGCTGGAGTGGATTTCAAATGCTGTTGTAGAAAGCACATGTCGATTTGACAAGCACTCTAAATGATCAGCAGGAAGTATTTTCATTTCATAAAATCAGGGGTTCTTCCTTCATTCATATCAAATGAAAATCTGCCTAGATTCCATATAATAACTGTATTCTTCATAATCTCAATGATAGTATTGGTTTATCCCCCCAGGACTGTTATTGAAACTTCATAATATCATTTCTATTTCTCTTATTTTTTTGGGGTTTTCATTTTTATAGCTCTTGAATTAATCAAATTTTCATTAAACAAGTTTCAGACTGCTTTCTACCCAATACAATAGAGATTGCCAAGCTATGGCCTATGATCTGTTTTTATAAGCAAAGTTTGTGGGCCTAAAAGCACACATACTTGTTTACACATCATCTTTGACTTCTTTCATGGTAGAATGGCAGAGTTGACTAATTGTGACAGAGACTGTATGGTCCACAGAACCTCAAATATGAATTATCTGGCTCTTCATAGAGCAAGTGTGCTTACTCCCTCATTGTCTGCATTAAAACAGAGAGTCCTAAAGTAAACGGAGGCTACCTGGCCATGATGAATATAGCAGCTCTTCTCTGTCCACTCATCTATTCCAGAATCCTGTTTCTATTCTTTTCAACATGAGGGACTTTCAAAAAATTTCATGGAAAATATGTTCTATTTCTAAACTCCATTTCCATGAACTTTCTCAGGCCTCTTCACACATCTACATAGGGCTTTGCATTCATCGTACTAAGTACATTTTGTTCACCAAAAATGTATTGTATGACTTCTACATAGAGGAAATGCCATAATTTTTTTTGTTTTGGTAAACATGCAATAATCGCACATATTCATAAGGGTGCAGTGTGATATTTCAGCACCTGTGTACAGCATGTACTGATAACATTGGGATGATTCACATTTTCATTTACTTATTCTTACTTTATGTTTGGAGGCTCTCAGCTCCTCTCTTCTAATTCTTCAGAAAATAGGAAATGTTTTACTGTGAAGTGTAGTCACCTGGCTGTGCTATATGACTCTAAAAATCATTCCTTCTAGTGAACTGTGCTTTGGTACCTGTTATTCTTCCTCCCTTAAACCCTTCCCAGCCTCTAGTAATCACTATTTGATTTTCAGGCACTTTATTTAGCCTCTACATTTGAGAAAGAATATGTATTTGTCTTGCTGTGCCCGGCTTATTTTACCTACAGGATTTTCATTTTGCAGGGAACAGCAATCTCTGTGGAAGGGAGAGAGCCAATACTTTCCTTAGAAGTGCATTTGTATATCATGGTCATTGAATTTACCTTGGTTATATTCTTATTTTGCTTCATTTAGATGCTGGTAATGAATATAGGGAGGGAAGACTAGAATATTCTGAAGCCAGTTCTTAACTATCACTACTTCTGTAGTTGGCCAAAATAGGTACACTTCATCTCTTGAATTTGCATTATTGCTTATTTCTCATCAGGTGTCAATATTTGAATCATATGAAAAATAAAGCTTTTTCAGTGGGCAAGCATGGAGCCCAATGTCTTATTCGAGGAAATGTTGGCTGCATAAATATTTGTGCTAGCAAAGCGTAGTGTTGTTTTGATGGACGCATTTTGCCCTTTTGCCTAGACAGGCTGGATCCTGATCCAGCTAAGTGTCAGCTGTTTTGCTCCTCTCCTTCTTCTGGAGAATTACTGATACATTTGAAAGCTCTACATTTGTGACTATATATTCTAATGGCACGTTCACTTCTGCCTGTCACTCTGAAAAACAATTCTATGGCTATTCACGTGCAACTTTAGAAACAGAAGTCAAGGGATACAATTCAAGACATCATAAAAATTGTGCATCGTATGCGACAGTATTCTTTCAGCAACTCACCATGTCAACGACTGTGAGATGGCCATATGAAAACACAATGGCGTTGGGTGGGTTTGCTACTGGTAGGAGAAAAGCAAATGAAGTGCAAAGAGTAGCCGGCAGCAGAATGTAAAGAGGATTCACGTGAATGGCTTCAGACTGTCATAGAAGAGTAAAAGGAAGCAAAGTAAATGGTTGAGGGTAGGTATCAACCATCAAAGTGAACAAATTTATATCATAAACACTCCAAAGAAACAAAATTATACAGTAGATGCAGTTTTAATTTGAAGAACAGTTTTCAGAGAGTGTCTCCTCTTGTTTTTCTTAATATGGCCATTGTTCCCTATTTAAACAATAGAGTCTGATTTATTTAAGGTATCATTTGTTTCAGGAACAATGTTTCAGAAACAATGCTAGGTGCTGTGGTGCCTGTTCATATATTTATACATAATGCATTGTTATATAATTATAAATAACTCGAATAAATGCTATATAAATATTTAAATTTTCACAATAATCTTGCGAGATGACTACTATAGCTCCAAATAACAGATGAGAGCATTGATGCTCAGAGAAGCTAATAGAACTGATCTAGGCACACAGCTTAGAAGGGGTCTCACTGCCTTTCTCTTTCTGGCATTAACTTTCTTGCCTCTGTGATATTTACTTTAACATTTCTTTAAGGAACATCACAGAAGTGTTACCATTATCCTTCACACAATTTTCTAACTGTTTCATCTTGAGGGAAAAAGCAGAAAGACCCCTAATGATATTTTACCAATGTAAACAGCCTACATTCATTTTTCTAAATTGAAGCAGCAGCTCAAGCAGACCCTTGAGCTGGTAGCAGAACAATTCCAGGAAGACAATCCTTCTTAATTTAAAGTGTTTTCCTTTCACCAAGCTCATCCATCCCAACAGGAAAAACATTTAACCTAAAGCTAACTGTTTCTTGTATTTGCTGTTGAGGTGGGGAGGAAAGAAGACAGCCGTTGCTTGTTTCTTCCAGGAAACCCACTTCTGACTTTCTCTATTTGTCCCTGGCAGTAGAGAACTCTGAATAAGCTATTTAAGGCAGAAGTGCACGTTTAGCTTTCCCTTCATTTGCAAATCACTTCTATAAAGCGCATCTCAGAAATTTGATAACAATCTTACTGAGGGAAACATGTTAGTTAGAGATTTAAATATTAAAGTTACCAGGAAATATTGAACCCCAATTCTTACTGTTGGAATTTTGACTCTGATTTATTTGCAAGTGAAAAAATTGAATGGGGATTAGGCAAATTGTTCACTTAAGAGTCTGCCTCTTGAACATGGTAGAAAACAGTTCTCAAGTCAAGATTTCCTAAACAGATATTAATGCAAATAAAAACTATTCTGCAAGTTTCTAATAGGAAGTGCACTCAGGCAAAAATAAAAAATAAAAATGAGAATCAGAATTCCTAAGTAGAAAACTACTCTTCTGATGAAGAGAATATAAAAGATTTAAAGAACATTAAAAGGGATTAAATGAGATACTCACCAGTGGAGCTAATATTGGGAAGAGGATGGTAATGGTAGCTGGATTACTAGCTACCTCTGTCAAAGATGTGACAATCAGAGAGGATATCAGAATTATCAGCCATACTGGTAGTGACCCTAGGGGAGATAACTTATCTCCTATCCACTTAGATAGTCCAGAGGCCTAAAAAAAGCAAATTTGAGAATTTTGGTATTCATTAATATTTTATTTTAGTCAGATATAACTTTAATACATAGACAACACTATTTGCTCTGAGAACTATTTCTAAACTATAATTTTAATCTCTCATTTTTCTGTGGTTTTATAGATCCAGCCAGTTCGATGTGGAAGTGCTATTGCTTAGTCTTGTTTTGGCATTATCAACATGCATTAGGAAGTTCAAATTGTCTTCCCACATTTCTTTTCAATGAAATTTTAATTTTATCTAAATAGAGAATATATGAAGCTTTAAGAAAGAGCAGCCATTCTGGCTCACCTTTCCCAACCCCTAAGTTATGTTCTTCAGAGACAAAAACCTTTAACTCTTATTAGTTATTTATAAATCTAAGTATAAAATTAGGTAGTTGTATAGTTATCTTTAAGATAATATTCTAATCATACATTTTCCCCTAATTTTCAAATTCAGACATTATTCAATTCACTGACTTCCTAACATGTTACATAAGGATTTAGGTTTTTTTCAATACTCACCATAATTTTAAGTTAGTGGAAACATAATTACCAATTTACTTTGATTAAAAAAAAGGTTGAAATCCATGCATAATTTTACATAATACACATTTTCAGCAAATGTTTTGATGACCATTGTGTTTTCTGTCTCTTCATTCCCTGACACTCACATACCAACATTTCAGATTAAAACAATATTTAAGGGTCCATCATATTTAAGCTTCCTCCTGCAGTGTCAGCATCCCACATTGGTGCCAGTTCAAGTCCCGGCTGCTCCACTTCCATTCTAGCTTCCTGCTGATGCTCCTGGGAAAGCAGCGAA
Organism: Sylvilagus floridanus; assembly: GCA_949820135.1. NCBI lineage: Eukaryota > Metazoa > Chordata > Mammalia > Lagomorpha > Leporidae > Sylvilagus > Sylvilagus floridanus. The sequence continues at coordinate 24,347,843 of OX463236.1, read as the reverse complement.
AGATGGCTCAAGAACTTTGGTCTTTGTATCCTTGTGGGAGACCCAAAAGAAACTCCTGGCTCCTGGCTTTGACCTGATCTGGCTGTAACTATTGCAGCCATCTGGGGAGTGAACCAGCAGGTGGAAGATCCCTCTCTGTCTCACTCTCTCTCCTTCTCTCTATATCTCTGCCTTTCAAATAAATAAATAAATGTCTTTAAAAATATTTAATGTTTATCACTATGATTATTTGAATATTGTTCATCACTGAGTCACTTAGCATACTATTATGTTTAGTTTGCTTTTTATTTGTATGCATTTGCATGAAATATTTGCCTCATTCTTTTGTTTGCTTAGCTTTCTTTTTTTTAATTTTTTAATTTTGATTTTTTTAACAGGCAGAGTGGACAGTGAGAGAGAGAGAGAGAGAGAGAGAGAGAGAAAAGTCTTCCTTTTCCATTGCTTCACCCTCCAATGGCCACTGCAGCCTGCGCGCTGTGGCCAGCGCACTGCGCTGATCCGAAGGCAGGAGCCAGGTGCTTCTCCTGGTCTCCCATGGGGTGCAGGGCCCAAGCACTTGGGCCATCCTCCACTGCACTCCTGGGCCACAGCAGAGAGCTGGACTGGAAGAGGAGCAACTGGGACAGAATCTGGAGCCCCGACCAGGACTAGAACCCAGGGTGCTGGCGCCACAAGGGGGAGGATTAGCCTATTGAGCCACGGCGCCGGCCTGTTTGCTTAGTTTTCTAAGCATCTATTACTAATTCATCACATTCGCTAGTAAAAGTGGAAAACGCCCCCACGAACAGGCAAATGTATCAGGTAATTTGTTTCTAGGTTCCCTCTCAATGGTGTCTTTTCTGGAATAGTCCCCTCTCCTCCATCCAGACTGGCTGCTCTTTATGTCTGCTCAGCTGTTCTGAGACCTCTTTTTGCTGTCACCTTCCTTGTTAAGAATTCTTCATTTACTCCTTTTTGTTGGGAGCGTACATCCTTCCATAGCCTTTTGAGGACTGATGCATAAAAAGTAAATTGTTTAAATCTCTTCATTCTTGAAAATCTTATTAGTTTCTTTTAAAAATATTTATTTTTTTTGCAAGCAGAAATAGACAGGAGAAGAAAGAAGAGAAGAAGGACAGAAAGGAGAGGAGAGAGAGAGGTGAGAGAGAGGGGAGCAGTCTTCATTTTTTAAGATTCATTTATTTATTTCAGAGAGGGGGGTGGGGAGAGAGAGGTCTTCTGTCCACTAGTTCACTCCCCAGATGGCCATAACAGTCAGGGCAGAGCCAACCCAGAGCCAGGAGCCAGGAGCTTCCTCCAAGTCTCCCATGAGGTTGAGGAGCCCAAACACTTGGGCCCTCTTCTGCTGCTTTCCCAGGCAACCACCAGGGGGCTGTGTTGGAAGTGGGGCCGCCGAGACACTAATCAGCACCATACGGGTGGGGTGCTGGCATCCCAGGCAGCAACAGACCCTGAGTGAACACTCTGTTGGTTTACTCCCCAAATGTCAGCAACAGCTGGAACCAGGGCAGGCCTAAGCCAGGAGCTGGGAATTCAACCTGGGTTTCCCACATGGGTGACAAGATGTACTTGATGTTTTTGGGTATTTGTGACATCACCTGCTGCCTCTAAGGGACAGATTAGCAGGCAGCTGGAATTAGAATTAGATCTGGGACTCAAATCCAGGCACTCTGACAAGGGATGTAGACTTTCAGAGAGTGGTCTTAATCACCGTGCAAATGCCTGCTCCTTTTTTATTTTCTTTCCACACTGACACGGTAGTTCAACATTTGCAGAACTCTAGAACTGAAATAATTTCCACTCAGCAGTTTTAATTCATTGTTCCCTTTTCTAGGGGCTTCAGTTTAATTCAGTTCTTTAGAAACCTGATTCATTGTACACAGAGTAGAAAAATTGGCTGCAGTCAGATTAGAAGTTAAGTTGTTCTGTTTTTTGCACCAAATGGATGGGAAAAATTCTCTTTTGGTGAGATATAAATGAGCTGCTACTTCATGCTCATGAAAAACTAGGATTGGCATCAACAAAGCTCTAATTATAAGCAATATTTCAGGTATGACTTGTGTTTATATATACAGGTTTTGCATAAATCTATATACATTTAGTCATATTTTTTTTCGTTATGACCTTAGGTGAAAAAGCACTGTCTACCTTTTAAGCTACATTGAAGACAAACTCATTCTAGAATACATATACTTTAGGAGTGGGTTTTATCTATGTCAGATCAGATGTCGGAACGATTATATCATACATTACTTTCCCTCTCAGATGGTCATTGGAAGCATTTCTTCATCCCCAGGGTTCCAAATTCTACATGAAGTACTTTGATAATGGGCACTCAGTACCCACCTTAGTTTAGAATCTCTTAGTATTCAGTTATGGGAATGATTTTGTATTTTTTTAAGATGTCTGTCCATTCTTTTTCCTGTGTTTCTGAAATCCCATTTAGTTGAGTATTGAATATTTTGGATTGATGCTCTAATTTTCTTATCTCTTTTAAATATTTACCTCCTTTTATCTTTTTGTTCTATTCCTAGAATATTTCAAGCTTCATCTTCTAACACTACTACTGAGTTTTAAACATTTCAATGATCATATTTCTAATCTTCAGGGACTTTTTCATATTCTCTTCATATTTATTTTTTAAAGCAACATTCTATTCATGCCCAAGATTTCTAATATCTTTTAGAGATTTCAACGATAAAACAAAACTTTCCTTTGCTTCGTTTATTTTCTTTGCTTTATCTGTGTTGCTTTTCTATTTGTTTTTGTTCATTTTTCTAACTAGGTGTTGTATCTAAGGTTTTCTCAGCTGTCTGGCAAGCTTGTACTATCTACTCATTTTAAGAGGGAAAGAGTGAAATGATGATTTAAAGCTTTTTATGTCTGGGTAAGGATTATCAAAAGACTGAGCCATGAGCCATTGTTTCATTGGCTCAATTTTGCTGCAGAGTAAATCTTAATTTTTTTATAAGGGAGGAGAGAGAGCGAGCAGCTGCTTGACTGTTACTGGGGCAAGTATCTGGGAGGCTCACAGTTCATTGTACACTTCGTAAACCTTCCTCCAAACTCAGGTCTGCGTTTATTCCAGCTGGTAGAGTTAACCTGCTGCTCCAGTTTCCAAATTTCTCCATGATTGTATAAATAAATCTTATAAATAAATCTTGTTGGCTCTTCCTCTTGCCCGCATACAGATTTCACCGTTTATTACTTTCTATACTTGTTCAAAGCTAGTTATCCCTCACATAGCCTCTCTCCATCTTCTAAGTGTTATCAGTATCTCCTGATTTTATTGACTTTGTCATACAAACCTTGTCTTTATGGACTGACATTTCTGTTCAGTTCTTGCCATCTTAGTGGATATATGAAAAAATATAGTGCTAACCCTTCCAAGAAGAAAATTTTTGAGGAATGTGTGAAAGGAGAAATGTAGGAGTTATTCACTGTTAGAATTTTTAGAGTGACTACTGGCTCCTATGAGAACAACCACATTAAAATAAAATGGAGAGGATTTGCAATGAGGTGAATGGCATGATAGCTACCACCTCTATACTCAGAAGAGTTATCTGCTTATGGATAACTGCCAGAAGTTTTGAACAAAATGTTTATGATTTAATATTTTACAAATCTTTGTAAAACCAGGTTGCGGGGGTGTATTGGTTCAGCCCTATGGCATCAATCTGGTCACTTAGGGGTATGGTAATTTTATGTGTCCTGTGGAGATCTGGTGTTGAGTGCAAGGATTTTAGAGCAAGATAGACCTCTCTCCATGGTTTCCCTAATTTTCCCACTGAGAGAACCTGGTGCATCAGACTGTGTCCACATCATTTTATTGCCTTAGATTTTGCTACTCTAAAGTCTGGCCAAGTCCACAAGTCTGTGGTCCAGTCTAGACAAATATTCTGGGGAACAGAGAAGAGCCAAATTCATAACAATGCCAGACTTGCTGATTCTGAGTTCCTCACAATACATATTAGCAAATGTAAGAATGGGAATCATCTATTCTGAAAATCCATGTCATTTCTTATGAAAAGGTAGAAAAGAAAAGTATATTTGTCTTATATTTCTACCACTCTTATTTGGACAGTCAAATGAAGACTTAAAACAATGGGACACTGGGAACTGAGACAATTTCCAAGATTTTTTAGCTATTATTACAGACCTGTGCTGAAAGCCCAGTATCTAAATATTATGTCAAATAACACAATAAAGTTGAAAGCAAATAATAGTTTCCTGATAGGTTATGAAGAAGAAGAGAGAAGAAATAGCTATTTATCTTGAAGCATAATAATTTAACTTCTTCCTTCAAGAGCTGAGCACAACACCTTTTTTGTGGTTCTTTTTTATTTGATGGTTAAGGAAATGAAACAGCCAAAAGATTTGAGCAGTTTGCAAAAGGCTACAAAATCCAGAAATGAGATGCTTTTAATTAGTCTAAGAATAAAGGATTTTTATGGGGCTTTTGAAGATGCTTTTCTTCTAGCAATCCTGCAATGGCCAGTGCAATGACAAAGAAGGACCTCCCCAGGCTGCTGTATTGTATTAGTTAGATAGGGAGGCCAAAGAAATAGCTAGCTGTATTCCTCATAGTGTTTTATGTCTTCCTAATATAAAACACAATTTAATTTATTGACATAGTTATGTGAAACTTTCTCTATTCTTCATTCAATAAATATTTATTAAATGCTAGTATTATTTCTCATTTTCCTTTGATAATAGAACAAGAAATTTTAGAATATAGGAGTTACTTATATTCATCAGGAAATAAAATAAAGGTATAAACAAATAAAAAAATTCCATTGAGCCACTTTGCATATTACTTTTATGTAAGATTTTTCTTACTGAGTAGATTAAAATGTTTAGTCTTTGCATTCTTTCTTTTCTCATGTCAGTATACCTTAACAATTATATTATATGCTTACAGCCTGTAAAAATTCTTGAACTCTGAACTTGCCTCATCTGTGTGGTATGTTCACAGCACAACTGCTAAAATCTGCATCATTAAAATGATAGGATAAAGGTGAACATGCCAAAAGCTGAAATGTCCTTGTGTTCTTTAAATGGTCTAGTTAATTGTTAGATGTCGTATACATAGAGTATTACCTCACAGCCATCTGCCAGGGCAAACCCTCCACCAACAAGAATGGCTATATCCCAGGGCATGAAAGTCTGGAATTCTTTCCAAGTAATCAATGGAGAGTAATCAAAAGCAACTGTAAAACAAAATCCTATGGTTAAATGTTGCTTAACATATCACAATATGACTTTATTTCACCATCCTATATAACCATCTCACAGAAAGTTTGTAATATGCCTGTATTATTTTTAAAGAGGACATTTCTCCAAGACTTTGAGTGATATCCACCTGAACCAGATGGAACATTACACAGCAGTCCCTCAGTATCTTTGAGGGATCAGTTCCTGAAGTTCTGCACCTCCCTGCAGATAGCCAAATCTGAGGATGCTCAAGTACTTTATACAAAAAGGAATTTTCAGGGGCAGGTGCTGTGGTGTAGAAAGTTAAGTTTCCACCTATGGTGACAGCATCCTATATGGTTTCAGATTCAAATCCAGGCTGCTCCATTTCTGATCATGCTCCCTTCTGATGGCTTGGGAAAGCAGTGGAGGATGGCCAAAGTGCTTGGACCCATGCACCTATGTGGGAAAAGAAGATTCTGGCTCCTGGCTTTGGTCTCGGCCCAGCTCCAGCCCTTGTATCCACTGGGGAGTGAAGCAACAGATGGAAGGTCTCTCTCTCTCTCTCTCTCTCTCTCTCTCTCTCTCTCTCTGCCTCTAGATAAATAAATTAATATTTGAAAAGAAATTAAAAAGGAATTTTCAAAAACCTTTGGACATACCTCTCTATACTATAAAGAATCTCTTTTTTGTTAATAGTTGTATTCAGGGCCAGCGCTGTGGTGTAGCAGGTAAAGCTGCTGTCTACAGGGCCAGCATCCCATATGGGCGCTGGTTTGAGTCCCATCTGCTCTACTTCTATTCTGCCCTCTGCTATGGCCAGGGAAACCTGCAGATGGCCCAAGTCCTTGGGCCCCTGCACTCATGTGGGAGACCCAGAAGAAGCTCCTGGTTCCTGGCTTCAGACTGGTGCAGCTCCAGCTGTCTGTTGTGGCCAATTGGGGAGTGAACCAGTGGATGGAAGATCTCTCTCTCTCTCTGCCTCTGCCTCTCCTCTCTCTGTGTAACTCTGACTTTCAAATAAATAAATAAATCTTCTAAAATAGTTGTTGTATCCTATTGTTTAGGAAGTAATGACAACCCAAAATATCTGTACATATTCAATACAGACACGGTTTTTTTGTTTTTTTTCTTTTCCAAGTGTTTTCTATACACGGTTGGTCAAATCTAGGGATGCAGAACCCATGGATACAGAAGGCCAATTGTATTAAAGAAAAGAAAAAAAAACCTTATAATTTAGGGGAAATCCTTTAGTTAATATTAAAAAACACGTTTATACAAGGTATAACACTGTCATTTGCAATGCCAGTAATCCATTCATTCATTCATTCATTCCACCAACATCACTGCTTAATATGAATAATAGTGCATTGGACCATGCTATTTTTTGGTATGTACAATGTCTGCATTATTTCATTGTTTCCAACAGTATTGATGTAACATTTTCATTATTATTCACTAATATTTATTTTAATATTTTATATCATTTTTAAATAATAAGGAGGGTCATAACAGATTCATCAGGATTCCAGTTTAAAGGTAAATCAGATTAAATAACAAGTATCATTTGTGAGACTCTTGAAATGCTCATGAAATAATTTTTATAACTATTTCTCTCGATATTTGAGTGCTGAGCTCTCTATTGATTTGTTAATAAATAAGTTCATTTAAGATCACATTATGCATACTTAGCACTTGTATGTAATAGACAAGCTTCTATATGGTGAGATTTTAGGATTCCTAATAAACCTGCTTTCTATTTCCATCACCTAAACCAAACCAAACCTACTTTTTCTCTGATTACCGAAATTTTGCTACCAGTTTTCTTCTTTGCATGAAGGCTATATATCTTGTTAAAACATCTCTGAAAAGCACCTCTCATCTAAAATTTAGCATATTATGGTTTTTTTATTTTTGAATTTTATTTAGGTTATACAAGTTTCATGTGTTTCATATACACAGTTTTAGGAACATAGTGCTACTTCCCACCCTACCCCCAACCTGTGCTCCAACCCTTCTTCCTCCTCCCTCTTCTAGTCCCACTCTTAAGCATGTTTTATCTGATTTTTAATGTAATACGACTGAGGTTATCAGAGAGAACATGTGTCGAAAAATGATGAGAGGCCGGTGCTGTGGCATAGCGGGTAAAGCTGCCCCCTGCAGTGCCAGCATCCCTTATGGGTGCCAGTTCGAGTCCTGGCTGCTCTACTTCTGATCCAGCTCTCTGCTATGGCCTGGGAAAGCAGTAGAAGATAGCCCAAGTCCTTGGGCCCCTGCACCCATGTGGGAGGTCCGGAAGAGGCTCCTGGCTCCTGGCTTTGGATGGGTGCAGCTCTGGCCGTTGTGGCCAACTGGGGAGTGAACCAGTGGATGAAGATCTCTCTCTCTCTCTCTCTCTCTCTCTCTCTCTCTCTGCCTCTTCTCTCTGTGTGTAACTCTGACTTTCAAGTAAATAAAAAGATCTTTAGAAAAATGATGAAAGAGAAACATAAAGAGAGTCAAGCTCTTTCTGAAGGAGAGGATTCACACATGGGCATCAGGGACGTTTAGCTAAGCATTGTTTCCTCCATTCTTCCTACTGCCAGGCCTGAGGGCTTTGATTGCAATAGTCAGAGCCTTCAGTCTAATAGAAATCAATGCCTCCTAGTGCAACATCTTCTTAACACACGCTGAGAGCCCGTATCTCACAGGAGGATCAGAAAATATTTTATGATACACTACTCATTCATGAATCTGACTCAAGAAGTCAGAGGGGCCGAGATGAATGCATGAATACAAGTTTTACCCCAGTAAACAGACACACACACACACACACACACACACAGAACTCTATTAGTCCACTTCCCAACAATTATAAACCATTTGCTCCATATTGACATGGGCATGTGACCACTCAAAACATGCTGCATTGAAAGGATTCTGTATGTGTGGGGGGAGGCTGGATTTCCCCAAGCACAAATGCATGCTTCCTTCCTCATATCTTGTAAGTGAAGCGAATGCGCCCACTGAGTATTTTTTTTAAATAATGACTCTAAGTTACGATACGGGGTTGATTTTACTTTTGCTTGAGGAACATCATCAGGCTGTAAATGCTTTTTTGTCTTGAAATTCTTCACCTTTTTAGATCCTCAGGATTTATTACCAAGGGCTCATCTTAAAGCACTGCCTTCCAAGTTCTTGTTTCTATATTTGCCAATGGTAAAATTAATTCTGGTTATGGCAGGGGAAGTGTTTCTATAGATCATATAATAACATTCAGCAGTGCCCTGACTATGGTGCATAAGAAAATCCACTGAGTTCTGCAAAGTAGAATGATCTTTCCTGTGGGTGGAGACATGTGCTAGCTGAATAGGCCACTGTATTGTGAAAATAGGACAGGCTAAGTCATGGATTATGTTGGCATGGCCCTTTGTTCTGTTCTAAATGCAAACTGAAACTGATGAGAATTTATATATGGGTGTTTCTTTTTTGTTTCCTGTTTTTTTCAGATTTATTCAGAATTATAAATGATACTTAACCAATTTTTCCTGTAGGTGTAGTTTTAGTCAATATCTTAGCTGGGATAAGAAAGAATAGGAGTCCTACAAGTAAGGCAACAGTCGAATCTGTAGCATAACCAGGGTACCTGAAAAAGAACAAACATGTATATTAGGAAAATGTCATTAAGAACTTATATGAAGAACATCTTTTGACTATGCAATAGCACATAAATAGTAGTGGTGGTATAGGTTATAGATTCTGGATAATCTACTCTAAAACCTATGGATTTCTAACTAAATGACATAACTCCCTATAACTAATAATCTCAGATCATGTGCCCATTGTTTCTATATATTTCTGCTTATTTTCATTAGAACACATACACATACTAACCTATTGGACCACTGTGGCAAATCTCTCTCTCAGGTGAACTTACAGAATTGCTAAACAATTTTTTTCTTTGAATTATTCCTTTTAATGTTATTCTTAGAGAATTGAGGTTAAAACAAGTACTAGAATAGGCAAAACCATATATAATTGATTTGTAACATCTATTGAATTGAGGCAAGGCGTGATGTTTCCAGAGTCCCCTAAAACCCTCCTGTAAATTGTGAAAAGGAATTGATCTGTTTCCTAAGATGCAACACCTGCTTCTGCAGTTTTAGGCCCTAACCATGTCATACAAATGAAATCAACTCATTTAATACTTTGCCCCTTATGAAACTCAATCAAGAATATTAATTATTGGAATGGTCTATGTGATTCTCATAAATGATAACTGTACAATTGAGAGTGATTCAGGAACAGATGGGGTCTTAGAATCACTAGGCCATTCAAGCAAATGAGACAGATTCCCAGAAGCCCAAACAGTTAAGAAGCACCTGGAGACCAGACACCAATGAAACAGGCATCAATAATTAGGATCCAGCTTTAAAGTGAGCAATATTAATGAGGATATTTGTGTAACCTGAAAAGAAAAACTATACCCTCTAAGATTATTTGGCTATTTCATAACTCAGTAATGAATAAGTACTATAGAAGATTCTATATTCCTGTATTTTACATAAAATTAAATAATTAAGTAAATACATTATTTTTCTCCGATGAACATGTTTACAGCAGACCGCTTTTCTCAAATAGTTTTTTATTTTTGATTAAAAATCTACCTCAGCATAATTTATTACATACACTTGCCCAATGTTTATAATTTTATTGATATTTCTTTTATTTATTTCAGTAGTAATTCTTGGTTGAATTTTTGCCAAGTTGGGCACCATGTAACTGGACTTTGCTTTATGTGAAAAGACACATTGAATTCACTCCAATTTCAAACAGATGGAATGAAAACATTAGGTGGCAGCTACAAATCTTGATATATCATGCTAACTTCAGAAATTTTTGATGTCTAAAACATCTATGTATCAAGTAAGGTATAAATACTAAAATAATTTAGCTTTCAAAAAACTTTTAAAATTTTATTTTATGACTTTTATCTTAGTGTATTATGAATTGGTAAGTTGTATCAGGATTACAAAATAATAGTTATGCAAATTTTATTTGCTTTGGGTTTGCTAATTAAATTTTATTTTCATAATCTATCCTCTCTCAAATCTTTGTTTCTTTTACTGTTGTTCTTTCTCAGAATTCTAGGTAACATGAACACCTGCCCATAGCAAATACACTATTTTCCTGCTACAAACAAAACATGTTCTGAATTACATTTTCTTCCAATAAGGAACAGAAATTAGAAGCTGATTAAATTGAATTTCCTATTGGGATTTCTGCCTGGTTTTTATTAGCTATTGTCTGATTTCATTTAATTCTTATACACTGGTGTTTAGATAAAGACTTTCCCTACTTAGGATGATAGGAGATGGATTTTGAAAATGGAGTGTAATTATTTTTATGTTGGCTTAGATTCTATTTCAAAACCACAAAACACTAATCAACTATTAAACTGTAACTTGCTTTGACTAACTGGGTGATGCCTTTTGATTAGACCTCTCAAAATGAAAACTTATACTTTAAGGGAAACAAAAAGTTTATAATGCTAAAGCAGACTGTTTATTTGTTTATTCATTTATTCCATTTGAGAGATAACAAAAAGGCATCTCCTATCCACTGGCTCAGTCCCCAAATGCCTGCAATGGCCAGGGCAAAGCTGGGAGCCAGAAGTTATTCTGGGTCCCCTATGTGGATGGCAGGGACCCAAACAGTTGAGCCATGACTGACTGCCTCCTAGAGTGCACAGAAGGAAGCTGGAATCAGCAGCCAGAACAAAGTCTTGAACTCAGGCACTCTTACAAGGTATGTGCATGTCCCACATGTCATCTAAGCCAGGAGACCAAGCTGATCTTTTGAGGTGGGTATGGTACTGCATCAGGTTAAGTTTCTGCCCTGCATCTCACACCATAGTGATTGGGTTGGAGCCCCACTTCTGCTTCCAACCCAGATTCCTGTTAATGTGTTCAGGCAAATGAAGGCTGAATTATTAAGTATGTGCCATGCATGTGAAAGATCCAAATGGAGTTCTTGTTTCCTGGCTTCAGTCTGACCCAACCTGATTATTGTGAGAATTTGGGAAGTGAACCAGCAAACAGAGATCTTCTCTCTCTCTCTCTCTCTCTCTCTCTCTCTCTCTCTCTCATTGTGCCTTTCAAATAAATAAATAAATAAATAAATATGCATTTTGAAAAAGCTGATCTTTTAAAACATGCTGCCACATGGCATTGCTTAACTTGTATGGTCACTAAAAATTTAGATTCATATTTTGCACCTGCTTATAATGCATGTTGGCAATATCTACAACAAGTGGAGTTTCCATCAAAGGGAGGAAGAAATTTCTTTACTTCTATGTGGGAAGAATACATTTTAAAAACTATTTATTTTAAACTTTATTTATTTCTTGAAAGGCACACTGGCAAAGAGAGGGGGAGAGACAGGGTGAATGAGTGGGAGATATCTTCCATCTGCTGATCAACTTTAAAATTGCCAGGTCTGTGCCAGGCTGAAATCAGGAGCCTGGAACTCCATTTGAATCTCCTACCTGGTTGACATGAGCCCAAGCACTTCTACTATCTTCTATTGCTTTCCCAAGCATATTAGAAGGGAGCTGGATCAAAACTGGAGCAGGGGCTGGCGTTGTGGCATAGCAGGTTAAGCTGCCACCTGTGGTGCCAGCATTCCATATGTGTACTGATTCGAGTCCTAGCCACTCCACTTCTGATCTGGATCCCTGCTGTGGCCGGTGAAGGCACTAGAAATGGCCCAAGTCCTGGGGCCCCTGTACCCACGTGGGAGACCCATAGGAGGATCCTGACTCCTGGCTTCAGATTACTGTAGCTCCGGCCGATGTGGTCATCTGTAAAGTGAACTAGTGGATGGAAGACCTATCTCTTCTCTGTTTCTGCCTCTCTATTACTCTTTCAAATAAATAAATAAATAAATATTAAAAAAAACCTGGAGCAGTTGGGTTGTCAGCATTGCAGGCAGTGGCTTAACCTACTGTTCCACATAGCCAGCCTTGGGCAGAAAGCATTTAATCTCAACATTTTGTTTTATGACAGGAAGCCCAATCAGATACCTGATGAATTTAGAAATTATAGTGAAAGATAGATTGGGGACACATATCTCAATACCAGATTATTTCTATGGACACATAGGATGGTCTTTATTTAGAAATGTATGCTATAATCTTCCCCCTTTCTTCAGATGACTCAGCAACAACCACTTGCATGTATGACAAGAGATAGAGAATTAAACTCTGACTTGGCTTCTAGCATTAGCTCTTCTTTAAAAAAACATCTATTTTATTTATTTGAAAGACAGTTACAGAGAGAGGTAGAGTCAGAGAGAGAGAGAGACAGAGAGAGACAGAGAGAGATCTTCCATCTGCTGGTTCACTCCCCAAATGACCGCAACAGCCAGAGCTGAGCCAGGAGCCAGGAGCTTCCTCTAGGTCTTCCATGTGGGTGCAGGAGTCCAAGGACTTGGGCCATCTTCTACTGCTTTCTTGGGCCATAGCAGAGAGCTAGAGTGGAAGTGGTGCAGCTGGGTCTCAAACCTGTGCCCATATGGGATGCAGACACTGCAGGCCAGAGCTTCAACCTGCAGTGCCACAGCACCAGCCCAGCATTAGCTCTTAAAATCCATCTTATTACTTATTCAGGAATTCTTTATCTACGAAATTGAGGCTGACCTGCATTTGTAGGGAACTGATGTAAAAATGCACATAAATGTAGAAAAATTCATGATATTGAATCAAATAAATAGTTCTCCATAGAGGTAAAATATGATGTAAAAAGATAGAAAATGAATTCAAATGAGATTATTAGGAGGCAATGAATAGCTTCTTCTATTTCACATGATACACATTTAGGTAGCACTTCCTGGAGGGGAAGCACAGCGCTGTTCTGAATGCTGCTGTTGTCTTCATTTTACAGGTTAAGAAACAGAGAGCTAGGTGACTTATCCAAGCGAAAGAGCCAGAACTGGATCCCAAGCAGTGCAGCTCCCACAACTCTACTTCTAACTGCATAGAGCATGAGCTGTCTGCACATTACCTTTCTTCTTTTCATCGGATGGGGACTCACTTTGTGTAATGGATCCTGGGTTTTAGCTGCATTATTATTCTTTTTGTTTTCTTATCATAAATTTAATTCCCTACAATGCCTTCTTTTTTTTCCAAATGAAAATTAAAATTATCTTTTCAGGGCATGGTGTTAAGACATTCATGAACCATATTAGAGTCAGTTCCTGACTCTACTGGAGTTCCACCTTCCTGCTAAGGCAGACCCTGGGAGGCAGCAGATGGTGTCAAGTAATTGGGTTCCTGCCACTCACACGAAATACCTGGATGGTGTTCTTGGCTGCTGGGTTCGGCCCCAGCAGAGCTCTGGCTGCCTGGCTGCTGAAGGCATTTGGGTCTGAACAAGCTAATGGGAGACATTGCTCCTTTCTCTCTCTCTCACTCTCTACCTCTCTACTTTCTCTCTCAAACAAATAAATAATTTAAAAATATATTCATGGGAAGGGAAGAAAAAAATCTCATTCATTTTTTCAGATTTATAGGCACCACCTAAGAGAGAAGCAGAGTGGAAAACAGGAAGGAACAGTAGACATAACATATAACACTTACTGTGAAAAAAGCACAGACCAACCAGAAATAAACCCAGGCTCCCGGGTAAACCACAGCAGGGCCATTATAATGAAGAGCACCAAGGTCACAATTTCTTGATACCTGTAGAGAAATTCCAATGCTATCAATTCATATTTCTCAGGACATTTGTAGAAACCACCTGAGCTGTTGTCAGGAGCAATCTTAGCAAAGCTCTCAACCCTGTTGAGAACTGGGTATGCCAATAATTGGAGAGCATCAGTACCCATGGCAAAGACTCTTTCTCTTTTGTGGGAACTCTCAGCTGCTTTTCCTTCTGCTTGGCAAATTTTAATGAGTCATTGGTATGTATTTTGCCATGTTTCGTTATATTCAAAATCTTAGTGAATTGGGGGCCCTGAACAAATGTTGTAAATACCTTGTAGATAATTGCCCTTCTCTCTCTCTCTCTTTCTCTCTTCTCTCTCCTCTCTCTCTCTTCTTTTACTTTCTTTTAGAAACTACTTGTGGTATAAGCTGCACATATTTGTGCATGTGTGTGTGTGTGTGTGTATGTGTGCATGCGCTTGCAAGGACATGTATATCTTACCTCATTGGCCCAAGTTTTTGGTATTCTTCCTTAATCACATTAGCACAAGCTATTTCTTTGGCTGTTCTGGTTTTGCCACATTTGAACATCTCTTTGAAACTGAAAAGAATAATTAAGTCTATTAATCAAAGCTGTCCTTCACCACAACCCTGTTTTACCAAAGATTGTTGTGAAAATTTCATAAAGGATGAGTTTTCCCACTGTTTGTAGGAATCTGTGTTTTTCTTTTTTTAAACTTTTATTTAATAAATATAAATTTCCAAAGTACAGTTTTTGGGTTACAGTGGCTTCACCCCCCCCCCCATAGCTTCCTTCCCATCCCTCCCATCTCCTGCTCCCTCTCCCATTCCATTCACATCAAGGAAATCTGTGTTTTTCATCAATGCCTCCATCCCCTCTGATTGTCCCCTCTCCTCTTTTCCTTGCTCACTTTTCACTGCTTACTTTTTGTTGCATATTTTTCCTGACGTCATCCACTAATTATTTTTTCCAAGTTATTTTTTCCGTTATAATTCACATGCATCACTCGTCTCTCAAGAGCACTTTGTCAATTGAAAATGAATCTTGATGTGAATGCAAGGGGAGAGGGAGCGGGAAAGGGGAGGGTTGCGGGTGGGAGGGAAGTTATGGGGGGGGGGAAGCCATTGTAATCCATGAGCCGTACTTTGTATATTTATATTCTTTAAATAAAAGCTTAAAAAAAAACAAAAACAAAACAAAAAAAGAGCACTTTGTTATATATTCAATTATTTTTATTTTAAAATACATTTATTATATATCTTGATGTTAATTATTGCACTTGTTAGGTAACAGATTAGTAGATGGCAGGGACAGGGATAGAGTCATAGATGTTTTGTTTGGCCCAGTATCTTTAAACACTGGTGTACAAAGTGAATGCTTGCTTTATTAACTCAATAGTACCTTTGACAACTTTCTGAGACAATTGGTGTCAGATCCATGCATTTTCACAAAGTACCTAACTCGAGCCATACACTAGGCCAGGAAGTCACATATATTGATCATGGTCAGAGTCTATATTAGGTCTATATTCAGAAGTAAAAGCATTCTATTACATTTTTAAAAGTTTTTCCGCTCCTATATCCTAATAATAATCTTCCGGATTTTTTTTGTGTGTGTAGTAACTTCCACTCTTTATTGCTTCCACCTGAGTAGTTTGTGATCTCTTTCCCCTGTGACTAATTTTTCTGTCCTGGAGTCCACTGCTTCCAAACTTTGAACAGTTTTTATGAATTATTGCTCTAGATGTAGAGCAAAAAACCAAATCCCTCCAGAGGAAGAAATAAATGGCAAAGGGACAAAATTCCTATGGCTTATATCTTGAATGTGAGCAGCTCAATTAGTTTGTGTGTAGGTACAGGAAGCAGGGAGAATTTTTCCTGTAAAGTCGTTGGGGTGAACAAGAGTACTTATGAGGGAGTAAACAGTAAGAATGGCACAGGAGAGGGCAGTTATCACACAAAAACACATGAAATGTTTTGCTGTGTTTCTTCCCTGTTACTCTGATGTACAACCTTGCTTGGGCTGGGGTTCCCTTTGAAACAGCAACATTTCCAATACCTTCAATTTTTGTTGTTGTTGTTGTTGACAGGCAGAGGGGACACAGAGAGAGAGTGAAAGAGAGAAAGGTCTTCCTTTACCATTGGTTCACCCTCCAATGGCTGCCATAGCCTGCGCGCTGTGGCGGGTGCACCCGCTGACCCGAAGCCAGGAGCCAGGTGCTTCTCCTGGTCTCCCATGCAGGTGCAGGGCCCAAGCACTAGGGCCATCCTCCACTGCACTCCCAGGCCATAGCAGAGAGCTGGCCTGGAAGAGGGGCAACCGGGACAGAATCCGGCGCCACGACTGGGACTAGAACCTGGGGTGCCAGCACTGCAGGCAGAGGATTAGCCTAGTGAGCCATGGCACCGGCCTCAATTCTATTAGATATTTTTGTGGACTATTTAAAGTAACTTTGCTGTATTCAGTGGGCTGTTTAATGTCCAATACAGCTATAATCCATGACATTTGGGGACATATTTTCCAGGAAACATTTACATTTAAAAATATTTTTAAGATAATTATATTTATTAACTCATAAAATAGTTTTAAAAATTTTAACTGATAAATAAAAATTGTTTGCATTTATGGAGTACCACATAATATTTCTACATATGTATACAGAGTGTTATATCCAAAGAAACATACAGTATATAATTGTTATCTATAATCCCTCTATTGTACAATAGATCATCAGAATTCTTACTCCTATCTAACTGTAACTTAACAGCCATTTATCAACATTTTCCCCATCAATCACTCCCCTCTGCTCTCCTCAACTTCTTGAAACCACTATTCTACTATCAAATTCCATGATATGAATTTTTGAGATCACATATAGGTGAGCTCATGTACTATTTGTCTTTCTGTGTTTTGTGTATTTCATTTAATCTGATTCCCTCCAATTCCATCTTTGTTCTTGCAAATGGCAATATCCCACAAACACTACTCAAGGCTGAGTAGTATTCCACTGTGTATATGTAACATATTTCCTTTATCCAGTAACCAATGGATGGGTACTTTGGTTGCTCCTATTTTTTGACTATTGTGAACAGTACTGTAACAGACATGGGAGTGCAGATGTCTCTTTGACAGAGTGATTTTATTCCCTTGGATATACACCAAATAGTGAGATGGCTGGGTCATATGGTAATTCTATTTTTAGATTCTTGAGGATCCTCTATACTGTTTTCCACAATGTCTGTGCTTTATATACTCACCAACAGTGGACAGGGATTCCTTTTCTCCATATCTTTGTCAGCACTTTCATCTTTTTTCTTTTTTCTTTTTTTTTTTTTTTTTTGACAGGCAGAGTTAGACAGTGAGAGAGAGAGAGTGACAGAGAGAAAGGTGTTCCTTTTCCGTTGGTTCATCCCCACGTGGCTGCTATGGCCGGCGCATTGTGGCCAGAGCGCTGCGCCAATTCAAAGCCAGGAGCCAGGTGCTTCTTCCTGGTCTCCCATGGGGTGCAGGGCCCAAGGACCTGGGCCATCCTCCACTGCACTCCCGGGCCACAGTAGAGAGCTGGACTGGAAGAGGAGCAACCGGGACAGAATCTGGTGCCCCGACTGGGACTAGAACCCAGGGTGCCAGCGCCGCAGGCGGAGGATTAGCCTAGTGAGCCATGGCGCCAGCCCATCTTTTGGATTTTGACAATAGCTATTCTAACTGGAATGAGTTGATATCTCATTATGGCTTCAATTCTGGTTTCCCTAAAGATTAGTGATGTTGAACGTTCTTTTCATATATTTTTGATCATCTTTATGTCTTTTAAAAATATCTTTACATATATTCCTCATTTTCAAATTGGGTTATTCAGGGTTCTTTTGCCATTGGCTTCAATCCCTTTATATTCTGGTACATTCTTGGCAAATGTATAACTTGAAAATAGTTTCTCCCATTCTATAGGGGTTCACTCTGTTAATTATTTGCTTTACTGGCAGAAGCTCTTTAGTTTGGTGAAATCCCATTTGTATATTTCAGCTTTTGATTTTGGGCTTTTGGGATTTGATCAAGAAAAATAAATCCCTGGATATTTGAAAGACTGTAAAGTGTCTCTCTTATGCTTTCTTCCAGTAGCTTCAAGGTTTCAGGTTGGGTCTCCCACGCTGGTGCTGGGGCCCAAGGACTTGGGCCATCTTCTACTGCTTCACCAGGCCATAGCAGAGAGCTGGATGAGAAGTAGAGCAGCGGGACTCAAACTAGTGTCCATATGGGATGCCAACACTGTGGGCAGCGGCTATATCCGCTAAGCCACAGCGCCGGCCCCAAGAATGTTTCTTCCAACTTCCTTCCTTCCTTCCTTCCTTCCTTCCTTCCTTCCTTCCTTCCTTCCTTCCTTCCTTCCTTCCTTCCTTCCTTCCTTCCTTCCTTCCCCTCCCTCCCTCCCTCCCTCTCTCTCTCCCTCCCTCTCTCTTTCTCTCTTTCTATTTATTTGACAGATAGAGTTAGACAGTGAGAGAGAGAGAGACAGAGAGAAAGGTCTTCCTTTTCCATTGGTTCACTCCCCGAAATGGCCACTTCAGCCAGAGCTAAGCCAGGAGCCAGGTGCTTCCTCCTGGCCTCCCATGCAGGTGCGGGGGCCCAAGCACTTGGGCCATCCTCCACTGCACTCCAGGGCCACAGAGAGCTGGACTGGAAGAGGAGCAACCAGGACTAGAACCCAGCGCCCATATGGGATGCTGGTGCCGCAGGCGGAGGATTAACCAAGGGAGCCATGCATGTTCTTGTCATCTTTGTCAAAAGTTATTAAATACTTATTCAAGAAGTTATGTGTGCATTTTCTTCTAGGCTTGCTATTCTATTCCAGTGGCCCATAAATCTGTTTTTAAAATGCCAAATCATGCTGTTTTAATTACTGCAGTTTTCTAATTTAAAGTCAAGCAGGGCCGGCGCCGTGGTTCAATGGAGGGTGAACCAACGGCAATGGAAGACCTTTCTGTGTCTCTCTCTCTAACTGTCCACTCTGCCTGTCAAAAAATAAAGTTCATAAAGTCAAGCAATTTACTACCTCCTTCTTTGTTCTTTTCGTGCATGAATGCTTTGGCTATTCAGGATTTTTGTGGTTCCACATAATTTTTAATACTGATCCTTCTATTTCTGTGAAAAAGGCCATTGGAAATTGATTGGAGTTGCATTGAATCTGTGAATCACTTCAGGTAGCGGGACATTTTAGTGATACTGATTCTTCCAATCCATGAACATGGATGTCTTTCCTTTTCCTTGTGTTCTCTTCGGTGCCACCGTTTTCATTTAGTGTTCTTTTCCCTCTTTGGTTAAATTTATTCCTAGTGCTTTTTTTGTAGCTATTGGAAAATGAGATTGCTTTCTTGATTTATTTTTTTTCAGAGAATTTGCTACTGCTGTATCATAATACCACTGATTTTTGCATGTTGACTTTGTATCCTGTCACTTCTCTGAACCCATCAATTACTTTTCATCATTTTCTGATTAAGTTTTTGGAGTTTTCTATCTGTTAACAGTAATAGTTCAACTTCCTTTTGTCCAGTTTAGGAGTCTTTTATGCCTTTTCTCTTGACTAATTTCTCTGACTAGGATTTCTGGTACTGCATTAAATAAAGGGTTGAAGATGGGCATTCTTTTCTTGTTCTGGATCTTAGAAAGATTTTTCCTATTCAGTATGATGCTAGTTTTTACCTTGCTATTTATGGGCCCTATGTGGTAAATTCCACTATGCCTAACTTGGTCAGA
The DNA here is from genome assembly GCA_949820135.1 of Sylvilagus floridanus. Lineage (NCBI taxonomy): Eukaryota > Metazoa > Chordata > Mammalia > Lagomorpha > Leporidae > Sylvilagus > Sylvilagus floridanus. The sequence goes on along the minus strand of OX463236.1, from coordinate 24,328,197 downwards.
GTTTTTCCTTTTTTCCATAAAGGGACATCAGATTTTATCCAATACGTTTTCTACATATATTGAGATATACATATGATTTTTGTGCTTTATTTTGTTGATGTGTTTCATGTTTATTAATTATGTATGTTGAATCTTTCGTTCATTCTGGGATGAATCACACTTGATCATGGTAAATAGTATTTTTTAAGATTAAATATTATTTTTTAAGAGAAAGTACATGCTTCTAGATGCTCATTGACTTTTCAAATGCCTATAATGGCTAGGGCTGAACACAGGCTGAAGTCAGGTGCTAGAAACTCAGTCCAGGTCAAATACGTGGATAGCAGGAACTCGTCTGTGTGGGTCGTGACCTAATTCCTCTCAGTGTGTGCAATAGTGGGAAATTAGAATTAGGAATAAAGCCAGTATTTGAAACCAGGCATCCCAGTCAGAATTTTAAATGCCAAACTAAATGTCTGCCCCATGATTAATTCTTCAATATGCTGTTGGATTCAGTATTTTGCTGAGGATTTTTGTATCTATATCCATCAAGGATATTGTCCTGTAGCTTTTTATGTTGTGCCTTTGTCTGGTTTTGTTATTGAAGTAATGCTGGTGTTATAAAATGAGTTTGGAAGAACTCTCTGCTCTTCTATTTTTTGGAAAAATTTAAGGAGAATTGATGTTGAGTCCTCCTTAAGTGTTTGGTAGAATTCATCAGCAAAGCCATCTGGTCCCAGACATTGCTGAGATGGGAGGCTTTTTGTTATTGACTAAATCCTGTGAATTTTTTTTGTTCTATTGAGATATTCTATTTCTTTATGATTCAATTATTGTTGGGTAAGATATTTGTGTCTAGGAATTTTCCCATTTTTTCTAGGCCATCAAATTTCTTGCTTTATAATTGTCATAATAATTTCTAACAATCATTTGTATTTCTGTGGTATGGATTATAATGTTTCCCTTGTAATCTCTGACTTTACTAATTTGAATCATGCCTCTTTTTTCTTAGTCTGTTTGTTAATTTTAATTTCTCAAAGATCCAGTTCTCTGTTTCATTGTTTTTTTTTTGGTGTGTGTTGGTTAATTTTCAATTTTATTTATTTATGCTCTGAATTTTATTATTTCTTTCCTTCTACTAATTCTGGGGTTGATTGTTCTTGCTCTTCTAGTTCCTTGAGGAGTAGCAACAAGTTGTTCATTTGACATCCTTATGATTTTTGTTGTAGGCACTAATTGTTGTTAGTAGTGTCTGTCTGTGTCCTGTGAGTTTTGGTAGTTTGTTTTTCCGTTTTCATTCATTTAAAGTCAATATTAAATTTCCTTCTTAATTTCTTCCTTTATCCATTGGTTGTTTAGAAGTAAGTTCTTTAATTTCCATGTATTTCTGTAGTTTTCCATTCTGCTGAGATGTCTGTATTAGGCAAATTGGTACCTTTTTATTTGTTTTTATTTTCTTGTTCAGCTTTGAGAATCCTCTATTTTAACCTTGGAAAATTTGATTATAATGTATCCAGGGATAAACTTGGTTGAGTTGAATCTTATTATTGACCTTCCTATACCTGGATACTTATATCTTTTTTAGGCTTGGATATTTTCCATTATTATCTCTTTGAATATGCTTTCTATTTCTATGATATTCTTAAATCCCTCTTGAGTCCCAATAGCTGGTATATTTGGTCTTTTTGTGCTGCCCTAATATTCCTTAAACTTTCTTAATTCCTCTTGATTCGTTTTTCTTTTTCCTTCCCTGACTGTGCATTTTCAAACTGCCTGTCTTCAAACCCAATGATTCTTTCTTCTGTTTAATCTATTTGGCTATTGATGCCTTCCACTGCAATTTAACTTTTGCTTAGTGCAGTATTCAGTTGGTGGATTTCTGTTCAGTTCTTAAAATTGTTTCCATTTGTAAAATCTATTATAATATTAAGTCATTTCTCTATATCCATTTGAAGTTATTCAAATTTCCTAGCAATAGCTAATTTAAATTCTTCATTTGAGCAGTTGAAAAGCCACTTCCTAGGTGGTTGGTTTCTGTACTTGTTTCTGTTTGTTGAGTGATGTTTCCCTGAAAGTTCTTAATGCTTGAAGGCATGTATAGTCACCTGTGAATTGAAGGATCAGCTATTCTCTTCTGTTCTTTGTTGTTCACCTTAATCTGTGGGTGTCCTTCCAAAAATTATACTCATCTCACATATTTTCTCTAAGCTTGTGAGCACTCCTGCTATTTCAGCACAAGACTATCCTCCAAGTAGACATTTGCTGTAAGTCCACTATTGGTTTGCTGTTACTCTTTCACTCCTAGAGGATATCACATGCTGATTCTTGCATCAAATTCATTCATAGTTGGTGTGTTGCTTAAAATGAACTGGAGAATGATCTATGAAGGAATAGTCCATTCCTACAAGCCTCTTCCAGGGGTTTAGATAAATGTGCTACTGAGAAGGATGCATAGCCCAAGGCTACTATAACCAGCTGGCTAGTATGTAAATATGATCAAGTGGAGCCACAAGACTCCATCTGGCACTGAGGCAGGTCCACAGTCTCCATCCACAGGTAATAGCCTAGGGATTGTGACCAGTAGGATCTTTCCAAGGTTGGGTTTTATTATCTCAGAACTGCGTTTCAAGGCACTGGGTTCTTTGGTTCTGTCTTGTCTACCCAAGTTTGGGAAGGGGATAATAAGAGCAACTTTTTCTCTGCCCCATTGGGTAGTAAATGAGGTCACATTTGAGTATCACGGTCATCAGACCCTATATAATCTTGTAGGTACATATCAGGCCCATGTGAAGCAGGCAGTGACACATGCCAAAACAAATCATTACCACCAGTGTCCAGATTTCTATCTGACACTGCAGCAAGTCCAGATCACCTGTCCAGAGACGTTGACCTAGGGACTGGGACAATTAGGATCTGTGCAGTGTTGAGTTTATAGACTATCACTGAGTCCCAAGACTCAGCTTTGTTGTTCTTGCTGTCTCCCCAAGGTTGGAAGAAAGGAGTTAAAGGTAGCTCTTTGTTTGCCAGACTGGAATTAAGTTGGGTCACATCTGGGTGTCAGAGTAACCAGGCATTGTGCAATCTCAGGGTGTACATCTGACCCATGTGAGGCTGTAAGTGATATACACTGAAATGATACTGTCCCACTGGAACACAGGTCTCCTCCTGCTGTGGAGAAACTCACATAAGCTGTGTCTGTGAACACTAGTTTCGGGTAAAGACATTTGAACTTTATCTCATGCTAGCTATAATAGCAGTAGGACTGGCTCCAAACTCCAAGGCAAGATCATAAATTCCCTTTCCTGCCTCACTCCCAGTGGCTAAAGTCTTGCTCCATTGTCTGCTCTATTTTGGGGGCATGGTTTTGGATGCCTCCCTGAGCATCATGGCAAAGGAGAATTCAGCCTCAGTCTGCAGGTATGAGCCTGATGCAGTGACCATGGTGCCCTATCTGGCACTGTTTTTAATCATGGTGGGCCTGATACTCTGTTTTAAGTCTGAGGTCAGGATCTAATTCCCTCTTCCAAAAAAGAGGTAAAGCCTCTCTCTCATTATGTTCCACTACTTAGAGCTGTGAAAGGGGAGATGTGGGAAACTCTTTTATTCTTGTTTTCTTCCATTCAATTGCTTTTTATTATATTAAATCAAGCACTGTGGTCTGTCACCTGGCTTCCTTGGCTTTTGTGAAGAAGACTTGGTGCATGGATTACTGTTCATATTGGTGTCTGATTAGGAAGACAATCCCTGGAACAGCTTAATTAATTGGTCTTCCTCTGTTTCCAAATTCCCTTCATTATGAAGCTACATATTACATAGATTCATAATCATCCTCATGCATGCATCTTGCTATTGAACATGATTAGATATATATTTTTGGATTTATGATCAAGGCATAAATATTTTTATTTTAAATTACATTACTGTCTAGTGCTAGTCTTGAAGTTTTACCCATTGTAAAAACATTAATATTGCTATCTATTACAATAATCTATGATCCACCTTGAAATCTAGCTTTAGAAAAAGATATGAAAAGAGTATCTTTAGAAATTATTTTCCATCTATGAAAATGAATATGTACTTTGTCATTTTGGTGGTAGAGAATGAATAGTTAAAGCCAAATTGGCTTTGCTTCGAATGGAGGTTAATGCCTTCACAAAGGAACTGATGAAGCATATGACAATGTATCAACCTCTCCACTTAAATAAGTTCAGTGGCACTGATAGATGAGCTTCTCTTTCCAAGTATGTTGGGGTCATTTATAATGGGTGAGTTAACTATGTTAACAGTCAACACACTAATCAAAATGTGTGGTAGCCTGCCAGGAGAGTGGCTGATGATTTCTGCTTGTCGATCTAAAACCTCTGGAGGTGAACTCCCTGGCAGACTAAAAAGGACACAAAAAAAATTTAGCTGGAGCATGGAGCTGTGCCATGTCTAACCAACAATGGACAACAGGAGGATTGTTTAAGCATGCTGTTGATCATGATTTATGGACTTCGCCTAACAGGTACTTCACAGTATCTTTTTCCTTATAGAGTATGCATTTAGAAAGCTACCCTTTATGTCTTTTTTCTCCTTTTTAGGTGGTAGGCCATTTTAAAATAATGAAAGTGGTTGCCTGTGTTTTTTATAAAGTCATTATATTCAGGAACAAAGAGTGAAAACAAATGTGGGCCTGTACTGGATACTTTCCCCATTGACTTGGGATTGCAGTCCTTTCTACTCTGCATTGCTGCCCTAACAGTTGAACTGACCCCCAAAAGCTTGGGTTTCCTGGGAGGGAGCGTTAGTATGCAGTTGGCCTCTCCACACTGATGCCCACCTGCTGAAGTCAGTGACATTCCACACATTTGTTTCAGCAGGAGGACTGCCACATGCTGCTCTCACAATCTGGATAGAATTTTTTTTTTTTTTTTGAATCGTCAGAGTCATCTTCCCAGTACTAACAGAATTGTGACAATTCTGGAGAAAAACCAGGAAGAGGAATCAAAATGGAGAAATGTCAGTCCTTATGTTATTTGGCTTGGAAAATGTGGGCACAGGCATGAAACCACATCTAACCATAGGTAGTGTTTGTTTTTCAAAGGAAGTATAAATAGCTGACTTCAGCCTTCCAGGTATGGTAGGTAACATGCTGTTTTACTCATAGGTCCTTAAAATTATTTAAACAAACCCTATAAAAATGAATTTGAATTGTTTCATTTTTTCAGGAAAAAGATTATCAAGGTTTGTTATATTGCTATTTCCTCTTTATTTTTGGAGTATTGTTAAACGCATTGAAACTATAATGTTGCGTTTTAGATTTTATTGAGGATCCCTTTGTAATTTTCAGTGCTGGTTGTCATCTAAATCATGTCACTCATTGGGACTTGCAAAATTCCAACTTCACTTTCAGATAAGGTACTCTGCTGAAATTCTCTTGATTATGTGCATTTGACATTTCAGTGACATCAGGAGTACTTTATTGATCAGCATCTCCTACCTCCACTTCTAAGCATTCAATTTGGGCCTATACATGTTAGAAGTGATCTTACTGAGCTTCCGAATCAATTCTGTCATTTTATAGTTGAAGGCACTGAGAGACTGAGTGAGGACTTGCGAAGATTACCTATTTGCCTGTGAGAAGCTACAATTTTATACCTGGTCTCTTGATTCCTAATCCAATATTCTTTCCACAGAGAATATTCTCAGATCTTTATTATGTTTCATATTTGAGATTGATATCAGTCTTGGTGTTAGCATGAAGCAGGAAGTATTACAGTTAAAAGGAATCCAATAACCCAAGGAAGTCTCCCACTAAACCAAGTGCTGTAGCAAAAGTTTTTAAAATTCTACTTTAGCAAGATAACCTTGGTCCTCATCACAATGTGCTTTTATGCCCTTCTGGTCTGTTTATATCTCATTGGCTTGGGATTCAAAGAATACCTGGATGTATTTGCTTTCTACAGATCTCCACCATAAAAAGTTATTTGAATGAGATTCTAGCTTATCTTTAAAATACATATCTGTATGTATCCTTTTATGGGTAAGAAAAACGCTGAAATGCAATATGCACGACATACGTGAAAAACGCTGGATACAGAACTAAGAACTTGGAACCTAGACAACATTATTAACACATTAGTATGGAATGCTTACTTGAATCCTAGGAAGAGCCACTGGAGCCAGACCCAGGTCAACAGTAGAATGATAATGGCAGCCGGGAAGGAAAACACAAACCATGATCCAAAGTTGAGGCAATGACATCCAGGGTAGCGTCTGTGAAAATATGAGTAAGTGTTCAGGCAAGGGGCAACGATCTCTGCATGGACACTGGGAAGCAGCATTCCACTGTGTGTGTGTGTGTGTGTGTGTGTGTGTGTGTACTGGCCAACAAGAAAGACCTTTATCATTAAGAAAAGTAGTTAGTAGTTAGTTGTCTCCATCTTGATTCTGTAACTACATAAGTATTCCTCCATCCCACATAAGCAAGAATGGGTTTGTTGTGATTTTTGTTTCCTTTATTCAGTCTCTAAAAACCTAGCATACTAACTGATATTCTGATCTTCATTAAATGGAAAAGTGAGGACTGGGTTAGTGTTACTACTCAAATCATCCTTGTATGAGAGAGGAAAGATACAGGCAGGCCTGCAGACAGGGACTCAATGTTACCATTTCACATTAGAAGTTGGCTTCACTGGCACCTAGGAAAGGACTCTGATCTAGCCAATATTCTCTCCTCTCTGTTTTCCCCTTTGTTTCTTCTGCCCCAAAGCACTGCAACCATCTACTGGATACACCATAAGCCTTTCTTCTTTTGATTAGTTGGTACTTTGGGTCTCAATCAAACGTAGCAATCTCTCCAGGATCAAAATAAGAAAAAAACTTCTGTAGGGGTGGTGTTTGATGTAGTGATAAAGATGTCTCTTGGGATGTCTGCATCTACTATGGGAATGCCTGAGATGGAGTTCTGCCTCTGCTTTTGATACAGTCTCCTGCTAATGTACACCCAGGAGGCAGCAGGTAGTGGTTCAAGTACTGGGGTCCATGTTACTCATGTGGGAGACCTGGATTGAGTATTGGGCTACTGGCTTCAGCCTGGCCCAGCCCTGGCTGTTGTAGGCATTTAGGGAGCAAACCACCAGATGGAAGATCACTCTCTATCTCTCTGGTTTGTCTCTCTGTCTCTGTTTACCTTTCAAATAAAGAAAAAGAAAATAAATAATAATAAAAAAAACCTTTCAAAAGTCCTTTGGAAAAATATCAACTATTTATTTCTCAATTTTTGAGAATTATTTTCAGCTTTTTAAACTCATTTAAAAACCAAATAGCAACAAGAAAATATGATCAGATACAAGCACATCTTCTTTGGTAACCTTGAACTCAATGTTCTAAAATGTAGTATAAATAACAAATAAATTATTATGTAATCATCCATTTTATAACTGGAAAAACAATATATCTAACGTTTTTCTAGAGGCAGTAACCCAAAGGGTTGGAAATCTGAAAAATACAGAAATACTGAATATATTTGTAATATTTTGTATCACAAAATATATAAAACTTTATGCAGGGCCGGCGCCGCAGCTCAATAGGCTAATCCTCCGCCTTGCGGCGCTGGCACACCGGGTTCTAGTCCTGGTTGAGGAGCAGGATTCTGTCCCGGTTGCCCCTCTTCCAGGCCAGCTCTCTGCTATGGCCCAGGAGTGCAGTGGAGGATGGCCCAAATGCTTGGGCCCTGCACACCATGGGAGACCAGGAGAAGCACCTGGCTCCTGCCTTTGGATCAGCGTGGTGTGCCGGCCACAGCTCACCGGCCGCGGCAGCCATTGGAGGGTGAACCAATGGTAAAGGAAGACCTTTTTCCCTGTCGCACTCTTTCACTGTCCACTCTGCCTGTCAATAAACAAATAAATAAATAAATAAAAATTTAAAAAGTACTATCATTTAAAAAAACTTTATAGAAACAGTTTCATTTTTGCTCTGTTTAAATCATACCTGGTATTTTGTTAATTAAAAAGGCAATGGAAATAAGTGTTTGTAGCAAATATATGTACTTTACAGAGTTCCTTCTTCTATTTATAGATGTTTCCTAACTTATATAAAGAACTAAAAAGAATAATACTTCTCAAAACTCTAGATTTCTAATGTTTTCTACAATTTTCACTGAATTCCACCACCCCCCCCCCCCAAAAAAAAAAAGATACTGATCTCCCTGGGCCCTAGAGCTATCATTAGTGATTTGAGGATAACTTTTTTATCTATCTTGAAGGGTGGCAAATTATGGTAAGAAATGTTTTAACACATTCATGAGACTCTTGAAAACTGCCCATTTTGGACAGAATATTTGTTGTCTCCAACTAGAAAACACAAGGAGGTGGAAAAGGTTTAATCTGGGTTCCCATCAATTTGTGGAATTATGGGATGATGAACATTATTCTATGCTGCCTAAAGATACTTAGAAATGCTATTTGGGGCTCGTGCCGAGGCTCACGAGGCTAATCCTCCGCCTGCGACGTCGGCACCTCAGGTTCTAGTCCCATTTGGGGCGCCAGATTCTGTCCCGGTTGCTGCTCTTCCAGTTCAGCTCTCTGCTGTGGCCTGGGAAGGCAGTGGAGGATGGCCCAAGTGTTTGGACCCTGCACCCACGTGGGAGACCAGGAGGAAGCACCTGGCTCCTGGCTTCGGATTGGCGCAGCGCCGGCCGTGGCAGCCATTTTAGGGGTGAACCAATGGAAAGGAAGACCTTTCTCTCTGTCTCTCTCTCTCTCACTGTCTAACTCTGCCTGTCAAAAAAAAAAAAAAAAAGAAATGCTATTTGGAACAGGTTCAGTGCAATGCTGCCAAGCCTAATTTGCATTTTCGCCATCTGCAGCTCATACCACCTTATTTTCCCCACCCACTGGAAATAATCCTCCAAAATTAGTTTGCCTGAAGAGGGGCTTTTCAGAATTTTTGCCTGGAGGAATAGATCTGTAATTGATTAATTGATGGCAAAATTAATTAGGTTACTGCCACCCACTTGGGAGAACTGGATTGAGTTACTTGATGCCTGCGTCAACCTGGCCCAAGTCTCCCTGGCTATTGCAGGCATTTGGGGAGCAAAAAAGTAGATGGAAAATCCCTTTTCCTCTCCCTCTTCCTCTCCTCCTCTCTCTTTCCCACTACTCCTCTCTCTCTTTCTCTCTCTCTCTCTCTCAAATAAATAAATAAATAAATAAAGCATTTAAGGAAAGAATTAGAGAGAAACTGGCAATGTATTTGGGACACTGAATGTTAGACATCAGGCAGAGGTGAGAATGAAAAGATGAACCAAACACAGTTAATTCTAAAAAATCCTGTGAGAAAACACAATATTTCCATTTTATATAAGAAGAAACTGAGTCTCAGGGCTTACAGTGTGTTTCTCAAGTTCATAAACTGAGTAGCAGGCTGAATTTATAACCCAGCAGGAATCTGAATATAAAATGACGTCTTTCATTAAAACACTGTATCCTCAACTCTGGCTCCTGGGTAAAAATAGAAAATTCCACATATACTGAGAAAATCCATAAGCTGGAGTACAAACTTTATGTTTTAAGGACATTTTAAAACAACTACAGAGATGATTGTGTATAACATAGAGACATGCTTTGATCCAAAGCACATGTGTGCTTCAATTTTGATACTTAGGAAGATAACATTGTGATTGTACTTTTATAGTCAGCTACAAAATAAGGAATAACTTTAACACTGAAGAAATATCTAGAAATAGCTTTAAAAGAATGGATACAGTCATGGAAATTTGCAAATTTGTAATAGATTTTGGCCGTTAGGACTCACAATAAGCTAGTGTCCACACTGATTATTGTCCTTTTCATTAAAAGCTGTTTTGATTACCTCTGAAGCAAAGCCACTTTTCAGTTTCATATTTGTGTACTTCCAGAGATTTCTTTTCAAAATATTAGCTGCTTGTTATTCATGAACTGGGCTTAGATTTCTAACAGCTATAGCAAAAATAGAAGTTGTGGCAATAACAAAGCTAGCATTAATGCCAAGTTACTCTATTCCAGGCTTGCGGCTAGAGGCCCACAAACATCATGCCATCTCATCCTTACAATAATGGTATAAGGTCTAATATTGTCTTCATTTTTCAAATGAGGAAATTGATGTTCACAGAAGCTAAGATAATAAATGGTAGATGTAAAATCTGAATCAAGATCTGAATCCAAGCTGCATAATGTCCAAATTCTTCTATGGTATTTGTGATAGAAATTATTTCTAAGAAACACATAGTGTTCAGTTCTGCAGGTAATCATGGTAACTTTTGAAGCTAGTTATTACTAGCAATTGATATACATCTGTTCTGGTTAATAAACAAAGAAGAGAGGCTAGGGAGATGGACTTTGAATTTAGGGTAATTACGAACACGTCTCCTTTTGAATCCTTAGTTTCCAAACCTACAGAACGATAATCGCCCCCCACCATTGATGGTTTTATTTTCTGTGTTTCAGGTACACAATGGTCAACAGATATCCAAAAATATTAAAATATCTCAAAATATATTTTAATATATTTTAAAAGATATCTTTAAGGAAAAAAAAATGAATTTGCATAAATTTTATTACTTTATAAAAGTATATTATTATGATTATGCTGTTTCATTATTAGTACTGTGCTTAATTTATTAATTAAGTGTTACCAATGATATGTATATGTAAAAAAGTCATAGTGTATTCATGTTTGTACTATCTGAGGCTTCGGCCTCCAGTTGGGGTCTTCAAACACATCCCCTATGGATATGGGGGGGGGACTACAATAGTTATTTAGCACATAACTGGTAACATTGAGTGTGCTAATCACTGATAATGCAATTTTCTTCCAAGTTGCTTTCTATACCCTGCAATAAGCTTACGAACTGAATACTGTACTTTAATAATCAGAAAGCTATTATTTACTTTTGAAATCTTCATTCTTTATCCAGTAAATCTTTTGTGTTTGGATTTTAATAATAGCTATTGTGTTTGTTAGATGTTATTGATGAATCAAAACTACTCTATAATAAAAGAAACAATTGTCCTCAATAATGTTTCCCTACATGAAATTATTTTGATGTCAAAAGATTATTTAGATGACTCCTAAGAACAATTAGCACTTCATGTATACTTTGGCACAGTTCCTCTAAATTGATGTTTACTGATCATCTCCTTGTGTCCCTTGTGGACTAAAATAGTAAGTTACTGATTCACTCAATCTACACAAGCTTACAGTCAGTAAAGATGGTAGTTGTGTTTTGTCTGAAGACAAACTTATTAAAGTGTAAACATAGGATATGTTAAGAGAAGAGGGAATGGTAGCTAAGGAATAACTTCACAAAGTTCCAAATGATATAGTATCCACAAAATGGAGCAAGATGTTGACAATAATTGGCTGCTTTTTCAAGAACAAGAGTAGGAAATAATGAGTTAATTATAGGGTGCTGTTTATTAACAGTAGTATAAATAGACAATAAGGTAGCTCCTGGAAGAGCATTTCAGTAGAGCAAAATGGTCAGTTAGAGAAAACTGAGCAACTGTAGCTTCCTGAAAGAATAGTAAATAAAAACCTGACTAATCTGTAGGATTGCAACAGGAGGTACAATCTTTGTAGACAGTCCCATTCCAAGGACTTCTGAAGGTTAATGGTGAATTAATCACAAAGAATTGTAAAATTTTTCAGAATCTATGTACCATATATTTTATATTATAAGATCAAGAACACAAGAAATATTGTATACTTTGTTATTTTTGGTAATTATCTCAGACTTTTTAGTGTTAATCTGAAATTCCACTTTCCAAGCCAAACATCGTCAGCTCATGAGATTGACAACAAGGAAATGGGTTAGTCTAAGTGCCTCGGAACCAACTTTGCAACCATTTCAAACAATCTTATTATGTGTATATATTTCTATATTTTAAATATCTATTTATTTACTAGGGAGGGAGAGAGAGAGTGTGGAGAGAGAGAGAGATAGAGAGAGACAGAGAGAGCACTTTCACCTGCTGGCTTACTCCCCCAAATGCCCATAATCAGTCCAAGACCAAAGTGGCAACTGAGAATTAAATCTTAGTCTCCCACCTAAGTGGCAGGGTCTCAACAACTTGAGTAATCACCTGCTTCCTCCTAGGATATGCATAAGTAGGAAGCTGGACTCAGAACCCAGACGCTGGGTGTCCTAACTGGCAGCTTTACCTCTAGACCAAATATCTGTCACAGTGTTTATATTTTAAGAAAAAAAATGCAGCAAGAGAATGTGAATACTCATGTTGTCCTCATCTGCTACAGCAGAAAACTTACTCCTTCAAAGAATTTGCCCACATGGCCCCCATATTGTGCCTGAAGATCTGTGGGGCAATGAGATTACAGAATGGCTCTGGCCACCTGCCTTCCCCTTGCATCTGAATAGGAAACACACCTCAAGCTTGCTCAGTTTCATCTGTAAAATGAGGGACTTAGACCCAGGGTCTGAAATTCCTGTGTCTTCACTTGTTCTCTGTCTCTCCTGTTATCATTGAGAAAGACAGGTCTCTTTTTTCAAGACCAAACATTTCCAGCATTGCTTCTAATGTCATTGTATTTCCACCCAAATCTTTGTTTTCATCAATACTCTCTAGTTTTTTCTCACACCCTCACATATCTTCATGTGTACAGTCTCTTTCTGTCGAGTGTTAAACCAAAATGACACCTCATTCTCGTTCTTTTCTTATTGAATCGATTGTGAAAAAACCAAACTTGATGCCTTCCCCTTCCTACTCCTTAACTCTTCTTTGAATTCTGCCCCACCTTCTTCCCTTCCACCAAACCTGCCCTTTTGCAGAACATGGATGACAGCCAAATGCTTTTTATCAGCCATCACCTATTGGACTCTTTTCCATCACACAATGTACCTTGATCCAGCCCCCATTCTGAAAAGGCTCCCCTTTGGCTTTCAAAGCCGCATTCTCCTTATTCTCCTCCTATCATTCCTTCTTGTCACTGTTTGCTAAGTGTGTATCTGTATCCCAAGGTTTGAAATATGTGACTACATATATACTAAAGAATTGAACTTTCACTTTTATATATGTACATGATAGCCCTCCGATTTATAGCTACCTCAAAAACATTTGTAACCCCCTGCTGAAAATCTGTAGATAGATTCTGAATGCCATGTCCAAATATCCTGAGTCAAATTTATTAATTTCTTCAGTGAACCTGCCCTCTCCTTGTCTTCTCTAGAAGTTCAGGTCATCATTTTCTATCTAATCATATGCACAAACATCTTACACTTCCTCCTCACACCTAATTGCTCATGCAAGACCTCCTGACCATGAAGAATCTTGAGTCTAAGTCTTCCTATCACTTCACAACTAGTTTAGTTCTTCCTTTCCTGGTATTTTGAGCACTTTGATGAGACTCCTAATTGATCTGCTGTCTCCAGACTTCATGTAAAGCCAATCAATCTGCAGACAGCTATTCTAAACTCTGCAAAATATGGGAAGACTACCCCACTCCCCCCATAGAAAAACTGTTACAGATTTTTGGTACTTTGATTTTGTAAATTGTTTACACTAATTTTGTCCAAAAGTGTTGCATGTGCCTCTTCTAGGATTGTTCCACGTTGTGTGGACAATTTTCTCTAGTGTTCAAGAGATGTAGCACAAGCTACATCCTTCTTTTTGTTTCTGAGGAGGTAACTTTCTGAGGAGGCAGCCTTTGTTTGATATTAGTTTAGTGCTCAGTACACTAAACTGAAACTCAACTTTCTCAACTATAGTAGCAATAATAATCAACATTTACTGACCACATGCTCTGTGCTACGTAGTACTCTAACTGCTATTTATTGTATATAAAACTCAAAACAGTCAGGAGAGAGAGAGAGAGAAATAATATTTTCCTAATTTTTTTCTGGAAAGGTAGCAAACTTGAAGAACTTATGTAGTTTGTCCAAAGTTATTCCACTGTTGAATAAAAGAACTGATATTTGAACACAGATATATCTATAAGACACCTCTGCAGCAAGGATCTCTAGAATATGTGCACTCTATAATGAATGTAAAATATCTGGCAAGGACTTATTTACCTTCTCCTATATGTCACAAAGTAAATGTTATTTTTAAAACATTGTTATTAGTTTTCACATTTGTATGCTTTGTCTACACTATAAACTGAAATATTCTTCCTGGCAGGTTTTATTCTTTGTGTTCTCCAATAGAATTCTAAGCAATAGATTGAACATTTGTCAGTCTTTTAGAAACATTTATTGATTCAGTGACTGAACAGAGGTCTGCTTTTACTTACACTGAATAAGTTTTAGGTTTCTTAGATGTTATTGTTCTTTTATGTGTGTTGAAAAGAGAAGAAAACAAAACATGCTTTATGCACATATATATTTTATATAGAGACGTTATATATAAATGTATTATATCTATCATCTACTAATATTAAGCTTCAAAATATATTATTCAGTCCCTACCTACAAAAGTATATTTGTAAGATGACATCTTTCTCTAAATGTCAATGATAGACATGGACACTTGGATTTCATGAATACTTTAGAACTGAGAGTGACCCAAAACAAAACTGTATAAAATGACATTAGTATCACTCAAAATGATGGCAAGCAGTGTCAAAAGAAGAAGCTGGCAGTATTATAGTGGCTTTGTATATAAAGTGCAATTTATCTCCAGCTCCAAACACCTGGACAAATGATATAATTTTCTTAGCACTTTTCAGCTTTTAGAAAGTTTTCCAGTAACATTAAATGTATTCTATTCCAGTGTTACTTTGATATGCTATTGTATTTCATAAGGCCACTTTTAAGAAAGTTTATTAAATATTTACCTTATTTAATAATATCATTTATGTTTTTCCATATTTCTTTCCTTCTATACCAGTATTTTCAGTCAAAAGAGGACTCTCTTGAGTTTTTTTCTAATTATAATTTCCATAAAATTCTAATGTGATGGCAACCTCATGAAGGAAAAATAATCACAAAATTTTAAAGTACTGCTAAAACATTTCATGAATTGAAAGGACTTTTTGGCCAACTTTCTACGAGGATTAGAATATTAGACAAACTTAAAATAGTTACTAAAACATTTTGTTCAGTGTGCTGCTGTGCTTTCAATCTATTTTAAAAGCGATTAATGCATTCAGAGTCAAGAGAAAAGAAACTGGTTGATATATTTTGCAAAAATACAAACACCAAAGACAAACTAAATATGGATTATTTCAACTGTAGCAAGAAATTTCTTTGGAATTTTCTATACCATCAGCTTACTAACACCAACAATGGCAAAACAACAATAATTTGGTATAAATGTTAAAAAAAATAACTTTATAGAGTGGATTAAGATGTGAAATATCTTTCCCTGGTTAATCCTTGCTCAAGGATATATATCTGGTTTTCAGAAAGGGAACAGGTACATTTTCTGTCTTTACAGAGTAGTCATTGAATAAATGCATTCTGGCAGTGTGAATTTTATGTTTCCCACTTAATAAACCAAATGTCTTATAAAGGCCTATTCCTACGTCGATTGTTGGAGTATATATGATGAATTTCTATTCATAGAAACAGTAACTATACATGGAGGAGTCATTAGTATTGATCTGAAAATTCTATACCAGTGTTCTTTGTGCATACGAGCCTATTCATTCTAGAACATTCTTCGAATTTTGTATCTATTTTGAAATTATTTCAAGAAGTTCAGTCTCTGTGAATCTGTTTCCTAGACTATATGTTTTCTGTTTTCAACCCCATTTTTTTCTGTGAGAAATACCTAAACTTTGTAACTTGTCTTCCTCAATGCTGTTCATCTAATCAAAACTCTAACAAATGTCTACTGTCTTAATACTTGACATATACCTTGCTTGAAATTTTTCCTTTGCACTTCTGCTAACTACCATTGGCAGTATTGTTTGCAAAGAAATGTTTCTACTGTTTTAGTAGATTGGTAATCCAGGAGTTATCTCCTCTGCACTGACCTGAAGAATCTGCAGGCATTATGAATTTATTATGCTTTTTATACTTAATTCTCAGTACAAAGGAAGATTCCTAAATCTACAGATGTCCTGATGGGAAACAAAGAAGAATTAAGTCAACATAGCATTTCTTACCTTGGATTCTCTGAATCAAGAAATAGTTTTTTTTTTTTTTAAATAATCTATGTGTTTGTCATTTGTTAAATTACAGTCCAATAATTCTACTTACACATTGAAATGCTCAGCAAAGATTAAGTTAGTGGAGGTCCCAGTGATCGTTGTTAGTCCACCAATGGTAGAAGAGTAAGCAATACATAAGCACATAAGTTTGCACATCATATGGTCCTTCTTTGTTCGATATTTGGTTCCTGTGCCTGAGTTCTGTTCAACAACAGCAACAACAAAAAACCTGTATAAGAACAGCTGTCTTTGTAGTCAGAACAGGCAATTTCAGTAGCTTTATTACAAATCTAAACTCCTGGGGCCAGTATTTTTGCATAGTGGGTTAAATCACCACCCGCAAAGTTGGCATCCCATATGAGTGCTGGTTCAAGACCTGAGTGCTCCATTTCAGATCCAACTCCCTATTAATGCACCTGGGAAAGCAGAAGATGGCCCAAGTGCTTGGGCCCCTGCCACCCGCATGGGAGACCCAGATGGAGTTTCAGGGTCCTGGTTGCAGCCTGGCCCAATTCCGGCTGTTTGTGGTGATTTGGGGAGTGAACCAGTTGATGCAAGATCTCTCTTCATTCCCCTCTGTAACTCTGCCTTTCAAATAAATAAATAAATTCTTTAAAAAATCTATTAATGCTCTTTCTTGTCTTTTTGAATGGTAATTCAAAGTTTATCAAAGTTGTAGCTTTTGATAAACTCAACTATTGGCTCTCTTCATGCTGTGTCAGTCTCTGAGCAGCCAAGCACTGGTGGTCAAAATTACACACACTGTACAGAATATTGAATTCCTTACATCCATGATCACAAATATCAACTGCTGTAGCATGCTGCCCTTCTATCCCACTGTGATTCTCTGACCAGATTACTTTGCCTCCCCCCCCACCAAATTTTAAAACCTTCTTTATTCTGTTTACATCTCCCTCTCAATGTTCTTTCTCACTCTTCACAGGTAACTCTGCTTCCTACTTCACAGAGAAAAAAATAGAAGCCAACAATGAAGGAATCACTGAGAAACTTCAACAGCTACTTGCATATGCTGCACTTGCTTCTCCTTCTCTACCTACAAAACAGAGTCAGTGTCTCTTCTTCAACTCACTGGTTTGGAACCCCATTCTCTCAGGTCTCCTCAGAAACCTTCCATCATGGATTACTGGAATTCTCACCAACAGTTAATCATTTTCATTTTTGCAAATAGAAAAAAAGAAGGCCTTCCTAACCCTTTTATCAATTCAACTACCACTCTGCCTCATCTCTTTTTACACAGGAAAATTCTGAACAGGGCTGTTTACATTCAGTGACTCCATTTCCTTAACTCCTATAACCTGCGTTCTGTCTCCTTGTTCCACCCTACGTGCATTTCCTATGTCCATCAACAATTTCAGAATGATTAAACTCAACAGGTCCTTATCAGTGCTGATTCTTTTGAAGTCTCAGAATCACCTAAAATAATAAACTACTCTTTCTTACGGAGCAATCTCTGCTGAGGGTTCTCTTCTGATTTTTCTTCTATGTTTTTGTTCTATCTCTCTTGCCAATTATCTTTCCTTAAAACCAGAATTTCTTGAAACTCTGTCAGAATGCCTTGTCTCTTCCCACTCACACATCTCCTTGGAAAACTTCATATTTTCACAGGTTAAGTGAATATTAATATTAATTAATTAATATTAATACAGCAGATCACTGAACTTCTGTCTTCATCCAGGACTCTTTCTTATGGGCTTATATATCCAATCATCTCTTCAATATAATTTTAAAATTTCTACCCAAAACTGTTCCCCAAATGCTTTATTCCTTCTTTCTTCAAACCCAGGATCACCTATCCAAGCTAATGGCATCACCATCACCATAATAACAAATATTTATGGTATGCTAAGTAGGTAATTAGCACTGAAAACGAAGTAGGTGTTTTAATTTACTTAATGCTTATGACATAATGAGATGGATAGTGTTGAAGTGAAATGGACACTATGAGAAACATTGACTTGATCAGCTCTTGTGCTGTTGTTGTACAATGTAATACTTTATCCATTATAGTATTTTTTTTTATTCTAGTACTAGTGGTTGAACTCTGTAATTAACACACATTTATTCTTAGGTGTTGAAATTTAACTGAAAAGTGATCCCTGTTAAATATAGGAGTGGGAATAAGAGAGGGAGGAGATGTACAATTTGGGACATGCTCAATCAGATTTGCCCCAAATGATGGAGTTAGATTTGTGCCAGGGGATCCCAATACAATCCCATCAAGGTGGCATGTACCAAGGCCATCTCACTAGTCCAAGTGATCAATTTTAGTTCACAATTGATCACACTGATAGGTCTAAGAGTCAAAGGGATCACACAAACAAGACTAGTGCCTGCTCATACTAACTGATAGAATCAAAAAGGGAGAGAACGATTCAACATGGGAAGCGAGATACACAGCAGACTCATAGAATGGCAAATGTCCTAAATAGCACTCTGGCCTCAGAATCAGCCCTTAAGGCATTTGGATCTGGCTCAAGAGCCCATGAGAATATTTTAGGCATGGAAAGCCAAGACACTCTGGGGAAAAAAAAAAAAAGAAGACGACCTAAAGGAAAGACCTCTGCGAGTGAGATCCCAGTGGAAAGAGCGGGGCCATCAAAGAAGGAGGTACCTTTCTCTGAAGGGAGGAGAGAACTTCCACTTTGACTATGACCCTGTTGGAACAAGATCAAAGTCAGTGAACCTTAAAGGCTTCCATAGCCTCAGCAACTCTTGACTAGAGCCTAGGGATTTTTTTTTCTTTTTGACAGGCAGAGTGGACAGTGAGAGAGAGAGACAGATAGAAAGGTCTTCCTTTTGCCGTTGGCTCACCCTCCAATGGCCGCTGCGGCCAGTGCAATGCAGCCAGCGCACCACGCTGATCCGATGGCAGGAGCCAGGTGCTTCTCCTGGTCTCCCATGGGGTGCAGGACCCAAGCACTTGGGCCATCCTCCACTGCACTCCCTGGCCACAGCAGAGAGCTGGCCTGGAAGAGGGGCAACCGGGACAGAATCCAGCATCCCGACAGGGACTAGAACCCGGTGTGCTGGCGCCGCAAGGTGGAGGATTAGCCTATTGAGCCGCGGCGCCGGCCTAGAGCCTAGGGATATTACTGACGCCATAAACAAGAGTGTCAAATTGTTAAGTCAACATCAGGAGTCACTACGTACTTAAGTCTCATGAGGGATCTGTCCTTAATGTGTTGTCCAATGTGAAGTAATGCTATAACTAGTACTCAAACAGTATTTTTACACTTTGTGTTTCTCTGTGGGTGCAAACTGATGAAATCTTTACTTAGTATATACTGAATCGATCTTCTGTATAGAAAGATAATTGAAAATGAGAAAAAAAAATCTTGGTGTTAAATTGGAAATTGCATAGAAAAGTAATCATTTTTTTTAAAAAATCATGTAGGATCTCTCTCCTTAATGTGCTGTATATTGTGAATTAATACTATAACTAGTACTCCAACAGCATTTTTCACTTTGTGTTGCTATATGGGGGCAAACTGTTGAAATCTTTACTTTATATATACTAAACTGATCTTCTGTATATAAAGAGAATTGAAAATGAATCTTGATGTGAATGGAAGGGGAGAGAGAGCAGGAAAGGGGAGGGTTGCGGGTGGGAGGGAAGTTATGGGGGGGAAGCCATTGTAATCCATAAGCTGTACTTTGGAAACCTATATTCTTAAAATAAAAGCTTTAAAAAAGGAAAAAGAAAACAGAAAAAAAAAAAAAGAAAACCTGAAACACAGAGAGGTTAAGTACATTGCCACAGGTTACAGAACCTGAAAATCATGGATTTCAAATTTGAACCACAGTGTCTTGCTTCATTGCCCTTACTCTGCTCCTGTGCTGTATTGCTTGTTGTCCTTGAAAATATTCTCTTCCTTATCTCTCCAGATTCTGTCAATTTTATCTACTTCAATGTATCTGAATTCGGTTCCTTCTCTACTCCTGTCGCCATGGTCTAGGTCAATGTTATCTCTGACCCAATTATTGCAATGATATCTTATGAGTCTGCATCAATTCTTGTCTATTTCAGGCCTGCCTTAACCATGCTGACTTTTAAAAATATTTAAATGTATTTAAGAAATATATGAAATTTGTGGCCGGCGCCATGGCTCATTAGGCTAATCCTCCACCTGCAGCGCCGGCACACTGGGTTCTAGTCCCGGTCGGGACGCTGGATTCTGTCCCAGTTGCCCCTCTTCCAGGCCAGCTCTCTGCTGTGGCCAGGGAGTGCAGTGGAGGATGGCCCCAGTGCTTGCGTCCTGAACTCTCATGGGAGACCAGGAGAAGCACCTGGCTCCTGGCTTCGGGTCAGCGCAGTGCACTGGCCGCGGTGTGCTGGCCACAGCACACTGGCTGCAGCGGCCATTGGAGGGTGAACCAACGGCAAAGCAAGACCTTTCTCTCTCTGTCTCTCTCACTGTCCACTCTGCTTGCCAAAAAAAAAAAAAAAGAAATACATGAAATTTGTAATCTCTTATCTTTTTATGTTTGTATATTTTGATAATATATTTGGATTTTTTTCTAAGGCTGTAGTATGAAGGATAGGTCCTAAATAGGCAAGAATTAACATAAGGAGATCTGTAAAGAAGCTATTAGAGTAATCCAGATGATATTTTCTCTACTCATGCTGTGATGAACACTTAGATTGTTCCAATATCTTGAATAGTATGAATACTTCTGCATTGAAAACAGAGGTGCAGATAGCTTTTTTATGTGTTGATTTCATTTCTTTTGCCATGAACTTTTTAAAGTACCCTTATAAGCCCACCAGATCAAACGGTAGTTCTATTTTAATGTTTTGAGGAACCTCCATGGTGTTTTCAGTCATGGCGCTTCCAAATGACATCCCCACTGACAATGTACAAGGCTTCTTTTTTCTGGAGGATAAATGGAAGCATTGCACTGCTCTGCACAGATAAGCATGCTGTCTGTGGCACTGGCACTGTGAGATACCTTTGCAAAATCATGATAAGAAAGAAACGTCTACTCATAAAAAGTCATCATGGATGTGGGTATGGCATTTAGCATGGCAGGGTCAGGTGCTTTGGGTTGGAATTTGCCTTTTACTTTCTAATTAACTTAAAGGTCAGCCCCTAACGGGTTTTTTTGCCCAAAAGAAGCAATTTTACAGATGTTTCCTTTAGCCTTATGCTTCTACATAGAAATAATGTTTATTTACCATATAATAAAATTTTCCAATGAAAACTTAAAAACAGTGTGTAAATAAAATATCAAAATAAGTTTCAAACTTCTGGTGAGTGATACAATATGACAACTGAAATTTAGGGCATAAATATTAAATATTTTACAATGGGAAGGACTTCAAATACAAACCAGAAAGTGATGCATACTTTAGATATTATGAAATTTGAAATAAGAATGAAAATTAAAATATCTATTATAAAATAGCACTTCAGAATGGTCACAAAAATGAAATTAAAATATAAGTTTATTTTGGTGCAGATATATTTTATATTCATGCTTATAAGAGGTCTTCAAAAAGTTTCTGAAAGGGGAGTATTATGATAAAGCTATGCATGTCATTTGAAATGTTTTTATTTCAAAATAAATTTAATCTTAATTGACTTCTAGGAACCTTTTGAAGTTCTCTAATATGTGTATAATTTCTTATTTGCATATTAATTTTCAAAAATACAAATAAAGAACAATATCAGCTTTCATATAAATGCTAAACTTCAAATATGTGTGCATATATCAGTAATTATTAAGTATGTCTACTTAAATATACAAAATTATGTAATATTTAAATTAAAATGTTCATGTACATATATGTGCCTTGAAATAAGTAAGGCTAAAATGAAATGTCTTAAATACTAACAATGTTTTTTTTCTTGGTGATGAGATTAGAGATATCTACTGCCTTCATGATAATTTTGTATCCTGCAATCATAAAAAATTGTAACTGATAAATGAATCAACAACTCTTAAATCAGACAGGTTTTTAGAGATTAGATGTGGTACACTGATCTAATTTTTCAGAAGAGCGTTATTACATAACTCTTCACTGCAGAATGAAACAGGAATCCACGTATTTGAATTCCCTCATAGTAATTTCTCCCTATACCATCTTGCCTTACAGAACAGTTTTACTTATGTAAAATTTAAAACCTACATATAAGACCACCTTTGATTACATTTGATACTACTTTTACAACTATTGTTCCCTGTCGTATTTTCGTTCAATCCCAGTTCTGACTTATTTCATGCACATATATGATACACCACACTCCGTGAGCATGCCTTTCACATCCTCTTCCAAGTAACCTGACAAATGTCTACTAGGAAATAGCCAAACGCAGAATCCGATGACATCATCACACCCACACACCAGATCAGAAATCCTTTAGGCCCAGCTATAACTCGCTATTGCCACCTGGTGGCAGTGATTGCTGATTTCAGGGGCAAATTACAGGTTTCCAGCCTCCGGGGCTAAAAATGCAAACAAATATCAGCATTGGCAAAACCTGTGATCTTCATAGATTGTGAAAGATAATTCACTTGTGCAGCATAAAAACATCAGGGGCTCTGTTTATATTTAAGTAATTATGAAAGGACAATTGCAAAAGCATTGGTTTCCACAAACCATTTTCAGCTTGTCCGAGAGAGCCGGTTGAACATTTTTCAGCTGCTGTTTGGATATTTATTTAACAACACTCATATGATGCCATATCTTATTTTTTTTTTGACAGGCAGAGTGGACAGTGAGAGAGAGACAGAGATAAAGGTCTTCCTTTTGCCGTTGGCTCACCCTCCAATGGCCGGCCCACCGGGCTTATCCAATGGCAGGAGCCAGGTGCTTCTCCTGGTCTCCCATGGGGTGCAGGGCCCAAGCACTTGGGCCGTCCTCCACTGCACTCCCTGGCCACAGCAGAGAGCTGGCCTCGAAGAGGGGCAACCGGGATAGAATCCAGCGCCCCGACAGGGACTAGAACCCGGTGTGCGGGCGCCGCAAGGCAGAGGATTAGCCTAGTGAGCCGCGGCGCCGGCCACCATATCTTGATTATTCAGTTGTAGGCATCACAGTTAATTTTCCAGC
The DNA here is from genome assembly GCA_949820135.1 of Sylvilagus floridanus. Classification (NCBI taxonomy): domain Eukaryota; kingdom Metazoa; phylum Chordata; class Mammalia; order Lagomorpha; family Leporidae; genus Sylvilagus; species Sylvilagus floridanus. The sequence continues at coordinate 24,305,006 of OX463236.1, read as the reverse complement.
TTGTTAGATGACAGAATATAGCTTTCTTTCACAGCTTCTTTCACTGAATATACTCATCCTTGTAATGTCTCCATCATCCTGTTAGGGTTGTATCATAATTTTGCTTACAGCAAAAGTTCTGTGTTTTAGGACATTGTCTAGAGCTATACTAACAGCTAAGTTAAATAATATATATTTTCCATATCCTCCCTCAGAGTTAGAAAATTCTCTCTTCCCCCACCTGCTTGTTTTTTAAGTACATTCCATGGGGTCTATCCTAAATATCCTCTAGTTGTTTAAATCCTCTCTTAGAACACTCAAGTAATAGGAGATTCGGTCAACATCAAATATCTTACCAGTTTCCTTGTCTTTGCAGCCTCTCTTTTTGAACTTTTTTTTTTTTTGACAGGCAGAGTTAGACAGAGAGAGAGACAGAGAGAAAGGTTTTCCTTCCATTGGTTCATCCCCTAAATGGCCACAACGGCTGGCATTGCACCGATCTGAAGCCAGGAGCGAGGTGCTTCCTCCTGGTCTCCCATGCAGGTGCAGGGCCCAAGCACTTGGGCCACAGCAGAGAGCTAGACTGGAAGAGGAGAACCGGAACAGAACTGGCGCCCCAACCGGGACTAGAACCCAGGGTGCAGGCTGGAGGATTATCCAAGTGAGACGCAGCGCTGGCCATGGAAGCCTCTCATGAAGGCCCTCCCTGCCTGTCCTAAGTCTAGCCATGTTTTTACCTAGAGCTGCAAAGAGGATCAAACCTAAGTCTACTCTCTCACTTCACGGACACCGTGGTTGAGGATTGATTCTATGGTGAAAATAAAGGTTGCTCAAAATGTTGAAGCATTTTCTCTGTTGTTTCCAAGCTTCTGATGCTGCTGTGAAGTGTTTAGCATTGTCAGAGCCCTTCTAAGGCATCGGGTTTTACATCTCCTTGAAAGCTTTTAAAGCTTCTCTTTACTCACAGTATTCTGAAATCTCAGAGGTTTCAAAATAGATGTGTCCTATGTAGATCTGTTTCATCCTTTGTGCTGGTACCCAGTGGCCCTTTGAATCACAAAAATATATATTTTTATATTATGGAAATTTTCTTGAATTTTTATTTTTTTCCTGAAAGTCTTATTTCTATTATTCTTGGTTTTTTCTATTTTGTCTACTGAATTTTCCATTTCTACTATATTCTATGTATTTATATTTATACCTTTTGTATTTGTTTTACATACTTTATATTTTATCTTGCTTCTCCTTTTCAGAATGCTATTAATATTTCATGAATTTGATGTCCTTCTTTACCTCTTTGAATACATTAATGACATTTTCTTCTCTCCTGTTTTCATCTTCTTCCTCAGCCTGTTTCCTACAAGTTGCTGTTTTCTTTTTCTTTGAGATTCTGTCTTTCATGCCCAAGCCTCTCTTCGGGTATCCAGGAGGTTCTGGCTGTTGACTCATAGTTAAGGCAGTGGAAAGTGCTCAGATGCCTGCACAGGTGGTCAAGGACTGCCTTGGTACTTTACTGTGCTACCACCTAACTGGACCAGTTTTTGAGAAAATGCTGAAGTCAGTAGCTTTTCGTCTTTTCTCTTGTACTGAATGCACCCTCTGCTGACACCTGGAGGACATAGAACTGGCTACTGGGGCCCATGAGGTAAAAGAAATGTTTTCAACTTTCAGCACAGGAACTTTCAGTCAATGCCCCTATTTTCTTTGACATCCTGCCCCAATCTGGAGCTCAGTCGGGATCTCCTTATTCCGTTTTGCCATATCTACGACCACACTTCTGTTTGGTGGAGGAGGAACAGTCACATCCATATGGAGTTGGGAGAGAAGAGTGGGGATTTAGAATGGACATTTGGTCTAGTAGTTAAGATGCCCACGTCCTATATCTTAGTGCCTAGATTCAATTTCCAACTCCAGCTTCCTGCTAATATGCACTTTGAGAGATATCAGTGATGGCTCAGTTAATTCCTGCCACCCAAGTAGTAAATGCGAACTGAGATCCTGGCTTTATTCTCTGGCTGTTTGGAGCATTTCAGGAGTGAACCAGATGGAAAATTTTCTCTCTGTCTCTCTCTCTCTTTCTCTCCATCTTGCCTCTCTGTCTCTGTCTCTCTTCATCTGTCTGCCTCTCAAATTTTTTTTGGAAAAAAAAAAAAGGGAGAAATTTGGGCATTGAATTTCTTCCAAATACTTTTTCCTCACTCTCACTTCCTACATTTTGAAAAATTTTAAAGGTGTTGCAAATTACTTATCAGTTTTTCTCACTACTGATTTAGGATTCAGTTTCTATAGGATAACTGAGTCACTTCTTGACCCAACCCTTTTCTTTCCATCTTCCAACACAATTTTATTCTAATCTTTTCTCTTGACAGTTATAGAATTGTGCTTATGACTTAAAAAGTCTATTTGTTCAGGGCTGGCATTGAGGCACAATGGATTAAGCCATAACCTGCAACACCGGCATCCCATATGAGCACTTGTTCAAGTCCCAACTTCCAATCCAGCTCTATGCTAAGGTGCATGAGGAGGCAGTAAAAGATGGCATAAGAACTTGGTTCACTGCCACTCACGTGGGAGACCTGGGTGTTGTTTCAGGCTCCTGGCTTTGGTCTGGCCCAGTGCCAGCCATTCGGACCATTTGGGGAGTGAAACAGAAGATGGAAGACTTTTCTCTCCCTCTTTCTCTTACAACTCTGCCTTTCAAATAAATAAATAAATAGATTTTAAAAAGTCTATTTGTTCTTGTTTTATAGAGATCCAATATAAAGTGGAGGTAAATGAGCTGTTCAATATGCCAACTTAATGGAAAAGGCCATATTTATCTTTCTTTTTTAAGAATCCAATGAATCTTTACTAATAATTAGCTTACAGATTGCCCTAGATGTTTTTATGGTCTGTAGGTGGGTGGTTGATATTGATAATAAGGAGAGGAGGGGAAAGTGGAAGCTCTGTAGAGTTAGAGGTATTGAGACAGTGAGGCTTTACCTTCTTGGCTTGCATAGTAAAGAATTTTGTTACACATTGTAAACTGAGGTATCAGTGTATATAATAATAGTGTGATGATTAAGAAATATTTAAAATTTAGCAGTCAGGGCGTGTGAACTCTTAATAAAATCTCTATTCTCTCAGGTTCTCCAGCTATCAGGGAAATGCAAATAAAGAACACATGAAGTTTTCCCTCACTCCAGTTAGATTGGCTATCATCCTAAAATCAAAAAATAACAAATGCTGATGAGCATAAGGAGAAAAAGGTACCCTAATACACTTTTGGTGGGAAAGTAAACTAGTACAACCTTGGGGATTCCTCAGAAATCTAAAAATATATCACATGGCCCAGCTATCTCACTCCTGGAAATATACACAAAGGAAATGAAATCAGTATATGAAAGCGTGATCTGTACCCCACATGTTTATAGCAGCTCAATTCACAATAGCTAAGATATGGAATAAACCCAGAAGCCCATGAACTTATGACTGAAAAAAGAAAATGTGGTATATAAACACAATGGAACACTAATCAGCCATAAAAAAGAAATGAAATCCTGTCTTTGGCAATAAAATGGATGGAACTAGAGGCCATTACGTTTAATGCCAAAAGCTTGACCCAAAAATACAAATATCAAATTTTTTTTTTTCTGATTTGCGGTAGCTAATATATAGAGTACAAAAAGCAATTAATGTATACAAGTGAAATTGACATCTTGGGATTTGATTATTTTGATTGCTTATAACCCTTGTCTATGCTCCTGTAGAATTCTGGTTTTTCTACTTTATACTCGCTAAACTATTTATTTAGTGGAGGATTATGCCTGTGTTTATAAAGTAAATTAAAAATACATTATTGCAATATTAAAGGAAAAATGAAGAAAGGAAGGAGGATGGAGAGAAAGAGAGCAAAGCACCATTATATCCTTAGAATTATACCTATGAAATACATGAAATATCTCTATATTAATAAAATAATCTCTATACTCAACAATGACAAAATAAAGGTTATATCCTGATTTAAATACTAAACTGCATGTTTAAATTTTAGAAGCTTCCTCTGAAAATTCCTAATGGAGAAATGTGTGTGTGTGTGTGTGTGTGTGTGTGTTTAGGAAAATATATGGGAAATATTTTTCTTTCTATAGAGATAAAATGAAATAACACATAGGTAATATAGCATATTTACCTGTCTAGTATGACCAACATACTCCCTGTTAATATTCTGTTTATTAAAAATAATCTTTTTGGATGTAAAGACTCCTAGGGCAGATAGTTGATCCCCAACAGCCTGTGACCACAGGAATCCTGCATCCTATGACTGTGGGAATCCTGGGACTGTACAATAAACTGAGACAACTCCATGCTCACATACACAGCATATAGATTCTTTGTGTAGTTCACACAAATGAGTGAGTGGGGTGTGCAGGCATCAGGAGGTTTACCTTGGCATAGAAAAGGGCACAGGTAGGGAATGATCATGCCAGACAGGGTGATAATCCCCTCTGCCCTACTGACTACACTGGAGAGCTACCATACACATTTTGGGTGTTGCCCTGAACTTTAGCCTCACCCACAAATGCTGGGCAGAGCTCCCTGGTCCCACCCAGCACACACTTCTGGATATCCCTGAAGGTACAGCATCACATTATACCTAGGAGCACATTCCCAAAAACATAGACTTCAGAGGATATACAAACAAGTGTTTTTTCTTTATGCATAAAAATCATAGGAATATAAGAAATATGAACAAGACAATATGAGTCCCCAAAAGGAACACAATAATACTTTGAAGATGAAGATATTGCCGAAATGCCTGAAAAGGAATTCAATAAATAGATTGTAATATTTCTCAAAAACAAAGAGAAGCAAGACCAAGTTATCACTAATAATAATTTTCAATATAAATGGACTAAACTCTCGAATTAAAAGATACAGAGTGGCTGAATGGATTAAAAAGCAAGACCACTCTATATACTACCTATGAGAAACACAATTCACCAACAAAGATATACACAGAGAAGTGAAATGATAGAAAAATATATTCCATGCAAATGGAAAACAGAAACGAGCAGGAGTGGCTATCCTAATATCAAAACAAAATGACTTTAAGATAAAAACTATCAAAAGAGACAACGAAGGTCATTATGCAATGATTAAGGGATCAAATCAGCAGGACTATACTATATGTATATGTACCCAATGCCAGAGCACCCAGTTACTTAAAACAAATTTTAATGAATATAAAAGGAGGCATAGGCTCCAATACAATAATAATGGGGGATGTCAACACCCCGCTTTCATCAATGGACAGATTATCTAAATAAAAAAACAACAGAACTAATTTATACAATGGACCAAATTGACTAGTTGATATCCATAGAACATTTCATCACACAGCTACAGAATACACATATTTTTCCTTGTGGCAGTGAACTTTCTCTGGAATAGACCACATGCTATGCCATAAAACAGGATTCAACAAATTCAAAAATATTGAAATCATACTATGTATCTTTTCTGGCCACAGTGGAAAGAATCTGGAAATTAACAAAGTAAGAAATTCTGAAAAATTTTCAAGCACACACAGATTGAACAGCATGTTCCTGAATGAATAGGTTTTAGAAGGAATCAAAAGAAAAATAAAAAATTTCTCAAAATGAATGACGAAGGCAACATAATATATCAAAACTTATGGGATACAGCAAAAGCAGGCCTAGAAAAATAAGAGTAAAACAAATTCAAAGTTGTTAAGAGGAAAGAAATAATTAAAACTGAAGCAAAATGATATAAAAATTGACGAAATGAAAATCATCTGCTTTTTGAAAAAATAAACAACCATTGGCTCAACTAACAAAGAAAAAATGGGAGAAGACCCAAGCTAATAAAATCATAGATGAAAAAAGAAATGTTACAATGGATACCACAGACAAAAAGATCCATCAGGAATTATTACAAACAGCTATAAGCCAACAAATTGGAAAACCTAGAGGAAACTGATAGATTTCTAGACACACACAATCTACCAAAATTGAGTTGGGAAGACACAGAAAACCTATATAGACAAATAACCAAGACAGAAATTGAATCATTAATAAACCCCCCCCCCCAACAAAGAAAAGCCCAGGACTGGATGTTTTCACTGCTGAATTCTACCAAACTTTAAAAAAAGAACTAATTTCTATTCTTCTCAAACTATTCAAAACAATTGAAAGGGAGGGAATCCTTCCAAACTCTTATTAGTACAGCAAACTTAATTCCAAAGAGTTCTTGCAAAAGACCCACAGATTGATACTGAGATTCCGAATGATATGGTGGTCACCCTATTTCTCCCTGCTCACCTTCCCTATAAACATCCTCCATAAACCACCAGGTGTGGCTGCATGAGTAAAAGGAGACACCGTGGTTGTGTCCAGTGAGGTCTGGGCAGATCTAATAATTGTCTTCACTGCCCAGTGTCACTAGGCAGAGTAGTCAAAGAGAATAGACTTTGGTTTGCAGTACCTATGTGCAATAACTAAATTGACTACCTTTTTCGTATTTGTCCCAGGAGCCAGTAAGATTCAAATAAGAATTTATTTTGTGAACAGAATTGTATCTCTTATACTGCATTAGCGAATCCCCATCACTGGTATTCCGGTTAAAGGAAAAAATAATGATGCTGATTTTCAGAACCAAAAGTAGTTCCTATTTGATTGTCAGTTTCAGTCTACCCACAAAAACTTACCAAACCATTAGACCACACTTTCACTTTGTCAAATGAAACAACCGATAGGGAAGCAAGTGACAAGTTAACTGTAGCTCTAATATAATTTCATGTATGCTGATATAGAAACAGTCAAATTTAATGTACCTTTTCCACCTCTGTCTTGCTTGAATTTTTTTCTGCATCATCATTACTGTATCTGGAAAATAAATTGACTTAGTTTATAATTTCATTAAAATGTTATTTAGAAAATCTTAATCAAAATATCAATATTCTTTACCCTGGAACTGATTTTATTTTCTCTTTACTCTCATTTATTTCATGCCCAATAGCAGTTTCTGCAAAACATTAAATAAAAGAAAAATAGTTTAAATAAAAGGTTATCATTAGGTGTGCATGTATGTGTGTGTATTTATAACTTGAAAGTACAAATAAGCAAATACACTTTGATCTGACTTAACATTGACCTTAACAAAGTATTTTACAAACATGAATATCCTCCAAATGTTTTCACAGCAGCATCAGAACAGTTAATCAGAACCAAAAATCATCACAATGAAATGTAGTGCTGCAGCCAAACAGAATGCAGGAATTAAAAATCTTCAATGTTCTATTGAAAGATCATTTCAGAAAAGAATAACCTGGATGTCTACTGATATAGACATGAGATGTTGCTCCATCAGACTGGCTGGAGTATAGGAAAGGCAATTTTCCCTTTTTGCAAAAGAATGCAAATCCAGCAACTGATTTAAGGTAAACTATTAGTATCATGTAATTCTTTTGCATAGGTGTTTGAGACTACAGAAAAGGAAGGCTGAATTCACATCTTTCACGTAAAGACAGTTAATTCAAGATATACCCCAGAATTCTGACTTAGTGTCTAGTGACCAAATGGCTGGACTCCACTGTGGCTACATGAACACGTGATACCATCAATTTCCAGTCCGGGGTTGGAAGCTCCTTGGAAATTAGTCATCTGAGTGGCCTCCGCTTCTGCTTCAGCACTGATGATCTGCTGTGCTACAGCCTCCACAATGGGCATCACCATGGCAGCAGTAGAGGTGTTGCTAAGCCACATAGACAGGAAGGCAGTACTGCTCATGAACCCCAATGTGAGCCTGCAAGGAGACAGCCTTTACTGTGGAGCCATGCTCTCTGGCTCAATTAGCTCTGTCTTACTTAACTGAAAAGGATAATGTTTGTGAGTTGGCAATTATTTTTTTCAAAATGAGGAGGTTAAGTTTTCACCCAAATGATGAACCCTGAATACAATCACAGCCAGGTGGAAACCAATGTAATACATGTAAGCATTGAGTTCTAAAGATATTGATCTCTGAGGGAAGCATAAAAATCTTCTTTCCAAAAAAAAAAGATAGAAGTTTGAACTTATAACCAAACTGCAATTGGGTACCTGGCATAGCAGCTTATAAAATTGTGCCAATACTTCAATGCTCTTTACAGATGACTGTCTTCAGATACCAGCAACTTTTGAATTCAGATTCTTGAGAAGGCACAAGACAAGGACTAGAATTAATATTTATGAATCATTTTACTTGTTTACTTTTCTATTTCAATAGATGTGGGGTAGAAAAATGGTTAAACCCACTTGCTAAAATGGGATTCAGAATTTTCTGTAGATCCTAGTATTTATGATCCCCTGGATTCGACATTCTTTCCTGTTGTCTAACGTGTGTGTGTGTGTGTGTGTGTGTGTGTGTCTGTTTGTGTGTGTAATTTATGTTACTTGAAAGGCAGAGTTACAGAGAGAGAGAGAGGGAGGGAGGGAGAGACACAAAGAAAGAGGGAGAGACACATAGAGGGAGAGAGAGACAGAGAATCTTCCATCTTCTGATTCGCTCCCCAAATGGCCACAATGGCCAGAGCTGGGCATATACAAAGCCAAGAGCAAGGAGCTTCTTCTGGGTCTCCCTCATGAGTATAGGGGTCCAAGCACTTGGGCTGCCTTCCACTTCTTTCCCAGGCACATTAGCAGGGAGGTGAATTGGAAGTAGAGCAATCAGGACTTGAAATAGTGCCCATAGGGGATTCTGTGTTGCAGGAGGTGACTCAACCCACTAAGCCTCTCCAGCCCCAAGAACAAGATATATTACATTGTTTTCTCATACAGATAGAGTATCTCTTCAGAGTATCTCTTCTCCTTTAAAAATGAGACAGAGTATCTCCTCTTCCTTAAAAATACTTTGCCTGGTGCCCGTTTTGTGACCCATCTGTGATGCTGGCATCTCATTTAGGGTCCAGTCTGAGTATGGGTTGCTCCCCTTCTGATACAGCTCTCTGCTAACATGTCTGGGAAAGCAGAAAGTGGTGGCCCAAGTGCTTGGGCCCCTGCACCCATGTGGAAGATCTGGATGGACTTCTAGGCTCCTGGATTTGGCTTGGTTCAGTTCCAGCTGATGTGATCATTTGGAGAGTGAACTAGTGGATATAAGATTCTCTCTCTCTCTCTTTCTCTCTGTAATTCTGCCTTTCAAATTTCAAATAAATCATTTTAAAAATAAAGTAACATCACAACTGCTTTATAATTATACTTACAAACACACAAATGAAAAGGTTAAATTAGGTATAAATATAAATATAAAAATTTTAAAATGTGCCTAAGACCATAGCATTTTAAATAATGACTATAAATCTGCGAAATTACACTTAGGAAAAAGCATAATCCGTTTCAGGTCAGAGACCCTAGAAATCATTGGAAGGAAATGTTTCATGTAGAGTCATTTATGAAATTCTTTGATTCCCTTTTAAAATAGACAACAACAATTCTATACTACAAGTTTTAAACTCAGATAAGGTAGATATTTTCTATAGAATAAAACTTTTAGATATCGATAGATACCTACTTAAGCAAGAAATGTCTCTTAGAAAACCTAAAAACACTTTTAATTTAAAGCATCCGCAATCTGTGAAATCTTCCTATTAGAAAATAGACTGGAATTGGGTAAGCTTTCGTATAGTGAAAACACCTTAAATTCAAAGTCACTTAGTGGCATGGTGGATCCTGGCCCCACTATGCTGTGCATTGTCCCATCCCTGGGGTCATTGTGCAGGTGATCAAGGAAAATAGATACATTTCAATGGTATTCTAAGAGGCAGAGGGCAACATTTGAAACGTGAACTGCCTTAGATTTGCTGTAAAACTTTTAAGTAACAAAATTTAAACAAAATTTGTCTTATCTATACCATTGTGTTTTCTTGTATATATCAAAACAGTTTCTTCCACAAATGAGAAACACAGGTGTGGTGATGCCCTACAATGAATTATGCAGCAGAAGCCAGTATAATTTTCTTATTTTAAAAAAATATGAGAAGGAAACAGCCACCTCAGTCATTAAAGCAAAATGTTATTATGCAAAAGATTGTGACTCTGGAAATTTTTTAACTTAAATTCATTTCTTAACAAGATGTGGGAAAAAACCCAACCAATTAAAGTAATAAAAGCATTCCTTTAAGTTGGAAAAAAGCAGCCCAATGAGTGATTTCACATTCTACAGATGATACTTCTTAATTGATTGTTTCAATTTGCAACAGTTGATTTCAAAAGAAAAATGTTCACCTTGAATTCTTCTGCCTACATTTGTATTTTGTCAGTAATTTTTTTTTGTCTTTGGTTCTTAACATATTCCCTGATGATAAAGAATGCTTTTAAACAAGTTTTGAATGTATAATCAGCCAAGTAAACAAGGTAAGACTGAAATCTACTCTTAGGGCTATCAGTCTTGTGTGTGCTGAAGTTCAAGACTTCTCTCAGCTTGACTCCTAGGGCACATAAAAGGTGAGGGTGCTGTGTACACTTATTCCAGTCTTCCTGTTATTAGACCTGCAGTGAATAGAAAGTTGTTTTCCCCTCCCTACTACTCAAGAGCACTTTATAGCACTTTAATATTTGCAGAGGGGAAAAAAAGCCATGAATTACACTGCAATGCAAACAAGTCCCTGGATGTGCATTGCTTATTTGGTTATTTGTTCTGCACAATAATGATCTGTTCAGAATGTAAACTGAAAGCAGTGGATGCAGTCCTTACCATGCCGGGTTCACACCCACCATCATCACCATTCTCAGAGCAATCCTCTTGTGCAAATTCCATTTTTCTATCGATGTTGCTAAGCAGATGACTCCAATTAGCAGCAGGTGAAAATCTTTGAAATAAGCCGATGCTACCTGAAATTACAATTACACCCATGATTATTTACATTGGTGGGGAAAAATAGCATTGTACAAGAAAGACATTATTATGCTGCTCTTAACTTTGATCTTCAACTACATATCTTTCTATTTGAGAGAAATGTAGATGTGTTTGAATACCAATTTAAGGATGTCTATACTCTGCCCTAGAGATAGTTGTGCTAAGAAAAAATATGTATACAGAAAAAATGAGCACCCAGAATTTGATTTTTTAATATCTGGCAAGTGTCTTCTATGCCTTAATTTTCCACATATAAACTAGGATTCATTTGTTTATAGCCATTACTGAAATTTGGGGAAATTTTGAATCAAGTACTGACCTGCCAATATCTTAATCCACACCATTTATCCCATAATTTCAGTCACTCCTTTGAGTTTTGAATACTTTGCTTTCAGAATTATTTATTATAAAACAAGTACCCATTTTCAGCTAATGAATTCAGGGATTAGGAAAGTGTCCAAACACTTTCAGCAAAATCTTGCAAAGATATTTCGAAAGGATGCTCTGAAATATGTTAGGTACAGCAATTTTTAAAAGGACCATGTGATTAGTTTATCTTAGAAAACATGAGATATTTAAATACAAAAATTTCTTACTAATAGGCTTTACCAAAATCTCTAAATAATAGTTCATAATGTCATCTCTAGAGTGGGATACTGTGTTCTGTGTATTTTTCAGGATTAATAATACAAAATTTACTTTTTAAAATTTTTTAAGTAGAGCACCACATGTGACTGGCTTTTGATAGAATTAACTTCAGGAAATGATTGGCTAAATTAATCTCAAGGCTTGCTGAACAGAGCAGATTGTAAGAGAAAAGACTCTATTGTCAAAGGGATCACACAAATAAGACTAGCGTCTGCTAATACTAACTGATAGAGAAAAAAAAAGGGGGAGAGAATGATCCAACATGGGAAGCAAGATACACAGCAGACTCATAGAATGGCAGATGTCCTAAATAGCACTCTGGCCTCAGAATCAGCCCTTAAGGCATTTGGATCTGGCTCAAGAGCCCATGAGAATATTTTAGGCATGGAAAGCCAAGACACTCTGAAAAAAAAAAAAGAAGACCTAAATGAAAGATCTCTGCGAGTGAGATCCCAGTGGAAAGAACGGGGCCATCAAAGAAGTACCTTTCTCTGAAAGGAGGAGAGAACTTCCACTTTGACTATGACCCTGTTGGAATAAGATCGAAGTCGGTGAACCCTAAAGGCTTCCATAGCCTCAGCAACTCTTGACTAGAGCCTAGGGGAGATTACTGATGCCATAAACAAGAGTGTCAAATTGTTAAATCAACATCAGGAGTCACTGTGTATTTACATCTCATGAGGGATCTGTCCTTAATGTGCTAGCCAATGTAAAGTAATGCTATAACTAGTACTGAAACAGTATTTTACACTTTGTTTCTGTGTGGGTGCAAACTGATGAAATCTTTACTTAGTATATACTGAATCGATCTTCTGTATAGAAAGATAATTGAAAATGATTAAAAAACCTTGGTGTTAAATTGGAAATTGCATAGATAATTAATCAATTCTTTAAAAAAAAATCATGCAGGATTTTTGTCCTTAATGTGCTGTACATTGTGAATTAATACTATAACTAGTACTCCAACAGTATTTTCACTTTATGTCTCTATGTGAGGGCAAACTGTTGAAATCTTTACGTAATATGTACTAAACTGATCTTCTATGTATAAAGAGAATTGAAAATGAATCTTGATGTGAATGGAAGGGGAGAGGGAGCGGGAAAGGGGAGGGTAGCGGGAGGGAGGGAAGTTGTGTGGGGGGAGCCATTGTAATCCATAAGCTGTACTTTGGAAATTTATATTCTTTAAATAAAAGCTTTATTAAAAAAAAGAAAGAAAAAAGCAAATAATGTCTGGTAGAAAAAATGAAAGGGTTGGAATAAAACTATTGTATTGTTATAAACTTCAGAGGAAAAGGAAAATCAATTCTGATGATCATTTTTCTATTAAATTGTATCAGCACTTTAAACACAGCTTATCAAGCTTGACTTGGTTTAATAAAAGGCAAAAATTGTGATAATTCCCTTTAGAATTAATAGCAGACAAGTGGACTTCTTTATGTTTTATGAAATGTTAATTGTTTTTCAAAGTTTGTATTAATCTCTTTACATTTGGTAGCAGTTGAGTAAGAGAAAATACTTTTATTAACTTTCATTCTTCAGTTTATTAAATTTTCTAACACTTAAACAGCATTTACCATGCATAAAAATGTTATAGGAGCAGAGACACATTTTTCCTTTTTTGTATCTCCTCAATTCTCAGGTAGTAGGCCTTCATTTAGTAGGTTTTGCTCTTTTTCTGTGTTCTATTCCTTTTCTTCCTAAAAATAATCACATCACATAAGATTTACTTGCTTGCGCCGGTGCCGTAGCTCAACAGGCTAATCTTCCGCCTGTGGCGCCGGCACACAAGGTTCTAGTCCCGGTCAGGGCACCGGATTCTGTCCCGGTTGCTCCTCTTCCAGGCCAGCACTCTGCTGTGGCCAGGGAGTGCAGTGGAGGATGGCCCCAGTGCTTGGGCCCTGCACCCCATGGGAGACCAGGGGAAGCACCTGGCTCCTGGCTTCGGATCAGCGCGTTGCCCCGGCCACAGCGCGCCAGCTGCGTCGGCCATTGGAGGGTGAACCAACGGCAAAGGAAGACCTTTCTCTCTCTCTCTCTTTCTCTCTCTCTCTCTCACTGTCCACTCTGCCTGTCAAAAAAAAAAAAAAAAAGATTTACTTGCTTGCTACCTATCTTGCCTATTATATACATGAGGAGCAGGACTGTATTGCTGTTACTTATCTGGCATCTAGAACAGTTCTGCCACAGCGGGAGGAAGGGTTGGGGCATTGAATAAGCTAAGGTCCTTGAATTCCTGAATTCCAAATGTCCGTATTCTGTCCACAGCCTCCTATCTTCCTAAATCTCAGTATAAAGAGTTCAATTTGCAGTTTTGTGAATCTTTTATATTTCTAATTGATTCTATTCCTGCTTCTGAATTTTTCTACTTGGCTTACTTTAAAAATTTGTTCTCCTTGTCCTTCTCTTAAATGCTGATATTCTACAGACTGACTATCAAGGATAGTCACCCAATGGCTAACTATCAAGGATTCAGCTTTTCTCTCCATATGATAAAAATAATGCCTGGCATATGCATAATAGGCAACAAATTCATATTTGTTGAATGACTGCTCAATGCATCAAGGTCTTCATATCAAGACACTTTTTTATTTTAATTTCCAGCCTGGTTTATCCAACCAGAAATTTCTGTTTGAATTTTCCACAAACACCTAAAAACTGAAAGCATCCAAAATGAGGCTCTCATCCTTTCACTACTCATTCTTTAAACATCTCCTTCCTCTTTTATAATGAAATGTCTAAATGCTCAGTAGCTCAAACCTGAAATCAGAGGGTCAGTCATGATTGTTTTTCACTTCTAATGTGTGTGTATTGGTCTCCAAGTTCTATACTTCCTAGATCCTTCATATTTATTTATTTATTTATTTTTGACAGGCAGAGTGGACAGTGTGAGAGAGAGTCGGAGAGAAAGGTCTTCCTTTGCCGTTGGTTCACCCTCCAATGGCCGCTGTGGCTGGCGCGCTGTGATCAGTTTCTAATTTCCACATTACCTGACTTTTCAGCAGATTTGGCACACATGATCACTGCCCCATCCTTAAAAGACTTGCTTCTCTTGAATTCCACACCCTCCTTAGTTCCCTCCTCTCTCAATTGCCTTTTCTTCTCAGTTTCTGTGTCTAGTATTTTCTCTTCTCAGTGGCTTCTTAATGATGTTCTTAATTAGTTGTTAGGTTTAGGCTTTGTAACTAAATTTCTAGCTCTTTCTGTCATACCCTGTAGCTTTGACTAGTTATTTATGAGTAAAATGTCAGTTGCCCTATCTGAATCAGAATTACCATATTAAGTAACAGCTTTGTCCACTAAAATTTCTAAGGGCTTTGATTTGCTGCAAACTGTAGTTAAATTTACTAGGTGAAGAAAGTCACATGAAATTTAAAATGAACTTAGGGGGCAAAATCAGGAGGGGAATGATAGAATTATTTACTTTTGCAGCGCTCCAAATGTTTCTTGGGTGATCTATTCACTTTTGTCAATGTACGAATGGCAATAATATTGGGGCCTGTGCCGTGGCTCATTTGGTTAATCCTTCACCAGTGGTGCCGGCATCCCACATGGACGCCGGTTCTAGTCCCGGTTGCTCCTCTTTCAGTCCAGCTCTCTGCTGTGGCCCGGGAGGGCAGTGGAGGATGGCCCAAGTGTTTAGGCTCCTGCACCTGCTTGGGAGACCAGGAAGAAGCACCTAGCTCCTGGCTTCAGCTCTGCAGCACCAGCTGTAGTGGCCATTTGGGGAGTGAACCAACGGAAGGAAGACCTTTTTCTCTGTCTCTCTCTCTCTCTCTCTCTCACTGTCTATATTCTGTCAAAAAAAAAAATTAACAATATTTACTAACATATATTGAGTGTTTATTGTGTAACATATTTGCATTTATTAACTAATTTAATCCCTGAGCATCATTGACAAACTAGAGTTAGTTCCTGGAAAAAAGAATAAGAGGACAGTGGTAATTGAGTGAGAGGTAGTAGGTTTGAGTATGGGGGTTGAGGTCTTGAATCCATAAGGCTGGAGGTGGGAAGTCATAAGGAAATAATGGTATTTTCTTTCTTTCTTTCTTTCTTTCTTTCTTTCTTTCTTTCTTTCTTTCTTTCTTTCTTTCTTTCTTTCTTTCTGACAGGCAGAGTTAGACAGTGAGAGAGACAGAGAGAGAGAGAGAGAAGGGTCTTCCTTCCGTCAGTTCACCCCCTAAATGGCCACTGCAGCCAGCGAGCTGCGCCGATCCAAAGCCAGGAGCCAGGTGTTTCTCCTGATCTCCCATGCCGGTGCAGGGCCCAAGGACTTGGGCCATCCTCCACTGCCTTCCTGGGGCCACAGCAGAGAGCTGGAAGAGGAGCAACCGGACAGAATCCAGCACCCTGACCAGGACTAGAACCCGGGGTGCCAGCACTGCAGCCAGAGGATTAGGCAAGTGAGCCGTGGCGCTGGCCAATGATATTTATTTTCAAACTTGAGTAACATCTGCATGGAAAAGAAAGGTGGAATTTATTTGTAGAATCCTGTGTGTTAGGCAAAAGTTTAATAAGCCAAGGTGATTGAATTTCAGACTTGAGTTCAATAAAGTTGTTGCGTTTCAAAAGTTAAAACATTTCAAAAAGTATGGATTATCTCATGGAGTATTAGAGACTTATGTTCCAGAAAGTCTCAAGATATTTCCTGATTTATTTCATCTGTGAAAGAGATCAGGGAGAAGACCCTGCCCTGCGTGAGAGAATCCAGAACTCCCTGCCAAGTCTATGATACTATGACTATTAAATTAGTCTGAAATTGACACCTTCAGAGATAAAGCACTTCTGTGACGCCAGAGGGATGCAACTGCTATTGGTACCAACAATTTTGCTGCCTCTTCTTAATCCCCAACACACCACAAAGAAGGAGAGACATACAGGTGTATCTCTGGCAGCTCCCACAAATCCAGGTCTTTATGAATGCTTTTTTACCTCCTGCTATCTCCCAAAGGAATTTGCTATAAAATACCCTATGATTCCAATGAACCTCACTTCTACTTCTGCCTCTTTCAAAAAGTCAATTTCATTGTTATTAAGTTATAAGAGACAAATGTGCAATGACTAAACTTAACTATTTCTGAAGATGTAACCATCCAACTCAATAAGACATGGGTTAACGATGTGATATGTTATTGCTAAAAATTTATTGTTTATTAATTTGTTTGTCTGTTTAAAAGGCAGAATGACAGAGAAAAGTGGGAGACACAAGTACAAGGATCCAGGAAATTGGTCTGAGTTTCCAACATAGGTGACATGGAATTAGGTACTCGGACCAGCATCTGCTCTCTCACAGAAAGCTGTATTAAAAGTGGAGACAGGACTTGATCCCAGGCACTCTGATATGGGATATTTCTCAAGCAGTGGCTTAACCTGCTATGCCAAAACATATACCCTTTGATACCCTACTTTTGAGAAATTTTCAAATCCTTCTTTCTATATTCCCTTGATTGAGAGTCATACAGCATGCTGACACGTATAACAAACTGCTTCAATTACAGACCTCAGATTCCATGGGACAGTAAAACATCTGTCTGGGGTGAGAGGATCTGAGCACTAGCTATACTCTCCAAATCAGTGGTGACCAGAATGAATAAATGCAGTAAGAAATGAGGAGCAGAGAGAATCAGAGATTCAGAAACCTGGGATCCTGCCTAACATGAAGATAAAAGAAGCAAACAGCTCCCCAAACGAGAAAAACTGTAATCAAGGGTTAAAGAAGAAAAATCTCCACTCACATTAAAGACAGGTGAGCCCCCAAGAGATCAGCACTGCACTCAGGCTGAAGACAGAAGTCCCAAGGTGATAAACTGCCCTGACTAGCATCTTGAACATGACATCTGTCCTGAGCATGTCGCAGCTGTGGTTAGGCAGTTGTTTTCTGTGTGGCTGGAGACTGTGGGGAGGTAGACATTCTGGCTTCAATGCATTTCTTGCTCTTAATGGGGAATCCATTTTCTTCAGATGGGTACTCTTGGATTGTATCAGGGTAATAAACGGCTCCCAGCAGGAACAATCTCCTCTCAGCAAGAACAAAATAGAAATATATGTGCAAGTTAATTTGGCTTTATGTTTTGAAATGGCAGGTTTCTGGGAAAGCAAACAGGGAAGACTTTTCTTTATGAAAAACAAAAATTGTTTTTCCAACGCTGTGGAACCAAATGCCACATTCCACAGGATGTGACTGAGTTGCCTCTCTGGTCAGGAGAGAGGCACCTGCCGTAGATGTCAGCGAGAGGAGATTGGACACTCATTTCTCGTACAGACAAATGTGATGCTGGAAGTCACAGGCTGTTTTTATTACCGAGATGGACACAAGCAAATGGCAGTGGGGGAAATAACTGGAAGGTCAGAGGATTCACATGGAGGGCTCATAAACAGGATTATTGCTCCCTTTTAAGGCTACTCTTTGGGGTTGGTATTTTGCTCACTGGTTAAGTTGCTGCTTGGGATGTCTATATCTTGTAGCTGAGTATCTGGGTTTGAGTCGTGGCTCTATTCTCCATTTCAGCTTCCAGCAAATGCATACTCTGGAAGGCAGCAGGTAATGACAGGTTCCTGCCGCCCATGAGGGAGATCGAAATTGAGTTCTCCACTCCTAGATTCAGCCTGGCCCAGCCCCAGCTATTGTGAGCATTTGGGTAGTGAACCAGCAGATGGGAGGTATCCATCTGTCTATTTGCCTTTCAAATAAATAAAGTGAATAAACAAATATTTTTAAAATAAAAATAGGAACATTTTTTCTTTGAAATCTCAGCACAACATATGGAAGCTAATTATAAGAAGCATTTACAGAACTTACCTTGGTAGAAGACATGATCCCAAACAGAGGGAACATTAAACCAGGCAGCAAAGCTGTTACTGACAGAGGCAAAGCCTCCGTGAGCCAAAAGACAGCCACAACAAAGAGTGTGTAGGCACATTCTGCTTCCTGGAAAGAAGAAAGAGAAAACACAAGATGTAGTGATGTGGCTGGGGAAATCATTATTCGAATCACAACCACCTTTACTGAATGGAGCCATGTCACAGAGAAAACAAGAAGTTCTCAATATCTCTACATCTTTGAGTTGCCAGCAAATGGTCATTTATTATGGGTTCTACGAGTCAAAATTTAATACATGTGAAAATACAAAAGCAAGAAAAATCTTCATTCATCAAGTTTCCTTCACATTTCCTTAGTACTTGTCTTAGTGTGGATGGATGTTTATTCTCAGCTTCAACTGACCTACAAAGCACAAGCTCAGTATCACCGGAGTGCAGAAACAGACAAGTTACATACAGCCTTTTCCCTGGGGCAGGATAACTGTCTTTAACATTTTTTTTAACTTCTAAAAATCTAGATTAATATATTGCACTTGTATAATTTTAATGGGTACAATGTCGTATTTCAACATGTATACACAGCACAGTTGTCATATTGGACAACTAAACTTGTTATTTTCTTAACTTTCCTTTGTGTTTGGAGACTAACAGCTCCTCTCTCCCAGTTCTTTATACAGAATATGACACATTATAGTGAGCCATAGTTACCCCACTGTCCTGCCAAACACCTGCAGGGTTCATCCTACAGCATTTTGGCATCTAAGAGCTTGGGTGGATGGGACATGTACCTATCCACCTCCTCTCTTTCTAATTAAAAGGGGGACATCCACCTAGAGGAAATTTTGCTGCACTTTGTCTTCCAGAAAAAGCAATTTTAAGTCATGTGACGCGTGTGAGCCTAAATATAGTCTCTAAGGGACATTGATAGAAGGCAAAGAGCCTTCTTCCCTGCTTTCTGACTAAGACAGCTAGGAGTTACTGGGGAGATACAGAGAGACTCAATAGGAACCTGAATTTCAGTACAATCTGTTGCATAGCTTAGTATAAACTCTGTTTCTGTTTTTTGGACATTGTTAAGAAGGGATTGAAATGTTTCATTATCTTTGACTTGCAGAGATAAATTTGATAAATTTGATGTGAAATTATTTGGAATGTTCTAAGAGTGCAATAAAGATTAGCGTTTATCTTAATGACTTTGTTTCCCCCTCACCCTTCTTACTCTGCAAATGAAAAGTTATATTTGGAAAGCCTTCTGCTTCACCTACCTCAAGGTGAATTTTCTGGACTTAGCATTTCCTTTTCCAGCATCCCTACACCTTCCCTGATTTCTAAGAGATCCAAGTAAGTCAGGATTATGTCTTTTCTTTACTGTGATGTCTCTTTAAAGGGAAAAGAATAAAGGCATTTTGATATTGACACTTTTATATAGAGTCTGCCACTATGTCTTCACAAACAATAAAACAGCAAAATAAAATTGAGCCTTGACTGAATCTACCTAAACTTCTCTAGAGAGAACTTGTAAATACCAGCTAAATTTAAAATGGATGTACAAAAGAAAGGTTGTGCATCTTCCCTGAATGAGGACACCTAGATAAACCCAAAAGTTTCTCTAAGATTTTGTTTTCTATTATTGTTGTAAGAACCTAAGGGCTGGTGCTGTGGCATAGCAGAAAAAGCCACTGCCTGTAGTGCCAGCATCCCATATAGGCACCAGTTCGAGTCCTGGCTGCTTCCTGTCCAATCCAGCTCCCTGCTAATGCACCTGGGAAAGCAATGGAAGATGGTCCAAGTCCTTGGGCCCCTGAGCCCACGTGGGAGACCCAGAAGAAGCTCTTAGCTCCTGGCTTCAGATGGACAGAGCTTTGGCCGTTGCAGCCTTTTGGGGTAGTGAACCAGGAGATGGAAGATTCTCTCTCTCTGTCTCTTTCTCTGGCTCTGCCTCTCTGTAACTCTGCCTATCAAATAAGTAAAATAATTTTTTAAAAAAAAGAACTTAGGTATCAAAGGTCAAAGAAACTCTTACTAATTTTCGCCTTTTCTACAGTCAGCCACTCTCTCCATCCTATCCTTCTGTGGTTTTACCTCTCAAAGCTGCTCCTCCACCTCCAGCCACATCTGCACTGCATGCAGGGCTGGTCTAGAACCAATAATTTTCCAAGAATCCATTTTGATTTTGTCATTCCCTTGCATAAATTATGTATTTATTTTTTCTAAAAAAGATTTTATTTATTTGTTTGAGAGGTAGAGTTATAGACAGTGAGAAGAAGAGACAGAAAGAAAGGTCTTCCATCCGTTGGTTCACTCCCCAAATAGCTGCAACAGCTGGAGCTGCGCTGATTGGAAGCCAGGAGCCAGGAGCTTCTTCCAGGTCTCCCACATGGGTGCAGGGGCCCAAGCACTTGAGTCATCTTCTGCTGTTTCCCAGGCCATAGCAGAGAGCTGGATTGGAAGAGGAACAGCCAGGACTAGAACTGGTGCCCATACGGGATGCTGGTGCCACAGGCAGAGGATTAACCTACTGTGCCAGGGTGCCGGCCCCTCCCTTGCATAAATTATAGCCAGAGACAAGCAGCCCTGATTTCTAGAGGACCACTCTGTAAGAGTTTACTAAAACATCAGAAAAAATAAACACAATACATGTGTAAGCTAATTGTGGTCATCCCATATAACCTGTCGTAAGTATTGAAATTGCATATCACCATGGGTCTAATTTGATTAGTTGGTCACAGTCTGCTCTAAAGGTTGAACTGTAGAGACAGAATAAAAAGAACAATTCAAATAATTGCCAGCTTGCCTGGACTAGTTTCTTTAACTGCCTCAGCTCTGATGTTAAATAATCAAATTACTGACTGTCAGTTGTTTATGGAAAACTATTCAAAATCTTCATCTTGCATTCAAAGCCATTTTCACTGTAGAAGATTTTCTCTGACACTTTTATTGTGTATTTCCAGGGATCTTCTTAATGGCTTCTTGATAGTTGGATTCTGACCTCTCCTTCTCATCATGTGCCCTTTTTCTGAGCTTTAACTTCTGATGTTTAGTGAGGCAATACACCAGTTGGCCTCCAGTGCCTTTAAGTGCTAATTTCTACCTACTTATGCCTGTATTCTAGATCCATTGATTTTGAGTATTTCAATGAAGTAGTTGCGATCTAATGGCCAAGTCTAGCAAAAAAAAATCAATTTATTTGACTGAAAGTGTTTTGTGTGTGTGTGTGTGTGTGTGAGAGAGAGAGAGAGAGAGAGAGAGAGAGAGAGAGAGAGAGAGTCAAGACTTACAAACCAACAGATTTCCTATTAACAAAACTCTAGGTGTGGGCATTTGCTGCAGCAGTTAAGACACTGTTTGTTACACCCACAACCCCCGTTGGAGAGCCTTGCTCCACTTCCAGTTGTAGCTTTCTGGTGGTGCTCACCCTGGGAGGCAGCAGATGATGGCTCACGTGCTTGAGTCCCTGCTACCCATTTGGGAGACTTGAATGGAATTCTGGGTTGCTGCAGACATTTGGGGAATGAATCAACTGATGGAAGATTTGTGTCTGTCTGTCTTTGTCTCTCTGCCATTCAAATAAATAAGGAATAAGTAAAAAATTTTAAAAAATAAAGTCTAGGGGCTGGCACTGTGCACTGCCTGCAGTGCGGCATCCCATATGGATGTGGATTTGAGTCCCAGCTGCTTCACTTCCCATCCAGCTCTCTGCTACGGCCTGGGAAAGCAGTGGAATATGGCCCAGGTCCTTTGGCCCCTGTACCCTTGTGGGAGACCCAGGAGCTTCCTCCTGGCTTCAGATCAGTGTGCTCCAGTCATTGTGGCCATCTGAGAAGTGAACAAGCAGATGGAAGATCCCCCACTCCTCACCTCTGCTGCTGCCTCTCTGTAACTCTACTCTTCAAATAAAATTAATAATTTTTTTAAAAAATTCAACCCACTGCCCCCATCCTCCCACCTGCTCCCACCCCTTCCTCCCCCCTTTCCTGTTTGGTATGAGAAAGAAAAGCAAAAAGAGAAAGAAGGAAGGAAGGAAGGAAGGAAGGAAGGAAGGAAGGAAGGAAGGAAGGAAGGAAGGAAGGAAGAGAAAAAGAAAGGAAGGAAGGAAGGAAGGAAGGAAGGAAGGAGGGAGGGGTAAAAAAAACTAAGAGAACTCTTCCTCAACAGTCTAAGCACTAGCTGTTCTTTTTTTATTGCTTCTCAAAAGTGTTTTTGCTTTTGGCTCAAGATTGTTCTAGCTATCCTGTTTGTTGTGAGTATATATGAATGTTAGGACTGTTTGAATATTCTCTAATGGGTATGATGAAATCTTTCCCAATCAGGAAAGTCTTGATTTACTTCTGATGACCCTCAAATTATCAGCCCTTTTCATTCATTTATCATTGGCTGATAAATTCAACAAGCATCCTATTGATGGGTCTACCCCAGGAATGCTTTCTACCTCCAATTTCCTTTCTTTATTGTATTATCTTTCCTGGTCAGACTTGGGGTTATGGGCAAGACACAATTCTTTCCTGCTGATATCCACCAGACATTTGATAACAGGTTGATCAAGCCAGAATCTCAAGAATTTTATTTTAAGAATAGCAAATTAAAATATATAGTTATTTGTTTAATTTGAAATAAAAGATGCATGGATTTTTTTGCTAGAAAGAGTAGTACAAACATTAGAGGGAAGCAACCATTTTATTCTTTTCTGTTATTTCTATCTTTAAAAAAACTAATAATTTAAGTAGCACTCTGATAAATAGGATTAAATGTCTGGTAGTAATATATATAGAATTAAAAAGAAGAAAATTTTCCAACATGGCAAGCAGTCCACACAGCAGACTCATAGAATGACAATCTCTTTAAGTAGCACTGACCATGGAATCAGCCCTTAAGAAATTCTGGTCTGGCTGAAAAGCCCATGAGAGTAGTTCAGGCATGGAAAACCAAGACACTGTGGCAAAACATGTCCTACATAATAAGCATGAAGGATCTTTGGAAAAAATGGAAAAAAGGGACCATCAAAGAAGGATGTACTTTTCTCTGAAGGGAGGAGAGAATGTCCACTTTGCTTATGTCCTTGTCTAATACTGAAGGAGTCTGTGGATTCAAAAGGCTTCCACAGCCTAGGCAGCTCATGTGAAGAGCCTAGGGTAGTCACTAACGTCATACATAAGAGTGTTAATTGTTAAATTAACAATAGGAGTCATTGCTTCCCCAAGCCTCAGCAGAGAGCTGGATTGGAAGTAGAACAGCCAGGTCTCAAACCGGCACCCATATGGGATGCTGGCGCATCAGGCCAGGGCATTAATCTGCTGCGCCACAGCACTGGCCCCTCTTTCTCTTCTTAACAGGCCCCTTACTTGTAAAACAGAGCCACCATACAGCATCACCACCATTACATACTACTACCATCAGAACCGCTGCTACTATAAGAGATCAATGACAAAGCAGGAACAAAAGAAGTGGATGGTCAAGTAAGTGAGTGAGTGACTGAATTGTTTTCTCCCTCCCAATCCATCTCCCAGTCCATGGAAGTCATTGAAATATTTCATGTCTTTATTACAGTGAAATGTATACCAAATAAACATTTTAATCAAATTCTGTTCTGGTAGAAAAAGTGCTTTAGTATTATGAATTCTTGAATAGAATGAAAGCAATGAAAATAATGTTTATTTTCATTTCATTTACTTTCTGTAAAGGAAAATACAGAAAGAAAAAAAGATAGGGAATATGAGTAACACCAACCTTTATAAAACTCTGATTTCTTCTCAGAACTGTAATGAAACAAACAATAGAAGTAAAAGAAGGAGGAGAAGGAAAAGAAAAAGAAGAAATTAAAAAAAGATAGCGTCCTAAAAAGTAAAAATACCACATGTCTCATAACAAATATTTATACCCCTACTGGCTTCAAAAATCATGTCAAGAAACCTAGCAAACAAACCATAGTTAGCCTGGCAGAAGCAGTTGTGTATAAGACAGATGTCAAGAATTCTGTTAGACACATGAGGTGCAATGTTGCTGGTAGCTTGCTCTGGCTGTGTACGCTGCTCCTCCTTGGCCTAGTACAAGCAGGGGACAGTGATGTGGGACAGTGGGTTAAGCTGCTGCTTGCAACACCAGCATCCCAGCAGGATAGTTTGCAGTCCCGGCTCCTCTGCTTCTGATCCAGCTCCCTGCTAATGAGGTCAGCGCAGTTCTGGCCATTGTGGCCATTTGGGGAGTGAACCAATGGAAGGAAGGCCTTTCTCTCTGTCTCTCCTTCTCTCTGTCTATAAATCTACCTCTCAAATAAATAAATAAAATCTTAAAAAAAAAAAAAATGAGGCTGGCGCCGCGGCTCAATAGGCTAATCTTCCACCTTGCGGTGCCGGCACCCCGGGTTCTAGTCCCGGTCGGGGCGCCAGATTCTGTCCCGGTTGCTCCTCTTCCAGGCCAGCTCTCTGCTGTGGCCCGGGAGTGCAGTGGAGGATGGCCCAAGTTCTTGGGCCCTGCACCTGCACAGGAGACCAGGAGAAGCACCTGGCTCCTGGCTTCGGATCAGCATGGTGCACCAGCCGCAGCGCGCCAGCCGCAATGGCCATTGGAGGGTGAACCAACGGCAAAGGAAGACCTTTCTCTCTGTCTCTCTCTCATTGTCCACTCTGCCTGTCAAAAAATTTAAAAAAAATTAAAAAATTAAAAAAATTAGTTATTTAGGCCAGTGTTGTGGCACAGCATGTTAAATCACCACTTGCAATTTTGTCATCCTCTACTCGAGCACCAGTTCACGTCCCAGCTGCTCCACTTCCAATCCAGCTTCCTGCTAAAGCACTTGGGAAATCAGCAGAACATGGCTCAAGTAGTTAGGCTGTGTGGAATACCCAGATGGATTTCCTGACTCTTAGCTGCAGCCTGACCCAGCCCTGGCCGTTGCAACATTTGAAAAATGGATCGGCAAATGAAAGACCTTTCTGTTTCTCCTGTCCCTCCCTATCTCTCTGTCACTCTACCTCTCTGTCTTTTTAACAAACAAATCTTTTTAAGAAGTGAATTCTTGCAGACTTACCATGCCTTTTTAATTTCTACAGCTTTTCAATAAGGCTTGTGAGTGGTATGACAATTTCTCCATCTTACACTTTCTAAATACTTCGGCTCTTACTGTCCTTTTTGTACTTTGCAACCAGTATCGTTCTGAAGATGCTCCTGCCTCTTGTGCTTTCAATGAAGCCAGGGGTAGGATCTCACCTAGTACTTTTGCAGTTGCCTCTAGTCAGTCCTCATTTCCCAGTTCAGAATGAGTCTTGTCTAGGCAGCCTGGGGAGCCCTTCCTGCCAGGATAACACAGATGTCGTCATCTTGGATTGGGTAGTTTGGGTGAAGCTCTTCCTGACCGAGAGGATGAGCGGTGTCACTTCCTGTAAAACACCTTGTCTAGTCCTCCTTTTCTCTCATAGCTTTGAGAAAACTGTTTGAAAGCTCTTAGTTTCTGGTATGGAGCCTGGAGCACATTAGACCATAGGTTCTCACTTCTGTGGCACTTGTTTGTTTTTCTGAGCTATTCAGATCCACAAAAATATTATTTGCTTTGTATTTAGAGCAGAGAAGGAATCTGGTAGGAGAATTCTAATTGTATAAATCCCCATTGTGGGGCTTGCTCTGTGGTGCAACAGGTTAAGCTGTTGGCTGCAGTGCCTGCATCCCATATGGGTGCCAGTTTGAGTCCTGGTTGCTCCATCTCTGATCTAGCTCCCTGTTAATGTGCCTGGGAAAGCAGAGGAAGATGGCTCAAGTGCTTGGGCCCCTGCACCCATGTTGGAGATCTGGAAAAAGCTCCTGGCTCCTGGCTTCAGCCTGGCCCTGGCTTGGCTGTTGCAGTCATTTGAGAAGTGAACCAGTGGATGGAAAATCTCTCTCTGTTTCTCCTTATCTCTCTCTCTGTAACTCTGCCTTTCAAATAAATAATTAAATCTTTAAAAAAAATCTTTAAGGAAAAAAAGTTCATCATGAATATACTTACTAAATGCCAGCTATGATACTAGGTTTTCCACAGAACCTCTTTTATTGAGTTCTCACCAAAATTTTATGGGGTGGGTATTATAATTCTATGTTGAACTAAGGTTCAATGAGAGCAAGGCACATAGAGTTGAGATTCAATTCAAGTACAAACTTCAGGAAAATGCTTTAATAAAAATTCACTGCTCTGTTCTTTGCACTTAAAAGAGTTCTTGGCATAGGCAAGGACACTTTAAAAGATCCATGTAAAACTGAAATTAAGAAATAAGCTTATTTTAGTATAGAACCCTTTTGAAATCCATGCATAGTTTTATCATAATATGCATGAACCTTTTTTTTTTTTTTTTTTTTGACAGGCAGAGTGGACAGTGAGAGAGAGACAGAGAGAAAGGTCTTCCTTTGCCGTTGGTTCACCCTCCAATGGCTGCTGCGGCTGGCGCGCTGCGGCCGGGGCAACGCGCTGATCCGAAGCCAGGAGCCAGGTGCTTCTCCTGGTCTCCCATGCGAGTGCAGGGCCCAAGCACTGGGGCCATCCTCCACTGCACCCCTGGGCCATAGCAGAGAGCTGGACTGGAAGAGGGGCAGCTGGGACAGAATCTGGCGCCCCGACCGGGACTAGAACCTGGAGTGCCGGTGCCACAGGCAGAGGATTAGCCTATTGAGTCTCGGTGCCGGCCTTGCATGAGCTCTTTAAAGATTGTTTTTATTCGGTCATTAGGCGGCGGCTAGAGGACACGGTCAAGATGGCGGCGGTCTCTGGGCTGTTGCGGAGACCCCTTCAGCAGGTATCCGGGCTGCTGAAGAGGCGCTTTCACCGTACCGCGCCGGCGGCGCTGCAGGTGACAGTTCGTGATGCTATCAACCAAGGAATGGATGAGGAGCTGGAAAGAGATGAGAAGGTATTTCTGCTCGGGGAAGAAGTTGCCCAGTATGACGGGGCATACAAGGTTAGTCGAGGCCTGTGGAAGAAATACGGAGACAAGAGGATCATAGACGCTCCCATCTCCGAGATGGGCTTTGCTGGCATTGCTGTGGGTGCAGCTATGGCTGGGTTGCGGCCCATTTGTGAATTTATGACCTTCAATTTCTCTATGCAAGCCATCGACCAGGTTATAAACTCAGCTGCCAAGACCTACTACATGTCGGCGGGCCTGCAGTCTGTGCCAATAGTGTTCAGGGGCCCCAACGGCGCCTCGGCCAGCGTGGCTGCCCAGCACTCACAGTGCTTTGCTGCGTGGTATGGGCACTGCCCAGGCTTAAAGGTGGTCAGCCCCTGGAATTCAGAGGATGCAAAAGGACTCATCAAATCAGTCATTCGGGATAACAATCCAGTGGTGGTGCTAGAGAATGAGTTGATGTATGGAGTTCCTTTTGAACTTCCTGCCGAAGCTCAGTCAAAAGATTTTCTGATTCCTATCGGAAAAGCCAAAATAGAAAGACCAGGGACACATATAACTGTGGTTGCCCATTCGAGACCAATGGGCCACTGTCTAGAAGCTGCAACAGTGCTTTCTAAAGAGAGAGTTGAATGTGAGGTCATAAATTTGCGTACTATCAGACCAATGGACATTGAAACCATAGAAGCCAGTGTCATGAAGACAAATCATCTGGTAACAGTGGAAGGAGGCTGGCCACAGTTTGGAGTAGGAGCTGAAATTTGTGCCAGGATCATGGAAGGTCCTGCATTTAATTTCCTGGATGCACCTGCTGTTCGTGTCACTGGTGCTGACGTCCCTATGCCTTATGCAAAGATTCTAGAAGACAACTCTATACCTCAGGTCAAAGACATCATATTTGCAATAAAGAAAACATTAAATATCTAATTTGGACCTGAAAATCTAGCCATTGAAATTTATTTAAAATCCTTGCTGGTACATGGATTGTACTGCAAGATCTCACTATTCATAAAGTAATCCCTACAGCAACATGTGTTTTTGTACTGGGAAGAAGTTTCAATATGTCTGTGTGTGGAGAATTCTCCACTGTGCTGCCCTAGACTCCTGCCTGCTTTTATCTGTTTTAGTTGCCTTGTTCTTTGAATAAACAGAAAATTTTATCCATTGTCACTAGGACAGATACAGATGTGGCCGTCTTAAAAGATATATCCAGAATATATAACTTATATGTATTAAATAAGTGTATAATCTACATTTACTGTAGATTGTTTTGATAAGGAATAAAGAAATTCCTAACTATGAAAAAAAAGATTGTTTTTATTCATGGATTTCAATAATTTTTTGAAACTAAATAAACATGTTTTTAATTCAATTTTTATTACCTTTTTGAAGTTTCTGCATAAAACTGAGTATGTGCCAAGTAGTAATTGTTGAGTGAATGAAGTTCTTCACTGTGTTTTTCTAGTATTGCTCTTATTCATATATCTTGGGCTCCATACAGAACATCCAATCTCCGTCCTAACCATAAGATTCCTTAGAGTAGGAATCTTTCTCTTTGCCTTGTTCCCCTTTCTTTTTTCCTTATTTGTCTGGTGATGGCTATCTGGACCCTCACCACAGTGAGTAAGTCTTTATATTTTACCCAGAGCCCCTGCAACACACAGGAATTGAAACTAAAATGTTACCCTGTGTAGGTGAATTCCCATGGCTGACACCCTCCCACTTCCCCAGTGCCCATTTAACAAAATCATAGTCATGTCTTTATTGAACCACCTCAGCTAAGTGCAGCCAGGGCACTTGATGAAGACAGAGAAAAGGCAAATAAAGCTATGACTAGGTAATTTGGATAATGACTTTTTTCCCCTCAGAAAATTCTTACTGTCAAATTATCTTGGGAAATATGGCTGGTTATGTTTAAAAATCACCTTTGTTCTCTTTTAAATTATAGCTCTAGATGTAACTGAAATATAAATTTGGCTTTAAAATGTAGATTTGTTCATCCCCCCCCCCCCCCCTTTTAATGACACATGGACGGATATTAGGGAATAATTTGGTTGATGAATTGGTTTGCATATGGATAGGATTTCCTCTGCGCACAGTGTGAGAAAAACAGGACCAATCACGGGCCTCACTCAATGCAATTGATTTTCTAAAGAGAATGAAACACAATTAAGAAAGTAGAAAAATCATACATTCTAAGTCTGTGTGCTGTAAGGAAAGCATTGTTACTTGACACAGTCTGTAAAGAGTTTTGCAAGGCTCATAGAACACCTACACTTGTGTGGCAGTAATTTCTCCAATTCAATCCCTATTCATCACAAAGTTAGAATGCTTTGAAATATACTCATCTTGGAAGACGGAAAGTAAGGATGAGCTTAGCTACAAAGGGAGGAAAATAATCAGCATTTGTTGTTGTTACTTTTTATACCAAATGGGTTGCAGGGAAAGGCAATTGGTGGCAACACTATGCCAATTACAAGGCGATTTTTGGATTCTTTTCACTCAAACTCCATACCTAAATAACACCCTGAATGCATTGTTTCACAGGCCCCCACACACTGAGGAACAGGAAATAACGACAGAGATCATCTAGGTTTGCAACTATGCGTTAGGATGTGGTCAAATTGCAGTCTATGAGTTCACAACTTCACAATTAGCTGAGAAATTTGCTGACTGTGTGGCCTGTGTTTTGCCCCCAGAAGTTGTGATTTAGAAAAGCACCACAGGGGGCCGGTGTTGTGGCAGAGCTGGTTAATCCTCTGCCTGATTTGCCAGCATCCCAGGAGGGCAATGGCCCATGTCCGATTATTCCACCTCTGATCAGGCTTCCGGCCATTGGCCTGGGAAAGCAGTAGAAGATGGCACAATTAGTTGGGCCCCTGCCACCACCGTGGGAGACTTGCAAGAATCTCCTGGCTCCTGGCTCCAGCCTGGCCAAGCCATCTGGGAAGTGAAGCAGAGGATGGAAGATCTCTCTCTGTCTCTCCCTCTCTCTCTGTAACTCTGACTTGGAAATAAATAAATAAATCTTTTTTGTTTTTTTTTAAGGTAAATCTGAGAAAGCTGACTCACCTCTAAACAACATGTGAAACTTCATAAAGAGGGTGTTGCTCATTTTCTAGAGGAGGAAATGAGCCAAGGGACAGTATATTCCCTTAGGGCATTTTTCAGAACAGTGGAGTAAGGCAAACTGAGCACCATTAAGTCAGGATAGGCTAAGGTATGCTGCAGCAAAAGCTCCCATTCTCAGCAGCTTAAATGACCAAAGATAAGAGTTTCCCTTAAAATAGTAATAAAAAAACTTTTAAAAAACACACATAAAAATTGCTCATATTTATGGGTACTATGTTGCTGTTTCAATTCATGGATTGGTTACATAATGTCTAATCATGCTAAATACACACACACATATTCAGATATTTAAGATTTCTTGATGGTGAAAACATCCAAGATCCTATCTTCTGCTTGTTTTTAAGACAGGGGGCCAATGTTGTGCAACTGTAGATAACTTTGCATCCTATATTGCAGCACTGGTTCAAGACCTGGCTACTCTACTTCCAATCCAGCTCCCTGCTTATGCATTTAGGAAAGCAGCAGAAGATGGCTTGAGTACTCGTACTCCTGATGCCCTTGTGAGAGATCCAGGTTCCTGGTTTTGGCCTGGCCTGAGCTGGGCTGTTGCAGCCATTTGGGGAGTGAAATTGAGGATGGAAGATCTCTTTCTGTGTCTCTCCCTCTCTGTGTCATTCCTTCAAATAAATAAAATAAATCTTATACAAAGAAAAATAAAAGAGAGATACGCAATGCATTAACATTATGGTCACTCTACTGTGCAATAGAAACCCAAAACTTGAAGTTTGTTTCTTGCTTACATTCTTTGTCCGTCATAGGTTAAGATTATTCTGCAATCCAGGATGGAAGGGGCCTCATTTCAATGTGTGCTTCATAGTTGCAGGTGCAGAAGCAATGGGGTAAGGCTAACTGATAACCATTAAAGAGTCAATGTTATTTATGGACTTTTGTTTTAGACAGGCCTATACAAGAGTACTTCAAAAAGTTCATTGAAAGCAGGCATAAAAGTCAAGTTTACTTTGGTGCAATTGTTTTTTGAAATCCAGCTATAGGCAGGATCTTCAAAAATTCATGAAAAAATGTCTACATTGGAAAGTCCTGGCATGGATTTCAAAAGTTTTTGCACCAAAATAAACTTACTTTATTTTAAAATTTTATTTATTTGAAAAGCATAGCAACAGAGACAGGGAGACAGACAGAGATCTATGTGTTTGTTCACTGCCAAATGCCAGGAACAGCCAGGGCTGGACCATGATGAAGCCAGAAGCTGGGAGCTCTGGCTGGGTGTCCTATGTGGGTGGCAGGAGCATAAATACTTGAGCCATCATTTGTTGCCTATCAGCCTGTGTATTAGCAGGAAACTGGGTTGGAAATGGAATCAAGACTTTATTTCAGGCACTGAGAGGTGGGAGCCCAATCCAAGTATGAACCTGGCTCCAATTCTTGAGCTATTACCAAGGCCCCTACTGTCTGTAGTTTCTGCATTGACAGGAGCTGCAGCTGGATGTCAAACCCAGGTACTCCAAAGTGGGACAGTGGGATGCAGTTGTCTTACCACTAGGCTAAATACTTGACCCCTTCGTGAACTTCTGGAAATAAGTTTGTAGATACCAGTGTTTTGGGATTGTTGTTAGGACAAATAAATAGCAATATATTAAATATGTATTAACCTATACAGATTATTTTAGAAATGTGTCGCTCTGTAGGCAAAAGGGAGCCATCAAATAAGTTTGATTTGGGCTTAGCAGGACCAGGTTGGTCTTTTAAAAACGATACTCTGGCAGGAGACTCCAGGAAAGCATATGAAAAATGGCCCAGAGAGATAAGCAATGTTAATAGGAATGGAGAAAGGGAAGTAGATGAGGTGACTGGAGATTGAAGAGGGTATGGGTTGACAAGACAGCATATTCTGAGTTGTGGGGGCTCACGGGTATCTGAAGCATCCGAGGTGACACACAGGTTTCAGGACTTCAAGTGGGTCAGGGGAGCAGTATTCTATTAGATGCAGAAAATAGGAGCAAAAAGTCATTGGCAAGAGAGACCGAGCATGGTTGACAGAGAGCAAAGGCTGGAGGATGATGAATTCTTAGCATTTATCCACTTTTAAATACATGCACATAGCATAAATTGTATGCTTCAATCATGTTGCATGCATTTATATACCACCTTCTTGTGTGATTAATACTTTCTGCAATTCTGAAAGCTATGGAAAGGCAGAAACAGTAAGTTAAACTTCTGCACAAATCCGACACTTCACCAGTAACAACACTCTGGGCTCTGAAAGTTCTCATAAAATATTTGGGAAGTAAAAATAGCTACAATTTGAATTCTCTGATTTTGTGCATCTAACACATAACTATTAGGATGATTTCTGTGTTTTTCTTTTCTTTTTTTTTTTTTGTTCTTATTGCCCTCCATCATTTCAATACCTTTCATGTCTAAAATGTTGACTTGCTTGGAACTTATAACATTTTTTCTTTTATTTTAAATCCATACAAAAATCAATAATTAACACAATATCAATAGTTTCTAGAAATATATTTCATTATTTGATTTTACCTGTTAAAAATTCTCTATCTTTTCCTTGAATTTCTCCCATCCCTCTTCTCTCCCTGATATTAGCTTTTAATTCCTTACCACTCATCTATATTTTCTTTGACAGATTTCTCAGCCTACTACCTCCCCCTTTTTAGTAGACCCTTTATCCCTTTAGAGTTCATTTTTCCTTATAGTCATTACATTTCTACCATGTTTGCATTTTTTAGATTTAATATAAATCTCTCATTATGTATGATTTCTTTTATTTAATTATGATTCTTATTCTAACTTTGAAGGTCATGATGTTTCAAGTGAATATATTGTGAAGAAGACATGGTGAGCACAGGACAGTTGCAGAAATACAGGCAACCCTGTAAGTTGTACCCCCATGTTCTCTGTGAGGTGAGCGTGATGACCGCTACACCACAGAAACGTCACCCCCTCCATGCTCTCTGTATCAACACTTCCACTCTTTCTTGGTATTAAATATTTTCTAGATAAATCTAGAAATATCTGAGAGAATTTTGGAAACTTGTTTTGGTTTTACAAAACATCAACTGGAGAATGCTGCTCAAGACTCACGTGGTGGTTTCCTTGTCCCTTTAGCATGAAGAAAATCCTAATTAATGGATAAACCAAATGGAATGAGGCATTCCTGGAGGCTCCCTCTATGAAGACAATACTGCATTAGCCGTCAGTTTCCAGGGGTTCTATATACCTGTGATTCAAGCAACTACAGACTGAAAATATTCAGGAAAACAATTGCATCTGTTCTGCATATGTACAGACTGTTTTGTGGTCGATCTTTCCTAAACAATACAGTACAGTAAGTATTTACAAAGCATTTTCACAGTATTAAGCATTATAAGTAATCCGGAGATGATTTAAAGTACACAGGAAGATGTGTGCTGTTTTTGTGCCTGTGTTACATGGCATTTCATAAAAGGAACTTGAGCACCCATGGATTTTGGTATTTGCAGAGGTCCTGGACCAAATTCCCCATGGAAATTGAGGAATGACTGTCTATTGTTGTTCAAGTTTTTTTTTTTCCCTTATGACTCCTCAAACCAACCTTTCCTTATTTTCATTTTTTTCCCCATAAATACAAATACAAAGAAAAGCCAGGAACTGGTAAAATAAAGAAATATTAGAGTACTAAAAAGAGTAAAAATTAACAAAATGCTAGAAATAGTCATAAAACAATAGTTACGCAGATGATATAACTGGAACCACGGTGTAGCATGAGCCAGTTTTAGGAAGTTTTACATAGGAATATTTAATAATTTTCTTCTTCAAAGTGGAAAAAATCCAATGTGATTGTTTCAAATACTTAGAAATTACATCCCAGGCATGTTTGCTAATCATTAATTCCTAAATGTGGAAGGACTAAAAGTCTTTTATGTTGAAGGGATGGCTTAAAAAAATTTCTGGTATTTCAGTATGAATTAAAAAGAAAAACAGAATTTCATCAGCAGAGTGAGGTGTCGGTCAGTGTATCAGTACTATACTTTTATCACCATGGAGGCTATAAAGACAGATATGCAGTTATGATTTGGAT
This sequence comes from Sylvilagus floridanus, assembly GCA_949820135.1. Classification (NCBI taxonomy): domain Eukaryota; kingdom Metazoa; phylum Chordata; class Mammalia; order Lagomorpha; family Leporidae; genus Sylvilagus; species Sylvilagus floridanus. The sequence goes on along the minus strand of OX463236.1, from coordinate 24,270,632 downwards.
CATTGACTCTAAAGACAAATGGATGTTCACTGCAAACATTTGTGTCTCCACATTTTGGCAGGTTGCTTAGCTTTTTTATCCATTTCTAACCTGCAAAATTTGAATAATAATAATACACAATTCATAATAATTAAATTTGAGCTTCTATTTGACTTATGCCCATTGGACTTCTGGAATGAGGCATATTTTCTTTGTGATAAAATGTCATTCGCCATGAAAACACAGTCCAAAGATCTCTTCCAACCAGAAGACAGTGGCATGCCAGCCTGATGCCATGACTCATGGAGAGCATTTGGACACAGGCAGGAAGGAAAGAGGCACCATATCCTGACAAGCTGATACAACCAACATGGATACATCAGACTCTGGACACTCAGTAAGTAACAGCCTTATATGCAGTCCATTTCTTCAGTTCTCCTGAGCCAATCAAAAGTGGTTAGAATCACTGCAATTTTTTACTTTAAAAACATAGAGTAGAGAGCCCTAGGTGGCATAACGGGTTGAGTTACTTTCTTCGATGCTGGCATCCCATATGGGTGCCAGTTTGTGTCCCAGCCACTCTACTTCCTATGCAACTCTCTGCTAATGTGCCTGGGAAAGCAGCAGATGATGGCCCAAGTCCTTGGGACCCTGTACCCACGTGGGAGGCCCGGCACAGCCCCAGCTGTTGCAGCCATTTGAGGAGTAAACCAGAGGATGGAAGATCTCTCCCTCTCTCTCTGTAACTCCAACACAACATACCTGTAGAAACCCTTGCTTCCACATTTTCTATGTGCCAAAGCACTGCTCCAAATAAGTCCCTAATGAGTGTTTATTCACTGAATCCTCACAATAAGCATCTTAGTAACCCTACCTTACACAGGAGAAAACAAAAAGGCAGAGAGGCTAAGCAATTTGTCCTGGGCACATAGCTTCTAAGTGGTAAATCTGGAATCTGGAACAGAAAGCCTGGCTCCAGAGCTTGTTCATTTACTTCCAAGTGACACTTGTACCTGCTACAGAGAAGGTGCTCACTAAATGTTTGCTGATTCAAATAATTTTACCAAGGGATTAAAAACACATTGATTTTATTATTCTGGACCTGAGTCAACCGACTACTCTTAAAGGGAAATAGAAAAGTGAAAAAAATCTGAAATTTTCAGAACATGATACAATGATTAATTAGATTTTTTTCTGGTTATCCAAGGAAAATTATTTTATTTCAATATCTTATTATCCCACAAGTAACCTAAATCTCTAGAAAGTTCCGTGACCAACACCAAACCACATAGTTGACAAGTAAACTCCTTGTGTTGGACCCTGGGACTCCCCATGTTCCTCTAGCTCTTTCCCCAAGAATATGATGCTGCTACCTATTCTCAGGGGAGGGGATTGGCATAACCCAAGACTCTCTCTGTAAGTTAGTAACTTTGCAAGAGGTAAACTTCTTTTTCTTCTTGTCATCTAGCTTAGAGGTCCTAGAGCAATTCTGATTGAACATTATATTCAATTAACCAAGTTAATCATACTGTGAGACTCAACAAATGTTAACAATTAAAATGAGAAAAAGGGCAAACCACAACACAGAACTGTCATGCTTTCAGGCACCAAGTATCACCACCCAGCCAGCTCTGAGCCAGACTACTGAACAGCAACAATAAAGGGCATTTAGAATAAATCAGAAACTCCACTAGCCCATGCTCCTTATTCTCTTACCTTATTGCGGAGAATGAGAGGAAGCGGCAGTAAACCCAACACAGTTAAGACTACGAGAAGGAGCCGGCGATACAGCAAAATATAACTGAGGAGTTTCATTGTCCCGGGCAAGTGCCTTTGCTCCTGTCCTTCTCAAAATAAGGCTGATGTTAAATAACCAGCCCGGATTAATATTTTTCCAGCCCATCGTCTCCACTCACTTTCCCAGACTCACCAACATTAGTTAAAATTAAATCTCATTTTTTATTGCTTTACTATCACAATGAAAATGAAGAGATAAGCTCGAGAGCGTTTGTGAAAAATCAAAGACCATTTGCTCATATGGTTTTTGAAAGGTAAAACTGTTCTTTCTTGACTTGCTTAGCTCAAGTTAACTGGATTACAGACAGCAGAAATCCAGGAGAGGGCAAAACCAGGACGATGGCAGAGCTTGCCCACCAGGAGTCCCCTCCATTCTTTAATACTCTGAATTCCAGACTCCCTACCTGGAGCATTGACCACACGTGCAGGAGAGGCCAGTGAGTCTCCATAGATTGTCTCTAGCATACTCTCTAAGGAAGGTTATTTTCAGTGTATAAATAGAAACAGAAGCTCCAACAGTGAGGGTTTCAGTATGACAGTGTGAGGGGCATTTGGGGGGGGGGGCACTGATGGAGTTTTCTGGAGCTTCTCAGATAATATATGGAGGTATAGTTTTGCAAAATTTATGATAAATTTTCTCAGTTATTTGAAAGCAAAGTTAAATACTTTTCCTGGACGCTATTGCCTCTTCTGAAAGGAAACCCAAAGGAACAACAGTCTTACATAAGCCCTTCCCTTTAAGACCTTTGCTAGCTCGGCTTGATACTGTTGTGCTGATATTGATTATGTAATCATAAGGGAGTCTGCACAGAGATGAGTCATTAGGGCCTTTCAACTGGTGTGTGTGTGTGTGTGTGTGTGTGCGCGCGCGCACATATGGGAACGCATCTGGAGACTGCTCTAGTTGTGATATACAGGATGTGTTTTGAAACTTCTCAGGGTTAGGAAATGGTTTGTTTCTTATTTACTTGGTAGTGAATCATCCAATAAACCTCACCTAAGCAACAATTCTGCATTCAGTGCTATATATAAGCAAAATCAATTCTGAACCATGCTGTTATTTATAGTCAGTTTATCATAATTTTTACTCTTATGTAATCTATGGTTAGCATTTAGATTTTACTTCTAATTCTATATAGATGTAATTGTACTTTCTTTTCCTGTCGAGAAAAACGATTCTTTCAGCAACACTCACTTGTATTAAGGTAACTAGGGGGACTGGCGCTGTGGCACTGCAGGTTAACGCCCTAGCCTGAAGCAGTGGCATCCCATATGGGCGCCGATTCAAGACCTGGCTGCTCCACTTCCGATTCAGCTATCTGCTATGGCCTGGGAAAGCAGTAGAAGATGGCTCAAGTGGGAGACCCAGAAGAGGCTCCTGGCTCCTGCCTTTGGATCAGCACAGCTCCGGCCATTGCGGAGTGGGGAGTGAACCATTGGATGGAGACATCTCTCTTTCTTTTTTATTTTATTTTATTTTTTAAATTATTTTTATTTATTTATTTATTTTTTTGTGACAGGCAGAGTGGACAGTGAGAGAGAGAGACAGAGAGAAAGGTCTTCCTTTGCCGTTGGTTCACCCTCCAATGGCTACCGCGGACGGTGCCCTGCGGCTGGCGCACCGCGCTTATCCGATGGCAGGAGCCAGGTGCTAGGTGCTTTTTCCTGGTCTCCCATGGGGTGCAGGGCCCAAGCACTTGGGCCATCCTCCACTGCACTCCTGGGCCACAGCAGAGGGCTGGCCTGGAAGAGGGGCAACTGGGACAGAATCCAGCGCCCCGACCGGGACTAGAACCCGGTGTGCCAGCGCCGCAAGGCGGAGGATTAGCCTGTTGAGCCACGGTGCCGGCCGAGACATCTCTCTTTCTGTACCTCTCCTCTCTCTGTGTAACTCTAACTCTCAAATAAATAAATAAATTTAAAAAAATGTAACTGGGAAAGCATTTTTTCTTCTAAAAATATATTTTTGTAAATATATATTATATATAATGAGTCAGAAGAATCAGAATAATACATAAGAAAAAAGTTTCCAAACCAGAAATTCACATTGTGTTTTGAATTTCTTAGATGAAAGAAAGTAAGTGTAATTATAAATAATAAGAGGAATAGTGAGTGATAATAGATAGTACTAATAAACAGGACTAAAAGAAAACATTAAAGGAACTGAGTTACTCATGCCAGTTGCCATTTTTATTTCTTTTCCATTAGCACACTCAACAGTCATTGCATTTTTTTTTTCCTTTTAAACTACATTTTGAAGAAGTCATTTCTGTCTCAGATTTCCTTAGGCCACCTGGTGAGACCATCTGAACCTCACTTTCTTATCTTGGAAGATTTTACTTTCTGAGATAAAACCAAAAAGTAAAAAGGCATTTGTGTGACATTTAATAGAAATGAGGGCCTACGTGGATAGAAGCAATGGCACATAAGCTAGACAGAGGTGAAGGGAAGCCCTTGACATTTGTCAGTGCCTCCATCCTGGGCAATGCTTGCTCTCCCAGGGTGTCTGTTTCTCACCAGATGAAGGTTCCCAGAACCCTCTTCTTGTGGCCTGAGGCTCCTGCCACTTCAATTTCCGTGGGTGCCCTGAATGACAACATGGTTCCACCTTCTCTTTACCTGCAACCAATCTCCTGTTCCTCAGAGGTTTTCTCTCCATTGTCACAGTAAGGAAAGATCTGATTAAATAATCCACACTGATTGCAGGTGACTGGTATAAGCTGAATGCCTCTGCAGGTCCTCAGGGAATGAATTCTAAGAGACTTTGGGGGAACCTTCAAAACAAATCTCAAGGTACCCTTTGAATCACTTCACATTATTAACCATATCCATTTCTAAGATGAATTAGCCACGACTGTCAAATTTTACCTCTTTTTTGCACAGAAAACACATAAATCTCTCTTAATACTTTTGTAAATGTTTCATTTAATTGAATAAGGTTTTCAAAAAGTTCATGGAAAGTGTGTATTATAAAAACTATATGGATTTCAAATTTTTTCTTGCATCAAAATAAACTTAATTTTATTTTTCTACATGACATTTCGAAATACTATCATATAAGGGGCTTGAGCATTTGGAGATTTTACTATTGATAGAAACTTCTGAAACCAATTCCCTCCAGATGCTGAAGGACGACTGTATCACTATTATTTATTTTTTTTGTAGATTAGAAATTCAAGAAGCCAAGTAAAATATCCCAGGTTTTATAACCATCCTTAAGTAAATCCCTAAGTTTTATAACAATAATTTGAATCCACTTCCTACTGGCTCTTAAGGCAATGTGCTTACCATTATAAATATCGATTTGACATTAGAGACTAATCATCAAATCTAGACTTCGCTGTATGCACATAGTTTGGTTAGCTTCTGGATGTGGCTGCAGGATTTGTCATTGATCTTTAACAATGGTCGTCAATTAAAGGTAAAACTAGTATTCAAACATGTTAAACCCAGGTTGAAACACATGGGGAAACAAGAATCCTTGTATGTGTTAAAGCAAGTGGATAGTCCAAGATCCTTGATTGTGTGGATAACATGAGGAGAACAGAAACTGGATTTGGTAGAGCCATCTCAGGTCTGTTTTCTGGTTGTCTCTATTTTTTTCCACGTTCACTCATAAATTGAGCTTTTCTTCAGGCCTTTTTCTTCTCGAATAATACGCTTCCTTGCTCTATCTTTAAATCTCACTCATCCTTGAAGTTTGACCTCATAGACTCATTTCAAATCTGCTGCTCTCTATAAATCCATTTTGAGAATTCAAGTCCTTGAACAAATTCCTGATCCCTGACTTTTCACCACCACACCTAGAGTGCTCCTTGGGCCAAGGAGAGCCACGTAATCTGGGATGCTTAATAAAAATGCAGATTTCCTGCTCTATTGGATCAAAATGTAGCTTATGATTTTTCATGCTTAGTTGGTTCACTACATAATATTTGTACATATTAAAATTTTAGAATCATTGACTCAGTATCTTAAAGATACATTTGGACACATAAGTAAATTGACTTACATTATTTGCTATTTTAATAACACAAGTAAATCTTAAATCCTCAAAAGATTCTTAAACATTTGAGTACAGAAGACAGTAATTTATTTTCCGTTGCATCATTCATATCCCTAGGAAAGGGCTGGTTCAAGTAAATTCTCAGTCAATAGTTTATCCAAGCTCACCTCTGAATATAAATAAATGGAAATCAATTAGCCTTATTGCTTACGTAGTATGACTTCTGTTTGTCAGTCAAGTAAATAGTTTCCCCTTACCTTTGCAGCATATGTAATTGCTGATACATGCCTGAAACTTTTGGTAGTACTGAACCGTATGTATACAGTAGTATGCTTTTTCCTATACACATATACTTTATAAATTAAGCACAGTAAGAGTTTAGCAATAACTAAAAAAAATAAGACAATGATAACAATATATGCAATGAACTCACCAGCATACTACTTTTGTACTTTAAGGTCATTATTAAGTAAATAAAATAAGGGTTACTTGAACACAAATGTTGCAATACTGGAACAATCAATTTGATAACCAAGATAACCACTAAGTGACTAAGAAGCAGGTAGTGTGTGCAATATGGATATGCTGGATGGGGTGGATGGAGCATGAATTAAGATTTCATCCCACTAATTAGAATGGAACATGATTTAAAACTTGAGAATTATTTGTTTCTGGAATTTTCTACCTTATATATTTTCAAATTGTAGTACACTCAGTAACTGAAACTGTAGAAAATGAAACCATGGATAAGTAAAACTGTTATACTTAGGCATGCAAAAAGATATGGCTTTTCAATGAAAAATATTTGTTCCATTGCAAATGTATCTGTAGATGCTTAAATAAAAAAGTGTGTATACTCAGAGTATATATTTTTAAAATATTTGTTTATTTATTTGAAAGAGTAACAGAGAGAGAGAGGGAGAGACATAAGGCAAGATCATCCTTCCACTGGTTCACTCCCTGAATGATCATAACAGCCAGGCCTGAGTCACATGGAAGTTAGCAACCAGGAGCTTTATCCAGGTCTCTCATGTGGGTGGCAGGGGCCCAAGCACTTGGACCATCTTCTTCTGCTTTTCTCAGGCCATTGGCAAGGAGTAGGATAGAAAGTGGAGCAGCCTGGACTTGTACTGGTACCCACATCGGATTGCAGCATCGCAGGCAATGGCTCTACATGCTATGCCACATACAGGCCCCAGTGCATACTTTTCTTAGAGGTTAAAACAACAACTGGTTGCTGCACTGTGGCTTAATAGGTTAGGCTGCCCCCTTACAGCCCCAGCATTCCATATGGGCACGAATTCCAGTCCTGGATGCACCTGGGAAAGCAGCAGAAGACAGCCCAAATGCTTGGGTCCTGAACCCATGTGGAGACCCAGAGGAAGCTGCTAGATTTGGCCTGACTCAGCCCTGGCTGTTGCTGCCCTTTGGAAAGTGAACCAGCAGGTGGAAGAGCTCTCCCGTTCTCTCTGTTTCTCCCTTTCTCTGTAACTCTGCCATGCAAATAAATAAATCTTAAAAAAAAACCCTGAAGTCAAATGCTTTTTCTGCTGGTGAAAACAGCCAGCTACATCGGCACATTAAAAAAACAACAGTGCATTTGCTTTAGTTATGTTTCTTTTTTCATTCTTAGAGTTTTTAGAGTTGAATAAATGCCAACTTTAGTCAGATCACAATGAAAGCCAGATTTTTTCCTTTTCATTTATTTGTTCTTTCTTAAATGACATTTAAAAAATATTTAAAAGATAGCTTGGGGGAGGTAGAAATCTTACATCTACTGGTTCACTCCCCAGATGCCTGCAACAACTTAGGCTGAGTCAGGTGGTCTAGAATTCTGGAACTCAATCCAGGTTTCTCATCCAGGAGGCAGGGACCCAAGTACTTGATCTGTCACCTGCTGCCTCCCAGTGTGTGCATTGGCAGAAATCTGGGGTTTTAGAGTGGAACCATGACCTGAACCCAGACATTCACAAAATTAGATGACAGTATTCCAAGTGGGGTTTTAAGTGCTGCACCAAATGTCTGCCCTTCATTGGTTCTCAAACCTCAATCAGTGTTGATTCTGAAACATACTATGGTGCATGCCTATTTATATATTCTGTTTGCCTTCGTAAATTCTATGACTTTGAGGTGCTGTGTAGTGAAGGGGCTACTCTTGGAGTGTTGTATGTGAACTGAGCTGCAAAATATTATAGTTGCTATTACAATTGAGATGATTTTTTTCTCCCACCTAGCATCTAGTAGTCATTTAATCTTGATACTTTTAAATTTTTTCAATTTCTCCATGCTCACCTCTCTATGCCTTAAAATGATGAATCCTCTGGATGAAAGCAAGACATATAGATAACGTACAAAGTGAAATTTCCAGGCCCACATGTTAACTACCTACGTCAACTTTTAGTTTCATTTTTCAAAACAGGTAAAATAATTATCTCGGACAAGATAATCTACCCTAGAGAGTGTAGATTCATAGACAGATCCTTAAGCACTGGAGTTGACATCGTTCACTATTAACCACGGTTTCAGTAACAATTTTCCAGTGTCATGAAGGTAAATGACTGACTGAGTAGGATTGAACTGTGTCCTCACATGTGAGGACATGAACTGTGATCCCAGAAGTGAAGCAAATTCCAGAAGAGGAGGGCCTGCCTGTACTGAACCAAGCAGCTACAGAAGGCCCAGCACTGGAGCAGGTGTACAACTGGCCACACTCTCCCACAGGCTGGCAGGGGTAATTTCTGTTGGTAAAGCCTTGCCACATTTTATCTTGGATTCTCTGGGAGATGATGGAAGAAAATTCAGGGATGGGAGGAAGGGGGTAGGAAGTAAAACAGAAGGGAAGAGGAGAAAGGATGTTATGTGTTTTTATTAGCATACCACTAGATGAAGGAATGTAGTTAATAAAGAGTACCTTTGCCGGTGCCGTGGCTCAACAGGCTAATCCTCCGCCTTGCGGCGCCGGCACACCGGGTTCTAGTCCCGGTCGGGGCGCTGGATTCTGTCCCGGTTGCCCCTCTTCCAGGCCAGCCCTCTGCTGTGGCCCGGGAGTGCAGTGGAGGATGGCCCAAGTGCTTGGGCCCTGCACCCCATGGGAGACCAGGATAAGCACCTAACACCTGGCTCCTGCCATCGGATGAGCGCAGTGTCCCAGCCGCAGTGCTCCGTCCGCGGCGGCCATTGGAGGGTGAACCAATGGCGAAGGAAGACCTTTCTCTCTGTCTCTCTCTCTCTGTCCACTCTGCCTGTCACAAAAAAAAAATAAATAAAGAGTACCTTTGTTTATAATCAATTTATTTGAAGAGATAAGTAAAGTTGAAGCTACGTAGAATTTAAGGAAGGTCATCCTGTTCCCCTGGGGTCTCTGGTTTTGTGACTTTAAACACAATTAATTGTTCTTTACTTAAGTACATAACTCTGCAGTGTTCCTAGGTAATAATGTCAACAGATCATGTGTGATGCTTGGACAATTGATGTCCTCTACAGCAGTAAAGTGTGCTAAAGAAATGTCACTTATTTGCTTTTGTGTTTAGTATACAACAGGTCATTCCCTTCTTTTTTTTTTTTTTTTTTTTTTTGACAGGCAGAGTGGACAGTGAGAGAGAGAGACAGAGAGAAAGGTCTTCCTTTTCCGTTGGTTCACCCTCCAATGGCTGCCACGGTAGGCGCGCTGCAGCTGGCGCACCGCGCTCATCCGATGGCAGGAGCCAGGTGCTAGGTGCTTTTTCCTGGTCTCCCATGGGGTGCAGGGCCCAAGCCTTCTAAAATAAAATTATGCACCAAAAGGAAAAATGATCTCTATCACAATATTATATTCTTTTAGAAAATAGTCTAGCAAGAAAAGTTACAGATTGAAGTCAGGTGTGTTTCTTTCTACTTCTTATGGCTGGGTATTTTTATTATTAGAGAAACAGACTTGTTCATTTTGTACTCTTAAACTGACCCTTTAATGCCAGATTTTATTTTATTGTGCAGTTTGATGTGCTGTTAGGTGGAAGGAAGTTGTGCAAATCCTCTGTGAACATTTTTCAGTAGACCATTTCATGTTGTGAAAGTCTAATAAACATTGATATTTGAATAGATGGATTAATGGGAAAATAAAATAGGTCCAGAGTGAGAGAGCAAGGAGAGAGGGAGGGATGGAATGAGGGAGGGAAAGAAAAGGAGGGAAGGAAGGAAGGAAGGAAGGAAGGAAGGAAGGAAGGAAGGAAGGAAAGAAGGAAGGAAAGTAGAGAGGGAGGGAAGAAGGGAAGGAGGGAGGAAGGGAAAAAGGGAAGGAGGAAGGGGAGGAAAAATTGAATAAAGCTACCCTAAAATGTACAGAACACTCTTCACTTCTTTTCCTCCTCCTGTTTGTCTCCCATGCCCTTTCTAGACAGCTTGTGAAACAGTTATGGCCCAGAAGTCTCAATACATGGGACAGTCCTGCAGTCCCTGTGAGAACTGAGAAGAACACTCAGAGATGATCCCACCTCTGACATGGATCAGATCAGGGAAGGCAGGCAACTTAAGTCCAAGCTGCTCTGAGAAAACCCAGTGATCTGGGCTTCTGAGAAATGGAAGCTGAGGATCATACAGGACTACCATACGCCCCAGCAGGGTCAGGTGTTTCCTCCTCCTGTGAAATCAAAGGTGTGTACAGAGTCCCATTAGTCTGTCTGAAACTACTTTAGAGGATAGCAAGGGAGACTAGTTTAAAGAAACTAATGAGGTAAACATTTTCCTCTGGTCGTTATCTCAGTTCTGCTACAAATGCTATGTTTCTCACAGCCAAATGTGTCCGTTTTTCTCTCTCAGAAAAAAATTCTTTCACACTTTTTAGTACCAAAAATATTATCCCTTTGGAATAATTCCTGTCCCTGATGATAATGGAAACAAAGAGTTAACATAATTCCTAATGGTGACTCTATTTTAAGTGTAATGACTGGTCTTGACACAATATGACTTACTGTCAAGCTGACCTGGCTTCTTCAGAGATTATTTTTTTACCTAAATGTGGAATATTTCACAATATGTAATTAGCATAAATACAAGAACTTAGCCAGGCTGCCCTCTTGCAATAGTCTTCTGTTGGCATAGCTACAGTATTCTCCACTCCTCACCACCGGGCTGCTTTGATTATTTGGAGTTAGTGGTTTGTGGTTCAAATAGTTGCTTATAAAGGAAACGCAATGTTTAAAGGAAGGAAATGTATATCTTTTTTTTTTTTTTTGACAGGCAGAGTGGACAGTGAGAGAGAGAGACAGAGAGAAAGGTCTTCCTTTGTCATTGGTTCACCCTCCAATGGCCGCCGCTGTCGGTGCGCTGCGGCTGGCGCACCGCGACGATCCAAAGCCAGGAGCCAGGTGCTTCTCCTGGCCTCCCATGGAGTGCAGGGCCCAAGCACTTGGGCCACCCTCCACTGCACTGCCTGGCCACAGCAGAGAGCTGGCCTGGAAGAGGGGCAACCGGGACAGAATCCGGTGTCCTGACCGGGACTAGAACCTGGTGTGCCGGCGCCTATTGAGCCGTGGCACCGGCAGGAAATGTACATCTTACAACCTTATGTAGAAACGTGCCAATATTCACTCTGAAAGGTCAATTTCACATTCATTTTGCTTCATTTTTTATCATAGATTCAGAACATGGTGTAAGATTCAGAACAACAGTTCTCATATTATATCGTAGTACAGATAAAACACCTTAATTGACAGGCCATGAGGAGACAGCTTAATTTCTACTTTTGGGACTGGATGAGCAAATTTTAGTTGGCAGGAGAAGTCTGACCTCTGGGAAATTTAAAAGAAGGGCAATAAAATGGACCTAAATAAAAAATAGTTCTTTTATGTAAATTAATGTTAATAAGATCCTGAGCCTTGACAAAGGGAACACATCCTGCATGCAGCAAAGAACTCCCAGTGAGTACAAGACAAATACCGTTGGCAGGCAATTCATTCTGACAGCTCTTTTATTGTATAAAACAATCTCTACTTTTGTAGTTCTTAAAACAATTAGCTATGAATCCCAGAGGCAAGAGTGTTGACCTACTGTGGTTTTCTGGATTTTTTTGGGAAGTGCAGGGCCATTTGGAAAATTACTTTAGACTCCCCCATAAAATATCCGTGCCAAAGAGACCTTTCTTTCTCTGTCCATTCTTGAATACCTTCTAATGATGGATGAGCCATCTTTCTTTTCTTGTTTAAACATCTCCTCACTTCTCTGTTAGAACTGATTTTTCCCTGGCTAGCAATATGACTCAGTCACCTTCTGTAAGACTTATAAGGACAGAGAAAAATAACTACAGCTCAGGGGCAGGTTCTGTGGCATAGCAGGTAAAACTACTGCCTGCAGTGCCGGCATCCCATATGGAGTTCCCGAAGCTCCACTTCCTATCTAGCTCTCTGCTGTGGTCTGGGAAGGTTGTGGAAGAAGGCTCAAGTCCTTGGGCCCCTACACCTGCATGGGAGATCTGGGGGTAGCTCCTGGCTCCTGGCTTCGGATCCATGCAGTTCCTGCCATTGCGACCACTTGGGGAATGAACCAACGGATTGAAGACCACCTCCCCACCCTGCCTCTGCCACCACCTCTCTGTAACTCTACCTTTCAAATAAAATGAATAAATCTTTAAAACAACAACAAAAAATCTACAGCTCAAAACAAAGTTGGAAATTAATGCTGAGTCAGCTATTTTTGAGAACATGCAAATAGTTTCTGTGAACTCCAATGATGAAGGAATTTACCAGGTTACCTGAAATCCATCACATGACTTACACCATGAGAGCTCTAAACTGGTAAACTGACTGAAATTTCTGCACGATAAAACACTTCTCAGCCCTTCTTGCTATGCCTATGTGTGTGTCCCAGTGGCTGCTCAGTAGCCATTGTGCTTACCCCATCTGCATATTGTGCAATTGTCTATCTCAATTCATTAAGAAAGTGACTATGATAAAGCCAATATTATGGTGCTTTGCCTCAACACACTGGAGTTCCACTTAGAGAAATCGAATAAATGCTTACAATACTGAAAATATTAACACCTGAACCATCATTAAGAAATGTTAGTTATATTGACAGACGTCATTTTCCCATTTTAAGAAAAATGTGGTCAGTCTTTACACATCTTCCCCAAAATTATGGTATGTGTTTGAGATTTAATATTCTTTATCTTATTGTATTATTGATTTAATCCGGACTCTCAATTTCAAGATTCTCTCCATATCTAAAATATTCATGGCACCTATCTGCACTTTCCCCATTTCCCACTATCAGAAATGATATTTACTTAAGTTTTTGTTTAGTTTTTTAAATTTATTTGAAAGACAGAGTTATAGAGAGAGGTAGAGACACAGAGAGAGGTCTTCCATCCACTGGTTCACAAAACAGCTACAACGACCGGAGCTGTGCTGATCCAAAGCCAGGAGCTAGGAGCTTCCTCCAGGTCTCCCTCATGGGTGCAGGGGCCAAGGACTTGGGCCATCTTCTACTCTTTTCCCAGGCCACAGCAGAAATTTGGATCGGAAGAGGATCAGGCAGGACCAGAACTGGTGCCCATATGGGATGCCAGCGCTGCAGGCCAGGACTTTAACCCGCTGTGCCACAGCGCCGGCCCCATAAGTTTTATCTCTTATTATGAGTCACCTTTGTTTGACAGTTTCATCTTAATCTTGCTTTCTACTTTATCTTGGAATAGCTAGTATATTATTTTGACAGCTGTTAGGGCAATCAACTCTTCTGTATTAGAGAAACAATTCAGTTGCTTACTTGGAATACAATTTCTTCAAATATGTATTGTACTGAATAGTTACTTCAAGTTTGAAATTTCCTTCCATTACCCAAATATTTCAGGTTCTTGGTTCTAGTCCCCTCCATATTTCCTATTACATGATTATTAATATATGAGCATCTTCCTGATAAATAACCTTGACTTTGTAGATTTCGTTATTCTCCCTTTGAAAATCAAAGATTTATGTGGCATGATCTCATACCTCTTTTAGTTCTTATATTCTATATTTAAAGTCTGATATTTATTCAAAGAATCTTTTTTCAGGACATACATTGAAATCTCCCTCTAAATGCAGAATTGTCAAAAGTATTGGGAACTAACTTTGAGGCTATGATTCTCCTAAAAATAAAAAAAAATTAATAAAAATATTTAAGGTACTACCTAAAGTCAGTCCAAACAAGTAGCCAAAGGAATTTGCTTCATAAAACAGGTTTTAGCATAACTCATTGATAAGGCCGCAGGAAACCCAGTCTACATAAAGGAAATTTTAAATTGATTTTTATGCAGACATATTCCTCTTAAAGAACCAGTGGCTTATTAGGATCACCTATCCTGGAAGATGTTTTCATAGATGTTGACTGACTTCCAGAATTGACTTCATTGTTATGTGTTTTCATTAATTATAGCACAGTAATAGCTTTGTCTGGGAATGTGCACTTTGAATTTGGGTTAAAGGCACAACTACTCAGACTAACTTGACAGCAAGAAAAATTGATTGAGGCAAAAGTAAAAAAAAATTTGACAAGGGTACCAAAACCATTCAAAGGGGGAAAGATTCCAGTCTTTTCAACAAATGGTGTTGAAAAGAAGTTAGGGGCCGGCATTGTGGAATAACAGGTAATGCCACCGCCTGCAATGTTGGCATCCCATATGGACACCTTATGGAGTCTTTGTTGCTCTACTTCCAATCCAGTTCCCTGTTGATGTACCTGGGAAAGCAGCGTTGGATGGCTCCTGTATCCACCATGGGAGACTGGTGAAAAGCTCCTGGCTCCTGGCTTTGGCCTGGCTCAGCCCTGGCTGTTGCAGCCATTTGTGGAGTGAATCAGCAGATGGAAATTCTCTCTCTCTGTCTCCCTCTCTCTCTCTGTAATTCTGTCTTTCAAATATATAAGATAAAAAAAATAAAAAAAAAGAAGTTGAACCCCTACCTCACATTATATACATCAATTCATTTTAAATGGATATCAGGCTTAAAGGTAAGAAATACTATAAAACACATAGGAGAAAAATAGATTTAAATTTTTATGATCTTGAATAAAATAAAGTAACAAAAGGCTAAACAAATTGGACCTCATTACAATTAAAAATTTTGTGCTTCAAGGAAACAATCAAGAAAGTGAAAAAGTAACCCACAGAATGAGAGAAAATACTTAGAAATCATACATCTCATAAGGATCCAACATGCGTACTATATGATATTATGATTGCAACTCAATAATGAAAGAAAAATAAACAATTTAAAAATGGACACAAGAAGATACACAAATGACCAGTAAGCACATGAATATTCTCATAATCATTAGCTATCAGGGAAAGACGAATAAAAACACAATAAAATACTTTTTCATACCCACTAGAGTAGATACAATGAAAAAGACAGACAATAAAAATATTGACAATAACATAGGGAAATTGAATCCTAATACATTATTGGTGATGAAGAAAAATTGTGCAGCTTTTTTGGAAAACAGTTGCATCATTCCTCAAACAATTAATCATATACTTACCAAATGACTCAGCTCTTTTACCCTTAGGTATTATATTTCAAGTGAAATAAAATACTCCTATACACAAAAACCTGTACATCAATGTTCACAGCAGCATTATTCATAATTGATTAAAAGCTGGAAAAAACTCCAATATCATTAATGAATAAATCAACAGTGTGGTATATCCATACGATGGAATCTATTCAGCCATAAAAGAGGATGAAATTCTGATATATGCTTCATCATAGATGGATCTTGAAAACAGTAAGCTAAGAGAAGTTAGACACGAAAGACCACATATTGAATGATATCATTTACATGAAATGTCCAGCATAGGCAAATATAGAAAGTTAAGTAGTATACCAATATATTTAAATATATATGTATGCATACATATACATACACACATATATAGTTGCATATAATATTATACATTATATATATTCAATTATATATATGGCATATTTTTCTTTTATTCATTTACCTGTTGACAGACATTTGTGTGGTTTTCACATATTTTTTCTTGCAAATACTGCTGTAATGAACATAGCAGGGCATGCATGTCTTCAAGATATTGATTTAATATCTTTGGATGTATGCCAAAAGGTGGGGGATTACTGAATCATATGATAGTTCCTATTTTCTTTTTAAAGGAACATCCAAACAGCTTCCCTTGTAACTGAAACAACCTTAACTGAGTTAGACGTGTTAACTGAGTTAACTGAGTAGTTAACGTGTTAATGTTAACTGAGTAGACGTGTCCAGGAGGATGCCTGCAAGGAGTTTGCAGACAAGGAACAGAGATTCCGGCCCCTATGGTGTTATAGGGATGCTCAAGGAAGCACTTTCTGGTTATAGGGTGTAGGTGGGATGCTCAGAAAGGGGTGAAGATGGAAGAATTTAAAGTAGTATGTAAATTCATTCATTCTTCTATTCAGTTATGATGTGTAAACTTCATATAAAATGTCAAAGACTGTGCCAGCAGTGGGGCTATCAGGATGAAGAGCACGTAACTCTCATCTTTGAGAAGCTTTATGTGGTAGGAAAGGGCAAAGTCTAAAGAAGCAGTTTCAGCAATGTGATAGGGGTTAGAATAAAGATTTGCTGGACACATTGTTGTAATACAAGAGAAGGAAAAAATGCATTATTCTGCCTATGAGGAATAAAGGTTGGGTGAGCTAGAACATGAAGAAGGCTCGGGCACTTACTGAGCAGACAGGGGTGGATCTGGGGACAATCCAGGGATAGTACTAAAGAAAAAGGCACAAACAGGGTCTTAAATGATGGCTGGTATGCCTGAATCAGGGTCTTTACAGGACAGGGGTGGGGGGCTTTTTTTTCTACCAAGGATCATTTGGATACTTACAATATCATTTATGGACCATAAAAAATTATCAACTTCAAAATTATCCTGTTGAGGACCAGCACTGTGGTGTAGTAGGCTAAGCCTCCTCTTGCAGAGCTGGCATCTCATGTGAATACCAGTTCATGCCCCGGCTGCTACTCTTCTGATCTAGCTCTGCATTGGCTTGGGAAAGCATAGAGGAAGGTGCTTGAGCCCCTACATCTGTGTAGGAGGCCCAGTGGAGGCTCCTGGCTGCTGGCTTTGGATCGTCACAGCTCCAGGCATTGCAGCCATTTGGAGAGTGAACCAGTGGATAGAAGACCTTTCTCTCTGTCTCTTCCTCTCTATGTAATAAATAAATAAGTAAATCTTTAATTTTTAAAATTTAAGTTATACAAGTTTCATGTATTTCATATAAACAGAATTAGGAGCATAGTGATAAATTGCTTTAGATTTTGTGAATTTTGAGACCCACCTATGTTTGCTTTGGCAGGGCCAACCCAAACAATTTTGCAAGCCTTCTACAGCCCATGGGCTGGTTGTCCCCATCCCTGTTGTAAGAGAATTGTAGTACAAAAGGAAAAGACTATGAAAGTCAACAGAATCTAAATGGCAATGGGCCACAAGTGGCAGATTAAGGGATATGGACTTTATTCTGTAAGCAATAGGGGCCCCTGAGGAGTTTGAGATGTGGAGTGAGATTAACAGATTTAACTTTCGGAAAGATTACACTGGGGTTTATAAGTCTAAGGTGCAGGAAAATGTAACTGACTTTTCTGGAAGGCTACTGATACTTCTTGGAACCCCTGAGAGATCTGAAGGCCACTTTGACAAACAACATCCCCACTCATGCTTGGAAAAGTCCAAGAAACAGTTGTATGACCTGAGATACCTCTTCTACTGGTGCTACACTGATTGTGTTTTCAGAACTTGACTGCCTCCCATGCTACTCACAAGCCAATTAGAATCCACACAGAGCTTCTTCCAATCTATTCATTTCTGAATCCGAGTGTTGCATAAGTAAGTCCAATTTGTAGAGCCCCAGAATCATGTCTATGCACTTACCTCTGAGAAGCCCAAGAACATAGAATTCTGTGTTCTACCTTAGGAAGGTGGGGTCCATAATGTTGGAAATTCTCCTTGCATAGCAATTCCAAAGGTGCTGAACTGTCAGGGCAGATGGCCCCCTTCCCTGGCAATACAGTTAATGACAAGCTGGAAACAGGCTATCCTGAGAAGAGCTAAAATTATTCTGCACAAGTTTAGATGGTATGTGAACTCCAATGCTAACAGTGGGAGTGGAAAAAAAGAACCAAAGCTAAATATAGAAACTTTTATGGGTGTAATTTATAGAAGAGAAGGCATCATGGGTTAGAGATCTGAGAGATAATGCTATTACTATCTCTTGAGGGACAGGGAGAAATCCAGTCTTGAGTAGAAATGGAAGAAAAGAAGGACTATATTAAAGGGTGATAAGGGTGAGAAGAGGGGAATACACATACATATATATATATTATATATATCTTATAAATATATATCTTATTATATATATATATATATAATTAGCTTTCAATGATCTAAAAACTGGTTTTTTGAAAATTTTGTTTCTCATCAATAGTGACCAAATAAGAATATCATATATTTATTTTTATTCTATTATAAATTCTATTGTAATCTCTTTTAAAGCATTTTTAAGGTGAACAAATTTCACGTATTACATGGAACACATTTAAGAGCATGATACTCCAACCCTACCCTCCCTACCACCCATAATCCCACCCTTGATTCTTCTTCCTTTCTTATTATTTCTTTTAATTTTTACATTAAGCCACTTATAGTTTATTTTATACTCATAAGATTCATTCTACACTAGTTAAGTAATTCAACAAATCATTCAAAGTAAAAAACACTGTTCTTCAACAGCAGAGACAAGGACTATAAACAATAATCAAATCTCAAACTGTCAATTTGGTACATGTACATTACATTTTTGGAACTCTATTGGTTACCATAGGTCAGGCAAAGCATATGGTATTTGTCTTTTTGGGACTGGCTTATTTCACTGAGTATAATGGTTTCCAGTTGCATTCATTTTGTTGTGAAAGATAGGATTTTATTCTTGTTTATGGTTGAGTAGTATTCCATAGTGTATATAAACCACATTTTCTTTATTCAGTCATTGATTGATGGACATCTGGGTTGTATAATTTATATCCCTTTGATTTATTTTTTTGCCTAGTTGTCTGGCTGAAACTTCCAGGACTATCTTGAACAGAAATGGTGAAAGTGGGCATCCTTGTCTGGTTCTCTATATTAGTGGAATGGCTTCCAACTTTTCCCCAATCAATATGATGCTGGTTGTGGGTTTGTCATAAATTGCCTTGATTGAATTGAGGAATTTTTCTTTCTATACCCAATTTGATTAAGATTTTTTATCAGTAAATGATGTTGTATTTTATCAAATGCTTTCTCTTCATCTGTTGAGGTAATCATATGCTTCAATTATTTAATTTATTCTTTAATGTGATGTATCATATTCATTTATTTGCATACTTTGAAACATTCCTGAATACCAAGGATAAATCCCACTTTGTCTGGGTCAACAATCTTTCTGATGTGCTGTTTTATTTGATTAGCTAGTATTTGGTTAAGAATTTTTGCATCTATGCTCCTCAAGGATATTAGTCTACACTTCTCTTTGTTGTAACTTTTAGTGGTTTTGGAATTAAGGTGACTCTGGTCTCATAGAAGGACCTCGGAAGAATTCCTTGAATTGCAATTGTTTTGAATAGCTTGAGAAGAATTGGTATTAGCTCTTTAAATGTCTGGTAGAATTTAGCTATGAAGCCATCCTGTCCTGTGCTTTTCTTTAGTAGGAGAGTATTACTGATTCATTAGCTGTCTTGATTTTTGTCTTTTAAGTTTTTTATGTCTTCATGGCTCAATTTTGGTAGGTTGTCCATATCCAGGAATCTTCTACTTCTAGATTTTCTAATTTGTTGGCATAGAATTTTTTGTAGTAATTTCCTATTATTCTTTTTATTTCTGTGGTATCTTATTACATCTTCTTTTTATCTCTTATTTTATTGATTCTAGTTTCTCCCTCTTTTTTGGTTAGTTGGGCCAAAGGTGTATCAATTTTTTTAAGCTCTTCATTTCACTGATCTTTTGTATTTGTTTAAATTTTGTTGTGTCTTCTCTCTAATTATTTCTTTCCTCCTACTAATTTTGGGTTTGGTTTGCTGTTATTTTTCTAGGTCCTTGAGCTGCATCAATAGCTCATTTATTAGATATCTTTCCAATTTCTGAATGCAGGAACTAATTGCTACAACCTTCTCTCTTAATACTGGTTTTGCTGTATCCATAAGTTTTGTTATGTTGTTTTGTAAATTTAATTCATTTCCAGGAATATTTTCATTTCTCTTTTGATGTCTTCTATGACCCACTGTTCATTCGTGAGCATATTTTTCTTTCTCCATGTGTTTGCATATTTTCTAGAGATTCCTGAGTTGTTGGTTTCCAGCTTCATTCCACTGTACTCATAAAATATGCATGGTATGATTTCAAGTTTTTTGAACTTGCTGAAATTTGCTTCATGGGATAGTATATGGTCAATCCTAGAGAAAGTTCCCTGCACTGATGAAAAGAATGTGTAGTCTTCATTTTGGGATGAAACATTCTGTAGATATAAGTTAATTTCATTTGGTCCATAGTGTAGGCTAGCTCTGTTGTTTCTTTGTTGATTATCTCTCTAGTTGATCTGCCCATTGATGAAAGTGGGGTGTTGAAGCCCCCTATTTCTTTTGTATTGGAGTCTATGTTTCTCTTTAGATCCATTAACATTTTTAAATAGCACAATGCCCTAGCATTGTGTGAATATACATTTATTATAGTCACATCTTGTTGTTATATTTATCTCTTAACTATTACATAATGCTGTTCTTAGTCTCTCTTAAGAGTTTTTGTTTTAAAGTCAATGTTGTCCAATATTAGAATGGCTTCTTTTTGCTTTTTGTTAGTGTTTAATATATTTTTCTATCATTTCACTTTCAGTCTATGTGTATCTTTGTTGGTGAGGTATGTTTCTTGTAGGTAGCAAATGAATAGGTTTTGTTTTTAATTTCATTCAGCCAGTCTGTACCTTTTCATTGGAGAACTTAGGCTATTAATATTCAAGGTTACTATTGATAATTAACAACTTGATCCTGCCATTTATTTTCTGTAAATGTTCCTATTGTTAACTGTGTATTTCCCTTGTACTTTTACTAGAAGATTTTCTGCCTTAACATTCTTTCATAATGATGGCTATCATTCTCTGCTTCTGTGCATAGCAAATCTTTAAGCATCATTTATTAAGGCTACACAAGTGGTGACAAATTCTATCAATGTCTATTTGTTATGGAAGGTCTTCATTTCACCTTTAATTATGAATGAGAACATGGCAGGGTACAGTATTTTAGGTTGATATTCTATTCTTTTAAATCTAGGTCTAAGTCCCTCTATTTGCTCCTAGCCTGTAGGGATTCTGATGAGAAAGATGAGAATTCAGCTGTCAGTTTAATTTGAGAGCCTCTGAAGATATTGGCATTTCTCTTCTGCATATTTTAGAATATTTTATTTATATTTTCCTGTTGAAAATCTGTCTACAAAGTATTGTGCTGAACATCTTTTTGGGTTGTATTTCTACCTGTTATTGGATAGTCCTTCTCTTTCTCCAAATTAAGGAGGTTTTCTGTTATATTGTCACTGAATAGACCTTCTAATCCATTCTATGTTTCCACACTTTCAGGAACTACTAATACCTATGTATTGTTTCATTTGATAATATCCCATAAATATCAAACATTGCCTTTAACTTTTCTAATTTCATCTTTTTTTGGTCTGACTCAGATAATTCCAGAGATTTGTTTTTTAGCTCAGATATTATTTCTTATGCCTCACCAAGTCTGTTTTGAAGATTTTCCACAATATTTTTGACATATTGAAATTTTCATTTCTAATATTTGAGTTTGATTTCTCTTCAAAATCTCTATCTCACACAAAAAAACTTTCATCCATGTAATGTATGGATTTCTTCAACTCATGAATTTGCTTCTCATTGCTTCTGATTAATCCTACAATCCTTTTTTAACTCTTTTTCAGGCATTTCATCAATTTCTTCATCTACACAGTCTAATATTGAAGTGTTGTTGTGTTCCTTTAGGGGAGTCATGTTGTTTGTCTTGTTTTCATGTCTTGTATTTCTGCATCTATTTTCAGGCAGTTGTGTAAATACTTGTTGATTTTCTCCTCTGATGAGTTTTTTCCTTCAATTATGTATGTTTCTGTGGCTTAGTTTAATGTCTCCTCCTTCAGAGGCATGTTCCAGATAGAGCCAGGGAGCTCTGGTCAGTGCTCAATGGTGGGGTAAAAATCCAGAGTGACACCCAAGTTGTATGTGGTAGATATCCTGTGTTGTCAGCAGGGAAGAGGTTGTGAACACATCTGATGGCATAACCACAACCTCACCTCTTCTCTTCCAATGTGATCTATGACAGGGGTAGTCCACACTGGGTACAAAACCCACTCTAACAGTCACATGAACTACACACATTTGTAATACACATCTGTGCAGTCCTCTGTGTAAGCAAGGACCCCTCTGCAATGACCCACACCCAGGCCATCAGGGAGCTTTGAACCCCTGATACCAGACAGTGTGATTGCCCAGAGACCCAGCTACATCCTGAGCTCTATGGTGCAGTCACAAAGTTCCCACAGTCACAGCACACTAGTCTTCCACAGTCACACAGTACAGAGGATCCACTTAGCCCCCACTGGCCTGCCCTAGAGCAGAGATGTTCCCAGAGCCAGCTGCTGGTGGATGCTCCAGCTTGAGCGTTTGACCTCAGAGCCATTGATATTTTGAGAGGATGGGGGCACCTCACAGTTCCTAAGTGAGTGCCCATCCCACTGTCAACCCTACCAACCAGACACAAAGTCAATGGAGAATGTGGATTTTCCCTCTAATACAATCCCATATTAATACGCATGCGAGAGCCACCACAACCTCTACTTGTATCAGGATGGTGCCTTCACCCCGGTGGTTGCTGGGAGGCATGGGGAGAAACAAATATGCTTTTCTTTCACTAGATTAGATGGGTACCCTGTCCCCAGCTAGGGCTTCTGGCCAGACTCAAAGACACCCACAAGGTTCTCCCTCTGGCAATATCACTGGTGGCACAAGCTGCCGCAGTCTGTTTTCACCTCACTCTCAAAATCTGGTGTCTCCTCCATTCACATCTGCTGCACATCCACACCTTCCATGCTGCTCCACAGAGTCCCTCTTCCTTATGTAGAATTTCTACCGCAAACTTTTGTCCAACTTTCCCCTAGGAATGTACTTCCTCTGCTTTTCTTCTGCTATTCTCCCCTGGTCAAAAGCAGCACATCTTTTTCCCTGTTCAGTCATCATGGAATTGCCAGCTCATGAATTTTATTCATTCTTCCTTCTTTCAAACCTGGAAAGTCCCAGGAACATGGACCCTCTCTTCAAGACACATGGGTAGCAAAGTAGATAATGTGGGATTGGAAAAGTCTCTGGTACCTGTGACCTCTGAGGGTGGCTAATGTAGAGGTATTGAAAATCATGCATTTATAGTACATTTGATTATGTTCAATAAATTGAGGTAATCTTATTTGGCATCTATTTTCTTGAAAGCATGCAAATTATGATTTTGAAAATTTAGGACATAGAAGTATTAAAGAATTGCCTTTCTCAACAGGTAACCAAATGTTACTTTTCCTGGCATTTAATTCTGATAGTTAGCAGTTGACTAGTCAGTGGTTTACTTATTTAAATACATAGTTTATGTCCCAATATAGTATTTATAGAATATATTTCTCTCCAAACCATTTTATGGTGACAGCTATTATAATTAAACCAGTCTTGCTTGTGAGGTAAATAAAGTGACAAGAAAGGTCAATTGTTATTTATCCCACAAACCACTAAATAAATCTCTTGGGGGTGTCACTGGGAGAAAGTGGTGGCCCTGGTCTTTCCACATGAGAAGTCTGGCAGATTGTAAACATGGGCCTGAGCCATGTGGAGACAGCTTTGATTGGCAGGCGCATCTTTCCTCCTGACCAGATACATAGTTCGAGGAAGGCCCTGGAGCAATGCAAAGGACTTCCTGTACATTGTCTTCTTCCTAACTGCTCCTATGTACTCCACTGGGCCTTTGTTTTATAAGATGAAACTCCTTCCTCTTCATCACTGGAGTGTGGACAGTAAGTAGGCTTTCTTTTCATTACATTTGGGCTTGTGGGTTGTAGGTATTCATATCCTCTTCGAAGCAGTTTTTGAGCAAATAAGGTTTCTCAGCTCTGAACAAAGATTTATCTTTATAGGTTCCTTTCATCTAGACAGTTCTGCCTAGCTATTAGTATATGGCCCGAAAAAAAAAGAACTGCCCTTCATCTTTTGATTTTGTCTTTGGCATAAAAGCAAACAGCAAACTGAAGAGTGTTCCACATAGCTTTGTACTGTCATACAAGGTAGACAAATGATTACACATTTAATAGCATGATCTTTACATAGCTGCACAAAATATGCATTATCTAGTAAGCTAAGGTATTTGTTGTAATGAGATGGAAAGAGTTTCAGGTGTGAAGTTACCAATCCTGAGTTCTAATCCTGGTCTTGAAGATTGATTTTAAACTGTGTGAATTTGTGCAAGTCAACTAATGTCTTTGACCATTATCTGAAATATACAACTATACTGAGGGCACTGAGGTATTTGTGGAAATAATGTGTTAACTTACAAGAAGTGAACAGATGTGTCACTAGTACAACACAGAAAAAGAAGGAATGTGATACTCTCAGGACCCTACACAGCCTAAAAGGTCCTTATTAATTTGACCACTCTCCTTCCATCACTGGCCCCTAACCCATTGTGTCTCTGTCAGACAGCACTGACTGTTGCACAACAAGATTCTGAAAGACTGTTCTCTCTGCCAAAAAACTACCTGCATTACATTCCCACTTTTGGTAACTGTTTCCTGACCATCCTTCTAGTTACAGCATAAGTGCAATCCTGCATCGCTTAACAATACATTCTGGGGTATGTGTCATGAGGAGATTTTATTCTTGAGCAAATAGCACAGAGTGCACTTACATAAATCCAGATGGTATAGCCTACTCTACAGCTAGGCTATATGGGATAGCTTATTGTACTTATGCTATAAAAATTTATACATGTTACTATACTGAATACTGTAGACAATTATACCATAATGGAAAATATTTATGTACACTCAAAATACAGTGTAAAAAGTAAAAAAATGGTACACTTGAATAGGGAATTCACTCTGAATAGAGCTTGAAGTACTGAAAGTTGTTCTGGGTGTTAGTGATTGGGTGTTGAGTGGATGCAAAGGCCTAGGACATTTCTTTGTACTACTGTAGACTTTTTATGAACCATTGTATACTTAGGCTATCTTAAACATAATTTTGGTCTTCTTTCAATAATAAGTTAGCCTAAAATACTGTCATTTTTTATTTCATATAGGCTTCTTTGTTTTTTAAACTCTGACTCTTTTGTAATAACACTTGACTTTAAACACAAACACACCATATAGCCTCACAAAAAATATTCTCTTTCTTTATAGTCCCATCCTATAAACTTTTTCCTACCCTTAACATTCTTATATTTATATTTTTTAAACTTTGTGTTAAAATGAAGACACAAGCACACACATTAGCCTAGGCCCTGCAGGGTCCATGGTCAAGATCATCACTGTCTTCTGCCTCCATATCTTGTCCCCCTGGATGATTTTCAAGGGCAATGATGAGCATGGGGCTTTGCACTCCTGCAATAATAATGCCTTCTTCTGGATACCCCTACAGGACCTGCCTGGGTTCTTCCTGCCAATGTGTCACCCTTTCCAGAACTAGGTCTCTGGTGATTTGCTAGCTAGGTTTCTTTTTTTATCATAGATTTGTTTAAAGTAGTTAATAGATACAAAGTGTCTTCTGTATTAATGGACACCTTTCAGTGCTAGAGTTCATGTTTTTGCATGTTTTATGGGGCTTGTTGAAATCTTCAAATCTGCTGCACCCTTCACTATGAATTTTCCAGGAGAACATTCTCTTTTTTCTTGAAGTTTCCAATTCTCTCACCTATTCCTTAGCTATGCACTGTCCTCATTGACCAGTTAGTCAGGAAACACTCCTAGGAGTTCCTCAATGCCATCCTCATTCACATTCGGATTGAAGTTCGTGATCATCGACCACACCCTTGCTGATTTTTGCAACCTCCTCATCCTTAGAAAGTCTGGTAAAGTAATGGATGAACCCTCTTGATTGTCTTCCTACAGATATCATTCAACACTCCTGGTGACACCACCACCAACCCAAGGTGCAGATTTGTATCATTGTCTTCTCAGTGTCTTCCACACTTACAGCAATATATCTTCCTTAAGGCGTAAGCCTTAGGAATCCTTGAAACAAATCCTTGGATCAAAGATGTGGTATTTGGAAAAAGAAACAGCACTTTGATAATGAATTGAAGACCACCAATAGGAGGAGGTTGTGGGAGATCTTTATCCTTTTTTAAAAGATTTATTTATTTACTTGAAAGGCAGAGTTACACACAGAGAGAAGGAGGGGCAGAGAGAGAGAAAGAGAGAGGTCTTCCATCTGCCGGTTCATTCCCCAGATGACCACAATGGTCAGAGCTGCGCTGACCTGAAGCCAGGAGCCAGGAGCCACCTCCAGATCTCCCAGATGGATGCAGTGGCCAAAGAACTTGGGCCATCCTCCACTACTTTCCCATGCCACAGCAGAGAACTGGATCGGAAGTGGAGCAGCCAGGACTCAAACCAGTACTTATATTGGATGCCTGCACTGCAGGCAGCAGCTTTACTTGCTAAGCCGCAGCGCTGGCCCCATGGGGGATCATTATCAAGAGTAAACATTATCTTGAAGGATATTCACTCAATAGTGTTTCTCCATTTGGACAGCATAGAAATTCAGGAGGCAAGCTGGAAATGGAGCTGGGCCGTCCATGATATCTTCCTGTCTGGTGATGCACTGGAAGTGTGTGCTTATTGACGTGCCTGAAGACTCTGCACTACCACTGTACCAAATCACAAAGGGTTTCAATTTGTAGCCTGCAATATTCCCCCCAAAACTTAAAACCTTCAAACCTGGTATGGACTTTCCTTCTACCAAAGAAATTCCTTTTAGACATTTGTTTCCTAAATGCAGAGTTTTCTTCCATGTTGAACATTTGTTCTGGCAAGTAATTTTCCTCCACAATCAGATTAAATAGAATTTCTAAAAGTTCTGTAGCTGCCTTCACATCAATACTCGCAGAATCACAATTCAATTTCACATTATGTAATAAATAATGATTCTTGAATCATTTAAACTGCCCAGAGCAAGCAATAAATTCAACATCATAGACAGGTCCCGACGTTCTTTTCAACACTGCCAAAAAAGTTGCTTTGGCTGCGATTTCCTGGTGCTGAGAGGAATATGCTTCTGTCTGGTCCTCAGTGCAAGTCATTAGAGGTTTCTCTATATCTGATGCTGGCCCTTCTCAGTTTTTTTAAAGTCTCACTGCCTTCAATGAATCACGTCCTTTAAAAGCTCCCATCAGTTTGTTCTTGTTCATCAAAGCCATGACTATCACAGAATGAGGGCATTCCTGACTGACGACAATAATTATCACTACTTTTCTACCATTGTAGTAATTAATTATTTTTAACTGTGCTTACAGGTCATTAACTC
Organism: Sylvilagus floridanus; assembly: GCA_949820135.1. NCBI lineage: Eukaryota > Metazoa > Chordata > Mammalia > Lagomorpha > Leporidae > Sylvilagus > Sylvilagus floridanus. Next base: position 24,243,266 of record OX463236.1, on the reverse strand, counting down.
TAGGTAGCTGCTTCCTAGTAATATTATTGGTAGGGGTTATAATGATGTTAAAACAGTACACCAAGTCAAGCACAATAGATAATGATGCAATGAAGAGGTGATGAATTCGTGAGATATGCTGGTCTGCAGCTGATGCTGGCATAACGGGCACAGTGTTTTACAGCAGGCTTTTTTTTTTTGACAGGCAGAGTGGACAGTGAGAGAGAGAGAGACAGAGAGAAAGGTCTTCCTTTGCCGTTGGTTCACCCTCCAATGGCCGCTGCGGCTGACATACCGCGCTGATGCGAAGGCAGGAGCCAGGTGCTTATCCTGGTCTCCCATGTGGGTGCAGGGCCCAAGCACCTGGGCCATCCTCCACTGCACGCCCAGGCCACAGCAGAGAGCTGGACTGGAAGAGGAGCAACCAGGACAGAATCCGGCGCCCCGACCAGGACTAGAACCCGGTATGCTGGCGCCACAAGGCAGAGGATTAGCCTATTGAGCCGCAGCGCCACCCAGGCTTTTCTTTGTAAGTAAAAGGAGTGCACTCTAAAGTAGTGGTAAAGTGTACAGTACAGTAAATACATTAACCAGTAACATAGTTCCTTATACTCTACCATACATAAGTAAGTGTATATGCTCTATATATTTTTATATGACCGGTAGCCCAATAGGTTTGTATATACCAGCATCACAATAGATCTATCTGAAGTGCATTATACAATGATATGAGGAGCGCTACTATATCATTAGGCAATAGGAATTTTCCAGCTCCATTATAATGTTATGGCACATCTATCATATATCATATGCAGCCTGTCATTTACTTGTGTGCCACATGGCTGCATCAGTTCTTCAGACAAACATTCTTGGTTGACCAAGAGTGAGTTAGGACTGCCCAACTGGATGCTCATAGTCCCTCTGTTTCTGCTTTATATCTTTTATCAGAATTGTCAATTAACACTCATTTATATAATTAATGATATAAAGTCAGTATTCAACACCAGACCATAACTTCTAAAGAGCAAAGGTGGTTTTTGTCTACTTCCTGAAATCTAGCTTATAGTTCTTGCAGAGTTGGATATAAAGGCACTTGACTGGGATATAAAGGCACTCAATAAGTGTTTGCTTAGTGAAGAAATGAATGAACCTACTCTGTGCCCTCACACCTTCATGTTTATGCATATCCTGATGCATTGGATGGGAGAGCCTTCTCACTACTTTTTCACTGTATGAATCAAATCAGGGCTCCCTCCCTCCAGCATGCATTCTAGGACCCCAGCCACTCCTAAATGCTCAAACATTTATATTTTCCTCCTCACAGAGACAGTGCTCTAGCTTTATCAGGGGGTCATGAACAAATGCTAATATTCATACACCATCCCAGACCAGTCAAAGAAAAATCTCTCAGTTGGAGGTCAGGATCATCATTTCTTAAGAGCTTTCTGACACTTTTATTAAGAATCCAGGGTTGCTACTGATTTAAGCAAATGTCAAGCTACAGTGGGATAAGATGTCACTTGGGAAGCCTTCATCACATATTGTAGTGCCTGGAGTTGAGTCTTGCTTCTGCCTCCACTTCTGATCCCGCTTCCTGCTAATGCATCCTGGGATGCATGGTTGGTGACCCAAAAATTTCATTTCCTGCCACTCACATGGGAGATTCAAGTAGAATTTCTGGCTCCTGCCTTCCGTCTGGTCCAGTTCCAGCTTTACAGGCATTTGAATATTGAACCAGTGGCTGAAAGGTATTTCCTTTTCATTCTCTCCACTCCACCCCTTTCAAATAAATAAATAAATAGATCTTTAAAACAAAACAAAAGAACAATTACTGATAACTATACTACATCCTTAATATTTATTCACATTTTGTCTTTAAAAAACGATTATTTATTTATTTGAAAGGCAAAATTACAGAGAAAGGGAGAGAAACACACACACACACACACACACACACACACAGATCTTGCATCTGCTGGCTCACTCCTCAATTGACAGCAATGGCCAAGGCTGGACCAGGCAGAAGCCAGGAGCTGGGAACTTCATTTAGGTCTCCCATTTAGGCCCCAAGAACTCAGGCCATCCTCTGCTGCTCTCCCAGGTAGCTGGTTAGGAAGCAGAGCAGCCTGTACTCACTCAGCCCCCATATAGGATGCTGGCATTGCAAGCAGTAGCTTACTCCACTGTACCAGAGTGCCAGCCCCACATCTATTCACAGATTGTCTCTACCAGAAAGCTCAGCTCTTTGAAACTAGGACTTTTCCTGTTGTTCCATGGAGTGCCTTAATAAAGACAATGACTTGTAATACTAACACCAGGGCTTTCTCTATTGAATGGGAAAAACATAAAGTGACCTGTTATTGACAAAATTCAAGATATTTTTTCCCTCCTGGATAATACAATAGCATTTAAGAGCTTTTGAAGAGGATTGTGTTTTGAAAGAATAATTGGATTGAGAACTATTGTGGATTGAAGCCAACACATGTAAGAGTTACACAAAAAGGGCAAACATGTCAATAGAGCAAGCTTGTGTTTTCTTTTTAGCCCTAAATGTAGAGCAGATGAACAGAATCATGTTTAAAGAAAAAAAAAATGAACAAAGTACAGCTTTCCCTAAAATCAATCGCCAGGATCTACTCTGTTTCATAAGGGGAGGGGGGCTTCTAGACAAAGTACAAATAAACTGGCTAATGTGAAGGCAATTCTGCTTGCCAGCAAAAGTTGGAGCTTTCCATATTTAAGGGAGGGTTTTATAAACTCCTGGAACTCATTTCCATATGAATATGTACTTTTTCCTAGGAAGGCAGAATATGACTTACATCACAGTCTTGAATTAATCTGTTTTCCAACTTACTGGAGGGAGTTTGGGGTCCTCACTGACTTCTTTGGCAATTTCAATCAGATGTGACCTCATTCATGTCACACATCCTCATTGTCAAATATGAAGATAATAGTAGTTCTTCCAGATTTGTATGCAGAACTAAGTAACTTAAAACAATTAGTCTGCCTATAGCAATGACTTATTAAAACATGTATATTATTTTTATTTTTATTAGTTTATTAAAATAACTGCCTACTATATTACAGGCACATTTGGAGATGTGTTTGTCCCAGATCTAATTATCACTTAATTATATACAGAGTCTATAAGCTTCTAGTCTTGAATATAATCAAAAGAGAATCTGTCTCGTCATGTTAAAAACCTTAGATAACCCTGAATATAATCCATTTTCAATAAATTTTGATTATTTTAATTATAATTCCCCCCAATGAAAAAGACTGAAAGAGACTGTTGGAAAAAATCTAACAGTCTCAAGGAGAGAGAACCCTTCATTTAGTGAGAGGCCTGAATGGTCAGGGCAAACCAAGTGCTTCTAGAGGTCATGCTGAATGTGTAAATGTTGAGGTGGATTCATTCTGAGAGGAGGAGCATGGTGGGGGCAAGAGGCACGGAGTCACCACACAGACCCCAGGAATCGGGTGAAAGCAGGCCAGAAGCGAGCAGCCCACAGACTCATTTATTTCATTTGCTACAGCAGTTTATATAGCCAAGGAAGCCAATCTGGTCAAAGGGTGGTCTATGCCCTAACCAATCACAGCCTGTTGCCAGGCAGTTTCCAAATTCATCCAATCATAGCCCGTTGCCAGTCAGGCTCAGTTGCCATGTGGTTTCCAAAGCCATCCAATCACAGCCTGTTGCCAGGCAGTTTCTGTTGCCAGTGGCCATCTTGGCATGGCCTTCTCATTGCACCACATGTAAAGATACATTAGAGAGCTGGATTTAGTTACCAGACTTTGAGTCCAAATAAAGACAGACTCAGCAGACATGGACATCCTCTGGATGAACGGTGCTCATTTTCTTCATATCCTAACAGAATCATGAACTTCCTGTGAAGATAGCCTTCCAGAGATTTTGGTCTTTAGGTTGACTACAGAAGTTAAACTTCATTCTAACCCTGAGTGTTTCTCTCTCTCTCTCTTTTTCCCTCTCTTCCCTCTCTCTCCAAACCAGACTACAGGATGTTGAGTTTCAGTACACTTATTTATAGTTCATAAATGGGGCTTGATTTATTACAGGAAAGTACCTTGCTTAAGAGATCCAACATGGGAAGTGGGATACACAGCAGACTCATAGAATGGCAGATGTCCTAAATAGCACTCTGGCCTCAGAATCAGCCCTTAAGGCATTTGGATCTGGCTCAAAAGCCCAGGAGAATATTTTAGGCATGGAAAGCTAAGACACTCTGAAAAAAAAAAAAAGACCTGCATGAAAGATCTCTGTGAGTGAGATCCCAGTGGAAAGAATGGGGCCATCAAAGAAGGAGGTACCTTTCTCTGAAGGGAGGAGAGAACTTCCACTTTGACTATGACCCTGTCGGAATAAGATCGAAGTCGGCGAATCCTAAAGACTTCCATAGCCTCAGCAACTCATGACTAGACCCTAGGGAGATTACTGACGCCATAAACAAGAGTGTCAAATTGTTAAATCAACATCAGGAGTCACTGTGTACTTATGTCTCATGAGGGATCTGTCCTTAATGTGTTATCCAATGTGAAGTAATGCTATAACTAGTACTGAAACAGTATTTTTACACTTTGTGTTTCTGTGTGGGTGCAAACTGATGAAATCTTTACATAGTATATACTGAATCGATCTTCTGTATATAAAGATAATTGAAAATGATTAAAAAATCTTGGTGTTAAATTGGAAAAAAAAAGAGTTACTTACCTAGCACTTCACTTTTGGAGATTTGTGGGCAATTGGAGTGTTTTGAGTAATATGACCTAATTTTTACTAGCCTGACCTGCTTTGGATCCTTTTTGCAACAACCAAGGTTTTCAGGTATTTCCTTTGGTTTTTGCAAGTTATCTCCCAAACTTAAATGCATTACCTATTTTTTGGTGCAACTATTTGTTCTAACTCTTAAGACACCCCTTGGGACACCAGTATCCCACACTGAAGTACCTAGGTCTGAGTCCAGCTGTGCTTTCAGGAGTTTGACAGAGTTATTCTATCGTGAGTTCCTTCCTGTTCTTTCAAATTCTGGAATTTGAAACTCTGTCTTAAAGTAAATTTACTGTATATTGGCATGGATGGGGTCTCTCCAATTAAAGGCAGTGATGCTGTGAGGAGAAATGTAAATACAAAAGGCAGAGTGTTCATGAAATCTTTGTTCATGTGAATGTTGCATTTCTAAATTTGTTCTCTATCTCTTTGCTGGGCAGAGCCTGTACAAGCAAGATTCCAACTCTCTCCTTTATCTTGTTTCCTGCCCTTCCTAGACCAATTTGCTTCTGGATCTTGGCATCATTCTTTCAATCTGAGTTCCTATTACTCCAATATACCTCTATTTTACTTAGGAATAAGGTGGGTTATAAAAACATAAACATACCACATAATTTTATTATCCTTCATTACATACTAAGAACGATAAGCACACCCACACACTTTTCCCACATTCTTTGATTATTGCTTATTGCTTATTGAGAATTCACTGTGATGATTTCACATAATTTAACAGTAGGAAATTTGGAACATCACCAGGAAACATGACTCGTTCAAATTTCCACTCCTGGATTGTCTAGTAAAAGATCTTATCCATAACAATTATTAATGTTTATTAGATAAAATTACAGTAGAAATATTTCCCAAATGCCTTTTCTACCTATTTCCCCTAGATATTAACAGTGTTGGCAGTTCCCCTCATTTGGTGAGAATATCTGCTCACAGAATGTGGCATCAGACACACTGTGGCTAGACCACTGAGGCACGAAATAACATGATGAAAATGTTAGTGTTTTCTAAAACTGGCATGACACCCTGTGGGTTTGCTGCAAGAGATTCACAAATATACTTTCTTTTCACCAGATAATGGTTCCCTCAGAGAAAACCCTCTCGAGTCTGCCTGGATTTATCTACTAAGTATATTTTGATCATTTTCCACATTTCCCTTACCAATACAATCACTATCACCCTAGTCTAAACTACCTGTTTACCTCCTATTTATCTTTCTTAACCCATTCTTATGAACTTCCAACTTGCTCTCTATGTTACTGTATATCTGATCACTGCCCTCTCTCCCTCTCACTGATATTCCCTTGTTCTTAAGGAAAAAGCACAACTACCTAATGGCCTATAGATTGTACCTCTTCCCCCAACTCCCTCTCCAGGCCCCACTTGCAGTGTGGTCCCTATCACTTCCTGCTCATGTATCAGTGACTTTGGTCCTTTTTTATTTTTCCAGAGTTACCTGGCACAGCATTTACATATACTTTTAGTTTTCTCCATAATGATCATAATATGGTTCTGTCCCATGTACTCCACAATCTCAATTCATTTAATCGAGGAAGACTTCCTTGGTCAAAGAATCTTGCATTCATCCTTGAACTCACCTTATGAATGTCTATCCTTGACAAATATGTAAATTTTATGAGAAATCTCCATTTACCTCAAAAACCTAGAATAGAAATATGTAATCAAAATAGTTATTAAATCCATGGGTAACCCATGACTGATCCTTAAGTTGCCTAAGTCTTGGGAGGGTGTGGATATATAATGTATATATCATGGACACAACATAGGACCCTAGCAGCTGAGAGCCTCAGCACCAGCTTTGGATAGTGAGCTGAGATCACACTGCAGCAGCCCAAGCCACTGGCAATAAGGCTGTGGGGAGAGCCTGGCATGAGTCCAGCCTGGAGCTCTGTGGGGGACAGTGTACTTGCCAACCTAGAGAAAAAAAGGAACATGTTTCTCTCTCTTTGACACCCTGACAATGGTGCCTTGTAATTACCTGAGAGAGGGTGGGTGTTATTTTGGTTATACATAACAGCTGCACCAGCTTGTGTCTGTGTGCCCAGCAGCCAATGGAGAGAAGTCACCTGAGCCTGGCTAGGAGGATTGACAGGGGTGGGTGCCCACGTAGGACTGTAAGGTGCCCCAGCCTCCCAATACATCACAGTCTCTGGGGCTTAGGTTGCATGGGCAGAGTGCCCACAGGTGGCTGGCTCTGGGAGCAGTTTCTGCCTCTCTGTGGATGGGACAGATTGGAAGGGCAGAGTAGATCTTCAGCACCCCGTGACAGTGGGAGCCTAGTGTACACTGACTGTGGAAACACTGGCTGCATGGGAGGGCACAGGGTGTGGCTGGGTCTCTGGGAAGTTGCTATGGGTGGCCCCTCATGTTCAGGACATCCTGATTGCGTGCAGTGGGTCATTGCTATGAGATCTGTGCTCTTACTGAGGACTGCATGGATCTTTGTCTGGTTGTTGTGGCAGCAGAGATGAATATTGTGCCCACTGTGGCTAGTGCACAAGCATTGGTCGCCTTGGAGGAGCTGATTAAACCCTCCCTTCCAACCAAAAAAGAGATCCACCACACCAAACTTGGGAATCACTTTGGACATTCCCCTCATCCTGGAGCATGGAACAGACCTCCTTGGCCATACCCAGCACACACCTCTGGGTATTCACTAACATAGCAGACACTCCACTAACCCAGAGAGGCATAGTCCAACTATAAAAGCCATCAAAGGGGAAAAAAACCAAGAAGTATCTCTATAAATGCAGAAATTCAAGAAACAGAAGTAAGGAAGACAATATTATGCCCCCAAAGGAACACAACAACACTGCAATACTAAAATATGAAGAGATTGATGAAATGCCAGAGATGGAATTCAAAAAATTAATCATAGAATTACTTATAAGTAGTCAGAAGCAAATTGACAAATTAAATAAACCATACATAACATGAATGAAATTTTTCCCATGAAACTGAAATTTTAAAGAGAAATCAAAATGAAATATTAGGAATGAAGAATTTAATAGATCAAATAAAAAATATGGATGACAGCCTTAACAACAGACTCAATGAGGCAGAAGAAAGAATATCAGAGCTAGAAGAAAAATATCTGTAAATTATCCAATCAGACCAAAAGAAAAAAGAAGAAGAAATTATAAAAATTAAGAAACATGTTAGAGATTTATGGGATATTATCAAACAACCCAAAATATGAGTTCTAGGAGTTTCTGAAAGCATGGAAAGAGAGAATGGATTAGAAGGTCTTTTCAGTGAAATAATTGCAGAACACTTCCCCAATTTGGAGAAAGAAAGGGATGGCAAAGTACAGGAAGCACATAGAGCTCCTAATAGACATGACTAAAAAAGGTCTTCACGACACACAGTAAACTTTCCACAGTAAAACATTAAAAAAAATCTTAAAATGTGCATGACAGAAACTGCAGATTACTTTCAGAAAATCTACAACTGGACTCAGAGCTGAGTTCTTATCAGAAACCCCACAGGCTAGGAAAGAATGGTGGGATATAGTTCAAGCCTTAAGAGAAAAAAAATTGCCAACACAGAATACTGTACACTGAAAAGCTCTCATTTATGAATGAAGGTGAAGTAAAGACCTTCCATAACAAACAGAAATTGACATAATTTGTCACCACTCATCCAGTCTTACAAAAGTTACTTAAGGATGTGCCATACAACGAAACAAAGAAACATGTTCATCACTATGAAAGAAGGTAAAGGCAGCAAATCTCCCAGTTAAAGTACAAAAGAAATCCATAGTAAACATTAGGAATATTTATGGGGAAAATAGCAAGGCTGTATCAATAGCCACCTTGAATGTAAATGGCCTCAGCTCCCCAGTTAAAAGATACAGACTGGCTGAATGGATTAAAAAAAATCTATTTGCTGCCTATAAGAAACATATCTCACCAACAAAGATACACATAGACTGAAAGTGAAAGGATAGAAAAAATTACAGTGAAATTCTTACGGAAAAAAAGGAAACCATGAATAACTAAAACAATCTTATACAACAAAAACAAAGCCTGAGACATCACAATAAAATCCAAGACATGCAAGACAGTTACAATCAAAAAGCCTGGTATTGATACAAACAGATGGGTAGACCAGAACAGAATAGAGACTACAGATAAAAATGCATACATCCACAATCAACTTATCTTTGACAAAGGAGCTAAAATTAATTACTGGAACAAAGACATTCTCTTCAACAAATGGTGCTGTTAAAACCAGGTCTCTGCATGCAGAAGTATAAAGCAAGACCCCTACCTTACACCTTACACAAAAATCCACACAAATAGTTCAAGGACCTAAATCTATGACCTGATACAAATAAATTATTAGATCATTTGGGAAACCATGCAAGACATCAGCATAAGCAAAGGCTTCTTCAAAAGGACCCCAGAAGCACAGATAATTACAGCAAAAATTGGCAAATGGGATTACATCAAATTGAGAAGCTTCTGCACTGCAAAATATACACTTAGTAAAATTAAGAGGAAACTAACAGAATGGGAGAAAATATTTGCAAACTATATAACTGATAAAGGGAATTGATATACACAATCTATAAAAAGCTCAAGAAACTCAACAACAACAAAACAAACAAATAATCCAGTTAAGAAATGGTAAAAGGCCTTGAACAGACATTTTTCAAAAGAGGAAATATAAATGACCAACAGACACGTGAAAAACTGCTCAGGAGCAGTAGCATCGGGGAAATGCAAATCAAAACCTCAGTGAAGTTCATGGCACTCTAGTTAGAATGGCTTTCTTATGGAAATCAACTGGCAAGAATATGGGGGAAAAGGTACCCAAATCCACTGTTGGTGGGGATGTAAACTTGTCCAGCCACTGTGGAATACAACATGAAGATACTTTAGAAACCTGTGTATGACCTACCATATGACCTATCCATCACACTCCTGGAAATTTACCCAAAGGAAATGAAATCAGAATATATGAAAGAGTCATTTGTACCCCCATGTTTACTGCAACTCAATTCACATTAGCTAATATATGTCTGTCAACTCAAGACTGGATAAAGAAATGTTGGTATATGGACACCATGGAATACTACACAGCTTTAAAAATGAAATCCTGTCATTTGCAATAAAAATGGATGCAAATGGAAAGCATTATACTTAGTGAAGCAAGCCAGTCCCAAAAGGATAAACATCATATGTTATCCCTGATCTGTGACAACTAACAGAGTATCTAAAAGGTAATATATAGATGCAAAATTGACACTTTGAGATGCAATGACTTTGGGCAGTCTTTGTCTCGACTGTTGAAGAATATGTTTTTTTCATACTATTTGTTGAACTCTTTACATAGTGTAGGGATAATCTTAGGTGTATAAAGTTAATTGAAAATAGATATTAGTGGCCGGCGCCGTGGCTCAACAGGCTAATCCTCCGCCTTGCGGCGCCGGCACACCGGGTTCTAGTCCCGGTCGGGGCGCCGGATTCTGTCCCGGTTGCCCCTCTTCCAGGCCAGCCCTCTGCTGTGGCCCGGGAGTGCAGTGGAGGATGGCCCAGGTGCTTGGGCCCTGCACCCCATGGGGAGACCAGGAAAAGCACCTGGCTCCTGGCTCCTGCCATCGGACAAGCGCGGTGCGCCGGCCGCAGCGCGCCGACCGCGGCGGCCATTGGAGGGTGAACCAACGGCAAAAGGAAGACCTTTCTCTCTGTCTCTCTCTCTCACTGTCCACTCTGCCTGTAAAAAAAAAAAAAAAATAGATATTAGTAAAACATAAGAATGGGAATAGGAGAGGGAGGAGAAAAAATGGCAGAAGGGAGAGTACGGTGGGAAGAATCACTATGTTCTTAAATTAGTATACATGAAATGAATGAAGTTTGTGTACATTAAATAAAAGGTTTCTAGGTTAAAAAAATACATAAGAATTCCTTCAAAGAGCTTTCCCTCTCTCTCTCCACCCCCTCCTAATTCTCATGTATTCTAACAACCCCAGCTCAAGCAATCTCTGTGTAGACTGCAAACTGCTAATGAGAAGGAATCCTGCTCTTTTCAAGTCTGTAATTCTCACAAGGCCTAAAAATGTTTATAATGTAAAGGTGTAGCATATAGTAGATGTTCAGGAACATGGCTGGCAATGACTTAAGGGAAAGTGTGAATGAATGTATGACCTAATCCACTTCCTCTTTTTCCATTACTCTGATCTTGGCCACTTAATTTGACATGGCTTTTGCTCTCTAGTATTTTTCTGATTTCTAGAATAGCAAGACATGTCACATAATTTACTCCAGCTTCTTGATCTACATCTTGGTTTGGGAAGATTCAGAGCACATATTTATGCAAAGTGAAAATACCCATCCTTTATACTTCTCCAAGGCATAAGATTCCTGTTCTGGCCATGTTGTTTTTTGCTGCTCTTCACAACTATAATGCTCCTTTTGGTATCTAGTGTATTGGCATGCATTTATGTTGATGATATGCCCTCCATCTTCTTTCTTATCTGGTGAAATATATACACACATTTTAAGATTGATTTCATGTACTTTATCCTGCTATAAAGCTAAGGTATCATTCATTTCAATAATATGTGCACTCATTTGTGTTCAGATGAAATTCATGTGCAGAGTCTGACAATGCTATTTCTGAGACCATGATTCAATTACACACAAAAAATTTAAGACTCAGTATTCTTATATATAAAATGGCAACAATACTAATATGTTTTTTTCTGTTTGTAAGTAACAATAATAAATGTATTGTTGAGGGAATTAAATCCAAGAAGCCAAAGTGCTTTGTACAGTACTTTGTATGTGGTTGGCACTTAATGTTCAATAAATGCTGATCATTAAAATGAATGCCATTGATAGTAACACATTTAAATTTATTTTGGCTCTTTATTTCATACTTCTCTCTCTTTCCACTAAATTGTTATTGTAGTAAGAGTCAGCTCTAACCATTTAGTCTCAGTATTCTCTTGTTTCATATGTGTAAATTTTGTCTCACCAATTCATACAGGGCACCTGCCACAAAGGCAACCACATAGTAGGGATGTTGTATGAGCTTGCTGATTGGCTGATGGGGTTCATCTCCAGGCTGCTGAAATACTACCTAATAATCTCCAAAGGTAAACAGTTCAGATCAGAAGTGGTCCCTTTCTAAATCCTCTGTAATCTAATTTAGGGAGCAAGGTTTGTGTTGTAGTACCAGACACAACACAAGAGGAGGACAATTAACATCGTTGCAATAATCAGAATGGGATCAACTGCTTATATCAGATGTCCTGAATCTGGGCTCCTGAGCATCAGCAATGCTGTTCATGCTTTAAATGCATTATCTATTCTGCTTTTGTAATCATACATTTGTCTTCATACTGAAACTCTCTTTTCTGAAGCACTGGTGATATGAAACACTTCCATCATCCTGGAGACAATAATTGTGAATGCAATAAACAGAGTAGAGCATGACCCTACACACATACACACACACACTTATATATATATATATATATATATATATATATATATATAGAGAGAGAGAGAGAGAGAGAGAGAGAGAGAGAGATTGAGTCACTTACCTTTCCTATCCTTTCCCAGCAAGCACTTGTTTAAATTTTCCTTTCCCAATTACTGCTACCACCATCATCTACCATCCCCATTTGTTAGTCTGCTCTATCCAGCTAAACCTACTTTCATCTTACATGTGCCTTCAATAATTCACTTATATTTTCCCTCATTATCTTACCATATTTGTCCTGGCATCTCCAAATTCCATCCTATATGAGTCGGGATTATCCAGAGAAACTGAGCCAGAAGAATAGATATAGGTATAGATAGATATAATTAATTAGCTGCCACTCAGGACTATAACATTGGAGTGTCGGTTGAACACCTGGCTACATTGCTTCCAATCCAGCTCCCTATTAGTGCACTTGGGAAAGCAGCAGATGATGGCTTGTGATTGGTTATGGCAGGTAATGTGGGGGACCCAGATAGAATTCCTGTCTCCTGGTTTTGGCCTGGCTCAGCCATGACTGTTATGACCATTTGGGGAGTGAACATGTGTGTGTGTGTGTGTGTGTGTGTGTGTGTGTGTGTATGTTCTATTTTTAAAATAATAAACAAATATTTTTCTAAAAGCCAGCTGGAAAAATAAACAATGGTGTACTTTCTCTTAGGGAAGCAGATACTTTTAACTCCCCATCTAAAACTGAAGGCCTGAGAATCAGTGGAGGAGGGGTAGATACTGGCCTTGGAGTCTGAAGGCCCGAGGCCTAGGAGCTCTGATGTCCTAGAGCTGGAAAAGATATAATGTCTCAGCTCAATAAGAAATAATTTGTATTCCCGCCATCATTTTGTTCCATTCAGGCTCTCAAAAGACTGGATGATTCCTGCTCACATTGGGTAGAAAAGGTCTTTTTTGCTCATCTACAGATCCTAATGTTAATCACTTCCATAAACACCTTCACAGATAACACGCAAAATATTTTTACCAGCTACTGGGGACTCACTAAGCCCAGCAGGCTGGACACAAAATTAACTACCACAAGTCCATACCTTGTCAACTAGGCACCCATGCACTTCTCCTTAAACCATTCTGAATCTCCAGATAAAGACAATAAAAATTCACAATTACACATAACATGATAAAACTACCATGAATACAACTGAAATTCATTAATACATTTTAAAGAAAAGAAAGTCTTTGAGTGATGCCTACCCTCTCTCTTTATATTCTGTAATGTAAATACTATGATGTGAAATAAACAAGGACCAGCACTGTGGTGTAGTGGGTAGAGCTGCTACCTGCAGTGCCGGCATCCCATATGGGCACTGGTTCTAGTTGTAGATGCTCCACTTCAAGTCCAGCTCTCTGCTATGGCCTGGGAATGTAGTAGAAGGTGACCCAGGTCCTTGGGCCCCTGCATCCACATGGGAGACCCAGAAGAAGAAGAAGGTCCTGGCTCCTGGCTTTGGACTGGCACAGCTCTGGTTATCACAGCCATCTTGGGGAGTGAACCGGTGGTTGGAAGACCTTGCTCTCTCTCTCCGTCTCTGCCACGCTGTAACTCTGCCTTTCAAATAAGTCTTCAAAAAATAAAATAAACAAAACTTAAATCTCATGACATAAAATCAGTATATCTTGTGTTACTTTGTAAGAGAATAAGAAATAAAAAAAAAGATATTTGCTTAATTTAAGTATAAGAGTATATATACCAAACATGTTTATATCAAAATATGGAGGAAATACAATAACTGGTCACATGGTTGTAACTGATATTTATTTCTTCTACTATGCACTTTATATTCTCTTTGCCTTCAGCAAGATCCTCACTTTTTTCTTGAAGGGTAACTCAAACCCTCATTCCTGAAGGTTCTGGGCCAATTTTAGTCTTGCCTGGATTCTGTCATTGTAGTTTTCTACTGAGTATGATCCTGGGCTCATTGATAGTACCAAGAGATACTCTAGGGATATCCTGAATTCCAGAATGCTTTTCCTCATCTCCTTTGTGCAGTAATAGTCCAATTTTTCCTTCGTAGATCAGATCAAGAACCCCAGTAAACACCACAATTCCTTTCTTGACCTGTTGACTCGGGTATGAGGAACCCAAAGTGGCTAGATAGCAGTCTTAACTTCCAGCTCAATGTTGTATATACCAGTGGGAGCATTCCTCTTTCTGTAACTAATACCTGTAGACCAAAAGAGTACAAATCTTTAGGGACAAAATGCAAAATGTTTGATAGTGGGCATTGTAGTAATCAGGGCTGCTCCCATTATTACTACCCCTTAATTCCTGGACCATGAATCCTGAATATCAGAAAAACAGAATCATATGTTTGGAAGGAATTCAGAGTATATCTAGCCTTCTGCAGAATCTTGTCCCAAATCTACAAGCTATTGCCGCCTAGCTGATGTTATAATGGAGCTTTTTAAATTTTATTTTTTAATTTTAATTTTTAATTAGTTTTAACAGATTCAGTATGGTTTATAGATATAATTCTTTTTTTTTTTTTACAGGCAGAGTGGACAGTGAGAGAGAGAGAGACAGAGAAAAAGGTCTTCCTTTTTGCCATTGGTTCTCCCTCCAATGGCCGCCACGGCCAGCGTGCTGCAGCCGGTGCACCGCGCTGATCCGAAACCAGGAGCCAGGTGCTTCTCCTTGTCTCCTGTGGGGTGCAGGGCCCAAGCACTTGGGCCATCCTCCACTGCACTCCCGGGCCACAGCAGAGAGCTGGCCTGGAAGAGGGGCAACCAGGACAGAATCCGGTTCCCCGACCGGGACTAGAACCCAGTATGCCAGCGCCACAAAGCGGAGGATTAGCCTATTAGCGCCGGCTAGATATAATTCTAAGAATATATTACCTTCCTCCCTCCCTCTCCCTTTCTTACTTTTTCTTTATTTTTGAGATAACATTTTTAAAAATTTGTTATAATAAAAAGTCTTAATACTTATAACTGAGTTTTTAAAAAGCCATTCCACCATTCTATCAAGCCAATTAATTCATAATGTTGATGAATATGGTAAGACTAATTAATTCCATGAGTCCATTGCTACACATATTTTGTTGTGAGTTCTTTTCCAAAATTAATGTTGTGTGAAAAGCTATGATGGTGGTAAGGCATTCTGTATATCACAAATGGTAGCGTTGGAAAAGCAGTACATGCAGGGAAGGCAAATCCATATCCAGAGTAAGTGCCTAGTACACCAAGGACAAAGCACTTCTTCCATGATGGAAGCAGTCCAATGTGATCAAGCTGCCACCAGGTACCCAGCGGATCACTCTGAGTAAGGGTACTTCCATCCATGAATCAGTATGTAATAGCACATCTGACTTTTCCTCCTTCCAAGCAAAGAGCACATCCCACCCATTTAGAAAACTTTCTTTCACCACTGGTTTTCAGGAATACTCCAGAAAGGGGCTGTGGTTCTGCAGCTGCCACTGTCAGATAGTGCCAGCATGTCACACAAAACCACCTGAAAACCAGGACTGCGTCTTCTCTTCCTCTGTTAATTATTGTAGGGAACTTCCACCCATGAAGCCATAGTTGCAACCTGGGCAAGAGAAGGCAGTGCAGAAGGAGTAGTGGGAATTGTGGGAATTTATATCACTTCTTCATGTAAACTTCTTGACCTTTATAGCTTGCCCAGACCTGATCACATATATAACTCTTCCATTTGAAGATGAAGTACTCTCTTTCACGACAAACTTTATGAATTGTTGAGTCAGATAATAATCAGATCATGGTAAACTGTTTAGGTTTCACGGTATCTTGGTGGCCCATGGTCAAGAGTTCAGTTTTTTTCAAGGCCCAGTAACCAGCCAAGAGCTATCTCTCCAAAGAAGAGCAGTTATCTTTAGATAATAGCAGGACTAGACTTCTAATGGCTTAAGTTGCTACTTACCTATGAGAGCCTTCCAAAGGGTTCAACCAGTGTCCGTATCTGTTAGCTACACTTTCTTTCTTTCTTTCTTTTTTGTGATTTGAGTTAGAATTGATTACTTGACATGGAGCTTCTACCTAAACAGATCAAAAAAGATATTAATTAACTTCATCTATGTCACTTCACTTTTGGGAACAGCATGATTAACTAGCCAACACCAGAGGTCTACACAAAAACTACATCCACAGTTCCCTTGTCAATTGAGTACCAGTACTTGGCTCCTGCTACCCAGGATTCAATTACTCTCATTGTACTTCAGCCTTCCGAATTTGTGGCTGAAGTTCTCACAGTAAAGTCTAGCCTACAGAGAAGAACAATCACAGAGCACTTCAAGAATAGTGGAGTGGGGCAGGCATTGTAGTGCAGTAGGTTACATCAAAATTTTAAATACCTGCATCCAATATTTGTTTAAGTCCTGAATACTAGAAGCATCCAACCCAGCTTCCTGTTAATGCTTCTGGGAAGTAGCAGATAATGTCATAAATATTTGTGCTCTTGTCACCCATATGGGAGACCTGAATAGAGTTCTGAATTCCTGGATTTGCCTGGCCTCAACCTGGGTGTTGCACGCAGTTAGGGGAGTGAATCAGTGAGTGGAAAATCTCTCTTTTTGTGTTTTTCCCTCTCTCTCTGTCAATCTGTCACTCAAGTAAGAGATCTATAAAAAAAATACTGGAGCATCCTCATAAATTTATTTATTTATTTATTTATTTATTTATTTTATTTTTGACAGGCAGAGTGGACAGTGAGAGAGAGACAGAGACAGAGAAAAAGGTCTTCCTTTTTGCCATTGGTTCACCCTCGAATGGCCGCTGCGGCCGGCGCACCGCGCTGATCCGAAGGCAGGAGCCAGGTGCTTATCCTGGTCTCCCATGTGGGTGCAGGGCCCAAGCACTTGAGCCATCCTCCACTACACTCCCGGGCCACAGCAGAGAGCTGGCCTGGAAGAGGGGCAACTAGGACAGAATCCGGCGCCCTGACTGGGACTAGAACACGGTGTGCCAGCGCTGCAAGGCGGAGGATTAGCCTGTTGAGCCATGGCACTGGCCAATTTATTTTTTAATTATTAGTGAAATATATATCTTCTGGGATGCCTGTGTGAGTAAGAAGATTTAAATGACAAATTATCTTAACATCAATCTCCCTGAGCCTGTGGATCCCTTCTTCTAAATTAAACCAAGGAAGATTAAACATTTCCAATTTGCTCACGATTGACCATTTTTGGTTCATTTTTCAGCCATCCAATCAAATACATTAGAGTCCTTTCTTTTCCTCAAAGCTAGAACACTAAATGCATGAATCTATATCAACCAATTCAGTTTAGCATTCATTCTGCAATTATTCCACACCCAAATTATCCAATCCACACACATTGCTTTTATTTCTGTTTATATTAGTTGGAAAAGTCAAGTAATTCTTTGGGTATATAGTGTACCTCCTTCTGGATTCTTGTGTTTCATCTTAAAAGCCCACTAGAGGCACAGTGTTGTGGTGTAACTGGTTTAGCTACTGCCTGCAACATAAGATCACATATAAAATAACTGGTTCAAGTTTTTCCAGCTCTTTCTGGATGCAGCTCCCTGATGATGCATCTGGGAAGACAGTGGAAGATGGTCCATGTACTTGGACCCCTGCACCCATGTGGGAGATTCATATATAATTCCTGGCTCCTGGCTTCAGACTGGCCTTCATAACTATTTGGGGAGTGAAACGATGGATGAAATATTTCTTTCTCTCTGACTGTACTTCTGAACCTCTCTCTGTCAGTCTGCCTTTCAAATCATTAAAACAAGTCTTAAAAAAAAAGCTCACTAGAACCAAAGTCTAGTTATATGTTTCAAAGAAATGAAGGGTAACAGGGGTGAGTCCTGAGGAGAGTTCGTAATGATTTTCAGGGAAGCTCTTTTCTTAGACAATGTGATTCAGTACCCTCACAGGTGGAAAGGCCTAAACCATTGAAGGTGAGGAGGCTACTTCCACTGGGATTAAGAGGTCATTGTGGGAGGATCTGCTTTGGTTGAGGGGCTTGGGAACCCTCTTTCACTAGCCAAGCAGACTTATCAGATTTTAGGGACTCATTGTCCCCAAATTCATCCAGGAATTCCCACATGGTCCCATCTCAGTTTACAGGATTCCTTGCTTTCCCAACCAATCCCTTCATTTTCCTCAAATCTTTTCTCACCACGTTGAGGATGAGAGTTCAGATTGTATTGCAATTCATAATGAGGTCCTGCATTTGACTTTCAATTTCAGCCCTAAAGCTACAAGAAATAAGGCTCTCCCTCAGGACACATTTAAAAGCTTTTAAGTCATTTATGTGGTTCTTAAACTGGGAATTTGTGTCCCTGAGCTGATTTTGTCCAATGACATTAGGAGCAACCAACCAACATTATTGTGTTCCTTAGCTTTCTCAAGTTATTTAAAATGATTACATATAGCACTACTTAGCTCCTTGCTTCTTACACATGCTTGATTGGGAATATACAACTTGAGTATTTTGTGTATCCCCATAGTGATTTCTCATCTTGGTCTATTTATGCTCTCTTCACTATTGGAAATAGAATCATTAACATCTCCAAATCTAATCAGACCAGAAAGCCAATTCCAGAAACTACAAAGCCAATTCATAAAACTCTTCATTAAAATTCAGCTCCTCTAGAACTACTCTCTGTACTAAAATTCTGTTTGTTAGTGTCCTCCAGGGAAACAGAACCAATGGGACATGCATAGATATTTATGAGGATATTTATTATGAGAAATGAGTCTCATGATTACAGACACAGAGAATCCCCATGATATCCATATTCAAGTTGGATATTCAGAAATACAGGTGATATAACTCAGTTAGAGGCCAATTCCAATGTGTGCAGAGAGATGTATGTGCGTATATGGCAAATGGGGAAGGGAATCGTAGGAGTAAGTAGCAGAGTTTAAGGCCAAAAACCAGGGGCTCGATGTTGGAGATCTGGAGAATATAGATGTCTTGTATTTTCAAGAAAACAAAGAGAATTCGTTGATCTGCTTTTTTGTTCTATTTGAACTATCAATAGACTGGATGATGACTGCACACAGGGATGTGGGCAGGTCTTTCTTAAGTCTATATTCTCAAATATTAATCTAATCCAGAAACATCCTCACAGATATATCCAAAACCAATGTTTTATCAGCTATCTAGGCATCAATTATCCTAATAAAATTGATGAAAAATTTAATCACATGATAATTAAATTCTAGTATCAACATATGTCACATTTCTCAGTGAAGTTTGTTGAACAATCACTTACTAAGCATGTTCTATGTGTGTAATACAGTATGAAACACCCAAATAGAACCCATTTAATCCCCAAGTACAACTATAAACCATTCTAACTTCTCTGAAAAATGAAATTGCTCATCCCTATTCCACATTAGCCATTTGCCACTTCATCTAAATGTCATCTCCTACAATGGCAGGCACTGTTTCATCCACAACATCCTGAATTTGGTGCTTTATCAACTTGGGCTGCCATTAACTCCTTATATTGCTTTTCTTAACATCTGCTCATATTCTATGAGTTTGCTTTTCAACTCTGCTCATGTTTTAATCATTTCTTCTTTTTTGATCCAGTTACTTAGTTTTAATGATGTGTTACTCTATGGTTGGCTCTTACAATTCCTTTTTTGAAACTATCCCACACTCAACATTCTTGATATTTTGGCATTCTAACCCTTAAATATCCATCCCAACCTTTTCTGCTCCTATGTTCCCACCACTTATGTTATTGTAAAATCACTTATCAACTGGGAAGACTTGAATCCTTATACAAAATAACAGATACATTTGCTCAGCTATTGCCAACCTCAGCTGTGCTCTTGTTGCTGCTTGGAAATTAATGGCCACACATAAAGTCAAAAGTAGTAGAGTTTCAAGAAGAACATCTTTGGATTGAGGAAATAAGCTATCTAAAATTCTGTACTTTTATATAAAGTATAATTTGTTAAAATATATTTGTTAACTGATGCTGTGGTGTAGTGGGTAAAGCTGCCACCTGCAGTGACGATATCCCATATGGGCGCCAGTTGGTGTCCCAGCTGCTCCACTTCTAATCCAGCTCTCTGTTATGGCTTGGGAAAGTAATAGAAAATATCCCTAGGCCTTGGGTCCCTGAACCTGTGTGGGAGACCTTGTAGAAGTTCCTGGCTCCTAACTTCAGATAAGTCCAGCTCCAGCTGTTGCAATCATTTGGGGAGCGAACCAATGGAAGAAGACTCCTCTCTCTCTCTCTCTCTCTCTCTCTCTCTCTCTCTCTCTCTGCCTCTCTGTAACTCTGCCTTTCAAAAAACAAATAAATCTTTAAAAATATTTGCTACAGCAAAACAAATATGAAGCATGTTATTTAATCAGCCGATAGGTAACATTTTATGTTTTACATAATTTTTTAAACACTTTGCAATAACTCTGTTGCACATACTGGAAAAAAAACACTGGAAATGGAAGATAAAAGTTATTTAGTCTATTATTAATTGTCTCAGGTTATCTATTTCATGTGCTTATTTCATACTTCTTCAGCTATAGTAAGATTCTTGACTATGAAAAAAATAGGCTCTGGAATCAAAATGCTTTTTATGAACATGGAATTCAATACCTACTTTCTGTATGTCCATAGAAAATTTATTTAACTACTTTATGATTCCATTTATTATATTAAAAAACAAGAAAGTATGATGACAACAGTAAGATTATTTAACCTATAAGGTTGTTGGGAAAATCTAATGACTTAATTGCCTAAGAGTGCCCAGTATATTACCCACTACATGATAATTGCCAAATAAATATTGCCTAGTGAAAACACTGCTAGTAGAAGTAGCAGTGAGCCAGCAATGACTACTCAATAATACAACTAAGTTGGAATGCAAAATGATCTACTTTCCTCAAATCAGCATAGCTCTACTATAGTCAGGACGACCCTGAGTATGTATAATTTTTTAATCCTAAATGGGATATTTTTGAGATCTAAAGTATATCCTTTAGTATTTACACTGGAGGGCAGATGTTGGGACACAGAGGGTTAAGCCTCTTTTTGAGACACCTGCATCTCATATTAGAGTGCCCGGGACTGACACCTGTCTCCATCCTGATCCAGCTTCCTGTTAGTGTGCACCCTGGTAGACATCAGATGATGCCTCAAGTACTTAGCTCCCTGCCACTCTCATGGGAGGTCCAGTTGTAGTTCAGGACTCCTGCCTTAGATCTGGTCCTGCGTTGTAAGTGTCTGAGGAGTGAACTGGCAGATGGAGGATCTCTTTCTCTCTCCCCCTCCATCTTTCAAATAAAATAAAAATAAATAAATAAATTTTAAAAATAAAAATATGCTGGAACAGGAGGCCTATTCTGTATTTGGCTACTGAAAGCCAGATCTGTGTTTACTCTATCATAGGAAACATTTTTAGTGTTGTTTTCCAATAGTTCAATTTAATAGCTCTGTGTTCCTCCTTTTCCAAATTGATTTTAAAGAAAAAAACCACTTAACAGCTGACCAGAACTTAACATTGTGTATAATTGTATTACCCAACATAAATTGCAATGCCAAATTATTAATTCTAAAATTAGGAAGTGTTAACTGTTATTTACTCACTGCTGTTTTTTACAATGGGTAGCTGTTCATGCATGTTCCCAGAGTGTCTGGGAAAGCGATGGTGAATTCCTAATCCAGTTTCAAGAGGTCCAGATTTCTGTCATTATTCATACTTGTTATACTCTGGAAGCAGCCATGCATGTATATCTTAATTTCATATTCACCCTGCAAGTTATTTTTATCACTCTAGTATTTGTTTTTAGATTAAATATCTCCTTGATCATAAAGATCAGATCCAGGAAAATAAAGGTATTGACCTGTGCTTCCTGTACTCTGTTCATGTGACATGAACAGAGGCGTGTTCATGTCAAATAGGGATTCATTAGTTCTGTATTTATTTCTCCCCCATACATTACAGTTCTATTGCTTTCAGTGAAAAACATAATGAGGGGTTAAAATTTTTGTTAATAAACCACCAAGTTGGAATTTGAAAAAATTTTCCTTAGGAACATTAAGAAACACAATCAACTCATTCTGCCTTGTTTTCTGTAGAATCATTTTGATTCCTGTCACATTGAATGAATAGAGCAATGAATTCTGTGAGTTACCATACACAATTTTCCTAACGGGGCATTCATTTACAATGCCAAAAGTGAAAGGAAAACAAATGATTTTTCTTATAATGGCCTACTTCAGAGAGTGCTTAAAGGCCATTTCATTTTAACTAGTAATTTTTAAATTTTGAAAAATGTCTTACCTCTTCCCACACCTCCTTTCGATCCTGACTCCAATTCCACCACCACCAAATCAACAAAAAGGAGAGAAAATGAATTGCAGCCTTTGTTGCAGCTCCCTGTTCCTATTCCTGCCATCATTGCTAAAGTAGGTAATGAATTTCCTGCTCACAACTGATATTGCCATGAGGGATGGTTAAAGCTTTCTACGGGGCAAAAATGCTTTGCAGTCCCAATATAAGGAAATCAGATAGGACTGATGTGTGTTTCTCACCAGCTTCTTGTAGAAAAAGATCCATCTTCTGCTACCAGGGTTAAGGAGTATCATCAAAAGCAAAAATGTATGTTTGTATGTTTTAAAATTAATAACAAAATATTTTTTCATGTCTGGGTAGATAAACCTAGCAGTCTGAGGGATGGAAATCCACTGCTATGGTTTGACCATGTTTCCCAAAAAGCATGTTTTTGATTAACCTCAAAACCATAGTGTTTCAAAGTGTGCCTAACAGAATGTGTTTAAGTCATAATGGTTCCATCTTTATAAATGGGTTAATCCCAAATTTATGAAAGAGTTTAAGGTTGCTAGTTTGACAGTTGGCACTCATCTTCACAGTCTCTTGATCTCTGGTTTCCACTACGGGACGATGAAGCTATGAGACTCTCAACAGATGCAGCCTCTTGATCTTGGCCTTTCCAGGCTCTAGAATCATGAGCCAGTGAATTTCCTTTCAGAAAAAAATTGCCCAGCCTCAGGGCTGGCGCTGTAGCATAGCGAGCAAAGCCACCGTCTGCAGTGCTGACATCCCCTATGGGTGCCAGTTCCAGTCCTGGTTGCTCCACTTCGGATCCTGCTCCCTGCTATGGCCTGGGATAGCAGTAGAAGATGGCCCAACTCCTTGGACCTCTGCACTCACGTGGGAGACCCATAAGAACCTCCTGGCTCCTGTCTGTAGCTTCAGCGTAGCTCTGGCTGTTGTGGCCAATTAGGGAGTGAACCAGTGGCTGAAAGACCTCTCTCTCTCACTGCCTCTTTTTCTCTCCCTGTGCAACCCTGATTTTCAAATAAATTAATTAATCTTTAAATTTCCCAGACCCTGGTATTCTGTCATAAACACACAAAACAGTAAAACAGTCACATTCCCAGAGTTGTCTTTACTTACCGCATTGTGGCTCTCCCTCAACAGCCTCTCTTGGGCTTTCCTGGTGGTCAACTGGAGAGCTTCCAAGGATAATGGCTGGTTATGAGGACACTGTGTAAAAACCCAAACAGACAATTACACACTGTGTTCACAGCAACCCCTCAGCACTTACACTCTTCAACACTGTTATGATTTGTGAATAATAGCAGATGATACTTGGACCAACTGAAAAATCTAGGAGAAATAAATACAAATAAGCAACCAAATAGTCACTCACAAACCCTAATTTTCCATCTTGAAGACAATAAATTTTCCATCTAAACATACTGTATCTTGGTAAGAGTGACAACCTTATTCTTTAACAATGTATTATTAACTTTTCATGTAGATTTTGGCATGCAGTAAGGTCTAGATAAATATATAAGGAAGTGAGATGAGAACTCACCCCTTAAGAACAACCCCTGAACACAGCTCCATCCATATTCTCACCCTCCTTAAGACCACCTCCCATTCATCTTTCTTCTCTGAGAAGCCTTCACTATATCCCAAATAGAATAGGCACTTTTGCTATATGCAATAAAATATTGCCTGTTTCCTGTATTTGTAATTATATATGGAACTAGGGATGTTATAGTTTAGGGATCTAAGATTTGTGCAATGTTGGCCTCCAAAATACATGTATGCATCTTCCTCAACCACCACCTTTTCTTTTCAGATTTTCTCCTTTGGATTCATGGATGTCCTGGCATATAATACTAAGAACATACTAAAGGCACAAACAACATAAGGCCACATAGCAAAGAGAGAAGGAGAGAAAGGTCATCTTCAAATTTTAAACATCTAGAAATTTTCCATAGAAATGTCCAGTGTTTTACAGTGGGACAGGAGGACAATTTTAGTATTTCATAGCACAGTAGGGTAACTGGATTCTACAACAATTCATTATATACTTAAAATATCTCTAGCCTGCAGATTCTCAACACACGGCAAAGATAAATATTTGAGGAAACGGAAATTCTAATTATCCTAGTTTAATTATCACATACTAAACATATGTATCAAATTATTACACTTTTTCCAAATTAAATGAAATATAAAATATGATATTTTAACATCAGCCTATTTTTGGTTGATTTCAAAAGACAGTGTTTTCACTGGAATTGTATAAAGGGGATGCAGACAAATCTTGATTATTTGGAATCTCTTAATCTGTCCCTCATGTGGCTTGGAGACTCAGCAGGACAGCTGGATCGAGACTTAGCCAAGGCTTTCAGCTTGCTGCTACATATGGCATTTGAACACGGGACTCAGCTGAGGCAGGAGTTTGATTTCCAGAGTCCAGCATTTCTAGGGGTAGACTACAGGGCCCTGCGTATGGAACTCTGAATGTTCCCTGTGACACTGCCAGGAAGCTATGGACTCACAGTCTTCTGTTCTTTTTCCAGTGTTGAGGATTGTGCTCACCCACCCTTCAATCCCAGTCTAAGGATTGTAAATTTCTCTCCTCTGTGATAAGCTGCATAAAAGCCTCCTCAAAACTAGACCTTCCAAAAACCTGGATGAGAATAATAAAAGAGAATACAATATCTGAGCTCAAATCTTTTGGGTTCTCCTATACTGGCAAAAAGAAAACATAAATGAATATCTCAATAGGTTACCCTGGGACAAAGTACAAGAGGTAAGCATTGTTTCACTGAAAGCTAAGAGGAAGAAGGAGTCTATAATACAAGTCAGATAAGGCCTACTTGAAGATTGAAGAGGCAAAGAACAGAACATTCCTGGTCAGCACTCCTGGTAACAAGGCTGTCTTGTGGTAAGACTTGAGACAAACTGCAGCCTCAGTGACTCCAGGACTGAAAGACTAATTTGAATGAAGCTTATGAGATGATGCAGGGAATGTGACGGCACCACTCTGGAGAGAGAAAAAGTAGGATATCTTTTCCAAACGTCAGTCATCCATGTGACCCTCAGCCAATCCTTTTACATAACATCAGTCTTAATTAAGAAATTTCTTTGGAAATATCACAAGGATATAATTTCTGTCTTTAAGATGTCCACATCATGAGTCAGGTCAACTCTAAAGGACAGTGCTAATCATATCTGTGAGAGAAATTCCAGCATTTCATATGTGAAGCAAGAACTTTGCCCTCTTAATCTCTCATGCATGTGAATCCAACTAAGGGAGATGCTTTGTCCTCTCTGCCTGACACAGTCCTTAAGCGTCATCCCAAGAGTCTAAAGACTCTCCTTGGTCTCCCCAAGTCCAGATCGGTGCCCATCTTATGTGTTCTAATCGCTCCTTGTATTTATCTATTCACCATCAGCACAATGTTGTTAATTTATTTGCTATATCTCTTCCCCAGAACATGTCAAATCCAAAAGGTATCATAGTTACACTAGTGTGTGTTTTCTATGGTATATATCTAGGTTTAAAGTTTCTCAGGGAAAAACATGTCTTGAGTAGCTGGTGCAAGCCCCACATGTTGCTGTGAAGTGACGCTCTCCCCTCCACTTTGTCTTCACCCCTCCTGTGACCTGGTGGCCTTCTGAAACCCTGGCTCTGACTGTCAAGGTTTCCTCCCACAGTGTCCAGCATAGGTTTGCAGTTTCTCACTCATCAGCTGTCCCTGATTCTCCCCTCACTAACTCACTCATCTGGTTATTTTTCAAAGTTTATTTACTTATTCATTTGCAAAGGCAAAGCTACACACACACACAGAGAGAGAGAGAGAGAGAAAGAGAGAGAGAGACAGAGAGAATCTTCTACCTCTCACCCACTTGTTAACTCCCCAGATGCCTGGACTAGGCCAAGTCCAGAAGCTGGGAACTCAAACCAGGCCTCCTATACGCGTGTAAGGGACACAAGTACTTGCTCCTTCACCTGCTGTCTCCCAGCGAGTGCATAATCAGGGAGTAGAATCAGAAGTAGAGTGAGGTGTTGACCCCAGGCACTCCAATACTGGATGTGGATGTCCCAAGTGGCATCTTAACCACGGAGCCAAAGCCTGTGCATCGTCTGTTCATTTATCCATTCTACAAACATTATTTAGGTATATTCTATATGCCAGACAAGGCGCTAGATGTTTGGGATCCAACAGTCATCAAAATGAACATGTCTCAAATATAGTGGAGTTTCTTAACAGACATACAGAAAGCAGGGAATGAAATAACTACAAACCATGTCAATGCTGCAGAAAAACAAAGAGGGGAGGGTGGAAGGGAAGTAATGCAGAGAAGGCTGCTTTATGGTAGTCAGGTTGATCTTCCCAGAAAACAAAGGATGTAAGAGGCCAGTCACGAAAAGCAGGTCCAGTCAGTTATTAACTAATTATGCTAATTAATAATTTTATTCTGAAAACATTGAAGAGTGTTGACTTTGGAGTCTTCTGGCTAAAGCAAAGCATATATCTATGTCCCAAGTCAAAGGGCATGGAATTATAATCTGTCCACTAAGAGTCTCAAGCAATCACAGGCATGGAGATACATTTGAACAATAAGTTAATCCATCACAATTACTGTGATTGTCAATAACCTGACATGTTATCAGAGCAATGTTTATATTTTCACAAGAGTGTCACTGATATGAATAAATGAAATTCCCTCAAGTAATTGCTATAGAGTAAAAATACTTTCTTCTTTTTCAGTAATTGACTGACCATACTGTACCCCAATCTTTTTGTTTTGTGTATCAGGAAATAGGTATTTTATTGGGTTTCACCCAGAAGGTCACACTTGTATTTTCCTGTTTAAATCATTATTATATCATCATTGAGATGGAAAATCATTACCCTGGTTGGCACTAATGTAGGGCTTGTCTCTTCCAGAGAGACTTATATATATGAATAAACTAACAATAATAGAGTACTGGAATAATAAAATCCATTTGATTGCCTTTATGTAAAAATAGAGAGCTGAACAATCAGGAAACTTGTGCATAACCCTTCTATGCAACATCAAGCCAACCACTCAGATTCATTTTATAGGAAAGAAAATGAACAAACCAAGAGGTATATATGAAGATAAAAACCATTAGGGACTGGGACCCTCTCCCAAGCTCCACAGGAGTGAGGACTCTAAAATGCATTATAACCTAATTCCTGATGAAATCAATCCCGCCAAATTGCCTTCTATTGCTGCTGCGACAGCTAAGGGAGAAAGACATCCTGCATGCCAAAATCTAAGCACAGGAGCAGCTTTCTGTCATTCTCTTCACAGGCGAACCATAGCTTTCCCGCCATCGAGAGAGCTGAAAGGCTGTCTGGAGAGTAAACAATTACCCCTTCCATACTGTGTTTGCTTTTATAAGACAGCAAATAGGACCTAAAGTGAACAAAATTGCCAAAGATCGTATCTGAGTTTTCATTCACGGGCCTTGGAGGGCCTGTTTTACCCAGGGTTGGAAATTAACTTGATTTTATAAGGTACTTAGCTTGAATCATTTTATGTTTGTTCTCAGTAAAGATGCTGTTAATTTTCATTATTCCTCAACCATGAGAATAAGGAGAAAATCAGCATCATGCTGTTTAAATTCTAATTATGCTCAAGGAAATAACTTACCTACTTAAAAACCTCCCTGTTCCCTCATCTCCCTCAAACCCACTTCCCCCACCAGGTCTGTTCCAGAGATGTTGTACAAATAAAAATCAAAAGTTCTTTTATACAGAGAGGACAAAGACAATCCCAAAAAACACATCTTTAGGATATCTGATGTTCCAATAACTATTATCTGAGAGGATTAACTGGTAGTTTCTGTTTTCCTACATTGCCACATTTTGACCTCCTTATCCTCCAGATTGGAAAATGCACTCATGTGTTGTGTTAACCTGGAAACTACACCTACTAAGATTTAGGGAAGTGTATGTGTGTGTGTATGTGTGTGTGTGCATGTGTATACATGTGTGTTTGCACAGGTCTGTGGGGGTAATTATGGAGGTGGAGTTGGGAGCCAAGCCAGAGTTGAAATCACAGGAAATTTACTTGCATCAAAGGATTCTGAAACTGGGGAGCCATCTCAAGGGGCTTTCATTTTTTCTCAGGACTCTGAAGCCCCCATATGAAGAAGTCTGGGAAAATCCTCGAAGCATAAAGAAATGGATGTCGACCAAGAAGGCACTATGAATTGAACTAGGCTATTTTCTCTGACCGTACTCAGATGTGCTGTAGGATAAAGGAGGCTTTAAAAGAACTTGGGGAGAGAGACTCCTATATAGAACACAGCTAGAATAACATCGAGGTTTCAAACCCACCCTGCCTGGTTGAAGCTGTTAGACCTTGTACCAGAAATAAGATCCCAACAACTGCCTCTCACATCTTCTGGGAGTGCTATGAAGCAATGCTACATAACGTGCATCAGTTAATCCTGCCTACTGTACCTCCACAGTAAACCCAGAATGTGACCACTTCCAGCCATTTCCATGGCTTCAGGCTTGTCCAAACCACCTCCCACTGTGTGTGGGTTCTTCCTCTGCCTCCAATTGGACTCCCTGCTTCCATCTTTGCCCCAACCTCCATTCCCTCCAATCTCTTCTCTTCAGAGTAGCTGGAGAAATGCTTCTAAAACATCAAGTAGACCATGTCGCTCCTTCCCTCAATACCCCACTGATTCCCCACTTTCAGTAAGAATAAAATGTAAGATCTTTTTTCTTCATTTTTTGCTGCTTTTCAATTTTACTAAAAGATGTGTTCATTTATTTTAAAGACAGAGCAACAGATAGACTTAGTGCTCCCATCTATTGATTAATTCCTCCAAATGACTTCAACAACCAGGACTTGGTCAAGCTGAAGCCAGGAACCAGGAATTCCATCTGATCCTTCCACATGAGTGTCAGGGACCCAAGTACTTGGGCTATCTTCTACTGCCTTCTCAGGAACATTAGCAGGAAGCTGGATTGGAAGCTGAGTAGCCAGTACTGGAACCCACACTCCTATAAGGGGTGCCAACACTCACAAATAATGGTGTAACCCGCTGTGCCACACGTTAGCCCCGAAAAATTCAAGTCTCTACATTGGACTAAAAATCCTCTGTTCTGTCACCTCTCCCCATCTGTTTCTCTGATTTTTTTTTCTTTTAGACAGGCAGAGTGGACAGTGAGAGAGAGAGGAAGGTCTTCCTTTTGCAGTTGGTTCACCCTCCAATGGCCGCCGCTTCCGGTGTGCTGCAGCCAGTATACCGCGCTGATCCAAAGGCAGGAGCCAGGTGCTTCTGGTCTCCCATGGGGTGCAGGGCCCAAGCACTGGGGTCATCCTCCACTGCACTCCCGGGCCACAGCAGAGAGCTGGCCTGGAAGAGGGGCAACTGGGACAGAATCCGGTGCCCTGGCCAGGACTAGAACCCGGTGTGCCGGCGCCGCAAGGTGGAGGATTAGCCTAGTGAGCCGCGGCGCCAGCTGCTTCTCTGATTTTATGTCCTTTGTGGATCTTCTCACTGCTTGTAAAACAATCCCTATACATTTTTGTCTGCAACTTTGTACTTGCCATTCACTCTGCCTGCAAATCTCTTCCTATAGTACCTTCACTGGTATTCCTCTGTTCCTTTCTGTTTGGACGTCTTAACAGCGAGGCTTCAGTAGATCCCTCCAAATGAAGTTGAAGAATCATTTTATATATTTAACTGGTGTAATTCTTCAGTGTCATTTACAATGCCATTTAAAGTTTTTTCCCTTTATTCCAATATGAAGATCTTTTCAGATTTTCATAGTAGAAACACAGCTTTGCATTAGGAAGTTCTAGATCTATCATTTAATTCACATCTCTCAATTACCATCAAGCTTTTATTTTGACTATGCCTTTCAACGCTTCTCCATATTCATTACTAGTCCATATTTTCATAAGTTCTGTGTGCCCCATCTGATGGTGTTCACATTATCCTAGCTCAACCCCAGCTGAATCTATTAAGATGTGTGTTATCTGCAGGCTAATCTTCTCTTCAAATGGAAGGTTAGCCAGTCAGGCAAACTGGTCTTTTTTAGAATATTCAGTCATTTATTTGAAAATCAGAATTACAGATAAGAAAGGGAGAGACAGAGATCTTGCATCTGCTGGTTCACTCCCTAGATAGCCATGATGGCCAGGGCTGGACCAGGCCAAAGCCAGGAGCCAGGAGCTTCACCTCTGTCTCCCTCATGGGTACCATTTTCCACTACTTTTCCAAGGCATTAGCAGGGAGCTGCATCATAAGGAGAGAAGCTGGGACTTGAACCAATGCCCATATGGGATGTTGGTATCACAGACAGCAGTTTTACCCGCTTCATCACATCTCGGGCCCCAAAAACTAGTGTTTTGCTTTATTTTTCTCTGTGACATTTGTCATCATTTGATACCCTGTGTATTTACTGGTTTATTTACTGCTCCTCTCCCTCTGTTGGGATATAAGCCATGAAAGGAACTATGTTCTTTGTTTGCTGCAACACCTCAATCCATTGCATAATGGGCACAGTAGATACTTAATGAATGTTTGTTTAAAGTATTTCAAGTAGATGAATGAATATATTATGTGAATGGAGATATTCAAGTGGCTTTACACTAGCAATTAGATTTTATAAGCCCTTGTATGCTACAACCTACCCCTTAAAAGTACCCAACTTCTCTTCTATTTCATCTTTTTCTGTGAAATGCTCTGGAGATCAATGTTGAAGGGAAAATCAAAGTACATACATGCGCGCACACACACACACACACACACACTCCCAGAGATACTAAATGAGATTATCACTTTGATCTACCAGCCATAGGATGTTGCACATATAACAAGTGCTGAGATATGCAATTTATATTGATACACACATAATTTCTCTACTGTAAAAGAGTGGATAACTTTCCCATGAGTCCCACAGAGAACAGATTTGAGTCAGGCAGTCTGATCCAACAATCAATGGTATTAATGCTGAACTATTTTAGTCTTTATCGTTCTTGCAATCTCTTCTTGAATACATAGCAATAAACCCAATGCTGGTATAGTATACATTGCTGAGTTCTCATATAGAGTTAAGAATCATTAACCACAAGAAGTTTCGCAAACATGTAGTTTGCTGTATTAGGTTTGCGTGAAACCACAGTTTAACTGCATATACCTTCAACCAGGAACTAGAAAACTAATATTTTGGAATTCAGTAAAACTCTTCTCAAAATATGGCTTATGTAATTAATTTATGGGCTAGGATTTTATTTGGCAGCCATCCTGTAACAAAATGAAAGATAAGGGTTGTCTTTGCCTTGAAGAGAATACTGAAAAGGTAACTTTATTAGGAAAGTGAGAGAGCTTTTCAAACAGAAATATGAGAGGCTGCTTTGGTAGAAGGATGGGAGAAGGACACAGACTTGAGACAGGACTGACAAGTGTGGCACAGTGGTGAAGAGACGACAATGAGAAAGAAGAAATGATTTGCAGAGGTTCTGATGTAATCAATGACATCTGAATTGAGGAGCAACAACCTGCAGTGCCTATTCTATCTTACAGTCATTTCCATTAACTATCCTTTCTTTAATATGTGTGTAGATAACACATCATTTTTAAATAAATGAAAATTGAATATGTTCTTCTAATTCATTCAAAGAAATTAGAATTATATATATTAGCAGTTTGGTACAAAGGAATATTTTTATCCTTCCTATCTAAATTGTGTTTACTTTTTTCTTATCATTTCTTGTGACTGAAAGTTTTACACTTAAATATTTGCCTTGATATGCACAATTAAATTTAGAATAATTCAAGCCAAGTGGTTAAATCTTGGCAATACTAAATTTAATGCATGAATTGCTGGGATACGCCAAGATGACATATAATTTTTGAATATCAAAACTGAAATTCACTGTCTGATGCCTGATCCCACTTTACTAATTTGATAGATCTAGAAAGAAAAAAGCTCTTTGATTGGGGAAAAAAAAAAAAAACAGAAAATTGATGGGCATGAATCTGGCATTTTGTCATTCAAATGAATTTGATAATGGTGGTATCATTAGACAAAATAACACTGTGACAGTTTTACATAATGAAGGAGCACTTCTGTGCCAGAGGATTTAAAGATTGAGTACCTACATTTACAGATGTTTACCAGGTTCATCTGGGCAAACCCCTCTGCCGACTTGTGCTCTTTGAGCAACAACTTTGAAAGGTGTTAGGTAGAGGTCAAAAGATAAAATCATTACTGTTGGTGGGGGAAGAAATATTTTTTTGCCCACTTGTTAAATCCAATCCATGTTTACAAAAGTAGCATCTGTTAATTTGCATTACTGCAGGCAGACAGGAAATGTAATTCAGTTATCACCTTTTTCCTCATATAGTTTTAAGTATTCCTTTGAAGAAGAGTTTCATTTCTCGTCCATATGATTTGTTCAGATGGAAACATTCTGTAAGAGAGAAGGGAGAGAGAATGAGAGAGCGATTGAGATATCAGAAGGGATATGTGTGAGCATGCCTCTGTGTGTGTGTGTGTATGTGTGCATTAATTGGGGTGACTTTCTTCCTATTAGGATAGATGGCGTTACTCCCACCACAACCATTTAGAAATGATCCCGGCCTCCTACTTTTGTCCCATGATTATTGGTTTACAGAAGAATTGGGTCTTGAATGGAAGTCAAGTTTCTGAGTGACTGGTATTTATTCACCCACTTACTGTGATTCATAGGTGTCTCAGCACCTGGTAAAAATGCAAGCAATTGCTAAGCTTCCTCCTTCATTGTCCCTCGAAGGTCAATGTCCTTCCCTCTTCATAGTTAAAAAGCACAAAATAATAACTGAGCTGGTTTCACCATTCAAGGAAATAGCTTTGTTCAGAAGGTGATGAGTTGTTATTGTTAGCTTGTCAAAGCAGTCACAGGGCACACACCTGCTTACTGCACTGATGGTTCTAACTTCCTTGTGTCCTTTACAGAATAGCCTTCTCACATCAAAAGTTCTCAATTGCAGTTTTCTAACATTCAAGTTAGTTTGTGGGAAAGTGTGCAAATAATCCTGATATGCCTGAAGGTAAAACTTCATTGGTCATCCAGTGTTGGGTGAACTTGGAGATCAAAAACAATTATTCCTATTCCCTCCTCCAGAGATGCTGCCTGAATTGATCTGGGATATGGCCCAGGAGTCAGCGTATTTCAAAGCTCCCCAGGTAATTCTAATGCGCAGCCAAAGTTGAGCTGTTTTAGTCAAAGGGCTTAGAAACCACTTAGCCAACAGGTGTTCAATGTAGAAATCACCCTCTGGCCATTGGCTGTTATTTTTCACCTGTAGACTGACTTCACTGATTTAATTACTTGTTTAAAATTCTCAAGACACAGCAAAGAACTCTCTGTGAATGTTAACTTGTTGAAGAATACTGCTGCAGGGCAAGACTTGATTTTTATTTGCATTTTAAAAAATCAATCTAACCTTATTTGAAAGAGATTTAGAAAGAACATCCAGTCCTCATTCTACGACTACTCTGTTATCATTTTTAGAGTCAAAAGAAAGCAATTTTTTTAGGTTATTGGGTAGAATTTTTAAAGACTTATTTTATTTAGTTGAAAGGAAGCATTACAGAGAAAGGGGAGAGAGAGAGAGAGAGAGTCTATCTGCTGGTTCACTGCCCAAATGGCTGCAACAGCAGTGGCTGGACCAGACCAAAGTCAGGAGCCAGAAGCTCCATCTGGGTCTCCCACATGGATTCAGGGGTCTAAGGATGTGGGAAATTCTCCACTTCTTTTCCAGGTGCATTATCAGAGAACTGAATCAAAAGTGGAGCACTCAGCTGGTGCCATGGCTTGCTTGGCTGCCTGCGGCACTGGAACCCCAGGTTCTAGTCCCGGCTGGGGCTCCGGGTACTGGTCCCGGTTGTCCCTCTTCCAGTCCAGCTCTCTGCTGTGGCCCAGGAGGGCAGCAGAGGATGGCCCAGGTGCTTAGGTCCCTGTACCCACATGGGAGACTGGGAGGAAGCTCCGGCTCTGGCTTTGGATGAGCACAGTGCCGGCCATGGCGGCCATTGGGGGAGTGAACCAACAAAAGGAGGACCTTACTCTCTCTGTCTCTCTCTCACTGT
Source organism: Sylvilagus floridanus (assembly GCA_949820135.1). Taxonomy (NCBI): domain Eukaryota; kingdom Metazoa; phylum Chordata; class Mammalia; order Lagomorpha; family Leporidae; genus Sylvilagus; species Sylvilagus floridanus. Next base: position 24,208,615 of record OX463236.1, on the reverse strand, counting down.
CTATAACTCCCTCTCTCTCTTGCTCTCGCTCTTGCTCTTTCTCTGTCTTAACTCTGCCTGTCAAAAAAGAAAAAAAAAGTGGAGCACCCAGGACTTGAAGTGGTGCTGATATGGGATGCCAACATTGTAGGCAGCAGCTCAACACGTTATGCCACAATGCTGGCTCCTGGTAGAATATTTTTAATGTAAAAAATGAAGAATTCTCCCAATTGGTTTAGTGTTCTTATTCCTAGTACACTGATTAAAAACAGTGGGTGACATCTCTCTCAGTTCATTCTAGAGGTGGGGCCTTAAGCCATGCTTTTTGAGGAAATGTAAAGCCAATTTGGAAGCCATGATTTCATATAGAACTCAAGGAACCTCACGTAAGAGTGGATGGTCTGAGAAAAGGTCTCATCTTCAGATATTCCTATAGAAATGAAAATTATACTTTAATGCAAAATGCTACCATTTAATGGAAACATCACTTTCATTTGAAAAGCTTGGCTTACAATGTTCATAGCCAGTTGACAAAAGACCAAAGAAGTTTGTATCATAATTTCATTATCTAGATCCTTTCCTGATTCATTAGAATTCCTCATGTAAACTGAAATTCAACTTGCAAACTTTATTTTGCTTAACTGAGCCATCTATTTTCTAGGCTTCCAATGGCCTCTTGCAAATCTTTGAGCACAAGATAAATTCAATTGAAACCTGGATTTTTCTAAAAGTCATGATTCGTGCCTGAGCCTTCTTACTGGATTTCTGAGATTTTCCAGAAAAAGCACAGGTTGTAAGTATGTGTGGCTCAGCATAAAACTTACCACAACCTGGTGACCCTGAGTGGTCACTCCAGAGTCTGAGGCCAGTACTGGGAAGGGAGAAGAAATGATGTTCTGAGAGATTAGTTGACCAAGTGTTGGACTCCTCCCCCCACCTTTTTGGGAGCCCAATTTTAAGTGCAATTTTAAGCTTCTAACACTAAGGTCGGAATATCAATCTTGAGCAAAATTTGCTGATTAAAAGTTCTGTGTCCCTATTCTATGTCCATCTCTCTATGACATTCATTGTGACTTTTGTCAGGTCCCAGCTCTCCTACTAGACTCAATACCTACATGTTTAATTAAAACAATATCATGGGGCTGATGCCATGGCTCACTTGGTTAATCCTCTGCCTGCGGTGCCGACATCCCACAGGGCACCAGGTTCTAGTCCCGTTGCTCCTCTTCAGTCCAGCTCTCTGCTGTGGCCCAGGAAGGCAGTGGGGGATGACCCAGGTGCTTGGGCCCTGCACCCGCATGGGAGACCAGGAGGAAGCACCTGGCTCTTGGCTTTGGATTGGTGCAGCACTGGCCATGCTGGCCATTTGGGGAGTGAACCAATGGAAGGAAGACCTTTCTCTAAGTATCTCTCTCTCAGTCTGTAACTCTGCCTGTCAAATAAATTTTGAAAAATCATAAAACTTTCCTTTAATATCTGAGTAACATGTGGCTTGCTTACTACCGGTCTCTTCTCCTCTCCATTCCTACCCAATCCATTTTCCACATAGTAGTCAAGTCATTTTTGCTTTCTGATCATATTGACTCCTTCCTTAATGGCTCGTGCTCTGTCCTCTAAGAATGAAACCCGAACTCATCACCATTGCCTTAGCTCCTTCCCCAGCCTGACTTGCAGTTTTCTCTTCCACTTCTCTGGTACGTGGATCTTCTGTTAGCTTCTCAGATTTCCCAGACTTGCCATCACCTGCTTTTCCTTGTGCTTAGGGATTTGTTTTGGCCCATTTATTCAAGTAATATCATATTTGTTTATTACTGTGCAATAAACTGTCCCCAAACCTTGTAACTTAACATAACAAATTTTATTTTTTCATATCTGAGCAAGGTTAATAGAAATGTGAATACAACTTTGTTGGATAGTTCTGGCTTGATGTCTCTGAAGAGGCAGTAACCAAGATGTCAGCAAAGGTGCAGGCATCAGAAGGCTTAATTAGGGCTAAAAGATGTGTTTCCAAGATGACACACAGAACTATTGGCTTGAGGCTTTGACTTCTTGATGACTTTTGACAGGAGATCTTAGTTCCTCATCACAAAGACTTCTCTTCCAAATTCCTTGAGTGTCCTCACAATATGGCTGCCAATTTTTCCCAGGTGAAGCCAGGAAACCAATTTCTGGGGACAACCTGAATGGATTTTGGAGTTGATTCATTTCCAGAGATTCCAGAGAACATTGTAGCCCTGACGACATCTCAATTTTGGTCTATATTAGATATATACTGAAGTACTAAAAACTGTGGTGTTCATAATATGTTCTGTCCTCTGAAAATCCCTACATCTGTTTTTAAAATATAGGAGATACTCAGAATATACTTTCTAAATTCAGTCTTATGTAATTTTAAATCTAATTTGTAGCAAGTTTGATTATAAACAGGCTCATGCAACATTAAGAACTAGCATGTACAAATTTATAAACTGCTAGCAACGAGATATAACAAGCAGGAAAAAAACCCAATAACTTAAAAAACAAAAATAGGCCAGGTTCGTTTGATGTAGTGACCAATAGCTCTGCCTACATCAAGGGTTCATCTGTGTGATTACAACCCCCAACGTCTGTGTCCATAACTATGTTTTAGAACCACACCAAATTGTAATCAGTGTATCCTGTTTTATATAATAGAGAAACATGAAAAAAAAAGGTTTCTGCTAAGAAATGAAAGATATCAATCAAAATATCTACAGGAGTGAAATTTGAGATGTGATGATTTTTCACAGCCCCTGTCTTGATTGGGTTTATTTGTATTTTTCTTTTCCTCCTTAAACTATTTGTTGAACTCTTTACTTAGTGTAGGGCTAGTCTTATGAATATAAATTTAACTAAGATTGGGAATAAGAAAATGAGGAAGAAAAAGGGTGGAGCATGGGTGGGAGGGAAAAATAGGGAAGGAAGTATCACTATGTTCCTGATCTGTATATAAGACATACATGAACTTTGTTTTTTTTTAAACTTTTTTTTATTTAATAAATATAAATTTCCAAAGTACAACTTTTGGACTATAGCGGCTTTTCCCCCCATAGCTTCCCTCCCACCCGCAACCATCCCATCTCCTGCTCCCTCTCCCATCCCATTCACATCAGAATTCATTTTCAATTATCTTTATATACAGATCAATTTAGTATATACTAAGTAAAGATTTCAACAGTTTGCACCCACACAGAAACACAAAGTATAAAGTACTGTTTGAGTACTAGTTATACCGTTAATTCACATAGTACAACATTAAGGACAGAGATCCTACATGGGGAGTAAGTGCACAGTGACTCCTGTTGTTAATTTAACAATTGACACTCTTGTTTATGGTGTCAGTAATCATCTGAGGCTCTTGTCATGAGCTGCCAGGGCTATGGAAGCCTCTTGAGTTCACCGATACCGATCTTATTTAGACAAGGTCGTAGTCAAAATAGAAGTTCTCTCCTCCCTTCAGAGAAAGGTACCTCCTTCTTTGATGGCCCATTCTTTCCACTGGGATCTCACTCACAGAGTTCTTTCATTTAGGTCCATACATTAAATTTGTAAACCTTAAATAAAATTTTTTAAAAATTCAAAAAAATATTATACATTGATCACCTAGACTATTCTTGTGTGGACAATTTAATTCTTATTTTTCTATGGCTTTTAACTTATTACTCCTCATTACTCCTTATTACTTTTCATTTAAATTTTTTTAATTTGGGAGGTTCACACCCCAAATGCTCACCACAGCTAGGACTAGGCCTGGCCAAAGCTAGGAACCAGGAACTCAATCCAGATCTCAGCTTCTTGAGCCATCACTGCTGCCTCCCAAGGTGAACATCAACAAGAAGGTAGAATCTGGAGTGGAGCCAGAACTTAAACCCAAGCATTCTGACAGGGAATTCTAGCAACACAAATAGCACCTTAAATGCTGTGTCAAATGTACACCACTCTTCTCTTTTCAAAACTGTTACATTTGCCATAGTCTCTTATATTAGGCATTCTGCTGGGAAAAATAAACATTAATCTTGTATTAAGGAGTGCACTTTGTTCACAGCTCATTTGAACTTCCATCATCCCAAAGAAGTATCTCTCAAAAGTGTCTGGGACCCAGAAGGAGTTAGTACAACTAGAGTTGCCATAGTTAGTGCAAACGTAGGTGACATGTGTGTAGACAAGCCTTGACATGTCTATGGCAGAATTCTTCCCCAGCATCCAGTGTTAAGACATTCAATGACATAAAGAGGAGAACATAAAGAACAGAACTACAAATCATTTATTCCACAATCAATGAGGACTACTTTTCTTATTGTTTTTGAAGACTAATTCTTTTGAAAATATTGCCTTTAAGTCTGCATTCTGTAAACCCCATTAAAAAACAAAAACTCTGGCCGGTGCCATGGCTCACTAGGCTAACCCTCCACCCATGGCGCCGGCACCCTGGGTTCTAGTCCAGGTTAGGGCGCTGGATTCTGTCAGAGTTGCTCCTCTTCCAGTCCAGCTCTCTGCTGTGGCCCGGGAGTGCAGTGGAGGATGGCCCAGGTCCTTGGGCATTGTACCCGCATGGGAGACCAGGAGGAAGCACCTGGCTCCTGGCTTCGGATCAGCGCAGTGTGCCGGCCACAACGCACCAGCCGTAGCACTAGAGTGTGTTTGTTTGTTGTTATTGTTTCCCATCTCAAGCCAAAATTAAGCCTCCAGAGTGCATTGGTGATGAGAACAACGGAAAAAGGAAGACCTTTCTCTCTGTCTCTCACTCTCTCTCTCTCTCACTAACTCTACCTGTCAAAAACAAAATGAAACAAAACAAAAGAAAACAAACAAACAAAAAAACCTCTAACTGAGTTGATGATGTACTGAGGTGAGAAACTTTCTGTATATATTTTTTCCTCCAAAACTCTGCCAAGTAGTTTGGTATTAAGAAATGCACTCTCATCCAGTGCCTTGTCTTAAGAGGCAAAATAGCTACAACTTCGTTCTAAAAGTTTCTTTCTGCATAAAGGCAGCAAATTACAAACTGACCATACAATTACTTGAAGACAGATATATGTATTTATTTCTGCCCATACATATGTATTGTACATCTCATGAATACTGGAAAAATAAGAAAACAGGCACTTCTTTCTAAACTCAGTCTCCTTCAAGGCAACTAAATGAATGCATTGCAGCTTATTTTATGAGTTCTAGGTGTGCCTTAATATCCTTGGATACATTTTCTGGGCACATCCAAAAAGGTAAGGTTCATTCAGACTCATGCCCTGTTTATTTAGTAGCAGGCAAGTGACTAAACTTAAAATTGAGTTTCTCCCCTAGACTCTCGCTCCAACATTTTTTGTCCCCAGTGCAGTTGTTACATAGAATTAGATGTGAGACTCATTTTTTGTCTGCATCTTCTTGTGGAATAGTTTACTCTGGGTTCTGAAGGAGGGGCACAGATCCCTCACTGCTCAAATACCCAAAATGAAATTCTATACCCCAGGGAAATCAGTGTGAAGGACAGCAAGCAACATGCCATGCTCTATAGCCATTCTGAGAGGGTGCAGAGTTTCAGCCACGGTAGGGGAGAAAGGAAAGCATTCAGCTTTCACAAGTCAGAGATGGCAGGGTACAAAGGGAGGTCTGGGCTTGAGGTCCTGTAACTGTGAGTCCCAACGGGAGAATATGCAGAAATTCTAGTTAATGTTCTCACCAATGCACTCTGGAGGGTTAATTTTGGCTGAGATGGGAAGCAATAACAACAAACAGACTCTAGTTATTATAGGAAGAACAAGAAGAAATGACATCAAATTTCTGGCATGACTGATAAGACTTAAAGAGGAAAATAAATAAATATCTGGGGGCAAGTGTTTGGTGCAGTGATTAACAGCCACTTGGGGCACCTGCATCTATCAGAGGAGTTCTAGGTTTGAGTGTAGGCTCTGTTTCTGACTTCTGCTAATGCATACTCTAAAAGGCAGCAGGTAATGGCTCAAGTATTTGGGACGTTTCCTTCCCCTGGGAGTCCTGGGTTGAGATTTTGGCTCCTGGCTTTAACCTGACCTATCCCTGGCTGTTACAGGAATTTAGGAAGTGAAGCAGCAGATAAAAGATTCTCTCCCTCTCTCCCTCTCTCCCTCTCTCCCTCTCTCTCTTGCTCTGTCTTGCAAATTTTGCTCTGTCTTGAAAATTTTAAAAATAAATATCTGAACAAATGACAAGAATTCAGTTTGCAAGTCTGACTAGCTGAATTCAGTCAAACAGAAGAATATCACTCTCTAAGCCTCTGAATCAGTTGTGAGACTAAAGGGACAAAAAAGGCATTCCTCAGAAAAAGGGTAAAGATCAGTTTCTTTTTTTTTTTTTTAAGATTTTATTAATTTGAAAGGCAGAGTTACAAAGAGAGAGAGACAGACAGACAGACAGAGAGAGAGAAAGAGAGAGAGAGAATCTTCCATCCACTAGTTCACTCCCCAAATGGCCACAATGGGCAGAGCTAGGCCCATCTGCGGCCAGGAACCAGGAGCTTCTTCTGTGCAGGAGCAGGAGCCCAAGGACTAGGACCATCTTCCACTGCTTTCTCAGGCCCATTATCAGGAAGCTGGATGGGAAGTGGAGTAGCTGAGACTTGAACCTGTGTCCATATGAGATGCTAGCACCACAGGCAGTGGCTTTACCCTCCATGCCACAGCGCCAACCCTCAGTTACTTTTAAAGTCTTTCTTCCTTTCCCTACGGTTATTAAATCATGTGATTAAATAGTTCGGGAATTGATTTTAAGAACTTAATTACTGTGTATTTCTCTTTTCTCTGACTTGAGAAAGTTTCCAGTAAAAAATTTGAAATGTAATCTCCTTCAAGTAGACAGATGAATGCCAATGAAACATATGATTCAGAGTGAAGCCTAGATAATAAAATAGAAAGGATTGGATGAAGAGGTCTGGGACAAAGAGAGATTTGCATGGACAGGAAAAGGCAAATCGAAGTTACCTGTGCCCATGTAAAAAGGGGCCATGAGACCTTCAATAGAAGGAGCCCTGGTCAGGTTTCACGTTCCTCACAGAGAAGACAACATTCCTCAAGCTGGAAGCAACAACTATCTATTGTATACTTAGCCCGACTTGGGAAATAAAGGAGAACATTTCTAAAGGCTCTTCAATTACTAGAAAAGTCAGATCAGACAGGAAATGATGTGTAAGCACCCTTGAAAGGATGAATTGAGGGCCAGCGCTGTGGCACACTAGGTTAATCCTCCTCCTGAGGCGGTGGCATCCCATATGTGCACCAAGTTTTAGTCCCGGTTGCTCCTCTAGTCCCAGTTGCTTCTCTTCCAGTCCAGCTCTCTGCTGTGGCCCAGGAAGAAAGTGTAGGATGGCCCAAGTCCTTGGGCCCCTGCACCCGCATGGGAGACCAGGAGGAGGCACCTGGCTCCTGGCTTCGGGTCTGTGTAGCTCCAGCCATTTGGGGAGTGAACCAATGGAAGGAAGACCTTTCTCTCTCTCTCTCTCTCTCTCTCTCTCTCTCTCTCTCTCTCTCTCTCTCTCTCTCTGTAACTCTAGCTGTCAAATAATAATAAAAAAAGGATGAACTGAAATTTATCTGGAAGACTTAGTAGGAAGTTTATCATAATAAATGATAAATTTACATCTTAAAATAATTATCATCTACTATATCTTGAGCTTTCTAGTTTTCAATTAGAATATTTCCAACTATAAAACAATAGATATGAAGCACAGTTTTATCAAGCAAATGTCATTAAGAATGATAAATAGAAAATAATGAGCAATCATCCACAATTCTCTTAATTGGTCTTGTGAGCATATTTGCTCTTGAGAAATCAGAAGCATGTTTTTAAATTAAGAATGCTGATAAAAATTTAAAGCTCATTTATTTCAGGGAAGTGATCAGTTGTCAAATAAGGTAGTTTTTTTTTTTTTCTGTTTTCTGTTTACATGATGATATCTCAAAACTCAACTTCTTTCCAATTGGTGTAAGTCAGTTTTCCCATCAAGATTTGTTGAAATAAATTAATTCACCCTGTTGAGCTACTACTTCTTTTGTGATATTTGTTCTCTGATCCCTCCCAAGGCCCCCCAAAAGAGATTTATCCTAGATGTTCACATCTGTCATTATTCATCATTTCATCCACTGTATTATGAGCAACCTGGAGCCGAGGAAGACGTTTTGCTCATAGTTGTAGTTCTATTACTTGGCATATGTTTGAGGGGAGTTGATGTTCCTTAGAGATTTTCCTCAATGAATAAATAAAAGCAAGATGAAACATGAGTGTAATTTGCTAGTTTTGTGAATTCTGAGACGTGGATGCAGCAAAAACACATACTGAATGAAAGAATTTATCTTTGTAGGTCATCTACTACAGGCAGGACAAGTATCACACATACTAAATTTTCAACACCACTTACATCCCTATTTACAAATGGACTTAAATAAAAGAGTTTACAGAAGATTCTACTCAACTGTGTAAGTAAATTTCACAGTTTCCTTTTTGTCACTTTAAAGGCTTTGTAATCAAACACTCTAGGAAATAAACCCTAGGTTACTCAATATTATAAACTTATTTAAAATTTCTGAAGACTAGTTACAAGAGTAAAAATTACTGGACAATTACATAGTTCACATAAAATTATTTTATTTTCATTTGCTCAACAGAATGAAATTATTGTGAGAATTAAATGAGAAAGATCTAAAACTATGCATGTATTGCCTAGCACATTAAAGGTGCTTTGAAAATTTTAGCCATCACTACTATTGCAAAATACAATGGAGGAATTCGGCTTGAGCCATAGTATATTGCATTGTCCTTCCTCCTTGTTTCTAATAAGGAAAAATACTTTCATCCTGTTTCTCTGTGCTTACTTAGGTTTACGGTTTCATCATCCATGGTGAAAATAGAATTTTATATGACTATGGTATTGCCTGTAATAATTCTTATATGCTTGCCATTCAGACATGAAGCCAAATTAATTGCCATCACCTTGAGGAAGCAAATAGAACAGATTACATTTCCCACTGTCTGATTTTGGGCAAATTTCTTAACTTCTCTGTGCCTTAGTTTTCTCATAAGTAATTTGGGATGATAATAATATCTATTTCAAGGTGGGCATTGTAGCATAGCAGGTTAAGCTACTGCCTGGGGCATTCCATATCAGAGTACACTATAGGAATACTGTCTACACCTGTTTCAATCCAACTTCCTCCTAATACACACTCAAGGAGGCAGAAGGTGATGGCTCAAGTACTGGAGTCACTGCCATTCAAGTGGGAGAACCAGATGGAGTTTCAGGCTCCTGGCTTCCACCTGGCCTAGTCTCAGCTATTGTGGGCATTTGGGAGTGAACCAGTGAATGGATGATCTCTCTGGCTCTATCTTTATCACTGTCTCATTCTCTGTCTCTCATCTCACTCTGCCTTTCTAAAAAAGTAAATCAACATTTATTTTTAAAAGTGAATAAGTCTTTTGAAAAAATCTATTTCATAAATTTTTGTGATGATAAAATGCATGAAAATACACACATACACACACACGCACATATATATAAATATATATACACATACATTGTCTGAACGCTGTAAGCTCTACCTATTCTTCACTATAAGTCAATAAACACTGAAAACACCAACAGATAATGGCACACAACAAGACATAGTTTATTCCTCATTCTCTAACATTGGAAGCAAAACACCAAAGATAATGAGAGCTACTATTTTCTCTTGCAGTTTTAAAAGTACAATGGGGCCCTAATAATGCTGTCTTGCATGAGAGTGCACATGCCTCCCTTAAATGAGTTAAGGTTTAGTATTTTATTTTCCTAAAAATACTTCACTCTTTTGGGCTGGCACTGTGGTGCAGTGAGTTAAAGCCCTGGCCTGAAATGCTGGCATCCCATATGGGCATCAGTTCTAGTCCTGGCTGCTCCTCTTCCAATCCAGCTCTCTGCTATGGCCTGGGATAGCAGTAGAAGATGGCCCAAGTCCTTGGGCCCTGCACCTGCGTGGGAGACCCAGAAGAAGCTCCTGGCTCCTGGCTTTGGATAGGCGCAGCTCCAGCTGTTGTGGTCATCTGGAGAGTGAACCAGCGGATGGAAGACCTCTCTTTCTATTTCTACTTCTCTCTGTAACTCTCTTTCAAATAAATAAAATAAATCTAAAAAAAATTCTTCACTCTGCACTAACCAACTTTTTAATAAACAACAAAGAATGGACAATATTAAAAATTTAAGGGCCATAGTTACAAACAACTTTCATAGAGAAATTTTCCATTAAGAGGAGAGGTGGGAAAGAAAGGGTAGTTATGGGGAGACACTTTTCTTACATTATTAGTAACTTTCTCAAATCTGATTACCATATCTCTGAGCTATTTTTGATTTCTACATCAAGTTCCTCAGTTGGTTACATCAGAGTTTGTTGCTATGGAGATGACAGAGATGGCACAAATCCAGCAGCATGGGCCATTTTCCAAACAACTAAGCATTTTTTCTCCCATAAAAGAAACATATGCCTGTCTTAGATATTCTTTGTATTTTCATTCCAAGGAATAAATATAAATCTCACATTTTCCACTTAACAATAGAAACGGGCCATTATATGTGGTGGATTTCTTAGTAAAATATCAGCTACATTTGAAGAAGATAGCTGTATTGATAAATACTTTTATTTATGTTCAACATAAATAAAATTAACCACTATACTTAGTAGCCTTTTTACAACTCACAATATTACTGCCATATAGGCTATACTACTTGGAAGATGTGGCTTTATTTTCCATCTTATATATGAGCACAAAGGTCCACAGAGGCTAATCGTGCAAGGGAAAAGGGCTAATACTGGCATTTGCATCCAGGTCTCTTGATCATGCCTCTTCAACTTATTCTATCCCTTCAAAACTTAGGACACAATGCAATTTCTAAGCCTCATAGTTAATTGTAGTTTTCTGATATTATTAGCTTCATCTTCTTCCTTCTTCACAATTTATTAAGTGGTCACTGTATTCATCGACTGTCACAACTGCTGATTCTGTCTTGTAGTTTTCATATGGGATTAATTGTGGATTAATAATTGCCATTAAAGGCAATTCATGAAATTCAAATACATTTGTAGTTCATTTTCCTTTTCTATTTGCCCACTAAATACTTTAAGGAAATCAGAAAGCTTAGTCCAAAGCTAAACAAGCTCTGTAATGCGAATATAAACAAACTATACTTCATATTCTGTTTATTTTATTCGTTGTTTTATCTCTGGTACCTAGCAAAGTTCCTGACTTGTAGTAAACACCCAACGAATTTTGTAGAGTGCTAGGGTTGTCACAATTAGTACATTCCTCTGATTCACACTTATAACCACACAACCTGTTTATACAACTTTCCCACTATATATTACAGTACATTTCTACATCTTGAACTTAGAAAAAGACACTTCTATACATGTTTGAAAATGGAGTTCTGAGCACAAAACCCTGAAAGATAGCTTTTTTGCAGCTTGTCTGACTGATATGCTGGATTCAGATCAGGAAAGAAACACCATTCTTGGGAGCCTTGCAAAGGGAATATTTGGTCCTTACAGCCCTCCCTCTCTCCATCTGGGTCTCTGCGTTGTTCCTTTCCACTTCTCTCTTTTTTACCCCAACCCTTTTTTTTTGTTTTTGACAGGCAGAGTGGTCAGTGAGAAAGAGAGACAGAGCGAAAGGTCTTCCTTTTGCCGTTGGTTCACCCTCCAATGGCCGCCGTGGCCAGCGCGCTGCAGCCGGCGCACTGCACTGATCCAAAGGCAGGAGCCAGGTGCTTCTCCTGGTCTCCCATGGGGGGCAGGGCCCAAGCACTTGGGCCATCCTCCACTGCACTCCCGGGCCACAGCAGAGGGCTGGCCTGGAAGAGGGGCAACCGGGACAGAATCCGGCGCCCCGACCGGGACTAGAACCCGGGGTGCTGGCGCCACAAGGCGGAGGATTAGCCTACTGAGCCACGGCGCTGGCCCCAACCCTTTTCTTTCACATGAGCCACCTTCTTTCTCTCCGTTCTCTTCCTTCCCCAGTCTCCCTCATTGCAATTAAGTTTTCCTGGGATGGTGGCCCACCCAGTGATCCACGTTCTTGTCCTATTTTTCTCACCCTTCTTGTAAGGCCTTCCTTCACTGAGATTTGCCTTAATTTTGTCCTATTCCTCTAGGAAAATTCCAGCTGCAGAGAGATATGAACAAACGTCAACTGAGATTTTAAAGATCGTTGATTTATTTATTTGAAAGTCGGAATTTCAGAGAGAGGGAAAGAGACAGAGAGAGACAGAGAAACAGGGAGAGAGAGAAAGAAAGAGAGAGAGAGAGAGAGAGAAAGAGAAAGAGAGAGAGAGAACTCTTCCTTCCATTGGTTCACTCCCCAAAGGGCTGCAAGGGCCAGGGCCTGGCTAGGCCAAAGCCAGGAGCCAAGAGCTTCTTCCAGGTCTCCCAGTTGGGTGGCAGGGCCCCAAGGATTTGAGCCATCCTCCACTGCTTTCCCAAGCACATTAGCAGGGAAATGGATCAGACATCGAGCAGTTGGGACTCAAACCAGTGTTCATATGGGATGCTGGTGCTGCAGATGGCAGCTTAATCTGTTGTACCATAGCATTAGCCCCAAAAACATGAAAAATGGTTGTATGTATCACCCATTATCCCAATTATAAACCCAAAAGAACATTTCTGTTTGAACATCACAGCACACTTTAATTATTCACTTGCTTATTTTCTATATCCCTACTAGCATAAAATCAACAGGGGCCAAAACTATGCAATCTTGTTCATTACTTTATCCTCATCCCCAACAGAGCAGCTGATACATAGCAAGTTCTACACAAATATATGTTGAATTAGTCCTAGGGAGAAGGCTAATTGTGGAAGAGTAAAGCTCAGTGAAGTGTGGTGAGAGAGAATATTGATGCCTGAAGGACATTTGTGGCACATTTCTCACTGCACCATACATTAAATAAAGATTTGTTGAGCATGAAATGTGTTCTGGATACTGCAGTTAAATTTATAGCTGAACTATAAGTTCCTGGGCATTGATTTAAAAATGAATAACAGACTTTCTGTATCAAAGGATATAGAGTGTTTACATTAATCATTACAGTATACTATGAAGTTGGTTTTAATTTTGTCCCCCCCAAAATGCTGCATTGGAAAGCTAACCCCAAGTACCTCAGACTGCCACCTTATTTTGGAGATAAGGTCTTTACAGAGGTCATCAAGTTAAAATGAAGTCTTTAGGCTGAACTTTAATCCACTACTCCTGATGTCCTTATAAAAGAGGAATGTTAGGACACAGAATCAGACACTCGTACAGGGAAGATGACATGAAGAAACCCAGAGAGAGCAGGAACACTGAGAATTCCTGGAGCTCTCAGAAGTTAGCAGAGAGACCTGGAAAAGCGCCTTTATTCATAATCCTCAGAAGGAGCCACCTGCCAGTTTTGGGCTCATGGACTCATAGCCTCCGGACAACAAATTTCAGTAGTCTAAGCCACCTAGGACACTAATGGGAGGTAAGAAATATTGGGCATTTCTGTGACTTGGGAATCCACACACAAAGGTTATTGCTTCTAATAAAAAATAAGAAGAGTGATTGCTTATAACTTTATGTGGATAAGAGAGAAGTCTTTACTTGATGCATGGATTTAATACAAATCTTAAGGAATGGGTGTCACCTGGACAGGAATGAGAACTTCGTCAAGAAGATTCCTTTGACAAATGGCCTGGCAGTGTGAGCATGGATCTTGTGATAGAAGACTCAGTCTCTTGGTGTGCAGGTAACTGGGCCTGCCCTATGGCTGTTTCAGGGACCACCAAGACCATAATGAGAGGGAAAGTGTTGTAAATTTTCATTAGCTCAGTTTTAAGGAGGGCATCTAAGAGCAGTCAGGGTTATCCCAGGCCCTGTTACGTGATGGGAGAGGTGGATGGAGGTTTAGGTGTGCAACAAGGAAGTCAGCGAGGGAGCATTTACAATAGAAAAGCAGAAGAAATGTGAGAAACAAGAGGAAACAAGAAAGTTTCAATGTCTAGAAGATAAAATGATAAAACTAGTGAATGCCTTGTCGTGCATTTTTTATTGGCTCTCTGAATGTTGACAACACATATTTAATTTAATTTATTTCATTTGAGAAGCAAAAGAGACACACAGACAGAAAGAAAGATAGTGAGAGAGAGAACACCTGTTTAATACCCAATGTCCACCATAGCTGAGGCGAGGCCAGAATGAAGAGGGAGCCAGAGGTAAGCACTCAGTCTGTGTCTCAGACCCAGGTGCAGGACTCAATCATTTGCACCACATCTGCTGCCTTCCAGTATGCACAGAGTAGAATGCAGGAATGGGAATCAGAGCAGGGATTCAGAACCAAACACTCTGCTATGGAATGTGTGTATCCTAAGCAGCCACTTAACTGCTAGGCTAAATGTCTGCCTATGACAGTACACATTTTCAAAAGCCGAAACTGAAGTCCATTTGGTACCAGATTTGGCATTGATATTTTATTTTCCATTGTTTTTGCACAGGTGTATTTTGCACAGGTTGTTTTTGCTCTGAATGTTTTATTGTCAAATCAGAAAGCTAGTTGTGTTGGGAACTATTGCATGGTAAGCACAGGCTGCAACAGAAGATCAGGAGGAGCCTAGTAGGCAGAGACGACACATGACCCCCTACTGGGCATCTTCTCCTGAATAGCTTTCTGAGCCCATGGATCCACAGTCAGTACTTGGTTCATAAAGTGACATTTTATTTGCATATTGGCTTTCCTATTTTAAGCTTTTTTATAATCATTTCTTACACCCTTTTGGGAACCTATGAAAGAATACAGTAGAAGCCATTATTTTTCTTTTACAGATGAACGAATTTAGGCTATCAAAGGTGCCATAATGTGCTCAAATTGCCATTCATTATGAGTCAAGTAAAATCAAAGCATCATTTTCTATATTCTCTTGTAGAAATGGAAGTAAGTTGAGTCACAAGACCAGTTCAGAAAAAGATGAAAGGAGAGACTTCAAAAATTAACAGGACTGTTTGGAGTATGACAACATAAAATATAAAAGATTAATGGGTTGTCATTTGTTATGCCACTTGTCCTTTCATTCAACTTGAACTATGTTGACCACTATATTCCATATTCAGAGGTATGTACTCATAGTAATCTGTCATATATGCGGGTCTTACTTCAAGGAAGTTATGCATAAGTATCCAGCGTAAGTAGACTGAAATATAAGAGGGTCAGCCTCTGTGTAATGGAGGCCATGGCCAATTGATTGAGAGGCTCAAAGGACATCCATCATAAAGGAAGAATCAGAGTAACTGGATAAGAGAAATCTATAAGAGACACAAGTTCCAAGTTCAAAGAAATCTTCTGTATGCTTGAATAGAGTTGGTTGGTTCTTAATTTCCCTTTCCCTCAAATTTAAAGATGAAATGTCAAGAATGCTTTTCATTTGATCTTGAATGATCTCTGTTGGTAATTCATGTGACTGAAGGCTAGGAACTCTTAGAAATAAGGAATATACATTGTGTGTGTGTGTGTGTGTGTGTGTGTGTGTGTCTATGTGTGTGTGGATAGATAGAGATTTGTTCTTTCATATTTTAGGATCTAAATTTCAAAAACAGATAATACTTATACTACATTCTGTCTTTAAATATGAAGAATTCAAAATTAGAGTTACTGAAAAAGCATTTTAAAAA
The DNA here is from genome assembly GCA_949820135.1 of Sylvilagus floridanus. Lineage (NCBI taxonomy): Eukaryota > Metazoa > Chordata > Mammalia > Lagomorpha > Leporidae > Sylvilagus > Sylvilagus floridanus. The sequence continues at coordinate 24,192,946 of OX463236.1, read as the reverse complement.
GGGGACTGGCATTGTGGTATAGCATATTAATCAGCTGCATCTGATAGCTCTGTTATTGCACTTGCAATCTAGTTCATTGCTAATGTGCCTGGGAAGGTTGTGGATTATGGCCCAAGCACTTGGACCCCTACCACCGAGGTGGGAGACTTGGATGGAGTTTTAGGCTCTTGGCTTTTGCCTGACCCAGCATTGGCTGTTGAGGTCATTTGGTTGGGTAAACCAGTGGATCGGTGATATCTGTCTCTCCCTCTGTCTTTGTCTCTCCCTCTCTCTCTGTCTATCCCTCTCTGGCACTCTGCATTTCAAATAAATTTTTAAAAGGTATTAAAAAGGTGTAAGCTGCTCCACCCAAATGCTTTGTTTTTGTTGTCATTACTGTTGTTGCTATCATTGTGTCCTGAAGTGTTAATAGGGATGCTGTTCTCTCGGAGCAACATCTCCTAAAGTCTAGAACAGGAGAGCATCAGCCCTGGCAGGCATCCTCAGTAGAGGAACGTGGTGATAGCATTCCAGTGAAAGGAAGAAAAAACAAGACACCTGGATGTAGATGGCCAGTGCCTGCAAGCACTGATGTGGTATAGCTTGGGGCTGATGATGTGGCATAGCAGGTAAGGCTGCTGCCTGCAATGTTGACATTCCATATGGGTGCCTGTTCATGTTCCAGTTACTCCACTTCTGATCCAGCTCTTTGCTGGTGTGCCTTGGAAAATGCTTGGACCCCTGTATGCACATAGGAGACCAAAGAGAAGCTCCTGGCTCTTGGCTTTGATCTGGCCCAGTCCTAGTTGTTGTGGCCATTTGGGGAGTGAACCAGCAGATGGATGATTTCTCTGTATCTCCCTCTCCCTTTTCAACTCTGTCTTTCAAGCAAATAAATACATATTTTATTTTAAAAAAAGAAGTTAGAGTGTAAATATGGTTCTTGTACTATGGAAACATACAGTTTCTGCCATGTAAGACATTCTGCTGGACATAAGATCAAGAGCAAGTTGGTAAGAGTGAGCACATTTGTGCAATTCCATACCGACCAGCAAGAAAAAGGAAAGGAGAAACAACTTAGTAACCTAAAATGTAATAGTTTTCAAGTCAGTTAAATTTTGGATATTATAGTTAGACATTGCAGTAACAATTAGAATTTTTCTACAGGATTTTCTCAAAATGTAAAATGTACACTTAAAACTACAAAGATTCCCAACAACTTTATGTTACATTTTTCTAAGCTTGTGAACATGGAAAGTAGACAGTTAGTTCTGGTAACATTGATTCAAAACAGAAACCAATTAACCAAAAAGGAAATAGAGCACAACACTTCACAGAAGACAGATTTAGTGACTAACGTGAAAATACTTGTGGAGACTTTTGTTAATTGTGCTACTGCTTGAATGCATCCCCCATAAAGTGTGTGTTTAAACTACAAGCCCCAATGCCATGGTGTTAAGGGGTGAGATCTTTGAGAGCTGATCAGACCACAAAGGTTCCGCCCTCAGGAATGGAGTAACGCTGATCATAAAAGGGCTTGAGGCTACAGGTTTGCTCTCTTGCTTCCACTGGGTTGTGATGTAGCAGGAAGTCCCTCATAGCCCCTCAGTCATGGACTTCTAACCCTCCAGAAATGTGAGAGACAAATTTCTTTCCTTTACAAATTACCTAGCCTGTGGTATTCTGTTACAGCAACATGAAACAGACTAAAACATGTTGGAACAACCAGGAAGATACAAATGTCATCCCAGCATAATACTACTGTTATTTCTGTTCTTGAGACTTTTGATGTAATTACCTGTAACTTTTATATAAATATAACAGGAACTAGAGAAATGATTTTTAGAAAGCCAGTAGTGTAACCATTACCACGGTCAATCTCATTTAATCAGTAAGAAAACAAACAGCACTTTTGTGTGGATAATTCTGTTCTTTGTACTGCAAGTCTTTTCTAGATGCTTAATGGATAATATCTCAGTAAGCTTCAGTAAGAGTCTCAAAGATCTTATTTATGGAAACAGGTATACAAACAGGTATAATTTTAATGTTGCTCAATATTAGAAACCATCAAATAAGCAGGTTGCACTTATTTTGAAATCTCTCAATTGAAAGTTTCATTTTCTTTAAGTTAAAATTTTATCCTCCCTCTTAGGGAAAATTTCTGATTCTAACAGTGTTATTATACAAATTTAAACGTTGAGACATTTTGCCTGGCCACTGCAACCATCTGGAGAATGACCCAGCGGATGAAAGCTCTTTCTCTCTGTCTCCCCATCTCTGTCTACAGCTCAGCCTTTTGAATAAATGGATAATTTTTTAAAAGAGGAGCATAATAGAAAAGTAACAAAAGATTACGACAGAAAGAAATGAGGATTTGTTTTATTTTTGTAATAGTTTTGTGACAAAGTAAACATTGATGAAATATAAGTCTTACAACAAAGAAATAACAGTTTCCTGTCATGCTATTCTCACCTTTGGGACCAACTTCTAAAAAGAAATTCTTTTTAACTTTTAATTTTTCTATTACTCTTCTCTGCATTTCTAAACAATGCATTAAGTACTACCAAAAATTTATGGAAAACTGGAATTAGAAGATACGTTTATTTTCGTTCAAAAAATTCAAAAATCATGCACGGTTTTTTCATAATATGCACTTCACATGAATTAATTGAAGAACTATATATTTATATTGCTATTGTTGGTTTCTAAATTGTTAGCATTACCTATTTGTTTCTCTGTCATGCACTGCTAGTTTCTACTCAATATCCAGTTTCACATTTTCTGTAAAAGCAGAACTCAGATTTGGCACACGTTGCTTCCTTGGTAAAAGGTTAAGTATCCCAGGCCCCTTGCAGCTAGGTGTACCCACATGACCAGTTAGGTGCCAAACGAAGAATATTTTGCGAGCTTTTGGCAATTTTCTTAAAAATGCAGCCATTCACCCACATGGGAAATCCAGATGGAATTCCATGCTCCTGGCTTCTGCCTGGCCCAGCTCTGGCCACTGGGGGACGTTTGGGGAGTGGACCAACAGTTGGAAGATCTCTTTGTCTCTCTGCCTCTCCTTCTCCCCTCTGCCTCTCAAATAAATAAAGGTAAACCTGTATACAAAATGCAGGCCTGTTAGAGTCCATTGACAGAAACACTGGGCTAGGTAATTCAAAACAATCCTGCTACTGAAAGCAACCAGAATAGAAGATCAACATGTTTGGCAAAAAACAAAGCAAACTGAGACATTTAACAAGACAGCTAAAAAATCATGAGGCCAACATCCAGGAGAAGAAGGAAACCCTGAGAACTGAGCATAGCACTTGTGGTTACATTTTCTATCAGGGCATGGTTCTATCAGGGTACAGCATGGCAAGAAACAGAAGGCACATTCACAGATATAATGGAAGTGTACTGAATGAGAGTATTGACAAAATTGTGAGGATGGTTAAGAAAAAACAATAAGAAAAAAAAGTATGACAAAATCCCTAGGGTTATAAACGACAGGAAACCACCAGTTCCACTAAGACCGAAAGAGCAAAAAGGGGAACAGAAAACAATTCCTTAAACTTGGAAAATAGCTCTGTCTTCAGAAAAGTAGATGAGTGGGTGTATCAGACAGATTTTCATTACACTAATGACATATCTCAGGCATTCTAACTTCGTAACAAAAGAGGTTTATTTAGCACACAGTTTTTGGAGGTGAGAGTCCAAACTGCAAGGTGCAGGCCCTGAGAAGGACCCCATGGTGGATGGCAGGGGCAGGTATGGGAGGAGTGGCTCAGGACTGAGGCTCAGGCTTCTATAATAACTCACTCTCAAGAACTCACCCCAGAAGACTGGGATTCCCCTTCAAGGGTAGAACCTCAAATGACCTGAGGACCTCCCACTGGGAGGGTCCCCTCACTTCCTGAGACTCTTGCCTGGGGACTACATCTTCAAGACACGATTCTCTGGAGGGACAGACAGCATGCATACCAGGGCAGTGGAAGGTAAGTGAGGCTGGGGGAATAAATGGATTGCATAGGGCTGGACCTGCGTGGGTTCCAGGAAAACACCGAGCAGAGTTTTGACACACTTATTAGGCTAAAGAAATAGATATTGAAATTGAAGGCCTTCCAAAAGAGAAAATCTCGGGTACACCACTAAAACTTAGTTTTGAGATGCGAAGAATGACACCTTAGGAGAAAAGATGAACCAAAAATAGATCAGTTCCCACAGGAAATCGAGCTGCAAATCATCCCAAGTTTTCACTGGGTTAAATGATCCAGGATCTCTAGGAACCTTAGCTGCCTGCCAAAAGCAAACCTTGTCTCTCAAGAAAGATAGCATCATCCTAGCCTTGAAATTATATTGACAAATTAACTATGCATACTGTGCCAAAATAAAATACAATATTGAGAATCTGAACAAAAACTAAAGGTTACTAAAAACATATAATAAAATATATAAATGTATATTTTAAAAATTGATATATAATATATAAAATGATATACAATAATATACACATAATATATTTAAAAACTGATATTAACTCAATCTAAGAATTAAAGGCATATTGTGCATAACTGGAGAATAAAAGAGTGAACTAGAATTTAGTTCCTGCAATACAGGAAGAAGAAAAGGGAAAGGAGAAAGAAAAGGAGGGAGAGGAGGAGAAGGAAGAAGAAGAAAGGGGAGGAGGGGAAGAAAGAGGAGGAGAGGTAGTGGTGGGAAGAGAGGAGGAGGAATAAATGGGGCAGGAGGGAAGGAATTTAGAGAAAGGATTTTAAAGAGATATGAATTTTAATTTCCAAAATAGATGAGAGGTTGTTAGTTCACAAATTCAAGAATTAATAAAAACTCCAACTAAGATAAATTTAAAGAACAATGATCTTGAACATATCATGAGCAACAGAAATGACAAAGAGTAGGGAGACAGATTATTTCAAAATTACAAAAATAGATTTACAGATGACCTCAGTAGATAATAGAATCTGGAAGAATATAGAGCATCATTTTCAAAGTACTTTGAGTGTAACTACTTAAAAAACATGGGTTATTCATCAATGACACATGAAAGAATTTAAACCCAAAGCCATTTTTACTGTGCATTTCCACTTACAGGAAATTCAGAAATAGAAAAGGTTGATTTTCAATGGTACAAGTTGGGGTAGTGGTGAACTTCAGGGAGGATGAGAGGTCCCATGGATTGGCCAGGGCATAAGAAAGGCTTCTATGACACTGGCTGTATTCTATTCCCTGAATCCACAGTGGCTACTTAGGTGAGTTTCCTCTGCCATAATGTGTTGATCTGTAATCACGATTTGTCATTTTTCTGTGTGAGCATTATATTGTTATAAAATAAAAAAATACAAAAGTAGTCTCTTCCTCCCTCCTTCCTCTTTCTTGCTTCTTGGAATGCAGATGTCCAGCAGTCACTTTGGACTCCAGAATGAAGGCAAGACTCCAAGGACAGAGCAGTAATTTGAGAGGTGTCTAGAATCCTGACTTCCTGTTGGAACTTTTAGAGGAGTACAGTGCATCTCTAAAATCCATTTTATCAATGAGGAAATAAGCCTATGGTTTATTTTATACACAGCCAAAATCTAATCCTGAAAGACACCATTGCTATTGCATTCTTACAACATGATTCCATCTTCTGAATCTTACTAGCTCTTGAAGTTTTACTAACTTAGTACCATAGTTTATATCATCATAACCAGAGAAATACTGAAAGAAAATGTAGTTAGTTTACCATAGCACACTTCTGGATGAAGAAATTGTTCATTTCCTCTTTTCAAAGATTTATTTATTTACTTGAGAGGCAGAGTTACAGAGGGAAAGACAGAGAAAGAGGTTGTCCATCCGCTGGCTCACTCCCTAAATGTCTGCAATAGCCAGAGCTGAGCCAGTACGAAGCCAGGAGCCAGGAGCTACTTTCAGGTCTCTGACATCGGTGCTGGGCCTAAGCACTTGGGCCGTCTTCCACTGATTCCCCAAGTCATTAGCAGAGAGCTGGATCGGAAGAGGAGCAACTGGGACACGAACTGGTGAACACATAGAATGCCGGAGCCACAGGTTGTTTACTCATTTGTTTATCATAAAGTAGGTTTGAAGTTAATACACAGGTATTTTTAAGGCTATGAATTTAAAAAGTCTTTCATATTCAAAATGAAAATATTTTCAAAATAACTCATTATATATCAAAATATAAAAAATAAGCAAATATAGAAAATCATATATTGAAGCATGATTAGTCACCTGAAATGTTCCATGAATGTTTTTAAGTAAAAAAATTACAAAAGTAATTTCTTACATTACAAAATAAAGGAATGTGCTCCAAAATAATAATGATCATAATCCCTAAATTGCTACAGCTATTTTATATCCTTATTTATTTCTTGCATTTTCTACTATTTTACATTGCAATTGTTTTAACTAAAAATCGGAAAGTACGTTATCAAGGAAAACTAGTGAAAAATTATAGAGACCTCAAGGCTAGCACAATTACTTTGGGCTCCCTGACAAAACAAGACAGAAGGCTGAAAGACTGCTCCTGTACATCTGCTTGTGTTATTGCATGTAATAATTAGAAAATGCCAAGAGAAAACATTTAGCTATCTTGAAACAAAAGCAATCAGAGTCTTAAACACCAGGATACAAATGCCCAATTAACAACAACAGAAAATCAGAACTGGAAAATGGAAAATGCTTCTCCATTGAGGTTCATGTTATGATTAGAACTTACTTTGTGCCTGGACTTTAGAAGACATAATGCAGCATCTCAATCTATAAAATCCATTAATTTGCATAAGTACATGAGGTAAACATCAGCTGAAAGATATTAAGAAGAAAAAAACCACAAATTATGTTTTGGGTTATATGCCCATATTTCTGATTCTAAGGAGGTGTTTGCATATTCTACTGAAAATATCCATAATAATGAACTTACAACATATTTACCAACTTGCTGGTGTGTGCCCAGCATTATGTTCCTCCCTGTGGGAGGTGCAAAACTGCATATTTTTCTGTCCTACTCAGGATCTGGGAGGGAAAATGAACAGAACTAAACATATGTAAGCTTTTCTGGGAGGTGATGAGAGAGAACTGTAAACAACGTTTTGTAGGAGTTAAGAGGAGAGAACAGACTTTGTCTTTATTACTATTCTGAAATAGGAAATGAACTTTTCAAAAGCTGTATTGGCTGATTCCAAATTGGAAGCTGTTAAATAAACTTAGTCTGGAAAGAAAGATGATGCAAATGTCCCAAAAATATTTAGAAATGAGGACAGAAATGAACAAAATGAGATTCAATTTGTAAGAACAGGGAGAAATCACATAGTCCTATGAGAAGTGAACACTGTAAAGCAGAAGTATTCAGTGAACAAAAACCTAGAAAGCAGCACTGACCCAAATATATAGATAATGGGCTGCAAGTTAGCTGCAGGTTACAGGCCAAAGCTCTGAAGTCAGGGTATTCATATTCAGCAAGTGAAGGAGATCAAGGATCCTGCAGGAACAGAGTGTGATTCAGTCTAAGGAAGCTCAAACAGACAAGGACATTCCATTACCCCAGGAAAAAAGACAACCAACCAACTGAAATGCATAGCAAAAAGTCCCAAAGGTCTTTATGGAATCAACAGCAGGAAACCAAATTCCATGCTTTGACAAATATATCACTTAAGTGTAAGCATAGTGGAAAGAAAAGTTGAAACAGAATCATGTGAGGAAGACAGGCAACCAACCAATGGAATTATGCCACCCAGCTAAGAGAGGGACGTAGTCATATGCCAGAGCATAGTTAATTCAGAAACCATAGCTGTAATAATCATCAAACTGAAATATTATTCAGTCAGTCTAATTAAGGACAGAACAAACCCAACCTATATCCTGGCTGATTGAACTGGTTTTTAGAAATCATGCATTTTATAAGATCAAATTATATAAAGTTTGGTTCAAAGTCAAGAAGCCACCCAAAACAAAACACGTTAGCCTCTTTTAACCATAGTGCGTAAAATTATCTGTAATATCATTGGCCAATATGTGGCTAGTCTCTGAGAGTACTTAATACACATTTGTCTGTGGGCCACTCTACTTGACTATTGCAAGGCCACAGGTATTTAGCACTGGTGACCCCCTTACACCAAGACTCCAACAAGTGTTCATATGGGATGCTGGCTTTGCAAACAGTGGCTTAATCAGATGCACAACAATATTAGCCCCCAAAACAGTAAATTCTAAACTTAAACAATTAGCATAGATTATATATCTTCTGAAGGATTCAAGTGTTCTCATAATCCAGTTGATAACTAAGCTCATTCTATTATCAGCAAAAGAGAGATTTATGAACCAAATTTTAGGTGGTATCCAAAATTGGAGAGGCCATTTAGAATCTGTCTACATATCAGTACCACCCTCTGAACATCAGCACTGGAACTCTGAACCAGTAGATGAATTCCATAACAAGAGCCTAATTTCTACCTAAAACAGAATTCAGCAGCCCTTTAAGATTTGATGTCCTAAATAGCAACCAATTCAAGGTGGTGCATTAAAGGTTCCCCTTGTTTTACCAGGCTCCATTCTTCTGCTTTTGCCTCTTCTGTGTTCTTTTTCTAACTGGTCAGCTCTGAAACTCTGCTTTGGCTGCCTGCTCTGGTTCACCAGAACATCAGACCTCTAGCCATGGTTTACACACAGTCTTTCCCTGACAACATACAGCTCAGAGGGGCTAACAGCACCACCAGTGTATTAGAGACCTTAACACAACTTTATAATACTTAGCAGATAACTGTTGGCCAACATAGATGAGAACGTAATTACCCTGGACAATTTTAACAACTTTATGATGAAATTAAAAAGCTTTCTGACAATTTAATTTCTGTTAAGTCAGAAAGTTAGGTTGAATTTTTTATAAACATAGTAAGGTAAAGAGCCATCACAGCTTTCTTAAGCAGACAGCACAACTGCAATTCAAATTAGAAGGCATTGTCAGATAGCAGAATACATGTTGCTACAACAGATGCTAATTTATTTCCAGATGTCTGATCCTTGGGATACCACTTTGTCAAAACAAAGAGCTCATTCTATGTGCCAAGATTCTAAACACTGAATAATCAGTTGATTGAAATAGTGGCATGAAAGGTGAGTAGAAGAGTCAGAAAGTGTCCGGAGTGACTTCGTTTTCATCTATTCTTTCCAGAGAATTCTGGAAACAAACTCAATGAAATGAAACAAGGACCCATATGGACATTGCAATCTCCATTGATGCCATAGCTCAGCTTTTCCTAGACTTCCCATTTAAAGATTTCTTTTAAGGTAGCACAAACCTGAGTGTTTTCTCCTTCTCACTTTGTACTTCTAGCTTTTCATATCACATATCTTTATACATTTCCATCATTGCTGCTTTGAGGTTTTGTTTTTGGTTAACTAAGAATGTTTCAGCATATTGTTTGTTAATAAGTACATTCTATGACATTATAGCTCTCAAGGTGTTACTGCCTCTGATAATACATGTAAGTCTGTGAGCTTACTCCACAGGACAACTTAATAATTTGCTAGATTAAGAAAAGCCAATATCTTCATTTCAGACCTTTATCTCAGATTGAGATGAACTCTTTGCTAACATCTGGCCAAACTGTCAGTCGCGACTAAGATGTTTGTATAATGGAACTGACATCATGGCCAAGACCATACTGTTTCTGTGTCTGACTGTCAAAGATCACCGACAATTACAAAATATGGTTTTTGTGTCTCCAATAAATCAAAGAAGTTGATTTGATGTATTTACTCGCAACACAGTACTAAGAAACTATGCACAAGTGTAACTCAGACAGATGATATTTTCTGATGAACTGACCCAGGTGAGTCTCCGGGGTTATATACTCTATTGTTCACTAGAGATGTAAGATCACATGGAAAAATATATATATATATACACACACACACACACACACCTCCAAAGTGAATTCATCAATATCCTCCAGCTAGCCAAATGTCAGAAGAGAAGAGCAAAAGTTATCACATGTGAATTCAAGGTGTTTTTTGACACCAAAGCCTACAATCTACAAACGGAAGAGGTTGTGGAGGCATAGAAAGTTTCCTGGGAGATTTGCTCTTCTAATGTTACTTTTAAGATAAACACTGCAGAAATTCTTTTTCACTTCAATCAATTCTTTTTCCTCTGAGGAGGCACAGATCTTTACTAATAGAATCCTTATTTACCAGCTGCTCTCTCCTTTTTACAGAAGCTACCATGTTAAAATATAACACCAGGGAGAAATATTGAGGAAACGTCTGCAATCATTTAATAGTCAGTGTTTTCTTATAACTAGTATGAAATTCACCATCTGTAAATGTTAGAGGAAGATGGAAAAATGAAGTTATCAGACTAAGAGCAAGAACTACTCAAAACTTTGCAATTGTGATCAGAGATGAGGAAATTAAGGAATGATATCAGAGTTAAACAGGAATCCAGGCTTCTGTTACCCAATCCCTGAAATGCTAATCTGCCTGTTCCTCTCTCATCTATTTACAGAGGCATGAAACACTGCACCTGTAAGAATCAGCTAGTGAGAATCACAATGTATATAATCTCCCTGCTGTAATTTAAGGAGAAAATTAAAATAAAAAGAATCAGGGTTGGCGCTGTGGTGCAGCAGGTTAAAGCCCTGACCTGCAGAGTCTTCATCCCTTATGGGCGCTGGTTCGAGACCTGGCTGCTCCACTTCCAATCCAGCTCTCTTCTGTGGCCTGGGAAAGCAGTACAAGATGGCCCAGGCCCTTGGACCTCTGCACCTACATGAGAGACCCGGAGGAAGCTCCTGGCTCCTGGCTTCAGATCAGCGCAGCTCTGGCCATTGCAACAAACTGGGGAGTAAACCAGTGGATAGAAGAACTCTCTCTCTCTCTAACTCTGACTTTCAAATATATATATATATATATATATATATATATATATATATATAAAATCTGCCTTGATTGTTAAGGCCCTGTTTCTCTAGTTCTTGATTTGATAGAAGCACTAGGCATAGGAAAACCATGTTTGCTGCACCATAAGGTTGAACAAGAGAATTGTCCATGTTCAATCATTTTTCACCTATAAAAATTAAAACTTCCTATAGTTCAATGTAGAAGCTGAAAAACAGCTTCAGTGCACATCTTTGGTTTAGGAGTAAGTTTTCCTGATTCTGATATGAAAATCTTTCCTCACCCTGGAAACTCCTGAATGCTTTCCCTATTCCTTCTGGTTCCCCCCAAGTCTTCCTATCTTTCTATCTGGTAGAGGAGCTTATATGGGGTCATTGAGATAGAGCTTGCAAATCATGTGGGTTTTAGGTACATCTTTCTGTGCTTGCATATTGAATTTCTTATGGGCATGCCCTGCAAGGCCCACATGCTGTTGGGATAGTGGAGTGAAGGCATTCTTTGACAAGAACATATCTGTTTATTAACAATCAGGCACAAGCTTTTATAGGGCAGGCAAAAGGGAGCAGCTAGCTCAGGGTAGCAATACTGATTTTATAGGATAAAGCTAATACTGACATCTCAATACTTCTCCAATCAGCTTGAAAATCACATAGCCCATGTGGCCTTCCAGGTGGTCTTATGGGTCTGGGCCACACCAGGAGCTGTTAACCTAGTTGAAAATTACCAGACACTCAACAGAAAGTGGGGTTGGGGGAAATGTGTCTGTGGCCTCTGCCGCCTGCCAGCAGTCAGATCATATGTGGGTCTCAGTGTGCTGAGTGCTCACCCATGGTTTCCCCCGGGGGCATGGTGTGCCATGCTCTCTTGATCTCCTGCATAGGCTAGGCAGGCAGTCTTCTAGCCAGGCACAGGATCACCCACAATTCCTTACTATAAGTGGCCCAGGAATACTGAGACAGCCAAGAAGACTTGTGTCATCTGTGCATTGAATGGAATGCAGCAGTTCACCAGAGACACACTGAGATTGTCAATGCCATACAAATTTGAAGGAGGGAAAGGGTGAACTGATGAGAAAGAAAGCTTGAAATATATACACAAATGCATATATATTTCATATAATAGTGTTAGGTATATTGAAATATTCACATAATATTGTAACATTGTCAACAATGGCAGGACTGGCCAGTTTGACACTGTCCCTACTCTTCTAGAGCTTGCCTTTGGTGCTTGGGTGGGTGGATAGTGACCCAGGAATGTGAGAGTTTGATAATGCAGGTGGCTAAAGACCTGGATTGGTTGATTTGCATTTGAAGTGCTGAACTCACTTAGGTAATTTGAATAATTGGAGATGATAACAGTATTAATATAAAGTGGATTCACAGGCAAAAATTGTACACATGATGTCTATTTAACGGTCTATCATGGGTAACAAAAGCCTATGTGTTTTTCATGTAAATTTTTATTTATTGGTATCATTATTACTATTAGTGTTTTTAGGTTTTTTTTTTTTTAATTTACTTGAAAGGAAAATTTATAGAAAGAGGACAAGGGACAGAAAGAGGAAGATAAATATTCTGTCCACTGGTCTGCTCCCCAAATGGCCACAATGGCTGGGGTTGGGCCAGGCTAAAGCTAGGAGCCAGGAGATAGGAGTTGGGAGCTTCTCTGGGTGTCTCAAGTGAGTATAGGATCCAAGCACTTGGGCCATCTTCTGCTGCTTTCCCAAGTGCATTAGCAGGAAGTTGGATTGAAAGTGGAGCAGCTGGGTCTTGAACCTGCATCCATATGGGATGCTGGCATCACAGGCAGAGGTTTAACCCACTCTGCCTCAGAGCAGGCCCTGATCACCATCACTGTTATAGTTATTCAGACATGGCAAGGCCCACAAACCAGGAGGCCATTCCCATTGAAAGATAGTTTATTATACTTAAAGATCCCAAGTTCTCATGTGATCCCTCCATGCCATGGTAATGAGTAGGGGCAGCCTGTAGGGGCAAGGCGCACAGGGAAGCAACAAATCGGTCAGGAGGCGGGGGTGGGGGTGGGGCGGCAGACAAAAAGTGGGGAAGAGCCTTCCGTGCTGTTTCTATAGGAAAGAATGGGTGAAAAGCAGAGTCAACAAAGGTAAGGCAGGTCAGTTTGACTAGGAGCTGTCTCTACAGCTCTAGAGCTTACCTCTGGGTGCTTAGGGTAGGTGGATAGTGACCCAGGAGTGTGAGAGTGTGATAATACAGGTTGCTAAAGACCTGGATTGGTTGGTTTGCATTTGAAAAGTGGCCTGATGGGTGAATTGTTTACCAAGTTTAGGTATTGTCTCTGGGAGGGGCAGTGCCTGCAGGCTCAGCAGTGATCTAAATGTCAGAGTATGTGAATACAGAAAACCAAATCTAGGACTAATATTGTATGCTGGCTACTGGACTCTGTAGGTGTCAAGTGCCTTGGGTTCCTACCACAGCAGTCAGTAATTATCTATAAAATTTTAAAAGGTCAATCTCCAGCCTTTAATTCCTCTACTGGTAAAATAAATATTATTTAACTAGGTCTTTCATATATTTTAGATATATAAAGGTACCTCAAAAGATTCATGAAAATGTAATTAGAATATGGTTTTCCTGTTGCAAAATCTTTTAAATCCCTGAATTGTTTTTTTTAATTAATTAATTTATTTATTTGGAGAGGTGGAATCATAGAGAGGGAGAGGCAGAGGCAGAGAAAGAAGTCTTCTAACCTTTGGTTCACTACCCAGATGGCTGCAATGGCTTTCATTGGGCCAGGCCAAAACTAGGAGCCAGGAGCTTTATCAGGGTGTCCCACATGGGCGCAGGGACCTAAGTAACTGGGCCATCTTTATCTGCTTTCCTAGGCACATTAATAGTGAGCTGGATCAGAAGTAGAGCCGATGAAACAAAAACCAGTGCCCAGATGAGATGCTGGTGCTACAGGCGGTAGTTTAAACCACAATGCCACAGCACTGGCCCCTATGAATACCGTTAGGTTTGGAATAGCTCAGGACTCTGGCCTTTCGTACCCCTAGAAAGTAGAGTTAGGAAAAGGAGATGCAGACCAACTTCAATAGAGACACAGTTTGCTTTATTGGAAGCAAAGAGGTTGGTAATAGTCTATTCTTGTGAAGAGACTGTGCTGGACACATCTAGAACTAGTTTTTTTTTTATCTGCTTAGGGGGGGATTTGCCGCTACCTGGGGGACAGGGTAGGAGGTGGCTGGCAGAAAAGTAGGGGGCTCTATGAAGTCTCAGGGAACCTTCCTCTTATCTGTTTCATAGCTGCCCTGTGCAGCTTATCTGTTTTTCCATTTGCACTGCAAGGAGTTAAGAATGGTTTGGTATGGCACCAAGGATCTCCACAAAAGGGAGGAAATAAGAAGAGGGGGAGGAGGGGGAGGCAAGGGAGGAGGAGAAATATGCAACATGTCCTTTAAATACTTAATAAATAACATATTTTAATAAACTTTTTGAAGGTTCTTTGCATATTTAGCATTCTTTCAGTTAGGATCACATAACAAAAGGAGATGCCTAATGATGTTTGACAAGATGACAAGACAAGAATTTGGATTGTAAATCCCTGGTACATTTAGTTTGAGGTAAGAAAGTTAGATTTAAGTTTTTATCCATTTTTTTAACCCACCTGGTTTATATCCAATTTTCAAAGCAGTCATGTTGTTGCTGCAACATACAGTTGAACAAATTGCAACTTAAAAAGTGGTAGTCGCTTGTGCTCAGTAGCATTATTTCATTTTTACTGATGTTTTACTGATTTTATGTTTACATAAATAAACATCATCTGTATTTTATCACCTTTTGATTCAGTTTTTTATGTATCCACCAGAACATGGACAGCTCACTATAAAATTGGTGCGTAACTAAACAATAAATTTATGAATAACTTCCGGTAGCCAGCCCAGCAATAAAATGTCTTCAAGCAAAATGCAAATCTGGATTTGATACTGTAAGACAGAATTCAGAAATATTTCTAACCACCTGAGGATGTCGTGAAACACATACTTCTGATAGTTCTAATATTTTGGTAATAATACTAAACTACCCACTTTGTTCCTAAGTAAAAACCATATTTAAAAATGTTTATTATGCACCAGAGGAAGAGAAGTAGACAGAGAGAGAGAGAAAGACCCAGAAAGAGAACAAGAGAGACAGAGTCCTGCATCCATTAGTTTGCTCCCCAAATGTCTGCAACACCCAGGGCTGAGTGGCCTACATATGTAGCAGGAACCCAACTACTTGAATGATTATCTGCTGGTTCCCAGGGTATGTAACAGTAGGAAGCTTGATGCGAAGCAGAGACATGACTCTATCCCAGGGACTCTGATATAGGATGAGTGTCTCCAGCAATGGCTTATCCCACTGTACCACAAAGCCTGCACCAAAGAAACCTTCTGATGATTCATTATTCAATATCTTTATATCTTGATTGTATGAAAGTACATTTTTGAACTGGAAAGATGTATGTGTGTTTGTGTGTGTGTGTGTAGTTTCAAGTGATAAATCAGATCACAAAGGAGTATAGTACAATCCTATTTTTGTAAGAACAAATATATTTAAAGATCTGGAAAAATATGTACCTAACTGTTAATAGAAATAATCTTTCATGGGTGAGATAGTGGTGCTTTTTATTTTCTTCTCTACATATATTTTTATCTTCTGAATTGTTTTCAATGAGAGCACATTCCTTTTGTAATGGAGAATATGAAGGTTTTCCTACCTTTCAAAATAAATACTCCTACATCTATAAGGAAGTTTGTGAAGATACTAACATACAAAATTTGTTCAAAAATAAAATGGTACAGTTTCTTGTAGATATAGACCACTCTAACACAGGATGTTTCTATTTGCCTTACTTGGAACCTACAGTCAACCTATAGGAAACTGTAGCCAATTATTAAACTCCATGGCATATGGATAATAGTTAATGCAATGAAACCAACTATTCTGATCGGGACTGTAAGAAAAAATTACTTTTGGTCATAGCTCAGCAAAGTAACTCTATATTCTAAGGTTATAAGAGATGTACTATGAGAGAATTTCATTATTAAAGATAATTTTTAAAGATTTATTTATTTATTTATTTATTTATTTATTTATTTGAAAGGCAGAGTTACAGAGAGGCAAAGGCAGAGAGATGGTAAGAGGTCTTCCATCTGCCTGTTCATTCCCCAGGTGGCTGCAACGGCTGCAGTTGGGCTGATCCGAAGCCAGGAGCCAGGATGTTCTTCCAGGTCTCTCATGCAGGTGCAGGGGCCCAAGGACTTGGGCCATCTTCCACCACTTCCCCAGGCCATTGCAGAGAGCTGGATAGGAAGTGTAGCAGCCAGGACTCAAACAGGTGTCCATATGGGATGCCAGCACTGCAGGCAGCGGCTTTGCTTGCTATGCTACAGCACCAGTCTGTATATAAAGATAATTGAAAATGAATCTTGATGTGAATGGAAGGGGAGAGGGAGCGGGAGAGGGAAGGGTTGTGGGTGGGAGGGAAGTTATGGGGTGGGGGAAGCCATGGTAATCCATAAGCTGTACTTTGGAAATTTATATTCATTAAATAAAAGTTAAGAAAAAAAAAAGAACTTAAACAACTTATCAACTTCTGCTGAGGTTTTGGTTCAAACATTTCATAGTCTTTGGTTGCTTGAGGTTCATCTTGACTGAATGTGGTGGTTGTAGCTAAACATTCCCTTTGTTTGGATAGAGCACCACAGTGATGAGGTCATGTCCAACAATGCTCTTTAACTAGATAGTTTTACATGGAGAACAGCTGCTTTGCAGCCATAGACTGTGCTCCTTCTCCAACAGCGGAGCCTGGAAGTAAATTTCCATGAAAATAGCACAAATCTATTACCACTGATACCAAGCTTTGATAATAATCAACAGCAGCTTTGGCCGGCGCAGTAGCTCAACAGGCTAATCATCCGCCTAGCGGCGCCAGCACACTGGATCTAGTCCCGGTCGGGGCACCGGATTCTGTCCTGGTTGCCCCTCTTCCAGGCCAGCTCTCTGCTGTGGCCAGGGAGTGCAGTGGAGGATGGCCCAAGCGCTGGGGCCTTGCACCCCATGGAGGACCAGGAAAAGCACCTGGCTCCTGGCTTTGGATCAGCGCAGTGCGCCAGCCGCAGCGTGTCTGCAGCGGCGGCCATTGGAGGGTGAACCAATGGCAAAGGAAGACCTTTCTCTCTGTCTCTCTCTCTCTCTCACTATCCACTCTGCCTGTCAAAAAATAAAAATTTTAAAAAATCAATAGCAGCTTCAAATCCAAATAATGAGAACTGCAAGATGGGTTTTGGGTATAGACAAATCATTCTGTTTCTCTTATAAACAGGCCATCTAAAAGCTTGTGCTCAAACTCATGTGGCCCAGGATCTTGCATTATTTAATTTAAAGGAGGAAAGCAAAATAACTCAAGTGATTTTTTTTTTTTGACAGGCAGAGTGGATAGTGAGAGAGAGAGAGACAGAGAAAAAGGTCTTCCTTTGCCATTGGTTCACCCTCCAATGGCCGCCGCTGCAGACACGCTGCCGCCGGCGCACTGCGCTGATCCGAAGCCAGGAGCCAGGTGCTTCTCCTGGTCTCCCACAGGGCGCAGGGCCCCAGCACTTGGGCCATCCTCCACTGCACTCCTGGGCCACAGCAGAGAGCTGGCCTGGGAGAAGGGCAACCAGGACAGAATCCACCACCCTGATTGGGACTAGAACCCGGTGTGGCCGCGCCGCAAGGCGGAGGATTAGCCTATTGAGCCTTGGCGCCGGCCTCAAGTGAATTTTTGACATCATATGGAAAATTTAAAAAACTGGAGAATAGAAAAGTAGAATAGGTCCTCAATAACTAATTGAAGTGGCAATCAATCCCTCTCACTTTAATGTCTATATGCTCGTTCCCACTCATTAGTTTTGGAAGATATGTATATGTCAGACTTTGAGGTTCTGACTTATTTCTATGAATTGTTATGAGAGAAAAATGAGAAAAACCAATTTACATTGGAAAATTTTCAGAAAGCTGCCTTGAAGAGTATTAGCATTATGTTTTAATATAAGCATCTTTCAAATTTATCTCATTGTCTACAACATTGCAAACTCTCTCACTCTATATCAGTTCCCATAATTCTCCATTAAGTTAGTGTTATCCTCTCTGTTCCCAAAACAAAGCATCCAAATATTCAAGAAAGAATGCAACTTGGTAAGTGGAGCCAAGGCTACCATGCAGGAGTTATGAATCACAAATTATTGTGTTGAGTATTATCTAGCACATATTTTTATACGTTCTAAGGTTCAAGGTCATATATCTCCTCTTGGATATGTCAACTTTGGCATAGTTTTACTGACAGCAATGAGATGTAATTGACTGGCATGCTGATAAGTAAACTCAAAGTCTAACCCCATGAATTTAATTAAAAACACATGGTGTCATCCCTAAATAACATTATTGCCTGCAAAGTAGAAAAGCATTGTTTTAATAAAAATTATTTGGAAGATACTATCACTATCCAGACTAAATATGACATCTCAAAAATATAATAAACATAAAAGAAACCCAAAATAATTCAGTTTCTTTTAAGTATTAAAGATGCATGTTGGTAACTTGTTAACTTTACTTTTAATTTTTTATTGTGAAAAGGTTCAAACCAAAAGCAGTGATGAATCACTATGTTCCCATCACTCTGATTCAATAATCATTGACCCAAGGCTGATTTTGCTTTCCATTCACCCTTGCCTGGCACGGAAAGCCAAGCCCAGGTGTCATGTAGTTTCATCCACTGACATTTCATATGTATGCCTGCAAGTTCTTATTTATATAATTCAGCATTGTTACATTTAAGAGCTTAAACTGCAACGTGCAGATATTAAAGTAACATTTTTTTTTTTTTACAGGCAGAGTGGACAGTGAGAGAGAGAGACAGAGAGAAAGGTCTTCCTTTTTGCCGTTGGTTCACCCTCCAATGGCCGCCGCGGTCGGCGCGCTGCGGCCAGCGCACCGCGCTCATCCGATGGCAGGAGCCAGGAGCCAGGTGCTTTTCCTGGTCTCCCCATGGGGTGCAGGGCCCAAGCACCTGGGCCATCCTCCACTGCACTCCTGGGCCACAGCAGAGGGCTGGCCTGGAAGAGGGGCAACCGGGACAGAATCCGGCGCCCCGACCGGGACTACAACCCGGTGTGCCGGCACCGCAAGGCGGAGGATTAGCCTGTTGAGCCACGGCGCCGGCCAAAGTAACATTTTAAAAATAAGAAACAATTATTTAATATCATCAATTATTTTGGCATTTTCATATAGTTGCTTACCAATATAAAATACATATTTTTAAAGTTTCTTTGAATCAGAATTCAACAAGATCCACTTCCTAATTGGTTGTTTTATCTGCTAAATCTCTGTTAATTTATCATTTGCCCTATTTCCCCTTTCCCCCTTTTTTTGACTTAATTATTGAAAAAGTAGGTTGTTTTATTTTAGTCTGAACTTTGTCATTGTATCATCTGGTGTCATTTAAATGTTCCAAGTTCAGATTAATGAGTAATCCATACTTATTAAGCTGGTAGCTGGATCTAAAAGCTTGAGCAGAATAAAGGTTCATTTTTTTCCCAGAATATTCCACAGGTGTGGTTATATGTGTGCGGTTTCTTTTTTATCAAGGAGCACATAATGTCCAGTATTACCTCTTTTGTGTTTTACAGTCACTGGTGATATTGCTACCTCCAGTGATTCATTAAAAGTTGCATAACAATGATTCTTTACTTTCAGTTCTTTTTTAAAAAGATTTATTTATCATTTTATTTGAAAAGCAGAGTTACAGAGAGAAGAAGAGGGAGAGATGGGAAGAGAGAGAGACAGAGAGAGGGACAGAGATGGAGAGAGAAAGGAGAGAGAGAATTTTCCACATCTTCTGTCTGCTGGCTCTCTCCCTAATTGGTCTCAGTGGCTGGAGCTGGGCCAGAACAAAGCCAGAAACCAAGAGCTTCATCCAGGTCTCCCACGTGGGTGCAGGGACCCAAGTTCTGGAACCATCTTTTGCTGTTTTTCTAGGTGACTTAGCAGGGAGCTGGATAGGAAGTGAAATAGTTGAGACTCAAATTGTGCCCATATGGGATCCTGACATTGTAAGTTGTGACTGAGTGCACTGCTCCACAATTCCAGGTCCCTACCATTTATGTTTAATTTGTCAAGTGGATTCCTTTGTGAAAAGAAACATCTCCTCCATCAATGTTTGGTTAACTAGAGGTATGAATTTAACAGGGAAATCAAATTGTTTTTTAAAATTTAATGTCTAGTTTTCAACTGTAAAAAATTAACTCTTTTGGTTCCTTTTCTAGTTTTAAAACTATTTTATTTTAATAACTATTGGTATTATACATTGGAATGTTTTGAAGTCCATGTACCATATGAAGTCATTGGCTTGCACACTTGTGTTATTTAGTTCTTCTTAGTAATTGTGCTCCAAATTAATAAAACACAACCAAAGAGAAAATATGGACATGGACAGTTACCATAGTTAGTAAAAAATTTTGATTAAAATTGAAGGGCTATACCTGAAAAAAAAAAGGAATATCATTTTCCTAAGGGCTTTAGAAAGCAAGGAAATCTTCTTTTTATCTGTACTAGGATGCATGGACATCTTTAAAAACTTGTTCATCTTGAAAATCAAATATGAAGAGAGACAAGGCCAACATTATAACAGGCAGGATGAATTCCACGGTTCCCTTTCCTCAGGTGTTCCTAGTATCCTGGAAGGACAAACTGCTCAGTGTCCTCTGCCTGGCATAAGCTAGCGTCTTGGCTGCACGTGGTTTCAATGAGTCATGGAGGAGAATGCTTTTCCACCTATAAGAGGAGATGAAGCTAAAATAGCACCTGGTCATGCTGCTGGCTTGATGATTTCTTCATTGCCTTGCCACTGCTGAAGGGATGCATGACTATTTTGTAACTTGTCATCCAAAGCCACATTAATCCAGCTCTAACTCTCCAATTAGTATAGCTTAGATTCCTCTCACCACCTCCCCATAAGAGTGGCTGTAAGCTGGAAGAAAACCAAGCAAACTTCTCACTCCTCTCTGATCATATTTAATACTCCTTTTCATGTCTTGCTTATGCTACTTCACTTCACTTGTCAAACTCCTCTTCAATGATTCTCATTCATCTCTTGATCCACAATTAGTATCTTCCTATGTGGTAGAGAGAATAATGGTCCCCAAAGAAGTCCTTGTCTTAATCACTGGAACAAGTCAGCACGTCACTTTACATGGCAAAGAAGAACTAAGGTTGCAGATGGGATTAATGTTGCTGTCAGGAGATCTTTCTGAAATATCCACATAGGCTTAATGTATTCAAAAACCCTTTGAAAATGCAAGAGGGAAGCAGAAGAGTAATTCAGGGTAATATGAAGTGAGAAGGACTTGATTTGCTATTGCTCCCTTTGAAGATGAAGAAAGAAAACCATGCAGTAATAAATGCAGACAACTTCTAGAAGGTAGAAAAGGCAAAGAACTAGATTCACCCCTAGAGGGGCTGGTGCTGTGGTGCAGCGGGTTAACGCCCTGGCCGGAAGCACCAGCATCCCATATGAGCACTGGTTCTAGTCCCAGCTGCTCCACTTCTGATCCAGCTCTCTGTTATGGCCTGGAAAAGCAGTAGAAGATGGCCCAACTCCTTGGGCCCCTGCACCCGCGTGGGAGACCTGGAAGAAGCTCCTGGCTTCAGATTTGCACAGTTCTGGCCATTGCGCCCATTTGGGGAGTGACCCATCAGATGGAAGACCTCTCTCTCTCTCTCTCTCTCTCTCATTCTCTCTGCCTATACTCTCTCTGTGTAATTCTGACTTTCAAATAAATAAATAAATAAAAATCTTAAAAAAATAGATTCACCCCTAGAAACTCCAGAAAAGAACAAAAACCTTGATGTTAGCCCCATGTGACCTATGTTGGACTTCAACAGAACTATGAAAAATATATTTGCATTGATTTAAGCCGCTAAGTGCATAGTAATTTGTTACAGCCACCATAGAAAATCAATACACTGTCCTTTTTGCTCAGTTAGTGTTTTGTGCCACCATTGTATTTATGAAGTTTCCAGCAGTAAATGCAGTGATTCAGAGTAGGTTTAAACCTGGATTCAAATCTTTGCTCTCTCTGCTCAACTATTTCTTTTTTATTTTGTTAAAGATTTATTTATTTATTTGAAAGGCAGAATTACAGAGAGGCAGAGACAGAAAGAGAGAGGAGAGAGGGAGATCTTCCATCCCACCCAAGGATTGTGAAAATTCCTCAAAAGAGAAGAGCTACTTGCAATGGAATGTTTTAAACAGATGACCTGATTGACAGTGTTTAGAAGTTCCTCTAATTGCCAAAGACCGTGCCATGTAGAAGTAGCTGAGTACAATGGCCTGGGAAAGCAGTAGGAGATGGCCTAAGTCCTTGGGCCCCCGCACCCGCGTGGGAGACCGGGAAGAAACTCCTGGCCTCTGGCTTTGGATCAGCCTAGCTCTGGTCATTGTTGCCCTCTGGGTGTGAGCCAGCGGATGGGAGACCTCTCTCGCTCTCTCTTTCTTGGCCTCTCTGTAACTCTGCCTTTCAAATAAATAAATAAATCTTTAAATATACATAGTTGACAGTTGAATGAATTTCAATAAATTTGTCACTTCAGGGTATGATGAAAGCAGTATCAGTGTACTCATAATGTAAACATGAATTCACTGAACTACTGTGTTACAGGATCTCACAGAACTGCCATCCAAAAGACTTCATGATATTCTTATTTCAATCCCCATTCTCTAGATTATTATTGTTATTATTATAACTATTATTTTTGTCTCTTGCTTTCCTGACAAAAAGACATCTTCCTGTTAGGTGGCATCTGTACGTTTGTAGGTTTCCCACGAATCCAGGTTCTGCTATTCATGTTCACAGGTTAAAAAAAAATGAATTTAATGTGAGCAACACTAGGAGACAACTCATTAATGAACTAGAAGAACTATACTAGAAAAAAGATTGGTTTTTCACATTGGATCTCACTTTATCCACCAGGAAAATTTACTTGAAAAAACATTTTGAGCTAAAACAACCTGGAAAACAGTCAAGTATTATGTACACAATTTAAAAACACAGAGAATGTATGGAAGGTTTTCTTACAGGGAAGTAACGTCTTTCTTATTTGAATGCATCTAAAATCAGTATTTACAGTGATCAGAAGGGAATGATTGACAAATCATATAGATAATTACCTTGTATTCAAATCAAAGAAAATTCAGCAGCTCTTAAAAATGTATAGCAATATCAATTTTAGCATTGTACACCTTGTTTCAATATCTTATTGCCTTTTTTCAGTCAGCAAATACTTGGCAGGCACTTCCTAGAAAGGTCTATCACAGCAGGATCCCTGAAGAACTATTGACCTTATGAGACCATTAGTATTTGAAAAGAAGTCCATAGAACATACTAGCAATTCATTGATGGTTCCTGGAGATCTACCCTTAAACTGAACCTGACATCCAAGAGGCCACCCTTTTGTCTTTTGGAACTCTTAAATCCCCAAAGAAACATGTTCTCACTGACTGGGCCCTCCACCACTATAAAGTTTGTTTATAAAGAAAAATCACATTCAGCATCCTCTTCAAAAGAAAATTGGGGCCGGCGCTGTGGCACAGTAGGTTAATCCTCTGCCTGCAGTACTGGCATCCCATATGGGTGCTGGTTCTAGTCCTGGCTGCCTCTCTTCTAATCCAGCTCTCTGCTATGGCCTGGGAAAGCAGTAGAAGATGGCCCAAGTGCTTAGGTCCCTACACCCACTTGGAAGACCAGGAGGAAACATCTGGCTCTTGGCTTCAGATCGGCCCAGCTCTGGCCATTGTGGCCATCTGGGGAGTGAACCAATGGGAAGAAGACCCTTCTCTGTCTATCCCTCTCACTGTAACTCTGCCTCTCAAATAAATAAATCTTAAAAAAAAAAAAAAGAAAACAAAATGGGAGAACCTGTTGTTCATACTATTTATTATCCCCGCATAATTCCAAAGTCCTCAAGTTTTATTAACAATTAGCCAAGAATTCATCAATATCAAGAGGGCCCCAATATTAGATACAGCCCCTTTTCTGCACGTGGGTTCATTCGCATTCAGAGGTGTACCATCTACCCAGGTACCAGTCAAATTAGCACACAGAAATCACTGACTTTGTAATCTCTTAAGATTCCATTACTCGTTTAGTATCTTGGATATGTAACTAAATCCCTATGCTTCACCCTAATTATAGAACATAAATCTACACATTTCAGATTATTTACAAAAATCAAACAAGACAAACCAGGTATGCCCGTCTGAAAGTATTCCTATGAGACCCTAATTTAACTGTATAGCCTATATGTTACA
The DNA here is from genome assembly GCA_949820135.1 of Sylvilagus floridanus. Classification (NCBI taxonomy): domain Eukaryota; kingdom Metazoa; phylum Chordata; class Mammalia; order Lagomorpha; family Leporidae; genus Sylvilagus; species Sylvilagus floridanus. The sequence goes on along the minus strand of OX463236.1, from coordinate 24,168,703 downwards.
GTAGTTAATAATATAATATTAAGGCCAATATTATCTCAGGCATCCCTGATGTAGAAGGAAGCTAATAAAACATGAGTCAAAGGATTTGGCAAAAGAAAAAAATCTCTTTATGAAAAGCTGTTGCACCTACTTTTGATTGACAATGAAAATTCACATATACAGCTCAATATGTTTCCTTGTGTGTGTGTTGACTAAAACGAGTTCATAATTTTTAAACTATTTATATGTGAGGTTATATTTATATCCATATAGTTTTTCCTTTTAAGATGGACATTTTATTTTAAGCAATGTCCAACCACCTTTGAAATAAAATATTACAAATAGCTAAAACGCATTTATCTAGAATTCACAATTTGCTTCCTTTTTTCCTTCATGAAACCTTTTGCATCTATAGATATCATATGGACATATCTATGGACAGCAAAAAATATTCTAGCAATAATAATATTACTTCATCACCTTTGTCTCTTCACCCTTTTATCACAAATTACTATTAGCAGTTATGATATACATCATACTTAAAGGTCAGAGAACTCACTTCTTATCACAGTAGATTGCACTTCCCTACCACATTTCTCTAGGCTCAAGCTGTTCCAGTCGATAGTGTTAGCCCCACCCTACAAACCCAGTGACCTTAACCAACTGCTGCCTATTCAGTCTTTCTGGAGCTCCTGAATATTTGAGGGCTTGAGGGAAGAGAAGTGCTAGTCCATAAAGCTTGGATAACTGCTCATGGGTTGAAAATATGCCCATCATGTTGTGAGGAGGACTGAAGAGGGAAGGCCATTAGTAGCTGCCCTAGAAACAGAAGGAATAGTGGGACTAGATCCTGTGTTTTATGATTAAGCAAAGAGATCATACTATCAGGAATTTTTAAAAAACAAAAATTCATTCTAAGCATATAACTAATTATCTTTCTTATTTAGATAAGCCAAAAAATATTGAGATTAAAGGGACTTTATAAATCATTTTATCTAACTCCCCATTTATTTTTTTGCTTGTTTATTTGACAGAGTTAGACAATGAGAGAGGGAGAGACAGAGAGAAAGGTCTTCCTTCCTTCCGTTGGTTCACTCCTCAAATGGCCTCTACAGTTGGCACTGCGTCAATCTGAAGCCAGGAGCCAGGTGCTTTTTCCTGGTCTCCCATGTAAGTGCAGGCGCCCAAGAACTTGGGACATCCTCCACTGCCCTCCCGGGCCAGAGCAGAGAGCTGGACTGGAAGAGGAGCAGCCGGGACTAGAAACCGGCGCCCATATGGGATGCCAGCACCACAGGCGGCTAACTCCCCTTTTCAAGAACACTTAGCCGGCGCCGTGGCTCAACAGGCTAATCCTCCACCTTACAGCGCCGGCACACCAGGTTCTAGTCCCGGTTGGGGCACTGGATTCTGTCCCGGTTGCCCCTCTTCCAGGCCAGCCCTCTGCTGTGGCCCAGGAGTGCAGTGGAGGATGGCCCAAGTGCTTGGGCCCTGCACCCCATGGGAGACCAGGAAAAAGCACCTAGCACCTGGCTCCTGCTATCGGATGAGCGCGGTGCGCCGGCCGCAGTGCGCCGACCGCGGCAGCCACTGGAGGGTGAACCAACGGCAACGGAAGACCTTTCTCTCTGTCTCTCTTTCTCACTGTCCACTCTGCCTGTCAAAAAAAAAAAAAAAAAAAAACTTAATCTCATATTGGATAGAGAAGAACTGGCTATGGTAGCAGTGTGAATCTTTTCCATTCCTCTCCAAACATATTTTTTTTTTCTAAATTTACTTATATTCTCTCTCTGCCTTACAAAACTTGTTGGGGGTGGGGGAGGTTCAAATGTATCCATTTTTTCCTTAATTGCTTCAAGACTTTTATTTACAATGATGAATTTTTTTTGCTTTCTTTTGTTTTTGTATTTCCAATTTATAGAGGAATTCACTTATTTCCAGTATACATATAGTTTTTTTTATTTTCATAACTTCAAATAATCAGATCTCTGATCAATCAAGAAAGTTATTCTTTTGTATAGTTTGAAATAATAATCCAAATTTGTTTTCTTCAATATAGCTAAAATTAACAATATATTTATAATTTTTTATTTTTTTAAACTTTTATTTAATAAATAAAAATTTCCAAAGTACAGCTTATGGATTACAATGGCTTTCCCCTGCATAACTTCCCTCCCACCTGGAATCCTCCCATCTCCCATTCCCTCTACCCTTCCATTCACATCAAGAATCATTTTCAATTATGTTTATATACAGAAGATCAATTTAGTATATATTAAATAAAGATTTCAACAGTTTGCACCCACACAGAAACACAAAGTGTAAAATACTGTTTGAGTACTAGTTATAGCATTAATTCACATTGTACAACACATGAAGGACAGAGATCCTACATGGGGAGTAAATGCACAGGGACTCCTGTTGTTGACTTAACAAATTGACACTCTTGTTTATGGCGTCAGTAATCACCTGAGGCTCTTGTCAAGTTGCCAAGGCTATGGAAGCCTTTTGAGTTTGCGGACATCAATCTTATTTAGACAAGGTCATAGTCAAAGTGGAAGTTTTCTCCTCTCTTCAGAGAAAGGTAACTCCTTCTTTGATGGCCCCCTTCTTTCTACTGGGATCTCACTCGCAGAGATCTTTCATTTAGGTTTTTGTTTTGTTTTGCTTTGCTTTGCTTTGTTTTGTTTTGTTTTTGCCAGAATGTCTTGGCTTCCCATGCCTAAAATACTCTCCTGGGCTCTTCAGCCAGATCCGAATGCCTTAAGCGCTGATTCTGAGGCCAGAGTGCTACTTAGGACATCTGCCATTCTATGAGTCTGCTGTGTATCCCGCTTCCCGTGTTGGATCATTCTCTCCCTTTTAAATTCTATCAGTTAGTATTAGCAGACACTAGTCTTGTTTATGTGATCCCTTTGACTCTTAGTCCTATCATTTTGATCAATTGTGAACTGAAATTGATCACTTGGACTAGTGAGATGTCATTGGTACATGCCACCTTGATGGGATTGAATTGGAATCCCCTGGCATGTTTCTAACTCTATCATTTGGGGCAAGTCAGCTTGAGCATGTCCCAAATTGTATATCTCCCCCCTCTCTTATTCCCACTCTTACATTTCACAGGGATCACTTTTCAGCTAAAATTTAAACACCTAAGAATAATTGTGTATTAATTACAGAGTTTTAAGTAGAACAAGAAAAATACTAAAAAGGATAAAGTATTAAGTTGTTCATCAACAATCTGGACAAGGGCTGATCAAGTCACTGTTTCTCATAGTGTTCATTTTATTTCAAAAGGTTTTCTTTTTGGTGCTCAGTTAGTTGTCACTGATCAGGGAGAACATATGATATTTGTCCCTCTGGGACTGGCTCATTTTACTCAGCATGATGTTTTCCAGATTCCTCCATTTTGTTGCAAATGACCAGATTTCATTGTTTTTTACTGCTGTATAGTATTCTATAGAGTACATGTCCAATAATTTCTTTATCCAGTCTACTGTTGATGGGCATAATATATCTATAATTAAAAATTAACAATTTGTTAAATTGGCATAGTAGGCAATGCTGCATGCAATGCTGAAATCCCATACGGGCGCCAGTTCATGTCCCTGCTGCTCCTCTTTCAATTCTGCTCCCTGGTAATGTGCCTGGGAAAGCAGTAAAAGATGGTCCAAGTGCTTATGCCCCTGCACCTACATGGAAGGCCTGGAAGAATCTCCTGGCTCTTGGCTTCAGATTGGCCCAGTTTGAGGCCATTTGGAGAGTGAACCAGTGGATGGAATACTTTTCTCTGTTTCTCCCTATCTCTGTATGTAACTCTACCTCTAAAATAAATGAGCAAAAGTATTTTAAAAAAATCATCCCTCCAGTTATTAAGGTGCTTAAATTCTATAAACTTGGATCTGTTGTTTGGATTTTCTATTGTATTCCACTGGACTGAGAGACTGATTATGTATCAATCCATGTTGTATTCATTTATTTTATTTCTTTAAAAGGCAGAATGATGGAGAGAGAGCAGGGGAGAGATATCTTCTATTTGGTAATAATAATTTCCAAGTGACACTAATAACTAGACTTTGGTGAGCCATGACACTGGTCCCTATACAGTTATGTTTCAATATGCCTTAGGGTGTAAAAATACTGTTTCAGTACTAGTTATAGCATTACTTCAAATTGGACAACACATTAAGGACAGATACCACATGGGACATAAGTACACAGTGACTCCTGTTGTTGATTTAACAATTTGACACTCTTGTTTATGGCATCAGTAATCTCCCTAGGCTCTAGTCATGAGTTGCTGAGGCTATGGAAGCCTTTAGGGTTCGCCAACTTTGATCTTATTCCAACAGGGTCATAGTCAAAATGGAGGTTCTCTCCTCCCTTCAGAGAAAGGTACCTCATTCTTTGAAACAGTATTTTTACACCTTGTGTATCTGTGTGGGTGCAAACTGATGAAATCTTTACTTAGTATATACTGAATTGAAGTTCTGTATATAAAGATAATTGAAAATGAAAAAAAAAAACTTGGTGTTAAATTGGAAATTGCATAAAAAATTAATCAATTTTTTTAAAAAAAAATATCATGTAGGATCTCTGTCCTTAATGTGCTGTACATTGTGATTCAATGCTATAACGAGTACTCAAATAGTATATTTCACTTTGTGTTGCTATGTGAGGGCAAATGGTTGAAATCTTTACTTAACACATACTAAACTGATCTCCTGTATACAAAGAGAATTGAAAATGAATCTGGATGTGAATGAAAGGGGAGAGGGAGTGGGTAAGGGGGGAGGGTTGTGGGGGGGAGGGAAGGTATGGGGGGGAAGCCATTGTAAGCCATAAGTTGTACCTTGGGAATTTATATTCTAAATAAAAGTTAAAAAAAAATATGCCTTAGGGCTAGCCCCCTTCCTTTCTTTTTAAAAATATTTATTTTTTGGAAAAGTATAGTTGCAGAGAGAGAGGGAGAGAGAGAGAGAGAGATTTTTCATCTGCTGATTGTCTCCCCAAATGCCTGCAACAGCCAGGGTTAGGTCAGTCCAAAACCAGAAGCCAGGGCTCCATCCAGGACTCCTATGTGCATGGCAGGAACAGAAATTGTTGGGTCATCATCCACTACGTTCCAGAGAATATTAGCAGGAAGCTGGATCAGAACTGGAGCACCTAGAACTCAAGCCAGCACTCCAAAATGGGATGAGATGTCCCCAGCAACAGCTTAACTTACAGTGTCACAGTGCCCGCCCCACTTCCTCACTTGCCATTGAAATTTTTCCCTGTTTTATTGCCTCCTTGGCTATTTAAGCTTCATCATTAATTTTTCACATAAACTAGAATCAATTTACCAATTTTCTAAAAATTTAGTACTTCTATTAGGGCCCTATGTTATCTTAGGTAAATTTTATATCGTTATACTGTTTGTCCATCCTTTCTAGGTATATAGAATGCCTTTTCACATGTCCAAATATAGTGTTGTATATTTACTTTTTTAAAAGATTTATTTGTTTTTATTTGAAAGTCAGAATTTTTGTTTGTTTGTTTGTTTTGACAGGCAGAGTGGACAGTGAGAGAGAGACAGAGAGAAAGGTCTTCCTTTGCCGTTGGTTCACCCTCCAATGGCCGCCGCGGCCGGCGCTCTGCGGCCGGAGCCAGGTGCTAGGTGCTTTTCCTGGTCTCCCATGGGGTGCAGGGCCCAAGCACCTGGGCCATCCTCCACTGCACTCCCGGGCCACAGCAGAGGGCTGGCCTTGAAGAGGGGCAACCGGGACAGAATCCGGCGCCCCGACTGGGACTAGAACCCGGTGTGCCGGCACCGCAAGGTGGAGGATTAGCCTGTTGAGTCAGAATTACACAAAGAGAGGAGAGACAGAGAGAGAGGTCTTTCATCTGCTGGTTCATTCTCCAATTTGCTGCAACGGTTAGAGCTGTGCTGATCTGAAACCAGGAATTTCTTTGAGGTCTCCCACACGGGTGCAGGGGCCCAAGGACTTGCGCCATCTTCTACTGCTTTCCCAGGCCATAGCAGAGAGCTGGACTGGAAGTGGAGCAGCCGGGTCTCGAACCGGTGCCCATATGGGATGCCAGTGCTTCAGGCCAGGGCGTTAACCTGCTGCACCACAGCACTGCCCCTAGTGTTGTGTATTTCATAAGTGTTTCAAAGTTTCCCTTTTACTTTTAAAATATTTTATATTTATATTTATATTATTTTTATATTTGTTAATTTTATACTTTTTTCTCCATCATTAGTTGTGTCATTTCTATTTACTCAGAGCATTTAACATTTTTTGCATTCAATCTTCCACCTTTATTTTCAGCTTTGGATTAGTTTTAGATGGTCTATTAAATAGATGCAACAATATTCACCAGATATCCTTTTTGTAGAATGGTTTTTGATTGGAAGCAGGCTATCTTCTGGTAAATTCCTCATGAAGAACCTGTGAACATCATATTCCCTGAGTTCTTCTTCTTCTTCTTTTTTTTTTTTTTTAACAGCAGAGTGGACAGTGAGAGAGACAGAGAGGAAGGTCTTCAATTGCTGTTGGTTCATCCTCCAATGGCTGCTGCAGCCGGCGCATCGTGCTGATCCGAAGCCAGGAGCCAGGTGCTTCTCCTGGTCCTCCATGGGGTGCAAGGCCCCAGTGCTTGGGCCATCCTCCACTGCACTCCCTGGCCACAGCAGAGAGCTGGCCTGGAAGAGGGGCAACCAGGACAAAATCCGGCGCCCCAACCGGGACTAGAACCTGGTATACCAGTGCTGCAAGGCAGAGGATTAGCCTAGTGAGCTGCAGCGCCGGCCATTCCCTGAGTTCTTACATGGTTAAAATGAGCCCGAAAATTGAAAGACAGCATATAAAAAAAACCCTTGGTTCACATGCTCCTCTCTGAATGTCTCAAAAGGTTACCTTACTTTTGTCTAATATTGCTTGTTGGGATGGTATTTTCTAGTTGGAATTTTTGTATTCCTGATTTGTGGTTGTTCTTCCTATCTGTAATTACTTTTTAAATTATATTTGATTTGTGTTTCAGTATTTTGTGTCCATCTCTCTTGCCTTCATGACTGGCTCTCATGGCAAGGCAATTATTATTATCCTATAGAAGTTCTTCTTTTTCTTTTCTTAAAAAAAAAAAAAAAGACTAACAAGAAAATCTGTCCTTGCCCTCTCATCTAGGGCAGGGTGAGAGACGTTTCAATGTCAAAGTAAAAAGTGGCACAATTTCCTCTCATTTCTGCATGGTAGCACTTGCCTTCTCTCACAACTTGATTTTCTCTCCCTGGGCCTCAGATGTCTCTTTGCTATCAAATAAACCCTCTGGCTGATTGTCCATTACCTATTTTCAATTATCCTTCCTAATGCTGTTTTCAGTATTAGAAATGATGAGAAGTTGAGCATCTTTACCTTGGAGAATATGTTGGCCCTATCTTGCTAGCTGAGCCCTGCAGATCCAAAATCAATAACCTTAGTTTCTTCTCACATTCCCTAAGATTCAAAGAAAAATTAGAATTCTGTAAATAAATGTGGTACCAGATGTACTCCAGCAAATGATAGCTCTTGGAATAGCATCTGAAATGACAATGTGTACTCACTTAGAATTCAGAAATGAAAATGTCCCAGCGCCTTGCTTCATTACTGAAGGGAATCAGCCTTATACCACAGCAATTGCCTGTTCCCACCAGCTGACAATGAAATGAATACTCTGTAGGAGCCGAGATGATTGTGGCATTAAACTTAGCAGTCTCTCCATGATCCCGCACGACTGCCACTGAATCTAAACTAAATCAGTTCTGAGAAGAGTCTGTGTAGAACTTGTTCATCATTTAAAATCTGGAGGGGAAAAATGAGTGAAATCAAATGAGTTAGGAAAGACATTATCAGCAAAGAAGCTTAGGGATCTGTTTAAGATCAGGCTTAGAAAAGGACAGGAAGAGCTAAATAGCCCAAGGAGAGATTGTTTTATTATTGTCATCAGTTGCAACCATGATGATGATAATAGTGATCTGGTTTTCAGTGAACACAAGACAGTATACCAAGGCAGCAATGTCTATAGAAAGCAAAGACTAATACAGATTCTCTGGTGGGTAAGTGTAGCATCTAAGTTATTGATTCTATAACCAGAGCTGGAACACTGAGGAAATAAAGAATCAGTGCCTGAAAAGAGGCAAGAATCTGCATATATCATGACATTAGATGGAGACCCTCAATCTTAGCCTTCTTATCTAATCTCTGACTTAGAAGAGTGAGGAACGAAAAAAAGTAGTCCTAGGGTTGGAGAAGTGGAGATAGCCGGGTGAGGGGTAGAAGAATGTTTATACATAAGGGTAAGTCTTTCTGAATGTGATATCTTACTGAAGATTCAAAACAATGTAGTCAGTTTGATACTATGGTTTCCATTCCATGTATGAAATAATTGGGGTTTTGGGAAATTAAGAAAATGGCCCAGCCTCCAGGCTGTCAGTAAGAATGGTGGATAGCTAGAAACCCAGTGAGGAAGAATCACAATGTTCCAGATTGAGGGCCTTATACAGGAGCAAGACAAAGAGAAGAAATTCAAGATGCTCAAAACAGTCTCCTGAATATGGGACTTCTTTATCTACTTCTTTATCTACCCTGCCACAAGTCATGTCTCCATCTTGATGAAAACCAACAGTGTGTTCAGAGTAAGCATTCCATGTGAACACGTGGTATGAAGAACCTCCTTACACTTTCTACTCCCATCTACAAGTAGATATCCCCAGAAAGAAAAGGGGGCTCTTTTGGTTGAGTAGACATAAAAATTTGACTTACAATCAGATTTTTCTCTGGTAATTGACCTTCATAGCTCAAATATAATAGTATAAAAACTTCTTGGGGTTAAAGTGTGTCTTTATGTCTTTGAAATTCAGGACCCATGAATATTGATGTAGTTGCAAATCCTGCCAAATTCAGTTTTCTAACAAGGATTAATTGTATTGAAATTATGTGATTCTAAAACTTTAATGAAATATAAGAAAGGAAGGAGGAGGAGGAGAAAGGGTGGAATTAAGGGATGGAGGAAGAGTAGGGTGGGAGGTATCAATATGCTCTTTTTTAAGATTTACTTATTTATTTGAAAGGCATAGTTACAGAGAGGTAGGTAGAGTCAGAGAGAGAGAGAGGTCTTCCACCTGCTGGTTCACCCCACAAAATTCACAACAGCCAGAGTTGTGCCATTCTGAAGCCAGGAGCCAGGAACTCCTCCCAGGTCTCCCATGCAGTTACAGGGACCATGGGTTTGGGCCATCTTCTACTGCTTTCCCAGGCAATAGTATTACCGGAGAAGCAAAGGGTTCTTGTCTTCATGCAAGAAAGAATTCAGGCGTGAGACAGAGAGCAGGGGAAAGCAACATAGCAAGGTTTATTACGATAGGGACATCTGTAAGAACGGATGGGCACCCCCTCCAGAAAGGACCTGGGAGAGAGCGCGCAGTTTACATTTAGGTTGGGGCTTTTAAGAGGATGGGTCTTGCCTTCCCTCCCCCTCTCCTTCTCCTTCTTGTTGGATGTAAATAGGAAAAATTCCTTTCTGAGTTTCCCCCTGAAGTTATCAGATAGTGGAAGCCTGGCTGGTTTTGCGCACCTAAGAGGAAGGATGGTTATCAGGTAGAAGGGGCAGGACCCCCTGGAAGGTCCTCAGGATCTGGGCAGATACTGGGCTGCACCTGGAAGGTTATTGGGATGACTTTGAGATGCAGATGCTGGACCACTGTAGGTGTCAATTCCTTAGACCTTTGTCACACACACACAAGCTCATTTCTGACTTCCTACTTAACAACAGCAGAGAGCTGGATCAGAAGGGGAGCAGCTTGGACATGAACTGGTGCCCATATGGGATGCTGGCACTGCAGGTGGCAATTTTACTTTCTATACCAAAGCACCGGCCCCATCAATATGCTATTAAAACTATATATATGAAATACATGAAGAGTTCCTTAAAATTAGTCATGTACTGTGAAGGCACACAACCACAATGACATCTAGGCACAGAATCACTGGTCTACATTTAAAAAAAATACAAATTCAGGGAGAAAAAGAAGAAAATCTTTTAATTGTGTTGTCTACCATGCTTTTTTGTATGTTTGATTAATCAATTATTGATTTCTCTATTTCTTTTATTGATCTATTAATTATTCCTTGATATATTTTAAAAATGTTCTTATTTGAAACAAGTAAATATGATGGAGTAATACTTTTGAAATAATATTGTGACCTTGTTTATCTTTAATAATGCTATTTTTGCCTTCATTTTTTATTATTTAAGTAGTCAGCACTCTGTATTCATGGGTTCCATATCTATAAATTCAATCAATTTAAAGTGAAAATGTTGTTAGACCTACATGGGTTGTATGTGTAGATTTTTTCTTGTCATTATTGCCCAAACAATATGGTATAAAAGCTATTTACATGGTATTAGCTATTATAAGTGATCTGGAGAGTTTTTAAAATATATGGGGATTGTATAAGTCACAAGCAAATATTTATATGTCTCCCTGGTTCTGAAACCAAGTCCCTGAAGATACTGAGTGATGAACGCATACCAACTTTTCTTTGGTTAGGAACATCTTTTTTCCATCCTTTGATTTTCAACTTTCTTTATATGACATTAACATAAGCATACCTGATTATGTTCAGCTAAATCTTTTACTCTGATTTTCAGCATTTCCATATCTTTGTGTTACAAATGTGCCTATTATTAATGAGATATAGCTTACATGTATATTTTAAAATTTTTTTAAATTAATTTATTTGACAGATGGACAGACAATGAGGGAGAGAGAGAGAGAAGGAGAGAGCAAGCATCTGCTGGTTCACTCCCCAAATGCCTGCAATGGGCTGGGTTGTCCAGGATTAATCTAGCTTTCCCACATTGTACTGGTAACTCAGTCATTTGAGCCATCATGGTTGCCTTCCAGGTCTGCACTGGCAAGAAGAGGGAGTCAGGAACTGGAGCTAGATACTGACCCCAAGAATGCTGATATGAGATGTAACCATCGTAACCACTAGGCTAAACATTTGCCAACTCCATGTGTGTTTTTACATCGAAATGGGGCTGGGGAAGAGGCAGGGTGTGCATGGGGGTTATTGTGCCACAGCTGGTTAAACTGCCACTTGGGATATCCACATTCAACATTGCAGTTCCTCTGCTTCCAATCTAGCTCGCTTCTACTGTGCAGATGATGGTCCATTAGTTCAGTTCCTGCCATCCATAGGGGAGACTGGAATGGACAACCAGGGGATTGAAGAGCTCTGCATCTTTCTGTCTGTGTCACTCTGCTTTTCAAATAAATGAATGCCTTTTAAAAGTAAATCAGTAAATCCAATTTGAGAAATAAATTAATCAGTCCAATCTGTCAAGTTTTCAACTGAAACACTTCCTCTGTTCATTTTTTTTTTAACAATTATCGATATATCTGAGTTCATTTCTGTAGTCTTATTTTTGCTTTCAGTGTTGCTTTTTCTTTCCTTTCTCTTTTTATTTATTTTTTAAAGAATTTTTATTTATTTATTTGAGGGGTAGAGTTACAGACAGTGAGAGAGAGAGAGAAACAGAGAGAAAGGTCTTCCACCCGTTGGTTCACTCCCCAGTGGCCGCATCGGCCAGAGCTGCACCGATTCGAAGCCAAGAGTCTAGTGCTTCTTCCTGGTCTTCCGTGTGGGTGCAGGGGCCCAAGCACTTGAGCCATCCTGCACTGCTTTCTCAGGCCATAGCAGAGAGCTGGATTGGAAGAAGAGCAGCTGGGACTAGAACCGGCGCCCATATGGGATGCCGGCACTGCAGGCGGAGGATTAACCTACTGCGCCACAGCACCGGCCCCTCCTTTTTTATTATGTCTTTGTTCTCTCTCTTTGCTATGACTGGAAAATATTCAACACTGCTCTTCTGTTAGTACTCTTTTTCTTCTGAAATGAAGATCGAATTTTATTAAAGAGAAGGTCAGCACTGTGAATACTACTAAGTTCAACTCCTTAAGAACTGGTAAGCTTCTGCTACTGTATATTATTGCTTACAGTACAAAATAATGTATATTTCTAGGATATGTGATTGAATATCAAGTCCTATTCTAGCACAGCTTTGGAAAAGAAGTTACACAGACCTGCTTTGCACCACACAGAGAATGATAGGAGTTATGTCTGCTCCTGGTGGTATTGAGGAACCACAATTTGAGAAATCTTTCTGTTAGCACGAAGGCCATAGCAACTACATTTGCCAGAGTGAAAAACATTACTCTGCAAGTAGAAATTCAAACTCCCAGTGACAAGAATTTCCAGATCAGAATTTTGTTGTTCCTGCTTATTTATGTTACGCTATGCCTCGGCTTATCTTCCAATAAAAATTAACACACTTTGTAATATGCTCTTCTCCTACAGACCCTGCTTCCATTATTAAACACACTTAGTCCAAGATTGTTTTATATGACAAATGTCCAGTATTCCCTTAAATTTTCTATCATGAGTACTTAGGTTCTTGGAATTTGACATCAGTAAATACAGTTAGTTCTGAGAAGCCCAGACAATCCTGACTTCTTTAATGCTGTTGTTGAGTGTTTTAGTTCTTTGTGGTTTTGTAATAGTTTCATGATATGTTGTTGTTGATGTGGCTGTTTTCTAGCCAACATTTGTTTAGAGATCTCCTTGCTCCTGTTCTCGTTTGTATCTGATCATTCTTCTGAAATTTCTCTCCTACCCGAAGTACATCATTCAAAATCCTTTGGTAAGAATTACATGAGGAGTATCAACATCAGAAAATTAGCATGGATAAGAGACCATTCTCAAGCCTGTGAATTTAATTAAAACTCAACCACTGATCCCAGTTATGTCCCTTATGTGCCCTTTATCTCCTTTCGGCTGGAACTTTTCCTGAAGATTTTATGTTTTTTTGTGAGCTTGTTATTTTGTACAACACAGACCAGTTACTTTACCAAATGTCCCTCAGATTGGGTTTGTCTGATGTTTCCTCATGGTAAGATTCAGGTTATCACTTTCAGCAGCAATGCCACAGAATTGATGGGATGTTCTCAGAAGTTAGCAATAGGCACATAGTTTTGATTTGTCCCATGACAGATCATGTTAAATGTGATTGTTGATTAAGGCAGCAATTGCTGTTTCTCCATTGTAATGTGCAAATATAAGCTTAGCTGGGACTGGTGTTTGGCAAACACTTAGGCCAGTGCCTAGAACTTCAGTATCACATATCAGCATGCCTGGGTATGAATTCCAACTGCATTATCCACTCTAGTTTCCTGGCTAAAGGGCACCCTTGCAGGCAGTAGGTAATGGCTGAAGTACTTGGGTACCTGCCTCCCATGTGGGAACCACTGATGGAGTTCATAGCTCCTGGCTTCAGTGCGGCCCAGTGCCAACTGATGTGGGTAATTGGGGAGTGAATGAATGCATGGATCAATCTCTCTCTCTCTCTTTCTTTCGCCCCCCTCTCAAATAAATTAAATAAGCATTTAAAATATGCATATATTAAGTATGATTGATACAACTAGAATGCCACCACTTCCACACCATTTCAGCAGACGTAGCCAAGTCTACAGCGCACTCAGACATCTTATTTCCCCTATATTTTTCAGTTGGGTTTTTATCTGAGCATTTCTGTCTATTTACCCTCTCAGCCACTCATTCAGTCAGTGAATTCTATCTGCCACGTTCTGGGGTTCTGGGGTTCTGGTTCTGGGGAAGAAATGCAGAGCAGTGCAGGGTCCTTGTCCTCAGGAAACTATGTCTTAGCCATGAAGAACATTTTACTTTGATGAAGGATAACTTCAGATGACACACGATTCTCACCATGTTTCTACTTTATGTTTGCAACATTAGATCACCTGCCTCTCGAAAATACTAATTCTACAAAACTAGTTTTTCTATGTCTTTACTCAGGTTAATGTTATTAGCATATAAAATTCCTACTTTATTTATTTCTTAGAACATCAAAGGGAATGTGTCCATTTTTAACCATTTTTTTTTTCCAAAAGACAAAATTTAACTTGAAATATTGGAAAAATAATTATAAGGCAGAAAAAAGAAATGTATTTAATAGTTGCAATAGAGATGTGGGAGATTTATACCTAGTTTTCTTAAGATGTCCAAGTTATTTAATAAGAATTATATAAGAAATTTTGAAAGAATGGAAAACTATTCTTATGGGTGCTTTCAGAAATCAAAATGCTCACCAATTACCTTAACCAATACAACAATGAACAGCCTTATAAAATTAGAAACAAAGCTAAAGGCATATTTATTCCTTGTAAAAATTTAACCTGTAATTTTATTTTTTTTTATCACAATTTTCCCAAATTTTTCTGTCAGGTATTTCAAAACTATTTTACCAAGATTTTATATAGACTGCATACTTAATTTATTTTCTATATTTTTATCCAATTAAATATTTTGAAATTTAAGTTTATTTGGATTACTGCTTTGACTTTATTTCATAGTTTCAATTTATACATAGGTTCAATTTCTATCATTTTGAAACTTTCTGTAACTTTTTCTGGACTTAGTCATATTTTTAGTCTTTTTTGATTTCTTGGCCCAGGTGTTACTTCAGAGAATACATCTTTTTTGTAAAAATATCAACTTTTTTTGCTTAAAATAAACCTTTTTCTATTTTTACTAATCAGTAATCTGAAAATGTATTTTCTGCTTTTTTAGTTGATACGGAATTTTTCTGTTTTCTGTTAAGCAAGTCTAGTATATAAAAATAGGCACTAAAAATGGATAAACCTTGTTGACAGTATTTAAATTTTGGTAAATATCAACTACAAATAGTTTAAGTCATTGACTGTTAATTTTCTCTGAATTGTTACTTTATTTTGGGATTAGCACAAATAACAGTGTGCTAAATAGGCAGTCTATGGAACAGAACTATTTGAATTCAAATATTGGACACACTGACATTGGAGAAATTATGTAGCTTTTCTCTATCTAAGTCTCTGAAACTTGGGAATAATGACAGTATCTGTCTCATAGAATTGATGTAAGAATTACATACTTGATAGATATGCTTAAAATATGCATATAGTGACAGCACTATACAATTGTTAAGTATTATTGTATTTGTTTTAAACTATACTTGAAATTTGCATTTATTGTTCATGTTTTTTGCATTTATTGTTCATGTTCATATTCAACCTTTTAAAAATGTTTTCTAATTTAATGTTGTGTCATAATGATACAACTATTTCATTCTATCCTTTATTTAAACACAATGCACTATTTTTGATGAGTGGTTTAGATATCATTATTCACATAAATAAATCCTATCTTCTGTCATTCTGAATTTGCTTCATTTTGAAGTTACAATTTTCCGGAAAGTGGTTTATTATCCTTGATATTTGGATTTATTTGCTTTGTTTTATAACATTACAACTTTTGTAATGCTACTGTTGAGACACATTTTACAAATCAAATGAAAGCATTCCCCAAAACACTTTTCAATTTAGTTGTTGATCTTAACTCACAAAGTCACTCAACAACTGTCATCCCTTTTATAATGAAGAATCTCATAATTCTGACTTTCCCGCATGTTCTGAATTGTTTATGAAATCTAATCCAACAGCCCAGTTTAGTAGGATATGGGAAGGATCTTAATTGAAACCAGTTTTATGGTGCCGGCATTGTGGTAGCTTATAAAGCAACTACCTGCATCTCATATAAGCACCAGTTCAAGTACTGGCTATTCCACTGGCTAACCAGCTCCCTGCTAATGGTCTGGGAAAACAGCAGAAGATGGCCCAAGTGCTTGGGCCTTTCTACCCACCTAGGAGTCCCAGATGAAGCTCCTGGCTCTTGTCTGTGACCTGACTCAGCCCTGGTTGTTGTGGCCATTTGGGGAATGAGCCAGCAGGTGGAAAAACCTCTCTTTCTGATTCTCCTTCTCTGTAACTCTGACTTTCAAATAAATAAGTAAATCTTAACAAACAAAAAGAGTAGAAATAGGCTTAACAGTTATCTAAAATACTTAACCACAGTCATCCTTTTCTTACCAGTATAATTTCTTCTTGTTATATTGTTATCTATACTCCCAGCTCACTGTTTATCCTTTTAATTTAAATTTCTGAAAAATGAAAACAATTATGCTCTAAAATCAGCCATTTTTGTTTTACAGGTCTAGGAGGAAGCTATTTTGTTTAAACAAAGCACATATGTCAGAGCAAGGCCTCTTCTGTAAAGAGAATAGGAATTTAGACTACAGAATGACTCTATAATAGGAAGCATGATTTTGTTTGCAAAAATGGGGCTTTGAACTAGAGGAGGTAGCAGCGGAAGACTCTGTGACGGGAAAGGGGCAGGAGAGAGAGGTGACATAAGGAGCGGGAAATTCCCATAGGGCGCCTCATGGCCCCCAAAATAACTTAGGTTGATAAATCATGGTACAAGGGAAGGGATGGCAGTGCTTATGAGCCGTGGCTCTGAATACCTGATTTCAACGTATCTTTTCTTTGTTAAAATTCCTTAGAAAATTCAGGAACCTTGATCATTACCCCTTATAGCCTAGTAGAAGTAGGGGCCTGGAGGAAGGAGGGGCTGACTTGGTGTGGGCTGAGCTGCAGCTGCACCTGGTGATAAAGAGATGCCCAGATATGGTATGTGATAGAAAAGCCCAAAATAGTGTTTAGAGCAAGGGTAGATGCCAGTCTCTACTTTCACAAATAATAACGGAAACAGAACTGACTTTCCTAAAATTCCTTATACTAGAAATTGGATATTAAAAGAGATCATGACCATGGAGGACACAAAAAGTTGAAAAGTATAGCTACATTTAAGAAACAGGGTTTTTGTCCTAAATTGTATTTTAGTCTTTCATTGAATTTTAGCTTGAGAATGTTCTTTTAAAAACAACCCTAAAAATTTGAGGGAAACATTCTCCAGCACAATAATGCTTGTTAGCACTTTGGAGTCCGAGATTTTTCTGAGAAAACTGATAAACCATTGAATTCTTCCACCAGAAAAATGAGCCTACACTCATACACACAAAATTTTGTCTACAATTTAATCCTTGTGAAAAAAAATTAGAAACTTAGACCATTCTTTCTCCTTAAAAAATAATTTTCCATGATAATATATTTCTACTTTTTACTTTTTCATGTCAAATAAATCCCTTTAATTTCTGCTCATTTTATTTGTTTCACCTCCCCTCATTATATCATTGATGATTGATTCTGTTTTATTGACTCTATTTTTCCAATATTGTGTTATTTCTATCAACTTGTCTTCTTTTGTATCCTAAACCCTCAAATTCTCTTGATATTTTTACTGTGTTCCTCAAATCTTTTTGAGCCTTACTAAACACTCCACAGAGTGAAGAAGGACAACGATTTTGTTCATGGCTCCCCAGCAGCATTTTGTACAACAACTGGACATGACTGATAACTAGTAAGTATTTATTGAATGCAGTGGCAGGTTTACTATACTGGTTGAATGCAGCATGTATTTGATTGGTTCCAGTAATTACTAAAATTCTTTAATAGTATTATAAAAGCAGTTTTCATCTGATAAAGAATGGCTAATAAGTCTTTTATAAAAAATGGATTTTTTATAAAAAGAAGTTACTAGAAATTTATCATCCAAACAGGATACTTTTGAGAATGAGAAGAAAGTCTATTAACATTTATGCCAGGATATCGGCATAGAAATCAAATGTGCTGGCTAAACCAGGCTATGAAGTCATTTTGCCCATGAGGGAAACTATTTCAGGTTAAAATGGATGTTATAGGATAAACTATGCCCCACTCCCATTCTGATGTTGAAGTCCTAATGGCCATTATGTCACAAAGTGATAGTATCAGGTGACAGAGACATTAGACAGGTGACTAAGGTTAAAGGAAGTATTGTGGGTGGGACCGAATCACTGAAGTCCTTATGAGATTAGGACACAGACAAGCACAGAGGGAAATTCTTGGGAAGTCAAACAGAAAGTCAAAACATCTACGCTTAGAGTTTCATAAATTCTTCATTCATAAATTCCAAGTGTAGATGAGTCTTAATGGAGAATGGGACTGGGAAAGGGAGAGAGAGGAGGAGGGGTGGGAGTGTGGGTTGGAGGGTGGGTATAATGGAAATAATAACTATATTCCTAAAGTTGTACACATGAAATTTGTATTCCTTAAAAATTAATTAATTAATTAAAAATAAATAAATAAAAGAATTTTTTAAAAAATCTACAAATACAGGAGAGAGGGCACAGTAGGAAGCCAATCCTACAGACACCTTCATCTTGAACTTCTCTCCTCCAAGGTGGTGATAAATACATGAAGGCACCCAGTCAGTGGTATGCATTATGGTAGCTCTAGCAAATAGTTGATCTCTCTGAATATTTGTTTCTTAATTTTTGACGTTTATTTTGTTTCTTTTTGGAGGTCACAAAATAGTAGATCACCAGTTAATCAATCCCTTACGTGTTTGTCGTACGTAGTCTATGTATTTTTTTTTTTTAAAAACTCGATTTTTGCCAACTATTAGCCTAAAATCTGGGTTTCTGGCTTTCCTTAGTGGCTCAGAAAACCTAACAACATTTGTAGGTCTAGTCTCCTTAGGAACAATGTCCGGATTCTTTACTAATGATAGTGCATAAACTCTTGGAATTTTGACCTTTGCTCTGGATGCACTTATTGAATCATCTCACTGATAATATTATTAACATTTTTCTTCTTCGTGGACCATATTTCCTTGCAATTTGTTAAACTTTGGAAAACTGGTTAGTGGGAAGGCTCACTTGTCATCCCTTTGAAATATACATTTAACTGTTGAAACTTGCACATGGTTTTGGGGTTTGGGAAGACCCACAAGTGCTATATTCCATTTCAATTATGATCCGGTTGTGTAGCTTAGTTAGAAGATGGAAGTCAGGCCATTTGGGTTGTGACTGCTTCCTTCTCCTGAACAGATTTCAGTCCTACAACAAAGGGGGCACCTAACTTGACTCAGAGGTTCTCTTACACCATCAGATCTTGTGAGACGGGAGACAGTTTCTTTTGCTTTCTCATGTTCTAAGATGCTAATGTTCCAACTCTTTCTTACATTTTGCTGTGAGGATTTTGAGTCGAAAACTCTCCTTAGATTGAAGGGTGCTCTTTATCTTAATCTTATCTTTTATCATAGGAATACCAAAGGGAATATATCACTAGCAGTAAAAATGGAGCTATAACCCCTTCCCTACCTGTGTCATCTGTCATTTAGTCAATATTGACACAGTCCCTATGGCATGAGTCCAGCATCTTTCTCTGCCATTGCTAAAGGAATAATCACAAATATCATACATAAATATGCCTTCAGAAAGTTTCCAATCTTGTTGTATATGAATTTTGAGCAGGTAGCAAACATTTGTAAATATAGAGGTTTGGATAATTATGTTATCTAATAAGAGGTCCATTTATATATTAGTCTGTTATCCTCATCTCCCTGAATCCTCCAGAACTAAAATTATGAAGAAAAATTTTCAACTTCTCTTTTTGTCCACTTTCCATTGAAGTTTTAGACAGAATTTCATAGTTTTCAGATAGACTCCGGATTTAGAACAGCTGAGCTCTATCCTAAGGTGAATCATCATCACTTTGTATGTCACTCAGTTTCACTATCTACATGTTCATCTTTGTACCTCCAAGTACTTAACAATAGTTCTGAACATTAAATGAGATAATACTTTTAATTCAGTCAAATCAATGCCTGCTAACATGCTCTCTAAAATAGCAGATGTTATGTGGCAGAGGCCTCTGTCTTTTAATTAAATTGTTTCTATCTGTCATGATAAATTTGTGATAGAGATCTTTCCAAGGATAGCAGAAGAAGAAGAGAGGTATCTGTTGTGGGAATGTAGTTATTATCTGCTTGCCCATGAATCCTTCAACTGTAGTCCCTATTTGCCTATTGTCGAACCTTCGCCAGCAAGGGTCCAACGGAGTCACGACACGACCGCTGTTGATCGGTTCTCAAGGAACTTTATTTTTAGTGATAGCAGAAGGAAAGGAGAAAAAAGAAGAAGAAGAAAGAGGAGCAGCCAAGAGAAAGAAGGAGAAAACAGAAAAAGCTGCCCAACTTCCTGCCCCTATCCCAGTCTCTTTATCCCCGGTCCCCTAGGGTGAGCAGTCCATAGCCAGCAGTTCAATCAGATCAAAAGGCACGCATATCCTCAGGTTGAAGGTGTATCTCTTGCAAGTCTTGTGGTCAGCACTTCCTTGACTTTGTTTTGCTCAGCAGGTTAAGGCAGATAACAGGTTACAATGAGGAGTTTCCCACAGGTGGCCTGCCTGCGGTTCCCCACACCTATATGCAACCATTTCAAGTTCTGCTTGTTAGTACAGAGCAATGATGTTAATCTTTGCCTGACAGCTTATGGCTCAGCATAACTGTTTGCATGCGCAATATTGGTTTAATCCTGTGGCCGCCAGGTGTCTTGTGTGTGACAAGACACCAAGGCCTTCTAACAGGAAATATCTTTTATTATGCCAGTATAAATCCTAGGTGGAATTTCTTATCTAAAAATCCTGAGCCCCAAATAAGGGTTTTCTCTAATATATGGTTTTAGCCTCTTTCTCTCCTTTGTATGGTTACCTGTATACATTTGATTGGATATTCTAATGTTACATGGCGGCCACAGGATTAAAACAATATTGCACATGCGAACAGTTATGCTGAGCCATAAGCTGTCAGGCAAAGATCAACATCATTGCTCTGTACTAACAAGCAGAACTTGAAATGGTTGCATATAGGCAGATAGGGACTACAGTTGAAGCCTTCACAGGCAAGCAGATACCAACTACACTCCCACAACAGATGCCTCTCTTCTTCTTCTACTATCCTTGGAAAGATCTTGTCTTGGCACATGAATCCTGCTACATTTTTCTGGGGGCTCATCCATAATTGGATAGGTAGTTTTCCATCTCCTTTGTCTTCAGGGGCATGGGGCCCCTAGCATCACTGGTCGAGTGAACTCCCTTGGTGCCAAGGACCACTTGCTCTGTGGAGGGCAGCTCTCCCCCAGCATGCAGAGACCCCCAACCCTAGAAGCACAATGGAACCCAATGGGCATAAGAACTAGTCTCAGGAGCACCGCCCATCAGAACAGGTCAGAATCCAGGTTCTATTGGTTTGGAAGACCTGACACGAATGGCAGAAGGGGAGCCAGATAACTCCCAAAGCTGCCCTAAAAATTTCATAAGACACACAAAACCGCATCTCTTAGATACTGGGAAGAGGCCTGCTGACTTTCCCCAGGGAACCCAGCTCTGACTGGCAGAACAGAACTGGGCAAGGAGCCAAGTGGATGGTGGGTGGCCTGAAAGCTACACAGCCAGGGCTGTGCGAGGGGCGGGGCATGAGCAGAGCAGGCTCTGCACATTCATGGGATCTGTAAATAAAAATCCCAGCAGCCACTTCCAGTGAGTGTCCTGATCTCACGGGCAGTGGCAGGTGGGAGGGCAGATGCAGGGTGCTGAGGGAGGTGGCGTCTTCCCTGCATGGCGTTTCTCCAGGGTGCCCATCTGTCTTGGTGCTGAGTTTTCACAGATACTTTCTTCATTGATTATCAAGGTCTTCCACATGGGATCTGGCTGGTCTTGCAGAGCCAGAAGCCTGTGCTCAAAGAGCTTTGGTGACATGGCACTGATAGTGGAGATGGTGAAATAGGCTCTTGCTTCTGTGCAAAAAAAAAAAAAAAAAAATAGAGTTCTGATGTAAGACAGGAAACTGGTAAACAAGGTTACATGGTTTAATGGGAAAAAATATACTTGGCAGCCAGAGAGACAGCTCAAAAAAGCTGAGAGCTGAGCACACAATCTGTACTCATACTGGGGCTTATAAGAGAATGGAGTCCAGTTCTTCGTATCATTTCTCCTTCCCTCCTCTCTTTCCTCTAGGACAAAGAATTTACTGAGTGTAAATAAATAAAATTACCTCTAAAATATTAAAGGGACTATCATGGCTCAACTGAGTCTCTGACCTTGGTACTTCTAGTTAGATCCATAAAACTGTCAAATAATAAGCATGGAATGAAATTAACATAATTTTTTTCATAACCTATAATTCATCATCAGTTTATAAAACCTGATGTGCTTTTATAAAGGCCTAAATAGTTAAAGCCCACTCCCCTTCCCTCTGGCTATAGTTTCTTAGACAGAGAGAGAGAGAGAGAGAGAGA
Organism: Sylvilagus floridanus; assembly: GCA_949820135.1. Lineage (NCBI taxonomy): Eukaryota > Metazoa > Chordata > Mammalia > Lagomorpha > Leporidae > Sylvilagus > Sylvilagus floridanus. Next base: position 24,146,572 of record OX463236.1, on the reverse strand, counting down.
GAGAGAGGGAGGAGCAGTTTAGACTTTTTTCCCCTCTCTTTGATTTGCTGAGTGGAAGGGGAAGGTCACCTGTCTCTCAGGCTAGCGCAGTGATAATTAAATGTCTTCTAAATGTAAGTTAACAGTCTCTAGTGGGCTTCTCACCCATATGGCACACTAGCCCTTGGCCCAAAGTCAGCCTTGGAACCTGTCTTGCAGCTGCCTGAACACGTTTGTTTCAGAGACAATCCCAGGTATCTGACTGTTGACTAGGTGTTGGCCTAAGGTGCTTGTTAGGTTTTTAAAAAAAAAAAAAAAAACTAGGCTCAAATTCGATCTAAAATCTGAACAGACATACTTGCAACAGTCTCACACATAAAATGCCAGGGTAATGACTCGTGCTAATTTGGTTCAGCTGTAACTGGATAATATAAATCTAAAACATACTGCCTTAAAAAAAAAAGAGTGGTGTTTTACAGCAACACTGCCGGTCTTCCTGAGACTAAATAAAAAATGGCTATTTAATAGATCTCAGGTTGCTATCACTGATTTCCAGTTAGTGTTGTTTTATTAAAAAATAAAATAAAATTCCATATAAATGTATTTTAACCTTAATTTAGATAGGGTATGATATAATATGAACATCTTGAGTCATCTGTGTATAATTGCTAAATGTAAATCAGATAAAGGTAAATAAATGTGTTTGAATGTAACCTCAAGCACTTTTTTTAAAAGATTTTTATTTCTTTATTTGACAGGTAGAGTTACAGACAGTGAGAGGTGTGGATCCGAGTCACAGCACCACTTGTCGACTCCTACAGCCACAAAAGGCACGACGCTGCTCGCAGTTAATTGGTCTTCAAAAGACTTTTACTTAGAAGGAGTGGGAAAGAGAGTGGGGGAACCGGGAGAAGGGGGAGAGATGGCATGCACGTTCCTTAAGGGGGAAAGCTGGCGTGCCCCCTTCTCTCTCGCTCTCCGCTTATATCCAGAATTCAACCAATCACAGTCAATCAATTACAGTCCATGCACAGAGCTCTCCAATCCGGACTTGATCACGATCAGCTGTGGAGTCACGCAGCAGGCAGGGCATCAGCGCCATCTTGTTTTCCACGATCCTCAGCTAGATGGAAAGTTCAATCAGCTGCTACATCCACATTACTGCTATAAGCCAAGCCCAGCATGGGGGGGTCCCATGGCAAGCCTATCCATGGGTCCCCACATCTCCCCCGTTTTTATTATATTAAGTGGCATGGAAACGTGCCTGTCTTGGGTTCCCAATGGCGCGCAACCTGCTTACCCGTCATGGAGGTAATAGGAAGCTTGTCCTACCCTCTGTCTTAGGTTGCTAGGTGCGCCCATCAGCGATTACCCGTTATTGGCTACCGTTCCATTACGTTAAGCTACACTTCTCCATGGGGGTATGAGTGCAAGGTGGCTAGCATAGCCTGCTGAATTACCAGGTTAGTACACTGCTGGCAGAGTGTTACAGTTCTGATCACAACTTCTGGGCTATTGGAGTTTTGAAAACCAGAACAGTTCTATCAAATTGTGAATTAACAGCTTTAAGTACATTTAAGAAAACAAATCAAATTAGGTCAGCTTTCTTACTACACTACTTGCTACTTAAATCCAACACATAAATTTTAACAAATTCCTTCATAATTTCACATTAGCAATTAGGCACAAAGGATACATCTTATAAAGAAATACTTGGTTCAAAGTAAAATGCTTAATTGGTACTATTCTTCACATGTTCTGAATGCAGACAGCCACTCCACATATCTTGTATGCTTTAAACACTAGTTACCTCAAATTCTCCTCCCATTTCACCCACTTGGCAAGGCAGGTGAGGCCTATATTGTTAAATACAACCTCGTAAAATTACTGTTCCAGGTGGTATTGCTCATCTGTCCCAATTCTAGGGTACAATTAGAATTCTCGTGTAAATCAGTCTCAGACAAAACTCAGTACAAAAAATCATAAACCCCTTAACAAACTTCATAATTACAAATCAATAGTAAATGATCAAGCAATACTTTCAGCAAGCCAAAAGTTAAACTAACAAGACATAAATGGCCAAACAATTTTAAAGATAAATTGAAACATTTACATTCTTTTATAAAGCAAACCAAGCATAATCTGCTCAAGCATTCCCATTAATAATAGGGGTAAAGTTAATACACAATACAAAAACAGAATGGGTAGTTCAGACACTTTTCACCATGATTAGCATTAATGAACTGTTTTATGGCTCATCTTTTTTAACCCTATTCTGTGTCTGTAATGGAGTCTTTATAGTCTTTATCACGGCCTTTTTTCCTGTGCTTCTTCCTCTCATTATAATACAGCCGTATCCAATTTAGATTTCCACATAGTTTTCGAAAATCACTTAAGGTTTTTAGTCCTGTCGTAGCAATGGCAAATTCCAAAGGGGCCGCATTTGTTGGTGTAAGCCCAAGTCCTAAATATCGAACTACAGTATCTTTTTGAACCTTTCCTGCCTCCTGCAGACATGAGCTTAATGTTATGAACACTGCTTCCAATATATAAATCCATATAGTGGAGGATTTTTGCTTCTCCATGTCGCTGACGAACAGGCTCTATTGCTTATGAAACATATGGTAAGATCAATCACAATCAGTACTCCCGCCTTTCTCCTGGTGTTTTACTCCCGGTCTTTACAACGGCTCACTCCCGCCTTTCTCTCGGCATTTTACTCCCCGTCCTTTGTTGACAGTCCACTCCCGCCTGTCCTCCGGTGCTCCACTCCCCATCTTCCATCGACGGCCTACTCCCGCCTGTCTTCTGTCGTCCACTCCCCGCGGTTATAATCCTAGGCCTTTTTACCCGCCTAGATTCCCTGTCTTTTGTCGACAGTTTACTCCCGCCTTTCTGGCATTTTACTCCCCGTCTTTTGTCGACGGTTTACTTCCGCCTGTCTCCTGGCATTTCACTCCCCGTCTTTGGTCGACGGAACCTCGGCTATAATCCTAGGCTTTTCACTTTACCCACCTAGATTCCCTGTCTTTTGTCGACAGTTTACTCCCGCCTTTCTGGCGTTACACTCCCCGTCTTTGCAACGGAACCGCGGTCATAATCCTAGGCTTTTTACTTCACCCGCCTAGATTCCCATGTATGGACGTTTATCCTGTTCTTACTTCCTGCTTCCAGCGATCAGTCCGACGATCCAAGATCCGAGTCACGGCACCACTTGTGGATCCGAGTCACAGCACCACTTGTCGACTCCTACAGCCACAAAAGGCACGACGCTGCTCGCAGTTAATTGGTCTTCAAAAGACTTTTACTTAGAAGGAGTGGGAAAGAGAGTGGGGGAACCGGGAGAAGGGGGAGAGATGGCATGCACGTTCCTTAAGGGGGAAAGCTGGCGTGCCCCCTTCTCTCTCGCTCTCCGCTTATATCCAGAATTCAACCAATCACAGTCAATCAATTACAGTCCATGCACAGAGCTCTCCAATCCGGACTTGATCACGATCAGCTGTGGAGTCACGCAGCAGGCAGGGCATCAGCGCCATCTTGTTTTCCACGATCCTCAGCTAGATGGAAAGTTCAATCAGCTGCTACATCCACATTACTGCTATAAGCCAAGCCCAGCATGGGGGGGTCCCATGGCAAGCCTATCCATGGGTCCCCACAGAGAGGGAGATATAGAAAGTTCTTCCATCTGCTGGTTCACTCCCCAAATGGCAGCAATAGCTGAAACTAGGCCAATCTGAAGCCAGGGGACAGGAGCCTCCTCCAGCTCTCCCATGCAGGTGCAGGGGCCCAAGGACTTGGGTCATCTTCTACTGCTTTCCCAGGCCATAGCAGAGAGCTGGATCAGAAGGGGAGCACCCAGGACTAGAACCAATACCCATATATAAGCAGAAGATTAACATACTATACCCAGAGCTGGCCTCCTCGAGTACTTTTAACACCTTATATTCTATAAGAAATTTTGGACTTGTTGATAAATAAGTTTTCATAAACTGTCTATAAATAAAATAATTCAAGATTGCTTTGAAGTAACTAAGGTTGAAGTTTGGTATGTTCTTTTATTTTAAAGATGTCTTAATTTAGAGATTGTTAAAGAATTATTTTAATGTAATTCAAGAAAATCAGAAGTTGGAAAAAAAGGTCACAAGGATAAAAATGTGTTTCTTAGTGAAAAATGTTGAGAGACATACTTTTAAAAAAATAATAAAATGACTTGGCTTGTAAGAATTCTTTGTCCTAATGTCTTGTTTAGACTAAAAAGAAAAGTATAAAAAGCTTTAGGTAAGTTTAAAAAGGTATAAAAAAGTCATACAAGGTTATAGAAAGAAGAAAAATATTTATACAAAAGCTATCAATCTATTTTTCTTTGACATAAAATTAAAATCTGATCCTCAAACGATGAGATTTTTAAAATGCATATATGTAAAAGAGTTATGGTTTGTTCAAATATATACTTATTTTGAAGTATTTGTGTGATCATTCTATAATAGTGATTAAACCAGATCTATATTATATCATGATGTTAAGGGATCCTGTTTCAATCAGATATTTCAAGCCTTGACATCCTTAACATTCAAAACTCAAAGTTCCAAATCTTCAGACTTTGATTATTTCCAGCTGGGCCCCTGAAACTGTCAAAGGATATATCTCTCATCTTGTAGAGATACCAACTAATTGGGCTTTTTAGATTATATTAAAAGTACTGTCAAGATGTAAGATGGTACTAATCTTTAAGTTATGCTAATATAAAATGTCCAAAGTTACAAAAGCCTAGTGGCCTTTTTATGTTGTTATCAGTCACAAAGTTTACTAAATAAAAAGGCCCAAAGGCCTAAAAGAGATAAATGGTTTATAAAATCCTACAAGTGCCTTCTAAAATACTATGTGAAGTAAACATGTACCTGTTATCAATTATATTCTCTTAGTAAGAGGTTTCAAGCCTCCAAAACAAAACCAGACTGCTCATAAAAATTAAAATAATATTGTTTGTTCTGTGTTTAAATATTTCCTCTTTTAGGTCCCCTACTCCCCCAAAACACTTTTTTCCTACGACTTCTATTATATTCAGTACTTTGAGGCAGCTCTATAAATAGATAAAAACTATAGTTTAACAATAAACTACAGGTTCCTACTAAAAGGTTATGGTTAATTCAGGTTACTAAAAACAAAAGGTAATTCTAATCAATAAATGGTAATTTTAAAAACAATAAAAAAAGTGATTACTAAAACTGCTTCATTGCTCAGTCTTATATGCTGTACATATATATGTTCAGGTTGAATTTCTATGTAAAAGAATTATTAAAAACTATTTTGGCTGACTTATGGATTTAAAAAAGCATTCATATAAGACTGTTATATTAATACAAATTACCTTTTTGGTACATGTGAATTAAATAAATCTAATAAATAGGCTGTTCTAAATCTGTTGGCATAAAAAAACTAAAAATGTTATTTTAAGTCATTGACATGCCTTGGGTTTGGGTTTGCTGGTCAAGCAAGTTGCACTTGTGTTAGGTATTTATAATCCTAAAGGCATAATATTGATCTAAAATAATATAGGTAAAGGTATAATACAATGCTCACTGCTCTCTATAAAGTCCAATTTAAAGTTATTCTTTAACAAATTAATAACACCAAAATTTATAGACAATTTAGGTAAACTGACCATCATGATTTCATCTTATTTAAAAGACATAGCTTTCCTCATGAACATTGTGTTGTATCACACACACACACACACACACACACACACACACACACAACCTCTGTCAAAATATGCCTAGGTCTACAGACTCATAGGCCACCAAAAATTAAGGATAGAACTGAAAACCTCCTTGACTGACATCCTAGGGGCTGCTTCTGTGGTCTACTTTAACAGAGATCAAGAAAAAAAAAAAATGAGGCGACAGGAGCAAGGTAAAAATAGGTGGCAGCCAACTAATAGCTGATTCACACAGTGTTCTGCCATCAGAGACCCAATGAGGCTGATCCACCCCAACTGGCATCAGGTTTCAATATGAAATGCCAGGAGATTGAGCAAACAGTCCTCCCGACAAAAGCCAGCCTCTACAAAATTCTGTCAAAAGTTGGGTGAGTGGGACTGCCCCGGGCATAAGGTTAGAACAACAGATTCTGCTGGCTCCAACCTAAAAAAGCTCTGTACTCTGCCAGCTTCTAAGATAACCACTGCTGTTGAGGGGAAGGCCTAGGGTCAGTACAGGCAGGACTGTGATCTGCCTTCTAGATATGCTGCCTGTTCTACACTAACATCCAGTTCAAGGTAGCTCTTCTCCCAGCTCAGTTAGGTAATGAAAGTTAACAGGTGTCTTCCCTAAAGACGTTCACACCCTCCTTATGATGTCTCTTGTAGTATTCCATGTAAAGAGACAAGATAGGTCTGGGCCTCACACATACCTGTGCAAGCTGACCATCTGAAACAAGCAAGCCATCTGTAAGTAAGGGAAGTGCCACCTGTGCCCAGCACAAATGTGAAGTGAGCAGGCTGTGGTTGGTGGGTACTGTGTGCGCCTGTGATCTGGAGATCTTAACAGAGAGTAAATCCACATACTCCACTGATATTGAGACTGATTGGGAAAATCAGCCTCAATCTAGCAAGCTGGAACACACATTGACAATGACCCTGGGAACACCTCCATACCCATGAGGTCAGGACAGGCTAGCAGGGAGAAGTGGCTCCATCTGCACTCCTTGACCCTGAAAGCCCTGGGTGCTGAGACTAAGAAGACATTGTGACTGCATGGGAGGAGGCAGGGTGTAGCTAGATTTTGGGCAATCACAGAGCTCCTTGGTTGCCTAGAGCGGCTCATAGCAGAGGGAACTCTGCTCACAGAAGGGGCTGCGTAGATCATATGTTGGTTCATACTGCAGTGCAGATGAGTATTGAATACACTGGGGGCTAACACCTGGGCATTCCTCAGCTTGAATGTACATTGCCTAAATTCTCCAGTTAAAAGATTCAGACTGGCTGAATGGATTAAAAAACAATACCCATCTATTCCCTGCCTACAAGAAACATACCTCACCAACAAAGATATAAGTAGACTGAAAGTGAAAGGATGGAATAAGATATTCCATGCTAACTGAAAAAGGGGGGCAGGTGTAGCCATCTTAACATCAGACAAAATAGACTTTAACACAAAAACTGTTAAAAGAGACAAAGAAGGGCACTATGTAATGATTAAGGGATCAATACAACAGGTAGACATGACTATAATAAATGTATATGCACCCAATTACAGGGCACCTGACTATTTAAAAGAACTGTCAATGTATCTAAAGGGAGATGTAGACTAAAATACAATAGTAACTGTGGACTCCAACATCCCACTACCATCAGTAGATAGATCTACCAGAGAGAAAATCAATAAAGGAACAACAGAGCTAAGTGACACTATGGACAAAATGGACTTAACACTATAACAAATGGATAATTTGTTATCTATAGAACTTTTCACCCTACAGTTTCAGAATACTCTTAGCAGTACATGGAACTTTCTCTATGATAGACCATATACTAGGCCATAAAGCAAGTTCCAGCAAATTCAAAAGAAATCAAAATCATACCATGCACCTTCTCTGATCACAATGGATTGAAGCTTGAAACAAACAACTCAAGAATCTGAAGAATGTATGAAAACACATGGAGACTGAACAACATGCTCTTAAGTGAAGAGTGGGTCATAATGGAAATCACAGGAGAAGCTAAAAAATTTCTGGAAATGATTGAAGATGACCATACCTCATATCAAAAGTTATTGGATACAGCAAAAGCAATGTTAAGAGGAAATTTTATAGCAATTAGTACCTACATCAAGAAACTAAAAAGTCACAAAATAAATGGGTTGTAAATGCATTTCAATGACCTAGGAAATTAAACAGCAAACCAAACCTGAAATTAGTAGAAGGAAAGAAATGATTAAAATTAAGTAAGAAATAAACAAAATCAAAACAAAAAAATTCAAAAGATTAATGAAATGAAGAGCTGGTTTTTTGGAAAAATTAAACAAAATTGACACACTATTGGTCCAACTAACCGAGAGAGAGAGAGAGAGAGAGAGAGAGAGAGAGAGAGAAAAGATCCAAACAACAAAATCAGAGATGAAAAAGGAAATGTAACAACAGATACCACAAAAATAAAAAGAAGCATCAGGAATTACTACAAAAAGCTGCATGCCAACAAATCAAAAACCTAGAAGAAATGGATAGATTCCTGGACACATATAGATTCTGCATATTAATCCCCTTTATCATTTACATAGTTTGCAAATATTTTCTCCCATTCTGTCAGTTGCCTCTTCACTTTGCTGAGTGTTTTTTTTTGCAATGCAGAAGCTTCTCTGATATAATCCTACTTGTAGTAGTTACTTATCAATAGTAATTTGATGATATCATGATGTACATTTAGGACTCTGATCCATTTTGAGTGGATTTTTATGTAAGGTGGGAAATAGGGGTCTTGTTTCATACTTCTGCATGTGGAGATCCAGTTTTCCTAGCACCATTTGTTGAAAAGACTGTCTTGGCTCCAGGGGTTAATTTTTGCTTCTTTGTCAAAGATAACTTGGTTGTAGATGTGTGGCTTGATTTCTGAAGTTTCTATTCTGTTCCATTGGTCTACATATCTGTTTTTGTGCCAGTACCAGGCTGTTTTAATTATAACTGCCCTTTAGTGTGTCTTGAGGTCTGGTATTGTGATGCCTCCAGCTTTGTTTTTGTTGTTTAAGATTGCTTTAACTATTCAGGGTCTCTTTTGTTTTCATATGAATTTTAGCATCATTTTTTTCAAGATCTGAGAAGAATGTTGTTTGTATTTTGGCTGAGATCACACTGAATCTATAAATTGCTTTTGGTAGCACAGACATTTTAACGATATAGATTCTTCTAATCCATGATCATGGGAGGTTTTTTCACTTTTTTATGTCTTCTATTTCTTTCTTTAATGTTTTGTAATTTTCATCATAGAGAGCTTTGAAATTTTTTGTTGAATTTATGCCAAGGTATTTAATTCTTTTTGGAGCTATTGTGAATTGGGCTGATCTTAAAAGTTCTTGCTCCATCATGACATTTTCTGTGTATATAATGGCTATTGATTTTTATGTGATGATTTTATATCCTGAAAAAATAAATATGGGAAAGGAAGAGGGAGGAGGAAGAAGTATAGGTGGGAGAGAGGTAGAGGGGAAGAATCATTATGTTCCCAAATCTGTATATATTAAATGCATGAAGGTTAGAGAAGAAAAATGGAGGCATCTGTCCTGTGGTTGTTATCTTCTTGCCTATGAGTGTTTCAACTTTAGTCCCTAACTGCTTATATGTAATCATTTCAAGTTCTGCTCATTAGTACAGAGCAATGATATTAATCTTTGCCTGACAGCTTATGGCTCAGCATGTGCAATGTTGTTTTAATCCTGTGGTTGCCATGTTATATTAGAATATCCAATCAAATGTATGCAGGTAATCATATAAAGGAGACAAAGAGGCTAAAAACATATATAAGGGAAAACCCTTTGTAGTTCAGGGCTCAACATTTTGGACAAGAAATTTCACCTGGGTCTTATGCCGATATTATAAAAGATGACTTCCTGTTAAGAGGCCTTGGTGTCTTGTCTCAGTACACAAATCCTGCTACAATTACACCTAGGCAAAGCAATGAATGAAAAACAGAATGACCATAGGGAAGTGCTTGCAATGTATTCTATATGGGGGAAAATAATGGTATTACTTTTAAAATGAATTACTCACAGGAGCTAAGATATGGAATCACCCTAAGTAACCATCAATGGATGAACTGATAAAGAAGATAGGGCAGACATACACAGAACACTATTCAGGCTTTGAAAAGAAGTAAATCCTGTTGGTTATGACATCATGGATGAACTACAGGACATTGTGTTGAATGAAACAGGCCAAACACTGAAAGACCAGTCCTTCATGCTCTCACTTGTCTGTGGAATCCAAAAAAGTTGAACTCTTATAAGTAGAGAGTAGAACAGTGGTTACCAGGGGATTGAGGGGAAACATATTGGTCAAAGGACACAAAATTTCAGTTTTATGGGAGTTATACAACATAGTGACTATAACTAATATTGAAAATCACTAAGAGAATACAATTTAAGTGTTCTCACCAAAGGAAAAAATGAGTATGTGAGAAAAGATACATATTTTAAATGTACATATTAACTAACTCAATTTAGCCATTTCACAAGGTAGACATATTTCAAACACCAATACAATTTTTATTTGTTCATTAAAGCATTTAACTAATTTTTAAAATAGCCTCTGAAAAAATTTCTAAAATTACCTTAGGTAAAATGGAAGTAAAATACAATTCTTGCTCTCTCTGATCAGGTAAATCGATTGGTGTTTACACTGAACAAAACAGGATGTGGCTCCAAGTTGGCTTCATCTGTGTTCTTTCTCTGCTCAGTTGGCCTTTGCCCTTTTCTATTATAGAAAAAAATATTCCATATACTGAATAACAGACTCTGAGCAAGTAGAAACATTCTATAGATTTTGATTATTTAAAATGGATTGTATGTAGATGCTATATATAGATATAGAGAGACATTAAAATTTCCAATGTCAAACCATAGAACTTCTTATTGATTCTATAGTTGTTCAGCTGCTCCCACTTCAACCCAATATTGTAACTTCTTAAATTATTCTCTTCAATGCTTGCTTTTTTCTGGTGATATGAAACTCCCTAGTTATGAAGGGGATGTCTGAGTGATAGAACTTTCTAGAAAAAGATTTTAATTTGTCAGGGTTGATTTTCTCACCTATGAAGAGCTCATTCACTTGTTGCTGATTTTAAGTAAGCAGTTAAGAACTAATTCCTATCCCACAAGATTCTATGGAACATGAAGTTGTACTACGTCCTCTAATCCCATTAAGTCCATGACCTCAAGCAGTCTCAATGATCAACTTCATATTTGTCAAAAAACATTTCCTGAAAACCTGTTTATACACAAGGCAAAAACTAAAGATATAAATAAAAATGCATATACTCTTTAATCCTCACAGGCTTTCACAAATGTATTTGCTTAAAAGCGTGCCAATATTACTCAGCAGTCTCATTCCAGGCGAGTACTACTAATATTTTCCCTTTATAAATTTATAATCAGATGAGATTTTGATACATAGCAAGCTATATAATGATACCAGAATTTAAATATTAAATGAATTATATGGATATTAAATGCTAAAGAAATTCAAGAAAAAGCCTATGTTTCAACATTTAGGATATGAGGATTTTGTGAAATCATCCACCCATTAAATTGAAGAATTATATAAACTTGAATAAATTACTTTTGTCATTTGTTTCACCTAGTCTCCCAGGAACATGGTTTTCCTTCTTATAGTCATTATAGCAATATACATTCAATGTTGATGATATAAAGGTAAAATGACAAACCCTGTTTGCCTGTATATGTGGCAAGAAAATCAGAAAGTTTGAAAGAACCTACATTCTTTTCTATGTACACCAAACACTTTTTTTTAAGTGAGAATTGTCATTTATAATTTACCAGTTAGCATATTGATTTGCAGCAATTATTCCCAGTAGTTAAACTGATTCTTGTACAGTTATCAGGAGAAAAGTAAGATCCATTCTTTAGTCCAAATTTAGACACATTAACTCTATGTAGTCTCAGTTTCATTTGACAAAATAACAGGCAATGAGGGTCTCTCTGATTTCCCAGGTATACTCAAGAACAGTCTATTCAGTGCTGAGTCTCAAAAACATTCTTATGTTTCCTAGTCATCTGAGGGGTTTGATAGCTATGTAGATTCCCAAGCCCTAGTCCCAAAGATTCAGCCATGACAGGTCCTGGAACCATCACTTTTGGTGCCCCAAGGAATAGAATCAGTGGGCTACAGAAATGTCACTGGTGTGCAAAAATAAAACATGTGAGAATTAAATTTAAGGAATGAGTCAACTTGGGGAGGGGTGATCACGACCAGTGTAGTGAATGCCTCTGGACATCTAAAAGGCCTTTACAGAGGAATTTTCCTCCATTGCTTTGGTTTTCCTAACAGTCTACCTGAGCTGCTTTTACTCACAGTATTTTAAACACCAAGCATATGGGTTTTTTTCTCACACCTAATAATTGTCCAACTCCCCAGATCGCAACTGCATGTGTGCTTTTCCATTCTGACACCAACTTCCTGGAATTAGCTCATACCTCACAGGTTAAGTATTCACGCCCATGATACTGAATATGCCACTTGCAATATCCAGACTGTCTTTCACCTGTACTCTGACTAACCAGTTTAGATTTAAGAGTTTCCACAATTCCTCCACATACACTAAGTTCAATAATTTGAAAGAATGATCCACAGAACTCGGGGAAGTTCTTTACTTACTAGTTTATTGTAAATGACATAACTCTGGAATGGCCAGATAAAAGAGAAAAAGGGGTCAGGGTGTGGGAGGAGGGTTCAGAACTCCCCCTGGCCCTACCTGAGTGCACCATATTCCCAGATTCTTAGTGTTCTCATCAGTCTGGGGACTCTCCCAAGCTTGTCATTTGGGGATTTTTAACTTAAGGGTTTTCAGGTAGGTAGGCATGATAGATTAAGTCATTGGTCTATCCCCTGTCTTCTTCTCCTAGGTTGATGGAGGAGCTAGAAGTTCGAACCTTCTAGTCACATGGTTGGCTTCTCTGGCCACTAATCCTCATTCTGAAATTATCTAGGGACATCAAGATTCACATTATTATCGTAAATTCAGAGGGCTGATTAGGGATAACCAAATATTTTCTTCTCACCATGTCTGAGTTTTAGAAGCTCTATGTTGGGAAGCTACGGACAGCAATCATATATATTTCCTTAGTATCATGCCTGCTCCCTACACATATTCTTTCTGTTGGAGTTCTCATGCCAGCTATCCATTACTTACCCGATTCCTTTTCAGTTGAACAGATCTAAGGAAACTTAAAAGAATAGCTATTAATGAGAAGTGCATTGACTCATGAAAACTAAACATTGTACTATTTTTCTTTAGAATCTTGCACTAACACTCCGTTGATCTGTATTTCTCCCTGAGAAATGAAGGAGAAACTGAAAACTATTAACAGAATCTTCCTGGTAACTACAGATATTTTATAACCTAAGAAGATTTTAATCAGATTTCTATAGTTAAATATTAATACAGTTATTAAATGTCTTCAAAAAGCCCACTGTTAGAGATTTGGTCTCCAAAGCTTTATGGTAATGGAACTAAAAGAATGGAAAATTAATCCAATTATGGCTTCTGAAGGTAGGACTTTTGGCAAGAGACTGGAAGAATTGCGTCATTAGGGTGGTGCACACGCAATGAAATCTTATTGGCTTTATAAAAGACCACATAGGGGCTGGCGTCGTGGTGCAGTAAATTAATCCTTCACCTGCAGCGCTGGCATCCCATATGGATGCCAGTTCTAGTCCCGGCTGCTCCTCTTCCAATCCAGCTCTCTGCTATGGCCTGGGAAAGCAGTAGAAGATGACCCAAGTGCTTGGGCCCCTGCACCCATGTGGGAGACCTAGAAGAAGCTCCTAGCTCCTACTTTCGGATCCGTGCAGCTCCGGCTGTTGTGGCCATTTGGGGAGTGAACCAACGGAAGGAAGAACTTTCTCTCTGTCTCTTCCTCTCACAGTTTGTAACTCTACCTCTCAAATAAATAAATAAAATCTTTTATAAAAAAGAGAGAGAGACCACATAGACACAGATGCATGTGTTTCCACTTGTCATGTGATGCTCTAGCAACAGGAACACCATCACCAGAGACTAACCAGTGGGGCTTCCCTGTCTTGAGCTGTAAACCTCCAAAATAAACTTCTCATTCCTCATAATTAGCATATCCCAGGCATTTCACTATAATAACAAAAATTTGAATGATGATAAAACTCCATATGGGCAGAATTTTTAAAAATAATTTTAAAAATAAAAATGTTTTATTGTGATAAAATATATATAACACAAAATTTGCCATCACAGATATTTGTAATGTAAATCTCAATGATATTAAATATATTCATATTGTTGTGCAACCATCACCACCACCCATCTCCAGAACTTTTATCTTACAAAATGGAACCTTTATATTCATTAAGCAATGACTACCCAGTCTCCTCTCTCCTCTATTTCCTATCTCTATGCACCTCATCTAAGAGGAATCAAATAGTAGTTGTCTTTTCTATTTGGTTTATTTTACTTTAAGGTTGACTTATGTTGTAGCATGTATCAGAATGTCTTGTCTTTTAAGCTGAAATAATGTTCCTTTGTGTGTATATACCACATATTGTTTAACCATTGACCCACTAATGGACACATATATTCATGGGCAGGAATTTTTATATTTTGTGCAGTTTCATGTCCCTAGCACTTAGAACGTTTTCTGAAATAAATTAGGTATTCAGTGATTATGTTTTAAGTAAATTAATAATCTTTATTATACTTAAAACAATGTAACATTCACTGAAAAAGTTATCAATCCTAACTTGTGTCTGTTTTTGGCTCAACCACATCGTCTCATCTCTTCTCTTCCCCTGCCTTATCTTTCTAGTTCTTTGCTTTAACTTATTTCTTCTGCACCCACTGTATTGACTTCTGCAATCATTTTATATTTTGTGTCTCTCAGACAAAAATCAATAAAACACTGCAACATTTATGTAACAATGCTGGGTTGGGTAGGATTGATTGATTCAGTGAATAGTAGTTGAACACCTAGGTTGTGCTGTGCAAGTCTTTGGGATCACTGCACATAGTTAGTATTGTTTATTAAATCCCAGTTTAGGGCCTTGATTTCAGTAGGTCTTTAGAATGCTGAGCATTACTCAAATGAAATTCAGTGCTTATAATGCATTTACTAACACAGCTTAATTCAAGCATTTTGCAATAGCACATCTATTCTAGAGATAATGTCCCCTGAAGGCAGTGATGAAGTTTAATTTCTACATTTATCCAAATTGAAGTAGATTTCAAGAACACTTTACCACGCTTCTATACACCAAACATTTGTTTGAAAGAAATCGGCTTCAATCCCAAGTCAAGTGATTTGGGGACATTCAGGGTGGATTGGTGGTAGAGCAATTTTAAAGCCCTGGAGTTAAAAATAACTAAGGTATATCATTTACTATTTTTTTTTTTTTGGAAATTGTTTGTTGACTAGATTCTAGTGTATTTTGTTTCAAGTCTAACAAGAGTTTGTAAACACCCAGAAATGGGAATTTGCAATGTCAATACCGACAGAACAATAGTTCTATTGGGCCCAAGTATTCAATCTTCCAACTGAATTTCTTATTTTCCCTCTTATTTGCTATACTTTTTGACACTTTAACTTAAAAGGAAACAAAAACTGTCTTGTCTTCCTTTATTGGACCTAGAAATATTATTTTATGTCATATCTCCTTTCTCAGAAACACAAAACCAGTATCCCTGTGCTTTTATCTTTTCAGATTCCTAGAGTCCTTGAATAAGGTCTGTCTTCATCTAAGCACTGCCAACAGAAAGCTATCTGCATTCCTTATGGTAGCAGTCATGCCCTGGTGGATCTGAGATTGACTGTGGCAGGTCTGACAGATTTACAGCTGCCTCACTGAAAGCACATCATACCTCATCAGTGTTTTAAAACAGTAGAACTGTATGAAATACACAAGATGGTCTCAAAGTGGAGAGCAGGTGGAGTGTGCAAATCAGATGAACGAAATCCGACAGGCCAGTGATGAGTTAATGCTAGCTAACAGTTACCTTTCATAGAGTCAGTCTGGGCATCTGCCAACATGAAGCTATTAGAGAGCTCTCAAAGTGCCTTTTGTGTCCCCAAATATCATCCTGACTTTTTGCCATTTTACCAAAACTACTTTCTCCTGCTTAGTCTCAAAAGCTCACCATCCCTTTGGATCACACAAATTAAAACATATCTGGTTAGATGCATTATTAAAATGTATTTATCAAGAGTGCTTAAGGAAAAAACTGGGAAAAAGTTCTTTGTGTAAGCATGAATCACTAAATAAAATGTAGTTGTATCTAAGGGCCCAGGGAAAGCAAAGAAATGAGGCTACCAATAAGCTAACACAAGCTATGTGAAAATTCCAGTCTTTGGGACTGCCAAAGGCCTTTCCTAGTATCTTTTTTCTTCCTGTTTCTTACAGTTCATGAAATTTGTAGTTGAATATTGGATAGTGTATACAAGAAAATCTAGAAAGATTTTGATTTGGGCAGGCAGTTAAAGTAAGGGAAATTTACCTTAATCCTGTCTAAAATTAAAATGGAGCTAGTCTAAAGCTGAATTTGTGTGGGTTGATGTATTTCTGTTTTTTTTTTTTTTAACTTACTCATAAGCAGTAACTCTTTAGGAGTCCCAACTGAAATCCTCCATTGGTCTCTCTGTAGTGACCTCTGAGCTCCAGTTTTGTCTCCCAAGCCCCATAAAACAGGAAAAGCTCTGCTCAGATTTTTCAGGCTCTCAAATATCAGTTACAAGTTGGCAGGTGGAGAAAGGGGGAAAGCATCACTGAACGCTTGTTGCACTCACTCACTTTACTTCCATCCTGTCACACAGCCTCAATTCCTTGCTGCCTTGAAATCACTCTCTCCATCTGATGTTTACTTGGAGCAAAAATGGGTCTGCTGTGAAATAGTGTGACATAGCTGGAAGCAGAGGTCATAGCAGATATTTGGAATTCACCCTTCATCCCAAGGGAGAAGCCATGAGAAAGGGATGACAGGTAAACTTCCATCTTTCCTGTTTGTTTTTTTTCCATGGGAGATGCTTTCCCACTGCTTGGCAAAACCTGTTCTCAGACTCCTCCTCATGACAGCTCTGTTCTTTCCTCCTCTCCAAGGGTCAACCCTTCAGCAACATTATGGATGTTTTCATAACTTCTCCGCTGTGGAGGGTTATTGTCCTTTTTCTAAAGCTGTCATCCTTCTCTGTTGTGTGACCTCTGGAATTTTTATTGAAGAGGTCTATAAATAAATAATTATGCTCTAAAGATTTTAATAGATTTATTTATTTACTTTAAAAGTGAGTATCAGAGAGAAAGTGAGACAGAGGACACAGAGAAAGAGGTCTTCCCTCTTCTGGTTCATTCCCCAAATGGCCACAAAGGCCAGAGCTGGGCCAAGGTCTCCCACTTCCCATCTTCTGCTGCTTTCCCAGGTGCACTAGCAGGGAGCTGGATACAAAGTTAAGCAACTAGGGTACAATCTGGAGCCCAAATAGGATGCTGGTGTTGCAGGTGTCAGGTTAACCCAAGATACCAACCCCTGAGCCGGCGCCGTGGCTCAATAGGCTAATCCTCCGCCTTACGGCGCCAGCACACCGGGTTCTAGTCCCGGTCAGGGCACCAGATTCTGTCCCGGTTGCCCCTCTTCCAGGCCAGCTCTCTGCTGTGGCCAGGGAGTGCAGTGGAGGATGGCCCAAGTGCTTGGGCTCTGCACCCACATGGGAGACCAGGAGAAGCACCTGGCTCCTGCCTTTGGATCAGCGCAGTGCGCTGGCCGTGGCGGCCATTGGAGGGTGAACCAACGGTGAAAGGAAGACCTTTCTCTCTGTCTCTCTCTCTCACTGTCCACTCTGCCTGTCAAAAAAAAAAAATTAAAAAAATAAATAAATAAAGATACCAGCCCCTAAGATTTTTGACAACTAAGTTTATAAAAGTAGCCATTCTCCCACAAGCTTGGAAAATAGTGCATTTCCTCACCACTGCACCCAGTGAATGAGTAAGACCCAGATTCCATTCTCCTCAAGATTGTATTATAGTGTTAGAATTGAAGTAGCGTCTGTTTGGTGGAAAAGTAACTGTTGATGAGAGGCTGTGCAGACAGGAGAATCAGTCATTGTAACTCTGATGTCTCAGTTTTTTCTGCTGAGCAGGATAAAGTCTTTAAAGAATAAAAACATAATTGGGACAGTAAGAACCCACATTGTTATATCTTCACTTTACAATGCCTGAATCACCCAGTATTGAGTTCAGGTTAATATGAACTGTAAAGAGAAATACACCAAAATGCTAAAGCAGATTTTGTGCTAGCATAATAGATTTTTTCCTTCTCAAAATGTGTGTAATGTGCTTATATTTTATCACAGAAGCAATAGATGGAAATGTTAAATTAAAAAAAAATCTTTGGGAGAGTGATTAGGGAACACACAGCCCAGTCTCTCTGGAAGAAGTCAACTTGCCCAAAGGCTCACTCTGCTTGGTGGAGAAACTTCGCAGAAAGAACACAAAGTAACTCCTTCCCATGCAGCCTTTGGTTAATAATACCCTGTTGCTTGCAGTTCTTTTACCTCAGGTGAAGATTTCTGTTGACTGATAACCCTTGGGATTCCATAGCTATAATTTCCTTCCTGAAAAAGACTTTCATAATCAATTTTGTCTATCAATATCGCTCCATTCTATATCTTAAGTTTTCTTTTTAAATACTGGTCTAGAGTATCAAAAGTTGACTGTGATTTTCAAACTTACATATTAATGTGTAGATAGGGTTATGGTTTTTTTTTTAATAATGCTTTTATTTAAAGAATATAAATTTCCAAAATACAGCTTATAGATTACAATGGCTTCCCCCCCATAACTTCCCTCCCACCCGCAACCCTCCCCTTTCCAACTCCTTCTCCCCTTCCGTTCACATCAAGATTCATTTTCAATTCTCTTTATATACAGAAGGTCAGTTTAGTATATATTAAGTAAAGATTTCAACAATTTGCCCTCACATAGCAACACAAAGTGAAAAATACTGTTGGAGTACCAGTTATAGTATTAATTCACAATGTATAGCACGTTAAGGACAGAGATCCTACATGATATTACTAGTACTGAAACAGTATTTTTACACTTTGTGTTTCTGTGTGGGTGCAAACTGATGAAATCTTTACATAGTATATATTGAATCGATCTTCTGTTTATAAAGATAGTTGCAAATGATTAAAAAATCTTGGTGTTAAGTCATATATCCACAAATCAGTCATTTTGCATGCAGGAAGTTAATTAGCAAAAAGTGTTAGAAATTGTAGGAAGTGGGGTTGACAAAGGGAAGATTTTAAAGAAATGAAGTCACAGAAAAGGCTCTACAAGTCACAGGTACTTGAGGCTGGGATGACTGGTTTGGGATTGTCCCGTTTTTGTGCAATGGGTCAGATGTTTATACCCTTACCTGGAAAAGTCAAACAGCCACTCCAAGCTGCCCTCAGGGAAACCACATGGCTTTAGATAAGGTAGCCATCTTTGCCCAAGGATATTTCTGAGAAAGGGACTTTCTTGTGAGCTACTGCTTGATAAATTGCTTAAGCCTTGTTCCTAGAAAGGGGCCCTGAGCAGCACATCACAATTACTAAATTTTTTTAAAAGCTATACTAAGTAAATTTTAAAAGGAAGTGATTAAAAATAGAAACCAAATAAACTAAACCACAACTCTTTTTGTTACAGAAAGCAACATTCCAACAATACTTGGAAGAAAGCCCAGATATTGCAGCAATTTTTATGCACTTTGTATCTTGCACAGTTTTATTCTTAGACATTTTATTGCTGTTAAGTTAACACAGAGCAATTTAGCAGATTACCTGTTGGAGAGCTCTGAAGAGATGGTAGAGCATAGGAAGGAAGGACTATAAAAAGATTGGCAGGGTGGGGCTCAATGCATTCAGTGAAGGAAGCTGGATTGTATGTGGCCAAGAGATGTAGTCAACAGTGTAAAGGCATGCTTTGTGGATTTCATAATTCTCCATTAACATCAACTGTGTTAACTCACCATCTATTTTCTAATATTTTCTCGAGGAGTAACTTTCTCTAATTTACATCATGGGATCCATGTACCTTTTTATATTTTCACGTTTGACGATGTCAACATGGCTTTGGTTCTTTTCTCTTCTTCAGTTTGGAGACTTTTATTTTTTGCTGAGTACAACCAGGAACCACATTAGAAAGTAAAAAGAAAAAAAGTTAACGTTTATAGGTAAAATATTGGTTATTTATGTTGTACAATCAATGAAGTAAGAAACAACAATCAAGAACAAGGAAGAAGCCTATTTATTTCCAAGCTAAGTATGTATGATTTCTTCATTTATTCTTAGCATGCATCATTAGGAACAAACTGATAAGGTTAGATCTTGTTATTACGGCCATCTTGTATATAATACTCTGTTGAAAATTTCTCTGATGATTCTGGTAATTGCTGTTTTCCTATTGAGCTCTTCCAGTTCTAAATATCTGATAAACCTTGTATCACAGCCTTCGTGGCTTTTGTGAAGAAGTGGGAAATCTCTTGCCGAACCTGAGATTTTAAGTTAATAATAATCTTCTTGTGGTGTTTTGCAACAAACCATATAATAATGTATCTCAGTCAGATAAGGATGACTTTCTGCTATAGTTGTAGCCTTCTTTTATGTGTGTGCTGTTAGTTTGTTAGCTGGTTACCTGGAAGCTCATCTGAGGCTTAATCCTGGTAACTCTTTATTTGAAATATTTTATGTTTGTCACATATATGGGTGTAAGTAAAACTCTGGAGGTAAGGCTTTATATATATCTGTATTATATAAACACTAATGTATGTGTATATGTAGATATATGTATGGGGGTATGTAATCATGTAAATGATGGAACATGAGAATTTGCAATGAGCCTACCTCAACAATTTCAGTACTTACCTATAGATACAATCAGCCTCTATACATTAATTCCCAACATATTCCTCATAGTGCCTGAGTCTTTAAATCTTACAAGTAGAAAAAGTACATTTATTTAGTATTGCTTATTTTTTAAGGTTGCAGGCAGTTCAGTAGAGAAGGCTACTATCTAAAGTTTTAAGAGATAAACTTCAGAAGCACACCACCACTTTGATTTAATATGAGCAATTTCCTTGCTCTTTTGCTTGCCTGGTAAATCATTTACTCCAGCAGGCAAGATTTTGCTTTTTTTTGAAAAAAAAAAAACAATTTCTTTTTAAAAAAATCTCAAAATAGAGTTTAAATAGGAGCACTGTGTACTTGCTCTGGATACAAACCTACCAAAATAGAAACGTAGTTGGCTTTTTTCAACAGGATGAATGTGTTTTAAGTGAGAACGATGTGTTCTAAAAATCCTTTCTACTAAATAGAAGGAAAGTTACAATTTATTGGATGGACAGAGTTTAAACTCTGGTAGTAGCAGAAGCATAAAAAGTATACCTTTGTGGCTGAATGACCCAGAGGGCAGCACTTTCTGGTGCTGAACATCCCAAGTGCTGAATATCCCCACCTCTCTATTTCCTACTCTGAGCTTCAGCAATAGGGCAGTCTAACAGTCTTGAGTCCACATTACAAGCACTTCAACAATACTCATGCGTATTTCATCTACAAGATGAATGATGGTAATGATTTTCAGAACCAAAATCAGATCAGGAAGGAGGCACTACAAAAAAAAAAAAAAAAAAAAAAAAAAAAGGAAGCCAAAACTATACAATAGTGGGCCAGGGCTGTGGCTCACTAGACAAATCCTCTGCCTGTGGCGCCGGCACCCCAGGTTCTAGTCCCGGTTGGGGCACTGGATTCTGTCCCGGTTGCTCCTCTTCCAGTCCAGCTCTCTGCTGTGGCCTGGGAGAGCAGTGGAGGATGGCCTAGGTCCTTGGGCCCTGCACCCACATGGGAGACCAGGAGTAAGCACCTGGCTCCTGGCTTCGGATCGGCGCAGAGCGCCGGCCACAATGCGCAGGCCAAAGCAGCCACTTGGGGGGTGAACCAACAGAAAAAGGAAGACCTTTTTCTCAGTCTCTCTCTCTCTCTTTCTCTCTCTCTCTCTCTCTCTCACTGTCTAACTCTGCTTGTCAAAAAAAAACAAAAAAAAAAACCAAAAAACAAAGCTATACCATAGCTATTTTCTTCTTCATGACTGAAAAGAAGTAACTATTTTCCTTTCTACACCTTTAATTAATAGACTTATTAGGCCATGAATAACATGTTACACATGTTTAGTTATATACAAGCATATTTATATATCATAATATTTCTAAATATCCCACCTACTTTTATTTTCTATTTTTTTCTATATATATACGACTTGCTCATAATAGAAATTTTGGACCTCTACCTTAAAGGTAGTAGAATACAAGAGAAAAATACAGGTGTATTCTAATTAGATTTGTATACACAAATTTTAAAATATTTATTATAAATATTGCTTTTTATACTATAATTTTATTATTATTACAGATACTGCTATAATATTGGTGGTCTTGAAGTAGATTCCTGACTAAAAGAAATGAGCCTGGTGGGCGCTGCAGCTTAATAGGCTAATCCTCAGCCTGCGGCGCCAGTACGCGGGGTTCTAGTCCCAATTGGGGCGCTGGATTCTGTCCTGGTTGCTCCTCTTCCAGGCCAGCTCTCTGCTGTGGCCTGGGAGTGCAGTGGAGGATGGCCCAGGTGCTTGGGCCCTGCACCCCAAGGGAGACCAGGAGAAGCACCTGGCTCCTGGCTTCGGATCAATGTGGTGCGCTGGCCGCAATGGCCACTAGAGGGTGAACCAACGGCAAAGGAAGACCTTTCTCTCTCTCTCTCTCTCACTGTCCACTCTGTTGTCAAAAAAAAAAAAAAAAAAGAAAGAAAGAAAGAAAGAAAGCAAGCAAGCAAGCAAGCAAGCAAGCCTGGAGTTCTTCAAAAGCAGCATCTGAGCTACATAACTTTCTAAGGCAAAGTCTGAATAATAAAACTAATTAGGCAAAAATTGATTGGGGACTAAGAAGAGAATGCAAAAACTAGATGAGAAAGACCAAGCTAACTTTAAGATTGGAGTCACCCTTCACAGAGTTCCTGCATCTAGGTACCAAGGGCAGTGTGCGTGATTCCTAATGAAGCCGTCAGATACAAAAGTCTTTTGAAATCCTAATTAACAGAATGAATTCAAAGAATAATATATCACAATCAAGCAAGGTTTGTTTTACCAATCAAAAATTGTTCATTATAAACCACATTTACTAGGTTAACAAGGCAGAGTTGATCACTTTAATGGAAATGTATGCCAGAAAGGCATTTGATAATATTCAACATGCATTGCTAATAAATCACTAAAATTGGTTTCTCACTAAAATAACCCATTATAAATGAAGATAGGGCATTATATATAATGACAATGTTGCAGGCAAATATCCTAAATCAAAGTGCAAATTAAGTGTGCGTTCAACTAATACACGAGAGTATTTTTAAAGTTTATAGAAAAACTGAAGTCAAAGATAATGTGCATTTCCATGAAAATTTTGAAGACCCCTTATATTGGAAAGGTGGAAAGAGGAGTGAGAATTTCCATCATGAGCACAAGAGAGTGAAAAATGCATGAATGTAGAGGGTATTTCAGGCAGTGGAGCAGGAAGCCAGTCAGAGAGAGGAACAATGAGTTCAGGTGAGTGGCCGTCAGAGACTCTCTGTGGCTGCCACAGAGTGGGGCAGCTGCTTCCATGATTAAACTTTCCTGTGCTCCAATGTGGATGCTCTGAAGTCTGGCCATGCCTGGGCAGACCTGGGATGATCATGGTATTTCAGTGAACCAGATCATGGTATCTTTTCAGTAAACCCAATTTTTTCTGTGTAGGAGGGGGGAAAACTATTTTTTTCTAATTATAAAATAAATTACCTTTAAAAAATATGAGCATCTGGTATTTGGCCTAGTGGGTAAATACTTGTATCTCATCAAAGTGCCTGGGTTTCATTGTAGGTTCTGGCTCCTGATCATCTTTGGTCATTACAGGTGTTTGGGGTGTAAATCTGCAGATGGGTATTTTCTCTCTCTCTCTTTCTCTCAAATAAGTAAAATAAAATGGGTAAAATATATAAATAAATTGATGAATCTGTTTTTCAGCACTTTTTGATGCTTCATTTCCATCGTGTGTGTGTGTGTAATACATGCCATTATGCATATGATAAAGTCACACACGCACATGTTAAGTATTTTTATGCAATCTAGTGTGAATTTACATGGCCATTTTTGGAGAGCAGTGTGCAAATAGATATCAGGACATATAAAAACAATTCTACCAGATGTTTTTCTTGAGTTCCTACTATTGTCAGATAGTCTTCTGGACTTGTGGATTATACTTTAGACAAAAGTATAATGACAATATGGGGCGTACAGCAGGAAGAGAGGAAAAAAACAACTAAGGAAATAAATAATACTCGTTCTGTATCATTGAAAAAAGATGAATCCGTGGGGAAGGAAAACCGCAGAGCAGGAAAAGGAGAGAGATTATAAATGGGGTATACGAAGGATATATTGAAGCATGAAATAATCTGGCAAAAAATCTGAATGTTGACTTGAAGGTGGGGGAGAATTACCATGCAGTTATCTGAGCTAAAGTTATTCCAGATAAATTACTATGAGTGACAGGAATTTTAATTTTAAGAATATAGTCTGAAGATACATATATATGTATATATAGATAGATACAGATATAGATGTCATTTTATATTGCTTTGTAGTAAGAGAACATACATCATATACTTTTATGCAATCTGTCTTTATTTAGCATTATATTATGATATATTTTATAACAATAAACAAAGAACTGTATCACACCTTTTTACAGCTACATGATATACCCATGAAAGAAATAGATTTGGGGACCAGCACTGTGGCGCAGCAGGTTAACACCCTGGCCTGAAGCGCCGGCATCCCAACATGGTCCTGGCTGCTACTCTTCTGATCCAGCTCTCTGCTATGGCCTGGGAAAGCGGTAGAAGATGGTCCAAGTCCTTGGGCCCCTGCACCTGTGTGGAGACCTGGAAGAAGTTCCTGGCTCCTGGCTTCGGATTGGTGCAGCTCCGGCCATCGCAGCCGTCTGGGGAGTGAACCAGTGAATGGAAAACCTCTCTCTCTTTGTCTCTACCTCTCTCTGTAGCTCCTTCAAATAAATAAATAAATAAAAATCTTAAGAAAAAAAGAAAGAAATAGATGGGGGCCGGCGCTTTGTTGCAGCGGGTTAACACCCTGGCCGAAAGCGCCGGCATCCTGTATGGGTGCCAGTTCAAGACCCAGCTGCTCCACTTCCGATCCAGCTCTCAGCTGTGGCCTGGGAAAGCAGTGGAGGATGGCCCAAGTCCTTGGGCCCCTGCACCCTTGTGGGAGATGTAGAAGAAGTTCCTGGCTCCTGGCTTTGGTTGGGTCCGTCTCTGCCCGTTGCGGCCAATTGGGGAATGAATCATCTGATGGAAAACCTCCCTCCCTCTCTCTCTCTCTCTCTTTCTCTCTCTCTCTCTCTCTCTCTGCCTCTCCTCTCTCTGTGTAACTCTTTCAAATAAATAAATAAATCTTTTTTAAAAAAAATAGAAAAAGAAATAGATTTTAAGTTATTTAACCAAGCCTTCAATTTCCACTATTTTTGAAAGTACTGTAAGTGCTTATTATTTTTGGATTGTAAATTATATGTACAAAATACAAAAATATACATATTATTTGTAACTGACTTAAATTGTACACATTTACAGGGTACCACATGATGCTTCCAATAATGTATACATTATGTAATGTCCAATAGGGCAAATATATCTATCTCCTGAAATATCTATCATTTCTTAACATTGAAGACACTCAACAGCCTTTTTTCTAGTTTTTAATTTTTTAAGAAAATATACAGGATGTTATCATTATCTATAGCCCCTTTCTCCATAATAGAACTCAACAACTTATTCTAAATAAAACTTAATGCCCATTAATCACCCTTTCTCCATCCCCCACTACTTTCCCCAGCTTATTTTTTTTTTAAGGTTTATTTATTTATTTGAAAGTCAGAGTTATACAGAGAGAAGAGAGGCAGAGAGAGAGGTCTTCCATCCTCTGGTTCACTCCGCAATTGGCTGCAATGGCTGGAGCTGCGCCCATCCGAAGCCAGGAGCCAGGAGCTTCTTCCTGGTCTCCCACGAAGGTGCAGGGGCCCAAGGACTTGGGCCATCCTCCACTGCTTTCTTAGGCCACAGCAGAGAGCTGGATCGGAAGCGGAGCAGCCGGATCTCAAACCGACGCTCCTATGGGATGGTGGAGCTTCAGGTCAGAGTTCTCACGTGCTACGCCACAGCGCTGGTCCCTCCCCAGCTTCTAATAACCACCATTCTACTCTCAACTTCTACGAGATAAACTATTTTAGATTCCACATATGAGTGAGATCATGTGGTATGTGTCTTTCTGTGTCTGGCTTATTTCAGTTCACATAGTGATTCCAGTTCCTTACACGTTGTGGCAATATTGTTTTTATATCAACACTTTCACATGTGTTTCATTTTGGTTTGTATTTTGCTTTAGAATATGAAAGTGTTATCTCTAGCTCCTAGAGATGAAGTTTTAAGCTTTGGAAGTATACTAATATGTACTCTATATGCTGACAATCCTCCCTTTCTTTGTGCAAATAGATTTCTGACCTTGTAGCTGCCTGTGGACAGTCTCTGATGGCTGCTGAAGTGCGGTGTTTCTGATAACTCCCTTGCAGCCCTCGCACACCTTCCTCACATACTCTCACCTGCTGCTGCTGCTGGAAGACAGGTGCAGAGGCATGTGCCTTCTCTTCCCCTCCCTTCTGAGATCTAAGGGTCACTTAGTGATCATTGGCAGCCTTGAACTTTGTGTTTTACTGCTTTGCTTCCTCTGAACCCAATCAATCCTATGAATTCCACATGCAGATTTGTAAATGAGAAAAGATTTTTATGCTATCTCCCTCAGTCATTGTTTCTTGTATTTCTCCCGTATTTTTCTCCTTTCCAATAATTCTGCAGACCATCTGCCTTTCCAGGAGTTGCTGTGAATTTGCTACTTACATTCCTACTAGTTTATAAACAAACACAGAAAACTATCATTGGGAAGACTCTGAAGAAAATGGTACTTTATTTATATCTATGCTGATTTCAGGAAAAATTATGACAATCCTTCTGGAAAGCAGTTTGGCAAAATGGAGCAACTTCTATAAATGTTTACAGATTTGGTCTTGATAATCTCAAATGTAGGAATATATTCCAAAGGGACCATCCAAAACATGGATATGAGGTCTACCAACAAACATATTCATTGTAATACATTTGCTTGGTTTCACACCAAATATTAATTTATGAGAGTTGCCACAACAAAGGTGACTATTATGAACCATCTACCGAGTGGCATACAGAAACAGAAGTTTATCTTGTCAGAGTCAGAGGTTTGAATGCAAGGTGGCAGCTAGGTTACTTCCTTATGACAGCCCTGAAGGCAAACTGTCCTGTCCTCTCTCCTAGCTTCTGCATGTGGCCAACATCCTTGGTGTTCCTTGCCCTCTACATAATTGCCCCAATGTCTGCCTCCACCTTCACCCTGGTGTTCTACCTGTGTTCCAGAGCACGGCGTGTTGAGGGCAGATGGCTTTGATGTGATTCCTGTTTCCAGATGACCAAGCTTGTGGTGACCCCATAAAAGCTCATGATTTTGTTAATAATTACCCCTATCAGGACCATTTCTAAGAACAGTCTTGCCTTCAGTGTCCGTGGTAGTGGGATCATCATGCCTCTCTTTAAGCTGTCAGTCAGCATCATTATATTTGGTCTTCATTATCTACACCTGCTGAAGTCTCCAGGTCAATAGAGTCACTTAATCTACAAATTCTGGAAGGGGAA
The DNA here is from genome assembly GCA_949820135.1 of Sylvilagus floridanus. Lineage (NCBI taxonomy): Eukaryota > Metazoa > Chordata > Mammalia > Lagomorpha > Leporidae > Sylvilagus > Sylvilagus floridanus. The sequence continues at coordinate 24,119,003 of OX463236.1, read as the reverse complement.
ATTTTGAGTACTAACTCTTCATTTTTTCTTAATTTTTATTTTTTAAAGATTTATTTGTTTATTCAAAAAGCAGAATTAAAGAGAGAGAGAGAGAGAGAGAGAGAGAGAGAGAGAGAGAGAGAGAGAGAAAGCTAGATCTTCAACCCTCTGGTTCTCTCCCCAAATGGCCACAATGGGTAGATCTGGGTCAAGCCAAAGCCAGGAGCCAAGAACTCTACCTGAGTCTCCCCCCTGGGTTGCAGAGGCCCAAGTACTTGGGAATCCTTCCATTGCTTTTCCAGGTGCATCAACAGGGAGCTGGATCAGAAGTGAAGCAGCTGGGACTTGAATCTGAGCTTATCTGGGATGCCAGTGTCCCAGGTGGAGGTTTAACCTACTGTGTCACAACACTGGCCCCAAGCACTAACACTTTAGTGTCCCCAAAAGAAAAGTTGCCAAATTGAGATTTAAGTTTTAAACTTTAAAATGCATGGAAACTTTATTGCCAATAATTACCTGAAATGAAACACCTACTTAAGGAAAATGGGATATTTTAATCTCTAAGAATAAAAAGGAGATTATCCCAATATACCAGGGTTAATAGAAAATGCCTAATATGAAAAAATGCAAGGTTTTCAATTTTTTGGCATCAAAATAAACTTCTTTAAGCACCTTCCTATAGTGTAATTCCTGTGACTACTTATGCCATCGATAGCAAGAAATGGGAAAATGGCTTCGAGGAGTACAGTCCAAAGGGTCCCCAAGTTGAAAAGTAAACAAAAAGATAAAACAATATAAATATTCAGTATCTTAGTTATTATAGCAAAATTATAATGTTTTTGTACTTATCAATCACAGATGAAACAGTAAACAAAATTAGAGGACATCCTTTCAGCAGAGACACTAGTCATAAATGAGACTTGATCATTTATATGCTTGTCCAAAGTAGCAATTTAGCTGCGGTTTCCAGCTCTGTCTGTATCCAGAATGATCATCAGGAAGTAAGTGGTGAGCAGACGCTTGGAAATAAAAGTTTGCCCTAGGCTGCCAGGAGTCTAAGGACAAAGCTAACAGTTCCAATAAACCATTAGAGTGAGAACAGAATTGTCAATAGAACCAGCCTAACAGTTTGCTAATCATCCGTGGACTTTAGCCATGGCCTACAAATGTGGATTGTTTTAAGAAAATAAACTTTCAGGGGATTGGCACCCTGGCATAGTAAGCTAGGCCTCTGCCTGCAGTGTCAGCATCCCTTATGGGCACCCATTCATGTCCTGGCTGCTCCTTTTCTGATGCAGCTCTCTGCTTGTGGGCTGGGAAGGCAGTGGAGGATGGCCCAGGCTTGGATCCCTGCACCCACGCAGGAGACTCAGAAGAAGTTCCTGGCTCCTGACTTCAGATCTGCCAAGCTCCAGCCATTGAGGCTATTTGGGGGAGTGAAATAGAAGATGGGAGACTTTTCTGTCTGTCTCTCTCTCTGTCTACCTCTCAAATAAATCAAAAAGAAAATAAACTTTCTCTGATATACAATCCTTTTGCCTTTGTTTCTGTGGGTTTGTGCCAATGCAATATCTTTTTTTAGAATTTATGTATTTGAAAGGCAGAATTATGAAGGTGGGAGGTGGGAAGAGAGAGAAAGAGTCAGACAGAGAGACAAAAAGAGATTTCCATGTTCTGGGTCACTCCCCAAATGGCTGTAGCAACTGGGGCTGGGCCAAGGTGAAGCCAGGAGCCAGGAGCTCCATTCAGTCTCCCATGTGGGTGGCAGGAGCCCAAGCACCTGAGCCATTCTCTGTTGTTTTCCCAGGCACGTTAGGAGGGAGTGGGGTGGAAAACAGAACTGATGACCAGTGTTCCAGGTGGTGGCTTAACACGCTGCACCAAAATGCTTACCCCCTTCTCTGAATATCTTAAAGCATAAGCCCAAAATTACTTCACAAGAAAAGGAGAAACAGGCTAAATAGTATTATAAGCTCAGAGCAAGAAATATGTGCTTAAAATGGGATTTCTTCTTTCTTATTGCTATTGGAGTGGACACTTAATTTTCTCCCTAAAATGAAATGAAACTTTTGGAAAATTTATGGCTGCTGAGAGAGCAGTTTCTCACATGCCAAGCTATGTTAGCAAAGTTGGGAATAAATCATCAGAGAAATCTGACTAGTGATACCCTGCAATTCATGCGAGATAATATTTAACTTTCTGCCCACACCAGGCAACTGCAGGACAACTGTCGCTACTGAGTCCACTGCATTCTGTGAAATGGTATCCTGGAATCACGGACAATTAGCATTCTTCTCCTTCTGTGTGCTCTGTCCCTTGTTCACAGCCTCATGACTTCTCTAAACACATCTTTCTTGTGACATTGTAAGGTGAACATGTCTACATAGTCTCACAGTTGGTTTTCGCCCTTGCTCATTTCCCCTCTGTCCTCGACATTAGTGCTGCCTCCCTGGAAATGCTTCTACTTGACAATGACAAGAGTCCCAGCCCTGTCCTCCACCTCCCAGACTGTTGATACAGTATGTACTAAACGGCATTATTCAGCTAGAACAAGAACACTGATTTATTGCCTTTCTACAACTAGATTTCTACCTTTTGTTGCTTGAATGCATTTTCAGATTTTTACCCAAAGGAATTGTATAATAGTTGAGTAACAATTACAAAATTTAAAAGTTTTAGGATGAAGGACTTTATGTGTCACTTTATGGCTTCTAATAAATATTTTGCCACTAATTGGAAAGATGTTTCTGGCCAATAAATTATGAATCATAGATATTTATAGATAAAACCTCTTCATCAGTTACAGTACAGCCCTAATATGATGTGAGAACAAAAGGTAACAAATGCTATTTTTGAAATTCTTACTATGTGTCAGAGACTTTATACTTATTAGCCATTACGCATCATCACTCTGTGTTTGTTATTGTCATCCCTTTACAGCAATGTGCATACTTAGTCTCATAGAAATTATGTCCCGTGTGCAAAGTATCGCATCCTGTTCAGTCTTTCTTTTCAAACATAAAATCCAATTTATCTTCACGCCTTTATTTAATGATATATTAGATTAATTTGAAGAGCAAAATTTTATTTTGAAAGAACTTAACCTATTGTAGAGGGAAGTATTTTATAACTGGCTTTGACTGTATTTTTATTTCAATCCTATAATTCTTAACTAGTAAATGACTCTGGGTTTAATATTCTTAAATTATATGATTGCAATGTGTACTTCTATTCCCTTTGTGTTGCCCAAACCTCTCTGTCTCTGGAGAGGTTATGCATTTCTGGGAAGGCTAAACTCACCTTACCAGCAGGCTTGTTCATGTTAATCCAAGAGCCATGAAATCAGAGAGAACTTTCCTAGCCATCAGGGTGGCAATTCTGACTGTGAGGAGACTGCCGCTGCTGAGAACAGAGCCAGCAGCCTAACAGCTTGTGCCATGGAAGGAAAATGGCAGATGTTTTGTTCCAGGAATTCGACTTGTCACCAGACAGTCATGTGAAAATGAAATCAAGTTAATTATCTCTTTCTATGAAAAGGTACTTTTGGACATAGTGGTTAAACATTAGGACATAGAAAAATCAATTTTCTGAACTGCTTACCTCAGAGAATTTATAGAAGGGAAGTAGATTGAAAGTGTTCAGAAGTCAAACCGTGTAAACAGAATGAGGACCCAGCCTCACAGCGGATGTATGGATCCCTTGAAAGAAGATCCCATTGCCAACTTGGTTCCTTCAAACACATTGTCTACAAAGCTCACAGTGGTGATGGCTGTGAAGGTTAACTGTAATCAAAGGAGGAGGAAAGTATGGTTTTGCTCAGAAAAATCCAGAACTCTTTGACACCACAGATCCTGCTTTATTAAACTCAGTATCACCAGAGTCTAGCACAAGATCAGATGACACAATGATCGCAAATGACTTAAACATATAAGACTATAGTATAATACTGAATACATAATGTTTATTGTACCTTTATATGCAGTTAGTAATTTTACAACTCTGAAATATGTACTATTTTTATCTCTCCATTTTATAGCTGGGAAAAGCAAGGCACTTGTGAGTTTAAGTAATTTTCCCAAAGAGACATAGTTAGTAGTAGATTGAGCTGGGATTTGAACCCAGAATTCTCTTACTCTCCTGCCTTTGTTTCTTTTTTTAAAATTTTTTATTTTATTATTTTTTTTTGACAGGCAGAGTGGACAGTGAGAGAGAGAGAAAGGTCTTCCTTTACCGTTGGTTCACCCTCCAATGGCCGCCGCGGCCAGCACGCTGCTGCTGGCGCACCGTGCTGATCCGAAGCCGGGAGCCAGGTGCTTCTCCTGGTCTCCCCTGGGGTGCAGGGCCCAAGCACTTGGGCCATCCTCCACTGCACTCCCGGGCCACAGCAGAGAGCTGGCCTGGAAGAGGGGCAACTGGGATTGAATCCAGTGCTCCAACTGGGATGAGAATCTGGTGTGCCTGATTAGCCTATTGAGCCTCAGCACCAGCCGCTGCCTTTGTTTCTAATCATTGCGCTATACATTCAACACTCCCCCCAAAAAACAAAAGGCCATAAGGGGCTATTTTCTAAGGCTTGATGTACTTGGTCACACATGGAGTTTTCATTTCCCCTTTTATGATGTGATCTCTAGAACTCTCAGGAAGGATTTCTCTGAACTTCCTGAACCCCTTCAGGAAGGTCACTCACCTCTGGTTTTCACTCAGCGAGCAAATACACTGGCTTGACTGTAGTTGAACAAATGCAGCTAAACAAAATCCTCACCTGCAAGGGAAGGATCCCATGGTGGGACAGTGCAGAGGTAGCACAGAAATACAGATAATGATTGCTCTGGACTCTCAGAAACAAAGGCATTCATTCGTTTAAACATGTCATAGCCAGAATTTCCTAAGAAGGGAAAAGTGAAGGCAGGACCGAAACTAGGGCCTACAGCAAAACGAAAGCCCTGAGCTCTTTGAAAGAAACCCTGTGGTATAACAAAAGGATGCAATGGTTTTCTCAGTCAGGTTTAATGTGGCTACACTCCAAACAGCATATTTAGAGATCAGGCCAACAGCATCCAGCTCAGAGAATTTCTGCAAGAAGTAACGTAGAGGAGAAATCTTTCTCTATTTGGATCTTTTCATCTTCTCTTGTTCACAAGATGGATTATGAGTTGATCCGGTCAGTCAGCTGGTACCTCAGGAGAGGCTGGAATGCTTTTGTGGGTCAGCAGAGTAGGGACTACAAATGGCACAAGAATGGCACTGAGATATCAGTGAGCCCTATGGTTAGAAGGTGCCTGTGGATTTCAGGGGGTCTCAGGGATGATGAGCCTGCAGACACCTGGTCTGAGCCAGAGACAACTTCCTAGGCCAAAGCAAGAGAGGGTTTTAAAGGTTTGCTAGAAACCTCTTTAATGGATAATACTAGGAATATAAAGACTTGCTCTTTTTTTTAAAGATTTATTTGTTTATTCGAAAGTCAGAGTTACACACAGAGAGAGAAGAGAGAGAGTGTGGTCTTCCATTTGATGGTTCACTCCCCAGATGGCCGCAACGGCCGGAGCTGTGCTGATCCAAAGCCAGGAGCCAGGAGCTTCTTCCAGGTCTCCCAGGTGGGTGCAGGGGCCCAAGGACTTGGACCATCTTCTACTGCTATCCCAGGCCACAGCAGAGAGCTGGATTGGAAGTGGAGCAGCCGGGACTAGAACGGGTGCCCATATGGGATGCTGGCGCTGCAGGCCAGGGTGTCAACCCACTGAGCCACAGCACCGGCCCCAAGACCTGCTCTTTTTTAAAAAATAATTTTTTGACAGGTAAAGTGGACAGTGAGAGAGAGAGACAGAGAGAAAGGTCTTCCTTTTGCCGTTGGTTCACCCTCCCATGGACGCTGCGGCCGGCACGCTGTGGCCAGCGCACCACGCTGATCCAAAGCCAGGAGCCAGGTGCTTCTCCTGGTCTCCCATGGGGTGCAGGGCCCAAGCACTTGGGCCATCCTCCACTGCACTCCCAGGCCACAGCAGAGAGCTGGCCTGGAAGCTGGGCAACCAGGACAGAATCCGGTGCCCCAATCGGGACTAGAACCCGGTGTACTGGTGCCACAGGCAGAGAATTAGCCTATTGAGCCACGGCGCCAGCTTAAGACCTGTTCTTTATACAGATTGTCTAACATTGAAACAAGTATGTGTGCCTCTTTGGATATCAATTTTCTCATCTGTAACATAGGAAGGGACTGGACCAGACGGTTCTCATGGATCTTTCCAGCTCTAACATGCAGGGCCATCAACAGCAAGGTCTTAAAGACCAAGGTGAGCTTGGATCATTCATCAGCCAAGAGAAAAAAAAAAAAAAACAGGTTGCCTGGAACTTGTAGTGAGCTCATGAGCTCAGGCATTCAGCTTAACTGAGCCGTCGCCCTGTCCAGAATTCTGTTGCCCATTCAATAACCATTAAGTTGCATACATTAACATCTTCAAAAGCTACCCAGAGCTTAAGTATCTTAAGTGCTCAAAAACAGCAAAGAAAAACTTTCTCAAAGGAGGAATGAAAAGAGAGAAAGAATCATGAATGGTAACACTCATTTTAGAAATCTCTGTTACCATTAAAAACAAAACATTTCACAACCAAAAAATAGCTCTCAATTGTACACTAGTTAGACACACTGAGATTTGGCACTGTGTCAGATATGCAAACCCAGCGAAAAAGTATCTTATGTGTTCTCTAAAGGGCCAAAGTTTTCTAAATTCAAGCTCATCTTTTCTTCCACAAGGGTGGTAAATCTGAGATAAAAACAAGTCACATACACAGAAGGAATCTAGACTCACTGTCTATTTATTTACAAATATGTACTGCTCCTATACCATATGGTTTGAACAAAGACCTCAGAAACTGAAAACAACAGCAGGCCTTGGGCATGGCTGCCATCAAGACAGCACATCCGGGTCTGGACTGTTCTCAGAGACACATCCACTCACAGTCTGTTCACTTGCAGGCACTTCTGTTTTGGTAATGGATCCACAGAACTCCACTTGCCTCTTTTCCATTATGGATGAAACAAATTAGTGTTTCACTTACTAGGGTAGAATAAATGTCCCCCTTTCCAGTGGTCTTTCCTTTCAAGAAGGCGATTCTTTCCTGATAAAGGCCAGCCAGCCCCAAGTGATGGCAGAGGTTTGACTTCAGCCACGTCAGGTCCTAGCACATTTTCTTGTGTGTTTTTGGGTGTGGGTAGGGACAAGGAAGACATTTAAATGTTTAGCTAACTCATAATATTGTACATATGTGTGTATGCATGATAACTCCAGGGTAAACAACATTTCCATCTTCTTAAACATTTATTATTTCTTTTTGTTGGAGAACTTTGTACTCCCCTTATAGTTCTTTCTAAAATTTATAATGAATTTTTGCAAGCTGTAGTCATTCATTTGTACTGCATACATTAGAACTTACTTCTGTCTAACTGTATCTTGGAATCCATTATCCATCCTCCTCCTATCCCTCCCTTGCTATCCTTCCTTATGCTACTGATGCCTCTGCCCTTGCTCATCTCAGCTCCTCTGGTCCCTCTTGACTCACAGCTGTATCAGGCTCCCTTGTTATGCCTCCTTGTGTTCTATCGCATTCTCTCTTCCTTTCTACCACTGCTGAGAGAATCTCTTCCATATAATACACCAGTGCACACTCACTTTCTTTTTTTTTCTTTTTTTTCCTTTTTTTTTTTGACAGGCAGAGTGGACAGTGTGAGAGAGAGAGAGAGAGAGAGACAAAGAGAAAGGTCTTCCTTTGCCGTTGGTTCACCCTCCAATGGCTGCCGCGGCTAGCGCACTGCGGCCGGCGCACTGCGCTGATCCGATGGCAGGAGCCAGGTGCTTCTTCTGGTCTCCCATGGGGTGCAGGGCCCAAGCACTTGGGCCATCCTCCACTGCACTCCCGGGCCACAGCAGAGAGCTGGCCTGGGAGAGGGGCAACGGGGACAGAATCCGGCGCCCCGACCGAGACTAGAACCCGGTGTGCCGGTGTCGCAAGGTGGAGGATTAGCCTATTGAGCCTTGGCGCTGGCCGCACACTCACTTTCAAAACATGCCTAGCCATGTTCTTAATATCTAATCTATAATAGTGAATTAGTGAGCCCTAATAAAGATGTTGTCTACAAAACATCTATGTAGAGACAGCATGAGATATTGGATCTGAAATGCTCTTGGAATCAAGTGATATAAACTTAAGTCCCTGTTTTATAATATAGTAACCTTTCTTCAATCTAAATCTTTTTTCTCTTGTAAAATTATAATCATTTCAGATCTAATGGGGATTTACAATGATAGATAATGTATGAAGTATTTGGATGCTTTATTCCATTTAATTCTCACAACTGCACTGTGAACTAGGCATAACTCACTCAATCATTACTAAATCTCATCTTAAAATAAGAATATTGAAGCTTTGAGAGATTAAGCAATTTGGCTAGATTTAGGGTTTCAACTTAAATTTGTCTGGATTCAGAATCAATTCTCACCTTGCAAAATCTTTTATAAGGATGGAGTAAGATGGTTTATATGAGGACATTGCATAGCTAATGCTATATAAGTGTAAACTGTGGTCCTAACAGGACCTTAAACTTTATACCTAGGAAGTGTAGACCATGGGTCAAATTTGGGAAGAAGAAACCTAGAGGGAGGGAGGGAGAAAACTGGAGGTCAGGAACTCTAACATTATAGAGTTCTTAATTATGAAGAATAAGGACTCAACATCCCCAAAGAAACAATATTTTATGCAATAATTATGTGTAAGCAAAATGCATCAGATGGCTAAGATGAAAGAGGAAACTTTGGGAGCTCAGGAACACAGAAAGATAAGACAGCATTGAGTTTAATAATCACTTAACTTATTCTTTCTTTAGTTTTCTATATCACTGTCATTAATATTTCCCAAACTCTCTGAAAGAATGAGTAAATATTTCTATTTTTTAACTTAAATAATTATATTTATTTAAGGTGCAGAGAGAGAGAGAGAGTGCTCCCATCCTCTGGTTCTCTCTCCAAATACCCACAACTCTCGGGCTGGGCCAGGTTGAAACCTAGAACTGAGAACTCAGTCTATCTCTTGAATGAGGGTAGCAGGAACCCAACTACTTGAGGGATTACCTGCTGCATCCTAAGGTGCATAATAGCAGGAAGCTGGAGTTGGGATTACAACGAAGACTTGAACTTGGGCATTCCAAATGGGATCTGGCTGTCCCAGACAATACTCCCCAGAGTAAACTTTTTTTTTTCCAAAAACTGTCAAAGGAGAGTTGCCTTAGAGGCTGGCATTGTGGTGTGGCAGGTTAAGCTGCCACTGGTGACAATGGTATCCCATGTTGGAGTGCCAGCTCAAGTCCTGGCTACTCCAATTCTAGTCCAGCTCTCTGCTAATGCTCCTGGGAAACCAGTGGATGACGGCCAGAGTGCTTTTGTTCCTGTCACCCATTGGAGTTTCAGGCTCCTGGCTTCAGCTTGAGCCAGCCACAATCAATGTGGCCATTTGGCAAATGAACCAGTGGATGGAAGATCTCTCTCTCTCTCTCTCTCTCTCTCTCTCTCTCTCTGTCACTCTGCTTTTCAAATAAATAAATTTTTATAAAAATAAAGTTGCACTGAATGGACTAAATGGGCCAGGAAAAATTAATTCCAAACTATTGCAACATAGAATATATCCTCTAAGATAAAGGCAGAATAGTTTTTTTTTTCTTTTGAAGTGACAGATTAATGACTATACATCTTTCCTTTTGCTTTTTAAAAATTATTTATTTATTTATTTAAAAGGAAGAGAAAGAGATCTTCCATCTGCTGGTTCACTACTCAAATGATGGCAACAGCCAGGACCGGGAGTCAGATATCCATCCAAGTCTTCAACAAAGGTAACAGGAGCTCAAGTACTTGGGTCATCATCTGCTGCTTCCAGGACACATCAGAAACCAAGCCGGATCAGAGAGCTGGATCAGAAACCAGGTCGCTGAGACTTGAACCAGCATTCCAACACTGGATGCAGTTGTCCTAAGTAGCAGCTTAATCTGCTACACCACAATGCCCAATCCATTATTAAATGTTTTTGGGAGGTACAGTGTGAGGTTTTGCTTCATTATGCTTTGTGTAATGATCAACTCAACCATTTATCATTTCCTTGTGAAGAGGCCTTTCAAAATCTTTTATTCTAGGTTTCTAAAACTATACAACAAAATATTGCTGACCATTCTCATCCTCTATATAATAAAACATCTGAATTTATTCTTCTTACCTGAAAAGGCTCCTTTTTTCATTTGAGAGGCAAAGAGAGAGACACAGAGAAAATGATAGACATAAAAAGAGCTCCCATTCATGGGTTCACACCCCAAATGCCCACAGTGGCCAGGGCTGGACTGGAATGAAGCCATGACCCAGGAACTCAACCTTGGTCTCCTGTGTGAGTGCCAGGAACCCAACTGTTTGTGCCATCTGCTAACTTGGAGGGCCTTCATAAGGAGAAGGCTGGATGCAGGGAGATGGAATCAGGTATCAAGGCCAGGCATCCCAGGCACTCCAGGCACTGGGCCATGGGATCAGCCAGCATCTTATGGACAACTTAACTGCTGGGCTAAACGCTTGTCCCTGGTTGTGACTTCTAACAATTAACATGTTTTTTCTCATCACCTCCAGCCCTTTCCTTCCTTAGCCTCTGAGAACCACTATTCATTTCTCTACTTTTATGAGTTCAACCTTTAAAAATTCCATGTATTTTAATCTTCAGATCCTTGCATGTTGCTACAATTGAAAATATTGTTTCTTTTTTTTTAAATGGTTGAATCGTATTCCATCATGCTGCCTGAGACACCGATATCCCCTGTGAGTGCCACTCCGAGCCCCATTGCTCCATTTCCCATCCAGGTTCCTAATGTGCCTGGGAAAGTAGTAGAAGATGGCCCAAGTATTTAGGCCCCTGCACCCACTTGTGAGACTTGGATGGAATTCCAGGCTCCTGGCTTTGGCCTGGGCCAGCCCCAGCTGTTGTGGCCATATGGGGAGTGAACCACTGGATGAATGATCTCTCTGTCTCTCCTTCCCTTTCTCTCTCTCTATATAGATATAGATATAGATATAGATATAGATATAGATATAGATATAGATATAGATACATACACACACACACACACACAACTTGGTCTTTCAAATGAATAAATAAAACTTTTAAAAGAAAGAGTTTTTTAAGAACTAGAATGATCTAGTGGAAGAAGACTTTGGGGAGACAATTAGTTAAGAAAGGAAGGCCACCTGTGTTGATTGTTGATATTTATCAAAGTTGTACTTCTATCTTCCCACAGAAACTGAGTAAATAAAAACTATATTTTTTTCTAGTGCTTATATTTCAATGGTAGGAGTTTCAAGCCCTTCAGAAAGATATTCTTTGATTGTAACATTGTCAAAAAAGCTAGGAGATTTGCTTCTCAATAAGGCAGAGAAAGAACATACAATTTAAAGTTTTCTGAAGTAAATGTTCTAAGAAAACATAGATCAGGACGCTATGGTCAGGAATGAAACTCCTAAGGTTTAGTTAAGCTGAGGAATGTGTTAAAGTCATCTCTGAGCAACTCAGACAATTAAATGCTTCTTTTTTTTCCAGATAAACTCATCCTGAAACTCTCTCCTCCTTGATTCTGTGTGGGTTGTTCTCTAGGCCTGATGCCCAGCTGTCAACCTGACATACCCTTGCCTCAACTTGCTTACCTGGGGACCCTGATTTAATGGTATAAAATGATTTAACAGAATACTTTCTTCATTAATGCCTTAGACATGGTGCATAAAAATAAAATTTTAAGTACAGATTTCATCAGTTTGCACCCACACAGAAACACAAAGTGTAAAATACTGTTTGAGTACTAGTTATAGCATTACTTCACATTGGACAACACATGAAGGACAGATCCCTCATGAGACATCAGTACACAGTGACTCCTGTTGTTGATTTAACAATGTGACACTCTTGTTTATGGCATCAGAAATCTCCCTAGGCTCTAGTCATGAGTTGCCAAGGCTATGGAAGCCTTTAGGGTTCGCCGACTTCGATCTTATTCTGACAGGGTCATAGTCAAAATGGAAGTTCTCTCCTCCCTTCAGAGAAAGGTACTTCCTTCTTTGATGGCCCCGTTCTTTCCACTGGGATCTCACTCGCAGAGATCTTTCATTTAGATCTTCTCCTTTTTTTTTTTTTCCAGAGTGTCTTGGCTTTCCATGCCTAAAATATTCTCATGTGCTCTTGAACCAGATCTGAATGCCTTAAGGGCTGATTCTAAGACCAGAGTGCTATTTAGGATATCTGCCATTCTATGAGTCTACTGTGTATCTCGCTTCCCATGTTGGATTGTTCTCTCCCTTTTTGATTCTATCAGTTAGTATTAGCAGATACTAGTCTTGTTTGTGTGATCCCTTTGACTCTTAGACCTATCAGTGTGATCAATTGTGAACTGAAATTGATCACTTGGACTAGTGAGATGGCCTTGGTACATGCCACCTTGATGGGATTGTATTGGAATCCCCTGGCACGTTTCTAACTCCATCATTTGGGTGGGTGCAAACTGATGAAATCTTTACTTAGTATATACTGAATCGATCTTCTGTATATAAAGATAATTGAAAATGAAAAAAAAACTTGGTGTTAAATTGGAAATTGCATAGAAAATTAATCAATTTTAAAAATATATATCATGTAGGATCTCTGTCCTTAATGTGCTGTACATTGTGAATTAATACTATAACTAGTACTCCAACAGTATTTTTCACTTTGTGTTGCTATGGGAGGGCAAACTGTTAAAATCTTTACGTAATATGTACTAAACTGATCTTCTGTATATAAAGAGAATTGAAAATGAATCTTGATATGAATGGAAGGGGAAAGGGAGTAGGAAAGGGGAGGGTTGGGGGTGGGAGGGAAGTTATGGGGGGGAAGCCATTGTAATCCATAAGCTGTACTTTGGAAATTTATATTCTTTAAATAAAAGCTTTAAAAAATAAATAAATAAAATTTTAAGACTTTAAATGTCTGAAAACTTTTGTTTCCTACCTAGTTTCTGTTTGATACATCCTTGGATTAGGTATAGAATTCTAAATTAGAATTCATTTCCCCTCATGATTTTGAAGTTTTAAGTTTTCCCCCACTGTCTTCTATTGTCTACCATGTGGTCCTCCACTTTTGAATATCACTCATCTTATCACTAAATGTTTCACTTAGTCCATTCAGGATGCTATCACAAAATACCATCTTCTGTGTGACTTATAAGCAGCAAAATTTATTCTCAGAGTTTCGGAGGTTGTAAAGTTCTCTATACAATCACCAGCATATTTGATTTGTGAAAGACATCAGAGGGACGACTGGTGAGAGTCTGCCTCCAGACTCATGGGTAGCTGTCTTTTGACTGTAACCTCACATGGTGGAAAGGGAAGGGGGTGTTCTTTGGGCCCATTTTTTTTTCTTTTTTCTTTTTTTTATAAAGGCAATAATCCCATGCAACAGGGCTGTACTCTTATAACTTAATCATCTCTCAAGAGCACTATTTCTTAATACCACTATATTAGGTGTTGGAATTTATAAACGTGTTTTGAGGGGACAGCGAATCCAGTCTATAGCAAAGCTATAAGGATATTCATTTTACTTCTTGTGGTTTAAAATTTTATCTGACACAATAAACTCTCAGGGATGGTTTCATCCTGAAGTCACATAATTTTTAGCAAAGAAAATGTTATTTTACAAACTATTAAAAATTTTCTCCCCTATTTTGGGAGGAGGAGACTCTTATGAATCAGATGTTGAGTCTCACAGCTTTATCATTTTACATTCTCACCTACTTTAAAATCTTTGCTTTCTAGTTCTATTTTCATAAAGATTTTCTTGACTTTATAATCCTATTGATTTATTTTTATCTTTTTCATCCCTTAAAGCTCAATGATTTTATTACTTCTTTTAGAATATCATTCTAGTTTTTGCTTTATAAATGAAACATCATCTGTCATTTCTCCGACGATACAGATTTAAATATCTTGCTTAAAATTCCTACTTTTTCTTTTTGTTCTCTGAAAGTTTTTCTTCTTAATTGATTATTTAGTTGATTTGCCTTTCAATTGTCTTGCAAGTTGGAGATTTTCCAAACTATTGGATAATTCATCCATATTTAAAGATGTGGCTCTACGGAGCTTTTTTAAAGCATGTTCTAGAAGACTTGTAAAGAATGTTAAAATTGGAGCCCACAGATTTCATTGCAGGGTTTCCAAATGTCAGTATCTTCAGCAGATATTCTGTTTATGCACTACCTCACCATGGCATTTCCCTATTCTTCTCTGTCATGTTCTGTCCCTAAAACCTAAAGCCTTGGGCTCCCTGAATGGCTATACTCAGTCAAGTAGGCACCTTGGTGAGTGTAAGGGAGATCAGGGTGTTTTTCCTGACTCCCTCTCTTTCAGCAGAATCTCTAGCGTCACACAATTATGCCTCTACCATGAGCCCTTCAATTCTGGGGATGTATTGGCTTCCCACAGTTCCTCATTGCTGACTGACTCAGGATCCCCAGCTTGTTCACTTATGTGATGTAAGAGTTCCTTCATCAGCATATCTTCATTTAAGTCATTTAAAGACCCACAGGTTAATTCAGTGGAATGCTTCAGTTTCCATACAGCAGAATTCTTTCATGTTTTTCCAGGGAAGGGGAAAGCACAAGCCTGGATGTGAATGTTCACAAGGCAAGGATCACTTGGATGGAGTCCAAGTTTCCACTTGCAATCTTTAGCATTATTTTACTGCATTCACTCTATCCTGTCTGCTGATATCCCTGGTGTTTTTTGAGGTTTATTCTCCACGAACTAAAATTCAGTTTCTTGATGAGCTTGGGCAACAGGGGTCGGAGGAAAAGATAATTGAGTCTAATAATTTCTTAGTGAGACTTTTAATCAAATATTTCTGCTCTCAGATCCATGCCTCATCCCAATCTTCTGCAGGATGGGTGCCTGTAAGTCCCAAACTTTCCCAAGTGGCATGACATTTCCTCTTTATGATTCTTACTTTCTCTGATCTGCTTGTTCCCTATATTCATTTTCCATCTTTAAAAAACTTTTGACATAACAAATTTATTGTTTCACTATCAGTTCTCTTTGTCCTGAGGAATTTAGACCAATTTTCTTCCAACTTTACTTTTATTTTAGTGGGATTCATGGTGTCATAAAAGATAAGCCTATTTATATTTCACCACAAAACTGGGAATTTTCCTTATTAGCTTTTCATAAGTGTAGATCCTGGCACTGAAAGCATTAATTCTTTTTTTAAAAGATTTATATATTTATTTATTTGAAAGTCAGAGTTACAGAGAGAGGAGAGGCAAAGAGAGAGAGAAAGAGAGAGAGAGAGAGAGAGAGAGGTCTTCCATCAGATGGTTCACTCCCCAATTGGCCACAACCGCTGGAGCTGCGCCAATCCGAAGCCAGGAGCCAGGAGCTTGTTCCTGGTCTCCCAGGCGGGTGCAGGGGGCCCAAAGACTTGGGCCATCTTCTACTGCTTTCCCAGGCCACAGCAGAGAGCCTGGATCAGAAATGGAGCAGCCGGGAGTAGAACCGGTGACCATATGGGATGTTGGCGCTCAGGCTAGGGCATTAACCCATTGTGCCAGAGCACCAGCCCCTGAAAGCATTAATTCTTTCAAGAGGAAAGGTAGGCGGGAACAAAAGGTGAGGTAAAGAGGTAAAACGTAACCCAAAGGGCAGAGCTGAGAGAAAGGAACCAGGGCAGCAGAGAAAGAAAGGTAAAATAAGGACATGTGTAACATTTGACAAGTGTTTTGTATGATACAACCCCTTCTTCATGTTTTTCCCAACTCTTCTGTGCAAAAACAGTATAAAAATTACTTATTTTACTTTCTTGCAAAGGCAGGGTTTAAAGGAAAAGTGTTGAATCCCATTGTGAGTCAATGGTACACATAAAGAAAAGCAAATTTAGGTTCTGCTGCATTTAATTCACCTTTCTTCCACTCAACAAATATTGAATACTGCTTACTTAGGTATCATACTAAATATTATGGAATATAAATCTCTGATTTCAATAAGTTTACAGTGTGGTTGGAAACATTGAGAAGTGCATTTTTATTATGGGAAAATAAGGAAAATCTGAAAAATGCTGCAGCACAGTAATATACAGATGATTTGGTGCATGACAAACAAATCAGACTCAATCCATGGAGACACTATTTTCCAGACAAAGAAGTTAGAATATAAGAATTAATATGTAATTAATATTTATGGTATATTTGAAAATTGCTATGAGGTTAGATTTTAAATATTATTACCACACACACACACACACACATACACACACAGTGAGAAAACTATCTGAAGTGAAAAGCATGATTATGATAATCATTTCACAGTGTATATGCAAATCAAATGATAATGTTGTATGTCTGAAGTCTATACAGTTTTAATTTGTCAATTATACATCAACAAAGCCAGAGGGAAAAAACTCATTGAAGAGCATGTAAATTTTATACAAAAAGATGTTATCAATATTTTTATTAATTCAGTCAGTAAATACAAATTTAATCCCTAAAAAGAATTAAGAGAAGAATATGGTAGGAAAGAAGTTCTAGACAGTGTCAAGGTATGTGCAGGAATAGTTAACCTGAAACTGAGTGACATATTTAGGGTCAGGCTAGTCATTCAGCATAGGGGCAAATGGGAAATCCTGCAAGATGAGCCTGAGAAGACTGTGAAGAGACTGTTACATTGTGGCTTTTTACCCTGTAACCATAGACACATTTCAAGAACTTCAAGATGAACTAAGATATAAGTGGATACAAATTATTTGAAGACCATTTGGGAGCAATGTAGAGTATAATGAAGTGAAATAAGATAGAAAACAGAGTGGTCAGAAGGAAAGTGGTTGTGGTCTAGGCACAAAGGTACCATGTTGTAGAGGTTCTACCAGTAGCAGGAAGCTAGAGATACAGGAGAGAACACGGAGGCCATTTGGGAGGTTTTGTTGTGATCCACAGCTTCTGGTCATTGATCATTTGGATGCAGAGGGAGACAGAATTACAAGCACATAAAAGGGAGATCTCAGATTACCCTTGGCTTTCTGTCTTGGACAACTGATTTCAATGAACTCAAAGCTATGTGAGTTTGTAATACTTTACCAATGGCCACAACTTGGAGAGCCATCCCCCCCAAATTATGAACTCCAGGGAAAAATGTCATAAATACAATCCTTGTATCAGAACTGATGCTGCCACTGATGTTAATGCTGTGTACATTTGAAAGGGTACAGGGAGATTACACTGGGTCAGTTCCTCAACATCCTGGGAAACACAATCTGCTGGTTGACTCAGAGCCCTATGTGGAAGCACACTTAGCAGGAGTAGGAAATATCGTCAAAAGTGTGGCGTTGTAATTGTTTATAAAATGTAACTAAATGGGCCAGCGCTGAGGCTCAATAGGCTAATCCTCCACCTGCGGCGCCGGCACCCTGGGTTCTAGTCCCAGTTGGGGCACCAGATTCTGTCCCTGTTACTCCTCTTCCTGTCCAGCTCTCTGCTGTGTCCCAGGAGTGCAGTGGAGGATGGCCCAGGTGCTTGGGCCCTGCACCCTCATGGGAGACCAGGAGGAAGCACCTGGATCCTGGCTTCAGATCGTGCAGGGCGCCTGCCACAACACACCACCCGTAGCGGCCACTTCGGGGGTGAACCAGCAGAAAAGGAAGACCTTTCTCTCTGTCTCTCTCTCTCACTGTCCACTCTGCCTGTTAAAAAAAAGAAGAAGAAAAAAAATGTAACTGAATGGGCAAATCCATAGAGACTTGAAACAGAACTGTGGTTGATAGGGACTTGGGTGGCAGAGGGATGAGGAATTATTACTAATGTGTAGATGTTTCTGTTTGGGTGAAGAAAATATTTTGGAATTCAGTGGTGACTATTGTTTCACAACCTTGTGGATGTATTAATATCCAAAAGGGTAAATGTTATGGTATGAGAGAAATATACAGGTCTTCAAACAGTTCATGGAAAATTCATATTACAAAAAAAGTACGCATTTCAAAAAATTTTGTACAAAATAGACTTTTCCACAAACTTTTTGAGGTATTCTTACATCTATCCTAATTTTTTAAAAAAAGAAGAAGAAATATATATATAAGGCCCAGGGCCCAGGTGCCCCCAAATAGATCATAGTAGGCAGGCAGATTTGTCCCAAGACCTTGAACCATAGCAATTTCCAGGCAGCTGGACTCTGTTCTTCTCACTAGAGACCTTCTGTCTTGGCCTGTACAGGCTTTATTTATGATAGCGGCCTTTATCACACTTCTGATCATTTATAGCTTCTCCTATTCTTAGAAGAAGCTCATTACCTAAGGACCAACATGAGTAACATTTGCACCAAAATAAACTTCTTCTAATTTCATTCTCCACAAACTTTTTTAAAGTACCTGTATATATGTGTATGTGTACATATATATTAACCAAGGAACTACAATATCCATCTCTTTCATCTTTTTTGTCTGAAAGCTAATAGACTTTTATTATGTTAGGAAGAAAAATGATATATGTTATTTCAGTAGCACTGAAATGAATTATTTTCCTTACCAAAAATTAGATATCATATGCCTTTGGCTAGCATTATGCAATGAAAATATCAGGGGTTCAAAGTCAATAAGATATGAGGTCTACCACTAGTAGCTTATAATCTTGGACAACTTGTTTGGAGGACAAGCCTTTGGTTCTTTAGCCCCAAAGTGGAGATAAAATGGCTTAAAGGCAATAAAACATGTGGTGTCTAAGCAGTGTTTGGCAGGATGTATTCAATGACCATTTATTCCATTCCCTGTTACAATAAATGAGCATATAGTTCTCTGGGAGCTTTTTGTTGTTGTTTTCCTGCTCACTCTCTCTCATGCTCTCTCTTTTCTTAAAATAATCTGGAATGTCTTGAGTGTTCCGACTGAAAGGAGGTACCAAAATGTAAGATTCTATAAGATTCTTTGAATGTCTTCTTTTTAAAAAATCTACTGCATTTGAATTTTTACTTGTTTCTGTGAATCATGTTAGCATAAAATGAGGGAAGATTCTGGACGCTCAGTAATTTTCCATTGCTCAGGCATAATAATGCCACTGATGGACCTCTCTGGCTCTTTCATCAGCACTTTCTTCCTAGCCCTGTTCAGTTAGCATATCATTTGCATGTTGGCAAGACAGTCACTTTAATATGCAGTAATAAAAAATAAACAGAACCCAAACAAGAAAGTAGAGCACCTTTTTAATAACTGATGCACTAAATGAGGAACAGTTTGCTTTCATGATGGTATATTACTTGACCTTCTGCAGAGATAAGTTCATTGAATTTAATTTTGAAGAACTGATTACATTTTTTTTTCTAGTCAGAGATGGTCTGATTTGACTGAAGTCTGGTTAGGATGCAAAGAGGCTATTAAAATGTTTTTTTTTAAGCTCCTGTTTCCTAAAGAGCAGTCCATTAATTGCTTGTGAATATGCATCCCTCAAACCTCCTACTCTATTAGGTCTAAATCAGAGTTGTAAGATTATGATGTTTTTATTGATATAATTAATAATAAATGTTACTTGTTAACTTGGTTATTGCCAAATTGGACACTTGACAAATGTACTTAGAGCCTTGCCCCAGTGAATTTAATATTGATATAAGGCAGCATATCGACCTCTAAAGATGAAATCTAGCACATTACTGTGAAAATAGGAAAAAAAGCAAGGAAAGCATTTTCACTGAGTTTTTTTTTTTTACTGAGTTTTGAAAAGCAAAAAGTAATGATTTTTAAAACTAATTCTTTTTAGGTCTCCCTGAACGCCACATTCAAACAATGTAAGACATCTGTTCAATATATAACATCAATTCAAATGTTAAAAGATAGTTTAAAATACCAGGCACAAGAGGAACAATACAGAGAGCAATAATATGCAACACACAGAGATTAGATCATGAAAATAAATAAATAACCTACCATTTAGCTCCATATTTCATGCTACTACCAAGACCATCTGACTCCTGTATAATCAAAAAGTCTTGGGAATAACAGCAATGAAAACCTGCCTTACTGTGATTCTACAAATTGTAACCCAAAAAATTCAGGTGTCTACCAACTGATCTTAGTTGTGAAATATCAAAGGGAACTAGATTCACAAACATAGAATAAGGACCCCAAAAAAGATTCTAAATCAGACTACCTTCATTTAGAATTTCTCTCTGGGCTGAATTGACGTTTATGTTTTTATTATTTAAAATTTTTAAAAAATCAGGATAATGCAAGGATTTTTTTTATTTAAAGAAACATTATTTTCTAGGTTTAAGTAATAACCCTTCCTCTGCTAGTCCCTCACCTATATAAACAGCTAGAGTGGGAATGGCTGGGGTATGACGGGCATTGAAATTGGTGGACACTTGCATCAGCTTGACCAGACATTATTAGTGGAGAGCTAAAGAAACTGATCTTTAAAAAGCCAGTTTTTTTTTTTTTCAGATAAGTGACTGAGCTGAGAGGTTGTTACTTGTTCAAAATCCCACAGCTGCTTAATTGTAGAGCTTAGAATCAATTCCCAGTCTTTTGCTTCTCAAGCCCACATTTATCCCACTACGCCACCTTCAGAAAGAGAACAAAAGAGCCTCCTATGGTATCCATCACCTTGCCCTCCTGTAACAAGCAAATTGCAAGCAGGTGGCTCAGGGCTCCTACCTGGGCTCTTCTTGTTGCTCCTGTACTGAGGCTTTGCTTTTCTCTTCTGGGGATCCTTCAGAATCTAGTGTAAGCCAGGGTCGTGATAGAAAGACTCCCCATCTTTCTCACATTTAAATCTCTCCTGGTACATACACCTAGCATTGTGTTATGCACTATGTGGAGATTCAAAAAAATAGAATACAATCCTTGTTAAAATACTGTAGGTTGATTAAAAGACAAACACAGGATAATTCTTGCTTTTATGCCCCTAAATAAGCATAAAGAACTGCTGCTTGGGATACCCAAATCCTTTATCAGAGTGCCCAGTTTGAATCTTGGTTACTCTTCACTTCCAATCTAGCTCTCCACTAATGCATCTTGGAGGCAACAGATAATAATCCATGTACTTGGGTTCCTACCACTCATGGGGAAGATTTGGATGGAGTTCCTGGAGCTTGGCATCCACCTGGCCTCAACTTGGCTGTTGTAGGAATTTGGAGAATGACTCTTTGAAATAAATAAATAAAAGAAAGAAATACAAGAAAAATTCAGGCAACTATATGGAGTAGTAAAAAAGACATTTTCAGTCAAGATGACCTTCAGAGGTTCTACATATTAAGTCACATAGGTAAGAGTCATTTCATAAATGCAAAGAGATATGCATTATCTTGTTAATCTTTCTTTCTGCCTATACTATCCTATTGATCAGCTATGGTATCCAGCTGCCTAAATTCTCCCTCAACTTTGCAGGACAATTTGGGCTCAGCATTTTTAGTTTTCTTTGCTTTCCCTCCAAAACACATCCCCACCTCAGTACTCCAGTGTCTCTTAGAAAAAAATACAAAGTAAAGTGTGCCTACTCTCCCAGATCAAATTGTGCCTTAATAGTTGCATGGGTTTGTTGTTAATGGCAGTGTTAGACATAGTGTAGGCTATACTAATATTTTTAAGTTCACAAAATTTATTTCCAAAGTGCTTATTGTGTATTCTGACTGAGACCATATCATAGTGTTACGGGAATATGGCAACAGATAAATTATTTTTACCTCGATTCTTCGTCTCACATGGAAGAAAAATTTCCAAGGGGTCAGCAAAGAGATTTAAAAGAATTTATTAAATCTAGGACCTCCAGCAGGTGTTGCATGAAACGGGGCTTCCAAGAGAGGAAATGACCCAAAGGGGCTAGTGGTAGTGGGATTTTTAAGCACAATTTTGAAGGAAAAAAAACTTAACAATGTGATTGGCATTCAGTTACCAGGTGGGGACAAAAACCCATCAAAAGGCCTGATTTACAATTTTCCATCCTGTCTGGCCTGCTAAGGGTGGGATAGGTAACTGGTTTTCACATTAAGCTGTGAGTTCAGGAAGAGCTCCCTTGCTATTTTCATGGTAAATTTGGAGATTCCAAAAGAAGGAGGGCAGCCTGTTTATTTTTGCTAAAGATAATATTTTGGGGAAGGAAGCAAATATTTTGCACCCAAAATTCCATTGAGACCACCCTGACTACCTACTAACCATCTGACTACTTACAAGGACAATGGTTTCCAAAATTAGTTTTCTCAGGAAATTTATTAAATTAAGACAATACAATCAATATATTTGACAATTAATTTGACTTTCATCACATTAGGTTTTTTAGTTTAAAAAGTTCAAAGAAAAAACTAAGAGAATCTTGTTTAGCTGAAAATAATTCATTTTCAACAATTCAAGTGCTTTAGTATGTGGCCTATGACTCAATCTTCCTAATTATAAAGAAATTTACTTTGGTTTTCCCTTCAAAATTTCAAAGCATTTTACAACTGCTAACCCTTAGTAAATATTGGGACCTGAGATTTCAATGTATTGAGATCCCAGTCTACCTGCATGCTTATAAAATAGACAAACAGAATCTTGTAGATACATACTAGTTTGAAAAAACAAACAAACAAACAAACAAAAAAAAGAAGACTAAACTAGAGTTCCCATTTAAATTGTATCCATCAAAATTTCACCAAAGGCTTGAGGCCCAAAGTGAAATTGTTAAACAATTTGCCTGTATAACCAATTTCAGTTCACATCCATAAACCTGCATAAGGTTCTCAGATTATACATGAGGTATATTTGTGGACACTGGTAAAAAACCAAAGCTAACTATAATCAACATGAACATGATTGCATTTGACATTTCCTTAAGAAATAACTCTCCAAAGGAAAAAAAACTGAATAGGTTGCTCAGAAAACTGTACTTCCCAAGTCTAAATAAGTGACTTTTTGTATTTTATTAAATAAAGCATTGTGACACACTCATGTAATTAGTAAGAGTTATACTCTTAGAAAATGCTATGTCTTTTATGAGACTATACAGTACCATAGCATTAAAGTCTATGTTAACTGATAAGTCATTCTAAATACTAAAATTCAATAACAAAAATTCACCAGTGTGTCTTCAGTGCTGTCCTAGGGACTGGCTAATTCTCAGTTGGAAATGAATCGCCAGAGAGGTGATGGAAGATAATACTATTCAATGATTTGAACTTATTATTTTAATTGTCCCAGGAGAATGTCTGACTTCCAACTTCATAACTTACAAATTTATGGTTACAAATGTCCATATATATATAAAATGTATATATGATTTTTTAAAGAGTGATAGAGAGAGGGAGCAACAAAGACACACAGAGAGATCTTCCATCAACTGGTTCATTCCCCCAAATGGTTGCAAATGACAAAGTCTAGACCAGGCCCAAGTCAATAGCCTGGAATTCCATCTAGATCTCCCATGTGAGTGGCAGGGGCCCAAGTAGTTGGGCCATCTTATGCTGCTTTCCCAGGTGCATTATCAGGGGACTGAATCATAAGTTGAGCAGCTGGGACTCCAACCAGTGCTCTTATGGGATGCCAACATTACAGGTGGTAGCTTTAACGACTGTGCCAGAAGCTGGCCCCCAAGTGTCCTAATAATGATTTAATTTTGTAAGGAAACTTCCCTGTAGGAAACACTATTTATTGAGCAACTTGAGTGGGATTCCACTTGACTTCATGGCTATTTTTATTATAAATTAGTGAATTGGCAATCTTGCATGATTCCTCTTGCAGGATGACTCAGTCTTCCAGAACTGCTTATCCCTGGCCATGATGAGGAAATTGGGTTTATATTTGTCCATTGGAGGTGATGTGGTTACTCCACACAGTAGCAGACATTGTGTGAGTTTGACTTTGAAAAGCAGCTCTGTTTTTCTCTTGGGCAATTTCTTCATTATTTCAGCAAGTGTTAAAGTTTTAGATGAAACATCATTATTTTCACTTTTTCACATGCATGTTCAAGGTTAATTTCTTTTGCCTTAATTTGGCATCACTTTAGAAAGGATGTAAGGGACATGAGCATGCTAGAAATTTTGGTATCCTCAGGGAATCCTAGAAGGAATCTGCCAGATTCAAGGGACAACTGTATTTACATTGATGCTTTAAGAAAACAAGTTTATAGTCCACTTAATCTGCATATGCAGCATTTTAGAAGAGGAAGCAGGCTTAAGTCCATCAGCAAATGAAAGTGAGTAATTCCAAATCATGAGGACCTCCATGTCTGCAATAATAAGGACTCTCTATGGGTTGAAGAGATGTCAGTTGTCACAACATAAATATTTGAGACATTTGGGACAGCAACGCCCAGGCCAGGCCTCCTTAGAACATACTCAAATTTTAACCTGCTTCCAACACAACTACCGAAACCTACAGGCAAAGTCTTTTTAAAAATTGTAGAATCTTGGAGTCACATGGTATTTTGGTGGTTAGCTAAGCCAAATGCTTAACATTTCCCACAAAAAATACTTGTACCAGTGAATTAATACTATAACTGGTACTCCAACAGTATTTTTCACTTTGTGTTGCTATGTGAGGGCAAACTGTTGAAACCTTTACTTAATATATACTAAACTGACCTTCTGTATATAAAGAGAATTGAAAATGAATCTTGATGTGAACGGAAGGGGAGAGGGAGTGGGAAAGGGGAGGGTTGCGGGTAGGAGGGAAGTTATGGGGGGGAAGCCATTGTAATCTATAAGCTGTATTTTGGAAATTTATATTCTTTAAATAAAAGTGTTATTAAAAAAAATACTTGTACCTTTGCCAGAAATTTTAGAATTTGCCTTCCATCACACCGTCTCATAGAAGTAATCTCAGATTTTCCAAGTATCTGTCTAGAGTTTTCTATAGCCCTACCATCATTCCTATTTTAATTTGCACCGAGGAACAACATCCTTGGCTTTCAGTCCTCTCTATGCCTCCATACTTTAGAAGCATTGTATTGACTAGATGCAAATAATTACTTAATGCTGATCTAATTAACATCAGATTGACTAGAATTGGCCCTAAACTTTTTTGTTCAACATCAGCCCAATATGAGCAATTGAATATGTTCGAATTGACATATTTTGGGAGAGCAGGGTACCTACTTGGAGTAGGAGAAAAGGAAGAATCACTCTAATAAGCATTAACTTCTAGAAAAAGGAGGAAATGAACTAAATCATCCTAGCTACCAAGATAAAAAAAAAAAATCACCTACAGAAAATAAAGTTGGAGACCAGGTTAACATGTGCTCTGTCTTTACTCCTACATTAAACAAATTCTGAAAATTTGCCACCTTGGGACAAATTGAACATGTGCTTCCTCATTTTGAAGGGCAAAAAACTACAGCCAAAGAATCTGTTTTTCCACAAAAGTAAACATTTAAAACGACTCACCTAGCATGTGTCCCACTGCATGTGAAAATAACTCAGGAGGAATACTAGTCTTCAAAAATTTTCTTTAATGTATTTTAAATGAATTAAGTGCAGGATGTCTTTTAAACGGTATTATGGGCTTGTAGTTTAGCTTGGAAAATGTGTTTGTTTACTGTCTCTGCTTCCACAAATCCAATTTAATTAACCCATTCCATTAATCAAAAATATAGCAGGAAAGTGGAAGAGTGAGCAGATGGCTCAGGGCAATTTACTCTCAGAGACAACTCAGTATGTAGTATTACTCAGGGTGTCAGTAGGGTCATCTGAAATAAAAAGCAATATGTTTGTCTCAGGGTAAACGCATGTCTAAAGTTAAATGGTGCTATGCAGCCTTGAAGTAACTACTGAGATCTCAGGACCCACCCTGGAATGAATGCACAACTTTTCTTGATCTCTCTTTCTCTCTCTCATTCATTAATTCATTCAAAAATATATGCCAAGTAGGTGATAAGAACACAAAGTAGGGGCCGCATTGTAGTGCAACTGATTGGGCTGCTGCCTGCAATGCCAACATCCCACACCAAGTGCCAGTTTGAGACCTGGCTGCTCTACTTGGATCCTGCGCCTTGATAGTACGCATGGAAGGACAGCTTAGGATGACCCAAGTTCTTGGACCCCTGCCACCTGTATTAGAGACCTGGATGGAGTTTCAGGCTCCTGGCTTCCACCTGGCTCAGCCCTGGCCATTGTGAAGATTTGGGGAGTGAACCAGTGAATGGAAGAACTCATTCTCTTGTCTCTCCCTCTCTCTCTGTCACTGTCTTTCAAATTAATAAAATAAATCTAAAAAAAAAAAAAAAACCATAAAGTCAAATGGGATAAAGTCCTTCCTTCAAATTTCATAGGTTACCATGAAAGGCTCTTATCTAGTCTCAACACACTTGGTTACAGAAAGCAGATTCTGTCCTGATTGGTCAATACCTGTGCCCACTGGGTTTTTAAATGTATTGGATATTTTTTTTTCTTCCTTCCTGTTACAAGTGTACATTCTAGGGACATGGGAGAACTTAAAAACATGGCATTAAGTGAGCTTTACTAGAGGCGATTACAGGGTTTGTCGGGAGAATCCAGGAAGGAGCAGTGAACTTCACAGATAGCCATTGATAGAGTAATCCTGGAGATGAGCCGCAAAGAATGAAGTTGGAGGACAAAAGTAAGGGAGGGGAAAGGAACTTGCACGGGTAGGCAGGAGTTGGAAAAGTCTAGGCATTGCCAGAATTAATGGGGCATGATCTTTCTTACTGAATAATATTTGGAAGAATTGCATGATGTTACAGCAATTTCACTTAAATGTTTTAAAAAAGGTTAGATTACCTTTTTTATATTTTTCCCAAATAGTCAAGGATATCTAAGAGTGTAATTTAAATCACTGAAAAGGTAAGAAAGTCAGAACTAACCAGAGATTAGAAAATACTATAGCTCCAAAAATATGTAGAGACCATTTTAGATGGGCTCCTCCTTGGTCCTGGATGAGGGCTGTCACTGTTGGCTGAATCCTGGGCTGTTGAAGCTCAGACAACTGCAGGAAGACATCTTTTGGCTGCCTGCCATTCTCTGAACTGGAGCTGATAAACCATTAAAGTACAATAATAGTGGTAAATTATTCTGTCTTGTTCCAAGTGATTTTAATATTATTTGGAGTGTTCTCAAATGCTTCTGAATTAAGAGAATGATTGCAACTCTAAATTTCAAGAACGTGAGAAAATTTTAAATGATCCTATTATTTTAAGTTGCTGAGAGGCTGTCAACCTTAGGAAATGTTATTTTACAAATCTTTGCATATTTCAAGGCCTACATAGATTTTTGAAATATCCCCAGAGCCCTAAATTCTTAAAAGAATATGGACTCTTGCTTAAATGTATGTTTATACATCCAACGGCAGAGAATGTTGCATTTTAGCTTGTTGGTTGAATATGCGTTAATAGTAAACAACTTAGAGCTTACGAATGATACCAGATGGAGAACCCAAAGTACCAGCAATTGTGGTGTTCTGACTGGCCAAGCAGTGAGATGGAGACTTGAGCAATGCACTCCCCCTCAACCTAGGCTCCAGAAGCTGTTTTAAGAATTAGAGAGAATTTCTAACATTTAATAGTTGACTGCACTCTACTAACGTTATCACATTTCTCCACATGCTTTAGCTAACCTATCCCAGATCATAGCAGACAGGTAAGGAAATTATCCTGTTTGTCTTCCAAAGAGAGCAATTTTAATCTTTTCTCACTTCCAAAGTAATCCTTAAGGTTTTTCCAACTAGCTGGAATTTCTGATGTATTCAAGTGCTGCTATGACCATTTCCCTCACTCTTCTTTCTCTTCCTTATGAAGAAAAATAATTTGCTAACATTATTGTATTCTTGAGGATGATTGATGAGGTAGTCCTCAGTTTCCCTAACTAATCCTCTATTCTTTTCCTGCAGGTCTCACTTTCTAATATTCACTTATTTTTATGTTTGGGCCTTTGTTAGACAATCAATTGACATTTGCAATCATGAGCCAGTGATGAAAATGATGAATTTTTATGGTACTTTAGAGAATTTTCATATTTATACCTGTAAGTTACAAAAAGACCAAACTAGAAAATTCAGTAAATTAAATAAATTAGTTAACAAATAAGCTACTAATGAAATTTTTTAAAATGAAGAAATGTTAATTAAAGCTCACCAATATTCCTTACACCTCCAATGTGTTACTCTGATATATATATATATATATCATTGCATATATATATATATAATTGCATATATAAATATATATAACTTCATATATATATATATATGATGGACAGTGTCAGTGCCACCTGGGATTATGGTTTTTAGAAATTTACTCCTGAGGTTCTTGCTGAGCACATGGGACTTGTATGAAAGTCAGAGAACTTACAACAACATGGAACAGCAATTTTCTCAAGAGCTACTTGAAAGACCACATAACACCCACCACAATTTCCTCACTGTCTGCCAAAGTTCTACTTTCCCAGTCTGTAGATATTAGAATATGAATCTCACAAGTGGTCGGACTTCAGGGATGCAGAGAGTGGTGCTGATGAGACCCACAATCTCACTGAGTTTTGCCACCAGAACCAGAGGCAAAGAGAATGTACCCAGAGTTTTCTAATAGTCTTGATATCCAGGAGAACTGATGAGTGGAAGCACCTGTGGTGAGACAGTGTTGCATGAACTGCTGGATCAGTGACTTTTACACAGGGAGTCTGTGACAAAATGTTGGAGCAGCAGGTACAGCCAATCAAGGAAAAGGAACATAGCCAACTTTGACAGTGCCCTTTTTTCTCACTCCATCACAAAAAAATAGAACAAAACAAAACTCTAGCTCTCTCTCATTTTGCCCCCAAATAATCCTATCTTTGAATTCTGTTTCCCAAGACCCCTCATACATAATCTGCAGCTCTGCTTTATATGTCACACCTGCAGAAAACCACTTATATGCTAGTTCCTGCAAAAGTGTCTATTTCAGCTATACATCTTTAACATAGTTTGACTTGAGTGTGAATTATGCATCTACTGGCCCATGAAGACAAGCCAGGAACACCAAGGGCTATGTGCAGCTCTCCTCACTTGCCCTTGTTCCCTTGTCTCAGTCCAGTTTTCCTTTTATCTTGTTACTTTCAATTTCATTTTTAAATTTTGCCATTATAGTCTTGGCATTTGTTACCAACCTTCATGACTCCTGGCAATTAGCTCTACTTAAATTTCCCTATTGATTCTCCATGTCCATTTACCCTGGTGGGCAGAAATGAGACCTTTGCCGGCGCCGTGGCTCAACAGGCTAATCCTCCGCCTTGCGGCGCCGGCACACCGGGTTCTAGTCCCGGTCGGGGCGCCGGATTCTGTCCCGGTTGCCCCTCTTCCAGGCCAGCCCTCTGCTGTGGCCCGGGAGTGCAGTGGAGGATGGCCCAGGTGCTTGGGCCCTGCACCCCATGGGGAGACCAGGAAAAGCACCTGGCTCCTGGCTCCTGCCATCGGAGGAGCGCGGTGCGCCGGCCGCAGCGCGCCGTCCGTGGCGGCCATTGGAGGGTGAACCAACGGCAAAAGGAAGACCTTTCTGTCTGTCTCTCTCTCACTGTCCACTCTGCCTGTCAAAAATTAAAAAAAAAAAAAAAAATAGAAATGAGACCTTTGTGCTTAAACCACCAAACCCAAATATCCATCTAGATTTAACCTTCATATAGAGATTTTCATACCTACAGAAAAATGCTGACTTCTGAAGCTCATTTCACAATGTTTTCTCAACCTTGGATATTCCAATACAATCAAAATGGTAGAAACAAAATACTGTCACCAGTCATCCAATTATTATTCTTAATCTGAAAAATCACACAGGATACCTACAATGTAAGGGTTAAACTAACCTATGACAGGTAAGCTCAAGGCTGTCACTGGTGTTTGTTGAGATCCAGGTCTCTCAACAGACAGGTCTGTCCACTGCAGTGTTTTCAAATGCTGTGGCGAAATTGGCTTCAATGACTGGAAGATACTATTGAATTAAACATAAACCAGGAATGCAATGCATTGGACACTCTAGCAAAATAAAGAATTGCCCCAAATCTCACAGAACTATGAGCCTAACACTAACATAGGTAAAAACCTCATTTTGTAATTATGAAGGTCTAAATTCAATTTCCTTATGACAATTTCCTTTCAGAATACACATACAATATTTCCTAAACAAGTTTAACCATGCCAAATTTTCCAGGAATGCAACTATTATACAAACTAAAGGAGTTATTTTACAATGGTCAGGGCTGAGCCAGATACAAGCCAGGAGCCAGAAGATTCTTCTGGTTTCCCATGTAGGTGGCAAGATCCCAAATACTTGCGCCACATTCTGCGGCTTTCCCGGGCACATTAGTCTGGAGCTGAATAGAAAGTGGAACAGCCAGGACTTGAATCTGTGACCTTATGGGAGGCCAGCATCACAGGCAGCAGCTTAACCTACTGCACCACAACTCCAGCTCCAATAATTTTGTCTAATCAGCTTCATTAAAATGCTTCTGTACTCCTAAAGATAAGCCATTTAGCATAACTAAATGAACACAAATTTTAATCTCCTCATAAATACTTTCCCATAAATAAGAACTAGGAGGACTAGAAGAGTTTTGTTATATTTTTTCCTTTATATACCAGTAGAGAAGACTCTTCCCAAACCACTGGATTAATCTCTCCTTTCTTCTCTTTATTATAATTATTTTCTGAGCTAGGAGGAATGTTTCAATTTATAATGAACATTTTAAAAAACAGTCTTATATGAATGTTTTACCAAGTATGAATAGATTTGCCAATTAAAACTCAATACAATCATTATCTGGAAGTAGCTTTTGGAATAATCATTAATTAAATAAATTAGTTATTCTATTTTCATGAAGAGAAGAAAAACGTTTTCCAAGGGAAATGTTTTTAATTAAAAGATTTGTTCTCCAAGCTGTGAGACATTAGCATTCATATCTTGCTTCTGCTCTAAAGCTCGACATCATTCTTAACACTGAGAGAAGGAAATTATGACTAGCACTCAACAATAGGAATACTGCCTAGAAAAATACATGTTTATCTCATTAAGTCTTTCAAAATGACTTCTGCAATGATGATATATTATTTTTAATTCCATAGGGAAAAATACAACTATAACTATAGTTACCAAGTATATCAGGATACCTACTTTCCAGATGAGCCTCCAGACTAAGTGATTATTTAAGGAACTTGCCATGTGAACATACTTAGGGACAGAAGCTTAGAAAAAGAACTTAAGTGGACCTACAACAACCATTTAATGTGCAACATTTATTATCTTCTTTTTTTTTCACAAAGTATTTTGTAGCTTGAAAGCATATTTTAGAAATATCTTCCCTTATGTTGTCTAGGACAAAAACGTGTAGATTACCTTTATCCTAGTAAATATCCTACTAAATATCTTTGCAAAAAATTTAAATCTACCCACATTTTTCCCATAATGTGTTTTTCATGAACCTTAGAGGATTTCAAAAATATTTTGTACCAAACTAAACATATGTTTTAACTGCATTTCCACAGAGTTTTTGAAGTGCCATCGTATTTATTTTTGAGACTTCCTATGCCCAGGAAGCTATTCTCATAAATGGCCTTGACTTGCTTAAAATTTTCAGCTGGAAGGAAGAAAATCCCATTGCCTAAGCAGAGAGATAGTAGAACATCCAGCTCACTTGTCTCCAGAAAATATACCCTCTACTTCTTGGAACTATTCAAGTCCTGGGTGCTAAGTCACTTTTTGACAAAATTATGTATTAAGTATATAACCGAGGCCCCACTATAGCCTACATAATTTATTTCACTTATTGGTATTCAATGTATTTGACTTATTCACAGTGCATAAGAACATAGGATGATGAGGGGGTGACTGTTTGACATAGGAAATAAATGTTGCTTGGGGTGTCTACATCCCATAATAGAGTACTTAAGTTTGAGTCCTGGCTCTGCTCCTGATTCCACTTTCCTGCTGGTGTATACCTTGAAAGGCAGCAGATGGTGGCTCAGTATTGGGGTTTCTACCACCCACATGATAAAAACAGGTTAAGTTTCTGAGTCCTGGCATTAGCCTGGTGCATCCCCAGCTATTTTGGGCACTAGGAGAATGAATAAAAAGAAGGAAAATTCTCTCTCTCTCTCTTCTCTTCACCCCCTCAAATAAAATAAAATTAAAAGCATAATCTTTAAGTAGGATCTAAAATCAGGTATCTTAATGTGAATATGGGATGTTCCATTTACTAGCATGCCCACGTTATATAATTTCTCCAAAACTCTGTCTCCCTATCTTTAAAACAGAAAAAATAGCACTATCTTCTTCATAGTTCAGTTTGAGGCTTAAAGGAGATAATTCAAATATAGCACAAGTATATAAATAACAAGCACTCAATAAATGCTATATATTATCGTTGGTGATATAACATATGCACAACATAGCATTGAGAAGTTAAAATTAGGTTAAAGAAGATAGTCACAAGATTTTTAAAAATTATATATATATATATATATATATATATATATATATAATGTAATTGTTAGCCTCCCTTACCTCAGTAGCTGCCTTGCTCTGCTGCATTTGGTTGTCTCTCTTCCTCTTCTATGCCATCCCATTAGCATCCTTTGGAGCGCCTGTGGGCTTCCCTGGCTTCAGAGAACAGTGTTCTGGATGCAGCACTGATGCCACAGCTTCAACAAGAAAGCATGTTTAGTTAACTTTGATTACTTAACTATCCCCAGCATGAACTCACAAGGCTACAGAAATATCCCAGAAAGAAGCATAAACTAAAGCCACTAGAATACTGAAGAGAAATGAAAATCACACGGTAAATGAAAGTATGCCCACACTCCATAGAAAAGAGTTCATCTTTGTTCACAGATCGCCCCAGTTTCTCCCTTGCCCCCGCCATGACAGCTGTCTTTCTACCTTCTCCTTGAAGAGGGTCTCTGATTTTACACTCCCACAGAGCCAGAGTCCACTGCCCTGTAGAGAAACATCACCCCTCAATCCTGCAGAGATTATCACTTCTGAGAATCCATCTAATTTCTCTTATTGAAATAATCCATAGAACATAAGGTACTATAACACACTTTTCCCAAAGATTTAATTATTCACTTTGGACTTGCACCTAGAAGAAGTGCTAGTAGTTATGCCCATGGACAGCAGAGCAGTGCAGGTTGGGTTTTACCTCTCCAAGACTTGCTGTCTCTCAAGATTTCTCTGCCAGTGTTAGGAGAAGATAATCTTTCTCATTCTTCCAAGACAACCAGCAAGGAAAAAAAAAATTTAAAGATGCATTTATTTATTTGGAAGGCAGAGTTACAGAGAAGCAGAGGTAGAGAGAGCGAGAGAGAGGTTCTCCATCCACTGGTTCACTCCCCAAATGGCTGCAATGGCTGGGGCTGCGCCGATCGGAAGCCAGGAGCCAGGAGCTTCTTCCAGGTCTCCCACGCAGGTGCAGGGGTCCAAGGACTTGGACCATCCTCCACTGTTTCCCAGGGTATAGCAGAGAGCTGTATCGGAAGTGGAGCAGCCAGGACTCGAATTGGCACCCATATGGGATTCTGGCACTGCAGGCGGTGGCTTTACTTGCTACTCCACAGTGCCAGCCCCTGAAAAATTTTTAAACACATACACACTTTCTTTCTTTCTTTCTTTCTTTCTTTCTTTCTTTCTTTCTTTCTTTCTTTCTTTCTTTCTTTCTTTCTTTCTTTCTTTCTTAAGTTTTTAAGCTTTTTATTCAGTGAGAGAAATGCGCAGGAGAGTGAGGGCTTTATTTAAGGGAGAAAGAGAAGTCTAGAGGCTAAGCTGGGTCCATACCAAGCAGAGAGCAGGCCAGGAGCGAGCCATGTGGAGCAAGAATGCAGGCAGGAAGGGAGAGAGCAGGTGGCCCGGAGGCGCACAGCAACAAAGGCTACAAAGGTCAATAGGGGCAATAAGTGCCACACACATTTCTTAAGAACAAATGAAAACTCAGAGCCAATATAATATTGAAAAAAAGTGTTTTCCTTCCCCTGCCCCCCCCCAAAAAAGCACAAAATCCATCACCCACAAAGATGACAGCCCATTACCCTATAATTCGCAGCAACATCAGTTCCTTTTAGTTCCTCAATTTGGGACACCCTACAGTCTTAATCACAGATACTCTTTCTGGTGGGCTATCAACTCCCTGCTGCAACTGTCACCTCTACCTGAGCCACAGTGGTTCAGGGGATCCAAGGTACTGTGCCTAAGGCTACTTTTGCTCCTTAACAAGAGCCAATGTAGGTGTATGCAGAAAGACTCTTGATTTTGAGGTCAAATCATTGTATTATTACATCAAATATAATGAATTTCAGTTGATTCCATCAGGTTTTTCTAGATGTAAATAATAGCACTGCAAATTATGATAATTCAGGCACTATAAATATTGATGTCAATAGAAAAATATAAGTTCAAATATCAAACCCACATGTCTTTTGAAAGCAGTTATTATTTTAATAGAAATAGAATGTAGGTATTTAAACCACCAAAAAATAATAGTGAAATAAGTTTATTCAGTCAAGAAAAGGCTCTACCTTTAAAATTCAAACTTTAAAACTTTGTGTAACATTGACATCAAAACAAAGTTGGAAGAGATTACCTGTGAGCAGTCTTCAGTGGTTGAAAGCACTTGGCAGCTATTGGCTTCTTTCTGCTTGTTTTGTTCTGCCTGCTTTTTCTGGGAGAGCAGAGCAGAAGAGGAGCATTGCATGGTACCCACAGATACAGGACCTTTCTAGACAAAGCCAAAGTGTTAAGACTGACACTTAACTCAAGAATTAGACTAGCTTTGGATTAAAAAAGTTCTGAAATGGTATTTTCCAAGTGGTTAGCTCAGTTCAAATTAAGTACAGGTGAACTATCTTTGAAACATATCTTCATCCAACAGAAATTATATGCAAGCCCAGAGACTCCTGGCTGAAGAAACTAATGAGAATGTTCTTAAACTGGCAAAATAACACAAAGTACACAGCAATCAAGTCCAAGTACAATGTTATAAGTGAAGAGTTCCAATAGGTTTCTTTCAATTTTAGAAGCCCTTTGGTTTCAAGAATCATTTCTTTTTTTTTTTTTAATTTAATTTTATTTATTTCTTTTTTTGACAGGCAGAGTGGACAGTGAGAGAGAGAGAGAGACAGAGAGAAAGGTCTTCCTTTGCCGTTGGTTCACCCTCCAATGGCTGCCGCGGTTGCCGAGCTGCGGCTGGCGCACCGCACTGATCCCAAGCCAGGATCCAGGGGCTTCTCCTGGTCTCCCAGGTGGGTGCAGGGCCCAAGCACTTGGGCCATCCTCTACTGCACTCCCAGGCCACAGCAGAGAGCTGGCCTGGAAGAGGGGCAACCGGGACAGAATCTGGCGCCCCGACTAGGACTAGAACCCAGTGTGCCGGCGCCGCAAGGCGGAGGATTAGCCTAGTGAGCAGCGTAGCTGGCCAAGAATCATTTCTTAGTACTCATGCGTATATCACAGATATCAATTTTATATTTCTATAGCTAATAAATAAAACTTTATAAAATTCTATAGCTAAAAATTTTATAAAATTCTATAGCTAAAAATAAATTTTTTTATTTTTTTATTTATTTTTTTATTTTTGACAGGCAGAGTGGACAGTGAGAGAGAGAGACAGAGAGAAAGGTCTTCCTTTGCCTTGGTTCACCCTCCAATGGCTGCCGCGGATGGCGCGCTGTGGCCGGCGCACCGCGCTCATCCGATGGCAGGAGCCAGGTGCTAGGTGCTTCTCCTGGTCTCCCATGGGGTGCAGGGCCCAAGCACTTGGGCCATCCTCCACTGCACTCCTGGGCCACAGCAGAGGGCTGGCCTGGAAGAGGGGCAACCGGGACAGAATCCGGCGCCCCGACCGGGACTAGAACCCGGTGTGCCGGCGCCACAAGGCGGAGGATTAGCCTGTTGAGCCACAGCGCTGGCCAAAAATAAATTTTATATTTCTATAGCTAATAAATATTAGGTAATAAATATTATATAAAATTGATACCTGTGATATAAATGTTATAGTTAATTTGTGACTCGTCTCTTATTTGTGTGGGTCAGTCATGATGGACTGCTGGAGCAAGAAAACAGAGAGACCAACACTGATGAGCCAGGATTTTGTCACATGTAAACTAGGGGATGATATCAAGGCTTCAATTATGAAAGATCCTGAAAGAAAATTCAATTATTTAGAGTAACACTTTAAAAGGGAGCTACAAACTACATGAAAACTATAGTTTTATTATATTTACTTGATTAGTTCAATCATCCAAAATTTAACAAATTATTTTTAGTGATATATGTATGTGATAATTCTGTTCAGGGGACAACGAATTAAGTAGTGAATGAAACTAAAAATTTTTTTCCCCTCAGAATTTGAACACAACAAACTAATATAACAAGATCTGAAGGACTGAGTTGAGTTTCCAGATTAAAGGTTTTTTTTAGATTAACTCACCTTTTTCATTTTTTTAGGGGCGTTGACTTTGTTCTCTATTGGATTGGTTAGACTGTTTATTAAAGAAAATTATATTTGGTTTATTCAAAGCAAGCAAATATCAATACACACTTTTCAACATGTATAATACATTTGAAAATTTTTACACATTGCATATTAATTTTAAAGTAATAATTGAACACAGAAAAGCCTAATAGAATGATGGTTATCAGAGACTAGGATTGGGAAGGTTGGGGAGACCATGGTCACAGGACAAAAAATGACAATTGAACAAGAGGAATGATTTCAAGATTAGAGCTACTATAGTAAATAATAATATGCTGCATTTTTAATACTATTTATTTGAAAGTCAGAGTTACACGGGGGAGGGGGGAGAGAAAGAGAGAGAGAGAGACAAAGATAGATCAATCTTCCATCCTTTGGTTTACTTCCCAAGTGGTTACAGTGGCCAGGTCTGGGGCAAGCAGAAGCCAGGTGCCAGAGGCTTCATACAAGTCTCCTATGTGGATTTCAGGGGTCCAAGCACTTGGGCCATCCTCCACTACTTTTCCCAGCCCATTAGCAGGGTGCCAGATCAGGAGTGGAGCAGGCAGGACATGAAATGGGTATCCATATGAGATTCTGGCATTGCAGGTGGTGGCTTTACTTGCTATGCCACAATGCCAGCCCGTAATATACTGTATTCATGAAAATTGCTGAGAGTACATTTTATCAACACACTCACACAAAAAATCATAATATTGTAAGGTAATGCATATGTTTAATTGCTTGATTTAGCCATTTACAATGTATATAGAGATCAAAATGTTTTACATCACAAATACGCCTGATTTTCACTTGTCAGTTAAAAATCAACTTAATAAATCAACAACAGGAGTCACTGTGCACTTGCTCCCCATGTAGAACCTCCGTCCTTAATGTGTAGTATTATGAGAATTAACAGTAAAACTAATCTTCAAAGAGTACTTTATACTTTGTATGTCTGTGTGGGTGCAAACTGTTAAAATCTTTACTTAGTATAGAGTCTTCTGTATATAAAGATAATTAAAAATGAATCTTAATGAAGAACGGGATGGGAGAGGGAGTAGGAGGTGGGATGTTTAGGGGGTAGGAGGGTAGGTGTCGGCTCCTTCGGCCGCAGAAGGAACGACGCTGCTTGCAGTTAATCGGTCTTCAAGAGACTTTTACTTAGAAGGAGTGAGAAAGAGAGTGGGGGAACCGGGAGAATGGGGAAGAGATGGAGATGGCATGCACGTTCCTTAAGGGGGAAAGCTGGCGTGCCCCCTTCGCTCTCCGCTTATATCCAGAATTCAACCAATCACAGTCAATCAACTACAGTCCATGCACAGAGCTCTCCAATCCGGCACTTGATCACGATCAGCTGTGGAGTCACGCAGCAGGCAGGGCATCAGCGCCATCTTGTTTTCCACGATCCTCAGCTAGATGAAAAGTTCAATCAGCTGCTACATCCACATTACTGCTATAAGCCAAGCCCAGCATGGGGGGGTCCCATGGCAAGCCTATCCATGGGTCCCCACAGGTAGGTATGGGTGGAAGAACTGCTATAATCCAAAAGTTGTACTTTTGAAATTTATATTTATTAAATAAATGCTTTCTATAAAAAATCAACTTAAAAAAGACAGAATTCCAAATGGATAAAAATATTTCACCAAGAGGATATTCATCAGTTTTATTATTTAAGTTTTTTATTTTATCCAGATATTTAATTTTTCAATAGTGACTTTGCAATGCTTTTGACACCGGATTCTGTCCCGATTGCCCCTCTTCCAGGCCAGCCCTCTGCTGTGGCCAGGGAGTGCAGTGGAGGATGGCCCAAGTGCTTGGACCCTGCACCCCATGGGAGACCAGGAGAAGCACCTGGCTCCTACCATGGGATCAATGTGGTGCGCCAGCCGCAGTGCGCCGACCGCGGCGGACATTGGAGGGTGAACCAACGGCACAGGAAGACCTTTCTCTCTGTCTCTCTCTCTCTCTCACTGTCCACTCTGCCTGTCAAAAAAAAAAAAAAAATAAGTGTAGTTCTTTAAATTGTTCTTAGAAAATTAGGAAATCAATAAATAAATATAGAAATTGCTTCTAAAATAACAATTTATTGAACCAGGAGTTTACTGGTATAGTGATAATCTAAGCAAACTGCTGCAATTAGCTGAGGCTTCTTTGACTGCAAAATTAGAACATTTCTTAAAGCAATGAACTGGAGAAAAAGCTTTTTGTGAAATACTCCTTGGGTAATCAAGCTTTAACTCAGTCTTTTCTGATGTGCATTTATGATATATTTTATATGATAGAACAATAATCCACAGAAAGCAAACTTTCTGTTGCTTAAATTGAAATGCCATTACGTGAGTGACAACTGTCCCGAATTTAAGAATCACCCTGGATGAACAGACAAATCCTTCACTGTTAATGCTCTCTTGACAAGGGCTGCTAATGAAGAAGAAAACGGAAGATACAGAACAAAGATTCAGATTCACAGATTCTCTCTGACTGAATGACTGGGCATTTGAAAGTACTGAAAGTCAGTAGGTGTAGATTAAAAAAAAAAAAAAAGACATAGAAACCTGTCAACGAATCAGGTACAAAGTGTCTTTCCTGACTCTTTGTATAATGTTCTGAGAATCAATATGCTTTAGG
Organism: Sylvilagus floridanus; assembly: GCA_949820135.1. Lineage (NCBI taxonomy): Eukaryota > Metazoa > Chordata > Mammalia > Lagomorpha > Leporidae > Sylvilagus > Sylvilagus floridanus. The sequence goes on along the minus strand of OX463236.1, from coordinate 24,079,944 downwards.
TTTGAGATTATTGGTACATAAAGGAGTAAGAGAATGCTCTGTGTTTCTAGGTGCTCAGACATGTTGGTATTGTAACAAAAAATATTTCAGATTTTCTTCCTGTTTGCAAGTTATACTAGGTTGAAGAAAAAATTCCCTAATTTGCATCACTGGTTGCTAATATCTGGATTTTTTTTTTTTTTTTAGAAAAGGAACTTCAAGAAGCTCCATTTCTTTTGCAAAGGTAGATTAAGCTCTAATTATGGGCATGGTCACTGATTTCACCAGCACAAACAATCGCTAATGTAGCTGAAAAACAGAGTATCTGGAAATGTCTTTAAGGATTGTGATTCCACACAGTTAGCAAATGCTAGAGTTTGTGTCTCTCCATGCATTTCGTATTAAAAAATATTTCCTGAACACCTATTATGAGGACACTGTGGTAGGTAGGCATCTGGGATCTCAAAAGATAAAACAGAAAAGATATTTGACCTTTGAGAAACAGATGAAAATAGCCATGTACACAATTTGATAAGTGTTCTGGAGGAAATTAATGGTAAGCAAATAGAGAATTATTAGGAGGTGGGAGAGTCTATTTTAGGCAGGAAAGTCAATGAGATGAAAGTGAAGATCTTAGGTCTGAGTAGGATCCCATGTGGTGAAAGTTGGTAGAGAGAGTACAGGGAGGGGGAGGAACACCACACAGAGCAAACACCTGTGTAGAGTGAAATCCAGAATGAAGGAAAGCTCACTGTGTTCACTTAACTCAAAAATTATTAGAAAAGTAGGAATCAGTTGTGGTCAGTTGATCACAGTCTTAGAAATTAGATGCACTTATCCTTAATATGTCATGAAGCTCATTGTAAATTATGGACAGTCATACCACTAAAAAATTATCCTGGAAGAATTTATGTCAAATTTTAAGCAATTATTTTTTATTTATATTAAAGGCAGAGAGACAGAGACAGAAAGAGACCTTCCATCTGCTGGTTCACTACCCAAATGAGCTCAACAGCCAGGCCAGGCTGAAGCCAGGAGCCTGTAACTCAATCCAGGACTGCCACATGGGTGGCAAGGATCCAAGTACTTGACCCATCAGCTGCTGTCTCCCAGGGTGTACATGAGCAGGAAGCCAGAATTGGAAAGAGATCCAGGCTCCCCCAATACAGGAGGTAGGTGTCCCAAGTAGCATCTTATTTGATGCATCAAACTGTTGGCACTTAACATGGAATTTTGCCTGTAATTTTACAGGTTTTACACATGAACATTCATTCATGGTTTGTTCTTATTAAATAGACCCAGCCCATTTCATTTGAGTGGCAAACTTTCAAACAGCTCAGTCCTTCCTCTGGATATCTGGGTGCAATCTCTCCACTGGAGAGCTAGGCAAGCTGCCTCAATTCCTTTACATACAGTAACATAAGCCAACACACAACAGAAGAAAGCTTTAACTGACAGTAAAGAAAAATTCACAGAGGCTTCCCTTCACTGGAGAGTTATGGTTTCTCAATAGTTTCACAATGTTTGACCAAAAGTATTCCCCCATGATATTCAGAGTGGGTTGTTTGTAGGGAATCTTCTGTTTTGCTTTTACAGGCCCAGCCCTTATGCCTGTGGACTCCTTCCACCCTGTTCTACTTTGTGCCCCAGCAACATACCCCAGGATGCAGGTCTCTAGTACTCATACAGTCCTTCTGCCATACTTCCCTGAACACTTAAATGTATGTTGGCTGAAGATGTACAGAGTGAAGTCACTTGGTGCTCTCAGTGCCAAGCCTCAAGTTCCACTCTTACTATAATCTGTTTCCTCTGCTTGCTCTTGGAACCAGCCTTCAGTTTCCTCAAGTGAACTTGGACAATGGGAAGCAATGAGTTTGGAATTCTTCCTCTGGCCACAGGTGTGTTACAAGTGCATCCTGGCTCACTTTCTTAAAGCCTGCAAACTATTTTGACCATTAAAACATCAGCTTTTAGATCGGATTACACTATCAACAGTGCTATGTCACTAAATGATGCATGAGATTTTCATGGAACGATCTATTGCTAAATTGTTTGAACTAAATATTCTAAAGAAACAAAATCTTTCAACAGACTTTATGATGTACTGTAATGGAACTAAGACAGAAATAGCATTTCCTTGAGAGACCATTCAACCATGGACTCTATCTCAGTACAAGACTTTACTCCTGGGGCTGGCGCCATGGTGCACTAGGTTAATCCTCTGCCTGAGGCGCCGGCATCCCATATGGGCACCAGTTCTAGTACCGGTTGCTCCTCTTCCAGCCCAGCTCTCTGCCATGGCCTGGGATAGCAGTGGAGGATGGTCCAAGTGCTTCGGCCTCTGCACCCTTGTGAGAGACCTGGAGGAAGCTCCTGGCTCCTGGCTTTGGATTGGTGCAGTTCCGGCCATTGCAGCCTTTTGGGGAGTGAATCAATTAAGGAAAGACCTTTCTCTCTCTCTCTCTCTCTTTCTCTCTCTATCTCTGTAACTCTACCTGTCAAATAAATAAATAAAATCTTTAAAAAAAATAAAAAGACTTCACTTCTAATATGTCATATTGGGTACTCATGTAGGTTGAATTCTATCATCCAAAAAATATGTGGATGTCCTAACTCCAGTCTCTTGAATGAGACCTTATTGGAAATGGGATCTTTGCATATCTAATGAACTTAAAATGAGTTTGTGATGGAATGAGAACGCCATGCCAAGATGGCTGCTGGTAAAAAAAAAAAAAACTGCCTGGCAACAGGCCATGATTGGATGGCTTTGGAAACCACATGACAACGGGGCCTGCCTAGCAATAGGCTGTGATTGGTTGTCTTTGGAAACTGCCTGGCAACAGGGTGTGATTGGTTAGATCATAAACCACCCCTTGACAGGATTTGCTGCCTTGGCTATATAAGCTACTGTAGCAACTTTCACCCAGCTCCCGAAGTCTGTGTGGTGACTCTGCACCTCTTGCCTCCACCACGCTCCTCCTCTCAGAAGAAATCAACCTTAACATGAGCTGACACTGGATGAGGGTGGCCTCTGATCCAATTACTGGTATTCTTATAAAAGGGGAATTCAAACAGACACCCACAGAAGAGCAAACCCTATGAAGACAGAGATCAGAGTGCTGCATTTTGCTAGCCAAAGAACACCAAGGGTTATTGCAACCACAAGAAAGTAGGAGAGAGATATGGAATAAATCTTCTTTCAAAGCCTTCAAAAAAACCCAGGAGCAGGAATTATGGCAGGTGGGTTAAGCCACTGCTGACGAAGCCTGCATCCCGTGTCAGAGTGCTTGCTTTGAGTCCTGGCCACTCTGATTCACATCAGGCTTCCTGCTAATGCTCATTCTTGGAGGCAGCAGATGATAGCTCAAGTATTTTAGTCCCTGACACCCATTTGGGAAACCTGGATGGAGTTTTTGGATCCTTGCTTTAGCCTGGCCCAGACCTGGCTGTTGCAGGCATTTGAGAGATGAACCAGTGGATGGAAAATCTCTCTGGGTCTCTCTGTCTCTGTCTCTGTCTTTACATCTCTCTCTCTCACACTCTCGCTCTTGCTCTCGATCTTGCTGTCTCTCTCTCTCCCTTGCTCTTCCTTTCATACAAATAAAGAATTATTTTAAAAAGCAGATACTATAATTTTTGGACTCTGAACTCTTGAAATGTGAGAATAAATTTTGTTTTTGGAAGGGGCCCTGTCCATGGTAGTTTATTTAGATAGCTCACGAAAAATAAAGGAGATGCCAATGGGGCATTGAGAAAGCAATCACACAAGATATTTTCTCTTTTGTAAATGCAGGATGTCACTTGTTTTTGAGTAAATAAAAAATTGAGCAAAATAGGTGTGCTTTACTTCACAGGAAGGCTAAAACCAGCTAATAGTCCCTTCAATTGTTGAAATTTCTATAATTTTCTTATTTGTAAACAGAAAAGTTAAACAGTACAAGAATTATCTACACAACTGGATCCTCAGGACTGCTATGCAAGAATTCACTGCAATGTGGAATGCTAAACTCAGAGTCTGAGCAGGGAAGACTTCAATTGTACACATTGGTGAAATGTTACATTGAGATTTCCTACCACCAAAGTAATGTTCTGGCCTGAATTATCCATCATGCTTATGAAAATCAACTTCAACAAAGTTATATGTTTTGCATAAAAATGGCTTCAATGTTCATATAATTATATATTTTCCAGAAGCTAAATATTTAAAATCCTTTAAAATGGAGAAGTACTCATTTCTCATCTGAATTACATATACTTGTAATGCAAAGTTTTTAAAGAAAGGAAAGCTGCATAAATCGTTTCAACAGCTATAGTTTAACCTTGAACCAAATAAAAAGTATTTTCTTGGGAAGGCATGTTCTTACAAAAGTAGAAAAGAAAAAAAGTAGAAACAATTTAAAACAAAGGGCTTGATTTACTTAAGACAAACAAACAAAGCAAAATAGAAAAGGTCTCACCCCCAAACACCACAGAAAATGTCAAAGCAGAAAATGTCAAAGGAGAAAAATTTTAACCTTTATAAAAATCTTACTCATTTCCTACAGACTTTAAGGATCTTTCCTTTTTAGACAAAATTTTTCTTTCTTTTCTTTGCAAGAAAGAATATAAATCAATCTGGCATTGCCCTATAAAAACCAGACTTGCAATAAACTGTCTCCACTAAACAGGAGCAACAAAGGTGTGAAATTATCTTCTCTTCCCTGGCAATGTTTTTCCTTCAAGGGCTTTAGAGCGTGAATAACAGAGACTACTTAAAGCCCAAGGTCATTCAGTTGAGACCAAAAAGAACTGTATGTTTAAGCCTACCCTTCCCTTTGCCCAGTGCAATAGAACACGGTAGACAGCCCCAGGGACCATCTTCCCATTGTTCAATCTATGTTCTGCAGCACCTGTGTGAAGTGGTTCAGAGCCAGCCTACAGAGTTAGTGGGTTGGGGTCAGAATGGCTTCATTACTCACTTGTCTTGTCACCTTGGCAAGTTACTTAACTTTCTAAGACTTAGCATCCTTATCTATTGCACAAGATAACAACGTTGCCTATTCCATAAGGTTGTGAAGGGACATGAAAGAATGCAAGTGACCAGCATACAGTAGAAAGGAACTCAACAAAATACACATATAAACTCAGTGTTCATATAGTTTATGATATGGAAATTGAAGAAAATTTTAAATCTTCCCTCTGGGTCTCTCCTCTACAACTAGGTTTACATATTCATTTCCCCTCCCCATTTCCTGACATTTTCATCTATTTTATTCTCACAACACTGGTATTAAACAGCTAAAGCTGCAGTTATGAGGTGATACGGCCTTCATAAAAAAGAGCTGTGCTCTCAGCTAGTGGGGCTGGTAGAGATTTAGCTTCCCATTTTTCAATAAGCAGTGAGAGGCATACAAGCTTCTTCATTGCTGTTGTGTCAGTGGTGAGGAGGAGTCACCACACAAGTGATGAAGACAGAACCAGAGGCACAAGAAAAGTGGCAGCTTTCACGTCTGTTCTCCAACAGAGAAACATTGGGAGAGTTAGTGCCCAGATGAGCATCTTGGCCACAACATTTGTGCTTGTTGGTCAAAGAGTCAAAGTCTCAGAGAGTCTGTTGGTCTCCTAAACAGTGTAAAGGAGTGCACTGAATTGCAGCTACACCAAACGCTTTACTTTAACTACAAATCAACATAAAGGAAGACGAAACATAGAGACCTGCATTGTGGCACAATGGGTTAGGCTGCCACTTGAGACACCTGCATTTGATATTGGAGTACTGGTTTGAGTCCCTGCTGCTCTACTTCCAATTGAGCTACCTGCTAGTGCACCTGGGAAAACAGCAGAAGATAGCCCAGGTACCTGGGTCCCTGAAACCCAAGTGGAAGACCCAGATGGAGTTTCAGACTCCTGGCATTGGCCTGGCTAAGACATGGCCGTTGCAGCCATCTGGGGAGTGAACCAACGGATTACTGATATCACTCTCTCCATATCTCCCTCTCTCTCTCTCTCTCTCTGTAATTCTGCTTGTCATACAAATAACTAAATTTTGAAAAAAAAAACATATAAATAGAACTTCCAAGTGATCCTGCAATGCTACTACTGCATATGTATCCGAAAGTTATGAAATTACTGTATCAAAGAGATACCTGCTCCATCATGTTTATTGCAATACTATTTACATAGCCAAGATATGAAATCAACCAAATTGTCCACTATCAACAAGACTGGAAAAAGAAAATGTGGTATATATACACAATGACATACTATTCAGCTATTAAAAAGAATGAAATCCTGTCACTTGCAACGAAATGGATGGATTTGGAGGATATCATGCTAAGTAAAATAAGTGAAACACAGAAAGACAAATGCCATGTGTTCTCCCTCAAATTTGGAAACCAAAAAACCCCACTTCTATCTGACAAATAATGTGGATTTCTAGAGGCTGGGAGGGAGAAACAGAATAGAAGGAATTTGGATTTAAAAAAAAAATTAGGGAACTGTGGATATAGTTCATTAACTGATAAGTATGCTAATATGAGATGTTAATAACAGAAGCTGTGTATGGCTTATAGAGTGTGACAAATAGATTACACTATTATAAGATATTAACAATAGGGGAAGCTGAGTGTGGGATATACACGAACTCTGCGTTACTTCACAATTTTTGTTTTCTAAAATCAAAGCTGTTTTGAAATAAAAAGACTTTTTTTTTAATGTCAATTAGTGTATCAATGATGTTAGGTCAAAACTATTGGGCCAATAGCAGTTGTCCTTAGCACAGACAGTCTTCTGAGAATGTAACTCATGAGGTCCATGTGAAGGCATCAGCTATATGAGAGCTCCTATGTTCAGTCAGAACAAATCTTTCAACTTTCAGAATTAATGCCCAAAAGTAGGACTGGTCTCATTTTTGCAGTCTTAACATTGTCTGAGTTTTGGTGAGAATGAAACAAAGAAAAATTTTAGTGAGCTAATATGACATATATTTCAGAAAGATTCAATATATCATTTTTGTAGTTTATATTGTATTCCCTAATTAATGAACATTCCAGTAGATGAGTTTGAATAAAAACTGCGAACAAAATTGCATTAGAATGGAATTCTAGTACGTGTTATTTTCCATCAACCACAAGCTCATGAAGTGAGGTTTCATTTGTTAGGCATAATTTTTGCAATTCGACTCTAAAAGTGTTTTTTTTCTTTTTTCTTTTTTTTTAATTTATTTATTTTGACAGGCAGAGTGAACAGTGAGAGAGAGACAGAGACAGAGACAGAGAGAAAGGTCTTCCTTTCCATTGGTTCACCCCACAATAGCCACTACAGCCGGCCTGCTGTGGCCGGCTGCACTGATCCGAAGCCAGGAGCTAGGTGCTTCCTCCTGGTCTCCCACGCGGGTGCAGGGCCCAAGCACTTGGGCCATCCTCCACTGCACTCCCGGGTCACAGCAGAGTGCTGGACTGGAAGAGGAGCAACCGGGACAGAATCTGGCGCCCCAACCGGGACTAGAACCTGGTGTGCCGGCGCCGCAGGCGGAAGATTAGCCAAGTGAGCCACCGCACCGGCCTCTAAAAATGTTTTTTTTTAAAAACCCATTAGAATATAGCAAGCAGGAGAAAAATGATTGTTATAAAATGTGTAAAATGCTTTATGAAATCTTTTGGCTTTTCTGCTTGAGCAGAGGGGAGAAGGGATCTTCTGTCTACTTGTTCACTCTCCAAGGTGCCTGCAACAGCCATGTCTGGGCAAGGAACTAGCAACTCCAACCGGGTCTCCCATGTGAGTGGTAGATGGCGCCTCCCAGAATGCATTAGGAGAAAGCTGAATAGGAAGTGGAGCATCGGGAACTAAAATTGGGCATTCCAGTGTGAGATATAGGTATCGCAAGCTGAAGCTTAACTCACTGCACCAAAACATTTGCCCAAAATCTTTTTAAAAAGACAAAAAAACATCATCAGTTCATAAGGACATCTCTGGTCATTAAGTAGGATGACCTTCTTAACCTATCAAATAGTGAAAAATAACTACCCTCTGTTAATGAATAAGAATTCTGCACTAACCCTGGTCATGCTTTGCTGCATGCCCTTTGTGAGATGAACACTAATGTTTCCATAATAAGCTGCAAATAAATTTGCAATTATGCTCATTTGGTTCTTCCAAAAGTTGAGGGTTTAGTGTTACAGGTTATAAAACCCTAATAGTTAATGCTTTATCATAGCTCTCAGAAAAGAATTTATCTCTGGATATCATAATTAGCCACACCACTTTTATGAAAATGACCAGTTGTTTTTTTTTTTTTAGAGTACCACATATCATCTCAAAATACATTTCAACTCATTTGTAAAACCTCCACTTGATGCAATATATTTGGAACTTTTAGAGAAAAAAATTGCTTTTTATTTTTTGTAGAAATATCTTCATGGACTGGGTAATTTTTAAATATCATTAAATACCTTGAAAAGAAAAATTTTCATACAGTGTTGGCCACCCTTCCATAAGTGAACTATCTTAACTCTGTGGAAATTCTATTTTAAAAGTGTGAGGGATCAAACTCTTATTTTGAAAATTGTCAATACTTCCTTCTAATAAGAAAAGTAAATTCATGAATGACATCGAATACTTTCAAGGAACCGGGCACAGTTGTCAAGTGTTTTACATAACATTTTGGCATTTCCATTTTGAAGATAAAAAAGCAAATAGTGTGCAAAAAACTTAAATAACTACCCATGGTACAAAGTTAAATAAGTAACAAAACCAGAGTTTGAGACCTGGTTCTGACTTAGCAACTATGCTCTTTCTTACTTGCTGACTGAAGCACAGCTTCTTAAATTGAAAGTGTTGATATGTTGATTCTAAGTGTAGATGTGAACACAATTCAATCTCAAATAAAATTTCCAGATATCTGGGGCCAGCTCATAGCATAGCAGGTAAGGCTGTTGCCTGTGGCGCTGCATCCCATATGAGTGCTGGTTCGAGTCCCAGCTGCTCCATTTCCAATCCTGCTCCCCACTGATGGTCTGGGAGAGCAGCAAAGGATGGTCCAAGTGCTTGGGCCCCTGCATCCATGTGGGAGACCCAGAGAAGGCTCCTGGCTCCTGGCTTCAGCCTAGCCCAGCCCTGGTCATTGTGGCCATTTGGGGAGTGAATCAGCAGATGGAAGATCTCGCTCTCTCAGTCTCTCTGTCTGTTTCTCTCTTTCTAACTCTGCCTTTCAAACAAATAAATATTTTTTTAAAAAATTTTCAGTTATCAAGCATGATCTGAAAAATTAATTTTTTCTAAATGGTAGCAAAAGCAAAATTGTCATTAGGAAGACAGGAATGTTTGATATCTATGGCCTATGCATAAAGAAATCAATATTATGGTTAGATTTTAAGCTTTCCTTTTTGTTACCAATTATATCCTGCCTTCAAGCTTCTTTTATATTTCTGATGCACTTAGCCTTCCTCTGTCCTTATTTGCAGCTCATGTTTTCTCCTCTAGTTTCTAATCTTTACTTATTTATTTTCATCTACTTGAAAAGCAGCAAGACAGACAGAGAGAGAGAGAGAGAGAGAGAGAGAAAACTTCCATCTATCGATTCACTCCTAAAATACCCACAACAACCGAGGATGGGACAGGCTAAAGCCAGGAGCTCCATCTGTGTCTCCCACCTAGGTGTCAACAGCATAGCCACTTGAGACATCTGCTGCCTCCCGATGCATCAATAGGAAGCTGGATCAGAAGCAGAGTAGCTGGCACTTGAACTGAAGCTCTGCTATTAGATGTGGGCATTGCCGGCAGAAGCTTAACCCTTTGTGCCCTATGGCCCACTCCTATTTCCATCTAGTTTTGATGACTCTGAAATGTATAGCTCACACTGTACTTACCCTTGTCCTGAGTTCTACCCTCTGACTCCCAGCTGCTAATTGCACACTGCATGTATCACAGGATCCATATTCTAAACAAGTCCAAACAAAACTTACCATCACCCTTCCAAGCTATTTCCTTCCTCCAGCATCCCATCCTACCCTTCTTGATCCATATCATCTTTAGCCCTCAGGTCTCTCAAATTTAAACTGTCAAGGTCAACTTTTCTCTACTTAATCACTTGAATTTAAAAAACAATTCATAATTAAATCTTACACATTCTGCTTCCATAGGATTTCTTGTATTCATTTTATCTCCCTACCCAAGTTGAGTTAAGCCTTTAACATCTCTTATTAGGACTATTGCAATAGAATCCTAAATGTTTTCTGATTTCTTGCTATCTAATGAATTCTCCAAATAGTAGGCACAATAATTTTTCCACAGAGCCAAACTAGTCATGCCACTCCACAGAACTTTCTATAATTTCCCCTTTAATGATAGCCCAAGATCTAAAAGCCTAGCCCAGATTTATAAGTCTTCTCTGTTTGCTTCCATTTTATCTTTTGCCTTCAACCTCATCTCCCTAGCGCACTATTTAGCCACACTGTTGACCAAAACCAGACACTCCCATGCTTTCAAGTCTTTGTTTATAATATGCCCACCATCTGGAATGATGTCTTTTATCTAAACCTGAAATTTTGTCATTCTCTTAAATGACATCATTTCTTAAAGTCTTCCCATATATTCTCATTCAGCATGCAAAGTACTTCCTTTGTGCTTCTATAGGTCTTTGTAATATATTCCAATAGCTTCAAGTACACTATGTCATACTTGTCATCTTCTAGTGTTTGTTTCCCTTGCTGTGCAACAAATTTATTTTTTTATTTGATTTACTTATTTTTCATTTTGTTTGAAAAGCAGAGAGATAGAGACATAGAGACAATCAGAGAGAGAGAGAGAGAGAGAGAGATACCTTTTATCTGCAGATTCATGCCCCAAATGCCTGTATCAGCTAGGGGATGGCCAGGCCATAGCCAAAACCCAGAACTCCATGTTGGTGGTATGGACCCAAGTACTTCAGTGATTGTCTGCAGCTTCCTAAGGTGAGCATTAGCAGGAAGTCAGATCAGAAGTTGAGAAGCCAGTGTTTGAATCAGGCACTCTGATATGGCATTGCAAGCAGTGTCTTAAGGGCTGCATCAAACACCCATCCCATACTATGACTTTCTAAAATGCAGTAGCTACAGGTTAAGTATATTCATACTCATGATAACTTTGTCAAATAAATAGTATGTACTGAAAGACTGAATGGTAGACTTTCATGTAAGATTTTCTAGAAAAGTAAAATTGGTTCAATATAAACACACTTTTAAGGAAGGAAGATTCCCTGTCTCAGCTTTACCTTAATTTCTGCAAAATGAACAAATAGTTGCATGAGACAGTTTATCTTTATTTCAAGCATGCTTCTAAAAGTCAATATATAAATAAACAAGTTGTAAATATATTTCTGCTAACCAAAGTCTACCAAAATCAAAGTTTCTGCAAGTAAAAAATGTTCCGCTTTATATTTGGTTCACTGGTGAATTCAATCTGCATTGAATGTTGTTGAAGATTGAAAACATACTTATTAATACTATTTTAAAAATCTGCAGATTTTCAAAATGATAATAGTATAAAACCTAATGCCCCCAAAACCAACTGGTGCTAAGCTAGGGCTGGAGCCAGAAGCTGGGAACAAAACCCAGGTCTGCCAAGTGGGTAGTTGGAAATCAAGTACTTAAGACATCATCACTGCCTCCCAATTTATGCACTGGCAGGAAGTTGAAGTCAGGAGCTGGAGTCAGGAATCCAACCCAGGCACTTGGATGTGAGACATAGGCAAGTAAAATGAAGACTGAAAAATGACATTAACACAGCAAAATGATTTGGACAAGAGCAGGTCCAGTGAAATGGCAGAGGTGAAGCCTGATGACAGTGAGTTTGGAAGAGAATTAGAGGGGAGGCATTAGCTACAATAAGCACAGAACTCTCTTCTAAGAGGTTTACTCTAAAAAGAAACGAAGAAATGAAGTAAGAGCTAAAGGAGAAAGTAGGCTCAAGACAGTTTTTTTTTTTTTTTTTGGTGGGAGAACTAACAACTTGTTTGTATGCTCATGAGAAAAAATAGCAATGATGCATAGACAGGGAGGACTGCTGAAGTAACACCACTGAACCCAGGAGAGGGAAGAGATAAAGGGAACTGGTGAGTGGCTAGACTTAGAAAGCAGCCTGGCTTGGTATGTGTGACTATGTATAGCGGCAGAGGGCTTCATGTAGCATTGGGAGATTGCAGCATGTTTTGGTTGCTGGCTTAAATTATTTCATTGAAGTGGTAAACAAGTTCATCAGCTGAGTGTGACCTTGGGAGACAATGTGCTGGAAATTTTGGAGTGGATGAAAAAGGAAGCAGAGCGAGAACGTAAAAAGACTTGAAACATGTAGTTTGGTTTCTGGGCAGCATTAAGGGACAATTTGAGATCTGTGATCATCAACTTATAGAAAGACAAAGACAGAAGGTTTTGGGTTTCTCTAGAGTCACTTTCAGCTGCAGGAGTGCAAGCCCAGAGAAGGCCAGCTGGATTTAATCAGAGTTATGGTTCTGCAGACCAGCATGTTAAAATGAGAATAGGCCAAGCGATAAGAGAATGTATCCCGAATTGGCCATAGATTTATGTTGTGTTAATAGACAGAAATGAATAAGGCCATAAAAACTATAGAAAGGGTCAGAGGATCAGTAGGTCTTAGATTCTGGATCCAAGGATTATTGAAGTCAGGATACGAAAGGCACTGAACTGGGCAGAGAGGAGGAGAAAGTCTCAGAGGACGATGCTTGAAATTAAAAAAAAAAGAATGGTTAGATTGCAATCCTAATGTTTATGTTATAATTGGTGGCAAACTTCTTTCCCTCTGCTGTTGTGAGAAAAAAGCTCAACTACTAGCCTTTCTCTGTGCCTTAACTATGCTACCACCACCTACCTCACTGCCCAATTACAGAATTGTGGCAACTCACAGACTTCCAATATGGAGACTGTCAGATGTAGCACACAAAGGATAGACTCTCCTCTAGAGCCGTAAGTCCTGATAGTAGTTTCACTCTGGAGGTGTTCTGGTAAGTCATCTACCAACTTTATACTTCAGTAACCTAGTGTGAAAGATGGACAGACTGAGCATCGGGATGGGAAAGGAGTGGCATTTGTGCATAGAATAATTTCAGACTGGATCACAAAAGTAATCAACAATGAAAAAATAAACTAATGAAATGTTTGCCTAATGCATTATAGAAAATTTATATTACAAAGAGAATTGGTTACTGCATATGCTACCTCTTGTTTCTTATTTAATTTTTTTTTTTTTTTTTTTTTAGAGAGAGAGTTTATTCTCATTCACCAGGTCACCTCTCAAATGCCCACAATGGCTTGGGGTTGTGGCTGGGGTTAGTGCTAGGCCAGGCTGGAGCCAATAACCAGGAATCCAATCCAGGTGTCTTACATAGGTTGCAAGAAGCCAAGTACATGAGCAATCACTGCTGCCTCCCAGGGTCTGCAGTAGCAGGAACCTGGAATCCAGTGCTGGAGCCGGGAATTGAACCGAGGCACCCCAATTTAGGGCACATTAATTTATTTTTTGTTTGTTTGTTTTTTTTCTTATTTAGAATATAAATTTCCAAGGTACAACTTGTGGATTGCAATGACTTCCCCACCCATACCTCCCCTCCCCCCCGCTACCCTTCCCCCTTACCCACTCCCTCTCCCCTTTCATTCCCATTCAGATTCATTTTCAATTCTCTTTGTATACAGGAGTTCAGTTTAGTATGTGTTAAGAAAAGATTTTAAACCATTTGCCCTCACATAGCATCCTAGAGTGAAGCATACTCTTTGAGTACTAGTTGTAGCTTTAAATCACGTTGTACAGCACATTAGGGACAGAGATCCTACATGATATTATTTTTTTAATTGATTGATTTTTATGTAACTTCCAATTTTTTTTATCATTTCCAATTGTCTTTCCATACGGAAGATCGATTCAGTATATATTAAGCAAAGATTTTGTCAGTTTGCATCCGCGTAGAGACACAAAATGCAGAAATAGTGTTTCAGTCCTAGTTATTGCATTACTTCACCTTGGACAACACATTAAGGACAGATCATACATGGGCCGTAAGTACACAGTGACTACTGTTGTTGATTTAACAATTTGCCACTCTTGTTTATGGCGTCAGCAATCTCCCTAGGCTGTAGTCATGAGTTGCTGAGGCTATGGAAGCCTTTAGTGTTCGCCGACTTGGATCTTGTTCTGACAGGGTCATAGTCAAAGTGGAGGTTCTCTCCTCCCTTCGGAGAAAGGCACCTCCTTCTCTGGTGGCCCTGTTCCTTCCGTTGGGATCTTACTCGCAGAGATCTTTCATTTATGTCTTCTTCTTTTTTTTTTTTCCAGAGTGTCTTGGCTTTCCATGCCAAAAATACTCTCATGGGTTCTTGAGCCAGATCCTGATGCCTTAGGGCTGATTCTGAGGCCAGAGTGATTTATTAGGATATCTGCTATTCTATGAGTCTGCTGTGTATCCTACTTCCCATGTTGGATCAGTCTCTCCCTTTTTTAGTTCTATCTGTTAGTATTAGCAGTTACTAGTCTTGCTTGTGTGATCCCTTTGACTCCTAGACCTATCAGTGTGATCAATTGTGAACTGAAATTGATCACTTGGGCCAGTGAGATGGCTTGGTACATGCCACCTTGCTGGGGTTGTATTAGGTTCCCCTGGCACATTTCTAACTCCATCGTTTGGGGCAAGTCCGATTGAGTTTAGGGCACATTAATTTAAATCAGCATCTTTTTTTAACTTTTATTTAATGAATATAAATTTCCAAAGTACAGTTTATAGATTACAATGGATTTCCCCCCCATAACTTTCCCCCACCCACAACCCTCCCCTCTCCCGCTCCCTCTCCCCTTCTATTCACATCAAGATTCATTTTCAATTATCTTATATACAGAAGATCAATTTAGCATATATTAAAATTTCAACTGTTTGCACCCACACAGAAACACAAAGTGTAAAATACTGTTTCAGTACTAGTTATAGCATTACTTCACATTGGACAACACATTAAGGATAGATCCCACATGAGACATAAGTATACAGTGACTCCTGTTGTTGACTTAACAATTTGACACTCTTGTTAATGGCGTCAGTAATCTCCCTAGGCTCTTGTCATGAGTTGCCAAGGCTATGGACGCCTTTTGAGTTTGCCAACTCTGATCTTATTTAGACAAGGTCATAGTCAAAGTGGAAGTTCTTTCCTCCCTTCAGAGAAGGTACCTCCTTCTTTGATGGCCTGTTCTTTCCACTGGGATCTCACTCACAGAGATCTTTCATATAGGTCTTTTTTTTTTTTTCCCAAAGTGTCTTGGCTTTCCATGCCTAAAATACTCTCATGGGCTCTTCAGCCAGATCTGAATGCCTTAAGGACTGTAAATCAGCATCTTAACCACTGGATCAAAGACTCACTGCACCCCAGCATGTGCCTTTGAACTACGGATATTTTTGATATTTTTCTTTCCAAAGCATTATTTTGCTTATTTGTTTTCTATTACTGGGTGACAGATGTTCCTTTTCTACCAAACTATAAAGTAAAATTCACTATGTACATTTAATTTCTCTCTGGGTAGCTATAAATATTGCCTAAGTAAAGTTCATCTCTGTATTAACTGAAATGAATCCTTCTTCAAGAATTTCCTCCAGAACATGACCACAGCTTTCCCCAAGGATATTATCATTGACTGTCGCTCAGGCACAAAGTGTGCCCTTCAGATTTTGTTCAAGTCATGAAAAAAAAAAGAAGCCATTTTATTCCAAAGGCCTTTGTTGACATGAACAGCCAGTAAGCAAACATGAGGTATGAAAATTTCATATTTAACTAAAATTTTTAAAAAAATCAGATTTGTTGTAGGATTCTCCTGCCAATTCTGGTTCACATCATGAAACACATTTTAAAAATATTAAATACTGAGGCTGGTGCTGTGGCATAGCGGGTAAGGCTGCCACCTGCAGCGCCAGCATCCCATATGGGCACTGGTTCAAGTCCTGGCTGCCCCACTCCCAATCCAGCTCTCTGCTATGTCCTGAGAAAGCATCAGAAGACAGCTCAAACCCTTGGGCCCCTCTACCTGCATGGGAGACCCGGAAGCTCCTAACTCCTGGCTTCAGATCCACATAGCTCCAGTCATTATGGCCATCTGGGGAGTGAACCAGCAGATGAAAGATTCTCTCTCTTTCTCTACTTCTGCCTCTCTGTAACTCTGCCTTTCAAATAAATAGATAAAACCTTTTAAAAATATTAAATACTATTTATGTATATAACTTGTTACATTAGTTTCTATGGAAAATGATGATCACTCCCAGGGAATTTATAATTAGGGTGGGAGCCACATAAATAACTAATTGTAACTCAAAAACTTTAAGCCACTGTAAAATAAGGACACAGATAAAATATTGTAAATACATGGGGAGAAGGGAATAACATGTTCTGAATGAAATATTAGTGACGATTAAGGAATTTAATTTCAGATGAGCATTAACATGATAAATGTTACCATCAGTAGTTGATTTGATCCTCTGCTCTTGCTGCACTGGTTTGCTTAATGTGTTCAAGCCTTCCTTACTATGGGGGTGTTCCAGGTAACAGTCACATTCCAGACTTGAATTAAACCCATTGTCAGTTGAAGCTATTTTGCCTCCACTGGCCTTATTGCAAATGGTAAAAATTGGATGAGATTACAAAGGTCCAAGTCCCTCATCTCAAATTTGGGCTGTGCCTGTCAGATGATTGGCATTCCACACTGGATCGGGCTGACACTAAACTGTTCCTGAAACCATCTTCTCTATATTGTTTCCTTCATTCATATCTTGCTTGAATTGCCTAAGCCTCAGCTGTACTGGCTGGAAGCAGGCCCCTGATTCTGGTGGCCAAGGTCGGTTCTAAGGTGCTGGAGGAAGGGTGGCAGAATGAAGAGCTACGTATAGCAGAGTTTATCAATGTGGAGACACCCATGGGAGACAGAATTGCTTGTCCTAGCAAGAACACTTATGCCTTGCTGGGCACTCTCTAAAAGCTTGATCAAATGTTAGCTGCCTTTAAAAGAACAGCAACATTGAGGCCGGCGCTGTAGCATAGCAGGTAAAGCCATCTCCTGCAGTGCCAGCATCCCATATGGGCACTGGTTCAAGACCCAGCTACTCCACTTCTGATCCAGTTCTCTGCTATGGCCTGGGAAAACAGTGGAAGATGGCCCAAGGGTTTGCATCCACATAGGAAGACCCGGAGAAAGCTCCCGACTTCTGGCTTTGGATCGGCGCAGCTCCAGCCGATGCGGCCCATTGGGCTGCTTCTCCTTCTCTCTCTCTGTAACTCTGACTTTCAAATAAATAATCTTTAAAAAAAAAAAGAAAAAAAAAAAGGAACAGCAACATTACAACTGCATTGGCAGAGTGCCGAAAGGGATTACCAGCTAAAGGGAGTGGGCTTTCTGGAATGGATGAGTTACATAACTATCCAGAGCTCATAAATGACTATGTTTCTGGGAAGGCTTAGAGGATTCTCCTGCACCTAAGCTGCCTAGTTCATGGTCCGGTGAGTAGGAGAGAAGGAGGGAGAAAATCTGAGGTCAACCTTTCATGGAGAGTAGATTTCTCTAGGGTGCATTTCAAAGACAGACCTGGTGAACATGGGCATGTAGCTGGAGTTCAAACTAGAGCATAGATTAGTTTTCATTTAAAAAGAAATATATACAGGAAATGAGCAGGGAAAAAAAACATAAGGAATTTAAATTGTTCCAAGAAAATCAATGGAAGTGGAAAAAATGATTCTGAATTAATCAGTG
The DNA here is from genome assembly GCA_949820135.1 of Sylvilagus floridanus. Taxonomy (NCBI): domain Eukaryota; kingdom Metazoa; phylum Chordata; class Mammalia; order Lagomorpha; family Leporidae; genus Sylvilagus; species Sylvilagus floridanus. The sequence goes on along the minus strand of OX463236.1, from coordinate 24,062,223 downwards.
ATGCCCTGTCCTCCTCAGAGAAAAGTGGCAACAACAGACCTTGAGTTTTGTGTCAGGACCAAGACAGGACCAATACTGCACATGTTTCTGCTCCCTGTTTAGCCTGGAGATCTTGGAGTGGGAGATGAGGGAGTTGGCATGGAAACAGGAGACTGGGAACAACACAGAGAAAAACCTCTGCATGATGGTGAAAGCTCTTACCCCCCAGGAAGGAAAACGTTGTTAACAGTGCTGAGTGTGCCATAACCAGAGCAATTACAGGCAGAGTGATTACAGCCTCAAGGATCAATGCTTATGTTATGCTGTCACAGAAGGAGGATCTGCAGCCGTTGACACATGGCGCATCAGGAGGGAACATAAGGTTGGCCTCAGAGAAAGGTGCTCTGCAGCCATGAAAAGCATGATTCTCCTCCCAGCAACATCTGTCACCTTTGCTTGTGCCCAAAGTGTGGTCCCAGTTGTTTTTTTTAGAATATATTTTAGACTTTCATGTTAGGCAAGATATCACACAACATCACCCGTCAACCTGCTTACAGCATTTGCTGAGACATATGGGAAGAGGAGTGAGGAGCAGAATGTCATTGGGAAAAGAGCAGAGCCAAGTTGAGTTCTCATTAGTTAACCTAGAACTCGAGCAGAATGAAGTCTTAGGAGCAAGAATATTTGTAAAACATAAGAAATGTTAGTTGTTCTTAGAACATAAACCTCTTGAAATAAACCCTTTCCAATTGCTGCCAAACCTATGTTTGAAGATATCATAAATCAGTACAAAACATGCACAAAATATTCACCATTTTGCATGCACTAGCAGCTCCACTCTGAGCACTATGTATGATATGTATGCCTTTAACTACTGTTACAACCTTTTGTGTTAATAATTCCTTTTTGAAATCTACTGGGCCTACTGCTTTTTATTTTTTTTAAGTCACCAAAAAGAGAGAGAGAGCGAGCTTGTTTAGTTTAATTTGTCACATTCCTAGGTTTTCTCTTTCAAGTAAAATAATCACATAGTAGCTTCATATTCCTTCATAATCATATGCCAACCATTGAACCACTCTGAGATACATATGAAAGAATGATTTGGGAGCAGGTGTTGTGACATGGCAGGTTAAGTTGCCACTCACGATCCTTACAACCCATATCTGTATGCTTGGTTCAAGTCCCAGTTACTACATACATCTAATCCAGCCTCCTGCTAAAGTACCTGGGAGGCAGTGGAAGATAGCCCAAGCACTTGGGCTCTGCCCCTGCCAACACAGAAAGCCTAGATAGAGTTCCTGGCTCCTGCGTCTGCATGGCCTAGCTCTGGCTGTGGCAGGCATTGGGAAGTAAACCTGTAGATGAAAGTTTCTCTGTGTGTGTGTCTTCCCCTCTCTATCATTCTGCCTTTTAAATAAATTCACACTTCTTTTTATAAAATTTTTTATTTATTTATTTGAAAGGTAGAGTTACAGAGAGGCAGAGACACAGAGAGAAAGATGGAGGCCGTCCATCCAATGGTTCACTCCCCAGATGCCACAATGGCCAAAGCTAAGCTAATACGAAGCCAGGAGCTTATTCTGGGTCTCCCAAATGGGTGCAGGGGCCCAAGGACTTTTACCATCTTCTACCACTGTCTCAGGCCATAGCAGAGGGCTGGATTGGAAGTGGAGCAGCAGGGACTAGAACCAGCACCCATATGGGATGCCAGCACAGCAGGTGGCAGCTTTACCTGCTAGGCCACAGTGCCAACCCCCACAATTCTTTTGAAAAATGATTTTCTCAGTCATTTAATTTAAAAAACATGATTTTCTCAGGTAGACACTGTAATACAGTGATTTAGAAAACACTTGGGACAACCACATCCCACATCAGAGTGCCCAGATTCACATCCTAACACTGCTTCTGATCAAGGTTCCTGTGAACATGCACTCTGGGAGGCAGCAGCTTATCTCAGTGCCTATTGCTCTCATGGGAGATCTGAACTGAGTTCCAGGCTAATGGCTTTGACTTGGACTTGCCCTGGCTATTGCATGCAACTGGGTAATGAACCAATGGGTGGAAGATTGATTCTCTCTCACTCACTCTCACTCTTGCTCTATCTTTGAAATAAGTAAGTAAAACTTCAATAAAAAGAATGATTTTTTTCTACTAATCAGCTGTCTCCTAAATTGGCATTTGCATCCCCTTACTCACAAAGCCCCAAATGGGAGGAGCAGGGACCCCTAAAGATAGACTACATCTCAGAATTGGGAGTAATTATTCTTCCTTTTTCCTCTAAGAAAATTCTGATCTTCATCTCAGAACCACATTTGCAAAACTATTCTTTTCAATCAAGTTCAGTGTTTTTCTCCTTGAATGTCCTTTGGTATAGCTGACCAGCCACATGCTGCTCCAATAAAAGAAATGGCAGTAATGTCAATCCATTTTCAGATATCCATCAACAGCTTTCATAATTTATTTCCTCTAATACCTCTTCTTCAGAGCTCATGACCCAGTCCAATTTAAATAAAAATGAAGACAATTTACTTCTATTTTCCATAGTAAGATTAGAAAATGGGGCTTGAGGAACCCTACAGCTCAAAACAAGTGAAAATGCTGGGAAAAACAAATACTCTTTTTAATGCAAAACCTAGCCCAAAAGAAAGGTAAAGAAATTCAGAGGCTAAAACCACATGGAAAAAAAGCACAGCTCCAGAAAGTTGAGCATGCACTAAATGAATTGGCAATTTCTCTGTGGACTTAGGTCAGTCAGTTCAGGAAGTCTGTGGTTCACTGAACCATAAGGAAATTAGAAGGCAAACCCAAGATCTCTCATCATGTGGAAAGTTGGAACAAAAACCCAGACAAACAGTGGCTCCAAAAGTCAACACCCGGGATGCGTAGTTAAAAATCAAGCAAACACAAACACCAGAGGGAGAAAGTACGAAAATATCTCTTTCAGTCTGGGATAGTCATAGGGGCTGGCTGGGAGGAGCTGCCTCCTGAGAATTCACATACACAAACTCCTGAGCAGCATAACCACTTGTGTACAATTTGGGCTGGAACCTACATGTGCCTTGAAGCCACAAAAGCCCAGCTGAAAATTCAGGTTATGGTGCTGCTCATTGGCATTTCCTCCAGGCATTTGAAAGAACAAAGTTTAGTCCCCAACGGAAAGATGAGTTTTCTCCCAAAATCACTTAAGACAAAATTCAGCCAAATGGGAGTTTAACCATTACAGAGTTTGGGGATTCAATGTCAGTCTATGTGGAATCCACTGATTTGGGCCTTGGGTCTCCATGCGGTGGAAAGAAAAGGAAAGAAACTTATGACTGCTGGTGTCAGGACACACTTCAGAGAAACCAAAAAGGAATTTTAAAATAAAATATATCACCTGTGTTCACTGTAGTTCCAAGTGAGAGTAGGGGACCTAATAATAGTCTCCTCCTGGAATACGTAACTATAGATCAACCCACTTTGGCCTAAGTTATCTGCAAGGAAAAACCTATGCCAATAAATTGAATTTAAGTCATCTATTGTTGATTGGGTCCTGCAGAGGCAGGACTGAAGAAAGATGTTGAAGGACAAGTTTATCAAGGCCTTTGAGGGGGAGGAAAAGTAAGCAGGACCGGGTAGAAGGTTGCAGGTGGGACAAAGCCCGACTAACCAAGCAGGGAGAAATGGAATGAATATTGCTCATCAGCATGTCCATTTTGGATCATAATATCCATGCCATTATAAACCTGCTTCAAGATCACAATGTCTTGGCACTTTGCAGCTGAAGCAGATCCCAGGTGGCTAAGGGCGGGAGCTTGTCTGCTTAGCACACTCCCCCAGAGTGGGGACACAGGTTCTTTCTTCAAGCAGGATCTGCATTCTACTTTCTCATGTCTACTATATGGTCACAGATTGGTGATGCCTTCTAAGGAATAAATATTTCCTGGGGTAAATTTTTAAAAAATTCTTTGCCTCCTTGATGAAGTTCAACCAAATGAATTCAAAATAGCAAATTATCCAACATGTAAGCAAATAAACCAGTAGAAGATAGAAAAAAATGGTAGAGTATATAGAAATCACACAAGGCTTCAATACTAAACATGAGATGTTAATCTGTGAAGATGTGTTGAAAGTATGATCAAGAAATAAAAGCGCATGATATTGGCTGGGTAAAGCTGCATGATTTTATGCCACTAAATTTAAAATTTTAATGGATATGAATAATTTTTTAGAGAAAGAGAATATAATAAAACTGGTCCCAATCAAAATAAAAGTGCAAATAGCTTTATAGAACTTTGTTTTATACCTTTTTGAAATCAATGGTTAAAAATATTATACTGCTATGGTTTTAATGATCTGTGATTACTTTAATCACAGTAATACTTTACTGTATTTGGGTAAAATGGTCATTTTTCCACTTAATTATTGTTTATGGCCATTGTTTAAATTCCCACTGAACTAGGGTCTTTTTATTAAATTTTATTTAAGTTACACAAGTTTCATGTATTCCATATATACAGATTTAGGAACATAGTGATACTACCCACCCTACCTTCCCACCTGCCATGCTCCAACCCTTCCTCCCTCTCCCATTCCCGCTCTTCATTTTTACAAAAATCAATTTTCTGTTTACTTAATGATTGTAAAGTTAGCCAGGGTCTTTTTTGATTTTTACTTGTTAAATTTCTTCAGTGAAGTATTAAGCCTTTATACTATGATGTAAATCTAAAATATGTTATCTCAAAATTAAAAAAGAAAAGGAGAAAGAAGGATGGTGGCAGTAAAAGAGAGGGAGGGAGGGATGGAGGGAGGGAAGATCATGTTCTTAGAATTGCATCTACAATTGAGTCTGTTAAGAACTAATTAAAAATTAAAATTAAAATTTTTAAAAGTGCAAATAGCTCATTTTCCATAACAGAATTAGAGAGAATTATAAAATAATTCTCGGGATAAAAAGCTCCAGGCCTACATTTCTTCAAAAGAGAAATTTTCTGGGGTTTTCAACATAGAATAAAATGAACACCATACAAAGTATTCTAAATTCCAAAATAGAAATCTCACAAATTATATTATGAATGATATCAGGATATATACAAATGTTTTTTAAAATTGTACAAAGAGTTGTAGACATCTCCTTTTTATAAAATAGCACAAAACTCTTAATTAAATGAGTAGAAAGGACAGGTCAAAAACACATTTAACAACAGAATGTGATAGTCAACTACATTTTATTTATTAAAGTGATTTAGTGTGAAAAAACTTGTCAATATATTCAGCATATTTAAAAGATCTAAGGAGAGAAATCATGAAATTTGTTAACAAAAATTTGACAAAATTCTACCTGCATTAAAAAAAAACCTTAACAAAATAGGGAGTTGGCCAAATATTTGGCCTGCTGATTAAGAAACTGCTTGAGATGCCTGAAATCCATAACAGAGTGCCTGGGTTTGGGTACCAGTTCCACTACTGATTCTAGCTTTCTGAGAATTTATATTACTGCCTTTGGAGGCAGCAGGTGATCCTCAAAGGGTTGAGTTCCTTCCAACCTTGTAGGAGACCCAGATTGAGTTCCCAGCTATGACTTCAGTCTGGCCCAGTTCTAGCAATTGCAGGCATTTACAGAGTGAACTCATGAATGGGAGTTCTCTCTCTTTATGTCTCTCTCAGCCTCTCCAATAAAATAATTAAATAAATAAAATTTTAGATAAAGAATAAGGGTACTGCAATGTTTACAGCACATTGGCTACGAATTTTTTTTTAATTTTGCCTGTTAAATTTAATGAAGATATAAATAAGAATTTATGAATACTTTTAAATATACATGTATACATATGCATACTTATATGTACATATGTACACACACGAAAAGACCACACACTCACGTACCTCAACCACAATGCCAGAATCTATATATAATGGAAAGTAATTGGAGGTTTTCTTGATAAAACTTGAAATGAGATAAAGATAAAGCTATCATTTCTACAATTTAACTTGGAATCAGGGCTGTTCATTTATATAACTAGCTTAAAGAAACTAAATAAAAGCAGAAAATTGGAAATGAGTAAGAAGACATCTCTATTTATAGTTAAATAAACAGGAAAATCCACAGGAAGAAGTGGTGATATGACAAGGTGGTTTAAGTCACTGCCTCCAACACTGGCATTCCACATTAGTGCTGGTTCAATCCTGGCTACTCCATTTCAAATCCATCTCCTTGCTAAAGTACCTGGGAAAGTAGTGGAATACACTCAAGTCCTTGTGCCCCTGCACCCATGTGGGAGACCCAGATGGAGTTCCAGAACCCTGGCTCCAGCTTGGCACAGCTCCAGCCATTGCAGCCATTTGGGAAGTGAACCAGTAGATGGAAGATCTATTCTCTCTCTCTCTCTCTCTCTCTCTCTCTCTCTCTCTCTCTCCTTTTATCTTTGTAACTCTGCCTTTCAAATAAATGAATCTTTTTAAAGAAAAATTCATGGGGGAAACTAGTAAACACTATTAAAGATTCTAATAAGGTGACAGAATATAAAATTAAGACACATGAGCAGGCATTCAGCCTAGTATCTAAGGTGCCTGCGTCCCACCTCAGAGTTCCTGCATTCATTTCCCCTTCTAGCTACTTATTTTAGTTTCCTGACAATGCAGACCCTGGAAGGCAGCAGTGCTTGCTAATGTAATTGGGTGTCTACCTTCCTATGTGGCAGACATAGATTACACTACCACTTTTGACCGAAGCCTCAGCATAGCCCTGGCCATTGTGAGCATCTGGGGAGTGAACAAGTAGATAAGAGATCTCTATATCTATCTTCCTTAATCTCTCTTTCTGTCTACATAGTCTCAAAAACAAATAACAAAAAACAAAACAAAACAACAAAAAACCACAGCAACCCATACATAACCTCTATGTGTATGAACAAAACTTAACAATAATAATGGAACAGCAGACACATTCACTTTACAAAAATTAAAACACTTAAATGTCAACTTAAAATAAGAATAAAACTATAATTTCTGAAAAGTACACAAAAATTAGATTTGAATAAATGGAAAGACATAGACTAGAACATTCAGCATCAGGGAGCAGGAATTTAACCTGGCAGTTAAAATGTGTGTATCCTGGATAGCAGGGCAGAGCAGATCCTCTGTACCCCACAATAGTGGAAGCCTTCTGTGCTGAGACTGTGGAACTCTGCCACTGAACGATAGGGTACAGGGTGTAACTGGGTCTCTGGGCAATCACTGTGTCCAGCAGCAGAGGCTCAGATCTCCCTGATTGCCTGGGGTGGGCCACTGCAAAAAGAACTGTGGTCACACTGAGGACTACACAGATACTCTGTGCAGTTCATGCTGCAGTGTTGGATGACTGTTGCACACACTGTGGGCTAACACCAGGCATTGACCACCTTGAAAGTGAGAAGGTGAGGATGTGATTATTGCCAACAGAGGTAATCATACCCTGCCCCCTGCTGCCAATAGAGGAGATAGATCTATCACACCCAAGATGGATGTCACCCTGGATACTTGCCCCACCCTGGAGCACTAACCAGAGCTCGCTGGCCACACTGAGCACAGGTCACTGGATATCCACTGAAAGAGCAAACACTGCACTAAGCCACAGAGGCAGAGTTCAAAGATAAAAGCCAACAGAGGAGAAAATCAACAAGTATTTCCACAAATGCCTGAAAATAAGTGCAGAAATTCAAGAAACAAGAATAAGGAAGACAGGAAGACAAAATGACTCCCTCAAAGGAACACACATTTTAATATTAGAATGTGAAGACAAAGAGATTGATAAAATATCTGACAAGAAATTCAAAAGATTAATCATAGAATTACTCAGAAGCAATGAGAAGCAAATTCATGAGTTAAAGAAATCCATACATGACATGGAGGAAAAATTTTCCCATGAGATTGAGATTTTAAAGAGATAGCAAACTGAAATATTAGAAATGAAGAATTCAATATGTCAAATAAAAATAAAGTGGTAAGCCTTAAAAAAAAAAGACTTCATGAGGCAGAAGAAAGAATACCTGAGCTAGAAGACAACTCTTTGGCAATATCTCAGTCAGAACAATAAAAAGAAGAAGAAATTAGAAAAATTAAAAACAATATTGAAGATTCATGGGATATTATCAAAGGACTCTACATACAGGAACTCTTAGGAGTTCCTGAAGGTGTGGAAAGAGAGAATGGACTATAAGGTCTATTCAATGAAATAATTATAGAAAACATCCCTTTTTTGGAGAAAGGATATCCAAGAACATGAGGCATATATAATTCCTATCAGACATGATCAGAAAATATCTTCACCATGACACATTGTAGTCAAATTTTTAGCATTAAAACATAAAGAAAATATTCTAAAATGTGGATGAGAGAAATGTCGGATTACTTTCAGAGGATCTGAGATTAGACTCACAGCTGACTTCTCATCAGAAACCATACAGGCTACGAGAGAATGGCAAGATATAGTCCAAGTTTTAAAAGAAAAAACTGTCAACCCAGAATATAGTACCTTGCAAAACACTCATTTATGAATGAAAATGAAATAAAGACCTTCTATAACAACAGAAATTGAAAGAATTTGTTGCCATTCATTCAGCCTTATAAATGATGCTTAAGGATGTCCTATATATGGAAACAGGGTCATCACTGTGGAAGAATGTGAAGGCAGAAAATCTAGCAAAAGTACAAAGGAAATCCAAAGCAAACAATAGGAATACTTACGGGAAAATGTCAGGGCCTAGTCCTTAGTTACCAATAGTAACCTTGAATGTAAATGGCCTAAATTCTCCGTTAAAAGATACAAACTGGCTGAATGGATTAAAAAACAAGACCCATCTGTTTGCTGCCTACAAGAAATACAACAGATCAACAAAGATACACACAGACCCAAAGTGAAAGTTTGGAAAAAGATATTCCATGCTAACAGAAAGCAAGAACCAATAGATATACCCATTTTAATATAAGACAAAATATACTTTAACATAAAAACTGTTAAAAGAGACAAAGAAGGGCACTATGTAATGATTTAGGGATCAATTCAACAAGAAGATGTGGCTATATTAAACATATATGCATCAATTGCCTGGGAGCCTAACTATTTAAAACAAATGTTAGTGGATCCAAAGGGAGACCAAGACCAACACAAAAATAATCGGGGTCTACAACACCCCACTTTCATCAATTAACAGATCAACAAGAGAGAAAATCTATAAAGAATCAACAGAGCTTCAACAGGTTTCCCCTTTGGTGCTCAGTTAATCGTCGCCAATCAAGGGAAACAAATGATATTTGTCTCTTTGGGACTGGCTTAATTCACTCAGCATGATGTTTTCTAGATTCCTCCATTTTGTTGCAAATGACCGGATTTCATTGTTTTTGACTGCTGTATAGTATTCTGTAGAGTACATGTCCCATAATTTCCTAATCCAGTCTACTGTTGATGGGCATTTGGGTTGGTTCCAGGTCCTATATAGTAGACTTCAGAGAGTACTGCATGAAGAAGGATGAGCTTGAGTAAAGCATAGAAAAATCACTACTGACCAAGCCAACAGCAGATTTTTCTATTATTAGAGACTTGATAAAATCCACTAGAAACTGTGGAACAGAAATGCATTTAAGGTGGTTGGACCCAGTCTTCCTCCCCACACCTTTACTATCCCATACATTCTACTTCCATTAATAAACACCAGCTCTTAGGTTTGAATCTTAGGTTCCTCCCCGTTAATCAATGCATAACATGCAGATCTATTGGTCTTTTTGACTAGTTTCTTGTATTTTCTATTATCTAACCTTGCATTTCTATTTTGCACTCTGCTAATCCCATTCAAATCCCATTTTCTCTGACTTCTCCCAGTAAACCACCATTTATAGCTGGTCAAAGATATGAAAAATATTATGATATCGATCACTTCTTCCATCAAGTCTAACAACAACTCTCATCTGCAAACAAACAGCCTTCAGAGAATGATGCACAAGAAACTGGGCACACTACCTTTTTATTTTCATCTGAAAATTTTGGTGGAATTTGGCAATTTTTGCCCCCACCATTTTTTTTAAGGTGCCCCCATTTTGGGGATATGAATTTAAGTTTTTCATATTTACACCAAATTCCCTAAGTGACTTACTGGTAACTGGCTTTGTTTTCCTGGTTGGATACAGGTGATATATTTGAAGCATTTACTTTTAAAAAAGAAAGAAAAAGAAATGAGAGATATTAGAATAGAAGACCCATGTGGGCAGAACCCAGTGTTGGTGGGCCAGATTTAAAAGACCTCTTCCAGTTATATATCTAAACTTCTCAGTTAAATCAAGTCAGAACCCCTAGGGCACCTGAAAAGGTTTAAAAGATGTTTATTTGGTGAAAAAAGTTTTGAAACTCATGCATAAGAAGGGTCTTCAAAACTTTTTGTAAGATGGAGAGTTCCTGCCCTGGCCTCTGCCACAGAGGAAAAACAGAACAACAAAGGAAAGACGGAGTTTCCAGGAAACTGAGAGGAAACTCTTCAGTAAGGAAGTAAAGAGAACTCTAAACAGCCCGGAGACCCAAAAGGATGGACGAGTGAGAGGAACAAAGCACATCACAGCTTCTCCCCAGGATCCCTGGCCAGGGAAACTTAAATGGAAAGTTCTGAAAGCCCTGCTACCACCACAGACTGGCAGTTCCAACTACAAGAGCATCCCACAGTTCTCGTTGGCTTTAAATCCAGTCTTGAAAGCTGACTGAGGTCTGAGTGACTGCTTTGCTCAAAAGAGGAACCCACACTGCCTCTGCCACTGCCTCTAAAAGATTGAGTTGCGAGGGCACAGCCACTGCTAAACTCCATTTGTTTTAGGAAGCAATAAGCATCCCTTCTCCCAGAATCAAAGGGAGTCTCGGGGCAGAGATCGGCCCCTTTGCATTCTGCAGTACCAGTATTGCTATCCCTGAAGCCATGTTGCTGCCTCTGCATGACCCAGGGCATCTCCCTCTGTTTACTGGGACTCAGCAGTAGCAGCAGCCAATATGCAAAGACAGAGGAACAGACCTGAGGAAGTCCACTTCTGCATCTCTCGTTACAGGTGCTGGGTGCCAGGAAACAAGCCTCAGCATCTCCTTTGTATGCACTGTGAGAACCAGGGCAGTACCTTCTGTGTCCTGCAGCTCTGGGATGACCGTGGGTATTGGTGGCTACAATCCCTGAACTAAGCCACACAGAACCTGTGGACTTATGTGCATTCCTCTGCTTCAGACTGGTGGCTGCCAGTCCACAATCTCCTGCATAACCCGCACTCAGTTGATGAGACCTTGGTAAGGACCATGCTGTATCCCATAACTCTGGGACTGGGATTGGGACTTGTAGTTGGTAGTTCTATAGCTCCCAAGAACAATTCTGTCCCCCACTCTCCCACCCCAGGGTTTGGAGAAGGCCATATTGCATTCCTCTGCTCCAATCCTGCTTCTACTAGTGGACAGTCACCAGTATAATGTGCAACCACAGTGTGGGACCTGGGTTGTTTCCTTCTGAACCTGAAGTTCTAGTACTGTGACTGCTAGAATCACATTCCACAGGGTCACCTTAGTTTACCTTGAGGGAACTGGGTAAGAACCCCACTTCATCCTGCAGTACCAGGTCTGTGACTGCTTGCTCCATAAGTCCTAGAGACATCTGTGCTCACCTTTGGGGCCCTGGAAAGGCCCTATATTGCATCCTGTTGTTCAAGGCTTACACCTGTTAGTCCACAATCCCCAGCATATCCTATAATCAACCTGATACATAGGTAAGGTACTCAAGTCCTGAAACTCTGTGACAGGGACGGTTGGAGATCTATCTCATAAAGTCACATGAGTTCTACCCATGGAGAGGACCATATTTGCATTCCACTGCTCCAGATCTGGGCTGGCCAGTGCACAATCTCCAGCAGGATATTCATGTGAAATTTGAGACCTGGGTAAGGTCTCTACTTCATCCTGAAGCTCTGGTACTGCAACTGCTAGTGCTGTAAGTTTAGGAATACCATGCTTACCTTGTGGATGTGGGAAAGGCTCTATCCCCATCCCACTACTATAGGCCCATGACTGCCAGTGTACAATTCCTAGCATAAACTATACTTTTCCAATAGAACTGAACATTGTATCCTTCCTGCCCTGCAGTTCCAAGACTGTGACTTTAAGTATTATATGCCTCAGAGTTACAAGAACCCAACCTGCAGGACCTAGAGAAGGCCCCATCTGCAGTTTCTGCCCCAGGCTTACACCTGTCAGTGCAAAATCCCAAGAAAAACCAGCATTCAACTCACAAGACTGGGGAAGGACCCCTGCACATTCTGAAATGCTAATGCTGGGGCTTTCAGTGCTACAAGTCTTAACATAATCCACACCCACCTAGCAGAACCATGCCAATACACATCACACAGACCCACAACCATAGTTGTTGGTACCTCAAGTTCCAGCATTGCTCAGGTTTGCCTGGGAGTACAGAAGGACAGCCCCTTCTGTGTTGCACAGTACCACACCATGGATACTGCCATCACATACTCAAGTGAGTTTCACACCCAACTCTCTGGGGTCTGAAGATACACACCTTGGGAAGCCCACATCCACTTCAAAGTCATACTACTACCTCCAAGAACTGATGAAAATTAAACCACTGTGGCACTCTTAGACACTGATGACATTGTAGCTAAAGAGATCATTCAAAGATCATTCATCTGGGACCACCTAGAAATAAAGCCAAAGCGAATATTCAAATGGCATCCTACATTCCATCCAAAAAACTCTTTTCCAATGAAAAGTGCTTCATAAAGAAGAAGGAACTGCTACACCAAATGTACAGATGTCAACTTAGGGACTCAGAAAACATGAAGTAAGGCAGTATGACAACTCTAAAAGGACACTATATTCCTCTATAAGTAGATCCCAGTTACAAGGGAATCCATGAAACACCTGAGGAATAATCCAAAATAATAATCTTAGGGAAACTCAATGAGATACAAGAGAATACTGATAGACAATTCAAAGAAATGAGGAAAATGATGCATATTATGAATGAGAAATTCAACAACTAGAAAAAATTCATTTCTAAAAAAATCTTCAGAATTTTTGAGGCTGAAAATTTCAATCAATGAAATAAAAAATATAATTGAGAGCTTTAACAACAGCATAGACCAAGCAAAAGAAAGCATTTCTTTTCTTGAGGACAAGACTTTTGAAATGACTCAGTCAGACAAAAGTAATGAGAAAAGAATTTTAAAGAGTGAATAAATTCTATGTGACATATAGGATACCATTAAGTGAACAAAATCTCATATAATAGGGATACCAGGGATAAGAAAAAGGAATTGAGAACTTAATAAAAGAAATAATAGTTGAAAACTTCACAAATCTTGAAAATGGTATTGACATCCAGATAGAGGAAGCTCAAAGGACACTATCCAAACCCAATAAAATAAGACTGTGCAAAGCATGTCATAGTCAAATTGTCAAAAGTTAAGGACAAGGAGAGAATATGAAAGACCATGAGAAAAAAAAAAAAAAAGTCCTCCCAGGCAAACCTGAGCAATGCTGGAACTTGAGGTACCAACAACTATGGTCGTGGGTCTGTGTGATGTGTACTGGCATGGTTCTGCTAGGTGGGTGTGGATTAGGTTAAGACTTGTAGCACTGAAAGCCCCAGCATTAGCATTTCAGAATGTGCAGGGGTCCTTCCCCAGTCTTGTATAAAGCAAAACCCATTAGACTAGCATCAAACTTCTCAACAGAAATGCAATAGAAAAGAGTGAGATGATATATTCAAAGTGTTGAAAGAAAAAAAATCTTCCAATCAAGAATCTTATATTCAGCAAAGTTATCCTTTAGAAGTGATGGAGAAAGAGCCAGTGTTGTAGAGTAGTGGGTAAAGCTGCTGCCTGCAGTGCCAGCATCACATGTTGGTACTGGTTCGAGTGCCAGCTGCTTTACTTCTGATCCAGCTCTCTGCTATGGCCTGGAAATTATGTTGAAGTTGTTCCAAGTCCTTGGGCCCCCTAACCTATGTGGGAGACCTGGAAGAAGCTTCTGGCTCCTGGCTTTGGCTGTTGTGACCATTTGGGTGAGTTAACAAACTCTCTCTCTGCCTCTGCCTCTCTGTAACTGTGTCTTTGAAATAAATAAATAATATATAAAAAAATAAAAAACAGAAGTGATGGATGTTAGGAAACTGGCGCAGTTTTAGCCAGGTGGTGGCATGGCCCAGCTACCTGAGCCAGGCTCCACCCCCATCCTAATGGGATTCGATGCTCCTGCTTCCCTGCCCGCCCTCAGGCAAAGTTTTAAAAGGGCCTGTTCCTGAACACGTGGCTCTCTTGGCTCTAGGTTCTTCTCTCTTAGCTCCCCTCTCCTGCTCTCTGCTCTCCTCTCCTCCTCTCTTCTCTGCTCTATCTTCTCTTCTCACTAGTTCCTCTCCTTTCTCTCTTATACTTTCTCTCTCTTTCCCTTTGCCACCCCTTCACTCCGGTCTGTTGGGTGTTCCCCAATAAACCCTTTCCTTTACTCCTGTGTTCGGTGTGTTTTGCAATGGCTAACATTAATATATAACAATAGATAAATAAAATCATTTTGCAGAGAAACAAAAACTAACAATGCATCATGGCAGACTAGCCCTGCAAGAAATCCTAAAGGGATTCATACATTAGAAGTAAGAGGTTCATAACAACCGTCATAAAAACACAAAACAAAACAAATTAACCAACAGGAAACACACAAAAAACAAAGAGAAGAAATCCCAACATTTTAATAATGAAAGCCTCCTAAAACACAAAGATAAATAGTAGTAATAGGGACAGAAAGAAGCATAGGAAATACAGAACAAGAAGCAAGCAACCAACAAAATGACAGGAGTTAGTTTTTGTCTATACTGTTAATCTTAAAAGTAATTCTACTAAATTCTTCTTTCAATGAATAGAGGTTGATTGAAGGATAAAGAAAAAAAACTATATGCTGCCTACAAGAAACTCATTTCACAAATAAGATTTAAATAGACAGGAAGTGAAGACTTGGAAGAACATACACCACACAAAGGGAAAACAAAAGTAAGCCAGAGTATCTACATTCATATATAAAAGAGATTGTAAATAAGAACTGTAAAAGGAAACAAAGAAGGAAATTATATATTGTTAAGAGGACCAATTAAACAAAAATACATAATGGTCAAGCTATGTATGGACCGAATACAAAAATCAAGCAAATATATAAAGCAAACATTGTTAGGCCTAAAGAAAGATAGACAACAATTCAATACTAGTGGGGGACTTCAATACCCTGCTGTCATCAATGGACTGATCAATGAAACAGAAAGTCAGCGAAGATGCATCTGAACTGAAGCATACTATAGAGCAAATGGACCTAAAAGACATTTACAGAACATTTCATTCAACAGTACAGAATACACAGTCTCCTCATCAGCACATGTAACATATTCTAGGATAGACCATATATTATGCCACAAATCAAATATTAGTAAAGTTTTAAAAATGAAATATTTTTATTAATATAGAGAGGATAGATTTCATGTATTTCATAGGTACAATTCTAAGAAGATAACAGTACTTCCTTCCCTCAATCTTCCTCCTTCCTTCCTTTCTTTTAAAACTGAAATCTTCTCATGTATGTTGTCAGACCACAAAGGAATAAAACTAGAAATCAACAAGAAGAACAATAGAAATTTTACAAATATATGGAAAATGAACAACCTGATTTTGAATAACCAATGGGCTACTGAAGAATTTTTTTAGGCCGGTGCCGTGGCTCAATAGGTTAATCCTCCACCTGTGGTGCCGGCACAGATGCAGGGACTCAAGGATTTGAGCCATCTTCTACTGCTTTCCCAGGCCATTGCAGAGGGCTAGACTGGAAGTGGGGCACCTAGGACTCGAACCGGCACCGGTATGGAATGCCAGCACTGCAGTCAGCATCTCTACTCACCACACCACAGTGCCAGCCCCAGGGTTAATCTTATGAGTATAAAGTAAACAGCAAATAGTAAATTGTAAAAACTGAGAGAGGGATTAGGAGAGTAAGGAACAGAAAGTGTGGGAGTGTGGGTTGTAGGGAAGGCATGGTGGGAAGTATCACTATGTTCCTAAATCTGTATACATGAAACACACCAAATTTATATGCTTTAAAATAAAATTTTAAAAATAATAATTCTAATACTTTTGGAACTATTCCAAAATATTGTAAAGAATGGAACTCTGTCAAACTGTTTATGAGGCCAGCATTACTCTGATATCAAAACCAAACAAAGCAACAACGCAAAACTACAGACTAATATCCTTGATGAACATAAATGCAAAAATTCTCAAACAAAATCCTAACACATCAAATCTAACATTACTTCACAGTCAATTGGGATTTATGCCTGGAATTCAAGAGTGGTGTAATATTCACAAACCCATAAATGTTATAAATCACGTAGGCAAAATGGAGGGAAAAAAATGTGATCATCTCAACAATGCAGGAAAAGCACTGATGAGATTCAATAACCTTCTTGATAAAAACTCTCAATGAATCAGGCATAGAAGGAACATACCTCAAAGTGATAAAAGTTATATAATTTTTTTAAAAAAATAATAAAATAAAAGTTATATAATGACAAACAGATGTATTGAAATATCATACTGTAGCCCATAAATGTGTACAATTATTTTTCATGATTTTTAATTGTAAATATTACACATTGAGTTCCTTTATAAAGGCAATATCTGTGGACAGTTGGTAAAACAATGTTTGTGATGGCTTAGTTAATCATGAAATAATAAGTAAACCATGTAATTTGTATGAATTCTAGTTTCTATGATTGTCACAATTTTAAAAAGCCAAACATAAACATTACTTTTAAAAAATTCATGAAAAATATGCATTATGAAAAAGCATGCATAGTTTATTGACCAAAATAATCATTTAATTTTTCTGAGAACATTTTGAAGTATCCTTGTATTTAAGACTTTTTTTTACCTCTACCTATCTTATCCCTGGGTTTCACTTTATACACAATATGCTTGACTTGGAAGTATGGTTACCTCACGAACTCCTACTTCATGATTTCCACAGTAACATGGCAACTAGCTTTTGCAAAATTACCAAGATAGTTGAATATTTAAAAAGAAACCCAAATAGTCTTTGAATTCTATATCATATACCCACACAATAGCTTTGTCTACAGAATTATACTCTTTGAGGAATTGATGGGTCATATTAGACTCTATGGGCATAAGGTTGGCAAAGTAATCACTCACCTAGTGAACTTGAACATTTATATGACTTAGACAAGGGAAGTATGCACATCATTTTGCTTCCTTCCACAAATGCCAGATACCTCTCAATCAAGGAGAGTCAAAGTCACCCCCATTCTGAGACCCTCCAACTTTCCATATTGAACATGAGGATATACTTCATTCTTCTTACTATTAGCTGTGTGGTTTACAGTTTCTTTGATAAGATAATTGACTTACAGTTTAACAAGTATATTTGGATCTGTGATGCTAACGCTGCACTGTGCTGTACTCTGTGGGGTAACAGAAGAATAATATAGGATTTTATATACTACTAATTTTTAAATTAAAAAAACTCTGGTAGCAGCAGGAATGTTGTTTGATCTTAAAAATGTGTCATTTCAAATGACATTGGACAGAAATATGGGCTTACAAACAAAAGGAAAGAGAAGACTGTGACTTCCAGGCTAGATTTTAGCAAGTATTTGTAGATCTAGAAATGAGGTCTACTTCTTTGCTTATCAGTCAGTATCCAATGTGGAAAAAGCAAAGCACTCTAGGTATTTCTAACAATGGGATTTAATCCAGGGAATTGGTAACAAATGTGCTACAAAGAGTGAGCTAAGCAAAAGAGAGCAAAAATGGTGATACCTAAAGATCAGAAAGCTGCTGCCACTTCCATGACACAGAAACCAACCTAGATTCATCACTACCCTGCGGCAGATGCAGCCTTAGCAGCTCAGAAGGAACTGTTGCCTCTTGCTTCACCACGGATCTCTGCCCTAACTCAGCACCAGCTGTTGCTGAGGCTGCCTGATGCAATCCAGCCACTGAGGACGCTGAGGTTGCCTGCTTCTGCCACCACCAGATCCTTTGGATTTGGATTGAGTAGCTCCCACTCAAAGCACCTATCTGGAACACAGCCCTCAAAGAATTGTAGGAAGGTGGTTTTACGCTTTCTGGAAACAGAGCACGGAAGAGACAGATTGTGTTTGAGTACTAACACACAGCATCTGGTACACTTACAAATTTTAAGAATGAAGTAATGAGGTAGGTAGAAATGGTACCATCAAAAATAGGCTTGCACCTTAATAATTCTGGTTTAATGCAGGTAAAAACAATGTCCATTAAAGTAACTGCACATCTGGGGGGAAAGAGAATAATACAAAGCAAAACAGGCAACTGACTCTGCCCAGTGCTTGAACTCTTAAATCCCTTTGTAAGTAGAAAAATAAAAACTAAGATCACATGGTTTATCACTGAGTCAATCCTCAATGTTGAAGATATTTTTCTAAGGTGTGACTTTATTTCTTAAAGAAACAAGCTGAGACAACATCATTTATTTACCTATTCAGCAGTTTAAGAAGGTATAGGCCATATGCATGGTTCTAGCCTCTGTGGATAAAACAGGAGGCAACCATGTCCTCATCCACATCTTCACAACTGAAACAGATCATCTCCTATTGAAGAGTTAGAATGTACTATATTGTGTTAGAGCAGACAGAGGAAGAAAATACAACAGGCACGAAGATGTAGGGAAGGAGAATGGATAATATGAGTGTGAAAAAAAGCTACAAATGCAGTAAACAAAATTGCTGGCTTGAGAAGGCTTTTTTTTTTTAAGTGTGAAAAGCTCTGAAGTAGAACAGCAAAAATACAAAACACAGAGAGTAACAAATGCTGGCAAGGATGTGGAGAAAGGGAAAGACATACTGTTGGTAGGATTGTAAATTAGTGCAAACACTGTGGGAAATAGGGTGGAGATTTCTTTAAAAACTAGAAATAGATTTGCCATATGATCCAGCAATCCCACTACTAGGTATACACCCCCAAAGACTTGAACACAATGTATCAAAGAGATACCTGCACCACCATGTTTATAGTAGCACTGTTCATAATAGCCAAAAATTGGACTCAGCAAAGATATCCATCATGAGATGAATGGATAAAGAAAATGTGATATATTTACACAGTAGACTATTATTCAGCTATTAAAAAGAATGAAATTCTACCAATTGCAGCAAAATGGACGCAATTGGAGGACATCATGTTGAGCAAAATAAGCTGAACCCAGAAAGAGAAACACTGCATATTTTCCCTTATATATGGGAGCTAAAATTTAAAAAAATAAACGCAAAGGAAAGAAAAAAAAGTAATGTCTGTGTGTATCAGTATTGCTGCAAATATAGTTTTGTAAAACTTTGTTTTATACCTTTGTCAAACCAATGGAAATGTTACGCTACTACAGTTTTAAAGATCTGTGATTCCTTTAAAATTTATTGCACATGGTGAAATGGTCATTTTTCCATTCAGTTATTGTTTACAGCCATTGTCTATATTCCTACTAAACTAGGGTCTTTTTGCTTTTTATTTGCTAGATTTTTTTTATTCAGTCAAGTATTAAGCCCTTTAACTGTAAAGTAAATCTCAAAAACAAAAAGAAAAAGGGAGAAAGAAGGAGGGTAGGGCAAGTATGGAAGGAAATATCATTATGTTCTTAGAAATGTATCTACAAATCACATTGAATCTGTTAAAAACTAAAAATTAAAATAATTTTTTAAAAAAGCTCTGAAGTAACTTGTATTTATTTTTACTTTTAGCACAGTGACTTTTAGCCTTCAATACAAATACTAGAAAAGGAAATTATTTTCAACATAATTTCTTTTTTAATTGTACACATATATTTACAGCATACAACTTGATGTTTTGCGATCCAACATGGGAAGCGGGATACACAGCAGACTCATAGAATAGCAGATGTCCTAAACAGCACTCTGGCCTCAGAATCAGCCCTTAAGGCATTCAGATCTGGCTGAAGAGCCCTTGAGAGTATTTTAGGCATGGAAAGCCAAAACACTCTGGCAAAAAAAAAAAAAAAAAAAGCCAAAAAACCCTAAATGAAAGATCTCTGGGAGTGAGATCTCAGTGTCTTATTTCACAATATCAAGTTCATATTGCTTCTTTTCTTCATCTAAAACCCTCACATGATCTCCCTTCATGTCAACGAAATCCCAAAGTCCTCACAGGGCCTATGTGATCCACCCCAGGCTACCCCTTGGACATTATTTCACACCTCCACGGTTTTCTTGCTGTTCCAACATCAAAATGTTAGATCTTGCTTTTCCCTCTGCCCAGAACTCCCCACCCCCACGTATCTAACTAGCTTGATACTTTGCTCCAAGTATGTGGCTGCTCAACTATCACTTTATCATTAAGGCCTTTCCTGACCACTGCACTAATAAAGCTTTTCTCTTCTTATCTTGATTGACCCTTCTTAATGGCATTTTTCTCTCATTCACATCTATTTTTATGTACTTATACATGCTACACTCAGTCATTCACATTACCCACTTGTTCATCATACACTCATCCTTGGGCATTATTTAATATATCATATACTCATGCAATGACATTATATACCTACACATTGTCTCCCATCTCCCACACACAGGGGGACAAAATTTGTTTTATTTGCTACTATACCCCAGTGCTTGGAATAATAATAAGTGCACTATAGACATGCAATACTTACTTGGAAAATGAACTAAATAAATAACTGAATGAACAAATGAGTAGACACACAGAAGCAAGAGGTAAAGAATTGAAAAAGGTGACCTGGTGAGAAAACAGAACATAATATCAGGATATCAGGCTCTGATATTTGGGGTCAAACAAGTGCCGGAAGAATGGGTAAATACAACGAGAAGAAAAAACAACAATAACAACAAACTCAGTTATTTTCCATGCTCTGAATTTTGCCTGAAATTGGCTTTTTCACACATAATTTCGACTTTTAAACACAATAGGAAATGATTATGGTACACTCTTGAGTCTTGTGAGGAAGAGACTCCACATAGGCTCAAATCAAACTTGAGCTTAAAAATAATGCTTTTTTTTTTAAAAAAAAAAAAAAAGGGGAAGACATTTGCTTCCAAATCCTGTAGTCAGAATCAAGTACACTAAAGATAAAATTATCACAGAACTCTGGCTGAATGACTAACTTGTGAAATTCCCTGCCCACCCTCCTTTCCCTATCACTGTTGCCTACAATAACTGCAGGGATATCTCCTGGAGACACATGGAGTGAACAAGTGATCTTCTCCAAAAAGGGAGGAAGGGGAAAGGATAAAAATTAGAAGGATGACATGGCAAGTGAGATTAACATTGGAAAAAGAAAAGAACTTGGAACCCAAGTCAGCTCAGCACCACTTCAGCTGTTCCTTGGTGGGTACTGAGAACTCTGGGGAGGATGTTGCCTTAGCTCTCCCCACTCCTCACCTAATACTGTCTCCCATTGCCTTCCTAGGCCCCCCTGAGCTTACAGATGAGCTCGTTTTCCCTGGTGCCTTGCCAAGAACAAGATGTAAATTCCACATGAATTTGGAACAGATCTCCGAGTTTCACCTTGACAATGAACCCACTTGAAAAGACTTGGCTTTCCTGGCTGCTTAGTTAACAAGACTCACACACTGATTATCCAAATTGATTCAAAAATGCAAAAACACTTTACAGAGGACAATTAGAGAATTTAGATCAGGGAGCAGGATGCCTTCTGCTGCTGCCCAAGCTGAGCTTTGTAAATCAACTGAAGCAGACTGCAAACAGCTTGTCTTGCTACAATTCTGATAATGATGCAAATGATTAATACAGATAAGAATAGATAAAAGTGAAATTAAAACATTGTGAATGAATTTCACCATGTTCTATTCAGTCAGGTTCTGCTGCACTTTGAAGCTTTTAAGAATGGAGAAGCATGAGGAAGGGGGTGAGGAACATCTATTAAAATATATTCATAATATAAATAACTTGTCTATGTCTAGTCTACTGAAAGTTCTTTTTACTTCTTTACCTTTAGCCAACTGGACTTGGGCAGGTACATAAAGCCAAAAAATTACCCTTATAGTAGAGTTGTCATATATGGCAAACAAAAATACAGGAAATATATATTCAAACATAACTGGACATTCCAGGGGCCCTCTAACTCGCTTTGGCAAATCTGTCTTGAACAGTGCTTGTCTTACCTAGCATTATAATTAAAAACGTGGCGCTGCAACCTTAGTAAATAATCCAACCTCAATGATTTCCATCTATGGAATGAGTTAATAAAAGAAGGTACTTCTCATAATTTATTTTATTCAAAAATTTATTTTAGATGATTAAGTTTACATGATATACAGACTGATGTTTCACACATAGAAAATAATTATAATAAAAGAATGGTGAATTTTTAAGCCAATGCACAAAAGTATGCGATGATTATTTTCCTGTAAAATTCAAACAAATTTTTGTTTTCTTTGTTTTATTGTTTCTAAATTTAGAAACAAGTAATGAAAAGGACCATAAAATTATTACATGCATACTAAAAATGCATAAATTTTAGTTCGACATTGGCTACCCAGGGAGCTACAGAAAAGGAAAAAGAAAAGGGTGGGGATACAAATTTGATGGAAGAAAGAAAGAAAAAGACAGGCAGATGTGCTTTGTTTTGGCCTGCAAAGCATTTAAAGCTATCTTATTTTTAACACTTAAAAACTAGAAAAAGTTCTCATAAATGGACACAATTCTAGCATCTGGCAACATATCAGAACTTTGGGCCACGCAAGCCTTTAGGGTCAGTGGACCTCTTCAAAGAGAATTTACCATTCTTTTTTTTTTTCTTAATTAATTAATTAATTAATTTTTGACAGGCAGAGTTAGACAGTGAGAGAGACAGAGAGAAAGGTCTTCCTTTTCCTGTTGGTTCACCCCCCAAGTGGCTGCTACAGGCCGGTGCGTTGCAGCTGGCGCGCTGCACTGATCCGAAGCCAGGAGCCAGGTGCTTCCTCCTGGTCTCCCATGCGGGTGCAGGGCCCAAGCACTTGGGCCATCCTCCACTGCACTCTCGGGCCACAGCACAGAGCTGGACTGGATGAGGAGCAACTGGGACAGAATCTGGCGCCCCAACTGGGACTAGAACCCCGGGGTGCCGGTGCTGCAGGTGGAGGATTAGCCTATTGAACTGCAGCACCAGCCCGCATTTGCATTCTAATCTACTGCCACTGTCCCTGAGGCACTCATGCCTCGTGTGGCTGCCATTGATCAATGCACTTGTACTGCTGTCATTTTTATGCCTGGGAAGTTTCACGCATTCCCTTCACCTGTCTGGTACAGCAAGGGGACCAGCAACCTCAGCCACCCAAACACTCACACAGTCCAAGGCAAGGAAGGTGGGGCCTGTTGAGCCAAAACCACCAACACCTACACCAGTGGGCTTCAAATGTTTATGCTCCGATGCCTCCAAAAGTAATTTTGCACATATTTACATTAAAATCATTAAAATTAAAAATTTCTCTTTGAATCTTTAAACAGTTGAAGTAGAAGGTGGCAGAATATGGACAGCAAGGGAAAAAAAAGTGGAAAAAGGGCATTTTCAGGGGAGAGTTGGAGGGAAATTGCAGTGGAGAGTCTAAGGAAAGCGGAGAGACACCATGGATCTGTGTGGAAGGTGCAGACGCTCAGCAACTGGCATGGACACAACATATGACACGAGCAGCCCTGAGCTGGAGAAAGCACCAGTTTTGGAGAGCAAGGTGAGATCAGAATACAGAGGCAGGTGACACCGGTGATACAGCCAGAGGGAGAGCCTCGCATACTACACCAGTGTCCTGAGGGAAACAGGGAGGCCCCTCACCCAGAAAAAACAAAAGGGTATGTTCTCTCTCTCCATGCCCTCTACAACGGTGCCCACCAACCGGCCATTTTGGAAATAAGTAGGTAGCAGCTGCTGCAGCTCTTATGCACACACCAGCAACTGGCAGGGACAGCTGCTGTCTTGTCAGCAGAGGAAGAGCAGGAGCGTGGGTGGGTAGGGAGGGAAGGGTGGCAAGTATCACCATGTTCCTGAATCTGTATATAGAAAACACATGACATTTTATACTTTAAATAAAATTTTAAAACAAAAACAGTTGAATTAGTACAATCTGTAGCATAGTGTCAGTGTGCCTTTATCTTGAGTTCCCTCCACATACTGGTTTGGTTCAGTTTCTTTTACTGACACACAGTACAATCCCCTCTGCAGTGTACAGCTCCGTGGGTTTTCACAGTTGCATATCCAATGCTGCAATACCGTCATCCTCCACCTTGTCCTTAGGCTACCTCTATGCACTCATGCTTTTTAGCATGTGAAATCCCATTCACACAGCAGAGATACTTGGAAAGCAGTAAGGTACAGAAATTAGACTACAGAACTATAATAACATACAGAACCTATGGTAGGTGATACCAGTTGTTTATTTATTTATTTATTTATTTATTTATTTATTTTGAAAGGCAGAGTGGACAGTGAGAGAGAGAGACAGAGAGAAAGGTCTTCCTTTGCCGTTGGTTCATCCTCCAATGGCCGCCCCGGTCGGCGCGCTGCGGCCAGCGCACAGCGCTCATCCGATGGCAGGAGCCAGGAGCCAGGTGCTAGGTGCTTTTCCTGGTCTCCCATGGGGTGCAGGGCCCAAGCACTTGGGCCATCCTCCACTGCACTCCCGGGCCACAGCAGAGAGCTGGCCTGGAAGAGGGGCAACCGGGACTAGAAACTGGTGTGCCGGCGCCGCAAGGGGGAGGATTAGCCTGTTGAGCCACGGCGCCGGCCACCAGTTGTTTTTCAACAATCATTTATCTCTTCTCCCATGGTCCAGAACCCCAGCTTTTAGTGAGATACTTGATCCTTTCAGGTTCATGTAGCTTAGTGTGGCCATGTACCTAAGCTCTAGTCAACAGTACAGGAGTGGGAAAGTTCAGGGGCAACAGATGTAGACCTAACTTACAAAGCTGCTGCTACACACTCTTTGCCCCTTTTCCTTTGTCCCTACCTCTACTGTCCTAGCTGAAACTAGGATATGATGGTTGGCTCTCTAGCTGCCATTTTGGGCTACTGGGACAAAAACCACACAGTACAGAGCCCAAGCTCAAAAGGATTTTCCAGCGCTGGACCACATTCCAGTCTTAGATTGCCTGTCTTGGAATTTTTAGATGAAGGAAAAATAAGCATCTGTTATATTCAAGTCACTTGATTTTATTTTTCTATTTCCATGCCAATAGTAGCTGTACCAAATTATAATTATTATGCCATTTGTAGTTTTAAGTAAAATCAATGTGAATTAGATGACATTGTCCTGTGATAGGCCCCAAATGGATACTTTATGGAAAATATCTTGAGGTTCTACCTAATGCATGATTATAAGGGATGGATGGGACTAAATCTTGAATACATAGAAAGAAAAATAACCATGGGTCATATCACTCACAGAGAAAGTATCTTAATATTATGCTATGTTTATTAACATTTTCTCCTTTGTCTATATGTGACCAAATTAATTTGGTAGTACTGTCACCATGCTGGGAGAAAGTGTGTAACTACCATCAAATGATTTATTTTCCAGATGATGGTCCCTGTTTAGAATTTATCTGTATTAATATTGTTTCCCCATTGGGGAAGTTTGGTAGCAAATAATTGGCTTCAAGCTATTGGGATATCATATATGTCTTCTCCCACAGAAATAAAATGTTGGTTCTTTAGGGCATTAAAATGTATAAATTCATCTTTAAAAATAGATAGAGATAAAAATAAGCAATCTTTCATTATCCAAGCTTAATATAGGAGCTCTATGATCCATATGTTGGTTCTGAAGATACTTTCCAAAAGCCATATCCATACATAAATTTACATTGGCAACATTTCTTTCTTCCTGCTGTAATGCTTTAAAATTCCAATGCAAAGAGACCATCCTTAAATTATCTTGCCTTGTGAGTGACATCCTCCATTAAGGCCTAAATTTACCTCCAACCCACATAGATCTAGTGCTCACCGAGTTTGCTGCTATGAATTTTAATAGCTAGAATGAAAAATAGCAGAATAAAGGTTTGAGAAATCACTTGTGCTGAAAAAAACTTAGCCTCCTGTCAGTGTAGATATTCTTTCTGAACAGCCAGCTCCAGATGGGGAGATTTACAGAGGACCTGATTGTGACCTGGACTCAAAAAGGAACTAGAGGCATGAGTCAAGACTTAGAGTTAGTGGCCGGTGTTTTGTCCCTGGGATCAGGCATGGCCTTGGGGAAAACTGCCTTGTGGCACCTCTCATATAATAAAGCTGGAGTTAAAGGGAATGAGGTGAAACAAGACTTCCGTGGTGGGTCCTTACATAATGACATTTCAAAATGTTTATCACATCTGTGGCAATGAGGAATAAATATCTGGTGAAAATGGGAGCTGTGAAATTTCTACAAGTTAAGTGAGAGTATTGTACCAAAAAATTACAAAAATGGCTCTCTATTCTCACTGAGAGTGGAACAGAAGGATACAGGCCTAGTATGTAACATGAGAGAGGTCAGTTAGTCAATAGGAATCTCCTGGCAAGAGGACCATGGTTAACAAACTAAAATGTGGGGGTTCTATTGGTGAAAGCATGTTGGAATCCATATGCACCTGTAGAGTAGTTTTTGTTGTTTTTGTTAGGATGAAAAATAGGAAAATACACTTGTTCACTAGCCCCGAACCTATTTGTAATGATCTTCCATTTACTGACTCATTACCTCATTAACAGACAGGTGAGGAGAGAGAGAGAGAGAGAGAGAGAGAGAGAGAGAGAGAGAGAGAGAGAGAAGAAGACTTCACTTCCAACAGTTGTGAGAAAAACAAGATCCACCACCAAAATAGAGAGGTAAGTAGACACAGTGGATGGAAGTTATTGGACAGCAACCTGAAATGAGAGGGAAAAAGTTGTGAGTTGTTAAGCAGTAGACAGGAAAGACAAAGACAATAGAAGTAGCAGTTTGTGTGGAACAGAGAGGGGGCTGGATCTGGGTGCATCAAGTCTCCAAGATGGGATGAGACCAGAATCTTGGTATGTCAAGGACCTCTTGGGCAAAGTGTGAGGGCAACACAGCTCACCTCCCTGATCTTCATGGGGTTTCCAGACCCCTAGGCGCTTGTTCCTTGGCCAGAAAGCCTCCAACACCCAGCTCCCATGCACACCTCACCCCTACTGCTAAAGCTAAAGGAAAAAAGCATAACTCAGTCCCTGGTCCAGAGGACTCAGAAAACTGTGTGTGTGAGAAGGGTTCTAAGTGACTGCTAGTCCCACCTGGCCTTCTTGATTTCACTGTTGCCATGCTCTTCAGCCCCCTCAGCAGAGAGTACTTTTTCTGATTTTCACTTGGCACTCTGGCTGGAGCTGTGCTGGGTTTGGAGACTTGAAGCAACTGATGATACAAGTCATGCTGTCATACCCTGTACCACCCCGAGAAATGTCTGGCACCAGGGACTGGTCCAGCAGCTCCTCCATGATGGATGGCAGCAACTGAAACTCCTCATGTGCATTGAGCTGCCTAATCTTTTATTGAGATGCCATCACAGTCATTGACCACAAATTCAAAATCATCAGTGAGAATCGACACCCTAGGAAGGGCTGGAATCATCTGTTCCTCGGGCAGCAGGTTCTGGTTTCTCCTGTAGAAGTGGTTTCCAATGGCTCTGGAGGCCCCTGTTGACTCTTTCTAGTGTAATAACCCTGACACCAGCATTCTTGAAGTATGCTAGCTCTTATTCATCCTTTGGTTTGTGGTCAAAGGACATTCCTGAAGCTTTGCCAGCTTTAGATACCACACCTTGAGAGTCTCCTGCATTGGCTACAACCAACTGCTCCCCTTCTGTCAGAGCTACCACCCCTATTGTGCCACCATCAGAGCCAGAGTCCTCTTTGCCTTCTGTTCCATGCACCATCATCTCTTCCACTTCTTCCTCTTTATCCTCTTCATCCTCTTCATCCTCCTCAGTGCTATCCTCATCTTCCTCATTTGCTACCTCACCACTGCAGCCATTCTCTTCCTCACTGAATTCCTTATGTCTTCTTCCTCTTGCTCCTCCACCTCATCCTCATTGTCCTCAAAGAACCCAGACTTAACAACTAGAGGCCACTTGTTGGAGGCTGAAGAGCTGGAAGATCTGGCCACCCCAGTAGGAGTGCCAGGCTCACCAACACGACATGTTTTCTGTCCCACACTCCAGGATAGAGAAAAGGCCTGTGTGGACTTTGGCTGAGGGGCCACTTTCCTATGAAGATATTTCCCTGAGGTACCTTTCTCTGAAGGGAGGAGGGAACTTCCACTTTGACTAAGACACCGTCGGAATAAGATCGAAGTCAGCGAACTCAAAAGGCTTCCATAGCCTTGGCAACTCATGACTAGACCCTAGGGAGATTACTGACGCCATAAACAAGAGTGTCAAATTGTTAAGTCAACAACAGGAGTCACTGTGTACTTACTTCTCATGTGGGATCTGTCCTTAATGTGTTGTCCAATGTGAAGTAATGCTATAACTAGTACTGAAACAGTATTTTACACTCTGTGTTTCTGTGTGGGTGCAAACTGATGAAATCTTTACTTAATATATACTAAACCTATCTTCTGAATATAGATAATTGAAAATGAATCTTGATGTGAATGGGATGGGAGAGGGAGCGGGAGATGGGAGGGGTGTGAGTGGGAGGGAAATTATGGGGGGAGGGGAAGCCATTGTAATCCATAAACTGTTCTTTGGAAATTTATATTTACTAAATAAAAGTTAAAACAAAAAGATATTTCCCTGGATAGATTCTCAGGTCTTGCCTCCACATTGAGGTCCTACGACCCTGGTTTCTCACCTGCCCCAGCTCCAAATATGCTGTGGGGTGGGCCCTGGTGACAAAAGTTCTTCTACACTTATGGTAGCCTCTTCACGCAGCAGTGCAGCCTCCTTGTTGGCCAATTATCTTCATCAGCTACTTTTTCTTTTCATCCTCATTTTCAGTGAGTCACCCTGCAATCTGTGCCAGCTCCTTAATGACTTCTTCAGTGGTCACTTTGGCATCAATGCCAATAAAGCATATTCCAGAGTCTTCTGTAGCTTACCTTACTTGTAGGTCCTCTGATCTTTGATGATATCAAGAAGATATTCAGTACAGTTTAAGGCAACTTCCTCTCCTCTGTGTCTATCATAGAAAAAACATGGCTGTCTCACCGTCCAGCTCAGGAATACAGTTCTGGGCATCCTCTATAGAGAAGTACCAGCCTTACATGGCAGAAGAAGCAAAAAGCCAGGGGCAGGCATGAGGCATGAGGGTACCATGAGGTACTGACCCCATCCTCAGAGCACTTCACTGTGTTGGGTTGGGAGAAGTAAGCACCCTTGGTGGCAGCTGACATTCATCTACAGGGACAGATGAGCTGAGCAGCGCAACCTGTGTGGTTGCCAGAGATAGAGTTCCCAGGAGAGCATGGCAGGAGCCAACTCATGTAGGTGAAAGGGCTGGAGGCACTAAGAAGATAGGAGGAGAGAGAATGGAAGTAGAAAAGGCATAGCTCCAGAACCCACCCCAAATCTGCATAATTTTTATATTTGTTAAACACTGTCTTGTGAATCTGTGAAACCAGAGAAATTATGTGCTTCCAAAACAGTATAGTAGCACAGGTCTAGATAAACATTCCTTTTACAAAAGGCAGAAATAATAAAGAAGGACCAAATGGCAAATTTCAAGCAAGACCAAAACTTAGGAAGGTAAATTCCACTTGATCCAAAGACTCAAGAATGATGTCTTTGGTTCAGTGCTCCACCTTCTGGATCCAGTGAAGAAGTGGCCCTGCTTTTTATGATACATTTATTTATTTTGAAAGTCAGGGTTACAGAAGAGAGTGAGAGAGAAAGAGAGAGAGAGAGAGAGCTCTTCCATTTGCTGTCAGACTCACCAAAAGGCCACAACAGGCAGCACTGGACCAGGCCAGGAAGCCAGGGGCTTCATACAGGTCTCCCACATGGGTGGCATCTTCTGTTGGGCTATCTTCTGCTCTTTTTCCCAGACCATTAGCAAGGAGCTGGATCGGATGTGGAGAAACCAGGACACGAACTGGCACCAATGTGGGAGGCTGGCATTGCAGGTGGCAGCTGCAACCATTATGCCACAACATTGGCCCAGTGTTCTTATTTCAATGCCCATATTTCTACAACAATATCCACCTCAGAACCCTTGCAGCCTCTACCCATTGCCCAGTTCCAAAGCCACTTCCACATTGTTAGGCACTTATTACAAAAACATGTTACTCTTTTTCTTTAACTTTTATTTAATAAATATAAATTTCCAAAGTACAGCTTTTGGATTACAGTGGCTTTTTTCACCGATAACCTCCTTTGCACCAGCAACCATCCCATCTCCTGCTCCCTCTCCCATCCCATTCACATCAAGATTCATTTTCAATTATCTTTATATACAGAAGATCAATTTAGTATATACTAGGTAAAGATTTCAACAGTTTGCACCCACACAGAAACACAAAGTGTAAAGTACTATTTGAGTACTAGATATACCGTTAATTCACATAGTAACACCTTACTCTTGATACAAATCTGTATTACTTAGTGTTCTCCAGAGAAGGAGAGAGAGACAGAGCAATACAAAGACAGCAAGAGAGAGGGGTGGGGAGAGGAAGGGGGTTGAAAGAGAGAGAGAGAGAAACAAGGAATTAACTCATAAAATTATGGAGACTCACCAGTCCAAAGATCTGTGTTAGGAAGCTGGAGACCCAGGAGCATTGATGGCATAAGTCCAGGCCACATGCAAGCAGAATTGAGACCCAGAAGAGTTGACATCTCAGTTTGTACCTAAAGGCAAGAAACATCTAATTTGGCAACCCAAGGTGATCATGCAGGAAGAATCAGTCTTTTTGTTCTTTTCAGGCCCTCAATTGACTGGCTAAGGCCCACTCACACTGGAAGAGCAGTCTTCTTTACTCAGTCTACAGATTTAAATTTTGGTCTTCTCCAAGTACACTACTTTGAAAACTGTATACACAGAGTAAGTATTACTGTGTGCAAGTCAGAAAACCAACCAGTGTGTTAGGGGAAATGCGAGAGAGAACACAGGCTATGACAGATGACTAACTGTATTACAAATTAATGACATACCCATAGTTCAAGATGTTGGGGAAGCAGAGAATTGAAATGTGTAGCTTCAAGAAACATGGTTTGGATTGGCTATGCAAGGCCTAAGAATATCAGTGCATTGTATTCTGGCAACTA
Source organism: Sylvilagus floridanus (assembly GCA_949820135.1). Lineage (NCBI taxonomy): Eukaryota > Metazoa > Chordata > Mammalia > Lagomorpha > Leporidae > Sylvilagus > Sylvilagus floridanus. Next base: position 24,030,957 of record OX463236.1, on the reverse strand, counting down.
TTTCTCATCAGAGTATAGGTTAGCAATTATGAATCTGTTTTATATGTATACTAAGCTTGAACAAAAAAGTAAATGTGCTGTAGACAATGAGAGTCAGGTGTCTGTCAAAGAAAAAAAAGTTGTAAATAAACAAAAGAGGAATGGTAGCAAAAATACAATGATAGTAAACTGTAATTTAAGGTATCAGTGTATACTCAGGTTATTTTAATAGAGAATGATAAATTCAGAAATACAGAAGTATGTATACAAGTAATCACACAAATATATATTTTCTAGTTTTGTCCTCTGTGAGGTCCAGGAAGCAGTGACATTTGACAATGAGTACACATTACACCCAGATATGGGCTTAGAAATACCATTATTCATGGGGCCAGCACTGTTGCATGGAGGGTTAAGTCTCCACCTGTAGCACTGGCATCCCATATAGATGCCAGTTTGAGTCCAGGAGGCTCCACTTCTGATCCAGCTCCCTTCTGATGCACCTGGGAAAGCATGGACCAAATACCTGGGCCCCTGCACTCATGTCAGAAATCTGGATGAAGCTCCTGTCTTCTGGCTTTTACCTGGCCCAATCCTGGCCATTATGGCCATTTATGGGGTGAACCAGCTAATGGAAGATTCCCTCTTCTCTTCTCTTCTCTTCTCTTCTCTTCTCTTCTCTTCTCTTCTCTTCTCTCTTTCTCTCTCTCTCTCTCTCTCTCTCTCTCTCTCTCTCTCTCTCTCTCTCTAACTCTGCCTTTATAAATCTTTAAATAAATCACTCTACTTAGGACATCCATTTACAGAAAAAAGAAGGAAAGGAGGGAGAGGAAGGAAGGAAGGAAGGAAGGCAGGCAGGCAGGCAGAAAGAGGGAAGGACGGAAGGAAAAAGTAATACCATTATTTCATAAAAAGGACCCAGGATTTCCTGGATAAATAGCTGATTTATGGCTACAGACAATAAAATATGAGTATAAGATGAGCTTGGAGCATTTTGTTGTGCTAGAGAGTAAGGCTGTGATAAGGTAGGATCAGCAGAAGGGGAAAGAAGAGAAGGGAAAAGCAGGGAAGAGAAGCTTTAGGGGCATGTCATAAAGACAAAGTAACCAACGTATGGGAGCTCTTCATAATCAATACTAGAGCAATTTGATTATAATATTAACAAATAAAAAGTAGGAAGACCTCAGTTCCACAGGATTGTAAACAATGACAATCATATCCCAAAATGACCATTTCGTTCCTATACATGTGTTGGTATTCTATATTAACTGCCACATGTCAGAGAAAACACATATTGGTGTTTTTCAGACTGGCTTATTTCATTAAACATAATGGTTTCCAGTTGTATTCATTTTGTTCCAAAAGACAGGACTCCATTATTTTTAATGGCTGAGTAATTTTCCATGGTGTGTGTGTGTGTGTGTGTGTGTGTGTGTATACACAAACACACCAGTTTTCTTTATCTAGTCATCAATCAGTGGACATCTGGGTTGATTACATATTTTAGCTATTGTAATATCAGCTACATTAAAAATAGGGGTACAAATAACTCTTTCATATGCTGATTTCATTTCATGTGGGTAAATTTCCATGAGTGGGATGTGTGGGCCATACATTAAATCTATTTTCAGATCTCTAATAAATCTCCATACTGTCTTCCATAATGGTTTAATGGTTGTTCTGGCTTACACTCCCATCAACAGTGGATTAGGGTAACTTTTTCCAGATTCCTTGTCACAATTTATCATGTTTTGATTTTTGAATGACAGCCATTATAGCTGGAGTGAAGTGATAATTCATTGTGGTTTTGAATTGCATTTCCCTGATAGCTAGTGATCCTGAGCATTTTTTTTTCATGTGTCTGTTGGCCATTTGTATTTCATCCTTTGAAAACTGCCTCTATGTCCTCTATTTCTTAACTCTATTGTTTGTTTTGTTGTTGAGTTTAAAAGCTCTTTTTAGATTCTGGATATTAATTCTTTATCATTTGCATAGTTTGCCAATATTTTCTCCAATTCTGTTGGCTACCTCTTGCCTTTGTTTTCTTTGCAGTGCAGAAGCTTCTTAACTTGATGTAATCCCATCTGTCTATTTTTGCTTAGATTGCCTGTGCTTCTGGGGACTTTCCCAGGACATCTTTGCCTAGACTGATGACTTTCAGAGTTTCCCCCAGTATTCTCTTTCAGTAATTTGTTGGTATCAGGTCATAGATTTAGATTCGTGAACCATTGTGAGTTGATTTTTATATAAACTTAAGGTACATACTTCTGCATGTATAGATCCAATTTTCCCAGCACAATTTCTTAAAAAGACTGTACCTTTTCCAGGGATTGATTTCAGTTCATTTGTCAAAGATTAATTGGTTGCAGATGTATAGATTAATTTCTGGGTTTCCTTTCTGTTCCATTGGCCTACATGTCTATTTTAGTACCAGTACCAGGAAGTTTTGATTATAACTGCCCTGCAGTATGTCTTGAAATCTGATGTTGTGATGCCACTGGCTTTGATTTTGTTGTATAAGATTGCTATATTTATTTGGGGTCTCTTGTGTTTCCATATGAATTTTAGGATCTTTTTTTTAGATCTGAGAAGAAAGTCCTTGGTATTTTGATTGAGATCACAATGAATCTATAAATTGCTTTTGGAAATATGAACATTTTCATATTAATTCTTCTAATCCACAGACATGGATGATTTTTCCATTTTCTGTGTCTTCTATTTCTTTCTTCAATGTTTTGTAATTTTCATTGTAGAGATCTTTCACTTCCTTGGTTAAATTTATTCTTTCACTTCCTTGGTTAAATTTATTCCAAGGTTGGGGCCAGCACCATGGCTCCCTTGGCTAATCCTCTGCCTAAGGCGCCAGCATCCCATATGGGCACCAGGTTCTAGTCCTAGCTGCTCCTCTTCCAGTCCAGCTCTCTGCTGTGGCCCAGGAAGGCAGTGGAGAATGGTCCAAGTGCTTGTGCACCTGCACTCATGTGGGAGACCAGGAGGAAGCACCTGGCTCCTGGCTTCAGATTGGCATAGTTCTGGCCATAACGGCCATTTGGGGGGTGAACCAATGGAAGGAAGACCTTTCTCTCTGTCTCTCTCTCTCACTGTCTAACTCTGTCAAATAAAAAAAAATTATTCCAAGGTATCTAAAATTTTTTGTAGCATTGTGAATGGAACTGATCTTACAAATTCTTTTTCAGTCATGGCATTGTTTGTATGTAGAAACGCTATTGATTTTTGTCTATTCATTATATATCTTGTCATTTTACCAAATTCTCTTATGAGTTCCAATAGTCCTTGGGTGGAGATGCTTTCATTCCCCAAATATAGTATCATGTCATATGCAAATAGGAATAATTTGTCTTCCTCCTTTTACAAATTGATGTCTTTTTCTGGATAAAACTTCCAGGACTATGTTGAAAAGCAATGGTGAAAGTGGACACTCCTGTCTGGTTATGGATCTTAGTGGAAATGCTTCCAACTTTTCCCCATCCAATACAATGCTAGCCATGGGTTTGTACCTATACAGGATGCCATTGTGCCAGTTCCTCTGAATAACCTTATGATAATTCTTTTGAATTCACTTTCAGGCCTTTTACCAATCTCTTCATCTTCACATTCTACTATTGAACTGCATAAACCATTATCTGCTGCTTTCTCAAACACAGTACCACAGAATTGATGGGAAGAAGAGCAGCCAGGACTCCAATTTGGGATGCTGACATCACAGGCAGAAACTTAACCTATTATATGATAATTCTGGCCTCTGCTTTGAATTCTTATCTCTGTGGAAGCACAAACTGGGAATAAAAATTGAAATACCTATTCCTATAACAGAAGGGCATAGTACAACTCAGCATCCAATTCTTATAAGTCTTCTGTAAATCTGAAATACATATTTTTTTAAAATAAGAAGTTAAAAAAGACTACAGATTTAGGACTACAGATCAGCAGAGGGACTGAGCCCTTCTGGGTTCTTCCTGCTGTACCATTACAGGGTGCATCACCACTTCCCCCACAATGTGAGCTAGGAAAGCAAAGGATGAGATTATTCTATTTGCCAGTGTACCAGCCATTGTCTGTCAATGCCTAACACACAATCAATTCTCAATAAGCACTTGCATAAGGGAAAAATTACTTTGTAGTATTAAAAAAAGTCTAGGTATTGGGTCACAACCAATACTCATATCATCAATATGTCATTTGCCCTTTTGTTTTCAATCTTTATAAATTGATTTTATTATGTGAACAAGTTCTGATCTCAGATTGATTTTTTTTTTCAGAATTCTTTTGACTTTGGCAATATACAGAAAAAAATCAACACAGGAGGATCCAATTCAAATGTTCCAATATTTGTCAACTAGGTAAACAAATGCTTTCTGTTGTGGATGTGTAGCCTTCAGTCTACAGTAAATCATTGACTGAACTTACTGTTGTCAGGATGAACTCAAGAACTTCCATTTTTTTCTAGGATTAAAGAAAATATGCATGACAAAATATATAGTTTAATTCATTTGTAGGCAGCTATGTTGTTTCATTATTAGCTACATTTATAATTATAAGTAGAATTACATATACAAGAGCAATTCTAAATCGAAACAATTCTTAAAACCAGAAGAAAAAATGATCTGTTGAATAACTGTTTTTAATTTTAACCTGATATCCAATATACAGCTTTTTAATAAAAATTTTTATCATTAAAAAATGGAAAAAATCTTCCATGGTCAGCGATTAGAAGAACAAACATCATCAAAATTTCCATACTACTGAAAGCAATTTACAGAGTCAATGTGATCCCAATCAAAATATCAATGACATTCTTCTCAAATCTAGAAAAAAACAATACTAAAATTCATATGGAAACCCAAGAGAACCTGAAAAGCTAAAGCAATCTTATACAACAAAAACAAAGCTGGAAGCATCAAAATACCATATTTCAAGACATATTACAGGGAAGTTGTAATTAAAACAGCCTGGTATTAGCACAAATAAAGATGTGTAGACCAAAGGAACAAAATAGAAATTCCAAAATCAATCCATGTATCTACAACCAACTTATTTTTGACAAAGGAGTTAAAATCAATCTGTAGAGCAAGGACAGTCTCTTTAACAAATGGTTCTGGGAAACTGGATCTCCACATGCAGAAGTATGAAACTAGACCCATACCTTACACCTTACACAAAAATCCACTCAAAATAGATCAAACACCTAAATCTACAACCTGATACCATCAAACTACTAGAGAATATTGGGGAAACTCTGCAAGACATTGACATGGACAAAGACTTCTTGGAAAAGACTCCAGAAGCACAGGCAATCAAAGCCACAACTGACAAATAGGATTTCATTAAGCTGAGAAGCTTCTGCTCTGCAAAAGAAATACTCAGCAAAGTAAAGAGGTAACCGATAGAATGGGAGAAAATATTTGCCAACTATGCAACTGATAAAGGGTTAATTCAGAATATATAAAGAGCTCAAGAAATTCAACAACAACAAAACAAAAAATACATTTGAGAAATGGGCAAAGGACTTGGACAGGCATTTAAGAGAGGAAATTCAAATGGCCAGCAGACACTTGAAAAAGTGCTCAGGATCAGTAACCATCAGGGACATGCAAATAAACAGTATAATGATGTTTCACTTCATCCCAGTTAAAATGGTTTTCCTACAGAAATCAACAAATACTGGTGAAGATGTGGAGGGAAAGGTACCCTAATCCACCACTGGTGGAAATGTAAACTGGTATAGCTACTGTGGAAGACAGTATGGAGATACCTCAGAAATTTGAATATTGACCCATCATATAATCCAGCCATTCCACTCCTGGGAATACTGAAATCAAAAGAAATAAGTATATGAAAGAGTTATGTGCCCCACTTTCATTGCAGCACAATTCATAATATGTAAGATATGGAATCAAACCAGATTTCCATCAACTGTTGACTGGATAAAGAAACCATAGTATATATACACTATGGAGTACTACTCAGTATAAAAAAAAATGAAATTCTGTCATTTGCAACAAAATGGATGCAACTGGAAACTATTATACTTAGTGAAATAAGCCAGTCCCAAAAAGAGAGATATCATGTTTCCCCTGAACAAGGGTAAGTAATAGAGTACTTACAACGTAATAAATTGAGGTGAAATGAACATTTTTGTCTCTTCTGTTGAGGGATAGTGTTTTCTTTTTCTTCATATTATTTGTTGACCTATTTTACTTAGTATAGAGTTAAACTTATTGTCATTAAGTAAACTGAAAAATCTCTAAAAATTAAGTGTGGGAATGGGGGAAGGGGAAGGAAGAAAGGCTGGAGCGTTGGTGGGAAGGAGGGAAGTATCACTATTTTCCTAAATCTGTATATATGAAATACATGAAACTTGTATAACTTAAAAGCAGTGGGGAATATCTGATCCAAGGGCCATATAAGGCATGCAAAATCATTTTGTCTAGCCCTGCCAAGGCAACTGTAAATAGGCGTCCTCAAAATTGAATAAATTCATAGCAGGCTAATTTTTAAGTTGATAATATTGCATGACCACAAATGATATTATAAATATCCAAATGGCTTTTGGCATAAAATCTTCCCATCCCACAGCCATAAAAAAACAAGTTCATAGCCAGAAATGATGGATGGTCAGAGATGACAATGCAGAGGGCTGAAACCTTAGTCATTTCCTTCTAGTTTTTACAAGGACATTAAATCTTTGAGTGTCTGACAATCATAGAAACCACAATGTCCAAGATAAAGTCCTACCAAAAAATTAATTTCTACTGCTTAATAATTTCCTATATACTGGATCTGAAACTATACTTATTAAAATATCAAGACCAATTCATCCACACTGTAAAATTGATGGTGTTTATGTGATTCTGGAAAACTTGAAAATAGAAGGAGGAAAAGTAATCAATAAAAAATTAAATGATTGAACATCATTTTGAAAGATTCACTTAAAACAGAAATACTTTGCTCCTGGAGCACAGTTTTCACAAACAACACAAGGCTCATAGTCAGCAATCAATGTAGTTCACTAAATGCAAACTGAAGAACACTAACAAAATAACCTAGATGCTAATGTTCTCCTGAACCTGTACAGATTCTGATCTGGTTTGTTAAAATCAAAAATGCTGATTTTGGCATTTCTTCTCTTCACAGGTGGAGTGTGACTTTGTTTACCTTCCTGAATAATGCCAGAAAGGAAAATACAGACCATTGGTCAGAGGGTGCTATTTTATTCCCTGATTGGAACTGCCTTCTCTGGGATTAAGTTGTTTTTCACGGGTATGGACTCTTCTCAGACTTCTTTAGCCTCTCCTACAATGTAGCATCAGAACAATTCAGAGAACAGGATGGGCACAGGGGAAGAGAGAAATCAGAGTGTTTCAATACTAAAATTTAAAAATGTTCATCATTTGGATTTTATTGATGAGAAAACTACTACAATAAATTTATATTGACTGAACACTCTTATTTCTTAGATTGAAACAGTTTTTAATATCTTCATAAATTCAGCTGGATGTGATACTCTCATAAATTATTTTACAGGAAGTAATTTTTATGCCCAAAGTCAAATTATGCATACATATATAATTGCATATGAATGAAAACCTGCCTCAAACTTTCCTCTCAGAAATTTTCCTGCAGTTTATATGTGCATCTGAAGAACATAATCTGTATAGAATCAAATAAGAGACATGAGATTGAGTTTTTTTCTTGGAATATAGAGCTGTTATTAAAATAACAGCACCTATTTTGTAATTTTACTAAATAAAATTATATTAAATATACAAAATATTAAATTGTTGAATATAGCTAAATCACTGCTTAAAAGGAAATTTACAGCATGAAATACCTATGTGAGAAAAGAAACAAGGTTTCAAATGAATTATCTAATTTTCTGTTGAAGAAGCTAGGAAAAGATAAACAAACCAACCTAAGTAAGTAAAAGAAAGGAATTAATAAAAATAAGAAGAGTAATCAATGAAATAAGCAACAAATAACAGAAATAGTCAATTAAGTAAGAAATCTGGTCTTTGTAAAACACAAAAATTAAAAGATAAATCTCAACAAGATAAATTCTTTGATCAATAGCAAAAGAAAGCACTAATTAATATTTAAAATAAACTATACAAATGATATATATACACATGAATAGAACAAAATATTATTAACAATCTCATGCCAATAAATCCAATGCAAGTGAACATACATTTACAAAAAGTGACACAAGAAGAATACAAAATCTGAATAGCCCAGGATTTATGAAGAAATCTGAATCTGTTAATAAGCTCTTCATATAAAACCAGCCCCAGATGGTTTCACTCATGAACATTTTCAGATTTTTGAAAAAGAAATGGCATTTCTATATTCCTACCAATGTTTTCATGAGGTCAGAACAACCCTGATGCCAAAATATTACAAGGAAAGAAATTCAGAGACCAATACTTCATAATATAGTTGCAAATATCTTGAAAAAATACTAGCAAATCAACAAAAGTAATACATACAAAAACATACTACATCACAACCAAATGAGGTTTCTCTCAAGAAAATAAGATTAGTTTTAACATCCAAAAATCACTCAATGTATCATCATATTGGAAGAATAAGGAAGGAAAAACGCATAATCACCACAAACCGATTTGTGAATAAATAGTCAGCAAACTAGGAATAGAAAGGATCTTCCATTTAAGAAAGCCTGTCTATGAACAACTGATACTCATGTAATGTAAAGCCAGATAGCTCACATAATAAAGCAAGAAAGTAAAAGATGAGAGAGCAAGTACACTTGCCTTTATCCACAGAAAGCATAATTATTTATAAAGAAAATACAAGGAGTCCAAAAATACTACTGAGGTTAATAAATAAATTTAGCAAAAGTTCAGATCCAAGCTGTGTTGTATGTATATATATAAATGATATTCCTACATGCTAAAAACAATTAGAAAAAAATTAGGAATAAGTGTTTTTAAAAAGTGTGGAACCTCTATACAGGAAACAAAAATGGCAGATGTGAATTTTAAGACACCTATAGAGGCATAATAATGAGTTCTGGGATTGGAACACCTCATCTGGATACAGTGTCAGTGCTCTCCAAACTGATCTGCAGACAGTGTAATTCCAGCTTCAACCTTAACATATTTTTTTCTGCAGTAATTGGCGAGTTGTTTCTAAGAGTTACACAGAAATGAAAAAGACCAAAGATAGCCAGAATAGTCCTGAAGAAGAGAAAAAATTGGACATTTGTACCACTTGCCTTTAAGATCTAATACAAAGCTACATTGATCAAGCTTAATTAATTAAAGCTACATTAATCGAGGTAAATAGGCTAAGAACAACAGCTAGAGTTATGAAACTAACCATCATATATACAGTTGGTTGATTTTTGGCAAAGGAATCAACACAACAAATAGAGAGAGGAAATTCTTTTCAACAAATGATGTCAGAAGAACTAGATATCCAAAGGTAAAAAATATCCAAAAAATATCCAAAGGTTAAAAAACTTCTTGAGAAGTTGAAGAAGTTTTCTGAGTAAATACCACAGGAGGTTCATAATAACAGCAATACTTATACAGTTCATACCTGCAAAGTAGCAGCAGCAGAGACTGTTCACACTTCATACACCAGGCCCCTCGCTCTGTAAAACAGAGTCCTCTTGTCAGTAGTTCTCATACACAAGAAACAGTAAGGACAAGGGATGTCACTTGGGTGAGATAAGAACATAAGTGCTGTTGGACAAATCTCATGGTGCCATGCCATTCATCTTCAGTTAAGAACAATGTGTGCCACTAAGAAAATGACTGATCACTTCAGGATAAATGGGGACAAGCTTTTAGCCTAATGGTTAACTTGCTGCTTCGGATGCCTGCGGCCTCTATCAGAGCACCTGAGTTTGATTCTGTTAATGCAGACACTGGGACGTAACAGTCATAGCTCAAATACTAGGTTCCTGTCACCCATGTGGAAGCTCTACATTGAATTTAAGGCTCCTGGATTTGGTGATGGTCCAGCTCTTCTGTCATGAGCCTTTGAAAAATACGTATTTTGCTACATACAAACTACCTCAGCAATAAAATAACGTAAGAAAAATTCAGTTCCTTGTATACACTTCGGTCATTATAACTAAAAATTGCAACTGTAGATTTATTGGAGAATTCAAGATCCTTTTTATCAGTGTCTTCTCACAGGTGGTCAAGTTTATGTCTTAGAAAATATTGCTTTCAGGAGCAGGGGTTGTGGCACAGCAGGTTAGGCCATAGCTTGGAACACCTGCATCTCCTTTTCTCTCCCTCTCTCTCTGTCTTTCAAATAAATACATAAACAAAATTATTTTATAATTATTTCTATTAAAATAATAACACCTTATTATGTTTATTTCTTACTCATAGTATTTATGCAAGTAGGTTAATGTTAAAACATGATTTGAAAAGTGCACTGCTTTCCTTCTTCACACTTCCATATCTCATGGAGAAAGCCTGACCAATACATGGCATTTAGATTTATATCATGAAGGTCTTCCCTCAAGAATTATTAAAATTGAATATGGAAAAACCATGATTAAAAAGTAGATCAATGTGGCCAATATTATGGTGCAGCAGTTTAAGCCAATGCTTGAATGCCAGCACCCCGTATCAGAGAAGTGGTTCAAGTCCTGGTTGCTTTTAATCCCTGCTAATATGCCTGGGAAAGCACAGAGGTTGGTCCAAGGACTTGGGCCCTTGTCAACCAAATGGGAGACCCAGATGGATTTCCTGGTTCCTGGCTTCAGCTTGGCTCACTCCTGTCCCAATTCTAGCTGTTGTGGCCATTTAGGGAGTGAACCAGTGGATGGAAATCCTTCCTCTCTCTCTCTCTCTCTCTCTCTCTCTCTCTCTCTATTTCTCTCTCTCTCCCTCCCTCCCTCCACCCATGCTTTTTAAATAAAATAAAATAAAAAACAAGCAGAAATATCAACATGAGTTACAGGAAATAATAATGTGATTAAAAGCTATAAAATGACAGAAATTAAATATGTTACAATAACAATTAAAATCTCTGGAATTTTCTACTAAGAAAATGATTGCAAAAGATAAACTGTTAATATAAAACAGCTGAGTTTTTGTTTATCAAGTGAGAATTACTTATTCCTTATTCTAAAGCAACTTTTAAAATTACTTTTCAAATCTTGGGTCTTTTCCAAGTTTTTTGCTGTGCATAATAGAAATTAAATATTTTCTCACAGTAGGAAACCAACTTTGGATGGTTTTATCCATATTAACTTACAACAGGTAAAGAGACTAGAGCTATCACAATATGCACTGTTTTTTTATTGCAGTAATTTCTGTGTTTAAAACTGTCATATTGTTACAACAAATTTGTAAAATAATAAAGCCTACAAAGATCAAGACTACCCTACAGTCTTTTTTTCAAAGTTAAATCAATCTTCTGAAGTTTGAGAGAATGACTGGCTTTATAAACTAAAAAAGAGAGAATTAGTGAGTTGTTGCTTCCATGAAATTGCCCAGCTGCCTCTAATTTGGGAAAGATAAATGCAGGTTAGGAAGACCATTGGAGGATGCCAAACAGAAGCACTAGCAGGAAGCCACACTGAGTGGGAGGGAAGAGACTGAACAATCCATTTGCAGATAAAGCTCTTGAGAAGTTGAAGAAGTTTTCTGAGTAAATACCACAGGAGGTTCATAATAACATCAATACTTATACAGTTCATACCTGCAAAGTAGCAGCAGCAGAGACTGTTCACACTTCATACACCAGGCCCCTCGCTCTGTAAAACAGAGTCCTCTTGTCAGTAGTTCTCATACACAAGAAACAGTAAGGACAAGGGATGTCACTTGGGTGAGATAAGAACATAAGTGCTGTTGGACAAATCTCATGGTGCCATGCCAATCATCTTCAGTTAAGAACCATGTGTGCCACTAAGAAAATGACTGATCACTTCAGGATAAATCTAATTTTGCAAGAGTCTCCCGCCAAGACACTGCCTATAAAACAATGAAAGGAAGAAAAGAAAATATGCTGTCTTACAAGAACAATACAAACAAGACAATATCACTTACTCATTCAACAGACAAGTGCTGTGTCCCACATACATATACACTCTAATTTTTAACAATCCTGCTGCTGAAGTATTGCCACTCTTTTTAAATAGATAATGAGACTCAGAAAGATTGTAATTATTTGTCAACCAGGTTTCCTTGAGGATATAGGTAGTATTTTACTTGACATTTTAGCTTTCAGGCACAAAGACTAGCCCATATTAAACTTAATCAGGATAAAAATCTAGCATGTGAAAATGCATATTACCAAAGAGAGACAGGCTTACAACTATAAATGAAAACATCATTTGATGGGTTATTAGGAAAAAAATAGCCCAATCTTTGGGTCATGACGTGTGCTTGTACATAATTCAATCCACAAATCCAATGCTCACATAAAACACAAAATTCCAATAAATTATTTTGTCAGAGTCAGAAAAATATAAGACTTCTGACTTGTGTAAAACTTTCATGATCGATTTGTTTCTGCATCCCTCATATTCATCTTCATACCAAGCCCTTTGAGTCAGCAATGATTAAACCATTCTGAATAGTTTTGATATGCTTTTAATTTGTTTTGACACTATATAAAAATGTCAACTCTCTAGAATAATTTGAGAATAATCACTCTTATCATGTGTACGTTGGGATTGTGATTTAATTTTGCATTGCCTGGGGGAGTGAAAACATTCCTATTCAGTTTATGTTTCACAAGCATCCTGCAACAGCTGTCCACAGGGTGACATAAAAAGCAGACGCTAACTATGTCATTATCACAAACTGTTCACACTTGAAAGGTTCGTGTTTAGTACGTATTTCTTTTTCCTGATTACATAAATGCCCAACATTTATGAAGCTATTTCCTTCTGCATCATTAAGATTGAGAATGAGGTTAGGAATAAGTGTATAAACTGATGAAGGTGCTTCAAAAACTCCACTGAAAATGAAATTAAAAGAGAATGGGATGTTCCAACATGGAGGCTAAGAAACTCCAGCCACCAGCTCCCCACAGAGACACCAAAGTGAAAAGCTATATGCACACCAAGTTGCCCTCACAAGAGCTATGGAAGATAGGCCAGTGCCCATAAATGGAGTCTGTGGACTTGTGCCAGTATCAGGTGGAGACCTGTACCCTGGTGAAAAAGTTTTGCTTTGGCGTGTATCACCACCAGCTCCCTCTAGGCCTGGTGTGCACCCCCAAAGTTGCACAAGATTTGGTGATTATAAGACCCAAGTGTGACCCACCTAGGGCCTGGAAGAGGAGCTGCCCCTTTCACCCCTCCTACAACCTAGAGCTGACAGCAGAATATTACAGGATTGTATTGGGACTCAGTGCCAAGCTGATAAATGCCAGCATGGAGCAGATACCAAGGGTCTTTGTCCCCAAACCTGTGCCTGAGGGCAAAGCCTCTACATCTGTTTTCATGCCCAGTGGAGTTATATGGTCCTAGTTCACCCAACAAAGCTGTACTTCAGATATTGAGGAGAGAGAAACACATTAACAGAAAAACAAAACTTGAGAGAGATTATCACCACCAGACTTTTTTTTTTTTTTTGACAGGCAGAGTGGACAGTGAGAGAGAGAGAGAGACAGAGAAAGGTCTTCATTTGCCATTGGTTCACCCTCCAATGGCCGCCGTGGCCGGTGCACCACGCTGATCCAAAGGCAGGAGCCAGGTGCTTATCCTGGTCTCCCATGGGGTACAGGGCCCAAGCACTTGAGCCATCCTCCACTGCACTCCCTGGTCACAGCAGAGAGCTGGCCTGGAAGAGGGGCAACCAGGACAGAATCCGGCACGCCGACCAGGACTAGAACCCGGTGTTCTGGCGCCACAAGGCAGAGGATTAGCCTGTTGAGCTGCGGCGCCAGCCACCACCAGACTTTTGCTACAAGAAATGTAAAAGATGGGGCCAGCGTCATGGCACAGTAGGTTAATCCTCCACCTGCGGCGCCAGCATCCCATATGAGAGCCAGATCTAGTCCCGGCTACCCCTCTTCCAATCCAGCTCTCTGCTATGACCTGGGAAAGCAGTAGAGGATGGCCCAAGTCCTTGGACCCCTGCACCCAGGTGGGAGACCTGGAAAAAGTACCTGGCTCCTGGCTTCAAATTGGTATAGCTCCTGCCATTGCGGCCATTTGAGGAGTGAACCAGAAGAAGGAAGACCTTTCTCTCTGTCTCTCCCTCTCATTGTCTGTAACTCTAACTCTCAAATAAAATAAATTAAATATTAAAAAAAAGAAAAAGAAATGTAAAAGACCATAAGACAATATTTGAACTGAAAATAAGAGATGCTACCAAGTAAGAAGAAAATATCAGAAGATAGAAACAAAAGATTCAGAATGCTATAGTGTTGTGAATTTGTTGTGTAAATCATTTATATCTTTACTGTGAAGACTAAAAAAATATAATTACTATCCTAAAATGTTAAGAGAGAAGCAATGTGGAAAAAAAGGTAAAATGTAACAACAGAAGTTCAAAATTTAAGGAAAATAGAGCACAAATGTAGAGCATTTTATTAGATTGTCTTATGTCTTTAGTCTTTATTTATCTCTTTTCTTATATTTTAATGAATGTTAAGTTGTTTTCCTATCAAGTTGGCTTGTTATAGCCAAAAGAATCTTTTTTGTAAGCCCCAAGGTAATCTCAATGCAAAATCATTACATAGACTTACCAAAAATAACAAGCAAAGAATCAAAGTGCACCACTAGAGGAAATCACTTAAACACAAATAAATATTATAAGACAGAGAGAAAGAAAGAAACTACAAAAATGTAAAGCAAATAACCAAAATGTCAAGAGTAAGGCCTTGCTTATCATTAATTACCTTAAATGTCAATGGACTAAATTTTCCAAAAAAAATATAAAAAATGACTGAATGAATTAGAAATCAGGACCCAATTATATATTATTTACAAGAAATTCACTTTGGGGCTAGTGTGGTATAGCAGGAAAAGTTGCAATCTACAGTGCCGGCATTCTGTATGGGTGATGGTTCGAATCCTGGCTGCTCCACTTCCTATCCAGCTCCCTGATAATGCACCTGGGAAAGTAGCAGAAGATGATCAGAGTACTTGGGCTCCTGCACCCACTTGTGAGGCCCAGAAGAAACTCTTGGCTCCTGGTTCCTATCTGGCCAATCCCTGGCCATTGCAGCCATTTGTGGAGTAAACCAGTGAATGGAAGATCTCTCTCTCTCTCTCTCTCTCTCTCTCTCTCTGCCTTTCCCTCTCTATATATAACTGTTTTTCAAATAAATAAATAAATCTTTTTAAAAAAAGAAAAGAAAGAAATTCATTTCACCTATAAGGAAACACATAGACTGAAAATGAAAGAATAGAACATGGTATTTTATGAAAATGGAACCCAAAAGAAAGCAGGAGTAGCCATATTTCTATAAGGTAAAAGAGATTTTAAATCAAAAGTGGTAAAAGGAAACTAGGAATGTCACTATACAATGGTAAATTGTTTATTTGTTTGTTTTTTGAAGATTTTATTTATTTGACAGGTAGAGTTACAGACAGTGAGAGAGAGAGAGAAAGGTCTTCCTTCTGCTGGTTCACTCCCCAAATGGCCGCCATGGCCAGTGCTGCACCAATCTGAAGCCAGGAGCCAGGTGCTTCCTCCTGGTCTCCCAAATGGGTGCAGCGGCTCAAGCACTTGGGCCATCCTCCACTGCCCTCCTGGGCCACAGTAGAAAGCTGGACTGGAAGAGGAGCAACCAGGACTAGAACCGGTGCCCATATGGGATGCTGGTGCTGCAGGTGGAGGATTAACCCAGTGCACCACAACACCGGCCCCTGTTTGTTTTTTTGTTTTTTACCTTCTATTTTTGGATACAGGTAGGTGGCTTATTACAGGAGAAAGCCACACCTATCAACAGCTTGCACCCTCCCACCTCAATTGAGAAGTGAGCCAGGCTCCAGTAGGCAGGGATTCCATGGAAATGCTCAGGACCCACAGACATAGCAGCAGCAAACAGAGGGAACTGTGCTCACAGGAAAGTCGCCACAAATCAGAGGAGCAGTTCATCAAGCAGTCCGAACTAGTGCTGAAAACACCAGGGACTAACACCAGACATCCCATAGCTGTGAGAAGGATGCGACACAGTAACAGAGGTCAACACCCTCCTCCATACAGATAATCAGAGGAGAGCTACAAAGCTCTCTAATAACAGGAGAAAGATGGATGTGCATTTTTAGTATTATTCAATATAGTTCTAGAGATCTGAACTAAAACAATTAGGAAAGAGACAGCATTAAGAGCATCTGAATTGGAAAGGAGTAAGTCAAACTGTCACTGTTTGCAGATTGCATGATCTTATTTATAGAAAACCCAAAGACTCTACCAAGAAGCTATTGGAAACTAATAAATGCATCAAAGTTGCTGGATGCAAAGTCAATGTAGAAAAAGCAGAAGCAATTTATACACCAACAGTGAATCTGAAAAAATAATCAAGAAAGCAAAAAAGAATCAAGAAAGCAAAAAGTTAAGTAAAATATATAGGAATAAATTTAACCAAACAAGTAAAAGATTTCTACAGTGAAAACTACAAATCACTTATAAAAGAAACTGAAGAGGACACAAAAAATTGGAAAGACATCCTGCATTCATGGATGAGAAAAATCAGTATCATTGAAATGTAAATCACTACCCAAAGTGATTTACAGATTCAGTGCAATCCCTATCAAAATCCCAATGACATAAAAAAAAATAGTCAAATCATTGTCAAGGAGATGCAAACCAAAACCACAATGAGCTATAATCTCACTCTAGTAAGATTGGCTATTGTCCAAAAGATACAAAATAATAAGTGTTGGTGGCAAGGATGTAGAGAAAAGGGAATGCTTTCACAGTGTTGATAGGAATGTAAATTAATATGGCCATTGTGGGAAACAGTATGGAGATTCCTCAGAAATACCAAAAATAGAACCACCACATTGTGAGTATAGGCAGATAACTAGATAGGAATGGAGGTATGGAATCATAGAACTTTCCATATCATAGACAAGCAAATCACAGGGTTAGCAGATGTCTCACAAAAAGAAGCTGTATTGTCAGTCATTTAGACTTCTAAACTGGCTGTGGTTCATTATAATATCATCAGCATTGCAGTTGTAGTACAACTAGACTGCAAAATCATCATGACAGATCCAAAAGACCCTTCTTAGGGAATAAAGTAGGTGGCACCCCCCAACCTTGGAAAACCCATCTTATTACCAGAACTCCCCCTTCCTCCCTGCTGAGTATTCTGCTTCACCACTACAGAATGGAAATTAAAAAAAAAAAAAAAACTCCCTAGACCTCTGGGCATGTGCTATCTTTCCAGCCCTCTTACTCTCCCTCTCTTTAGAGTGTATTATCACTTACAGCAAACTTTGCTTGTTAGTTTAATGCAATGTTGATATGTTCTAGAATTCTTTCTTGTGGGGGCACCAAGAACCTGGACTCATCTGTGTATGAGACATCTGTATTCCCACATTTATTGCAGCATTGTTTATAACAGCCATGAAATGGAAACAACCAAGTGTCTACAAACTGATAAAGAAAATGTAATTCATATAAACAATGGGTTATTAATGAACCATGAAAAAGGCTGAAATTCTATCATTGGTAACAATATGGCTGGAACTGGAGGTCATTATGTTAGGTGAAATAAGCCAAGCACAGAAAGACAAATATGTATATGTTTAGTCAAAAAAATAGGTGTTCTCTTAGAAACTAAAAGTGTAATTGTGGTTACCAGAGGCTGGGAGGAAACTAGAAATGTAGGAGTTGAGGAAGTTTGATTGAGAGGTATTAGCATATAGCTAGATAAGAATAAGAAGTTCTGGGATTCAGGGGCTGGTGCTCTTGTGCAGCGGGCTAAGCTTCCACCTGCAGTGCCAGCATCCCATATGGGCACTGGCTCCTCTTCCGAGCCAGCTCTCTGCTATTGCTTGGTAAAGCAGTGGAAGATGGCCCTAAGGCTTGGTGTCCTACATGTGCATGGGAGACCCAAAAGAAACTCCTGGCTTCTAACTTTGCATCACCCTGGCTCCAGCTATTGCAGCCATTTGGGGAGTGAACCAGCAGATGGAAGAACTTTCTCTCTGTCTGTAATCTACCTCCCAAATAAACAAACAAATCTTTTTTAAAAAAAAGTAGTTCTGGACTCTATTGCACAGTAGAATGATGTTAGTATTAATTTACTATATATTTCTCTATTTTAAAACACTAGAATATATTTAATGATTAAACATTAATACATGTAACAAAACGTAACTTTGTACCCCATATATATGTACAAATTTTATATGCCTGTTAAATTTTACGAAAGATAACGGAGGAGCCATTGCTATGGTGTAGTGGGCTAAGCCTCCACCTGTAGTGCCAGCATCCCACATGGGCACCAGTTTGTGTCCATCTGCTCCTCTCCCAATCCAGCTCCCTGGGAATGCAGTGGAAGATGGCCTGGAAGTAGAGGATGGCCTGGGAAAGCAGTGGAAGATGGCCATTTGGGAAGTGAACCAGTGGATGGAAGAGCTTTCTCCAAGATTCTCTCTCTCTCTTTCTGTAACTGCACCTCTCAAATAAATAAAGTCTTTTAAAAAAAGATAATGAAAGATTACCATTGGCCTCACAGTTAACACACTGGTTGGATGCCTGCATCACAAAAAGGACTGTTTGGGTTCAGGCGCATGCTCCGCTCTTGACTTTGGACTCCTGCCAGTGTGCATCCTGGGAGGCAGCAGTGATGGTGAAGTAATTGGGTTCCTACCACTCACATGGGTATTACAGCTTCCCAGCTCCCAGCTTCTGCTCTGGCCAAAAACACCAGATTTTGTTGGTATTTGGTGGAGTGAAGAAGTGAATGGGAGCTCTCTCCTTCTCTATTTATATCATATCATATCATATTATATCACATCATATCATATCTATCTAATTGTATTTATATCCTTATCTATCTATATTTCTGTCTCCATCTCTGAGTGTCTCTGTGCCTCTCAAAGATACTTTTAAAAATTTAGAATATCATTTGATATTATGAGAGATCCTGATTTATATGATATTTAAAAGAATAAAATAATCTTTTAACAGAAAATATGAAAAATTTTTTCAACCAGCTATTGGAAAATAGAATTACAGCTTGTTCATTTAGAAAAATTTAATCACTTCTTAGACATCTGGGCTCTAATAAATTGCTTTTGAGTGTCAAATTCCAATTCAATGGAAATATTACTATATTCCTTGAGAGAATCCCTCCCTTATGTATTTAAACATCTAGATCTATTGAATCAGAGATTTAAGAAAGTGATGACTCTCTTCGTAGGTTGTGATAAGAGTCTACTCTCGGCCGGTGCCGTGGCTCAATAGGCTAATCCTCTTCCTTGCGGCGCCGGCACACGGGGTTCTAGTCCCGGTCGGGGTGCCGGATTCTGTCCCGGTTGCCCCTCTTCCAGGCCAGCTCTCTGCTGTGGCCTGGGAGTGCAGTGGAGGATGGCCCAGGTGCTTGGGCCCTGCACCCCATGGGAGACCAGGAAAAGGACCTAGCACCTGGCTCCTGCCTTCGGGTGAGCGAGGTGCGCCGGCCACAGTGCGCCGGCCGTGGCGGCCATTGGAGGGTGAACCAACGGCAAAAGAAGACCTTTCTGTCTGTCTCTCTCTCTGTCCACTCTGCCTGTCAAAAAAAAAAAAAAGAGTCTACTCTCAGCTTGTTCTTCCCATCCTGGTACCTTATGAAGACAGGATAGATAGCACATCTATTAGACAACTTTACCTACTGTTTTATAACCCAAAGATTTTGACTACGAAAGAGAACCACTTTTGGGGAAATCATTTGAGGCATATGCTGCATGTGCCTTATATAGGAGAGCACTCCAACCTCTTAGGGTGTTGTCACCCAGATAGTGTCATAATTTAACCTTTAGTAGGCCATTGAATTTCATTTCATCAAGCTGGATATTTCTGTGGGAGAGCAAATAGTAAGGGTAGTAAATTCTGTGAATGTGAATCCATCTCTCATTTCTCTGTGAAATGAATTCCTTCAGAAGGTAATGTTATCTGTGATATCATAGTAATAAATAAGGCTTTCTGTAGATCCATTAATGATTTTGTGGACAGAAATACTATAAGCAGATAAGAAAAATCCATATGCATATTAAATATCATTCTTCTTTGGCACAAATTTCTGCCCACATCATAATGGAAATGATCCAATACAATCAACCAGCCAGCGGATGGCCAGTTGGTTTTCCTGAAGACTATTATGATTATGTGTTTTAATATTGGCCTGTGCTTTGGTAGATGAGAGACTCAGCTGTGTTGATGACCATCAGCCATGGTGAGAAAGAATCTTTGTGATTAAGCCCATAGATAAACTCTATCCATATTGTTACAGTCATTTTGTAAATGGGCCCAGTGACCAAGCACCATGAAGGTGACTGATATCCACAAGAGGAATCATCTTGTCCACTTAGTTATTGATAGGCTCCTTTGTAATGAATGCCACTGGAGTATACTTACATAGGGTGTGTCCATCTACATGCAATTTCCACAGAACTCCTTGTCAACAATTTTCTGACATTATTGTTCCCACATTTCTTGCCAACTCACTAACCTTTCAGTCACTACCAGGCAGTTCTGTAGATCCATACTAACCATGGTTCCCCATTCCACAAAATGTAGGTAACCAGATGTACCACCTGAAACTCTTTAACTTTATGTCTGTCTTTCCTGGCCAGCTTAATGGGAACTATGGCACCGTAGCAGTATGTGTGCAGACCTTGCTCTAAACCAGAGCATTTGTTGACATCAGAAGTGTAGAAGTATAGATACTTCTATCAACCAGTTGATTCTTTAAAATTCCATTTAAGTTGGGGCCAGCATTGTGGCATAGCAGGTAAAGCTGCTGCCTACAATCCTAGCATCCCATATGGGAGCTGGTTTATGTCCTGGATGCTCCACTTCCAATCCAGCTCCGTGTTATTGGCCTGGAAAAAGCAGCAGAGAGCCCAAATGTTCCTGTCCCTGCCACCCATGTGTGAGACCCAGATGAATTCTGGCTTTGATCTAGCCCAGCTCTGAACACTGAGGTCACTTGGGGAATGAACCAACTGATGAAAGATCTCTCTTACTCTCACCATCTCTCTCATCTCTTATTCTCTCTCTCTCTCTCTCTTTCTCTATAACTCTTTCAAATAAATAAATCTTTTGAAAATTCCATTTAAGTTGTCAGAGAGAACTCTCTACGGGGTCCTGCGTGTTAGTGGATGGATAAATAGGAAAGTGGGAAAAGAATGGCATATACTATGGGAATCTAAACTCACTACTTCATGCAGTTTACAAGTAACTTCCTTGTATGTGTGAAATATATATGTGTATTTATATGCATATTTATAATTATTCACATTTTTCACTTAGAAATGGAACAATTTCGTGCTTAGCCACTTTGTGATTAGGTTAACTTGACATAAAATGAACTTTATTGTGTGAATTTTGAGGACCACTGTTATTTAATGAATCATAATTATATGTTCAACTTCTACCATGACCAAAAAGAAGTTGGGAGAACATTTTTGACAGAAAAAACCAAAGACCTACTCCAACAGCCTAGGTATCTATGTTGTTATTCTTGGGCTTGTCACAGGATACATGTAGCATTTATGTCTTCTACAGATATTTCCAATGCCATCAAATTTTCTGAGACCAGTGGCCCAAATGGAAGGAAAGCTTATATAGCTGAAATATCTTATTGAATCAACACTAAGACAGTTAAGGTTCACTCATAAATAGGTGAGAAAAGAATATCCAAATGTGATATATGTTGTCTCCAGAATCTAAGAAGTCAATTCATAACTGTGCCTCCTTCACACTTTGATACAAAGTATGACAAGTGGCTTCTAACTTTAGAGAAGAAATTTGAACACTCCCTGTAGTATCATTCAATATTCAGGCAGCAGACAAAACACCACCATAATATGATAAGGGAAATTTTAATATAAAGAATTCTTGACTAATAACAAGGGATTATCTACTACCAATAGATACAAGAATAGAAGAACAGTAGATGTAGGGAGCAATCAAAAGGTGGTGGCAGACATTGGCAAGGTTGACATTTAGAGCATATTGAAGATTGAGTAGATATGGCAGAGAAGTTTGCTGTGGTGACACAAGCCAGAATCGACAAATAGGAAACTGCCTATTTGGTTACTGGCAAAATTTACAGGAAAGCCAACTGATGGGATGTTGACAAGACTCACTGCAGAATGAATGCCATCACCGGGTATTTTAGTCATTAACAGAGGTGCTGGAAACGGGCTTGATGGTATACAGCCCTGTGTGTTCTGCTTACTGTCCCCTGCACTTAATGTCCTCCATTCACTTATATGTACAGGCAGAAGTAGCATATGAGAACCAGGAAAATGATCCCCTCAAGACGTTGCCCATCCAGTGGCCTCCACTTATAATACTTAACGTGGTCCCCACTGGAAAAGAAGGAATATTTATAGTGTCCAGTTTCAATATCACAATTAGAGCAAAGAAAGATGGATTTAGTGCTGGGAAGCAGTAAAATGACAACTGACTCTGTGGACCCCTTTTGCTTCTCAGCTCCTACCGCAACTTTCAACCCATATTTGCATCTTCCATACTTTCATCTAATAAGTTAAGCTACCCTTTATATGAATGATGACTTTCTTGCCATTTCTCCCAAATTAGGAAATTTATGTTCCAACAGTTATTGAATCTATCATTGGCTATACAATTTACTTTTCAAATTCAGTCACAATCTGACTGAATTCCATTACCTAAATAATAAATTGTAAATTTAATCTTCAAAAACATTTACATAAAATAGTAATGGGAAGAAGAAAAGAGAAAAAGAAAATGATTAACATATCCAAATACATACACATAACAAATAGAAAATATATAAGCCTTCCTTTCTATAACTGGTTACCAGGCTTCAGATATCTGTTTCTTCCTTATTTCACAACCCATTCCATTCTTCCTTTGTTCTCAGCCAACCCCAGCTAGTCACCATTCTTTACTTGGTGGTGGGACAAAAATCCTCATTCCTGAAGGGTCTAAGTTCTCAATTCCTTGCCTTACTTAGATTCAGAAGTTTTCTAATAAAATTTGATATACGGCAAAAAGTACTAAAAGTGCCCCTGGGCTCCATACACAGTTCTATATTTGCACCACCACCATTTCTCCTTAGAAATTGGGATATATTTCTTTCAGCAGTGTGACAGGATCCTGAACTCTCACAAGAATAATCTCTTACCCTTGGGCATATAGATATCTTACTAAAATATATTTTGGCAAGATATCCAGAAACTAAGGTGTCTTTGGGATCAGGAAGAAAAGTTTACAGAGATCAAGGGTAAAGGAGTGAAGAGTTACTATTGTTTATGCCTCCTTAAAGATAAACACATATATTTCTGCTAATGGGAATTGAAAACACTTAATAGGTCAATAGGTTTATATCAAGTAGTGGAGATGTGTAAGCTTGCTTCAATAAAGATGTCACAACTTGCAACAGGTTAAGCCACTGCCTGCCATGCTGCCATCTTTATTCCATCAGTAGATGCAAGATCTATCTTTCTATTTTTTTCTCTGTCTCTCCCTCTCTCTCTCTCTGCAACTCTGCCTTTCAAATAAACAAAACAAATCTTTTTTTTTTTCAAAGAATAGGGGCTGCCATTATGGAGTAAGATAGAAAACTGCTGTATATAACACTGGCATCCCATGTAGGCATCAGTTCATATTCCGGTTGCTCCACTTCCAATCCTACTGCCTACCAATGGCCTGGGAAAAACAGTGGAAGATGGTCCAAGTGCTTAGTCTACTGGTTTCTGGCTTTGGTCTGGCTCAGCCCTGGCCACTGTGGTCACTGGGGAAGTGAACCAGCAGATGGAAGTCTCTCTCTCTCTGTTTCTCCCTCTCTCTGTAACTGCACCTTTTGAATAAATAAATAGAGATACTACAACTGTAACCACAATTTGATGTGGTTTTCAATTGATGGCTGATAATCCACAGATTTTTAGACCTAAATAGGATGTACACAAGTCTAAAATGTAGTCAAATGGGAAGATGATGGGAATCATCACATTTCTAGTATCTGATGATATCATTCCTTCATGGAATCAGTATTGTTTCTCATATACTCCTCCAGTGGGAGAAGACATTGGAATAGTATCAGAGGTTTTCATTTGGCCTTCCCAGCTATATTAATAAAAACATTCACACTTGGCTCAGGAAGCTTATGTAATGCTGTCAATTACTAAGTATATGTATTTCCCTTCTTGATATTAGTTGACTGGGGGAAATGAGCATAGTATGAGTCTACAGTTGCAATGCAGCCATTACTGAATTTATGCCAAGAATCAAACTATAATTATCGTAGACTCCATTCTGACCATAGGGCTACATTGTTTTGAACATCATTTCAGAGACAGTAGCTAAGAACCCCTAGAATGTCTGGATCTTTTCCCTAACTGGTTAATGACATGGGTTCCACTAGTAAGAGGCCTTGGAGGAGCACTCACAGTAGACCCATGTGTGGAAGGGTCATTCAAAAAAAGAGTCAACTTCCAGGGCAGGAGCTCTAGTGCAGTAGGCTAGGCTTCTGCCTGTAGAGCCAGCAGCCCATATGGGCACTGCTTTGCGCCCTGGATGCTCCTTTTCTGATCCAGCTCTCTGCTATGGCCTGGGAAAGCAGTAGAGAATATTCCAAGTGTTTGGGCCCCTGCACTTGCATGGAAAACCTGGAGGAAGCTTCTGGATTCAGACCAGTCCAGCTCTGGCCATTGGGGCCATTTGGAAAGATGCCCAGAAAATGGAAAATCTTTCTCTTTGTCTCTCCTTCTGTCTATCTGTAACTCTACCTCTCAAATAAATAAATAAAATCTAAAAAAAAAAAAAACTCTCAAGTTCTTCCTCCATTTAGGCTTTGTGTCTGTGAAGTGGATTAGGTCTCAGAACTCTGTGAAAAAACTTGATTCCTCTCCACAGCACCTTAAGTTCATGTTACAGAATCTGTCTGCTAATATAAGTTAATTAGAACAACAATGGGCTGCTTTAGTGGTTTGAGTGGCAGCCCATAAACATATGTGTCCATGTCATATCTTCACCCTAGGAATATGAGCTTATTCTAGACAAAGGGTCTTTGTATATGTAGCTAAATTGAAGATCTTGAGATAAGAACACACCAGAGTAGCCAGATGAGCACTAAATTTAATGACAAGTGTCCTTAGAAGAAAAAAGACACCTGAGGAGGAGAAGGTAGCATGACCACAGAAGCAGAGATCAGTTGGGGCAAGGCAGCCAAAGAAGCCAAGGAATGCTGAAAGTCATGAGAAGATAGAAGAGGATTTTCCCATGATTCAGAAGCAGTGCAGCTCTGCCAGCATCTGAATTTTAGACTTTCTGCTTCTAGTTTTATGAGAAAATGTGTTTCTGTTATGTAAGTCACACAGTTTGTGGCAATTTGTTATGATATCCCCACAAAATTAATACAGCTGTCCATTCCATTCCTGTGGTTCTGATGATCAATAAACTATTGTTTTAAGTCTCTGCAGGGTCAAACCACACTGCCCTTCAGTGCTTTTAAAAAAGATTTTATCTTGATAGGAACACTTGAGATCTACTCTCACCCTATTTTAAGTGTACTGTATCATATTATTATCTGCAGGCCCAGCACTATACAGCAAAAAAATGGAACTCATTCATCTTGTATAAATTTTATACCCACTGATTAGCAAAAGTGAAGCATCTTAAAACTAGCTACAAAAGAAAGTCGTCATCATCCATAAGCTAAAGGAAGAAAACAAAAGAATAGTGCCACAATTCACAGAAAGTTGTAGTGTAGGAGGAATGATCACCCAGTGTAGGCACTGATAACAGACCAAACAGCAGTTGGAACAACCTACCTAAATAAATATTCTAAGCTCTTCCTTTCAGCTCTCAAATTTCCTTGTCACTCCTCTGAACTCTACTCCACAAGGCTTCCATGCTTATGAATTAATGCTAGAATCAACATTAATGCATCAATGAAAGAATCTTTAAATAACTTAAATCTTTTATCTGCTTGTCCCCACTATTTCCCCCTTGCTGTCTGACTATCCAGTCCTCCCTATTATCTTCACTCCTTCTTTCTCTGAGGGGTTCTATGAATCTTCTGGTGAAAATGTGGTCATTTCCATACCAGTATAAACCTGCATTTGTCTTTATTAAATTGTTGATGGTTTATTATTGATTAGTCTCTTCTGTAATTTGTTGCTTAGAAAGTTTCCAAAACTTTTGCTTTGTCTATGAAACCTTAAAAATAGCAGCTTCAGTTTACTTTCCTTCTTGATGTTTGGTTCCTTAAGAACAATTGTCACATACTATGCTTTTGTAAACACAGAAAAACTGTAGGCATCTTAGAAAATATAGGGCTAAAATGTTGCCAAATATTTATAGAGAGCAAACACTTAGATTAGATATCTCAAAAATGTTGAGAAAACATTCTCATTAACTGCTAATTGGAATTAACAGAAAAATTCTATACTTATATGCCATTCAAATATATATGCAGAGTTATAATGTTATAGATATATATATATATATTTGCCATTTAAATATCATATATAATTACATATAAAATTGCATTGGATGTGTTACTGAAATATTGCTATTTGAGTTATTTTCACTTATTGGGGGGTGGGGGGAGGTCTGCATACTTTCTATGCAGCCCTCCAGCTCTTCTCTTCCCTTTATTTACCCTGCCTATTGCCATGAAGCCATCTGTGTTATGTCATCTGATTCCTACAGTTCCAGTTTCCCATATGGGACCTGCCAAGGGGAAGCCTAAGCAGGAGAATAGAAGGACGGAGAAGTGCAAAATCAGGCCTTGGTTTCACTGCTTCATGAGATCTCACAGGACTGGTTGTTCCTTGATAACTGAGATCCTCAATCATCTTTGTGACATTGTTTTTCTGGTTCTAAGACTTCTCCCTCCCCAAGTTCATTTAAAATTAAGGGTACAGTCTGTCTGATAGGGGCCCATGTTCCTCAATTACTGCTTTAGCTGTCCATACCTTATAAAAGTATCTTTTATAAATAAACTCTCCTTGAATTCTGATACTTTGAGTGTCCCATCTATTTTTTGTTAAGACTGATACAACATTGCTCATCATTGTAGGTCTCTGACATATACAACTGATGAGTTACTTCAAAAAGTTTGTGAAAAATAAAGTTATAAGATAAATTTACTGCAGTGCAAAAATATCTTAAAATCCATGTATATGAGGAGTCTTCAAAAAGATTATGGAAAAATACATACAATGAAAAAATGTATGAATTTCAAAAACAATTTTTCACAAAAATATACATTTTAAATTCCATTTCCATTAACTTTTTGAAGTTCCCTTGTGTGGTCAAAATTTATTGGAAGAGGCATTTATTATAGTTTACTTGACTCATTCATTCTTCCTACACTGTTTTACTATTGGCGTTTCACTAAATTTCATCATATGGGAGTTGCTAACTACAGAATAATTGTATGGAGCAGAAAAATGGTACTCAACAAAAATGCAAATTTTTGTTTATTTGATTTTTTTTTTTGACAGGCAGAGTTAGACAGTTAGAGAGAGAGAGAGAGAGAGAAAGAAAGGTCTTTCTTCCGTTGGATCACTCCCCAAGTGGCTGCTACGGCCGGAGCGCTGTGCCAATGTGAAGCCAGGAACCAGGTGCAAGCGCCCAAGACCTTGGGCCATCCTCCACCGCCTTCCCGGGCCACAGCAGAGAGCTGGACTGGAAGAGGAGCAACCGGGACTAGAATCCCTCGCCCATATGGGATGCTGGCGCCGCAGGCAGAGGATTAGCCAAGTGAGTCACGGCACTGGCCCGTTTGGTGATTCTTTTATAAATCTCTTACCCTACTTACAAATTTTTTTTTAAAAAAGAGGATTCTGTAATGTTTTCTCTCACCCATGTACTAACTACTCTCTTATATAACTTTATTTTATCTAAGATAGATTATACTTTGATTAAAAATTAAGATTATGTTTAGTTGTTGCATTTTAACTACAATATACTTGAATGTTACTAAAAATTTAATGTGAAAATATGTAATAATACAATGTTCTCTTTACTTTTAAATATGAATTTTAGGAACAAAGTTGCATTCCAGTTTAACACTAATTGCCTAACAACAAAACATTTACACACTGTTACTTCCTCTTCATACAAACTTACAACATTTTGAAAAACAATTAAAATCAATAAAAAGATAAAATTCCATTTTCATATTGTATGATCTCTGTATTACTGTATTTGCAATGGGCAAAAATGCTGATCATCAGACAAATATTCATGGTCTTCTAAAAATAAGGCCTTTGGATTTCTATAATCTTGGGTGCAGTATCTGGATGATATTTCTTTCTGATCTCATCTATTTCAGCATCATCAAGAATAAACGAAGCGAGTGCTGGAATCTGAGAAAAATAGTTCTTAGCCAGGATGTGTTTGTGTTTGATCATGTGAATGAACAAGGGTCCATATCCCTGAAAAGAAAAAAAAAGATCAAGTTCTATTGAATACATCACAGATTGTGCTAGGTATCTACGTTTTACAGATATATTTTGTCAGATCTCAATGCCTCTGCTTATTAGTTCTTTCTGACCAGAATACATTTTGTTCTCACTTTCTCTATTGTCTTTCAAAGTCTAGCTCTTAGGAAGTTTTAGCCAGAAAGCCTTCCCTGACTCCCCTTTTGAACTTTTAAGCCCATACCAATGCTAATTACTCCTAATAGTCATTGTCCTTTTCATGTGTATTCACAGGCTTGATTTTGTATAGCTGTGATGTACCCAGCTTCCCTAATCTTTATTCTGGCTAGGAGTGGCCACGTGACAAGTTTCTGGTGTGTGTGTGTGTGTGTGTGTGTGTGTGTATTCACATGCACAAGAAAGCTTTAAAAGGGTTTTTTTTAAGAGTAGGAAGATTCAAGTAGGAAGCACCTTTAGCCTTCATAGATATAAGGCAGGAGAGGAAGCAGCTATCACCAAGAGTCCAAAAACATTAGAGTGAAAGCCAAAGGTTAAACGCAGCTGAAGGAAAAGTTAGAGGCCTGAGTGTCTGAGAGCATTGTGGGGGCTGCCATATAGCCACAACTGCCAACCTCTGGAATTACTTCATAAACCACATTTGACTAAATCGTTATAAACTGCCTATTCTGTATTTGCAATTGAACTCCAATGCAGCTGAAACAATGAAAACATGTTTTTTAAATATGCTTCATTTCCTCCATACACTTACAACATGTATTTGACACATTCAAAAGTCAATCCTTATTAAATTAGTAAATACAACCTATTCTCCTTCTTAATCTTAACTGGCCCTCTTTTCAGTCATAAATACCATCTTCCTAAAATTTATTTTCTGAGAATAAGACATTCCCTCACTAAAGATCATAAAGTGCTAAGTTGGAGTATCCTGGTTTATTTTGAATTTTCATCTTTACAAGAAAATTTACTGCACTGTAATATTCACCATTTACATTAATTTAGCTTTGTCTCAGCACTACTTAGTCCATATTTCATTCAAGGAAGATGAACACACTTCTGTTAAGTCATATTATTTTTTATATTACAGAACTTTATAGGTTTTCAAAGTGGCTTTAAAGAAAAAGGCTAAAAATAACCTATTAAAGGGAAATAAATATGGTACATGCATTAAAAGGAAAACTAAGTAACTACTAAAGAATAATGCAATATGGAAAGATCTAATATCTTCTGTTAAGTAAAGCAAATAAATCAACTTGCAAAACAATGCAATATGAAATCAGTGCTACAAAGTAGAAACACCTGCATATATATAGACAATCTTCTAGAATGACTTTAATAAATTGTGCATGACAAATATCTGTTATCCCTGGAATATGAAGATAGGGATAGAAGGATATGTGGAGATTTTTATTTTCTGTATCATATGATTTTATTCTATTAAGAATTTTTTAAATCAATAATCCATTGCTTTTGTTACAATTGAAAATAAAATGCACTGGGATGAGCAGCCAAGCAGTTAAGATGCCTACATCCCATATCCAAGTAGCTGAGTTTGATACTTGGCTCTGCTTCCTGATCACTTTCTTGATCATTCAGACCCTGGGAAGCATTGGTGATGCCTCAAGTAACTGGGTTCCTTCCACTCTCCCCACACATACCTGGATTGAGTTTAGGCTGCCAGCTTTGGCCCAGCCCATTACAGGCCATTAGAAGTGTCTGAGGAGGGAATCAGCAATGGGAGCACCTCTCCCTGGGCGTGTGTGTGTTTGTGTGTGTGTGTCTAAAATAGTTTCTTAATTAAAAAATAAAATGCACCAAAAATTTTAAAGTACTTTCATATATGCAGTCATTGCCTAAACTGATTCAATCCAAGCACTATGCCAAGAGGTTTAAGCAACAGTCTGTTTAATCCTCCAAGTTTCTCTGTTAAGAGAAATCATTATCTCCTTCTCATAGATGAGAAAACTAGAGCATTGAGACATTAAAAAACTTGCCCAATTTCCCCATCATAAGTGAAAGAGAGTATTCAAAGCTAGGGCTCTTTTTATTCCCTTTACTGATTCCATATTTTTAAATAATCCCTCTAAAAATTTATGAAGCAAACAAATCAAGTCGTAATGTCCTGCAGGTGGTTAATGACAGAGACATGGAAGAACTGAGTCAAGATGGCAGATTTTGAGTCCATGACTGTTCCTATTATTCCAATGTGCACTCTGTAAGAGGTGGATCTGTCTTAAGATTCCCAGAGCAGAAATCCGTTCTCATGGCCTTCCTAAATACTGCATCATGATTAAGGAAGTCAGATTATTTTAAACATTTTTGAGTATTTTTTGTATTTGAGTATTTTGATTACTTTTTACTCACTGAGAAAGTATGTATCTCTGTGCACTGAGGAAATTCTAAAACTGTTTTAACCTCTTGCAAAATATAAACTATTTTTAACTAGACTGAATATTAATACGTAAAAGGTTAGACCAGCCCCAGACCATAAGAATGGCAAATGTTTTTTGAGTTCGTCTGGTTGAGAACTTAGATCCATTTAAGACAGACGTTCTGAAATTAGAAATGCATGTGTATAGAACATTTAATTTGATACTGAAGTAATTTGATTAAATACACAAAGGGAATTGTGTGGATTTAATTGGAACAGCGCTGGAATATCAGCCTTGGGAATGAACTTCAATCTCAATGTGGGTCTTAGATGAAATGATATTGCCAGTATTGGATTTGCTTTCAGTAATTAAATATTTATAAGGCAGCTTAGTTTACTAAATATAACATTTTACACAACTTCAAATTCTTGCTGCCCTTTCTTTCAATCTGTAGAGAGAATCATTTCCTAGCCAGGCTTCTTAAAACCAAAAAACTACTGGGAAAAATAGCTAAAAATTTAATTCTTAGCTTTTTCTCTTCATATCTCCCAACACCTCCTTCACAGAAGGAAAAAACAGGCAAGGAATAGCACTAATAAAATGACTATTACATTTAATGTCATTTCTTTATTTTCCCTTAGCTAACATCCTGCATAGAATTAAAGGTAAATCAATTTAATTAATAGAAGGGAGAGAATTAGTAACAGTTCTTGGAATCTTGGGCTGACTTAGTGTAAATGGAGCTAAGAACTCACTAAGGGCCCCTCAATTGTGTTCATCAAAGTGTTTTATAGCCTGCATCTTGTAAGTTACTGAAATTAAATGGTATTTAATTTTTTCAGTCCTTTCTCCACTCCTACTTAGTTGGACAAAAACAAAAAAGGCAGTCTCATCAATACGGTTGCCAAATAGAATTCAAAATTATGAACCAGATTTATTTGAGAATTGAGTGTGCCTTTAGGCAAATTTGTGATGATTACACCAAGAAGGAAAGATGTTGGGTCCTATAAAACCTACCCCCCGCTATTACTCACATATTCATTACAAAAATACTTACTAAACCCCTCCAGAGTGACTGGCACTACTGTAGTATTAAAAATATAGATGCAAATAAATTAAAAGAATCCCTAGGGCTGGTGCTGTGGCACAGCAGGTTTACACTCTGGCCTGAAGCACTGGCACCCCATAAGGGCGCCGGTTTGAAACCTGGCTGCTCCACTTCCCATCCAGCTCTCTGTTATGCCCTGGGAGAATGGTGGAGGACGGCCCAAGTCCTTGGGGCCCTGAACCCATGCAGGAGACCCAGAAGAAGTTCCTGGCTCCTGGCTTCGGATCGGCGCAGCTCCGGCAGTTGCGGCCAATTGGGGAGTGAACCAGCAGATGGAAGACCTCTCTCTGCCTTTCCTTCTCTGTCTGTGAAACTTGGACTTTCAAATAAATAAATAAATCTTGAAAAAAAAACCAGAATCCCTGCCTGCATGGAAATTTCTATAGAATTAATTGTACTTGAACTTGCTATCAGGAGGAAGAGCGATCCTGAGAGGATCTTTACCTTTTATTTGTCTTAGCTCCCTTTTAATGTTAATCTCTGCCATGCATACCATTAACATATTTTGTTACTGTTTATCCATGAGTTCTGTTTCTTAATCACATGGAAATATTTGAATTATGCATGGAATGCACTTTAAAACAGTCAAATTATCTCTAATCACCATATTTTTTGAATTAAATTCTCATAGACAGTTTGCCTTTCTCACCTCTTTAACACTATTTAGCTTGAGATGAGCGGCTGCTTCATCTTTGGTAAGAAGAATGCAGTTCCAGGGGGACCACTCCAAGGACTTATCCCATCTGGCCATGACCAAATCATTGAGATCATCCCAATCACTGAGCACTGACTGCGATGCCCAAATGTTCTCTGTCAGGTACTGAATATCCTGTAGCTGCATGTCAAAATAAGTTTGAAAATATTAGTATTCTTCCAGAAATACTTTTTAAAATTACTATGTTAATTGAGGGGATATTTAAGTTATATTGAATATGTTATTTTAAATTTTATTTAAAGTATTCAAATTTCATGTATTTCCTATATATAGATTCAGAAGTATAGTGAAACTTCCCACCCTGCCCTCTTTCCAGTCCATGCTCCCAGCCTTCTTCCTCCTCCCTTATTCCCATTCTTATTTTTTACAATGATTTATGTTCAGTTAACTTTACGCTCATAAGATTAACCCTACACTAAGTAAAGAGTTCAACAAATAGAACGAAGAGAAAAAAACACTTGTCTTCAGCAGCAGAGACAGGGGCTGTAAGCAATCATTAAATCTCAAAATGTCCATTTCACTCCAATAGATTATCTTTCAGGTAATCTATTAGTTATCACAGATCAGGGAAAACATATGGTATCTATCTTTTTGGAACTGGCTTATTTCACCAAGTACAATGGTCTCCAGTTTCACCCATTTTATTGAAAATGACAGGATTTCTTTTTCTTTCTTTATTTTTCACTGCTGTGTAGTATTCCAAAGCGTGTATATACCATGATTTCTTTATCCAGTCTTCAGTTGATGGACATATGGGTTGATTCCATATCTTAGCTATTGGGAATCAAGATGCAATAAACATGGGAGTACATATAACTCTTTCATATGCTGATTTCATTTCATTTGGGAATAGGATAGTTGGATCACATTGTAGGTCTATATACAGATTTCTAAAGTATCACCATACTGTACTCCACACTGACTGCACCAGTTTTACATTCTCACCAACAGTGGATTATGGTACCTTTTTCCCCACATCCTCACCAGCATTTGTCCTTTGTTCATTTCTGTATGAGAGCCACTCTAACTGGGGTGAGGTTAAATCTCATTGAAGTTTTCATTTTCATTTCCCTAATGCCTGGTGATCCTGAGCATCTTTTCATATATCTGTTGGCCATCTGAATTTCCTTTCTTTAAAAATATCTCTTCAAGTCTTTGCCCTTTCTTTGTAGGATTGTTTTGTTGTTTTTAGGTATCTTGGTCTCTTTATGGATTCTAGATGTTAAACCATTATCAGCTGTGCAGTTTGCAAATATTTTCTCCCATTGGGTCGGTTGCCTCTTCATTTGCTAAGTGTTTCTTTTACAGTGCAATAGCTTCTCAGATTGATGTGATCCCATTTGTCTCCTTTTGGCTTTGATGGCCTGTGCTTCTGGGTTCTTTTCCAATGCCTACATCTTGCAGAGTTTACCCAGTGTTCTCTACTAATCTGATGGTATCAGGTTATAGATTAAGGTCCTTGATCCGTTTTGAGTGGATTTTTGTGTAAGTGTAGGCAAGGGGTCTTGTTTCATACTTCTGCACTTGTGAATTCAGTTTTCCCAGCAACATTTATTGAAGAGATGGTCCTTGCTCCAAGGATTGATTTTAGTTCCTTTATAAAGTTGATTTTAGATGCATGGATTGAGTCCTGAAGTTTCAATTCTGTTCCCTTGGTTTACACGACAAATTTTGTGCCAGTTATAATTAAAACCTGCCCTGTAGTATGTCTTGAAATTTGGTATTGTGATACCTCTGGCTTTGTTTATGTTGTATAAGATTGCTTCAGCTATTTAGGGTCCCTTATATTTCCCTATGAATTTTAGCATTGGTTTTTCTAGATCTGATAAGAATGTCATTGGAATTTGGATTGAGTTCAAGTTGAACCTGTATATTGCTTTCGGTAGTATGGACATTTTGATGATACTGATTTTTCCAATCCATGAACATGGAAGACTTTTTTCATTTTTTTCTGTCTTCTTGTATATCTTCCTTTAATGTTTTATAATTTTCATCATAGATACTTGATATCCTTGGTTAAATTTATTCCAAGTTATTTAATTTTTTTATCTATTGTGAATGAGATTGATCTTAGAAGTTCTTTCTCGGGCCCAGTGCTGTGCCGTGGCAGATAATGCCACTGCCTGCAATACCAGAATCCCATATGGGTGCCAGTTCGAGTTCTGGCTGCTTCTCTTCCAATCCAGTTCTCTACTATGACCTGGGAAAGCAGTAGAAGATGGCAAGTCGTTGGGCCTCTGCACCTACATGGAACACCTGGAAGAAGCTCAAGGCTCTTGGCTTCAGAAAGGCCCAGTTCTGGCAATTGTGGACGTATGGAGAGTGAATCAGTGGATGGAAGACCTCTCTCTCTCTCTCTCTCTCTCTCTGTGTGTGTGTGTGTGTGTGTGTGCGCCTTGCCTCTGCCTCTCCGTAACTCTTTCAAACAAATAAATAAATTCTTTAAAAAGAACTTCTTTCTCAGTCATAGAATTGTGTGTATACAAATCTATTTTTATGGGTTACTTTTATATCCTGCCCTTTTACCAAACTCTTTATGAATTCCAGTAGTCTCTTAGTGGAGTTTTTCAGTTCATCTCTATATAGTTATCATACCATCTGCAAATAGGGATAGTTTGACTTCCTCCTTCTGAATTTGAATCCCTTTGAGATCTTTCTCTTACCCAATGGCTTTGGTTAAAACTTCCAGGACTATATTAAACAGCAATGGTGAGAGTGGGCATCCTTGTCTAGTTCTACCTCTTAGTGGGAATGCTTGCAACTTTTCCCCATACAATACGATGCTAGCTGTGGGTATGTCATGAATTGCCTTGATTGTGTTGAAGAATGTTCCTTCTATACCCCATTTGCTTAAAATTTTTATCATGAAAGGCTGCTGTATTTTATCAAATGCAGCTAGTGTGATAACCATATGGTTTTTGTCCTTCAGTTTCTTAATGTGATGTATCACATTTATTGAAATGAATGTTGAAACAACCCTACATACCAACGATAAATTCTACTTGGTCCAGGTGAATAATCTTTCTGATCTGTTGCTGGATTCAATTAGCTAGAATTTTGATGAGGATTTTTCCCTCTATGTTCATCAGGGGAGATTCTAAGATGGGAGAACAGAGACAAGGTGGGCTGATCCAGGCTAGGAGAAAATAGTAAAATAAGTAAATAAATACATAAAAAGAAAAAAATGAAAGAAAAAATGTGGAGAAAGTACATTCTCAGGGGAGAGTTGGAAGGAAAACTACAATGGAGATTCTGAGGAAGCAGGAGAGAAGCCACAGATCTATGCAGAAGGTGCAGATGCACAACAACGAGCACAGACATAACACAGGACCCCAGTAGCACTGAGCTGGAGAATGCACCAGCTTTGGAGAACAAGGTGAGATCAGACTGCAGCAGCCTGTGGTACAGGTGATATAGCCAGAGGGAGAGCCTAGCAGACTACACAGTCTCTGAGTCCGGCCCAGAGACTTGAGGGGAACAAGTGCCTGCTCAACTGAAAAAAAAAAGTGGGCACATCTATCTTCCCCCATCCTCCCCACAATAGCAATCAGCAACCAGCTGAGAGAGGGTGGGCAACTTTTTGGTCATAAATACATAGCAGCTGATAAGGCCAGTTGCCATCTTGTCAGCAAGAACTATTTGCTGACTATAAGAAACACACCTCAGCAACAAAAATACACAAGACTAAAAGTGAAATGATAGCAAAAGACATTCCATGCTAATGGAAAGAAAAAAAAGAGCAAGGGTAGCCATCCTAATAGTAGACAAAACAGATTTAACACAAAAACTGTTAAAAGCTTCAAATAAGGATACTATGTAATGAATAAGGAGCCAATTCAATAAGATGTGACTATAATATATGTATATGCACACAATTACAGGGCACCTGGCTATCTAAAAGAAACGTTAAGGGATCTAAAGGGAGACACAGACTCTAATACAATAGTAACAGAGACTTCAACACCCAATTTCATTACTGGACAGATCAACTAGACAGAATCAACAAAGAAACAACATAGCTAATTGACACTATGGACCAAATGGACCTAAGTGAAATCTACAGAACTTTTTACCCCACCATGGCAGAATACACATTCTTCTCACCAGTGCATGGAACTTTCTCTAGGATACACAGTAGTGTAATATTTGTATCTATTCTATGCCAGCAATGTCTGTTGTGCACCATGTCCTATTACTATAAGTCATCTGGTTTATAAATCTAAAGCTAATTTGTTTTTTAATGGAATTGAAGGCAGATATGTATAATATGATCAGGATTGGCCTATATATGAATAAGTCGTTTATTTTGACATCTTTTTACAAATACATTATATTATGAATACTCCAAATCATGCTCTTGTCTAAAGTTTTGATGTTTTTATTGTTAAATGTAACATTTTAATGGTTAAATAATTATTTGTATAGATATTGATATAGTGTTTAAGAAAATAAATTCTGCATTTTTACATGTGAAAAAAATCATATGGTTATCTCAGTAGATGCAGAGAAAGCATTGTTTAAATATAGCGGCCTTTCATTATGAAACCTTAAGCAAATTGAGTACAGAAGGAACATTCCTAAACACAATCAAGGCAATTTATGGCAAAACCATGGCAAACATCCTATTCAATGGGGAAAAGCTGGAAGCATTCCCCCTTAAGATCCAGAACCAGAAAAGAATGTCCACTCTCACCATTGCTATTTAATATAGTCCTGGAAGTTTTAGCCAGAGCCATCAGGCAAGAAAAAGAAATCAAAGGGATACAAATTGGGAAGGAGGAGGTCAAACTATCCCTATTTCCAGATGACATGATTCTATATATAAGGGATTCAAAGGAATCTAAGAGACTATTGGAACTCATAGAAGAGTTTGGCAAAGTAGCAGGATATAAAATCAACACACAAAAATCAATAGCCTTTGTATACACAGACAATGCCATGGCTGAGAAAGAACTTTTAAGATCAATCCCATTCACAATAGCTCCAAAAAGAATTAACTACCTTGGAATAAATTGAATCAAGGATGTCAAAGATCTCTACAATTAAAATTATAAAACACTAAAAAAAGAGAAAGAATAAGCTATTTTAAAATTTTAAAAAATCCATGTTTGCGGATTAGAAAAATCAATTTATAGCCTAGTAGAATAAACAGTCAAAACAAATCCTCATGCACAAAAATATATATAAGACTGTTACAATGACATGTATGCAAAGAAGAAATATACATTAATTAGAAATTCACATTTTGGGGCCGGCGCTGTGACTCACTTGGCTAAACCTCCACCTGCTGTGCCAGCATCCTATATGGGTACCGGGTTCTAGTCTTGGTTGCTCCTCTTCCAGTCCAGCTCTCTGCTGTGCCCCGGGAGGGCAGTGGAAGATGGCCCAAGTGCTTAGGTCCCTGCACGCACATGGGAGACCAGGAAGAAGCACCTGGCTCCTGGCCTCGGATAGGTGCAGCACCGGCCTTAGCGGCCATTTGGGGAGTGAACCAACGGAAGGAAGACCTTTCTTTCTGTCTATCTCATTGTCTATAACTCTACCTGTCATATAAATAAAAAATAAAAAATAAATAATCATTTAAAAAAGAAATCCACATTTTAATTTTTTAAATGTTTCTATGTGTATGGGTAGATCTTTATTTTTAATTTTAAATGTTGTTTCTCTGATCACACAATCTGAAACACCCCCTACAGTAACTCTCTTTTGTATTAACCCATTAGCTTCTCCAAAGAAATTTACTATAGCTGAAAGAGAGATGACTTTGTCTATTTGTTTACTTGTTTATTTCTGCTCCCTGCTCTCTCTTCCCCTATCTGTATAGTACAGTAAGGGTCTCATCTTTCAGCTCTGCTGTATCCTCACCTCTTAGGAGACTGCTGGGGTACACAATAGGTTCTCAATGACTCTTTTTACATGAGTGAATGAAAGTGTATCTTTATGGGAAATAAAGTACACTATAAACACATACAGTGACTTTTTAAGAAATTATGAAGGAATTTTAATCACATATAATAGAAATTATTTTATAATGATACAATATATCATTGTATTGGGGTACTTAGAAGTTAGCAATTTTGATCATTTAATAAGATTTAAAAACTGTAGAACAAATTTTAGACTCTCAAGAGCTAATTCTTCACATGACTTCTTTCCTAGTCAATGATTATTATCAATAAATTCAGTCTTGAGCTCATACAAGTATGGCACTCACAAGTAAATTGGAAATGAAAAAAGGAAAAAAGTAAGAATGCGAGGTTCATGTGTAAAACAAAAATTTTCAAATTTTCATTTATTTTAAGTTCTCTCTGAAATAGCCTTATAAAGGATTCAAGATGGTTTGTGTCAAAAATATCTTGCGTATATACTTTCCATCAATAGCACCCTTTTTCTCAATTAGCACAATGCTAATATGACAAACAGCCCTTGTATTGTGTTTCTGCCCCTATAAATATCACCCTAAGAACCAGGAATGTGCTGCAAGCCCTAACTGTACCCACCATCTTGCACCCCAGTGTTCTGCTCAGATCCAGGAAACCCTGAATCCAGATTCCAGAATCAGTGGCTCTTAACATTCTGCTCCAGTCCCATCAATACCCAAAAACAAGTTACATAAGCATACTTTTTCAGAAAAGCCCCAGATAATCAGATTTTTCAGGGGCTTCTGAATATTGCACATATGATCATTTTTGTTCCTCTTGGGAAGAAAATAAAATAAATAATACTGGAAGAGTACTAACATTCATCACAAACAATAATATATATAGCAGTACAAGAAGAGAGTACCATGCAAAGTTCTTATAAGATTTATAGTAAGGTGGAGTAAGCATGCAGCTGAATAAGATGCTCCAGCACTGGTCTCCTCATAGAGAAACCAATTTGAACACCTATTCAAGCATAAAGCCAATTTTACAAGAGCAAAGGAAGCAAAAAGAGACTACGGTGCTTGGTTTGAGTATAATAAGAAAAGATACATTGAATAATGCAGGAAGTACTGTGGCCTGCCTCACCCCCCTTAGCTCCAGACAGCATGGCATAGAGAGAGGTCTTACCACCCAACTGGGCAAGGGAGATGGAATTAAGTCCATACCATAGATTTGAAACCTGGTCCTGCCATGGTAAAATGCTGTGCTGGACATAGTCTCACAAATCCCTACTCCTAGACCAACACCTACAACCTGAGCCTCCGGACTCGCCTTAGAAAGATGGCAAAGACACTGCCACCACTATCATCTCCCTCAGCTTGGGCAACCAGTAGAGCAAATCTTTGGCCATTAGGAAATATGGCGGGAAAGACAGTACTGGATTTTATCCAAGAGCTTTGTCCTGGGCGTATTGTCATGAGAATTAGCATCAGATAGAATTCAATGGCTCCTATCCCCAGTCCAGTCCTTACAGAGACTCTAGAATGAGACTTTCACAATATTAAAAAAAACCTATCTACCAAGTTTTATGAAGTAAAACTATCTACCAAGAAACCCAGCAAAAATCATAATTTATTTATAAAAGATAAAAATCTAGATCTTCCAGAACAACAAAACTGAGAGAACTTATCACCCTACCCCTGTCTTATAATAAATGCTAAAGGGAGTTCTTAAAACTGAGACACGAGAGAATAAGCAGAAAATATGATGTCATAAAACACTCTGTGAAGAGTAGCTACACAATCAAATTCAGTATTTTGAATACTGTAAACATCGTACATAAAACATTTATATCTTTATTACGAAAAAGAGCTGGTTTTGGGGAATAAAAACAAAACTGATAAACCATTGGCTAAACTGACAAAAAAAGGGAGAAGACACAAATTAATAAAATCAGGGATGAAAAAGGAGATGTTACCATGGATATCACAGAAACAGAATCATCAAGATTACTACAAAGAGCTATATGCTAACAAGTTGAAAAAATATGTAATAAATGGATAGATTTCTAGACATAATTTACCAGCGTTGAGTTATCACGACATAGAAACCCTAAATAGACCAATAACTAAATGGAGATTAAATAAATAAATAAGATTCCTCCCAACAAAGAAAAGCTTAGGACTGGATGGCGCCAATGCTAAATTATACCAACTTTTAAAGAGGAACTAAGCCCAGTTCTTAAACTATTCGAAACAATTGAAAGGGAGGGAATCCACCCAAACTCATTCTACGAGGTCAGCATCTCCATAATTCCAAAAACAGAAAAGATACAACAAAGAAAGAGACCTAAATACCCATATTCCTGAGGAACATAGAGGCAAAAATCCTCAACAAAATACTAGCTAATTGAATCCAACAACACATCAGAAAGATTATTCACCCAAACCGAGTGGGATTTATCCCCGGTATGCAAGAATGGTTTAACATACACAAATCAATAAATATGATACATCATGTTAACAAAGTGAATGAAAACTGTAAGATTATCTCAATAGATGCAGTGAAAGCATCTGATAAAACACAACATCCTTTCGTGATAAAAATCTTAAAC
Organism: Sylvilagus floridanus; assembly: GCA_949820135.1. Taxonomy (NCBI): domain Eukaryota; kingdom Metazoa; phylum Chordata; class Mammalia; order Lagomorpha; family Leporidae; genus Sylvilagus; species Sylvilagus floridanus. Next base: position 23,989,738 of record OX463236.1, on the reverse strand, counting down.
AAATTGGGCATAAAAGGAACATACCTTAGTACAATCAAGGCAATATATGGCAAACCCCACAGTTAGCATCATTTTGAATGGGGAAAATCTGAAAGCATTTCCACTAACATCTGTGACCAGACAAGGATGCCTGGTTTCCCACTGCTATTAAATATGGTTCTGGAAGTATTAGCCAGAGCCATTAGAAAAAAATCAGAAGTTAACAATGGGAAACCAGGAAGTCAAATTATTCCTATTTACAGTTGACATGATCCTTTACATGGGGAAAACAAAAGAACCCACTAAGAGAGTACTGAAACTTATAATAGAGTTTGGCAAAGTTGCAGGATATAAAATCAATACACAAAAACAAATAACATATGTATTCACAAACAATGACATGGCTGAGAAAGAACTTGTAAGATCAGTCCCATTCACAATAGCTACAAAAAAAATTTAAATACCTTGGGATAAATTTAACCAAGGACGTGAAAGGTCTCTACAATGAAAATTACACAACATTAAGGAAAGAAATAGAAAAATATATTAAAAATGGAAAAATCTTCCATGTTTATGGATTGGAAGAATTAATATCGTAAGAATGATTAGACCACCCAAAGCAACTTATAGATTCAATGTGATCCCAATCAAAATCCTAGGTGTAGGTACTAATAATATCCCCATTTTATGGCTAAGTAGATTGTGGTACATATGGGTTAATTCATGTGTCCAAAGACATAGCTGTTGAATGGCAGAGAGGAAATTTGTTATGCAGCTTCCAACATTCTGCACCTGTATTTGAACCTCTATCTTGACCTTTTGCATCAGCACTAACTGTGTTTATTTCCTCTATGTAAAAATCAGATGCCCAAACTATGTAACTTCTCTGCTATAACAGCATGGTGACATTTTTGCCTCAGATCTTCATGCATACTATTCCCACTGCCTAAAATACTTTTCAAGGTCACCAGATTAATCCCCACTTGTGTGCATTCCATCATATAGAACACATCCTCAGGGAAGCATTTTTTGGTAATCAATTCACATTAATTAACTTTTCTAATGCTTAAATAGTGCTGAAAACTAGCCCTTCTAACCCCTACTATTTGTTTTTGGGGTTCTTTTCCTCAGGAACTTGTAATTTTTTTAAATTTCTATCTTCTTTTATAGTTTGAAAGATCTGGTTACCATTGCATTTCCAGAGCATAACATAGTACTTTAAATATCATGAATAAGTTGACACCTTTATCATAGGAATAGAATCATTATCCACGTTAAAAAATCAAGGGCATTATTTCTCATGCAAGAAAATGTTCAATTGCTCTTCACTTTATGGCACTCTAACAATTTTGAAGACAGCCTCCTTGTCAGAAACAAATTTATGCCATGATTGACTTCACTTATTGATCATACCTGCATCAAGAAAGCAATTTTAGAATCATCTTCATACTCAGTTTCTGAATGGTAGAGCCGCTGAAGTAAACACTTGTACTTCAAAAATGATTCTCGTTGTCGTGTCTCATTCTCAAGGTTAATACAATGACGACACCGGTATATGCGGTGTGTGGTAGATGATACAGGAAATTCTGTAGAAGGCAAATAGAGCTGGCAACTGTGGCAAAAATAAATCTTCTTATAAAACTTCAATGGGTCTTGAGGGACCTAAATTTTTAAAAAATAGAAAGTATAAAATCTAAGCCAAGTACTGACCAAAAGATGCATTGATGGCTAAATTATATTAGAATTAGATTTTTCAAAATTGGTTGCTTTTTAAAGCTTTTCTGTTCTATACAAAATGTAAACTTCAAGCCATATTCATTTACCATGCTGAAATATTAAAATCTATATTATCCATCATCATCTGATAGATCACCTAGAAAATTAATTGACTAAAGAAATACTGTAAGAAACCTTTAGCACTTTTTTTTTATTTAGTAAATATAAATTTCCTAAGTACAGTTTATGGATTACAATGGCTTCCCCCCCATAACTTCCCTCCCACTCACACCCCTCCCATCTCCCACTCCCTCTCCCATTCCATTCACATCAAGATTCATTTTCAATTATCTTTATATACAGAAGATCGATTTAGTATATATTAAGTAAAGATTTCATCAGTTTGCACCCACTCAGAAACACAAAGTGTAAAATACTGTTTCAGTACTAGTTATAGCATTACTTCACATTGGACAACACATTAAGGACAGATCCCACATGAGAAGTAAGTACACAGTGACTCCTGATGTTGATTTAACAATTTGACACTCTTGTTTATGGCGTCAGTAATCTCCCTAGGCTCTAGTCATGAGATGCCAAGGCTATGGAAGTCTTTAGGGTTTGCCAACTTCGATCTTATTCTGACAGGGTCATAGTCAAAGTGGAAGTTCTCTCCTCCCTTCAGAGAAAGGTACCTCCTTCTTTGATGGCCCTGTTCTTTCCACTGGGATCTCACTCGCAAAAATCTTTCATTTAGGTCTTCTTTTTTTTCCCAGAGTGTTTTGGCTTTCTATGCCTAAAATACTCTCATGGGCTCTTCAGCCATATCCAAATTCCTTAAGGGCTGATTCTGAGGCCAGAGTTTAGCACTTATTTTTAAGAATAATTTAGATTTTAATGCTATGCTTCATTAATTTTTCTTACAAGCAGTTGCTAGATTCACATATAAATAAAAGTTCACTATATCAATTGTTTTTCTAATTTTTTTTATCTTTAAAAATTGGATTAGTTCATTATCAATGTTAAAAAATCTGAAACTCTCAATCTAATGCAATAGAGTTTCCTATTCTTCCACTTGTCCCCTCACTGTCATTGCCAAAGCCCCTGGTGCACATGGCTCTCACTTCCCTTGCCAGATTAGTCACACAGTGAACACTACCCACTGCCATGTGCCCCACACTCACCTGAGTGGCTATAGTACTCCCTCTCCCTTGTGCCTCTAGTCCTGTTGCCAAAGGCACTGTACCCAAATGCCTAACATTAGTTCTGAAGATTTAGGGAGACTAGAACATGATGAATGACCGAAAGCATAGCCAACATACCAAACTAAAGTACATACCAAACTAAGGTACATGTTTAGGACAAAGTCATTTACTTTGAAAGCCAGCTTACGAAAGTGTTACAGAAAACTGACCCACTCAATGTGTAAACTTCAATGTAGGGGTACAAGAAGTGTGAAAAGATGGTAACATCCCACCACCTCCAAAGGACAATAATAACTTTTTACCAACATATTCCAAAGCAAAATTATTAACATAATGCCTCAGAAAAAAATTCAAAAGAATGATTATAATGAAATTTAATGAGATTCAACAGAATGTATAAAGACAACTCAACAAAGCTTGGAAAAATTCAAGATATGATGGAAGAGTTTAGCAAAGAGATGAATATCATGAAAAAGAATAAAACAGAAATCTTAGAAATATAAGACTCAAGAAATCAGGTAAAATTATAGTTGAAATGCTAAACAGCCTAGATCAAGCAGAAGAATACAACTGACTTTGAAGAAAGGTTTTATGAAAGATCCCAATTAGTAAAAGGATTAATATCCAGAACATATAAGGAACTCCCCATTCTGAGTATAGGATTCTGTTTAAACTAAGCTAAAAACTTCGGCCCTTTAATTCGTTGAAGTTGACTAAGTGCATCCTCTTCATCATTTGTTCTCTCCTAGAAAGTTGTGGTCAGCTCAGTGGTATTGTTTCAAGTTCTTTTACCAATGTGCAATCCAAAAAACTGCAAATCACTTCTTTATGAAAAAAAATCAGTATTTTTAAAATTCTAGCATATAGCTTAAGATATTAAGAGATATATTTCCTTCAAAATGAAAATAACAAAAGATAATCCACAGACTTGTCCTAAATACAAGAAAAATATTAAATTTTGTTGCACTTAATGGTTTCACAAAGATATGAGCTAAATATGAGGTATTTCTTTGCAAACAGAAGAGTAACATATTCAAATTAGAACAAAATGGGGAGTACATTGAATATTATCACTGATTGAAAAAGCTACTGAGCATTCCAAGATGGCAGAATAGTGACAGAGTGGTGATTTATGGAGGGTGAAATTAATATTTAAAAAAGGAAAGTACACTCTCAGGATAAAGCTGCAGGAGAGATGTGGTGGGAGATCCTACCAGAGCAATGGAGGTGATCCAGACCCATGCTGAAAGAGCAAAAACACAACAGAAGACATGCCATCTTGGATCCAGGGAGGAGGACATCTGCCATAGCAAGCGGTGAGAGGGGACTCCACAGGCCCACGGTGCTGCTGATACAATGGGAGGGAGAGCTTGGTGAACTGCTTTTGGAGTTGCACACTGAACAGTAGACGACCAATTGCCCAGAGGTGGGGGAAAAAAGATGGCATGTCTCTCTCCCTCCCCCTCCACCTGGCTACAGCAGAGACCTATGGCCAGTTGAGGGAGGGTCAGATGCCATTTGTGGACACAGACAGGGGCAGCTCCTGTGCCAGTTGCATGTACCAGTTGCCTAACAACTGGGGAGGAGGAAGAGCCACCCCTACAAGGGGAAGTGCCACCTATGGAACTCTCCATCCCTCCCAGTACAATTAAGAAGGCAGTGGGGCTGCAGCAGGCAAGTACTTTGTGTGCCTCTAAACCACAGATATAACCAGAGAAAAAAAACTCTATAAATGGGAGCGGGAAAGGGGAGGGTTGCAGGTGGGAGGGAAGTTATGGGGGGGGGCATTGTAATCCATAAGCTGTAGTTTGGAAATTTATATTCATTAAAAAAGTTTTAAAAAATTCTATAAATGATGAAAAATAAAAGCAAAAATTAAAAGAAAAAGGAAGACACTATGCGACCCCCAAAGGAACACTACAACATTTCAATATTTCAATATTAGAATGCGAAGATGAAGAGATTGAAGAAATGCCAGAAACAGAATGCAGGAAACTAATCATTGGATAAATCAGAAGCAATCAGAAGCAAATTCACAAACTAAAAAAAATTATATGATATGAATGAAATTTTTTCTCATGAAATTGAGATCTTAAAGAGAAAGCAAAAATAAATATTAGAAAGGCAGAATTCAATAAACCAAATTTTAAAATGCAGTGGAAAGTCTTAATAGAGTGAGTGAGGCAGAAGAAGGAATATCCAAGCAAGAAGACAAATGTCTGGAAATTTTACAGTCAGACCAAAAACAAGAAGAATCTTCAGAAATTACTACAAAGAGCTGTATTCCAACAAACTGGGAAACCCAGAAGAAATGGATAGATTCCTGAACACATACAACCTAACTAAATTGAGTCATGAAGACATAGAAAACTTAAAAAAATCCATAACCAAGACAGAAATTGATTCATAAGGCCAGCCCAACAAAAAAAGCCCAGGGCCGGATGGCTTCACTACAAATATTTAAAGAAAAACTAACTCGAACAAGCTATTCAAAACAACTGAAAAGGAGGGATCCTCCCAAATTTTTTCTATGAAGCCAGCATCACCTTAATTTCTAAACCTGAAAATGATACAACAGAAAACGAAAATTACAGACCAATTTCTCTGATGAACATAGATGCAAAAATCCTCAACAAAATTATGGCAAATCGAATCCAACAAAATATCAGAAAGATCATTTAAACAGACTAAGTGGGATTTATGTTAGGTGAACAGGGATATGTATATCCCAGGTATGCAGGTTCAACATTCACAAATCAATATATATGATACATTACATTAACAAATTGAAGAACACAAACCATATTACCTCAATAGACACAGAGAAAGAAATTGACAAAATACAACCGTTTCATGATGAAAACTCTAAGAAAACTGGGTATAGAAGGAACATTCTCAACACAATCAAGGCAAATTATCGAAAACCCACAGCCAGCATCCTTCTAAATGGGAAAAAGTTAGAAGCATTCACAGTGAGATCTGGAACCAGACAAGAATGCCCACTCTCATCATTGCTATTCAAGTTTTAGACAGAGCCATTAGGCAAGAAAAAGAAATCAAAGGGATACAAATTGGGAAGGAGGAAGTCAAACTATCCCTATATGCAGATGACATTATTCTACATATAGGGGATCCAAAAGACTCCACCAAGAGAATATTGGAACTTATACAAGTGTTTGGTAAAGTAGCAGGATATAAAATCATCACACAAAAATCAACAGCTTTGTATACACAGACAATGACATGGCTAAGAAAGAACTTCCACGATCAATCCCATTCACAATAACTTGCAAAAAAATCAAATACCTTGGAATAAATTTAACCAAGGTTGTCTAAGATCTATACAATGGGAATTATAAAGCATTAAAGAAAGAAATAGAAAAAGATACAAAAAAATGGAATAATCTCCATGTTCATGGACTGAAAGAATCAATATCATCAAATGTCCATGCTACCAAAATCAATTTAAAGATTCAATGCAGTATCAATCAAAATACCAAGAACATTCTTCTCAAATATAGAAAAGATGATGCTGAAATTCATATGGAAACACAGGAGACCCTGAATAGCTAAATCAATCTTATACAACAAAAACAAAGCTGGATGCATAACAATACCAGATCCAAATTTCAAGACATACTACAGGGTAGTCATAATCAAAAAAGCCTCATACTGACACAAAAAACAGATGGATAGACCAATGGAACAGAATAGAAATGCCAGAAATCAATCCAGGTATCTTGAACAGCCCTTGTCTTGACTATTGAGGAAACTTTTTTTGTCCCATACTGTTGAACTCTTTACTCAACACAGAGATAATCATATTTGTATAAAGTAAATTGAAAATAGATATTAGTAGGGGCCAGTGCTATGGCATAGCGGCTTAAGCCACTGCCTGCAGTGTCAGAATCCCATGTGGAATGCGTCTTCATGTCCAGCTGCTCCACTCCCAATCCAGCTCTCTGCTCTGGCCTAGGAAAACACCCATGTGGGGACCCAGAAGAAGATCCTGGCTCCTGGCTTCAGATTGCCCCAGCTCCAGCCATTACAGCCATTTGGGGATTGAACCAGTGGATAGAGGATCTCTCTCTCTCTCTCTCTCTCTCTCTCTCTCTCTCTCTCTCTGCCTCTGCCTCTCTGTAACTATGCTTTTCAAATAAATAAATAAATGAATCATTTTTTTAAAAAAATAGATCTTAGTAAAAATAAGATTGAGAATAAGAGAGGGAGGAGGAAGGGGGGTGGGAGTCTGGGAAGTGGGCATGGTGGAAAGAATAATCATGTTCCTAAAGTTGTAATTATGAAATGTATGAAGTTTGTAACCATAAAATGTATAGTTCTGCATATATTCCTACGAACTTACTTCTATAGGTACAGTTAAGAACTTCCCGTGGGACCCCAAATCCCCTCAAACTAGGTAGTAAAAATAGCATTTTAAGTGTTAAAGTGAACATATGAATAGGATCAAGTTTAAAGTGATCATATATATAGTACTAAGTATTAAAGTGATCATATAAAAAGGATTAAGTGTTTGGTAATAATAATAGAATTAAAAAGGAGTTAATGCTCCAATATGGGAAGCAGTCCACACAGCTGACTCATAGAATGACAATTGCTTTAAGTAACACTCTGACCTCAGAATCAGCCTTTAAGACATTCTGGTTTGGCTGAAAAGCCCATGAGAGCATTTCAGGCTGGAAAGCCAAGACACTGTGGCAAAAATTGACCTACATACAGGACCTCTGTGGGTGAAACCCCAATGGAAAGAAATGTTCATCAAAGAAGGATTTACTTTTCTCTAAAGGGAGGAAAGAACTTCCACTTTGCTTATGGTCTTGTCTAAATATGGAAGGAGTCTGTGGATTCAAAAGGCTTCAAAAGCCTAGGCAGCTCATATCAAGAGCCTCAAGTAATCACTGATATCATACATAAGGGTGTTAATTGTTAAATTAACAACAGGAGTCACTGTGCACTAACTTTCCATGCAAGACTTCTGTCCTCAAAGAGTTGTATTATGAAAGTTAATAGTAAAGTCTGTTCCCAAATATTTACCTCATTAAGTGGAAGATAATCCTTATGCCTCATAAGCTATAATTATGGCTAAGTGCTATCATTTTGGGTTCTTCTTCAAAGTTAACTAAGTTTATATATATATATATATATATATATATAAACTTAACATATATATGTTATATATAACACATATAATACGTTCTTCAAAGTTAGTTGAGTTTATATATGTATATATATATATTTATATATATATTATAAATTAAACCTCATAAAGGTTTACTTTTATTGAATTAAAAAGTACTTTTTTTCCTTCTTGTAAAAATAATCATTCTGGTGTCCTATTTCACAGTGGGGAATAAAAGTTAACAATAACATACTGTATTTTTCTAAATAGCTAGAAGAAAGACTTCTGAATGTTCAAAGATTTCTGAATGTACAAAGAAATCTTGAATATATGAAGCAATGTATTCTAATTATCCTAATTTGATCATTAAAATCTATACATATTATAGTGTACCCCATAAATACGTACAATTATTTTGTCAATAAAAACAAATAATCTTTTAAAAAAAGCAAAAGGTACTTAATTTACTTGATTATTTTATGTTAGAAGTGTATGTTCCTTAAATAATAGCACATTAATTTACTTTGAGAAATAAATTACTTATAAGCATAATTACCTCCTCTTTAACCTAGTTTAATTATGATTAATAGAACTCTTTCTAAAATAGTATAATATTCCTTGCCTTAAAAATACAACATATATAATATAATTTAAAAATTATTAATGTGTCAGGATATTTTTATAAGCAAATACTATGGTATCGTGCTAATATAATACAGTTCTTTGATTATTGTACAATGTATCTGCCTCTTTCTGCTACCAGCCCTCACTTTGCACTGTTGTAATTATGCCTGTATATAAAAGCTCTTACATCTTTTAAATTTTTATATCCTTTTTGCAGATAAAAAATCAAGTCCCACAGTTTATTACACTTTCTTGTACTCCAGTAGCTTCAAATGTCATCCAACCTGTGAGTACCCTTAAGTCCATTACCAAGTCGACCTCTCCACAGGAACAGAAATAAACAAAAGAGATGTTTATTTCCCATTACACTAGAAACTCTTCACAGCATGTTCTTTGGAGAATCTGACCTTCCTCTTCTGTGACTCTACAGCACTTTGTTGTAAGCAAATATTCTAAGTAATCTGAGTAAGCAGATACTCTAAGGAGTTCAGAGATTATTTAGCTTGTTTTCTAGGTTACTGAATTAATCCCCCTACAGTTGCTGTCTGTGTGAGCAGCTGCTTAACACTCCCATTAAAATCTGTATATCTTATTTCATTACCAATATATTTTTATTTAATCTTATTCAATCACAAACATTTTTCAACATTTGCTGTGTTCCTTATAATTTGTAAGACACAGAAAACACAAAGATGACACATAGGTATCAATGACGGTGTCATTCTAAAGCAGGAGGCAGATTCATAGCAAGTATAACATGAGAAAGCTAGATTGGCTCCTGGCTGCAACTCCATCTCTCTTTCCCTCTCAAATAAAACTTACCTTTACATAAGAAAGCAGGGTCAGGTGGGCACAGTGGATTAAGTCACTATTTGGCACTTGGGGTGACAACATCCCCTATCGGAGTGCCCAGGGATAAGTGCTCTGCCTCTGCATCTATTTCTGATCCAGCTTCCTGCTAATGTTTACCATGGGAGGTAGCAGATGATGACTCAAGTACTTAGGTCTGTACTACCCTTGTGGAAGATCAAGAATGAATTCCAGGCCTGGATTTGACCTGGCCCAGCTCTGGTTCTTGTATGTATTTGAAGAGTGAACCAGTAGATAAAAGATCTCTCTCTTTCTGTCTCTCTCCCACCCTTCTCTGTCACTCTGCCTTTCAAATAAATATACATAAGTAAAATTTTAAAAAAACTTAGGAACTGAACTAGTCTTTAATTGGATAAATAAAACACTAACTGAAATTAAATAATGGACAATTTTTTGGACTTTTGTTATATATTTTAATATTCCTTTTGGAATGTAATTTTTTTAAAAATCAATTTAAAAGAATATAGAAATTAAGTAACTTATATTCTTCTAAAAGTTTTGACTAAATATTGAAATTTTGTTTTGTCAAAAAAGTTAAAAATGTTTATTCAGCCTTTTAAATAAAAGACCCAAACCATTCACATCCATAGACTCTACATCCATAGAGTCAACCAACTGCAGATATTTTTTAAACATTTTAATTGTGTTTGCACTAAACATGTGCAAACTTTTCTTATCATTATTCATTGAAAAAAATACAGTATAGCAATAATTTGCAATTTGTATAGCATTTACATTGTATTAGGTAAGGTAAGTAATCTACAGATGATTTAAAGTATATGGGAAAATGTATATAGGTTACATGTAAATACTACACCATGTATTAAGGAACTTGTTATATCTGAGAGGGGTTCCAGAAACCAATTCCTTGTGGATACCATGGATGATCGTATAACCCTAAAACTAATAATTGAAATAAAACACTATTTATAATCCTTTAGTATCAGTTTCCCTTCTCTTGCCCCCAAATTTATTTCCTGTGTTTTAGACAGTTCTGCTATAATAAAAGGAAAGGAAGCACTCATCTTGGTGTCCAAGAACAAAATCTCCAAAGATGCTGAGCATCTGGGAGTTGGAGAACATTAATTCAAATACATGTTGGCCGGCGCCGTGGCTCAACAGGCTAATCCTCCGCCTTGCGGCGCCGGCACACCGGGTTCTAGTCCCGGTCGGGGCGCCGGATTCTGTCCCGGTTGCCCCTCTTCCAGGCCAGCCCTCTGCTGTGGCCCGGGAGTGCAGTGGAGGATGGCCCAGGTGCTTGGGCCCTGCACCCCATGGGGAGACCAGGAAAAGCACCTGGCTCCTGGCTCCTGCCATCGGATGAGCGCGGTGCGCCGGCCGCGGCGGCCATTGGAGGGTGAACCAACGGCAAAGGAAGACCTTTCTCTCTGTCTCTCTCTCTCACTGTCCACTCTGCCTGTAAAAAAAAAAAAAAAAAAAAAAAAAAAAAAAAAAAAAAAAAAAAACAAATACATGTTAAATTTTTAGTTCTCTCAAATTATCTATACAGATATGTTCAGTAATAATTACAGCCATGTGATAGGTATTATAAAGAACACAGACACAGGATCCAAGGTGGCTGAATAGAGTGTAGCCATGCTGAGATAAAAAAAAAAAAAAAAAATACAGGAAGGACCACGTTTCCATGAGTCTGACTGACAGAAAGTTTTACTGGAGTAAAGACAAAACAGCAAAGACTCTGTGGGACTAGAAGGTGGAAAACAGAGACACTGCTGCATTTGGCACCCTGTGCAACCAACTGCCAGTTTTGAGCTGCCATCTTATCAAGTCAAGGTAGGAAGAAATTGCTACATACCCTGCCGCCCACAAACTTAGCCGAGAGAAAATTCTGTAGTCACTCACTGACTTTTACTCCAGCCTGGGGAGCTGCAAGGTGTCTCAGCAACTGCTCCCTAAGCTACAGAAAGTGTTAGAATAGGCTGTGAAAATCATACAGCAGACCTCTGATCCCCTAATACTAGAAGGGATAGAAGTCAGAGTCAGGACAACTTATGGAGCTCCCCTGCATCTTGCAATTGTGAGAGTTTGGGACCATTAGCCCCAGAGCTACACCCAATGACTTTATGTGAGCCATGTGGTTCCCCTAAGCTTCTAGGGGCTGGCAGCAATAGCCCATAAAAATCTGGTTCCCACTATGGGTGATCTGGGTAATGATCTCACTGTACCCTGAAACGCCAGGACTGTAACACTTAGTTCTAATTTCCTCAGTCCCATTGGAATATACCTGGTGGAACTAGGAAAAAACCAAGCTAACTGCATTCTACCTCTTTTGAGTCTTATCTCTCAGAGAAAAATCTCCTAAATACCTTATAGTCACCCTATAGGGCTATAGCAGGGGGTTAGTTCATATCCCCTAGTCACAAAACCAGGGATGTTGATGTTATAAGTCACTGTACCAGTTGGGCTTTCTAAAAAAGACCTAAAATAAGGCCTACCCACATCACACAGTCCTAGAGCCACAGTAATTGGTGTCACAAACCCTAGCATCATTCATGTTTGCCTGTGGATCTAGGGGACAGCTATTTTTATCTCCCTCAGTCACCAAGGAGAACGACATTAAACTCTCTGTGGGCTGAAGATACACATCCCAGGAAACCCACATTCATCTCAAAGACACAGTTCCATCTCTATGAACTGTAGCAGACTAGACCACTGTGTCACTTATAGATACAACTGACATTGATTAAAACAAAGGAAATCACCAGGGATGACACCCGTGGGCTCACCTAGAACCAAAGCCAAAGCAATAAGCCAAGTGATACCAGAATGCCTGCTAAACCATAAACTCTTGTCCAATATAACCTACTAAATAAAGAAGGGACAAGTACACCAGAGACATAGATATCAACTTAGGGACAGAGGAGACATGAAGAAGAAGGTAGCGTGGCTCTATCAAAAGAAATAATAGTCCTCCAGAATTACATCCTGAACTGATGGAAATCTATTAAATGGCAGAAATAGAATTCAAATATTGATTGTAAGGTAACAAAATGAGATGCAAGAGAATACAGACAGTTTAGGGGCTGGCGCTGTGGCGCAATTGGTTAATCTTCCACCTGCAGCACCAGCATCCCATATGGGCACCAGGTTCTAGTCCCGGTTGCCCCTCTTCCAGTCCAGCTCTCTGCTGTGGCCCAGGAGTGCAGTGGAGGATGGCCCAAGTGCTTGGGCCCTGCACCCCATGAAAGACCAGGATAAGCACCTGGCTCCTGGCTTCAGATCAGCGCAGCGCCAGCCGTGGCGGCCATTTTGGGGGTGAACCAACCGAAGGAAGACCTTTCTCTCTGTCTCTCTCTCACTGTCTAACTCTGCCTGTCAAAAAAAAAAAAAGAATACAGACAGTCTAAAGAAAGGAGGAAATTTTAAAAAGAAATGAGGAAATTAATGAGTGACATAAAAATACTACTAAGGAGACAGAACTCAGTAAGAAGAACCAAATAATTTTTAAAAAAGACTCTCACCAAAAGTAAAGTCCTAATTAAATTATATTAAGCCAATTAGGAGAAAAGAAGAACCAAACAGAAATTTTGAGGATGAAATTTCAAACAGTGAAATAGACAAATACAATTGAGAGATTCAACTCAGCAGAATAAACTAAGTGGCAGAAATACTTTCTGACCTCAAGGACAAGACTTTTCAAAAAACCCTCCCAGGCAACAGAAAGAAAGATAAATTTAAGAAAATAAGTAAAGTGAATGCAAAATATGGGATACCTTTAAATGCTCATTTATTTGTATTATAGTTATTCCTGAAGTAGAAGAGAAGGAAAATGCATTGAGAAGAGGATAAATGAAATTATACTTGAAAATTTCCCAGGTATTGAAAAAGACATGCACATTCCAATATATGAAACACAAAGAACTCCCAAGTAGAGTCAACCAAAAAAGATCTGCTCCAAGACATATTGTAGTCAAATTGTCAAAAGTTAAGGAAAGGAGAAAATCCTAAAATGGTAAAAGTGTCAAGTTTCATTTAAAGGAAAACCAATTAGACTAACAGCAGACTTCTCAGTGGAAACCCTACAACGAGCCATAAAAGAGTGAGATGATATATTCAAGGTCTTAAAAAAAAAATGAAGTTGGGGTCAGCAGGTTATGCCACTGTCTGCAATGCCGGCATCCCATGTAGGTGCTGCTTCAAGTCCTAGCTTCTCCGCTTTCAATCCAACTCCCTGCTAATGGCCTGGGAAAAGAAGCAAAGAATGGCCCAAGTGTTTGGGCCTATGCCACCCATTTGGGAGACCCAGAGGTAGGACACGGCTTATGGCTTTGGCCTGGCCCAGCCCTAGCCATGGGGAGTGAATCACAGGACTAAAAATCTCTCTGATATCTCTCTCTCCCTCTCTAGCTTTCACTCTCTCTGTGTAACTCTTTAAAATAAATAAATAAATCTTTAAAAAAAAAAGAAAGAAAAAAACTTCCAGGGCTGGCACTGTAGCATACTGGTTAAATCTGCTGCCTGCAAAGCCAGCATATCATACAGGTGCTGGTCCCAAAACCTAGCTCCTCCATTTTTGATTGAGCTCCCTTCTAATTGTCTGGGAGAAACAGCTAAAGATTACCCAAGTGTTTAGGCATCTGCCAGCCATGTGAGAGACCTGGAGGAAACACCTGGCTCTTGCCTTCAGCCTGGCCCAGCCTGGTTGTTGTGGCCTATCAAGAGAGTGAATCAGCAGGTGACTTCTCTGTTTCTCCCTCCCTCTCTGTAACTCTGACTTTCAAATAAATAAATCTTTCAAAAAATAGAAATAAAATAAAATAAAAAATATAAAAAAGTAAAAAATAAAAAATCTTCCAATCAAGAATATGATAACCCACAAAGCTATCCTTTAAAAGTAAAATAAGGTATTTTCCAGACAAGTAAAAACTAACAGAATTTACCACCACCAGGGCAGCCTTACAAGAAATTCTGAGGGGAGTTCTGCATTTAGAAGAAATATCATGAAACACATGACACCTCCAAATTCATCAACTGAAAAGTTATAATGAATAATCAACAAAATGACAGGTGTTATTTCTTATCCATTAATACTGATCTTGAATGTAAACAGATTAAATTATCCATCCAAAAGACTCAGGTCTTTTGACTTAAGTCTTAAAGACCCACTTTATGCTGCCTAAAAGAAAGACACACATAGACTGAAAGTGAAGGGATCCAAAAAGATATATCAGGCAAATGGACACTAAAAATTAGCAGCAGTATCTAACCTCATATCAAATAAAACAGACTTTAAAACAAAAACTGTAGGGGCTGGCACTATGGTGCAGCTTGTTCAGGTGCTTCCTGCAGTGCTAGCATCCCAGATGGGCAACAATTGGGGTCCTAGATGTATCTCTTCTGATCCAGTTCTCTTCTAAGGTGCCTTGGGAGGCAGCAGAAGATGAACCAAGTCCTGGGGCACCTGCAACCACAATGAAGTTCTTGGCTCCTGGCTTTAGATTGGCTCAGCTCTAGCTGTTGCGGCCATTTGGGGAGTGAACCAGTGGATGGAGGATCTCTCTCTCTCTCTCTCTCTCTCTCTCTCTCTCTCCATCTCTTTCTCTAGCTCTTCCTTTCAAATAAACAAATAAATATTTTTTAAAAATTACAAAAAGAGACAGGAAGTGATATTACACTTTGACAAAATGTTTGATTCAATGAGAAGTTGGAAGAACACAACACAAGACTAAGCAGATACATACAAAAAGTACTACTAAACTTATTAGACTATTAGGGAAAGATAGACTCCAATACAATAATAGTGGGTCACTTCAAAATCTCCCTCATCAATGGACACATCATACATTCAGAAAATCAATAAATATACATTGGAGTAGAAACATACTATCAAGCAAATGGACCTAACAGACACTTACAGGACAATTCATCCAACAGCTACAGAAAACACATTCTTCTCATCAGTGCATGAAACATTTTCTAGAATGCAGAACATATATTAGGCCACAAATCAAGTCTTAGTAAATTTATAAAGACTGAAATCATAACATGTATCTTCTCAGAACACAAAAGAATAAAACTAGAAATTAACAAGAAGAACAATAGAATATTCATAAATACATGGAAGTTAGACACATGCTGCTGAATGATAAATGGGTCATTGAAGAAATTTAAAATGAAATTAAAAACTTACTTGAAATAAATGAAAATGAAAACACAACACATCAAAATCTGAGGTACAGCAAAAGAAGTATTGAGGGAAGTTTGTAGTATTAAGTATTTATATTTAAAAAAAGAAATGTCTCAAATAAAATATCTAAAGATACATTTCATCGACTTAAAAACGAAAAGAAAAACAATAACAAAAGAAAAGAAAAATAACAAACGAAACCCAAATCAGCAGAAGGCAAAATTTAACAAGGATCAGAGCATAAATAAATGAAATTGAAACTAAAAAACAAACAAACAAAAAATGTTCAACCAAAAGAAAAGCTGGTATTTGTGAAGATAAACAATATAGATTAACCACAAGACAAAATGACAAAGAAAAAAGAGAAAAAACTCAAATACAATGAGATGAAAAATTAGACATTACAATGGACACCAATGAAATACAAATGATCATAAGAAACTACTATGAAAAACTACATGCTAACAAACTTGAAAGCCTTGAGGAAATGGATAAGCCTCTGATTACATAAAACCTACCAAGATTAAATCAAGAAAACTATAGACCATATAAAACAGACCCATAAGCAATGAGATTGAAACAGTAATCAAAAATTTTCCATCAAAAACATCAAAACATCCAGGATCTGATGGCTTACTACTGAATTATACAAAACATTTAAAGAGCAACTAATTCCAATACTTTTCAAACTATTCCAAACTATTGAACAGGATGAAACTCTGCCAAGCTCTTTTTATGAGGCCAGCATCACTATGACAACAAAAGCAAATGAAGATACAATATAAAAATAAAACTACACAGGGTGGCTGCTCTACTTCCAGTCCAGCTCTCTGCTATGGCACGGAAAAACAGCATAAGATGGCCCAACTGCTTGGGTCCCTGCACCAGTGTGGGAGACTGGGAAGAAGCTCCTGGCTCCTGGCTTTGGATCAGTGTAGCTCTGGTCATTGTGGCCATTTGGGGAGTGAATCAGTGGATGGAAAACTTCTCTCTCTCTGCCTCTGTCTCTCTGCAACTCTTTCAAGTAAAATAAATAATTTTTTTATAAAAAAGAACTACAGACTTTATATTCTAAAGGAACATAGATGCAAAGAATCTCAACAAAATATTAGCAAATAGAATCCAAAGCCAAATCAAAAAGATCATACACCATGACCAAGTGGGATTTATTTAAGAAATACAATGGTGGTTCAACATTTGCAAATCAATAAATGTCATAAATCATATCAACAGAATGAGGAACAAAAACCATATGGTCATCTCAACAGACGCAGAGAAAACATTTTATAAGATTCAATACCCTTTCATGATAAAAACAATTTACAAATTAGATATAGAGGAACATGTCTCAAAAATAAAAAGGCTATACATGACAAAACAAAAGCCAATATCTTTCTCAATGGGGAAAAGCTGAAATAATTTCTCCAAAAATACCGAACAAGACAAGGATGTCCATTTTCACCATTCCTAGTCAATACACTACAGGAAGTTTTAGCAAGAACAATTAGCGCAGGGAAAGAAATAAAGGACATCAAAATTAGAAAAGAGGAAATCAAAATATCCATGTTTGCAGATGGCAAGATGTTGTTTACAAAAAACCTAAACATCCACCACCAAAAAGCTGTTAGAATTAATAAACTAATTCAGTAAAGTTGCATGCTACAAATCAACATACAAAAAAAAGCAGCTCTTTTGATTAAGTCACTGAAAGAGAAACCAAGAAGAAAATACCATTCATAACAGTGACAAAAAAGTCAAATATTTAGCAATAAATTTAACCAAGAAAGTGAAAGATCTCTACAAGGAAAATTATCAAACACTGATGAAAGAAATCATAAAGGACACAAGAAAGTGGAAAGATATTCCTTGATCATGGATTGGAAGAATCAATAACATTAACACATCTATACTAACAAAACAATCTATAGGTTCAATGCATTCCCTATCAAAATATTAATGAAATTCCTTACAGGATTAGAAAAAGTAATCGTAAAATTTATATAGAATCACATAAGAGCCAGAATAGCCAAAAAAATCCTGAGGGGGAAAAATCAAGCTGGAGGCTACAAAGCTATATTAATTAAAACAGTATGGTACTGGCATAAATATCAACACATAGATCAAGGGAACAGAATAGAAAGCACAGAATTTAATCCACATACATACAGCCAACTGATTTTTGATAAAACTGGTCAGACCAAACAGTGGAGTAAGGATAATCTCTTCAACAAATGATGCTGTCAAAACTGAATGTATATATGTAGAATGAAATTAGATTCATTCCTTTCATCATATACAAAGATTAATTCAAAATGGATCAAAGACCTATATTTAAGACCTGAGACTATGGAGTTGCTGTAACAAAACATAAGGAAAAGACTTCAAGACATTGGAATTGTGGATGACTTCTTGGACAAGACCCACAAAGCATAGGCAACAAACAAAAAACTAAACAAATGAATTATATCAAGCTCAGAAACTTTAGCACAGCAAAAGTAACAATCAATAGAGTGATGTGACATCCAATAGAATGGAAAAAAAATACTTGTGGGCTACCTATTCAACAAAGGATTAATCAACAGAATATATCAGCAACATCCCTGGAGAAGAGACAGTCTCTTCAACAAATAGTGTTGAGAAAATCTGATCTATGCCTGAAAAAGTATGAAATAAGACCCTCAGCATTCCTTTTAGAAAAATCAACTCACAGTGGCTAAAGATTGAAATCTATATTTCAATATCATCAAACCACTACAGGAAAACATTGGTGAGACTCTGTGAGACAATGGTATAGCCAAAGACTTCTTGGAAAAGATTTCAAAAGCATGGGCAATGAAAACAAAAATAGACAAATGAAATTACACTAAGCTACAAATCTTCTGCACTGCAATGGAAGCACTCAATAAAGTGAAGAGATAACTGACAGAATGGGAGAGTGTATTAGCAAACTACAGAAAATAAGGATTAATATCAGGGTCTATAAAGAGCTCAAGAAACTCAACAACAAAACATACAATACAATTAAGTAATGGACAGGACATGAATGGGTGTTTTTCAAAGGATGAAATTTAAGTGGTCAACAGATGTATGAAAAAATGCTCAGAATCTATAGCCATATGAGAAATGCAAATCAAAACCACAATGAGGTTTCCCCTCACCCCATTGAAAAGGACTGTCATCCAAAAATCAAAAAACAATGAATGTTGGCAAGGACGTAGAGGAAAAGGTATCCTAACACACTGACAGTGGAAATATAAACTAGTACAACCCATTAAAGACAGTATGGAGATTCCTCAGAAATCTAAAAATAGATCTGCTATATGACCCAGCCTTCCCACTCCTGAGAATTTACCCAAACAAACCTAAATCAGCATATGAAAGAGTTATTTATTGCTGCTCAATTCACAATAGCTAAGATATAGAATCAACCCAGAAATTCATCAACTGATGACTGGAAAAGAAATCATGGGATAGATAGACAGAGATATCTCTCTATCTCTCTATCTCTCTATCTCTCTCTATATATCTATATCTATATCTATATATATATATATATACATATCACAAACACATACCATAGAATACTACTCAGGCATAAAAACAGAAATCCTGACTTTTGCAACTGGAAACCATTAATGCTTAATGAAAGAAGTCAGCTTCAAAGAAACAAATATCATATATTTTCTCTGATATGTAGGAGTTAATATAGAATACAAAAAATGTATAGGAATGAAATTGACATCTTCTGATTTGATTGTTGTTTTTAGCACTTGTTAATTCCATTGTACTGTGGTCTTTCTACTTTTTACTTGCTTAATCTTATGGTTAGTTGTGCATCAAGCTTGTGATTATAGAGTGGATTAAAATTATGTTTTGGCAAAAGTTAAAGAAAAAAAGGAAGAAAAAGGGGGTATTCAGAGAGGGAGAGAGGAAGGGAGGGAAGGATGGCCATGATGGTTGTCTTATTAGAATTGTACCTGTGAAATACATGAAAGCTGTTCTCTTCATATTAGTAAAAAAAATTTAAATAAAAGAAATGAGAGAGAGGAAGAAGGGAAAAGGGAAGAGAAGAGGAAATATCAGTATATTCTTAAAATTCTAAAAATAAACTATATTGAAGAGTGGGAATAAGAGAGGGAGGAGATGTACAATTTGGGGCATGCTCAATCGGACTTGCCCCAAATGATGGAGTTAGAAACATGCCAGAATCAGCCCTTAAGGTATTCGGATCTGGCTCAAGAGCACATGAGAGTATTTTAGGCATGGAAAGCCAAAACACTCTGGGGGAAAAAAAGAAGAAGACCAAAATGAAAGATCTCTGTGAGTGAGATCCCAGTGGCAAGAACAGGGCCACCAGAGAAGGAGGTACCTTTCTCTGAAGGGAGGAGGGAACTTCCACTTTGACTATGACCCTGTTGGAATAAGATCAAAGGCGGCGAACCCTAAAGGCTTCCATAGCCTTGGCAACTCATGACTAGAGCCTAGGGAGATTACTGACGCCATAAACAAGAGTGTCAAATTTTTAAATCAACAACAGGAGTCACTGTGTACTTACATCTCGTTTGGGATCTTCCCTTAATGTATTGTCCAATGTGCCAATGTGCAGTAATACTATAAACTAGTACTGAAACAGTATTTTTACACCTTGTGTTTCTGTGTGGGTGCATACTGATGAAATCTTTGCTTAGTATATACTGAATCGATCTTCTGTATATAAAGATAATTGAAAATGAAAAAAAAACTGGTGTCAAATTGGAAATTGCATAGAAAATTAATCAATTTTAAAAAAATATCATGTAGGACCTCTGTCCTTAATGTACTGTACATTGTAGTTTAATGCTATAACTAATACTCAAACAGTATTTTCCACTTTGTGTTTTTATGTGGGTGCAAACTGTTGAAATCTTTACTTAACAGATACTAAATCAATCTTCTGTATACAAAGAGAATTGAAAATGAATCTTGATGCGAATAAAAGGGGAGAGGGAGTGGGGAAAGAAAGAGGGTTACGGGTGGGAGGGAAGTTATGGGGGGGGGATCATTGTAATCCATAAGATGTACCTTGGAAATTTATAATCTAAATAAAAGTTAAAAAATAATAAAATAAAATAAAATAAAAACTATATTGAATCTGTTAAAAATAGCTAAAAATTGGCCGGCACCATGGCTCAATAGGCTAATCCTCCACCTTGTGGCGCCAGCACACGGCGTTCTCGTCCCAGTTGGGGTGCTGGATTCTGTCCCACTTGCTCCTCCCAGCTCCCTGCTGTGGCCCGGAAGTGCAGTGGAGGATGGTTCAGGTCCTTCGGCCCTGCACCCACATGGGAGACCCGGAAAAAGCACCTGGCTCCTGGCTTCAGATCACCGTGGTGTGCCGGCCGCAGCAACCATTGTGGGGTGAACCAATGGAAAAGGAAGAACTTTCTCTCTTTCTCTCTCTCTCTCTCACTGTCTAACTCTGCCTGTCAAAAAGAATAGCTAAAAATTAAAAGGGAAATTTTAAAAAATACATTTTAAATTAAAAAATACTCAAAAACATAAAAGCAACCAATCCAGTTAAAAATTGGGCAAAGACCCTCAACAGACTGTACTCAAAGGATGCAATACAAATGGCCAACAAATATATGAAAAAAATGCTCAAATTACTAGCCACCAGGGAAAGACAAATCAAAAGAACAATAAAATATTACCTCACTTTTGTCAGAATAGCTAAAATCCAAAAGACAGAGATCAACAAATGCTGGTGAGGATGGATGATGTGGGGAAAGGGAAACTCTTATATGCTATTGGGGTATATAAATTAGTCTAGCCACTGCAGAAAACAGTATGGAGATTTCTTTAAAAGCTAGAAATAGACTTGATATATGAGCCCATAATCTCGCTATAGGGTATATACCCAAAAGACATTAATTCATTGTATCAAAGAGATACTTGAATCACCATGTATTTAGAAGCAATATTCACAGTAGCCAAAACATAGAATCAACCAAAGTGTCCATCATCAGATAAACTGATAAAGAAAATGTGCAACAAAATGGATGCGACTGGAGGACACTATGTCTAGTGAAATAAACTGGACACAGAAAGACAAACACTATATATGTGTATTCTCCCTTATATATGGGAGCTAAAGTTTAAGAAAAAAATTGAAAAGAAAAAAAAGGGAAGAGATGTCTGTATAAAAATGGTTGCAAATAGAGTTTTGTAAATCTTTGTTTTATATCTTTCTCAAACCAATGGTTAAGAATGTTATATCACTGTAGTTTTAATGATCTGAGAATACTTTAAAATTTACTGTATGTGGGTACAGTTGTCATCTTTCCATTTGATTACTGTTTATGGCTCTTGTTATAGCCCTATATTCCTGATAAACTAGGGCCTTTTTTGCACTTACATATTAAACTTCCTGTTTGGTAGAGCATTAACCTCTTGACTATAATGTAAACTGAAAATATGTTATCTCAAAAATTGAGAAAGAAAGAGTGAAAATGGTGAGTGATAGAGAGTCAGGAAAGGGAGGGAAGGGGGGAGGAAGGAAGGAATGTCATTACATTCTTAGAAATATTATCTGTCATCTACATTGAATCTGATAGAAGTAAAAATTTTAAATTAATAAATAAAAAAGGGAAGATAAAATCCAAGAAGGAAAACCTTTACTTCTAGCACCCTGTATAATGTTTGCAAATATAGACACTCAATGAATATTTGTTCAATTTAAAAAATGTACATAGGCTTTTTAAACATTCCTTCCAAGGTTGATAAATGTGCTTATGAATATCAAAAAACCATGATACACAAAGTTGCCATTTTACTAACTAAATCATTCCACATACCCAGAAAATGTTCCTTAAATATAGAATACATTCAATATTCTTATACACTATTGGGGTATATAAATTAGTGTAATCACTGTGGAAAACAGTATGGACATTTCTTTAAAAACTAGAAATAGAATTGACATATGACACCACAATCTTGCTATAGGGTATATATCCAAAAGACATTAATTCATTGTATCAAAGAGATACTTGCATCACAATGTTTATAGAAGCACTATTCACAGAAGCCAAAACATAGATTATATGTTCAATAATTACATGTATAATTATATTATACATTCAATGTATTCCATATTTATAGATTTATAGATTTTTTATAATGTGCTTGCAAAAGTAAAAAATCCAACAATTTAGAAGGTAGGATTTCAGCAAGGAATAGTTTTACTACCTCAGAGCCCCCATTAAGAAGACATGAAGTCTGAGTTTATAAATGAGTAGGAGTTTGGCAAGATGAGCTAGAGGATGGCATTCCAGGCATAAGCAACTGTGTGTGCAAAAGCATGGAGGTGTAAGGATGTTAAAGATCTCTACGATGAAAATTACAAAACCTTAAAGAAAGAAATAGAAGAGGATACCAAAAAATGGAGAAATCTTCCATGCTCATGGATTGGAAGAATCAATATCATCAAAATGTCCATTCTCCCAAAAGCAATTTACAGATTCAATGCAATACCTATCAAAATATCAAAGACATTCTTCTCAGACCTGGAAAAAATGATGCTGAAATTCATATGGAGACACAGGAGACCTTGAATAGCTAAAGCAATCTTGTACAACAAAAACAGAGCTGGAGGCATCACAATACCAGATTTCAGGACATACTACAAGGCAGTAGTTATCAAAACAGCATGGTACTGATACAGAAACAGATGGATAGACCAATGGAACAGAATAGAAACACCAGAAATCAATCCAAACATCTACAGCCAACTTATATTTGATCAACGATCCAAAACCAATCCCTGGAGTAAGGACAGTTTATTCAATAAATGGTGCTGGGAAAACTGGATTTCCACGTGCAGAATCATGAAGCAAGACCCCTACCTTTCACCTTACACAAAAATTCACGCAACATGGATTAAAGAGTTAAATCTACGACCTGACACCATCAAATTATTAGAGAGCATTGGAAAAACCCTGCAAGATATAGGTACCAGCAAAGACTTCCTAGAAAAGACCCTTGAGGCACAGGTAGTAAAAGCCAAAATTAACTATTGGGATTACATTAAATTGAGAAGTTTCTGTACTGCAAAAGAAACAGTCATGAAAGTGAATAGGAAACTGAGAGAATGGGAAAAAATATTTGCAAACTATGCAACAGATAAAGGGTTGATAACCAGAATCTACAAAGAAATCAAGAAATGCCACAACAACAAAACAAACAACCCACTTAAGAGATGGGCCAAGGACCTCAATAGACATTTTTCAAAAGAGGAAATCCGAATGGCCAACAGACACATGAAAAAATGTTCAAGATCACTAGCAATCAGGGAAATGCAAATCAAAACCACAATGAGGTTTCATCTCACCCCAGTTAGAATGGCTCACATTCAGAAATCTACCAACAACACATGCTGGAGAGGATGTGGGGAAAAAGGGACACTAACCCACTGTTGGTGGGAATGCAATCTGGTGAAGCCACTATGGAAGTCAGTCTGGAGATTCCTCAGAAACCTGAATATAACCCTACCATAAAACCCAGCCATCCCACTCCTTGGAATTTACTCAAAGGAAATTAAATTGGCAAACAAAAAAGCTGTCTGCACATTAATGTTTATTGCAGCTCAATTCACAATAGCTAAGACTTGGAACCAACCCAAATGCCCATAAATAGTAGACTGGATAAAGAAATTATGGGACATGTACTCTATAGAATACTATACAGCAGTCAAAAACAATGAAATCCGGTCATTTGCAACAAAATGGAGGAATCTGGAAAACATCATGCTGAGTGAATTAAGCCAGTCCCAAAGGGACAAATATCATATGTTCTCCCTGATCGGCGACAATTAACTGAGCACCAAACAGGAAACCTGTTGAAATGAAATGGGCACTATGAGAAACAGTGACTTGATCAGCTCTCGTGCTGAATGTTGTTGTACAATGTAATACTTTATCCATTTTAGTATTTTTTCTTTGTTTTGTTCTAGTACTATTGGTTGAACTCTGTAATTAACACACAATTATTCTTAGGTGTTTAAATTTTAACTGAAAAGTTATCCCTGTTAAATATGATAGTGGGAATAAGAGAGGGAGGAAATGTACAATTTGGGACATGCTCAATCGGACTTGCCCCAAATGGTGGAGTTAGAATGGTGCCAGTGGATTCGAATACAATCCTAACAAGGTGGCATGTACCAAGGCCATCTCACTAGTCCAAGTGATCAATTTCAGTTCACAATTGATCACACTGATAGGTCTAAGAGTCAAAGGGATCACACAAACAAGACTAGTGTCTGCTAATACTAACTGATAGAATGAATAAGGGAGAGAATGATTAATCATGGGAAGCAGGATACACAGCAGACTCATAGAATGGCAGATGTCCTAAATAGCACTCTGGCCTCAGAATCAGCCCTTAAGGCATTTGGATCTGGCTCAAGAGCTCATGAGAGTATTTTAGGCATGGAAAGCCAAGGCACTCTAGAAAAGAAAGAAGACCTAAATGAAAGATCTCTGCAAGTGAGATCCCAATGGAAAGAACAGGGTCATCAAAGAAGGAGGTACCTTTCTCTGAAGGGAGGAGGGAACTTCCACTTTGACTATGACCCTGTCAGAATAAGATCGAAGTTGGCAAACCCTAAAGACTTCCATAGCCTCGGCAACTCATGACTAGAGCCTAGGGAGATTACTGACGCCATAAACAAGAGTGTCAAATTTTTAAATCAACAACAGGAGTCACTGTGTACTTACGTCTCATGAGGGATCTGTCCTTAATGTGTTGTCCAATGTGAAATAATGCTATAACTAGTACAGAAACAGTATTTTACACTTTGTGTTTCTGTGTGGGTGCAAACTTTTGAAATCTTTACTTAATATATACTAAATCGATCTTCTGAATATAGATAATTGAAAATGAATCTTGATGTGAATGAATGGGAGAGGGAGTGGGAGATGGGAGGAGTGTGAGTGGGAGGGAAATTGTAGGGGGGAAACCATTGTAATCCATAAACTGTACTTTGGAAATTTATATTTACTAAATAAAAAATTAAAAAGAAAGCATGGAGGTATGCAAGATCACAATACATTCAATGTAATGCAATACTAAGTTGAAAGTTGGTTCAAAAATTAGGCAAGAATTTAAGGCTGGAAATGCAGACATAGAAGAATTTAAAACAGTAAGCTGAATTTATCAATATAAAGATAAAAATCACTCAAAGAAAATCTCACCAATAAGATGGTCTTCCATATGATTTCCAAATAAATCATTAGGTAAAATTTGAATATCCTTCTATTTGCCATATTACATCCTAGGACTTTAAAAGGAAGGCAGAGGCTTAAGTGGAGTACCTTAAGGTGTCTTGCAACTTCAGGATTAAACAGAGGTGTTTTGATATAATGGAAAAAGAGTGTTGCAATTCTTTTTCTGAGCCCTTCAAGGTTATGAGGTTTGACTCCTCTCATCATAAGGTCAACTTCTCTGTCAATCAATTCTAGGATTTCCTGGGTCAGTTTACATGCATGTTCCTATACAAAATACAAAAATATCAGTATAAAATTTTAAAAACCACTGAGTTTGTTTTCAAAATTTACATCCAGCAAACTAATTCCACATTCCAGAAGAAATAAAACATTACTGACAAGAGTATGAACTGATACAACTAATTTTTTTAAAATTGGCATTATCTAATAATAAAATTTGAAGAGCTGCATAATCTATGACTCAGAAATTCTACTTTTAAATGTTTCAGAGGAATATGCACATAGATATATTGTTCACTGTAGCTAAAATTTAGAACCAAATATCACTATGTAAATGCTTACTAAAATTATAGCTTATTCATACAATGGAGCATTACATAATATATGGAAATGGATGCACTATCATTATCTATAATAACAAGCTCAAATCTTCAACATTAGTTTTGAGTAAAATAAACAAAGCACAAAATAATACATAGGTTCTAATTTCATTATAATATATAATTTCATTCTCTTTGTATCTCTGCCTAAAAAATATGTAAATATTGCTTTATTGAACTAAGTATTAATCTTATGCTCTATATTTGCACCCATTGAATAAATGTGTATTTACATTTAGAATATTCATACTCTATTTATATTCATAATGTACCACAATATGTTTTTGAGAATTCTTAGGTAAATATTAATATATCAATCATACCCATCCCCAAATTATTTTTAAATTTATTTATCTATTTGCATGCATCTGATAAATTCAAATTTAAGAACATAGTAATTATTCCCATTGTACATGCTCTCCCATTCCTCTTCCTCCTCCCTCTCATATTCCCAGCCTTATTTTTACTAAGATGTATTTTCAATTAATTTTATACACAGAAGATTATTCTAGGTAGAGTTCAACATTTCATGTGAGAAAGAAAAAGAAAATGAAAAAAAAATTGTTCCTCAACAGTCCAGACAAGGGCTGTTCAAAGTTATTGCATCTCAAAGTTAATTTCACTTTGTTTAGCATTATTTATTTGAGAAACTTAATTTTCTTTAAAGAAGAACCCAAGAATGATACATCTTTTGCAAGCACTCAGACATAAATATAACTTTTGAGACATAAGACTATCCTCCGCTTAATACACTAAAATGAAATAAATCTTTGAGAACAAGTTTTACTATTAACTCTCATAATACAAGTCTTTGAGGACAGAGATCCTGCATGGGAAGTTAATGCACAGTGACTCCTGTTGTTAATTTAACAATTAACACTCTTATGTATGACGTCAGTGATTATCTGAGGCACTTGACATGAGCTGCCTAGGCTATGGAAGCCTTTTGAATCCACAAACTCCTCCAACATTTTGAGAAGACCATAAGCAAAGTGCAAGTTCTCTCCTTCCTTCACAGAAAAGTGCAACCTTCTTTCCCATCCCCAAATATATCTTAACAATATATTTGTTGATAAAATAATAAAATTTCATATACAAATGTTAATAATCTTTATAATTACTTAATGCAAAAATAATTTGCTTCTTTTAGTATTCAACTTTTGATTGATCATGACCCCCACACCCTGAAACTAACAGAAAGTTAACATACCTTCACAGTGTGCTTAAGTGTTAGGAGTACATCCAGCCTCTCATCTTGAGAGAGATTTTTCAGCAATATGCATTTGTAGATGTTTTGAAGTTCTCTGGCTCTGATAGTGAACTGTGTATCCATCTTGATTATGTAGCCATTAGGTGTTCTCCATGTCTTTGGAGCTGAACACTTAAAAATAATATTATACTTATAGCTATCAGTTAATTAAAGGCTAAAACTAACCATTTTTTCCTTCTATTAAATGTTTAATATCATTTATGCATAAAAGTATCATTAAAACTTAAGAAAATGAATTGAAGAATTTACAAACCAGGCAAAAGTGAAAGTTTTTTAAAGACAATAAAGAGCTTTGCAGTCTGAAGAAGTGAAAACATTTCTACAGAAATTAGGATTTGCTACTAATTGTATTAATTAGTATGTTGAATGGCTTGATAAGTACACAAAATTATTCATTAACCACATAGGGGAGTAGAGGAGCATGCTATTTAGAATGTTACCAAAAAAAAAATATACTTGGTTCAATTATATTGGTTGTGTAAGTGTGTCTTCATCACGCCTTTCCAATTGAAGACAACTTTTTGTGGAGCAACTGTGACAATTTTCAATATATTTATATTTAAAAACATACTGAAAAGGAGACTTTGTGCATTGTGGTTTGGTGTCCCATAAAAATAAACCTAAACAAATTCAAAATCCTTCACAAAGCAGAAATCCATAGTGAAACAGCTATACAGTTGGCCTTCTGTATCCTTGTATTTCACATCTTGGAATTCAATCAGCCAAAGAAGGAAAATATTTTGGAAAAAAGGTTTCATCTGTGCTGACCACGTATAGACCTTTCCTTTTTGTCATTATTTCCAAAACAATACAGCATTAACACTTATTTACATAGCATTTACATTGTATTAGATAGTAAGTAAACTACAGATTATTTAAAGCAAACAGGAGGGTGTGCAAAGGTTATAGGCAAATACTACATCATTTTACATAAGGTACTTAAGAATCCATGGATTTTGGTATCCTCCATGGTCCTGGAACCTACCCTGCATGGATATGAAAGACTAAATCATTTTGCTATGCTATCTTACGAGTCTCTGATATTCCCTAAGATTCTCATTTCCTATTTCCCAATATGCATTGGTACCTCCCAACCTAGCTCACCTCCTGAATTGAGGGCAACAGATGGAGTTTACTCTCTTTGAAGCTCATCTGAGGACTCCCACATTAAGAATTCAGAGATCAGAGGCAGTTGTTGATGGAATGAGTCTATAGACTCTGCAACGCAAGAATAATCTATAATCATGTTACTTCTGACTACCACTAATTCAGTTCCGTCTTACTGAGATTTTAAGAGAAAATATAATCACCAGCTATTTCAGTTAAACCTTATCTATAGTTTCTCCTCACTTTCCAGTATAGAGCTGCTCGATTTCTTTCCCTAATTATAATTTTTCAAAAACAAAGTTCTGTTAATCCCAATTCTTAACTGTTCACGTGTCAAATGTTTTTGTAAATTACTTGATGTTCACTTTAGAGTCCATGTAGCTTGCTTTATGCCTATTTTGAATTATTTAATCCTTAAATGTCATATAATTTTGAATCTTAAATAGAAGCTCTATGTATTGGAATAAATCAGCAGGAATGTTGACTAACCAAATACAGGTATAATATAATGCTTTACTTTAAATAACAATATAATAAGTAATTTGTTTAGTTCTAACATCAATTTACTTTCAATTTTTACATTTTATACTAGCAAGATTGCATTGGTAACTGTAAGGCTAATTCTTAAAAACAACTATATCTGATATGTTTTCAGAGTAATGGTGTTATATCCTGATGAGAACCAAAATGAGTGTTGTTTAGAGTTAGGAAATTTCACCCAAAAATTTAAATTCTCAGTTTTGATCCAGTAAAGACAAAGCTGCAGTCCTATAATTAATTTATTTTGTTATTTGATAAATATAATATTAAATAAAACATTAATAATAAAATAGTTTATCACTTAATTATGAGTACTTAGAAATACAGAAAATTTAAATGAATATAGCCTTGTTTTGGACAGACCTCATAATTAATTTTAATACTTATTCAAAGCTTCTTTAGAAAGTGGTTAGAAAGTAATCTTAAGCTAAGTCTCATATTGCAGTATTCTAAAGTCTATCTAATGTCTTAGTCTTTTTGCACATAATTTTCCTCAGATTGGCTCTATTAAATATAATTTTCTTTTGGAGCTGGCATTGAGGCATGGCAGATTAATCCCCCACCTGCAATGGTAGCATCCCAGTATAGGCCCCAGTTCATGTCCCAGTTGCTCATCTTTGATTCAGATCCCTGTTGATACACCTAGGAAAGCAACAGAAGGTGGCCCAAGTGCTTGGGCCCTTCTATCCAATGAGAGATTCAGAAGAAGCTCCCGGCTCCTGACTTCATCCTAGCCCAGACCTGGACATTGTGGCCATCTGGGGAGTGAACCAGTAGATAGAAGACCTCTCTCTCTCTCTCTCTCTCTGCCTTTCAAATAAATAAATCACTTATAAATATATGTATATATAATATTGTTTTAAACAGAGATACCAACAGTACCTTTTGCTCTACAGGTCAGTAACTTACTTCATTAGTAGTAATCCAAGTGTAATAACCTTTTAATGAAATGTCTACTTTATCTACTTCACTGTATTTTTTCCAGTTGGTGGACTGACTTAACTCTATATTCCTTCCAAGTTTTTAAAGCCCTGTGGAACACAGTATTCCATGGAAATAGCTTAGGCTTTTCTAAATATACTCTACAACAAATTCTTCCTGTCCTTGAATTCTGAATTAAAATCCTTCCTTTTCCATAAAGATGGCCCTATGGGAAAATAAAGGGTGATATGAGTAATGACTGCAGATAAATAGATAACTGGAGGTTGCTATGAAGCACCTAACTGCCAAAAAGAAAAAAAAATGTAACCTAAAGAATAACCAAAAGATAGCCAGGTTAAAGGGAATTGAGAGGTATAATAAAAAAAATCCTAGATTTGAAATTCAAGTTCCCTAGGGTTGATACCAAGAAGATAGACAAAATCTGTTTAGTAAAACTGTTTTTATACTTGGATGTATTTCTGCAAACAGTGATAACTTAGTCTTCAAGTCTAAGCTTCTTTGATTTTAGGCTTTCAGGTGTTTTTTTATTCTGACAGGAAAACATCAACTTTGCTTATTTCTCTTTCCATTTCCTTATTTCTTTGAATGAACTGGCTGTAATAAGAGATGTACAACAATCATGTTTTTAAATTGATTTAGAAAAGAGCAGCATAATAAATTCCATTTAGCTGACAACAAATGAGACAGTACAGACTCTGAAGGAGAAAAACAGAAGAACAGCAGGGAGACACATTTCAGTGAGAGTAAGGTGGAGGGATAACAAAAACCTCGAGAGGAGCAGCCTTCCACAAAGGAAAGAAATGACTGTACTGTGAAAATATGTCTTTACTTCCTACTAAATTAGTCTTCAAGTCTCTAAGGGCACAAATTAAGAGAAACCTTAACCCCTCGAAAGCTATTGGGTAGTGATCACTGTTTCCACAGCAAAGGGCCTTTTGTTCATCCATAGTGACACCCTTGTTTACTGTAGCACTCAGAAAAAGATGGCTGTATTTTTGTATCCTATTAGCTGTTGGCCAGCTGAGTATGGAGAAAAAGCATTAAATTACACAGCTAACAAAAATTGCAGTGTTTTAAGCTTTAATTTTTAAGTTTTAATTGCAATTCAGAACTGATGCTCAAGTTAAAAAAAAAAAAGGAAAGAAAGAAAATGGTCTTGACTATAGGGAAAATAGCTTACAGAAATTCAAATTGTCTCACAACACACAAATTGGGTAAAGAGCACCCAAAAAGTATATTAGAGGGGCAAGCACTGTGGTGCAGTGGGTTAAAGCCACTGCTTACAATTTACACATCCCATATGGGCACCGGTTTGAGGCCTGGCTTCTCTACTTTCAATTTACCTCCCTATTAATGCACCTGGGAAAGCAGTGGAAGATGGCACAAGTACATAGGCCCCTGCTCCCACATGGGACACCTAGAAGAAGCTCCTGGCTCTTGGCATCAGATGGGCCCAGCTCTGGCCATTACAGCCACTGGGGAAGTGAACCAACGGGTGGAAGATCTTTTTCTCTCTCTCTCTCTCTCCTTCTCCCTATCTGTAACTCTGCCTTTCAAATAAATCTATATATACATCTATATCTATTATATCTATATCTATATATCTATATTAGAAACCAGCTAATGACCTTTCATTCAAATTTTTGCCTGAATTTCTACACATCTCTACAGGTATTTTTAAATTTATTTAATAAATATAAATTTACAAAGTACAACTTTTGAATTGTTGCAGCTTTTTCTCCCATAACCTCTCTCCCACCCACAACCATCCCTTCTCCCACTCCCTCTCCCATCCCATTCTTCATAAAATTTCATTTCAATTATCTTTATATACAGAAGATCAACTTAGTATATACTAAGTAAAGATTTCAACAGACTGCACCCACACAGCCACACAAAGTATAAAGTACTGTTCGAGTAGTAGTTTTACCATCAATCCTCACAGTACAACACATTAAGGACAGAGATCCTACATGGGGAGCAGGTGCACAGTGAATCCCGTTGTTGATTTAACAATTGACACTCTTTTATTTATGAGGCCAGTAATCACCCGAGGCACTTTCAATGAGCTGCCAAGGCTATGGAAGCCTCTTGAGTTCACAAACTTCGACCTTATTAATACAAGGCCACAGTCAAAGTGGAAGTTGCTTCCTCCCTTCAGAGAAAAGTATCTCCTTCCTTGATGGCCCATTCTTTCCGCTGGGATCTCATTCACCGAGATCTTTCATTCAGGTCATTTTTGCCACAGTGTCTTAGCTTTTCATGCTTGCGAAACTCTCATGGGCCTTTTAGCCAGATCCAAATGCCTTAAGGGCTGATTATGACATCTCTACAAGTTTTAAACATTTCATAATCTGTGGAAGTCACTGCTTGAAGTGTTAAAATTACAAATTATTTAATAATTCAAAAAAATCTTTGGAGTCAGTTTTTATTAGACCTTTTATTAAGAGTAAGAACTTAGCATAAAATCAATTATAACTTATTAGTTCAGATCCTTAACTGGACTAATTTAAAATCATATTAATTATTCAGATAAATTCAGAATAAAACAAAAAATAAAGTATTGGGGGCCAGCATAGTGGCACAGCAGATTAAGCCAAGATTTGTGACCACTGCATCTAATATTAGAAAGACAATTCCAGTCCCAGTTGCTTTGCTTCCACTCCAGCTTCCCACTAATGTTCCTGAAAAGGAAGCTAATGGTGGCGCAAATGGTTGGGGCCCTGCAACACAAATGGGAGATATGGATAGTTTTCCTGGATCCTGACTTCAGCCTGGCCCAGCCCTGGCTATTGTAGTCACCTGGGGAGTGAACAAGTGGATGAAAGACTCTCTCTATCTCCATTCTCTCTCTCTCTCTCTCTCTCTCTCTCTCTCTCTCTCTCTCTCTCTCTCTGTGTGTGTGTGTGTGTGTGTGTGTGTGTGTTCCTACCCTCTCCCTGTGATGCTCTTTAAATAACTTTTAAACATTTAAATAAACAAAATACCTGTTCAATAAGCCATATAGTATTTAAAATGAATGAAATTAAGCTAAAACCAAAACATAAAATTCTATTCTACAAAGTTGTTTCCAAATTATAGGAAAGTAATTATTTCTCTTTAAATATCTATTTTGGGGCCAGTGCTGTGGTGTAGTAAATTAAGCCACCACCTACAGAACTGGCATCCTACATGGACACAGCTGCTCCTCTTCTGATTCAGCTCCCTGCTAATGTGACTGGGAGGGTAGTAGAGGATGGCCCCAGTGCTTGGGTCCCTGTCAACATTATAGTGATCAATTTAGAACTTATAATTTGCAGCAGGCACTGTGGCTCACTAGGCTAATCTTCCGCCTGTGGCGCCGGCAACCCAGGTTCTAGTCCCAGTTGCTGCTCTTCTAGTCCAGCTCTCTGCTGTGGCCCGGGATGGGAGTAGAGGATGGCCCGAGTGCTTGCATCCCTGCACCCGCATGGGAGACCAGGAGGAAGTATCCAGCCCCTGGCTTCGGATCGGTGCATTGTTGGCATGGCAGCCATTAGGGGGGTGAACCAATGGAAGGAAGACCTCTCTCTGTCTCTCTCTCACTGTAACTCTCTGTCTCTCTCTCTCTCTCTCTGTCTGTCTAACTCTGCCTGGCAAAAATAAAAACGAACTTATAGTTTGCATCATGGCTCTGGTTGTTTGCTTTGACATCAGAAAACACTCTAAATTTATCTAATTTCAGGGATTAATTATAATATGCTTTTTCTGATGGATCCAGGATGGCTGAATAGGGAAAACAAATGCTGATTTCTGACCCCAGGAAGAAAGGAGAGCTGAGAAAGTGAAGACACTGGGGGAGTTGTTGACAAGATTGCAGTGGAAGATCTAAGAAAGAAGAGAAACACCATGGAAGGCTGTGGATAGAACAAACATACAGTAGTGAGCCTGGACACCACTGGTGACTCCACAGCCACGGGCTTCTGGAGGGATGCCATCTACTTGGAGCAAGGTGAGGAGAGTCTGCGATAGCCAGTGTCACTGGTGATATTTCTTGAGGGAGAACCTTGCAGATCACAGTGATTTTGAGTCTGGCCTAGAGTGCTAATAGGCAGCACAGTGCCCAGCTAACCCCATGAAGGGAAAGCACATTGCTATCCCCCCAACCCCCAACAAGTTCACCTGATAACCATCAGGAAGGCAGAGCCATATTAATAAGGCAAGTAGAAGCTAATGAGACTCACACACACACAACTGGGGATTTTATCAGAGGGATACATTTGTCATCCCCACTGATGTTGAGTCTGGCTTGAAGGGTTTGCAGGGAGCAAGGGCGACATTTAGTTTTGCAAAGTGCTCCCAACTCCTTGCTATACCACAGATGTCTGGACTTCTAGTTTCCAGGAAGAAAACTGACAGGCAGCTAGCTTGGGAAAAGCCTTTGTTCTCTCCATGGACAGGGAAGTCTCACTGGGCTGACAGTGGAGCACCTGCTCTCTGTGATTGCAACAGCCCTGAGCTCTGTGTCACTGAGACTTCTATGACTGCACTACAGGCCTTGGGGTATGGTAGGGTCTCTGGGCAGTCGCCATATCTGGCTTCAGAGAATCAGAGTTTAACTGGGATGGGCCATTGAAGAGGGTTCTGTGCCAACACTGAGGACCATGAGGATACTTTGTGTGATCTGTACACCTATGAGGGTGGGGTATGTAGTCACTGTGGGTATTGGTCCCTAGGCAAAGAAGAGGTGAGCCCATGATCATGCCAGCCAAAGTGATCATACCCTCCCCCATACTAATGAAAGAGATCAACTCTGCCCAACTGGGATGTGACTCTAGACTTTGCCCCACCCTTCAGCACTGAACAGACCTCCCTAGCCCACACCAGGACATACCACTGGATATCCACTGAAGAAGCAGATATTACATTAAGCCACAGAGGCATAGTTCAAAAATAAAAGCCATCAGAGGAAAAAACCAACAAGTGTTTTCACAAATGCCTAAAAATAAATGAAGAGATACAAGAAACATGAACATGGAAGACAATATGATTCCCCAAGAGGAACACAACAAGACTTTAATATTAGAAAGTGAATATGAAGAGATTGAAGGAATACCTGAAAAAGATTTCAAAAGAATGATCCTAAGAGCACTCAAAACAACAGAGAAGCAAATACACAAGTTACAGAAATCTATACACAACATTTTTGCCAGGATTTATGAGATACAATCAAATGATCTAATATACATGTAATAGGAGTTCCTGAAGGTGTGGAAAGATAGGATAGATTAGAAGACCTATTTAATAAAACAATAGCAAGAAATTCCCCTACTATGGACAAGATAGGGATATCTAAGTATAGGAAGCACATAGAACTCACAATAGAAATTATCAGCAAAGATCCTCACCATAATGCATTATACTCGAGCTTTCAACAGTAAAAGAAAGATTCTAAAATGTGCACAAGAGAAATGTCAGATTACATTCAAAGGATCTCCAATTAGACTGACACCAGATTTCTCATCAGAATTCCACAGGCTAGGAGACAATGGAAACATAGTTTTTCCCCAAAAGAAAAAAATTGTCAATCCAGAATACTGTACCTTCAAAGCTCTAATTTATAAAGAGAAGTGAAATAAAGACCTTCCAAAACAGAAATTGAAAGAATTTGCCACTACTCATCCAGCCTTACAAATGATACTTAAGGATGTGCTACACATAGAAACATAAAAAGCTAGTCATCATCATGAAAAAATGTGAAGGTGGAAAATCTCATGTAACAGTAAAAAAGAAATACAAACCAAATAGGAATATTTATGAAAAATGGAAGGACCAAGCTGTTACTTATCAATAATAACCTTTAATGTAAGTGGCTTAAATTCTGCAATTAGAAGATACAGACTGTCTGAACAGATTTAAAAAAATAAGACCCATCTACTTGCTGGCTACAAGAAACACACCTCACCAAAAAAGAAACAGACTGAAAGTGAAAGGATAGAAAAAGATATTCCACGCTAACAGAAAGAAAAAAGAGCAAGAGTAGCCATCCTAATAGCAGACAAGTAGACTTTAACACAAAAATATTAAAAGAGGCAAAGAAGGGCATTAAGTAATAATTAAATGATCAATTCAACAGTAAGAAGTGACTGTGGTAATATGTATGCACCCAGTGACAGGGCACCTGACTATTTAAAAAAATAATGGATCTAAGAAGACCTAGACTCCAACACAAAAACAATGGGAGACTTCAACATTTTCATCAATGGACAGCTCAACTAGACAAAAAATATTAACAAACAATAGATCTAATCAACATCATGGACCTTTCAAATGAACCTGATTGATATCTACAGGACATTTCATTCCACAGCGCAGAATACACATTCTTTTCATCAGTGAATGGAACTTTCTCTAGGATACTGAATATGCTAGGCCATAAAGCAAGTGTCAACAAATTCCAAAACAGTGAAATCATACCATTGTCTTTTCTAACTACAATGGAATGAAGCTGGAAATTAACAACTTAAGAAATTCTAGAAAACATGCAAACACATGGATACTGAACAACAGCTCCTGAATGAAGAAATAAAAAAGAAAAGAAACAAGAAATAAAAAAATCCTAGAAATGAATGAAAATGACAAAACACATACCAAAAGTTATGGGATAAAGCAAAAGCGGTATTAAGAGGAAATTTATAACAATTAGAACCTACATCAAGAAATGTAAAAAACATCAAATAAATGACCCAACAATGCATCTCAAGAACTTGGAAAAATAAGAATAAAGCAACCCAAAATTAATAGGAGGAAAGAAATAATAAAAATTAGAGAGAAAATAAACAAAATTGAAACAAAAACATTACAAAAGATCAGTGGAATGAAGAGCTGTTCTTTGAAAAAATAAACAAAATTGATACACTGTTGGCCCAACTAACTAAAAAAGGGAGAAGATACAAATTAATAAAACCAAAGATGAAAAGGGAGATGTTACAATGGGAACACGGAACACGGAAATAAAAACAATAAAAAAAATTTTTTTTAAATCAGGAATTACAACAAACAGATATATGCCAACAAATTAGAAAATCTAGAAGAAATGGGTAGATTTCTCAACATATACAATCAGCTAAAAACAAGTCATTAATACCTCAGAATCCTAATTATACCAAAAACTGAGACAGAAATTGAATCAGTAATAAAGACTCTCCCAACAAAGAAAAGCTAGGGCAAGATGGCTTCACTGCTGAATTCTACCAATCTTTTAAAGAACTAACACAAATTCTTCTCAAATTACTAAAAACAATTGAAATGGAAGGGATCCTCCCAAAATCCTTCAGGGGAAGCATCACTTTAATACCAAAACCAGAAAAGATACAACAAAGAAAAAGAACTCTAGACTGATATTCCTGATGAACATGAATGCAAAAATCTCAACAAAATATTAGCTAATAAAATCCAACATATCAGAAAGATCATTCACCAGGACCAAGTGGGGTTCAGTCATGGTATGCCAGGATGGTTCAACATATGCAAATCAATAAATGTGATACATCACATTGAAGAATAAAGTACATATGCTTGTCTCAATAGACACAAAGAACTCAATTGATAAAATACAACATCCTTTAATTATAAAACATTAAGAAAATTCAGTATACAAGAATATTCCTCAAAATAATGAAAGCAATATGGCAACCATAAAACAACATCTTATTGAATGGAGAAAACCTGGAAGTATTTCCAACTAGACAAGGATACCCACTTTATAACTGCTGTTCAATATAGTACTGGAAGTTTTAGCTAGAGCCATAAACTAAGACCAAGAAATCAAATGGATACAAATTGGATGGAGGAAGTCAAATTATCACAGTGTGTAGATGACATGATCCTATATACAGGGGAACCAAAAAACTCCACTAAGAGACTATTGGAACTCATAAGAGAGTTTGGTAAAGTTGCAGGATATAAAATCAACACACAAAAAATAACCATTTATAGACAGACAATGCCATGGCTGAGATAGAACTTATAAGATCAATATCATCCACAATAGCTACCAAAAAAGCTTAAATACCTTGGAATAAATTTAATCAATGATGTGAAAGACTTCTGCAATGAAAATTACAAAAGGAGACACAAAAAATGGAAAAATTTCTATTTCATTGATTAGAAGAATTAGTATCATCAAATGTTCATACTACTCAAAGCAATTTTCAGATTAAATTGATTCCAATCAAAATACCAATGACATTCTTCTCAGATTAAGAAAAAAATGCAAAAATTCATATGGAAACACAGGATATCCCAAATAGCTAAAACAATCTTAAATAACAAAAACAAAGCCAGAGGCATCATAATATCAAATTTTAAGACACACTACAGAGTAGTTACAAACAAAACAGTTTGGTACCTGCGCAAAAACACACATGTTGACTAACAGAACAGAATAGATAGCCCAGAAATTAATCCATGGAGCTACAACTAACTGAACTTTGACAAAGCAGCTAAACTCAATCCCTGAAGAAAGGACAATCTCTTCAACAAATGGTGATGGGAAAATTGGATCTACACATGCAGACATTAAACAAGACCCCTTCCATACCTTATACAAAAAACCAATTCACAATGGATAGGGATATAAATCTACAACCCAGTACCATCAAATGACTATAGGAAAATGTCAGGGAAACTCTCTAAGATGTTGCTATTGCAAAAGACTTCTTGGAAAATACTCTAGAAGCCCAGGCAATGAAAACAAAAAGACAAATGGGATTACATCAAACTTTGAGAAGATTCTGCACTGCAAAGGAAACACTCAGCAAAGTGAAGAGGCAACAGATACAATGGGAGAAAATATTTGCAAACTATGTAAATGATAAAGGATCGATATCCAGAATCTATAATGAGTTCAAGAAACTCAACAATAACAAAACAATAATCTAGATAAGAAATGGGCTAAGGACATGAACACACATTTTTCAAAGGTCAAAATACAAATGGCCAACAGACACATGAAAAAATGCTCAGGATCACTAGCCTTGGTCTAGTGATGCTAAGAGCTGGTGAGACTTTTAGGATGCAGAGCCCAGGGGTAGGTGATTGGATCATTAAGGACACTGCCATGTGAAGAAATTTATATGGTTCTCATGGGACTCAGATTATTTCTTATAAAAGGGAAAGACTGACCTTTCTTCAGTTCTCCTGGCTTCTGATTTACCATGTTACCACTCTTGCATGTGTTATCTTTATGATGTCATCTGCCATAGGACTTTACCTAGAGGCCAAACTGTTGCACCCACACAATTTTGGACTTTCAGCCATGAAAATTATGAATTAAACAAACCTATTTCTTATAAGTTACCCAGCCTCAGGAATTTTATTATAGTAATATAAAAATCAATACAAGCAGTACCCAAAAACCATCTTCCTAGCACAGAACAACTCTTTCTGTACACAAGATCCTTCTGCATCTCTGTTCTACCTCCACCAACTTACCAAAGTATTTTCCAGACAATGAAAACAAAAACTTCCTTACTGGAATTCTTGTGAATAAGATTTCACTTATCTCACCTTCTTTGAGCAAGATTCACAGAAAGTCCACTGGGGGTGCTAATACTTCATGAGGAAGGGTAACAATCATAAGTAGACTCTTGGGTTACTTTTATATGTTGGGGTTTGATCTACTTAGTTTGATCTACTTGATCTACTTACTTGTCTCTATATGAGTTTAGGAAGAAAAAAGCTTACAGACATTGCTAGACAAGCAGCACTAGGTGGGGAGGTGTTCTGAGCTTAAAAAAATAGACATTATGTAAGTATTTGCAATGATTAAATTTAAAATAACTTACATGAAATAGAAAGTGGCAATGACAGCACAAGTTAGAAATCCACAGAAGGTCAAGCCACAAATAAAGAGAGGTTCCCCCCATGCTCTCCCCAGTTCCTTCAAACATGTGTGTTACTCTGGGAAAAGGCTATCCTATCTGATGTCATTAACAATCAGACATATAAGTGACAGTTCTCAGTGACAAAGCTGGAAGCAAGACAAAGCAACTTGCTAAGCGAATATGTTTAATTTGAAATATAACACTGGGAAATATGAATATTATGGCTTCTATAAAGTAGACCCATATTTCCTAGAGTTAAGATATCCAATAATCTAAAATGATAGTATCTATGTTATATAATTTATTGATGATAATTGGAATATAAAATTATACCACTTTTATTTCTGTATCTTATTTTCCCCCATGCCTTCCTTCACAAGCATTCATTGATATTCTGTCGAAAGCAATGTGCTAAAATAGGAGGTGCAGAGACAAAAGGCAGCTTCAGTCATAAGAAATTCAGATTCTAGGAATTATTCAGATATCTAAACGGATATAATAAGTGTTGACCACTAAAAACAAAGACAGAGTTGAGATAGAGTCTAATGAGGGCATATAATACAGGCTAACAACAGAACATCAGTTCCTTTCTGGAAGAAGCCATCTATGCTTGTTTTAAAGGGTGAGAAAGGAAGGAGAGAAGACTCCATGTAGAGGGAAAATCAGTTGCAAAAGCATCAAGGGTACACAGTATTTCTGGGCACAAGCAGATCATGGCTAGAGCAGTGCGGATGTGAATGTGCACTGAGAGATGACAGTGCGACAACAGTGTCATGTGCTTGGTGCTGGTGTACAGAGGCAACATCACAAAAATACTTGTTCCCTGAGGGCAATGGGGAGGGACAGGATCAGAATTTTGTTTATGGATGTGAGAGAAGTGAATTAAGTGACTCTATAAGTAATAACCTAATTTGGAAACATAAAGTAATCCAGATGACAAGGAAAATCAGATTCAATTAAATCAGTGTCAAGTTCACATACACACAAGCCAAGGCAAGGCAAAGAGGATGCCAGAGAGGAATTGCCCCAAAGCAGTTCCCCAGAAGTCATATCCTTTCATGCTCCAGGAAAATCACAAGGCATTCCAACAGGCCTCACGTAAGCTGTGTTCTTTGCCTAAATAACACTATGCAAGGGCACAAGGGCACAACAGCAGAGCTATTTCCAGTAAAGATTTAAGGAGCTGTTAAACAATAATAGAATAGGCCAGCACCGCGGCTCACTAGGTTAATCCTCCACCTGTGGCGCGGGCACACTGGGTTCTAGTCCTGGTTGGGGCGGCGGATTCTGTCCCACTTGATTCTCTTCCAGTCCAGCTCTCTGCTGTGGCCCAGGAGTGCAGTGGAGGATGGCCCAGGTCCCTGGGCCCTACACCCACATGGGAGACCAGGAGGAAGCACCTGGCTCCTGGCTTCAGATCGGCACAACAGCCACTTGCAGAGTGAACCAACGGAAAAAGGAAGACCTTTCTCTCTGTCTCTCTCTCTGTCACTGTCTAACTCTGCCTGTCAAAAAAAAACAGTAATAGAATAAATAGGTTGTTGGTTAGATGGGTAAATCAAAAATAACATACAGTCTAAAGCAAATGAGTAGATGGGGAAGCATCCATAGAAATAGACTGCATGTATGCTGCAGGATAGGATCAGCTTGTGAGTGAGTGGGGCAAGGGAAGGTAAGAAGACTTAGGGTATCCATGTCAACGTGTACTCTTAAGATATTTGTAGAGCAATGACAGTAGGCAATTGGACACATGATTTGGAAACTCCTAAAAGAGTCTAGCTCTGGAACTGTAGAGTTACAGGATACAGGTAGCAGTTAACACCATCAGTAAACATACATCAACCAGGAGAATACACAAATTAGGAGAAAGGCATTTAGAAAATTAAAAAAACAGTTGTTAAATAATAATCATCATGGATTAGAAACAATACTGTCTGGGGCTAGCACTGTAGAGTGGCAGGTAAAGCAGCCTATAGTTCTGGCATCCCATACATGCACTGGCTTGAGTCCTGGATGCTCCACTTCTGATCCAAAGAGAGCTATGGCCTGAGAAAGCACTAGAATATGACCCTAATCCTTGGGCCCCTGAACCTGTGTTGGAGATCTGGAAGAAGCTCCTAGCTCCTGGCTTCAGATCAGCCCAGCTTCAGCCACTGTGGCCACTTAGGGAGTGTACCAGCAGATGGAAGACTTCTCTCTCTCAATATCTCTCTCTCTCTCTCTCTCTCTCTCTCTCTCTCTCTCTCTCTCTCTCCCCTCCTGCCTCCCTGTAACTCT
The DNA here is from genome assembly GCA_949820135.1 of Sylvilagus floridanus. Classification (NCBI taxonomy): domain Eukaryota; kingdom Metazoa; phylum Chordata; class Mammalia; order Lagomorpha; family Leporidae; genus Sylvilagus; species Sylvilagus floridanus. The sequence goes on along the minus strand of OX463236.1, from coordinate 23,947,217 downwards.
GCCTTTCAAATAAATTAAAAGAAAATTTTTGAAAAAAAGAAAAATAAGAAACAATACTGGCTGATATCTTGAAGAACTGTATTCCTCTTCTTCTTTTGGCTGGATTGACTACTAATTGCTTGGAAAGATCAGGTTTATAAAAGGAAATTGGTCACTATGGAAACAGGCTACTCAATATCAAATAGGCATGTTGACCACAAAAGGGTAATTACTTTATTTTTTACCTTAATTGCATGTTTTTGTGGTCTTCAATAATAATGTATCCTTTTGTGCAGAAATTTCCTGTCAGGTTATGATGCAGTAAGCCGAAGCAAACACACTAGTCTCCAGCTAACTTCCCCAGGTTGCTTACCATCAGAACATTTTGTGACTTTAACACTCCATACTTTTATCAGGGTGCAACTAATCTAATTTATTTTGCTAGCCTAAATCTAAATGAACTGAGTCACAGGAAAATGTTTCCATCTTTTCCTTCATGGTCAAATCTCTTTAGTGAAGAACATGTCAAATTATGTTAGTTGTCAATCTGTATTCTAGGCTGCAGTTAAAATCTAAAGCATATTGTATTCACATGAAAAAATAAGAAATAAGAATTTAAAGGAATGTTTGTCAAAATGTGCAACAAAATTCATGGAAATTCTTATGATTTATGATTGCTCCACCTTTTTAAACTAAGAACATATTCATATTTAAAAAGTATTTATTTCACTGACCTTATCCAAAAAAGCTTGTATTGCCACTTCCTGGCTCGTCATAGAAGCATCGTATCTATGTCTCCCAATGGAAGCAATTAACTGGGTCTCTTTTTCCAGCAGTTCACATAAAGCAGCTTTCCTTTCAGCTCCAGTGAAAGATTGGTTAATGCGTTTAATTTCTTTTTGCTTCCACACTAAAGGAATAACATGAAAGACTCTTGAGTTTCAAAAATTCCAAATCTTTACAGAGCATTTTTACCATCACAGTTTATATTTGTACCATTTCAAACAATATACATTGATAGAATCATCCATACTGTATACCTGATATGTGGAGACAAGATAGGATGAAACGGAAGCTAAAAGACATGAAGCAAGCAGTAAAAATAAAGTCAAGCAGATGAGCAAAAAGAAATCTGTTCAGATAGCATCAAATTATGCCATCCAGTCAACATGTACACTCACCAGCACTGAAGAAAAAAATATGGCTTGGGTTTTGTGGTAGCCATAAACATGCACTACTCAGATTCCCCGTCAAGAGAGCACCTGCCACAAAGAGTACTTGTAGTTGACAATTCCAACACTTTGGATCTGTGGCAGTGTTGGAACAGAGGCCACACTCTGTCCACAAAGCTCTCAATCAATTACAGCAAACCAGGAGGAAATCAGAGCCTGCCTTGTGTCTGCCCCCAAAATAGAGTTTTCTGTGATCAGTCACATACATGCTGATTGATGAGATGGCTTAGATTTCATCAGGCTATATTAGTTTGAGATTCACCAGACCCCATTCTTTTTTTCCTTTCCTCTCTCAGGGTCTACAGGTTTTAAACTTACTTCCAATCTGAAGACCTGCTACTACCTCACCCCTTGTCTTTCATGTCTAACTCTACCTTGCTGTCTCCTTCCTTGTGTAACCAAAATGATACAGTTTTGTGTAGAACTGTTGACTTTGTTTCCTTCATTCAATTATGTATCATTTTCCATTTCTTCACAAAGTCCTACATTAAAGCAGTAAACATATAATTACATTTACTCTTTTTTTTAAAAAAAAAGAAACATTTATTTATTTTAAAGGCAGAGTTACAGAAAGAGAGGCAGACAGATAGACAAGACAGACAAAAAGAGATCTATCCACTGGTTCACTCCTCAAACATCTGTAGCAGCTGGCTGGGCCAGGCCAAAGTCAAGAACCAGGAGCTTCATCTAGGTCTCCCATATGGATGCAGGGGCCCAAGTACTTGGGCCATTTATGCTACTATCTCAGGCATTTTAGTAGGGAAGTGGATCAGAAGTGGAGCAGCCAGGACACAAACCGGTGCTCATATGGGTTGCCAGTGTCACATGCAGCAGCTTAACCCCCTATGCCCCATCTCTGGCCCCTGTATTTACCTTTGATCAATTGTTATAATGTTTCTGACATGTTTAAGTATTGATTGCTATCAATGCAGAAGACAAAACATAAAATGTCAAAAATTTTTAATAGATTCACCCTAAAGAATATCATATCATATTCTCAAAATTAACTTGTATCATAAAATATGGATTGCTACATATTACACCAAACTTAAATGAATAAAACTTTTTAAGCTCAGATATATGCATTTTAACATGTGTTCCATTCAATTCTTATAAACAATTTTGGGAAGAAAATTATTTTTAGCCCACATTTCAAAAGTAACAATCTTCTGAAAAACAACAACAAAAAAGAAGACCTAAATGAAAGATCTCTGCGAGTGAGATCCCAGTGGAAAGAACGGGGCCATCAAAGAAGGAGGTACCTTTCTCTGAAGGGAGGAGAGAACTTCCACTTTGTCTATGACCCTGTCGGAATAAGATCGAAGTCAGCGAACCCTAAAGACTTCCATAGCCTCGGCAACTCATGACTAGAGCCTAGGGAGATTACTGACGCCATAAACAAGAGTGTCAAATTGTTAAATCAACTTCAGGAGTCACTGTGTACTTACGTCTCATGAGGGATCTGTCCTTAATGTGTTATCCAATGTGAAATAATGCTATTACTAGTACTGAAACAGTATTTTTACACTTTGTGCTTCTGAGTGGGTGCAAACTGATGAAATCTTTACATAGTATATATTGAATCGATCTTCTTTATATAAAGATAATTGCAAATGATTAAAAAATCTTGGTGTTAAATTGGAAATTGCATAGAAAATTAATCAATTTAAAAATATATATATCATGTAGGATCTCTGTCCTTAATGTGCTATACATTGTGAATTAATACTATAACTGGTACTCCAACAGTATTTTTCACTTTGTGTTGCTATGTGAGGGCAAACTGTTGAAATCTTTACTTAATATATACTAAACTGACCTTCTGTATATAAAAAGAATTGAAAATGAATCTTGATGTGAACGGAAGGGGAGAGGGAGTTGGAAAGGGGAGGGTTGCGGGTGTGAGGGAAGTTATGGGGGGAAGCCATTGTAATCTATAAGCTGTATTTTGGAAATTTATATTTTTTAAATAAAAGCATTATTAAAAAAAAAAACAAAAGTAACAATCTTATCCACACTAACTAAAGCACAAGGTCACAAATTCTTTTAGAAATTAAATCCATCAGCCCATTGTTTAACCTCCCAGCAGTTTGGACAGGTTCTATTTGCCCACTGTAGTCTTCGCAATTGTGTGGGAGGTAACAGAGTTAATTTTTCTGACTATATAATATTTTTTGAGTATCTAAATATAGCTGTTACATCCCACTTATATTTTCTCTTCCACAGATGTAAACACTTCCATTTCTTAAACTTCAGACCATTTGATGTCACTTCTTTTTCAACCAAAGTTCCTCTAGTTTAATCACAGTATCTTGTAAAATATGGCACACAAAATTCCTATCAAGGTAAAGCCTCCTACACAAGCAGCTGCCTCCCTTCTTCCAGGTCTCTACTGAAACGATACAAGAAATAGGAAAGGAGGGAGAAGAAAGTCTTTAATCAGTACAAGAAATTCAAGAGCATTGAGTCCATACGGTAAAAATCTTAAGTTCTAAAAAATATAGTACAGGCAGTATTGAATAAATGAAAGACATTTCACACAAACACTGAGTCCAGACTGTTGTTGGGTCATCTCAGAAGATGGACGTTGTAGCAGAAGATGGCAAATATCAGTTTAAGTGACTCAGAGCTAGAGAAAACTTTAGGCGATGGCTCCATTTCACATGATAGTTCACCATGCTGTAAGCAAGGCTTTGAAACACTTTAAGAATGCCTAACATTTCAACTTACTGAGGAAGATAATGACACATGGGATGCCAGTGCTTCAGACCAGGGAGTTAACCCCCTGCACCACAGCACTGGCCCCGGACATTTACTTAATTAATCATTAATAATCGCCACGTAAATCCTTTCTTTTACATGGAGATAATTCATCATTAGATTGTCAAAATGATAAAGTTTTAATGTGTCATGAAATGAATTCTGACCATAGAATCAAACATTTTTTCTCTGAACGTTAAGGCTTATTTCTCTGATATGGTTACTGTAACTACCAAAACCCTATCTCTGTTATTATTATTATTTTATTTTAAAATGTTCCAAACAGAGGCTGGCATTGTGGCAAAGCAGGTTAAGCTACCACCTGCAATGCCAATATCCCATATGAGTGCTGGTATGAGTCTAAACTGCTCCATTTCAGATCCAGCTCCCTACTAGTGTTCCTGGGAAGGCAGCAGATGACACAAATCCATGGGTCTTTGACACTGATTTGGGAGACCGGATCAAGTTCCAGGCTCCTGGCTCCAGCCTGGCCCAGCCCCAGCCATTGTGGATATTTGTATAATGAACTAGCAGAAGGAAGATATATATCTCTGTGCTTCTCCCTCTCCTTACCTTTCAAATAAATAAATAAATAAATGTTTTAAATACTTTTAAAACTATGTCTATTTTTTAAAAATTTTAAAAATACAGAAAATTATAAAAATATTCAAGGGTCACCCAGAGGCACGGGTAATCAAAGATAAAATAAACAAATAGGATTACCTCAAATTGAAGAGTTTCTTTACAGCAAAGGAAACAGTCAGGAAAGTGAAGAGGCAACCAACAGAATGGGAGACGTTATTCGCAAACTACACAACAGATAAAGGATTAACAACTAGAATCTATAAAATGATCAAAAAACACCACAGAATCAAAACAAACAACCCAATAAAAAATGGGCCAAGGACCTTAACAGACATTTTTCAAAAGAGGAAATCCAAATGGCCAACAGACACTTGAAAAAATGTTCAGGATCCCTAGCCATCAGGGAAATGCAGATCAAAACCACAATGAGGTTTCACCTCACTCCAGTTAGATTGGCTTACATACAGAAATCAACCAACAACAGATGCTGGAGAGGATGTGGGGAAAAAGGGACACTAATCCACTGTTGGTGGGAATGCAAACTGGTAAAGCCACTATGGAAAACAGTTTGGAAAGTCCTCAGAAACCTGAATATAGCACTACCACACGACCCAGCCATCCCACTCCTTGGAATTTACCCAAATGGAATTAAAGGGGAGAAAAAAAGAGCCATTTGCACCTCAATATATGTTGCAACTCAATTCACAATAGCTAAGACATGGAATCAACCTAAATGTCCATCAACGGATGACTGGATAAAGAAACTATGGGATATGTACTCAATAAAACACTATACAGCAGTAAAAAAACAATGAAATCCAGGATTTCGCAACAAAATGGAGGAAGCTGAAAAACATCATGCTGAGTGAAATAAGCCAGTCCAAAAGGGACAAATATCATCTCCCTGATCGATGGCAACTAAACAAGCATCTAAAATGATACCCATTGAAGTGGAATGGACACTATGAGAGACAATGACATGATCAGCCCTTGTCTAGACTGTCGAGGAACAACTTACTATTTTATTCCTTTTAGTATTTTTGTTGTTGTTGTTGCTCTGTTTGTTCTACATAAGACCACTGGATGAACTCTGTAATCAATGTACAATCATTCTTAGGTGTTTGAAATTAACAGAAAAGTGATATCTGTTAAACAAAGGAATAGGAATAATATATATATATATATATAATATATATCATATATATATATTATATATATATATATATATATATAGGTTGGCACATGCTCACTCAGACTTACCTCCAATGGTGGAACTAGAAATGTGCTAGGGGATTTCAACTCAATCTTACCAAGGAGGCAGGTACCAATGCTAGTTCACTTGGTAAAGTTTTAAGTATAAATACACAACCGATCAAAAGATAGGGTATGTGTCGAAGAGATTTCACAAATAAGACCAGTGTAAGCAAATAATGAAGGATAGAATTAAAAGGGAGAGAATGATCCTGCCGGGGAAGCAGCAGACTCATAGAATGGGCAAATGCCCAAAACAGCACTCCTGCCTCAGAATCAACCCTTGGGACATACGGATCTGGCTAAGAGGTCCATGAGAGTTTCAAAGGCATGGAAAGCCATGACACGGTGGCAAAAAAAAAAAAATCTAAATAAAAGATCCTGGTGAACAAGACCCCAGCAGAAGGAACAGGCTATCAAGGAGAGAGGTGCCTTTCTCTGAAGGGAGGAAGGAACCTCCACCGTGATACGGCCTTGACTAAACAAGTTCAGAGCTGGTGAACTCAAGGGGCTTCCATAGCTTAGACAGCTCATAGCAAGAGTCTCAGGTGATTGCTGATGCCATAAATAAGAGTGCCAACTGTTAAATCAACAACGGGAGTCACTGGGTACATGCTCCCCACATAAGATCTCTGACCTTAATGTGTTTTACTATGAAACTTAAAAGCAACACTACTAGTCGAACAATACCCTATACCTTGTGCGGCTGTGTGAGTGCAGCTTGTTGAAATCCTTGCTTAGTATATACTAAGTTGATCTTCAGTATATGAAGGTAATTGAAAATGAAACTTGATGAAGGGCAGAATGGGAGAGGGAGTGGGAGAGGGGAGGGCTACGGGAGGGAGGGAAGTTGGTTGGGGGGAGCCACAACAATACAAAAGTTGCACTTTGTAAATTCACATTTATTAAATAAAAAAATAAAAAAAAATTCAAGGGTCACAGAAGATTTAATAATTTTTAACATTTGTCATGTTCACTTCATACGTAAATATTATACGGATAGTAATTATACTTTATATATTATTTATTCAAATGCGTATCATTTTTCTAAAAATTAGGAAATAATATAGCATCAGATTCACGACAAAGATCATAAAGTGAAGAAAGAAGGGTACAGTATCATACAAGGGATATAATTCAAAGAAGACCAAATCTAAAAACCATCTATATGTTGAATAATATGGCATCCACACATTTTTATAATTTTAGATATTTTATATTTTTATTTATATCCACACATTTATATATATATATATATATATATATATATCTCCTATATATAAACTTCCACATATGAAAGAAACCATATGCAATTTGTCTTTCTGTGTCTGACTTCACTTGGAATAATGTTCCCCAGTTTCATCCATTTTGTGCAAATGTCAGGTTTTAATTCTTTATATGGCTAAGTAATGTTCCATCATGTATACATACCACCTTTTCTTTACACAGACATCCGCTGATGAACTTCTAGGTTGATCCAATATATTTGCTATTTTAAGAACTCAGATGCCTTAAACACGACAGTGCAAGTATCTCTTTTATACCTTGACTTCATTTACTTTGGATACATTCCCAAAGTGGGATAGCTGGGTCCTCTGGTAGATCTATATTTAGTTTTTTCAGGAATCACCATACTGCTTCCCATAATAACTGTACTAACTGGCATTCTGATCAATAGTATATTGGGATTCCCTTTTATACACATATTTGCCAGCAATTTTTTTTAACTTATGGTTAAAGCCATTCTAACTAGAGTAAGATGATAACTAATTGTGATTTTATTTGCATTTCCTTTATGGCTAGTGATACTGAGCATTTTTCATGCATTAGCTATTTGTATTTCTCCTTTTGAAAAATGTCTAGCTCTGCAGACCACGTTCTTCTTTTTCACACCTATTGGTCTTGTTGTCATCACAGATATTTTTCCTATTGTTGCTGCCCATTTTGCCACTGCCACCATCACTGGGCTAATTTGCCCTTTCCCTTCCCGCTGCCCCACCCCCACACCACACAAGATGTCCAAGGATCTAGAAAAGCAACTGGCAAGCTACAAAGCTCAACTCCAGCAAGTTGAAGCTCCATTATTCGGAAATGGAGAAAATGAAGATTTGCTAAAATTGTAGAAAAATTTATAAGAATATTAGGTCTCAAACAAATTTAACTTATCTGAAAAGGGTTCCAGATTTGGGATTCTGAAATAGTTTATCTGAGCATAATTAAGTGGCTCTCTATATCCCTAAAATGCCTTCCTTCAGTAGAGTACTTGAGTACACCACTTTGACCTGCTGATATGTAGATCACAACACCTGATGCTTCCTGGAATTGCTGATTCTGTAACCACTGCCCATCTGTCACTGAAGGAACAGTTTCAGAACTCAGACCCAGGAGGGAGGAAAAGTAATTAATGGAAGTCATAGAACTAACCAAAGACCTTCTGTCAACTCAACCTTCTGAAACCTTCAGAGAGTTTTGCTTCTGCTCAGCCCACTCATTTATGGAGAGTAGGAGACAAATGCATGGCAATCTGGAATGAAGATGGACAGTGTTACGAAGCAGAGATTGAGGCGATAGATGAAGAAAATGGCATCGCTGCAATCACCTCTGCTGCTTATGGCAATGCTGAAGTAACACCACTATTGACCCCCAACCTGTTGAAGGGAGGAAGGCAAAGGAGGACAGTGGCAACAAATCCATGCCAAAAAAAGAAATGAGTGTCCAGCAACATGAATATAAAAAGAAGATTGGTTTGGAAAAAAAGCACAGAGAATAAAAGACTTTAACAGGAAACAGGGGACCAGAAGGTGAAATGCAACTATTCAACAACAGAGCCAGGTAAAGGGGAGCATTTTTGCTTCACCAGAGAGTACAGCTGGCAAAGTAGGAGTAGGAACTTGTGAAACTGCTGATAAACCCATGACAAAATATCAAGATATCTCTAAATACAATGTCAGGCATTTGATGCCTCAATAATCAGAAAAACTGTTGGATTTCATCTCTGCAGGGCTTTACATTTAGCTTTTTATCCTTATATTTTTCTAAAGGTAAATTATTTGTTAGATGAGTAAGGAAGATATCAATGTCATTGTTTGCTTCAGTAGAATGAGACTTGAAGAAACTGCATTTGAGAACTGCTATTCGTTTAACTTTTTTCATTACTACTATCACAGTTCCTTCAAAGTTTGTTGAATAAAGCAACTTTTCTAGATAGGTGCTGCTAGTACAGCATTAAAATGAATTACTAAGATCTTAATATCAGGCCCCCACTAAACTGATAGTACATCCTTTTTATTATGAGTCATAACAGAATTTTCATTTGCTTTCAACTTAACATATGTTGGCAGTTCTTAGAAGCATCAGGGCAAAACACCAAACTGCTAAAGAGATCTTTATACATATATATATGTATATGTATATATATAGATATATACATATATATGTATAAAATATATATAAAATATATATTATATAATGTATAAAATATATAAATATATATTGTCTTCAATTTTAAAACCTAGCTATTGTTCAGTTAAGCTTAGATATGAGTTAATTTGTAAATAGCCATTTGGTTAGAGTTTTTCCTTCAATAACCTGCTTTCTAAGCTTGTTAGGGCATCTCTAAAACTGATCTACTTTATGTTCCTTCATTGAGCTTTGATTTTATGGGAGAAACCAAACATGTTTAGGATGAGCTGCTGTAAAATTTGATGTTTGGCTTTTTTTTTTGTATGTTGGCTTTTTTTCTTGTGTTGATTTTTCACTTATGATGGTAGTACCATTTTTTGGATGTGTAATGTTTATATGGGAAAACAAAAAGCTGATGTATAGCTCTGTATATAGTGTGGATACTATTTTTTGTAAAAAGAAAAAAATGAGGCTACATTAATGAACAAGAATACTGAATGTTTCATCATTAAAATTTTATGTATTTCTACTGCATTAATCTGGCCATAATTTCCCTGTATATTATGTTCATGTAGCAGATTTTGTAATTTTTGTTAAGTAGATTAAGTTGCCAGCATTTTTTGGTGTAAGTGAACATCACCATTAATCTTGAGTTGAGTTTAAGCCAAAAACATGTATAAAAAACATCTTCCAACTAATAGATGATTTTTAGCTTGTGCAATAATTTTAATTTTATATGTTTGACTTTAAATAAACAGTTTTTAAAATCTAAAAAATAAATGTCTATTTAGTGGCTGGCATTGTGGTGCAGTGGGTTCAGAAAAAAATCAGTGATGCCAACATCCAATTTCTGGGTGTTGACTTGAATTCTGGCTGCTCCACTTCCTACCCAGCTCACTACGAATGCTCCTGAAAAAGCAACGGAATATTGCCCAAGTATTCATATATGAGACCTGGATAGAGTTCCAAGCTCCTGGCTTCAGCCTGACACAGCCCTGGCCATTGTGGCCATTTGGGAAGTAAAGAAGCAGATGGAAGATCTCTTTCTCTTTTCATTTCTACCTTTCCCTCTGTCACTGTGCCTTTCAGATAAATAAACTTTTCCTTAAGGAAAAAAATTCTGTTTAGACCCTTTACTCATTTCTTAACTGGATTACTTGTTTCGTTATTGCTGAATTTCTTGAGCTCTAGTCACTTCTCATGTGGAAGGAACTGTGCATAATTCTACAATGTACACAAAATTGAGAAAAGACCGTCTCACTTGAATGAACCACCATGTTTCCTTGACTCTTCGTAGCTGGATGGACTGTAAAATCCCTCAACAAAAACAAAGTTTCTGTTTTTTCTTTCCAGTGCTCATCATCCTAAAGTCCAACATTTTCACCACCATTTTCACCATTTTAAAGACTTCCTTTAGGTAGATATCTGCTTGACAAAAGAGTACTTCCTCTTGAATTCTATTAGCTATGATTCAATCAAGTTAAATGGACTTCATATTGTTATATTCCAGAAATGTTTACTTCTTCATAAACTTGCAGGACTATTTCAGAATACATTACATATACATAATTTTATAATTAGAAACTATATTAGCCTTCTATTTAAAATTTCTGGTTTACTTTAACATTAGTATCTGTGAATTGGAAAATAAATATCTGAAGCCATAAGTATTTTTTTCTGACCTTCCTGTTATAACCATTATCTTTCATGATATCTTATTTTGCAGTTTGATCAGAATACCCTTTCTCCCCTCAAATTTCAATTTCAAATCATCCTGATCAGGTCAAAGACTTGCCAGTCATGTTCTTCATAAGAATCCACTGTGTCCTTTAATAGGAATACATTATTCAGACATTGCACAGCTTGGCAGCTTGGACTGTCCAGCAAGAAGATTTGTAAATTTAAAAGATGAATTATGCTCAGCCAAAGGATTGCAAATTTAAAAGCTAAATTATATTATGAAAGTCCAGGAAATCTATGATTGATGAGTTTATTATTTAAGAACAGCTTTCTCAACCAAAGGAATTTTTTAAAATATGACAGAATCCATATACCAAAAAGTAGTGTATGAATGAAGAGAAAAACTTTGCTTGTAAAAATAATATTTGAGAATATTTATGTCATATGATTATTTGGATGTTCCCAAAAGCAAATAAAAATTGAGTGATATTAGTAAACCTATTTTACTTTTTGGTTTTACATTAGACATCTTTAGAAGCTGTAAAATGTTTAGGAAACCATGTTATTATTGAAATTATTCTGGAAACCTCAAAGAGCAACATACTTTTCTCCCATTTTAATACTTAAGTACACATAGATATAAATGTATATTCTAATTCACTTACATCCATAAACATTCAGATTTTCCTCTTTATTTAAAATATTAGTGTGACTTTTTAAAAGGAAGCAACTCAACCTAGCTAATTAGAAGTGAAGCCAATTGAACTTAATTCTAAGAAAATTATCCATTAGATAAATAGCCTCCCTATAAGTCTATTGTAAGGGATGGAACCAGTCAACAGTAAAATAGAATGTCCTAACTACTAACAAGGCATAGGAAAACACAAGACACAGAAAAAGTCAAACAAATCTGATTTTATATCTGACCTCACAGTTTCCAGAACCATACACAGAAGCCATTGCATGAAGATAACAAGAGAAAGTTCTCTCCCTTTCATAAAAATATATGCTCCCTAGTAATGACAATGACAAATTTTAAAAATTTATATGCTATGTTGGTTTTCTAGGGATGCCAAAGGGAAGTTGCATAGATTGGGTAGCTTAAATAACACAAGTGCATTTCCAAACAGTTCTGGAGTCTAGAAATTCAAGATCAAGGTGTTGGTAGGGTTATTCTCCACTGAGGTCCTGTCTCTTCGGCTGGCCATATTCATTTATGTTTTTCCCTCTATACATATCTATATCCTAATCTCTTCTTCAACTAAGTAAAACAATTGTACTGGATTAAGGACCACCCATATGAGTTGTATTTTTTTTCTTAATTCTCTCTTTAAAAGTCCTATCTCCAAATATAGTCACACTGTAAATTATTGAAGGTTACAATTTAATACGAATATGGGGGTTGGAGGGTTGGACACTATTTCAGCCCATACCAGATGTCATCGACCACAAATATTTTTAAGCAAAAGATATCAAATTGGTTCTTCGAAAGAATAAATTTATTTTGTGTCCTAATCTTCTTAGACAAATAACATAATTTGTAGTGTCTTAAGTTCAACTATCAAGTAAGGGATAGGACTAGTATCTAAAGTCCATACTCATTCTAAAATCTCTGAAATCTAAGCTGACAATTTCAAAACAAGAAATCAGAAAGAATACAATGTTTTTTACCACTAGCAAATTATGTGTACCTGTGTTTTAAAATTCTCTTCATAAACTCAACACCTGGGTGAAGAGAACTAAGATCTGAACTAAAGACCTACAGTTGGGTACATCAATGACTAAGCCCAGAAAATCTACTGAAACTAGAAGTTAAGGTACACCGAGATCAAAAGGTAGTAATAAAGAGAAAATTTTGAAAATATAATTTATACAGGTCAAAGTAAGTATAATTTATACAAGTCAAAGGAAGACAAAGGACTAGAAGATTCAATTCAACAAATATTTTTCAGACTTAATAATCATGGACCTATTAGGTTCAAAATTGAACAGTTGATAGGAACTACAGAAAAGTCATAGAGAAAGAGTCTCTGGGAGATCCAAGATGGTTGAATAGGGTGTAGCCACACTAACTTCAGCTGCTCTGGGACGTGAAAAGAACAAAGGAAGGACCACATTTCCATGGGTCTGACTGACAGAAATTTTCAGTGACATGAAAATAACACAAGGACTTCACAAGACAAAGAGAGAAGACAAAGACACCATTCCAGCCAGCCATGTGACAGAGTAAGCTGCTGGCTGTGAGCCACCACATACCCGTCAAGGTAGAAAGAAACTGCTGTCAGCCCTGCTGCTCACAGTTTTAGCTTAGAGGGCATTCCACAGTCATCCACTTACTTATACTTCAGCCTGGGGAGCTGACGGCTCTGAGGAACTTCCAGGCTTGGAGCAGGGAAGCTACACTGCTTCTTTCACCCCACCATTCCTGCAGAGCACCAAACATGGCAGTGAAAAGTCAGGCAGTGTGCCTCTGCTTAACTCCTACTAGCATCGGAATTAGGGCCAGGAGGAGACAACATCTCCATAGAGAGAAGTGAGGAGAGTCTGCAGCAACCCATGCCACTGCTGATATTGCTTAAGGGAGAACCTCACGAAACACACTGACTTTGATTTCAGCCTGGAATGCTAGCAGTGGGTAGGGTGCCACCTAACTCCATGAAGGGAGAGCACACTACCTGCTTCCCATCCCCTCAACAAGGGGTCTGTGTGACTAGTAGAAAGGAAGCACCATCTTAGTAAGGTGAATACAGACTGCAACAGCACACATGCATGCAACTAGCAGATTTTATCTCTGTGATAAATCTGCTATCCACACTGACTTTAAGTATGGCCCAGAGCATTGATAGGGTGCAGGACACCCACTTAAGCTTCTGAGGCACTCCAATCCCCTCACTCTATCATGGATGCCTGTAATCAAACTGTCTAGATCAACAGCAACAGGCAGCTGGCTCCGGGAATGCCAAGGCTCTCTCCATGGAAGGAGCAGGCTTGCAGGGCTAGTGAATGAGTGGAGCTTATAAATTGGGACTGTGAAAAAAAACTGAGGGTGTGTGGGAGAACTCATGGAGTGCCTAAACAAATTGGGTATAGAAGGAACATTCCTCAATACAATCAAAGCAATTTATGAAAAACCCACGGCCAGCATCCTATTGAATGGGGAAAAGTTGGAAACATTTCCACCGAGATCTGGTACCAGACAGAGATACCCACTCTCACCACTGATATTCCATACAGTTCTGGAAGTCTTAGCCAGAGCTGTTAGGCAAGAAAAAGAAATTAAAGGGATACAAATTGGGAAGGAAGAACTCAAACTATCCCTCTTTGCAGATGATATGATTCTTTATTTAGGGGATCCAAAGAACTCCACTAAAAGACCTTTGGAACTCATAGAAGAGTTTGGCAAAGTAGCAGGATATAAAATAAATGCACAAAAATCAATAGCCTGTGTATGCACAGGCAATACTACAGCTGAGAAAAAACTTCTAAGATCAATCCCATTCACAATAGCCACAAAAACAATCAAATACCTTGGAATAAACTTAACCAAGGATGTTAAAGATCTCTACGATAAGAATTACAAAATCTTAAAGAAAGAAATAGAAGAGGATACCAAAAAAGGGGAAAATCTTCCATGCTCATGGATTGGAAGAATCAATATCAGCAAAATGTCCATTCTCCCAAAAGCAATTTATACATTCAATGCAATACCAATCAAAATACCAAAGACATTCTTCTCAGACCTGGAAAAAATGATGCTGAAATTCATATGAAGGCACAGGAGACCTGAAATAGCTAAAGGAATCTTATACAACAGAAACAAAGCTGGAGGCATCACAATACCAGATTTCAGGACACAGTACAGGGCAGTAGTTTTCAAAACAGCATGGTACTGGTACAGAAACAGATGGATAGAGCAATGGAACAGAATAGAAACACCAGAAATCAATCCAAACATCTACAGCCAACTTATATTTGATCAAGGATCTAAAACCAATTCCTGAAGTGAGGACAGTCTATTCAATAAATGGTGCTGGGAAAACTGGATTTCCACGTGCAGAATCATGAAGCAAGAACCCTACGTCACACCTTACAAAAAAATCTACTCAGCATGGATTAAAGACCTAAATCTATGAACCGACACCATCAAATTATTAGGGAACATTGGAGAAACCCTGCAAAATATAGGCACAGGCAAAGACTTCTTGGAAAAGACCCCAGAGGCACAGGCAGTCAGAGACAAAATTAAAATTGGGATTGCATGAAATTGAGATGTTTCTGTACTGTAAAAGAAACAGCCAGGAAAGGGAAGAAGCAACCGACAGAATGGAAAAAAATGTTTGCAAACCATGCAACAGGTAAAGGATTAATAACCAGAATCTACAAAGAGATCAAGAAACTCCACAACATCAAAACAAACAACCCACTTAGAGATGGGCCACATGAGAATATTTCAGGCATGGAAAGCCAAGACACTCTGGAAAAAAAAATGACCTAAATTAAAGATCTCCATGAGTGAGATCCCAGTGGAAAGAACAGGCTATCAAAGAAGGAGGTACCTTTCTCTGAAGGGAGAAGAGAACTTCCACTTTGACTATGACCTTGTCTAAATATGATCAGAGTCAGTGAACTCAAAAGGCTTCCATAGCCTTGGCAATTCATGACAAGAGCCTAGGGTGAATATTGATGCCATAAACAAGAGTGTCAATTTGGTAAGTCAACAATAGGAGTCACTGTGCACTTACTCCTCATGTAGGATCTCTGTCCTTAATGTGCTGTACATTGTGATTTAATGATATAACTAGTACTCAAACAGTATTTTTCACTTTGTGTTTCTATGTGGGTACAAACTGTTGAAATCTTTACTTAATATATGCTAAACTGAAAATGAATCTTTATGTGAATGGAAGGGGAGAGGGAGTGGGAAAGGGGAGGGTTGCAGGTGGGAGGGAAGTTATGGGGGGAAAAGCCATTGTAATCCATAAGCTGTACTTTGGAAATTTATATTCATTAAATAAAAGTGAAAAAATAAAATAAAAAAGAGATGGGCCAAGGACTTCAATAGACATTTTTCAAAAGAGGAAATCCAAATGGCCAACAGACACTTGAAAAAAATGTTCAGGATCACTAGCCATCAGGGAAATGCAAATCAAAACCACAATGAGGTTTCACCTCACCTGGTTAGAATGGCTCACATTCAGAAATCTACCAACAACACATGCTGGATAGGATGTGGGGAGAAAGGGACACTAACCCACTGTTGGTGGGAATGCAAACTGGTGAAGCCACTATGGAAGTCAGTTTGGAGATTCCTCGGAAACCTGAATATAACCCTACCATACAACCCAGCCATCCCACTCCTTGGAGTTTACCCAAAAGAAATTAAATTGGCAAACAAAAAAGCTGTCTGCACTTTAATGTTTATTGCAGCTCAATTCACAATAGCTCAATAGCTAAGACCTGGAATCAACCTAAATGCCCATCAACGGATGACTAGATAAAGAAATTATGGGATATGTACTCTGTAGAATACAATACAGCAGTTAAAAAAAAATGAATTCCGGTCATTTGTAACAAAATGGAGAAATCTGGAAAACCTCATGCTGAGTGAAATAAGCCACTCAAAAGAGAAAAATATAATCTGTTCTCCCTGATCGGCGACAACTGACCGACACAAAAAAGGAAACCTGTTGAAGTGAAATGGACACTATAAGAAATGGTGACTTGATCAGCCCTTGTCTAGATTGTTGATGAACAACAATACTTTATCCCTTTTAGTATTTTTTTGTTCTACTTAATACTATTGGTCGAACTCTGTAATTAATACACAATTATTCTTAGTCTTTAAATTTAACTGAAAAGTGATTCCTGTTAAATATAAGAGTGGGAATAAGAGAGGGAAGAGATGTACAATTTGGGACATGCTCAATCGGACTTACCCCAAATGGTAGAGTTAGAAACATGCCAGGGGATTCCAATTCAATCCCATCAAGGTGGCATGTACCAATGCCATCTCACTAGTCAAAATGATCAGTTTCAGTCCACAATTGATCATAAAGAAAGGATTAAGAGTTAAAGGAATCACATAAATAAGACTGATGTCTGCTAATACTAACTGATAGAATTAAAAAGGAGAGAACGATCCAACATGGGAAGTGGGATACACAGCAAACTTGTAGAATGGCAGATGTCCTAAAAAGCACTCTAGCCTCAGAATCAGCCCTTAAGGCATTCGGATCTGGCTGAAGAGCCCATGAGAATATTTCAGGCATGGAAAGCCAAGACACTGTGGCAAAAAAAAAAAAAAACTATATGAAAGATCTCTGCAAGTGAGATCCCAATGGAAAGAACAGACCATCAAAGATGGAGGTACCTTTCTATGAAGGGAGAAGAGAACTTCCACTTTGACTATGGCCATGTCTAAATAAGAATGGAGTTGGCAAACTCAAGAGGCTTCCATAGCCTTGGAAGCTCATGACAAGAGCCTCAGGTGATTACTGATGCCATAAACAAGAGTGCCAATTGTTAAATCAACAACAGGAGTCACTGTGCACTTACTCCCCATGTAGGATCTCTGCCCTTAATGTGATGTACTATGTGAATTAACAGTATAACTAGTATTCAAATAGTACTTTACACTTTGTGTTTCTGTGTGGGTGCAAACTGTTGAAATCTTTACTTAGTATATACTAAATTGATCTTCTGTATATAAAGATAATTGCAAGTGAATCTTGATGTGAATGGAATGGGAGAGGGAGCAGGAGTTGGGAGGGTTATGGGTGGGATGGAAGTTATTGGGGGGAAAAAGCCACTGTAATCCAAGAGCTGTACTTTATAAATTTATATTTATTAAATAAAAGTTTTTTAAAGAGTACTGTCAATCAAGAATATTATACCTGCAAAGCTCTAATTTATAAATGAAAGTGAAATAAAGATTTCCATAACAAGCAGAAATTGAAAAAATTTGTCACTGCTTGTCCAGCTTTATAAATGATATTTAAGGATGTGCTACACACAGAGAAACACAGAAATATAGTCATCATTATGAAAGAATGTGAAGGCAGAAAATCCCCTAGCAAAAGTAGAAAAGAAATCCAAAGCAAACAATAGGAATATTTATGGAAAATGAGAGGACCAAGTCATTATTTATCAATAATAACCTTTAATGTAAGTTGCCTAAATTCTCCAATTAGAAGACACAGATGAGCCAAATGGATTAAAAAACTAGGCTCATATACTAGATGCCTACAAGTAACACATCATACCAACAAAGATATACACAGAATGAAAGTGAAATGATGGAAAAAGATATTCCATGCTAACAGAAAGAAAAAAAGAACAAGAACAGCCATCCTAATATCAAACAAATACACTTTCACAAAAAAAAAAAAAAACTGTTAAAACAGACAAAGAATGGGATTATGTAATGAGTAAGGGATCAATTCTAAAGGAAGATGCAACTATAGTACACGTATATTCACCCAATGCCAGAGTTCCTGGCTATTTAAAACAAATGTTAATGAATATAAATAGAGAAACAGATTCCAATACAATAGTAATGGGGGCCTGCAACACCCCACTTCATCAATGGACAGATCAACAATATAAAAAAGCTTACAAAGAAGCAGCACAGCTAATCTACATAACAGACCAAATGGTCCTAATTGATATCTGCAGAACATTTCATCCTACAGCTAAAGAATATACATTATTTTTTAAAAGATTTATTTATTCATCTGAAAGGCAGAGGCAGAGAGAGAGAGAGAGAGAGAGAGAGAGAGAGAGAGAGAGAAGTCTTCCATCCACAACTGCCAGAGCTGCACTGATCCAAAGCCAGGAGCCAGTAGCTCCTTCCTGGTCTCCCACTCAGGTTCAGGAGCCCAAGGATTTGTCCCATCTTCTACCACTTTCCCAGGCCAAAGCAGAGAGCTGCATCAGAAGTGCAGTAGCCAGGACTTGAACCAGAACTCATATGGGATGCCAGCACCACAGGCAGGAGCTTCACCCACTATGCCACAGCACTCACTCCAGAATATACATTCTTTCATTAGTGCATGGTACTTTCTCTAGGGTAGAGAATATGCTAGGCCATAAAGCAAGTCTCAACAAATTTTTCAAAAAAATTGAAATCATACCATGTGTATTTTCTGACAATAGTGAAATGAAGCAAGAAATTAACAACTTAAGAAACTCTAGAAAACATGAAAACACACCAAAACTGAACAACAGCTCCTGAATGAAGAGTGGGTCAGAAATTTAAAAAATTCCTAGAAACGAATGAAGATGAAAACACAATGTATCAAAACTTAGGGGATACACCAAAAGTAGTGTTCAGAGGAAGGTTTATAGCAATTAGCACCTATATCAAGAAATTGGAAAGGCATCAAATAAATAGTCTAACAACACATCTTAAGGACCTAGAAAAATAAGAAAAAAACAAACAAAAATTAGTTGGAAAGAAATAAGAGATACAGGCCAGCGCTGCGGCTCACTTGTCTAATCCTCCACCTGCAGTGCCAGCACACCGGGTTCTAGTCCCAGTTGGGGCGCCGGATTCTGTCCCACTTGCTCCTTTTCCAGTCCAGCTCTCTGCGGCGGCCCAGGAGTATAGTGGAGGATGGCCCAGGTCCTGCACCAGCATGGGAGACCAGAAAAAGCACTTGGCTCCTGGCTTCAGATCAGCACAGCGCGCCGGCTGTAGCAGCCATTTTGGGGGTGAACCAACAGAAATGGAAGACCTTTCTCTCTGTCTCTGTCTCTGTCTCTCTCACACTGTCTAACTCTGCCTGTCAAAAAATAAAAAGAAAAAGAAAGAAGAGATACAAATTGGAAAGGAGGAAGTCAAATTATCCGTATCTGCAGATGACATGATTTCATATGTAGGGGAACCAAAAGACTCTACTAGAGAGTATTGGAACTCATAAGAGTTTGGTAAAGTGGCAGGACATAAAATTAACAGGCAAAAATCAAGAGCCTTTGTGAATGGGCCATCAAAGAAGGAGGTACCTTTCTATGAAGGGAGAAGAGAACTTCCACTTTGACTATGGCCATGTCTAAATAAGAATGGAGTTGGCAAACTCAAGAGGCATCCATAGCCTTGGCAATTCATGACAAGAGCCTCAGGTGATTACTAATGCCATAAACAAGAGTGCCAATTGTTAAATCAACAACAGGAGTCACTGTGCACTTACTCCCCATGTAGGATCTCTGCCCTTAATGTGATGTACTATGTGAATTAACAGTATAACTAGTACTCAAACAGTATTTTATACTTTGTGTTTCTGTGTGGGTGCAAACTGTTGAAATCTTTACTTAGTATATACTAAATTGATCTTCTGTGTATAAAGATAATTGAAAATGAATCTTGATGATGAATGGAATGGGAGAGGGAGTGGGAGATGGGATGGTTGTGAGTGGGAGGGTGGTTATGGGGAGAAAGAGCTGCTATAATCCAAAAGTTGTACTTTGAAAATTTATATACATTAAATAAAAGTTAAAATAAAAAAGAGCCTTTATATACACAATCTTATAGCTGAGAAAGAACAAAAATCAATCTCATTCACCTTAGCTACAGAAAAAAAATTTAAATATCTAGGGATCAATTTAGCTTTTGAGATCAGACCCTGCATCTAGGGAACAATTTAAATAAAAGTGTGAAAGATGTCTACAATGACTATTAGAAAACATGCAAGAAAAAATAGAGAAAGACATAAAAAAAAAACTTCCATGATTGTAAATTATAAGAATTATCATCAAAATGTCCATACTATCAAAAGCAATTTACAGATTCAATATGATCTCAATCAAAATACTAAGAACATTCTTCTCAGACATAGAAAAACTGATGTTAAAGTTGATATAGAAGCAACAGAGACTCCAAATAGCTAAAGAAATCTTATACCCCCCCCCATAAAAAAAGCCTGAGGCATCACAATACCAGATTTTAAGAAATACTACAGGGCAGTTAAAATCAAAACAGCCACTGCCACTAAAATAGATATGTTGACCAATGAAACAGAATCGAAGGTCCAGAAATCAATTCACACATCTACAACCAGTTGAACTCTGACTAGGGAGCTAAAATCGATCGCTAGTAAAAGACAGCCTCTTCAACAAATGTTGCTGGGAAAACTGGAAGTATTTACATGTAGAAGTTTGAAATAAGACCCCTACAAAAATCAAGTAGAAGTGGATTAAGGATATGAATTTATGTCCTGATACCATCAAGTTACTAGAGAACATTGGGGAAACTCTGCAAAATATTTACATGGCCAAAGACTTCTTGAGAAAGACCCCGAAAACACAAGCAATCAAAGCTAAAAGAGTCAAATGGCATTACACCAAGCTGAGAAGCTTCTGCTCTGCAAAGGAAACATTCAACAAAGTGAAGAGGCAACCAACAAAATGGGAGAAAATATTTGCAAACTATGAAACTGATAAAGGATTAATATCCAGAATCTATAAAGATCTCAAGAAACTCAACAACAACAAACAAACAATCCAGCTTAAATTTTGTCAAAGGAGTTTTTCAAAAGAGGAAATTCAAATAGCCAACAGAAACATAAAAAAATGCTCAGGATCACTAGCCATCAGGGAAACACAAATCAAAACCACAATGAGGTTTCACCTCACTCCAATTAGAATGGCTCTCATAAAGAAATCAATAAACAATAAATGCTGGCGAGATTGTGGGGGAAAAGGTACTCTAATACACTGCTGTTGTGAATATAAACTAGTACAGACATTGTGAAAGACAGTATGAAGATACTTCAGAAAGCTGAAAATAGATCTACCATATAATCCAGCAATCCCACTCCTGGAATGTTCCCGTGAAAATAAAATGAAATCATCATATGAGAGAGTTATCTGTACCCCCATGTTCATTATAGTTCAATTCACAATAGCTTAGATTTGGTATCAACCCAGATGACCATCAACTGATGATTGTATGAAGAAATTACACACACACACACACACACACACACACACACACTAAATCTATAACCTGATATCATCAAATTACTAGAGGAAAACATCAGGGAAACTCTGTAAGACATTGGCATAGGCAAAGACCTCTTGGAAAAGACCCCAGAAAAACCCAGGCAATAAAAAGCAAAAATAGGCAAATGAGATTACATCAAGCTGAGAAGCTTCTGCACTGTAAAGGAAACACTCAGCAAAGTGAAGAGGCAACTGACATAATGGCAGAAAATATTTGCAAACTATACAAATGACAAATGATTGATATCCAGAATATAAAAGGAACTCAAGAAACTCAACAACAAAATAAACTAGTTAAGAAATGGGCAAAGGACATTAACAAGCATTTTTCAAAGGATGAAATACAAATGGCCAACAGACATATGGAAAAATGCTCAGGATCACTACCCATCAGGGAAATGCAAATAAACACCACAACAAGGTTTCACCTCACTCGAGTAAGAAAGGTTATCATCCAAAAATATAAAAACAATAAATACAGTGAGGATGTAGGGGAAAAGGTACCCTAACACACTGTTGGTGGGAATGTAAACTAGTACAACCATTATGGAAGATAGTACGGAGATTCCTCAGTAATCTGAAAGCAGATGGACCATATGACTCAGCCATCCCACTACTAGGAATTTATACAAAGGAAATGAAATCAGCATGTAAGAGAATTATCTGTACCCCAATGTTTACTGCAGCTCAATTCACAATAACCAAGATATAGAATCAACCAAAATGTCCATCAACTGATCAATAAAGAAAATGTGGTATATACACATTATGGAATACTAGCCAGGCATAAAAAAAAGAATGAAATCCTGTCTTGTGCAACAAAATGGATGCAACTGAAAACCATTATGCTTAGTGACAATAAGCCAGTCCCAGAAGGACAAATATAATATGTTTCCCTGATTTCTGGTAATTAGTGTATATATAGTATTTTTTAAAAGTGCAACATATATGAGTAATACTGATAGTTTGAGATTTGATTATTGTTTACAGCCCTTGTCTATACCCTTGAGGGACAGTGTTTTTTTTATTATTATTTGTTGAATTTTTTATTCAGTGGGGGGTTAAGCTTAAGATTATCAAATAAACTGAAAGTATGTTATTATAAAAATTAAAAGAAAAATAAGACAGGAAGAAAGGAAGAGTGAATGTGGGACCATGGGTGAAAGGCAGGGATGGGGCGAAGTATCATTGTGCTCTTAAATCTATATGTACGAAACACACGAAACTTGTTTATCTTATATAAATTTGTAAAATTTTAAGGAAAAAAAAAGAGTCTCTGAGCTCAATTCATACAATCAAGAGATATTTTTAGAAGATGATTGCCCCTGTGCTAAGTCTGAGATAAGAGTCATTGTTTGATGAAAGGTAGGACATTCCATGTGAAGGAGACAGCATGTGTGATAAACACAAGGATGTACACCAGAGGGCCATACAGGCTGTTGAGAGAAGGTGAATAAGTCAAAGGAAGCCATCTCCTAAAGAGTCATGGACTTGACCATGTAGGTCAAGAAAACCACTCATCATTTAGGAGAAGAAAACCACTAAAGCATTTTAAATGAGATCTTCATTTTTGATAAATCCCTCTGGTCAGAGAACAGCCCACCAATAATCACCTGAGACCAGAAACGAGGGTAGATGTACAAGTAGACTGTGAAATACAGATCTAGATCTCCAACAGTAATAATAATCCTTTCTGTGATTTCATATACACTGGAACTTAAACTGTGGGTCCACCTTTAGGAAGACTTCTCAGTCAAATCAAAAGTCTTACAAATTCCTTGAAGCTTTAATTAACAATATAATATTCTGAAATGGAAGTCATGTACCTAACTCTGTTACATATTTAGCCTATATTTATTTCTTTAATGAAGCAATTACCACATTATACATTGTTTTAAAATCATTACCAATATGACTTTCCTTTCCTACCCAGATCCTTCATAGCACAGTTAATTTGTACATAGTAATAGACTTAATAAAAATGTACTAAATAAGAAACATAATGACAAAGTTAACCACCTCTGAAGAGACTGTGTAAAACTTAACATGGACCATTTTACAATTAGCACAACCATGTTGACTACTTATTAGTATAATCACTGTCCAGACTGCTTTATACATTAGTATATTCTCTCATTTAATTAGCTCTATATTCTCCTCAGACTATACTGTACTCTTCAGGAGGTAGAAAATAAAGAATACATAAAACATCTACTCTATCAGCACTCCTGGCATTTGACATTGTCCTGAGGATGTTTCAAAGTTGCAAGCAGGTAACAAACTTACAATTTATTGCATTCAGCCTGATCAAGAGTTATTAGAAGATTAGGAGTGTGAGTTAAAAAGATCTGAGTCACCTTGCCCAAGGATGACAAAAGTATTACAAGGCCAATTACAAAGACTAATTACATAAGTCCTACAATGGCATAACAGAGAGCTATACTCCTCAAACCAGAACATTTTGAACTCTACAAAGTGATATGCAGGTTTTTATTTAAAGCTGAAGTCCACAATTAATAAAAAACTTAGATGACAATTTTGTCTTAAGACAATTTTGTCTTAAATATGTTGTAATTAATTTTTATTGCTCTTAACAGGATATTAGCATACTATCGAAGAATTTTTCATATCTGGCAAAAGAAGGTTTGTTTGCATTTAGTCTTTTTTAAACCACCATTTCCATGTGCTCTACTAAGTGGTGGATAGAGTAAAGTAAGTCATCAGGTTAACAGCAGAAATGCCAATTCAGTTACAGTTACAGTATCTTGCTGAACTTCAGTAAAGCTGAGATAACTATATGCTGATGGTATGAAATTAATGCATACTTCTACAAGTGTATACTGCTTTCTTCCACAGTAAATGGTTTCATTCCAGGACTTATCCCTGGATGAAGGAATCTAGGGATTTTTTTCACATGGGACTCACTAAAAGGCCCTTCTAGCTGATTTTTTGTAGAGATAGTATGAAATACATTGACAGCCAATGAACACCAGTAACTCTATCACTAAACAGTAGAATAAACCACCTTAAAAATGATAAACACTTTATAAAAGAAGAATTTCCCTCAAAAAAAAGGTGTAGAAAACTTCTGTGGGTCAGAAGGAAAAGTCATGAAACTAGAATCCATGGTGGTAAGTGGGTATTAAAATTTCAAGAGCTCTCAGCACATATATTAGTCTCTGCACCCAGAAAGTTCATGGAAGAGATAAAGAGATGAAAAGGACTTTGAACTTGCAAAAGTGAAAAAAAAAATGAAGCTAAGACCCTTCACACTTCAGCCATGCACACAGTCAGGAACTCAAGAGTTTACTTTCAGTACCAAAAAGTATCCTCACGCCAAGGGGTTTGATCAGCTGGAGGTTTATCTGAGAAAAATAACTTCACCACAAGCCTTAAAAGAATTCTAAACAAGGGGCTAGCATTACAGTGCTGTGGGTGAACCTGTTACTTGTGAGGCTGGCAACCCATATTGCAGCAGCAGTTTGAGTTCCTGCTGCTCTGCTTCTGATTCACCTCCCTGTTAATGTGTCTGGAAGATAGTGGAGAATAGTCCAAATGCTTAGGCCCCTGGATCCATGCAGATGACCTAGATAAGAGTTACTGGCTCCTGGCTTCAGCCTGTAACAGCCCTGGCCATGGAGTAAACTAAGGGATGGAAGATTATCTCTTTTTCTTTCTCTCTCTCTCTCTCTCTCTCTCTCTCACTCTGCCTTTCAAATGCATAAATAAATCTTTAAAAAAATTCAAAAGTTCCAGCTAATAAGCCTGAAATTCAATATTTAAAAATATCCAGTGGAGTGCACATAGTCACTAAAAAACATATACAAATAATATTAATCACAACTTCATTCATAAAAGTAAAAAAACACACATAACATTTACCAATTGGAAAATAGATAAATTTTCATATAATTATTCAATGAAATACTATATAGAAATTTAAAAGACCAGAATAGATCAAGCAGAAAAAAGTAACTTAAAGAAAGGTCTTTTGAAACATATCAGGGAGACAAAAATAAAATAATAATAATTTTAAAATGAAGCTAGCCTCTAGGACATTTGTGAATTCATTAAGTGAACAAATATTAGAATGTGGGGGTATCCCTGAAGGCAAAGAGAAAGAAAAAGGCATAGAAAACTTATTCAGTGTAACAATAGCTTAAAAACTCATCAATCCAGGGGAAGATATAGATATCCAGATACAGGAAGCCAATAAAGCTCCAAACACACATGACCAGAAATGATTCATTACATGTCATATTATAGTCAATCTAGCAAAAGGACAAGACCAAGAGAATTCTAAAAACTGCAAAATGAGAAGCACTTTTAAGGGAACTCTGATTATACTAACAGCAGATATTTCAGCAGAACTCTAAAACGCCAGGAGGGAATGGAAGGACATATTCCAAGTTCTAAAAGAAAAAAGAAAAATGCCAACTACGAATACTATACCCAAAAAAGCTTTCTTTCAGAAATGAAGAATAAATAAAAGACTTTGCAGGACAAGTAAAGACGGAGGGAATTCATCACTACCAGACCAGCCTTACGAAAGATGGTAAATGAAGTCCTACATCCTAAAGCAAAAGAGAGATAACTACCATCATGAACACACCCAAGAGTATAAAGGCCACTAGAAGAACAGACACACAAAAGAGAAATAAAAAAAATCAAATCATGTTGATACACTAATCTGTCAAACCACAAAGAAGAATCAAAAGAGAGAAACAAGAGAATAGATAATTAACAACTAAACAGAGTTAACAAAATGACCGGCATAAGCTTTTACTTATGAATAATAACCATGAATGGAAATGGACTAAGTTCCAAAATTAAAACTTACAGAATGGCTCAATGGATAGAAAAACAAAACTCAATGATACGCTGTGTACAAGAAACTCAGGTTACCAGTAAAAACAGATGTAAACTGCAAGTGAACAGAAAGAGGAAGGTATTCCAAATAATAGAAACAAGTGTAGCTATACCTACATAAGGTGAAACAGATTAAAAGCTAAACATATGAAACGAGACAAAATAAGGTTGCTATAAAATCATCAAGGGATAATTTCAACAAGACATAACAATTGAAATATGTGTGCCCCTAATTCTAGTGCACTGAAGTTTATGAAACGAGAATTATTTGTTCTAACTGAAGAGATCAAATCCAACACAGTAATAGTGGGGAAATTAAATATCTCACTTACATCAATGGACAGATCGTCAGACAAGAAAACACACAGAGAGATCACAGTGAAATTATATTATGACCAAATGGATCTAAAAGACATTTACAGAATATTTCATCCAACAATTGCAGAATATTCATTCTTTTCAGCAACACATAGAACACTTTAGTATAGACCATAAACTAGGCCATAAAACAAGTCTCAATCAATTCAAAGAAATTATACCATGTTTATTCACAATGTAATAAAACATAAACAAAAAAACTTCAGAATTTGTACAAATGCGTGGACATGAAACAACCCAGGAATGAACGAACAATGGACCACCGAAAATACCAAAATCAAGTTTAGAAACTTCTCAAAACAAATAAAAATAGACCTAAAACTTACCAAGATTTATGAGATACAGAAAATGTAGTACTAAGAGGCAATTTTATAGCAGTAGATGTCTACATTTTAAAAGAAATAGCAGGCAGAATATTGTGGCACAATGGGTTAACCAGATGCTTAGGACACCCACATCCCACGTTCAAGTGCTTGGTTTGAGTCCCAGATATTATGCAGTTCCAGTACACCTTCTTGCTAATGCACCTAAGAGGCAGAGAATAGTGGGCCAAGCAATTTCATTCCTACCACCCATGTAGGAGACCCAGATGGAATTCCTTGCTCATGGCTTCAGCTTGGTATAGTCCCAGCTATTACAGGCATTTGGGAAATAAATCAGCAGATATAAGATTTCTCTCCCTCTCTCACTCTCTCCCTCTTCCCCCTCTCCTCCTTTCCCTCTCCCTCTCTGTCTCCTTTTCAAGTAAATAAATAAACCCTACTTAAAAATGGATAACTATAGGGGACGCTGCTGTGGCGCAGCTGGTAAAGCTAACACCTGTGATGCTGGCATTTCATGTGGGCGCTGGTTCAGGTCCTAACTGCTGCTCCACTTCTGATCCAGCTCTTTGCTAATGTTCCTGGGAAAGCAGTGGAAGATGGCCCTGATGCTGTGGGCCCCTGCACCTACATGGGAGACCAAGAAGACCAGCTCTAGCCATTGCAGCCATTTGGGGAGTGAACCAGCGGATGGAAGACCTATCTCTGTGTCTTTTCCTCTCTCTGTGACTCTACCTTTCAAATAAATAATTAAATCTTTAAAGAAAGAAAGAAAGAAAGAAAGAAAGAAAGAAAGAAAGAAAGAAAGAGAACTACTAGAACTGATTAAAAAAATCAGTAAAGTTGCAGGCTCAAAATTCAACACACAAAAATTAGTAACTTGTTTTGTACCAATTACCTCATAATAACTACCAAAAAAATCAAAAAAACTTGGGATAAATTTTAACAGGGATATGAAAGACTTTTGCATAGAAAATTATAAAACATGTGAATAAATTGAAGAAGATATTAAAAATGGAAAGACTTTCTATATTCACAGATTGGAAGGATTAGTATTATACCAAAATATATATATTACACAAAACAATTTATAGATTCAACACAATCTCCATCAAAATAACAATGACATTTTTTGTAAAAATGTATTTTATTTATTTGAAAGACAAACTTACAGAGACGGGGGAGGGGGTCCTTCCATCTTCTGGTTTTCTCCCCAATGGCCACAAAGCCAGAGCTGAGCAGATCTAAAAAGAGCCAGGAGCTTCCTCTGCATTTCCCATGTAAGTTCAGGGGCCCAAGGACTTGGTCCATCTTCCACTGCTTTCCCAGGCACATTAGCAGGAAGCTGGATTGGAAGTGGAACAGCGGGGACTCAAACCAGCACCCATAGGGGATGCCAGTGCCACAGGCCAGGGCTTTAACCCACTGCACCACAGCACCAGCCCCAACAATGACATTCTTTACAGAACTAGAAAATCTAATCCTAAAAATCCATATGGAAGAACAAAAGACCTAAATAAGCCAACACAAACTTTAAAAAAAATCTGCAGGCATCAATACAGATTACGACACACAAAATGAACTACGGTTACCAAAATACTCAAGTATTGCAACCAACTGATTTTTGAAAACAGTGCCAAAAACATACAACAGAGAAAGGATAGCCTCTTCAATAAATGGTTCTGTTAAAACTGGAAATCCATATCCAGACTGAACATGACTCCCCACTTTCCACCCTGCATAAAAATATATTCAAAATGCATCAAAAATTAAATGTAAGACCTGAACTATGAACTTAGTAGAAAAATGCAAATGAAACACTGTAAATTAGTATAAGTAACTTTTTTCAAGAAGACAACAGAAGCAAAACTAGTTAAACTGGTTATAAGAAGCTTCTGCAGATTAACAAGAGAACAAATAGACTGGGGGAAAATATGTGCAAACTATTCATCCGAAAAAGAATTAATATTCAGAATAAATAAGAAACTAAAGAAACTCAACAACAAAGCAAACCATCCAGTTAAGAAATAGGCAAAAAATCTAAATAGGCATTCCTCAAAAGAAGAAACATGAATGGACACCAAATATGTGAAGAAATGCTCATTATCACCACCAGTCAGAGAAATACAGTTCAAAATCACAATGATATATGATCTCACTCCAGTTAGAATGCCTAATATCCAAAACATAAAATGACAACTGCTAGTGAGTATGCAGTAAAAGGAAAGTTTTATACACACACTGTTGGTGTCACTGCAAATAAATATAGCAATTATGAAGAACGGTATCAAGGTTCCTCTGAAATCTAAAAATAGTTCTACCATATGACCCAGCTATTCCACTTCTGGGTATGAATCTAAAGGAAATGAAATCAGCCTATCAGGAGACACCTGTACTCCTATTAACTGCAGCACATTACATTAAGTGAAATAAACCAGACACATAAAAGACAAATACTGCATGCTCTCTCTCATATGTAGAAGTTCAAAAAAGTTCATTTGAACTTAGAGTCATAATTACTAGAGACTAGTAAGAGCATGCAGAGAAAGGATAGAGAAAGGTAGAATAAGGATACCAAAACACATGTTCTGTTTCTCCACAGCACAGTGGGGCAACTATTGTTCAAAATATGTATTACATATCACATAAAGAGCTGGGAAGGAGGAGCTGATAGGTTCCAAACATAAGATAAGGAAATGTAAATGCCAATTGCCTGATTCAATTTAACACTGTATACGTGTGTTGAAATACTGCATGATACTTCATGAAAATGTGCAAGTATTATATGTTGATCAAATTTCAAATAAAATCAATGTAATTCACCATAACAAAAACAAAAAAGAACATCAATAGATACATTTGACAATTATCTAATATTCACTCCTATGATAAAAAAAAAATCAAAGAATTAGGAATAGAAGTAAATTTCCTCAGTCTGATAAAGGATATCAGCAAAAAAAAATCTATGGGTAACATGACATTTATGGTGAAAAACGGAATGCATTCACCCTAAAATTAGTTGGGTGACTCAGTAATTATAAGAAATGAATTTTCCCTAAATTGAACAAGATTAAACTCAGTCTCAACAGGTGTTTTGGTAAAAATCTACAAATTATTCTAAAAATTTTTTAAATGGAAATACAAAAGATCTAGAATAGCAAAAACTATTCTGAGACAGGAAAACAAAGTAAGAGGACTAATACTTCCTGATTTTAAATTTATAAAGCTACTGTAGTCAAGACAGTGTGGTTTTGGTGTAAAGATAAATAGAAGAATGGGACAGAATATAGAGTCTAGAAATAGACCCACAAATATGTTGGCAATTTATTTTCCACAGAAGTAAAAAATAATTCAGTGAAGAATTGATGTCTAAAGCAAAAAGTGTTGAAAGAATTTAATACTCATATTCAAAAAAAAATGAGAAGAAAATCTAGACTTCCTATGATTGAAAACAAGGTAAAGAAAGATATGCTCTCTATCAAGCACTGTATTAAAGTCCTAGTTAGTTTTCAAAATTAAGTTCTGAAACTACAAAATGAGTTTAGCCAAGTCTGAGAATGCAAGGTAAACGTTGATAGAGATATCAACTGTATTTCTACATAGTAAGAACAGATCAATGGAATTTGAAACTTAAAAAAAAAACAATTCAAACAGCACTGGCTGGGCAGCCATTTAGGGGGTGAACCAACAGAAGGAAGACTTTTCTCTCTGTCTCTCTCTCTCACTCACTGTCTAACTCTACCTGCCAAATAAGTAAAAAAAAAAAAAAAAAAAAAAAAAAAAAAAAAAAGGGCCCAAGGGAGCTCTTTACTCCCTTCCATGACGGGAGTTCCAACTATGAACCAGGGAGAGAAGACAAAACTATGAACCAGGAAAAAAAGCCCTCAGCAGACACCAAACTCTATGAAATAAATTTATGTTGTTTATAGACTACCCAGTTTGGGGTATTTTGTTAGAGCAGACCAAGTCAACTATAATACTAACACAAATACAAAGACAACTCAATGGAGAAAACACAGTTTTTCAATGAATGGTATGGAACAATTAATGTTCAAAAGAAAAAAAATGAAAACTCACCTCAAAATACACCTCACACAACACACAAAATTATTTCAAGCTGTATTTATAGACCTAAATGTAAAACATAAAACTATAAAACTTCCGGAAGAAAAGATGGGCAGAGGAGGGCTTATATTTGGTGATAGATTTTTAAATATAACATCAAAAGCATGATCCACACAAGAATGAAATGATACACTGCACTTCATCAAAATAAAAATTTTTTGCTCTGAGAAGAGAAAACTGAAAAAATGAAAAATCAAGATGAAAATTGCAAGTATGGAAACCTTCCAGAGAGGTTGCAGGGAAAGGATATATCCTTGTGAACTCATTCTCACATCTCAGGTTCTCTTTTACTCCTTAGCTGCTGTTTCTCCTCCCCATTCAGTCTGAGAGACAAGTGAGTAGGAAGGTGCAGTCCTAACTTAACTGGGTACATTCCTATTCTCCAGGCCTGACAGATGATTTAAATCACTATCCAGAGCCATGGAGCTGAATCTCTCCGTGTCTCTTTTGTGAAGCCAGAGAGATGCACCTATACTCCACACAGCTTTTATGGAGGACAAAATCTCCTCATTTCTCCAGTTTATCCCGATTCACAAGACCTAGGAGGATTTTGAATCACCTTGTTGCTCACTTACACTCTTCTTTTGATAGAAAATAAACATATCTCTGCTTAAAAAAAATCCTGAAGGGTGCACATTTAGCACAGTGGTTGACACACTCCATTCTGCAGTGACTGGGTTTGAATCTTCTTCTCCCTCTGATGCATAACCTGGGGCCAGCAGATGATGGCTCAAGCACCTGGGTTTCTGCCACCTGCATGAGATAATCAGTCTGCGTTCTGAGCTCCTGCCTTCAGCCTGGCCTACCCCAGCCCGTTGCAGGTATTTGGGAAATGAAGCAGTTGTTGGAAGATTTCTCTCTGTTTCTGTATTATCTCTCTGTGTTTAAAATAAATATGAGAAAATTTTAAATCCTGGAATGCTGTATCTCTCAATGCAGCAGCACTATCTAGTGTCAAAGAAGTTTGTCAGAGTCCGGAAGTTTGATACAGTGTGTTGAGCCACTGCTTGTGACACCAGCATCCCTTATCAGAGTGCTGATTTGAGTCCCAGCTGCTCCACTTCCAATCCAGATCCCTGCTAATGCACCTGGGAAGATAACTAATGATGAGTCAAGTATTTGGCCCCCTGTCACACACATGAGTGACTCAGTTGGGATTCTTGGATCCTGGATTCAGCCTGGCCAAACTTGACAGCTGCAGCTACTTAAGGAGTGAATCAGTGTGTGGAAGGTCTCTCCCTTCTATATCACTCTGCATTTAAAATAATTTTTTTTTAATCTTAAAAAAAAAAAAAGTTTGTCAGCTCTTCTCCAGCTCTCTAAATTTTCTGGGTTGGAGTCAATCTCCAACCTGGGCAAAATACAGGCACCAGTGTCCACCAATCACAGGGAACATATTTCAAAGCTCTCCAAAAAGGTCTCATAAAGTTCCCCTCACCAGACATGAAGTTAGAAACAGCACAACCTCCTGACCGTCTCCCCAAAGCACTATGACTCCCTCCAAAAACTCCTTTCTCTATCCCTTCAGATCCTCTTTACTATTGGTTTTTTATATCTTTGACCTTGCTGAGTACTCTGTGAGCCAAGGAACAGGTCCTTCCTCATTTCCCCTACAAATCTTTATGAGGAAGTAAAGCTGTCACACTAAACTATAGCATCCTGATATCTCACCCATTGGAGCCTCAATCAAAATAAGGCAGGATGATAGTAAAGTACACTCTGCAGAATGCTAAAACAAGAAAGACAGAGGTGACCAATGCTGGAAAGGCTGATGGAGAAGTTAAAGCTCTCCCATTCTCCTGCATGAGGACGAACTAGTACAACCTCTGAAAAATTAGCAGGATCCTCTAAAATTGAACATATGCATATATTATTAACCTCAAATTCCACTCCTAAGTTTATACACAAAATATATAAATATGTTCATATATACATTATGTGTATTCACCAAAATATGGTTGTAACAGTATTCCTTATATTTACCAAACACTGAAGAAAAAACAAATCCAACAAGGAAACGAATAAATAAATTGTGGTACATTCATGCAATGGCATACTATATAAAAAGGAAGATAAACACAAGTAATTGCAATAGAATGGATGAGTCTCATGACTCTATTGAATTTTAAAATCCAAACTTTTAAAAAATAATTCTTTATAATTCAATATATACAAAATTTCAAAATAGGAAAAACAAGCTCAATAATTCAGGTTTTCTTTAGGATATGGAATGCTTAATACTTGTTTTTTTTTTTTTTCAACTTTCAGCAGCAGTGTCAACTCAGATCAATTAAAGTCAACCCCAAAATATTGCTGTAAGAAAAAAAACATAGCAATAAAAAATTTTTGCCTGCCGGCGCTGTGGCTCAACAGGCTAATCCTCCGCCTTGTGGCGCCAGCACACCGGGTTCTGGTCCCGGTTGGGGCGCCGGATTCTGTCCTGGTTGCCCCTCTTCCAGGCCAGCTCTCTGCTGTGGCCCAGGAGTGCAGTGGAGGATGGCCCAAGTGCTTGGGCCCTGCACCCGCATGGGAGACCAGGAAAAGCACCTGGCACCTGGCTCCTTGCCATCGGATGAGCGCGGTGCGCCGGCCGCAGCGCACCAACCGTGGCGGCCATTGGAGGGTGAACCAACGGCAAAAGGAAGACCTTTCTCTCTGTCTCTCTCTCTCTCTCACTGTCCACTCTGCCTGTCAAAAAATAAAAAAAAAAAATTGTTGCCTGTACATATATACATATATATAAATTGCATAACATATTTAAATTATTTTTCATAAATTGATATCATTTTCTTTTATTACTGATTAATAGGTTAACTTAACTTTGTATTATGAATTATAGTTCAAGCACGATTATCACAATGAGCCACAAGAGGGCAGCAATTACAAAGACTGGAGTTTTAAATAAGGAATAAAGAAAACTACTAAATAAGCAATATAAATTATTAAGCTTATGAAACCAGAAATTTTAACCACAACAAAAAAAACTTAAAAATTGTTATTCAAAAGGTTTTAATTTAGCACTAACAAAAACAGAGATGTCTCTTTTATATAAGAAATTTCAGTTGTCTCGTTTTCTTTTCCCTACACACAAATCATGTGTGGCCTTATATACCTGCTAACTTTCATAGGAAAGTTCTGCATAAAATTGTTTCTTTATAACAATAATTTACATCTGTTTAGAACATGATACTTCTTAAGTAATATTATAAATGTAATATTTTGCATTTTTCACTTTAAATTCTTTGAAGTAGATGTTCCAGAAATTATTAAATCCTTTCCATGGATGCAGAAACTGAAGCTTAAAAAAATTAGTAACTTTCCCTAGTTAAAATCATTAATAAGTATAAAAAGGAAAAACTTCCTTCAATATATTTTTACTATATTATAGTTGCCTGTCAACCAAACAAAAATAATAATAATACTTGTAAATTTGCTTATATATAAATGCTGGATATATTTTAAATAGTTCTCTGCTATAATATAACTTCAGTTTTATTCATAGACCCTTGGCTAACAATGCTCTCTATTGAACTACTGATGCTTAGAAATAATCTCTTCTATCATATTACAGAGAAAAATAGAAATACAAGTGAGGTTTAAAGTAAAACAAGTAGTATTTCCAGAGGTCAACAATTGAAAGAGGAGGAAAGGTATGCACACATCTAGCAAGCAGGCTAAAAGTCGTTTCAAACATTGTGACATGAAGTTGTAAACATTACTGAAGACACGCAATTTCGTGTTAGCAAAGAGATGTACTGTTTGTTAGATCTGGTGTTTAACTACATCATCTTAAGTTTACAGCATCTTACCTTATAGCTATTTTAACAGACCCTAATCTAAAACCTAAAAATGTATCCACACATAATACTCACCAAAAAGTAGTTTGTTTACAGAAAAAAAATGATAAAAGGAGGCTTGCTTAAAATTATGTTAAGAAAATCATGGAGAAGTTGGACTCAATTCGTTGACTAAAAGGGCCATTATTAATTAAAAAGAATGAGGGTCCAGCATTGTGGCATGGCAGGTAAAGCTGCCCCCTACAATGCCAGCATCCCTTGTGGGCACCAGATCATGGATGTCCCAGCTGCTCCACTTCAGAGAAAATCAGTAGAAGATGGCTCCAAGTGTTTGAGCCTCTGCTACCCATGTGGCAGACCTGGATGGAGCTGCTGCATCCTGGTTTGTGCCTGGACCAACCCTTGCTATTGT
Source organism: Sylvilagus floridanus (assembly GCA_949820135.1). Classification (NCBI taxonomy): domain Eukaryota; kingdom Metazoa; phylum Chordata; class Mammalia; order Lagomorpha; family Leporidae; genus Sylvilagus; species Sylvilagus floridanus. The sequence continues at coordinate 23,911,429 of OX463236.1, read as the reverse complement.
GACCATCTAGGAGTGGAACAGTAGATGGAAGGTTGATCTCTCTCTCTCCCTCTCTCTGTAACTCTCACTTTCAAATAAATAAATCTTTTAAGATGATTTTTAATTTTTAAAATTCTTCTGTGTTTTCCTAAGAGCCCAATTTCTTGACTCTCAAACATTTATTGTAATAACTCTTCTGCTCCAGTGATCTCACTTCATCAACTATAGCTAACAGAGCAGAAGCTAAAGAGAGTTGCATGACTATCTCCCTTCATTCATTTATTCATTCATTCACTTTAACAACATTTGTAGGGTATATGAGCTAAGCGCAGAAAAAGAGAGAGTGTCAAAATTCAAAATATAAGTGAATTATTCCTTCATGGAACCTGCAATCCAGTGGTAGAAACAGATATTAGCAAAAGATGTGGTGATATGAACTAAAATTTGGAGGGGCAAGAAGGACCATGATATGATGATAGGATACACAGTCACAATGTCAGTCGCAAAAATCTTCGCCTAGGTGACATTTAACTTGAGATTGAAAAAATGAGCAGTGGGGAAAGGGCTCCAAGAAAGGGAATAGTGTACCTACAGCTCTGAGTAGAAAGTGCTTGGCTTATTCAAGCAACTGAAGTTTCAATTTATTAATGACTAGCAAGTGTGAAAAATAAGGTATAAAAGTCACAGTATAAGCTGGTGAGGATGTGGGGGAAAGGTGCCCTAATTGCAGGGAAAAGGTGCCCTAATCCACCATTGGTGGAAATGTAAACTAGTACAGCCATTGTGGAAGAGAGTATGGAGATACCTCAGAAAGCTGAAAATTGATCTACTATATGACTCAGCCATCCCACTCCTGAGAATTTATACAAACAAAATGAAATCAGCATATGAAAGACTTGTCTGTGCCCACATTTATTATAGCTCAATTCACAATAGCTAAGATATGGAATCAACCTATCACAACTTATATATATAGTATGGAATACTCCTTAGCCATAAAAAAGAAAGAAATCCTGTCTTCTGCAACAAAATGGATGCAAGTGGAAACCATTATACTTAGTGAAATAAGCTAGTCCCAAAAAGACAATAGCATAGGTTTTCCCTGATGTGTAGTAACTAACAGAGTACAAAAGAAATGCAATGTGTATTGTAAAATTGACATTTTGGGATTCAATGACTGTTTACAGCCCTTGTCTCTATTGTTGAAGAACGGTGTTATTTTCTGCTTACTATTTGTTGTATTCTTTAATTAGTATAGGGTTAATCTTTGAGTATCAAATAAGCTGAAATTAGATCATTGTAAAAATTAGTAAAAGAAACAATAAAAGAGGAAGGAGGAAGGGTGGGAGTATGGATGGGAGAGAAGGCAGGGTGGAAAGTTTCACTATGTTCCTAAATCTGTATATGTGAAATACATGAACTAGGTTCACCTTAAAAATAAATGAATTAATTAAAAAAAAATGGGCAACACTGTAGGGATTCAGGCCATGAAATAGAATGATTTAGCATTTTGCACAATTACCACTGGTGTTGATTTCCTATTAAGTCCTGGGTTTTATGTTTATTTGTTTGCTTAGTTGCTTACTTCTGTTGTTTTGTTTAAATTATAACATGTGAGTAGATTTACTGCTCATGTTGAATTTTCATAAATCACCTTCAAAATAAAGTTTCATATTTGGAAAAATCAGTATTTAGAGAATATGTGATTATATTTATATATTATTACAAATAGATTGGGATTAGAAAGCTATTGCCAAGCTCTTCTTCTAAAGACCAACATCAAATAGGATGCTAGATTGAGGGATTAAAGAACAGCTCAACTCTAAGTTCACAAATCTCCCAAATCAACATAAAACCTGATGAGACAACAACTTCTCTCTTTATCTTGCATGCAGAAATGTCTTGTTAAATAATATACTAAAATTTAAAAATTTACAAAGCAGTATACATATTTTATCCATTAACTATTAATATAAAAGTAATTCCAATTTTATTCCAGCTTTAATTCGTGTCCCAAATGTAAGATATGATTCATCTTTCTAAATTCTCTAGTCCGGATTCCCAAGAAATCTACATAATAGTAATGGTCCTCTTTTTGTCTTCAGCAAAACTGTTTTCTCTGCTAATGAAAAATTTAACAAATGATATTTTAAGCATCGTCAATGTCAAACTTACATTCTAGTGCATTATAAAGAAGTTCAAAGTCTTCATTTGTTCTAGGATTATGCCTCCGGTAATAGTCCAGTTGCATCCATTCTTCTTTTTCTTTCTTCTTCCTTAATTCTTCCTCTACTTCCCACTCCAATCTCAATTTTCTCTGTATGTTTAAGTTCTTCACAAAGACTTTAGCATGCCATTGCCTGTAGTATGTCTGAATCCTGATCACCTATACTCATATTAAAAAGAAATTTAAAAAGTGTCTATTGTTAACTTATTGATCAGATAATAAAATCCCAATTCAAACAACAGAAAAACCTGAGAGTCCAGTTGCAGCTCACTGTAAGACATTCTCATGTAGACTAGCATAAAAATCATAGCTAATGTTTGTCATTGCTATTGGACTCAAAATCTAGCAAATATACTTTCATAGTAGGTTGTCAATACAATGCTTAAGAGCACAGATTCAGGAGTAAACCTTAGTCTGAAACTTGCTTAGCTACTCACTAGTTGTTTGATGTAGGGTAAGCTATGTGTCATCTCTGCCTTGGTACCCTCATATGTAAAATAGTGACATACAGATTGCTTAGCCCAATCTGTATATCGCAAGTCTTCAGTAAACACTATTATTGTGGTGAATTTGAATTATCTCCAGCTTATCTTAATTTCTATTACTTTAGATTCATTTTTAAGCAAACTTTTATTCCCTAAACAGATAGCAGGTAGGTATGTGTGGAAAGCACCAAGGGCAGGTTAGATAAAAGACTTAAGCAATCAAATATTTATTAAATTTATATGAAATGTAAATATATGTGAAGATATGGTATATTACTAAGATTCTCAAAAGCTTAATAATATAACTGGGAGAGTTTATAATTTTATTTACTAAACTCATCAATAAAATGTGGCGAGGCTGGATCAAGACTGAAGAGATAATATTTACTGTCATACCCCTTCTCCCCATCCTAATGATTGGTAATTACAGAAAGATTATATAAAGCAGAGGTCAATAAAGACACTGCACCAAATCATACTAAAGGAGTCTGCCAAAGGAAAAGAAATTTTGAAGAATGCATTTGAGAATCTGATTTACAATTCTGGAACCACTTCTACATTTTCTAGCTTGCCTCTCCAATGATATAAATTTCTTCAATTTATTCCAATTGCCTATCAAATCCTCACTGGATATGAGGAATGAAAGATGAGGTAGAATAAATGAATAAAAGAAGAACTAATTAAGGTTGTTTATTTTTTCAGAAGATAATACAGCCTTATTACAGATATATTTGGTATAAAAATTTTAGGAATGTTAAAAATGGAGCTGTAAGTAACTATTAAAAAATAAAAGTAAAGTATCTATTTCCAAATTATAAAAGGACAAAAAATAAACACCTTTGATGAAAGCAACAAACTGAAGAAAAGATTAATGAAAAGATAAACAATTAGTAAATAAAGATAGATGGCAAGAATGAAGACAAAAATATTAATAGTTACTAATACAATCTTACCTAATACAAGACAAAAATAAATACTAAGCAATTAACTTATAAAGAATAAAATAAACATGACCTGGCAGAAAGGAATAGATGAAGATATAAGAAGAACTTATTATAAATTTACTTCTTATGCTGACTTTTAACTAATGCCTCTGTTCACAGCACACACTTCATTTCCACTCCACACAGAACCTCTAGTTCACTTTCTAAGTTTCCATGGGACAAAATCAATGAGCCCTGATGCCATCCTCATTGTTATACATTTAGATTTCACTTTCTCCATTCCAATAAATCAACATTTCTCCATCTGTTTTATGCCTTCAAAAATATCAACTGACATTTATTCTTTCTTTTCAAGTAATCTCAGTCCCTGTGTTTTTATTCCTCTAAAATTAACTTTTTTTTGGAGTTTGGAATATGGCACAAGCAATTCCATTTTCCTGCCTCATTTCCAGTCTCATCTATTTCCTCACACTAAAAAATCTTCAAGCTTCTTGAGGAGCAATATGCTGTTTTTTAAAATGCACTAATCACTACTGCCATAAGGGAGTTCACATGACACAGTTCAGGCCAATGACATGTAAGCGGAGGTCTTTAGGTGAGGCTTTCAGGGGAAAGCCTTAAAGACAGCTCGCATGAGAAATGCTGCCTTGGCCTTTCCTTTCTTCTTGCATAGAATGAAGATATGATGGTAAAGGTGAGTAAACCATTTTATCATCACACAGTAACAAGCTCACAATGAGATTAATGGAGTGCAAAGACAAAAGGAGCTAAAGTTCCTAATAACATCACAGAGACCCATCCAAGCCTAGCACAGTAAGAAAGTAAAAATTAGTTTGGACTGAGAAAGTTAAAGATCATCATGTTCCAATAACAGTCAGCTACAAAATTAATAGGAAACAATATTTCTCCCAAGGACACACCACAGTTACAAAATGTCACAACTGTCTCTGAGTGAATACTATTTTCTTGCTAGCTGAGAAACTTTGTTCCCTAAAATCACAAGTTAACTTTGCTGGTTGAAATTATTAGACCAGTAAGAATGAAACATCACATTCTGGCCTACAGGATGTAAATGACAAAGAGAAGCAGCTTCGGTTTATAATAAGGTACTGAATTTCTGAGAAGCTCAAAAAAACAATATTGTACATCTTTTTATTCCTAAGAGAATCAATAGGACCTTGGCCTGCTTCGCAGTCCAGATCTGATGGTGATCCATTCATACACAGCCTCCCTTTGCATGAACACTATCAAGATCCCACTTCACTTAAATTTTACCTAAACTTCACTCTTCTTCAAAATTCAATACTAACTTCATCCTTTCTTTTGTCTGGTAAAATTTAGTTTAAACTGAAAAAGTGAAAATTCATCAGGTTGGTACAATAACTGGCACCCAGATACAATGTGAGTAGACTCCTTCGGGACAATGAATCAGTGGGCTTCACTGTTTTGGTACTACAAGTTTCTCTCGAGATTTAGTGTCAATCGAGCTAGAACAACAATCTCCAGATTTCTTGTTAATAGAAAACCAAAATCTGCCATTTAAATCACTGCTTCCGGGTCATTTTTACACATTGCTAAAATAATGGTAGGAGATGGATCCAACTATATGCTCCATGAAAGAACATACTGGTTGAAAGCAAAAGGATGACAAAAGATAGTCCATCAAACAATAAGATGAGAGAGTTATAATGGTTATAAGAATATCAGGGAAAGTGGATATTAATGTTACATTCAGTCTCAATTAGTCTGGAAAGTGCCCTACATGATTCTTCTGTGACAAGAGTTAAGGTCCTGGGACAGAAGTGTTGAGAAGGCTAATGATGACCAAGACAACAACAACAACAAAAACCACTCGAATTTCCCTAAGCAAAAGAGGGGAATTAGAAGTATTCAAGCTTCTGGTCCCTCACATGGAGGGATATTAGATATAAAGACTGTTTTTATTACCAATGAAATAAGACCCATACTCATGTGGATTCTTTCTAAAGCTGGTATGGCTTAGAAAAACTTACACAGGCACACACACACACAGAATAAGTAATTAGCTTAATTACTCTAATTTTAATATTTAATATTCATCTACCAAGTTATCTTACCGCCTGTAATATTCGATCATGGTATTCTTCAGCTGAAAAGTATTCTCTTGGTTTTACCAATTTATCAGTTATATTTGAAACATACACACCAATTTTAGTCATTTGTGTGGATGTTGTATTTGTAGTTTGTTGAAACTTTTTTCTCTGAAAAACTGTCTAAAATAAAAACATGGGAAATTTAAGTAAGTATCCTCTCTATATATACATACATAAGTATGCAAAGAGAATTATGTTTCCATGTATTAACTTTTATTACTTTAATTTCTGTAAAATTATTTAGAAGAATTAAGAATCATACATTATGCATCCTATAACTTCAGAAACCAAAATGGAAAAATAAAAATATTACCTGTGTATCCCTACAAACTACATTAGATTTTCCTGAAATCTTCTTAGGTACAGTTTGTGTTCCAGCATTATGATATTCTACTCCTGTTATTTTGTGTCTGAATCCACCAAGAAATGGTTTGTGAAAGTCACATTTGATAATCTCAACAGCTACCTCCTGGTACTGATCAATGCCTGAAGAGATAAAACCAAAATTAAATGAAACTTCAACGACAAAGGGACTGTAAAATGCTTTATCCAGGACATCAAATAACTAACCAGTTTCTATGGTGACAGTTATGATGTGAGAGATTTTATTTAGTCCATCTACTCTTTTGATTGGATATAGATCTGGATTTGTAGAAAAGATTTCCATTTGTATAATTTCCTGTGGCTTGACTCCATATTGAACTAGGGTCTCATTATTTTTAACAATTTGTTCTAAAAAAAAAAAAGAAAAATTTTAAGACATTTTATAACAGTAAAAATGGCTATCTTCTTTTGGCTGCTTTTTAAATGACAAAAATTATATATTATTTATGGTATACAATAAAATCTTTTGACATACATATATACTGTGAAACAGTTAAACCAAGCTAACTGGTATATCTATTACCTTGCATCCTTATCATTTTTTGTGATAAAAACACTTAAAATCTACTCTCTTAGTAACTTTCAAGTATTAACAAAAGTCACCATGATGCACAATAGATTTCTGGAAATGGTTAATTATATGTGCTCATGTTAAGTGGATGGAAAACATCAAACATACTTGTAGCAACACATATTTAGTTAACAAATGTAGTACTAATGATTTCCACCTCTTGTTATAAAGTTAGTATAGAAAACTCAAAACTAGGAAAACCTAAAATGGCTTTCTTGAGCAGGAATTCAAAACTACAACTCTCAATCATCAGAAATAAATGCATAATAACCATGAAATTCTCAACATTTAAAAACAAATCATTCTACAATAGGAGCAGAATCATATTCTAAACATTGGCGCTATAAGAAAAAAAACACAGTGTGTTACATTCAACCACGAGCCATATCAGGGAAATCATGATTATTTCAATATCCCAGTCTCCTAGTACCGAAAGGCAGACACTTAGAATTCCAAAGAACCCCTTCCTAACTTTCTTTCCAAAATAATAAGCTCACAGAAATTAATTCATGTCAAGGTAGAGCTAAAATTCAGTTTTGGGTTAAAAAAGTAGATATATTGTTATTTTTTATCACTTCAACTTTTCCTCCCTTCTCCATCTTTCATACACCTTGCCTTTGGTGCTTTGAATAAATTGACTAATTTTCTTTCTCTATTTTAAGATGTACAAAAACGATAATAATGCTAGAGGCAGCCATTTTGTGTCAGGAAAAGTTTATTAATAGAATCTATATTCAGGAGGTGGTGTTTAGCCTAGCAATTAGGTTGCCTGAATTCCATATTAGAGCGCCTGTGAGCAATGTCCACCTCTGGTTCTCAACTCCAGCTTCCTGCTAATGCAGAACCTGGGAGACAGCAGATAATGGCTCAAATAATTGGGTCTTTTCCACCCATGCAGAAGACCTCAACTGAGTTTTGGCTCTCAGCTTCACCCTGGCCCAGCCCCAGCCATTGTGGTATAGGTAGGCATCTGGGGATTGAACCAGCGGATGCTAGACAGTTCTGTGTGTGTGAGTGTGTGTGTGTGTGTGTGTGTGTGTGTGTCTCAAATAAATTAATAAATAAATAAATAAGAATTTAACTCTTTTAAAAGTTAACATGAAAGAAATTAGCATCGCTGTTTGGGCTTCATAACAAGTTGAAAAGGGCCTCAAATATGTCTAGATCCTAATCTCCAGGACCTATGAATGTCACTTTATATAGCACAAGTGACTTTGTAGATCAGATTGAGAATTTTGAGATGGAGAAACTATCCTGGATATCTGGTTAGTTCCTAAATGTAATCACATGTGCTCCTGTAAAAGGAAAGAAAAGGATTTGACTACAGAGTGAGTCACATGACAGAACTGAAAGAGACTTGAAGACGCTACATTTGCTTTGAAAATGGAAGGAGGGACCAGTGAGCTAATGAACACAATGAATGCAACTCTAGAAACTAGAAAGACAGGAAGTGGATTCTCGCCATGCTGATACCTTAACTGTATCTCAATGAAACTGATTTAGGACTTCTGGCATCTAGAACTGCAAGAAGAGTATATATGTTGCCTTAAGCCACTAAATTTTTGACTCACTATTGCAAAAGCCATAGAAAACTAACACAGATTCCCACAGAGCTCTTCATTCCTCTATTAATTTCCATAGTGGGCATACACCCACCAAACTTGAGCTTCAGTTTTAGAAGTAAACGAAAGCACCTGTTGGGGCAGGCATTGTGGCACATTGGGATAAACAACCCCTTGGGACGCCTACATCTGGTATCAGAGTACCTGGTTCAAGTCCCAGACATTCCAAAGTTCTGATCCAGCTTCCTGCTAATGTACCTAGGAGGCATCTGATGATGGCCCAAGTACTTGGATTCCTGCCACACAAAATGCGAGACATGAATGGAATTCCTGGCTCCTGGCTTCAGCTTGACCCACGGTATGTTGTGGGCATTTGGAGAGTGAACCAGCAGATGGAAGATCTCTCTCTTCCTCTCTCTCTCTCTCTCTCAAATAAAGCACATGTTTTAGAGAGCAGTTGGAGTAGAACAATTGCAATTGCTGCTGACATAAATCTGACTCAGTGGTGATAGCTGGTACTTACATATAATAAAAGGAAAATCATGAAGTACAAAGAACAGGGAGATCTTTAGGTACCACCGGCCAGCTACCCAGTCTCAAAGTGCTCTCTCTCCCTCAATTTTGAACTTTATGCCAAGCAAGTTAAAATTTCATGTTTGGAGTCTTAACAAGTTCAGACTGTCACTTTTCAGCCATGTGACTTTGCACAAGTTCATACAGCTTTAGTTTCCTCCTCTCATTAAAAAAAAAAAAAAGCCTAAGGATCATTGTGTGGATTAAATGATAATGCAGGCAAAACACCTTCTAGATATACTCACACACAGTAAGTGCTCAATAATTTATCCATTATGAACATTATCATTATCACTATTATCACTAAGAATTATTTATATTTTAGTCTTGTTTCTCCAATCAGATTTTAATAATTAGTTATTTGAATATACAAGCATCTTACTTTTAGAGCACATTCCCTATAATATGTGGGTATTATAAAACATTCATGGAAAATGGATTCAAAAGATTATTTATTCTGATGCAAAAAAATTTTGAAATCCATGCTTACATGGGAACTTTAAAAGTTCACTGAAATACATATTATGAAAAAATTATACATGGGTTTCAAAAGTTTTTATGCCAAAATTCCAATTTTCTACCAAAGTTTTAAAGTATCCTCATGGTTTACAAAAAAAAATGAAATGAAATTTAATTGAGTGGTTTTCTCTGGAAACTTTTTGTGGTATTTTATAAGTCAGAACCAAAAAGTTTTTTAAGCATAAGCTTTTCTTTTCTTCTTTCTTTGAAAGGCAGAGAATGAGACAGACAGACAGAGACCTCCCATTCACTGGTTCACTACTCAAATATCCACAGCAGTTGGGGGTGAACTAGTGCAAGCCAGGAAATGTGAATTCAGTCCAGGTTTCCCATGTTGGGGCAGGAACTCAAGCACTTGAGCCATCACCTACTGTCTCCCAGGGTCTGCATTAGCAAGAAGCTGGAGTCAGGAAAAGAGCCAGGAATGGAATTCTGGCACTCCAAATGAGATGTGGGCATCCCAAGAAGCATTTTAACTACAACACCAAAAGCTCACCCCAGCACTAAACTTTGAAAATGAAATATTAGAATCTGCTTCAGACATATTCTGTGCAAACATATATTTGTTATGCTGGCCTCATTAATTTCAAAGAGCTCTTCCTATTATGATACAAAGGAATATAACTCCAGGGGGCAGCTCAATATTGTCCGCAAAATATAAATATTCTTGACTTCATGGAAATGACCTTACTGTATAGTACAATCTTTTCCTATCCATTCTCCATTACTATAAATTCTTCCACTCTCTACTCTGCCCATTCTCCATATTTAATCTACTTCCAATCATTCAAAACTTCTTACAACTTTCCACAAGTTCCAAGTATTCTCATCTGTTTGGGACTTAGCATAGTGTTATCACTTCATTAATCTAAACTCTTTAGAATCTCCTAGCTTCATTGCTCCTGTTCCCACGGTTTTTCATGCCTATTTCCATTGTGTCACATGATAAAATTGCATACATCTTCTTCCTGACTAGTCTGTAAACAAACTGAGATTGGTAATTTTGTCTCATGCTTCTTTTTATCTTCAGTTCTTAGCACAGTATGTAGAAAAGCATATGTCCTCATTAAAAACATTTTTGGCCATTGTCCTGTCAAGGAACAGCTTACTATTTTATTCCTTTTAGTATTTTTTTGTTCTACTTAATACCATTGGTTGAACTCTTTAATTAATACACAATTATTCTTAGTCTTTTAAATTTAACTGAAAAGTGATCCCTGTTAAATATAAAACTGGGAATAAGAGAAGGAGGAGATGTACAGTTGGGCACATGCTCACTCACACTTACCTCTAATGGTAGAGCTAGAAACGTGCCAGGAGATTCCAATTCAATCCCATCAAGGTGGCATGTATCAATGCCATCTTACTTGTTAAAGTGATCAGTTTAAGTTCATAATTGATCAAAAAGATAGGATTAAGTGTCAAAGGGATTACATAAATAAGACTGATGTCTGCTAATACTAACTGATAGAATTAAAAAGGAGAGAATGATCTTACATGGGAAGCAGGATACAGAGCAAACTCATAGAATGGCAAAAGCCCTGAACAGCACTCTGGCCTCAGAATCAGCCCTTAAGGCATTCGGATCTGGCTGAAGAGCCCATGAGAGTATTTTAGGCATGGAAAGCCTGTGGCAAAAAAAAAAAAAAAAAAAAAAAAAAAAAAAAAAAAAAAAAAAAAAAAACCTAAATGAAAGACCTCTGTGAGTGAGATCCCAGAGGAAAGAACAGGCCATCAAAGAAGGAGGTACCTTTCTCTGAAGGGAGGAGAGAACCTCCACTTTGACTACAACCTTGTCTAAATAAGCTCAGAGTTTGTGAACTCGAGAGGCATCCATAGCCTTGGCAGCTCATAACAAGAGCCTCAGATGATGACTGACGTCATAAATAAGAGTGTCAATTGGCCGGCACCACAGCTCAATAGGCTAATCCTCTCTCTACCTGCGGCACCAGCACCCCGGGTTCTAGTCCCCGTCGGAGCGCCAGATTCTGTCCCGGTTACCCCTCTTCCAGGACAGCTCTCTGCTATGGCCCGAGAGTGCAGTGGAGGATGGCCCAAGTCCTTGGGCCCTGCACCCCAGGGGAGACCAGGAGAAGCACCTGGCTCCTGGCTTCAGATCAGCACAATGCACCAGCCGCAGCGTTCCAGCTGCGGTGGCCATTGAAGGGTGAACCAACGGCAAAGGAAGACCTTTCTCTCTCTCTCTCTCACTATCCACTCTGCCTGTCAAAAAAAGAAAATAAAAAATAAGAGTGTCAATTGTTAAATCAACAGTGGGTGTCACTGTGCACCTACTCCTCATGTAGGATCTCTATCCGTAATGTGTTGTACTGTGCGAATTAATGGTAAAACTACTATTCAAACAGTGCTCTATACTTTGTGTGTCTGTGTGGGTGCATTCTGTTGAAATCTTTTCTTAGTATAGATTAAATCTCTACCTATTAAATCTTCACAGGTGAACTCAAAAGACATTCCAGATTATTCCTGTAAGTCAATCAGAGACATTACATACCTCTTCAAAACAAAAAGGATAAACAAAGCCTTTGCTTTCTCACATCAAGACTGCTGCACCATCTGTTGAAATCCCTACTTAGTATATACTAAGATGATCTTCTGTATATAAAGATAATTGAAAATGAATCTTGATGAAGAATGGGATGGGAGAGGGAGTGGGAGATGGGATGGTTGCAGGTGGGAGGGAGGTTATGGGAGGAAAAGCCTCTATAATTCAAAAGTTGTACTTTGGAAATTTGTATTTATTAAATTAAAGTTGAAAAAAATGTGTTTAATAGATAATTGCATAACTACAATATCCAAAGAATAAATAGCAAAACATTTAGTATAATAAATCAAAGATTCTGATTGCTTATATGCTAAAACTAAGGAAACCTTGATCAACTTACTAGCCTCCAAACTTACCTGCATATTTTACCTGAAGCAAGTAAGGTGGGACATCTAATAAGCGTGAAAAATGATCCTTGAGTTTTTTAAAAACACTGTCAAGTTTAAAAGGAATTATAACTTCCTGGCCCACAGGGCTAAGTACAACTTTTACTGTGGATAAAAAGACAAAAGAAAGGATTGAAGTCAAGCATAACAAAATTCAGCAACCTGGAGTTCCCCAAACAAATACAAAACTAACAGTCAATTTTTAATCATATAGACTGCAGCCTGCCTCTGCATGCTTCCCCACCACAGTGCAATGACTTTTAAGAAGTCACCAACATTCAGTTGCAAGCTTCTGCTTTGAAAATTAACCCAAAAATCTCAAGAATTAGCATCCATTTTTCAATGCCTGGTATATAGTATTCAGCTATAAGCATAGGAAATATTTCAGAAAATCAAGCATTATTGTGTAGTGACTACAGGAAAGTGAGACAGAAATGGTGTCCCAAAACTTGGAAAGGTGCTGCAACTACTTTTCACAAAAATGGACATTATACAGCTCATACCCCACTCTACAAAACAGGAAATGAAGATGTTTCCATCTTAAAAATAAAAACTATTATTGCAAAATGTTTACTTATTCATAGAGTATAGAAAGGAAATACAGCATTTTAAAAATATTGTAAACTTTTTTATTAATATCTATAGAATTTATATTTTAATGGAGAAAATAAAGTAAGATGAAGTGGAGAATGCAGACTGTGGGCCAAAAACTATTATGTATTTCTAGACACCTTATGTTGTTAACATAAAACTAAATGAGACACTTACCAATAATCCCATAACAAAATTTAACCAGGCATCAGCATTGTTAAGATTCGAGTATGTTAAAGTTTGTTTCTCTAGTTATCTACCACAAAGAGAACACTTTCACAGCTTGAACACATGCTATATTATCAGAAAGCTACAAAAAGCTACAATTAAAGTATTTTTAAAACGTTCACAGCAGTGACTTCTTAAACTTTGGGAAAGGGAGCTATGTTAAGGGATTTGTGAAGCTCAGGAAGTATAGTACTCAAACAACTTTTTAAAAAATCACCATGAGTTTATTATAAGTTATATTTTCAGGCAACGACAGAAACATCCAAATTGGAAGCCAAATTTCCAATGAATAATAAAATTGAGAGATTGATCTTAATTTGTCTTCTTGCTTTCCTCCTTCTTTACTTCCCTTGTGTGTGGATTCTCCACACTATGGGAAAGTATCCCACTGGATTCAAAAGCTACATGTTGCCAGCCAAACTAAGCTGTTGTTGTTATAATCATCAAATTATGAACCATGCACTCCACCCTATGGATAGAATCTCTCTCAAAACACACCATTATGGAGGGAAAAACAGCAGTTAAATGCCCAAGTAGAACAGGTCTCTCTGTAACTGCATTGCTCTTCACCCACTGCTTTGTCCCCAAGAATGTGGTAATTCCTACATGCCATCAATATTCTTTTGTCTATCAATTTAAAATTAGCCTACAGTGAGAGACAGCAATTCTTCTGAAGCTAAAAAAAAGTTAACACTAAGAAGACTATAGAAATATGTAAAAGCAACATGATATATAGAATGAACACTGGATATAAAACCAGGAAATCTGAAGTCAGGCTCCCATCCGACCTCTTATTAGGTATGCACAATTAATTCTAAATTGGAATGCAAAGAAGTTTCAATTAAACTCAAGAATTTGTCCACATTTCTGAAGGTCCTTAAACATTTTTAACACCTACTTTATTTGAAAATTTATCAATTTTAAAGTTAATGATGCTTATCTATTGAGGAAGAACAGACCATGCAGGATAATGAGGTAGTCACACATAGTTTAGAGATTCAAGTGCAACTATGGACATCTAATGTTTAAGGAAAAGGGAAAGCAATATTAAATGTAAAACAAGTCTTCCAATAAAAATAAATAACCAAGAAAAAGGAATCATTCATCACAATGAGGAAATGAAATATTCTGTCTCTTCTAGGTAATATTACCTGTTGCTGAAGAATCTACCACCGATGTTTCCAAAACCTCCTTTATGGCCTTTATTCTATCCAGAAACACCAGATTATCATTTGCGCTTGGTTTGTGACTCTGTCTTGAAGTAAGTAGAGCTGGTCCAGGTGACTGACCCTCTTCCATGGGTTGTTCTTCATCACTTGATTCTACACTTGAAACGCTGTGGTCAGTTTGCCCCTCATTAGGTATTTCATGGCCCTCACTGAGTTGGTTCAGTTCGGGTTCATGCTCTTCAGTTTGTGCTGACTCTGCAAGCTCTTCAGAGGGAACTGGAATGTCCACAGTGTCAAGGGTATCATTGCTTTCATCTGCCAAATCAACCGTCTTCTGAGCATCAAACTGTTCCTCCTCCTGATCAGACATTTTTCTAAATTAAGAGAAATAAACACATTTATTACATATGAAACAGTTTCTACACAAAATATCAAATACATTACTAATATAATGTTCACAATATACTATAATGTTGTTCCTTATTTTTTTAAACGTTGGTTATCCTAGTAAAAGCATCAGGCAAAAATCACTAGTGAAATTTTAATAAAAGCACTACAGAAACTAAAAATGAGTAACAAAAAGAGAACCTCAAAACAACAATAGAACAGAATTCTTGAAAAATTATGAAAATAAAAACCTTTAAAATATCCTGCCACCACCTCCTTATTAAATAAAATATGCCTTGAGAAAGAAAGAAATTTTGAATTATTTTTGTGACTACATAATTGACCTGTGATTTATGCTTTTGGTTTTACAAATAATTGGAAGCTCTAGAAAACCAGTCAGAGCCACAGCAACTGTACCCTCAGTCACATCTCCTCTTGACATACAGAAGCCTGCATAGCAGGAGTTGGATCAGAGCAGAGAGGAAGCAGCACATCAGGGAGCTCACATATAGAAGCTGGAAGCCAGGAATGCAGGTGAGCAGAGAAGGAGCCCTGAGGACAAATTTCTGGCTAAAACATCAGGGGAAAGATTAAACATAGGAATGATGGAAAGCTCTACCTGGGGCTTCTACTTTGAGCACAAATCCTGTGAAGGAAAAAAAAATTCCCTAGTTAACTAAGTTCTCTGACTAGTAGAAAATGGAATACCTGAAATAAAAATATATATAAATGTTGAACTCTGTGACTAATCTATGTAATATTGAACAGAGTTTAAGAGAGAGTTAGGAGACAAAAAGATTTTATATGGAATGTTGCAAAGGGATAAGGATATGAAAAATATTGGCAACTAAGAGCCATGGAGAAGAAGAAAAAAAATCTAAAATATGTTTTTGCTAGGTAGGCGTGTACTTTTCTGTGAGCTAAGTATGATATAATATTGTTAAAGCAAAAAATAACTGAGGCAGACATTTGGCCTTCCTAGTGGTTGAGTTGCTGTTGAGATGCCTGTGTCCATGTTGAAGTACCTGAGTTCCAATCCCAGCTCCACTCCAGATTCTCGCTTCCTGCTCATGGAGATCCTCTGAAGCAGCAGGTTATGGCTCAGATAATTGGGTCCCTGTCACCCACGTGGGGAACCTGGATTGAGTTCTGAAGTTCTGTTAAATGCTTTTGGGGAGTGAACCAACAGATGGTACATCTCTGCCTCTGTGTGTGTGTGTGCACACACATGCATTGGTGTACATATGTGTGTCATTCTGTCTGGCTTTGAAAGGAAAATGTTTTTAAAATTAGGAAATTACAATGGTAATATGCAATTGGAAAGAGAAAGATCTGCTAAACTGTTCTCAAATCTTTATGCTGTTTACAAAATTAAGAGACGTACACTTTTTAAAAAATGATTTTATTTATTTGAAAAGCAGAGTGACAGAGAAACAGAAAAAGACAGAGAGATATCATCCATCTGCTGGTTCACTTCCCAAATGTCCACAACGGCCAGGACTGGGCCAGGCCAAATACAAGAGACAGGAGCTCTATCCTGGTCTTCCATGTGGGTGGAAGTTACCTGCAGTTACCAAGCTTACTTTGTAGTGAGGAAAACAGAAAACAACTAAATTAGTAAAATATAGAGATAGTCACAAAAATATAATAAATAAAGGAAGGTGGCTAAGAAGTATGAGTGTGAAAGGGAGAGTGCTGGAGAGGGTTTTGCTGACGTGTATCTGGTAGGGAAGGAAGACTCACTGTTAACATTTAAGCAAGAGGCTAAAATGAGAAAATAAGCCAGCCATGAGGACAAACGAGGAAGTAAAAAACAGAAAACTTTTAAGAAATATGTGGTCATCTTGTGTGGCTAGAGAGCAGTAAACTGGCAGAAGAGTAGAAGAATTTGAAGTCTGAGAGGAGGTTGCGGGGAGAGGGCTTTGGATCATATGGGGCCTTGTAGACAATTACAAGACTTTAGCTTTGACTCTAGGGGAGGCAAACAGAAGGTTTTAAGGAAAGAAGTACTGCTCTAACGTACAGCTTAACAGAGGCACTAGACTGCTGTGTTATCAAGAAGATATCATGGGATACAAAGGAGTACAAAGCTGGTAGGCCATCAGGGGTCTACAGGAAGCCAGTGAGAGCAGTTCAAGCACAGAAAGCCAAGACACTTTTGCAAAAAATATCCTACATGAAGGATCTCTGTGAATGAGACCCCAGTGGAAAGAACGAGTCATCAAAGGATATACTTTTCTCTAAAGGAAGGAGAGAACTTCCACTTTGCTTATGGCCTTGTCTAAATACCAATGGAGACTGTGGATTCAAAAGGCTTCCATATCCTAGGCAGCTCACGTCAAGAGCCTTCGGTGATCACTGACATCATATATAAGAGTGTTAATTGTTAAATTAATAACAGGAGTCACAGCGCACTTACTTCCCATGCAGAACCTCTGTCCTCAATGAGTTGTACTATGAGAATTAACTGTAAAACTTGTTCTGTTTTTTACATTTTGTGTGTGTGTATGTGTGTGCAAATTGTTCAAATCTTTACTAAGTACAGAGTTGGTCTTCTATGTATAAAGTTAATTGAAAACAAATCTTAATGGAGAATGGGACTTGTAAAAGGAAAAAGAGGAGGAAGTAGGGTGGGAAGACAGGTATGGTGGGAAGAATCACTATCTTCCTAACATTGTACTTATGAAATTTGTACTAATTAAATGAAATTTTTTGTTAAAAAACAAAAAGAAAAAAAAAAATAAAGAAAAGATTCCAAAATGTGCATGAGAGAAATGCCAAATTACTTTCAGAGGATTTCCAATTAGACTCACAGCTTACTTCTCAGCAGAAACCTTACAGGCTAGAAGGAAATGACAAGATATAGTCCAAGCATTAAAAGAAAAAACTGTCGACCCAGAATATTGTACCATACAAAGTTCTCATTTATGAATGAGGGTGAAATAAAGACTTTGATGACAAACAGAAATTGAAAAATGTCTCACCACTGTCCAACCTTATAAAGATTCCTAAGGATCTGCTACACACAGAAAGAAAACCGTCATTACAAAAGAATGTAAAGGTAGAAAATCGCCCAGTAAAAGTACAAAAGCAATCCAAAGTAAACAATAGGAATATTTATGGAAAAATGGCAAGGTCAAGTCACTACTTATCAATAGCCACCTTGAATATAAATAGCCTCAACTCTCCAGATAAAAGACAAAGATTGGTTGAATGGATTAAAAAACAAGACCCATCTATTTGCTGCCTACAAGAAACACATCTCACCAACTAAGATAAATGCAGACTCAGTGAAAGGATGGAAAAAGATACTCCATGCTAATGGGAAGCTAAAAAGGGCAGGTGTTCCCATTCTAAGACAAAATAGACTTCAACAAAAAAAAAAATTTTTAAAAGACAACCACATTATGTAATGGTAAAGGATCAATTCAACAGGAAGATGTGACTATAATCAATGTATATCTACCCAATTATCGGGTGTCTGTAAATTGCTTTTGGAAGAATGGACATTTTGATGATATTGATTCTTCCAATCCATGAACATGAAAAATTTTTCCTTTTTTTTTTTTTGGTATCTTCTTCTATTTTTGTCTTTAAAGTTTTGTAATTCCCATCATGGAGATCTTTGACATTCTTGGTTAAGTTTATCCCAAGGCATTTGATTTTTTTTTTTTTTTTTTTGGCAGCTATTGTGAATGGGATTGATCTTAGAAGTTCTTTCTCAGCTGTGGCATTGTCTGTGTATACAAAGGCTGTTGATTTTTGTGTATTGATTTTATATCCTGCTACTTTTCCAAACTCTTCTATGAGTTCCAAAGGTCTTTTAGTGGAGTTCTTTGGATCCCCCAAATAAAGAATCACATCATCTGCAAAGAAGGATAGTTTTACTTCTTCCTTCCCTTTGGTTTCTTTTTCTTGCCTAATGATTCTGGCCAAAACTTCCATTACTATTGTGAATAGAAATGGTGAGAGTGGGCATCCCTGTCTGGTATCAGATCTCAGTGGCCAACATCCTTTTGACTAGGGAAATACTGGATGCATTCCCCCTAAGGTCTGGAACCAGGCAAGGATGCCCACTCTCACCACTGCTATTTAATATAATCCTGGGTGTTTTAGCCAGAGCCATTAGGCAAGAAAAAAAATCAAAGGGATTCAAATCAGGAAACAGGATGTCAAACTATCCCTATTTGCAGATTACATGATTCTATATATAAAGGAACCAAAAGGATCCACTGAGAGACTATTGGAAATCATAAAAGAATTTAATAAAGTGGAGGATATAAAACCAACATGAAAAAATCTATAATCTTTGTATATATAGACAATGTCATAGATGCATAAGAACTTTAAAATCTGTCCTATTCACAATATTTCCAAAAAGAATTAAATACCTTGGAATACATTTAACCAAGGATTTGAAAGATCTCTATGATGAAAATTACAAAACACTAAAGAAAGAAATATAGGAAGACATTTTTAAAAAATAGAAGAATCTTCTATGTTCATTGATTGAAGAATCAACAACATCAAAATGTCCATACTACCAAAAGCAATTCACAGATTCGGTGTAATCCCAATAAAAATACCAACTACATTCTTTGCAGATCTAGGAAAAATGATGCTAAAATTCATGTGGAAATACAAGAAACCCCAAATAGCTAAAATAATCTTATACAACAAAAACAAAGCCAGAGACATCACAATGCCTGATTTCAAGACATACTACAGGGCATATATAATAAAAACAGCCTGGTACCAGCAGAAAAACAGTTGTGCAGGCCAACGGAACAGAATAGATAATCCAGAAATCAATCCATGCATCTACAACCAATTTACCTTTGACAAAGGAGTTAAGTTGAATCCTTGGAGCAAGGACAGTCTAACAAGTGGTGCTGGTGAAACTGGTTCTCCTCATGCAAAAGTATGAAACTAGACCTATACTTTACACCTTGCACAAAATCCACTCAAAATGGATCAAAGACCTAAATCTATGATCTGACACCATTAGACTACTAAAGAACTTTGGGGAAACTCTGCAAGACATTGGCATAGGCAGAGACTTCTTGGAAAAGATCCCAGAAGCACAGGAAATCAAAGCCAAAGTTGACAAACGGGATTACATCAAGCTGAAAAGTTTCTGCACTGCAAAAGAAGCACTAAGCAAAGTGAACAGGCAGCTGACAGAACATGAGAAAATATTTGCTAACTATGCAACCAATAAAACATTCAGAATCTAAAAAGAGTCCAAGAAATTCAACAACAAAACAAGCAAGCCAGTTAAGAAATGGGCAAAGGACCTGAACAGGCATTTTTCAAGAGAGGAAATTCAAATGGCCAAGAGACTCTTGCAAAAATGCTCCGGATCACTAGCCATCAGGGAAATGCAAATCAAAACCACAGTGAGGTTTCATCTCATTCCAGTTAGAATGGCTCTCATACAGAAATTAAAAGACAAATGCCGGGGAGTATGTGGGGACAAAGGTACCTGGGCCCACCGTTGGTGGGAATGTAAAGTATGCAGCCACAGTGGAAGACATTATAGAGATACTCTGAAATCTGAATATAAACCTAACATATAATCCAGCCATCCCACTCCTAGGAATTTACCCAAATCAAAAGAAATCAATATATGAAAGAGTTATCTGTACCACCATGTTCATTGCAGAAAAATTCACAATAGCTAAGATATGTAATCAATAAGATATGTAATCAATGCAGATGTCCACCAATTGTGGATTGGACAAAGAAATTCTTGTACATCTACACTATGGAGTATTGCTCAGCTATGAAAAAAAAATGAAATCCTGTCTTTTGCAAAAAGATGGATGCATCTTGAAACCATTATTCTTAGTAAAATAAGCCAATGCCAAAAATACAGACATCATATGTTTTCCCTGACCTGAGGGAACTAATAGATTTCCTGAAATGTAATGTATTGGAGTGAAATAGACATTTTGAGATTTGATGATTTTTACAGACTTTGTCTCTTCTGTTGAAGAACTGTGGAGTTTTTTTTTTTTCCTCTTCAGACTATTTTTTGAACTCATTTACTTAGTGTAGAGTTACCTATACCTCCATTAAGTAAATTGAAAATACATCTTTGTAAAAAGTAAGAGTGGGAATGTGAGAGGGAAGAGGAGGAAGGGTTGGAGCCAGGTCAGGAGGGAAAGTAAGGGTTGAAATGTCACTATGTTCCTAAATCTGTATATATGAAATACATGAAACATGCATAACTTAAATAAAATTTTAAAAAAGAAGAATCAGAGCATCTGGGGGACATAAACTGGCAATCCTAAATGGAATGCCAGCACTGTAGGCAGTAGCTTAACTCAATGTGCCACAATAGCCCCACACTTATCTTATTAATAATGAGCAATTATAAGCATGTATTCAACCTAAGAGTAAGAAATTTCAAGGTTTCTAAATCATAAAACCATGTAGATTACACAAGCTGTACTGCCACCCAGTACAGTTCTCAGCTTTGGTCTGCTAAAATGTGCTTTCAGGAGGCTCCACTCAGGAGTCAAGACTGCCTGGATTTAAATCCTGACTTAATAACTTCCCGTTGAGAGCAACCCGCCAGCAAACCCAAGTGTCCCTATTTGTTCTTGCTGGGTATGACAAAAACACGACCACTGTTTACCCAGACCACTTTCCAGGCCTGTGTTAGCAGTATAAAATTGTGACACTTGAGATAACATCTTCCCCCAACAAGACCTTCTTTAATTTCCTATAAAAGTAGTAAAATCCTAGTGTGCAAGCATCCACATAGGCTTGCTTAAATGGTTTGGGTATGGTCTGAATATGTCCCCCAAAGTTTCAAGTGTTAGGAACTTGGTCCTCAGTGTGGCTACGTTGGGTGGTGGTGTTGACTTTTAAGAACCAGAGCCCAGTGAGAGGTCATTGGCAGCGTTGCCCACAGAAGGAATTAAAGTGATTCCGTGGACCTCTGAGTAAGTTCTCCTGAGAGCAAGCTGCCATTATAGAGCCTTTCCCCATGCTCTGGCTTCCTGTCTGGTGATATGACTGCTCATCCAACACACGCTCCTGCGATTATGATCACATCTGCCATAGCAGCCAAGACTCCGGCAAAGCCAGTGCCATGTTGTTTGGACTTTCTACCTCCCAGATGGTGAGCTAAATAATCCACTTTCCTTTATCACTTACCAGCCTCTGGAGTTTCATAATAGTAGTAGAAAATAGATTCACATATTTACTTATCTGTATCACCCTGTAGGACTTGAGGGTCATGGGAAATTGACACAAATGTGAAGCACTGGCTACTTCTTTTGCCATGAGCTCTTTGTCTCTGTTCCAGCACTCAGGAAGAAGCGACAGGCTAACTTATTGGCTTGCAAGTAGGGTAAAATGCCAAATCCTTCACAGTTCTTGATACTTGATACCAGTGTCACTTTAAGATACAGAGAGTTCCCAACCCCCTGAAATTCTTTTTCCTCACTTGTGAAATGGGAAGGTAACAGTTTTAACACCATCAGTTCTTATAAGAATTAAATAACCCAAGTGCTTGTGACCTGCACCCCACGGGAGACCAGGAGAAGCCCCTGGCTCCCGGCTTCGGATCAACAAGGTGCCGCCGGCCGTGGCGGCCATTGGAGGATGAATCAATGGCAAAAGGAAGACCTTTCTTTCTCTCTCTCTCTCTCTCTCTCTCTCTCTCTCTCTCACTGTCCACTCTGCCTGTCAAAAATAAAAAAAAAAAAGAATTTAATAAAATAATGTATATCAACTACTTAGCAAATAGTGCCAGCATACAGTAAGTGCTCAAGAAATGTTAGCCATAGGGGCTAACATAGTGGGTAAAGCTGCCCACTGTGACACTGGCATCACATACAGGAGTCGTTTCAAGTCCTGGCTGCTCCACTTCCAATCCAGCTTCCTGCTGATGTGCCTGAGAAAGCAGAAGATGTGCTTGGACCCCTGCACTCATGTGGGAGACCCAGAAGAAGCTCCTGGCTCCTAACTCTGGCCTGACCCAGCTCTGGCCATTGCAACCATTTGGGGAGTGAACCAGCAGATGGAATCAATCAATCTCTCTCTCTCTCTCTCTCTCTCTCTCTCTCTCTCTCTCGCTGTGTGTGTGTGTGTGTGTGTCTTGTGTGTGTGTCTTTCAAATAAATAAATATTTTTTTAAAAAAAATTAGCTGGATTCAGCATTGTGGCACAGCAGGCTAAGTCACCACTTGTGACTATGGCATTCCATATCAGAGTGCCAGTTCGAGTCCTGGCTGTTCTGCTTCTGATCACTCTGTCTGCTAATCTATTTGGGAAAGAATCAGATGATGGTCCAAGTACTTAGATCCTTGTCACTCCTGTGACAGACTATTGCAGCCATTTAGACAGCAAACCAGTGAATAAAAGATCTTTATTTCTGTCTCTCCCTGCTATTCAGCCTAATACATATATGTTAGATAATTACTAATGAACCATTTCTAAAGTTTCAAAAGACTAATGATAATAATATATTAAAATATCTCAGAGGAATCACACACTCATTTTAGTCAACAGGAAAAAAATGCCTGTAACATAAGCCACAATGTTAGCAAATATATATACTAAATTACTTAATTCTCATGGGTAGGTTCATTATGCTCATTTTACAGATAAGAAAATCAGCATAGTCAGTGTAAATAATTTTTTTTAAGACCACAAAGCTAGCAAGCAGTATTTATGGGATCAAAACCCAGGTAGTCTGGGTTCAGAACCCATGTTCTTAATCACTACGCTGTGTTGTACTTCAGTGTAGGCATCTGTGGGGACTAGGAGAGAGGAGGAAAGGTGTCCTGGTGATTAAGAAAAAGTATAGGAACTGCTGATCTTTCTCTTGATGAGGAAGCTAAGACCCACAGATACTTCAAGGTAAGTTAGTGTTGGTCAGTCTCAAATAATTTTACCATCAAACAAATTATCAGAGGCTGTCTTGCATTTTTAAGTGGGAAATATGACTAGTATGATAATAGTCAACTTTTTTCTCACCCATCTAGACTAAGCAACTACTTATATTGGTTCTTAACATTCCTCATATGTATTTTAAGATGCTCTACTTGTATAGGTGAATATTATACTCTTGCTGCAGTAGATAAAAACATAAATGACAAATCACACAAATTGCAGTGTGAAATGTAAAATGTGAAATTCCAGCACGAACAGGTAGCGGGAACCGACTGTAACTGTAGTTTGAAAAAAATGCTTAAAATTCTTTTCATTACTGTAACTGTTAATTTTGTTGTTACTGTTTTTAAAAGAATAGTATATATTTACAGAGAATAAATAAACCTAACAGAAAGACATAAAATAATGCTTATTGGCCTGAAACGCTTAATTTTATTCTGCATTACTAAACAATGTTAAGTTTTATCTTCCCAGAAACTATGAAGCTAAAATTATATAAATATTGTCATATTTTTTGTGATCATATCAATGTATCTTTAAAATCTACATTTCTGTTTACATTTTTAATTTTTATATTAATGTCAACATACATTTAACATATTTTTTAACATTAATCTTTACATAAAACTTCATTGTAATTTCATTTCAGGGCTAAGCCATATTATATTCTGTTATTGTGCTACTGATGGCCATTTGTCTCCATCATATCACTATAAAAAAATAGTTCTACAGCAAACACCTTGTACAAACGTCTCTGTATTCATGGACAGATAAACTAAGTTTCCAGAATTAGAATGGATAAGTCAAAGAGCAAGCAGATCTTATTTTGCTAAATCCTGTCAAATCACTTTGCAAAAAGGCAGCAGAACAGTCTCTAGGTTCCTTATGTGGTTATATTGTTTTATGAATTTTAACAATTAAATACTTCTTTATTGTGTGTCCCAATTATATTTCCCATCATGCATTTCATGCTGTTTCTTTTACTATACAGAAGTTTTAGAATACTAATGAAATGTTTGATCCCTTGCTTATGCCAATTCCCAAAACTTTGTTTAAAAACCACGTCTCACTGAAACCTACATACTTACATTCATCCATCCATCCATGTTGGAGAAAACAGCTCCAACACGCACAGAATTAAGCGTGAAAGCAAAGTACAGAACCGTCTGTGCAATGCTGCACGTACAATCACATGTTGCAAACGCACAGAGCACCTCTGGAAGGTGAACTGGGTTGCAGAGGGAGATGGGTACTGGGCAGTTTCACTGTTTATCCTTTTCATTGTTTGAAAGTTTTATCAAAAGTTGTAATGTTGGGAGCGACGCTGCAGCGCAGCCGGGAACGCTGCCGCCTGCAGTGCCAGCGTGCTTATATGGACGCCAGTTCAAGTCCCGGCTGCTCCACTTCCATCCAGCTCTCTGCTATGGCCTGGAAAAGCACTGGAAGATGGACCCTGCACCCATGTGGAAGACCAGGAAGAAGCTCCTGGCTCCTGATCCACGCAGCTCCGGCCGTTGTGGCCAATTGGAGAGTGAACCAGCAGATGGAAGACCTCTCTGTCTCTACCTCTCCTCTCTCTGTGTAACTCTTTCAAATAAATAATTTTTTAAAAAAAGTTTTAATGTTACTATTTAAAATTTATAAAAACTTGATATATTTGCATCAGTCCCTCTTTTCACCTAGAATGCCTGGCATAACTGCTGACCGTGGAAACCTTGAGAGACCTAGGAAGTTAGTGTAAGCAGGAAGGCAGGGATCCAGCCCAACCTTCCACCAGACGGCTTGTTGGCTTTCTAAGTGTGTCAAGGGACAAGCACCGCGGGCGGACAGCACACGCGAGCGCCGGACGCGCACCGCGTGAACGCCAGGAGTCCACGGCGAGCGCGCTGGGCTAACGGGGCGCGGCCACCGTGACGAAGCGCTCGGTGAGGCGAAGGGCCCTGCCTCGGTGCTGCCGCTTCCCATCCCACACAGGACAGAGGCGCTAGAGAAGGAGCCGAGACAGGACGCTCTGAGCGGTTTTTAAAGTAACCGAAGGACGGTCGCGACGGGCCAGGCCGCCCGCCCGGGGCCAGCCCCGGCACACTGACCTGAGTCTCCAGCGCCAGAGAGCTGCTGGCCCAAGGCCGGGTCTAAGCGTCCGTTTGGGAGAGCAGACCCGAACCTATCGTCCTACCGGACTGAAAAATCGCAGCTACTCCGCTCCTAGCGGCTCCTCCGGCTGCTGGAAGCAGCGTCGGTACTCGCCGGGTTCTGTGAGCGGCCGTATCCTAGCAACAGCGCCGACGCCGCCGCTCCCGGCCGGGCGGGAGGGGAGGAAGAGCCGGGGCCCGCGTCCCGAAGACCAAGAGGACTCCAAGACCCCTTTTACCCTCCACAAAGGGCACGATTCTCCCAACAGAACTCTGGACCACAACTTCCACCTTACAGATAAAAATAAAAACCTGAAAAAAGTTAAGTATCGCGTGAAGAGGCAAGAAACTGCCAACCTGCTTTGTTAAATCTGCAACTTGACTTTCAGGTTGATGGTAACGAAGGAGAAAAAGGAGATCTTAAATAACTCCCCGTGAAGTCGGGAGAGACAGAGTTCTTGTTAATCATTAAAAGGCTTTTAATCGCTAAATTCTGTAATTTAAGAAGCCCAAGATATTATTGGGGGAGAGATCAAGTAAATTCCTCTACAAATGGAGTAACGAACTTCCTGAGGCTACCTCAAAACAGCAGCTAACATTTATTGTCACTAAGAACCTTACAGTAATTTCTAATTTAATCACTAGTTTTATTAGAGGTAGTATTAGCCTCATGTTACTAATAAGGAAACTAAGAGACAGAGATTTAGTAAGAGCTGGGATTAAACCCAGACAGCCTGACTTGAGCCTAAATTTTTAAGACATAATCTATGCCTTTGGTAATTAAAAAGAATCCAATATTAATAAAATTAAAATCTTTGTTCCCTATTTCATTAGTTCATTGCTTTGTTAAAATTCCAATTTCATCTCCCAAAACTGCCAGATGTCACTTTTTTAGTCCTGATCCTATTTTAAAATAGGTATTTCCTACAAGCACAATATGAAGTATGTATTATACTCTTGATTAAAAGTGGATTGAAATAAATTGAAATAAAAGCAAGCACATTTTAATCATTTCCACAACTTCATGGAAAGCAAAGGGATGAAACCACATAAAGATAACAAGTATTAGTTTTTCAGGGTATACCAGGTGTGATCAGGGGGGTACAGACAAATTCTTCCAAATCATTGGTCTTCAAAATCCTTTCTTGAATTTTACTAATGAAAATTCCACTGATTTTCAACACTTGTTTTCCTGAGTTTCCTCTCATTCGCTGTACTTCATGTTACAGTGTGAAAACCCAAGGCATAAGAATAGAGGCAGGAGACAGAACAACAAACAGGTGGTAGAGAACTTTAATTACCGGTTTTCATGTGCCTTGATATCCATTACATACTCATTTCTCACTTAGGGTTTGCTGTGGTGATGACTTTATAATAAATTTTTTGATCAAGGTACCATGGTACTGTTAAAAAACTGCATTCCTAGAAACAAAGTACTATTTAGTAGCAGAAGAGAATAGTGTCCAACTTTTTTTGTTTCAGGTTTATATATTTATCTCAAAGTGAGCGTTAGCGCAAGGGCATGTGAGAGCGCTTCCGTCTGTTGGTTCACTCCCAAATGGCCAAAATGGCCCAGGGCAGGACCAATCCAGAGCCAGCAGCTTCTTCCAGGTGTCCCAAGTGGGTGCAGGGGCCCAAACACTTGGACCATCATCTTCTGCTGCTTTCCCAGGCACATTAGCAGGGAGCTAGAACACAAGTGAGCTGATGCCTTATACGGGACGCTGGAGTCAAAGGTGGTGGCTTACCCAAGTACACCACAGCCGTGGCCCGCTACAACTAAATCTTATAAGTACCTTAGTCCTGAGGTCCCTCCAGTAGTCTATATATCTTGGAAATGTTATCAGCATATCAAAACCGCACACACATACACACAGATATACAGTTATTTGGTAACTTAAAACAAATGTAAATGCAAGCTCAATTCAATCACAAATGGAAAACTTTACAGTATCATTTTTCATTTGACTTTTCAAAATAAATCTACAATTTACCTCAGGATTTCTAGCCCCAAATAATTTATCTTTATCTCTCATGAATCATGTCAGCATTTGTTTATACATTTCTTTAGCGTGTTTTCTTCTTATTTTACAATACTATTTCTTTTAATGTGTTTTTATTTTTACAAAGATGCCATCTAGTGGCTTTCTGAAATCAAGCATTCCAAAGTATTTCCGATGTCAATCCAGGTAAGACTGTACCTCGATGTAAATTTTAAAGAATTAAGGACGTGTGCTCACTTCAGCAGCACATATACTAAAAAGAACAAAGGACCTGAAAATTATGCTTACGAAATTATCTCTATGGATCGAATTTGGATCACAGTAACTTTTTTTAAAAAACATTTATTTATTGATTTGAAAGACAGAGTTAGAGAGTTATAGGCAGAGAGAGAAGTCTTCCATCCGCTGGTTCACTCCCCAAATGGCTGCAACAGCCAGAGCTGAGCCAATCTGAAGCCAGGAGCAAGGAGCTTCTTCTAGGTCTCCCAAAGTGGGTGCAGGAACCCAAGGACTTGGGCCATCTTCTACTGCTTTCTCGGGCCACAGCAGAGAGGTGGATTGGAAGAGGAGCAGCCGGGACTCGAAGCAGCACCCAAACAGGATGCCAGCACTGCAGGCAGTTGCCACACAGTAAGAGAGGCCTAGAGCACCTATTCTAAAATTTTTGGGACAGATGTGTTTTATATTCAGGATTTTTCAGGTTTTTGAATGGTAATATAGGTATATAGTGTACATTATTTAATGAATTCAGTGAAGCAACCCAGAATCAAACACATTAATACTTTCATTGCAAAATATATTCACATTCACATTCAAGTGGGATAAAGACCACAAGGGCCTTATAAAATTTAGGTAAGGTTTTGTTTCCAAATGAATTATGGGGAAAAATTCCTTCCACTTTCAGAGATTTTCTGAAATTGTAATTTAGATAAAGAATTATGGACCAGTTTTACATGGAAAAAAAGAGAATTAACCATCCAGTTATAAAAAAAACAGCAAAATGTAACATTCTGTAATAAAAGGTAAAGTTTATCTTTGGAAAAGCAAAAAGGTTCACCTGTAAAAAGAATTCACAATATGTGACAATCACAGATAATCTGTAGGCAGCGCATAAACAAGTCATAGACAAGTCAAGGTCAGTCTTGGCTTGTGGAATTCCTGGAATAAAAGTCACGTACTCCCATGTTGAAGGAGAATGATCAAACAAGAACACTCTATTAAAATTAACTATGTTATGACTGTGTTGTACAAAGCCCGATAAGTTGCTTGTGTATGCTGTTCCCTTCTGTGTTGCCTTGAGCTACAGCTGGTTTATATAAATATCGCTGAGACACTGGAACAAACGAGCCTTGATCAGCATTGTTGTCTTGGCTCCATTCTCTGCGCCCTTGTCCCTTTTTTCATTCCCATGCCCCTCTTCAGGTTCCATTCGACTGGTGCAGCTGGTCCGCACAATAATCCCAAAAAATAATCTCTATAGCACTTTTCATGTTGTCATATGCAGAAGCTGAATCTATCACAAATTACATTGAAGTATATCAGAAAAAGTTAACTGGTGCAGATTTCTTTTGAATTTTATTAAATAGCAGTGCACAGTAAGTTCTATTTACAAGTTCTATGGCACACTGACAAAATGTACACTGGTTTTAAGTTTCTTTCTATGTGATCTTCCATTTTCTCTTTTCCTGTCATTATGCTCACAGAATCATGTGTCACTCTCAGGAGTATACTCTTCCAATCCTCCTTAGACATGCAGTATGAAGAAAAAAGAGATCAGTTAGCACACTGGAATTTTGGGGAAGCCTATGACAAAGTCACTATTTTCCTCACTACCTAAAGTTTTAGATTATTGTCTCTAAATAAAGACTTTCAATTAAGCTTCTCTGGTCCCTTTCAGTAATTCATGTCCCTTATCACATTTCCACTTTGACTTCCCATGTATCTTGTCTAAAACAAAGCCTCATCCTCCTCTAAACTCCAATTGTTTTAGTTTTTTTACTGAAAAAAAAAACAAAAAACTAGCATTACTAAATATTGCAGCATAGGCTACAATCAATTGTAGAGTGAGCTTTAATGGAGAAGTAACCTGCAGCGAATATACAATACCTCGTGGTCAGCAACTTGGTTCCTAATCCTAAACTCCAGAACACATTTCCTAAGATGCTAATTATCTGCTTGTTTATATAACTACAGAGGCTTTGAGAAAAAAGAAAAAGCTAGTATTAGCCTTTAAGTGGCAACTTTGCTCCGTTGATTTCACCTTCAGAAAGTGAAACATTTATGATAATCAGCTTATCTTGATTAGAAAAGGAAATAAGACAGGCTTTCTTCCATCCCTCTGAGGGAAAAAGCAAAGTGAGCACAGAATGAAAGGTGAAGGGGCACCGTGAATCCTGAGACCTGGGACAGATCATGGCTGCTACTGCTGGCAACACATTGATTCTGTTCAGCTGATAAACTACTTCTCCAGCTCATCCTGATGGAGGAAGCATGGCAACTCTGAAAACTGAACCTGTCTGCCCAGGTCAGTCATGGTATCTGTTACCCCTCTAAAATCACATTATTAATACTTTTCACTCTTTAAATCACTCCAGGTTGGATGATATGGTAATCCTAGACATAAGCCCCTTTTATCTCAAAGGAAAAAAATGCCAAAAATTGGAAAATTCTGAACTAAATCTAAGTGTGAGAAAGAAGACATCAACCTTGTTATTTTATTTGCCAAGCATCTGTGCCATCTTCTGCTGCTGTCCCAGGTGCATTAGCTGAGAGCTGAATTGAAGTGGAGCAGCCATGAACTGGCACCACCAGCTTAACCCACTAAGTTGGCTCCATTTCCCTTATTTTTGTTATTTCCTGTCTTTTCTGTTTCCTTTTTACTTCCTTTCCATCTCCTTTACTTCCTGTTTCTTTTGCTTCCTTCTTCTTCCCCTTCTTTGTGATGCAATATGTTAAGCAGCAGCTTGCAACCCTGGCATCCCATACTGCAGTGCCTCTGTTTGAGTCCTGATTGTGCTTCCAGTCCAGTTTCCTGCTAATGCAAACCTGGAGAGGCAGCAGGTGCTAGCTCAAGTAGTTGAGTCACTGTTTGGGCTCCTGCCTGAAGCTTGGCCCAGTCGTAGCTGTTGTTGGCATCTGGAGAGTGAGTCAGCAATAGGAAGTTGTCTCTTTCCTTCTCTAACTTTCAAATTAAATTTAAAAGTAAAATTACAAATGAAAGAAATTCTACTTCTTTTGCAAAAATAGGCCATCTCAGAGCCAACAACTTGCCTGAACTTACTGAGTTCATGCTGGCAGCAATATTACAGGAAGAATCCCTGGGTTTCTGACTGCCAGGAAGGCTTCTTCCCACTTTCCTTGCAGAAGTTGCCTTATAATCTGCAAGGAAGTAACTCCTCTACACCTTATTTAATACTTTTATTAACATTCACTTTATAGTTCTGTGAAGGGAGAAATGTACCAAAAAAAAAAAAGGAAAAATGTAATTTTTCTCATTCTGAAGAAATGGTTTGTCACAAAACATAGCAAAACACACAAACGTGAACACACAGAAAAACAAAACCACTGTCTATGAAGGGAAGAAATACCAAGTTAGATTAACAAGATATTTAGAATTGATGGGGGAGAAGGAAAAAGGTGAGGACACACGAGAAGTAATTTTGTTTAACGGGAAGCTTACCAACTTCTTTTTCCTCAAACAGCATTTGTCTTCTGTTTTAGAGATACAGCTGCACTTATATTAGAAATTTAGTTTTAGTGAAAACTATTTAGTGATTCCACTTTGAACTTCTACCACATGACTTAGGTATTTTGAATATAAGCCTGTTTGTATGCCAGACAATCTGGAGAAACTCATTTAACAGCCATTTTAAAAAGGAAATTCTAGCTCTATTCTGATGTGGTTGTATTGACGGATAACATTAAAGGCTAAGGGCCAGAAAGGTAACTTCTTTAAACAAAAGAAGTGAAAAGCTTTTCCAGCTACCTCTGTACAATAAAAAAATTTCAAGTACCAAATAAATTTCCTCAATAGTATAATAAATCCTAATTTAAAGGTAGATAATATCTACTCAAAGATGATAGAGTAACAACAATAATAAAATTTTAAAAATATGAAATTGTAAATGGAATAATTCAAATATAAACTAATACACTATTAATGAATATGGCAATCAATATAATTATATATCTATATTTTCCTTATAAACATCAGATCACAGCCAAAGAAGTTAACCACAACATAAAATTTTATCACCAACTCTTTCTGCTGTTTTCTTACAACTAAATATAATCACTCTTACTACTTCACTTCTAACACTGACCTGTAAATTTGTTTAGGGGCTGGTGTTGTGGTGCAGCAGGTAAAGGTACTGCCAGTTATGCAAACATCTTACATGGGCACCAGTTCACATTCCAGCTGCTCCACTTTTCAACTAGCTCCCTGCCAATGGCCTGGGAAAGCAGTGGAAGACAGCCCACGTGTTTGGACACAGACACCCAAGTAGGAAACCTGGAAGAAGCTCCTGGCTCCTGCCTGTCACAGCCCTGGCCATTGCGGCCTTCTTGGGAAGTGAACCAGAAGATGGAAAACCTCTTTCTCTTTCTCTCCCTCTCTGTAGCTCTTTCAAATAAATAAATAAATCTTTTTAGAAACACTGTTTAGACAATAACAACTAAGTACCTTTCCTCCCAAATTTTTCTGGATAATTAAAAAACTAAATGATGTATTGAAGATTCTCCTAAAGATATAGCCTTTTGATTATGGCCTCTATTGAAATTGAAGACTTAACAGAAATTTTTCTAATTAACTTTCAAATCGCCCCACAACCTCTCTGTTCAATAAATACCATCTCTGAAATAATCTGAGCAAATATTTTATAAGTCAAAAACTGATTCACAAGACTCTTACCATGATAACTAATTTAGTCTCCTAATTATGCCCCTTTTCAGTTTTCTTAAGATGTCAATAACATGGAAACATTTTTAAATATAATAGAACATTTAATTACATCAGTTTCACATCAACCTATCAAAAATCACATAATTTTAGATGATTATATTGGCCATTTCCACTGGTTGGCAGGAGGTTCTTCCACTAATGGCTCCCATGGTTTCCACTGCATCATTTTTCTTGCCAGACTTAGTTCATTTTCAGCCTGTTAGTAAAAATTTATAAAAAGATCATTTGATTTTACTTTCCAACAGTTGTTATCAGCTAGTGATGAAATTTAACTATCAGAGCTACTACTTTCATAATATTATCTCATGATTCATTCTACTATCAAATTAACAATACTTTAATTACCTTAGTTCTCACAGCTGCATAATCATAAGAAAAGCTATCTTTTGATTTCTACATATTTGATATCTGTTGTAATTAGTGTTCAAAAGTTTACTTTGTTAGATTTTAATACCAATTGTGTTTCACAAGTTCTCTGAAGACCAGAAGCATAAAGGTACTTTAAAAAGTTTTTTGAAATATGACAAAGTATTATGAGATTATTTATCAGACACAAAATATAAGAACATATTTTAAAAGCATAACTTTACTACTAATTGAGGAGAAAATGCACAATTAAAAAAAGAAGAAATGAGAAATGATTTCTCCTCATTAAATTAAAACAACACTCTTACCAACACACTTGCTATAATAGATATTTTTGAAATACTGCTGTGGCACTAGAAATTAAGCTTTTTATAAAAAATAAGCTGGTAATATGGACAAAACTTAACTTATATGAGGTATATGACTAGTAATTAAGGTTCTGATCCAAATAACAGAAATATGGAAAAAATGTTTGTACAACCATATTAATTATTCATAATAGCAAAGTATTTTTAATTTTCTGTAAAAAATACTTAAAAGTACAATTTCTACCAAAAAATTGCTAAGCATTTGATTCAATTATTTTCCAAGCTATCAACCATGTTTCACTGAACAAAAAGGAGTTATCTTCCTGCACACTCAGTACTTAAATCATATAAAACAGGGAATAAAAAAATCATTCTGATGAAAAAAACTTATTTAAGGAAGCTAATTTTAGCATGTTCTTTGGGTTAGTATAAATCTAGTCTAATATTATAGCCCACCAAATTTTAAGAAACAGAAAACAATTTATCATCATTTTTTTCCATTTTCGATTAACTTTATACACAGAAGACCATCTCTACTAAGAGTTCAACAATTTGCAGGGAAAAAAAAAAAACTGTTCCTCAACAGTTGAGACAAGGGCTATTCAAAGTCATTGCATCTTGAAGTTAATTTTCACTTCTTTATTTTTTCTTTAGAAACTTCATTAACTTTAAAGAAGCACCCAACAATGATACCTATTTTGCAAGCACTGAGACATTTTATTTTTATACATTTTAATACAACACTTTGAAATTTCAATACAACACTTTGAAGACAGAGGTCCTGCATGGGAAGTTGTACACAGTGACTCTTGTTAATTGAACAATTAACACTCTTATGTATGACGTCAGTGATCACCCAAGGCACTTGACATGAGCTGCCTAGGCTATGGAAGGCTTTTAAATCCACAAACTCCATCAGTATTTAGACAAGGCCATAAGCAAAGTGAAGTTCTCTCCTCTCATCAGAGAAAAGTACCTCCTTCTTTGATGACCACATCTTTCCACTGGGGTCTCACCCACAGAGGTCCATTATGCAGGACATTTTTTACAACAGTGCTCTCCATTCCTAAAATGCTCTTGTGGGCTTTTCAGTTAGACCAGAATGCCTTAAAGGCTGATTGTGAGGTCAGAGTGCAATTTAAAGTAATTGTCATTCTATGAGTCTGCTGTGTGGATTGCTTCCCATGTTGGAGAATTCACTCCCTTTTAATTCTATCTACTATTATTACCATACACTCAATCCTATCCATATGATCACTTTAACACTTAAGATGGTATTTTTACCACCCAGCCGAGGGGGATCTGGGGTCTCATGACAAGTTTTTAAACTGTACCTTTAGAAGTAAGTCCATAGGAATGTATTCAGAACTATACAGCTGTACAGTTACAAACCATACATTTCATAATTACAACTCTAGGTACATGGTGATTCTTCCCACCATGTCTGCCCTCCCACCCATACTCTCACCCCTCTTCCTCCTCCATCTCTTATTCCCACTCTTATTTTTTACTGAGATCTATTTTCAGTTGACTTTACACACATATGTTTAACTCTAGGTTAAGTAAAGAGTTCAGCAAACAGTATATAAAAAATAAACAGACAAAAAACTGTTCCTGAACAGTCAGGACAAGGGCTGTTCAAAGTGTCAATTTCACTTCTATAGATTGCCTTTTAGTTGCTCTCTTAGTTATCACAGGTGAGGGAGAACATATGGCATTTGTCTCTTTGGGACTGGCTTATTTCAAGTATGATATTTTCCAGACTCATCCATTTTGTTGTAAACAACCAGATTTCATTTTTACCACTGTGTAGTATTCCATAGTGTACATATCCCATAATTTCTTTACCCAGTCTTCAGTTGACGAGCATTTGGGTTGATTCCATATCTTAGCTATTATGAATGGAGCTGCAATAAATGTGGGGGTATTGAAAACTCTTTCATACCCTGCTTTCATTTCCCTTGGGTAAATTCCCAGGAGTGGGATTGCTGGGTCATTTGGTAGGTCTATATTCAGATTTCTGATCTATCTCCATACTGTCTTTTATAGTGGCTTTACCAATAGTGGATTAAGGTACCTTTTCCCCCACATCCTTGCCAGCATTTATTGTTTGTTGATTTCTGTATAAAGGCCATTCTAACAGGGGTGAGGTGAAACCTATCATGATTACTTTAACTCATTAAGAAGTTATGTTCGCTCTGGTCTTAGTATAAAAAAAAACATTGTATTTTTCAACAAAAATGCAGACGATTTTAAAAACCAACCTTGAATATTCAAATCAGTATTTTTTCTAGCCTATTCATTTTTGTACCATATCCATGATCAATGAAAAAGGCAAAATTCAGATTCAGGTTAAACAAAATTAAACTGCAGGATTTTGTCTTATTTCTTGCATAAGTATGACTATAGCAAGAAAGAAGGAAAAATGACAAATATTCTAAATGTAAAAATATTAAGTTTTCTAATCCTAGTGGCTCTTGACAAGGATGCTTAAATTTTACTATCAAACACCTATTCTTGTCAAGGTTAATATTTGAGTAATAATGTAAAATCAAATTCAAATACATTCTGCAATTAAAAATAGTTTTTTAACTTGACCAAGTGCTTAATAACCAAAAATAAAAACATTTTAATTTTAAATTCAAACATCTGTATTTTTACATATTAAAAAAAAAAACCAAGCTCTTAAAATAAGCAAATGCATCTAAAAAGAGAACATTGCTGAAATAACAGTAAGACTTAATTTAACTAAGTTAAGGCTAACAGGAATGTGCTGACTAAATTCAAAGAAAATCAAATTTCAAACTTCCAATGAGCCTTCAGAAATAGAGGCTAGAATCAATGATAAATATTTAATTGACATACAATTAAAAACACCACATTTTCTATGTTCAACTCATTTTACATTTCATGAGTCAACATAAAAAACAAATTTAATTTCCTATTCAAGATGTCAGTTTTGTCTCTCCATTTAAAATCAACATTTGAAACCAAACATCTATATTCAATTTTTTCTTTACCTGAAGAATCACCTCTTCTATTTGGCCACCCTGAAGCTGGTCTTCTAATTTTTTAACATCTGATTCCTACAATTTTGGAAGGGGACAAAGAAAGAAAAAAATTTTAAAAAGAACACACCTGAAAGTTGCAGTATCCTATATTGTAAAAACCTATATATTAAAAGAAGATAAACAGGCAGGCACTTGACACAGTCATCAAGCCATTGCTTGGGATGCCTGCATCCCATATCAAGAGTGCTTGTGTTCAAATCTTGGCTCCTCTCTCCATTCTAGCTTACTGTTAATACACACTCGGGGAGATAAAAGCTAATGGCTACACTTGAAAGACGAATATGCGGAAGCTCACCTCTGCCTACTGTCCCCCACCCCCATGCCTAGCCCTGCTAAGATACAAAAAGGTCCAGCCCCTGGGGTTGGAGCCTTCTGCCATGTGTCCAGTCTGTGCAGGCCAGCAGCTGGTCTTCTACCTCTGCAGATTTATTTTCTCTGAATAAATTTGGTCTGGCTGCAGGAAAAAAAAAAAAAAAGATAACGGTTCAGGCATTTGGATCGCTGCCACCCATGCAGAAGACATGCACTGCATCCAGGGCTCCTGGTTGGGCCGGAGCGGCTCTAGTTGTTGCAGGCATTTGAGCAACGTCCTTACTAAGTTTTCACCAACTTGGTGGAAATCCATCGCATATCTCTGGAATTGTATTGTTTTTCTGTCTTAATACTAATGTGTTAAATATTTACTGACATGTTTATCAAAGAGTAAGACATATGATGCAGTCTTAGGTAAGACCTAATGCAATCTTTTAAAAATAAATTTTAAAATATCATTTTGTTTCTCTAAGTATTTCCTACATTTCCTGAGAGTATTAACATAAAAAGTCAATGCCATCCTATGACCCAGAATGTTCACAGCAGTACAAATTATAGCTCCAAACTAGCAACAACCCTAACGACCATGTTTAACAAAATGAATCAATAAACTATGGTATTATCACAGAATATAGCAATAAGAATGAACAAACTACAACTATACACAACAACATAGATGATTCTCTCAAAATAAACAAAAAGAAATGATACACAAAAGAGGACCTACTGATGATTCCATTTATATGAAATTCAAAACAAGGCTTTGGGTATTCTAGAAATAGCTCATTAATTTGAGTGTGGTCACTTTATAAAAACTGATTAAGTTCTATACTTAGGATTTCTGCCCATTTTTATGTACAATATTTTTTTTTAAGATTTAGTTATTTAGGCCGGCACCATGGCTCACTAGGTTAATCCTTCGCCTGCGGTACCAGTATCCTGGGTTCTAGTCCCAGCTGCTCCTCTTCCAGTCCAGCTCTCTACTGTGGCCCAGGAAGGCAGTGGAGGATGGCCCAAGTGCTTGGACCCTGCACCCCATGGGAGACCAGGAGGAAGCACCTGGCTCCTGGCTTCGGATCAGTGCAGCACACTGGCCATAGCAGCCACTTGAGGGGTGAACCAATGGAAGGAAGACCTTTTTCTCTGTCTTTCTCTAACTCTGCCTGTCAAAAAAAAAAAAAAAAAAGATTTAGTTATTAATTTGAAAGAGTTACAGAGAAGCAGAAGCAGAAAGAAAGAAAAAGAGCTCTTCCATTGGCTGGTTTACTCCCTAGATGGCTGCAATGGCCACAGCTGGACTCATCTGAAGCTAGGAGCCAGGAGTTTCTTCCAGGTCTCTCACACGGGTGCAGGGGCCCAACAACTATGCAGATGCAGGGACCCAAGGACTTGGGCAGTCTTCTACTGCTTTCCCAGGCCACAGCAGAGAGCTGAAGCAGAGCAGCTGGGACTGGAACCAGTGCCCACATGGGATGCCAGCACGACAGGTGGCAGCTTTACCTGCTAAGACTAACACTGGACCCCTTTGTACAATATTTTTAATAAAATGTTTTCAGAAGGAAATGCCAAAACAGTAACTAGAATATTCACGACAGAGAGAAACAAAAAGAGTGCTTCCACCTACTGGCTCACTCTCCAAATGCCAGCTGGGTGGGAGCCAGAAACTTGATCCCTTTCTCCTACATGGATGGCAGGAAATCAACTACTTGAGTCATCACCACTATCTCCCATGTATCTGCACTAGCAAGAAGCTGGCACAAGGAGTCACAGCTGAACTGCAAACACTGAAACCCAGTTTGGGACATAGGCATCTAAACCAGCATCTTAACTGCTAAACAATGACATTTATTAATTTTCTAGTAGACTGGGAACCATGAGCCAGAAACCATGCCCTACACATATACCCACATAAGTGAATAAGGCTTTTTCATTATCAGGATGGTTTCTGGACTTACAAATAGAATTCAAAAAGAGAAAAAATACTTGAAGATTTTTAAAAACAGAATTGACAACTTCATGCCTCAGAGCATCCGCTAAATGGGCCAAGATACTGCTGCATGGCTTCTACCTTCCCATTCCTCCCAAATCTTTGCTCAAATATCACCTTCTTGGTGAGGACTACTCATAATTTATATTGTGGTTGGTTGAATAATATCCCACACAACACACCTCCAATTTAATCTCTGGAACTTGGGAATGTTACCTTACATGACAAAGACTTTATAGATGCAATTAAGGAGATTTTTCTGGCTTACTGGTGACAGCTTTAAATACAATTTAAGTGTCTTTTTAAGAAAGGCTGAAGGAAATTACACACAGGAAAATATTATGTGGCCATGCAGGAAGAAATTGGAGTGATGTAGCCTCAAGTCAAGGAATTCCAAAAGCCACCAGGAACTGGAAAAAGGATTGGATTCTCTCCTAGAGCCTCCAGAAGCATCAGCCTGCTGATATGTTGATTTGATTCCCTAATACTAACTTCACACTTCCTGGCCTCTAGAAATTTAAGACAACAAACTTCTAATGTCTTTAAAAAGACACGAAGTTCATAGTAATTTGTTATAATAGCCACAGGAAACCAACACCTATTATTCATAACCCCATACCCACTTGGTTTGCTTTCCACTAACCATCTTATTTTTTTTTCTTTCTTTTTTTTTTTCCTCTCATCACTAACACACAATCTCCAAGGGGACAGGAATTTTTTTCTGTTTTGTTTACCTCCATGTAGGCACAAGTTGCTATCACTAAAATCATATGACACAGCCAGTGCTTCTTAGTGAAATAAGTAAGACAGTTAAGAGGCAGGCTTCAGCCTACAAGTTCAGACATCGGTTAAGACACCTGTGTACCACAACAGATGATGTGGACTTACAGGCTCTGGCTCCTAATTCCTAATTCCAGTTTCCTGCTAATACAGACTCTGGGAGGCAGTGGTGATGGCTTAAGAAGCTGTGTTCCTGCCATCCACAGAGACATAGACTGAGTTCCTGGCTCCTGGCTTCAGTCCAGCTTGGTCTTGGCCACTATGGGACTTTGGGGAGTGAATCAGCAGCAGATGAGAAGCTCTCTGTGTGTCTGTCTCTCCCTCCCCTCCCTTCTTTTCTGCCTCTCGGTGAAAAAAAAAATTGTTTGCAGCTGTTAAAAAAATTTTGCAAAAATAGTTCAGAAGGGACAAATAAGAAAAAATGGACAAGCAAGTTTGAGAAAGACTATTTAACCCCAAATTATCTATGAAGCCAAAAATCAAAAACAAAATAAGGTGCTGATCACCATTATAAGAGACTCAGGAAAGGCAAGGAACGTTCAACAATATTTTCAAGTCAGGAAAAGCAAAATTTGTCATACTCAGTCAATACTATTTTTATTTACCAGTGGTAAATAAGACACCAATAAATACATAAAGTACCAATGACTGAATGTTTACTATGTACCCGGGACAAGGATACGCTTTTTACATATATTACCTTATTCAGTGTTTGGCAGCTAACAATAAGTGTTCTAGGTAGCTATTATTATAATTATACCAATGTTACAGATAAAAACATTATAATATAAAATATGGTCAACTTTGCAAGCCACTCCAAATAAGTATTTGAATATATTGGGTAGGATACAAACCAATATTTTCCACCAATATGCTATTGCTATCTTCCCTAGTAATAACCTGAGGCAATATTTATTTTTATTTTCATTGTGTGCTTTAATAAAAGTACTTCATAATCATAACAATATTCTTGTAACTCTGTACAGGATTTAAAATCTGTGATTTTACAAAAACAGGATTGGAGATACAACTGTTATAAAGTACTTGGGCTATTAAAACCTATTTATATTTAGCCCTCTGAATAAACAAACATTTCTTAGGGACCTTATGTGCCAGGTATTATGCTAGATTCTTAGTATATAAAGATGAATCACACAGCATTCATAAATAGCATATAACTAGCAGAGGAGACACCAACATACATGGTACAGTTGAAAAGTGAGTTAAGTCCTTAAACTCTACTTAGGGAGGAAAGAAAAGGCTTCACAGGAAGTGTTGACTCCCTAGGACTAAGAATTGCTTCTTGGTCCATTTTTTTTTATTATTATTTTTTATTTATTTGCGAGGTAGATTTACAGAGAGTGAAAGGGAGAAACAGAGAGAAAGATCTTCCATCTGCTGGTTCACTCCCCAAATGACTGCCAACAGCCAGAGCTGAACCGATCCAAAGCCAGGAGCCAGGAGCATCTTCCAGGTCTCCCATGCAGGTGCAGGGGCCCAAGTGCTTGGGCCATCTTCTACTGCTTTCCCAGGCCAGAGCAGAAAGCTGGATTGGAAGAGGATCAGCTGGGACTAGAACCGGCACCCATATGGGATGCTGGCACTGCAGGCGGAGGATTAACCTACTGCATCACAGCGCCAGCCCCTCTTGGTCCATTTTTGCTGCTAAAACAAAATACCTGAGACTGGGTAATTTACAAAAGTCTTTTTTCCTTACAGTTCTGGAAGCTGGGAAGTCCATGATGCAGGTGCCAGGGACACTGCAGTCTTACATGGAGGAAGGCAGAAGGGTAAGCAAGCACCAAACATTGCATGAAGTATCTTTTATAAGACCCTCACTCCTATGCAAAAAGAGGAATCCTCATGGCCTAATCACTTCTAAAAAGCCCTCCCTCTTAATACTATCACGTTGGCCATCAACTTTCAGCACCCAAATCTTGGCAAGGAATCCTCAAACCACAGTGAATTGCCAAACAAAGTAATAAAGGCATTTTTGGAAGAGCAAAAAGAAAATATAAATGAATGCAAAAACTAAGAAAACCTAGAATCCACAGAACAGCCATCAATATGATACTGCTCAAAGTGCACAAAACAGGAAATAACAGGACAAGATGAGAAGACAACCAAGAGCTGGACCTCAGAAGCCCTTCTATACCATGCTAAAGACTTATCCTCTAAGCTCAT
The DNA here is from genome assembly GCA_949820135.1 of Sylvilagus floridanus. Lineage (NCBI taxonomy): Eukaryota > Metazoa > Chordata > Mammalia > Lagomorpha > Leporidae > Sylvilagus > Sylvilagus floridanus. Next base: position 23,869,716 of record OX463236.1, on the reverse strand, counting down.
AGCTCTAAAACATGGATGTACACCACAATCACGTAGCTAAAAGGGAGTTTTACACTACCAAGTGAGCATAAATCCTTAACCTCAGTCTTCAAGAAACTGAACAGGAAAACAAAGTAAGATCTTAAGCAGAAAAGTACCCTAAAATTTATACATTAAAAAAAATAATCACTCAGTAACTAGCACTGTGAGACATAAAGGATGTCAGAACTACCAACAGATCAATTCGTTTGAAAGTAGCTGAAAGAGCAGAGAAACTGACCTTAGTACTAATAAAAAAAATGACAGTAAACTATTCTTTGGTTGATAATAGCTATGAGAAAACAGAAATAAGGCAGTAAGTAAAAGAACACATAGAGATCTTTCTTTTAAGAACAAGCCAAATACATTTTGAGACTATGTGAGTGATAATGATAGGCACACAGGACAGAAAGAACATACAGAATGATTAAAAGTAAACAAGGTTATTGAGAAGGAAAGCAAGAAAGAATCAAAAGCAGAATTGAAGAGATTCACCTTGCGAACAAAGGGAAATTCCTTACATTTCAATAATGAGAAAAAATATGTAAGTTCATTTTCCTTGAAGAAAAACATGAAAACCAAAGAAATATTAAATTCTCCTTTCATCTTTAATCTGCAAATTACTTCCACAACTGCCAAGTTAAGAATAAAAGTTCCAAATCAAGTTGTATTATTTGTTGTATATCTAAGGAGAATAATTCTCTTTGAACTATATTTAGAATCTCTTAAGAAATACACATTAGGCCACTTAATGCATATATGAACATTACTTTCAGAGTTTATGAACACTATTTTGGGTAGTTACATAAAGTCCACAAAATAAGGGCTAGTATGAAAATTTAATAGTGAAATATAGTGAGATATGAAAAAATCAGCAGTCATCTTCTATGTACCTATGTAAGGCCTTTGATTTAGATGCTGTTTACTTATTTATTCTTATTTATTTGAAAGGCTGAGTGGTATCTGAAAGGCTTAGACAGAAACATATCTTCCAGCTACTGGTTCATCCTCCAAATGCCCACAATGCCCAAGGCTGAGCCAAGCCAAACCCTAGAGCCCAGAACTCAATCCAGGTCTCCTTGTGGATGGCAGGGACTTGAGCCATCATCTGCTGCTTTTCAGGATGCATCAGCAGGAAGCTGGATCAAAAGCAGAACTAACCGTAAAAAGCCTGCATTAGTTCACTTGGGCTGCCATACAACACAGTATCATAGCTGCGTGGCTTGAACAACACAATTTTATTTTCTTACAATACTCAGGACTGAAGTACAAGATCAAGGTGACAGCAGAGGTTGTGTCTGGTGAAGGCGCCTCCAATTGGGCTGCCATCTGTTGCTTTCTCACAGGGCTCACGTGGCCTTTTCTTGCTATGTTGCTCAAGGAGATAGGTATCAGCTCTCTGGTGTCAACAATCCTACAGAAGCAGGGCCTCTTCCTTATATCATTTAACCTTAATCACTGCCCTAACAGTCCCACCTCCAAATATGGCTATATGAGGGAGATTAAGGCATCGATCTATGAATTTTGGGTGGATACATTCGGTTTCAGCATAACAATGCCTAATATAATTTACTATTAAGAAAAATTTGGAGGCCGGTATTGTGTAGCAGGTTTAGGCTCTGCCTACTATGTTGGCATCCCATATGGGTACTGGTTTGAGACCCAGAAGCTTCACTTCTGATCCAGTTCCCTGTTAATGCACCTGGGAAAGCAGCTTAAGACAGTCCAAGTGCTTGGGCCCCTGCACCGACAGGGAGACCTGGAAGAAGCTCCAGGCTCTTAGCTTCAGCCTGGCCCAGCCCCTAGACCACTGAAGCCATTTGGGTAATGAACCATCAGTTGGAAGATCTCTCTGTCTCTCCTCCTCTCTCTGTAACTCTGCCTTTCAAATAACAAAAAAATAAATCTTTAAAAAAAAAATTGGGTCCTCTTTTATTGCAACCAAGCTCTTTTTTATAATAATTCCTTTTAACAGTTCATTGAAAACAGATTTTTGTTTTGATTTCATTCTTCTCTACTTTGTGATTAGAGAAAAGAAAACAACATTTGGTTTCTATAGATAAGAAGCAAAAGATCACTAAGGAACTAGATAGGGGGCCAGCACTGGAGCACACCAAGTTGGGCCACCACTTGTGACAGCAGATTCTCATGTAGGAGTACCAGTTCAAGTACTGATCAAGCTTCCTACTGATGCACACTGGAAGGCAATGGAGGATGGCCCAACAACTTGGGTCCCAACACTCATGCTGAAAAACCAGCATGGAGCTCCTTACCTCTTGGGTTTGTCCTGGCCCAGACCTGGCTTTTGTAGCCATTTGGGGAATGAAACAGCAGATGGAATATCTGTTTCTGCCTCTCTCTCTGTTGTTCTGCCTTTCAAATAAATAAATAAAATCTTAACAACAAAAGGAACTAGATAGGAGGGTGAGCATTCTGTGCAGTGGTCAAGCCACCACCTGACATTTCCACAACCCGTATCTCTGAAGTGTCTGGTTTGAGTAGGCTTCACTCTCCATTCCAGTTCCTGCTAATAATGCACATCCTGGGGAGCCAGCCAGGTAACGGCTCAGGTACTCGGGTCCTGCCACTAACGTGGGAGACCAAGAATGAGTCCCTGAGTCCTGGCTTCAGCCTGGCCTAACACCAGCTGTTGTAGATATTTGAGGAGTGAACAAAAGAATATGAGGGTTTTCTCTGCCTTTCTGTCTCTATTTCACATAATATGAAAATAAATTAATTTTTTAAAACTAGATAGGGGGGAGCCGGCACTGTGGCGCAGGAGGCTAATCCTCCACCTGTGGCACCGGCATCCCATATGGGCACCGGTTCTAGTACCAGCTGCTACTCTTCCAATCCAGCTCTCTGCTATGGCCTGGGAAAGCAGTAGAAGATGGCCCAAGTCCTTGGGCCCCTGCACCTGCATGGGAGACCTGCATGGGAGGAAGCTCCTGGCTCCTAGCTTTGGATCAGCCCAGCTCTGGCCATCGCCACCGTTTTGGGGGGAGTGAACGAACGGATGAAAGACCTTTTTCTCTGTCTCTCCCTCTCACTGTCTGTAATTCTGTCAAATAAATAAAAAATATTTTTTAAAAATTTAATTTAAAAAATAAATAAATAAAACTAGATAGGGAAGAAAGAAAAAACAGAAACAAGGTTAACTCAGGGCAGAGACTTGACCCAACGTATAATAGTGTCTTCCATATAGAAAACACCCAATAAACAGTAGTTTGTTAAATGAAGGGGAGATAATATGGAAAACAAGCATAAGAGGAAGAATAAAAGAAACACAAGTATTTGAAGCAACTGAAATTTTGTTCTTGTTAAATATTCTACTGAATATCATAAATCCAGGAAAACAAAACAGATATACTGACCACTTTCACCATACTCAGCTTCTCATTTGTAATCTGTTCTGTATATTTTCTATATGCTGCACTTTTAGGCATCTGTTGAACAACATCAAGAATCTTCGTGTACAATATTCTTAGCCTCTGAAAAGACAAAGCATATTAATTTCCACAGGTTAAAAAACCACCACAAAGTAGGGGAATATTTTAAAATCTGACCAAAACAAAACCAGTTAACTCTTTTTTGCTGTAATTTCTTCATGTCTATGCCCCAAATCCACACCTTCTGGCTTAGGAAAGATGTGAGTATAAATGTGGAAACCTTTCTACATTTTGTCTGCATAACGAAAGCTGTACCTAAGTCAAAATGAGTACCAAGAAAAGCAACTTACTGTACCTTACCTTTCTCAGAAATCAAATCACTTAGAAACCAATATTTCTCTGGGCCGGCACTGTGGCGCAGCGGGTTAAAGCCCTGGCCTGAAGCACTGGCATCCCATATGGGTGCCACTTCTAGTCCCAGCTGCTCCAGTTCTGGTCCAGCTCTCTGCTGTGGCCTGGGAAAGCAGTAGAAGATGGCCTGTCCTTGGGCCCCTGCACCCACGTGGGAGATCCAGAAGAAGCTCCTGGCTCCTGCCTTCGGATCGGCGCAGCTCCGGCTGTTGCAGTCATCTGGGGGGTGAACCAGCAGATGGAAGACCTCTCTCTCTGTCTCTACCTCTCTCTGCAACTCTGTCTTTCAAATAAAATAAATCTCTAAAAAAAGAAACCAGTGTTTCTCAAAATGAGGTCCTTGGCACTACAAATTTTCTTTTAGGTTTCTTTCAATGTTTCTTACTTGAATTTCGTATTTGTAATTATTAGATCAATATGATCATATCTAACTGCATACAGCCACAGTACTTCAATGCTGTTGCTTATGATTATGACTGGATTGATACCACCATCAGTTAATCACATGGTAAGAAGAAGTATGGCATATCCCAACTCACAAGAAGTAATAATTTTAAAAAAATAACTATAAGTATGTAATTGAGAATGTTTTATTATTTTTCCTTGAAATTAATTTGAAATTTGTTTTAGTGTAACTGTATAAAATCCATAGGAGCTTAAAAATAGTTTTATTCACATACTGAGTTCTCAAAAAATTCACAGAAAATGCTTATGAAAAAACCATAAATGAATTTCTAAAACTTTTACTCCAAAATAAACTTATCTTTTAATTCTATTTTCCTCTTTTTGAGTCCTTCACATATGTGTGCATAGATTACAAACACACACACAAACCTTGAGAATCTTTAAGACAGGTTTTTCTTAGAAAGCAGTATGCATATTTACTCTTTATCTAGTATTTGAATATGATGCTGCATAACAGAGACTATTTTACACTCTACAAGTTGAGTATCCCTTACCCAAAATTCAAAAACGTTTTAAAGTTTTTGGATTTTCAAATACCTGATATACATAAATGAAATATCTTGAGGGATAGGACCCAAGTTTAAACACAAAACTCATTTGTTTCACAAATACCTTACATACACAACCTAAAGCTAATTGTATACCTTTTTTGTTGGCCCTCTGTTTTTGCTGTGAACCATCACAGAATCAAGTATGCAATTTTCCACTTAGGAGTCATGTCAGTACTTAAAACCTTCCAGAGTTTTTAGCTTTTTGGATTTTAGATTTTCAGATTACGGAGGCTCAAACTGCAGTGATGTAAACCTTATCACATGTCATCAGAAATGAGGGGCTGAGGACTAAGCCTCATTTTTTCTAAACTTCTAGCAAAGAAGATGATAATATAAAGTTCTGGGCAAGAGACTTCTGTTCTGGGGCTGGTGCTGTGGCAAAGCAGGTAAAGTCAGCGCCTGCAGTGCCAGCATCCCATATGTGGCCTGGCTGCTCCACTTCCAATCCAGCTCTCTGCTGGGAAAGAAGTGAAGGATGGCCCAAGCCCTTGGACCCCTGCACCTGTGTGGGAGACCTGGAAGAAGCTCCTAGCTCCTGGCCTCAGATTGGCCCAACTCTGGCCACTGCAGCTATTTGGGGAGTGAACTAGCAGATGGAAGACATCTCTCTCTCCCTCTCTCTCTCTCTCCCTCTGCCTCTCTGCACCTCTGCCTTTCAAATAAATAAATAAATATAATTTTTTAAATCTCTATTTTTATCTCTCCTGAAAAAAATATGTTCTTAGAACATTATGAATAGCACGGGCATCTAATTTATCATCCAAGCCAGGTTACATCAGGCAGTGAAAGTAGGTAATATTAATCATTATGTCAAAACATAATATAAACCAGAACAATCCAGGTAAACAAGAAATATTCACTCTGTTTGTGAGCATTTCAATTATGTGTTCTCCCAAAGAACGATCACTTTTTTGTTCAGTAAAAACATACTCTGCTCAGTACTATCATGTGTAACACTGTACTAAGCACTGCTGGATACACTGGATGTAAATTCTACTACCAGAATGCCTAAGGTATTCTAAGACACAGGAGAGGAAAGTTATAAACACAACACAAAGTAAAATGCATGTGCGGCAGGGGCGGGAAATGTGCAGAGCAGAGAGAGACAAAGTATTTAGCAATGGTTAAGTGCAGACTATCTAGCACCCAACTGCTGAGAAGCACTGGTTCCACAGCTTAGCTACACTCAACAAGTGACTTCCATGTCTGTTTTCATTCCTCAATGTAAAATGGGGATAATAATACCTGCTTCATAGGATGTGGTATAACTTACAATAGCACCTGGCACTTTAAGCATCACTAAATGTCAGCAGTATTATTCTTTAGGGGCCACGGGAAAGGTAACACCTGAGATATACCTGGAGCTGTTGGAGAAAGCAGTTTGCATTAAGACCAAATGGCAGAAAATTAAGGAAACAGAATATAGTTCTATTTTCTTGAATTGTGCTATACAACACAGTAAGTGCTACCCAAATATGGGTATCAAGCATTTGAAATGCAACTAGTCTAAACTAATATGTGTTAAGTATAAAAGTTTACTGGACTTTGAAAACTGGAAGACTATAAAATATCATTAATTTCATATAATTATATATTGAAATAATATTTCAAATATTAAGTTAAATAAAATTAACTTTTTCTTTTTAATAAAAAAGTGAATTCTAGAAAATTCAGGGTGAAATTTGAACATGGCTAACATTTAAAATTCACATTGCATTTTTAAGTAGACAACACTTGGCTTACAGGCCATATACAGAAATGATCAGGCGATAAAGGTGGAGAAAAGGTCTGATCGTAACGACTTTGCAGTCCAAGTTAAAGTGTTTGGGCTTTATTCTCTGGACCATGAAAAGATTTAGAAAAATCAAATGATTTAGATTTGTGTTTCAGGAAAATTAAGCTAGCAGTGGGTTCAAAAGATCACAGAAGAAATGAGGCAGAAAAATCACTAACAAAGTTGCTGCAAGTCTCTAAACAAGGACAATGACCAAAACTATGGTTGTAATAGTAGGAACATAAAAGGGGGTCACACTGAAAGGTTACTACAGAAAAGAATCAACAGGGGCCAGTGCTGTGGTGTAGTGGGTAAAGCTGCCACCTGCCGTGCCAGCACCCCATATGGGTGCTGGGTTCAAGTCCCAGCTGCTCCACTTCCAATCCAGCTCTCTGCTATGGCCTGGGAAAGCAGTAGAAGATGGCCCAAGTCCTTGGGCCCCTGCATCTGTGTGGGAGACCTGAAGAAGCTCCTGGTTCCTGGCTTCGGATAGGTGCAGCTCCACCAGTGCAGCCAATTGAGGAGTGAACCAGCAGATGGAAGACCTCTCTCTTTCTCTCTCTCTCTGCCTCTCCTTCTCTATGTGTGTAACTCGGACTTTCAAATAAATAAATAGATCTTTTAAAAAAAATCAGAGTTCATCTACTGGAATGAATATGAAGGTATGAGGGCAAAAGAAATATTAACTATGATATCCAAATTCCCAGCCCAGGAATAGAAAGATTCTGATACCAGAGTACCAGTCCTCAAGGAAGATGGAGAAACCATGAGTTCAAACTTAGTCAATAACAAATATAAAGTCAATATGAACTCATAATGGGTACAAGACACTCATGCAACAGGTACTGTTTACCAATGACATACCTTGTGAAAGTCAGAGTTCCAGCAGTAAATAAAACAGTAAGGGAAAAAACCTCTGCCTTTATTAAACCAACATTTTAGTAGACACAGACAAACAAGATAAATCCATGCAATATGGTCTGTCGAACAGTGACCTGTAGAGGCTCTGTAAGAACCCAGGCTTTCATTTAGAGTGATATGGAGTCACTGGAAGAGTTTAAGGAAAGGAGTGGTATGACCTGACTTACATTTTAGCAGAATGTCTGGTGGCCTGGATGAAAAAATACCAACTGAGGCAGTTAACAAGAGTTAGAGGCAGAAACTGGATGATATAACCCAAGGCACTGATGATGGTAGCGGAGCAGATGATAATACCAGAGAGGTGGTGAGTCATGGTCAAAAATCTGGATATATGTTGACGGTAGAATCTCCAGGATTTACTGCAGTTCTACATACAGAATGTGAAATAAAGGAAAGAATCCAAAATAATTTCAAAGTTTTTGACTTGGGTCAAAAGAATGGACTTGCAGTTCATTTGGCTGAATGAACTTGAGGGAAAAGCATATTTTAAGGAAAAGATCAAAGACCCTATTTTGGACAAAGTTTGGGTTGCCTGTCTGACATCCAAGTGCAGATGTGCACTAATCAGTTAAATATATAAGACTTTGATAAACTGAGAGGTCAGTATTTGATATGGAAATCTAAGAGTGACAAGTGTATAGATGATACTTAAAATCATTAGACTGAGTCCTATCAGGAATAGAAAACAAAACTAAATAAATTTATTTATTTGAAAATCAGAGTTATGGAGAGAAGGGGAGACACACACAGAGATATCTTCCATCTACTTGTTCACTACCCAAATCAAGAACTAAAAAAAACTACAAAATTAAAAATCATGATAGGAGAGGACATGTGGTACAGTGCTTAAGATGCAGCTCTTGGCCGGCACCGAGGCTCACTAGGCTAATCCTCCGACTTGTGGTGCCGGCACACTGGGTTCTAGTCCTGGTCGGGGTGCCGGATTCTGTCCCGGTTGCCCCTCTTCCAGGCCAGCCCTCTGCTGTGGCCCGGGAGTGCAGTGGAGGATGGCCCAAGTGCTTGGGCCCTGCACCCCATGGGAGACCAGGAGAAGCACCTGGCTCCTGGCTTCGGATGAGCGCAGTGCGCCGGCCGCAGCAGCCATTGGAGGGTGAACCAAAGGCAAAGGAAGACCTTTCTCTCTCTCTCTCTCTCTCTCTCTCACTGTCCACTCCACTCTGCCTGTCAAAAGAAAGGAAAAAAAAAAAAAAAAAAAAGATGCAGCTTCTTGAGACTGCCTGCATCCCTTAACAGAGCCCCAGCTCCATCTGGAGTCCGACTTCCTGCTAATGTGCACGTGCACCCTGAGCAGCAGGTGAGGGCTCAAGTACTTGGATCCCCACCGCCTACATGTGAGACCTGGACTAAGTTCCCAGCTCCCAGGCATTTGGGGAATTAACCAGCAGATGGAAGATGAAGGTGTGTGTGTGTGTGTGTGTGTGTGTGTGTGTGCACCCGCGCACACGCACGTGTATCTCTCTCTCTGCCTCTCAGTAAGTATAAATAAATAAATAAGGACATGAGGACTAACCAGAAAAGCAGAAAACTAAAGATAGGGGGTTCACAACAAGAAACTGAATAATCCTGACATCCAGCAAACAAAGTGCTTGACAGAGAGCACCAAATGTGTCAGTGCCGCCACTGGATCCATTAAGAGGAGAAATGCAAGCAGCTGACCACTAGACTGGCACAAAGAAAATTATCAGTGACCTTAAAAGTGCATTGCAGGAGAAGTAAAAAATTGGAGAGAATAAGTATAAAAAGGAGAGAAACAGAGTGGTTATTGGAGAAGATTTAAAGGCGCTTCCTTTCTGATGGAGAAAGACGAGCCTGTACGAGGGTAAAGGTACACCATCTACGCCACCCACGCAGACAGTGAGACAAACGGAAAAGGAGGAAATACAGAAATGGGCCGGCACCCCATCGGGGCTCAGGTCTGAGTACCTGCTGCTCCCCCTTCAGTCCAGCTCCCTGCTAACGCACCTGGGAGACAAGCAAGGATGACGCAGTGTTTGCCCCCCCCCCTCCATGGAGCTCCTGGCTGCAGCTCCTGCAGTTGGGGCCACTCGGGGAGCGCACCAGAGGATGGCAGACCTATCTCTGTAACTGCCTTGCCAGTAAATACATCTTTAATCAAAAAAAAGAAAAGAAAGATACAGATTTGGAAGGGCGGCAAGGTCATAGGGCTCCAATCTTCCCTGGGAACCTGGGGATTAGCAAAAAAGAAAGTACCTACCTCGTGTGGACTTTCACACACAGCCAATCCCACAAGGCCAGTGCTCTGTTCAAAAACAAAACACGATTCATGCTGTTACTGTGGTTTCCACGCGTCCACCACGCGACGGAGCTGCAAAACCTCGACTCCCAGGCTAAGCCTGGTCTAAGCCCGCTGCCCGTCGGGCACAAGTTCCGCGTCTCCGCGCCGAGCCCCAGCCTGATCAGCCCGCGAACAGTGCGGGGACAAAACCCCAAACCTCAGCACTCAGCCCGCACCCCCGCGGCAACGGGCTGTCGGGCTGACACCCTCAATTCCCAAAGTGACCTCCACTTGTCTCACCTTCTTCAGCAAACCAGCCATGGCTGAGCCGAGACGCCGAGAGCGCGCAGCCTTCTGGGAAACTGGCTCAGACTTGCTCAATCGAGGAGCCGAGAACATGCAACCTTATGGAAACCTCGCTCAGACCTGCTCAATCGACCGCGGAAGACGCCTCTCCGACACCTTGGAAACAGTTTGGTGTCGCTTACTCCAGATCTCCGAAAGAGCAAAACGCTGTGCCCCACAAATCCCAAAAGAAGAAAATTGACGCACGCGCAATGAATACACAAGGGTGCACGCTCGGCTCGGGGACAGTTGGCGGGAGGGTCGTGTGTTAACCTACCAAGGCTGTTGGCTTGTCCCAAAGTTGAGGGAAACACTCCGGACTACCAAAAGATATCTCCGATGCAGTCGCTGTAGACACCTGCACTCTGCTTAGTCTTTGGCGACTTCAACCTCCCTTAGTTGATTTCAAATAAATAATTAAATCATTTTTTAAAAGGTGAGCAGTAGCGGAGCTGAATTCACATCGACCAGGTGTCTGTATCCTCAGACTTAGGAACGAAGCAGCACGCGGTGTGCGGCCCTGCCCGGTGACTATTTGCCGCTTCCCTCGCTGCAGTACATCTTCCATGGTCTCGTTTTCCCAGCGGACGCGATACCACACCGGGGATGGAGCGCTGCCTCTCTGCACGATTCCGGGATGGAATCCGTAAAGCGGGATCTCGCACCCTGGGATCCGCAGAAGACCTGTGTCAGTCAATGATCTGCGTAGTAAGTGTTCTAAAAGAAGTGTGTGGTCGCGAGGAAAAGGCAATAACCAACCGAAGATGGTGGGTGACAAGTTAAACAAGGAATTTTTCTAAGTCAGTAGGAGAAAAGCGCAACAAATTCAAACAACACAGGAACATTGGGACGGATAGACTGTACACTATGACTGCAGGTGGTTTGATGTGAGTGGGAAGATGTGATAAGGTAAGCTGCGTAAGGTCATGAATGGCCTACAGATTTTGTAATTTACTCTGTAAGAAATGAGAACAATTAGAATATTTTAAATACCTGATATCAAATTCATGTTTCAGGTACACAGATGACTGGTAACAGTCGAGGAGGAAGAGTTGGGAAAGATAGGGCAAGATTAGAGACATGAAATTAGAAAAAGAAAACTAAGTGAAAAGCAGAACAAAAGAAATAATGATTAGAGCATAAATAAATGTTTTAATGGAGAAAAATCAGTAAAACCAGACATTAATTCTTGGAAAAGGTCGACAATACCTTTAGAAAGAAACAAGACTCACTACTGTCAAGAATAAAAGAAGAGCCATCATTCATGACCTTATAGAAATGAACAAGAATAAGAAGCAATACTGCAAACAACTGTGTGTTAACAAATTAGATATTATAGGAAAAATAAATTCCTAGAAAGACACAAACTATGTATACAATTCAAAAAGAAATAAAAAATCTGAATAGATCTACAATGAGTAAAGAGATTGTATTAGCAAGGAAAAAACTGGATAGTTTTTTGGTGGGTGTAAAGAAAAGCCCAGGTCCAGATAGTTCACTGATAAATTCCACCAAAAAAGAGTCAACGAATACTCTTTCAGGAGTTATTCCAAAATGTAGAAAAGGAGGAAATATTTCCTTCTATATGGCACGTATTATTCCAATACCAACCAAAGAGATCACAAGAGAACTTCAGAACATATGAATAGACACAAAAATCCTTAAAAAAATATAGCGAACTAAGTTCAGCAATATGTGAAAAAAGATTGTGCACCATGACCAAGTGGGATTTATTATAAGTATAAAGGTTAGTTTAACATCCAAAAATGAATTAATGTAGTGCTCCATTTAATAGAATAAAGGACAAAAACTTTATGATTATTTCAGTAGATGCAAAGCAGCATTTGACAAAACCAATGCCCTTTCATGACAAAAGCAACCAGCAATTAGAAACAGAAAAGTCTTCAACCTAATAAGAAGAATTTAGGAAAATCTCACAGTTAACATCACACTTAAGGTGGAAATGCTGAATTCTTTCCTCGTAAGATCAGTAACAAGACAAAGATGTCAACTCTAACCACTTCTATTCAACATTGTGTTGGAAGTTTTTGCTAGAGCAATCAGGCAGTTCTGAAAATGGAGGGGATGTGGGGAGATTTAGAATAAATGGAAAAGGCTGGTGCCGCGGCTCACTAGGCTAATCCTCCACCTTGCGTCGCCAGCACACCGGGTTCTAGTCCCGGTCGGGGCGCCAGATTCTGACCCGGTTGCCCCTCTTCCAGGCCAGCTCTCTGCTGTGGCCCGGGAGTGCAGTGGAAGATGGCCCAACTGCTTGGGCCCTGCACCCCATGGGAGACCAGGAGCTCCTGCCTTCGGATCAGCGTGGTGCACTAGCCCGTAGCGCGCTGGCTGCGGCGGCGATTGGAGGGTGAACCAACGGTAAAGGAAGACCTTTCTCTCTGTCTCTCTCTCTCTTTCACTGTCCACTCTGCCTGTCAAAAAAAAATATATGGAAAGAAGTAAAGCTATCTCCACTCACAATGAAGAACCTTGAATATAGAAATATTGAGAAATACACACAAAAACTATTAAATAAGAAGGGTGCATTAATATAGGATCAGCCAAGAGCAGTTCAGGCTGCCATTACAAAGTACCATAGAAAGTGATGTTTAAACTACAAAACTTTATTTCTCATAGTTCTAGATCTTGGGATGTCAAAGTTCAAGATAGATAGTTCAAAGATAAGATAGATCGGTTGCTGAGGCCTTTTCTCTTGACTTGTAGGTGGTTAATAGCTCAGTATGTACCAAAAACAAATTTGAAAAAGAACAAAGCTGGAAGACTTTTACTTCCCTATTTCAAACATTACTACCAAAATGTATTACTCAAGATAGTGTGGTATTAGCAAAAGACTGACATTCGGATCAATAGAACAACATTTAGAGTCCAAAAATAAATCTTAATTTTGATTTTCAAGAGGGAGCTGGAATAAGTCAATGGAAAAACATTTGTTCAGCAACTGGTGCTGGGAAAACTGGATAGCCATGTGCAAAAGATTGAAGCTGGACCACCCTATGCCACATCACCCACCATAAAAATAATTTAGAATGGAACACAGGTCTATGGCCAGAGCTAAAACAATAAAACTCTTAGAATAAAAGCCCTAAGAAAAACTACTGGAAATCTTTATAATCCTGGGTTAGGTAGTGGCTTCTTAGCAATAATACTAAAAGCACAAGCAACAAAAGAAAGATAATTTGGACTTCAAATTTGGGCTAAAACCCCATCAAAAATGGGTTCCGACCCTGTGGTATGAACAGCAGATACTTTTGAGAAAGCAAGTAAATATAACAGGAGTAATAATTCTCTGGGAGTGGGAAAAATGCAAGAAAAGGAGTCCAGAGAGGTCCTCTGGAGACAGGTCAGAATGCAGTCTTTAACCTTGGGTCTCTGTAGATGAGACGCAAGGTAAAATGTCGTGCAAGTTTCATCTGTGTATACAAATAAATGGCCCTTGCTACAATCTCACAGAGCCCACCTACAGATCACTGAATGATGAGGGTCATGTAGCCATAGGCACTTCTCTAAGGGTTCTCTAAGGGTTCAGCCAATGAACAGCAAAGATTGCCGGAAAACCACCAGAAGATAGCAGAGAGACAGGGAATAGATTGTCTCTCTCAGCTCTCAGAAGGAACCCACACAGACTGCACACTGTTCTCAGACTTCCAGCCTCCAAGACTGTGAGATAAGGCATTTCTGTTAAGTCTTCCCATTCGTAAAACGTTGTCACAGTCACGATACCTAAAGAATGCACTGAGTAGTAAGTCAGTTCTGTCATATGCTCCTCTCTTTAGAATAGCTGTTCCTAGAAACATGAACCATGGGGATACAATCTTTCCAGTTCTGATTGCGCAAGAATAAGCCTTTACCATAATTACCATCACAGTTTTCAACTTCCAATAATTAATCACCCACAATTATAAAATTAAAAGAGAATATATATATATAAACAAACATACACATGTATGAAAGACATTTGAAAGATATTTTTGCATGTATATGAACAAATAAATATAAAGAAACCTAGGCCAGCGCCGCGGCTCACTAGGCTAATCCTCCACCTGCAGTGTCGGCACCCCGGGTGGGTTCTAGTCCCGGTTGCCCCTCTTCCAGTCCAGCCCTCTGCTGTGACCCAGGAGTGCAGCGGAGGATGGCCCAAGTACTTGGGCCCTGCACCCCATGGGAGACCAGGAGAAGCACCTGGCTCCTGGCTTCGGATCTGCACAGTGTGCTGGCCGCAGTGCGCTGGCCGTAGTGGCCACTGGAGGGTGAACCAACAGTAAAGGAAGACCTTTCTCTCTGTCTCTCTTTCTCTCTCACTGTCCACTCTGCCTGTCAAAAAAAAAAAACTAAATTTGAGCTAATCCATTGAGCCTGCTGTATCCATCGACTCCTCTGTGAAGTGACATATGGATCTGGACACACTGGATCACTCTTCTCAGCAAACCACATTAGGACTGGATAGAAATGTCCTTATTTTTCAATGCAATCAATGACATTATAGTCACTGGAACTGAGATGAATTACAGTTTATGAGGTCACGGTCTTTGTTTCCTATTGCTCTAGATTCTAAGAATTTTCATCATTGTTAGATGTATTCTAGAATATGGAACTATATGATTATGAAAGATGCATGTATTTTCATTTCTTGTTAACTTTGGTCTCAGGCTTCTGCTTTGCTGTATTTTCTAGAAACACCAAGGCTAGACAGAGCTAACTGATCCTAGCTAAGGTACTGCATAACTGACCAATTCCATATGGTAGGATTATGTATAGATTTTCTGTGCCAACCCTTTTACAAAGAGACAAATATATGGAGGTGGCTTGATAGTCGTATTCTATGGATAATGACAGCAGAATGAACTACAAAAAGGCAGCATCTTTGGCACCTGTGATATCAGAAGGGGATTGGGGAATGTCTTAATGTGAGTAACAATGAGATTCAGTGCAGCATATTCTTAGGTGGGAGAGGAGTTTAAATGCACTCCATTCTCAAGTAGGAGAGGTAAGCTGTATTAACAAGAGGGGTAAATGTTCCAATCCTCTTCAGAAAAGAGATGAATGTTGGGAAGTTCTTCTGTAAATAAAGTTAGCAGGACAGGTGGGTTACAACCAAAATCTTGTGTCACATTTTCGCCTTGTGTCTCTCCAGTAAGAAAACTTATTTCTCCAAAATTAGGAGACTGGAAGAATTAGGACTCCCTAAACTGCTTCTCAGTAATGTGAGGCTCTAACCTTACCAAAGTTAGGAGGTAAAAATGTTTCTTTGGAATCTACGGCTCTGGAGATCCATCCAGAAGGCTTGAGGCCTAAACACTGAAATGCAAGAAGGCATTTCAATCCTCAGGGCAGGAGAGGCTCATTATAGAAAATGTGCATTTAGGGCACTTGTACTGCCTTTGCCAATTTCCCCTTGGTTTTCATGATAGAAGAGCAGAGGTGAAAATAACTTCAAATCAGGGAGCATTCTTTACTTTCTCAACATTGGGGGAAAAACAGTCTGCTGAAGTTAATTGTTAAAATAGACAAATATTCAAATTCCAGTAGTTTGGATATTATCCATCAATGCCTCCATTCATATCAGGTATGTTCAAAATGATTTGGATTTTTGCTTGCTTCTCCATCAAGATAATTATATATTTCAGGTATTCAAGGTTTTTCAGGTCCTCATAAAAATGGTCTGAAATGAAGATAAAAGCCATTATCTACATTTAGTAGTCATTTCCTTGCATATGGTTGAGGTGATCAATCATGTGTAAATGGGGATGACCAACATTGCCACCAGATTTGGATAAGATTTTATATTAAGGTTACACAGAGCTGTCTCCATTGAAAAACAGAGGGAATCTGTGAGAGATCACAAGGATCTCTAACCACCTCACCCTGCAACTGGGGGCCTGTCTGGGTCTACTTCTGTGAACCAAATGTTGTTGTTTCTCATTTAAGAAGGAAAAGATGTGGTTAGCATTGTGGCATGGCATGGCAGGTTAAGCTGTTGCCTGAAACACTGGCATCCCATATTGTTACCAGTTTGTGTCCCAGCTGCTCCACTCCCAATCTAGGTCCTTGCTAATGGATTGAGAAAAGCAGTGGGGAATTGCTCAAGTGTCTGGGCCCCTGCCACCCACTTGAGAGATTCTAATGAAGTTCCTGGCTCCTGGTTTCAACCTGGCCCAGCCCTTTCTGTTGTGGCCATTTAGGGAGTAAACCAGTGGATAGAATCTCTCTCCCTCTCCTTCTCCCTCTCCTTCTCCCTCTCCCTCTCTCTCCCTCTCCCTCTCCCTCTCCCTCTGTAATTCTGGCCTTCAAATAAATAAATACATTTTTAAAAAAATACTTAGCCTGAAAAAGAAGTGATGACGTATAAGGTAATATATTAAAGGAGATGAGAACAATTACTAGCACAAATGATAGTAAGGATATGTTAATAAAGAAAATGACAACAAAACCATAATTATTTTTAAAAATGAATACCTTAGTGGGATTTAGAAAGATAAAATTATGTATAAGAAAACAATTGAAAATGATAAGATATCATAAAAATATTTTTTAGATTTATTTATTTATTTGAAGGTCAGAGTTACACAGAGAGAGAAGGAGAGGCAGAGAGAGAGAGGTCTTTTATCCACTGGTTCACTGCCCAGATGGCCGCGATGGCCAGAGCTGTACCGATCCGAAGCTCCTGGCTCCTTGCCTCAGATCGGCACAGCTCCAGCCATTGCAGCCATCTGGGGAGTGAACCAGTGAATGGAAGACCTCTCTCTCTGTCTCTACTTCTGTCTGTAACTCTTTCAAATAAATAAAATAAATCTTTGAAAAACATTTATACTGTATTTTTAACTAATTTTATCCAACATAAAATGACAAATTAAGTGAAATAAACAAGATAAAATGATTGACTTCCCTGATAATTTACAAAAGAAAGAGGATGCAGAAGAGAACTAGAGTGTAATCAAAACACCTTCATGTAGATAACTTAGATAGTTAGAAACTGGAAGCAAATGATTGCTATGATTATTCTTTAAGAAAACATGTATTATCATGGAGTTTGACTAAACCTTTGTCAATCATACTAAAAACTCACAACTATTGTCAAAGCACTTGACCGTTGTCAGACTGTCCTTTCCGCAGAAGGCTACGAGGACTGCTGCTGCTACAATGCCCAGGTGAGCAGTCGTGTGATCCTCCCTAAAAGGCCTTTTTATTTTGGTGATAATCTAGGTATGAGCAAGGAAATCAGATGTGCCTTGTTCCCCTGTATCCATGTTTGAAACTGATTCAACTTGTTAATTATGGGACTGAAATGGTCCTACAGAGTCCTTCCATATTAGTTCTAGAAGTGACACACTGCAAGGGAGATAATTCCTCCTTCCCTAAATCTGAGGAGCTAGATAGGTTTAGATATCTTTGCTTCTTGAGCTCCACCCAGTTTCCACTCCTATTAAAATTTATTCCTAACAAGTTTATCTCTTGTGTAGGCTTCTCTTCATAATCATTAAAACTGAAAGGAACTCTCCGAAGGATTATAGTTCTGCAATTTACAGCCTCCCAGCTTGAGTGAATCCTTCACTTCTTTGGATCATGGCCAATATTTGTATTTCTGTCTGTAAAGTACACACTGGTTAGAGTAGGTCATCCTGCTTATGGGTGGTTCAAGGACCCCTATCTGTCCAAGTCTATGTTCCAGTACATTGAATAGAAGTTGTAGTATTTGTTCCCATTAAAGTACTAAATAAAAAATAAAAATTATTTTGAATTTCCTTTTAAACAAAAATAACTGAAAGCCTCCAAACTACACAGCAGATGATTACCTACTAACCACATTGCTTGCTGTGTCCTTAGTGGAAGTCAAATGCTATTGGGAGTGCTTTAGGAAACCCTTACATTAAAAGACCTCATAGTTTTGTCTGTTATCTGGTCTTAAGTTGTTTTTAGTTTTTGTCTCACTGAGATTTTTTTATTTTTAAAAGATTTATTTATTTGAAAGGCAGGTTACAAAGAGGCAGCAGCAGAGAGAGAGAGAGAGAGGAGTCTTTTATCTGCTGGTTCACTCCCCAAATGCCTGCAAAGGCCGGAGTTGGGCTGATCTAAAACTAGGAGCCAGGAGCTTCTTTCTGGTCTCCCATGCGGGTGCAGGGGCTCAAGCACTTGGGCCATCTTCTACTGCTTTCCCAGGCTATGGCAGAGAGCTGGATTGGAAGTGGAACACCCGAGATTTGAACTGGTGCCCATATGGCATACTGGCACTGCAGGTGGCAGCTTTACCTGCTACACTACAGCGCCAGTCCCTCGCTGAGGTTTTTAATTGTCTGGAATCATTGTGTATGACAAATATAAGGAATGTCAATTAAACAAAAAATTTAAAATGCTAATTATGTAAAATTTACTTCAAAATATTTGGACATTCATCAGCCTGATGAAAGTGATTTAATATGATATAATCATTAGGATATGAAAAAGCAATTTTAAAAAGAATATATCCAATTTGCCTTTTCATTTATGGGAAATGAAAGTATATTGAAGATAAAATATGGGTTCAATTTCCCAAAATCTGACTACTATATCAAGAAAATATAAAGTTAAAGTTCTTTTGGTGTATCTTGCTAAATTGCTTTTCAAAGCAGTGGTACTAATTTACCAAATAACCAGCAATGTACAAGAGATACTATTTCTTTCTTTTTCTTTTTCTTTTTTTTTTTTTTTTTTTTGACAGGCAGAGTTAGACAGTGAGAGACAGCGTTAGACAGTGAGAGAGAGACAGAAAGAAAGGTCTTCCTTCTGTTGGTTCACCCCCCCGAAATGGCCGCTATGGCCGGCACGTTGCGGCCGGCATGCTGTGCCGATCCAAAGCCAGGAGCCAGGTACTTCTCCTGGTCTCCCATGCGAGTGCAGGGCCCAAGCACTTGGGCTATCCTCCACTGCCTTCCCGGGCCACAGCAGAGAGTCGGACTGGAGGCAGAGCAACCGGGACTGAACCGGCTCCCCAACCGGGACTAGAACCCAGAGTGCCAGCGCCGCGAGCAGAGGATTAGCCTAGTGGGCCGCGGCTCTGGCCAAGAGATACTATTGCATCAAGTCCTCACTGGCAATATATTTTAATTTTGAAAATGTTGTTTATTTATTTGAGAGGCAAAAGAGCAACGAGAGAGACAGAGAGAGAGAGCGGGAGAGAGCAAGAGAGTGCTCTCACCTGCTGGTTCACTCCTCAAATACCTGCAATGGTTGGGGGCTGGACTGGGGCCAAAGCCAGAAGCCAGTAATACAATCTAAGTCTCCTGTGTGGATGGCAGAGACACAACTACTTGAACCATCACCTGCCTCCTCCTAGGGTGCACATTAGCAGAAAGCTGTAGCCAGGAGCTGCAGCCACAAATCAAATCCAGGCACTTCAACATGGGGCATGGGGCGTCTTAACCACTAGAGTAAACAACTGCTTCTGAAATTTTTTAAAAGATTTATTTATTTATTTGAAAGGCAGAAATACAAAGAAAAGAAGGGTGAGAGAGAGACAGAGACACAGAGAGACAGAGAGGGAGAGGTCTTCCATCCACTGATTCACTCCCCCAAATGGCTCCAATAGCCAGGACTGGGCCAGGCCAAAGCCAGGAGCCAGGAGCTCCTTCTGGATCTTCCACATGATTGCAGGGGTCCAAGCTCATGGGCCATCTTCTGCTGCTTTTCCCAGGCCATTAGCATGGAACTCTAATGAAAGTGGAGCAGCTAGGACTTGAACTGATGCCCATGTGGGAAGCTGGCATTGCAGGCATCAGCTTGACCTGCTACTCCACATTGCTGACCCCTCTGAAACATTTTTAAAAGAAAAGTGCAAACAAGTATATATAGTGCCATTTGTCTGTGTTTGCCATTGTTGCCTATACGCTTGATACCATATCCAAAAATTTCTGCCTCAACCAAAGTCAAGAAGCTTTCCCCTTGTGGCTTCTTTGGATAGTTTTATAATTTCAGGTCTTACATTTAAGTCTTTACCCATTTTGAGTTGATTTTTCTGTGTTAAGACAGTTGCCAGTGGTATCACGTCTAATTGCCCATGTTTGAGGTCTTCCAACATTGAACTTCATTCTGTCACTTTTATTTACCCAACCATCTTTTTTTTAATATAAAATGCCGATTTTCTTTTTTTTAAAGATTCATTTATTTATTTGAAAATCAGAGTTATACAGAGAGGAGAGGCAGAGAGAGAGAGAGAGAGAGAGAGAGAGGTCTTCCATCCAATGGTTCACTCTCCAATTGACCGCAACGGCTAGAGCACGCCAATCCAAAGCCAGGAGCCAGGAGCTTCTTCTGGGTCTCCCACATGGGTGCAGGGGCTCAAGGACTTGGGCCATCTTCTTCTACTGCTTTCTCAAGACATAGCAGAAAGCTGGGTCAGAAGAGGAGCAGCCAGGACTAGAACCGGTGCCCATATGGGATTCCGGCACTTCAGGCCAGGGCGTTAACCCACTGAGCCACAACGCCGGCCCCATCTCTCCAACCATCTTAAGCTATGCATTTAATACCTTAACACACGATACTTTGTTTAAATGATCTCAAGTAATATTATTTTTCTTGAAGAATAGAATTATTTCTTATTCAGTAACAAGCAATTCATGGACATTTGAGTAGTTCTCAACTTATTTTCCTCCACAGGACTTTTTTATATTTTATTGTATTTTTCTATTTTAGTCTTGAAAAGCTTATTGGCTTTATATCCCACTGTTAGATTTACATTTAACTGTGATGTTAACTCCGAGCTACTTTGAACTCTACTTAAGACACATGAGGGAGAAAAATGTGGAGAGATAAGAATCTACTATGAGTAGGCTAAATTTATCCTTTTCCTGATGCAATGAATTAGGTCATTTACATTTAATGATATGACAGATTATATTTGCTCCTTTTTTATAGTTTTAAAATATGTTTCTCTGTACAAGCTGGTTTTACTTTTAATGTAATACTTTATATTTTTAGGAAAGCTTGCATTTTTATTTAGTAATTCACTCTATATTTATACTATGTCATAACTAGCTTGGTTTTCAGTTTTTCTAAAAAAGTAACTGCTAGTTCTTACTGGGAGAAAAATGAGAAAAGTATTGCGTTCCTTCTTTCTCCTACCTTCTGGGTGTCTCCTCTACCACTGATTTTTAATAAAAACATTGCCTTTCTTAGTCTTTGCCTTCACATATTAAACATACTTATTCTTGCTTTTTTGGATAAATGTACCTCCTTGTACTCCCAGCTACTCTAGATGAGGCAATCAAGACTACTTACCTTGTTTTCCTTTCCTGACACAAATTTATGTTATTTGTGTCACTTTTATATTGGCAAGGCATAAAACATCAACAGTTTCCTTTGTAACCTTAATCCTTACATTTCTTTTACTATAAGTTTTACAGTGAAATATTTTCAGTGTTCTCTAGTAATCCAATTGTCGTAGTTACCCAAGTCATTATTGCGTGGGTGAAGTAATTCTCTAGCGGTCTCCTAAGAAGGTATCATGGGTCCTTGCCTATTACTGGGTGAGAAATAGGCCTGGGCCCTCAAGTTCAAAGCTTTGATGTTTGTTTGTGACCTTGAAAGATGGTTTGGCCAGCTATAAGATAGTTTGCTAACATTTTCTTTCCTTGAGTATTTTATAAAGCATTTCTTGAGAGAAATAGTATGTCAGTTTACTTTTTCTCCTTATACATGACTTGATTTTTTTAACCTGACAACACAAAGTTTTCTTTTGTAATCTTTAAAATCTACTAACTGACATTACCATGTTATGTTTCCATGTTGACTTTGTATATTTCTCTGGCATACACAGTGTGTCCTGTGGGTATTTAGATTTAAATCTTATTTCATTTCAGAAAAAAATGTTCTTGATTTATAACTTCCAATTATTGCTTGGCTTCTAACTTTTTTAGGCTCTCCAATTATGTACTTATTTGGACTTTATTTGATGATTTGATTTATAGGTAAAGATATATAGATATGCACAATATGCCTTAATATTCTTTTTAATGCTCTGTTTCAATTTCATTTTGTTTGTTTTTCTCATTTTTATTCTTTATGTTTCTTATAATATCCTCATCAGAATCTTCTTTTCCTCAAAATATTTCAAATTTGGTCAACCTTTCTTTTTTTTCTTTTTCGAGTTCTTTGCTTTAATTCAACATTTCCAATTATTATATTTCCATCTTTTTACCAACATTTTCCATGTATACGTTTCAGTCTTCATAGCTGAAGTATTCCATGTTCATTACCTGTTTTAATGTAGGTCAGGTTTTATTGGACCAGCTATGTCCAAGAAATAACAAAGGGACTGCTTTGCAAAGCTATGCATCATTTTTGTGATTCCCTTTGTAGTTCCCCCTTCTCTGCTTCTCTGAACCAAACCACATCTGAGAAGGCTGTACTGCCACCTTGCTCTCTTTGATTCTTACACAAAATGCCACAATGATAAGAAATAATTGTTGCTATAGACCTTATTCTGAAGGTCTAACCTCTGCTACCAACAGAGTTTCTCAACCCTTAATATTTGTATCTATGTTTAAGAGTTTGCTGATTATAATATTCCAGTTTTTATGAAAATATGCTATGTATTTTGTATTTTTTTGTCATTTCTTTTTGCTTCTGCAGAAATTTCCAAGAGGGAAAAGAAAGGCTGTCAACCTTTATAGCCATGTTTAAGCCAAAAGACTTTACATTATCTATTTATAAGCCAGGTCTTCACTCCATATGCCTATGTGATTGGTATTTTCAACTTACATGTAAAGCTAAACTAAATTAAATCACATTCTTGAGTTATTCTGGTATATTGACTTGATTTTGTATTTTGATTTTTAAAAAAAAGTATTAGTGATTGTGTTCTATGTTACTTTGGAAGATTCTAGCTATTCTTATTTGGATACTTATAAGAACTGTCTCTCTTCTAGAAAAAGCACTGTTTTACATTAAATGTTTTTATAAGAGAAGGTGTTTAGCCTAGTTGCTAAGATGCACCCATGTCCCACATCAGAGTGCCTGGGTTCAATTCCCAGCTCTGACTCCTGACTCTGGCTTCCTGACAATGCAGACCCTGGGGAATAGCAGTGATGGCTGAAGTAACTGGGTCCTGCCACCCACATGGGAGACCTGGATTGAGTTCCAGGCTCCTGGTTCTGGCTCCAGCCCAAAGCCAGCTGTTGGATGGAGCTTCCTCTCTCTGGTAGTGTGTATCTCAAATAAAAATTTTAAAAAAGGCTTCTACAACTAACCTGCTTTGGTTTCCTAACAGCTGTTAGAAAATTTATGACCCAATTTTTGGTTCATTTAAGACAGTTGAATGCATCACGGTAGTATTCATTTCTGTCTTAAATTGACTTTTTTAAATTAAAGCTCAATTTGCTTTCTGTCATTTTATTTTATTGCACTAAGTCACTTTAATTCTTCATATAATAATGTCTTCTTTTCCAGATTTTGAAAACCTTCAAATTCAATGCTCATAGAAATTGCTAAAAATGCTGATAAACATATTAATCATATTGAACAATACAGAGTCAAATTGACATCAACCTATTATTAAGATTTTTTTTAGATATGGTTATTCATCCTTAAATCCACTAACTGTTGTGGGAATGTGTTTTCTAGCTGTTTTATTTCAGGCTCTGGCCACCACTTGTGATGAGACTTCAAAGCAAGGACATAACTGCCAAAATGGGAGCAGGATTTGTTACCTTTTTAAAGATTTATTTATTTTTTTATTTGAAAGTCAGAGTTACAGTGAGAGAGGAGAGACACAGAGAGAAAAAAATCTTCCATCTGCTGCTTCACTATCCATTGGCTAAAACTGCCAGGGCTGGGCCAGGCTGAAGTCAGGAGCCAGGAGATTTTTCTGGATCTCCCACATGAGTGCCAGGGCCCAAGGACTTGGGCCACCTTCTGTTGCTTTCCTAGGAGCATTAGCAGACGGAGCTGGATCAGAAGCAGAGCAACTGGGACTTGAACCAACACCCATATCAGATGATGGCACTGCAGATAGCAGCTTAATCTATTATACTATAGTGCTGGCCCTGAGCAGGATTTATTTTAAGAGAGAGTATACATTCAGACGTAAGTGTGGGTAACCCCACAAGGAGAGACACTCCAACTGAGAGGGCCAGAGAGAGTCCTCCTGCTTAGGATTTCCTTTATTTATATAGAATATACAAATAGGGTGCAGTTTGGACAGCGTTCAGTGTATGACACCTCTGGGAAAGTTTTCATGGCTTTTCCATGTGAAGTTCAGCTTACATGTGTTCTTGGCATGCTCTTTGTTGTGGAGAAGGTTAGGTGCCTCGTAGGAAAGTCAAAATACTCAGTTGATAAGTAAGGAGGTATAGTTAGGGTGCAGGGCTGCAGAGAGAAATTGTAGAAAATCTTCCAGCTCTTTTTTTTAAGATTTATTTATTTATTTGGAAGTCAGAGTTACACAGAAGGAGAGAAAGAGAGAGAGGTCTTCTATCTGCTGGTTCACATCCCAGTTGGCTGCAATGGCCAGAGCTGCACTGATCCGAAGCCAGGAACCAGAAGCTTCTTCTGGGTATCCCACGTGGGTGCAGGGGCCCAAGAACTTGGGCCATCTTCTGCTTTCCCAGGCCATAGCAGAAGTGGAGCAGCCAGGACTTGAACCAGTGCCCACATGGGATGCCGGCATGCAGGTGGCATCTTTACTCGCTGCACCACAGAGCCGGCCCCACAGCTCTTTTATATCCCATCTAACTTCCTACCTATCCTGGTCCTATATCATAAGCAATCTCTATCCAACTCACATTTCTTCATCTTATCCCCAGGGTTGCTAGGGACATTTCAAAAGTATTATTGAAATTGTGATTTTTGCTTACCAACAATAATCCATGCACATAGAAATTACTGTTCAAACAAGTAAAATACAGTTCAAATTATTCATGGTAAAATAAGGTTCAAATGATTTTATTCACAACTCATAATTTATTTCTGACTTAATTACTCACAAACTCTTGCTGTTGAACACCCCAAACTGGTTGGAGGAGTTGCTATAGAATCCCTAAACTGATTTTGATCACTTGACTACAGCAAGCCAATTATCATGGAAGCAACTGTTGGAAGACAACATTGCAGATGATGAAAGAATTCCCCAGAGCAGATAGAGTGAGTGAGCACAGCTAGATTTATTGAATATTCTTCATGGAAGCAGCAGGCAGGCAGGCCAGCTAGAAGCTGATGACTACTGCAACATGGGCTATATTAAGCAGATACTTGGAACTGCAGTATTTTTTCCGTGATTTTCTGAGATGGGTGATTTGCATTTCTGGATGGAACTGGGGAGCCTGTACTGACCTTAACTTGGGGACTTTTCCAGAGTCTTTGGTTGACCCTTCACACCAATGATTGACAACAAAGTGGTAGAAGAAAGTCAGAATTTATTGTAAAGTGCAGAGCAAGGAATCCAGCAGCTAATTCTTGATTCCTGAATACTGGGGCTGGAAGAAGTGAATATCAAAGACATTAGGGTAGGGAGCTGTAGGCTTCACAACCTGCTTCTATCATGTATCCATTGCAAAAATCAAGACATTTATCCATTCAAGGCCTCCTGATGCCTCTTTCATTCTCTATTATTGCTCAGACTTTGACAGCAGTTTTTCTGTGATCACAACTGTATGTTTTTTAGACTGTAAGAAGTTAACTTGGCCTAGACACTCATCATTTTATTATTATTTTTTGATCACCTGAGCTGTGAACATACCCCTCTTTCCTCCTTTGTCTGGACCTTTAAAAATTTCTCCTTGGGGCCAGCATTGTGTACCAGCAGGTTAAGCCAAAGCCCTAATCCCATATTGGAGTTCCAGTTTGAGTTCAAACTACACCATTTCCAATTTAGCTTCCTGCTAATGCACCTTGGAAAGAAGCAGATGATGACCCAAGTATTTGGGACCCTACCATTGTGAGGACAGCACCTCCAGCAGTCCAAGTTCTTGCTTGGTGTGAGAGATGAATTCAAAGCAGAGACATTGATAAGGTGTAAGAAGGAAAAAGGAATTTATTTACAGTGATGGTACACATTTAGACATGCATGAGAACATCCTCTCTCCCTTTATCAGGTAGGGGGGTGGTGCTTTAATTGAATATACAAATTGGGCAGAGTGGGAGCAGGGCTTCAGTGCAAATGATTTCTTTTTTTCAACTTTTATTTAATTAATATAAATTTCAAAAGTACAACTTTTGGATTATAGCAGCTTTTTCCTCCCATAATCTCCCTCCCACCCACAACCATCCCATCTCCCACTCCCTCTCCCATTCCATTCTTCAAGATTCATTTTCAATTATCTTTATATACAGAAGACCAACTCAATACATACTCAGTAAAGATTTCAACAGTTTGCACCCACACAGATACACAAAGTATAGAGTACTGTTTGAGTAGTAGTTTTACCATTAATTCACATAGTACAACACATTAAGGACAGAGATCCTACATGGGGAGTAGGTGCACAGTGACTCCCGTTATTGATTTAACAATTAACACTCTTATTTATGATGTCAGTAATCACTCGAGGCTCTTGTCATGAGCTGCCAAG
The DNA here is from genome assembly GCA_949820135.1 of Sylvilagus floridanus. Lineage (NCBI taxonomy): Eukaryota > Metazoa > Chordata > Mammalia > Lagomorpha > Leporidae > Sylvilagus > Sylvilagus floridanus. The sequence goes on along the minus strand of OX463236.1, from coordinate 23,843,029 downwards.
GCTATGGAAGCCTCTTGAGTTCTTATTTAGACAAGGCTGTAATCAAAGTGGAAATTCTCTCCTCCTTGCTGAGAAAGATTACCTCCTTCTTTGATGGCCCGTTCTTTCCACTGGGATCTCACTCACAGAGATCTTTCATTTAGGTCATTTTTTTTTTTTTTTTGCCACAGTAGTCTTGGCTTTCTATGCCTGTGAAACTCTCATGGGCTTTTTAGCCGGATCCAAATGTCTTAAGGGCTGATTCTGAGGTGAGAGTGCTGTTTAGGGCTTTTGCCATTCTATGAGTCTGCTGTGTATCCCGCTTCCCATGTTGGATTGTTTTCTCCTTTTTAATTCTATCAGTTAGTATTAGCAGACACTAGTCTTATTTATATGATCCCTTTGACACTTAATCCTATCATTATGATCAATTATGAACTGAAACTAATCACTTTGACTAGTAAGATGGCATTGATACATGCCACTTTGATGGGATTGAATTGGAATCCCCTGGCATGTTTCTAGCTGTACCATTAGGGATAAGACCAAGTGAGCATATGCTGAACTGTACATCTCCTCCCTCTCTTATTCCCACTCTTATATTTAACAGGGATCACTTTTCAGTTAAATTTAAACATTTAAGAATAATTGTGTTTGTTACAAAATGGAGGAATCTGGAAAACATAATGCTGAGTGAAATAAGCCAGTCCCAAAGGAATAAATACCATATGTTCTCCCTGATCAGTGACAACTGAGCACCTAAAAGGAAACCTGTAGAAGCTAAATGGACACCATGAGGAACAATGACTTGATCAGTCCTTGTCCTGCCTGTCGAGGAACAACTTACTATTTTATTCTTTTAGTATTTTTTGTTCTACTTAATACCATTGGTTGAACTCTTTAATCAACAGTGCAAATGATTTCTAAGAAGGTGTCATGTTGTCTCTTACATGTCATCTAGAGCTGCAGCATATACATGGTCATCAGGGAGTCATGTCAGGTGCATGATAGAGAAATGGATGAGCTGACCCTGTAGCCGTATCGGATCAACACACAGAGGGGTGGAGTTTTAGTGGTGTGTGGCTCTGGCTCAGAGACTGCTTATAGTCTCTTAGCTCCCTATCCCTCACTTGCTTCCTGCCTAGTCAACACCATCGCCATCTATGTAGGAAAGCTGAATGGAGCTCCTGCCTCCTGGCTTCAGACTGGCACTGGCCCAGCTATTGCAATCATTTGGAGAGTAAACCAGTGGAAGAAAAATTCTCTCTCATTCTCTATCACTCTGCCTTTCCAATAAGTAAGTAGAACTTTTATAAATGTTTTCCTTAAGCCTTTAGTACTCATTTAGTCATTCATTTTGTTAGGGTCATTTGAATTGAGGCTTTAGTTTTTCTACCATTACTATTACCAGTCTTTATATTTATTCGAGACCTTTGTTGGCTTTTGTATTTATTCTTTTTTTTTTTGAAAGATTTCTTTCTTTATTTCAAGGCACAGTGACAGTGAAAGGGAAAAAGAGAGAGAGAGAAAGAAAGAAAGAGAGAACGTGAGAGAGAGAGGCATTTCTAGCCACCAGTTCACCTTTAAATGTCTGCAACAACCAGGGCTGGGCCAGGCTGAGGCCAGGAGCTAGCAACTCCATTTGGGTCTCCCATGTAGGTAGCAGACTCAATGACTTGGGCCATCATCCACTGCATCCCAGGCAAATTGGCAGAAAGCTGGATCTGAAGCAAAGCAGCCAGGACTCAAAACAGTGCTCTGATGTGGGATGCCCACATGTGAAGCAGTGGGTTAACCTTCTGCGCCACAATGCCCTACCTTGAATACATTCTTAATATCTGAGCTCATAACAGAGGCTGCTATGTACCACAGTCATTTCATTCAGTGCCTCATCCTTTTATTCACAGTGAGTCCTTGCATGCATGGTTAGAATGTTATGGTACAATCTGTTCTCCCAATGTTGAAATTCATGATACTGAATCTTTGCTACATTTGTATTCTATAAAGTCTTATTTTTCATATTTCATCAGCCTGTTTGAAATACCCAGTTTTGTTTCTTCATGAATATAAATCTGTGATGATATAATTTATGTGCAAGATATTTTATATGCTAAGAATCAAATAATAACATTAACAGTAAATGTTACTGGTTTGTAAAAATGTTTGTCATATTGACTTTATAAATTATATTGTATATTGATTCCTTTTAAAGAAGGTTTTCCCTTGAAATTTCAGCTTAATTGGGAAAATCTTATTTATAATTTAAGAATAAGGATCTTATGTTTAAAACAGAAAATTATTAAACTTCTATATCACAATGTACTCACTGCAGAAGCAATTAGTGAAATGCTTGTTATTTGTCTTTTGTTACAATTTAGTTCTAAGCAAAATAGTCTCCCTAAAAATCTTCTTAAAAATACTCTTACCAGTTTTGTTTTTTTCCTCCTTCTACTAATCTCTGCCTAACTCTAGCCTTAGAGCTTAACAGATAATTGTATGTGAAAATGAATGTTGAAAATTAACTCTGAACAGGTTTGCAACCTGCCTGGTACCATGGGATTTGCAAATCCACTCTTCCTTCAGCTCCTGGGAGTTGAGTTAATTATGGTGAATCACACTAATGAAATTTTTTACTAGATCTTTATTAAAAACAAATATATTATGCTATAGAATTCATTGTGGATTTGGCTGACGACTCCCAGCCTGTCTTTCCTTGTATTGTGAAATTCCAATTTAGATGTTTAGTTTAGGTGAGAACATACTGTGTGATGAAGCTTCTGGTGTCTCTTGCTGTAGTTTAGGTCCCCAGGCTTTTAATTTAATTCACATTTATGACAGCTCGTGTTGTGCAATGCCCAAGTGTTAGAATTGCTATGTATGGGGTGAGTGGGCTAGCAGTTGAGACACCTGGATACCATATTGGAGTACCTTTATCTGAGTCCCAGCTCACATCTGATTCTAGCTTCCTGCTAACACAGATTCACAAGGCAGCTTTCATGGCCCAAGTAATTGGGTCCCTGCCACCCATGAACCTGGGTTGAATCCCTGGCCCCCTGGTCCAGCCCTGGCGATTATAGGCATTTGGAGTGTGAACAAGTGGGAGGGACAGAAGGTGCTTTCTGTCAGTTTCTGTCTCTTACCACTCAAATAAATAAATAAACACTATACAGAGCAAATGAACTAAATAGGAAAATAAAGGAGGAAAAGGGAAGGGCTCTGGCAGCATTAGAAAATGTTCAGGGAGATAGCGAAGGAAGATTTAAGTTAGGTCCCAAAGGAGCAGAAGAACTTCTACAGAGAGAAGTGTGGGAGCAGCAAGGAAGGGCATTTGAAACAGGGAGTGAAGTGACTAAGAACCCAGGGGAACAATGTGCATTTCCAGGAGCATGCAAAGGACTTGGCAGCATTTGGCGTCACTGTTTGTTGAGCTGCTTGAATCACTTAGTGAAGCAGCCATCATAGTAGACATGTAAGGTCTGAAAGTGGAAAATTAACTGCTCTGCTTTGGACCACTCAAGCAAGGGCTGCTCAGGTGTGAAGATTCTGGACAGCAGCATTCCTGGTTCCAGACTGAGAATAGAAAAGGCCATACAAACACCTGTACCCATGCACAGTCACACTTCTAGAACATTTAATATAATGGCCAAAAATCCTAGCTGTTTCCCCTCACTAGCTGTGTGACCATGAGCAGTTTTACTTAGCCCCTAAGCACTACTTCTCCCTTGAAAAATGGTGACTATGATCTAACACCTATTTTTCAGGAATACAGAGAGGATTACCTAAGTTAATGCATCCAAAAGACCAGGATTGTATCACAAAGCATTTTTTTGCAGTTTGGAAAATTTTGACCAACTCTCTATGTAGATACAACCATTCACCAGGACATTCACAGGGTGAGTGGAAATAAAGGTGGATTTTAGTTTCCTTGCCCCTTCATCTTCAAGTTTCAGGGCACAGCCCTACCAACCGGGCAAAAGGCCTAAAATAACATTTGGTGACAACAAAAACCTCAATAAATACTAGCCATCATTGTAATTATGAAGCAGTAAATCACTTCAAAACACAGTGTGAAGCTCACTCAGAAGCCATGTGCATGCCTAAGGCTGCTAAGAAAACAGATCAGTATTCACAATGCACATCAAGTCTGAAAAGAGTTCAGAATTCAGTCTTGGAAAGTGAACCAATGGGAGTTGTTACTGGGTCACTCTCCTACCACCAGAGGGTGCTGGCTTTCCTGTGTGCACATCTTCAGCGTGATGCAATACAAAGAACTCCCTTGAGAAACACCTACCTACCAACTGGACAATCCTCAGGGTGGTATCTGCCTCAGTTCTTTGCATACAGAACATATTTTTGCATACACAGCATGTGTTTTGCACAATGTTTTCAAACACAGTTCTGAGCTCTCTAGAAAGTGGAAGGCGCTGGAGGTGTGTGGAGAAACTCCATTCATTCTCCATCCCTTCGAATTTGAAACCAGAATGTCATTGTATAATCAATTTACCGAGTAACAGAATCACTTTACACTTTGTCCTCCTCCATCACTGTTATTGTGGGAGTGGAGGCAGGACACATCATCCACTAATACAGAGGTGAATGTCCAGAGATCCCTAGTCTTCACCCCACACAAAGGGGTTCCTTCCCAACTTAAGTCCTAAGGACATATTTTGTTGTTATTTTCACCATCTTCTCTCTTTTCAGATTTTAAAGAACTTATGAGCTTTATGACATAACAAAAAAGCCTTTGAAAAATCTTTGAGTTGAACTTATGTACATCAAATTTTGAGGACTTAATACGTAAAAAATAACTTAATTACATTATAGAATGAAAACTTGCTGTTGTGGCCGTTTAAGCCATGTATGTTCAAAGATGTTCTCCCTTTTTGGCACTCCCCATCCAAAAAGTTGTGAGGATGGGGCCAGCACTGTGGCGCTGTGTGTTAGTCCACTTTCCTGCATCACCGGCATCCCATAGCTGAGTGCAAATTTGAGTCCTAGTGCTCCAATTCCCATCTTGCTCCCTGCTAATGTGCCTGAGAAATAGTAGTTGATGGCCCAAGTACCTGGTTCCTGAAACCCACATGGGAAACCCAGAAAGAGGGCCTAGCTCCTGAATCCTGACTTTCATCTGGTGCAGCCCTGCTGTTGTGGCCATTTGGAGAATAATCCAGCAGATGAAAGACCTCTCTCTCTCTCTCTCTCTCTCTCTCTCTCTGTGTGTGTGTGTGTGTGTGTGTCTTTCAAATAAATAAGACTTTTTTTAAAGATTTATTTATTTATTTGAGAGTCAGAGTTACACAGAGAGAGAAGGAGAGGCAGAGGCAGAGAAAGAGAGAGAGAAAGAGAGAGGTCTTCCATCACTCCCCAATTGGCTGCAATAGTCGGAGCTGAACCTATCCAAAGCCAGGAGCCAAGAGCTTCTTCCGGGTCTCCTGCACGGATGCAGGGGCTTGGGCCATCTTCTACTGCTTTCCTAGGCCATAGCAGAGCTGGATCAGAACCAACCAGGACTCTAACCGGCGCCCATATGGGATGCCAGCACTGCGGAGATGGCTTTATTTGCTACGCCATAATGCCAGCCCCATAAATAAATAAGTCTTTAAAGAAAAAATTTTAGGGAAAAACATGAGACCTCAGTGAAACTTTTCAAAAGATTTCTGAAAATCTTTTAAAACTACATAAATTTTTTAGATGCAATAAATGGACTGTACAGAGCCTTTTAACTCCCCAGCCATGTACCCTGGGACAGAAATTGTGTTTCTGTGACTCTGTTTATTTGTGAGCAGAGAGCATCTCATATTAACTTGCAACAAATTCTATATCTAAATTTCAATGGTAAAACATCTTCAGAACAAAGAGAGGGAGGGTAAAGTTTTGGCTCTGCTTATGATATTTTCCTACATGAAACATCCCCGTGGTTCCCTCTTGCCCTATGGGGCCTAGAACACTTGATGGAATGGCTTAGCTCCACATGTTTTAAGGTCATCTCCTTGTGGAAGGAAGAATGTGTGAACATTGAAGGCTGGAACTATATTAGAATATTTAAAGGGAATGTGTATTTCAAAATCTTCAGACTAGGGGCAGGCATTTGACCCAGCAGTTAAGATGTTGCTTGGGAAACCCACATTCCATATTGCAGCACCTGCATTTGATTCTAGCTTAGCTCCCAATTCCACCTTCCTGCTAATGTGTACCCTGTGAAGCAAATATAATGGCTCATGTACTTGGGTACCTATTACCTACATGGAAAACCTGTACGGATGGCCCGCCTCCAGCTGGTGCAGAAATTTGGGGAATGAACCAGCAATGAGAGCTCTCTCGCTAGCTCGCTCACTCTCTCTGCTTTTCAAATAAAATAAATAAATAAACAAAAGAAATATTTTAAAAACTCATTCAAGGATGAAGATGAGATTCTTAAAAACTTCAAAAAATAGAATATTCGACTGTGTACATCATTTTTAGAGATTCTGATGAATAATATCTTTTACCCTGGGTCATCCCAAAGAGAAAGCTTTTTCCATTCCCCACTGCCTTAGAACAAAAAATCAAGCCCTGAATTTTTATTCAGAATAAGATGTCCTACATATTTAACTCCTGCCTAAGGCCCAACTTATCTTCTACATGTCCTCAATGCATTCTGTGACCAACCATAGTCAGTGTTTGTACTTCCCACACACAAAGTCTTTCCCTTCAGACCCACATGCATGGTGTCTGCCTGGAATAGCTGTCCCTTTTGCTTTTCTCTTCTCTCTCTCTCTCTCTCTCTCTCTCTCTCTCTCTCTCTCTCTCTTTTAATTTTTTGTTAGAGAAAGAGACATCTCCCATCTGCTGATTCACTACCTAAATGCCCACAATAGCCGAACAAGGCCAGCCTGAAGCTGGGAGAGTTAGGACCTCAGTCAGAGTCTCCCACAAGGATGGCAGGGACCCAGGTTACTTTAGCCATCATCTGCAGCCTTCCAGAGTGTGCACTAGCAAGTGGCAGGAATCAGGATGGGAGCCGGGATTTGAAACCCAACATTATGCTATGGTATGTAAGCATCCCATGTAATATCTTAACTGCTATGCCAAAAAGCCCTCCTTGTCCCTTTTTTGATTAAAAAAAGACATTTTCAATCTTGATGTCTTAGCTCAAGGCTTTATCTTCTCTCTGACACACTCTTGGGTTTCTCTTGAAAGCTAAGCAGCATACCTTGCTTTGGTCATCTCTTCATCCTTCCATCAGTTCAGAGTAACAATTCCCTTTTTCATTTTATCATTGTGGCCCGCTCATGGTAGCTAAAAAACACACACAGTGAATAAGTGAATGCAATATTATCCAAAGGAGAATACAACTCATTTAGGTACCTCAGAAATGATAAATTAGAACTGAATTAAATATGTGCAAATCTTATTCAGAAAATTAACCTACTGGCCTTGTTTGAAAACCTAATCCATCTAGAAGGCAAATAAGGAAGAATTGCAAGCACAAGTATTAGCTTTGAAGGTAAGGGATATTCAGACAATAAACATAAAATGATAGCATTGTAGATTCTACAGTTGAAAGGGAAATTGAAGGTCAAATAATTTAGGCTTAATGGCAGTATTCCGACTGAGCACCCAGAGAAGTAAGAGACCATTACATTTCCAAGTGTCTAGGCAATTTCCTTTCTGATGAATTTATTCTAAATACAAAAACGTCATGTGGAAGTGAGATTGAAGGTGAAGCCGCGATTGAGGATTACGATGTGCAGAAAAATTCTAAAACATTCCCTCTGACAGTGTTTTGTTTGCTCTCCAATGCAACCTGTTGCTTATCTGGTGTTTGGTGATTCTCTGGGAAATTACAAAAAAATAAATAAATAAATTCTATTTGAATTTCTGTTACATGATATACTTTTATAATCTTCTTACAGGTTTATTTTATGTGTTAGAAAGTCAGAGCTAGAGCATGAGATAGAGATGGGAAGAGAGAGAGGGAGAGAGATAGAGGGAAAGAGAGAAAGAGAGAGAGAGAATGTTCCATGGGTTCACTCCCCAAATGGCTGCAACGGCAGGAGCTAGGGTGATCTAAAACCAGGAGCTTCTTGTGGGACTCTCACATGGGTGCAGGGACCCGAGGACTTGGGCCATCTTCCACTGCTTTCCCAGGCCATTAGCAGAAAGCTGGATCAGAAGCAGAGCAGCCAGGACTTGAACAAGTACCAATTTGGGATGCCGTCACCACAGGCAGCAACTTTACCTACTACACAACAGCTCGTCAATAATTCTTAAATTTCCAACCACTCATTACTATGACCCTGTGTAGATAATGCAAAAGAAAAAATCTAAGAATAAGTGTCATGAAAAGCAGAAAAATGAAAATACAACTACAAGGAGGGTTATCTCTCCATATGTCGGCAATCACCCTTTTCAAATATACCCCGGACAAACAATTCTAGTCACAGAGAAACAAAAACCACAAACATGAGAGAACTAAGACCCAGGGACTATTCAAGGTTTCGATTCAAAAAACTAGAAAACTTTATATCAGTTCAAAAGAGAATTTTGAGTAAGTTTAGACATACTTTTTCTTGGGTGAGAAGATTCAATATTTTTTGACACATCAGTTCTTCTCACAGCAATCTATTTTCAGTGTACTTCCAGTCACAATTTCATTCTGACTACTGTAGGTGATTCTAAAAGTCATCTTCCAGGCAAACTGTGTGAAGTAAAACTATTTTTAAAGAAAAGTTATGAAGGAAGAATTGTCCTCTCAAATTTCACATCATTCTATGAAGTTGTAATAAACAAAATAATGTGAACCAGTAAGGAAGTATGCAATAATGTGCTAGCATTTCCCTAGCTTTTTTAGTTGTGGGTTAAAATTATTAAAACAAATAACTCAAAGAACCTTGCATTTGAGTTGTGTAACAAGTCCTTTTTTAGATATTCACTTTTGCATGTTAATGGTTCTGAAAAAAAAAACTGTTTAAATATGTAAAATGATTAAAGAAAACATTTTATGGAAGCAAGAGTAAAAATTCCCTCCTAGCCTCTTAAACCCAATATAGAAAGCACTGGGATAGAGTCCCCAAATGATACCTGAGGACCCATTTGTAATATAGCTGGATTAACATCTCTATTGTCTGAGCTGAATTTCTTTCTTTCTTTTTTGAAAGATCTGTTTCGTTTATTTGAAAGGCAGAGTTACAGATAGAGAGGGCGAGACAGAGAGAGATGTCTTCCATCTGCTTGTTTACTCTCCAAATGGCCGCAACAGCCAGGGCTGGACCAGGCTGAATCCAGGACCCAATGGCTTTTTCCAGGTCTCCCACAGGAATGCAAGGGCCAAAATACATGGGCCATCTTCTGCTTTCCCAGGCACAGTAGCAAGGAGCTGAATTGGAAGTGGAGCAGCAAGACTCACACCAGTGCCCATATGGGATGCTGGCGCTGTAGTTGGTAGCTTTATGCACTATGCCACAATGCTAGCCACTGACTGGAATTTCAATTGTCATTATTTTATTTTTTCCAACTTGATTGAGGTCTGATTGGTAAATAAAGATTGCATACATATAAGGTATACAGTGTAGCTATTTGATAAACATATCTCGAAAGGATTACTGCAATTAAGCCGACTGACATATCCATCATCTTGTGTGTGTGTGTGTGTGTGTGTGTGTTTCATAAGAGCATAGATCTATTCCTGGCACACCTTAAGTGTGCAATACCTTGTTATTAACTATAGTTATGCTGTACCTTTGATCTCTAGACTTATTCATCTTATAACTGAAAATCTGTCCTCTTCAATTAATATTTTGCCCACCTTCCTGCCCCTGGCAACCATTATTCTACTCTCTAAACTGGTAAGTTCAACTTTTTAGACTCTGAATATAAGTGATATTGCACAATATTTTTCTATATGTGATTAGCTTATTTCAGTTAACATAGATTCTCCCAGGTTCATTCATGCTATCAAAAATATTAGTTTTTCTTCTTTTTAAAGGCTAAATAATATTCCCTTGTAAATGTCCAGCACATTTTCATTTTCTATTCATCTACTGTTGGACACTTAGACGGATTCTGTATCTTTGATATTACAAATAGGGCTGAAATGAACATGAGAGGGTAAATAGTTTTTGAGATATTAATTTAAATAGTTTTGGGTATATACTCAGAAACAGGATCCAACTCTAGGCCAGGCAGAAGCCAGGAGCTGGGAACTTAGCCTGGGTTTCTGATGTGGTTGGCACTGTCCCTACTACCTGAACTATCACCTTCTGCCTTCTAGGGTGCATTTTAGCAGGAAGGTAGAATTGGAAAAGAAACTGGGACTCAAACCCAGGCACTCTGACAGAGTGCAAGTAGCCACTGCACCAAACTCCCTCTCTCCAGATCCATTGTAAATCAGATACTTGATTTTTAGATATTGCTTTTATGAGTTCATCATATATTGTGGAGAGATGCATTGCAAATCTTTCTTTCCCTTTTCTTGGGTTGCCTTTTCACTTTGCTGATTATGTTTTTTGCTGTGCAGAAACATTTCAGTTTGATACTCACACTTGCTTATTTTTGCTTTTATTGCCTACATTTTTGAGGTCATACCCCTCAAATTCTTGCCAACTCATTGTCAAAGAGCCTTTCCCCTGTGTGTTCTGGTAGAAGTTCACAATTTCAGGTTTTAAGTATAAGTCTTTAATTTTCAAGTTGATTTTTCTGTATAGTGTAAGACCCAACGTTGTTGCTTTGCATGAGAATACCCTAGTTTTCTCCACACTATTTGCTGAAAACACTATCATGTCCCCATGGTGTACGCCTGGTGCCTTGGTTGTGTTGTTTATTTCTGTGCTCTGTGCTCTGTGCTCTGTGGATGTGGGTGTGTCAGTTTCCATGTCATGCATGTGTTACCCAGTTTTTATTACTATGCCTACAGTTTATAATTTGAAATTGGGGCTATGATACCATTTGCTTTTCTCTTTCTCAAGATTAATTTCATTATTTGATGTCTTCTGTGGTTCCACACAAGTTTTAAGATTGTCTTCTTTAAGAAAATGTCAGAATGTTAATAAAAATAGTATTGGATCTATACATCGTTTTGGATAGTATGGACTTTTTTAAAAAGATTTATTCATTTATTTAAAGGGCAGAGTTACACAGAGAGGGAGGAAAGAAGAAAAAGACAGGCAGAGAGAGAGAGAGAGAAAAAGAGAGAGAGAAAGAGATTTTTATCGTCCACACCTTTGTTTACTCCCCCAATAGCCTGGAACTCTATCCATGTCTCCCACATGGGTACAAAAGGCCCAAGCACTTGGGCCAGCTTCTGCTGCTTTCTCAGGTGAATTATCAGGGGACTGTATTGGAAGTGCAAGACCCAGGACTTGAACCAGCACCTATAAGGGATTCCAGCATCACAGGTGGCAGCTTAATGCACTGCACCACAATGCTGGCCCCTGATATGGACATTTTAACAACATTAATACTTTCAGTCTGTGAACACAAGATAGAATTTCACTTACTTCTGTCTCTTTCAGGTTATTTCACCAACGTTTTACAATTTATAGTGTACAAATGTTTTACTTCCCTAGCTAAATTTACTAAAAAGTATTTTTTAGCTATTGTAAATGGGATTGTTTCCTTAATTTCAGCTTCACATAGCTTGTCGCTACTGTACAGAAACACTAATTTTTGTATGTTATTTTATTCACTTGAGTCCTTTTTTTCCTTTAGGCTAACATAAAGCTTGAAAATTTTATCTTCTCCAAAAACCAACTCATTTTTAAAAACATTTCTTGATTTATTTTTATTGATTTGAAAAACAGAGAGAGAGAGAGAGAGAGAGACAGAGAGAGAGATCTTTCTTTTGATGATTCATTTTTTAAATGGCCACAAGACCCAGGGTCTGGGCCAGACTGAAACATGGATCCAGGCTCCCACATGGGTGGCAGGGACCCAACTTGAGTCATCACTAGCTACCTCCTAGGAACACATTAGCAGGAAGCTGAATTGGAAGAAGATGCAGAACTTGATCCAAAATGTCCCTAAAAACCAATTCTTAATTTATTTGGTATTTTGTAATGCTTTTCTAGTCTCTATTTCATCTATTTCAGCTGTGATTTCTCTTTTTGATTTCTTTTTTTACTTACTGGCTGTTCGGCAGGTTGTGATTTAATCTCAATATATTTGTGAATTTTCTAGTTTTCTTTCTTGTCTCTTACTATTGTGGCTAAAAAAGATATTCTTCTGACTCACCTTAATTGTATTTAATTATTAATTATATTAAATTTTAGTTAAATTAGAAGATACTCACCACATAATCCAGTCATCAGCGTTCATCAAAATATTTGACACATTGACGAGTACTTCTGTGCCAAGCACTTTACTAGACACGGGTGATGGAGTGGTAATGTAGCCTCGTACAGAACACCCCTACTTCTTATCATTGGTTTAGTGTGACTACCTCAGTAAAATCTACCCTCTCATCATTTGTCTTTGTGCTGCCGCATGGCACCTAACTGACCTAAGTGAGGTCAACCACGAGGGTTCTTCCAGGGACCGATGACATCAGTGCTGCTGGAGGAATTCAGTGCATGTTATCCATAGTTTGAGTTGTTTGTTCAGAAAACAAAACAAAAAAAGTATGAAACACAGCAAAAATGAACAATTATCAAAATACTGGGATTGATGCTAAGAATAAAGGATTTATTTTCTTTTCTCACATTTCTGGTCTGCTTTATACATAGCAGAAATCAAATGTGCATTTGTAATCACAGACCACAAAGGCAAAACTAATGAACAAATACCATAAAGGAAAAAAGGGAGGAGAAGGAGGAAGTCTGAAATATATCAAAGGAAAAATGGATCCAAGTAAGATATCTGAGTTTATGGGTATTACTTACTAAACAGCAAACTAATAGTAAGAATCTCCAGGGTGTTTGAACAACACCATTTTGCTCAGAAGGCAAATATGGAGAGATAAAACTGTAGTTTTGATAAGGCTTTATAAAGAAGAGGCTGAATCAGTAGGAACATGATAACTGCCTTTGTATGACTAATGTGATTGTGTGACTAATCATAGCACGTGCTGTACTTTTAATTGACACTCAAAGGCCTGCACGCTCCATACTCATTTTCAGGAACGTAGACGACCTGTGGGCAAAATGAGGAGTAGTAGCAGCAGGCACTTTAAACACAAAGGCCAAGACGCCATATTGAGCCCTGGAAACTCATATATAATGCCACTCAAATCTCTTACTCTCCAGACAGAAATGGGTTGGTCCAAGGACAGTCCCTTTAACATTGCGGTCCAATCATTTTAACCTAGAACTCTTCACAACAGGAGCTATAATTATCACCCTGAAGCAGGACATGCACTTCTTGCTATATATAGACAGAAAGGACTGTGTTTGGATGTCTATCGCTGTATGTGCCTTCCTCAGGCTGGCAGTGGTATTCAATAGTCCTTCACCGTTGAATCATCCCCCTCTGTGAAACTCCCTCACCAGACAAACCAGAATCACATTGTTCAAAAATTGAGAGGCTGTTCTGTTTCTACTTTAAAAGTCAACTTCACAAATATGCAGATATAGAGGCGATGGTTATTGTTATGAACAAATTGATCTTCCAAATATTTGTTGTTACTCCACAGTGTTTTATTGTATATTTAGAGAAGATGAACTACTTAAGGAATAAATCTCATGAAAATGGTAGGTGCCATGGGTCAAAGCATTATTATTAACATCACTCCTATATGACCGGGTAACAAATTGAATATCAAAGAGAAGAGACAGTAAGTAATAAAGCAGGACTTATTGGTAGGTTATATAGTAGGTTATTACTATTGACATGTAACCATTCATTTTACCACACAATCTCTCTTTTCTTGTCCTGTCATTTAAAGGTCATTTCAAGTATTGTATGGCATAGGTGTGCCTATAATGGACATTATATAAACATATAAAACAGGCATTTATTGATTGGCTTAAGAGCAGAAATGTCACTAAAATATACTAAAACACACATTAAAGTATTGTGTACACATTTTCTCATAAATTTCCAATATTGTAACCTGATTGGGATGCAGTGGATTAAACCACTGCCTGCAACACTGGCATCCCATATGAGTGCTGGTTGGAGTCCTGGCCACTCCACTTCCAATCCAGGTCCCTGCTAATGCACTTGGGAAAGTAGCAGAAGATAGAACATGTGTGGGGTTCCTGCCACCCATGTAGAAAACCTCAATGGAGTTCTCAATTCTAGGCTTTGGCCTGATCCAGACGTTTAGGGGGGTGACTGCAACAGCCAGGGCTGGGCCAAGTCAAAGCCACCATCTGCTGCTTGCCATGTGCATTAACTGTAAATGAGATCAGGAGCAGAGTAACTAGGACTTGAAATGGCACTCTGATAAAGTGTACAGGCATCCCAAGGGTCAGCTTAACTAGCTGCACCACAATACTTGCCCTCAGTTTTTCAGATTTTGAAATAAATTCACTACCATCCACAAATTTATTTGTTAACACAGAATACAAAAAAGAGGTAACAGAGATGAAAAGCAAAGCAAGAGCATAATAGTGTTCCTCAAAGGCTAGGGTGTAGAGACTCAGAGAAATGGGAGTGATCAATTACAGCATATCCAGCAGAGGACTCAGAAAACAAGAAATCAGAAGACTCTGCCCACTTTAGAATCCAGGAGGTCATTGTAATCTTCAAGAAGCATTGTTTCAGTGGAGGGGAGGCCACAGAGGCCACATGGCCTTGTCTGTTCTGACTACAGCCCAGGTTAATCCAAGGATAGTCATGTCAAACTAAATTTAATGCAGATTGAAATAAATAAATAAATAAATAAATAAATAAATAAATGATTTAATGCAGATTATTTTCATTGGAAAATCAGTAGGATAGTAAACTTTTTTTAGGGAAAAAAACTCAACCACAGTTCCAACTTTTTCCTTAAATTACACCTGCTACTCAAAGTTTTTAGACTGTATTCTCCATTCTCCATAACTTGACCTAAAAATTCTTGATCAGATATCACTGATTGACCTGCCTCCAACTGTGCATGACACTGTTAGTTATTAAAAGCAAATCAAAAGAAAGCCATTCAATTAGTATAATGAGAAGGTTGCATTTAATGATACTTAACCCTAAAAGTCTAAAAGAGTCTAAAAGATGAAGAATGAGAAATAGCATGTGTTAAAGTTTGTCAAAAAGTATATTAGATTCTGCCCCTTCACAGACTCATAGATTTGTCTCCTGAACAAATTACTTTGTTTTAATTCCACATAAGTGATTTGTTTTTGTTCCTTTAGCAGGAACCCTCCATGCCACTGAGTTGGCAGATCATTTGTTTTTGAGCCAATCAGGACAGGATAATCTTATTATACCGCTGGGCTTGTGTTTCTTTTGATGAGAGTCTAGAGAAGTCATGGGTCATACTTTACCCCGTGCCAGGAACCGCTTGTGTTTCAGTTGTCCAAGGTCAGATCTTAATTTAACCACCAACTGGATACTTAATTTTAGATACACAGAGGAACACATTGGCTCCAGGGCACTTCCTCTGGTTTAGGAAAGCAAGTCCCTGGATAAGAATGACAAGATGATCATTCCAAAAGGTGAGATTATGAAATATTTGATCTGTACCTCACCAACTAGCTTATAGAGTAGGTCCGTAATGACAATGTTGTAAATAGATGGAAATGCTTATGTGGCAGCTACTTGTTACTTACTTTTTTATTAATTTACCTGTGAGCATGCCTGTCTAGCACTAACTAGTAGAATAAAGCCAAGCTTGCTTGTTTGTTTATGCAACATCAATTCAATTACATAATTATTAATCAAAGCAGAAAATCGTATCATGAGAAAAGGAGATCAGTAATAAATATGCTTACAGGAAGTGTGAATGATTAAGTGATATTTTAAAATAGTTAAAGTTCTATCAATACTTCTTCATCACTTGCAAAACATAAATGTTTCACATTCAGATCGAAAAATTTCTTTAAATGAAGTAGATGAAAAAACCCAAACTCAGTAAAGTTGTTAGTTTGTTTCTTCAGGCTGGAAAGTCCTTAAAATTTGTCTGACACCATTACCCATGTAGTCAGTAAATGAGCAGATAACACCTAAGGCACCTTCTGCATTTAACATAATCTTGATTTCCATAAAATGACAATTATATGAAAAAAGTTCTATCATGTGCTGAGAGTTTTAAATTATTGTAATAAACTATCAAAATTTTACACTTCAGTTGTTTTGATAGGAATGCCTTATTTTCAAATGAAAATTAGCCTAAATTTTTTGTTTTCCCTAGAGTTGTTAGATAAGCTTGCTCAAACGATCAGAAAACTTTTTCTGAGGCATATGAATTTTGAGGTCACAAAATGAGACCCATTTCCACTAACTGCGTCAGAGTCGCTGGATTATCAGCTTTGGCTGTTTCAGTCCCTGTGTTATCGTATCGCTGACTGTGTGTGTGTGCCACTTCTCTACTACTCACTGGGTGTGCAGGCTTTGGGTACATTACCTAACCACTCTCTGCTTCAGTTTACTCATCTGTAAAGGGTTGGGGTTGACCGTGGGAGTAGCTGCAGATATCAAAAGACATAATCCATTCAGTGTGCTTAAGCACTCCATAGATGTTGGCTACAACAGTTATTAAATTCAAGACAACAAATGTTTATTGAGGACCCACTGTATGCTTGACTGTGTGCTTAACCTCAAAAGAGAAGGAAGATACTGGTGATACTTCTAAGGAAAAGTCTGGAACACATTGTTTTAAGGCAGCAACCTATTGAGGCCCTGTATGTCTGTGTCCAGTGCTATGCCTAGAACTTAGCAGACACTGAATATATATTTCTGAAAAACCGATAGAATGGTCTAAGAATTCTTAGGGACAAAATAATATTTACCGAGAATGGATGGATAAACTCTCTTCTGTCTTTTTTGTAACTAGAGGAAGAGAATGTAGTTAGCTCCATGCATTTGTGTTCAACAAGGCATTTGCCAATATCTCTTGATGATGGCCTGGTTATCAGAAGGAGACATTAATACTCGATGGTGGTGCCTTTAAGAGGATTTGTAACTGGATAAACAGCTTTTCTCAAAAGGTGCTAACTAATCGATCAATGTCACCATGGAAGTCTTGTCCTGTGCCAACTTCTGTTGAATGTTTATCATTGTCAAAGGAGCATAAGGACATAGAGAAAACATGCTTGGTAAGTCTGAAAATAGAACAATATTTGGAGGGATAGAAAATGCATTAGATCTTAGTAGATGGAAACAAAAGTCAAATATAAGAAAAGATTAAATGTAATAATAATAATTAGATCCTTATACAGAATTTTACAGCAAATTGTGAGAACAAAAAACATGACTTGTAGAATTTTGTGCAACTAGAGTTCAAATCAAGCTTGTAATAGGATAACCCCAAAATTCATCTGAGCTTGGGCTCAATTAACAAGTATATACTAAGAAAAGGGAGATATTCACATGCACTTACTGTTGTGCAGTCTGCATGTAGACTCTGTGGCTCAAAGCCACTTTAAGAGACACATGCGTAAATGAGTGTGTGTGCAGGAAAGCAATCAAAATGGGAATGAGGTGAGATCACGTCATGGAAGAATGTTCATCCAGACTTGTGAGGACGTGGGAAGCATCAGCAGAGACCTGACAAGTCTTTCTGGAAGATGTTTAAAGGGTTCTCACATTGCACAAAAACAACACTTGTTCAGTGCGGCTCTCAGGAAGAGACCTAGCATCAAGTGCTTTGAGGAAATGGCTTCACCCTTAGTGTTTTTCCTAATTGTTAAAGTTGGCCAGAGGGCTGTGTGGATCATAATAAGCTCTTTGTCACAGCAGTGTTGAAGCCAAAGAAGGCCAATGACTTGCTGGACATGTTGGAAATGGAATTTACATATATGGGGCCAACGCTGTGGTGTAGTGGGTAAAGCCACCGCCTGCAGTGCCGGCATCCCATATGGGTGCCAGTTTGAGACCCGGCTGCTCTACTTCCAATCCAGCTCTCTGCTAAGGCCTGGGAAAGCAGTAGAAGATGGCCCAAGCCCTTGGGCCACTGCACCCTCTTGGGAGACCCAGAAGAAGCTCCTGGCTCCTGGCTTCAGATTGGCGCAACTCCAGCCATTGGGGCCAATTGGGGAGTGAACCAGTGGATGGAAGACCTCTCTCTCTCTCTCTCTCTCTCTCTGCCTCACCCTCTCTCTGCCTCGCCCTCTCTCTGTGTGTAACTCTGACTTTCAAGTAAAATAAATAAATCTTTTTTTCAAAAAAGGAATTTCCATGTGGAGCTATCTTATGGTCTTTAACTCTCATGTCTTCTAATTCTGGGGAAAAGGAATGAAAAGAAAATATAAGTTTCTAGGAGAGCATGTTCAAGGGCAAGGAATAGCATTAAAACTGTCTCGAAGTACAGAGTTCTATTTCCCTCTTTCAGAAGAGTTCAATCACAAAGTAATTACAGGCCATGTTTACTGTTTGTATCATGCCAGACACAGCTAACCAGGCTGCTAATGCAGACAGGTCAGGATCTGAACAGCTGCTGCCTCCAGCAGTATGAAATTAATGGTATATGATTTCAGAGCAAGAGATAAGGAAGTGAAATGGATCATTATTGTCTATGTGAGTTTTGAATAGAAAAAATATTTGATTTGAGTCCCAGGCAGGAGCTTTTGCTGTGTCTAGGAACAAACCATCTTAGAGAGAATATATCTCTATGTGTTTGTATATGTATAAACATTATACTTTAAGGTCTAGAGATATTTAATTTTGACTATTTTCATAGCTATTGAATATAGTCAAAACATTTTTTATTTGCACTACAACTCCATTGTGCAAACCAAAAGTAGCTTTTTAATTGTCTGGAAATGGCCTCACCTTCTTCTCCACCTGCCACTTACTAATCAGTTAAAACTACACTTTGGTGTCATGAAGACACTTACAGCTTAGGGAATGAAGCCCGTGAGTGGGCCATGCAGGTGCAAGGACCAGTCTTTCGACTCTCTGCTCCTTCCCCCAGCTTAGATGCTCCCCCATCAGGTTTTTGCAGCCTTCCTGTAAATGTGGGCAGTTTCCTTCTTCCCATACTGCTCAGCTCTGAGAGGTCAATTCTAGGTCAGTTTTCCCAAGACAACATTATAAGCTTTGACTGCATAAAGACAACCTTAGTTCCCTTTTTTGTTGTTGTTGTTGGTGGTGAAACCACTTCAGATCTGCTCTCTTAGCAAATTAAGCATGCAATCCCAGTACAATGTTAACTACAGCACATTGTCGTACATTAGATCTTTAACTGACACTTTGTGTCCCTTCACACCATCTCTTTACAATCCTTAAGCCAGCCCCTGATACCTTCTGTTCTGCTGAGTTTCTATGAATTTGATTTTTAAAATTTCACATTTAATTTAGATCTTGCAATATTTGTCCTTCTGTGTTTGGATTATTCCATTTAGCATATGTCCTCCAGGTTCATTCATGTTGTCATAAATAGCATTATGTCCTGCCTTTCAAAGGTTGAATAATATTCCATTATAAATATATACCATGTTTTCTTTATCCATTCATCAGTTGATGGACATTTAGGTTGTTTTCATCACTTGGCTATTTTTAATAATGCTGCAATGGATACAGGAGTGCAAATATATCTCTTCAAGATACTGATTTCAATTCCTTCAGAAATACATTCAGAAGTGGGACTGCTGGACCATATAATAGTTCTGTTTTAAACTTTTGAAGAACTTCCATGCTGCTTTTCATAATGGTTACACCAAAAAAAAAAGTATGCGAAGTGATGAGTAATTTAGTTGGCTTAATCGTGGTTACTGTTTAACAATGTATGCATATATTTGTATACCCTGAACATTTTTAAATTGTCTACTTCAATAAAGTTAGGAAAAAAGTCAACTTTGTTTACTTAAAAGTGGTAATATCTGGGTGCCACCATGGTGGCATGGTGGGTTAAGTGTCACCTATGATGCTGGCATCCTATATGAGTCCAAGTTCAAGTCCTGCCTGTGGCACTTCAAATCCAGCTACCTGTGAATGCACCTGGGAAAACAGCAGAAGATGGCCCAAGTCCATGGGCCCAAGCCCCTGCACCCATGTTGGAGACCCTGATGAATGCAGCTCCCTACTCCTGGCTTAAACCTAACCCAGCCCTGGTCGTTGTGGACATTTAGGGAGTGAACCAGCAGACGCATGAGTTTCTCTCTCTCTCTCTCTCTCTCTCTCTCTCTCTCTCTCTCTCTCTCTCTCCCTCCCTCCCTCCCTCCTTTCCTCCCTCCCCCACCTCCCCCCGTCTGTTTTTAACTCTGCCTTTGAAACAAAATAAATAAATCTTTTTTTTAAAAAATGGTAATATTTTGTTATTTGAGCATCATTTTAAAATATGACAGTTTGCCCATGACATCAAATCAGCCTAATGAAGTCATTTATCAATTTATCATATTTGGGCTATGGGATTCCAAAAAAATAAAATTTGTAGACACAAAATAAATGCCAAAATCATGAAACCATTCTATTGTTGATTCTACGATATCTTTAAAATTACATTGTAGGGCCTGGCACCATGGCTCACTTGGCTAATCCTCCACGTGTGGCGCTGGCATCCAATATGGGCGCCAGGTTCTAGTCCCAGCTGCTCCTTTTTCAGTCTAGCTCTCTGCTGTGACCCCAGAAGGCAGTGGAGGATGGCCCAAGTGATTGGACGCCTGCACCCGCTTGGGAAACCAGGAGGAAGCACTTGGCTCCTGGCTTCAGATAGGCACAGTGCCAGCCATGGCGGCCATTTGGGGATGAACCAACGGAAGGAAGACCTTTTTCTCTGTCTCTTTCTCTCACTGTCTAACTCCACCTGTCAAATAAGTAAAAAAAAAAAATTACATTGTAAATAAAGTGTAGAATGTCCATTATTTTGTATATAATAACTGTTCATAACAAAACCAAAAAATGAAATTTTCCTATTTAACACTTGCTTTTCCTCTAATAGGATAAATCTTGATGATTTTCTCTGGGACTCCAGTAGATGAGTTCATCACTCAAGAGTTGTAGCAGTTTCAAGGTAAGAGAAAATTCCTCAGTGTATCAGGGTTCCCTGGTACACAGAGTAGAAGCCAACACCTTCAGAGCCTCAAGTTTGGATCTGGGCTAGCCTTCTATTAAATAGTGAAGGAAATCACATTTTCCTATGTTGCCTTTTTGATCGTCTCTTCTCGCCTCCCTCTAAATCTCAGCCTTAGATTGTCTGTCATCCTTGAGCCCCATGCCACTCCCAATAGCTCTCCCAAAATATTCTAGCTCTGTACTGGGGGCCAGTGGTATACTACTGGGACATTACAAGGGACATTGGGAAATGGAACAATAAGCTCTAAAGGACAGAATCTCTCGCTGATGTAACAGAATGGCAATGATGTGACAGGTGGTGAGGACAGTATGATATTTATGGACACAGTGCTCTTCCTTGTACCATAGAAACAACTGTGTCCACTCTGCATTCTCTTAAGGCTGGCCCTGTTTTGGTATCATGGAAATGGTTTCAATTTTGTTATGCCCAAGACAGAGTGTTAGGGTAGATAAGATTAAACAAATTTTGATTTTGTCAGGAGTAAGAAACTAAAAAATTCACAGCAAATGAAGCAATATGTGTCAGTGCTTGTTCAGGGAAAAGGAGAACTTTGGTTCCAGGTTGGTGGAGTGACCATGTTTCAGAGAAGCTCTGAGGGGTGTCACACACTTAACAACCACCTTAATAGTAAGGCATCAGCACAGTTGATGGCTTGGAAGTAGTTCACAGAACCCGATGCAGAGTGTCATGCACTCGTGTTCACTGCTGCATCATTCCTTGCAACATCATCCTAACCTCCTGACCGTTTCACGCAGGCACCAACAGCTATGCTGATCCCTTTTTTTTTTTTTTTTTTTTTTTTGGACAGTGATGTTTAGATTCCAAAACAAAAATGGAGACAAGCTCAGGATGCCTCAGACCACCCTAAAAGAAAAAAAAAAGTTTTATTGCAAGGAGCCAAAGAAAAAGATTTATGTGTCCCTGGAAGCTATTTTTTTATTTTTGGAAGTTATTGTCATCAAGAGCTGGCTGTGAAAAGCACCATTAAAGTGTTTTCTTCTAAGGGCAATAGAGTGCGGGGGGTGTTTTCCTGCAGTTTTTGAAAGACCTTGAAAGTGAAGGTGTCCCCACTCTGCTCTGAATGTGCTTACCAGCTCTGTGACAGTTGGTGGGTCTTTAACTTCTTGGAGCCCAATTTTTCATTCCTGCACAATGAATCTTCAATGCCTACAACATAGAATCACAGTGAAGATCTGAAACAAGGTAATGTATGCAAAATGCTTTGCACAGGACTTGACAGGACAAGCACTTTTTACTATGGTCACTATTTCAGTTATTACCAAACATTCTAAAATTTACATGGTCACCAAACTTTTCCTTTATCTATAGTCTAAATTGGAGATTTAATTCATCCCATCTGTAAAGCCAACTAGTAACTATTAATGTAAGAATAATATAATTGGCATTTAGCACTTGGAAATCCTTAACTTAGTGCTTCTTTTTCAGGGGTACATGAAAGAGATCCAGAGGATCCATGCATTTCCTAAAATCACATGAAATATTTTAGTGAGCATGTGTCCCTCAGGAGACAGAATCCATAGCTTTCACCAATGTCTTCCTGACTCTACGCAAACCTAACTAGTGCTTTGAATGAAAAGGTTAATTATACAATGTGATTGCCCCAATCATTTTGTAAATAAGCTAATTATAAAGAATAAATTATCATATTATTGGAATTATCCAAAACAATAATGGTAATACTCAAAATAATAATAATAATTGAAAATTATTTTTTAAAAGAAGTGTTAATATTTTTAGACTGAGAAGTGAAACACCTGTTACTAGGTCTTAAAAGATCTCAAAGGGATGGATGTTTGGCTCAGTGATTAAGACACTGCTATGAATGTCTGCATCTCTTATTGGAGAGTCTGGGTTCAAGTCCTCGTTCTGCTTCTGATTCCAACTTCCTGCTAATGCACACCCTTGGAAGCAGCAGGTGATGGCTCAAGTGATTGGATCTCTGCCATCCATGTAAGAGACCCACACTGAATTCGTGGCTCCCAGCTTCAGCAGTGGTCCAGCACTGGCTATTGGGTGCATTTTGGGAGTGAACCAGTAGGTTCACGATCTCTTTCTGTCTGTATGGCTTTATCTGTCTCTCTGTCCGTCTGTCTCTCTGCCTATCCTCATAATCTTGAGTGGTGTTTTACTTAATTTTCAGTGGAGTTTTGTCAGCCTTCAGTTGGTTTTGAGTCCTTGTTTAAACTTGAAGTAGAGATCAACAAATGTCCTCTTTCCTTTCTCCTTACATCTTGATTATCTCCATGTCCATCCCAGTGGTCCTCCCTGGATTGTTTGTCTGACTCCTTAACCACATTTGTCCAGTGATCTTAACTTCATCCCAAGTTTTCAGTAAGAGGTTGCAGATAGCTGGTATTGGGTTGGAGTTGCTCCTCACAATAAGGGTTTTCCCATCATGTCTACCTTCCTGTCATTAGGGATACAAAACAGTTAAGAACCTAGATAATTTTCTTTTTGATGGCAGTTAAAAGGGTCTTACAAAAAAAAGAAAGAAAGAAAGAAAGAAAACAACTTTCCACAAACCAACTTGGTTCTCTAAGGAGCCTGTGATGTCTCGCATACTGGAAGCCCAAATTTCAAACGGGCTTAGATTTAAGCTAGTGATTTAAATAGACAAAAGGATCTGTATCCTGTTACTAATCCCAGATCTTTGCCGTCCCCCCAACACCACAGTGATATCAGAGAGAAAGTCTCCGGCAATGCCAAAGGTTTAACCTGTGATCCAGTTGCGCTGTCTGAAGGACTAACTGCTTGTTAGTAATGAGTCAACAACTTTCTTACAGTTACCCCAGAAAGCTGATGTTTTCTATAGATGGCTGTGAGAAGCAATAGAGGAAAATGGCACAGAGAAAAAGGAAAGTAAGATTTGCTTACTTCCCCTTAGAAATCTGATAGATCAAGTGAAAATATGAAGTAGTTCAAAGAGTATGTGAAGAACTGACAAAGCAAATACAGAATGAGTGTAAATCCAGATGCTGGATAAAGTGTCACATAGGAGTAGTTATTCACAGATAGAGAAGACTGGAGAAGAACTGAAGAATTGTAGTTAGGACTTCCAGGGAAGGGAGGCTATGAGCTAGGCTTAAGGCAGCATGTGGCCATGAGGGAAGGGTCTCATGAGTAAAAAGGAAAAAGAGATAAAAGCACAGAAGTGAGAAAAAATGGAATCATGCACACAGTAAGCAATTAAATCTGTTCAGTGGAAACAGTCAGTACCCAGCAGAAATGATCAGTTCAAACAATAAACTTGAGCCTGAATTATGGTTCAGTGTCCATTTATTAACTCATTCACTCAAACAACACACATTTAAAGACCATGGCAAAATATCTCAGTACTGCTGTTACAGTCTCTGCTCTTAGCTAGTTACATTCTAGGAGGAGGAGACAGACAATGAACCAATAAACAATAAATAATAAGTAAAGTACCATTTGGACTTATTTGATAATAGGATTTCTACAGTGATCCAACATTAGTCTTTGAGGAGACTGGGATCTCACAATATGAGGGAGTGGATTTAGTGGCATGATGCCACTGTCTCATATGCACTCTCTGAACATTGTCACCATCATATTCCCCCTTTGTGATGATAATAAGGCCAATGGTATACATGATGAGCAATAAAACCATAATGATTTCATTGAGTGGGTATGCAGTTTGTCCATAGATCAGAGACCTTGGCTACCAATTTGTGAACTATCTTTAAAGTTTGAGATTATCTAGCCTTGAGGAATAAGGAGAGGGGAAAACACATGTCAAATCTGTTTTGGAAATTCCCTGGAGACTGTTTTGATTGTTTTCCCTTGAAAAGACATATTATGGTGTAAAATTTCACAGAGAGAATAGATTTTGCCTCAAAAAGTACCACTAATCAAAGATAATTTCATATTAAGTCAACCCAGCTTTAGAACTATTTTGATTTCTCTACTTACTACATTTTCTCTGTAATTATGACAAAACAACTGATGTAATAGTCAAGATATTCACTTGATATTTGGAAGAGATATGCCAAGGAAAAATAATCTACATTTTAATGTACTATCATCAGGAGGGATGAGAAGTTGACAGCAATGGCTTGTAACAGATAGAGATGTGTAGGGGAAGGAGGGCTGGTCTACACAGGGCTGGTCTCTATCTATGGCTAGAATTAGGATGGTCCTCATCTCAACTGTTCAAAGAATGCTCTGAGACACCTCAGACCTTAGAAATCACTGCTCTCTTAGTTCCTGTGTTCCATTTCTCCTTGGATTGAGTTGTAACTGTCTACTGTGCTGAGCAAACTAAATGGGCAAAATTAGCATAAATCAGAATCTCGGGGAAGGTGAATTCCTATAAACCCAACTGCAGCCATAACTAAAAGAAGTCAAAAATTAGAAAATGTGGATACCCAAAGGGCAGATAATTCAAGGTTTCAACAATGAGGACACACTCAGTTAGTCAAATGGATTTCATGTATTATATGGATTAAAATGTACTGTGTTTGTTTTCATTGATAGAGAAAGGTAAACAATAATTTCACTTTGCATTTTTCATGTTATTCTATATTACTGATAATAAGAAATTGCCTCTTTCAAAATTTTATGCAGGCATGGGTGATAATGATGACCTTGATGAAGACCATCTTACAAGTTATGATATTCAGCTCAGTATTCAAGAATCGATTGAAGCCAGCAAGAATGTATTTTATCCCGAAAGGTAACCTTCAAATAGACTATTCTCAACTAAATTTCTTCATGGTAATCATTTTGTTGTAAGATCAAATGAGCAATTTTTCTGATTTCTTTAGGAAAAATGCTAACCCTTATTTTTCTGGTTGGGAACTGAATATCTTTGTAAAGGCCACCGCGTATACATTTTAGAAATACGATCTTTCTTAGTACTGAAACAGTATTTTACACTTTGTGTTTCTGTGTGGGTGCAAACTGATGAAATCTTTACTTAATATATACTAAATCGATCTTCTGTATATAAAGAGAATTGAAAATGAATCTTGGCCTGCGTCGTGGCTCACTAGGCTAATCCTCCGCCTTGCGGCGCCGGCACAGCAGGTTCTAGTCCTGGTTGGGGTGCTGGATTCTGTCCTGGTTGCTCCTCTTCCAGGCCAGCTCTCTGCTGTGGCCAGGGAGTGCAGGGGAGGATGGCTCAAGTGTTTGGGCCCTGCACGCCATGGGAGACCAGGAGAAGCACTTGGCTCCTGCCTTCGGGATCAGTGTGGTGCGCCAGCTGTAGCACGCCGGCCGCGGTGGCCATTGGAGGGTGAACCAACGGTAAAGGAAGACCTTTCTCTCTCTCTCTCTCTCTCTCTCTCTCTCTCTCTCTCTCTTTCTCTCTCTCTCTGTCCACTCTGCCTGTGGGGAAAAAAAATGAATCTTGATGTGAATGGAATGGAAGAGGGAGTGGGAGATGGGAGGGGTGCGAGTGGGAGGGAAGTTATGGGGGGGGGAGAGCCATTGTAATCCATAAACTGTACTTTGGAAATTTATATTTACTAAATAAAAGTTTAAAAAAAAAAGAAATATGATCTTTCACAAACACCTCCCTCATTTGGAAAAAGAAAATAGTCTAGATGAAAAAAATTCCTAATTGTATTAATGTGGAGTTAAAAAAAAAAAAGGCAGGGAGTAGTTTGAACAAATTTGCAACTACACTTCATACAGGAATACAGAGGTCTACACAGGAGCCTGCTCTTCTGCAGGCTCAGCTAGCCCTTTACAAATGACATATTCCAGTTCTCATTTTAAAACATGAAGAATAATGCTAATCCACCTAAGCCTATAGGTTCAATGAATTGGAGAAAAGTCATAGAATTTTATTAAATATGTGAAAGTTGACACCAACATGACTTCAGGTAACAGTCAAGGGCTATGATGAAATTTTATTTATGATTCTTCATAGTTGAAAGTTTTATTTACATGGGCTGCTAAAGAAAACTGCTCAGCAAACAATTTAAATTCACTTATTTGTGTGTTGTAGTGACTCACTACCTACTTTGCCTAACTATTAAACAAACAAGTAAATGTGGAATTGCTACTTTCTTGTGGTAGAGAATCTCCCACCCAACAACCCCTGACTATTGATCATATGTGTATGTGTATTTGGCTATGATAAACATTCTGTTTTTTTGTAGTGACACTATTTCTAACTTACCCTGTGATTTTTAAGTGTTAATTTCTCATTTGCCAAGTACTGTTGCACAGCATTACTATCTAATTAATTACGTGTTTATCCACATAATTTATATAATGTGCATAAGTATACCTATATAAAATTTGTTCTTACAAAATGTATATACACAGTATGTAATTTTATGGGTAAGAATTACTTGTTCTGGAAACCCTTTGCATGTTTGGTAAAAAGATTATTTCTGGCGTCCTGCTCTGAAAGAAAAGTAATATATAAACTACCACTTATTTAATTGTCTATTAACGAAATGACAGGAGTTAACAAGGTAAAATACACATAACACTGAGGTATTATATAAGTAGGAGTTGTAAGGTTTAAAACTACAAAAGTGAACTTCTCTCTTGAAAAGCACATATTATACTTCTGATAAAAATAAACTACAGTTTACATTTACATTCTACTGTACCATGCATTCTGGAATTTGGTAGTACTTTTGATAGTTTGAGTGCTATGAAATTATGACTTCTGAGCTTTTAAAATGGAAATATTACATTTAAATTTCTGGTATTTTTCATCTTTCCCTTCTCCCTAACATATTTTAGAGCTTGAGAATTCCCTAGGAGTCATTTACCACACCAGAATGCCAGCAGATGTTTCTGCTTAATAGAGTTAAATAAATTTGTTATGAAATTCCTCGTTTAAATCTAATAATC
Organism: Sylvilagus floridanus; assembly: GCA_949820135.1. Lineage (NCBI taxonomy): Eukaryota > Metazoa > Chordata > Mammalia > Lagomorpha > Leporidae > Sylvilagus > Sylvilagus floridanus. The sequence continues at coordinate 23,815,110 of OX463236.1, read as the reverse complement.
ACATGCCAGAGAATTGCCATGAGGGTTTAAATAATGCCCTGCTGGGCCAGTGATTGGGAGTTTGTTCAGTTAATACGCTATTTTCTCTTGTGGATAAATTGATTAAAAGACTCTAACATGCAATGTGGACCATAAGTTCCCAAGTGTCTAATTAGCAATTATTAAGTTCAAAGCATCAAACAGTTAATGAGTACAGAGTTTTTAAAGTTGGAAGAAGCCTTAAAGAGACTTTTTTTCTTAGATGAAGAAATAAGTACCCAAAAAGACTAATTCCACCCCTGTTCCCAAATCAGAAAATCAGGCTGTGACCTGAACACTGGTCTTCTCTCACTCCCTTGGTTTACTCCTTTTTTTGCTGCTTATGGAGATCTCACAACAGTATAATAACGTTGTGTTTTGTCATCTTCATTAATATCCTTAGATCCAGTGTATCACAAAATACACTGTATTTGGCTCCCAGACCTTTACATTTTTTAAAGCAGAAAAACTCAGATTTGTGCATTTCTTGTAGCTCTTTTCATTAAAATTATGTACAAGAACAATATACATTAAGCTTTTGGGTTCCCTGAAGTATACCACTAGTATAAACATGGCTTCTTTTTCTTTCTCTGGTAGATTTGTACCCTTAAGTGAACAAAACAGAAAACTTGTGGAGGCAATAAAGCAAGGTAAACGGGCGTACTGTCTATAGTGGCGTGGATGGTGATTCCACCTTGCAAAGATGAGCTTTGTTACGCCTCAATGTACTTAATTTAGGTCACATTCTTGAGCTCCAGGAATATGTGAAGTATAAATATGCTCTGGATGAAGCTGATGAAAAAGGATGGTTTCCACTGCATGAAGCTGTTGTTCAGCCCTTTCAGCAAATACTTGAGATTGTTCTGGATGGTAAGAGAATATAAAACCACTTTGACCAAACCAGAGCTAGAATGTAGAAGTTATGGATGCTGCCAATGAACATAACAAATGGAAAGAAATAGAAAAGAAAAATGTTGTTTGAAGTGTGAAAAAGGCATTACAGATGTTTTAAACTCAGAATACAAAAATGAGCTCGTTTTGTGACTTCAGGGCTCATTCCTTGCATCTTTTGATTTAAGAATGTGATATAAGTTGGGGGGAAGGTGGGATTAGCACCTTAAAATGATAAAAGTTTATATATATAATGAATCAATTGATTCAATATAAAGGCTTTTTCTTTTGGAAGTCTTATTTTTACAACTTAAACTACCTCTTGAGTTTCCAAAAGATTATTATTTACTGCAACACGTAGTACTTATACTTGTCCTTACATTACATATTTTTCATAATATAAACATGAACATATATTGTGATAAATATACTCAGTGTTAAACATCAGTACATGTTGACTATCCCTTATCTGAAATACCTGGAATCAGAGCATTTTGGGTTTTTAATTTTGTTCTGATTTTGGAATATTTTATATGCATTGTGACTTATCTTGAGCATAGAACTGAAGTCTAAATATGAAATTCATTTTTATATACACTTTATACACATAGCCTGTGTAATTTTACAGAATATTTTTTGAGAGAAAGAGAGACATAAGGGAGAGAGGTAGACATTTGTCATCTGCTGGTTCATTTCCCAAATGTCTATAACAGTCAAGAGCAGGCCTGGGGCTAAAACCGGGAACCAGGAACTCAACTCAAGTCTTCCACGTGGTATCAGGGACACACCTACTTGAGCCATCACCACTTCCTTCCAATACCTTCACTGGAAGAAAGCTGGAAGCAGCAATGGAATTGGGACTGAACCCAGGCACTTCAAGATGGAATGTGGACTTCTTAATGCTAGGCCAAACACCCACCCCAATATATATTTTTAGTACTCCTGTATTTTGGTTGTGACCCATCACATAAGCTCAAATCTAGAATTTTCTTAGGTGGTTTCCCATGTCAGTGTTCAATAAGTTTGACATATTGGAGCACTTCAGAGAAAAGGTGTTCAGACTAGGGATACCCAACTTGTGATAATTGTTATAACACAGTGTTTCTCACATCTCAGTATCGTACAGACGCTATGAGCATATCTTCTTTAAACTTTTAGGGTTTCTCACTAGTTCTCTGTTCTGGGAGATAACAGAAATAGAGCCACAGCTAGAAAACTAGACAGCCAGACGACAGACACAGATGATGTTAAAGATGTTTCACTTTTTCATCAATTGATTTTGTTCAATCTGGTGTGTATAACTCTGGGTTATTCTGCTCTCTATGATATCTTTTAAGTCAATATTTGAAAATTCTCAACACAATGCTTTCACATCTCAGCATCTTATAAGACTCTGTGGGAATTCAAGACCTGTGATGGAGAGACACCCTTGACTTTGGCAGTCAAAGCTGGTATGGCGGAAAACGTAAGAATTTTACTAGAGAAGGGTGTGTGGCCCAACACGAAAAATGACAAAGGAGAGACACCGCTTCTGATTGGTAAGTGACCTTTTTTCCCTAGAACTTTCATAGTTTAAAACAAATAAGGAATAGTTAATAAGTATTTGTTGGAAACCATTGTGTCGTGGATAAAATTATTTTACCTCAATTTCTTCTATTCCGTGAACCCCTCCCCTAACTCCCATTTCAACTGTCCTATGATTTTACTTTCCAAATGTGAAATATGGGTACAGCTTTCAGAACCCAATTATAGAGAATGCAACTAACAAGGAGGAATCTGAATTAAAGTCATGAAGCCAGAGGTGCCAAGTTTGAAGGAATATTTGCTAGGTAGGATCTCATTTCAAGGAATGTCGCTTGTGCAACAAGCAGCCAAAAGAAAGAGGAAAAACAGATGACTTCAAAGTGAGACACCAGGTGTCCATCACAGTAATCAGGCTAAACTGGAATCAAGCGGAGCCATCTGAGTACACATGTGTAGAGCTTGCACCTAGGGAGGGGCTCACAGCTGATATATGACAGAGGAACAATGGTATTTACCAGTTTCTGCTCAGTCTCATATTTCCTGCTGTTTGTCAAGCAGTAAGAATTGGCGGTTGAGTTAATGGAAGTAGAGAGAGATGAGAATCACAACAAGAGACCAGAGATAATGTTTTCTTTCTCTTAGGGACATACCATGATGAAGTAAGGATTTGGGCTTTGGTACCTGAGACCTGTGCCTTCCAGTGAGGTTGCAATCATGGGCCTCAGTTTCCTCCTGTGTAAAATAGAAATACAACATTTATTATGTGGAATGATCATGTAGACGCTCAGAAAAGGAGGGCCTTCATGAAATTGCCTGTGTGAGAGGGAAGTAAGAAAAGAAGGAGGAATACAAGAGAAGGAAATGCCCAAAGAAAATTCCAGGCAATCATGGAAGAAGAGGATAAGCATGACAAGCTGCAGTCATGGCTAGCAAAGCACCATGTCACAGGGGCTCAGCTCCCAGTCACAGGGGCATTCCCTAGAGTTTTTAAAGCAACCTGAATATTGTCAAGAGAAAACCTAGACAAGTCATGAACTTAGCTAAAGTATATTCAACAGCAAGAACTCAACAATATCAATCCTAGAAATATTTATTAATAACTCACAATAAGCCAAAGGCTGCCCTGGGCAGCATGAGTGCAATAATTTTCCTCTTCTCAAAGAGGCCAGGAGGAGAGCTGGAAACAATCTACATGGAAAATGTGTGTCATACATTTTATGACATAAGTATATATTCAAAGAAAATTAGGGGATAGCAAAGCAGTGAATCTGCAAAGACTTCAAAGAGCCTTGCCCTTGGGTTGAGTCTTGAGGGAGGCAGAGGCAACATTGGCAGTCAGGAGACTTCCAGGCAGCCGTTCTGCCCCTAACTTATTGTGTTCAATCTAGAGTATCGCCACAGCATGGATCATTCTGATCCCATTCCTCTTGCTTACTCTTGTCCCACATCAGAGTTTTGGCCTTCCCAAATTCAGACTAGATCAGAAAAGCTAATTGTTACAGTTGTAGTACTGGCAAAGCTTCTGTAAGGAGAAACAACAGACACAGCAAGCAGAAAAACAACAGTGACTTAAAAAGAAACAATTCACTTTTCTCATACAATACTTCAGACACAGTGGCCCAGGGCTGGCAGGGAAGCTTCACCACTGGTAAAAGTGGTGCTTCAGATGCCACAATCGCCCAGGCAGCAGAAAGGAGGAAAGAGGGACTCCTGGAAAAGCATTTCCAATTGAGAATGAGCTGGACGATGCACCCAGCCCTTCTGTTCCTATCTCATTGGTTCAGATTTTGTCACATAGCCACATCAAGATATAAGGGAATCTGGGATAGTTAGTGTTTACCTGAATGGCCTGGGAACAGCTAATACTTGGGAGATTCTGTTGCTAAAAGGAAAAGGGGAAGCATGAATTATAAGGAACAAGTTCAGCTGAGTGTTGAGGGCTGTACATGCAACATTAGCAGACAGTCTCTGATAAATGCCAATAAGCGTTTGTGTTGCAGTAACATGTGCTTTCCATAAATAAGTCAGGATTCTTTTCCTGAGCATGCTCTGCCTGCACCAAGTGGAATATGCACTTATGTATCTATAGGTTGTTTTGCCACTCTTAACGTGATCCGCTTTTTTTTTTTAAAAAAAAGGCAACATATCCCATGGAATGTTTGCAACAATATCCATGTACTTCTTTTCCTACTATAGATATCCTTCAAGGTTTACAAAAAAGGTACTCTTTTCCAGAATTGAATGAATGCATTGTTTCACTTGGCAAATATCTAATGATTCTCCAGTGCTACTTTCAATCCACTTACTTCTTAAATGACAACTAAGTTTTGATTATCACTGATTTGTTTGTATTTTTCTTTAATGCCCACAATATAATATTAAAAATTTACATACATTTCCATGTTCTGTATGATGGTTTAATTTTCTCCTGTAGTATCTTCTAAACTGTGGGACTCTTTTATCAGTAACTTATCAGAGTGGAAGTAGAATTAACTTTTAGAAATAACATATTTACAGTATCAACTGGTTATGTCAAAGAGAGGATAAAAGTCTCTAAGAAGGAATATCTGGAGGTGTTCTCTTCCATCCCCCTCACCCACACATCTGGACAAAGGGCTCTTTCTTGGGTTGGCATACCCAGGACATTGGTGATGAAACTCACATAAAGCCTTTGCAGGTTCTATGGGAAAATGGGTCATCTATGGCATTTCTTTGGTTTTGTTCTGGAACCACTGGACTGCTTTGAAATTTGCTATTCACAATCCTCTAACTTGTATTGTTCCTCTTTTTTTCTGTATGAGGTACTTTTTACTTTTCTTAGCCTGATGCCATCATCCCTGTCTCTGTTTATGGAATATCCTTGGTTGGCCAAGGTAATAATCATTTTGTCACTTCCAGGGCACTTATTCCCTAGCCATCACTTGACCAACACTTAAAGGCACTTTGGTGCACCACAGTCAAGTTCCATATGGCTGGCTGGTGGTAGACATTGGATCTGTGACTCTCTGACACTTATTAAAGGGGTTTTGCACTTGGAGTATCTCTGCCCACCCTTCTGGACTTGTCACTTTTCCCCAGTGGGACAATTCCAAGTTCCTCCTGGCTAGGGGAGCATGGGGTGAGGAGGAGGGCAGGGATGTGCTTGGCACAGCATCAGTTCTGCTGCCCTCCATACTGCATGACCTTCTGCTGCTTAAAGGTCAGTTCATTTTACTTCTGATATTTTCACAGATGTGACATTCTCACAAATCAATATATACCCTCTGCACCTCTCCTCTTTCAGTTTTCTAGCTCTTGTCAAAGTACCTCAGAAACCTCTGTAGGCTTTATGAGTCAGAAAATCATTCATGGCTGATGATAAGTAAAAGACATAAGCAAAATACAGATATTCAGAAAAAGAAAGAAAAAATGAATTTAAAACTTAAGCTATAAAATGTTCAAAAGTGCCTATAATATGTGTAAATTCCCTGAACGCTTTAACTGAAATTTGTTTTTCTTTAAGAATTATATAGACTATATAAATTTAAAAATTAAAATTTCTAAAGGAATTCTAAAGAATTCTAAATTTTAAAATTTTAAATTCTAAAGATTTTTTAGTTTATGTATAATAGATTCTACTCTTTTGTATAAGTGTATAAAAGCTTAAGAACGTTTTAAATTCTTACTTGACTTAATCAGCTTTTTAAAAAATATTTATTTATTTGAAAGGCAGAATTAAAGAGAGAGAAAGACAGATGGAAAGATCTTCCATCCGTTGGTTCACTCCCCAAATGGTTGCAATGGCCAGGGCTGGGCCGATCTGAAGCCAGGAGCCAGGAGCTTTGTCAGCATCTCCCACATAGGTGCAGGGACCCAAACACTTGGGCCATCTTCTACTGCTTTCCCAGGCCATAGCAGAGAGCTGGATCAAAGAGGAGCAGCCAGGACTGGAACCAGTGTCTATGTGGGATTCCGGTACCCCAAGCAGCAGCTTTACCAGCTACACCACAGCATCAACCCTTTAATCAGCTATCAGACGCCAATACAGTCCTTTAAATATTTTCTTCGGGGCTGGCATTGTGGTATAGTAGGTTAAGCCTCATCTGTGGCATTCACATCCCAGATGGGAACAGGTTCATGTCCCAGCTGCTCCTATTCCAATCTCTGCTTATGGTCTGAGAAAGCAGTGGAAGATGACCCAAGTGCTTGGGCCTCCGTACCCACATGGGAAATCTGGAGGAAGCTTCTGGCTCCTGGCTTCATACTGGCCCACTAGCCATTGTGGCCATTTGGGGAGTGAACCAGCAGATGGAACACCTCTCTCTCTATCTCTCCCTCTCTCTATAACTCCCCCTCTCAAAAAAATAAATAACAAGAAGGAAAGAATTTTTATCATTTCAGTCATTTTTGGTTAAGTATGTCTTCATGAATTTGCTTAACAGGAGTTTCCTACAATTTTCCTTACTATATCTAAAGAAATATATTCTTGGGTGCCAAAAATTTAAATTGGAACTGAAGCTTTGATTTTTTTAAAAAAATATGTCTAATTGAAGATGTCCTAAAAATGCTATTATTTTCTTGAATAAAGATGAATGTCACTAATCAATATGTTCTCTGAGTCAAAAAAGAAACAACATGAGAGAAGAGGATGATAGTTTTAATGCACTTTTTCTAATTATAAAACTGCAACAGGAGCAAGAAGATAAATGAGGACACATTTCTCATAGTTTGTTTAGCTTGCTTGATGTTTGCTCTGCAGTAACACCAGCTAGGATGAGGTCATCCCCTGTAATTAGAGCTTCCAGCAGCAGCTGGGCAATGCAGGGTGGCATTTGTCAACAGGTTCCACTGCAGACAGTGAGCAGGAGAAACACTGGGATCCCACCGCAGTCATAGCTTGCCTGCCACTAGGTGAAATGGGCAGTTTGTCCTCATCCTCCTATTAGTCCACTTGGAGATGTTTTCCTCATCCTGGCCTTAGAGCCTTGGTGCATGCTGCCTCCTCAGTGCCCAGAATGTTCTAGAAGGCCTCATACTCCTGCCTTACCTAGTGAAAGGCCAGATTTTGGGTCTGTCTTCAAAGAGAAGACGTAAGTATAAACTTCTGCTGTGAACTTTAAATGTCCTGAATGAGGGCCAAATCTTTTTTCCTATAGTCCACTGTGCCCAACACAGAACCTTTCACATAAATAACACATGTTAACTGAATGAATAAACAAACAATATTGAGTGGATGAGTAAATGTAACCGATATGCTTCTTTTAAAATTTTACTCATTGAAAAGAAAAAAAAATGTGCTGTGTCTTTCAGAATTACATACATCAAAACAAGGACAATTATTAAGAAATAATCCAGAAGGGAAAAAACACCATTTAAATGTAATTTCAGCTATTACAGGCAAGCAGAGGGAGAGAGAGACAGGCATCTGATTTAGTCACTCTCCTAAACTGTACTACATTAGCTGTCACATACTTCATCTATTTGGAATAGCTGAACTGCCAAGATTCTATACAATTGTTACCTATTGTTAACTTCCCATTGAAAATAGAGAAAATTAATTTAATAATAATTACTGCTATAGTTCACAAGGGGGAAATCTGTTTCTATAGGGGGAAATTTAATAAGCTAGTTACATATGGGGTTCCGGGGTTCTAAGAGTGACAAAATGATATTAGTAATAATAATTTATTGAACTCCTATTATATACGTGGTACAATATTAAGTATTTTATATACATGGCTTAATTTATGCAACCTGACAACAGACAATATTTCCATTTGGTTGGTGAAGAGATTAAAAATCTAGAAAAAGTACACAGAAAACTTCCCATCCTAGTCATGTGCCTTTTCCATGCAACTCTTACTTCTCCCCTGGGTCTTAAAGAAAAGGCAGTATTATCTTGCACACTAATACTCCACAAATAGAAACTTGGGTGTAATAGAAGGGGTATGAGAGATACAATATGCCCTTGTAGAAGGAAGAGGAATAGTTGATAACTGCTTTGATAATAAATTTGGTAATGAGCTCAATACCATCAAGTTATTCATGTTAATATGCCCACTGTTGGCTGCTTTTTTTGGAATCATTTTCCAGCTGTTAAAAAGGGCTCCTATGACATGGTATCTGCTCTGATCAAACACAACACCAGCCTTGATCAGCCCTGCGTCAAGCGATGGTCAGCAATGCATGAAGCAGCCAAGCAAGGCCGAAAGGATATCATAGCTCTGCTGCTGAGGCATGGAGGCAACGTGCACCTGAGAGATGGGTTTGGAGTCACACCATTAGGTGTTGCTGCTGAGTATGGCCACTGTGATGTGTTAGAGCATCTAATCCACAAAGGTAGGTGAAAAGGAATGACACTCCTCTCACTTGTCCTGCCTCCCAAATGCCTTTTCTCCATTCCTCACAGCCTCCTCTTCCTTCTCTGAATGTAACAGGGCATCAGGCTTATACCTGGCCCCCTCGACAGGCCTTGTTCCAAGACTCCATTAAACCCTATGCATTGTGACCTACAAATCTGTAAGTCTAGCCCTGACTGCTCTCTTTAGAGACAGCCCGTTTTCACATAGATGATACAGGAAGATCTCGCTTTCATCTTCTAAACTGATTCCTCCTATTATTTCTCTACAACAGGACTAACGCCTCCCCCTCCTACTTTTCCAAATGCAATCAGTTGCAAAGTCCTATGGCATCTCTCTTGTTTCTGTCATTACAATTTTTCAAACATCCTGATCAGCCTCTTCTCATCGTTCTTCAACCAATTTGATCATTCCCTAACTATTCTCGAGATCTGCAGCCCCCATCAGTGGATCCATTCTACACTTTGCAACTTGGTTTTTCTCCCTAAAGGAGAACTTATTCAAAACATCCCCCCTCTTTATCACTTAATTGTTTTTCCAGGCTTATCTTCATCACTCCCATCTTGGATTCTGTGCTTCAGCCAAACTAAATTTGCAGTATCCCAAAGCACACCTGGCATTCACCCTGAGTTTGGGTCAGGTCCCTGCCCTCATCCACAAGACTTTCCACCACGATTCAGTCAGTCTCTTGAGGCACCATTTCACTAAATCCTTTCCTAATTCTCCACAGCAGATTGTCCCTTTGCTGTCCTCTAAACTCTCCAAAGAGCTTGATAGAACTGCAGGACAAGGAGATGAGAGACCTCTTTCTCACCTGGTTTCTGTCACCTACTTGTTATGAGATGCTGACATAGTTACTTAGATATCTGGTCCTTGGTTTCCTCATGTGTAAATGAAGGCTAGGACCACATGCTCCCCAAGGACCCTCTCTGGGGAAAAAAAAAAAAAACTATCGTTTTGCAGCCCTCACCCGTGTATCCTCATTGAATTATCAAATAAGCCCCTTGAAAAGTTCATGCTGTATTATTCCAAAGTATGGATGCAGAGGGGCAGATATGCAGAAATAATACCTGCCCAACTCTCACTATCAGCAGCAGAACCATAATTCAAACACACAGCTGTTCCCCTTATATTAAGCCTCCTAGTTCTCACGTCACTTGGATGTCATATTATTTGTGTTCTCTGATGGTATTCTGTTTTGTTTCCCCTTTAAGCTTCTTAAAGTACTCAGATTAATTCACACACAGTGTTTCCATATAGAGGGTGGTCAACTAAATAGTTGTTAAATTGAAACAGAATATTAACTACTGCCTTCAAATTAAAAGGCCTAATGATACCTTTTCCTGAGAGGAAAATGGACTTGCTGATTACTGTCAAGTTTTTGTGATGCAAAGATTTTCTAATAAAATGAAACTTGCTGAGTGTTTATTGAAAATATTGAGGACACAGATGTGCTTAATTCTACACTTCTAATTTTACATCATTATCAGAAAGGAAAACAACAGATTATTATTAAGAGGACTATTTTAATGATGCTACAAAGTTATCACTGTGCCACCTGTCTGTTCCACCAGGTGGTGACGTGCTTGCTTTGGCAGACGATGGGGCATCACTGTTGTTTGAGGCAGCCGGAAGTGGCAACCCTGACTGCATTTCCCTCCTGCTGGAATATGGAGGAAGTGGCAATGTGCCTAACAGAGCAGGTCATCTTCCTATACACCGAGCTGCCTATGAGGGACATTATCTGTGAGTAATAAACGATAGGGTGATCATTTTAAAGTAAAAATGAAAATTGCATTATTATAATCACAAGTCACTCTCTAAGGATACTCCCAAAGATCTGAAGAGAAGTAAGCAACAGTTCACAAGTTTTGTATTTAGATGATTAAAACTTGATTTTTCTCTCTTCTTTTCATAGTTTTTCCTTCCACAAAATAATTTATATTATTTTTATTGTGAAAAAAATTCTTTTTAAAAAATTATAAAATATGAGTATTCTGCATAAGCTTCCCAAGAGTCCTTTTCTGTTTTAAAAAAATAAGTTGTTTAACAAAAGGCAATTGAGTTTCTAAAAACTGTCCTTAACAAAGGATTAAAATTTATGGAAATATTATATTATTCCAGTTATCTTCTAATATCCCCAGGGTATTTTGGTATGATGTCAAAATATTCTTAAACATAAAAGTTTCATTATAAGTTCATATTTTTTTATTACATTCAAACAGTGAGTAGATTTTTAAATCACAAAATGTGTCCTTCTCATCACATCGTTCAGTCGAGAATCACTTTATTAAATTGTCCACCATGAGGAGATAGATGGCTTTAGACAATCAAATATATCTCATAAATTCTAAAACTTTGGAGTAGTTAGACTTGATCATTTTCAGTGACCACGGTCACTGAGCGGTCAATGAAGTGTAACGGATGCTAAGTGACACGCTGTTAAAGTTTACCTGGATTTACTCCCAGTGTTCATAAATTCACACATGGTAGCTCTGAATTGGGCACAAGAGATCAAGTTATCCTTGCCTGTGGCTCTCCTACGTGTCTAGCTAGTTGACCAAGTGAGAGATTCACAACTATTTATTACATGTACTTTAAGAAATGTACACTGTGGTCAGTTATTTCAATTGGCCTGCTGCAAGATTGATGGACTAACAAAGACTCCTCCTTCGGTTGATATTCAATTGCATGTTGTGTGGAAGACTACAGAATATACAGGACCAACATAAAGAACAGATTGCTTAGGAATCAGTGAAACAGGAATAATTAATGAGAATTTACAAGGCTTAAATTCTGTTTTTTTCTTTATACTTAACTGTGAGACTTTAAACAAGTCATTGTCCCTCTCCTGACTTCATAGTCAATGAAATCATTGAACTAAATGATACCCAAGGCCACTTCCAGCTCTTACGTTCTATGATTCCATGATTTTAATTGTCAAAATTACTAAGCATTTTCGTGGCATCAGAAGGGCTTATTTTTCTTTCATGCTTCCTATTAAATGGCACTGGCTGCTTATAAAAATTACTGTTCAGAAATGGATGGGAAGATGTAGGGGTGAGGGAACCTGAGGAATCACACTATAGGACCAAACATAAAACTGAAAGAATAGGAACCTAAAAAACTGAACTAAATTATGCTAAATAGTAGTAGCTCAACAAACAAAGGCTACATGTTTCTTTTTTTTTTTAAAGATTTATTTATTTCCTGAAATTCAGAGTTACACAGAGAGAGAAGAGGCAGAGAGAGAGAGAGAGAGAATGAGAGAGTCTTCCATCCGATGGTTCACTCCCCAATTGGCTGCAATGGCCAGAGCCACACCGATCCGAAGCTTCCTCTGGGTCTCCCATGGGAGTACAGGGTCCCAAGCACTTGGGTCATCATCCACTGCTTTCCCAGGCCACAGCAGAGAGCTCGACAGGAAGTGGAGCAGCCGGGTCTCGAACCATCACCAGTATGGGATGCCGGTGCTCCAGGCCAAGGTGTTAACCTGCTGTGCCACAGTGCCGGCCCCAAGCTACATGTTTCTGTGTAAGATGATCTTAAGAAAATAAGGACAAGTAAACAAACTGTTTTCACTCATTTAGTGAGGAATCTGGTTTGTTTAATGCCTTGGTTTTCTTTATGCCATGTGGATATTTCACTCTTTTTTTCTAGGGCACTGAAATATCTCATCCCAGTTACATCCAAACATGCAATTGAGAAAAGTGGACTAACTCCAATCCACTCAGCTGCAGATGGACAGAATGCACAGTGCCTAGAACTACTCATTGAAAATGGGTTTGATGTCAACACCCTCCTTGCTGAGCACATCTCCCAGAGCTATGATGATGAGAGGAAGACTGCACTGTATTTTGCAGTTTCTAATAATGATATCCAGTGTACAGAAGTCCTCCTGACTGCAGGTGCAGACCCAAACCTAGATCCCCTCAACTGCTTACTTGTGGCAGTCAGGGCCAATAATCATGAAATTGTCCGGCTACTTCTCTCCTATGGAGCTAATGTTAATTGTTATTTTATGCATGTGAATGACACTCATTTTCCCAGTGCCATTCAGTATGCCCTAAATGATGAAGTAATGCTGAGGCTATTGCTGAATAATGGCTATCATGTGGAGATGTGCTTTGACTGCATGCATGGGGACATCTTTGGAAATTCATTTGTGTGGTCGGAGATAGAGGAAGAGGTGGTTCCAGGATGGACATCTTGTGTGATAAAAGACAACCCGGTGAGTTATCTCATTTTCTTCTTCATAGCATCATCCTAATTCTTATTAAATGTAACTCACTTAGGAATGTTCTTGAGAAAAACCTACCCAATCTTGGAAAAATTTTATTCTTGAATTATTGTTTGCAATGATATGGGAGTGTAAAAATAAAACCAGCCCCCCAAAAAAAGAATTGGAACAAATGTAGAAAATTGTGAAAACACATGTTTTTGTCACTTATGCCTATTTGATAGAATATTGGGGCTACACAGAAAGGAGCATTACTCTTTGTTGTGCTGATCACAGTAACTTCAGAGATGTGCACATGCGTTCAGGGCTCATAGCTCCACTGAAACAATGAAACAATTTTTCAACTAATTTTCCATTTTGCGTTTATTACAAGAAAGTATTTCCTATAACAAGAGAAAGTAATTTTTCACAATAAAATTTAGCGTTTATGTATGTGGTATAATAAAACTACTACTAAACTAAATTTTGTCAATTTTCTCAGTTTTGTGAGTTTATTACAGTTCCTTGGATGAAACATTTGGTAGGCAGCGTTATTCGAATACTAATAGACTACATGGATTATGTCCCACTTTGTGCTAAACTGAAGTCTGCACTAGAAGTTCAGAGAGAATGGCCAGAAATTCGCCAAATATTAGGTAAAAAAAAAAAAAAGTTTTGCCTACATTTTCTAATTGAAAATTTACACGTGGGATGTATCTTAATGTCTTCTTAGATACTTCTTCAGTTCTTTATTTTCAGAATTATCTGGGGTTTTAAGAATCATTCTTCGCATTTTGTTACACATTTTTTGTTTTCCTTGATATTTTCCAACTCTTTAGTTGTATAATGAGTAATAGTATAGCTATAGTAACATTCTAACCACAACTCATTTTTTAGAGTTAGCTTCTGTAGTATCTATCATATGATCTGTAGGCTGCAACCTCCATGTGGGCATGGATCTGCTTTGTTTCCTTTTGTATTCTCAAGGGCAAGCATGGTGTCAGTAAGTAAGTACTCAATAAATATTTACAGAGTAAATGAATGAATGGAAGGGTTTAGAATTATGCTGTTGATATGCTTTCTTGGAAGTCTTTTATCTTTAAAAAATTATTTATTTATTTGTTTTAAAGGGGGAGGGAGAAGAGAGAGAGAATCTCTTCCATCCACTTGTTCACTCCCTCAATGGCCACAACAGCTGGAGCTGAGTCATGCTGAAGTCAGTAGCCAGGAACTCCATCCTGGGTGGCAGAGGTCCAAGCACTTGTCTCATTTTCTGCCCTCTCAGGGACATTGCAGGAAACTCTCTCAGGTCTTGATTGACAAAGTCCTACCATCAAAGGTTTGTGCTGTCAACAGGCCACATTGTAGTTTCTAGGTGAAAATTTAATTATAATCATGAAAGTGAGCCATAATATAACTGTTTCAATGAAGCACAGTTTACATTACTCCAAATACAAATAGAAACGAGACAAAATGTCATAGATTGGCTATGACTTCTCTTTCAAGATATGGCTTTAAAAGAAAATGAACTTTTAGGGGCCAGCATTGTGGTATAGTGGGTAAAGCCACCACCTGCAATGGTGGCATCCCATATAGGAGATGATTCACGTCCCAGCAGCTCCACTTCTGATCCAGCTCCCTGCTAATGGCCTTGGAAAAGCAGCAGAAGATGGCCCAAATGTTTGGGCCCTTGGCACCCATGAGAGAGACCCAAATGAAGCTCCTGGCTCCTGGCTCCACAGCCATCTGGGGAGTTAGTCAGCACATGGAAGATTCTATCTATCATCTCTCTCTCCCCCCACCCCACTCCACCTCCCTCTCTCTTTGTAACTCTGCCTTTCAAATAAATAAATCTTTAAACAAAAAGTTACATTGAAAAAATAATAAGGGCATGAAGAGAAGAAACTGTAGCTTAAAAGAGACTAGCAACTTAAATAGTATACTTTTGTGTAGGGATAGTACTTGCAGATGATGAAACTCTAAGGGAAATGATTAGGATACAAATCAGAAAAGAAGGTGCTTATGGGGGAAGGAAGAGACCCAGATTGGATGGACTCTGGAGGGAATCCTAGGATATCTGATAATGTATTTCATGAGCAGGGGCATAATCAAAGATGATCACCTAATAATATTTATAACAACTTAAGAAAGTATCCTATGTGTAGTTTCTCTGCCTGTGTTTTATCTTATAATTAACAAGCTTAAAACAGCTTGGGGAAAGAATAAGGCTTTGTTAAAATAATTCCCAAAAATTGTAGACATAGAACATGACAAGGAATTTAACTCTTGTCTGCCTTACTTCAAAATACAGCTTTGCTTCAAAGCACTTCTACACTGCTACTGCACTTCCTATTATAGCCAACGTTTTATTTCTAAATATTAATTGTTCATGTATTTTTATTGCAAGAGTCACCAATTCTGATGAGTTTAGAAAGGCAATACAAGTAGGCAAAAAAAAAAGGTCTTTGGTGTTGCTGTTGTCTTATACAAGTCAGGTAGTTGCTATGAGCATGCTTAACCACTGGATGTCAGAATTATCCAGATATACTAAAGGCAGTGTCCAAGGAATCTTCAGAAAATTCATGGAAAATGTATATTTTTAAAACTATGCATAGATTTCAAAAACTTTTCGAGCTATAATTAATTTTTAATTCAATTTTCCATGGACTTTTTGAAGTACTCACATACTTGTTAGTGAAAATAATAAAATTATGACTTGTTTTAAAAACTTAGATTATATTTTCCTGCCTGTTGTGATAACAATTTCTTCTCAATAATCTTTAGAAAACACTTTCAGTTTTTTTAAATAAATAAATTTAATAAATCTCAAATGTAACAGAAAAGTCATCAGTATGATTATTAAATTGAATGATAGTCTTTATTGAATAGTTAAAGGTGCCTATTTTCTAATCCTTTGTGTGAACTAATTTGGTTAATCTTCAAACAACCTTGTCAGGTATTTCCCAATATTACCACATTTCACAATGAGAGTACTCACATCTCAGGGGTTAAGTAACTTGTCCAGGGTCACACAAATACTAAGTGACAGAGCCAAGATTTTAATCCAAGTTGACTGTGTCCTGAGGCCACCTCTAAGTGTATCTGCTATGCAGCTATTTTATGCATTCATATTGCTTGTATGGGTGCTTGTTTAAAAGTTTGTGGGAAAAAGGAAATAAAAGATGTCTATTTTGATGCAAAAAAAATCAAAATCCATGCATGCAAGGGGTCTTCAAAAACTTCATGGAAAATTTTTATTATGAATTTTTTTTAAAAAATTTTTGTTCCATAATAAATTGATCTTTTAATTCCATTTTCTATGAATTTTTAAAAGTACCCTAAAATATCAATACTGCACTTTTAACATAGGTAAAGTAATAATTGATGATAAAACTAGCATAGATACTTAGGTAACATTGGTGTCTATATATGTTTTAAGTATAAAATATTTTGATGTCAGACACTGGCAAAGCTCAGATTGTGCTATGAATAATGCATGGATTTGTATCAATGTTTCGTGTGTAATAACTCATCAGAAAGATTGCCAAAAGAGAGAGGAAGTAAAAAAATCTGTATAATATTAAGAATTAAACAAAAAGAGATATGAGACTTTCTTAAATCAAATCCATTCATTCATTTACCAGCTTCTAGTTGAACACCCACAATGAGCCAGACTCTTCCTGGCACAGACACAGATTGAATCTCTGCTCCTATGGAGCTTAGATGCTAGAGATGTAGTCCAAACACTTAACCTGCAACTGGAATTTCAAATAAAATCACTAGTTGCTGAAGTGTGCACGTTTTTCAAAATATCAGCATGCGTGTTAGCCTGAAACAGCTTGTATCTTATGCATCTGTCCACTAATATTGTTTTTAATATTGCTTGTTCCCTTATTCATTTTAGAGAATCCTTGTTCGCTACAGCATTTATGCCGGTTAAAAATTCGAAGACTTATGGGACTCCAGCGACTCTGCCAGCCAGACTTAATGAAGAGGCTTCCTCTACCACCAGTTATTCAAAAATACATATTATTTAAAGAGTATGATCTCTATGGGCAAGAGCTAAAATTGCCAGAATTTTAAAATGCTATTTTAAAACATGATTTTTAAAAAATATTTTAAAATATGGTTCCCTCAGAGAATTGCTTAGAATCATTTTACAACCTCAAGTGAATTTAAAGTCACTGTCAATTTTATAGGTGGATCACATGTTCTTATGGGAATGATGTATTTTATGTCTAAGGATCTTTACATTTTTAAGTGAATATTTGTATTTGTATTTCTGTTGATTATCTTAACTTCCTACGAGTCTTCAAATGCTCCCTATCAAGTGACTCCTACAATAGCCACAATCAAGTCTCTATATTAAATAATAATAATAATAATCCTTTGCTCAAACCTACATCTCCCACCAGGTGCTGGCCTATTTCTCGCTTCTCTTCGATAGCCCCACTGAATAAAAAAGCTCCAATTTCCTGCACCGGCATCTGGACCCTGTTGCCTCCAGTGCTCCAAGGTCCCTAACTATATTCTTGTTGCCAAATGCAGTGAGCATTCTTCAGTCCCTCTTCCAATTGTTTCCTGTAGCATCTGACGCTGTGGTCTTCTTTCCTCTTTTTCTTCTAATGCTATGTCCTCTGGGAAATCTCCACGTTCTTGGTTACAGTCATTTTCCTGGTGACTACAACCTTTATGCTGAAAGCACAGCACATCTTCTCATGTGCTTGAGGCCTCGGTAGACAACTGGCCTATGGACATTTGAACAAAAACACATCTCAAATTCAATAGGACCCCTTCATAAAAAGCCCTGTTCTCTTGCGTTTTCTAACTCAGTAGTTAGCACAATGATCAACTCAATGTCCAAAAGAAAAAGCCTGGACCAGGATTTCCCCATTTTCTTCATCTGCTATAACAAATTACCAAATCTTAGTATCTCTTGAAGTCATCTACTGACACGCAGGCTCCCTAATTTGGCTCAATTTCTGGCTATTAGCCTTTCTTCCCTGGCATTACACAGTGCAGCTTATCTGGCTTGCACACCTTCTGTCTTGCCCAAACACGCACATCCTTACACACAGCATCTCAGACAGATTTATCACAAATCTAAGTAGAGTTTCACTCCCCCGTGCTCTGAGGATAAAGTCCAAGATTTTCACATGGCCCTTCATGCTCTCACTCATGCCTTCTCCTTAACCTTACCGCTTGATGTCCTTCCTCTCCTCCCTCCCCTTTAGCCATGGTAAATACTTTCTAGAAGTTTATTCTTTGAACAGTGACTCCCAGATTTGAAATTTTATATAGCACAGCAGTAGTTTTTGTTCCCTTAATTTAAAAAAAAAGATCATCTATTTCAAAAAATGCTACCATGGCCATTTCATAAGAGGGGGTCAGTTTCATGCCAGAAAATAAAATGGTCACAAACCCAGTCATTAAAATGTAGTGACTTTAACATTCAAAAGACATACAGCATTTTCCTCATTTTCCCATTGATGGGTAAAAATGGAATCAAGGCCCAAGGAGTAACTGAGGACCTTTGTGTGAGAAGCACTGCTGTAGAATAGACCTGTAGAACAGGTGCCTCCTGGACCTCAGGGTCTTTGCCTTTCCTCTTCTCCTACCTGAACCTTCTTTCCACTTCCTTTTGCCCTTCTTGGCCAGATGAACTCCCCTCACCCTGCAGAGCCCAGGTTAGATGTGGCTTCCTCTAGCTTGAAAGGCTACCACCCAGAATTTCTGCTGTATTGTTCCTGTACGTCTTCCCCCCTAGACTGTACGCTCCATGAGAGCAGGGTCTACATCTGTTTGTCTCCAGAATTTCTTCAGGACCAAACACATTCCCTAAAGCAAAGGGTGTACAGTAATTATTTGTTGCACATATCAAATGAATGAATGTCATAAAAGACCCTCAGAAAAATAATCAGTAACCTCATGCTCAAATGATAATTTTGAATTTGTGAATTGGTTAATATAATCATTTAGATTTATTATTATCAGATTTTAATAATGTATTTTCTCATATTTATTTTTAGAGGTTCCTATATTTTTCAATAAGAATACCTCATTGGTTTGTAAAGTTTTCAACTTGTATTTAACTTTGGCTATTTTTGAAAGGTAAATAAGTATAAAAAAGGACACAGTTAAGGCTATAATTTTAACCTCTTATATTCCATAGAAACATATTTTGTATAAATTAAACTGTAAAGCATTTGATTTGAACTGTAATGTTTTGTACATGATTTCATAATTCCTGTGTTGCTTTCTTAGTTGTACTTAAAATGCTTTGTTACTTGTAGTTATTACTCCAAATAAATGACAATAAAAATGGTACTGAGGATGACAATCTGCTTCATGATACTTCAAGCACTAAACTGTAATACACTGAAGCTTGAGCATTTTTGTGTAGATATATTATGAAATACCTGGTTGTAAAATCATAAATTAGCTGCACTTTGAGAAAGTACTTTTAGTATTTGTAACCCACGAGGAAATTGTGTCTCATGACACTGGAGCAATTGCTGTGTCCGAAACAGATGGGGTCTTTTGCTCACCACA
Source organism: Sylvilagus floridanus (assembly GCA_949820135.1). Classification (NCBI taxonomy): domain Eukaryota; kingdom Metazoa; phylum Chordata; class Mammalia; order Lagomorpha; family Leporidae; genus Sylvilagus; species Sylvilagus floridanus. Next base: position 23,795,568 of record OX463236.1, on the reverse strand, counting down.
TTTTAGACTCTTCTAGCAGAGTCCCTGTTTCTGGGAGGGCCAGATAGGCAGAGGAGCTGATTTCTAGCTCCTCAGCACTCCCTCTCCCAGAGCATGTCACTTTATCCAGAAGGCAATGGCTGCATCTCCCCAGGAGCTTCGCAGAAGCCAAAATTCTGCAGTGGTGCCTGTTGACTCTCTGTGGAGTCAACGCAACCCAGCTCCAATGCCACCTTTCCCGGCTGCCAAAAAGTCTGTGGCTGCTTTAGTTGCTGTGGGTTTTGAACTATATCAAATGGAGAGTGTAACGGGAAAGAAGAAGTACATCCGAACTTTCACTGGAGGTTTTTTTGTTTTGTTTTGTTTTTGCTTTTGCTTTTCTGCAGGCCACCACCAAAGAATATCTCCATTCATGGCTAAAAATAATATCAAGACATTCATTGAAACCCAGTGCTTCGGGAAGAATAGGAAATGTAAATATTGAATGTCAGGCATAGAATTTTCATAATACACATTGCCATGAACTTGTTAAAGACTTTCCATGTGTTCTGAACATTTTAGCGAGTCACAGGACATGTTTCCAAGCACCCGGGTAACAGCACAGAAGATAGGAAAATGTTTGCATACTGGGCAGAAAGGATTCACAGGCAGAACCCCATCAGAGGCAGGCTTTGGAAAAATCAGTACACGCAAGTCCAACCAGAAGATGGAGTCTCTCACGACGCAGAGAACACACTTAATCCTTTCTCTTGCATTGACCTTTCACCAGAAATTCGTATCCAAATTTCAGTTTCAAGTGTCATTACTCATATTTAACCTCCTTTCAAATCAGAAATCGTTTATGACATCTAAAAATTCTAAGATGCCTCCAGTTATCTCTGAAACAGAATGAATATGATATACACATATATATACACCCACACAAGTACACATATATGACCTACACATGTAACACACATATATACATGCACTGAAGTATGTCATGTCATTGCAGTGCTATATGTAATGTAAATAGCCAAGACATACGCTTGTATTCCAATACCACGTAGTATTGCTTATATGTGGAACCTAAAAATGGCAAATTCATGAGAAGAAAGCAGAATGGTGTTACCCAGGACTGAGAAGTAGAGGGGAAAGGTTGAGGAGATTTAGTCAAGGATATAAAGTTTCAGTTAGCATGAATAAGTTAAAGAAATATATTCTGCAGCTTGATGAATGTAGTTAACAACAATGCAGTGTATACTTGAAAATTGCTGAGACTAGATTTTACCTGTTTTCACCCACACAAAAAGACAAATACTGTGAAGGAATGAATATGTTGATAAGTTCAATTTAATTATTTCAAAATGTAAACATATCTCAAAACATCATGTTGTACATCATAAAATATAATTTTTGTCAATTAAAAATACAAAATATATATAAAACATACCAGTTTCCTTGATAATATATGAAGTTATACAAATAAATGTTATCAGTAAAAAAAACAGACTTTGAAGCAGCTTGAGTCAGCTCTTGCAAACTATTAGCTGCTTGATTTTGATTTAGTATGAGCACTAAGAGCACATGAAATAAGAGCTCTTACTATTATTATTATTATTATTATTATTATTATTATTAGATAGTGGTAGTGCCCAGGGCCAGAGCTGCAAAAGTTGAAAGGTTTGGTCTCATGCTACAGACCTTCAGATTGTCATGACTGAATATGAAAACATGAAAAATAATGTAAGTGATTTATGGCATCTGTTACATCTAAATAGTTGGGCAGCACCCAGAGGATGAAAACTTAGCAGAGAATTTTCCTTAGCACATAAAACCCCATGACTTGTTTTGCTTTGTAATGCTCTCATCATCAATTATTGACAAAGGAATAGAGATATATTTAGAAGGAGTAGACTTATTTGACCTCAGTGGCCCGTGTTATGTAACCTCAGGGAATGCTGGAGATGTCTGGGGATTTGCTGTTTTCAGAAGGAGACAGTCTAGTAATTTGAATCTGGGCACTGGGAGCCCCTGAGTTCAAATGCTGGATTGGCCAGTGATTCTACCAAAGGCACTTGACAGGAATTCACATTCTATGCTTTAAATTCTAGTGAACTGGGGGCAGCCAATCGCCCTTGCCCTGGAAGTCTGCCATCCCAGGATTCCCCTAGGAGCTTAGTGATAAAGTTTCTTGAATGCAGCCTGTGGTGTCAGGTAAGGTAGAAGAAGTAGAAGGTGGTAAATGTGTTACCTGCCTTTGGACTGAGTGCCCAGTTATTTCTCTTTGAAGCAAACTACACTCTGCCTTCTCAAGGCAGCTTTTTTATGCTTTGTGGAAATTAAATAATGAGACATGATAGACTGTGGTTAACAACCCATGTCTCTGAATATCTGAATATGTCTTTCTGTTGTTGTTGCTGTTTTTAAAGATGTATTTATTTGAAAAGAGGAGTGGGGGTGGGGAGGCAGAGAGAGAGATTTCTTCTATCCACTGGTTCACTCCCAAAATGGCTGCAACAACCAGGAATGGGCCAGGCTGAAGCCAGGAGTCCAGAACTCTATCCTGGTCCCTTACCTGGGTCGCCAAGGCCCAAGTTCTTGGTCATCCTCTCCTGCCTTCCCAGGTGCATTAGCAGGAAGATAGATTGGAAGTGAAGCAGCAGAGACTCAAAGGAGCACTCATTATGGATGCTAGTATGCCACATAATTAATATGTTAATTAGTTAATTGGTGCTGGCCCCTGAATACACCTTGACTAAGTAGCAAAAGTTTAATCACTTGTGACTGGACAATGCTCACATTTGCTTAGGCTTTTCTTCAACTGATTGGAAACCTGTTTATCTGCCCTTAACTATGCACCCAGTCCACTCTTGGGAGGCTACACTAAATAATTAGTTGAGGTACTAAAAAGATTAAATTTACTCTGTGGGTTGTACCCTGATTAAACCTGAACTTCAACTACATTGAGTTGCATACTTCCAACAGTGAGTCTATTGTAACTGAAGACACTTTTTCCTTTTTTTTTTTTTTAACATTTTTTTTTTGACAAGCAGAGTTAGTGAGAGAGAGAGAGAGAGAGAGACAGAGAGAAAGGTCTTCTTTCCATTGGTTCATCCCCAATGTCTGCTACGGCTGGCGTGCTGCGTTTTTTAACATTTTTAAAAAGATTTATGGCCGGCGCCGTGGCTCAACAGGCTAATCCTCCGCCTTGCGGCGCCGGCACACCGGGTTCTAGTCCCGGTCGGGGCACCGGATTCTGTCCTGGTTGCCCCTCTTCCAGGCCAGCCCTCTGCTGTGGCCCAGGAGTGCAGTGGAGGATGGCCCAAGTGCTTGGGCCCTGCACCCCATGGGAGACCAGGAAAAAGCACCTAGCACCTGGCTCCTGCCATCGGATGAGCGCGGTGCACCGGCCGCAGCGCGCTGTCCGCAGCAGCCATTGGAGGGTGAACCAACGGCAAAGGAAGACCTTTCTCTCTGTCTCTCTCTCTCACTGTCCACTCTGCCTGTCAAAATAAATAAATAAATAAATAAAATAAAAAGATTTATTTATTTATTTGAAAATCAGAGTTATACAGAGAGGAGAGGCAGAGAGGTCTTCCATCCAATGGTTCACTCCCCAATTGGTGCTGTGCTGATCTGAAACCAGGAGCCAGGAGCTTCTTCTGGGTCTCCCACGAGGGTGCAGGGGCCCAAGGACCTGGCCCATCCTCTACTGCTTTCCCAGACCATAGCAGAGAGCTGGATCAGAAGAGGAGCAGCCGGGACCAGAACTGGCGCCCATCAGGGATGCCGGCACTCCAGGCCAGGGCGTTAACCCGCTGTACCACAGCACCGGCCCCTGAAGACACTCTTTTCAAGAGGAAGCAAAGCTTTTTACTTGACAATCAATGAAAAGTGAAGTTTAAAATGCAAGTGAATTTCAGAGGCAGAATGACAGTAAATCTTTTCTTAACAAATTTTGACAAGGGAAAGTTCACAGAAAGAAAAGTCTAGGTGTTTCCTAAGGTCATGAATGTGGAAAGAATCTTGAGAAACATTTAATTCATTTGAATATGTCTGGAAGTCTGCTTGGATAACAATGCCTTTCATTTGTCCTCTGTTTTACAGTTTACAAAGCATTTCACATACATTATCTCACTTGATTGTTTTTTTTTTAAGATGTATTTATTTATTTAAAAGGCAGACTTACAGAGAGGCGGAGGCAGAGAGAGATCTTTACTCCTCAAATGGCCACAACGGCTGGAGCTGAGCCAGTCCAAAGCCAGGAGCCAGGAGTTTCTCTTCCAGATCTATCATGTGGCTGCAGGGACCCAAGGACTTGGACCATCTTCTGCCACTTTCCCAGGCCATGGCAGGGAGCTGGATTGGAAATGGAGCAGACAGGACTGGAACCAGCACCCATGTGGGATGCTGGCACAGCAGGCAGCGGCTTTACCCACTATGTCACAGCACCAGCCCCTCTCAATTGATTCATATAAGAACTCTAAGAGCAGGGCAGGGTTAATTACCTCCTTTCTGTGGGTCTCAGGAACACAAGGAACTATGTCAGAAAATGTCAGTTAGGAACTGCGAGTCTATGCAGAAAGACTCTCTTTGATTTTCGTGATAAAATTGTGGATGACAAAACTCAGTAACCGTGTGTGAGCTTTGAAGCACTGATAGGACCATGACTGGGCACACTGAGTTCCCGTGTTCCTGCTCCTGGATTGACTTTGCCTCACATCTCTCTCTTCATAGCAGCATCTCAGCTTTGCTTTGCTTTGCTTTTATCTTATTGATTTGAAAGGCAGACTTACCGAGAGAGAAGGAGAGACAGGACTTCCAAATGCTGGTTCATTCCCCCAAATGACTGCAATTGCCAGGGCCAGGCCAGGCCAAAGCCAGGAGCTTCTTCTGAGTCTCCTAGGTGGGTCCAGGGGCCCAGACAGTTGGACCATCTTCCACTGCTTTCCCAGGTGCATTAGTAGGGAGCTGGACTAGAAGTGGAGCAGCTGGGACTCCAACCAGAGCCCATATGGGATGCCAGCTTTTCAGGCAGCAGCTTAACCTGTTATACCACAACACTGGCCCCGGATCTCAACTTTTCTGCTCTTTAAGATACCACTGCCCTGTGGGATTTGGAATTTTCTAAAGGTGCAATTGTCATAAAGCTGAACAGAGAGCGTCTCAAGGAAAAGGACCGTGTCCTGGATGCTTGCCTGCCACATCATTCTTCCTTACAGGCAATCTGTCCAAACCCAGCACTAACACTTGCTAAAATGAATGAGGGATATATTTTTCCCCAAGTAAAATTCCCTTTATTAGAATGTCAATTAATGGGGACTGGTTCTGTGGTGCAGAGAGGTAAAGCCCTGGTCTGAAGCGCCGGGATCCCATATGCACGCCGGTTTGAGTCTCAGCTGCTCATCTTCTGATCCAGCTCTCTGCTATGGCCTGGGAAAGCAGTAGAGGATGGGCCAGGTCCTTGGGCTCCTGCACCCGTGTGGGAGACCCAGAAGAAGCTCCTGGCTCCTGGCTTCGGATCGGCGCAGCTCTGGCCATCACAGCCATCTGGGGAATAAACCAGTGGATGGAAGATCTGTGTCTCTCTCTCTACCTCTCTGTAACTCTTTCAAACAAATGAAATAAAATATTTTAAAAAAGTGAATATCAAATGTCTCCTCTTTCATAAGTGGAATTTCTATTGATGTTGCATAAAAAAGAAACACACAATTGATGAAATTCAGCTATTTCCCAATTTTGGATTCTGAAAATCATTTGGTTTTGTCATTAGAGCTTTAACATTATCAGTTTATCTGGTCACTTACTTGTTACTTATCCAGGACACATTTTTACATGTTTGAATAAGATTCACAAATGATAATCGCACCCATTACACACCAGGTCATGAACTGCATGTTTGACTACAAGTCTCTTCCATCCCATTTCATTCTGATGTATTTTGAAATGACCAACTAGTAGACCTCAAGGTCAAGCAGCTTGCACTTATAGAACATACCTATATTCATCAATTACAAGCTTAGATATATTTAAAGAGATTTCTTAACCTCTCAGGACTTGAAAATCCATTTTCATCCTTTCTAAAATGGGAGTAATCATATTTATTTCTTCAAGTGTTGCCTCCCCTCACAGTAAGTAGTAGTATGTTCAACTATTAAACAGAGATCAAATTGCTGTGATATACTACCTGGAACACTGGGTATATATAAAAGTACCTTGCAAACTATAAATATCAAACAATTGCAAGATATTATTATAAATAGCTCCAATAATTTTAAATTTGACTCACGCTCACTACCACACATTGGCATAACTGGGAGGTTTGCTTGGCTGCCAACTGTGAAAGTGAAGACTTGATAAGGGAGTTGCCAGTTCTCATCTGATCCCTGTAGCCTGTTTGGTTGCTGTCTGTCCAGAACCTGACCTTTGCCTGACATTCTCCCCTGAGAGCCTCTCTCCGGCTATTTGTGAAGCTCTCAACAAACAAACAGAGTAAAGTTGGAAATCTAACTTCCCTGGAAGCCTTAACATTCATTCAACAGTCTTATTCCAAACCATCTGTGGGAAATGTTGAGAACTCAAACCCTTCTGTGCTGTGGGAAACATGCTAGATCTATTTCAGGAAGCAACTTGCACCTGCAACAGTGACAGAGATTAGATAAGGCTTAAAAATATAAAAATAAAAGGCAGGTTCTAGTAGAGAGGGTGAAAATTGGGAACAGCTTGTTAAAAGTAGATCGACTGGGGGCAGGCACTGTGGCATAGCGGGTAAAGGCGGTGCCTGCAGTGCCAGCATCCCATATGGGTGCTGATTTGTGTCCTGGCTGCTCCACTTCCAATCCAGCTCTATGCTATAGCCTGGGAAAGCAATGAAGGGATGGCCCAAGTCCTTGGGCCCCTGCACCAGTGTGGGAGACCCAGGAGAAGCTCCTGGCTCCTGGGTTCGGATCAACACAGCTCCAGCTGTTGCGGTCTTCTGGGGAGTGAATCAGTGGATGGAAGATCTGTCTCTCAGCCTCTGCCTCTCCGTAACTCTGTCTTTCCAATAAATAAATAAATCTCAATAAAAAAGTAGATCAACCCTTGACATTTACAATAAAAGAATTTCCAGTTTCTCAAATTTGCAAATAATATAGGATCAGAGCTCCACTTTTCCTCATCATTCAACAGAGGCCGATTTAAATAAGAAGGGCATCTATGAAATGAATAGAAATGCCACCTTGAGATCTGAACCCTTGGGAGCCAGACTCAAGCAGACTCAGACTGACCATGAAGCATGAGCGTCTAGGCCTGTGAGCACCAGGGTTTCCAGCTGTGGAGAGCTCTGGTTACTATCAGGTAGCATTTCTGGAAAACTACTTAGAGAACTCTCAGAAAAAGGGAGCCTGAATCACCTAAGACCTAGTACTTTGTGATGGTTTCTATTATTGTTTTAAATACATTTCCACTTTTAAAACTAGTTTTGTATTTTTAATGTTGTATTATTATTTTTAAGGAGATCTCCAGCATTGTAGAATCTTCAGTCTCTTTAAGACCTGGATGCATCCTGCTCTACACTCCAACTCATGGGCTCTGTTGTGTGTGTGTCTAATGCAAGCTTCTTCCTGAACACTAAATAATCATTCCTGGCCTTGGAGACAGTCAGTGGGGCAGACCCAGCCCTTTCCCTCAGGGAAAATCCCTTTCCTGTGAAGAACTATTGGAAACAATCCATCCCAAGTGTGCTCCTGTCATGAAGCAGTTCTGTAGCACCAGGAGCACTAAGCTAGCCTCAGGCATCAGGACTAGTCTCCCTAAGATAGACCTGAGTGAAATGAAGAAGAGAAAAAGGCTCTCCAGGCCAAGGGAGGAGCAAATGCAGTGATTTGGAATAGAGTGCGTGTGGTGAGTTGAGCTCAGCGTGGCTCACGTGTGAGAGGCAGGGAAAGTGACCCAAGCCGAGGCCAGAGAGCAGAGAGGTGAAGAGGCCTGATCCCAGAGTAGGGAGGGAACATGAGGGGGCAGAATGTAGCTGAAGTTTGTATCTGAGGGGTGACAGAAGTCATTCAAGGGTTTTAGGCTAGCAATGACCTGATGAGATTATGGTTTTGAAAAGACTGCCTATATTATAGGAAAAGGGAGAGAATCAGCAATGATGCATCAAGGATACTAGTTCACTGCTGCTATCACAAGAACACAGGACAGTAACTTACACCCAAGACAGAGGACAGCAGGAAGCAAAGCAGTTCAAGAGCTGATTACCCTGGAACTGTGATTGAATGTGGATATGTTGTATGAGGAGACACAGGAAACATAGGATGCAGCAACGGTAGGTGAGGCCTGGGGGTGGGGAAGGAGAAAAGGGGAAGTCAGAGTACTGATTTGGGGCTGGTTGGGTTTTAGTACCTCAGTAGGTACTTCATGAAACATTTTCAAGCTTGAGGATATCAACTCTTTCAAATCATTGAAACTACATATGATGAATCTCTAAAAAGTTCATGGAGGGAGCAGATGTTCAGTCTAGTGGTTAAGACCTCTGCATCCCACCTTGGAGTGTCCTGGGATTGGATCCCTGCCTCCATTTCCTGACTCCAGCTTCCTGCCAATGCATTGTCTGTGAGGCAGTGGGGATGGTGGAAGTAACTAGGGTTACTTTAAGGGAGACCTGTGTGGAGTTCCTGGCTTCTGGCTTCAGCTTCAGCCCAACCATCATCTGCTGGAGGACTTTGGGGGATGACTGAGTAGTTGGTAGCTCTCTCTCTCTCTCTCTTTCTCTTTCTCTCTCTCTCTCTCTCTCTCTCTCTCTCTCTCTCTCCCTCTCAAATAAATACAAAATAATTTAAAGAATGATTTTAGGGGCCAGCATTGTGGCATAGAGGGTAAAGCTGTTGCCTGTGATGCTGGCATTCCATATGAGTGGAGGTTCATGTCCCAGCTGCATCACTTCTGATCCAGCTCCTTGCTAATAGACTGAGGAAAGCAGCAGAAAATGGCCCAAGTGTTTGGGCCCCTGTCACCCACATGGGGTACCCAGATGAAGCTTCTGCTCCTGGCTCCTGCTATAGCCTGGTCTAGCCCTGGCCACTGCAGACATTTGGGGAGTGAACCAGCAGATGGAAGATCTCTCTCCCTCTATCTCTCCCTCTCTGTGTAACTATGACTTTCAAATAAATAAATGTCTTTAAAACAATGCTTTTAATGTTCACGGAAAATGCATGTTATAAAAAATATATGCAAAGATTTCAAAAATTTTCTGCACCAAAATAAACTTACCTTTAATTCTATTTTTCCATAAACTTTTTGAAGTACCCTCATGTTAAAGTTGTGAATGACAAGGCCTGTTGAAGAATAAGGCAGAGGGTGAGTAGAAATAAGTTTCTAAATTAAACATTAAGCCTGAATTTGGTGTCATATGATATATAAATATTAGATATAATTAAAATTAAATATGCTCATATAAAATGTTCAGTTAGTGCTATTTTGTGATTACAAATAGAAATACCTATTACAAACATCCTGAAATACGAATAATTCCTGAAATTACCAAAGTCCTTCTGAGATCTGGGGATAATTAAAGTAAGAAAACAATTGGTGGGGCTTCTCAAGTCTCTTGAATATGAATTGCCAAAAGCATACAAGTCATAAGCAATGTCACTGCTTTTAGGAAGTGGGATCTCCCTCTAATACAAAGTGTTGGGCTGAAGTAGGGGTCAGGTACAGGTATACTTAGGGGTCTGTAATGCCCATGAACAGTATTACCAAGTATCTGCTTTCTGGCACAGCTGCTTCTGTGATTTTGGGAGATATTGATGAGTTCTGCTCACTCTCTGGTTGGGTATCTATTAATACAGGACTGATACATTTGTCTGTGTTTAAGAAGGCAAAGTATGGCTGTGAGGGAATGTCAGTGATGTCCTCTTAACACTAGATGATAATAAAGTCCCAGACTCCTTGATAGAGTCCTTTAAATGAAAGATATTCATCATCTATAATAACCTGCCAAAGCATTATGCTAGTGGCTTAAAAAAAAAAAGGATGGGGAGAGCAAGATGTCAAAACAATATCTTTAAAATAATAAATGAGTCAGGCCATTTTGTCTCATCTGCACTGACTCCCTACCTCAATTCCAAAAGAGTTCAGCCTTGGCTTTGGTTTCCACACTCCTGTGTGTCTGCTCTGCCTGGAAAGCTCTTCACCCATTTCTGCACCTTCTCAGACTCCACCCATGTTTTCATCTGTGCCCCACAGCTCTTCTCTCCTTGGCGCCTGGTTGGAGTTATCACTGCACTGTCTTGTTGTCAGCTGCCTGCCTCTCTCCCATGAGCATGAACTCTTGGAGGGCAGAGACTGACTGCGCTGATTTCTATTTCTGTTTGTAATCCTAGCTTCTAGCACAGACCTAGCCTGGAGCTGGTAATTGGTAAATGTGTGTTGAAAAAACAAACACACACATAATAACATCTTCAAGAAGAAACAGAAAGGCAAAAAAAGATTGAAAAAGAAAGTTCCATTTTCACTTAAAAGTCAATTGTCAATATATTAGGAGATGGTGTCTGAATCAAGAATTAAGAAAAAAATTTCCCTAAGATAGACTTTTTCTTAAACAAAAAGTGCTAATGTTCAAAAGGCTTGTTGTATTTGTGACTCAAAAAAAAAAAAAAAAAACTCTAATTCTGCTCTATAACACATTGTGACACGAATTAGAAATTCCAGAATAAAAAATACTGATGGTTGAATACATATGTTTGGATATTTTTCAATATAGAGAAAGTTCCAAGACAATTTAAATTATTCACCACACTTATGTCCAGCCAGAAGATAACTTTGTTCACACAGCAGAATTGTATTGCATACATATAAGGTTTCTGGAGTGAACTTACAGGAAGATCCCCTGAACTGAGGTCCTCCATGAGTTGTGGTCATTGTCACAATCAGTAACTTGTATCAAATATGCTGTGATTTGTATCAAATATACTAATATACAGACATAAGGAATCTCCAAAAAGCTCATGGGAAATGTGTATTATGAAAATAAAACTATGCATTGATTTAAATTTTTTGGCGCTAAAATAAAGTTCTATTTGAATTTTATTTTTCTAAGAACTTTTGATCCTTACAAATGGCCGTTATTCTTAAGTTCTTAGGATAGTGCCCTTGGAAGGCCATAATTTTTTCATTGATTTTGCCGCAAACACCTCAATGCCTCCTCAGGAGTCATTTTCAGAATCTCTATGGAACACTCAAGATTTGACAGAAGAAAATCCCAAGATTATAGTTATTTTGGGTTGTTGCAGTAATCAAAACAAAAACTATGAGCTTATTTTTTACAAGATCAGTTTAACCAGCTTTAACACAGTAAGAAGTAAAATTTTCTAAGGATTGGAGCCATCCAAAAGTAAGAAGGAGCTTTGGAAATGGACTATTTTCACTGGTGGTGTTCAAGTAAATACTAAATAATAAAGTGAGCATTAATATTTTCAAAAGTCCTTTGGAATCTGAGAATCTGTGATTCTAAGAATATTTGAATATTTTATAGTCACACTAAATGTGTATTATAATTTGCAAGCACCACGCCCTTTGTTCTCCATGTCTGTGTTCCAGTGTTAGAGATCTTCCTGCATTAAAGAGTAGCTCCTACAATCTTTCTTTCCTCTGCTTTAGCTCTGTTTTTCTCCATAGAATTTATGTCTGATGGGTTCTGCGTTTGCATGTTCATTTATATATTGTCTTTCTCTTTACAAGCTCCATGAAGGAAGGGACTTTATGGGTTTTTTTCACTACTTTAATACCAGTAACTAAATTAGAATTTGGCATGAAATAGTCAAATAAGGAATTGACCAAAAAATTACAGAAAAATCATAAACTTGAGAGAGAAAAATAAAACATAATTCCACTATTATTTGTACAAAATGACATACCCCAAAACTTTCACAATGGTCACTATATCATATATGCCCAACACTTAATTGTTGGAAAAATAAACTTGTGCCATGACTACATGTATTTTTGTCCCGTCTTTTTCTCAAGGAACACATAAATTTTACATAGCTATAAGCATTGTTCATCTTTTTACCTAAAATGTCTTTATACAGCTAAATAACTCATCTCATCTATAGCTTTGGTTGTCACGGCTTGATGGCATTGCCAAAAATCAAATACATTTTCAAATAAAAAGGATGTGTTTCTACTGAGACTACATGGAAGTAAATGCTAAGGCTATAAAAAACCAATGAACTCATCATTTCCAATTTCAACATCATCTCTCTCATTAGCATCAGTGAAAAGTGCCATGATTATTCTTGGAGGCAGAAAATCATCATGAGTCCAGATCAAAATAACCAAAACATTCTTGCAAAAGAACAAAACTAGAGAATTCACACTTGTTTTGTACAATTTTTAAACTATTTATCTGAGAGGCAAAGAGACACACACTCAAAGGGTGAGACTGAGAGAGAGAACACGTTCATCTGCTGGCCCACTCCTCAAATGCCCACAAAGAAGTCAGCAGCCAGGAACTCAATCCAGGTCTCCCAAGTGGGTGGCAAGAACTCAACCACTTGAGCCATCACCACCACCTCCCAGGGTGTGCATGAACAGGAAGCTGCATCCAGGTCTCAAACTCACATTCTCTGGTGTGGGACACAGCAATCTAATCAGCATCTTAACTGCTAGGCCAAACACCCAATACCAGAAGATTTGAACTTCTTAATTTCAAAAATGTACTAACACAGTACAGTAATTAACACCATGTGGTACTGGCATAAAATTGACAAATAGATCAATAGAATAGAATTTAAATAAAACAATCCCTTGGCTGGTGCTGTGGCTCAACAGGCTAATCCTCGCCTTGCGGCGCAGTCACACCCGGTTCTAGTCCCGGTTGGGGTGCCAGATTCTGTCCCGGTTACCCCTCTTCCAGGCCAGCTCTCTGCTGTGGCCCAGGAGGGCAGTGGAGGATGGCCCAGGTGCTTGGGCCCTGCACCCCATGGAAGACCAGGAAAAGCACCTGGCACCTGGCTCCTGCCATCGGATGAGCACAGTGCACCGGCCACAGTGCGCCAGACACGGTGGCCATTGGAGGGTGAACCAACAGCAAAGGAAGACCTTTCTCTCTGTCTCTCTCTCTCTCACTATCCACTCTGCCTGTTAAAAAAAAATCAATAAATCAATCAATAAATAAATAAAACAATCCCTTGCATTTAGTCAATTTTCCACAAATGTGCCAACACAATTCAAAAGGGGAAAATAATCTTTTAAAAAAAATAATGCCAAGAAAATTGGGTATCTTCATACAAAAAGATAAATTTATAGCCTTACCTTACATACACACAAACATTAAGTCAAAATGTATAAGCCCAAATTAAAACTATAAAGCTCTTTGAAGAAAATATGAGTATACCTCTCTGGCCTTAGGTTAGGAAATGATTTTTTTTTAAGATTTAAAAATTTTTTTTTGAAATACAGAGTTACAGAGAGACAGAGGCTAAGAAATAGAGAGGTCTTCCATCCACTGGTTCACTCCCTAGATGGCCACAATGACAGGAGCTGCACCAATCTGAAGCCAGGAATCAGGAGCTTCTTCCAGGTCTCCCAAGAGGGTGCAGGGATCCAAGGACTTGGGCCATTTTCTACTGCTTTCCCAGGACATGGCAGAGAGCTGGATTTGAAGTGGAGTAGCAAGGACTCGAACCTGTTATGCCTCAAAGAGAAAACTGATAAACTGGACATTGTCAAATTACCAATACTCACTCTTTGAAAGATGTCAAAAAAATAAAAAATAAAAAGCCACAGAATGGGAGAAAATTTCTGGAAGTCACGTATCTGATAGAGTACTTGTTTTCAGAATATAGAAAGAAGTCTCAAAACTCAGTAATAAGACAACTCAATTTAAAACTGGACATAAACCTTGAATAGATATTTTACCAAAGGAGGCTTAAAATGCCAACAATCACATTAGTAGCTATTAGGGAAATGAAGAGTACAGCTATCAACCCACACCCACTAAAATGACTATTGCCAGATAAACAATCACAGATCAGGACTGGAGAAACCGGAACTCTCATCCATCTTTGCTCATGAGCATGTAAATTGGCACAGCTATTTTGGAAAAGTTTTGCAATTTCCAAAAAGCCCATTTACATGGACAAGGGTTGTTACAGCAGTTAAGGTGCCCGTTGGAACACCTGCATCCCATATTGGAGTCCAGTCCAGCTCCTTCATTTCTGGCCCAGCTTCCTGCTACTGCTCCCCCTGGGAGGCAGAGATGATTGCCCTTGTGGGAGATGAGACTGTGTTCTTGGCTCCAGGCTTCAGCCCGCCCAGTCCTGGCTTTTGCAGGCATTTGGATAGTGAACCAGCAGATGGAAGACCTCTCTCTCTCCTCCCCTCTTTCAAATAAAATTAAGATACAACGACAATTTTTTTTTATAAAAGCAAATGTACCATAGATCCCAATAATTCTACTCCTGTATATCTGCCCTAGAGAGTGAAAATGTATATGTTTTCCAAGACTTGCACATAAATATTCATAGCAGCATTATTGATAACTAAATCCTAGAAATAATCCAAATATTCACCAACTATTGAATGTATCAACATAATATATTTTATATATGTATTGACAAATGTATATTTCTATGCATACATATTTTAACATATTTTATATATCCATGTTAAAATTACATTTTAATGAAGTTTTGTAAACTATCTATGAGGACATTTTTAAAAGTTCATGGAAAATGGCATTAAAAGATAAGATTATTTTGGTGCAAAAAATTTGCAAAATCTAAACATAGTTTTTTATAGTATGCACTTCTGTCAACTTTTGGAAGACCCTTTGTATGTATTTTAACACATTTTAAAAAATGTGTTAAACATTTTAACACATACTCTTTTATGTATTTTAGCACATTCATTTAACATTCAATTTGTGTGCATATTTATATATAAATATATATATATGATTTCAAATGAGCACCTCTTCAATTTTCAGTGTAGATACACATCTGCATTTAAATTCCATCTCTACCACTTCTTAGCTCTATATGCTCCTGGGCTATGTAACCTCTCTGAGTCTGCACCAGTTAAAACATGGGCACAAATACACACCTTTCAAGACGGTGGGATTAAATGAGATAAAGCATGGGAAATGCTTAGCACTGGGCTGACACAATGTCTGTCCTTAATAAATCATACCTTGCGTTACTATTTGTATTTTGGAGATTTTTGTTTGTTTGTTTGCTTGTTTGTTTTTGCAAATCTAGTTATTTCCCTAATACCCTGGTATGGAGAAGCCATTTGTGTGATGGAGCACTTGTAGCTACTAGCTTGACTTGAAAATTTTCGCTTAATTTCTCAGTCTCAGTTGCCAAAATCTGTAAACGAGGGGCAGGTTATTCACCTCAAAGGAGTTACAACTAGGGGAAGTATAAGAAAGTGCTTTGTAAACAGCCAGGCCCAATACAATTGCAAAGCACCATATTATAATGGTCCTCTGTGCCCATTCCTAGCAGCCCACCCACGATATGTTTATGGGAGAACCTGAATAACCACCCAGAGAATGCTGTGGAGTCTACTTCTCAACCCCTACGACTACAATGAAAGACACTGTTCACGGTCATGGCGGTGGTGGTGACAAGTCATTTTCAAATTAAATCGTACTGCCCGTTTGAACACGAAGTGAAAAGAACTGTGCTGCTCCCTGTCTGAAACATCCTCTGTCTGTCCTCAAGAGCTATCAGGCTCTGCTAAATATGGCCCTGGCCAGTGTGCTAATAATCCCCGCTGGTTCTGAGACCTCCATCCACCACTGATGTGACATTCTTTGTGTTCAAATGTCTAGCTGACGTCTGATGCTTAAAACAGCCCATGCTTTCACCCTCTCTGCATTGTCACAGCCCTGCATCACCAGTCTTAAAAGGCTACGGCAGCCACTCCTAGCACCAGTTGCTGACCTGCCTGCCCACTTGCCTCCCTGCCTGCGTCTGGCTGCCTTGAATGCCTGGATCTTCAAGCTGCTTGTGGGTCTGACAAAGCAGGGACCATGTCTACCTTTGGCTACAGAAGAGGACTTAGTAAATACGAATCCATAGACGAGGATGAACTCCTGGCTTCCCTGACAGCTGAGGAGTTGAAGGAGCTGGAGAGGGAGCTGGACGACATTGAACCTGATCGCAACCTTCCTGTGGGGCTAAGGCAGAAGAGTCTGACGGAGAAAACTCCCACAGGGACGTTCAGCAGAGAGGCGCTGATGGCCTATTGGGAAAAGGAGTCTCAGAAACTCTTGGAGAAGGAGAGGCTGGGGGAGTGTGGAAAGGTAGGCTCTCGGGACTTTTCCTTGGCTGCCCCCACTTCCCCACCCCCACCCCAAACCCAGGCACCTGGGATTTCTCTAACTTCTCAGTCCTTATCACTTTAATTTTCTGTAACTCACCCGTACCCGCTACTGAAAATTTTCCAATGCTTAAATTGCCATGTAACATTCACAGCCACCCAGTCGATCTTAACAGGTAAAATGACTGACTTAAAATGGGAAAATAACTCACAGCCAAGGTATGGGTTTAATTATTTTCCAAACATGTCTTAGTGGAGTGATAAGTAGGTGATGTGGCATGACATAAATGCTGGTACTTTGAAGAGTTCCTGGGAAATGGAACTAAATGATAGGTTTGTTTGGATGCAAAAGATTTTTGAAATTATACATGGCTTTTTCACAATATGCATTTTCCATGAACTTTCTGAATACTCATTGTGTGCATATACAATATGTTTCTTTCAGCTAAGTACATTTATTTTCTTTCGTAAAGACAAAAAAATGAGAAATCTGGTGGCTTTGAGTGTGATAGCGGTTACCATAAGAATAGCTTTGACTTTTCAACATTGAGAGGTGTGAGCTGCGGGGAGGTCAGGGACTGAGAGTCAAGGGGCCTTATTTCTAGTCCTGCACTGTCCTGAAATCTTAGGCCTTGAACAGTCGCTTCTTCAGGGTTCTTTTCCCATCTGCCCAGGGAGGGAGTCAGATTTGATGTTTCTTCTGTAAACCAAGAACTCCTTTGAGAGTTAAAGTGCACATGTGCTTGCGCAGATGTCCACAACATTTGCATACAAGTTCAAAATGACAACACACACCCTAAACCCATCTGAGGACCCGGGTTAACTCTGCCTATGCACACGATCCCTACGAGTCCTTTCAGCTTTTCAGTGATGACTCAGAGGCGAGGACTTGTGCTTATATGGAAGCTCGGGCTTAATGAGCTGCCATGTACTGCCAGAAAACGATTACTTTGAATTTGCCATATGAGTCGTTTACCGGAAGGAAATTCAGAAGACTATGCTCTGGACAAGTAGTTATAGCAGTAAAATGTTAATCTAAGAGAGAAATTCCTGAATTTGTGGGAGAATGTAGGCCAGGGACAAGTTCAAAACTCTTGTGATCTGTTGAAATCACCTAAAATCAACATGGGCCAAGCCAATGGCAAGGCTACCACAGTACTAACTGGGTGCTGTCGGATGCTTGTGAAGGGAGGAGGTGTAGGCCCGTTTGCACCAAGATATATGTGAATTCTGTCCATGTCAATCACTGCAGGAAGGGCCACTGGGATCAGGCCAGGGTGTGCCAAGGCCACACTGGCTGCCTGGATCTAAGAGCTAGAAGGAAAGGAGAGATCAGCCAGGATCTGAGCCAGTCAACTCCTCCCAACCTTAATCTGAAAAGGCTTTCTTTTCTCTGATGTAGGAATGAACATCAAACATCTGGTGAAATACAATGGCTTTTTTATTACAGTTATTAAAGAATTTTCTTTATCAAGACAAGAACATTATCTTGAAACATCCAAGACAAATAGCTCATTGTAGCAGTAACCCAGCAAAGGCATTTTAATATGTTGTCAGGAGGGCAGTGAGAATCAAAGGGTGAAGCCTGTTGTCAGCTGTTGATGGAACTCACCTGATCCTGCCAACAGGCTGCTGCTCCCTGCCAATGGCTTATCAGCTCAATTAGAGAGGCTGCTGCGCTGATGAGCTTTGAATCCTCTCTCGGCTAGTTCATTTTTCTCCCACCACACTTTCCCTGCTGGCCAGTTGTCTCTGTCGTCACAGAGAGGGCTGAGCAGAAGAAGCTGATGGAGGGTGTAAATCCATTTCCACCACAGCGAAAACTCAAAGCAGCTGAGGGCTGGCGTGTACGTGTGTGGTGGGGGAGCAGCTGCAGAAGGGAAAGGCGATGGTAGCACAGACCGTGAGAAGGAGCTGGGGGTCTGAGTGGTCAGGATGCTGGCTCTGTAACAGTTTCTGAAAATACTGCAATGGCTGTCAAATGAAAATCTGCCCAGCTGAGTTTACACAAAGTAGGCTGTGTTAGAGCGCCAAGGGGCCTTGGGAACCCGTCGGTCTGCTTCCCTAGCTTGAGAATTTGCTGGATTGTAGGTACTAGTGCCAGTAAGTTCCTCCACACGATCTCATTTCATTCTTACTTTTCTACACATGAGAACTGAGATGAGGAGAAGTTAAGAAACTCGATGAAGACTAGCAGCTTGTAAGTAGAATTGAAATTCACATTAAGCTTGTGGCACAGAAACCACAGCTCTCAAGTGTGTATGCTAGACCCATAGCCATCTGCAGCATCTAGGAACCTTTTAGAACTGCAAATTATTCATGAAATGCTGAATGAGAAACTCTGGGGATGGGACCCCCAGTCCGTGGTCTAGCAAACCCTCAAGGTGACTGCGACACATACCAAAACTGTGACACTCAGAACCACTCAACGATAGTTTCCGTAAGACCCAGGTGGGTTTAGTGACTTGTCGAAAGTCAAACACTTCTTTACGGGCAGAACCAGAACCAAAAAAGACAAGCATCTTGCCGCCTTGTTCATGCAATGATGCTAGGGAGAGGACCAGGACAAATGCACCAACATGCCCCTTCTCTTCATTCAGTAGCCACTTCCCCCTCCACCTTCCCTCCTTATCCCCACCTTCCCACCTCCATTCTCCAAAGAATTGGCCTCAAATCCAAAACAGTGGCCTTCTGGAGATTTATGTAATTTTTAAAAGAAGCGAAGTTTAGTTTTTGCAACCTCCTACCTCCCTTCTCTAGACCCATTTCTCCCTTCTTGGTGCTCTTCTTCCGAATGTCCACCTCTTAAGTGATTGACCATCTCAGATGGTCCAGGACCATCTATGGATGTTAGCCCCCAAAATCCTGCATACTGAGAAATTCCTTGAGCTCAGGCAAATAGGATACTCATCTGTCCCCCAACGCCCACCTGCCCCTATCAATACTTTTTCCTAGGTCTACATTCTACTCTCTGTGGTTATTGATCAATGTCAGCTTAGACCCATTTGGTCAACAAATATTTATTGAAGCCCTACTACACGCTAAGCATTGTGCTAGGTGAGCAAAGCAGACAGGGCCCTTGCTCTCACCCAACTGTCTATTGGAGAAATGTCAAATAAAGTGCAATAAATACTGGGGGGGGGGGGATAATGATGCGTGAAAATGTGTTACAGGGATAATGTGAAGGCTTTCTGGATGAAGTGTAATTTAAATGTCACAGGACAGCTCATAGTGCTGGAGAGCAGTTTTAGATATTATTTTTCCAGGTATATTTTGATGGGAAAACAGCTCTTGCAGGCAGAGCCTAAAGGGCATTAAACAACCAAAGGGGATGAAAGTTAACAGTGGCATAAAAGATAATACACCTTGGATTTTGAGACAGACACTTTTCCTTCAAATACT
Source organism: Sylvilagus floridanus (assembly GCA_949820135.1). Taxonomy (NCBI): domain Eukaryota; kingdom Metazoa; phylum Chordata; class Mammalia; order Lagomorpha; family Leporidae; genus Sylvilagus; species Sylvilagus floridanus. The sequence continues at coordinate 23,775,894 of OX463236.1, read as the reverse complement.
AAATCAACTAAAAATGTACATTGACGGACACACACACATATACTCAGCTGACACAGACTAAAATTGTAGGGAAAGGGATTTGGGGTGGTGTGGGGGTGAGACGAACTCTGCCTACAATTCTTTCCGTCAATTAATCCATTTGCTCCACTTCTGGGAACATATAAAGCTTCCTGACCCTCCTCATAGAGGATGAGAGGCTTGATTATAGCCCAACTTTTTCTTTTGAGCTGCTGGGTTATGACTTCCAGCCATCTGCCACCAAACATCACACACACACACGCACACACACACAAGCACACACACACATGCACTATTCCTCTCCCTGTTGCTCCTGAAGAAGTGAGTAAATTAAGACTGGACTAGTCATCCCAGGAGTGCCTGACCCCTTCCCCAGGCCATCACTTGGTGCCTGCCACTCCAAACAAGTGGATAACTCAAAGCTATTTTGTGATCGCAACTGGGCAAACAAACCTGGAGACAAGTGTGGTTTTCCAAAGCTCATCCACGTGCCTTGGGCAGCAGCAGGCCTTAGGGTCAAAAAGAATTTTCTATATAGGGAGAAGAAAGAATATGCTCCCAGGACAGAGAGTGCCCCAGAGCTTTAGAGAAGATAAGGAAAACTAAAAAGACTGCATGAGGAAAAATTGGATTTTGGCAATAATCTCAAGACTTTTTTAATCACAAAAGATAACAAGAAAAAAAGAGAGTCACTTGGGCTTCATTATACAGTGAGTCCTATATACAGGAAGGACAAAGATATAATGAAATTCTGTTCACTTGAAAGCCTTCCATAATTGATACATTTTAAGTAATTGATACATTTTAAGTAATTGAAGCGCATCAGACTGAACAGTGGCTTTCTTCAAGATTTTTTTTTATTTATTTGAAAGGCAGAGATACAGAAGGAGAGAGGAAGAGACAGAGAGAGAGAGAGAGAGAGAGAGAGAGAGATCTTCTATCCCCTGATTCTCTCCCCAAATGGCTGCAATGGCCGGAGCTGCGCAACAGCCAGAGCTTGGCTGATCTAAAGTCAGGCGCTAGGAGCTTCTTCCAGGTCTCACATGTAAGTGCAGGGACTCAAGTATTTGGGCCATCTTCCACTGCTTTCCCATGTACATTAGCAGGGAGCTGGATGAGAAGTGGAGCAGCCAGGAGGGATATGGGCACTGCAAGAAGTAACTTAACCCACTACACCACAGCAGCTAGCCCCTGCTTCAAGATTTCCTACCATTCTCTGCTGTTTCACATTACTGGCTAGATCTAGTGCTTTCCAAGGATGGTTCTCTTTCCCACCTGGTCTCCTGCAGTCCATCTCATTTAACCCTGAGCTAGCCAAAAGTTTCAAGTTGCTGTGCCCAAAAGAGTGACCTGAGTATTTTTCTGCTTAGACCTGGAGTTTGACTTCCTGCTGTCCAGAGGAGCAGCAACCCCTTTTCCAGATCAGGAACAGGTAGAGAAGCATCTCTCAGGTGCTGTGGAGCCTCTTAGTCCCTGTGCCCAGCTCTATTGCTGAGTAAATAAATGCTCTAGGGAGTGAATAACACCCCTGCCTTGTCTTCACCGAGACAAGGCAGACAAAGAACACATGACTCCTATCACATCCGCTATTGACACAAATTTGGGGAAGAATTTTTGAACATTAAATAGGGGAACTCATTTACACGTTACATATTATTGTTGTCATTTGTTTGTTTGGTATGGAGAAATAAGGAAGAACAGGGGCGTGATTCCAGAAGGAAAGGTTAAATTTGCCAAATGTAAGGAGCAAGGAATTAAAAAGGTCAACTCTGGGAGTCAAGAGAGAGAAAAATTTATCAAGTGTTTTCAAAGTCAGTGTTCCAACTGATTTATTCAAACTGGCAAAATGATAACATGTTTCTATTCAGTAAGTTGAACTTTGGATATCTGTAGGACACAAAAGAAATGTTTGTAGAAACAGCTATTGATGGTTATGCAACAGAACGCTAACCTTGGCCACACGAATTGGAGAGATCAGAAGCAGAGTATTGTTAACTGTTTTCATTGTAGACTTTCCTATTTCTTGCCAGGAATTACTTTTTTTAAAAAAAGATTTATTTATTTATTTGAATGTCAGAGTTACACAGAGACAGAAGGAGAGGCAAAGAGAGAGAAAGATCTTCCATATGCTGGTTCACTTCCCAATTGGCTGCAATGGCTGGAGCTGCAGCGATTCGAAGCGAGGGGCCAGGAGCTTCTTCCAGGTCTCCTACTTGGGTGCAGGGGTCCAAGGAACCTGGGCCATCAGCTACTGCTTTCCGAGGCCACAGCAGAGAGCTGGATGGGAAGTGGAGCAGCCGGGTCTCAAATGGGTACCCATATGGGATGCCGGCACTGCAGGTGGTGGCTTAACTCGCTATGCCACAGAGCTGGCTCCATTGAATTACTTTTGCAAATTAAAAAAATGTGTTTAAAAAATGCTAATAAAGACAACATGTTCTTTAGGTTGCAGAAGAAGACAAAGAGGAGAGTGAGGAGGAGCTTATCTTCACTGAGAGCAACAGTGAAGTTTCTGAAGAGGTGTACACTGAAGAGGAAGAGGAGCAGGAGGAGTCCCAGGAGGAAGAAGACAGTGAGGAAGAGGACAGTGAGGAAGAAGAAGGAGCAATCGAAACTGCAAAAGGTATCAATGGAACTGTCAATTGTGATGGTGTCTGCACTGACCATGCTAAGCCAAAGATATTTAAAAGTCAAATAGAAAACATCAACCTGACCAATGGCAACAGTGGAAGGAGGGCAGAGTCACCAGCTGCCACACACCCTAGTGGACGGAGGACAGAGTCGCCGGCTGCCATACACCCTAGTGGAAATCCTACAGTCATCGAAGATGCTTTGGAAAAGATTAAAAACAACGACCCCGACACCGTCGAAGTGAACTTGAACAATATAGAGAACATCACAACGGAAACCCTCACCCGCTTTGCTGAAGCCCTCAAGGACAACACGGTGGTGAAAACGTTCAGTCTGGCCAACACGCACGCGGACGACAGCGCAGCAATAGCCATTGCGGAAATGCTCAAAGTCAACGAGCACATCACCAACGTGAACGTCGAGTCCAACTTCATAACGGGAAAGGGCATCCTGGCCATCATGAGAGCTCTGCAGCACAACACGGTGCTCACGGAGCTGCGCTTCCACAATCAGAGGCACATCATGGGCAGCCAGGTGGAGATGGAGATCGTCAAGCTGCTGAAAGAGAACACGACGCTGCTGCGGCTGGGGTACCACTTCGAGCTCCCAGGACCAAGAATGAGCATGACGAGCATTCTGACAAGAAACATGGATAAGCAGAGGCAAAAGCGGATGCAAGAGCAGAAGCAGCAAGAAGGGTCTGACGGAGGAGCCAATCTTAGGACCAAAGTCTGGCAAAGAGGAACGCCTGGCTCCTCCCCATATGCCTCTCCCAGGCACTCTCCCTGGTCATCCCCCAAACTCCCCAAGAAAGTCCAGACAGGGAGGGGCCGGCCTCCATCTCCCGTGGCCACACCCCCTCCTCCTCCTCCACCCCCTCCCCCACAGAGGCTGCCACCTCCTCCTCCACCCCCACCCCCTCCTCCTCCTGAGAAAAAGCTCATCACTAGAAACATTGCAGAGGTCATCAAACAGCAAGAGAGTGCCCAAAGGGCATTACAAAATGGACAGAAAAAGAAAAAGGGGAAAAAGGTCAAGAAACAGCCGAACAATATCCTAAAGGAAATAAAGAATTCTCTGAGGTCCGTGCAAGAGAAGAAAATGGACGACAGCTCCCGACCTTCTACCCCACAGAGATCAGCTCATGAGAATCTCATGGAAGCAATTAGAGGAAGCAGCATAAGACAGCTAAGGCGGGTAAGTAACCCGAGAGCAGACATCCAGGCACAGAGTTAGTCAGTGGGTCGGCGGCCAATGCGTGGTGGCACCAAAGTTGCCTTTCAGATGCTGGTTAGTATTTCAGCTGTCTGGGTACGTGAGAGCAAGTGTACCCAGTCTGAAACATTAGGGCAGGAACACAAGTGAGCACATTTCCACTTGACAGCTACTGGGCCTCCTTCTTGGTGTCTCAGTCCTCTACCTTCCAGGACCATTTAAGACACTCCAACATCTAAAAACCCCAATTTCCCTAAAGAAAAATCAGACCGTCTAAACATTCCAAAAGGATTCATTCACCACTTGTTAAACATTTTCCCAGAATCGCATGTGATTTCAGACTTAATAATGTAAACTTTGGAAACCATGCAGCAAATCATCAATCTGTGTTGAGTTCTTCTCAGAGAATACTGCTAGAGACATACCCTACAGATATGTTCCACTTTATCATTTGTGTTGTCTCATTGAAGAAAATTCCCTGTTTTGCAGGTGGAAGTTCCAGAAGCTCTACGATAAACACAGGATCGGTGGAAGAGGATGCAGAACTGTTTTTGGTGGCATCAAATAAAACGCATTGTGAGATGTTTCTAAGATAGCTTCTTCAATTTGAAGTGTTCCTCGACTTTACAAAGAATTTAAGAGACAATCAGCATGTTTCTTCTGTAAATATGAAAATAAACTTTTTTTATTTTAAAAGATTTGTATTGGCAAGAAGCAGTTAAAGATGTGCTTCATATCTCTGAATGTGTTGGGAACTCTGAGCTGTAACAAGGTAATGAAATGTGCTGTTATTTTTATAATCCCAATAAATTTAGATTGAGGGTTTTTTCCTTTTTTTAAAAGCTAAACTAATATTTTCCTGTGCATTTATACATCTGTCAGGAATGTATGCAACCTTGCAGATTATTAAAAATATTACATTCTCACCCAGAAAGAATTTGGGTACTTAGTATTTGCCTTTCTTTGTGTCTGATCAGATTTCTTTCTAAAGGACTGGAATAAAGAACGTCCTTTAAATATTCTTTTGGTAATAAAAGGCTGAGGAAAGAACCTCGAGTGTGGCTGTTACTGTTCTGGATTCATTGATGTTGGACCCAAATGAAAAGCTGATGCCCCCCTCCCCCAATTCCAGAAGGCTGACAGGGATCCAGAAGTCAATTCATTCATTTATTATTAAAATCAACTACTTATGGAAAGAAAAAAGTTGGAAATTAGGAATTTTCTTGGGAGAGAGGAAATCCATGCTGTAAGAATGACCGGAAGGTAAACTCTCTAAATCCAGAGTTACATTGTAGCAGATGATGGAGATGCACTGTGAAGTCTACCCTGGAAGTCTGCTGGGATAAGCCTTAGCCCAGTGGATCTCAGCCATGTGTTTTAAGTCCCATACACATCATGGTGATGCCAACCTCCACAAAATCACCTTCAGGTGGTTCCCAGCAATCATTCCACTCTATCCTTTGTCACTCAAGAAGTGTTAGAATCTAATGAGAGAAAGACTTATCAGACATTACCTTCACTCCACTCTAGTGCTCCATTCTCAATTATGAAAGCTATAAATCTTCTGTAAAGTCCTTTGTATTAACTGTGATTAGTGATGTATCCTTTGTATCCTGCAGATTAGAGCAATGGTCTTGGCAGGCTCCCTGGGCCGCCCATTCAACAATTGTTTGCAATGTGTAAAGAGCTTTGGATTTTCTCCAATTAAGAGGATTGTGCTTTGCTAGAAATTTCTCCAATCGTTCTTGGATCCATTTATTTTTGTCTGTTTCTATGGTTGAACCATTTTTTTTATCAGTAATAATAACTACTGATATAGCCAGTTAAAGAGTTCCAGAGGTCCAGGAGCTGTCAGTGACCTGGCTTGGTGTGAGGGGCCTGGCAGGTGACTGACAGTTTCTGAACCAAGTTAGCTACTGCACTATTCCTGATGACATTAAATAGATGAGGAAACTGAGGTGCAGAAATGTTAAGTTTGCAGGGAGTTGAAGGTGGGTGTCTCTGACTCTAAAACCCATGCCCCTTCTGCATCACTGCACCTTGCTGCTTCCATCCAGACTCAAATCTCCAACTACCACCCCACCACCCCACCACCACCACTGTTAAAACAGCGGTGGGGATTCTCTTTCCTTTTGGAGTGAATTCTGTTTCTATTAGTGTTGGCAGTTTGTTAAGGAAGTAAAACCTATAGTTCAGGTTTTTAAAAGGTGTGTGTGTGTGTGTGTGTGTGTGTGTGAATTTAGAACAGAAACCCAGACAGACCATACTTTACCCTGATTCTTGCTTGTGTGCAAGCAAACTGAAGGGGAGGAATGAGAGGTGAACAGCTTCCAGCTCCATTCTGATGATGCAGAGCGCAGAGCAAATGTTTGCTAATCATCCTGGTTGCCAAGGAAACAGTGCAGGAATCCCAAAAGCAGACTGGGTGGCAGCTCTCCTGAGAGAGCAGGGAAAGGCTAGTACTTTTGTAGCCAGCAGCTGGTCAGGGTGGAGAGCTTGGCCAGGTTTCTGACCAGAAGTGAGTGATAATGAGACATATTTTCTCCTATGCATTTTATTTCATTATTTTTTGAGATAGCATATTTTAAATTTCCATTATAGCCAAAGGCTTATTGGCCTCACTAAGTAAACAGTTTAAAAAATAAAAAGTGAAAAGAAAATAGTCCAGCAGAAAAACAGGCACCAGCTATACACAATAATCAAAGGAAAAGGTATTCAACTTCATTCATATAAAGTAAATTTTAAAATAGTCATAAAATACAAGGCTGCCCTGGTAGAATATTTTGTGCCTTGGGAGACAGCTGAATGCACTTACCAAGCACTTGCCAAAATAAAGAGAAGGATGACAGATCAGAGACTAAATGAATCCATTTATCATTAGGGAAAAACATTGCTAGAGTGTGCTGTACTAGAATCCAGCACTGCAAACATGCAAGATACCATGATGGTCATTATTCAGCACAGCATGGACATCTTAGTTCATACTCTCAGCAAACTCACAGAGTTGGTATGAAAGCTCATTAGCTCATTCTCTATAAAGAGCTTTTAACTCACTGGGAAAGAGGGTGTCCAAGACCAGATAAAGTGTTTAGGCTATGATTTATACGTACATGTCAATCTCTGGAAATACACCTCATCCTAATTTGCAATGGCGCCAGAATGCTGAGTCTCATTTGCTTCACAGGCCCTGCTGCTGTTGGTATTTAATAACTCAGTGTCAGCAGGATCTTGATTTAATAACTGCACTGAGACAGTTGCTACCAGTGAGTGAAAGGAAGAGGCAATAATGGTTGCAGTATCCATAATGACATGACTAAAGATGGGGGTAAACTGATATACTCTTGAAACGACCTCACAACTACTTCCTTTCATGACAATGTTCTGCCCTTTTGTTTCGGAGAGGTTCTTCAAGTGGACTCTTATTTCCATTAATCACCAATTAGTATGATATTGAAAGCTAAGAGCATGCACAAAACTCAGAAACATGGTACTACAATGCACGTACTTAACTTCTACAAATATTTTCTGAGTAACTGAATGTTCCAGATCCCCTTCTGGACACTTGAGATGCACAGTGAACTAAGGAGATGAAACCCCTGTCCTTGGGGAACTTACATGCTAGGGTAAGGAGGGAACAGCACCACTCCTTCATGAATCCATGTATTTACTTATCCATTGGCCCCTATCTATGAGGCCCTTTGTTCTGTGCTGGGGAGACCAGCTCAAATTAGAAAGTGTCCTCCAGCTCAAAGCACAAGGAACCCTAGGGAAACCAACTCCTCTAGAAGAGTTAAAACACTCTTCTTAGTTCACAGTTTTGCAAAAACAGCTGTAGGATGGATTTGGTCTGCGAGTCACAATTACCCATAGCCCTTTGACTTAACAGGCATAATAGGGTCAAGGGAAGCTTCTCAATGGTGGTGACACCTAATATGATTTGTAAAGAAAAGACCATCACTTGTGTGTGTGTGTGTGTGTGTGTGTGTGTGTGTGTGAGAGAGAGAGAGAGAGAGAGACAGAGACAGAGACAGAGACAGAGACAGAAAATATCTAAAGATGGAGGTGGAGAATGGGGAAAGATATTTCAGTTTGAAGAAACAGGGTAGCACAGAGAATGGCTGAAAACTATGGGATTTGATGTAATTCTGTAAAAACAATTTGGCAAAAAGTTAATATTTCATTTTTTTCTAGTGTTGACACTTTTGGTGGGTTAAGAATACTAAAAAGACATATGTTGTATAGTTTCTGCATGAGCTTTTCTTTTTAGTAAAAATATTAGATGTGGTCATTAAGAAAAATCAGAACATAAATGTACATCTAAGCAAAAAAACATATAGAATCTCCATAACTCACATACACAAATGGCTGTTGACCCTTTAGTGTATGTCTTTTTAAATCCTTAATGCATATCTGAACATATACACAACTACTTTTTCCACAAATAGGAGAAGATAGTTTACATATCATTATGCAACCCACATTTTATTTAAGCAATTACAGTAACTTGAATATATACATTATTTTGACTGTTCTAGCTCATCCCTTATTACTTAGTTATTCCAACTTGTAGCTTTTCCAAAAATCCCTAGGAAAAAAGATTGGAAGATTAGAGCTAAAAAGCTGCCTTCCAGACAGGTGAGAGTTGTGAGGCATCGATGTTGTGTACAAAACTGGAAATTAGGGGTTAACCACATTGTCGTGTTTACCAAGTTTCTCTAAGCCAGATGCTAAGCCTATTTTGCCCACAGATGTGTATATTAGCAAAATGCTTTTCAGAAAGTCAGGAAAATATTCTACATTTACATAAAAAGACTGGCACGGAACATATCCTGAGCTACTCAATTATGAAAGCCACGAGGAACAGTGAAAGATTGCAAGAGGAGGAGTAGCATGATGTTTATATAGATTTTAAAAATACAATTCATGTAACTGAGAAATGGAAGGGTGGATTCAATGAGGCCTAGGCTGGGAGCAGAAGAGCAATTAGACTGTTGTAATGATCTAAGAATGAAGGGATGCCAAGTTGAAGCATGAATGCTACCTAGGTTTAGAGATCAGAACAGATAGAATAGTGATTGGGAAAGCATAAACTCCATAGAATCTAGTTACTAGTTGAATGTAGGGAGCAGGGGCAAAAAACAAAGGAGTGTAGATTGACATCTACATTCCTGGCTGAGCCATATGGGTGGTCCCAAATTCTACAAAATGGGATAAGGAATATAGTACAGGCAGGTTCTGGAGTTCAGTTTAAAATACATTGCATCTGCGTTACCTGTCCATTTGAATGGATGAGTCTGGAATCTTGGGGTAATTTTGCTGGAAGTAAGGATTTGGAGGTCATGTAGTGCAAGTGTCATTTGAAGAGATGGGTTTGGGAGTGGGAATTTGGCACAGCAGTCAAATCACCATTTGAGACACCTACATTCCTTGTTACAGTACCTTGTTTGAGTCCTGTCTGCATTGCTTCTGACTCATTGTCCTACAGATGTGCACCTTGTGAGTAAGCAGATGATGCCTCAAGCACTTGGGTCCCTGCCACCCACAAGGGAGACCCAGATGGAGTTCTGGGATTCCAGGTTTGGCCTGGCTTAGCCTTGGCTGTTGCAGCCTTTTGGGAAATGAACCAGCAGATGGAGGATTTTTCTCTGTCTCTCCAATAAAATGAAAATAAATATCTTCTCCCTCCCCTTAAAAAGCAGGAGTTTGGATGTGAGAGAGAGAGTGTATGTGAAGAACAGCAGAGACAGTATGGCCAAAGAGGACAGAGAAACCAAAGGAGAGCCATGTTGCAAAGCAGAGAGCTACACTAAGCAAGGAGCCATTAACAGAAAAAAAGCAATTAGGGAGTTATAGATACCGAAAGTGTCCACTTTACTGGCCTTGGTGAGAGCAAGTTTATAGGATGGTGGAAATTAGATCATGGGGGTCAAGTGCCATGACTCACCAAGATGAAGAGTATTGTGCATAGCTTCAAACAACGAGTATGCTGCTGCCATAGAGAATCAGAGGGTCACAAAATCTAGAATAAAAAGTCACATCCTCCTGGTATGTCATTTTTACTTGACAAGAGAAAAATATTTAATATATAAAAAGTATTTTATGTATGAACTTATATCTAAGATAGAGTCAACTGGAAACTTCATCCAGAAGTGACAGCTCAATGTCTTCAAGATTCCGGAGAATTCCTTGATGGGTGGATGGATGGGGCTGGAGGTTTATCAACATAGGATCATCTTTGGGTCCATATTCTACATGTGCATCTGGTGAACCTATGATTAATGCTTGTATCCCAAAGCACATGAACCACATCATCCCCTTTTCTTGATTTCCACACTCAATATTGCATGGAAATTTTGGAAACGAAGTTGGGATTGACATTACAGTGACACAAATGACTCCAAATTGAACATGAGATACTCTGTTGTTATAATCCTCTATCAGAGTTATTTTTCCCACCAGCTATTTTATTCGATATGAGTCTGTGTTTTCTTGCTAGTAAGTTATTCCATCCTTCCTTTTCTCACCCTCCTAGATGACTCTTGGGAATTTCACACAGTAAATTCATTTCTCTACCTCTTCCCAAAGGCAGTTCTAGTTCTATCTTTGCAAATCCAAACTGCTCAATGTGGTCAGCAGATCAAAAGGGCTTTTTATTTAACAACAGTCACTCTAAAGAAACAGCTGTCAATAGAATTTTTTACTCATTGGAAAACGGTACATCTTCTCATTGACAACCACAAAAACCCTTGCTAAGTCACACAATCTGTTATCTGGATTAGTGCATTGATGTTGCTTTCTAATTGGTTTCTCCATCTCCATTCTCATTCACCCTCAATATGTCTTCAACATGCCAGAGTGATAATTTCCCAAAATGCAACCCTGATTGCATCAATTTCCTGCTTACAATGTTTCAGTGGTAATCCATTTTCTGTAAAGTCCAAATTCTCTTTTAGTACCTACTACATTTTGTCTTGTCTTAATTATCTAAGTTCATGTCTTAATGTTCCTCATATTCTACTGGGTTGATATCTGGGAGATCAGATACTATATCATATTTTGGCATCATATAAATAGCAATAATACGATACAGATACCTAAATATATGGAGATAATTAGCCCAACAACAATGGCACGACTGTATCTTCTCACTACTCCCAAGGTGGTCAAATGGTATGGTATCCTTTATTTGTTTGTTTTTGAGCAATTATTAGATGTTTCATGGTGTTGTTCAGCTATGAAAAAAGTCCTAATCAGTCATTCATCTTGGAATTTCACTACAGAAAAGATGTTATTTTGAAAAGTTTATAATTAGATATGTTGCCATACTACAATGTTTCTAAGCCAAAAAGGGAGGATGAATGTTAGGCCTTTTACCCTCAAATACTTGTAATATATACTATTGGACTCCAGGGAAACATGGTGAACTCCCTAACAAAGTGAATTAGAATACTTATAATTGCAGTATTCTATGATTTCCACCTCTTGAGGATGAATATTGAGATTTATAGATCGCTGTTGAGCAAATCAGACCAAAAATACCCCAGAATCAGAAAATGAATAGCCTATTTGGATGGCCAGATGTGGGGACACATCCACATAACCAAAGAAAAACTCTTCTTTATGCAGATACAGTCATTGTCACCTCGCCCTAGTGGTGGTGCTGGTGAGCAGATGTGGGACATATGTAACCATGAGGTCCAATCAGAGCAAGAAGTGACCCAGACTTTGGCAACAAGGCTAGCTTATGGCTACTGAATACCATCCTTGAAAGTACAGGAGAAGGACAACGTAAGCGGAACTGAATATCTGAACTAGCAGACTAGTAAAGAGAGTAGTTCAGACAGGTTGGGTAGACTCTAGGCATAAAAGAAGTCTATTAATCACTGGTTCTATTTGGATAGTTCAAGAGTAAATGGCCTAGAACTCCTTATAGAAAATGGTTCCCCACCATGGAGGTTGGCATTGGAGGATGGTGCACTAGGAAAGGGAACATCAAAGTCTTGGCACATTGTGTATAAACTGAAAACAATCCATATGCCTTCAATATTGCTATTACCCACAAGTACATATTTCAAATTGAAAAGTTAAATGTTCATCCAGAAGGCTCACGGTTGAAAATGAAGTTTAGAAAGGCAAGACTGGTCCTCAAGCCTAGGACACAGCAGGACCTAACCTTGGAGGGTAAGGGGTTCCAAGGAGTACATCAGTAAGAAGCAGCCAATAGTGCACAGTTAGGAAAAATGTTAGGCCCTGAGTTCTTTTTTTTTTTTTTTTAAGATTTATTTATTTATTTGTTTGAACGTCAGAGATACACAGAGAGAGGAGAGGCAGAGAAAGAGAGAGAGAGAGGTCTTCCATCCACTGGTTCACTCCCTAATTGGCTGCAATGGACGGAGCTGTGCCAATCCGAAGCTAGGAACCAAGAGCTTCTTCCAGGTCTCCCATGTGGGTGCAGGGATCTAAGGGCTTGGGCCATCTTCTACTGATTTCCCAGGCAATAGCAGAGAGCTGGATCAGAAGTGGAGCAGCTGGGTCTTGAACCTGTGCCCATATAGGATGCCGGCAGGTGGCGGCTTTATCTGCTACGCCATAGCATTGGCCCCAGGGCCTGAGTTCTAAGAATATTTGCATCTACTCTCTCTGACCCTGCTTCCTCATATCCCAGGGGGCACTGGCTGGGCTGAGGGGGAAAAAGGGGCTGTGTAGGCTTCAGTCAGGAAATTATTTGGCAAGCCAAAGACTGACAATAGGAAAATGGAACTACCATTCTCAAAATTCAGCTGTCTCAAGAGGTGAAATTGTAATGGTCTTTAAAACCCTAACTCTTTAGTTCATTCGGCAAATTTGTACTCCCAAGCTTAGGGTTTTACTTTGACCTGTAGTCTATCTGCATACTGGCTAATTTGCACTATTTTTCTGACAACAAATCAGTCTTTACAACAAATTGAGCAGGCTGTTAGCAATACAACCTTTTGGTGTCATATATTTAGAATTTTAAAAAATTAGACGTATGACTGAAAACTACACTGGTCTCTCATCGTAATACTGTAATCATAGGTACAAACTGCTAAACTTCTCTCTTCCTGAATGAAATCCAAGATGACCTATTAAACACTGTTTACATACACACACACACACACACACACACACACACACACAACAAATGATCTAGTCATTCTAGGTTACACTTTGCAAGTTGTGTTCTGAATTTATCATGGAATAGTTCCCCTTCATGCTGGAAAGGGTTGATGGGAGTGGGAACACCCCAGTTTAAAAACCAATACATTCATGTGAACAAGTAAGTCAGCAAATAGCAGTTCAAAGGAATGCTTTACATTGAAGTAAAACTGGAAAAATGAAATAATTAAAAAAAAACATTATTTTCAGTTTATTTGATAGGCAGAGAGAGAGAAATGGAGAGAGATCTTTCATCTGCTGGTTCATTCCCCCATCGCCCACAACAAGTGACGGGCCAGGTCAAAGCCAGGAGGGTAGGCAGGCACTGCAGCTCACTAGCTAATCCTCTGCCTGCAGCGCTGGCACTCCGGGTTTTGGTCCCGGTGGGGTGCCGGTTCTGTCCCGGTCGCTCCTCTTCTGGTCCGGCTCTCTGCTGTGGCCCGGGAAGGCAGTGGAGAATGGCCCAAGTGCTTGGGCCCTGCACCTACATGGGAGACCAGGAGGAAGCACCTGGCTCCTGGCTTCAGATCGGTGCAGTGCGCTGGCCATGGCAGCCACTTGAGGGGTGAACCAACGGAAGGAGGACCTTTCTCTCTGTCTTTCTAAACAAACAAACAAACAAACAAACAAAAAAAGCCAGGAGGGTAGAACTCAATGCAGGTCTCCCACATGGGTGGCACGGACCCCGTCACTTGTGCCATCACCTGGTCTCTCCAAGGTGGTTCACAGCAGGAAGCTTGATTGGAAGTGGAGGCAGAACTTGAACTGGCATGCTGATAAGGGATGTTGGTATTCCAAGAGGCATAGTAACCACCTTGCTAGATGCTCATCCCAGTTTTTTAAAATTAGGTTTAAGGGAAGAAATGAGAGAACACACTTATTTACACCTATTTGTGAAAGAGTCTCTAGAAGCTAAGCTTCCATCTCCTGCAGCTCTTGCTTTTTCAACGTGTTGCCAACTGAGAGTTGTGGAGACCAGGCAGGAGACTAGCAGGCAGCTGAAAACATCCTGTTCAAGAGCAGCGAGGTAATACTCAACATCTTCATTTTTTTCTAAATGCTGCCAAGAATTTGTGATGATTCTTTGCAGAAACACTCAAGAAAATTTAACAGAAACCTTGACCTGTCAGAACTTGAAGTGAATTACAATTCTTTTACTCCAGAAGTTGTCACTATAAAAGCTGTTTTTAAAGAAATGAAAACTTTTTAAAAACATAAGCAAAAACCAAAACCAAAAAATGGCCATCAAATCCAAGTCATTCTTGACATCCATATATTAAAAGCCACCACTGGGTTGACAAAAGATAGCAAATGCTTAAGTTACACAGGCAGAGATTAAATTCACGAAGACTCTGAGAAAATTCCAAATATATTCTTGTGTAATCAAATTTTTGAGCATTTGGGATTACACAAACATACTAGTGACCTAATCTGCTATTTCAAATGGAAAAAATGTTTTAACAGTGATGAAGTAGAGAATGGGGATCAGGAATAAGCAAAAGCAAAAATTATAAAAACACTTTACTCACATATTCTAAAACTTGGAAGCTGTTCTAATCTCAAAACTTGGCCTTGGCTTGCCTTAGTGACTGCTGGTTTAGCTGCCTCATACTAACATATTTTCCTTCCTGTTGCATTTTTTTTTTTTTAAACAGAGCATGACAGCATTTCCCTTTGAGTCTTTGCTTCTGCATAAACAGAAAAATCTCAAGCCTTCCACATTTAAGATAAGACTACTGGAGTTATATTTTTATTTTTCATCCAGACCATCACTGGTGTTTCAATTGCCACCATATAGGCAGGATACTAAGGTGGTTAAAGGTTTCTATTTAGACAGACTGGAAACTCTGCCACTTATTAGCTATTTAACTTTGGGCAAATTATTTGACATTAGTTTCATTTGCCTTGGCTGAAAAGTTGGAATATCTTGCTCATACAAAACATTTCATGTAGTGCCCAACACTTAAGAGTGTTCCCACGAATACTGGTTAGTATCATGATGGGTGCTTTTCAGCATGATCTAGGGACAAGGTGAGCATGGCCATGAGACTTTTGGAAGTCTTTCCTTTGATGGCTTCCTTGTTATCAGCAAGCGGTCCAAACTGAAAAGATGTATTACAGGACCTCTGCAGAGGAGGATACGCTTCAGGATGCCTCCCCAAGGAAGTCAGAAAGCAGTCTATGGTGGAAATGACAAATTAGGTGGGCCTGTGTCCACTGTGTCCTCTGGGGAGTGTTTATCAGAAAAACACTTCTGCTGGCTGGTAAATGTGCTGCCACTACAAAGCAGGCGCAGACTTTGAAGTTGTCCTTGCTCTTAGGAGAAGGTCATGCAATGTTCACTGTGCTCTCCATTCTCCAGTGTCAATTCACTGACATGTTATAGAATACACACATCCAATACCACATACACCCTGGCCCTCTTAAATTACCTTTCAATTACTACTAATTTCTGGGATGGAAGAGGGGAACACGAAGCATGAGTAGGAACTATAAAACACTGTATTGGATAATTTCTATCACAAGTGGTGTGGAAATTAGGGTCACAATATTCTGAGAAGTGAAGCTGGAGAAGTTTGAAGCAGCAATTCTTCAAGAGAAGCAGTAACTGGAGACTGGGAACCCATCTGCCTAATTCTGAAACCTGTTGTTCCTTGTGGTTTCCTGCTCAACCCTGTGCAGCAGTTTCTATATTTTGAGACGATTTGGCTGTGAGGGGAAGGCAGGTTGCCAACGGGAAGTTAGGTCTTGAAACCAACACCAGAGGAAAGTTGTTTGCTGGATTCTGAAGTTTACGTAGCGTTACTTCTGTTCGTTCAGAAACCAGAACAACTCTGGTAAGTAAATTAATACCACTGTCAAGGGGTCAGGCCAGTTGTTCCAGAGGAAACAGTCAAATGTAATACCCACACACATATTTCTCAGAAGAGCATGTTGGGTACTGAGACTTGTGCATGTCCAAAATTCCATGTAAAGGTCCTTCCCCCAATTAAAAGAAAATGAACAACTATAAGTGCTTAGGGCTGGCGCTGTGGCATAGTGGGTAAGGCCGCTGTCTGCTGTGCTGGCATCCCACATGGGTGCCGGTTCGAGTCCCAGCTGCTCCACTTCCGATCCAGCTCTCTGCTTGGGGCTTGGGAAAGCAGCAGCAGATGGCCTAAAGTCCTTGGGCCCCTGCACCCATGAAGCTGCTCCTGGCTCCTTGCTTTGGACTGCTGCAGCTCCAGCCACTGCGGCCATTTGGTGAGTGAATCAGCAAATGGAAGACCTTTCTCTCTGCCTCTGCCTCTTTGTAGCTCTGCCTTTCAAATAAATAAATACATTTTTAAAAAAGAAGTATTGATTTAGCTTGGACAATACCATTAAAGGATATGCATATATGTCCTATGTTACATCAGTGATTTAAACTCTGGCCATATTTAGAGGTAAATTAGACAGCAATTTGATATTTACCAAGCCTGTATAACCCTGTGGTCAACAATCTTCCAACTAGCCTGTTTTCACCAAGGCTCATTTGCCAGCATTGTGCATAACAAATATAAGTAGAAAACTACTCCTTATCCTTTTCTGTTTTACCAAAATTCTCTGTTCGGTTAGACGCTGAGTACGATTAAGTAAATTTCCTAACAATCATGTCCCTTGGCTAAGAAGCAATTTGTCAACATAAATGGAGCCAGCCACAGAACCTGTGTATGAATATCTCCTACTCCTACCAGGTGAGCTGTTTTTAATTTCTACAGAGCAGTGTGGTTCTATAGATATATTTTATAGACATAACAATACATAAATGTTCCTGCCCAGGTACATATTTTTTAAATTTTTTTAAAAAATATTTTTTGACAGGCAGAGTGTACAGTGAGAGAGACAGAGAAGGGTCTTCCTTTGCCATTGGTTCACCCTCCAATGGCCGCCATGGCTGGTGCACTGCGGCCGGCACACTGCGGCCGGCACACCGCGCTGATCCAACAGCAGGAGCCAGGTGCTTCTCCTGGTCTCCCATGGGGTGCAGGGCCCAAGCACTTGGGCCATCCTCCACTGCACTCCCGGGCCACAGCAGAGAGTTGGCCTGGAAGAGGGGCAACCGGGACAGAATCCGGCGCCCCACCGGGACTGGAACCCGGTGTGCCGGCGCTGCAAGGCGGAGGATTAGCCTGTTGAGCCACGGCGCCGGCCCCAGGTATATATTTTTTTAAAGATTTATTTTATTTATTTGAAAGTCAGAGTTACAGAGAGGTAGAGATAGAGAGAGAGGTCTTCCATCCACTGGTTCATTCCCCAGATGGCCGCAACTGCCAGAGCTGCGCCGATCCAAAGCCAGGAGCCAGGAGCTTCTTTCAGGTCTCCCACGTGGATGCAGGGGCCCAAGGACTTGGGCCATCTTTTACTGCTTTCCCAGGTCATAGCAGAGAGCTGGATCAGAAGAGGAGCAGGCGGGACTAGAACCAGTGCCCATATGGGATGCCAGCGCTTCAGGCCAGGACATTAACCTGCTGTACCACAGCGCCAGCCCCGATGCCCAGGTATATTAAGACAGACATAATTCTTAAATAAAATTACATAGCTCCTAGGATGGAACCCCCCTTGACCTAACACAGAAGACCTTTTGTTTGTGCACAGGTTTGGAAGTGGTTCACTGGGGCTGAGGCACTGGTGCTCACATGAGTCTATCTACAAGTTATTTGCAAGGCGCTTCCAGCCACCCTTTACTTCTTCACCCTGCATGCTTTTTGGCCATTCTTTCACAACTGGTCATACATTCTATTCTATTACAAAGAAGTTTATAAAACTACATTCACCTGCTAAAGTGCTGGCAGAATGGGAAAAAAATGTTGTAGTTCTCAATGGGACTCTGTACCCTGTGGTCACACGAATACCCCCTCCCTGATCTTAGAGATACATTAGTACACAAAGTAAGAGATTTGTTTTATTCTGCAGTTTACTTTCAATTTGCAGTAACAATAATCATTTAAAAATAGTGTTTTAGTATAGGACGTTAGGATAGCTAATCATTGCATTAGTGCACTTATCTTTGGCTTTGAAAATACATCAGATGTTTTGTAATTTTTTCAAGAATCATGAAGGTGACTTAGGAGTTCAAGGTATGTTCAAGTTCCTTCTTGCTTTACTCACAGTTACATGAACAATTAAGAAACTTGGATATTTGAAAACTTTCTGGACAAAACTCTAAAAAATTCCTTTATGGTTTTTATAACATGTATCTATTTTATCCTCAATTTTATGGAAAATATTATCAACATGAAGATAAAGCCATGGCTTTTGAAAGCTGAAATATATAGTAAATTGATTATAATCCCAATAAGTTCACACATGGGATCACTTACTGCAATCCCAACATCACAAACCAAGACATGAAGACGATGCTTCATCTACGTGTTAACCAGCCATGCAGTGCAAAGGGCAACCATTTGTTTTCTGCATGTTATCCTATCTCCTCCAGCCCACCAAACTTCATTTGAGTTTAAAGTACATGATTAGTGAAGTAGGCTTTGCAAAGTTTTACACAATCAAACTTAATGCAAATGCACATTATATTTGTTTCTACTCAACTCGTGACTCGAGGGTGCATTTAATAAAATTTAGATATAGGACAGATGTTTGGGGCAGCAGTTAAGTTGCCACCTGGGTTCCATTCTTGCCTCCAGCTTCTTGCTAATGCAGGCCTGAGGCAATAATGGTGGCTCAAGGAACTGGGTTCCTGCTACTGATTTGGGAACCTGGACTGGATATCTGGCTCCTGGCTTCTGCCCCAGTCTCAGAAAATGCCGGCATCTGGGGAGTAAACCAGCATTCAGGAGCTCTGTCTCTATGCTTCTCAAATAAAACAACTTGCATTTGAATGGTGAAGTGCAGACTGAGCTTTAGTTGGTAACATAACTAAGGAAAATTTGGTGTTTTTTTAAAAAAACTTATTAGGGCCAGCACAGTGGTGCAGCTGGTTAAGCCAACACCTGCAGCGCTGACATCCCATGGGGTGCCGGCTCATGTCCTGCTCCTCCACTTCTGATCCAACTCCCTGCTACTGTGCCTGGAAAAGAAACAGTAGAGAGCTTAAGTGCCTGGGCCCCTGCACCCAGAAGATCCTGGCTCCTAGCTTTGGCCTTGCTTTGTCCAGCCATCCGGGGAGTGAACCAGCTGATGGAAGTTCTCTATCTCTCCTTCTCTCTCTGTAACTCTGCGTTTCAAATAAATACATCTCTTTTTCAAAGAAAAGCCAGGTGCTGCATCAGGGTCTCCCATGTGGGAGGCAGGGGCCCAAACACTTGGGCCATCTTCCACTGCTTTCCCAGGCCACTAGCAGGGAGCTGGATTGGAAGTAGTGGAGCTGAAACAGGAACTGGCTGGCACCCATGAGGGATGCCAAGGTTGCTGTGGCTTTACCGGCTGCGCCACAACGCCAGCCCCAAAATTTGGTGCTTTTACATTCACACTCTTGCACAAAAAATAAACAATAAATACATGATCTAATCAACTTCCCCCCTTTTATGTTTTCCTCCTCCAAAATGGAGACTTAGAATATATTTCTTAATTTTACTCACTAAGCATTCTCCCAATCACCAATCTCTACAAAATGGTCACAAAGTAAGTCTCATTTCAAAATTCTCTGCCTCCAGACTACCATCTGGCTAAAAAAAGAAAAGAAATTCTTTTTAGGCCAGAAGCACTTTTAGGGGCTCCAGACAACCACAGAACTGAGACACAAACGGCCTTGTTTCCCTGTGATTAACGGGACATTATGCCATTTTCTTCCTTTTGTTTGTTTCAACACCACAAACAAGAAAGGCATCTTTTATTTTCCTGCCCCTTTTCCAGGAAGGTTGAAGTACAAGCATCTAATTAAAACCTCACTTCTCTCACCAACAATAAAACCAGGACATCAGATCTGAAGAGTTCTGCTTGTCCTTCTACATCTTGGAAGAACTCCTAGTCTTTGTCCGTGCAGCTGTTACCTGAAATTATTCAGAAAGATGAATATATTTTCAAATATTCTGTCAGGCAGGTTGTAATAAAGGGCTTACAAAATAATGTGTCTAAGTAAAGACAGTGCCTGCCTATTTACATATCCATAAGAAACTAATGAAAATAATTTGAATGTAGAATAAAAACCTCAATCTCATTTCAACCCAGTAACCAATGACAGAAGTACCCTGTGATGACCAAATACTTGGGCAATGCAGGTGACGGCCATCACTGGGTCAAAATAAGATCACATGCTTCAGAGTCAGAGACTGGTTCTTCAAAGCCAGCCAGCTTTCCTGGACAGATGGGGGAACAGGATGCTGGTGGCTTCTATCAATATCCAGATGATGCGTGCAGCTGCAAATCTTCAGAAAACAAACAAAATCTGCAGTTTGTCCTTAAGAGCGGAAAACAAGGATAGTGTTATGGTGCATGAAAAGAACAACTGAAATCAGCAGTCAGATTTGGCTTCTACATGAGACCCTCTGACAGTGGGAACACCAGAAGCTTTCTGAATATGGGTATTCCCACTATAGACAGAGAGAATGGGCTTCACAGTGTCCCTGTGCCTATCCTGTTGGAACTGGACGGCCTCCCAACACCTTTCACTTGTGACAAAAGTATTTTAAGTGTAAAGGATGAAAGTATAGGTGGGACTTACCTTCCTCCACTGTTGTACCTTAACGCATACCACACATTAGTTCTTAACAGCTGTTTGAATATCATGATATTGATGCTTAAAAAACCCTTAGAAGTAGGCCTTTGTGACTATCCATTCACACACCTAGCAATAACCAAGATAAAATTAAATTTAGGTCATGATAGGCCAAAGATTCCAAGATAGTGAAATTTGTTTTGTTGAAGTTCCATAATGCAATTCGATACTGTTAAAACTGAACTCCCTTTTAAATAGAAAAGAAATTTTAAATCTCTATACTTGAGTAACAGATTTTGTGGTGGCTGAAGAACTCAGGGGCCACTTCAAATTGTCTAGAAACTCCCAATACACAATTATCTTATTATTTATAAACTATTACACTAACTCAAAATAATTGTGTAGCGGTTGGCATTGTGATGTAGTGGGTAAACTGCCACCTGCAACGCCAGTATCCCATACTGCTCCTCTTCCAGCTCTTGCTAGTGCACCTGGGAAAGCAGTGGAAGATGGCCTAAGTACTCAGGCCCCTATATCTACATGAGAGACCCAGATAGAATTCCAGGCTCCTGGCTTCAGGCTGGGCCAGCCTCAATCATTGGAGCCACATAGGAAGTGAACTACTGGATAGATCTGTCTGTCTCTTCCTCTATAATTCTTTCAAATAAATAACTATTTAAAAAAAACCACAAAACTGTGTGCTACTCGTATCTTGTCAATCTTGATGGTGGTACAGATGGCCAGTTTAGAGTTACACTAGAATTGTGTGAAATTAAATACTGTGTCAACAGATAGTATAATCATCAATGTATTTTTTAAAAAATAAAAAAAGCTGGTGCTAGCTGCTGCCTGCAACACCAGCATCCCCTTCAAGTGCTCCATTTCCAAACCAGCTCCCTGTGAAGGCACCTGGTAAAACGGATGATGGTCCAAGTATCTGGGCCCCTGCCACCCATGTGGAAGACCAGGATGGAGTTCCTGGCTCCCAGCTTTGGCCTGGCCCAACCTCAGCCATTGTGGTCATCTGGGAAGTGAACCAGTGGATGAAGATCTCTTTCAAACAAATAAACAACAAACCTTTATATCCCAAAGCAGATACATCTAAACATGTTTTGCTGTAAATTTTTTGATGGGTCATGCATGGCAATGGAGGGTAACATGTAACACAGACACAAGGAAAAGTAGTCTTAGCATTAGTTGCAAAGTATGTTCCCCATCACACTTATTAATAGCCAGTTTATTATACTTTTTCCAGGTGGTTTTCCTAAAATAGCAAAGTTAAAAAAAAAATAAATGATCAGGAGATAAGAGAACACTGTTTTGGAAGTGAGATGTGACAATGTCATTAAAATGAATGTGCAAGGTAAAATCCTTCACCTTTTTCCACAGAGGATTTTCCGTGGGACTATAAATAGGCCTTATCTCTGCACTTGGCCTCTAAAACTCTGTTCCAAAACCAGAGTCATTTCAGGAATCTCTCCATTGATTAGATAAACATGTGACAGCAACAATTTTGAGGTATATGTCACTTTAAAAATTATTTGGAAAGTTTGTTAATACATTCCTAACGGCTATACAAGAGAAACAGCTTTCTTCTTGAAATGTTTGTTAAATGTGGCTAAAGGTTTCAGAAAGCATTCTGTACCATCCTACACTCTGAATTCCATAACTCAGTTCAATCTTCAGACACCCACTTGTGCCAGGGTCAGGAAAACAGAAAGTTCTATTTATCAAAAACTGAGCTCCGGTTTAAAATGAGCACCCTATTTGATACTGTTTATTAAAAGCAATTAATTTACCAAACTTCTATATTGCCTATTTACTGGAACTACCAGTAAACTGTACTATCACTGTGATTTAGAAAAGTTCAACATTTTTGGTATATGCAAGAGTTCCAAGCAGTGTGACCTTGCTAAGTGGAAGCTCTGCACAGCACAGCAGTGAAATCCAAGGGAGCCGCGGAGCAGCTGTTCTGTCTCCCCACAGAACAGAGTGTAACATTCCTGTGCTCACCATGTTTACTTAATGGCACACTCACTGTCAGGCTTGCAGTCTGCTGAAAACTTCAACCATGATCATTCACTGCTATGTACCCTCTGTTGTACACTGCTGTTCAAAATTATTTTTACCTATTTTTAATCTGTTAACACAGGAACAAAAAGCACACTATTTTATACTGTTTGGGTCAAATTAATTTTATTATGCTCCATGATGAATTGCCACCAGTGCAACATCCTATTCACTATACATTTCAAAAAAAAAATTCACATACTAAAACAAAATTTCAGTTGATAAATGGAAATGAATGATTGAAAGTCTTTATGAATCTCATACATACAATATGTGGCTAGCTGAAATTGTCTATCACGTAGCACTTAGATATAAAAAGCCTCATGCTATTTTGTTAAAACGCGAAGGCTACCAGACAATCATTTAGCTGGAGTATATACGCGAGGCTTTCAGACAATGCACAGGTATAGTGCTGCTCACAGTGTGAGATGGTGGAGGACTGAAACATGCAACCTTGTATCTTACTTGGTAAAGCAAATTTAATACCCATGCCTGGACTGAACTCCACAGCTGTTGTTTCAACCAATAATAGTTTAGATTGTGCAACAACAGTCTTTTTTTAATTAAAGGAAAAAAACAACACTACTCAATTACCTTTGGCAAGTTATATGTTCATTTTAAATGTTTAAAATTCTGTTTTCAACTCCAAGAGTTCTGCTCAGAGCAGAGCCTGATGAATATTTACCAAACCAAAGCTAGCTGGAAAAACTGAATTGGCCAAAAGTTAAGTGATCTAAAATTTGGCATTATCTTAAAGACATTTCTAGGAAAGTTTTTTATAATGTCAAAAATTTTAAATAGGAAGAGGTTTGATGCTATTTAAAATAATCATAATATTCTATTTACCATTTGCACAAATTCCTAATTTCATTGGTTCCTAGCTGTCCAGCCACATCCACACCGACTCACTGAGCTCAAGCCACAATAAAAATGATAGTAAGCAGAAGGTTTCAAGCAGCAGAGGGCACTGTTTTTGCAGGAAACAAAAAAGCCTAGAATCTTTCCCATGTGCTTAAATTACTCTTGCAAGGAAGGTAACATTCTTTGAATAACTTAACTATTTTACTGCACCACTTACTGCTTTCAGCAACAAAACCTTTTAAATTACTTCTTATGATAACTAGATGCATGATCACTAAAGATTATGTAATAACTGGTTAAAATTCAAGCCACATCTTGCAGGTCCAGCCTGTCAAGATCATGCCAATACTAGATTTTGGTCGGTACAATTCTGGATAGCATAACTTTTAGTTGGATATTGTGACTACAGTAATGAAATACATTTGGAACTACGTTCTGCACATGACTCAATGTGAGAAAAATATGTCTGTATTTAAATCAAGTAATTTTCTACCTAAAGTTTAAAGTAGGTAGGCATGATAATTAGTGCTATAAATATGAAACAACCGCCTTTAGGCAAATTAGTGTATTACTGTAGAAAGGCAAGGAAATCCTAATTGCAACACACCATTTAGTATGCATAACAAATGTGCAGGTTGTAAAGTTTTATTTTTAAAATAAGCTATCATTCAGGTATGTATTCCAAGAAATTTGACATTAGGTCAACAAATCTTTAAGGAAAATGTAACCTTTCACCTGACATTTGATAAAAATCTCAAGAAATTATTAAAATAAAACTATACAGAATGTTAGGTTCCGCATTACAGTACATACTTTTGCCAATCAGGTAAGATTTTATGTTTGGAACTTCTCAATACTCAATCTATACAAATTGCAAAATAAAATACTTAATTTCATATCATTTTAATAATATTTTGATCTCTATAGCATTTGAGACCAAATGTTGGAGTAACCATAATGCATGACCCTCTTCAGTTCATGTAGAAGGAAATTACTTTCCAAATCTCAACTTAAATCTTTTCTGTTTCAGAATAATACCAAAAATATTTTTTGAATTTTTGCCAAAAAGAGTCTGCCACATTTGTTACAGCACAAACATAGCCTCAGTCAGTTGAGTACAGGCATGGAAGGGCTCATTATGATCCCAGCCTGTAAATACCATTGTACCAACAAAAGGCAACACTGCTGTCACAGGCGTGTTATTGATTCTCCCCACCAGTGTCTCTGTAGTGATTTTATGTAGAGTGTATTGCTAAAATTTGAGAAACTGTATCAGTGTGGTGATGTCTAGAGAACTGTGCAATGTATCAGCTTCAACATTCATATGTAGCATTGTATTCAAAATGAAGGGTCTAAAGAAACTAAGGTTTGCATCACTTAAAAAACAATGTAGTGCTATACTAGGTTTTTATAAGAAAATTTAGGTACAGAAAAAGTAGGGTATGAAAATAGTGTTTTCCTTCTGGCATTATAACTAAATTACATTAAGGTTTTTGTCAGTCTTACATACAATATTTAAACTCCCTTGTTGATGGAATGAAAAAATATTCACAAATCAAGTGAGCATCCTGGTGTAAACTTGCACACAAGTAACAGGGAGTAGCTTTGTAGAGTATTATGACAAACCTTTACAGATTACATGAGGTATTGCACAGATTAATTAAAAAAAAGCAAAAAAACAAGGCAACAAAAATATACAGCAAATTGGTAGAACATTTACATGATAATTTTACAGAATCCATAGACAGAAAGTAGTGTTTAGTATTTCACCTTAAAAATATATATATAACATATAGATCAGTCTTCCCATTCATCATCGTCCTCAAAGTCTTCTTCATCATCTTCTTCATCATCCTCATCTACAAGAAAACCATCAAGACAAACAATTTAAATATATGAATAAATAAAATGATGTTCCATAATTCTGGGGTGATTCCTCCAAGTATTCAATTCCTGGAACATAAACCATTATGTTTTAGATTTGTATTATTTATTTTAAAATATTTCATTGAAATACA
Source organism: Sylvilagus floridanus (assembly GCA_949820135.1). Lineage (NCBI taxonomy): Eukaryota > Metazoa > Chordata > Mammalia > Lagomorpha > Leporidae > Sylvilagus > Sylvilagus floridanus. The sequence continues at coordinate 23,750,271 of OX463236.1, read as the reverse complement.
GTACACATACCAAGAAATGTCCCAAAGTACATAGATACGTGAGGTTTTTTAGTGTCACCTGATCATACTCAAAACCAACAGTCAAATTAGAACAAAGCATTACTAGTACCCCAAGAGTCCTCATTAATTCATGCTCCCATTTCTTTTTTCAAACATGTGAAATAAGAGTAAACTGTCATTTACATAATATGATTCAGTTAAGCACTATTTATAACTATATACCAAATTATATGACATCCACACAAGTTTTATACTCTCTGCATATATTACCACAAAAAAGAGAAAACACTTGCTATTTGTCTTTTTCTCTCTGGCTTATTTTACTTAGCATTATATTCTCTCTTTGCATCCATTTTGTTGCAATTGTCAGGATTTCATTCTTTTTTTATGGCTGAGTAATATTCCGCTGTGTATTTGTACTACATTTTCTTTATGCAATCATTAGTTGATGGACATCTAGAATGACTCCATGTCTTAGCTAATGGGAATGGAGCTGCTATAAACATGGGAGTGCAAGTAACTCTTTTGTATTTTGGTTGATTTCATTTCCTTTGGATGTATTCCTAGGAGTGAGATAAGTGGGTTATATGATAGACCCATTTTTAGTTTTCTGAGGAATCTCCATAACCATCTTCCCTAATGGCTACACCAGTCTGCTAAAGGCAAAGTGAGAGTGAGATTTGAGAATGAGCGTCAGAGAGAGAAAGAGAGAGAGGGAGAGAGAATCTTCTGCTGGCTCATTCCCCAAATGCTACAATGGCCAGAGCTGGGCCAGGCTGAAGCCAGGAGCTCAGAACTCCATCCTGGTCTCCCATGTGGGTACAGGGGTCTTTATCCAATTCTTTCCCAGGGGCATTAGTAGGGAGCTGGAATGGAAGCAGAGCAGCCAGGACTTGAACCAGTACTATGATATGGGATGCCAGTGTTGCAGGCAGTAACATAACCCACTGTGCCACAATGCCCGCCTCAATCATTTGACTTCTGGAGAAATCTGTTACTAAGACAGTCTAAAACTCCAACCCTGTCTCAAATGTGTTAAAATGGAAGGTCTTTCTGAATTTCAGACTCATATAACATGAATCCAGCAGCTTCCTTGCACCTTTTCTCTTTGAAAAAAGATTCATTTTATTATGTATTTGAAAGGCAGAGTACAGAGAAAGAGAAAGAGAGAGAGAAAGAGAGATATCTTCCATCTGCTGGGTCACTTCCCAAATGGCTCCAACAGCCAGGACTGGGTCAGGCTGAAGCCAGGAGCCAGGAGCCAGGAACTCTATCCAGGTCTCTTACATGTGTGGCAGGGTCCCAGGTGCTTTGGCCATCTTCTTCAGCTTTCCCAGGTACATTATTAGGGAGCTGGATAGGAAGTGGAACAGCTGGGACTCAAACTTGCACTCCGATATGGGATGCCAGCATCACAGGTGGCAGCTTATCTCACTGCACCTCAATGGCAGATCCAGAAAGTCATTATTCAAGAGAAATATCTGGCCACTTGCTGATGAGAATAATGTAAACTAGTAGATGGGTGTTTTCTAATAAACATTCAAAGAAATAAAAAAAAAAAACAGGCCATAAAAACAACAAAAATCAAAATGGTATATTGTTCACCTATTAATTCCAGCAGTAATTTCAGTGATAAGCAGGAACTCCGTCAACACATTTTTCTTTTATTGATTTTATTTATTTGAGAGGCAGACAGACTGAAAGAGACATCTTCATCTACTGGTCCACTCCACAAATGTCTGCCAACAACCGTGGCTGGATCATCACCACACCTCCAACAACCCTCCAATGACTGGGAGCCAGGAACTCAATCCAGGTCTCTGGTATGGGTGGCAGGCACTCTATTACTTCAGCCATCACCTGCTGCCTCCAAGGGTGAGCATTAGCAGGAAGTTGGGATGAGGACTTGAGCCAGGACTTGAACCCAGGTACTCTGAGATATGAGTCTGCAACCTTAACTACTGGCCAAATGCCCAACCCTAGTCTCTTCTCTTTTAAATCCACTGACACCACTTTTGTTGGTAAACCTAAAGCCTGTCCTCATTTTTGATCAAAAGCATTTGACACAGATGATCACCCTGTCCTCCATCAAACATTGTCTTCATTTGGCTTTACACACTCTCCAGTCCTAAGACATATAGACCTTCTCTTCTGTATCTATATCCATTCTGCTGCTATCTAGTTTCATCATCTAGTTTAAATACAACTGACCCAAATTTACTTAACAGTTCAGACTTCTGCCTTTAATTCCAGACTCAGAACCAAATTAACACTAACACTGGAATTCCCAATAAACATCTCAAACTTAGTATGTACAAAGGCAAAACTCCTAATCTTTCCTCTCAAACTTGCCCCACTTTTCTGTTTTCTTTTTCTCTTTTCTGTTAAAAACATTACATCCTTCTAGGTGCTCAGGTACAAAAACTTGGGAGTAATCCTTCATTCCTCTCTCTAGTCACACTCCATCTAGAATCCATCAGCAAAACCAGTGATCTCCACATTTAAAATAAAACTAGTATCTAACCACTTCTCACTGGTGCAATGAACTCTGCTCAAACCTCCATTATCTATGGCTTGGATCATCACTACTCCTCTAACAATCATACATTATGTTGAGAATAAAACCAACATACTTCAATTGTCTCCAAAGCCTTATAAACTGGTCTCCTACTTCCTTCCTTACTACCCTTTTCTAGTCATACTGACTTCCTCATTGCTCCTCAACTTCAGGGACTCTGCACTTGATCTCCATCTGGCACACTCTTCCCCAGTTTCTTTCTTTTTTTTTAGAGAGAGAGAGAAAAAAAGGTCTAGGTCTTCCCTCCATTGGTTCACCCCCCAAATGGCCACTACGGCTGGCATGCTGCACGGATCTGAAGCCAGGAGCCAGGTGCTTCTTCCTGGTCTCCCAACCTCCACTGCCTTCCCAGGCCACAGCAGAGAGCTGGACTGGAAGAGGAGCAACTAGGACTAGAACCTGGGGTGCCGGTGCCGCAGGTGGAGGATTAGCCTAGTGAGCTGCAGCGCTGGCCCCCAGTTTTCTATGCTATTCTTCCTCTTTTTCGTCTTTTAGCAACACCTCAGTTAGGCCTCATGATACCATGTCAAAATAAACCTCCCTCCTGTATCCTGAAACTCCCTATTTCCCATTTCTGCTGCATTTTTGTCTTGAGTACTTCTCACTATTTAATTAACATTTTATATATATATATATATATAATTTGTTTTGTTTATGGTTTGTTTCTCTCTCACTAGAATGCATGCTTCCTTGAAGGCATGGGTTTTTGTTAAAATTTTATTACTACTCCATAATAAATATTTATAGAATGAATTAGCCTATTCTGTCCCTGTAATGTAGTAAAGGAATAAATATGTCTATTTTGAAGAAAACAAATGTTGCTCAAGGATCGTAGACATCTACGTTGCTACCGAGAAAGCAAAGGAAAATAGCAGTTGCTTAGCACCTATCAGGTTGCTAGGTGATCTGTTGTTTATATACTATTTAATCTCCCATCAACCATGATTTGTGAATTCTCTCCATGTAACAAACAGGAAAACTGAGGTCCAGAGATTAAATTAAATGAAAGTGCTAATAAGAATAAGATCTGATTCTAGCACATCATGCTTGAGAAGCTAGTAAACCCTTCAACCAATGTAATCAGCCAAACCTATATCTTGCTTTATTTTTAGAAGCATTATTCATATTATTCTTTTATGTTGCAGTATGTATATAGTTTAATAATACGTTTAAAATAGGTACTGGCTTAATAAAATAAGTCTTTTAGGAAATGCAAAAAAAAAAAAAAAAAAAAAAAACAAACCCACACACAACCCAAAACCAAAACACAACACCAAACTTTGAAGTAGAAGTGGAGTATGGTTTAGCCTCCTGGTTAGGATGCCCACATCCTACACTGCAGTGAGTACCTGGGTTTGATATTTGATTCCAGCTCCCTGCTGGCAGACTCTGGGAGGCAGCAGTGATCGATGAAATCCTCAGGTCCTTGCCACCCATGTGGGAAGCCCATTTTCAGTTTCCAGCCCCTGGTTTGGGCCCTGGCCATTGCAGACATTTGGAGAGTCAACCAGTGGATGACATTCTCCACTTACCTATTTCTGTCTCTCCAGTAAATAAGTAAATAAATAAATAATTTTAGAATAAGCAAGTTAATATTCTTTACCAAACTCCTTAAATGTAGAAATCACCCAATTTCTTAGTCCTAATTCCCATAGATCAAGAAATCTGAATTTTCTATCTTGAAATGTCATAAGAATGAGACCCAGAAATCTCAAGCCTTGTTTAAAGGTGGCTTGTCAGGAATTCTATTAGTGTTTCCTGGTATAGGAAATAAGGTTTTTTTTTTTCCAAAGCTGTTGCTCCAATTTATGGTTATGGCTGCAGTGTCCTGCCATTCATTAGGTTGCAGGCATACTAGTCAGAGGCATCAACTGTTTAAAATATGCCCCAGTCCGGCACCGTGGTGTAGCAGGCAAGATGCCGCTTGCAGTGCCGGCATCCTATATGGGTGCCAGTTCAAGTCCTGGCTGCTCCACTTCCAATCCAGCTCTCTGCTTGGGAAAGCAATAGAAGATAGCCCAAGTCCTTGGGCCCCTGCACCCTCGTGGGAGACCCAGAAGAAGCTCCTGGCTTTGGATCTGCATAGCTCCAGCTGTTGCAGTCACCTGGGCAGTGACACAGTGGATGGAAGACCTGTCTCTCTACCTCTGCCTCTCTGTAAATCTGCCTTTCAAATAAATAAATCTTAAAAAAAAAAAAAAGCCCTAGAATCTCGAACAGTAAGTTACTCAATTAGCAGAGAGAAAGCTAGCCATGACAGTGATAAAATATAAATTAAAAGCAAAAACAAAACAGAACTCAAATACTCAAGTTTTTAAAAAACACACATACCTGAGGAATGAATGGCTTTGCTCCTTTTCTGCATCACTTCCATTAGTGCACCTACAATTCCCGAAGTGGGCGCAGGTGTTGGTGGTGTAGACTCTTGGCCATCAGATACCTTGGAAAAGAAAGTTAGCACAACTCAGTGAATCCTTTTCCAGAAAGTTTTATTTTCTTAGACTCACTTATCTTATAAAAGAAAAAAAATTTAAAGGGAAAACAAACTGACAATCCCAGAACAGGATTAATTAAATTAAGAAAACCTGCTGCCTTCGAAGAAGTATTTTCTTTCCTTAATGCATATGCAATCAACACTTTTCTAATTAAATCTTTTCCTGAGTAATACCTGCCCTTGCAACTGGGTTACTTCTCATTATTCCAGCCACAAACCTTAGATGAGGAATTTAAAGCTATTATCAAGGGACAGCATTCTTAAACCCAGAATCATATTGAAATTCCAAGAGTTGCTATACAGGTGTGAAGCTCAGGTAAGATGATCTGTAAGATTGGCAACTGCAGAATTTATGCCTTACTAGAAAAACTGAGCTTGTACCTTTGTATATTTATATCTCATGTGATATAATATTATAATTTTTAAAAAATATTTATTTATTTATCTGAAAGGTAGAGTTACAGAGGGAGGGAGAAAGAGAGAGGAAGGTCTTCCATCAGCTGATTCACTCCCCAAATGGCTGTAATTGCTGGAGCTTGGCGGATCTAAAGCCTGCAACTTTTTCCAGGTCTCCAACATGAGTGAAAGGGGCGCACGCACTTGGACCATCTTCTATTGCTTTCTTAGGCCATAGTAGAGAGCTGGATTGGAAGAGGAGCACCTGGGACAGAAACCAGCACCTATATGGGATGCCAGCACTGCAGGCAGAGTCTTGGCCTACTATCCTACAGTGCTGACCCCATATGTTATAATTAATACATATATATTACAACTCAAAATGAACCTTTTCTCATAGCATATAACTTTTCTTTAAGGAGTTCAGCTGAAAAGCTTGCAAAATGTACCTTCCTTGCAAGGCACCTAACTATTCCTAAGTGAAGTACTTTGTTCTGCTCCGAACACTCAGGGAAACAAAAATATCAAAGACTTTAAGATCTAATTTCTCAGAATGACAGTCCACACAAAATTATCTCTGCTTCTAACATTCATACTTAAAAGGGAGAATACAGGAAGTCTGTTCATGTTCAGAGAAAAAAATGCAATTCTGAAAGGACTACCCTAAATGCATTTAACTAAAATGAGTAGTTTTTTTTTTTTTTTTTTTTTTTCCTGACAGGCAGAGTGGACAGTGAGAGAGAGAGACAGAGAGAAAGGTCTTCCGTTGCCGTTGGTTCACCCTCCAATGGCTGCCGCGGCCGGCGCGCTGCGGCCGGCGCACCGCGCTAATCCGATGGCAGGAGCCAGGTGCTAGGTGCTTTTTCCTGGTCTCCCATGGGGTGCAGGGCCCAAGCACCTGGGCCATCCTCCACTGCACTCCTGGGCCACAGCAGAGGGCTGGCCTGGAAGAGGGGCAACCGGGACAGAATCCGGCGCCCCGACCGGGACTAGAACCTGGTGTGCCGGTGCCGCAAGGCGGAGGATTAGCCTGTTGAGCCACGGCGCCGGCCTAAAATGAGTAGTTTTTTAAATATATTCATTGTAAACTTTGTCTTTGAACTTACTGGTATAATTTAAGATTATAATTAACAATTGAGAAAAACTAGCACTTACACAAGTTTTTTGTTTTTGTTTTCTTTTGTTTGTGTGTATGTGTGTGTGTGTATTTAACATCTATTTAAATTCTAAGTAATTTCCCAGAGAAAAGTCATTTTATTAAGACAAACTTTTTATTATCGTCTTTGTAACTCTTCCCCTGGAACTATTTGTGATTTTGGACAAAAGACCTTTTTGTAAAAAAAATGTTCAAAGGAGACCCCAGTAAGAAACAGATTTAGTCATTCATTAGTATTTAAATTTTAAAGATCATATGCTAACTATTACCAGGATAGAAGTAGCACAAATGGAAAAAATAAATTGTTTCAGAGCTTTCTATTTCTGTACAAGGTTCTCAAAGAAGTTTAACAGCAGCCAGGACACTTAGATTACCTTTAAGCAATCTGATAATAAAAAGCAGATAGCACAAAGCAGGAGTACAACACTGTCATCAAACATACTTTTTTGGAGTAGTTATTTGGACAAGGTGCTATTTGAGGAACTAAATACATGGAATAAAAAAAGAATTGAAGGAATTCAAAATACATGTAACTGAACACTTATATATCTTCTGCCTATACTTTAAAGTACATCTGAGATTTTATATTGTCATTTATCACAAAATAAACTGATTAATTTATATAGAAAATTTAAAGAAATATAGCCAAATAAATTTGAACTGCAAAATGGTTTTTTTTTTTTTTTTTTTGTGACAGGCAGAGTGGACAGTGAGAGAGACAGAGAGAAAGGTCTTCCTTTGCCGTTGGTTCACCCTCCAATGGCTGCCGCGGATGGTGCGCTGCGGCCCGCGCACCGCGCTCATCCAATGGCAGGAGCCAGGTGTTAGGTGCTTTTCCCTGGTCTCCCATGGGGTGCAGGGCCCAAGCACTTGGGCCATCCTCCACTGCACTCCCGGGCCACAGCAGAGGGCTGGCCTGGAAGAGGGGCAACCGGGACAGAATCCGGTGCCCCGACCGGGACTAGAACCCGGTGTGCCGGCGCAAAATGGTTATTTTTAAAAGTAAAGTAAAATTATAGACTCAGATCCCATGTGTATAACAGAATTATTTATCAACTATGTAGTCTATGATAACAAACTAAATGTAATTAGAAGGAAAGTGAGTACTTGGATTAAAAAAAGGCATAGTATACTATATTTAGAACGGAAAATATTTTTCTAAAATGAATCCAGAGATCAAGGCTGTTTTTTTTTTTTTTTCCTGGAGACAGGAGCTGGGATGGGAAGATATGAGGAAAGTAAATAGGAAACTGAATGCTGCTACTTCTTTAGTTATGTGAGGACAACATTTTCTTCATTAAAAATAAACCACCACCTTATCATAGTTAAATGAGAGAAAGAAAGTTTGTTGTGGAGAAAAGAAGAAATGGAAAAGGGAACACAACAAGTTCTGTTAGGAATGGGAGGCAGGGGAATGACACAGGAACTAGTGGTGATTCTAAGGTAAAAGCTAAAAGCACATATTAAAACTTGCTATTCACCTGGATTATGGTCATTCTGACATTAATTCTCCCCACTAACCAGTATGTAAAGTTCTCCAACTGCTCTTGAGAAATGTTTAGTCTAAACTAAATGGGAGAAGGGAGCCAAGATGAATGCCCACAGGCTGATTTAAGTGTATCCTCCAGAACATATGTCAAGGAAAGATCTAGCGGCAGGATGTTTGGCCTAGCAGTTCAGACAGGTCCCTCATGAGAAAGCCTGGTTCCACTCTGGCCTCCTATTCCTAAACCCAGCCTCCTAATGCAGGCTTTGGGAAGCAGCAGTGACAGCTCAAGTGACTGCATTCCTGCTATGCATATGGGAGATCTGGATTGAAGTCTCAGTTTATAGCTCTGACTTCAGCGAACGGTGTTACAGGCACTTGCAGAATGAACTGCAATTGGAGCTGTTTGTCCCTCAAAATAAATTTTAAAAAGGAAAAGTTTCGGTTATATTTTAAAGGTCAGATGTTCTAAATCTATGCTATGCTAATGTTTGGATATTTTCATTTAATCAGTTGTTTCCTATACATCATTTTTCCTTCTACTGAGATCTAAAAATTTATCTTTAACCCCAATATCACAAAATGATTTTCAGTTAACATGTCCTCGGGCCAAGCATTTGGCATAGTGGTTAAGGTGCTGATCTGATGCCTGTATTTCACATTGGAGTGCTTGGCTTCTAGTCCTGGTTCTGCTCATGAATCTAGTTTCCTGCTAATATGTACCCTAGGCGGCAACAGGTTATGGCCAAAGTAGATGGGTCCCTGCCACCTACAGAGAGACCCAAATTGAGTTTCTGGCTTCTGTCTTTGGCCTCTCCTGGCCTGGCCCTGGCCATTGAGGGCATCTGGGGAGTGAACCTATGAATAGGATATCTCTATCCCTCAACTAAATAAAAATAAACCCAAAAGTTAAAAAAAAAAAAAGTCCTCTGTCATTTCCATTTACCTTACAGAAAAATATAATATCTACTACCTGTCTCAAGTCCTATAGAACACATTAGTTATGAAAGCTCAGAAAACACAGAGGTTAGGCCCCAGTATTGTGGTTGGCAAACTGTAACACCTAAGCCAAATTTACCCTATCTCTTTTTTTTTTGTTCTTTTAACAGCATCACCAACAACCCTGAAAGTTAATGGTTTTTATACTTTCTAATGGCTGAACGAAAATCAGAAGAATATTTATGATATGAAAGCTGTACCACCTCTCCTAATTCCGAGAATCTAAAATTATCTGGGGGCTGGCACTGTGGCATAGTGGGTAAGGTCGCCTGTAGTGCTGGCATCCCATGTGGGTGCTGGTTAGAGTCGTGGCTGCTCCTCTTCTAATCTAGCTCTCTGCTATGGCCTGGGGAAGCAGTAAACGATGGCCAAAGTCCTTGGGCCCCTGCAACAATGTGAGACATGGAAGAAACTCCTAGCTCCTGGCTTCGGATTGAATTGGCTCAGCTCTGGTCATTGTGGCCATTTCAGGAGTAAACCAACAGATGAAGATCTCTGCCTCTCTAACTCTGCCTTTTGAATAAATAAATCTTTAAATAAAAAAACAAACAAAATCAACTGTTATCACTGTTAGAAATGCTATTAGAAGCCTTTCAAATTTCTGTGGGGTCTAATTTTCCACTAATTTAAATTTCAGAACTTGGAAACTTCAGAATATGATTTAGTTTTCATAAACTTATTGGTCTGGATTTACCAAGGTAACAACAAATGAGCTATTTTTAATTCCCTATAGTTTAATAAGGACTTTTTTTTGTTAAAATGCTTTTTATTTAAAAGTCTAGAACAAAAAATTGCAAAAACATTGCAAAATTCCATTTATATGAAGCTCTAGAACATGCAAAACTAATTTGTGGTAGTCAAGAGTTTTATTTTGCCTGCAGAACTAACAGGGAAGAAGTGTGAGAGAACTTTCTGGGATGACAGAAATGTTCTACCCTGTGATATAGGAGTTTACCAAACTGAACTAAAAATTGCTGCACTTCATAATTTATAACATTTTACAAATCACAGAGCTAAAAAAACTAAATAGCAAGAGAGAAGTAAAAGAATAAACTTTTCAAAGAACTAACGAATTACTTCAAATTCCACTGTGATGGATGATCTACAATGAAAAGAACAGATTACTTACAGACTTCAGCTGAATACCCTGTCGAATCTGGTCTAAAAGTGCATCCCTTCCAGAGCAGGACACCGGTCGACTGTTCTGTTCCACTTTCTTTAGCTGAGCACCCTCTCTAATTTGATCTAAAAGAGCTGCTTTGCTTCCTGCAGGAGCTGGAACTTGATGGTCCCCGTCAGAAGGCAGGCCAGGGGGAGGTGGTGGCCCTGGTGGAGGAGGTGGTGGTGGTGGGGGCGGGGCCAGTGTGCCTGACGGAGGTGGAGGTGGTGGTGGTGGTGGAGGCCCTGTAGGTGCTGAGGAGGGAAGGGCTGGAGGCGGAGGAGGGTACATCCTATTTGGTGGTGGTGGAGGGACTCCTACACCTGGCCTCGAAGGAGGCGGAGGTGGAGGTGCAGCTGTGGGGGCTCTTGAAGGTGGTGGAGGAGGGGCGCCTCTTCCCCTGGCAGGAGGAGGGGGAGGGCCTGAGCTATGTGGAGGGGGTGGAGGAGGAGGTGGCCCTGCCCTTGATGGTGGTGGAGGTGGTGGTGCTGAAATGAAAACAGAAAAAAACAAAGTATGCTTTTTTTCCCCCCTATTGAAAAGGCAATTCACTTTCACATGTAAAAAAACAAAATAATATTAAGAACAAAAATTATCTTCTTTGCATTTTTTTTTTACAAAGCTAGCTGTGCACAGATGTTATAATAATTTTATTTGGAAATATTCAGCTTGATGACTGCCCTCCTGTTTCTCGAAAAACAGTCACTAACTTTTACAAATCAGTACCAATTTTGGAGGTGTGGGGAATTCTTTATGTAATAACAAAAACAGTGAAATCAAACATTTGTTAGTATTATTTTTCATTTAAAAAGTAATGAGTATCTTCCCTATTTGAAGAATTAAGTACATTTAGTATTTATTTTTAAATCAATTCACATTTGTACACTTAAGAACAGAATGGTTCCTGCAGAGGCCTAAGTCAGCTGGACTACTATCCCTGCTCAGAAGCAGCCCTGTTAGTCACTTGCCGGGTACCATGGCTTTTCAACAAACCCAGGATATTCGTTTTACCTTTAAAGAAGTAAGCTTCATTTCTTAGGGTCATTATAGTAAAAATGATTAACAACCCCAGTGTTTGCCTCTCTCTGTGTATAGATAACATCAGAGTAAGGGAATACAATGTACCTCCTTAATCAATATTCAAGATGGTAAATATTACCAAATATCCTCCTTGATTTTTAATGTGACTGATAATCACACATTAATCTGTTATTTAAACCTGATTCAGAGCACATACCCACCCTGTAGGAAAGTTATAAACTGCAGCCAAACAGAAGCTTGGGAAGCAGCCATTTCAGAAGCTTCTGAATTTCAATCCTCTGTTTGACTTGCTGAACAAACTCTAACAAAACTGATTATTTCACCTGACACATTTAGAATTAATGTAATTAATGTGGTATTATCTGTTAGAATCTATTCACATTAAACTGAGCCAAAACTCAACTATGCTTTTTCTTTTAAAATACAAAGCTTTGTCATTCTAATTTACATTGGTACTTCTGATATATAGTCTGATGACCTAGATTTCTAAAAGAAAATCAGTAATTCCAGGAATGGCATAGGGAGCTTGTTTGCTCACCTGAAATGCTCAGTTATTCTTCAGGAGATGTGTATTGATTATTAACAAATTAACAAGTCAACAGAATTATTATGAACTGCAAAATTAAACTAAACTTATTAACCAAAAATTACCATTATTCTGATATCAACAATGTTTATTTACATTCTAATGTTTACATTCTCTTGTTCTATTCAAGAGATGCAGGAAAACAAAGTAAAGCAATTATGTTGGAAAATAAGACTAAAATCTTCAAGTATTACATTTTATCTTTATTATATTTCTGTAGACATGGCTTTGTCCTAACAATGTGCAGGTTGAACATCCCTGATAAAAAAAATCTGAAATCTGAAATGCTACAAAAATCTAAATTTTTTTTTATGATGATACAAGTGAAAATACCACAACTGACCTCATGTGACAGGTCACAGTCCAAACACAGACACCCTAAAAATACTGTTATAAACCACCTGCAGTAAATATGTGTAAGGTATATTTGAAATATAAGTAAATTTAGTGTTTAGACCCAGGTCTCAATCCTAAACTATCTCACTATGTATATGCAAATATTCCAAAATCCAAAACACTACAAAATCTGAAATACTTCTGGGCTCAAGCATTTCAGATACAGGATGCTCATTTTTGCTTTATTATTTCTCCGTTTAAAGACTAACTAGAAAAATTAACTATCTTTAGGAGAAGAGAAATCCTAGTATCCATAATAGCTGTTTGCATTTACTGACACAAAGTGTAAATGGTAATGATGAATATTCCTATACAATGTACTCAATCATAAATAGGTAACTCAGCTACAAATAACAACAGGTTTAGAAATTCAGTAATGCATGATAGCAGCAGGAAAAAACAAACTCACTCCAACCAAGGGAATAAAATGGTATCTTCCAACTTCACTTGTGAAACCCATGGAAATCATGTTATAAATATTTACCACCAAATATAATTATAAATATTAACTGAAACATGCAGCAAGGCCAGTATTCACATGGGTATTGCTTCTTGGCATATAAACTTTTCAAATTGGAAATAACATATATTTGGAAGCAGGAGAATTACCCTGCTTAGTTACAGGCCATCACAATGGATGTTCCTAGGATTTATACTCAAGATATACTGAAAGTGTGGACACTGTAGCTAAGGTTCACTGAATTTTCTAACTAGACCAAAAATAACATATTTTGCAATTAAAGGACCAAAGAGAGGCAATGGCATATATATCGTATATATACTCCTGATATAAAGACAATATAATAAACCTTCAAACAGATATTAAATTTCATGTTAATGTTTTAGGTTTTTTATTTTAAATCACAATATTTGTCTAGACTGGCATTTTAAAAATTTGGGCATCTGTTAATCAAGGGAAAAGGATTCAGCCTATTCTACTACATTTTGTATTAAATAAATAATTATTCCATGTGCTTTCATCAAACACTGGAACTTAAAATAAGTGTATTTATTGGAATAATTTGGGGTCCAGTTAACACCCATCCAGATAGACACTAAATCATTGCCCCAGGAAAGGGAGAGCCTTAACTTATAATTAATCAATTACTAGTTACATCAAATTTGAGTACAGTATAAGTTCAGTATGTCCATTATTTTGTGACAGCAAACTTATCCATGTATTTCTTGAAGAAAATACCTACTATCAACTTTCAATTTTTTTATAGTCTGTATTATACTTACATGAAAAGCAAAGTATGCAAAAGACATGCTATATTCCAAGGTAAAAATGTGAAAGAACTGACAGGAAAGGAAAGGAGACATGGTAGACAAAAAAGTCTTCTAAGCAGGCACTACACTCTGCAAGGAGGACATCTGACAATCTATATATTTTCAGAATTCTAAGAGCCACCACAGGCACTAGACCCAGAATGGCAACAGTATTTTTAAGAGTTTTCAAAAATGAAATAAAGTGAAGCAAACATTAGAAAACTGCTCTATCAAAGCTTAGCTAAAAAGACTGGAGCTACAGAAAAAAAAACAAAAACAACACACCTTATCTTGATGGCATACTATAAAGTAAGTCTGATATTTAAACCCAATTATTATTTCAGAAAAATGCTGATAGTGACTACTGACAGACAACTCTACACATTTATAAGAATTATAAGCTGCATAACACTTAAGAAAGATGAACTATTATAGACTTCAGGAAACTAATTAAAGAACTATCATATACTCTCAAGATTCAAAAAAACCAGAAAAATTTTATTTGACCAAAATTTACATTTATGGGAATACTGACAACTCTCTGAGTGGGTATCTGTAAAACTGTGGTTTTTTGGTGTTATTTCTTCCTCTCTGGTGCAAATTACTCTAAGAATGTAAATTGATTTTATATAGGTTATTGAAAAACTGTCAAATGTGAAAAGCAATCACTAAAAAATACTAAGAATAATTAGTAATAAACACAGGGATGCTTTGGAGGACAAGAGGTGTTTTTTTTTAAAATCCATAGAATTTCAATAAAATTATTTAAATGATAATCAAAGAATAAGTTCTGATTCATATAGAATTAATTTTAAAAAATTTTGGCATCTACATTTCCAAAATATTAGTTTCACTACCAGGCAGAAAGCCTCACTGGAAATGATTCAAGCAGGATATATGAGCTCTAGCTCCTCTGAAAAGGAACACATCACAACATGCATAATTTAGAGCACCAGGTTAAAAATAATATTCCAATACATACCACTCCATTGTGGTGGACCTACAGAACAGATTGTTATAAGTTAATGGACTTCAAACAATTGTATACACACAGAAAGGTATGTTGGAAATTGCAAGTCAAATTACTTTTTATAAATCTCATTACATAAAAGCATATTTTAAGACAATTTCTTTAACTTTTCCTTTCCTAATTTTTTCCATACTTTTCAATCTTAAATTATGTGCCCTTTCTACATGATTTTGTGGGCCTTACACAGCCTGCAGGCTAAATGTTCCTGAGAGGGTCTTAAATACAACAAAAAAATTGCTTTATCTTATACTTTATTCTCAAAAGACATTTTTAATGCCTTTGTCTTTTTTTGGTTGGTTTCATGGAATTCAATAAAGAACCCTATCTAATTTAATGTTTTAAAAGCAGGTGAAATAAAAGTAGCACCAATAAAGCTTAAAAATTAATCTAATCAACTAAAATATGGTCAGCTAATAGTTCAGACATTCACGTGAGAGGTCAGCAGTATAAATGGTTCAGTAATGTCAAGATTAATCTGTAATCTTGTAAATCCAGACAGCTGAGAGAGCCTGAGAACATTCGCTGCTGTGCATTTAGAGGCAAAGTCGAGAGACACACTACCATTCTTATGACCTTCCATCAGCTGCAAACCCACAGTAACTAGTACTGACATGGAACATTTAAAAAAATCAATAGTGCTGTGCCCAAAGGATGTGTAAATGTAATTTGTTCACATAGTAAGATAAATCAACATTCTGCTAGCTTCAGTGGAAAAAGTGCTGTTTTTCTACAACAGTAATTATGAGCTTCAACTTGTTTACATATCTACTTTCACAGCAGACTGACAGCAGAAACCGTATCTTCACATCTAAATATCCTAAATCCAGTGCTGGCATAATATTAATGAATACATCAAGGAATGAATGTCTGAATGAGTAAATCAAACAAATGAATTTATCAATCAAGACTGAATAGATAGCAGAGGCAAAAATGGTCAGTCAAATATCTAATTTAAAATGATAGCTAAATTCTTTAGAAGAAGGTTTTAACTGAAGTTTTTGCTCTGCTATGGTGTAATGAGAAAGTAAATACTAGGAAGAAAAGCAATCTCATATGAACAAGGTGGCAAAGACGACTATCAACAAACAACATAATTTGTCTGCATTTTACTGTGATAACTAAGATACAACTAAAATATAAGATACTTCAAATGAATTATCAGATCTTAAAACACTGCAAATTGTACTCTTAGGAACTAAATGGAATTTTTATATTTTATACAAGAAAAAAGTCTGCATTGCAAAATTAATAAAAAGATTTACATTTATATTCTGAAAATACCTTATTGATTAAATAACTACTAAATTACAACCAACCTTAACAGTGGTTTCCAGGATTCATAGAGTAAATTATTTACTTAACTATAATTTTTTTTCTAAATACAACAACTGGAAAATTTTGTGTGGATTTTCATAAATTTAATATAAAACTTTAAAAGAACTTTAAAAAAATCATACCAAGTTTTTAGTTGCAAAATAATATAATACATAATATGATGGGCCAAATTAACTATCAATAAATTAAAATATTTTGCTCAAAACTGAAGCTGACATCAAAAGATGAAAAGAAAAATAGAAATAAAAGTTACCTTGCCTTCGCAGTTCATTTTTAACAGCTTCCACACCTCCCGTTTTTTCAATAAAGTCATATATAACTTTTGATGTTTCCCTGTCTTTAAGTTGTGCCTCTGAGATTCCACACATATCAAAAAGATTCTTCAATTCTGGATCCAAATTATTCAACTACAACAGATAAAATAACCACAAACTATAAAATCTACCCTTGTTTATTAAAAATAAGTATGACAAAGTATAATTCTCATATGTCTTTTGAAAATATTTAAATTAATTCTTTTTCCTTTTAAAAAATATTTCTTTATTTCAAAGGCAGAAATACAGAGAGAAGGAGTAAGGGAGAGAGAAGGATAGAGGGAGAAAGATCAAGAGATCTTCTGGGGCCAGCACTGTGGCATAGTGGGTAAAGCTGCCACCTGCAGTGCCAGCATCCCACAAGGGCGCTGGTTCAAGTCCTGGCTGCTCCACTTCCGATCTAGCTCTCTCCTATGGCTGGGAAAGCACTAGAAGATGGCCCAAGTCCTTGGGCTCCTGCACCCGCATGGGAGACCTGGAAGAAGCTACTGGCTCTTGGCTTTGGATCAGCACAGCTCCGCTGTTGAAGCCAACTGGGGAGTACACCAGACTGCTCTCTCTCTCTCCTTCTCTCTCTAACTCTTTCAAATAAATAAATAAATAAATAAATCTTAAAAAAAAAAAAAAAAAAGAGAGAGAGAGAGAGATATCTTCCATTCATTGGTTCACTATCCAAAATGCCGGGACTGGGCCAGGCCAAAGGCAGGAGCCAGGAGCTACTTCTGAGTTTCTCAGAAATGGATGCAGGGGCTGAAATACTCGGGCCATCTTCCGCTGCTTTCCTAGACACATTAGCAGGGAGCTAGATTGGCTGTGGAACAGCCAGGACTTGAACTGGTGCCCATAGGGCTGCCAGCACTATAGGCAGAGGCTTAACCTTCTATGCCACAAGTCCAGGCACAAGTTAAATAAACTTTTAATGCAGTTACAGTATTTATATGCTAACAAAATAAATGTTAATGGGGCCAGCGCTGTGGTGCAGCGGGTTAACGCCCTGGCCTAAAGCACCGGCTCGAGACCCAGCTGCTCCACTTTTATCCAGTTCCCTGCTATGGCCTGGGATAGCAGAAGATGGCTCAAGTTCTTGGGCCCCTGCACTTGTGTGGGAGACCCGGAAGAAGCTCCTGGATTCTGGCTTTGGATTGGTGTAGCTCCAGCGGTTGTGGCCAATTGGGGAGGGAACCATCAGATGGAAGACCTCTTTCTCTCTCTCTGCATCTCCTCTCTCTGTGTAACTCTTTCAAATAAATAAATAAATCTTTAAAAAAAAGTTAATAAATCTAAAAGGAGACATATACTCCAATACAATAGTAATGGGGGACTAAAAGCACATTTTCATCAATGTACAGATCAAGTAGACAGAAAACCAACACAGAAAAAACAGACACACGACACTATAGACCAAAAGGACCTAACAGATATCTACAGAACCTTTCATCCCACAGCTGCAGAATACAAATATGTAATCAACCCAGATATCCATGAACTGATGAATAGATAAAGAAATTATGGTATATATACACTATGGAATACTACTCAGCCATAAAAAAGAATGAAATATTTTTTTTTGACAGGCAGAGTGGACAGTGAGAGAGACAGACAGAGAGAAAGGTCTTCCTTTTGCCGTTGGTTCACCCTCCAATGGCCACCGCGGCCTGCGTGCTGCGGCCGGCACACCATGCTGATCCGAAGGCAGGAGCCAGGTGCTTCTCCTGGTCTCCCATGGGGTGCAGGGCCCAAGCACTTGGGCCATCCTCCACTGCACTCTTGGGCCACAGCAGAGAGCTGGCCTGGAAGAGGGGCAACCGGGACAGAATCCGGTGCCTGAACCGGGACTAGAACCCAGTGTGCTGGCGCCACAAGGTGGAGGATTAGCTTAGTGAGCTGCGGCGCTGGCCTAGAATGAAATCTTGTCTCTGGCAACAAAATGGATGCAACTGGAAACCACTCTACTTAGTGAAATAAACCAGTTCCAAGAAGACCAATACCATATGTTTTCCCTGATCTGTGGTAACTAACAGAGCACCAAAAATCTAACATGTAAGAGTGAAACTGACATTTTGAGATTCATGATTGTTCTCTACTGTTGAGGAACAATGTTTTTTTCTTCTTACTATTTGTTGACACTTTACTTAGTGTAGGGTTAGTCTTCTGAATATATAGCAAACTGAAAATAGATTATTGCAAAAATGGAGAGAGAATAAGAAAGGAAGGAGGAAAAAGGGTGAGAGTGTTTATTGGAGGGAGGGTAGGATGGGAAGTGTCACTATGTTCCTAAATTTGTATATATGAAATACATGGAATTTGTTTACCTTAAATAATTATAATAAAAACAGAATAAATATGAACAAAGAATAGACCTTACATTTTATCACATCTCTTTTTTGTTCCCTGACTTCAGAAGAAGGGAATTCTTGATTTCTATTAACTCATTCATGATTCAAACATCAACAATGTTAATCTGTTCTACCTTGTCCCAGGTTAAGATTTAAGTATAATCACAAATAAAGACAAAAACAGCAAATCAATTTGAAAATCCAAGGGTATGGAGACTTGTAATTTTTAGTCCTTGAATAGTGCTCAACAGAAAAAGACACTCAATATGTATGAGAAAATGTGGTAATTATAATAAAAATATTGAAAATGATTTTTGAACCAAGTCACAAAAATAACTTTTTGTTTGTTTTTTGTTTTTTTGACAGGCAGGGTGGACAGTGAGAGAGAGAGAGACAGAGAGAAAGGTCTTCCTTTTGCCGTTGGTTCACCCTCCAATGGCCACCACTGCCGGTGTGCTGCGGCCAGCAAACCGCGCTGATCCGAAGGCAGGAGCCAGGTGCTTCTCCTGGTCTCCTATGGGGTGTAGGGCCCAAGTACTTGGGCCATCCTCCACTGCACTCCGGGGTCACAGCAGAGAGCTGGCCTGGAAGAGGGGCAACCGGGACAGAATCCGGTGCCTGAACCGGGACTAGAACCCAGTGTGCTGGCACCGCAAGGCGGAGGATTAGCCTAGTGAGCCACGGCGCTGGCCAACTTTGTTTTTAAAGATCTAATATGAAAGGGCAGTACTATGGTTCCAAATCTCAGTAGTATACACACATAAGCACAACTCTTCCAAATAGACACTAGAAGCTGCAAACATAAATAATAATAAAGAAATAAGCCCTTTGAAAAATCTAAATGCAAGTCATAACATTCTTACATATTTATATCAATAATGTATACAGCTTGAAAAGACACTCACATCAAAGCCTGTATTTGGATCCCAACCAACATGTCCAATGTGCCTAAAGTAACAAGTAGAAAAATAAAATGCATGAAGGGCAATAAAAACATATATGTAGGAAATCCAATTCTCCAGTGGAATTTTGGGTCTGAATGAACAGTTCTCACAGACATACCGGTATTCTAGAAAAAATTACATACAAGGAATTGGAAGATCAGGATTCTAGCCCTGGTCTTGCTACCAATCTTAACGTTTTTGTACAATCGTTCCAAGAACTATTTACCAAGTTAGCTTTAGAATATACAAGCATTTCATATATATGCATATATATGCATTTTATAATTATGTATATATAAGCATGTATATGCATCTGAGATTTTATAATGAGCTAACAAAATAATGCATATGAAATTCTTTGAAATGTCATACAAATACCAAATGCTTTTACTGCCTTAAGGCAATACCAAGATGCAATTTTCAAATATCATTTACATGGTGAAGTGAGAAATTTTTTATTATTTTTGAATTTTTAAAATTTATTTGAGAGGCAGAGACAGATAATAGAGCTCCCAATCAATAGTTCACTTTCCAAATGTCTGCCATGGCTGGGCCAAACTGAAGGTAGGAGCAAAGAACTTAATCTAGATTTTCCACATGGGTGGCAGGAACCCAACTACTTGAGTCTTCACTTGCTTCCTCCCAGAATGCACATCAGGGAAGCTGGAATCAGGGGCAGAGTCAGGACTCACAGTCACTCTGATATAGGATGCATACAGGTGATATGAACATCCTAACTAGTGGCTTAACTGCTAGACCAAACACCCATTCTAAAAAATTGTTTTTATATCTAACTATTAGTTGTAAAAGCAATTTTCTCTAATTTTTATTTTTTGATGGTTGAAAAGTAAACAAACCATTAAATTTACAGAATGACTACTGAGCAATTGCCTTTAAAAACAAAATATTCCAACAAAAGCTTGCAACAACAAAAAATATGTAAATGATAAATGTAAGCACCTTCCTCCCAAAAAGAAAACAAAACGCTCCTAGTAAGTTAAAAATCAAGGAGCAGGCACTGGTACAGCAGTTAAGATGCTGCTTAGGATGAATGCATTCCACATTAAGAGTGCCTGGATTTGAGTCCTGGTTCTACTCCAGGGTCTAGCTTCTTGCTAATGTCCACCCAAGGAGGCACCAAGTGATGGCTCAAGTACTTGAGTTCCAGACAACCAAGTGGAGCTCCTAGCTCCTGGCTTTGGCCTGGCCCAGTCCTGGCTGTTATGAACACCTGGGGAGTGAACCAGAGGATGGGAGCTCTATGTGGATGGCAGCTCTGAGTATTTGCACTACTGGCCTTCCTCAACACACAGCCCTGTCTTCTCTGCCTTCCAAATAAACAGAAATTAAAAGAGAAAAATCAAGAGCAGCAATGAATAAATAAAAAGTGAAGATAAAAATGAAAGAACTGTCTTACTGGAAATTACTTGGCGTTCCAATATCTGCCTTGGTTAATCTCTTCTTTTTAGCTTTTCCTTTCTTCTTTTCTTTGGTATGGGATATATTGTTGACTTGTGAACCATAAAATCTATTTGTTGTGATTTCTGGGTTTTTTATGTCAACTGTAGCCATGGGTAGATTAGGACCTGCAAGCAAAGATAAAATAATATGAAAGGGATATAATTTAACAACTATATATAATTCATATTTACTCTTTTTCTGAAGTAGAATCACTTCAATTCTATGAATTAAGTTTAAACTTAAACCTGAATGTTATTTTTGTAAATAATAAAGTACTGCTTAAAATTTAAAACCTACACTAAATTCTTAAACACATTAGTATAGATCAAATATGTATTTTTATCATACTAAATCTCCCAAATATGAACTTCCAACTAGAATTTAAATTTAAATGATCTGACGCTTTAAATCTGTACTTTGATTGCTGCATAACCACTGCTCTTTGGTGGATATCATATAACAGTAAGAGAAAACACAGCCAAAGAAAATCTACATTTATTTTAACAGAAATTTAGTCTTACCTCTTTGTTTCAACTTTATTAGTCCATGAGGGAAAAAGTACTTATAAAATTACTACCCCATTTTTTTCCAAAACTATCATACATGACTCCAGTAATATTTTCCTCATCAGTACACAACCTCAACTATCAATGAGTTCAAAAACTTCAAATGGAAAACATTCTTAAAATACTTATCTTTCACAAAGACCAACAGCAAAAGTAGGCACTTTTAGATATTAACAGTCTTCAGTAACACTAATGTAGCACAAAAAGAGTGAAAGTGTGAACGCAATGCATTCATCCTAAATTCTATTTTACAAATTTAACTGACAGGAAACATATGTTCCTTACAGAGTTATTTACTGATTCCTTGACAAAATCCCCCAGAAGACCAAGTTCCTCTGAAATGATTACATTCACAACTTTAAAAATGCTGCATAAAATACAATCAGCATTGTGCAGAAAATGTGTTAACACAGCACATTCGAGACATTTCTAGACAGCACTCCTTACAAGGCTAGCCTTCAGCTGGCAACTGGGAACTTGTATCTTGGAAGAGTGGGTTCACTAAGCCTAAACTGTGCTAACAAGGTGTTTGTTTATGCAAACAAGCGTTCTCCTCCTGGGAAGTTTAGAATCTTAGAATGTGCTAGGCAAAGGATGCCTGTATGATTTGCCCCTAGAAAAGACCCAGCACTAAAATTTTCTTTAGATGACATTTCACATGTGTTCACAGTCAATTACTGGATAAATTGATTCTACTGGGAGAACTCTAGGAAGCTTACGTGTGATTTCCTAGAGACTCCATCCAACAGTCTTTCCCTTTGTTAATTTTGCTTTTTTCTTTCCACTGTGATAAATCTTTGCAATTACAACTATATACTGAGTCCTTTCAGTAAATCCCCAACCATGAGGGTAGTCTTGGAGGTTCCTAACACATAGCAAAATGGCAAATATCTTGAAAAATCTCAAGATATTAAACACTAATACAAATTAGGTAACCACTAAATGACAATTTGAATCTAATTAACTATGTTGAAAATTCTAAACGTATTCCATTCATTAAAGCTAACAGAAAATGTTTACCCACATGGACGAGTTATAGAATCTGCTTTCTCTCAACTTCCTTACTAAAGATGAAATTGAGATAAAATAAAATTATGAAAGCCATGTGCCACCTCAGGAGACACATAAACAAGCTAGAAAGATGTATGCTTTGAATGTCACCAAAATTAGCTATTTTCATTCAATATTCAGTCTATTTATACGAAACGATCTATAAATGATCTGAACATTTTATTTACAATTTTATTAAAAATTCCATTGGAAGTTGCTGATATTGGAAAAAATAAAAATTATTTCTTTCTTTTTTTTTGACAGGCAGAGTGGACAGTGAGAGAGAGAGACAGAGAGAAAGGTCTTCCTTTTGCCGTTGGTTCACCCTCCAATGGCCGCCGCGGCCAGCGCGCTGTGGCCAGTGCACCGTGCTCATCCGATGGCAGGAGCCAGGTGCCAGGTGCTTTTCCTGGTCTCCTATGGGGTGTAGGGCCCAAGCACTTGGGCCATCCTCCACTGCACTCCGGGGTCACAGCAGAGAGCTGGCCTGGAAGAGGGGCAACCGGGACAGAATCCGGTGCCCTGACCGGGACTAGAACCCGGTGTGCCAGCGCCGCAAGGCGGAGGATTAGCCTGTTGAGCCACGGCGCCGGCCAAAATTATTTCTTCTTGAAAAAAATGGAAGCTAGTGAACGTAAAAGTCATTAAAAGCTTTTTCGTGTTGAGGAATAATCTGAACATAATTGGATCAAGACGTAAAGGTTAAATAATACAAAATGATTGAAAGCCTGATTAAATAGTAGATAAAGACTTGGATTTTCAGATAGCACATTTAAATGTTTACTGTAGTTTCACAAAATAAGGAATTTATTGAGAATACCCAGAATCCAGTGTTACAGAGTCGAATTAGAGTCACACTCATACTTTCATACCCTTATCTAGCAATAATCAGTTTTTACTTCTCATTCTTCCCATTTTCTTATTATAATTTATCTTTACCAGTTACAGTAATACCACTGAAAATATGATGCTACAAATTAATTACTCTTATGTTTATATTTAATAGAATTTAAGAATGTAATGACAGATTTAGGAGTATGAGATTTAAGCATTCTCTTGATTCATATCACTTTCCTGAAACAGGTGTTCAAAAAGCAATTATAAGGGGAAAAATCATTAAAAACAAAAAACAACCATTATTAGTTTTTAGGAAAAAAACAACAAAAATATTTTCCTGTTGCTTTAGTTTATTGTACTATGCATGACCTAAATGGTAAAAGAATTGGTTTAAGTTAAAATTTTAAGTTATCCAAGCTAATTATTCTTTTCAAGGGAATAAATCAAGGTTCTCATAAGCCTGATTGATAATTCACTAGACAAAGTTAACTTGGCTGTCTCTGAAGAAGGTTCAAAACCCAGGAGTGCAGTGGAGGATGGCCCAAGTCCTTGGGTCCTGCACCCACATGGGAGACCAGGAGGAAGCACCTGGCTCCTGGCTTTGGATCGGCGCAACACGCTGGCCTCAGCACACTGGCCGTAGCAGCCACTTGGGGGATGAACCAACAGAAAAAGGAAGAGGACAATGAATAATAACGTTTAACTCATAGCATAGTCAAACTGTATTTCCTCTCCTCCCTCTACCTCAAAAGCAGGCATGGATATGTTACTATGCATCTGCCATGCAGTTAAAAAGTCTGAGCATTATCTTTTTTAGAGTTAATATAGATGAATTTCACTAGTACTGGTTGAAACATTATGTAAATAAGCCTATACAGGAAAATACAGATTGTAGGGATATATAGAAAATAAATATTAAATGGGAAATTAGTGTTTGTTTTTTAAATCTTTCATTTTATACATGAAAACTAAGGACAAGAGTCAGGTGACCTTATGAAGTCATACAAAGGCAAACGTGGGTACCTTGGTTCTTAGCTCACTATCCTTTCTATTAGATATTCCATGTTTTATAAAAGAGTAAAACTACAGGGTAATCATAATGCTAATTTTACAAATGTCACCATCCTTTATTTCTTCACAAGTTTATCACTTCTCTCAATTTCCAGTCTGATAACTCATCATTCAATAAATATTTACTAACAACTTGCAGGATTTATAAAAAAATATTTTATATACATATAAGAAGCTAAGGTACTTGGTTATTTCTGCTGAAAGTATTTATTTTAGAATTTGAGGGTGTTGAAATAAGTTTAAAATGGTATTCTAAAGCCTAATTATGTATGTTTCAAAAGTGACAACCTGTATGAAGTACACAGAGTAATTTTTCATTAAAGTAGTTAATGGAAGCTTTGTTAACAGATATTCTTAAGTCATTTCTAGTAAAATTTAATTATTCTATTTATGAAATTATTTATCTTCAGGACATTTACTAATATATTAATGGAGGAGGATTCTTTCCTGCTTTTGCATAAAACAATCAAAAGACAAATTATTTCCTTTTGATTATGTACAACTGTCACAGGAAAAGATTTTAAAATATTTTTGTGAACGGACATTTCTAGTGAATTTTAAATCTAAAAGAACAAACTAATACTTCCCTTTAATTACATAAAAAGCAGAGAGCTCTCACCAAGATAAAACAGCTGAGAAACAGGTGGCCCAGAGGCCTCTGATGTCAAGCAGTCATGAAGCTGAGAACAAATCATGGGAAAGCGTATAAGCTAAAATGTGGGATTGACCAATAAAGAAATTAGGAGTTAGTAAGGAAGATACCAAGATGCACTTTAGGAATATATGTAATTTCTATATGAAGTGTCTTTTCAATGATTACAGTTTGAAAAGGTCTGGTAAACTGATTCTTTAAATGAGGATCTGAGACAGAATACCCACTTGGATATTGCAGGAGAAGGTTACAGTGCCCACTGCCACCTAGTGGTGGTGTACCAAATGCAGTAACACAATGGTCTCCACCAAGTGGCGAGAAAAAGTCGTTGCAGAGCAGGAAAAAATATTAAAATTCCTGTTACTACTAATTTCATTCTTTATTGTACATATATGTTTCATGTTATATGTATATTTTATAAATAAATACCTATGCAAATACTGGAAATACATGTTTTATAATTTTCTTTTAATGGTTCTTAAAAAAATTACTCCATTTATTTAATGAAAAAAAGTTTGGGACTATTGCACCAAAGGTGAAAACTATAAAACTAAAGATCTAAAACAAATAGCAATGTCATAGAAAGGAATCACATTTAATTGTAAATGATTCTCTTACTAGGGATAAGAAAAATCATGAGACACCATTGCTTCACAAAAAATTTTCAAATCCTTATTCACAGAAATTAGATGTCATTTCAGAAATACATTTTGTATGTATTGAAAAACTTGGACATTTTTAAATGTTAATTATATCTGTAGATCTACACTATGAAATCTCAAACGACCTTCCACAAAGTTTTCACACGCAACTACTAGGAAGCCTTCCCCTTTGGTACTGAATATATATGCTCATCAAACATAAAACAAATTCAAAAGGTTAAAATTCTAGGCACACATCAAGTAAAAAAATTCTACCACAGCATTAAAAGGTCACAGATGAATACCTGAGACTTGGTTGCTCCTGCTTTCTTTTGCCTCTGCCACATACTAACTATGTGTCTTGAGACATATTTTTACCCTCCCTAGGTCTCAGTTTCTCCTTCAAAATCATATTGACTTGCAAAGCAGTTAAGGGGCCAAGCTCTAGAGTCATATATGTCTCTTAAAACTGAATACTCCTCCTTGAGGCAGAATCCTGATACACCACCTTACTAGTTATGTGATCTTGAGTGAGTTACCTATCTGTGCCCCCAGTTTCTTCACCTACAAAATGGAGATAAAAGGAATTATTTTGGAGGATTATTGAACAGTGTCTGGAAGATAATAAATAATCATTAAATAGTAGCTGCCAGGGTCAGAGTTATGGCATAGCAGATTAAGCTTCTACCTGTGATGCCGGCATCCCATCAGGAGCCAGTTTTAGACCCAGCTGCTCCATTTCAGATCCAGCTTCCTGCTAATATGTCTGGGAAAACAGCAGAAAATGGCCGCTGCACCCATGTGGGAGACCCAGAAGATGCTCCTGACTCCTGGCATTGGTTTGGCACAGCTCCAGCTGCGGCAGCCATTTGAAGAGCAGCTGCCAATATTACTGCTGTCATCATCTTCAAAACTAATATTTATTAAGCACTATGCCAAGCTCTTTAATCAATTGATTTAATCTCCACAGCCACCCTGGAAGGATTAATATTTCTTTTTAAAAGAGAAAGTCAATGTATACAATACTTGGCACATGATAAGCACTATTCAAGGTAGTCAGCCATTTAAAAAAAATTAACCAGGTAAAAAAATCCCAAGTTTATTTCAGTAATATTTGGTTTATGTTTGTATACCAAGAATACAAATTTAAGGACATCAGAGGCAATACATAATTTTAACATGCAAGCCTCAATAATAGTTGTCATATATTAAGAAGTCTGCATGATACAACTTTTCCTTGAATAATCATTCTAAGTTATGATAAAAATATTTGAGATTCGTTTTTTAGAGCAGCAATATTCCCTATTTAATGAAGGTTCCTGGAGCAGTGGTTCTTTATCTTCATAGCCATGGACCCTTTTATGTTATGAAAACCAGGATCCTCTCTTCAGAGAAAAGAACATAGATTAATTATAAAATGTAGCACATGGGGCTGATGCTGTGGCACAGCAGGTTAATGCCCTGGCCTGAAGCATCAGCATCCCATATGGACACCGGTTTGAGACCCAGCTGCTCCTCTTCCAATCCAGCTCTCTGCTGTGGCCTGGGAAAGCAGTGGAGGACGGCCCAAGTCCTTGGTCCCCTGCACCCATGTGGGAGACCCCGAGGAGGCTCCTGGCTCCTGGCTTCGGATCAGCACAGCTCTGGAAGTTGCAGCCAACTGGGGCGTGAACCATTGGATGGAAGACCTCTCTCTCTCTGCCTCTCCTCTCTCTGTGTAGCTCTGACTTTCGAATAAAAAATAAATCTTTTTAAAAAAATGTAGCACATCACTTCAAAGAAGGCATCTGCAATTCAGGATAAGAATCTCTAGCCTAGATATATGGAACCCTATCTTTTACATCTTGGCATTCTGCTTTAATTCTCAGCTATCCAACAATCAAAAAAAAAAATCTGTAATACTTCAAGTGTTCATTATCAATCTAAAGAAGGTTATATGCAACTACAATTAGGTTTTTATTTGTTTAAAGATTAATTTATTTAAATAAATAGTTCTAAACATACCACCAGTGATAGAGGTTTCATGTGATTATAAATCCCTTTACATGAAATATTTTGAAACAAAAATAGAAAGTAAAATTTTAAAATACGAAACTAGTAAAATACACTAGGCAAAATTTATTCTTTTCAGAAAAGATTTTAAGATCAGATTGTATAGTCTAAATTGAATAAACTGTGAACATAGAACTAAGATAAAATACTGACTTTCACTCTTGGTACTCTTCCTTCACATTAGAAAGATACCAAAGATAGTACGTTTCCTAAGTCTTACCTGTGTTTCACTGATTTAAAATAAGAACACAATAAATTATAGTATTTTATCACATATATGCCACTACAAGAACTGAACAATAATCTAAAATCCTTTTGATCAATAATTATCAAAGAACTTACCATTTGGGGGATCTCGTCTTTTTTCTGTGAGAAAATAAATTAGGATATTATTAGACTTATGTAATACAGCATCAACATAAAAGTTAATTCACTTAAATGCCATCTTATTCCTAAATGTATGCGCAGATGATTAAGAAGGGTTTTTCTAAAGAACTGTCATATAAGCAGACATCTAAACAAACTGAGGATGAGAACAATATGTTTAAAGGCCCTAACCAGAATACAACATAAAAGAACTATATGAAGACTGGCTAAGGTGAGCACAAGAAAGAGTGGAAGGAGGCAGGATGGGGAGAGTCAGGGTTTACATTACAACAGGTCTCACAGTCCACAGTTAAGGAGTATAAGCTTTGTTCAATGTATGATATGAAGCATGGACATGGTTATGAATAGGACAAGTGACACAACCTAATTGATGTTTTAAAAGTTTACCCTGGCCACTATATAGAAAAGATAGCAGGGGATAGAGAGCAGGGAGACTAGTCAGTAAGCAAGGACAGTTCTACAGTTGGCACATGATGGTGGCTTGGATTAGGACAGTAGCAGCAGTAGAGGTGTGAGAAATAGACCCAAGGCATATTTTTTAAAGGCAAAACCGAGATTCACTGATAGGATTTATGAGGTACCATAATATGCCTGAGTGATGAAGTAGAGCAAACACCTTTTACTGAGGTAGGTAAGACTAATAAGTAAAGACAAGTCTGAGTAAAAGCTGGGGATGGTAAGAGTGTACATGGACCAGGTGTTCTGCTCAGAGACTTAAGTCTAAAGGTTATTTTCACACTCAGTTTGAGTGGACAGTCTGAGATTCAATGGAGAGGTCAATGCTGAAATGAATTTTTGAGAGTCATTATCACATAGATGCTTTTCAAAGTTACGGAACTAGATGAAAGCATAAAAGGAAAGAGAATATTCAGAATTGTGAGCACTGAGACCAGAAAAATACTGAAAATCTACAGTCAATTATGAAGAAAGAAAACTGGGAGAATTTTTATCCACTTTTTTTGCATTCATACTTCCATATATCACAATTGCTCAGAACAAGACATTATTTTAGCTTTCAGACAGTTCAAAAGTTCCAAGTATTTTCTAATACAAAACTTTTTGAAATTATAAAAATATCCATAAATAGCTGATACTATAAAGTAAGTCTATAATTAACCACAACTCAAAACCATTAGGATTTAATTAGTATATTATCAATGGGAAATATAAAGAAATATAAAGGTATTCATCCATCTGATGACCACATGAAGTAACAACTATCTGAAGCATTTGAAGTAAACAAGTCCTATCTATGTATATGTAAGTCAATCTTCAAATTGGTGGATGACACTAATATGGAAATATACTGAGATGAATATAAAAGCTCACAGTACAAATACTAAGAAGCAATTACTTAGATATATGATATCACCCATGCTTGAGAGACAAACACACGAAAAAATGGGGGGGCGGGGTTAGTCACATGAAGTATTACCCAACAGAGACTCAGAGTTTCTCTAATGTTATCTTTCTGCTTCTAAAACATTTTGGCTAAACATCCAGGAACTATCTAAAACACAATTTTTGTGCCAGGTAAAATATAGCTTTAACTTACATGCCAACTTCAAAATTAACTTTTTTTTTCAGTAAGGGATTTTACTTTTCAAAATACTCAACATATCACATGTTTTAACTGAAAGGAGCCCCAGAAAACCCCTGGGCTAATACTATAGCATGCCAATGAAGCAGGCACTGGAACATAATAGTTTCAATACCATAGCATGAAATCCTTTCCTAGGACAGAATCAAGTGGTAAACTTCCTTGGTTCCAAAAAGTTAAAAGAAAGTAACAAGGCTGTAACAATTCTATTCAATCACTAGAAGTAGAAAATAGTAAGATTATAATAGTGAAGCAGTAACTCAGTTTATTCTCATTTTTACCTCACCCCCTTCTTGGAAATTCTCTAAGATAACAATCAAAATGTATAAAATAGAATATATGCTTTTACATTGTTGTTTGCAACTCTTGCTTTTGGATTCCAAGCTTGCCAAAAGAATTTGCTTACAATGTATAAAATAATTTTTAAAATTTAGCTGGTGTTGTGGCATAGCTGGTAGACGCTGCCTGCAACGTCGTATCCCATATGGGCAAAAGTTCGAGTATCAGCTGCTCCACTTCTGATCCATGTATTTGGGAAGGACTGAAAGATGGTCCAAGTTCTTGGGTCCCTGCCATCCACATGGGAGACCAAGAAGTTCCTGGCTCTGGGCTTTGGCCTGATGCAGCCCTGGCTGTTGAGGATGCTTGGGGAGTGAACCCCCAGATGGAAAGATAGCTCTGTTGCTCTCTCTTTCTGTAATTCTGACTATCAAATCAGTAAATAAAAATCTTAAAATAAATAAATAAATTACAACGCTATTAAAAATCCAAGTTTAAGAGTCAAGCTTGGTTACTAAAATGGGTCATTCAGTAAAATTGAAAAAATTAGTTCTCAATAAAAATACCATTTCGTTTAAGGTAGGAATTGACAAGCTTCTTTGGTAAAGGGCCAGAGAGTAAATATTTTAGGTTTTGATGGTCATACAGCTTCTGTGGAAATTATTCAACTCTGTTATTGCTAAAAACTAGCCATAGAAAACAGGTAAATTGATATAGCAGGGTTCAGATAAAATTTTATTTATAAAATAGGCAGTGGGCCACATTTGTCCCATGAGTCAGTCTGCTGGCCCATTTTAAGTAATTAAAGAAAGAAAAAAATGGTTACCAGATTTCCTTTGTCGTCGACCCAACAAATCTGTAACTGCTTTTCGGAATTTTTTTGCTTCTTCTTCATTGGCAAAATTAAGAGCAACTTGACAAGTCTAAAATATTTTAATAAAACAGGACAAACAACAAAATGCACAAATTTAGCTTTATATAAGAAAAACAATAAGGACCAACAGAAGTACATTTCTAAAAAAGGACAGATGGACTTAAGTAGCAGAAAAAATTTATTTTATGATCTGAGCTAACCCATGAAAGTAAAAAGCATGGAAAAGGTAAATCAAAACACTGCTATTAGAAAAAAAATTACCGATCACAGTAGACACTCAAACTGTAAAATCAATTACTTCATCAGAATAGTAAATGGAATATGAACTTTCAGTAAATTTCCAAAAATAAAATCTGGATTAGAAAAGGCAACCAATGGAGAAATCAAACATAGTAATAAAGGAAAATATGACTTACATCTCCAGCAAAGGTATGAAAATATCCTCTAGGACTATTATATACAAAGTTATTATATAACTCTTGTTCCCACAACAGTTTCCCATCCTAGAAAAAAAGTAAAAATTCAAGTAAGACCTACCAATACAAGTTCTAGAAATAAAGCAGATGACTCATATTAAGGGATTGGTTTATATTAACAATAACTTTTACATAGACATATATAAGCATCATCTCATAATAACCTAATCAGCAATTTCATAATAACTATAAGCTCTGCATAGCATTTCTTTCATAAAACCTACACATCAAGTGAGTTTAATTCAATATACTAAAATATAATCTCATTAGCCAAGCATTTCCACATACAGTGTCTTGGTCAGTTATATAACTAGAATAATTATTTGATCATCAATGTTACATGGAAGGAGTAGGATGCTTTTGTACATACACTGACATAGTTCCATCAGCAATACTTAGATTGTGCACTATCAAATTTTACAGAAATATTTTGTTCTTCTCAATTTTGTACATGTATATACATATATACTATATACATGTATACATGTATATAGAGCTCATTAATAATCTTCA
This sequence comes from Sylvilagus floridanus, assembly GCA_949820135.1. Lineage (NCBI taxonomy): Eukaryota > Metazoa > Chordata > Mammalia > Lagomorpha > Leporidae > Sylvilagus > Sylvilagus floridanus. The sequence continues at coordinate 23,718,293 of OX463236.1, read as the reverse complement.
AATTCTTAACTTTTACAGAATATTTTCCTAACTAAATATAAGTTTACCAGACTTTTCATGCTGCAGAAAAAGATTGATGATTAAAATACATCAATGTTAAACTACAGATGAGAGAGTTGGGGATGACCACTGTATCTATCACCATAATGTAAGAAACATATTTAACCTTAATATAAAATGTGCCTAATTCTGAGTATTCACAGCAATGTTACCTTAAACTGAAAATAAGTGAGAGAAACATAATCACTTATTGTTCTATTCTGAAATGCAAGGTTCCAATTAGACCACAATTTAAAACTGTAAAATACACTGCATAGACATTATGACCAGTTAATGGAATTTCTTTCTTCTTATATAATTGTATGCATATTCCATTCCTAATTAGTACTTCTCATTATGGATGAGAAACATGAAAGTACTTAAGAATTTCTTTCTTTCTTTTTTTTTTTTTTTTTTTGGACAGACAGAGTGGACAGTGAGAGAGAGACAGAGAGAAAGGTCTTCCTTTTGCTGTTGGTTCACCCTCCAATGGCCGCTGGGGATGGTGCACCGCGTTGATCCGAAGCCAGGAGCCAGGTGCTTCTCTTGGTCTCCCATGGGGTGTAGGGCCCAAGCACTTGAGCCATCCTCCACTGCACTCCCGGGCCACAGCACAGAGCTGGCCTGGAAGAGGAGCAACCGGGACAGAATCCGGCACCCCGACTGGGACTAGAACCTGGTGTGCCAGCACTGCAAGACGGAGGATTAGCCTATTGAGCCGTGGCGCCGGCCAGGAATTTCTTTCAAACTATGCATGTGTTTCCCATCAGACAGAATCATTGCCATAGCAGCCACTGTCATGGGAACGCATGCATCTCGCAGCTGTCTTAGGGTATAGAGAAGTAAATGCTGAAAAGAATTCACTTGGGGAGGGTGTTGTGATGTAGCGGATAAACCTGCCACTTGTGATGCTGGCATCTTCGATATGGGTACCAATTTGAGTCCCAGCTGCTCCGTTTTCAATCCAACTCCCTGCTAGTGTGCCTGGACAAGCAGTGAAGATGGCTCCAGTACTTGGGCCCCTGCCACCCATGTGGGAGATTATGATGGAGTTCCAGGCTCCTGGCTAAGTCTGGCCTAGCCCTGGCCATTGCAGCCATTTGGGGAGTGAACCACTGGATGGAAGATCAATTCCTCTCTCCTCTCTCTCTTTCTCCTTTTCTAATTCTAATTCTGACTTTCAAATAAATAATTATATCTTTTAAAAAAAATTCCCTTAAATTACTATGTTAATAAATTAAATCTCACTTAACCTCAATGAAATATGTTGTAACAGATCCAGCCAGTCATTCCATTTTATAAATACATAAGCTAAGGCTCAGAGCTGGAAGAATGTTTGACCACAGCCTATCTGATCAAATTAATATCCAGGAGTTCAGTTTTCATAATTAAAATCTCATTTTACTTATTGCCATATGTAAATATGAACCATGAAAGATGACCTAAGGACTCAGGGGCAAATGTTGTGGTGCAGCAGGTGAAGCCACAGCATCAGCATCCTATACTGAAGTGCTGGTTGTGTCCCTGCTGCTACACTTCTGATCCAGCTTCCTGCTAATGCACTTGGGGAAGGCAGTGGAAGGCTGCCAAAGTACTTGGGCCCGACACCCATGTGCAAAACCATGATAGAAATCCTGGCTCCAGCTTCAGCCTGGCCCAGGCCCGGCAACTGTGGTCATTTAGGGAGTTAATCAGTAGACGGAAGATTCTCTCTGTCACTCTGCCTTTCAAATAAATAAGTGCACATTAAAAAAAAAAGTAATAATATAGAGAAATCTCTGTTGTTAACAAAACCATTCTTTCAAAAAGAAAAAAAGGTTTTTAAAGAAGTAATTGGGCTGGTGCCGTGGCTCAACAGGCTAATCCTCCACCTTGCGGCGCCAGCACACCGGGTTCTAGGTCCCGGTGGGGGTGCCGGATTCTGTCCCAGTTGCCCCTCTTCCAGGCCAGCTCTCCGCTATGGCCCGAGAGTGCAGTGGAGGATGGCCCAAGTGCTTGGGCCCTGTACCCCATGGGAGACCAGGAGAAGCACCTGGCTCCTGCCATCGGATCAGCACAGTGTGCTGGCCGCAGCGCAATGGTCGTGGCGGCCATTGGAGAGTAAACCAACGGCAAAGGAAGACCTTTCTCTCTGTCTCTCTCTCACTGTCCACTCTGCCTGTCAAAAAAAAAAAAAAAAAAAAGAATAAGTAATTGACACCTGATCTTATCCAAAACAATAATTACTTGTATGGCCACTACAAGAGATGAACACCTGGTAAAGAGCATCTAATCTATGACAAAGTAGATTTATGATTGAGAATGAATACAGAGCTGTAAAAATCTGAATATGCTTATGATTAGAAATAATATAAGGGAAAATCAGTAATACATGTTTATAGATATTATGTAATGTTTTAAAGCTAGGCTGAAGTAAATAATAATATATACCAAACTAAAATATTCTTTTGTTATTCCATAAGAGGACTATGTATGCTACTCTACAATGGACAAGCTGAAATAGTAACTATCACAGAAAAAGAAAAATGTTGGGAAAGCTCAAGACCCAAATGCAAAATTTTTTTAAAAAGTGGCTTCAACTGTGGCTGTGGAAAAATAAAATGGTGAACTGCAGGATTCTCTTCCTGTGGGGGTTGTGTTCCAAGATATTCAGAATCCTCTATATGCTACATTTTTCTCCATACATATATACCTATGGCAAATTTAAATCATAAATTAGGCATAGTGAGAGATTAACAATTGCTAATAAAACACAACAATTGTAACAATATACTGTAATAGAGTTAATTAAAATTCATGAATAGTTTATTCTGGAATTCTCCATTTAACATTTTGGGGTCATGATTAATTGAAACCACAGAAAGCAAAACTGAGGATAGAGGGAATATAGTATTCATATGGCTTAGGACATATTCCCATTTGGTCACAATATCCATTTATCAGTAACTAAAACCAAGCTTCATCCTTCTAATGAGTTTAAATATAATTTAATTATTACATACAGGTTCCATAAATCCATATTAAATTATACTTGAGTCCGACCATCTAATCTAATCTAAACCTACAGTTTAAAGATAAAGCAAAACAGAACTTACCTTAATGTCAAATATTCTTAAAAAATAAGATCTCTGTGGATTGTCCTTAACTAGACAAGCAACCCCACTGCACTTTTTTGACCACATACAGTTCCGATCTGCAGCATATAACTGTACCACTGCTGAAGACATTGTCTGCAAAACAAAATTTATAGCCATTAGGTTCAAAAAACAGTCAGTTAATCACAGAGCTTATTGCCACCTTAACTGCAGCCCCTTGAGAGAAAGTGCATCAGGACCACCAAGCTTCACTGCTCCTGAATTCCTGACCCACAGAAACAAGGAATATAAACAGTCACTGTTATTTAAGCCACTAGCTTTTAAAGTAACTTTTGAAATTATTCCAAAGTTATTTATACAATGATTAATAGCTAATACAACAACTTTATAACAATGCTTAGTAAAACTAACATTTATTGATGCTTTAGATGTGTCAGGAATACAACATCATTTAATTTTTATTACTATCATCACTTCATTTTATACTTAAGAACCATTGCTAAAGAGCATAAACAATTTGTCCAGTATCATTAGCTGAAAAAATTCCAAGCAAGTTATGACTTTAGATTCTGTATTCTTTTGCTCTGTTTTATACTGCCTCCCAATAAAGATAATATTTAAACAATGTCGTTTTTTAATTTAAACAATGTAATTGTTTACTAATAAACAATTGTTAGTAAAGGTTGGCATCCACAAACCAATTAAATACTTTGTAGCAAAGGTACAAAGCAGAACTTGAAAGCAGGATTGGTGAGTACCCTTTATGGTGCTAGATACTTCAAATATTTCACCTGGAAGATATATTTTAATATCTCATTTTCTAAACAGTAAAATGGAAAAAAAAAAGGATTCTAAGTGACTTGTACTAGTGGCCACACATTTGAAAGCTATAGTGAGAGTATGAAAAAAATGACCGGAGTGCCTCCTGTCTCAATTTTCCCAAGGATAGGAGCTAACTAGAATGCTTTTAGATGCACTACCTCATCATATGCAATTTTAGGACATTAAGGTATTCTATTAATGTTATTATGTTGGGGGATTGGCGCTGTAGGTTAATCCTCTGCCTGCAGTGCCAGCATCCCATATGGGCGCTGGGTTCTAGTTCTGGCTGTTCCTCTTCCAATCCAGCTCTCTGTTATGACCTGGGAAAGCAGCAGAAGATGGCCCAAGTCCTTGGGCTCCTGCACCCGCATGGGAGACTGAGAAGCAGCACCTGGCTCCTGGCTTCGGATAGGCGCAGCTCCGATCATTGTGGCCATCTGGGGAGTGAAACAACAGAAGGAAGACCTTTCTCTCTCTCTCTTCCTCTCACTGTCTGTAACTCTACCTCTCAAATAAATAAATAAAAATCTTAAAAAAAAAAAAAAGATACCATGTTGTCATCTATTTTATGAGTCTATAATAAAACAATAAACATATCAATTTTTGTTCTAAACTAGGTTTTCTTTTTACATTAAAATAGACTTAGACTATAAATATTCCATTTTGTTTTTAAAAAGTGAAACACACATATTCTAAGATAGCATTTACAAACCTTCAGAAAACAATAATTATGTGTTCTGATTCAGAAACCTCATTCCTAAACTGGAATTTAATACCTTAGATCATGAAAAATGTATATCCTTAATGTAACTAAAAATATTTCATTTTTTAATAAAAACAACTTAGTGAAATATAAAAATTGACTAAAGAATTATGGTACTTTAGTTCAATGGAATTTGGACACTATAGTAAAAATAGACTACATTAAGCTTTAAGGATACACTGTTTTGGATTTATTGATAATGCCTGGATACTGCCCTCCTTTGGTAAAAGCACAGCAAGGAACTATTGTATACATGTGGGTTCTAACCGTTTCAAAGCCTGAAATGCCAGATCATCACTATTAGGAATCAAAAGTTCCTAATAATTTTCCAGGTAACAGTGCTCAATGTTAGCTTTTTAACTTTTACAGACCAAACGCATCTTTGAACTTTATACATGGTGGTTATGAGCAGGCTACAAATCAGCAGGAAATTTTCCACAAAAAGACCAATGAAAAATTATGAAGATAATTCAGAAACATGAAAAATGCACTAGTGCACTGGATTTAAAGGAGACTATATAATGTGGGTATACCTTTGGCTTGTTTGAAATTTATCTGTGTGTTTTTGCAAGTGTACCATCTGAGGCTGACAACTCCATAAACTTCCTATTCCACAAAGCTATAGCACACAAAACTTCAGAAAAAAGGGATTTCACATAGAGATGATCAAACAGAAGGCTGAAGAAATCAAATTTTCATTTAAATTACAGCCCTATTACTTTGGTACTATTCCTGACCCACTGTGGGCATCAGGGGATTAAGAAGATTGGTTCTGTCTCTCAAGTAAACAAATAAAAGTTAAAACAACAACAAAATCTTAATAAATAAAGATGGGGTGGGCATTTGGCTTAAAAGTTAAATTGCCCCTTGAACACCTGCATTCCACTGCAGTGCCTGGTTCAATCTCCAGCTCCTTCAATTCCTATCTTCCTATTAATGTGCATCTTGGGAAGCAGCAAATTGATGCAAATACTTTGGTCCCTGCCACCCATGTAGCAGACCCTGATGAAGTTCTAGGCTCCTGGCTTCAGCTTGGCCCAGATCTGGCAATTGCAAGCATTTGGAGAGCGAACCTGGGAATGGAAGATTTCTCTGGGTCTCTCTGACTTTCAAATAAAATGAAAATAATGTTTTAAATGGTAAATTTCAAAAAACACATTCATTTAAAATATTCTATAATCTTCAATAGACATAATTTTCCAAAATGTGTTACAATCTTACATGTGTAGGTGTACCTATCTCACTTCTTCTTACCTTAAACTCCTAAGTATGAAAATGACACATCATTGTACATTATAAAGCCTTTTTTGAATGGCTCAGAATAATTACAGTCAATACAAAGGTAGCTTGCTTTCTTTTCTTTTTTTTATTTGACAGGTAGAGTTATAGACAGTGAGAGAGACAGAAAGATCATCCTTCCGTTGGTTCACTCCCCAAATGCCCGCCACGGCCGGTGCTGCTTCCTCCAGGTCTCCCATGCAGTGCCCAAGCACTTGGGCCATCCTCCACTGCCCTCCCAGGCCACAGCAGAGAGCCAGACTGGAAGAGGAACAACCAGGATTAGAACCCAGCACCCAAGTGGAATGCCAGCGCCACAGGCGGAGGATTAACCAAGTGAGCCATGGCACCGGCCCCTCAAAGGTAGCTTTCAAACATAACATTAAACATAACACTAGACAATATAAAAACAGCAACTATCCCTTAAACTTTAGACTGACAGTGGCTTAATTAAGTTTTTAAAAACATTCCTTCCATTCCTTAAAGTAATTGCAGCTAATCAAGTCCATTACTTTTTGGACAATATTAATGAAAAAATACCCTGAGGACAAGTGCTTAGAAAGGGAAATCTACGGGGTAAGTGCAGTGAAATAGGGGGTTAAATCTCTGCTCACAGCACCACATCCCACCAGATTTATGGTGAAGCTTTGGTGGGAGAATAGTGGTATCACTGACATTTTACAAAAGGTTAAGGAGGATGATGGCCCAAAGAAATCAGAGTCTACAAATGAATAACTTGTTTTAAGAAGGAACAAGGTGATGTTTAAGATAAAGTCTACAGCAGCAGACCATCCAATCAATCTGTGAGGAAAAAAATCCATCTTGTTTGTGTTCTAATTGTAGAGAGGACTATCAAAACAGCAGAAACAATGGCCCACACACCGTAGCAGCTCAACTGACCCCACTTACATAATTCTGACTGAACACTTAAGTGGATAAAACTTTTCTGCTCCCTGAGTATCAATACTGTTACATCCAGATCAGCTTTGTACATAAGAACAGAACTTTCAATGGAAATTTTAAATAAGTGGGATCAAGATCCTGAATCATTCCTTCAAGGAACTGTTAATAGGAGATGAAATGTGGATTTTCCAGTATAAGCCTACAGACAAAGTATGATCACAGTAATGGTTATCAAGAGGTGAGTGAAGTAGTACAAAGAAAAAGCAGACTGTTCATGGCCAAAACTGCTAATAACAGGTTTTTTTTTTTTCCCCTCCAATTCTCAGGCATTTTACATTGCTGATTTTTCACAAGGCAAAGAATGATAACATGCTTATTAGGAGAATGTTTCGACAAAGATAGCCAGCTTTATCACAATGACACTCAGGAAAGCTTCCCACAGAGTTCCTCTCCATCACAAGAATGCTCCTGCTAATTCCTCTCTTCAAACAATGTCAATTTTCTAAGAGTTGTGATGGAAGAACATTAGGCACCCACATTACAGTCCTGAACTGGCTCTTTCTGACTTCCTTTTGGTTCCTAATCTTAAAATATCCTTAAAGAGCACCCATCTTTCTTCAGTTAAAAATGTACAATACTGATGTGCTTAAATTTCCGACACCCTCAGTTCTAAGAGATGGACTAAATGCCTGATATTGCTTACAAAAGTGTTTTAAATTTGACAGTGCTTACATTAAGAAATGGTTTTTTTAAAAAATCTTATCTTTTAATTCCATTTTACCCACAAACCTTTTGAAGACCCTTTGTATAACACATCAGAGTAATAATTTTAAATCAGGAAAATAGGTGTTTCTCTAATTAAAAAATTAGTTAATGACAGGGGAAAGAATAGAAAATACCAGGACTCATAGATCCTTGCTTTCAACAACCAACTACCTACAACAAATACTAAGATAACTAGAATAACTGTACACAACAATTAGTACTTTAATAATCTAACATATAGTGTTGTTAAATAAAGATTTTTTCAACAAATAGGCAAAATAAACTGACAGAGGGGAAAAATCAAATCATTGAAAAAATCAAATCAATGAATAAAATCAAGCTTTTTATATAATCACATTGGCCTAGATTAAGAGACAAATACTTCAACTTTTGTATATATGTATGGATGTATTATGTGTGTATATGGTCCCAAATAACTAAAAACTAATCTGGGGAAATCCATCTTAAGTTTCTTATTATATACAGGGAAGCTTTAAATATGATTTTAGATGCCCTGATGAAATATATTCACAAGAAATAATCTACTACCCTGAATATGAAAATTTATATATTATAAAAGAAATACAAAGAAGTTGGTTGAAATCTTGTAATTATTTAATTATGCCATGATCCCAAGGAACTATCTTCTAAATAATTAAAGTTTGAAAACACCTGGTTATATGCTGACTTCGTAAATCTAATATTGAAACTAATAATTTTAAAAATAAAAGCAATGCGTCTGATGGTGACAAGCAATTCCAAAGTGATGAGTACCATTGAACAACTTTCTAGAAAAACAAAACAAAAAATCAATTTTGGATGGACTGGGTATTATCACCTGGTAACTTCTACAATCAGGAAACTGGAGAAGCAAAGAGAAAAGAAAATGGTAGCAACTTAAAAAGATTACCTCAAAGAAAGAAGACTTCACAAGAAACAGTTTTTGCTTACTTGTTTTTAATTCAAGGTTGGAGGAATGCAGGAGGAGGCAGGAAGAGTACAAAAGCAAAAAGTAACCAACAGAATAACACAATGAAGAAAAAGGGAGCCAGATAAAAACAGCTGCTGCCTTAGGGACCAAACATGGTCTTTTTTAGGTCTTAGTAGCTATTCATGAAAACTGCAGTAGTAGACATATCCGGTTACCAAGAATTTATTAGGTAACTACTATGTACAAGACATTGTGATAAATGTGGGTCAGGGTAGAAATGAAAGTGGGATTGAACGCAAAAATAAATTAGTCAGATGTGGGCCCTGTGAAAACCCAGTCTAATAGGAAGACAGGCATTAATAACAACTACAGATGCTACTAAGGGAAAATTTGGTACACAAAGAAAACAAAATACAGCTGGTGTAGAAAGGCTTCCCGGGGTTGGCACTGCGGTGTAGTGGGTAGCTTCCCTCTACGGTGCCTGTAAGGCCGCCAAGAAACACAGAAACACAAACACTGGAGTTAACGGAAAGGTTTATTGTCAGGTGGGGAAGCCCAACGGCAGGGGGTGGGGTGGGGGGAGTGGTAAGAGAGTAAGCAAGAGAGCAATCAGGAGAGTGAGAGGGCATGTGTGCTGGAAGCAAGTCCTGTTATATTTTGCAGGGGTGGGGGCAGGGAAGTAGGAACAGCAAATCCCATTAGGGTGGGGGTGGAGCTGACACCTGTGGTTGGGACACCGGGTTTAGGAATGAAACTTACTGTGCAAGGTGGCCACTGGGGTCTGAGTATCTGGGGCATAGATGGCGCCACAGATAAGATGGCACCATTTTACTAACAGCGCTGTCATCGATATGGGTGCTAGTTCAAGTCCCAGCTGCTCCACTTCTGATCCAGCTATTTGCTATGGCCTGGGAAAGCACCCACATGGGAAAACTGGAGGAAGCTCCCGGCTCCTGGGTTTGGGTTGGCCCAGCTCCGGCTGTTGCAGCCATTTGGGGAGTGAACCAATGGATGGAAGACCTCTCTCTCGCTTGCTCGCTCTCTGTCCTTCAAATAAATAAATAAATCTAAAAAAAAAAGGCTTCCCATAAGTAGCATTTATCTGAAGGATGAAAAGCAAGAGTCATGTGAACAAAGTGGGGGAAATGGGGAGGAAACAGTATTCTATGTAGACACAACAACAAAATCCCTACCATGGGAAAGTGCTGGCAAAGTCTGAGGATCTGCATAGGGCAGAGGATAAGAAACAGAAGACTGACATGTCATGAAATTGCAAACTTAATACTAAAGTAATAAACATTAACTCTGTGTTTCAGGGAGATGAATGGTCACATACAGCTAGGAAACCTTGATTGCGGATGTTGGTACAGTGGTGTATCACTCTGTAATGGTCCTTGATACTTCTCAACATCCAAGTTCTTAGAAGATACTCTCTTCCTCTATGGCATTTGGATGTCCACATGACCAGTTTTGACCAAAAGCACACGAGGAAATGAAAGCAGAAGTCTGAAAAGTATATGTACATTGTGGACTGCCCTCTTGGACATATTGCCCTTAAAACTAGTATCAAAGACCATATATAAAAGCAAGGCCCAATCCATTACACCTCTCCTAAGCCCAGCCCCCCATTAGACCTGCCAGCCAAATCCAACTGCATGCATAAGCCTCAGTGGCACCAGAAGACTAATCACCCAGTCATTCCAGAGAATCATGAGAAATAACCTGACAGTTCTTTGAGTTACTAAGTCATGAAGCAGTTTGTTTGCAGCAACATATAACAAATACAGGGGACTGCTTTAGTAGACAGGAAAACATATGACTAATAATAGGTACCTCTAACTTCTTCCTTCATTCCATTTATTACGGACATATGTATATTTTTTTCAAAAAAGATTTACTGACTTGAAAGGCAGTGTGACAGAGAAAGACAGACAGGCAGAGACAGAAAGCTCACCTATCCATTGCCTCATTCACTCCCTAAATGTTCACCAACAACTAGGCCAGACCAGGCCCAACTCTGGATCCAGGAACTCCATTCAGGCTGCCATGTAGATGGGAGGGTCACAAGCACTTTAGCCATCATCTGCTGCCTCCCAGGATACTTTAGCATAAAGCTATATCAAAAGCTAGCAGCCAGGACTCCAACCATTCACTGATATGGGATGTAGGCGTCCCAAGCAGAATAACCCACTGCAACATGATGCCCACCCCTAGTTGTGTGTTTAACCAATAAAATAACCAATAAAATTATTAAAAATTTTAATTACAAATCATAAAAGTTTTAGACCTGACATTTACTACAATCACACATTCTTTTTCAAAAGCCATTTTAAAAATCACCTAACTGTATATACAAAAGCCAAAGTGAAGGATGAGCTGGAAAGTACATTAGGCTAAGTCATTCATAACTATACCAATCTTGTATGTTTTAAATTCATACATTCAGAAAAGTGTAAATTACAATGTTGCAAATGACAAGGCTTACTGTATTCTCCTTAATTTTCTACTTTGAGGATTGTCATTTACAGATAATGGTGAGAGATAATGATATCATAACAGACTGGGTCATATTCGCAAACAGGTGTGGACACTGTTAAAAGGGCAATTCGCAGGTGTGGCTTGCTCTCTTCTGCTTCTTTCTTCCCTGTAGCTTAAGTGGATCTGCCTAAAAGAAATTTTTCTTCTTCTGTCTCCTTTTCTCTGACTTTCATAAAATCAACTGGATTATGATAAAACCTGAAACTTGGGTTTGGATTTTTAAAAAAAAAACATTTATTTATTCATTTGAAAGGCAAAATTATAAGAGAGAAGGAGAGAGAGAAGAGGGAGAAAAAGGGGGAGAGATAAAGGGAGTCAGGGAGAGAGAGTTCTTCCACCTACCAGTTTCCTCCCCAAAATGGTCCCAATGCTAGATCTGGGCTGGACTGAAGCCAGGAGCCAGCTTTATCTGGGTCTCCCACTGGGGTGGAGAGAGGCTCAAGCACTTGAGCCATCCTCCACTGCCCTCCCAGGAACACCAACATAGAGCTGGATTAGGAGTGGAGCAGCCAGGATAGGAATTGGAGTCCATATGGGATGCCCACAACACATGTGGGGCCCCTGGATTTGGATTTTTAAGGAAAGAAGTTATAAAGGAGGTCTTTCCACGTCAGCTTACCAAAGTTTAACAAGACCATCTGAGACTGAAGTCCTGACAACATGAGAAAGGAGGAGGAATGGGAGTGGAGGGTGATTTTTTTGACTCTCAAGTAATAGAGCAGTATTCTAAAAATTCATGAAAACGTGTACTATGGGGGGAAAAAAGCATGGATTTCAAAATTTTTTGCATCAAAATAAACTTATCTTTTCAAATTTCCATGAACTTTCTGAAGTACTCTCTACTCTGATCACTGCAAAATATTAACAAAAAGATGAGGGAAACAGTCTGCATAGCCTAATTTTCATCACATTACATGCTGAGGATACCCAAAACTGCCTCAGAAGTCACTGTCCTCTCTTAAATCTTGATCCTCCATTTCAAAACTTTGTGCTCCCAAAAGTGAGACTCTTTGTCATCCTTCTTTTATGTAGCCAACTCTGCTCATCTTTCAATCTTCTGTATAAATATCACCATAGGGCCCAGCCCCTGGCTCCCTGATCCCACTTTCCCTTAGTCAGGAACAAAGCCTAGGCAGAGAATTCCCAGTGCCTAGGTATACTCATTATAGCAGTTACTGCATTATAATCGGTTCACTGACGTTTCCACATCAGATTGCATTTTCCTGAAGACAGGATCCTGTCTTATTTCTATATTCTAGCACTATACCAGACATATGGTAAGCAACTGTAGAATTGTTAAAACACACACAGAGTGTTAACATTTAACCTATTGTTATATCTGAACATTTATGAGGATAAGCAAGATAAGCTTGCCTGTTTGCTCAGCTTCAATCATCAGAAATCAGAAGGAAACAGCAGTTCCTCCCATCACTGGACCCTGCCAACAAGATTCTCTTTAGTAACTCAGTGAACTGGTTATGTGACTAGGCCCTTTCAGACTACACAAATGACCGTGTTAAACATTTTTTAGTAGAGAGGAAACACTAAATAATACCAATAAAATTCACAGTTAATAAACCATTAAGAAAAAAACATGCTGAGAAATTAAAGTAATTTCATGGAAAGGGGTATTTTGAACAGCAGAAATCTGATATAGATAGTGTAATGGTTTTCACACTAGGAGGCACAGATATTAATAATTCTCTTGAAAAGATGCCCAATCAAATGCATCCTCAACAGCAGAGCTGCTAAAAATCTTCCACAGTCTATTCCACATTTTTAGAAAATATGGGGCCGGCGCCGTGGCTCAACAGGCTAATCCTCCGCCTTGCGGCGCCGGCACACCAGGTTCTAGTCCTGGTCGGGGCGCCGGATTCCGTCCCGGTTGCCCCTCTTCCAGGCCAGCCCTCTGCTGTGGCCCAGGAGTGCAGTGGAGGATGGCCCAAGTGCTTGGGCCCTGCACCCCATGGGAGACCAGGAAAAAGCACCTAGCACCTGGCTCCTGCCATCGGATGAGCGCGGTGCACCGGCCGCAGCGCGCCGACCGCGGCAGCCATTGGAGGGTGAACCAACGGCAAAGGAAGACCTTTCTCTCTGTCTCTCTCTCTCACTGTCCACTCTGCCTGTCAAAAAAAAAAAAAAAAAAAAAAAGAAAATATGGGCATCATTCAAATCATATTGTTTACGTGAGCCAATAGCAAATCTACAAAACACTAAAAGTTTCTGACCATTAGGAGGCCAGACAAGTATTACAAAATCAAAGATAATGTAATATCCAGTATGAAATAAAGAGTCATAATTGGCTAGCAACAACCCTAATAAGCCAAGCTTCCTTGACTCAAAGTCTTAACAAAGTCAGAAATGAACAAACTCAGATGATGCAATAAGACAATCTGCGTCTTATAGTAACAAAGATTCTAAAGCCAGGAAATGCAGCACAATATAACAGATAGTACAAAAATGCTCACACAGACCATCTAGTTTATCCTCTAAGAGTTAAAAAAAAGTTCTGTTGAACTCAAGCAGGTAAAGTAACAGCACATTTGAGAAAGACTTCTATCAAAATTGTAAACATTTCAAATTTTACACTTATTAATTCAAATCTTCAGAAACTTAAGATTATCGAAAATTACTCAGACACCTGGAATTTTCTAGATTATCAAGAAAAACACCCACTTTGCTTGTTAACTATACTGTAGTTGAGCTATACAACAGGATACCAAATTGCTGCTTAAAAAAATGACAATGATATAAAGAAAAATTGACAAGATACATTGTTACGTGGGAAAAAAAATCAAGGCTATAAAAGGAAGTTGTGTATGCTAACATTTGTACACAATAGCAGGAACCAGAATAACTTGTATTTGCTTAACTAAGCACAGAACTGTCTGAAAAGAGAAAGTAGTTATAGTTCCTATTGTTTAGAGCTTCTGTGTGTGCCCCTAAGTTTTGTGAGAGAAGGAATGACTGTGCAAATATAGGATGTGCAGAAGATAAGCTTTACACTTCCTTTCCATGTTTTGTTACTTTTAAGTCATGTGAATATTCTAGTTTACCCAAAATTAAATAATTGAAAAATACACACACAAAGTAAGAAGGCTGATTAAGTCATATTATCGTCTAAGTCTGGAGCAAAACACACACAAAAAAACACATCTTTCCGACCCAGTAACAATAACTCAGGAAGAATTCTGATTAGCTTTTATGTCTTCCTATTAAAAATTAAAAGTGGGGCTGGCGCCACGGCTCAACAGGCTAATCCTCCGCCTGCAGTGGGTTCTAGTCCCGGTCGGGGCGCTGGATTCTGTCCCGGTTGCTCCTCTTCCAGGCCAGCTCTCTGCAGTGGCCCGGGAGTGCAGTGGAGGATGGTCCAAGTGCTTGGGCCCTGCACCCCATGGGAGACCAGAAGCACCTGGCTCCTGCCTGATCAGCACGGTGCACCGGCTGCAGCGTGCCGGCCATGGTGGCCATTGGAGGGTAAACCAACTGCAAATGGAAGACCTTTCTCTCTGTCTCTCTCTCTCACTGTCCACTCTGTCAAAAAAAAAAAAAAATTAAAAGTGAGCACTGCTGAGTAACATATTGTTGCTACAGAAGCTTAAAGGAAGAAAAAGAAAATGTTGGCTACTATAGGGAGATAGCCTGTCTATAAAGGTCAAAACCGATAACGTCTTTTGCAGACTTTCTCTTTGAGTCTTTTGAATGCTTGGACATGATTAAACAAGACAAGAAAATTTTAAATTGAATTCTGTGTTTGTGGTTCTATATTCAACTCTAAATTATCTAGGCATTTAAAGATAGTCACAGGGATGATATGAGCATATTCAATTTGCTTTTTTTAAAAAAAAATATTTTATTTATTTGAAAGACAGAGTTACAGAGAGAGGTAGAGCCAGAGAGAGAGAGAGAGGAAGGAGAGAGAGAATCTTCCATTCCGCTGGTTCACTCTCCAAATGACTGCAACAGCCAGAACTGAGCTGAGCTGATCTGAAGCCAGGAGCCAGGAGCTTCTTCCCAGTCTCCCATGCGGGCGCAGGGGCCCAAGGATTTGGGCCATCTTTCACTGCTTTTCCCAGGCCACAGCAGAGAGCTGGATAGGAAGAGAAGCAGTCAGGACTTGAACCAGCGCCAATATAGGATAGTGGCGCTGCAGGCTGGGGCTTTAACCTGCTGCATCACAGTGCCGGCCCCACATTTGCTTGATTTTCATATTTACAATCTAGATGGGGGAACGACATACAAATGCAAAACTGATCTGAGAGTAAGTGAGCAAAATATGAGACTATTAGATGTGTGAGGCATTTCTCCACTTTTTCACTTTTGTACAATGTTTTGATGGTCTTAATAAATAAAATCAGTTTGAGAATAAAAAAAAAGAAAGCACAGGGTAAAGGTAAGAGCTAGTTACAACAGTTCAAATTAATACTAAACCTAACTGAAGACTTTACGTATAACATTTGAGACTCATATATTATATATCAGAATTAGTTTAAAAAAAAAGTAAGAATCTTTCTGAAGTTTTGTTTTTAAGATTTACATTTTATCCTGGCCTGAAGCGCCACCATCCCATACGGGTGCCAGTTCTAGTCCCAGCTGCTCCTCTTCCGATGCAGCTCTCTGCTATGGCCTGGGAGAGCAGTAGAGGATGGCCCAAGTCCTTGGTCCCCTGCACCCACTTGGGAGACCTGGAGGGACCTGGAGGAAGCTCCTGGTTCCTGGCTTCAGATTGGCACAGCTCCGGCTGTTGCGGCCAATTGGGGAGTGAACCTCTGGATGGAAGACTCTCTCTCTGCCTCTCCTCTCTCTGTGTAACTCTGACTTTCAAAAAAAAATAAATAAATCTTTTTAAAAAAAGATTTACATTTTATTCATAATTCAAGAAAATTAAAATTGAAGTATGAAGCAATGATGAGAAAGTTAATAATTTGAATAATTATTCAGTAAAGTAGGTTTTATACTCCTTCAACCAGCTTCACGCTGCCAGTTTCAAAGGGTAACATTTTTATTCAAAATCAGTATTTCTAACTCTAGTTATTATTACTGAAACTCAGTGAAGAACACTCAATGAATTTTATGTTCAATTGTGACTCCTATGATGAGCAGGAAGCTAAGTGACTTAAACTAAAAGGTAAATCATGCTTCTTCTCTTAAAAATCTTTACCATTAAAGATGGGGGAGAAGCCAGCACTGTGGCTTAACAGATAAGGCTGCTGCCTACAGTGCCAGCATCCTGTATGGCGCCTGTTGGCGTCCTGGCTGCTCTACTTCTGATCCAGCTCTCTGCTATGGCCTGGAAAAGCAGTGGAAGAAGGCCCAAGTCCTTGGGCCCCAGTGCCCACATGGGAAACCTAGAAGAAACTCCTGGTTCCTGGCTCTGGATCACCTCAGCTTTGACTGTTGCAGCCATTTGACAAATGACCGGTGGATAGAAGAGCTCTTTCTCTGCGTCTGCCTCTCTCTAACTCTGCCTTTGAAATAAATAAATAAATCTTAAAAAAAAAAAAAAAAAGCTTGGGGGAGAGGCAGGGAGAGAGGAAGAATGTAATTTATGTAGCACTATTGCAGAAAAAAACACTACACACTATAAAGGCAAAATAGCAAGCTAATGATTTTCCCTCCAAATAGAAAAGGGTGCCCCTTAGATCTCATGTACATATTTATAATTTACAAATCTACACTTGATCTTAACCAAAAGGCTGAGAAGCCTTTTGGGGCCGGTGCTGTGTCTCACTTGGTTAATCCTCTGCCTGTGGCACGGGCATCCCATGTGGGCACCGGGTTCTAGGCCCGGTTGCTCCTCTTCCAGTCCAGCTCTCTGCTGTGGCAGAGTTGGGCCAGGTCTCCCATATGAGTACAGGGGACAAGCACTTGGGCCATCTTCCTCTGATTCCCCAGATACCCTAGCAGGGAGCTGGATCGGAAGTGGAGCAGCCAGGACTTAAACTGGCATTCATATGGGATGTCAGCGTCACAGGCGGAAGCTTAACCCTGCTACACCCCAATGCTGACCCTACCAATTATCTTTTAATAAACAGATTCATGCTTAAAAAAAGTAACTGCAGCTAGTTCCTATTTGATAAAAAAATAAGATTTGAACTCTTCAAAGTCTCAGCTCTTTCTTGGGCCAAGGCAAATCAGTTCTTTTATACTCACATCTGGCTTTTAATGCAATATGCATCAGGAAGAGAGCAGCCAAATAACTTGCAGATCCCCAACTTATCATTCTCATCTTTACTGGTGGGGATGGTTCTGGTGGGATATCATGGCAAACTCTGCAAACTTCATGTAAGTATTTCAAATATCATACTCTTGATCAAGTTATACCTGATTCCCTCAGCAAATACTTTCCCCTCCCTCTATACTCATCCAGTTTTGTGTACAAATCAAATAAAGCATTCATCATTGAATGACTTGTTACATGTTCCTACGTGAATTCTGCTTCACACAATGCACTGTTCTCCCTCTAAAGACAAGGGTCATGTACACTTTATGCATACACAGCTTCCAGTATAGTACATTATATGCATTTAGTATTCATTCACATGCTAAACTGAATCAAGACAGGCTTCTTAGCATCCTATTTATCATTGCTACATTATCAAATTATCTTAAATAATTTTCCATGGGTAGAAATTACTTATCTGTGGCACTAAAATTATTCTTACTAGGGTGACAACAATTTTCTTCCTGCAATTCAATTAATCACAAATGTCAGTATGATATGGTGAAAAGCCTCAGTTAATACATTTCCATTTCTAATATTTCAAATGCCACAAACCACAGAAAAGAAGGGTCTAAGCATCTGAGGACCAAAAATAAAAGTATCAAATTCAATGATGTACATTTCTAAAAAGAATGTATGTTCCCCACTAATTTTAAAAGCACATCAAGGCCAATAAGTCAGATGAGCATAGAAATAGGAAATAATTTCCAGTACATCTGGTTAGCTGAACAATGTTATGGTTTTTCAAGTCAGTCTTAAAAACAGACAACGATCCGGGGTTGGCACTGTGGTGAAGCGGGTAAAGACACAGCCTACAATGCTGTCATCCCATATGGGCACTAGTTCAAGTCCTGGCCACTCCACTTCTGATCTAGCTCTCTATTATGGACTGGGAAAGCAGTAGAAGATGGCCCAGCATTTGGATGTGGCTGAAAAGCCCATGAGAGCAATTCAGGCATGGAAAGCCAAGACACTGTGGGCAAAAAATATCCTACATGAAGGATCTCTTGAATGAGACCCCAGTGGAAGGGGTCATCAAAGATGGATGTGCTTTTCTCTGAAGGGAGGAGAGAACTTCCAATTTGCTTATGGCCTTGTCTAAACATTGCTGAAGATTGTGGTCACAAAAGGCTTCCATAGCACTGGCAGCTCATGGCAAGAGTCTTGAGTGATGACTGACATCATAAATAAGAGTGTTAACTGTTAAATTAACAAGAGAAGTCATTGTACACTTACTTCCAATCTAGGACCTCTGTCCTTAATGAGAATTAACTGCAAAACTTGTTCTCAAAACAGTACTTTTTACTGTGTGTGTGTGTGTGTGTGTGTGTGCGCAAAGTGTTGAAATCTTTACTTAGTAGAGTTGGTCTGCTGTATATAAAGTTAATTAAGAATGAATCTTAAGAAGAATGGGAAGGGAGAGGGAGTAGGTGGTGGGATGGGAGTGGGGGTGAGAGGGTGGGTATGGGGGGAAAAGCCACTATATTCCTGAACTTGAACCTATGAAAATTCTATTAATTAAATAGAAACTTAAAAAAAAAAAAAAAAAGATGGCCCAAGTCCTTGGGCCCCTGAACCCACGTGGGAGACACAGAGAAAGCTCCTGGCTCCTGATTGGCCCAGCTCTGGTCATTGCGACCATTTGGGGAGTGAACCAGCCGATTCTCTATCTCTCTTTAACTTTGCCTTTCAAATAAGTAAATAAATCTTTTTTTTGAAAAAAGAAGAGGGGAGGCCAGCGCTGGCACACCGGGTTCTAGTCCCACTTGCCCCTCTTCCAGTCCAGCTCTCTGCTGTGGCCAGGGAGTGCAGTGGAGGATAGCCCAAGTGCTTGGGCCCTGCACCCCATGGGAGACCAGGAGAAGCACCTGGCTCCTGCCATCGGATCAGCGCGGTGCACTGGCCACAGCACGCCGGCCACGGTGGCCATTGGAGGGTGAACCAATGGCAAAGGAAGACCTTTATCTCTGTCTCTCACTGTCCACTCTGCCTGTCAAAAACAAAAAAATAAATAAATAAAATAAAAAATAAAAAGAGAGGAAATATATGAAAATATATGAAAAAGGGAACTTCCTTAATCTGATAAAGGACATCTATTAAAAATCCTGTTTCCCCAGCCAGCGCTGCGACTCAATAAGCTAATCCTCCGCCTGTGGCGCCAGCACACTGGGTTCTAGTCCCAGTCGGGGCGCTGGATTCTGTCCCGGTTGCCCCTCTTCCAGTCCAACTCTCTGCTGTGGCCTGGGAGTGCAGTGGAGGATGGCCCAAGTGCTTGGGCCCTGCACCCACATGGGAGACCAGGAGAAGCACCTGGATCCTGGCTTCAGATCAGTGTGGTGCACCAGCCACAGCAGCCACGGTGGAGGGGGTGTGAACCAACGAAAAAGGAAAACCTTTCTCTCTGTGTCTCTCTCTCACTGTCCACTCTGCCTGTCAAAAAAATAAAATAAAATAAAATCCTGCTTTCCCCACGAATATCAAGAACAAAGATATGATGTCCATTCTTATCACTTCTATTCAATATTATATTAGAAGTCCAAGCCAAGGAAATAGAGTGAAAACAAATAAAAGGCATAAAGATAAGAAGAAAGAAATAAAGTTGCCATCATTCATAGAAAACACAATTAGGTACACAAAAAACACAGAATCAAAAAATGTTATTTAATCTAGCAAGTTAGGAAGACACAAGGTAAGTATATAGTATATTTCTATATGTTAGCAATTAATAATTAGAAGTAAAATTTTAAAGTACTACTTACAATAGGACAAAAATACATATATAGAAATAAATAGATACTGATATGTGAGATTCATAGATTGGAAAACTCAATATGCATCTCCCCACACTGACATATATTAACAAAATCCAATCAAAATCCAAGCTTATTTTCTGGAAACAGTTTGAAAAATTCATTTTAAAATTCAGATGAAAATTCAAAGGACTTACAATAGCCAGAAATAATCTTGAAAGGAGAAAAAAAAATGGTTTACCCTACCTAATTTTAAGATATATGATGAATCTGCAATACTCAAATCAATATATACTGGCCAAAGGATAGAAAAACAAATTAATGAAATGAGTTGGAATCCAAAAATAGATTTAAATATATATAGTCAACTAACTTATAAAAATAGTTCCAAACCAATTCAAAGATGAAAAATAAGGCTTTTTAACAAATGACACTGTATCAAATGGGTAACTGAATGAAAAAGCTGTAAAGAAAAAAACCTTATGACCAATTCCTGTGACCTTTTCTGTACTCCATATACAAAAATAAATTAACACTTCAATGAAAGGTTGAAGACTCTCATCTTGGCATAGGTCGAGCTTTTTAGAATTCAAAATGCATTTTCTAGAAAAGAAAAAAAATGATATATTAGTCCTTATCAAAACTAAAAAATCTCCCATCAAAAGACATAATTCAAAAAATAATTAGGAAAGCCATGTATTGAGAGTCAAATAGTTTAAATTTATCTCTAACAAAAACATGTCTCCAGAATATATAAAGCACTCCTAACAAATCATTAACAGCAAACAACTCACTGAATGAACAAAAGAACTGAAAACTACATAAAAAAAGGAAAGATATACAAATGACTAGTGAGCACAAAAAAGCTGCTAAACAGCACTAGATACAAAAGGAATGCGAACAAAAGCCACACTGAGATATCATTTCACATTTACCAGAACGACCAAAATCAAAAAGACTGACTACATCCACTGCTAGAGAAAACATAGAGCAACTACAACTGTCATGCATTGCTGGTGAAGTGCACAAACAGTAGACAGCCACTTTCAGGACTATCTGAAAGCTTCTTAAAAAAGGTAAGTATACTCCTTCACATGACAATGTAATTCCTCTCCTAGGTATTTACCTTGTGAAATAAAAGCATGTGACACACACACACACATAAAGAAATTTCCACAACAATATTCACAGGAGCCTTATTTATAAAAGCCAAAACCTGGAAACAACTCAAATACCCATCAACAGGAGACAAAGTGCAAGTATGTTTATCAGTGGAACAGTACTGACCAATTAAACAGGATGAATATTTGTGCAATAACTTACACGGTGTTCAAAAACATGTTGAGTCAAAGAGACCAAAGCTGACAAGACTGGGCCTAGTAACAAACAAGAAAGTGATTGCCAAGAGTGGGCTAGAAGATGGGGGAGAAGCAGAATGCCAAAGTAACTGACTGGATAAAGATACAATAGGACTTTTTGAGAGGTCAGAGTTATTAACTAGCTATACAATGTATCATTTTTGTTAAAATTCAACAAACTTAGTAAATCTGTATCTATTACTGTATATAAATTATACCCTAATTTTGAGAAAAGTATCTTAATGTGCAATAGAAAACTGTTATAGCAAACCAACAAATACTACTAATTTCTTATGTTGAACACATTCTTGTTTCAAAGCAGCTAATTAGAAAGCCCCTATTAACATAAATATTAACGCAACCTTTCTATTATGAAAGACAGCACTTCACTTTAAAAGGGAGACACATAACTTGATTATGATTTACATTGCTATATTCATATTCTCATTTTCAGGATTCAGTTTGACATAACTGTAGCCATCTAGGTTAGAACTGCCCTCTTGTCTGTTTTAGGTAACCCTTACAGTCATCCCAAACCCTTTAGGATAAACCAAGTTGTTCAGAAGAGGGGATGAGAAGGAGGCTGGCCAATGAATACCAAAATACAGTTAAACACAAGTAGTAACTTCTAGTGTTACAGCACAGTGGAATGACTATAGTTCACAATAATATACTATATACTGCAGGAAGAACTAGAATACAGGAGTTCATGGGTGTCAAACTTAAAGAAAAGACAAAAAAACAGAAATGCTACCAATCTGATTTGATCAGTTTATGCTGCACACATGTGAAGGACTGCACTGTAACCCATAAAAAGAAGCAAATATTATAGTATTATATGCTAATTTTTAAAAAGTATGCGTAAGATATCCTACAACTCGTATCAGACACCTGGAACTATCTTATGTGCTGCCTGGAATGTATACTATTTCTTGAGAAAACCAGGTGCACTCACTAGCCACAGACCACCTTTTCACAGAAAACTCTTTTTTCTCCTGCCTTGTGCCATAGTGACCAATTGTCCTGTGGCCACCCAAAACTTTGCTTCTGTACATAAATCCCTAATAAATTACACTCTGTCTGCCTCTTTCTTCAATTTCAATTCCTTTCGCTTTGGTGGCCAGTTCCTGTATACTGGGTTTTCTAGAAGCAGCATTCATTACCTTTAATGTTAAAACAAAGATGTCTCTAGAATATTTAGAAAAATCATGTTCAACATGCAGAAAAAATGGGACCAGTGCTGTGGCTCAGCGGGTTAACGCCCTGGCTGAAGTGCTGGCATCCCATATGGGCGCTGGGTTCTAGTCCTAGCTGCTCCTCTTCTGATCCAGCTCTCTGCTATGGCCTGGAAAAGCAGTAGAAGATGGCCCAAGTCCTTGGGACCCTGCACCCACATGGGAGACCCGGAAGAAGCTCCTGGCTCCTGGCTTTGGATCGGCTCAGCACCGGCCACTGCAGCCATCTGGGGAGTGAACCAGCAGATGGAAGACCTCTCTCTCTGTCTCTGCCTCTCTCTATAACGCTGCCTGTCAAATAAAATAAATCTTAAAAAAAATTCAGAAAAAAAAATCACATTTAAAAATTCAGAACCTTTTTATAACATTAAATACAACTATTGTTACTTATATTTGTTTATAATCTTACATGGGGATTGAGCACTCTCAAGAATTACAAACAGTATACTAGGTTATCATTACAAAATGTACAAATTCGACAAGGCAAACACAAATTTAAATAGTATTTTTCCTTTAACTGAACAAGCCTATTTCTTGGAAATTATCTTCATAAAATAACAAATCAAGTCTATGAATATAGCTGGAGTGACAAAGAGAAGAGAGAAGAGGTGAGGAGAGGTGAGAGGGGAGTGGGCAGAAAAGAGAGGGAGACAGAACTCTGCAATACTATGTTACAGGTGAAAAAGAAAAACTATCCATCCCTAAAGAGTTGGAAAATCTGTACAGTACATCTACTGAAAATAATACACTACTAACACTAAACAATGTCCATTGAAAACTGATTTCTATAACTGTGAGGCCTTGCCGAAGAGTAAATATATATATGTATGGCCATCATTCAATACCCTGCACAAAACAAAATGCTTTTGTCCAGATACTTTTGCACACTAGCAAGTATTGTTTCTGGGAAGTACAGTTCATGAATGATTTCTGCTGTTATCACTATTATTCTGTGAACTATAAGTCTACATTATCCAAAAGAAACATATGAGCCAAACAATTTCAAACTTTTTACTAGCCAATATGTAAATTAAAAGTGAAATTAATTTTAATAAATTTTAGCTAAGTAAATATATAAGAACACTATCATTTAAACCTGTAATATCAGAATATTGATGAAACATTTTACCTTCCTTTTTGCACTAAATCTTAGAAATCTAGTGTGTATTTCACACTTATTGAACATCTCAATTTGAATTACATTTCAACTGCATAGTAACCACAGATGATTAGTAACTACCAGATAGTGTACTATACAGTACAATACAAAATTTCTAATACTAGCAATATATTTTTCATGAAAAAGAAAAGTTACTTTTTACATAAGTCACTTGACTGCTACACAGAACTTTTCCAAAGTCTCACAGCTGTGTATTACATAATTTTCTGGATTACTTCAAATGTTTTCCTAGCACTCTGTGGAAGATTCTTGTTTTTAGAAATGAACAGGTTGATCTGAGCTTATGGAATAAACAGATACAACAACACTAAAGTTTATTTAAAATGCAGCAGTAAAATGAATTTTCTGGTATATGCCTGGGTATTTCTATAGAACCAATTCCTTGATTTCTACATTTTCCAATAGTGAGTTTCTAACAAATTCAATAAGTAGTTACATTTAATTATATATTGTGAATGGACATTATTTGGAGTCCCTTCATATGAACCATGATCATACAGAATATATTTAATCAAGCAAGTAGTTAAAAAGGTTTTTAATGGGGCAGGTGTTTGGTGTAACAGTTAAGACAACATAATGGATATTACATCCCAGGTAGGAGTGTTTAGGTTGGAATCCTAGCTCCACTCCTGATTCTAGCTTCCTCCCAATATAGTCCCTGGGAGGCAGCAGTAATGATTCAAGTAGTTAGATCCTTACCACCAAGGACACTCTATTCGAGTTCCTGACTCCAGGCCCAGCCCCAGCTATTGCAGGCTTCTGGGGAGTGAATAACAGATGGAAGCTCAAGCGCGGGTGGGTGGGTGCGTTCTCTCTCTCTCTCACACACACACTTTCAAAAAAAAAAAAACAAAAAAACTTGCTCTGAATTGAAATCCAATATAATAACAACAATGGCAATAATTAAGTTCACTTTAAATTTTTTGTGGCATACAATAAAAGCATTGTTTAGAGAGAAATTTATAGCACTTAAATGCACTAGCTAAGAAAAAAAATTAAATCAATTCCTAAGCAAATATCTTAGGAAACTAGAAAAAAAAAGAGTTAAATACAAAGTAAACACAAAAATCTTTAAAAAAAATTACAGCAGAAAGCAAAGTAATTTCAGAATTTTTTTAAAAACATCAATACAATTGACAAACTTCTATTCAGCGTAACCAAAGTATGAATAAAGGGAAGGCACAAAATAACATTAGAAATTAAAGAGGGCTACAAAATTTATTTGAAATGCTTGGAACCAAAAGTATTTTACATTTTGGAGGTTTTCCAAATTTGAAATATTTTGCACAAATGTCACTGGTTGAACATCCCTAATCCAAAAGCTGAAATACTCCAAAATCTGAAACTTTTGAGCACTATGGAGCTCAAAATACTTTGGACCTAAAAAGATATATTTTCATTTTACTTGAAAAGGAGAAACAGATATTTTCTATCTGCTGATTCACTCTCCAAATGCCCACTACATCCAGGGCTGGACCTAGCCAAACCCAGAAGCGGTCTCCCACATGGGTGGTAGGGACTGACGTACTGGAGCCATCATCTACTATCCTTCCCAAGATAGTGTCAGCAGAAGCTGGAATCAGAAGCAGAGCAGGGACTAGGACCAGGCACTCTACCATAGAATACAGGTGTCCAAGCAGCAAACTGCTGCACCAAATGCCATCCCAATTGTGGATTTCTGAGCATTTCAGATTTTTGGGTTAGGGATGTTCAACCTGTATCACTATCAACTCCATGGACATTAAAAAGATAGCAGGGATGTGCGTCTGGCTTCGTGGTTTAGATGCTGGTTAAGACATCAGCATCCCATATCGGAGTATCTCAGTTCTATACTTGGCTCCTGACTCCAGCTTCCCGCTAATGTAGACTCTAGCAGACAGTGGTGATCGTTCAAGTGGTTGGGTCACTGCTACAAAGGTAAAATGTAAAGCTATGAAAGTTGTAGCAAAAACATAAAGAAAAATTCAAGTGTTCTTGGAGTTGGCAATGACATTTTAGATATAACACCAAAACCAAGATCCATGCATGAAAAAAGTGATTAATATGTCTGCATTAAAATTTAAAAATTCTGTTCTGTGAAAGACAGTGATAAAGGAATTAAAAAAGGACAAGCCACGGACTGAGAGAAAATATATGCAAACAAAAATCTGACAAAAGAAACTGATTCTAAAGTAAACAAAGAACTCTCGAAACTCAACAACAATAAGCAAACAACTCAATTAAAAAGACAGGCAAAGGATCTAGACATCTCACAAAAATGATAAAGAGATGGCAAAGAGGCATACTGTCAAACTGTAGTCTTCCTACTTTTTACTTGTTGAAAATTATAATTAGTGTAAAGTAAGCCTGTGAATATAGAGTGGATTAAAATTATACCTTTGCAAAAATTGATGAAGAGAGAGGAAGGGAGATGAGGGAGACACTGGGAGTGAGGGAAGTATGGTTGTCTTCTTGGAACTGTACATATGGAATGCAGGAAATCTATTCTCTATATTAATAGAAAATTTAAAAATAAAAAAGGAAGTGATGCTCAACATCATATGGCATTTGGAAATTGCAAATTAAAACAATGATATAAGAAACCTATTAGAATGGCTAAAATTTGAAACACTGATAACACCAAATACCAGTGAGGATGTGGAACAAGAACAGCAAGCCAATCTGTAATGGCTACACACCATATGATTCCAACTATGTAACCACTCTGCAAAAAGTAGAACTATACAGAATGTTTTAAAAAAAAAAATCAGTAGAGGCCGGCGCCGTGGCTCAACAGGCTAATCCTCCACCTTGCGGCGCCGGCACACCGGGTTCTAGTCCCAGTCGGGGCACCGGATTCTGTCCCGGTTGCCCCTCTTCCAGGCCAGCCCTCTGCTGTGGCCCAGGAGTGCAGTGGAGGATGGCCCAAGTGCTTGGGCCCTGCACCCCATGGGAGACCAGGAAAAAGCACCTGGCACCTGGCTCCTGCCATCGGATGAGCGCGGTGCGCCAGCCGCAGCGCGCCCTCCGCGGCAGCCATTGGAGGCTGAACCAACGGCAAAGGAAGACCTTTCTCTCTGTCTCTCTCTCTCCTGTCCACTCTGCCTGTCAAAAATAAATAAATAAATAAAATAAAAATAAATAAATAAATAAATAAATCAGTAGATGCCAGGAGGAGGAGGAGGAATGAATAATTGGAGAATAGGGTTATTTTTAGGACAAACTACTCTGATACTGTACTGGTGGATACATAATATTGTGCATTTGTGAACACCAAAAGTCGTGTATCTGTACAACATAAAGAGTTAAATCTAATGTGTACCATGGGTTTTACTTAATACCAATGTACCGATAGTGGCTTATCCACTGAAATGAATTTATCACACTAATGCAAAATGTTAAGAATAGAGGAAACTGGGGGAGGAAGCAGGGAGGTGGAGCACATGAGAACCCTTTGTACTTTCTGACGGTTTTTCTGTAAACCTAAAACTGCTCTAAAGACAGTCAATTAACTTAAGAAGGCAAATCAGCTACCTATACTGAGCAAGCAGTACTTTAAACATAACTATGGACCAGGAACCAAAACTAATCAGGCAACTGAAGAAAACCAGCAATAAAAAGTGGGGCTACTACCTTAATAAGCACAAATGATTAATACAGGATAAAAGTTTTTCACTGAGAACCTTTGAAAAATCAATTAGTATCTTCAAAAATATTTAATTAGGTATTATCGTAATAAAATAAGAAAGGAGAGTAGGCTACTATTACAGTAGATCTAGCACTAATTACAGAAAATACTCCATCAAAAATAAAGAGTAGCCCCTTATCACTAAAAAATCAAGACTAGTCAAAAATCAAGGGTAAATTTTACAGTATCTGGCATTTGATCAAGAATTACAAGATATGACAAAAAGCAGGAAAGTACGATCCAAGGTGAAGACAAGGATAATCACCAAAAAATCTGACATAGATGATAAGATCACTAGATAAGGGCATCAGGACAGCTATTGGGCTGGGCGTTGTGGCAGTGTTTAAGCCACTACTGAGGTGCCAACATCTCCTATCAGAGTGCCAGTTCCAGTCCCAGTTACTCCATACTTCCAATCCAGCTTCCTTCTAATGCATGTGGGAGGCAACAGCTGATGGCCCAAACACTTGGCTTCCTACCACCCACGCAGGAGGCCCACATGGAAATCCTGGCTCTTAGCTTTTGCCTGGCCCAGCCCTGGTTGTCACAGGCATTTGGGGAGTAAACAAGTGGATGGAAGATCGATCTCTCTCTCCCTCTCCCTCTTTCTCTCTCTCTCTGCTTTCCATATAAAAATAAATAAAAGTTAAAAAGATGTTTGAAAAAGCCATTAAAAAACTGTAATGTCTGCAGTAAAAAATACAGTGGATGGTATTAGTGGTAGACAAAAAGCAGGAAAAAAAAAAAAAAAGCAATGAGCAATGGGCAGTAAGAACAAGGGCAACACCAAGCAAACTAGTATTTGTGTGACTGATGCCCAGGGAAGTGGGGCAGGGAGTGGATGTCTGACAATATTTATGAAAGATTTCCAAACTTCACGCAGACTTCTTCTAAGCCCATGGATCCAAGAAGCTCAAAAAGTTTAACATAAGAAAACAGTAAGAAGGGGCCAGTGTTGTGCCATAGTGAGTTAAGCTGCTGCCTGTGATGCCGGCATCTCATATAGGCACCAGTTCCTGTTCTGGCTGCTCCACTTCCAATCCAGCTCCTGCTAATGTGCCTGGGAGTGCAATGGAAGATGGTCCAAGGAGTTGAGCCTCTGCACCCACGTGGGACACTGGAAGAAACTCTTGGCTCCTGGCTTCAGCTCAGTCCAGCCCCATCTACCACAGCTGTTTGGGGAGGGAAACAGTGAATGGAAGAACTCTGCCTCTCCCTCTCTGTCACACTACCTTTCAAATAAACAAATAAATAGTTTTTTAAAAAGAAAGCAACAATAGGAAAACTACATAAATGTATATCATATTCAGATCCCTTAATACCAACAATATAAAGAAAAATCTGAAAAAATCTGAAAAGTGGCAAGACAAAAAAGATACAATATACACAGAAAATTAATGAAATGGACAAAATCAGATTTCCTGTAAGAAATAATGAAAACCATAACATACTGGAGCAACACCTCTAAGGTACAGAAAGAAAAAAACTATCAGCCTAGAATTTTATATCCAGTGAAAATATCTTTCAAAACTGAGGGCAAAATATACTTTTGAGATATACAAAGCTAAAGAATTTGTCAGCAGGCCTGTACTACAGGAGATGTCCAAAAATGAAAGAAAAGAAAGGCTGAAGGGAAATAGTACCAGTGAGAAACCTGGACTTACACAAAGAAATTAAGGGCAAGTGGATAAATACAAAGCTTCTTGCTTTCTTACTATTTAAATCTCTTTAAAAGATAACTGAATCATTAAAGCAAAAAGAGAAAAAATATACTGTGGAGTTTATAACATATGTAGATGTAAAATATATACCAGCAACATAGCTTGACAGGAAGAAATGGAATTGTGCTACTGTTAAGTTCTTACACTAAATGTGAAATGGCACAATAGTCCTTGGAAGCAGACTATATTTAGTTAATGTATGTACTATAAACCCTAAAAAAAGTAAAAAAGCAAAAGAGCTACAACTAATAAAAAGGACATTAAGGGGAGATAAAATACTACAGTAAAAAGAAGCATTAAAAAAAGGGAAAACAGAAGAAAGAAATGAGAACAAAAAAATGAGCCAAAACAGAAAACAAGTAAAAAGATGATAGATTTAAAGTCAACAATATCAGGGCCAGTGCCGTGGCTCACTTGGTTAATCCTCCACCTGCAGCGCTGGCATCCCATATGGGCACCAAGTTCTAGTCCCGGTTGCTCCTTTTCCAGTCCAGCTCTCTGCTGTGGCCCAGGAGGGCAGTGGAGGATGGCCCAGGTGCTTGGGCCCTGCACCTGCATGGGAGACCGGGAAGAAACACCCGGCTCCTGGCTTCAGATTGGTGCAGCACCGGCCGTAGTGGCCATTTGGGGAGTGAAGAAGCGGAAGACCTTTCTCTCTGTCTCACTCTTTCACTGTCTATAACTCTACCTGTCAAATAAAAAATAAAAAATAAAAAAATAAAGCCAACACACTGAATATAAATAGTCCAAGCATCCATATCAAAGGACTTACAATGTCAGAATGGATTTAAAAGTGAAATCTAACTACTGTTTGCCCTCCTTATCTATGAATACAGGATGCACAGATTCAATCATGTATGAATAAAGATTATTCAGAATAAAAAAATTGCATTTGCACTGATCACATATTTTTTGTCATTATTCCCTAAACAACACAGAATAACAGGAATAACAATATTTACAGACATTTACATTATATTATGCATTATAAATAATCTACAGATGATCTGATGTATATAGGAAGTTGTAGACATTGTGGCACAGAGGGTTAAGTTGCCACTAGGTGCCTGTATCCCTTATCAGAATGCTGGTTTAAGTCCCAGCTACTTCCCTTATGTGCCTGGCAAGTACTTGATGATGGCTCAAGTATTTGAGTTCCTGTCACCCATGTTGGAAACCTGGATGGAAGTCATGGCTCCTGGTTTCAGTCTAAGCCCAGCCCTGATGATGTGGCCAATTGTGGAGTGAACCAGCAGATGGAATATTTCTGCCTCTCTCAGAATAAATGCATAAATCTTTACAAAAAAAAAAAAATAAAGAAAGCTGCACAACATGGTCTATGGGACAAAGGAACTCACTTCCTAATGACAAAAGGAAGACAATACAACTGTAAACATTTATACACCTAACAAAGAGATTCAAATTATATAAAGTAAAAACTAATAGAACTGAAGGGAGAAGCAGGCTCTTCTTAATTACAGTCAAAGAATTCAACACCTCTTTGTCAACGATCAATAGAACAAGCAGACAAAATATCAGTAAGGATGAAAGACAACTTGAACAATACTGATGGCCTACCTGACACAGTCCAACATATGCAATATGTGGGATGCTACTAAAGCACTACTTAGGATGAAATGTATAACACCAAATACTTCTGTTAGAAAAAGAGAAAAACAAAATCTCAAATAACTCAGTAATTACCATCTTAAGAAAAACTAGAAAAAGTTATTAAAATCAAAGTAAAGCACTGGCATTGTAACATAGCAGGTCAAGCTGCTACGAGCAACGCATGCATCCCATATCAGAGAGCTAGCATGAATCCCACTAGCTCTACTTCTGATCCAGCTCCCTGGCTAGTATGTCTGGGAAAGCTGCAGAAGAGGCCCAAATTTCTTGGGCCACCAACCATTTGCTGAGACCAGGATGGACTTACTGGCTCCTGGCTGTGGCCTGACCAGTGCTACCTACTGCAGCCATTTGGGAACTGAAGCAGCAGATGGAAAATCTCTTTCTTTCCATCTGTCATTCTGTTTTTCAAGTAAATAAATCAATCTTCAAAAGCAAAATAAGCAAAAGGAAATAAAGAACATAGGAGAAATCAATATAATAAAAGCAGAAAAAATGATATAAATCAATGAAACTAAAAGTTAACCTGCTTAGATGATCAATAAAATTGATCAACTTCTATCTAGACTGAGTGGAGGAAAGGTCAAATGGTACTGAAGATCCACTTTAAAAGAATACAAGAGAAGTCAAAGTGGGTAGGGATACAGAGCAATCAAGATTGGCCATGGGTTGACACCCACTGAATCTGGGTGACAGGTACATATAAGTTCATTTTGCTATTTTACTATGTATATATTTAAGTTTCCATAATATGATGGTGGGCATTTTGGCACAGCAATTAAGATGCTGCTTAGGATGCCCACATCCCATGTTAGAGTGTCTAAGTTTGTGTCCTGCCTTTGCTTCAGATTACAGCTTCCTGCTAATGTACATCCTGGGGGGCAACAGCTCATGAGGCCTAGGTACTTGGGTCTCTGCCTCCACTGTGGGAAACCTGAATTGAGTTCCGGGTTCCTGGCTTCAGCTTGGACCATCACGTTTTTGCAGACATTTAGAAAGTGAACCAGCCAACAGAAGATCTCTGTCTGCTGTTTCAAATAAAATGAAAATAAGTGATACATAAAAACACTCATAAAAGATTTTTAAAAATAAATTTCTATAAAACAATTTTTACAAAGCATGGAATAAATCTATATGTTCCTTGTATAAACTGTCCAGAATATAATCCTATTCGGATACAATGCTGACACACATATGTGTATGTATACATGTTTATAAAAAGTATGAAAAGAGTCAAACCATTAAGAGCTTTCTGCGGAGCCTAACTGTATTACTGAAAGAGAAGGGTAAAGAGTTATTTCCACTTTTAACTTTGTATAATACATCAATGTGCATATGTGTGTGTGAGTGTATGTATTTTAAACAATGAATATAACTGGGTCTCACTTTTATACTTTTAAAAATGCTAAAGAAAATGGTAGTACACAAAAAAATCAACAAACTACAGGAAAGGAAATAATACAAACAAAAAGTACTCTCTAACACTAAGCCTCAAATATCAATTATTTCTAAATTAATCTACAAGTCCAGTGCTATTCCAAATCAAAGTATTTGTTGTTGTTGTTGTTGTTGTTGTTAGAAAGCAGGGGTAGACTTTCTCTGAAGGGAGGAGAGAACTTCCACTTTGATTATGGCCTTATCTAAATAAGGTCAGAGTTTATGAACTCAAGAGGCTTCCACAGCCTTGGCAACTCATGACAAGAGCCTAGGGTGATTACTGACGTCATAAACAAGAGTGTCAATTGTTAAATCAACAACAGGAGTCACTGTGCACTTACTCCCCATGTAGGACCTCTGTCCTTAATGCATTGTACTATGCAAATTAATGATAAACTAGTATTCAAACAGTACTTTATACTTTGTGTGTCTGTGTGGGTGCAATCTGTTGAAATCTTCCCTAAGTTGATTTTCTGTATATAATTAAAAATGAATCTTGGCCAGCGCCGTGGCTCAACAGGCTAATCCTCCACCTTGCGGCGCCGGCACACCGGGTTCTAGTCCCGGTCGGGGCGCTGGATTCTGTCCCGGTTGCCCCTCTTCCAGGCCAGCCCTCTGCTGTGGCCCAGGAGTGCAGTGGAGGATGGCCCAAGTGCTTGGGCCCTGCACCCCATGGGGAGACCAGGAAAAGCACCTGGCTCCTGGCTCCTGCCATCGGACAAGTGCGGTGCGCCGGCCGCAGCGCGCCGACCGCGGCGGCCATTGGAGGGTGAACCAACGGCAAAAGGAAGACCTTTCTCTCTGTCTCTCTCTCTCACTGTCCACTCTGCCTGTCAAAAAAAAAAAAAAAAAAAGAATCTTGGCCAGCACTGCGGCTCACTCGGTTAATCCTCCACCTGTGGCGCCAGCACACCAGGGTTCTAGTCCCGGTTGGGGCACCGGATTCTGTCCCGGTAGCTCCTCTTCCATTCCAGCAATCTGCTGTGGCCCGGGAGGGCAGTGGAGGATGGCCCAAGTGCTTGGGCCCTGCACCAGCATGGGAGACCAGGAGGAGGCGCCTGGCTCCTGGCTTCAGATAGGTGCAGCGTGCCGGCCATAGTGACCATTTCGGGGGTGAATCAACGGAAAGTTCTCTCTGTCTCTCTCTCACTAACTGCCTATCAAAAGAAAAAAAAAGAATCTTAATGAAGAATGGGATGGGAGAGGGAGTAGGAGATGGGATGGTTGGCAGGTGGGAGGGGATTATGGGGGAAAAAATCACTATAATCTAAAAGTTGTATATTCAAACTTTATATGTATTAAATAAAACTTTAAAAAATTAAAGCAGGGGTAGAGAGAGTAAAGCATTGAGGAAATAAAATAAGCATATTTTAAAAATCCAGAAAATATTAAAAAGAACGGTAATGAGGGACCTATTCTAATCAAATTGCATGATCATTACAAAGCTACACTTATTAAAATTATGTACAAGAAATAAATGAAAGAAACAGGAGAGAATTCAAATCCAATGAAATTGGAAAAAAACATTTGCAAGCTACCTATTTGACACCAGATTAATATCCAGGGTCTGGCACTGTGGCACATCAGGTTAAGTCACAGCCTGCAGTGCTGGCATCTCATATTGGTTCTAGTTCAAATTCCAGCTGCCCCACTTCTGATCCAGCTTTCTACTAACGCTCCTAGGAAAGCAATGGAAGATGGCCCGAGTCCCTGGGCCTCTGCGCTCACTCTGAAGACTTGGAAAAAGCTCCTATCTTTGGCCTGGCACAGTCATAGCCATTGCAGCCATTTAGGGAGTGAACCAGCAGATGGAAGATCTCTGTCTCTCTTCTCTCTCTGTAACTCTAACTTTCAAATAAACAAATCTTAAAAAACAAAGACGACAATGACTAATATCCAGAATATATATCAGCAACTTAAAAAACTCAACAACCAACTAGTTATGAGTAAAAGATATCAATAGGCAGTTCTCAAAAGAACTATAAGGCCGGCGCCGTGGCTCAACAGGCTAATCCTCCGCCTTGCGGCGCCGGCACACCGGGTTCTAGTCCCGGTCGGGGCACCGGATTCTGTCCCGGTTGCCCCTCTTCCAGGCCAGCCCTCTGCTGTGGCCCAGGAGTGCAGTGGAGGATGGCCCAAGTGCTTGGGCCCTGCACCCCATGGGAGACCAGGAAAAAGCACCTGGCACCTGGCTCCTGCCATCGGATGAGCGCGGTGCGCCAGCCGCAGCGCGCCCTCCGCGGCAGCCATTGGAGGCTGAACCAACGGCAAAGGAAGACCTTTCTCTCTGTCTCTCTCTCTCCTGTCCACTCTGCCTGTCAAAAATAAATAAATAAATAAAATAAAAATAAATAAATAAATAAATAAATCAGTAGATGCCAGGAGGAGGAGGAGGAATGAATAATTGGAGAATAGGGTTATTTTTAGGACAAACTACTCTGATACTGTACTGGTGGATACATAATATTGTGCATTTGTGAACACCAAAAGTCGTGTATCTGTACAACATAAAGAGTTAAATCTAATGTGTACCATGGGTTTTACTTAATACCAATGTACCGATAGTGGCTTATCCACTGAAATGAATTTATCACACTAATGCAAAATGTTAAGAATAGAGGAAACTGGGGGAGGAAGCAGGGAGGTGGAGCACATGAGAACCCTTTGTACTTTCTGACGGTTTTTCTGTAAACCTAAAACTGCTCTAAAGACAGTCAATTAACTTAAGAAGGCAAATCAGCTACCTATACTGAGCAAGCAGTACTTTAAACATAACTATGGACCAGGAACCAAAACTAATCAGGCAACTGAAGAAAACCAGCAATAAAAAGTGGGGCTACTACCTTAATAAGCACAAATGATTAATACAGGATAAAAGTTTTTCACTGAGAACCTTTGAAAAATCAATTAGTATCTTCAAAAATATTTAATTAGGTATTATCGTAATAAAATAAGAAAGGAGAGTAGGCTACTATTACAGTAGATCTAGCACTAATTACAGAAAATACTCCATCAAAAATAAAGAGTAGCCCCTTATCACTAAAAAATCAAGACTAGTCAAAAATCAAGGGTAAATTTTACAGTATCTGGCATTTGATCAAGAATTACAAGATATGACAAAAAGCAGGAAAGTACGATCCAAGGTGAAGACAAGGATAATCACCAAAAAATCTGACATAGATGATAAGATCACTAGATAAGGGCATCAGGACAGCTATTGGGCTGGGCGTTGTGGCAGTGTTTAAGCCACTACTGAGGTGCCAACATCTCCTATCAGAGTGCCAGTTCCAGTCCCAGTTACTCCATACTTCCAATCCAGCTTCCTTCTAATGCATGTGGGAGGCAACAGCTGATGGCCCAAACACTTGGCTTCCTACCACCCACGCAGGAGGCCCACATGGAAATCCTGGCTCTTAGCTTTTGCCTGGCCCAGCCCTGGTTGTCACAGGCATTTGGGGAGTAAACAAGTGGATGGAAGATCGATCTCTCTCTCCCTCTCCCTCTTTCTCTCTCTCTCTGCTTTCCATATAAAAATAAATAAAAGTTAAAAAGATGTTTGAAAAAGCCATTAAAAAACTGTAATGTCTGCAGTAAAAAATACAGTGGATGGTATTAGTGGTAGACAAAAAGCAGGAAAAAAAAAAAAAAAGCAATGAGCAATGGGCAGTAAGAACAAGGGCAACACCAAGCAAACTAGTATTTGTGTGACTGATGCCCAGGGAAGTGGGGCAGGGAGTGGATGTCTGACAATATTTATGAAAGATTTCCAAACTTCACGCAGACTTCTTCTAAGCCCATGGATCCAAGAAGCTCAAAAAGTTTAACATAAGAAAACAGTAAGAAGGGGCCAGTGTTGTGCCATAGTGAGTTAAGCTGCTGCCTGTGATGCCGGCATCTCATATAGGCACCAGTTCCTGTTCTGGCTGCTCCACTTCCAATCCAGCTCCTGCTAATGTGCCTGGGAGTGCAATGGAAGATGGTCCAAGGAGTTGAGCCTCTGCACCCACGTGGGACACTGGAAGAAACTCTTGGCTCCTGGCTTCAGCTCAGTCCAGCCCCATCTACCACAGCTGTTTGGGGAGGGAAACAGTGAATGGAAGAACTCTGCCTCTCCCTCTCTGTCACACTACCTTTCAAATAAACAAATAAATAGTTTTTTAAAAAGAAAGCAACAATAGGAAAACTACATAAATGTATATCATATTCAGATCCCTTAATACCAACAATATAAAGAAAAATCTGAAAAAATCTGAAAAGTGGCAAGACAAAAAAGATACAATATACACAGAAAATTAATGAAATGGACAAAATCAGATTTCCTGTAAGAAATAATGAAAACCATAACATACTGGAGCAACACCTCTAAGGTACAGAAAGAAAAAAACTATCAGCCTAGAATTTTATATCCAGTGAAAATATCTTTCAAAACTGAGGGCAAAATATACTTTTGAGATATACAAAGCTAAAGAATTTGTCAGCAGGCCTGTACTACAGGAGATGTCCAAAAATGAAAGAAAAGAAAGGCTGAAGGGAAATAGTACCAGTGAGAAACCTGGACTTACACAAAGAAATTAAGGGCAAGTGGATAAATACAAAGCTTCTTGCTTTCTTACTATTTAAATCTCTTTAAAAGATAACTGAATCATTAAAGCAAAAAGAGAAAAAATATACTGTGGAGTTTATAACATATGTAGATGTAAAATATATACCAGCAACATAGCTTGACAGGAAGAAATGGAATTGTGCTACTGTTAAGTTCTTACACTAAATGTGAAATGGCACAATAGTCCTTGGAAGCAGACTATATTTAGTTAATGTATGTACTATAAACCCTAAAAAAAGTAAAAAAGCAAAAGAGCTACAACTAATAAAAAGGACATTAAGGGGAGATAAAATACTACAGTAAAAAGAAGCATTAAAAAAAGGGAAAACAGAAGAAAGAAATGAGAACAAAAAAATGAGCCAAAACAGAAAACAAGTAAAAAGATGATAGATTTAAAGTCAACAATATCAGGGCCAGTGCCGTGGCTCACTTGGTTAATCCTCCACCTGCAGCGCTGGCATCCCATATGGGCACCAAGTTCTAGTCCCGGTTGCTCCTTTTCCAGTCCAGCTCTCTGCTGTGGCCCAGGAGGGCAGTGGAGGATGGCCCAGGTGCTTGGGCCCTGCACCTGCATGGGAGACCGGGAAGAAACACCCGGCTCCTGGCTTCAGATTGGTGCAGCACCGGCCGTAGTGGCCATTTGGGGAGTGAAGAAGCGGAAGACCTTTCTCTCTGTCTCACTCTTTCACTGTCTATAACTCTACCTGTCAAATAAAAAATAAAAAATAAAAAAATAAAGCCAACACACTGAATATAAATAGTCCAAGCATCCATATCAAAGGACTTACAATGTCAGAATGGATTTAAAAGTGAAATCTAACTACTGTTTGCCCTCCTTATCTATGAATACAGGATGCACAGATTCAATCATGTATGAATAAAGATTATTCAGAATAAAAAAATTGCATTTGCACTGATCACATATTTTTTGTCATTATTCCCTAAACAACACAGAATAACAGGAATAACAATATTTACAGACATTTACATTATATTATGCATTATAAATAATCTACAGATGATCTGATGTATATAGGAAGTTGTAGACATTGTGGCACAGAGGGTTAAGTTGCCACTAGGTGCCTGTATCCCTTATCAGAATGCTGGTTTAAGTCCCAGCTACTTCCCTTATGTGCCTGGCAAGTACTTGATGATGGCTCAAGTATTTGAGTTCCTGTCACCCATGTTGGAAACCTGGATGGAAGTCATGGCTCCTGGTTTCAGTCTAAGCCCAGCCCTGATGATGTGGCCAATTGTGGAGTGAACCAGCAGATGGAATATTTCTGCCTCTCTCAGAATAAATGCATAAATCTTTACAAAAAAAAAAAAATAAAGAAAGCTGCACAACATGGTCTATGGGACAAAGGAACTCACTTCCTAATGACAAAAGGAAGACAATACAACTGTAAACATTTATACACCTAACAAAGAGATTCAAATTATATAAAGTAAAAACTAATAGAACTGAAGGGAGAAGCAGGCTCTTCTTAATTACAGTCAAAGAATTCAACACCTCTTTGTCAACGATCAATAGAACAAGCAGACAAAATATCAGTAAGGATGAAAGACAACTTGAACAATACTGATGGCCTACCTGACACAGTCCAACATATGCAATATGTGGGATGCTACTAAAGCACTACTTAGGATGAAATGTATAACACCAAATACTTCTGTTAGAAAAAGAGAAAAACAAAATCTCAAATAACTCAGTAATTACCATCTTAAGAAAAACTAGAAAAAGTTATTAAAATCAAAGTAAAGCACTGGCATTGTAACATAGCAGGTCAAGCTGCTACGAGCAACGCATGCATCCCATATCAGAGAGCTAGCATGAATCCCACTAGCTCTACTTCTGATCCAGCTCCCTGGCTAGTATGTCTGGGAAAGCTGCAGAAGAGGCCCAAATTTCTTGGGCCACCAACCATTTGCTGAGACCAGGATGGACTTACTGGCTCCTGGCTGTGGCCTGACCAGTGCTACCTACTGCAGCCATTTGGGAACTGAAGCAGCAGATGGAAAATCTCTTTCTTTCCATCTGTCATTCTGTTTTTCAAGTAAATAAATCAATCTTCAAAAGCAAAATAAGCAAAAGGAAATAAAGAACATAGGAGAAATCAATATAATAAAAGCAGAAAAAATGATATAAATCAATGAAACTAAAAGTTAACCTGCTTAGATGATCAATAAAATTGATCAACTTCTATCTAGACTGAGTGGAGGAAAGGTCAAATGGTACTGAAGATCCACTTTAAAAGAATACAAGAGAAGTCAAAGTGGGTAGGGATACAGAGCAATCAAGATTGGCCATGGGTTGACACCCACTGAATCTGGGTGACAGGTACATATAAGTTCATTTTGCTATTTTACTATGTATATATTTAAGTTTCCATAATATGATGGTGGGCATTTTGGCACAGCAATTAAGATGCTGCTTAGGATGCCCACATCCCATGTTAGAGTGTCTAAGTTTGTGTCCTGCCTTTGCTTCAGATTACAGCTTCCTGCTAATGTACATCCTGGGGGGCAACAGCTCATGAGGCCTAGGTACTTGGGTCTCTGCCTCCACTGTGGGAAACCTGAATTGAGTTCCGGGTTCCTGGCTTCAGCTTGGACCATCACGTTTTTGCAGACATTTAGAAAGTGAACCAGCCAACAGAAGATCTCTGTCTGCTGTTTCAAATAAAATGAAAATAAGTGATACATAAAAACACTCATAAAAGATTTTTAAAAATAAATTTCTATAAAACAATTTTTACAAAGCATGGAATAAATCTATATGTTCCTTGTATAAACTGTCCAGAATATAATCCTATTCGGATACAATGCTGACACACATATGTGTATGTATACATGTTTATAAAAAGTATGAAAAGAGTCAAACCATTAAGAGCTTTCTGCGGAGCCTAACTGTATTACTGAAAGAGAAGGGTAAAGAGTTATTTCCACTTTTAACTTTGTATAATACATCAATGTGCATATGTGTGTGTGAGTGTATGTATTTTAAACAATGAATATAACTGGGTCTCACTTTTATACTTTTAAAAATGCTAAAGAAAATGGTAGTACACAAAAAAATCAACAAACTACAGGAAAGGAAATAATACAAACAAAAAGTACTCTCTAACACTAAGCCTCAAATATCAATTATTTCTAAATTAATCTACAAGTCCAGTGCTATTCCAAATCAAAGTATTTGTTGTTGTTGTTGTTGTTGTTGTTAGAAAGCAGGGGTAGACTTTCTCTGAAGGGAGGAGAGAACTTCCACTTTGATTATGGCCTTATCTAAATAAGGTCAGAGTTTATGAACTCAAGAGGCTTCCACAGCCTTGGCAACTCATGACAAGAGCCTAGGGTGATTACTGACGTCATAAACAAGAGTGTCAATTGTTAAATCAACAACAGGAGTCACTGTGCACTTACTCCCCATGTAGGACCTCTGTCCTTAATGCATTGTACTATGCAAATTAATGATAAACTAGTATTCAAACAGTACTTTATACTTTGTGTGTCTGTGTGGGTGCAATCTGTTGAAATCTTCCCTAAGTTGATTTTCTGTATATAATTAAAAATGAATCTTGGCCAGCGCCGTGGCTCAACAGGCTAATCCTCCACCTTGCGGCGCCGGCACACCGGGTTCTAGTCCCGGTCGGGGCGCTGGATTCTGTCCCGGTTGCCCCTCTTCCAGGCCAGCCCTCTGCTGTGGCCCAGGAGTGCAGTGGAGGATGGCCCAAGTGCTTGGGCCCTGCACCCCATGGGGAGACCAGGAAAAGCACCTGGCTCCTGCCATCGGACAAGTGCGGTGCGCCGGCCGCAGCGCGCCGACCGCGGCGGCCATTGGAGGGTGAACCAACGGCAAAAGGAAGACCTTTCTCTCTGTCTCTCTCTCTCACTGTCCACTCTGCCTGTCAAAAAAAAAAAAAAAAAAGAATCTTGGCCAGCACTGCGGCTCACTCGGTTAATCCTCCACCTGTGGCGCCAGCACACCAGGGTTCTAGTCCCGGTTGGGGCACCGGATTCTGTCCCGGTAGCTCCTCTTCCATTCCAGCAATCTGCTGTGGCCCGGGAGGGCAGTGGAGGATGGCCCAAGTGCTTGGGCCCTGCACCAGCATGGGAGACCAGGAGGAGGCGCCTGGCTCCTGGCTTCAGATAGGTGCAGCGTGCCGGCCATAGTGACCATTTCGGGGGTGAATCAACGGAAAGTTCTCTCTGTCTCTCTCTCACTAACTGCCTATCAAAAGAAAAAAAAAGAATCTTAATGAAGAATGGGATGGGAGAGGGAGTAGGAGATGGGATGGTTGGCAGGTGGGAGGGGATTATGGGGGAAAAAATCACTATAATCTAAAAGTTGTATATTCAAACTTTATATGTATTAAATAAAACTTTAAAAAATTAAAGCAGGGGTAGAGAGAGTAAAGCATTGAGGAAATAAAATAAGCATATTTTAAAAATCCAGAAAATATTAAAAAGAACGGTAATGAGGGACCTATTCTAATCAAATTGCATGATCATTACAAAGCTACACTTATTAAAATTATGTACAAGAAATAAATGAAAGAAACAGGAGAGAATTCAAATCCAATGAAATTGGAAAAAAACATTTGCAAGCTACCTATTTGACACCAGATTAATATCCAGGGTCTGGCACTGTGGCACATCAGGTTAAGTCACAGCCTGCAGTGCTGGCATCTCATATTGGTTCTAGTTCAAATTCCAGCTGCCCCACTTCTGATCCAGCTTTCTACTAACGCTCCTAGGAAAGCAATGGAAGATGGCCCGAGTCCCTGGGCCTCTGCGCTCACTCTGAAGACTTGGAAAAAGCTCCTATCTTTGGCCTGGCACAGTCATAGCCATTGCAGCCATTTAGGGAGTGAACCAGCAGATGGAAGATCTCTGTCTCTCTTCTCTCTCTGTAACTCTAACTTTCAAATAAACAAATCTTAAAAAACAAAGACGACAATGACTAATATCCAGAATATATATCAGCAACTTAAAAAACTCAACAACCAACTAGTTATGAGTAAAAGATATCAATAGGCAGTTCTCAAAAGAACTATAAGGCCGGCGCCGTGGCTCAACAGGCTAATCCTCCGCCTTGCGGCGCCGGCACACCGGGTTCTAGTCCCGGTCGGGGCACCGGATTCTGTCCCGGTTGCCCCTCTTCCAGGCCAGCCCTCTGCTGTGGCCCGGGAGTGCAGTGGAGGATGGCCCAGGTGCTTGGGCCCTGCACCCCATGGGGAGACCAGGAAAAAGCACCTGGCTCCTGGCTCCTGCCATCGGAGGAGCGCGGTGCGCCGGCCGCAGCGCGCCGACCGCGGCGGCCATTGGAGGGTGAACCAACGGCAAAAGGAAGACCTTTCTCTCTGTCTCTCTCTCGTCTCTCTCTCTCACTGTCCACTCTGCCTGTAAAAAAAAAAAAAAAAAAGAACTATAAATGTCCTACAAATACATGAAAAAATGCTCAACATCACTAGTCATCAGGGAAATGCAAGTTGAAACCACAATGATATATCATCTCATCTCTGTCATAATGGCTAAAATCCAAAACAAAGAAGTAACAAGTGCTGCTGAAGATGTGGAAAGGGGAACACTTACACACTGTGGAAATGTAAATTAGTGCAGTGGAAAAGAGTATAGCAATTTCCTAAAAACCTAGAAATAGACATGCCATATGATCAGGAATCCCCCTTCTGGGAATATACCCAAAAGACATGAACATCTTCTATCAAAGAAATCCTGCACCACCATGTGTATAGCATCACTGTTCACAACAGCCAAAACATAGAATCAACCAAGGTGTCCATCATCAGATGAATTAAGAAAATGTGTACACGTGTCTATATACAATGGAATACTATTCAGCTAATAAAAAATGAAATTCTACCATCTGCAATAAAATGGATGCAACTGAAAGACATCATGTTGAGTGAAATAAGCCAGACAAAGAAAGACAAATACCACATGTTGGCCCTCATTCGGGGGAGCTAAAATTTAAAAAGACAAAAAGAATCAAAAAACAAGAACTAAAAAAGAAATGCTTATGTGGTATCAGCACTGCTATAAATATAGTTTTGCTAAACTTTGTTTTATATCTTTGTCAAACTAATGGTTATGGATGTTATATTACTATAATTTTAATGATCATTTTAAAAATCTACTGTAGGGGCTGGCACTGTGGTGCAGCAGGTTAAAGTCCTGGCCTGAAGAGCCAGCATCTCACATGGGGGTCAGTTTGAGTCCTGGCTGTTCCTTTTCTGATCCAGCTCTTTGCTGTGGCCTGGGAAAGCGGAGATGGCCCAAGTCCTTGCACCCCTGCACCTGTGTGGGAGACTGGGAAAAAGCTCCCAGCTTCAGATCAGCTCAGCTCCGGTCATTATGGCCATCTGGGGAGTGAACCAGCGGATGAAGATCTCTGTGTCTCTACCTCTCTCTGTTAACAATGTCTTTCAAACAAACAAAATAAATCTTAAAAAATAAAAGAATAATGGATGGCATATCATGACTTGTTTTTCAAAAAAAAAAATCTACTGTATATGGCTCAAAAATTCAAAACCAGATCTCAGTACTTATTGTAATTTAGTAAATTATAAACATAACATTTCAAATAGGTTGGAGAAATTTATTTGGACACAACAAATGGTATGGAAACAACTAACTAACCATTAGTGAAAATATGAAGCTAGATTATACTACATGTTTTTCAATGTCATCTTCAAAATGATTAAATATTACATGGTTAAATAAAACCATGAACATACTAGGAAAATGCTAGTAAATACTTTTAAAATTCTGACCTAGGAAAGTGTTAATCAAAATTTGATATGGTGTTAGAAAAAATATTATATTTAAAAACTATACAAATATTTAAAACCTGTACAATGACCAAACATATGAAAAAAAAAAACACCTTTTCTCAAAAGCAACACATTGCCAGAAAAATATAATACACAATTTTCTCCAAGTTAGTAAAAGGCAACTCAATAGAAAAATGCTAGAGATAAGATTTGACAATTCACAAATATCGTGAAAATGGCCAGGGTCAGCTTTGTGGTACAGTGAGTTAAGCCACTGCCTGTCATGCTGGCATACCCTATAAGCACCAGTTTGAATTTGTTGGCTGCTCCATTTCTCATCTAGCTCTCTGTCAATGTGCCTGGGAAAACAGCAGAAGATGGACCAAGTACTTGGGCCCTTGCCACACACATACATTTCAGGCTCCTGGCTTCACTGCAGTCCATCTGGGACTTCTCTCTTCTCTCTCATCTCTCTCTCTCTCTCAACTCTGCCTTTCAAATAAAATAAATCTTTAAATGCACAAAAGACCTAAGATGTTCAAC
This sequence comes from Sylvilagus floridanus, assembly GCA_949820135.1. NCBI lineage: Eukaryota > Metazoa > Chordata > Mammalia > Lagomorpha > Leporidae > Sylvilagus > Sylvilagus floridanus. The sequence continues at coordinate 23,674,019 of OX463236.1, read as the reverse complement.
CTCATTAAAAACTACAAGTCAAACAAAGAGTTTTTTTCCACCAGTGAGACTGTCAAAGCTAATTTTTAAAAGAGCAATTTATTTATTTGAAAGGCAGAGTTAGAGAGAGAGGAAGAGACAAAGAGATACTGAGATCTTCCATCTGCTGGTTCATTCCCCATATGGCCACACAAGAAGCCAGGAGTCTGGAACTCCACCTGGGTCTCCCACTTGGGTGGCAGTACTTCCACTGCTTTTCCAAGCATACTAGCAGGGAGCTGAATTGGAAACAGAGCAACCAGGACTCAAAGCAGCACCTACATGGAATGCAAGCATTGTAGGCAGTGGCTTAACCTGCTGTGCCAAACAACACCAGCCCCTAAAATATTTTTTAATATCTAGTATAGATGAGAACATCCAGGGTAGTAACAACTATCTTGGAGGACAATTAAACTGTATTTATTAACATTTTTAAAGAAAATTTCATTGGCATTTAATAATTGTACATGTTTATGGGGTACACTATGCTAATCTAACAATGTATACAACAGATAATGATAAAAGCAGGATTCTAGGCATTTTCATCTCCTTAAACAACTGTCATTTCTTTGTGTTGGAAACTTTAATTCTTCAAGTTCTTTTTAAAATATATACTAAATTGTTATGAACTATAATCTCCCTAGTTTACTGTACAACATTAGGATTTATTCCTTTATGACTATAAAAAGTCAACTTACTCATGGTTATGGGTTGAATATGTTCCCCAGAGAAATCAGTTCAAAGTCCTAACTTCCAATCCTGTGAATTTTACAATTACTTGGAAAGAGGGTTTTGCAGATGTAATCAAGTTAAAATGAGGTCATTTGGGTTGACCTTAAGCCAATAAGACTGATGTCCTCTCAAGAAGACACAGAAAAAGACAAGGAAAGAAGGCCATGTGATAGTAACAGAGGTAGAGGCTGCAGCGATGAATTACAAAACAAGGCATGGAGGACTGGGAGCAGCTACCAGAGGCTAGGAGAGGGGTGAGGGACAGATTTTCAATGACTCCAGGGGAATCAACCCTGCCAACACCTTGACTTCAAACTTCTAATTTCCAGAGCTCTAGAGAATTAACTTCAGTCTTCTGAGATACCTAGACTGTGGTATTTTGCTATAGGAGACATAGGAAACTATCACACCCCTCAAAAGAGGTTAATAAACTATATATTTTATATATACTTAAAATAATGCAGCAATATTATATAATGTAATAAAAAGGATACAGTAGAAACAAAAGAACATAGAAATACATAAAATACATATTAAAAAGTTAAACTGAAGAATATGCATAAAAACACATTTCTTACCTCTTCTCTCTAATGCTGCTCAAGTCAAATACAGACTACCCTGCTCCCCTCTATAATCCTGACCTTGAGACCTTTACAGATTTACTTCTACTCCCACTGCCCAAATTATGTACACTCTGTAAAGGATTACACAAGTTCTACTCCTACAGTTCCTACTATCTAGCCATTTCCACGAGGAGGTTCTATTGTCATCTGGAATTCCCACAGCCAACTAAATACTGCCAATTTTTTGATGTTTTAGTATCTAGCCTTGAAATGGCAACTAGATCTCTATTATGAACTTGCACAAATGTCGTACAGATTACCTGCATTTGGGGAGTCAAGCAAAAGGCAGAAGACAACCCTCAATCTGCTGTCTCTCTGCCTTTCAAATAAAATAGAAATACATAAAAACAAATTTTTTTTTTTTTTACAGACAGAGTGGACAGGGAGAGAGAGACAGAGAGAAAGGTCTTCCTTTGCCATTGGTTCACCCTCCAATGGCCGCCACGGCCGGTGCACCACGCTGATCCAAAGGCAGGAGCCAGGTGCTTCTCCTGGTCTCCCATGGGGTGCAGGGCCCAAGGACCTGGGCCATCCTCCACTGCACTCCTGGGCCACAGCAGAGAGCTGGCCTGGAAGAGGGGCAACCGGGACAGAATCCGGTGCCCTGACCGGGACTAGAACCCGGTGTGCCGGCACCGCTAGGCGGAGGATTAGCCTATTGAGCAGCGGCGCTGGCATAAAAACAAATTTTTAAAAGACTAAAGTTCAGGGCCAGCGCTGTGATATAGCGGGTAAAGCCGCCGTCTGCAGTGTCAGCATCCCAAACGGGCACCTGTTCAAGTCCCAGCTATTCCACTTCCGATCCAGCTCTCTGCTGTGGCCTGGGAAAGCAGTAGAAGATGGTCCATGCCCTTGGGCCCCTGCACCCGCGTGGGAGACACAGAAGAAACCCCAGCTCCAGACTGGCGCAGCTCCAGCCTTTGCGACCAATTGGGGAGTGAACCAGTGGATGGAAGACCGCTCGCTCTCTCTCTGCCTCTCCTTCTCTCTCTCTGTAACTCTGACTTTCAAATAAATAATCTTTAAAAAAAAAAAAAAACTGAAGTTCAAGGAGTTCTAAAATCTGACCCACTATCTCAAGTAAATACCATTCTCAATTCTAACCAAGCCCATCTATTCAATGTCTTCACAAACTCTAGACACATTTTCCTGTATATCAACTGAGTTGTTTCCTCGATCCTGACATAAATTCCAAGGCCCATTTAAATTTAAGGTCCTTTTAATCAAGTCCCACAATGATGTATCAAATCCCACAACGGTAAAACTATCTTTCTTCTTTATTACCCAAATCTTCAATATATGTTAGCCTGTGGTATTTATCTTTTTATACATGGCTTTATTTTCCTCAGCGACACAGTAACCTGAAGTTAAGGTAATCCTTCTTACACTTTCTTGTATTTCAAAATCCAAGGAGGGTGTTGGGCACTCAGTAAGTCCTCAATACTTGGTAATATAATTGAAAAAATAGAGAAATCATTTGAGTTTCTGACTAGCTTTAAGCACTGTACAAAAATCAATAAGCTCCTTTACTAATAAGGGATTTCTTAGGTATTTGGGTATCTTCTTATAATTTTATGGCAACAAAAGTAATTCACCACCCTTGAGACAGCATTTCACTTAAAATGTCTTTCCCTTGCAACCACAAGTATGATAAGCAACTTCATCTCTAAATAGTCCTAGCCACTTCAAATCTATGTTAGTTTAAATTTATGATAAAACTTGAAAAACTTTTCATTGTCCTAAAGTTACTCTGCATTTACTTGTGATATCTCCACATACCATCTTTAACAGCATTTTATATTCCCTAGATGTCTTTTGTATTTCTTTTTTGCTTTATTCCATCAAGTCTTTAATGAGTACACTTTTTAGAGATTAGTTTTTACAGTAAACTGTCAGTAAAGTTAAAAATGAGGAACCAAGGAGTTAAGAATTAAAACCAAGGAGTCAGGTGCCAGCACCATGGCTCACTTGGTTAATCCTCTGCCTGCATCCCATATGGGCATTGGGTCCTAGTTCTGGCTGCTCCTCTTCCAATGGCTCCTCTCCCCCCCCATAACTTCCCTCCCACTCACACCCCTCCCATCTCCTGCTCCCTCTACCATTCCATTCACATCAAGATTCATTTTTTTTCCCCCACAGGCAGAGTGGACAGTGAGAGAGACAGACAGAAAGGTCTTCCTTTGCCATTGGTTCACCCTCCAATGGTTGCCGTGGCCAGCGCACCGCGCTGATCCGAAGGCAGGAGCCAGGTGCTTCTCCTGGTCTCCCATGGGGTGCAGAGCCCAAGGACCTGGGCCATCCTCCACTGCACTCCTGGGCCACAGCAGAGAGCTGGCCTGGAAGAGGGGCAACCGGGACAGAATCCGGTGCCCTGACCGGGACTAGAACCCGGTGTGCCGGCGCCGCTAGGCGGAGGATTAGCCTAGTGAGCCGTGGCTCCGGCTTAACAGTACTCTTAACATTGCTGTTACAGTGATCAAACTCTCTCCTGCTTTTGGGAACACTAACAAAGAAGTAAAAAATAAAAACACTTGAACTATAAGCTTAATTTTGTTTTGAAAGCTAATAAAATTTCATGAATATGGTTTTAGATGCAATTGGCTAGCAAGAGAGAAATTCTTTAAAACCTCCATTTTAATTAAAAAGTAATCTATCAGGACCAGTGCTGTGGCGCAGTGGGTTAATGCCCTGGCGTGGGGCACTAGCATCCCATATGGGTGCCAATTCTAGACCCAGCTGCTCCACTTCCGGTCCAGCTCTCTGCTATGGCCTGGGAAAGCAGCAGAAGATGGCCCAAGTCCTTTGGCCTCTGCACCCACATGGAGACCTAGAAGAAGCTCCTGGCTTCGGATCGGAGCAGCTCCAGACATTGTGGCCAATTGGGAAGTAAACCATTGGACGGAAGACCTCTCTCTGTCTCTCTCTCTCTCTCTCTCTGCCTCTTCTCTCTTTGTGTAACTCTTTCAAATAAATAATCTTAGAAAAAAAAAAAGAAAAATCAATCTTTTTATAATAAGCTAAAATGCTTTGTAGTAACAAATAATAATAATTATAAATCTGCAAAGAGTTGTTCTATTACTATGGCCTTTTGATTCTGTTCACCCTGGTCTTTTTAAAGTAAAATGCCTATTAAGTTGCAATAGTCAGAAGAATGTGAATTCCAAATGGGAATTTTCGATGAAATAATTTGAAATTATCTTTCATGCAGACAGATGCTATCTTTTTCTTCACTGTGTAAAATGCACAGATGCCAGGGTTAAAACAGCAGGGCTGTTCTTTCTGTGCTACAGGGTGTCCTTGGCACTTAGAAGAGTCAGACTGATAGAATGTTTAAACCAGGAAGATGGTGCAGTTATCTTGTCCAACCCCGCATTTTCAGATTCTTGTTCACATTCACCATTAATGGTAGCCAAGCATGGACTAAAGTCCAGAACTCTTACCTCTTACATCAATACACCTTTCTTCTTTTTCAATAGCTTCCAGGGAGGCTTAGGCTGCCTAGAAACTCCCCCAGAGGCTATTCAGCTTAAATCTTGGTTTCCATAATTTGTAATTAACTGACTTCAAGCAAAATTGTTGGATCTGATTTACCTAATTCAAAATATATACAACAGAGTTCAAAAATTACTCTAAAACCTCCATGTCAATAACAGGAAATATAAACCGAGTAGTGACTATAATATTAATAACAACTTCCTTTCTTAAACTTCTCCAAGCTCCCTTTAAAATTTAAGGCACTCTGGAATACTTTCTGTAATTACTACACTACTCTGAAATCCTTGTCTAAGCACATCTTATATATCTAGAAACTAAAGCTCAGACTGGTCAAGAGATCTGTCCATATTTAAGAGCTTAGAATAATCAGAAACAGGATTTATAACCCACCCCAGCTGGAGTCTTCTGAATCTCTTCCCGTGCTTACAGTCCACCCTGTATTACAAACACTTTTGTGCTTGCCTCTATTCTCTATATTAGATAGAGGTATCTCCTCATCTTTGTGTATTCCAAATCTAATGGATTTTAATCATTACTCAAGGTGAAATAGGGGCTGGGGCTGGCGCTGTGGCGCAGTGGGTAAACGCCCAGGCCCAAAGTGCCGGCATCCCATAAGGGCGCTGGTTCAAGTCCCAGATGCTCCACTGCCAATCCAGCTCTCTGCTGTGGCCTGGGAAAGCAGTGGAGGATGGCCCAAGTCCTTGGGCCCCTGCACCGGCGTGGGAGACCCGGAGGAAGCACCAGGCTTTGGAATGGCGCAGCTCCGGCCGTTGCAGTCCATTGGGGAGTGAACTATTGGATGGAAGACCTCTCTCTCTCTCCCCCTCTCTCTCTGCCTCTGCTCTTTCTGTGTAACTCTTTCAAATAAATAATCTTTAAAAAAAAAAAAAAAGGTGAAATATATTCCCAGCCCTAACTTCCCACCAATAGTGTCTTAACTCACTCAAGACAAGGATCCCTGTAAGCACATCTTCCCCCTCTATACCTATATAAGAATCACTACCCAAAGGTCTGATTTAAAACAGAAGGGGAGGAATCTGGCCCAGCAGTTAAGTTGCCACTAGGGACATCCACATCCTCCATCAAAAGTGTTTGGCCCACGTCCGAGCTCCTCCACTTTTGATCCAGCATCTTCTAATGCAACATCTTGGGAGGCAGCAGATAATGGCTCAAGTGTTTGATTCTTAGCCACCCAGATTGGAGATCCAGACTTAACTCTGAGCTCCTGGACTCAGCCTGGCCTAAACCTGGGCTGCTCTGGGCATACAGAGAATGAACCAGAAGATGAAGATCTGTCTGCCTGTCTCTGTCTTTCAGCCTTTCAAAAAATTTTCAAAAATATATACAAACATAAATAAAATAGAAACAAAGCAAAGCAATTGTTAGCTGCTGCTACCACCTGTATTGATTAACCAGAAGTAAACCACTTTGTTCTAACAAATAAAGATTGAAGTCCAGATAGTAACTGCATTAGAAACCGATCAAGCAGTGAGAAATGTTGAATGAACACCTAAGAACTGAGCAAGTGAGCAATTATAATTATTCATTCAGTAAGAACTTGCTAATCAGTTTGCTAGGAGCTATAGAAATTATAGAAAACTACCAAGGCATAATGTCCACCTTCCAAAAATTACATATATGAGAAAACAAACAAAATCTAACTGAAGAATATGAGCAAGTTAAAACAAGTGCTGAGGAATTCAAGGAAATCAAGGCTAAAGTTGATTAATAAAAAATGGCTTCTTAAATAGGTAGGTGAATACTCAGGTAAAAACAAACCAGGTGAGTGTAATGAGGAAGGTAGTGGTCAACAACTTTATCAACTCCATCTATTAAGATCAGAGATGGCTGAAGAAGGTTAAAGTTTTATTCCTCCCCCCTTAATCTTAATTTCTTATTTATTCAAAAGTATACAATGAATCCTCATTCAAAACTATACAGTAAGTCCTCAAAAAGTTCACTGAAAATGCATATTATGAGAAAAAATTACCCATAGATTTAAACTTCTCTATAAATTTCATTTTCCCATCAACTTTTTGAAGCACATGGTGTAAAACTCCACCTGGCAAGATTGTACAGTCTTTATTGAAAGTAATCATGGACAGCAAGATAACTACAATGTTTTAAAAGGGAAAAAAATGCTACAAATTAATGAAGAGCATCAAAACTATGCATTTCTGTGAAAGCATATGACATATACTTACATATAACTTCAAAAGAAAGCTCAATTTCCACAAATTCTATTTTTAAAAACTGCCAAAACAATAGCATTTTCTGAAAATTCACTTTCTCCACGAAAGCAATCACCAATCGTGAGTGTCCTTTACATGTAGGCATATGTCCAGCCAATGAGACATGTGTGTTTCTGCACGGTTTTTCTGTAGGTAGTAACACCTATCTTTATCACAATACCCTTCCCTCTATCTAGGTAAGACTAGGTTCCGTTGGTGACCTTCTAATTGTCCTTGAACTTCCACCACTACTGCCTTACTCAGCCTCTCAAGGTATTTCATGTGGACAACTGTAAATACCCCTCTAACCTCCTCCGTCTCCACTCTCACAATCCTCAATCCACCTTCTCCACTGCCTCCACCATTCCCCTCAAAACTTTCTAAAAATCAAATCTGATCTGTGGTTTCCCCACTTATTAGTGGAATACTTCCTCTTAACGCTATGAAATACACATTTCTGATATCTTAAGGAATCAGAGAAATGCTGTGCTGAAAGAACTTGTTTTAGATTAAACTTAACTCACAAAATATAGGCCAAAGGTGGAAGGAAAATTCATTAGCATTTTCACTGTTACTTTTCCAATATAACATCTAATGTTTCTAGGATTACCGTATCAGAAACAGCGGCCTTCACCAGTGGGTCTCAAACTGTAACACACACTAGACTTCCTTCAAGCTTTCTAAAACCAGAAATGTCCAACCTCCACCCCAGACTCAGTGAATTTCAATTTTATCTAGAAATTGGCCCCAGCCATAAGCTTTCCTAACAACCTCCACCATGGTTCCAATGCATATCTAAATTTGAGATGCCAAGCAGAAATCCTAACTTCCCAAGCTATCTCATGCCTCTCACTGACCTGGAAAACACTCAATCATCTCAAATATTCACGTTTGCCTTTTACTCATCCTTTCTCTCACTATCCTCTCTTCTGATCCCCTAAACTTATTAGACAGTTTCTATATATTTACATGCAGTGTCCTCCTAATCCACACGCCCTGTTCCTATGAAACCTGCAACAGGAAGCTTAAGAAACTTTCTAAAGTGACCAAAGTTTGCTGACTACAAAGTCAAGGTGTTTTCCACTGTGGCATGCAGCTTCTTAAACATCACTCTGAACTACTGACTTACTCATCAGTTTATACGTTTGTTTCCTTTTTAGAACACCAAGCTCCCTGAGGGCAAGCACAACCCGGATTTTGACCTCAACATTTAGTTACCCAACACTTGCTTGTTGAATCTAAGAAGGAATGAAGCTCTGAGAGAGAGAGAAAGAGAGAGAGAGAGAAAGTCTGGTTCATTTCTTGAATTCTTAGAGCTCTCAGTAAACTTCTTGCCTAATACATTTGGTCTGACCTATAAATCTTATTGCTGGATTTATTGTAAAAATGTCTGAAAGTACTGTTTTAAACTACAAAAGACTGTATAATCAGTAAAGGGAGAAAAGATTATTGCAAAAATTTAAACTATTATTCTCAATGTTACTCCCTATCACCTGGGGACTTTACATTTTAATCTTCTGACAATTTCATTCCACAAGAACAGGCAACTGTAACAAGTGTGGTTTTAAATGACAGAAATTCAAAAGGTAAAGCTGATTAATAAAAGATGGCACAGAGAAATTGAGCACTGACTACTGACAGCCTATTCGGCAATCTGCTTAGGCTACCCAGTGAGCAATACTATCTTTCTCTTATCAGAATATGTTCCACATATGTCATTTTTTTGAACCCAGTAAACATTATAGGTAAGCACAGAGCAATTTGTCAGTATGCTTGTGTATAATATGTGTAATATGCTTCCTACCTAAAGTTTTAGTATGTCTGATATGTAAAACATGTACAACTACTTCCTTCTTGATACAGATTATCCAACATATGTAATAAACCAGCAAAGTGAATATTTCGTTCATTTACAGGTAACAAAGAGCTGGAGAGTGTAAATTTTAAAAATGTAAAAAAAAAAAAAATAGTGCTGCTTTAGAAACCCTACATTTGTTCTTAGCTTTTGACAATAAAAAATGAACTGGTGATTCCTTTAGCATCACTTTTACAAACAAAACAGGAGGAAAAAAAAAAGATCCCCTTTTAACTAAAACAACATGATGTAGTGGAATGTACAATGGGCCTGAGCACCAGGAGTCCTGGTTTTCTAGTTCCAGTTACATTACCAAATGGTTGTGTGACTTGGTGCTCAGTGGCTAAGTTTTCCCATTTGTTTACAAAATTGTGTGGGCGAGGAGGAAGTTAATTATATTTAAAGTTGTTTCACAAAAATGTGATTCTGAGCCGCCCTTCTGTCCTTCATTCTGATCATCTGATCAGTAAACTCCATGTTCTTTAAGGTCTACATCCAGAAATATGAAATACCCCTAAAACTGAATGGAATGATTCAGTCTCCAACTGCGTGGCACAAGATATAAAGAGGAGCCTCCAATAAAGTTAACAGTTAATCTGGTAACTTTCCAGAAACTGTTTAACCCTAACTTTTTAAACAAACAGGTGCAATCTGGCTTGGCATCTCTAACATGCCTAAAGAGGGTGACAGAGTGACACCACCCTGTTGAAATTTCCGTGGGTGTTTCCTGGGTTCCAGCGCAAACTCTGCAGGTGCCAGCAAGCAGGGAGAAAGGGTCCCCGGGAGCACTCACTGCCTGCAGCTCAAGCCAGGCACCGCGGAAAGATCCCAAGACAAGGCCTCTACCACGGAGCAGAACCTCCCCACCCCCAGAAGTGCCAGCAGCCAATGTAATGAATGCTTCCGTCAACAACACACATTCTCCTTCCCACAGCACCCTGCCCCTTCCTAGCTCCCAACCGGCCATCTGGGGTTGGAACCGGCCGCACAGCACCAGCCCCAGAGGCCGAGATTGAGGATTCCGTGCGCAAGGCTGCGGGGAGAACAGCACCCGCTCCTACTAATGCAAAAATTAAAAAAAAAAAATCAGTGGGGAGGAGATTAGAAACCAGGCCTCGGCGAGGCTGCTGTGGAAATAAACCCTGCTTGTGTGCACTGGGGAGCAGCTTCCTGCCCCTGTTCTGATCCCAGAGCTCCCAGGAACCTGCACTCCGTCCACTCCCTGCTGGAATCTGCAAGGGGCTCCACTCCCCACACCTCCGGCATTGTTAGGAAAGGGACGCCCGGGCAGAACAGGGGGTCTCGGAGCTCCGGGGGCTCGGGCGCTCTGAGAGTGAAGTTGGAACCGGCAGGGCCGTGGCGGTGACACCCCCTTGTTCTCGGGCAGCTCCGCAGACGGCGTCCGGCTGCCCCGGCCCGCACCCAGCGAGCAGGGCGAGGGCGCCGACCGCGGGAGGCCTGGCTCGCGGCGGGACTCCTTCCCCGCGCCACTCGCGCCTCCTTCCCGGTCCCCAAGCCCAGGCCCCCGGCGGGCGACGTCGAGGGCAGCGACGCGGTTCTCGACCACTGACCACACATTTCTTGCCGAGGAACGTGAACAGGGACTCGTTCTCCTGCGGGGTGAGCAGCAGGGACCCCACGTTGGTGACCCTCCGCGGCGGCGGCGGCTGCTGCTGCTGCTGCCCGGAGCTCATGGCTGCGCCGGCGGGGATGAGAGTCCAGGGCCGTGTCCTCCGGTGAGTGGGCCACGCTCGTCCCCCCTTCTCAGGGACAGGGGCGAGAAGCAGCGGAGTCACCAGCGCAGCATCTCGAAGCTCCTCCGGCGCGGGGAGGAGGAGGAGGAGCTGACGGCGGGCCGCGCGGAGGACAGGACGCTCCCAGCTCCAGCCCGGCTAGGCTTAGGCCCGACGGTCGTTGTCCTCGCACTCCGGCGTCTGCGCTAAACTCCCAACTCCTCCTCCAAGCCTCCTGCGGCGCCGGCGGCGGCCGCACAATCCAACATGGCAGCGGGGGCGGGCGAGACCACAGTGCGCAGGGCGCGGGGGAGCGCGCCGGAAACGCGGGAGGAACCCCCCCACTCCGGGGCAGGGCTCGCCGCGCCGGCCGAAGCCCCGCCCCTTTCCGGCCGCGCGGGGGCTGGTGGGGAGCTGGCTCCGGCCTGTGGCCTTTGGGTACCAGGGGCTGGAGAGGATGAGGATCCGCTACCGCGGAGGTCCGCCGCCCTCTCTTCTGAGCGTGCACACCTTGCGAAGCGTCCTTTCTCAGTGGCGGAAGTGGGACGCGCACGCCGCCTGGCAGCAAGGTCTGGAATCTGGAGGGGACAGTTGGGCGCGCGTGCGGCCGGCGTGGGGCCGAGCCGCAGGTGCACACTCCGACTTCTGCAGAGGGAGCGGAGGCACACAGGCCTCTCTCCCTGCGTTCCTGACACGCATCTTGATGCGGGCAAGTCTCCAAACGCACTCAGAAAACGCTTCCGCCGCCCGCCTGGCTCGCTTGTCCCGTGCGATCAATGCACCAGGATCTGTGCCATTTAAATTCGAGTTCTGTCTTTGAGGACTGGAGGATACCCCCCCCCCCATCTTTTTCTCTTTCTTTGGAACCCCAGAGTTCTTGTCTTGTTTCTCATTTTGAGATGTCACGGCCGGAAAACGCCTGACCCGGTTAAGTTCTTAGAGGTAAACCTCGAGGTGTTTGTAGCTGGTGTGTGTGCAGACATGTTGTAAGTTGTCTGGGATAACCCCCTTTGTTCAGTAAGCGTCTATGCTCAACAACTGTGGTGAGAGGAAGTTTTGAAATATGGAAATGGTAAAACTGGTCCACGGGGAACAGTGAATCGTGCCTCTGACCTCCACGTTAAACGTATCCGCATTTGTGCACACACTGTAATGTGTTTGCTAATTCTCAGTTTCAATAAAAAAAGTGAAGACATCTTCCTAAGACAAACTTTGATCAAGCTATTTGATTTTAGTGGCTCTGGTAACTTCCCATAGAAATCTCCAGTGTATTAAGTAGATGAATAAACCGTTATCCGTGCACTTTGGAAATATTAGGAAAATTTATGATTAAAGATGGTCTGGTAAAATGGAGCAGTTATAAATCTGCAAAAGGAAATGAGGGCGTTACACCCTGGAGATTTTCATATAGTATGTGGACATTTCAAACTTGATTAATAATGTTATAGAAAAATGGAGGGGTAACTGCTCATAAAATAGTTTAAAAGGACAGTAGTAGAAATGTAGATCCGGAGTTACCTCTGAATCACAGAGAATAAACCTGGATGATAGTTTGTCTTTGATCAGAAATGCAGCTGCAAGTGGAAAGCACAGTGGCAGCACCAAGCTGTTTCAGGTTATTGGGAAGTGACAGACAGCAAAGCCCTTCTGTTTTTGAACCTGAACAAGTTTAACACTAAAAGCACAGACTTCAGGTACGCTTTAAGTGGCAGTTCCTGTTAAGCCTCTTAGAACTTTATGGAACCTTGGACGAGTTAACTTCTGTAAGTCTGTTTCCTCATCCATAAAATGAAAGCAATTTGCTTCATAAAGGTGTAGTGTAAATATGGAAATTGCACCTATTTCCAAGTTGCAAAATATGATAGCACATAAAAGGAACTTACATGTAGTGACTACTCAAGTATTAGTTGTCACTTACTGTCCTTGCCTATGGTCTATTCTATTCTCCTTTGGCTAAAGGCTCAAGTTGAATGAAAATATATTGTTTTACCTTTGTTCTGTCTAACCCTAAAAGCTATCCTTAGAATTTACAACTCTACAAAATCTCCAAATACATGATGGTAAATTTGGAGCATTTTCTCTTTGTTGGCAGGATAGTATATCCCAGTATGCCAATATAGGAAAACTTTGAAGAACTATGAATCTAGGAATCCTATTCACTTGTAATTAATAAAAACAAAGAATTTTTTATGCTACAATATCAGCTTTTAAAATGTGTAGATCATAGTATTTTTAGTTTTGATAGTCTTTCAACCTCTTATATTCCCAGACTGCACTTTCAATTGCTTTATTTCTTCCAAAAATATTTAAGTCTTACCCAAATGCAATTTTCTATTAACCCTTGTTCAATTTTATTTGGATTTCTTAAGATTGAGAATTAAGATCATCATAGACTTTTTTCCTCAGGCCCAGTTTCTTTAATTTTTCCTTAGCCCAAAGTTCATAAAACTGCACTTTAAGCTTTTGTTTTCTTCATTGTTATATTTTGCTTTTCATTGGGCTTTTTCCAACTCCTTGATATTCTGAAAACATGGAAAGTGTAAGCATGAAGGTTTCATTGGAAATAGGACCTCCTTACTCGTTTGAGCATGTGAACAGGCAACATTTAGGCTTTCCCCCTTATCATGCATAAAGGATTCTGTTTTTCCACGTTTACCCTGAGATCAAGAAGTACCGGCTGTATTTACTTCAAAAGTTCTAGCGAGTCCTTTCTGCCTTTCATTCTTGATAGCATATCCTCTGTTTGGCAGAACACAAGACATCTTTCAACTTTGTTTTCTTTGGCAAGTTATATTCTTATCTCAAATTCTTTTTACCCAGTTTCAGGGGTTGGATTTAATCCAGGAAATAAGCATTTGATTTCTCTTCATCTTGAAGTAGCTTGAAGTTTGTAGGCCAGGTTAAGAAGACTGTGAGGATTTTATCATCATATACATATAAAACATACATGCTGTATTAAAATATGTACATGACATATACATAAGGCAATTCTTGCATTTGATTTCTTCCACTTAACTCCTTGCCTCAACTAGAACATGTTCTAAAACTTTATTTCTTCGCTGTGATCCATTAAGATAGAAGCCTCATTTTCACAGAAAACATCAGCGGTAGTGTTTATGGGAGTGAGGGCATATTTTCAGAGGCATTCCCTCCTGCTATCATTATACTTTGCAATTTTTCTCTTGTCCTGATCCTTAGTTATCCATTTTTCTTCTTTACAAGTATCACTGTTTTATGTGTTGCTACAAGTCCTCTGCAACACACTATTCCCTTGCTAATGTTAATAATTTAAAGTGTCATGACACCCTTCACTGGGGCGGGATAGGGTAGTGTGGAAGTAGCAGTGCATGGCAATCCGTGGCACTCGCCAGCCTTTACAGTCACAGTTGTGGGTACTGATGTACTGCTTGAGTGCAGCAGAACTGAGTGAACAGAGACAGAGCAACAGAAAATCTGGATTCTGTAGAGGTGAGGAATGTCATTTCTTTCATGCACTCTCCAAGCATTGGGAGTTGAAAATGTTCATGTTGTAAAATACCTCTGCACATTTAATGTAAATGTTGCATACTGCAGTACTGAAAAGAATTTGTCCTAGTGGATGTTCTGCCAAGTTACATGTTGACTATTTTTTATGAACTAAAATCTTGAAAAGTAAACCAGCAAAATTTTTTTTGCTCTCCCTTTAAAGATTATTTTAAGCATAAGGCTCTTTGGGGCTTACATTTTAAGGAATTATTAGCTTATTTACAACTCATTCTGATTTTTTATTATTGAAAAACTGAATTGTTATTCATGCTAGTGAATTATCAGTGAGTTCCTAACACTATATGACTAAGTCTCCAGATACTTAATACCTACTTTTATTCAAGAAATGATTTCAAAAATTCCGTATGTCAGATCCCAAGGCTTCCACTGACTGGTATTCCAGCCACAGCTCTTTAATATATATGTGATGGCTCTTGGTTTAATGTTACAAATGAATACCTTTGACTTTATTATAATGTGTTCAAGGTTACTCTTCAGTATAGGTGAGCAGATAGCTTGGATACTTGGAATAATTTGAAGATGTCACATGACCTTATTATTTCACTAATAGTATTGGGGTAAAGAATATGATCTATCATATGTTTTCTAAAGTCAATTTTTATTTTTATAAAGTGACGAATATACAGGATTTCAGTAGTTGATTGGTGCTACAAAACTTAAAATGTCCATACTCCTTCCTACATTCCCATGTGCTGTCTTCAGAAACATCTACTTTGAGCTCTTGGATCTATTTCTTCTGATTTTACCTTTATATTTATAAATAATATGCCATTTCTGTTTATTTACTAATCAATTTAAAACACAGCTGTTAACTTCCTATTATAAATAGTGAAGATTTATCTTTTAAAAATTATTTATTTGAAAGGCAGAATTAAAGAGGAGAGAGAGATATTTTCCATGCCATTGATTCATTCCCCAAATGGCTGCTATGGCCATGGATGGCCAGGCCAAAGCCAAGAGCCAGGAGCTTCTTCTGGATCTCCCATATGGGTACAGGGACCTAAGTACTTGTACCAGCTCCCACTGCTCTCCCAAGAGCATTAGCAGGGAGCTAGATTGGAAATGCAACAGCTAAGACTCGAACTGCCACCCATATGGATGCTGGTGTCGCAGGCCATGTCAGCAGGCTACACCGAAAGCCATCCCCAAGATGTATCTTAACTGCGACTTACTTCTCCTTTGATCCTCCTGTAATACAATGTTAGCTTAAGAAGTGTTTAAAACATTAGCATTCAGAATGTTATTCTCTAATTAGTCAAGTATTGTACTTTGATTACATTCTTCAAAGTTTGTGGCCCCCCAATAATTCCATCAACTTTTCCTTTAATTTTTTTCATTTCTATATAATTTAACAGCTATAAATCCCTCCCCATCTCTCTATATTATTTAACAGGTATGAAATCCCTCCCCAATACATAATCAACCTGTCAAACAGATGCACTTTTTTTGTGTGTCTGAGACCTCTCTCCCAGAGCCCTCTATCAGCCTGTTGAATGGTGGCTACATTGCTGTTGTATGGAATCTTATTTAGTGATTATCCTGAGACTTCCCTTCTCCTGCTTTCTGTTATAAACCTTCTGTTTCTTAGATACGATGTCATTTATCTTTTAGATACATAGAATATCTGCGATTTCTTTTGTATATGTTTGGCAATGACAGTTCTTTAATGATTTCCTAAGAATAATACGCAGGAAATAAAATTTTGGGGAGCTTTCCTTATCTAACAATGTTAATTCTAATCTCACCCTTGGCTAATAGTTTAATAAGGTATAGAATTTCATATTGAGAGGCCGGCACTGTGGTGTAGTGGTCAAAGCTGCACCTGGGTTCCAAGCATCCCTTATGGCTCTAGTTTCGTGTCCCAGTTGCCCCACTTCCAATCCAGCTCTCTGTTAATGCACCTGAGAAAGCAACAGAAAATGGCCCAAGTGCTTGGGCCCCTCCAGCCATGTGAGGACCCAGAAGAAGCTCCTGGCTCCTGGCTTTGAATTGGCCAAGCTCCATCCATTGCTGCCGTTTGAACCAGCAGATGAAAGATCTCTCTGCAACTCTTGACCTGAACAAGAAATCTGGGAGTAGGAATCATCATTGAATGTATGCTCTAATAAGCCCTCCTGGTGATTCTGATGGACTGATCTTCAGAGAACACCCAAGGGATTAAATTTACCACTACCCCCAACCTGCCTTTCCTTCCCCAAGCATATAAGGTGTATAGCATTACATAGACTATATCTGTACCACCTACCTTGTTTGAGAGGGTACTGGTAGTGAACCCACTGAGATTTATTCTTGTCAGTTTAGAAGCTAGATAGGGTAGATTCTGTAAGCAGAATGTCTTCATTGTTCACGACTGGCAAAAGAGCCCCCCGGGTTGAGCAGTGTTTCGCTGATCCAATCTGAGTTCTGATAATAACTAGTCATGTAATCTTAGTAAAGTCACTCAACCTCTGCATGCTTCAACTTACTTTGTGAAATGAAAGGAATGAATTAATGATTGATAAAGTCCTTCTCAGCTCCAAATTACCTAATCATTCCTATGTTTTTTAGACTTAAAAAATCTAGCATCTTAGGACATAATGAGCAAAAAGCAATGTATAACATCATAAACAATACTATATTTTTTTGCTATACAAATACTTCCTAGAAATGAATGTAACTTATAAACTGAGCTCTATTGGAAGATGGATTAGTAAGAGCTAAAATTTCTGCACATAAAATTTTTACTTTTAATTACCTCACAGTAGGAAAAAATGGATAGTCACTAGTTTCATGAAATTATGGATATAATATATATTATTTATATTCAACCCTAGATTGCATAATACTTGATCATTGTTAAATCAGTCACAATTCAATTTCTTATGGTTGAGAATTAATATTATCCATTGCTTTTTGTTTCTTTTTTTAAAGATGAGGAAAAATATTAGACATTCAATTTAGCTAGAGTCAGTGGTCACATTAGAATAAATTCCTTATTCCTTCTTCAGGAGTCATTCAACTCAATATCTTTATTTAGAATCAGTGTGTTAGAGCTGGCAGGGACCTTAGCAATTATGTAGTTCAAAGTCCTCATTCACCTACGCCTGAAATGGAAAGGCAAAAAGGCATAAAACAATATGTGGATATATTTGGTTTGTTACATAGCAACAGCTGTTGTTTAAATGTGCCTAAAAATTTCGTTGAGAGCCATCGTGATATGGTGAAATGAAAATAATGCAAACATGGTTAGACTTTGTTGAACCGCAGGTCTGCAGTGGTCAGATTGCTTACCTTCACTGTACCTCATTTTTCTCATCTATACAAAGGAGAAAATGTGTATCTCATGGGGATATTGTAGGAAGGAAAATTGAAATAATGTATGAAACAAGGTACATTACAAACCACATTACAACATACGTTACAGGCTACAAAGCCTGCCAGGCACTGGCTTCTAAGTAAATGGTAGATAGGAATTAAAAGAAAATTCAAGAATCATAGGTCAAACTACTTAGCCATATTTATATGCACCCTATACATACTAACGTGTAGATAACCTGATCCACAGGAAGTGAGACTGGGGAGCATAAATCACTCAACAGAAATGTCATCCTGCAGCAAGAAGCTCAGTCTGATATTACACATTCAGTCACTGACTTTGGGGGAGTTAGGGGAATGTTTTGTCAAGTTTCTGGACAAAGCGGCAACTCTTTATACTTTATACTCTTTTAGTCCAGTCGTGGGCCCTGGCACCCAGAGGAGACACCTTTTGCTAATTCATACCATAGTGATAAACAGACTAGTGACAGCCCTGATTCATATACTGCAGGTGAAGAGCCTCAGCAGTTACTGCTCAGCTTTGCAGGAAAGGAAATACTAATATTTAACAGAGAACAATACTTAGATCTAAATTATACTTTTATCAAAGTCAAACAATTATTTTTGTTTGCTTGATCTTCACTGAATCTTGACTTGATTTGCAGCCAGAGTAATTTCTAAGTCCCTGAAGCATTTAGAAGCATTTTTAGATTTTTGTTCTCAGCTCTAACTCAGTAGTGCCTGAGACTTCAGCGAAACCTTGTCATCAACATCCCTCAAAGGTTGTATTGATCAGAAATGCAATGAATTTAAATCCAGGAAATTGTTTTCAAGACAATACGAATTCTGAAAAATCAAATAGAGGACAGTGAACAAACCCAGAGATTAGGCACAGTAGAAAGTCACTATAACCTTGAGGCTGGAGGAACAGTGGGAGAAGGTGGAATCATAGCTGATCTGTTCAGTGGAAACTGGGACCATGGAGGAGGAAATCCACTCAGGAAAGACAGAAGTGGAAACCCTTCATAACTTCTCTCTTTATATAACCCTCCAGTATTCTGCAAAAGTTCGTGTGTATTGTGGTAGTCAGGTGCCTAAATATAAAACAGCAAAGGTGGCCGACATTGTGATGTAGTGCGTAAAGCTGCCACCCACAATGCTGACATCCTATATGGGTGCTGGTTCGTGTCCTGGCCAATCTACTTCCTATTCAGCTCCCTGCTAATGGCCTATGAAAAGTAACGGAGGATGGCCCAAGTGCTTGGGCCTCTGCTACCCCAACTGGACCAGGATGAGGCTCCTGGCTCCTGCTTTCAGCCTGGCTCCGTGCTGGCCATTGTGGCCACTTAGGGTGTGAACCAACTGATGGAAGATCTCTCTGTCTCTCTGTCTCTCTCTCCATATACACACACACACACACACACACACACACATATATATATATATATATATATATAAAACACTGACCTTCAAATAATAAATAATAAAAAAATGAAATTTGGGATAGCACCTTGGGCTTGCTTAAAAAATAAAAACAGCAGAGAAAGAATGAGAATTTGATTTCCTAGCAAATAGTCAAGGATAAGTACTATATTATTTGCTAGAAGGCCCTAAGTTCCTTGTCTCCTTCAGAGATGGCAACACATATATCATAGTTTCAAATTCATTTCTTCTTTGTACTTTTCATATTCAGTTTCTGTGCATTACTACCTTTCAGATTATTTGCTGATAACTAGATTCAATATGTATCATCTTTACTGCTCTATATTTTTCTGTAATTGATACCAACTCTTCTTCAAAACTGATATCCATGCTCCCAAGCAGGGATAGCCATGTCCATGTTCATATTTTCTGATCAAGTCCTCTTGCCATAGATTGGACCAGGAGTACATGTCAGTCAAAACTGTATCTTGGAATCTGGGAATCACTCACTATAAATATTAGTGTATACTGCATGCATCAACTTAGTGTATGTGTGCACACACACACACACACACACACGCACTCAAGTAATGGGAGGCAACATTTTCTGTGTACACGGAAGAGAAAGCAGAATGAAGTAGAACCAACATAAAGAAGAGATAAGCTGTGCTCCCCAGAGAAGGAGATGCCAACAAGAATAGCCTGTGAGCCTGGTAACTTTACATTCCCTAGTTTTTGTCCTTTGTAAGGCCCAGTTCCACTTCTCATCTTTGGATTTCGAGAAATGCTTCGCTGGCTTGTATAAATTCATTCCCCTTTTCTGGTTTTTCTGGGAGTTTTCTGTTACCTGCAACTAAAATATTCTCAACTAAGATAACATCTTAACTAACTTGAACAAGTGATTTACAAATCAAGTCACGTACTCACTGTCACACATTTCCAGTTTTCCTTCCTTAAGATGGGAAGATACAAATAATATCTTGCTGCTTCATTCACCTTGGTACTCTTCATCTAAAGCTACTGTGTGTTTATATTCAATTACTGAGACATTGAATTGATGAAAGAGGAAGCTATCACAAGCATCAGAACTGACTTGGCATGTTGATTCAGTTCCTACACAATGATGGTATCTACATGCTTGCACATTACAATGTTATGACACACATAAGGAGAATGTGTCACACTGTCACAGTTTCCTGTTTAAATGTAAGTCTACAAGACAACCCAATCTTCCTTAGGCTCTCCAAGCATCATGAGATACATTGTGTTGTGAGGGTCAATTGGTAGACCACTTCACCTCCACTCCAAGATAAAAATTCAATTATCACTGGATACACAGGTTGAAACAAGGGACTCAGTTATGTCCCATAACCATCCCAAAAGGCTCATTGTTACTGAAGTCTTAGAAAGAATAGTAAAATGTCCTTTGTTTGGAAAAAGATATATGCATTAGAACAGACTCCCAGAAATGTCCCTGAGGTATCCTGTATTTGATGGTATTTGTAATTAATGTAATCTGTAAATACTGTAATCTGGAATTAATCACTTGATGAAGTGTCTGATATACTTGCATCTACCTGCTGTTCAGATCATTGCAGCATAATTTTATGCAGTGAACTAGCACAATATCAAGTGCAATAGAGAGATGGTCTAAGAGAGCTGACTGCTTGAGAAAATGAGCAACTTGTGAGTCTCACAATATCCTTCCAATAAATTTCTGTTGTGTACAACTGGAAATAAAAAGTGATCCTTTTTCTTTTTAAAAAATTGTATTTGAGAGACAGAGTTATAGAGAGAGGGAGAGACAGACAGACAGGGCTTGCATCTACTGGTTCACTCCCCAAATGGCTGCAGTGGTTGGAGTTGGGCCAGTCTGAAGCCAGATGACAGGAGTTTCTTCCAGGTCTCCCACATGGGTGCAGGGGCCCAAGCACTTCAGCCATCCTCCCCTGCTTTCCCAGGCACATTAGCAAGGATCTGGATCAGAAGTGGAATATCCGGGATTTGAACCAGTGCCAATGTGGGATGATGGCACTGCAGGCGGAGGCATAACCTACTGTACCACAGCATCAGCCCCCTAAGTGTTTCTGAAGTTTGTACCATGGAGGTGGTTATAGGCCACAGATCTTCCAGAAAATTGAATTATTTCAAATTGGTTATCAGGCTGTGATGAGGCAAGAGGCAGTGAAATTCTCATTCATATTCCAACATTGGAAACTATACTATCTCTGGTTATTAGGATATAGAATGTACTCGGATTCTATAAATATTTAGGGCCTGGGTAAGTAAATATGTCCAGGGGTCAAGTGGTCCTGTTGCTGGTTTTTTAAAAAGTATTCTTGGAACACAGTTATTCACGTTCTTTTATGTATTATGTATGACTGCTCTGACGCTGCCTTACAATTCACAAAGCCTGAAATACAGAAAACGTTTGGCAACCCTTGCTTTTAGGTAACTTTATAGTTCTGGCCATCAAATAATAAGGAATTTAAGAATTAGGGCCGATGCTGTGGTGGAGTAGGCTAAACCTACACCTGTGGCACTGGCATCCCATATGGGCACGTTTGTGTCCCAGCTGCTCCTCTTCCGATCTAGTTCTCTGCTATGGCCTGGGAAAGCAATAGAAGATAGCCCAAGTGTTTGGGCCCCTGCACCTGCATGGGAGACCTTGAAAAACTCCTGGCTCTTGGCTTTGGATTGACCTAGCTCCAGCCATTGCAACCATTTGGAGAGTGAACCAGTTGTTGGAGAACCTTTCTCTCTCTCTCTCCTTCTGTCTTCAACTCTACCTTTCAAATAAATAAATGAAGTCTTTAAAAAAAAATCATGAGATGGCATTGAATATGTTAACCAGGAAGAAAGACAAACTTTAGTCTATAAATCCTGCCTCAAAGCACAGCCTGATACTCAGGGACAGTCTACAGTAATTCTGAACAAATCTGTCTTGAATAGTTGGAGGAGTACGATACCTAAAAATGAAGTTGTAATGATTTAAGAGTGATAGTATCCTTTAAAAATTATTTAGTTATTTATTTGAAAGGCAGAGCAACACAGACAGAATGAGAGCTATTCCATCTGCTAGTTCACTCTCCAAATGGCTGCAAAAACCAGGGCTGGGCCAAGCCTCTCACGTGGATGGCTGGTACTCAGCAGCCTGGGCCATCATCACTGTGCCCAGGATTCCCGTTAGCAGGAAGCTGGATTCAGCAGCCAATCATATGCAGGTATCTTAACCATTAGGCCACATGCCCACCTTGAGGCACCATTTAATGGGCAATGTGATAAAGGGACTTAGGGTTTGTTACTGTAATAATTTGCCCATAACTTCCTTGTTAGTTTTTATAGATTTCAGAAAACTAATATCTGCTGATGAAATAGTTTGCTCTTTCAAAACAAACCCATTAGAAAGCAAATATTTATGCAATAAAAGAAATAATTTTAATGTGTAATTGATCAGAAACCAAGACTTAAAGAAATAACTGGTTTTATAGTTCAATTGCCTGTTGTACGTATTTCAACTCACTCAATATCAAAGGAGTACAGGCTTTTTCTTCTTATTCATATTTATTTCAACCAAGACTATCACCGAAACTACTTTATTTCTAAAAATAGCAAACAATATACCCTTCCTGCTTCCTTAGTAAGGCGAAAACATTGTCCCAAGGACATTTATTCCCCAGACCTGCATATTGTCTGCAGATGTTCTATTACTCCTGTTAGTTTAGGTTCATTTATTATCAATTTTACTCTTCCTTAAGCTATTTTAACTTCCTAAGATATGCTTTCAAAGGCCAACTCCTACGCTTTCTTTCATTTGTCTTTTGCTGTTGTCCCATTGTGTTACTTCTTTCTTCAACAGCTGGGTTCTTGGTTTCCCACTCTTCAACCTCTATGCCTGTAATTCCTAAGTGAAAAGGCCCTTGGATTTTTAACAACTTACATTCTGTCCTTGGGGACATTATGTTGGTATTTAACCTACTATAAAAGGACTCCCAATTATACTTGCCACTGAACTCTTTCAAATATTAAAAGCTTTTTGCTTTCTATTGTTAATAATTGTTGTCTTTTCTTCTCTTGATTTTCAAAGCATATAAATCTGTCCTCAAATAGCAATATAGAACACCAGTATTCCTAAACCACCACATACAGCATAAATATCAACTGTTTGCCTTCAGTTACTTTCAAAACCCAGTAAGAGATGTGGGGTTGATGAGAATTTTCAATAGAAATGATTTCCATTAAAATCCCCAGGAAACCTGAGTTTATTTTTGATTAAATTATATCCCTGGAAGGTGGCATGGTTGTACCATATTAACTTAAGTCTTTTGTGGGACAAAATTCACTGAGTTATATTTTAAAAACTTTTTAGAAGATGGTTTAAGCAAAAGCTTTAGGTATTTTCTTTTATATTAATTATTTTCTTTGATTATGAAATTGCTGAGCATATTTTTTCAAGAGTGATGAAGTCTTGGTATGAAAAATGCTAAGTGAGAAATTTAGAAAAATTAGTTGTACAGGCTGGTGCTGTGGCATAGTGGGTAAAGCCACCGCCTGCAGTGCCAGCATCCCATATGGGCACCGGTTCGAGACTCGGCTGCTTCACTTCTGATCCAGCTCTCTGCTATGGCCGGGGAAAGCAGTAGAAGATGGCCCAAGTCCTTGGGCTCCTGCACCTGCATGGGAGACCCAGAAGAAGTTCCCGCCCGTCGCGGCCAATTGGGGAGTGAACCAGTGGATAGAAGACCTTCTCTCTGCCTCTCCTTCTGTCTCTCTGTGTGTAACTCTGACTTTCAAATAAATAAATGAATCTTTTAAAAATTTTAAAAAAGAAAATAAAGCAAAACTTAAAAAGCAATTTTCATAGATTTTGTTGATACAGTTTAAGTGTATTTTCTGTTTGTTTGTTTTTTCTAGTAATGATCTGTCTTACTAAGGTACTTCCCATTTAGCAATTCTGAGTGTGTGAAACTACAGGGCATTTTGATTACATGTCCTGGGCCATAGCTGCTGCAGTGCTTCCTTGTTTTTTGTTTGTCATCTGAAGAGCGTCTAAGGCAGGCAGAGTCACCAGTGCGTACTGTACATATGTACCGCCCTTATTTTAGTAATGGCACTCCAATTGCCACTTGGGGAGCTACACCTTTTGTTGTATTCAAACTTGGTGGGACTGTCAATCCAGAGGTCCTCTCACCTTTGAGCAGGTGGATATGCAACTCAAGTGAGGCCAAGCAAATCTTTACTCCCTGAAATTTATGTTTCAAAAGGATTTGCTCTCTAACAAACAAACAAAAAATGCAAAAGATAATTCATTCTTACAGTGACTAGCTGAGGAGATTGGCCATTATTTTCTTTTTCGATTATCTTGGCAAATGAGGTTAGCCTCATTTCTGTCCTGTGTCCTGTGTAAGATTTGTATGACCCTCCCCATCCTTCTAATAAATTCCTTTTATTGTTTTCTATAATTTCTTTCTGTTTTTAGAGACTTTCTAAGTAGACTCCGTATCGATTTTTTAAACATTTATTCATTTATTTGAAAGACAGAGTTATAGAGAGGCAGAGAAAGAGAGAGAGGGGAGAGAGAGGGGAGAGAGAGGGGAGAGAGAGAGAGAGAATATCTTCCATCCACTGGTTCACTCTCCAAATGACTACAATGGCTGGAGCTGGGCTGAGCCAAAGTCAGGAGCCAGGAGCTTCCTGTGGATCTTCCATGTAGGTGTAAGGGCCCAAGCATTTGGGCCGTGTTCTGCTGCTCGCCCAGGCCATAGCAGAGAGCTGGATCAGAAGTGGAGCAGCAGGGACTCGAACTGTTGCCCATATGAGATGCTGGCACTGCAGGTGGCAGCTTTACCTGCTATGCCACAGTGCCAGCACCCTCCAGAACATTTTGACATTTTAAATTGTGTTTCTAGTGTCAGCTTATAAATCCAATGTAAGAATCTACCAATGCTAAAGTAGAACCTGTATGATATAGTCACAGTAAGAGAAACACAAATACTAAGTTTGTTGGCCATGTCTGTTTAGTCTTTCTTCTTTCCTCAGGAGAATTATGGCTTCCAGCAAGAGGATCTGCCTTAATCAATCTCTCTTATTGCATCAAGTATCTATTATGATTAAGGTACATACAGAGTAAAGATTTTTGGGAGGACAAGAAGATTAAGAACATAGCTTTTGGGCTCAGCATGTGGCATAGTGGATAAATCCTGGGGTGCCAGCATTCCATATGGGCACTGGTTTGATTCCCAGATGCTCCACTTCTGATCCAGCTCCCTGCTAATGCACCTGGGAAAGTATCAAAAGATGGCCCAAGTTCTTGGGCCCCTGTAATCATTTGGGAGACCTAGAAGAGCTCCTGGCTTCTTGCTTCAGATCCATCAAGCCCTGACCATTGCAGCCATTTGGGAAATGAACCAGCAGATAGAAGACTCTCTCTCTCTCTCTCTCTCTCTCTCTCTCTCTCTGTGTGTGTGTGTGTGTGTGTGTGTGCGTGTGTTTGTGTGTGTGTGTGTGTGTCTGCCTTTCAAATAAATAATTCTTAAAAAACAATGAACATGCTTTTAGGTTTCAAAGACCTAACAAAGCAGGTTGGAGTCCATAAAATCCAATTGTAAGAGTGGTTTCATGGTTAGACTATATGCAGATGTGCCCCGAGATCTGTCCCTGTTGAGGGAGGAAGAAAGCGGGAGCAGGCAGAAGGAAAGCAGAGTTGTGCAGACCTAGCAATTGTTTTGGTCCATCCAGGAGAACCTCTGGAGCTGGGATGTCCCTGCAGGGTATTCCTAGATGATTTTAATTAGTCTTGGCTGTGAGCTGCCAAGAAAAGGGCATGGCCTCGTTTGAGGTGGTTCTCTGCAATTGCAGCGGCCCTGAAGGGGCTATCTGCCAGCAGCCTTCCCAGCAGCTGGGGTCACAGTCCACTTGGAATGAGGATGTGGGTGATGCCTCGCGGTGTCCACTACAGTTAACCATCGAGTACCAATAGCTACCTCAAATCCAAAAGGAAAGAGGTTTCAAAAGATAAAAACCAAAAACTTGATCACTTACTAATATATAAAAGAAGCTTTTGGATTTCATGACCCAGTAAAATTTCCCTTAAAACCTTTTATTTTTGACATGTAATTATTTTTTAAATCAACTTGCTCATTAAAGAGGCAGGATTTAAAATTTTTTTTTAAAAAGATTTGTTTTATTTATTTTAAAAGCAGAGTTAGAAGCAAAGAGAGGGAAATTTTCATCCACTGGTTCATTCCTCAAATTTCACAGTGATTAGGGCTAGGCCAACTAAAGCCAGGGGCCAGGAGCTTCTTCTGAGGCTCCCATGTGTGTACAGGGGCCCAAGGACTTAGTCCATCCTCTGTTGCTTTCTCAGGCATGTAAGCAGAGAGCTGGATCAGAAGTGGAGCAGCCTGGACCCAAATCAGCTCCCGTACAGGATGCCAGTGTCTCTGGCAGCGCCTTCACCCAGTACACCACAACGCTGGCCCCCAGAATATTTTAACACAGAAAGTTAAGCTGGATGTGATGTCAGAACAAAGGGTTAGTGGTTTGATCTGAATGAATATACCTACCTAAAGAAATTCATTTCATTTTGGCATAGCCAGGAGAAAAATGCTTGTTACTGATTGCTTGTGAACTGGCATTTGGAAATCATTTCCATACTGGGATATTAAGGGGGGGAAAAAACCCTATCATGGAAGCTCCAGGGAAGACTTTGTGGAAAAGGTGGCATTAAGGCTGGGCAGTCCTGGAAAGACAGGCAGCAAGGTGAGTCATGAAGAGGATCCTAGGTGAGTGAAGCACGTGAAGAAGTGGCAGTTGGGAAATGCAGGAATCCTGCTCAGGAGGAACATTTGTCATGTAGAGGAGACCAATGACTAATTCAGAAACTAGAGTACAATGGGGCCAGGTTATTCAAGAGGCAATGGGGAAATAATGGACTTTAGAGCAAAGAATTTACATAACCAGGGTTGTGAAAAGACTTATCGGTAAACGGGTTTCATTTATTATATATGTGCTTAAAATAGATTATGTGGCAGGGATTCTGTGTCTACTGTGAAGCTACTGTTATGATCTGTGAAATGTTATAAGACATGGACTAGGGATGTTGCGTTGAGAGTATGAAGGAATGAATTGATGTCATAAACAGAGCAGGATTAGAATCACCAGGATTTGACAATCCATTGGGGGTCTTAAGGAGAAGGAGTAGCAAAAGATAATAATTCCATTAATAGCAAAATAGAGTGAGGAAGAGATAGATTTTGGAAAAAAGATGAGAAGTCCAGTCGCAGGCACTTTGAATGTAAATATTTGGCCTTGGGAAGAGGAAATCAAAGGAAAAGCGTATTTCTAAATAGAAAATGCTTTATAAAACATTAAATAAAAACACTTTCCCTTTCTTGCTATATCACAGTTAAACTTCAACTGAGAACTGTATGAAGACAGTCTTCCTTTTAGTGGTGCCAAGTTAACGGACTCTGATGTATGTGGGAACTGTTTCCTCACTCTTCACTGCAATTAAATTGCAGTCAATGATGAGGTCTGCTCCTATGTAGATTTCAGTAACCAAATAACAGATTGATGCACCTTGGCACTGTGGACGTTTTGGACTGCCTAATTGTTTTGAGGAGATTTCCTGTGCATTTTAGGATGCTCAGCAACATTTCTGATCTATATCCACTAAATGCCAGTAGCACCCCACATTGTGACAATCAAAAGTGTTGCAAGATACCTTACTATCTTCACAGGTGCAGGGGAACTGTGTGACTTCCTGTTTGCTCGTGTCTATGGGAAAGAATCAGGGAAAGTGGTCTGTCATAGTTGAGCCAGGTTTTGCAAATTTTAAAAATTGAGTGTTTACAATTTTAGTCAATACTTGTCTATTTACACATAGTTTGCTTTGTTATTCTCTTTAATATTTCTTTTTTTATGGAAGAGGAAGGTAAATACAAATTGATCACTAGCTGAAACTGGTTTTTAAATTTAATATTAATTTATACTAGTTTGATTTTGTACTAGTTCAAACAAGAAATAACTAATGTGTAGTTATATATTCTTAAAATAAATGCCATCACAAAGAGTATTTTTACTTAACATGCATTTCTTACATGTTATTTGCTTTCAACAATCCAGTTTTCCTTGATGTGTATGTGTGCATTTTCATCTTCTTTTTTAATATTTTATTTATTTTTATTTGAGAGGTAGAGTTATAGACAGTGAGAGGGAGAGACAGAAAGGTCTTCCATCCACTGGTTCACTCCCCAAATGGCCTCAGTGACCGGAGCTGTGCCCATCCGAAGCCAGGAGCCAGGAGCTTCTTCCTGGTCTCTCCCACGTGGGTGCAGGGGCCCAAGGACTTGGGCCATCGTCTACTGCTTTCCTAGGCCATAGCAGAGAGCTGGTTTGGAAAAGGAGCTGCCAGGACTAGAACCAATGCCCATATGGGACTCTGGCACCACAGGCAGAGCATTATCCTACTGTGCCATGGCGCTGGCCCTGCATTTTCTTTACAGTGAGCAATTCACTGGTACAAAACTTCACTGTTTTATTTAAATCCCTTCTTAAAAATCTAGATGAGAATGTTTTAATCATTCAAACTGAGCTTTCTTTTTCTTTACCAATGTTTGTTCTTTACTTTTATCTCTCTTTTCAAGTTCTCTGCTTTCTAATTAATGAATTCATTTAATCAGTCAGTCAATAAATCCATCTTTATCCTTTCAGTCCCCAAACATTTGCTTCCCACCCTGTCATGCATGGGAGTCTGCTAGGTGGTGGGGAGTCAAGAGTGAATGAGACATGGCCTCACGTGTCCAATCCTTGACCCTATATTTAGCTCACTCAGTGTTAAACTCCCCTGCCTTGACCTTGGTCACCACCACACCCTGTGAATTTTGACTCTTCTTCCTGCTACCCTTCTCCCTTTCTGCTCTCATCAGTCCCTGTGACTACCATCCTAGATCAGATGCCTAACTTGCATCATTGCAATAATTGCAAAACTGCTAATTAGTGGATCTCTCGTCTTTCTCTGATTCATATTCACCACTGCAGTCCCAGGATCTCCCTGCAATGCATATCAGGTTTTGTCACAAGCTACTCAAAACTCCTTCAGTATCTTCCATTCCCCTCCCATGAAATTCATGATCTGCACAGCATACGTCTACCACACCTGCCTCAGCTTTCAGGGATCCTTCCTGAAACTCATCAGTTCCTTGAATGAATGTTCTCTCACCACTGAGGCCTTTTCCCTTCTGACTCTTCACTTTGACATTTCTGATCTCCCACTTCCTTTACCCCTAGCCAATTGCAAGTCACACTTAATGTCTTGGCTTAGGTCTCTCTACTTCCAGGAAGGCTTCTCTGAGTTAGGAATCTCTTCTGTGTGTACTGAGAGAGACAGAGAGAGATCTTCTGTCTGCTACTTCACTTCTCTAATGTCTACAATAGCTGGGCCTGGGCCAGAGTGGAGCTAAGTATCAGGAACTAAATGGGTCTCCTGCATGAGTGACAGGGACCCAAGTATCTGAAACATCACCAATGTCTCCTACCTCTCATGTTGTGCATTAGCAAGAAACTAGAAGTAGAAGTGGGACTCAAAACTAGGCACTCTGATATGAATCAAATCCAAAAGGGTTCTCATTCACATGCAGCACTTTAAATTCTGCCTTTCAAATAAATAAGTAAACTACCAAAAAAAAAAAAAAAAGAGGACTGCACTGACATGATTAAATTTTATGACCCTCAGTTTATTAGAAATGGATTAAATGGCTGGTGTCATTGTTTACAAAATTGTCTGGCAGATTTTGTTGAGAAATAAAATTTATATTATTAATTTTTATCTTTTTTAAAAGATTTATTTTATTTATTTGAAAGACAGAATTACAGAGAGAGGTAGAGACAGAGTGGAAAGTCTTCCATCTGCTGGTTCACGCCCCAGATGGCCAGAGCTGCGCCGATCCGAAGCCAGGAGCCAGGAGCCAGGAGCTTCTTCTGGGTCTCCCACTCGTGTGCAGAGGCCCAAGCACTTGGGCCATCCTCCACTGCTTTCCCAGGCCATAGCAGAGAGCTGAATTGGAAGAGGAGCAACCAGGACTAGAACCGGCGCCCATGTGGGATGCCAGCGCTTCAGGCCAGGGCGTTAACCTGCTGAGCCACAGTGCCCGCCTCAATTTTTATCTTTTTTTAAAAATTTATTTATTTATTTGAAAGGCAGATTTTCAGAGAGATAGAAGCAGAGAGAGAGAGAGAGTCTTCCATACACTGGTTCACTCTCCAAATGGCCACAAAGGCCAGAGCTGGGCCAATTTGAAGACAGGATCCAGGAGCTTCTTCCAGGTCTCTGACATGGGTGCAGGGGCCCAGGCACTTGGGCTATATTCCACTGCTTTCCTAGGCCTTAGCAGAGAGATGGATAGGAAGTAGAGCATCTGGGACTTGAACCCCACCCATAGGGGATGCTGGCACTGCAGGTAGTGGCTTTACCCACTATGCCACAGTGCTGGCCCAATTTTTATCTTTTGATTCCATTTTTCCATTAACATCTTGAAGTCAGCTTGCATTTTGGATATATTGGGTTAGATATAAAATATTACTTAAATTAACTTAAATTATATATATATATATATATATATATATATATATATTTGAATGTGGCTACCAGAAAATGAGAAATTACACATGCAGCTTCCATTATATTTCCATTAGACAAGGCTGCCCAACACTTAATATTCAGGCTCTAAATCATATGCCACTTATTTTACTTTATAGAAAGGCAAAAATTTTTAGCCTTTTGGCGAGTGCTGTACTGCAGCAGGTTAAATAAAAGCTTAGCATGTCCACATCCCATCCTGGAGTGCTGGTTTGAGTCCCCGCTATTGTTTTCAATCTTGCTTCCTGTTAACAGGCTTGGAAGGTGGCAGATGATGGCCCAAGTACTTGGGTCCCTGCTACTCATGTGGGAGATTTGGGTGGAGTTCTGGGCTCTTGGCTTCAGTGTGATCAAGCCCTGGCTGTTGCAGGCATTTGGGGAATGAACCAGTGGCTAGAAGTATTTTCTCCCCGCCCCCAGTCTCTTCCTCTATCTCTGTCACTATGCCTTTGAAATAGATTTTTTTTTTTTTTAAATTAGCCTGATAAAGTTAGAAACTCCTTAAGGATAAGTTCTATGTTCTATTTTTTTCTATTTTTTTCCCGTGGCTTTAAACAGTTAGTGGGGCTGGTGCTGTAGCACAGCAGGTTAACGCCCTGGCCTGAAGCGCTGGCATCCCATATGGGCACCGGTTCAAGACCCGGCTGCTCCACTTCCGATCCAGGTCTCTGCTATGGCCTGGGAACACAGTAGAAGATGGCCCAAGTGCTTGTGCCCCTGCACCCACGTAGGAGACCTGGAGGAAGCTCCTGCCTGGCTCCTGGCTTCAGATCAGCGCAGCTCTGGTCGTTGGGGCCAGTTGGGGAGTGAACCAGCAGATGGAAGATTCTCTCTCTCTCTCTCTCTCTCTCTCTCTCTCTCTCTGCCTCTCCTCTCTATGTAACTCTAACTTTCAAATAAATAAATAAATCTTAAAAAAAAAAAAACACTGTTAGCACATGACAAATTTTATGTGAGTGGTAGAGACCCTGACTCTTGGGGGCCATCTCCTGATGTTCCCAGGGTGTACATTTTCAGGGAGGTGAAATTGGGTACAGAGCTGGGACTTGACCTTAGGCTCTGTGATATGGATCTTGGGCAATACAATAGTGCTTAACCACTGTGCCAAATGACAACACTTTTTCATTTTCTTTAATCTAAATCTGTTTAAAAGTTTTCGTTTGTTTGTTTTGCCTTTCACAACAGTAATTTTTTTTTAAGATTTTATTTATTTATTTGACAGGCAGAGTTATAAACAGTGAGAGAGACAGAGAGAAAGGTCTTCCTTCTGTTGGTTCACTCCCCAAATGGCCGCTACGGCCGGCATTGTGCCAGTCTGAAGCCAGGAGCCAGGTGCCTCCCTCTGGTCACCCATGCAGGGGCTGGGGCCCAAGCACTTGGGCCGTCCTCCACTGCTCTCCCAGGCCACAGCAGAGAACTGGACTGGAAGAGGAGCAGCCAGGACTAAAACCAGCGCCCACATGGGATGCAGGCGGAGGATTAACCTAGTGCCCTGACAACAGTAATTCTCTTAAAGTTCAGGCCAAGTTTTTTAGTGATGAAATACAGGTTATACATCTTTTGACAAGAATACAAGATAAGCAATATTGTGCCCTTAGGCACTACACCAGTGGCACAGACTTTCAGTTTACTATTTGGGTGATGTCAGCTTGGCTAAGGTGGAGTCCAGTAGAGTTCTTCACTGTAAAATTAAAACTTTTTTACTTTGTAAATCATAAATAATCAGCAGGGAAATCTTTTGACTATCAAAATATTCTATCCCTCTTCAAACTTACACCTGTATTTTTAGCTTATATTGATGGATCTTTTTTAAATTAATTATACTTCATGAACCAAAACAATATATTGCAATAAACTGAATTCAAAAGTGGTTAGAAGAATTCAAATGAATTCCATTAAGCAGATCTTAATGAGATTTACAAAATGTAAAACATGCCACTCTTTTCATGAGCTTATTTTTGTTTTGAAAAAATAAAGCTATTTATATACAAATCTATTATTCATGTTAATATGTAAGTGGTTTATATAAGGCCCCAGACTCCACATTTTAACTAAACTTTATTTTTATTTTAAAATTAATATTATTTAAACATTTTAAAGTTAATTTTTAATAAAAAATACCAATACATAAGATTCACACACACCAAAACTCTATGTGATCCCTCAATTATTTGAGTTTATAAAGAGATCTTGAGAGGAAAAATTTTAAAGACCATTGTCTAAGACCAAATAGAATTCTGGTATCAGTGCTACATCTTGGAAATTTCTTTGGCCTGGCAATTAAGGAGAATTAAAACTGAGATTCCCAGATAAGAGCTTCCTCGTGGACAAAAGCACTGTTAGCATAGTTCTGAAATGTTCCACGGGACATCCTTATCTTTCACATAATACCATGTTTAGAGCTAAAATAGTGTGATATCTGGAATTTTCTTTAAATAATACATTAGAGATAATAATGGTGATAGTGGTGAGGGTTTAGGTGGAAAGGGAAAAGATGAAATTAAAATTATACTGTTAGTTGTTGAAGCTGCATGATAGCTTCATGAGAATTCATTATGAAATTCTCTGTTTTTTGTGTGTTTGAACATTTTCAAAATAGAAAGTTTTTTTAAAGGTTTCATCTCCACATAAATGTTTTTAAAGAGGCAACCAAACATAATAGTTAAAAATGTCATAATTATTTAAAACAATTATATACTCTTGGATTTACATAATACCTTTCTTCTAAAGAGTTAAAATTGATTCACGTAGGCTGGGTTTTACCATAAGAGTACTCACTATCTATAGCTTTATCAATAGATAATTTCCAAAGCAAAAACAAACATACTAATATGCATTAAAACTATCAGATAATGAAAAATAATATTATCACATTTTTCAGAATTAACTGCAATACAATATGTATTGCTTGGATGAAAATTCTGTAATTCTCATTGAAAGGGTAGCTCCTAAAATCAGAGAGATTTGAATTTGTTTCCTAGCTCTGCTACTTTATAATACTTATTATAACGCTAACAACAACAGAAATACTAACAAAATCAGTATTTATTGAGTCTAATATGTGACAGATCTTGTGTTAAATCTTTACATTATTCAGTAAATCTTTACAATATTATGAATTACTTTTGCTCAGTAAGTAAGCTTCCCAGAATCATGTTTGCTAAACATTTGAGTAGGAATTCAAAGTTAGGGCACCACATCATTATACTGGCTTTTATCCTCTATATTACATTGCTCTGGCTTTCCAATTAAATGCCTTAGACACATTATTTAATGTTTCTCAGTCTTGCTTCCTTATTTAATAATAGAGATAAAATTAGTAACTATTGCATAGGCACAAGAATTGCATCAGGTAATATATAGAAAACACTTGTCATGATGGCTGGTATGTATAAAAACATGAAATATCAGCTACTGTTATTTTCAATACCTAATTTTCTTCAATAAATAGTAAAACTTTCTTAAAATCATTAAGTAAAAATATCTGAAAGTATCTGAACAGCCAAATTAGAAATGTCTAAGAGTAGTTCTGGAACTCTGTCTCCACTATAATAGCCACTAGCCAGCCACATGGATGCTTGGCATAAGGGTAGTCACAGCTCTGAGGGACTATCATCAGACTGCAAATTTTTAACAAAGCTTTATGCATTTATTTGAAAGACAGTTATGAGGGAGGCCGAGAGAGAGAGAGAGAGAGAGAGGTTTTTCCATCTGCTAGTTTACTCCTCAGAAGGCTGCAATGGCCGGAGGTAGGCCAAGTCAAAACCAGGAGCCAGGAACTCTATCTGGATCTCCCACATGGGTGGCAGGGGCCCAAGTACTTGAGCCATCTTCCAATGCCTTCACAACCACATTAACAGGGAGCTGGATTGGAAGTAGAGCAACTGGGACTCGAACTGGTGCTCTGAAATGGGATGCCAATGTCATAGGCAGTGGCTTAATCTAGTGCACCACAGTGACAGCTCCCAGACTGCAAAGATTTAATATAAAGAGGAAAATTGAAATATGTGACTGTTTACATTGTGTGTTAAAATAATAATACTATGGATATACTTTAAATTATCAAAATTAATTAGAACTTTTAAAAACAGTTTAAAAATGTTTAAAAACAGTTTTAAAAACTGTTTAAAAATGTTTTAAAAACTTAAGGTGACTATTGAAAAATGTAAGATTGCATTGTGACTCTCATGTTTCTATGAACCCTGTTGGTCTAGAGCTTGTGTTACTTCATAAATGGAGGGTTTTTTTTGCTTGTTTGTTTTTTAAGATTTATTTATTTATTTGAAAGAGTTACACAAAGAGAGGAGAGGCAGAGAGAGAGAGAGAGAGAGGTCTTCCATCCGCTGGTTCACTCTCTAACTGGCCGCAAAGGGCGGAGCTGCGCTGATCTGAAGCCAGGAGCCAGGAGCTTCCTCCAGGTCTCCCACGTGGGTGCAGGAGCCCAAGGACTTGGGCCATCTTCTACTGCTTTCCCAGGCCATAGTTGAGAGCTGGATCAGAAGTGGAGCCGCTAGGACTCAAACTGGCACCCATATGGGATGCCGGCACTGCAGGCAACAGCTTTACCTGCTATGCTACATTACTGGCCCCACGGAGGTTGTTTTATGAAGAACCTTTCATCAAAACCAGAGATTCTGCTGCTTTCTATAAGTGAAGTCATTGATAATGTAGCCAATATCTATAACATTTAAAGAAGAGATAGTTGATGCAACTGTAGAACCCTGCACAGAGTGGCTTTCAGGTCAAGATAGCATTCTTCAGTTATCATCCCACGTGCTAAGTGAGGATTCCATTGTGTATTGTTCTTCCCCAGCAGCATGACCTTGTCATTCAAATTACGCAGCTTCAGGAAAAGAGCTATAAAAATGGCAAGTATCCTTGAGCTAGGAAAATAAAAACGTGTCATTTGCTTAATGGTCTTATGAGCTTCCTGTTGTTATTCTTATCAACACACATACTAATATTAGATGCACACTAACATAAAATAAGTTTTCCCTTAACCATATTAAATCAGTTTTTCAAAGTGTTTTCCAAAGAAAATGTGGAATGATCATACATTCTATTTTTCCTGGTTCAAATGCAGTTTATGTCTGTTGCTATGGCATAATTATTATTATTATTATTTTTTTTTTTTTGGACAGGCAGAGTTAGACAGTGGGAGAGAGAGAGAGAGAGAAAGGTCTTCCTTTTTCTGTTGGTTTAGCCCCAGATGGCCACTATGGCTGGCATACTGCGCCAATCCGAAGCCAGGAGCCAGGTGCTTCCTCCTGGTCTCCCATGTGGGTGCAGGGCCCAAGGACCTGGGCCATCCTCCACTGCCTTCCCGGGTTGTGGCATAATTATTAACCGTTCTCCTCTTCACCCTGAAACCCATCGGACTCTGAACAATCAATTACATTGTCACTTTTCATGTGACCCTCCTTGATGAAAGGATTCCTTGGTTAAACAAGTTTTTGGAAATAAATCATACCCTACTTCCCTCTTAGAAATTTACAACACATAATTGCATCAGAGAAGTTGTATAACAGTCTTGTTTAATTTAGTTTAACTCAATGTTTCCTAAATTTCTTTCATCATTAATCTCCTTTTTTTCCTTTAATACATATTAACAGTTCACAGAATGCAGTTTAGAAATGCTCAGAAGTTTTTCAGGCTGAGTTTGTGACTAGTAGATTTCTACCCTTGGAGTTTTTAAAATCATTAGATAAATAAATGTATAATGTATAAATGTATTTTGACTTGTTCTAGAGTGTAGCAGTGACGTGAGCAGAAACCTGCTTAAAGAAATGTTTTTCTTTTTTAAAAAAGATTTTATTTGAAACACAGAATGACAGAGAGCTTCTATCTGCTGGTTCTATCCCCAAATGCCCACAACAGCCAGGGCTAGGCCAGGCTGCAGCCAGGAGTCAGGAACCCTATCTGGGTCTCCTATGTTGGTGGCAGGGACCCAAGTGCTTCAGTCATCATCTGCTTCCTCCCAGGTGTGTTAGGGAGTAGGATCAAAGCACAGAGTAGCTGGTACTCGAACTGGCACTATGGTTTGGGATGTGGGCACCCCATGCAATGGCATAATCCATTGTGGCATGGTGCCTGTCCCAGAAATGCTTTTCTTTAATTGATGATATGGAAATCCAAGTGTTAACTCTGAAAATCATGTCCAAGTCATTTCATTTCAATAAACACTGATACTATGCTTGCTACAGTGTACATCTGGGTTAGTACTGGTGATGCAAGGATCAATTAGACGTTATCACTGTCCTCTTGAGGCACATAAATGTGTACGTTGATTGTCTCCTCTGTGCAGTAATGTTTTTCTATATTTGGTAGATCAGCTGTTTTCCATCATTTCAGTTATAGTTCTTGCCACATTAGTGACATTCTGTAAAAGTCAGTGAATTAATCGGGTAGAATACACATGACTGGGTTAAGTGTTGGAACACAGATACAAAGTAAGTACTTGTAAAACAGAAAGAAGGGACTGTTCAATTTTTCCCATGGTTGATGGAAAGGATTTCATTAAGGAAGTGCCATGTGAGTGACAACTTCAGGAAAATTTAAATGCTGATAGACACAGGGGGCATAATTATTTCCAGGCAAAGAACTGTTTTTACAAAGAAGCAATATCAGAAAAAGTCTATGTAAGCTCCTGTTCCATGCTGTTGGGGATAGGCTAGAATTACAGGGGGCAAATATAAGTTTAAAAGGATAATCAGAACCAAATATAAAGGCTCTTTATTATTCAAGGAGATTGAAGAAATGACTTATGACTTTACAAGAACTTTATGAGATGAGAGAGTACACTTCAGTGAAGTTTTGCACTTCTAGCCAACACTTTATGAACCTAAACAAAATTTCATAGGGTGTTAAATCTCCACCAAAGAAATTAAGTATGCTGAATCATCATCAAGCATAGTAACATTTGGTCATTCTCTTTCAATAAAATAATTGTCATAAGCTGTGTTTATGAGTGATCTTACTATTTTAGGAAGTTTCCTCCAGAACATACCTGGCCACTGTGTGTGTGTGTGTCTCCCTGATAGAAACAGTGTGTGTATGTGTGTGTGTGTCTTCTTGATAGAAACTGTGTGTATGTGTCTCCCTGATAGAAACAGAGTCTATTTGTAACATGGATTTTAACTCTATGGTTTTAATATTCTTTACTATTCCTCATGTTTAATAAGTAGTTTTCCTAGTGTTTAAAAAACATGTCCAAGTTCATTTCTTTCAGACTCTTTTAATCTATTTATGAAAATAAAATATCAGATAGGTGAGTTCAAACTACATATAACCTATATATTAGATATTTAGCAAGGCTGTTTCTTGTGACATAAAAATCAGGTTTTAAAACTCTTTGTGTGGCAGATGTTTGGCCTAGTGGATTAAACACCACTTGGGACTCCTGTATACCCCATTGGAGTGCCTGGTTTCTAGTCGCAGCTCCACTCCTGATTCTAGCATCCTTCTAGTTCACACCCTGGGAAGCAGCAGGCCATGGCTCAAGTACTTGGGTCCCTGCCAATGACATGGCAGCCCAACATTGAGTTCTGGGCTCCTGCCTTTGGCCTGGCCCACTCTCAGCTGCTGTAGACATTTGGAGAGTGATCCAGCAGGTGGGAGCTCTCTTCTCTCTGTCATTGTCTTTCTCAATGACAAGCAAATAAATAAAATAAATAATAAATTAAAAAATTAAAAATAACTCTTGAGATATTGGCAATCTAGAACCTCACATTTTTTTTTTTTACCAGTTGAGAATCTGCTTAATTCAACTAGAAAATATGACATAAATTCCACACTGACCTCACTTAATGACTAGCCAAAGGAAAACAGAAGTTTAGAGGTTTTACAGCTGCTGACAGTAAGTCCTTGGAAAGAATTATTTTGGAATATTCTTACTGTTGCCAAAAGAAGGGAGTTAGAGAGGTCAGAAATAGGAAACTCAGAAGAAAACAAGCCTGTCAGCATTCAAAACTGATTACTAGGGAATTACTCTGTGGTTAAAAATCCACAGCGTTTCAGCAACTTTATTTAGTGATGTTTATCCCAAAGGACTTTCATTGCATGTATTTTGTTACAAATGAATTTGCCTACCTTAACTCTATAAAGAGCTCTACAAACCACATCTGCTTTGATTTGAATTTTCCAGTTTTCACGATGGCTACCAACCCCATTGAAAACAACAAGCCTTCCAGGATGTGGGCAGAGCCCTGGCAGTCACAGCATTGACTTCTGCGGCTGTTGCTCTTGTTATTGCACATGTCTTAGAACAATGCAGATATGGAGCTGTGGCCTCCATCATTAGCAACTAGAAGTCTGTTATTTGTTTCAGTGCCCCTTATATGGGGTATAACAAAGGGAGACACATGCTTTTCTAACCTAAACCAGATGCATAATTTACTTTCTTTTTAAACTTAAAACCTGTGACATAATCAATTATTGAAAAATTAAATACGTTGGTTTCTCTGAACAAACTGAAACACTCTTGCTTGGATTAGATAACCACAGTGCTGGTAATGTGAGTTTGTGGAGAGTAACTGAGTTGAGTGAGATTCTGAGGATCTATACTCAATCTTCGATTTATTTACCATGTGGTTAATCTTGTCTAAGGCAGGTTAACTTCCTCAGTGACAATGTCACCATCTTTAAAATGGGGTTCATGACCCTTATATCACAATGATGTGAGGATCGAAAGAGATTGCATGTATCACAGTATTTCATTCAAACAATACTGTAGAAGGGGAGATCCAAGATGGCTGAATGGAGAGGCCTGTACTGGCCTCCAGCAAAGACAGGCAGCAGAACAACAAAGCAAGGACTGTGTTTCCAGAGCCTGAGGGGAAACTTCAGTAAAGGAAGTGGGATACACAGCAGACTCATAGAATGGCAGATGTCCTAAACAGCACTCTGGCCTCAGAATCAGCCCTTAAGGCATTCAGATCTGGCTGACGAGCACATGAGAGTATTTTAGGCATGGAAAGCCAAGACACTCTGGCCAAATAAAAAAAAAAAAACCTAAATGAAAGATCTCTGGGAATGAGATCCCAGTGGAAAGAACGGGCCATCAAAGAAGGAGGTACCTTTCTCTGAAGGGGGGAGAGAACTTCCACTTTGACTTTGACCTTGTCTACGTAAGATCAGAGTTGGTGAACTCAAAAGGCTTCCATAGCCTTGGCAGCTCTTGACAAGAGCCTCAGGTGATTGCTGACACCATAAACAAGAGTGTCAATTGTTAAGTCAATAACAGGAATCACTGTGCACTTACTCCTCATGTAGGATCTCTGTTCTTAATGTGTTGTACAATGTAAATTAATGCTATAACTAGTACTCAATTAGTACTTTACACTTTGTGTGTCTGTGTGGGTGCAAACTGTTGAAATCTTTACTTAATATATACTAAATTGATCTTCTGTATATAAAGATAATTGAAAATGAATCTTGATGTGAATGGAATGGGAGAGGGAGTGGGAGATGGGGGGGTGCGGGTGGGAAGGAAGTTATGGTGGGGGGAAGCCACTGTAATCCAAAAGCTGTACTTTGGAAATTTATATTTATTAAATAAAAGTTAAAAAAAATAAGACGAGACAAGACATGTAAACAGCATGGAGATTCTGACAGTCAGCAGAGACACACAGAGAGAAATAAAGGCCACCACAGCCACTGTCCCAACTCCCCAGCTGGGGAACTCCATCTTGGGAAAAGTAAGTGGGAAGCTTCGCTACCCCAGCCATCATCACAGACAGACGGTTTAGGAGAATTCCAGTCCTCACTGGCTTAAAATTCAGAAAGCTGACTGGGATCTGAACAACTTGCTTTGCTCTAAAGAAAGATCTTCCCACTCCCAAAGCCCCAGACCTGAGCTGCTGCCATCCAGCCACTGCTAAATACCATTCTGTCCTAAGGGACAGCAAACAGCTCTGCTGCCACTGGAAGACTCACATCCAGAAGCAGGGAGGTTCACAAGACAGAGACCAGATCCCTCTCCATCCAGCAGCTGCGGATTGCATGGCTCAAGACTTGGAGCCACACCCACTCATGTGCTTTAGGGCAATTCCCCTATGCTTTTTTGGGATTGGGGCCAGCAGCAGCCAACATAGAAGCTTGTATACAGGCCTCACCTGTATACACTTCTGGTCCTGCAGCCTCCAGACTGTAACTACCGGTATTATGTTAATTGAATCACAGGAACTCATCCTACAGGACCTAAGGAAGACTGCATTCCACTGTTCCAGACCTCACCTGAATTCCATTTCTCCATCCCCACCAATCAGTGAATAATCTCCAGCATAACCTGTATTAATTCTGTGGACTGGAACAAGGACCCCTTCCAATTTCTCAATACCGGCACTAAGATTTTTTATTCCATAAGCCCCACTTTCACCCATGCCCAGTGATCCAGGCTTGGGAAAATCCTATCTATATCACACAGTTCCAGGACCATAGCCATTGCTGTTATAAGCTCCAGCATCACTCAGAGCTTGCTTGGCCAGAGAAGGGAACTGTCCCCAGTATGATCTACAACACCAGGAACTGCCATCTCAAACCCTAGTGTGCCTGACATCCAACTCCTTGGGCCTGTAGACACACACTCTGATCACACAACTACCTCTACAAACTCCTGCAGACCAGATGACTGTGGTAGTCTAAACACCACTGACATTGATGATAGCTGAAGAAATCACTGAGAGGTTACACTTCTGGGCTCACCTAGAACCAAAGCCAAAGGAACTACCTAACTGACACATCACATTACCTCTAAACAACAACAGAATCTTTTCCAATGAAAACTACCTCATAAAGAAGGAGCTGTTACGCCAGACATGTAGATGTTAACATACATACAGGAAGTATGAAGAAGCCAGGAAGTGTGACACCTCCAAAAGAACAAAACAGTCCTTCAGAAATATATCTTGATTAAAAAAATCTATGAGATGTCTGAAAAAGAATTCAAAGCAATATTAAGGAATTTCAATGAGATGCAAGAGAAATCAGACAATTCAAAGAAATAGGGAAAACAATTCATATGAATGAGAAATAGAAGTCACTAAAAAGAACAAATCAGAAATTTTGGAGCTGAACACTCGAATCAATGAAATTAAAAATAAAATGGAAAGCTTCAACAACAGAATAGACCAAGTTGAAAAAAAAATATCTGATCTCGAGGGCAAGACTTTTGAACTAACTCAGTCAAAAATAATGCAAAAAATAGAGAAAGCCTACAAAACACATAGAACACTATTAAGTTAACAAACATTCATATTATATGGATAATTGAAGGAGAAAGAAAAAGGCATTGAGAATTTATTTAATGAAA
This sequence comes from Sylvilagus floridanus, assembly GCA_949820135.1. Lineage (NCBI taxonomy): Eukaryota > Metazoa > Chordata > Mammalia > Lagomorpha > Leporidae > Sylvilagus > Sylvilagus floridanus. The sequence goes on along the minus strand of OX463236.1, from coordinate 23,632,124 downwards.
TAACCATGAACTGGTGTTGTCACTGTTCTGGCATCCTACATTGAAGTGCCAGTTCAAGTCCCAGATACTATGCTTCTGATCAACTTCTTGCCGACGCGCCTAAGAAGGTAGTGGAAGATGGCCTAACTACCTGTGCCCCTGCCACCTATATGGGAAACCTGGATATAGTTCTTGGTTCCTGGCTCCTGCCTGGCCCATCCATGGGTGTTGTAACAATTTGAGGAGTAAACAAACAGATGGAAGATCTCTCTCTCTCTGTAATTATACCTTTCAAATAAATAATTCTTTTCAAAAAATTAAAAAATAAAAATTTTGCTTAAAACACTGATTAAAAATAATTGACAGCACAATACATGGAAAGATAATCTGGTTCATGGGCTGAAGGAATTAATATTGTTAAAATATCCATACTATCTAAAGAAATCTACAGATTCAATGTAATTCCTATCAAAATACCAATGACATTCTTTACAGAAGTAGACAAAACTATTCTAAAATTCATATGGAGTTATGAAAGACCCAGAACAGTCAATGTGATTCTGATAAATGAAAAGCCAGAAGTGTCATAATACCTGATTTCAAAGTTCAGTATAAAGCTATGCCCATTAAAACAACATGGTATTGGTGTGAAAGATGGTATATATATCAGTGGAACAGAAACGAGGGCCAAGAAATTAATCCACATACATACAGCCAACTGATTTTGACAAAGCTACCAGGAAAATGTATTGGATAAAAGATAGTTTTTTCAATAAAAAGTGCTGATAAAAGTGGACTTATATATGTAGAAGGATGACATCAGATCCCTAATTCTCACTATATAAAAAAATCAACTCAACGTCGATTAAAAACCTAAATGTAAGGCCTGAAAATACTTCAAGGCACCAATGTGGGCAAGGATTTCTTGAATAAGATCTAAAAAATTTAGGCAACATCCAAAATCTGGGATTCTATCAAACTCAGAAGTTTCTGCGCAGCAAATGGAACAATCAATGCAATGAAGAGACATCCCACAGTATGGGACAAAATATTTGTGAGATACTTAACTGGCAGAGATCAGTATCCAGGGTCTATGAAGAACTCAAAAAACTCAACAACAAAATAACAAATTAATAAATTTGCAAAAGACTTGAGTTCTCAAAAGAAGAAATATAAATGGAAAATACATGAAAAATTGCTCAATGTCGGTAGCTATCAGGGAAATAGCAAAACCACAAAGATATATCACCTCAACCCTCTTAGAATGGCTATTATCAAAAAGACAGAAAGTAACAAATGCTAGTGAGAGTGAAGAGAAAGAGAAACTCTGGAAATGTTCATTAGTTTAGCCACTATAGGAAAAAGTATGGAGGTCTCTTTAAAACACACACACACACACACACACACACACAAAACCAAAACAATTGGAGCTGGCGCTGTGGCCCAGTGGGTTAAAGCCCTGGCCTGTAGCGCTGGCATCCCATATAGGTGCCAGTTCTAGTCCCAGCTGCTCCTCTTCTGATCTAGCTCTCTGCACAGCCTGGGACAGCAGTAGAAGATGGCCCAAGTCCTTGGGCCCCTGTATCCTCATGGGAGACCTGGAAGAAGCGACTGGCTCCAGGTTTCAGATCAGCGCAGCTCCGGCAGTTGTGGCCATCTGGGGAGTGAACCATCGGATGGACGACTTCTCTATCTGTCTTTATCTCTCTGTGTAACTCTGTCTTTCAAATAAATAAAATAAATATTTGCTGGCGCCGCAGCTCAATAGGCTAATCCACTGCCTGTGGTGCTGGCACACCGGGTTCTAGTCCTGGTTGGGGTGCTGGGTTCTGTCCCGGTCTCTTCTAGTCTACCTCTCTGCTGTGGCCCGGGAAGGCAGTGGAAGATGGCCTAGGTCCTTGGGCCCTGCACCGCATGGGAGACCAGGGGGAAGCACCTGGCTCCTGGCTTTGGATTGGCGCAACACGCTGGCCATTGCAGCCACTTGAGGAGTGAACCAAGGGAAAAAGGAAGACCTTTTTCTCTGTCTCTCTGGCAAATGGATGGAACTGGAGGACATTATGTTAAGTCAAATAAGCCAGACAGAAATACAAATACTACATATTCTCCTTATATTTCAGAGTTTAAAAAAAAAAAGTCTTAACACAGAATGATGATTACTAGGGGCTGTGAGGGGTAGTGCAGATAGTGGGAGTTTGGATAACAGATAATAAATCAGTCAGATCAAAGGAGTAAAGTTCCTGGTGTTTCACAGTGTAGTGGTAGGACTATGGTTCACAATACCCAAGTATGTATCATTTGAACAAATAAAAAAAAGCAATTCCAAGATACCAATCACAAAATAATGATAAAGAAAAGGAAATATTAATTTCTTTGTTTGAGATATTGCAAGCTTGCATTGAAATATCCCACTGTAGTCCATAAATTTATACAATTAATGTAAATAATTTTTTTCTAAAATCTATGAGAACATAATGTTTATTTAAATGAACATTATGTGAGATGCATTTTGTCTGAAGTTAATCTCTTGGGAAGTAGTCAGCTAAAATCAGATCATGATAGGAATGTTTAGATCTTTTGTCTGTTAAGTTAATGCTTTGTATATATCCTTAATATTATGAGAACCTCATTTAAATGAATATTACCTGAAGGATATGTTTTGCTTGAAGATATCTTGATCAATTTTGTTTGTTTCCAAATTAAAATAAATAGATATAAATAAGTACTTTAAAAATAATGTGCTGTGTTTTTTTGTTCCCCATCCTTCCCACAATCACATCTCTACTTCCTCTTTGCTTCTTGAAGTTCCTTGAATTCAAAGCATGGGACACATGGACAGCCTCAGCTGTGTGCCAGTTTATGAAAGCGGTGAAAAAGCCCTGGATCACACTGAAAATAAATGTTGCCAAGTAATGCAAGCTTTGACCTGCTACCCCAGGAAAAAATATAAATTTTCAGTCCCATTCCTGTCAAAGTAGCCAATCCTTTGGGCAGAAATAAAAACACAAAATGAAACTCACTTTGTTAGAATTACTTATGTTTTCTGAGCTTTCTTCACACAAGAAGCTAAAACAGCCAAGATCCCAAGGTCTAAATTATAGGCCACAGTCTTCTTTTTAATTACATTTTTAAATTGTTGAATATGCTTTCAACACCATGGTCACATTTTTTCAGAACATTGACTTGCTTTGACCTGTAGAAGTCATCAGTCATCAACACTGGAAATTGCTTCCATGTAAAATAATTTATGAACATAATATTTCATAACCTCTAAATAAATGCTCAACTAGTAGTTTAGGTTGAAAGAGGTGCCATATAATTTTATTGCCCTTACTATGATTTATTTACACATATCGTATTGTACTCACTATGATTTTTACACCTCTGCACATGTTCTCTTTCTCCTACTCTATTCCCTGCTCATTTTCTGGGTTAACTGAAAAATCAATTCTTCTATGATATTTTCCCTTCCGTTTTACATTCTTACATGCAATTATGATACCTCCTTGATTCTAAGATGTTAACATTAAAAGAAATCAGAGGAAAAAATATTGAAAGTATATATATTAGTTTTAAGACCTGTTCCGATGGAGAAACACTAAAGTGACCAAACAAGTCCTAAAATCTAGAAAATGTGATGGAGGTTTCTTCTATGAGCAACTCTAGTGCATAGTACAGCTCTATTTCAGTACCATACCTATGTCTATCTACTTATCTAGATGGTTTTAACTTTACAGGGTATGAATTTGGTCCATGGATTTGGGTGAAACAAAAGCTATGTCATTTTATTTTGAAAAATTAAATTATGTCTTACTCTGAACTCCTTTGTCAACATGCCTGATATTAATTACCAGAGAATTCTTTCTCAGTATTGCTCAAGATTTTCAGTGGTATTATATAATTGATATTATATCATACTAAAGAAGGGATTTTTGACTTGAGTTTATTCTAGATATTTCATTTTCATGCCGACTGCTTCAGCTAATTTGGCCTAGATGAAAGTAGGCTGCTCTGTACTGGAGTGGTACATTTCCTCCAGTCTCAGCTCAGCACTAGGAATCTGCTCCAAGGCTCACAGGGCCACAACAATGGAGATTGAATCACTGGCCACCACCTATGTACATTTCTTATCAGAGGTCTTGCCACCCTCTTGGATTCTGAATGGGGGTAGGACTCAAGTCTTTTTTTAAAAAATATTTATTTATTTATATGAAAGAGTTACACAGAGAGAGAAGGAGTGGCAGAGAGAGAAAGAGAGAGAGGTCTTCCATCCACTGGTTCACTTTCCAGCTGGCTGCAAAGCCTGGGGCTGTGCCAATCAGAAGCCGGAGCCAGGAGCTTCTTCTAGGTCTCCCATGAGGGTGCAGGGGCCTAAGGACTTGGGCTATCTTCTACTGGTTTCCCAGGCCATAGCAGAGAGCTGAATCGGAAGTGGAGCAGCCAGGACTTGAACTGGTGTCCATAAGGTATTGCCAGCACTGCAGGCGGTGCTGGCCCCAAGGGCTCAAGTCTTTGCATACCTTGGGAAATCACCTCTAGGCCCATTCTCTTGCTTCTTCATGCCCCATAAGGTGAGGAAGTATCATATTCCTCAATGGGCCTGAACCTAAACAATTTAACTTTCTTTCTGAATAGTTTTGTTTATATGTATTGAGTTGAAGAGAATCACCTATAAATGTAAAGAGAAAGCAAACTTTACCTTTTCAGTTACAGAACAGGAAAAGAGCTAATTTATTTTACCATGATGAGTCAACATCTAGCTTTAAGCAACAAGCAAGACTATCCAGTTGGTTTGGTATGTTTGTCCATCCCATCCCAGTAAACCCGGGTCTTCTTGTGAATAGGGGCTATGTTTCTTTGTGAAGGAGTTCTCAGCACTGAGCGTAGTACATGTTATCAACCCATCAATACTGGCTCAGTGAATTGAAGACATTGCAGGTTAATACTTTCATCTAAAGTAATTCTGGTCTTAAGAACTTTTAAATGCATTAAAATGTGAATCTAACTGGAAGGAACTCGAAAAGCAAATCTCTGTTCTCCGACCACACTATTTGGATGAATTCTCCTACGATGTACAAGGAATATTCATTGTCAAACATGCTAAATAGGAATTTTTAAAAGCTGAGATCTAAAATAGCTCTCAGCTCTGCTTTTTACCAGTGAGAACCCATTCTATCTCTTTGTGCTACTGTGTCTGTTCACATATTGTGAAGTTAGTAAAGTGTTCTGAATTTAGATGAAAAGTACACACTGTTCATTGAGGACACAGAAATATCTTGGGGAAATGAAACATTTGATGGGTACACAGATATTTGTACTTTGCTTTCGTTACATATTTAGCTGTTGGTTTATATCATTAACAAATATCAAAAGCATTTCATGTGAGAACAAGGAAGTGCCTTGGTTACTGTGCAGTCACGAGTGTACACTTCAAAACCTGTGATTTTTACTACCTCTGTTCTTAAAATTCCTTCATTTAAAGCATAATTTTAAGACAATTTTCAAATTAGTTTTGTAGGTTGCTGAAGCCTGGTGCTTTCTATTCCTCTATTCACTATCTAATAAGTATGAACCACCAGGTCACTGCCATACATAAAAGATTACAGTCACTCTGAAAGAAATCACTTATAGAAGTTGTTATAATGCAGATTAAAGAGAAAAGTTTAAACTCCAGACACTGAAATGACCCATGAAGTCTTATTTCAGCACATGTTTATCAACACATCCTCTACAAAGGTCTACATTGGGCTCTGAAAACCATGGTTTACCAGTAACTGCCACCCTCAAGGGGATTGTTACTCCTGTAGGTGGGAACAACACAAACACACAAATAACTGTAATTCAGGTCATGCAGTGAGGAAAAGTATAAGAGAGTTCAGAAAGTAGTGACCACTTTCAGCTAACGGAATTTGGTTTCTCATCTTAGAAAGGACATAGAATTGTACCTGAAGGTCATTTGGAGAAGGGGAGCCTGGGAGCGAAGGTGTTGCAAAGCAAGGTACAACCCTCAACAAAGGCGCAAATTCAGATCACAATAGGCAAATCAGCCACTCCAAGCAACAGTGACAAATATGTGTCATCACATTTCCTCCTTCAGTATATTAAGTGTGGTTATTTCCTCGGAATAGAGAAAAGCTTTATTATGAACATATGCTCCATTATTTGTTACCTCATAAATATTTTTTGAAGTGGCCAACAAAAGTACATTAGAGTAAACTAGTACTTTATCAAATTTTTTTACCACTTTCCACATTTTTCTTATCAAAGTATGTTCCTGGTTCAGGATAGCTATTGTATTAAAGTTCTCCAAAGAAACAGAACCACACATATACACAACGGTTTATACTGTATGTTGTATACATATACATGTATATGTGTGTGTGTGTGTATGTCTGGGTGAATGAGGGGTCTTCAATATGGTCATGGAAATTGTACATTATAAAAAAATGCAGATATCCAAATTTTTCTGCATCAAAGAAAGTATCTTTCAATTCCATTCTCATATATATATATATATATATATATATATATATATATTTGATATATAATTGAATGGACAGAGGAAGAGAGAGAGAGAGAGAGAGCGCACAAGATCCAGAGTAAGAGTAGGTGATTTTAAGAAATTGGATCCCATGACTGTTGGGATTGGTAAATATGAACTGGTGGGTAGTCTGGGACTTCTCTAAGGAGTTTTTATCACAGACTTCAGTATGGAACAATCGGAGGAAGAATCTTTATGGGGTGAGCTTTAGTATTTTATGGTAGTCAACTGATTGGCTAAAGGGAAATCTGCATTAAAGTATATTGATTTAATCTCATTTAAAAATATTCTGGAAACATCTAGACTTGTGTTTGACAAAACAAGTAGGTACTATAGCCTGGTCAAGTTGACACATAAAATTACCTTTCATGGCTGTCATGAATCAGGAAGATATGGCAGTAATGAAAATGGGGAAATAGTAGTTTTTCATTTTATTTACATAGCTCAAACATTTTTGCATATGTAGTATTAAAGAAGGGAGCATACCACTATCAACAGTGTTGAAATGACAAATCTGAAGCATAGAGACATTACGAACCTAATTTCTGAGCTGAAAGAGTCACAGCAGTTGTCAGAATTAGAACTGATATCTTGTGACTCATTACCTCATGATTTTTCCATTGCACAACCCAAATTCCTATAGCATTTATTATCTGTAAGCCTTTCTTTAAACTTAGTGCAAGGTATCTTTTCTTACAATTGTTCTTTCTATTGAACTAAATTCTACAATACTCCCGTTTATGAACAACCTTGTTTACCCTACATATAACTGAAAATCCATATTTTATTTTTCAAAAAGAATGAATTCTGCTATAATCCTGTTTAGGCTGGTTAGCAGTTTGTTTATGTAACTTTTGATGACAGACCCTTGAATTAGTTTTTTTAAAAGATGTTATTTATTTATTTGAGAGATAGAGTTATAGACAGGAATATGTAAGCCCTGGGAATTTTGTCAACTCCAAAGAGGATACCCACAGGCAGTAACTGATCCTAGACTTATCATTGAGTTTGACAATTTGTGACTTGAATATGGCTTCATGTCCAAATAGGCAAAAACTCATTTTCTATTCATATAACACATAATTGAGATTCTATTATCATTCTGTTTTATAGATTTAAAAAAACCTTAAAGTTGAACAATTTGTCATATCCACACAACTCACAAGCCTCTAATGAAGAAATGAGGCCTTTCATATATGCTAGCTGTATGAAAAGTACTGCAATATAGTTCACCCCCATGCTTTTAAAACTAATTCAGGGGCCGGCCCTGTGGTGCAGTAGCTTAATCTCATGGCACTAGCATCATATATGGGTGCCAGTTAGAATCCCAGCTGCTCCTCTTCCTATCCAGCTCTCTGCTATGACCTGGGAAAGAAATAGAAGTGCTTGGGTCCTTGCATCTGCTTGGGAGATCCAGAAGAAGTTCCTGGCTCCTGGATTCCAACTAGTGCAGCTGTGGCCGTTGTGTCCATTTGGGAAGTGAACCAGTGGATCTAAGACCTCTCAGTCTCTCTCTCCCAGGGCTTACATATTCCTGGGAAAATAGGGGAAGGCCCATGGGAATGACCATTTTGCTCTTGAGTCCTTCTGTTTACGATATTCAGGGCCATTTTGTACATAAACTTCTCAAACATGGATGACTTATCAGTCTTCTAAATGCTTAACAGCAGTTGAGCACTGTTTCTTTGCCAGTCTCCTTGGGCAGGCCAACCCAACACATTCCTCTTAAAAATGTTGTCTTACAAAAGATGCTCAAGACATGGCACTTAGTGGTCAATTCTCATTTGTATTCGAACATCCATTCTCAGAAAAGGGCTTGTTACTTCCAGAATACTGAATTCAACCACTTGAAGAAATCCACAGTCCTCCTCTTATTTCATCACTGGAAGCAACTTGGTTGGATCACTTTCCCAAAGCCTCCATTTATATCACCTTTGGGACAGTCCAGTTTAACTCCTTTCTTGGTTGAGGATTTTGCAATGAATCCAGTTAACTCTCATCCTCAAGAGCATAGAGCTCTGACGTACCTTCACTGATTAAAATGCAATGGAAAAAAGAAAATACAGGCAGATCACAAAACATATAGCAGTTGAATAATTTGCATTGCTTTTTCTTATTATTATTCATAATGCTATGTATGTGTATTGATTATGCTCCATTGACTCTTTAGTGTCTGGAGAAGCTTTAAGATATAGGGAGAGGCCAGCATTGTGGTGCAGTGAGTTAAACTGCCACTTGTAAAGCTGGCATCCCATATTGGATGCTGCTCTGCTTCCTATCCAGGTCCCTGCTAATGTGCGTGGGAAATCAGCAAGATATGGCCGACATACTTGGGCCACTAGCACCACGTGGGAGACCCAGATTGAGTTTCAGGCTCCTGGCTTTGGTCTGGCCCAGCCTCAGCTGCTCTGGACGTTTGAAGAGTAAATCAGTGGATGAAAGATCTATTTCTCTGTCTCCCCCTATCTCTGTGTATCTCTCCCTTTCAAATAAAAAAAAAACCTTACATATGTAGGAAAAAGACAGCCCTTGTTTGGATTCTTGGCTCTGGATTTTTTGTTTTGACTCTTGGCTCTGCCATTTATTATCTCTGTGCACTTAGGCAGGTAATCACACCTAGCCTTAGTTTTTTGTTGTAAAATTAATTGTGAAGGTTAATTGCACATAACCCATATTGCTTAAGCTTTACTTCTCAAAACATATAATTATTTCATATGTATAATAATATCCAAAATATCAAGACTTTGAGCCCATGCTTGGTTGATGAGACAGTTTCTCCTGTTTGCGAGGTCCCATGACCAAAGTTTGCCCATAGTCCCCTTTTCTCATGTCTTGTGCCACCCTGGAATGCAAAACTCTTGTTCTTTTTTCCTCTCTTGGGAGAACTCCTTTAGCACTGCATGATCAGAGGGATTTCTCACAGAAGAGCAGGTAGGCCCCAAGAAACAGGTCTGTCACATCCCAACCTTTTCCTTCCATAGCATTTGCATGCCTAGGGAATAGGGAGTGATAGAAGGAAAATCAAGTGCAGTCTTCACCCCCGTATTCCTGTTGACATTTAGGCAACTTATCAGCTTAGCCTGCTCCTTCACATCTTCCTTACCAGGATATGAGGTCCCTGTTTTGCACCAGCCTCCTTAAAGGGACCCTGGTTGCCCAGCTTGGTTTGTGGGTGCCTGAACACAATAGGCAAGGCTAGGTTTGAGGTCTTTTTTTTAAAAGATGCATTTATTTATTTGAAAGGCAGAGTTACAGAGAGACAGAGGCTGAGAGAGAGAGAGAGAGATTTTCCATCTGCTGGTTCATTCACCAGATGGCCTCAATGGCTGGAGCTGCACTGATCCAAAGCCAGGAGACAGGAGCTTCTTCTAGGTGTCCCACATGGGTGCAGGGGCCCAAGGACTTGGGCCATCTTCTGCTTTCCCAGGCCATAGCAGAGAGCTGGATTGGAAGTGGAGCAGCAGGCACTTGAGCTGGTGTCCATATGGGATGCCGGCACTGCAGGCGGCAGCTTTACCTGCTACACCACAGCGCTGGCCCCTTGAGGTCTTTTCTATAGAAATTCTAGAACCATGCAAGACCATGTGTGTGTTTAGACATGTGCTTGGGTATTTCAGACCATTCTTTTTTTTATTTTTTAAAGAAGCTTTATTGGGGCCAATGCTGTGGCACAACAGGTTTTGATTTTTTAAAACAATTATTTGTTTGAGAGGTAGAGTTACAGAAACAGGGAGAGACTGAGAAAGGTCATCTATCCTCTGGTCCACTCCCCAACTGGCTGTAGTGGCTGGAGCTGGGCCGATCCGAAGCCAGGAGTCAGGAACTTGTGGGTCTCTCATGTGGGTGCAGGGACCCAAGGACTTGGGCCATCTTCTACTGCTTTCCCAGGCCATAACAGAGAGCTGGATTGGAAGTGAAGCAGCCAGGACTCAAAACGGCACCATGGGCAAAGGCTTACCATTCTGCACCACAGTGCTGGCCCCTCAGAACTTTCTATGATGGCCATCAAACTCCTGAAACTTTCTGTAAAAGGCAGTCATACTATCCAGGATATAGGGAACTTCATACCATGTTCCCAAGTTGTCCAGTACCAAAATATTCCTTAAAACATCTAGTGTCTGCCACCTAGCAAGATCTCAGTAAATACAGTTTCTTTTTATCTTCTCTGCTCAAAAACAATTTGGTGTATTTGTTAGAAAGTTAACTATAAACATGTTTTGTCTTTAGCTAACCCAGCAATTTTTATGGTGATAAAATATAAGACCCAAAGTTGTGTGGGTCATAGAGCATTTCACGACTTGGGAGCTTACTACCCCAGCAGCCTATACAGTTGAAACATGGCTGTGTTCTCTAGCTACTAGAGAAAGAGTCACGATACCACAGCCTGGTGAGAGCTGTATGTCACAGACTCAATGCACAAAGGATCCTTACCAAAAGTGGTGCAGAAAACAATTAGCTCCTTGAGTGCCATGTGACGGAGACTTATATGACAGGACACTCAGGCTAAGGGTGAGGCCAAGAAAACAAGGAAAAAAAAACTTCCCCAAAGTTTATGAGAAAGCAGGAAGCCAAGTGTTTGCAAACTATATTGCAAGGGACTAAGGCCTCTACAAAGCTCATGTTTAGGTGAACTTTGAACTTTTGCCAATGAAAAGAATAAGGGCTATTTATAAATCCCTATTTGGCGCTGAAGGCAAATAGCAAAAATTCAAACACAGGAGATGATGGGGGTAGATATTTTGGGAAAACAGAAAATGATGAGTAGAGCCAGGCTAACATTGGACAAGTTGTCCAGACCCAACCCAATCCAAGACAATTCTGTATTCACTCTGGTTTGAGAATTCTCATAAAATAGTTAAGCAAGAGGATCTACAAATTGACCTCAAAAATAAGCACATATGATGTTTCCATTATGACATTTCAAGTAATTTTTTAATCTTTAAGACAATCATGATGTTCCATTAGTTTCACTAAGAGAAAAGAAACTGAGGGATAACATGCCCCAAAACACAGAAAAAGTAACAAAACAAGTCTTAGAAATCCTATTTTAGGGGCCAGTGCCATGGCTTACTTGGCTAATCCTCCACCTGTGGCGCCAGCATCCCATATGGGCACCTGGTTCTAGTCCCAGTTGCTCCTCTTCCAATCCAGCTCTCTGCTGTGGCCCGGGAGTGCAGTGGAGGATGGCCCAAGTCCTTGGGCCCTGCACCCGTGTGGGAGACCAGGAAGAAGCACCTGGCTCCTAGCTTCAGATGGGCGCAGTTCTGGCCGTAGCAGCCATTTGGGGGGTGAACCATCGGAAGGAAGACCCTTCTTTCTGTCTCTCTCACTGTCTAATTCTATCTGTCAAATAAATAAATAAAAAAGAAATCCTATTTTAAACATAGAGCTTTCATATGACCTAGTAATTCTGCTCTTGGTTATATACCCAAGAGAAATGAAAACATGTGTCCACACAGAAAAATTGTGCGTTAACATTCACAAAAGCATTATTCGTAATAGCTGAAAGGGAGAAATAACCCTAATGTCCATTGATAGGTTGAATGAGTAAACAAAAGATAGTTTGTAATGACAATGGGATATTATTCAGCCATGAAAACAGTGAAGGGCTGATACATACACAATACGGACAAACCTTGAAAACTTTGTTAAATGAAAGAAGCTGGTCACAACAGATCACATGCTATGATTCCATTTGTATGAAACGTCCAACATAGGCAAATCTATAGAAAAAGAAAGTTGATTAGTGGTTGCTAGAGGAGGAGAGTGTAGGGAGGGGACACAGGGAGATAATAGCCAAGGAAGTACAAAGATTTAAAAAAGAGAAGAGGAGAAAGAGGAGAAAGTGGAGAGAGAGAGAGAGAGAGAGAGAGAGAGAGAGAGAGAGAGAGAGAGAGAGAGAGAGAAAGGAGAGAGAAAAAAGAAAAAGAAAGAAAAGAATGAATCTGAGTTACCATTTGGGCTCTCAGGGATCAGCACTGTGGTACAGTGTGTTAAGCCACTGCCTGCAATGCTGACATCCAATATGAACACAGGTTTGAGTCCCAGCTGCTCCACTTCTGATCTACTTCTCTGTTGATGTGCCTTGGAAAACAGCAGAAGATGGTTCCAGTGCTTGGCCCCTGCCAACTACATGGGAGACCTGGATGGAGTTTCTGGTGTGGACTTGGCTCAGATCCAGCCATTATGGTCACTTGAGGAATGAACCAGCAGATGGAATATATTTTTCTCTCTCTCTCCTTCTCTTTTAAAAAATTATTTATTTATTTGTAAAGCAGAGTTACACAGAGAGAGGAGAGGCAGAGAGAGAGAGAGAGAGAGAGAGAGAGAGAGAGAGAGGTGTTTAATCCTCTAGTTCACTTCCCAAGTGGCTGCAATGGCCGGAACTGTACTGATCCAAATCCAGGAGCCAGGAGTTTCTTCCAGGTCTCCCACGTGGGTGTGGCGGCCCAACAACTTAGGCCATCTTTACTGCTTTCCCAGGCCACAGCAGTGAGCTGGATCGGAAGTGGAGCAGATGGGACTAGAACTGGTGTCCATATGGGATGCTGGCACTGCAGGCGGTGGCTTAACCCACTACGCCACAGCAATAGTCCCTCTCTGTCTCTTTTTTCTCCCCTTTCAAATAAATAAAATAAATTTCTCTTTTTTTAAGAGTCCATGTTCCCCATTTTTTTTAACTGCAAAAGCCTATTGAATAGAACCGTTTGCTGTATGTACTTGGACACTATAAAATACATGAGTTTGGTATACATATGAGGCAAAAGCAGATAAAGTGATTCCTTCAAGAAAAGAGATAAGGCTGGCGCTTCTGGGTAGCGGGTAAAGCTGCTGGTATCCCATATTGGCGCCAGGTCGAGTCCTGGCTGGTTCCAATCCAGCTCTCTGCTATGGCCTAGGAAAGCAGTAGAAGATAGCCAAGTCCTTGGGCCCCTGTACCCACATGGGAGACCTGGAAGAAGCTGCTGGCTCCTGGCTTTGGATTGGCGTGGCTCTGGCTGTTGTGGCCATCTGGGAAGTGAACCAGCAGATGGAAGACCTCTCTCTCTGCCTCTCCTTCTCTCTGTGTGTAACTCTGACTTTCAAATAAATAAATAAATAAATCTTTTTTTTAAAAGGAAACATGGGCCTCTGAATACTTAAAAAATAATAATTAAAAACAAAGAAAAGAGATAACAATGATCCTAGCTTAAGGGGACTCCATGATAACAAATGGGTAACTTGGCAGTAGGTCTCAGTGTTCATCTGCACCCTTCTGTTTATCCAACAAAGGTCTTCCATTCTCTCCTGGCTACTGAACATCACAGAGAAACTTAGGAGACAGGGTCAGGGTGAGATGCCAGAATAGGCCCATTACAAAACTGCTGTTCACCTTTCAAAAACGACCAAAGCTCCAAACTTAATTTCCCAGGGACATAATATTAAACTTCTGAGAAAAGTGCCATCTAGTTACATGGGGCACAAATACTTGAAAGCTAAAAATCCAAAATCTTTTATTTTTCATGCCTTTGTCAAAAAAAAAAATCTAGCCATTAATTTTTCAACAAATAATTAAGATAGCCATAAATTTTTCAACAAATAAGTGTGAAGAAGAGCCCCCTGGTGGCCAGTTAGTAGTAAGTGTCCAGAGGACTTGAGGCTGGCAGTAAAGATCCTGGCCTATGACTCACACACTTTCTAAAACTGAGCATTTGCCTCTTTTGTGATAATAGTGTCAGGTTGTAAATGACTTTCTCATCATTATCAGAGCCTGCTTTAATTACCTGGGTTTCATATGGGTAGCTACCAATGAGAAATGGTAATTTGAAGTCATAATCTTCTATTTATCTGTATTCTGAGAAGAGGTTTTCGGTTCTCAGATCTCAGCTTCAAAGCATGCAAAGCTTTTATTTGGAAACTTAATCACCACCATGGCTGAAATATTTTAAAGCTCCCACGTTTACACATTCCTCAGTAAGCGATTTCCCAAATTCTCCTTTCATGACTACCCACCAGATGGCACTATGTCCTTACATTTCCTAAAATCATTAGCGTCTTCGGGGACATTTATACAATGTTTTAAGTACTCTGTATTAATGTTCAGATTTTCAAGCTTTTGCTATTTGAGACTACAGATCGAACACAGGAATTTTGGAATCAGAAACCTATCCATTGTAATTAGAGTTAGCAGCTACACATGTAGATGCTTAGGTCACTCTAGTGTATTTAAAGAAGCAGCAAAGTGATTATAGGCAGCTGTGGAATCTGCAATCACTGGAGCCTCCACCCTTCCTCTGCTTGATGTCTTATTCTTAACAAGTATTTCCTTAAAAATATCACCATGATCTGTACCTTAGTCTTGAGTGAAGATTTATAAAGATCTTGTAATGGGGGCAGATATTGTGGTTCAGTCCGTTAAGCTGTTGCTTGTGAGTCTGCATCTCATATCAGGTGCCTTCGATTGAGTTCTACCTGTTTTCAATCTGGCTTCCTGCTAATGTGCCTGGGAGGCAGCAGATGATGGCCCAAATACTTGGGTCCCTGCCACCATGTAGGAGGCCAGGATGGAATTCCAGGCTCCTATCTTTAGGCTGGCCCATACTGAATTATTGGGGGTATTTGGCAAGTGAACCAGCAGATGGGAGCACTCTCTCTCCAACACTTCCTCTTTCTCTGTCATTCTCCTTTCCAAAAAAATAAAACTTCAAAAAAACTTATAATGTTCTAATCTAGTTATAAGAAATAAAGCTATCTCTAAAAGAGGATAATATTCATCCTGTACCTAAAAGCAACTTGGAAAATAAAGAGCTAAAATTAGGAGGGAGCAGGTGGCCGAATGAGTGAGTCACGTACATGGGGCTGCAATAGAGACAGACTGAACATTCTTTTACTCCCCTACATTTCCGGGCCCCTTGCAATCAGATAAATTCTTAGGGCGAGTCCTCGTAGTGAAATATTAGCAACTGCTAAGTGTGTCATTTCTATGCTGGGGTAATGAAAAGCCTGTGCAAATTTCTTTTCTTTTTTCTTCCTTTCTTTCTTTTTTTTGACAGGCAGAGTGGACAATGAGAGAGAGAAAGAGAGACAGAGAAAGGTCTTCTCTTGCCCTTGGTTCACCCTCCAATGGCTGCTGCGGCCAGTGTGTTGTGGCCGGCGCATCGTGCTGATCCGAAGCCAGGAGCCAGGTTCTTCTCCTGGTCTCCCATGCGGGTGCAGGGCCCAAGGACTTGGGCCATCCTCCACTGCACTCCCGGGCCATAGCAGAGAGGTGGACTGGAAGAGGGCCAACCGGGACAGAATCCAGCACTCCGACCAGGACTAGAACCCGGTGTGCCAGTGCCGCAGGTGGAGGATTAGCCTATTGAGCCATGACACCAGCTGCAAATTTCTAATGCTTCTCTTTTCGCCTAACAAAATCTTCAAGGAAGCTGCAAGCTTATGATGGTGCAGCTTTACAAGGTGGTGGCAGCTCCACTGGCTTGGGTCTCTGGATGACTGTGTGGGAGAGAAAGTTCTCGCAACTCAGAGGGGGGAGATGTGAGGTGAACAAGAGGTTAACTTCTACAGAATTTAAGCTACTGAGATCTTAGGGTTGATTGTAACCCTTGAGCACACACCCAGAATAATGCCAGGTTTCTCTCTGCAGACTGTGCCACTTATACACTCCTAAGAAATACATGGCTTCAATCTGTCTCAGATGATTTGCCACTGGAATTTTTTTTTCCTTAGACATGCATGCTTTTAAAATTATGTTTGTTCAGCGTATGTACACAAAAGAGAAGCCACCCTCTAAACCCCCACCCCCCACAGAAAACACAGACAAATCCAAGGTGTATGTGGAGGGGATTGAGGGAGGGACCCCAGTTCCAAGTTAGCAGGTGGGATGGTGTAATCCTGCCAGTCACAAGCCCCCATCAGGAGATGGCTGAAGTGTAGGGCAGGCTGGAGTTACAATAAGTATACTCCAGAGCCAAAGATGTGTTTGGTGTCCTAAGAGTAGTGCCACCGCTAGCCCTACTGTGGCTGCTCTTCCTCAGGAGCAGGGATGCCTGCGCCTTCCATGCACAGCTCTGTCTCTCCTTTCTTGTCAATGAAAGTCAAGGTCATGGTGGCAAAGAGCTCCTCTGGTCAAGGTTTAAACCTTTGTTTCCCAGGGGCCAGATAGGAAATTTCCCCAGAGACACTGCCATTTACCGTCTGCTTCTAGCATCGCAGGAGCACGGGTGAAGGCCTATACCAACTCTTGGGTGGTAAGCCCTCTGTAGAGCTCCTCTGGTACACCAGGCACTAAGAGTGATCTTCCAAGTGGGGATTTTGACACCAACAGGTTTGGCCTGGCTTTTTGAGGAGTGGACTTAGCCTTGAGTTCCACAGGTTTCCGTGCTGGCTCTCCCTTTGGGTCTATTGACTCTCTATTCATTGTAGGCAAGATCATGCCCTGGGTGAACTCTGTTATGAGAATGCTGATGTAAATTCCTGGTGCTTCTTTTTAGAAGTTCTGCCCCTCCTGCCTTCATTAAGGCCACAAGATTTGTGTCAGGCTCATTTTTTTTTTTCCCTTTTTTGACAGGCAGAGTGGACAGTGAAAGAGTGAGGGAGAGACAGAGAGAAAGGTTTCCTTTTTCTGTTGGTTCACCCCCCAATGGCTGCTGCAGCTGGTGCACCACGCCCATCTGAAGCCAGGAGCCAGGCGCTTTTCCTGGTCTCCCATGCAGGTGAAGGGCCCAAGGACTTGAGCCATCCTCCACTGCACTCCCGGGCCACAGTAGAGAGCTGGACTGGAAGAGGAGCAACTGGGACAGAACCAGCGCCCCGACCAGTACTAGAACCCAGTGTGCCGGCGCCGCAGGTGGAGGATTAGCCTAGTGAGCCACGGCGCTGGCCCAGGCTCAGCTTTGGAAAGGCTCACACCAGTCTCCACTTCATCCACACTGTTTTCATCAGACAAACTGGGGATCTGTACACATCCCTTGTATTGTACTCCTGATTTTGAGGTTCCTGGCCAGTTGAGTTTGATGCTCCATTCATAAAAGAAGGTAACTTTGCCTTTGCGATTGTTAATGGATGCCTCTCTATCAAGCTTACTCACTTCAGTCACCCCATACTTGCCCTCTTCATTCTGCAGGTGGACTGCCGGGAACAGTGTTTTTGGCTTATCCAGTGGAGCATCCCCCTCTGTCCAGTGCCAGTTGTTGATGTTGGTGGCATCTGTCTGCTCCCCCATGATCCAGTGTGCGTTGCCCTCACCCCGCTTGGCCATCAGCTTTCCACCCTTCCAGCTCCAGAGCTATCACATATTGTGTTTGAAGCCTTAATGTTTACTTTCCTCTTTTTCTAAGAATTAATTACAAAAACTTCTAGAAAAGGCATCTTAGCATAAGCTTTATGGACAGGGCTGGTGGGAGTCCTAGTGGTGTCATTTTATAAACAAGGTTACATACCTTCATATGCATCAGTTTCCTCATTTCTGAAATCACAGTCACAATAGCACCTGTTTGACAAGTTTGATGTGAGGATTAATTCAGTTAATAAATATATTTTAAGTGATATTTTTGACAATAAATAATATAATTTTTTTTCCTCCTTCTTACCTCCTATATTTACCCTAGTTTTTAGGAGGTTTCCACTTGTTAGGGTGAATTTAAAATTTTTTGCATGAGATATACAAGTAAGATTCTACTGCTGATATACAAATTTGGGTTGTGCAGCAGGACAATAGCTCCGTAAGTTTGGAGAACTCAGAGGAGCAGTTACATAGCATCCTCTCTTCTTACAGTGTCAGGCCCTCCTTGGGGAAAAACCCAGGAATTTTGGGAGGAAGAGGAGAGTATCAGAGTCAGAGGTAGGGAAACACATGTCTTTCTGCATTTTTCTTCTCTGGGTTTTGGCTCTAGCCAAGCACTGACAACCTTTAATTAATCGAGATAATATGCAGAGTGCCCTTCCATTCTCCCTCTGTTTTTGAGCCTCTGAAAGGAGGCAAGCATGCTGGCTGCCAGATTCCGATCTGGAGCACAGTCCCACAAATGAACTATGGCCGGGTGGAGGAAAGCCCGGAGATGTAGCTTTCCTGGGCTGCCTTTGACCCTGTGTGGTGCAGACTGACCTGAAATTGTGGAGTATCAAGCTGGCAAACCTGCCAGGGAGAGTCACCATAGCAGAACAAGAGGCCCAGGGGCAAGTATTTCACAAGACACATGGGACAGACAGAAAGCATAGGCAGGTCCAGAGCAGTTAGTAGGGCCAGCAGAGGATGACATTCATCCTGGGCAGCCAGGCGATGGCTCAGGCTAGAAAAAATGAGTCACCAGTACACCAGCCTTAAACTTTAGCCTTAAATACTGAGAAGGTAAGTAACAGTATCCAGGTGGATAAAGAATGTTGCACTAAAAGCTTTGAAGAGGCAAAGGACATTGTACTCAAGACCTCTGGCTCTTTCCTGCTACTAGGAGATTGCATTGGCTCCCCAGCACCCCCTCACTTCTTACACATGAAAACCTGCAAGATGTGGAAAAGAGCTGGAGTGGATTAACTAGATTAATATCAATTCTCAACGTTTTGGTCTCACTCTTAAAATTCATGGAGAACTCCAAAGAAGTTTTTTTCATTGTTTTGTGTTGGCCTTATAGATTCCTTAAAAGGGTCTTGGCTGCCATTTGAGAAATGCTGTGCTGGAGGGAGGCACAGGCTGGTCTGTTGCAGGAACTTGGAGGGTGATGGTATGACTAGACAGTGATCCAGGGAGGAGGGATAGGAAAGGCAGTCAAAAGTGGGCTCGGAGGGGATCCTGAGGGTCTTGAAGGAAAGGGGGAACCATCTAAGAGCTTTGAGGAGAGGAGTAGCATGCTCTGACTGAAGCTAGTAAGAGGACACTGTGGTTGCAGTTCAATTGGAGCAGGGAGGGGTATAGCAGGGAGTCTTATGGGAAGCAATGCAGTAATTCAAAGGAGGACATCCATGTTTACCAGACTTAACTGACAGTCAATAGAATCAGTATTGTTCAAGTAGTGCCATTTCCCTTGAAAGATTCACCCTCAGTTGTCTTCCTTTCTTTGTTCCCCCTCACAGCCTATGTAAATTGTTTCTTAATTGTGCATTTCCCTTTAATTTTCTTGTTAAAGGCAATACAGAAAAAATTGTTTTTATAACTCCTGTTCAGTCAATGTTTTCAGTTTTCTACTCTGTCAGCAGGTTTATTTTTAAAGATCTTTTAAAAGTTATAACTCCTTGAAAGGCAATAATCAAACCTTTTGTTGACTTTTTTCTTAAATTTCCATTTATATTAATTTCTGCCTCATGTTTTCTCTTCTTTCATCAAATGTATTTTCCTACAAAGAATTGTCTTGCATTTTAAGCTGGGTCTCTCTTTGACTTCAATTCCAATGTGATTTTTTTTTTCTGAATACATTTTTTGGAACATGAATTCATTATAAAGTAAAAATAGGAATTTCTTTTCTTTGGGTACTTAAAAAATCAAATAAGTATATCATCTGCTGTGATTTAATTAAGTTGCAATCACTCCTTTGCCTGCATTTTTAACTATTGCTTCCAGTGCAACGCCCATTTTAAAGCTCAATGTTAGTTTGAAATGTAATGCATTATACAACATTGTCCTCTACACTATATATTCCCTGAAGTGCAGGCTTCTCTGGTCTTCCTGGACCCAGCACCCCTTCCTTGTTCCTCCCTGACTAATGAGCCTAGGATCCATTTAGGCATTTTCCATGTTATCTGTTTCTCATTCATTTCAAGTAAAGAAATGTTATAAAATCTACTAAAAATGTTTAAATGACATTAGAACTTATTAATCCAGGAAAAAATTGTGGTGTATTTTCTGTGGACCTTAATATTTACCCAGAAATAAGTGGAATATTTCAATGTACTCATTAACTCGGACTGAAGATTATCTTAAGGCTTTCCTCTTGTGAATAGAATTGGTGAAAGGGTAAACATTGGTGGGGCCGGTGCTATGGCATAGATGGTAAAGCTGCCGCCTGCAGTGCTGGCATCCCATATGGGTGCCCATTTGAGACCCGGCTGCTCTACTTTCATTCCAGCTCTCTGCTATGGCCTGGGAAAGCAGTAGAAGATGGCCCAAGTCCTTGGACCCCTGCACCCACGTGGGAGACCCAGAAGAAGCTCCTGGCTTCCGATCTGCACAGCTCCCGCTATTGCACGGATGGAAGACCTCTCTCTGCCTCTCTATAACTCTGCCTTTCAAATAACTAAATAGGTCTTTAAAAAAAAGAAAAGTACACATTGGTTTATTAATGATGGCTAACAATTCTTCAATTAAATTTAAAAATACCAGGAATAGGTGTTTTGTCTAGTTAAGAAGCTGCGTGGGATGTGCTAATCTCATACCAGAATGTCTGGGTTTTTCGTACTGGCTCTAGTTCAGATTCCACCATCCTGCTAATGTGCACCCAGGGAGGCAGGAGGTGATGGCTCAAGTGTTTGGACCTCTGCTACCCACGTGGGAGACTTGGAGTGAGTTTTAGGCTCCTGGCTTTGACCTTGCTCAGCCCTAGATCTTGTGGGCAATTTTGGAGCAAAAAAATGGATGGAAGGTGTCTTTTTGTCTGTCTGTCTGTCTGCCTGCATGTCTCTCTGTTGCTCTGCCTTTCAAATAAAAGTAAATAAATAGATATACAAATGCAATAAAAAGAATAAGGAGGGAGAACAATAAGGTAATTCAAATATTACAAACAATAAAAATTTGAAATTCTTATTTTTAACTATTTTAAACATTCATACATGTATCAAAGAATCAACTTAATAAATTAATATATCCATTTGATAAGTCAAAAACAATAATTTTATTTCATGCTTGATTTTATTGTCTTAGTTTCCTATTCTTCCATTTTGCAGGCTAAGTAGAAAGTATTATAAATCTTCTATTGACAGTATTATGCATCTCCTGGATTCACACAGGGAAATTACTATAGGTACGCATATAATTCATTGTCTATCTTGGAACAGTTTTGAGGATTAGAAGCTTCAATGGTAATGATCACAGTCAGCGTAAAATGTGATTGCTCTAGTAAATCAGAACATCTGGTCACCCTGGAGACAGGTGTGAGAGGAGCAGATTTTTCCCCCTTAGTTTTTGTGTTCCGGAAGTGGGGAGGATTTCCAGAATAGGGTGGAGGAAATATTTCCCTATGTTGTTTCTTCCCTTCTTATTCCTGCACAGAATAAGAGGAGTGATTTTGCTGACTGATGAGTGGGAGAAAAAACTGAGCATGTAACCTCCAAGCATGACTATTGCTGAAACAACCAGCATAATGCTTGATACATCCGAAAAAGATTTCCCTGGATGCTTGTTGTGAAAGTTTCTGATGTTATATAAAAAGAGAATGTTTTGCTTCATGATTCTAATTTTACATGTCCATATGGACTTTTGGAAATTTAAACATATCCTTCTCCTCAGCACAGCTCCCCTTACTGTAAATCTTTTGATCGTCTTCAGATAGAATGTTCTTTTTAAAGGAGAGCTTTCTTCTCTTTTTACATATCAAAGGATTCTTTTTTGTTCCTGGCAATCTTCTGCTTAATTTTTAATCTGTAAAGATAATTCGTTATGCATTAACAAGTGCTTCCATTAGAAGAAAGTCAAGTTCCATCTTCTTTATTTTGTATATCTTTGAGCTATGTTTATAATTAATATAAATGTAAAACTCTAATCAAAATTATAGAGCGCAGAATGAGAATTTTTTTTTTGTTCAAGGGCTTCCCTACAAAAACCTGCAGCTTGAAGATTGTTTTCAAAGACAACTTCTTGTTATATTTGAACACAATATAGATCTCTCTTCAGTATTGAATTCTGATTTTTTGTTTAAGATTTGTTTATTTATTTGAAAGGCACAGAGAGAGATGGAGTGAGCATGCGCCATACACCTGCTCGTTTAGTTTGACTCTGCCCAGTGCCGGCTGTTCCTCCAACGCTCCAGGACTAAATGTGAGGGCCATAACATTGAGAGGCTGGCACTGTGCAGGCATCCCTTCTTCAGGAGGGATCCTCTGAACGCTGGCTAAAGGACCTCTGGGGAGAGGCTCAGAGACCACAGCCACTGCACGTGAGTTCGAGGCAGGATGCTGTCTTCCCTAAGTGAGTTACCCATTATCCCCTGCACGGTTTTGAAACTGATAGATAAGATCTTCACCCAGCCTTTAATCACCTCAGCAACTTTGCCTTTTCATGGTTCTCCTCTTCCATAGCTTGTCATTTGAGCCCATAATTCTATTTTTATGTTTCTTCTTTTCTCTGTAGATGATTTTCTTCTTCACTTCAGCACAGATGACCAACTGCATACTCCTATAAAATCCCCAACTGCCCATTATGCATCGCCTTCTAAAAACATCCAAATCTCAAAAATCACTGTTACTCTTTGTGCATATCCTTTGTCTCTTTCTTCTGCCTCTTCCCTCCCAACTCCACTCCATCTGGAGTCCCTTTGTGATTTTATCCCATTAAAATTCTGCTTATTTTTCAAGCCTTCAAAAGTACCTTCAGCTTGAAGCTTATCCAGATCTTCAAAACCATATTTGATATCTTCATGTTTTGAATCCATGTGGCATTCTCATTATTTCAAACTCAGGGAACTGATTGTACTCCATAAAATATGTAGGCAATTAAATAATGTCTTATGCTTATACTGGAGTTCACAATTTACTCCCACTGTGCTATGAACATGCTAGGAAATTGTAACTTTCCCTACCTGAAACTAAGCTAATTATCCTTAAAATCATCACCTTCCTGATGGGAATAAACACAGTAGTAAGTGGAGTATACTCATAGAAGTGCCATTGTTTTTGAAAAGAAATGTGTGGAGAATGTGTTTACATGTGAATGCTCCCTTAGTTTGCCCATCATTGAACATAAACGATTCATGTGTGCAACAATATTGCAAGCTCCAGTGCTCTGATAAATGCTCTCAAGTGGAAGTCCCACCTCTAGTCCCAGTTGCCTGTTCTGGTTTTTACCAGGAAGGGTTCTAAAGGAAGGGAGAGGAAAGATTTTCATTTAATCAACAACTTTGCATCTCTTCTGCTCTAGGGCCCAGTGCTTTTACTCTGTGACCTATCGTGATAGTTTGCTCAAGAATTTTTCTTAGTCCTTTCTTATGTGACTGTCAACCTATCCTGGAGCCTCTTATCCACCTCCATGTAGCTGGATAGCTGGCTGTATCTATCAGGAATAGTAAATAAGTGTCTTTTTCTATGTTATAGCTCTCTTTTATCCAGAGTATGAAGGATTTTTGAAAAAGATTTAATTTATTTACTTAAAAGGCAGTTACAGACAGAAAGAGAGGGAGAGACAGAGAAAAGTCCTCCATCCACTGATTCACTCCCCAGATGGCCACAATAGCTGGAGATGGTCGGATCTGATGCCAGGACCCAGGAGCTTCTTCTGGGTTTCCCATAGAAGTGCAGGGGCCCAAGCACTTGAGACATTCTTTACTGCTTTTCCAGGCCATAGCTGAGAGCTGGATCAGAATAGGGACAGCCAGGACATGAACTGGTGCCTGTATGGAGGCTTAGCCTACTACGCCACAGTGTGGGCCTCAAGTGAAGACTTTTGAAAGGGAGGCAGAAAGGGTCAGAGGATGATCTAAGGCAGTCTCACACTGTGCCTGTTTAGCATTCCCTCTGGTTTTTGATAGGAAAGAGTGACTTCTCAATTCCACAGGAATATTACGCATAATATATAGTTTGATACATAATAGTTTCACTGTCTCCCAAATCCTCTGTATTCCACCTGTTCATCCTTCCCTTCCTCTAACCCTTGGACACCATTGATCCTTTTACTATCTGTATTTCTGCCTTTTCCAGAATGTTATAAGGTTGGAATCTCACCCAGTAATATAAATTTTTCTCCACATCTTTTCATGGCTCATTTTTTAAAAAAAGTTATTCTCTTAAAAATATGACAGAGAAGGAGAGAGAGAGAAAAGAGAGAGAGAGAGGGAGAGAGAGAGAGAGAGAGAGAGAGAGAGAGGAAATATTCCATCTCTTAGATCATCCTGCAAGTGTCTACCTGGGCCAGGTGGAAGCCAGGAGCCTCCAACTCAATCTGAGTCTCCCATGTAGGTGACAGGGGCCCAAGTACTTGAGACTTTACCTGTTGTATATTAGGAGGAAGCTAGAATTGGAAGCAGAGCCAAGACTCAAACCCAAGCACTATGATATGAGATGTGGGAATTGCAAGATGCATCTTAAATGCTGTGCCAAAGGCCTTCCCCACATCATTTACTTTTAGCTCTAAATACTATTCCATTTCCTGGATATACCACGGTTCACCTATTCATTCCCTTATTGAAAGACATCTTGGTTGCTTCAAAACTTTGGCAATTATGAATCAAGTTGCTGTAAATGTTTATGTGTAGATTTTTTGTGCAGTTATGCATTTTCAAGTCATTTGGGTAGATGAAAAAGCGCACAATTATTGAATCATACAATAAGAGTATGTTTATCTTGGTAAGAATTTGTCATACTGTCTTGCAAATTGGCAGTACAATTTGGCATTCCCATCAGCAATGAATGAAAGAGAGAGAGAGTTCCTGTTGTTGTATGTGCTCATCAGCACTTGAAGTTGAAATTGTTCTGGAGTGTGTTCATTTAAGTAAGATATAGTGATATCTTACTGCTATTTTAATTTCCAGTTCCCAAATGACACATGATGTTGACCATTTTTTCATACACTTATTTGCAATCTATATATCTTCTTTGGTAAAATATCTGTGTAAATCTTTTGTCTACTATTTGATCTGGTTGTTTATTTTCCTATTGTCATGTATTCAGTGTTCCTTGTTTATTTTAATCACAGCATTTTTTTTAAGATTTTATTTATTTATTTGAGAGGTAGAGTTACAGACAGTGAAAGGGAGAGACAGAGAGAAAGGTCTTCCTTCTGGTTGGTTCACTTCCCAGATGGCCGCAACAATCAGAGCTGTGCTGATTTGAAGCCAGGAGCCAGGTGCTTCTTCCCAGTCTCCCATGTGGGTACAGGGGCCCAAGCTCTTGGGCCATCCTCCACTGCCCTCCTGCGCCACAGCAGAGAGCTGGATTGGAAGAGGAGCAGCCTCTTATTTCAAACTCATGGAACTGATTGTACTCCATAAAATATGTAGGCAATTAAATAATTTCTTATGCTTATACCAGAGTTCACAATTTACTCCTACTGTGCTATGGACATGCTAGGAAATTGTAACTGGCACCCATAAGGGATGCCGGTGCCGCAGGTGGAGGATTAACCTGTGCCACATCGCTGGCCCCTAGTCACAGCCTTTTATTAGATACTTCTTCTGCAAATATTTTCTCCCAGTTTGTGGCTTGTCTTCATACTCTTGACAGTCTCTTTCACAGAGTAGGAACTTTTAATTTAATGAAGGTCAGCTTAACAACTATTTCTTTTATAGATTGTTCCCTTGCTGTTGTATCTAAAGAGTCATTTCCATGCCCAAGGCATTCTGGATTTTCTCCTATGTTATCTTTGGAGTTTTATATTGTTTTTGTGTTTTACATTTAAATGTCTATAACTTTTGCAATGTGTATAATTACATTGGCTTCATCAACATATCCCTTGACCTGGTTCACTGAAACATATTAAATACTCAGAAAGATTTATTGAATAAAAATTCAAGAGTATATATGTATTTGTGTATATTAATGTATGAGTTTATATATGTTATGAGTGGGAAAATGTAGATCTAGTCTGGTATCTTGGATAATTAAAATGATTAGAAAAATGAATAAAATATCAGAGGACATTATGTGGAAATAATTATATTTAAAATTCATACCACTCATAATGCATACTTTTGTACCATAGCAGAATTTATTATAAAATGCATTCTCTAGAGGCTGGTGTTGTGGGCCAGCAGGTTAAGCCACTACATATGATATCAGCCTCCTATATGAGAGTATGAGTCTTGGCTGCTTCCCTTCCATTCTAGCTCCCTGTTGATGCAAGATGGCCCAACTACTTGGGCCTCTGACAGCCACGTGTGAGAGAGAGATAGAGAGTGTGGATGGAGTTCTGGGCTTTTGGTCCAGACCCAGGCCATTGCAGCTATTTTGGGAATGAACCAGCAAATGGCAGGTGGATCTCTCTCTCTCTCTCCCCCTCCCCTTCTCTATGTCAGTCTACCTATCAAATAAGTAAATGTTAAAAAATAAAATACAATCCATACTGGGGATTAAGATAAAGCCAAAAATAAATTTTTAATAAGCTGGTACCATTTATAATTCACATAAAATATGATCAAAATCTTCTAGAACAGGATACATAATTGAATTTTACTAAGTACAATATTTTGTATTTTAGTCTTTTTGTCCCTGGAAAGTTTCACATGATATGATATTCAACAAAAGAATTTTTTTCCTGAGGAAGTCACAATTTACTAGGTATTCACAGTCATTTTTTTGGTGTCCAGGGGAATGGGCTATAGACCCCCCCCCCCACAAATATCAGAATCCATGGATACTTTATCCAAAGTGATGTAGTATTTATATATAGCCTATGCAATACTCCTGTGTCATTATTATCACTTTTAGATTATGTATAGTACCTTATGAAATGTAAATAGGTGCTTTACTGCATTGTTTAGGGAATAATGACAAGAAAAATAGTATACGATCAGTTACAGACCCAATTTTTTTCTCAAATATTTTCTATCCTTGCTAGGTTGAATCCGTAAACATGGAACCCATGGATACAAAGGGCCAACTGTAGAGCCAGCATGTACCATCATGGTATGAAGGAGGTAAAAAATAATATTTATGGGGAATGGAAACTCTTGCATTTCTCCTAACAGCAGGCAAGATGAAGAGGATCTTTACTACTTTTATTTTTCCGGGGGAATGGCAATAAGACTTCCTGGTTGGAGAAGGATGAAGGGTGTGGCGCCATCTGGTGCCACAATACAAATTCCACACAGAGTCAATTCACATTGGCTGACTAAAAATTTCACTGTATAGTGCAGAAAGCCTAGAACTTTCTCAAGTACAAACGTGGGCTGTGACAGTGTGAGA
Organism: Sylvilagus floridanus; assembly: GCA_949820135.1. Lineage (NCBI taxonomy): Eukaryota > Metazoa > Chordata > Mammalia > Lagomorpha > Leporidae > Sylvilagus > Sylvilagus floridanus. The sequence goes on along the minus strand of OX463236.1, from coordinate 23,604,589 downwards.
GTTAACATGTGATTTTAGTTGGTGTCTTTTTCTATTTTCATTACATTAAGACAATGGGAACTGCATAGATAATGTACACCTATTTTAAAAGACTGAATTGAATTACATCAGAGAAAAATATGATTACTACTTTTGTACATAAGTACACAATAAACTAATTTTGATACATAAGCTCAACCATATTTTTTTCAAAGTGAGATCTTATTGGTTGGAACATACCAACTATTAGACAGTTCTTATATTCTGGGAAGATTCTTTGGCAGTTTTTGTCTCAACTGACTAGTTAGAAGGTACAAAAGAGCCAAGTTTCACTTGGACTTTAACTGCTGAAATACAATCTAATTTCTTCATGGGAAAATTTTGGAGTAAAAGAACAAATTGGGTTTTCAGCTTATTTACACGTCTGAGAGGCAATAGCACCAAAAATCCACAATTGACTCACAGGTAATTGACATCTCTTCTGTTTTCTATTTCAGCCTATTTTACTTCTAGCGGTAACTTCTCTGTTATTTATTTTATTTATTTTTCACAGATACAATTCTAAGAATATAATGATATTCATTCCCCCCTCATTCCTGCCCCCTTTTCTCTTTCTCTTCTCCTTCCTTTCTCCTTTCTTTCCTTCCTTTCTCCCCTTCCTTCTTCCTTCCTTGTTTTTGAGATAGCACATTTTGAATTTATATCACAGTGAAAAACCTAATGATCCAGTAACTAAAGAGTTCAAGAAGTCAAAAGTAAAAAGAGTACAGTTCAGTGGGAATATATGCAAGGACTATAAATAACAATCAAATAAGGGGCCAGCATTGTGGCTTAGTGAGTCAATCTGCTTGCTACAATGGTATCCCCTATAGGTAACGATTTAAGTCTTGGCTGCTCTACTTCTTATTCAGCTACTTGCTAATGCTCTTGGGAAATTAGCAGATGACCCAAGCACTTGTATCCCTGCACCCACGTGGAAGATCTCAATGAAGCTCCTGGCTCCTGGCTACACCTTGACATAGCCCTAGTGTTGTGGTCATCTGGGGAAGTGAATGGATAGAAGATGGAACATCTCTCTCTATTCTCTCTCTCTGTGTGCCTTTCTGTCTCTCTCTGTGCTCTGTCTTTCATATAATAAATGTTAGGAAAAAGAAGATGACCATTTACTCATATTCAGTAAATTTTAAAATGATCACAGGTCATTACAACTAGAGTGGCATCTCCTTCTTAATCATTAGTTTGAAAAAGATACAAAACAAAGTTTGACAAAACTTTATTTTCAGCAAAACTGATATACACAGGCATTTCTTTATTTTTTCTTTTCTTTTTTGATTTTTTTCTTGCTGTCTTTTAAAAATGAAGGATAAACCTTGAAGCCAGTGCATTTCAAATTGTGTGCAAGATATTTCAAGTTAGTAAAGTTTATTTCTTTTTGATTTATTTCACATTTGCTAGAATACCAATATTCATTAATTTTCAACTAAGAATATTCTTGAAGTCACCTTTCCAGTAAACAATAAAAAGATATGGTAGTCCACTCAAGTTTTCTTTTCTAGTTCCTCATACGGTAAAGGGCTTGTCAGTACAGGATTGTCTGGGTTAGTGTACAGGAAACTGAATTCAGAACAGCTTGCAGATTCAGTTTGCATAGGTGAGGATTTAAATGAAGCATAGTATTTATTCACTGGTTAAAAAAAATTTTATGTATTTATTTTGAAAGGCACAGTGACAGAGAGGAGAAGCCAGAGAGAGAGGGAGAGAGAGAGAGAGAGTGATTTTCCATCCACACACTCCAAATGGCCACAACTAGGTTGGGCCAGGCAGAAGCCAAAAGCCAGGAATTCATCAAGGTCTCACATGTGGGTGCAGGATCCCAAGCCTAGGACATCTTCCTCAGCCTTCCCAGGCATGTCAACAGGGAGCTGGAGGGGAGGTGTGGAGCAGCTGTGACTGGACCCTGCACTCACATAGGATATGCTGGTATCACAGGTGGTGGCTTAACACACTGTGCCACAAAACTGGCCTCCACATTTCAAATTATTAAAAAAGTTTCCTGGGGCTGGTGTTGTGGGTTAAGTCACTGCCTGTGATGCTGACATCACTTATGAGCTCTGGTTGGAGTCCTGGCTGCTCAACTTTAGATCTGTTTTCCTGTTGGTGCGCCTGGGAGGAGAGTAGAAGACGGGGCAAGCACTTGGGCCCCTACAACCCACATGGGAGACCTGGCTGCTGGCTCCCATTGTAATCATCTTGGGAGTGGATGAAAGACAGAAGTGTCTCCCCCTTTCTGTAATTGTACCTTTCAATTAAATAAATCTTTTAAAAAGTTTCATTTTTTCATTCCTTGTTCAAATGAAACTTTGAATTAGGCCAGCATACTATATTAATAAACCTCATAGTGTTTTTAAAAAAATCTGACCTATTCATTGTGTACTTCAAAATTACAGGACTCCAGGAAACGACTGTGATGCTGGACACTACAGGCCATGAGTAACCAGTGGGTGGCAGGATTGGGAGTGTTGCTGCTCTTGTCCATGGACACTCAGCCAGCCCTGAAGCCAGCAATGCACCCAGTGATCAAAAACCAGCCTTTCAACATTTTCTGGGCTGCTCCAACAGTGTATTGTAGGCATAGCTTCAATGTGAATATGAACCTCCAGGTATTTAACATTTTATCCAACCCTACAGAGACAGAGAGTGGATCAACAATTACCATATTTCATCCAAATGAATTGGGCAATTACCCTTATTTCTCTCAAGATGGAGACTCCTATAATGGAGGGATCCCGCAGAACACGAGCTTGTCTGCACACCTCAAGAAAGTTGCCAGCGACATCACAGAAGTTGTCCCTTGGTGGAGATCAGACGGACTTGCTGTTATTGACTGGGGAAGTTGGAAACCCCAGTGGGACAGAAACTGGGGCAACAGGATAACATATAGAGAACACTCCCTGGCCTTCGTTAGAAACCATCATCCTTACTGGTCAGAAGCGAAAGTGGAAAAAGTCGCCCAACAGGAATTTGAAAATGCCGGAAGGAGTTTTATGAATATTACTCTCACCCTGGCTTTAGAAATGAGACCAAAACGTTTATGGGGCTTTTATCTCTATCCAGACTGCTACAATTATGATTACAAAGTAAATTCAGGCATATACACAGGTAATTGCCCAGATGATGAAATTTTCCGCAATGACCAACTCCTGTGGCTGTGGGAAAAAAGCACAGCACTTTATCCTTCAATATATTTGGATAAAATACTGAATTCAAGTGCAAATGCTTTGAAATTTGTTCATTATCGAGTTAGAGAAGCCATGAGAATCGCTAATATGACTAGACATGACTACGTTTTGCCAGTTTTTGTTTTTTCCAGACCATTTTATTTACATAGCATTGAAACTCTGTCACAGGTAAGAAAAAGTACAGTCACTCACATAAAAAAGTACCATTAATAGAATTATATGTAAATGTCTAGAAAGAAATGTTGAAAAGTATTTATTTTCTCTTAGTAACAGAAAGTTATTCTATTATCATAGGCATTTATTTCCTCAAATGTCAATCTAATTCTAAAACAGTGTCACTGATGATTGGATGTTCACCGAGAATTTTTGCACAATGATTTTTTTTTCTAGCTTCAAATTCACAGAGGTTTTCTGCAGAACAATTGTTAAAACTTTGGTTAAATCATGTTAATATTAATTTTAACCAGGAAGAAATGCAGAGTAAATTTCTAAATATGAAAGCATACAGTGGATTTACAATCAGAAACATATAAAATAGAGCTTAGGGAGAGCTACTAAACAATCACATTTTTCATCATATTGCATTTTTATGTTTAGTTTTCCTGATTTTTTAAAAAAGTGACTTTATCTTTAAGAGTCTACAGTGCCATCTAGTGGTTATTATAAAAACATTCAAAGTTATGTAAAAACATGGAATCTTTAGACAACACAAATTGGGAAATGCAGAGATGTGGAGATGAACTTGTTTGGAAGTTAATGAATTTGCAGGTCGGAAGCATTCAAGTTTTAGCCACATTGTAAGGATACACTCATTGGATGGGTAGCTAGGTAAAAAAATTCCAAAACTCTTCATTCACACCTGAGAACTAACAATTCCGTTATACCCAATAAAGAACTAGGCCTGTTGCATGGATGATGCATAACTCACTTTCTTAGACCACTGATGTTTGAAATGAGGATATTTAAATGCAATAGCCTTTGCCAAAATATTGCGGGATAAAATCTATTGACCCAAATTATTGATTAGATTTGACATTTTCCTCACTTCAGTATAACTAAGTATTCAAAATAGGTATTCAAAAGGTGAAGAGGTAAAGAATCATAACATCATGGGAAAGATTTGGAGGAATCTCAGAGGTATCTAATCCACCTGCCATACAAACATGATTCATTTCTTATCGGGGTCTATGTTAGAAGGGGCAATATTAATTTATAGAAAGTCCTTGAATATGTTGCATCTTCTTTGCCTCTGGATAATTTCATACTTCTAGTTCTACCTTCTGGGTGTGACATAAAACAAATCAAATCTTTTCAAAACCCAGTTTTTCAAGTGTCTTAAGACATCACTCATGTGGTATTTCTCAAGTGATAGATCTCTCAAATCATGTCATTTTCTGAAGTAGTTTTAGGAAAAAGACTAGATTATATTTAGTCATAAAAATTACTTATTGAGGCGTTGTCATTGTAGCAGAGCAAGGCCTACTTCTGGCTTGGCCTGGTCCAGCCCTGGACATTGTGGTCATTTGGGGAGTGAACCAGCAGGTGGAAGATCTTTTTCTTTCTCTATCTCTGCCTTTCTCTGTGTCACTCTGACTTTTAAATAAATAAAATAACTCTTAAATATTATTTGTTGAGTTTATAAAAAGTGTTAGGAATAGTATATTACTGATACATTCAGATAGTTTATCTTGAATAAAATTGAGAGATGAGATATTTTCATGAAAGTCTTATTTATGTCTTTTCCATTTTTGTACTATTAGACTTTTGAAGTAAATTATGGATTGAGTATCATCTAGAAACTCTACATCAGAAATCTTACTCTATTCACCAAAAAGTATAGAGTTATCTGAATGTAATATTTAAATGTTTTCATGATTTCCTATTGCCTTGCATATTTCACATATCAACCTAAAGCATGGATTTTTCTTGTCTGCTAAGTAACATAAGTTTTTCAATTTAATTTCTTTACCAACTCTGCCTGGTCTTTCCTTTCAGAAATGTCTTAATTTAAACAAAAGACTTGATTTATGTGTGAGGAATGTGATATCAATTAGTCTAATCAAAGAATGACTTCCTTTTTTGTGTCACATTGACAAATTGCAAAACACAAATACTATTAATACAGGTTGGTATCCATAATATGAAAAATAAAAAAAAGTCGGAAATGTTCCAACAGCTGAAACTTTGAGCCCTGGTTGATACCACCACTGGAGGATTCCATTCTTGACTTCATGTGATGGGGGTCACAGTCAAAATACAAATGCGTTAAAAGTACCGCACAAAATTACCTTCAGGTAACATGTACATGAAACATAAATGGATTTTATTTTGAGGCTTGGATTCCATCCTCAAGACATCTCATTTCATGTATACAAATATCCCAAAATTTAAAAAAAATCCCAAATCTGAAGCACTCAGGTTTCAAACTCTTCAGACAAGGAACACTCAACCTATCCTGCTGAACCTCAGGGAAGCTTTGCTGTTGCCAGGCCATTTACTCATTCAAGTTTTTTTTTGAGTGCTATACTTTTGCACTGGACTCTCCACACTTTGTAGATGAAGCAAGAATGCAGGTTGCTCCAACAGTTATTCCATCTACCACACATCTCTATTTCCCATATCTTTGCTCTTGGTATATAATCTTAAACACAGCTTCCTCAGATTCTTTTTTTCTTTTTTTGAAGAAGCATTTTCTTTCTTTTTTTTTCATTATTTTAATCACAGAAATGTTGATGTACTTCCTTAAGCAAAAGGTTTTTTGGTTTGTTTGTTTTTGTTTTTTTTTGACAGGCAGAGTGGACAGTGAGAGAGAGACAGAAAGGTCTTCCTTTTTGCCGTTGGTTCACCCTCCAATGGCTGCCGCGGCTGGCACGCTGAGGCTGGTGCACCACGCTGATCTGAAGGCAGGAGCCAGGTGCTTATCCTGGTCTCCCATGGGGTGCAGGGCCCAAGCACTTGGACCATCCTCCACTGCACTCCCGGGCCATAGCAGAGAGCTGGACTGGAAGAGGGGCAACTGGGACAGAATCCAGTGCCCCAACCAGGACTAGAACCCTGTGTGCCGGCGCCGCAAGGTGGAGGATTAACCTAGTGAGCCGCGGTGCCGGCCGCAAGATGTTTTTAAAAAGAAAAGTTTGGACTGCATTTTTGTTGTTGTTACTGCCTCTGCCTTGTCTAATGACCCACTGTTTTGTGTGGGATTCAACTCTAATCCTAGGATTTCTCATATCCAGAGAGTATGATCATTGAGATCCTTTATGAACAGAATATATGTTCTCATGAAAATGCCACAAAGCAATAGCAATGTCACTTTCTTTTAACACTTCAAAGAATACTTAATTCCACAATGTTAAAAAGAAAGGTTTTTGGTAATATTTCAACCCTTTGGCTTTTTTAAAAATCTATTTTTTCCTTCCAAAGAAACCTTTTATTTAAGGAATACAGACTTCACGCATTACATGAGTACAGCTTTAGGAATATAGTGATTCTTCCCACCATACTGTCCTCCCACTAGTCTCCCACCCCTTCTCCTTCTCCCTCTCCCATTAAAGAAGCATTTTTTATTTTTTTTTAAAGACTTACTTATTTATTTGAAAACAAGAGTTACAGAGAGGCAGAGGCAGAGGCGTGGGTAGGGGAAGAGAAAGAGAGAGGTCTTCCATCCACTGGTTCACTTCCTAAGTGACGGCAATGGCCAGAGCTGGGCTGATCTCAAACCAGGAACCAGAAGCTTCTTCTAGGTCTCCCACATGGGTGCAGGGGCCCAAACACCTGGGCCATCCTCCATTGTTTTTCCAAGCACATTATCAGGGAGTTAGTGCAGCTAGGGCTTGAACCAGCGCCCATATGGGATGCCAGCACTGCAGTGCCGGCCCCACCTCCTCAGATTCTTGGTGAATTACAGTTTACTTAATTACCCAATTTGAGAGTTGCTTGGGCACTTCTCTTCTCTTCCTCTGGACTTTTCTATTTTGATCTCTAAGTAACTCTTCAACTATCCCCTCTGCTGTACAAGAACTGACATTGCCTTTGTTGAGGCCTCACCATAGCCCACTGAACAATTTCCATCATCTCCTAATTGGTATCTTTGTCTATATCATCCTGAGAGCATGTAAAATTCCCTTTCAAAGTTGAAAATTTGTGTCTTTCTAGTACTAAAAATTTATTGTGTCAAGTTCTAACACTTTAAAATAGCAATTTTTAAAGAAAAATATTTTTAATGTAGAAAAGATGAGCATTTAATAGCTTAATGAAATACAAACCGTACCCATACACAGTAAATTTACTGTTACGAGAACGTCTAATCCTTCCCAGGTTCTCAGAATCTGGGTACAGCATTATACAAAGTAGCCACTCCATAGATATTTACTTATAAGCAAAGATTCATATTCACTTCTCCTCAAATTCTGTGTGCTTTACCACAAGAGTTGTTGGTTGTTTTCTGGAGGGCTGGCATTCTTGCTGCATATGAGCCTCTGTTTTATTCTTTTCTTATAGGCATGAAACTGCCCTCTTTCACCCATCTCGTGAATTCCCTTTCATTCTCAGGGACCCACCTGCAATTTCAGCTGTTCAAGAAAACTTTCACAGACTCTCTTCCATGCAGTATTAAGCACCTTTAATCAAAATGCCCTGTGAGTGATACTAATATTGAAACTGATACTGTAATTACTTATTTATATGTCTGTCTCATCCATCAAACTAAAGCATTCCCTCAAGAACATGACCTGGAATCTGTTATTTGCAGCAATTAGAACATTGTCTGGGACATCATAAATATTATCAAATAATTTAAGAATAAATTAAGGATCCACTGTTTCCAATTCTGCTATGGGTCTCTGTTTTAGAAACAAGGATAACATTATTTTTTAACTTTTATTTAATGAATATAAATTTCTGAAGTACAGCATATGGATTACAATGGCCCCCTCCCCCCCCCATAACTTCCCTCCCACCTGCGAGCCTCCTCTCTCCTGCTCCCTCTCCCCTTCCATTCACATCAAGATTCATTTTCAATTAAGGGATAACATTATTAATGTGTTCTTTACCTTAGTCAATGGGTAGAGTCTTTTTATTTTTTAAAGATTTTATTTATTTATTTAAAAAGGAGAGAGAGAGAGAGAGAGAGAGAGAGAGAGAGAGAGAGAATGAGAGAGGAAGGAGAATAGAGAGAGAAAGAGAGAGAGAGAGAAAGAGGGAGGAAGAGAGAGGGAGAAAACGTATCTGAAACTGTAAAAGCTGTATTCCCGTGCATTCCTATGGATTTACTTCTAAGTAACATCTTAAGTTTCAAAGTGATCATATAGGTGGAATTGATTGTTAAAGTGATCATGTCAATAGGATTAAGTGTTTACTGCTAATAGTAAATAGAATTGAAGAGGAGTAAATGCTCCAACATGGGAAGGAGTCCATACAGCAGACTCATAGAGTGACAACTGCTATAACTAACACTCAGTAATCTCAGAGTCAGCCCTAAAGGCATTCTGGTCTGTCTGAAAAGCCCACAAGAGCATTTCAGGCATGGAAAGCCAGGACACTCGTACAAAAAGTGTCCCTACATGGAGAACCTCCCTGGGTAAAACCCCAGTGAAAAGAAGTGGTCATCAAAGAAGGATGTACTTTTCTCCAAAAGGAGGAGGGAATTTCCACTTTCCTTATGGCCTTGTCTGAATCCTGGGCCTATGCAGCTCGCATCAAGAGCCTCGGGTGATCATTGACGTCATACATAAGGGTGTTAATTGTTAAATTAACAATAGAAGTCACTGTGTACTAACTTCCCATGCAGGACCTCTGTCCTCAAAGAGCTACAGTATTAGCATTAATGATGATGTTTGTTCCCAAAGATTTACCTTGTTCTAGTGTGTTATATTCTAACCCATCATAAGTTCTATTTATGTCTAAGTGTCAAACTCCATTGCCTGTATTCTTAGGCATTTTTTGAAAGCTTATTAAGTGCCTCAAACATGAACTCTTGGATCCATGTATCTCTGAATTTCCTATCTTGCATGTTTTAACATAAGGCCAAATACAAAGTACAGAATGGTTAAAAGCCTCAGGACTTCTGATGAGACAGTTGCTTCAATGCATCTTATTGTGTGCTAAACCTTTGTCTAAGGGATAATTTCTCCTATATCCCACTAAACCCGAGATCTGGGAAAATGAGGATACAAAACTTCCCAAAGCTCAGGTTTCTAAACTAGAAGTAGATTACCTGGGATATGTTCTAACTCTAGAAAAAGTGTGTTCTTTCAGTCCAAAGAAGGGATGCTATTTTATATATGGTCCTCACAGACTAAAAAGGCAGCTGAGGATATTTCTGGGAATGGCAAGATTCTGTGGAATTTGGACTCCAAGAATTGGATCCCAAACTTTTGTATATAGCTTTAAAGAGGTCCTGAGACAGACACTGTGCTGGACAGTGTAGCTACAAGAGTTGTTCCAAAGAATTAAGGAGCTTCTAACAGAAGTTCTGACATTGGAACTTGCTGATGACAGGATTCTTCAGAATATGGATTCCAGGATTTGGATTCTAAGCCTTGTATTTGCTTGAAAAGCCCCTGACACAGACACAGTGTGCTGGACAGGGGACCTACAGAAGGTGTCCCAAGGAACAAGTTTTGACAAAAACTCCAACATTAGGAATTCCTCAACAAGCCATTCCCAGAAAGATCCTCTTCAGATCAGTTGCAGCGTAAATGGAAGGGACCTTACCAGGTGCTACTAAGCACAACTACCTCAGTAAAATTAGGCTTAAATCTCTACCTATTAAGTCTTCACAGGTGAACTCAAAAGACATTCCAGATTATTCCTGTAAGTCAATCAGAGACCTTATGTACCTCTTCAAAACAAAAAGGATAAACAAAGCCTTTGCTTTCTCACATCAAGACTGCTGCACCATCTGTTGAAATCTCTACTTAGTACATACTAAGTTGATCTTCTGTATATAAAGATAATTGAAAATGAATCTTGATGAAGAATGGGATGGGAGAGGGAGTGGGAGATGGGATGGTTGCAGGTGGGAGGGAGGTTATGGGGAGAAATGCCACTATAATTCAGAAGTTGTACTTTGGAAATTTATATTTATTAAATAAAAGTTAAAAAAAAGACTGATGCACCTTAAGGCAGACATGCTATACTTGCCTCTTTTGATTCTCTCTTGGAACTGTTATTGGCAATAAAACTCCTAATGGATTCTTCTATTACAGTTCTCCATACTCAAGCTAAATGGGCTTATAATCTACATAAGGGTAGCCAATCACCACCCACTATCTGGGAGTCTGTAATATATATTCTTTCCATCTTAAGGGGCGTTCGCGATTGGTCTTTCTCCAGGGACACAGACATTGGCAGTGATTGAGACTGCTCCAGCTCACAAAGCAAACTTGTTAGATGAGATAGAGACTTCCAGACCCAGGACAGACAGGGCCTGCGCTATACCCCTCATAAGCAGGAAGCAGCTATAGAAGATATGATGATTCTACACCCTTCAACATCTCTTAGGATTAAGGGGATGGAGTCTTTGAGGGGGAATGTTGTAGGCAGGCATATGGTTAAAATTGATCAGGTTTGTGAGCTAGAAGACCATGCTTTCACCATGCCCGTGTGACCTCATATCCCTACCTGACTACACCTGTGTGCCCACTGGCCACTCAGGCTAATCAATCACTCCTCTTTAGAAGTGAATTAAAGGCCTGAAACACAGTGGGCCCAGCCTTTTTTGGCCCCCTTTTTGACACGTTTCCTTTTTGCCCTGGATCCGCTTGCTGCCCCAGTGCCTTTGGGGTGCATGGCCTTCGGGCCACCTGCCCCATGCTTTCTGGCCTACATGCTCCTCCACATGGCTTGCTCCTGGTACTCAGTATGAATCCAGATTTCCTTCTCTTAGATATCGTCCCTCACTCTCCTATGAATTTCTCCCATTGAATATAAAGCTTAACAACTTAAAAAAAAAAAAAGAATCTACTGATTCACTCACTTTCCAAATGGCTATAAAGGCTGGGGGTTGAGGGGCAAGTTGCAGCCAGTAGGCTGGAATCCCATCCCTATCTCCTATGTGGTAGCAGGGGCCCAAGTACTTGGGCCATCTTCTGTTGCTTTACAAGGTGCATTAACAGGAAGCTGAATGAGAAGTAGAGCAACGGGGACTCAGATGGGTGCCCATATGGGATATTGGCATCTCAGGCAGCAGTTTTACCTGCTTCACCACAAGTCTTATTGAATTATCAGAAACTACTCCTAACATTTCTCTTTTCTAGGAAGACCTAGTGCATACAATTGGTGAAAGTGCTGCATTAGGAGCAGCAGGAATAATATTGTGGGGAGGAGATGAGTACACTACTTCAAAGGTAAGTAATGATTTTTCTGTCACTATATTGAACATATTTTAGATATTTGGAGTTTAAAATTTTTTTTCCACATCAAAGCCAAATTGTTGCATATTACCCGCTACTTTGACTTTAATGAAGTTTGATGGCCAGAGGGACTAACATTGTGTGAGTACTTACTCTATGCCAGCCTCTGTGGTTAGCAGAGGGGTAGGAAGAGCTCAGTTCTTCCAATCAGGCAGCCCTAAATAAGAGGTTAATAGTTTGGATTCTAGGAATGTACTTCGGGGCATCTTAATTAACCTCTCTGAATCTCAGCTCATCAGTCTAAAAAAGCTGAATTAAACTAAATAAAACAACGCTACTATGCAAGAGTTTTGTCAGGTTATATGCGAAAAGGAAAAATAATATTAACTTAAAAGATAAATAATTGTTTCATTCATAGCAAGAAGGGTAAATTCTCCAAATGATTATTTTTCTGATTTAATAGAAATTCACACAAGAGTAAAACATATTTGTAAATAAAGGTTTATTAATGATTTACTGTGGAGTAGTGGGTTAAACCTCTGCCTGTGGTGCCGGCATCCCATATGGGTGCTGATTTGAGTCCTGGCTGCTCCACCTCTGATCCAGCTCCCTGCTGATGGCCTGGGAAAGCAGCAGAAGATGGCCCAAACTTGGGCCCCAGCATTTGCAGGAGGGACCCGGAAGAAGATACTGGGTCCTGACTTTGGATTGGCCCACTTTGGTCTTTGCTGCCATTTGGAGAGTGAACCAGTGGATGGAAGATCTCTGTTTTTCCCTCTCTCTATCTGTGACTTTGCCTCTCAAATAAAAAAGAACACTGAATGTGATGTCTACCTTTTTAACTTTTTTTGAAGCACACAGTACAATGTTAACTATGTTGTACAGCAGATTTCTAGAATTTATTTATGTGGCATACATGAAACTTTACACCCATCGAATAACAACTTCGTTCCTCACATCCCAACCCCTTGACAATTACTATTTCATTCTCTGCTCTGTGAGTTTGAGTATTAGGCATCATCTGTAAGTGAAATCATGCAGTGTTTGTCCTTCTATGCCTCCTTTATTTTACTCAGCATAACATCTTTCAGATTCACCTATATTGTTGCAGAATTTCCTTATTTTTTAAGATTAAAATTAATATTCTATTGAATGTATATTCATTATTTTTATTCATTGCTCTACTCTATGGATGGATATTTTGGCTACAGTATTAAACATGGAAGTGAAGATACCTCTTCAAGAATGTGATTTCAATTCTTTTTGGTATATTCCCAGAAGTATATTGATATATATGCTTGGTTTTATGGTAATTTCATTTTAAACCCATTTTAAATTTTTTAAAGAATTCCCACACTTATTTTCACGGCTGCTATACCATTTTCAGTCTCACCAACCTGATACAAAGTTTCCATCTTCTCTACAAGCTCATCAACACTTGCCCTTTTGTGCTTTCAAGACAATAGTCTTCCTAACAGGTGTAAGGTGATTAACTCACTGCAGTTTTAACTTACATTTCCTTGATAATAATGATGTTGAGCATCATTTCACCTTTTTTTTTTTTTTTTACAATTTGCATGTCTTCTTTAGAGAAATATTTATTCAAGTTGTTCGCCATTCTTAAAGTGGATTATTAGTGTGTTTTGCTGTTGAGTTGTAGGAATTTCTTAGATATTTTGGATATTAATGTCTTATAAGATATGCTTTGCAAATATTTTCTGCCATTCCAGATATTCCATTCTCATTAGTTGATTGTTTCTATTATTGTACAGAAACTTTTTAGTGTGATGTAGTACCATTTGTTCATTTTTGTTTTTGTTATCTGTGTTTCAAATAAGTAAAAGATCTTATTAAAAGGTATAACTGATTACTCATATGACCTTATAAAGGCTTAGTCCTCACTTAAAAGATTAATTCCCCTGAAATGCTTTTCTTTTTTTTTTTCCTGATCAAGCTGCAAATTTTATTTTTCAACCACACACTTATATATCATAAAGGCAGGGTGTCGGGCAGGGGAAGGAGGGGCATTTAGGAGGGCAGGACATTGTGGGGGGGAAGGAGGGGGAGCTTATCTTGTAGCTGCAATGCTAGTGCAAGTAGGGGAAAGGTTACAAGGTCTTAAGGCACAAGGTCACACAAGGTTGCGTTATCAGTACTCTCTGGTCTGGGCTGTTTTAGCCCTGCCTCAGTAGTTTTCCACTAAGAGGCCACATGCTGCGTGGTCCCCGACATATCCCCCTTTCTTATCAATTAAACAGAAATGGCTACCAGTTAGGCCAGGTGTGATGAACGAGCAGTGCCTGTCTTAGGAATCGACCCGGAGCTCCAGCACCTCTTACCCGTCATTGGATATCCTTGCCAGTCCCCAAGGACTTCTGTCTTAGGTGGGTGAGGTTCCAGGAACGTGCCCGTCATTGGCTTACTGCTCATCTTATTGGTAGGCCTGGGGCCCTTCCTGGGCTCCTGACTGGGGCAGCGGTAGGCCAAAGGGGGGGTCAGTTGTTGGAGGGACCGTGACCTCACCAGCCAGACCTTACCGGTCAGAGAGAGAGAGATATAATGTTCTCCAGGGGATCTTCCATGGCCAGACTTTGGTAATGTATTTGAATTGGTCTGGCTGCTAAATTATCTACTTGCTGTTTGATAAAAGTCATCAGCTTATTGAAAAGACAAGGACCTACAGATAGTATAACAAGCAAACCAGCAATGGGGCCTAAAAGCGGTAGCAAATAGGGAAGCAGTCCATTCCATCCCATCCAAAAGTGATTTTCAGCCATGGCACGTTGGCAACACTCCAGATTTTCTTGAAGTGTCTTGATTTTATCACGAACAATGCTGGACTTGTTAGCATGAAAACAGCATTTTTCCTGTAAAGCCAAGCAAATACCTCCCTGTTCAGTGGTAAGCAAGTCTAAGCCTTTACGATTTTGTAGAACCACTGCCGCTAGGGAATCAATTTGATCTGAAGATCCTGGATGGTGGTAGATAGGGTTTGCACATCATTAATAAGTTGTTGGTACAATTTTCTATATTTTTGGACCACAATCCCTAGCCCTGTGGATCCTGTAACCACAGCTGTGGAAATTCCCAATGCGGCCAATAAAGGAATAAACTGAACAGCTCGCCTTTGCCTTCCTGCAATATAACAGGTTTTTTCAGTACAGAAAGAGCCATGATAAGGTGTGCGATAACATCATTAGCAGCTTCTCCTATATGGGGGGAGGCAAAGATAAAGCCACTGTAGGTGTCTATAGAGACATGAAGATACTTTAGTTTGCCAAATTTTGGAAAGTGTGTGACATCCATTTGCCACAGTTGATTAGGGAGAAGACCATTCGGATTGACTCCCAAATGCAGTACAGGTTGGCTTGTAATGCATGAGGGGCATCCTTTGACTATTTTACAAGTCTGTTCTTGTGACATTTTACAAAATAAATGGAGAGATTGATCATTTAAGTGATGTAACCTATGCAAGTTTTGAGCTTTCTGCACTGTGCCCACAGTTGTGGGGAAGGTAAGCCTTGTAGCAGCATCTGCCTGGGCATTACCTTCAGAGAGTGATCCTGGTAGGCTTGTGTGCACCCTAATATGTCCCAAATAGAAGGGCTGTTGTCTTTCTCATATTAGATTTTGAATTTGTATAAACAAGGGCATAGCATTGGAAGTTGTTTTAAGAAAAGGAGAAGTTTCAAGCAATGGAACGGAGTGAGCTACATATGCACTATCAGTATAAATATTTACAGCTTGACTGGAAAACTGTGTAAAGACTTGAAGTATGGCATACAGCTCAACCAACTGGGCCGACTGATAAGATGTTTTAAAAACATGGGAACAGTTGTCTGCCACAAAGGCAGCCATCCTGCTGGACGACCCATCTGTAACAATAGATGTGGCTGGAAAAAGTCCATCAGAACCTATAGGAGGACAGCTAAGCACAGAACCAACAATGCTTTAGTTTTATGAGCAGCAAATCTGATATATAAAACTGTGGATGACAAAAGACTTTAAGTTGCTACGTTTAAAATTATAAACTCATTATAAACTCAACAAGAGGCATGTGCTTACTTCACATAGCATTTTTGAAAGCACCTGTAGGATTTTACAGAACATTTAACTCTTTAGGCCTCTGTGGCTTTCTCATTAAGATCCAAGATTTCTTTCGTAACCTTCTGTGACTTTCACACACCCTCTTCAACTTACTTGAAACATTCCATCATTTCCATTCCAGTCTAGAGTAAACTAGCCATCAGGATGAAGTCAATCTTACAAACCTTCTCCTTTCTTTATTTAAAATAACTCTTTCCTTTTAACCTTCCTTACCAAATGCACATTTCTGTAACATTTTTAACACAAATTTAACATGTTGAGTATACAAGAGTTTACAATAAATTAGCAGTTACACCTAAATGACTTAAGATGCTGATATGATATATCTCTACTTGAATTCAATTAAAATTAAAATTACATTCATCTAAAACAAGTACTAATTACCCATTGTTATTTCATTGAATACTGATTACCAAGAAACCTGTTAAAATACCCTTGAGCTGACTTGGGGGTTAAAATGCTTTTCTACCTTAGCCTTATCAAATAGAAAACTTCTGGCATTAATACCAGATTAATGAGATCACATTTTGAGAGCACTTTAAGTAGATCTCTATTTTCCCCACAGGAGACCTGCTTATCTGTAAAACAATCTGTTCAAGGGCCATTGGGTCATTATGCTGTTAATGTGACATCTGCTGCCAAGTTCTGCAGTCAACATCTATGTAATAATCATGGAAGATGTATTCGGAAAATACCTGAATCCTCCTCCTATCTGCATATGCCTGAAAGCAGCCGTAAAAAGTACATCGTCAACAAGAGCCTCAGATTCATCCTTTCTGAAACCAATAAGCTGAAGGCAGAGACAGACATGAAGAATGGATTTGTATGTCACTGCTATTATGGCTGGCATGGGGAGTCTTGCCACCAGCAGCGTGTTGCAGAGCTCTTAAGTAGGAAGAATACAGCTTCTACTGCATGCTTCGATTTATCAGTTTTTTTCTGCATCACTTTATTTCTGATTCTGCTGAAATTTTTTTACTTACCACTACAATATTAAATTTTTCCTGGAAAAGTAGAAAACTTTGACTTTTTCTTTAATTTCAATATATTTATTGGTTTTATGGTTTAAAAAAGTAACCATTGACTCCATTCATTGATATAGCAATTACTTATTGAGTGTTTATTTTGTGTGAAGCAATAGGAATAAGGAAGTTATATATATATATATATATATATATTATATATGCCTGCAGGGACTGTAAATTCTTATGAGAAAATCAATAAAAGAAAAATAAATAGACAAATACATATATATCAGGTGATGGTAAGTGCTGCAGAGAATAATAAAGCAGAATAAAAGGATTAGAGAATGTGAAGAAGTACTGGAAAGTATAAGGGGGTCATAAGGACTCTACAATTATATGATCTGAAGGCAGAAGGAGCAGTTCAAGAATAGCATGGGCAAGGGGGGGATAGAGTGGAAACTATCACTATTCCTGAATCTGTATATAGGAAATACAAGAAATTTGTATACCTTAAATAAAATATTTTTTTTAAAGAATACACCTAAGAAAGAGTGCTCTTGGAATAGGGAATAACAAATACAAAAAAAGGTAGGTGTTCAGATTCTAGGGGTTGGGAGTCCCTAAATAATACAAATGTCCCCAGGATGATGAATTATTAGGTGGAAAAACATCTATATTGAATGTCCAAAGAAATACCAGGGCTTTCGGAAACCCATTTAGCTATCATTGATATCAGAGGATATATCCTGTTAGAATCCCATAAATAGGAATTTATATTAAAAATTATTTTATATGATATTTTTGGCTTATTAAAGAATGTTGTATTTGAGCAATTCACCAGTTCTCAATACATGGTAATTCATTTGAACAATTCATGAGGTCCCTTGATGTGACCTAGTTATAATCCAAGTCATCTTTCATAAAGATTCAAAAGAGATAATACCTCAAATACTATTTCCTTTTTTAGGGTAGATAATTTCCTTTTTAACACTTCCAAATATTGCACTTTCATATGTACTTTGTCCTGGCATACAGACAGGGCATTGATAGGCAAATCACAGTTAGATTCCTATTTCAGTTCATTTGTTTGTCTACTCATTCGCTATTCAGTCATTTATTTGGGGAATAAGTAAATGTTAAAGCAGTAGCAAAATTGAGGCTAATTTGGTAAATTTTCCCTTTTGTCTCTGTACTTCTGCACCAAGACTCCAGCTGTGGTAATTAGATTCTTATGCCCAAACACAAAATGTTTTTACAACTATTAAAGTTGGTATAATACCATTGCAATTGAGTAGGAAAGGCTCCCTCTGTCCTTACAGTGATAAAATGTTCTTCAACAATTATTCTATCTGGGTTTTGATATGGAATGAATTCCAGTAAAGTAGGAAAAGGCAAATACTAATAAATGTTATCACCATTTTGAACAAGAAAATATAAAATAAAAACATATCTAATTTTGTCCAGAAACAATGTATACATCAAAGAATATACAAAAGTTCATTGTTTAAACTTACAGTGCCACCAAAATTGTCAGAACTTAAGAAGGACTGAAGTAGATAAAAAGAAAACTGAAATATATAGTTAACACATTGAAGGAAATAGTAAGTATCTAAATCCTATTACTCACCGATAATCATTTGATTTTTTTCTTGATAAAAGATTATTAAATTTTTCCAATTAAATTTAATAGGCAATAAAAAAACCCCTAAAACCAAAGGAACTACTATATTTATTTCTAATCATGGATTTTTTGGAAGTTTGTTTGTAAAAAAGACTGCTCAGATTAATAATAGATAATGAAAAGCATCCAGTTTTTGTTGTAATTTTTAAATTTTTAAAAAGATTTATTTATTTATTTGAAAGTCAAAATTACACAGAGAGAAGGAGAGGCAGAGAGAGAGAGAGAGAGAGAGAGAGGTCCTCCATCTGCTGGTTTACTCCCCAATGGACTGCAACTGCCAACAGGCAGAGCTGCGCTGATCTGAAGCCAGGAGCCAGAAGCTTCTTTTGGGTCTCCCACGTGGGTGCAGGGGTCCAAGGACTTGGGCCATCTACCACTGCTCTCCCAGGCCACAGCAGAGAGCTGGATCAGAAGTGGACCAGTAAGGTCCTGAATCAGCACCCATATGGGATGCCGGCACTGCAGGCAGCTGCTTTACCTACTACGCCATAGCACCTGCCCCCTGTAATTTATCTTTGTCTTACATAATTTTGACTTTCCAGATTATATAGTCAACTAAATTATAAAGAGTAATCAATTATATCTAATCTAAGAACAGATATACACATCCCTATGCTTTCTTAAAGAAAATATCAAAATTTAGGCTATATTGCATTGTTAATGATAATTTTCCAAGAGGAATTAAATAAGGGCTCATCTATAAGCAAAATATCTTACGAATACTAGAAATAACTTTACTAAGTGAAACATGTATTTTAAGATAATGACAGTATTTCTGTTTGAAAGCCAAGGAGGACTTGTCTCATCAGAAAATTTCTTGCCCAGTGACTGTCCATTGCCTAGGGCAGTGTTGTTTCTTCCCTCCTATTAAAATCACAGCAAAAGAAATCCAAGATGGCTGAATAGGGTACAGCCTCACTAACTTAAGCTGCTTTGGGATATGAAAGAACAAAGGAAGGACTATTTCTAGGGGTCTGACTGAGAGAAATTTTTGTTGAAAAAGTAAAATAAAAAAATATGAAGACTCCATGGGAGAAGAGGAGAGAAGACACACCACTGTGGCAAGCTGTGTGGTGCAGTCAGCTGCCAACTGTGAGCTGCCATCTTACCATGTCAAGGTAGGAAGAAATTGCCACATGCCCCTCTGCTCACTGTTTTAGCTGAGAGGGAATTACACAGTCACCCAATGACTTATTCTTCAGCCTGGAGACCTGACAGGGGTCTGAGCCTCTGCTGGGCTTAGAGCAAGGCAGCTGCTTTGCTTTCCTCCCTTTCTCCTCCTGCACAGAGCACCTACTTGGTATCAAAAGGTTAAACAGTGCACCTTTGTTCTGCTGCTACCAGCATCATAGTTAAGAGTAAGAGCAACATGTGGGACAAAGGACAGATCCCCTGCATCTTGGGACTGTGAAGTTTTGGGGCATTAGCTCCAGAGCTACACTCATACACTCAGGAGGATTCACCTTAGATCTAGGGAGCTAGCACCAGAAGCAGCCCCTAAAAAAATCTGCTCTCACCCTGGGATATCTGGGTAATGACCCCACTATACCTTGCAATGGCAGGATTGTAACAATTCATTCCAAATATCTTGGTGCACTGGAATCTACCTGACAGAAATAGGGAAGAACCGACTTGAATTCTGCCTCTCTGGACTCATGCCTTCCAGCGTAAAATCTCTTGTATACCGTGTAGTTATCCTGCAGGGCTGGAACAGAGTTCATTTTACATCCCAAAGTCCTAGAACTAGGGTGGTTGGTCTTATAAGCCACAAACACTAGTTGGACTCTCTTAGCAGGAACTGAGGAAGGGTCCATCCATATCACACAGTCTTAGAGCCACAGCAATTGGCATCATTCAGGCTGGCCAGTAAGACAAGGGGGGTAGCCACCCTTGTCTTCCTCAGCACCAAGAACAAGGCCCTGGCTATCAAATTCACCAAAGACTGACACTGAACTCTGAACCAAAGACATACACCCAAGGAAACACTTATCTCATAGCCACACTTCTATCCCTACGAACTGCAGCAGACTAGACCACTGTGTCACTTATAGATACACCTTACATTAAGACAAAAGAAATCATTCAGAGATCACACTCCTGGCTTACCTACAACCAAAGCCAAAGGAACAAGCCACGTGACACTCTGCATTCCAACTAAGCCGTCAAATATTTTCCAATAAAGCCTGCTCCATAAAGAAGAAGGAATGAGTACACCAGGTGTGACATGCAGAAGCAAGGAAGCGTGATTCTCCAAAAGAATGCACTAATTCTCCAGAATTAGATCCCTGAACTGAAACGACAGGGAATTCAAAATAATGTTTCTAAGGAAACTCAAAGAGATGCCTGACACCGCAGATAGATTAAAGAAGTGAGGAAATCAATGAATGACATACATGGAAATATTACTAAGGAGATGGAACTCATTAAGAAAAAACAATTTTGCATATAAAATTTTCTTTTTTAAAAAATTTGTTTATTTATTTGAGAGGCAGAGTTAAAGAGAGAGAAAAAGAAAGAGAGACAGAGAAGTTTTCCATCTGCTAATTCACTCCCCAAAGGGTCACAATGGCAAAGCTGGGTTGATCTGAAGCCAGGAACCAGGAGCTTCTTCTGGGTCTCTCATGTGGGTGCAGGGGCCCAAAGATTTTCCAGGCACTGCTTTCCCAGGCAATTAGCAGGGCGCTGGATTGGAAGTGGAGCAGCCAGGACTTGAATTGGCACAGGCAGAGGGTTAACCTACTATACCATAGCCCCAACCCTGGAGATGAAATTTTCAGTCAGTGAAATAAAAGATATGATTGAGAGCTTTAACAGTAGAGTGAGTCAAGCAGAGGAAAGAATTTCTGACTTTTAGACAAGAATTTTGAAATAACCCAATCAGACAAAAATAAAGAGAAAAGAATTTTTAAAAATGAAGAAAGTATATTTGAAATATAGGATTCTATTAAATGACCAATATATGTGTTATAGGTATTCTTGAAGGAGAAGAAAAAAGAAAAAGGCATAACAAAATTTCCCAGATCTTGAAAGAGACCTGGACATCCATATAAAAGAAACTCAAAGAACCCCAAGTACACTCTACCAGAAAAGTCTTCTCCAAAGCATAGTGCAGTCAAATTGTGAAAAGTTAAAGACAAGGAGAGAATTCTAAATATGGTAAGAGAAAAGTGTTAAGTTACATATAGAGGAAAACCAATTAGACTAATATCAGACTTCTCAATGGAAGCCATACAGTCCAGAAGAGTGGGATGATATATTTAAGGTCTTAAAAGAAAAATTCCCACCAAGAATATTATATTCAGCAATGATATCCTTTAAAAGTAAAGGAAAAATAAAGTATTTTTCAGATAAGCAAAAACTGAGAATTCACTACCAGGCCAGCATTACAAGAAATTGTGAAGGGTGTCCTGAAGTAAAACCCTATATGAAAATACATGACACCATCAAATTCACTAACAGAACATATGGAATCGTTATTCAGTCAACAAAATGAGAAGTCTTAGTTCTTATCTATCTACTAACTTTGAATGTACATGGGTTAAATTCACTACCAAGAGACTTAGGTTGGCTGAATGGATAAAAAAAATCATGACCCCACTGTATTCTACCTATAAGAAACTCACTTCACAAAGATACAAACAGATTGAAAGTGTTGGAAAAAGATATACCAGACAAATGAAAACCAAAACTGAACAATCATAGCTATCCTGGTATCAGATAAACCAGACTTTAAATAAGAAACCATAAAAAGAGACCAAGAAGGACATTATATTTTGATAAAAGCTTCAATGCATCAAGAAGATATAACAATCATAAATATATTTGCACCCAACAGAAGGCCACCCAGATATATACAGCAAATACTATTACACCTAAATGGAGGGATAGACTTCAATACCATAATAGTGGGTGACTTCAACACTCCACTCTCATCAGTGGACAGATCATTCAGACAAAATGTCAATAAAGATACATCAGAGTTGAAATTTACTATCGAGAAAATGGACCTAACAGTAACAGGACATTTGTCCCAATAGCTTCAGAATACACATTCTTCTCAACAGCACATGGGATGTTTTCTAGGAAAGACCACATATTAGGCTATGAATCAAGTTTCAGTAAATTTAAAAAGACTAAAATACAAGTGATTATAAGAAATTACCATGAAGGCTTATATGCTAATAAACTAGAAAACCTCAAAGAAATGGATAAATTCCTGGATTCATAAAAGCTATCAAGATTAAATCAAGATATATAGGCAATCTAAACAAACCCATAACAAGCAATGCCATTGAAGCAGTAATCAAAAATGTTAAATCAAGGAAAAGTCTGGGACCTGATGATTTACTACAAAACATTCAAAGTGACAGTAACTGTAACACTCTCAAACTATTCCAAAATATTGAACAGGATGGAACTCTACCAAACGTTTTATGAGACTAGCATTACTTTGACACTAAAGCCAAATATATGATACAAAAAGAAAACCACGAATCCATATCTTTAATGAACATAGGTACAAAGATTCTCAACAAAATGCTAGCAATTCAAGTCCAAGGTCATATCAAAAAGGTCATACATCATTACCAAGTGGGATTTATCTCAGAAATGCAAGGATAGTTCAACATTCACAACTCAATAAACATCACAAATCACATCAATAGAATGAAGAACAAAAGCCATATGGTCATCTCAATAGATACAGAGAAAGCATTTGATAAGATTCAGCAACTCTTCATGATAAAAACTCTTCACAAATTAGATATAGGAGTATTCCTTAAAATTATAAAAGATGTATACCATAAGCCAACAGCCAATATCATACCAAATGGGAAAAAGTGAAAGCATTTTCCCTCAGATCTAGAACAAGACAAGGATGTCCACTTTTACCACTCTTATTAAATACAGTATTGGAAAATTTACTAAGAGGAAAAAGAAATAATGGATATCAAAGCTGGAAAAGAGGAAGTCAAATTATTTATGTTTGCAGATGACATGATATCATACGGGAAAAACCTAAACTTTTCACCAATAAGCTCTTAGAATTAATTGATAAACCAATTCAATAAAGATGCAGGTTACAAAATAAACATATAAAAAACAGTAGCTTCCTTGTTTGCTAATGATGAATTCACAGAAAGAGAACTCAAGAAAGAAATTCCATCCACAATAGCCACACACACAAAAAATCAAGTATATAGGAATAAATTTAGCAATAAATTTAACCAAAGAAGTAAAAGATCTCTACAATGCAAATGATCAAACATTGATCAAAGAAATCGTCAAGGGCACAAAAAAATGGAAAGATATTCCTTGCTCATGGATCAGAAGACTCAATATCATTAAAATGTCTATATTACCTAAAGCAATCGACAGATTCAATGCAATCCTTATCAAAATATCAATGAAATTTTTTGTAGAATTAGCAAAAGCCATCATGTGGAATCACAAAAGACCCAGAAAAGCTAAAGTGATCCTGAACCAAAAAAAAAAAAATAATCAAGATGGAGGCATCACAGTGCCTGACTTCAAAGCATACTCCAAAGCTATTAAAATAACATGGTACTGGCATAAGAACCAAAACATAAATCAATGAAATAGAATAGAGAGCTGGAAATTCATTCACATACGTACAGTGAACTTGTTTTTTGACATACTGCTCAAACCATGCAGTGCGGTAAGAATAATCTCTTTTTTTCTTTTTTTTAAACTTTTATTTAATAAATACAAATTTCCAAAGTACAACTTTTGGATTATAGCGGCTTTCCCCACCCCATAACCTCCCTCCTACCCGCAACCATCCCATCTCCCACTCCCTCTCCCATCCCATTCACATCAAGATTCATTTTCAATTATCTTTATATACAGATCAACTTAGTATTTACTAAGTAAAGATTTCAACAGTTTTCACCCACACAGAAACACAAAGTGTAAAGTACTGTTTGAGTACTAGTTATACTGTTAATTCACAAAGTACAACACATTAAGGACAGAGATCCTACATGGGCAGTAAGTGCACAGTGACTCTTATTGTTGATTTAACAATTGACACTCTTATTTATGATGTCAGTTATCACCCGAAACTCTTGTCATGAGCTTCTAAGCTATGGAAGCCTCTTGAGTTTGCCAACTCCAATCTTATTTAGACAAGGCCATAGTCAAAATGGAAGTTCTCTCCTCCCTTCAGAGAAAGGTACTTCCTTCTTTGATGGCCCGTTCTTTCCACTGGGATCTCACTCACAGAGATCTTTCATTTAGATCTTTTTTTTTTTTTTTTTTTTTTTTTTGCCAGAGTGTCTTGGCTTTCCATGCCTGAGAACTCTCATGGGCTTTTTGTCCAGATCCGAATTCCTTAAGGGCTGATTCTCAGGCCACAGTGTTGTTTAGGACATCTGCCATTCTATGAGTCTGCTATGTATCCTGCTTCCCATGTTGGATCATTCTCTCCTTTTAAATTCTATCAGTTAGTATTAGCAGACATTAGTCTTGTGTATGTGATCCCTTTGACTCTTAATCCTATCATTATGATCAATTATGAACTGAAACTGATCACTTTGACTAGTGAGATGGCATTGGTACATACCACCTTGGTGGGATTGAATTGGAATCCCCTGGCACGTTTCTAGCTCTACCATTTGGGGCAAGTCCGATTGAGCATGTGCCAAACTGTACATCTCCTCCCTCTCTTATTCCCACTCTTATATTTAACAGGGATCACTTTTCAGTTAAAATTTAAACCCCTAAGAATAAGTGTGTGTTAATTAAAGAGTTCAACCAATGGTATTAAGTAGAACAAACAAACAAACAAACAAACAAAAAACACTAAAAGGGATAAAGTATTAAGTTGTTCATCGACAGTCAGGACAAAGGGCTGATCAAGTTATTGTTTCTCATAGCGTCCATTTCACCTCAACAGGTTTCCTTTTAGGTGCTCAGTTAATTGTCACAGATTGGGTAGAACATATGATATTTGTCCCTTTGGGACTGGCTTATTTCACTCAAAATGATGTTTTCCAAATTCCTCCATTTTGTTGCAAATGACCAGATTTCATTGTTTTTACTGCTGTATAGTATTCTACAGAGTACATATCCCATATTTTTTTTTTTTTATCCAGTCTTCTGTTGATGGGCATTTAGGTTGATTCCAAGTCTTAGCTATTGAGCTGCAATAAACATTAATGTGCAGACAGCTCTTTTATTTGCCAATTTAATTTCCTTTGGGTAAATTCCAAGGAGTGGGATGTCTGGGTTGTATTGTAGGTTGTATTGTATTCAGGTTTTTGAGGAATCTCCAGCCTGACTTCCATAGTGGCTTATCCAGTTTGCATTCCCACCAACAGTGGATTATGTCCCTTTTCCCCCACATCCTCACCAGCATGTATTGTTGGTAGATTTCTGTATGTAAGCCATTCTAATCGGGGTGAGGTGAAACCGCATTGTGGTTTTGATTTGCATTTCCCTGATTGCTAGTGATCTTGAACATTTTTTCATGTGTCTGTTGGCCATTTGGATTTTTTCTTTTGAAAAATGTCTATTGAGGTCCTTGGCCCATCTCCTAAGTGGGTTGTTTTTTTGGTTGTTGTGGAGTTTCTTGATTTATTTGTAGATTCTGGTTGCATAATTTGCAAATATTTTTTCTCATTCTGTTGTTGCCTCTTTACTTTCCTATTTCTTTTGAAGTATAGAAACTTCTCAATTTGATGTAATCCCAATTGTTAATTTTGGCTTTGACTGCCTGTGCCACCAGGGTCTTTTTCAAGAAGTTTTACCTGTGCCTATATCGTGTATGGTTTCTCCAATGTTCTCTAATAATTTGATGGTGTCAGGTCATAGATTTAAGTCTTTAATCCATGTTGAGTGGATTTTTTTGTGTAAGGTGATAGATAGGGACCTTGCTTCGTGATTCTGCACGTGGAAATCCAGTTTTCCCGGCACCTTTATTGAATAGACTGTCCTTGCTCCAGGAATTGGTTTTAGATCCTTGACAAATATAAGTTGGCTGTGGATGTTTGGATTGATTTCTGATGTTTCTCATCTGTTCCATTGGTCTACCCAGCTGTTTCTGTACCAGTACTATGCTGTTTTGATTATAACTGCCCTGTAGTATGTCTTGAAGTCTGGTATTGTGATGCGTCCAGCTTTGTTTTTGTTGTACAAGATTGCTTTAGCTATTCGAGGTCTCCTGTACCTCCATATAAATTTCAGCATCTTTTTTTCCAGATCTGAGAAGAATGTCTTTGGTATTTTGATTTGTATCGCATTGAAATTATAAATTGCTTTTTGGAGAATGGACATTTTGATGATGTTGATTCTTCCAATCCATGAGCATGGAATATTTTTCCCTTTTTTGGTATCTTCTATTTCTTTCTTTAAGATTTTGTAATTCTCATCGTAGAGATCTTTAACGTCCTTGGTTAAGCTTATTCCAAGGTATGTGATTGTTTTTGTAGCTATTGTGAATGGGATTGATCTTAGAAGTTCTTTCTCAGCCATGGCATTGCCTGTGTATACAAAGGCTGTTGATTTTTGTGCATTGATTTTATATCTTGCTACTTTGCCAAACTCTTCTATGAGTTCCAATAGTCTCTTAGTAGAGTTCTTTGGATCCCCTAAATAAAGAATCATATCATCTGCAAAGAGGCATAGTTTGAGTTCTTCCTTCCCAATTTTTATCCCTTTAATTTCTTTTTTCAACAAACAATGCTGGCAAAACTGGAATATGTACAGATACATATTTATACATATATATGTATATATATATATATAATTAGATCCATACATCTCACCATATACAAAAATCAACTAAGATAGTCCAAGTACCTAAATTTAAGTCCTGAGCCTATAAAGTTGCTGGATGAAAATGTAGGAAAAACATTCTAAGACATTGGAGTAGGGTACAACTTCTTAGACAAGACTCCCAAAGCACTGGCCACAAAAGCAAAACTAAACAAATAGTACTGTATCTAACTTAGAGGCTTTTTCCCATCAGAGGATGTGATCAATAGTGAAGAGACATCCAACAGAATGGGAAAAAATGTTTGCAAACTACCTCTTTGACAAAATAATAATATCCCGAATGTATCAGCCACTTAAAAAGACTTAACAACAAAAACACAATCAATGCAGGTGAGAAACAGGCAAAGTACTTCAATAGACGGTTTTCAAAAGAAGAAATACAAATGGCCAACAGATACATGAAAAAAGAATTCTCAATATCACTAGCCATCAGAGAAATGCAAATAAAAACCACAGTAAGATATTACCTCATCCTGTCACAATGGTTAAAATCCAAACATGGAGAGTAACAAATGCTGGTGGAATATAAATTAGTGAAGCCACTGTGGAAAGCAGTGTAGACATTTTTTAAAACACTATAAATAGACTTATCATATGATACAGTAATCCTACTACTGTATATATACCCAAAGACTGGAGCACATTGTATCAAAGAGATACTTGCACCACTATGTTTATAGCACCACTCTTCACAATAACCAGAATTTGGAATCAATCATGGTGTCTATCATCAGATGAATGAATAAAGAAAATAAAGCGTATGTACTCAAGTATAAAAAAAGAATGAAATTCTACCATCTGCAACAACATGGACACAACTGGAGGACATCTTGTTGAGTGAAATAAGCTAGACCCAGAAAGCCGATGAATCCCTGCCCACCTCTTATTTGTTCTTCCATATCATCTTTGTTTTCCTATCAAGAGAGATACCATGGTTGCATGGGACTGAGAATAACCTGGTGGATGACTGAGAGCCTCTGACCAGGTCCTCTCTGGTGAGGCTTGAACTTTTCCTGACGAAAACCAGAACCTGACAGCCTGACAGGATATCTAAGAGTCTATCTCCCTCTCTACTTTCATTTCTGACTTGGCTTCTCCTCAAGGGTTGGGAGGGAAGGGTGCAACTTCCAGGATTCCCCTGGCTATCCTCTTGGAGTGACCTGGATGGGCCTGGGAGACACTTTTCCAAAACCTCTCAGAAAAGTTGAGAACAGCCTTTGTCACTTTCTCACTCCCACTTGCATGTCCTCATTTTCCCAATGAGTTTATAGCCAGAGCCTTTTACGAGATCTCATTCCTGCATCCAACATAGGATCTCATTCCTGACCCATTGGATTAGGAAGTGAGGCCTCCATTGCCTCAAACACACTCTGGTGACATGTGCCTGGTTCATTTAGGGCCCAAGAAGTTCAGTCGGTTTCCCTCGCTTGCGGGAAATACCCATCTACCACAGCTTAGAACTTGGATGCTGATCTAAGTGTGGAGATTCTCGTTCTGTCCTCTTAGAGGACTCAGAACTTAGGTTCTTGGTTGGGGTTATTCTTTCTTGGGGGTACATTGTGAAAGGATTCTCTTTTCTCAAGCCATATTTTTCCTAATCCATGAGTTCTAAAATTTCTCATATTTCACCCAACTCCCCTCTGTCCTGCCTCTTAAAAAGCTTTCGCAAGCTTGTTCTAAAGGGAAAGATGAAGTAGAAGCAATTAATTAACCTCTGTACTAAAATTTGGCCACAATATGAATGAGACAATGACTCAAAATGGCCAGAATTCAGCACCTTTGATCTCCAAATTCTGCGTGACCTTAATAGTTTTACACAGAAAAATGGCAAATGGTCAGAGGTCTCCTATTCCAAGTTTTTTTCCTCCTCTGGGGTCAGCTTTCCATAGTCCAACTTCTCATGGAGGAAGAAGGCCTGGAGCTTCCCCTTAAATCTTCTACCTCCCCACCTTTGCCTTCTCTTTCTTCACCTGAGAAGCCAGCATCTCAGGAACGCACAGCCCTCCACTCACTCCATGCCCCTCTCTCTTTGGTTGCTCCTCCTCCCTCTCGCCAGCAGCAACAGGGGCAGTTGCCGCCCCTCCACCCTCTTCTCCCCTGAACTCTCTCTATACTGCTCTCCTCAAGGGAGAAAAGCCTCCCTGTAGGCCTCCACCCCACTGTTCTCTCTCTCGTCCCACTCTCTCTGTGATATGGACCCTCCACCCTTCCAACCCAGGATTCTCCTGAGCCTCCGTCTGCAGACCCTGATTCCCGTACATCTAAGCCTTAGCCCTCCTCGGAGTGTTAGTGATATGGTGCCGTCTTATCTAAAGCCCCGGACGCCATCTTGACCTCTCCAGGACCCAGCTGGCTTGTTAGGAGTCAGGTGACCCAATGGCCCAATCATAAGCGGCAACCCCACCCCTACTCTAACAGGATTAGCTGTTCCCATTTGCTCACCTCTGCGAGTCTATAGCAAGGTCTGTTTCTGACCTAGGCCCTTTTATTTAGCTTTCCCCTTCCAACCTGTCAGGTTTTCCCCATCACTACTTACTCCAGCGTTTGGTGTGTTTTGTGGTGGCCTGCCATGGAGGTCATCTTCCCTCATTCCAAGCCCTGTGGCAGGAAAAAGGCTTGGGACCTCCTCTTGAGCCCTAGACTTTCCCTTCTTCTGCTCTTGCTGTTCTCTCAAGGGTGCTGCCACCTCAGAAACAGGACCCTCTATTCGCCCTATCCCCTGTCTGGCTCTTCCCCACACACTGCCTCTTTCCTCTTCCTGACCTCTCCCTCTCCTCTGTCCTGCCACTCTCTCCTCCTGGATGCAGATAGTGTAAAGGCTAGCAGAGTGCTTATTGCACCTGGGAAATTCCAAACTCCTAACACACTGCATTGTAAACTTCACTCAGGACATTTTCTCATATCTTCTGGCCCAGTCCTATCAGGGTCCATGCAAGAGCTTTGCACCTCCCCCAACAATCAGCTCCAGAAAGAACTCTGCCTACTGTTCAAATGCAGTGAAGCCTGATTTCAACACCACCCATGGTGAAAAAGCACTTCACTCTGCCCAGCTTCCAAAGTAACCACCATCATCAGGGGGACAGCCTAGGGTCAGTAACAATCCAGGCAGAGCTGCTTTGAGATGCCACCCATTCTGTACTAACCTCTTATTAAGGCCAGTCCTCCTCTCAGGCCAGTTAGGTTATGGAAGACAAGAGGGTATCTTTCCCTAAGGAGGTTAACAACTCCCTTATGATGTATCTTCCAGTACTCCATGTGAAGAGACAGCTGTGGACTTCATATGCACCTGGCCAAACCTTAATGCCCACATGATTATTTTTGAGCTCCTGTCAGTTTCTGTTTGCCTCTCAATAGGAAAACTCCCTCCTGGTTTGGACAGCACCTTTCTTAGGTCCTCTAATAGTGTCTCTGTCCTTAGTTTTAGGCCCTGTGTATTTAATCTGCTTGTTAGATTCGTTTGCTCCAGGCAATAAAATTCTAGATGGTCATGCACATGAAACCTCAAATGTGAGCTAGTGCTGTAGCCCCCTAAAGAGGCCACCTTCAGCTGGAACTCTGTCTAGACCATGGATGCCTGCTCTGCTCCTACTCAGTTTGAAGAACTCAGCTTCAGTCCTCGCTGAAACCTCTGACAGCAGCCAGGGTTTCCATAAGCAGAGTGAGCAAATAAGGGAGCTCAGGACTAACTCCATGCCACAGCTCCTTGCCAGAGTGTACACACTAAGCAAAATAGGATGTTCTTTCTCTTTGGCAACCAAGCATATGGACAGGACTCTTGCTTTCCTATTTTCCTCTTTGTCCTCATTTTGGACGTGTTTTCCACCATGGGCAATGTATCTAATTTCTCCTTTGGCTCTCATGATCATGGTGCTCCTATGCCTACTATGTATAATTAACATATTTCAAAAGTCCGTACAGGAGGGAGAGACTGCTGTATCCCAAGCAATCACACAGGAACAACACAAGACTGCACTTCAATCAATCTGATCCAGAGTATAGATACCTCATCCCGTTCAACACCCTGCATCAGCAGGAAGTAGCCAGAAAGAAACCAGCACCCCATCTCCTTATGTATACTCAGAGTCAGGATTATGGAATAAGGACATTAGCCTTAGCCATTTTAGGTTCTTGTTACCCCTGCCTTTTTTCAAGAGACCAGTCTCACATCCTGTATTTTTCCCACACCACCCCCTGCATTCTTTTCCAAGTTTGAAAGCTCTCAAGCCAAACCTGAAGAACCAGTGTGGAGAAGCTTGCCTCCACCTATTGTCCCCCACCCCCATCCCTGGGCCGCCTAAGATATAAAAAGGCCCAGCCTGCTGGGGTCTGGGCCCTCTGCCACGTGTTCAGTCTGTGCACACTGGCAGTTGGTCACCCACCTTTTGGGCCTTCTGCCATGTGTTCCATCAACGTGCACACCTGTGATTTGTAACCCACCTCTGTGTATTTATTTTCTCTGAATAAATTCGGTCTGGCTGCAAATTCTTGCTCTGCCTCCTCTCTGTTCTGAGCCTCTTTTTCTTACACTTGACATTCTACATTTGCTGGGGCACTGAAAGTTTTGACCAGTTTAATTGTACTGGAAGAAATATCTTAATTGATTGCTCTGATAATAGGTACTCTATCCACTTTTGATTTTCAGATCTCAAGATTTCTCTTTTCAGTGGAAGGGACAACACATATTTCAAGAGTAACTTTCTATTATTGTTTTTGTTTGTTCTTGATTTTTTTTTTACTTTTTAAGAATTTCTGGCTTACTCAGTTTTACCAGTCTTTGAATCATGCCACTTTTTCTTGTGTTTGTGTGTGTGTGTGTGTATAATGTCATGTGCTAATGACTACACAATAAATATATACATATGTTCAGCCTACCATATTAAGCCATTAGTTCTAGTAAATTCATGCTGTATTTTCTCAGAATAATGCCTAATGTTCCACCAAGGGTCAGTTTTTCCATTATCAGAAATAGCATATTAGGATGTGTTTTTAAAATAATGTATGTTGTAGTTCACAAAGCCCCCTTTTTCTCTTTAATCTGGATGTCTTAAATATATAGTTCTTGTCACATCCCTATTTTCCAACAAAAGTCTCAATCAAAGTTTTCTTTCTTCCTTCTGAAGTCGGTGAATTTAAACTGGGTATTTTCAGAAAGCAATGGTCATTTATACCAAGATGCTTTTTAAGAGACTCTGAGTCCAGTTTTAAAGAGACTTAATGCAAGCTTCCAGTTTAACTTGGAGGCCTGAGTCACCCCTATAATAACATGTTTCTTTGAGCCGATGGGGCATCCTTTGCCACTCAACCTCTGCTTTGCCCCAGGTGACTAAAGGACCAGCAGCAAACAAAAACAAAGGTAAATATACTTTTTGCTCTATTTTAAAAATTTGTAAAGATTGCTTTTAGAAATATGTTTTCTTATAGGAAAGCTAATTTTAATTTCTTGCAATACCCCAATATCTTTATAAGCTTAACTTAACTGTATTTATTTTTCAAATGTAATACTTTTCAAAATGTAAGCTTGAATTTATGAACCTAACACCCACAGAATTACATTTGCCGTTGATAATTATAAGTAAAATTCCAGCTTGCTTTTTGCTATAACTTTACATTGTAAAATAATTCTTACTTTAAAGACTACCCAAATTTTGCTTCATCTTACCTCTATATGCAGTTTCTCTAAGAAATAGCTTTTTCAATCTATTGGATTTCATAATCCATACTCAATTTAACAGCATCAAAATGTATTCTACAAAGTAGGTTAACAAACTACTTGCAAGTAAGTCATAGGAATGCCTAATGAGTCATGTATGACTATATGGCTATATTTTATATAACTGATAGTCATGCATAATTCCTCAAGCTAACTTTATAAACATAAATGTTTGCCATTGCAGTACAAATTCATTTAATAAGTGATTTTATTATTGCATAATCTTTCATGACCTGTTTGCCACAGTTACTATACCTACCATGATGTGTTGTATTATTACCGTACATACTGTGTTGGACAGTACTAGAGGATTATTATTGGCAAGAATAACTTTTAAGAAACAGGAAATTTGAAAGACTTCAGAAAAGGAATATCTTTTGGTCATAAAGATAAGTTTTACACTTTCTTTCCAAATACTAATAAAGTGACTGAATATTTAGAGATGATCATCAAAAGGCCTTTAAAAAAAAACTTGTATAAAATTGTGAGGAGGAAAAATATGTATGATGATACTTCAAAACATTCATGGAAAATGGAATTGAAAGAGATTTATTTTGGTGCAGACATTTTTGAAACTTAAGCATAGTTTTTTCATAATATATATTTTCCATAATCTTTTAGAAGATCCCTCATGTGTATATTTAGATATATTTTCCAGTAGCTACATTAGCAAATGTAAAGTAAAGATTTTAAAATAGTCTAGGAAATTGAAGTTGGTATCTGTAACTCCTTAATTGCCAGCCTTGGATTAACTAATCTATAGATTTTCTTTTTTTCCAAACACCACACAATAAAACAAAGCATAATCATTTTAAGAAAAACTTTTGTCCTTTCTATGGGCACATGTTGAAATAGAAATAATTTTGATTCTCTCTTTTACCTGTTTATACAAATACATTTTATATACAAATATACAATATACTTTTTATACAAACATACAATATACTTTTTGTTCTGTTTTTCAAAAGTAAAGATTGCTTTTGGAAATATGTTTTCTTAGAGGAAAGCTAATTTTAATTAAACTTCCCTTTCCATATCACTTACACTTTGTCTTTCACATTAGAATGCAACGCTGTTACACACCAACCAGACAGAACAAATGATGCTGGGTTGCCATGTTTTATTAAAAATTTTGGAATTCCCCCAAAATGTTTGATTTACATTAGAAGCATTGTTACTTGAGGTACTTATCTTACTGGTAAATGTAAGAAAGCTTGGCTGCATGATTTATTTCAGTCTTGTTTGTAAATTGAAATTCAGTTTGATAATGGAAGGAAGCTCTCATTGAAGGACCCACATTTATGTAGAGTCATGGGAAAAAAATGTAAGAGGTGCTAAATGGAGAAGAGAAACCCTCAACAAATAAGGTAATAAAAAGTCATGTGCAAAGTTTCAGTATTCACATCCTTGTTGATTTTTCTGAGACTCATTATACATAACACGCATTTCATAGCAATAAATTTATGTTTAAATTTATATTTAAATCTGAATTTTTCTTAAGAAAAGCATTAACAAATTTAGCAATTAAAGTTATATTTATACTGGAATGATTGCCTGTAATTACTTGTTTGTTGAAACCTTAGTCTTCCTAGATTAGCACATTCCTTGAATTTTTCTACATATTAGAATTGCAGATGCCATGAATATCTAACAGGGAAATCCTCCAGTGTCTTTTTCATGGAGTAAAGCCTCTTAACCAAGCTACTCAAAGGTCTAATGTTCATAATAGATTTCATGTTCCCTCTTATGTGTATTTGAATAAAAATCCCATTCTTCAAGGAACACTATTTCTCTCTCACAATATATTGTGTGGGTCTGTGGTTCTAGGTGGAATTACTTCTGCCTTTGACATAGGCATTTCAGAACAAGCTCAATACATCTTTAGTCTAATGTGAAATCTGCGATTGAAACATTTCTGAATTTTCTTAGTGTGTTACGAGATCATCTAAAGATTGCATTTGGAAATTAAAATATATTTTTAATCTATTTTTAAACATTTTTGAGTTACAGGTTTTGTGTATTAGACTGCATGCAATTAGAAGTCTTTGAACAAATAAAATTATTTTTTAAAGATTCAAAATATTTGTATGGAAAAGTATTTACTTCATACTTATGATTAGTACTTGTATATGTTGCTATAATTAATGCAGCAACTCAACTTTCTTTTTTAATATCCAAGTGCAAAACAGTTTTCATACTGTGTGAATAGGTAACCAGAGCAGAGAACAAGTTATCTCATGATGTTTGTTAAAATGCATGCAAATTAATGATTAGTTAACAACTCTGTTTGGTGTTCCAACAGTTTTCTTTTATATAGAAACAAAGCATAATTCACTTGATTACATGATAAAATATACTTTTTTGCATTTAAAACCTGATGGAAGTAAGGCTGACTGACCCATTCAGTTGTGACATCACAATTCATCGTTGAGCCAGGGAGTTGATTTGAAGTGGAAAGTGGGCCTTAGTTGTATTCATGAACTACTGTCTATAGCTAATCACACAAGATCCAAAACTAAAATGGAAAAAAAGAACACATGCAATTTCATTAGCTCTTAGTTCCTTCATGGGGCCGAATCTTATGAGATTGCCTAATTTTGATGAACTTCACGGCTTATAATCAAGTTTACTGAAAGGTTGAGGGGGATATTTCAGATATGAAGCATTAGTTGCAATGCCCCATTGCAAACTCAAGCATGAATCAATTAAATACTAGGGGATCAGAGCATGGTGGTAAAACATCCATAGAACAATCTAATTCAGAAAGATTTCCATCTGGGCTGGAAAATCTGTCCTGTGTGAAAATGCCAAACCAGAGAGAGAGCTACAGGGTTGTAGAAAGCCCTGGAGAAGGGTAGAGGGCATGATTCTGGCAAAATTCTATATTCTTGAATTAGAGAATTAGAATTTAAGTTCCAGTTCAAAAATGTAATTTTAAGAAACTGAGATTTCTGTTCATAAGCAGAAAATAAACATCACTACTATGTTTGCATAAATAAGATGTTATTGGGGCCAGTGTTTGTGGTGTAGTAGGTTAGGTTGTCACCTGCCACACTGGCATCCCATGAGCACCAGTTTGAGTCCCAGCTGCTTCACTTTCAATCCCTGCTAATGTGCCTGGGAAAGTAGCAGAAGAGGGCAGGAATGCTTCAGTCTTTGGCACCTATGTGGAAGATCCAAATAAAATTCCAGGCTCCTGGGTTTGGCCTGGCCCAGCCATTTGGCAAATAAACTAGAGGATCGCTTTCTGTCTCTTCCTCTCTGTCTTTGGAACTCTGCCTTTCAAAAAAGTAGAGACTTTTCAAAAAAGTAGAGACTTTTCAAAAGACAGAGATTTAAAAAACAAGCATTGTGATATGCTTAGAAAGGTAAATTAAAGCAATGGAAATTAAAATTGAATAAGTAAAACAGAGAAATATTGTTGCTGTACTGGGGATGATAACTGACTTCAGTGTGTAAGATTTTGACCTTTGTTCTACAGTGGCTTCTATTATATTGTACTTAGGTTTTCTTGTTTTGTGTTATAAACACAACAGGGTAGTGGACAGAATTTGAAGAGTGCAATCAAATTTGAGAAAGGTTTTACAAGAGGAAAGTGAGAGGAAGAATAAAAGAAAAACTATTCTAGAAAATTGGAGGATTAAAAAAAAGGTTAGAGATTAAGCTTTATCAGAAATATATAATTGTATGAAATACAATGGTATTGGAGTGCATAATAAGATCCAAGAAAAAATTATTTAAATTTGAATAGATGACAATCCATTTTCCTGAGTTATTTAAAATTAGGTTCAATAAATCATTCAAGCTAATATACAGCCAAGCAAATAAGAAACAACAATCAACACATCTTTTTCATATGCAGTTCCTCCATTGTAAGTAGAATCTTGTCCTGTTTACAATCACAGAAAGCAATTTCCCACTTATAATAAGTAACGAACTGGCATTATGCACTGCATTTTGTGGTGTGTAAGTATACTAATCAATTTCCTCAAGCCTATCATTAGATTCCTACTGAAGCCTACTAAACCATTAACCATTGTTAGTTTTCTTTTACCATAGATAATTAATCAGCCTATAATTAGCTCTCAATACCCTTGTGTCAGAATAGAGCCCCAACTTGAAGCTCTGGCTGATGTGTTCAATTAAAACACAAAGTCCTTTTTATTTCCTGAAAAGGGCTTTTTCTTGCCAGATTGCAGAAAACCATACTATTCTCTTTAATAAGATTATAAAAATTATGTTTGTAAAAAAATTCAACTCATATGAGACCTTCTTTAGGACGCTGTGCCTGCTTCTTATAATCAGAATCAATTTGCATCTCCTTTTATGTTTCCGAGCTTTATGAGCTTTTAATTAAATCAGTGGTTTCCAATAGCTACCCAACAGCATAGTAAACAATCCCAGCAAAATTTACTTCCCAAAGAAATGTCACCCAACCCTTGCCCACTTCTCTCACTTAGTCACCTTGTTCTTCCTAGATGTAAGAAATGT
This sequence comes from Sylvilagus floridanus, assembly GCA_949820135.1. Lineage (NCBI taxonomy): Eukaryota > Metazoa > Chordata > Mammalia > Lagomorpha > Leporidae > Sylvilagus > Sylvilagus floridanus. Next base: position 23,567,270 of record OX463236.1, on the reverse strand, counting down.
AACCATCCCTTGAATGTCTGCCCAGAGACATTCCTCAGCACACACATATATTATATATATATCATATCATATATCCAATGTATATGATAGCAGTGTATGTCTATCTTTCTTCAAAAAATGGAAGTATTTTACACATGTCACATTTAACTTTCTTTTGTAAAAAATTTATTTGAAAGGCAGAGTTACAGAGAGAAATATTCTATCCACTAGTCTACTTCTCAATTGCCTGCGGTGGCCGGGGCTAGCTCAGACTGAATCCAGGAGCCAGAGCTTTTTCTGGGTCTCTCTCATGGGTGCATAAGCCCAAGCAGAGCAGCTAGGATTTGAACCAGGGCCCATATGGGATGCCAGCATCATAGGCAGCAGCCTTGCCCACTACACCACAATGCTGGCCCCGTGTCTTACTTTCTTAAAATGTGAAGCATATGTACAGCCATGTAAAATAATATATATATATATATTAAAGAATATTTTAATATCTGTGAATGCCCATATCAAATGTAGAGTCAAACTCATTCTTTGCTACAGGTGCACAGTTTTCCATGGTGTGGGCCATATTTTATTTAACCTGTCCCTTAAATAAGGACATTTGTTTCCAACCTTGGTTGGAAATGCTGCAATGAATAACATGGAAACAGAATTTCTAGGTGAAAGGTTTTGTGCATTTGTAATTCAAATAGGAATTTTCAGTCTTCTGTTTCCACAAGTAAGTTACTATTCCTTCATTTCAAACTGGTTAGAGTCAATCCTGCACACTTTATATTGCTCAACTTTCTTAGATTGCTAAACTATGTGTATCTGTACAGAAGGTGGGTGCCATTTGTAAGGCCATGCAAATTCTAGCTTCTTTTTTTTTTTTTTCCAGAAGAGGGAAATTTATTGTTTTCTGAGGACAGACTCCCTGCCCTAACCTATTTTAGCATCAGTGCTAACTAAACTTCAAACATCTTGCAAACAATCTCTAAACCTGTAGGCACAGCCTGCCCTGCGGACAACTAGAAGTTAATTTTGGTTAAAAAAATAATTTCCTTTTCACTAAATACTGAGCGTTTAGAATAATAGTTGAAAATATTCACATCAATTACTTTGGGAAAAAAACCCTCTTCTTTTATGATAACTGTTTTTATCATTTGGAGGATAAAGAAATGAACTTTTTAAACAAAGGTACACAAATTCTTTCATTTTGTGGATCTGGTGGCTGTAGTTCTTGCAGTTCTTAGCAGCTTCCAGGAAGTTGGCCAAGTGTGTTGGGTGGCCCCCTCCAGTGGGTTGGCCCATCTCCCTTTCTTCTCCCCTTGAACTAAGCAATCCCTATCAGGACTGGGACAGAATTTGAGTTAAGTCAGTTTATCTGGGAAAGGATAAAGTGATCTGGCCAGAACCATTCACCTTTCAAATGCTTGCCCTCCAGTCTTGCACCCTAATCTTTGTGAGTCCTCAGGCCTGAGTTGGGTCTCAACTCTACATCCTCACGTCTCTGTCTGGCTAATCCGCCTAATGTGCAACTTTCCTAGTTTATGGTTGGGGTCATATTTTGGGAGAGGGGAGTGTTTTAAGTTAGAATCTTGACTACAGACACTGAAGGAGCTTAAGTCACATTCCACAGACCATTAGATTGTTTTCCAACTCAAAAACTTAGAGAGCTGAAACTTTAAATCAACTTCATATTATTTTAAGGAACTTAGTTAAAAACAGGTTGACAAAGGGAACATTTTATTCAAAACGTGGTCTCAAGACTTTATGTGCTTTTCCAAGAAAGCTGTTGATCTTGGCTGCAAGACATTTCAAGTCCTAAAGGAGAAGTACTTCTTAACAAAGACTAGTTCTACATTTTATTTATTTTTATTTTTTAATTAATTTATTAAATTTATTTATTTGAAAGGCAGACACATACACACACAAATATACACACTTGGGGGGGTGGGGATCAATCAATCTTTCATCTGCTGGTTCACTTCCCAAATGGCCATGATGAAAGGTAGGAGTCAGGGGCTTCTTCTGGGTCTTCCATATGGGTGGCAGGGGCCCTAGGATTTGGGCCATCTTCCACTGCTTTCCTAGGTCATCAGCAGGGAGCTGTATTGGAAGTGGAGCAGCTGGGACTCTAACCAGCACCCAACTCCAGCTCCAGAATGTATGCTTCTAAAATTTTTCCAGGCTATTCACTCTGATTGTAAAGATTAGGGCAGATCACCATCATGTGGCATGAATGAATAAAATTACACTTAGATTATGAGAAGTTTAGATTTGCAACCAAAAGTAAAATATCAGGGTTGATTTATGATATATATGCTCATTTTTCTGTGTGGTAATTGTTAAAAATATTATTAAGTTCTTCTAAATAACTGTTTCAAGCCCCTCTCATTTCTGTCTTGTGTTAGCAAAAGAGCTTCCTTACAGTCTTCTGCCGCTTCTCTGTTATGCCTTTTCTTTTTCAGGCAGCCCAAGGAATCCAGTTAAGCCTAAGTAAGATCACGTCATTCTTCTTTCCACATCCTCCAATTCATTCCTGTCTCACTAAGAGTGAAACCTACAGTCCCTTCAAGGCCTGAAAACACCCTCCCCCATAATTCTTTGTCTTCTTTTGCTTAGTCACTGGCCTCTGATGTCTGTCCAGCACTGAACATGAGCGCCTATGTCTGGGCCTTTGCAACTGCTTCCCCCATATTTTCTCAGACATCCTCCAGGCTAATTCCTCTTTATCTTTCACAACAGTGGGGGCTTTCCCATTTGAAAAGGAGTCCTTTCCTTATTTATTTTCTCCCATAACCATTCAATATACCATATGCATTTTATTGACTCATCTTGTTTATTGTCAAGCTTCCCTAAAAGACTTGAAGGTCTGTGAGGGATGGTGCCTTCGTCCGTTTTGTTCATTGTTGTATTCCCAGTGCTTAGAATGGAAACTTGGCACATGGAAGATGCTAAAAAATGTCCTGAAGTCATGTTCTAGAGTGAATAAAGAGTCCTTCTGCTATCACCCAGGTGTGAATGCCTCCTGAACCACCAGGAACACACCTGCAGTCAAAATACTTGGGGTTTGTTTTGTTGCAGTGAGGGAAAATGCATTTACATCTTTGGGAACCATGGGGGCTGTCTCAGTAAGGAGTATATTAGGAAGAACCCATTATAGGACTTAGGTATTGGTTGAGTGATTGGGGGAGTATCAAGAGGGCAGGCATTCGCCAGATTGGATGTGTCAGAAAGCAGAGGCAGTTCTATGGTTGCATAAAGAATAGCAGTCATTCATTTAGCAGGAGAGAGGGCTGTCTGGTATTCTGTGGGCTGCACAGTGGTCTTGTTTTTCTGTGCTTAAACCAAATTTAAAAGTAGCCTTTCTTTTTCTCATTTTATTGTGGTTTGACAATGATCATGTCTGGGGCCAGCATTCTGAGATGTCTGTGCCTGATAGGAGAACCACTGGCCTCCCTGTGAACACCGCAGGCTTCTCAATGCCAGAAGTTACTTTTTTCCTTTCTTTTAAAAATTTATCACAAGAATTAAGCTTTTGTGGGGGAAGGAGTGAGAGGAGAAATAGGAACAAATAGGGTACAGAGGCTTCTTCATGGACTATGCGTATAATTGACCTGCCTCCCTCAAGGCCACCACCCCTTGCTTCTTCTCTCTCTCTCTCTCTCTCTCTCTCTCTCTCTCTCTCTGTTGGGAGGAGGAGACAGCAGCCAAGTGAGGGTGTGTGGCCTCCTGGAAACAGGCCTCACCATTTTGTTGCTTCGTCCATTCTCTTGCAGTGGGATACGATCAGACTGAGGGGTCAAAGTTCGCAGAGTAAAAGCCAAGCCTTCCTCGCTGTGGCCCTTCCTTCCAGCACGGAGGGTCAGAAGAGGAAGCTGCTTCTTTTCCCCTGTGCCTTTCACAGGTGTGTCACTCTGAATACCTGTCCGGGGACCTTCAGTATATCTGCACTGAAGTTTACACCTTGAATCAGGGGAGCTGGTACTTCAAATGCATCTCATGGTGAAAAAGAAAAATGGGTGATAAACTACAGGGGACAAGTCCAGGTTGAGTATCTTGAAAACACTTCCTAAAATTCTACCAAAGACTCGCAAGCCTTCCTGGGGAGATTATGAGAGAAGGAAGGGAGAAGAAACCAAAGGAAGGTTGTCATTGATTAGGGTTGAATGGCCCCTTTACCAGTTTCCTCTTTTTTTTTCTTAAAGACTTTATTTTTTATTTATTTGAGAGGTAGAGTTACAGACAAAGAGAGGGAGAAACAGAGAGAAAGGTCTTCCATATGCTGGTTAATTCCCCAAAAGGCCACAATGGCCAGAGCTGAGCTGATCTGAACCCAGGAGCCAGGAGCTTCTTCTGGGTCTCTCATACCGGTGCAGGTGTCCAGGCACTGGGGTCATCTACTGCTTTCCCAGGCCACAGCAGAAAGCTGGATCAGAAGTGGAGCAGATGGAACTTGATTTGGAGCCCATATGGGATGCTGATGCCACAGGCAGAGGCTTAGCCCAGTACGCCACAGTGCAGGCCCAGTTTCCTTTTAAAGTCCCAACTCAAAACTTCTCATTGCTTCCCCTATTCCTTTCCTGAGTATTTCCCATCTTACATTTAGCTCTGACTCTGGTCATCTTTTTCAAGTTCCTGCTTTCTTAGGAGAGCTGCTTAGGACTGTATTGCATTCCTCTGGCCTGATTTCAGGCCCCTCCAGTCAGAACTTGCCAAACCAGTGTTTCTGCAGACCAATCTTCTCCCACGTAACTCATTACACTCTCCTTAGATCTCTGGCGGAGGAGGCAGATTTGAATCTTCTTAAAAAAGATTTTATTTATTTTATTTGAGAGGTAAAGTTACAGACAGAGGGAGAGAGAGGTCTTTCATCTGCTGGTCATTTCCCAAATGGCTGCAGTGGCCAGAGCTGGACTATTCCAAAAGCAGGAGCCAGAAGCTTCTTCTGGGTCTCCCACAGGGGTGTAGGGGGCCAATACTTGGACCATCCTCTTCTGCTTTCCCTGGCCATAGCAGAGAACTGGATTGGAAGTGGAACAGCTGGGACCTGAACCGGTGTGCATATGGGATGCTTGCACTGTAGGCAGTGGCTTTACTCTCCATGCCATAGCAACAGCCCCTAGAATAGACTTTTTAAAAGACACATGAAAGAACTGAATTGTAAGATTTAAAAAAAAAAATGCACTAACTCCACTCCCATTAATGAACTCATGCAAATTCCTTCTTATTACCCTGAGGCAGTATGTAATAAAAAAAATCCAAGAGAAGGATTAGTTTTGAGTAGCACAATTCTTTTTGTACTCATAGAATCTGATTCCTTTGAAAATATTCTTTTCTTCAAACTATAATTTAGACCTTCCATATAATATATTTCATGTCACTAGGTGGGGGTATTCTTATTCATTTTGTTTTGTGGAGGAGTAGCACAGATATTTAGACAATGAACAAAAATATGCAGGCTGGGGAGTGGTTGCTTAGCCTAGTGTTCACAACATCCATATCCCACATCAAAGTGCCTGGGTCTGATTCCCGGCTCAGGCTCCAGACTCCAACTTCTTGCCAATTTAGATTCTTGGAGGCAACAGAGATGACTCAAGTGTTTGGGTCCCTGCCACCTATATATATGGAAGACCCATGTTGAGTTCCTGACTCCCAGTTCTGGCCTTTGCCCAACACCAACTATTGTGGGGATTTGGGGAGTGAACCGACGGATAGGAATTCCATTCATTTACTTCTCTTCCTCTTAAATAAATTAAACAAAAATAAATTTTACAGAAAATTTCTACGTCTATGGCTCTTAAAAACTGATATTTTGGGGCCGGTGCTGTGGCGTAGCAGGTAAAACTGCTGACAATGGTGCTGGCATCCCATATGGGTGCCAGTTTGAGAGACTCAGCTGCTCCACCTTTTTTTTTTTTTTTTTTTGACAAGCAGGGTTAGACAGTGAGAGAGCGAGAAAGAGAGAAAGGTCTTCCTTTTCCATTGGTTCACCCCCCAAATGGGCACCATGGCATGACCTTGTCATTCAAATTATGCAGCTTCAGGAAAAGAGCCATAAAAATGGCAAGTATCCTTGAGCTAGAAAAATAAAAACGTGTCATTTGCTTAATGGTCTTATGAGCTTATGAGCTTCCCTTTGTTATTCTTATCAACACAAATACTAATATTAAATGCACACTAACATAAAATAAGTTTTCCCTTAACCATATTAAATCAGTTTTTTCAAAGTGTTTTCCAAAGAAAATGTGGAGTGATCATACATTCTATTTTTCCTGGTTCAAATGCAGTTTATGTCTGTTGCTATGGCATAATTATTATTATTATTATTTTGATAGGCAGAGTTAGACAGTGAGAGAGAGAAAGGTCTTCCTTTACCGTTGGTTCACCCCCCAAATGGCTGCTATAGCCAGCGCACTGCGCCGATCCGAAGCCAGGAGCCAGGTACTTCCTCCTGGTCTCCCATGTGGGTGCAGAGCCCAAGCACTTGGGCCATCCTCCACTGCACTCCCGGGCCACAGCAGAGAGCTGGACTGGAAGAGGAGCAACCGGGACAGAATGCAGCGCCCCAACTAGGACTAGAACCCGTGTGCCTGTGCCGCAGACGGAGGATTAGCCAAGTGAGCACCAGTGCTGGCCAAGACTCGGCTGCTCCACTTCTGATCCAGCTCTCTGCAATGGCCTGGGAAAGCAGTGGAAGATGTCCCAAGTCCTTGGGTCCCTGCTCTTGCACGGGAGACCTGGAAGAAGCTTCAGGTTCCCTGCTTTGGATCAGCCCAGCTCTGGCCGTTGAAGCCATTTGGGCAGTGAACCAGTAGATGGAAGATATCTCTCTCCCTGTCTCTGCCTCTGTAACTCTGACTCTCAAGTAAAATAAATAAATCCTTGAAAAATAAAATAAAATAAATAAAAAACTGATGTTTCCTTCAGGATCTCTTTCATGTCTTTCAATAAGGCTTTATAAATTACTTAGAATTTTTGTACAATTACATGTCCTCAGCCTGAGAAATGCTATAGTCAGGCCGTTGGTTCCTGGTGGTGTACAGTCACAATGACATACAAAGTGTAGCACACAGAGATGGATTTTGCAGGAGAAAATACACAGGAGCCTCTCTTTCAGTCAGTTCTCAGTTCTAAACAACTGGAGCAAAACCTTGCTTACTTGAGCAGAACAATGCTATCCTAAAAGGACAATGTTGCCACTGCTAATTAACACCATAGTCATCAGGTTCTCTATCCCCCACCCCCCGCCCCCCAAGTCTGCTGCTCCCAGACACCGGCATTTCTGTTACCAATGGCAACACCACTTCTCAGACTCTTTAAATCCTGAGATACAAATTAAAAGTCTACAGTAAGATGCATCTAACTGGCCTGGCCAAGGTCACATACCAGCATACAAGCTGTTAAGGAAGACTGGGAGAGCATCCAATTACTTTGGCTTATTTAATGAAACATGGGATCTGTCTCCCGTCAGTCCACCCACGGTACAGAATTCACTACAGAGGAAAAGGGTCCGTATATGGGGCGCTCTGTCAAAGGACACACATCAATGGTGCACCCTAATCTATCTCTGCTAGAAATAACCACAATGCATTTTTAAAATGATACTAAAGGATATAAAGGTTTGTGCTACCAAATCCTTTGATTAGTTGATTAAAAAATTGTTTGGTAGGAGCTTTACCAGTAACTCTCAAAGGAAATGTGACAAAGAAGTTGCTGTCCTGTTTCTCTTACCATCCAAGTGTCTACCCATCTACGCATCTCACCTTGAAGATTTCATCTGTGCATCACTGCTTGCCACTTTCTCTTCCTATGCACTTCCTACCCCAGAGAAGAAATTTCTTGTGTAATAATACATTTCAATTAGGTTGCCTTACCTTCTGTGTAACATGATGTCAGACATACCTGTTTATCTCCCTTAACCTTGGTTTGCTTATTTGTAAAATGGAAATGTTATCATAAACTTTAAACAATTATTAAAAAGACTAAATGAGACAAATATTTACAAAGCCCCTAAGCACCATGCCTGGTATTTGATGAAGTTTCCAAAATGATAAAGAATATTATTTTACACCTCTGTTTGATCATGAACTCCTTGAAGACAAAGACCACATTTTATTCACTTTGTATTCAGGACATGGGGTCTGGTGCTCCATGAATGTGAAATTGAAATGCTTGTCCCTGAATATAAGCTAGGTCACTACACTTGTTCTGTATCTCGATTTATTAGATGATCTCTTTGAGACATTTAAATGAAATGCACCTTAAAATATAAATATGTGATAATAACAATAATATCCAGTTCGATATTTTTTTTTGACAGGCAGAGTTACAGACAGTGAGAGAGAGAGACAGAGAGAAAGGTCTTCCTTTACCGTTGGTTCACCCCCAAAATGACCGCCATGGCTGGCGTGCTGCGCTACTCCGAAGCCAGGAGCTAGGTGCTTCCTCCTGGTTTCCCATATGGATGCAGGGCCCAAGTACTTGGGCCATCCTCCACTGCCTTCCAGGGCCACAGCAGAGAGCTGGACTGGAAGAGGAGCAACCGGGACAGAATCGGCACCCTGACTGGGACTAGAACCCATGTGCTGGCACCGCAGACGGAGGATTAGCCTATTGAGCCATGGCGCTGGCCCCCCAGTTCAATATTTGAATCTTTTTTTTTGTCAAAATAACCACTAACAGGAAATTAAATTTCTCCACAGGTCATCTGTTAAAATAGAAGATAACACAGGACTTTTATTTTAGGATGAAACTGTTATCTGAAGGACAATTAAGGCTTTATGTTGTTCAACCAATACATCTCACATCATGGCTACTCATGCTTTTCATTCTGAAGTCAATCTCTTCTCTAAAACCTGCACGACTCCCAATTTACCAAAGGAAACCTTTCATAGCAGCTTGGAATGCTCCAACGGATCAATGTTTGATGAAATACAATTTAAAACTAAATTTGAAAATGTTTCAGGTGATTGGAAGCCCTTTGGCCAAGGCCAGGGGGCAGAATGTCACTATATTTTATGTCAACAGATTGGGATACTATCCTTGGTATACACCAGAAGGGGTCCCCATTAATGGAGGCCTCCCTCAGAACATAAGTTTGCAAGTCCATCTGGAGAAAGCTGATCAGGACATCAATTATTACATCCCTGCCAAGGACTTCAGTGGACTTGCTGTTATAGACTGGGAATATTGGCGACCACAGTGGGCCCGGAACTGGAACACAAAAGATGTCTACAGACAGAAGTCAAGAAAGCTTATTTCTGATATGCAAGCGAATGTATCAGCTACTGACATCGAATATTTAGCCAAGGCAACCTTTGAAGAAAGTGCAAAAGCTTTTATGAAGGAAACCATCAAATTGGGAATTAAGAGCCGACCCAAGGGCCTTTGGGGTTATTATTTATATCCTGATTGCCATAATTATAATATTTATGCCCCAAACTATACTGGGTCATGCCCAGAAGAGGAAGTTTTGAGGAACAATGAGCTCTCGTGGCTCTGGAATAGCAGTGCTGCTTTATATCCGTCTATCGGCGTCAGGAAATCCCTTGGAGACAGTGAAAACATTTTACGCTTTTCACAGTTCCGAGTGCACGAATCCTTGAGGGTCTCCACCATGACATCTCACAATTGCTCTCTGCCTGTATTTGTCTACACAAGGCTAGGATATAGAGATGAACCCTTATTTTTTCTTTCTAAGGTAAGAAACTCCTCGCTCATTGTGGCAGATTTCTTCTTTATCTCTAAAAGATACATTTCTTTTAAAATTAAACTATTTAAAGAACTCCCAGGTAATGGTCTGTCAGCTAAAAGCTTCATTCTTGTTTGATGAGTATCCACTTAGACTCTTCATTTATGCAAAGTGAATTTTTATTATCTTCTTATTCTTTTAAGGTCAGAAGGAGTTAAAGTGCAATACCTGAAACCGCTATACTTCCTGTCCTGACTTTGAATATACCCCCTTACAACGGGCTGTTTTGGAAGGTTATTGAAGTGGTTGGCGGTGAACAGTTTAGAAAGTCTGTGAGGATATTTTTAAATGAAGTGATTTACTCACACATGTAGTAGTAGAGTTAATGACATTCTTATTTCTGTCCCCACCATCTCAAATATCAAGGGAAACAATGTTTTCTTTCAAATACACAATCCTTTATTTTTTTAAAAAAGATTTTATTTATTTTATTTGAGAGGCATAGTGACAGAGAGAGGAAGAGGCACAGAGAGAGGTCTTCCATCCACTGATTCACTCCTCAAATGGCCGCAGTGGCCTGAGATGGGCTGACCCGAAGCCTGGAGCCTGGTCTCCCATGTGGGTTTAGGGGCCCAACTACGTAGACCATCCTCTGCTGCTTTCCCAGGTCACAGCAGAGAGCTAGATTGGAAGAGGAGCATCTGGGACCATAGCCCCATGGGATGCCTGCACTTCAGGAGAAGGCTTAGTCTACTACCTCACAGCAGCAGCCCCTCAGTTGCATAATCCTGGCTTTTATAAAGAGCATAAGGGAGTACAACAATGTGAATATTCATGACACTACTAAATTGCACGAGGAAACTTCAAAAGGTTTGTGGAAAATGAAATTAAGAAAAATAATACCAGTGGATGAGTGCGTGGCTTAGCAGTTGAGTTTCCCTCATCCATATCAGAGTGCCTGAATTTGTTTCTTGGCTCCAGCTCCTGACTCCAGCTTCCTGATAATGCTAAAATTATAAGACAATTGTAAAAAGTAGATGAGCTTATGAATTCTGCAATCTTGCTTTCTCTTGCCTTTGTGACAGCAATGAATGGAAAATTGGTAACAGTTATGTGTTTTTAAACTTAATACTTAAATCATTAGTACACAATTTTGTAGTCCAAGTTAAAACCTACAGATAGAAGTTCCATTCTATTTTTCCTGTCTATAGGCTGCTAAAGACCTCATACAAACCATGAGATAATTTTTAAAATAGGTGAAAATAAATAATTCAAAAAAACAGATGGATTTTTAGCTAGATTTTCCTTCTTCTTTCTCTTTTTTGCTAGTATAGACACTTAACTGGAAACCTCTAGGGAAAGTAGTTGATAGTCTAGTCTTTGGATTTGTATATTTATATTTATAGTTTCTATTCTGAGAAAATTTGAGACTTGGGTAGGCCCTCATATCTGTGATGTAGTAATGTTTTAAGATATTACTAGATACCAAGGGCTTAATAGTTTAATGGAGATATTTCTTCTTTTTCCACCATTACAAATTTCAATTCACCAGCATGTGTTAAAATATAAAGGCGTTCTGAGTGTTGGTATCCTAATGAAGAGGCTTAGGAAACACCCAAGTGGGGACTCTACTGTGACTAACAGGTATTTGTGGAGCATGGAGAGGGCAGTGGGGGAATTGTATTCATCAGGGGGCAGAGTGCCAATGTACAAAGCATAGTAAATGCTGTGTCTTGGACCCAATTCACAAGATGGGGAAGGGAAAAAAGTCCACGGTGAGCTGACATTCATACTGCGCAGAAAAATCAGTGGTATATAAAGTAATTAATGAAGAATGATAAGCAATTAGTATGATCTGGAAGGTTTTAAGAAGTTACCTAAATCTACAGAACAATCTCAACACTGGAATTGAAAGATAATACCCTTCCTTCTGTGAGAATTTTTTCCTATATTTGGCTCAAAGAATCCCTTTATTTAGTGATAAGAAATGCACTTTTGGGAGAAACAATAAACTTTTAGGAACAAAATGCTCTTTTGTAGAGATTAGTTCAGATTACTGGAACATTTTGCATGTTCTGCAAACCTGGGGTATGCTTATCTCTGTGGTAGCTTTTGCCTCAGATAAACTTCCATTCTCCCCCAGGAAAGAAGGAACAGTTTAGGTCTCACATTTTACCCCTCCCATCTTCTGAACAGCAAGCTGTTTGCAAGATTTTAAGTCATCAGCATACTTACCACTGTTTCCTATCCACCATAAAAATGTGATTACAATTTGTAAAATACCTGATAGTCATTTGCACCAAATTCAGATTACTGAGGATTTTCATATTTGACTTTCCCGAAAATCTGTGCATTTTAGAATACATACTTAATGTACAGTTAAGGTTAGAAAAAGGCTTTACCAAAAAGTAGTGAATCTCTTAATCTTCCTGTACTTCAGTGTCTGAAATGGATCAGTGTTACTTGCCGACTTACCTCACAGAAGCATTATGAATGTCAAATGAGAAAATGCATATGAAAATTGGAAGCACTAAAGAAGTTCACATGTATCTATAAAGTTGAACATGGGGTATCTAAGAATGGAATTGCAGGCAGCAACCATAGCCTGAGGGAATAATATGGAAACAGTAACACCTGATTTCACACAGATGGTTGCCTACACTACTTACATATAAATGTAACCTAGGTATAACTTGATATTATGCTTTAAAAATAACTGAAAGTGTTTCCATGGCTATAGACTAAGATAATTATCCTTGTAATTAATGAATGTTCCTTCAGAGGGAGCTCATTCGTGATGCTCCAGCTCCCCATAGTGGGTATCTCACTTATGTGCACTTTGTTCAACATCTGGTAGTGAAACCCCAGTGTGAGAAGAGTCTTGTGTGTATGTTGCCCTATCTCCTACTTCTGAAAGTCATTCAATCTCCTTGATAATGGGTAGAGGCCAGGCAGCTCTGCACTCCTCTGGGCCCTGGGAGTCCACTTTCACTACGTCTGCATTCCTCTATTTCTCTTTTCACGTGATGTCATCCATATGGCACATACTCTTCTGGGTTCCATGCAGAGGCATCTGATCTGTGACTTCCCTTGTTGGTGGTATCCTGGCTGTTCTGCAGCCCAAACACAATTGCTCTGTGACTTGGGTAGTATCCTGTTCTCTGCTCGGTGACCGTGAGCTACTTTGGGGAGAAATCTGCATTAGTATCTATTATGGCCTCCTCTCCCTTCAAACATGTGCCTGAAGACTTGCCATCTTACATCAGATCCAATAAACCCTCTCACAAGGACATGGAAAGACACATTGGAATGAAACTAACACCATTCTCAGAAGGTGTGGATGTCACTACAAACATCTGTAAGCTCCTAAACTTATTGAATACAGTTCAATAGCCTATAAACAGAAATACAAATGTTGTGTGTCCCTCCTCCTCTGATGACAAAGCTTCCACCCAAAGGAAGGCAGCTGAATATTTCTGCCCCTCAGACCACACCATGCAACTATCTCATTTCTATCCAAGGAAGTTTTGAAGTGGTGGAATGTGCCTTTGTGGAAAGGGGTAGAGGACATGGACTAGCAGCATCTGCAGTCCAGATGCTGCATGGATGGCTCCTCTTCCATCTCTGCTCATCACACCACTCATACATATTTTCAAAATGTTTTTGCTCACATTTTTTTATTTTGGTCTCCCAAAAGTCTGCCTCCCTGGTCAGAACAGTCAGCTCTGACCTGTTCTATGTACTGTGGTCATGGGAATGGGAATGGATGTGAACCTGAAAAGGAAATTACCTTAAACTAAAGATTTTTTTCCTTTTCAAAAATTATAAGAAAATTGCCCGGGAGGACAAAAAAAGCTGAAATTTTATAATCTTTAGGTGTCAGATTATAGATTTCTCTCTCAAGTATAGATATTAATGTAAGTGGTAAAGGAAAAGTATAGTGTAAGATTCCCTTTTTATTTTTCACCAAATCACTCAATACACTTACTAGCACATAACTGTTGCAAATTCATCTTTGGAGTAAAAAGTGAATACTTAGTATTCTAAAGAGTGAAATATAGATTCAACTCTTAATTTCTCCCTGAAATGTCCTAGAACATGTTAAATTAAAAAAAATATTTATTTGTTTGAAAGATAGAGCCATGGGGATGGGAGGGGGAAAGGAGAGGGAGAGAGAAAGAGAGAGACAGAGAGGAAAAGAGAGAGAGAGAGAGAGAGAGAGAGAGAGAGAGATTCCAACTGTTGGTTCACTCTCCAACTGCCCATAAGAGCCTTGTTTGGCTCCATCTGGGTCTTCCCCATGGGGGGCAGGGGCCTCAGTATTTGGGACATCTACTGCCTTCCCAGACACATAGGGAGCCGGACCAGAGGCAGCGGAGCTGGGACTTGAACTGGCACTCCAACATGGGATGCCTGCATTGCAGGTGGTGGCTTAACACACTGTGCCACAACACCAACCCCATGTTGAGTTTTTTAAAAAAAATTTATGTAAGGTACACAAATTTCTTATATGTCCTATATATATATTCAGGAACATAACGATCCTTCCCACCCCACCCTCCCTCCCGCCCTCCACTCTTCTTCTTCCTCCCTCTCCTATTCCCATTCTTAATTTTTATGGAGGTCAATTTTCAGTTAACAATATACTCATAAGATTAACCCTACCCTATGTAAAGAGTTCAATAAATAGTATGAAGAAAAAAAACACTGTCCCTTAACTGTCGAGACAGGAACTGTTAAAAATCATTGAATCTCAAAATGTCAATTTTACTCCTATAGATTATCTTTTAGTTTCTCTATTACTTACCATAGATCAGGGGAAACATATAGTATTTCTCTATGGGACTGGCTTATTTCATTAAGCATAGTGGTTTCCAGTTGCATCTGTTTTGTTGAAAATGGCAGGATTTCATTTTTTTATTATTTCTTTTTTAAAAATTTTTTCAACTTTTATTTAATAAATATAAATTTCCAAAGTACAACTTTTGGATTATAGTGGATTCTCCCCCCATAACCTCCCTCCCACCCACAACCATCCCATTTCCCACTCTCTCTCCCATCCCATTCTTCATCAAGATTCATTTTGAGGAGAGAACTTCCATTTTGACTATGGCCTTGTCTAAATAAGATCAGAGTTTGTGAACTCAAGAGTCTTCTATAGCCTTGGCAGCTCATGACAAGAGCCTAGGGTGATTACTGACGTTATAAATAAGAGTGCCAATTGTTAAATCAACAACGGGAGTCACTGTACACCTACTCCCCATATAGGATCTCTGTCCTTAATGTGTTGTACTATGTGAATTAATGGTAAAACTACTACTCAAACAGTACTCTATACTTTGCGTGTCTGTATGGGTGCAGTCTGTTGAAATCTTTACTTAGTATATACTAAGTTGTTCTTCTGTTTATAAAGATAATTGAAAATGAATCTTGATGAAGGATTTAATTTTTTTTACCACTGTGTAGTATTCCATAGTGTATATATACTATAATTTCTTATCCAATCTTTAGTTGATGGACATCTGAGTTGATTCCATATCTTAGCTATTGTGAATACAGTTGAAATAAACATGGGGGTGCAGGTCACTCTTTCATATGCTGATTTCATTTTCTTCCCTATATTAATTTTTAAACACTAAAACAACCTTTAAGATTATAAAACAAAAATTCTTCTTGCTGAAATTTTTTCATCTATCTTAACCGTATTGTGAAAAATCCAGGTGCCTTTACCGTGAATGGATGACTCACAAATAAAGTCCATTAAATCAGACACTTTGAAATTAAACACATATAATGTAAGGGATTAAGTACACAGCCTAGACCAAATCAGCAAGCTCTTAACATTGCTTCTTTGCCTGGCCTTGGGAATGAAGTAACAGGAACCCGTCTGAGTAACTAAGGAGGTGAAGTTCCACTGGAGTATGTAACAAAATGGGAAGGATTCTGCTTAAGAGGATTGCCTTTGGGGAAAGAAAATGCTTGGACTCTGTTTCTGGGTCATATATTGAGGTTGGTTTCTAGGTATATGCCCCTAGTCAACTTCATTTAAACCATTTTTTTTGGTAACTATTTACCCTCAGGCTAATTGCCTTCAAATAATTTCTCCCATGGTGAAATGTGTTTTTCCTTGAACATGTTTATATGAATTTGCTTCTGCTATGGAGGATGATTTTGAACACTGGTTATTGAGCATTTGTGTTTTTGTGAGAAGTGGAGAATTGTCTCTCAGATACAGGAGCCCAGGTCCTGCCCTGCTTCAATGAACTCTGTCTCTAATCCCAATTTTTGGTGGATTGCCCTATAGCCAAAGTCACGATGTACTCTATTCTCTTCTATCCAGCAAGACCTAATCAGTACCATAGGAGAAAGTGCTGCATTGGGAGCTGCAGGCATTGTTATCTGGGGAGACATGAATTTGACTTCATCTAAGGTAAGTCCACACTTTGAAGGCATATTCCACATTTTTTAGAGTATTTACCCTGCTTTCCTGCACAGCTCATTTCAATAAAGCTCTCCTGGCCCACACTGTAAATCAGCTTTGTAATAAAAGTCCAAATCAGCGCCCAATACATACAATGAGTCAGTAAATATTATTAACTTGTGAAAATAACAATCATAACACGGACACTTGTTGACTATTTACTATCTAGCTGAGAATTTTTGTTTTGGATTTGCCCACTTACTGATCATATGAGATAGTGGCCATCCTCATTTGCAGATGAGGAAACAAGAGTGGAAACCTGAGCAGTGCAACACCTAGGTAGTAGTGGAACTGGCATTAAGTGCAGACCATTCGACCTTGGAACCCATATGCTCAACCATTACATTAAATGCACTTTATGCTACTTTGAGAAGTAGTATCAGATAATAACTTTTTAATCTTCATATTGAAGTTATTTTTTCTACAGCGATATCAGCTGAAAATTAATAGTATTTAAAATAAGATTTATGTATCTCTTCATATTTCTCCTGGCTAAGAAAAATCTTCTGAGTTTTCCCCAATCCACATTAATCACAATCTCTTCTGTGTTTCCCTGTGTCATTAGTTTATATCTTTATAGTGTCACATATTTTGACTTGACTTATACTACTTGCATCCTGAAGACATTTTGTTACATTGAATTTTTTATAAGGCCAGGATGATGATATTATTTTTGGACTCCGTAGACTCAATTTGCTGCGTTTGAGATTATCTTTCATGGAAATATTTATGACTATGACCACCTATGAGGATTAGATGCAAATGGAGTGGAGCGATTCTTGATTCCAGGTGTGAAATTCCACTGCAGCTGCCATGTGCGTCCTGAGCAGAGCTCCATCAGGGGGCTGTGTGCACAGCTTGGTGGCCTCTGTTTAAAACTTATAATAGGAATCACACACATATAAATGACCTGGTTAGCTTGCTGACTTGCCTATATTTGAACTGTACATGGACATTAGAACCCAGATCAAATAATGTCTGAACAGAATTATGAGAAAACCCACAGTTTGACGTCCAAAAAGAATTGAGTGAAATATGATGATTTAGGTCCTAACATGCCATGAAAGGCATCCTGTCACTGAATGGTAGTCCAGGTGTAGAAGTTCTGGTACAAATCCAAATTTGAGCTTGTTCCTCTCCTTTTTTTCACACCCATTAACTTGTACACTAGAAGGAGGAAAAAACGGTATACATTGGAGGAAGGCAAGGTCTCATATGCTGACTCTGGGGCCCATTTGCAAGTTCTGTTTCTTAGCCCACCTGTAACATAGTTTTCCCACCTCCTGTCCCTTAGACTTGTCCCCTTACTCATATGGGACCCTTGTGTTATAGTGCCTAGGAGTCTCAGAGTTCACCAACTGGCACTAAACCATAAGGTTCAAGGTTTCAGTCAAGTGCAAAGAACTGCCTTGATGGCCTAGAAGCTCTGATTGTATCAATATCAGGAAAAACACTAAAATCCATTTGTTTCTACATTTCTAGGGCAACTGTACAAAGGTGAAGCAGTTTGTGAGCTCTGATTTAGGGAGCTATATTATCAACGTGACCAGAGCCGCTGAGGTGTGCAGCCTTCACCTCTGCAGGAATAATGGGAGGTGCATAAGGAAGATGTGGAGAGCACCTGATTATCTCCACCTGAATCCTGCAAGTTTCCACATCGAGGCCTCTGAGGACGGAGAATTCATTGTGAAAGGCAAAGTATCTGATACAGACCTGGCAGCGATGGCCGAGAAGTTTTCCTGTCATTGTTATCAGGGATATGAAGGGGCTGATTGCAGAGAGATGAAGACAGCAGATGGCTGCTCTGGGGTTTCCCCTTTCTCTGGCTCACTAATAACACTGCACTTTCTGGTTTTAGCAGGTTATCAGAGCATTCAGTTGTGAGATAATTGAGTTTAAAGGCAACTGTGTGGCCTCCAGTATCATCACTTAAGGAAAAGACAGAACTCAAGACATTTCCTTTCTCCTGTGAACTCCATTGAGAGGTATTATAAGGAGACATTATGTATGTCATTTAAAATAAAACATATTACTTTATTTCTCAACAATTTGGCTAGAAACCACATCTAGGAGTACAAATCAATGCACTTTTCTTCAGTATTGGAATGTATAAGTTGTACTTAAACGAAATCTAATGTGTTTTAATATTTTTATGAATGTACATATGTGAACATGTACATATAAATATTAAATTATTGATTTCAAAGACTGTTTTTTCAGCTACCAGTTTATCTTAGGACAGGTTATTAAGTAGTCATTTGATCCAACAGAAGGTATCGCTGCAAGGCATGAGCTGGTCAACTGGTCCAAATGCAAAATTTCTATTTCAGCCTCAGGCTCCCTCTAGGTATCTGATTTCACCAATCTCTGCTTACAGAACTACTCCTGACATAGCTTCTCCCAAGAGGGCAGGCACTGAGACAAGGAAGCTGTTCTCAACTCACTGCAAAGGCATCTGTTCAAATAAAGTGGCTCCCTCACTACCACAAGTCCTTCCCTCACAGGACCCTGGCAGTCTGAATACTGCAGAAGCTTTTGGGCCAAGATCCATGATTCCTTAGGCTCACGCTCCTGTAGCTCTGGAAGCTGGAGCCATGTTCAAAAATTGCAGTTGTAGGTTTTTGCAAGAAAAAAAATAATCATTTTTTTTAATTTTTTTTTCTTTTTTTTTTTGACAGGCAGAGTGGACAGTGAGAGAGAGAGATACAGAGAGAAAGGTCTTCCGTTGCCGTTGGTTCACCCTCCAATGGCCGCCGCTGATGGCGCGCTGCGGCCGGCGCACCGCGCTCGTCCGATGGCAGGAGCCAGGAGCCAGGTGCTTTTCCTGGTCTCCCCATGGGGTGCAGGGCCCAAGCACCTGGGCCATCCTCCACTGCACTCCCGGGCCACAGCAGAGGGCTGGCCTGGAAGAGGGGCAACCGGGACAGAATCCGGCGCCCCGACCGGGACTAGAACCCGGTGTGCCGGTGCCGCAAGGCGGAGGATTAGCCTGTTGAGCCACGGCGCCAGCCAAAAAATAATCATTAAAGATTTAGCAAATAACATTTAAGGCACCCAGAAATGTTGTTGAAAATGGGGCCTATGAGAAATATTAGATATTTTTGCACCTTCTCTCCCACCTACATATGAGTTTTGAGTAGTGTTTTAGGGAAATTTGGATCTAATTTGAATCATGGTTGTATGACTCTGCACAAGTTATATCTCTCATTTTGTCATCTGAAATTTGGTAATAAGATTCCTACCTCAATGAGTTATTCTAAAAATAAATGGAATCATATATCCCTTGCATACTTTAGCTCTTAATACATAAGGCTGATCCTCAATCATCTCTTCGTCACCCAAGTAATCGAACAGCTCAGGCTAACATGAGTTCTAGGGCTATTTCCTCTTCCTGTTGCTATGTTGTATTTATATTCACTTATGCACTATGTTGGTTTCCTGAGAGGCACACCCAGTGGATAAGATTTCCTCCCCTTGGAGCTTATCTTACCGGAAGAGAGACTCAAGAAAGATGTGATGTTGTTTAAGAAGGAATGCTAGTTGATTCTCCTCCCTCTCCACCTCTTATGTGTGTCTTTTGCTGACACATTTCCAGTTTTTAATTCTGGGGTGTTCTTTTCAACTCTGGATCCCTCTTAGCAGAGGTTGCTGACATTGTTCAATCTATTTTTAAATATAAAACACAAATAAAACAAAACACTTATAATATCAGGAATGAAAGCATTACTTAGATTAACTTTTTTAAAAATTAAATTTATTTTTATATCAAAGCTATAACTACAGTATAAAACTTTGTAAAGTGTAAAAATAATAAGTGAAATCACCAATAGTCACTCTAACATACTGGTAATTTCTGGCAAATTTTTCTAACTTTTTTTCTATAGACTTTTTTTTTACATCATTGTAAAAATAACACTTGCAAATATTTGAATCCTGCATTTTCACTTAAATATATAAGTAATTTCCATAGTATTTTTAATCCTCATAGATATAATTTTAAACCTATTTTTAAGGCTACATAAAAATATACCAACTAGATGTTGAACACTTTAACAATTTTCCCTGAGTTTTAACTTTTAAATTCAAACTTTGCTATTTGGTCACCTCATCAGAGAAGACTTTCCAGACTTCCTCCTAATTTATTCATTTACCTATTAACCAATTCATCCATTCATTAATTTATTGAGTATTACTTCTTACCAGGCACTGTATAGGGTTTGGAATACAAACTGAGCAAAACAGACAAAAAGAGATTTACCTTCTTGGAACTCATGTTCTGGTTGGGGGAGACAGATATTAAACACACAGATAAGCAATTTGTATGACCCATTAGGAGGGGAAAGAAAGTACCACAGAGAGCAGAGAGGTGGAGAGGATGTGTGCCACGTGTTAGGGCTCACGTAGGAGACAGAGTTAACCCAAGGAATCCTCAGGGGAAGGAAATTTCAGGCAGATGACTCACCTGCTACACATTCCGTAGAAAACCTGGTGTATTCGAGGAGCGAAGAGGTCACTGGGTCTGGGATAATTCCCTCCACCACCAACATCCCTTGTGTATTCTTTGGTCTATAGCATCTAGCACCCTTTGACACAAAACATGTTATGTATTTATTTTCTGTCCTCCTTCAATAGATTGTAAAATATGAAAAGGAGGACTTTGTCTTGTTCACTGACAGAACACTACTTGCTGCAGTGCTTGGCATATGGTAGGTGTGTAACAAGTATTGTTAAACGGAAGAATCAGTGAGTGACTCAGAAACTTGGACCAGTGGAACCCATGAATATGTTGTAAAGTTTTTGTTTTTATTGTGCATATTGAGTTATGGTAAGGTCATCGTCAAGCATCATTATTCTGTTCTTACCCTAGTACAATAGTCTATGACATCACATAGTGCAATTCCCATGTGAACAGCTGAGGCCTGTTGAGAATAAGTCATTTGGCAAACTCAAACAATCAGTAGGTGAAAAAGCCCAATCTGGAATCCCAGTTGCCAAATTGTCTTTCCATCATAATTTTGTCTTCCTCTTCTTGTAATTGAACTCAAATACATTCTTTCTGGTTTTGATCATGAATTTATTAATGCATTTTAAATTTTTCTTAGTTTGGGCTGCTACTACTGGTTATATTCAATCACTCTCTGGTTCTTCCAGCTGTAGATTTAATTTGGCTCACTGTTCCTGTAGGAAATCCTCCTTCTAAACTGCTTAGGCTTCTTATAATCATACTAACTTTCCCATGTGGGAGCAGTAAGATAATCAACCTCTCTAATCTTTGGTGTTCTTTACATAAAGCAGATAATAATGATATCTTTTGTCCTCTTAAACAAGTTTAATAATATACATGATGTAATCGCATTAAAAACTGGCACATATGAGTAAAAAACCCCTATAAAATGTAGTATTATTGTTAGGTACTTTAAATATTGGTCCTCATAAGAGCTGTGACAAATAATATTACTTCTGTTATGAAATAGAAGACATTACATATAACTCAGAGTAGTGAAATGGCCTAGTTAATATGACACAGAAGTACCAATGGCCTGAACCTTCTCTTTTGAATCTTATCCTAGTTATCTTTTCATCAGAGCTCAGTAGGAACAAAAAACTTACTTGTACTTATTTCTTCTTTACTAATTTTCAGAGAAATATAACTCAAGGAACTCTAGATGGCAAATAACATGGGTTGATCAACAAATGAAAAGTAACAAAAAATTTCATATATATGTCAACATGAATATTGTTCAGTTAATTATAATGTATATGTACAATGGGATAACATGCAATTTTCAAAAAGAAGAATGATATTTATATGCCAAAAGATATCTAAAATAAAATTATCTTATTTAGAATTTGTTTTGACCGTTTTATAATCATATTGAGGGAAACTTGTGATTGATACATTAGAAGTATATTTTCCATCACATTTTAGTTAATTTATTTTGATTTTTTTAATTTGAAAGATTGAGAGAAAAAGGAATTTTTCACCCACTGGTTAATTCCCCAAATGTCCACAATGTCTGGGACTGGGCCAGGCTTAAGCAGGGAGCCAGGAATTCAATCTGAGTCTTCTGTGTGGATGCCAGGAAGCCGGCACCTCCCAGGGTACACATTAGCAGGAAGCTGGAACTTGAACAAGGCACTCAATAAAGCCTGGACTTGAACAAGGCACTGAATCAAGGATGTGAGTGTTCCAAGCAGCATACTCCTGTACCAGATGGTCACCACTGCATTTTATAAGGACTTCCTGTAGACATCTAAACTAATTAGTTTCCTAAGCATCTACTGGGTATGGAATTCAAAGAGATATGGGTTAAAAAAGCTATCCATGATTAACCAACCAAATTCAAGGACACTATAATGTCATCAAGAAAAAGAACCAGGAGAAGCCATCATGAAGCCATACATACTGAATGTAAAAATGATGTACAGTGCTATCAATATTTTGAGATTTTGCCTATTCTAGGCCTTGAACAGCAGCTCTGTTACAGTACCATAATCGTAAACTTACAGAATAAAGATTTAATAATTGCAAAAAAATTTTGAGTCCAAGTAAATGTTTTATATTTTTTGCTTCTGCTTGTCAACTAAATATATACAACACTGCTACTGTTATCTTCAACAGTGATCTTAAGAAGTTGGAAAAATTTGAAATGATACTGAAAATCCATATGTGAACTTGGCACTTTCTTTGTGTTGGCATTGACGTCAGGCATTCTGAAATGAGACATGAATGTCCCAAGAGGCCACAACACTTACCTCCAGACTCTTTTATTATTAAAAAAGTTATAGTAAGTGGACAAAAAGATTTGACTTTTTTGTTTTCAATATTCAAGAACATAGTGTGTTAGTTTATTTTGGGTTTTCTTTTTGGACTCAAAATACTGATTTATTCCTTATAATGCCTTCAGTTTCAAAGAGGCTACATGTTCAAGTGACAATATAGAAAATAGACTCGGAGGAGCCAGCCTGATGGTGTGGTCAGTTAAGCTACCTGTGACACCAGCATCTTATATGACCATCTTAACAATTTCTTGTTTGTTGCTCTGCTTCCCATCTAGCTCACTCCCTGCTAATGAGCCTGTATAAGCAATGGGAGATGGCCTCATTGCTTCAACCCCTAACACCATTATTGGAGACCTGGCTGAAGTTCCAGGCTCTTGGCCTTGGCCTAGTTCAGCCATTTGGGGAGTAAACCAATGAATGGAAGATCTCTCTCTTTCTGTCTCCCTTTCTGTCTCTCTCTGTAAGCCCACCTTTCAAATAAATAAATAAATAAATTTATTTTTTTAAAAAGAAAATAACAGTGACATAACATATAAAGTGCTCACCTAAAAAACTTAGAAATTAAAAATTAAAAGTAAAGAAAAAGAAAAAAAAACTCAACAAAGAATTCTGTACCCAGGGAAGCTGCATTTCAAAACTGAAGGTGAAGTAAAGACATGATCAGATAAACAAAACAGAGAATTTGTCATTTCCAGACATGCCTTAGGAGAAAAACAAAAGGAAATTCTTCAGATTGAAAGCAAGGGAATTCCAGACAGTAATTAGAATCCACGCAAATAAAAAAGAACCCTGATAAGAATCATTATGTAATTACAAAAGACAGTATTGGGGTCAGCACTGTGGCAGAGCGGGTAAAGCTGCCGCCTGCAGTGCCGGCATCCCACATGGGCACCGGTTCGAGTCCTGGTTGCTCCATTTCCAATCCAGCTCTCTGCTATGATCTGGGAAAGTAGTAGATGGCCCAAGTTCTTGGGCCCCTGAACCCATGTGGGAAACCTGGAAGAAGCTCCTGGCTCCTGGCTTAGGATCAGTGCAGCTCTGGCCATTGTGGTCAACTGGTCTCTCTGCCTCTGCTTCTCTGTAACTCTGCCTCTCAAATAAATAAATCTTTAAAAAATGACAGTATAAATGTGTTTTTTTCTTTTTTCTTAACTGACTTAAAAAGCAATTGCATAATACAATACACTTATATACTATATACATAATATGTACATATATATTATATAGTATATATGCATATGCATACTATATATAAGTATATAATATATTATTGGGCTGATATCATGTAGAAGCATAATTTATGATAGGAATTTTAAAAGCCAAAAAATAAAATTTCCATATGATACACAATCTCATACTAGGCATATGTCCAAATAAATGAATTTATTATATCAAAGAGACACCTGTACCACATTTATTTAAGCACTATTCATGATAGGCAAGAAATGGATTCAATCTAGATATTTACTGATTTGATGAATTGATAAAGAAAATGTGGTATATATGTATATATATAAAACTGTAATATTACACTGTAATAAAAAAGGAATTCTAACATTTGCAACAAAGTGGATAGAATTAGAGATCATTATGTCAAGTGAAATAAAAAGACACAGAAAGACAAATACTACATGTTCTCTCTCACATATGGAAGTTAAAAATAGATAATATGAACTTAGAATTTGGAAGAATGAGAGTCTCATATAAGATTGACTAAAAGGTTTCAAAGTAGGGCTAGATTGAAGTAATAAGCTCTTGTGCTCTAAAGCACTGTGGGATGACTATATTTCATAATAATACAGTATATGTTTTATAAAAAAAACCTGAAAGATAGAGGCAGGTAGTCTCCATGCACAAAGAAAAGATAAGGAAATGGAAAAGCTAGTTGCCTGGATTAATTGGTTTATGCTATGTAATTTTTTTTTTTTTTATTACAGGCAGAGTAGATAGTGAGAGAGAGAGACAGAGAGAAAGGTCTTCCTTTTTGCTGTTGGTTCACCCTCCAATGGCCGCCGCGCTGATCCGAAGGCAGGAGCCAGGTACTTCTCCTGGTCTCCCATGCGGTGCAGGGCCCAAGCACTTGGGCCATCCTCCACTGCACTCCCTGGGCCACAGCAGGGAGCTGGCCTGGAAGAGGAGCAACCGGGACAGAATCCGGCGCCCTGACTGGGACTAGAACCCGGTGTGCCGGCGCCGCAAGGTGGAGGATTAGCCTATTCAGCCGCGGCGCCAGCCTATGTAAATGTTTTGAAATATTACACTGTACCCCACAAAAATGTACAAGTACTATATATTAATAAAAATATAAAAAATAAAACAATGGCCTTTCTGGAAGAGACAACCTACCCATGCGAGCACATCTCTCACAACGGATCTCCTCTATCCCTCTCCAGAAGAGAAGAAAGCAAGCAGCAGCACCTGGTGCAGAGGCCCGGTTCCTACTTCTTGGATGTGAACTGCCCTGGATGCTATAAAATCACCATGTTTTTTAGCCATGCACAAATGGTAGTTTTGTGTGTTGGCTGCTCCACTATCCTCAGCCAACCAACAGGAGGAAGAGCAAGGCTTAAGAAGGATGTTCCTTCAGAAGGAAGCAGCACTAAAAGCACCCTGAAACAAGATAAGTGAGAAGCCTTCCCAGTAAGCACAGTTTGGATACATCCTGCTCATTGTTTTGTTTAACTGTTAGAAGTTCCTGCCTCATGCATTCAGGGACAATCAGAAGAGGGGCATCCTAGGGTCATTTGGGGCAAATTAAAAAGAGGAATGTTGAATGCTCACCTGCACCAGACCCATCCTTCATAACTCTCACTACCACGACGACTGGTGACCACACAGGAGATATTGATGAAAACTGGTGCTATCATCTGTTGAAGGAAGTGATGCCCAGGCCAGAGAGGGGGAGAGTGCCTGTGGCCAGAGACCACTAGAACTGGGGAGCTGGAGAAGACCTTGGAGAAGAGATAAAAGAGCACTGTTTGAAGGAAGAATGGGTTCCATTTTCAAACATGTGGTACGAGAATTTTCGAGAAACAGATTTCTACTTGGTCAGCTGGCGCTGAAGTCATTTACATTTTACTTCTTTTGATGTGTTAACAATATCAAGGAAGAAAATGAGCTTTGTGAATAAAGTGACTTCAGAAAAATTAAAGAAAAATTGTAAGAAAAAAGGAAAAGGATGGGAAAGATACATCATACAAACAGCAACCTCAAGAAAACTGGTGACTATACTAATATCAGACAAAGTAGACTTTAAATTTTAAAAATTACTCGAGACTAAATAAGATATTTTATAATTATAAAAGGGTCAATTAACCACGAATATACAGCAATTGTAAGTATATATACACAGCTAAAACAGAGCATCAATAGACATGAAGCAAAAACTGACAGAAATGAAGGGAGAAAATATAATTCAGCTATTACCTAATAATTTCTTTAATAACCCAAGTTTAGTAATGAATAGAGATGCTAGTGTTGTGGTATAGTGGGTAAAGCTGCAGCCTAAAAACTGGCATCCTGTATGGGCACCTGTTTGTGTCCCAGCTGCTCTGCTTCTGATCCTGTTCCCTGCTAATGACCTGGGAAAAGCAGCAGAAGATGGCCCAAGTACTTGGGCTCCTACTACCCGTGTGGAAGACTTGGAGGAAGCTCCCGTCTCCTGGTTTAAGCTTGGCCCATCCCTGGCCATTGTGGCCATATGGGTATGAGCCAGTGGACAGAAGATATCTTCCCCTCTGTCTCTCCCTATCCCTCTCTGTGCCTCTGTGTTTCAAATAAATAAACTAATATTCACAAAAATGAGGAATAGAAAGTATAGGTAGAAAATATATAAGAAAATAGAAGACTTGAACAACATTGTAAATAAATTTTATCTAAAAGACATGTGCATAAGATTCCACACCAATAATGGAGAAGATTCCTAATAGGTGTTGTGTTTTTGAGGTGATCCAAATGGTCTAAAGCTGACTATGCTGATGGTTGTACGAATCTGTTAATATACCAAAAAGCATCGAGATGTACACTTAAATGGGTAAATTGTGTGACATGCGAATTACATCTCAGTAAAGTTGCTTTTAAAAAACAAACAACAACAACAAAAAACCCTAAGCTGCACTTTCGAAAGTACTGATTTAATGGATTTGGTGTGGGGCAAGTGCCCTAGTGTTTGTTTATTTGCATTGTTTCACAAATGATTCTAGGGTTAAGAAATAGTCTACACGTTTGCTCTCCTGGGTAACTTAACTTACTGGCTACACTATAGCACAAACAACTTTAAACAGGTTATAGAAGAATGTGGAAGAACGGCAAAAAATTAGCTTAGTGACATCTTGAAAATTTACTCTAGACTCTTGCTTCTGGTCCTGGTCTGGTCCTGGGACAATAGCATCAGCAGCACCTGCGAATTTGTTAGAGATGCAAACTCAGACTGCACTCCAGACCTCCTGAATCACAGGCCACGTTTTGCAAGGACCTTGATCATCTGGTAGAAGTTCAAAGTTTAGGAAGCTCTGGTCTAGAGAATTTTCCATCAGAGAGAACAGCTTCTTCCCAAACTGGAGACACTTCTGCATCATGGCACCGTGATTGCTCACAGGATGCTATGACTGCCAGTGGGAGAGCCGGACCTTCATATTTGTCACTGCCACCATCTGAGATGTAAAAGGAATATTGGGTATTTTTTTTAATCTCAATTTGGGGTTGTCACACTGACATTCATCCTTGAGAGGGCAGTGTCAGAATGGCCACCATGGGAGTTAGCAGGGAGGAAAATTGCATCTTCATGGTACACTTATGTGATTTCAATCAATACACACATTAAGTGCATTACTTTCTAACCCTGGTTTTGCCCCTAGGTCACCTGGATTGTTCAAGAATGAATTTCAGGTCTAATGCAAGGGAAATCATTTTTTTTTCTAAGTCATATAATACTGGCGTTATCTGTGATAGGACTCTGTCTGCCTACTTGATTAATCTTACATCAATATTTAACTTTTTCTGCTATAGAAAACTCTAAAATATGGTTCATTGTCCTTTTAAAATAAAATTATATAGTCCATTGTGCCAAACTTTTGTCAATATGCTCATACTTAAATATATTTTATATTAATTTCATATTTATCAGTCTTGGCTTTTGACAGCAAAAAAAGTCTATATCTAATCTGTTGTCCATATTTACTTAATATGCAGTACATTGAAAGCCAGTGTTCTCTAGGTATTTGTTGAATTCAAATGAAGTGATAAGCAGCAGTGAATTAGAGATCACAAAATACGTTGTACTTTGGGGTACTAGGCACAGATATATTATTTACTGCCTAAGAAATTGTAACTTCTCTGAAAGTAGTGTAGGCTTAGCATAGACTTTTGAAAGTGTCCAGCTGAAGTGGTGTCAGGGGACGAATAGCAGAAATCTCCAAGTGATGTGAGCAAATATTTCACCCATATGCTGTATGTTTGACTTACATCTTGATCTCCCACCTACTGGTTCACTCCCCAAATGCCTGCAACAGCCACAATTGGGCCACACTGAAGCCAGGAGCCAGGAACTCCAGATCTCCCATGTGGGTGGGAGGAACTCAAGTATTTGGGCCATCATCTGCTGCTTTCCAGGTGCATTCACAAGAAGCTGGGTTGGAAGAAGTAGAGACAGACTCAATCCCAAGCACTCCACTATGGTTTGCAGGTATCTTAAGGATTGTGTTAATGTGCTGTGCCAGAATGCTTGCCTTACTTTCAACTTACTGAAAACAGACTTTCTCATAACTCTGTTACCCTTGGGCCTGAATGGAAAATACAGAAAGAGGCGAGGGAGAGAAGAAATATGGTATTTGTGACTAATCATTAGTGACTAGGTTAGAGTGGACTGAATTTTCCTGACTGGGAGGATTCCTTCTGTTTCCTAGTTTAATAATTAATCACAGATAAATAAGAAGAGATTTGCACATTGAAATCAAATGCTGGTTTGATACTTCCCTATTCTTTCCTTAGGTTGACCCTTGGCCCACCCACTGTGAAAAGATACTCTCAGTGCACCCACAAAGCCCTCTTTTCCATCTGCTGTGGTTTTGTCTCTCATTGTCCTTAATTGGACTTCTTGTGGGAGTAGCCTGAAGTTGCCGCTTGGAGACTTCTTCATAAAATTACACCCTTTCTTGGCTTCATCTCTCTCCCTGTTCTGCTTCTCTCATTCTACTAGGAAATTTTTCCTGTGGACACTTTCTTAAAAAAAAAAAATTGCACATGAAACTTCATCTTAGAATTTGCTACTGGGGAAACTGACCTCAGTCCCATTTACTCTCCAAATGCTTAGAGACAAACTGTATATATAAAAATGGAGCTTGCCTTTTGCCTGAACGCAATATCAGGGACAAGTCAAAAACCCAAGTTGAAAAAACACATTCAGCATGGGCCACAAAGAACTAATTTCTCCTAATATATTTGGAGCTGTTAGGCAAATGAATATTAAAACACATGGTAGAAGGACATGAGCAAAAAGAACAAAGATGGTATGAATGTCTCAGTTTCTTTTAAAACGGAAGGAATTACTATTAAACTGATAATGAGATACCATTTTTATATTACTCAGATTGGCAAATACTTTACAAAATATTAAAAATGTTAGCTTGGGTATAGGGAATTAAGTTCTCTACATTTTTTTTTTTTTTTTGAGCCATTGTGGCTTAGTGGGTTAAGTTTCCACTTGGGATGCTGGCATGCCATACAGGAGTATCTGGTTCAAGGCCTGGCTAATCTACTTCCCAGTTGTACCTAGGAAGTAGAGGATGATGTCCCAAGTACTTGAGTTCCTGCCACACCCTTTGGGGTACTGGATGGAGTTCCTGGTTCCTGGTTCCTGGCTTCAATCTGGACCAGCCCTGACTATTATGGCCATCTGGGGAGTGAACCAGCAGATGGAAGTCTCCTTCTCCCCTCCCCCCCCCCCCGCCTCTCTCCCTCTCTCTTTTTCTCTGTCTCTTTGTCATTATGACTTTAAAATAAATACTTGAATATTTTTAAAACATTTGGAGGAAGTGCTATCTGCATTTAATTTCTGTGAGTTAGCAATTATCTATTACATTTTAAAGTGAACATGTCTTGCCTTTTCAACCTGATTTCTTTCTCTCTCATTTTTATTTTTAAATAAAAATAGTTCTGTAATATCAGTTATCACTGTGAATTTTATCTATTTACTCTTATTGTCTGTTTCCTCCTGCTAGGATGCATACTCCATGCAAGTACACCTTATTGTGTGTAGTTTGCTTGAATATCCCCCATGGCTAGAACAGTGCATGGCATGTAGTGCATGGTCTATTAACATTTGCTAAATTTTTGAATTAAATAATTGGCACCTATGGTATGGTCTGAGAAGCCCAGTGAGTCCAGAGCATTTTCTCAATATCCTTCTGTGATGTCTGAATTCTCACTTGGGCAATCTGTGAAAAAATTGAGGGAGACTATTAAAACACACTAACATTGTTTATTATGGGTTGAACATCCCTACTTTGAAAATCCAAAGCCCCAAATTCCACTTTTTAAGTGTCAAAATGACACCACCTAATCTCGTGTGACAGGCCATAATCAAACGCAGAAGACTAGACATCCAAGCTATGTAGTTGAGGTATATGTGAAACACAAATGAATTTTGTTTAGACTTGGAACCCCCCTATTTTATTAAAGATTTATTTTATTTATTTGAAAGGCAGAGCTACAGAGAGGCAGAGGCAGAAAGAGAGAAAGGGAGAGAGAGAGACAGAGAGAGAGAGAAAGAGAGAGAGAGAGAGAGAGAGGTTTTCCATTCGTTGGTTCACTCCCCAGATGGCCAAAATGGCCACAGCTAGGCCGATCCGAAGGCAGGAGCCAGGAGCTTCTCCCAGGTCTCCCATGTGGGTGCAGAGGCCCAAGGACTTGGACCATCTTCTACTGCTTTCTCAGTATACCAGAGAGCTGGATCAGAAATGGAGCAGCCGGGTCTCGAACCAGTGCCCATATGGGATGCCAGCACTGCCACAGCACTGGCCCAGCACTCACCTTATTATCTATATTAAAATATTGAAAAAAATGCAAAGTCTGAAATACTTAGAATCCCAAGCATTTCAAATAATGAATATACAACATGCATAGTAATATATAAAATAATATATTTATGTGCTTGTTAAAGTAGAAACATGTAATACAAATTATTACAGCATAAACATTCCAACACAAATAAATTAAGGAATTGGAGTAAGAGAGAAGTTCATCCTAACTGGGGCAGTAGGCAGGAAAAATCAGAATCATGAAGTAGAATTGACTGAGTTGCAAACAAGTAGAGTTAGGCCCTGACTATAGTTTGGGGACCTTGCTTGTATTGTAGAGATTAAGCTAAGGGGATTCTTATGATAGGAGTACAGTGGAAGAAACCAGAATAAAAAGTCAAAGCGGGCATAGTGTTTATAGAAAATGCCAAGCAGAGAGGTGAAATCCAGGCTACAGAGGAAAACTGAAGACATCAGAATGGAAGAGCAGGCAGATGCAGTGGGTTTTAGCAAAATCCAGGGGAGATCAACAACCTCAGAGCTTAAGTGCAGAAGGAATCATGGAAATTCACAACATTATTTCTGGGCGAGGAAGACAGGGATGTGAGGTAACAGCCAATTTAAACAGGTATATGACAAAATGATGAGGATTCCCCAATTTTGCCACTATTAGGAATTTGGAAGGGCACAGAATTGAGGTGGGGAACAATCTCTCTCGCTTCTGAGAGTTCACTACCCCATGGCTCAATGATGTCTGGAACTATGCTTGACTGTACAGAGCAACACTCACTACAAGAGATTCAGAATTCCTTTTTTTTTTTTCAAGATTTATTTATTTGAAAGGCAGAGTTGCAGAGAGAGGAGAGACACATAGAGAGATCTCCCATCTGCTTGTTCATTCTCTAAATGGTCGCAATGACCAGGACTGGGCCAGGTTGACGCCAGGAGCAAGGACCTTCATCCAGATGCCCCACGTGGGTGCAGAGGCCCAAGGACATGTGCCATTTTCTGCCACTTTCCCAGGTGCATTAGCAGGGGGTTCAACTTCTGAACTGAACATCGGCATGGGATACTGGCATTGCAAACTGTGGCTTTAACCTGTGCCACAAAGCCTGCCCTGAGATCCAGGATTCTTCAGTGCAGTATGGTAAAAACTTCTGATTTGGCCTCTTGGTTCCAGCCACACTTCTTTCTGCACCTTCTAGTGTTTTCTCTTACTTAAATTTTTAAACCTTATTTTTGAAAAAGTATTCATTCTTTAATCTTTTTAAAAATATTATTTTTATTAGTAGTATTACTTTGTTAAAGATAGAGAGATTCACTTCTAAAATGCCTGTAACAACCCAGGACTGGGCCAGTAGCTGGGAGCTAGGATTTAAATCCAGGTTTCCCACTTGGGTGGCAGAGACCCAAGGACTTGAACCATCACCTGCTACCTTCCAGGGTGTGGAAGTGAGAGCACAGCTGGATTTACAACCAAGACACTCCAATAGGGAATTTGGCTGTTCCAAGCTGTTTCTAAACTGCTAGGACAAATGTCCATCTCTGAAAATTTTACTTTAAATCTTTAAATCTATCCAGTAATAACTCACATATCACTCATGTAGCCGTCAATGGAGCATATCTCTTCAGCTGAAGAGTCTTCCTGGATTTACCTCATTAGTTGTTTTCTTCACTGGACATGCTGAACCAGTCCTCCAGGCGTTCTCCAATGAAGGACAAATGGTTCAGCAATCTGAATCAAGGGGTGAGGGTGATGCTTGCACCATTTGAGGTTAAAAAAAAAGTTGGGAGTCGTCTGTGGAATGGAGTTAATACTTGTGCCTACCTCAAGGGATATTAGAATTAAATGTGTGAGTATGTGAAGAGAGAGAACAAGGGATCGAGAAGAAAGGGAAGGGAAAGAAAGACTATTTGACTCTCTTAGATTTAGAACTGAAGTTGAACTCAGCTAGTGTTCTTTGCCCTGGTTTCTCATTGTGCTTCCCGTCACTAAAATTTCTAGGCCAGTATTAATGGCCCCAGACTTCACCCATGCCTTGTGTTTGTCTGATACCATCCTTTGACAAGTCTGACCTTAAGTTAATCACTGATGGAGAAATCATATGGTATGATATATTAACCAGGAGATGAAACCCCCCCACAAATCAAACTTCCATCTAATTTAGGTAAAATGTTTGTCTCTTAGTTTAAAGGACTTATTTCAAGTTCTTAAATCTCATGATATGGAAAGTAAAAACTCTGATTAGTACTTCCATTTTCCTGATCAAAACTCAGTAAATTAAGTTAAAACATGAAGCATAACTTAACTGCTAGGCCAACACTTCTAAGCCTTTGGGGTATTTGAGCAAAAAAAAAAATTTGTTGGGTAAAATTAAAAAAAAAAAAAAACAAAGCAATCATTTTTTTAAAGTTGTCTAAATCAGCACCAGACAGATGATTTAAAGGAAAGAGCATTGTATCAGAGTCTAAATAAATAGCTTTGAAAGTGGTTAGACTGCATGCTTTAGTTGCTTTTTTTCTTCAAATGATGTTGATGATCAATTATACAAGTAGATATCATCTAGATAGCACACGAGAGCATTAAAATATTTAGTCTCTCTTTTCTAGACAATGTCTTTAAATGCCGTAATTATTTACTGACAATCTTTAAATGATTTTATAATCATTCATTGATTATTTAGATTTTAAATATTTGGTAGAAATTGCTTTCTGTTATCAATTTCTCAGTGAAATTTTAATGAAAGAATTGCTATATTTATTTCAGTATTCAAAATTTTATAATAAAATCCTACATTTGGTTTAGGATAGTAATAAAAGTTACTTATGGCTTGGATTTATGAAACTGTAGATTTTGCATATCAATAATTCAAAGCAACAAGTGAATAACAGCATTTTTTGGGTCAAAAATAAACATCTATTAAGTTGCTAAGATAGTAGTTAGAGGCAAGCCTGGGACACTCATTGTCCTGTGACTATGTTCACAACTGATCACGTGCCCTTTGATGTTTCTTTTCAATCTTTTTTGGTTATCTTGCCATCTGTCTGTTCTAGGTTGTTTTGCTTTGTTTTAAGGGAAAAGAGTAGATTTTATAAAGATTGTGTACCATCCCCCAACCTCATACTTGGTTCAAATGTTGCAGAATCTCTGAATCAGGTGACTATTCCTCAATATTTTCTTTTCTTTTTAATTTTAATTTTATTTGAAGAGCAGACACACACACACACACACACACACACACACACACACACACAGATCTTCCATCTGCTGGTTCATTTCCTAAATGCCTGCATCAGCAAGGGCTGGGCCAGACCAACCCAGGAGCCTGGAACCTGCCTCAGTTCTTCCACACGGATGGCAGGTAAGCACTCTGATATGGATTGTGGGTGCCCCAAGCAGTGTTTTAATCTCCATGCCAAACACTTGCTGCATACTCTTGCTTGTTTTCACAGTTGATTTCCCAGGTCCTCTCAGAGTTCCTTCCTTTCCTGTGCCTTCTCCCAACTGGTGAGTCTCTGGAACACTTCCCTTCTGTCATCAACTAGCCACATTCTTAGTATCTTTAGCACCAAGTTCATATCTCTTATAACACAGGTGGGAATGAAGGGGCACCTGTTTTGTTCTGTGCTTGGTGAGAGACAAATACAAGTGTCTGGCTTGTCACTCATCAGGGTGAATGTGCCCCGGTTGTTATGCAGTACTGTACATGAGTAGATGGGCAGAGAGAACATGAATAATGAATACAATTTTACACTTTAAAAATATTTGTTTGTATATAAGGAACAGATTTAATATATTTCATATATTCAGATTTTTTTATTTTTTAAACTTTTATTTAATAAGTATAAATATCCAAAGTGCAACTTTTGAATTATAGTGGCTTTTCCCCCATAACCTCCCTCCCACCTACAGCTATCCCATCTCCCACTCCCTCTCCCATCTCATTCTTCATCAAGATTCATTTTCAATTATCTTTATATACAGAAAATCAACTTAGTATATACTAAGTAAAGATTTCAACAGACTGTACCCACAGACACACACAAAGTATAGAGTACTGTTTGAGTAATAGTTTTACTGTTAAATCGGTTTTTTGGAAAGATTTATGTATTTATTTGAAAGGCAGAGTTCACACACACACACACACACACAGAAATAAAAGAGAGAGAGAGAGAGAGAGAGAGAGAGAGAGAGAGATCTGCTGGTTTACTATCCAAATGGCACAGCAGCATGGAGCTGGATCAGAAGTAGAGAGGCTGGGGCTCAACCAGCACACAAATGGGATGATGATATAATAAGCAGTGACTTTACCTGTACATCACAATGCTGGCCCCAACAGTACCATCCTGTTTTGATGATAATTGCCCTGTAATATGTGTTGAAACTGGTATTCTGATATCTCCATCTTTGTTTTTATTAAGATTGCTTTAGCTATTCAAGGTCTCTTGTGTTTCCATAATAATTTTAGTATCATGTTTTCTAGCTCTCAGAAGAATATCCTTGTTATCTTGATCGGAATTATATTGAATCTGTAAATTGCTATGGGTAATATGAACATTTTCATACTAATTCTTCTAATCCATAAACATGGAAGATTTTCCCCCTTTTTTGGTTCTTTCTTTGACTTATTTTCTTAATGTTTTTTAAATTTTCATTGTAGAGATCTTTCATATCCTTGGTTAAATTCATTGCAAGGTATTTAAATTTTTGTAGCTACTGTGAATAAGACTGATCTTACAAGTTCTTTTTCAACCATGGCATTGTCTGTGTATACAAATGCTGTTGATTTTTGTGTGGTGATTTTATATCCTTCAACTTCGCCAAACTGTTTTGAGTTCCAATTGTCTCTTAGTGAAGTTCTTTGGTTCCCCTATGTATAGGATCATATCATCTACAAACAGAGATAATTTGAATTCTTCCTTTCCAATTTCTACCTCTTTGATTTCTTTTTCTTGATTAATGGCTCTGGCTAAAAATTCCAGAACTATGTTGAAGGGTAATTGGTGAATGTTGCATTCTTGTCTAGTTCCAGACCTTAGTTGAAATGCTTCCAGGTTTCTCATTCGGTGTGATGCTGACTGTGGGATTCTCATATTGTCTGGATTGTTTTGAGGACTATTCCTTCTATAGCCATTTCGCTTAAGGGTTTTAACAAAAAAGGAAGTTTTATTCTATGAAATGTTTTCTCTGCATCTATTGGGATATTTATATGGTTTTTATTTTTCAATTTGTTAATGTGAAGTGTCATGTTTGTTTATTTGCATATATTGAATCATCCCTGTATTCCAGGGATAAATCCCACTTAATCCAGGTTGATGATCTTTTCGATGTGTCAACAGATTAGATTAGCTAGTACTCTATTGAGTATTTTTGCATCTTTGTTCATATCAGGGATATTGATCTATAATTCTCTTTCATTGTTATATCTTTTTCTGATTTTGGAATTAAGGTCATTCTGACATCATTTGAAGGAGTATGGAAGGATTGCCTCCCTTTTAGTTATTTTGAGTAGTTTAAGAAGAATTGGGATTAGCTCTTCTTTAAAAGTCTGGCAAAATTAAGCAGTGAAGCCATCTGTTCCTGGGCTTTTATTTGTTGGGAATGATCTTTATTACTCATTCTGTCTTGGTTTTTGGTCTACTTAGGTTTTCTTTGTCTTTGTGCCTCAATTTTGGTAAATTGCATGTGTCCAGAAATCTATTTCTTTTAGATTTTCCAATTTGTTGGTATATAGTTATTTGCAGTAATTTTCAATTTGTTGGTTTATAGCTATTTGTAGTAATTCCTGATGATTCTTTTTTATTTATGTGGTATCCTTTTTTTAACTTTTATTTAATGAATATAAATTTCCAAAGTACAGCTTATGGATTACAATGGCTCCCTCCCCCATAACTTCCCTCCCACCCACAACCCTCCCTTTTCCCACTCCCTCTCCCCTTCCATTCACATCAAGATTCAATTTCAATTCTCTTTATATCAGTTTAGTTTATATTAAGTAAAGATTTCAACAGTTTACACTCTGTGGTATTCTTTTTAACAATCATTTTCATACTGCTTTAAAAGATTGAAGTTCTAGTCTTTCTTTTTGGATACCATCTGTCATACATTTATGACATATTCTGCATGCTAGATATATTGTTTGTTTTAACCACAACAATAATGGTCATTAATGATTGCTCCTAACCTTTAGATTTAACAAATATGCTAAGGTAGCAGTCGAATAGAATGATGGAGCCTCATTTATCAGATGGGTAGTGTTAATCTTTTCTGTTAAAAGGCATAAATTAAACACATTATCCCATTCAATTCACATAGAAGCATCATTTCTTACCAGCGATTACACAAGCTGTTTCTTTTTTGGGCAATCGCTTACCTAGAGTTTAACAATTTTCTAGTACAACAGAACTAAGCTACTAACTTCAAACTAAAGTGATCCCAATATTTGCATGGTATTTGTGAAGAACAACTTCACATGGCCCCTTAAAGCATGGTTTCAGACTCAGAAAGTACAGCAAAATGAGAATTTATAAATGATCTTACAAGATCAGGAGACTGGTGAGCCAGCATATCCAGTGCAGTTTCATCAAGAAATTTATTCCCTAGTGTGCATGTCTTCTCCAGTTCCTCATCGGTTGAGTACTAAAGATTTGCAATCCTCCCAGCATTTACTTCAGCTGTTTTGGCCACTCCTGATATGCTATTTGCCTAAGAACTTTCCAGGTGCTTGTAACCTAGCTGTTATGCTGGCTAGCTACAGGTAACATTCCATACATCTGCCAGCTATTATGCTAGCTAATTGTCTACTCAAGCTAAACACCTTACTTTGAAAATAAACCCAAAGTTAACTTCTCACAATCTCTTCTTTTTTTTCTTTTTACAATTTTTGGTCTCATTTTCATTTTTATTTTGATGATCTTTTCTTTTTACCTTTGGGTATTTTGTGGAATGCCAGGGTGAAGGGAACAGACAGTTGAACTAAAGCACAAGTCCCAGTCCAATTGGACGATAATAGGACCTGGAAGTTCCTCTTTCCACAATACCACCAGACATCAGTCTAGGGTAGAAGGAACTGCTGTCACACTCACAAGTAATATTCAAAGTGCGTGTACCAGTCAACAGTTCTTTCACAGTTTGTTGAACTTAGCTCCATGCTTGGAGAGCCCAGAGGAATAGTTCATGTTCTTTATGGAGAAAGAGGTCATTGTCCTGGAGTTTGACCTTTGCAGTGTGTGGAAAAGCAATGACAGGGTTTTACAAGCCTTGTTTCCTCTTGTCTCCTCATCCTGGTATAGAGCCAGTATGCATCGGGATATGTATCCCTTCCTTGGGGAAACAGAAGCACCTGTGGCTGAGGTGAGGGCTTGTACTGAAAATTTGACCCATTTTACCCAGGCGTTCACATCTCGGTACCCTGTCTCAATTTAAGTCCTGACTGATCTTCCCCTATGGTTCTTTAGTAATTTTTAAGGATTGAGCTAATCCATAGTTAAACTTCTCAGAGTCACTTTTAAGGGCTCTTTGAGTGATACATGCACTTCCCACTGGTCTTTTAAGCACTCCCTGCCCCAGATCTCTTTTACCAGTCTTTTTCAACAGTTTGTAAGGACATTCCAGTTGTCAGGAGCACTTGACAGGGGCTTCACAACTGGATTAGAGCTTGTTTTCCTTCCAGGTGTTAATCAGCACCAAGTTGCTGGGTTGAAATTGATGCACCGTGGACTCAAGAGGTGGAATCTGGGCAAGGAGTCCTTTTAACCTGAGGAATGATCAGCCTTCCTACCTTGGGTATTTACACACTCTCCACATACGTTTTTAGTGATGATATAGACTCCCACACATCCATAATCTCCAGAGATTGCATTGCACACATGGATGTTAGAAGTACAACATGTATTTGACTTATGTACGTCATAAGTACAACATATGTTTGACATCATTTTATCAAACCATCTGACCAAAACAATCCATGTAAAACTCAGTTTTCCCGAACAATCAAGACTCAAAAATTACAACAGAAAAGCAAATGAAACCCTTACTTAGTTTAGTTACAAAAACATGGAAAAACCTTAGTAGCATTGATATCAGCATCAACAAGAATACATTCTTGTGTTTATAGCTTTCGTACCTAAAAGTTGTAAATTGTAGAAATCTCAGGAAAACTTTTATGTCTGAAAGACAAAATATTTTAAGTATCATGAAAAAACAGGTAGAAGATCAGGTAATCCTGCTATTTGAATTTTAAGCTTCAAGCTAATCTCACACAGCATTTAACTTCCACAAACTTTAAACCCTTTTACTTTTATTTGCCTCATCTCTGTTCCCTAAACTTAATCTCACAATCAGATCTCAGCCCAGGAGATTAATTCCTATCTCAGGTGCATAATTTTTTATTTTAATATTGGAATTTGGAATCTCTCTCCATTCACATGAATTTTTCTGGAGAATTCTGTCCCCTCTTGGTTGGTAGTCACAGAAGAACAGGCAGCTCCAATATCCCTGTATTTCCCTGTATTTCTCTCCTAGCTGTTTGTTGAAATTTGGGATTTCCCCACTTTTTGTGCAGGGATTTTGATATACAGAGAAAACCATGATTTTTGCTTTTCGTCTTTGCTTTTCATCCCACTCATCAATGTTTTGTAATTTCTTTGTGATATCAAGTCAGCTCTTGGTTATAGAATTAACTTTTTTTATTTTTATTTTTTTGACAGGCAGAGTGGACCGTGAGAGAGAGAGAGACAGAGAGAAAGGTCTTCCTTTGCCATTGGTTCACCCTCCAATGGCTGCCATGGCCGGCACGCTGCGGCCAGCGCACCGCACTGATCTGAAGGCAGGAGCCAGGTGCTTCTCCTGGTCTCCCCTGGGGTGCAGGGCCCAAGTACTTGGGCCATCCTCCACTGCACTCCCTGGCCACAGCAGAGAGCTGGGCTGGAAGAGGGGCAACCGGGACAGAATCTGGCACCCCGACCGGGACTAGAACCCGGTGTGCCAGCACCGCAAGGCAGAGGATTAGCCTATTGAGCCTCGGCGCTGGCCAAGAATTAACTTTTAAAAGTCCTTGTTTCACTAAGTCCTCTTGATCTAGTCCAGAGTACTTCCTCATTTGATCTCTAATCTTTGTTGGAAAGCAGAGGGGGTTTCCTCTTTTTCCTGTTGAATTTCAAATGCCTTGGGAACATTTAGTGACCTGGGAATGTATTCTTTGATTCCTTGAATTATTATTTCCTTGAGAATCCCCCATTTGTGATCCATCCCTGGGATCATTATTATTTTACTTGGTGTCAACATTTAAAATCTTTTTTAAGCCAACAAGACTCCCTATCCAGGACCAGAAGAATTCTCTTTTTCCTAAATGGCCATAGCTGCCCTCCTAATCACTCCCCTGTGAATAAGATATTCATTAGAGACATCATTTCAGTCCAGGTATAAAAGTCCTTAAATTTGCTCCAACTTTTCCTCTAAAAGTGACTTCATTTAACTGTCCTACTACCTATTCATTCTCCTAGTACTTATCTGAACCAAATCTGAAACAAATAAAAAGCAATTTCTTTTTTTTTTCTTGTCCTTAGTCCAAGAGCCCGAGGGTTCCAAAGCCTTAACATTCTCCCCAATATACTATCTGCGGAACATCACAGGGAACCTCTTAGGCTACCCCTTCCCTATATCTAGGCTTTCTACTTCCCATTTTTGACCTGTCATCCTGTCTCGGTTTCCTGTGTACTCGTTCCCCTCTCGCGGCCATTGGATGTTTCTTGTGTATGTGTTCAGTCTCCCATAATGGAGATTTTTTGCACATCCCCTGTGGATTTCCTGAGAACTCAACCTCCTCCTGCTGGAGGTTGCTTGCACACCCCAGGACTCACTTTGTTCACACACTCTCGACCTCCAACAATACCCAACCACCTAGATGGTACTTGAAATCCCATTTTTCTACCATGGCTCACCCTCAAGTTTGCCTAATTACCACAGTATCAGATTTTTCTTCCATGTCACCCTTTTCTGCCTTCCAAATAACAGTCTCAGGCTTTTCTGTGGCTTCAGCAGGCAGATGGGGTATCTGGACAGAGCAGGCCAACTGAAGTTCTTTTTTTTTTTTTTTTGACAGGCAGAGTGGACAGTGAGAGAGAGAGACAGAGAGAAAGGTCTTCCTTTGCCATTGGTTCACCCTCCAATGGCTGCCGCAGACAGCGCGCTGCAGCCGGCGCACCGCACTGATCCGATGGCAGGAGCCAGGTACTAGGTGCTTTTTCCTGGTCTCCCATGGGGTGCAGGGCCCAAGCACTTGGGCCATCCTCCACTGCACTCCTGGGCCACAGCAGAGGGCTGGCCTGGAAGAGGGGCAACCAGGACAGAATCCGGTGCCCCGACCGGGACTAGAACCCGGTGTGCCGGCGCTGCAAGGCGGAGGATTAGCCTGTTGAGCCACGGCGCTGGCCAGGCCAACTGAAGTTCTGTGGGATGCATCTCCCCCTCTGCCAGATCCCCTACTCCAGCAGGCACACAGATCCCAGAAAAGACCCCAAGTTGTGAGAAACAGCCTCACATGTCCCATTCAAGGATGGACTCAGATTCAGGAAATGCAGTGAAAGTGCGATTTTTGCTAATGCTTTTGCAAGATCGGGTGCCTGGTGGGCCAGCACAATCGATGCAGTTTCATTTTTTAAAATGTATTTTTATTTATTTATTATTTATTTTTATTCCCTAGTAAGCAGATCTCTACCCCAATTTCTCATTGTCTGGGTACCATGATATTGGAATCTTCCTGGCATTTGCTTTAACTGTTTTGGCCACTCCTAACATCCTGTTTGCTTAAGAACTTCTCAGGTGTATGTAAACTCACGGTTAAGCTGGCTAGCTACTGTTAACTTTCCACACATCTGCA
Organism: Sylvilagus floridanus; assembly: GCA_949820135.1. Classification (NCBI taxonomy): domain Eukaryota; kingdom Metazoa; phylum Chordata; class Mammalia; order Lagomorpha; family Leporidae; genus Sylvilagus; species Sylvilagus floridanus. The sequence goes on along the minus strand of OX463236.1, from coordinate 23,525,447 downwards.
AGCTATTATGCGAGCTAGTTATCTATTCACAGGTAAACACCTTAATTTGAAAATGAACTGAGGGATCCGCGCAGTGGCACAGCAGGTTAAAGCCATGGCCGGAAGTGCCAGCACCTCTTGTGGGTACCGGTTCAAGTCCCAGCTGCTCCTATTCTGATCCTACTCTCTGCCATGGCCTGAGGAAGCAGTAGAAGATGGCTTAAGTCCTTGGGCCCCTGCACCCGCCTGGGAGACCTGGAAGAAGCTCCTGGCTTTGGATCGGCACAGCTCCGGCCATTGTGGCCATCTGGGGAGTGAACCAGTGGATGGAAGACCTTTTACTCTCTGTCTCTACCTCTCTCTGTAACTCTGTCTTTCAAAAAAAATAAAATAAATCCTAAAAAAAAAAAGAAAGAAAATGAACCGAATACTTAGTTCTCACAGTATTGAACTCTTGTTCTATCACTGTGGAAAGATCCAGGATTGCCTTTTCCAACCTCATGTTTCAAAACTTGAAGATAAGGTCCTCAGCATAAAAAGGATGTGGAGAAGCAACAAAAGCATATGTGCTATGCAGTCTTATTTGACATTCTTATGTGGCGTTATCTTATCCATAAAGGAGCCCAAGTTTGTAATTTGGTTAACATTTGAGGGGAAGTATTTTGTGACAGAAGGAACTAGATATTTAAATCTGCAATGTCCTAACCATTTAGTTGGAGCCCCTTTTATAGCTTGTTTCCACATATGATAAAAAGATCATAATTTCTCATAGACAAGATCAGAGTAGAACCCTCAAGTCCCTAGGTCCAGTGTGTTTCATAACCTTTGTTATGGATGACGGAATTGCACGTCTCCATTTTCCATGTACCCCTCTTAATTAGTAAGAGCAGAACATGTGAACTATTTGACACAAGAAGCTAACAGTTGGCTTTGGGAGCTGTAACTCTTGGTTTGGTCACCTAACAAAGTTAGTCTGGAGTTTGGGTCTACCCATACCAAAATTATGGAGTTTGGGAGCTTGATTAGAGAAGCAGCTGGTCTACCCCAGCTCATGCAAGACTTTCCATGATCAGAAGAAACATTTGGAGATTTGGCAAAAGTTTATGTCATAAAAGGCCATTCTAGAAAAGTTTATGACCTTCATGAAGGTTGGAGGATGCTGCTGGCATAATCAAATAATGTAAATTGAATCCATTATTGCTTTGGTTTGTCAATCATGAAGGATTTGGTACCATGTTTTTTTTTTCAGCACAAAGGGGAAAAAAATCCCCTTCTAAAATTTTCACCTGAGCAAAGGACAATATTTGAGATTTATAGTTTTTTTTTCCAGGCCAAATGAACTTACTAGAAAGAAGGAAAGAATGAAGTTTTTCTGCTCATAGATACTACACCACTTCGTTTATCCATCTTCCATAGTTAGTTTACCAGTTGCACACATTGCAGGAATTAAAAACAACTTCAGGTTTTTTCACGTGGTGTAGGTGTTCACCAGCACTGAGACTAATTGGTTAATAAGACCCGGGTTTGGAAAACTTGTTGAAGGAGGAATTAGGTTTGTGCCTGACTTATTTACAAAAAAGTAAGGTTTGTAAGAGAGAGACACAGATTGAAAGGGAAACTTAGTGGAAGGTCATAGATTAGGGTGATATGTAATATGCAGTCAACTTTTCAAAAGACAGGGAAAGGGAAAGTTTTATTTACAAAGAAGTTTTTTTCCATTTTCGTTTCTCAGGGAAGAGACTTAAAAGTTGAGAAATAGATGAAAATCAAGTTTCTCCGTCTATGATCTTGGGGAAAGCTGTGTGCTTTGTGATGTCATCTGCTTCTAGAGTCTTGGTGTTGGTATCAGTCACAGCAGGAATGGTCTTCTGGTGTCCTGGGAGCAGTGGTCTGTTTCTAGCTTATTTTGGTTCCCATGAACCCAGGAGGGATTTCTTCTAATTTGATGACAGTGTAGGTGGATGGTAGTACTTCGTGAAGTCAGTCCCAGCAAGGTAACAGTACACGCTTTCTTCTAAGAATCTGGACGTCTATCTGATCTTTTGGTTAAAAAAGAACAAAGATTGTGAGTTGAAGGAGGCCACACCTTTTTGGTGTCATGTGTTATTACTTAATATGCTCTAAGTAAACTAGTTAGTTCTTGTATCTAGCAAGGCAAATTGCTCACTCAAGTCTCCATTACTGTTTACTCAATCCAGGAATGGTAGATGTTAAAATATCAGTAGATAAAAGTGACCAAAAACTATTTTTTAAAGGAGTTAATCTGTCTCCTGTTTGGAGAACTTGACATTTTTATTAGGACCAAAGGTAATACTTTTAGCCATTAAGTTCAGTTTCTTGAAAGATTTTTTTTTTCTGAAATTCATTTCATTTCCAGATTTTTACATTACATTTGCCGTAATGATTAAGGATGAGGGAAGTATGAAATTTTTCGGGGCTTCCCAGAGTTTTCACAAGGAAGTTGTTATTTCGGCTGACAAATGAGTTCCTTCATCTGATTCATCTGAAAAAATTAGGAAAACTTTCAGTTTTTAATTTCTTTACCCTTGTCCTGTTTTCAACACATCGAGTTGGATAGCATTCAACCATTCACCAAACATGTGAAAAATGAAGAGTAAATAAATAAATAAATTTGGAGTATCATGGGACAGTCTGGGCCTTCCTGAGCATATGTTGATTATTTCCAGAAATTTGGTGATACTTACAAGTAGTGCACTGGGAAATAATTTGATCAGAAATTGGCTGCCAGGGTGAGCCAATTGTCTTTTAGTTTCTCAATTCTCTCTTAACTGCACGTATGGTCCATCTGATGATCCAAAAAGTAAATAAATAAGTATATAAATATAAGGGGCTTATAGTATGAGTCATCTGAAAAGTGTTTGTTATCTTATGTACCCAATTACTTTTCTTCGTATGGTGAGACATTTGCCTGATTATTGGTAATATTGATCTGGGATAAAATTTGTAAGTTGGGTGGAGAAAGGATAGGTGAATCCATTTTCATGTGCATATTTAACATCCCTGTTAGCCCTGTTGTTCCCTAGAAATACAGTATTAGCTTTTATGAGTGACAGGAAGCTAAGCACTGTGATCACAGAATTAGGACTGGCTTGAAAGCCAAGCATGACTGAGTTCAGCCTAAGATTAGACAAGAAGCATTGCAGAGAGCATCCCTAGTAAAGCTATGATATTTATAATAAGCATCTTGTATGTAGCAGCTCTTCAAGTCTTGCTTCAATTACTACTGTCCAGTCATACCTGGGTATGTCAGCCTCACACTTGGCAGTAGAAGGCATACTTGTCTGAAGAATGCTTGAGTTCTATAGCCTTTGGATGATACACTTTGGTTTCTGCTGTGCATCTGTATTTTACAGTGTTGTCATTGACCATAATTTTGAATTTACTGGAATTTCAAGTGCATCAAATTCATTTATTTAATTAACTAATTAACTGGGTTAGTTTGGGCAGGAGGAGGGACTGACAAAGATTCTCTCCTTGACCAGACTCTATCCAGGCTCATCTGTGCATTCTTCTTGATGAGGTCTCCAGCCCTGGGCTTCTGTGTTCAAACTTTTAGGGCCCTTTACTAGCATGGATCCCTCTAAGTTGGTTTAGCAAGAATTCGCCATCTTCCACATGTTTGGTATCTTATGGCTCTTCATCCTCCAACATCTCCCAGGTAATATCTGATCACCTTGGCCTGTCTTCAGCAAAATCAAGTCAGGTCAGGTTGTTCACAATCCCCACTTTACTTCTGTTGTTTCACGTTAATGAGCTGCTTATCCACACCCTGCTTCTTGGCTATAAATTACCATTTTCCCCTGTTTTATTTGGTATTAAAAACAGTTTTAAGCCATGGTTTTATTTCTCCTGTTGGAATAGTTTTTCTCAAAAATTTCTGTTTTATCTGGTTTAACCACTGCTAGCTATATATTTTGGATAACTTCATGGCTTCTGATGGTTATGCTTAAATTTTTCATGTTCAAGTGTCACCGTTGGCCACGATTTTGAGTTTAGTGAAATTTAATTAGCACATTTAGAATGTATCTGTGGAGTTTAAAACTGAGTGTCTCTGAAAACTGAACAATAATTCAGTCCTATAGCTAAAGTTCTATTTGTTAAATATTCTTTAATTAGCCCTGGGGTCTTACAGAATGGTATTTACATTCTACCAGAGGAATTCTCTTCCAAGAATAAGATGAATTATTTTATAATTTCAACAAAACGCCCTTGGTGCTGAGCCATCATTCATTTCTTTTTATTTTTTTATTTTTTTTTTTGACAGGCAGAGTGGACAGTGAGAGAGAGAGAGACAGAGAGACAGAGAGAAAGGTCTTCCTTTGCCATTGGTTCACCCTCCAATGGCCACCACGGCCGGTGCACTATGCTGATTCGAAGGCAGGAGCCAGGTGCCTATCCTGGTCTCCCATGGGGTGCAGGGCCCAAGCACTTGGGCCATCCTCCACTGCACTCCCTGGCCACAGCAGAGAGCTGGCCTGGAAGAGGGGCAACCGGGACAGAATCCAGCGTCCCACCGGGACTGGAACCCGGTGTGCCAGCGCTGCAAGGCAGAGGATTAGCCTGTTGAGCCACGGCGCCGGCCTATCATTCATTTCTAAAAGCCGTGATATTAATATTTTTACTGCATATCAATCTAATTGGCTTGAGGATCAATATTTAGAATTCATGTTTAATCAGATGATGATTTTTCAGCTTCTTAGATATATTATTTCCTGGTTATAGCAGAATAGACAAATTTACTGCATGAATTGAACATGTATGAAGTATATCTGTATGTTCCACCATAGCTACTAAAAAAATTTGGTTCAGGAACCACTCTTGAGGGATTTCATTATTTATTTGTTTCTCTATTTCTCCTTTCTCTTTCCATCTTAGAGAAAAGGAGCAAGATTTGAAAACTAGTATTTTCCCATAGTAACAAATATCAAATGTGACTTTCTTTATAATTTTGAAAATATTAATTCTAATCTATTCATTTTGTAAAGAGAATTTATTTTTACTGTTAGTGTAAATACTGTGCATTCTTAAAAATAGTGCCTTAAAGTTCATTCTTCATCTGTGTGACACTGTAGAAATCTGTCATTAATGTAACAAAGTCCTTAGCAATCAACACAACAGCAAGAGGACTTGGTTTTACCATTGGGTTCAAACTCACTTCAAATGCTAATAAAATTCTATAACATTCTTATGTTAATTTACCATCTTTGCTTATCTTCTCTGCCATGGGCATTTGAAATTGCTTTGATTAAAACACACACACACACACACACACACACACACACACAAGAAACTGAGTACACACATGTTTCTGCTCCCCATCACACACTAGCATATCATATGATTAAGTCTTTCTTTAATTGACTGGTCAAAGGCCTGCCTTTTCTCATCTGACAGGTTAAAAACTGCAAAGCTATCAGATTGGATCAACTTCTAACTTACTGATGTCTTAAGGAAAAACTTTAAAAACTTTACTTCAAAAGTAAGTGGTCATTTTTTCTTTATAGCATAGCCTAGTGGGACAAATAAGATATGCATTTCTGAAAAAAGATTAGAAATTACGTAATGTGGCTCCTTTTTATGATTAACTTCTTCAGTGTCGGGAGTAGTTTTTCTAGCAGAATATTGTGCCTGGTAGTAGTTATGCAAAGTAAGATAAGCAATTCTTTAGCTTTGAGAATTCTATGCCACTCATAATATATCCAGGACAATACTGACAAAATTAGGGTGAAAGCAGAAGAAACCCAGAGAGAATAATAATAATGAGAATATTAACAAAGAAAAAAAGGAAATAGAAATTGATATAATGCTATTTAAGGTGGCATTAACTTATCTTATAGAATCAAATGTATGATATCATGATATCTGGGACCAGTGTTATTGCACAGAGGGTTAAGCTGATGCTACTTACAATGCCAGCAAGAGAGTTCCAGTCCTGACTACTTCAATTCCAATCCAGCTCCCTGCTTATGAATCTAAGAAACAGAAGATGACCCCAGTGCTCTGGCCTCTGCCACTCATGTGGGAGGCCGGGATGGAGTTTTAGGCTCACATACACACTCACTCCTTCACACACACACTGCCTTTCCAGTAAATAAATAAATCTTTTAAAAATAGAAAGGTTATAGTATCTATTTCTTTTTTTATTTTTTTCACAGGCAGAGGTAGACAGAGAGAAAGGTCTTCCTTCCGTTGGTTCACCCCCCCCCCCCCCCCGAAATGGCGCTATGGCCACACGCTGCACTGATTCGAAGCCAGGAACCAGGGCTTCCTCCTGGTATCCCATGGAGTGCAGGGCCCAAGCACTTGGGCCATCCTCCACTGCACTCCCAGGCCACAGCAGAGAGCTGGACTGGAAGAGGAGCAGCCGGGACAGAATCCGGTGCCCCAACCAGGACTAGAACCCAGCATGCTGGCACCGCAGGTGGAGGATTAGCCAAGTGAGCTGTGGCGCTGGCCATGATATCTATTTCTTACCAAATTATCTATGAAATATCACAGCTTAGGAAGAAATTTCCTATAGAAGGTTCTAGCTCACAATCTCCTTCCTAAAAACCCAAGTGAATTTTTCTGTTTAATGAAGAAAGTTGCAAGGTTTTTGCTTCATGGGGTATTGTGCTTGTCTCTTTATCTTTTTCAAAACTCTGTTTGGATTCAAAACTTACCTTCAGGGTTATCCTCCTAATGTCAAGTGCTATTTGCTTAGTATTGTAACTATGCCTTGAGCATGTTTGAGCTGTTTTACAGACTATAAAGTAGATTATGAATGAGTTAAGCCTTTTCTAAAAAAAGATTTATTTGTTCTATCTCAAAGGCAGAATGACAGAGAGAAAGAGAAAGAGATAGAGATAGATAGATAGATAGAGAGAGAGATCTCTTCCATCTGCTGATAAACTTCCCAGATACCCACAACAGTCAGGGCGGGGCCGGGCTGAAGTCAGGAACCATGAACTCCATTCAGATCCCCCATGTAGATGGCAGGGCCCAAGCTGCCTTGACAGATGCATTAGCAAGAAGCTAGACTGGAAACAGAGCAGCAGAACCTGAAAGAAAGTTCTGAGATGGAATACTGGCGTCACAAGTGGTGGCTTAACTACTACACCACAATGCCAGTCCCTTGATTAAAACATTGGAACTCTCTCCATCACCTCCTACCCCTTCAGTAATGTTAGGTACTCCTCTCAGCAAAGTTATAACCTTGCCTTTATCAGTATTTGCCTTTATTTCTGAAATGTTTACCTTTATATTTGTAATAATTTGTATTCAAAATCTATAACAATTCTAATGGCAAGATGATGGTACCTAATTCAGTTCTTAATTCCATGGAGCTAACCCATACAGAGACTCTTGGAAAATGGGACTATCAAGAGGCTTGATTCTGGAGACAGTCTCTGATTCTCGGGAGGGAAAGCACTTGTATGGAGATAACGCATCTGTTGTGGAAAGAATAACAAAGAATTAAACCAAGAAATTTGGCTCTTTTGTTGGACTTTTTCTATTCTGATTTGCACTCTTTTGCTTACCTATACTGAATCTTTTCTCTTTGTATTACTATCACATTTACATGAAAAAAACATGAAGTATAAGGAAAAAAACACTAATCTGGGAGCCAACCTTGTGTCTCAATGAGTTAAGCTGTCCCTTGTGATGCCCACATCCCAAGTTAGAGAGCTGGTTCAAGTCCTGGTTGCCTCACTGCTGATCTAGTTCCCTGCATGAGTAGAGAGCTGGTTCAAGTCCTGGTTGACTCACTGCTGATCTAGTTCCCTGCATGAGTAGAGAGCTGGTTCAAGTCCTAGTTGCCTCACTGCTGATCTAGTTCCCTGCATGAGAAAGCAGAAGAAGATGGTGCAGGTGTTTGTACTATTGCCACTCACATGGGAGACTCAGAGGGAATTTCAGGCTCCTGGCCTTGCTTGGCTGCTTCTGTTGTGACCATTTGGAGAGTGAACCAGTGGATGGAAGATCTCTTTGTCATTCTGCTCTTTTCAAATAAATAAAAATGAAATTCAAATATCATAATCTTCCCAAAACATTATGTTGTATAGCTTAAATATACATAATTTAATATATTTTTAAATAGCCAAATACCTTGTATTCCAAAAAAGAAGAGTATAGAAATTTATGATGATGTCCATTCCTAGCCAAAAGAGAAGCTGAGCTTTAAATCTGTGCTAGAAAAAAAATCGCTGGCATCAAATTTTATTTTGTTCCCACTTTTTATTTGAGAAACTAGATGATAGTTGGATAAAAGATTAGCAAGTCAGAAATATACATCGGGGTCGGCGCTGTGGTACAGCGAGTTAAAGCCCTGGCCTGAAGCACCGGCATCCCATTTGGGTGCTGGTTCTAGTCTTGGCTGCTCCTCTTCTGATCCAGCTCTCTGCTATGGCCTGGGAAAGCAGTGGAAGATGGCCCAAGTCCTTAGGCACCTACACCTGTGTGGGAGACCCGGAGGAAGCTCCTGGCTCCTGGTTTCAGATCGGTGCAGCTCCGGCCATTATGGCCATCTGGGGAGTGAACTAGCGGTTGGAAGACCTCTCTCTCTATCTCTACCTCTCTCTGTAACTCTGTCTTTCAAATAAATAAAATAAATCTTTTTGTAACAAAAGTACACATAATAGATGCTCAAAAATATGAATATTTCATATTTCTAAATTGTTAAAAATTCTTTAAGCATGTGTTTACATGATTTTGTATGACACAATTTATAGTGTGTATTTTCATACTTTAATTCACACGGTACTTCACATAGTAAAGTACTTTACACAAACATCTTTTTTGCTACACTGTTTTTATAATTAGCTCTGATGTCTACATAAATTTTATCATCTTTGAGTTTTGAATTTGCTTTTTGTATTTCCTCATTTCCTAGATGCTGCAATATGTAGTGTTGAATTTCTACATATGCGAATATCTACACATAGCTTTCTGATCTATATTACAAAATAATGTTGGACTTCCCTTAGACATGGGATTTGTGGCTCAAAAGATTTAGCCAGCATATGTTCTGGTGATAAAATTATTTTACAAAAGGAATATGGATTTTACTTTAAAGGTATTTGAAACTTAAGCTTCAGGATCTATTTCAAGAGAAAATGTGGAGTTTTTTTAAGGGGTGCTGATGACTTGCCTATGCTCTAGGAAGACACTGGAACCAGCTCATTTATTGCCTTGATACTACTTATGGTAGGTTGGTGGTTGGCATTTGAAGGTAGACTTCCTGGAAAGTTTCAGTGTTGGGACTTAGTATATCAGAGCCTTAGCAAAAGTGCTTTAAGAAGCAGATATCCACACTGTGGGCAACAGGGACAATTAGGATGCAACTTTAATAGGTATAAATTGAGTAGAAAAGGTTGAATGTCCCTTACCTGATTTTGAGTGAAAAAATGTTTCTGAAAATAATTTAATCTTGAATTTTGGAATATTTGCATATACATAATGAGATATTCTAAGGATAAGACCCTAATCTAAACAAATTTATTTTTGTCTCATTCAAACCTTATACACGTAGCTGGAAAATAATTTTAGATAATATGTTTAATAACTTTACGGATGAAATAAAGTTTCCTAGTGTGGAATTCTCTGTGACATCACATTGCAATCAAAAGCTTTTGGGTTTTGAGGCATTGCAGATTTCAAATTTTCAGATGGAGGATGCTTAAAATGTACTCTAATGGAAAGATAAGGCCAGAGGTTATGTGAGGTTTAATCAGCTACAATTTTCTATGGAAATTAGGTTCTCTCATTTTTTTTTTTTTTGAAAAGAAAGATGTTATTTTAAATGCAAACTTCTAGGTCTTACCCAATTCTGTGCCCAAGGCTTATCCAAAAAGTCTCACTAGATAAGAGATATTTTATTCAATCAATTTTGAATTCTAGAAGTGCTTATTTTTTAAAAAATATTTATTTATTTATAAGACAGGGGTACAGAGATTGAGAGACAGAGACAAAGACACACACTCACACACTGAGAGAGAGAGAGAGAGAGAGAGAGGGAGGGAGAGAAAGAATCTTCCATTTGCTTGTTTACTTCCCAAATGCCCACAGTAGCTGAGACTGGGTCATGCAAAGCCAGAAGCCTAGAACTCTATCTGGGTCTCCCATGTGGGTGCCAGGGACCCAAGCACTTGATTCATCCTCTGCTGGTTTCCCAGGTGCATTAGCAGGGTGTTGAATAGGAAATGGAGCAGCTGGGACTTCCATAGGTACTCTGATATGGGACAGGGGCTTTGCAAGCAGCAGTCAAACTCTCTGTGCATCATTGCTGGCCCCCTCATGTTTTTCTCATATAAAATGACCATGTAGAAACTAGATTTGAATATTAATTCCCATAAACCTAGCCTATTCCTTCCCTGAAATGTAGGGGAAGTGAATCCTTTCAGCATTGCCTTCTCCTACTCCCTGTCATTTAGGCATTGGTGTTGGTATTTTGCATTTGAAAGGAGTTAATTTTATTTCTCCCAATATTAATTCAGGTGAAGATTTTCTAGGTCCCAATTAAGAAAGTTTATAAGGGCTTATACCATGAAAATCTTCACATATTCTAAACATGTATGAAAAATTCATTACCTGTAAAGACCATACTGGTTCTTAATATTGCATTTTATTCTATGGTATTCTCATTAAAATAATATATTTTTCAGTGATGGACATGAATGTATTTTTTGCAATGGTAAGGACACACATTCCTTGGAAAAGTGGTAAAATTCTCATTGTACCTTCACATAGCAACATACTACTAATCTGGTTAAAAAGAAAAATTCTAATTTACTCCTAATACTGAATATTTCATCTATATACAGAGCATTTAATTATATCTTCTTGTGGATACTTTTTGCAAACACCAAATGATGAATTATACATAGTTTAATTTCTTCTCCTTAGCTCAGACCATTTTGTACCACAAAATTTGCTGTAATATTTTGTTTTATGACAATTGAAATTTATGCTCATTTATCAAGCACTATAATAAGACAAAAATTCATATATTACTGTTATTATGCTAGACTAGAACCAATCTTTTTTAGTAAAGACACAAAGAAGTAAAGTTTTTATTAAATGGTTTACTAACTTCAGACATGAGAGTACAATATTGCAAGATCTGATTAAGCAGTGTTCCAAAGAGTGCTTGTCATTTGGTAAGAGTTTTTGGTAGGTTTAATAGTTTCAACCAAACTTTCAAATGGCAGAAGTAACTTTTCCTTCCTTCTTTATTGTCACCTTTTCAAAAAAAAGGAAAGAAAAGAAAGGTGAAATTTCACAATTTGGTAACAGTTGTTTCAAATATATGGCAGACTACTATAAAGTGATTTTCCAATAAGAATAAAAAGTTCAACTGGAATTTATTTTAATCAATGGGGTTTTACTAAGGCATTGCTTAGTACAACATTCTGCACACCTGGGAAGGCAGGAGGAAAAATTTTTTTTTTTAAAGATCTATTTACTTATATAAAAGGAGAGTTAGAGAGGCAGAGAAGCAGAGAAAAAGAGAGAGGGAGGGAGAGAGAGAGAGATTTTTCTTCCCCTGGTTCACTCCTCAGATGGCCTCAATAGTTGGAGCTGGGCCAGGTTCACCAGTGCTTATCCCACTGCACCACAATGCCAGCCACAAAATAGCTACTTCCACCCATCTTGTAGGCCCACTAATGATTTCAGGAGATGAGACAAACATTAGCTATTATAGATCTTGTGTCATACTTAGAGGTAAATAATTGTATTGATTCAAACATAGGAGTAGGTCTTTCACCTTTTAAAATTGAATTACGCTCTTTGTGCTTAAAGTTGAGAACTTGGTAAAGCTTACATTCTTGACAGCATAATCTTAGCAGTTTACTCCATATTTTTTTTTTTTAGTTACAGATGATGCAACTTGGAAAACATTCCTGAAACATGAAATAAGAAGAATAACATTTAAATGAAGCATAACCAATAATTGTACCTCTTTAACCATCAAAGTGGTTTCATTGCACTATCTTTTGTCTATGTTTGTATCTTGTGAAAAATATTTGGTAAACCGAAGCAAGTAAGAAGAAATAGGTGTTTTCCATGGTCATTACTCTTTGCAATGGGAGTGCTGAAATTCAAGCATATCTTTTTTGGAAGTGCTGTTGAGTGTGATAGAGCATTCCAAATACTGTGTATCTTCCTTCTGGTTCCATGTTGCTTGACTGCGAATTTCAGAGCACCTCCTATTATCCCAAATGTGTCCTTTGTCTGGGCCTGGAATGCCCCAACTGAACTTTGTCTTGGAAAGTCTGGTGAACCACTAGATACGAGCCTGTTCTCTTTATTTGGAAGTCCTTCAAAAGACAAGACAGGACAAAGCATTACAATATTCTATGTTGATAGACTTGGCTACTACCCTCATATAGATCCGAAAAACGTAAGTGTGCATGGAGGAATTCCCCAACTGGGGCCCTTCCAACAGCATTTGGACAAAGCTAAGAAAGACATTTTATTTTATATGCCGATAGACAAAGTAGGTTTGGCTGTCATTGACTGGGAAGAGTGGCGGCCCACCTGGCTAAGAAACTGGAAGCCTAAGGATATTTACAGGACTAAGTCTATTGAGTTGGTTCAGCAACAAAATCCACAACTTAATCTTACAGAAGCTACCAAGCTAGCCAAAACAGAATTTGAAAAAGCAGGAAAATGTTTCATGGAAGAGACTTTAAAGTTGGGAAGATTATTTCGGCCAAATCACTTCTGGGGTTATTATCTTTTTCCTGATTGTTACAACCATAACTATGATAAACCCAACTATAATGGGATCTGTTTTGATATAGAAAAGAAGAGAAATGATGATCTCGAATGGTTGTGGAAGGAAAGTACTGCCCTTTTCCCATCCGTTTATTTGAAAAGCAGCTTACAGTCTTCTCCAAAAGCTCCACTGTTTGTCCGTAATCGTGTACAGGAAGCTGTTAGAGTTTCTGAAGTACCTAATGCTAACAGCCCACTTCCAATTTTTGTGTATACTCGACTAGTTTTTACTGATAAAATATTTCAGTTCCTTTCTCAGGTGAGTACATTAAGTTATCAAGGTTATGAAATAGTGTCCAGAAATGGTGTTGAAGACAGTATCTTTTTTAAAAAGATTTATTTTATTTACTTGAAAGACAGTTACAGAGAGAGGTAGAGATAGAGAGGTCTTCCATCCGCTGGTTCACTCTCCAGTTGGCCGCAATGGCTGGAGCTGCACCGATCCGAAGCCAGGAGCCAGGAGCTTCCTCTGGGTCTCCCACGCTGGTGCAGAGGCCCAAGGACTTGGGCCATCTTCTACTCTATCCCAGGGCACAGTAGAGAGCTGAATCTGAAGAAGAGCTGCCGGGACTAGAATCGGCACCCATATGGGATGCTGGTGCTTCAGGCCAGGGCATTAACCCACTGAACCACAGCGCCAGCCCCGACAGTATTATTTTTGAAGTGAATTAAATTTTAACATTATTTAGAAATAATAACACAGGCTGGCGCCGTGGCTCAACAGGCTAATCCTCCGCCTTGCGGCGCCGGCACACCGGGTTCTAGTCCCGGTCGGGGCACCGGATTCTGTCCCCGTTGCCCCTCTTCCAGACCAGCCCTCTGCTGTGGCCCAGGAGTGCAGTGGAGGATGGCCCAGGTGCTTGGGCCCTGCACCCCATGGGAGACCAGGAAAAAGCACTAGCACCTGGCTCCTGCCATCGGATGAGCGCGGTGCGCCGGCCGAAGCGCACCGAACGCGGCAGCCATTGGAGGGTGAACCAACGGCAACGGAAGACCTTTCTCTCTGTCTCTCTCTCTCACTGTCCACTCTGCCTGTCAAAAAAAAAAAAAAAAAGAAATAATAACACAAATAGTTCTACATCATTACATCATCATGTGAATGCAAAGCAAGAATATATTTCTTTCTTAAGGGAGTCATACAATCTCTTAGTGACTTTGGAAGATTAGGTGGAGTAGATCATAAATTAAACCAGCTTTTTTTCTTTTATGGGTCTGCTCTCCTGTTAATAAAAGTAGTGAAAATAATAGTCTCCAATTTTTTATGCTATGGCAGGGGCTGAATAAAGTAAATAGTGGAGGAATATTTGTTACCTTAGGGTCCCCTTGCTTAGGTTTGTGTTATTATCCTTTTCATTTTATTTTTATTTATTAGCTCTTTTTAATCATATTTTCCAGGATGACCTTGTGAGTACAATTGGTGAAATTGTTGCTCTGGGGGCCTCTGGAGTTGTAATATGGGGAAGCCATACTTTAGCACGAAGCATGGTAAGTTTTATTGATAGGAAGTAGGTGAAATGCTTTTGGGGATTAAGGGAATAAGTAATACGGTTGGCACATAATAGTCATTTCTCAATAGTTGACTCAAAATATCTGTCTGTGTGTGGTTAAGTTGTAAGATAGAAAATATTGTAACTGTGAGGTGGGCATTTAGTGATTAAGATGATCATGTTCCTGGCTCCAACTCCTGTCTCTAGCTTCTTGCTAAAGCAGAAACTGGGAGACAGTATTGCCAACCCAAGAAATATGGTTTCTCCTACCGGTATGGGAGACCTAGATGGCATTCCTGGTTCCTGACTTTGTCTCCTGCTCAGGTGTTGTGGGCAGGAAAAGTGAACCAGAAGATGGGAGCACTCTCTCTCTCTGTGTCTTCCTCTCAAAGTTTAAAAAAAAAAAAACACTGTACTTTTTTCCAGCAAGGAAACAAAAACTCAGTGATATTAATATAAATTCTCTAGGCTACATAGCTATTTAGTTGCAAAAATAAGATTACAATCTCAATTTTCAGACATGGTATTTCGGGTTAGAATATAGATTTCTCTGCCTTTATTTCCATTCTCATTTGATTATCCAGATCTGATCTTTAGTTCTCATCTCTTCAATCCTCTTGACTGAGTGCAAGAGTACAGCTGTCATAATTGCTGCCGAATTGGAATTGAAGTTTTCCTTCTCTGATGAATGGGCAACATTAGTAATAAATGTGCCATGGAAAATGTCAAGTGAAACTCATAGCCCTGGGGTACTATTCTAGGAGCTGTAGAGAATAAACCTTATACTGTAGACTAGAAGAGATATTTTTGAAGATTATATTCATCCCTTATCACTTATCAGGAGCAGCTGTATTGGTTTTTTAAAAGATTTATTTTATTTATGGAAAGGCAGATTTACAGAGAGAGAAGGAGAGACACACAGGGATCTTCCATCTGCTGATTCATTCCCTAAATGGCTGTAACTGCCAGGACTGGTCCAGTTGAAACCAGGAGCCAGGAGCTTCTTCTGGGTCTCCAACATGGGTGCAAGGACTCAAGCACTTGGGCTGCTTTCCCTGGAACATTATCAAGGAGATGGATTGGATGTGGAGCAACCAGAACTGAACCTGGCACCCATATGGGATGCCAGTGCTTCAGGTCACAGTCCAACCCCACTACACCGCAGCACTGGCCTCCTAGAATAGCTGTATTCTCACTTCAGTTGGAAATACATAACAGCCATCACATTTGTGAAATTCTTTCAAGGTCATTTTAGGTTCTTTTGTCTATTTTTTAAAAAGTTTTTATTTAAAGAATATAAATTTCCAAAGTACAGCTTATGGATTACAATGGCTTCCCCGCCTCACCCCATAACTTCCCTCCCACCCGCAACCCTCCCCTTTCCTGCTCCCTCTCCCCTTCCATTCACATCAATATAAAGAGAATTTCAATTCTCTTTATATACAGAAGATCAGTTTAGTATGTATTACGTAAAGATTTCAACAGTTTGCCCCCACATAGCAACACAAAGTGAAAAATACTGTTGGAGTACTAGTTATAGTTTTAATTTACAATGTAAAGCACATTAAGGACAGCGATCCTACATGATATTTTTTTTAAAAAAATTGATTAATTTTCTATGCAATTTCCAATTTAACACCAAGGTTTTTTTTTTTTCCATTTTCAATTATATTTATATACAGAAGATCAATTCAGTATATACTAAGTAAAGATTTCATCAGTTTGCACCCACACAGAAACACAAAGTGTAAAATACTGTTTCAGTACAAGTTATAGCATTACTTCACATTGGACAATACATTAAGGACAGATCCCTCATGAGACGTAGGTACACAGTGACTCCTGTTGTTGATATAACAATTTGACACTCTTGTTTATGGCGTCAGTAATCTCCCTAGGCTCTAATCATGAGTTGCTGAGGCTATGGAAGCCTTTAGGGTTAGCCGACTTTGATCTTATTCCAAAGGGTCATAAAGTGGAAGTTCTCTCCTCCCTTCGGAGAAAGGTACCTCCTTCTTTGATGACCCCATTCTTTCCACTGGGATCTCACTTGCAGAGATCTTTCATTTAGGTCTTTTTTATTTTTTTTTCAGAGTGTCTTGCCTTTCCATGCCTAAAATACTCTCATGGTCTCTTGAGCCAGATCCGAATGCTTTAAGGGCTGATTCTGAGGCCAGAGTGCTGTGTAGGACATCTGCCATTCTATGAGTCTGCTGTGTATTCTGATTCCCATGTTGGATTGTTCTCTCTTTTTAAACACATTAGTTAATGTTAGCAGACACTAGTCTTGTTTGTGTGATCCTTTGACTCTTAGACCTATCAGTGTGATCAATTGTGAACTGAAATTGATCACTTGGACTAGTGAGATGGCATTGGTATATGCCACCTTGATGGGATTGTATTGGGATTCCCTGGCACGTTTCTAACTCCATCATTTGGGGCAGGTCCGATTGAGCATGTCCCAAATTGTACATCTGCTCCCTCTCTTATTCCCACTCTTATATTTCACAGGGATCACTTTTCAGTTAATATTTAAACACCTAAGAATAATTGTGTGTTAATTAAATAGTTCAACCACTAGTACTAGAATAAAAAATACTAAAATGGATAAAGTATTACATTGTACAACAACAGTCAGCACGAGAGCTGATTAAGTCACTGTTTCTCATAGTGTCCATTTCACTTCAACAGGTTTCCCCTTTGGTGCTCAGTTAGTTGTCGCCGATCAGGGAGAACATATGATATTTGTCCCTTTGGGACTGGCTTAATTCACTTGGCATGATGTTTTCCAGATTCCTCCACCTTGTTGCAAATGACCGGATTTCATTGTTTTTGACTGCTGTATAGTATTCTATAGATTACATGTCCCATAATGTCTTTATCCAGTCTACTGTTGATGGGCATTTGGGTTGGTTCCAGAACTCAGCTATTGTGAATTGAGCTGCAATAAACATTAATGTGCAGACAGCTTTTTTGTTTGCCAATTTAATTTCCTTTGGGTAAATTCCAAGGAGTGGGATGGCTGGGTTGGATGGTAGGGTTATATTCAGGTTTCTGAGGAATCTCCAGACTGACTTCCATAGTGGCTTCACCAGTTTGCATTCCCACCAACAGTGGGTTAGTGTCCCTTTTTCCCCACATCCTCTCCAGCATCTATTGTTGGTAGATTTCTGAATGTGAGCCATTCTAACCGGGGTGAGGTGAAACCTCATTGTGGTTTTGATTTGCATTTCCCTGATTGCTAGTGATCCTGAACATTTTTTCATGTGTCTGTTGGCCATTTGGATTTCGTCTTTGGAAAAATGTCTATGAAAGTCCTTGGCCCATCTCTTAAGTGGGGTTGTTTTGATGTTGTGGCATTTCTTGGTCTCTTTGTAGATTCTGGTTATCAACCCTTTATCTGTTGCATAGTTTGCAAATATTTTTTCGCATTCTGTCAGTTGCCTATTCACTTTCCTGACTGTTTCTTTTGAGGTACAGAAACTTCTCAGTTTGATGCAATCCCAATAGTTAATTTTGGCTTTAAGTGCCTGTGCTTCTGGGGTATTTTCCAAGAAGTCTTTGCCAGTACCTATATCTTGCAGGATTTCTCCAATGCTCTCTAATAATTTGATGGTGTCAGGTCATAGATTTAAGTCTTTAATCCATGTTGAGTGAATTTTTGTGTAAGGTGAAAGATAGGGACCTTGCTTCGTGATTGTGCACGTGGAAATCCAGTTTTCCCAGCACCATTTATTGAATAGACTGTCCTTACTCCAGGGATTAGTTTTGGATCCTTGATCAAATATAAGTTGGCTATAGATGTTTGGATTGATTGCTGGTGTTTCTCTTCTGTTCCATTGGTCTATCCATCTGTTTCTGTACCAGTACTATGCTGTTTTCATAACTACTGCCCTTTAGTATGTCCTGAAATCTGGTATTGTGATGCCTCCAGCTTTGTTTTTGTTGTACAAGATGGCTTTAGCTATTTGAGGTCTCCTATGCTTCCATATGAATATCAGCATTATTTTTCCAGATCTGAGAAGAATGCCTTTGGTATTCTGATTTGTATTGCATTGAATCTGTAAATTGCTTTTGGGAGAATAGACATTTTGATGATATTGATTCTTCCAATCAATGAGCATGGAAGATTTTTCATTTTTTGGTATCCTCTTCTATTCCTTTCTTTAAGGTTTTGTAATTTTCATCATAGAGATCTTTAACATCCTTGTTTAAGTTTATTCCAAGGTATTTGATTGTTTTTGTAGCTATTGTGAATGGGATTGATCTTGGCAGTTCTTCCTCAGCCGTGGTATTGCCTGTGTATACAAAGGCTGTTGATTTTTGTGCATTGATTTTATATCCTGCTACTTTGCCGAACTCTTCTATGAGTTCCAATAGTCTCTTAGTAGAGTTCTTTGGATCCCCTAAATAAAGAATCATATCATCTGCAAAGAGGCATAGTTTGAGTTCTTCCTTCCCAATTTGTATTCCTTTAATTTCTTTTTCTTGCCTAATAGCTCTAGCTAAGCCTTCCAGAACTATATTGAATAGCAGTGGTGAGAGTGGGCATCCCTGTCTGGTACCAGATCCTAGTGGAAATGCTTCCAACTTTTCCCAATTCGATAGGATACTGGCCATGGCTTATTCATAAATTGCTTTGATTGTATTGAGGAATGTGCCTTCTATACCCAGTTTGCTTAGGGTTTTCATCATGAAAGATGTTGTATTTTATCAAATGCTTTCTCTGCATCTATTGAGATAATCATATGGTTTTTCTTCTGCAGTCTGTTAATGAGGTGTATCACGTTGATTGTTTTGCACACAGTGAACCATCCCTGCATACCAGGGATAAATCCCACTTGGTCTGGGTGGATGATCTTTCTGATGTGTTGTTGCATTTTATTGGCCATAATTTTATTGAGGAGTTTTGCATCTATGTTCATCAGGGATATTGGTCTGTAATTCTCTTTCAATGCTGCATCTTTTTCAATTTAGGAATTAAAGTGATTCCAGCTTCATAGAAAGAATTTGGGAGGATTCCCCTTCTGCCTCACCCATTCTGTTTGTAAGGCTCTCTAATGTGTTTGTCATTTGATCTGTTGAATTCTTCATTTCATTATGATTTCTCGTCACTATCACAGTTTCATGTTCTACTAGTTGTTTCATTTCATTTTGATTCCTCCTTAATATTTCATTTTCATGAGAGTGATTTTCTATCTTGTCCATTAAGTATTTCTGTAGTTCAAGCATTTGTTTTTGAGTACTTCTTAGTGTTCTTATCAATTTTTTGAGATCCACTTCTTGCATTCTTCTATCTCATCATCTTCGTAATCTTGAGTTGGGGTGTCTTTTTCATTTGGGGGCGTCATAGTGTCTTCCTTTTCTTGTTACCTCAGTTTTTGTGTTTGTTGTTTGGCATATTGGTTTCTTCACAGTGGTGTATTTTCTTGTTATGCTATGACTCTAGATTAAGTGGACTGTCTGCTCTCCATGGAGCCTTAGAGGCTTGAGATGGGTGTGGCCTGAGAGATCTGGTTCCTCAGGGTTGAGGGTGTGCCAAAGGTGATACTCCCAGGTTAGGTGTGGTAAATCTCTCTCTTTTTCTTTCTTTCTTTTTTTTTTTTTTTGATTAAAAGGGAAGTAATTCCACATAGCTGAACGGAATTGGAGTGGTTAGCAGGTGAATGATATACCTACAGGAGCCAGAGATTGGAAGCTCTTTCCCAAGGACCACAGAGGGAATCTTTGCTGCCCTCAGTGTGGGCTCAAATTCTCCTGCAGTCTCCCACTGGGCTGCCAAGGCTACTGAACTGTAGCGTCTCTGGAGAGTACTCACGTGAATTCGTGAATTCCATCAGTTCTCTCCCCCACAGTCTCTTTTTCACAGTCTCAGTTCATTAGCACCACACATTCATTAGGGTCTAATCTCCTGTTATTTCACTCCCCCACCCAGAGTCAGGTTTCTCTGCTAGGCTCAGGGCTGGTGTAGACCTGAGGTCGCCCTGCTTATGACATATGTCCAAAAATGGCGCCTGCTCTTTGTCTTGCTCACCTTTGAGAGGTGAGCGGAGAGAGAGAAACTCGTGTCTGTAGCGGTCACTTTTTTTTTTCTTTCTCTCTCTTCTAGTTAGCCTGGTGAACTTTCCCCACAGGGTTTCAAGCCTTGTTCACTCTAGTCTCCTCTTTCCATGTCACTGCCGGTGTCTCAGGATATTGAGGTTCAGCTCACCTCGCGTTCCAGCGCTGGTGTGTTGAGTCTGCTGCTGGTGTCCCGAACTGTGGGCTCCCACGCTCTCCACACAGGTCCACTGTGAATCACTAGTTCCGGAAGAGTTTCCTCTGCTGTTTCTTCCCCTACTCTTCCTTGAACCTGCAGTATCTCCACTTTTATTAAACTGTCTCTCCCCAGACTATCAGTGTGCTGCCTTCCTATTCCACCATCTTGCTGCTCTCTCTTTGTCTATTTTTAAAAAATAATTATTGTCTCTGGTTTGATCTGCAATTAGAAGGAATAACTAAAAACATGATGTCAGATAAATATGCCTCTTTGTACAATATTCCATATATTAGAAAATTATTTTAGGCTTATTATTCTCCTAAGTATATTCCTAATTTGTTTTACTTGTTTTCCAAAATCCATGAGCTTTTCTCTCAAAGGTCCCATTAATTTCATGAGGGAACACTTGTAAATTCTACATACCACTTCCTTTTTTTCTTTTTGAAAGAACTGAGAACTCCACCTTTAACTGTGATGAAGAATGAATCAGGAATCTTCCAATGAGTGGGATGATGTGTTCAACTTTAATATGACAATTTTGTATTTGATGACACTGTTTCAGAACTGTCCCCTATAGACTTTGTTCAAAGTTTTTCTGCTACTTTTCTTAATTTATGTTCACTTTTGAATTCAATAATTACTTTCCCCCTTTTCTATGTCGTTTGTAAACATTAGATCCATGAATTATTTGTCATGCTTCCTCTCATTCATTGACAATTTGAAAAACTGATAATTCCAGGCTCACTTGGAGTTACTGAGAGTTACTGGTACTGACCTATACAAATTAAGTAAATCACTTCTTTTATTAGACTCAAGTGTATGACAAAGCCAGTTCTACTAGTCTCAGCTTGTGAGATCTGATTGTTCTATCAGGAATTTTGTGAATCAGCTGTTAAAATCAGCCAGTATTAAAACTTAAATTATAAAAGCTTAAAGTTGGCCGGCGCCGTGGCTCAACAGGCTAATCCTCCACCTTGCAGCACCGGCACACCGGGTTCTAGTCCCGGTTGGGGCGTCGGATTCTGTCCCGGTTGCCCCTCTTCCAGGCCAGCCCTCTGCTGTGACCCAGAGTGCAGTGGAGGATGGCCCAAGTGCTTGGGCCCTGCACCCCATGGGAGACCAGGAAAAAGCACCTAGTACCTGGCTCCTGCCATCGGATCAGCGCGGTGCGCCGGCCGCAGCGCGTCGTCCGTGGCAGCCATTGGAGGGTGAATCAACAGCAAAAGGAAGACCTTTCTCTCTGTCTCTCTCTCTCACTGTCCACTCTGCCTGTCAAAAAAAAAAGCTTAAAGTTAAAAAAGAAAATTAATAAATACTCAATACATCAGTTATTTTTTTTAAAAGATTTTATTTATTTATTTTAGAGGTAGGCTTACAGAGAGAGAGACAGAGAGAAAGGTCTTCCATCTGTTGGTTCACTCTCCAAATGGCTGCAATGGTCAGAGCTGGGCCTGACCAAGCCAGGAGTCAGCAGCTTCTTCCAGATCTTACACATGATTGCAGGGGCCTAAGCACTTGGGTCATTCCCCACTGCTTTCCCAGGCCATAGCAGAAAGCTGCATAGAAGGAGGAGCAGCAGGGACATGAACCAGCGCCCATATTGGACACCAGCACCACAGGTGGAGGTTTAGCCTACTAAACCATAGTGCTGGCCTCAATATATCAGTTATTTTACTTCATTAAGCATTGTCTATGCACCTGAGTTTATTTACATCTATTGCATCTTATAAAGGAAATACTATCAAATGGCCTAGCACTCCATACCACACTACCATACAGTGTAAGGGTGGTGTACCAACTTCAATTCTGCATGCTGTGATGTCAAGTTGGAAGCTAGAAATTGGCCATGATAGGAGCATTTACACCATAGATATACAAAGGTATTTCAAAAAGTTTATGGAGAATGTGTATTATGAAAAATCTATGCTTGGATGTTAAACATTTTTTATGCAAAATGAATTTGGCTTTCAATTACATTTTTCAACACACTTTTTAAAGTACCCTTGTATATACAAATACTAATAAATCAAACTATATTAAAAGCCAGTTTTATATTTTTCATAAATAGTATTTTATGTAAACTAATATCAAATCATTCTCTTTACTTTTGTTTTTGCAATATCTTATTTCCGGGGGGTTGAGTAAGCAAGTGCAATATCATCTGATCTTGGTACAAACTCTCACATATCCTTGGTACTAGGAAAAACGTGCTGAAGAATATTGACAAAGTCTATGCATTCTTGGAGCATGTGAGTGATTAGACACAATATGTAAACAATGAAAACATTTTTATTGTGATAGGTGCCTATATCAGTGAGCTTTTTATTGCTACAGTGAGATACTAGAGGCAAGTAACTTTGTAAAGAGTAAAGGTTTATTCAGCTCGAGTCCAAGGTCAGGTAGTTGTACTGGTTTGGTTTAGGATAATGGATGGAAATGGTGGGGAGCAGGCCGAGAAAGGATCCCTTGGTGAACTAAGAAGCAGAGAGAATGGCTGGACCCCCACATCAGTCTTTTATAAAACTTTCTCACAAAAACTACCATCTCATCACATGCTTCCAATGACCTAAATACCTCCCACTAGGCCCCACCTCTGAACACTATGAGTGGATTAAGTTTTCATCCTTTTAGTACCATTAACTTAGGATTCTGAGGTTTATAACTCTGAAGGAATTCAGGGATCAAATCATATGTAAACAATTTCAGTGCTATAAACAGAGAAAGGAGCATCCCAAACATGGGAAGCCTGTCCTGCTAATGAAATAACTATGGTGTGTAAGATAGAATTGGTGTGGGAGGATTGGATAAGAGAAAGAAGGGTCACACTGCATACAAGTAAAGATAAATTCAGTTTTATTAGAATTAGAGTTAGAATTGTGCCAGGGGATTCCAATACAATCCCATCAAGGTGGCATGTACCAAGGCCATCTCACTAGTCCAAGTGATCAATTTCAGTTCACAATTGATCACACTGATAGATCTAAGAGTCAAAGGGATCACACAAACAAGACTAGTGTCTGCTAATACTAACTGATAGAATCAAAAAGTGAGAGAATGATCCAACATGGGAAGCGAGATACACAGCAGACTCATAGAATGGCAGATGTCCTAAATAGCACTCTGGCCTCAGAATCAGCCCTTAAGGCATTCAGATCTGGCTCAAGAGCCCATGAGTATATTTTAGGCATGGAAAGCCAAGACACTCTGAAAAAAAAAAAAAGAAGACCTAAATGAAAGATCTCTGCGAGTGAGATCCCAGTGGAACGAATGGGGCCATCAAAGAAGGAGGTACCTTTCTCTGAAGGGAGGAGAGAACCTCCACTTTGACTATGACCCTGTTGGAATAAGATTGAAGTTAGCAAACCCTAAAGGCTTCCATAGCCTCGGCAACTCATGACTAGAGCCTAGGGAGATTCCTGACACCATAAACAAGAGTGTCAAATTGTTAAATCAACTTCAGGAGTCACTGTGTACTTACGTCTCATGTGGGATCTGTCCTTAATGTGTTGTCCAATGCTATAACTAGTACTGAAACAATATTTTTACACTTTGTGTTTCTGTGTGGGTGCAAACTGATGAAATCTTTACTTAGTATATACTGAATCGATCTTCTGTATATAAATATAATTAAAAATGAAAAAAATCTTGGTGTTAAATTGGAAATTGCATAGAAAATTAATCAATTAAAAAAATATATCATGTAGAATCTCTGTCCTTAATGTGCTATACATTTTGAATTAATACTATAACTAGTACTCCAACAGTATTTTTCACTTTGTGTTGCTATGTGAGGGCAAACTGTTGAAATCTTTACTTAATATATACTAAACTGATCTTCTGTATATAAAGAGAATTGAAAATGAACCTTGATGTGAATGCAAGGGGAGAAGGAGTGGGAAAGGGGAGGGTTGCGGGTGGGAGGGAAGTTATGGGGGGGGAAGCCATTGTAATCTATAAGCTGTATTTTGGAAATTTATATTCTTTAAATAAAAGCATTATAAAAAATTTTAAAAATTCAGTTTTATTCTAAATGCCATGTAAGAAGTTGGATGGTGTATTAGTTTTCTATTACTTTGCTTCCATAAAATTACAACAAATTGACCCAAACAACAGAAGTTTACTTCCTTATAATTCTCTATATCAGAAGTCCAACATGGGTCCCAGTGGGCTAAAATTATGGTGTAGGTAGGATTGCAATCCTTTCTACGAGAGAATCCTCACTTGCTCCTTTGGGTTGTTGGTAGATTCAGAGCTATCTGGTTGTAGCAAATGAGATTTCCATTATCTGCCTGGTGATTCACTAAAGGCCATTCCTTCTCCTTGAGGCCCCTACATTCTTTTTTCATGGCCTTCTTCATCTTTAAGTGAGTAGTGGTGGACTAATACCCTTTTACACTTTGAATATCTCATTTTTCCTCCATCTCATCTTTCTAATTCAGTTGGGAAAGTTTCTACACTTTCAAAAATTCATGTCATTTTATAGAACCAACCTATGTATCTTAACATTATCTACTCTTCTCAAGGCCCTTGTTCAGATCTGCAAAATTTGTTGTCATGTAAGCTAACACAGGCATAGGTTCTGGGGTATTCAATTATAGAAATCTTTAGGATGTCATTTTTATGTAAATGATAAATATTATAACCTCAAAGAAGGTAACAAGAGTCAAGTAGAAATTGCCTGGATCCCTTGACTTGCCTGCTGACACCCACTTCCTTTGATCTCTGAAGACTAGCACAGGCAGCTCAGGAGAGTTATTGATCATGAAGAAAGAAGCTATCTTCAATGTTTTAAGAAGACAGTATTCAGGTTTTAGAACATACTGGTCTCAGAGGAATCATTTCAGCTACTCATCACTCATATTCTGCCAGAGCTGTAGAAAAGTCATTATTCACATGTAATTTGACTCTGTGATATTTTATATAAAAAATGTACTCAGTAGAGTCTGTTTAGTTGTTTTAAGCCAGTGATTTAGAAATCCTTTTTGATGCTGTTTAAACTTGTCTGACAAATGTCATATTCATTTCATTTATTTGTAATTTATTGAGGTTAAAGTTATCTACAAATATGCTGGGCCCTTTGTTAAGAGTATATGCATTGTATCTTTTGATTTTCACAACAGCCCTATAAGATAGGCTCCAAAATTATCTTTATTTTTATAGATGATGAAACTGAAGTATAAATGAATGAACTGATTTTGCCTATGTCACCCAGATAGGAAACTAAGGATTAGAAGTATGTAAGATTTCCAAGTTCTTATAGTTAGTCATTAATGGAACTGAGACTCTGATTGGGACAAATGGACACCAGCACCCATACTCTAACAACTGTACCATTCAGTCTTCCTGATTTGCTTGGATTAATGAGGAAGATCAAGGCTAGGACAGGTTAAGCATCAATGAATCACTTATTCAGAGGCATGAGACAACATGTGAAATTTAAGAAGGGTTATCCAAAAAAGATGGAATAATCTTGCTAGTTAAGTTTAAAAGGATAAAATACTTCCTCATTCTTACTCTGTTTTTTATTATTCCTTAAAAAATTTTTATTGCAATGCATTAATTCACAAGTGAACTAATTTATCCTCTTGATATTCTTATAATTTTATAGAAATCTTGCCTGAACCTAGATGACTACATGAAGAATACACTGAACCCTTATTTAATCAATGTTACCCTAGCAGCCAAAATGTGTAACCAAGTGCTTTGCCAGGAACAAGGAGTGTGTACAAGGAAAAACTGGGATTCAAATGAATATCTTCACCTGAACCCAGGGAATTTTGCTATTCAAATTGGGAACAATGGAACGTACAAAATAAATGGGAAACCCACACTTGAAGACCTGGAGCAGTTTTCCAAAAATTTTCATTGCAGCTGTTATACCAACTTGAATTGTAAAGAGAGAACTGATATGAACAATGTTCAAGCAGTTAATGTATGTGCTGTTAAAAATGTTTGTATAGACACCAGTCTAGGCCCAGGTGCCGTTACTTATGGTCCCACAGAGGAAAAGGATGTTCTCGTAAGCAATATTACATCTATCACAGCGTCTACCACCATGTCTCTACCTTTTCCTAGGAAACATGTCAGTGGGTGCCTCTTAGTTCTATGTATGTATTCACATTATTTGAAATATTTGATAGAGACTTGTGGCAATTAGGAAATACAACATTGGATGCTATCTTAAAAATGAGTTCTTTGCTGTTTTATAATCAAGATTTTACTTTGAGTTTCAAAAGCAACATATAGTATAAGTTTTGTCAAAGACTGACTAGAAGACCTACAGCAGCTAGGGGACTAGTTTTCTTCTGAGAAGAGTGAAGATTTGAATAAAGCCACGTTTTTGAAAATGAATATCTTTATTTATAATTTGTTATAAAATACCAAGAGAATATTAAATTGAAAACTTCTATTTTTAAAAAGGTAATAATATCCTAAGTGTACCAGCGCGTCTTGAGTAAGAATACTGTTTTTCAGCTACTTCATCTTAGAAACTAATTCCAGCTATGTTTTTATAAAACAATAACCTTTAGAAAATGATTGTTCTGTTTATTTTTGTCCATGATTTAATGTCTTACATTCACATCTATAAAATATTCCAATTTTTATCTCACTCATGATTGTCAAATGTAACTTTTAAAAAGATTTATTTATTTATTTATTTATTTATTTATTATTTAAAAGGCAGAATTACATAGAGAGAGGGAAAGATAGAAAAAGAGAGTGATCTTCCATCTGCTGGTTCACTCCCCAAATGACAGCAATGGCTGGGGCTGAGCAAAGCTGAAGCCAGGAGCCTGGAACTCCATCCTGTTCTCCCATGTCAGCCATCTTTTACTGCTCTCCCTGGTGCATTAGAAGAGAAGCTGGATTGGAATTGGGGCTCATATGAGATGCCAGTGTCACAGGCAGCTGCTTACTAACTGTGCCATAATACTGGCTCCCAAATTTAATCTTGTGTACTTAAAATACTCGTGTCATTGGCCAGCGCCGTGGCTCAATAGGCTAATCCTCCGCCTTGTGGCACCGGCACACCAGGTTCTAGTCCCGGTCCGGGTGCCAGATTCTGTCCCGGTTGCCCCTCTTCCAGGCCAGCTCTCTGCTGTGGCCCGGGAGTGCAGTGGAGGATGGCCCAAGTGTTTGGGTCCTGCACCCCATGGGAGACCAGGAGAAGCACCTGGCTCCTGCTGTTGGATCAGCGCAGTGCGCTGGCCGTGGTGGCCATTGGAGGGTGAACCACGGCAAAGGAAGACCTTTCTCTCTGTCTCTCTCTCTCTCACTGTCCACTCTGCCTGTCAAAAAAAATGCTCGTGTCATTTAGTCATCCATTAACTTGGCCATTCACATCCTTCACCATGTTTACTTAGAGCTTTTTCTCTGCCAGGCTTGGTATTAAGTACCACAGAGTCAAGGTGAAGGGACATGCTTCTCTTATCAGAGTTTCTTGCATACTTTGAGAAGACAAACATTGAGAATAGAAAGTTACAACACAGCATGTGGTAAATGCTCTAAGTTTGGCAAACTCTGGCATATAACTAAGAATTAGGGTGTGTCAGAGCCTTCCAGAAAGAGCTGCTACGTTGTAAGTTGCCTTAAAGGCTGAAAAGCCGTTAGGTAGAATGAGACAGACGAGATAGCAGAAGGATGGAACACTGAACATGGTTATGCTAGTGAAATAAAGCAGGCGGTGGCTAAACAATGAAAGTTTTCATAAGCCATAGTATGAAGTTATGATTTACAACAAAGTCACCCTCAGACCTTTAGACCTGCCCTATTTGTCTCCACCCACATATCACAACAGGGTAGATGTATCTATTTTCTCTCCATCACTCCCCAATAGTGTAAATATCATGGGGACAGGCATTTGGTCTGTTTTATTTGTGGCTATACCTATAATGTAATGAACAGCACTTGGGACTGAAAAGTGCTCAGTAAATAGTTGCTGAGCAAATGAAACCCAAAGAGGACTCACTAAACGATTTTGAACATGAGGATCGTCATGGCCACTTTGGATGATTTGGAAAATTTGAGGCCAAATGCTGTACTTTTCCTCAGTGCTGTATCCTTCACCCTTCACTCCAAATAAGATTCTCCTACCAAAGTTATGTTTTCCTAAGTTAGCTATGAAAAGAGACAATTTGATAATGACTTGGCAAGGATACTTTATATGGGTGGTTTACTTAGAATACTCCAATGGCTTTCAACTAAACAGTGATCAGGACTTAGAATGGAGGCAGCAAGGTGAATTAGAAAGGGAATGGGTTTTGGAATTGGACAGTTGCAAGAAAAAGTTCCAACTTCCAATATTTATTACCTACATGTCTGTGAGAGTTAACTTGGCTCAGTTTACATTCACTAAAACCATAATTATATAGATTTTAATAATCTAATATATATAATTTTTTTTCATTTTCAATTCTCTTTATACACAGAAGATCAGTTTAGTACATATTACGTAAAGATTTCAACAGTTTGCCCTCACATAGAGACACAAAGTGAAAATACTGTTGGAGTACTAGTTATAGTATTAATTCACAATGTACAGCACATTAAATATAATTTTTAATTATATAGATCTTTATATAGATTTTTAAAAAGAGTTTTTGAGAATTTTGAATTATATACTTGCCAGTGAGAAGCATTTGGCCTTAGACACAGCTCAGCAAATATACAGAGGGAAAAGGGGATGGATGCATTTCGAATTGGGAAGGTGCTTGCATTAGCACTGTTGGATAGAATACAAAAACAGTGTATTCCTGACAGCACAGTCTTTGCTCTGCACTTGGTAGTGAGAATAGGCTACTAACTAGAAAAATAGACTGGGCAGGAATATTTTCTATAATACATAACTTTGATTGTGATTAGGTTTGCAGTAGCAAAATTTTATCTCCAAGTAGACAAAATATTTTTGCCAAGTATAATGCTGGTATCTGAGGAATAAAAAATAACATATAGTGTCTGCTTTTTTAGCATTTGCATACTGATGGGAATGACTGAAACACAAAAATTATCCACAAGATGTTACATAAACACAGAGTAAAAGTCAGAAAGCTTTAAGAACTCAGGGATTTCTAGTTAATTAACACAGAATACTAAAGGAGCTGAGAATTTGGCTTCAAAATGATACTGAATTAGTTTGTTGAATGCAGACTGTATCTCTAGACTTTCAAGTATGTTATGAAACTGGGATAGTAGAGGATTCAAAATTCCAAAATGATTAGAGATTTGCTCTTATTAAACAATTGTTTTTTGAAAATGAACTTGAAAGGAGAATAAAGCCAACCACTGAATATATTGTAAACATATTCAGTATGGTCAGAAGAAATCAGATATTTACTAAGAGACAACAAAAAATTAAGGATGTTTATTAAGGAATTATGAAGAGTTAAGTGGTATTTGAAAAAAGTAGTGCACTCTGGAGCAATATGAATACATATCTTCATTTAGGAAAATCAATTGTTGGATTTTTAAAATACTTACTTTAAAGGCAAAATGAGAGAGAGAGGGAGAAAGATAGATCTTCTATCAGCTGGTTCACTCCCCAAATCCCACAACATGCAGAGTTAGGGCAAGCTGAAGCCAGGAACCAGGAACTCCATTCCAATCTCCCATGTAGGTGGCTGGAACCCAAGTACATGGGACATCACCTGCTTCCTCCCAAGCACATTAGCAGGAAGCTGAATTGAAGTGTGGATTCACCAGGACCAGAACCAGACACTGACATATAGAATGTGGATGTCCCAAACCAGGCTTAACCTGCTGTACCATAGAGTCCGTCCCAATTACTGGATCCTTAACATTTGCAAACACTATGATACTCAACTAACAGGAAAATCATAGCCAGTGTGGGTGTGTTGGACAAAGTGAAGAGTAGAAGGTCACAAAACCAGAAAAACTTCTAAAATGTTGACCTTTATTTGGCAATGAAGCAGTAATTGAAGATAATTTCTGCACTTTTTCTATGTATTAGTAACTGATATTTGGGTAGCATCTGACCAACCACTGAGGAAGAGAGACAGACACATACTGTTTTGTGATTGACATTTAAGGATTTATGAGGGCATTCATTTGGTATGTACTTCATACTCTATGGTAGAGGAGTCTGATTTAGAAGCTATAGCCTCTTCACTTCCCTTCCAGGTAAGCTCACAACCATAAATACCAGGGATATAACATAATAAAAAGTTGAAAACTATTGCAACGACAATTGAGTAGCCTTGCTACTGATTCAAAGGGAATTTGATTAGCTTCTACTTGTTGGTTCACTATCATGGATGAATGCATTTTCTCTTTGCCAGAAGAGTCTTTATTTTGAAACACTTCATAAAAAGCAGTTTTAAACTTCGGAAGTGCTCCCCATACCCACCTGTTATTTTCTTTGAGTACATCCTGATGGTGATCTTACTTTTAAATTTTGGCCTGATAGATCAAAAATAATAAGAAAACAGTTTTTCTTTTTGTCAGTATTTTGTTTCTCACCATTATTTTACATGTTAGCTGAAATGAACCATCAGTTCATTTTAAAGTGTACTTTTTAGATTACTTAACTGTCTGATAGAAATATTTCTCAGTGAAAGGTTAATTTTGGAAAGTTCTTTCTGAATGATTACGCCTAGGGAGTGGTGGTTTCCTTTGCACTTGATGGACGTGCAATCTTGTATGGGTTGATTTATATTCCAGGACTCACAGCTTGCCTCTCAAAACTGTATTCCCTAGCATAGGGTACATGGGCTTACAGTATCCATTTCTCTTGTAAAACTGCTAGGATTGTTTCAACATGGTTATTCTGCACAAGATATTGACAATTTGATAAAATTAAAATTTTGACATAGAGTGGCTAGGAATTTGAAAGTGAAAACCCATCCTGGATACTTCTTTCTTCTTTGCTTCCAATCAAGAGAGAGGGGGAGAAAGAGGAAGAACACAAACAAAAGGGGGGATGAGATAAGGGAAAAGAACCGGAAAATTCTTGGCTTTCTCTGATTCCACTGAGAACACTAATTTGCACAGGATTGAAAGGGACATCTTATGTGGACACAATGAGTCTTCAATTCCCTTTTAGAGCCCAGAAAGGTTGTGTTTGAATGCTGAGCTCACCCACACAAACGCTACTCTTGCCTCCTTCCTCTCTCCTTGCCTCAGACTTCTTTTACGAAACAAGAAATGAAGTCACAAACCAATGGTACTGCTTGGAATATGCCAAATCCAGTCTCCTATGTAATCTGATTAGGTCAAGGGTATAGTTAAAGTCATTAAGATATTTTTTTTTTCCTTTGGCAGAAGTAGTTTAATCAACTCATTTTAACATTTTATATTTCCTATTTTCTATTTGACACTATAGGAAAACTTTTTTCTTTATTTTTGTCATTAAAATATGATAAGAATTTTATAATTTTCTATATTGTATATGATTTAGAACATGCTTTGACCTTTGGCTTTCAACATCACTTTCTGAAGTAAATCTTCATTGTACCGGCAATGTCCTTTTTTTTTTTTTTAATAAATGTGATTTTACAAAGTGCAACTTTTGTGTTGTTGTGGCTTCAACCTTCCAACCTCCCTCCCTCCCGTGGCCCTCCCCTCTCCCACTCCCTCTCCCATCCCGCCCTTCATCGAGTTTCATTTTCAATTACCTTCATATACAGAAAATCAACTTAGTATATACTAAGCAAGGATTTCAACAGGCTGCACTCACACAACCGCACAAGGTATAGGGTATTGTTCGACTAGTAGTGTTGTTTTTAAATTCCATAGTAAAAGACATTAAGGACAGAGATCCTACGTGGGGAGCATGTACCCAGTGACTCCCGTATTTGATTTAACAATTGGCACTCTTATTTATGACGTCAGCAATCATCCGAGGCTCTTGCCATGAGCTGTCTAGGCTAGGGAAGCCCCTTGAGTTCACCAACCCTGAACTTGTTTGTCACTAAGATATTAAACTCTGAGGTATCAAATTTCCTGTGAGATAAAAGAAAAATGTGTAACTTGTTATGAACCAAATTTAAATTTAAGCTTTATTTACTGTAGGAATTGGGGTAGAGCTGCTGTAAAAGCAAAAAATAATTCATTATTATTACACATTGTTTAACTCTAGTAATTTTTGAAAAATTAAAACATGTATAGTCTTTTATAAATTATATTAGCTTAAAATATTTTTAATGATATAAAGTCATTCTGCTTATGGTAAAATAACACATAGTAGAAGATGAAAAATCCCTTTTCTTCCTACCCTGTCATCAATAACTCCCAAAATGCCTGCATCAGCCAGAGTTGGGCCAGGCCTAAGCCAAGAGCCAAGAATTCTATCCAGGTCTCCCACATGAGTCGTAGGGGCCCAAGTGCTTGGGCTATCAATTGTTGCCAGGCACATTAGCAGAAAGCTGGAGTAGAAGCAGAGACAGGACTTGCCCCAAATGGTGGAGTTAGAAATGTGCTAGGGGATCCCAATACAATCCCATCAAGGTGGCATGTACCAAGGCCATCTCACTAGTCCAAGTGATCAATTTCAGCTCACAATTGATCACACTGATAGGTCTAAGAGTCAAAGGGATCACACAAACAAGACTAGTGTCTGCTGATACTAACTGATAGAATCAAAAAGGGAGAGAACGATCCAACATGGGAAGCGGGATACACAGCAGACTCATTGAGTGGCAGATGTCCTAAACAGCACTCTGGCCTCAGAATCAGCCCTTAAGGCATTCGGATCTGGCTGAAGAGCCCATGAGAGTATTGGAAAGCCAAGACACTGTGGTCAAAAAAAAAAAAGAGGACCTAAATGAAAGATCTCTGTGAGTGAGATCCCAGTAGAAAGAACGGGCCATCAAAGAAGGATCCCAGGCACTCTTACATGAAGTGCAGGCACCCAAGCAGCAGCATAACCCACTGTGCCACAATGCCTCTCCCTATCACTGTATATTTCTCTCTGAATTTGTTTCCTGAACCACAGAAGGTCACCTGTTGAGAAGACTAGAAGAAGTTAAGTCAGCTAGTATAGTGCTTGTCATAAGAATGCTAGAAGCTCAATAAATAACAAAATCATGATTTCTTTGAAGCCTTTATATACTTTCCAAAATTCTCCTCTATTAGATGACTTAAAGTTTACATTTGGAATATAAAATTGGCTTGATATTTGCATTTTGTGGAATAAGATACTAAACGCATTTATAACATTTTTAACTTGACTGAAAACTATATGTTATCTAATTCTAGCACTATGGGGTTATTTTATTGATGTATTATTTTATACATATGTATCAACTATCAAAAATTAGCACCCTTTGGTATTCTCATCTTTTGTAAAGATATAAAAAATTTACTTGAAAGGCAGAGAGAGAGAGAGAGAGAGAGAGAGAGGAAATTAGTCTTCCAGCCACTGGTTCACTCCCCAAATTGTCACAATAGCCATGGCAAGACCAGGCTGAAGCCAGGATCCTGGACTCCATCCAGGTCTCCACATGGTAGTGGACCAAGTACTCAGGCCATCATCTGTTTACCTAGACACAATAGCAAAGAGCTGGATCAGAAGTGGAGTAGCTGGGACTTGAACTGGCACTTCCAATATAGGATGCCAATGATGTAAGTGGTTGTTTCATGTGCTGCACCACAGTGCCTGTCCCTAGGGAGTTTTATCTTATGACTGATGTGATACATCTGAAATTAGACCTTACAAAATTTAATGTCTTGTGCTAATACAACCATGTTCACTTAGTTTCTAACAATTTAAATATAGCACATATTTATTAAAATCCTTAAAGTTTTTGGTAGAACATATACCTTTTTTTTTATTTGAGAGGGAAACAGACAGAACTCCCATCTTTTGGTTCACTCCTCCAATGTCTAAGAAGACTGGAATTGTTTCAGGCTTAAGCCAGAAGCTGGGAGCTCAATCCAACTGTCCTATACCAGTGATAAGGCCTCAAGTACTTGAGCCATCACCTCCTGAGTTACACAGTTACACAGTTCTTAAGATCCTGGAGCTTGAAAGATGACAGGATTTGGCTTTCACGCCCAAGCTCCTGCACTCACCATTACACAATACTGCCCCCACGAGGTTACAAGGCAAAATACCTTACACACAGAGCAGGTTGGAACTGGCTGCTGTTTCTTGTTTTTGCTCTAGGCTCCAGGTCTCCAGGACAGCCTCTGATTATGAGTAACTGTCTGCTACTAAAAAGAGGGACAGAGAGAAATGTCTTCCATTTGCTGGTTCACTGCCCAAATGGCTGCAACGGCCAGAGCTGGCTGATCTGAAGCCAGTAGCCAGGAGCTTCTTCCAGATCTCACACACAGGTGCAAGGGCCCAAGCACTTGAGCCATCTTCTACTGCTCTCCTAGGCCATTAGCTGAGAGCTGGATTGGAAGAGGAGCAGTCGGTACAGGAATCGGTGCTCATATGGGATACCATTGCTGCAGGCAGATGCTTAGCCTACTACGCCACAGCACCAGCCCCTGGTTTGTATTTTAAATCTGCAAAGATACATTGAGGAGAAAGAGAATCTTTGAGTCCCAAGGCAGGAAAACTGGTTAATAGGCTGTTTTCATTATCTGGGCAATAGGTCTCAAACTATGTAAGTGTCAGAGATAGAGAGAAGATGATAGAATGAGAAAACTAAGTGACTGAATGTGCAATGGAGCAGGGAAAGCAAAGAATCTTATCTGACACCAGATCAGTCTTGCTAGGGGGATATCATCCATTCTGAGAAAGCAGTACAGATGGAGGAGCAAGTGTTGGGTTCTCTTTGGAGTGTGTTGCCATTCAGGTGCCTATGGGTTGTCTGAACAAGTTTTTTAAAATTGTGTGATTTAGAAATTCAAGGGCTAGATGAAGTCTGCATCTTTGAATCATGGCGATAATGGCTATAATTTGTCAAACAGGGATGGGGAACATCTGGCACATGGGCCATAGGAGGACCATGAAATCATTTGTCCTGCCAAGGCAACTGCGGTGGAACTTGAACTTCAATAAATCTATTGCAGGCTAATTTTTAAGTTGATAATTTTGTGTGGAATGATGCTGTAAATATCCAAATGACCCTGGACAGAAAAATGGTTCTCCAACCCGGGTAGTTTGAGAACATGGTCTTTAGAACCAGACTCAGTTTGAATTCTAAAGATAATATACTGTCTGTCTGAGTTTGGGCAGGTTACATAACTTCTCTGTACCTGAATTTCCTCATTTGCTGTGAGAATTACATGAGTTGGTTTATGTAAAACTCTTAGGTCAGTACTTCATGCATAGTATGCACCACCAGCTGTTTGTTGTATTGTTATTTCTGCTTCAGCTTTCATTTATTGAACATTTACTTTGGGCCAAGCCTGTGCTAGCACCCTATAGGCAACTTTCATTTAATCTCTGTGATTCCCTGTGACACTGCAATTAAGATCTTAGGCCAAGTCACTTTTCCAAAATAACCCACTGGGAAATAAAGAATAGAGCCAGGATGCAAACCTAGGTCTGAAAGCCAAATAGGGACCTAAGTCCACTTAAATGATATCTGAACCCACAGAGTGGATGAAACTACTGGGGTAAAGTGCATAAAGGGAAAGGAACCAGGGAGAAGAACCACTTCTTTGTGGGTAAGGGTGAGGGTAGAGAAAAGTCACTGACAACGCTCAGTGTAAGGAATGGGAGGAGAAGGGAGTCAAATGCAATGGGAGCCATGGACCACTAAAGTAAAGGGTTTTTTTTCAGTCTGTTCCTACAAACACTTTTCTTTCACTACCCTTAATATTAATACTTCAAAATTCAAATTTTTGGATGGTGGAATAGTGAGGACGCCCACCAACAGTCCGGGAAAAGATAGTTTAATAAAAGTAGAGTTACTGTAGCCTCAGGAAAAGACTCAGAAAGAAACCGCAGAGGAAATTCCTCCGGATCTGGGGGATGAGACACAGAGGACCTAGGGGAAAGTAAGTTTGCTCACGGCAAACTGTGCTGCCAGGACACGCCGGCGGGATGGAACCACCGGGGGACAAAGCTGCCGCAGGAACAGAGCCGCAGCAACAACGGAGCCCAGCCGCAAAATCTGCACGCCAGCGCTGGAAGCGGAGGTGAGACAAAGATCCCAAGACATTGGCGGGGGGAAGCAGACCCCACGAGAGGAAAGTGCACCAGGCTGACTGGAGGAGAAAAAAAAAAAATGAACAAATAAGAGGACCCTATCCTCTCTCCTCACTCACATTACAAAGCCGAGTAGACAAAGAGCAGTAAAACGGCGCCCGCCCGCCACTAAAGCAGGCGGAAATAACAAACTGAGACTGTGTAAATCTGAGGGGGAGCTTGAACCGGGGAATTCACTGTGTACACAAACTCCGTTACCTTGACAACCCAGTGAGAGAGTGCAGAAAAATGCCAAACAAAAGTAGAAGCGGAGCCAACAAGAGCAAGGACGACAATATGATGACCCCAAATGTAAAAGACACCCCAATTCAAGATTATGAAGATGATGAGATAGAAGAAATGCAAGAAGCAGATCTCAAAAATTGATAAGAACACTAAGAAGTTCTCAGAAACAAATTCTTGAACTACAGAAATACTTAATGGATGGACAAGATAGAAAATCTCTCGTGCGAAAATGAAATATTAAGGAGGAGCCAAAATGAAATGAAACAACTAGTAGAACATGAAACTGTGATAGTGATGAGAAATCATAATGAAATGAAGAATTCAACAGATCATATGACAAACACATTAGAGAGCCTTAAAAACAGAATGGGTGAAGCAGAAGAGAGAATATCGGACCTAGAAGACAGAGAACAGGAGAGGAAACAGTCAAACCAAAGAAAAGAAGAGGAAATTAGAAATCTAAAAAATAGCGTTGGGAATCTACAGGACACTATTAAAAAACCTAACATTCGGGTTCTAGGAGTTCCTGAAGGCATGGAGAGGGAGAAAGGATTAGAAGGCCTTTTGAGTGAGATGCTAGCAGAGAACTTTCCGGGTTTGGAGAAGGACAGAGAAATCCTAGTACAGGAAGCTCATAGAACCCCTAATAAACATGACCAAAAGAGATCCTCACCACGACATGTTGTAATTAAACTCACCACGGTGAAACAGAAAGAAAAGATCCTAAAATGTGCAAGAGAGAAATGTCAGTTACTCTCAGAGGATCTCCAATTAGACTCACAGCTGACTTCTCATCAGAAACCCTGCAAGCTAGGAGGGAATGGCGAGACATAGCCCAAGTACTAAGAGAGAAAAACTGCCAGCCCAGAATACTATACCCTGCAAAGCTCTCATTTGTGAATGAAGGTGAAATAAAGTGCTTTCACAGCAAACAGAAAGAATTTGTCGCCATGCGTCCAGTCCTACAAAAGATGCTTAAAGATGTGTTACACACAGAAACACAGAAACACGGTCGCCAACATGAAAGAAGCTAAAGGAAGGAAACCTCACAGCAAAGATCATAGGAAACTCAAAGCATATATAAGAAAATATTTTTGGCAAATGGCAGGGCAAAGCTACTACTTACCAATAGTCACATTGAACGTTAATGGCCTGAACTGTCCAGTTAAAAGACACAGATTGGCTGACTGGATTAAGGAACAAAACCCATCTATTTGCTGCTTACAAGAAACACATCTTTCCAACAAAGATCCATACAGATTGAAAGTGAAAGGTAGGAAAAAGGTATACCATGCAAACAGAAATGAAAAAAGCGGGCGTAACCATCTTAATATCAGATAACATAAATTTTACCACAAAACCTATTAGAAGAGACAAAGAGGGACACTATATAAGGATTAAGGGATCCATTCAACAGGAAGATATAACGATTATCAATGCATATGCACCTAATTACAGGGTACCGGTTTATTTAAAAGATTTGTTAATGGACTTAAAGGTAGAATTAGACCCCAATACAATTATACTGGGGGACTTCAATACTCCACTCACAGAAATAGACAGATCGACAGGACAGAAGATCAACAAGGAGACAGTAGATTTAAATGACACTATAGCCCAAATGGACCTAACAGATATCTACAGAACCTTCCATCCTACAGATAAAGAATTTACATTCTTCTCCAGCAGCACATGGAACCTTCTCTAGGATTGACCACATACTAGGCCATAAAGCAAGTCTCAGCAAATTCAAAAGAATTAGAATCATACGATGCAGCTTCTCAGAACATAAAGGAATGAAGTTGGAAATTAGCAACTCAGGAATCCCTAGAGCATATGCAAACACATGGAGATTGAACAACATGCTCCTGAATGAACAATGGGTCATAGAAGAAATTAAAAGAGAAATCAAAAATTTTCTGGAAGTAAATGAGGATAACAGCACAACATACCAAAATCTATGGGATACAGCAAAAGCAGTGTTAAGAGGAAAGTTTATATCAATAGGTGCCTACATCCAGAAATTGGAAAGGCACCACATAGATGAGGTTTCAATTCATCTCAAGGATCTAGAAAATTGGCAGCAAACCAGACCCAAAGCTAGTAGGAGAAGAGAAATATTTAAAATCAGAGAAGAAATCAACAGGATTGAATCCAAAAAAAAATTGCAAAAAATCAGCCAACGTGGAGCTGGTTTTTTGAAAAAATAAAAAAATTGACACCCCATTGGCCCAGTTAACAAAAAAAAAGAAAAGACCCAAATTAATAAAATCAGAGATGAAAAAGGAAAGGTAACAACAGACATCACAGAAATCAAAAGAATCATCAGAAATTACTATAAGGATTTGTATGCCAGCAAACAGGGAAATCTATCAGAAATGGATAGATTCCTGGACACATACAACCTCCCTAAACTGAACCAGGAAGAAATAGAAAACCTAAATAGACCCATAACTGAGACAGAAATTGAAACAGTAATAAAGGCAACCCAACAAAGAAAAGCCCAGGACCAGATGGATTCACTGCTGAATTCTACCAGACATTTAAAGAAGAACTAACCCCAATCCTTCTCAAACTATTTAGAACAATTGAAAAAGAGGGAATCCTCCCAAATTCATTCTATGAAGCCAGCATCACCTTAATTCCTAAGCCAGAAAAAGATGCAGTATTATAAGAGAATTACAGACCAATATCCCTGATGAACATAGATGCAAAAATCCTCAATAAAATTATGGCCAATAGAATGCAACAACACATCAGAAGGATCATCCACCCAGACCAGTGGGATTTATCCCTGGTATGCAGGGATGGTTCAATGTGTGCAAAACAATCAACGTGATACACCACATTAACAGACTGCAGAAGAAAAACCATATGATTATCTCACTAGACACAGAGAAAGCATTTGATAAAATACAAACCCCTTCATGATGAAAACCCTAAGCAAACTGGGTATAGAATGCACATTCCTCAATATAATCAAAGCAATCTATGAAAAACCCATGGCCAGTATCCAATTGAATGGGGAAAAGTCGGAAGCATTACCACAGAGATCTGGTACCAGACAGGGATGCCCACTCTCACCACTGCTATTCAATATAATTCTGGAAGGCTTAGCCAGAGCTATTAGGCAAGAAAAAGAAATTAAAGGAATACAAATTGGGAAGGAAGAACTCAAACTATGCCTCTTTGCAGATGATATGATTCTTTATTTAGGGGATCCAAAGAACTCTACTAAGAGACTATTGGAACTCATAGAAGAGTTCGGCAAAGTAGCAGGATATAAAATCAATGCACAAAAATCAACAGCCTTTGTATACACAGGCAATACCACGGCTGAGGAAGAACTGCCAAGATCAATCCCATTCACAATAGCTACAAAAACAATCAAATACCTTGGAATAAACTTAAACAAGGATGTTAAAGATCTCTATGATGAAAATTACAAAACCTTAAAGAAAGGAATAGAAGAGGATACCAAAAAATGAAAAATCTTCCATGCTCATTGATTGGAAGAATCAATATCATCAAAATGTCTATTCTCCCAAAAGCAATTTACAGATTCAATGCAATACAAATCAGAATACCAAAGGCATTCTTCTCAGATCTGGAAAAATAATGCTGATATTCATATGGAAGCATAGGAGACCTCAAATAGCTAAAGCCATCTTGTACAACAAAAACAAAGCTGGAGGCATCACAATACCAGATTTCAGGACATACTAAAGGGCAGTAGTTATGAAAACAGCATAGTACTGGTACAGAAACAGATGGATAGACCAATGGAACAGAAGAGAAACACCAGCAATCAATCCAAACATCTATAGCCAACTTATATTTGATCAAGGATCCAAAACTAATCCCTGGAGTAAGGACAGTCTATTCAATAAATGGTGCTGGGAAAACTGGATTTCCACGTGCACAATCACGAAGCAAGGTCCCTATCTTTCACCTTACACAAAAATTCACTCAACATGGATTAAAGACTTAAATCTATGACCTGACACCATCAAATTATTAGAGAGCATTGGAGAAATCCTGCAAGATATAGGTACTGGCAAAGACTTCTTGGAAAATACCCCAGAAGCACAGGCACTTAAAGCCAAAATTAACTATTGGGATTGCATCAAACTGAGAAGTTTCTGTACCTCAAAAGAAACAGTCAGGAAAGTGAATAGGCAACTGACAGAATGCGAAAAAATATTTGCAAACTATGCAACAGATAAAGGGTTGATAACCAGAACCTACAAAGAGACCAAGAAATGCCACAACATCAAAACAACCCCACTTAAGAGATGGGCCAAGGACTTTCATAGACATTTTTCCAAAGACGAAATCCAAATGGCCAACAGACACATGAAAAAATGTTCAAGATCACTAGCAATCAGGGAAATGCAAATCAAAACCACAATGAGGTTTCACCTCACCCCGGTGAGAATGGCTCACATTCAGAAATCTACCAACAATAGATGCTGGAGAGGATGTGGGGAAAAAGGGACACTAACCCACTGTTGGTGGGAATGCAAACTGGTGAAGCCACTATGGAAGTCAGTCTGGAGATTCCTCAGAAACCTGAATATAACCCTACCATCCAACCCAGCCATCCCACTCCTTGGAATTTACCCAAAGGAAATTAAATTGGCAAACAAATAAGCTGTCTGCACACTAATGTTTATTGCAGCTCAATTCACAATAGCTAAGACCTGGAACCAACCCAAATGCCCATCAACAGTAGACTGGATAAAGAAATTATCGGACATGTACTCTATAGAATACTATACAGCAGTCAAAAACAATGAAATCCGGTCATTTGCAACAAGGTGGAGGAATCTGGAAAACATCATGCCAAGTGAATTAAGCCAGTCCCAAAGGGACAAATATCAAATGTCCTCCCTGATCGGCGACAACTAACTGAGCACCAAAGGGGAAACCTGTTGAAGTGAAATGGACACTATGAGAAACAGTGACTTGATTAGCTCTCGTGCTGACTGTTGTTGTGCAATGTAATACTTTATCCATTTTAGTATTTTTTATTCTAGTACTAGTGGTTGAACTCTTTAATTAACACACAATTATTCTTAGGTGTTTAAATATTAACTGAAAAGTGATCCCTGTGAAATATAAGAGTGGGAATAAGAGAGGGAGGAGATGTACAATTTGGGACATGCTCAATCTGACTTGCCCCAAATGATGGAGTTAGAAATGTGCTAGGGGATCCCAATACAATCCCATCAAGGTGGCATGTACCAAGCCATCTCACTGGTCCAAGTGATGAATTTCAGTTCAGAATTGATCACACTGATAGGTCTAAGAGTCAAAAGGATCACACAAACAAGACTAGTGTCTGCTAATACTAACTGATAGAATCAAAAAGGGAGAGAATGATCCAACATGGGAAGTGGGATACACAGCAGACTCATAGAATGACAGATGTCCTACACAGCACTCTGGCCTCAGAATCAGCCCTTAAAGCATTTGGATCTGGCTCAAAAACCCATGAGAGTATTTTAGGCATGGAAAGCCAAGACACTCTAGAAAAAAAAAAAAGAAGACCTAAATGAAAGATCTCAGCGAGTGAGATCCTAGTGGAAGGAACAGGGCCACCAAAGAAGGAGGTACCTTTATCTGAAGGGAGGTGAGAGCCCCCACTTTGACTATGACCCTGTCGGAATAAGATCGAAGTCGGCAAACCCTAAAGGCTTCCATAGCCTCAGCAACTCATGTCTAGAGCCTAAGGAGATTATTGACGCCATAAACAAGAGTGTCAAATTGTTAAATCAACAATGGGAGTCATTGTGTACTTACGTCCCTTGCGGGGTCTGTCCTTAATGTTTTGTCCAATGTGAAGTAATGCTATAGCTAGTAGTGAAACAGTATTTTTACACCTTGTGTCTCTGTGTGGGTGCAAACTGATGAAATCTTTACTTAGTATATACTGAATCGATCTTCTGTATATAAAGATAATTGAAAATGAAAAAAAAAACTCGGTGTTAATTTGGAAGTTGCATAAAAATTAATCAATTAAAAATATATCATGTAGGATCTCTGTCCTTAATGTGTTTTACAATGTGATTTAATGCTATAACTAGTACTCAAAGAGTATATTTCACTTTGTGTTGCTATGTGAGGGCAAATGGTTAAAATCTTTACTTAATACATACTAAATTGAGCTCATGTATACAAAGAGAATTGAAAATGAATCTGGTTGCAAATGAAAGGGGAGAGGGAGTGGGTAAGGGGGCAGGGTAGTGGGGGCATGGGAAGTTATGGGAGGGGAAGACATTGTAATCCATAAGTTGTACCTTGGAAATTTATATTCTAAATAAAAGTTAAAAAAAACAAAATTCAAATTTTTAAACATTTATTTCAAAGACAAAAAGAAAGGCAGACACAGAAAGATCTTTCATTCTCTGGTTCACTCCTCAAATGCCCACAACAGATGAAGCCAGGAGACTGGAACTCAATCTTGGTCTCCATGGAGGGTGGCAGGAACCCAATCACCAGTGTCATTGTCTGCTGCCTCCAAGGATGTGCATTATCAGGAAGCTGAATCAGAAACAGAGGAGCCAGGACTGGAACCAGGCACTCTGATATGGGATGTCGGTATCCTAAGTGGCATCTTAACTGCTGTCCCAAACACCCACTGCTAATTTTTTTTAAAAACTTTTCCCATACTTTGTATGTAAAAAGGTAAGCAAATCTATATGTAAGCACATAATGTGATGCCATAGACATCACATTAACAGCTCCAATAATGATGAAGGCACTTGAAACTTAGAACCTCAGAACTTCAGTGTTTCAGTCCTAAGAGATCTTCTGTCCTTAGCAGCAGTCCTGGACATCGGTAAATCAGAGGTGCTTCTGCCCCAGCTTAGTGCTTCCTGCGGGGTCCCTTAGCCCAGATTCATGCTCTGTGCTGAAGTCCCTGGGATTTGCTCTACAGACTTGTATTGATTTTCTGGAGGCGCTGTAACATAGCATCAGAGATTGGGTGGCTTAAACAACAGACATTTGTTTTCTGTCCGTTCTGGAAGGGGAAGTCTGCCATCAAGGTGCTGGTATAGTTGGTTCTCTCTGAGAGCCAGAAAGGTAGGATGTGTCCCAGGCCTCTCCCCCTGGCTTATTGATGGCCATCTTTATCCTGTGTCTTCCACATATCCCTGTTTGTGTTCCAATTTCCTACAAGAATGCCAGGCACGCTGGACGAGGGTCTACCCTGAGGAAATGTTAACCCAATTACCTCGGTCAAGATCCTGTCCCTATATTTGCAGCCAAAGCATTCACCATCAGTACACAGTCAATCCACTCAAATCACCATGCAATCATTTGCATGACTGGAATTGTCATACAGACTTAAATATAATCACAGAATTGTGGCACTGGGGCTGGTGTCCTGTATTGGAGTCCCAGTGACTCTGCGACTGATCCAGCATCTGCTAATGTGACTGCGAAGGTAGCAGCCCATGGTCTAAGTAATTGGCTTTGACACCCACATGGGAGATGTGGATGGAATTCCTGGCTTCTGGCTTGGTTTGGCCCAGGTATGGCTATTGTGGCCATTTTGGGGGTGGGCAAGTGGTTCAAAGGTCTCCATTTCTCTCTCTCCTCCATACCCCTTTTCTTCCTCTTTATTTCCATTGCTCTGACTTTCAAAGAAATCCTTATGAAAAGAATTGTGGTTGGGGCCAGTGTTGTGGTGTACCAGGTAAAGCTGTTGCCTGCAGTGCCAGCATCCCTTACGGGTGCTGGTTCATGTCCTGGCTGCTGTGCTTCTGATCCAGCTCCCTGGAAAAGCAGCAGAATATGGTTCAAGTCCCCGGGTCCCTGCACACATTGAGATACCCAGATGAAG
The DNA here is from genome assembly GCA_949820135.1 of Sylvilagus floridanus. Classification (NCBI taxonomy): domain Eukaryota; kingdom Metazoa; phylum Chordata; class Mammalia; order Lagomorpha; family Leporidae; genus Sylvilagus; species Sylvilagus floridanus. The sequence continues at coordinate 23,480,742 of OX463236.1, read as the reverse complement.
CTCCTGGCTCCTGGCTTTGGTCTGGTCCAACTCCAGTCATTGTGGCCTTTTGTGGAGTGAATCAGCTAGAGGAAGACTTCTCTGTCTCTCTGACTCTGTCTCTCCCTTTCTGTAACTCTGACTTTAAAAAAAAAGAAAAGAATTGTGGCACTAAAATTGTAATGCAAAACATTTTTTCCTGATAAACATGCTACATCTCTGGTAACTGAGTGCTAAGGAGTTGGAGGAAGCTATATAACTTGGTTACTTTTGTATGCATGTTATTAAATCTCAATAAGCTAAAGTAGTGTCCTGTTTCATTGATTAGAATTAAAGTAAAGGAGACTTGCTAATCAAATTTAATGATGACATGCAATTGGGAAGACTGGAGAATGTGTGAGTGTCCAAGATTCTCTGGTGGAAGTGGAATACAACTTGCTTCACATAGATGCAGTAAAAAGAACAGGGCAGAATGGATAGTGGTACATTTTAGTTACCTGTAAGGAGAATGATTTCCCAGGAGTTAGAGCACACACATAGTGGACTGGATGAAACTCCTGGCTTCAGTCTGGCTCAGCACTGGCTATTGTGGCCATCTGGGGAGTCTCTCTGTAACTCTGATTTTTGCAACAAATAAATAAAAATAAATATTTTTTAAAAAAACATGTAAAAGTAGTTCATCTTTAATATTTTAAAAAAGATAAAATAGGCCGGCGCCACGGCTCAATAGGCTAATCCTCTGCCTGTGGCACCAGCATCCCGGGTTCTAGTCCTGGTCGGGGCGCCGGATTCTGTCCTGGTTGCCCCTCTTCCAGGCCAGCTCTTTGCTGTGGCCCGGGAGTGCAGTGGAGGATGGCCCAGGTGCTTGGGCCCTGCACCCACATGGAGACCAGGAGAAGCACCTGGCTCCTGGCTTTGGATCAGCGTGGTGTGCCAGCCGCAGTGCGCCAGCCGTGGCAGCCATTGGAGGGTGAACCAATGGCAAAGGAAGACCTTTCTCTCTGTCTCTCTCTCTCACTGTCCACTCTGCCTGTCAAAAGAAAAGATAAAATAAAATACTGATATTCCCATCACATTTGACTTAGAGACATGGCAGTTTCACAGATTCAACCTAACAGAAATGGAATAATACCCTGAGATAAAACATGATGTTGATTTTAGATCACTGATTGGAAAGGCAACACTTATTCCATTCATCAACATTCATCTCTGTGAAGGTAATGGGGATTGGCTAAACCACAAAGTGACATTCAGCTCCTGGAACCTGCTAAGAAGATTTGATAGGAAGAGTTGCTGTCTGTGGAATGAGCCCTTTTGCTTTTGTTCACTTTGTATTTTTTCAGGGTAAGGAGAGATGGCATCAGCTTCAGAAGTAGGAATGTATCTCCAGGATAATTTATATTTTTTTCAAGGACCCACTTTTAATGGTTTATTTTGAATCTGTATTACTTCACTGGGAAATTAGAATCCTAAATTTACAATCAGAGAAGTAATAATACTTCCTTTTATTGGCTCTAATTTTAATCTTTCAAGTTTCTAAGGGATCTTCTGAATTTTAGTATTTTGGTATATTAATCTGTTTATCCACAATGTTCATAGATTTCACGCTATTTGTATATACTTATACATTCATTACCTCCAACTTCCTGGGATTTTATAGTCAAAATTTTTTCAAGTTAGTCCCTAAATAATTTATTACCTTAATATTTTTAGTTGTCTTTAATGAAAAATTTAGGTTCCAGCTCTCCAGATAACCACTTTATTACCATTTCTTTCATGCTTGCGTTGGCTACCCTACTCCTTCTGATTGCAATGTCTTTTAAGAAGTCTCCTTGGCATCTTTCACATTAGCTTGGACACATCTACAACACATACCTCCAAGGTCGAGTGCTTTCCTGTTATCTCTTATTTATTGTTATATTTCAGAAGTTTATTCATTTTAATTTGTTTGGAAGTGGGGTGATGGTGAGGGAGAGGGGGCTGGAGTAGCAAGAGAGAGAAGGGTAGAGAAAGAGAAAGAGAGAGAGGTTGAATGAGAGTGAGAGGGAGATCTTCCACCTGTTGGTTTATTTCCCAAGTGCCCGCAGTGGCTGATAGTGGGTTGGGTGGAAGTAGAGAGCCAGGGGATCCATCCAGCTCTTCTGTATGAGTGTGGATAGTGGAGACCCAATCACTTGAGCCATCATCTGTTACTTCCTAGAGCGCACACTAGTTAGAAACTGGTTTGGAAACAGAGGTGGGATTCAAACTCAGGAACTCTGATATGAGATGTAAGCATCCCTTAGGGCAGCTTATCTACCTGGCCACAATACCTTCTTCTATTTTTAGTTTTAGAAAATCTGGTAGCACTTTTTATACACTGGATACAGCTTTAAAGGCTTTACAATATTATTATTTTGGTGCTCAAAATGAACTTATGAGGTAGAACTATTCTTTTTTTTAAACATTTTTGATATTTTATTTGTGTATTTAGAGTTTATACATATGCCATAACTCAAGCTCTTAGCATTTATTTTTTTAAAGATTTATTTATTTATTTGAAAGAGTTACACAGAGAGAAGGAGAGGCAGAGAGAAGTCCTCCATCCGTTGGCTCACTCCCCAAATGGCCGCAACAGCCAGTCCTGCGCCTATCTGAAGCCAGGAGCCAGGAGCCTCGTCCAGGTCCCCCACATGGGTGCAGGAGCCCAAGAACTTGGACCATCCTCCATTGCTTTCCCAGGCCATAGCAGAGAGCTGGATCAGAAGTGGAGCAGCCGAAACTCAAACTGGCGCCCATATTGGATGCCGGCACTGAAGGTGGCGGCTTTACCTGCTATGCCACAGCACCAGCCCCAGCCATTATTATTTAAAACAGCTCCAAGACACTTGGTCTTTTCTGTGTCCCAAGCACATCCTGAGATAGAATAAGAGCATGTGTTCCCACTTACAAGGTGACTGTGGGCCAGAAACCCAGTCTGGCTGAGTGGCACTGACAGACAGGGAGAGCACTGAAGAGATGCCACAGGAGAAAGAGGTAGAACTATTCTACACATAACATATGGTTCAGCACAGTGAAGCTAGGTAACTTGCTCAAGGTCACAGCTAATCAATGATAGAGCAGGAGTTGAACAAAGTATTCTGGTTCCTAATCTCTTTGCTAGCATGCTGTGCTATATCTTACTTTATTATGATTGTCTGTTTCAAAGTAATATCCTTGCTTCTCCCTAGGTATTCTATCTTGTTAGACATTATATGCCACAACCAGATTGTGAACTCCTTCAGAAAGATAGTGACTATCTTTAGTCACTTCTAAGAGAGTGGTTAATTATATAAGGTCACATTCTGATGTACTAGGATTTAGAAGTTTAACATAGGAATTTTGAGTGTGACACAATCAGCCCACAATATCAATATCATGATAAATTTACTTTAACTGTTAAAAACTTTTTGAAGAATCTAGTGTAAAAGTACACTATAAGGAAAGAAACATACTCTATACACTTTTTGCAGTATCAATCAAAGGAAATATATTTCATTCCAGATCTTTCCTGTCATATCCCCCTTCACCAATTCATAAGATACTAAACAAGGAGATTTTTTTCCTTCCATTGATAAGGAATAAAGATTTGCACCCAGTTTTTAAATTTGAAATTTGTGGATCTTCTTGTTCATTCAGCCAACTCTATGTCTCGTGGTGAATAACCATCAGGGAATGAGAAACCATGAATATTATGATCAATGTGCTTGGGTATGAAGTGCAGTCACTTTCCTAAGTGCTGTGGGGAGAAGACAGGTTACAAAGACGGCCCTTTCCTCAAGAAAGCCACATTTCTGGGGCTGACACTGTGGCGTAGCAGGTAAAGCTGCTGCCTACAGTGCTGGCATCCCATACGGGCACCGGTTCCTGTCCTGGCTGCTCCACTTCCTATCCAGCTCTCTGCTGTGGCCTGGGAAAGTAGTAGAAGACGGCCCAAGCCCTTGGGCCCCTGCACCCTTGTGGGAGACCTGGAAGAAGCTCCTGGCTCCTAGGCTTAGGATCAGCTCAGCTCCGGCCGTTGCAACCAATTGGGGAGTAAACCAACAGATGGAAGAACAAACTCTCTCTCTCTCTCTGTCTCTCTGTCTCTCTGTCTCTCTCTCTCTCTGTGTGTGTGTGTGTGTGTGTGTGCAACTCAAGTAAAATAATTTAAAAAAAAAAAAAAAGAAAGCCACATTTCCAATGCTACTGTTATTAACCTCTTTGGCAACACAGAGAGGCTGAGAATCTGGTAAAAGCTATAGCTTCTCTTTCCAAAATTATGTATGAAACTTATTTTAACTGCATCAACTCAAATACTTTTTATAGAAAACTGTGTTTTTTCCATCAATTTTGCATGCAAAATTGATTTCAAGCAGTATTTAAAAAACAAGGAAAAGGAAAATAAGAAATCTAAAGTGTGAAAAGAAAATTCAAAATAAACTCTCTTTTTTGCTAAAATATACACTTCAATGAAAAGGCATCTCTCTGGGCTTGAAAGAGAAGCTGAGAGTTTAGAATGGCTTTTGACAAGGCAGCTCATATACTGCTCTGCCTGGCTCACAGTGGTATGTTATGAAAACAGAATTAGTTCTTGTTCACAGATGACACAATGGACTTGTGATTAGGAAACTTCAAGATATTTCAAGACTTTCTGAATTGGATTTATGTCTTCATTTTCTCTGGCTTCACATCACTGAGTTTCATCTTCAGCAAGAGGATGCTGTTGAAGTCGGCAAAGGGAGTATTAAGAATCCATGTTTCAATTTTAAGGTTGTCTGAGCAGAAGTACTTTAAAAAGAGCTATACTGAGTTTCAATTTGCTTGCATATTTCTGTATCACCAATTTGTCAAAGAGAAACTCATAGTCTGCTTTCATTTCATGAGAAAACACATTGAAAGGCCCTAGCATTAGTTGACACCTTGCTGTGGACAAGCAGGGCCATAGAAAGCATAAAAATATTTCCTTCTCTAAGTCAGTGAAGCTCTGAGATGTTTGACTAAGCACCACAGGTCTTCTGTTTGGTCACAAAGGGTCCAATGAGCTTTATTTGCAAAAGAAACTTTGTAGCATTCCAAAGATGTTGATGGATTTAAAATTTTAAAAAGCTATTTGCTAAATGAAGTCATTTAGTAAGGAATTCATCTTTGAAGGCATGAGGTGGCTAAATAGGAAGCTTCCAATTGCTCCATCACATGTCTCAAAATATTGATTTTTTAAGAGTTACCACATAGGGGCCGGCGCTGTGGCTCAGCTGGTTAACACCTTGGCCTGAAGCGCCAGCATCCTATATGGGCGCCAGTTTGAGACCCGGCTGCTCCACTTCTGATCCAGCTCTCTGCTATGGCCTGGGAAAGCAGTGGAGGATGGCTCAAGTCTTTGGGCCCCTGCACGTGCATGGGAGACCTGGAGGAAGCTCCTGGCTCCTGGCTTTGCATTGGCGCAGCTCCAGCCGTTGCAGCTCTTTTGGGAGTGAACCATCGGATAGAAGACCTCTCTCTCTCCCTCTGCCTCTCGTTTATCTGTGTAACTCTGACTTTCAAATAAATAATTTTTTTTTTTAAAAAAGAAGTTACCACATAAGGTGCTGGCATTGTAATGTAGTAGCTTAAGCCTCATCTTGAGATGCCAGCATCTCACATGAGCATTGGTTTGAGATCCAGCTAGTCCACTTCCAGCCCAGCTCCCTACTAATGTGTGGGAGAAAGCAACAGGAAATGGGCCGAGTTTCTCACCGATGAGGAAGACCCAGAAGAAGCTGCTAGCTCTTAATTTCAGTCTTGCTCAAACCCTGATCTTTGCAGCTATTTTGGTTGTGAACCAGCAGATGGAAGACCTCTCTCTTTTTCTCTCTCTCTCCTCCCACCTCCTTTCTCTGTAACTCTGCCTTTCAAATAAATGTTAAAAATCTTTAAAAAAGAGAGTCACCACATGGACCAGATAATTTCATTTTATAGGAGCACGTCTTTAACCTGCTTCCTCTGCTCCAAACCACACACTGTTATGACAGTTTTGGTAATGCATGCTTTTACTTTGCTGCTTTTTTAAGACTAAGCTACTGTACCAGAGCTGATCAAATTTTAGAAGAGTTTTGCCTTTTCAACTCTAAGCCTTCTTTTTTTGAAAAAAAAAAAAAAACCTACACATATATTTTTAGAACAAAAACTATGAGATAGTGCTTCAGCATATTTAGCCTTATGTTCTTTCCATTAGCAAAAATGTTTCAGTTTTTTGGTTTTTTTTAATTAATTTATTTGAGACATAGAGATGGACAGAGAGAAAGAGACCTCCAATGCACTGATTCACTCCTCAAATGCATTTAACATCAGGGATAGAGCGTGAGCCAGGTCCAAGCTGGGAGCCAGGAACTTTATCCATGTCTCCCATGAGGGTGGCAAGGACCCAACCGCTTGAGCCATCTGCCTGCTGCCTGCCAGGATATGCATTAGCAGGGAGCTAGAGTTGGGAGCTTGAGCTAGGAATTGAACCCAGGTGCTCTGAATTGGGACACAGGAATTATAATCAAAGACTTAGTAGGCCAAAGTTTCATTCCATTGGTAGGAATGTTTTCATAGAAATAACACTTGGGCTTTAGTGTTCTATCACAAATAGCAAAAAGCAAAGCCAAAGGATATTAAATGTTTCTTCCTTATCAGTTTCTATGACATTTCCCAACATAATCCTGTCATGACATAAAGAACCTGTGATGGATGCTTGTCGTCATATAAATCACAGGTTCTTTAATTTCTCCCAGTGAGAAGCTGTTCTGACATATCATTATAACACTGATGAGTTTACTGTTCCTGTCTACAGGAACAACCCATAATGGACATGAAACAAATGTGCAGACCATGATGATTTGAAAAAAAAATAAAACTAACTATGGTGTAGGTTTCTGTTTGTGTGTGTGCATAAATACATGTGTGTGCATGCTTGAGTCACAGACCACCTTCTTATACCTTTCCATGAACATCAAGTTGCCCTCATGTAAAGAAGTGGATGGCAACTTCTATCAACCTTTGAATCCAATGTGATGACAATGATCTGGGTGAGGTGGGGAGGGATGGGGACCTGGCATGGGGAGCCAAGTGGGAGCTGAATTTCAGCCAGACAGGCACCCCTGCTCCTGCTCTGGGTCGTCGGCCTCCACCTGCATCCTCATGTCCTCTGGAACCCCGGTATCCAGATGGTGACAGTGGGGACATGTGGCAAATGGTTTTGACCCATCACATCAAAATGACATAAGAACTATTTATGTGACTAACAGATTTCTCAGAATCGCCTCTGCACACCTCAGAAATGTATAGATAAAGAGACCATTTTGTCTAATTATATTGAGAGGCATTTTGTTCCAAAAATTGTTTGAACAATTCAGAATTGGTTTTGGTCTAGCTTATGATTGATACACCTACCAGCCCAATTATCAGTGGATTTCCAGTATTTGTTGTGATAATAGTAACCGCCATAAAGCAGGGATATGAAAATTGGTTGTGACATAACTCAGACAATGGAGTAAGTGGAGCTTCTATTTATGTTGTGGAAGTGGTGACCTAGTATGAACTGTATAAAAAAAATTTAGGCAAGTGATACAGTTCAAATAACCAAAAATGTAAATTTTCCCTGCACACTTTTTGCTTCTGTCCACAGGTGGACTTGATGGTTCACCTCACCTAACAAGTGCTATTTGGATGGAGAAACTAACCTAAAGATACATGTGGCAGTTCCAGAAACAGTGGTGTTACAAACAGCTGCCAATTTTAATGCTCCCTTGGTTATGGTGGAATGCCAGCCACCAGAGCAGACCTGTACAGATTTATGGGATAAATGATAATATGCCAACCAAGGGAAGGAATTCTAAGACCTCTGGAACCAGAGAACCTTTTGCATTGTGGAGCTAGATTAAAAACCACAAAAGTAATTTTTGATGTTGCTATATACACCAGAATGGAGACTAAGATGCCATTAAATTAAAAGAGCAGGTCACAGAAAGGATCTGAAGTAGAAAAGTCAATGAGCATGTTTTGATTATTTATGTAATAATCCTTATTTCTTTTTTCTTTTTTATTTTTTTATTTGACAGGTAGAGTTAGACAGTGAGAGAGAGAGACAGAGAGAAAGGTCTTCCTTCTTTTGGTTCACTCCCCAAATGGCCGCCACCGCCGGCGCTGTGCCGATCCAAAGTCAGGAGCCAGGTGCTTCCTCCTGGTCTGCCATATGGGTGCAGGGCCCAGGGACTTGGGCCATCCTCCACTGCCCTCCAGGGCCACAGCAGAGAGCTGGACTGGAAGAGGAACAACCGGGACTAGAATCTGGAGCCCATATGGGATGCTGGCGCATAGGCGGAGGATTAACCAAGTGATTAACCAAGGCCCATAATAATCTTTATTTCATCAATACTATCTTGAAATTTGCAAGCTGCTGGAAAATGGAATAAACCATGGCTAGAGCAACAACAATGACAACAACAACAAATCAACAAAAGAATTATAATAAGAGTCAGATTTATTTCAGACTTTCTTGCATCTTTGGTATTCTACAATTTCATCATTCTATTCATTATACATGAGGTGAAATACAGAAATTATTTTGGATTATTTTTTATTGTCTGGAATCTTGATAGTTATAATGAAGAATCATATAAGAAGTCTCAAGTCAATATTTCTTTTTTCTTTATTTTTTTTTTAATTTATTTTTTTGACAGACAGAGCTAGACAGTGAGAAAGAGACAGAGAGAAAGGTCTTCCTTCCATTGGTTCACCCCGCAAAGGGCCATCACGGCTGGTGCACTGTACCGATCTGAAGCCAGGAGCCAGGTACTTCCTCCTGGTCTCCCATGCAGGTGCAGGGTCCAAGCACTTGGGCCATCCTCCACTGCCTTCCTGGGCCACAGCAGAGAGCTGGACTGGAAGAGGAGCAACCGGGACAGAATCTGGTGCCCCAACCAGGACTACAACCTGGGGTGCTGGTGCCGCAGGTGGAGGATTAGCCTAGTGAGCTGCGACGCTGGCCTCAAGTCAATGTTTCTGATCTGAATGAAGAGCTTGGACAAGTGGAATATGGGTTTACGGACAAAACAGATACACTGACAAAAAAATGAGATGCAATTTTGATAATGTTCAATTAATGGCATAAAATACCAAGAAATCAATGGTAGACTTGAACCTGAAGAACCCACACCAGACTCTTCAAAATGAAATTTACTAGTTTAGTAGTTTATCCATAATAACAATTTATCCCACTTACATTCAGTTCCTCTTTTTAGTTTATCCATATTAACAATTTATCCCACTTACATTCAGTTACTCTTTTAGGACCAGTCCTAAAAATGAATTAAAGAGCACCATCTCTTCTTTAAAGCCATCAGTCTCTGTCAAACTGCATAAATTAGGAGGTCCTTGGTAATCCAAACTGGTACTCTTCCAGTTGGAATACTATGCATCTTCACCAGATGAAAAAGTCCTAGCAGAAACTGCTGCATGACCAGGTATTTTGTTTATTGGCAATTCTGAAGAAACTATGGAAGTTAAAACACTTAAAGCTTCATTTTATGTGATTTGATCCCGATCATAGGAGAATGAGTGTAATTTTTCAGCTCTTTGTGTGAGAATTTTTTATTTGCTAAAGGAACTAAGTCATCTATTGTCCTCAAATGTATAGTTGGAGGATTGGAAAAAACAAGAATTAATGTAGATGAACTTGATTTGAATGGGCTAAGGACTCTGTAGCCTATAAACAATTTATATCAAAAGAATAAGATGTGATAGATAAATGTCTGTTTCAAGCCAGGACTGCCCTGCTGCAACAGGAAGAGAAAATGACAGATGTCTTCCAGTTTATATAGAAAGACTAATATTACTTGAAGCTACAGCAGTGGAAGACAGACTACAGGGTAAAGGTCGAGAAGCTATTGAAGCATTGAAAATGGCTGGCATACTGCACCCCATGGGGAGACCAGGAAAAGCACCTGGCTCCTGGCTCCTGCCATCGGACGAGCGCGGTGCGCCGGCCGCAGCGCGCCGACCGCAGCGGCCATTGGAGGGTGAACCAACGGCAAAAGGAAGACCTTTCTCTCTGTCTCTCTCTCTCACTGTCCACTCTGCCTGTCACAAAAAAAAAAAAAAAAAAGGCTGGCATCAAAGTTTACATACTTACTGGAGATAAACATGAAACACCTGTTACCGTTGAGTTTATCAGGTGGACATTTTCATAAAACCATGAACATCCTTGAACACATAAGTCAGAAACCAGATGGTGAATGTGCTGACCAATTGAGACAGTTTGGCAGAACTACAGAGGGTCATGTGATTCTGCATGGGTTTGCAGTGGAGGGAACCAGCCTGTCTCTTGTACTCAAGAAATGACAAACTGTTTATGGAAGTTTGCAGAAATTGTTCAGCTGTATCATGCTGTCATAAGGCACGATGGCAAAAAGCCACAGTATTAAGATTGATAAAAATCTCCTTTGAAATGTATATCATTGGCTGTTGGTGATGTCCTAATGATGTAAGCATCATACAGGAAACACATATTCATTTAGTTATCATGGACAAGAAAGAAGACAGGCTCTAAGACATAGTGACTATGCAATAGCTAGATTTAAATTCTTCTCCAAATTGCTTTTTGCTAATGGTCATTTTTATTATTTTGGAGTAACTACCTTGTATGATATATTTTTTATAAGAACACTTTTTAAAAATCACACCCCAGTTTGTATATCAGTTCTAGTGCTTGTTTTCCCAGGTACGTGACAGCATGTACCTGAATTTATACAATATTTGTTTTACTTCCCTACGTATTCTGATATAAAGTCTTTTGGAGAGCATATAGACCCTCATGTATTACAAACAAACCTGCCCTCTACTGAAACATTAAAAAAAGTCTCTTAACTGTTAAAACATTTCTTTCTGGGACTATCCTAGGTTTCAGTTATGTCTTCATTTTCTTTGTTGGATCCTATTTTATTTTTAAACATTTATTTATTTATTTGAAAGGCAGAGTCACAGAGGGAGAGAGACAGGAAGAGACAGAGAGAGGTCTTCCATCCACTGGTTCACTCCCCAAATGGCCACAATGGCCAAGAGCCAGGAGCTTCTTCCAGGAGCTTTGCACCCACGTGCTGCATTCCAAAGCACATTAGCAGGGAGCTGGATTGGAAACGCCTGTATGTATCAGTATTGCTATAAATATACTTTTGTCAGATTTTTTTGTATCTTTGTGAAACTAAACAGTGTTATACTACTATAGTTTTAATGATCTGTGATTATTTTTAAATTTGCTGTGTATGAGTGAAAGTCATTTTTCCATTTGATCATTGTTTATAGCTCTTGCCTATATTTCTATTAAACTAGTGTCTTTTTGCTTTTTTTTTTTTTTAACTTGTTGAGCTCTTTATTTACTGGGGATAAAGTCCTGGACTGCAATGTAAGTTAAAGATATGTTATCTCAAAAGTGAAGGAGAGAAGGGGGAAAAGGAGAGATAGAGAGGGAGGAAGAGGGAAAGGGAACATAATTACATTCTTAGAATTGTATCCATAAACTATATTGAACATGTTAATAACTGAAAAAATAAAGTTAAAAATAAATAAATAAACCAGTTAAAAACTGGGAAAAAAAGCATTCCACATTGGTTCTGAGGATCATTCATATTTGGAAACTATTATGGGAGGAAGCCCATCTCAGATAATTGGCTTTATACATCTATCATTCTGCTGCTGTCGCCAAATCTCTGGAATCAGTGAGAAGGAATACAGAGGAAGAACTACGTGGTATGTTGCTGCATTTTCTCTTATATAAAAAGAAAGTAGATTGAGGGGCTAATGCTTTTCCTAGTTTGAAAAAATGGGGATTTGAATGCTGTCAGTGTTGAAATTGATTCTTTATAAAACATGTATTAAGCAAAAAATTGCTATTTTAGAATAATTGAGTCACAAGTATCATGAGACAAATTTTAAAACAGTTAAATCAATCCATTATTTCTCTTTTTTTATTTTACAGTAAGATTACTAGGTCATCCAGGAATTATATCAATGCAGCCTATTTTAAGTGGAGCAAAGTGTTTGCCAACCCTCCTATGATAGCCTTGGAGAATTGATGATGAAATATGTACCAGATAATATTAAGTGATCTCAGATTTCAAGGCTAGACAAATAAATAAGGCAGAATTCTATCCTTGAGCCTATCTTATTTATTTTTTCAATAAGTGATATGTTTGAAAATGCTACAACATGTTTTGAATATGGTCAAAGCTGGGAGAGCTCACTAGCACTAAATTCATTCAAACTAAGGCTGACCATATGATCTTGACATGCTGGAACTTTAGGGTAAAACACAATAACAAAAAGCCCCAATTTAATTGAAAAAACTAAGAGGTCTCATATTTAGCCTAAAAATATAACTTATATGTACAGTTAAAATGTCTGAAAAATTCTTGAGCATTTTAGTTGATTCCAAATTTGTCATGGTTGGAACATATAACTCAATTGTTGAAAAGCTAAAATTGGGTGCCGGCTGTTTGGCATAGCAGGTAAAGCTGCTGCCTGCAGTGCTGGTATCCCATATGGGCGCTGGTTCGTGTCCCAGCTCCTCCACTTCTGACTGAGCTTTCTGCTGTGGCCTGGGAAAGCAGTAGAAGATGGCCCAAGTCCTGGAGCCCCTGCACTCGCATGGGAGACCCAAAAGTTCCTGTCTACTGGCTTCAGATCGGCACAGCTCCAGCCATTGTGGCCAACTGGGGAGTGAACCAGCAGATGAAAGACCTCTTTCTCTCTGCCTCTCCTTCTCTCTGTAACTCTGACTTTCAAATAAATAAATAAATCTTAAAAAAAAAAACCCTGATAGACAGCCTAGTCATGCTTTATTATTGTTGCTGATTAATCACTTATCTCAGTGCCCTTTCAGTTATATTTTTCTTTTTTTTAATTTTTTTTAATTTTTTTTATTTTTTGACAGGCAGAGTGGACAGTGAGAGAGAGAGACAGAGAGAAAGGTCTTCCTTTTGCCGTTGGTTCACCCTCCAATGGCCGCCGCGGACAGCGCGCTGCAGCCGGCGCACCGCGATCGTCCGATGGCAGGAGCCAGGAGCCAGGTGCTTTTCCTGGTCTCCCCATGGGGTGCAGGGCCCAAGCACCTGGGCCATCCTCCACTGCACTCCCGGGCCACAGCAGAGGGCTGGCCTGGAAGAGGGGCAACCGGGACAGAATCCGGCGCCCCGACCGGGACTAGAACCCGGTGTGCCGGCGCCGCAAGGCGGAGGATTAGCCTGTTGAGCCACGTCGCCGGCCCAGTTATATTTTTCTAAAGCTGGATAACTGAATATTTTTGTTGACCAAATCACACACAGGAAATGAACACTTTCAACAAGTCATTAATAATCAATTACAACTGGGAAATTCATCAACTGTATGAATGTGGAAACTTGCAGCTGTTGTTTTTGTTTGTTTTGTATCTTCTTTTTGTTTTGAGTTATAAGGGTTCTTCATGCATTCTGGATAGTAAACCCTTATCATTGCAAATACTCTTCTGTCCTGCAGGTTTTCTTTTCATTTTCTTGACAATATCCTCTGATGCACAAAAGTTTTCAATTTTAATGGCATCCAATTTTACTTGTTTCTTTTGTTGCTCATGTCTCTCTCTCTCTCTCTCTCTTTTTTTTTTTTTTTTTTTTTGACAGGCAGAGTGGACAGAGAGAGACAGAGAGAAAGGTCTTCCTTTTGCCATTGGTTCACCCTCCAATGGCCGCCGCGGCCGGCGTGCTGCGCTGATCCGATGGCAGGAGCCAGGTGCTTCTCCTGGTCTCCCCATGGGGTGCAGGGCCCAAGCACTTGGGCCATCCTCCACTGCACTCCCGGGCCACAGCAGAGAGCTGGCCTGGAAGAGGGGCAACCGGGACAGAATCCGGCGCCCCCACCAGGACTAGAACCCCGTGTGCCGGCACCGCAGGCGGAGGATTAGCCTATTGAGCTGCGGCGCTGGCCGCTCATGTCTCTTTTTAAATTTACATTTGAGCAATTGCAGACTAGATGCATTTTATTTTCTTACAAGGAAAATATTAGAGGCACCTCGTTTGATCCGTTGATACCTTGCATAGCTTTGTTCGGGAGCTTTGCCTTTAGCTGTAAACCTTATTTTTCTTTAAATTTCAATTACCATTTTAATTATATGACTTATTTTAGTGGTGTATATCTATATACATATATATACATATATGTTGCTTTTTTCCTTGTATAATAGAAGTATTATTTTTAATTTTTAAATCAAGTTATTTAAAATAGTGAACTTTAATAATTTCATAATATGTATGAAATGTGTATGTGCACCAAATCAGCAAAAGCTGTGAAGGTGGTGTGGAGATATGACAAGTCTATGAAACATTACACTAGACCAGGGTTTAGCAAATTATGGCTCTTGGGCCAAATCCTGTTCTCAGCCTGCTTTTGTAAATAACGTATTATTGGAACACAGACACACCCATTCATTTACCATTGTCAATGACTGCTTTCCTCTGCAATGGCAGAGCCAAGGAGTTGAGAGAGAGATTTGATGGCCCTGGAGACCTAAAATGTTTGCTACTTGCTGACTTCGCCACCAGCTATACCATAAAATCTAATTTTTAAAAATCTAATTGTTGGGACCAGTGCTGTGGCATAGTGGGTTAAGCATCCACCTGCAGTGCTGGCCTCTCAAATGGGTGCTGTTTGTGTACTAGCTGCTTTTCTTCTGATCCAGTTCATTGCTTATGGCCTGGGAAAGCGTTGGTAGATGACCCAAGTGCTTGGGCCCCTGCACCCTCGTGGGAGACCCAGAAAAAGCTTCTGGCTTCAGATCAGCCCAACTCCAGCTGCTGTGGCCACTTTGGGAGTGAACCAGCAGATGGAAGACATCTCTCTCTGTCTCTCCCTCTCGCTGTCTATAACTATGCCTCTCGAGTAAATAAATAAACCTTTAAAAAAAAAACCCACATAACTATATCAGGCACTGATACATTTAGCAGCCAAATTTGTCTTACGCTGTCCTTTTTCCACATTTAAAAGAGTTTAATGCCTTTCTACAGATCTGGAGCATTTCAGGACACCAAAGGCTTGAGGCCATGTGAACACTGGGCTATTATGAGAATTTCTTTGTTTACTGTTTGACAGGATAGATTCTGTCTTCTCCTCAGATTCTATTTGATCAGAAGCACTGTGGCATAATAAAAGGGGCAGAGGAATTACTGAGGCCCTGAAGTCACACTGAAGATTAGAGTAAAACTCGAACTTCAAAAGATTCTGGTAAAAGAGGGGAAGTTGATAGCTTTCCATTCTAAATGAGGGTGAGGCAAGGGCATGGGAGCTGTCACTCGTAACAGCACATCTGCAGGGCAGTGTGGGGAAGTTTTGCCATGATCTGTCTTCATTTTCCTCTTTAATTTAACAAATGCCTTCCCTGTCTTCCATACTCAGTACTGCAAGAGGGCAGAGCTCCTGATACCTGAACATGTCCTTTGAGTGGATGCTACTCCTCTCTACCTTCCAGCTGGATGCTACTCTTCTCTCTACATTCCAGCTGATTAACATCATGAGCCTTGGCAGTTCCCCAAAGAGAAACCACATCATCCTTTATCTTACAGCTTTGAACACAGGCATCTCCCAATGTGAGTAAGGGGGCTTCTCCATGGAAAAAGGTTTAGCTTGTAGCCTCAACTTGTCTCTGTAAAGTCACTTTTTCCAGCATCCCATGTGCTGTTTCTCAACTGTTTGGTATCTACTGGGTCTTTTCACACCTACAATGACCCATGAGGTGGGTTCTATTATTATCCCTATTTTACAAAAGAGGACACTAAGGCATGGAGAGATTTAGTGACTGTCCAAAAATCACTCAGCTAGTGCTTGGCAGAGTGAAGATCTGATTGCAGGGTTTACTCCATAGCCTGTATTTTAACCATTACATGGATTTGTGTCTTTTCCAGTCTACGCACTATTGAAGCTGTATGAAGCCATGCCATCTTTAATGTCAATCCCTAAGAAGAGATAAGGGCTTAGGCATGAAACTGGGACCAGAATGACTGGCCTTGGACTAGCTAGAAAAGAAATTCCTGTCCTCCCACTTGATTTTTCTCTCTCCAGACTAAATTTTTAGAGAGGCAGAGGCTTAGCATTAGTCCTTGGCTGTGGACTGCCAAAGTCAGACACTTCATGTGGAGATAAGACCTTCCAAGCCAAGAATTTGTGATTCTTTGTATCCCAAATTATGTAGTTCCATTAGTTACCTTGTAGCTTTATTTTCTCTTGCTAATCCCTGACAAAGTCCTCCTTTAGGTATTCTGGCCTCATGTCATTTGCATCAATGGTACCAAAGGGAAGAGACAACCACCCATATTTAGTGAGAATGCTTAAGGAGAAAACTGTACACCTTAATCTAAGGTTTGCATGTTGTGGCAACAACAAGTAGGGAAACCTAAGGGGGAAATGTGATTTTTCCCAAGACAAGTTGATATCACAAATGGACACTTCTACAGAGAAAGCCCCCTTGCTGCACTGGATAATGCTGTTGTACAAAACTGGAAGGTACAAAAAGGGTGATGTGGTTCCTGTTTGGGGGGGGTGCTCACAATCTGCTAGAGATACAAACATTATTATATAACATATATTACTCATTATAAAATATGATGTTTTATAATAGCATAAACAGAGTTGGGAGGAGTTAGGGGGCAGATGCACCATCAGGTAAACCTGATTGTGGAGGGACAGAGCAAGTAGGATGAAGTTGAGTAGAGGTTAATTCACACAGAATGACAAAATAAAAAGTGAGTTCAGGCTGGTGTGTGTGTGTGTGTGTGTGTGTGTGTGTGTGTTTGCATCGTAGTGTAGGCCTTGGTGAGGAATTTTTTTATGTGAACTAAAGGGAAAGTGGGAGCAGCAGGAAATGTTTAAGTAAAGAGATAATATGTATGCGCAAAAGAAAAAAAAAAAGCCTGGAGTTTGAGGCTGCACTGTAGAAGGAGCTGTAAAACATTTGCAAAGTCAAGTTCAAATTGTTACAAACCTGCACAAAGGAAGAAAGGAGAGAACCTAGTGCTCCGTGCTGCTGCCAGTCATGTGGTAGGGAGGTCAAGGAAGAGAGACTGGTTGACCTCTGATTTGGCAACTTGAAGGTCATTATGACCTTCACAAGAGCACTTTCCATTTGTGGTTGAGATAAAACCTACTTAGAGTGAGTTCAAGTGGAAAAATAAACTGTAAATGTAGAAATCTCTTTCACATGGCTTTGCTGTAAAGGAGACAGAAATGGGGCTGCAGGTAGAGATCTGTGAAGTTAAGTGAAGGTTAATTTTATTTTGTGCTATTTATTTTTTCAAGAAAGGAGTTGTTAAGGTATGTTTGTTGGCTGATGACAGTGATCAATGGGGACAATTTGGTACTGGAAGGAGTGGGATTAATGTAGGTGCAAATAAAATATTCTTTATTATTCATCATTGGTTGCTTTAGTCAAGATATGGGATAGGCGGAATGGGCTTACACAGGTTTAAAATTTTGGAAAATATGCTCAGAAAGAAAGACAGAAAAGGGCAGTGAGGATGTGCACACAAGGGATTGATTACAGCAATGAATCCTACTCTCTGAGTTGAGTAGAGTAGAGGACAAGAATTGGAATGGAGGAGTGAGGTGGAAAAAGAAGAGGTGGTGCTCTATTAGGCTCACATGAATACAGATTTGGCCACCTCATTTGCAGAGCTCAGTACAAAATGAAAATGTAGGGATACTCACTCAAAATTAGTTAAAGAATTTTAAGACAGTGACAGTTGAACATTAAACAAAGCACAGGCATTGTGCAAATGTGGGACTCTGTGCTGCTGCATAGGTCAAACAGCCATGAAGCTGGCCCTGCAAATTGCACATAGTTGTGTAAAATGTTTTTTAAATCTATTTTTATTCTCTCAGGCCCCTGATAACAATCAATTCTAAATAGTCAAAAAAGAAAAAGAAAAAAAAAGGTGATGGTTAGAAAGAGGGAATGCTTGAAGTTTTGGAGAGTTTAGCTGGTCTAGGATAGGTCCTACTAGAGACAGAATAGGATCACTGACCTTGGAAGGCTCAAGGACAGAGAAGTTAGGTTCTTGATTTATTAGCCGTGTAGCTATTAAAACCACTAGGATTTACAACATGAGTACTAATGGGAGTGGTAGCTGAGGGACCTGGCAGAAGAGCAGATAACTACAACAAAGAGAGGAAATGAAAGACTGATCCGATGACATAGTTATCAAGATTGAATGCAAAATGGGAAGAGAAACAATAGGAACATTACTGAAGGTCTAAGAGGTCATCATTACACTTCCAGGCCAAGAGGCACATGGAAAATGCAGAAAAATAGCCATCCCCAGAGCTGCAGGGGGTGCTGTGTCTTAGAGGACAGACAAATCTCAGCTGAGCAAAAAGATGCAAGGGACACTCAAGAAGAGTTTGAGAATATTGGGTGGGGTTTGCTATTACTATCTCTTCCAAAGGGCACCATAAAAAGGCTTGGAAGGAAGGGAAGGGTGGGCACTAGGTCAGGCCAGCTTTATGAGACAGTGAGTCCTGGTGATAAAGGATGACCTAGAAACGAGTTTCTCATGCGTCACCAAGGACAATAGGATCTAAGGTACTCTCTTAGCTTAGCATCAAGATAACAAAGTCTCTGACGCAATCATTTTTATAAGGAGAAAAGGTTTATTTAGGTCATGATTTTGGAAGTTCAAGTCCAAGATCTGACGGCTTTATTGGTTTGGCCTCTGGTGAAAGTGGTAGATGGCAATGGTGGAGTATGGCCAGAGAAAGGATCCTTTGGTGAGTCAGGGAGCAAAGAGAGTGGCTGGACCCAACTTAGACCTTTATAATAGTCATTTAGTAAGACCTATTGCAAGGTGTCCGGTGCGTAACAAATCTTCCCAGACAGACGAATCAATTAATTCACAAGCTTTTATTGGGATTCTGCTCCCAGGCGAGGTTCACCAGTCCCAACAGAGCAACAGAGCAGGGGCCGGGGAAGTTGCGTGTCAGAGGTTGGGAGGGCTCCTTTTATAGATACAGGGAGTGGGGGTTAAAGGTTGAGGCAGGTCTGATCCTCATTGGTTGATCTTTAGGCACCTGTGGCGATCTTGACAAGGACTTTTCTTCCCAGAAGTACAGGTAGGGACTCTCCATTCCCAGAAGTATAGACCTTCCCTCCTTGCAGACTCCAAAGCTACCATCCCGGTCTTTTGATGATAAGAAAAGGGGTGATGATGAGTCTCTCTGGCTACTTCCTGCTAATTGGGGACATCATCTACAGGGACCCACTGGGGGTATCTTGGGGCTCTGCAGGGACAGGCATGTATGGATGGAGAAGCATCTGGTTGACTGCTACTGTGGAGGCTTCCTGGATTAAATCTTTTATCAGCCTTTGATCGGGGGGATTTGCCAAAGCAGTCATGTCTGTGTACTCCACCATGGCGGAGAGTTACCTGGATTGCTGGTAATCAAGTGAAGGAACATTGGAATTGTGGTGATGTTCTCTCATAACATGTGGCTGGAAAGTAAGATAGGTGGGAGGAGCACGAACATGTGGGCAGGGACTGAGCCAAGACCAGGATCTTAGGAATCAAGGGTAGGACCAGGAGAACTAGGATTATGGACAAACTTAAGATTGGTAGGCCCCAGAGCAGAGACTGTCGAGGATGATGATGGCCCTGAAAGAGGGGAAGGTGCCTTCTTGAGGCGAGATATATGATACCAGTTTTCATGACCCAGTAGTTTGGCTGCAGTTGGAGTAGTGAGAATTACTATGTGGGGTCCCATCCAATGGGGATTGAGTGGCTGGTGCTGGGAGGATCAGAGTAGGATCAAGTCCCTCGATTGGAGAGGCATGACCTCTGGACCAGCTGGGTGATGAGCAGATGGGGATGGGAGATGTCGGTCAGCATGTTCCCTGAGAAGTGAATGAAGTAAAGTGAAGTAGGGGAGGTAAGAGGCAAACGGCGGGGTGTAGACCAGCAGGTTATTGTTAAGAAGGAACGGTCTTCTATACATGAGCTCAAATGGGCTGTCCCAGAGGCTTGCGCAGAGCTGCACAGAGCCTGGTGAGGGCCATCGGGAGTAGTTGTGGCCATCCCATTTGAAGTTGGATGGAGAGTTTAGTAAGCTGGTCTTTTAGCATGCCATTCGCCTTTTCGACTTTAGCTGAGGATTGGGGGTGGTATGAGATGTGTAACGTCCAGGTAGTGCCAAGGGCTTGTGTAACTTGTTGTACCAGCTGTGATACAAAGGCCGGCCCATTGTCCGATTGGATAGAGGTAGGCAGCCCGAATCGTGGGATGATGTGTTGTAATAGGATTGCAGCCACCACAGCTGCTGTTTCTGAAGTTGTAGGAAAGGCCTCTATCCAACTGGAATATGTGTCCACCATGGTTAGAATATACCGTAAGCGTTTGTGAGGGGGCATATGAGTAAAGTCTATTTGCCAGTCTTCACCAGGAAGGTGGCCTCTCATCTGGTGGGTGGGTATCTGGGGCTTTAGCTTTCCCTGAGGGGATGTCAAGGAACAGATAGAACAGGATGAGTGAACCTGTTTAAGGAGATCTTTAACAGTAGGACAGTAAAACAGAGGGGTCAGAAAATGGTAGAGAGTTGTGAATGTCAGTTAACGATGGAAGGGAGTTTTGAGTAGGGAGAGCGATCTTGTCTTTGAAAAAAATCCACCCCTCATGATGTTCCTTACCTCCGTTTTGTAGTAGTTGATGCCTTTCCTGAAGGAGGTAAGTAGGCTTAATAGAGGTTGTGAGAAACAATAATGGAGCAAGGGGCTCCTGTGTAGGCGGGTCTTGACTAGTAAGTGTCCAAGCCACCAAGTCTGCTCGCCTGTTACCCATTGACACTGGGTCAGTCATTTGTTGGTGGCCCTTGCAATGGATTATTGCCACCTGGAGGGGCAGAGTGAGGGCCTGGAGAAGCTGGTGGATGTAGGCAGCATTAACTATCGATGTTCCCCATGACGTCAGGAATCCCCTTTCCTTCTATATGGCAGAATGAGAATGAGCTATGAGAAAGGCATATTTAGAGTACATATAGATGTTGACCCTTTTGTCCTTAGTGAGTATAAGATCTCGGGTCAAAGCATAGAGTTCTTCCTTCTTGGAGGTGGTTCCTGGGGAAGGTATTGCACTTCTATGGTCTTATTGAGGGTAAGCACTGCATATGCTGCTCTCTGCACCCCATCTGCCCCCCTCACTGAGCTGCCATCCACAAACAGTGTTAGGTCAAGGGAGTCTATTGGGGAATCTAGAACATGGTCTGTTGGGGTCTGGAAGAAATATAGTACTTCAGAGCAGGAATGAAGAGTCAGGAAAAGGCTCCACGGGGGAAGATGGGAGTGGAAGGAGGGTGGCTGGGTTTAAGGATGGGAAGTGGGCTATAGTAATACGGGGATTTTTGATGAACAGGATATGTAGCTCCTGGACCCGGGAGGGGGTGAGGAGGGGGAGGAACCTCTGTCCCCAAAGTTCAGCTAAGTTGTGGGATGACAGGACTGTGATAGGCTGCTGCAGGGAGAGCTTGGTGGCATCTTTGGTAAGTGTAGCCACTGCCGCCAGAGCTTGAATGCACTGGGGCCAGCCCCGGGCTGTAAGGTCAAGCTGTTTTGAGAGGAAGGCCATCAGCCAGTGTGTGGGGCCAGATGGTTGGGCTAGGAGGCCAGAAGTGATTCCATTGCATTCATCTGTGAACAGATGGAAAGGCTTTGTAGGATTAGGCAAGGCCAAGGGTGGGGGTGGGGTCAAGCAGGGCATCGTGAAGGGTGCTCCAGGCGCAAGTTACAGTGATTGGTGACAATAAAGGCCCTTTGGGGGTCTCATGAGTGGCCTGGTATAAAGGTTTACCCAGGACAGCGAAGTTAGGGATTCAATGTCAGAAAAACCCCACCAATCCAAGAAAGGAGAGTATGGCCCCAGCAACCATTGGTGGTTGGAGAACTTTTAGAGCCTGATGCCGATCAGTCATTGGTGACCAGGTGGAGGGTGTCAGAAAGATGCCTAGATAGGTCACTGATGGAGAGGACAGTTGGGCCTTAGTGGGAGATACCCTGTACCCCTTGCCCCTAGGAAATTTAGGAGAGCCACAGTCTGGGATTCGGAGTCCTCTTTGGAGGGACTGTATAAGAGGAGGTCATCCACATATTGTAGCAGGGTGGAGTTGTGGGCCTCGAATGTTGAAAGATCACTGGCCAGGGCTTGTCCAAATATGTAGGGGCTATCTCGAAACCCCTAGGGGAGCACAGTCCATGTCAACTGTCGGGCCTGGTGAGTGTCTGAGTCTGTCCAGGTGAAGGCAAATAGATATTGAGAATCAGGGTATAAAGGAATAGAGAAGAAGGCATCTTTAAGGTCTAGTACTGTGAAGTGGGAGGTTTTGGGGGGAACATGTGATAGCAATGTATAGGGATTAGGCATCACCGGGTGGATAGGGATAACTGCAGCATTGACCAGGCAGAGGTCTTGGATTAGTCTATACTCACCCAACGTTTTTTGTACTGGGAGTATGGACGTGTTACAGAGGGAATCAGTGGGAATTAGGAGATTTTGTTGGAGGAGCCTGTCAATGATGGGTTTAAGGCCGCATCTGTGGGTTTCAGAGATGGGGAATTGGGATCGGTTAGGGTATGGAGTGCCCTCCTGGAGTTTAATAAGGGCTGGCTGGTGGTGGGTTGCCACCACTGGTGTGGACAAATCCCATACTCGGGGGTGGACCTTTGTGGGAGAGATTAGAGAAGGCATGGGAGAGGTTAGAGAAGTGATTAAAGGAAGTAGGAGAGCAGCTGAAGGTTGTTGGGGTAGAATCTAGAAACTGGAGCCCAGTCGGAATAGGATGTCCTATCCCAGTAGGGGGACCAGGCAGCAAGGGATTACTAGGAAGGAGTGGGAGAATGGGTGGTTTTCCAACAGACAAGGCAAGTCCGGTGTGCGCTAGGGTGGAAGGGAGTCCCATCGATCCCCATTACAGAAATTGAAGAGGGCAGGAGTGGACCTGCATAGACTGGCAGGACAGAATAGGTAGCCCCTGTATCCACCAGGAATTCTGTGGACTTACCCACTACCTGGAGCATTATCCTGGGCTCAGCAAGGGTGATAGGGGTCCCTGAGTCTGGGCTCCGTCAGTCTTCGGCCTTCGCAGCAGTTGTAGCGTGGAGTCCTCTGGAGGAGTTGGGCTTCCACGTAGAGGTGCAGGAGTCAGGCCTCCCCTGGGGCAGTCACTCTTCCAGTGGCCTGGTTGGCCACATGTGGGACATGGCCAGGTGGGTATGCGAGGGTTGGGGCATGCTCAATCCCAATGTCCCTCTCGTCCACACTTGAAGCATGCCCTGGGAGGCTGGTTGCCCTTGACCCCTCTTCCGTCTGCCAGCTGCAGGGCTGCTATGAGGGCCTGAGTCTGGAGGGTAACCTTTTTCTGCATCTTGGCCTGTTGTGCCTGCTCAGCTGCCTCTTCCCGAGTGTTATATACCTTGAAAGCTATCTTTACTATCTTTACCAGGTCTCTAATGGGGGTCTCTGGACCATCCTCCACTCTTTTTAGTTTTTTTCTGATATCGGGGGCAGACTGGGAAATAAAATGAGAGGCCAGAATCACCACCCCTGAGGGGGAATGAGGATCCAGTTTAGTAAACTTAGGGCCTCAGTGAGCCTGTTTAAAAAAAGAGCCGGGTTTTCTCCCAGGTCCTGGGTGACCTCTCGAAGCCTATCAAAATTGACCACCTTGTGGGAGACAGTGTGCATGCTGGCCAATACGTATCTTATCATATTGGCCATGTTTTGTCTTCCCGCCTATCCTTCCTGGTAGCTCCATCCTGGCTCCACCTCTGGTACCGCCTGGGCTCCTGGTGGGAGAGTGAGATCAGTTAATAGGGCCTTGTCAGCCTCATCTCAGGCAGCTTGTCAGACCTGTACCCATTCCTCGGAAGTGAGAGAGGAGGAAAGGATAATATCGAGGTCCTTCCAGGTGAGGTCATTTGTTTGAGGAAGGTATCTAAACTCTTTTATGAACCTAGTTGAATTTTCTGAAAAGGACTGTAGCCTTTCTTCAATCTGTGCTAGGTCTTGTAGGGTGAACGGAACATGGACATGCACAATACCTTCAGCCCCAGCCACCTCTCGAAGTGGGAGGAGGTGTCGGGGCTTCTGGTCATGTGACCGTGTGCTCACGCTTATGGGCGACGGCAATATCACCTGGGTGCCAGTCATAGGTAATGGGGAAAGGGGTTCATTGCAGGTTATGGTGAAAGTGGGGTTATATGAAGGACCAGTTTCAGGGGGTAGAATAGAACATGGGAGCCAGGAGGCAGAGGGAGGGGCAGGACATGGCGGTGAGGAGGCAGGGGGAGGGGCAGGACATGGTGGCAGGGCAGAAGAATGTGCATATGGGGGAGGGGGGTTCCTGGCTAGCTGTGGGGTCCCCAGGAACTTAGGAGGGTCCGAAAAGGTGGAGAGTGGAGAGTTTGGCAGTAACACAGAAGAGGGGTCCTTAGGAGGTGAGGCCGTGGTCCTGGCCAGCAAGACCTGGGCCACGGAAGAGGAGGAGAGGAGAATAGAGCAGGAGTGGAGATCCCAGAAAACTTGGACATATGAGGCCTCTGACCATTTTCTCTCCCTGCGGCAGAAATTCTCAAGGTTGGTGAGGACCTTGGGATCAAAGCTTCCCTCAGGGGGCCACTTAGATCTGTTGTCAAGTATATAATTAGGCCATGCCTGGGTGGAGTAGAAGATTAGGCGTTTATGCCATAGGTCCTGGGCCAGTCCCAGTTTCTTCAAGTTCTTTAGGAGGCAGGCAAGGGGGCATGTTAAGTCTCACCCTTGGGATTGGCCAGATCCCATGGTCTCCCCCGTAGCCAGGATCTACTGAAATTCAGGCAAGGAGTCCCCTGTCCCAGACTTCAGTAGACAGATTAGAGGTCAGTCCTCTTCGGGGCCAAGCCAGCGGCAGGATATCTCCACTGCTGCTGGAAGGCTAGACAACGGAGAACAGAGCCCACGTGTGTATGATTTGGAGGTCTCTGTCTGGACGGAGAGCTAGCTGGAGATCACAAAGACTGGGCCAACCCAGGGATTTCCAAGGGAATGCCCTAAATAACCCAGGGATTTCCCACTAGGTCCTACCTACTAAACACCATTATTTGATTAAATTTCCACCCTCTTAGGACCCCAAGCTCGTGACTTAAATATCTGTATGAGTTTGCAGGCCAAATCACATTCAAATCACAGTAAATGTCATAGGGTTTAGTTATTTATTTTGCTGAAGCATAGGTGATTTTCTTAGTTGTAAAAAATTGTATAGAAAATGTGTAAGCATTAAAATCATATTGCCCCTTTTTCATTAGCAAGATGGTGGAGTATGACTTGACTACCTGGATTGCCATCTAATCTTTCAGCTCCCATAGAGGAGAAATTGATCTTTGTAAAGGAGATATATAATGGAAAAGAAATATTACAAGCAAAGTTGGATCTTCTTAGGGATACCAACATGGTAGACTTTGCTATGAATCTATACCAAAACCTTTTTTCAGGTGATATTCCTCATGCTGTGAGAGAAAAAAGGAACCATATATGTTGCACAACTGAAATAACTTTAGGCAGAAACAAGCCAATTGTGAATATATTTGAAGATCCAGAAACTACATGGCAAAAGCAGTCAAACAAGAATGGTCAGATGCTATTTGATTACCTGGCAGACAAGTGTAGTAAGGCAAGGATATTTAGGTACACTCTGTTGGTATGCAAAATTCCAGTATGAATGTGGGAATTATTCAGGAGTTACAGAATATTTTTATATTTTCAGAGTGTTGGTTCCAGCAACAGATAAAAAATGCTTTAAGTTCACTCTGAAGAAAAATGAAATTTTAATGCAGACCTGGAATGCAGCCATGGAAGACCTTATGAGAGTAGAAGAGACCATAGATGGCAATTCTGTTAGTTCTCCGTTCCAGTCACTTCAGAAATGAACTTGGCTTGTTCACTGTCTCTGTTTTCTTCAACCACCCCTAAGGTCACGATAACATTATCAATCTCTTCCTTTACCAGCCACAGTATTTTTATGCAATTCAGACAATGCCTGGACAGAATGTCTGCTATTTGACTACAGTTGTCATAACAAACAAAGATGTTTGAAAACGCTGGCGGGTGCTACAAGATCTAGTCAGTTATTCAACAGGCGTCTTACATCTAAAAAGACCCAATTACAGAATTTGTTGAAAACTTATGTGTTAACTTGACTCTGATGGACTCAGAAAAAGCTGAGGGAGTATGAATCAGTGCTAGTGAATGACTTCTTTTTTGTAACTTGTCTTGAGAATTTCATTGAAAATGCCAGTCTCTTCATATCTGAATTGTTTTGTATCTACCAGTGTATCAGACTTAATTGTTAACACATACATTGAACATGTCTTCAGAAGAAGCTGAAAGGTGCATTGTGAATTTGATTGGGAATACAAGACTGGATGCCAAGATTGATTCTAAATTAGGTCATGGAGTTATGAGTAACAATGCAGTCTTATCCTGTCAGTGAGTGATTGAAAAGACCATACGCCTTTCTTTTAGAAAGAAAGATATTGGCCGTGAATATTAAGAAACAATAAGAATAGTAGGTTAGAGGCTCCTAACTGGACAACTCGAGACTCTAGCTTCTACTGAAGAACTATAAAGAAATGATGAAAAAATTACAAAAAAAAAAAAAGATGATATGATTAAGCCATGTCATAAGAAGTGACATACATTTTAGAAAAAACTGAGTATAAATTTTGGAGAATTTGAATAAAATTGACTTTAGCTTATTAAAAAATAATATTTCAGTACTGTGTTGAATATATCAAAATATTTCAATTATTTTGCTTTCTTCTCTGTCTCATTTGGCTTTATATATATACACACATTGGAAGAAGAAATGCTATAAAAAATAAAATTTAGCTAACTTATTTCAAGTTTAAAGCATCTTGCTCTAAGTCTTCATTTTTATTTGAGTGATAAAATTTCACAAATCTGGGGCCAGCATTGCGGCACAGAGGGTTAAGCTGCCACTTTCAGTACCAATGTCCTATATCTGCACACCAGTTCAAGTACCAGATGCTCCAATTCCAATCTGGCTCCATGCTAATGTGCCTGGGAAGGCAATAGAGGACAGCTCTAGTGCTTGGGCCCCTACCATGTTTGGGAGATTGTGATGGAGTTCTTGGATCCTTTAGACTGGCCTGTCACTCATTCTTTGAAACAAATAAAAATATATTTTTTTAAAATTCATAAATTAATATATCCCTAATTAATATTTCTGGATTTTAACCATATCTGTTCCCTTTAAATTTACAACAGGGCATATTTTCAAAAAATACTATCATAACATGTAATTGTTACTGCCTCTTAGAATTACTGAATGATAGCCTGCGCCGCAGCTCACTAGGCTAATCCTCCGCCTTGTGGCGCCAGCACACAGGGTTCTAGTCCTGGTCGGGGCGCTAGATTCTGTCCCAGTAGCTCTTCTTCCAGGCCAGCTCTCTGCTGTGGCCAGGGAGTGCAGTGGAGGATGGCCCAAGTGCTTGGGTCCTGCACCCCATGGGAGACCAGGAGAAGCACCTGGCTCCTGCCATCAGATCAGCGTGTTGCGCCAGCCGCAGCACACTGGCCGCGGCAGCCATTGGAGGGTGAACCAACAGCAAAAGGAAGACCTTTCTCTCTCTCTCTCTCACTGTCCACTCTGCCCGTCAAAAAAAAAAAAAAAAAGAATTACTGAATGATAAATATATTCGAGAAGAAAGCAAAGATATTTTAAGGAGCAAAATGTTCACAAATTTCAGTATGGAAATTTTAAGCAAATTATTCTAAGGTATGTTCATATGTGAAAAAATGTGAGAGTTCAGCTGTATAAACCACCTAATAAATCATGAATAATAATCAAAAGAACTGTCAGACTAATACAAGAGAAGTTATTATACATTCATATGTATTATGTTTATATTTATCATTTGTTAGGTGATATTATAATAATATAACATTTTAATGTTATGCTATTTTTGTTTTAATAAGGATATCTTTTAAATCTGAGATGATAGGTGAGAAAGAGAAGTAAAAAATAAGTATTTATTTTCAACTTAAATATGGAAGGAGATATTCTGTTACTAAATCCTTCCTTCTTTCTTAATTGCACTTCTACAGTCTATGTGGATGACTAAGTGGATTTCTCACTCTCCTTTGGACAATATTGGAAGTAGGTCAGATACCAGGATTCTGGTTTGTCAGAACTCCTAGGGCTGTGGGTAGATTGCAGTGGGTCAGTCTGTAACAGACACATGTGTACCCAGTGAAGGACTGTGTTATTCAACTTAGGTTTTCTCTTAGCACCACTGGGTCAGCCTAGAAAAGTGTCCTTGATTTAGCTCGGATCACAGTATTTTCTTGCAGGCTGCAATTAGGAGAGGGGTCTTATCTCTTCTGCTAAAACTACACACTTAGAAAGCTCTTCCACAGTGGCCTAAGGGAAGAGAGAAAAGCTAGGTGTGGGGAGACAGAAATGGATGGGACAATGTGTCCTGCTCAGGAAGCTGCTTGTGTTTATTTTCTGACCCCAGGTCTGGGAACTTGGCGGCACCAATCTTTCAATTCTGAGATTCCCTCCTGAGAAAGGACTGAATTGTCAAGACCTGCTTTTTGTTTACATTGCTCCCAAAGCCACTTAATTTGCAATTACCAGTAGTTGTTCTGTCCCTCCCCATTAGTTTCTAAATTGCTGTGAAAACATTGGGATTGTTGTGCTAATTAAAATATCCTTAGCACAGCTGCACTTTCCCTGGAGCAGGCTAGGGAAAGCCTCCAGTGCTGCCTTGAAAATCTCCATGCATCAGGTCTGTGACCTTCTTTGGCCTATGGGTGAGTTGGTTTTTATTCACTGATGCTCTGAGGGACTTCAAGCAAATTTCACTCTGAGCCACCTTCTTACTCCTTCTTTAAATATCACAACACATTTGCAAAACACTTAAAAAGTAAAAGTAAACCAGCATCTGGCAAACTGCATGTTTATTAAAAAAAATCAGAAAAATGAATTAGCAAACTCTAATATACATAAAGAAGTCACAAGAAGTTTTTACATGTGCAATTCTGTAAGTCTGCCGTTTACATTGTAAGACAAAAGGTAAGCTTGAAATCTGAAAAGAGAAAGGAAGAGACAGAGGAAAAGAAGGAAAAGTATGAGGAGGACACAGTGTTTCATCAATCCTGTAGTTTCAAAATGATTCACTTCTTTACTTGAGTGAGAGAGAGTGAGAGAGATCTTCCATCCATTGGTTCACCTCCCAAATGGCCCAACAGCCAGATCTAGGACAAGCAGAAGCCAGAAACTGAGGACCCTATTCAAGTCTCCTACGTGGATGCAGGGGCCCAAATACTTGGGCAATCTTTTTACTGTCTTCCCAGGCACTTCCAAATTGGAGGAGCTAGAACTTGAACTGGTACTCAATCTGCTGTGCCACAAGACCCACTGACTCATCTATCATGTACTTGAAGCCAGACAGCTTGGAGTCACAGTCTTTCCTAGGCCTCTTGTCCCATCCAACAAATTTCCAGAGCCCACTTTACAAAATGATTTTTGCCCTTAAGCATTCTTTGCTTGGATTATTACTGCAGCTTTCCAGGTTTTGTTTCATTTGCTATCCGCCCCTGCTAACCAGAGTAATCTTTCTAAAATCCACATCTACTCACAAATGGTTCACTTTCCTGATTCAGTTGACACCCAGCATCCATGGGATAATTCCCACTCAGCATAGTTTGTACATTTCTTTAGAGCCTAATCCCAGCCCAGTAGCGCCTTGCAGCCACTGCTACCATGATTTCCCGACTTCCTGCCTTGGACTGGAATGTTCCATGTGCTTTCCATCTCCATTCAAATTAAATGTTTATCTATATGCTTGGTTAAATACAGAACTTATTTGTGAAGGATGCAGAAAGTGTGCTCAATATCTACTCTCAAAATTAACTTGAGGTTATGGCTTACTTCTGACAGAATTTTAGAGGAAGATTTTGAGTGAATATGGACTTTTAAGATAAATACATTTTTTCAAGTTTCCTGAAAAAGAAAATGTCACCAACCTCCATGGGTAAGAAGTGCCTCCTATTTGCAGATGATATGATTCTAAATATATGGGATCCAAAAGAATCTACTAAGAGATTATTGAAATTCATAGAATAGTTTGGTAAAGTAGCAGGATATAAAATCAATACACAAAAAATCATCCGTCTTTGTATACACAGAAAATGCCATGGCTGGGGAAGAACATCTAAGATCAATGCCATTCACCATAGCTACAAAAAAAAAAATCAACACCTTGAAATAATTTTAACCAAGGATTTCAAAGATCTCTATGACGAAAATTACAAAACATTAAAGAAAAAATAGAAGATACAAAAAAATGAAAAAATCTTCCATGTTCATGAAGTGGAAGAATCAATATCATCAAAATGTTCATACTTCTGAAAGTAATTTACAGATTCAGTGTGATACCAACCAAAATACCAAGGATATTCTCTGTAAGATCGTCACAAAACACACCAAACACTGGAGTAAGGGAAAGGGTTTATTGGGAAAAACCCAGCAGACTGGAGGGAAGGGGCGAAGAAGGTAAAAGAGGGAGAAGGAAACAGAGACAGAGTCTAGGAGATGGAGAGGAAGAGAGAGTGAGAGAGAGAAGAGAGAGTGAACGAGAGGAGAGGAGAGGAGAGAGGAGCCGAGAGAGAGAGAGAGAGAGAGAGAGAGAGAGAGAAGAGAAGAGGAGAGGAGACAGCCAAGTGTTCAGGAACAGGTCCTTTTAAAACTTTGCTGGAGGGTAGGCAAGGAAGCAGAAGCAGTGAATCCCATTAGGGTGGGGGTGGAGCTTCTTAACTGGGCTGTTAGTTTTGTTGTAGAGTTTCTTGATCTCTTTATATATTCTGGTTATTAATCTTTTATCAGTTGCACAGTTTGCAAATTATTTCTCCCATTCTTTTGGTTGCCTCTTCACTTTCTTGAGTATTTTTTTTTGCAGTACAGAAGCTTCTCAATTTGATATAAACCATTTGTTCATTTTGGTTTTGATTACTTGTGCCTCTGGTGACACTGGTGGTTGGGCCATGTGGCCACCTGGCTTCCAGCAATGGCGGCGGGGGCCAGAGCCTAGGATGGTGTCGAGGTGTAGACCGTGCCATAGATAAAACTGTGCCATTTTCCTAACATTCTCAGACATAGAAAAAATGATGTTGAAATTCATATGGAAACAAAGGATATCCTGATTAGCCAAAGCAATCTTATACAACAAAAACAAAGCTGGAGGCATCAGAATACCAGATTTTAAGACATCCACAGGGAAATTATAATTGAAACGGCTTGGTACTGGTACAAAAGCCAATGGCACAGAATATAAATGCCAGGCATCAAAATCCAACATGTGTTTGACAAAGGAGCTAAAACCAATCCCTAGAGCAGGGACAGTCTCTTCAACAAATGGTACTGGGAAAACTGGATTTCCACATGCAGAACCCTACCTTACACCTTACACAGAAATCCACTCAAAATGAATTCAAGAGCTAAATCTATGATCTGGTATCATCAAATTATTAGAGAACATTGGGGAAACCCTGCAAAACACTGGCACAGCAAAGAGTTCTTGGAAAAGACCCCAGAGGCTCAAGTAATCAAAACCAAAGTGAACAAATAGGATTATATCAAATTGAGAAGCTTCTGTACTGCAAAATAAATAGTCAAGAAAGTGAAGAGGCAACCAAAAGAATGGGAGAAATAGTTTGCAAACTGTGCAACTGATAAGGGATTAATAACCAGTATATATAAAAAAGATCAAGAAACTCCACAACAAAACAAACAGCCCAGTTAAGAAATGGGTAAAGGACTAAACAGACACTTTTCAAAAGAGGAAATCCAGGTGGCCAACAAACATATGAAAAAATGCTCAACCTAAATTCCTGTCAACTGGAGACTGGATGAAGAAATTATGGGATTTGTACATCATAGAATACTACACAGTGGTAAAAAAAAAATGGGAGAATCTAGAAAACTTCATACTTAGTGAAATAAGCCAGTCCCAAACAGACAAATACCATATATCCTCCCTCACCTGTGATATCTAATAGAGCACTTAAAAGGCAATTTGTAGAAATGAAATTGATACTTTGAGAGGCAATGACCTGAACAGCCTTTGTCTTGACTGTTGAGGAACAATTTTTTAAAAATACTATTTGCTGATCTCTTTACTTAACATAGAGTTAAGCATATGTGTATAAAGTAAATTGAAAATGGATCACAGTAAAACATAAGAGTGGGAATAAGAGAGAGAGGAAGAAGAAGGGTGAGAGTATGGGTGGGAGGGTAGGCACACTGGGAAGAATCACCAGATTCCTAAACTTGTAATTACGGAGTGTATGAAGTTTGTAACTGTAAAGCTGTATAGTTCTGCATGCATTCCTATGGACTTACTTCTAAGGGAACAGCTTAAAAATTTGCCTTGGTATCCCAAGTCCCATTAAGCTGGGTGGTAAAAATACCAACTTAAGTGTTAATATGATCATATGGATAGGATTAAGTGTCTGGTAATAATAATAATAGATAGAATTAAAAAAGAGTGAATACTCTAACATGGGAAGCAGTCCACACAGCAGACTCAAAGAATGACAATTGTTTTAAGTAGCACTCTGACCTCAGAATCAGCCCTTAAGGCATTCTGGTTTGGCTGAAAAGCCCATGAGAGCATTTCAGGCATGGAAAGCCAAGACACTGTGGCAAAAAATGAAGGACCTCTGTGGGTGAGACCCCAGTGGAAATAAGTGGTCATCAAAAAGAAGTATACTTTTATTTGAAGGGAGGAAAGAACTTCCACTTTGCTTATGACCTTGTATAAATACTGATTGAGATTGTGAATTCAAAAGGCTTCCATAGCCTAGGCAGCTCATGTTAAGAGCTTTGGGTGATCACTGACATCATACATAAGAGTGTTAATTGCTAAATTAACAACAAGAGTCATTATGCACTAATTTCCCATGCAGGACTTCTGTTCTCAAAGAGTTGTATTATAATTATGTCTAAGTATTTGCAAAAGATATATCATTCTTGGATATTTATTTAAAATTAATTAAGTTTCTAAAAAAAGCAGTGAAATTAATTTTAAGATGCAATGACTTTGAATGCAAATTTTTAACTCTTTACTTATACTTTATACTTAGTATAGAATTGATCTGCTGTGTATAAAGTTAATCAAAAATAGATATTAGTGGAGAATGGGACTGGGAATGGGAGAGTGAGGAGGATGTGTGGGAGTGTTGTGGGAGGGAGGATATGGTGGGAAGAATCACTATATTCCTAAAGTTGTGCTTATGAAATGCATGAAGCTTGAATTCCTTAAATAAAAGGTTTCTTTGGGGGTGGGAGAAGAAGTGCCTCCTGGGCAAGTGTTGGGTGCAGTTTAAGATGTTGTTTGGGTAGCCCACATCCCATGTCAGAGTGCATGGGTATGAGTCTGGATTCTGTTCCCTATTGCAGCCTCCTGTTTATGTGCATCGTGAGAGACATCTGGTGATAGCTCAAGTACTTAGGCTCCTGCCACCAAGTTGGGAAACCACAGTGGAGTTCCTGGCTCCTGGATCTGGTCTTATCTCAGCCCCATGTATTATGGGCATTTGGGAAATGAACTTGTGGGTAGGAGTGTTTTCTCTCTCTCTCTCTCGCTCTTCTAAAACACAGAAGTGAAAAATAAATTTAAAAAAACTACATAAAAAGTGCCTCTACCTGAATAGGTAGATCTGGCCCACAGGAGGAAGAAAGAGAGTGCTGCCTTTATAGAAAAAACAAGTGAACACACTGGCAAGAGCTAGTGACATTATTCCTGTGGTTTATGAAATATTTTTCATCCCTGTTAAATGATAGCTATACCTTTCCATAATCTGACAGCAAATTTTTTAATGGGAAGTGAACTGAAAAGTCAATATACACATTTATATTCTCTATTTTAAATTAACATACTCCATCTCTTGTGAAAATTTTATATCACAACTTATGTGGTCAATAAGGAAAGAATTCAGAAATGACTGAACATAAAAAAGATAAAAGTTAATTTCAATCTGAATCTATCTGGATACCGACATGGAAAGATTATATGGGAGAAGGTTATTCATTAATCAAATAGTAACTGATCACGGAGGAGTCCAAATGGTTGGCAGCATACCCAGGAGAATGAATTCCATGAAGACACAGAGGAGGCAGGGAGAGTTACAAGGTCAACAAAGGAAAGTCTCTAAGATAAAGAGATGAGAGAGGGTACAGGGCTCCTGAAAGCCCCATCAGATAGGGGAAGGCAAGTCCTAAGATTTCTGAATGGTAGTCTTTATACTTCCCCTTGTTCTCATTCCACATATCCATTGACATGCAAAACCTGCACTTATTCCCATTCTCTTCAAATTGTAAAATCTTTTCCCTGAATTGTAAAGGTGTAGTCTCCTAAGGGATTTGCTGTAAGCAAACACAGAGGACTCTAACAAAGTAGAAGGGCTTTAATTTCAAAATCACAGAATCCATTTAATTTACTTATTTTTATTCTTTTAGTCTCCACTTTTCCAATTACCTCCAAGTCTCAGAGACTTGGAGTAAGAGAAACGTAGTGGTCTTAGGTTTTTTTTGTTTTTGTTTTTGTTTTTTTCTTTTTTTTTTTTTTTTGACAGGCAGCATGGACAGTGAGAGAAAGAGACAGAGAGAAAGGTCTTCCTTTACCGTTAGTTCACCCTTCAATGGCCGCCGCGGGTGGCGCGCTGCGGCAGGCATACCCTGCTGATCCGAAGGCAGGAGCCAGGTGCTTCTCCTGGTCTCCATGAGGTGCAGGGCCCAAGCACTTCGGCCATCTTCCACTGCCTTCTCGGGCCACAGCAGAGAGCTGGCCTGGAAGAGGGGCAACTGGGACAGAATCCGGCGCCCCAACCGGGACTAGAACCCAGTGTGCCGGCGCCGTAGGCAGAGGATTAGCTTATTGAGCCACGGCGCTGGCCGACACTGTTAGTTATTAAAAGCAAATTTAAAAATTTTGTTATTGGGGGCATAGCAGGCTAAAATGCTGCTTAGGATGCCTACATCTCATATCATTTTCCTGGTCTGTGTCCTGGCTACTCTGTTTCCCACACAGCTTCTTGCTAAGATGCCGAACAGGTGGTAAGACCATAACTCAAGTTTTTGGGCACCTGACACCTACATGGTAGACCTTTAAGGAGTTCTTGTCTCCTGGCTTAGGCTTGGACCAGTCCTGGCTGTTGTGAGCATTTGGGGGATTGAATGAGTGGATGGAATCTCTTGCTCTCTCTCTCTCTCTCTCCCCCCTTTTTTAGTCATTCTCCCTTCTCCGCTTTTTCAGTCATTCTGCCTCTCAAATAAATAATAAATTTTTTAAAATAAAAATCTTGTTTAGATAAAATCACAGCTTTAGGTATCAATTTCTTCTACAAACCAGGTTATATAAAAACTGAAAGTTGTAGAACCATGTTTCTGAAATTTATATTCCTATTAAGAGGATAATGAATATAACTTTTATTATTAATGACATAAATAACAAACAGGGGCAGGTATTGTGGTGCATGGGTAAAACTACCATTTATGACCCAGGCATCCCATATCTGAGTGCTGGTTGGAAATGAGCTACTCTGCTTCCAATCAATCTTCTTGTTAATGAGTCTGGGACCCACACAGGGGACCCAGAGGGAGTCCAGGTTCCTGGCTTCAACCTGGCCCAGGCCAGAGCTGGAAGATCTTTCTTTCTCCTCCTCTTGTCACTTTGCCTTTCAGATAAATAAACAAATCTTTAAAAATGGTGAATAAATAAACAAACCTTGTGTTTTTAGCTTTTAACTGAATTTAACTCTTAAAGAAATCTAATACATTAATACAAAGCAAGCCCTATAGCAATACTGCTGACTTAATATGAGGAAAGATTGCCTGCTAAAAGTCAGTTACAGGTATTGGATTTAGAGTTGCGTGATGTAGTTTCTGATATTGTTCTCTATTTGGTCTGTCTCTATGCTCCTGTTCACATAAACATTGTTTCCGTAATTCATTTGTGTGAATGCCTATGATGTGCTTTTATTGTTCTTACTTCAGGATAACCAAATACACTAGTCAATCACAAATGTCAACTTTAATGAAACAGTAACTATATAACTTCATAAAGCTACTCTTTTGTTCCATTGAAGATAAATTTAGTACTGTAGTGTTAATTAAATCTACTTTAGTTGATCATTTGATCCAATTATCACTGCATTTGGGAACAAAACCAAGTACTTTTGGTGGTAATGAAATGAAGTGATTTGGCAATCCAAGCTGTAGACTGACTACGGTGTAGTTCATCTGAGGCCAATTTCCCTGTATTCACAGGAATATTGGGACAAACCAGGTTTCCTGTCACTTTCTTTCTGCAAACTACCATAGAACTTTAGTTCATTTGATGTGCCTTAAAATCATTGACCTAAAACAAAAACAAACATTGACCTGTTGTCCTTGCATACATTTCCACTGGACTAAGGTCTTCTTATTCTTTACTTGTTGAATTCTTTATTTCGTGGTGCATTAAGTCTTTGACTATGAAGCAAATGAAAAGCATGTTGTCTCAGGTACTGGCACTGGGGTGTAGTGGTTAAGCTGCAACCTGTGATGTCAGCATCCCATATGGGCACCCATTCAAGCCCCAGCTGCTATTTCCATCCAGCTCTCTGATAATGACACCTAGGAAAGCAGTGGAAGATGGCCCAAGTGCTTTGTCCTCTGCCACCCAAGTGGGAGGCCCATGTGAAGTTCCAGGCTCCAGGCTTCAGAATGGCCCAGCCCTAGCTATTGCAGCCATTTAGGAAGTGAAGCAGCAGATAGGAGATTCTCTCTCTCTCCCCCCCTCTCTCTCTCATTACCCTTCAAGTAAATAATAAATCTTTAAAAAAAATTATCTGAGAGTGAGAGAAGTATTTGATCTATGAACTACATTGACTTTGTTCTCTTTGTATTAGCATGAGAATTGATGGAAAAAATGAGCCATTTATATTATCTGAAATAAAAGAAAAATCATTGAATTTTCAGTTATAAGGAAAAAAAGATAAGATATGAGAAAAAATGGTGGAAGCCAGAGACAGTTCTAGTCAAACTACAAATTCAAAAATATGCAGAGAAATCAATGTGGACCTCTTAAGAGCTTTTCCAGGAACTGCCTGTTTCCAACGCATATGATTAAAGCTGCCTTTGTTCTAATCTAATTTGAGAATAAATCAGGGTTTTATAAAGCAATAATTGGTAATCTTAGATACTTAGTGAACAATTAATAGCAGCTAAAGTAATTGTTTTTCTATGAGAAAAAGTTTAATAAAGTGTTACTTTAATTTCTTTTTCAATGTGATAGCAATGGTATTTAAAGAAGATTAATTTAGACAGATTAAATTGTATAGAATGGGTGTTAAGGAGATCAAATGTGAGACTGTTCTATTAAATTTCTATTCCTTCCAAAGGCTGATGAAAAAGAAAAAAATATGAACTATAATTCAAAAAGATGTAAAAATATTTGATTATTGACTATATATAAGTTATGCAAAAAGTTCTTTCTATCTCTCAGACATTGAGGTTTGTTGAATAACTTTATACCCTGGGTGATGTAGTGTTTCTGTTGTTAACAATAGTAAGGCAACTGGAGTGAAACATGGGGTAGGCTATATGTTAGCTGATAATGTTGAAGGCAGTATTTCTCCAACTGCATTGTGTAAGGGGTCAAACATCAAACAAAATGAAAGAACTCAAGGGATCTGTTTTGTACTTGAAACATTTGGGAAACACTGAATGTTGAAAGATGAACATGAGCATTAACCAATAGAATCTCTAATCCTTATTAGGCAATGAGGTCGTTGTAGTTACTGTTACTTAAAGTGTGATGAGGGACAGGTGTCTTTGTAAAAGGAAGGACTTTAGACACGGTGTCTTGGCCTACTGTGGCTCCTTTAACAAAGTACCATCAATTAGGTCATTTATAAACAGCAGAAATCTCTCCCAGTTTCTGGAGGATGAGAAGTTCTAGATTAAGGTAGATTTGGTACCTGGTTAGAGCCTACTTTCTGGCTTGTAAGCAGTGACTTCTTGCTATATCCTTATCAAGTAGAAGGCACAGGTAAGCTGTCTGGAGTCTCTTTTATAAGCACATTCATGAGGCACAACCTTCATGACCGAATCATTTCCTAATAGTATCACCTTGGTGATTGGTTTAATTGTATGATCTTGGTGTATGGAGGGTGGGTGGGTACACAAACATACAACACAGAGACACACAGAGAGATGATCACGTGGTGATGGACTCAGAGATTGGAGTGAATCATCTACAAGACAAGGAACACTAAACATTGCTGGCAAACACCAGAAACTAGAAGGGGTAAGAAGAATTCTGTCCTGCAGGTTTTACAGGGGTCACGGCACTGCTGACTCCCTGAGAACAGACTCCTAGCCTCCAGAAACCATGAGAGAATACAGTTCCATTGTTTTAAGCTACTCAGTTTGTGGCAGTTTATTAAACTAGCGCTAGAAAGCTACTACATATAATATAGAGCTATATACCACTATATAGTCACCACTAGCCACATGCGACTGCATGATTTTAATTTAGTTAAAATTCAATACATTTAAAATTCAGCTCCTCAGGTGAGTATTCCAGCTGTTCAGTCACTGCCTGTAGTCAGTTTCAGATAGTGCAGAATGCTCTGTGGAACAAGCTTGGACTAAAGTAATTTATCAACATGTTACAGGTGTAGGGAAAGAGCCTACTCAAGAAAGGTTGGCATTGAAGAATAAAGTGGTTTTGCAGAAAGGTCATTCTGAGTGGCTAACTTCAATCAAGCTTTCTATTGATCTCCTTAAACTATTTGGAGGTAGCAGTTGCTTCCTAACAGAATTCTTTAAACATTGAGATACCCATATTACCTGAAAGATATAATTACTGTAGCAAGTTTAAAAATTTGGAATTGTGGAGCAGAGGTTTACTGGAGCAATTAACCTACTGCTTAAGATATCCACACTTCAGCCCAGAGTGCTTGCGTTTGAATTCCTCCTCTGCTTCTGATCCAGCTTCCTACTAATGTGCTCCCTGGGAAGCAGCATATGGTGGTTCAAGCATTTGGGGCCTTGCCACCCATGTGGGAGGACTAGACTGAGTTTCCAGCTCATTGCTTTGACCTGGCCCAGCCTTGGCTGCTGTTGGCATTTGGGGAGTGACTCAGTAGATGGAAATTCTATGTCTTTCCTTTTGCCTTTCAAACGAATATAAATAAATAAAATTTTAAAATTTGGAATTTGTTTATCTTCACAAAATCAACCTAGCTGTTTCAATGAAAGTTTTACTTGTTCTGTTTTTAGTGCGTAATGGGATAATGATTTCTAAGACAAAGTGTGATGTGAGAAACATCTCTTTATAGTTTAGTGCTTTAATTGGAGAGATAAACCACGGATGTGTAAACTGACAATAGTGAGGCCACCATTTCTTTATCATTTTTTTAAAGATTTATTTTATTTGGAAGGCAGAACTACAGAGAGAGATAGGGAGAGACAGACAAGGAGAGACAGAGAGAGAGAGAGAGGGAGAGAGGTTAACCCTCCAAATGGCCGCAATGGCCAGAGTCAGGCCAGACTGAAGCCAGGAGCTTCTTCTGGGTCTTCCATATGGGTGCAGAGGCCCAAGGACTTGGCCATCTCCCACTGCTTTCCCAGGTGCATTAACAGGGAGCTGGATCAGAAGTGGAGCAACTGGGACTCAGCATCTGGTGTTGTAGGTAGTAGCTTTACCTGCTACACCAGAATGCCACCCACCCCCCATTTCCTTCTGACATTCTGAAATATTATGATTTCGATGCAGTTTCCAAAGTGATGTAAGATTTTCTGGGTTCTTTTGGCTAAGAAACTTTCATTTGGCTAAGAAATCCAAGAACCCCCAATAAGCATACTTAGGGTTATTTATTGATCATCTAGAAACAATTAGGAATTCATGTTTCTGAAATGAAAATAAATACCTTATAAACTTAGTGGAAATGCAGTTATCATTTATAACACACCATTTATAATACATTTAAAATTGACTTCTTAGTCTTGGCTATAATTGATCAACTATTCCAGTCCCTTGTCTCAGACATATTTCAGAAAATTAAGTGAGTTGGCTCTGAGGAGAGCTGCCCTCCAAGGCTTGGAGACGGAGTGTCTGCCATCAGCTGTTTCCGGGGAATGAATATTCAGTTAGAAACTAGACGTATTTAGAAGAAGAAAAATAAAAATGGGGAAGGGCTGACTTTAAAATCTATGTACAAATCCTAAGAAAGGTTAAAATTAGACTCGGACAAAACAGATCTCTTCCCTAGAGTATAAAAATAGCTGGCCGTTGGATTATATAACATCAGAAGGACAAAACTAGGAGGATGCTCCCTCTTTTCTCTGTCTAGTGGCACAGCCCTGAACTTTCTGAGGCAGATAATGTTGCCTAAAAATAAGCTGCAATGGAGTGTCATTCCTATCAGTGCCAGCCCCAGGTCCTTTTCCCCTCTGCACTGTCCTTTTGATGTTTCCTTTTTCCTCTACCTGTCAGTGTGCATGTTTGGAGAATGCTGCTGGGGACCCAAGTTGCATGAGTCTGAATCCTGGCACTACTACTGTGGTCTTGGGAAAGTTGGTTAACCCTCTTCTGCCCTAGTTACAGAATATATAAAAATGAAGATGATAGCAGAGCCTGCCTTGTCGGATTGCTGTGAGAGTAGCATAAACCGAGAAGTCATGCTTAGCAGACAAATGGTGAGCTCTCAGTAACATAAGCAATTATGTCATTTCTAAGCACATTTTTAAAATAAGAGATTTATTTAATTGTTTGAATGTCAGAGTTACACAGAGAGGGGAGAGAGAGAGAGAGAGAGAGATCTTCCATCCACTGGTTCACTCCTCAGATGACAGCAGTGGCTGGGGAAGGGCCAGGGCAAAGCCAGGAGCTTCATCCAGGTCTCCCACATGGGTGGCAGGGGCCCAAACACTTGGGCCATCTTTTGCTGCTTTTCCCAGCCCATCTGGATCAGAACTGAAGGAGCCAGGACAGGAACCAGCACCCATATGGAAGGCTGGCTTTGCAGGTGTCTTAACCATGAAGCTTTGTATCTTTTTCCTCTTTTATAACTTCAACCTCCATATTTGGTTGCATTTCTTCCCACTAGAACTTATATTCACACAAATCTTCAAATTTTAAATACAAATAAATATCAAAATAATCTTCCTTGAGTCCACACCCATCTTCAGCTATAGGCCAGTTTATCTCCACCCCATAGTCAAACTATTCAAACAAATCACATATGTCACTGTTACCATTTTTTTTTTCCAGGTTACTCCTCCATATATTTCAATCTAACATCCTCTCACACCTATGTACACCTTCATTTTCTGAATATCTTGAAATGCAGTGGTCATGGATTCTACTGGTGTTTTACTATATTTTTGATCTGAATCTGGTGATCCATGTATCCTCCCTATTCTTCTCCTCTTTTTGTGGCCTGCAGTTTGTGTCCCCCTAAATGTCCATGTTAAAGCCCAACTTCCAGGATGATGGCATTATGAGGCAGGGCCTTGGAGATGATTAGATCATGAGGGTGATGCCTTTATGAATGGGATTAGTGTTCTTGTGAAGAGAGGTGCTTGCTTGTCCCTTTCACTGTGAGAGGACACTAAGAAAGCGGTCATTTGCAAATCAGAAAACAGCCACCTGACACCAGACACTGAATCTGCCAGCACCTTGGTTTCTCACAGCCTCCACAACCGTGAGAAATAACTTTTTTGTTTTTTAGGCTACCCCGTTTTTGGCATTTTGTTACAGCACTCAGCCACTGCTCTTATTAGTGACACCACATTCTCTGGATCTCTTAC
Source organism: Sylvilagus floridanus (assembly GCA_949820135.1). Taxonomy (NCBI): domain Eukaryota; kingdom Metazoa; phylum Chordata; class Mammalia; order Lagomorpha; family Leporidae; genus Sylvilagus; species Sylvilagus floridanus. Next base: position 23,438,832 of record OX463236.1, on the reverse strand, counting down.
CAGTCTCATTGGGTTTATTTCTGTTTCTTGCAGACCTCCTCTTTTTACTAAGTTTGGGAAATCCTCAAGGCTCTAATTCTGCATTCACTGACATCGATTCCAGGAAACTCAAATATCACTGTGGCCTACTATCACACTAGGAACTCAAGGAGGTCAGACGATCCATGCAGCTTTAGTTCTTGTGCGTTTCACAGTGAGTTCCTGAACTCATTTTAAGTTATTTCCCCAGTTTCAGAGTATATAATTAGAATAGACATTTTTAGCAGCTGCAGAATCCTCATATTAGTTCCTTAACCTATGGAATAATGACCGCTCATATTATGGTGTGGAAGGCCAAGTGGAAATCATTAGAACTGCCTTTACCTAGGGAAATAGTGAGTCAACAGCAACACCATATCTTTGGAGGGATTGCAGAGATTCACGCCACTATCAAGGACTTGAAAGATGAAAAGGTTGTGATTTCCAACACATCCCCATTCATTTCTTCTATTTGGTCCATGCAGAAGACAAAAGGATCTTGGAGAATGATAGTGAATTATCACAAGCTTAGCCAAGTCGTGATTCCCATTGTAATTGCTATACCAAATGTAGTGTCATTGCCTCAGCATATCAATACATCCTCTGGTACCTGGTATGCAGCTACTGATCTGGCAAATGACTTTCCTGTATCTACTGATAAGACCCACCAGAAGCAATTTTCATTCATCTGGCAAGGCTAGTAACACTCCTTTTCTCTTTTATCTTCATGTTTCTATTCACTCTCCAGTTCTATGTCACAATTTAGTCAGTAATTTTAGTCAGGATCTTGATTGCAATTCCTTTTCAGGAGATGTTACACTGGTCCACTACCTTGGTGATTTTATACTTACTGGACCTAGTGAGCAAGAAATAGCAACTACTCTAGGCTTGTTGGAAAGACATTTTTTGTGCCACAGGGTGGAGTCAGTCTATTTTGTGTGATAAAACACCTAAATATGATAAAGTACCTAGCCCTGGGAACTTAATAAAGAAAAAAATTTATTTAGCTCACACTTTTGAAGGCTCAACGTCTAACATTGGGTAGTCCCATTTGCTTTGCCTCTGTTGGAGGCTTCCCTGGTTGTATTACAACATTGCAAAGAAGTAGCAAAGGAAATGGCTGCATGCAAAAGGGACCAAGTGTGTGACTGTCTTATCTTTATAATAACTTTCCCTCAAGAGGAATATCTTACTCTTTGGAGGAAGCATTACCCCTTTGAGGGTGCTGGCTACATGGCCCGGTCACCTGCTACTCAGCCTCAGTTCCACTACTTCATCACCAACACACGGCCAAGTTTCCAGTGACTTTTGAAACTTTGAGGAATACAACCAAGCCATGTCCAAAGGACAGGTGTTTGGCCTAGCAGTTATGGTACTGATTAAGGTGCATACATCTCATATCAGAATACCTGGGTTCAATTCCTTGTTCCAGCTCCTGATTCTAGGTTTCTGGTAACGTGAACCTTGGGAGAGAGCAGGTTATGGCTCAAGTAGTTGGTTTCCTGTCATTCATGTGGAAGATGTGCATCAAGTTCCCAGCTCCTGGCTTCAGCCTGAGCCAGGCCATTATGAGTGTTTGGGGAGTGAACCTGAACCAGCAGTTAGGAATACTTTCTCTATTTCTCCTCTCTTTCCATCAAATAAATTTGAAAAAAAATGATATTCAAACTGTAGCAGGCAGGAAATATTTTTGGCAAAAATTCAGAGACCTTCTACTGTCTAGGGGTCTAGTGGTATGGGGCACATTGAGAAGTTCCATCTAAGGTGAAGGATAAGTTATTGAATCTGGCCCTGTCTACAACCAAAAGGAGGCACAATGCTAATGGTCCTCTGGATTCTGGAAGAAAAATATTTCTCATTTTCTTATGTGTTACTCTGGCTCATTTACTAAATGACCTAAAAAGTTTTTAGTTTTGAGTGGGACTTGGAACAGAAGACTCTGCATCAGTGCAGGCTGCTCTGCCACTTCAGAAATAGGACCCCTAAGATCCAGGGGTGCTCGAAGTGTCGTGGCAGACAGCGATGCTGCTGGAAGTCTTTGGCAGGCCCTGAGGATTCTGGAGAAAAACCCCTGCCATCCTCAGTGGAGAAGTATTCTTTTGAGAAACAACTCTTGGCTTACTACTGTGGTTTAGTAGAGACTGAATGCTTAATCATGGGATGCCAAATTAGTATGTGGCCTGAGCTGCACATCATAAACTGGGTGCTATTTGAACACCAAGCCACACATTTGGGTGTATACAGCACTCCATCATCAAATGGAAGTGACATATACATGAGTACTTCACAAAGTTCATGGAACATTGGAATAAGACAATGAACTTCGTAAAGTGCCCTTACATATGATCAGGCCTAAGCCAGCCATAAAGGCAAAAGCAAAGCTTATGAAGTAGTCTAAATGTCCATGGTTCCCACTTTTGTTATGGTGCCTTCTCTCTCCCCACTACTGTACCTACGGTCTCAAGAGAATTCCCTACAAGCAGCATAAGAAGAAGAAATGACTCAAGCCTGGTTTACAGATGATCCTGCATGGTTTACAAGTACAGCACAGTGCGGCTCCTTTCTGGGACAGTGGTAGCATCCGGCACTGAGGCATAGTGGGTAAAGCTGTCACCTTCAGTGCCAGCATCCTTTATGGGCACCAGTTTTTGTCCTGACTGCTCCACTTCCATTCTATTTCTCTGCTGTGGACTGGGAAAGCAGTAGAAGATGGCCCAAATCCTTGGGCCCCTGCATCCATGTGGGAGACCCTGAAGAAGCTCCTGGCTCCTGGCTTTGGCTTGGCGCAGCTCTGGTCATTGTGGCCATCTGGGGAAGTGAACCAGTGGATGGAAGATCTCTCTCTCTCTCTCTGCCTCTCCTTCTCTCTGTGTGTGACTCTGACTTTCAAATAAATAAATAAATCTTTTTTAAAAAAGAAAAGCAATTGGTTAAAATATTTTTTTTAAAAAAGAAAAACAGTGGTAAAGGCAAATCCCAGTAGACAGAATTTCAAAGAATACACTTGGTGGTTCACTTTGCTTAGAAGAAAAAAATTGACAGATGTGTGATTATTGACAAATTCATGGCTGATGAAATGATTTGAATGGGTGAATCTCCAATATGGCACCATTCCTTGGGGGTGATCAGCCAGCAACTTGGACAGATAAATTACATTGGACCACTTCTACCCTGGTGGTGGTAGAGGTATGCACTTACAGGAATACATGTTCTGTATATGAACATGCTATCTCTGCTGGCAAAAATTCTGCCAATACCAGCATCTTTGTACTTACAGGATGTCTTATCTACTGTCATAATAAAAGTTTCTGATCCATGAACTCACTTCACAACAAATGAAATATGATGATGGGCCCATACTCACAGAATTCACTAGTTTTACTGTGTTTTCCTCCCACTTGATTTAACTGGATTGATAGAATAGTGAAATATTGTTTGGAATACTCAGCTACAGCATCTACTAGGGGGCAATATCTTTTAGGGCTGTGACCCACAGAGAAATTATTTGCCTGTGTTCCCATGTCTTTATGCTCTGGTGGCCTAGAGAGCTTAGATAGCTAATGATGACTATACAGAACTGGAAGTTAAGACTGCCGCCCAGTGGCTTTTGCCTCTCAGTCAACTGGCAAAGAAAGGAGTTGCTATGTTGGCTATAGTGATAGATCCTAACAATGGGGAAATTGGAAAACTACTACTACACAGTGGAGGAAAACAAGAGTATGTCTGGAACACAGAATATACCTTAGGAAATCTCTTAGTATTATAATACCCTATACCTAAGGTCAATGGAAAATAGTAACTTGATCCATTAATCCAGGCAAGACTACTAATGCCCCATTTGGGAAGGTTTGATTTACCCAGTCAGGTAAAGAATCATAACTAGAGGCTGGTGTTGTGGCATAGAGGTAAAACCACCATCTGTGACACTGGCATCCCATATAGGTGCTGGTTTTTTTCCCAGCTGCTCCACTTCCAATCCAGCTCCCTGCTAATAGCCTGGAAAAAACAGTGGAAGATGGCCCAAGTGCTTGGGCCTCTACCACCCATGAGAGGGACTGCATGAAGCTCCTGGCTCCTGTCTGGCTTTGGTCAGGCCCAGCCTGGGCCATTGTGGCCATCTGAGGAATGAGCTAGTGGTTGGAAGATCTCTCTCTCTCTCTCTCTCTCTCTCTCTCTCTCTCTCTCTCTCTCTCTCTTCTTTCACTTTGCTTCCACATACATATTATTGGTGCTATTTTTCTGGAAAACCTTGACTACAATCTACCAATAACAACAGAGTTGAGATAATGAGAAGTGGATCAGAATCATAGAAAACAAAACATAAATATTTGTTACTTGCCACTCCCAGCAATTTTCTAAAGTTAACAAGTTTAGAACTTTATTTTTCTCCTTTCTTTCTTTCTTTTTTTTTTTAGACAGGCAGAGTGGACAGTGTGAGAGAGACAGAGAGAAAGGTCTTCCTTTTGCCATTGGTTCACCCTCCAGTGGCCATCCTCCACTGCACTCCCTGGCCACAGCAGAGAGCTGGCCTGGAAGAGGGGCAACTGGGACAGAACCTGGTGTGCCAGCGCTGCAAGGCGGAGGATTAGCCTATTGAGCAGCGGCGCCGGCTTATTTTTCTCCTTTCAAAAGTCATTCATATCTAGAACATCATCAACAAAACCAATGATGAACATCCAGAGGCATCAACAAGTTGCAAACTGAACAAATCAATTTTTTGGGGAAAATTAGGTTGTAAAACATAGAAATGCATATCAATTGTTCTTTTTTTTTTTAGATTTATTTATTTATTATTTGAAAGGCAGAGTTACAGAGAGGCAGAGACAGAGAGCGAGCAAGACAGTGAGACATCTTCCATCTGCTGGTTCACTCCCCAAATGGCCTCTCAAGAGGGTCTCTCAAGATGTTGCAGAGGCCCAAGAACTTGGACCATCTTCCACTGCTTTCCCAGGCATATTAACAGGGAGCTGGAGCATAAGTGGAGCAGCTGGGACTTGAACCAGCGCTTGTAAGTGATACTGTCACTGCAGGCGGTGTCTTCACCCACTATGGCCAGAGCGCTGGTCCCTCATTTGTTATTTTTATAGTTCAGAGATCATAAATAATGTTGTAAAGTGTTGATGGGTCCCCTTTTTCCCATGGGGGTGACTTGGAAGAAATGCCTGGCCAGTCCCTGGCCATTGAAGCCATCTGGGGAGTGAACTAGTGGATGGGTGATCTCTCTCTGTCCCTCCCTCTTTCTCTGAAACTTTGCCTTTCAAATAAATAAGTCAATCTTTAAAAAAAGATAAAGGGCTGATGGGTTCTCTTGTTAGCCTAAAAATTAAAAAACCCTCAATGTTGCTAAAATCTCTTACAGAACTAACTGAACTTTGTACCTGCAGAAGACAGTGCTGAGCAAAGAAGGGAAGAATGCGAGAAACTAAACAAGTTCTACCATTTTTCTAGGTACAAGGTGATAGTGGTGTATGTAGCACAAATAAACATCCTGTTGAAATCACATGCTAAGGGGCTAGCACTGTGGTATAGAAGGTCAAGCCTCGGCTTCCCATATAGGCACCAGTTCAAGTCCCAGCTGCTCCACTTCCAATCCAGGTCCCTGCTAATGTGCCTGGGAAAGCAGTAGAAGATGGCCCAAGTCCTTAGGCTCCTGCACCCACATGGGAGACCCAGAAGAAGCTCCTGGTTCCTGGCTTTGGCCTGGCACAGCCCTGGCCATTGCAGTCATTTAGGGAGTGAACCAGAGGATGGAAGATCTCGGTCTGTCTGTCTGTCTGTCTGTCTCTCCTTCTCTCTATATCTCTGCCTTTCAAATAAATAAATAAAACTTAGAAAAAAAATCACATGCTGCCATCTGGCAACACTCCTAATTTTTGCTTTCATTATTAAGTTATGTCTAAAATGAAAATTCAGAGAAGCTCATCAACAAAAATTATTTTGAGCATTTATTCTTGGCTAGCTTCTTTACTGAGTGTTCAGAAAATAGAGAAAAATGAAGTGATGCTTAATTCCAAAAGAAGAGAGTACAAAATAGGTGAAATAAAGAAGTAAAAAGTAGTTTCAGTGGTAAGTTTTCAGTTCAAGTTCTAAAGTTCTGCAACTTTAAATTTCAGTAGGTTGTGAGCTGTTGACCTGTACATTGTGTTCCAACTCCAATGACACTGTTATTACAACTTCTGCAATGTTCCCATGATAGGATTTCACAAAAGAATAAGCTCATCTAGCATGTGGTCAGCCCAGCAATTAAGACATCCATGTCCCATATCAGAATATCTGGGTTTGACTCCTGGCTCTAGCTTCTAACTCCAGCTTCCTGCTAATAAGGATCTCAGTGTTGTGACTCAAGTGACTGGATTCCTGCCACTTATGTGGGAAGTCTGGACTGGGTTTCTGACTCCCAGCTTTTGACTGACTCAGCCTCAGCTGTTGTGGACATTTGGAGAGTGAACCAGCAGACGGGAGCTCTCGTTGTCAGTATATCTGTCTCTGTCTCTTTGCCTCTCAAATAAAATAAATAAATGATTTTAAAAATAAGCTCAGAAATTTCATTAAAATATTAACAATAAAGTATACATTTGGCACTCAACCAACTTAAGGTAGGCAGTGTTTCATGAACATAAAATTCTTTTTTCAATGCAAATTTATATGCTATAGAGACTTAGAATGACATTCATATATTTGAATCATGTTATTCACAGAAAAATAATTCCTAGCTTCCTGAAGGCTATGGAATACAATCCTTTTCACTGTATCTTCAGATTCCTGCCTTTATTCTTTTATTTTTTGTTTTCTGGAAAAAAATTTGAAATCCATGACTTGAGCCATCCTCCACTGATTTTCCAGGTGCATTAGCAGGGAGCTAGATCAGAAGTGGAGCATCCAGGTGCCCATATGGGATGCCAGCACTATAGGCTGGGGCTTTAACCTGCTGCACCACAGCGCCAGCTCCTCCATGAACATTTTAAAGAATCCTCACATATGTAAGATTAATTTAAAAGGCAAAGTGACTTTTAATATAAGGAAAACTTTATTAAGATGCATTCATATCATACAAAAGAGTGACTAATTTATTACTCTAACTCTGTATCATGAATATAGCTTTCTTTCCAGTTATATTGATTTTTTAAATGTGTTTTAGAAATAGAAAAAGAAGCAAACCACTCTACTAAAATTCTTTACCATCATTCTGAAACAGAATCAGGTCCATCATGCTGAGAAAGACTATTTCAAAACAATAGAACCCCCCCCCCCCCCCGCCAACACACACACAAAGGGATGAGATTATCCAATTAGAGTGGGTTTTGTCTGAAACAACAAAAAATGATTCATATTTTCTGAGCTTTGTTTTGCTGAGTTGAAATATTAGATGTAAAATATTTATGACAGAATATTCATAGTCAAGTACACTGTATAATTGAAATGTTCAAAGTGTTGAAATGGAGTTTCAACCTTATGGGAGTCCTTTCATGGTATAGAAACTTCTAAATTCATTGTCGACATTAAAAAAGTTGCATTGCTCTTTAAAATCGGAGCACAGATGAAATTGTTTGAAAATCTAAAGCACTTTTAGTAAGAAATTTCAAGGTTGGGTAACATGGAAGGAAAATTATTTGTTTTTACTGTTTTCTTCTCATGTTTTTCTAGTGAGACTATAACTCTGAGGTATTTACTAGAACTCATCATAAATATATCTGTTAAAAATTTTATTTTAACCTTGGTTGTTTGGCTCTTATAATGATACTCATTCTGAGTATGATATTAAATTTATAGCAACAATTAAGTTTATTTTTCATAGCTTGTAAGGTATTTGCATTTAGCATATTAGTCTTATGTTTTTGTTCTCAAGAGTCTCTGGCTTCAAACAAAGAGTTCCATTTCAGAGCAGGCCTGAATATAAAGACGGATCATCTGAGGATTAGCACTAGACTGATTGTCAGTTATGCATCCTGCTATTAGCTCCCTGGTTATTTATCACAAGAAGCAACATGAAAGAGTCTTTTTGCTAATGGTGCCAAACTCTTATACAGCTACTCTTGCATCTGCAAGTGTGGAGGGGAAGAGCAATGCAGAATGTAAAATCAAATGCAGAGAAGACCCAAGATCACTGTAGTCAGTAGACTGGAGGACGACTGCACTGCTAAGAACACCTGAAGTTCAGTGTGCATGGATTCACACCTAAAGGCTCAATGTTTGATTTAGACACTTATGTAAACTATAGGGGCTTCAATTTTGCTGTTTTCATTAAACCTGTTGTTAGAGACTTAAGTAAATGTATGTTAGAGATTTATGTAAATGTATGTATAGACATATGAATACATATACATAAGATTTTATATGTATACTTTAAGTACATACAAGATAATAGGCACATATAAGGTACTCAGTTAAGATATATGAATATATATTCACCTAATAACATATTTATACACATTATACTTATTCATTTACACGTTACAGCAATTCCTGACACTGCTTAAATATTAACTATTATTAATTTGCCTTATCATTTCCATATCTAAATTACTAAGATGTAAGAAAATTGAATTTATCTTATTATTTCTTTTTTTTTCCCCTAAGGGTTCAACAAATTGTCCCTTTCTAAAAAGTTGAGTAAATATACTACAAGAAGCCTATAGCTAGGTGCTGAGTTAATAGACAGGATAATCACTTCCTGAGTACATAAAGACTAGCTATTTGAAGGACCAGTAGAGGGACTGTTAATGGGGTTTTGTTTCAGACTTGATGGATTGATCTATTAGGGACAGGCTTCAGGAGAACTCTCAAAACAACTGCCTTTCCTGGCCCATTATGGAAACAGCAGCCTTGCAAATGAATAGAATCACATGTAAATCAAAACACGATCGTGTGAGCATCCTGAGGACAGAGGTTTTCTCTGTGTTGGTTTACAGTTGTATCTACAGAGTCCAGGCAAGTGTCCAGAAAATAGTGGAAGCTCAATAACTATTTCTTGAATGGAGCAAATAAGCAGAAAAGTTAACCCTTTCTTCAAACAGGATCAACATTAAAAGAAAAGTAAAATAGCCTGTTTTCCTATGTCCTGATGGATTTCTGACCCTGAGAATGTTGGTAAGGATAAATGCAAATATGTGCATTTAGCAAGTATTTCAGGAATGATGATTTGGTTGAGTATTCACAGGAATGCATCTTGTGAAGTGATGCTACACTTAGTTCAGACTCATGTGCACATGTCACATTTGAATTGCAAATATTTTGCCCAGCCTCTAACTTTCTTGTCAATGCTGACAGGTTTTTCTCTCCAGGGTTTTCAGAAATCTTTGACCTGTAACTAAACATCATGAACTTTTCTTAAGTGAAACGCTGCAAACTTTCAGCTTACTTTTAAGTTTCTACACAGTTTTAATTGGTTCAGATAATCAGTTTGGACATGATCCAATTCACAAGTGGGGTTGATGATGTGGTGTTATGTATAATGTAGCTTACGATATCAGATAATGAATCAAAGTAATATAACACCCTTAAAACTGTCTTAATTAAATATAAACACATTTTTTACTACTCCAATAGTGAACATTTAAACATTTTAAATAAAGGAATTGCTTATTTATTTGAAAGGCAGAGTTACAGAGAGGCAGAAGGAGAGAGAGAGAGAGAGAGAGAGAGAGAGAGAGCAAGAGCGAGAGCGAGAGCGAGAGAATCTTCCATCTGCTGGTCCACTCCCCAAATGGTCACAACAGCTAGAGCTGGGCTGTTGGTCTCCCATGTGGGTGCAGGGACCCAAGGACTTGGGCCACCTTCTATTGCTTTCCCAGGACATGGCAGAGAGCTGGACTGGAAGTGGAGCAGCCAGAACTCGAACCAGGGCCCGTATGGGATGCCAGCACTGCAGGCAGCAGCTTTACCAGCTACGCCACAGCACTGGCTCCAAATAAAGGATTTTTAAAGCAATTTAAGTTTTTATTTGAAAAGAGGAGAGAGAAAGAGAAAGGGCTCCCATCCACTGGTCTCTGCCCAAGTGGCTGAAACAGCCAGTGTTCGGCCAGGCAGGAGCCAGATCTGGGTCTCCCACATGGGTGGAAAGGACCCACTACTTAGCCATCATCTGCTGTCTCTTAGGGTGTACATTAGCAGGAAATTGAAATGGAGAGTGGATCTGGGACTTGAACCTAGGCACTCTGATATGGGATGTGGGTGTCCCAGTGGCAGTTTAACCACTGCACAAACACCTACCTTATTTTAAAGTTTGTATTTATCTATTTACTTATTTAAATTGAGGCAGAGAGACACAGATAATGCTCTTACCTACTGATTCACCCCCCAAATATGCATGAGAGCCAAGAACTCCATCCAGGTTTCCCACATGGGTGGCAGAGATCCAAGTACTTGACACATCACCTGTTGCCTCCTACAATATGCATTAGCAGGAAGCACAAGCTAGAACTCCAAAAGGAACCCAGGTTTTCTAATATGGGACATAGGCAGTACAAGTGATGATGTACCTCCTGCGCCAAGTACCTGTCTTGCAAATATTTTCTTGTAGCAGAAAAAGAAGTCCTTGTCTTTTTAACAGCATAAACAATCCAATGATTTGAAAAGGAAACTATTAATCAGTACACACTATAGGGGAAGTGTTTGGCCTAGCAGTAAGGCATTGATCAGAATGCCTGTGCTTCACATCAGAGTGCTTCCATTTGATTTCTGGCTCAACTCCTGATTCCAGCTTCCTGCAGCCCAAGGAGGCATCAGTGATGGCTTAAGTAATTGGGTTCCTATCATCCAAGTGGGAAATCTGGATTCAGTTCCTGGCTTTCAGCGCTCACACCACCTGCCACCAGCTGCCACCTGAGGAGTGAACAGTAGATGCGATCTCTCTCTCCTTCTCTATTTCTCTGTCTCCCTGTCTTTTAATACAGTAAAGTCAAACAATGAAAATACACACTGTTTTCCTATTTATTTTTGTAATGAAAACTGAGATGGGTATTAGCAATCCTTGGGTAAACTGCACATAATTCATCTATCTGTCCTAAATATAGTAAAAAAAACCCAAACAACCTCAAAATACATTACTAATTAATAAGATTTGATTTCTTAAAATGGTGTCCATGATCTCATTTAACTTTGGAGCTTCCAGATGTTAGTAAGTCACCAAAAAGCCACCACTGATTTATAATGCACATGACCACATCAGGCCTGGCCCAAGAACTCTGGGCCTGGAAAGAAACACAGAAATGTTTACAAGTGAGTGACTGCAGAAATTCCCTGAACATTTATTTTTGTATTCACAGAAATCAATGAGGCCTAATTTAATCAGAATGAGCATTCAGTTTCACTTTATTCCAACCTATTGTTTATACGCTTGAAGCCCTGTGTAGAAAAGGTTTACGGTTAGAACACTGCTAAAGGTGGTGTAACATCACTTGGCCCTTGGATATATAGGGTGCACATTTCACATCATTGTACAGTAACAAATGTTTACAGTTATAGATAACTCAGGATCTGATCAACATGAACACACTTCCTGCTTAAGGCTAACCAATATTGGAAAGCAATCACTTCTGGGATCGAGATCCAACATCTTAACACAGTGTCACCTGAGTTGCTAGAAAAGATTCCTCACTTAAAAAATCTATTGGCAGGATGTCTTGTCATCTGTCAGCTTCTTTTCACTTGAGTATTAGAGGAGGCACTTTAAGAGCTACTAACTAGCTTCAGCAGAACAAGACATTGGGTTTCAGCAACCACTGGTAATATGGCGAGAAATTAAAATAAAACTGGATTAAATGGTAAATCAGTAGATCCGAAAATTTCTCTAAGTTTTGTAAACAAAAAGCCACACTGGTCTTTGATTTTAACAATTGCATTATTAAAAAAAAAAAAAAGCCAGAGAATTACTTATCATCCATCTACATCCAGATATGTGAACAGTACAGTTTTCTGATGTTAAGGTATAATGGTTTTGCTGTTTGGGCTTTTAAAGGTTTTATAATATTGATGAGTTAAGTACTTTGGGTTATTTTTTCGAGTAATACTTCAAAGTATTGTATTATAGATAGGTCTCAAGTAGAAAAACGAAAAGGTCGAATACAACACTGGAAGAGTTTAGTAAAGTGTATAAAAATTAAAAGACTAAAAATACCACTCTGTTTTAAAAGTGTAAAAATAAATCACATTCAGTCTCGAGAATCCAATGCGTTACTTTTTTGGGGGGTCGGGGTGGGAGGTGGTGTCTCAGCTGGGACGTACTGCACCCGCCACAACACGTTGGAAAGCAGGTCCTGGTACACACTAAGGAATATCCAACCAGGCAAATACATCAGGGTAATGAGGCCCATGAAGTTGAGTGGGTAGTGAGAGTAGTCCCAAGAACAAGCCCCGCACATGCGAAGCCCCAGCCCCCAGGACAGCTCCCACGCGTAGATGAAGATCACGTAGATGGGCACCCGCTTCCACGTGCCCCAACCGCGGCTGTAGTAGAGGTAGAAGTACAGCTTCTCCACCACGAAACTGCAGCTGCCGTACATGAAGAAAGACCAGAGCGACGTGTGGCCGGTGGTCGCTCTGTCCCCCTGCCCCAGCACGTTGAAGAAGAAGGTGAAGAAGATCTCATCCAGAAAGCCGTGCATTCCGAAGAACAGAAAGCGGAGCGGGTCCGGCAGCCCCTGGCGGGGGCCGCCTCCCGCACCCTGGGGGCCTCGGGTCGGTGGCCACCGGTCAGCGGCTGCAGCAGGGGCCCGGGCGGCGGGGGCGGCGGGGAGCGCGCCCTTCCGAGGCTGTGGCTGCTGCTGGCGCCGCCGCTGCCGCCCGTACCGCAAGCGCAGGAAACGCTTGAGGAACACTTGGCAGTGGTAGAGCGCCAGCACGTACTGCAGCGCCAGCTCCAGCGCCCCCGGAGCCGCCGCGCCCCCCGGCCCGCCGCCCAGGCTCAGTAGCAGCGCCTGACCCGCCAGGGTCTGCAGCCCCACGTGGGCCGAGGGGTAGAGGAGGAAATTGAAGACGAAGGCGCTGGGGCAGCGCGGCTGCTGCAGGTAGACCTTCTCCAGGGCGAAGTGCGTGAGCGAGTGCAAGAGGCAGCGGTAGGGCGAGGAGAAGCCGAGCATCCGCAGGTCGGGGCTGCGAGCGAAGCGTCGCGCCGAGGACAGCAGCACGTCCAGGGTGATACCGTGCATGCCGTAGAAGTAGAGGCGCATCCAGGCGGGCAGCGCTTCAGCAGTGGACAGCGGCTCCGGGCAGCCGGCGTCCGCCTCGCCCCTTGGCCCGCTGGGGGCTCCCGGACGCCGCGGCGCGCCGCCCCTCCGAGCCGGCCCTTCGCTGTCCACATCGCTGCCTGCCATGGACTCCGACGCTCCCGGGCCTCCCGAGCCCGCGTCCTCGCCGCCGGTAGCGTGGAGCTGCGGGGCCGACAGGCCGAGCCCCGCGCCGCCTCCGGCCGCGGCCGGCCCCCGGGGGTCGCGCAGGAAGCTCCGTCTCTGCCGCGCTTGGGCGGCAGCAGGACGTGGTGCGTTCCGGGGATGCGCGGGCCGCCCGGCTGGCGGGGTCCGCACGCCGTGGCCCCGCTGCGTCCTCCCTTCCAGTCCCGGCCAGGTGCCGCGGGCCGGCGCCCGCGCTCACCCTGCGCGGCCTAGCGGGCGCCGCGGACAGGCGAGAGGAGGCGGCGCCGGGGCTGCGAGGGGAAAGGCAGAGGCTGGTACCAGCCCCATCCCCTGGGCGGCTCAGCCTCGCCGCTTCTGCCGCAGGCTCTGGCAGCGTAATGCCAGCAGCGACGGCCCTGCCCCCGGCCCTGCCCATGCCCCTCTCCGCCCGTCTCGACCTCGCCCGTCCTCACTGGTCCCCTCCCCGTCCCAGGTCCCAGCCTTCCGCGCCCAGTCGCGGGAGTGTCTGCTCTGGGGGCCGAACCCTGCTGCTGCTCAGCGCCCCGCCGCCGGCCGTGCGGGGGCCGCTGGCTGTGGGGAGGCGGGGAGCGGAGAAACACCTGTTAGATGTGATAGCGGGCTGGGCATTCCCTGCGTCTGGGAAACCGGGGCCGGGACTGGCCGGCGGGGGGCGAATCCTCGGCCCCGGGCCCCAGCTGTGATGCTGTGTATGGAATGCTCTCAAAGCCAGCTGTGCCGCGGTCACAGAGCGTAAACGCGAGACTCCACGCCTGTCCGGCGGGCATTATCCTGCGGTGGAGAGGCTGCCCGGGAGGGCTTGAGCCGCTCTGTCCCTGGCCCATAGGCTTTGCTCTGTTAGTGTTTTCAGGGCCTCGGGCCTATTGGAAGTCCTCTAGAATGTATAAAGTGATGTAGGACCAGTTGAGCTGCACAGGAGGGAACGCGTTGCTGTGGCTATCCTGGGGTGGGTCTCAGGTCGAGAATGGCACCTTTGCCGGCCCTCGCACATCCCAGGACTGCCTTTTCCTCCGTGCGAGCTGGGTCATCCCAGCAACAGAGGGCAAAACAGAGGGTCAGGGCTTGGATTTGCGTTTTCTTGCCACCCTCCCTGCTTCTCCCCCTCCTTCCCTCTCCTCCTCCTTTTGTTTGGAGGTGAAGAGGGTGAAGGGAGTTCAGAATTTTGATGTGTTGGGCTTAGACGCCACCATTTTCTCCAATTTTGAATCAGGCTTGGAATTGGGGGAAGCAAAAACCTTAGAGGTAGATTAAACTGATCACCTGCCAATTTTCCCATCTTTCCCCCAAATTCATGCCCAGGCAGAAACTTGCTAACAGTTCTAATCTGTAAGGACATCCAATCCTCTCTGGGCAAAAGGCTTTCTGGATTTCTTTATATATATGAAATCTTCTAGAGAATAAACCTTCCGAGGCACAACCTCCATTTCTAAGGCTAACTCGTCCTGCTCTTCCCCCTTTTTGTTACAATCCTTGAAGTGGGTGTGAGAGAGAAGTCAAGTTTGGTGATGGCAGCACTTGCTAAAGATGAAAGTACTGATTTTTAAAAACTGTTGAGCGTGTTGGTGACTGTCAAAAGTCAGTCAGTGGGGATTGTTACCAAGGCAGCAATGTCAGGTGGCAGGCCCCCTAGATGTGCTGTAGGAGACAAGGCTAGTTGCCCAAGTGCCTGAGGAAATACAATGAAGAAAAATAATAAGATGCACCGCCTTAAAGGGACCTAATGGGAATGATTTAATGGAAATAACAACCATATCTGTGTATCACACCTGTGTGAAGCCTGCCTACTTATGATTATGATGAATAACTAAGGGCAGGCATTTAGACTAAAGGTTAAGACATCCACAGCCCATACCACACTACTTGAGTTTGATTTGCAGCTCTAGCTCCTGGTGCCAGCTTTCTGTCAAAGCAGACTCTTGGGAGGTAGCTGTGATGGCTCAAGTAATTGGGTTCCTGCCACCCACAAAGGAGAATGGATTGTTCCCTAGTGCCTGGCTCTGCCCCTTCTTGCCTGTTGTGTACATTTGGGGAGTGCATCAGCAAAAGGGAACATTTTATGTCTATGGATCTCTGTCTTTCTCTGTATGTCTCAAATAAGGAAAAAGAAATTTAAAAAAAGGTAATAAATAATTGTGAGTGGCTAGTAGTAGTTGCAAAGTAAAATGTAGGGCTTTTAGGAGAGTTATTTTATTAAATAAGTTTAATCCTTGTACAGTTGATCAGACATCAAAAATAACTAGTCTTTCTCCATTATTGCTATTCAGATGAGAGAAAACAGTTGATTGTAGTAGCATAGATGTAGCCATTCAAACATGTGTATAGTAACTTGCTAAATTAAACTTGCATTGTTTTCAAATATAAATTAAGGTTTACTTTAAAAAGTTTAATTTTTTTTATCTACTTAAAAGGCAGAACAACAGAGAGAGAGAGAGAGAGAGAGAGAGAGATTTATATCTCTTGGATACTCCTCAAATGTGTGCAACAGCCGGGGCTAGACTAAGCAAAAACCAGGAGCACGGAACCCCATTTGGGTCTTCCATGTGGGTGGCAGGGGTCCAAATACTTGAGCCATCATCTGCTGCTTCCCAGGATTGGAAGGAAGCTGGATTGGAATTGAAGGAGCTGAGACTCAGTGTGACACACCTATATGCAGCACAACATCCACCTCATAAATTAGACTTCAAAGGCCCAAGTCTTCTATTTATTCTTTTTCTTAGGAATGCTAGAAAAAGAAAAATCTTGAAAGGTCTATCTGTATAGTTTAGTTTAAATTTCATCCCAGAGAGTGTGGGAAAATCATTTTAATTAAAAAAAATACAGCTTGTATTTCTGTATTTTTAATTTGAGCATTTAAAAACATTTAATTTTTTGTATCCTATATTTTATAAAATATATTAGTATAATAGGACATATGTAAAATTTCTGTGTCTATACTCGTACATATGAAACATGCTTTTTTGTTGAGGATACACAATACAAGCTTGTGGCTCACTGCCATCAGTGTAGTGCTCTGTCCAGTGGGTCAGACTATTAAGGATCTTCTCATTCTTCTGGATCCGTCTCTAAAGCTATTTCCCACTTTTCGCAGAAATGGATAGAAAATATTAGTGAACAGTTATAAAAAATGCAGCTATTTTCTTTTTTAAAGAAAATATTTATTTATTTATTTAAAAGGTAAAGTGACAGAGGGAGAGACAGAAGGAGAGGAAGAGAGATAGAGATACCTTCCATCCACTTGTTCACTTCCCAAATGTCCTCAATGGCCAGGGGCTGGGCCAAGCTGAAGTTGGGAGCCAAGAGCTTCATCTTGGTCCCTCATTTGGGTGGCAGGGTCCCAAATACCTGAACCATCTTCCACTGCTTTTCCCAGGCCATTAGCAAGGAACTGGATCAAAGTGGAGCAGCTGGGACATTATCTGGCAACCATATGGGATGGTGGCATTGCAGGCAGCAGCTTAACCTATTTCACTACAATGCTTGGGCTTAGGTAAATCTTTAAAAAAATTCTATGATTTTTTTTTTCTGTTGCAAGTAGCAAATATTGTCAAGACACATCTGTAAACCCAGTAATGTTCTGGGAGTTGGTGGGCCTCAGGATGAGGGGAATTTAAAAATAAGAAACAAGAAACAATAATGAAAGAGCATCAGTTTGAGATTTCTAAAGTTTGGCTCTGTGGCTCAAAAAATATTCTGGAATAATGTTCTGGCACTGAAGCAGTCTTCTATGACCTCAGGGGTTAAGAGACTGTCTGGATACCCACATCTGCAGATGGGTAAAAGTTCATGTGGCACCAACACTGACCTTACTGGACTGGTCAGCTTGGCATGAACTGGTGCAAACTTTGGCACCAGGTAGTCAGTGTGGCTGGAGAGAGAGATCTGGGAATTGTTAGAAGCATCTGGTCCATCTGAAGTTAGTGACAGTAGATTCAAGGTTGTAGTTTTCTTTCTTTTTCTCTGGCTGAATGGCATATGTGAAACCTTTCATTGCACATCAGAAGAACAAAAGGAAAAGACATGGAGGATACAGCATTAGGGGAATTTCAATAAGGCAACACAATTTAGATTGAACTGTTTGGTCTAAAGTTGCCTCTGTACATATATGAAGTTTATCTGAAACATTTCTTTATACATTGTGACTGTAATATAACTTTATTTATGTATACACTGTAGCCCACTTTTGTGACAAGTAAGTAAATATCGGTCACAAAGGGCCAACCATTCCACCCATGTTCAAGTAAGGCAGAGATGAGCTGTGGCCAATCAGGCAGTGTCGGCACCTCACTTCTATTCTCTGTATGTCACTTCCTCTTCTCCAGCTATAAATACAACCCACCCATATGGCAGGACAGAGCATTTT
This sequence comes from Sylvilagus floridanus, assembly GCA_949820135.1. Taxonomy (NCBI): domain Eukaryota; kingdom Metazoa; phylum Chordata; class Mammalia; order Lagomorpha; family Leporidae; genus Sylvilagus; species Sylvilagus floridanus. The sequence continues at coordinate 23,421,087 of OX463236.1, read as the reverse complement.
GAACCATTTTTGGTCTGGACTACTGCCCAATTCCAGAACTGCAAATTCAGTTAAGATCTGCAAAATGAGGCTTCTTGTAATTTCACTTTTTAACAGTTCTGGTGAACATACAAAGAGACCAGAAGGAGACCTGCTCTTGATTCTCAATATCCCTCAAGAAACACAAGGATTTCTATGGTCCTCAGTCTTCTTTATGGTGTCCCAAGGGATGTCAGTCCTCCTGGTGGGGATTTTTCTCTTTTAATTGAACTCCCCAGATCTTACTGGCTTTTAAATATGTTACAGGCTTGAGAGTCTTAATCTTTATTCTATGGTTTTGCCTCTACAATAATAAGAATTCAAAGAATTTAGTGCATAAATGAGGGCAGAATTTATTTGAGAAAGAGGGAATATACATTCATGGGTGAGTTTGAGCCACCTCACGTGGAGAGAAACCCATCATGAGTTGGTCAGAGTGTTGGTTATAGGGAGAGAGAGGGAGAAGAGGCCCAAGAGGGATCCCATTCATGCTCAAGGGCAAATCAGGGCCCCTCCCATGTTATCAGTCCCTTTTATGAGGTAGGGAGTTGTACCTTGAAAAAACAAATGGGGTGGCTTGTGTGAAACCTTCTGGGATTTTTATGGAATTCCCAATGTGGAATTTAACCTCTATGTGGCCATATCATGGTGTCTTTTCCTTCCTCGTCTTGAATGAGTCACAGGTATATCCCAGGAAAGTGGGCATATTAGATTGACAGGTGAGAGTATAAAGTTAAAATGCAGAACTGCAAAATTCCAGCTCACCTATTTCTGTCTAACTCCCTGCCTGGTTCCACTATATCAAAACCCAGGGTTAATTTCTGTTGTGAGAGGGTGCTTGACTTTGAGGTACCATGGGTTAGTTTGTGTTGAGAGAGTGGTTGATGTTTGGGCTTGTAGTACCTGATGGGCCACTGGCAAGAGCTGTCCTTTTAAACATAATGGATAGTGGTTGCAGGATGTGGTTATTGTGGCAGGGGTGGCAACTCCAGCTTTCACTCAGGTGCTTGAGTTTTATCTTATTTTTTTTTCTTTCTTTCCTTTTTTTTTTTTTTTTTTTTTTTTGCACACTTAGCTAAGGGAGGCATCAGGTGTAGCCTGGGTCAAGGAGAAGCTGACAGTTGATGGCAATTTACTGTGAGGAAAATCATTAGCTGTGTTGGTCAAGGGAATCTCTGAGCCAAAGCCACAACTTGTGGGCATGGCAGCAGAATTTAAATGCATGGCATGCTGGAGACCTTTCATTGCTCAACCAAAGAACAAAAGGAAAACTCCTGGAGAAGAGAGCATTAGGCTACTCTTCAAATGGGATCCAATCTTCTTGGCATTTCCCTCTTAGGTGTTCATCACAGCTCTGGGAGACATGAGATTTAACCTAAAAATGACATCCTTGCAGTCTCAGCAGGATGATCTTGCTGAGATCTCAGCAATCTATCTTTGGGCCATACTTGGATTTTACAGTTTACGTGGGTTTTATAGTTGTATTAGTTCCTGGAAGGTGTACTCCCTTATAAATGGGGAAATCCTAAAAATTATGTAAAATTATGACAGCCATTATGTGGAAGTTTCTGTAAAGTTTTCCAAAATTTCTATTGCCTCCTTTAAATGGCTCTTTTCAAAAGACCAAATAAAAAGTAGGATCAACTAATTGATAAGAAAAATTGAGTCTATCATCTTTTTTGTTTAGTGACTACCCCACCTTGGAGAGGAACAAGAGACTTATATAAAATATACAGGTCAAGGAGGGCCAGCTTTGTCTGGCCCTCTAGTTTTGAAAAGATCACTTATCAACTAAATTGGCTCCAAAGTACAACTTTCCAGCATGTTCTCGGGCTATTTTGCAACTCATAGTAAATAACATTTTACATCTGTGAAGGACATCTCTGTTGTAAAGGTGCTTCCTCTTTGCACTAAGTGTACTTTAAAGTTCTCTTCCTGGCCACCTTGTCTTAACAGGGCTGTTCAGACTAACGCAGTAGTCAAAATGTCTCGGCTGCAGTCTTACTTTCCAGCTCAATGACATCATTTCCATGTCTCCTGGTGGTAGTACTGGAATTAAAACCTAGAAGTAGACAGAGCATAAAGTTGTGGTAGACAATAAGATGTGTAGGTGTAGATGGTTCAAGGATTTCACAATCTAATGGTGTGACTATTTTGGAACCCAAGAAAGGAATCATTGAAGATAGCTAAAGATACATGAAGAAATGAGACTGACACTTTGATTGTAGCTAAAAATGAGCTCACTCCCAGGGTATGTGGCAGTTAGGGTGGAGGGGGAGGTTGATTGGTTGTTCAATAAAACCATATCTGAATGCTGTATTTACCATATGTTTGTGTGTGTAATCCTATACTCTTTCTTAATTATCTTCTTTGTTATTCCAAGTTAAAGAAATCCTTCTATATATTGCTTAAACATTAGAGAGAGTAAAGTACCCTCAGGAGATCACTATTAATGTTTCATGACAAATGTAGAAAGCTCACATAGGCGCATATAAACTTTTTTCAATTTGATATTATTAGGAGATCATCTTGGAAATCTGCTCAGTTATTTCCTTGTTATAAAGCTTTTTATTTTTATTATAACCAATTTATTCTTCTTTCAAATAATCTAATTAATGGGGGTGTCAGATTGGTATCAGGGATTTCCTTTCTTTTCCTTTTGTTCCTTCTCTTGTGCCTTTTTATGTATATATATATATATACACACACACACACACACACACATATATATATATACATATACATATAAAATTTGTTGAAAGGCAGAGTATCAGAGAGGGAGAGAACGATAGAAAACTATCTTCTATCTGCTGGTTCACTCCTCAAATACCCAGAACCATCAGTTCTAGTCCAGGCAGTAGCCCAGAGCCAGGGCGGGGGCCCAAATACTTGGGGCATTATCTGCTGCCTTCCCAGGCAATTAGCAGAGAGCTATCTTGTAAGCAGAGCAGCTAGGACTCAACTGGCACTCTGAAATGAGATGCTGGAATCATAAGCGCAGCTTCACCAGCTGCACCATAAGGCTGGCTCCAGCTTTACCTTTTTATTCATCTTTCTAATAATCTGATTAATGGGGAGTCACATTGATAACAGGAATTTCTTTTCATTTTGTTCCTCTTCTTGCATTTTCAAATGTTCTTTTACTTTGTTAATTTTTAATTTCAGGCCTTCTCTTCTGTCCCTGGAATTTCTTGGTATTTCTAGTTCATATCAAGAGGTAGTGAGTCAACTGAGGGTTGTTTCTGAGAGTTCACTGAGTGTGGTTCCTGAGGCACAGACTTTGAATAAATTATTTTCATTCATAAATTATTTTCATTCATAAAGCTGAAAAGAAAAGGGACATGTTGCTTGGAAATATTTGCTTAGAAAAATAAAATTTCACCTCTAGTCCCATTCACATCAGGAACATGCACCCTTTGTGTAGTTTTGTCTGCCTGCAGGTGCTTCACCCTGAGTCACTAGGCAGATGGTTTTCCCCATCCCTGTTTACCCTACTATGCTTTAAAAGAAACAGCTTGCTTTGAATAATACTCCCCTCCTTTGCATTGGTGGGAACATAGAAAGTTTGTGAAGGCATACTATATATCACAGTTAATAGATGCTACTTATTGAATATCTTCTTGTTAGCTATGCACATCACGTATATTATTAGTAATTCCTAAACTGTTGCTTCTCTCTCCTTCTTCCTTCCTTCCTCTTTCTCTTGAAACAGACTCAGAAAAGCTGCTTGCTCAAATTCTCCTAGCTGCTTAATCCAAAACAAAGCCATGAGGTCAACTCCACTTGACACCAAAGTTCATGTATATCATGCTATGCTACCTCCACATCATACTGAGGCTACCTTGAATAAGTTGTAGTTGTCAGTTTGATAAGGATCGATGTTTTTGTAAGGTGTAGTAACAACTCCTTATCCTCTCTAGTCACTCCTTCCCTCTTTTTTTTTAAAAGGATTTATTTATTTTATTTGAAAGGCAGAGAGAGAGAGAGAGAGAGAGAGAGAGAGAGAGACCGAGACCTAGCTTCTATCAGCTGGTTTATTCTCGAATGGCTGCAATGGCTGAGCCCAGAACTCTATTGTGTATCCTACTTGGGTGACAGGGACATGTGTATTTGGACCATATTCCAATGTCTTCCCAGGTGCATTATTAGGCAGCTGCTGAGACTTGAAACATCACTTGGATATGGGAGTCTGCATTGCAAGCAGTGGCTTAAAGCTCTGTGCTAGAATGTCAGCCCCACTCCCTCTCTTGCATGACCATGCATTTTATTTAATAATCTTCTGAGCAATTTATATTTCCCCCGCATGATTACTTATTGTATCCCATTTTTCCTTCAAAAATTAGTAAGTGGCTATTTGAATAATAGTGGCTATATGGGAAAGGCTGTTTCCAGTTTAAGAACAGAAGTTGAGGGCTAGACAACAGGAAAATGGATATGGAAGGTAGCCTGTGTCTCTGTTGACTGTTAGTGTGTGTTTCTAGATTCTTAAGCTAAGCAAAACCACACCCTGCTTTTCAAGTTGTTAACACCCCCATTCATGATTATCAGATTTGTAAGAAGCTTGTTTCGGTGAAGTGTAGTGACTTAGCACATAGATTGGCATAAGTTCATCAATGTAATAGTCCATTCATACTGGTGAGTCTTCAAAACCATAGGACATTCTATTTTAATATTTAATACTATTAGTTTTTAATATTTTAATATTTTCAATATAGAAAAAATACTAGATCACCAAATTGCTAATCACTAGATTGCTAATCTGGAGACTGGGAAAAAATCTAAGCAATTTTTGAAAGCCTTATTTGGCAGTGAAGTGTGATGGCAGGAAGATAAAAGTAGCTGAAAAACACCTGAGTCAAAGAATGTAAGCCACAAAATGGAGATCAAGTTTCATGAATGTTTGGACCCTGTCTCCTTTCTTACATTTATTGAGCACCTGTTGCATCCTAAGTCTTTTGCCATGAACCAAAGACACAAAGCTGAACACTACATGGATCTTATCCTCACTGAGATCTGTTTAGTCTGAGGCGTTAACCTTCAATCATTGCAAGCAAGATGAACAGGTTCTGGCACAGTATATGGCATATTAGGCATGAAGTTCTGGAGGAATCTGATTTGAAGCCAAAATGCAAGGACTGCCAGGTCCCAGTCTCATAAACAAGAACCATAAGCAAGAATTGAGCTTCCTTCATACACAGAGCCATCACAAAGCAGTTACCTGCTGTTTTTCACTTTAACCCTGGTCTGCTATCCCATGGTCATTGTCTGCTATGGAGACAGACCAGGAGATAGGAGGTAGGGAGGGGGTGAATGGGATTCTTTGCTACCTCAATTGAGCTACATTAACACTACAATGAAAGATGTTTTCTCTTACTACCGGGTGCTAGGATATTACAGAAGTCTAGTCTATTCTGGAGGTAGACTATCTAATAGAAATTCTCATATTACCAGGAGTAATAATAACATGGTTTGTACTTTAATGCCTAGTTATTTCACTTGATTTTTTTCAGTCATTATTTCATTTTGTCCTCAGTCTTGTGATGACAGAGCTATTTTATAATTCATACTTATATCATGTAAAACCTGAAAATGTGATGTGTCAAAATTCAGATATACTGTTAGTGGCAGGGGTGTTTCTCAGTTAAAATCCAAAAATTCATTTCTTTGGAGAACATTGCCTCTCTTAAAAACTGTCACTTGGGCTGGGTGCTAAACCTAGCAGCTAAGACACCTACATCCCATATTGGAGTTTCTGGGTTTGATACTCTCCTTTGATGTTGACACCAGCAGACACTGGGAAGCAGCAGGTAATGGTTCAAGTCATTGGGTTCCTGGCACCCATGTCAGGGATGAGGACTGAGTTCCTAGCTTTGGATTTCAGCCTGGCCCAGTCCTGGTCATTGGGCCCTTTGGGTAATGAACCAGCTGTCTTTGTCTGTTTTGCAATATATGAATAAAGAAATAAATAACTTTAAAAAGTGCCCTGATAAGTGAAGTGTTCTCAGGGCTCACCTTGGTTTTGAAACGAGTGCCCATTTGGGCTGCTGTAACAGGTACCATACACTGAGAGGCACTTAAACAGAAATGTATTTTTCACAGATCTGGAGGTCAAAGCATTCATATTCAAGGCTCTGACAGATTCAGTTTCCAGCAGGGTCTTTGTCTCAGCTCAGGAACCTACTGGGCTTGGTCCTTACATAGCAGCAGGGGCTAAGGATCTCTCTGAGGTGTCTTGTAAGAGCACTAGTTCCATTCATGAAGGTTCCATCTCATGATCTAATTGTATTCCAAAGGGAAGTCCCCTGCTCCTAAAACCACGGGCATTAGGATTTCATGAAAGAACTGAGGCTTGGGGAGGAGACACAAACATTCAGTGAAGGCTCAGAAGAGAGGAGTTATTTTTGCCTGAATTTGTTAGGACAAGTTAAGGAAGGCTGAGTCAGTCTTACTGGCTCAGAGCCTGGATTTCTTAGACCCTCAGGTTAGGGTGCAGCTCTTGGGACACAGCGTTCTCATTACATCTCTGGCCTTACTTGCTGGCTCTGTTTCTGGCTGCCTAGTGACAAGGTGGTTTTCTTCCTTCACCTGTAGTTATTCTGCTCGGCCTGTAGAATCATGTTCCTTCAGTTTGGCCGTTTTTGGTCATTTATTCACCTGCAGTGATTACGCTTGGCATAACTCTGGGTTTACACACTACAGATTTATGATATTTATACTGTAAAGAAAGTATACTTAATTTGTAATAGTGAAGTATACATATTTAATATAATAAATTTTTCTTTATTCAGTAATTCTTACACCTTCTATGTCATATTTTGTTATGCTCTGAACATACACAAGTGAATATGATGGGGTCTTTTATACTGTTCAAGCTTGAAATGTAGATATTACAAAGATACAGGTGCTTATTGAAATAATTTGAAATAAATACAAAGTATAAAGTAAAATAAGAACATATCACCCCTACCATAACCCATGGGTAACCACTGTGAATATTTTAGCATACAGATTTCTAGCAATATGGTAGTATGACATAAAAAGATTATCTAATGCATTCCTTTAATAATTTTTAATTTTCTCTTATTATCTGTTACTGATTTGATAGTCTGTTTCAACATCATTGTTATTGATTGCAAAGGATTCCTTTGTTTAGGTATTCTGTAATGTGATTGATTAATCTTCAAAACATTTTTGCTGTTATGAACTTACATGTAACAAGCATTCCCTTAATTATTTTTTGCATGCAGTCATATTTACTCATGTCTACCATTTTTAATGCTGATACTAATAAAATGTACATATTATGCTATACCTTATATTTTTACTTACTCTTTTTGTACAGAAATCATATCAGATCTATATATATAAAGAACTCTTCAGTTTTATCTTTTTATTATTATTTATTTATTTTTATTTTTGAAAGATTTATTTATTTATTTGAAAGGCAGAGTTATAGTGAGAGATGGATAGAGAGAGACAGAGAGAGAGAGAGACAGAGAGAGAGAGAGAGAGAGAGAGAGAGAAAGAAATCTTACATCTGTTGGTTCACTCCCAAGATGGCCACAACAACCAGGGCTTGGCCAGGCTGAAGCCATGAGCCAGGAGTTTTTCTGAGTCTCCCATGTGGGTGCAGGGGCCCAAGTACTTGGGCCATCCTCCGCTGCTTTCCCAGGCAAATTAGCAGGGAGCTGATCAGCAGTGGAGCGAGCAGTTGGGCCACGAACTTGTGCCCATATTGGAGGTTGGCACTATAGGCCATGGCTTTAACTCACTGAGTCATAGCACCAGCCTTTCTCTTTTTATTTTTTAAAGATGTATTTATTTGAAAGGCAGAATGACAGAGAGAGAGAGGGAGACAAATAGAGAGAAAGAGATTTTTCATCTGCTGGGTCACTTCCAAATGTCTGCAGTGGGCTGGGATGGACAAGATTGATGGCAGAATCCTAAATCTCCATCCTGGTCTCACAAAGGGGCTGCAGGGGCTGGCCCAAGAACTTGGGCCAGCTTCTTCTGTTTTAACAGGGAGCAGGATTGGAAATAGAGCAGCTGTGACTTGAAAGGTACTCATATGGCTTGCTGGGATGAAATGCAGTGACTTAAATATTGCAAAACAATATTGGCCAGTCATCTTCAGCTTTGTCAAGTGATGAGAGTTTGGCACAGCAGCTATAATGCTGTTCAGGGTACTCACATCCCATATTAGAATCCAGGGGTTTCAGTTTTAGTTCTAATTCTGATTCAGCTTCTTGGTAATGCACATCCTGGGAGACAGCAAGTAATGGCTCAAGTTTCTGGTTCCCTGCTACCCATGTGGGCAACTTGGAATGAATTCCAAGTTGCTGGATTTAGTGTGGGCCAGCCTGGCTGTTGTAGACATTTGGGGAGTAAACCAGAGGGTGGAAAAACACTATCATTGTCTCCGTCTCTCTGCCTTTCAAATAAATAAAATCAATCAATCAATAAAATAGTCAAATAAATTGCATTGTTTTAGTGGACATATTTATCTAACTGGATTCCAAATGGATGGACATATAAATTACTTCAAATCATTTGTCATGGTAAAAAATACTACAATATAAAATTCTTGAACATAAGTCATTTTCTTTGTGTGGGAGTGGGCATGCTGATGTTGCTAGGTGAAAGGGTATATACATTTGCAGTTTTGATAGACTTTGCCAAATTGTTTGCCTTCAATTTGTCCTCTTCTCAGCAATTATGAAATAACCTATTTCCACACACCCTTGCTCATGATGTTTTATTTTACTTTTGGATATTTTCCAATCTGATAGGGTAAACAATAGTATCACATTGTAGTTTTAATTTTCAATTATTGGATTGTGAGTGTGGTGAGCATTATAGCATACAGACAAGAACAATTTGCCTTTCCTCTTTTGTAATGTTTCTATTCTTATTCCTTGCAGCTGCATTTTAAAATTTACTGGCAGCAGCTTCTATTTATTAGAGAAATTTGATCTTTGTGTGAGACAGAATTTATTGAGCCCAAAATTCATGTTCTTGTCACTATATTAAACAAATAAAACATCAGTTCTAATGGTGTATCTTCAGAACTTGAAAATCTTTTGCATCATTTGTTTATCTGCTGGTAATGATACTCCCTTTTGTTTCCTTCCTCTAAGGTTATTTCTTCCTTGTAAATAGTTTAAGATATTGATGCAATTTGTGCTGATTTTTCCCATTCCTAAAATCTTCCAAAATTCCCCTAAGAATACTCCTTTCTTTCAAGGGACATTTCTCTTTTCTAAAATGTTTTGCCAGAATAGTTGGAGATAAAGAACTTTTCTGAAACCACTTTCAGGATTTCACAATACCACATACCTTTTGAATCTAAGCATTTTGGGCATTCAGTTATTTGTATGTGAGATAACAAGCTGTATTCCCTGAGCTGATTCCTTTTTGTACCTAGCTTAAGCCAGCTGTCCTGCCCTGGGTTTACCTTTCCAGGACAGTGCACCTCTCCTGCTCCAATGACCTCTTGGGTCTGTCTCAGAAAGAAAATGACTACATAACATTTTCCCATGCCCTCCTGGTCCCAGATGAATTTTGGTGGATTACGGCTAGCCAAACTCCAATTCTGAAAACATAAAGAACAGATTGTAGTTGACAAACCCTTTGTTTTCAAGTTATTCATGTGGCTTTTCAGCTATAATACAAAGCTCTCCTTGTCCTTGAAAAACAAAGAATGCCTTAACTAACCAAGTATTTAAATCTACTCAAATGTAGTGGGTGGATCAACGCGTGAATCCTAGTCTGGTACAAAGGAAGTGCTGTGAAAAACTCATTCTTAATCTATATGTGCTGCTAAACTGGCAACCATAAATAGTACTTAGGTAAAAAATTAAGAGGAAATTTAAAAATGTTCAAAGATTAACAGTTGGAATAATTCAAGGACTTGGGAAATTAAGACTGTAAAGAAAGGAATTAGGACCCCTAGCTATATTTAGACTGCAAAAAGAAGTTGCCAGAATACTTGTTAGATCATAAAATCAATGTGGAAAAGAAGATTTTTTTATTTGGGAATAAGGGAAAATGAGCATATAAAACATGAGGAAGAATTTAGATTAGAAACAATACTTTGTTTGAATATGCTCCTTATCTGAAAATAAAACTCCACTTTGCTCTACATGTCTGTTAGGCTTTAATTAATTAACAAAATGTTAATAAAGTCAAACTTTATTGAAAAGTTAAAATGAAGAGATCGATTTTCATATATGTGAGATTGCTTTGGAATGGTCTAGAGCTAGCTGTGTCTTCAAGTTTAGTGATCCTGAGTATGACCTCTGCCATCAGATTGCTTTGAATAAATTACAGCATCACAACTTCTTTCCTACTGGATAGACTTGCACAAACCACTCTCCTAGCTTCTCCTAACCTCTGTTCTCACATCCAAGATGAAACAATGAGAGTATTCACCAATTAGTATGGTTCTGAGGATTAGGTATGTATATGCCCCAGTTATGATTTAGTTTTATCTTAAAAAGGAGAACATGCAAATGTTAGTGGTCTAAGCAAGCAACAAATGATTTTTCTGTCATGGATAATTCCTATTAGATATCTGAGGCTATTGTGTTACAAAATTTCTGGTGTTCAGGTCCTACTTACTGTGTATGACTTGCATTCCTAAGTGTACTTCTGTTCTAGTTATCTATTTATTGTCTGTGTTATAGCCATAAGGAAGGCTATGGAAGAGTTTCTTTCTTTTTTAAAATATTTCTTTATATCCTTATCCATATTTCACATGGATGGTACATTGCAGCCTTTTTCTAAAAAATGATTCATGTATGTTTTAATTAAAAGGAAGAGTAACAGAAAAGGAGAAGGAGAGAGGGAGAGATGGAGAGGGGAAGTGAGAGAGAGAGAGAGAGAGAGAGAGAGAGAGAGAATTTTCCATGCACTGGTTAACTCCTCAAATGCCCAGAGCATCCAGGACTGGGCTAGGTTAAAACCAGAAGCCAGAAACTCTATCTGGGTTTCCCATGTGGGTCACAGGAACCCAAGGATGGAGTCATCATACGATATCTCCCGGGTGCATTAGCAGGAAGTTGGATCAGAGGCAGAGGTGTACTCAATAGTAGGCACTCTGTTATAAGGTGTGTGCATCCCAACAGGCAGCTTAACCCCTTGCACCACAGTGCTTGCCCTGGAAGAGTTTCTTGATAACACTTTCTGGAAGCTGAATTCCCATTCCAAGAATGGGTGACACATAGCTACATGAAAGGCTGGAAAGTGTAGTTATTTTCCAAATAACTATATCTCCCGCTACAAATAATGGGTTTTATTAGTGTAGATCAAGGGAGTTAGAACACAGGAATATAATTGTTGAAGGAGGACAGATATTTAGAGACAACCAGCAGCTTCTGCCACAGTATGCAGAATCTAGTATAGAATCTGCTCAGAATGTAGGAATAAGTAAATATTTTCAGTGCAAATTCTGGTCCCTATATTCAGCCTTGCATGCAGTTTCATCCAGGTGTTCCACAAGCACTATCGACTCAACGTTTCCTAAAGTGAAGTCGTTTTGTTGCTATTTATTCCCTCTCTCACAGTGTTCCCCACTCAGAGGACAGCAAGTCACCCTTTTGTATTGTTAAAATTGATAATGGCCTACCTACCTGTCTGCTTTGGAGATGGCTTCACTTCACTATAACTTTGGCTGCACTCACCACATCCAATTATTTTCTTTATAGATTTTTAAAATTTTTTTATTTATTTGACAGGTAGAGTTATAGACAGAGAGAGAGAGAGAGAGAGAGACAGAGAGAAAGGTTTTCCTTCCGCTGGTTCACTCCCCAAATGGCCGAAGCCAAGCCAGGAGCTTCTTCCTGGTCTCCCATATGGGTGCAGGGGTCCCAGCACTTGGGCCATTCTCCACTGCCCTCTTGGGCCAGAGCAGAGAGCTGGACTGGAAGAGGAGCAGCTGGGACCAGAACCCAGTGCCCATATGGGATGCCAGGGCTGCAGGTGGAGGATTAACCAGGTAAGCCATGGTGCCAGCCCCAATCCAATCATTTTCAAAGTCCTGTTTGTTCTTTTGGGAAATGCCCCTCAGATCTCTTCTCTTCTCTCTACTCTCACTATTCATTTTTTCCATTTTATATTTTAATTTGAATTAATTTTTAACAAAGTCAGCATGATTTGTAGATAGAAGTGAAGGAACAAAATGATATTCCTTCCCCCTTCCCTCCCTCTAGCCCTCCTTCCTTCTAGCCTTCACTCTTTTTTTTAGTCTTTTTAGATAACATATTTTAAATTTACATTACAGTGAAAGGCTTAATACTTCACTGAGTAACAAGTTTAACATGTAAAAAGCAAAAAACAAAAAGATTTCGTTCTTTAGAGTGGTCCACAAGGCCCTTTGTAGTCTGACTCTAATATATTATTGAACACTACACATCTTCTACTACAGCCATTCTGTGTTAAAAATATAAGAAGCAAGTATTTGTTTGAAACTTTAACTCTATATTTATCTGATACACATAAGAACAGTGAAAACAGTGCATTCAGCATAGGCAAAGACTTCTTGGAAAAGACTCCAGAAGCATAAAACCAAAATAGACAAATGGGATTACATCAAGCTGAGAAGCTTCTGCACTGCAAAATAAACATTCAGCAAAGTAAAGAAACAGCCAACAGAATGGGAGAAAATATTTGCAAACTATGCAACTGACAAAGGATTAATATCCAGAATCTATAACAAGTTTAAGAAACTCCACAACAACAAAACAAACAATCCAGTTAGGAAATGGGCAAAGGACTTGAGCAGGCATTTTTCAAATATAGCAATTCAAATGGCAATAGGTACATGAAAAAAATGCTCAGGATCCTTAGCCATCAGGGAAATGCAAATGAAACCACAATGAGGTTTCACAATGAGAGTTAAAATGGCTCTCATACAGAAATGAACAAATAATAAATACTGGTGAGGAAGTGGGGAAAAAGGTACCCTTCTCTACTGTTGGTAGGAATGTAAACTGGTCCAGCCATTGTGGAAGGCAGTATGGAGATACCTCAGAAAGTTGAAAATAGATCTACCATATAATCCAGCAATCCCACTCTTGGGCATTTACCCAAGGGGAATGAAATCAGTATATTAAAGAGTTATCTGTACCCTCATGTTTATTGTAGCTCAAGTCACAATAGCTAAGATATGGAATCAACACAGATGTCCATCAATTGATGACTGGATAAAGACATTATGGTATATATACACTATGGAGCACTACTCAGCCATAAAAAGAATAAAATCCTGTCTTGCAACAAAATGGATGCGACTGGAAATCGTTATACCTAGTTAAATAAGCCAATCCCCAAAAGAAAAATATCACACATTTTCCTTGATCTGTGGTAACTAACCCCAAAAATGTAATGTATAGGAGTGAAATTGTATCTTGAGACTTGATGGTTGTTTACAGTCCTTGTCTCTACTGTTCCAGAGAGTGTTTTTTTTTTCTTCTTCCTATTTTTTGAACTCTTTACTTAGTGTAGGTTTACTCTAATGAGTTGAAAGTAATCTGAAAGTAGATCATTGTAAAAGTTAATAGAGGGGGCTGGCGCTACTGCTCAATAGGCTAATCCTCCACCTGTGGTGCCGGCACCCCGGGTTCTAGTCCTGGTCGGGGCACCGGATTCTGTCCTGGTTGCCCCTCTTCCAGTGTAGCTCTCTGCTGTGGCCCGGGAGTGCAGTGGAGGATGGCCCAAGTGCTTGGGCCCTGCACCCGTATGGGAGACCAGGAGAGGCACCTGGCTCTTGGCTTCAGATCAGCGCTGTGCGCTGGCTGCAGCATGCCAGCAGCGGCGGCCATTGGGGGGTGAACCAATGGAAAAGGAAGACCTTTCTCTCTGTCTGTCTGTCTCTCTCTCTCATTGTCCACTCTGCCTGTCAAAAAAAATTCATAGAGGGAATGAGGAAGGAGTAAGAAGGGTGGGAGCATGGGTGGAAGGGAGGGTTGGGTGGGAAGTATCACTATGTTCCTAAAACTGTTTATCTGCAATGCATGAAATTTGTATACCTTAAAAATAAATAAATAATTCAAAGCTTAAAGCTGTAAAAAATGATTTTTGCTATATAGAAGCTAGTTCTTGTCACATACTGTAATTATTCAATTAGTGTTAGCACTATATATGCAATTGCATAATTATATAGATAATTAAATACAAGTTAAGATTTATAATAAATAGGCATCCAGGACCTCTATGTTTATGCTTTGCTTTTAGTAACAAATGAAATTTGATAAGTCATTTTATAAATACAGTAGAATTTTTAAAGCCTTATATTTTGTACACTAATTAATTACCAAATTGTTTTAGTTAAAACATCAAAGTTATTTTTCAAACTATCTCAGAGGAAAACAAATTTCTTCTTTCATTTCTCAGGGGTACTCCTGAAGAAGAATTTGTCAGTGTAATACTTAATCTTGCATTTTTCTAATGAACATGTTATACAATAGTCTATGGAGACTAGTTAAATTCAACTTTACTATTCTTTGTTCTTACCTATACATGCTATGCATTCAATAATCAAGTATTTTCAAAAAAATCTTTGAAATCCATTTGGTAAGTAAATGATTCTTTTAGTAATAAATTTAAGAAAATAATAAACCATATTTTTGCTTCAGAAATATTTTAGAAGTCATAGTCCATTCTTGAGAATGAAATGTCTTGACAATTCTCTTTATAACAACTCATTTAAATGCCCAAAATATTATACTTTATATATGTCCTATGGCATTTTTGTTATTGAAAAATCAGCAATCAATCCTTTTCATTGATTTATGACATACCTTAGAGCTTCTAGATAATTCCCTTTTAAGTATCTAAGTATAATACCTATAACATAGTAAATTCATTAAATTGAGTCATTGAAACTATTAAATAATGAGGCAATTGATCACACATTTATATATCCAACATTTTAATATGTTGTTATTAATTTACACAAATAGATTTTCTTTTTTTTTTCTCTCTCTCTCTCAGTCTCTCCTCATATGCTTTTGCTCCTAGAGAAAAATATTCCATAGAATGAGTGGGACTAGGACACACAGTATCCTTAATACCAACCTGAGAAGGCTCATCTTATATTTTGTGACTCAGTTCACTATGCACTTTCACCACCTTAATTTATTCCCTAAAAATAATTTACTCCCTAATGTTCTGCATGCACGTTCAGATAGGCTGGACTGTTTATACAGCCAATTCTACTGTCATGATCCATATGAACACCATAAGAACCCCAGAACAACCTATTTTTGCTTGCATCTGATTTTATCTCCTCTCTCTACTTACCATCATGTAAAATTATCTCACCACTTTGTGTTTGGATATAGTAGTTTACTATTTCAGTCCCAACTCCTTTTACATTCCCATAGTTCCATGTGGGTCCTCCCAAATTACTGTGAAAACAGCCTCTGTCCATCTTACAGACCACCGCATCAGCAGCCCTTAAAACACTGCCTCACACAGAGGGCATACTCAGTAAACATTTTTCATGACTCAGCCCTGAAAAACTGGCATATGTGTAGTATTTTAGGTGACATGCATTTAAACCTCTAGCCTAATGGATTTACAGGAAAGCTAACATAAGAGTCTTCATATTCTTCTGTTCTTTTCACCTAGATGTTTCTGAGCACATTAGTCAGATGAGAGTGGTTTGTGAGCTTCTTCTTATTGCTATTGTAACACATTGTCCTATTAAATCAAGTCAGGCATGCCTTATTGGGTGTTGTATTGAATTAAAAGGTGTAGTAAACTCTGTGAAAATCAGAGACCAAAAGTCCTTGCCCACTGAACTTTTTTTCCCTTTATTGAATCTATACCAGCACCGCGGCTCAACAGGCTAATCCAGGCTCTTGCGACCATTTGAGGAGTGAATCAGCAAATGGAACTCTCTCTCTCTCTCTCTCACTCTCGCTTTCGCTCTCTCTCTCTCTCTCCTCTTCCTCACTCTCTCTCCCTCTCTCCTGCTGCTGTTCTGCTTTTCCAACAGATGAAAATAAATAAAATAAATAGGCCCGGGAGTGCAGTGGAGGATGGCCCAAGTGCTTGGGTCCTGCACCCGCATGGGAGACCAGGAGAGCACCTGGCTCCTGGCTTCGGATCAGCATGGTGCGCAGGCTTCAGTGCACTGGCCGCGGCGGCCATTGGAGGGTGAACCAACGGCAAAGGAAGACCTTTCTCTCTGTTTCTCTCTCTCACTGTCCACTCTGCCTGTCAAAAAATTTTAAAAAAAATTAAAAAAAAACTATTTTTGGGTGTTGACAAATAATGCATACTTCTATTAAATTCCTAATAGATTGCATTTCAATACTTACAAATACATACATATAGATAATTTTTTAAACAAGTCATATTTCTATCATCATCTTGATAATCTTGTCTTTTCTCCTAATTTCATTTTGAAGCAATTCTGCTTATCATGGATAATATCTGATTTTCAATTATTGAAATCAATAAAGTACATTTACTTTTCAAAAAAAGGAATAGTGAATTAGAGTAAGTACATACATTGAATGAATTTATCTTTTAGTCACTTAACTGATATAGATTCCAAGTTCTAGTAATTGTTTATCCTTCTATTATTTTCTTTTTTCTCACTTCTCTTACTTACCAACTTTCCAGGCACATAAAAGAAAATGCATAAATGGCCACAGAAATTTTCTCAATTCTTTCCTAAGCTAGAATTGTAGTTCTTCTCTAGTATATCTATTAAAAACATTAAGTGTATTAAAGTTATTAAAGATAAAATATATTCAACACCAATGTAACTGATACTATCTTTAGAAGTAAGTATTTATATTTGGAGTGTTTGAGGCAAATTTTGAATAAAGTATTTATTTAACAAAGGTTTTAACTTTTTAATAAAGATTGTGATAAAAAAAACTAGACAAACAATGGGTTTTATATGCTGCAATTAATGCAAGATCAGAAACCCAAAACAGAGTGGGGCACTTCTACCTATGTCCAACAAGTGCAAGAGTTGCTAAGAAAATAAAAACTGTGTTCATTCTTTTCACTTGGGTCACTTACAATCTTCCCCTCAAGGCTAACAGCCTCATAACAATGAGGACATTCGAGAGTGACCTGCTTTTGCTCCAGCACTCTCCCCATACTCTGTTAAAGATCAGCAAATTACACATAAGTGAATCCATCTTTTAAATAAAAATTAACCTGATTTGTAAGCAGTTGAACCATAGCTGTT
The DNA here is from genome assembly GCA_949820135.1 of Sylvilagus floridanus. Taxonomy (NCBI): domain Eukaryota; kingdom Metazoa; phylum Chordata; class Mammalia; order Lagomorpha; family Leporidae; genus Sylvilagus; species Sylvilagus floridanus. Next base: position 23,403,857 of record OX463236.1, on the reverse strand, counting down.
CAACGGTAGTACATTCTTAATTTCTGTTCTTTTTTCTAAATTTTGCTAAATGTTCAGACTTTTTTCCTTTGCCACTAAAGAAAAATACATCTGTGAATTAGAACGGATTTGTAAATGAAGTAATAAATGAAATCTGGCTAATTTTTGTAGACTTATTTTTTTCTAATATTTATTTTATTTATTTTCATCTGTTGGAAAAGCAGAACAGCAGCAGGAGAGAGGGAGAGAGAATGAGGAAGGAGAGAAAGAGAGAGGAAGAGAGAGAGAGAGAGAGAGAGAGAGAGAGAGAGAGAGAGTTCCATCTGCTGATTCACTCCTCAAATGGTCGCAAGAGCCAGAGGCAGGCCAGGCTGAAGCCAGAAGCCAGAAACTCCATCTAGGTCTCCCATGTGTGTTATAGGGCCCCAAACACTTGAGCTTCATCAGTTGATTTCCAGGACCCATTAGTAGGATGCTGGATTGAAAGTGAAGCTGCCAGGATTCAAACCTGCATTGCAATATGGGATGTGAGGTCTCAGGTGGCGGATTAACCCACTATCATGCTACAGTATCCTCCCCTAGTTATTGTTTTTTTTTTTAACTTTTATTTAATGAATATAAATTTCCAAAGTACAGCTTATGGATTACAATAGCTCCCCCCCCCATAACTTCCCTCTACCTACAGCCCTCTCCTCTCCCTCTCCCCTTCCATTCACATCAATATTCATTTTCAATTATCTTTATATATAGAAGATCAATTTAGCATATATTAAGTAAAGCTTTCAACAGTTTGCACCCACACAGAAACACAAAGTGTAAAATTCTGTTTGAGTACTAGTTATAGCATTAAATCACAATGCACAACACATTTAGGACAGAGATCCTACATGAGGAGTAAGTGTACAGTGACTCCTGTTGTTGACCCTAGTTATTGTTTTAACCTATTTCATTTTTAAATTGTGTTCAATGTGAAGTAATTATTTTACACAATGACAGAATTTGAACTAGCTTAGCTCTATTTATAGTTCTAATATCTTGATTTTACATATCATTTATGATACACACATACACAAGTTTCCTAATTTATTGTTTTATATGCCCCTAATAGATATACATTGTTTTTACTTAAGATAAATGGAAGTATTTATTGTTCATATGCATAGTTATTAGATTCTAGTATGAAATTTTAGATATTGAGAGAAGATAAATTTAATTGAAAAAAGTTAAAAATCTTTCAGGCACCCAGGACTCCCCCCCCCACACACTTTTGGCAGAACTTAATGTATTCTAGATTATTCTTTTGAAAAATTTATTGAGAGATGAACTCTTTCTATTCTAATCGTATCACAGTGGAGCAAATGCACTTTGTTACTAGCTTTTTCTAGTAAAAAAAGATTTATTTATTTGAAATACACAGAGAGACCTTCTACTCACTGACTCATTCCTCAAATAGCTGCAACAGCTGGGAGCCAGGAACTCCATCCAAGTCACCCACATGGGTGGCAGAGGCACAAGTGCTTGACGTGTCTTCCACTACTTTCTACCAGGAAACTCGTTCAGAATAGTAATAGCTGGAACTTGAACTGAACTGGCACTCTGATGTGGGATGTGGGTGTCCTGATCGGCAGTTCAATGTGTTATGCCACAACACTTAACCCTCTCTAAAATACTCTTGTTCAGGTGGAATATATAGTATTTCAAATGATAACTTTTTTTGTACTTCTCCTTAAAGGACTAAAAGGGGGGGCTGGTGCTGTGGCGAAGCAGGTAAAGCTGCCTCCCACAGTGCCAGCATCCCATATGGGCGCTGGTTTGAGACCCAGCTGCCCCACTTCCGATCCAGCTCTTTGCTATGGCCTGGGAAAACAGCAGAAGATGGCCCAAATCCTTGGGTCTCTGCACCTTCTGGGAGACCCAGAAGAAGCTCCTGGCTTCTGGCTTTGGATCGGCACAGCTCCGGCCGATGCGGCCATCTGGGGAATGAACCAGTGGATGGGAGACCCCTCTATCTCTCTCTCCCTCTCCTTCTCTCTGTGTGTAACTGACTTTCAAGTAAATAAATAAATCCTAAAAAAAAGAAAGAACTAAAAGGAACAAAATGATGTGGAAGTTCAATTATTTTGCCTTGAGTTCTTCTTTGGCAATCTTCTATTAATATCTTTGTGTCATCAGTGAAGGGACACATGTAATAAACTCATAGATCTTTTCTGAGAATTAGTGCACAGAATTTGAATGTTTATTTTAGTTAAATATATTCGTTTTTCTTGCATAGCATGCAGATAGGGAAATTTGGTTCTAAATTTATATGGTTATCTTCATAAACACAAGTAAGAATGTTTCAGAGTTAGAAAGTTTAAAGGAATTATGTCAGTACGTTTTAAGGTCTATTTGCGGTTTGAGATTGTTTTTCAGAAGTTTATTTGTCAAAGAAAACAAATGGATCTTTTTACAATAACTTGAGTTATTTGAATGATCAAAATGATTTTCAAAGTGTTTCTTTGTCAAAAATGTAACTCATGGAACTCAAGTTGGAAGAGGGGAATCCAGTGTTATAATGGACGGCCTTAATCCAGAGGAACCATTGTAATTGGGGAAACTGTTTTGGTCATCCAATCTTTGAAAGCACAGACAATAGTTTAAGAAAAATATTTTGGGATATATGGCACACTCACGGATTGTGTGATAATAATGGACCCCAGATGAAGCCTTCCATGGGCTTTGATTTTGTGACTTGCTCTTATGTTGGTGACAAGGTAGATGTAGCAATGTGTGCTGAAGCATACAAGGTTGATGAGCATGGTGTGGAGTCAAAGAGGGCTGTTTTGGGAGAGGATTTGTTACAGCCTGGTGCACCTCTAACAGTGAAGAAAATTTCTGTTAGAGCTATTAAGGAAGATATAGAAGAATATAATTCAATAAATATGGCAAGATTGAAACCACAGAAGTTATGGAAGACAGGCAGAGAGGAAAAAGGCTTTTGTAGCTTTTGATGATTATAATACTGTTGATTAAAATATTGTTCAGAAATATATACTATTAATTGACACATAAGTGAAGACAGGCCTTTCCAAATAAGAGCTGCGGTCTATTCCTGGATCACCACAGGTCGTGGAGGGGGATATGGCAGACTCACCTGCAGTGGGGGAAAGTTTGGTGGTAGCAGAGGTCATTCTGGCCATGGCGGAAACCTTGGTGGAAGAGGGGCCTACAGTGGAGGAGGCAGCTGAGGAAGTTAGGGAGGAGGTGATGGTGGCAACTATGCTGGTGATTTTGGTTATAGTACCAGAGGAGGCAATGGTAGTGGTAAACCCACCAGGACATGAAAACCAACATGGTGGATATGGTGGAGGAGGAGGGTGTAATGGTTACAACGAAGGAGAACTTTTGGAGGTAATTATGGTGACAGAAGGAACCACAGTGATTTTGGAAATCATCACAGACCAAAGTAATCACATTATGGACACATGAAAGGGGTCAGTTTTGGTGGAAGAAGCTCAGAGTAGAAGTGGTGGATATGGTGTCAGACGGTTCTAAAAACCGCAGGAAAAGGCTATAGTTCTTAGCAGGAGAGAGAGTGAGGAGTTGTCAGGAAATCTGTAGGTTACTTTGAGACAGTCATCCCAGTCGCATCAGAGGAACTGTGAAATCTCTGCAGAGAGAATGATGACTCATGCTCAGAAAAGATGAGAAACCCTTCTTGTTCAAGATATCATTGATACAATTAATGATTATAAAAGGCAAAATATTTATGCATGTTGACTAGAATGAGTAATGATTATAGTGTCCATTAGATGTACATTCATTTCATCTTTCATATGTTGAAGCTTTGTCTTCTTTTCATTACATCAAGTATATAGCTTTGTAAATTGTGGTTGTAGTAGTACAAGAATAAAATATTAAGGAGTTTTTAACTTAAACACCCCTTTAACTCATTAAAATGTTTGCATTTGCAGTAATATAAGTATTTTGTGTATATATGTATCCATATTTAATATGTTAAAACAAAAAGAAGTGTTACTCAATAAATTGAAAAATATATGAATTAATCCCCATTGTTACTGTAAATGTGATGCAATGAATCTAGGTCCCCCTTTAAAAATGTATTCATTTATTTGAGAGAGGAAGAAAGAAATCTCCCACCCATTGGTTTACTTCCCAAATGCTTGCAATAGCTGGACCTGGGCCTGGCTGAAGCCAGGAGCTGGTAACTCAATCTGGGTATTTTACGTAGGTGGCAGGGATCTAACTACCTGAGCCATCATTTGTTGTTTTCCAGGGTGACCATTATTAGGAAGCTGGAACTGGGGGAATTTAGGAGCCTGGACTCAAACCCAGGTACTCCAACATAGGATGCAGGTTTCCTTAGCAAGTAGGTCAAATCCTTTCCATCAGGTCACTTTTAAACAGAAGACTACCAAGCATGCACAGCTTGCTTCTGTACCTGTCCCCTGAGTGGTTTTTTTTCCCTTCTATTTCTTTTTGACATACAGAATAAACATACTGTTCTTCACCTGGCATATTTTTTTAAAAGTGAAACCATCTAATTCATTAAAGCAAGCTTTTCAGAAGACAATGTCTGCGTTGGTCCCAGCATAAGAGTCTCACGGAGCAAATGAACTCAAGTGTCCAGATGAGGCACAGTATTCATATGTTTGCATCTTTATTAAGCCCTTTCCATGGAGAAGTGTCTGTTTTTGATGTGTTCCCAGTTGCAGTCTTCCAATTTTATGTAAAAATGGGCTTTCCAGGAACTACCGGACCACCTTAGTCAAGATCCAGTTTTTGCTTTTTTTTTCTCCCCCATAACCCCTGAAGCTCCAATTTTATTGTAGGCAGAAAGTGGTAGGTTGTCCACACTCTATATTTAATTCACAAACAGAAAAAAGGATGAGGAAAAATATATTCATTTATATAAGGTGTGATTGTCTACTTGGCAAACTCTACAGAGAGAATTTAAGAAGAAACTGTTTAAATTCAAAATATTTCAGTAAGGTAAACAGCTATAAAATAAAAACAACTTTACACGTCACCACTAGCCATTTAAAATGCAATTTAAAAAATCTCTTGTAAAAATATAAGAAAACATGGGGCTGGTGCTGTGGCATAGGAGACTAAGAGAGAGGGAGAGACAGAGAGAAAGTCTTCCATCCATCAAATGGCCTCAATGGCTGGAGCTGAGCCAATCTGAAGCTGGAGCTGAGCCAATCTGAAGCCAATCCGAAGCCAATCCTCCAGGTCTCCCACATGGGTGCAGGGACACAAGGACTTGGGCCTTCTTCTACTGCTTTCTCTGGCTGTAGAAGAAAGCTAGATCAGAAGAGGAGCAGCCAGGACATGACCTGGCACCCATATGGGATGCTGGCACCACAGGCAGAGGCCCAGCCTACTACACCACAGTGCTGGTCAAGTTGACAGTTATTAAAATGTGTTGTTATTCAGTGAGAAAGCAGAATATAAATGGATAACTGACAAAATTGAATATTAAAATGTCTTAGAAAACTAAAGTAATTAAAACTTCTAGGACTAGATTGTATCAGTGGAAAACCACAATAATTTAATAGTAGATTCAAGTGCACATAAAAATTAATGTTTCCAAGAAAATATCTAGAAGTAATGAGACTCCTGTATGGAGTGCTAAATACACCTGCCCTTCTCATCCAAAAGAGCTAAGGACCTTGAAGAAATATCTGTTTCCAGGAGAGCTTGGGGTATTCTGTACCAGAGAGCAAGGAGGAAACTTACTCAAAAGGAGTGATGGGTGACTTGCAGTAGTCAAATTTGGGACAATTTGAGCATGAAAAACAATGGGGCCAGGCTTTTGGTCTAGAAGCTAAAATATCAGTTAGGATACCTGCATCACATATTGGAGTGCCAGGGTTTGACAGTTGGCTCTGACCCCTGACTCCAGATTCCTGCTAATGCAGAGCCAAGGAAGAAGCAGTGATAGCTCAGGTGACTGAATTTCTGCTACCCAAGTTGGAGAACTGGATTGAATTCTTGGCTCTTAGCTTTGACCAGCTGCAACACCGCCCTGGACTCTGTGGGCATTTAGTGAGCCAGTAGGTAGGGTTGATCTCCCTATCGCTCTCCCTCTTAAATAAATAAATAAGTAAATTTATTTAAAAAGAATAGTGGAAGTGGATTATAACACAATGAATAACAATGATGATGATTATAGCCTACAGTGCTACTTGAAACAAAAGATTAAGGGAATACATTTTTAGAAAAGTCTATAAGCTGATTTCTGCTGAAATACTGATGGTATTACAAAAAATCTGCTGCAATTGATTCACACAATTTTAAAAATATCACAGCACAGGTAATTTATGGTTTATGCACATTTAACTGGAATGATCTGGAGGTCACCAGCTTGCAGCATGCTTAAACTTGACATTGCCAATAATGAGAGAATCAGATAAGATAGATGTCCTGATAGAGTGCAATAAGAAACACCCAATATTACTTAAGTGTTCTTTTAAACTAAATGTTTACCTTGAATTTTATCTCTAAGACACTTGGCTAGACTTAAAAAAAAAAAAACTTAAGGCAATAAAAAAGAAAAAAAAGGCTGACAGGTAAGTTATTTTAAATTAAAATAATTTAATCAGATTACCAAATGTGTGCAATACAATAATGTTTGAAATACATCTTTTAAAGGTATTTTGGGGACTACTGGGGAAATTTGAATCTGGACTGAGTATTAGATGATTTTATTTAATTGCTGTTTTCTTGGGTGTGATAAAGGTATTGTAATTACATAAAGAATGTTCTCAGTTTTGGGAATGCATATTTAAGTATTTATGGGGCTGGTGCTCTGGCGTAGCAGGTAAAGCTGCCACATGCAGTGCAGGCATCCCATATGGGCACTGGTTCAAGTACCAGCTGCTCCACCTTTGATCTAGTTCTCTGCTATGGCCTGGGAAAGTAGTAGAAGATGGCCCAAGTGTTTGGGCCCTTGCACCTGTGTGGGAGACCAGGAAGAAGCTCCTGGCTCATGGTTTGGATTGGTGCAGCTCCAGCCATTGTGGCCACCTGGGGAGTGAACTAGTGGATGTAAGACCTCTCTCTCTCTCTCTCTTTCTCTCTGCCTCTCTGTAACTGCCTTTCAAATAAATAAATGAATTTTTTTAAAAAATATGTTTACAAAGTAACTTATTTTTTTAAAAAAAGTATTTAGGAGTGGGGAGGGAGGGAGAAAGAGAGAAAAGAAGGCACAAATATGGGAAAATGTTAGTGAAAATAGCAAAGAGTATTTGAGTGTTTATTGTATTATTCACTGAATTTGAAAATCCTTAAAATAAAAAAGTTGAGAAATTTTAATATTTGGCAATTATTTCATTTCAAGTAAATAAGGACAAATGATACATTCAATAAGTTGTGTTTTGGCAGCTTGAAATTTATAAAAAATAAATCTCACATCTAATTGCTCTTTCACACCAGCTGATAGAGTATTCATTGCCAGGCTGAGGAATGACTAAGTTTACAGCAGTACTTCTTCTATAAAGAGAACTAATGTCACAGGAGATTATTAAGAAGGAAAGAAAAGAAAGAGGAGAGGAGAAAAAGAAATGAGGAGAGTTAATGCAGTTAATCCTCGTATTTTAGTACTCTTCATGTACTAGGCACTTGTGTGTGAACTTTATGTGAAATAACTTATCTGATCTCTGCCCAGCCTAATAGGGAAACTTCTATCATTATCCCTCCTCCTGGAAAGTAGACCAAAGCAGAGAGGGATAAACAATTTACGTTTGACTCCAGAGCTTGGCCTCTGAAGTTGTGCCTGGGGTTTAATTTCTGAAGCCAGTAATATAAGTGAAAAGACACATCTCATCAGCTTAGGGGACTTGGTGCAATCTCTCGTCATACACACCTAATAATGTGAAATAATTAGATAGAATAGGATACTTTAGGATCTTAGAGTGGAAGACTGTAATCCTAACTCCATCACGTCCTGAGCATGTGGCCTCAGGTAAGTTCCTCAGCACACTGGTGCTTCTCTAAATGGGGGTTAGCTTAATTTTGTACCATTCTTAGAGTTTTATTTTTGCTTTCTTAAAAGGTCATTAAGTTAGAGGATGGTGCTGTTGTGTAGCTGGTAAAGCTGCAGTCTGTGGCTCTGGCATCCTGGCTGCTCCACTTCTAACCCAGCTCCTTGCTAATGTGCTTGGGAAAGCGGTGGAAGATGGCTCAAGTACTTGGGCCTCTGCACCCTCATGGGAGACATGGAAGAAGCTCCTGGCCCCTGGTTTCAGATTGGCACAACTCCAGCTGTTGCAGCCATCTGGGGAGTGAACTAGTGGATGGAAGATCTCCTGCCCCTCCCTTAACTCTGCCTTTCAAATAAATAAATAAATCTTTTTAAAAAAATAAAGTTAGCCACACTCCTAACACCTGGTTCATAGCAGATACACAATAACTCATAATTCTTATTAATGCCATTTTTCAAGTCACTGCTTTCATTCTTTGTTTTTTCATTAATTTTTTTATTTGTTTGGGAAGCAGAGAATTGAACAGGTAGAAAGACGTGGAGCTCTCATCTGCTGATTCACTCCCCAAATACCCACAATAACTAGGACTGGACTGGGGCCAAAGCCAGGAAGCTGGAACTCAATCCAGGTCTCTCATGTATGGCAGAACCCAATCACTTGAACCATCAAGACTGTCTTCCAGGGTTTGCATTAGCAGGAAACTGGCATCAGTAGCTGTGGCAGGCATGAACCCAGGCACTCTGATAAGAGACACAATTGTCAATTGCCAGGACAAATGTCCTTGCCCCCCAAGTCACAGCTTTCTTTCCCTAGTGCTTGCTTCTCCATCTTTGATAGAACCTCAAGCGCTCAATCCCTGAGTACTACTTTAGGGTTGCTGGATAAAACGGGATGCTCATAAGACACTTCGAGTTAGTATTACTATTCTCTAATTTACAGAAAAGGAAACATGATCAGAATAGGTGTGAATTTTCCCACGATCTTGGAGCAGGAAATGATAAAACCATGATTGTTATCCAGCTCTATCTCCCAATGCTGAACCCTTTCTACTTTATCAGGCACAGGAAATTAAGACTTACATTTAATCTGAAGTGAATTTTCATAAGACTGAAAGATAAAAAGCAGCTAGTGTTGAAACTGATTACCTGCTGAATTTGTTATAAGTTCCTTATATTTTTTCCTGCCTTCCTCATCCACCAAACAGGCACTATTAAAGTCTTATTATTCTTTTTATTTATATTTTTAAAAGATTTTTTGAAAGGCAAAGTGACAGAGAGAGGGACAGAGAAATCTACTGGCGCACTCCCCAAATGGCTGCAACAGCAAGGTTGGGGCCAGGATGAAGCCAGGAACCAGGAACTTCATCTGGGTCTCCTACATTGATGGCAGGGGCCTAAGTCCTTGGGCCATCAACTGCTGCCTTCCTAGGGAACTAAAGCTTAAATAGAGAAGCTAGAATTCAAAGTGGCAATCTGAAATGGGATACCAGTGTCTTTTTTTTTTAAAGATTTATTTATTTGAGAGTTAGAGTTACAGACAGTGAGAGGGAGAGATAGAGAAAGCTCTTCCTTCCTTTGGTTCACTCCCCAAATGGCCGCAATGGCCGGAGCTGTGCCGATCTGAAGCCAGGAGCCAGGAGCCTCCTCCTGGTCTCTCACATGGGTGTAGGGGCCCAAGGACTTGGGCCATCTTCTACTGCTTTCCCAGGCCATGGCAGAAAGCTGTATGGGAAGTGGAGCAGCTGGGTCTCGAACCGGCACCCATATAGGATGCTGGTGCCAGAGGCGGAGGATTAACCCACTGCATCATGGCGCTGGCCCCATAAGTGGTATTTTAAACCACTGCACCACAATGCCAGCCCCTAAAACCTTATAATTTTAGTCAAAGTAATACTAAATTATTTTTTTTCTGAATCACGACCAAACTTTCATCAGAAAATATAGTTTTTCATTTCTGTGATTTCTAATTTTTTTTGTTTTCATACAGTACAATATCATTTTGGATTTTACAATAAGGGGTACTGACATCTAGTGAATAGAAAACAGATATTGGTGAGCTTGACAATGAACAGGAAGGACATTTTCTTTCATTTTTTAAATTTTAGCTACTTACTTCCATCTTATTTGAAGGAGAGAGAGATAGAGACAGAGATACTTCATCTGCTGATTCACTTCTCAAATACCTACAATAGCCAGGGTTGGGCTAAGCTGAAGCCAGGAGCCAGGAGCCAGGAACTCAATCCAGATTTCCCACATAACAGGGATCCAAGTACCTGAGCCATCACTGCTGCCTCCCAGGGTGTGGATCAGTAGGAAGCAGGATCAGAAGTAGAGCTGGCACTTGAATCATGCACTTCCAATTGGGATTTAGGCATTCCAAGTGGTTCCAGGACAGTGTTTTTACAACAGAGAAGTTTCTGGGACAAAATGTTGAGAAACTCTGCTATGAAGTATCACAACCAACCACTGTTTATAGACAGACAGTGTAGGAAGGCTATTTAACTTGTCCAAGGCTACATAAGGCTTAAATGACTGAACCAGTCTTGGAGCCCAAGTGTATCTAGTTCGAAGTCCATGCCTTCTCCCATAGAGAAGCAAAAAGGATTTCAGTTTAGGAAAGATGAAAATTCATACATGTGTATCAACACCATGGAATTATTTTAAAGTTTAATTAAATGAAAATGCATCAGGGGCTAGTGCTGTGGCGCAGCGGGTTAACGCCCTGGCCAGAAGTGCTGGCATCCGATATGGGCGCCGGTTCGAGACCCGGCTGCTCCACTTTCCATCCAGCTCTCTGCTACGGCCTGGGAAAGCAGTAGAAGATGGCCCAAGTCCTTGGGCCCCTGCACCCACGTGGGAGACCCGGAAGAGGCTCCTGGCTTCGAATGGGTGCAGCTCTGGCTGTTGCAGCCAGTTGGGGAGTGAACCAGTGGATGGAAGACCTCTCTCTCTGCCTCTGCTTTCTCTGTGTAACTCTGACTTTCAAATAATTACATAAATCTTTAAACAAAAAGAAAATGCATCATTGACAAATGGAGTATTTAGCAAAATCTTCTGACCTTGTGATGATGAGGTAATTGTAATACTTAATATAGATAATTGAAAATGTAATGATGATATAAAAAGTGCAATCATTTTTTCATTCATTAAGTTATTTCATTTTTCTAAAAATGTTGTGACTGGATATTAAGACTTGGAAAAAGATAGAGGCAATCAGACAAAATTATCCAAGTTTCTTGGAAAGAGGATCATTGAAAAATGTTCCATCGTGGCTTCATTAAAAATAGACACGCATTGGAACCAACATTGATACTTGGAGAGACTTGATATTATTGATATCCTGCCTGAAATGTTCAACAATCTTTTAAATGACTTAATTGCTCTTTAGAAAACATAAATAGAGTTTTGGCTCATTAGATAGCAAGACTGTCTTCTTACTGAGCTTATTTTAAAGGAACCTCTGGGCATTTTATTTCCTATTCAATTAAATGTAATGTACTGGGAGAAAAAATTACTATCTTGTATATGTTCTCATGCAAGCAGTTCATAAATACTGAGCCTACGTATTTTAGACTTTTGTCAGTGAAAAGGAGATGATCCTTCCTTTGCATCATTTCCATAGTGTTTCCTACAGAATTTTCCTAGTAGGAACTGGAAGAATATAGCACTGAATTGAGGAGAGAAATCAAGGACAAGTAATATCTTCCTCTTACATTTTGGAATGTGAGTTATGGGTAGAATGATGATGTTTCCAACTACTGGGTGGTGGGTAGCTTTTTTTTTTTAATTTTTGACAGGCAGAGTGGACAGTGAGAGAGAAAGACAGAGAGAAAGGTCTTCCTTTTGCCATTGGTTCACCCTCCAATGGCCGCCGCGGCCAGCGCACTGTGGCCAGCGCACCGTGCTGATCGGATGGCAGGAGCCAGGTGCTTCTCCTGGTCTCCCATGCAGGTGCAGGGCCCAAGCACTTGGGCCATCCTCCTCTGCACTCTTGGGCCACAACAGAGAGCTGGCCTGGAAGAGGGGCAACCGGGCCAGAATCCAGCGCCCCAAGCGGGACTAGAACCCGGTGTGCCGGCGCCGTAAGGCGGAGGATTAGCCTGTTGAGCCACGGTGCTGGCTCTGGTGTGTAGCTTTGAAGACGATGTGTGTGGACCAGGAAGATTTATTCCAAGTATAATTCCCCAATCTACCTGGGCTACTTTATTGTGAAGCTACCAAACATTACAGCTCACTTTGCAGAACACTTAGAACATCATTATTTTCAGTATCTAATTCCTTTAGGCTGTACACTTTGTGAGGGCAGGGTTTGCACCTTATTTTTGCAGTATCAGGTATTTCCTTAATGAACTCCTGGCTGTACTGGAGGTTTTTTTGTTTGTTTGTTTTTGTTTTTGTTTGGCACAGGGAATTTATCTGGTTAAAAGAGATCTGCAGAAATACAAGAGGATACCTAAATGGGGGGAAGTATGTAAGTAATCTTTGTACACAGAGAAATGGGAAAGGAATGGAATGAAAGGGCACAAGCTGAAATCGGAATGGAAATGAGGAGCCAGATTTCCAAGAAGTGTGGGTGAATTGTCCATAAGAAAATAAGAGACCTTGTTTGAACTGAACGAAGTATACAAAATAAAAAATGAATAGGGATCCCAATTTTCTTCTGCCAGAGTTATGCAGTTCTCAACACCTATGGTTGAGATATAATCAAGAAAAAGTGTAGTTGGTTATGAATTTCACTGTGCCTTTTCATTTTGGAGTGAATGCACACAGAATATAAGTATTATTCTGGGTAGGTTTTGATGGCTTTTATTATATTGCAATTAAAATTATTTATCTATATAAAAGGAATAAACTTCATGTATTTAATATATACATTTTAAGAAAATAACCATACTTTCCACCCTACCTTTCTTTCCTTGCTCTCACTGTGGTGTAGTGGGTAAAGCCGCCACCTGTAGTGCCGGCATCCCATGCGGGTGCCGGTTTGAGTTCCAGCTGCTTCACTTCTGATACAGCTCTCTTCCATGGCCTGGGAAAGCAGTGGAAGAGGGCCCAAGGGCTTGCACCCGTGTGGGAAACCTGGAAGAAGCTACTGGCTCCTGGCTTTGGATAGGCCCAGCTCTGGCTGTTGTGACCATTTGGGGAGTGAACCACTGGATGAAAGATGGAAGATCTCTCTCTCTCTCTCTCTCTGTCTCTCTCTCTGCCTTAGCCTTTCTGTAACTCTGCCTTTCCAATAAAACAAATAAATGTTTAAACAAACAAACAAAGAAAATAACTGTTCCTCTGGAGTACAGACAAGGGCTATAAACTAATCAAACCTCAAAATGTCAATTTCATTTATTATGTTACTTTTTTGTACTCTGTGTATTAGTGTAATATTACAATTTAAATATCTTTTTCTCTCAAGAAAATTTTGCTGAAATGAGTTATTGTTGCCTTTTCTAATTGTTGGAACACATTTTAAATTTATTTCATAAAAACTTGACCATTTATTTGTTTTGTATTATTAGCATGATACAGTACTTTGGGGAAAAAAAGCATAAAGAATACTAGGAACTAAAATCTTACATCCTGAATTTACAGCTGACTTGCAAAATGAGGTCAGTGAGGGAATATTTTCTTGGGGTTCTGAAAAATTGAGCACTGGGAGAAGTCACTGGAAGGTTAACTGTAATGGATGAGTAATTGGAATATCTAATCTTAGCCTGCTCAGCAACCCAGAGATGCCTGGGAAGTTGTTTTCATGAACTTTTGTCTGGAAAGAACAAAACGTGTTTGAGTAAATAGGGTAGCCAGAAAATCCTGTAAAAGAGGAGAGGATCAAACGTGTTGTTGTTAAGTTATGAATGAAACAAGGAATTTATGAATGAAATAAGGACTTGGTGATTGGCTAATCCTTGGTTGAAATTTAGTGTGACAAGGAGCTTTCTTAGGCTCCATAACCACATGTAAATATTGGAATTTGTAAAGCACTGATCTTACTAAATCTTACATTGTACAAGAAAAAATGTATACTCTGGAGGTGTGACCTGACTAGCCCCAAGCATATATTGACTGGTTGCTCTGATAATTTTGGGTTCAGATGTCTTAACTCAGTTGTCTTGCTACTGCACTATGCTGCTTCTATAATGTGCCAAAGAATAACTGACAGAATTAATTGAATGTCTGGATTTACTTTCACTGCCAACCCTATGAGCTAAAGTATCTGTTTTTTGGTAAGCTACAAAGAAGTTATATTAAAAAAAAATCTATGATTTTGTTTTTTAAATTTTTCATTTTATTTTACTTTATTTTTCAAAGATTTATTTACCTCTCTAGTTGAAAGGCAGAATGACAAAGAAGGAGAGAGGGAGGAAGGGGGGAGAGAGAATCTTCCATTTGCAGATTCACTCCTTAGATTGTTGCAAGAGGTTAGTATTGGTCAGGCTGAAGCAAGGAGAACTCAATCCCTTATGGGCTGCAAGACCCAAGCATTTGGACAGTTCTCCGTTGCCTTCCCAGGCATACTAGCAGAGGGGTGGATTGGAAGCTGAGCAACCAAGACTCCAGTGCTGGCTCAACTCCAAATCTGGGATTTTGGATACAGACCTGCATTTAAAGTCCAATGAAGCTCATTTGTAATAACATGGAACTATCTGGAAATAATAGACTAAACATGTACTAATAGTGTGATAAACTTTAAGTGACATAATTTAAAGGATGAAATTTTCAAAAAATATAGTGGTAAAGCTAAGCAATTTTTAAAAAGATTTATTTATTTTAAAGTCAGAGTTACACAGAGAAGGAGAGGCAGAGAAAGAGATCTTCCATCAGATGGCTCACTCCCCAATTGGCTGCAACAGCCAGAGCTGTGCCAATCCAAAACCAGGAGCTAGGAGCTTCTTCCAGGTCTCCCACACGGGTGCAGGGGCCCAAGGACTTGGGTCATCTTCTATTGCTTTCCCAGGCCATAGCAGAGAGCTGAATGGGAAGTGGAGCAGCCAGGACTAGAACTGGTGCCCATATGAGATGCCAGTGCTTCAGGCCAGGGCACTAACCTATTGCTCCACAGTGCCCGCCTCAAACTAAGCAATTTAACTTGAACATTTACTTTGGTTTTGTTTTGTGTGGATTTCATAAATATGCATGGAAAAACAAAACCCTAACACGTCATTCAATAAAGAATAACCCCTAGAAGTATTTTGAAATATCAAAGTATGGAGGCTTCCATTTACAGGAGTAGCTTAACAATGTCTCTGAAAAGATTCAGGTTTAACTTACCTGAAACCCAGAAAAGGAAACATGAAACAGTAGGTGTAAAAACCAAAGAAAATTCAATGTATCCTTTTAAATTTTCCCTACAAAATAAGAGAAGCAGAGAGTCTATTTGCTATCTTTTTTTTTTTTTTTTAATTTTTGACAGGCAGAGTGGACAGTGAGAGAGAGAGACAGAGAGAAAGGTCTTCCTTTTGCCATTGGTTCACTCTCCAATGGCCGCCGCGGTCGACGTGCTGCGGCCGCCGCACCGCGCTGATCCGATGGCAGGAGCCAGGTGCCAGGTGCTTTTCCTGGTCTCCCATGGGGTGCAGGGCCCAAGCACCTGGGCCATCCTCCACTGCACTCCTGGGCCACAGCAGAGGGCTGGCCTGGAAGAGGGGCAACCGGGACAGAATCCGGCGCCCCGACCGGGACTAGAACCCGGTGTGCCAGCGCCGCAAGGCGGAGGATTAGCCTGTTGAGCCACGGCGCCGGCCCTATTTGCTATATTTTAACAAAATTTTGATCATAAAAATGTGTGAAAGGAAAAAGAATCTAAGATGGGAAAACAATATAGAGTTAATTCTTATTTGAGTTAAATCCATGTTACTAATTTTCTATGGCTGATGTAACAAATCAGAACAAACTAGGTGACCTAAAACAAAAATTTATTATTTTTAAAAAAGATTTATTTATTTTATTTGAAAGAGAGAGAGAGAGAGAGAGACAGAGAGAGAGAGAGAGAGATCTCATACAGTTGCTGGTTCACTGCCCAAATGGCCTCCAGGAGCTTTATCAGGGTCTCCCACATGGGTGCAGGGCCCCAAGCACTTCGGCCATCCTCGGTTGCTTTCTCAGGTGCAGTAGCAGGGAGTTGGATGGGAAGTGGAGCAGCCGGGAATCGAATTAGTACCCATATGGGGTGCTGGCTCCACAGACTGTGGCTTAACCAGCTGCACCACAGTAACAGCCCTCAGATTTATTATCTTAGGATAGAAGTCAGATATGGGACTCATTGAGCTAAACTGAAGGTATCAATGGGGCTGAATTCCTTTCTGGAATCTCCAAGAGGAGAATCCAGTTCCTTGCCTTTATAACTTCTACAGGCTTCCACACTTGTTGAGTATCTTCTTCCGTTTTCACAGCCAACATGTTGCAATGTTGTATCTCTCCCACCATTCTTTTTTTCCCCACCATTCTTTAATAGTCGTATCACCCTCTGACTTTCCTCCTCAGCTTTTCTACTGCATTTTTAAGGACTGTGTGATTACTGTGGGTCCATATGGATAGCCTTGTTAACCACTCCATCCTTAAGCTTAGTCCTACCTACAATGATTTTTTTGTCATGTAAGATAACATACAGTGTATGAAAGTTATTGAGAGGCCCACTATGCTGCTCAGCATACTCCATGTAGTTAATATTACAAAAATTAATTTTTAACTATATTTCTTTAAGTGCCTTAAAATTACTTCTGATTAACATATGCATGTATATTTTTAATTTTTAATTATTTTATTCTTTATTTTTTAAGGAGTACATATCTCATAAGCACAACTTTAGGAATATAGTTATTCTTCCTACCATACCCACCCTCCTCCCTCTCCCCTTGCCAGTCCAATTCTCCATTAAGATTCATTTTCAATTAACTTTGTACGCAGAAGACCAACTCTGTACTAAGTAAAGATTTCAACAACTTGCACACACACACACACACACACACAGACACAAACCTGTTTGAGAACCGGTTTTACAGTTAACTCTCAATACAACTCATTGAGGACAGAGGTCCTGTATAGGGAGTTAGTGCACAGTGACTCCTGTTGTTATTTTAACAATTAACACTCTTATGTATGACATCAGTGACCACCCAAGGCTCTCGATGTGAGCTGCCTAGGCTATGGAAGCCTTTTGAGTCCACAAACTCTGTCAGTATTTGGACAAGGCCATAAGCAAATTGGAAGTTCTCTCCTCCCCTTAGGGAAAAGTACATCCTTCTTTGATGGCCACTTCTTTCCACTGGGGTCTCAATCACAGAGAACCTTCATGGAGAACACTTTTTGCCACAGTGTCTTGGCTTTCTATAACATATGCATATGTTTAAAAAATTAAATGGTACCAAGGGGTTCACTCCACATCTAATATCATTCACTAAATGTTACCACTTTAATGACTCATTTTTGGTGATTCTGCTGACTAGCTCCACATCTCCAAATAAATCAAATTCAGTGCTATTCCTTGCCTTATCAAACCTCAGACAGGCTCTAGTGAGGTCTTGCTACATACAATGAAGATCTAACTCGAACTACTGTAGTAACTTTCATACAACTTATGGGGTAATGCTGTTTGGGTGTCCAATTTGTCACTGTTTTCAGACAGAGCAATCTTTATCATACCTTCCATTTGATTAATGATTTGGCTGGCAAAAGAATTCTAATTCGGACTAAAAACTTCCCACAGAAACTTGAAGGCACTGGTCTACTATTGCCCAGTTGCAATTCTTTTCAAATTCACCCTCATTGGTAAAAGGTGGGAGGAATCAGATAGGAAATGTGTATCTCATCTTTGGAGAATTTTCTTAATATAGTTATTTGAGAATTCTCTCTCTTTTCTTTTTTTTTAAACTTTCATTTAGTAAATATAAATTTCCAAAGTACAGTTTATGGATTACAATGGCTCCCCCCCCCATAACTTCCCTCCCACCCGCAACCCTCCCATCTCCTGCTCCTTCTCCCATTCCATTCACATCAAGATTCATTTTCAATTATCTTTATATACAGAAGATAGATTTAGTATATATTAAGTAAAGATTTCATCAGTTTGCACCCACACAGAACATGAAGTGTAAAATATTCTTTAAGTCCTAGTTATAGCATTAATTCACATTTGGACAACATATTAAGGACAGAGATCCCACATGAGGAGTAAGTACACAGTGACTCCTGTAGTTGACTTAACAATTTGACACTCTTGTTTATGGCATCAGTAATCTCCCTAGGCTCTAGTCATGAGTTGCAGAGGCTATGGAAGCCTTTAGGGTTTGCCGACTTCAATCCTATTTCGACAAGGTTATAGTCAAAGTGGAAGTTCTCTCCTCCCTTCAGAGAGGACAGGTCAGGACAGAGTGGAGCTGAAAACGGGGATCAATTGAGGACCTATATATGACACAATCCAACTCCTATCTTCTCATGCTGGCCAAGCCTTCCCTTTTGACATGAAGTCTTATACAATATTTGATTGAAGATGGTGAGGAAAATTACTGGACTAGTGAGTCAAAAATTTTTTATGATTCTAATTATTCCCTACTTGTTTTCATGTCTTACATCACTGTGTCTTGGATTTTATCTGGAAAGGAGAGAAGGGGATGATAGTATCATAAATATAATCCTTAAGTGATGTTGGAACCATTAAAGTTCTTGGGAGGCACTTTGTTTCTTGGTCCTGCTTTTTCCCCCACTTCTGATTAAATCAGGACTTTTAAACACATCCAAGAATATAAAGGTGTTCTCTGACTTTGAGTCTTTGTTTTTTTTTAAGACCTTTTATTTTCCTATAAAAACTTCCTACAGTGTTGACCCTAACCTTGTATCCAATGTCTTAGTGAGGGGAAGAGAATCATACAGAAGGTTTAATATAAGGATTTGACTTGATACAATTATGGAAAAATTTGAGGGAATATAGGTCTAAAATGTGATGGTCTGAGATTAGAGAAAATTTACTAAGCATGATAAAGAGGAACTGGTAATTGATGGAAGGTCCAGCTGTGTATGGTAGTGGGCTTTAAGTCTCTGTAGGTCAGTAAGACAGTGGTTAGGGAACAAATCTGTGCTTGTGGGGCTGGCGCTGTGGCGTAGTGGGCAGCCCATATGGGTGCTGGTTCATGTCCTGGTTGCTCCTCTTCCAATCTAGCTCTCTGTTAGGCCTGGAAAAGCAGTAGAAGATGCCCCAAGTCCTTGGGCCCCTGCACCCATGTGGGAGGTCCAGAAGAAGCTCCTGGCTTCTGGCTTTGGATCTGCTCATCTATGGACATTGGGCCCATTTGGGGAGGGAACCAGCAGATGGAAGACCTCTTTTTCTACCTCTCTCTGTCTGTAACTCTACCTCTCAAATAAATAATAAATTAAAAAATCTGGACTTGCAGTGAGGGAAGATGAGTGAAACTGGAGCTCACAGGAACAAATTACAACCTAGGGACAAACTGACATCATTATGCAACACATGAAACTCTGACCAATACTCATGTATCTGACCCTGACAGTGTGGTTGGCGTAAAGACAAAGTTGTTGCCTTCACACCTCGTTGCCACACACCTGGCCCAGAATTCATAGACTCTGAAGAAGGGGAAGCTGTGGGAGCTGCAGAAGCTGTGAATCCACTGCTGCTCCCTGACAGAAAGGGGAACCACCAGGCTGGGGACAAGGTGAACTGGCTGTGGCAATGTTTGAGGTCTTGCATTAACCCAGTGAGCATAATGCCTGCTTCTTTAGTTTCATCCCTCTAATGTACAGTGAGAACTGTTCTGAGAAAGTGTTTTGGGAGAACTGGGTATTTGAGAACCAGCCACTGATGGTGGGAAGTGTGGAGAGAATCAGATAAATCCAGGATTACACAAAGTGTAATTAATTGGGAAAACGTAAAGAAGCCTGGTCTTGGGCAGCAGTAAGACATGAATTCCTACACCTAAAGTCAGTGGTAAGAAGTTTATATGTTAAGCTAGACAAACATGACCCATGACTACCTAAGTACACCTGGACTGTCTCAAGAGATATTAACATTCCAGGCACTAGATAAGGAACATTCCAGAGTCCAGCCTCACAAAACTAGCCTGACAGGTTATCTTTTTTTTTTTTTTTGTAAGATTTATTTATTTGTCAGTTACAGAGAAAGAGACAGGAAGAGATATATAGAGAGATCTTCACCTGCTGGTTCACTCCCCAACTGCAACATTTGGAACTGGACACGGCTGAAGTCAGGAACCAGAAGCTTCATCCAGGTTTTTTCTTCATTGTCGCTGTTGGTGGTGAACATTGAGCTATAGGTATAGTTTTCTGTCTCAGAGAGTTAAAATTTAAATTAGAGATGGAGAGAGCTCAAAGAACAGGAAGAGACCAGGAGAAAAGTTAACTAGCTGATACTTGGAACAGACTACAGAAACAAAGAAGTTGGACTACTCTGAAATTTCAATGAAAGGAAAAGGAATTAATGGTTGAATGAATTATATTTTAAAAAGGAAGCTCCTGAGCTGAAATGATTACATCTTTAGTACATTTGACTGTGTTGTAAGGATCTCTTAGGAAACTCTATGAATGGGTTGGCACCATGGTGTAACTTTTTTTTTTTATTTTTGACAGGCAGAGTGGACAGAGAGAGAGAGAGACAGAGAGAAAGGTCTTCCTTTTCCGTTGGTTCAGCCCCTAATGGCCGCTGTGGCCAGTGTGCTACGGCCGGCGTACCACACTGATCCAAAGCCAGAAGCCAGGTGCCTCTCCTGGTCTCCCGTGTGGGTGCAGGGCCCAAAGACTTGGGCCATCCTCCATTGCACTCTTGGGCCACAGTAGAGAGCTGGACTAAAAGAGGAGCAACCGGGACAGAATCCAGTGCCCTGACCGAGACTGCTGGCGCCGCAGGCAGAGGTTTAGCCTATTGAGCCGTGGCGCTGGCACTATGGTGTAACTTACAATGCTGCTGCTTGTGGCAGCAGTATCTCATATGGGCACCAGTTCCAGTCCCAGCTGCTCCACTTCTGATACAGGTCCTTGCTAATATGCCTGGGAAAGCAGTAGAAGATGGCCCAAGTCCTAGGGCCCCTGCCACCTGTGGAAGACCCAGGCTCCTGGCCATTGTGGCCATGTGGGGAATGAACCAGTGGATGGAATACCTCTGTCTGTCTCTCTCCCTCTGTAACTCTGCATTTCAAATAAATAAATAAATCATAAAAAAAAAAAACCAAAACGCGGGGGGCCAGTGCTGTGGTGTAGCGGGTAAAACCACTGCCTGTAGTGCTAGCATCCCATATGGGCGCCAGTTCGAGACCCGGCTGCTCCACTTCCCATCCAGCTCTCTGTTGTGGCCTGGGAAAGAAGTACAAGATGGCCCAAGTCCTTGGGCCCGTGTACCCGCATGGGAGACCCAAAAGAAGCTCCTAGCTGCTGGTACCTGGCTTTGAATCAGCACAGCTCTGGCTGTTACAGCCAACTGGGGAGTGAACCAGTGGATAGAAAACCTCTCTCTTTCTCTTTCTCTGACTCTCCTTCTCTGTGTAACTCTGACTTTCAAATAAACCAATAAATCTTTAAAAAAAAAAAACTCTAAGAGGAAAGTTTAGGTATAACATATTGGATGTGAAGGACTTCCACTGCTAATTTTTCTCAGGACCACAGAATATATAATTTTTGCTTATACCATTGAAATAAACTTTAAGAAATTTCTAGATTGGTTGAGATGGATCTACTACAAGGTCTATCTTCCTGTTTTAAAAATGAAGGCTTACAGAATCTTGTCTTGCCTGTAACTGGCTTTGATTTGTTAAAGTTCACAAACTGATGAATAGTATAACTATTCAGTAACTATTCAGTTTTCTCAATTGTGAATCTGGCTATTTTCCATGTTATATGGTTAGAAGTCATTGTTCATTTTGCACTCATCATCATCAACTGTGTTGTCAATGAAAGGTAGTACAGGACTTATAATTAAAGCTACAAATAACATTAGTGAAAATTAGATAATACTCTATCTTTTCATTTTTACATATTTCTGTATTTACAGGAAGGCATAAGAAAAATGGAACTGCCAAAATAACGAGTATGCAGTTTCATTTCAAGAATTTCAAGAATTCTCTCAAATGTGTGTCCCAATTTCATTCAGTTCTAAATATCATCATACTATATATATTATCTTGGCTCTTTGAAGATAGGGAATTTTCTTCTTTTTAAAATTTGAGAGGCAGAGAGAGAGAGAGAGAGAGAGAGCGAGCTCCTATCTGTTGATGCAGTCCCCAAATTTCTGCAATAGCCAGGGATGGGTTGAGGCTGCAGCTGGAGATGAGAGCTAGGATCTCAGTCCAGGCCTCCCATGTGGGCATCAAGGACCCATCTATTGAGTCCCAGTGTGTCTGCAATGGTGGGAAACTGGAGTCCAGAGCTGAAGTCAGGAGTTGAACTTTGGCAGCCACTGCATGATGCAAATGTCTGTCACTGGCTTTAAATGTTTGCTCCCAGTACTGTTATTTATTTTTTTTTAAACTTAACTTATAAAAGATTTATTTTATTTATTTGAAATGCACAGTGACACAGAGAGAGGAAGAGACTGAGAAAGGAAGAAATCTATCCACTGGTTCACTCCAAATGGCTACAATGGCCAGTGCTGGGCCAGGCTGAAGCCGGGAGCCAGGACCTCCACCTGGGTCTCCCACGTGAATGGAAGGGGTACACATCCTTAGGCTTATCTTTCCCAGGTACATTATCAGGGAGCTGGTTTGGAAGTGGAGCAGCAGTGACTCCAACTGACACTGATACGGGCTGCTGGAGTAGCAAGCGATGGCTTAACCTGCTGTGCCACAATGCCAGCACCTCAGTTAAATATTTCTGAATTGCCAGATAAGAAGTTGACATGAGGCAGATTGAGTATAATTGCAGTCTTTCCAAACTAAGGTTCATTTTCTTTTATAAGTAGGAGGCCAAATATCTGGACCTGCCTCTAAGCCTTTCTCTCTTTCATGATCTCTCTTCTCTTTTCTTAAAAACCCCAGTAGTTTTGAGTTTATATTAGAGGGACAAAACCATTTCAAATTGTAGTGCTGTCTCTGAATTAACCTAAGAGAATGACTATATAATTTATCACTTAAATTGGGACATTTTGATTGAAATAGGGGCACTTTAAAATTACACTGCAGTAATTGGCATAAACTGGAAATATCCTGGAAAATTGGAATATATGGTCATTTTATTCATATGGCAAGATAAGAATTAGTCTGTCCAGGAGTGTATATTTTTAGAGTCAGTCTAATCACCTATAGAAATCTAGACATGACTGTTTAGCCCAGTGGCTAAAATGCCTGCATCCATCAGAGTACCTTAGTTCGATTTCTGGTTCTGCTTCTTGATTCCAGCTTCCCACTAAGGCAGGTCCTGAGAAGTAGCAGTGATAGTTCAAGAAACTGGGGTCTCTGGGCCGGTGCCGGGGCTCATTTGGCTAATCCTCCACCTGCGGCGCCAGCATCCCATATGGGCGCCGGGTTCTAGTCCTGGTTGTTCCTTTTCTAGTCCAGATCTCGGCTGTGGCCCGGGAAGGCAGTGGAAAATGGCCCAAGTGCTTGGGCCCCTACACCCGCATGGGAGACCAGGAAAAAGCACCTGGATCCTGGCTTCAGATCAGTGCAGAGCTGGCCGTGATGGCCATTTGGGGAGTGAACCAACGGAAGGAAGACCTTTCTCTCTGTCTCTCTCTCCCACTGTTTATAACTCTACCTGTCAAATAAAAAAAAAAAAAGAAAAAAAGAAAGAAACTAGGGTCTTGCTACCCACTTGGAAGACCTGGACTGAGTTCTTGGCTCCTGGATCTGACCTTAGTCCAGACCAGTTATTTTATTCATGTAGGGAGTGAGCAGATGGGAATGTTTTTTTAAGGGAAAGACTTTATTAGGGGAAACCCGACAGACTGGAGGGAAGGGGGTAGAAGCAAAAGAAGCAGAAGGAGAGCATAAGAGAGAGAGAGAGAGAGAGAGAGAGAGAGAGAGAGACCAGAGATGGAGAGGAAGAGAGCCATGTGTTCAGGAACAGGTCCTTTGAAAACTTTGCCAGGAGGCAGGCAGAGAAGTAGGAGCAGGGAATCACATTAGGATGGTGGAGGAGCTTGACACCGATGATTGGGCCATGTGGCCACCTGGCTTCCAGTAATGGCAATGGAGGCTAAAGCCTAGGATGGTGTCAGGGTGTAGATCGCACCATAGATAAGACTGCACCACTTTACTAACATTCTCCCCTTTTGTTTTTCTACAAAGCAGGAGTTGTATGGGATTACGTTAGTCCTAGATGGGAGTTCTGTCTCTGTCTCTCACTCTCTGTCTCTGTGCCTCTCAAAACAATAAACCAGGAACAAAACAAGGTCATGAAGATCATAATCCTCAGCGTTATTATGTTCAAACATTTGGCACTGGATCTGTGAGGTGAATTGTGAATGTTTCATAGCCATCATTGATCCATAAAGAGTCAGATGAAATTATAATAGAGATGATTAATTATGGTTTTCCTGTTAGTTTCAGATTAACATGTAGATGTTTATTAAATATTATTATTATACTTTTATACTAGAAACAGGAGAAATAATTTAGGAACATGCTTTAGTACAAAAAGCAAGTAATACTTCTGATTCTGATATGGATTCATATCAGAAAATCTAGAAATTATTAGTGAAGTTGATGCTCATTATACTTACCTAAAAATCAGGTTATTCAAATATGATTCAGAAGTCAGAATTACCTTTGAAAATTATCAGCTATAAATTATCTTTTGGCTTGGAACCCAGAGATATAATGAATTTAGCTTTGTTAATTCCTAAATTTTAGTCTTTTTGGAAAAGAGGCAAAATATCCTCAAGCTGTTATAGTGCAACATATTTTTTCCCACCATAGAGCTAGAAAAATTACAGTTTAACCTTCTGTGCCTCGTGTGATCCTTTAATTTATGGCATCCTTGATTGGTATGTCAGAAAGGAAGCCTTCTCAGATTCAGAAAGAGCATCATTTACATCTGGTCTTATTTTATTTTGTAGAAGTGCCAAAAATTTGAAGAGACTTTCATATTTAATATAAAATTACAGTAACATCTTGCCAGTATCCCAAATTCTTTGGAACGGGGCCCTAGATTGGAATTATTTGGGAAAGACATCTAAATTCTCTAGACAATTGTTACAACCCTATACACTAAATCTATGCCCTTAACAATTACTGATTCCATAATGGTGAAGTTAGTGACTCTTGAGTTTTTTAAAACATATTTATTTGAAAGGCAGAGTGACAGAATGGTGAGAGAAAGAGAGAGAGAGAGAGGGAGGGAGAGAGAGAGAGAGAGAGAGGGAGGGAGAGAGGGAGAGAGAGAGAGGGAGAGAGAGAGAGAGAGAGAGGGAGGGAGGGAGAGAGAGAGAGATTGATTTTGCATCCACTGGTTCACTCACTGAATGGCTGCAACATTTAGAGCTGGATCAGGGCAAAGACAGGATTCAGGGATCCCATGTGGGTCTCCCACAGGTTTGGCAGGGACCCAAGTTCTTGAGCCATCATCTGCTGCTTTCCTAGGTGCATTAGCAGGAAGTTGTCAGAAGTAGAGTACTTTAGGACTTGAACCAGCATTCCGATACGGGATATGGGCATCCCAAGTAGTAGCTTAATGCACTGCACCAAAAGACCTCCCCCAGTGACTCTTGATTTAATGCACGTGTGTGTGTATAAAACATTTTCTGCTTTATCTATCAATAGCAAATTAAAAGCAAAAACTTAAAGCATAAACAACAAATAAATATTAAGACAGATCTAAGCTACATATGTTCTTAGAAATAGATTGCTAATAAAGAAAACACATGATATTTTTCGTTACCTTAGCCCCAGTTTTATAGGCTTGTTTTCAGCTGCTGCTTATTTGCTGTAATGTGTCATGGCATTCTGTATAATAGGATCCCAAAAGCACCATTTCAATGTCAAATCCAAGTACATTTCCTGGGACGTTGTTGAGGTTGAAATGGATAACAGCTGTAGTTATGTGGAGGCCATGCTGGCCAAGCTATTAAAGTCATTACTCTACCATCCATCCCACTCCCCCATAATAAATATATTATTCTAATTGGGTTTTTTAAAATCTTCATGTTTGAGACCATGGAAAAGAACAAGACAAAGCTGAAATAACTCCAGCTATGACTAACTGCTGTCAGGATTCTATAGTCTAAGTAAAATATATTCTCGTTGACAAACTTCTTTTCCTACAAAAATTATGAACGAATCATTGAGTTGTTGGTAAAACCCCTGAGTCATTTTGCTACCATGAAAATATGCTTTCAGGAGTTTACACTCCCCTCCCTTCAGTGTGTTGGCTCAGGTTGGAATCCCTGACTAGGGATTCATTTCCCTCCAATGAAGCCAAGTGCCTTGTACTAGAATTACTTTTTGGCTTTATTGCTATTGAGATTGTAACAAGAGATCTAACAGGCCAGAAGCTTACACCTAATGAACACCACCTATACCTTAGATGGAACATCTTTCCTTCCTTCAGATGTGTCAGGCCTTGGCAATCTATATGTAACCTAAGCACCAGACTTCAATCTCTGATATAGAGATTGTGGTAATTCATTGTAGTAATTCACTGTGGTAATTCATTGACTCACTAAAGTTCTTATCACTTGTTTCCAGTGTTAGTTCTCAAAGTAGGCATTACAAACTCTCTATCTTGCCGGAATGATATTCTTGCTGTCATTTGTCTTGCATCTACAAGACACATTATAAGAAAAGAGAGAAGGGGCCACAGCTGTGGTGTAATAGGGTAAGCATTCATATGGGTGCCAATTCAAGTCCTGGTTGCTCCACTTCCGACTTGGCTCCCCGTTGATGCCCTGGGAAAGCAGTAGAAGATGGCTCAAGTGCTTGGGCCCCTTCATCCATGTGGGAGACATAGAAGAAGCTCCTGACTTCAGATCAGCCCATCTCCAGCTCTTGTGGCCATTTGGGGAGTGAACCAGATGATGGAAGACCTCTCTGTCTCTCCCTCTCTCTGTCTATGTCTCTACCTCTCAAGTAAATAAATAAATCTTTTTTTTTAAAAAAAGAAAAGACAAGAGCATATTGGGGTGGGAAAGATGTTGTAATGATACACAATACATACTTCTCTCATCTGAATTTTCATTTGCTAGAAGTTGAGCAATCTTAGAGACTGGTTGATAGAAATGTTTTCAAATAAGAAAGTTGTAACTCATGTCTTTCAAATCGACTAAATACTACTTTGTAGATTATTTATTTGAGCGGAGACCATTGTTGCTAATAATAACCTCCATCTCAGTTGCTTTCATTTAATTACGATTTCTTGAGTGGAGAAGAAAGAGTATTGCTACAGCTAATATGCTGGGGATTTCATGCATCTTCTCTTACCTTGCCCTTACTGTTGCATAACTCTGCCTGAGATATCCTTCACTCCTTCCTCATCTGGCAAAAGAAATCCATATAGCAAGTTCTTCATCCTTTGCAAAGCTTCTCTGCTTTATCAACAACTCCCAAAATCCAGCAGAATGTTGCTGTCCCTTCTCAGTTCTCTATAGCTTGTGATGCTGCCAGTATGCGATTTAGCACATTCTGTTTCCATTAGTTTTACACAAATTGCTTCATCTCCTAGAGAAGGGACTATTTTATTTTTCGTATGTTCCCAGAGCCTGGCAGGATGTTTCATGCTTCACAATTCTCAATAGATGTTAATGTCAAAACTGGAATTGACACCTAGTCTGAAACTCTTTTTAAAAAATATTTGTTGATTTATTTGAAAGCAGAATGAGAGGTGGGGGGTGTGAGGTGAGAGAGAATCTCCCTTCCATCTACTGTTTCACTCCCCAGATGGCAGCAACAGCTGGGCCAGGTTGAAGCCAAGAGCCCAGAAATTCATCCTGGTCTCTTACGTGGGAGTCAATGTTCCAAGTATTGGGCCCATCACCTGCTGATTTTCCAGGTGCGTTAACAGGAAGCTGAATTGGATATGGAAAAGCCTAGACTTGAACCAGCACTCTGATATGGGATGTAGTCATCAAAAACTATCAGCCCCAGTCCAATAATCTTAATGCAGCATGAAGTATATATTAAACAGAAACCAAACAACCCACAAAAGTCAAAGAAATAACGGTGGTCTTATTTCTTGTCTAATTTGAACTCTACTTAGGTCAAGCATGGTTTTGTATTGGGTAGATGAAATGAGACAGGTAGAACATGTTTCTGAGTTTATTTTCTCAGACTTCAGGATAAGTCCATAAAACATAAATACCTGAGTCCTGAATACATTGTGAAATTAAAGAAAATATATTTGAGTAACAGAAAGAGAGAGGGAGTACTCCTATCTGCTGGTTCACTGTGCAAGTTCTCACATTGGCTGAAACTGGGCCAATTTGCAGGAGCTGGAAACAATATAGGTCTCCCATATGGGTGACAGGAACTCAATGACTTGACCCCTCACCACTGCAAGTCAGCAGTAGCAGGAAACTGGAGTTGGGAGCCAGAGACAGAAATAAAACATGTATTCTAATGTAGGATGCAGGAGTCTTACCCACTAGGATAAATGCTTTACCCTATTATGAAACTTTAAAAGGAAGAAATACAGAAGTTTCAGATGAAAAAGGGAGAGCTGTTGGGACATTAATGAAATAAGTGGAATCAATGTGGAAAGTATTGTTAAGTCTGAATTCTGGCTAGAAGAATCAAAAGGGATTTCTGTCTTTTAAAAAAGTTATTTTTACTACTTCTTTCTCTTCCACACCTTCTGTTCTGTCTGCTCCTCCCTTTCTACTTCTCATCCTTGAAATCCTGTTCTTTCTCTTCCTCATCCTCTTTCTCTTCTTTCTCCTGTGTCTTTTGTAGGCTCTCTTTCTTCCTCCCTTTTATTCCTAGCTATTTATCTTTTATACATTGATAACAATGATGGCAAGTCAATGAAACCAGTAAGGGAACTATGGAGACATCAGTGCAATCTAGATTATTACTGCTATAGTTTGGATATTAGCTTGGGTGTTTTCTAAAGCCCATATGTTAAAGACTTGATCCCCAGTGGTTGGCAGATTAATGTTAAAGGATTGAGAGTGGAAATAATCCATTTATGGTATTTGACTTTGGGGAAATGATGAGATTGGGTTAGATAACTGGGATGGGGCCCCCCAGAATGGGATCTTGATGGCTTTTTAAGGAGAGACTGCATAGACAGGGATAAGGATGCTCCCTATTCTCTCTGATTCCTGGATGACCATGTGACCCTTCCTCTGCCTGTGTTCCACGGCCTTCATCAGATGCCTGATCTTGGACTGTAAATCTCCAAAATGTGAACCAAAATAACTTTGCCTTCTCCCTAAGTAGCACATGTTCTCATTATAGTGAGGAAAAGATGAATTTCCAGATTAAAGAGAATGTGTACTAGTATCTTTGATAGATATTGCTAAATTCTTTACTTTCCCATACCTTGTGAATAGTGTGTTTTGAAACTTTTTTTTTAGTATTCCCAGAGTTTCTTTGAAGTATGACTATAATTTTTTCTATTAAATATTCCATTAGTTTGTTATTGAGACAAAAAGTGTTTACTTTTCATGCTTATATGATGTTTAAATTTTAATAAGGCAACCAAATGAAATAACTGGATGTATGTTGGAGACCATGTCCAGACAACTGGTTGCAAGGTAAAAAATACAGAATTCATTGTGTTTTTCAGTGTACATGATATTTAACCATAGTATGTAGGAGTTTGTTTTACTGACTTTTCAAAAATAACACACTGGGCCGGTGCTGTGGTGTAGTGGGTAAAGCCACCTCCTGCAGAGCTGTCATCCCATATGGGCTCCGGTTCAAGTCCTGGCTGCTCTACTTCAATCCAGCTCCAAGCTGATACATCTGAGAAAGCAGCTGAAAATGGCCCAAATTCTTGGGCCACTGTACCCACATGGATGAGCCAAAGGAAGCTCCTGGCTCCTGGCTTTGGATTGGTGCAGCTCCGGCCATTGTAGTCATCTGGGGAGTGAACCAGCAGATGGAAGATCTCTCTCTCTGCCTCTGCCTCTCTTTAACTCTGCCTTTCAAATAAATAAATGAATCTTTTTAAAAATAGCATACTTAAGCTTCGATTGAAGTACTTAACTTCGTAGTGTTCCAGAAAAAATATATTTTTTAAAGATTTATTTATTTTATTTGAAAGTCAGAGTTACATAGAGAGAGAAGAGGCAGAGAGAGAGAGAGAGGTCTTCCATGCGATGGTTCACTTTCCAGATGGCTGCAATGGCCAGAGCTGCGCTGATCTGAGGCCAGGAGCCAGGAGCTTCTTCTGGGTCTCCCACATGGGTACAAGGTCCCAAGGTCTTGGGCCATCTTCTACTGCTTTCCCAGGCCATAGCAGAGATCTGGATTGGAAGTGGAGCAGCTGGGTCTCGGACCAGCGCTCATATGAGATCCAGGTGCTTCAGGCGAGGGCGTTAACCTGCTGTACCACAGCATTGGCTCCATAAAATATTGTTTTATGTGTAATTATTTTCACAATTATTCTCCCTTCAGTTCAACAAATATAACCTAAATATACTAAGTACAACAAAGTTATGATATTCAAAGAAAGATCTGACAATTTTTCAATAGTCATTGGCTCACAATATAACAAATAGGATTTAAATAAGCTTTTAAAATTTACCTTAGGGATTGGCATTGCAGCACAGTTGGGTTAAGCCACCGCCTAAGAAACTGGCATCCCATATGAGCATTGGTTCACATGCTGGTTGTTGCATTTCTGATCCAGCTCCCAGCTATGTGCCTGGGAAAGCAGCAGGAGATGGTCCAAGTGATTGGGCCGCTGCCACTCATATAGGAGACCAGACAGAGTTCCTGGCTACTGAGTTTGGCCTGGCCCAGCTCCCCAGCCCTGACTGCTGTGTTGCCATTTGAGGAATAAACCTGTGGATGGAAAATTCTCTCTCTTTCTCTCTTGCTTTGTCACTCTGTCTTTCAAAGAAATAAAATGAATATTAAAAAAACACTTACCTTAACAGAGAATATTGGGAACATTGTTTGTAATTTTAAAGATAGCTATTAAAAAAATCTATAGCAAAGAAGTGAAGACAATATCAACTAGGAAATTAGCTTTTTGTTTCAATAAATCTCCTGGTAGTTATTTATAACTTTCTCTCTGATATTAATGCAAATTGGATCACCTCTTTCAGTAGAGCAACATTAAATGTAAGCTATAAAAGCTTGCCACTCCTTTGACCTGGTAATTGCTACAATTAAGCAATTTTCTAATAATTTGAAAATAGTTGATTTAGCCTCATCAATGAGATTATCTACATTTTTCTTGGAGAAAACAAGTAGCTGAAAGATCAGTGTTTTCCATTTTCATTCTGTGGCCTTGTATTGACCTTGTACTCATGAATTAATGTTTATTACATGATGAACTAATAAATAGAGTCCAGAAACATTTCAAATGCACATATCACTAAGTGTAAATTACATGATATTGTCTACTTAACATTCTCAATTTATGAAATCACTACCTAGGAATCATATAATATTATATTTTTAACTTCTTATCCACAGACCTATTTTTTTCAATACCTATTGTTATCAGTTTTGCCCCAACAACTACATTGTAAAGAAAAATTACAATTACATTTTTTTTAACTTTAATAAATATAAATTTCAAAAGTACAACTTTTGGATTATAGTGGCTTTTCCCCTCTAAACTCCCTCTCACCTGCAACCATCTCATCTTCCACTCACTCTCCCATCCCATTCTTCATCATGATTCATTTTAAATTATCTTTATATACAGAAAATCAACTTAGTATATACTAAGTAAAGATTTCAACAGTTTGCACCCACACAGATACACAAAGTATAAAGTACTGTTTGAGTACTAGTTTTACCGTTAATTTGCATAGTACAACACATTAAGGACAGAGATCCTACATGGGAAGTATGCCATTGTTAACGTCTTGCAACCTTAGTTTTATTATTATGACCTACAAGGACCTGTTCAGCCTTCTTATTTCATAATTAATTCATAAATTTTCCAACTAATAATTAAGACATTATGTGCCAAAATAGTATCTAAATGCTGATATAATAACTAGATGTTGAGATATAGAGCTCTCATTGTAGTGTAGAAGACAAAATAAAATCTAGAAAAATAATTATAGATTTGGATAGTTATAAAGGAAATGACTAAGATGTGAGAGGAAAAGTATCCAGGAAAGCCTCTAATAAGTCAAGGAAGGCCTATAAGAAGCCTGCAATCGAAAATTAATGTGTTCTACAATGAAGTAATAATTATTGGTACAGGATAATAAATAGCAAGATAGGGAAAGAGAATGACCTTTTCCAGGCAAAAGACTAGAATTAATGACTTACTGGAGGCACACAGCTAGTTAGGGTTAGCAGTCATGGGTTTCAGTCTGTGTGATTTTATCTAACATATCTGATGGAATGTAGAAGGAATTCATCATTCATTCATTCCTTCATTTATTTACTATATTACAGTGGAAATTCAAAAATCAGAACAGCAAAATTATAGCCTTGACATCTGATATTTTCAGTAGTTAATTTTAAAAATGCAGTTTATATTCTTATTTTCTTGATATTAAAATTTGCTTACTGAAGAATAAAGCACAAAATAAAATATTTAACCTTGGAAGAGTATTTTTCTTGGTTACCCAGAGGAGTCTTTAAAAATGTTCATGTAGGGGTTGGCATTGTGGCATAGCAGCTAAAGATGCTGGCTGAGACACCAGCATCCCATATGGGCATCCATTTGTGATCTGGCTGCTCCACTTCTGATCCATCTCCCAGCTAATGCACCCTGGAAGGCAGTAGAGGATAGCTCACTTGCTTGGGCCCCTACCACCCAGGTGGGAGACCCAGAAGTTCTTGGCTCCTGGATCCTGATTTCAGTTTGGCCCAGCTCTGGCTGTTGTGACTGCTTGTCGAGTGGAACAATGGGTGAAAGCTCTTTCTCTATATCTCTCCTTCTCTGTAACTTCGCCCTTCAAATAAATAAATAAATCTTAAAAAAATTAATGTGTGCATTTGACTTTACACCAGGTTTTTGTTTTTCTTAGCTCAGTTGAAGCATAGATGAATATCTGAACCATACTGGGCCAATCATATTTTTTTCATGAGAATTTAGAGTAAAAAGCCTCTGATATCAATCCTGGTACAATGATGAGAGGAGCTTAAGTTGAAAGATTCAGTAGACCAAGGTCAGAGCCACTGGATGTCAATGCAACAAGCTAGTCAAAATTTTGTAGGGTAACAGTAAAACATATATTTAAAGCAAAGAAAGTAAATATATAGAAAGAAGCAATAAAATAGAGCAAAAATACAGAGAAGCATCACTAAGATAATGTGGCTCATTGGGAAAAAAAGAGTCGTGCTCTTCCAGATTTCCTAACCTTTAAATGCAGGGTGACTTGCAGACTCAGTAGTTTTGTCTTAGCCCCTTGAAGCACTTGGGCACCACATCACGAACTCACACACACAGACCAGTTTGTTGAGGAACACAAGGGCAAACCCCTGTTATTTGGAAGCAAGTACTCCACATAGGCATAAGGCCCCAAACTCTGAACATCCACACTTGGGACCAACATGATTCAGTACTAAAGGAAACGCTTCTCCATGTCTCCTGCCCTATGTCCTTGAAATATAATGCAGTTGGCTCCAAGATAGACTGTGTCTCTGATCTCAGAGAAGGGCACTGCTTCAGGGTGCAGGGCCAGTTTGGGAAAGCAGGACATCTTGAGTAAAAAAAAAAGACAAACTAACCTACTAATCAAATGTTTTCTCTTAGCCAGTCTGACTGCAATAGATTCTTTTTAAAAAAAAAAATTATTTGAGAGGTAGAGTTATAGACAATGAGAGAGAGAGACAGAGAGAAAGGTCTTCCTTCCATTGGTTCACCCCCCAGAGGGCTGCTACGGCCGGCACACTACACCAATCTGAAGCCAGGATCCAGGGTGCTTCCTCCCAGTCTCCCATGTGGGTGCAGGGGCCCAAGCACTTGGGCCATCCTTGGCCACAGCAGAGAGCTGGATTGGAAGAGGAGCAGCAGGAACTAGAACCAGTGCACCTATGGGATGCCAGTGCCAGGGGCGAAGATTAACCAAGTGAGCCACAGCACCGGCCCCTACCCTAGATTCTTACACAATAAACTGTGAAATTCCAGAGTGCAGGATGTATATTTTCTTAATTCTCTTCAGTGATTCAATCTGTGATTCTAGCAGTATTCAAAAATTATTGTAGTACTGAAGTAACACCTTGACAGTAGGGACTCCATTTTGGAGCACTTGAGACTCCATTCTGGGAAGGTGCCCCCCCTCCACACACCGTGAGACTCTTGTCTGAAACTATGATCTAAAACAGTTGAACAATAACAGTCCACTACATCACACTTGGCAGAGCATAGAAACCCCCTAGCATGAATGTCAAGATTATAATTGAAATTGTTAAGATTGTAACTGGTATTGTCCAGATTATAACTGATACTAGTTTCACATAGGTTTTAGGTCAGCTTGAACCTGGTAACCATGTATTCCCCCTGTTCCTAGCAACAATGAATTCCCCTCCCAATTTTGTGGTTTTTTACACCTTTATAAACCCTGTTGCTTTGGGCTTCAGGGTTGAGAGTTCTTTAGGTGCCTTCTGCATATTGCAGTCTGACGAGACGCCAATACAGTCTCTGTACCGTTTGAGCGCAACGGCGTTACTATGGGAGACTCTGTTCTGGTTTTAAAGAAAGGCCTTTCCTGGATGTACTGGTTTCTGTTCCTGTTTCGTGGCCACTTTCTAATGTACTGTCTGCATCCTCAATCCTGGGAGGTAAACTCTTTTTCCTGTCCTGGCTGTTTGTCTCCTTTGTTGCTTTGTCTCTGGAGTCTCTCTGTCCCTTCCCTGAGCATGGGCTCTGCTCAGTCTAAGGGGACACCTTTTCAGTGTATGTTCAAAAATTTCTCTCTTTTAAATCTAAAAAGATTGCTGCCTTAAAAATTGCCTTGTAACTTGCCAGTTTTGTGGCTTGGTTTTTACAGATCTGGATGAAAAATAACAATGGGTGATCAGCCCTGATGTGGATTTTTCAATCTCTGGTTTATGTCATTGATTTCTAGCTGGAGTATTATAAAAAGAATAAAATTCCATGTCAATGTAATTTTGACCTTAGTTCAGATAAAAGTATGATACAATACCAACATGTTAAGTCACTGAGGTGTAACTGCTAAATATAAATTAGGTAAAGGTAAATGAAATAAATGTGTCTAACAGAAATGCTTTCATTAGAACCCATATATTAAAAAAAAATTCAAGACTGCTTAAAAGTAACTAAGGTTAAAATTTGAAGTGTTATCTTATTTTAAAAAATGTCTTAATTTAAAGATTTTAAAGGATTATTTTGATATAAATCTAAAATTCAGCAGATAAAAAGGCCACAAGTATAAAACTGTTCTTGGTAAGAAAAAAAAAAAAACAGGTTTCAGCTGTAAAAAGAGGTTTTTTAAAAAACAAGTTTAAGGGCCGGTGCCGTGGCTCAACAGGCTAATCCTCCGC
This sequence comes from Sylvilagus floridanus, assembly GCA_949820135.1. Classification (NCBI taxonomy): domain Eukaryota; kingdom Metazoa; phylum Chordata; class Mammalia; order Lagomorpha; family Leporidae; genus Sylvilagus; species Sylvilagus floridanus. Next base: position 23,368,361 of record OX463236.1, on the reverse strand, counting down.
CTTGCGGCGTCGGCACACCGGGTTCTAGTCCCGGTCGGGGTGCTGGATTCTGTCCCGGTTGCCCCTCTTCCAGACCAGCCCTCGGCTGTGGCCGGGAGTGCAGTGGAGGATGGCCCAAGTGCTTGGGCCCTGCACCCCATGGGAGACCAGGAAAAAGCACCTAGTACCTGGCTCCTGCCATCGGATGAGCGTGGTGCGCCAGCCGCAGCGCGCCGTCCACGGCAGCCATTGGAGGGTGAACCAACGGCAAGTCCGCGGCAGCCATTGGAGGGTGAACCAACGGCAAAGGAAGACCTTTCTCTCTGTCTCTCTCTCTCACTGTCCACTCTGCCTGTCAAAAAAAAAAAAAAAAAAAAAAACAAGTTTAAGTTGTAAAAGGTATAAAAAGGTCACAAAAGGTAATGTAATGAAAAATTTTCTGGATACAAAAGCTATTAATTAAAATATGACCCTCTTTTAAAAAAATAAAGTTTTTGTAATATATATGTTAGTATGCTACATGTTATATGTGTGTACATATTATATGTCTACAGAAACAATTTATTAATAGCTCTCTTTTAATTGACTTATAAATATAAGGTTGCTCATAAATTTAAACTACTAGGTTAACACAAAATACATCTTTGATTCACATTACCTAAATAATCTATGTCTCAGGTGTTTTAAACTTGGTGTTTAAGAGAAACCAAAAAATTTTTAAAGTCATTGACATGTTTATGCTTGGATTGGCTTGTCAAATAAGTTAAACTTGTGTTAGATGTTAAAAAAATATTTTCAACTACAGGTACTCTTATAATTTAAAAAAGACTTTAGACTTTTTGGTAAATACTTTCGTAAGTTGTTATTTAACAATGAAAATTACTTACTAATATTAAATTATTAACAGTAAGTAATCTAAAAAGCCTGTATTCTCTTCAAGATGAGAAACTGATGCTATTCTAAATTCTCCATCAGGACATACAGTTTGATCTTCAAAACTTATAAAAGTAATGGCTAACATTTTTATGTCGTCGTCGTGCCTGGCCACATGTAACAGCTAGATTTATTTTACCATGGATACAGTAAACAGGCAAAACCTCCCTTTTCAAACCAAACTAATGGAGAAATACTAATTGGTTCAAAATGGTTTGGATAAAATGGTCTTCATGTTTAATCTTATACAGGCCTGTGACAACACATTTCTAACCCAGGCCACCAAAGATTAGTGATGGGATTGAACACTCCCTTGGCTAACATCCTAAAGGCCTCTGTGGTCTACTTTAACAAGGACAGGAAAAAAGAGGAGTGAGCTGGACAACAGGAACAATGTAAGGATAGGCCAATTAATAACAGCTGTACACAGCAATCTGCCATCAAGGAGACCCAACAGGCCAGTCCACCCTAAATGGCATTGGTTTTTGATGTGGAAAGCCAGGGCTTTGGGCAGACAGCAGTCACGACAGAAGCCAGCCTCTAAAGAGCTCCAGCAGCTCTGACAGCCAAGAGCTGGGTCACTAGAAACGGAACTGCCCTGGAGTCAAAGGACTCCTAGGTCAGAGCCGCAGACCTTGTTGGCTCTAAGCTGAAAATCCCTTCACTCTGCTCAGCTTCCAAAGTAACCACCGCCATCAGGGGGACAGCCTAGGGTCAGTAACATTGTAGACAAAGTTATAGATTTGCTTTCAAAGAGTCTGCCTATTCCATACCGACCTCTTATTCAGTCCAGCTCTGCTTCCAGGTCAACTAGGAATTGCGAGTCAACAGGGTGCCTGCCCTAAGGAGGTTCACACCTCCTTTATGATGTGTCTTCCTGTACCCCATGTAATTAATAATGACCCTGTCCTTTGTCTTAGACCCTGTGTATTTAATCTGCTTGTTAGATTTGTTTTCTCCAGATTTAGGGCAGTACAACTCTAGATGGCCGTGCACATGAAACCTTGGATGAAAGCAGTTTCTACAAGCTGACACTGCAGCCCCCTCAAGAGGCCACCTCCTGTTGGAACCCTGTTTTGACTGCCACTCCCCACTCCACACCCTAAGGGGTCCCCAGGACAACGACCCACTGTCAGCAGGAAGCAGCCAAGATGAGATTGATGCCATGGGTCCCTACAATAGTAGGGTGTGGATTTAAAGAGGGGGAGGACTGAGGCTGTCTAGTTGGGCTAAGTGTCTTTGGGCCTCTCAGGCTTTAACAGAATGTCTTGTACATACAGACTAAGCTGTGAACAAAAGATTTACTCTGAGACCTGATTCCAACTCTTCCCACTGTGATATTCTGTACCCAAAACTAGCAACAGGGGGGCTGAGTCCACCAAAGCAAACACCAGCTCTTAGCACCTCCCATTCCAGTTGTCACCAAAAGGCCCAGGTTAGTTCTGGTCCCAGTTGGGTTCAGTGTGGCAGGCACTGCTGCCCTCAGCACAGCAGCCTTGGTTCTGGGTGAGCTAAGTACTTCCCAGATGCCAACATCAGCCAGCGCCAATCTTCTATCAATCTGTTACCTATTACTCTACTGTGATTATCCTTCCTGATCCATATGATATGACTAAATCAAGGATTTGATTAGTCTCAAAACACAAAGGGGGGGATGAAGTAACACCTTGACAGTAGGGACTCCATTTTGGAGCACTTGAGACTCCATTCCGGGAAGGTGCCCCCCTCCACACACCGTGAGACTCTTGTCTGAAACTATGATCTAAAACAGTTGAACAATAACAGTCCACTACATCACACTTGGCAGAGCAAAGAAACCCCCTAGCATGAATGTCAAGATTATAATTGAAATTGTTAAGATTGTAACTGGTATTGTCAAGATTACAACTGATACTAGTATCCCATAGGTTTTGGGTCAGCTTGACCCCGGTAACCATGTATTCCCCCTGTTCCTAGCAACCATGAATTCCCCTCCCGATTTTGTGGTTTTTGCCTTTATAAACCCTGTTGCTTTGGGCTTCAGGTTCGAGAGTTCTTTAGGGCATGAGCCCACTCTCCACCGCGGCAATAAAGGACCATCAAATTTTATCAATGTGTGGTGCTCCTTTGTTTGCACTCGCTCAGGTACAACAGTATTTCTGAGCATTGTGTATTGTGGGAAGAGATTGTTCTATAATATTAAACAATTCACATTACTCATTAATGTGCGTAAGTGTCAACTGTTTCTTTTCAATAACTAAGAACTATTGATATTAAGAGGTGATGAAAATTTAAATAAATTATTTTTGATTGGTATTATAAGATCAATATATTTTGTTATACTTTCTCTGGAATGATAGCTTTCATAGCTTTCACATGAATCTCACTAATATAAAATTATTGCTTCATTTTTGAGTTATTGACACTGCCACAAAAGAAAAAATTTCTTCAAATTGAAATATACAAATAAATTGTTTAAGAATTATAGTTACTGAAAAATGGCTATCTAAGTCAGCATTACTGCTAAAAACACAAAATAAGCACTCTGTGACTATAGTCAAATATGAGCAATTTTGTTGAAAGCAGGAATAAGTGTTGTGGAACAAATATATGTCTTTATTAGTCATCCAAATATCTATAGCCTATCTGCAGAATGCTTAGATATATATAGAAAATAATTAAATTCATTTATATGCACTATGTTGCCAACTTCTAGCCATAATAAATCATAGGTTTACATTAAAAATTATCAAAGTTTTTCAAGCAGGAACACAAAGTATTTTATTTAACAATTTGGGATCTTATCACTTGTAAATATTTGGTCATAAGGTATGTTAATCTCTATTATGTTCCCTTGCCACGTGCCACAGATATCAGAGGAGAGCCTGTTTTGTGACAGTTTTTATTTTGTTTTCTGGTTGAGATTCTTATTGTGCAATTTCCACGGGATTTCTATTTGTATCCTTTTAACAACATCACCTTTTTTGTTAGAAAGAGATTTTTATTTATTTTTTGAAAGGCAGAGTTACAGAAAGAAACAGAGGGAGAGATCTTCCATCTGCTGCTTCACTCCCCAAATGGCTACAATAGCCAGGGCTCTGTGTAGGCTGAAGCCAGGAGTGAGAAGCTTTATCTGGGTGTACCACAGAGGTGGCAGGGGCCCAAGCACTTGGATCATCTTCTGCTGCTTTCCCAGGTACCTTTGCAGGGAGCTGGTTTGGAAGTGGGGACATAAATTGTTGCCTATCTGAGATGCTGGCATCAAAAGCTACTTAACCTACTGTGCTACAATGCTGGCCCCCTCCTAAACTACTTTACCACCCACTTCTTTCTTTCCAAGGTGAAATCCTCACATCTATGCTTTGAAACCCATTCACTTGTGTCTCTTCAGAAACCTTGTTAGAAACATGTTTTTCAGTTGTGTCTCTCTGGAAGCTCCCATTGACCTTCAAAAGCAATTATGTTTCTTCCATGAATAAGTGCAAGCAACCAACCTACCTCTGCTTTCCTGCCAAACTGATGTTCCCTTCTATACGTCTTCATTCTCTACTTCCTCTTAGGGACAAGAAATTGAAAGATAAGTGTATAGCTGGCTCACTAGGCTAATCCTCTGCCTGCGGCACTGGCACACCAGGTTCTAGTCCCGGTTGGGGCACCGGTTCTGTCCCAGTTGCTCCTCTTCCAGTCCAGCTCTCTGCTGTGGCCTGGGAAGGCAGTGGAGGATGGCCCAAGTCCTTGGGCCCTGTACCTGCATAGGAGTCCAGGAGGAAAGACCTGACTCCTGGCTTCAGATCCGCACAGCTACGGGCCGTAGCAGCCATTTGAGGGGTGAACCAATGGAAGGAAGACCTTTTTTTTTTTTTTTTTTTTTTTTTTGTCTCTCTCTCTCTCACTAACTCTGCCTGTCAAAAAAATAAAATTAAAAAAAAAAAAGATAAGTGTATAATTCCTGGGGCCGGCACTGTGGTGTAGCAGGTAAAGTGCCACCTGCAGTGCTGGTTTCCCATATGGGTGCCGGTTCATGTCCCGGCTGCTCCACTTTACAGCCAGCTCTCTGCTATGGCCTGGGAAAGCAGTGGAAGATGGCCCATAGTCCTTGGGCACCTGCACCCACGTGGGAAGTCCCAGAGAAAGCTCCTGGCTCTTGGCTTTGGATCAGCACAGCTCCAGCCATTGTGGCCATCTGGGGAGTGAACCAGATGGATGGAACCAGAGGATGGAAGACCTCTCTCTCCCCCTCTCTCTGCCTCTCCTTCTCTCTCTATGTAACTCTTGGAAATAAATAAATCTTTAAAAAGTATATAATTCCTGTCTGCATTTTCTCATGCCCTATTCATTTCTTAATGCTTTTCAACTCAGTTTTTCCCTTTGTTACCTGACCTGAGCCACTCATCCCAGATTGCTTCATAGAAATTGCTCACTACAAAGTTATGACTGACTGCCTACTTGCTAAGCCAAAAGATATTTTTCAGTTCTTATAATTTTTGATCTATAAAAATCTATAAATGTTACACTTGAAAAACAAAAAAAAAAAACCTCTTCCTTATACAGTCTAGCCTCCTCCAATGACAGCTGTGAAAGCTGGAGACCAGAGATTTGAAGTATTCTAATCATTCTCACTGGCATTTTCACAGTCAATGGAAGGAAATGTCATTTTGGCAAAAGATTCTTCACTGTTCATTTGACCATTTCCCTACCAGGATAAACAAATGAAAATTCTTGATACTGAAAGTTAAACCTTTTCAATAAGAAGTCAGGATACAAAGAACTTGTGTTTGCATGGCTACTGAGCCTCGTTTAAGAACTTCAGGGAGGCCAGGTTTCAAAAAATCATATCTATAATTTTAGAATTTTTAAAATTATTTTTTAACTGAGGAAAATATATTTCAAGCAGCAATGAAAGGTTTGGCAGGAGCAAAATCCCCTCATTAGTATTGGTGACCTTAAGTGGGCATTGCTGATACATCTGCATGCCTGGATTTTAATTACTTGCACAGTTAAGGAGCAAAGGATGCCTGGTGCTGCAGATGCAATTTATTAGCCAGCTTCACAGATTTCTTCTCACAGAGGAAGAAGCTGTGTTCCCTGTTTCCCTCCTTGCTCCTCACAAAGAAGAACGATGCTATCTTTAACCGTTTACTCTGGCCAACCTGGAGCTCTTCCTTTAAAACTCAAGTACTTTAAAGTTTCACACTCATCTGGTATTTCTCAGCTTCAGGAATTAGGTCACTGTTTAAATATAGAACAACATATTATTTAAAAAGTTGAGAAGCTTTGAAGCATGTCAAGCCACATCTCTCTGACTACTAGTTTTTTCTAATGCTATATGGTTAGTATTATTCGAAATTTTCTCAGTGTTTGTGTATTCACTGTGTTCCACATATCAAATATCTGCTCATAAATGTCTATATATTTACATTTCAGGGAAAATGTATATTATAGAAAAACTGCATTCAAGCTTTCTCTGCATTAAAATAATACTGTCAATTCATTTTCAATGAGCCTTTAAAACATTTTAAAAATTATTTTGTTTATTTGAGAGAAAGAAAGAAAACACCAGACTCATCCACTGGTTCTCTTGCCAAGTGCTGGCAATGGCTGGGCCCAGCTGGGTCAAAGCTAGACGTCAGTAACTCTGTCCTGGTCTCCTGCACGAGTGGCAGGCACCTAACTACTTGAGCCAGAACCTGTTGCCTCCCAGTGTGCATTCTGATATGGGGGATGCTGGGTCTTAATCTCTGCACCAAAAGCCCACTCATTCATGAACTTTTAAAAGTCTCCCTGTATTTTCTACTTTCTCATTTTTTCAGGTGTGTTTCTTTGACCACTCAGCTGATCACTTCCATCAGGAATTTTTAGTCTAACTTGACTGATGAGTAATTGACTCCCTTCTCCTAAGTCCTGTTCTCATCTCTACACTGGCAGTGTTATCCTCTGCCCCACAGGACTGTGGTGAAGATTGGATATTTCCAGCAGGCTGCTTGGTACATGGTAGGTATCAACCTACACTGACTTCCTTTCCTGTCTCCCCCTCTCTGCTCTTCCTTCCCTTTCTCCCTCACAGCACATAATGACTGAGTCACCTTTGGTGGATGCTTCATTTACAGTCTCACTCGGTGAATGGGTATTACCAAGGCAGAGTAAAATGGGACTTGTTATCATTGAACACTGTGCATGTGACTTGGAATGAGCTGCTCTTTATGGTTCAGCTGACTGGGTATATTATGATACCTGTTCAGATAATACAATGAATTATTAATCCAAATTAGAGAATGGTAGGCTTGAGCCCTGGATTTGTGCCCAGAGAATGGTTCTGCCACATTATAGGCATATGGTTGCCTGCCTGGGACAATGACTTATTGTACAGATGCCAAAAGAAACTTTACAATGTCTGTTGACATTTGTCCTTCCTCTGTTTCTCCATTATTGGATGACTTTGCTGTTCTATCCTTTTTTTTTTCCAGGTGCATTTTATCCTAACATCCTCAATAAAACATTCTTTGCAAAATGAACAAGTTAAAGAGTCAGTATGTCTTTTTAGTTTCATTAAGTATGAAAGCTAAAACCTTCAATGGTTTAAATATGAATAGAGCTTTGTACCTATTTATTGAAGACTTCATTTTGTGTATGTTCATGCTTACAGAACAAGGAAATAGTAAGGCAGACCCCCTGTATGTCATCCTCAAAAAGATGGTACCTGCTCTCCCACAAGACAATGTCTGCCATTCAAGCACATTGGGGCAGCCCTCCATATGTGTCTGGTTTGAAATCCTGGTTCTGAAATTCTCAGTAGATTGCACTGAAGGTAAATAATTTTTAGCTTTAGTGCTGCTTGATTTTAAGACATAGGTAGTGATCTAATTCCAGGCAACAATTAGAAAGCTGTATCTATTTTCTCAGTTATGCCTAGATATGCTTTGGTTAAAATAAATACCACTTTTTCAAAAGATATTTTTCTATTTAGTAAAGTCATTAACAAGATCAAACTTATGATAATATACATTTTTACCATTGAAATTAATTCAGGTGTTTTCAGAATAAATGATAAAATTAAAAGGACCTTGTAGACTTTTTAAAATTCAAATCATCCCTCATGCTGGTTGCATTCAATGATAATAGGCTGGAGATTGCTCTAGGAAGGCTATGATCAAAATACATGCACATAGGAAAATAGGTTCTCTCCTGAGTGGGTTAGCTGGGCTAATGGACCAGAGTGGTGAGCTGTGAGCTGTCCCTTTGGACTAGGAGAGGATCAGGTGGAGGACTGGTGAGCTTCTATGAGGAAGGACAAGGGAGGATTATTGCAGAGAAGGGTTTGGGTGATGAGGCCCTGGGAGGGTGGTGAAAGGAAGGAGATAAACAAGACTGTGTTTTCTCAGTCACAGTTATAGGAAGGAACTGGCGCCTGCATCAGAGGAGCTCTAGCTGCTGGAAACTGGCAGATGGTGGTGTACTAGCACAGTAGGAAGAAAACTTATCTGGGAGGCAGGAATTACAGCTTGATCAGGGCTCTGAGAATCAGCTGTGTTATCTTGGATCATGTGCTATTTGGGTAAGGCCTCTATTTCTTCAGTTATAAAATAATAGAGTCCAACTATTTAAACCATCTGTTGTACCAGTAACATCCTAGGATTCTAAAATTAGCCAATCTTTACACCAATGTTGTCCATTTAATGAGAACATCTCTCAAGTCCCTACATAGAGCTGAAGATGTGACCAAATTTACTTCAACTGCTGATTTTGCATTTCCAGGTTGGCTAGGACGGCTATGTTCATTTTACTTGTATCTCTACCTCTTCATTTAAGAGATGTGTTCCCAGGACCTTAAAAATAATTTATAATTATTTTGAGAAGCAAATTATAGAACTTTAAAATCTACATGTTTGATAATTATAAAATGCATAACCAAATCACTAGTAATGATTAAAAATTTTGTGACTTCGATTTTCTTTTTAAAAAAGGCCTGGTAACTCATATATAGTTTTATATATAGTTTTATATATTTTTATATAGTTTTATATATTTTTAAGAAATTTGATGTAACTCTTACTATCATCAAAAGCATTGATAGAAAATAAATGGCACAGTATGAAAATTATACTAGATAATTTTAATACAATCTTCTTTTTCTATCTTACAGTTTTTAAATTGCTTTTTATTCCTGTCTGTTTGGTTTTATTAAATAAACATGATTGATATTAAGAATTCAGATGCAATCCTTTGATTCCTCATTTGATATGATTCCACATTACAGATTACCCCAGAACAAGAAAATTCAGAGCACACATTACCTTAGAAATGCATCTTGTAAGCGTGGAATTACATCAAAAGAGATCTGAAAGACATGGAAATCTACACGAAGTGAGCGTATGGAAGATGCCAGAGGAAAATACTGTAGTTTCCTAGACTGCAAGAAACACCAGCAGCTGGCTATGCTGCTGGTACTGATGGAAAGAGATGATATATTTTCTAACAGACAAAAATATTCTCAGGCATAGAAAATTCCATCAGCTTAAGGGAATTTGTATTTTCTTAAGATTTATTTTTATTTTAAAGGCAGAGTTACAGAGAGAGGGGGAAGCAGAGAGAGAGAGAGAGAGATCTTTCATCTGATGGTTCACTCTTCAAATGGCCACAATGGCCAGAGCGGGGCTGATCTGAAGCCAGGAGGCAGGAACTTCTTCTGGGTCTCCTACGACATGGGTGTAGTGGCTGAAGTAGTTGGCCCGTCTGATTTTGCTCCCCAGGCACATTAACAGGGAGTTAGATGGGAAGTGGAGCAGCTGGGACTTGAACTGGTGCCCATATGGGATCTGGTGCTGTAGAGGGTGATTTAACCTGCTATGCTACAATGTCAGCTCCAAAGAAATTTGTATCCCATCATCTAAATCTGGTTAGAAATTTTACAGTGAGCTTGATTATAACGAGGTGCAGAACCCCTGTGCACAATGCCCAGAACCCACAGAAGGTATTTTTTGCAGGTACCCTCCTGATTGTAAATGATATTTGAGAATTTCAGATGAAATTGAGAACTACTTAAGGGAGTATGGTTGAAAGCAGCTCAGAGTTCTTAAGAGTTCAGTTTTCTTCTCTCTGTGGAATTAAGAAAAAAAGAAATTGCAAGTGACCTGAAATTTAATGAGACTATGTGACAGTTTCAGTGAAAAAGTTCATTTGGTTCACAATGGAAAAAAACTGAAATGGGAGTTTTGTGGGAACAAGCGGCAGTTACAACTCAAAAGATATTTAAAAAGAGCAAAAAGAAAAACCTTCTACAATATTGTAGGAAAAGAAGATGTTGCCAGAAAATCATGACAATTTCTGGTATGCTCCTTTTGAAGGTGAAGACGTTGTATTACAGCTTAGAGGAAGGTGACCAAACACTGCTGGAAAGCATGGATGAGGCTGCACTGCTGAGGCCATTGCTCCTCTCCTCACCCAGGGTTTTGCAGCCTGAAAGGGAAATGGAGCAACACGTGAAGCCAGCTAGCTCAGGGGACATCCGCCCTTGGGAACAGAAGGAATAATGAGAAGGCACAGTTCTTTTGAACCACTTCTGATCTAGACCTTTCCAGATCAAATAGTAAAGTGTTACATGTCTGGGTAAAGCAGTTTGTGTGTGTCTAGGAATTGTTGATTAGAAATTTAGCAACCAAACAAAAATTTAACAGAATGAGGCCATGTGTGAAACCAGCTTTAAAAATCCTTTTCTTTTTTTTTTTAAGAGTAACTTAAATGTTAGCTCCAGTAAGTAGAGGGGCTGAGATTTACTACAGGTGATTTGGCCCAAAGGCCACACTCATAACACTGCCTACCTTTTACTGACTGCCAGGGTCTTAGTGTTTCCCATGGCTTATCTGTTGAAACTTAGTCCCTGTTGTGTTGTTATTAAGGCACGGAGCTTCTGGGGAAGTAATAGGGGCTCAAGGAATCTATGTTAAACCCTGCTTTGCACTTTTGCCTTTTCCCATGTAGAGACACTGTATTCATCCCTTCTTGGGAATGCAGCTCAAGGTGCCATCCTGGAAACAGAGGTAGGGTCTTCATCAGACACAGAGTCTGGTAACACCTCGGTCTTGGACTTGCAGCCTCCATAATTGTGAGAAGTTAATTTCTGTTCTTTGTAAATTACCCAGTCTCAGGTATATCATTATGGTAGCACAAACAAAGACTTTGGCCATGCCTTAAATAGCAACATTTCTTAAGTTTCTGCATCGGGGCAGATTTTTTTCTCCCTCCACTGTCTTTCTGGGCAAGCCTGAGCAATCGAGTGCTTCAGTGACACCAGGCTGACCATCTCCAAGTCTCTATCTGCTATCTCTTTTATGGCTTATGATCCAGCTATATAGGGCAGTGCCTCATGAGTGTCTTACAGGCAACTAGAACTTATCATTCAATAAAAGAAACTCATCATTTAACCCTTCCTAAATCTCTCCTTCACTGTTTAGTTCCTTCACTGCTCTGTGAGAACCTGAATTATCAGTATTTCATTTCTACTCCCCATCCCATACCTCCCCATTTAGTGTAGTTTGTCTGAGTCTCATATTTACAAATTTAGTGTGTTCTATTGTTTGGATATTTTGGACACCACTGTAACTCTATTATGTAAAAAATATAAATAAATGAAGTAATAAGTAAAACAAAGGATAAAAGCCAAACACTCCTTTTGCAGTGAGCACATGTGCTCACAAATTGTCACAATCTCTCCAGGAGATGGCGCTCACAGAATACTTTTGTAGTGTTTTTAATGTTGAGAAAAGTTTCATGCAAGTTTCCTTACACAGATAATGAATTCAAAATAATATGATATTTTGTATTTTATATACTTTTTCAAATGCTCCTCTGGTCTACTAAGACTTTACTTAATGACTGTATTCTCACTTTACAAAGAAAGGTAGACTTTAAGGATGACTTTAACAAAAGGAATAAAATTTATGATGGGGAATTTTTAATTTTTTTTTAATTAGAGGCAAAGACACAGGGAGAAGAGAGAGGAGGAGGGAGATTGAGGGATATGTTACTTTTGCTGGTTCACTCCCCAGGACTAGGCCAGGCCAAATCCTGGAGCCCAAAACTCAATCTGAGCCTCCCTCATAGCTGTCAGGAATTCAAGTACCTAATTCAATACCTGCTGCTGCTCAAACAGCGTACTAGCAGGAAGCTGGATTGGAAGTGGAACTGGGATTCAAACTCCAGTATTCTGATATGGAGGTTGATGTCCCAGGTGGCATCTTAACCACTGGCACATTCACCTTGTGAGGAATTTGATGTGGGTTGAGGAGACATCAGTACTCAAAGCTCTTGATACCGAAATCCAACAAACAGAAATGAATAATCTTGCTGTTACAGAGTAGGAAATATGCCAAGCAGAAAGCAGAAGGGAAAATACAGATTTGGGGAAAGCGAGCCAACAACTGAACATGTATTCAGAGTTTTCTGGAAAATAAAGGCCCTCCCACAGTGCAGTCTTGGCACTTCATCCTGGAAATGTGTGATCTTGGGTGAGATCTTCTCCCTTCCTGGGCTGTGGATGACTTGTCTTCAGAGTGACAAATGGAGCTAAGCAATGTCTAGAATTTTATGACTGTCAAACAAAACTACAGAGTACAAGGGCCAAAGTGATTCTGAATCCAGCTGGTGAAAGACACAGACTGACAGTACTTGCATAATCTGCAATGAGTGAGCTGGCAGATCTTTGTGCAGAACTAGTTTGTAGATGGATGGAAACTCTGGATCACTGTGATCATTCAGTCCTGGCTGCATCGAAGGGTCACTGGGGAAAGCTTGAAGTATACATATAGTCATGTCTGGTCCCCACTCAGATCAACTAAACTGAACCTTGGAGGTAGAGCCCAGGTATCGGTATCTGTGAAAAAGTTCTCTAAGCAATTCTAGTATATGCACAAGATTAAGAAGCACTAATTTAGATCATCAGACTGCTAAAGCTAGAGCTTTAAATGGGGATAAACAATGTTCTTAATACCTATGAAGGGGATAAGCATAAGCCTGGAGAGGACAAAAGTGAAAAAGGACAAGTGAGAAAGAAAAAGGAAAGTAGAAGACCGCCTAGGTCTGGGAAGAAAGACTTAGAATCCAAGGTCACATCCACAGGGATTTGACTGACTCAAAGCTGTCATTGTCTTTGGACTAATCAAGGAAAATAGTTATTTTTTAAAAAAAAAAAAACAAGAGAGAAAGAAAGAAGAAAAGAAGGAAGGAAGAAAGGAAGGAAGGAACGAAGGAAGGAAGGAAGTGTGGGGGGAGAAAGAAGGAAGGAGATGGGGTGGAGGAAGGAGAGAGGAGGGAAGGAGGGAGAGAAGAGGAAGAAGGAAGGGAAAGAAGCTGAGGGAGGGAAGAGAGAGAGAAAGAAACAAAGGAAGCAAGGGAGGGAGGGAGGGAGAGAGGGAGGAATAAAAAGGAAAGATTTTCTTCACTTTGTGTTATGTACTTTCAACTCCATTGTCACTATTGGGAAATGAAATAAGAACTAATGTAATTATATGCTTTTAAACTCACATTACCTTATCTGGAATCTCTTCTCTTTTTCCAGATGAAAAGTCTGCATTTAAAGCATCTCCATGCAGATGGGTACTCTGACATCTGCTGCTCTCTTCCTATTGAATTCCTTCTTGAATTAAATTGCAAGTGACTTTGATGGTTCTCTATTTTATTTTAGTGTTTTAGTTCTTTTGACTGAAATAATCTGTATTTTTTTCCTAGTAAAAGGATCATTTTAACATCTCCTCCTGTCATATTGCTTGGGCCAATTCTGGGTGGAGAGGAATCATTCACTGCTTCATTCATTATGGTTGGAAGCATAAAATGAAAATAAGTCATAATGTGTATGTGTTTCTTTGTAAACATAGGATTGCTCTTGTTGGGTAATCTCACACTTAAAATTGAATCTGGATGAGAATGCAGAGGAAAACTATAATGATTTCTCAGAGCAAACAAGATTAAAAATAAAAATTCAGTATTTGACACACACAGACACAAAGTTGTTAATATAATTTAAGGAATTTTTTGAAGAGCATTCATGGATTTCTGTTAGACCCTGGGTTTTAGGACATATCTGGGAAGAGCTGGGATTGGACATGTTATATGTTTTTTTGGTGTCTTTGGTTAAATAAATGTACATATAAATAGTTTTGTATGTATGAGGAAGTTTGTCTTTAAAAGCAGAAGTAAACTTGGCAAATTAAAAAAATCCTCTTTTCATGGATAGGATTGTCAGTTTTCTCTAAGTTAATTTATAACTTTAATGCAATGCATTAAAAACACCATCAAACATTTTAAAATGGAGCTATACAAATTGATTCTAAAGTTCATATAAAATTGAAGAATAGCCATTTTAGGAAAACACTGAAAATTATAAGACCATGAGAGAGGACTGGCAATACTAGACATAAAAACTCAACACAAAGTGATACAATTAAATCAGTGTGTTACTTGTTAAGAATAGTCTAGCAGATAAGATGAATAAGGCAGAGAAAAACATCTATAAATAGACACAAAAATATATAGAAATTTAGGCTAGGGTGAAAGTGGCATGTGAAATCACTGAAAAAAAGATGGACTTTTTAATGGAGTCAGCTGAGAAACTGAGTAACTATTTGGAAAACAATGGACATTTGCCTTATACTACATAAAGGAACTAATTCCAAATGTATTAGTGATGTAAAAGCAAAAAACATTGAAATAATTTAAGTAATAGAAGAAAATGTGCCAATTCCTCCTTATAAAGTACATGAAAATGCTTTTTAAACTATATTTAAAATGCAGAGGCAATACATAAATTGCTACATTATCACATAAAATTATTTTTGACATTAATACTGTTAACAAATTAAAAAATGTCTGATTAAACTGGAAAATATTTCAATGTAAATCACAGATAAAGGCCAAATATCTGTACTATTTTAAAAGCTCTTAAAAATTCAAAGGAAAGGATCATAAATCAAATAGAAAATTGAAAAGCTACATGAGCAGACATTTTACTGAAAAGAGAAAAATGGTCTTTAAACATAAAAGAAAATATTTAAGCTCATTCTTAATTTGAGAAATGCAAATTAAAATTACATTGGAATATGAATTATCACCTATCAGGTGAAAATTTTAAAAAGCATGACGACATATTCACATCTTCATTCGGCAAGGCTGTGGAGAACTAGCACTCAGATATTGCTTCTGGGAATGGAAACTGATACAACCTTCCAGGGAGAAAATTTAGCACTGCCCAGTAACATTACACACATACCTGACTTTTTGACTGAGTAACTCCACTTCTAGGAACTTTCTCTCAATATATATTTTCAGCATTAATAAAACATGTATGTACAGGTTATTACCTGCAGCATTGTTTGCAACTGCCCAACATAGGAGAACAATTGAATAAACTATCTCCTTAAATGCTGCACTAATGTCCTGTTATGCAAACAATGTGGAAGACGCACATGGGGGGTTACTGACTTCTAGGACAGACCCTGAGCACAAAAATTAAAGTACAAAAGAGTATCTGTAGTGTGTGCTTTAAAAAAGCTTCTGACAGATTTAATTTAACACAGTTTGGGGCTGGCATTGTGGCATAATGGGTTGGGCATTTCACCTGTGATGACGGCATCCCATATGGACGCCAGATCAAGTCTGTTTCTCCACTTCAGATCCAGCTTCCTGCTAACACATTTGGGAAAGTGTTTGGATCCCTGCCACCCATATGGGAGACCCGGATGGAGTTCATGGCTCCTGCCTTTGGCCTGGTCCAGCCCTGGTAGTTGAGTCATTTGGGGAGTGAACCAATGGATGGAAGATCTTTCTCTCATTCTCTGCAACTCTGCTTTACAAGTAAATAAAATAAGTCTTTTAAAAATTAACACAGTTTATTTGATCAGAGAATGGTGAATTAGGCAGTACTCAGAACCAGACCAGAAGAGGTTCAGAGAGTTGTACCCAGCAATACAGGCAGGCCGTGTTGACAGACAGAAAACAGAAACGAGATACTGAAACAGTTTGAGTGGCTGCAGCCCCACCGCTACCTTATTTTGTCATGGTCTGATAAGTTGGTAGTCTGTAATTGCTGAAGTTCAGTTGCTTAAATAGATCAACACTTAGCTATCTGTAAGGCAATATACTTTTAAGTTAGCTTTTCCGTTTGTCTATGTACTACATTATGTGGCAGTTTGTTTCATGAGGACAGAAGGTAAGGAGGCAGGCTCAGGCCAAATTTAGTTTAATTTAAGGTATGCCATACTTGATGTAAGAAAAGAGGGCCAGAAATGAATGAGTGTGTGTAGCACCAGAATCCCATATAGGTGCTGGTTCAAGCCCTGGCTGCTGCTTTTCCAATCCAGCTCCCTGTTAATGCTCCTGGGAAAGCAGTGGAAGAAGGCCCAAGTCCTTGGGCACCTGCACCTGTGAGACCTGGAAGAAGCTCCTGGCTTCAGTCTGGCCCAGTCCCAGCTGATGCAGCAATTTGTGAAATGAACCAGTGGATGGAGTATGTCTTTCTCTCTGTCTTTCCCTCTCTCTGTGTAACTCTGCATTTCAAATAAATAAATCTTCAGAAAATAGGAGTTTTCTTTTGGAGAAAAAAGAAATGTTTTATCAAACAACTAAATGACAGTTCAAACACTTCTATTTAGGTTATTTCAAAGATTGTTTTTAATCAAAGATAGTTGTTCAAATGTCTGAATTTTAAAAAAATTGCAGTTAAAATGAGTCAATTTAGCTCTGACCAATATTGCTTTCAACCCTAGGCATGTGGTTAAAGTTGATTCTAGTAGTAGATAACTAAATTCACACAATTACTTGGTCACTGTTGATTATTTATGAAAAAAGTAAAAGTAGGCAGACTTGCTGATAGAACACCTTTGAAGAAGCTATCAAAATTTTTTATTATGGTGTTTGGATGTCATAAAATACAGTTATATGAGAAAGCTTTGAATTATTAGGTATACCAGTGGCTGTGAATGGCTTTTCACCTAGCTGGAGTTTACAAGCTCTGTCTAGACATTTTTTATTTTTTTTGTTAATGTGATTTATTTTTAGACATAGTGAATTATAACTAGCAGCTAATATCTTTGTCTTCTACCTCTTTTTCTAATTACAGAGGCTGTTATAATTATAGGTGAACATCAGGAATTTAACAAATAGTGATTTTATTTGTCCCAGAAGTACACTAAAATCATTCTACTTCAATATAGCTGATGACTTGTGATATTTCTCCTTCTGCCTGCCTTTGTACTTCAACCCTTATGTTTTCAATCTATTTCATGTCTGGATTTTTAAGTTTCAACACTGTTGTCCTTAACTTAATGGCCTTACTCTCTCGTGTTCTTTGAACTGGACATTTCCACTAGTTTTCAGTCTTTGTGTTTGGATCATATAAAGAATTCAGGCATAGATCCATTTCATTGGATATTTTAGAATTTCTTCAAATTGTGTATCAATAATATCAAACATGCTCCTTACATTCAGAGTTGATCTACCTGAACCAAAATGAGGGGAAGACTCTGACAAGTGTGATCATCAAAGAACAATCTAAATAGGATTTTTCTAGAGCATGAATATCAGATCGGGGGAAAAATGGATCTTCATCCCTATTGTGGCTTTGCCACTAGGATAAGCCTACACTGTGCAACTGATTTAAAGGTATGACCTCAGAACTGTTCTATCAGATCGCACTAAGCCAGAGGCCTTATAAAAGCTGGGGAGTGGCCGGCGCCATGGCTCACTTGGCTAATCCTCTGCCTGCGGCACCGGCACACCGGGTTCTAGTCCCAGTTGGGGCACCGGATTCTGTCCCGGTTGCCCCTTTTCCAGGCCAGCTCTCTGCTGTGGCCCGGGAGTGCAGTGGATAATGGCCCAAGTCCTTGGGCCCTGCACCCCAAGGGACACCAGGATAAGCACCTGGCTCTTGCCTTCGAATCAGCGCGGTGCACCTGCGCCAACCACAGCGCGGTGCACCTGCGCCAACCGCAGCGGCCATTGGAGGGTGAACCAATGGCAAAGGAAGACCTTTCTGTCTCTCTCTCTCACTGTCCACTTCTGCCTGTCAAAAAAAAAAAAAAAAAAGCTGGGGAGTTACAAGGCAGAAGCTTCAAAGATCCAACCCTAAAAGTTTCCCAGATGGACTTTTTGGGAGTATCATTGCTGCCATAATGCAGCGTCAGTGCGAGCCACTCTAGCTACTCTATCACGGCCTCTACACTTTGGGGGGGCTTCTTGTGCTGTGACTTTTATTTCATAACCAATACATTGTCCAGGGAATCTGTATTCCACTTAAATCAGCAAACCCGTGTTTCTGAAATACCTAAGGGCTGAGGAAAGAGACAAAACGCATGCACCAGAACAGAGACTCATCATTCTCTCAGACACTGCAATTGAAATGCTCACCCTGAAAGAACAACAATCCCGGCTGCTTCACTTCGAATCCAGCTTCCTGCTACTGCACTTGGGAAAGCAGTGGAAGGGACATGGACCCCTCCCATCCGTGTGGGAGACCAGGATGGATTTCCTGACTGCTGGCTTCAGCCTGGCCCAGCCCTGGGTGTTACAGGCATTTGAGGCAAAAATTGGTGGTTGGAAGACATATCTCTGTCTCTCCTTGTTTCTCGGTCACTCTGCTTTTCAAATAAATAAATCTTAAAACAATAATAACCACTAAATAAGTGGCAAGATTTTATTCAAGACTACTCCAAAAGTCATCAAAACTATTGTAATGGAGGGGGGTTGAACTCAATTCAGCTGAAACAAAAAGAGAGGAGTTTTTAAATGCTGAGATGAGCTAGTGCAAAAGTACTCAGGGGGCATTTTGTTCCTGAAATTTGTGGTACAAAGAATGCAGAGGAGAAAAAAAAGTACTCAGGAAGGGGGATTGTTTAATGTGATGAAGCTGTTGATGGCGCATATGGAAGTTAAGCTCCCTCCTACCTTCCTATAGAGACTGAAAGACAGGCATACTCTTTCTTACATTTCTGGGAGCAGATTTATACCTCAAAGTTGCAGAGAGAAATGTAGAATTATGTTTCCTAATACAAATGCTCTAGGAAAAGGGAAATCAGGAGCCCATGGGCAGGAAGAAACTTGGCTAATGTTGAGTCACATTGAGGGGGTTGTTAAGACGCTCTTAGTCAACCAATAAGGGAGACCTCAGTGAGCCATGAAAATACCCAGGAGAAAGTAAATTTAAAACACCAGAGAGTAAGAACGAGGTATCAAGTACAGGTCAACTAAGAATTCCCTGCCACCCACCTCCTCCCAACTTCCTGTTCTTCCCATTAGCCCAAATTCTTAAGGTTCAGAAGTTTTAGGAAGGGAGAGGGAAAAATGGAAAAAAGAAAAAGAGGAAGAAAGAAGTAATGTTCATCACCTCCTTTCTGACCACACTTTTCCACATATACCAGAGAGCCCAGTGGTGGAAAGGAAACACAAAACTTCCTGTTAAATGAAGATGGCTATTCTATAGGAAGTTACATGTTTAATGATTGTTGGGGAACCTTGTATTTTACCAGAGTGACCAGGGAAGTCATAGGAGTTTCTATCTAGAGGCAGAGTGAGTAAAATGTACAGGATGTGAAAATAAATTTTCTTTGTTAATATACCCTACTAGTTACAGTTATAATCATGTAAATATAAAAATTAGTTCATATGATTATAACTAGTCAAATTATTTTGCACATATGGTACTCTGAATGACTTTACTATGAAGACTAAACAAAATTGCAAATGTATTTTAATAAAAGAAAAATATTCTTGGAAGAAAAATTTGAAATTCAAGCAGAAATTTAGAGCAAATAAGTGAGTAAAAATGAGTAAAAAGAAATGAATATTGACTGCAGCAGTGTCTATTTTTAGGAGTTTAAGATAGAGCTACTGGGGTTGGCATTGTGCTACAATGGGTTAAGCCACTGCCTGTACTGCCAGCATCCCATATGAATGCCAGTTCGAGTCCCAGCTGCTCCACGTTCAGTCCAGGTCTCTGCTGGTATACCTCGGAAAGCAATGGAAGATGACCCAAGTGCTTTTGCCCTTCTGCTTTCAATGGAGACCTGGATGACTGCAGCTTCAGTGTGGCCATTGTGGCCACTTGGATAGTGAACCAGCAGATGGAAGACCTCTCTCTCTGTCTCTTCCTCTCTCTCTGTAACTCTGCCTTTCAAAATAAATTTTAAAAAGGTAGAACTATAATATTGGATACCAAAAGCATATAAGTCTGAGGGGCATAATAATATTCAAAAGCATTAATGTTTTTGTTTCTTCAGGAAGAAAATAGACATAGATTGAATATGGAAGCTGTTTTTAAACAAGACCTTAAAAACATTGTTACTAAAAAGAGTGACAAACAACTACATAAAAATTTAAAGCTTAGTCATCAAAAGTCATCATCAATTAAAAAAGAACAATAGAAAGCTATTTGTAAAACAAACATCAGCAAAATTTTAGGACTCAGATTATAAAGAGAACTTCAACAACTTGAATATAAAAGCCAAACAATTTAGTAGAAAACTAGGAAAAAACAGATATGGAAGACAAATGCCATATCATCTCATTTAATTAGGATCTAAAAAAGTTGGCTCATTTATATTATAAACAAACCATCTTAAGATTTGATATGTATTCCAATTACTAGATTGGTTATTAATTTTCCTACATTCTCATGCTAACATATAGAACAGAACCTAGCATTCTATTTTTAAAAATTAAAATATTTATTTGAGAAAGAGAGAGAGAGAGCACACTTCCATCTGCTGGTTCACTTCCAGAATTCCCAGAATGCCTGAAGGAGGATGTAGGGTGGCAAAGCTGGGAGCCAGAAAGTCAATTCAGATCTCCCACTTGGGTGGCAAAGATTCAATTACTTTATTTGAGAGGAAGACAAAACAAAGACAGATGGACAGTTTGCATTGGCTGGTTCACTCTCCCCAAATGCCTGCAATATTGGGGCATGGCTATGCTTAAGCCAAGAGCTGGAAACCAGTTACTTGAGCATCACTACTACTTCCCAGCATCTGTATTAGCAGGAATCTGAAACCAGGAGCTGAATGTTGGTATCAAACTTATACACCCCAATATGGGATGCTGGTATCTTAACTGCTAGTCCAAACACAAACCACAAACCCATATTTAAAAGAAAAACTATTTAAATATTGGAAATTCTAATATTACTTTGATATTTGCTATTACTGAAAGTGAATTTTATTTTGACATACATTTATTTGATTTTTGAATTCCTTTTGCAAATTATCTGTGTACTTGATGTGCTCTGCCTACTGTTCTATTCATACACAAGTTTTTTCTTTCAATTGTGAAAAATTTTCATAGATTTTTAGAAAGATTTATTGATTTATTTGAAAAGCAGAGTTATGGGGTGGCAGTGGGAGTGGGTGTGGATGGAGAGAGAGAGATCTTGCATCTCCTGGTTTACTCCCCAAATGGCTGCAAGAGCTGGAGCTTGTCCAATCCAAAGCCAGGAGCTTCCTCCAGGTCTCCCAGATGGGTGCAGGGGCCCAAGCACTTGGGCCATCTTCTACTGCTTTCCCAGTCCTTTAGCAGGGAGCTGGATCAGAAGTGTAGCAGCTGGGACTCGAACTGGTGCCCATACGGGATGCTGGTGCTGCAAATAGATGCTTAACCTTCTATGCCATAGTGCCAGCCCCATATATCATTTATTTTTGCCAATTTTTTATCTTTTGTAATTTATCATTTTTATTATTAATATAATATTTATGCATATATTTGATTCACTTTAAATTTAAATTTATGTAACAAAATCTTTAAATTATTTACTTTTTTATAGTTCTTGACCTCTTCACATTGATTATATGAAGAAGGGAAAGCATTTGATGCCTCTATACTATGATCATATTTTTCCATTCACATTCTGAGGACTTCAGTCCTACACTTGGGCAAGAGTAAGGGTTCTAACCAGTAGATGGAAGACCAATCTCTCTCTCTCTCTCTTTCTCTAACTCTGCCTTTTAAATAAATCAATCAATCTTAAAAAAAGATTGGTGGTAGAGAAAGACCTAGAATAGGGGTATTAAAGTCATATTTGGGCAATTCAAAATTCCAAAGAAAGTGAACTTTCTTTTTAGAATTGTTTTTTGGGTCTGACATTACTCCTGGAACTTATCTCCTAGTGTCACTGAACATGATAGGCTTTTTAAAATTTTTTCTTTCTTGGTAGCAATTGTACTTTATTAAATTTTCCACTATCGATTCCTTTGCACAATGACTGGTACACATTGAAGGCGCAGTAGGTCTTTTGTTTACATGAATAAATGAATCAATGAAAATGATGTGTATATCATAGATACTTGTTTGCTATCACTTCACTAAGCAATTCCTTTATAAATCCTCCACTATCTCCTATTATTTCTCATGTGAAAATGTTACTTTGGATATTCCCATGGTTTATTACAGTAAGAGCATAGAATAGTGTGATTATCGGTATCTTTGAAGATCCTAGTACCAACCGAAAGCAATACTATGGCTCAGTTGATACTCCTTTTTCTTCTGAAAAGTTAGAGAAGTAGCAATGGGATAATGAAAAATATTAATTTTGTAATGCACCAAAAAACAGCAGTGTTGTGTGAAAGAGCAGAGTTATACACATGAGCAAGGAAATGAGGATTCTGTAGGATTGTCTCCGTGCTTTTACCTGGGATTTGTGAAAAGTAGCATAGGCTTCTATGTGCTCTAGTGAGTTTCTACTCAGGTTTTCAGTTCCCCACAATTAAAATGTGAATGACTTAGATCATCAAATTTCTGAGTTAGGGGAGGAAGTGACTGAGGAAGGTAAAATTTTTTCCTCCTATGTTTTCTCTGATTTTAACTTTTAGTCTGCCTCTGCGTCATGGGCAAGACTCTAAGAAATGATGGGTAGGCATAAATGATATGGGATAAATAGACATATAGTTAAGTTAGGCCTGCTCAGCTAGAAGCTCCTATGTATAATTCCATCCTCCTGCTTATCAATCAAAATGTCCCCTGTCCTGGGATGCATCTGCTTCATCTAGGACCCGAGTTGGGGACACCCCCAAAATATGGATATTAAGCTCTACAGGGAATTTTGGCGGTGCCATATAATTCCCAGGTAGCTTCATACTTGTAGAGGTTCTACCCTGTAGCTCATAAAAGAGGCCTTCAACTGGGAGGGGCTCTTTTTGGCCATAGATCATGGATGGTGGTGCTGCACAGATGTCTTTTCTTTCTGCTCTTATCTACACCTACTCCCTTCTAGTAATCTCTGGCCAGCTTCTCACTCATAATGGGTATTTCTCCATGTGGGGCAACCCACACACATGCATACATGTGTGCTGACTTTCTCACCTTTTGAATCAATTTTGTTGTCACTTTTGTACCTTGTACATGTCTGCACTTAGAATGTTTGCATTGGGTGAGACAATGACCTGGAATAAACATTAAAACACTTGAAGCCCACATCATAATGATGATGGAAACCTTATAATTTGCATTAAGTACTAACAAATTATGTGGTTTCTATTCTTTGACTTTATTTCTCCATTTGAAAAACTTTGGAAGTAAATGAGATGCTGTCTAATGTGCCTCCCAGCTTGAATGCATATGTACTATTCATCTGGTAAGAAAGAAAACTTTAAAGCAGTAAGGAAAAGGTGAAGTTTTCATATGAGGCAGCTATTTCTAGAGTATGAGGAAGAACTGAGAGCAATTCAGAAGATCTTAAGATTTTTAAGAAAAGGAGCAGAAAAGCAGTGTGTCCTTTGATCTACTTCAAAATACTTAAAATCTTCAAGCACAGCGCACATTGCTTACTAAATAATAATTGTCTAAAAAAGAAA
This sequence comes from Sylvilagus floridanus, assembly GCA_949820135.1. NCBI lineage: Eukaryota > Metazoa > Chordata > Mammalia > Lagomorpha > Leporidae > Sylvilagus > Sylvilagus floridanus. Next base: position 23,344,650 of record OX463236.1, on the reverse strand, counting down.
TTAGAGATGAGAAAATAATGCCTATAATGTTTTATCACTGCACAAGCACAAAAATATTTTCATATTCTGTAAGTCAGGATCCGAGAACTGAGGATGAGTTTCTTTGGTCTTGTTCTAGACAAACAAATTATTTTAGTCCAACTTTCTTTTATTAATAAATAAATCTCTGAAAATATACAGAAAAATAACTTGTTTCAAGTTTGTTTACTCTGGAAATTCCTCAAATATAGGAGCAGAATAGCTGTAAATTCCTAAACTGATGAAAATACAATTCATATATATATATATATATATATACACACACATACATATACAAATACACATATTTGTTTTTCAATAGGCAGATTCTGAATAATAAATTTTTCTGACTTCTGTCTAAAATTTGGTAAAGAATCTATTAGACTAAGCACTCCAATAAATCAGGGAAACTTAAAAGGAGGAATAACAAAGACAATGAAGTGAAAAAGAAAAATGAATTAATAGAAAATAGGAGATAACACAACACATCAAATCATCCCATACTAAAAAGGACCATTCATTACTTTGCTACATTTAAACAGTTAGATAGATTTTAAGGAGAGTTTCACCCAAGAATTTGTATACAGACTTATATTTTGAGGTTTTTCTGTATAGAAATTGGGTTAATTTATACATTCTGATTTATGATCTTAGGCTTTGGAAATCTCGGGCTTCATATCGCTGGTGGTCCTTTTTGTCCTGGTTGAATTACTTACAGTCAAAAGAAGCCCTAATATGTCAATACTCACCCTGAAATGCAGGAGAAAGGGAAGAAGGAATATTGTTGAAATGCTCTAGTTTTCTATTGTGTAGCTTAATCTTTATTTCTTTCATTTTGGTACTACTACCAACCTCTCTGGAAGTGTCTCTCACACTTTCTCTGTCTCCTCCCCATCTCTGGTTTTTCCTGTTATATGTGGTATCCTGTTTCAATTTTATTTCTTTCTCATAATGTTAGTGACTCTGCTTCCTTAAAATGCAAAGGGTATAGCAGGAGATAAACATACTCAGCTATTTCAGGACATATACAACCTTAAATTATCTGTGAAAGCCAGTGTTGGAGATATCGGCATGCAAGAACATCTACTTGGGACTATTTGGTTTCCAAATTTCCTTCATAGTATCCAGTCCTGAAACAAGAAACATCATTTTGCTCTTGAAACTGGTTCAGAACAGCATAGAAAGAACAAGGCCTGCTGGTTGAAGCCTTGGAGGTAAGCCGACCATTTGCTTAACAAAGCCAGGCTCCATGCTACCTCTCCAAGGCTCTTTCATCTGAAAACTGGGTTTGGAACCAAATAGAAACAAGCACTCTCCAGTGGGATTCATCACTTCCTGGTTTCAGATGGGCACAAAGAATAGACTCTTTTGTGTTTTCCTCCTATTCACATTTTTAGTCAGGTTTGAAACAGGACGTGTGTTAAATAATGGTGGCTTGTACACATTTGCTTTTCTTCAACTGGGGATTTCAGAATCTTATTTTCCCAGAGCAAGGTGAAACTGCTTTTCAACTCAGCTCACTAAAAGCTTATGCAAAATAATATAAAAGGAAAATTCTTTGTAATGAGATAGATAAGTGGAATACAGTCTCTGCTACCTCTTTGAATGTCATTTATTTATTAAGCTATTAATTATTTAATTTTTCTTGGACTTGAATTGCTGTGGGTTTCTTTTTGGGGGCAGGGTATAGGGAAATGAGCTCCAAGGTGTTCCGGATACTGTTAAAATCAGATAATTTTGTTTAATGTAATTTTCAGCAAGCTATTTGTTCACTGTGTTCTAGTTTTTATACAGTTAATGAGAATTTTGCATTGGTTTCATTCAGTACAAACCAGAAGTTTAAAGCTGTACTAACCAACAGCTTGGGAAGTTCTGTTTCTGTTGGCTTTTAAGAATGGTCACTCCTGAGGCCAGTGCTGTGGCATAGCAGGTAAAGCCACCACCTGCAGTGCCAGCATCCCATATGGGCACCAGTTCCAGTCCTGGCTGCTCCACTTCCAATCCAGCTCCCTTCTATTGTCTGGGAAAGTAGTTAAAAGATGGCCTGAGTGCTTGGATTACCCTGCACCTTCGTGGGAGAACTCCTGGCTCCTGGCTTTGGATAGGCCCAGCTCAGGCTGTTACAGCCATTTGGGAAATGAACCAGCAGATGGAAGATCTCCCTCTCTGCCTGTGCCTCTCTGTAACTCTGCATTTAAATAAATAATTATTTTTTAAGAAAAGAATGGTCACTCTCTTTTGAAGTAGAAATGAAATACAAACTATAGCCAGCACAGGAAGATAAGTACTGCAGGATTTCTCTCATACATAGAATCCAAAAAAATGTTGATCTCATAGAAATTAAGATAGAATAATGGTTAAAGAGGCTAGGAAGTATGGAGAGGTCTGGGGAGGAATGGAGAAATATTAATTAAAGAGTATTACATAATAGAAGGAGAAGAATAATAGAAGAAGGAGGGTCTGTGTTTTAACACAGAGAAGGGTGACTATAGACAACAATGTTGTACTGAGTATAAAGTTTTAAAAACCTGGAAGGAAGAATTTTGAATGTTTTCACCATAAGCAAATGATAAACGTTTGAGGAAATAGATATGTTTACCTAGTTTTGAACGTTGTATAACATATTCATGTACTGAAATGTCACACACATTGTACCCTATATATAAAATTTTAATATATCAATTAAAAATAAAAACTTTTGAAAATACAAGCCAAAGTTAAAACCAAATTATGAGCAAATGTGGTTCTTGTGTCCAAGTGTCCATAACAGAGCAAAACTCCATTTATTGGTTTGACTCATCATTTCAACATCTCCTGGGTATTACAACCACAAATGCATGCTGCTCTCCCTCAGAATGAATTCTGGTCCACTTTCCCTTCCTAAGCCTTCTTCTCTCATGGGGAAAACAAGCTAAAAGCATTGAGCCGCTAATGTTTTTGGCAGGCTTTTGGCAGAGCACACTTTTAAAACCAATACATTTTATTTTCTTTGTAATGTAGGAGCAGGTAGGAATACTATTCTGTCTTTGAAAGGCCTTGTCTTAAAGGGTCATAGCTGAAGGCAAAGATATCATTGTTGCAGGTGGACATTCATTTCTTTTTAAAATCACAACCTATTAGAAACAAGATTCTAAAGACTGAGCATAAAGCAGAAAACAAATGGAGATAAAAGAGTAAAAACTATGAAGAACTGTGCAATCGCATTGGAGAGGTAAAATTTAAATATTCAGTGAATAAATATATTATCAAATGCTGTATTAGATAGTACCCAAGTAAAAGAAACAGCATTTACTCACTTGCAAGGAACAGAGGAATTAAAATCATAGCTCAAGTGGCAGATATGGTAGTGCAGCAGGTTAAAGCCATTGCTTACAGCACTGGGCAATCCATATGGGCATCAGGTCAAGTCCTGGCTGCTCCACTTCTGATCTGACTCCCTGCTAATGCACCTGGGAAACAAGGGGGAGGACAGCCCAAGTAATTTGGCCTCTGCATCCATATGGGAGGAACAGGAAGAAGTTCCTGGCTCTTGGCTTCAGACTGGCCTATCTCAGGCCATTGGGACCATTTGAAGAGTAAACCAGCAGATAGAAGTTCTGTCTCTCCTCTCTTTCTCTGTAACTCTGTCTTTCAAATAAATGACTAAATCTTTAAAATAATCATAGCTCTATTTGTTACAATTCCTGAAAAATAGGTAAACAATAAACCAGAATCATTCATCCTCTTTTTCTCTTCCTATCAATATCTAGTTGAGGGCATTTCTTTTTTCTATCTTTACAGTGTGCCTAAGGTATATAAGAACTTACATTTTTCTAGTAACAGTGGAAGAAATAAAAAGAATTATTATGGGAGAGCGGCAAGATGGCGGAATAGGAAGGGAGCACACCAATAGTCTGGGGAGAGACAGTTTAATAAAAGTGGAGATACTGCAGGTTCAAGGAAGAGTAGGGGAAGATACAGCAGAGAAAACCCTTCCGGAACTGGAGATTCACAGTGGACCTGCGTGGAGAGCGTGGGAGCCCGCAGTTTGGGACACCAGCAGCAGATTCAACACACCAGCGCTGGAACGCGAGGTGAGCCGAACCTCAATAGCCCGAATTACCAGCAGGGAAGTGGAAAAGGGAGCCTAGAGCGAACAAGGCTTGAAACCCTGCGGGGAAAAGTTCATCAGGCTAACTAGAAGAGAGAGAGAGAGAGAGAGAGAGGGAAAAAAAAAAAAAAGTGACCCATACGGACACGAGCTTCTCTCTCTCCGCTCACCTCTCAAAGGTGAGCAAGACAAAGAGCAGGCGCCATTTTGGAATATGTCATAAGCAGGGCGACCTCGGGTCAGCACCGGCCCCGAGCCTAGCAGAAAAACCTGACTCTGGGTGGGAGGGGTGAAATAACGAGATTAGAACCTAATGAATGTGTGGTGCTAATGAACTGAGACTGTGAAAAAAGAGATGGTGGGGGAGAGAACTCACGGAAATCACGAATTCATGTGAGTACTCTCCAGAGACGCCACAGTTCAGTAGCCTTGGCAGCCCAGTGGGAGACTACAGGAGAATCTCAGCCCACACAAAGGGCCGCAAAGATTCCCTCTCTGGTACCTTGGGAAAGAGCTTCCGATCTCTGGCTCCTGTGGGTATATCATTCGCCTGCTAACCACCCCCAATTCCATTCAGCTGTGTGGAATTACTTCCCTTTTGAACCAAAAAATAAAAAGTAACAGAGAGAGATTTACCACGCCTAACCTGGGAGTGTCTCCTTTGACACACCCTCAACCCTGAGGAACCAAACAGAGCTCTCAGGCCACACCCATCTCAAGCCTCTAAGGCTCCATCAAAAGCAGACAGTCCACTTAATCTAGAGTCATAGTATAACAAGAAAAAAACACCACAGTGAAGAAACCAATATGCCAAACAACAAACGCAAAAACTGAGGTAATAAGAACAAGGAAGACACTATGGCATCCCCAAATGAAAAAGACACCCCAATTCAAGATTACAAAGATGATGAGATAGAAGAGATGCAAGAAGCAGATCTCAAAAAATTGATAAGAACACTAAGAAGTACTCAAAAACAAATTCTTGAAATACAGAAATCCTTAATGGACAAGGTAGAAAATCTCTCTCATGAAAATGAAATATTAAGGAGAAATCAAGCTGAAATGAAACAACTAGTAGAACATGAAACTGTGATAGTGACGAGAAATCATAAGGAAATGAAGAATTCAATAGATCAAATGAAAAACACATTAGAGAGCCTTACAAACAGAATGGGTGAGGCAGAAGAGAGAATATCGGACTTAGAAGACAGAGCACAAGAAACTATACAGTCAAACCAAAGAAAAGAAGAGGAAATTAGAAATCTAAAAAATATTGTTGGGAATCTACAGGATACTATTAAAAAACCCAACATTCGAGTTCTAGGAGTTCCTGAAGGCATGGAGAGGGAGAAAGGATTAGAATGCCTTTTTAGTGAGATAATAGCAGAAAATTTCCCAGTTTTGGAGAAGGACAGAGACATCCTAGTACAGGAAGCACATAGAACCCCTAGTAAACATGACCAAAAGAGGTCCTCACCACAACACGTTGTAATTAAACTCACCACAGTGAAACAGAAAGAAAAGATCCTAAAATACGCAAGAGAGAAACGTCAAATTACACTCAGAGGATCTCCAATTAGACTCACGGCAGACTTCTCATCAGAAACCCTACAAGCTAGAAGGGAATGGCGAGACATAGCCCAGGTACTAAGAGAGAAAAACTGCCAGCCCAGAATATTATATCCTGCCAAGCTCTCATTTGTGAATGAAGGTGAAATAAAGACCTTTCATAACAAACAAAAATTGAAAGAATTTGTTGCCACTCGTCCAGCCCTGCAAAAGATACTTAAAGATGTGTTACACACAGAAACACAGAAACATGGCCATCAACATGAAAGAAGGTAAACGAAGGGAACCTCACAGCAAAAGATCACAGGGAATTCAAAGCATACATTTGGATAAAGAAATTATGGGACATGTACTCTATAGAATACTATATAGCAGTCAAAAACAATGAAATCCGGTCATTTGCAATAAGATGGAGGAATCTGGAAAACATCATGCTGAGTGAATTAAGCCAGTCCCAAAGGGACAAATATCATATGTTCTCCCTGATCGGTGACAACTAATTGAGCACCAAAGGGGAAACCTATTGAAGTGAAATGGACACTATGAGAAACAGTAACTTGATCAGCTCTTGTGCTGACTGTTGTTGTACAATGTAATACTTTATACATTTTAGTAATTTTTTTATTCTAGTACTATTGGTTGAACTCTGTAATTAACACACAATTATTCTTAGGTGTTTAAATATTAACTGAAAAGTGATCCCTGTGAAATATAAGAGTGGGAATAAGAGAGGGAGGAGATGTACAATTTGGGACATGCTCAATCGGAACTGCCCCAAATGATGGAGTTAGAATTGTGCCAGGGAATTCCAATACAATCCCATCAAGGTGGCATGTACCAAGGCCATCTCACTAGTCCAAGTGATCAATTTCAGTTCACAATTGATCACACTGATAGGTCTAAGAGTCAAAGGGATCACACAAACAAGACTAGTGTCTGATAATACTAACTGATAGAATCAAAAAGGGAGAGAATGATCCAACATGGGAAGCGGGATACACAGCAGACTCATAAAATGGCAGATGTCCTAAATAGCACTCTGGCCTCAGAATCAGCCCTTAAGGCATTCAGATCTGGCTCAAGAGCCCATGAGAATATTCTAGGCATGGAAAGCCAAGACACTCTGGAAAAAAAAGAAGACCTAAATGAAAGATCTCTGCAAGTGAGATCCCAGTGGAACGAATGGGGCCATCAAAGAAGGAGGTACCTTTCTCTGAAGGGAGGAGAGAACCTCCACTTTGACTATGACCCTGTCGGAATAAGATTGAAGTCAGCGAACCCTAAAGGCTTCCATAGCCTTGGCAACTCATGACCAGAGCCTAGGGAGATTACTGATGCCATAAACAAGAGTGTCAAATTGTTAAATCAACTTCAGGAGTCACTGTGTACTTACGTCTCATGTGGGATCTGTCCTTAATGTGTTGTCCAATGTGAAGTAATGCTATAACTAGCACTGAAACAGTATTTTACACTTTGTGTTTCTGTGTGGGTGCAAACTGATGAAATCTTTACTTAGTATATACTGAATCTATCTTCTGTATATAGATAATTAAAAATGAAAAAAAACCTTGGTGTTAAATTGGAAATTGCCTAGAAAATCAATTTTTTAAAAAAATATATCATGTAGGATCTCTGTCCTCAATGTGCTATACATTGTGAATTAATACTATAACTAGTACTCCAACAGTATTTTTCACTTTGTGTTGCTATGTGAGGGCAAACTGTTGAAATCTTTTCTTAATATATAGTAAACTGATCTTCTGTATATAAAGAGAATTGAAAATGAATCTTGATGTGAAACAAGGGGAGAGGGAGTGGGAAAGGGGAGGGTTGCGGGTGGGGGGAAGTTATGGGGGGGGAAGCAATTGTAATCTATAAGCTGTATTTTGGAAATTTATATTCTTTAAATAAAAGCGTTATAAAAAAAGAATTATTATAAATAAATTTTATTTATTTACTTCCAAAGTTTTATTTGAAGGGCAGAGAAAGAAGGAGAGAGAGATAAAGGAAGAGAAAGAGAGAGATCTTCCATCCATTGGCTAATTCTCTAAATGCCTGCAGTGGTAGGGGTAGAGACAGCAAATCTGGGAGGCAGGCAACCCAGATTGCCCATGTGTGTGGTAGGGATCCAGTTACTTGAGCAATCACCTGTTTCCTGCCAATGTGCATGTGCAGGAAGCTAGAATCAGAAGTAGAGCCAGGACTGGAACCCAGGCATGTTAATATGGAATTCTACCATCCCAAGTGACATCTTAACCACAGTGCCAAACTCCTCCCCTGACTTGTTTTTAACTACAAATCAGGATGCAAAAATTTTACAAAAGAAAAAGTAAACACATTCAACCCAAAAGTTCTTTTTTTTGATAAGACTGAACATCAGGGCCGTCACTGTGGCATAGTGGGTTAAGTAGAAGGCCCGCAGTGCTGGCATCCTCTATGGACACTGGTTTATGTCCCAGCTGCTCCACTTCTGATCCAGCTCCCTGCTGATGTGCCTGGAAAAGCAGTGGAAGGTAGCCCAAGTTCCAGGGCCCCTGCCACCCAAGTGGGAGACCCAGAATAAGCTCTTGGCTCCTGACTTGGGCCTGGCCCAGCCATGATGGTTTTGGCCACTTGGAGAGTGAACCAGTGGTTGGAAGATTTCTCTGTCTCTCCTCTCTCTCTCTCTCTCTCTCTGTAACTATACCTTTCAAATAAATAAATAAATCTTTTAAAAAAAGACTACACATCATGTTGATTTTTAAATGTTGCCAATAATCAATGACCACATCAAAACTATTTCTGGTGCATAGGAGTAGGAAATTCAGTGAACATTATCATTTTCTATCATATCCTTCATGCCCAACATACTTGTTATATCTGGAAGAAGCATTGTTTGGTAATTTAAAAACCAAACTAACACTTAACACTTAACACTTAACCAAGCCTAACACTTAACAAACAAAACGAATATTTGATGATTAGTTCAAGCAGACATTATATAAGTTTCAGTGGGTAAAGAAATCATAATCCAAGGAGAATCTTAAATTATTGTATGAGGACTTTTCCTTGATTACTGTTAACAGTGCACAGTCTTTGCTGAATGAATAAATCCCTAAGTCGAGGGTTTTTTTTTTTTCTTTTTTTACCTTAGTATTGCACAAATAGCATGTTTTGTTTGTTTCGGCCTTTTATAGATTATCAGCTACTTTCCCGGGAACATTAGTAGGAAGCTGGATTGGAATTATAGTAGCTGGGACTTGATTCAGCTGCTGATGTGGGAGCCAACCCCCAAGCAGTGGCTTACCCTGCTGTACAACACCACCAGCCCTTACATCTACTTTTGCAGAGTAATTTTGCATTTAGCAGCTCTACCAAACTTTCTTTTGAATTCTTTGGAATTGTGTGTGTGTGTGTCTCTGTGTGTGTGAACAATGGCTGTATTATATTTTTCCTTCCCTATCCTTATACATTCTTTTCTTTTCTCTACTATATGACTAAGATCTCCAGTAACATTTCAGGAAAAGTTGGAAAGAAGATAGCTATGCTTCAGTTTTGATGTTAGAAAACAGTATTTTAGGACAGGTACTTAGTGTGGAGGTTAAGTCACTACTTGGGATGCCTGCATTCTTTATTGGAATGCCTGGTGTCACTCCTGGCTCTTCCATTTCTTATCCAGCTTCCCACTAGTGTTCACACTGAGATGTAGCAAATGATGGCTTAAGTATATGGTGCCAGCCACCCCCTGTGCCACGACGCTGGCCCCATGATTTTTCTTATTTAGGCTATTTATTAGTAAACAAATGCTACTATAGCATTGCATAAAAAGTCACTCCAGGACTCAGTGACTTATAACTACAATCATCTGTGCCTTGACTGTGAATCCCTCTCTGGACAAAGCAAGTAAAATGACTTAGCACTTGTTCAAAAGGAAGGTAACACCCTCTACTGTCCATGGGAGGAACTTCAGAGATTCATGGAAAAAGGCACAGATAGAAGTAGGTGCAAGAAAAGAGTCTTCTCTTTGGCCATAGTTCTTCACAATCCTTCCCAGGCAAAATATACTCATTCCATTCCTTGGATGCCCAGGACTTCACAACAGACATCTTGAGACTTGAATCTCAGATGGGATCAAGGTGCTGCTCCTCTTGACTTAAAGATTTACAAATGAAAGAAGTAAAATTATATCTGTCATTTATAGGCAAGGTGTGCCATGGATGAGATAACCAGAGTAAGTAGTCTTCTTGAGACAAGGGAAAGGAGACATATAGCAGTCACCAGCCCATAACAATCCTAAGATTCCACTAGAGAAAGGCTGCTATCTAACCCTATATGGAAATAGAAAATATTCCAGGATTAATCTACTTTACTGTCTCAGAATAATTTCCCATCACTTTCCATGGGTGTCGCCCCCACCCAGCTTTTGTAATAGTGTTCCTTTTCCATCATCCATTTTGGCTTCTGAAGAGGCATTAGATAAAGTGCTTGCTAGGTGAGCAGAGAAACAGTTTTAATGGCCTATTTCCTGCCTGTAGATTAGAGACTAAGAGATTTTTAGACTCTCAAACAGTATTAATACCTTTTCAGCTCAGGCTAGCGACATTTTGCTAATGGAGATCCTTTCCAAACAGTAGTTGATTTTCTATGTATTTGATTCCACTCATCTCCTTTCATCAGAAGCTGCTCTTAAGTTATTTCTAAGGCATTTACTGCTTTCTCCAGGCTTAATTACCGACATTTTGGGTCCATCAGGCTTCTATGGGATCAAGCCTTTAAGTTTTATAGCAGCCATTAAAAAATCCATCTAGAAGGATCTACTACGTCCTACTTTATTTTTTTGTAGCTCCTAACAAATGCTGTGACTATTACATCCTTGATTTGGTCTTTATGACCAAATTTAATCACATGACCACAGTCTTGATTTAATCTTTCTCTCAGTGTATCATGTTCTAAGGATGTTTAATTCTTGGAGTGGTAAAGGTGATAAGTAGCTTTATTTTTCACACTAACAAGTTCTGATTTCTTTTTATACCCCTAAAATGTGCTTGTAAACACCAGTTTGCTTCTGATTTTATCTTTTTTGAGATATATTCATTATTCATTTATTTGAAAGGCAGAGTTACCCAGAGAGAAATCTTCCATCCTCTGGTTTACTCCCCAAATGGCTGCAATGACCCAGTACTGGGCAAGGCTGAAGCCAGGAGCCAGGAACCTTTTCCAGGTCTCCCACAGGGGTGCAGGGGCCCACATGATTGGGCCATCTTCCACTGCTTTCCCAGGCACATTATCAGGGAGCTGGATCTGGAGTGGAGCATCCAGGACTTAAAACAGTGCCCATATGGGATGACAGTGCTTCAGGCCATGGCTTAACCTGCTGTGCCACAGCACTGGCCCCTAATTTTATCTTTGCTCTGTAGTGTTGTCTTATATGACACAAAAACAAAAAGCTGAAGCTCTGGATATTATGTGAAATATCTTCTCCAAAGATTACGAATTCATTAGTAAAATTTTTATCTTCAACATTATAATAGGTGACAGTTTTGTTACTATATAACATAGGTCATCATTTTTCCAGTCTTTTATTTATTACCTTCGTAGTTTTGTTGTAACACTTTTTTCTGACCTTCCACCATCTGTTCCCAAACCATTGCTACATACATCATTTCTTTGTTAAAGCAGCATCCAGTATAATTTTCATTACTTATTGCTGTAATAATATTGGAAAAAAGCCATCCTGAAATTTGGTGCTTTAAGCAGCAGTCATTTATTCTAGGAAATCTTTAGGTCAGCTAGAATGTCCCTGCTCATATGTTTTTCAAACTCACCTTGAAAACAGTGTTAGTGAAAACATGTTCTTTTTTTAAAGATTTATTTATTTGAAAGATAGAGTTACAAGGAGGAAGAGAGAGGGGGAAAGAGAGAGAGAGAGAGACAGAGAGAGAGAGAGAGAGAGAGAGAAATGTCTTCCATCCACAGTTTCACTCCCAAAATGACCACAATGGCTGGAGCTGGGCTGATCCAAAGCCAGGAGCCAGGAGCCCTTTCCGGGTTTCCCATGTGGGTGCAGGGGCCTAAGGAACAGGGCTAACTTCCACCACTTTCCCAGGCCATACCAGAGAGCTGGATCAGAAGTGGAGCAGCCAGGACTTGAACCAAAGCCCATATGGTATTCTGGCACTTCAGGAGGTGGCAGCTTTACCCACTACACCACTGTGCCAGTGCAAAAACATGTTTTTCTAATAATCATGGCAGAAGTAGCAGGTAGCAAGTTGCCTTACTCCTGACAGCAACTGCAAGTCCCTCTTCCTCCTGTCTGCCAATATCCCAGTGGCTGGGAAAACAATGTGGCAGAGTTCAAAGTCAAAGGGAAGGAAATTCAATCAGGTATAGTGAGAGTGAATGAGAATTTAAATAGCAAAGGGTATGGAGGCAGGAGAGTGAAGTTAAGGCAATTATACACTGTTCTACATTCTTTTTTTTTTTTTTGTGGTGAATTATGTCCATTGACTGGTCGTGTTAAATCAGGTTTATATTTCTATAATAAATCCACCTTTATCCTTAAAAATTATACCTATTATACTTCTTGATGCTTCTGAATTTGACGTGTTATTGTTTTAATATTTCAAATTTGTGATATTGAGAGACTGATTCTTTTTCTTTTATGTTGTTTTTCATATTAAGATGTTTCTGGTCTCATAAAATGAGTTGACAAGGTTTTCCTCTTCTATTTTCTAGGTATGTTTAAAGTTCATATTGTTTGCTTCTCACATGCTCAGTAGAATTCATTAATAAAGCTATGCATACTTGGATACATTTTTACATGTGTGCAAAGACTTTTAAATATGGGTTGAATTTTAATGATTATAGGATTATTTAGATATTCAATTTCTTCTTGTGTCAGTTTCAGTATTTGTATTTTTCTAGTAATACTCAATTTTTATGTGAATTTTCAAAGTTATGGGCAAAAGTTAACATCCTTTTATTATCTTTATTTTTTTTAAAGGTCTTCCTTCCATTGGTTCACCCCCAACGCTGCTACGCCTGGAGCTTCGCTGATCCAAAGCCAGGAGCCAGGTGCTTCCTCCTGGTCTCCCATGTGTGCGCAAGGGCCTAGAACCCGATGTACATATGGGATACTGGCACTGCAGGGAGAGGATTAATCAAGTGAGCCATGGCACCAGCCCTATTATCTTTTTTTTTTTTTTTAAAGATTTACTTATTTATTTGAAAGACAGAGTTAAAGAGAGAGAGAGGGAAGGGGAGAGATAGAGAGATAGATCTTCCATCTTCTGGTTCATTCTCCAAATAGCTGCAATGACTAGAGCTGAGCCAATCTGAAGCAGGGAGCCAGGAGCTTCTTCTGGTCTCCTACATGGATGCAGGGGCCGGAGCACTTGGGCCATCTTCCACTGCTTTCCCAGTCCTTTAGCAGGGACCTGGATCAGAAGTGTAACAGCTGGGACTTCAGCTGACACCCATATGGAGTGTCAAAACAATTTTTAAAAGTTTTAACTATCATATAACATTATACAAATTTATGGGATGCCATGATGTTTTGATACAGGCATACCATGTTTAATGTCCAAGTAGGGTAAATGCTATGTCTTAAAATGTTTATCATTCTGTTATGGTGAAAACATTCAAAATTCCTTCTTACAGTTTCTTTAGTTTCTTTGAAAAATATGTAATATTGTCTGATTATTCATAGTCATCCTACTGTGCAATAGAACAGCAGAACATTCTGCTCCTATCTAAGTATAACTTGATACCAGTTAAATAATCTTTCTCTTTAACCTCTTCTTCCCTACACTCCGGTAACCCCCATTATATTCTCAATTTCTATGCTTTCAGCCATATGTCTCCGTCTCATTGTCTCTTGCATTCCATTATCTTTTGTTGTTTACAAGTCTCTTTTATTTGATGTTGTAAATTATTTTAGAGAGTTATCTATTTCAGTCAGAATTTATATTTAGGATGATATATTTTTGTACCAAAATAAACTGGTCTTCCAATTCCACTTTCCATTTACCTTTTGAGGTGCCTTTGTGTATTGTTTGAGATCCTAAAGCATCCAAAAAATAATGTAACCATGAGGAAGACACAACTGGCAGAGAAACAGTAGAGTAGACTGTGTCACAGGACTTAGACAGTCATGATTCTCATCTCTTCCCAGTACAGGCGAATGCCTTGAGCAAATCACTTAGACTCTCTGTAGTCTCATCTTGAAAAGTGGAGAAACAATAGCACTTCTCTGGCATTGTTAAAAGAATTGGATGAATATTTAAGAAGAGCTTCGAAACTGGCACATTCAATAGCAGTTTCTCAGTATTTGTGAAATATGGCCTATGTAAAGATTTTTACAAGTCAAAATATGATCGTATGTGATGGGCATACACTTATGTACGTTTTTCTCAGTGATAGTAGTTCCATATACCTGGAATGGAGAGTACATTGGCAGGCATACTTTCATGGTTTATTGCTTCAATTAAACTACTGTTTGATATTATTACTCTATAGATATCTCCTCAGTTTTTTACAAGTTAAAGCAATTCAGACTTCCATCAAAATTAACCTTTTTCAAAAGTGAAGAATTTTTTTTTTGCTGTATATGAATTCATTCTTTAGTATCCAGAAGATGAAATAATCTTTATTCCAGGCATAGCCACCCTGCACATCATCCACTAACAATGGCTACTAAACCTGAGGAACCCCGTAATGTGTTGTCCTTTTTCTCTAATTCCTGTGGGATTGTGAGAGTTTTGGAATACCTATCACCCTTGCTTACTGTACTCTGCTAGCAAAGTGTCTCAAACAATGGGAGCAATATTGCACACACAATTTTTGGAGGGAAGTAGCCCCATGTTTGGTTCAGCAGCTTTCTGCTATCATTAAGAAGCCAAATTTCCATCTGTAATCCTCCACATCTGGTCTAAGGACTCTATGAAAAACTTGTAGGTGCCAAATAAAATCTTTTTCCTTTATTTCCCTTTTTTTCATTTTTAATCAGCAGAATGACAATTTTGCTTGCAGTGGCTATCTAGCTATTTTTTTTTTTTTGATACATGTCAAAGGAACTGCTACTGGCTGTTATTCACATCCAAATTAATTCTGAATGTAGCTTTTTTTTTTTTAAAGATTTATTTATTTGAGAGAGAGCGAGAGAGCGAGAGAGCGAGAGAGAGCGCTTTTCTACCTGTTGCTTCACACCCCAGAGAGCTGCAAAGGGTAGGACTGGGCCAGGCTGAAGCCAGGAGCCAGGAGCTTCTTCTGGATCTCTCACGTGTGGCAGGGGCCCAAGCACTTGAGCCATCTTCTGCTGCTTTTCCCAGGCCATTAGCAGGGAGATGGATTGGAAATGGAGTAGGTGGTACTCAAACCAGCACCCAAATGGGATGCTGGTATTGCAGGCAGCAGCTTTACATGCTATGCCATAATGCCGACTCCAAAGTAGCATTTTTTCTGATGTCCAAAGATATTCTTTGGAAAGCTTTGAGAATTTTGACTTTATTATAAACACGATTCATGTGTAGAGTTTAAGACTATTAGCTTGGAGAGAGTTAAAGTAAAAAAAAATTATCACTCCTTATTCAAGCCCACATTTCTAATTCCCACTAATCAGAAAGGCAACTTATGTTAATAGTTTCTTATACATTCTTTAAAATTACATAACTTTAAGAGTTTTTTGTAACTTACTGCATCTTTACATTTCTAGTCTTTTATTTTTTCAACTCAACCACTCTAATTCCATTATTCATCTGTATATTCTGAGGCAGACTAGAAATCAATTTAGAAACTACAGACACATTTGCTTTCTTTATCAGAGAGAATATGCTCTCTTAGGAAAAAAATTGAATTACCAAGATTCCCTTCTAAAGCAATAATTTAATAACTGTAATAATAATAATGTAATAATAGCTGTAATAATATTAATGTAATAACTATAATATGACCATTATAGTTTAAATGATGATGGTCAACAATGGTGTGTATACTTGTGCATTTTCATGAATACCTTACTGTCATCCACCCCAATATTCTTCAGTGTTAGTAACTTTGTCATGAAAAAGATACACTGGACAGTAACAGATTTGATAATCTGCTGTTTTCAGTGGCAAGTAATAATTTACATTTTGTTTTAGCATCAAGGTTATGAATGACATCTTTTTTACTGACACATAAAGAACAAGATATAAGAGTTTTAAATTTCTTTTTTTTTTTTAAAAAAAGATTTATGAATTTATTTGAAAGGCAGAGTTACACAGAGGCGGAGGTCTTGCACCCACTATTTCACTCCCCAAATGGCCACAACGGCTGCCGCTGGACCAATCTAAAGCCAGGTGCCTGGAGCTTCCTCCAGGTCTCCCATCTGAGTGCAGGGGCCCATCTTCCACTGCTTTCCCAGGTACTTTAGCAGGGAGCTGGATCAGAAGTACAAAGCCAAGACTCAAACAGGCACCCATGTGGACTGCAGGTGGTGGATTTACTCACTACACCACAGCGTAGGCCCCTCTAGTCCTTATTTATTTATTTATTTATTTATTTTTTGAAGGCCACTGACTTAAAGAATATAAATTTCCAAAGTACAGCTTATGGATTACAATGGCTCCCCCCCCCACAACTTCTCTCCCTCCCCCTACCCTCCCCTTTCCCGCTCCCTCTCCCCTTCTGTCTCTATGTGAGGGCAAACCGTTGAAATCTTTACGTAATATGTACTAAATTGATCTTCTGTGTATAAAGAGAATTGAAAATGAATCTTGATGTGAACAGAGTTTTAAATTTCTAACCATACAAACATATATATGCTGGCAGATTATTGCAGAGAAAAATGACATAGACTTATACATTTTTAGCTAGTGATAATATAACTTTATAAAATGTAGTATTCTTGGCTGGCACCGTGGCTCAATAGGCTAATCCTCCGCCTTGTGGTGCTGGCACACCAGGTTCTAGTCCCGGTCAGGGCACCGGATTCTGTCCCAGTTGCCCCTCTTCCAGGCCAGCTCTCTGCTGTGGCCAGGGAGTGCAGTGGAAGATGGCCCAAGTGCTTGGGCCCTGCACCCCATGGGAGACCAGGAGAAGCACCTGGCTCCTGCCATTGGATCAGCACGGTGCACCAGCTGCAGCATGCCGGCTGCGGTGGCCACTGGAGGGTGAACCAATGGCAAAGGAAGACCTTTCTCTCTGTCTCTCTTTCACTGTCCACTCTGCCTGTCAAAAAAAAAATGTAGTATTCTTTAAGGTAGGACTATTTTGGATTGTTCCAAGGCCATTTATTTCTAAAGAACCATATTAACTTTATTAAATATGATTATCCTGGGCAATATGTAGCCTATTTTTCCCACGCAATTTTTCCTTTCCCCTGGGGAATATTTTATTCAGCCTTGCAGGAGATCTCATACTATTTCCCATTGTTCCAAAGGTATTAGTAGTCTTTAACATTTTAAATTACTGTTAGGATCTCCTTTCCAACTCCAAATAAACAAGGTGTTTTCCACCTTAATTAGAAAATTATAAATCATCGTTGAATGAGTTGGGAGCTTCTGGGCCCCTTAAATTGAACTTCATAGGTTTAGAAAGAGAATGATCCTCAGTTTAATATTGCTTCACTTCAAAGACAATCTCCTAGGAAGCATTTTAATGATGTTCTTGAATAACTTACAGGTCAAGAGATTTTTATTATAATTGAAGAATTTAATAAAAATCACCTAGGAAAAATTCTTAACTTTTTAAATGGCAGGATAGACATTTCTTTTGAAGAATATTCCACACCCAAGTCTTCAAAGTGGTTCACTGCTTAACTTTCTGCTTTGGAAAGATGAACTCCACTCTGCCATGGTTTGAGCCTTAGGTTTGTGCCTTGTACAGCTCTCAATCTTGGTTTGTGATTATTTTACAGACTGAAATGATTCAAAATTAATTCATAAATAAGGGGTGGTGTAAACACTGTTGTGAAATCAGGGACCCATTGATGGGTGTCTCAGCTCCTACAGGGAGCACCATCATTGCTGTCCTGTAATTGTGCTGGCTTGAGGTTTACAAGGTATTTATTTAGGATCTATAATTCTGTTAGTGACATTTATGAGGCCTCCAAGAGCACTTCAAAGATCTTGAACTAGGTGGTAAGCTGCCTTGTGGAAAACTATTTTACTGCTATCCTGCCAAAGTCCATCTGTTGAATCTATCTACATCTTAGTAACTATCTCTTCTGAGAGTTTAAATTGGTATATCATCTCTTTCATTATTATATATAACCAAATGTCAGAAAGTTACTAATAAGAAGAATGTATGGAGAACTGATGCTATAAAGAGAGAGTTGGGGTGGAAAGTTTGTGCAGCTTGTCATGTGTGATGCCTGCATTCCATGTTATGGTTCCTCAGCTCGATTCCTGGCTGTGCTTTGGATCAAGCTTCCTACAAACGCACATCTTGGGAGGCAGTAGTTGATAGCTCACTTACTCAGGTCTCTGTCACTCATGGAGAATCTGGATAGAGTTGTAAACTCCTGTCTTTGGCCTAGACCAGCCCTGACTATGGTGGGCATCTGGGGTGTGAACCAGAGGGTGGAAGATGTCTCTTTGTCTCTGTCTCTTTGCCTTTCAAATAAAAACAGGTAAGTAAATTAAGAACTAAGTAAATAAATAAAAAGAGAGTTAGGCAACTGAGTGACTCAACTACCTTTTGATCTTCCACAACAAACAGAAATTGAAAGAACTTGTAATTACTCACCCAGTCCTACAAAAGGTGCTCAAAGATGTGCTACACATAGAAACACAGAAACAGGCACATCACTACAAAATAGCTGAACTCACGGCCGGCGCCGTGGCTCAACAGGCTAATCCTCCGCCTTGCGGCGCCGGCACACCGGGTTCTAGTCCCGGTCGGGGCACCGATTCTGTCCCGGTTGCCCCTCTTCCAGGCCAGCCCTCTGCTGTGGCCCAGGAGTGCAGTGGAGGATGGCCCAGGTGCTTGGGCCCTGCACCCCATGGGGAGACCAGGAAAAGCACCTGGCTCCTGGCTCCTGCCATCGGACGAGCGCGGTGCGCCGGCCGCAGCGCGCAGGCCGCGGCGGCCATTGGAGGGTGAACCAACGGCAAAGGAAGACCTTTCTCTCTGTCTCTCTCTCTCACTGTCCACTCTGCCTGTAAAAAAAAAAAAAAAAAAAAAAAAAAAAAAAAAAAAAAAAAAAATAGCTGAACTCAGAAAATGACCCAGCAAAAGTACAAATGAAATCCAAAATACATAAACAGAACTATTTATGGAAACATGGCAGGGCAAAGTTAAGACTTAACAATAGTCACACTGAATGTAAATGGTTTCAACTCCCCAGATAAAAGACACAGACTGACTGAATGGATTAAAAAAGAAAACCCATCTATTTGCTGACTATAAAAAACACACCTTACCAACAAAGATGCATGCAGAATGAAAGTGAAAGGATGGAAAAAGATAATCCAAGCTAACAGAAATCAAAAAAGAGCTGGTGTGGCCATCCTAATATCAGACACAATAGACTTTAACCCAAAAACTATTAAAAGAGACAAAGAAGGACACTATATAATGATTAAAGGATCAATTCAACAAGAATTTGTGACTATTATAAATGTATATGCACCTTATTACAGGGCACTTGGCTATTTAAAAGAAATGTTAAGGGACTTACAGGGCGATATAGACTCAAATACAGTAGTAATGGGAAAATAAAATACCCCACTTTCAGCAATGAACAGATTATGAAGACAGCAAATCAACAAGGAAACAACAGAGTTCATTGACACCATAGATCAAATAGACCTAACAGATATCTATAGAGCATTCCACCCTACAGTTGCAGAGTACACATTTTTCTTGCCTGTACATGGAACTTTCTCTAGGATTGATCATGTTAGGCAATAAAACAAGTCTCAGCAAATTCAAAAAAATTGAAATCATGCCATGCATCTTCTTGGACCACAATTCAATGAAGCTGTAAATCCATAACTCAAGAATCTCTACATCATATGCAAACACATGGAGACTGAACAACATCTTCCTGAGTGAACAGTGGGTCATAGAAGAAATCAAAAAATTTCTGTAAACAAATGAAGATGACAGTACAACATACCAAAATTTGTGGGATATAGCAAAAGCGATGTTAAGAGGAAAGTTTATTGCAATTGGTGCCTACATCAAGGAAGCAGAAAGGCACAAAATAAATGAACTATCTATGCACATCAAGAATCTGGAAAAAAAGAGGGAGCGAAACCCAAAACCAGTTGAAAAAAGAAACAATAAAATTAGAGAATAAACAAAACTGAAACAAAAAATAATACATAAGATCAGCATAACAGAGCTATTTTTTGAAAAAAAAAAAAAAAACAAGATTGACACACCACTGGCCCAACTAACCAAAAAAATGAGAGAGAAGACCCAAATCAATAAAATTAGAGATGAAAAAGAAAATGTAACAAGACACCACTCCTGTATTATCTGGGAGTTTTTATATTTACATCTTCGATCCATTTTCAGCTTTATTTTTGGAGTGTAGAGTCTGCATCTACATTTGTTTTTTGTCTGTGAATGTGAGGCTCTCTTTGGTCCATTAGTTGACTCTGCTCTTTCAGCAAAGATCTATTGACTCTGGTTATATGGCTCTGTTCCTGTGCTTTCTGGTCTGTTCTGTTGATCTATTTGTCTACTCTTTCACCAGTATTTATTGTCTTGATTACTGCAGCTTTATGGTAAGTATGAAGGCTTGCTCCACTTTTAAAATAATAATTATTCATTTGTGAAACGAAATTCATTTCCACAGACAATTTCAGTATACATTCTCATTGTTAAAGTATTTTTTTTAAGATTTTTGTTTTATTTATTTGAAAGTCAGAGTTGAGAGAGAGAGAGAGAAAAAGAGAGAGAAACCATTAGAAAGAGAATCTTTCATCTGCTGGTTCACTCCCCAAATTG
The DNA here is from genome assembly GCA_949820135.1 of Sylvilagus floridanus. Lineage (NCBI taxonomy): Eukaryota > Metazoa > Chordata > Mammalia > Lagomorpha > Leporidae > Sylvilagus > Sylvilagus floridanus. Next base: position 23,324,054 of record OX463236.1, on the reverse strand, counting down.
CCACAATAGCTAGGGAAGGCCAGACCAAAGCTAGGAGCCAGGAACTTCTTCTGAGCCTCCTACGTGGGTGCACGGGCCCAAGCACTTAGCCATCTTCTGCTGCTTTCCCAGGCACATTAGCAGGGAGCTGGATTGGAAGTGGAGCAGCCAAGACTCATACTGTGCCTATATGAGATGTTGGTGCTGCAGGTGATGGCTTTATCAGCTAAGCATAATACTGGCCTTGAAAGTACTTTTTTGTATATCAAAGTAATAAAATAGCTTAAAGTTATTTATAAAAAAAGAGGAAAATATAGAAAGAAAATGTTGCAATGCAAAATCTACATTAAACTCCCCCCTCTCAGTTTTACAGTTATAGTAAATGCTACCCAGAAAATATCAATTTTTATATTTTAATACAATCAACATATTTGGGAAAAGTTATCAACTCAATGAAAGCAAAGAATGGTGAAGGTTAAGTGCTTGGTAGGTTTGTAAGATGTTTCTGATTTAACCTTTGCTGGATAAAGAAGCAGCCATTTTTCTCTGTCATACATGACACTTGGATAGGCAATGTTATGTGCATTATAACCATTAAACTAACCACTAAGTAGATGTTAGCCCTCCTAGGCAAAGATCTGTAACTAATTCCAACAGAAATTTTGTAGACTAATAAAAGCTGCAAGGTTAATGTCCTGGAGATAAAGTACTACTTACATTTTTTATTAATTTCTTCTCATTTTATTTGAAAGGGAGAGGGAGATAGTATAAGAAGACAGAAACAGACAGATGTTCTATTTGGTGACTCTGCAAATGCCAACAGCCAGGGGTAGGCCAAGACCAAGCCAGGGACTTGGACTTCAATCCAGGTCTTGCACATGGATGGCAGTGACCCACATACTTGAGCTATCACTGCTGTCTCCTAAGATGCTCATTAGCTGATAATAGGATATTTTTGAGTAAGTGCTGTTCATGTCAATTGCTAGAATTCAAATCACTAAGAAATAAGGGTTGCTTGTAGTCTGAATGACTGAAGCCTCTGTATGTATATATTTGATACTCTTATTTAAAAAATCCATCTCATTCTTTCATGATCAGGTTCTACACTTGCTGCCCTGGGACAAAATCAGCCTAAGATTCTGTAGGTTCAAAGCCCTACGTAGGAGTGATTCCAAAGCAGAGCTTACCAAGGGTTGAGGAGTAGAAAAATATGTGCACGTGTGTCTTGGCTCCTAAGTGTCTAAGTCCACAGAGTTAAGGCCTTTAAACAGCCTGGATCATGTCTGTCTTTTCAGAACCATTTCTCCACTTGTGTTCCATTCCAAATACATTTTCTGTTCTTTCACAGTTCTATGTCCTTTTAAGAACATCAGGGTGAAAATTAGGATCATTTTAGGGGTTTTTAGCCCTTGTCAGCATCTCTCTCCAACAAAGACCAGGCCAAAAGAACCCACTTAGAATCCTTTAGGTTAAGCTCCAGAGCACAGGCCTTACATCTCCTCTTCAGACTCTGGATCTGCACTGCACCTGCTTCTGTTCTCATTTCATTTCATTTTAAAAGAAGGCATGACTGGCCGGCGCTGTGGCTCACTAGGCTAATCCTCTGCCTGCGGCACCGGCACACCGGGTTCTAGTCCCGGTCGGAGCGCCGGATTCTGTCCCGGTTGCTCCTCTTCCAGGCCAGCTCTCTGCTGTGGCCAGGGAGTGCAGTGGAGGATGGCCCAAGTCCTTGGGCCATGCACCCCCATGGGAGACCAGGAGAAGCACCTGGATCCTGGCTTCAGATCAGCACGGTGTGCTGGCCATAGCGCGCTGGCCACAGTGGCCATTAGAGGGTGAACCAACGGCAAAGGAAGACCTCTCTCTCTCTCTCTCTCTCTCTCTCTCTCACTGTCCACTCTGCCTGTCAAAAAAAATAAATAAATAAAAGAAGGCATGACTGAGATCCAGTTTATCCCATTTTGATTCACATTCTAGATCATATAAATTAATAGTATTTACATAACAGAACAAAAATGTGTGTTAAATTGTTTATGGAACTACTAAAGATGTTGCTTATAAAAACTGTCCTATGAAATCTAATGGCATTATGTAAATGCTTGATATGATTTCTCATCTGAATAACACATCAATGGTGTTTGTCTTAAATTCACAACTTAGCAATTTATTATACAAATAATGATATACATAAGCCCATGTGTTAGTTTCTTTATAATATGTTCTCATTGTAGTAGACTAATATGGATGCACTTTATATTGCACTCCATGATGTGCTGAATTATGTTATACTGATATTGCCTTATGTCATTTATTCTATCATGGGTTGAGAAGATAAGTGCATTTATACATGAGGATTTGTTCCATAAGAGTCTATGTCCAGTATTAACATTCAAAATCTAGAACTCAAAATTTATTTCATTTTTAAGTTGCTGTAGAACTACTAATAAGTTGTATTATATAAGCAGAAACCAGAGAGAACTGGGTCACATGTGTTTTTTGCTATTGCATTCAACCAGGTAGATTGAGAAATCAGCATTAATCTCATATTTATTCACCTACTTTAAATTTTAAAAATCTGGCAATCTTTCCAAAGAACTGAACCAAGTTATTTCCTGGTGAGGACTGGATTGCAGAACATAGAGCTTGTTATTTGGTCTAGTCTATCAATGGTTGGGTCATTTGCAATTCTGACTCCCCAATATATAATTTAAATTTTTCTAGGGCCAGAATGCAAATTGCCTCTTTGTAACACTAGAGGGTGGTATTTGAAAAGCCACTCAGTACTATGGTGGATGCAGACTTGAATTTATTCTGTGAGATTATCAATTCAACTTGTTTTTGAATGAGAACAATGCAAATGAATGTTTTTTAACTGCTGTGAGACTAAGGAGTAAAAAAGGAATGCAAACACAATTACCCTTTTTTTTTTTTTGGCAGGCAGAGTGGACAGAGAGAGAGAGACAGAGAGAAAGGTCTTCCTTTACCATTGGTTCACCCTCCAATGGCTGCCATGGCCAGCGCGCTGTGCTGGTGCAGCTGCACCAGTTTGGGGATGCACCCGGTGTGCCAGTGCCGCAGGCAGAGAATTAGCCTATTGAGCCATGGTGCCGGCCAATTGCCCTATTTTATAAAAAGTGAATCTACACGTATTAATCTAGTACTATACTTGGCAGCAGGAATAAGCAACTTTATTTCAGTAACTTACAATGGGAATCCCATCTCCGTGCTAACAGTAAATGACTTTTCAAATTGGTTGAGGAAAGTAGCCAATGCAAATTCCACATTGTTTCAGATCACCAAAGGAGAGCACAGACAGATAAGAACAATTGCTTTGATGTCTGAGCATCATATTCCTGGTGTAATAAAATGATGGAAATGGACTAGTAAGTAATCCTGATGGTCTTATCAGATGCTCTTTCTATACAAAAGTCTGCAAAAGTCTGCAGAGATGTTCTTTTCTGGGGGGCATCCATTAGTTGAGTCCAAGGAGGCCAGCAGCAGAACCTGAGCAAAAGAAGGTTAGCTTTGAAAGCCTCAGTCCAAGAGCAGGGTGTTTTTTGTTTTTCCTTTGTTAGGCAATCTGGTGTGATAGACTTTGACTTAGAGCAAAGCAAGTTTCTTCTTCAACTGAGAACTTTGTGAACACATTTGCTGTAGTGTTTCAATGTATCAGCATGAGAATCATCCAGATATTAAATAAATAAAGACAATTTCCTAGGGGTACTGCCATCTGCTTTGCTTACTGATCCTGGAGGAATAGAGCACGTAAAATCATGTACTGAATAACATCATAGAAAATGAGACAAGAAACTGCTGATCTCAGAATATACAGTTGACTTCATATTCAAAACACTGGAATACATGTAAAGTTCTTTTTTTTAGAAGCCTTTATAAACAATTTGATAAGTATTGACTAAACAAAATGTTGTTTGTGTGCTTTTTTAAACACTAGATAAGATATGGATTCCAGATTTTTTTAGCACAGAAAGAACAAAGTAAAACCAGTCTTGACTGTTTCTCTGCTGGCATTAAGGCCAGAGGGTTCAGTTTTCCTTCATTGTTTTAAACAGTCTTATCGTGCTGCCACTGGAAAGCAGCAGAAAATGACTACAAAATCTTTTATGGATGTGGATGCTACCCAAAAACAAAATGAAAATCTATAGCAGAAAAAATATATTTTACTCCAAATGATAGAATATTATTTTAATAATTTAATAAAATTATAACATATAAGTAAACATATTACTTCTCTAATTCATTGATGGCCAGATAATAGCTTCAGTGGGAATGAATGATTTATGAATTCTTGAATTACTATTTTGTTCAGCCTTTGTTTTCTGAAACAATGTTTAAGTTATGCTTTAGGCTTTCACAGTTGTTCTATGGAAAGAACTTCTGGTCTAAAAACTCAAGTGGAACATATTTACAGAATCCAGACATATTTTTCATTATTAATGATCACAATTTGCCAGAGTGAAAACAAAACTTGGTATTTAAATGCAGAATTAAATAGGCATAGTTTATTTGGTTTGAAGAGTTGCATATTCCTAGGAGAATCTATCATTGGATCTAGTTCTACAAAGCTGCAATTCTCTTGGAAATACATTTTTTCTGAAATTATCTTGTATGATTATTTTATGCAATCACTGGATCTGGCATGCCTTGATTATAGAGTGATTTAAAGTCATTTACTCCCATGGCATATGTAAGTCTTCAATCTTGTGATGTCCATTAGTAGAGGAACACACTTTAAAAACTATTTCTTTCTTACTATGGAATGAAACATTGGTTATACTAGTCCCTGTTGTGGACTGAATTGTATTTCCACCTAACTCCTCCTTGTGACTGTATTTGGAGATAAAGCTGTTTTTTTTTTTTAAGTCAAATTATAGAGAGAGAAGGAGAGACAGAGAAAGATCTTCCATCTGCTGGTTCACTCTCCAAATGATCGCAAAGGGCCAATCCAAAGCCAGGAGCCAGGAGCTTCATCTGGGTCTCCCATATGGGTGGCATGGAACCAAGCACTTGGGCCATCTTCCACAGCTTTTACCAAGCCATCAGTAGGGAGCTGGATGGGAAGAAGTGCAGCTGGGACAGGAACCAGTACCCATATGGGATGCTGGCATTTCGGGTAGTGGCTTTACCCACTACTCCAAAACACTAACCTGATATAGAGATTTTTGGGGAAGTAATTAAGGTTAAATTGGGAGGTTCCAAGATGGCAGAATAGGGAGGAAGCTCACTTATAGTCAAGGAAAAGATAGTTTAATAAAAGTGGAGATGGTGTAGTCTCAGGGAAGAGTTAGGGAAAAAAGGCAGAGGATACTATTCTAGAATTAGAGGGACACAGTGGATCTATGTGGAGGGCACGGGCGCCCACGGCTCGGGACCCCAGCTCCTGAGAGAGTCTCTGCACCAGCGTTGGAAAGAGAGATGAAACGGAACTGCAGAAGCCTGAGACACTGGTGGGAAAGTGGCAGGAAGAGCTTAAAGGGAATGAGGCTTGAAGCCCAATGGGAGAAAGAACACCAGCCTAACTAGAGGAGAGAAAAAAATAAAAGGGACAGTACAGACACGATTCTCTCTCTCTACTCACCTTACAAAGGCATGTGAGATAATAGAGCAGGCACCATTTTGGACATACATTACAGCTGCACCAGTTTGGGCTGCCACCGGCCCTCAGCCAAGCAGAAAAACCTGACTCTTGGGGGGAGTAATAACAGGAGACTAAGACCTAGTAATGTGTGGAGCTTATGATCCGGGACTGTGGAAAAAAAAAAAAAACAACTGAGGGTGTGTGGGAGAACTCACAGTGTGGCTGAGATGTGAGTAGTCTCAGTGGGAGACACCATAAGCTCGAGTGACTTGGCTACCTGGTGAGAGACATTTCAGGGGAATCTGAACTTACACTGAGGACTGCACAGATCCTTTGTGTGGTCCTTGAGACAGAACAGATGAATATTATACCAACTGGGGCTAGTGCTCAGGCAGTGATCACCATTGAGGAGTAGAGCTCAGCGGACTGGAATTACTTCTCTTCTGACTTAAAAATAAATAGAGAGAGAGAAAGAGAGAGAGAGAAGATTTACCACGCCAAACCTGGGTGTATCACCTTTGGCACACCCTTAACTCTGAAGAACTGAACAGAGCTCTCTGGCCACACCCACCACAAGCCTCTAGAGATTCAGCAAAAGCAGTCCACTTAATCTAGAGTCATAGTATAATAAGAAAAGCCTCCACATCAAAAAAAAAAAAAAAAAGAAACCAAAGAATATCTCCACAATGCCAAACAACAAACGCAAAAATCAAGGAAACAAGAACAAGGAAGACAACATGACAATACCAAAAGAACATATATTTCCAGTACAAGATTATGAAGATGATGAGATAGAAGAACTGCAAGAAATTGAATTCAAAAAATCTATGATAAGAATCTTTAGAAGTAATCAAAAACAAATTCACGAACTACTGAAATCCATGTAGGACATGACAAAAAAGCTCTCTTGTAAAAATGAAATCTTAAAGAGGAATCAAAATGAAATGAATTTAGTAGGACATGAAATTGAGATATTGAGGAGAAATCAAAATGAAATGAAGAATTAAATAGAACAAATGAAAAACACATTTGAGAACCTTAAAAACAGAATCAGTGAGATAGAAGAGAGAATATTGGACTTAGAAGACAGAGCACAGGGAATTATACAGTCAAACCAAAGAAAAGAAGAGGATATTAGAAATAAAAAATATTGTTGGGAAATTTCAGAATATTATTAAAAAAACCAACATTCAGGTTCTAGGAGTTCCTGAAGGCATGGAGAGAAAGAAAGGTTTGAAGGCCTTTTTAGTGAAATACTAGCAGAGAACTTCCTGGGTTTGGAGAAAGAAAGAGCCATTCAAGTATAGGAAGCACATAGAACTCCCAATAAATATGACCAGAAAACATTCTCAAATATGCAAACACATGGAGAATAAACAACATGATTGGAGTCAACAGAGAGTCATAGAAGAGATCGAAAGAGAAATAAAAAATGTTCTGGAAGCAAATGAAGATAACAATATAATACATCAAAATTATGGGATACAGCAAAAGCAGTGTTAAGAGGAAAGTTTATATCACTAGGTACCAACATCAAGAAATTGTAAAGGAACCAAAAAAATGAGCTATCAATGCATCTCAAGGATGAAGAAAAACTGCAGCAAACCAGAACCAAAACTAGTAGAAGAAGAGAAATAATTAAAATTAGAGAAGAAATTAACAGAATTGAATCCAAAAACTTTACAAAAGACCAGCAAAGTGAAGAGCTGGTTTTTGAAAAAATAAACAAAATTGACACACCATTGACCAACTAACCAAAAAAAAGAGAGAAAAGATCCAAATCAGTAAAATCAAAAATTAAAAATGGAATGTAAAAACAGACACCACAGAAATAAAAAAGAGTCACCAGAAATTACTACAAAGAGTTGTATGCCAGCAAACCGGGAAATCTATCAGAAATAGATAGATTCTTGGACACACATAAACTACCTAAATTGAATCAGGAAGACATAGAAAACTTAAACAGGCCCATAACTGAGACAGAAATTGAAACAGCAATAAAGGCTCTCCCAACAAAGAAAAGCCCAGGACCAGATGGATTCACTGCTGAATTCTACCAGACATTTAAAGAAGAACTAACACCAATTTTTCTCAAACTATTCAGAACAATTGAAAGAAAGGGAATCCTCCTAAATTCTTTCTATGAAGCCAGAATCACCTTAATTCCTAAACGTGTAAAAGATGCAGCACTCAAAGAGAATTACAGACCAATTTCCTTGATGAACATAGACTCAAAAATCCACAATAAAATTCTGGCCAATAGAATTCAGCAACACATCAGAAAGATCATCCACCCAGACCAAGTGGGATTTATCCTTGCTATGCAGGCATGGTTCAACATTCGCAAATCAATCAACGTGATACACCACATTAACAAATTGCAGAAGAAAAACCATATGATTATCTCAATAGATGCAGACAAAGCATTTGATAAAATACAACACACTTTCATGATGAAAACCCTAAGCAAATTGGGTGTAGAAAGAACATTCCTCAACACAACCAAAGCAATTTATGAAAAACCAATGGCCAGCATCCTATTGAATGGGGGAAAATTGGAAGCATTTCCACTGAGATCATACAGGGATGCCCATTCTCACCATTGCTATTCAATATATTACTGGAATATTTAGCCAGAGTTATTAGGCAAGAAAAAGAACTTAAAGGAATACAAATTGGGAAGGAAGAAGTCAAACTATCCCTCTTTGCAGATGATATGATTCTTTAGGGAATCCAAATAACTCTACTAAGAGACTAATGGAACTCATAGAAGAGTTTGGCAAAGTAGCAGGATATAAAATCAACAGATAGAGTTAGACAGACAGACAGACAGAGAGAGAGAGAGAGAGAGAGAGAGAGAATGGTCTTCCTTCCATTGGTTCACCCCCTAAATGGCCGCTAAGGTGGAGCTACACCAATCCGAAGCCAGGGGCCAGGTGCTTCCTCCTGATCTCCCATGTGGGTGCAGGCACCCAAGCACTTGGGCCATCCTCCACTTCCCTCCCAGGCTACAGGAGAGAGCTAGACTGTCAGAGGTGCAACCAGGAATAGAACCCGGTGCCCAGATGGGATGCTTGCACTGCAGGTGGAGGATTAGCCATGTGAGCCATGGCATTGGCCCCAGCAATACCAGATTTCAAGACATATTACAGGGTAGTTATAATCAAAACAGCATTGTGCTGGTACAGAAACAGATGGATAGACCAATAAAACAGAAGAGAAACACCAGAAATCAATGCAAATATCTACTACCAACTTATATTTGATCAAATATCTAAAACCAGTTTCTGGAGTAAGGACAGTCTATTCAACAAATGGTGCTGGGAAAACTGGATTTCCACCAGCAGAAGTATGAAGCAAGACCCCTACCATACACCTTACACAAAAATCCACTCAGCATGGATTAAATATTTAAATCTAAGACCCGACACCATCAATTTATTAGAGAACATCGGAGAAACCCTGCAAGATATAGACACAGCAAAGACTTCTTGGAAAAGACCCCAGAGGAACAGGCAGTCAACGCCAAAGGTAACAATTGGGATTACATGAAATGGAGAAGTTTCTGTACTGAAAAAAAAAAAAGGAAAGTGAAGAGGCAACCAACAGAATTGGAAAAAATACTTGTAAACTATGCAACAGATAAAGAATTAATAACCAGAATCTACAAAGAGATCAAGAAACTCCACAACAACAAAACAAACTACCCATTTAAGAGATGGGCCAAGAAACTCAATAGACATTTTTCAAAAGAGGAAATCCAAATGGCCAACAGACACATGAAAAAATGTTCAGGATCACTAGCAATCAGGGAAATGCAAATCAAAACCACAATGAGGTTTCACCTCACCCCGATTAGAATGATTTACATACAGAAATCAATCAACAAAAAAATGCTGGTGAGAATGTGGGGAAAAGGTCTCACTAATCCACTGCTGTTGGGAATGCAAACTGGTAAAGCCACTACGGAAGACAGTTTGAGAATGCCTCAGAAACCTGAATATAGCCCTACCACATGACCCAGCCATTCCACTCCTTGAAATTTACCCAAAGGAAATTAAATTGGTAAATAAAAGAGCCATCTGCACCTCCATGTTTATTGCAGCTCAATCCACAATAGCTAAGACATGGAATCAACCTAAATGCCCATCAACAGAAGGCTGGATAAAGAAATTATGGGATATGTACTCTATAGAATACTATACAGCAGTAAAAAGAAATGAAATCCAGTCATTTGCAACAAAATGAAAGAATCTGGAAAACATCATGTTGAGTGAAATAATCCAGTCACAATGAGACAAATACCATATGTTTTCCCTGATCTGTGACAACTAACTGAGCACCTAAAAGGAAACCTGTAGAAGTGAAATGGACACTTTGAGTAACAATAACTTGATCAGCACCTGTCCTAACTGTTGAGGAACAACTTAATATTTTATCCCTTTTAGTATTTTTTTTGTTCTACTTAATACTATTAGTTGAACTCTTTAATTAACACACAAGTATTCTTAGGCATTTAAAATTAACTGAAAAGCTATACCTGTTAAATATAAGAGTGGGAATAAGAGAGGGAGATGTACAGTTTGGCTCGGACTTCAGATGTACATGCTCACTCGGACTTACCCCTAATGGTAAAGCTAGAAACAATTCAATCCAATTCAATCCAATCAAGGTGGCATGTACCAATGCCATCTCACTAGTCAAAGTGACCAGTTTCGGTTCATAATTGATCATAATGATAGGATTAAGTGTCCAAGAGATCACATAAACAAGACTAGTGTCTGCTAATACTAACTGATAGAATTAAAAAGGAGAGAACGATCCAACAGGGGAAGCGGGATACACAGCAGACTCATAGAATGGCAGATACCCTAAACAGCACTCTGGCCTCAGAATCAGCCCTTAAGGCATTCGGATCTGGCTAAAGAGCCCATGAGAGTATTTCAGGCATGGAAAGCCAAGACATTGTGGAAAAAAAAAAAAGCCCTAAATGAAAGATCTCTGTAAGTGAGATCCCAGCAGAAAGAAGGGACCATCAAAGAAGGAGGTACCTTTCTCTGAAGGGAGGAGAGAACTTCCACTTTGACTATGGCCTTGTCTAAATAAGATCAGAGTTTTTGAACTCAAGAGACTTCCATAGCCTTGGCAGCTCATGACAAGAGCCTCGGGTGATTACTGACCTCATAAATAAAAGTGTCAATTGTTAAATCAACAACGGGAATCACTGTGCACCTACTCCCTTAATGTGCTGTACTATGAGAATTAATGGTAAAACTACTACTCAAACAGTACTCTATACTTTGTATGTCTGTGTGGGTGCAGTCTGTTAAAATCTTTACTTAGTATATACTAAATTGATCTTCTGTATATAAAGATAATTGAAAATGAATCTTGATGTGGGAGGGGAGTGGGAGTGGGAGTGGGATGGTTGGAAATGGGAGGGAGGTTATGGGGGGAAAACCACTATAATCTAAAAGTTGTACTTTGGAAATTTATATGTATTAAAAAAAGTTGAAAAAAAGGTTAAATGCAATCCTAACGGTGGGCCTTGTTCATATAAGACTAGTGTCCCTCTAGGAAGAGGAAGGGATATTAAAGGGTTCTCTTTCTCAGTATCTGCACAAAGAAAGGGTCATGAAAAGAACTACTGAGAAGATTGTTGGAAAGGCTTTACCAAAAATTGCATTTTCTAGCACTTTGACTACGGACGTTTTGGTCTCCAGATGGTAATAAATAATTTTGTTGTTTCATGCATCCAGTTGGTGGTATTTTGTTAGGGCAATCCTGGAAGAGATACAACCTCACTCTTCATTATTACCTAGGATGTTACACAGTTCCTGAAGGAAGATGAGCTTCAGATTTTTTTTTTTAATGAACAAAAGAAACAAATGGCAAATGTCTGAAGATTCCATAAATAGTATATAATCTTTCTTAAAGGCAAAAATATTTTCCCTCAATGGAGTCTGGCCGCTTTGCCAAATTTTGAGGAGGCTCTTTATGCCCTTACTTCTGCTAATACCTAGACAAATCTGTGCTCTCTCAAACATTCTAGTCCCTCATGTGCTCTTGATCCTCAAAGTTTCTACATTCTTCATTGACCTGAAACTCTACAAATCTACATGTACCATGTAATATATGCTACATTTCAAACAGAATTAGTGCCAAAAACACAGGTTGAATTTGGGTACTTCTTTCACCAAATATTTTCTTCTCTGCTAAGAAATGACTTTAATGGACTTAGCCACCAGACCACAACTACTATAGTGAGTCTAAATGTGATTCATCTGCGTGGTGGTGTGTTAGTGTGTTAGGACTACCATAAAGAAAAAAAAAAAACTACAGACTGGATTAAACAACAGAAATTATTTTCTCACTATTCTAGGAGGCTAGATGTCTAAGGTCAAAATGTTAGAAGGATTTTCACCCTGAGGTCTCTCTGTTCTCCTGTTGTCTTCATGTGGTCTTTCCTCTTTGCACATCATTGATGTCCCAATCTTTCTTCTTGTAAGAATACCAATCAAGTTGGACTAACGACCAGACATAGGACCTCCGACCAGACATAGGACCTCATATTACCATAGTTATTTCTTTATAGGCCTTCCAAATACAGTCATGTTCTGAAGTCCTGGAGGTAGGACTTCAAAATATAATTTTGGAGTGGATACAATTCAGGTGTAACAAATCAGAATAACTAAAACAATTCTACCACATGATTGACAATCTGTTTTTATAATATTCTCCAAGATTTGTAGTGTCATGTAATTTGAGTAACTGGTAGTGGCATTTTCATGCAACAATTGTTACTAAAATTCAGCTTACCTGGGAGAAATATATTCTCAGGGTTGATCAACCTTATTTCATAGGCAGATTTTATGTCTTGGATTTACACTCCTAACTTTATGGTGATTAATAAAACTGGTGTAATAAGTGAGACTAGAGTCTTTATATATTCTGATCTTCTGGAATAAACTATTCCCAAGGAATTTCAGTGAGAAGACATCTTAGCAAGACTAGCAGTGAACAGAGTTTCCACAAAACTAAGAAGGAGATCTGCATCTGACTCACAGGTTCGTTACTCTATAGATGCCTAGTTCATTTATAAAGAAGTCAGAGTCTTGACCCCATTATTTTTTGTTCCATCAGTCTGCCCTGTAGTATTCTTCCATGATTTTAAAAAAATATATTTATTTATTTACTTGAGAGGAAGAATTACAGACAGAGGGAAGGAAAGACAGAGAGACTTCCAACTGCTGATTCACTCCTCAAATGGCCACAATGGCTGGAGCTGGACTGATCTGAAGCCAGGAGCTAGGCACTTCTGGGTCTCCCATGTAGGTCTAGGGGCCCAAGCACTTGAGCCATTTTCTACTGTTTTGGCAGCCCATCAGCAGGGAGCTGGAACCGAACTAGAGCAACTGGGACTCAAACTGGCTTAGTATGGGTGCCTGTGCTGCAGGCAGAGGCCTAACCTACTACATCACAGAGCTGGCCACTCTTCCTTGATTTTTACAGTTTTAGGATTTTTTTTGGCATAATTTGCTAAAGCTGCAGTTATCCTAATAATGAGCTCTAGAGTTTTCCATTATAAGTATGATTCACAATTGCACAAAATCACTAAATACTTTACTTTATTTGACTCTCTTGCAGTCTTCATCATACTCACAGTTTTACTTTAAAGAAATACTTAGCACTATGGAATTTATACTTGCTAACAAAGATGGTGCTATTTAGAACCAAGTTTCTATCACAGACTTCCTGTGTTTGAAATCTGACTCATCAACTCATAAACCTTGAGAAAATTATTTAACAACTCTGTGTCTCAACTTCCTCATCTATAAAATGGTGCTAAACTGAATTGCTAAAATGAAATAAAATGTTTTATTTAAAAATACTTGCTGAAAACATTGGTTGCCACAGAGAAACACTCAAATAATAACTGTAATCATTGATGCAGCTGATTTTATTGAAGAGTTGTTGATGTCCCTTGGGCTGTTTAGTAAGCCCATGTTGCTTTTCCTCACAATTCAGAACCAGCCAGAGAAGGAGCTCATGTCTAGGATCCAAGAAGATCAAACCTCTCCAGTGTTGCCCTGGTGGACTATGCTCTTGGTTTTGCTCTTGTTGATCTGATCTCCTCCAAGCTTAGGACTTGATGTAAGCAAGAGTAAGGTCGGCTTTCAAATCCTTCCTTTTCCCCTACTCAAAACCCTTTCCCATTTGCTAGCGATAAAGACACTGAATTTGTGCATTTTGCCTTCTCTTCATGTTGAAAACAGCACTGGGAAGCCACTGAGATTTATTTTACCTAAAGACTTTCGTGCTACTCACCACACCTCTATACATCACCAGGACACATCTTTTCTTATATTATGGGATGATTTTTGAGGGGTTTATCTTAAATGGGCATCAGAAATTATAGTAGAGGTAGGTGTTTGGTCTAGTGGTAAACATGCCATTTTAGGTAACTATGTCCAACAGGGATTCATGGGTTCAATACCTGGCTCTGGCTCCTTATTCTAGTTTTCTGCAAATGCAGACCCTGGGAAGCATCAATGATGGCTGCAATAATTGGGCTGTTACCACCCATATGTGAGATCTGGATTGAGTTTCTGGCTCCAAGACTTGGCTCAGGCCAAGCTCTGACCATTGTAGACATTTTGGGAGTGAAAAGGTTGATGGAATTTCCCTGTCTTTCAACGAAAAAAGTGGTAACAAATTTCAAACATAAAATCCTAGGTGATAATGAGATGACAAACAAAAATGGTCGGGGGAAGCAGAGGAGAGCCAGGTTTGGGAAGACAAAAAATATGCTAGGGAGATTTTAGCATCAATGTTGGAGATTTGGGGGACATTTTCTTAACAACAAAGACTTTAATAAAAGTCATATCAAAATGAGCCATTGGCTCTTCCTCCCTTCCTCTCTCTCCCTTCCATCCATTCTTCTTTCCTTCCTTTCATTTATATTTCTCTGAAGAGAGAAAGAGAAAAGAGAGAGAGAGAGAGAGAGAGAGAGAGCGAGAGAGAGAGAGCGCGAGCACATTCCCATCTTCTGGCTCACTTCCCATCATCTCTAAATGCCTGCAGTAGTGAGACTGAGTCAGGTCCAAAGCCAGGAGCTAGAAATTAAATCCAGGTCTCCACAAGGGTAGCACGGTCCCAACAATTTGAGCCATCATCCCTGCTTTCCAGCGTCTGCCATAGCAGGAAGTTATCAGAAGCTGAAGCCAGGAATTCAATCTAAGCACTCACATATGGGATGTAAGCATCTTTCTTTTTAGATTTATTTTATTTATTTGAAAGACAAAGTTACAGAGAGAGGTAGAGACAGGGAGAGAGAGTTCTTCCACCACTGGTTCACTTCCCAATGGTTATAAAGACTGCAGCTGGCCCATCTCAATGCCTGGAGCAAGGAGTTTCTTCCAGGTCTCCCACAGGGTGCAGGAGCCCAAGGACTTGGGCCACCCTCTGCTGTTTTCAAAGACACATTAGCAGGGAGATGGATTGGAAGTGGAGCAGTGGAGACTTGAACTAGTGGCCATATGAGATGCCGGCATTACAGGCCAGGGCTTTAACCTGCTGCACCATAGTGCCAGCCCCTGTAGGATGTAGGCATTTTAATTGCTAGACTAAATGCCCACTCCTGGGTATGCTTCTTATCTTTGATAACCTTCCTGGTGTATAAAATGAAGTTATAATTATAACAATTTACATAGTTTCTATTCATCTACCTATCAACTATCATTTATCTTTTGTCTATTATCCATCATCTCTGCTCTCTGTAGTTATGTTTTAATATAAATAAATATTCAATAAACATAGGAAAGAAAGACACAAAACTGACATATCTCTACTCAAAACAGCTGGGTGGTCTGTCAGTTCTGTCTTTACTTGTACTAGATAGTATTCACTAAAGACACTTGTGCCCAGAGTAAAGCAAAAAGGTTGGCAAGGTGATTAGTCTCACAGTACTGACCATTTCTACTTGTGGGGAAGGCTGAAGATTTAGGGAAGGGAAAAGTTCAGTGGAGGAGGTTGATGGTGAAAATAATGAAATCATTTGTACTCAGAGGGGAAGGTCAGATATGATCTGCAGGGTTCTTCTTCTACCTCCTAGAAAAACATGAATGTTGTGAAGAACCTTGGAACAGTTTTTCTGTTAAGATTCAGATTCATCTAGGAACATTGTATGAGTCTTTACAAAGTGTTTGATCCTCCATTAGCTAAAGCTTCCCAGAAAGGCAGTCCAATGGATATATATGGAGGAATATTTATTATCAAGAATTGGCTACTAGTATTATGGAGGGTAAGAAATTTAGTCTGCCACCTGAAAGATGAAAACACTGGAGCCTGAAGGCCTGAAAACCAAGGGAGTCAGTGGTAGAAATGTCAGTCTCTAGGCAGCAGAAGATCAACGTTCCAGCTCAAGTCCAGTCAAGCAGGACTCAACGTCCTCTGCGTTTGGTTCCATGCAGGCTCTCAACAGACTGCATGATGTCCACCCACACTGAAGGAGGTCACCTGATTTACTCAACCTACCAAGAAAAATGCTAACTTATCTAGAAACACCCTCATAGGCACCACCAGAAAAATGCTTAGCAAAATACCTAGGCATCCTATGACCCAGTCAAGATAGTGCATAAAGTTGTCCATAAAAGTAGTGCATAAAGTTGTTGAGTACAATAGCAGCAGTATTTGTCTTGGTTATATCATTTTCAGTCTGATTAATGACAATGGGTAAGATGACAGTTCAAGGCAAACATTTTCCTTTGTTGTCCTCTGCCATTGTTCTAACTAGATACTTGACGTGTGTTCTTGCATGTGTAAACAGTCTTATTTACAACCTGTAGACACTACAGCCTGTGACTATTTTAACTGTTCTATTCTCCTCCCACTTCAATTATATCTCCTCTGATGCATAACAATTAGTACATGTTTAGTACTTCCAGTATGATTATTTTTGATACTAAAGTCAGGGCCTCCCTGATTGTTCACTTGAAAGGAAGCTGGGAAAACATCAATATGAGTTCAAACTGATTAGAGAAAATGCTGTCATGAAGTATTTTCTGATCTTTGAGTGAAGTACTGTGATAAATTAGTAAACACTGACAAGAAATGATGGGCATAGTTTTCGAAATAAAGAAAAAAATCGCTTTAGGTTGTATATTTTCTGTCCTCCAGAGACTACTTCTGTCTTTTCTATTTTATATCTTTCCCTTTTTTTCTATTACTTTCCAGTCCCCTTTTCTTTGCAAACATCCCCTTTCAAAAAAATTGAGATCTCAATCATGGGTATAAATTCAGCTATTCATCAAGTTTTTAAATTTGTTTATGGCCAATATCTACCAGTTCTGTATGGTTGGTTCCTGCCTTCTGTGAGTTAACCTCATAGATTCAAAAGAAATTTGATGAATAAATTACATAAGCTTACTATTGTTAATGGATTGATACCAACTATGTAATAAAGTCTTGTAACAAAATATTAAATAGAACTTCAGGCTACGTTAAGCAGGTAGAATGTATCATGGAGCTGAGAAAGTCATCCTGAAGATCCTGGATCAGTGAACACAAGTCCTTCATGATTCCAAATTGGAAATGATGACTCATAGAATTGATGGCCCCTCTGGACAATTATCTCTATGAAAACAGCTTATTTTGTTTGTCATTGTATCCAAGGGCCTAATCTAGCAACATTATACATTTTTATTGACTTATTGTTTTCAGTCAAATAATTTCAGAGTCTGTTCTTGCAAAGGAAAACAGAAGAAAGAGGCCAAGGACACATTTAAACATCTAGTGGCCATAGGAATTGGCTATTATCAAATGTTTAACATTAATACAATGCCAACTGTTTGATGTTATATTAAAACACCACAAAGGCTGTTGTATAGTGATTTACCTCCACTCTGTTTCTGAAAAGGATATTAAATATACAATTTTATAAAAATGGAACATTATAGATAAAGAGTGAATCTCAGAAATCTTGGTTTGAGTTTTTGCAAAGACTCACAGAAATCTGTAGTGGTCTTGCCTTGGATCTCCACACTTTTCTTCAGGGCAATAGATGAAAGAAAGAGCCTCAAGTGTCAGAAACATCCTTATTCCAGTGTGGTACCTAGTCTTTTTTGGTCTCTTATGTTTTCTGTTTATACTTTTTTCATGGCCTTTGAAAAAAAATAACCAAAATATAAATTCTCTTAGAAGACACCTTTGATTTGACCCTCAAGTTCATGTATACATGGTCAGTCATATTTTAAATCAAATAATATAGGTCGGCACCACAGCTCACTAGGCTAATCCTCTGGCTGCAGCACTGGCACCCTGGGTTTTAGTCCAGATCAGGGTGCCGGATTCTGTCCCAGTTGCTCATCTTCCAGTCCAGCTCTCTGCTGTGACCCAGGAGTGCAGTGGAGGATGGCCCAAATCCTTGGGCCCTGCACCCATGTGGGAGACCAGGAGAAGCACCTGGCGCCTGGCTTCAGATCGGCAGTGCGCGGCCACAGCACACCTCCGTAGTGGCCACTGGGGGGTGAACCAATGGAAAAGGAAGACCTTTCTCTCTGTCTCTCTCTCTCTCTCACTGTCCACTCTGCCTGTCAAAAAAAATCAAATAATTATATGCATAGTTTTATTTGTTGGGTTATTTATGAATATAACTATATCATAAAGGTTTTCCTTGATCACATATTCTAAAACTGGTCTCCATTCCACCAGACCTCAATGCTCACTATACTTTATCCTGCTTTACTTTTTTGTTAGTATTTTCATCACCTCTGGGCATATATTTACTTGTTCATTTTTTCACTATCCACTAGTTTTTTTTAAATATTTATTTATTTATTTGAAAGTCTGAGCTACACAGAGGAGAGGCAGAGAGAGAGAGAGAGAGAGAGAGAGAGAGAGAGAGAGAGAGAGAGAGAAAGGTCTTCCATCCTGTGGTTCACTCCCCAGTTGGCCGCAACAGCCAGAGCTGTGTCGATCCGAAGCCAGGAGCGAGGAGCTTCTTCCAGGTCTCCCACGTGGGTGCAGGAGCCCAAGGACTTGGGTCATCTTCTACTGCTTTCCCAGGCCACAGCAGAGAGCTGGATTTGAAGAGGAGCTGCCAAGACTAGAACTGGTACCCATATGGGATGCTGGCGCTGCAGGCGGAGGATTAACCTACTGTGCCACAGCACTGGCTCTGTCCACTAGTTTTATTTTATATCCTCAGAGCCTAGAATAGTACTAGGAAAAATAGACACTTAATAAATATTAATTGAATGAGTGAATGACTGAAAAATTTTATATAGATATAAAAAATTTAAGGCATATATTCAGATTCAGGGTACCTATCATGAATAATAAAATTATTTACACATGATGTGGTTGTTGAAGATTATGGACTTTGAAAACCATGAGGACATAAATTTAAATCATGATTTAACCACTTTCTTTTTTTAAAAAAAGTTTATATATTTGAAAGTGAGAGTTATGGGGGGTGGACACACACATACATGTACACACACACATATTGTGGTCTTCCATCTGCTGGTTCACTCCTCAAGTGGTCACAATAACCAGGACTGATCTAGATAAAAGCCAGGAGTCAGAAGATTCTTCTGGGCCTCCCACATGGGTGGTAGGGGCCCAAGCACTTGGGCCATCCTCTGCTGCCTTTCCCAGGGCATTAGCAGGGAGCTAGATGGTAAGTGGAGCAGCTGGGACAAGAACTAGTGCTCTTATGGGATGCTGGTGTACAGGTTGGCAGCTTTAGCTACTATTCCATAATGCTGAACCCGATTCAACCATTTTATATTAGAGAATTGTTAATTCTTCTTTGCATATTTAAAAATGGAACTATTAATACTTTATTTACTTAGGTTTTAATTTTGTTTTAAAGATTAGAAATGATATATGTAAAGTGCTTATCAGAGCATGTTTATGATTATAATAGTAATAACAGTAATCACAAAAGTCATACTTTCTTATTTTTTAAATGTTCCTCAACAGTTTTTTATTTCTCTTTTGATTTCTTCTATGAACCACTGTTCATTCAGGAGCATGTTTTCAGTATCCTTGTAATTGTGTGCTTATACATTTATTATAGTCACATCTTCCTGTTGATTTGATCCGTTAATCATTGCATAATACCTTTCTTTGCCTCTTTAAACAGTTCTTGTGTTGAAGTTCTATTTTGTTTTGCTGTTAGGATAGCTAGACTAGCTCTTTTTTGGTTTCTGTTGGCATGGAATATCTTTTTCCATCCTTTCGCTTTCAGTTTGCATGTACCTTTGTTGGTGAGATGTTTCTTGAAGGCAGCAAATAGATGAGTTTTGTTTTTAATCCATTCAGCCAGTCTATATTTATTAACTGGAGAGTTGAGGCCATTTACATTCAAGGTGACTTGATAAGTAACAACTTGGTCCTACCATTTTCCCACAGATATTCCTATAGTTTACTTTGAGTTTCCTTTGTACTTTTACTGGGAAATATTCTGCCTTCACCTTCTTTCATAGTGGTGTCCATGGTTCTGTGTTTCTGTGTGTAGCACATCCTTAAGTATCTTTTGTAAGGCTGAACGAATGGTGATAAATTCTTTCATTTTCTCTTTGTTACAAAAGGTCTTTATTTCACCTTCACTCATAAATCAGAGCTTTGCAGGGTACAGTATTCTGGGTTGACAGTTTTTTCCTATTAAGACTTGGAATATATCTCGCCATTTTCTCCTAGCCTGTAGGGTTTCTGATGAGACGTCAGCTGTGAGTCTAATTGGAGATCTTCTGAAAGCAATCTGGGGTTTCTCTCAGACACATTTTAGAATATTTTCTTTATGTTTTACTATGGAGGGTTTGATTAACCTGTGTCATGATGATGATCTTTTCTGGTCACATCTATTAGGAGTTCTATGTGCTTCCTGTACTTGGATGTCCCTTTCTTTCTCCAAATTACAGAAGTTTTCTGTAATTATTTCACTACAAAGGCCTTCTAATCCATTCTCTCTTTTCATACCTTCAGGAATTCCTAAGATCTGTGCCCTGTATGTTGCATCATTAGATAGTATCCTACAAATTTGCAGCACAATTTCTTAGTTTTTAATTTTTTTATTCTTTTTTTATCTGATTGTAAAATTTCCATAGATTTGCCTTCTAACTCTGATATTCTTTCTTCTGCCCCACCAACTTTGTTGTTAAGGCATTCCATTGCATTTTTTATTTGATCTATTGAATTCTTCATTTCTAATATCTCATTTTGATTTCTCTTTAAAATCTCAGTTTCATGGGAAAAATGTTCATTCATGTCATGTATGGATTTCTTTTATTCGTGGATTTGCTTCTGATTACTTCTAAGTAATCCTATGATCAATTTTTTGAATTCCATTTCTGGTATTCCTTCAATCTCTTCATTTTCACATTCTAGTATTGAAGTGTTGTGTTTCTTTGGAGGCATCATCTAGTCTTCCTAATTCTTGTTTCTTGAGTTGCTGCATTTATTTTGGGGCTTTTGTGGAGATACTTGTTGGATTTTTTTTCCCCTGTGATGGCTGTATCTTTGGACTATGCCTCTATGGACTCCCAGAGTGTCTGCTCTTTCAGTGTACACCCTGAGGGTTGTGCTGGGTGTGGTCAGGGAGCCTTTTTCAGAGGAGAGTGTCTAAGGTTACACCCAAGTTGGGTGTGGTAAATCTCTTCTGTTTTTTAAACAGAGGGGAAGTTTAATCTGCTCTGTTGGCATATTCTCACACTCACCTCCTCTCCTCTAAGGAGACCAAAGCTTGGTCACTAGCCCCAGTGAGTTTACAGGACACAGTGTGCTTGAGGCAGTGACGACAGTGCTGCCAGCCCCTGTGGGTAGAGCAGCGTTCTGGACGAGCCTCAGGACCACACTGCAGCCCTGCCCAGCAACAGGGTCAGTGCAGACACAGTCAATGACGGGAGCTCCTGCTGGGGCAGGTGGGCCACCGTCCATCGTGCCTGTGTCCTTTTGGGGACGTACAGAGGAAGGCAGGGCCTGGGGCCGAGCACCAACAGCCACCAGGAGCCAGGCAGAAGACCCTGTGTCAGAGCCTCAGACAGAGCCCAGGCTGCCCCGTGGTATTCATTTGCACTGCCACAAGAACCACACAGAGGATCTGTGCAGTCCTTGGTGTGAGCACAGATCCCGTGGGTATGACTCTCATGAAGGATTCAGGGGCCCCCAGTGTGTGCAGCCACCCACAGTGACTACCCAAAGACCCAACCACAACCTGTGCCTTTTTACGCAGCCACAGTGCTTTTGCAGACCCAACACACAAGGCTCCCACAGTCATGAGCATCAAGCCCCTTGTCAATTCTCCCAGGCAGAGTCAGGCATCTCTGCTCTGTTGATTGCTGGGTGCTCTGACATGAGCTTGCACAGTTGTTACTTATTTCAAAATGGTGCCCGCTGGTGCCGGCACCCATTCTGGGCCCTGGTTCTAGTCCTGACTACTCCTCTTCCAATCCAGCTCTCTGCTATGGCCTGGGAAAGCAGTAGAAGATGACCCAAGTGCTTGGGCACTTGCACTCACTTGGGAGATCTGGAAGAAGCTCCTGGCTCCTAGCTTTAGATCGGCACAGCTCAAGCCATTGCAGCTACTTGGGGTGTGAACCAATGGATGAAAGACATTTCCCTCTTTGTCTCCCTCTCACTGTCTGTAACTCTACCTCTCAAATAATAAAATCTTAAAAAAAAAAAAAAGAAGAATTGAATCCCAAAATGTCAATTAAAAAAATGGTATCTCCCTCCTCTTGGGTAGTTGCAGGATGCTGGTGCCAAGTGGTTGGGGAGAAAGAAAGAAATGTGCTCCCCTTTTTTTCCTGCTCTAGGCTGGCAGGGCTACTGTCCCCCACAGGATTCAAAGCTGGACTCACTCAAGGCTCTTCCTGAAGTTTTATTGCCAATGGCTTGGGCTGCTGCAATCTGGCCTCACCCCTCTCAAAGCTGGTGCTGAGGATCTTGGTTGCTGGGGTTCTGAGTTGTGTATGTCCACACCCTCCTCATAGATGCAGTTTCCCCCTAATTTGTGGGGAGTTTCCTCTAACTCTAAGTCATTTTCTCCCTAACTCTTCCCTGATCCTGCACCCTCTGTATGCTTTTTTTTTTTAAAACTATCATCCCGTAGACCAGAGCAGTAAGCTCCTTCTTTATTCTGCCATCTTGGCATCTCTCTCCTGAGCCAAGTCATAATTTCACTATCAACAATAAAGAGAACAACTAGAACAACTCGGATGTTTATTACAGCTATTGGAAGTAGATGTCATGAAATCATTTTCCAAGGCGTGTCAGGTTCAACAAGAAACTTTGCTTTCTACCTGCAACAATAATGGCTCTTCCAGCTCAAAAACTAATGTTCTTAAATATATAAAAAATAATAACTTTAGGTTTTTTATTGTGTATATGTAGATGTGGAAAATGAAAAATGAACAGTGATTTCCTGCCCATCCCACCCCCTTTTAAAAGGCACCTTCATTCACTTTTGAGTAGCCTTGCCCTTTTTGGGTTTTTGTGCTTATATAGGGAAAATTAAAACAAAAATTCTGACTCAAAGAATTTCTAGTTAGGGACCCACTGGAAGGTTTCTTGCCAAAATAACTGCAGTTGAGAGATTCTCCAGATTAGCACTGGAAATGGCAGTGAGTGAGTATTTCCAGCTGTCAGAGCAACAAAGTCTTAGATTTAAATATTTCCATGCCTCAGATCTAATTATTCTAAATAGCAAATCTACAGATTTGTGATTCTTATGCTCTTCATTACACATTGCATTTCAGACCTTCTATCTAGAATTACTTTATTTTTCCCTGAAATACATCTGTTTTTACCTCCTTTGATGTGTGCTTATTGGTAGTAACCTCTAAGTTTTGGGTGCTCTGAAGTTATTTTTAGCTCTTCCTTGTGTTTTAAGGACATGTTTGCTGGATACATAAGTCTAGGTGGGAAATTAGTTTTTTCTTCAGAATATTTAAAATATGGCTTTCTGTCATATTGATAAGGAGTGGAAAAATCCTTGTCTTTCCTTTTAATTTGAATTTTCTGAGAAAAAAATTGCATTTCTCTTTAGTATTTTTATTTGAGATTTCTTTCTAGTTGTTTTTGTAGTCTTTATTTAGTTTTCTATAAAAACTAAATGTTTTCATATTTCTAGGAGTAGATTTTCTTTCATTTATTCTACTTGAATCTTTCATTTGGAATCTTTCATTATTTCTAGAAGATTAACATCATCTCTTTGGTTGTCTTTCACTCATCATCTGTTGAAATAGTTTCTCTACTTATTTTTTTTTCTTTCTTCTCTGGGAACTCCAGTTGGATACATGTATTGCAATTTCTTAATTTGTTATTCATTTATTTGTTCTAGTAAAATAAAATTAGTTTGAGCACCAAAAATTTGTTCTAAACCCACCTTCTGTGTTTTTTACTTGTTACATTGTCAATTTCTTGAAGATATTTTAATTTCAAATATCCTTCATTATCCTTATACTTACTTTCAAGTTCGTCTTTAGTTTTTAAATGCATTTAAATAGCTATTTTATAGTCTTTTCTTAATAGTTCCAGTATTTGAAGCCATGCATGTTTCTTTCTTTTATTTTTATTTTCATTTTTTATTGATGTTCCAAAATGTGTTTATTATACCTTAAAATTTTTATTTATATAAAGCAAACTAATTTAATATATTTCATATGTACAGATTTAAGAGCATAATGATATGTGCTACCCTATCCTCCCTCCTCCTACTCTCCCTCCTCCTTCTTATTTTTTTAATTTTTACAATGATGTACTTTCAGTTTTTTATAATCACAAGCTTAACACTTCACTAAATAAAGAATTCAAAAATAGTAAGTAGAAAACCACTGTTCCTCAAGAGTATAGACAAGGACTGTAAACAATAATCAGATCACAAAATAAAAATTTTACTTTCTACTTCTTTGTACTCTATGAGTTACTACAAATCAAGGAAAATATGATATTTGTCTCTCTCTTTTTTTTTGACAGGCAGAGTGGAAAGTGAGAGAGAGAGAAAGAGAAAGGTCTTCCTTTTTCCATTGGTTCACCCCTCAATGGCCGCTGTGGCCGGTGCACCAAGCTGATCCGTAGCCAGGAGCCAGGTGTTTCTCCTGGGATAGAAATGAAATGTCTTATGTGATAGATATGCCCATTACCCTGATTTGATGATTACAACTTTTATATATGTATTGAATTGCCATATTGTATACTTAGTATGTGTCAATTAAAAATTATAAATTCACACTGCATCCTGATAATGTTTGTTCTTGCTTTTGTTGTACCAAGGGAACACACTCTAGAATTACTATATCCATAATCACTGGTTCATTTACAGAATTTTAGATTTAGTGTTTTCAACTAACCAGTATTTATCTCAAGACAATGTCCCCCCTTGCATATTCTCAAAGATTACCTCTTTGGTTTCAGTTCTTAAGAGTGTTTGCTTTCCCTTACTTGTGAAAAATAAAAATTGTGTTTTAGCGCTCACATGTTTTGGCACAAAAGGTTAAGTCACTGCTGGTGAGCTCACATCCCATGTCAATGCTGGTTTGAGTTCTGACTGTTCTACTTCTGATCCAGCTCCCTGCTAATGTGGCTTGGAAAGCAGCAGATGATCCATGTGCTTGGGTCACTGCCACCTATGTGGGAGACCCCGAGGGAGATTCAGGCTCCTGGATTCTGCTTGGCCCAGCCCTGGCCATTGTGGCCATTTGGGAAGTGAACCAGCAGCTGAAAGTTCTCTCTCTCTCCCTTTCTCTCTCTCTGTAACTCTACCTTTCAAACAAATAAATAAATACTTTTAAAAATTTGTTTTATTCTAAATGTAATTGTTTTATAATGAAAGATTCCACAAAAACATCTAGTTGTCCATACTTCTAGTCATTTCGTGAGTTAAGAAAATTGTTTGATCAGATATCTTTAATCCATCCAGAAATATTCAAATATAAAGTTACACTTCTGTTGTAATGGTTCAGTCCTCCATCTTCCTTTGTCTCTGTATGCCACAAATATTTTATACTTATCCCCATATGAGCATGTGTCATTTGCAAATGTAGTAGATGCATAGACTGTAGAGAGTTGCAATGCACATTTTTTATGCTTTTCTAACCAACAGCTTGTGTTGTGTACATACATTTATTTGTAACACTCCTAGATGCCTGCCATAGCAGTAATGAGATTTGAAAACTAAACTGACAAGTATTTTTAATGAGCCATTGTGGTTGCTGTCAGGGAAATCTTTTTTAAACCACCTAAAGGCTTGTCATTGTATACCATAAACATGTATTTTTAAATCCTTGAAAATTTTCCAGAATTCCAAGAAATATCAATGATATTTGATTTATAACTGACAAATTGAGACATTTCTAAAATCTATAAATGTCAAAGCTAAGATTTGCCCCACAAGGTATCAAATTTGTGGTAATGTTTAAGGTTACTTCTGAAGTTTATCTTGGCATCTAAATAGGGATGCACAAAGCACAGTTTTGGGCATTTTTTTTTTTTTGCCTATTTCATTAAGACTGCTAGGTGGCATTTTGTTATTTTGCATCAGCATAACGTTTCAGGCAAGACATTTGATTCTTGTAGGAGCACTTTTTAAAATTATTTAAAATCCAGTTCGCCAGCTTCATTGGAAGTTGCTGGGCAAACGAACACTGCAGTGTTAGTAGATACAGTCTGTCAGATGTTCTTGGTTTCTGCTCATCATTTTTTCTCTCTCTTCCTTTTCCATTTCCATTTGCTCGGTCCACTGACTCCTCTGTCCACAGATCCAGTCCATTTCCAGCACTTGGTCCAATTCTAACTCAAGTAGTTAATACTCAAAATCTTTTCATTCTGCATCTTTGAAGAAAATTACACAGGACTTCATGGCTTTATTGGAGAAAATACTGTTCCCAAATTCATAAAGCATAAAATTCCATAAATTTAGAACTGGAAAATCAGAAATTTTTACCTGCTTTGTATATCATATCTTACATATCTGTTTTGATATACTAAGTATCTTGATTACTTCCTTCTTGAAAATTTCATAATATAATAGATGAAGAGGGACTTGCTAATTACTTTATAAAATATTTTTAATTTACAGATGTCAAAACATGAAATTACCCACAGCCACACAGAAAGAAACTCAAACCTGCAGAGTTATACTCAAAAGTTTGCAGACTGAGTAAGTTTTAGAATTCAGACTTTGTTACCAATCAGTAGCAACCTTGATTTCAATGCTCAGCTGATTGATATCTAAAACACAATAGCAGCCTTTAAAGGTCAAGGAATGGATCATTGAATTAAATCAATGCTGGATAAAAGCTTTAGAAAGAGCTTAAATTTTACAGAATTTGTTGTTCCAAAAACCAAGAGAAGCCATCAGCTTTAAGACCTACATACCAGTAGTGAACTCAGTGTCAGCAGAGAGCATCCAGCTACTAAAATTTGGAAGCATGATTTCTTTATAACTTCTCTGTTTGTCCTAGAGTTTCTGAATCAGATTCTATAACATCATATAAAATACTTTATATGGTAGTGATAATATTTGATTAAAAATAAAGAGAATCTATTCTGTTTCAAGCTATCCCAAGACCAACTGGTTTATTGGAAAGAAATTCTGACACTAACCACCAAGAGTTAGTGTCGGAGTCTACAGATTTAAGCAGGGTTCCCAGAAAAATGACCTCCCCTAGACACAACAAGTTCAGGGTAGTCTCCAGACCACTGACTGGGTGTAAAGTTGGAGCTTCCCCCTTTCCAGGTCTGATAATTTCCTAGAATGACTTACAGAACTCAGCCATATAGTTATGGTTATGATCTTATTACAAAGGATACAAAAATAGACGAACCTGCCAAATGAATTAGGGCATCTCACTGTGGTGGAATGAGAAGGCCATGCCAAGATGGCTGCTGGCAAGCGAGTGTCAGTTATTCAGGAATGGCTTCGGGACCTACCTGGCTAAGGAGTCTGCCTGGCAACAGGCAGTGATTGGTTACAACATAAACTACCTCTTGACCAGACTGGCTCCCTTGGCTATATAATCTGCTGTATCAACTGAAATAAACGAGTCTGCGAGCTGCTCACCTCTAGCCTGCTTTCACCCAACTTCCGGTATCTGTGTTGTGACTTTGCGCCTCTTGACCCCACCACGCTCCTCCTCTCAGAAAGAATCCACAGAAACATGTCACCATCATGGCATATCAGTGTGTTCACCAACTAGAAACTTCAATTGGGCTTTGATGTCCCAAGTTTTCATTGGGGTTTCATTACATAGGCAAGATTAATTGAATTGTTGGTTCACATGCTTGACCTCAATCTATAGCCCCTCTTTGTATTTTCCCTAGAATTTTGACTGGAGGGAAGTTGAAATGATATTATGTGGCTCACAGTGTAACCCTCTAGTCAAATGATTGGTCTTTTCAATATGATCTACTCCCACAAAGCCTCCAGAGACCTGCCATGACTCTTCATTAGCATAACAAAGAAACTATTGTCACTCAGGAAATTCCAAGGATTTAAAGTTTTTCTCCCAGTAATGAGGAATAAAGTTCAGTTAAAGTCTTTATTTTCTAAGAGGAACAAGCAAATATATCTACTTTGCCAATGTATTCTACTGTTTATTAACAATCTTCTAATATGATAATTCTTATTATTTGTTGTTGTTTGTCACTGAAGGACTAAAGATATGTTTATGATACACTGTGCATTTTTTAACCTTTAAAAAATATAGAAATTCTCAGTGAAAAAAGATTTCTTTAAAATATTTACTTACACCTTTGAAAGGCACAGTGATAGAGGTAGAGAGAGATCTTCCACCCACAGGTACATTCCCCAAATGGGTGGGACGGTTATTTACACCAGGCCAAATGAAAGACCCAGGAACTCTATCCAGTCTCCCACATGGTTGGCAAGGGTCCAAGTACTGGGCCATCTTTTTGCTGCTTTACAGGCACATTAGCAGGGAGCGGCACTGGAAGTGGAGCAGCTGGGAGTTAAACCAGCTCTCATATGTGATGCTGGCTATAGGTTGTAAATTAACCTGCTAAGCCATAGGCAGATCCCAAGGAAAATGTTTTGCTGTTTAGATAAGGTAGGTCACTTTGCTCCAAACTGAATATTTTTTGATATTTGTAAATTATGAGGGAGTGTGTTTTATAGCAGATGCTTATGTCACAGGTGGCAGCTGGCTTGCCTTAATTCTTTTTTGCCAATAGAGTAATTAATTACCTTTCAGAGAGATGAAAGTAGGGATGTGAAACAAAGTTTATTAAAGTACATCCAAGGGAAGGAACCAGCTGGTCAAAAGAGCACATGGCACCCTTTCTTCCTTGTTTGGGGCTTTTATCCCTAAAGTATGAGGGACATTGATTGGTCAGGTGGCCCTGATGCTCATAATTTGCATTTGTGATTGATGTCTGGGAGTTGCATTCATTTGGACTTTTTGTACATGTGGCTATAAACAGACTTTTCTGATATGTTGAGTTCCCATTTTAACATACTTTAACCACAGGTTAAATTGAAAAGTGGGCAATCTTGGTGGATCCTGGAGTACAGCAGTCCTAGATTTCACTACTGGAGGAAGGTCTTGTGGATAATTATCTGGCTGACACTTATTATCAACACATGTTGATGATGGACATTGGAGAAAAAGAACTTACAGATAAACCAACAGAGAATACAAGAGGAAAACTTCTGAGTAATGAGTAATGTGTGTGTTTAGGAGTAAGGAATTACATTCATGTCTTTTAGCTATCTTTCTAGGTAACTATTATATTTTAAAGATCCACCTCTCAATTTCTCTCTTCCTTTTTCAACATGTATAAGTCATATGTATTTTAATTATAATTAAAAATATTTACCCTCCTTTTAAAAATGTAAGTGTCTTGCAACAGGAATGGTCAAGTCCATGCTGTCAAAGTGGAAGCAAGGCCATATATTCACAGGATTCTGGTGCCTAAAGTTGACAGCAGAATTCCAGATTTCAGTGTATCATGGGAAAGCAGATTGACTGTATTACACAAGAGGCAGAGGTCTGGAGATTATATCCTGCTATCCACAAATGGAAGCTGAAAAACTTTGATTTCTGTGCCTAAGTTTATATCCAGATAAAACAGTCATATGGATGCTGGAAAAAGGAAATAATCCTAAATATTAATAACTACACAAATACTGGATATTGGCTTCAGTCTTGAAAAAGTGAAATCCCTGAAGAGATGCAAAATATGCTCTGATTTGTGGATTTCAGGAGCTGGGCTGAAATTATTCAAATAATGCCGAAGAAGAAATGAGAAGTGAGAGAAAGAATAATAAATCTATAGAAAGTAAGCATAACAATAAAAATTACAAAACATCCAAAGGAACCCAACCCCATATTATATGTTTTTCCCATTGCAAAAGAACATGCAAATAAAACAACAACACACAAAAAAATCAATTTCCTACAGACTTACTTCTTAGGGTAGTTTAAAACTTGTCATGGGACTCCAATTTCTATTAAACTTGGTGGTAAAAATGCCATCTTAATTGTTAAAGTGATCATATTAAGTGTTAAAGTGAACATACAGATAGGATTAAGTGTTAAAGTGATCATATAACTTTAAGTGTTAAAGTGATCAAGTATCTGGTAATAACAATAGTTAGAATTAAAAAGAGAGAATGTTTCAATCACTTTATGTAACACTCTGACCTCAGAATCAGCCCTTAAAGCTTCCTGGTCTGGCTTAAAAGCCCATGAAAGCATTTCAGGCATGGAAAGCCAAGACACTGTGGCAAAAAATGTTCTACATTAAGGATCTCTGTGAGTGAGATCCCAGTGGAAAGAAGTGGCCACCAAAGAAGGATGTACTTTTCTCCGAAAGGAGGAGAGAACTTCCACTTTGCTTATGGTCTTGTTCAAATACTGATGGAGTTTGTGGACTTAAAATTTTTCCATAGCCTAGGTAGCTCACATCAAGAGCCTTGGGTGGTCACTGATGTCATATGTAAGGGTGTTAATTGTTAAATTAACAACAGGAGACATTGTGCACTAACTCCTCATGTAGGACCTCTGTACTCAATGACTTGTATTGAGAGTTAACTGCAAAACCGGTTCTTAAACAGGTGTGTGTGTGTGGGGGGATATACATTGTTGCAATCTTTCCTTAGTACAGAGTTGGACTTGTGTGTACAAAGTTAATTGAAAATGAATCTTAGTGGAGATGAGACTGGCAAGGGGAGAGGGAGAAGGAAGAGAGGTGGGAGGGCTAATATGGTGAGAAGAATAACTATATTCCTAAAGTTGTACTTATGAAATTTGTATTCCTTAAACCATAAATTAGAAAAAAGAAAAAAAGAAAAGAAAATTGTCTTCCAAAAAATTCCCTAGAATTCAGTAAAGAAATCAAGAAATTTAAAAATATGTGATTGAAGTTTAGAGAAATAGAATACAGATTTAGATATTCTAGTAGTATTTAAATACCTCAGAGAAAGAGAGAAACTATTAATTTCTAAAATTGAATACTGAGATAAGTCCTTCTGTAGAAATCGTGCTTTAAGTACTGCAAATAACTAACAAAAGTTCATTTAGATTGGATAGATGGGGTTTTATATCATTAAGATTGAAAAACAACCTATACCCAGATAAAATGTTTTAAAAATTGTAAATATTTTGGACATTTAAACACTCAAATATATTATTTCTGTAGTTAATAGCATTGAAATTTCTGTAAGGAAAGAGGAAAACTGAATCCAGAAGGGAAAAATGTGAAGCAAGAAACAATGTTAAATGAAAGACATTGATAAAATCATAATGACAAATAAAGAAATGTCTACAAATATAAGTTTTTGTGTATTAAAAATAAAGAACTTACATTACATTCTAGGCAATATTCAGAAGGCATACAGTCTAAATAGCTCACATTCGCTATGTTTTTGTGAAAGTCTACAGATACTAATTAAGTTTTAGACTTCATTAATATATGTAAAACTGATAGGCACATTGGAAAAATTTTAAGGAAGACTCCAGTAAAGAATAAAAATGAAAGCTATCTCAATCCCATAGTAGTAAGGAAAGAAAAACCAGGCAAAGGTGTAATGTGATGATAGAAAATACATAATAATATGATTGAAACTAGTTCAATTATATGTGTAAACACAATAAATATAAAATATTTAAATTAACCTACTACAAGAAACTCTTGAAACAAGTAGAAGCTGTTTATAGCTAGTACACTCAAAATAAATGTGGCAAGAGGTTTTCGGCAGAGGATGAGTTCCCAAAATGCACACATTAGCCTAATCCCCAATGTAATACAATTTGCAGATAGGGTCCTTGAGAGATGTCAGTCTGTCTGGGTTTCTGTAACAAGTATCACAAAGTGGGAGGATTGTAAATAAGAAATATTTATTTCTCACAGTTCTGGAGGCTGAGAAGTGCAAGAGCAAGGCACTGGTAGATTTGGAGTCTGATGGGAGTCTACTTTCTGGTTCATAGTGCATTCCCTCTGTGTTCTCTTATGGTGGAAGGGCAAGGCTCCTGAATGGTGCCTCTCCTGTAGGGCAGTAATCCCTTTCAAGAGGGTTCTGCCCTCATGACCTAAGCATCAACCATGGTCTTACCTCCTTATACCATTACATTAGTTACTAGTGTTCAACATGAGTTTTGTTCAACATGAGTTTTAGGAAGAAAGAAATATTCTGATCATACTAGGAAGCAATTAGGTCATAAGGGCAAGAACACAATTAGTGCCCTTATAAAGAGATGAGAAAGATTGATTGATGTCTGTTCTCCACCATGTAAAGATACAAGAAGACTTCTGCAAACAAATAATCAGACCCAAAATAGACACTGGATCTGCTGGTACTTTGGGACTTTCTTGCATGTTCATTGTTTGAACCACCCAGGTTATAGCAACCTGAACTAAGTAAGGCACAGGGAAGGCTGAAAAGAAAATGGAAAATAGTCATGACCTCCATACCACTCTGGCACATTCAGTCACTAGGAACATTTTTGGAGTACACACTTCATTATTAACATTCTTATAGGATCTTCACATATTTTATATTATTTATTCTCATTGTGAGCTTAAAATAAAAAGGTTAGTACAATAATGTAAATATCAGTTATACAGAACTTATGAAAATAGTACATCCTCCCTTGCCTTCTTTAACTCTATCCAACCACTGCTATTGACAGATGACAAAGGAATTTTTCTGGGATGCAAATCTGACCAGTTATATTCTTCAAGGCTTTCAATGAGTTTCATTTTCTAAATAATAATAATACTAGAAGCAATGAAACCTACAGAGCACTAGCTAAATTTCAGAAACTCTCTGATTACTATACATGTTCATTTAACCCAATGTAACATCACCAGTAGAGAAATCTCAGTTTGCAGATGGTAAAATGAGGTGTAGAAGCATAAGAGTTAAGAGACAGAGCTGTGATCTGAATCCAGGAATATATGACTCTAGATGTCCTATTTCTACCTACTACATTTTATTACCTATCTTAACAAAGACTCTGGCTTCTGAAGTTCTATGTAAAAACCACTACATATTCTGTCTCTGTATTCATCAATTTCCAATATTCACTGTAATTTATCCACAACAAAGTGATACCTTTACTGATATCATTTTCTTAGTCTGAACAATCCTTCTCATCTGGTCTGCTTAAGATTCAGCTCAGGGATCATCTTCTCTGAAGCCTGCATTGGTACTGCAGGTAAGGTATCATCAAACAAGAAATAAATGCTTTGACCAAATAGTAGTGCTGACCATACTGCGAAGACTCTGTGGTGGTGTGGTCAGAATATCAGGCTAACCTGGCACCCTTGTCTCACCTCAAGAGGAACGGCTCATCAGTCAGCTGTGTCCTCTGTTATTTCATATATTGGTGTTTACAGAAGTGTCAGATGTCAGTCTTTCCTTGGAGTCTGTGAACTTCACCAAGGCTAGCATGTGGTCTTATTCATATTTGTATTGCTAACAGCAAATACAGTAGTGGGCATGTATCTAGTGCTCAATGAATAGTTGTTGACAGCATAAAAGTAGGAGGAAAATCATTTTGTCTTTCTAGGGTCTTGATTTCCTTGCTTGGTACTTTAAGAAATTTAGATTAATTGAATGATAATGTCCTTTCAGGAAAAAATATTATAAAGCAGATGAATTTTATGAATTCTGCCAGCTGACAGTGATTAAATTATTGTGACAGTGATTAAAATATTGTGGTTTCACCACAACAGTAACTCAAAGAAAATACTATTTAATTAGGCATTCTGAAATATTTACTATTTTTAGCTAAACCTTTTAAATGTTATCAGGTCTACCTTAAAGACTCCATAAAAGCATATACCTAACTTCTAAGTTCATAATATCAAATTATATATTATTTTTGAAAGCAAAAGATAGTGGGGAAAAAGAAAAAAAACAGAAAAATACTTAGTTGCCATTCATAGAAGGGATTCACTATTCTACTTTGATACACTTTTAAAAATTGTTAGCTTGTAAGGATATTAAAGAGAATGGTATGGGAAGTGGTTGCAGTTGAGTTACTCGGATCTCCAACAGCTTGAATAAACAAGAGGGCGTATGAAAATTGCTTCTTCCTTTTATTTTTTGAGACTTATTTATTTGTCTGTTTAATTTGGTTTCCAGAAACATCAGGAGTCAGAATAGAAGCACAGTGAGTTAAGCTGCCAGTTCCAACATCGGCATATGTGTTGAAATGCTGGTTTGAGTCCTGGCTACTCTTCCTCCAATCCAGCTTCCTGTTAATATGCCTAAGAAGGCAGCAGATGATGGCTCAAGTAATTTGGCCCCTACCATCCTTGTGGGAGACCAGGATGGAGTTCCTAGCTCCTAGTGATAGAAGATATTTTCTTATCCTCCCTCACCAAAGCTCTGCCTTTCAGATAAGCAAATAAATAAATAAGTATTTAAGAACAGAAGAAGCAAACGAAAGACTTAAGTAGAGAAATTACCTGGCCTTATGGTGCAGAGGGTTACACCACTGCTTGCAACCACAGCATCCCACATCAGAGTGCTGGTTTGAGTCACAAATGCTCAGCTTCCCATTTAGCCCTCCACTAATGCTAATGTGCCTGGGAAGGCAGAGGAAGATGTATTTGGGTTCCTAACACCCATGTGGGAGACCTGGATGTTCCTGGCTCTTGGCACCAGGAATTTGGGATGGAATATTTCTCTCTCTCTCTGCCTTTCAAGTAAATAAATCTTTTTAAAAATATTCAAGTAGAGAAATTTATGGGAACCAGAAGATAATAAGGTGGAGAATAGGGAAGCCATGGATGAAAAGAAAAAGAAGGAAGAACATGTTTGTGATTGGACCCCAAATAAGGAAGGGGTTTTAATGTTAATCCTTATTGAAAAAAGCAGAAGAGATATTTCTACTATGATATGACAGTGACTTGGGAGGGTTGCACCTGAAATGAAGGACATGAACTTCATAGCAGGACCCTTCCATATCATGTATTTGTGAAAATAAGAATCTGACATATTTCACATAAACAAACCATTAAATATGAAAGTGGAATATATTAAAACATAAAGAGTTGGAGTCAGGAAATATTTCCCTGCCTACCTTTACTTGATGAAAATGTAATGAGATGAATTCTCTCTAAAGATGCTGTGGTGTACTGCTACCTACATTATATTCCTTTTGTCATCCTACACAAATGAAGGTAAGTTCAAAACCCTGTAAACAAACTAAAACAGAAGGGAGATGATCATTGTTTATCTTTTATTTGGTAGCCTTGTTTTGCAAAATTAATTTTTAGGCTTATGATATTTTTGTTTTTATGTACTTGGTAACGATTTTGTTTAAAGTTCTCTTTTAAGTATCAAATTGTTAACTCCTAATTTCCGGAACAAAAATTTACTTACCAAATTGATTTTTGCAGTTAAGCATTAGATTAATAATTTGACTATTTTGCTAAACTTCAATTTGATAATTCAACTATTACATTGATCTTATTGGACTCTAAGTTTTAAAAAAATGATTAACTGTTAGCTGCATAGTACAAATTGGTGTCATTCTACCTTGAAAAATTTTAATTTATATGGATAAGCTTTCTTCTCTTCTAATTCATGGCTTTCATATTTAGATAAAACAGAGATATGCTTGTTTTTACAGCATACATATTAAAATTATAATAAAATGGAGGAGTGGGTATTTAGCCTACTGGCTAAGATATCTGTGTCTCATATTAGATTTTCCGGATTTAATTCCTGGCTCTGGCTCTGGCTCCTGATTTCAGCATCCTGTTAATGCAAACCATGGGAGGCTGTAGGAGCCCTGAACTGAATTCCTAGCTCTTGGCTTCAGTTTGACTTAGCCGCAGACATTGTGGGCATTCCCCAGACCTGGGAAATGGATTTCATTGTGTTTCTGTCTCTCTCTCAGTCTCCTTGCCTCTCAAATAAATAAACTCACATTCTTTAAAAATAATAATAAAATAAAATTAAAAGCGGAAAGCTGAGTATTTTGTACATTTCACTGCCACAAAGTAGAGAAATTGATTATATGGGTCACTTATTTTTTTCCCTTTTGCTATAATTTATTCCTGTTACATTACTGTTTCTGACATATATACATAAAATATTAGTTTAGGACAACTGAGATCATTGAACCACTTATGTTAACATGTAATCAGAACATCACTAAATCTAAGATGCAAAAAAAAAGTCACCAAGTATATTACTTTTGACCAAGCCACCATTTTTTTGTTGAGGTATTTGAAATAAATAACTAGGTTGTTGAATCAAACTATTATTTGGTCAGTGTCTTACAAATATAATAGATAATATTCAAAAAAATTATTTAGTTGAAACAGAGAGAAGGAAGAGGCAGTGAGGGAGAGAGATGGGGGCATGTGTATGTGCACTTTCATTTGTTGGTTCACTCCCAAATGTCTGCAACAAATGGGTCTGAGTCAGCATGAAGTTGGGATCCAGGAACTCAATCCAGGTCTCCCACATGGATGGCAGGAAACCAATTACTTGAGTTATCACATACTACTTCCCAGGGTACAGATTAGCAGAAAATTGAAATCCTGAGTGAAGCTGGATATCGAACTCATGCACTCATATGGGATGTGGGCATCTCAACTGATAGCTTAATGTCCAGGCCAAACATATTATATTCTCTCTGTTTTTAAACTTTTATTTCAGAATAATATTAAATGGGCAAAACAAAAATTGTGAAGCAGTACAAAAAGAGTTCTTAAATAACCCACACTCAGCTATCCCTATTTTTTAAATCTAAACTCCCTCCATCCCTCTACCCACTACAATCATCCTCTAGTAATCAACATTCTGTGTTCAGATTGAGTTTTTACTTCAGCTCCTACATATGAGGGAGAATATGTGATATTTGTCTTTATATGTCTGACTTATTTCACTTAAAATGATGTTCTTTAATTCCAGCAATTTTGTTGAAAATGACTGGATTTCATTTGTATGTGCATTGTGTGTATATACCATGTTTTGTTTATTCATTCAGTTGATGATTGATACCTTACTTGATCCCATATCTTGGCTATTGTGAATAGTGCTGCAAAAAATATGGTGGAGCAGGCATCTCCTTGATACAATGATTTCATGTCATTTGGATGTATACCCAGTACTGGGATTGCTGGACCATGTGGCATTTCTGGTTCTTTAAGAAATCTCCATACTGCTTTCCACAGCAGTTGCACTAGTTTACATTCTCAACAGTATATATGAGTTCCCCCTTTTCCATATTCTTATCAGTATTTGTTACTTTCTGTCTTTTTGATAATAGCCATTCTAACAGGAGAGATGTTATCTCATTGTGGTTTTGATTTACATTTCCCTGATTGCTAGTAATATTGTGTCTTTTCCCATATATTTGTTGATCATTTGTATTTCTTTTGAGAGCTGTCTATACAGGTTCTTTGACTATTTATGAATTGGATTGATTTTTTTGTTGAGTATTTTATGCTCCTGAAAAATTCTGCATATTAATCCATTGTCAGATAAGTAGCTTTCAAGAATTTCTCCCATTCTGCTGTTTCTTTTGCTATGCAGAAGCTTCTGTATTTGTTATAATCTAATATGCTCATTTTTACTTTTATTGCCTGTGCTTTGGGAGTCTTTTGTAAGAAATCAACACCTATCCCCAATATCTTGAAGTGTGCTCCCTATGTTTTCTTACAGTAATTTCATAGTTCCAGGTATTATATTTAGAACTTTCTCCCATCTGGAGTTGATTTTTGATTATGGTGAGCGGTAAAGATTTAATTTCATTCTTCTACATATATATTTCCAGTCTTCCAGTTTGTTGAAGACTATCCTTTCTCCAATAGGTTTTTGGTATCTTTGTCAAAAATCCATTGACCATATGTTCATGACTTAATTTCTGACCTCTCTATTTAGTTCCATTGATCTATGTGTTTGTCTCAATGCCTGTAGCATGCCATTCTAGTTACTACAACTTCATAATATGCATTGAAATTAGGCATTGTGATGCCTTAACCTTGATTTTTATTTCTTTCAGGATTTCTTTGGTTACTATGGGTCTTTTGTGATTCCATAATAATTTTATGATTTTCAAAAACTCTGTAGGGGCTGGCATTGTGACATAGTGGGTAATACTATGGCCTGCAGTGCCAGCATCCCATACGGACACCAGTTCAAGTCCCAGCTACTCTACTTCCCATCCAGCTTTCTGCTATGGCCTAGGAAGTAGTCAAAGATGGCCCAAGTCATTGGACCCCAGCACCTGCATGGGAAGACCTGGAGGAAACTCCTGGCTCCTGGCTTCAGAATGGCGCAGCTTGTACTTTTGAGGCCAATTGGGGAGTGAACTAGCAGATGTAAGACCTCTCTCGCTCTCTCTCTCTCTCTGCCTCTCCTTCTCTCTCTATGTAACTCTTTCAAATAAATAAAATAAATCTTTTAAAAAAAAAGCTCTGTAGGATGAGGTTCCAAGATGGCAGAATAAGGAGGGAGCTTACTGATCTAGTCCAGGAGAAGATAGTTTAATAAAAGTGGAGATAGTGTAGTCTCAGGGAAGAGTTAGGGAAAAACTGCAGACAAAACTCTTCCATAATTAGAAGGACACGGTGGACCTACATGGAGGGCACAGGTGCCCATGGCTCAGGACTCTAGCTGCCGAGAGCCTCCGTGCCAGGGCTGGAAACAGGTGAGATGAAACCACAGTAGCCCGAGACACTGGCAGAAAAGTGGCAGTAAGAGCTTAGAGGGAACGAGGCTTGAAGCCCCATGGAGAAAAGTACACCAGCCTAACTAGAGGAGAGAAAAAATAAAAGGGATGGTAGGTCACGATTCTCTCTCTCCACTCACCTTACAAAGGCATACGAGCCGACAGAGCAGGCATCATTTTGGACATACATAACAGCTGCTCCAGCTTGGGGATGTGCCTGGCACCCAGCCAAGCAGTGAAACTTGACTCTGGTGGGGAGTAATAATAGCAGACTAAGACCTAGTGAATGTGTGGAGCTTCTGAACTGGGACCGTGGGAAAAAAAAAAAATGAGGGTGTGTGGGAGAACTCACTGTGTGGCCGAGACTTTGAGTAGTCTCGGTGGGAGACGCCACAAGCTTGGGCGGCCCTGGCTATGCGGTGAGAGACACTGCAGATGAATCTGGCTCAAGGGGCCCTGGCTACCCAGTAAGAGACACTGCAGGAGAATCTGAGCATACACGGAGCACTGCACAGAACCCTTGTGTGGTTCTTGACAGAACATATTAATATTATTGCCATTGAGGTTAGCGTTCAGGCACTGATAGCCATTGAGGAGAAGAGCTCAGTTAAGCAGAATTACTTCCCTTCTGATTAAAAAAAAGAGACAGAGAGAAAGAGATGATTTACAATGCCAAACCTGGGTGTGTCACCTTGGGCACACCCTTAACCCTGAAGAACTGAACAGAGCTCTGGCCACACACACCACAAGCATCTACAGATTCACTG
Organism: Sylvilagus floridanus; assembly: GCA_949820135.1. Classification (NCBI taxonomy): domain Eukaryota; kingdom Metazoa; phylum Chordata; class Mammalia; order Lagomorpha; family Leporidae; genus Sylvilagus; species Sylvilagus floridanus. Next base: position 23,284,548 of record OX463236.1, on the reverse strand, counting down.
AAAGCAGACAATCCACTTATCTACAGAGTCATAGTACAAAGAGAAAAACTACCACAGCAGAAAAAAAAAGAAACCAATGAATATCTCTACAAATGCTGAACAAAAAACGCAACAACACAAGAAACAAGAAAAAGGAAGACAACATGATGCTCCCAAAACATGACACTTCATACAAGATTATGAAGATGATGAGATAGAAGAACTGCAAGAAATGGACTTCAAATTTATGATAAGAATATTTAGAAGAAATAAAAAACAAATGCATAAACTACTGAAATCCATGCAGGACATGACAGAAAATCTCTCTCATGATAATGAAATCTTAAGGAGGAATGAAAATGAAATGAGGAATTCAATAGCACATGAAATTGAGATATTGAAAAATCAAAATGAAATGAAGAATTCAATAGAACAAATTTTAAAAAAATGAGAGCCTTAAAACAGAATCAGTGAGGCAAAAGAGAAAATATCGGACTTAGAAGACAGAGCACAGGAAATTATACAGTCAAACCAAAGAAAAGAAGAGGAAATTAGAAATCTAAAAAATATTGTTGGGAATATACAAGATACAATTAAAAAACCATACATCCAGGTTCTAGGAGTTCCTGAAGGCATGGAGGATTAGAAGGCCTTTTTAGTGAGATACTAGCAGAAAACTTCCCAGGTTTGGAGAAGGACAGAGACATCCAAGCACAAGAAACACACAGACATCCCAACAAACATGACCAGAAAAAATCTTTGCCACAACACATTGTAATCAAACTCAGCACAGTAAAACATAAAGAAAAGATTCTAAAATGTGAAGAGAGAAACAACAGATTCCTCTCAGAGGAGCTCCAATTAGACTCACAGCAGACTTCTCATCAGAAACCCTACAGGCTAGGAGGGAATAACGAGATATAGCCCAAGTACTAAGAGAAAAGAAATGCCAGCCCAGAATATTATATCTTGCAAAGCTCTCATTTGTGAATGAAGGTGAAATAAAGACCTCTAATAGCAAACGGAAATTGAAAGAACTTGTCACCACTCATCCAGCCCTGCGAAAGATGCTTAAAGATGTGTTACACACAGAAACACAGAAGCACAGTCATCAATATGAAAGAAGGTAAAGGAAGAAAACCTCACAGCAAAAGATCACAGGAAGTTCAAAGCATATATTAGAAATATCTTTGGGAAAATGGCAGGCAAAGTTACTACTTATCAATAGTCACATTGAATGTTAATGGCCTCAACTCTCCAGTTAAAAGACACAGACTGGCTCAATGGATTTAGGAACAAAACCCATCTATTTGCTGCCTACAAGAAACACATCTTTCCAACAAAGATACAAGCAGACTGAAAGTGAAAGAAAGGAAAAAGATATTCCATTCCAATGGAAACCAAAAAAGAGCTGGCATAGCCATCTTAATATCAGAGAAAATAGACTTTAACACAAAAACTGTTAAGAGAGACAAAGAGGGGCACTATATAATGATTAAGGGATAAATTCAACAGGTAGATGTAATTATTGTAAACGTATATGTACGTAATTGTAGTTCACTAGGCTATTTAAATATGTTAAGGGACTTAAAGGGAGACTTAGACTCTCATACGATAGTACTGGGGAACTTCAATACTCCACTTTCAGCAATGACAGACCAACCAAACAAGAAATCAACAAGGAAACAGCAGATTTAATCAACACTATAGACAAAATGGATATAAAGGATATCTACAGAACTTTTCATCCTACATTTAAAGAGTACACATTATTCTCACAGTGCATGCAACTTTCTCTAGGATTGACCACATACTAGGCCATAAAGCAAGTCTCAGCAAATTCAAAAGAATAGAAATCACACCATGCATGTTCTCTGACCACAATGGAATGAAGCTGGAAATTAGCAACTCAGGAATTCCTAGGTCATATGCAAACATATGGAGACTAAACAACATGCTCCTGAGTGAACAGTGGGTCATAGAAGAAATCAAAAGAGAAATCAAATTATTTCTGGACACAAATGAAAAACTTTTCTGAAGTTATGGGATACAGCAAAAGCAATGTTAAAAGGAAAGTTTATATCAATAGGTGCCTACATCAAGAAATTCGAAAGGCACAAACAAATGAGCTATCAATGCATCTCAAGGATCTAGAAAAAATACAGCAAACCAAACCCAAAATTAGAGGGAGAAGAGAAATAACTAAAATTAGAGAAGAAATCAACAGGATTGAATAAAAAATTACAAAAGATCAGCCAAATGAGCCGGTGCCATGGCTCAATAGGCTAATCCTCTGCCTTGCAGCACCGGCAAACTGGATTCTGTCCTGGTTGCCCCTCTTCCAGGTCAGCTCTCTGCTGTGGCCCGGGAGTGCAGTAGAGGATGGTCCAGGTGCTTGGGCCCTGCACCCCATGGGAGACCAGGATGAACACCTGGCTCCTGCCATTGGATCAGCACGATGCGCCGGCAGCAGCACGCCGGCCACAGCAACCATTGGAGGGTGAACCAACGGCTAAAGGAAGACCTTTCTCTCTGTGTCTCTCTCTCACTGTCCACTCTGCCTGTCAAAAAAACAAAAAAGAAAAAAAGAAAGATCAGCAAAATGAAGAGCTGGTTTTTTGAAAAAATAAACAATAGTGACACACCATTGGCACAACTAACCAAAAAAATAAAAAATAAAAAGACTCAAATCAATGAAATCAGTGATGAAAAAGAGAATGTAACAACAAACAACAGACACCACAAAAATAAAAGGAGTCATCAGAAATTACTACACAGAACTGTATGCCAGCAAACTGGGAAATCTATCAGAATTGGATAGATTCCTGGACACATGTAACCTACCTAAACTGAACCATGAAGACATAGAAAACCTAAACAGGCCCATAACTGAGACAGAAATAAAGTCAGTAGTAAAGGCCCTCCCAAAAAAGAAAAGCCCAAGACCAGCTGGATTTACTGCTGAATTCTACTAGACATTTAAGGAAGAACTAACTCCAATTCTTTTCAAACTACTAAAAAAAATTGAAAGAGAGGGAATCCTCCCAAATTCTTTCTACAAAGTCAGCATCACCTTAATTCCTAAAACTGAGAAAGATGCAGGAGAAAGAGAATTACAGACCAATTTCCCTGATGAACATAGACTCAAAAATCACAATAAAATTCTGGACAGAATAATTAAGCAATAAATCAGAAAGATCATCCACACAGACCAAGTGGGATTTATCCCTGGCAAGCAGAAATGGTTCAACATTTGCAAATCAACCAACGTGATACACCACATTAAAAAACTGCAGAAGAAAAAGTATAAGATTATCTCAATAGATGCAGAGAAAGCATTTGATAAAATACAACACACTTTCATGATGAAAACTCTAAGCAAATTGGGTGTAGAAAAAACATTCCTCAACACAATCAAAGCAATTTATGAAAAACCCATGGCCAGCATCCTATTGAATGGAGAAAAGTTGGAAGCATTTTCACTGAGATATGGTACCAGACAGGGATGCCCACTCTCAAAACTGCTGTTCAATAAACTACTGGAAGGTTTAGCTAGAGCAATTAACAAGAAAAAGTAATTAAAGGCATACAAATGAGGAAGCAAGAATTCAAAATATCCCTCTTTGCAGTTGATATGATTCTTTATTTAGGGAAGCCAAAGAACTCCACTATAAACTATTAGAATTCATAGAAGAGTCTGGCAAAGTAGCAGGATATAAAATCAATGCACAAAAATCAATAGCATTTGTATAAACAGGCAATGCCACACCTGAGAAAGAACTTCTAAGATCAATCCCATTCACAATAGCTACAAAAACAATAAAATACCTTGGAATAACTTAACCAAGGGTGTCAAAGATCTCTACAATGATAATTACAAAACCTTAAAGAAAGAAATAGAAGAGGATACCAAAAAATGGAAAAATCTTCCATGCTCATGGATTGGAGGAATCAATATCATCAAAATGTCCATTCTCCCAAAGCAATTTATAGATTCAATGCAACACCAATCAAAATTCCAAAGACATTCTTATTAGATCTGGAAAAAGTGATGCTGAAATTCACATGGAGGCACAGGAGACCTTGAATAGCTAAACCAATCTTGTATAACAGAAACAAAGTCGGAGGCATCACAATACCAGATTTCAGGACATACTACAGGGCAGTTGTAATCAAAACACCATGGTACTGGTACAGAAACAGATGGATAGACCAATGGAACAGAATAGAAACACAAGAAATCAATCCAAACATCTACTACCAACTTATATTTGATAAAGGATCTAAAACCAATTTCTGGAGTAAGGACAGCAGGGAAAACTGGATTTCCACATGCAGAAGAATGAAGCAAGACCCCTACCTTACACTTTACACAAAAATCCACTCAACATGGATTAAAGATCTAAATCTATGACGCAACACCATCAAATTATTAGAGAACATTGGAGAAACCCTGCAAATATGGGCACAGGCAAAACTTCTTGGAAAAGACCCCAGAGGCACAGGCAGTCAAAGCCAAAATTAACTTTTGGGATTTCATCAAATTGAGAAGTTTCTGTACTGCAAAAGATACAGTCAGGAAAGTGAAGAGGCAACCAACAGAATGGGAAAAATATTTGCAAACTATGCAACAGATAAAGGGTTGATAACCAGAATCTACAAAGAGACCAAGAAATGCCACAACATCAAAACAACCCACTTAAGAGATGGGCCAAGGACCTCAATAGACATTTTTCAAAAGAGGAAATCCAAATGGCCAACAGACACATGAAAAAAATGTTCAGGATCACTAGCAATCAGGGAAATGCAAATCAAAACCACAATGAGGTTTCACCTCACCCCGGGTAGAATGGCTCACATTCAGAAATCTACTAACAAAAGATGCTGGAGAGGATGTGGGGGAAAAAGGGACACTAGCCCACTGTTGGTGGGAATGCAAACTGGGAAGCCACTATGGAATTCTGTTTGGAGATTCCTCAGAAACCTGAATATAACCCTACCATACAACCCAGCCATCCCACTCCTTGGAATTTACTCAAAGGAAATTAAATTGGCAAACAAAAAAGCCGTCTGCACATTAATGTTTATTGCAACTCAATTCACAATAGCTAAGACATGGAATCAACCCAAATGCCCATCAACAGTAGACTAGTTAAAGAAATTATGGGATGTGTACTCTATAGAATACTATACAGCAGTGAAAAACAATGGAATCCGGTCATTTGCAACAAAATAGAGGAATCTGGAAAACATCATGCTGAGTGAAATAAGCCAGTCCCAATGGGACAAATAGCATATGTTTACCCTGACCAGTGACAACTAACCGAGCACCAAAGGGGAAACCTGTTGAAGTGAAAAGGACACTATGAGAAACAGTGATTTGATCAGCTCTTGTCCTGACTGTTGATGAACAACGTGATATTTTATTCCTTTTAGTATTTTTTTGTTCTACTTAATACCATTAGTTGAACTCTTTAATTAACACACGATTATTCTTAGGTGTTTAAATTTAACTGAAAAATGATCGCTGTTAAATATAAGAGTGGGAATAAGAAAGGGAGGAGAGGTACAATTTGGGACATGCTCAAGCTGACTTGCCACAAATGGTAGAGTTAGAAACATGCCAGGGTATTCCAATTCAATCCAATCAAGGTGGCATGTACCAATGCCATCTCACTAGCCAAAGTGATCAGTTTAGGTTCACAATTGATCATAATGATAGGACTAGAGTCAAAGGGATCACATAAACAAGACTAGTGTCTGCCAATACTAACTGATAGAATTAAAAAGGAGAGAACGATCCAACACAGGATGCAGGATACACAGCAGACTCACAGAATGGCAGATACCCTAAACAGCATTCTGGCCTCAGAGTCAGCCCTTAAGGCTTTCAGAACTGGCTGAAGAGCCCATGAGAGCATTTCAGGCATGGAAAGCCAAGATACTGGCCAAAAAAAAAAGCCCTAAATGAAAGATCTCTGCAAGTGAGATCCCAGTGCAAAGAACATGCCATCAAAGAAGGAGGTACCTTTCTCTGAAGGGAGGAGAGAACTTCCACTTTGACTATGACCTTTTCTAAATAAGACCAAAGTTGGCGAAACTTAAAGGCTTCCATAGCCTTGGCAACTCATGACAAGAGAGTAGGGTGATTATTGATGCCATAAACAAGAGTGTCAATTGTTAAGTCAACAACAGGAGTCAATGTGTACTTACTCCCCATGTAGGATCTCTGTCCTTAATGTGTTGTATAATGTGAATTAATGCTATAACTAGTACTCAAATAGTACTTTATACTTTGTGTTTCTGTGTGGGTGCAAACTGTTGAAATCTTTACTTTATATATAGTAAATTGATCTTCTGTATATAAAGATAATTGAAAATGAATCTTGATGAAGAATGGAATGGGAGAGGGAGTGGGATATGAGAGGGTTGCGGGTGGGCGGGAAGTTATGGAGGGGGGAAAGCCATTGTAATCCAAAAGTTGCACTTAGGAAATTTGTATTTATTAAATAAAAGTTTAAAAAATTAACTGAAAATTGATCCCTGTTAAAAATAACAGAGGGAGGAGATGTACACTTAGGCACATGCTAACTCAGTTTACCCCTAATAGTAGAGCTAGAAATATTCCCAGGATTCCAATTCAATCCAATCAAGGTGGCATGTACCAATGCCATCTTACTAGTTAAAGTGATCAGTTTAATTTCATAATTAATCATAAAGATAGGATTAAGTGCCAAAGGTATCACATAAACAAGACCAGTGTCTGCTAATAATAATTGATAAAGTTGAAAACGAGAGAACAATCCAACATGGGAAGCGGGATACACAGAAGACTCACAGAATGGCATATGTCCTAAACAGCACTCTGGCCTCAAAATCAGCCTTTAAGGCATTCAGATCCAGCTAAAAAGTTCATGAGAGTATTTCAGGCATGGAAAGACTAAAAACTGTGGCAAAAAATGACCTAAATGAAAGATCTCTGTGAATGAGATCCCAGTGGAAAAACGGGCCATCACAGAAGGAGGTACCTTTTTCTGAAGGGAGGAGAGAACTTCCACTATGATTACTTGTGTTAATAAGGTCAAAGTTTGTGAACCCAAGAGGCTTCCATAGCCTTAACAACTCATGATAAGAACCTCAGGTGATTACTGACCTCACAAATAAGAGTGTCAATTGTTAAATCAACAACGGGAGTCAAATGTGCACTTACTCCCCATGTGGGATTTCTGTCCTTAATGTATTGTACTATGCGAATTAACAGTAAATCTAATCTTCAAACAGTACTCTATACTTTATGTGTTTGTGTGGGTGCAAACTGTTGAAATCTTTACTTAGTATATACTAAGTTGATCTTCTGTATATAAAGATAATTAAAAATGAATCTAAATGAAGAATCGGATGGGAGAGGGAGTAGGAGCTGGGATGGTTTGTGGGTAGGAGTTTGGTTATGGGGTGGAAACCAGTATAATCCACAAGCTGTACATTGGAAATTTATATTTATTAAATAAAAGTTTTTTATTCTTTTCTTTTATTTAATAAATATAAATTTCCAATGTACAACTTGTGGATTATAGTGGCTCCCCCCCCATAACTTCCCTCCCACCTGCAACCCTCCCCTCTCCCGCTCCCTCTTCCATCCCATTCACATCAAGATTCATTTTCAATTATCTTTTAAACAGAAGATCTATTTAGTATATACTAAGTAAAGATTTCAACAGTTTGCACTCATAGAGAAACACAAAGGATAAAGTAATTTATTCTGCACAACTCCTCTTTGAGTTCAGATGAGGTCAAATTTTAACCTGAAAGTAGAACTTGTTGCCTTCTTCTCCCTTCCTTCCCTGCTCCTCCCGTCCCCTTGCTGGGCTTGCATGGTAGATATTCCGCTGTGGGTCACTGGGGAATCCTTGTCTCAAGGTTTGCTTCCCTGGAATCTGAATTATGGAAGGAAGTGTACTGAAAGAGAAACTAAGGAGGCAAAGAAGATGAAAATAGTCCAACTTTACAAGTGGAGAAAACAGGCAATTGAAAAAGCTTAACTTGCCTCGATAATACAATTAGTAAGTAGAGATGCTGATTTAAAAAAAATCGCATTTTAAGTTTCTAAAACAATAAACACTCTGATACTTAAAGTGACTACAAAACTGATTTTTCCAAAATAAAGAAATAAGAACCAATTTTGATAGAAAGTTTATGTGTGTAAGCATAGATGAATGCTAATAAAAGCTCACAATTAGTCAATATCTTACAAATTTGAATGATATAGAATTTTTAATTTTCCTTTCCTTGCATGTATTGAAGTGTTAGTTTTGAAAATAATATTTGTATTTTATTTGATGTATATAAAACTTAACCTAAATTCTCCTTGTAGCATATCTGCTATTTCACATTTTAGTTTTGAGCACATACTGTCTGTAAATTCATTGATATTTTGGTAGGGACTGCATTGAAACTATGGTTTGGTTCAGGTAGCATGGGCATTCAATGACATTATTTGTTCAAATCCACAAACAGGAGATAATTTGCTTTTATTTTGTGTGTGTCTTCGATGACTTCTTTCAACAGTGTTTTATAATTTTTGCTGTAGAGGTATTTTACTTTTTTGGGTCAACTTATTACTAACCATTTATCTTTTTTGGTAGTTATTGTGAATTAGGTTTCTTTCTTGATTTCTCTTTCAGCAAAATCACTGTTGGTGTATAAGAATGCTTACTTTTGGGGCCGGCACCCTGGCTCACTTGGCTAATTCTCCACCTGCAGCGCCAGCATCCCATATGGGTGCTGGGTTCTAGTCCCAGTTGCTTCTCTTCCAGTCCAGCTCTCCGCTGTGGCCCGGGAGTGTAGTGGAGGATCTCCCAAGTGCTTGGGCCCCTGCACTTGCATGGGAGACCAGGAAAAAGCGCCTGGCTCCTGGCTTCAGATAGGCGTAGTTCCAGCCGTAGTGGCCATTTAGGGGGTGAACCAACGGAAGGAAGACCTTTCTCTCTGTCTCTATCTCACTGAATATAACTCTGTCAAATAAATTAGATAAAAATTAAAAAAGAATGCTTACTTTTATGTGTTGATTTGTAACATTATTGAAGTAGTTTCTTAGTTCTAACTGCCTTTTAGTTCAGTGTTAAGGTTTTTCTACGTACAGAATTATGTCATCTGCAAGCAGGGATATTTCGACTTTCTCCTTTAATGTGGATGCCCTTTATTTCTTTCTCTTCTCAAATTGTTCTTGCTAATACTTGCTAATACATCCGATATTAAGTAAGAGTGGTGAAAGTGGACATCTTTATCTCATTCCAGCTCTGTGGGGAGATGCTTTCAGCTTTTCCCCATTCAACTAGATATTGCCTATTGGTTTGTTACTTATCATTTTGAGCTGTGTTTCTTCTAAAACTGCTTTGTTGAAGTTTTTTTTTAATCATCATGAAAGGATATCAAATCTTACAATACTTTCTCTATTGACATGACCATATCATTTTTGTTCCTCATTCAGTTGATTTATGAAGTTTATTAACTTATATTTTTGAATAAAATCTTGTTATATAAAATTTTCAGTAAAAAAATCAAAATTCAGAGAAGCTGATAGTAAATTCCAGTGCTAATTAATCAAATGAGTCATCCTTCCAGTTTGCTAGTTGGTTGCCAAGGTGTCATAAAGCTCTGAACAGCAACCCTCTGATATTCAAATCCCACTCCCCAGTTGAATGCCATAACACTGTCTAACTTATGTTGGGCTGTACCTATTCCAAGAATAGGTTTTGATTTTGGCTGTCATTGTGAGGCTTGTAGACATGAAGCCGTGTAATCCTTGTAGCTGTCAATGGTATCAGACTGGAAGTTGTGAGCTTGTTAATATTCCTGGCAGTGTGTTCCTGTAATTACAACCTCCCCTGACCAGGTAGCTCAACAGCATACTACATGTGGGCCTTGTTTCTAGTCTGAACTCGTCTGTCACCTGCTGAAGTGTGAGCACAGGGATGACAGGCTTGGTGTTGCTTAGGGAAAATCCCTCCTCATGAACCTTAAGGAGAGAGCATTCTTCCCAAAGAGGTAATTTCATTAAGTGAGAAGGACCCCCAAGTCTTTGATATTTATATATAGCATAGTATAAAGAGGTATGTGCTTTTGAGGTGTTTATTATTATGAGATACTGAATACACTAATACTTTGGGTTCCAACTTTTAACTTGTGTGACTTTGGACAAATCACTTAAGTTCTTTGAACCGATACTTCTTCCCTATTGTAAAGGAGATCTTGACCTCTTTTCATCTGATTTTTTTAAAAGCTCAGATGTGTTTCAAGTACTATACACATATAAGGAAATGCTCTTGGAATTATTTTCTTGGGTGTCTGTGTTTGGCATTTTCAAGGCTGTCTGAGTGTGGACTCCTGGGATGCTGCTTCTGACTAGGATGCCTGTTTGTCTGCCCTCTGCCCTCCTGCTCATGCTCAAGGGGCCACCTTCATCTTTCGGAGCGGAGCCACATCACCATCTCTATGCAGCACAGGCTCTCACACCTTTATAACCTGCCTTTTTATTTGTTCCCCAAGCACAGATGAATGGCGGGTGTTACAGATCTTTTCTAACTTAATGTTATGTTTCTGGTGAAAAACACTTTTCCATCTGAAAAGTTCTTCCAAACCCTGAAGGTTATTTTCCTCTATCAAAATATATCCTTTAGTTCTCTGACATGGTAGCTTATTAAATTGCTGCTCAGCTCCAGGTACTTCAATGGGGAGCCATCTGCAGTTTTTATTTTCTCTGGTGATATGCCTCAGGTTTTAACCAAAATATAAGCACAGAAGTAATATATATACCTTAAAATGTTGTACCTTAAAATTTTGAGGAAATGGAATAAAAGATAAGTTTATTTTGGCACAAAAAGTTTTTGAAATTCATGCATAGGTTTCTCATAATACGCATTTTACATGAACTCTTTGAAAATATGTATGTATGTGCATATATATATATATATGTATAATTATAATTGTGCCATCCTCTGCCCCAATCATATCAGACATTTCCTTTTTGTTTTTCAGTGAATGCCACAGAGAATTTCAAAATGTGATTGAGCTTATGACAAGCTGTTTTTCTCCCCTGGGAAATTATTTTGCCATTTCAATGGGAGAGTTTAATACAAAGCTTTTCTATGTTAGCTCTCTTGCTTAAATTGTGGAAAGAAATAATGGAAGTATGCAAGCAAACATGTTCAAAAATAAATTGTGGAATAAGTAAAACATGTTCAAAAGTAATCATTCAAAAAGTTCAAAAAGAAAAGTGAACATGTCCAAAAATGAATTGTGGAAAGAAAATAATGGGAGTATACAAGTAAAGATGTTCAAAAATTCTATTCCTGCAAGTTAAGGTGTTTTCCCTAAAACGTGATATTAAATTCAGCTCTATTATTAACGTTGGCTTGTGAGTTATTTTACAAAGCTGACCTATCAAAGGAGAACGAGAAATATTTGATTTTTTCTTTAAGTCTGCTAAGTATCCTCTAAAGAGCATGTCAGCTTTGGGAAGCATCTGCTCCTCTGCTTCTTCCCTGCTCATTGCTTGTTCTGCACTCTTCTTTAATTGCTGCTGGAGGTCTCCAGTCTTTTTCTATTCCAGAGATACCTCTTGCCTCATCGTGAGATCTAGATCATCCCTCCACTGTGTGTTAGCACTAGCATCTATACCCACTCAGTCCCTGAAAATGCTTTATTGATGGTAACTGGAGGTGCAGGATGGATTGAGCTTTTTCTGAGTGCCTTCCAAAATCCTCTAATTCCCTATTCTAAAAAGAACTATCACCTTGGGTTTAAAAATATTCTCTATTTATGGTTATTTTTTCCAAAAGGAAGAAATGTGTTGGAAGCCATTTAGGTTGGAGTTACTTGGTATTTTCCCTGGTGAGTAGCATGGATTTTCCCCACTGAATATATAAAATTTCTCCTTAGTTTTTCTTTTCTCTAATTTATTTCTCTTTGGTTGGATTGAATGTTGCCAAACTGTCATGACTTTCTATAGAGCAATTTTCCATTTAAAATAAAACAAACCGGACAAACATGAAAACTGTTGCCTCCTGGTAGTCATGGCGTCACAGAAGTTCAAGCTAATTTTGATATTTGTTTCTGGGAAATTTAGACCAAGAGAACAAGGATCCTTTTTATTCCTTGGATAGATCAGCACCCACGTGGTTAAGGAAAGGCTACAAAATTTCTTTCCACAGGCTGTCCTCTAAGAGCACCCTTGGCCAGAGACATCTTTTACCTCCAACACTTCACATTCAACTTAGCAGGGCTGGAATAATGCACTGACACAGCAGCTTGCAGCCAGGAGCCCAGCAATAACCTTCAGTAGATCAACAATGACAAGGACAGCAAAGCCTGCTAGCTTGTCTTTTGAAAACAAGTACACTAGAGTCTTCATTTCACTGATTTCTTTTTGCTGTTTTCCCTCTGGGTTAGCTCATCAGGGATAGAACACTGCAAAGAGCTCTCAACTAACAATGAGCTTCTCTTTTCACAACATGAACCATATTCACAATTATTTCTTTTTTGACTATAAAACTGTTAAGCTGAGCTTCCTATTGACAGTCATAAATGTCCATCAGCATGCGAATCCAGTATTATATGTTTACAAAGTGCTAAGATGTTTTGAGGAGCGTGGTAGGTGGGAGAAGGCAGGAATTGATACCATTCTTTGCTGTCTCCTCCTAGCTCTGTGAGTGTCAGTGGAAATTTATGAACATCACCAAGATTCAGATCACTTATTTTGTGAACAAAAAAAAAAGAAAGAAAGCAAATGTCTCTAAAATGATGCTTTCAGTGTTGTACAGGATTATTGCATGAATTAAAGAGATCATCAAAAGCAAAAGGAAAATCTTAATGGGTTATGCTGCTCTTAATGGTATTCATTTAAATGGAATCCTCAGAATTTAAGTTGTTTTTTAATGTCTTAAAATGTTTGATATAAAAATTATTTTAAAACAGTAATAAAAAATCGATATTTTCTAAAACAGGCTGTACACCAGTTTTCCTCATACCCTGGAAACCACCAACGCAGTTGCTTGTAGTGTTAGGCTAACTACTCTAGGGGTTCATCTGAATATAAAAAAGAAAGGGCCTTGTCTGCCATCACTGGCTCATGAAGACTATAGCTATGTTGGAAGTCTTATAAAGTCTAGCCACTGAGCTAAATTTGTATTAATAAGTAGCCAGCAGAGCACATGTGCATTGAACTTAACTAAAATGTCAAACAAAGCTTAAGGGCATCCTCCAGGCCTCTCTTCCTGCTCCTGTTGCTACACTAGACTGCAGGAAACTGTGTGAGCTCTTCCAAAGCCACTTGTAGATGAGAAAATCCAGTGATATTCCTTTGTACTCAAGAGTCATTTTTTCAGCAGAAAAAAAAAAATCATTGTTATTTTGTCAATGTAGGTTACACAATGAAGTTTTGTAAAATGTTTCTATTATCCCTGCAAAGTTACCTTAACATCTCATAATACAGCACAGTACGTGTGTAAATTAGGCTTTCTATTTCTTTCAAGGATAAAATTCACAGGAATAAATGGAAACCTGAGGATGCAAATGTACTGTTAGCATAAAGTTAACACTTGGTAGGTGAAGAAATGGATACCACTGAGGAAAAATCTCATTAAAGTATGTGTTAGTGATACCACAGCAAGTACTTCCTAGCCTTCCTAGAGTGAAACAGACACACTGTGCCAGCTTCCCTCCCATCTCTTAAAAGAGAGGACCATGGCTGTTGGTTGGACACAGATCACCAAGAACAAAGACTACATTTTCCAGCTTTTTTGATACTAAGTGTGGTTATGTAAAAAGAAACGTTACTTGGCAGATTCTGGGAGTTCCTTTGTCTTTTCTTACCCATTTCTCCATCCTGATGCCTAGAACATTGAAGTGGATACAAGAGGTCTGGCAGCAATTTAGCTTCATTAAGGAGTGGTAGAGTAACATCTCCGTTGGGTTTGAGAATCCACTTATTAGTCCTGGGCTTCCCATTACTGAATTCTTTTACATGAAAGAACAGTAAGTCACTATTATTTTGGTTTTCTCTCATTATTTTCAACTACATGAGATCATAATGGATAAATGTATCTACTTACTTAAAGAGGGAAATTATATAATACTTTTGTAATTCTAACTGACAAATCAAAGGCTATAGATTATTCCATTTGACTTGTTTTTATGTCATGCTTTGATGGATAAATATGAGAAGGATTTTCTACATTTGAAGAAAATAAAATATAAACAGGGGAAATTTATAAATATTTAAGACTAATTTTTGATGAGCTGCTTTGTTTTTGCAGGCTTTACTTCTAAGTTATATGATAAGCTTCTAAATCCCACTATGTGTGAATAGATTTATTAGTTTTGGTGAAGTTTAAACAAGAAAGAGAAATTTCATCTTATTATGTAGCTGGATTTCAAAATGAGCTTACAATATGCTTAGGAAGCACCAGCTTCATATGCTACCTACATGTTATATAGACCACAGATTATCAAGTCTTTCAAAACATTGATTAGTTTTCATATAAAATGTCAATACTCTAGGGGTATATTTTTATTATCAAAACATTGTTATTATGTGGTGAATGAGTTTCAACAGTTAACTTTTTTATGTCAAAAGTTCATTTCAAGGTATTAGTATGAATAGCTGACAAAATAAATTGTATTAGTTTTAAAAATATCCTTGTTTCCTATGTTACAATATCTACTTTTAACAATATTGTACTTGGGCCGGTGCCATGGCTCACTTGGCTAATCCTCTGCCTGTGGTGCAGGAATCCCATATGAGCACCAGGTTCTAGTCCTGGCTGCTCCTCTTCCAGTCCAGCTCTCTGCTGTGTCCCAAAAAGGCAGTGGAGGATGGCCCAAATGCTTGGACGCCTGCTCTCTCATGGGAGACCAGGAGGAAGCGCCTGGCTCCTGGATTCGGCTCAGCGTAGCTCTGGCCGTAGTGGCCACCTGTGGGGTGAACCAATAGAAGGAAGACCTTTCTCTCTCTCTCACTGTCTAACTCTACCTGTTAAATAAAAAAAAAAACCCACAATATTGTACTTACTTATGAGATACCATGTGATATTTCAGTAGAAGTACACATTGCATAATGTCCAATCAGGTTAAACATATCTCCTCAAAAATGTGATATTTTATTGCAGTGAAAACAATCAAAATCCTTTTTTGTAGTTATTTTAGATAAACTAAAATTTAACACTTTCTAAGTAACTTTCCCTTTCACTTCCGTCTACTTAATCTCCTTGGATTCTGATAACCACCATTTCACTTTTAACTACTGAAAAATCAATTTTTTTAAGATTCTACATATGAGTGAGATCTTGCAGTACTTATTTTCTGTGCTTGGATTATTTCACTTAACATAACAACCTCCAGTTCTATCCATGTTGTTACAAATGGCAAGAATTCATTTTTTAATATAAGTACTACATTTGCTTTATGTATTCATCAGTATATGAGCAGTTACATCATTTCATTTATTGACTACCATGGATAGTGCTGCAATAAACATGAGAGTGCAATATCTCTTTAGCAGAGCAATTTCATTTCCCTCACATAATATACTCACTAGTGGGATTGCTAGTTCTATTTTTAGTTTTTTGAGAAAATTCTATACCATTTGCTACAATGGCTAACATAATTTATATTCCCAGCAAGGATACTTTTTCCACATCCTCACCAAAATTTGAAATAGTTTCCAGTTTAGAGTATAGACAATCCAAGAAGAATAAAATGACATCTCATGGTGCCTTTGATTTGATTTTCCTTGGTGATTAGTTATACTGAGCAGTTTTAATGTATCTGTTGGCCATTTGTATGTATTCCTTTTAGAAGTGTCTGTTCAGATTTATTCCCTTTCAAAAATTAGATTATTTCCCATTTTGTTTTGTTATTGACTGGTTGAATTCTTTAGATACCCTTTTATTAACTCCTTGTCAGATATGCAGTTTGTTGTAAATATTCCACTTTACAAGTTGTCTCTTTATTCTGTTGATGATTTGCTTTGCTATGAGGAAACTTGTTTTTCAAAGATTTATTTATTTATTTGAAATGAAGAGTTTTAGAGAGGAAGAGGCAATGAGAGAAAAAGTAGAGGTCTTCCATCTGCTGGCTCACTCCCCAACTGGCTACAATGACTGGAGCTGGGTGACCTGAAGCCAGGAGCCAGTAACTTCCCCCGGGGTTTTCTCACATGGGCATAGGGGCCCAAGGATCCAGGCCATTTCTACTGGCCACCCATGCCATAGCAGAGAGCTGGATTGGAAGAGGGGCAGCCAGGACATGAACTGGTGCCCATGTAGGAATCCAGTGCCGCAGGCGGAGATCTAGCCCATTATGCCAGAGTGCGGCCCACAGAAGCTCTTTATTTCATTTAATTTCAGTTGTCTGCTGTTGCTTTTGTTTCTTATGCTTTTAAGGTCTGATCTATAAATCTGTGCCATTTTTGACCAGTGCTGCAACTCAATAGGCTAATCCTCCTCCTGCGGCGCTGGCATATCGGGTTCTAGTTCTGGTTGGGGAGCCAGATTCTGCCCTGGTTGCTCCTCTTCCAGTCCAGCTCTCTGCTGTGGCCCGGGAGTGCAGTGGAGGATGGCCCAAGTGCTTGGGCCCTGCACCCCATGGGAGACCAGGAAAAGCCCCTGGCTCCTGGCTTCAGATCAGCATGCTGTGCCGGCTGCAGCGCGCCGGCCATAGCGGCCATTGAGGGGTGAACCAACGGAAAAGGAAGACCTTTCTCTCTGTCTCTCTCTCACTGTCCACTCTGCCTGTTCAAAAAAAAAAAAAAAAAAAAAAAAAAGAACCTCAGTGCCATTTCAATTTCCTGGAGCATTTCCATTACGTCTTCTTATAGCAGTTTTAAAGTTTAAGGTCTTAAACTTAGGATTTAAATCCATGTTGAGTTGAATTTTGTAAATTGTGAGAGACTAGGGGTGGGTTGGAGTGGGTGAAGGTCTAGTTTCCTCTTTCTATGTGAGGATGTCCAATTTCTCCAGCACCATTTACTGAAAAGACTTCCTCCAATGCATATTCTAAGGTCTCTATTCAATTCCAGTGGACTCTGTGGCTGGTTTTGTGCCAATATTATGCTGATTTTTTTCTGAAAGATTTATTTATTTATTTGAAAGGCAGAGTTACAGAGAGAGAGTGCTTCCATCCACTGGTTCACTCCCGAAATGGCTGCAATGGGGCTGGGCTGGGTCAATCTGAAGCTAGGACCCATATAGTGTCCTCAGCAAATAACGACAACTTGACTTTCTGATTTCCAAATTGAATGCTTTTATATTATCTTGATATTATTTTATATTTTATACTATTTTGTAATATTTCCATGCCCAACTGCTTTGGTTAGGACTTCTAGGTTTCATTTTTTATGGAATATTTTACTGTATTTCCACTTTTATTGTGTTTCTGTCCTTTGAGGTGGAGTGAGTTTTGCTTAGGCAACATTGATTGCATCTTGTCTTTTTAAATTCACTTAATCACTCTATATCTTTTAACTGGATAATTGAACACATTTATCTAAAAACAATTATTGATGGGTAAGGTCTTACTACTGCCATTTAGATACTTTATTTCTATTTTTATTTCCTTTCTTTCTCCCTTTTATAATCTTACTTTGTAGTTAAGTGGCTTTCTTCAGACGTGTATTTTGATTTCCCGCTTATCATTTTTGGCAAATCTATTATATATTTTCACTTTCTGGTTATCATGAGGCTTACAATAATGATTTTTTTATTATAAACAGCTATTTAGAAATAGCAATATGATATTAATCATAAAGATAAGGAAAAAAACTAATGAAGAAATTAATACTTGCATTCCATTGATCCCCATGTTTTGTATTTTTTATATCCTTTTTTGTACCTTTGTATATTGTGTGTCTCTTAACATACTAATATAGTTCCTGTTATTTTTAATTGTTTTGTTGTTTAGAGTTCATACGAAGGATATTGGTGTTTTATAAACTATGTTGACAATACCACATAATTCTAAAGTTTTTTTTAAAGATTTATTTTATTTATTTTAGAATCAGAGTTAAAGAGAGAAAGGGGGAGAGAGAAAGAAAGGGAGAGAGGTAGAGAGAGAGGGAGAGAGGGAGGGAGAGAGAGAGAGAGGGAGGGGGAGAGAGGGGGAGAGAGGGAGGGAGAGAGAGAGAGGTAGAGAGAGAGGGAGAGAGGGAGGGAGAGAGAGAGAGACCTTCTCCTATCTGTTGGTTCACTCCCCAAATGGCTGCAAAGGCAAGGGTGAGCTAGACGGAAGCCAGGAGCCAGGAATTTCATCTGAGTCTCTTCCATGTGGGTGCAGGGGCTCAAAGACTTGGCCTGTCCTTCACTGCTTCCCCAGGCACATTAGCGGGGAGCTGAATCAGAAATTGGGCAACAGGGACTTGAACTGGTACCCATATGGAACATCAGCATTGCAGGTAGCAGTCCAACCCACAACTAACCCACTACATCACAAATCTGGCCCCTGAATTTTTCTGTATAATTACTCTTACCAGTGAACTTTTTTCCTTCTAATATTTTTGTTCTTACTGTTTAACATCTCTTTATTTCAGTTTGAAAATCTACCTTTAGAATATCTCATAAGACAAATTTGGTAGTGTTAAATTCTATCAGCTACTTTTTTGTGTGAATATATACATCTCTCCTTTGTATCAAAAGAGTAGCGTTGCTGGACATAGTATTCTTGGTTGTAAGTTGCCTTTTTCTTTTCTTGTCAATTATCGAAAATCTCATCCCACTCACTGTCTCTTGGCCTGTAAGGTTTTATAGTCACAAAGTTGGGGCTTTTTACATGTTATTTGTTTCTTTTCTCTTGAATCTTTGAGAATCTTATCTATCCTTATCCTTGGAAAGTTTGATTATAATATAGTTAAGGGAAGATTGGTTTCAGTTGAATCTGACTGGTAACCTCTGACCTTCCTGTACCCATATAGCTATATCTTTTTCTAGAATTGGAGTGACTCTTGTTATTAGCTACCTGGATATGTTTTCTACCACTTTTTCATTCTCAAGTTCATCTGGAACCCCAATAACACAGATATTTGTGTTTTTCATGATGTCAAAAAGTTCCCATCAGCTTTCTTCATTCCCCTTGATTGTTTTGTTTTCTCTCCTCTGATAGTACTTTCAAATATTCTGCCTTTGAACCTATCCATTTTTTTCTTCTTTAATACATTCTATCTTCTTATATCCTTATAATTTTAAATTTTGTACTTTGCAGTGTACTTTGCAGTTCACAAATTTGGTTTCTAAAAATTTCTTCCATCTTTATGTCTAATCTCTATGTTATAGTATTGAATCCTTTTTCCATGTTGTTTCAATTTTGTTGAGTTTACTTAAAAACAGTTATTTTGAGGTCTTCATCTGAGAATGTCATTTGCCAGATGGATGGTTTCTGGCATCTTATTTTGTTTGTGAGTGAGGTCATGTTTTCCTGAAAGTTCTTGATGCTTGTTGACATGTAATATCACCTGCACATCAAACGATTATTTTTATCTGGTCTTCTTAATCTGGCTTCATTTTTGGCTATCTTTTCAGAAATTCTAATCAGTTTGCTTGTTTCCTCTGAGCCTAAGGACACTTCTACTTTTTCTGTACTAAATGGGGCCCTATAGTGAGATTAGACACAAGAATCCTATTGGTATATTATTGTTTCAGTACAAGGGGATGCCCCCAAGCTAAGATTGCTTTCAAATCTGCAGTTAATGTGTTTTTCAGAATGAACTGGGGAATTTCTAAAAAGGATTGATCTATCCCTATAAACCTCTCCCTAGGGCTGAGCTATGTCTACTTGCCTATTTATTTGGCCACCAATGCCACAATGCTAGATTACCCACAGAGCCCACAGCCTGCTAAAAACTGCAGCATAAGGAAGGGACCAAAGCAACAGTGCCATCATCTGTCTTCTGCTGATATGGACTCAAAGTACAAAGCTACCGTAAACCAGTCACAAGGTAAGTTTCAGAGGCGCTGTAGGCTGTAGCCTGGTGATGGAGATAATTCGGATCTGCCTGGTGTTGGCTTTTCCCAGTCCCAATACTGAGTCTCAAGACACAGTCCTTTGGTTACTTGTCATTTGCTCATGGTTGGGACTTAGTAGGCTTGATCACACCTGGTTCTCTATGCCACCAGGCTTTGCCCAATCTTTGGGGTGCAGGCCCACATGAAGCTGGTTTTGATACATGTCCAAATGAGCCTATCCCATTAAGGTTCAGGTCTCTGCCCCATGCCAGGGAAAGCCTAGAGGCTCTAACTATAAGCACTTGTCTGCAGGTAGAACTTTGAGCTTAATCAGGTGCATATTCTCCTAGCAGTTGGTATAGCTGTGAACTCCAAGGCAAGATCTTAAGTTCTCTTTCCTGCTATACTCTCTAGTGGCTATAATCATGCTGGACTGCCTGCCAGAGGTTGGGTAAGGAATTATTGAGACAATCCTTTGACACCTGTCTATAGAGGGCCCAAAGATTCTACTTATATAGGGATAGGACAGGAGTCATGGGTCCCTTTCAGAATCTATTTTATGATAGTGGGTCTGGTACTGTGTTTTAAGTGTAAGTTCTAAATTTAATTCCTCTCTTTTTCCCACGTAGAAGGCAAAATATATCTCCATGCTGCAGTTCTTGGAATTGGGGGTAGGGTAATTTGGGTCATCATTCCCCCCCCCCCGCTTTCTTTAGTATTTTTCTTATTATTAGACTAAAAATGGTCAGTACAATGTTTCACCTGGCTTAGAAAACTCAAAGATATCTTGTCTCTGTAAGGAAATACTTACTGAAGTGTGCTACCCCATAGTCAACTGTTTGTATTTTAAAATTTTAAATCAATCAATCAATCAATTACTTAGAAAAGTAGAGAGAAGGGGGGGGGGGAAGAGGAGAGTGCTCTCATCTGTTGGCTCACTTAACAAATATTTCAATGACTGGGAGTGAGTAAGCCAAAGCTAGGAGTTTGGAACTCAATCCAGGTCTGTCACGTGGGTGGCAGGGAGCAAACTAATTGAGCAATCATTGCTGCCTCCCAGAGTTTGCTACCTCCCAGAGTCTACAGTGGCAAGAATATGGAGTTAGCAGCAGTTAGGTGTTGAATACAGGCACTCTGATACGGGATGTAGATATATGTATATATTTTTAAATTTGTACCATTCTTGAATTTATTTTTTCTCTGATGTAGAAATCTTAACCCCAAGGTCAAATGCCTACTGCTTAAGTCAGTTATTTATTTAAAACAATATAATATGCTTGAGTGGCTTTGTATTTTGTAGCTGATTTTTAACATATGGAACAAACCTCATTTGGCAATGTAAGAACATAGCTGTACTCTGTGGATAAAATTAGAACTATAAGTTTGGACTGATGTGAAAAACAAAGTAAATGTGATACTTTTGTTGCTTTAAATATTTGATAGAGGGGAGCACTGAAAATTCTTTTAATTTTAGGTTAGGAGTTTTTTAGTTTGTATTTATATCAAAATATTGTGTGAAAACAATTTCAAAAGCTACACACTGCTAACGGATTTCAAAAGCACCACTCTCCTCCTGACTCTCCAAAGGAAATACTTTCAGTTCTTTAGATTTTCCTTCTGATATTTAGTTCTATGTATGTGAATACCACTGGCTATTGTTTTTTATTGGTGTATCAATTTAAAAATTATCATTTGATTTCCTACTTTGTGTGGTTTAGGATTCAAGCTCACTTATTGTTTTTTTCCCCCCTACCATCCTCTTTAAATAAAACTTTGGTAAATTTAGCCTATGTTTTTTTCTTGTTACATTATAAATATTTCTGAGAAAAATAATATTCTACAATTATATTTCATTCCCTGAACTACTGCTTATATTCTCCTGGATTTCCTTATTTTTATATTCTTTAGATTTCTTTGATTATTCAAGCTTTACACAGCCTAGAGGAACTCAGAAACTGTTTTTATGAAGTATAATCTCCAGGATAATTTATCACTTGTAATTTTATTCTGGAGGAACTTAAGTCCTTTGGCTTCCCTTTGCCAGGCTTGATGAAGTGTGACTGTGACATTGCTGCCATCTGGAGACGTTTCTCTGACTCTTCCTTGTATTGATTCCTTTCTTCCCATGTCTTCTTCTTTTTTCTAGTTTATTCTTGAATTTTGGTGAAGCATGTCTTTTTTTTTTTTTTTAAGCTTTATTTATTTAATTGATAGAGTTACAGACAGACAGATGGACAGAGAGGGAGAGGTCTTCCATCCACTGGTTCATTCTCCAAATGGCTACACTGGCCAGAGATGGGTCAATCTGAAGCCAGGAGCCAGGAGCTTCTTCTGGGCCTCCCACATGGGTTCAGGGGCCCAAGCACTTGGGTCATCTTTTGCTGCTTTCCCCGGCCATAGCTGACAGCATAGTGGAGCAGCTGGGTCTCGAACTGGTGCCACATGGGATGCCGGCACTGCATGCAGAGGCTTACCCTACTACGCTGCTGCACTGGTCCTGAAGCAGATCTTCTCATAGCTTCCTAGGAAGTGGTGCATGATAGAACTGTTTTTTTGAAATTTCCCATACTTAAAAATAACTTTATCTTACCCTCATATTTGATCAATAGTCCAAGATTTCTATAATTCTAGGTTAAAAATAATTTTCTTGTACCACTTTAAAGTAAAAGTATTCTTTTATCTTTGAGCTGTCAATGTTTACAATGAGAAGTCCAACACTATTCTTATTCTGTTTTTTTTTTTTTTTTTGAAAGGCAGAGTGGACAGTGAGAGAGAAAGAGAGAGACAGAGAGAAAGGTCTTACTTTTTGCCGTTGGTTCATCCTCCAATGGCCGCCATGGTCAGCATGGCTGTGGCCAGCGCACCACGCTGATCCGATGGCAGGAGCCAGGTGCCTCTCCTGGTCTTCCACGGGGGTACAGAACCCAAGGACTTGGGCCATCCTCCACTGCACTCCCGGGCCATAGCAGAGGGCTGGCCTGGAAGAGGGGCAACCGGGACAGAATCTGGCTCCCCAACTGGGACTAGAACCCAGTGTGGTGGCGCCGCAAAGCGGAGGATTAGCCTATTGAGCCATGGCACCGGCACTATTCTTATTCTTAATCTTAGATAGTTGTCTTTTTTTCCCCCTGAGAACATTTACTATATTCTTTTTATTTTGGAGGAGTAACATGGCAATATTTTCTATTCTATGCAACTTAAATAACCTGTGATAATATAGGTACATTTTTATTCATTATATCAAAGTTATCTGTCCAAGGACTTAGGTAAAATAAAATAAGGGGAAAGGGCCAAGGCTATCTCGTAGAGATAATTCATTTTCTAAACCTCACTTTTTTTCTTTGGTAGGTGTGGATAGTAATATTTATCCTGCTAAGTTTTGTTCAGAGAAGTCCCACATCTACTTTGTGCCATGAAGCATTATAGGGAAGATGAGTTGTGACCTTTGCTGCCTTGTAAGGTGAGAAAGGTACCACACAGCTGCTTTTCTTTTGCAATGCATGGTTATGTGTGCCTAAGACAGCTGAATTTTGGTGACATTATCAAGACAGCCTCTATTCATCCTGAGTTTCATAATAGATGACTAATTTTTAACAATGTGAAAATGTATTTTACTGTATTGCATTTTGCTGATTTTAACTAAAATTTTAATTATTAAAGTAATATATTTAAATGCAGAAAATATAAGAAAAAGAAAATCCACTTTTAATTCCAAAGATAATAATTATTCATATTTTGACACATGCTGTGGAGAATTATGGATTGTATTTCACTTTAAAGTATATTAGGAACATTTTTCACATCAATACATATTACTACATGTATTATAAAGCATGATTTTTAATGCTAAGCACATTTTAAAATTGACATATAAAATTATATGCAGTTGTGATGTTTTAATATGCATATATATTGTGGTATGGATAAATCAAGCTAATTAACATACTACCTCGCATGCTTATATTTTTGCAAAGTGAGACTTAAAATCTACTCTCAGCAGTTTTCAAATATCCAATACATTCTTATTAGCTAGAGTCACCATGTCTACAAACTATTTTTCAAGGTTACATAGGGGTGTGTTGTGTGATCTTATCACAATATATATAGCCATTTTCTTAGATTTCAGATTTCAAGGTTTTTGTTTGTTTTTGGTGTTCTCAGTGTTGCAAAATCCGAAACTGCTCAAGTTTTATCTGCCCATAATGAAAATGGAGCCACCCTAACATTAATTTTCAAATTACTGTGTCCCATAACCTTTTGCGTATTTCAGTTGGATTTCTATTACTGATTTCTGGAAGTCCTTGAAGAGACCTTATTTGTGCATAGGAATAAACCTATGTATATTTTTTCCTTTCATATATCTTCTAGGAAGCTCCAGTCATGGTCATTTGAGAAGAGGTATTGGCTCTGTTGCTAATTGGTGGCACGTTCCAGGGAGATGCTGCTTTCTAACTAGCTCACACCATAGCTTTGTAGGACCTTTGCAGTGTTCTCCGATGCTGCTACAACAGTGTTCTGGCATAGAAGTGGATGGATTGTCCCTTCATTATAATCTGGATTTTGTATTCCAGGCCTTAAGATACTGATGTGTATGCCCAAAATCTCAACAAGTATTTCAGGAAAGTGGATGGCTTCTGGCAGAATTTATTCATCTTGGTCATCCCTCTGAACTACATACAGGGCTTCCAGAAGGTTAAAGTGCCCTGGCCCTACTTTAGATCGACTGAAATAATCTTCCAGGTCGAAATCACGTGAGTAAATTTTGTTCTTCTACTAGTTTTGCTGTATGTAGTAGATCCTGTTGGTGCCCCCACAAAACCACTCATTGTATCCCGCACTCATATCTTGAAAATGTTGTGTTTAGTATCTTGAACTTGGAATTTTCTCCAGAGGATTGCCACCTTACCCAGAAATGCCAAAGAACTTGTAACACCACAGAGATTTCAGCATCTGCTTATTGATTCCCACCTACCTGAATCCCTGTCATGGGAATGCTTCTGTGAAATACGATTAAGACACCGGGCATCTAGACTGCTGCTCTAGATGCTCATGCACAGCCCATGGAACTAGGTAACAGACAGACATACTTGAACCACTGATCTGGATTTCCCTCTTTCTCTGGAGTACTCCTGTTCACACAATCATATAAGCACACGTGCACATACACACACACTACTATTGTTTTCTCTTTTTAACAGAAAAGCCAAAATTACATGCATGAGAACACACCTGTGACTTCTTGCTGCTGTATCTACTGCCCTGTCTTTGGGCACATCTCTTTTTATCTCCTAAGTGTTATGGGCTAATCTGAAGGCTTTTGCTTTACATTGCCAGTAGTTTTTTCCGAGAATTCACCCTAATCTACTCCAGTGTAAAAGATTTCCATTCCCCAACACCGCTTACTTGGAGTTCCAGGGCTTTCTTCTGTAATTTCTCTGAAAAGCCAGGGAACGGGGTGTGATGCTGATATGAGGGATGAGGACCCACGTGGTTCGAGAAGTATCACCCTAGAAGTAGAGGATGGACAGAATTTGGGATGAGATAGTGTTGAGGCAAGGGCACTGGCATGTGATCAATTCTCAGCAAGAAAGAGAGGCAGGGAAAATATCTAAGCTGAGATGAAGAACATGTGTTCTTTGAGGGAAGTTTCCTAGATTTCTGTCAATTGCCATATTCTAGCTCTACCAGGTGAAAAGGGATGGGTATAGGTGAGTTCTGTCCAAGGTCATGAGCTCAAAGACTCTATTATGAAACGTGTTGCTAAAAAGAAGAGTAACTAGCTTTGGCCTGGAGCAAAAATTTTTTCTCTTTCCTTGAAATATTTTTCCTGTATTTATATCTCTTTGGCACTGAGCTGTAAGGATGCCTACCAGTATATACTTGTGATTTTGAAAGATTTGAGTGTCTACATAAGGGGTAACTAAATATTAGTATTTTCCCTCTATGGAGTTCAAGCCTGCCTGTAATAACATTTCATTTCTTCCACAGGTAAATGAATACAATATTTCTGGACACTAATATCTACTAACTACAGTTATCAGTAAAGGAGGTCAGAGTGTAAAGTGATTTTTCTGATATTAGAGGCTCTCCATTCTGTAATGTTCTGATTATCTGAGGACTTATAGAGCTAGATCTTTGAGATGAGGAGAAACATAGTCTGAAAAAAAGCCTTTCACTTCTTTTGGGAGTGGAATTATACTAATTCTGATTATCATTGCTTTGTCATGAATGAAGTTTATTTAGAAAGCAGGTTAGCATTAAAAAAGCAACTTTCAGTTATCTGTATATTGTCCCTCTATGGCCTCCCCAAACATCTATTTTTAAATATTTAGTATGACCTGGCTAACAATCTGAGGGGTCCAGATGCATTTTCCTGGGTAACAGCCACTGCTCAGAGCTGGTCACAATCAGGGTATTGTGTGAAGCAGAGATCACAGATTCTAGTGCACAAATATCCTCACAGAGGCACTGAGTTGTCCTGGAAAGCCGCAGAAAAGCTTTGCAACAGGACTGCCTTAAGCTGTCTTTGAAACTGACCTTATTAAATTTCTGCTGTGGTAATTTCCCCGGGGGATCTCCTGAGTTACTTGAATGGACAAAAATAAACTGCCAGTCTTTGACCTGACTCTAGTTAGAACAGGGTTCAGGAGGGGTGAGCAGGGCTTCTGTTCTAGGTTACAGGGAAAGCTCTCTCTTGAGGGGAACACTTGGTGATGAATGCTTCTAGTCACTTTTGAATAAGTCACACACTCCCTGTCTGCTCTCCCACCAGTTACCTCCTGCTTCCATTTAAAAATACAAAAGTTATATATTAATATAAGTGAGAAAAAATGCGTAGTATATTGTTTCATCCTTTTCTTCCCAGGGAGCATTTGTGCTAGGGAAAAGATTGGGCATAATTTCTTTCCAAACCTTAGGGACTGTGGCTGGGTTTGTTTCAATGTGACCTAGTACTAGTGCCTGTACTTCTTGGGAGTATTTCTGAATCTTAGTCACTGGCATAATTCTAGCTACTTCTCCACACTTCTCCCATCCTCTGCAAGTGAATGGTCATTGACAGACACTTGATGGGTGCAGCACTCTCTGGATTCATATACAAAATTGCAAGGAGATTTTAGTAAAATATGAACTGATAAATTAAAAATGATTATTGATAAACATGCCTAACAGGAAGCTGAATAAGAATAGAATGATAGGGGGCTGGCACTGTGGTGTAGTGGGCTAAGCCTCTGCCTACAACACTGGCATCCCACATGGATGCTGGCTTGTGTCCCAGCTGCTCCTCTTTAGATCCAGCTCTCTGCTATGGCCTGGAAAAGCCGTAGAAGATGGCCAATGTGCTTGGGCCCCTGAACTCATGTTGGGGACCTGAAAGAAACTCCTGATTCCTGGCTTCTCATTGGCTCAGCTCTGGCTGTTGTTGCCATTTGGGGAGTGAAACAGTAGATGGAAGATGTTTCTTTGTGTCCCTCCCTCTGTTTGTCTATAAATCTGCCTCTTAAATAAATACATAAAATCTTTTTAAAAAATAATCAAATGATAAAATAATGTGTGGACGCATCCCTTGGGCTGACATTTCAGGCACAAGTGTTCCTGTCTTCTAAAGGCAGGGCTGTAGTTGGAAGGGAGCCTGAGTGAGGGGAGATCAAGGGAGTACACTCGGATGGGAGAACAGGTGGAGAGTCCAGGTCAGGAATACTGCTCACTCCCGGCTCTCACATATTTTATGCAACTTAAGCAAGGATTTGTAGGAGCCATCCCAGGGACACAGTGGGCTGTATGAGCTTCTGAGAGCAAATCTATGTAACTGAGGCAAGACCAGCCTTTCTCCTGGTGTAGGTACAAAGGTAAACAACTAGGACTTCAGAAGACACTTATGAGGGCAATGGACTTCCATATGAGGGGAACATTTGATCAGAGTGGGGTAGGGGCTGAGTCAAGCTGCTTGTGTTTGGGAAAAGGTGAACCCTCTGATGAGTCAGGGGCCAAGGTAGAAAAATGAATGGCGGGGCTGGTGCTGTGGCATAGCGGGTAAAACCGCCGCCTAAAGTTCCGGTACCCCAAATGGGCGCCGGATTGAGTCCCAGCTGCTCCACTTCCAATCCAGCTCTCTGCTGTGGCATGGGAAAGCAGTAGAAGATGGCCCAAGCCCTTGTGCCCCTGCACCCACATGGGAGATCCAGAAGAAGCTCCTGGCTCCTGGCTTCAGATCGGTGCAGCTCCGGCCATTGCGGCCAATTGGGGAGTGAACCAGCAGATGGAAGACCTCTCTCTCTCTCTCTGCCTCTCCTTCTTTCCCTGTGTAACTCTTTCAAATAAATAACTAAATCTTAAAAATATCTTTTCTATTATAACTCCCCAGATGTTTAGCTAGCAGGCTAGCACATAAGTCTGTAATGAGAAAATATTTACAGCCTGAAAATACATGCAAAATAAAATAATTGGGTTTTAGAAATGTAATAAGAAATTACTGTCTTTAATAACCTATCCTTATCCCAAATATAGAGTTGTGTTTAAATTTATTTAACTCATTTTCTGTATATACTATGGCAAAAGTTCAATTATTTTAGTACTCCTGCCACAATTCAGTATTTGTGTGACCCTGAATCTCATGAATTCTCATGAATGAAAGAGCTGGAATTTGTTATCCTTTGGATCCCTTTCAGCTTTGGATTTCAAGGGGCCCTGTTCATTGAGATGAGTGACAAGGTTATTTCTAAATACATTTTTTCCTCAAAAAGAATAGCCAGGAATGTTGTTTTAATTGGGTGAGAAGGAAAGATCAGTATCTGAATATGTACACTGTATTAAAAAAACTTCTCAGTTATTTTGCTGCTATATGTATAATTTTTTCATTCCGGACTTTTTTTTTTTATTTTGAAACAAAGCTGAAAAGAAAGGCTTGTAATAGTTTTAGCTTTTGAGTAGGTTCATGATATGTTTAATTTCATCTAAAGATGACAAAAAACAGATTTGGATAAGCATGAATGTGGTGATATCTTACTAAAATATGGAAATACACTCTCAGTGGTAAAATTTTTGTCGTATCCTTTTTATTTACAACCATTAATTAGCCTTTTCTGTCTGATAGAAGCGAAAATTAGATAGGAAGAAGACAGAGTAAGATGATGTCTAAGTAAGATGCTCAAGTGGTCATCTCCCCACAGAAACATCAATTTTAACTACTATTAAAGCACTAAGTCACCTGAAAGAGAGCTTTGAAAGTGGGGTGGGAGACCGTAGTGCCTGATTTTAGTATAGTAATTGCAAAAGATGTATTGAAGAAACTAGGAAGGAAAAAAGTTGCTTATTACTTCTCTAACTTCAAGTAGCAGAGTGTAGATAAGTGAATTAAATGGAGGTCTTAGAGTTGATATCCAGTTCTAGTTCCATCATTATAAAACACAGCACCTGAGAAAACCCCACAGCCCTGCCTCTAAGCTCGTTATCTTCAGACTGAGACTTTGAACTTCCTGAGATGGTGGCAGGAATCACCTCCATTAACCTTCCTCCAACCTCTGGTAGGTGATGATACAAGACTCCAGTTGCTGAAGGCAGGAAAGGGCACTTGGATCTTGTCATTGTAGCTCTGGTACTCAGCATCTAATAAAATCTGCTAGATCTTATTTTCTGGTTAGTTCTTACAGATGAAGCCTCTGGACTTGCTATTATATCTGGCAGCAACATATGCCCCTGTGGGACAGGCTTAGCACTTACCACTGCCAGCCTCAGGTGAGCCTACTATGTGACTGTGAGATTAAGGTGGGCCTAGTGATAGTGAGAATCAAGAGTAACAAAGCTTAGTGGCAGCCTGGGCAGCCAAGCAGCTTCCTTATCACCATTTGTCACTATTTCTGCATTCTTGGACAGAGAGCTAAGAACCACAGGACTGTTTCATGTGACTCCATACCAGGCTGGTAAAACTCAACATTAGACAGGTTCTAATGGTCCCTGCCCCCAGGCTGATACCCATGGGTGCAACTTATGGACCTGCCCCCATTCCGGGTGGAAATAGTGGCTTCAGTTGATTGGACTTATGCCATAGCCAGCATCACTTTTGGCTGATTTCAGTCATCCTGAACTGTGAGTCCTGCTAAGCCACAGATATCATGACAGTATGTGCTTTGGTCCTATCCCTGTGATTTGTTGGTCTGGCTTAGCTATGGGTTACAGGTGTGATTTAGCATTGCAGAATTGGTGGTCACATCATAGGTGTCTTCACCTGTTCTAGACCTGGGGGAATGCTTGTAGGAACAAACTGCCCAGTTCTGATGCCTCTCTGGTTTATTCTGAAAAGCATGGAACCCTCAGACTTGGAACAGATCTGAGTTCAAGGCATCACTAAGGCAGTAAGAGCAATGGGCTTGTGATGAGCCTTTACTTAGGGTGCCATCTAGTGCTGACATGGTAGAAGAATACAGTTTCAGAAAAATTTATTGGAGTGCTTAGAATCTCTCTGGAAGGACAACCACAAACATAATCAGACAAAGAAGACTGTGGAAAGCTAATACATCAGTGGAAGATAATGTCATGTACCAATTAATGTCAAGAACTCTTGGGGAGTCATTACTTCATCCAATGAACAAGGTAAAGTTCCAGAAACCAGATACTTTGGATCTGACATCCAATGCTTGGATGAAAATTTTAAAATATCAAGCAAATACAGAGAAATGACTAGCTACTTTAACAAAGAGCATTGACAGAAGTATGAAAGAATTAAAAAACCAGAAATGCCACAACTGAAAAAAAATAACAGAAGGTATCAAATGCCAAGTAATTCAAGCTGAAGAAAAAAATGATCTCAAAGACAGGATATTTGGAAATACACAGTAAGAGGAGAATAAAAGGAAATGGAATCTAGATGAAGAAAGAAAGCTTATGGGAACTGTGGGACAACATGAAAAGACCTGATAACTAAGTAACTGGGATATAAGAGGGACTTCAGAAAGCAGAAGTGGTAGAGAGCATATTCAAAATCATCACAGAAAACCTCCAAAACCTAGAGAAAGATATAACTATCCAGGCACAGGAAAGTCAGAGCTCCCCAATCAGATTGAACTCAAACAAATATTATAATCAAACTTTCCAGGGCTAAAGATAAAAGAGGGTTCTCAAAACTGCACAAGAAAATAAACAACACAAAAAGAGCGTCCAATTTGCCTGACTACAGACTTCTCAGCACAAACCTAACAGGGCAAAAAAGAGTAAGCTGGGACTTTCACAGAACTTAAAGGAACGGAATGGTTAACAAAGAATACTGTCTCCAGCAACACTTTTAGACATGAAGGAGAGATAAAAACATCCCCCTGGAAATCAAAAACTGAAATAATTTAACACCATCAAATCTCTCTTACAAGAAATATTAAAGGATGTCCTTCAAACTGAAAGAAAGAGATACTAATGAGTAAGAAGAAAATATCAGAAGGTAGAAAACTCTCAGAATGATTTAATATAGTAAATGGTATGTAAACTGTTAGTATCTTTAGTATGAAGACTAAAAGGCAAAACAATGAAAAATAATATTTGCTTCACTAACATGTTAAGAAATGTGCAAAATAGAAAAACAGAAAAGAAGAAATCAAAATTTAAAATGTGTGGATGAATGGAGTCGTACTTTTAAATTTATTAACTTGTCTTTCTTATATTTCTTTGTTCATTTGTCAGTCTTTACTATTAGTATAAAGTTGCAATCATCCCAAAAAGCTTGTTATAGCCGAAATATATGTTTTCTGTAAGCCTAATGGTACTCACAAAGAAAAAAATCTCTAATAGGCTTATCAAAAATAATAGGACATGGATTGAATCACAATACTAAAGAAAATCACTTAGCCACAGAAGAAGACTGTAAGGGAGAAAGGAAGAAGGGAGTTGCAATAAAACTAAATAACAAATATCAAAATGGCAGCAGTAAGGCCTTATCTATAAATAATTACCAATTAGAAGATAGAGTGTCTAAATGGATAAAAAATAAGATATAACTGTATGCTTTTTAATTTTTTTATTTTGATAGGCAGAGACAGACAGTGAGAGAGAGACAGAGAGAAAGGTCTTCCCTCTGTTGGTTCACCCCCCAAATGGCTGCCACAGCCTGAGCACTGCGCTGATCCGAAACCAGGAGCCAGGTGTTTCCTCCTGGTATCCCATGTGGGTGCAAGGACGAAGCACTTGGGCCATCCTCCACTGCCCCCCCCGGGGGGCCACAGCAGAGAGCTGGACTGTAAGAGGAGCAACCAGACCAGAACCTGGCGCCCATACAGGATGCCAGCGCCACAGGCGGAGGACCAACCAAGTGAGCCATGGCGCCAGCCCCTAACTGTATGCTTCTTACAAGAAACTTCAATTATAAGGATATAAACTGAATCTAAGAGGATGTAATAACATTATAATATTAAATCTAAAAGAAAGCTGAGTAACCATACTTCTATCACATTAATTAAAAATATTTTAAGATCTAAACTGGTAAAAAAAGAAAATAACTATATATGATAAATGGTTGAGTTCACGAAAATAACACAAAAATAACACAAAAGAAAAGTGCAGGTCAGTATCCTATGAACATAAGTGGAATAATCCTTAACATAATACTATCAAATCAAATACATCCACACCCTGGAATGATTACTCACTATGATCAAGTGGGCTTAATCTCGTGAGGGCAAAGATGGTTAAACATGTGCAAGTTAATAAACAGGATACATGACATCAACAGAATAAAGGATAAAAACCATTATAATCTCAATATATGCAGAAAAGACTTTAATAAAATCCAGTATTATTTCACAATAAAAACTCTAAAGCAAAGTAGGTATATAAGGAATGTTCCTCATCATAATAAAGTCCATATATAGCATACCAAAAACTAACGTTATACTAGGTGAGAAAAGGGGAATACTTTCCCTGTAGCAAGAGAAAGAAATAAGGTGCATCCAAAATAGAAAGAAGATAATCACACTGTCTCTGTTTGCAGATGACTTGGTCTGATATGGAAAACACCAGACTTCAATAAAAATTACTGGAAATAAAACACAAATTCAGCAAAGTTGCAGGATACAAAGTCCATGTACAAAAATCAATAGTTTTCATGTGCCAAAAGAATTTTCTGAAAATGAAATCAATAAAGCAAACTTATTCCCAATAATTAAAAATAAATAACTAGTAATGAATTTAGTGACAGTGGTGAAAGATTTCTATAATGAAAACAAAAAACACTGATGAAAGCATTTGAAAAAGACACACAAAAATGAGAAGATATACCATGTTCATGAATTGGAAGAATCAATGACATTAAAATATACTATACTACCCAAAGACCTTTATAGATTCAACACAATCACAATCAAAATGCAATAACATTTTTCACAGAAGTAGAATACCCAGCTACTACAACAGTTTTATGGAATCACCAAAGATGAATAGCCAAAACAATCTTGAACAAAGAGAACAAAGAAGGAAGAATTGCCCTCATTGATTTTTTTTTTTTTTATTTTGAGAGACAGAGAGAAAGGTCTTCCTTTGACATTGGTTCACCCTCCAATGGTTGCCGCAGCCAGCGTGCTGCGGCCAGCGCACCATGCTGATCTGAAGGCAGGAGCCAGGTCCTTCTCCTGGTCTCCCATGTGGGTGCAGGGCACAAGCACTTGGGCCATCCTCCACTGTACTCCCGGGCCACAGAAGAGAGCTGGCCTGGAAGGGGGGCAACCGGGACAGAATCAGGCACCCTGACTGGGACTAGAACTGGGTGTGCTGGCGCCGCTAGGCAGAGGATTAGCCTATTGAGCCACGGCGCCGGCCCCTCATTGATTTTAAAATATATTACAAGGCTACAATAATTTATGAAGAATTATATTAACATAAAAAACAGATTATAGACCAATGGAACAGAAAAAAAGGCCATAGAACTAAACTCAGGAAGTTGTAGTCAATTAAATTTTGATAACAGTGCCAAGAACATGCATCAGAAAAATGACTGTCTTTTCAAAAAATGGTGCTGGAAAATCTGGATCTCCATATGTAGAAGAATGGAACTAGACCAAACCCCCATCTCAGCATGTACAAACATTACCTCAATATGTATTAAATACCAAGTGTAATATATGAAACTGTGAAGCCTCTAAATGAAAACATAGGGAAGATTTTTCACAACATTTTAATGGGCAAGGATGTGTCGAATTAGACCTGAAAAGTACAGGGAACAAAAGCAAAAATTGACAAATGGAAATTCATCAAACTGAACAGTTTCTGCACAGCAAAGGAAATGATCAACACAGTGAAAAGATGACCCACACAGCAGGAGAAATATTTGCAAATTATATATCTGACACTTAGTAATCAGAATATTCAACCTAAGTGAATCTCAATGTATAAAGAAAATATAGTACATGTGCACAGTAGTATTCTATTCTGTCATGGAAAAGGAACAGCATTTGTCATTTGGAATAATATACATGGAACTGGAGATCATCATGTTAAAAGAAACAGGCCAAGCTTAGAGATAAGTGGCACTTGATCTTTCTCATACAAAGAACATAAAAACTTTGATGTCTTAGAGGGAGGGTGAGATGAGTACAAACTGATTAATGGGTGCAAAGTTATAACTAGATGGCACAACTAACTGAGCTCCCACCACTCACATTGGATACCTGGATTGCATTGCTGGCTTTTGGGTCTGGCCCTGGCCCAATCCCAGTCATTGTAAGCATTTGGGGTAATGAATTAGTAGGTGGCAACTCTGTCTGTCTCTTTCTTACTGTTTCTCTGCTTCTCAAATTAAAAAAAAATCAATAGGAAAACCTCTTACTATCAGAAGAAATAATATATTAATTGTAACTTCACACGCACACATAAAGACACTTTTTGGTGCTGTGTTGTCTGCAAAGGGTAAAGATGGGTATATGACTAGCTGTGCGCTATTGGTTACTTTTGTATAAAGGCCAAGTTCACAGTTTGAAATTCAACATGTGCCAGCCTTCTCACTTTCCTGCTCTGCCAACCACCATACAAGCAAGAACCTAAGTAGAAATCAGACTTGATGCTATGTCAGTTATGACTTCACACATGATGAATGATGCCTAGAAGGTCACAAAGGTCTTGGTTTGCTTTGATTTCATGACTTCCTTATAAGCAAGTATAATTTAATTCAACAAATATTAATTACTTTAATGTGCTTTTAATGATCTCCAGGCAAAGAGCTTTTGGTTTGATAGAATAAAGTCTATTCAGGAGAAACTTATAGCCTTACATAAATAAAGAAACTCATGAAACATTGAAGCATATAAAAATAAACTAAAAAGAATTGAGAGTAGTATATAGACAAATACTCAAATACCCACAGCAGTTTACAACTGTATTTTCTTGAAATAATCTCAAACTACTCATCATGTTGAACAAATTTCTTTTTTTAACTTTTATTTAATACATTTAAATTTCCAAAGCACAACTTTTGAATTACAGCAGCTTTTCCCCCCCATAGCCTCCCGCCCACCTGCAACCATCCCATCTCCCACTCTCTCTCCCTTCCCATTCACTTCAAGATTTATTTTCAATTATCTTTATACACAGAAGAAGATCAATTTAGTATATATTAAGTAAAGATTTCAATAGTTTGCACCCACATAGAAACACAAAGTATAAAGTACTAGTTGATATACAAAATACACAAAGTATAAAGTACTAGTTGATATACAAAATACATAAAGTATTTGAGTACTAGTTGTGCCATTAATTCACATAGTATAACACATTAAGGACAGAGATCCTACATGGAGAATAAGTGCACAGTGACTCCTGTTGTTGATTTACATATTGAACAAATTTCACATTTCTGGATGCACTGTTTGAGTGAACAAATGCTTCTCTATAACAACTGGACTTCATTTCCATCTAGGCTGCTCATTTTAACCTAAAAGTAAAACTCTTGATTCTGTGCCTGGAAATGTTTTTCTGGGTGTGACTGGCCATTTATGAAATATTGAAATGTTAGGCAAGTTCCCTTTCCTCTACCTTTTGCCCTATGTGTGCAGATTTTTACCTTTACAATGTAGTCTCTTATTGTATTGCTTTGTAAAATGATCTTTAGAAGATTGGTTTTCAACGATATTCAATACTTGCAACTGTGAAATGACACACTCAGGAAAAACAGCCAAATTGTCCTCTCAGTAATTTTTTTTTTTTAAAAAAATTCATTCTTACTCCATATATTTTCTGAGTTGACCCTTCTTTCTTGATTTTCTCCTCACTCCTTTACTTTTCCATAAACAGCTATTATTTAGACTTATTCTAAAAATGATTCTAAGACTTCAATCAGGTATGTACACTTATTGTTTAAAACTTTGGTTTTGCTGCCTGCAAACAGTGCTTCCAAGTGAAAGGTTGTTAAATTTTTAAAAATTTCCTTGACTGCAAAGGGGAAACAATGCGTTTCGTCTGAACAAAAGATTATCCAATTTTCATAGATGGAAATATTTAGCAATATAATAACAAAGTTAATAGAAGTAAAACACACGTCTGAAGGTAAAGAGATGTGGATTGTGTATAAAATTAAATGCATGTAAAATTTATTATACATACTAAATGATGAAGAGAGATGATAGTGAGTGTCAGAGTGAAAAAGTATTAGGGAATCATTTATGAAGTAGATTCTGTTTTCTTTTCTTTCTTTTTCTTTTTTTTTTTTTTTTGAGAGGCAGAGTGGACAGTGAGAGAGAGACACAGAGAGAAAGGTCTTCCTTTTCCGTTGGTTCACCCCCAAATGACCACTACGGCCGGCACACTGCGCTGATCCGAAGCCAGAAGCCAGGTGCTTCCTCCTGGTCTCTCATGCGGGTGCAGGGCCCAAGGACTTGAGCCATCCTCCACTGCACTCCCAGGCCACAACAGAGAGCTGGACTGGAAGAGGAGCAACCAGGATAGAACCAGCACCTGAATGGGGACTTGAACCTGGGGTGTAGGAGGATTAGCCAAGTGAGTCGCGGTGCTGGCCTAGATTCTACACTATTTCTTCATCAGTTTTCAAACTCAGTGAGGTTCGTGATTATTCTGCATTCAAACTGCATGTGAAAGCAGTTGTAGTGGGGTAGGCATTTTGTACAATGGTCAAGATGCCCCTTGGGACACCCATATCCTATGTCGGAGTGTCTGGGTTCAAGTCTCCCCTCTATCTGATTTCAGGTAGCTGCTAATG
Source organism: Sylvilagus floridanus (assembly GCA_949820135.1). Taxonomy (NCBI): domain Eukaryota; kingdom Metazoa; phylum Chordata; class Mammalia; order Lagomorpha; family Leporidae; genus Sylvilagus; species Sylvilagus floridanus. Next base: position 23,247,402 of record OX463236.1, on the reverse strand, counting down.
CACAGCCCGGTAGACAGCAATGATGACTCAGCTCCTTGGGTCCCTGTCCCTACATGGGAGACCCAGATTAGTTTCTAGGCTCCTGGCTTTGGTCTGGTCCACCTCCAGCTCTTTCAGGCATTTAGGAAGTATAAAAGTGGATGGAAGCTGGCGCCATGACTCACTTGGCCAATCCTCTGCCTGCGGCGCTGGCACCCCAGGTTCTAGTCCCGGCTGGGGCTCTGGATTCTGTCCCGGTTGCTCCTCTTCCAGTCCAGCTTTCTGCTGTGGCCCAGGAAGGCAGTGGAGGATGGCCCAAGTGCTTGGGCCCTGCACCCGCATGGGAGATCAGGAGGAAGCACCTGGCTTCTGGCTTCAGATCAGCACAGTGCATCGGCCGTAGTGGCCATTTGGGGGGTGAACCAGTGGAAGGAAAACTTTTCTCTCTGTTTCTCTCCCACTGTGTAACTCTGCCTGTCCAAAAAAAAAAAAAAAAAAAAGTGGATGGAAGACCTGTTTCTGTCACTCTTTCAAATAATAAAAATAAATAAAACACTTTATCTCAGAAACATCACATAAAGAACAAAATAAAATCTATACCCATATTACTTGAAGCATACAAAAAAAGTACATGTGCACGTTCTTATTTTATAAAGAGTCACATGGAATCCAAATTTTTCATTCCTTGACACAACTTAGAAAATTTCTTGAGTTACACTAAAATATGAAACACAATTTAAATTTATTCTGTATAATAGTCTCTATCTACAGACTTTTATGTTGAGTAAACAGGTAGATCTTTTCCAGAATCTTAATCTCTATTATTTTACAGCATATTTGTTTTATGTGTTTTAGATTGAAAATTAGATTAAAACAAAGGAATATGAGAAGTGATATTACTTTTTAAGAGCTATTATTATGACAATTTACTAAGTTTTGCATAGTTATGTGAGATGAACCTCGATATTTGGTTTAGACAACATCTTTAAACACCTACCCTAAATGTGTTGTTTTCCTTTGTTCTTCTCTGTGTGGAGCCTCTCCATCTCTTTCAGCAGTACTTTTAATGATCCCCCTACTATATTAGGTATTTGAATGAAGGGTCATGATTTTTGTTGCTTACCACTATACTTGCCCAATGGATGATCAATGAATGCCCACTCCACTTTTACTTTAATTACCAACTTTCAGATGAAGGCAAGTCTCTGGGTTACTTCCTTGTATATCACTGGAAATGGTTGTTAGCTTACCTCATGTTACCTGAATACTGATCAACAGAACTCTTTATAGCTCAGAGAATATTTCTCTTTTTCAAAATTATGTCTGCTAATTTAAGTCAAAAGTATTCTAGTGATCCAAAATTTACCTTTTATTATCTTTGAATTTGTCTACGTTTCAGTTGGAATAAAATCCTATGTTTCTCTATGAAGTGATCTGAGAATTTGGTCTGAGTACCAGATGGTTTTCTCTTCCTCTGGAAAATGAAAACATGTGTCAGACTTTGTGAGTGCATGTGTCAGGAATGTTTTTCATGGGTAAAGTCTCTTAAATGACATGTTTTCCTCTGGAGGCATTTAACTGGAGCATGTGTTATGTCTTTAGATGTCTTGGGTTCACACATTAAGGGCATTACTTCAGCTGTAAACTGTTACAGGTCTGTAGATTCAATGCTGGAGAGGGATCACACCCTGGGAAAAGAACATGTTCATTCTTTTTCATTTTGTTTTCAGGGTTCTAAAATTCACTTATGAATTCTAAGGGAGAAGAAAATTCCTATTTTATTTTAATGAAGCCATTTACCTTTTACTAATTACTTCACAAACTGACAAGCAACCAAAATTTCTTGGAAATTTTAGCATCTGCTAAACATGCCTGGAGGAACTGTCAGGCTAGCTGCTGCCAGGCCCTGCTCTACGCTCAGGAGCTGATACCACCTCAAAACGTCAGGTTGTGCTCTGACAATATGTTGCTGTATAGTGTAGGAACATTACTGTCAACAGTGTCACAGAATATTTTTGTAACAAAAATGGATTTGAGTTAGCCATTCTTCTCTTTCCACTTTGTGTGACAGCTGGCAGTCATTAGAAAGTCAAATGTCTGGAGGTATCATTGGGATGCTGGAACAATTTGTTTACAATCCTGATAATACCACCTTAGTTCACTAACACTGTGCCCATCCATCAGAGAAGTGATCATTAGAAGGATCATAACTTCAGACTTAGCAAGACTATAAGAACCTTCTTTGTGGAGGTAAAAGCAAACAAATACATGTGTCAGGTGTTGTACATCTGATTTGAACTCATTCCTGCATATCATAGAATATCAGAAACAATTATGACAAGCATTTACTGAGCACCTATGTATCAGACGCTGGTCCAAGCAATTTAAGGGTTTTGAATTAATCCTGACAAAAACTTATGGAAAATAAGGCTTAAGAAGATGGAATAAATTCCTTAGGGAAAGCCCAAATATATATTTTTTCCTTAAATATTTTTCTTTTCAGTTGAGTCAGTTGTACACATATGAAGGCTAACAACATACTTTTGCAACAAGCTCATCTAACTCTATAAAGTTAACCAGATAGTCTGGAGGGTTACACTAACAGAGAAAACTAATAGCCTGCAACAATGGGCACAAAATGCTCTCTTTCTACTTCTTCTAATAAAACACAACACCATTTAATAAAAGAAGGCTTAAGCAATCAGTCAGAGAAATTTATTTAGATAAAGGGCATCTATAAGAATCTATGACCATCATTCTAAATGAAGAGGATATGAAAGCAAACTTTATAAAAGTCAGGAAAAAGAATAAGCACCATTGCTTATTCAGCATTGCACTGAGCTGTCAGAATGATAGGAAAATAGCAAGCAATTAAAGGATTTGAAAAATGAAATCAAATAAATGGGATTTATGAAAAATAGGACAGTGTAACAATATGGCTTGACATAAGTATGGCAGCAATAATTACAAAGTAATTTCCAAAAATATTATTTATAGTAAAGCACATCTAGTGCTATTATAGACTGAATTGTGTCCTCTGTCAAAATTATATGTTGAAGTCATCACCCCTAATATCTTATTATGTGACTGTATTTGGAGAAAAGGTTTATAAGAGGCCATTAAAGTTAACTGAAATCATATGGGTGGGTCCTGATCTAACATGTCTGGACACAGACATGCATGGGGGAAGGTCATGTGAAGACAAAGGAAGAAGTCAGATATTTATTAAGCCAAAAAGAGGGGTCTTAGAATGAAAGCAGTCCTACCAACCTTTCCAGAAACATGTAAATACATTTTTGTTGTTTAAGTCACCTGATCTCTGATACATTTTTGGCAGCCATCTGAACTAATACAAGTTTCCAATAGTAAATCTAGGAAAATACAAATAAATTCAACCTACCTGAAAAGCATTAAATTAGTTCTAATAATATTATATCTATTTTTAGTGAATTGGTACACCTAGTATTATAAAGATCAATTCTTCTAAGCCATTTAGAGATTTAGCATAACTCCAATAAAACACTGATAAAAATAAGAGTGTTGAATAAAATTGGTAAATTTGATAAATTGATTGAAAAAAATTCATTGGGGGACCTGCGCTCTGGCATAGTAAACTAAGCCTCTGCCTGGGTGCTGGCACCCCATGTGGGTGCCATTTCATGTCCTGGCTGTCCCTCTTCTGATCCACACTCTGCTATGGCCTGGGAAAGCAGTAAAACACAGCCCAAGTTCTGGGGTCCCTGCACCTGCGTGGGAGACCCAGAAGGAGCTCCTGGCTTCAGATTGGCTCAGCTCTGGCCATTTCAGCCATTTGGGGAGTGAACCAGCAGATAGAAGACATTTCTCTCTGTCTCTCCCACTCTCTCTGTGTTAACTCTCTCAAATAAATAAATAAAACCTTAAAAAAAGATAAATATTTGTTGGAAGAGCAAAGGACCAAAAACAGTCTGAATTCATATCAAGAAGAAGAAAGATGATTTCTCCTGCTAAATGTGAAGATTGTACTATAATACTAAGACAGTATGGAGTTAGTAAAGGGGTCAAGAAACTGACCAGCTCCTAAGCAACAGAAGTACATAGATGTGAGGGTACTCCAAATGTTGTGGAAAATGGGATTGGAATATGCTTATTTTTGTGCAGGAATTGTTTTGAATTCCATGCACAGTTTTTTAATAATTTGCGTTTTTTCAGCCCCAGGGCCAGCCCCCAGGCCCACGCTGGCCCAAGTCGGCCCACGTGCCTCAGGTCAGCTCTGTGCCTGTCCCCATGGCCACTGTGGCTGACCCAGTGCAGCCTGGCGCCCTCCAGCACCTCCCTAGAGGGGACCCTGGCTGTCCGATCAGCCGCCCTCAGCACAGGAACCACTGGGGCTGGGCCTGCTCTGTCTGGGGAGGAGTGGGTGCTGGGCGGGCCTGGCAGGACCCCGCTCCTCCTCCAGCCTCCCACACAGGCCCCAGCTCCTCCACCCTCTCCCAAGCAACAGTGAAGTTCTGCAGATGGCGCTCATGACCCGGTTAACACCGGCCCACACTCCCTCCCTCGTGCTCTTGGCTCATAGAGAGCCCCCGCCTGCCCTTGAGGCGTGGGGAGCCGAGGGCCGCCCCTCACCCCCAGCTCCCTTGGGTGCCACAGGGTGTCAGTAGTGAAATCACACACGCAGGTCCCTGGTCTAGAACAATGCACGTTTTTGAGACAAACACTGTACACCCCTCCCCTACCGCCACGTTCAGCTCCCCACCAGAGTCACGGCTGCCTGTACCCCGTGTTCAGCCCAGTGCCGGGTGCCTCCTGGACATGCGTGTAGCCTTCACGTAAGCTGACACGAGCACGCTCCCAGGTCGAGCTGAGCTGCTGGGACAGGGGCTCCTGCTCAAGAATCGGTCAGGAAACCTTCCTGGCCAGGTCACCCCAGCCCCTGGAACTCGCTGTCAGTTCTCTCATCTGCCCACTGACAGTGACTTATTTAACACCCACTCTCCCCCTTATTTATCTCCCATAGGACCCCCTTCCTGTCCCCCTGTCCTCAGGTTCCATGATTGGCTCTGTGTTCACTGTCACGGCCCTCCCCCGTGGGGGTCCCTCTGCACTTTGTGGTTCCAACTGCAGTCGCTGTTAATAAAGAGAGGCTTACACTTGAAAAAAAAATATGCATTTTCCATGAAAATCACTCATATGGATGAATTTCAATATTTTAGGTGTCAAAATCAATTTGTCTTCCAATTTTATTTTCCAGGAATACTTTGCAGTACTCTTATACTTGAGATTTTGGTACACAATAGAAGTAGTATCTCAGCCTTTTGACTAAGATCAAGTGTAGCATCTGTTCTTATCAGAAGTAGCATGGCACATCACTGGAGAAAAGAGGCTTGTTCAGTAAATGAAGCTGGAATATTTGTCTATCTTCGTGGAAAAAATAGATATGTAACCTTGTCTCAGACCAATCAAATTGAATATGGGAGTTCCAAGGTGATTGAAGGTAGGTGCTCAGCACTTGCCTTGTCTCCACAAAGAACAAAACCACAAGTAAGTAGCTGCATTTTTAGGTGAATGCTCAAAGAAGACACCAGACCTCAGTAAGAAAATAAAAGAAACCCTAAAGGACACAAAGACTTGGGTTCATGATAGAGAAACAAAGCCAGCCAGCCAGTGTGATCTCAGCTCCACAGTAGGTGAAAGGGTAAACTGGAAAGGCTCAGCAGAGCTTGCCTGCATGAATGCACTATCCTGGCGGTCGCAGCCAGGGGAAGAATCTACAGACTCAGAGCCCAGGAAAGCGGGCTACTTGAAGTAGCTTGCTTCAGAGAAGGAACTCACATTGCATTCCCGACCTCAACCCTTGGGATTCAAGCTGCATCAGTAGTCAGCATCTTGAGAAAAGGCACCATCAAAATCCATACTGCCGGTTCCAGCACTGTGGCTCAGTGGTTAAGCTGCCCCTTGCTAGGCTGGCATCCCAAATGAGTCCTGGTCGAGTCCTGGCTCCCTTACTTCCAACCCAGCTAATGTCACTAGGAAAATAGTGGAAGTTGACCCAAATATTTGGGCCCTTGCTACCCACATGGGAAAGTTTCAAGATAACAGTTTTGGCCTGGCCCAATCATAGCTGTTATGGCAATTTGGGGAGCAAACCAGAGGATGGGCCATCTTTTCCCCTCTCTCTGTAACTCAGCTTTTCAAATAAATAAATAAATACTTATAAAAAAATTACCCTAAAAGCCAGAAGCCTCTGCATTTCTTCATCTTGACTCTGCAGACATTGCACCATGCTAGAAAAAAGGCTGCCTCTCATAAATTCAACCAGACCCAGCAGAGTAACTGACCTCAAGCCCTGATCCATGTGGTATGATACATTACAGAGGACAGGAGGAGCAGAAAGACAGGTGGATCTTGCTCCCAAGACTTCAGAAGTATGGACACTTCCCCCTCAGACTTGAGGCCTGTCCTTTCCACTGTCTTCTCCCCTCCTCCTGCCAACTGGAACATTGCTTTTCTCTCTTGGGACCCTAGGACTACTAACCAAGGCTCCTGGAACCATGGCCTGATGTGCCCATCAGCAGCTCTTCGGATTATGTATGTGCCTGGCCCACTCCCAACATCTGTGCCCTCCTGCATTTGTGGTCTTTCATGGGGCAGTGGCTTGGAGCTGCATAACCAGTCAATCCCAGTACTGGTGCCATCCCAGCATGTTCTGGCCCCTCCCTCAGATGGTATCCTGGGTGCCATTTTTCACCTGGTGTGGAAACCAAAAAAAAAAATTGCAGTGTAGGAGCACCCCAGACACTTAACATTGCTATCATCATTTACAATGAAAGGAGGTATGGGTATACTATATTACAATGTCCATCTGGAACTAAAGCCCAAGTGGCCTATCAGATTGACTGCTGAAGATGGATATTCAGAAAAAAAGTCTTTTAATATAAGACCCATTCATTAAAAGCAATAGAGAGAACTGGTCAACCATATGTGTAGATACTGCTATAGGGACACAGAAACATGAAAAAGTAAGGCAATATCATGCCTCAAAAGAAACATAGTAAGACTTTAGTAACAAAATCCAATGAAAAGGAGATTGATCAAAAGCCTGATGAAGAATCAAGGAAAGATTATAAATATACTCAGAGAGATACACCAGAATACAGATATCAGTTGAATGAAATCAGGGAAACAATAAATGATATGAATGTGAAAATCATCAAAGAAATATGGATCATGAAAAAGAATGAAACATAAATCTTAGAAATGAAGAACTCAGTAAAACAAAAATGTAGTTGAAAGCCAAGACATTAGACATGACCAGGCAGAGGAAAGAATACCTGAACTTCAGGACAGCTCTTGTGAAATGTCACAAGCAGACCTGCAGAAATTTATGCAGTCCTCAAGACCTCTGAATATTTGAATTTTGGAGTTTATGAGATAGAAGAGATGAGTAAAAGCATGGAAAATCCATTCAGTTCAATAATAGCTATAAACCACCAATTTGGAGAAAGATATGTAAATGCAAATGCAGGAAGTCCTCTATGACCCAAAACACCATCACCATGATACACATAGTCAAACTCTCAAAAGTATAGCATAAAGAGATTTCTAAAATCTGTAAGAGAAAAGTGGCAAGTCACTTTTAAATGAACCCTAATTGGATTAACAGCAGGTTTTTCAAAAGAAGTCTTACCGGTCAAGAGGGATGGAATTTCTGCAAGAATGAAAATGCAAAATTACATTTCAGTGCATTTACACAACAGAATATTACATAGAAGTGAAAATGAACTACTTTTACATAATAACAGATGGATTTTAGTAGTGATAGGTGAAGAAAATCAAGCCCTAGAAGTGGTATTTTTTAACAACCAAGGAGAACCAGATTTTGAAACTGTTCTCTTAGATGGTAATATGGTACTCCTTAATTTTGCTTCATATTCTGTGGAAATTTTTCCCTTTGGGACTTACATAATGTGAGAGAATAAAAGCAGAATTTGGGAGTTTGGTAATCATGCTTTACCAATCTAAATGTACCAGAGGATTCCAATACAATCGCATCAAGGTGGCATGTACCAAGGCCATCTTTCTAATCCAAGTGATCAATTTCAGTTCACAATTGATCACACTGATAGGTCTAAGAGTCAAAGGGATCACACAAACAAGACTAGTGTCTGCTAATGCTAACTGATAGAATCAAAAAGGGAGAGAATGATCCACAATGGGAAAGGGGATACACAGCAGACTCATAGAATGGCAGATGTCCTAAATAGCACTCTGGCCTCAGAATCAGCCCTTAAGGCATTCGGATCTGGCTCAAGAGCCCAGGAGAGTATTTTAGGCATGGAAAGCCAAGACACTCTGGAAAAAAAAAAGAAGACCAAAATGAAAGATCTCTGTTCATGAGATCCCCCAGTGGAAAGAACAGGGGCATCAAAGAAGGAGGTACCTTTCTCTGAAGGGAGGAGAGAACTTCCACTTTGACTATGACCCTGTCAGAATAAGATCGAAGCCGGTAAATTCAAAAGGCTTCCATAGCCTTGGCAACTCATGACTAGAGCCTAGGGAGATTACTGACGCCATAAACAAGAGTGTCAAATTGTTAAGTCAACAACATGAGTCACTGTGTACTTACTTCTCATGTGGGATCTGTCCTTAATGTGTTGTCCAATGTGAAGTAATGCTATAACTAGTACTGAAACAGTATTTTACACTTTGTGTTTCTGTGTGGGTGCAAACTGATGAACTCTTTACTTAATATATACTAAATCAAACTTCTGTATATAAGATAATTGAAAATGAATCTTGATGTGAATGGAATGGGAGAGGGAGCAGGAGATGGGAGGTGTGTGAGTGGGAGGGAAATTATGGGGGGGAAGCCATTGTAATCCATAAACTGTACCTTGGAAATTTATATTTACTAAATAAAAAATTGTCATCAAGTTTTCAGCTTATTTATAAAATTATTGCCCAATTTCAGAAATCTGTAATTGGATGATTTTGTTCCTGGTCTTTTGTGGGGAATTCGACACCTATCTCAGTTTGTTCCAAATTTTTGTTTCCATGTGAGAAAAGAATTCAAGGAGGAGAAGTAAGGTTGTACAAGCAAGCATGATTTATTGAAAGGGAGAGTGCACACTCAGACATGAGTGCAGGCAACCTATCTTCATGAGAAAGGAAAGACTGCTGACACCACCAAAGTTGGAGTTGCCCTTTCAGAGGGTATGAGATGGTGCCTGGGGCATGGAATAGTTGAGTATACTAAGAAGGCAGAGTTTGGGCAGAACTTGAGTGCTGCCTGGTGGGGAGGGCATCTCAAAAGTGTCATAGTGTCTCCACACAGGACTAGAAAACACATGTGGTCATCTGTAAGATGGTGTCATAACACCTCACACTTGATGGAAAGTGAGGTTCAGGTGCATGATGAGGAATGGGTATGCCTAGGCTTCAACCACATTGGATACTTCCAGCCAGTGCACACAGAAAGGGATGAGGTTTTGGGGTGCATATGTGCACAGGTGCTGAAAAGTCCCTGGTTTCTCCAAATTCATTAGTTACCTACTTGTCTATATCAGGCTTTTTCTCAATATTTTACTCTCTTTTATTAACTTCTTTAATTAACTTTAGTAATTTCTGTTTGTCCTTTCTTGTAATTCATTCTCCATGGGTGGAGATGATAATGAGATAGGAACGCTAATCTTATTATTTTGTACTTTCAAGCAATATCTAGCAAAATTATTTCCATATGGCTCTAGAAAGAAAATATAAATGTAAAATTTGACAAGGATTTTTCAAAAAGTTAATGAGAAATGTGCATTATGAAAAACTATGCATGGATTCCAAAATTGTTGTACTAAAATAAACAGCTTTAATTCAATTTCTGTGATCTTTTTGAAGTATCCTCTTCTTTGTCTATTACCTAGGACCCTAATTTTTAAAGTTTGTATTTATAAATGCAAATGTTTATGTAATGCAATATAGTTCCCACCATGATGAATGCTGATGAAATCAACTCTTCCACCACAATGTGCAAAGGCAAAAACATAAGGTTCCTCATATGTGAATTTAAATCGATTTGTGGTTTTAGTATAGGGAAAAAGCATGATGACATTGGCAGATATGGGTGTAAGTCTCTTTTGTCACTTATTAATTTTATAATTTATATCATCAACCTCTTGGGGCCTTTAATAACAAAATTTTCTATAAGAATCCTATTTCCTTGTGGGTTAAAGATGATAACATCAACCATACTTATTTTGTAGGCAAGTTATGTGGCTCAAATTACATAATGTAATGGAATTGCTGAAGAATCATTTTAAATGATTGTGCTGGGACAGAGATGTAGGGATGGGCATCTAACAGCACATTCCTCTATACTGAATTTAATGAATTCCTTCTGTAACCCTGATTACTGAGGAAGGGAAAGCCAGATTTGCGCTGACAGAAATGAAAAGTCTTGGGCTGTGCCATAGAATATGCTTTTAACATATATTGTGTGTGTGTGTGTGTGTGTATGTATGTATGTATGTATATGTATATGTATATGTGTGTGTGTATATGTATGTATGTATGTATATGTATATGTATATATATATGTATATGTATATATGTATATACACACATATACATATATATATATACACACATATACATACATATACATATACATATATGGCTTTGAGTCATCCACTAACTTTCAGATTCTCTCTACAGGGCATCAAATTAATGTCTACTTTACAGTAATTTTGGTTGTCTTATAAAAATGGATTTTCACAACGTTGACTTTTTTGCACATAAAACTGTCTTTTAACATTGCTAAGTCCACAGTCTTAAGTACTGTCATCTAGTTTGGGCATTTCAAACAAAAAAGCCATTTTATTGCTCAACTTGCATATTTTAAAAATTATAACAATATTGAAACACAATTGCTACAAACTTAAAAGCTAAAATGCAATCTTCTAGAAGAAAGCATAAGTGAATACCATTATGACCTTGGAATAGAAAATGATTTCTTAGCAGAACAGTAAAAATGTGCTAAATTGTACTTCATATAATTAAAATTTTTGATCATAAAAGGACCCCATTAGGAAATGAAAAAGCAAGCCAAAGGGAGAAATATGTGTAATATGTGTATCTGACAAAGTATCTGGAATATATAAAGAATACTTGCAAGTCAATATTAAAAAGATACTGTTATAAAAATGGGCTCATCATCAATAGTAATCAGTGAAATGCAAACTAAGGAAGCAATGAACTATGTCTACATTCTTAACAGTGGGTAAAATTAAAATTAAAATCAACTGTAGTAATAAACGTTTCTGAGTATCTGGTGCAACTGGAATTTCTTATGTTGGTAGTGGGCATATAAATTGCACACACATTTTGTAAAACAGCTTAATAGTTCCTTATTTATTATCTTTAACATTTAACTACCGTATTGTCTAATAGTCCAACTTCAGCTTATTTACACCAGAGAAATAAACACATAGATCACCAGAAAGACCTTCAAGAAAATATTTATAACATCTTCAGTTTTATTAGCTAAAATCTGAAGCCAATCTGAATATCCATGAGCCAACAAATGGTTGAACAATCGATTTTATAGTTATATGATGGACTGCTTCCCAGCAATTGAAAAATATGTTTAAGGATACTTCAAAATATTCATGGAAAACCAGGAATAAAAAGTGCTTGTTCTGGCACAAGAATATCTGAAATTCATGCATAGACTTTTCATGAACTCTTTGAAGATCCCTTATATTCAAGAATTTGGATAAACTTAAAATCATGCCAAACTAAAGAAGCTGAACACAAAACTCATTTGTGGTGAAAAAGATATCAGACAAGTGGCTCCCCTGGGGAGTTGTGAAATGACTAGGAAGAGGAAAGAGGCAATTTGGGGGATAGTGGAAACTGTGTTGTTCCATCTATATTATTAACCAACCACATACGGAGTTCAGAGTCAGTCCCAAATTTGCAGTAATTTCAGTATGTATAATTAACACAATTTCAACCTATGATAAATTCTGCAGCAATATTTTGATTAGGAGAATCTCTCTATAGTTTTTCTAAGTTACAACATCTAATAGACATTCTTTGTATCATTGAAAACATAATTTGTCCAAAGACAAATTTATATACCTCTTACTATTTTAAAGCTAAAGTCAAAATCTTATCTATTTCTGAAGTCACAGGATTTAAAATCCTCATTTGAAGCACGTAATCAAGTTATCTTTTGGTAGCCAAGTATTCTTCTTTATCCTTGATCAACTACAGCTCTAATAATTTTAAAGGTTATTATACTGTATCAGCATGAATGAATGTGCTCTTAGAAAAATGTGTATGGGACAACATTGTTGTGCAGTGTGTTAAGCCACCACCTATGACACCAGCATCCCATATGGCACTGATTTATGTCCCAGCTGCTTCACTTCTGATCCAGCTCCCTGCTAATGCACGTGGGAAAGCAGTTGAAGATGACCCAAATATTTGGGCCAATGCTAGCCATGTGCAAAACCCAGAATAAGCTCCTGGCCTTCGGCTTCAGCCTCACCCAGCCCCAGCCTTTGAGGCCATCTGGGGAGTAAACCAGCTAATGGAAGATCTCTATCTCTCCCCCTCCCTTTCTCTGTAACTTTGCCTTTCAAATAAATAAACAAATCTTTTTTAAAAAGGGAAAAATATGCAGCTATGCATCTGAATTTAACAATATGGTAAAAAACATTGCACATATTTTATAATTCTCAAATATCAAATGTTTTCTTAACTAATCATATCTTTTGCTTTAAGGAAACTCATGTTACATTTTCTTGTAATGGATCTGAAACCGTTGAATATTTTTCTCCTTAAATATAATTCAATTTAGTGTTTTATTAAAGGAAGTTCATTGATATAGATGCACTGTGATTTTAGAATTCAGGGAAAAACAGATGATCAATGTGAGTGCAATAGCTTATGTGTACATATTTATTTGTATCACTACATTTACACTCATGTATAAACATGTATCCAAACAGAAGCATATACCATAGAAGTACACATACAACAGAGGTTTCATGTTTAATCTTGTCATTCACATCATGAAGGTAGTCCTATTGAAAATGTTGTTCAGACTTCCATAAAGATGAAGCTATAGTCTGCTAATTTGTCAAAAATGGAGGTATGAGCTACATTCCACCTCAGTACAACTCAAGAAAAGGTTTATCATATAGAGAACACCTCACGAACAGATAGCCAAATACTGGTGGATTTCCCATTAAGTAGGGTAAGAGTTGGCAATGGAAATGAGCAGGTATTGCAATTAAACGAAGTTGATGATGTAGTGACTTAGAATTTGGTACAGAGAGACAGTCTGATCGTTGGAAATTTATACAGAAGGGATGCTTAATGGCTGTGTTAGCTCACTCAGACAACTCAACTAGATTTAATCAATTTAGTTTCCAGGTGACAAGAAACAAAGATGAGGTCAAGTGGCACACAAATAGCATAGTAAAGCAGAAGAAATTAGGGTTACATTTTCTGTGTTTTGTTGTTTCAATGACTATATCTCATGGATAACCAAAAATTCAGCAGCTTTGAAAAATGTTTGCTCTGATGTTACTTCTGGGCATTGCTTAAATGTAACTTTTCAACAATAATCTAAGAATTCCTGATAATCAACACATTTCCCTCCTCTTCAAGTAAAAGAAAAGGAATATAGCAAGTAAGGAGAATGTAGCAAGATGTCAGCAGTCATTCTGAATGTTGGAGCTTGCTGGCCCATTTATTTTTATGGCAACATTAAGATATATCTTCTAGCCAAGGTGTTCTGAAAAGTCACTGTTCTCATCACCAATTCTGTAACCATTTTTAAAAGCCGTAGAAGTGAAGAAGGGTTGCAGCATGGTAGGAAGCATTACTACCTTAAATGAAAGTATTTTAAAAAGCAGTAGCTGTATTATTAAAGATTATACTTAGATCCAAGAATACTGAAAAACTCAAACTATAGAATAAAGTCTTGTATTTAGCTTCCCTAACTGGCTGAGGGTATTTTCAGATTTGCAACCTATTCTAAGAGATAAATCAGGATTGGGACTGATAGAAGTCTATTTTTTTTTTTTTTTTGACAGGCAGAGTGGACAGTGAGAGAGAGAGACAGAGAGAAAGGTCTTCCTTTGCCGTTGGTTCACCCTCCAATGGCTGCCGCGGATTGCGCGCTGCGGCCGGCGCACCGCGCTCATCCGATGGCAGGAGCCAGGTACTAGGTGCTTTTTCCTGGTCTCCCATGGGGTGCAGGGCCCAAGCACTTGGGCCATCCTCCACTGCACTCCGGGCCACAGCAGAGGGCTGGCCTGGAAGAGGGGCAACCGGGACAGAATCCGGTGCCCCGACCGGGACTAGAACCCGGTGTGCCGGCGCCGCAAGGCGGAGGATTAGCCTAGTGAGCCACGGCGCCGGCCAGAAGTCTACTTTTCTATTGCCTCTTTCCTTCCCATCTCTGCTCTCCAAATTTTAAAATGCTTATGAATTTGTTTTTATTTAGGAGTAACTTAACCGGGCATTAGTTCAGCCCAAAGGAGGACTCACTGAGAAAACTGAATGATCTCATCCTGAGTTTTCTTTGAAGAGTTCTATTGTTTCCAGCCAGCGCCCTGGCTTACTAGGCTAATCCTCCACCTGTGGCACAGGCTCCCTGAGTTCTAGTCCCAGTTGGGGCACTAGATTCTGGAGGGCGGTTGCTCCTCTTCCAGTCCAGCTCTCTACTATGGCCCGGGAAGGCAGTGGAGGATGGCCCAAGTGCTTGGGCCCTACACCCGCATGGAGGACCAGGAGGAGGCACCTAGCTCCTGGCTTCGGATTGGTGCAGCGTTCCGGCTGTAGCAGCCATTTGGGGGATGAACCAACAGAAGGAAAACCTTTCTCTCTGTCTCTCTCTCTCTCACTGTCTAACTCTTCCTGTCAAAAAAAAAAAAAAAAGAGTTCTATTGTTTCCAAAGGATCAGAGACATCATAGCTTAAATTTTTTTTTTTTCATACATTATTGGGGCAGAAATTGCTAGAGAAATGTTTTGGGGTTCTTGGACAGTGAGACATGACACTGAGGCTCATAGCAGGGTGCAGTGTCTATTCATGGCCACATGGGCCCAGAGAATTAACATTCCAAGGCTGAGCCCTGAAAAAGTCAGAAAAAATACATTGCCTTACATACAACCTAAGTTTTTTTTTCCTCTCTTACATAGTCACAACCATTCTGATTGGGTATTTTAAGGCTACAGGGTTGCTATAGCATTGTTACAGGGTTACGTACACATGCATAGACATTGATTATGTCAGGTTTTTATCTCTGTTTTTTGTTTATTCTGGGAGGTCCTCAACTTTTCCCTTGATCCGAGAGGGCCCTTACCTTTCCTTTTGAAAGACTTCACAACAGAAGAGGTGTCAGAATATAATTTTTTGTCTGTCTAGGCCTAGTATTTACTTTGATCTCACAAACTCATTTAATGATGCCTACCCTTGTTTCAGAGGAAACTAAAATTAGGTAAGAAAAAAACAATGGTAACCAAACTCCACTTTTAACACTTTGATCAAAACAACTGCATAATTTAGTAGATGTTCACATTCTAAGTTATTGTTTTTGATGAGAGGATATATTGTATTGCACCTAAACATATGCATTATAGGAAATGCTTTTGTCACCAGTGTAGAATATGTTCTTAATAACTTTAAAAAAGTATATATATGCCAAAGAAGTTCTAAAATTATAAGCTGCATCTTTCTGCTTGACGTGACTTATTTCATGTCTGAATTGCTCATCTCACTTATAATTCAATCCTCAGGCAGAGAGGAGCCGTTTTCTGATTCAGGGTCATCTCCATCCCAGATCCCTCTGTCAGAACTGCAATAAATATTTAATTATTATTAATAATACCATCACAACCATCTCTATCCCTCTCCCCTCAATATAGATAGCACTCCTCTGATGAACCATAGGGAACAGGTTTATTTGGTTGCAGTGATGAATAGGAAGTGGCAAGTGTGCCCAGGGCCATGGACAAATTCCAATAATAGCAACTGCATAGAGTCGTTTTTATGCCACCTGGAAACAAGGCAATTTGAAATTTGAGCATTTTTCAATGACTGCAGAACACAATTAGATTATTTTGAGTTTCAGGATTTATGAAGTGGCAGTTGTTAACATTATGAGCTCCAATCAATCACTAAATATCAATTGAGTTCTTTCTACCTATAAGGTACCTCAGTCAGCCCATTTAAAAGCAGTGTCTTTTTCTCTCATGTTCTGCCTGAAACTAAGCTCTTGCGAAGGAATGCTGTCCTCTGTTTTAAAAATCTGCCACAGATCTATGGTAATTATTTTATTTTTCTATTTGGTAAAAACAAAGTTCTTAGCATTGCTAGATACAAAAATGTTAACAATACTGATACTTGCATGTCTATTTTCCTTCTATTTTTCAAGAAATCATATCATATTCGAAATTTATAATTATTAGAGAAGATTAAATATGACAATCTTTTCTATAAGAGTTAATAAAAATTCATACACTGTTTCTCATTCCACCTATAGGAACTGTCAGAATTTATATATATATATACACACACACACACACACACACACACACATACACACACATACATGTTATTACTTCAGAAAGGTCATGAGAAAATGGAACTAAATTTTATTTTGGTACAAAATATTTTGAAATTCCTGCATAGGCATACCTTTTTTTAAGATTTTTTTTTTTATTTGAAAAGCTGTGGCTCAGCAGGTTACAGCCCTGGCCTAAAGGGCCGGCATCCCATATGGGTGCCGGTTCTAGTCCCGCCTGCTCCTCTTCCAATCCAGATCTCTGCTATGGCC
The DNA here is from genome assembly GCA_949820135.1 of Sylvilagus floridanus. NCBI lineage: Eukaryota > Metazoa > Chordata > Mammalia > Lagomorpha > Leporidae > Sylvilagus > Sylvilagus floridanus. Next base: position 23,230,595 of record OX463236.1, on the reverse strand, counting down.
TGGAAAAGCAGTAGAAGATGGCCCAAATGCTTGGGCCCCTGCACCCACATGGAAGACATGGAAGAAGCTCCTGGTTCCTGGCTTCGGATCGGCACAGCTCCAGCTGTTGCAGCCAAATGGGGAGTGAACCAGCGGATGGAAGGCCTCTCTGTCTCTACCTCTCTCTGTAACTCTGTCTTTCAAACAAATAAAATAAATCTTTTTTTTTTTTTAAAGAAAAGCACAGAGAAAGAGAGAGAGAGAGAGAGGTCTTCCTTCCACTGATTCATTCCCCACACGGCGGCAAGATCCAGAGATAGGCCAGTCTGAAACCAGGTGACAAGAGTTTCCTCCAGGTCTCCCTGGAGGGTGCGGGGGTCCAAGCACTTGGGCCATCCTTCACTACTTTCCCAGGCGCATCAGCAGGGAGCTACATTGGAAGTATAGTACCTGGGACTCAAACTGATACTCATATAGGATGCTGGCTCTGCAGGCAGTGGGTTACCCTGCCATGTCACAAAACTGGCTATCCTAGGTTTCTTTAAAAAATGCATTTCCCATTAATTTGAAGACTATATATGCATGGTTTTCAAATAATTAGTGTACCAAAATAAACTAATCTTTCAATTGCATTTTAAATAACTACTTGAAGTAACAGCATATCCTTGAATATATGTGTGTTTGTGTGTAGTCACTATTTAATGGAGTGAAAAACAATGGAAAATAGTGAAAATGAATACAAAATCTACCAGCTTTGACAGAGAAGGGGAAATGTCTTATCTACATGTCTTAAACCTCCAGAAATTGTAATGATGACGTAGTCCAGGGAGTCATGGGAGGTTCTTAGCCACACTTCAGCTATTACCATCTAGCAATATGGGTGAGTAGACAACATCTTGAAAATTTTCATGAATAGTCTTGCATTTGCAGGAGAGTGACTGAGATGATTTCCTCACTGTTTCCACATTTCAGATGAGGAGAACAAAAACAGCTGGTGGGAAGATATAGGTGAAGGAGTGCAGGCTCAAGAGTTTTCATAGGGGCTGACTCCGAGGTGCACCTGCCATGCCAGTATCCCATATGGGTGCCGGTTCTAGTCCCGGCTGCCCCTCTTCCAATCTAGCTCTCTGCTATGGCCTGGGAAAGCAGTGGAAGATGACCCAAGTGTTTGGGCCCCTGTACCACAAGGGAGACTGGGAGGAAGCACCTCGCTCCTGGCTTCGGATTGGTGCAGCTCTGAACACTGCAACTATCTGGGGAGTGAACCAACATAAGGAAGACCTTTCTTTCTGTCTCTCCCTCTCACTGTCTATAACTCTATCTCTCAAATAAATAAATAAAATCTTAAAAAAAGAGTTTTCTTCAAGGCTTAACACTCTTTAGTGAGTTGTGAAGATATGAACATCTAACCCTCCCAGAGTGGATAGAACCAACTTACATCAACAAGGATGGGACACACCTTCAGAAGAGCCTTTTCCTCCACCTCATTTTCTATTGTCAATTGCTATAAAATACAACAGGAAGCTTCATTTATGTCCATGAAGGCTTTCAAAAAGAATTTATATTAAATCAGAGCAAAGAGCAGTTTTGGCAAAAAATTTTATGTTGAGCATTACCAATAGGAAATATAGTACAATAAGCATAGAATATATATTATGACAAGCATGGAAATCAATATGCAAAATATCAGTGTAGAATTTTGTGAATAAGAAAGCAACCTAAGGGACATATTTATAAAAAGCCAAAAGGATTATAAAATGTTTTAGTTACAACATGAATTTAATAAAATATGAGATTAAATAATTTTATGACTATAATAAATTAAAATTATAGACTAGGTAATGAAACAACTACATGGGATATAAAGGAAGATAGAGTCAAGGAAACTAACTGAGACTCCAAATAACAGCAATGAGGAGTTCAAGTAGAAGAACTAGCAAGGGAAAGAGTCCTGAGAGCATAAAATAGCTCACTGCACTGAATGCTCTCCATTTCCCTTTTGTTGCATTGTTGAATTCTCAGTGGGCAACCAGAATAAAAGACATACAAGAAAAGATTTCTTCATCCTGGAACTTCTGGTTTTGTTTGGCCAAAAGGGAAGTACGTACAGGACATTGAGAAGTAGAACAATGAGGTCTGGGTATTTTTCCACCTGATTCATTTCTCACAGTATCAGCTGGGTTGGCTGTCTCCTTTCCTCAAACTCTCTCCACACTGCATTCTCTCTCAAATATCAAGGGATTCCCCACACCCCTCTCTCTCTCCCCTCTGCTCCCTTACAATCACTTCTCTTTTCTTCAAAGTTTTAAACTTTAGATTTATTTATTTACTTGAAAGGCAGAATGACAGAAAGAGAAAGAGAGAGAAAAGGAGAGAGGGAAGGAAGAGCCAGCCTGGCTCTGGTGCCTGTCCTCTGTACCAGTATCTTCCATCACCTGTGTTTTTGGATATGGTGGGCAGAGACAATCTAGTCAAAGATAATTGGTATCTCAGATGTTAAGAACTCAATGAATAGAACAGAAAATGCATTAGTCAAAAATATAGCCTGTTCCCTAAAATTAACAGGTGACTCTTCAGCTTGATAATGTGCTCCAGGTTCCAGGAAAATGGATTCAGACCAATGGCTGTCAAGTTATTGGACCTTGAAAATAAGTATATGGCTCTTATAGATTATTTTTCCTCTTACACAGCCTTTTAGGAAATAATATCTCCTATAATGGAGAAACATTGATATAAAATTCAGATCCTTTTAGTCTGACTTCTCTGTTTTTCAGCCCTTCTGTTTAATCCTGAAGTTAAAAGTTACTTTTTGTGACAAAGTAGTACTTATAACATGATTAAAGTCTTATTAAATTATCTACATAAATCTTTTTTTTTTTTTTTTTTTTTTGAGACAGGCAGAGTGGACAGTGAGAGAGAGAGACAGAGAGAAAGGTCTTCCTTTGCCGTTGGTTCACCCTCCAATGGCTGCCGCGGTCGGTGCGCTGCGGCCGGCGCACTGCGCTGATCCGATGGCAGGAGCCAGGTGCTAGGTGCTTTTTCCTGGTCTCCCATGGGGTGCAGGGCCCAAGCACTTGGGCCATCCTCCACTGCACTCCCGGGCCACAGCAGAGGGCTGGCCTGGAAGAGGGGCAACCGGGACAGAATCTGGTGCCCCGACCGGGACTAGAACCTGGTGTGCCGGCGCCGTAAGGCGGAGGATTAGCCTGTTGAGCCACGGCGCCGGCCAAATCTTTCTGAGTTCTACATATGCATTACTGGGAGAATTACTGGAATTATGATTGTCTACTGCTAATGAAGTTTATTTCTGGGTAGTAGATTTGTATATTTTGTTCTTTAGAGCATAAACAATTATCCCAAGGATGACATTATCATTCTTAATATGAAAGATAATGCTAAATATACACTTTTAAGATACACTTTTTTACATGATTTTATTTTTATTAATTTCAGACAGAGTTCCAGAGAAAGAGGAAGAGGGAGGGAGGGTGGGAGGGAGAAAGAGAGAGAGTTTACATCCATTGTTTTACTCCCTAAATGATTTAATGAGTGCAAGGATGGGGCTGGGCCTGGCCCAAGCCAGAAGCCCAGAACTCTACCCAAGTCTCCCGCAGACGTGCAGGAGCCAGCACTTGGGCTATCTTTTGCTGCTGTCCCAGGCACATGAACATGCAGCTGGATGGGAAGTTGAAGGCATCACAGGGGTGGCTTATCCTGCTGAGCTACAAAGCTGGCCTCTACAAAGCACTTTTAACTACAAAGAGAAAAAATATTCTCTTTCTTACATGTACATTGAGGTCTTTGTCTCAGGAAAAATTAAATGAGTGTGCAAGGAAGGGGTGATTTTTTATATATATATGGACTCTTGGTAATTCAGAACTTACTTTATTTTTCTTTTTAATTTTTAACTAATCTTTTAAACATTTAATATGATTTTGAGATACATCTAAGAGCACAATGATACTCCCATCTTACCTCCCTTTAACCATCCTCCCTTCAGATTTGTATATTTCTATTTTTAAATATCCTTAAATACTAATGTTAGTATTGCTGTATACACATGTAATATTATATATTATAGAAATCTTAATACGCATATTTAAAATGTGTATATTTTACATATAGCTTATTAGTATTTGAAGTAAAAGAAATATATTTCTTTTTTTAAGATTCATTATTTATTTGAAAGGCAGAGTTTCAGAGAGGCAGAGGCAGAGAGAGAGAGGTTTTCTATCTGCTGGTTACTCCCCAAATGGCTGCAACAGCTGCAGTTGGGCCGATCTGAAGCTAGAAGCCAGGAGCGTCTCCTGGATCTCCCATGTGGGCACAGGGGCCCAAGGACTTGGGCCACCTTCAACTGCTTTCCCTTTTCATAGTTGAGAGCTGGATCTGAAGTGGAGCAGCCGGGACTTGAACCGGCAAAGATATGGGATGCCAGTACTGCAAGTGGCAGCTTTACCTGCTACACCTCAGCACCGCCCCCATATTTCCATATTTCTATTATTCAGTCTTTCAGTCTTTGTAACTAATCTATCAGGTTCAGTTTTTCTTTTAAGTCTGATAATCTTGTAGTAATTAAATGTTGCCACTGTAAGTTCACATATAATTATAAAGTTATTTTTCATCTGATTCCATGACAGTCTTTAGTCTTAATACAAAACAAAAAATTCTTTTCAAAATCTCTTTTCAAAACAAAAGTTTTCTTTTCAAAATATAGACATCTTCTTTGTTTTTAAATTAAATTCTGAAAAAGGAAAACCTAAGATATGAGCAAAATAGGTTTCATTTAATTGTTTTCTATTAATACATTTATCTTTCAGCCTTGTAAGAGAATAATGTAATAAGCAAGTCATTTTTATTCTGTTAAAAATAGAGGAGCTAACTGAAAAAATCATTTTATTTCAATTGTTGAACATCAGAACTGATCCCTGTGTTCACTAGAACAAACTACAGTATAGGAATTATAGTTTTGTCTGTTGATTATGTTCTCAACTTTGTTTATTCATTCACAAGCTGTGCATATTTATCACAATTAATTGCTTCATTAAAATATCAGATAATATGTATTGAGTCTAAGTTGAATAAACAGAGTAAGTCAGTATCCTTGCTTTCTGTAGGAAAGGATTCAGATTGTAATTCTGTCAACATAGTCATTTATTTAACAGATGCATATTGAGCCCTAACCCCTCAGCAGGTATGCTGGGGGTGTAGCATTGAATAAGAAGAGAATACCCTGCTGTGTGGAGCTTACTTTCCTGAAATAGAGAAAACCAAGCCAATTAATTTTGCTGTTTCAAGTAGCTGGAAATATAAATGAAACTGGAATTATTGATCATGTAGAAATGTAACAGATTATATGAAAGGGGAGATCTGAGGAAAGGGAAATTTAAAATCAAATCCAAATTATATTACAGTACAAACCATATAAATAAAACAAATAGACAACAATATCAATAGCAAAACCTTTATTTTGGATGATGTCCTGCATTAGAATACTTTATTTTATGAACTATTCTTTTGAAAGGCCTACTTACAGTTATCTTAAAGATGGGCACTATAGGATTTTTAAAAAATATTTATTTATTTGAAAGGCAGAGTTACAGAAAGAGAGAGACACAGAGTGAAAGAGAGAGAGAGAGACACACAGAGTGAAAGAGAGAGAGAGAGACACAGAGTGAAAGAGAGAGAGAAAGAGAGAGAGAGAGAGAGAGAGAGAAAGAGAGAGAGAGAGAGAGAGAGAGAGAGAAAGAGAGAAAGAAAGAGAGAGAGAGAGAGAGAGAGAGAGAGAGAGAGAGAGAGAGAGAGAGATCTTCCATTCCAATTCATTCTCCAAGGCACCACAACAGCCAGTTCTAGGGCAGGCTAAAGCAAGGTGCAGGGAATTCTATTAAGGTCCACGTGGGTGGCTATGGCCCAAGCACTTGAGCCATTCTTGGCTGCTTTCCCAGGTGCATTAGCAGGGAGCTGCATCAGAAGTAGAGAGGCCAGGACATGAGCAACCACCATGTAGAATGCTGATATCACAGGTGGCAGCTTAGCCCTCCGAATGGCAAGGCTGGCCCTTACAAGGAATTTTACAACAATTAGTTCCCAAACCAATTCTAATGGCTAGAAATTTCGGGTCTGTCTTGAAATAGATGACTTATTTGTTATACAGATTTAAGCTGTATAGAATAAGGATATTTAAGGATAAGAATATATTAAAGAAGCAAAGGATTCTACTGGCCATACTTTTTCTCTTTTATTTCCATAGGTATAGTCAAGGAAAATTGTCTGATTTTGAAATGGACAAAGAGATTCCCAGATGTCTTTTCAGTGGACAGCTCAGCATTATCTAATAGATCTTCAGGGAATTATCTGATTTTCCTAGGGATGTACACTTCTGATTGTCTTCCTATCAACTGGAGTGATTTACAACTCTGAGGGGTAAGATGTTAAGCTATAGGGAAGAGAGAGTAATAGGAATTATTCTTATTCAGGATGATGTATACTCCATAGATAAGATGACTTCAAGTTTTACATTTTACTTTACCCTGAAGGCTGCTAAACACGTTTATTTATATCTCATCATTTCTAATAGCCTATTTGCATGTGTTCTAGTTCTTTTTCAATAGGTTCTAATATCGGCCGGTTTTTCTAATTAATGAATTAAATAAAATCTTTGTTGCATGCCCAATTTATACTTATGTGAGAGTCAGGACAAACTGTTTGGAATATTGTATTTAAGCAATATAAATATTGACCCCAGCAATGTCTACGTTTTCAGAAAAATGAAGCTATTTTCTTTATTTATTTATGTATTTATTTATTTGCTTTTAAAGTAAATTAAAAAAACAAAGGATATTTCAGAAAAATTTGCTTGCATGCACTCAATGCAAAATTAGCCATCTAATTTTAAACATTTCATTTGTGGGCATTTATATTTTTTTGAGTCCCTTTTAAATTCTTTCTCTGTTTGAGAGACAAATCAATGAGCTCTTCTGTCTACAGCACTGGACACATGGGAAAAAATAAGCAATAAACAATTAGTAGATCCTTGATAATATGAAATGCAGCAATCCTATCTAAACAAGCTAATCATATTTGAATAGAAGTATTGGCACTGAAATAAAATTTACAGCTCCTAAATTGTTATGCAATTATAAAAATGCTTCCAATTTATTATTTCACGTATAATCTCAACATCCTCAGAGGCACATCAGGACAATATATTGTCTTCAGCATTTTACAAAGCACCAGGATATTAACAGGCTTGAATTCCCATAATTAAACAGTGAAGACCTCACAATACTACGAACGGGATTCTGGTGTTCTATTATGTGATCAGATTGTATAGTCTCTTTTGTAAACTATATGCTGATATTCGGATGAAATATCACTCCTTGCCTTTTCTGGTCTTGTTCAATGAGTGCAAAGTGCAACTTACTTGGCTCCAGTTGGCATGTGGATTCTTTTTCACTAAATAATGCAAGAGCTGCTTAGTGACACAGAAAAGAAAAAGGAGCTTCTGTTTGACCAGTGTAGCTGATGCAGAAGTTGGTTATTTTGTAATTTAAACAGATGTCAAAACAGTGGCTTTGTTATAATGTATTCTCCTGCACTTGGGATTATTCTGGATCAAATTCAACTCTCATTCTGTTTACATTAAATAGTGAAGTAACGAGCATGGCACCCCTAATAGTTTTTCCCTGGCACAAAGACTTGAGATCATACAGGGTGTAGGGTAATAAATTAATCTATAATAGAATCAGATTTTTTTCCTACTGGCAATCTGAGGAAATTAAAGTGTTAATTAAGGAACTTTGATTTTTATGTTCTTAGTTTTAAGTTTTTTCCAACTCAAACAGTGTAGTGTCATCTCTCACACTGATGTCTATTAGTGATGAAAGAGGCAGAAAAATTACCGCAAAAGAACATCTGCATATGCATCTCTATGGCGTCATATAGCTCATTTCCATTCACCATTCACTCCATTCTATTCATTAGACTAATTGAGTAGGAATGAAAAACTTCTAAGGAGGAAAGAGAACCACCAAGAAAGGAGCAATATGCTGTGCTCTTCCCGAAGACATTTTCATTAGAGAAGGAATGAGAGGCATCTAAGAGAGGCAAGGATAATTCAGTCTTTTCTCCCTTCCTTAGCACATCTGGAACCAAGGGAAGAAGTGGCTACCAGAGCTATTCCTTGCTTGTGGTTGAGACCAGCTTGTGTGCTGAGACCCCTGGGAGTATATAAAGCAAGTGTAGGATAAGACCATGGTAATGCCAACCTTATTTTTTTTTCCCACTGAAAATGCCATTTTCTCTGTGGGAGGTTGTTTTATTCAGAAAGAGCAGAGGAATTGGTCTGCCACAGTTAGCAACTGGCTTCTTTTAAGCGTCATTCTTGTTAACAGATCTTATTGCTGTCAGGTAACTACTACACAGCTTCTCAAAATGAAAAATAGTTTGTTCAGTCAGTAAATAAATGTACTTTTTTTCAGCTCTATTCAATCAGAGGTGTTCTTTGGCAATAGGTTTATTTTCTGAGTTAAAAATAATTGTACTTAATATTTAGTCTCCTTTTTAAAATAAAGACTGAATATAGAAAGAGCAGGAAGTTACTGACACATAAGTTGTATTTCAGATTATGGAACTTTCTGTGACACAGCCTTCTGTGTATAACATGTGCTAATATACACATCAGATGTTGAAATGTTCACAAAGACTCTTCCTTATTGTGCCTTCTGAGGCCAGAGTTATATTCTACCTGATTAGGTAAAGTCTATCAAAACATTTAACGTTGGGGCTGACATTGTGGTACAATGAGCTAAGCTGTAGCCTAAAATGCCAGCATCCCACTTAGGCATCAGTGAGTCCTGGCTTTTTCACTTCAGATCCAGCCCCCTGCTAATGTGCCTGGGAACAGCAGAGGAAGATGACCCGATTTTTTGAGCCTCTACATACATGTAAGAGACCCAGATGAAGCCCCTGGATCCTGGCTTTGACCTGGCTCACTTCCTGCTGTTGTGGCCATTTGGGGAGTGAACTATCAAACGGAAGATTCCCCCACAAGCCTGTCACTTTCTCCCTCTCTCAGTCTCTCTCTGTGTCTCTCCCTCTCTCTCTGTGCAGCTCTGCCTTTCAAATAAATAAAATAAATCTTTGAAAAAAATCAACACAGATTTTCTTTGACATTAAAATTCCATTAAAAGAAATTCTTTCATTTAACCTTTAGCTGATAGGAAAACCCTAACCAAACTAATTTGCATAGAATTTGCTTGTTAAACAAATGATAGAAGTAAAATTATATTTAAGCTTTAAGAGAACAAATGATTTCCAACTACTACTACTTTTTTTGTAATCATTTACAAGGGCATTACACACTAAATATTATACGATTAAATAAAACACAGTCTTCACCAGGCTAATCACCTAGGAGTGACTTTTGGAAATAAAGTCTCCAAAGTTTTCATGCTAGTAACTTCAGCTTTACTAAAAAATACTTGAAATTGACACATAGATCAAGTTAATAGTTTCTGCCAGTCCCTGGTCATCCATCAACATATATTGTTCACTTTACCACCTACATAACAAAAACATTGTTGAAAATGAAAATTGGTAGATTAATTCAACTTGGTGACATTATAGAGTGTGATACTTAACCCTGTTATGTTTTCTTCATTTAGAATATAGTAGAACATGGTTGAATTCATTTATTATTCTTTATTTTTTGGTTTATTTATTTACTTATTTAAGATTTATTTATTTAAAGTCAAAGTTACAGAAACACACACACACACACACACACACACACACACACACAGAGGGAACAAGGGAGAGACAGGGAGAAAGACAGAGAACCGAACTTCCATCTGCTGGTTCACTCCCCAGATGACTGCAATAGCCAGGGCTGGGGTAGGCTGAAGCCAGGAGCCAGGAACTTCTTCCAGGTCTCCCATGTGGGTAACAGGGGCCCAAGCATTTGGGCCATCAGCAGAAAGGAGCAGGAGGGACTAGAACCAGTGCCCATATGGATGCCAACATTGCAGGCAGCATCTTTACCTGCTATGCCACAATACTGGCCCCTACTTTTGGTATTATTAAGATAGTCCAAAATGAAATAATAAGAGACTCAATTGAAACATCTTGGTTAACACCCTAGAAGCATAGGCAATAAAGGCAAAAATAAAATGGATTACATCAAGCTAAGGAAACACTCAACAAAGAAGCAGCCAGCAGAATGGGAGAAAATATTTGGAAACTATACATCTGATAAAGTATTAATATCCAAAATATATGAGGAGCTCAAGAAACTCATTATCAACAAAACAAGCAATCCAGCAAAGCAGTGGGCTGAGAATATGAACAAGCATTTTTGTAAGGATGAAACATTAATGGCCAATAGACACATGCAAAGATGTTTAGGATAAATAGCCATAAAGGAAATGCAAATAAAACCCACAATGAGGTCTCATCTCAACCCAGTTAGAATGGCTATCATCACAAAATGGTGAGGATGCGGAGAAAATCTATCCCACTATTGGTGAAAATGTAAAGTTGTACAACCATTATGGAAGACAGTATGGAGATTCCTTAGCAATCTGAAAATAGATCTACCATATTGCCCAGCCATTCCACTCCTGGAAATTTACCCAAAGGAAATGAAATAATCATATGAAAGGGTTATCTGTACCCCCATGTTTTTTTGCAGTTCAATTTACAATAGCTAAGACATGGAATCAACCCAAATGCCTGTCAACTGAAGACTAGATAAAGAAATTATAGGATATGTGCACCATGGAATACTACACAATGATAAGAAAAAATCTGGTCATTTGCAACAAAATGGATGAAACTTGAAAACATCATACATAGTGAAATACCAGTCCCAAAGGGACAAATACGTATGTTCTCCCTGTCCTGTGATAACTAATAGAGTATCTAAAAAGCAATCTATAGAATTGAAATTGGCACTTTGAGAAGCAATGACTTAGAATGGCCCTTGTCTTGACTGTTGAGAAACTTTTTGTTTTTGCATACTATTTGTTGAACTCTTTACTTAACATAGAGATAATAATATGTTTATAAAGTTAATTGAAAATATATCTTAGTAAAAAATAAGAGTGGGAATGAGAGAGGGAGGAGGAAGGGGGTGGAAGTGTGGGTGGGAGGGTGGGTATGGTGGGAAGAATCATCACCTTGTTCCTAAAGTTGTAATTGTGAATTGTATAAACTTTGTAAATGTAAAGCTGTATAGTTCTGCACACATTTGTACAGAGTTACTTCTAAGTGTACAATTTAAAAACTTGACATGGGACCCCAAAACTGTAAGCTGTGTAGTAAAAATAGCATTAATATGTTAAAGTGAGCATACAAATAGATTGCTAAAGTGATCACTTAAATAGGATTAAGTGGTAATAATAATAGATAGAATTAAAAAGGAGTGAATGCTCGAACAAGGGAAGCAGTCCACACAGCAGACTCATAGAATGACAATCGCTCTAAGTCACACTCTGACCTCAAAATTAGCCCTTAAGGCATTCTGGTCTAGCAAAACAGCCCATGAGAGCATTTCAGGCATGGAAATTGAAGGCACTCTGGCAAAAAGTGTCCTACATAAAGGATCTCCTTAGGAGAGACTCCAGTGGAAAGAAGTAATCATGAAAGAAGCATGTACTTTTCTTTGAAGGGAGGAGAGAACTTCCACTTGGCTTATGGCCTTGTCTAAATTCTGAAGGAGTTTGTGGATTCAAAAGGCTTCCATTTCCTAGGCAGCTCAGATCATGAGCCTTTGGTGATCATTGACATCATATATAAGAGTGTTAATTGTTAAATCAACAACAGGAGTCACTGCACACTAACTTCCCATGCAGAATCTCTGTTCTCAAAGAGTTGGATTATAAGTGTTAACAGTGAAACTTGTTCTCAAAGATTTACTTCATTTTAGTGTATTAAATGGAGGGTATGCTTTGTCTCATAAGCTATAAATATGTCTAAGTGCTTATTACACAGCTTTACTAAATTATTTATGAAAAAATCACCTGAATATATGAAGATAGGGTCTGTTGACTATTTTTCACTAGGAAAGACAATTATACATTTATAATTATTGTTGGTTCTGTCCACAAACTCATCACCTATGAACAGGTTGCCCCATCTTTCTAACAAAGTATACTTACCAGTTTATCAACAAATCCAAGGGGACCCAAACTTTAGAAATCCTGATTGTTATTTGAAAATTGTCCAATTTACTCACATTTAAAGAACACACTCAATCTAGCTTTCCTCCTTACCTAATACTGCTTTGGGGTCAATTCTTCTATTCAGTCTAATATGGTTTACTTGAGATCAAGAAAATGCCTTGATCAACTAATTGATGAGCATTAGAAATCTTCGGTTTAATATATTAATTCTCCTTTTGTTCTCCAAGACATTTAAGGTAAATTGCAAATATCCAACACAGAATACCATTAAAACAAGGTCAAAATTTGGAGGAACTTGAGTCAAAGGGAAAATACAGATAACTAGAAAGAGGACAAGAGTCGGATTATTTCACCCAATGCCAAATGTGGTATCCTTAGTTTTCTTAAGGTGGTACACAAATCTCATTCTCAGTTTTCTAGCATCCATTTTGTGGGAGAAAACATATAAATCACACAATGTATGACAGCTTTTACATAAATAAGCCGGTTATTCAGGAAAATCACAACTGCATTAAGATAAGTGTTTTCTTATGGGACTAACTGTTTACCATACTAAATGATGGCATTGGTAGTATCTTAGAGTAAACAAAATAATGACAGGCATAGAGCTTCTGTCATCAGTTCCTGTGATACGACATTATTCAAAATATAGTTTTGTAACAACATTTCACTGTTTGGGAGGAGAGAACCAAAGCCAGCAGGTGCAGACTCCCAGGAACCCTGATTTGTCAAGGATGGATACTGGTCTGTGGGTCAGGAAGCTCCACGATTTCTATTTCTCTTAACTGAGTTTCTGATAGGAATTGATATAGAGTAGTTCTGAGGCCATACCCTTTAATTAACAAATGTCTTGAGAACAGCTCCTTAGTGTCGCCAGAGAAGGGAAAGCTAAGGCTTTCACAAACAGGATTGTTTTTCCCTGACATAGCCTTTCTAGAAAACTGCATCCATTATGCTTGGATGTGAACTCAGGTGGTTATTTGTCTGTAGCAGTAAAATACTTTTCAAGGGATAACTTTGGTTGTTTTCTGATAACACAATTTCAAAAGAGACACAAAGCTTTAAATGCTACAGGGCTTGGCCATAATTTTTTATCTTGTAAAATTCTTAAATATATGTAATTTGTTGGACAACCTAATTATGACTTTCTGTTTTAGTAAAATATTCATGGTATAATACTGCTAAACCATCTACTTTATTCCCTAATGTCTAAAATAAACAGATTATGATGTGCAAATTTCAGCTGTGGTTACTAAATGAGATTTATTCTAATACTTAGTAATCATAAAGTAAATAACTAAATAAAGAGATTGCATTAGGTAGGAACTCTTCCAGAAAAATATCCCTGAAACTATGTCTAAAACCCTTTTTTCAAAATTGTATTGCTTTATTACAGAAATCATCTGTGTTCTTGATATATAAGAATATAAGTAAACATAAAAGACATTCCTATTAACTTGAGAAAATTACATAATATTTTTGTAAATTTCTTTCTAGGAATTATTATTATTATTATTACAACCTGTTTTTGTTCACAGAGTCAAAGCTGGAGAAACAAATCAAAATGACTCAACTAGTCTTTGTGTTTGTTACAGATTTTTAGAGTTGTTAAAATATAATATTTTAAAATTTGTCTTAAAATTTTTACTTATTGATTTTAGGAGGAAAGAGAGACAGACAGACAGAAAAAGAGCACTTTTATCCTCTGATTCATCTCCCAAATGCCCACAACAGCTGTGCCAAAACCCATGAACTAGGAACTCAATCCAAGTCTCCCACATGGGTGGTCCAATTCCTTGAGCTATCTGCTGCCTCCCAGAACTGTATTAGCAGAAAGCTGGAGTCAGGAGCTGGAAGCAAGTTTTGAACTCAGATACTTTGAGGTGTGATTTGGGCATCTTAGTCACCATGCTGAACACCTGCCCCCAAATTTTAATGGAAGAAACACCATGCTTGTAACTTGTCAGCTTCCAACTTATAATATCAATTGGAGAAGTTTCAGTTTTCCATTTATCATAGAGAAATGAGTATAATTTTATATGAACATATAGTTTAATGGGCATATAGTTACAAGAGGAAAGCATTTCATTTAAAAACTTAGGAAAAGTCCTTGTCTTAGCAGATGAAGATTTATCTACATTAATAAGGGTAAGTAAGTTAGCAGTCTCAGGAAAATCCATTTGGAGTGGTCTACAAGTAATTTGGAGATAGGGAACAACTCCTAAAAAATAGACAAACTTCTACTTTTTCTAATTATCTCTGAATAATATCCTTATTTTATCATTCCTAGGATTTAAAATTCTGTCAAAATATAAATATAAATATGTAGAGTAAATATGGCTACAGATTCTTTGCTATCTCACCCAGTGAAAGGTGAATCTCAACTAAATCTACTGCTTGACCAGAAGAGAATGTAAGAGAAAAATGATTCTGGAACTTCCCTGCAACTTGGTCTTTTGGAACACTCATTCTGGAGGAGCCAACCTCTAAGTCATGCTACCTGCAGGCACCATGCTCTGAGGGAGCTCATGCTAGCCACATGAAGACCAGCTGGTTCTAAGCAGCCTTCAGCTACTCATCTCTCCAACCCAGGTACCAGATGTGAATGAAGAAGCTTTGGGATGACTCCAGCTCAGCTACTGTATGACTGGACCTCTATGAGGACTCCAAGTTGCGAACAACAACCTCAGCATTGTGACTGATATAAAATTAAGCTACTAGGTTTTAGAGTGGTTTATAATGCCATAGTAAGTAGGTGACTAGAACACCCAGGTTATAACTATAAAGAACCAACCCGTAGTCAATGAGCTTCACAGCAGGAACATCATGCAGCCTTTAAATATATGCTTTTGGTGAAATGAAAAATGTCTTGAGTGACATCAGGAGATGAAGCCTTTAGTCCTGGTTCTGCAACTGTGCAGAGTATGCATTTGGACCAGTTAGTTAAACTCCTTAAGTTTTGGTTTGATCATTTGTAAAATACAAATGGGACAAAATAATAAGGTATTGTAGAGGTATAGAACCCTGTAACTCAGAATCAGGGCCAAGAAGTTCCCCTTTGGCTGCTCTTCCCAGTTCCTTAGGCCATTCAGTGGCAGCATAACTAGGCAAGGAGGAAATAATAAAATTACAAGTCCAATAATTCCTTAACTGTTTCATGTATTCCCTCTGATAAATTTTTGGCTGTCAGGACAGCTGCCATGAGGTGGAAAGATGTAATGATGAATCATCATACCTAAGAATCAGAAAATTTTGATTCATGTCATTTCAATTATTTTTTCTAGGATGAAGCTGTGTTGAAAGTCCTTGAAATGATTGAGTCCAATACCAAAAGCATTTTTGTCTTAGAAGGCTGAATGCAACATGGACAACTTTCTAAAGAGAAAGCACAAAATCATTGATTGAAATAAATCTTAATTTGCTGGGGACAACTTGAAATTCCCTTTCATGCTTAATGTCCCATCTATAAAACCATCTAACCATCAACCTCTGTGGACTTTGGATTTGTCAAATGAGCAGATTTTAAGGAGGACTTAATGTATGATAACCACTGAGCATGTTCAGTAAGTGTGCAACTGTGTAAGCCCATATTTTCCTCCCAAATTATTTTTAATCTCCTAGGGGATGTGTTTATACAAAAAAGTATAAGTAAGAATACTGGAACAGCTTGTTTGATGCATATTATGAAAGCTGAGTATGAAGCAGGATACAGGTAAGATGGAGGACAGACATAAAGGAAGATCTCCTGGGAGATGCATTGGTATGAAGGTTTTACTTGCTTAGAAGAGGTGGGAGTGTGATTGAAAACACACACAAATTGAATCTTCTTTCTCTCACTATTTGAAATATTGCATTGGTTATAATTACAGAATTTTGTCTCTAACATCTCCAGCATTACCATTCCTCTGACAAAAATGGAATAGGGGTGAGAAAGTTTGCAGCTCTACCTCCCCCCCCACCCCAAATATTCAGAACACTTTCAGTCTTTACATCACCATAGAACACCAGATGGCATCAGCCTGGGTGTTTACTAAATGGGGCAGGGATTTCAGATTTCTCAGCTTGGGTGTAATTTAGAGTAAGCTCTATCTGAATGTGTCTGGAGAGCTGGGAAAGTAGACCTACAGGAAGTCTAATTTGCATGTGAATCAAGATCCTCACTGATGACTCCATTAACTTTTTCCTGGAATGCCTTGATTTTCATATGAGGAGGAGTTGCTCTTGAAGGAAAATTCATGGGATGCATACTTACATAGTGTTGTTGTTGAATGATGGCTGAGTGAGTACATGTAGCTTGAAGGTCTGCTATTATAATGCTGCCTAATGTGTATCTCTACCGCCCTAATATTAACTACTTACACTCTTTGCACAATTTTTTATTTATATGCTTTACCCATACTTTGACCTATAACCTTCTCACTTAATTCACTTCTCCCTAATATTTCCACTGTTCATCTCCTCAAGCAAACTTTCAAAACCCCACTAGCCTGAATGAGGTACTCCATATCATCCTCTGCCAACCTCAGGGTGGGCACTATTTTACCAGTTCTAGATGACTTAGTTATTTTCCTATGCAGCTATAATAAATTACCACACACTTCATGACTTAGAACAACACAAATGCATTACTTTGCAGCTTTAGAAATTTGACTTTCTGGCCTAAATATGGAATAAACATCATACTCCATAGATGCAGTTGAAGAATAAATGATCCTTGCTCTCATATTCAGGGGGTTTTCTTTCAATACATGAAATATGGCTCTATAGACAACAATAATATCAACAACATGCAGTGTCTCCCTCCTTGAAAGTAAGACCCATTGGTGCATCAAATAACCTTTTATGTCCTACAGCAGTGAGCCCATCTGCACATTTATAAATATCATCTGGAAAATATGATCAAAATACTAATATCTTGGATTTCTCCCCATGAGAGGCTCTGATTTGGGAGTGTAGATATAGCTGGTTTAAAAACTGTCTAGGTGATTTTAACATCTAAAGGTCTCCATTGGCATATACATATTAAAAATAATTCTTTGTGAGTTACTAAGCTGGTATCTCTGGTGTCAGGTTGAAGGGACTAAGAATTATGCAAGCTATGCAAGTTCAGCATGACTAAACTCTATTCAATTCTTCTAGACATTTTTCTCATATTACAAAAAGAAGCCACAGTTAGAAATTTGAGATGATGTGCATTTACCTGTAAATTAAGTTCATGAATCTCACTTTACATTTGATATAGACACTAGAGAGATATTTTGGGAGGAATGATTTAAACAGTTAAATGTTTGGTGGTGCTTGAGAACATATAAATCAAGAAGAAATTGAATAATGATCATAGGTTGTTTTGAAAATGGATAAAAAGAATTAAACCAAGCCTCATTGTTTCATTCAAAAAAGAACATAAGGTGACAAGGACGGATGGTTTTGATGTGCAACTGAGCAAACCACACGGATTACAAATAAACAGAAAGGTTAAGAGTATTTCTCTGTAAAGAAAACGACAAGTCTTCCCAATGCATCACAGCGAGGAGGATGTAATTATATTGTTCTTAAATTACCTATCAGAATAGAGGCTACTTCTTAGATCACAATCACTAGTGATTTTATAATCCAGGGAGAAACTAGCATCTAAGATAGTAGATAAAGACAATTATCTGTCGAGACATATTTTATTTTACATTATGCACCCAAATCTACAGATTTGATTATGTATATGAATGACTGAACTTGTTTTGGATGGATAAAGCATTAATCTTTGATGGGGCAGGTGGACATAACACACGGAATTCAAGAAATATTCTACCTGTTAGTGCTGACACTTGTACTGAGTATGACTGCTTTATGAGTTTGGATTTCTTTTCTTGAGTGTGAGTTGTCAGTTCAGATAGTAATTCTTGGCATACATTCTTTAAAATGGTAGAGAACTCCCCAGAAACTCATAGTATTTTAACATTGTCATCATTTTAAGGTCATAATTTTTTAGTATACTTCTATGTATATCTCAGAACTTTTCATTTAAGTGCATGATGCTCTTCTGTCCCGTAGCTCAAAAACAGAAGTGGTGGTAACAGAGCCTTGACAAATGCAGTGTGGGGGCTTCAAATTGTTGGTGGAAGTTTAAATATAACATACAGTTTTCATGAACTTTTTCCTCCTTGTATGTTGTCCTTGATTCATTAGTGGTATGTGTTCCGTAAGCCACAGGATTCCTCTTTTTGAAGTTCAGCACCTTTGTTAAACATTTGATTAGATGCTTTTCTATCTGAGTATACCACTTAACTTCATGATCAAAATACAGTACAAATCAATCACTAATATTGATTTTGACATTCAATATAAATAGTATTACAGTAAATTTTCTTATAAATGAATGAACATATATCAGACAAGTGTTATTTAGCTATGCACTGTATTTAGCTATGCACTGACATTCAAGAGACATCTATTCTCTTAAAAAACTCATGCACTTTAAAAGATGTCTTATTTCCTTTTATCTACTGCTGTATCCAAAAACATTATGGAGGCATTTTTTTTCTCCTTTTGCTCCCCAGGCAAGAAGGCAGAAGTGGACTGTAATTATGACATGACACATAGTTGTGCAGAAGATAGAATGTGACAGACACAAATGGCCCACCCTACACATAAGATTTGCCGTGTCTGTTCTCTCTCTATTTCCAGTTCACCAGACTTAAGCTTATATTAACATGGAAAAATGTTTTTTTTTCCCCACAGTACAGTCACAATAGAGGGATGAAGAGAAAAATGCAATTCATCTTGAAGCTGCTTTTATCCCTGTGCTTAATTGTAAGTCACAGTAAAGGTGGAAGCACACATGAGGGGGCAAGGGACACCTTTCATTTCCCTAATGCACCACAATTGCAAGTCACTAACAGTTGCCACTGTGGTTTTATTGGGAAGGATGGAAAAGTATTCTAATGCAGTCTGCTATGCTTGAGAGCAAAGCCTGTCAAAAGCACAGTGCCTGGGGTTCTCAACGTATAGTGAAGCTTTTCCTTTTTTTTTTTTTTTCTGTTTGTGATGGTTTTTCTGCTTCTTTATGAATACTTGGAGTATGTTAAGTATGCCCTTTTATTGTAAAAGGTTTAAAACCTTACCACAAACAGCAAATACAACTAGAGGCAGATTGCCTTCCTGAGCAAACAAAGGCAGGCAAAACAGAAAAATGAGACATTTCTAAGTTCAGGAGAAAATGGAATAAGGAGAGAGAAATTTCTGTAGCACTCCTCACTGGCAACATCCTAGTGGGATTTACGTGATCTTCAATCTCCAAAACATGTATGTTTTAAATTTCTGGGCTTCATTTGTTTCCCTTGGGATCTTAGTTACACATTCAGCTGTTGGAAAATAATGAGGCTCTCTTTAAACCTGGATGCTCTACTAATGTGTACACTGAGGTAAACATAGCAATGGTTAAAAAAAAAAAAAAACATCAAGTTCTGGTGCATGTATACTTGCAGGAAGATAATATTTTAGAATTACAATTACCCTTGGAGATAACCTGGGTCTAGGTCCCAATCTGACATTTTCCCCTAAACAATAAAAATTGAAGTGCTCTAGTGAGGATTTTTCAGTCATGCTTATAACTTCTGAGTGGAAACATAAACTGAGCTCACTGAGGCTGTAAGTGGATCCTAGGTGCTCATTTGGCAGGACATACCTTCTCTATAAACAGAAATGCACATTTGCTCTGAAAGGTAGTTTGTTTAAAGAAGAATAACTGGAAGATACATTTGCTGATTGAATTATAAAACAAGCTATGGTGGCTGAGGGACTGCCATGGAATGGCTACCATTAGAGATATTTTTATTGTGAGTTAAAACATAATATTTCTAAGCACTTTTCTGTAAGAAGTAACCCATAACATTAGCAGATACTGTGGGGGAGCATTATTTGGGAGCCTTCTGATATCGGAATCCACAGAACTGTGTAGTGCTTTCCTACTGTCTAAAATGTGGTGTCAATTCACAACAGAGTTTTATCTGCCTCAGCCTAAATGAAAATTTAAATAAATAGAAAAAAATGAGACCATCTAGGAATATTTAATGTACTCTCAGTTTCAAAAGTAGTACTTTTCTCTGAGCTTAACTGCTTTCTTTTTTTACTGGTACTAAAATATCTACTATGAAAGGATGGTGCTGTTACATATAGTTTTTCTCTTCTGTAATCTTTACTGTAAAAAATTGAAATCACCATATTTCATTAGTCTATTCAGTCCAAATTTTGATTTTTTTTGACATCTGCATACTTATTGGGTTTTCACGTGTTAAGGATGAGAGTGAGTGGGTGTAGCTTGGCTGGTGAGTTGACAGTGAGGACATTTTAATTTCACAGAGATGTGATGGCTCATTATAAGGTACTACCATCAGCCATAAAACCACAGCTCCTGACTGCCTATAATAGACACAAGTCCCAGAGTGTCCTTCCTCTGCCATGTCTTGTGACATATTCTGTATTTTCCGTACTTTTCATGCTATTCTGTGTAGGGCAGATACCCAAGGGATGAATCAATAGACGAATTTATGCTGCCTATCTGAGACATCCCACACAAAATAATAAAAATAAAAGGAAGGAACAGAACCTTTTGTTAGTAGTAGATAGAATAATGAACAGTTAATTGGCTCTAGAAGGTATATAAGCAAAATGAATGCCCTAGACTCCACCAGTCTGGGAGTATAATAGATAACCTAACACTTAAACTAGTCCGCTGTCTTTGTCCCTCTCATGTGCCTGATGGAAGATATCAATATCTTCTGCAAAATCAGAGGGAAATAGCAGAAGGTTCCGCACCAGTCTGATCTGGATCAGTACTGCTGGTATTACACAGCTCCAGATTGCTGATCTCAGCTCATCTCAGTTCCACAACTGCATTTTTCCCTGTTGCAAATCTCCAAATTGTCACTTTCCATGGAACTTCCATGTCACGCTGTTTCATTCCCTCCTGCCATTTTGGTGTTCTGGACCTTCCTCCAGCTACTGTTCTCTAAAACTGACCTCAGGGGCACTACACATCCTTATATTGTCTTGACTTAACAAGGGAAGCAAGTATTTCCTTACATTTCCTATACCACAGCTGGGTCTATGCCTCTAATTTCAGTTCTGTGGGTGCCTCCAAGCCGTGATTTATCTCTGTATGGTTCCTGGGATATTTTCTTGTGCCAGATTCTCCTACATCTTAATCCTTTGTAACACACTCAAACATATAGATTCTTTGAAGTTCAGGCTAAGAATCTGAGATCTGCAGGGAAAAATCACTTCCTAAATCCTTAAGACCCATCAAACAATAAATTCTGTATTTGTAGTCTTAAGATCAGAGTCTTTTCAGGATATCTCAGAATTTGAAGGCTCAAAATCATCAGAGGAAGCTCTACTTTAATAGACATAGATATAAGCTCACCTGCCTTCATACATATAATAGTGTCACAGGATAACACTGTGGCTTACTTTGTGATACCATATGCACAGCATAAAGAATATAGTCTAGTTAGAGACTGACCTCCTGATAATGACTTAAACTGGAGTTTTAGGTGGGTTCTTCCAAAATTTAAAATTCCGCAGAAAACCTGTGAAGTTCTAAATTTACCTAGGTATTTGGAATGAGTTTGTAATTTGGGGACTTGGTTATGAAAGAGAATTTATGTTGGTTTCGGAATAGATTAAGAAGAGGTTTTCTATTTACTTAACTCTGATTAAAAGAGAATGAGATAATGGCAACTAGCCTTCAAAATTATATGTAACAGATAATGCTCATTGGAAATATCCAAAGTAAGACCATAAGAAGAAATCCTTAGAGAAAGTGTGAGAAGCTCTAAGAAAGAGTTTCTCAATGTTTAGTGTTTTGATTTTTTTGGGAAATGCAGAATAATCTTTGAGATGAAGATTTATGTGTAAGATATTCCTTGGTGAATAGTTTCAGGAACAGCATCTGTAAGAGTGTGAGAGAGGCAGGAATGGGCAGAAGGAGAGACTATAATATATTTCTAACAGTCACTGGCCATCCAAGATGAGCATTGAAATATGCAAGGTTCTTGAAAGATGTTCTGGATTAAGGTAGGAAGTCCAGGCCTTTGTATCCAATATTGATTCTTCATAGCATGGAGACTGCCAGCAAGGGGTATGACTTGGGAAAATCAGCTCCCTTCAGCCACGGGCAGTGTTTGAGGAGACATTCAGCCTCTCCTCTCAGCCATTCTGTGCATCTAAGGAAATGAATTTAAATTCTGAAAGGGGATCTGGAAGTGCAGGCATATAAGATGTGCATTACTTTAAAAGTCCTGAGGATAACTGAGGAAGGACACCATAAAACATGTAAAGGCTTTGACTCTGCTGTTAAAGAGAGGTCATAAAAGTATCAATACATGGACAGGCTCTTGTTATTCATATATTATTCAAGAATAGTTGCATCACATGGATGATAAATGTTTCATCTGTTAAGCTTATAAAGGATTTCATATAGAACCAATGGGGGTGAAATGAGAAAACCTAATTAGTAATTTCACAAATTACATGAGAAGGAAGACAAGTAGGGTATGCAGGGCCAATTAAAGAGGCCACAGAAGGTATAGGAAAGTGCTGGTTTAGAAATAAAGATGTCAGGGAAAGAGAAAATAACAGAATTATATGAAAATGAGAAAGTTAAATTTCTTAGTACTCTAAAAGGAAAACACTCTTCTGCTGTAAGTCCTGCTGGCACAATATTAAGGATTTAAGATGATTATGTTGATTACTTCTTTCTGGTTTTAAATGAAGCTAAAAAAGCTTGTTTTTCTCTCCCATCATTGTGATTTTCCTCCTCAGGACTTTGTAAAAGACCCAGTCCCACACTAAAGTGAGAATAAGCCTTTTGTTCTCTATAAAAATGTTCCCTACTAGGCTTTTTAAATATCCACTTGTTTCACCCACTCTGAATTACACCAACATTTGCAAAAATTATGTTCTACATGTTGAAAAATGTAAACAGAATTGAGAAATTCTATTCACCTTGTCAAACAATTGATAATCTGATTTCCTACCTTCAAGAGATAGACCCTGGCTGTCTGTTGCAGTGATTTAATCTTTGAAAATGCTATTTTGAGGCCCTTTGACGTAGAGGCTGACAAGCTAGAACTCAGAAAGCAATACTAAAATTAACATGCGGTCATCTAGATAATTTAATTTGCACATATCTAAGCAAACATAGGGATCTGTTCTGAGATATTTTAAAAAAATCTGTAGAGTGAAAGTCAAGTCACTAAGTGTACTAGTTAAGTTTCTAAATTACCCAAGACAAGCTGTGTATGAAGGAAGGAGGCTTATTTCAGCTCAGTGTTGGAGGTTCACAATTCAGTATGATAGGTCCGTTGGACTGGTTATCTGGTGAGGCTGGACAATAGAAGAGCAGGTGCAGGGGGAAGGATCACATTGTGAAACTAAAAACAGGGAAGAAGAGGCTCCTCCATGCCCATGTGAGCTCTCCTTACAAAGTCCCATGAGTTGATCTGGGGGTTCCTCCCCTAAAACCTTATCCAACTTAATTACACCCAAAGGCCCTGCTCCAGATACAATGATTAGCATTAACTTTGCACCCCTAATACAGTAAGCATTAACATAAGACTTTAGGGAACAACCCTTTTATACAAAGGCTACTGAGGAACATTCAACATCCAAATTAAAGTCCAGATATAGCACTAAGTTCACTGCACAAAATGATTAATGCATTTTCCAAGTTATATTAATTGAGCCCTTACATAATTGCTTTTGTGAGAAATATATAAATACAGGTTGTTATGTCCTCAAATGTTCCTAGTGACTACAAGTTCAGGATTCAGAATTGCACAAGAGTCACTTAGCTTCTTTTAATCTTACTAATCTCTAGAATGAATGAAAATAATTTCAATGACCAAGCTAAAGAATTGTTGTGAGACCTGAAAAACATCACGTATGTGTTAATTTCTGCACATAGGAACTCACCAATAAATGGAATCCTCTGCATAAGTAGATCTATATGAGAGTTTAATATATATGTATATTTATGTGCACATTTACTCTTTGTGCATTGTGTGTATGTATATATCCAAATATACACATGTATATATGATTATAGTATACAGATATGCTATATTAAATGATTATAGAATAAAATTAAATTCTAAGAAAGTTCTACAGATTCAAAGAGAGGTAATGGGGTTCAAATGTATGATATTTATTTAGAAAAATCTTCATGAACTAGTTGGAGTTCTTACTAAGGCTCAATGCATGCAATCAGAAGAAATAAATGAACTAGATATTCAGAGGCAGATGGAATATTGTAGAATAATTGCAGGAATTGAAGTTGGAGGACATACAGTTAATAAACCAAATAGTTAGCATTTATTCCTATTTGAAATGTTGGCTCAGTTTGATTACTAATGGCCTTTTAAAAACTAAACCTTTCTCAATGTGATATACATGTATAATGGAATATTATTTAGCCATAAAAAGGGATGAAATACTGTTATTTGCAGCAACAAGAATGAACCTAGAGGACATAATTAAGCGAAATAAGCCCAGAACTAAAAGACAAACACATGTTCTCACTCATTAGTGGAAGCCAACAAGATTGATCTCAAGCAGAGAGTAGAACAGTGGTCACAGGGAGCTGGGAAAGGTAGTAGGGAGGTTCCTGGTACTGTGAGATAGGATTAAACTTTAGTGTTTTCAAGCACATTACAGTAACTATAGTTAACCACAATTTATGGTATATTTCAAAATAGCTAAGAGAGAAGATCGTGAATGTTCCCGGCAGGAAGATACTAACAGTGCTTGAGATGACAAACATGCTAATAACTTTTGATTTAATCATTATACCTTGTATACATGTGTCAAAACTTGAATATTTATCACTATTACATTATTTAAAAATAATTTTAAAAGGAGATTCAGTTAAAAAGTTCAAAAGACAAACTGTCTTTTAAGCCATGGAAATTTTTCCACCCTAAACAATGAAGTTCAAAGTTACTAGAACAAATTCAAAGGGTAAATTTCAACTCTGTTTTTTAAATAACAAATGCCACAGTATTGAAAAGTTATGGTAGCTTATCCAAATGCATTTGCTTTGCATTTCATTGAGGACACCAAAGTCACTTTGATAGGGTTTTCTGATTTTCTCCTTTAGAGATACTAAAAATAATTTTGAAATAAGCCTTTGATTTTAGAATGCTTTTTGCTAAACTGTACGGATGTATAAATGTGATTTTTGGAGGGATTTGTTTGTATGTTGCTAATTCAAGCACATTCCTAGAGAGACATGATAGTAATTAACTTGATTTTTACTACATCATGTGATAAGATTCACTTGATTTTTTCAGTTATATTTCGGTAGATTATGAGGTTCTACCTCTTCCATAATGTATTTTTAAGCTTTATTTAGTTCTTTTTTTCCTGAGAGAGAGAGAGAGAGAGAGAGAGAGAGATCTTCCATCTCCTGGTTCACTCATAAGATAGATGCAACAGCCATGGCTGGACTGAAGCCAGGAGCCAGGAGCCAGGAGCTTCATCTGGGTCCCACCCTCAGGAGGGAGGGGTAAAAGCATTTGGATCATCATGTGCTGCTTTCTCAGGTCATTAGCAGGGAGCTGGATAGGAAGTGGAGCTGCCAGGACTTGAACTGATGCCCATATGCTGGCATCACAGGTGGTGGTTTTACCTTTTAACCCACAACGCCAGCCCCTCCATTATATTTTTACAGAAATAAATGTTAGGACACACATGTTTATTCAACTGAAGCATCTGCTTTAAATATTTGTCATGTTTAGACTATATGATGATATTTCAAAAAGTTCATGGAAAATTAAATTAAAAGATAATAATATTTTTATTGAAAAAATACTGAAATCATTGTTTCTTGGCCTTTTGGCTAAGACCAAGTGTAGAAAAAATACTGAAATCCACACAGATGAGTACTATTCAAAAGTTTATGAAAATGTATATTATTTATGCACAAAAATTTCAAATTTTTGCACCAAAATAAACTCTTAGTTTCATTTTCCCCACACTCTTTTTGTAATACGATTGTGTTCCCTCACATATGAATATCTACTGATAGGAATTTGAGGACAGGAACCAGCCGTAGGGTCAATTTATAGAAACCAATGTTTCAAAATGGTCAGTAGCTCTCTATTACTCATTCATTTTTTATCAAGTTAGCTATAGTTTCTCATGCATCCACTCACAATTCTCCAATCTGAATCTCTCTGGATATGACATCTTACTTCTATCTATCATTAACTCTTTCTCACTGTCTTTTGTGCTTTTCTAACAGTTATTCTTTTTATTTTCAATTAATTAATCTTAAATGGAGAAAGAGGGAGAGTTCTGCCAACCACCAGTTCACTCCCCAAATGCCCATGATGGCCAGGACTGGGCCTCACAAAAGACAAGATCTGGGAACTCAGCCAAATATCCCTCATGGGTGGAAAGAACTCAAGAACTTGAGCATTTACTGCTGCTTCCCAGAATCTTCATTAGCAGGAAGCTAGAGTCAGGAGCTGGTGTCAGGTATCAAATGCAGGTACCATGCTGTGGATGTAGGCACCATAACCACAAGAATAAATCCTTGTCCCCTTGCCCATTATTCTATCATCATTCTAAAGCTAATCTGTCTCAGACCAAATGTATAAATTTGTATTTTCCCCTTTCAAACAAACTATAATGAAAAAATACAACAAAGAAAAATCTTTATTCTTATCTTCATTCTTCACTTTGTTTGTAGAAACGTCTCTTTGCTAGACTACAAGATTTGAATTCCTCCTTACTATTTCCCTGCTACTCCTATGTAATCCTTTGAAGTATGTTTCATAATCAGCCTAATCTTCTAACAGTTTTAAGCCTTCTATACCTTGAATCCATTAGATGGTGAGGTGACTCTTTTAAGGCACACTGTCCAGCATGCTTTGCTAAAGCATTTAGTGATTCTGTTGCTTAATTTACAGCTAACATTGTGTGATTTTCTACTTTCTTTCTACTACTCTATTTACCAGCTCAACTTACTCTCAGCCCCCAGACTACACAGATGAATACACAGCTCTCCAATTTGAGCCTTTCTACTCCTTCCTCTTCCTAGCTCCCTTTTCCTTCACCAATTCACATTCTTGGTGGCCTGCAAATATTTTGCTTTCACATTCTTCTATAGAAATATTGTAACTCAGCCTAGAGCCAGTTAAAATATGGGATTAGGTGATCTTTAATGGAGCCTCTTCAATGACCACAGCAAATCTTTATCTTACTTCTTTGAAATTCATTTATAAGAAAAGGCAAAACCTCACAGACTGTTACTGAATTATTTTCTTATTATCCTATGTGCATTACTGAGTTCTGGGATGTATTCTCTAAACTGATACTCTGTACATGGTACTTATTTTGGGGATAGTTGTTTGGATATGGCTGTCTTTCAGAGCTGAAATTCATATTCATGTATATAAATGGTATAAAACTAATTATTTAAAGAGACTGTAACACTAAATGAAATCTTTTAGAAACAAAGATGTCTTTCAGCTTATGTCTGAAAATCATCACACTCTTCAAAAGTTATACATAAAATTCTGAAGAGAATGCTTCAATGAAAAATATAATAAAACATTACATTACACTTTCATCTTCCTCCAATACATTAATGCTGAAGAGGCAAGACCACAAATAGAAAAAGGCCCTCAAGGCAGCAGCTGCAGATGTTGAACAAAGAACATTGTAAAAACAAGGAGAAAGGGGCTGTGGGACCGTACGCTGATTGTTGGAATTATATTTTCAGTTATATAAGAGAAATTCATCACAAATACTTATTGAATACTTATATGTAGGAAACTCATGATCTAGGTACTATGGGGTACACAAAATAAAATATTGAGGTAAAATGCACCAATTGAAGTACTGTCAATTAATATAATATTAACATGTTACAGATAATACAATTACCTTTTCTTAGGGACTTATCATGTAACATGCACTATAATAGGTACTTTACCTGCATCATCTCAATTAATAGTCATGGCAATCCAAAGAAGTAGTGTATTTTTTCCTATTAAGAGACTTAGAAAAATTGGTTACCTTATCAAAATGGCTCAGCAATGATGAGCAATTGCTTTAAACCTCACCATATGTTGCTTCCTGAAGCAGCACTAAGAAAGACATACTTTCTGAAAAATAAGAGGGCTTCTCAGGGAATGGAAACTATTCACCTTGTGTCTAGAAAGACCAGGTGTTTTTAGGTATCTAGTGATAGGCATATAGGGAGTGCTGCAGCAGTTCCAGGCTGGCATATCAGGTTGGTGGACAACACATAGAGATAGGAATTAAAAGACTATAGCTGTGAAACTGGGTTGTTCCATATTGTTGAGGTTAGGACATAGGTGAGAGAAGAAATGATTTAAGTTGGTGGAAGCCACACCACAAAGAAACTTTGTTCAGAGCTTAGATTTTATCCTACATATAACAGTGTCTCAATGAAGGGTACAAAACAAAAAATATAATCAGGCTCTTCTTTCTTTGGAAAAAATTTTTTAAATGTATTTGAAAGGGAGAGTTAAAGAGAGCGAGAGAGTGAGACAGCAAGAGCGAGAGCGAGAACGAGAGCGAGAACGAGAGCGAGACAGAGAGAGAGAGAGAGAGAGACTTGGTGGGGGGGAGATTTTCCATCCACTGGTTCACTTCCCAACTGGCTGTGATTGCTGGGTCTAGGCCAGGTCAAAGCCAGGAGCTTGGAGGTCCATACAGGTCTCCCAGGTGGGTACAAGGGTCCAAGCAATTGGGCTATTTTCTGCTGCTTTCCCAGGCGCATTAACAAGGAACTGGATCAGAAGTGGAGCAGCTGGGATTTGAACTGGTGCCCATATGGAATGCTGGCATTGCAGGTGGTGTCTTAACCTGCTGAGGCACAATGCTGGCCCCCACAATCCAGCTTACATTCAGGAAGGTCACTGTCTTGACAGTATGAGGATGGCTATGAGGAGACCAATGGGAAGGACGTGGGAATATTTCAGATGGGAGATCTGGAGGATCCTGAAATGAAGTTGCACAGAGGAATATGGGGAATGAGCAGTAGACCTGAGGATTAGTTTTTGAGGTGGATTAAGATGGCATAGTAATGAATTTGCTATGGTGGGAAATTGAAAATGTAGAGCTGAAGATGGTTTAAGGGGGAGGGGTGTCATGCTTAGACCCAGGCAGCAGAGTTCCTTGACCTAACCTCTAGCTTTAAAGAGTCCTGTTCTAACACTCCCCCAACAGGCTTTGCTGTGCAGAGAATACAAGACATAACCCATCCCAACGCCACAGTTGCCCTTCTAAACCGTAATCTGAGTACCTGGTACCAATGAATTCCTGGCCCAAACTACTTTAAAGCTGCAGCTAGGACCTAAGTAGACCTCTTAATAACCTTCCTAAAGGTCAAATCAAACTACTGTGTATGGCCTTTGGTCTGAGAGATAGAC
Organism: Sylvilagus floridanus; assembly: GCA_949820135.1. Classification (NCBI taxonomy): domain Eukaryota; kingdom Metazoa; phylum Chordata; class Mammalia; order Lagomorpha; family Leporidae; genus Sylvilagus; species Sylvilagus floridanus. The sequence continues at coordinate 23,200,969 of OX463236.1, read as the reverse complement.
AAGGGTCAGAAGTTAGGGAGTAGGTGTATGGAGATTTGACATGATGGATAGGATCCTACAAATATTAGAGGTGAGGTTTCTTATAGGTTTGGGTCATTAAAGGATCATCAAACACTGTGAATATAGGAGATTTGAAGGAAACATGGGAACTTATTTTGCAATTTTGTGAAATAGTCAATAATGCCCTCTAAATAACTGAAGATGAGATATGGACTTTAAGTCAGAGATCTGTGTAAGACATAAGACTAAGAGTCATTAGCACATCCGGAATGTAACATCTGAGTGGAAAACTAAAGACTGATTGATTGCTCAGCTTATTTCTCAAGGAGAGAATAATGTCAAGGATAACATAGACGCTTGAAGAGCAGCTACTTTTCAGGGAATACAGAAAACCGAGGCAGTATAGGGAAATTGGACTGGGGATCCTTGTATAACCTTGTTTTAGCAGAATATTTGGCACTGTTTCCTTCCTAGAAGCATGGAATGAAAATTGTGGGCTGGGGGTGGGCACTTGGCCTAGCGGTTGATTACAGTTGGAACATGCATCTCCCATTCTAAAGTGCCTGGATTAGGGTCCTGGCTCTGGCCTAATTTCAACTTCCGGCTAATGTGTACCTTGAAAGGCAGCAAGTGATGGGTCAAGTAGTAATACACTTGGGGAGTGATCCAGCAGATGGGGGCTCTGTCTGTGTATCTGTCACTCTTACTCTGTCTCTGACACTCAAATAAATAAAAAATAAATATAATTTAAACTATTAAAATTATGGCCTATATCAAAGAAGGAAGTACCTTTCTTTGAAGGGAGAAGAGAATTTCCACGTTGATTATGGCCTTGTTTAAGTAAGGGCGGAGTTTGTGAACTCCAGAGGCTTCCATAGCCTTGACAGCTCATGACAAGAGGCTTCGGTGATTATTGACATCATAAATAAGAGTGTCAATTGTTAAATCAACAGCAGGAGTAACTGCACTTACTTCCCATGTAGGACCTCTGTCCTTAATGTGTTGTACTATGAGAATTAACTTTAAAACTACTACTCAAACAGTACTCTATACTTTGTGTGTCTGTGTGGGTGCAGACTGTTGAAATCTTTACTTAGTATATATTAAGTTGATCTTCTGTATAAAAAGATAATTGAAAATGAATCTTGATGAAGAATGGGATGGTAGACAGAGTGGGAAATGGGATGGTTGCAGGTTGGAGGGAGGTTATGGGGAGAAAAGCCACTGTAATCCAAAAGTTGTACTTTGGAAATTTATATTTATTAAATAAAATTTTAAAAAATTATGGCCTAGTAGTACATGATAAAATTTATAAAATCATAACAAAAACGGGAATAATAGCGGATAATCTTTAATTGTTCAAAATTCTGAAATATGTAAGGAGAATTTTTACTTATTTGAAAAATTTTAAGTGCATTGTTAGAAAACAGAGGATGCTCAATTATAGTATCCATAAAAAGAAAAAAGGGAAAATTATAATTACTTGGTGACTTTCTTGTTCATCTTGGATATAAAACAGGAAACTAATGTTCTCCAACCACTGAGAATGATTGGACTTTTGTTGATAGAGAGTAATAGTATATTAAGATCTTGTGTCTACTCTTTTGCAAAACAGACGAGGTAGTTAGGAATCTCTGATTCTGTCTGAAACTTTGAGGTTGAGAAACTTCAAAAGCAGGGTGGCAGGAACGAATAGTGCTGACAGCTGACCATTTCTTGATATTTTCAGTTGAATAAAAAAGGGACATTGGCTCAAACAATAACACCATCACAAACTATTTGAATAATGGTTTTTCCTAAATGTTATAAATTGCTTTATAAAAAATGTCCTATTTGTTAATTTAGAATTTATTAAGAATGAATTAATTTTGGCCAAAATATTAGCAAAAGCAGACCGACTGATCCTAAGAACAATATTCTGTTCTTTTAGAATTATTAGTGCCTAACATAGGGTTAACACATGAAAGAGCTGTTGAAATAAAGGATGAAAATTTCAGATAAGATTGGATCTAAAAATCATTATTTGCTTTAGCACTGCTGAGGAGGCCTGATGGTCTCCTTGTCTTAACTGAGGTTAGACAGGCTTCTTCCAGGACTCCAGGCATTGACCTCCAGTTTCCTAGCTCATTTACATTAAAAAAATGTAAGTTTAAACCCCACAGCTGTCCTTTTTGAAATGTAAATATTTAAAAACATCTCTTAACAGTTTGCAATTCAAGACTCTTTCCCAAGGGCCTGCAGGCCATCCTTTTGAAGTGCAACCATCAAGGAAGATAGAGCTCCAATATTCCAGGCTCCCTGGGGAAGATAGGCACCTAACTTTAATGGGTGGCTTGCTCTAAGTTGGGTTACTAACTCCTGTTAAGACAATGGAGAGAGTGTACTGTTCCTTTGTGTAAAGCCAGTTAGTCAACAGGTGACCTACCATCTCCCCACTGAAGCTCAGTCAAATAAACAAAACCCTAGAGAATGTTCCATGTACTGGTGAGAAGAAAATGTATTCTGCAACTGTAGGATGGAAAGTTCTGTTATGTCCATTTGGCCTATATTGCCGGTTAACTCTGTTGCTTCCTTGCAGCCTGAGTCCCAGAGCCTGTGACGTGCTGGGAGGCTGGGGGCATCTCACAGTCCTGAGTGGGTGCCCAGCCCCCTGTCAAATCTCCCAGCCAGACTCAGGCATCCTGATTGGTCTGCCCTTTGTTTCAGCTGAGCTGGACACACAAGGGAGGTTTGATCCTTCCTCCCCTGTGCTGGCAATAGCAACTGAATAAAATTAATATCTGTTTGCTCTTCCTGTCAGGTGTGCATTTTTCTTTCATAGCACACATGAGGTCATCAGCAACCTTAGTGAGAACACTTTTAAAACGAATAGTGTGGAAGCAGATTGATATGTTGGGTTGAAGAGTATTTATGAAGTCAAGAAGTTAGGACAGTAAGAGAAGTTATTGACCCTCCCTCTCTAACCTCTCACAATCCTTTCTAAATTTTTAAATATGAGCACATTAAAAAAAGTCATACTCGAGGGCCAGCGCTTGGTGCAATATGTTAAGCAGTGACCTGTATTGCTGGTATCACAGTTGTGAACATTGTAGGGTGAACCAGCAGATGTAAGATTTCTCTGTCTTAGTCTCTCCCTCTTTATAACTCTGCCTTTCAAATAAATAAATACATGCATATATAAATATTAAAAAGCATACTTGAATTTCCTGCCAAATTGAAAATTGTTTCATTGTAGAGGTCATTTTATAGTCTCTGCATATCTCCAGCTCTTGAAAATGGTTTGGATGTGATCTGGCCCCAAAACTCAGTTTAAATCTTAAAATATTAAGTAAATGACACTAAAAGAATGGAAAATTAATCCAATTATAGTGGTTAGAAATGAACCACTGGGGGTGATGAGATTGGACTGGGTGGTTAGGGTGAGGCCTCCACATTTGAACCCTGGTAGTTCAGGCATACACATTCCCTGTCTATTGTTATGTGATGCCCTGTGTCACCCCGGGGATTCTGCTAAGGAGGACCAGAGGCATGCCCAATCTTGAACTGTGAAGCGCCAGACTGTGAATCAAAACATATCTCTTTCTTTATCAAGTTGTTTGCCCCAGATATTTCATTATAGTAACAAAATTCTGTTTGGTTTATTCCCTAGTGAAATTTGCTGCACAAATCATGTCCCTGTTATTGTTGTTTTATCAAATGCTTGTGGAAAAAATAATTATAAGCTAGAATAATCATTGTCATAGGCAAAAAGGTGCTATGATACCATAAGCAGTGGAATGAGGATATGATTAAAATTTTTTATTTTTTACTCCTTTGTTTTACTAATCTTTAAAATGTAATATAATTCACATTTTCATGTGAAAATACAAGGAGTCTAGAATGAAATATTCATGCATTAGATTTTTAGATGGTATAAGTCTTTTGGATGTTTTATTATTCTCAGTTTGGGAGTATTTTTTTCAGAATAAAGGAAAAACTTAAATTGTGATACAGAGGAGAAAAGATGTTCCAAAAATTAATTTGAAAATGATTGCAATATTTTTTCTTTACCATCTTGAAACAAAAGAAGCATGACATTGTAAAACAAAACGATGATAATATTGCATTCTGTTTTATATATTTGACAGACTGTAAGAATTACTTCCATGTAATTGCTAATAAGCATATATTGATAAACTGTTAACTGAAATATTTCACTTATTCTTTTTCTCCTACAATTTCTGATGTTTAAAGGATGCTGCTCTGATTATCCGAAAACAATGTTTTATTTTAGAACAGTATTGAAACATGGCAATTACTTTGTGTTTTAAAATACATTTCCAAACATTCCATTCCACTCCAGCATTTTCCTTGGTGGAATATATTAAAACAAACATGTCTCAGTATGAAAATATTTAAAAAATATTTATTAACTTTTAAATTTTCTTTGAAAGAGATATGGTGAGAGAGAGGGAGAGGGAGAGGTATTCCTCTGTCCACTGTTCACTCCCCAAATACTAGCAATAGTTGGAACTGGGTACATCTGAAGCCAGATTAGAATTCAGTCTGAGTCTTCCATGTTGATGGCAGGAACTCAAGTACTTGAACTGTTATCTGCTATTTCCCAGGGTGCATATTAACAGTAAGCTGCAGCAGAAGCAGAACACCTGGGACTCAAATCCAGACACTTCAATATAAGATGTGGGCATCCCAAACAGCAACTAACCACTGTGCTATGCACCCAGTGATTTAATTCTTATGCAAAATGATATTGCTATTCTTTTAAACCAAGAAGTAAGGTTAAAAATATACTCAATGATTTTCATTATTAAAGGATGTTGTATTTTATCAAATGCTTTCTCTGCATTGATTGAGATAACTACAGGCTTTTTGTTCTTTAGTTTTTTAATGTTATGCATCACATTTATTGATTTTAGAATGTTGAGCCATCCCTGTATACCAGGAATGAATTCCACTTGGTTGGGCTGAATGATCTTTTGGACATGTTACTACATCTTAGTTAATAATTTGTTAATGATTTTTTTCATCTTTGTTCATGAGGGACATTGATCTATAGCTCACTTTATCTGTTGTAACCTTTTATGGTTTAGGAATTAGGGTGATACAGGCTTCATAGAAGGAGTTTGGAAATATTCTCTCCCTTTCAGTTGTTTTGAATAGCTTGAGAAGAATTAGAATTAGTTATTCTTTAAATGGCTGGTAGTATTGAGCAGTGAAGCTGGCCCATCCTGGACTTTTCTTTGTTGGGAGGGTCTTTATAACTGATTCAATCTGGGTCTTTGTTATTGGTTTGGTTAGATTTTCTGTCTTCATGACTGCATTTTGATAAATTGTATGTGTCCAAGAATCTTTCTATTTCTCCTAGGTTTCCCAACATCCTTTCATGAAAAAAAAAAAAAGAAAAAAAAAAAAACCTTATCAAACCTAATACAACAAAAACAATGCTAGAGGCCACAATACCAGATTTCAAGACATACTACAGGGCAATTATAATCAAAACAGCCAGGTGCTGGCACAAAAACAGACGTGCAGACCAATGAAACAGAATAGAAACTTCAGAAATGAATTCAGTCATCTACAACCAAACTTATTTTTGACAGAAGACCGAATAGCAATCTCTGAAACAAGAACAGTCTCTTCAACAAAAGGTACTGGGAAAACTGGATCTCCACGTGCAGCAGTATAAAGCAAGACCCCTACTTCACAGCTTACACAAAAATCCACTCAAAGTGGACCAAAGACCAAAATATACGATCTGATACCATCAAATTACTAGAGAACGTTTGGGAAATCCTACAAGGCATTGATATTGGCAAAGACTTCTTGGAAAAGACCCCAGAACCACAGGCAATCAAAATCATAATTAGAAAAATGGCATTACTTTAAGCTGAGAAGCTTCTGTACTGCAAAAGAAATAGTCAGCAAACTAAAGAGGCAACTGACAGAACGGGAGAAAATACTTGAAAACTAAGCAACTGATAAAGTGTTAATATCCAAAATCTATAAAGAGCTTAAGAAATTTAACAACAATGAAACAAACAATCCAGTTAAGAAATGGGCAAAGGACTTGAACAGGAATTTTTCAAGAGAAGAAATTCAAATGGCCAACAAGCACTTGAAAATGTTCAGGATCACTAGCCAACATGGAAATGTAAATCAAAACTACAATGAGGTTTCACCTTACCCCCTTTAGTATGACTTTCATACAGAAATCAATGAACAACAAATGCTGGGTAGGATGTGGAGAAAAAGTACTCTAATCCACTGTTGGTGGGAATGTAAACTGGTATAGCCACTGTGGAAGACAATATGGCATTACCTTAAAAATTTGTCACATGATCCAGCCATCCCAGTCCTGGGAATTTACCCAAGGGAAATGAAATCATCATATGAAAGAGTTATCTGTACCCCTATGTTTATTGCAGCTCAGTTCACAGTAGTTAAGATATGGAATCAACCCAGATGTCCATCAACTGTTGACTGTATAAAGAAATTATGGCATATATACACTCTGCAGTACTACTCAGCTGTAAAAAAATGAAATCTGGTCTTCTGCAACAAATGGATACAACTGGAAACCATTATACTTAGTGAAATAAGCCAGTCCCCAAAAGACAGATACATATGTTTTCCCTGATTGAGGTAACTAATGAGTACCTAAAATTTAATGTATTGGGGTGAAATGGACATTTAGAGATTTGATGATTGTTTATAACTCTTGTCTCCTTTGTTGTGGAAGAGTGTTTCTTTTTTCTTTATATGATTTGTTGCACTCTTTTATTTTGTGTAGGGTTAATACTCTGATCATTAAGTAAATAGAAAGTAGATCTTTGTAAAAATTAAGAGTGGGAATGGGAAAGGGAGAAGGAAGAAGGGCTGGAGCGTGAGCAGGAGGAAGGGTAGGGAAGTATCACTATGTGCCTAAATCTGTATGTATGAAATATAAGAAATTTGTATAACTTAAATAAAATTAAAAAAATACCCAGTGGGAAGGAGAATAATTGCTAGGGCACAAGAATTTTTTTTTTTAATTTTTTGACAGGCAGAGTGGACAGTGAGAGAGAGAGAGACAGAGAGAAAGGTCTTCCTTTGCTGTTGGTTCACCCTCCAATGGCCGCTGCGGCTGGCACACTGCAGCCGGCGCACCGCACTGATCCGATGGCAGGAGCCAGGTGCTTCTCCTGGTCTCCCATGGGGTGCAGGGCCCAAGCACTTGGGCCATCCTCCACTGCACTCCCTGGCCACAGCAGAGAGCTGGCCTGGAAGAGGGGCAACCGGGACAGAATCCGGTGCCCCGACTGGGACTAGAACCTGGTGTGCCAGCGCCGCAAGGCAGAGGATTAGCCTAGTGAGCCACAGCGCCAGCAAGAAATTTTTTATAATAGTGAAACTATTCTTTCTTATGCTATAATTATGGATACATGATACCATGTAATTGCCAAAACTCAAAAAACTTTACAATACAAAAAGTAAACATAACATATACAAATGTAAAATAACTGAAGAGACTAAGGGATCACAGGATGGAATATCAACTGTGAAAAAAAAATCTAACTTTATTATAAATGCCTGAAAAATCTCCTTGAGGAAGTAGGAGAAAATCTGCTGACGTAATTAACTTTGAAAATGAATGGGCTCTGTAAGATCAAAGGGCAAGGAATCATAAATAAGCAACTATAATTGACAAATTTTCTTTCCATAAAGATATGAGTTAGCAATCCTGAAACCATTATCAATACATACTGGAACTGAGCAACTAAGTAAATGATGTCAAGTGGGGGGAGTCAAGGTTTCCACTTTCGAAATTGAAGGTTATTGATCAGCAAAAGTTAAAGGCTAGAATGACCCCTCGATTTAGAAACATTTGAACTTTTTTTGGCAGAACATAGATTCAGATGATTATATACAGAAATATTAATGCCTATGACTATATACATGAGCTAATATGCACACATATTTCTTTACTGTCTTAACAGAGGGACTGGAAGCAATGACACTATAAGCATACCTCACATGCAGATACAGTTTCTAATGTCAATGAAAGTATTCAGGGTACTTAGGAAATTTCACTTATCCTCCAACTGTGCCAAGAACATACAATATGAACCTGGAGCACTGCATTAGAAAGTAATTAAGTTTTCCCCTCCCTCTAATATCCTTGAACCCACAATAATGAGAGTAGCTCAAAAGAACTGAATAGCCAGTGGAACTTCAAAAGGCCAAAGCTGGAGTAAGCTATAAAATTGATAAAGTAGATTTTTTTTTAAGATTTGTTGTATTTATTTGAAATGTGGAGTGACAGAGAGAGAGGGAGACACACAAAGAGAGAAATCTTCCATCTGCTGGTTCTCTGTCCAAATGACAGCATTGGCCAGGGCTGGGCCAGGCTAAATCCAATGTTCTGTAATTCCATCCGGGTCCCTCAAATGGGTAGCAGGGTTACAAATACCTGGGTCATTATCCGCTGCCTTCCCTGGAGTAATAGCAGCGAGCTAGGTTAGAAGCAGAGCAGCTGAGACTCCAGCCAGCACACTGATATATAGAATGCCAGCGATGCAAGTGGTGGCCTAACCTGCTTCTCCATAACATCAGGCCCCAATAAAGTGGACATGATAATACGGTGAATAAAATATATCAGTCCTTGTTGTTATACATAGATGTGAACAATTAATGGGAGAAAAATACAGAAATCTTCCATGCCAATGAATTGCAAGTAAGTTATGAAGATATTGTGCTTTTAAGGAAGTGGAGCCTAACTCAGTCCTGAAGCTGTGTATGGATACTGTCTTACAAAGAGTACAATTTGGGAAGGAGGGACAAAGAGAATCCTTTACAGTGAAGAAACCTGATAAACATTGTCTCAGTAAGGTGAGCAAGAATAATATTAGCAGCTATATGGTAATAGTATGTGCTCTCAAAGACAGTGTGGTAAGAAAAACATTTCACTTATTTGGTCTTCTCAAAATCAACAACCTCAGCCGAAACAGAGGAAAATATCATCCAAATCTCAATTGAGGAATCTTCTGTGAAGTATTCAGCGGCATTATTCAAAACTGTTAAGGTCATTCAAAAGGAAAACCTGGGAGATGTCAGAACCAAGAGGAATCTGAAGAGAAAGGATGACTAAACATAATGTGAAATTCAGAGTGCTATCTTTGAAGACAAATTATTAGCTATCAAGTAAGGAAATATGGGTAAAGAAAGATCTTTAATTAATAATATACTGATACTGCCGGCGCCGTGGCTCAACAGGCTAATCCTCCACCTTGCGGCGCTGGCACACCGGGTTCTAGTCCCGGTCGGGGCGCCAGATTTTGTCCCGGTTGCTCCTCTTCCAGGCCAGCCCTCTGCTGTGGCCCAGGAGTGCAGTGGAGGATGGCCCAAGTGCTTTGGCCCTGCACCCCATGGGAGACCAGGAAAAAGCACCTAGCACCTGGCTCCTGCCATCGGATCAGTGCGGTGCGCCGGCCGCAGCGCGCCGACCGCGGCAGCCATTCGAGGGTGAACCAACGGCAAAGGAAGACCTTTCTCTCTGTCTCTCTCTCTCACTGTCCACTCTGCCTGTCAAAAAATAAAAAAAAATAATATACTGATACTGATTCATTATATGTGGTAAATTAATATAATGACATTGTACTGATGGACATTTGCTTGTTCTCATGTAAGATTAGGGGAATTAATAGTAGTTAATAGTAGTAAAAATAGGGGAATTGTGTTTGGGTTACATGAAAACTCAGTACAAACTTAATGATTTTATGAGAAATGAAACTATCTGAAATAAAAATAAAAATCCCCAGTGTTGCTATACAGAAATATTTCACATTAAATATTAGGTAGACATCTATAGATATCTCTCTAAATATATAATTATAAACTTTAAGGAGTGTATATTGATTATTTGCAATGAATGATAAATGAAACTAGCATCCTTATGTTCCAATCTTCCTTTTACCTTTTGGTGTTGTATTCTCATCACCTTTTTTATCTTTTCATAATTCAACAGTGTCTCCTGTAACCATGTCCCTCACAATTTGAAAATTTTATTTCTATGCTGAAACTGTTTTCCTTATTATTCTTTTTATCACAGTTTCCTCATTCCAACATTCCTTATTTTTTCATTCCACTTTTTCTGGACTTAAACTATATTTTTATTCAATTTACACCTCAAATTTTGCTTAACATAGGCATATGTTCTTTTTTGTTTATCTTCGCTATTTATTACCATCTTTATAACAATCATGTTGCTGCATATTGTATGTGTAATAAAAATCTGACTCAATTTTGGTGTTTGGCAGCTAATAGTTTTCAAGTTTCATTATCCACATTCCCTTTGTTCCCTTATATCCAGGTAAACCAATGGAAAATCTTGGATGCTTCCTCCTTTGGCACCAGCAGGAGATTAAATTTTCTGATATCCAGGTCTGTGCAAAGGCACTGCCATCCCTGGCCTCTCTTCCCATCTAGGCTCTCTCTCTCCCTCTCTCTCTCCAAGCCACTTTTGGACCCTCCTGGTGTCATGATCTACTCTCCTGACATAAAGAAATTTTATGAGTAATAAACCTATTCACACCTACTTATGCAGAGGTGGTATCATGAGTCTCCAGGTCCAAAACAAATTTTGAATGGAGGGCCTGTCACATTAGCAAGATGGCCGAAACACTGAACCTGGTGCCTATATGAGATGCTGGTGCTGCAGGCGGAGGATTAACCTAGGGCGCCAGGGTGCTGGCCCCCAGATACTTTGTTTTTAAGATTTATTTATTAGTAAGGCAGAGTTACAGAGATAAAGAGAGAGTATGAGAATGAGAGAGAGAAAGAGAGAGAGAGAGAGAGAGAGAGAGCGAGCGAGCCATCCTCTGGCTCACTCCTTAGATGGCTGCCATGGGCCAGCCATGGCTAGCGATGGCCAGCACTGGGACTGGCCAAAGCCAGGAGCTTTATACAGGTCTCCATGTGGGTGGCAGGGGCCCAAACACTTGGGCCATCTTCCACTGCCTTTCTCAGGTCATCAGAAGGGATCTGGAAAGGAAGTAGAGCAGTCGGGGTATACATCTGCACCCATATACATAGCCCCAGTTTGAGATTTCAAGAGTCAAGGTACAAGGTAAGAAATATGTAGATGTTTTTGCTTTTTCTATGTAAATGTTCTACTCAGTAAATCAGATTTTTTTTTATCTCCAGTATAGCATTTTGTTTTTCTGTACTATACATGTACTTTCCATTTGTTTTTCCTAACACGGATTTGTTTTAACACTTGTATTAGTCTTTTAAGTTTGCTTCTTTAGCTTTGCCTGCTTGATTCACAATGCATTATCTGTAGTTTACATAGATTACTAAGAAATAATTAAACTACTTTCAAAAGTTTTGTTAAGGTAAAATTGACATGCAAAAAATTTATAAGATTTGACATAAGCGTGCTAATACCATCATTGCTATCGAGATAATGAATATCTATAAATTCCCCCCAATTTTACTCTATCACTTTGCAATTCCTCCCTTATGCTCCTTCTGTTCCCCTCCCCCTTCCTCAGGCAACCACTGACCTCCTACCTATCACTGCACACTAGTTTGCATTTCCTACAGCTTTATATGAATTTAGCAATACAATATGGATTAGCTTTTTTTGCTTCTTTCACTATGCATAATAATTTGAGATTCATCTATGATATCACATGATTTAGTAGTTAATTCCTTGAGAAAAATACTTAGACAAGTTACAAATACAGAGGGATTTCAAAACATTCATAGGAAAAGAGAATTAAAATATAAGTTTATTTTTCAGTAATTTTTTTTTAAATTCGGGTATAGTTTTTCCATATTACACATTTTCCATGAACCTTTTGAAGTCCACTGATACAGTACATCAGTCTCCTGAAAGTGTTCTGCTTCTCTGAATATTAGCATCATGCAAATCAATGGAACATGAGTCACAACTAAGGTATTAACATTCCTACACCACTAATCACTAAACTCTAGATTTTTAGTATTCATATGTTCTTAAATCTCCTCTGATTTCTGACAAGTCTCAGATTTTCTTTTTTTTTTTTTTTTACAGGCAGAGTGGATAGTGAGAGAGAGAGACAGAGAGAAAGGTCTTCCTTTGCCGTTGGTTCACCCTCCAATGGCTGCCGCGGTCAGCGCGCTGCGGCCGGCGCACCGCGCTCATCCGATGGCAGGAGCCAGGAGCCAGGTGCTTTTCCTGGTCTCCCCATGGGGTGCAGGGCCCAAGCACCTGGGCCATCCTCCACTGCACTCCCGGGCCACAGCAGAGGGCTGGCCTGGAAGAGGGGCAACCAGGACAGAATCCGGCGCCCCGACCGGGACTAGAACCCGGTGTGCCGGCGCCGCAAGGTGGAGGATTAGCCTGTTGAGCCACGGCGCCGGCCAGATTTTCTTTTTAAAAAATAATCTTTATAGTTTTGAAGAATGCTAGTCAGGTACTTTGTAGAAAGTTCATTAATTTTTATTTCTGATTTATGTTCCAACATGAGGTCATTTTATAATTTGTTTATTCACTCACACATTGGTGAAATTCTTTTGCAGCTTCTAGTTTGGGGCTATAACAAATAAAGCTGTGATGAACACCCCACAGACAAATGCTCGTGTGGAGGTATGTTTTAAAATCTCTTGGGTAAATATCAAAGAGTTTAATGGATAAATCACATGGTGTGGGGATACTGTTTAAAGAACCCGGCTCCCATATGGGATGCCAGCACTGTAGGCAGAGGATTAACCAAGTAAGCCACAGGGCTGGACCTATTGCACACTCTTTATAATAGCCAAGTTATGAAATCAACCTAGACATTCATTGATGGAATAACAAATAAAGAAAATGTGATATATATTCACAATAGAATGTTATTTAGCCCTAAAAGTGAATTTCTGACATTTGCAGCAAAATGAGTGAAAGTTGAGGTTGTTTTAGTAAATGAAACAATCCAGACACAAAACAATAATAGCATATATGGAAGTAGGAAAATAGTTGTTCTGAATTTAGAATTGTGATTATTAGATTCTAGAAGGAGAGGGAATAAAGGGAGTTTGTGTAATTTGTACCCAGTCCGAAATAAAAAATTCTTGTGTTCCACAGTACAATAGAAAGACTATAGTTCACAACAATAGATTACATACTGTATGAGGAGCTAGAGGAGCGGAGCTAGTAGGTCTACCAACAGAACTGTCTTACAGAAAGTACTAAAGGAATCTCTTAGGCTAAAAGCAAGTGATCCCAGATGATAATCTGATCCTAAAAACAACAAAAGAGGAGCAGGTGTTACGGCATAGTAGGTTAAACTGCTGCTTGAGATGCTTGCACACCATACCAAAGCGCCTTGTTGCCTAGTTCAAGTTCCGGCTTGTTCATGCTTCAGATCCAGCTTTGTGGTAATATGCTGGGAGCTGGTAGATGATGGCCACATGTTGGGGAGACCTGGATGGAGTTCCAAGCTCCTGGCTACAGCCTGGCCCAGGCCCAGCTGTTGCAGTCATCTGGAGAGTGAACCAGTGGATGGAACCTCTCTCTCTCTCTCTCTCTCTCTCTCTCTCTCTCCTTCACCCCTCACATGCTGCCTTTGAAAAAACCAACCAAAAACAAAGAGCACCAGCAAGGATAATTATGTTACTATAAATGATAGTATAAATGCATATTTTCTCTAAATTGACTTAAATAAATCACATAAAATAATGGGCCTATAATTATATTTTTGGGCCTAAACCACATGAAAATTTATTAGACAATTTTAAGAGTACAAAGGAGGTGGGTGGAGGCGAAATGCTAATGGGTTAAGTAAAAGACTACAGGGGCTGGCATTGTGGCGAAGCAGGTGAACACCCTGGCCTGAAGCACCAGCATCTCATATGCGCACTGGTTCTAGTCCCAGCTGCTCCTCTTCCAATCCAGCCTTCTGCTACAGCCTGGGAAAGCAGTAGAAGATGGCCCAAGCCCTTGGGCCCCTGTACCTGTGTGGGAGGCCCAGAAGAAGCTCCTGGCTCCTGGCTTTGGATTAGTGCAGCTCTGGCTGTTTCAGCCATCTGGGGAATAAATCAGAGGATGGAAGACCTCTCTCTCTGTCTCTACCTCTCTGTAACTCTTTCAAATAAATAAAACAAATCTTTAAAAAGAAAGACTACAGATGGTAGGCAATTTATTGTGGGCTTTTTAAATAGTAATTGTTATAATAGATATAACAATGATATCACTAAAAGGAGAAAGGGAATAGGGTTGTATAGGAGAAATGTTTTCAAATGTCACTGTAATTAAGCCAGTATAAATTGGAAGTCAATTTTGATATTTTTGTTCACTCTTGAATAACCTCTATAACAACAACAACAAAAAAACCAAAAACCCCATAAAATATAGTGAAAAAAATCATTTTAGGAATTTCAGTGACACACAAGGAAATATTCATGTGTAGCAAAAGAAGAATAGAGATATAAAAAAGATAAGCCTCATAGAAAACAAAGAGTAAAATGGCAAATGTAAATCCAACTATATGACTAGTATTGAATGTGAATGGATTAAATAATCATCACCCTAGACCAACATGACAGGTTGTGTTACACTTGCATATGTATAAAACTCTGCCCCAAATGTCCTTCCCCTCTCACTCAACCGCAACGCACTATTCAGGAAAAAGTAATAACAAGTATCTCTATAGCTAGCATTTATTGGGCTCTGGGAAAATTTAAAATGGAGACCTGAATGTTAGACTGAAGAGTGATTAATTTTTAAAAGATAAATAATGTTGAATATTTAATGGCTAGAAGCCAAGTCAACAAAAAATTCTAATAAAATAGGCCCATCTTCTAACCTTACTAGCAAAATCGGTTTGAATGTAAAATTTTTGGATTCCTCAGCATTCCATTCTAGAAACACACATGCTTCCCATCCAATTTCCTGCTAATGTCCACCCTAAGAGGCAGCAGGTGCTGGCTCAAGTATATGGAACCCAACCATCCATGTGGGCCAGATATGGCTGTTATGGGCATCTGGGGAATAAACTGACAAATGGGGAATCTTTCTTTTGTTCTTTCATTATTTTTTTTTTGACAGGCAGAGTGGACAGTGAGAGAGAGAGACAGAGATAAAGGTCTTCCTTTGCCGTTGGTTCACCCTCGAATGGCTGCCGCGGTCGGCGCGCTGCGGCCGGCGCACCGCGCTCATCCGATGGCAGGAGCCAGGTGCTAGGTGCTTTTTCCTGGTCTCCCATGGGGTGCAGGGCCCAAGCACTTGGGCCATCCTCCACTGCACTCCTGGGCCACAGCAGAGGGCTGGCCTGGAAGAGGGGCAACCGGGACAGAATCCGGAGCCCCGACCGGGACTAGAACCCGGTGTGCCGGTGCCGCAAGGTGGAGGATTAGCCTGTTGAGCCACGGCGCCGGCCATCTTTCATTATTTTGTTCTTTCTCTCTGTGTCACTCTGCCTTTCAAATAAATATTTTTTTTAAAAAAAACTAAGTAAAATTGAACACTTAGGAATTATCTTTGTCTTTCATATCCTCTTGCCTTCCAATCTAATTAAATAAAACAGATAGATGCTTCATCCTTCTAAATGTTGAAACAGAGACTTTCAGGAAAGCGTACAATAATATAACATCATAGTTGATCTTAGCAAGAGTAATTTCAGTGAAGTGATATAAGTGGAAAACATAATATGGAGTGTTGAGTAATATGTGAAAAGGTGAGGAAGTAGAGACCAATAAACAAAAACTATAAAACAACATATTAATATAATGACAAATTGCACTATATTATAGTTACAACATTTTTTGCTTCTGAAGGCAGTGGCTTTAGCATTTACATCAGTCCTATTGAGTTACTGAGGATAGAGTTGTCAGATTTTGGGCTTTTTGAGAATAATATCCCAGTTTTGTATCAAAGAAATTTTCAAGACAGGACTAGAAACTTGAAGAGAGGTTACAAGGAGGTTAAAACACCTTGTGGTTATTTTAATGATGATAACCTTTATGATCTCTTTCAATTCTGGGATTCTATTATTTTAGGTTAAATGGTCATTCAGGCATAGAAGCAATTTTGTTCTCAAAATTTATTGTAATGTTAATCACATTCTCAAGTGTAAAGTGGAAACATTGTTTCCAGATTTACACACTACTTGGTTTTACTTTACTTGACTGAGCATATCTTATAAAGTAGAATTTGAATTTTAGGCTGGAAACTTTAGATTTGGATACTTCAAGGAAAATTCCAGAATGTATAAAACTGCCTTGTGGGTCCTGGTCCTTACATTGCATCACGTTTAATGGTGGCAAAACATGTGGCATGGAATATTTCAGTCAGTAAGTTTTTAAACTTTGAAAAATAATACTTCTTTCCCCACCATTAAACATTACTTTATTTCCTAATGAATTTTGCAGGCAAAAGAGGAGCTATTCTTTTTGAGGTAAGAAAAATGGCCCAGGTCCTGCTCATATCATCTCATTATTTAAACTTTATCCCCAGACAAAATAGACATATTCTCTCTCTCTCTCTCACACACACACATACACACACACATATACACACACAACAGACATACTCTTTCTCACACACACACATACATACACATACACACCTTAGGGCTCTGTAGGTCACCATTTGAACATGGCCAATTTAAACTAAGCAAGCAATACAAAGTATGTTATTAACTCCCAAAATCTGTGATACCATTCAAGGGCAGAAGAGATTAATATCTCACTAGAATAGCTTATAAATTATGTAAATTTATTTTAGAGAATCAAAAGAGCACATACATTGTTTAAGTTTCTATAGATCAAAATATGAGCTTATCTTGGTTAAGTCTGCCAGCACAAGGTCTCTTGCAACACTTCAAGGTGTAAGCCAAGGTCACAGCCATCTCAAAGTTCAATTGGGGGAGGGTCTGCACTGGGGCATAGAGGGTAGAGCCACTGCCTACAGTGCCGGCATCCCATATGGTCAGCTGCTCCACTTCTGATACAGCTCTCTGCTATGGCCTGGGAAAGCACTAGAAGATACTCCAGGTCCTTGGGCCCCTGCACCTGCATGGGAGACCAGCAGGAAGCCCCTGGGTCTTGGCTTTGGATCAGCTCCGTTCTGGCTGTTGCAGCCATCTGGGGAGTGAACCAGCAGACAGAAGATCTCTCTCTCTCTCTCTCTCTCTCTCTCTCTGTCTCTGTCTCCATCTCTCTGTAACTCTGCCTTTTAAATAAATAAATCCTTAAAAAATTTCCTATCAAGATGATTTATGTTCCTAAGCTCTCTGCTTGTACAGGATTCAATACATTGCATGATCTTGGGTTATTTCAATTCTTGCCTGGCTTTTGCTTTCCTCAACTGCTTGCCACATGGTACCACCAATAGGGGAGCTCAAAACATGGTAGCAGGTTTTATAAAAGAAAGTGAAACAGTGTGAGTCACGGCATTAAGAATAGAAAGAGATCTTTAACTTGTAATCAGTATTATTTAAGCTCTTTAATATGAGAAATATTTTGCTAGTTACACTGATTCAAGTGTTTTATGTTCTTTAATGTAAAAATTATTTTATTTGAAAGGCACACAAAAACGCACATGTGTGCATGCACACACACACACACGTCTTCCTCCATCCATTCCTTCACTCCCCAAATATCTGCCACAGTCTGGGTTTGGCTAGGCTGAAGCCAGGTTCCCAGAACTCGGTTTGGGTCTCCCACATGAGTGGCAGGGACTCAAGTACTTGAGTCATTATCTGCTGTCTCCCAGGGTCTGCATCATTAGGATCAGAAGCAGAGCTCGGACTCTAACCATGGCACTCTGACGTGGGATGCTGGTGAACCAGCTGGTGTCCTAACCACTGTGCCAAAGGCCAACCCTATTCTTTAAAATGCTACTAAAACTTGTCTTTCTTTCCTCTAGAAATTTTATAAGAACTTGCATTAATCTTACTTTTTAAAATACCTTTTCATGTCACACATTGAAATTTATGGAAAATTTTTATAACTTCAAGTGTGAATTTTGAGAAGAAACGGAGTTAATTGGAGGTGGTGATTTCTGGGGAAAACCGAACACATTGTTGTGTTTCAGAGTTACCACATTTCTCTGTGCCTTTATCCTTCTACAATGGTCAGCCCCACAATCACAGACTGATAAAGAGCTAGGACTACTGCCAGAGGAAGTCACTTGTCATTTTAGGAAAAAAATTACCCTAAAAACAGCCAAACTAGAAAGCAAGTAACTGTGAATTGCTTGTTAGATGTCATTTAGATAATGTGAAATAAGCAGCTGTGGGTAATAAGATAACTGATAGCAACCGGTCTACATAAACAGCATGCAAACAAGACACATTTTAGAGAATGAATTTTTCCTGTATATCTCTTACTGAATTCTAACCAAAGGATTATAAATACAAGATGATGGAATTCCTTTAGAAACACTACAGCAATCATGCTTCATTTTATAAGGAGAGACAGAGAGCAGCAAAGAAAGGAAGCATTGGACAGATTAAGAGTCTGCTGCTTCTCATTTAATATTGCCATAGAAACATCTGGAATCACAGAGCTGTAAGGCAACATTAGGCCTAAAAAGAGTTATGCCTACACAGAGGAGTCTTTTCAGAACAGAAAAACATAAGTACTCCAGAGAATCCATTGTACAGATCTCCGTGGGTTGCCTCATCTCCCCAAGAGCTCTTTGCAAATTGTGTGGAATCTATCTACAAATTTTACCAAAGCTTCCCCACTCTCTTGGTTGAAGTTTACATTTTATTTACTACAATTGAGATTTCTGCATTGCATCATTCTTCCCAAATATCTACTGGGCATAGCTGATTCTACCATAATGCTACTACCATCTTAGTAGATATGACCCAAATACAGGCTGTCTCTAGCTGGAGATCTCTTCCCTGTTGCTCTTTCCCACACTCTGTCTCTGACGTCTCACTCTACCACTACCTACATTCTGGAAAGGGCTCCCCAATAGCTTTTGCATTACATTTTTTATTTATTAACATATAGAGAACATATTTCATGTATTTCATAAGATTCTGAGAATACAAGCATTAACATACTTTCAATTTACTTCATAATCATGGGCTCAATGCTCTTCTAAAAAAAAGCTCTACAAGTAAATGATAGACTCCTGTTCTACAAGGATATAGACAAAGCTTATAGACAACAATCAAATCAAAAGATGTCAGTTTAGCTCAACATACATCAAGTTGTATTTTTTGTAACATATTTATTAGCAACCACCAGTTGAAAAGATGCAATAATTGTCTTTTAGCATCTGGCTTTTTTCACTAGGCATAATGGTCTACAATTGCATCCATTTCACTGCAAAAGACAGGATTTTATTCTTTTTTGTGGCTCAATAGTACTCCATCATACATATGTATCACATTTGCTTTATCCAGTCATCAGTTGATAGGCATCTGGGTTGATTCTATATCTTAGCTATTGTGAATTGAGCTGCTATAAACATCCACTATCGGTTTTCTGTTGCAGTCTCAAAGGACCATTGCAGCTCCTTATTTTTGAACCACAATAAAAATCAACTGCCCAGCTTTAAAAAGTATTCCCCTGCAAATCTTCTCTGACAAGGACTAAGTCCTTGAAAAGTGTTGTCTATTTTAACCTCCCTTTGGAAAACTGATTTTACATAGTCATGCTGACTCTACTAATTTTGACACTAATGTGTCAATCTGCCTTTCTGCGGTCTCTTGGTTTTAGAGGACAATGGTACAAGTTTTATTGTCTTGCCTCTGTGTATAAGATTCAAGACCCTGCTTAGGGGCTGGGTTGGGGGATAATTCCAACCTTGCATATCATCACATTCTAAGACTTCATGTCCCAAGTTGTTGGAATAGAACCATGCTAGTACCCCCACTAGTCTCTGGGTTCCTCATAACTTACACTACAATTAAATTACCTAGGAGGACTGAGATTCATTTAGTGTCTATATAATTATGCTTCCTGCTGTCTTCAGAGAGCTATACTGACCACCCATTGCCCAGTTAATTCTTGGAGGACAGAGTCACTCAGCCATGCTTTAAACCTTTCTGTTTCTTTTTTATCTTTAGCAATAAAATCCATAGGGTTAAACACTCTATTGGGTGGTTCAGACGGAAAACAACATGTGATAGAGCGCCAGAGTGAAAACAGATTTTGAGAAGGGAGAGTTCAACATGGACTACAGTAAACAGGAATATGTCATGGTCAAGGTGAAGCCTGAATATGCTTCAAAAGAGGAGCAGCGGAGTGTGAATAGCAAAGAGAAAGGCAGGAAGAATGAATAGCCACCTATGTCTAGCAAGTTGTAGATTGAAATCTTAACCGTTGCTCACGATATGATAAAGAAAGTCTGTCTCTTTTTGTCTCTCTTTAAAAAAAAAAACTATGGGGGCCAATGCTGTGGTATAGTGGGTAAGGCCACTGCCTGCAGTAACGGCATCCCATATGGGCACCGGTTTGAGTCCTGGCTTCTCTACTCCCGATCCAGCTCTTTATTATGGCCTGGGATAGCAGTGGAAGATGGCCCACAACCTTGGGCCCCTGCACCCACTTGGGAGACCAGAAAGAAGCTCCAGGCTCCTAGCTTCAGATCTGCACAGCTCTGGCCATTGTGTCCAATTGGGGAGTGAACTAGTGGATGAAAAACTCTCTTTCCACCTCTCCTTCTCTCTGTGTAACTCTGACTTTCAAATAAATAAATAAATCTTTAAAAAATGAAAACTATGGTTTCACAATTGTGTAGTCTATTTTTACACTGTCAGATTGAACATTTTCACAGTAGGAGGAGAGAAAAGTTATATCATGACACAAGATACTAATTTAAATGAATTCTATGTCTTGCATAATTCTTACTGTTGTGGATTTTGAAAGACTCATCCAAAAAGATAAATTAACTCATGACCAAAAGAAAAGTTTTTAAGAAAAGATATTTGATGATTTTACTCACTCTTTTCTTTCCTTTTTAAAGGATTTATTTGCTTTATTTATTCAAAAGGCAGAGTGACAGACACACACACACACACACACATACACACACACAGAGATCTTCCATTTGCAGGTTTATTCCCAAAATGGTCTCAATGACTGGGGCTGGGACAGACTGGCAGTATGAGCCAGGCACCCATCTGGATCCAGGCACTTGGGTCCTTTTTTGCTGCATTCCCAGGCACATCTGAAGGAAGCCAGATCTTGCATGCTCATGGATTGGAAGAATTAATATAATCCAAATGTCCATACTACAAAAACAAAGCTGGAGGCGTCACAATACCAGGTTTCAAGACATACTACAGGGCAGTTAGTTTTGATATAAGTATTAAATGGAGAAAATGTATAAAATTACAATAAAATAAAATTGAAATTTTCTTAATGTTTACTTAGAGTTTTCTTAATACTGTTGCTTAGAAGTGATCATGTCTAATGTTCTGTAGATATTTTGAGATTCTATTTGTATTACAAAAATTGGTTCCATTTTCTAAAATTATCCTGTCATATTTCTTTTTTAAAAGATTTATTTATTTATTCGAGAGGCAGTTACAGAGAGAGACACACACACATCTGCTGGTTCACTCTCCAGATGGCTGCTATGTCTAGAACTGGGCCAATCCAGAGCCAGGAGCCAAGAGCCAGGAGCCAGGAGCTTCTTACAGTTTTCCCATGTGACTGCAGGGCCTAAGCACCTGGGCCATCCTCCACTGCTTTCCCAGGCTACCAGTAAGGAGCTGGATCGGAAGAGGAGCAAATGCGACATGAGTCAGTGCCCATATGGGTTACCAGCACTGCAGAAGGAGGCTTAATCTACTATTCCACAGTGCCAGCCCCTTTCTTTTTTGTGATGTTATTCTGAGCAGTATTTCCTATGTTGAGCTATTCATTCACTCTTGCACTCTTGCATTCATTCACTATTGTTTATTGAGTACTTATTCTACACAAAGCACTGTGCTTGGTCCTTGCAAGATGGTGGTCAATACAGAAAATAAGTAAAAATCCCTCTACAGAACTGTAGTTCTAGTCCTGATAAGTGTTGTGGGGGAGAGGTACATTGTGCAAGTGCATCTAATGTGATGTCCTGACCTAGTAAGCCTGGGAATGCATATTTTGAGATGGATTTTGAAAGAGGAGGAGGAATTAACTAAACTAACAACTAAGAAGCTGGCATTTGTAAAGGTTTTACTGTAGGAAGGCACAGGCAAATGGAATTATTTTCAGAATGGGAAAGGAAATTGGATCGTCATTTAAAAATGACATTCAAACAACTTAAAATAGATTCAGTCCAGAAAAACCAGAGGAGAGCATTAAAGAAACGAAGGAACAGGAAGATCTTTTATACTCAGATTTTAGGAAAATGAATACTGTGAATGAATGGTCACTTCATAAAAAAGTCTTATTATTCAAGGGTCAGTTCAAATATTTCACAATTTGGGGTACCTTCTCTGATCCCCTAAGCAGAATTTAATTGGGATATCAAGTTCAGCTTCACATAGTGCAGTAATCCCATTCCAATTGGAAATAGATCCTAATAGACCTCATGAACTACAAAACGTGCTGTATCAGGCATCACTTTCATAGTTAGGTGTCCATGAATTATTTCTCACATGTGTGTAGGTGGATGCTGTGCTTAATAAAATGCTAATAATTTTCAAAACTATATCTTCCTTAATTACTCTGCCATTCACCCTGGTAATCCATTGGTCCCTAGGCCATCGTGTCTCCTCTGCAAACATATACTAGGAAGATTTTAGTTCCAGGCCCATTAGCACTCTCTGATTTTTTTTTTCTGCCTTAGTCCTCATTTAAGTTCAATATTCACATGGAGAATCTTTCTAGTATCTTCATTTTTGGTTATCTGACCTACTTTCCCAAGTGAGTGATTGTACCCTTCCTTATACCCACTATTTGTCATTTATGATTACCAATAACAAAAACTAAACTAATTTCCAACTGTCATATCTTTCCATGGTAGAGAGAGCCCCATGAATAGATCACTCTCTAGGGGAAGATTTTTTTTTAAGATTTTATTTATTTATTTGAAAGATAGAGTGATTTAGAGAAGGAGAGACAGTCCATTGACTGATTCACTCTCTAAATAGCTGCAAAATTGTGCACTTTGTCAGGCTAAAACCAGTAGACAGGAACTCCATTTAGATCTCCAATGTGAGTGGCATGGTTCAAAGTACTTGGGGCATCTTCTACTGCTTTCGCAGGTGCAACAGCAGGGAGCTGATCTGGAACAGAGCAGTTGGCACACAAAACGGTACTCTGATATGGATGCTGCCCTCACAGACAGTGGCTCAACCTACTTCACTATAACACTGGCCCCTTAGTGAATATTTCAGAGTTGAGTAACACATATTTTTAAATTTACATAGTTATTGATGACTAACCAAATATCCTCCCTCACATTACTCCGTAGGTCCTTTACTTGACTCCTCTCTTTCAGTTCTTCTTGCAACCCTGTTAACTCATGAAGTTGACATTTTAGTTTGTTTCTTTGGATAAAATAATGTTAGGACTATAAAACTACATGAACATTTCCCATGTAGTTTCTGTATTTTTTAAGTAAATAGATATTTATTTATTTGGAGGAGCTATAGAGAAAGAGGGTAAGACAAAGAGATCTTCCATCTGCGGGTTCATTTCCCAGATGACTGCAGCATCCTGGGCTGCACCAGGCCAAAGCCAGGAGCCAGGAGCCAGGTTCTTCCAGGTCTCCCAAGTGGGTGGCAGGGACCCACATACTTGGACCATCTTTTGCTGCTTTTCCTGTCAATAGCATGTAGCTGGATCAGAAGTGGAGCAGTCAGGATACAAACCAGCACCCATCTGGAAGGCAGTGGTGTTACCTTCTATGCCACAACACTGAGCCCTAGTTTCTGTTTATTTGATGTGGGTCACATAAGCTAACTATCTGCAAAAAACTCTTTACACAAATTAGAGTTTTGCCTATTTAAGCATTGAGGTGAACCAAAGAAAGCCAAGGAGAGAAGAAAATTCTGAAAAGTGAGAAGTCTGTAACTGTAACCATGACATATATTGCTAGAACTAAGGAAAATGGTTTTGTGGTAAATTGTTAATGTTTTGCTACTATTTTGTAAACCTTAAAACATTACGCACACTACTCAACTTCTGATTTGCATTCTCATTGGCTTAGAGCCAGAAAAGCTTTAATTTAAATAGTGAAACATTCATTAGATTCTATATTAATTTTTAGTAGCTGAGTGATTTTTTTCAATGTTCAACTATTTTAATAATAAATGTCAGAATATGAAACCACCTAAATTAAGTATTTAATGTGGAAAAAATTTCAGTCTGTCCAGAAACCTAAGAAAACTGAACAGTATGTGTGTTTTCTAAAGCATAGATGAGTTTTTTCAGTGCCATTCTGCTAGCAATTCATTCATTCATTCATTCACTCATTCAACATATGTTCTTTGGAATCTTACTTCATGCCAGGCTCTAGACTAATTTCTTGAGATACAAAGATGAAAAGAGATTCTTAGCTTCTGGTCTGGGATAGGTGGGAGGCAGATGATTCATGTAGGAATGGCATCTCAGAACCATTACTATCATGTAGAAGTGTTGTTAGAGAAAGCAACAATAAAATAAGTTCCATGCAAAGGAATACTAGAAGCATCATGAAGAGAAGACATATTACTGGTACCAGAATGAGGAGTTTCAGATGGCAAACCAATGATTGACTTAGAACGGGATGACGAGAGTCATCTTTAAATGTTTGCCAGCCTGTGAGTAAAACATGAATTTGGGGAACCAGATAAAGCTTTTGAAAATGAGCCCGTATACAATTCCTTGAATGCAGATGCTGGATATCATCATGTCCTAGTCTCCAAGGGTCTCTAGGCCTCCTTTGCTTACCTTAAAGTTTGCTTTGCTCTGCTTTCATGAAGATTAGCTCACTGAATGAGGAAGTGGCTCCACCAATGCTACAAGACCCCTAATCACCAGATTCATGATGTCATTTATTTCTCTACAGATAATATCTCTATGTTTTGTCCTGAGAGTTTTCCTTCCCAGAAACTCCAGTCTTGGATTAAGAAGGAACTACATATAGAGCTCCTAGACTTTTGAAGCCCACTTTGCCATCATCATCAAGTTTCCCTGAAGAACACAATATCACCCATCAAAGGAAACCCACAAGTACTGTTGGCCAAGCAATGGCCTGGAAATGCAATGAACAAACACTTCTCAGCTGCAGTTTCAATCTGTAAGAACCTTCATCCCTAATCCCACAAGGGGCCTGGGAATTAAGTGCTAGATTCCAGATCCTTGCTCTGTGGTTTGCAATAAACATCTCCTTTCCTCCACCACCCAGCTGTCAGTGATTGGCTTGCTGTGTGTCAAGTGAGTGTACCTGGTTTTGATGATTCTATAAGCAATTCCTTCAACTAATTTTGGGGGCTCTCTACATTGCTAGATGTGTTGTGCAATGGTTATGAAATGAAAAGAGGTGAGATATAAAAGGCAGAAAGACATTGGTGAGCCATAAATCACATATCAACGATGAATTGTGGGAAGCAGTCATGAACTTTTTTAAATTTGACTTTTTTTTTACTTTATTAAAACTTTTACTGTGGTGAAAAACCACATCTGAGATCTTACCTTCTGAACAAATGTTTAAATGTACAATATTATCATTAATTGTAATCACAATAAGAATTAGGCAGGATTATCTATATTTTTAAGGTCTCAGTTTGATCATTTTTCTCATATGTTTGCTTGTCACCCTAATGATCACCAGTTCTGGTTTGCGATAATCTTGCTAACTATAGATGCCTCCCTTCTTATTGCTATCCACTGTGTACCTCACAATTTTTAAAGAGTACTTTACTTAAACTTATGTATTTATTATTTGAAAATCAATGTTTGAGCAACAATAAAATCCAAAGTAAAAATTACTATAGAGTATAAGTCCAAGAAGTAAAGCAACCAACTAATTTTGCCCTGTTGTAACGGCCCTGGGAAGTCAATTAATGTAATCATATAACTAAGCAGGAGAACACAGGGTTCTGAGGCCCCAGAAATCACACATCAAGCATGTTTCAGAATTTACATAAATACACCGCCTGAGCCAAAGTCTTAAATCGATTTAAAAAATGAGAGCAGAAACCAAGGGGGCTTACATTGCTGTTCTGCCAAGGAGCTTGGGTTAATTGTCCCAGGAGCCTGCTGACTTGATGGCTCACTACGGAATGTGGCTTTGGACTGAGATCACGTAAGAAGTAATGACTGAGGCAATCATAGCACCTGCACAACTGGTACCAGAAACCAGAGAGTTCCCTGTTTTCAACTTCAAAGCAAGAGTTTCTCAGGCAGTTCAATCACAGGAAGAATGAGTTTCATAGGCTATTCCATTCCTTCTCCTGAGACAGAGAATTTACAATGCCAACTTGTTCTTGACTTCTGTTTTCAAAAAAAGATAAATACTCTTTTTCTCACTCATGCTTGAAATTTCTTATGCTTTGGAATGTCTTTAGTTTATTTTACACCACATCCAAGAAGGGAATAAAAATTTCTCTCTCTCTCTCTCTTTTTTTTTTTTTTGATGGTCCCATTTCTTGGCTTCTAGGAATCTCTATATCGTGGTCTTGTAAATATATTATAAATGCTGCAATACCTTAGGGACTGAGCGAAAGCATGACAGCTGTCTTTAAATATCTGAGGAGTTGTGCTACAGAAGCGAGTGACGGTGTAGCTCCAGATGGCAATGAGAAGACTTAATATCCAAGCTGTACAGAAGAGCAATGGAGTCAACATGAAGCAGATTCAGGAAAGAGTGGATCTCTCATTTCTTCCAGGCAGAGTTTAGATGATTTTGGCAGGAGAGTGGTTGAAGAGAATTCTACTAGGAAATGTAGTTGGATTTGAAGATAATGTTCTCTGAGTATTTGGTTAAGGCATCAAAGAAATATATATAATCATCAAATTTTAAGCAGATTAGTAGATAGTTCCAAGTAGATTTATATACATAACAAGAAAACATGTAAATATGTTTAATTATATTTAAAAACAGTTTATGGCTGAATTCTAAATGTCTTGTGAGATGTTACAATCAGAGAAGCCAAAATTGAAAAAAAAAAAAAAAGAGTAATGGTCAGCAATTCAAGTTTTTCCTATGCAGGAGTTATATAAAAAGACCAACAATAAATAGAAGATAGTTTCTGTCACCCTATTTATTGACAAATAGTCCTTCTCTGCCCTTAGGATTTTAAATTGTTTACTTAAAATATATAAATTCAGTGCATAGAACTTTATTGTTGGGGTAACTTCGTGTTGAAGTTTAATTATTTGTTCAAAAGATCTTAATTGAGTGCCTACAAAATGCCAGAGTCTGCAAAGTGGATATGGAATTCATTACTTTTTATGTAAATTCCTACAAAATTCTTCTAAATGTTTCCCTTGCCTCTAGCAAGTTACTCTTCCAGTCCAATACCCATAATACCAACCAAGCTACTTTTTTCAGAATACAAGTCAGAGTGGATCACTGTCCTGGCTAAACTTTTTAAGGCTTCCATTGACAATACCTACTCCATTATCTGCTTGCCTGTGTCCTAACACTTCCTTTTGTGTCTGTTCCAGCCATCATAAATGACCTACTAGAAATTTAAGCACAATTTTTCTTCCATGCTTTCATGCATGCTATTACCTTGGTCTTGAATGTGCTTCCCTTTTTCTGTTGGTCAATGGAATGTATACTGAGGACACCTCCTATTGACTTGATTTTTGCTTCTTTTAAAATAGTCTTTTTGTAAAGAAAAAAAAAATTTTTCCTCAGTGTCCTAGTTTTGACAACTTAGTGTTTATTATACTGATACTCATGTGAAAATGGGCTGAATCAGAAGAGATGATCACAGGAAGAGGAGAAAATCTTTACAGAGAGGATTTAACCAAGGAGGCTGAGAAAAACTCAGGGAAACCCCAAGGAGACCTTTAGTTTTCACTGCCAAGGCTGAATGATTCAATCTATGAGGTCAGATGGGTCATCTCTCTTTGGGTTGAGATCTTTCACACATTTCAACCTATTGTCCCTCTTCTATGAATATTTGGTGTTTAGCATAAGAATTGGTTTCTAGTATTTCTGTCTTTCTTATTAGTCTGGTGTTTCTTAAGGAAAATTAACCCACAGAAGTCTCTTGATGTGCCTCAATGAATAAATAGCAGGATTTGCTTCTACAGAAACTCATAAAATATTAATGGCTTCCTCTGTGGCAGGCATTTCAGCAAACGCTGAACTATGAAGGAGAATCAGACAATTAAAATCACTTCCCTCTTTGGGTTTAGAATAAAGTATATGTGTGGTGAGTATTAGGCACATTATTTTAGAACTTTTAGGGGCCAGCGCCATGGCTCACTTGGTTAATCCTCGCCTGCGGTGCCGGTATCCCATATGGGTGCGATTCTAGTCCTGGTTGCTCCTCTTCCAGTCCAGGGCTCTGCTGTGGCCCAGGAGGGCAGTGGAGGATGGCCCAAGTGTTTGGGCCCCTGCACCCGTGTGGGAGAAAGAAAGAATCACCTGACTCCTGGCTTTGGATCAACTGAAGGAAGACCTTTCTCTCTGTCTTTTCTCTCACTGTCTATAACTCTACCTGTCCAAAAAAAAAAAAAAAAAAAGAGCTCTGTTTCTTATTAATCCCTGTCTCTTTGTCCTCCCCCCTGAATCCGTCTTTGAAAAAAAAAGAGGCCGGCGCCGGCGCCGTGGCTCAGCAGGCTAATCCTCTGCCTTGCGGCTCCGGCACACCGGGTTCAAGTCCCGGTTGGGGCGCCAGATTCTGTCCCGGTTGCCCCTCTTCCAGGCCAGCTCTCTGCTGTGGCTCAGGAGTGCGGTAGAGGATGGCCCAGGTGCTTGGGCCCTGCACCCCATGGGAGACCAGGAAAAGCACCTGGCTCCTGCCATCGGATGAACCAACGGCAAAGGAAGACCTTTCTCTCTTTCTCTCTCTCTCTCTCACTGTCCACTCTGCCTGTCAAAATAAATAAATAAATAAAAATAAAAAAAAAAACTTTTAGTTATTTGAGACACACACACACACACAAGATGAGAGAAAGAGAGAGAGAGAGAGAGAATGAATTTTCTAAGAACTAGCTCACTTGCCAAACACCCACAATAGCTGGGCTGAAGTCAGGAGCCAGGAACTCAGTTTGGGTCTCCCATTTGTGGGCAGGAACCCAACTACTAGACACTTGCTGCTTTCATGGTGCACATTATCAGGAAACTGGAATCAGAAACATACCAGGTACTGCAATATGGCATATGAACATCCAAAGCTGAGTCTCAACTGCTGTGCCAAGGAAAACCAAGGTCAGGCAACTTTTTTTTTTAATTATATATTTTTTTTTGACAGGCAGAGTGGACAGTGAGAGAGAGAGAGAGAAAGGTCTTCCTTTGCCGTTGGTTCACCCTCCAATGGCTGATCCGATGGCAGGAGCCAGGTATTTATCCTGATCTCCCATGGGATGCAGGGCCCAAGCACTTGGGCCATCCTCCACTGCACTCCCTGGCCACAGCAGAGAGCTGGCCTGGAAGAGGGGCAACCGGGACAGAATCCGGCGCCCCGACAGGGACTAGAACCTGGTGTGCCAGCGCCACTAGGCAGAGGATTAGCCTGTTGAGAGGTCAGGCAACTTTTAAAAGTAGGGCCATAAACAATGTTTATTTGTCACTAGTATATTTTATGATGGCCATAATGATGAAGTTATATACAATTCTGTTTATATATTTGTGATTAACTTTCCCATATTTGATGGTGTTTCTGACTCAGCGTCATACTGTTTAGTACAAATAGACCCCCCCCCCCAACAGTAGATTTTGCAAACTTATAAACTACCAAAAGAATGGAATCTCCATAATAGAAGGGACCACGCCATTAACTCTGACACCCTTCTGTCCCACAGCATGCTTTGGTTCTCTGGTACTGGAGTTACATTTCTGGTTTTCTCTTTCTTGGTCAATGAGAGTTCTATGAAAAGTAATGCCACTCCAAAGGTACTATTTGTAATCAGTTGTGTTCTGTCTGTATGAGAGTACTCTTTAAAAAGTAGCTTCTTATTGGGGTCGGCACTGTGACACAGTGGATTAAGCTGGGGCCTGCAATGCTGGCATTCCCTGTGGATACAGATTTGAGTTCTGGCTGCTCCATCACTGATCCAGCTCCCTGCTAATGGCCTGAGAAAGCAGTGGAAGACGGCTCAAGTCCTTGGGCACCTGCTGTCCACGTTGGGAGACAAAGAAGAAGCTCTTGGCTTCTGGCTTCAGCCTGTCCCAGCCACATCCCATTGATACAATCTTGGAAGTGAACTAGCAGATGGAAGATCTCTCTCTCTCTCTCTCTCTCTCTCCCTCCCTCCCTCCCTCCCTCCCTCTGTGTAACTCTGACTTTCCAATAAATAAATAAATAAACCTTTAAAAAAAAGAAACTGAGAAAGTACTTCTTTTAAAATTGATTTAGCAATATACTTTAAAAGTACCTATGGATATAAATATATGTAATGCTCAATTAATTTGAGTATGCTTATTCGAATGTTCAGTTTTAACACTGGTTTAAACAGAGTCACAAATATATTCTTAAAATTCTGGCACTCTGCACACTAGTGTCATTTCTTTTATCAGATATTCAAGTTAGGATAGATTTTTTTAATTATGATAAAACAATCAAGCAAGCATGAAAATAATTTACATGAAAAGCAATGAAAAATAAGTGATAACACTTGAAGTATTCCTGGAAAACTCTGACAGTTACATTGTCTTTCCCTTCATTAGTCCTGTAACCACCATGTGCATTTAAGTTCCAAAGACCTAAGGAGCCTTTGTTTTTCTCATAAAATTTAAGAGACAAACAGCTTATATTTCAAGCTGACAATATTCCTATACAGAAAAACACTTTTTCAGTCAATCCATAAATTTTGTGTTTTAGAACCAACACAATATAGAAAAGACCTAGGAACGCTTCATGAAGCTTCTTAGACATTAAGGCCAAGCAGCATTCCAAAGACAAGGCTACCTTCCTGGGGTTCAGTATAAATGAGCATGTTCCAGAAAAGGGAACAGTGCGTTGTCAACATCAAAAGGATGTGGCATTTCTCTTCCAGGAAGAGGTCCATTTAAAGTCAGCACCCTCTTCCAGTGAGATTAAAGGAAGAGTAACTTGTTATGTGGGGTTTGCTGGGAATATTTGGACATAATCAGAAATTCTAATCATATGAGGCTGGGAGAATATTATAATTGCAGAAGAGGGAGAGCCACCACATGTCAAACTCTCAGGAGAGAAATGGAGATTTATCACATCTGTGGTGAGGCAGATGAAAGATGGATGGTGTAGTTTAGTGTCATTCCAGGGAATTTAGTGAGGAAGGTGAAAAGTACTCTTTTGGGGGTGGATCAGGACAGAGCTGGGATTTATGAACTGAAAAACGTGTGGAATGGATTTCTGGAATCTTACTCTTAATACAGTCATAACCACAGCATTATGGCTGAGTCCAAGACAGAGTGTTCATGAAAATTTTCCAAAGAATTGAGTGTATATTACCGCCATGAACTGCCTCATAGAATGGACCCAAATCTAGGGTTTATGCCTGTGTTCCACAAAGTAAAGATCTGATAGTACTTATTTTTTTGTGTTGATAAATACTTTTTCAAATAAAAACTGAGCAAAATTAGACTTGTCTTCCTGTACCTACATACCTCCATCTATACGTAATTAGCACTACGCCTGTTTAGAGGCAGTTATAGTGAAGAGCTAAAAGCCCTAAGAAGACTGAAAATGAGGAACAACTTTTTGCTGTTTTCTTATCTTGGGTTATTTCAGAACCACAAGTTTTTAAGTTGGGCAAATGTGTTAGCAACAGATGACTGCAAGGTCTTTCTTGTTCAAGCATTCAGTGAAACAAGAAAGGAACTGTACTCTATCTCATGTCACAGCTACAGAATGATTCCAGCTGTTTAATGAAAAATATAACCAAATATAACAGCTGTAGCCAAATACCAAATCATAAGAATGTGGAAATATTAGCATGTAATATATACATATGATAATAACTACATGTACTGTTTTTGTTTATGTCATTATGCATATATATATATATATATATATATATATCTACATGCCTGAAGTAAAAATTACACTATATTTTTGCATGTTTTCTGAAAATATGGGCAGCTGACCAGAAGAAATTACTTTGTACAAATGTCGGACCACTCAGCACACAGATGAATTCAAGATTTGTGCTGACTATACAATGACTGGTGATGAGACCCTTATTAGTGGTGACAGACCTTGGAGCTTCATTAATTTACTGGAAAAGGGGAGAGAGAACTCTCTCATCTGCTGGTTTACTCCCTAAATGTCTGTAAGAACCACAGCTGAGCCAGGCTGAAGCCAGAAGCCAGGAGCTCAATTTGGATCTCCCATGAGGACAGTGGGGACCCAGTCACTTGTGACATCACCTGCTGTCTCCCAAGATGCACCTTATTCAGAACCTGGGATTGAGAGTGGAGCCAGGACTTCAATCCAGGCACTTTGATATAGGATCTGGACATTGCAAGCAGTGTCTTAACCTCAAGGCCAAATGTCTCAAATGTCTGCCCCTCATCCCCTCCTCCCTTTTGTTTTGAAAGCAATGAGCATTTTATTTGTTTTCAGTAGTGAAGAAGTCATTTAAGAAGTACTGAAGAGCATCTGGCTGAGGCTTTGTGCATTGCAATAAGAACAGATAAATATTTAAAATAAAAGTAACAATTCTATTTCTATGAAAGAAGAAATAATATACTTCCAAAGGAAAAATCAGGTTTTAAAATATTGTTAAAAGAAAACATTTTTAATAACATAATTTAACTTTTAAAATGTGTTAATTTGTTATTAATGCCAGAGAACTCGGACTGCATGAGTTCCCAGCGTAAATGTTTATTTGGAAATATTTCTTCTTGCAAAGCATGCTCTACAGATATTTCTTTGTCATGATTCTGAAAAACTAAAATCTCTAAAGTTTAACAGCCAGAAAAATCAAAATCCTGAAAATGTGATTCTGGAAAAAATAATTTAAAAGACATTTATTTACATTATAAAGGGATTTATTTGAGAAACAAAGTATGAAAGGAGTGGCCAGTGCTGTGACACAGCAGGTTAAGCCACAGCATGCAGTGCAGGCATCCCATATGGGTGCTTGTTTGAGTCTGGCTGCTCCACTTCCGATCCAGCCCACTGTTAATGCACCTGGAAAAACAGCCAAAGATGGCTCAAGTCCCTGGTCTCCTGCACATACATGGGGAACCAGAAGAAGCTACTGGCTCCTGGCAATATCCTGGCACAGCCCTGGCCATTGTGGCCATTTTGGGGTTGAGCCAGAGGATGGAAGATCTCTTTGTCTCTCCTTCTCTCTGTAATTCTACCTTTCAAATAAATAAGTAAATCTTTAAAAAGATGACAGGACACTTTCTAGGATAATTTATATAATAAACATTAATATTATATGTATTTTTTAAGTTATAAACATTCAAGTATATGAAAAGTTGCATGGGTATAACATGAGGAAATGAATCATATTTGTAAGGAAGTAAATAGAAAAGTGAAATCTATAGACATATATCACTATGATTAGTAATTATGTGCACTCAACTTCATAATCACAGTGCTCCAAAATTCTGTGATGGACCACCTAGGCCTTTTCATTAGTTGATCAAAATCCACATTGGGGGCCAGCATTGCGTCATAGTGGATTAAGCCAATGCTCGCAATGCCAGCATCCTGTATGAGGTCTGGTTCAAGTCCCAGGTGTCCCATTTCTGATCCAACTCCCTTCAAATGGCTTAGGAAAGCAGCAGAAGATAGCCCAAGTAGCTGGGCCCACCCACCTACATGGAGACCTGGATGGAGTTCCAAGCTCCTGGTTTTGGCCTGCCCCGGCCCTCCAGCTCTGGCTGTTGAGGCCATTTGGGGACAGATAGAAGATTCTCTCTCTCTCTCTCTCTCTCTCTCTCTCTCTCTCTCTCTCTCTCTCTTTCTCTCTCTCTCTCCCCCTACCTCAGAATCATCAAATGGAATGTTTCTCTCTCACTGTATCTGGCTATATTTTTCTCTCTTCCTCCCTCTCTTTCTTTATGAAACTCTGTCTTTCAAATAAATAAATAAATCTTTTGAAAAAAGCTCAGAAAGGATCACCACTGCATGTGCAGTGGTCCAAAGGGTGCCCACACAAACAATATTTACATGTAGTCAATGTGATAACCACTTCCCAGGAATCAAATCTGCAACCACATGTAAAACAGATTAGAATTCTCTATAAGTCTATACAATGTATGTCTCCAGATTTGGAAATAATGTGAAAATGAAATACATAGCATAGTGAATTATACAAAACAATGCTGACAGTTTAAAAACAGTGGAGGAAAAAAGCTTTTAAATACTCTAAGAAGCACTAAAAAGAAAATTGGACAAAGTACTGCATTACAGGGATAGATTTTGGGCAGCTGCACGGAAGTAGTCCATAAGCACTGGCCAACTTTCATAATTAGCAGTTAAATTTCAAAGTCTCATGCAATGTTTAATAGTTGTTTTCCTTTTCCTGTTTCTTTTCAGGCACAGCTCTCCTTGGGTAACACATTCACACTAATTTTCTACATGGCACTGTTCTTTTTGAAATGCCTCTGTGATTTGATATACACTGATGTGAACATTCTCTATTAAATTTCTCATGTTCTGAGCCATGATTCCATGTTCTTTTGGGTGCACAGAAATATATTTTGCCTGTGTCCATATAATAGATCAAAAATGTGAAAACAATATTGGGGCTCAAATAGTAGAAAACAATTGTGTGTCTGCTTAACCTCCTCTGCAGTAGCTATTTTCAAGTCAGGAACGTTGCTGATTTCTTCAGGCAAATGAGGCTTTAATTCATTAAAAAGTCTTGAGATTTCATCAGCTGGAAAGAATTCCAATGTAAACAAATGACGTGGTTTTACCTAGAAGTTCTCCTTGTAGTTGTTTTGCATTGTAGCTCTATTATACTTTTTTTTTTTTTAAGTGGGAATTGTAGTTTTCAGGATTTGGGCTTTCAGGATTTCAATATTTGGAGATTCTGATCTTTTGAGATTTTACACTTTAAGGATTGACATTTTTTGAAACTTTTATATGTGAGATTATGGTATCTTGAATTATGTCTTTTAGGTTTATGATTGGTAGTGCGCTTTTCTATAAGCTAGATATAGATAAGATATATAATATAATAGTGCTGATCACATATATGCACTCATTGGTAATTGCCATCTAGCCTGTTTTACTAACTCGATTTTAGTCTCAAGTACTACTAATAAGACCTAACCCCCAGCTTCATTCCTCCAAAGGTTACTTAGTTCTACAAAAACAAAACATAGTTGCAGCGAGCCATGCTCTGTACCTTCAACCTTGTCTGACTTTTTTCCATGTGTGTTACATTAAACAAGAGAGTTTATACTGTGGAAACAAAACAAACTAGATAAAGCAAACAGGGACCACTACCTTCACTTCAACAAAGTAACTCAAAATACATGCCTTGATTTATCAAGGCTATTTTCACTTTATTTCTGTATTACTTCATACAGCCACCGATTTGACCACTATATTCTATTTTTGAAGTTATCTATTTAAAGAATAACAGACATGTAGATAAAAAGAAGATACCATGAATATATATCACATTAATTTGTTATGAAGGGAATAGTCCCGTTTAATCACCTCCAAAGCAAGCATGATCTTACTTTCTAATAGTATAAGTTGTTTAATTCCCCAGTTTTAATCTGTTATGGATAAACATGTAGTCACATATTTGCTAGTAAAAACACAGGAATTCCATGAGAATTACTTTATAAAAGGGTAGGTTTATTTTTAATCTTAAAATATAGCATCAAAATCAAAACCACAATGAGGTTTCACCTCACCCCAGTTAGAATGGCTTTCATACAGAAATCAACAAACAACAAATGCTGGCAAAGATGTGAGTAAAAAGTACCCTAATCCACTCTTGGTAAGAATGTAAGCTAGTAAAGCCACTGTGGAAGACAGTATGAAGATACCTCAGAAACCTGAATGTAGACCCACCATATGGCCCAGCCATCCCACTCCTGGGAATTTACCTAAGGGATATGAAATCAGCATATAAAAGGGCTAACTATACCTCCATGTTTATTACAGCTCAATTCACAATAGCAAAAACATGGAATCAACCCAAACGCCAGTTAACTAAAGTCTGGATAAAGAAATCATGAGATAGATACACCATGGAATAGTACACAGCAGTAAAAACTGCAATCATTTGCAGCAAAATGGATGAAGCTAGAAAACATTGTATTTAGTGAAATAAGCTGACAAGGTGGACAAATATATGACCTGTGATGACTAACAGAGCACCTCAAAGGCAACCTGTAGAAGTGAAATTGGCACTTTGAGAAGCAATGACATTGAACAGCCCATGCCTTGACTGTTGGAGGAAAAGTTTGGTTTTGCTATATGTTTTTTCTTTATTTTCTTTTCATCTTATTTTACTTACCTTTTTTTCTTTCATACTAATTATTGAACTCTTCACTTAACATAGAGTTAACCATATGTATATAATAAAAAAATAGATCTTAGTTAAAAAGAAGATTGAGAAAAAGAGGGAAGAGGGAGGGGATGAGAGTGTTGGAGGGCGAGTGTGCACAGAGGGAAGAATCACCATGACCCTAAAGTTGTAATTGTGAAATGTATGAAGTTCATAAGTGTAAAGAAGTATAGTTCTGCATACATTCCTACTTCTAAGGACACAGCCTAAAAACTTGTCATGGGACCACAAATCCCTTTAAGCTGGGAGGTAAAAATAGCATTCTAAGTTTTATAGAGATCATATGGATAGAATTAAGTGTTAAAGTGATCATATAGGTAGGATCAAGTGTTAAAGTGATCATATAAATATGACTAAGTGTTTGGTAATAATAATAGATAGAATTAAAAAAGGAGCAAATACTCCAACATGGAAAGCAATTCATACAGCAGAATCATAGAATGACAATCACTTTAAGTAGCACTCTGACCTCAGAATCAACTCTTAAGGCATTCTGGTTTTGCTGAAAGGCCCAGAGGAGCATTTCAGGCATGGAAAGCCAAGACACTGAGGCAAAAAAATATTCTACATGAAGGAGCTCTGTGGGTGAGAACCCAGTGGAAAGAAATGACCATCAAAGAAAGATATACTTTCCTCCAAAGGGAGGAGAGAGTGTCTACTTTGCCTGTGATCTTATAGAAATACTGAAGGAGTTTGTGGATCTAAAAGGCTTCCATAGCCTAGGCAGCTGTTGTCAAGGGCCTTGGTGATCACTGACTTCATACATAAGAGTGTTAATTGCTAAATCAACAACAGGAGTCACTGTGCACTAACTTCCCATGCAGGACCTCAGTCTTCAAAGACTTGAAGTATGAGACTTAGTAGTAAAATTTGTCCTCAAAGAATTACTTAGTTTTAGTGAATTAAGTGGAGGATATTCTTACGTCTCATAAATATAGTTATATCTAAGTGCTTGCCAAAGATGTATCATTCCTGAGTTCTTCTTCAAAGATAATTAAGCTTCTAGAAAAAATACCTTTTAGATGCTATGACTTTGGACAGCACTTGTCTGGACTGTTGAGGAACAGATTTTGTTCTTTTTTTTAATATTTTATGTCTTTAGTTTTTAAAAAATATTTTATTTTTTTCTCTTTCTTTTTCTTTTCCTTCCACATACAAAGTGTTGAACTCTTTACCTAGAATAAAGTTAATCTTTTGTGTATAAAGTTAAATGGAAATAGATCTTAGTTTGGGGCCAGCACTGTGGTATAGCGGGTAAAGCCACTGCCTGCAGTGCCGGCATCCCATATGGGTGCTGGTTTGAGTCCCAGCTGCTCCACTTTTGATCTAGCTCTCTGCTATGGCCTAAGAAAGCAACAGGAGATGGCTCAAGTCCTTGGGTCCTTGTTCCACATGGGAGACCTGTAAGAATATCCTGGCTCCTGGCTTCGGAACAGCACAGGTCTGGCCATTGTGGCCAATTAGGTGGTGAACCAAAGCATGGAAGACTTATCTATTTCTCTGCCTCTCCTTCTCTATCTGTGTAACTCTGACTTTCAAATAAATAATTAAATCTAAAAAAAAAAAAAAAAAGAAAATAGATCCTAGTTAAAAACAAGACTGGGAACAGGAAAGGAAAGAGGAGGAGGGGTAGGAGTGTGTGGGAGGGCAATTACAGTGGAGGAATTACTATGTTCCAAAGTTGTGTTTATGAAATGCATGTAAATAAGTTTTTAAAACGCTGAAATATCGAAGTTCAAGAAAATATTGCATCACACCACATTGTAACACTGATTGTTTAATTTTAAACTCTTACTAGCTCTTCATATATTCCTAGACTTACTTCCAAGGGTACAGTTTAAAAAAATTACCATGGGACCCCAAACTCCCATAAGCTCTCTTTAGCTTGGTGGTAAAAATATAGCATTTTGAGTGTTAGAGTGAGCATGAAGATAGGATTAAATGATAAAGTGATCATGTAGATAGCATTAAGGGTCAAAGTGATCATATAAATAGGACTAAATGTTTGATAACAATAGATAGAATTTAAAAAGAGTGAATGTTCCAATGTTAGAAACAGTCCATACAGCCGACTCATAAAATGACAATCACTTTGGCATTGTACAGAAATTAACAGCCATATTGGTCTAGAAACGTTAAACTTAATTTTTTTTTTTCATTTGTACAGGGGTAACACACTGTATTAAATATGTGAGGTCTTCTCTACATGGGTTTGATTACAGAACTAATAAAGTATTCTCTAAATAATGAAAAAAAATGACAATCACTTTAAACAACACTCTGACCTCAGAATCAGCCCTTAAGGCATTCTGTTCAGGCTAAAAAACCCATGAGAGGAGAAGGGCAAGGTGGCGGAATAGGAAGGCAGCAAACTGATAATCCGGGGAGAGACAGTTTAATAAAAGTGGAGATACGGCAGGTTCAAGGAAGAGTATGGGAAGAAACAGCAGAGGAAACTCTTCCGGAACTAGTGATTCACAGTGGACCTTTGAGGAGAGCGTGGGAGCCCATAGTTTGGGACACCAGCGGCAGACTCAACACACCAGCGCTGGAATGCGAGGTGAGCCAAACCTCAATAGCCCAAGACACCAGAAGGGAAGGGGAAAGAGGAGACTAGAGCGAACAAGGCTTGAAACCCTGTGGGGAAAAGTTCACCAGGCTAACTAGAAGAGAGAGAGAAAGAAAAAAGTGACTGATATGGACACGAGTTTCTCTCTCTCCGCCCACCTCTCAAAGGTGAGCAAGACAAAAAGCAGGCGCCATTTTGGACATACGTCATAAGCAGGGCGACTTCAGGTCTGCACCGGCCCTGAGCCTAGCATAAAAACCTGACTCTGGGCGTGGGGGTGAAATAACAGGAGATTAGAACCTAATGAATGTGTGGTGCTAATGAACTGAGACTGTGAAAAAAGAGACTGTGGGGGAGAGAACTCACGGAATTCACCACGTGAGTACTCTCCAGAGACGCTACAGTTCAGTAGCCTTGGTAGCCCAGTGGGAGACTGCAGAAGAATTTGAACCCACACTGAGGGCCGCAGAGATTCCCTCTGTGGTCCTTGGGAAAGAGCTTCCAATCTCTGGCTCCTGTGGGTATATCATTTGCCTGCTAACCACCCCCAATTCCATTCAGCTGTGTGGAATTACTTCCCTTTTGAATCAAAAATAAAGAAAGAAACAGAGAGAGATTGACCACGCCTAACCTGGGAGTGTCACCTTTGGCACACCCTCAACCCTGAGGAACCAAACAGAGCTCTCAGGCCACACCCATCTCAAGCCT
Source organism: Sylvilagus floridanus (assembly GCA_949820135.1). Lineage (NCBI taxonomy): Eukaryota > Metazoa > Chordata > Mammalia > Lagomorpha > Leporidae > Sylvilagus > Sylvilagus floridanus. Next base: position 23,161,152 of record OX463236.1, on the reverse strand, counting down.
CTAAGGCTCCATTGAAAGCAGACAGTCCACTTATCTAGACTCATAGTATAACAAGAAAAAACACTACTGTGAAGAAACCAATATGCCAAACAACAAACGCAAAAACCGAGGTAACAAGAACAAGGAAGACACTATGACACCCCCAAATGAAAAAGACACCCCAATTCAAGATTACGAAGATGATGAGATAGAAGAAATGCAGGAAGCGGATCTCAAAAAATTGATAAGAGCACTAAGAAGTACTCAAAAACAAATTCTTGAACTACAGAAATCCTTAATGGACAAGGTAGAAAATCTCTCTCGTGAAAATGAAATATTAAGGAGGAATCAAGCTGAAATGAAACAACTAGTAGAACATGAAACTGTGATAGTGATGAGAAATCATAATGAAGTGAAGAATTCAATAGATCAAATGAAAAACACATTAGAGAGCCTTACAAACAGAATGGGTGAGGCAGAAGAGAGAATATCGGACTTAGAAGACAGAGCACAGGAAACTATACAGTCAAACCAAAGAAAAGAAGAGGAAATTAGAAATCTAAAAAATATTGTTGGGAATCTACAGGATACTATTAAAAAACCCAACATTCGAGTTCTAGGAGTTCCTGAAGGCATGGAGAGGGAGAAAGGATTAGAATGCCTTTTTAGAGAGATAATAGCAGAAAATTTCCCAGTTTTGGAGAAGGACAGAGACATCCTAGTACAGGAAGCTCATAGAACCCCTAGGAAACATGACCAAAAGAGGTCCTCATCACAACACATTGTAATTAAACTCACCACAGTGAAACAGAAAGAAAAGATCCTAAAATATGCAAGAGAGAAACGTCAGATTACTCTCAGAGGATCTCCAATTAGACTCACAGCAGACTTCTCACCAGAAACCCTACAAGCTAGAAGGGAATGGCGAGACATAGCCCAAGTACTAAGAGAGAAAAACTGCCAGCCCAGAATATTATATGCTGCAAAGCTCTCATTTGTGAATGAAGGTGAAATAAAGACCTTTCATTGCAAACAGAAATTTAAAGAATTTGTTGCCACTCGTCCAGCCCTGCAAAAGATGCTTAAAGATGTGTTACACACAGAAACACAGAAACACGGCCATCAACATGAAAGAAGGTAAAGGAAGGAAACCTTACAGCAAAAGATCACAGGGAATTCAAAGCATACATTTGGATAAAGAAATTATGGGACATGTACTCTATAGAATAGTATACAGCAGTCAAAAACAATGAAATCCAGTCATTTGCAACAAGATGGAGGAATCTGGAAAACATCATGCTGAGTGAATTAAGCCAGTCCCAAAGGGACAAATATCATATGTTCTCCCTGATCGGTGACATCTAATTGAGCACCAAAGGGGAAACCTATTGAAGTGAAATGGACACTATGAGAAACAGTAACTTGATCAGCTCTTGTGCTGTTGTTGTACAATGTAATACTTTATCCATTTCAGTATTTTTTTATTCTAGTACTATTGGTTGAACTCTGTAATTAACAAACAATTATTCTTAGGTGTTTAAATTTTAACTGAAAAATGATCCCTGTGAAATATAAGAGTGGGAATAAGAGAGGGAGGAGATGTACAATTTGGGACATGCTCAATCAGTCGTGCCCCAAATGATGGAGTTAGAAACGTACCAGGGAATTCCAATACAATCCCATCAAGGTGGCATGTACCAAGGCCATCTCACTAGTCCAAGTGATCAATTTCAGTTCACAGTTGATCACACTGATAGGTCTAAGAGTCAAAGGGATCACACAAACAAGACTAGTGTCTGCTAATATTAACTGATAGAATCAAAAAGGGAGAGAATTATCCAACATGGGAAGCGAGTTACACAGCAGACTCATAGAATGGCAGATGTCCTAAATAGCACTCTGGCCTCAGAATCAGCCCTTAAGGCATTCAGAACTGGCTCAAGAGCCCATGAGAGTATTTTAGGCATGGAAAGCCAAGACACTCTGGAAAAAAAAGACCTAAATGAAAGATCTCTGCGAGTGAGATCCCAGTGGAAAGAATGGGGCCATCAAAGAAGGAGGTACCTTTTTCTGAAGGGAGGAGAGAACCTCCACTTTGACTATGTCCCTGTTGGAATAAGATTGTATTCAGCGAACCCTAAAGGCTTCCATAGCCTCGGCAACTCATGACTAGAGCCTAGGGAGATTACTGACGCCCTAAACAAGAGTGTCAAATTGTTAAATCAACTTCAGGAGTCACAGTGTACTTACGTCTCATGTGGGATCTGTCCTTAATGTGTTGTCCAATGTGAAGTAATGCTATAACTAGTACTGAAACAGTATTTTACACTTTGTGTTTCTGTGTGGGTGCAAACTGATGAAATCTTTACTTAGTATATACTGAATCAATCTTCTGTATATAAAGATAATTAAAAATGAAAAACAAACTTGGTGTTAAATTGGAAATTGCATAGAAAATTAATCAATTAAAAAATATATCATGTAGGATCTCTGTCCTTAATGTGCTATACATTGTGAATTAATACTATAACTAGTACTCCAACAGTATTTTTCACTTTGTGGTGCTATGTGAGGGCAAACTGTTGAAATCTTTACTTAATATATACTAAACTGATCTTCTGTATATAAAGAGAATTGAAAATGAATCCTGATGTGAATGCAAGGGGAGAGGGAGCAGGAAAGGGGAGGGTTGTGGGTGGGAGGGAAGTTATGGGGGGGAAGCCATTGTAATCTATAAGCTGTATTTTGGAAATTTATATTCTTTAAATAAAAGCGTTATTAAAAAAATAAATAAAAAAATAAAAAACCCATGAGAGCACTTCAGGCATGGAAACCCAAAACACTATGGCAAAAAGTGTCTCACATGAAGGACTTCTGTGAGGAGATCCCCAACGGAAAGAAGAGTTCATCAAAGAAGGATGTACTTTACTCTGAAGAGAGGAGAGAACTTCCACTTTGCTCATGGCCTTGTCTAAATACGGAAAGAGTCAGTGGATTCAAAAAGCTTCCATAGCTTGGAAATTCATGTAAAGAGCCTTGGGTGATCACTGACATCATCGAAAAGAGTGTTAATTGTTAAATTAATGGGGCCGGCACTGTGGTGTTGCGGGTAAAGCTGCCATTTACAGTCCCAGCACCCCATATGGGCACCAGTTTGTGTCCGGTCCTGCTCCATTTCCTATCTAGATCTCTGTTATGGTCTTGGAAAGCAGTAGAAGATGGCCCAAGTCCTTGGGCCCCTGTACCCACATGGTAGACCTGGAAGAAGCTCCAGGCTCCTGGCTTCTGATCAGTGCAGCTCCAGCCATTGAGGCCATCTGGGGATTAAACCAGTAGTGGATGGAAGACCTCTCTCTCTCTCTCTCTCTCTCTCTCTCTCTCTCTCTGTGTGTGTGTGTGTGTGTGTGTGTAACTCTTTCAAGTAAAATAAAATAAGTCTTTGAAATAATTGTTAAATTAACAACAGGAGTCACTGTGCACTAACTTCCTATGCAGGACCTCTGTCCTCAAAGAGTTGGATTATGAGTTAATAGTTAAATCTTGATTGTAAATATTTATCTCATTTTAATGTTTTAAGTGGAGGAACTTATCTATGTTTCATAAGCTACAGTAATATAAAAGTGCTTGTAAAAGATGAACCATTTTTGAGTTCTCCAAAGTCAACTCTTTCTCTCTTTCTCTCTTTGCCTCTCTCTCTCTCTCTCTCTCTCTCTCTCTCTATATATATATATATATATATATGTATAAATAAACTTCAGAAAGGTTTGCTTTTATTGAATTATAAATATTTTCTTTCATGATTGTAAGAAACAATCATGTTGGTCTTCTGTTGCACAGTAGGGTAATAATAGTTAACAATAACATACTGTACTTTCCTAAATAGCTAGAAGAAAGACTGTTGAATGTTCACATTACAAAGAAACCTTGAATATATGAAGCGATGGATGCTAATTATCCTAATATGAACATTAAAATGTATGCATGTATCAAAATACTACACATTACCCCATAAACATGTATAATTACTGTTTGTCCATTAAAAAAAGAGACTCTTGCTAGCAACATAGGAAATTTTTAGATATTTGTATCCTTGCCAACCTTATAAACACATAGGGCTAATTTTTATTATTGTGTAATTATCACAAAAATTTCTTTTCATTGAGTCATTCATAACTTATATTCAATATAGTTAATGATATTTTGTGATATAAATCTATAATCTCACCATTTATTTAACACATGTTCCACCTAGCTTCCTCACAATCTGGCAAAAGCAGTGGTCTGTCTCTTTACTTCTCAGTCTCCTCTCCTAGCATCAGGGCACTGGGAAGAAAGTAGCTTAAATATAAGTTTTTATAAGCATTTTACTATATCCATTCATGTACTTAGTGCCTTTTATGTGCAAGGCATTTTAATACTTTTGTCTTCAAAAATGCTACTTGATAGAGAAGGAGAAGAAAGTGGAGGAGAAATGTGGAAGAGGAAGACACAGAGGAGTAGGAAGAAGATGAGGGAAAAGAGAGGGAGAGAGAAGTAATTTAGTCAAGTTCATGGTCACAGATTTAAGAGTATGGAGAGGGCATAAGATCCAATTTGCATAATCCTAAAATCCATGTCATTCTCAGAGCATTGTAGTGCCATTTATTGGTAGTAGATCCATTATATAAAGATAAAAGTAATCATAAACCAATAGATTTTTATAATTATAACATGACTATTCTTCATTAAGAATATTTAACTATAATTTTATGAAATTTTCCAATCAAGTAACCTATGTTACTGTAAAAACACACACATATGTATCAAATATATGTGTATGTACTATTATGTAAATATATGACTTGGAATTTATTTTCCCTCTTTCATCACATAGATTTATAAATGTATACTTTTATGTGTATACATAAAAATCTTTTAAAAATTTCAATTAATATTGATTCCTCCATTTTTGAGGTTAGCATTAAATTTTTATGTATATACATATATTTTTTTCTTAGTAGTTTAAATAACCATAAAGCAACCGATATGTTCCAACACTGTTTCCTATACAGAAAACTTCATTGTTGCACAGATCTAATATTATACTTGACAGTGAAACAGTTGTCTACCATTATGAACTTGATGTGAAATAGTTCAAATTTTGTTTTTGAGTGAAGCCACTCAGGGTATTACAAGTCATCAGAACATTCTCAGAGAATCAGATCTCTCCAAGTTCCAGGAAAATAACAAGTTAAGACAAGTGACACATCAGTATGCACCCTTTCTCAGGCTGATTCCTAGCAGTTCATGGAGGATCACACATCAGTATGGCCTCAATGTTTTTTTTTTTTTTAAGAATGGCCTAATGAGTAGCCAGCTTGGTCACTCTTTATTTCGCTTAAGGTTTTAATTAGTGGGCTGGCATTGTGACATAGTGGGTAAAGCTGCTGACTGCAATGCCAGCATCCCATAAGGGCACTGGTTCGAATCTTGGCTGCTTCACTTCTGATCCAGTGCCTTGCTGATATACCTGAGAAGGTAGTGGAAGATGCACCAATGCTTTAGCTCTTGCCACCCTCATGGGAGACCTGGAGGAAACTCTTGGCTCCTGGCTCCCAATTGGCCTGCCTCTGGCTGTTGTGGCCATTTGGGGAAAGAACCTGTGAATAGAAGATTCTACTACTACTACTCCTCTACCTCTCTACCTCTCTACTTCTCTTTCCATTTCTTTCACTCTGCCTTTCAAACAAATAAATAAATCAAGTTCTGCCTCCCCTTCTGATCCAGCTCCCTGCTAATACACACTCTGGGAGGCAGCAGTGATGGATCAAGTAGTTGGGTCCCTGCCATTCACATGAGAGACCTGGATGGAGTTCCAGGATCCTGGCTTCAGAGCCTGGCACAGTCCTGGTCATTGTGGCTATTTAGGAAGTAAATCAGTACAAAGATTTGTGTATTTGTGGCTAGTGCCCCAGCTCACTTGGCTAATCCTCCACCTGTGGTGCTGGCACCCTGGGTTCTTGTCCCGGTTGGGGTGCCGGATTCTGTCCCTGTTGCTCCTCTTCCAGTCCAGCTCTCTGCTGTGGCCCAGGAAGGTAGTGGAGGATGGTCCAGGTCCTTGGGCCCTGCACCCACATGGGAGACCAGGAGGAAGCACCTGGCTCCTAGCATAGCACGCTGGCCGTAGCGGCCATTTGCAGGGTGAACCAATGGAAGGAAGACCTTTCTCTCTGTTTCTCTGTCTAACTCTGCCTATCAAAAAAAATTGATTTATGTATTTGAAAGGGGGGGGGAGAGGGAGAGGGAGAGGGAGAGGGAGGAGGGGTAAATATGAATGAATCTTCTATTCCACAATTGCCAGTAGCCCAGAACTGCATCTGGGCTTCCCACATGGGGCTGCAGGAGCTGATGTACTTGGGCCATTTTATGCCTTTCCAAGGTGCATTATTACAGAGTTGAATTGAAAGAAGAGCTGCTGGGACTCAAACCCTCACTCATATGCCATGCCGGTGTTGCAAGCAGCAGCCAGCCCCTGTCTTGGATTCTTGCATTCAGATTCTTTCCCCCAGGATCCTTTGGCACAGGATTTGAACTGTTTGTAATGAACATCTAGAAGAGCTGGGCTTTGCTTTACCACTCACAGTATTTCCAAGTTGATGCCTTTCTTGTGATTAAAAAAGAATGCAATCCTAATAATACTATAGTGTAGTGGTTCATGAACTTGTGATAAACACCAAAAAACTCTATCTCAGAATATAAGGTAGGATGTGGGGTTGTGCATATTTGCAGATGTTGAGAAATGAGTTCAGTCTTTCTAGAGAAAGATTCACACAGTTGCAAAAATATAGGTAGGAGGGAAAAAACTACGTTACGCCTACTTAGTGTAGCTACTAGCATTGTTTCTTTCATGTAATACATAAACTTTCAAGGAAGTCACCAATGCCTCTATTTTAAAAAGTCCTAAGTGGGCATTAATGAGGGCAAGTATCATGACTGACAATACATGACTAGGGCTGAAGAGTACAGGATCAAACCCAGGTGAATCTCACTTCAAAGTCTCTGTTCTTCACTCAAGGTCATCCCAGACTTACAACATGCCAAACTTGTAACTAATGTTGATATCTATTAATATACAAGGTATTAGTAGAATAAATTTATACAAGCAAGTTTTTTCTTTTTTTTTATTTTTGACAGGCAGAGTGGACAGTGAGAGAGAGAGACAGAGAGAAAGGTCTTCCTTTGCTGTTGGTTCACCCTCCAATGGCTGCCGCAGCTAGCACGCTGCAGCCGGCGCACCGCACTGATCCGATGGCAGGAGCCAGGTGCTTCTCCTGGTCTCCCATGGGGTGCAGGGCCCAAGCACTTGGGCCATCCTCCACTGCACTCCCTGGCCACAGCAGAGAGCTAGCCTGGAAGAGGGGCAACCGGGACAGAATCCGGTGCCCCGACCGGGACTAGAACCTGGGGTGCCGGTGCCACAGGCAGAGGATTAGCCTAAACTGTTTGTCCTCATGCATGGGAAGATGGACAGCATCATGTTGATCATGATCATGATCATGTTGATCAGAACATAAATGTGATTGTCAGGCACACACAAATTCCACTCTTGACTCTAATACCTGTTTATTTTACCTCTAATAATTATTAGAGTATTAGACTACACTAAGCCCCATGAGGCTCCATTTTCTCATGTGTAAAATGGGAACAATATAGCACTAGATTATAAATTTAAATTATAAGTGAAATGATGAAAATTAAAGTTGAACAGTATATAGTAAGTATAAAAATTTGTTATAAATATAAGTATCTATTATGAACTTTAAAACAATAAAATTTACTTTTCAAAACACCTATGAATAGCAAAGTAATAAAAAAAAAAAGTAAATCATGGTTTACCCCGTGCTGAATCTAAAATTCACAATTACGATGGCCTGACAGTCATCAGTATACAGGTTCACACTCATTTGATAAATAAACAACCCCAAGATTGGGAATAAAATTGTCAGTACAAGCATAATTAGATTTGATTATCATTAATGAATATAAGATTGAAAAAAAAACCTAGAGATTAGAATTTTGCCCATTTCCTTTAATCTTACTCTTCCTCTGCATCTAATAAGGGTGACAAACTGTGAGTATCAACTGTGAAATCACTTTAAATGAGATCCAGGCGCTTACATAAACAGTCTGACCCTCTTGTAACTCTGGGGTCTGGAGCCTTCTGCAAAACAGTGATGTGGGAGGAACCCTGCAACACAACAGCTACAGCAATGAATTACAGACAACTAACTTAATAAGAGGAACAAAGGGACTCTTCTAGTGTAGCATTTTGCTTCAACTCTGCAGAGATACAATTTCAAACTCTGTGTCATGCACTAAGACTCATTGTCATGATCAGGGTTCCAAGCACTCATAATTGTTTCAGCCCATTCAGAATAACACAGAGGGGTAATTTTCTTATCATTAATTTGAATTTCTCAGCAAACTGTGCATAGGTACCTGTAGAAAGTGCTGCCTGCTCAATCTTCCATAATGTAAGTTTGAGATGGAGTTGAGTAAGATAATACAATACTGGCCAGCACTGTGGCTCACTTGGCTAATCCTCTGCCTGCGGCACCGGCACCCCAGGTTCTAGTCCCAGTTGGGGCGCCGGGTACTAGTCCCAGTTGCTCTTCTTCCAGTGCAGATCTCTGCTGTGGCCCGGGAGGGCAGCGGAGGATGGTCCAAGTGCTTGGGTCCCTGCACCTGCATGGGAGACCGGGAGGAAGTACCCGGCCTCTGGCTTCAGATTGGCGCAGCACTGGCTGTAATGACCATTAGGGAAATGAACCAACAGAAGGAAGACCTTTTTCTCTGTCTCTCTCTCTCACTGTCTATAACTAACTAACTCTCTCTCTCTCTCTCTCTCTCTCTCTCTCTCTCTCTCTCTAATTCTGCCTGGCAAAAAAAAAAAAAAAAAAGATAACACAATACTTTGCAGAAAAGAAAGTCTCACATCTTCAGAAGGGAGAGGAATGGTGTGCAGGCACCCAGTTATCCCTGTGTTGACATTCCATCACCTTACCTTTAAGACTATACTTTGTGTTAAAGAATATCTCTACCTCGTGGGAATAAAAGTCTTAAGAAAATATTTTTTACAGTATAACAAAGTATTTTTGGATGCTATCAGAAGTAAAACACTTAGAAACTGTGTCTCGTTTACATTTGTCATTCATTTTGTAGATAAATATTTTGCTTTATTCTTGTGAGAGATAATACTTTACAGATGAGCAAGACTGTGTCTCAGTAACACTTTACTTCAGAGGTATTGACATTTGAGTAGTATATAATTTCCACGTGCCACAAAATACTTTTAATTCTTTTGAAAATAAAAAAGTTCTCAGCTCATCTACCACCCCAAAATAAGCAGATTTGATCATGAGCTGGCTACTGCACCAAATTGAAATATTTGGCTGACAAGTGCTCTGCTGTTGATTTATCCCACTTTTGCAAAAATCCTGATTTTTTCACTACAAAGAACATCCCCATAGTCTCCCACTAAAAATAAGTGCAGTTTACTGGTTCCTATTTGAAAATTAACTCTTTGATAAAATAGTTACATTACTTTTTTATCTTCTGTATATAAAGACAATTGAAAATGAATCTTGATGTGAATGGGATGGGAGAGGGAGTGGGAGATGGGATGGTTGTGGGTGGGAGGGAGGCTATGGGGGAAAAAAGCCACTGTAATCCAAAAGCTGTACTTTGGAAATTTATATTTATTAAATAAATGTTAAAAATGAAAAAAATTACTTTTTGTAACAAAACATACTCTGATTAAAATAATATATATGTATATGTATATATATGGCCTATATTCTCTAAGGATGCTAACATATAATTTATATTCTTTTGCAAAGACTTAAATTAATATTCATATGCCATTAATAATGTTGAGTAATTTCTGTGTATGTATCAATTAAGTTATAAGAACAGATCTTCTGGTAATATAAAACTAATATATTGCAAGATATTTGAATGTTCATTGATGCTGTATTGGGGGCTTGTGTAGGGATTGTCATACAGCAGGCTAAGCAGCCACTTGGGACACTTGCATCCCCTGTTTGTGTGCCAGTTCAAGTCCTTGCTTTTTTACTTCTTACTCAGCTTCCTGCTAATTTGTCTGGGAAGCAGTGAATGATGGTGTAAATGTTTGTGCCCCACCACCCACTTGGGAAATCTGGATGGAATTCCGGGTTCTTTGCTTCAGCCTGGCACAACCTTGGCTGTTGTGGGCAGTTGGGAGAGTGAACCACAGAATGGAAGAGCTTGCGCTCTCGCTCTCTCTCTCTCTCTCTCTCTCTCTCCCTCCCTCCCTCCCTCTTTCTCTTTCTCTCTTTTTTCTCTGTCATTCTGCCTTTCAAGTAGATGAAAAATAAACCTAAGAAAAGAAAGCTCATTTGAAAATTCTCAGGTGACAATGTTTGACAAAGTTAATGGTGACAATAAAGTATAATGAGAACTCTAACCTGATTTCTGAACTTCTCTGGTCTTCAGTGTCTTCAACAATTGAAAAACAAACACAGTTTCATGGATTTATGTAAGTTGCTTGCAAGGTGACTTGCTAGAAAAATATAAAGAATTATAAAAGGCAGGACTGATATTTAAATAAGATACCTATTTTGATGATGAAAAGTTGTGTGTATTGCATGTATTATTTTTTAAGAGAAACATACATAGGTTGTTTATATATTTATTCCAAACTTATATAGTAATTGTTAGAAATGGGAATTTCTTATATGTGCCTTTGACTTTTGGATGTATGACATGAGAAATAAATGTAAATATTTGTAAGTCATTTAAATTCACAGTATTAAATATATAGTTTTAACAAAATTGCCTGAAAGTCCTTTAAATATGTATTTTCTCCACAGCAAAAGAGACAAAGTTGTGCTAAGGAATATGACCCAGTTTTTCAAATTAGTATTCATGAAGTTTGGTGACTGAGTCTTAGCAATACATATTGAAAATGGAGCTCTAATTGTTTACAACCCTTTCTACTCCTCTGTTTTGTAATATCAGCATTTAAAAAGCCTCCAAGCATGCATTTATCTGAATTAAAAGGACCTACAATCTCACAGTTAGGTGACTGTCTTTCTTTGCTCTGAAGTTTTATTGTCATAAAGACAAGTTTCTAGTTTGCATGCTCATTTTTATAAGTTAAAAACATTGAAAAAACACAAAGAAGACAAAAATTCACACATCGCCCCACTTGTCTAAATAAAACCACAGGTACTATTTTAGTGAATTTTATATTCATTTACATTTGAACAATTGAAATTAAAATTTACATAAATTTTGCATACTGACTTAAATTTTTAAAAATATATTTGAGAGGCAAGAGACACAGAGACACAGACAGAGTCTTCATCTACTTGTTCACTCCCCAATGCCTGCAATAGCCATTGGCAAAAACCAGGACCCAGAGACTCAGTCCAGGCCTCCAACAATAGTGGCAGGAACCCAAGTAGTTGAACCTTCACCGCTTGCTTCCCAGAATCTGCATTAGCAGCAAGTTGGAATCAGCAGCCTGAGCTGGAAATGGAACCCAAGAATTCCAGTGTGGACTGCATGCTAACAGGCATCTTAGATAGAACCTTTATAACAAATGCCTCTTGAATACTATCACTTTAAACAATATTATATCATAATCCTTTTTCTATGTTATGATATAGTAGGTAAACATTGTAGTGCTCAGCGCTCAATTACAGAAGAACCATATATATATAAGGGTATATAAAAGTATAATGGAAATATTAAAAGATAAATTTACTTTGGTAAATCAATGCACATTAGGTCTTCAAAGAGGTCATGGAAATTACATATCAGGAAGAAACTGTACATAGATTCCATTTCTTTTGTGGCAAAATAACCTTTAATTTCATTTTTTTGTGTCTGTGTAGCTGCATGTGTGTGTTTGTGTGTGTGTAGTCATATATATATATATGATGTAACTATTTTTATATCACATATGTATTTAATAAGAAATAATTTACTATAAGGATTTAATCTTTGTGATTGAGAAAGCAAGGAATGCAGTCTGTAAAAAGCTATTGCTCTGTGTCTGATGCAGGAGCCTGAAGTTGACAAGCTGAGACTCTGGCATCTATCTCATCATGAAAACAAATTCTTGGCCCAGGAGTTGAAAAGGCAAATAAAGAACTACTGGGCATTGTAGGAGCTGTGGACTAGCTGCTGACCCAAACCAACAAGGGAAGTCAGCTGACTGTCAATGACAGAAAGGTACTGCTACAGCAAGCATTACTCCATGCTGCCCTTCTCCTTGGTGAAGCCACAGCTTCATTTGCCTTCCAATCCTCATGCAGAATGCACTTTACTTGCACTTAGAACTATGCAGAGGAGAAAATTCTGGACATACAGGATTTGCTTAAGTGGACACAATCCACCAAAGCCATTTTAATTTTAATTGCTATAAAGTATTTTATGAAGTGCAAATACTAAACTCAGCACCATCAAATCCAATTACTGAATACTTGGAAATGCTGAGGTGTTGAGCAGTACTTACACATGCCCTGTTACTTTACACATCGTCTCTAAAGATCATAGTGTTTGTCTTTTGTTAATTGTCAAAACTGACTGATTTGCTTGCTTTTTACCCACTTATCTCTACTTTCCTTCAGATTTCAGCCTAAGTGTAATAGTCAAGGGGAAGTTCCCTTGTGTGGTCATCAGCTGTGTTCCAAAACCTCTGCTAACTGCTGTATGATCTTCATTTTTTTTTTAAGTGCAACATTCTTTTTTTTTTTTTTTTTTTTTTTTTTTTTTTTTTACAGGCAGAGTAGACAGTGAGAGAGAGAGAGACAGAGAGAAAGGTCTTCCATTGCTGTAGGTTCACCCTCCAATGGCCACTGCGGCCGGTGCCGTGCTGATCCGATGGCAGGAGCCAGGTACTTAACCTGGTCTCCCATGAGGTGCAGGGCCCAAGGACTTGGGCCATCCTCCACTACATTCCCGGGCCACAGCAGAGGGCTGGCCTGGAAGAGGGGCAACCGGGACAGAATCCGGTGCCCCAATCGGGACTAGAACCCCGGGGTGCTGGCGCTGCAAGGCAGAGGATTAGCCTATTGAGCTTCAGTGCCGGCCCTTATGTGCAACATTCTAAGTGACTGTGTCTTTCACTACACTCTACACTACTTGAGGACACACAAAGTATTTCACTTATGGTTGGATCTGTGCATTTTAGGAGAATTCTTGGCACATAATAGGCAAGCAATTAATATTTTAAAATAAAACCAGTATTAGCTAAACCCAGAAAGTGTACTATTTTACTTTTTGTTTCCATCTTTGCAAAATATGTTCTAATTTAAATTACATGGGTTTTCCTCAGAAAAATGATTTGGAAACTGTCTTCCAGCTTCATAGAGTGTTTTCTGGTACCAATGGATTAAAATCACTTGAAATGTTTGTCACTAGAGTCACATGATTGGTTAATGCCTCCTAAAATAAAACCATTTCACTATGAAAGTACAATGTTTTGAGATTTCCTATTTTGCATTGACTATTAAAGTTAACAAGCAGTTGATATGTACACACTTCGGCTAAAGACTTTGAAGACATACTAAACATTGTCATTGTTTTGACAAATATTCACATGAAATCAATATTAAAGTTGATATTCTTGCCATTGTTTCTGATTCATCTATTATTCAGGATGACTCTACAAACAATAATCTCGAGTTAAAGGAGAGGAGTGGACTGTAAATAAATAATAGGCTTAGGAAAAATTTGATGCTTTAATTTTTTTTACTGTGATTTATATCAATGTATTTAAATTGTTCTCTTTTGTGCTATTCTAAACATTAACCAGCACTGAAGCCCTGGATATGTGGTGGTTTGGTGGTGATGGGAAGACAGCAGGCTTTTTTATCAAATTTGCAAGATGATTGTGTGCATTGTATTACCCTATAGTGACAATTTATTTTTACCATATTTTCATTTTATTTTCCACCTAAACTAGTAAGTCATAAAATAGATAAATATTACATGGATCTTATACTATATTTTAACATGTTTGTTATCAATAACTCATGGTTTTCAACATCTCAAATATAAGTTTTATTCTCTTTTAAAATTTTTATTTATTTGAAAGGCAGAAGGAGAGGGAAAAGAGAAGAAGGGGGAGAGAATCTTCCATCTACTGGCTCACTCCCCAAATGTCCACAGAAACTAGGGCTGGGCTAGGCTGAAGCCAGGAGCCAGGAACCCAATCTAGGTTTCCCATGTGGGTGGCAGGAACCCAACTACTTGAACCATCACCTTCTGCCTCCTAGGGTGCCTATTAGTAGGAAGCTGTAACAGAGAGCAGAGGTGGGACCCAACTCAATCACTCTTATAATAGATGTGGGAGTCCCAGGCAGTGGCCTAACTGCTTTGCCAAAGGCTCACCTTCTATTCTTTTTTAAAACAATTTTAGTTTTTGATTGACACATGATATTTGTACATATGTATAAGAAACTATGTGATGCTTTGATTCATTAATAAATTGGGGAATAGTCAATCTGGGTAGTTAGCATATCCATCACCTTAAAATTTCATTATTGTTTCTTTATGGTGAGAACATTTACAATTCTCTCTTCTAAACATTCTGAGATATACAATGCATTATTAACTGTATTCACTCCACTGTGCTATTGAACAGCAGAATTTATTTATAGTCCTCCCATCTAGCTGAAATATTGCACTAACTGACCAGTCTCTTCCCTTCCCATTTCCCCCTACTCTCTCCTCCATGTCTTGTGACACCTATGCTTCCTTCTACATTTATGAGACTTTTTTAGATTGTATATATGAGTGGCATTACGTGATATGTTTTTTTTTCCTGTTCCTGGCTTCTTTCATTTAGCATAATGACTTCTAGTTTCATCCGTTGTGCAGAGTATGGAATCAAGCTAAATGGTCACCAATGGGAGAACAGATTTAGAACATTTGATCCATATACACTATGGGATACAAATCAGCCATAAAAAGTTAATTCTATTTTAGTTCTTTTCATTAATACTAATTTTAGTCCTGAAGATGTCCGTTATATCAAAAGTTATGACATCATGCTTTAATTGCAATTTTTGTTTCTTTTGTTTGTAATGAACTAGACATGAATCTCAAAACAAGATATTATACTGAAATATCACTGGAGGAATTCTGAAACATCCATTAAAAATAAATACATTCTCATTAGTGTAGAGTAATAATAGATCCATTAACCATTTTCTTTTATCTTTGAATAATTTTTTTGGTGGGCTCTAAGACTTTGATATAAAAGTTTTCATTACAAGTGTTTTGTTCTTTCAGATGTGTTCCCACAGTTGGACTTTTTCACTGCACTCTCCTTTTCTGACAGATTCCGATGTAACTTATCTCTGTCAAACCAGCCTCACTGAGATGGCAGCCCGGAGATGGTTACGCACCAGCGATGATGAGGTGAGCCACAGTGGGAAGCATGAGGTGTGCCTGGAGGAATGTATGGTGTTCTAGCAAATTCTTCCTAAAGCATTACATTTTTTGTAAGGAACAGTGAATGCAGTGGATGCTTCAGCCATTAAGCTTGAATAAGAACACAGTTTATCCAATTATTGAATAGTACTTTGAAATCCTCGATAATATTCATTCACTCTGTATTATTTTACTGGTTAAAATTAAGAGAGAGGTAGCATATAAAAATACCATGTCTTGGATTATAGGGCCTCAGAACATTGTCATTGTCCCAGTGATATTAGCTTAATCTACTTGACCAATATTTTTATTTTCTGTTTGCCTTGGTTTAAGGGAGATTATAATTCAATACATTATTTTTCCCTGCCTGGAGAAATTATTTCACAGTTCCTGCTTCACAGATGTAGGGGAAATTTCACTATTAGATTCATTACATTTCATTGTATAGATCACCTTTTACCTGTCTGATTCCTTAGAGGAGTGACACTTCTCAAAAGGTAAACAACTGATTAGCAGAGTGTGAAAGAACAGGGAGGAAGGAATTATGATGGGTGATAACTGCCACTGTTTTAAAGTCAGGAATTTTCAACTCCAGATCCGTATCTTATTTTATTTTAACTCTTGACACATAAAGCAGTGCCAGGAATATAGATGAGAGTCAATAACTTCTCAAATGAAAAAAAAGGACAATAGTGCGCGAAAGAGAAAAAGGCATCACATTATAGCAAGATTACAGCTGATATTTTAGGGAATATGGATCAGATATCTTATTCTTGAATGCTGCTGCCCTAGATAGTCTGGAAGACAAGAGATAGAGAAAGATGTCATTTACTGCATTTTGCATCATCCCTCATGTCAGGCAAAAGTCAGAAACAGCAGGGACACTGTGAACTGTGTGGTGCTTCTCGATGCATATAAATGGTACTCAGGCTCAATTTGCTCTTTGTCTCATTACAAAAAGCTTAAACTACATTATCCAAGCATCTTTTGACTTTGAGCAACATACCATCTTTTCTTCAAAATGCTCTTTCTTGGGGCTGGTGTTTATGCAATAGTTAAAGATGCAGCTTCAGACACTGAAATCTCTTATAGGAGTGTCTTATTTGAGTTCTGGTGTTCCACTTCCAGTCCAGCTTCTTGTTTATACACACTTTCAGAGACACACACCTCCTCTCTCTCCCCCTCTCTCTTACTGCTTTCAATTAAAACAAATAAAAAATAAAATAAGCCAATTTTATATGTTTATTATAAACCAGAGGTATGGAAGGGTTATACCCCGATTATAGAGACAAGACAAAAATAATGAACTGGAAATGAATCTACACATGTAATAGAATGTACGAAGCTCTTTCTCTACTTCTTAATTGTGGGCGATCCTGTGTCTGGCTGGAAGAGTCCCTGCCTAGCCTATGAAGGAAGTCAGGAGGGCATGGCACACCAGGGAAAAACCCTGGTGGAAGACTTAGCACACTGAGACCCACATATGACCTGACTGCTGGGAGGCAGCCAGGCCCCAGGCACGTTTTCCCCACCCCCACTTCATGTTGAGGGCTTGTAATCCTTGGCTAGATAAACAGCTCCTGGGTGTGGCCCACACCCATAAGACCACCTGGAAGGCTACATCAGCTATATGACCTTCAAGCTGATTGGAGAAGCATAGAGGCAAAGGTATCAGTTCTATCCTATAGAATTAGTGTTGTTACCCTGAGCTAGTTACTCCCCTTTGCCTGCCCTATAAAAGATTATGCCTAACTGCTAATAAACAGACATGTTCACTGAAACTGTTTATGGTGCTTCCTGTTGAAAAACGCTTTCGCTCCACCGTCCGGATAGTGTGGGTCTTGCAGGACAAGCCTGGGCTTAATCAGTACACAGCACAGCATAAAGAAAGATGAGTAATCCCAGTTTGATCTTTGGTACATTTAAATCAAAAGTAAGGGCTATTATCCAATTTAGAGGATATAATACAACAATTCAGTGTGTGCATTCCTAATGCAAAAATCCAAAACCCCAAGTCTGAAATACTCCAAATTGTTTCAGTTTTTGCTCACTGACATAATACTACAACTGGACAATGCCACATGATTTTATGCACAAAGTTATTGAAAATATTGTACAAAATTAACTTTAGGCTTTGTGTATAGGAAACATAAGTAAATTTAATGTTAAACTTGACTTCTATTTCTTAGAAATCACATTATTTATGAGTATTAGCAAATACTGCAAAATTAAATAAAATACAAAAGACTTCTTGTCCCAAGTATTTCTTTTAAGGGACATTCAACCTGTTTAAAAATATGAGTGAAGAGTGGGTATTGTGGTGCACAGGTTAAGCTGCTTCTTAGAACACCATATCCCATATAGAAGTGCCTGGGACTAATTTCCACTCTGCTTCTGACCCACTTCCCTGCTTATGCACCTGGGAGACAACAGATGATGGCCCAAGTACATAGATCCCTGCCAACCACACAGGAGATGCAAATAGAATTCCTGGCTCCTGGCTTTGGCCTGGCAGAGCCTTTGCTCTAGTGTTATTTGGGGATATATTGCATGTTCTCTCTCTGTCTCTCTCGCTCTCCCTTTGTCTTTTAAATAAATAATACAGTAAGTGGTAAACAAAGGATACATTGACAGATAATTTTAAAAATAAGGTGTAACCTAAAGACAGTCCAATAAGAAAGGTTAGGACCATATAATAGGGCTCTTTTTTATGGACTTAGAATAATTTGTCAATTAAACCATCTCTTGTATTTGTTAGCATTCTCCAGCAAATCATACATACATGAAAACACAGATACAATATGCAGGAGAGTATTTCAAAATCTTATGAAAAATTTCATGAAAAGATAATTTTATTTTCATGCAAAAAGTGTGTATGTGTGCAGGTAGGTAGGCAGGTAGGTAGGTAGGTGGAGAGGGGAGAAAAAGAGATATTCATTGACTCATATGATTAGGGTGGCTGAGAAGCCATGTGACCATGGTCTGTAAAATGGAGACCCAGCAAAGCCAGAGACGGAATTCAAAGAGAGAGAGCCAGAGAATATATGGCATAAATCCTAGTCCCAGTAAGAAGATTGAAAATAGGAACACCAAGAGCACAAGAAAGTTGATGTCTCAGTTCAAGTAGCCAGTCAGAGAGCTATGAAATTCTCCCTTCCTCCACATCTTTGTTCTGTTCAGGACCTCAATAGGCTGAAAGATGCCCACCCACATTGGTGAGGGCAATGTACTTTATTCAGCCCACTGATTCAAATGCTAATGTCTTCCAGAAATACCCTTGCAGATAAACCCAAAACAACATTAAACCAGAAAATGGATATCTTATGATCTAGTCAATGTGACATATAAAATTAACTATCCCATCTCTCATCCTTTTAGTGGTCAAGAGCTATAGCTCCATAAAATAAATGTGTATGAGTTACCGCACAGGCATATTACTCTTTCTGGCACTAAATTTTAAGAAAATTCTCCTGTGACTTCTTATAAAGTAAAGATAGAACAATGTACTTAATATTTCCATAATAAATATAATAGTAAGTTTCAAAGAACTGCTCATTGAATTAACAATGCCAAAACATTGTTCACTTGAGGCAATCCCTTGAGAAGCCAAAGAAAACTGAGTCATAAACGCAGTTTTCAATATCTAAATTGACCTAAGAATAAATTAATCTGTAGGACAGTGGTTTCCAATGCTTGATATAGTATGTCATAGTGTAGATGTGAATAGATTAGCTGAATATTACAGACTCCAAAAATAGTCCTCCATTTACATGAGAACAGGTTTTTAAAAATTATTTATTTGAGTGCTACAGAGAGAGCAAGATGGATGGGGGAGGAAGAGAGGGAGGGAGGGAAGGAGGGAGTGGAAGGGGGAGAAAAAGAGAGAGAGAGAGAGAGAGAGAGAGAGAGAGAGAACCCATTTGCTGCTTCACTCCCCAAATGCTGGGAGCTGGAAACTGGAACTAGATCTCCCACACTGGTGGCAGGAATCTAACTACTTAGGCCATCACTACTGCCACCCAGGGTCTGCGTTAGCAGGAAGCTGAAATCAGGAGCCAGAGACAGGGACCATACCCAAGCACTTCCATGTGGGGGGTGGACATTCTAATTGTAGTTTAACCACTAGGTCAAACGCTCCCATTCACTTGCTTTTTTTAACAAAGGTACTAATCAGGGTCAAATCCTTCTTAATAACTAGATATTTACATGGAGA
Source organism: Sylvilagus floridanus (assembly GCA_949820135.1). Lineage (NCBI taxonomy): Eukaryota > Metazoa > Chordata > Mammalia > Lagomorpha > Leporidae > Sylvilagus > Sylvilagus floridanus. The sequence continues at coordinate 23,141,492 of OX463236.1, read as the reverse complement.
AGATGAACCTCAATCACCAGTTTACATCCCATATAAAATTATCTGACGAGTTAGATATCTGAATGCAATAGCTGCGACATTAGTATTTGTACAAGAATCATTTCTTCACAATGTAGGAATAGACCTAATTTTTTATGATATATCTAATAGTAATCATAAAAGAAAAATATGCTATGAATTCAATGCCCTAAATCTTTTGTTCATCAAAATACATCATTATAAAATGCAAAGCAGGCCACAAGCTAGAAAAATATATTTGCAAAGAACATAAGACTGGAACTTTCAATTTGACTTCAAGCTTTTTAGTTGCACAGACTGAGGGAAGCCCTCACTCAGGCAAAAATCTTCTCTCTCTCTTTCCCCTCCTCTGTGATATTCTTTCAAATAAATAAATAATTAAAAAAAAATAATACTGCTAAGGACAGGTGTTTGGTAGAGTGGATAAGATGCTGCTTGGGATACCAACATTCCATATCAGAGTGCCTGAGTGTGAGTCCCAACTCTGCTCCTGCTTCCAGTTTCCTGAATGTATACCCAGGAGGCAATAGGTGATGACTCAAGGATGTGGATCCCTGATAGCCCCATGGTAGATCCAGATTAAGTTTCCAGCTCCCAGCTTTGTCCTGGCCCAAATCTAGTTATTTTGTACATTTGAGGATTGAACCAGTAGATGGGAGATGGATCTCTGCCGCCATACTTTGAAATTTATATATGTATATATTTTATAAATGTATGTATATATTTTATATATTTATAAAGTCAGTAGTAATTAAAATTAGCATTAATATGTAACTTTTTTAGTATTATATGTAGTAATATTTCAAGATCTTATTTAGTAAATGAATGTATTCTGTAGCTGAAAATCTGTACAAAAGAAACATTAATTCTTGCCATTTGGAGGAGATTCATGCTTAAAGATCAAGCATTTTAAAAATAAAATTATTTAGGTATATAATAAAAACAGACATTAGGAAGTGTCCATGATTCCATTTTCCATGACAGAATCCAGAATTGACTTTCTGAATTCTTTGTACAATCTGAAACCATTTGTGTGCAGAGTAAATACTGAATATGATGAAGGAAAGTAAAATATGGGTATCAACTCCATTTTTCAACTGCTCTGTTGTCTCAGGCAAGTTTAGTTTTCTCTGTGGCCTCGGACAAATAAAATTACTACCTAGATGATATCATTAAAAGTGACACTTTGTGTTTCTGTGTGAGTACAAACTGATGAAATATTTACTTAGTATATACTGAATCGATCTTCTGTATATAAAGATAATTGAAAATGAAAAAAAAACCTTGGTGTTAAATTGGAAATTGCATAGAAAATTAATCAATTAAAAAAATAGCATATAGGATCTCTGTCCTTAATGTGCTGTACATTGTGATTTAATGCTATAACTAGTACTCCAACAGTATTTTTCACTTTGTGTTGCTATGTGGGGGCAAACTGTTGAAATCTTTACTTAATATATACTAAACTGATCTTCTGTATATAAAGAGAATTGAAAATGAATCTTGATGTGAATGGAAGGGGAGAGAGAGCAAGAAAGGGGAAGGTTGTGGGTGGGAGGGAAGTTATGGGGGGGGGAAGCCACTGTAATCCATAAGCTGTACTTTGGAAATTTATATTCATTAAATAAAAGTTTAAAAAAAATGAATGAGATAATACTTATAGGAGCACTTTGCAATTAAGTAAATTGTGAATTTTATTTATGAGTATTGCTACTATTTTCATAGATATACCAGGTAATAATTAATTTGAAGGAGGTTAATTTTTAAACATTTGATTTTATTTAAAAAAAATTAAAGTCTACAAAAGTTAGTGATACATGTTAAATGGATACTGGAATCCTCATCACTTAACTTTCAACAACTATGAATTTTCAATCATTTTGTTTTATCTCCCATCAGCTCATGTTTTTTATTTCTTGAAATATTTTAAAGCAAATCTCAGGCAGGCCCCATATAATTTCATCTTCAAACACTTCTGGATTTTGCTATATTAATTATAATATATTATCACTATTACTTAAGAATTATTTAAAACATGTACAATGTTATTAATCAGAACAATAGAATTAATCATAATCCCTTCATATCACATACTATTCAAACCAAACTCCTTTTTTGGTCTCAAAACTTATTTATAGGGCGGAGCCAAGATGGCGGAATAGTGAGGACGTGCACTAGCAGTCCGCAAAAAGATAGTTTAATAAAAACAGAGTTACTGTAGCCTCAGAAAAATCTCAGGGAAAAAAATGCAGTGGAAATTCTTCCGGACCCAGTGAATGAGACGCAGAGGACCTAGGGAAAAGTAAGTTTGCGAACGGCAAATCGTGCCATAGTGGCACGGGAGCTGCCGGGAGGGACGGGAACCGGACGGAACACAGTCGCCATTGGAATTGAGCGCTTAAATGGGAGCCGATACAGGGATCCCGAGACACTGGCGGGGGGAAGCAGACCCCAGGGAAACAGCACAATTGAGGCGAGCCCACACGGACACTAGCCTCTCTCGTCACCCACCCTGCTAAGTCCAGCTAGATTAAACGCAGTGGCACGGCGCGCGCCCGCCGGCTGAGACTGGAGCCGGGCGGAACACAATCGCCGCAGGATCTGCGCGCGTGAACGGGAGCCGATACAGGGATCCCGAGACACTGGCGGGGGGAAGCAGACCCCCACGGGGGAAATAGCACAGTTGAGGCGAGCCCGCACGGACACTAGCCCCTCTCGCCGCCCACCTTACGAAGTCGAATTTGATTAAACGCAGTGGGACAAGGTGCGCCCGCCCATCACTGAGGCAGACGGAACCAAAAACCCGAGGCTGTAGAAACCTGAAGGGGATCCAAAAACTGGGAATACACCGCGCACACAAACTCTGTTACCTTGACAACCCAGAGAAAGAGTGTGGGGGAAAAAAAAAATGCCAAACAAAAACAGATTCCGAGGGAGCAAGATCAAGGAAGACGCTATGATGACCCCAAACGGAAAAGACACCCCAAGTCAGGATTGTGAAGATAATGAGATAGAAGAAATGCAAGAAGCAGATCTCAAAGAATTGATAAGAACATTAAGAAGTTCTCAAAAACAAATTCTTGAACTACAGAAATCTTTAATGGATAAGATAGAAAATCTCTCTCGTGAGAATGAAGCACTACGGAGAAATCAAAACGAAATGAAACAACTAGTAGAACAAGAAGCTACGATAGTGACAAAAAATCTTAATGAATTGAAGAACTCAATAGATCAAGTGACAAGCAATCTTGAGGGCCTTAAAACCAGAATGGGTGAAGCAGAGGAGAGAATATCGGACCTAGAAGACAGAGAACAGGAGAGGAAACAGTCAAACCAAAGACAAGAAGAGGAAATTAGAAAACTAAAAGATATCGTCGGGAATTTACAGGATACTATTAAAAAACCCAACATTCGGGTTCTAGGTGTTCCTGAAGGTATGGAGAGGGAGAAAGGATTAGAAGGCCTTTTTAGGGAGATACTAGCAGAAAACTTTCCAGGCTTGGAGAAAGACAGAGAAATCCTAATCCAGGAAGCTCATAGAACCCCTAATAAACATGACCAAAAGAGATCCTCTGCACGACATATTGTAATTAAACTCACCACAGTGAAGCAAAAAGAAAAGATCCTAAAATGTGCAAGAGAGAAACGTCAGATTACTCTCAGAGGATCTCCAATTAGACTCACAGCTGACTTCTCAACAGAAACCCTACAAGCTAGAAGGGAATGGTGAGACATAGCCCAGGTACTTAGAGAGAAAAACTGCCAGCCCAGAATATTATACCTTGCAAAGCTCTCATTTGTGAATGAAGGCGAAATAAAGACCTTTCATAACAAACAAAAATTGAAAGAATTTGTTGCCACTCGTCCAGCCCTGCAAAAGATACTTAAAGACGTGTTACACACAGAAACACAGAAACACGACCATCAACATGAAAGAAGGTAAATGAAGGGAACCTCACGGCAAAAGATCACAGGGAATTCAAAGCATACATTAGAAAATATCTGGCAAATGGCAGGGCAAACTTACCACTTATCAATAGTCACATTGAACGTTAAAGGTCTAAACTGTCCTGTTAAAAGACAGAGATTGGCTGACTGGGTTAAGGAACAAAAACCATCTATTTGCTGCCTACAAGAAACACATCTTTCCAACGAAGATCCATACAGACTGAAAATAAAAGGATGGAACAAGATATACCATGCCAACAGAAATGAAAAAAGAGCGGGTATAACCATCTTAATATCGGACTACATAAACTTTAACACAAAAACTGTTAAGAGAGACAAAGAGGGACACTATATAATGATTAAGGGATCAATACTACAGGAAGATATAACAATTCTCAATGTATATGCACCTAATTACAGGCCACAGGTTTATTTAAAAAATTTGTTAAGAAACTTAAAGGGAGACTTAGACCCCAACACAATAGTACTGGGGGACTTCAATACTCCACTCACAGATATTGACAGGTCGACAGAACAGAAGATCAACAAGGAGACAGTAGATTTAAACAACACTATAGCCCAAATGGATCTAACAGATATCTACAGAACTTTTCATCCTACACGTAAAGCATTCACATTCTTCTCAGCAGTACATGGAACCTACTCTAGGATTGATCACATATTAGGCCATAAAGCAAGTCTCAGCAAATTCAAAAGAATTAGAATCATACGATGCAACTTCTCAGACCATAAGGGATTGAAGTTGGAAATTAGCAACTCAGGAATCCCTAGACATATGCAAACACATGGAGATTGAACAACATGCTCCTGAATGAACAATGGGTCACTGAAGAAATCAAAAGAGAAATCAAAAATTTTCTGGAAGTAAATGAGGATAACAGCACAACATACCAAAACTTATGGGATACAGCAAAAGCAGTGTTAAGAGGAAAGTTTATATCAATAGGTGCCTACATCAAGAAACTGGAAAGGCACCAAATAGATGAGCTTTCAATGCATCTCAAGGATCTAGAAAATTTGCAGCAAACTAGACCCAAATCTAGTAGAAAAAGAGAAATAATCAAAATCAGAGAAGAAATCAACAGGATTGAATCCAAAAAAAACATTACAAAAAATCAGCCAAACGAGGAGCTGGTTTTTTGAGAAAATAAACAAGATTGACACCCCATTGGCACAACTAACTAAAAAAAGAAGAGAAAAGACCCAAATCAGTAAAATCAGAGATGAAAAAGGAAATATAACAACAGACACCACAGAAATCAAAAGAATCATCAGAAATTACTACAAGGACTTGTATGCCAGTAAACAGGGAAACCTATCAGAAATGGATAGATTCCTGGACACATGCAACCTACCTAAATTGAACCAGGAAGACATAGAAAACCTAAACAGACCCATAAGTGAGTCAGAAATTGAATCAGTAATAAAGGCCCTCCCAACAAAGAAAAGCCCAGGACCACATGGATTCACTGCTGAATTCTACCAGACATTTAAAGAAGAACTAACCCCAATTCTTCTCAAACTTTTCAGAACAATCGAAAAAGAGGGAATTCTCCCAAATTCTTTCTATGAAGCCAGCATCACCTTAATTCCTAAGCCAGAAAAAGATGCAGCATTGAAAGAGAATTACAGACCAATATCCCTCATGAACATAGATGCAAAAATCCTCAACAAAATTCTGGCCAATAGACTGCAACAACACATCAGAAAGATCATCCACCCAGACCAAGTGGGATTCATCCCTGGTATGCAGGGATGGTTCAATATTCGCAAAACAATCAACGTGATACACCACATTAACAGACTGCAGAAGAAAAACCATATGATTATCTCACTAGACGCAGAGAAAGCATTCGATAAAATTCAACACCCTTTCATGATGAAAACCCTAAGCAAACTGGGTATAGAAGGCACATTCCTCAATACAATCAAAGCAATTTATGAAAAACCCACGGCCAATATCCTATTGAATGGGGAAAAGTTGGAAGCATTTCCACTGAGATCTGGTACCAGACAGGGATGCCCACTCTCACCACTGCTATTCAATATAGTGCTGGAAGTCTTAGCCAGAGTTATTAGGCAAGAAAAAGAAATTAAAGGGATACCAATTGGGAAGGAAGAACTCAAACTATCCCTCTTTGCAGACGACATGATTTTTTATTTAGGGGACCCAAAGAACTCTACTAAGAGACTATTGGAACTCATAGAAGAGTTTGGCAAAGTAGCAGGATATAAAATCAATGCACAAAAATCAACAGCCTTTGTATACACAGACAATGCCACGGCTGAGGAAGAACTGCTAAGATCAATCCCATTCACAATAGCTACAAAAACAATCAAATACCTTGGAATAAATTTAACTAAGGACATTAAAGATCTCTACAATGAAAATTACAAAACCTTAAAGAAAGAAATAGAAGAGGATACCAAAAAATGGAGAAATCTCCCATGCTCATGGATTGGAAGAATCAATATCATCAAAATGTCCATTCTCCCAAAAGCAATTTACAGATTCAACGCAATACCAATCAAGATACCGAGGACATTCTTCTCAGAGCTGGAAAAAATGATGCTGAAATTCATATGGAGACACAGGAGACCTCGAATAGCTAAAGCAATCTTGTACAACAAAAACAAAGCCGGAGGCATCACAATACCAGATTTCAGGACATACTACAGGGCAGTAGTTATCAAAACAGCATGGTACTGGTACAGAAACAGATGGATAGACCAATGGAACAGAATAGAAACTCCAGAAATCAATCCAAACACCTACAGCCAACTTATATTTGATCAACGATCCAAAACCAGTCCCTGGAGTAAGGACAGTCTGTTTAATAAATGGTGCTGGGAAAACTGGATTTCCACGTGCAGAACCATGAAGCAAGACCCCTACCTTTCACCTTACACAAAAATTCATTCAACATGGATTAAAAATTTAAACCTACGACCCGACACCATCAAATTACTAGAGAGCATAGGAGAAACCCTGCAAGACATAGGTACTGGCAAAGACTTCTTGGAAAAGACCCCAGAAGCACAGGCACTGAAAACCAAAATTAACTACTGGGATTGCATCAAATTGAAAAGTTTCTGTACTGCAAAAGAAATTGTCAGGAAAGTGAAAAGGAAACCGACAGAATGGGAAAATATATTTGCAAACTATGCAACAGATAAAGGGTTGATAACCAGAATCTACAAAGAAATTAAGAAACGCCACAACATCAAAACAAACAACCCACTTAAGAGATGGGCCAAGGACCTCAATAGACATTTTTCAAAAGAGGAAATCCAAATGGCCAAGAGACACATGAAAAAATGTTCAAGATCCCTAGCAATCAGGGAAATGCAAATCAAAACCACAATGAGGTTTCACCTCACCCCGGTGAGAATGGCTCACATTCAGAAATCCACCAACAATAGATGCTGGAGAGGATGTGGGGAAAAAGGGACACTAATCCACTGTTGGTGGGAATGCAAACTGGTGAAGCCACTATGGAAGTCAGTCTGGAGATTCCTCAGAAACATGAATATAACCCTACCATTCAACCCAGCCATCCCACTCCTTGGAATTTACCCAAAGGAAATTAAATGGGCAAACAAAAAAGCCGTCTGCACAGTAATGTTTATTGCGGCTCAATTCACAATAGCTAAGACTTGGAACCAACCCAAATGCCCATCAACAGTAGACTGGATTAGGAAATTATGGGACATGTACTCTACAGAATACTATACAGCAGTCAAAAACAATGAAATCCGGTCACTTGCAACAAAATGGAGGAATCTGGAAAACATCATGCTGAGTGAATTAAGCCAGTCCCAAAGAGACAAATATCATTTGTTTCCCTTGATTGGCGATGACTAACTGAGCACCAAAGGGGAAACCTGTAGAAGTGAAATGGACACTATGAGAAACAGTGACTCGATCAGCTCTTGTGCTGACTGTTGTTGTACAATGTAATACTTTATCCATGGTAGTATTTTTTTTTTCTTTATCCTAGTACTAGTGGTTGAACTCTGTAATTAACACACACTTATTCTTAGGTGTTTAAATTTTAACTGAAAAGTGATCTCTGTGAAATATAAGAGTGGGAATAAGAGAGGGAGGAGATGTAAAATTTGGGACATGCTCAATCGGAACGGCCCCAAATGATGGAGTTAGAATTGTGCCAGGGGATTCCAATATAATCCCATCAAGGTGGCATGTACCAAGGCCATCTCATTAGTCCAAGTGATCAATTTCAGCTCACAATTGATCACATTGATAGGTCTAAGAGTCAAAGGGATCGCACAAGCAAGACTAGTGTCTGCTAATACTAACTGATAGAATGAAAAAGGGAGAGAATGATCCAACATGGGAAGCAGGATACACAGCAGACTCATAGAATGGCAGATGTCCTAAATAGCACTCTGGCCTCAGAATCAGCCCTTAAGGCATTTGGATCTGGCTGAAGAGCCCATGAGAATAGTTTAGGCATGGAAAGCCAAGACATTCTGGAAAAAAACAGAAGACCTAAATGAAAGATCTCTGCGAGTGAGATCCCAGTGGAAAGAACGGGGCCATCAAAGAAGGAGGTACCTTTCTCTGAAGGGAGGAGAGAACTTCCACTTTGACTATGACCCTGTCGGAATAAGATCGAAGTCGGCAAACCCTAAAGGCTTCCATAGCCTCGGCAACTCATGACTAGAGCCTAGGGAGATTACTGACGCCATAAACAAGAGTGTCAAATTGTTAAATCAACATCAGGAGTCACTGTGTACTTACGTCTCATGAGGGATCTGTCCTTAATGTGTTGTCCAATGTGAAATAATGCTATTACTAGTACTGAAACAGTATTTTTGCACTTTGTGTTTCTGAGTGGGTGCAAACTGGTGAAATCTTTACATAGTATATATTGAATCGATCTTCTTTATATAAAGATAATTGCAAATGATTAAAAAATCTTGGTGTTAAACTGGAAATTGCATAGACAATTAATCAATTTTTTTAAAAAAAAATCATGTAGAATCTCTGTCCTTAATGTGCTGTACATTGTGAATTAATACTATAACTAGCACTCCAACAGTATTATCATTTTGTGTCTCTATGCGAGGGCAAACCGTTGAAATCTTTACGTAATATGTACTAAATTGATCTTCTGTGTATAAAGAGAATTGAAAATGAATCTTGATGTGGGCGGAGGGGGGGAGGGAGCGGGAGAGGGGAGGGTAGGGGGAGGGAGGGAGGTTGTGGGGGGGGGAGCCATTGTGATCCATAAGCTGTTCTTTGGAAATTTATATTCTTTAAATAAAAGCTTTATATAAAAAAAAACCTATTTATAATATTTGGCTGTTTGAATTGGGATCCACACAGTTTCTGCCTAGTGGATTAAGTTGATATGATTCATGTTTCTTTTAATGTATTAAACTTAACCCTCCCTTCTTTTTCATGGCATTTACCTTGTAATATAACCAGGTAACTTATCCTGTAGTATTTCACTCATTTTGGATTTAGTTTCTAATGAATAATGTAACTAGAATCATCAATGTTTGATAAAATAATTAATCTCTAATATATATCTGATTACCCAAATTATATGTATATATGTGTACATATATGATTTTTCTGTAGTTATTTCTGGTCAAATTCCTCTCTATTTCTACCAGCTTAAGTTAAATCCTCCTGAATTTATATTCTTCATTAATAAGAAAAGAACTTTTACAATGTCTGGAATATAATAGGTACTCAGTAACAGGTGCTGAATAAATTAAGAAAAATACACAGTTGAATATTACTTTAACCAAGTCATTAATGTAAACTTAGCTTTTATCTTTCCAAATCTTTATTACATTCAGTAAGATTGGTTTTCCTAAGTAACAGCATTGGGCATATTGATTCTTAAGAAAAAAATTATAAAACCAAAATTACATTAAACTCTCTGGCCTGACATTTAAAATTATCCAGGGTTCATCCCATTAATTTTGGATTTCACTGATATCCATTAGGAATAATGTTTACTGAAATGCATTTTCAGAAGTATGACTTTCATTTTCTTCAACCTGTCCCATCCATTTCATTTTTCTTATTTTCAAGATATAGTATATATAACAACTTTTTAGAAAAGTTGACATTTTTATTAAAAATAATTGACATATTTATGGATGAGGTGACATTACATCTATACAATGTGCATATATACAATGTGTACTGACTAAATATTGGTAATTAACATTCTATTTTCTTGTAATTATTTTATGATGGCAGCCTTCTGGCTCCTCTTTTCTCTCTGATCAGAAAATATATAACAGTCTATACTGAACTGCAGCTGTGCCACACTGTTCTGTATAACATTAAGATCTTATTCCTTCTATCCAAGTCTGCTTTGATCATTACCCTTCCTCCTTCTAACACCCCTCCTCACCCTTTCCAGCCTCTAATAATTCAGATTGACTTTGCTTAGCTTCCACATATGAAAGAGAACATATTATATTTTTCTTTCTGTTCCTGGCTTCCTTCACTTAACATAATGTCCCCCAGTTCATCCATTTTGCTGCAAATGACAGGATTTCATTCATTTTGATAACTTGATAATATTCCATTTTGTATATACACCATGGTTGCTTTACCCATTCATCTGCTAACTGACACTTTGGTTGATTCAATGTACATGCTATTGTAAACAGTGATGCAATAAACATGGTTGTATAGAAATTTCTTTGATATAATGATTTCCTTTCTTTTGAGTATGTAAAAAAAAGTGTGAATGTCAGACTGAAGCCAAGAGTCAGGAGATTTATACAGGTCTCCCACATGGATACAGGGAACCAAACACTGCTTTCCCAGGTGCATCAGCAGAGAGCTGAATTGGAAGTAGAGCAGCCAGAAATCGAACCAGCACCCTTTTGGGATGCCAAGATGACAGGTAGTGGCTTTATCTGCTTTACCACAACACTAACCCCTCAAAATTCTTTTTCTGATATATGTACTTGCTTTTATAACCTCCTTCTCAATATTTCCTTTGCTGTATCCCACATACTTTGATGCAGTATGTCCTCATTTTCATTTGTTTCAACCAACTTTTTATTTCCATTTTAATTTCTCAATGATTAAATGGTCATTTCGGAGCATGTTCAAGTTCCATGTATTTGTCAACTTTACATCATTCTTCTGTTGTTGATTTCTAGTTTTATTCCATTGTTCTATGAGAAAGTACATGATATGATTTCAATTTTTAAAAATCTATTCACACTTGGTTTGTTTTGATGGTCTATCTTCGAAAATGTTCCATGTGTTGACAAGAAGAGTGGCCATTTTTCAGCTGTTGATTGTAGTGTTCTGTAATGTCTATTATTAAAATGATTTATTTATTTATTTATTATTTGAAAGAAGATGGTAGGGGTAGGGGTGGAGGTAGGGTGAGGGAAGGGTTAAGTGTGGGAGTGGGAGTGGAGGTGGGGTAGAGGCAGAGGCAGAGGTAGAGGCAGAGGCAGAGGCAGAGGCAGAGGCAGAGGCAGAGGCAGAGGCAGAGGTAGATCTTCCATTCACTGGTTCACTCCCCAAATGCTGCATGGCTTGGGCTGGTCCAGGCTGAAGCCAGGTGCATGTCAGTGTCCCACGTATTTGGGCTATCTTTCACTGCTTTCCCAAGTTCATTAGCAGGGAGGTGGATCAGAAACAGAGTAGCCCGAGTAGAATAAGTACTCCAATATAGGATGCTGGTGTTGCAGGCAGCAGCTTAAGTCACTGTGCCACAATGCTGGCCCCTGTAAATTTCTATTAAATCCATTTGTTCTGGAGCATGGTTCTTCAACTCTGATGTGCCTTTATTGATCTTATGTCTTGAAGATCCATTGGTGAGAGTGTGCTGTTGAAAACTTCATACTAGTCTATGTCTCCCTTTAGATCCAATATATTTGCTTTATGTATTTGAGTAGTCTGGCATTGTGTGAAAATTCATTTCCAACTGCTGTATCTTCTTGCTGATCTTATCCATTTTTTGATATGTAGTGACATTATTTGTTTCTTTTCATAGTTTTTCATTTAAAATGTGTTTCATCCAATATTAGTATTGCTCTTCCTGCTTGCTTTTTGGTTCATTTGTATGGAATATCTTTTTCCAATCCTTCACTTTCAATGTATATCTTTTGTTATGAATTAAGTTTATTACAAGAGTTATGGAGTTGGGTCTTATTTTTTTTTTAACCCTCCATGCAACCTATACCTTTGATTGGGAAATTTAGTCCATTCATATTCAAAGTTATTTTGATAGATAAGAGTTTTTCCTGTCACCTTGTTAATTTCTTACTGATTATTGTATTTTTGTTTGTTTGTTGTCCTAAAATTACTTTTTATTTATCTTTGGTTTTGGTAGTTTTCTGTCATAATACAGTTTGATTCTCCTCTCTTTTTCTTTTCTGCATCTGTTCTGGTGAATTTTGCGTATTTTCATGATTTTTGTTGTTATCATTTTACTTCTAGTGCAAGACTCCCTTTAGCATTTCATGTAGGTATGATCTGGTTGTGATGAATATTCACAGATTTTTGCTTGTCTGAGAAAGATAAATGAAATCTTTCAGTTCTGAAGGATAGCTTTTCTAGATGCATTATTCTTGGTTGGCAGGATTTTTCTTTCAAGATCTATATCATTCCATTCTCTTCTGTTCTGTAAATTTTTTCCTGAGAAGTCTACTGTCAGTCCAATGGATTTTCCCGTATGTTACTGATGCTTTCCTGTCACTGCTTTTAGGATTCTCTCCTTGTATTTGACTTTTGATAGTGTGACCATATATATTGGAGGTCTTTCATGGCTGAGTCTTATTGTTGTCCTTTGTGAGTCCTCTATCTGGTTATCCATATCTCTTTCAAGAACTGTATGTTTTCAACTTTTATTTCATTCAATAGTTTCTCTGTGTTTTCTTCCTTTTTTGCCCTTAGGTGTCTCCATAATGCAAGTATCTGTTCACTTAACGATGTCCCAGCTATCTCATAGGGTGTCTTTCTTCTTTCCAATTCTTGTTTATTTTTGTCTGCGTTATTTCAAAGACTTGTCATCGAAGTAGACATTTCTTCTGCTTGATCTTTTCTGCTATTGAAGCTCTCAGTTGCATTTATTTCATTGATGGAAGTCTTTGATTCTGATTTCTGATACTTCTTAATGATTTCTACCTCTTTGTTGAATTTCTCACTCATTTCACCATTGTTTTCCTCATCTCTTTGAATTGTATAAGTCATTGAGTTTCCTTAGGATCATTACTTTGAACTCCTTTTTATGCATTTTTAAGATGTTCTCGATGTCAGAATACACTCTCAGAACTGCTGTGGTGCACCAATAGCTTTGTGCTTCCTTACTGAATGCTGTTTATTGTAAATATATGTGGATGTCGGAGCATCTGGTATAACAACGGCCTCCTCTCCTCTTTATGTACTAGTTTTTTTTTGGAGAAATGTTTTTCATTTTGATGGTATGTGGGTGTCAGTTTTGTAGTTGTTTTTGTCATTTCATTTTTCTATAGTAATATGCATCTTTAATCTCTAGGGATTTTTTTTTTACTTAGATATTTATTTCTATATCCTTATTTTAATTGCAGTTTTATAATTACATGATAGACAATGCCTTATTCCTATTATACTTAACTTTTAAAATAATACTTAGAATGAATTCGTCATATTCTGTCTTATTTTAGTAGATTGATATAGATTATAATCTATGTGAGGTTACGAGCTGGCATGATTTATTTTAATATAAGAAAATTACATAATCATTGAGTTAATTAGCATATGCTAATGTGGACAAAAATTGCTGATAATTGTTTAAAAATATTAGACAGTGGTAATGAGTGTTTTCCACCAAGTGCCTTAAAATATACTGTAAGTCATAACTTGCTTTTTAGAAGATCTTGATCTTTTCCCTACTCTGCATTTTCTATACCACTCTTACATTTCCTTTATCTCTAACATTTATTTACCTCTACATTACAAACATTCAACTTGATCTTGACTTATACAGAAAAATACTATGGCCCAGGAAGGCTAATGACCTCTATAATGTGGCTAAGTTGTAAAAAGATCAAAAGTAGATACATCAGAGAATACCCCTTTTTCAGGTATTAGTAGTCTGGTGAGAAATATTTTAATGTGATAAAACACAAATAGCATGAAACCTAACCTCTTAGTGTACAGTATTGTTAACTTCATGCACATTGTGCTATATAGTAGATATCTAGCATGTTTTTACCTTACATGACCAAAATTCTACTCATTGAACACAAACTATTTTTTCTTTCAAGCCTCTGCAACTACTATTCTGCTTTCTGCTCTGTGACTTTTACCACTTCAGATACCTTCTATAAGTGGAATAATTCAGTATTTGTCTTTCTGTTACTGGTGTATTTCATTTAGCATAATGTTTTCAAGATTCAACTATACTGTTTTAACAATGCTTTCAATACAAAACTGTATCGTAGATGTTACTGGATTTCCTTCTTCTTCTTCTTTTTTTTTTTTTTTTACAGGCAGAGTGGACAGTGAGAGAGAGAGACAGAGAGAAAGGTCTTCCTTTGCGGTTGGTTCACCCTCCAATGGCCGCCGCGGTTGGCGCGCTGCGGCCAGCGCACCGCGCTCGTCCGATGGCAGGAGCCAGGAGCCAGGTGCTTTTCCTGGTCTCCCCATGGGGTGCAGGGCCCAAGCACCTGGGCCATCCTCCACTGCACTCCTGGGCCACAGCAGAGGGCTGGCCTGGAAGAGGGGCAACCGGGACAGAATCCAGCGCCCCGACCGGGACTAGAACCCGGTGTGCCGGCGCCGCAAGGCGGAGGATTAGCCTGTTGAGCCACGGCGCCGGCCTTTTTTTTTTTTTTTTTTTTTTGACAGGCAGAGTGGACAGTGAGAGAGAGAGACAGAGAGAAAGGTCTTCCTTTTTGCCGTGGGCTCACTATCGAATGGCCGCCACGGCAGGTGCGCTGCGGCCGGCACACTATGCTGATTCGAAGCCAGGAGCCAGGTGCTTATCCTGGTCTCCCATGGGGTACAGGGCCCAAGCACTTGGGCCATCCTCCACTGCACTCCCGGGCCACAGCAGAGGGCTGGCCTGGAAGAGGGGCAACCGGGACTTGAACCTGGTGTGCCGGCGCTGCAAGGTGGAGGATTAGCCTGTTGAGCTATGGCGCCGGCTTCCTTCTCATTTAAGGCTGAAAAATATACCATTTCATAAGTTTATTTTCATTTGTTGATAGGTATTTAAGTTATTTTTATTTGTTGGCTGTTGTGAATCATGGTACAATGAACATAGGTGTGCAAAATAACTCACTGAGATCCTATTTCCTGTTCTGTTTGCTGAACCACCCTAATTGGTCATGTAAGGATTTTTCTGATCAGAAAACAATCTACATAGCAGAATATATAGGATACTATATATTCTAAACACTCCAATGAGAAGACTTATTAAATTAAATAATTGCCTAAATTTCTCTATTCAGTCTTTAATTCTACTAAAAACTCAACTAGTAAATGATTTTTCAGCATTGAGAAATTATGGAAATAACATTTCCAATGAGGCCTTGAAGAATAAAGTATATTGACAAATGCAATGGATAGGTCAGATTTAAATTTGCTTGTTTTTCAGGAAATTTTATACTTAATGTATTTTCATTAGTGATATGCAAGTTTTAGCAATATTCACAGTACACCAGGGAAAAAGTTTAGGAAAAAATACAAACTCAGGATTAATTTGAATGACTTTAGTCATCTACAAACATACCTATTCGTTTTAATTCAGCTCAGAAAAATGCTTTGCCACATTGTTAAAAAAAGATTAAAAGTTGAATATCATTAATATAGAATTTATTAAATGAGTAATTTAACAAACATTTCTTTAATATTCACTGTTTAAGTATAAACTGAAATCAATTTGAGGAATAACTCCCTGATTGATATATAAATTATCATAATATAATTATTTATGGAATAAGCACCATGAGTAAGAAACAACTCATTACAGAAATTCAGAGTATGGACACATAGCCTGGTAACTCTGGACTTCAGCAATGAGAGAACAAAGCAGCCACTGCTGCTGCCACTGTCACCCCTGCTTCTCTACTGCCTCCCCAGCCTAGGGACATGATCTTGCCAGGACAAGTGTTCTATATATAAAATATTAGAACTGAGGAGGCCAACTGAGGGAAATTTTCAGAAGAAATGAAAATTATAAATAGCACAGTGACTGTAAAATCCAGGAGAGAGACAGAGGAAAGGAGGAAGAGAGGGAGGGAGGGAAGGAGAGAGAGGAGCTAGAAGCATGATGCTACTAGTTCCTTTTACTCCTACTCCAGCTCCCCAGCTAAGGGATACCATCTTGCTGGGAAAAGGGTTCTACATATAAAATGCCATGACTGAAGGAAAACTGTAGAAAGGAAGTGATGAGATTTTCAAAGAGCACAGACTCTGAAGGCCAGCTGAGAAAGGAAAAAGCATGTCACAATTGCCTCCTGCTGCCACTGCTTGCCGTTCCTGCCTTGGACCCCAGGCTGGGGGAATGCCATCTTGCTGGGAACAAGTAAGCAGAAAGCACCACACCCCTCACTACCACAGCAGACAGGGAGCCCTAAGTGTGGGAGAATTCCACAGTCCTCACTGCGGAATTTAATTGAAAGGCACAGTGACAAAGATACCCATACACACACACACACACACACACACACAAACACACACACACACACAGCATATTTCCATCTGCTGGTTCTCTCCCCAAATGGACAGACCAGCCAAGCGTGGGCCACACTGAAGCTAGGAGCCAAGAACTCCATCTGAGTGTCCTATATGGGTGGCCAGAACCAAGCACTTGGGCCATGCTCTGCTGCTTTCCCAGGCACATCAGTAGGGAGCTGGGTCAGAAGCAGAGCAGCCAACACTTGAACCAATACTTGCACATGAATACCAACATTCAAGTAGGAACTTAACCCAGGATGCCACAACACTGTCTTTAGACGTTAAAGCAAGTCTAGAGGGCTGACTGGGTCCAAGTGACTACTTTACTTCAAAAGAAGGCATCTATATTGCTTCACTCTGTCCTCAAAAATCCAGACCTGAACTGATGTTATGAGGTTGCTAGATTCCATCTGTCGTAGAGAGCAGCAAGCAGCCCCCACTACCAACAGCCCTCAGGGACAGAGCAAGGATACTTTCTAGGGCACAGAGTAGACCCCTTTGATGCCTGCCACTGTGGGAGTTCTGGGCACAATTCCAGGGACTATACTTATTCATTGTGTTTGATTAAGTGAAGCTCCCCTTGGCCTTTTGGGGCTAATCACCAAAAACAGTGTTCCCAAAGGACCAGATCTGAGGAAGCCTCCTCTATAGCTCTTCACACAGGGTACTGCATGGCCAAGGCACAAACCTCTGTAAATTTCGCATGCCTATGGGGGACTAGGGACAGTTTTCTCTTTGCCCTGAAATGGGAGCTGTCATTATTAATGCTGCAACCCCAGGAGTAGCTTTCATTCACCTATTGGATTTACAGGGCCTAACCGCCATTCCTCTGCTTTAGACTGGTGACTACCAGTCCGCAGTTCCCAGCTTAGTTGGCACTCACCCTGTAAGACCTGAGTAAGGATCCCACTGTATCCTGCAGCTTTAACACTGTAACAGTTATTACCAAATTTCTCAGTTACCAGAACAAACCCTGTGGGAATTAGGGAATAATTAACCTCCACTGCTTCAGACCCACACAGGCCATTACGTAATCCTCATCAAAGCATGCATTCACACAGTGATACTGGGGTAAGGTCCTCGAAGCATCCCCCAGGGCTGGCACTTGGATTTTGGTGATGTATTATTCGGCATTAGTCATGCCCACACAACAGGATCTGGGGAAGGCCCCAGAGACAACAAACAGGGCCATAGTTATTGGTGCCACATGCTTCAGTATCACTCAATCTTCCCTTGACAGACAAAAAGACAGCGCTTTCTGTGTCCATAGCACAAGGAATGTGGCTACAGGCAGTGCATTGCATATGACTGATACTCAACTCATTAGGGACTAAAAGTCCACACCTTTGAAAAATTCATGCCAAAGTCATACTACCTCCATGAACTACTAAAGACTATACAACTATGGCATTCCTCGTCACTGCTGATGCTGATTACAGGCTGAATAAATCATTCAGAATGTTGGTTACAATTCTTCTAGAACCAAAGGCAAAGCAAGAACCCAGGTGATTTCCCACATTTCATGAAAACAAAGAACATTCCCCCCCCCCAAAAAAAAAAAAGAAATATTACACCAGAAGTACAGGCATCAACATACTGATACAGGAAATATGAAGAGACAAGGAAGCATGACACCTCTAAAAGAACAAAACAGTTATTCAGAAGTAGATCCTCCTCTGAAGGAAATCTCTGCAATGCTTGAAAAATCATTCAAAATGATGATCCTAAGGCAACTCAGTGAGATGCAATAGAAACCAGACAGCTTAAAGAAAGGAGGGAAACAATACATTTTATGAATAAGAAATTCAATAAAGTTCTAGAAATCATTTAAAAGAACCAAATAGAAACTGGAGCTGGAAACTCAATCAATTAAGTAAAAATACAATTGAGAGTTTAAACAAGCGAATAGACCAAGAAGAATACTCTCTAATATGAGGGAAAAACTTCTGAAATAATACAGTTACACAAAATAGAGACAAGAGAAGGAAGAAGAATAAAGAAAATCCTATCCTACCGAACATGTGGAGCATCATTAGGGGAACAAATATTTATATTTAAGAATATATGAAGGAAAAGAGAGGGAAAAAACTGAGTACCTACTGAGTGAAATAATAGTTGAAAACTTCCCAAGTGTTGAAAGAGATAGGGACATCAAGATACAAGAAAACTCAATCTAAAAATATCTTCTCTGAGGGCAGACTCCAATACAATAGTAGTGGGTGACTTCAACACCCCACTTTCATCAATGGGCTGATTATCCAGACAGAAAATCATTGAGGACAACAGAGTTCACACTCAAGTAAATGGACCTAGCAGACATTACAGAACATATCACTCAACAGCTACAAAATACATATTTTTCTCATGAAAGCACAGACTATTTTCTTGGATCATTTATATATTAGGCCACAAATCAAACCTTAGTAAGTTTAAAAAGATTGAAATTATACCATGTACCCTCTCAGACCACAAAGGAATAAAAGTAGAAATCAATGACAAAACAATAGAAATTTTACAAGTGCATAGAAATTAAACAACATGCTACAGAATGACTAAAGGGTAATTGAAGAAATTAAAAAGGAAATAAAAAACATTCTGGAAACAAGTGAAAATTAAAAGCATATGCACATCAAAAACTATAGTATACAGCAAAAGCAGTTTTAACAGGGAATTTTATACCACGAAGTGCTTATATTTAAAAATAGAAAAAAATCTCAAATAAATTATTGTATGATGTATCCCAAAGACTTAGAAAAACAATAACAAATCAAATCTAAGATTAGTGGGAAACAAGAAATAATAATGATCAGAAGAAACATTCCAAGATGGTGGATTACGGAATGACATAAGAAAAGTTCAGGAAGTGCACTTTTAGGAGCATTGGAGAGAAAACTGCACTAAAATCCTACAAGAGGAAGAGGAATGCTGTGGACAACTGTAGAGAGTTCAGATGCGCCGCATGAACACAAACATAACGCACTGCTGCATCAGCCCTGAGCTGGAGAGAGTGGCAGCTTGGAGACAGAGGTAAGACCACAGTGATATAGCCAAAGGGAGAGTGTGGTTTGAGTCTGGACTGGAGCCCTGGGGACCAGCAGTTGATAGAAGTTGCCCACGGACCCAGTGGAAGTAGAGGGGACATATTTATCTCACCCCAACTTCCCTACAACAGCACCTGCTGTCTGGCTGAGAAAGGGTGGGTGCTATTTGGGGTTTGGGTAGGAGCTGCAGAAGCCGTTGTGCATGTGCTGAGCAACTGGCTGACAGGACACCATCTTCTCAACAGTATCGGTGGCCGTGGCAGAGAGAGCAACATTTAGCCACTGGCTCTTATGCATGCATGTGATCCAGATATCCTCATGGAGGGAACAATCTGCAGGCTAGGAGGTGGCTGGGCAGCCACATAGGATGGTGAGGAGCCCACAGGCTCCCAAATCAAGACACTAAATGAAGATGTCTCTGGGAACATATGCCTCTCTTTTGACCAGACAGATTGGCAGAGAGAAACCTGTGCATCCAATGACTGTGGGAACCTTGTGTGCTGAGACTGTGGGGACACGGTGGTTACATGGGAAGGTGCAGGGTATAGCTGGGACTCTGGGCAATTACTGGTGCTGTCCCACATGCTCAGAGCTACTTGCTTGCCTAGAATAGGTCATTGCAGAGGGAAACTGTGCTCACAGTGAAGACTGCAGAGGCCATTTGTGCAGTTCATATGATGAAGTAGAGCAGACTAGGAGCTAACAACTGGGCATTGGATCTATTACACCCAACTTATATGTTACCGTTGATACTCACCCCACCCTGGAGCACTGACAAGGGCTCCCTGGCCACAAGTACCACACACGTCCTGGTATTCACTGAAAGTGTAGCCATTCCATTAAGCCACATAAGCATAACTCAAAGATAAAAGCCATTAGAGGAAACAAAACAAAATCAACTCTGTAAATGCCTAAAAACAAATGAGGAAATTAAAGAAACAAGAATAAGACACCATGATCCCCTACAAAAAAGCACAATGTTTCAGTATTAGAATGTGAAGTTGAAAAGATTGAAGAAATGCCAGAAAAAGAATTAAAAACCTAATCATAGGGTTACTTAAAAGCAATAGAAGCAAATCCACAAACTAAAGAAAACTACATAACATAAATCAAATTTTTCACCATGGAATTGAGATTTTAAATAAAAATAGAAATTAATTATTAGAAATGAATTTAATAGAACAAATAAAAATGCAGTAGAAAGTCTTAATAGCAGATTTGGTGAGACAGAAGAAGGAATATCCAAGCTGGAAGACAAATCTTTGAAAATCTTATTGTCAGACAAAAAAAAAAATAAAGAAAATAGAAAATTTAAAAACAGTATTAGAGGTATATGGAATACTATCAAATGACCCAACATACACATCTTAGGAGTTAGGAAGCTGTGGAAAGAGAGAATGGAAGAGAAGACCTATTTGGTGAAATAATTACTGAAAAATTCCCCAAGTTGGAGAAAGAAAGGGACATCAAGTAAAAGAAGCACATAGAACCCCTAACAGCCATGACTAGAGAAGATCTTCACCACAACATACTGCAGTTAAACTTTCCACAGTAAAATATAAAGAAAAGGTACTAAAGTGTGCATGAGAAAAATGCCAGATTACTTTCAGAGGATTTTAAATTAGACTCACAGATGACATCTCATCAGAAACCCTTCAGGTTAGAATAGAATATCTATATATAGCCCAAGTCTTAAGAGAAAAAATCTGTCAGCCCAGAGTACTATACCTTGCAAAGCTCTCATTTATGAATGAAAGTGAAATTAAGACCTCCCAAAACAAACAGAAATTGCAAGAATTTGTCACGTCTAACCTTACAAAAGATGCTTGAAGATGTGATATACACAGAAACACATAAAGATAGCCATCATTATGAAAAAATGTGAAGGCAGAAAGTCTCCCAATAAAACTACAAAAGAAATCAAAGGAAACAATAAGAATATTTATGGAAAAATGGCAGGGCCAAGTCATTACTCATTAATAGCCATACTGAAATTAAATGCCCTTAAGCCTCCAATGAAAAGATACAGACTGATTGAATGGTTTAAAAAGCATGACTCATCTATTAGTTACCTAAAAGGAAAACATCTCACCAAGAAAGATACATGCAGATTGAAGGTGAAAGGATGGAAAAAGATATTCCATGCTAATGTAAAGCAAACAAGGGCAGGTGTTGCTATCCTAATAATAGACAAAATAGACTTTAACATAAAAACTATGTAATGATTAAGAGATCAATTCAACAGGAAGATGTGTCTATAATAAGTATATACACACCCAATTACAGGGCACTTAGCTATTTAAAAGAAATGTTAATAGATCTAAAGAGGGACATAGACTCCAATACAATACTAACAGGGAACTTCAACATTTCACTTTCATCAATGGACATGTCAACTAGACAGAAAAATCAACAAAGAAACAACAGAGCTAATGGAAATTATGGACCTAACTGATATCTACAGATCTTTTCACCCTACAATTACAGAATACATATTCTTTTCATCAGTGCATGGAATTTCTCTAGGATAGACTATATGCTAGGCCATAGAGCAAGTCTCAGCAAATTCAAAGAAATCGTACCACACCATGTATCTTCTCTGATCACACTGAAGTGAAGCTGGAAATCAAACTCAAGAATCTCTAGATCATATGCAAACACATGGAGACTGAACAACATGTTGCTGAATGAACAGTGGGTCATAAAAGAAAACAAAAGAGAAATTTAAAAAATACTGGAAACAAATGAAGATGACATTACATCATATCAAAACTTATGGGATACAGCAAAAGCAGAGTTAAGAGGGTAGTTTATAGCAATTGGTGTCTACATGAAGAAATATGAAACATACTAAATAAATGAATTTTTGATACATCTCAAGGACCTAGAAAAGCAACAACAAACCAAACCCAAAATTAGGAGGAAAGAAATAATTAAAAATAGAGAATAAACAAAATTGAAACAAAAAATACAAAAGATCAGTGAAATTAAGAGCTGATTTTTTGAAAAATAAACAAAATTAATACACCACTTGTCCAACAAAAAAAGGGTGAAGATTCGAATAAAAAAATCAGAGATTAAAAAGGAAATTTAACACCAGATACCACAGAAATAAATAAAATCATCAACCATTATCACAAAGAGTTGTATGCCAACAAATTGGGAAATCTAGAAGAAATAGATAGATTCCAGGACACATACAACCTACCTAAATTGAGTCATGAAGACACAGAAAACCTAAGCAGAACAATAACCAAGATGGCAATTGAATCAGTAGTAAAGATCCTCCTAGCAAAGAAAAGCCCAGGACAGGACAGCTTCACTCCTGAATTCTATGAGACATTTAAAGAAGAATTAGTTCCATTCCTTCTCAAGCTATTCAAAACATTGTAAGGGAGCAAATCATCCCAAACTCCTTCTATGAAGCCTGCATCAATTCAATTGCTAAGGCAGAAAAAGATATGACAGAGAAAGAGAACTATAGACTAATATCTATGATGAACATAGATACAAAAATCATCAACAAAATATTAGCTAATAGAATCCAACAACACATCAGAAAGATCATTTCCCTAGAAAAAGTGGGATATGTCACTGGTATGTAGGGAAATATAGTTCAACATTTGCAAATCAATAAGATTTCCATGATGACAATCTTAAGCAAATAGGGTATACAAGGAATATTCCTAACACAATCAAGGAATTTATGACAAACATATGGCCAAAATCCCATTAAATGGGGAAAAGCTGGGAGCATTCACCCTAAGATCTGGAACCAGACAAGGATGCCTATACTCACCATTGCTATTTAATTATAGTCCTGGAAGTTTTACCTGGAGCCATTAGGTAAGAAAAGGAAACCAAAAGGATACAAATTGGAAAGGAGGAAGACAAATGATCCCTAGTTGCAGATGACATGATTCTCTACATAGCGGATCCAAAAAACTCCACTGAGAGATTATTGGAACTCATGATAGTTGGTAAAATGGCAGGAAATAAAATCAACATGAAAAAACCAATAGTTTGTACACACAATGTCATGACTGAGAAAGAACTTTTTAGATCAGTCCCATTCGCAATAGCTCCAAAAAGCATTAAACACCTTGGGATAAATTTAAACAAGGATTTCATGAGTTCTTTGATGAAAATGAAAAAACACTAATGAAAGAAATTAGAAGACATTAAAATGGAAAAAATTACATGGTCATGGATTGGAAGAATCAACATTATCAAAACTTCCACATGTAGAATTCCACATGTAGATTTCCACATGAAGAATTGTAAAACTAGACCCCTATCTTGCACCTCACACAAAAATCACTCAGAATGGATTAAAGACCTAAAACTAAGATGCGATACCATCAAATCATTAGAAAACAATGGGGAAACTCTGCAAGACATTGGCATAGGCAAAGACTTTTTCGAAAAGACCCAGAATCACAGGCAAAGCAAAAATTGACAAATGGGATTTCATCAAGTTGAAAAGATTCTACATTGCAAAAGAAACATTCAGCAAAGTGAAGAAGTGAAAAGACAACCAAAATAATGGGAGAAAATACTTGCAAACTACACAACTGATAAAGGGTTGACATCTTGAATCTATAAGGAGCTTAAAAAATTCAACAACAATGAAACAAACAATTCAGTTAAGAAATGGGCAGGGGCTGGTGCTGTGGCACAGTGGGTTAACGCCCTGGCCTGAAGTGCCAGCATCCCATATGGGTGCTGATTCGAGATCCAGCTGCTCCATTTCTGATCCAGCTCTCTGCTGTGGCCTGGGATAGCAGTAGAATATGGCCCAAGTCCTTGGGCCCCTGCAAACAATTGGGATACCCAGAGGAAGCTCCTGGTTCCTGGCTTCAGATCGGTCCAGCTCCAGCTATTACAGCCATCTGGGGAGTGAACCATCGGATGGAAGACCATTGTCTCTCTCTCTGCCTCTTTTTTCTGTATAACTCTTTCAAATAAATAAATAAATCCTTAAAAAAAGAGAAATGGGCAAAGAGGGGTTGGCACTGTGTCACAGCGGGTTAACACCCTAGCCTGCAGTTCTGGCATCCCATATGGGTGCTGATTCGAGACCCAGCTGCTCCATTTCTGATCTAGCTCTCTGCTATGGCCTGGGAAAACAGTAAAAGATGGCCCAAGTCCTTGGGACCCTGCACCCACGTGGGAGACCTAGAAGTAGCTTCTGGCTCCTGGCTTTGGTTCAGCGCAGCTCTGGTCATTGCAGCCAATTGTGGAGTGGACTATCAGATGGAAGACCTCTCTCTCATCTCTCTGTTTCTGTGTAATGCTGACTTTCAAATATATAAATAAATAAATCTTAAATAAAAGAAATGGGCAAAGGACATGAATAAGCATTTTTCTTTTTTGAACTTTTATTTATTAAATATGAATTTCCAAAGTACAGCTTTTGGATTATAGTAGCTTCCTCCCCATAACTTCCCTCCCACTAGCAACCCTCTCATCTCCCACTCCCTCTCCCATTCCATTCACATCAAGATTCATTTTCGATTATCTTTACATACAAAAGATCAATTCAGTATATATTAAGTAAAGATTTCAACAGTTTGCACCCACACGGAAACACAAAGTATAAAATACTATTTGAGTACTATAGCATTAATTCACATTTTATAACATACTAAGGATAGAGATCCTACATGAGGAGTAAGTGCACAGTGACTCCTGTTGTTGACTTAACAAATTGACACTCTTGTTTATGGCATCAGTAATCACCCTAGGCTCTTGTCATGAGTTGCCAAGGCTATGGGAACCTTTGGAGTTTGCCAACTGCGATCTTATTTAGACAAGGTAATAGTCAAAGTGGAAGTTCTCTTCTCCCTTCAGAGAAAGGTACCTCCTTCTTTCCACTGGGATCTCACTCACAGAGATCTTTCATTTAGTTTTTTTTCTTTTTCCCCAGAGTGTCTTGGCTTTCCATGCCTAAAATATTCTCATGGGCTCCTCAGCCAGAGCTGAATGCCTTAAGGGCTGATTCTGAGGCCAGAGTGCTATTTAGGACATGTGCCATTCTATGAGTCTGCTGTGTATCCCGTTTCCCATGTTCTCTCCTTTTGAATTCTATCAGTTAGTATTAGCAGACTAGTCTTGTTTATGTGATCCCTTTGACTCTTAATCCTATCACTGATCAATTGTGAACTGAAACTGATCACTTGTACTAGTGAAATTGCATTTGTACATACCACCTTGATAGGATTGTATTGTAATCCCCTGGCATGTTTCTTTCTTTCTTTCTTTCTTTTCTTTTTTTTTTTTTTGACAGGCAGAGTGGACAGTGAGAGAGAGAGACAGACAGAGAAAGGTCTTCCTTTGCCATTGGTTCACCCTCCAATGGCTGCCGCGGTTGGCGCGCTGCGGCCAGCGCACTGCGCTCATCCGATGGCAGGAGCCAGGTGCTAGGTGCTTTTTCCTGGTCTCCCATGGGGTGCAGGGCCCAAGCACTGGGGCCATCCTCCACTGCACTCCCAGGCCACAGCAGAGGGCTGGCCTGGAAGAGGGGCAACCGGGACAGAATCCGGTGCCCCGACCGGGACTAGAACCCGGTGTGCTGGCGCCACAAGGCAGAGGATTAGCCTGTTGAGCCACGGCGCTGGCCCCTGGCATGTTTCTAACACTACCATTTGGGGCAAGTCCGATTGAGCATGTCCCAAATTGTCCATTTCCTGCCTTTCTTATTCCCACTCTTATATTTAACAGGGATCACTTTTCAGTTAAACACCTAAGAATAATTGTGTTAATTAAAGAGTTCAACCAATAGTATTAAGTAGAACAAAAATATACTAAAAGGGATAAAGTATTAAGTTGATGAACAAGCATTTTTCAAGAGTGGAAATTCAAATGGCCAATGGACACTTGAGGCAATGTTCAGTATCACTAGCCATTTGGGAAATGCAAATCAAAACCACCTCACTCCATTTAGAATGACTTTCACACAGAAATCAACAAATGACACACTGGCAAGGATGTAAGGGAAAATGTACCCTGGTCCACTGTTGGTAAACTGGCATAGCCACTGTGGAAGACAGAATCTAAATATAGACCTACCATATGACCCAATCATCCCACTCTTGGGAATTTACACAAACCAAAAGAAATCAGCATCTGAAACAGTGATCTATACGCCCATGTTCACTGCAATTCAATTCACAATAAATAAGATATGTCCATTAAGTATTGACTGGATAAAGAAATTATGGTATATACACACTATGGAGTACTACTCAGTTATAGAAAAAAACAAAATGAAATCCTGTTTTTTGCAGTAAGAAAGATGCAACTGGATACCATTATATTTAGTGAAATAAGCCAGTCCCAAAAAGGTAGATATCATATGTTTTCTCTGATCCAAGGTGACTGATATAGTACCTGAAATAAAATATATTGGAGTGAAACAGACATTTTGAGATCTGGTGATTGTTTACAGCCTTTTGTCTCTTCCATTGAAGAATGCTATTCTTTTTTCTTCTCTCACTATTTGTTGAACTCTTTTACTTAGTGTAGGGTTAACTATATGATCATTAAGTAAACTGAAAATAGATCTTGGTAAAAATTAAGACTGGGAATGTGAAAGGGAGGAGGTGGAAGTGTTGGGGCATGTGCGTGGGGTAGTATCACTATGTTTCTACATCTGTATATATGAAATACATGAAACTTGTATAACGAATAAAATTTAAAAAGAAATACTAATGATCTGAACAGAAATAAACAAAATTGAATCTAAAAAATACAAAAATCAACAAAATGAAAACTGATTATTGGAAAGATATACAAAATTGAGAAAATTTTAGCCAGACTAACATATCAAAAAGAGAAAAACTCAAATAAATAAAATTAGATATGAAAAAGAGACATTACAAATGATACCACTGAAATTCAAAGGATTGTAAGAAACAAACATGAACAATTGTATGCTAACAATTTGGAAAATCTAGTGAAATGAAAATATTTCTGAATACGAATAAGTAATTTAAATTAAAAACTATTGAAAAATCATAAACTGACTAATAATAAATAATAAAACTGATTTATTAAGATCTAATGAAATAAGTGTCTAAGACTTGATGGCTTTATAAATGAATTCTACTAGACATTTAAAGGACTGACTCTATGAATAATGAAATGGATATAACTCTACTAAACTCTTTATGACACCAGCAATACTTTCATACCAAAACCAAATAAAGACAACAAGGAAAGAATGCTACAGATTAATATCATTAATTAATATAGCTTCAAAAATTCTCAGATTTAGCAAACCATATCTAATGCTACAGCAGAAAGCTCACTGAGCACCATCAAATGTTATTTGTCCCAGAGATGCAGGGTATTTCAACATTTATAAATCAATAAATATTATAAATACATCAACAAAAATCATTTCATCATCTCAATAGATACAAAACATTTGATAAGATTCCGTACCCCTTCATGATGAAAACCCTTAACAAGTTAGGTATAGAAGGAATATACTTCAAAATGATACATGATAAGCCAACATTCAATATTATAAAAGTATGTTTGCAGATGACATGATGATATACATGGACAAATTTAACTCTCCACCAAAAAACTGTTAGAACTGATAAAGTTTCCTCTAAATATTATGGTAGTCAAATTAAAAGGGAAGCGATGTTACAATAATTTCATTGAATAATAGAAGAAAGAATGCCAGCTCACCAAGAATGTCAGTGTATTTGCTGATTCTGGCGTCTAAAAGAGATGTAACATTCTACATGTAAAGAAAGTACCTTTAATCACACTTTGACAGATGTAGAGGCCATGTTCATTTATTCACTTTTAATATTAATCCTTAATGAACACCACGCGAAAAAGAGTAAATGACAATTGTGCCATGACATTTGCAATATACTATACAGCAATCCATCCCAGATTTGTAGCTGTCTGGTATTTTGACATTATGTTGGGGTAAAATTCAGAGAAGTCTTTTATATCAGATAATTTCTCTCATCCTGGTTTTCAATTTGGCATTTTTTCCTAGATATAATGTATCCATAGTCAAATTTATGGTTAGTGGATAGGCCACTCATATAAATGAATCTTACATGTAGTACAGTGGCCATATTTATCCTTCAAGATGACAGAATAAATAGAACATTTAACAATAGAAATAACGCTTTGGTTAAGATGCAGGTTGTTGTCATAGCTAGAAAACGACATAATGAGAAACTAAAAAGAGAGGGTAACACTGAAATTTTCAGAACATGAAGAAACGATATTCTGTCAGATGCAGTTGATATGGACAGATGTGTTAATGACACAACCATGTGTTTTCCTCTGTGGGTATACTTATTATAATTTATGTCTTACAGTTAGTGGTCAAGGGTAATCACAGTATTTATCACTCAATCTGGGACTTTGGGGAGTGAAAAGGAGTTTCTATTAATTAAATTGTCAGGAAAATAGACATGAATTGGGATTGTCCTGGGAAAAATTGGCACGGATTGTAAATTCACAGAAGTTGGTTTGTTTTCAATTAATCAACTATGTAAATAAAGCTTTTTGACATCTACAGCTTCTTTCTGAGGTGTTTAATTTACAGATGGTTTAATTAGGTCTCTATTGCAAAATTTGGGGCAGAAAGGAATATTAACACTTTTAGCATCATATGCCTAGTAAGCTCTTTCCTGGATTGTTTTCACCCTTCAGTTCACAGAGAATTTATTATTTCCTCACATAGCCTCCTCTGCTCACTCACTCTGAAGAGTTCTACAGTTTTATCTCCACAGTAAATAAAGAGAATGCAAACAAAAAAAAATGTAGCAGGAATGGTATATTCAGAAAAACATCATCCTGAAGCCATTATACTAATAAGTGACTTGGGCAATAATTGTCAATGAAATCTAAAACCATCTTATGAGAGCTAGGGAGAAAGACATTTACATAATCGCAAACATGCTCCTGACAGGGTATTTCAAACCACAAAAGGAAAATAATCACTGCAGTTGAAAAAAATCTGCGGGGCTGGCGCTGTGGCTCACTTGGTTAATCATACGCCTGTGGTGCCTGCATCCCATATGGGTGCCGGTTCTAGTCCTGGTTGCTCCTCTTCCAATCCAGCTCTCTGCTGTGGCCTGGGAGTGCAGAGGAGAATGGCCCAAGTGCTTGGGCCCCTGCACCCATGTTGGACACCAGGAAGAAGCACCTGGATCCTGGCTTCAGATCGGTGCAATGCCAATCGTTGCAGCCATTTGGGGAGTGAACCAATGGAAGGAAGACCTTTCTCTCTGTCTCTCTCTCTCTGTCTATAACTCTACCTGTCAAATAAATTTAAAAAACAAAGAAAGAATCTGGGCAACATCTTTTTAATCTTGGGAAAATGCATAACTCAAATCTAATCATGAGAGAACTGGTAAATCCAAACTGAAGAAGCTCTCTAAAACTGGAAAAGTAAAAAAAAAGACAAAAAAGGCTAAGAAACAGTTTCAGAATAACAGACACAAAGGATGTGGTGGGACTTAGTGCAGTGTATGATTCTAGGCTGAGAAAAAGAAATTACTCTAAAGGAATTACTGAGATAATTGAAAAATTTCCATATAGACTACATTAGATAACAATATGCAACAGTGATAAATTTTATGAATTTTAAAATTAAAGTACAATTAACAATATAATTGATATTGTTTTTCAATTTTTAAAGTTTTTTTTTTTTAATTTGAAATGCAAAGCTACAGATATGGTGGGAGAGAGAGAGATATCTTATATCTTAGGGTTCATTACCCAAATATCTACCACAACCTGAGCTGGACTAGCCCAAAGCCAGGAGTTGAGTAATCTATCTGAGTTTCTCAAGCATATGGCAGGGATCCAAGTACCTGAGCCATCATCTCTGTCCCCCAGGGTGTACATTAACAGGAAGACAGTGGATTGCATTAGCAGGAAGCTGAATTGGAAGTGGAGTAGGACTCAAACCCAGGCAAAATGACATGGAATGCAGGTGTTCCAAACAGAAGCTTAACCGGCTGCATCACCATGCCTATCCATTTAATAACCTTTTTTCTTTTAAATATTGATTTACTTATTCTAAACACAGAGACAGAGAAGGGGAGGGAGGAAGGGGATGGGGAAGGGAGGGAGGTGGAGGAGGGAGGGAAGGAATGAATCTTTCACCCACCACTTCATTTCCCAAACGGCCACAACAGCTAGGACTTGGGCAGGCTGAAGCCCAGAGCCAGGAGCTTCTTCAGGTTTCCATGTGGGTGCAAGGGCCCAAGTACTGGGTCCTTCCTCCACTGTTTTCTCAGACTCATTAGCAGGGAACAGGATAGGA
The DNA here is from genome assembly GCA_949820135.1 of Sylvilagus floridanus. Lineage (NCBI taxonomy): Eukaryota > Metazoa > Chordata > Mammalia > Lagomorpha > Leporidae > Sylvilagus > Sylvilagus floridanus. The sequence continues at coordinate 23,110,468 of OX463236.1, read as the reverse complement.
AGTGGAGCAGCTGGGTCTTTAACCGGCATCCATAAGGGATGATAGCGCCATAGGTTGTGGCATAACCTGTTATGTCATAGCACTGCCCCCAACACCCTTTTTTTTCATGAGATACATGTGGAAGTATTTAATGGTGAATGATTATAATCTCTTATTCTCAATGGTCCAAAAAAATTTGGAATAACACTTATAAAAATAATGTGCATATTAGTCTCCTTGGGGTATCATATAAAAGTACCACAGACTAGTGACTTAAACAATAAAATGTATTTTCTCACAGTTCCGGAGGACCTAAATCTGAAATGAGGATGCCATAGCAGGTGTTTTGGTGAACCGTCTTCTTCACTTGTATAAGGCTGCTTTCTCACTGTGTCCTGACGTGGGTAAAGAAGGAGTGTCTCTTCCTATTCTCAGAAGGACACCAGTTCTATCTTCATAAACCACCTCTAAACTTAGCTACTCTCAAAGTAGCATCTCCAAATAGCATCCAATAAGGGACTAGGGCCTCAATATATGAATCTGGAGCTGGGTGGACACAACTCAGACCATGGCAAATTACTATGACAGTGTCTATGTCTATGTATGTTCTCATATATAAGCGAGGTTTGATTTATATAATATATATATATATATATAAAATATATTTAAATCTCCCTGAGTGTGTGTGTGTGTCTGTCTGAGGAAGAGTAGGAGAGAACAATATAGCAAAATATTAACAGTAAAAAGAATACAGGTAAAAAGTATATGGTATTTATTGTACTATTCTTACAATTTTCCTAAATAGTTGAATTTTTTAAGTAAAAGATTTAACAAATATTGAATGGACTTTTTTCATCTTATTATTGTCTCTCATGGTACACTTATTGTTTTTTCCTGGATCATTTCTTACAATTTTCAGATCATTTGTTTATTGTCAGTCTCCCTTGCCAGATCTAAGCCTGAGAGCTGGGATTTGGTCTGTGTTTCCACTGTTTCATCCACATCACTTCATCTGCATGTCACTGCTCAATCATTATTTGTTAAAAGAATAAATGGGCAGAGTCTGAACTTTACAAATGAACACATTGAAACAACAGGTACATCTGAACTTAGCCAACACGGACCTTATAGAAACCAGTTGTGGATCTGATTGAGATCTTATTAGCTCCGGTACATACCACTCTAACTGCTTAGCACTACTTACTTTTGAACATTTGGTCTGCCACCAAATGCACGTCAGTAAGAGAAATGGCTCCTGCAAGGTCTCTCCTGGTCCACCACAGATGTTCGCTTGCTGGAGCTGCCTTTCTCGTCTTTGCTGTCTCTCCAGGCAGTGTGCATCCCCTGAGCATCTGCAGATGTGCCTGCCACGTTTCCTGAAGTCTTTCCTACCCTTTGGCACAGTGATCACTCTCTTTGCTTTCAACTCTTTTGCAATTGCCAAATTGTACTTAATTTTTATTTATATAGTTTATGTGGTAATTTATGTTCTTATAATTTTGTATATGAATAACATTCTTCTTATCATTAATTATCTTGTAAACAATGATAAATTATCTTGTATTGCTAAATAAGGTGAATTACCTAGTATAAATTATCTTGCATACTAATGTTTATCTTATCTCCATAACTATTTTTAAATTCTTTGAGTGCAGAAGGTATTTATATACCATTTTATCTTTCCAAGAATACCTAGCTCACTGTGTGCACATAGGAAGCTTGTCTAAGATTTTGTTTGCATATCTAAAATCTGTTGGGTCATATGTGGTTGTAACTTTATGAATGTTATGGTGGCTTTTAAAAATATTCACACTTCTGTAGCAGTTAAATATAAAATCATAAAATATGCTTAAAATTAGTATTTGACAAAGATAGAGGAAGTATTTAGACCCATAATCTGGTAGTGGAAATGACAAGGCAGTCTTAAGACTTACTACACTTCACACGTTCACTAAAGAAATTCTCCATTATTTTTTTTGAGTGTTGGGTTGTGAGCTCTAGTAATGGTATTTTCTTTCTATTTAGAATGTATCTTAGTAATGTGGTTTCAAAAACTCTTGGTAAATTCTCTATTGCAATATGAAGTGAGGCCACTGGTGTTGGAAAGTACACTGAGTTTGTGGAATTTTAAGTTGTGAATTGGTGATATTATCTGGTCAGACTCTCCTTGCAAAGCATTTATAGCACTAACTTACCTTATAATGCCTGAGGCAGCTTTAATTTTTTAGGATTAAAGCTGATTTTGTGGAAGGTGTATCTGTGTGTATGTATGTTTATGTGTGTGTGTTTTGCCACAGGTCTATGGAACATAGTGACTTCTAACACAAAGATCACAGAACATTATAGAATTAGTGCAGGCTTTCTACAAATACATTTGTGCCTTGTGCATTGTGTAAGCAGTAATAATATCTTTTTCATATATTATTTTTCAATGATATAGAAATGATGTTACGATTTAAACATTCATTTTTGAAAATGATACATAATTCATAGTACAATTTTGCCATATATTTCTTTTTTTTTAAGATTTATTTATTTATTTGAAAGTCAGAGTTACACAGAGAGAGGAGAGGCAGAGAAAGAGAGAACTTCCATCCTATGGTTTACTCCCCAGTTGGCTGCAATGGCCGGAGCTGTGCCCATCTGAGGCCAGGAGCCAGGAGCTTCCTCTATGTCTCCCACGTGAGTGCAGGGGCCCAAGGGCTTGGGCCATCCTTGCTTTCCTAGGCCACAGCAGAGAGCTGGATTGGAAGTGGAGCAGCTGGGTTTCGAACTGGTGCCCATATGGGATGCCGGCACTTCAGGCCAGGGCGTTAACTTGTTGCACCACCATGCCAGCTGCCATGTATTTCTTAACAAATATTTAATTTGCAACTATGATCCTATAGGAGTCTAGGAAAAATTAAAATCTGAAAAGAAGTTCTCACATTTTTGCCTTTCAAAAGGGAAAAAGGGAATGGAATGAGAAATCATTGTTTTCCCTGTAAAAAGAGAGAAAAAGAGTATGAGAAACTCTTAGTATTTGTTGCAATATGTGTTGTACAATCTTCTAATGTTTAGGTATGTTTTTAAATGTGTGAAGAATTTTAAAAAATTGCTTCTCATACTTGAAAATACTGGCACATTGTTTAATTTACTATCCAAGCAGTTCTCAAGTGTGTTCCAGGAATCCCTGGGGTGCCTGCAGACCTTTAATGAGGTCTATGGGGTTAAAATTATTTTCATGGTAATGTTAAGACATTATTTGCCATTTCCTTTTTCTCTTTTGAGTTTCCAGGCTACATGACATGTGCTACTATGGAAGACTGAGGATGCAGTTGTTTTCTATGAAGCCAGAAATGAAAAAATTATGTGAAAATGTAAAACAAACTCTTTCACTATTTTTTTGCCTTACAAAATAAAAGTTTTTCATAAATGTATTTCATTGATATGGTGGATTTATAATTTTAAATAATTAAAATATTTAAATTTTTTCACTTTTAATTTCTAATATAGTAAATACAGATAACATAACACACACTCTTTGGAGTCTCGGTATTTTTTCAAAGTGGGAATGGGGTCAAAGAACAAAAATCACTATGACTGCTATTTTAATTGATAGAAATATATTCTCTATAACATTTATGGAACTAGTACTTATTTGACAATTTGAGATCTAATAACCTAATTTTCAATGTTTCAAAAAAAACAAAAAAACCTGAAGATTTTTGGTTTTTTTATCTCAAAGTCCTGTATAAAAATCTATTTGATAATATGAGAAAATAAAACCATAATAAGCTGTGTTCTCCTTCATTTCATTTCCAAACTAAGTCAGTTAAGGAATCAGAATCAGTCTTCACATCAATGTCAACATTCCTATCATTTTGCCCACTATTTCTGTCTGTAAGAAGGAAGTAGTACATAACTAGTGACTTCCTTCATGCCAACTTTATAGGAGACGTGAACAAAGTCATCTGGCCAATAAGAGCTCAGTACTAAATTTCTTAGTTACAAAACTTACTGATTGGATGTTCTTTTGACACTAATTTTCTAATTAATTAATGTTACATAGAACTTCAGTTCAACCTAATAGCTAAAAATAGACTGGATTGATTGGGTTAAATTTGACATTTTGACCTGTGATACGATTCTCAATAGCAAAATGACTTCTGCTTTCAGCAAGATAACGCTACAGAATGGAGGCAAAGAAAATAAGCCCCGCCTTTCAGAAATGTCTGTTATTTTTGGATAAGACACAAGAACAAAAGCAAAAATAGACAAATAGGATTTTAATAAGCCAGAAACCTTCCTCTCACCAAAGGAAACAACAGAGTGAAGAAACAACTTAAAGAATAGTAAAAAATATATTTGTAAGCTATTAATCCAACAAAGGATTAATATCCAGAATACATAAGGAACTCAACTCAGTATATAACAAATAGTATGATTTTAAGATTGATTAATGATATAAATAGACATTTCACAAAAGGCTTACAGTGGCCCATATTTGACACAGCAGTTAAGACTCCTACTGGGACAACTGCATCCCACATGGAAGTGCCTGGACTTGAGTCCTGCCTCTAGTTACAATTTCAGTTTCCTGCTAATGTAAACCCTGATGGGCAAGCAGGTGATTGCTCAAGCATTTGAATTCCCACTGCCCAGAAGAGAAACTCAGACTGAGTTCCTGCCTCCCGGCTTCAGCCTGGCTCAGCCTTGGCTGTTGTGGGTATTTCTGAAATGAATCATTGGGTGGAAGATATGTCGCTGTCTCTGTCTCTGTCTCTCGATGTGTGTGTCTACTTTCCAAGAAAAAAAAAAGAGAAAAAGAAATACAAATGTCCAAGGATGTTACAAATTTTTCAACATCATTAATCATTGTAGAAATGCAAATCAAAAGCACAATGAGATACTGTCTCACCCCTGTTGGAATGGCCATTAATAAAATGACAAAAAGTAACAAATGCTGGCAACCATGACAAGAAAACTCTCATATACAATTAGTAGGAAGACAAATTAATGCAGCCATTATGAAAAACAGTATGAAGGATCTTAGAAAACTAGAAACTGACCTGCCATATTATATAGCAAGCCCATTGCAGGGTATATATTCCAAGGAAAGGAAATCATACATTCAAGAAACATATGCACTTCCATGATTTTTGAATTATTCACAATTGCCAAGAAATGGAATCAACCAAGGTGTCCATTGCAGGTGAAAGAGTAAAGAAAATGTAGTATATATACAAAATGTGTTATTGTTCTGCCACAAGAATGAATGAAATTCCATCCTTTGCAACAACATGGATGAGCCTGGAGGTCACAATACTAATAGAAATAAGTTAGCCTCAGAGAGACAAATCCTGCATGGTGTCATGCATATATGAGTGCTTAAAAAGTTGATCTCATAGAAGTAGAGAATAGAACAGTGGTTAGCAGGGTCAGGCAAGGGTAGGGAGGGAGGGGCATAAACGATGGTTGGTGATTGATTGTAAAAATACAGTTAGGTAAAAGGAATCAGTTCCAGGGTAGGATGACAATAATTAACAGTAATTTGTTGTATATTTCAAAATAGTTAGAAGAAAGAATTTAAAATATTCCTAACACAAAGAAATGATAAATGTTTGGGATGATAAATATGTTAATTATCATAACTTTGAAATCGGAGAAGACCCCTTAAAAATTACACTGAAATGTGGCCCTTTAAGTTCCCTAGAAGTGCTATCTGGGATGCCACATGTGTTACAGGAATTTGGGGTGCCATATGATTTCACAATGGGCTAATTACTAAATTCCCAATATCAATAAGCCCGAGAGTGTTCTTGCCTAATATTTAGAGAAGAATTCTAAATATCGGCACAGATAAACAAGGCAGCATGGTACATTTAAAGCTTTATTTAGTGAGAAAGATGCATAGGAGAGTGAGAGCTTTATTTAGGAGAGAGAGGTGAATAGGGGTTCATACTGAGCACCCACGTGGAAGAGCATCTAGGCCTGTACCTGGGCCAGGAATCCTAGGGTGCGTGGCCCGAAGGCCACAGGGCTACAGCAAGCCCGCCTCCTGGCAGCAGTACAGGGAAGAAGAGAAGTGCCTGGCCACACTGTGTCCCAGGCTTTTAACCCACTTTTAAAGGGGAGTGGTAAATTAACCTGATTGGCTGGTTGGCACCCAGGTGTGGCCAGGTAGAGGGATGAGGTCACACAGGGGTGTGGTGACAGTATCAGGTAGGGGGATGATGTCACACAGCGCGTGGTGAAGGCATGGTCTTCCAGTTCATAAATCTAAACAATTTCAACCTGTATGGCTGCCTACTTCAACCTGATCATGAATCATCATGTATATGCTATTAAAATAGTATACATAAACTTATCTTTTATTTTCATCTTCCATGAACTTTTTGAAAAACATACAACCCATTCTAAACTTGGGCAGTTTGAGAAGTAGTCAGCTTCAGGCACAGCCTGCAGACCTAAAACCAGGTCATTCCTGGGCCTTTGTGAAGCTGACTGTGAGGGAACAGGTCCCTGCTTGGCTTGCTTTTACTTCTTTCCTTTGTTCCATCTCTTTGGAGTCTTCAAAGTGTTTGAAGTAGAGGAGAAAACAAAAATCAGCTAGGATTTTTTTCTCTAAATTCTTAACTGCAAATATTTTTTTCAATTTTGGAAGTTTCAGAATAAAAAGTACAAGGAGAAAAATGTTTGTGGGGGGAGGAGAGAGAGAGACAATTACACATTTCACTTTATATACTGTTGAGGATCACCAGCCCCATTCAGGATGTCCCTCAGTACAGGAATTACTAGACCCCACAGAGTCATAACTACAAACATCTTAATTGACTAAGATATACCATTTTCTGTAATTGCATAGAAAATGCATGTATTCCCTTTCTTTGACTCTTGAATGCTTTGATGTCACCAAGGATAGTTCATGAATTATTCATTCATTATATAATCACCTGGAAGCATTTCCTTTTTGTCTTAGCTATTCATTGCTAACTCAGAGTTTTGAGTCCCAGATGGGAAATTATCAGGTTATTTGAAAAAATAATGCTTTCCTGGGAAAGCCACAAGATACTATGATTGATAATTAACTTTAATTCCAATTTTTTAAAATATATGAAATAATATAAACTTCCTATCTAGAAATTTTGAGAATATTTTCCTACTTTGCATTTACTCCTTTTACATTTATATTACATCCTTTTTACATAATCCAGCCTGTGAACAATTTTCTTTCTTTTTTTTAATTATTAATTCTGTCATGTAACAGATGAGTTGTTTGAATCAGCTTTGAGACATCACTACTTTCAGTAGGTCACTATGTTGTCAACTGAGATATTAATGAGAGTGGCAACAGAGAAGAAAGAAAAAGGAATAGAAGAAGAAGGTAGGGAGATAGAGAGTGGTTTGCAGGAAGGAGGGAGAAAAAATAAAAGAAGACAAGAAAAGGCCCTACATCTGTTTTCTGTATTTAAATAATTTTATTTATTTCTATTGTTAGATATGTATCATATACAACTTGATGTATTGAATATGTGTATGTTATGGAATGGCTAACTCAAGATAATTAACAAGTGCATTACACACATCTTTTGTGGTATTGAGAACATTTAAATCTCTGAGCTATTTCCAAGAATGTGCTATACTTATTTAGAGTCAGTTTGTTGTAGAAGAGATCTCTTGAATTTATTCCTTCTATGTCACTGAAGTGTTACACTCTTTAGCCAGCATCTTCCTGACCATGTCCTTTTTCTTCTTTTTTGTCTTTTTCAGACTCCCTTTTACTCAGTATTCAGAATCTTTGCATACTAGTTGATCTCACAGCGAATTTTCATGTTTTCATCTATTTCTGAATTTTAAACTAATTGCTTTATCAATGAGTACCCTGAGGCTTACAGTTAAAAAGTAAATGAATAATAACAGGAGAATCTAAATTCTTGTTCCTGCACTTTTTATTGATAGTCTTTCCATTATTATATATACTTACTCCCTTTTTTTTTCAGTGATAGATGTTTTCAGTCTTAAGTTCCCCAGTTATTATTAGTTTAAGACAAAAAGGCTTTATGAAAGTCTATAAAATTTTTGCAAAACACTTTAACAGTATTTCAGTTTTGTTACTTAAATATACAACCATTAGGTTGAAAAGAGTTAAAAAGAAAATGTTGCATCATACTGTCTGCATTCCTCTGAACGAAAAGAAAGAAAGAGAGAGAGAGAGAGAGAAGAAAGGAAGGAAGGAAGAAAGAGAAAAGGAAGGAAGGAAGAAAGGAAGGAAGGAAGGAAGGAAGGAAGGAAGGAAGGAAGGAAGGAAGGAAGGAAGGAAGGAAGAAAGGAAGGAAGGAAGAAAACACAGACATTACAAATGGCTCCTTATTCATTTTTTCGATTTCACCAGCAATTACTTACATATGCACTGATACACACACACACATCTCTTAAGAATGTCATTGCAGCCATGAAGTTGGAGTCCTCACATTTAATATATTCAGAAGCTATAAAGAATGGTCTCATTAAGAGAAGTCCTATACAGACAATTTTAAATGTTCCAGTAGGTAGAGGAAAAATTGAAAATGAGATTTGTTCCTTTCTGTTTCCTTTGAAGGACGGGTGGAAAGTGAGGTGTGAAGTTCAGAGCTTTATTTCTCAGCAAGATCTTGGAATCACAAGTTGAAGTAATTTGAATAGTGTGCATCATCCCCATTACTTAGGGTACAGGGGATGTGTTTCCTCCTGTCTGTGTCTGTTAACATGTTCACAAGCCTGCCATCTGAGAAGGAATTTTCCCTGGCGGCTATGACCTAATTTCTAGGTTCTGGCAGACAAATGCAGCAACTGACAACCCAGGTTTTCCTATTTAGCATATTAATCGCCTACATTTTTAGCATGCAGTCAAGATAAGATGAAGCCTGCGAAGGATTTGCCAGCTTTCCTGAAATCAGCTGATGGAACACTCTTTGTAACCCTGTAGACCTCTGATTTTCCATGCATGAATTCTCTTGTGCAGGAATCTCTCAGCCTCCAAAGTTTCTGACTGGCATTCAGATTTAAACATATGCTATATAATGAAGAGTGACTGGATTCTAGAGGACGCCAGAGCTTACCAGCTCAGAAGACTATGGGCCTGCTGCCTGGGCAAGCTTCTTTATACAGGATCTTCCTCCCCACACCCAGTTAATTCCTTTTTACGTTTGTTTCCGTAATCCAAAGAAAGGCATTTCTCTCTTTAAGGAGAGAAATAAATATATATATGCAGAAGCAAATGAGCCATTCATTCTTCTACTTGCTGATGATATGCATTCTTAAGTAACAGAATAAGAGAAAATCTTATTGATTTAGCATTCAAAAGTATATTATATTGGGAATAAATATAATATTTCTGCGTTTGAAAATATTATACAATCTATTGTATGGGAAACATCATTGGGCTTGCCAGAAATATTCTTGTATCCTATTTCTTCATAAATATTGACAGAAATGTGTTTTTCCAAATTTACTGTTTAGCTGTTTTTGCCAGAAAGAAATATTGTTCCGAGGCTCATTTCATTTAACCTGCCTTATCTGTTTGTTTTGATTGAGCAATTTTTTACTTTTTTCCCCTTTCATGTAATGTTAGACAACTAGAGCTATCCAAAAGGAAGCTTAATATAAATATATCAGGGTTTTTAATTATCAACCTGAAGCTTTCATTTTTCTCTGGGACTTCAACTCAAAGCTAGTGACAAAATTGATGGAAAAACATAGGATAGTTCTTAGAAATCATGTATTTTTTTTCCTGTGTCTTGTATTTGCCTGTGTGTTTTTTCCCTCCCGGCATTTACAGAAGGATATAAGGAAAACTCAACAAACAGAGCTTAATTGAAGAGAGAAGCAGCTGACTTAGTAGATAAAGGGCAGAAGAAGTATCTCATGTTAATCAAGACACTGAAAATTACCTGAAGATTAGAATAAAAGATTGAGTATATGCCAAAAATAGGTTTGTTAAATACCACCAACTAAAGTTTGTGATTTTTCATTCTTCTAAGTTGGCCATATTCTACCATTTTATACATAAATAAAAATGACTTCCAGGCATATTTGATTGCAGACTGAATTACTCTATCACAGGATGACAAGCAATGACAAATAGTTTCCCTGTAATGAAAAGTCTGGCAGATCCCATATTCTCAGTAAAAGTGTGAGGAAACAAGGCAGATATTTCTTTCATTCTAACTCTTTTACATGTAGGAAATAGTCCCGTCAATCTCTATTACATCATTAGGTCACCAGGCAGGTTTGGTATTTGGCAAGGCAGTGTAAGTTTGGGGATAATTTTCCTGACTAGCAACCCAAATACTGAAGATTAATTAAATCACTGAAAGTCTTGCATAACAAAAATGTTTTGCTCAATTGTCAAATGGGTACAGATGTTCACATTCTACTAAGAACAATGACAGAATTCCATTTTCAGAATCTAGCATTCTTGAAATGATGAGTTTTATTCTTTATCAGCTTCTATAAAACTTGACAGCTTTCTGCACATTGCAAATTCTCTAAAATCATGTTGTCTTTATACATTAGCTACAACTTATTCCTGGAGGTAGAGAAGATGGTGTGATTGAAAGACTATGAGATGGAGTTCTTTGCGATAACGAGCTGTCTTACTCACTTCTGTGGTTTCCTATGTTTCCTATAAAAGAGAGTTAATAGATGCTTCAATGAATGAATGCATAAAGTTGTGAGTTCATAAAGGAATTTATCCAGAAAGTTGAAAGGCCTGAATTCTTTGTGCTCCACGGGATACTCTCAGAAAGTAAACTTGAATAATTTGGAAGTGGGGATTGAGGGTGAAGAAAGGACCCTTTTTCTAAACTCAAATAGTGCTGTTATGCAATATTTTCAGTTTAGAATAAAGAAGAAAATGACTTCTTCTGCCAAAGAGGAAGTGTAAATCTGTTTACTTCTCCACCACATGCCACAAGAAAAGAAAAATCCGATGTCAAAGAGAACGCAGGCTGGAGGAGGCAGATCACTTACAAAGACCAGGAACAGACACGATGAGACAAAAGATCACATTTAATAAGCGCATTAGACAAGAGTTCTAAGACGTGGACCTGTAAGTATGTGGTCTCCAGGCCTTCAGAGTATCCTTGACCATATTTCATTTGTCTACAAATTCTGTTCTTAACATACCCTTTCCATTATCCTAATCTATACTTTTGAGCACATATCAGGTGTCATGAAACATCTCTTGATTTTGTGGAGTAACCTCCCACATCTTCCAGCAGCGCATCACACATGCCTCCCATTCTTCATATGCTTTTCTCTTACTGGAATTCAAGTACCTTAGAACAGAGTGATATCTTCCTTGTAATAGTTCTTCCAGATTCTAGCATGCTACTTGATGCACCAATTTTATGAAATGGAGGTGTGAAAGTAAAACTTAAAACTTAGCTTAAAAAAACCCACAAAATTAATACAGGAAAATCCCAAATCAGGTGAAGCATACAAAGCAATAACTGTAAACGTAACAAGTCTTGAGTGAGAAACCAAAAGAGAAGAAAAACTGTAATCCTCCACTTTGTTCCCATACCCTATCTTTCCCCTCTTACAATGTTTTTTTTTTTTTTAAGATTTATTTTATTTATTTGAAAGACAGAGTTACTAAGAAAGGAAGAGACAGAGAGAGAGGTCTTCCATCCACTGCTTCACTCCTCAGCTGACCGCAATGGCCAGAGCTGCGACAATTCAAAGCCAGGAGCCAGGAGTTTCTTCCAGGTCTCCCACATGGGTGCAGAGGCCCAAGGAGAGACCAATCCTGTCAGTGTGTTGGACTTCCTGTCTCCAATACGGCAGTCATAGCAGATTAAGTCTTCTAATTGAATTGCTCGGCCTATTTCACTTAGTAAAATTTAAAGTTCTTGTTAAGTCTACTAGGCTCTTTGCACTCTGATACCTTTTAGTGTCTCTAATCTCTCTCTCTCTCTCTCTCTCTCTCTCTCTCTCTCTCTCATCGTTTACAATCTGTTTTGGGTCTAACAGTCGTGCTTCCACCTCAAGGCTTTTGCACTACTTGGAATGCTCTCAGCTAATCTGAAAAGCTATATTCTTTGCCTCTTTCAAGTCCTTGTTCACCTTCTGATCATCCTAATATTGTATCCATATCCCATTTCTAGCATTCCCAGTCCTCCTAACATACTCTATTATTTTCTTCTTTCTGTGTTTCTCACTGTTTAATATGTGGCTGCAATTAAGAGGACACCAATTCCTTGAGGGCAGTGATCTTTGTCTTTTATCCACTATTAGCCCAAGTGTTTTGAAGAGTATCTTCACAAATTAGTTTTCAATGAATATTTGTGAAATTGATTAGCGAAACACATTGGTTAAAGGTATCACTTATTCTTGATTGAAAAGCAAATATAACTTGATATCAGAATGCTCAGAAGAGTATATGATAGTTTCATTTTAGTTGGTTACAAGATTTTCTAAAATTCCATATTGTAGGTTCAATTATTTTTAAAATTTTTTAAAAAATCTGAGATAAATAAATATAGCATTTAGACTGATTTTCCTGAATGTTATTTGAAGATTTTGATGCTCACTGAGCAAAACACAAGAAAGTCATGGTTTTTACTCAATCAATCTAGATAAAGCTTATTTTTTCAAGGATAAATGTATTATAAGAATTCTGTTACTTTTACCAAAATACCTGAGAGAAGCTTACTAGGAAGTAAGAAGGTTTATTTTAACTCATGGTTTGGAAGTTTACAGTTTGTGATGAGGCAGCCCCGCGGCTCTGGTGTCTGATGGAAACTGGTGTTTGATGATGTTGGATGGTGTCTGATGATGCAATGTCAATGCAGGTGTACATGGCAAGGCAGGAAGCAGAGAGTCACAGGAACTCCCTCTTCTAACCTCTTTTTGGTTCTCCCTTAAAATGGCACCATGATTTGATCATGGGGCTCCTAGCAATCTGATCCAATCCAATCACTCCCCAAAAGCCCTACCTTCAGATATCATACTTAGATCAAGCCTCCAGTAGTAATCTATTATCTATGAAAATAAGATTGAGGTCTGCCTGAGCTTGGGAGCCAAATTCTGTTTGAACTGTAATAATGAATTAGAGGGGCTGGCGCTGTGGCTCACTTGGTTAATCCTCTGCCTGCAGTGCCAGCATGCCATATGGGCTCAGGGTTCTAGTCCCAGTTGCTCCTCTTCCAGTCCAGCTCTCTGCTGTGGCCTGGGAATGCAGTGGAGGATGGCCCAAGTGCTTGGGCCTGCTCTGCATGGGAGACCAGGAGGAAGCACCTGGCTCCTATCTTTGGATAAGCGCAGTGCCGGCCATGGCGGCCATTTGGGGAGTGAACCAACAGAAGGAAGACCTTTTTCTCTGTCTCTCTCTCTCACACTGTCTATAACTCTACCTGTCAAATAAACAAATTAAATAATGAATTAGATATTTTTACAGCTCTGATATCAACTTGTGCAATTCAAGTGCGCAATATTTATTGAGAAATTTCTATATTCCAGGCATTGTACCAATCTTTTTACTTAAATAATTCTATTTACTTAGATCAACACCCTTTGAGATGTTTATTTCTCTTTGATATATACTAATTCTGAGATTAGTATGAGAGAGAGAGATGAGAAGTTCTGAACCATATCAGCAGAGACAAAGCTGTACAGCAGTTCAGAGACTGTAGCTAATATTTTCTCTACTTCCTATTTTTCTCTTTACCAACTTTCTTTGGCTGCCATCTACCTTACATTTCCACCAAAAGCCAGAGAAAAAACTGCTGTGTTGTGGTAATTTTCATAGTTCAACATATATAGATAATTTGTGGTTTTAATTTTGTGTAATTATTGGCTCTCAGATTGTCAGGGCTTGAACAAGTACAGCAAACAATGCAGCAAACTCTAGCATTTTAATCATTGAAAAACAGCTTTCCCTTCTATGCCACTTTACTTAAGCCTTTAAGCAACACTATCAGGTAGAAATCACCACTGTCATATTATAGATGAGGAAACAGGCTCCTAAGATTCTGAGATTCAATGGTTGCAGAACAACCCCAAATAAATCACCTTTCTCATAGCAGATAGTTGCAAATTAAAAAAAAATGAGAAACTGTCTGATTGTGGTTGGCACAGATGGGAGAAAGACATATAAGGCACTAGTGATGTGGCTCTCCTTAGAGAACACAGAGATTTGATTAAGCTTTCCTAATCCTAGCACCAAATAACTTTCCCTTTGTTTGATATGAATTTTACAGGGAAAGAAATAACCAATTCACTTTTGCTTCAGAAGTACCTTAAATGAAAAGCTGGACATATTCCTTTTTGATAACTTCATGACTGATTCTTTATCCAACTCTGTTTGAAGTAAAAGTCAGAATACTTGTTACTTTACACCTTGATAAATGCTAATTTATTGAATTTATTTTGAACTTGGAGAACTTCTCAAGATATATTATTTTTTGTAATTTCTTCACAGGTCATAATTATGATAATCTGATAATCGCACCTATGATAATTAAAAACTAAATTTACACGCTTTTCAACAAATTTGTGTGTCTTAGTCATTTGGGGCTGCTATAATAAACCCCATGGCTTGAGTGGCTTTTACAATAAACATTTATTTCTCACGGTTCTGGAATCTGAGAAATCCAAGATTAAGGCAGTGGCACTTTCTGTCTTATGTACGGCCTCCTTGGTTTTTCCTCATATGGAGAAAAGTGTGAGAGAAGCAGCAAGCTCTCTCTCTCTCGTCATTTTTCATAAGGGCAGCAATTCCATCATGAGGGCTCCATATTGCTTGACCTAATTATCTTCCAAAAGCCCTCTCTCCAAATATCATCACAGTGAGGGTTAGAGTTTCTTTTCTGTTCTTTTTTGTCTGTTTTGTTTTGTTTTTAATTTAGCTTTTTTATTTGAAAGTCAGAGTTACAGAGGGAAAGACAGAGATCTTCCATACACTGGTATACTCCCCAAGTGACCACAATGGCCAGGGCTAAGCCAGGCTAAAGTCAGGAGCCAGTAGCTTCATCCAAGCCTCCCACATGGGTGGCAGGGGCCCAAACACATGGACCATCTTCTGCTGCTTTTTCTAGGCTATTATTAGGGAGCTGAATCAGAAGTGGGGCAGCTGGGAAACAAATCCGCACCCATATGGGTTGCCAGCATTTTAGGCATTGGCTTTACCCACTATGCCACAATGGTGACTCCAGAGTTCCAAATATGAGTTTTGAAGGGACACATCCAGTCCTTAGCCCTACTCTAGCATCAACATTAATGACCTTTTCAAAAATAATATATCTTGTGGAGTTTTCACATCTTTTTTCTTATAATAAAGGAATATTTCTTATAAAATTCTAAAGAAAATACACATATGGGGACTACTGCTGTGGCAAAAGTAGGTTAAGCCTCTGCCTAAGGCACCAGCATCCCAGATGGGCATCAGTTCGAATACTGGCTGTTCCACTTCTAATCCTGTTCTCTGCTTATGGACTGGGAAAGCAACAGAAGATGGCTCCTGGCCCCCAGCTTCTGGCTTCTGATCAGTCTAGCTCCAGCTGTTGTGGCCATTTGGGGGGTGAACCAGCTGATGGAAGACCTCTCTGTGTCGTCTTCTCTCTGTCTGTAACTCTTCCTCTCAAATAAATAAATAAATCTTAAAAAAAAGAAAATATGCATATGAACAGAAATTAGAAAATAAGAAAATTATTTCTCTATACTAGGAAAAAAGCAAGTGTTACCATGACATTATGATAAATATTGTATTGCTCTATAATTATGTGTGTATATATATATATATATATAATTATAAAAATTGAATCCATTCATGTATATTGTTTTTATATCTTTTACCTAACAATATTTTTTAAATTGTATGTATTTATTTTATTTGAAACACAGAGGTAGAGGAGAGAGACAGACAGGTATCTCCTATCTACTGGTTCACTCCCCAAATGCCT
Source organism: Sylvilagus floridanus (assembly GCA_949820135.1). Lineage (NCBI taxonomy): Eukaryota > Metazoa > Chordata > Mammalia > Lagomorpha > Leporidae > Sylvilagus > Sylvilagus floridanus. The sequence continues at coordinate 23,094,563 of OX463236.1, read as the reverse complement.
GTAATAGCAGGATGTTACCAGGAGCCAGTAATTCAATCCAAGTCCCTGGGGAGCAGAAAATGGCGACTCAAGTATTTGGTTCCCATCCACCCACATGGGAGACCCAGATGGAGTTCCAGGCTCCTAGCTTTAGTTTGGCCCAGCCCCAGCTATTGGCATACATTTGGGGAATGAACCTGTGAATGGCAAAATCTCTCAATCTCTCTCTCTCTCTCTCCCCTTATCTAGCTCATAAATAAAAATGAATACACTCTAAAAAACTAAGTCAGTATCACTATGTTCCTGAATTTGTATATAGGAAGTACATGAAATCTATGTATCTTAAATAAAATTTTAAAAAAATTAACACAAAGTCAGGCAAGATGAAGGCAGAGACTTGCCCAATGGATCCAGAAAACAAGCAGGCAATGACGACATAAATTTGCAGGTTAGTTTGGTGGAGTAAATGAAGGAAGGTTGTTGGAATGTAATGGAGCAAAGAAAAAGTAAATAGGTATAGAGTTATCTTTCAAAAAGTTTAGTAGGGAAAGAAAAGAAACCAAAAGCAATGTTAGACAGGGAGATTTAATCACAGGTGTTTATAGTAGTTTCCTTTGTAAGGGAATAGAGGTTAAGTGTCTTTGTATTTGGAAGAAAGAAGCATTCCGCTGGTAAAATGTTGCAAGTGCACAACACTGGAAAACAGGAAAGATGTAATCAGGTCGTAGAAAGTCAGCTTATCTCCAGAGAGTGGAAGAAAGCAGGAACAACGGTGTGTGTAGGATTGAGCTTAATTTGAATTTGAGGGCATTTTTGATCTACTTTATCTTTTCATGAAGAAATGATTTGTAAGCACTTGTCTTAATATTGATAAGAGCAGCTTCGGTGTTTGCAATATTTTAGAGGAATAGAATGTGGCATGATCAAAATAAGATAAAATAGAAGACAGATGCTGAGAGACCAAATGAAGTTGAAAAACAACCATGCATTGGTAATTGCAACAATCTAAGACTGTGTTGCAATTTCTTCTGCAGCTTAGGGAGGAAATGTGAGCTCTTTCTTGTTTTGAGGCTATGCAGACCAAGTGGGTAAGAGAGACAGGGAACATCCTTACTTTACAGGATCAGTCATGGAGTCTAGACTGGGTAGGAAAGAAGTGAGACCAGAGGTATACTGAGGAGGCGACAGGATCAAGGCATTTGAGATCTGTGTATAGTAAACAATTACAGTAGCCTGGCTGACTGGCAAACAGCGGAAAGCAGATAAGCCTATGGTTAGAGTTTAGAATATATGCCTTTAAGCTTTCACATATTAGAAAGCAAGATCCAAGACGAATGCATTTTGAGCTTCAATGACTGTTTACAGCCCTGAACAGTGCTTTTTTTTCCTTCTAACTACTTGTTGAACTCTTTACTTAACATAAGGTTAATCTTATGAGTGTAACTGAAACTAGATCATTGTAAAAATTAGGCACCATGGCTCACTTGGTTAATCCTCTGCCTGTGGCACCAGCATCCCATATGGGCGCCGGGTTCTAGTCCCCGTTGCTCGTTGCTCCTATTCCAGGCCAGCTCTCTGCTGTGGCCCGGGAATGCAGTGGAGGATGGCCCAAGTGCTTGGGCCCTGCACTCACATGTGAGACCAGGAAGAAGTACCTGGCTCCTGGCTTCGGATCGCATAGCTCTGGCCATAGCGGCCATTTGGGGGGTGAACCAACAGAAGGAAGACCTTTCTCTCTCTCTCCCTCACTGTCTAACTCTATCTTTTAAATAAATGAATGAAAAAAATTAGAGAGGGATTTGGAGAGGAAGGAGGAGGAAGAGTGGGAAGTATCACTATGTTCATAATCTGTATGCATGAAATTTGTATACCTTTAATACAATTTTTAAAAAAGAAAGAATTGCCATGTGTCTTAGTCTACCCAGGCTGCCAAAACAGAATGCCATGTATTGGCGGCTCTTAAAGAACAGACATTCATGTTTCACATTCTGGAGACTGATGTTCACGATCAAGGTGCCATGGATTGGATGCCTGGAGAGGGACCATTTTCTGCTTCATCGTTGGAATATCCCTGCTGTGTCTTCATCTGCAAGAGGGGTTGGTGTTTCTGTGGAGCTGCTTTTCTAAGGGCACTAACCCCATGCAGGAAAGCCCTGCTGTCAGAGGTCCCACATCCTAATACCATCACCTTTAGGGTTGTGAGTGCAACATACACAGTTTGGGAGAAACACAAACATTAATCCCATGACAGGGTGACTAATAAGGAAAAAATATATTGACAGTTTTCTGTAAATTGTTTTAAAACATATTTCAAAGAGAAAATAGGCCTAAATTGTATTTAAAACTGAAGAAGCACTAATTTATGCTTATAGGTTTATAGTATATATATCTAAATAGTGGTAAGTTCCTCAACACTCAGAAACTTGCTAACAAGGCTGGTGAATTATAGTCTATAAGGATATTCAAAAAGTTCACATGTATGAGGTAGAAGCTAGGCATGGATTTCAATTATTTTTGCACCAAAAAAAAAAACACTTATATTTTAATTTCACTTCCAGGAATTTTTGAATTAACCTTGTACTCAATCCAGGAATACTTTTAAGGCTATCCTTCTAAAATCTCTGGAGTTAGTTCATGGGAGTATGTGTTTCTACTATGTATTTGTAGCATGCCTGGACAGAAGTAAGAAGAAATGCAGTTTTTGAAATTGCTACTCAAGTCAAGCATAAAAATATCCACTGACCTGACACCATTCTGTCAATTTTCTGGTTACTCCCAGTATTGCTAAGGATGCATGCACCCTAAATGGGTGAGTGGATACTATGAGTACTTTGTCATGAAAAGAAATTGATTTTTTTTAAAAAATTTTAAAAATGCATCCTACCCAAGAGATCTGTGATGCTTCACAGAGATGGAGTCTCAATAATTTATTTATAGTGTGTTCAACACTATTTAAGGTCAATCAAATAAATTTCTTGCATGGTCCAGGAATGATTTCAATAAGACACAAAATGAAGGCCAGGGATTGTTAGCTCATGCAAATCCTCTTGTTTGGTTTTATATATATATAAACTAACTTTACAGTGGCTATTAATGCAGGTTTTCAATTCAATCACTCTAGTAAAAATGGCAAACACAACAAAGTGTTACCACAGATACCTATCATTAGAGTTTTATTTGATCTATGTCTAAGATCATATACATATTGTTAAGTGGTGCCAATTTGCAATTTTGTATACTCTGTCACTCTATCTGTTATTATGAGTTATTTTAGCCTTAGAAAAATCATTTCTTAAAGTTAGGTATCGTATTGGCTTGTCAGTTTTTGAACTCGAAGTCCATATTGAAAGTATATTGACAGGGGGCCGGCGCTGTGGCTCACTTGGTTAATCATACGCCTGTGGTGCCTGCATCCCATATGGGCGCCGGTTCTAGTCCTGGTTGCTCCTCTTTCAGTCCAGCTCTCTGCTGTGGCCCAGGAAGGCAGTGGAGGATGGCCCAAGTGCTTGGGCGCCTGCACCCACATGGGAGACCAGGAGGAAGCACCTGGCTCCTGGCTTCAGATCAGCGCAGCATACCGGCTGTAGCGGCCATTTGGAGGGTGAACCAATGGAAGGAAGACCTTTCTCTCTGTCTCTCTCTCTCTCACTATCTATAACTCTACCTGCCAAATAAATTTAAAAAAAAAAGAAGAAAGTATATTGACTGGGCTTTCTTCCTGTCTGCCTGCTCTCTTTCTTTCCTTTGTCCCCCTCTTTCATTTCTTTCCCCCTCATTCATTTCTTCTCTCTGTATAATTTAGTCTAAAAGCCAGATGATGTGTCAGATAAGGTAGGTTGCTAGATAGAACAGTAAATAGCCCTCTTGTCAACAGTTTATAGTCTGAGCAAAAGCAGTCATTGTTTTAAATTGCAACCGTCTAGTTATTCTTTCCCATGTATTCAATGAGTTTTTTATTTATTCTGTTGTGAATTGATTTACCTTTGCCACCTTCCTCATACTAGTTGTATTCACTATATTTTACTTTTATGGTTTCATTTAAAATTTAACTTCATTTATTTAAGGTTTATTGTATTGTCAGGAACAGTATATGATATGTTACAAACTTCGTTTTCAAAGTAGTCAAGTTCTAACATTCTTCTTAAATCATTTTTCCCTTTTTCCTTTTGCTTTCTGTGCTTTGTTAACACATGCTAAGGTGCCTTCTCTACTCAGGTTTGCACTTACCTTTTCCATTTCATTGGCTTTTCTATAAGTTGTTATTCACAAGGCACTATTTCCTTCTATTCACCGATAAGAAATGTCCTCAATACTATTCTTTTTACAAAAACCCTTTTCTTCAATATTTCTACCTATGAATTCTTCCAGAAGAACAATTTATAATTATTTTGTCTCAATGTCCCAAAATTCATTGAGGTCTTTTCTTTACTTTCATTTTTTTTAAAAGATCTAATTATTTGAAAGGGGTGTAGGGCGGAGAGAGAGAAAGAGATTAATTTTCAATCTGCTGGTTCATTCCAAATGCTTGCAACAGCCAAGGTTACTCCAAGCTGAAACCAGGAGACAGATACTGCGTTGGCATCTCCCATATGGATAGCAGTAACCCGATTACTTAGGCCATCAGCACATTACCAGGAAGCTGGATGGAAAACAGAATAGCCAGGTCTTGAATTGGAACTCTAATATGAGATACAAAACTTTTTTTTTTTGATAGGTAGAGTGGACAGTGAGAGAGAGAGACAGAGAGAAAGGTCTTCTTCTTGCCATTGGTTCACCCTCCAATGGCTGCCATGGCCAGCGCGCTGCAGCAGGCACACCACGCTGATCCGAAGGCAGGAGCCAGGTGCTTCTCCTGGTCTCCCATGGGGTGCAGGGCCCAAGGACCTGGGCCATCCTCCACTGCACTCCCAGGCCACAGCAGAGCACTGGCCTGGAAGGGGGGCAACCAGGACAGAATCTGGCGCCCCTACTAGGACTAGAACCCCGTGCGCCAGCGCCACAGGTGGAGGATTAGCCTACTGAGCCGCGGTGCCGGCCACAAAACATTCTAATCAGTGGCTTAACTCATTGCATTTTATCACCTGCCCAAGAGTTTTTATTATAAGCGTATTACTCATAGCTCCTTATGGAAACAATTATAGTCCTTTAGCATTCAGCATTCTTTCCACCAACCATCAAATGCATTAATTTCATCTTTCCCAATAACGATTTGTGATTCTCTTTATGTAGCCACACTTATTTCTCCTTATTCTATTTTTAAGATCATTTATATGAAGTTTGTTCCTAGTGTGCATGGAATCTTTTCCCTTATTCAAAATAATTATTATTGTCCTTATTGAAGTTGTTGATTTTGGAGTATATGTATCTTGTTTCTGTTATTCTTGCTGTTAAAGGTGCTTTTATTTTTGTTTTATGATTTTTCTTAAATATTACAGTATGTAAGTAAGTTAATATAATTATATTTAATGTAAATGTTGTTTATGGTTTCTATATGTAAATACCCCATGAATATCAGGAAACATTGGCCTACCTAATTTAGTCCTGCCTCCAGTGCTTTGTTTCTGATTCTTGCATTATTGCATTAGCAATAATTTTCTGGACACTTTTCTGTTCAAAAAGGCCCAATTTCAAGAAGATAAGTGCCGTTTGAATTATCCAGGCCAATGATTTTTTTTCTAGATTTACCAATCAAGTAAGTCCTCAACTTTCCATTATTTGGAGTAAGTAAAAAATGAAAATTCAAGTGGTATATTAACTGAATTATTTTCAAATGGAAGAAAATATAAAGAGTAACAATGCTCTCTCAAATATTTTCAAATTGCATCATGTTAAATTTTGAGGTATTTCTTGTTATATTAAAATGAGGTATTCATGTCATAATTATAGTAAAATACTATAAAAAAGTATCACATGCTTTATTTTGATAAATTTTATAAATAATTTACTATTTTAAATTATATTTAAGCATTTTTATTGACATATTAGGTATCTGTGTGGCTTTGACATTTGTGCTTAATAAAATGGTAAAAATTCCTTGCTTTTATATTTCAGTTCAATTTTCACATTGATAGAGTTGTTTCTGAAAATGTGGAGGACTTTGATTATGCATCCAGCTGTGCTCAGGTTTGTGAGTGAATAATAACTTTAATGCATTTCCACTGTTCTTAAGCTATTCTAAATTTTAAACTCTAGAACCAGAAAAGTCAGGCTATTAATATTTTTAAATTATTAATTTAAATCATTTTGAAAATATTGTTTCTAGGTCTAACATTCTCTAAATCTTATTTTTCTCACTGTTTCATTTATTTCCTTTTTTTCTTGGTTAGATTTAATAAGCTACTGTTTTGTTTTTCAAGGAAAATTACTGTATAGTGTTATTAATATGGGCCATTTTATGTTTGTAGTCAGTTCCTATTTTTATTTTTACTTTTCTACTTTCCATTTTTTTTTCACAGATATTTTATTGTGCAACTAGAGTTGAAAGTTTAACTCATGTATTCAACTCAAATTTAGGAAAGTAGCATTTGACTATAAATGAATCTGCCTGAAGTACAACTTGGAAACATGGTAGCAATTTTGATATTTCATATTCTTTTCATCATTAATTTTGAAACAGACTGTAATTACAGTTCTAATGTAGTTGACCATGTTTTCTTGTAAAGTTTCTTCTTAGCCTGTCAAATATTTATCATTTTTACAATTTTCGAAATATTTTGAAAATATTTATAGTTGTGCTTTATTGTTTGAAAGAATGTAGCTGGTAGAATTCTTTTTGAGTTTTTATGCAAAATTATTAATATTTTTTGCAATGTTTTATGAATGCCTAAATATAATATTCTTAATTGGTTAACATGGTTTTATTTAGCTATTAATTATACTATTTAATTGTGATTTTTTTCTTATGATTTTTTGTGTCTAATGAACACTGATAAATCTGTCAAAAAAGTATAACCTAGAATTTTTCTCTAAGAATTTTGGTATTAATTTTATGGTATAATTCATTACATAAAAATTTGTGATTATGTTATATTCATAACTCTATGATTTTATTTTGAAATTACCTACAACACAAAAGTTATAAGTATAGTACAAAGAACTTTTCTTTGTCGTCTGAATTATTTGAGAGTGTGTCCTTGTTGTGATGCTCCCATTACCCCCGGGATGCTTCAGTGTGCATTCTCCTATGTAACCACAATAATTCCATCAAAATCATAAAATTAGCATTGGTAGAGTACTATCAAGTATTCTTTAGAATTCATCAAAATTTTATCAAATGTTATAGTTATACTTCTTGTACCAAAAAATCAAACCCAGTACAAAATAACACAAGTTCCTTTTCATATTTTTAATCTTTCAGTATGAAACACTTCCTGACTTTCCTTGGTTTTATGACCTTGGCATTTGTCAAGATCATAGGCCAGTTATCTAGGCTTGTCTGGTGTTTCAGAGGATTGATCTTAGGTTCTATATCTGTGGCAGGAATGTCAGGAAGTGCGGTTGTGCTCTCCTTGAATTCTGTTAGGTGGCACATGGCTTCAATTTGTTCCATTTTACTGGTGATCATCTTTCATCAGTTGATGCAAGACTTTATCGCCATAAAATTCATTTTCCCCTTAGTAATAAATGGGAATTTTGCATGGAGAGTACTAAAACATTGCAAATATCCCACTTCTCACCAAACTTTCTCTTTATTTATTTATTTGTCTATTTATTTATATCAGCATGGATGTGTGGCTTATCATGGTTCTAGGTAGATCATAACGCATTATTATCTCATTTATATTGAAGCTCAAAATATTCCCAATGTACTTCAGTAATCTCCTTGAGTCAGCTTATATGTATTTTGATTTATCTTCCTCTTTTGAACATTTTCTTGCTTCTAACACAAGATAGTCCAGGTTCACTTTGTACTTCCCCTGCTCCAGTTCTGGAATAGTTACTTTTTAAAACATACAAGTTTCTTTTAGAAGATAACAGAGTTTAGAAGCAAAGCTACCAGCACTGGGTATCACATTGTGATTGTTTCTGGTTTCAAGTTCTTAGGGGACAAAGCTGGACAATATTTGCATGTATATGTCATAATCAGCCTCCCCAGTTGTCTTCAGTGGTTCCCACTTCCTCTATTTAAACTCTTCCATGGCCTCTTCCTATGCTGACACTAGGGCTGCCCTACTTTACAAATGCGCTATCTGACTTCCTAAATACCTTAGCTCACAACAGATCTGCAACTTCTACTTCAGTCTCTGGAAGACTTACTCTGAAGAAATCTAGTCACCCTATCACAAGGCCCCCAGATAATCCTGCACAAATACCTATGTGGAAAGAACAGAGGCGTCTCTCTGACAGTCAGCATCTGCATGCCTCAACCATGTAACTGAACATTCACCTCGGAATCACATCTCCAGCTCCTTTGAATATTGAGATGATAGGGGAATCCAAATAGCATCTGCTAGCCAAGCCAGTCATGAATTCCAGTGAGAGATAAATAGCTACTTGTGCTTCAAGACAGAAAGATCTATGGTAATTACTTATGTAGTAGCAGATTACCAACAAATATACACACAATTATTTATTTCTATGTTTCTTAAAATATGTTGAAAAATACCAGTTGGCTCTACTACAGCAATTTTATTCAATCTTCTCCCTTTCCATATTTCTTATTCCTTTGTCTAATAGTGAGACACCTTATACGTTGATCACCTTTATTATTTGATCAGTTCTATAATAATTCCGTCTCTACCCTTCCTCTGTATATATAACCTTCTAACCACACTTGGACTCTGCTATCTCTCAAGGTCTTTCCCAACAAGGCTCCTTCTCTTCTACCTTGCTTGGTCTCCCTTTCCACCTTGCTTGGGCTCCCAATGTCTCTTTGGAACACTGGTCTGGTAGATACTCTGGTAAACTCTACTTGGGTTTTGTCATGCCATGTCTGCCCCCACTGACTTCTGGGCCATATCCTTTTGATTTAAGCTCTAGCTCTCCTGGCTAGGCATCCCCTGCTCCATGCTCTTTAGGTCTAATGTTCCACAGTGGACTCCTCCCTGCAACCCCAGAATGCTTGGGCTCTGGTGCCCCTTAGAAGTCCTTACTTCCATGGGGACAACCCCTTCATTCTGCTTGGCTCCAATAATCCCGTGCTGGGTCCTTCTTTCTCATAAATGCTCTCCTCACTTTTTATGGGCCCCAAATCTGCACTCTGGGCCAAGAGTTGTACCTCGGCCTCCCCTTGAATGCCTACCATGCTGTTGTACCAAAGGCTGTGTGTACCACAAAAGTATTCAGAAATCTGATGGAGAATCTTTAATATATCGAATAGAATAGAATTTCCTCCAAATTCTTGCCATCTTGAAACTTCAGAATGTGACCTAATTTGGAAATAAGGTCTTGGTAGATGTAATTACTAAAGATGAAGTCATACTGACTTAAAGTAAGCCCTAAATTCAGGCCCAGCTGATGTCCTTATAATAGGAGAAGGGGACATAGAGAGAAGTCCATGTGAAGATGGAGGCTGAGGTTCGGAGAATGCAGCTACAGCGGAAGAATGAAGGGCTACCAACAATCACCTAAATCTCAGAGATACATACAATACACCTTTCAAGACTTCAGAAAGCACCAACCTGGAATATGGATGGTCCAGACTCTGGAACTGACAGAATAAATTTACGTAGTTTTAAGCCATTGATTCATTGTGTTTTAGTATGGTAGACCCATAGATGGTAGATGGTGAATGGGGTTACGGAAAGCAAAAGGAAGGAGCTGATGTATTTCTTAGAACTATAAATGTTCTTACGGTCCCCACTGTTACTTTTAAAACAGGTTCATTAGATAGTAATTTGCATTTAATAAGAGTCATCCATTTGCAGTGTATAGTTGAATGAGATTGGGCTAATGCACAGTAAAATGACTATGATGACAATCAAATGATGTAGCACTGCTTAATCCAATATGGTGGCTATTAGCCACATATGGTCATTTAAGTTAGAATTAATTAACACTAAATAAAACTTATCATGCATTTTCTTATTTTAACTAACTACATTTCAAATGCTCAATAGCCCCATGTCAGAGATGGCTACTAAACTGGACAGAGAAGATTATGATCTATGTCCATCAAAAAGTTCTATTGCAGGGCAGGCATTTGGGCTGTGGTTAAGACACTGCCTGGGGCATCTACACCCCAGGTTGGCATACCACACTCTGTTTCTGCTTCTAGCTTTCTACTAATATGCATTCTCGGAGGCAATGGGTTATTGCTTAAGTAGTTCGGAACAGTTACCCATGAGGGGAACTAGATTTAAGTTTCCACTCTAATGCATTTGGGGAATCAACTGGTAGATGGTAGGTTTCTCTCTTTCTCTCTATCCCTCAAATTATACAAACAAACAAATATTTAAATAAGAAAAATATTCTATCACATAGTCCTAATATAGAAATTTTTCTACCACTCTCAAAACTTCTACTATAATTTTTGTAGTAAATTTTCTGCTCTCATACTAGCTCCAGAAAACCATTCATTTGCTTTTTGACACTATATTTTGGTCTCTTCTAGATTTTCATGTAAATAAAATCTATACTGTTGATTTGTGTGTGTCTGCCTTCATTCACTGAGTGCAATATTTTAGAGATTCTTCATATTGTGCATTTCATTAGTCATTTCTGCTTATTGCCGAATAGTATTTCATTGAATGCATATACCATAATTTGTTCATCTACTCATGAGATGAAAAATACTGTGCATAGAGGTTAAGATGCCATTTGGGACATCAGCAGCCTTCACTGGCATGCCTCTGTTTGAGTACTGGTTCCACTTCCAATTCCAGCTTCCTGATAAAGTGTGCCCTGGGAGTCAGCACATGATGGTTCAAGTAGTTGGGTCCCTGTCACCCACTTGAGAGAACTAGACCGAGTACCAGGCTCCTTGCTTTGGTTTGGCCCAGCCCTTTCTCTTGCAGACATTTGTGAAGTGAATCAGAAAATGGAAAATCTCTCAATCTCTCTCTCTCTCTCTCTGTGTGTGTGTGTTTCTTTACCTTTCAAACAAATAAAAATAAAGGCTTAAAAACATATTTAAAGATATTTATGTTCTATGTTTCCAGGAAGCAAACAGGCGAATAGACAGAATGAGAAAGAGAGCTTCTATCCAAAGTTTCACTCCCCAAGTGTCCACAATAGCCAGGACTGGGCTAAGCAGAAGCCAGGAGTCCAGGACTTAATCTTGGTCTCCCGCATGGGTGACAGTTATCCAGTACTTGAGCAATCACCTCTGCCTTCCAGGGTCTGCATTAGCAGGAAGCTGGAGTCAGGATCTGGAGCCAGATGTAAAACTCAGGTACTCAGGTCTGGGTTATAAGTCTCTTAGTTGGAATCTTAACTTTTAGGGTAAATGCTCACCCCCAAATTTGTACTCTTAAGGATAATGTTGATAGGAATATTTGCTTATTAGTTTTGTGTGACTATGCACATCAATTGGTCAATAACAAATCACCACACACAAAGTTATCAATGCAAAACAGCATCTACTTACTGTTTTACAATCCTGTGGGTCAGGAATCCAGGCATTACTAGGCTGGATCCTTTGCAATATTCTGTTGGCCAGAGTTGGGTTCTCACTTGGAGGCCCAACCAGGAGAAAATCTGCATTCAGGCTGTCTCTGGAAGTAAGCAGAAAATATGTCATTGTGGTTTTAAAACAGAGGGCCCTAATTTCTTTCCATTTGATAACAAGAGGCCAGCTGAAATTCCTTGCCACGTGGGCTTCCCCCAAATGACCACTTATTTCATCTATTCAGTGAACGGAGTCTAGGATGAATGTTTTTGTATAAGCTACGATTTATTATTTTTTAGCTAAGAGACCCTTTATTTACAAACATCATGCATTTCATATATATACAAATTCAGGAACTAATGATTTTTCCCACTCTGCCCTCTCTTCCGCCTGTACTCACACCTTTCTTCCTCCTTCCTCTCCTATTTCCATTCTTATTTTTTACAAAGATCTGTTTTCAATTAACTCCATCCACATCAGATTAACCCGACACTAAGTAGAGAGTTCAACAAATCCTTGCGCTAGGATAAATCTTGTAGCTAACGAAATCTTGGATAACGTTATGCAATCACAGGGATGAGTGACATTCTATCACCTTTGCAATGTTCTATTGGCTGGGAACAAGTCACAGGTCTTCCCCACACTAAACGGGAGAGGATTATATAAACACCTGGACTCCAAGGGGGTAAGGATCATGGGGGTGGCAGCAGTGCAGACTCTGCCTACCACATGTCTTTCATTTCTCTTTAACTTGGAAGTCGAATTACCCAGTCGCATTGCAAATGTGTGGGTAACTTTGTGACAAAGTGCCAAACAATATTCCAAAATGGTTACACTATTTTGTACTCCTATAAACAAGGCCCTCTTTCAAAACAGGAATTTACTCTGCTTATTGTGGTTATATATTCTTTCACCATAATGAAAAGCCATTTGGGTAGACACGTGAAGCCAAAGCCTTTTGGAGGAAATTCGTGAGAGAACACAGGCAGCAGAAATCTTAGCAGCAAGCACAGACAATTCTTTATGAATTTTGCATAGAGGATCAGATAAATGGTCTATATGAAGGGTCTTGTTTTTATGTTTCTTTTTAAAATTATTTTTCACTTATTTTATTTATTGATAGGCAGAGAGAAACACAAAAGGAGACAGAAAGATAGACACACAAATTTCTCCCATCCTCTGGTTTACTCAGCGAAAGCCCTCAACAGCTGAAGCTGGGGCAGGCTGAAGGCAAGAACCTGGAACTCAATCCTGACCTTCCACATCCTGGCAGGGACCCAAGTACTACAGCAATCATTGCTTCCTCCAAGGACACACTTTGGCAGGAAGCAGGATCCTAAGCAGAGCCAGGAGTCAAACCCAGACACTCCTATTTGGAATGTGGGTAGACAGCTTGATAGGATTTGGTGGTGGAAGAATGTGATCACTAGCTTGCATGTGGCTGAGCTGTGATGCACATGCGTTCAGTCTCACTGCTGAGTTCAGGCACCTAATTACTTCACTCTGTTGCCAAGTATACCTACACCTTCTCAGAGTTATGCATTTTTTGTAACTTAAATTGCTGAATAACAGAAACTCATAGAGGTTCAATCTAACAACTTAATTCTTGCTAAGGCTTGGCTTTGCTTTCTCTGACAAGGAATAAAGACTTACAGACAACAAGCTTAGTCCTGTCAATTTTCAACTTTTTTTAGTAAATTCGAGTTTTTGAACTGTGAGTTTCTCTAATGTTTCTAAGTAAGCCCCTTGATGATCTTCACCTTGCAAAACTCTATCCTATTTGCCCCCTTCCTTCAGAGGCAAATTTCCTGAAAGTGTATTTAACAGTCACAGCCACATTTTTCATTCATTCACCAATTCATTGCATTATGAATTTATGGGTTTGCTGGCCACCGTTCCTTTTATACTCATCTCTAAAACATGACCAAGATTTCTAAAAGGTCAGGCCTCTTGGGTTTATACTGTTTAACCTCTCTTTAGCTTTTGACTTGGTTGGAAATACGTACTTTATGAAGATATATTGTCATTTAGATTATATCATACAACTTATTCTCTCTTCTTTTTCCAATTGCTTCTTGTTGAAACAAACGTTTGTCTACCATAGGCTATTTGTCCCTAGCCCTAAAATGTCAGCTGTTTCACACTTATTAAGACTCTTAAATTCACAACTCCGTTGTCAACATTTCTTCTGGAGCAGTCCCACAGATCAAACTGCCTAAATAACTACCATTACCTGGTAGTCTCACAAGACCTCAAAGTTTACATGTGGAAAATCTAAATGTTCTCTCATCTTCAATGATACAATGTGTGTATCCGTAGCATAGACCCAGACTCTCATATCTGATACATTGTGTTATAATACTCTTTGTACTGCCTTTCAAAAGCCCGTCTTTCCTATAAAAACATCGCAAATGCAAATTCACTCCATTGACAATGAAGAGTGACATGATACTAAAGTTAATGTCAAAACGTGTTAGGAATTTTTACAGTTGCTGCTGATTGAATAGGAAAGTGATATCCATTCAGTTGTCCATCCATATTTTACATCCAGAACAGAGAAAATGTGGCCATGTAAATGTACTTTCCATTAGCCCAATGCTACTATATAGCTCTTGAATAAGAAAAAGAATGACTGTTCTAAATAGGTAGCATGCCAGCCACTTGTCTATGCATTCTGGAAAGTTTCTCATGGCAGTTAGAGAGCTGTTCATCATCCATACCTTCATTCTCATTCCCTCATTCATATTCATTCATTCTCTCCCCCCCACACACACACACCAGAAAACTGCAGGAAGCATGTCATAATTGAAGGGGCATAGAACTGCCCAAGAGGCAGTTCTGTAAGTGATGCATTCTGAAGAGATGAGATTTTCATGTGTTGTATCTCTCATGGTATCACAGCACCAGGGCACACAGGCTAGGACACAGCGATCTCAAGCAGTAAATGAAAGCCTTCTGCATACCAGAAATAGAAACTTCCTCCTTGCAGGCATACACAAACACACACACATATCAAACTTCAGCGAAAAAAAAAACACAATTCCTAGGAAAGGTAATTATTCAGGATTCAAAATAGTTTCAAAAATGTGTTGCTTCTCACCAACGAAGAATCAATCAATAGAAATTCCAAAGGGGACATGCTAAAGTATACAGACAAGAGAATGAGATATAAAGTTAGGTATGAGAAATTAGGGAGAATTATAAAGAGAATGAAATTAGTAGAATTTTTAAAACATATGACATATACAGGTTAGAATTGTCACTCAGAAACAGAGGAAGACCTGTGGAGATTTCATAGAATATAGAGGAAAATTTTAAAGGTAAAATTGATGGAAAACATCACAGATGAGCAAAACAGAAAATGGAAATGCAGCCTAAGCATTATAGATTAGGGTACAAAGGACTTTTTGAGCAATATGAGAACAATTAAAATATAATTCAAATACCTTTTTCTCAAGTAAAATAGTTTTAATATTGAGATTATCAAGGATACTCTAAAAATCTCATCAAAATATTCTGCCATATCTTATTAAATAATGTTTAAGTCTAAGGCTGAAAATTCTTAGAATCATCCATTAAGTGAGAGAAAAACACACTAATCTTTTCCCAAATAAATGCATTATGTCCATGGATATACATCTAGATAACATCTACAAACTATGTATCTCAAAAATTCTATACCTACCAGTTTTTTTTTTTGCATGAGTAGAAGAAAATAGATAATCTTTTTAAAAAAAGATTTGTTTATTTGAGAGAAAGAGTTTATACAGAGAGAGGGGTAGACGGAAAGGTCTTTCATCCACTGGTTCACTTCCCAAATGGCTGCAATGGCTGGAACTGGGTTTATCTGAACCCAAGAAGCCAGGTATCCCAGGCAGGTGGAGGACCCAAAGCACTTGGGCCATCCTCCCCTGCTTTCCCAGGCCACAGCACAGAGCTGGATCGAAGAAGAGGAGCAGGGACTAGAACCAGCACCCATATAGGAAGTTGGTGCCACAGCTGGAGGCTTTAGCTCACTACACCACAGTGTTGGCCCCCCTTATGCAAGTTTTTAAAAGGTCTCTTGAAGTCTTGCCCTTAAAACTTGGTTCCAGTTATTCAACACAAGAGTAAAGATCTTAAAATGTTGATATTGTGACTTAAAAATATGTTTTGCATATTTGTTCTTGGAAAACTATTTCTGGCAAAACTATTTACCACACTAGCCAGGTGAATAATACTTGGACAAACAGTAACACTAACAAGTCTTTAAAGGCAGCTGAAATATAGAACAGTGATATTGTTGGCAAAGTGATTTCCTAACATGCTAAGTAACACCTGGTAAATTTCTGAACAATACAATCTTCAATCAAGTTAAATAGTAGTTCCCATTCCTTGAAAACTTACTGTTAATCAAAATTGTGCAGAAAATCTTTTGTTATATGTAAAAGAGGGATATGTTCTAGATGGACACAATTATGAGCAGAGGTTTAATACACAATAATGTTGTGTCATGGTGACAACCAAAAACACCAAACAAATTTCCAAAGTGCCCCTAGGGGGCGGTACTACCTTTGTTTGGAAACTGATTTAGAATTAGCTTGTGTTTATTACAGGAAAGACTATTGTAAGCTCTAGCTCTAACTGTACCTATAGTGTATGTAAACATATTGATACTAATAGGAAGTAATTTGAAATGTTCTCAGGAATTGTTTGTATTTCTACTTTTAGTACACTTAAACTCAATTATCAAAATGGATTTTTCTCTTCTTTTAAAATTCAAGGAACACTTCTATATTGGAAATAATTGTTCTTAAATTCTCTAAGAGTTGATCTTAATTCATCAAAATTTTGTAGGTGTTGATATAATTTATTCTATTTCTAAGGGAAAGAAAAATTACTTTGTTTTAAAAATCAATGCCTTGGGGGCCAGTGCTGTGACTTAGTAGGCTAAGCTTCTGTCTGAGGTTCCAAAATCCCATAAAGGCACTGGTTCCTGTCTTGGCTGCTCTTCTTCCCATTCAGCTCTCTGCTTATGGCCTGGGAAAGCAGCAGAAGATGGTCCAAATGCTTGGGCCTCTGTACTGGAGAACTGGAGGAAGCTCCTGATTCCTGGGCCTTCAGATCAACCCAGCTCTGGCCATTGCAGCCATTTGGGGAGTAACAAGTGAATGGAAGACCTTTCTGTCTGTAATTCTACCTTTCAAATAAATAAATAGAATTTTTTTAAAAAATCAATGCCTTTATTTTACAATAATAATATCAATAAATATATATGTTTTAATATAACAATTTTGATGATCGGAGATTCCTAAATTTTATTAATATCAATTAAAATAATAAATTAGTATATGCAAATGATATGGAAAATAAATAATGAATGATCAGAATGTGCTAAAATTAATTGGGAAGGCACCCTTGTAAGAAATTTAAAAATTTAGCTGGAAAGGATAGAATGTCAGAAAACACAGGGTTGCATTTCAAGAAACTCATGGAACAAGAAAAGAAATAAAATGAAACAATATTTCAATTACTAAGGTCTAGAGAGTAAGTGGAATTCAATTATTTCTCCTTTTGATAAGGTCAACTTTTTTCTTTACTTTGATATTTTTCATTTATTTTAATAGGATGTTGAAAGGCAGAATTTTGAGGATACTAACTAGACTTGAGCAATTTGACTGCTTAACTGAGGGCACTGATCCCATTCTATGACTTTCACACTGTAGTTTCTTATTTCAAAGCAACATTTGAACAAATCAATTCCTTCAGGAATTCGTGAAGAAACAGCAGATATTATTCGATTTTGAAGTACAAATACAAAACATTGCTCTATAACCCAGCAAAGCTATTTTTGTTTCGAGAAAGACCAATGATTCAATTTGTAGTCTTGGACAATAAACAAATGCTTAAACTACTCATTACTGAAATTCTTATCTTGGGTTTTGTATAGCAAAAATTTGTTCCTGCTAATTTACATTCTTAGATCCAGTTATTCATTCTTTACATTTCTTCAGATTTCTAAGAATACGTATGTTCATTTACTCAGTATATATATTTCTGTACATATATGACTGTATACATGATACATATGCATACCTGTATACATACTACATTTATATTCATATACATAAATAATGATTGAGTTAATTCTAATAAGAAAAATGACTGTATCTATGTATTAGGTTAATAAAACATATACTACTAGAATTGTAAAACTTCTTTAAAATATTTTAATTGTTAGTTTGGAATAATATAAATCAAAGTAACATAAAAGATGGGGTCACATTGAAACATCATTAATGCCCAATTTCAAATTAATTATATTAACTCATGGAAAAGCCTTCCAAAATTATAAGTAAAATAGGACAGGGTAGCAAAACATGTCAAATTTAAAACATTCCTGACAATTCAAGGACAAAATAAATTATCTAAATTATCCCAGCAGGCTTGGTGGTATTCTTTTTGTGTGGGCCACCAGTTTTCCCTTTTCTTGTCACTCTGGCTTTTACCATTCACTCATAACCCTGTCATTGAGCATTTTATTGTTTAAGAGCATTGTAATTTTAAAAGGATGTGTTTGGGGGTTAGGTTTAAGCCATTGTCAGTTGCTATTGTAATTATAGTGATTGTTATCCAGTGAAAGCTTTTTTGGCAGATTTCCACCAGGAGGGTAAAACTTGTGTCCATGTTTATTTTCATTAAGCTATTGGGTTTGTCATTGTGTTTAAAATGGGGTTTAATTCCAGGATTTTTAAAAGAAGAAAACAATGTAAGAATATTGAATTTCTTAGGTGTCAAAAAAGGCTTCCAAATTCATTTAAAAATCAATTAGCTGATTGTCTTCAAGATTGTCACAAGGCAGAACCAAGTTTGTGATGCATATTTGTGCTGTCAGATAATAAAAGAGGTATTATATAAAATATGGTGTATGTTCCGAAACAGACCTATTTGTGAAGGGAAATTTATAAAATTGCCAAATTATTTTAAAAATTATGTTACAAAACCTAGTATTTACATTGTAATTTTTCCTTATTCAATGGAGCTTAGAAGTTATATTTACACAAAAACCTGACCATGGATACCTACAGCAGTTGAGAGACCAGAGTTGGGGAAGGGAAAGAACAGGCAGCGCAATGAGAACTTTGTGTGAATTGATAATATTCCATATGAATCTATAACTGTAGATTCATGTCATTATTATTTGTCAAGCCCACAAAATATATGATACTAAGAGTGAGTCCTAATGTAAAACACAGATTTTGGGTGGTGATGCAGTTCCATCAGTTCTGACAAATGTATTGGTCGGGTGTGGGATATCGATAGTGAGGGAGGCTGTGCAAATCCCTATGCAAGGGATAAATAGAAAATATCTATACATTCCTTTTCATTTGCTGTGAACTTAACTGCTCTAAAAAAGTATCCTGGTTAAAAAAACTTGCTGTGAAGGAATATTAAAACTAAGCAGGACCCCCCCCCCTTCCTCTTCTGACCCTTGCCAGATTAACTTTTGATCTACTTTCTAAATTCCTGACTCAAGGGGGGGTTGAGGCCTGTTCTTACTGAACAGACATAATGATGCTGGGGCAGGAAGAGATAACACCGGAATGTGGCCTTGTCCAAAACCCATACAAACCTGTTCACCTTGACAGGCACCCAGTTGATGAACTTAGGGTTTTATTTAACCTTAGGAAATGTATGGTAAAAGTGACCCTTACCTGTTGTAAATCTTGCCAATAGCTGATGTTATCTGTACCCTGGATATGTACACTTTGTGCTCACAGGATTCCCCTGTTCTCTCGGTTCCCATGTGAAATATGTTCTACAGATTCTTCAAAGCTTTTGTGTGACTATAAAAAGCTGATGCGATTTGTACTCAGGGTCGCTCGCTCACATTCGTGACGCTGCGACCCCAGCATGCTGGTCAATTAAATACTCTACTTGCATTATGCAAAATACACATATTTCCAGTGTAAGTTGATCCAATCAGTCAATTAACATTTTCCATTTTCTTATCCTGTCTTGTTCATTGCAGTACTATTCACGATAACCAAGGTATGTGATCAACCTAGATGTCATAGATGAATGAATGGGTAAAGAATATGTGCTATACATACCCAGTGGAATATTATTTGTTCATAAAAATAATGAAATACTGACATTTGCATCAAAATTAATAGAACTGGAGGTCATTATATTAAATGAAATTTTAATTTTTCTCACTATAATTTCATGAAAGAAAAAGCTAGTGGATTTAAAAAAAAGAGTTGTTTATTTATTTGAAAGAGTTATGGAGAGAGGGAGAGGCAGAGAGAGAAATCTTCCATCTGCTGGCTTACTCCCAAGATGTCTCCAATGTCCACGGTTGGGCCAGGCTGACACCAGGAGCCAGGAGTTTCATCCAGGTCTCCAAGTGGGCAGTAGGGACCCAAGCACCTGAGCCATATTCCACTTTTCCAAGGCCAGCAGAAAGGATAAAGATTGAGGCAAGAGCCAGTGCCCATATGGGATGCTGGCATTGCAGATGGTAGCTTGACCCGCTAAGCCACAAAGCCAGCCCCAAGTTAATAGATTTTTAAGTAAGATACTTAGTAATCAGAATTGAAAGTGAGTATGCCACATTTAATCAGAAATTACATAAAGTGACCTATTATCTGAGAATTTTGGTCAATCTGTTGTATTGCATATACACCTATGTGTAGTGAAAGAAGAGGGCAGATGAAATAATACCAGCATCTTGAATACGAAAGTCCTAGCTACACTTATTTTCCATGAGTTACAAGATCATTAGTTAAATGAGAATTAACATCTAAGGAAAGGCTCAGCAAATAGCTTCTTTCACATGTAAGTGAATAAAAGTAAAACCAATGAAAACCACAAGCTTAGGCTACTTCCTGGGAAGAAACACTTAAACTGAAACTAAAATTGTAAGAAACTTGTTTTTCTATATCTAGAGCTCATTTAATCTTGCAAAAGTGGTCATTTGTCCAACATTTTTCAACATCTGAATCCATAAATGCTTTCCATGCAATGAAAGCACATTTTGTAGACACGTGTGCATATGCTTTCAAATATTTAAGATCTATGAAACAGTCTTGAAATCGGGTAGGCTGCCTGACTGCTGTGACCGTTTCTTTGTCTATAAAATGGGACAGCTATAAATTAAACTTAGGAGAGTGTGAGACTGTCACAAACACTGTCTATTATGCAGTATCACTTAGCATACACGTGAGGTATTTAATCCACATAAAAGCACCTATGAAGCATTTGCAATAGGAACTCTCTTAACATTTTTAAGCTATGCACAATATTAATGCTGTTATATGTTTCCTCAGTAAAATACAGTGACTTATACCTCTGTCCATTCTATCAACTTCCTCTGCACTTGTACTACAAGTGAAGTTGTACAAATATCAAGGGACAGTGGATTTTTAACCTTAATTCTAAAGTTTTAAGTGAAATATTTTGTTAAGACTCGATAAAGGCGAGTCTTTAATGCAACTGCTGATAAATTAGAATAATACAAATTAGGGTCCATTAGTTGGTCAAAGTAGAGTTTTCTTATTAAAGCAATTGATGCTTCAACTTCACACAATTAAGAGCAATTTATTGCATATTCTATACTTTAATTATAAATCAAACAAAAGAAAACATGGTCTTTATTAAGCAAATACAAGGCTCAAATACATAAGTTTTGCATTTAGCCACTGTACCAACTGATAACCATTTGGGCTATACAAACAGTATTGAAAATATGAGCTCTTATGTGTCTTTATGAAAAAAACAAAGGTTATATAGAGTGATGACATAATATTTCCACATTAATTGGTTGTGATATAAATGCATTTATTTATTACAAAAATAAGTTTTCTTAATAAAACATGCAAGAAATATAAGCCATATTTAATATTAAGATCTTATTCATTAAATAATCTCTACTTATATGTAATTTTTTAGTTCACTATTCTGAAATAGGAAACTACTATCTAAATCCAGCCATCCCATCTGAATTGGTAGCCACAATGTTTGGAGTTTAGGACCTAAAGGTGCAAAGAAAGGTAAAAAGTTTCTTTCAGAGTTCTCTTTATTATTTAATTACTTTATCTAACAAATTTTATTTCAAAGACAAAGAGACACATAGAGACAGACAGAAAGATAGACATCTTCTACCCACTTGTTCACACCCCAAATTTCTGAAACAGCCAGAACTGGGATAAGCTAATTCAGGAGCCAAGAATTCAATCTGGATCTCCCAGGTGAGTGATAGGAGCCCAAATACTTGAGCTATTACCTGCTGCCTCCCAGGGTGTGCATTAACAGAAAGCCGGAATGGAGAGCGGAGCCAGCACTCACACCCAGGTGCTCCAATGTGAGAGTTGGACATCTCAAACAGCAGCTTAACTGTTATACCAAGTACCCATCCAACATCTATTTTTATATATAAAAATCTAAGAACAATATAATATTAACAGACTCATAGATTGTTAGTGCCTTCAATTTTGGCTTTTTTTACTTCAGTGAGTGAAATATTTGTTCAGTGGTAAGGAGTATGATTGTTCTTGCTCAATAATGAATAAGATATAATGAAACACATTTTTTAGTTGATGTCATGGGGTTAAATTTAAATTACATAAAATTTTGAGGGAATTTTCATTCAGGTTTGTTTTAGAACTATAGGATATAAAGAGATATAAGACTAAATATTCTACTGAATAAAATGACTGTGCATTAAAATTTGCCAAGTGGGGATGGGCTTTTGTACCATCATGGGTATCTAAGACAGAGACAAGGGACATCAAGGCACTTAATAGGAAAACAACTTTTATTCTTGCTGGCAGACCCAGAAGAATGTATTGTCTCCAAATTCTGGGCCCCAAACAAGCAACAGATCTTATATACCCTCTCACAAACAATGGTCAGTATTTTTAAATACATATTCAGTTATACAACTTTTGATTGGATATTTTAGAGCTACAGTGCTACTTATACAACCATCACACAAATTCACACTTGCATGCATCCAGATTACTGCAGTTGACCTAGCTGCATTGTGATATTTCTCAGAAATTTTCCTCTATCCCCCATTCACAGAAAGACCCTGATACCCTACTGTTTCTGTCTTCAGTGGTTTATTTTTCTACCTAAGGGGTGAGGGATACCTGGCACACTACTAGTTAAGATGCTGTTTAAGATCTCTGCATCTATATCAGAACACCTGGGTTTGATATGCACCTCCTGCGCTTGACTCCACTCCACTTGCAAATGCCGACAAGTAAAGAAATGAATATAGGATAAATATAATTCCAAGATGGCTGAATACGGAAAAGACATGCTGCTTTTCACCAAAGGAAAACAGCAGAAGAAACACAAAGGAAGTGCATTTCCAGGATAGAGTAGGAGAGCAGTTTGCATTGGAAATTCTACAGAAAGAGGAGGGACATCACGCAGCAGCATGAGGGGGTGAGGATGCACAGCAATGTACATGGGTACTACACACATGCCCCACAACTGGGAGCTGGAGGACATGGAGATGCCACCTTTGGAGAGTGAGGTGAGAGTGGGCTGTGGCAGCCCACACTCCTGGTGATACAGCTTGAGGAAGAGCCTTGCAGACCACACTGTCTTTGAATATAGTCTGGAGTTTTGCAGGGGACAGAGTAATACAGTAAAAGAAAAGCACGTTTATTTCTCCCCATCTCTCCACAAGGGCACCTGGCAACTGGTGGGGTGTAAGCACCTTTTTGATACCAGTAGAGACTGTGGTGGCTCTTATGCTTTTACCAGAGGGGAAAAAAAACTATGTTCTCCACTGACTTTCAGTCTGGCTAAGATAGTCAGGCGGCTGGACAACCATGTTGGACTGTGAATTGTCCCCATCCTCTTGGTCTTGACAAGATGGAGCATCCACAGGCAGCTGACCCTGGGATTGTCTCTGCTCTTTCTGTGGATGGTGCAGGCTCACAGGGCTGAGTGGAGCCTCTATACTTCATGACTGTGGGAGCCTTGTGTGAGGTGACTGTGGGCATACTGAGACTGCATGATACTGTGTGGGTGTATCTGGGTTTCTGAGCAATCACTGTGTCTGGAATTAGAGGCTATGAGCCCCCTAATGGTCTGGGGTGGGTCATTGCAGAGTATTCCTTTCTTGCACTGAAGAACAAATAGATCCTTTGTGTGGTTCAGACACCAGCATGGATGGAGGTTATACCCACTGTGGACTAACTCCAGTTGTTGATCACTTTGGAAGAGAGGAGGTGAGGTTATGACTATGACAACAGGCAAGATCATATAGTCTCCCCTGCTGACAACAGAGGAGATCCATAATGCCCAACATGGGTGTCACTCTGGATTCTCATCCCATCATAAAACAAGGCCACACTAGAGCTCCCTGGCCACATTAAATATATGCCTCTGAGTATTCACTGAAAGAGAACACATTCCATTAAGCCACAGAGGCATAGTTAAAAGATAACAACCATCAAAGGAGAAAAACAATAAGTATTTCAACAAGTACCTAAAAATAAATGCAGAAATTCAAGAAACAATAAGGGAGACAACATGACTACCCCAAAGGAACACAACATATCAATATTAGAATGATAAGACAAAGAGATTGATGAAATGTCTGAAAAGGAATTCAAAAGAATGAACAGAAGATTATTCAGAAGCAATGAGAAGCAAATTCATGAGTTAAAGAAATCCATACGTGACATCGATGAAAAATTTTCCCATGAGATTGAAATTCTGAAGATAGGCCGGTGCTGTGGCTCAACAGGCTAATCCTCCGCCTTGCGGCACCGGCACACCGGGTTCTAGTCCCGGTCGGGGCACCGGATTCTGTCCCGGTTGCCCCTCTTCTAGGCCAGCCCTCTGCTGTGGCCCAGGAGTGCAGTGGAGGATGGCCCAAGTGCTTGGGCCCTGCACCTCATGGGAGACCAGGATAAGCACCTGGCACCTGGCTCCTGCCATTGGATCAGCGCGGTGTGCCAGCCGCAACGTGCCGGCCGCGGCAGCCATTGGAGGGTGAACCAACGGCAAAGGAAGACCTTTCTCTGTCTCTCTCTCTCACTGTCCACTCTGCCTGTCAAAAAAAAAAAAAAGAAATTCTGAAGATAAATCAAACTGAAATATTAAAAATGAGGGATTCAATATATCAAAGAAAAACAATTCAGTGGAAAGACTTAGCAACAGAAGTGGGGAGGCAGAGGAAAGAATATCCAGGCTAGAAGACAGATCTTTGGAAATATCTCAAATAAAAAAAGAAGAAATTTGAAAAACAAAAAGAATGTTCAAGATTTATGGGATATAATCAAATGACCCAACATGCAGATCTTAGGAGATCCTGAAGATGTAGAAAGAGAGAATGCATGAGAAGGCCTATTCGGTGAAACTAACAGAAAAACTTCCTTAATTAGGAGAAAGGTTACCTAAGTACAGGAAACATGTAGAACTTCTAACAGACATGACCAGAAAATATCTTTACCATGATACAATTGTAGTCAAATTTTCAACAGTAAAACATAAAAGATTCTAAAATGTGCACAAGAGAATTGCGCATTACTTTCAGAGGCCCTTTAATTAGACTCACATCTGACTTTTCATCAGAAACTGCAGCTTAGTCCTCCAAAGCCACACTGTCGAGGGGAGCAGGGTGGTAGTGTCCTTTTCCCACCAACACCAGGGACAGGCTTCAATGAACATATTCATTTAGTAACAGCCACGTTTGCTTTTTAAAGAGCAGGTAGAAGGGGGTGTAATTAACTCAGGGGAACACTGACTATAGGACAGTCAGTGCCAATATGCTCTCCAATCAGCTTGAAGGTCACGTAGTCAAGATGCTCCCCAGGGGTCCGAATGGCCACATCCAGCAGCTGTTTACCAGTTTGGCAATTACTAGGCCCTTTAACAGGAAGTGGGGGGTGGGGAAAGGTACCTGGGGATTCGCTGCCTACCAGCAGTCAGGTTGTGGGGTCCTTCCTGGGAGGCATTGTGTGCCATGTCCTCTCAACCTCCTGTATGGGCAGGGCATGCAAACGCCCCACTAGGTACAGTATTGCCCACAAGAAACCCTATTGGCTAGGAGAGAATGGAGAGACAGAATTTAAGTCTTAAAAGAAAAACCTGTCAATCCAGAATACTGTACCATGTAAAGCACTCATTTATGAATGAAGGTGAAATAAAGACCATAATAACAAACAGAAATTGAAAGACATTTTCACCACTCATACAGCCATACAAATGATGCTTAAGGATGTACTTAACCACAGAAATACAGAAAGTTAGTCATCGTTATGAAAGAAAGTGAAGGGAGAAAATCTAGTAAAAGTACAAAAGAAATCCAAATAAAAAAAAATAGGAATATTTATGGAAAACTGTCAAGGCCAAGCCGTTACTTATCAATAGTAACATTGAATGTAAATGTCCTAAATTCTCTAATTAAAAGATACAGACTGGCTGAATGGATTTAAAAAACAAGATCCATCTATTTGTGCCTAGAAGAAACATATCTCACCATCATAGATATATCCAGACTAAGAGTGAAAGGATAGAAAAATATATTCCATCTTAATGGAAACCAAAAAAGAGATGGTGTAGCCATCCTAATATCAGACAAATTAGGCTTTAACACAAAAACTGTTAAATGAGACAAAGAAAGGCATTATGTAACAATTAAGGAATCAATTCAACAGGAAGATGTGACCATAATAAATGTACATGCACTCAATGCCAGGGTGCCTGCCTATTTAAAAGAAATGTTAATGGATCTAAATGGAGACAGACTTGAATACCACAGTAATGGGGGACTTCAACACAATACTTATATCAATGGATAGATCAGCTAGACAGAAAATCAACAAAATAATAACAGAGATAATTGGCACCATGCACCAAATAGACCTAACATATCTACATAGCATTTCACCCCACAGTGAACGTATACACATTGTTTATTTCACTGCATGGAATTTCCTCTAAGGGAGAACATATGCTAGGCCATAAAGCAAGTTTCAGTAAATTAAAAAAAATTGAAATCATATGCATCTTTTTTGACCACAATGGAATGAAGCTGGAAATTAACAGCTTAAGAATCTCTAAAAAAATATGCAAGCACATGTAGACTGAACAATATGATCCTGAATAAACACTTGGTCATAGAAGAAATCAAAAGAGAAATCAAAAATTTTTGGAAATGAAGATAACAATACAACATATCAAAACTAATGGGATACCACAAAAGAAGTGTTAACAGGAGAGTTTATAGCAATTAGTGCTTATCAAGAAATTGGAAAGGTATCAAATAAATGAGACTTCACTGCATCTCAAGGACATAGAAAAACAATAAATCAAACCTCAAATTAGTAGGAGGAAAGAAAGCTAAAATTAGAGAATAAACAGAATCAAAATACACACAAAAATACAAAACATTGGGGCCGGCGCCATGGCTCACTTTTTTATCCTCCGCCTGCAGCACCGTCATCCCAAATGGGTGCCGGGTTCTAGTCTCAGTTGCTCCTCCTCCAGTCTAGCTCTCTGCTGAGGCCCTGGAAGGCAGTGGAGGATGGTCCAAGTGCTTGGGCTCCTGCACCTGCATGGGAGACCAGGAGGAAGCACCTGGCTCCTGGCTTCTTATTGGCGTAGCTCCAGGTGTGGCAGCTATTTGGGGGGTGAAACAATGAAAGGAAGACCTTTATCTCAGTCTCTCTCCCTCACTGTCTAACTCTATCTGTCAAATAAGTAAAAAAAAATACAAAACATCAGTGAAATGAAGAGCAGGGTTTTTTGTAAAAATAAACAAAATTGATATATCATTGACCCAACTAAGCAATACAAAAGAGGGAGAAGACCCAACTTAATAAAATTGGACAGTAAGAAGGAGATGTATCAAGGACACCATAAAAATAAAAAGAATCATCAGAAATTACTACAAACAGCTATATGCCACTATCAGACAAAATAGACATTAACAAAAAAATTGTTGAAAGAGACAAATTGGAAAAAAAAATGCACAGATTCATGAACACAAGCTACCAAAACTGAGCCGTGAATACAAAGAAAACCTTAACAAACCAATAATCTAGATGGAGATTGAATCAGTAGCAAAGAACCTCCTAACAAAGAAAATCCCAGGACTGGATGACTGAATTCACTACTGAATTTACCACACTTTTAAAGAAGAACTACTTCTGATACTTCTCCAGCTATTCAAAATCATAGAAAGGGCTAGAATTCTCCCAGATTTTTTCTATAAGGCCAGCATCACTGAATTCCAAAACCAAAAAAGATAAAACAGAGGAAGAAAGCAATTGAGCAATATCATTGATCAACATGGATTCAGAAACCCTCAACAAAATACTATCTAATCCAGTCCAATAACACAACAGAAGGATCAGTTACCTGAACCAAAGTATTTATCCCAGGTATGCAGGGATTTATCAACATATGCAAATCAATAAATGTGATATATCACATTAAAATATTAAAAAATAAGTCATGATTATGTCAATAGGTGTAGAGAAAGCATTTGATAAAATAGAACACACTTTCATGATGAAAACTCTAAAAAAAATTGGGTATGGAAGAAGCATTCCTCAACACAATCAAAGCAATTTATGAAAAACATACAGTCAGCCTCATATTGAATGGGGAAAAGTTGAAAACATTTCCACTAAGATCTGGAACCAAACAAGGATGCTCACTTTCACCATTGCTATTCAATATAGTCCTGAAAGTTTTAGCTAGAGCCATTAGGCAAGAAAAAGAAATCAAACAAATTAGGAAGGAGGAAGTCAAACTATCCCTGTTTGCAGAGGACATGTTTCTCTAGATATTCCACTAACAGAGATTATTAGAACTCATAAGAGAGTTTGTTAAAGTTGCAGGATATACAATTAACACACAAAAATCAACAGCCTTAGTATACACAGATAAAGCCATGGCTGAGAAAGAACTTTTAAGTTCAGTCCCATAAACAATAGTTACAGACCAGTGCCGTGGCTCAACAGGCTAATCCTCTGCCTTGTGGCGCCGGCACACCAGGTTCTAGTCCCGGTCGGGGCGCCGGATTCTGTCCCGGTTGCCCCTCTTCCAGGCCAGCTCTCTGCTGTGGCCCAGGAGTGCAGTGGAGGATGGCCCAAGTGCTTGGGCCCTGCACCCCATGGGAGACCAGGAAAAGCACCTGGCACCTGGCTCCTGCCATCAGATGAGCACGGTGCGCTGGCTGCAGCGCGCCGGCCGCAGTGGCCATTGGAGGGTGAACCAACGGCAAAAGGATGACCTTTCTCTCTGTCTCTCTCTCTCACTGTCCACTCTGCCTGTCAAAAAGAAAAAAAAAACAATAGTTACAAAAAAGTTAAATAACTTGAAATGAATTTAATCAATGAGGTGAATGATCTCTAAAATGAAAATTATAAAACATTAAAGAAAGAATTGAAGAAGACACTAAGAAATGAAATAAATCTTCCATGTTTGTGGATTTGAAGAATATCTTCAAAATGTCCATACTAATGATTAGCAATTTACAGATTAAATGCAATTCTAATAAAAATACCAATCACATTATTCTGAGATCTCTAAAATTACAATGCTAAAATTCATGTGGAAATACAAGAGACCCTGAATAGTTAAGTAATCTTAAACAACAAAACCAAAGCCAGAGGCATCACAATACCAGATTTCAAGATATACTACAGGGAAGTTATAATCCCAATAGCCTGGTACTGGCACACAAATAGACACACAGACCAATGAAACAGAAATAAATACCAGAGATCAATCTACTCATCTATAACCAACTAATATTTGACAAAAGAGATGGCATCAATCCTCAGAGAAAAGACAGTCTCTTCATCAAATTGTGATGGGAAAATTGGATTTCCATGTGTAGAATTATGAAACAGAATTATTACACCTTATATGAAAATTAACTCTTAATGGATTAAGGATCTAAATCTACAACAACCTGATACCATCAAATTACTAAAAAAAAAAAAAAAAAAAAAACACTGCGGAAACTCTGTAAGACATTGACATAGGAAAAAACCCCAGAAGCTCAAGCAATCAGAGCCACTCTGCCTTTCAAATAAATAAAATAAACCTTAAAAAAAAATCATATCTATGCACTAATTTTTTCTAAATAGATGCAAATTATTCAGCAAAACTGTTCTTGGTGCTAGAGAAAAGAAATAATTCCAGCCTTTACAATTAAAGGGAAGGATTCAATCCTGTTGATTTTTTCTCATTTTAATTATTTCTCTTCTCCTACTAGATTTGGGTCTGGATTGCTGCAGTTTTTCTAGATCCTTGAGATGCATTGAAAGCTCGTTTATTTGGTTCCTTTCCAATTTCTTGATGTAAGCACCTATTGCTATAAACTTTCCTCTTAACACTGCTTTTGCTGTATCCCATAAGTTTTCATATGTTATGCTGTTATCCTCATTTACTTCCAGAAAGTTTCTGATTTATCTTTTGATTTCTTCTATGACCCAGTGTTCATTCAGGAGCATGTTGTTCAGTCTCCATGTGTTTGCATACACTCTAAGGATTCCTGAGTTGCTGATTTCCAACTTCATTGCTTTATGGTCTGAGAAGCTGCATCGTATGATTTAATTCTTTTGAATTTGCCGAGACTTGCTTTGTGGCCTAGTATATGGTCAATCCTAGAGTAAGTTCCACCTACTACGGAGAAGAATGTGTATTCTTCAAGTGTAGGATGAAAAGTTCTGTAGATTTCTGTTAGATCCTTTTTAGTCTATAGTGTCGTTTAAATCTACTGCTTGAAAACTTGAACTGAGAATGGTATTTATGTTTCTTCACAACAGAATTGTCTGTGTGTGTGTAAATCACAGTGCAAAAAACACCTTCCACTGACACTGAAATAGGATGAAAATATGACAAAATAATTTTTCTGTTAGGATACTTCTTACATGATTAACAATTATCCTTTCTAACTGTAAATCATGACACTGAACACAAGACACCCCCACTTCATTGTAGACAAAAGATGTTTCCATTCATATAATCTGCACCTGTCAGTACCTAGAAAATTACATGAATATAGTAAGCAATCAAAATGTACATGATTTTATGCAGCTGTATGTCTTAATTTCTCTGGGGAAAATGCACAAGAATGCAATTGCTCAGTCATGTGGTAAGTGAATGTTTTCTTTTGTAAGTGCTATGCTGTTTTCCAGAGTGGCCATACCACTTTACTTAACCATCAACAATGTTTGAGAGGCACTCCGTGTCTGCATTAGGCAACAAATAATGCATGTGTTGCATAAAAAATTCCAGAATGTCAAAGTACAGAAACTTTTTATCTTATGTGGTTAACATATCCTTCACATCCAATCCTGACCAGGTGCTGGTAACTTGGTTCTCTTGAATTTAAGAAAATAACAAAATTTGGGGCCTGCACCATGGTGCATTTGGTTAATCCTCTGCCTGTGGTGCCAGCATCCCATATGGGCACTGGGTTCTAGTCCTGATTGCTCCTCTTCCAGTCCAGCTCTCCGCTATGGCCTGGGAAGGCAGTGGAGAATAAAAGCCCTGAGGTTTATAGTATTGGCCTTTTTGTGAGATGTGAGTATCCCCACCAAGGCTGATTTCCAACCAGACACATGACTTCACTGAAAGTAAAATAAAAAGACCACACGTGGTTCTCACTAGCTGACACAAGGCAGTTCCCGGACACAGCTGCACAAATACGTATGAATATATGCATATTCATGTGTATACACATAGAATATACACATGTGTGCACATATGTATACACATATGTATATGTACATGAGATTCATCTCCTTCATAAACATATGTGGATAATGAAATAACACGACTTTAATGACATGGCATCAAAACCAAATGCAGAAACAGATATAAAAAAGTATAATATGGTACAGGTTTGGAAATTAGAGTATATATTAACACACATATACATATACATACATATATACATATGTATATACATATATATACATATGTATATATGTATGTATATGAATAGAATAAAAAATAGATTGAAAATCCCAAAACATTAATAGTGTTCATTTCTGGGCAGTTGCATGATGCATAAATTTAGTTTTCCTGATTGTGCTTTTCTCAATATTCCAAATTCTTTTCAATAAGCATGCTCATTTTAATTATAAAGAAATATTTTATATATTAAGATATGAAATCTGAAAGGGTTAAATTATTAACAATAATGGAACAGAAAAAAACATAGGTAAGTGACAATACTGTATCACAGAGTATATATTCAGTTCAGAAAGAGTGACACTTATTTTAAGTAGAAATTAAAATATGCTCAAGTGGGATCAATCAGTTTGCAGGAAAGAATAGATTTGAGCAAATTTTCATCTACTCCCTGCCTGAGGGAAATTCTCCAAGAGCTCCGAGTTTACCTATGTTTGTGACTGTGTCAGAGAATTGGGGAGACTCAAGATCCAGGAAGTTACTTGTGAAAGGAAAGTGAAGTAAGTCAGGTGACCATGAGTTTAGAGTCACTCACAGTCTCAGTGTGGGGCTAAGACTCCTCTGCTTCATTAGAAGATTAAGCACAGTTTTTACAAATATTAAAGAAAATTTTACTAAGTACCTCTTAAAAGAAGATTTCCACTTTGCTCGTTTTTTTTTTTAAATTCAAAAATGTTACCAAAATCCCAGTGCAAGATTTTATAAGACAGTGACATTAAAAACGTTATTAAATCTTGATGAAGAATGGGATGGGAGAGGGAGTGGGAGATGGGATGGTTGTGGTTGGGAGGGTGGTTATGGGGGAAAAAGCTGCTATAATCCAAAAGTTGTACTTTGGAAATTTATATTTATTTAATAAGTTAAAAAGCATTATTGCAATGGTAAATATTTCACTTTATGGAGCTAAGTGGGATTTTTAAAGGCATTAGTTATATGTATGTTAAAATGTGTGTATTACATTTTAGTCATCAGTTATAGACAGTAAATCTTGTGTTTTCATGTGATCCATTAATAGATCCATTCATTCAGCAGATATTTTTCATGTCAACTTGGTGAAAATCAGAATTACTTTGGAAGAAAGTTACTAGGAAAAATAAGATAAATGACAGAGCTAAGTTGTTTTAAGTAACTTGGTAGATGATATTTACACATTTCATACAAATAATCATAGCCACTATGGTTGTGTCTTTAATACTTTTGCAGTAATTGAGGGCATTCACAAAGGTTGTGGAAAATAGATGCAAAAAATCTTATTTGGTGCAAAAAGTTGAAATACATGCATATATATGAATGGTCTTCAAAAATTTTATGAGCAACGTGTATTATGAAAAAACTATGTACGGATTTCAAATCTTTGCACCAAAATAAACTTATTTTTCAATTATACTTTTCTTTTTTTTATATATAAAGCTTTTATTTAAAGAATATAAATTTCCAAAGAACAGCTTATGGATCACAATGGCTCCCCCCCCACAACTTCTCTCCCTCCCCCTACCCTCCCCTTTCCCGCTCCCTCTCCCCTTCTGTTCACATCAAGATTCATTTTCAATTCTCTTTATACACAGAAGATCAATTTAGTACATATTACGTAAAGATTTCAACGGTTTGCCCTCGCATAGAGACACAAAATGATAATACTGTTGGAGTGCTAGTTATAGTATTAATTCACAATGTACAGCACATTAAGGACAGAGATCCTACATGATTTTTTTTTAAAAAAATTGATTAATTGTCTATGCAATTTCCAGTTTAACACCAAGATTTTTTAATCATTTGCAATTATCTTTATATAAAGAAGATCGATTCAATATATACTATGTAAAGATTTCATCAGTTTGCACCCACTCAGAAACACGAAGTGTAAAAATACTGTTTCAGTACTAGTAATAGCATTATTTCACATTGGACTTTTCTATACACATTTTGAAGCCCTTGTATATGCATATGGGCCCATGCCAACTAGTGTTTGAGTCTAGGAAAAACATGTTACTTAAGCAGATAATAAAATGGAATATTTAAAGGTACAATAAAATTACAGAAGTCCTCAATCCTTGAATTATTAACATACGGTAAGGGCAATATTAAAAACATGTCTTCTGCCTGACTCCTTTTCCTCTTGTTCTATTCTTTCATACCAATGCTTTCCCGACCATTGGTTTAAGGTGCCTGAGCTGCTAAATAAATACATGTGTTCTCTCATGGTCCTGGAGACTGGCAAGTTCACGATTAAGATGCCAGTAAATTCAGCTCCTGCTGAAGACTTTTTTTTCTGGCTCATAGACTGGTACCTTCTGGCTGTATCCTCACATGACTGCAAGATCTTTGTCTTCTACTCTTTATGAAACCACTGTATTTTAAAATCTCTCTCTCTCTCATGACATTTTCTAACCTTAATTACCACCCTAAGGTCTCATACCCGAATACCATCACTTTGAGTGTTACAGCTTCATCATTTTAATTTGGGGAAGGGGAACATGATTTTGTCTGCAGCACCCATCAATTTGTTATCATTGTCTGGGTATGAAGGAGCATGTGTAAGATTTTTCCTATTATTCAGGGAAATAAACTTAGAGACTTCATTTGTTCCTTTGTGAATATATACATATATATGCATACACACACACACACACACACACACACACACACACACACACACATATATATGCAAGACAAAGGCTTCAAACTAAGAGTTAGACCAAACCCCTTCCCACTTTTTGCCCTAAGTTTTGAAATTCATTATTTTAGGCTGGTGCCACGCCTCAATAGGTGAATCCTCTGCCTTGCAGCGCCAGCACACCGGCTTCTAGTCCCGGTCGGGGCGCCGGATTCTGTCCTGGTTGCCCCTCTTCCAGGCCAGCTCTCTGCTGTGGCCCGGGAGTGCAGTGGAGGATGGCCCAAGTGCTTGGGTCCTGTACCCCATAGGAGACCAGGAGAAGCACCTGGCTCCTGCCTTCAGATCAGCGCAGTGTGCCGGACACAGCGCGCCGGCCGCAGCGGCCATTGGAGGGTGAACCAACGGCAAAAAGGAAGACCTTTCTCTCTGTCTCTCTCTCGCTCACTGTACACTCTGCCTGGCCAAAAAAAAAATCCATTATTTTAGAAGTAGGCATTCTGTTGGTATTTCCATGTTCCTGAATAAGCAATAATTACTAATATATTGTGAATACATGCCATTGAGAAGGAATATCACTCAGTCATTCAACAAAATATTAGAGTTTTACTTTTTCCAAACCCGTTTCTGAATGCTGAGAATACAGGAATCAACAGAAAATTTACTTTTCTCAAAGAATGTATAGCTTGCAGTGGAAGTCAACAGTACTTACATACAGTTTGCCAGATGATAGTAAGTCCAATAGAAATATAAAGCAGGGTAAGAGGTGGACCAATAAGGAAGCTTATTTTATATCGGTAAACAGGCATCCAGAAGAAGATAAAGCATTGAGCTATGTGTATATCTATGTAGAAGAGTTCCAGGAGCTCAGGAGAGCAAATGCGGAGGCCATGAGGTGAGAAAATGGTTGGGAACCTGAGAAACAGTAAGCGAGCAAGACCAGAATGTCTAAGGGAGGAAGGGAGTCCTCATCAGCATCCCACGCAGTGAGGAGGTAAGAATAACATCATCATGGGCTTTTCATGTGCCAGGGATTCGGGAAGGGGAAGAGCAAATGTCTAGAAGTAAAGATTAAAAACAAGGAAGATCTGACATATATGGCATTTGCAAGAGAGAAAGCTACCATTTAAAAAAGGCAGCAGAACATACACTCACAGGAGAGGGCCAGACTTCAGTTAGAGAAAGAAGGCGAAGGGGAGTGGAAGACAAGTGATAGAGGCCATAGAGAAATTTGCTCATGACTGAGTTTCCCAAACAGAATAGGTTTTAAGGAACGTACAGAGCCTCGTGGGCATGGATTTCAGATTATAAGACACAATCATGGAGTCCCAGTCTTTTCTCCTGTTCGTCACGTTAATGATGGTAAATGAGAATAAGTTCTGTAATGAGACAATTTTGATGGACAGGTAACCTGAGAGGAATAGGACGTCTTTGCATGTTGGAGAGGGGCAAGGAACTTGGTGCAAGTGTGTGGAGATGCCAAAGAAGATATGTAGTCAAGAGGAAGAGCAAGATTACCAGGAGCATGTACAATTTAGGCAGAATGAATTTCAGCTGGAAATTATTGATGCTGGCTTAAAAATATGATCAGGAAAGGGATGGTTTTATACTTTTAAAACTGGTGAATATTACCAGCACCAAATACAGTTGTAAAATCATACATATAAATTTATGCAAAATATGATAATTATATTAGCACAGTTAGTGAAAGTACTCATACATAATTATAATTTCTTTTGTGAAGAAAATATTTAATTATACATTTTTAAAATTTATTTATTTATTTGAAAGGCAGAGTTACAAAGAGATAGAGAGGGAGAGAAGACAGAAGGAGAGATATTCCATATTCTGTGTCACTCCCCAAATGGTTGCAATGGCTTGGACAGGACCAGGCCAAAGTCAAGAGTCAGAGCTTCTTCCTGGTCTTCCTCAGGGTTGCAGGAAACCACACACATGTTGGCCATCCTCTGCTGCTTTCCCAGACACAATAGCATGGAGCTGGATCAGAAGTGGAGCAGCTGGGATTCCAATTGGTGGCCATGTGGGATGCCAGTGTAGCACGTGGCAGCTTAATCCACTATGCCACAATGCCAACTCCAGTTGAAGAGGAAGTATACAAAATATATGATAACTTTTCATATATCTGATTTAATAAATATTAGCATATTATAGCATTTACCTCAGATTGCTTTTTAATTTTTAAAATTTCTTTGTTTATTTGAGAGGCAGAGAGATAGAACTGACAGACACACCTGCCATGCAAAAGTTCTCTTCTCAAATGCTTGCAACGGCCAGAGCTTGGCCAGGTAGAAATCAGGAGCCAGGAATACAATCTAGGCCTCCAATGTGGGTAGTAAGGATCCAAGTACTTGAGCCACCATCTGCTGCTTCCTAGGGTGTGCATTAGATGGAAGCTGGAATTGAGAGCAGAGGTAAGACTCAAACTTATATACTGTGGTATGGGGGATCCCAACTAGTGTATGAAGTGCTATGCCAAATGCCCAACCCAGATCCTATTTTAAGAAGAAAAACTCAATGATATTCCAATATACTTCTACTTCTTTTCTTTCTACAGGAAATCACTAACATAAGGCATATTTATTATTAATGCATATGGTATTTTTACATTTAAAAATATATATTTCAATAAAACAGGTAATGTAATTTTCTATTGTATATTTACATAAATTTCATATTAGTATAAAAATAATATTGTCAGCTCTGGAGTTGTGAAATTGCAGGTAAAGCCATCACCTGCAACACCAGTATCCCATATGTGCTGTGGTTTGAGACAGCTGATCCGCTACTGATCCAGCTCCCTGATAATGTGGTTGGGAAATCAACAGAAGATTCTCCAAGTCCTTGGGCTCCTGTCACTCATGTGGGAGAGACGAAAGAAGCTCTTGGCTCCTGGCTTCAGCCAGGCCCAGCCCCAGCTTTGCAGCCATTTGGGAAGTGAACCAGAAGATGGAAGCTCTCACTCTCTGTCTCTCCTTCTCTAACTCTCCCTTTCAAATAGAATTTTAAAATCTTAAAAATCAATCATGTTATCTTTATCTGCTAGTGTAAAGTAGCTTCTTTTTAGTTGGAATTAAACTTGAGTTATCTATGCCATCATATAAATACACTATGATTTACCAATCTTCTTATTCGTTGCTAATATTTAGATTGAGTTTTTAAGAGTTCCAACAGTGTCACAAGGAATATTTGTGCTGATATTCTCTTGAACATACAATCATGCAGAGTTTCTTAAGGGTATGTGTTCTGAAGGGGAATGCTGAGTAGTAGGATCTAGGGGTTTGCTACTTTACTAGCTGTTGCTAAATTGCTCTGAAAAGATTATACCAATTTTCACCTTACTCTCAAAGTTTGAGACCATTTTATTTGTATCTACTAGGGATTATTAGAATATTCCATTTGCCATTTTGATAGGTGAAATATTATATCTCATTCACCTTAATTTGTATTTCCATGAGTTTAAATGAAGTTGAAAATCACCATTTATTGGTCTTTCTTGCATCATCATTTCTGAATTTTCTGTTCAAAATTTTCCTGAGGATTTCATTTTAATTATATAAAACTTGTTACCACAAATATGTTTTTGGTATTACTTTTTGTCTGCTATACATGTTTAATATTTCAGTGCCTAGTGTCAGCTTTTTTGATCATACTATTTTAAGATTTTCAAATATGGCATATACTTGAGTTGATTAAATGTTTTTGCATAGAATTTTTGCTTTTTGCATTTTGCATTTGGTTTAAGGTCATTGGTATAATATTTTAATTTTCAGTAGGGTCCATAGAAATGGTTCATTCTATGATCTGAGGGTAGAGTTACCTCAACAATGAATTAAAGCTATCAAACATGTATGACCAGACTCCAAATAACCATTTTATAGATAGACTACTATCTATCATATGTGAAATAGGTCACTGAATGCAGAATGCTGGTAAATAGGCAGGACCACAATGCTAAAGAGTAAGGATTTCCTATTTACTTTGCAAAGTACATGTTTTATGTATAGGATGTTTGATTGATGAGCTTTAAAATTGTTGCAGGAAATATTTGGAGCACATATGGACAGCAAAATCAATACTGTCTCGATAGACTGGACTAATGTGAGCAGATTTATTATCTTGACCTTTTACTCCAAATTCTTATTTTGTTATACAAATAACTAAGTTGTTATAAAAAAGTTAAAAGTACTTATTCATAAAGCAGTAGGGAAGAGATAAGTTTGAGATGGCAACATTCAACTGTTAAAATCGGAGGGCTTGAGGCCGGCGCCGTGGCTCAACAGGCTAATCCTCCGCCTTGCGGCGCCGGCACACCGGGTTCTAGTCCCGGTCAGGGCGCCGGATTCTGTCCCGGTTGCCCCTCTTCCAGGCCAGCCCTCTGCTGTGGCCCGGGAGTGCAGTGGAGGATGGCCCAGGTGCTTGGGCCCTGCACCCCATGGGGAGACCAGGAAAAGCACCTGGCTCCTGGCTCCTGCCATCGGACAAGCGCGGTGCGCCGGCCGCAGCGCGCCGACCGTGGCGGCCATTGGAGGGTGAACCAACGGCAAAGGAAGACCTTTCTCTCTGTCTCTCTCTCTCACTGTCCACTCTGCCTGTCCAAAAAAAAAAAAATTGTAGGGCTTGAGTATAATTTATGAGCTCAACACTAATTTTTTCTTCTTTTAGAAATAATTTTGTTCCCAGACTAAGATCATTCCACTGTTTTCCCTACCCTACTGCTTTGTGGACTCAGGACACAACCAAATTCTTCTCTATTTTTTTTAAGATCAGCTAAATTATTTTAAGTTCCAAAGAAGTTCAAAAGCAAGTTAGTTAAATTTGGTTATGTCATGGTTAGTTGCATATATTTTGGATCTAAATATTTATTAAAAGCAAGAATAAATGTAAAAGTTTCTGATATTTTTCAGTGAGCACAAGTCATTCTATTTTTATATTTTGTTATATACTTACTGTTTATGTACATTCGTAAGTGCACTATGTCTTTAAAATTTTCATTTTTGAGAAAAGATTATTTATTCATTCATTCATTTGATAGGCAGAATGAGAGAGAGAGGTAGAGACAGAGACAGATTTTTCACTTACTACTTCAAACCCAAAAAAGGCTGCAGTAGCCATGTCTGATCCAGACCAAAGCTAGGAGTCAGGAACTCAATCTGGGTCTCCCACATTAGTGGTAGGGGCCTTAGTGCTTGGACCATCTTTGCTGCTTTCCCAGGTGCATTAGCAGGAAGCTGGACTGGAAGTGGAACAGATGGGACTAGAACTGGCACTCAAACATAGGATGCTGGAGTCACAAGCCTTGGCCTAATCTGCTGAGCCACTTTGCTGTCCCCTTGACCAAATAGTAACTAAAAATTTCCAAGTTAAATCAAAATGTCTGTTTTATATGGGTCTGGTAAAAGGGAGCCGATATATGTAGATATAGATGTAAACATATTAGGTATCTACATCTCTATATATATTTAATTGACAGTTTAAGTAATGGCAGTATTAAATGATATTCTGTATTCAGAATAGGTACTAAAAGTAAAACAATCTAATGAAAAAACATAAAGGGAAAGCCGTGTTGTGTATATACCAACCATATGGCCAACAAATCTATGTGGGGTTAATAGATTAAAAACTATGGTATGTCATAATACTGAAAGAATCACGGATTTTTTTCCCATTGTCTGTCAAGTTTTTAGTGTTTGAGTTTACACAATTTTTATTTGGAGGTTTAAATTCTGCCCATACACTTTTGAAGTAATTTAAAATATTTGTGTAAATGGTTTATGCAAACAGTAGCCTGATGGAGTCCAAGGCTCTAACATTGTGCTAATCATGTGGTTGTGGGTTCTATCAAGTAGACATTAGTACACTTACACAAAATAAACTAGAATTCTGCTGTCTTCATGCTCAGGAAAATAGCTCATGGAATCCACAATTTGCACATAACAGCTTGTTTTCACAATGAGCTAGATATGTTAGGGATTTTTCGTAATCCCTTGAAAATATGTGTAGTATAAATAGGAAATTTGCTTTTATACATCTCTGTCTACACAGTCTGAAAGTCTCAAAATACTGAAAATTTAATACTTTTTAAACTTTGCAGTACAGTGAGTAAAAGCAATCCTTAAGTTAGATACTAGTTAATATTATGCTTGATCACAAAACTTCTCTTGAAAATTATTTAGTAAATAATACATTTTGTTTCCTTATTTACATTGTTATTATAAGATTTAATGATTGTTAAAACATAAAAATTAGTTCAGACTATTGCTAAAAAAGTGGCCCTGTACCCTTATGGCTAAATGATTCTTTGCAAACCCTGGTTAACTTAATAAATCTGAGGTAGTCTCTTATTAATTGATTTTACCATAAATTACTATTGATAAATTATGCAAGTGTTCTCCTAAAGTAGATAAAGATATACTACTTTTTGGTATTAATATACTTGTTTTTATATTATTTGACATTTTTTCTTCTATTCTCTAGCTTAATCAGTCTTCTCATATCTGTAGTTCTCATAAACTTCAGAATACTAGTCTCAATTAAAGCAAATTGACTTCATTCTTAATTGAGAGAGTTTACAATTGTTGGGTGTTGTCAAATAGGGTTAATAATTCATGGAGATTTCTTATCAGCTGGTGATTTTGTGTAATGCTTCAATAGTATTCCCGTATGCATCCATCTTTTTCTGGTATGTACAATTCAAAACAATGAGCCCCTTAAAGTTGTTAGAGTAATGCCCTAGAAAATAAGTGTTTGAGAGTATTTGAAAGTTAGTTGGATGTCAGAAGATTCTAAAGGACCCTCTTCACCTCTAGACTTTGACAATACTAATAAAGTTTAAGAAACACACCAATGAATCACAGTGTTTTAATACTGGCTCATCTCCCTATAATTTTATTGATAAAGTAATTACAGACAATCCTAAGTAATTCCAGTCACCATTAATCTTTTCCAGAGAAGCTCGATAACTGAGCTCCCAAGGAATTTTTAAAAAATCTTTCCATTACCTTTTCTTTGCTATCCTGCCCTATCTCTCTTGGTTAAAAAAAAAAAAAAATCCCAAAATTGGTGGAATGGAACAGACACATAGTAATGTCATGTCAACATTTATTTATGGCCTGCCAGTTAAGATGGACCTACCCCCAAAATGAAGGATTTTGAAAATAGCACTTGCAAAGGATTCCATGGTAAGGTGGTCCATCTCACTTGTCAAGCTGGAAATGGAAACAGTATAATCTATAGGTGTGATGATCTGCTTGGATACACCGTCCATTTCCCCAGATCTTACATTAATCATTTTGTTTCTACTTGCCTGCCATGATGTTCTAGTTTTAGTTTAGAAACACTGTGTTGTTATTTACCCTTTTGTGTTTTATGATTTCTTTAGACCTTATTAGTTTTAAGACTGGGCTGTGTTGTAAAGTGCCTGTAGGATTACTCAGTTATTTGGAATTTGGAGTAAAATTTCCTATATGGGCAAGGCTATGAATACATATGAATTTTATGTATAATGGTGAAACTGCAAGTACCTGATGCATCAAAACTGTATCCTAGGGGTAATATTTCTTTGTGCTAATCAACATTTATGTTTTGTTTCCATAGTTATAGGACTTTCCTGAGCATCTACCCATACATCCACACATTCATTTATTCTAAAAAATTATTGAGGAGCTGGCATTGTGGTGTAGCAGGTAAAGCTGACGCCTACAACACCAACATCACATATAGGCACTTGTTTGCATCCTGAATATTCTGCTTCCAATCCAGCTGCCTGGTAATTGTCCTGGGAAAGAAGCAGAGATGGCCCAACCACTTGGGCCCCTGACAGTCATGGGGAATGGGGAAGACCTAGAGAAGCCCCTGGATCCTGGCTTTGGCCTGGTCCAGTCCTGGCTGTTGCAGTTGTTTGGGGAGCAAACCAGTGGATGGAAGATGTTCTCTCTCTCTCTCTCCCTCTCCCTCTCCCTCACCATCTCCCTCTCCCTCTCTCTCATTCTATCTCTCTCTCTTTCCCCCCCACCCCTCACTCTTCCTTTCAAATAAATAATTAAATCTTTAAAAATACATATTGAGTCAGAGCATAGTAACAGCCAGGTACTGGGATTTAATAGTGTTAAATTCATTATTCCTGTTCCTCAATAGCACATAGTCTAGCAAAGGTAACTGACAAAGTGCTAGGCAAAACAGGATAGTGTTATAACAGTTTTTCCTGCACTGCACAGTGATACAGGCATTGATCAAGGTCAAGGAAGAAGACAGAGAAATCCCTGTTGGGGTTGTTACAATAACTCAGGAAAATCATGGTGTTGATAGAGATGAGAACTGCTGAGTATTAATGGAGAAAAGGAGCCTAAGATTTGGGCTTGGATTACTGCTGGACAGGGGCCTGGGAGTGTTTTCATAAGGGAAACTACATTTTTATGAGAGAGGCCACTGTGATCAAGACAACCACTTCTCTAGCTGGGATGACCATTTTAAGTGGACTTTTCCTTAAGGAGGTCAAGATTTTCCTGAAGATTTACTAAGCCCTTGACTACCTGATTTCTTAATTTATGAAGCCAAGTATTAAATGATGAAGAGACTTATTCATAAAGGAACTCAGAATTATTTGATTGAGTTCACTTCATTAGGTTTAATTTATCATCTTACACAAGACAAACCAAGCATCGACTACACTGTTCATCTGCTGGAGGTGCTTAACACTGTCCACAGTAACGAGATGCCTATGGAGTGTGGGGCTTACCTTAGCCAGTGAAGTAAGCAGTCATTTCCCCTGTAATACAAAACAAGTGAATAAGTTGTGCAACGAAAAATACTTGGTATCTGAGAAAAATTTCACTGTCATATATTTCTATGCATGTTTCTTTCTTATAATTTATTGCAGGTAGCCAACCTGAACATGTGACATTTCATTCTAAATCATAAACTAGTTACCTAATAAGTTTTCAAGCAAATGATCTGCCACTCTCTTTGAGTAAAAATTTTCATTTATCTTTTCAAACTTATGGCAGGCTGTCTCTTGGGAAATAAACATCTATTTAGTTTGTTCTACTTGGATTTATATAGGTTCAACACCAGTAGTTTTACTTTTCTATAAGGTGATGTCCATGCTTTTTGGTGGATGCTATCAAAAACTGCTCTTTAAAGCTGACTTTCAGAGCAAATTTCACATTGTTAGCTTGTTTAATAATAAGATACTGCATTCAGTTTCATTCCTGGTATTATTCTTTCAGCAACACATTTCTATCTTTATCTTTCAGAGATGAATAGCATCGAGTCCCTTGCAGATTTGACACCTGACTTGCACGGACATACGTTTCCTTCACTTGCTGGTGCCTTTCATCTACCCAATTGTCACTCTAATCCTTGTAGCTCTTGGGATATATTTATTTTGTTCATCTTTCAATTTTTCCTTTAGTTAAGTACTTAGTCAGAAAATATGATCCACTGAATTTATTTATCCAATGAAGTATAATTAGACACAGCATTGTGCGTTTCTCTTATCCTTTTAATAATGTTGTTTCCTTGTTACTTCATTTATCATATTCCTTTGACAGTTCTCTAAAAGAAAACCATGTTTTCTGCATTTATTATCACTTTTTTCAAACATTGTCCATTTAAATTAGTACAGAAGACTCTAAGAGAAGCTTATCTTTTGTTAATAATAAAAAACTAATGAACTAATTTTATTGAATTATCCCAAGTTAAAAATCAGCAGTCTCATAGAAATAATTTCATCTGTGCGTTCTCATTTTAAAACTAGATTCAACTTGAATGATGAAACTATTTATACAAATGATCCACTATAAGTACTTAGTTATTGCTTTCCAACGATAATGACAACAAACATATAATTTTTAATTGTCTAGAATAGCTGACCGTAGGAGGAACAATGTTTCAAATCTGGGTAGGAATTTATGACAGTTGAGAAATGAGCCATCCCTGTTAACAGAAGTTTTTCTGGATCACTAGTGCTTGGTTACTGCCTACATTTATATAAACAAGCCTATCCATTTTAATCTCATGATATAAAGAAAAAATAAGTTTAATTAAGGATTTAATTTATGCATGGTTACAGTCAGACCATGCTTACTATATCTCAAATCACCAGTACTGTCTTCTTGTTACTGAAGTTACCTCAATTCATCAGGGTCATTAGAATTACCATTTCTAATATTCTGCATAGCTTACTTGAGTCATCTCAATTACCATTACCTAGAACCAGTGACAATCCTATTGTATGCTAAGGACTGTTTCATATTCATGAAGGAAAGTATCTGTCAATGTAATGGCAGAGATAACTAGAAACTCCTTCCTCTGCATTTCTAATGGTACTGAAACTAGAATGAGAACATGAGAATAGCACTGATTCTCAAATAAGAGGTTTTGAGTTTGCATCTCTGCTTCACCAATA
Source organism: Sylvilagus floridanus (assembly GCA_949820135.1). NCBI lineage: Eukaryota > Metazoa > Chordata > Mammalia > Lagomorpha > Leporidae > Sylvilagus > Sylvilagus floridanus. The sequence goes on along the minus strand of OX463236.1, from coordinate 23,050,052 downwards.
TTAACTATAGAAACTAAGACAATATAATTAGCTTGTCGGAAACATTGTTTCTCATGAATAAAAAAAGAACAATGGCCCTAGCTGTTGAGGCCATTTGGGAGAGTAAGAGGATACAAGGAGGATGTAAGATCTCTCTGTCTCTCCCTCTCTCTCTCTCTCTTTCTGCCTTTCAAATAAATAAAATAAATCTTTTAAAAAAAGTTTGGCAGTAGGAAGTTATAAAAATCATTCAATTGTCAAAACAACCGTGGCAAGGAAAATGCTACAAAACACCCTCTGCCCTTAGGAAAGTTCCCATCTTCCTGAAAGTACCCACCCTTGCATTCCTCTCCCTTACTGTTAGTACCTTCAGCTGTGCCCATGCTATTAGAGGGGATGAAGACAACGAGGAAGTACATCCGAAAGCACAGGATAGAGAAGAAACCCTTGTGCATCATACAACGATGTTAGCTCTTTAGAAGTTTTCTGAATTCTTTTTAAGTTTAATGTTAAATTTATGCTCATCCTAAGAAAAAGCTTCTGACAGTTCATATTGGCAGGATAAGTGTAGCTCGAGTAGTTCTTAAAAATAAGCTATGCTATGTTTTTTTGTGTGTTTTATTTAAATTCCAGCTTACAGATTCTTGCCTGTAGTGAGACAGTAGCAACATTGACATCTGAAATCCCTGTTTTTACTTGTTTTTGTCTCAGTCTGTAGCATCATATTTTCCACAGAGTTTTACTATAGGATTTCTTTTTTAGTGTATTAATGTAGGTTTCATATCAGATTGCTCAGGAAATGTATTTATTTTGCCTATGTCCACAGGTAATGGAGTAAGATTGGCTTCTTACTGGCAAACATTGAAATGGGTCAAGACGACAAATCTCTGCATCTGACCTATCTTTAGTATTAAAGGGTTAATAGTTCAGTCATCACTCCAGTTCCTCTGTGCTGTGGATGATTTGCATTTATCAAATGATCCTTATCATTTCCCATAATTAGGGTGTCACCACATAGTTAAGATTTTTGAATTAACTAACATATGGACTAATTAATGTCTTATGGGTAAGTTCCATCCAAATAATAAATAACGGAATGATGTGAGTTGTATGCTGTAGATTGAATTCACCCCAATTTCCCACTGTTCAGTAAGTTTAGGCTCTTTCGTACCCGTCTTTTCAACATATATTGTGCATACTGCTTATAAATATGAACTAAATTGGATCGATTTCCAAATACACATCTGACCACAGAGATTCCAGGGGAATAATAATCTTGTAATGTTCAAAGGAATAACTTCCATAGACATAAAGCAGGATCTACAAAATATTAATCATTACATATTATTGGCCTCTTAAAACTATCACAAATACTTTAAAGATATTTTGTATATTTAAAAAATTGATAATACATCTATTTGAATGTTGAATAAAATAAATCATAACCTGACCCATATGTGAATATGCACAATAACTCAATTTTTCAAAATAAATAGCATGAATTCTCCTACAAGTCTTCCCCAGGGCCCATTATGTGGACAATGCATACTATAGATTTTGGTCAATGGGCATAATATGGTTCCCTAGCTCACCACTAACACTTGTATACAACATAACTCAAAGCCATGATACCATGATGGAGACAAGAAGGCAAAATAGTTCTGAATGTACTCTGCAGGTGAATTTAGGATATAATTTTCTATGACCATAGCTATCTGAAGACACAGTAGGGTTTTATTTTTGGATTGTTTTATATTGACAACAGACCACATTATAGTTAATTTCTATGTATATGAGTACCAAATTGTTGCTTAGCTACCAAAATGATTTGTTTTAGGACCCCATATGGATACCACAATCTGTGTATGTTCAAGTCCCTTATAGAAAGTGGCATAGTATTTGCATCTAACCCCCACACACCCTCCCTGATACTTTAAATGACATCTATACTACTTATAATACACAATACAATGCAATGCCATTACGAGTTGTTGTGTTGTAAAATTTAGGGGATAATGAAACAAATTCTGTATAAGTTCAATATAGATGTTAATTTTTTCCAAAATATTTTTGATCCTCAGCCAGATGAATCCAAGGATGTCAAACTCACAGTCACAGAGGGTTAACAATATGTAAGTATTCAAATAGTACATCTCTATATATTTTTACCTAATATACCAATAATTATTCATAAAGAGGATACATGTTAAATACAAAAAGGTAATAGATTCAAGAACTGTAAGAGTAATTTATCTTCTCACAGCACAAAAGTTCATCTTAGTGATCTACAATATTCTTTCTAAAGGTTTTCTTGACTAATTAATATAACTTATATATCAGTGGAAAGGACAACTTATTCTTCTAAGGGCATTATTACCCTGAAGAGAGCACTTTTACCTATAAAATCTATTAATATAGTAGTCTTGATAAAGAACAAATGGTGGGTGATTACTGATATCATAAATAAGAGTGTCAATTGTTAATTCAACAATGGGAGTCACTGTGCACCTAATCCCCACGTAGGATCTCTGTCCTTAATGTGTTCTACCATGCGAAATAGCTGTAAAACTAGTACTCAAACAGTACTCTATGGTTTGTGTTTCTTTGTGGGTGCAGTCTGTTGAAATCTTTACTTAGTATATACTGTTGATCTTCTGTATGTTAAGATAATTGATAATGAATCGTGGTGAATAATGGGATGGGAGAGGTAGTGGGAGATGGGATAGTTGTGGGTGGGAGGGAGGTTATGGGGAGAAAAGCTGCTATAATCCAAAAGTTGTATGTTGGAAATTTATATTTATCAAATAAAAGTTAGGAAAAAAAGAACAAATGGCAAGGGTTTATACATGATAGCTATATAGCTTTGATGAATAGACTTTTCATAATTAATAAACTAGGGACAATGTAAAAGAAAATGTTAATAAAAGTAATAATGTTTTTTAAATATAGAAGTTTGCCTTTTTTCTTCTTTTATTTTTTTTCACTTAGAGGTTTACAAACCTCATACATTATATATATATGTATATATACACACATTACATATATTACATATTTTTATAAAGCTTTTATTTAAAGAATATAAATTTCCAAAATACAGCTTATGGATTACAATGGCTCGCCCCCCATAACTTCCCTCCCACCCGCAACCCTCCCCTTTCCCGCTCCCTCTCCCCTTGCATTCACATCAAGATTCATTTTCAATTCTCTTTATATACAGAAGATCAGTTTAGTATGTATTACATAAAGATTTCAACAGTTTGCCCTCACATAGCAACACAAAGTGAAAAATACTGTTGGAGTACTAGTTATAGTATCAATTCACAATGTATAGCACATTAAGGACAGAGATCCTACATGATATATTTTTTTTAAAATTGATTAATTTTCTATGCAATTTCCAATTTAACACCAAGTTTTTTTTCATTTTTAATTATCTTTATATACAGAAGATTGATTCAGTATATACTAAGTAAAGATTTCATCAGTTTGCACCCACACAGAAACACAAAGTGTAAAATACTGTTTCAGTACTAGTTATAGCATTACTTCCCATTGGACAACACATTAAGGACAGATCCCACATGAGACGTAAGTACACAGTGACTCCTGAAGTTGATTTAACAATTTGACACTCTTGTTTATGGCATCAGTAATCTCCCTAGGCTCTAGTCATGAGTTGCCGAGGCTATGGAAGCCTTTAGGTTCGCTGACTTCAATCTTATTCTGACAGGGTCATAGTCAAAGTGGAGGTTCTCTCCTCCCTTCAGAGAAAGGTACCTCCTTCTTTGATGGCCCCATTTGTTCCACTGGGATCTCACTCACAGAGATCTTTCATTTAGGTCTTCTTTTTTTTCCAGAGTGTCTTGGCTTTCCATGCCTAAAATACTCTCATAGGCTCTTGAGCCAGATCTGAATGCCTTAAGGGCTGATTCTGAGGCCAGAGTGCTATTTAGGACATCTGCCATTCTATGAGTCTGCTGTGTATCTCGCTTCCCATGTTGGATCATTCTCTCCCTTCTTGATTCTATCAGTTAGTATTAGCAGATACTAGTCTTGTTTGTGTGATCCCTTTGACTCTTAGACCTATCAGTGTGATCAATTGTGAACTGAAATTGATCACTTGGACTAGTGAGATGGCCTTGGTACATGCCACCTTGATGGGATTGTATTGGAATCCCCTGGCACGTTTCTAACTCCATCAATTGGGGCACGTCTGATTGAGCATGTCCCAAATTGTAACATCATTCTCAGTGAATTAAGCCAGTCCCAAAGGGACAAATATCATATGTTCTCCCTGATCGGTAACAACTAACTGAGCACCAAAGGGGAAACCTGTTGAAGTGAAATGGACCCTATGAGAAACAGTAACTTGATCAGCTCTTGTGCTGACTCCTGATGTACAATGTAATACTTTATACATTTTAGTATTTTTTATTCTAGTACTAGTGGTTGAACTCTGTAATTAACAAACAATTATTCTTAGGTGTTTAACTGAAAAGTGATCCCTGTGAAATATAAGAGTGGGAATATTACATATTACATATACATATTACATATAAATCTAGAAACATAGTAATTCTTCCTATCCTACCTTCCCTCTCACCCCCAATCCCAACCTCCTTCCTCTTCCCTCTCCTCTTCCCATTCATATTTTATACAAAGATCTATTTTCATTTAACTTTATACTCACAAAATTAACCCTATACTACATAAACAATATAACAAGTAGTATGGAAAAATAAAAAAAAAATCTGTACCTCAACAGCAAAGACAAGGACTATTAAAAATCATCTAAAAGTGTCAGTATCATTTCTATAGATAACTTTTTAGGTACTTTATTAGTTAACACAGATCAGGAATAACATTTAGTATCTTTTTTGGGGGACCGGCTTGTTTCACTGAATATAGTGGTTTCTAGTTGCATCCATTTTGTTGCAAATGGAAGGAATTCATTTTATTTTACCACTATGTAGTATCCATTGTGTACATTTACCATACTTTGCTTATCCAGTCTTCAGTTGATGGAGATATGGATTGATTCCATATCTTAGTTTTTGTGAATTGAGTTGTAATAAGCATGAGGGTACAGAGAACTCTTTCATATGCTGATTTCATTTCCTTTGGGTAAATTTCCAGAGTGAAATGGCTGGGTCATATGGTGCGTCTATTTTCAGATTTCTGAGGTTTCTCCATACTGCCTTCCACAGTGGCTGCACCAGTTTATATTCCCACCAACAGTGGATTAGGGTACCTTTCCCTCCACATTCTCGTCACCATTGTTGTTTGTTGATTTCTATATTTCATAGAAATATATTCTAACTGGAGTGAGGTGAAAACTCACTGCGGTTTTTATCTGCATTTCCCTTTTGTCTAGCAAACCTGAGCATTTTTTCATGTGTCTCTTGGCTACTTGAATTTCCTCTTTTGAAAAATGTTTGTTCAAGTCCTTTGCCATTTCTTTACTGGGTTGTTTGTTTTGTTGTTGTTGAGTTTCTTGAGTTCTTTATAGATTCTAGATAATAATCCTTTACCAGTTGTATAGCTTGGAAATTTATTCTCTCATTCTGTCAATTGCCCTTTCACTTTGCTGAGTGTTCCCTTTCAGCTTGACGGAATCCCATTTGCCAATTTTGGCTGTGATTATCCGTGCTTCTGGGATCTTTTCTAACAAGTCTTTGCCTATGCCAATGTCATGCAGGGTTTCCCCAATGTTCTCCAATAATTTGATGTTATCTGGTCATAGATTTAGGTCTTTCATCCACTTTGAGTAGATTTTTGTGTAAGGTGCAAGGTAGGGGTCCTGCTTCATATTTCTATATACGAAAATCCAATTTTCCCAGCAGCATTTATTGAAGAGATTGTCTTTACTCCTGGGGTTGATTTTAGCTTCTTTGTCAAAGATAAGTTGGTTGTAAATGTATGGATTACTTTCTGGAGTTTCTAGTCTTTTCCACTAGTCTACAAATGTGTTTTTGTGCTAGTATCAGGATGTTTTGATTATAATTGCCCTGTAGTATACCTTGAAATCTGGTATCATGATACCTTCAAGTTTGTTTCTGTTTTATAAGATTGCTTTAGCTATTTGGAGTCTCTTGTGTTTCCATATGAATTTCAGCATCTTTTTTTTCTAGATCTGAGAAGAATGTCATTGGTATTTTGATTGAATTGTGTTGAATCTGTAAATTGCTTTAAGTAGCATGGACATTTTGATTATATTAATTATTCTGATCCATGAACATGGAAAATTTTTCCATTTTTAGTGTCTTCTATTTCTTTCTTTAATGTTTTGTAATTTTCATTTTAGAGATATTTGACATCCTTAGTTAAATTTATTCCAAGGAATTTAATTCTTTTTGTAGTTATAGTGAATAGGATTAATCTTAAACGTTCTTTTGTAGCCACAACATTGTCTGCATTTATAAAGGCTATTGATTTTTATATGTTTATTTTATATCCTGCCATTTTATCAAATTCTTTAATGAGTTTCAATAGTTACTTAGTGGAGTCATTTGGATCCTCTATACATAGAATCATGTCATCTACAAATAGGGTTAGATTTTCTCTTCCCTAATTTGTATCTCTAAGGTTTCTTTTTCTTGCCTAATAGTTCTGGGTAAAACTTCCAGGACTGTATTGAATAGTAATAGTGACAGTGGGCTTTTTTTTCTGATTTCAGATCTTAGCAGGAATGCTTCCAACTTTTCCCCAACTCAACAGGACGTTAGCCATGGGTTTATCATAAATTACCTTGATTATGTTGAGAAATGTTCATTCTATATGCAATTTGCTTAAGGTTTTCATCATGAAAGGACGTTGTATTTTATCAAATGCTTTCTCTGCATCTATTAAGATAGTCATATGGTTTTTGTTCTTTAGTTTGTTAACATGATGTATCACATTTATTGATTTGTGAATGTTGAACTATCCCTACATACCAGGGATAAATCACAATTGGCCCCGTTGAATGATCTTTCTGATGTGTTGTTGGATTCACTTGAATAGTATTATTGGGAATTTTTTTTTCATTTATGTTCATCATAGAAATGATTCTGTAGTTCTCTACCTCTGTTGTATCTTTTTGAGCTTTAGAAATTAAGGTGATGCTGGCTTCATAGACAATTTTTGGAAGCATTTCCTCACTTTCCATTGTCTTGAATAGCTTGAGAAGAATTGAAATTAGTTCTTTAAATTTCTTGTAGAATTCAATAGTGAATCCATCTGGTTCTGGGGTTTTCTTTGTGTGAAGGGTCTTTATTACTGATTCAGTGTCTTAGTTATGGTCTGTTCAGGTTTCTGTATCTTCCTGGCTCAATTTTGATATTGTATGTGTCCTGGCATCTATCCATTTCTTCTAGGTTTCCAGATTTGTTGGTATGCTGTTCTTGGTAGTAATTCCTGATGATTCTTTTTATTTCTATGGTATCTATTGTTACATTTATTTTTCACCTTGGATTTTATTGATTTGGGTCTTCTCCCTCTTTTTTTGGTTAGTTGGGCTGATGGTGTATCGGTTTTGTTTAATTCTTCAATAAACCCACTGCTTCACTAATATTTTATTTTTTGGTTTCAATTTTGTTTATTTCTTCTAATTTTAGTTATTTCTCTTCTACTAATTTAGGCTTTAATTTGTTGTGATTTTTCTAGGCCATTAAGATGCATTGATAGCTAATTTATTGGATACATATCCAATTCCTTGATGTAGGCAGCGATTGCTATAAACTTCCTTCTTAATACTGATTTAGCTGTATACCATAAGTTTTTTTTTTTTTTTTTTACAGGCAGAGTGGACAGTGAGAGAGAGAGAGACAGAGAGAAAGGTCTTCCTTTTTGCCGTTGGTTCACCCTCCAATGGCCGCCGCGGACGGCGCGCTGCGGCCGGCGCACCGCGCTCATCCGATGGCAGGAGCCAGGAGCCAGGTGCTTTTCCTGGTCCCCCATGGGGTGCAGGGCCCAAGCACCTGGGCCATCCTCCACTGCACTCCCGGGCCACAGCAGAGGGCTGGCCTGGAAGAGGGGCAACCGGGACAGAATCCGGCGCCCCGACCGGGACTAGAACCCGGTGTGCCGGCGCCGCAAGGCGGAGGATTAGCCTGTTGAGCCACGGCGCCGGCTATACCATAAGTTTTGATATTTTGTATTGTCATCTTCATTTGTGTTCAGAAATAATTTGATTTCTCTTTTGATTTATTCTATGACCAACTGTTCATTCAGGAGCATGTTGTTCAGTCTCTATGCGTTAGCATATATTCTAGAGATTCTTGAGTTGTGGATTTCCAGCTTCATTCTATGTGGACAGAGAAGATGCATGGTATGATTTTTTTTTTAATTTGATGAGGCTTGCTTAAGGCTCTGCATGTGTTCTATTTTAGAGAAAGTTCCAAACTGCTGAGAAGAATGTATATTCTGTATCAGCATGAAAAGTTCTGTAGATTTCCATTAGGTCCATTTGGTCCATAGTTTTTAGGGTCTTTGATAGTGGCCCATTAATCTTCAGCTCTGTTTTTTTTAATTTTTCTAGTTTTTCTTATTTGTATGTTTATTTATTTATTTTGACCTGACTGAAAGATATCCAAAGATTTGTCTTCTAGTTCAGATATTCTTTCTTCTGCCTCACCAAGTCTATCTTTAAAGCTTTTCATCACATTTTTATTTGATCTATGGAATTCTCCATATCTAATATTTCACTTTGATTTACCTTTAAAATCTTAGTTTCATGGAAAAATTTCCATGCATGTCATGTATGGATTTTTTCATGGATATGCTTCTGAGTATCCCTATGATTACTCTTTTGAATTCCAATTCCAGCATTTCATTAATCTCTTCATCTTCACATTCTAATATTGAAGTGCTGTTTTATTCCTTGGAGGAGAGGGAGCAGGTAATATTGTCCTCCTTATTCTTGTTTTTTAATTTCTTCATTTATTTTTAGGCATTTGCAAAGATACTTATTGGTTTTTTTTTTTTTTTTTTTGCTCTGATTGCATTCATCTTTGGAATATACCTCTGTGGCTTAGTGGAATGTCTGCTGTTTCAGTGAATACCCAGAGTGTGTGCTGGGTGTGGCCAAGGAGCTCTGGTCGGTGTTCCAGGTAGATAAAGTACTGAGTGAGATACCCATGTAGGCATGGTAGATCCCCTCCTGTTTATCAGAAGAGAGGGTTTTATCAGCTCTGTTGGTGTAGTCGCTCCCTTACCTCCTCCCTTCCAAGGTGACCAATGCCTGCCCAGAGAGATTAGCTCACAGTAAGAACAATACTTAACTGTATTGCCATAAGAACCACTTAAAGGATCTGTGCAGTTCTTAGTGTGAGCATGGATTCTGTTGTAATGATCCACTCCAGGCAATCAGGGAGCTCTGAGTGTGTGAAGCTACTCGGTGATTGCCTGGAGACCCAGATACACCCTGTGCCTTCTCCTACAGTCACTGTGTACCCATAACCTCAGCACACAAGGGTCTCGCAGTCATAGAGTGCTGAGGATCCATCTTTCCCTGCCCCACTAGTCTCAGAGAGGCAGAGATACTTCCAGAGCCAACTGTGTGTTGGTGCTCCACCAAGGCAGTTTGAACCCCAGAGCCTGTGATGTGTTGGGAGCCTGGGGATACTTCATAGCCCAACGTGGGTGCCCAGCCACCTGTCAATCCTCCCAACCAGACTCAGGCCTCTCCTCTCAGCTAGTTGCTGAGTGCCTGGACACAACCTGGTGGAGCTGTTATGTATGTAGCCTGCCCTCTCCCAGCCAGCTGTTAGGCACCAGAATGGGAAGATAGAAATATGCCCCCTTTCCCCCTCTTGATTAACAGGTACCCTGTCCCTCACAGGGCCCCAGGCCAGACTCATTCCAGGCTTCCCTGCAGCTACACCACAAGTGGCACAAGCTGCTACAGTCTGGTCTCTCCTCACTGTCCAAAGCCAGCACTCAGCATCCTGTCTGCTTAGGTCCCGTGTTGTGTCCACGCTTGTGCTGTGCATCTATACCCTCCAAGCAGGTCCACAGGGTCCTTCTTCCTTCTGTGGAATTTCTACTGCAGTTTTCTCCCTAACTCGTCCCTGATTGCACTCTCTCCACTTCTTTTTTTTTTTTTTTTTAGGTTTGTCTTAAAGTCTCATTTGCTTTCATTTTTGTATAGAAGTTTCCAGAAGGGAATGAAGTATGAGACTCTGAAACCACACGAACTTGGTGGTGAAAGTTCTCCAGCTACAGCTCTGACCTCAGTCCCAGTGGAGTCAAGAACCATTCCTTGTTCTATTACTGCCTCCCAGGTTAAGTGCTCTCACAAGCTGTTGCAGACTCTGTTGATAGCAGCTGTCTTTCCTCTGTCATTTTTCAGCAGCTATGCTACCCAAAGGAAATCAAGGTCACAGGGAAAAGGAATTCCAAAATTAAACTAAATCCTGGTTGAACAACCTTTAGATATTTCTGAATTACTCCCTTTAAGTTCTGCATTATTCACCTTTAGTACCTATGTTACTCAATTTTAATATTAATTTTTCAGGGGAACTTAGAATTATACAGAATTCTTTCAAAATAAAATTTTAAATACATGTATACACTGTTCAGTTTAATCACTACAATTTTCTCCCTCTTTTCCGTTTTAAGATTGTGGATACAAAGTCATCAAACATGCCTTTGGGGCATGGCTGATACTGATACACATTCCTCTGTATACGGCAATTGTAGCAACCACAATATTTAGAAACTATAAAGATAGAATTCTTATCCTTTCACATTAGGCTTCTGAGTTACAGATAAACTATTATGTCATGTACACACACAAAGAAACTCTTGCTTGTACTTTCTGTTTGTAAAGTTATTCCCTATTCTTTCAGTATTCTCAGATACCTTAAGTCTGAGGAAGGTGTAGGGCAGTGCTCCCAGTTCCTCCTGCTGCTAGACCCTTTGCAGTCTGTACTCTACTTCCACCTGCCCTTCAGTTAATTCACAGCATTCTTGCCCCAATAGCAATGCCTTCCTGACCCAGATACTTTATGTGGACTGCTGGGCACTATTTCAAATTTAGAGTATAAACTGTTAATATACAGGTGTATTTTTACTTTTTTCTATTTTATGATTCCTTCCTCCTTTCTTGTTTATAGAAATTGTTCCTGGATACCTTCATCTTTCCTCATTGCTCAATTATGGGACAGTCCTTAGAAAATTTTCATGTGACAGGTAACTAATAAATTTAACTCACTTCTGTAGTCATTGACTGACTGGACTTAACCCCTTACAGTTAATTCATTGCCTGAGCCCTAAAACACTATGTTGAAGTCTAAAATATTGTGTATAAGCTTTAGTCAACATCACAGTAGCCTTAAGGCTACTGTGAACTTTGACAGAATATATTTTTAAAAATACTACAGTTAAAAAAAATTCTAATGGAGCAAAATAATAATGCTTCAATTTTTTTAGTTTGTAAGTTTGCTTAGATAATAATTGTATTTGGTATGCAGCACCTTCTTTGTGGCCATTCAGGGACGTAGGATCCTTTCATTTTTTTGTTGCCATTGCATAGAGACCCTAAGGTCTTTAGCTCAATGACTGCACCCATTAGGTAGATAGGGGAGAGAGATTGTACAAGTGGATTTTATGGGCCAGGGCATTTTCTCCTACATGGAATTGGCTGAACGCAATCCCATGGCACCACATAGTTATAAAAAACTCTTCTAAATATGGTTTTCTTAGTGCACTTAGGGTAAGAAACAGGTTTTGGTGATTCATCACGGCTCTTGTCACACTAGTTGATCACATGGGTGAGGGGTGTGACATACATCCTGTGTGACTGCAGCTCCAATGAGCCAGGAAGGTAGCAAGAAGTTTATCTTTCAGACATCAGAGCTATAAGCATTCAGAGACTAAGTTTAAGAGGACACAAAAGTGAATACTGTAGATTGTTCTTGTCTTGGATTGTGAAAATATTTAAATGAGCTTTCGTGATGACTACTTATAGGGTGGAAAAAGGGCATGGTTCATTTTATCTTCATCATCCAGTATAAGGAAAATGGGCAGAAACAGATCACTATGCCTTTCTATCAATTTTTCAGTGTCTTGATTGGGAATCAGGTCATTGTGGTTCATTGTATGTTTAAGGACTTCTCAATTTCTCATTAAAAACATACCAGAGTCTGGTTTGTCTAACTTCCATTTTATTCCAGCATGACTACCCCCAATTTCTCCTCTACTTCCACCAGATGCATTTTACAAAACCCTCTAGTAGATAAGGAAAGCTGTCACTTTCGGGGGAATAAATGATCTTGATAAAATACCTAAGGATACTTAAATAATTCGGTAAACTCACCTTTTACCTTCACATTATACATGCTATAAGAAAATTTTTAGAGCCTAAGAATACATGTTTTAATTTTGTTTGTCTTGGAATTAATTTTCATTTACTTGAAAGGAAGAGTGAAAAGACTGAGACAGAGAAAGGGAGAATTTTGCACATACTGGTTTACTTCCCAAATGCCTGCAGCAGTCAAGGCTGGGTCAGACTGAAACTAGAAGCTCACAACTCCATCCAAGTTTCCCTCATGAATGGTAGGGGCTTCAGAATTTGAGCCATATTTTCCTGATTCCTGGGATGCACTAGCAAGAAGCTGGATCAGAAGTGAAGGAGCTGGGATATAAAATAGGCACACTAACATAGGATGTGGGTGTTCCCAAGTGGCAGCTGAACCTGCTGCACCACAATGCCTGCTCCATACCTTATATTTGAATGTAGATGTTTATGACTTATTTCCAAAGTTAACCACAGGGAACTCTAGATATGAACCATTTTCTCACAAAAGTGGTATCTGAACTGGAAACTTCCAAGAACTACAAGAATCCCATGAACCATAATAGGAGCTAGAGATTCCTGAGGGGCACTGCAAGAACACTTCCTTCCTACTGGAGAAGCAAGGAGCAGTAAACACATGCATGGGACCTCAGCAGTATGTCTAGTGCCTGATCAAAGTCAACCTGCTGTCAAAGGGCAGGGAGCTCTAAGCCTTGAGGAATAATCAGAACAGCATCTGAAAGTCAGGTTCCAGAAACTGTTAATTCAGTAAACTTAAAGGAATACTTGCTATTCATCTTCAAATTCCCAGTATTCAGAGGATGTCTGCTATACCCTGACAGCCCATTAAATTAAAATGCATTGGACTGGGACAGCAAAGTGTTGAGAAATGGAATTATTTAAAAAAAAAAAACATGAAGCTTGAATTTAGATAGGCTTATATTTACATATCCTGCTTATAATTTTTACGATGGTACCTACTTTATGATGTCAGTGACATATAAAAAGCAGGAGGGCCATGTTCAGGGATGCCACGGAAGATAGCTATGGAGGAACCTGAATAAACAGATCAACAGACCATTTCTCATTAAGAGGACATTGCTAAGGAAATGACTACTGTGCCTACAGAATATCTGTTCCTGAAGTTTTATGATTAGCTATGCCAAAATAGACCACTTGTGTAGTTAATAGATGCCCAGAAATCAAAATCTGAGCCATCAAGAAGATAGCCCTTTCAGGTAAACAATAACCCTGCTGTGTTGGAGAACTATGGACATTTTCCACTCTATCTGTCATTTGCTATTTAGCTAACTTGACTGATTTTTTTTTAAATAAACAACAAGTAGACATAGCCCACATTGTTTTGCTAGAATTAACTCCATCTCATTCATATTTTGTATGCTTTTGGGAAAAAATTTCCACACTTATGTTTTTTTCTTAAAGATTATATTATCAATTCAGGCTTAGATTTTATTTTAAGATTAGAGCTAAAATTGCTAATACAAACCACGGCAAGACAGAAATAATCCCTGGATTTTTGTTAAAGAACCAAAAACCCAAAACATAGCCATCTGTTCAAGAATACATATGATCCAGAAACAGTGAAATAATCCCACATATACAGCAAAAAAAAAAAAAAAGAGTTTTCACAGCAAGATGACCCCAAGTGTTCCAGGGCCAGTATCTGCCAACATGAGGTGGTGAGGAGAAGGTGTGGCTAGTAGGTATGTGCTGAGGTAAGGGAGGGGTACATGCTGGAGGGTGAAGACTGAGCAGAGAGGCAGTTATAGCCTTCAATTAAGCATATGGAATCCAGAGCCAGTCTAAATAGCTTCAAGATTACATCTTGGTCATAATTGTGTGACTTTATGCTAAGCAGAGATAAAATAGGTGCTATCTCCAAAGGCTGATGTCAGTATTAATGAGTGAATACATGACAAGCTTTTGAAAGAGTGCCTGACAAAAGGTGAGCACTCAATCCACATTAAGTGCTGCCTTAAGTGCACCCAACAGAAGGATGAGGTGCAGCAGATGGAAACGTCACCTTTTTCAAAAGAAAGCCCACATTCACCTTGCACTTGGAGTCAGAATAATAAAGGACTTGGAAGCTGAGATTGAAATTAAAAATAATTAAATCAGAGCCTCTCTAAAGCATTGAAAATGGCTGGCAATATACAGGAAGGCTGTTGAGATGCTTCATGCAAATCATTTCCCCCAAACCTTCACCTAATTAGGTTTGCACATCACTAGATGGCACTGTAAAATTCTCAGTAATATGAAAATAATTTAATTCCATCTGGTGTCCAAATACTGGAAGAAGAAAAAGAAAATCCAGAGATTCACATGAAAATGCTCAGAAAATTTTATCATTGATGTTTCTAAGTGATAAATGAAAATGATTTTATAGAAGAAGACATAATGGTTGTTTTAACACATGCAATGTGTAGAACAAAATACATTTACAAAATTTAAATATATATGTGTATGGGTGTGTATATGAGAATCTAAAAGTAATACTGAAAAATGATTTTGTTTTACTTTTATTACTCAGCCTGTTGTTTATTATGTGTATTTAGAACAGATTCCACCAGTATTGATATATGACTTACGAATTCACAATAACTTTTTGGTAGCAGTGTTGAGAATGTGGGGGTGGGACACAGTGATGAATAGTCGTTATGAGAATAATAATGATAGGCATCATACTGCTTTAATAAAGAATATTTCAAATTTATCATATAAAGTAGACTCCTGCAAACATGATGATCCAGGAAGAAGATAAAAGATCTATTCCTAACAATGAACAGAATTATAATAGAACTAGAGAACATTCAGGCCTTGGAGACCATATACTGCATAATCAATTTCCTATTGACCCAATAGGGAGCAAAAGTGACTTCCAAAATTTCAGTAGGTTGTTTTCATGCTCAAATATAGCCACATCACTAAGGTAACTTGTGTGATATACTTAGCTACAGGGCCCTAGACTTAGATATAAAAATAAATATTTTTATATTATTATATTTCTTTTGTGAGTATGGATTTCATTTACTTTTTATCAGTCAGCACTTTTGTCATTTTACTTCAAACTGGACAACATGGCTACATCAGGACCAGGAACTGTTACTGCCCATTTCCAATAAGCAAATATGCATCAAGCAAAAAAACACAATATAGATTTAAATTTGTCAGATGACATGGTACATGCATATTTTACCCTTTAATTACCAAATGGAGGTGAAAAGAAAAGAATTGCTTCCATGTGTTCTTTTTTTTTAAAAGATTTATTTATTTATTTGAAAGGCAGAGTTATAGAGAGAGAGAGAGGGAGAGACAGAGACAGAGATCCTCCATCTGGTGGATCTCTCCCCAAATTGGCACAACAGATAAGGGTGGGGATACCAAAGCCAAGAACTTCATCTGGATCTCCCAGAAGGGAGCAAGGGCCCAAATACTTGGGCCATTCTCTGCTGTCTTCCTAGGTGCATTAGCAGGGAGCTGGATTGAAAGTCGAGCAGCCAAGACATGAACCAGTGCTCATGTTGGATGGCGGCATTGCAGGATACGGCCTAACCCATTTCACCACATCACCAGTACTGCTTCCTTGAGTTTTAGATAACTGTCTTTTCTGAATTTCTAGGTACTAGTGGAAAAAAATTAGATCTATTAAAGGTATAAGGGATCATCACAACTAGTCCTTTTATCTAGAAGAATATTCCAATATTATACTTTTCTCCTTTTGTTCTCATGACTACTAGAAAAAAGTCTACAGTAGACTTCCCTCAACTGGAATTCATCTGACACTTTTCTCTGGAATAGACAGAGTTATGGGTTTTTGGAAGAGGATCCTAGGAGATACAGTGCCATTTTCCTCTCATCATATCATTTATGCAAACCACTAACAAAATTAATTAATGTAGACATCAATCTTGATGTTCAGTGTTAGTCAAGTTTCTCTACTATTAAATTAAACTTTGCCTCCTTTCCAAATGGTACCCATTGGGAGTAAATTACTATGCACAATTCACATTTTAAAAATGGAGAGTGAAGTCTCATCTCCTTCAGGATGCATCATCTACATAAATTAGTTGGCATTCCTCTGCATGAGAGATTTATCTATAACTAGCCATTCATTGATTCTTAAGTCAATCTATTCATTCACTTATATCAATATGGACTCATGGATGCTTATTTTGCATTTTGAGTTATAGTTCAAAATTGCTTTATTTTATGCTCAAGTTGTTCCAGTTTCCTGCTAACATGTCTGTACTTGGCCCCAAGTACTTGGGATCCTGCCATTCATGTGGGATATCTGGATGAAGTTAGAGCATCTGATTTTGGCCTAGCCCAGCCCAGGCCATTGTGGTCATTTGGGGTGTAAATCAGCAGATGGAAGATCTCCCTCATTCTCCGCATCATTCTGCCATTTAAATAAATTAACCCCAGGCCGGCACTATGGCATAGAGGGTAAAGCTGCTGCCTGCAGTGCCAACATCCATAAGGGTGCAGACTTGAGTCTCAGCTGCTTCACTTCCAATCCAGCTCTCTGCTATGGCCTGGGAAAGCAGAAGATGGCCCGAGTCCTTGGGCCCCTGCACCTGTGTGGGAGACCTAGATGAAGTTCCTGGCTCCTGGCTATGGATCAGTTCAGCTCCAACTATTGAAACAATCTGGGGAGTGAGCCAGCAGATAGAAGACCTCTCTCTCTCTCTCTCTCTCTCTCTCTCTGCCTCTGCCTCTGCCTCTCTGTAACTCTGCTTTTCAAATAAAATAAATAAATCTTTTTAAAAATAAATGAATCTTTTTAAATGGTCCATTGATTATGGCAAATGTCTCATCAATTATGACAAATCAACCATATTAACGTAGGATGTTAATAATAGGAAGTAGCAAGTATGGGCATATGGGATTTCTATACTATATTTGTGGCTTTTTTGTAAATGTAAATCTATTCCAAAAAATATAGCTAAAAAAGAAACTATAAAGCTTTTGGCTTCCTCTTAGCAGAATTTTGAAGACATTAAAATCTGATGGAGAAGCACTCTTGCCTGCCACAAAGACATAAAGAATTGCTTAGTTCCTGTTATAAACTGAAATATTCAAGATCTCCTACTCTAAATTGATTTTCAAGCCTCTCAAAGGAACTCTTTGCACTTATTACAAAGTTAACTCAGTAATAGTAATCTGAAACTTCTCACGAGCAGGCAGGCAACTGACAAGTTAAATTAGGGCCACTGTGCATGAATAAACTCTCAAAAGACCTAATGCCATTTGCCTAGGGTGGAGTTACTCCATAACTATGAAATTCAAGGGTGGAGTCCTCTTGTCTTGCATATATGTAATTATCTGTGCTCAGCCTGAAGGTGGCTTAGTGTCTATTCTCAAATTCACCTTGATAACCACTTAAAGATTTCCTGGGAGAAACTCAGCCCATAGACAGAGAACATTATGTCTCCATTTCTAGAAATGATGAGTCTGCATAGCCAGCTCCAAATTACACTGACCCTTTTGATAGCCATGTCACATCCTGCAATGACAGTCAATTAGTTGTTCAGTTCACCCTACAGTTGTTTTAAGCACTAGAGATTAACAAGATTTTTTCCCCCTGCCTCACTAAATATCTTTATTTCTGATTTGTGTCTCTATGCATTGATCTCCATTTCTTGGCCCACTTACTTCTGGATTTGCTACTTTTCCCTTTCAATATTCACTTTCTCTTAGAATCTTTAATTTTTTGTTAAGAAGAAAAATACATTACTTTTTTTTTTTTTGACAGGCAGAGTGGACAGTGAGAGGGAGAGACAGAGAGAAAGGTCTTCCTTTTGCCGTTGGTTCACCCTCCAATGGCCACTGCAGCCAGCGCGCTGCAGCTGGCGCACTGCGCTGATCCGATGGCAGGAGCCAGGTGCTTCTCCTGGTCTTCCACAGGGTGCAGGGCCCAAGCACTTGGGCCATCCTCCACTGCACTCCCGGGCCATAGCAGAGAGCTGGCCTGGAAGAGGGGCAGCCGGGACAGAACACGGTGTGCTGGCGCCACAAGGCGGCCGGATTAGCCGGCCACATTACTTCTTTTAAGACACTGAAGACATAAAATAGTTCTGAGATTTGCTACTTGATGAGTGATTGAAAATCAAAGTCATACTTAAGATCAAAAGAGTGTTCCGAAAATACATATTTGAGATTTAGAGGTAGCTAAGGTATAATTGTTATGATGACAAAATAATTGAGAAGAGGTATTTCATTTAGAAAGTCAGAGTAGATTTGCTACCAGAAAAGACTTTAAAAAGGGAATTATATATAGCTCCCAGTTTAATAAGTTTTAAATTTACTATTGTGGGAAAGAAATACACATTCCATAGAACATTATTCCACATTTTGAAGCTTGATCTTTTCCTAGGGTAGTGATATGCAGTGCAGTATTCTCCCGTGATGCTGGTAGCTCTCAGTCAGCCACACAAGCACGAGGGTGAACAACCAAGATTCCACAGTGTGCTGCCTTGCTGAGCTAGAGTGTTTGGTAGGTGAGGTGTAGTAAATGTATTTTCCACTTACAATGGTTTCCACTTATGATGGGTTTATTGGACATAACCCCTGGAGAATCAGAGAGTGTCTGTCTGTGTTCCACTGAAGAGTCTTTCTGGAAGATTTCATAATGAGTCTACTGAAGTAGCAACAAACTTGAGGCATCCATCTGCCAGTAAAACCACTAAAAGCCACTTCTTCAGAAAATGGTGCTCATACTTCACTAACACAGACATGTGAACTTGCTGTCCTAATTAATTTGTCTTTGTTGTTCTAAAATTATCACCATCATGAGCAAACACCCATTCGTTACCAATAGCTGAGGATGCTCTTCTGAGCAACTTATTAGTAGTCGATACTATAGCCAATACTGAGGTGAATCTAGGTAAGATTTCTGGATGGAAAGAATAGCCACGCTCACCTCTCCATTTCCCAATTTTCACAGCATACTACCTTGTTTGTACAGGTTTTATAAATGTTTGTACCATTGAGTCAAACTATAGTGAGAAGAGGCATAAGCAGGCAAAGTGTGTATCATGCCAAATCCCTTAATTCCCTAAATCCACATACTGCCAACAAAAAACTGTAAATTAGAACTACTACAGATATATTTGAGCTTATGTTTAAATTCTTCACTAAGTTAATCCTTTTAAGTTTAACACTCTAATCACATTCCTGGCAGGGGAGAAACACTGGGATGGAAAATTGGAGCAGTCAAGTCTGGTGCTCAACTTGGCATCACCATTTGGCTGAAGAAACCCTTGGGGAGGAGGCATGATTCTTCTCACACTTGTTGTCTCTACTTGGGTGGTAAAGTGGGGGAAGGAGCAAAAGCCAAACTGTTTTTTTTTTTTTAACTTTTATCAAATAGAAAACATAAATTATACAGATGACCTCATTTAAATCTTATTTGATGACTCTCTATCATTTCTATCATGTTAATAACCAAAGATAATCCTCAAGAGCAATATAGCCATTATGCGTCTTAGAGTCCCAGATGCTGATCCTTGCAGAGGACAGGGCATAGGTGAAGCATCCATATATAGGGAGCTTGTCTGGTATTTAAGAAACAGAATGAAAATAAACTCACTCTGGATTCCTTGGACCACACACCGGTCAGGTTTTGGGTGACCATCCTTTTCCCAGATGGAGGGGCAGAACCCAATCCAAGTTTACTAAGAAATTGGTACTTCTTCCCTAAGCAAGACTCTGCAACCCAAGTATAGGCCCTGTCATTTCCCAGTTGCTCAAGATATTTGGCATCAGGCAATTAGTAATCCTAGAAAACACTTGCAAATATTTGACACCCCATATCAGACTTCGTGGGCCCAAAAAGAAAAACCTGTATATCTCAGCTTAATGAAATTATCCCTTTTTTCTATAGAGATTTATTTATTTGAAAAAAAGAGTTATGGTTCTGTCATTGCTGCATAGCAGGCAGGGCTAATTCCTAAGCCAGCCAGCACCCCGTATGGGCACCGGTTCTAGTCCCAGTTGCTCCACTTCTGATCCAGCTCCCTGCTGATGCACCTAGGAAAGTATCTGAACATGGCCCAAATGCTTGGGCCCCTTCAACCAAGTGGGAGACCTGAAAGAAGCTCTTGGCACCTGGCTTTGGCCTGGCCCACCTCTGGCCATTGCAGCTATTTGGGAAATGAACCAGTGGGTGGAAGGAAATCTCCCTGTCTCTGTCTCTTCCTCTCTCTCTTTCTCTCTGTAATTTTCAAATAAATAAAAATAAATCTTAAAGAAAGAAAGAAAGGCAGATTTGTTAGAGAGAGGGAGAGAGAAAGAGACAAGGAGAGATATTCCACTTGCTGTTTATTCCCCAAAAGGCTGCAATGGCCAGGGCTGGGCCAGTCCAAAGCCAGGGAGCCAGGAGCTTCTTTCAGGTCTCCCACAATGGGTGGGACTCAAGCACTTGGGCCATCTTCAGATGCTTTCTCTGGTACATTAACAAGCAGCTGCATCAGAAGGGTAGCAGCTAGAACTCAAAAATGATACCCATAGGGGATGCTGGCATCACAAGTAGCATCTTTACCTGCCATGCTACAACATTGGTCCCTGAAATTATACTTATAAAAAGAGATTCCCACAGGTCCCTGGCATGGGACACTGGAGGATTTCTGGTGCCCTGTTTGTTGACACTGTCCTCGTGAGTGTTTTACATCTCCTCTTATGGTTTTTATTAAATGCATGCCATGAATCTTGTCTGAGTCCTTCCTCTACCTATAGCAATAATTTTACAGGGAGAAGAATACGGACTTCGGATTCAAACTGTGTTACTAACCAGATGCTGATTTGTTAGTTATTTAAGTTTTTGAGTATCGGTCTTTTTTTTACCTTCAAACAAGATTGATAACAATCTCCATCTGATTTGGAAATCAGATAAAATGATGGATGTACATCATTTAGCACAGACACTGGCACAAAGTATGAGCTCAACATTTTGGTTCTTTCCCTCGACTTTCCCAAAGTCTTCCATCATCTCTATTACATCTACTTTTTAGTTCTAAATGTAAGACAGAACTTGTGGGAATAAGAGCTAGAGCATTGAAGAAGATTCATCAGATAAAGGATTAGAAGTAGAGAGGAGTAAACAATACAATGCAGCAAACTGGTGAGAAGGGTGGCATGATAATTCCAGTAAACTTGATTTTTTTTCTTTCTGAATTCAGGTGTGTTTGGATATCACCAACACCTCTATGACTAATCTGCAGATGATTTTTCTATTCATTTCTCTATATCATTAAAGATTAGATATTGATGATTTTCCTATATCTTCAAGTTTCTGTGAGGTCTGCCTGGTATTCAAGGAGCACACAAAAAGGAGTCAAAAGGCCACAGTAGTGCTTCACAACAATACTGAAAGCAATACGGTTAGATCTAGTACATCTCCCTGCAAGCTAAGAGGTAACAGCTCCTAAACACAGGGACTGCACTGTCTAGAGGATGTCATGAAATGCTTTCATTTATGACCACATGATTTATGTTGGGCAATGAAAACAGCACCATCATAATCACTCTGGAATTCAACTTAAAAGACTCATAACTCTTTAAATGGGAACAATAGCTTTCAAGCTGTCAGAACAAAGGAGGAACATTTTATAATACCAGCATCTTAAAACGATAAGGAAACAGAATCCTGAACATACCAGGATGAGATGAGTAATCCACCATTAAAATGAGCTGCAATGTTTTCTAAGCATAAATAAAGCAGATCTTGTTGTCCTGGTCTCCTTTTCCGAGCCAGTATGATCTCTTTACTTCTCAAAGACAGATGGGCAGATATACAGGGTGTTCCTGTTCATTGGTTCCCACCTCAGATTTCTGCAATGGCCAGGGCTGGGCTAGGGCAGGAGCCAGGAGCCTGAAATTCAATACAGGTTTCCCATATGTGTGGCTGGAACCAATAACAGAGCCATCACTGCTGCCTCCCTGGGTCTGCATTAGTGGGAATTGAACCCAGGGACCCCATTGTGGGATGTGGGCTTCTTAATTGCTAGGCCAAACATTCACTCAAATCTCAGCAGATTCCTATGATGAATGTGGCAGAACTCTGAACACATTGTCCAAAAGAGACACTATATCATTGTTGATCCAAGTCGGGTAAAGTGAACCATCTGTTCCTTCTGAGGTCAGTCTTAGATAAAAGTGGGTGACTGTTGACAATTTATCTTGAATTTATACAGACTTTGCAGCTTAGGAAACACTCTCACATATTGCATTTTGGAAGTGCATGCCCATGTGCAACTGGTATTATTTAAACTTTAGGGCATTTTAGGATCCTCTTCAGATTTCTCATCATTGACTATGTCACAGTGCATAAAATTTCTATCTAATTCACCATGGAACAATTGGAAAGGAACTGAATTTGAAATAAGAAATCTGGTTATATATTTCTAACCACTGTAATCTACTTGATATATTTAAAAGGAAAATCATTTAATCTCTGAAGTATTTTCTCATTCTTAAAATAGATTTTTTAAAAAAGATGTATTATTTCAGAGAGTAACAGTGAGTGAGGGGTGAGAGAGAAAGAGAGTCATCCATCCACTGGTTCTCTAAAAATGGCTGTGACAGCCAAGGCTGGGCCAGGCTGACCAGGAGCCAGAAGCCAGGAACCCCTTCCAGGCCTCTGAGATAAGTAGCAGTGGTTCAAGCAGTTGGTCCACTGTCCACTACCTTCCCAGGTGCATTAGAAGGAAGCTGGATCATAAGCAGACCAGTCAGGACTTAAACAAGGACTCTCATGTGGGATACCAATGTTACAAACAGTGGTTTAACCCACTGTGCCACAATACCAGCCTCTTTAAAATGGAATTATTTAAGCCTCATGCTTACTATGACCCTTTTCAGTTCCACTACTCTATGCTGAAATATTATTTCCCTTTCATTCACTCCTAAATAGTGAGTATGTATTAAAAATTAGCTTTCTGTTTTCGAATCAAGAATAGAGGCTACCAAACAGTGAGAATATTTCTGAATACATGCTTAAGAGCAGAGTAAGATGCTATGGAAAATTCTTCAGACCAAAGGAGGGCATCAAGGATTCAAAGATTCTGAGATGATAATTGTGCCTCAATTGAATCTTTTTTTTTTTTTCTGACAGGCAGAGTGGACAGTGAGAGAGAGAGAGACAGAGAGAAAGGTCTTCCTTTTGCCGTTGGTTTACCCTTCAATGGCCGCCACGGCCGGTGTGCTGCGGCCGGCGCACCACGTTGATCCGAAGGCAGGAGCCAGGTGCTTCTCCTGGTCTCCCACAGGGTGCAGGGCCCAAGCACTTGGGCCATCCTCCACTGCACTCCCGGGCCATAGCAGAGAGCTGGCCTGGAAGAGGGGCAATTGAGACAGAATCCGGTGCCCTGACCGGGACTAGAACCTGGTGTGCTGGTACCGAAAGGCGGAGGATTAGCCTATTGAGCCGCGTTGCCAGCCCTCACTTGAATTTTACAAGCATCTGTGCTAGGAGCACAGCCCTTATATATCATTATCAGTGCTGCATGGTACATCCCATCAGAAACCTGTATGCAAGCTCTCCAAAAAGTGTCAGGAAATGGACCCTGTGAACACTTCTCACTAGGTACACCATCCAAAAGAAAGGCTTACACAAGAGACTAGAAGCATCAGTACAGACCAGAAGTTGCCCACTTCTCCAACATTACTCATCTCAGAACACTACCCAATGGCTGGAAATAATGATATTCTTGGGGGTGGGAAACATTACTTATATGTTACTATTTTTTGTTGCTCTATCATTTCATAATGGCAAATCTGTTAAAGATACACAGGCAGTTAGGTAAAGTGAAGGACTTGTAGAAAACAGAAGAACCAGAAGGAAGAAAAGAATCTGCATTTGCATTGAAAATGCTTGAGTGAAGAAGCAAAGGTGCATGATAGTAAGAGAGAATTTTTAAGGATATTTTGTAAAAAATGCCACTGAGATTTTGACCAGGATGTCACTGAATCTGCAGACCATTTTGGATAACATAGGTATTTTAGCAATATCAAATACTTCGAAGAACTTAATGTCTTTCATTTAAAAGTATTTGTGACTGTTTTAATTTCCCTCATAACTACTTTATATCTTCCAGTGTACAAGTACTTCACCTCTTTGATTAAGTTTACATGCAATTTTTTTTTATATTATTGTAAATGGGATTGTTTTCTCCATTTTCTTTTCTGATAGATTGTTGTTAGAGTACAGAAACACAACCAACTTTTAGGTTGATTTTGTATCTTGCAACTTTGCTCAATTCTTTGATTAGTTCTAACATGTTTTCTGTGGAGAAAATTACTTGCAAGTGAAAGCCTCTGCAGCATCTAGGACTTGTAACACAGAGTGGTTAAAAACTTTAATTGAGGTGCCACGTCTCAGGCATAAGCCTTGTCCTAGATACAAGAGTCAGTAGTTAATAGACTCTGAGGTCTTGATCTTTTAGAAAGACATCAGCATTTTTCTATTACCCAACATGATCTTCTCTACCATTTTCTTATCTCAGAGAACATCAGAAACATCATGATTACAGTGTCTGGGTTCAAAGAAAAGTAGATTAAAGGATATAAAAATATTTTCTAATTCCAATGGCAACCAACTATCAGTGAAAAAGAGGACACATGGAAAATTAGATATATTTACCTTTGACCTAATGATGTTTTAAATGGCATGAGTCCACAGAAAGCCAAAATGGATTTCATAATGTTACTGCTTATTGAAGAAGCCATTCTTTTTTTTTTTTTCATGTCAGACAAGTGATGCACTGATGTAACAAGGTTTGAACAAGAATTGAGAGAGACACATTTCACAGAGGAGACTAAAATCCAGTGATCATACTTATAAACCACCAGGACGATTCTTTTCTTTAAAGATCCGGTGTGCTTTGGTGGTTATTTATTTTTCTACAGAAATATCAGAGTTGGAAAAAACCTTAAGGATGTCCCTCCTTGCCACAGCAGTGAACTCATTTTGCACCATACTCCTGGAATCTGAGCATCAGAAAAGCATGATGTCCCCGGACTTGCCCAGGTGAAACAAAGGAGGTGTCCCTGGCATCAGACCCCTCCTGTCTGAATCAGACACCCTTCATTTGACTCCTTTAAAAATGTCCAGAAGCCAGTGTTACTGTTCTCCCACCTACCACCATGCTGTTCCTCCTTTTCTTTCTCTTCCCTTCCTTTTCTCTCCTTTCCTTCTTTGACTATTGGTTATAATTTTATAATTCCTACTTAGAATTCAAATTCCAACAATTCACATTAAGACTGAATTTTATAGTTTCTTTTTTGAGCCAATTCTGTTTTATTCTCTTTCGACTTCCAATGATTCTGACATATCAATCAACGACAATTTTTACCTTTTTATGAGACAATGGCCGTATTAAGAAAGTATGGGACCTGTTGTAAGGAGTTAGAATATTCCAGTCAAAAGAGTGAAAGTAGTCAAAAATAAAGACATTAAAGTAGCAACAACTCTTGGAATAGTATGAAATTAATCATTCAGAAAATTAGAAAAAGCAAGATGTGTCTCTGCTATAGGGGCTCTAAAGTTGTAGAGGTTGATTCTGGGATATTGCAGTCCTTATGTGCTACCAGGAATAATTCCTGGAAATGGTACTAATCCAAATCCCAGCAGTACGTGAAGAGTCCTGTGTGCATGTGTGGGTCACTGAACAAGAGTTTTTTTGTGAATAATATGAAATATTATCCTATAAAAGTTAATGTCAACTGCAAGTTCTAGTTGTCTTAATTATAGTCTGCAGCTGTTATACAAAGCTAAAAATAATATAGCTGTCACCATCAAAATGCATTTTTTTAAAGAATGTCTATACAAATGTCTTTGCAGTGACTGCCTCATAAACAGTAAATTTAAAGTCACCCTGTTTAAGGTAGATGACTAAGTTCTATTCTGTAACGGGGGAAATTTGTTAAGATCTTCATTCCTTTGAGACAAGGAGATCCTTGAAGAACAGAGTTCTATGAGCATTCGTGAACCTATTCGTTATAGATTTTCAAATAATTTATAGCATATTTGTTATATATTTTTGGCTTCTATTAAAGATTTTTTTCCACTGGGGCTTTGAAACATGTGATGGATTTCTTCATTTTTTTTTTCAGAATGCTGTTTATCTGAAAATAATTAAGAAGTTAAAAAAAGAAAAAGAAATGTACAAATTACCGTCTCAATAGTTTATTTTGTCAGGTACCTAACTACAGCCTTAGACTAATTATCACAGCAATTGTCACACAAATGTCTTTTGATGAGAAAAACAGCAAAAATAATTTTTAATATATAAGACTTTAACATACTCTTTTTGTGAAAACTTCACTATTAATTCTTTCAAATATTAATATAATTTAAATTAATTTTTCAGTATTTAGATTGCCATATGCCATTGCTTCTCCCAAAAGCATAGGAACAGTTTGTATTTATAATATCAAGATAATGACTAAAAAGTGAAAAATTCTACCACTCAGGGAGTTTTCTTTCTGTTATTTTTCTTTGTAATGATAACTAGCAGATGATATTATTTTTATGCTGAAATTTCAGTTTAGGGCTTTTGCTTTCTTGCAGTCAATGTCAAAATATTAATTTGTGGTTGCTGTTTATCAGCCTCATATCTGATAGGAAAAAGTCAGAATAATTGGACTTTTAGGCAATAAATCTGAAGAAATAAATTCTATCATGTATTGTTTTGGAATAATCAATTAGTAGCTAAGAACAACTGAGATATTAAAAACATGAGATTGTACTTTATGATACATTGAATCCTAAAGGAATGGAGTAGCTATTCTAAATATTTTCAAAGTGCCATTTTTCTTTTTATAAAATATGTACATTTTTGAGAACAACCAATACAATACAGACAAGCAAGCAAAATAAAATGATTCCCTTATATCATATAATCCTTGCCTGTTGGTTTAACAGTTCACCCATTAAAGCTGTCCCCCTGAGAAACATTTCCCTCTATATCATGCCAGTTTCATGGTTAAAGAACTGTCAAGAGAAAGCAGAAGAGGACAGGCCAATTTTGAGATAATAAAAATACATGTCTCTATAGAAGACATCATGATGAAAAAGACCTATATTTCTCTGTGACTCGCATTGGAGGAGAGAACTATTTTTAGCCATAAATTGACTTTGGAGTCCATTTACAATCTAAAACCAATGCCCATTTAGGAATAATCGTAAGTTGAGTCCATCTGAAAATACAAATGAGGACAGGGTCATTGGAAGAATGATTTAAGAGGTTGAACCTTAGAAAGAAGAATACCAGAGTGGGTACTAGGAATGACAAGGAATGGTCTTGGGAGTTTTTGAAAACCTATGGCATTTAAAGGCCAGATTCAATCACCCAGAAATGTCAAGCAACCAAGTGTATAGGATCAGAAGCTTTCAGATTTGTTGATCCTGTCACAAGATTCAAACTGATGTATCACAAAGCATCCAAAATGTGTTTTAAGAGCTTTGTTCCTCTGTCTCAGGTGTACACTACTCATACGGCAAAATCTGCTAAGAGTTTACACAAAGAACTGTTTTTCTGATACTGTTAGGAAAATCTCATTTGTGTTTTACTAATCTTCCTGGTGAGATACTCAATATCCCCTGGGTACAGGGAAGCTGGGTGCCTGTCCCCCTGCTGTGTATAAAGAGAAAGCATTTCCCTTCACTCCACAATCAACCACATTCATATCCAATCCTGCAAACGCCAGCTTTATAAATTGCACAGGCTTACAATTTAAAATCGCACTGAATTCTCAGTAGAGAACATGTATTCCCTAAAGTAACTCCTGTATCTAATTCCTAGATTTGGATTTACAATAAGTGAAAAACAGTTCTTGAAGGGAGCTAGGAATTCTGATGAGGAACTGATTTCTTATTTCTTTTATGTGTTTAAATTCACTTCTCCACCATTTTAGTAATAAAAATCCAAAGAAACTACTATGTGTTGAGTGCCTACTATGCTGCAGGCACTATGCTAGGTGTTTTGCATGTTATGTTTCAATACATCAAATTTTACATGGGAGGGATTGGTAGCAATGGAACAAAGAGAACATCAGGAATGGAAAGAAAGATGTTGATGATAGGGACAACTAATGTCCTTGTAAAACAGCTGTAATGGAAGAGAGCTGAGTCAAAACCCACCAGAATTGGCCTGTCTTAAAGAGGAAGAAGGTGAGCTGTTCATTAGGGTGTCTTTCCGAAGAGCCTACTGGGATTCTCTCCTCTCTGGTAAGTCACATAAATAGAAACCCAAGGCTGGGCTTTCTGCATAAGGTTCTCCCTAAGGTAAATCTAAATCTTTTCCTTTGTGGAGCATCAGGAGAAAAAGGAATAATGGCTATTATTATCCCCTTTTAATAAATGAGGAATATGTGACTAAGGAAAAATTAAGAAACTTGCCAAAGGCAAAACTTTGCATTGCAGAAGAATATAAATCATAATGTAATAGTCCAGTGTTAATTAATAAAGCTTCTGTAAGTGTTTCCAAATACTATTGTAGCCCTTCCCACACTGAAGTTTGGTTAGATATACATGAATGTGTTGCTCTTCCTAGGGTCGGAACTACTTTATGAAGTTTGTTCATTTTGCACATCCCTGTCCCCTCTTTATATGTAGAACTGTCCATCCATATTTTCAATCACTGTTTATGGAGTTGCGTGGCACTGTTTCAGAAGTATTCTCTGTTCTCATGGAATATTGAACACAGCTGCTGGCAAAGGCAATAACAAACCACAATAATAAAATCACATTTGTAATGATGTCAAATTGGAAATAGAAGTGTTGCCACAATTAGAAAAATATGTAACCTAAGCTGGGGATAGTAGTTTTAGTACATTTATAGGGAGGTAACAACCATACGGACCATGAAAAGTAGAAAGATGATAATAGAAGAGGGACAAAATTAGCACTGCATGTGGAGGAAGCAGAAAAAGGCTCAAGAGGTACCAAGCAACCCCCTGAGTGTGTGAAGCTTAGGGAGCAAGGTTGAGTGGCTCTGAAAGAAATGTCAAAAGCAAGTAGAGTGCAGATTATAAAAAGCCTACATCCTTGTTGATGGCTTTATTTTTTATTCTATTAGGAAGAGATTATTGAATTGAAGGCTTTTATGTAGTGAAAATATAGAATTGGCTTTTTTTTTTTTTTTTTTTTTTACTTCAGAAACACAGACAACACCCATGGTAACTGAGTTCAGGTCTTAGATGCCTTCTATGCAGATTTCTTGGGTCCCAATATCTTTTCCTTATCTTGAAATTTTTTTTTTTTTTACAGGCAGAGTGGACAGTGAGAGAGAGAGAGACAGAGAGAAAGGTCTTCCGTTGCCGTTGGTTCACCCTCCAACGGCCGCCGCACCGTGCTCGTCTGATGGCAGGAGCCAGGAGCCAGGTGCTTTTCCTGGTCTCCCCATGGGGTGCAGGGCCCAAGCACCTGGGCCATCCTCCACTGCACTCCTGGGCCACAGCAGAGGGCTGGCCTGGAAGAGGGGCAACAGGGACAGAATCCGGTGCCCCGACCGGGACTAGAACCCGGTGTGCCGGCACCGCAAGGCGGAGGATTAGCCTGTTGAGCCACGGCGCCGGCCCCTTATCTTGAAATTTTAAGCCAGCAATGCTTCTGTAAAGCTTAACTATTAAGTTAAGGGAATAACAAAATTTTTCTTATCTTTCACATAGTAAGGCTCTCAATGTTAGACTCTGCGTAGACACTGTTTTGAGAGCTCTTGCAATAACTCTCAGGCAGAACTCCCCATTGAATTCCTTGAAATTATATATCACCCATATAATTAACAGCTGTGAGTTAGCCTTAAATTGAGATGTTTTTTAGGAAGTCAAAAGCTCAGATAAAGTAATACCCAACTTACCCTTGAACCTAGACAGACTGGAGCCTACCTTTTCCCTTTCCAAAAGTGACAAGCTGACCTCTGTCCACCGACCAACCAAAGAAAGGCAATGTGCACTGTGGACCATGTGTGGATCACATATGAACTGATCATATACTGCTTGAACCCTAAAATCCTAAAACTATTACTGTTCACCCCCAACATTGGACTGTAAGATTTACTGCCTTTACTCCCTTGTGGAATCTTGGAATTAAGCAAAAGCTGCCTTGGTCCTTGTTCTGCATGTTGCAATAAATGCCTACTTTTTTTGACCAGCCTGATGTCAATGATTGGCTTATTTGCATGCCTGGTAAGTAGACCCGGATTTAGTGTGCTACAGCAACTCCTCCACCTAATTTTGGAGTTGTAACATAGCGCCATCTGTTGGTTGGCTCCTCGGCACCAGAAATGGGTGGAGATGGGTCAAGTCCCAGCCAGGAACCAGTAACTCCATCTAGGTTTTCCACAAGGGTGATAGGAACCCAAACACTTGGACTATTACCTACTATCTTCAAGGGTGCACATTAGTAGAAATCAGGAGTAGTCGAATCCAGATACCACAATATGAGATGCAGGTGTTCCAAGAGTGTCTTCACACTTGTGTCAAATGCCTGTCCCGGGTATTTTTTAATGATCCTTCTGTGATAACTGTGGGTAGGATGATGGTGTTGGTGGCAATGGTTTCAGAGAAAACATATGGAGGAAAGACCAAAGGAGAATTCAGATTAGCTATATAGTAACCTGGTTTAAGGTAAAGACAGTGGGGATGGAAGAGAAGAAGAGAGATTTGGGTTACATTTAGGTAGTAGAATTATCAGAATTTGTTGATTAATAAAATGTTAATAAGAGAAGGAGGACAATATCTCCTAGTTGCTGGATTAAGCAACTATGTGGACAGTGACAACATTTGATGAGATGTAGAAAAGGGGAGGAGTTGATTTGAGTGCAGGTAATGGTGATGATTTTAGTTACTTGCACATAGTAGAATAACAGGTTATGGAAATACACAGTTCAGGCTTTGTATAAGCTTCCAAAGCCTGATCAGCAAGAAGCAGGTGTGAAGTGAGATCCCTGAGACAAGCCTAGCTTCATGGTCACGTAAGCACCAAAGCACTTGGCAATCAGTAACCCCTTTACCAGGTGCACTAGCATCTCTGATACTGTTACCAGGGTTTTTAAATAGTTCTTGGACAACTGAATTTTGAGAATCTTTTTCTCAGCCTCTTTTTGGATATTTTCCCATTACTAAATATCTGTTAATGGTTTTACAAATATTTAGTGATAAATATTTATGACAAAACTGAAGATAATGATAATCTATCCAATCTATTTTCTGGAACTGGTAAGAATATGACTCATATATTAAAACATCCATAATTTCATGTTATAAAAGCAACACATGCTCACACCAGCCCCAAGTAGTATATCTTTCATCCAGTAAATAACAGTGATTCTTAGTTATATGCAGCATTTCCAAGTCAATGTTCTATTTCATTGCTTCATGGATTAATTGTTGTAGCTTTATAAAAACTCAATATATATATAGCCATGTTAGTCTACAATCATTACTCTTTTCCAAAATGTTTTTAGTAACTTTTTATTCTTCACTCTTCACTGTAAAGTTTAAGATGAATTTTTCAACTTCTGAAAATAACTTCCTATTATAAATGTGAGAATAATAATTTCATTGTTTAAATTGGAGACAACTTATATTCAATTAAACAGTATTCAATCACAAAAATAA
The DNA here is from genome assembly GCA_949820135.1 of Sylvilagus floridanus. Lineage (NCBI taxonomy): Eukaryota > Metazoa > Chordata > Mammalia > Lagomorpha > Leporidae > Sylvilagus > Sylvilagus floridanus. Next base: position 23,018,155 of record OX463236.1, on the reverse strand, counting down.
AACTTATTTTATGTATACTTTGTTCTAATATGAGTAAGGATCTATGTTTTAAACCATAGTTTATAGATTGTTATTGGTTCTATATGGAAAATCATTTTTATAGATCTTAAACACAGCAAGTTTTTTTTGAAACTATAATTCTTATGTCAAAAGATTCTCTGGGATTTTCTGTGTTGATGATTGTATTGGGAAGTAAACCAGCAAAGTCTCTCTCCCACTCTCTCTGTAACTCTGCTGTTCATATAAATAAAATAAATATTCTAAAAGGAAAAAAAAAGGTCTGGCTTTGTGACATAGCGGGTAAAGCAATTGCTTTTACAATATGAGTGCGCCAGTTCATGTCTCTGCTGCTCCACTTCTGATTTCGTTCCCAGTTGGTATCCTGGGAAAAGCAGCAGAAAATAGCCCAAGTACTCGGATCTTTGCAACTCACTTGGGAGACCTGGAGGAAAATCTTGGCTCTTGGCTTTGGCCTGGTTACACCCTGGCCATTGTGGCCATTTGAGAAATGAACCAGTAACAGATAGGAGATGTTTCTTTCTTTCTAACTTTCCCTCTTTCTGTAACTCTTTCAAATAAATAAATGTTTAAAAACTAATAATAAACAGAAAAATAAAGTGGAAAACACCTTCAAGAAGTCAAGACAGGCTGGAGTAAACTTAATGTTGAGTCCAGCAAGTCAGAGTGGTGCAGAGGATGGGATACCACAGATTCTATCTGTGCTCATCCTCTCTACTCTTGGCTCTAGTGGGCTTTATGTCCTCATCTGCATGTCTTAAACAGCAATGCAAAGCAACTAGCATTCTTACAAGCTGTTCTCAATAAACATCTGTCTGGAGTCTGTGAATACATTTTTCAGCTCTCTGATACTTTGAGTGAGAAAATTCTAAGGTATGTATTTACCTCAATATTTAATCTCCAATCACCCTCAGCTGGATAGATAATACATCTTAAACTGCCCACTTTCCATTCTTGCACACTTTTTCATTTTTCTATTGGCATTACTAGCAATATCTGTACTTAAACTGTCTCATTCCTGATGCTGGAAGAACTGGAACGAAGACACAAGGTCTCAGTTATATGAGGATTTTTCATCCCAAGTAATGAAATTGAATGTCATATTCTCAGGCAAAAGTGAATCTACGTATGTGTCCAATTTATGCTGACAGATACCAACTTCGATTTCGGGTTGTCTTTTTTTTCTTATACCAGCAAATTTCCTGTTTAAACTTTTAAGTTTGAACATGTTTAACTTATCCCTAATAATGGAACTAAAACAATAATGAGACATCATATTACTTTTACTAGACTGACAAAAATAAAAACATTAAATGATGTCAAGATTGGACATGGATATGGCACCACTGCAGGTAAATATTGGTGCAGTTTCTCTGCAGGACAGTCAGGTGGCACTTACCACAAGAAATTTATACCTACTCTTTGATGTCAACAATTTTGCTCCTGTGCACAAATTAAAAAATACTCAGGGAACTCACATGAAGGTACGTGTCAAAAAGATCATTAAAATGTTATATTTGTTGGCAGGAAATTGCCATCAATGCAGGCATCCATCACAGGATTGCAAATGGTAACACGGGTCACTTTCTACCTTGGAGTGTAGTGTATCAGTTGTACAGGTAGTAAATGTAAGTGATCTTAAAAATATATTGCTAGATGAATAAAGTGGGAATTACAGAACATAAAACATAGTGTGTGGGAGTATTTTAAAATTTGCGTACCAATTACAATGCATACTGTATCAGAATGGATAACTATATCTACACAACAAATGCACTGGGAAAGAGAAAATGAAGCTGGGAATGGGTGAAAAAAGGGGAAAAATAAACAGAACAAGAACTGCACCTTGTGAAGACTAATGATGATAATGGGCCAAGAACTGACAAACAAGATTAACCTAACTCTTAGCATGTAAAATAACAAATGATTATGTATTTTGAGTATTTCTATAAATTTTCTGCAATTGGAAGTTTGGCACAAGTTTAAATGTTAGAATGCATATAATCCATTCAATAGTTTTTCTATCTGAACTCCCTACTATTACAAGTCATGACCACAATGAGTAGCCTTCTGTGCCTATGTGCAATATATGAGGTTCTGCTGAGAGAAACTGTGGCATGTACTGGTTAGGAATGCTGGGACTGGGGCCAGCACTGGGGTGCAGCAAGTTATGGTACTACTTGCAATGCCAGCATCCCATATCTAAGGTCTGGTTTCATTCCGGACTGCTTGAATTCCAGTCAAGCTCCCTACTGATGCACCTGGAAGCAGTAGAGGATGGACCAAGTGTTTGGGACCCTGTCATCCATGTGGGAAACACAGTTGGAGTTCTTGGCTCTTGGCTTTAGCCTGGCCCTGCTTTGATGGTTATGGTCATTTGCAGAATGAATCAGCAGATGGAATAGCTCTCTTTGTCACTTTGTCTTCCAAATAAATAAATCTTTAAAAAAAAAAGAAATATTTTGAAAAATAATGCTGGGATCAGTGTTGGCAACCCAATTCCTTCCACCACTTTGTGTCCCTGAGCAATATAGTTAATTGATAATGACACTCACCTCATAGGGTTAGGGTGATGATGAAAGGAGACAATGAGTGTAAAGCTCTTTAATCAATGCTGGCATATATTGAGCCCTCAACCAGTATTTGTTATTATTATGGGTATTATTTTAATATTTCTTTCCTATTTTAAAGATTTATTTTATTTATTCGAAATATGGAGTTACGGAGAGAAGTAGAGACAGAGAGAGAGTTCTTCCATCTGCTGGTTCACTCCCCAGATGGCTGCAATGGCTGGAGCTGTGCTGATCCGAAGCCAGGAGCCAGGAGCTTCTTCTGGGTCTTCCACGTGGGTGCAGGGGCCCAAGGCTTTGGGCCTTCCTCCACTGCTTTTCCAGGCCATAGCAGAGAGCTGGATTGGAAGAGGAGCAGCCGGGACTAAAACCGGCACCCACATGAGATGCTGGCTCTTCAGGCCAGGGCTTTAACCCACTGCGCCACAGCACCAACTCCTTAACATTTATTTCAATACAGAATAAATGCACAGAAATTTAACTGTTTGTTTAAATTGTATCTATTTGGTTTATGACCCATAATAGAGTCAACCAATGCTAAGCTTAGTATAGAGCAGTCCTATATATTGCTTCCCATGTTCTGTCATTATTTTCTGTATGGCTAGGTATGCTATTGGGAGAATTAAATGATCACGATTATATCAGAGGCAGTTGTTGATTTTTTTCCCCTAACATTCATAAGCATTCATTATCTTATTAAAATCCAAAGCTATAGAAGTAAACAAAAATAGGACAAAGAATTTTTATACATTACTTGATAACATTGCTTTTTCTTTCAATTTTTTTCATGATGTGTAAGAACTTAGCATAATTTTATTTCAAGTGCCCAAACTCTCTTATGTGACCTTAAAATAATTTAAGCATTTATTATATCTTTGTTAGAATAAAATGTCAGTTCAAAAGAATTTAGAAAATGTCAGCCAATATAGCCAAAGGGCCTCTTTATTAAAAAATTCCTTTTGAGAAAGAAAAAGCACATGCAATCCTAGGGTAATTTATATGAGAAAAAAAAAAGAAGAGTCACTACCTGTCAAAATTATCTTTAGCCCATAGTGATTTCTCTTATTGAATTTCTAGAAATTTCCTGAGGAGGCCATCATATATTTGATGTGGTATGTATCAGAATCATTCTCTCCTTTCTCAGAAATATCCTTAAACACAAAACTCCTGATTCCACAGAAAATTCATCAACATAGAAAGCTTGTGGGATGAGGATTCAGAGATACAACTCATGCTATTTCATCAATCTAGCTGTAATGAAAGAATAGGCATAATAGGAGCATTGTGAGATATTAGAACAACACATTTTTATTCCTTGTATTTTCAATTTGTGACCAGAGATTTGAGAAAACAGTAACTCTTTATATTTTTACATTTCTAATATTAAGTAAGATTACTGGTTATTGGTTTCAAAACCTGTCATCAAATATTTCTGTAATCCAAAGTTTAAGCATATTTTTAGGGAACTCATCTATGCATGACTCAAAACTCCACAGGGGAAATAGAATAAAAAATATTAGCAGGACAGAGCCTTCATACTTGAAAAATTTTTGGCCATGAAAATTATTCTAAATGAAGACTTAATCTCTGAATATATCTCGGGCTACGTTTGCAGAACACGGCTACTTTAATACACAGATTCCTTTCTCATCGCACAGCTGGTACAATCTGTGCAACATCTACAGGACTGATGCAATGCTGATATGAGGCTATCCCTGTGAAGACTGGTTGCCATCAACACTTGTTTTGCACAATTTCTAACTGATATAATCAATTATAAAGCAGATAACTCTTTTCCATTGAGTCATATGCGTTTCCTTCTTCAACATGTGTACTATAATGGGGCAAAGTCTATATTAAGATACAAATTAATCTTTTTCTAAAACATATTATCATCAGAACATGCTGATCATGAAAATCAAAGACATAGTCTTTTAGCATTTCCACCATGGCTCAAAACAAAGATCACTTTTTCACTGAGTAATGAATCTGCCATGATCGAGTTACTGTGCATTACAGAGAATTCACATGGAAACAGCTTCTCTTTCCTCAGTGTTTCCAGGTAGACAAGTTGATTGCTTGTCATGCAACACAGAAAGGAATACATTCTGTAGATAACTGGCAAACACACATCATGGAAAGACAAAAAAGGAAGATAATACTTTACAAATAATTCTTTTTCAAAAGAATCACACTGTTGAAACAACATATATGTATCAATGGGGAACTGGTAAAATAAATTATGATACATATCCATGTATCAGAATATCTGATATATTAAGATATACAGCAAAGTGAATATGAGAATATTTATCATTGAAATGATATAGTCTCAAGAATTTGCTTTAAAATACCAAACTTTTTTTAAACATGTGTTTTTCTTTTATTTTTAAGATTTATTTATTTTATTTGAAAGTCAGAGTTACAGAGAGAGAAGAGAGGCAGAGAGAGTAAGAGAGGTCTTCCATCTGATGGTTCACTACCCAGTTGGCCGCAATGGCCAGAACTGCACCAATCTGAAGCCAGGAGTCAGGAGCCTCCTCCAAGTCTCCCAGGTGAAAGCAGGGGCTCAAGCAATTGGGCCATCTTCCACTGCTATCCCAAGCCACAACAGAGAGCTGGATGGGAAATGGAGCAGCTGGATCTCGAACCAGCGCCCATATGGGATTAGCAGCACCTCAGGCCAGGCCATTAACCTGATGCACCACAGCGCCGGCCCCCTAAATACCAAACTTTAAAAAACAGATTTCAAACTCAGCAAATGATGAATAATTTTTTATGTCAATTAGAGGTTATATGGGGATTAATTTTCCTATTGCTAGTTTCACAGTTTCTATAATAACCAAGTTAAGGGGTAGGCATTTAGCACTATAAGTAAGCTGCCATATTCCATATTGGCGTGCCTGGATTTGAGTCGTAGCTCTGTTTCTGATCCTAGCTTCTTGTTAATGTGCACCATGGGAAGGAGTGGGTGAAGGCCTAAGTACTTGCATCCCTGCTACCTATGTGGGAGACCCAGACTGAGTTGCTGGTTCCTAACGTTTAGGCCAGCTCTTGCACACATTCTGAAGTGAGCCAGCAGATAGCAGCTCTCTTTCTTTTTCTTGCTCTATCTCGGTATTTCAAAACAAATAAATAAATAAAACTTGTAAAATGTTTTAAGTAAGTTAAAAGTAATAATTAGGAAGCTTTCTATGTTCTCATTTAGAAATATCTGCAAGATATAATATGAGTGGAAGAAAGTGAGGAAAAGAACTAGGGGTAGGTACAGTGAAAAGACATGAAATTGATTTCACAATGCAATAATTAAATAAAAAAACTCTATTAGCTAAATAAAAACATGCGAGTATCATGGAGTCTTCAAAGAGGAGATAGTGTTTAGCACAAACTATTTAAATTGGGTAGTATTTCACCATGCAGATATGGTGTAAACCAATATTTGGAGCCAAGAAAAAAAAAATGTAAGAATGCCTGGGATAGGGACGTTTGAGGGGCATGGTAGGAATATCCTATCTTTTTTGGGCATAGGTATATGACTGGTGGAAAGCAGGGTAGCAAAGTCATCTGAGACCAGATGGTAAGGGCATGGCATGCCATGTTAAAAAGCAAGGGCTTTTTGTGATCATTGCAGGTTTTAAGCAGGGGATTAAATAATCAGAATTGTATTTTGCAGGATGAATCTGGCTGAGACGCTCAGGCTGGATTGGATTGAGAGCCTGGAAGCAGTAAAAACAGAATCTTCTTACAAAGGCCACAAGGGCCTCCCACAAGCACTGAGAATGTACAAATGTTTTAAAGAGATAGGGAAAACAGAGACAAGTCTTTGAATTTAGTGATAAAAAACTCATTGGTGAATCTATTTTTGAGATATATGAATGTCTTAGTCCATTTGTTTTGCTACAACAAAATATCTGAGACTGGATAACTTATATAAAACAGCAATGTATTTCTTACAGTTCTAGGGACTGGGAAATCCAAGACAAAGGTATTAGAGAGGGCCTTTTTTCCTGCAATCCTCCCAAAGTAGAAAGGATACAACACACCATGTCCTCAGATGGTGAGAGATGGAGGAACAAGATCCAGGCTAAGTCTTTACCTCTAATCCTTAATGAGGCTGTTAATAAGCTCATTCACGAGGGCATCCTAATAACTTAGTGACCATGTAGGGGCACCATATCTAAATACTCTCACATTGGCGATTAAGTTTGAACATACGAATTTGTGGGGACATTCAGACCACGGCAATAAGCAATAAGGAGAAAGAACATACCCCTAAATATTGATTTTATGTACAGGCAAGTGATTAGGAGATTGCTATTTTTCCATATTATTATATTTTTCTACAATGAGCAGGCATTCCTTGCATAACAAAGAGAATAAAAATGAAATGTTAACAGTCTTTGATGGCATTTAGGTACTGGAAACAGAAGCCATGTGTTAAGAGATTGCAAAAGTCGATTGCAAAAGCCAGTTGCAAAACTCTGATTGTTTGGAATCAGTATTATTCCTTGTAGCAAAGTTCTTTGAGTTCTTTTCTACATTTTTAGTAACTTGCCGTGCCAGTCATTTTCTTCCATTTCAGCTGTCTTACCTGAGATTGCATCCTTGTGGATCTGTTGATCATACATGGTATTCAGTGCATCAAAAGGTGAGTCTTGATGCTCTCACATGAAGAAAATTATCCTTATTTTCTATAGCTTTATCTCATACCCATTATTCTACAGAGGTATCTGTTGCTGACTTCTTTTCTCAGGAATTACAATTAACACAATTAATCATAATTGAGCATTTTCTATGCTATGTGTATTTTAATACAGTAGTTGCTTTACCTGTATTAATTATGGGCACTCTCACAATGACTCTGTGGCATCCCTGCCAACACTTTTCCTATTTTATTAAGAAAGAAGCTGAGGGGCCAGTGCTGTGGTGCAGCAGGTTAACACCCTGGCCTGAAGCACCAGCATCCCATATGGCTGCCGATTTGAGATCCGGCTGCTCCACTTCCCATCCAGCTCTCTGCTGTGGCCTGGGAAAGCAGTAGAAGATGGCCTAAGTCCTTGGGTCCCTGGACCCACATGGGAGACCTGGAAGAACCTCCTGGCTCCTGGCTTCAGATAGGCACAGCTCCAGCCCTTGTGGCCATTTGGGGAGTGAATGATCAGATGGAAAACCTTTCTGTCTCTCTCTGCTTCTCCTCTCTCTGTGTGACTCTGACTTTCAAATAAATAAATAAATATTTAAAAAAAAGAAAGAAACTGATATTTAGGGGGGTGATAGCGATCTGTCCAAAACAATCTAGCCAGTAAGGAGTGAAGAATATATCACCCCAACATTCAATTATTTTCTAAATCGGATTGAAAAAGCTCTCCCAAGAAAACCTAAGTTAACAGTTCAAAGGTACAGGAAAAACACAAGTGAACATGCTTGAGTGTTCTCCAAAATTACTTATTTATTCTGTGTGATTTTTAGTAAAATGGAATTATAGCAAGTCAGAAGATCAGAGTCCCAGTCCCAAGACTTCTAGAATGGATGTAGAAGAATCACGAATCTCTCTGGCTCCTGGAATTCACTCCCTCAAAAATGGATTGGCTAGTGCTTGATTATATACAGCACAGTGCTGTTTGTTAGTATTAAGCCAACTCTGTGAAAGTTTTCCCACAAAGCTTAGAGTGCCTTGAAAATTATCCAAATTCTTCTGTAAACCTCCTTGCTTTTCTCTCCTCCATTCCTGGGAGAAGAACATTCCAGTGTATTTCTAGGGAAATGCTTGCTATATAAGCAAAAGATGTTTATAAAAGGCAGAATTCTGAACTCCTGTTCCCACTAAACAGGATTATACTTGAAAAATACTTTTAAAGCTTGGATGAAAAGAGTGATTATAATGTTAATGGTTTACTTTCAGAACACCAAGCTCATATTTCCGCTTGAGCCCAAAGGTTGAAATGCTAAAAATCAAACCAGAGAATTATAATATTTCTAATAAATTTTTCCAGTAAAAGCAAAAATGATCTGCTTATTTTCAGCTTCCTCCAAACTCCTGTATCAGTATTTTCAATTATTCATTATTTTTTGAGAGCCTAGTTGAGTACCTTTATAATCCAGAACACAAAAGGCAAGAGATAATATTCAGCCTTGGCTTGAGAAGGGAAAAGACTTAACTGGACAGACTGAATAGCAAGCACAATGACTTGGATAAAAAACAGAGCTTAGGGGGTTTAGAGAATTCAAGGTAGATCTGGAGGATGAGGGTGGGTCAGCAGATTGTAATGACATCAAGCACTAAAGAAAACAGCCAGGTAGTCAGAGCCTTGTATTCTAAGTTAAAATTTTGGTCCACTGGACCATTACAATTCATCAGTGAGTTTAATCATAAAATGATTTTTGTAGTTTGAATATTTACTTTTTTGTGATAAAGAAAAGACTGCATGATTGAGGTGAATATGTTCATTTCTCCTGTTGCAGCTTTGTTATTATTTTTTAATTACTTTATATAATATAAATAAAATCTCATTTCAAATAAATAAAATTAACTTAGAATAATGTACACACAATAATAATCTTTGGCAACGTGCTAGCTGCCTACCTGCCTACCTGCTCCCCTCCCTAACAGTCACACCTGCCTCTAGTCCAGGGATCCTCCTTGTTGCACACTGAGTACCTCTGGGCTTTCTGGATATATATTTTAAATGGCATCAGGGCTGCTGCTGTTGTGGTGCAGTGGGTTAAAACAGCTGCTTGCAATGCTGGGAGCCCATACTGGAACACTGGTTTGAGTCCTGACAGCTCTATTTCCAATCCAGCTCCCCATTAATGTGCCTGGGAAGGCAGCAGATTACCGCCCAGGTGCTTGGACTCTGCCAAAGCAGCGGCAGGAGGTACTCGAAATTCAATAAATATATAGCAGGCTAATTTTTAAGTTGATAATTTCACATGGCCCAAGAATGATGTTATAAATATTCAAATGGTCCTGGGCAGAAAAAAGATCTTCAACCTCTTAAATAAGTAAATCTTTTTTTTTTTTTAATGCTTAAAGAGCATGGAGAGTAAGCCTTTTTACTGTAATGTAATTTTAAAATATTTTATCTCAAAAACTAAAAAATAGAAAGAGAAAAGAGAGTGGGAGGAGAGAAGGGGAAGGGAGGGAGGAAGGAAATATCATTATGTCCTTAGACTTGTATCAACAGATCACACTGAATTGTTAAATAGTAATTGAAAGTGAAAATTTACAAAGTATTATAAAAGCATATGGATGGAAAAAGATACACTGTGCAGTAAGCATGAGAAGATGGGAGTAGCTAATTAAACATGATAAGAATGTTTTCAGGGGGATGGGCAGTGCAGCGCAGCAGGTTAAGCCCCATCTTAAGATGCATGCTTCCCATTTTGGAGTGCCGTTTGGAAGCCCAACACTTCTGCTTCTAATTCAGCTCTGGCTAATGTACACTTGGAAACAGCAGATGATGGGTCAAGTGCTTGGGCCCCATGAAGTTTCTGGCTCTTGACTGCAACCTGGTCCCACCTTGGCTGTGGCAGGCATTTGGGGAGTGAGCAAGCAGATGGAAGATCTCTCTCTCTCTCTCTCTTTCTGACTCTCTGTCTTCTCTCTTTTATACTCACTCTGAGTTTCAAGGATATGAAAATAAATAATTTTTAAATTAAAAAAGTTTTCAAGACAAATGGTTTTAGAGATAAAGAGGGGTATTTCATAATAGAAGAAACAATTTATCAGGAAGACATAATTTAAATGTATATGTCCCTATCACAGAGTTTTGAAGTGCATGAAGCAAAAAACAAAACATAAATTAAAAAAGAACTAATTGATTTCATATAGTAAGAGACATTGCATAAAAACTTCTATTTCTTGAAGGCAGATAGAGAAAGAGAGACAGAGAGATCTTTTGTATTATTCCCCAAAATGCCTGCAACAATCAGAGATGTACTAGTCCAAAATCAGGAGCTAGAATTCAATCCAGGTCTTCCATGTGAATGGCAGAGACACAATTACTTGGGTCATCACCTGCTGTCTCCCAGGGTGCACACTACCAGGGAGCTGAAAACAGGAGCAGAGATTGCACATTAATAGAGGCCCTTCAATATGCGATGCAAACATCCTAAGCATAGTCTTAATTATACCAAATGTCACCCCAGGAGATCTTAACATTTTAATTTGATAATTAATAAAACAACTAGACATAAATCAGTATACAGATGAAATCTAATTGATTTGTGTAGACACTATACACTCAGCCACTGAAAAAGACTCATTCTTTTAAGGCTCACACAGTAGATCCCTCCAGCTAGACTGTAAGGCATTTCAGTAAATTTAAAACAGTAAACATCATATGAAGTGTATTCTCTGACAAAAACAGAACCAAGTTAGGAATTAACCAAAATAATATATCTAGCAAAAACCTTCCATATATGTGGAAATTAAAATATATACATATATATGTCTATATAACTCATGATCAATTAATTTGTAATGATCATTATCTCAATTTTTATATTTTCAAGAAAGAAAAAATAATATATCATTCCCTAAGTATTTTACAGAGTAATTATGAGGATCAAATAAAATAAAAAAGATAAGACTGTTCTAGTTGGAGGTGGTATTCACATGCATTATTCTCTAGAAATAAAGACACTTAAAATATCTCCAATAAAGCAAAGCTATGTGTAGTTACCTTTTGCAGCTAAAGAAAACAATAATGTGCCAAAAAGTGAAAATCACAGCCACTTTCGCCACTGACTCTTCTGGCTCCCTGATACAAAACTGCTTCTCATACGACTTACGGCTGATCTCCAGATATCACCACCACCACCACATTCTCCTTTGATTCTGCTTATCAATTCACCATCAGGGAAGAAAGTATTCTGGAGAGAACTGGGTAATGCTGTGTTCCTAGGTGCAAATAGGCAAACTAAAACAATTAATGCTGTCTTTTAGGACTTCTACTGGTGGAGTTCTCTCTCCTTAATCTCTGGTCTTTTCCATTCCTTCTCTTCCTGTTCTCCTATATTTTTATTTTCCCTTCTCTCTTATGTCCTCCTCTGTCACTTCCTCTTGGTCTACTTTGTCAAACTGGCTCCAAGATGAAATTTACAACTAAAGAGGCTTCTCTTAGTTCAGTGGAAAAAATCTGTTTTTTAACTTTAAAGTTGGTCTTCATGCTGCTCTTTGGAGTATTTAAGTAACTTTAATCTGATATAATCCTGCTACCTTGCCATTGCTGAATTTTGAACTCCTATGAAATTTATGAAAGTTATCTTGTTGGATGGCATTTTGTGTCCTTTGAGAACCACATGGTAGGCTGACTTGGAATTCTCTAGTGCTTCCCACCTTTTCTTTTTAATGACTTATGATTTGGTCCCAGAGCTTTTTTTTTTTTAAGATTGATTATTTAAAGGCAGAGGTAGAGATGGAGAGATGAGAGAGATCTTCCATCTGCTGGTTCACTCCCCAAATGTCTACAATGACCAGGGTTGGGTCAGGCTGAAGCCAAGAGCCAGAAGACTCCTCCAGGTCTCACAAGTGGGTACAGGCACTGAAATATTTGGACCACCCCTCATTGCTTTCCTGGGCACATTAGCAGGGAGATGAGTCAGAAGTGGAGTGGCCAGGACTCTAACTAGTGCCCATAGGAGACACCAGTGCTGCAGGCCAAGGCTTCAAACCACTGAGCCACAGCACTGGCCCCACTGGCTCCAAAAATTTATGATGTCATCCATGATGCATTTATACCATAATTTATGTCATCTTCCTGGACCTGGTTCCCTTTGACCTGGCCATGCAGCTTTTTCCCCTGTGGTTTCAATCATAGGGCTTCTCGTGCTCACATGAGCCCTGTTTTGATTCTTTATTCTCCCATCTTATAGATCTGAACGTTTTAGAATATCATCATTGGCATTACGCTTCCTCTTGTCTGGCTTTCTATCTAGACTTGGCCAATTATTAGGAAAAAAAAAAAGACACAACTCTTCTCCCATCTCCCAAAGAACATTTCCATTGAGAGAGTAACTTATAAAAACACATTAAAATCTTGCATAATATCTCAACAACCCCACACGTGATTCTCTTTTGTTCAGAAGAATAGTGCTACTTTTGTTTGTTTGTTTGGTTTTAAGTGAATTTACTGAGGATGCTTCAGTAATATAAGTCAGTCTAAGTATAAATACAACACTCAAAAATAGGGCAAAGTGAAGTCATGGGGGAAAAAACAGATAAAAGTTGCCAAATATTTAGTGACACCATTATCGTCTTTTCTTGATGATACTTTGTCTAAACAAATAGTTAATAATGACTACTAGCATGATGCACCTCTTTATTTCATCCTATGTTGTTGTCCTATTTCAGGTTCAGTCAGTGTACATGATCAGGTTAGGTATATACAACTGGAATGTATTTTATGTAACTTACAACTAAGAATTTGCATTCAGAGCTTGACCTGTATAAATATAATCTGCATTGTCATACTCTGAATTGCATGCTATTGTTATCATCATTGTATAAGTGATGACCCAATGCTAAACCTATAGAATCAGATAAATGAAACTTTATATTTCACCAATTTCCTAGATGTCTGATGTTGAACAGGTTATGTAACCTTCTCAGTATCGATACTTTCTTCAGGAAAATTGGTGTTTTGTTGGTCAAAAAGACCATTTTACAGAGTCAATGATGGTGTAAAAGGATGACCTAGGAAAATTCCAGTCATCAGAAACATTTGTCTAAACTATACATTGTTTTGAGGAGAAATGTGGAGCTATTCAATCTGATATATGTACACCTTCAGAGAGTGGACATGGTGCTTGGGTTGACTACCAAGTGAGTGTAAGTATTGTAGTTTGCAAAGACCAGAAGGACAATGTACCCATACTACATGACACATGCATACATATGCATGTGATGGATATTTATTGTCCTTCAACACAGATGTCAACGCACCATCAATGGATTAAAGTACCAATTTTGCCACAATTCCCAGGAAAATTCCATACAATCCAAGTTTTTTTTCATTATAACAGTATAAAACTTACTACCTATTACTTGGTTTTATTAATCAAACACAAATAACAAGAAACAGCTGAGCTAGAGATTTATTCATTAAATACTTTTCATACATATACAAATTTTTCTATGTACTGGATATGCTATTCAGGATAGACAATAATTGAATTCACTGTGATACATAGAAAATACAGTGATTAAGCCCAGAAATAACAGGTTAAAGACATGAAAATAATAACCTGTGCACTGTGAAATGTAAGAATAAGGGTTGTCTAATTAATATATTCAAAGAAGTTCAGGGAAATGTAGTTTTGGTAATCAAAATTAAATTGGCTTAAATAATGGGGGTCATTTAATTTATTATTATTTTTTATCTAAGAGTTTGGTATACATAATACAAAAGAAGTGATATTTTATCTTATTATAAAAATGATGAAGTTCAAACCTTGATTATCATTTAGGTCTATGATCAATCAAAGTTACTAGAAAATTAAGCATTTTCCTAAATGAGAAGACAAGTCAATTCTTTTTTAAAAGAATCTATTAATACTTTAAATTCTCATGGTCACAGAAAATGCATGATAATTACAATTGTCATCAATTCTCATGTTAATGTGACATTAACACAAAGGGAACAGATTAAATGTAGTTCATAGATACAATTCTAAGAATATTACACTTCCCTTCCTTCTTCCCTCATCTCATTGCCCTCCCCTCCTTTTCCTTTCTTTTCCTTTCTTTCCATGTCTCTCCTTCCTCCCTTCCTTCCTTTTTAAGTTTTGAGAGAATATATTTTTAACTTACAATATGGTCAAAGTCTTAATGCCCCACTAAATAAGATTTCAACAAGTAAAAATTTAAAAGACCATAGTTCAGCGGGAATATAGGCAAGGGCTACAAATAATAACCAAATGAAAAGATGTACATTTTACTCATATATAATAAATTTAAAAATAATCACCAATTATTAAATCTATAGTAAATCTATACTTATTAACTACTACAAATAAGAGAAAATTGGGTGATATTTATTTCCTTATAGGCCTGGCTTATTTCATTTAGCATAATGATCTCCAGTTGCATTCATTTTGTTGCAAATGTCAGGATTTCATCCTTTCTTATGGCTGTGTATACTGGCACAGTCTGGCACAGTCATTTATGGAAAAAGTATGGCAATTCTATGAGTCAACTATCCACTCCTGGGAATATATCCAAAGGAAGTGAAATCAGCATTTAAGAGTCACCTGAACTCGCATGTTTATAGCAGCTCAATTCACAATAGCTAAGATATGGAAAGAGCATGATGTCCACCACTAGGTAAAGAAAATGTGGTGTACATACATAATGGACTACTACTCAGGTCAATTAATTTTAAAAATTTATCTTTAAACTAATATATATGTTATATATATTTATGGGTGCCATTAACATTTTAATATATATGTCAACATTTTGAAATGTTCAAGTCAGGGTGATCGTAACTATCTCCTCAAATAGTTATCATTTAATGTTTATCACATAAAATTCAACATTTATCATTTCTTTGGAGCAAAAACATTTAAAATCCTTATCATTTTTATGCTGTGAAATAGTCATAAGACCAAGAGGCAACTGACAGAATGGGAGAAACTATTTGCAAACTATATAATTGATGAAGGATTAATAATAAGAATATATAAGAGATCAAGAAATTCAACAACAACAAAACATAGCAAACCAGTTAAGAAATGGGCAAAGGACTTAAATGGGTATTTTTCAAAAGAAATCAAAATGACGAACAGGCACATGAAAAAATATTATGTTCATTGTTTCTTTCCTTGTTGCCTTGACTCTTTCCTCTTTATCTTAACACTTAGCAGATGTGATTATAATAAATTTTGGGATAGACATGGTCGAATTGATTCTGACTGGCGATCTTTGAAATTCCTGAACCTTAATAGTTGTATTTTTCTTTAATTTTGGAAGTTTTCTATTATTATCTCTTTAAATGTTTTAAACACTTTTGGTATTCTCAAGTCCCTTTTTTACCTCAATCACCAAGGTATTTGCAATTTTACTCCTGTCCCAAAATCCGTATACAGTCTTTTCATTCCTCTTCTTCCTTCCCCCCTTTTCCTCCTCCATATTTGTATAGCTTCTCCTGGAGCTTACTAATTATTTCTTCAGTTTGATTTATTCTGTTATTAACGCCTTCTATTATGTTTTTAGTTTTTGCTGAGTGTATTTTTAGCTCAAGAATTTGATTTTTTTTTTTACAAATTACATCAATTGCTCTATTAAATCTGTTACAGTGTTGTTTCTTGATGTTTGTTGTGCCTATTTAAAACAGCCTTTTTGAATTCTCCTTCTCAGAGTTTGCAGATATCAGTTGCCAAATGCGCTAAACATTCCATTTCTGACACTTTTTTTTTTCATTAGTTGATGTCATGCTTCCCTGAAACTTCTTCATGTTCGGTGACATTTGATGTTGCCTGTGATTGAGGGACTGGGTATTTACCCCAGCCTTCACTATCTGGCTTTGTGCTTATCCTTTCAAGAATTCTTAGCATTTCTGTTGATATGTCTGCTATTTCAGCACTAGATGGCACCCTACATTGGGGTTTGCCATGATCCTGATATTAGCGTATTGTAACTGTTTCATCACTAGAGGGTACTCCTATTTCATGTTTGTCCCAAGTCCACTATTCGTGGGTTGTACCAAATGAACTAGAGGAGTGTCTGAAAAGTGTTGCTCATCCCTGAAATTCTCCATCAGAAGCAAAGACCCTTTACCCATCCTCCTTTCTTTACTCAAGCAATTATTTTCTCTTTGTTGTGTTGCCTGTGGTTTGTGCAGTCCTGTGGTCGGTCATCAACCCTGCAAATCAGATCACATACAGAGCCCATAGCCTTCTCAGATCTGTACAAGGTAGAGTTGGGATCCAGGCCCATATTGCTCTGGGCTGCCCATTGCTGAGATGAACTCAGCCTGAGACAGCTGTAACTTCCCACAGGAAATGCTGGCTGGGGCATAAGTGTCCCTGAATGGTGTCACAATTCTTCATCCAGTTCCAAGGTGGGTCCAGAGGCTCTGTACCCAGGCACTGCACTGGAAATAGAAACTGTTAGGATCCTCCCAGTGTTGGGTTTGATTGGATGGCATGGAGATCCAAAGCAAAGTTCTTTGCTTACTTTCCTACCTCACTTCATAGCAGTTGAGGTCTTGTTCCATCCATTCTGTCTGCTTGAGTTCAGGGGATGGGTGTTGGAAGGACTCCTTTAAGTACCTGGCTAAAAAGTCTAGAGCCTCACCTGTTAAGGCCCTATACATCCTGGATTTCACTGCTCAGGTTTGACCCCAAGTTTCAAGTCTAAAGTCTGGCCTTAATTCTCTCTTTCAACAAGTAGGGGATATGTCTCTCCCACTCTGTACTTGTTGGAGTTGGGGCAAAAGTTACGTGGACAATTCTTTCTTTTCTCCCTTATTTAATACATCTTTTCCTGTTATTATACTGAAACAAGGCACTGTGGTCTCTCATGAATGTGGTTTGGCGATTGAATAGCTGTCCAAATTTGTGTCTCTGGGGAAGTGATCACTGGAGTGTCTTACTACTATCTTAATCTGTCTCTCAGATAAATTCCATGGGAACAGTATACTAATAATGGCTTGAGATACCTATCTCAATAACTAAATATTATGTACTCTTGGGTAAGATACCTAAAACCCTGTTTCTTCCTTCTTGAAGTAATGCTGTCAATCTGCTTCATGGAGACAAAGAAGAGCTGAATAAAACATTCAAATTCCTTGAATACGTGAAAGTTGTAAAATAATGTAATAATTATTCTTCTCATGAATAGTAATGTGGTTTTTAGAAATATATATTAGAAAAATTTCAATGCTGTTATAATATAATCTTTATTTTATAAGTAATCAGTCAATGTTATTTCTCTTCTACTGCCCATTCTTGAGTAAAAATATACATTCAGATAGAAAATATTCATGTCAGAAAATGTGGAAAGTAGTCAAAAGTAAATTAGCAGACTTCTTCATGAATATTTAAAATAGCCAGTATGAAAGCTTATTTCCATTTTTGCTAATTTCTGTTATTTTTAAAAGTCATCTGTGGCTCAAGTTCATGGAGGAAGGATCTTAGTGAGTTTATTTTTCTATACAGCATTATCAGGTTGCAAAGGGGTAAGCAATGTGTGACTATAAAATGTTTCTTTAGTATACCACCTTGATAAGAGAAAATCTGATTTTCAATTCATATTAGCTTGATGTGATTTGCAAATTAGGGTTTCATTTCCTAATCACAGAAAATAAGTATGCTATTCCTTCACTATGTAGATAGATAAATAATTTCCTACTTGTCCTATCTATTATAATGGCCAATGGCAATCAAAAGCCAAGTTTCCAGTGACTAAACAGTAAATGAAAGAGGTTATTGATGCCTGAAAGAATCCTGTTGTGCTGTTTCTCATGGGTCCTAATATAACCCTCCTGCATAAGAATGAAATATTAGATCTGAGTGTGGTATTTCCATTTGAGAGCAGAGCACCAGCTGTCTTCTTAAATTTCCTTGCCACTTAATCTATCTCTAAGCTTGGTTAGCTTTCAATTCACAAGGAAGGCAACAGCAGCTACACAGGGTCACATTTTCAGCAAGGTCTCTGAGGTAATGAAGTATACAAAATATGCTAATAAGGAGAGCAGCTAAGTTAATTTCTTGAAGCAGGTGCAAAAACATACTCTAAGAATCACTTTTTCAGTGCAGTGCAAAACATGACCAGTGAATGGGAGGAGTTAATGTTGTAAGCCTAGAATTCTGGAGTTTCCTAGTATTGTTTAGGGATTTCCACTCAATTAGCTTCACTGACTCAAATTCTGAAGTATCCACCCTACAGGTCTACTTCAATCCACAGAAGCATCAAAGGGTTACCTCCCCCACATCACCCCCCCCCACACACACACAAGATGGCCATCCAGAGAATGACTTAAATCAAAATCATTTGCTATATCAGCTATATAACACACAAATTAAAGTAGAAAATGATAAATGATAAAGCATTGACATACCCATTCCACTCACTGCTAAAGTGTTTCATGGGATACTTATATATTTAATACAATGTCAAAGTCCTTCAAGGCTATATATGAAGTCAGAAGAAAAAAGACATTTTAATTTGTTTTTATCCAGTCCTTTAAAGTCATCAAAAAGTAAGAACACTACATAGTGTTTGAGTTGAACATTTCTCCAAAAATAACTTCTCATCCGCCTCCCTAACATATACTTATCAAAATAGTTTATTGATATTAAATCATTGAATTAAATTAAACGAACATCACATAAGTATAAATGGAAAATAAAATTTCCAAAAGTTACCAGAAAAATCACATTATCGGTAAATAATCATACCCTTTTCCTATTTTAGATGAATAAATAGCTAATAGATGTAATTGGTATACTGTCATATTTTCCCACAATTGCCACTGTAAGGAAACACATGGCTGTGTAAGGAAACAATCCAAAACTCAGAGTTACATACTGGTGATCATTTATTCTCATATTAACAGGCAAAATGGAACATCTCTGTTTCAGTTTGCTGGCTGAAGGATGCTCTACATCAGGTTAAGAATCAATTCAAGTCTGTTCCATCAACCTCATTCTAGGTCCCCAACTGCCTTAGGATTTCTTCTAATCAATGACTTTGGAAGATCTCAGAAAGGTAAATAAAATCGTACATGTTTTTTAGAGCTGTAGCCCTTGTAATTCACAAGTTAACTCTATCATCTTGTCACAAAGAGAAGAAAATACATTTCTTCCAAAGAGGTCGAAAGAGGAGTGATTTTTGCTGAACAATAAGTGAAACACATGCTGTAAACACCAGCCCAACATCTTTATTTTACACAACTTATCAGAGGCATGAGTGCCTGCAAATATGTGTATAAGTGTATGTGACCTACCCAAGGCACACTACCTGTTAATTTGAAAACTAGAATACTAACAATGTACTCCATATTTGAAAATTGAAACTCTGCTACATTTTAATAAAATGGTCGCTATTAAATTCTATATCTTCTTGAAAACCGACATATTTTTATCAAATGATGTGATGAATTATTGCATATGGAATGTTTACTGGAGGCATTAAAAAGAATGTGTAAATACGCAGATACATGCAAACTCATACTCATCTCCCCATGCAGATGAACACAGTGGAGAGAAGGAGAAAGAAAGGAAGCCATAGAAAATACAAATGTAGAAACACAATCATTTACCAAGTTTAAAACTGAATCAGCCCTAACCGAAGTTTCAGTTGCATTTTTTTCTTCTTAGAGTATAGGAATTTCACAAAGCAGAAGCTGCTAGTTGATCCACTTAACAATTTTGTCATCTTGTCAGAATAAATATGAAATACGGGTTGATAATCATTACAACAAACCTTGTAGAGTCAAGAATTTACATTCTTTCTCCTTCAACAGGGATGGAAAATTATTATTATTATCATTTTTTTAATTTACAAGACTTTTTTTTCTCCTCAGGAAAGCAGAAAGTGCTGACAAGACAGATTAATCAGAAGCTTTAGGAAGCAAGATTTTCTTTCTTCACTAAACCCTTTGAATATCAAAAAAGTAATTGCCACACCAGAAAAAACATAGTATTGCAGCTGTGACTGGTGATATGCACTGAACCGCCTGCAAATCTCACCTCACATCCCTCCACAACTCTCTCACTACACATTTGCTGAACTACAGATGGTTTTCTTGCTTTTCCAATGGCAGATATCTCTAAACTGTTAAAATTATCCAATACTTCACTTTTTGAATAACTCTTTAGAAATTTCCTATAAATTTCTTTTTTATTTTTTTATTGCAGTGAATGTAGACAGACACAGTAGACCTACACACCCGGAGCAAAGCAATTCACTTAGTTGGAGACATGTTTTGCTTTATTAAAGAAGAAACAGTGTGTGAAATTAAGTCCGCAAGGCAAATGGCAAATTCATACTTTCTTGACAATAATGACTCTACTCTTTGTTAGGAGTTTTGTGTTGTGTTTCTCTCCAATTTATTTTTTTCGTAGATTTATAATTCCATTTATAAAGGAAAACCATCTGTCCAGTGGACTTGCTTTGGATTTCCATCAAATCAGTGGGAGAAATGACACATTCCAATAGGAAACCTACATTCTCCCCACATTAATTTATTTCTCTGAAGGAATTAAATCAATAATTGTACTTGAAAGGAGGAGTGGCTTAAAAATCTCTAATACATAAGTGGGCTTTCTGTAGCTAACAATAACAAAGAGTCTTGCTTTTCTCCTCTGTCTCTAATTTGTTTTCTTCTCCCAAAATAAAAAAAAAAAGCATTAAATGGAGGAATCAAAAGTCTTTGATATATAACAATAGAAGGAATGCAAAAAGAAAAAAATAATAAGATCAGTGTTTTCAATACTTTAATTTGGCTTATGAATCTATTTTAATGAAACATAGTTTCCAAAATCAGTGGGCCCAACTCTTACTATTACTTCTTGTGCACTCAGGCTGTATAGAAAAATAGAAAATGAATGAAATTTGGAGTCAAATAGTTCTATCTCTAGAAATGACAAAGTAGATGATTGTGATTGATTTAATTGCTTTGAGTTTTAATTTCATTCTTTGGATCCCTGTTAAATATAAGAGTGGGAATAAGAGAGGGAGGAGATGTACAGTTAAGCACAAGCTCACTCAGACTTACCCTAACGGTAGAGCTAGAAACGTGCCAGGGGATTCCAATTTAATCCCATCAAGGTGGCATGTACCAATGCCATCTTACTAGTCAAAGTGATCAGTTTAAGTTCATAATTGATCATAATGATAGGATTAAGTGTCAAAGGGATCACATAAACAAGATTAGTGTCTGCTATTAATAACCGATAGAATTTAAAAGGAGAGCACGATCCAACATGGGAAGCAGGATACACAGCAGACTCAAAGAATGGCAAATGTCCTTAAAAGCACTCTTGCCTCAGAATCAGCCCTTAAAGCATTCAGATCCAGCTAAAAAGCCCATGAGAGTTTCTCAGGCATGAAAAAAAAATCCAAGGAAAAAAAGAAAAGCCAAGATACTGTGGCAAAAACAAACAAACAAAAAAACCCAAAAAAACCTAAATAAAGTATCTCTGTGAATGAGATTCCAGTGGAAAGAATGGGCCATCAAAAAGGAGGTACCTTTCTCAAGGAAGGAGAGAACTTTCACTTTGACTATGGCCTTGTCTAAATAAGATTGGAGTTTGTGAACTCAAGAGGCTTCCATAGACTTGGCAGCTCGTGACAAGAGCCTCAGGGGATTACTGACATCATAAGTAAGAGTGTCAGTTATTAAATCAACAACTGGAGGCACTGTGCAACTACTCCTCACATTGGATCTCTGTCCTTAATGTGTTGTACTATGCGAATTAATAGTAAAACTACTACTCAAACAGTACTCTATACTTTGTGTATCTGTGAGGGCGCAAACTGTTGAAATCTTAGTATATACTAAGTTGATTTTCTGTATATAAAAATAATTGAAAATTAATCATGATGAAGAATGAGATGGGAGAGGGATGGTTGCGGGTGGGAGGGAGGTTATGGGGGGAAAAGCTGCTATAATCCAAAAGTTGTACTTCAGAAATTTATATTTATTAAATAAAAGTTAAAAATCAGGGATAACAGTTTTTAATTCATGCAATATTTGTGAGTAAAGTAATATGATGCAAAGTGTCTGGTCCTTAGTTGGTAGTTAGTAAATGATAACACTTAGTATATCATTAGATCTGGAAAGTACTGGTACATAGCAAGCAAGAGTATAGCTTTCAAAGTAAAAAAAAAAAAGAAGAAGAAAAGAAAAGAAAGGATTTAGCCCCATTGACTATATGAAGGAGCATTGGTTAGTTTGCATACATGGTCTTAATTTTCTCACATTTATAGTTACAGATTTGAGGAAAATTCTTCACTGTTGGACCCTTGCTTGCTACACAGTAGTCTCAGTGAGTTACACTCATTAGTAGTGATGGTAAAAGTAGTAGTAGTAATAGTACTTACAGTGTATCTGAAATTTTATTTGATTAAATTATTATGATTTTACTTCTTTTTATTATTACAGTCTCTGTTACTATTAAATCTTCCTGCAAAACCCTACAGAAACCACATTTCTCTTCTGACACATTGTGGATCCCCAGGAACACACACCTTCAAGAGAAAATTCATAACTGTTGTGTCTTTCTCTAAGAATCCTCTGTATTAGGGTTCTCCAGAGAACAGATCCAAAGGGAGTGTGTATATATATATATATGAGAGAGAGGGAGGAAGAGATGGAGGAAATGTGTGTGGTGTGTGTGTGTGTGTGTGTGTGTGTGTGTGAGTGACACACAGAGAGAGGCACAGAGGAAGATTGATTTTAATGGATTTTTAAGGAATGGCTTACATGCTTACGGAGACAGGCATGTCCAGAATTTGCAGTGGCAAGGACCATGCAGACTAGAGATAGAGGAATAGCTGGTGTTACAGTTCCAACACAAGGCTGTTTGCTGCAGAATTCCCTTTTGCTCGGGGGAAGTCAGTCTTTCGTGCCATTTAGGCCTTCAACTGAATAGATGAAGTCTATCCACATTAAGAAGTGCAATTTCCTTTACTCAAAATTCATAGATGTAGATGCTAATTTCTTCCCTCCAAAGTCTCAGAAACATCAAAAATGATACTACCTCATATATTTGAGCAACATGGCTCAGACAAGTTGGTACACACAATCAGTCATCATGGGCAGCAACCAGTCCTCATGGGGCAGTCTCCCATGGTGGGAGGACTCCCCTGCACTAAACGCTTCCAGAGTGACGGAGGAAGAGGTTCACTCATATTTTGCCTCCTTGAGATGGCCTCTGCTTTCCTTTAACTTCCTGGAGAATATCTTTGAAAGTGAAATGCTGGGGCTGTGGCATAGTAGGCTAAGCCTCTACCTGCCTTTTCATTTGTTTTTATTTAAGGAGTAAAAAAAAAAAAAAGCTCTTTTAGTGTGTGTGGTATCAACAAGACTAATTATAAGAAAAGAAATTAGTCTAACATATATCTTTATATACAAGCTTCAATTAAACACTTTGATGGATTTCTCCTCTGCCACCTGAATTTATATTGTGCTTGAATATCATTCTTAGACTTCAGTCTAAGGTCAACTGTAAGTTGGCTGTGTAAGAATCACCTTGAGGCTGGCACCACGGCTCACCAGGCTAATCCTCCACCTGCGGCGCCGGCACTCTGGGTTCTAGTCCTAGTTGGGGTGTCGGATTCTGTCCCGGTTGCCCCTCTTCCAGGCCAGCTCTCTGCTGTGGCCTGGGAGTGCAGTGGAGGATGGCCCAAGTGCTTGGGCCCTGCACCCACATGGGAGACCAGAAAGAAGCACCTGGCTCCTGGTTTTGGATCAGCGCAGTGCGCCGGCCGTAGCGGCCATTTGAGGGGTAAACCATTGGAAGGAAGACCTTTCTCTCTGTCTCTCTTTCTCACTAACTCTGCCTGTCAAAAAAAAAAAAAAAAAAGAATCACCTTGGGAGTACTACATTAAGTACGCATTCTTAGATCCCTTCCTGGTCGTTCAGAAGTTCTTGATGCAGGAATCTATATTTCAACAACTGGTAAATTTAAGACTTTTAGTGAAAATCTTAAATTTGTCCTATATAATCTCTAATTGGTCATTCAGATGATAAACAGAGATTTGTGCAGGTTCTTTAGAATCTTTGCTCTGATCGCTTTGATGATTTATCAGAGTATTTGATCAATCTTGCCATCCATTTGTAAGCAAATATAACTTTGGGCAATTTTAGAACCCTGGCTTCTCAGTCCCTGTGGCATATTGGAGGTGTGGGGACACCTTTTTCTTTTTTGTTATGACCACTAATGTCCTTTTCTTTATATTTTGCTCAGTAAATAAGTAAATGAATAGATAAATAATGATACTGTATCTTAAGTAACAGGAGGGACTCTGAGAGGAGACCAGATTTCAGTGTTCCTGTGGACCATTCTTGAGCCTTGGAAATTGACTAAAGACAAAAGGATTGCAGCGGCATTCCTGTAGATCATAGTGTTTTGCATGGGGTATTGACAAAGTTCTCTGCAAGACTTGGAAATACCAATGGTATAACCACTTGACATTATTGACCAAGAAAATTTCATCTCTGATTCCTCTAGTTGTTATTCAATTTTACTACTTCCTTAGCTACAAACCTCAGCCTTTAAACACAGCCTGCTTTTTAGCTAGTCCTAGATATTAGTCAGAAAGTGAGCAGAGGGATGTAGACCTGAGTAACCCTATTTTCCAATGGTATAATGAAGGAGACAAAACTTAAAGAACATGCACACCTCAAAGAAGCCATTTAAGGTATCAGTGAAGCGCAACATTTTAAGCTGCTGCTAACGATGTTGGCATCCCATATTGTAGTGCCAGTTTGAGTCTCAGCTGCTCTGCTTCAGATGAGTTTCCTGCTAATGAACCTGAGAAGGCAGTCAAAGATGGCCCAAGAACTTGGGCTCCAGCCATCCATCTCGGAGACCTGGATGGAATTCCTGACTCCTGGATTCCTTGGTCTGCCCCAATCATCCCAGCCGGCTATTTGCGGGGTGAATCAGCAGATGAAAAATCTCTGTTTCTCCCTCTCTCTTTGTCTCTCTGCCTCTTGAATACATAAATCTTTTTAAAATGCCATATTATTGAAGATAGAGCAGCATTTGTTTTCTAGATATTGTCTGCAATAAGCGAGCTATGAACATCTAAAAACAAGTAAGCCGTGATTTCTGAAGTACTTAGAAACGTGATTATTTTATGTAGGAATGTCAGCAATCTGGCAGAATACTTTTTTAAAAAGGCAGTCTAGTGTGTTAAAAATGTTCCAGGGTGGAACAATGTGGTATTTTCCAATGTAGTCTCTTGGATAAGAAACAGCTACAAACATTTAGAAGGATCTGATATAGCAGGATACTCTTGGAAGTCTTTGCAGCTAAGATTCTGAAGCAGCAGAAAGACTCACACAGCAAATGGAAGGCTGAGGAAGGACATGAGGTGGCCAAAGGGTAAAAGAATTACTTTTGAAAGAAGAGTTTATTTGATTACCCTGCTACTGATATGCACAAAGCAAAATGCCTTGCTAGAAATAATACTCAGCATACAGACATATTTCTACCTTTGACATATTCCATCCTGCTTGTTACAGAGCTCAGAGCATAATCCTGAGCATTATCCTCCATTTCCTTGGCAAGGTTATTGGTGACAAATCCATTAAGGATGATCTGGCCTGATGGATGGATAGAATGTGGTATCCACTGTACATCATGCAAATTCCTCTTTGTTGGAATTTCCTACTCTGCCCACAGAGGCAGCCCATTCTCATCTTTGTTTATATTTTTTAAAGACTTATTTTATTTATTTGAAAGACAGAGTTACAGAGAGAGGTAGAGCGAGAGCGAGAGATCTTCCATTCTGCTGGTTCACTCCCCAAGTGACCACAATGGCCAGAGCTCAGCTGATCCAAAGCCAGGATCCAGGAGCTTCTTCTGGATTTCCCACATAGGTGCAGGGGCCGAAGGACTTGGGCCATCTTCTGTTGCTTTCCCAGGCCATAGCAGAGAGCTGGATTAGAAGTGGAACAGCTGGGACTCAAACCAGTACCCATATGGGACACCTGCACTGCAGGCTACAGCTTTACCCACTACACCACAGTGCAGGCCCCATCATCTTTGTTTATATCACTTACCTTCAGACTGCAACTGATTAGGTCAGAATCAAACAGGTGATTCATCCTGGTTTATTCTATGCCTCTCTCCCCAGAATTTGGTAGTATTTAAGATACCTTGGAATTTACATGTGGCAAAATCCTACAAATCTATCAAATAATGGAGCTAAGGGAAGATATATTATTGTATGTTTGATATCCTTAAGTGACAGAGGAAATGTGAATTTAAAAGTAATCTAAAAAGTTCAAGACCAATTAAACATGATTCTGGAACAAGCTGTTTATTCTTCCCACCCACAACTATTAAAGGGAAAAAAATGAAACCTTCCTGTATTATTGATGTCAGAGCCTATTTTGTTAATGGTAACTTTGATAATTTTTGTCATAAAAACCAGAAAAACAGCTTATTGCCAAATAATTCCCAGTGATTAAAAAAGAATGCAAATGCAGATGCATTCCCATTTTTACTGTTGATTCTGCCACTGATACTGAAACTATGAGTCACTAACTAATCAGCCAGCTGACATCACCACACCAGGGCTCCTGGAGATGTTGCAGAGCAGGGACAAAGGCCCACTGTGCATTCCTGGGTCCTTTGGGGTCAGGGATGGGTAGTAAGTTTCAAGAGGCTCTTTACCTACTCTGGCTTAAGATCCTCAATGCTTTTCTTCTATTTATAGTTCTGATGTCAAATCAACTAATCAATGGAAGATAAACACAACAGAGTAAAGAGAATAGAATTTCTAAGTAACACACACTCTGATATTTCCTCTGGGTTCTACTTGGGATTACGTCACAGTGGTTCTCTTAGTTTAATATGGACATAAATCAGCTGCAATATTTTTAAAGTTCAGATTCAGATTTCATATGCCTTTCACAGGCCTAAGAGTGCATTTCCAGGCCGGCGCCGTGGCTCAACAGGCTAATCCTCTGCCTTGCGGCGCCAGCACACCGGGTTCTAGTCCCGGTCGGGGCACCGGATTCTGTCCCGGTTGCCCCTCTTCCAGGCCAGCTCTCTGCTGTGGCCCGGGAGTGCAGAGGAGGATGGCCCAAGTGCTTGGGCCCTGCACCCCATGGGAGACCAGGAAAAAGCACCTAGTACCTGGCTTCTGCCATCGGATGAGCGCGGTGCGCCGGCCGCAGCGCGCTGTCCGTGGCAGCCATTAGAGGGTGAACCAACGGCAAAGGAAGACCTTTCTCTCTGTCTCTCTCTCTCTCTCACTGTCCACTCTGCCTGTCAAAAAAAAAAAAAAGAGTGCATTTCCAACGAGCTCCCAGGTGGACCTATCGCTCTTAAGGTACACGGTAAAGACAAAAGTAGATACATCTTTCCAAATTAGGAAAATGCTTCTAACTACACTGACCAAATGGGATGCAAAGTTAATGGAAGGGATCTTTAGCAGAGAAATTCCTAAGTGCAGTACAAATTTCATCACACACAACAAGTAGGAGAGTCAAATTTTGCTGAATCCTATAGATCAATGACATTCTGGGATCTTACAAATATCTCAACTCTAGTTCATAAGTAAAGTAAAAGAATAAATGTTGATACCTACGTGGCCATTAAATTTTTTCATGTTTATTTCCAAGTCAGAATTACAGACAGAGAGGGACACAGAAATACATAGAGGGAAAGGGAAAGAAAGAGAGAAAGAGAAAGAGAAAGAAAGAGAGAGGGGGAAGGAAAAGGGAGAGGGGGAGGGGGATGGGGAGGGAGATAGATAGTCCCTCCACTGGTACATACCCCAAATGGGTAAGGGTCAGTCTTAGCTGAAGCAAGGAGCCCAGAACTCCAACTGAGTTTTCCTTGCGTGTTCCATGAGAACTATTTGGGGGTCTAATCACAAATGCCTTAATCCTTTTTGAGGATACACTCCCAAGTACCTAAAGGATCTCCCTCTAGGCCACTTCTTAAAATTTCCATTAGCTTCCATACTAAGACAAACCACATCCATAGCATAGCTATCACTGTACAGAGCATCAAAAAAGGAAATATACTGTTGAAGTCTTATTAGAGGCTGCCTTTCATTTTAAAAAACAGTCTAAAATTTGTTATTTCAATCAGAAGGAAAATTTGATCAACACCCTTTGTGCTTCTGGCATTGTGTTTTCCCTACTCTGTTCTCCATGCAGAGGCCAGATTGAGAGCTGCATAGCAGAAGGA
Source organism: Sylvilagus floridanus (assembly GCA_949820135.1). Classification (NCBI taxonomy): domain Eukaryota; kingdom Metazoa; phylum Chordata; class Mammalia; order Lagomorpha; family Leporidae; genus Sylvilagus; species Sylvilagus floridanus. The sequence continues at coordinate 22,989,679 of OX463236.1, read as the reverse complement.
GATGGAACCAGAATAAAATAGAAACCATTTCATTGGTAGAAGTGTTCCTGCATTCCCTTTTAGAAGAAATTTTAAAAGGGTTATTTTATCACCATCTGTGAGAAATTCAGTTTCAATGACAAAAAAGTTTTTGAAAATAATTTGTAGAGAAATTTTTTGCTGTGAACTGTGAGAAAGATTTTTAACAGAAGGATATGGAAATTGTTGAACAAGTCAACAAAGTCACATTTTTCATATGAAGCAATCTTGATGTCATTGAAGAATGCTAAATATCAATAAGGAATGTGGGAGAGAAACATAAATTCACATCAATCTCATGGTCCCAGAGATTTTTATCTCTTGAAATTTATTTGCATAATTACAAAATTCTGTAGTAGTTAAATGTCATTCTTCTTAGCCCAAAAACTGTCTCTCACATTTTCTTCTCTATGGAGTCGATGTTTATTTCTGTTAGAACACTCTAAATTGTAAGTCATCTGGCACTTCTAGTGCATCTTCTTTAGCTGGAAAGGTTAACTTGATGCTTTTTGCACTGCATATTAGAAATAGTTCTGAGAGTATCAGCTTTATATACGGCAATGTTTTAGAACATGACATTCTACTCACCAGATTACTAGGGCAACACAAGTCCTATTCTACATCATTGGCTCATTGAACTACGTTGCCTCACCCACTATCTGATATATATGTTCATAGTCTAAGATCTCAGTTCAAATTCAAAACTCTTTCCCCAGCTAATGAGTATGCTATAAACTGAGGGCTCACACCTGAGCCTTTTTAGGGCTTGTCCTTGGGAAAACATGAGCTCCCTCATTCAAAGTTTCTCTCAATATTTGGAGTAGCAGATATGGAGTTACTAAGGCCCAGTCCTTTTGCCTCTATTTTAATACAAAGAAGCCCATTCTACTCTGAGAGAATTCAGCTGAGGCCACTTCTGCAAATGTATTGCAGTTCAACTTCTCTTTCTGTCCAGTTCTGTTTCCCTGATCCTCTATAAGTGTTGTTACCAAAAACATTCTCTGAGAAAACTCCTGCATAGAGACATATGTGACTCAGAATATTGGTTCTCCATCTGCACCACCACCAATGTCCAGAATATTTGACCTCCTTGCAAAGACATCTTTCATAAGTCATTCACCAATTGAAAATTTTCTAGGTTTCTACTTCATTAGGGATATTAATTTCTGAGAATACAATGGTAAATAAAACAAGGGTAGTATCTTACTATAGCAAGATTACAATCTGATTATGCTTATAAGAAAAGAAATAGATATCTATAATAAATTGTAGTGTGTGCTATAATAGAGGATATTCAAGGATGAATGACCAAATTCATACTGGGAGATTCGGGAAGAGCCTGTGAAGGCACTGATCTGTTGCTGAGAACTAAAAGGTATAAAGGGCAATCTACTTTGTAGGTAGCAGGATATATTCCAGGAAACATTGGGTTTTGAGAGACTAAGGGCATAAACAGTGCAGGAACCATGGAAAGATTATCATCATAATTTGAATTTAGAATGCCCATCTTCCCAGCTCTCTTCAAGCTTAAGGCCAACACTGATCTATTTCTGTTATAGATTATATCCATATTCTAGAATTTTTATTAAATTAAATCACATATTTTCTTTTATATCTGGCTTCTTACACACAGCAATTCGTTCATGCTATTGCATGTATCAATATTTCATTCATTTTTATTGTTGAATTATATTCCAAGGTATAGATATACCATCATTAGTTTACCCATTCATCCATAAAGGGATATCTGAAATGCTTTATTTTTTAAAAATTACAAGCGAAGCTACTGAAAACATTCACATATAAGTCTTTGTGGGGACATATGATCTCACTTCCCTACATTCAACCCAACTTACTGCTTTGAAAGGGCCCAGGGTTTCAGTGTAGCAAGTGACAACACAATAGTAACTCAGCAGACTCTCCTGTTTTAAGAATGTGCCTAACTGAGCATCTGGGTGGCATGGTTGGGCTACACAGAAGGTATGTAATGAACTTAGCACAACATTGCTGAAATTCTTCCACAGTGGTTGTACCCTTCTACAACCCCACAAGCACCACATACACTTGTTGTGGTCAGCTTTCTGAGTTTTAGCTATTATAGCAGTTGTGGTCTCTTACTGTGATTTTTTTTTTTTTTTTTGAACAGGCAGAGCAGATAGTGAGAGAGAGAGAGACAGAGAGACAGAGAGAAAGGTCTTCCTTTTTGCCATTGGTTCACGCTCCAATGGCCGCCACGGCCAGTGTGCTGCGGCCAGCACTTTGCGCTGATCTGAAGCCAGGAGCCAGGTGCTTCTCCTAGTCTCCCATGCAGGTGCAGGGCCTAAGCACTTGGGCCATCCTCCACTGCACTCCTGGGCCATAGCAGAGAGCTGGCCCAGAAGAAGGGCAGCTGGGACAGAATCTGACGCCCTGACCGGGACTAGAACCTGGTGTACCAGCGCCGCAGGCGGAGCATTAGCCTATTGAGCCGCGGTGCTGGCCTTTTACTGTGATTTTGATTTGTATTCTTTACATACTTTGTATACTTTTAAAATTTTGCACTTTTGATTATAAGCAGTTTGATTATAACGTATCTTGGTACATTATTCTTCATGTGGTTTTGTGCTTAGTGTCTATTGTGATTTAAGATCTGTAGATTTATAGTTTTAATTTAATCTGTAAAATGTTTCAGTGATTTTTTATCTTCAAATTTTTTTCTAGTCCACTGTGCCCTCTCTCTTCACTTTTGGAGTGTTCAACAGCACAAGTATTTGGTTACCTGAAGCTGTTTTATAGCTTTGTGGAGCTCTGATTTCTAATTTTGGTTGTCTTTTTTTCTGTGTATTTAAGATAGTTTATATTGCCATGTCTGCAGTTTCACTAACCTTGTCTTCTGCAATTCTGTCATGAATCCCATCCAGTACATTTTCCATCTTAGACATTGCAATTCTCATCTCTAGAAATGCTACTTGGTCATCTTTGTATATTTTGTGTCTCTGTTGTTTTCCGAGAGTTATTTATTTATTTGAAAGTCAGAGTTACACAGAGAGAGGAGAGGCAGAGAGAGAGAGAGGTCTTCCATCCGATGGTTCACTCCCCAATTGGCCACAATGGCTGGAGCTGTGCCGATCCGAAGCCAGGAGCCAGGAGCATTTCCAGATGTCTCACTTGGGTTCTGGGGCCCAAGGACTTGGGCCATCTTCTACTGGATTACCAGGCCATAGCAGAGAGCCAGATTGGAGTGGAACAGCAGGGTCTTGAATCGGCGCCATATAGGATGCCAGTGCTTCAGACCAGGGCATTAACCTACTGCGCCACAGCGCTGGCCCCTATTTTGTGTCTCTATTAACATATTCTGCTTTGCATCTCTTGAACATATGGACTGCAACTATAATGACCTTCTTAGCACTTTTAATATCAATGTCAGCTCTGTTGCCATTTTAACTGATTGATTTTTCTACTCATTATGGATGACATTTTCCTCCTGTTGTATATTTGGTAATCTTATACTGTATGCCAGAAATTGTGAATTAGATTTTATTGTATACTGGATATTTGTCTATACCTATAAACATTGTTGTGCTTTGTTTTTGGATCTGGCTTAACTAGTCTGGCTCTTGATTTTATTACACAGTTCATGGCACAGTTCAGGGCTCCATAAATTTTAAGTCTCTCTAGTCTGGCTAGTATAACTGCCAGTCCTATGTGATCTATAACTACTTTTCCCTTAACTTCTACCAGGTAGTACTTAGGTGGCCATAGATAATTTCTTCACATGCATGAGCTGATCACCACTCAAATGAACACCCGCAGCATCGCTATGTATCTCTAGAGTTCTTGCTGTGTGGTCTCCATATTCTGTCTCTGCTTTTGAGCCACTACAGTCTTGTCAGACTCTCAGCTCTATCCGTAGTTAGCACAGGAGCGTCTCCTGAGTTACTATTGGGTTGTCACTTGCTACACTGAAACCTGAAACGCTTTCCAAGCAGTAAGCAGGGTTGAATGTAGAGCTTATCTCACATATTTCCCTTTTTTGTGGGGAAGTTGGTATCAACTACGTGGAAAAATTTTATTTATCTATGTCTGTGTGTGCTATTATTCTAAACAAGAAGGTAAATTTGTTCTATACTCCTTCACCTTGGATGAGAACATTGGTAGATTTTAAACAGGTAATAACTATGGATTTGAGAAACACCCAGTTCCCAGTGGGAAGAATGTTGAACTTCAGTCAGAGAGATCAATGAGGAAGCTGTTGTTATAGGTTAGGAAGCAGATCCTAATGTGTTGTAGATTATATTATTTTTATTTTCCGATTATTATAAAAGAAGAATCATAGTCATGATCATAGGGGAAGAAGGGAGGAAACATGACCACATGTGTGTATAAGGACAGAAATAAAAAGAAAGGGGTCAACTTCCAAGGCCATCTCTAGTGTAAGGTGGTATGGAGAATTTTATAGTTTCACTGTATGTGGCAAAAAATGTATCCGGGGGCCAGTGCTATGGCTTAGTGGGTAAAGCCGCCCCCTGCAGTGCCAGCATCCCATATGGGCATCAGTGTGAGTCCTGGCTGCTCCACTTCCAATCCAGCTTCCTGCTATGGCCTTGCAACCCAGTAGAAGATCGTCCAAGTCCTTGGGCCCCTACACCCATGTGGGATACTGGAAAGAAGCTCCTGGCTCCTGGCTTCAGATCGGCATGGCTCCGGCTGTTGTGGCCAACTGGGGAGTGAACCATCAGATGGAAGACCTCTCTCTCTGCCTCTCCTCTCTCTATGTAACTGTGACTTTCAAATAAATAAAATAATTCTTTAAAAAATATAAAGGACTTAACACTTAAAAGCTGTTCTAGAATATGGCAATCCCCTGATACACATCCTAAGGACAATGCGACCAAGTGTTCTATCACTTTTAAAGTCCTGGCATGTAAGGTAGAAAATATGGGCAACATAATGGAAATGGAGTTAGAAAGAAAATCCTTTTCCTCATTTCAGGTTTTGAATTATCTAGCACCAGCCAGAATTCCTTCCAAGCTATTATACCACTCCAACTCTCGTAACTACTATTTGTCTCTTCTTTCTAGATGACAACTTCTTTCCTCTAAGACATTTCATTTCTTTCCTGACTTTTCCATCTTCTTTACTCTCAAGAAGAGACAAAAATGACCAATAATGTATTTACTCTATTTACACTACTACAGCAACTAGGAAGAAGATTCATGAAGCAAATGAAGATTAACATTACTGAACTGGGAACACATAACACAGTGATTAACCTTCTGTAATTATCATATTTGCATTTTAAATTCCCTGAAATATATTTTGTTTTTTATTATTTGAAGGAAAGAGTTACAAACAGGGAGAAAGAGAAGAAAGAGGGAGCAAGAGATGGCTCCCCAAATGGTTGCAATGGCTGGAGCTGGTCCAGGCAAAAACCAGGAGCCCATATTTCCATCTGGGTCTCCTACATGGGTAGTAGGACCCCAGGTACTTGGTGCACCCTCCACTGCTTTCCCAAGCACATCAGCAGGTAGCTGTATTGGAAGAGGCGCAGCTAGCACTCTGATATGGGATGTCAACATTGCAGGTAGCAGTTCAGCTTGCTGAACCACAATGCTGACCCAGATTTCTGAGTTCTATAACTGTCCTTCTAGACCATCTTTCACTCAAATACAAAGTCTCATATGTGAAAAATTCTCAGTAAATGTTGGTAGATTGATAAATACTTATGGAATGACTTCAGAGATGCTGTTAAACTATCTATGCCCTATTTTCCTCCTATAAAATTATTCTCTGATTACTTCAATCCACTGTTTTTGAGAAACTTAATATATGCAGAATACCTTAAAATATGTCATACGATCTTAAAAGGAAACTACAGCAGTTCTATCACATGTCTCCACCCTAATTCCATTCCCTTAAACACAAGGCTTTAGCATCCTGAACCTTGTTACAGTGAAGGGAAACACTTAAAACTCTGACACCACAGTGCTCTGGGGTTGCACAGTCAATTGGTAAACTGTTCATCAAAGAAGAATGATATATTCATAGCATATATGAGGAGAGGGAGAATGAGTTAGGTACAAGGAGACAAATCAAAGTTATACCAAGCATTTTCTCCGTTTTTTATCTATGCCATTTTCATAGCTACTATAACTCCTGAGTAAGTCTCTTGAGCCTAGCCATGCACACCTGTTCCTAGTATTCCCCTGATCCCAGTTAAGTCCATGCTCTCCAGTATCCTTCACTGGGTTTGACCTATGATACCTCTTTTAAGTGACTTGAGCAGTGGAACCAAGTGATGGTTGTTCTCATGGTATTGGGTTAACATGTTGGTCCTTAAGGTTCTGAACTTTCACAATAAACAATATAGGCTAATGTTGCTATTCTATTTTAGGCACTTTATTAGCAATCCACAACTATTACTTATTTCCACAAAAACTATCAGGTAGCTCAGAGATATGGAGATTATTTAAAATAACATGCAACAGTGTAGTGCTAAGCAGAGTAGGTCTAGAATGAGCCTTTGACCATTATACCTCCTCAATGTTGGTAGGAGATCCCACTTGGGAAAATTCCTGTGTTTATCAGTATAATTTCCAGCTCTTTCCCATGTACATATCATCACCTTCAGCCCAAACTTCTATTTAATGTAATAGTAATTTTACTCACTTTTAAGCATTCATGCCTTTTTAAGCCAATGTCCTTTCTTCTACTGTTAAAAATTCAGGAAACAAAAAGTCACAGAATATGATATCAGAGGGTAAATGACTATAACAATCAATTAGAAAAATTAAAGAGGTCTCATCAGCTTAGTTCACAAAAATGTTTCTGAGCACCTATTCTTTGTCACACAGTATGTTAGATACAAGTTGTAAAAATGTCTTTTCCTTTGTAAACTACCTTACTATAAATTTTTATATCAATAAGTATAAAATATAGAAATATGAATCAAAAATCTTCTTTATTTTGTTGTAGATTGATAGTTGATAATCTGAGTTAGCTGACTTCACTGATTTAAATCCTTTTTCAACAGTTTTTTTTTTTTTTACAGAAAATGATTCTGAAAAAGAACCATTCTGCCCAACATCAGAGAGAAATTTAGCTGGGAAGCAGCCATTTGCCATTAATAGAATTTATATTGCTCAATTTCATCACCACTGAAAGGTCAAAACTGAAAGTTTTTATTAATGTTATTTCTTTTCAAAGAAGCTGTTTCTGTCAAATAATAAGCTACAGGATTAAAAGTGATTATGAAATATTCCTTTAATCTGCATGTACTGTTTTTAATTTCTCTAGACCTTTGCCTCACTAAAGGTTGAAGTCTGGAAGCATATTACAGGTACTATAATGTATATATACAAAATTTAAACAATTGTAGGAATGATTTTGTTGTGGATTCCAATAAAAAAAACTTTAAGCTGTAGATCTTGCCTACTAGTTAGGGTGATTAAAAACATAAACTACCTCTGGTAAAAGGATATTTTCCACTGAAGTGAATTCTAATCAACATTCAATGCTAAATCACTATTAATAAACATAACATATTTTTGAATAGCAAAAAGCCACCTCTTAGAAGTTCCATTATGCTCTCTTCTCAGTGATATTGGTCACCAAGTGTGCTTTGTTAAACAAACTGGGGCCCTAATGAAACTAATAGAATAACAGTTTTTGCTTCAACCCAATCCAGTCTCCTTGGTACCTTTTACAAATGCATCTAATAGCAGTCCTGTATCACTCTCCAGCTGACTCCTGGGATCTGAATTGGTAGAAGCCCTTCCCTGGGTAGTTCAGATTCATGATAGGTATAGCTATTCTTTTTCTGAACCTACTTGTATGAACAGGCCTGGATAATGAGTAAAGTAGAAAACAGAAAACCAACCTTAATCCCTTTTTAATCCTTTCCCAAACATGGTTGGAGCCATAACCTTCAAAAAGAAGCTATTTTGATTCTACCTCGCTCAGGGATATGACCACCTGACCCTAGCTGGAGCAGTGATAAGTCTACAAAAGATTCACAAATAACAAAAATGAAAAAAAAAAAAAAAGCAGTAGTTGCCTGGATTTTACTCCTACTGGAGGCACACTGAAAAAAGTTCCATGGTGTGCATGGTTATTAGCAAAGTACATCTAATTGCCAGAAAGTTGAAATTTCACTTCACTGTTTGCAGCCAGCAGGATTTCTTCTGGCACTTCGTGGCTGTTTTAAGTGCAGACAGGAATGGAGCTGCACAGTTTTCTCCATATGGGGTAGGGAAAAGGCTGTGCAGAGTAAAGTGCAGAATTTAAGTGCTTTAGGAAATGAGATCTTGCTCTAACTCTTCTTTGTTGCATCAACAACTAATTTACATGTAAAATCCAACAAGAATGAATTAGGTGCTCACAGGGAATTAATGAGCAATGTCAATGATCAAGAGATTTCATTATGAAGGGTAGTTTATAAATTTCATATTTTTAGGAAGAACTGATTTATATGACTATGTTAATAAAAGGAGAATTAAATACAGTAGGCATATTGTGTTTCCTAGTTTTGCTGTGCAAAATCCAATTCTCAAACATAAGCATGTCTTTCCTTGTCTATTGGTAGCCTGCAGCATTTATGTTCCTGGCTACCATGTATAGATAGAGCCAGGTGAAAGACTACAGTTATCTAAGGCACCTATTCCTGACTTCAGAAATTTCTAGGTGGGTAGGTGAAAACAAGAAATGCCTCTTCAAGTGAGATATGCTTATCTCATTCTAACCAGCTATATAAGTGACTTTTTAAATAGCTTCTGTGACCCTCAGGTACTTGATCTGTATAATAGGGACATTATTTATTCCTTTCTCATGTGGTAGATGAAGAGTTCTTGCATGTACATAGTAGAACTTGCAGCAGGCAAAAGCACAGGGAGAATAGCTATTATCTGTAAGGCGGGGCTTTAAGTGTTGGCCTGTTGGTCAAAGGTGTATTATCCATACACTACTCTCTCATTGGCAGCCCAAAGTTCTCTTTCCCTTCCTTTTGGTGCACGGCAGAAATAAAAGATGCAGATTGAACACTAGCATAACCCAAGAGAAATATTTGGTAACATGTTTGCAGGGTGGAACAGATTCTCTCCAGGCTCTCAGAGCCTAATTCAGTGCTTACCACATATTTCTAGAATACCACCAGAAATATTACATATTTTCTTCCATATTTTTAACTTGACATCTAATATTTTTCACAATAATGTTTTGGATAGATCTAATTTCTTGTTTGATAAATAAAGTTTTTTGATTTTTTATTTATTTTAAGTAAAGAAATTTCATATATACAGGTTTAGGAACAAAGTTATATCCCACTCATGCAAATACACGTTTTAAAGTAGGATTATAGAACTGTTTAATACCCAGCAAAATTTAGTATAACAACTCAAGACAGTATATAAACAATTTCTTTCCAGACATTCAAATATTTTATACCTTTTGCTTTCCCCCTTGAATTCATAATTTCATTCCACATTGTACTATAACATATTAATATAATCTATTTTTATACTTGAAAGGCTTATTCAAAATTCTACCATAGTTCTTTGTAAAGAAAATACATGGAAAGTGAAAAATTGCTTTAACTGAAGCATTTTAAATATTATTATTTTCTCTTCTGGCTTGAGCGATATTATTGTTCATAATAGATATAGCTATATAATTATAAAATAATAAAAGTAATTTTCGGAGTCAGTGCTGTGGTGCAGTGGGTTAACACCCTGGCCTGAAATGTCAGTATCCCATATGGGCACCAGATTGATAACTGGCTGCTCCACTTCTGATCCAGCTCTCTTCTATAGCCTGGGAAAGCAGCAGAAGATGGTCCTTGGACCCGTGCACCCATGTGGGAGACTCAGAAGAAGCTCCTGGCTTTGGATGGGCACAGCTCTGGCCTTTGCGGCCATCTGGGGAGTGAGCCATCAGATGGAAGAACTCTCTCTCTCTCTCACTTTCTTTCTCTCTCTCTCTCTCTCTGGCTCTCCTCTCTATGTGTAACTCTGACTTTCAGATAAATAAATAAATCTTTAAAAAACTAAATTTTATTAGACCTGCATCTATTAATGATATTAGTGGTATTTTAAAAATTACTCTCTGTAAATGCATAAAAATGCTGATGAGATAAACTTTTTGTTTGAATTGTATTATAATTTAAGTTTCTATATATGTGAATATTGAGGAATTATTTCCCCAGAAATCAATAATGATGAAAGGAAGAAATTTATTCTTACTCATGAGTTTGCCACTCAATACTTTAAGTGTAAAATAATCACAATGGGAGGTTCCAAGGTGGCGGAACAGAAGGGGGCTCACTGATAGTCCAGGAAAAGATAGTTTAATAAAAGTGGAGATAGTGTAGTCTCAGGGAAGAGTTAAGAAAAACACGGCAGAGAAAACTATTCCAGAATTAGATGGGCACGTTGGACCTACGTGGAGGGCATGGGTGCCCACAGCTTGGGACCCCAGCTGCCAAGTCTCCCCACTGGCGCTGGAAAGAGAAGTGAGAAGAAACCGCAGCCCCAAGACACTGGCAGAAAAGCAGCAGGAAGAACCTAGAGGGAATGAGGCTTGAAGCCCAATGGAGGAAAAACACCAGCCAAACTAGAGGGGAGAAAATATAAAAGGGATGGTACAGACACTCTCTCCACTCACTTTACAGAGACATGCAAGACAATAGAACAGGCGAAATTTTGGACAGTTGCACCAGCTCAGGGCTACACCCACCCTCACCCAAACAGAAAAACCTGACTCTAGTAGGGAGTAATACCAGGAGACTAAGACCTAGTGAATGTGTGGAGCTAATGAACAGGGACAGCGGAGAAAAAAAAAAAAAAAAAAAAACTGAGGGTGTGTGGGAGAACTCAAGGTGTGGCTGAGATATGAGTAGTCTTGGTGGGAGATGCCACAAACTCAGCCAGCCTTTGCTCTCTGGAGAGACATTGCAGGTTAATCTGAGCTTAAACTGAGGTCTGCACAGATCCTTTGTGTGGTATTTTGGAAAGAGCAGATGAATATTATACCCACTGCGGCTAGTGCTCAGGCACTGATTGCCACTGAGGAGAAGAGTGAGGCTTAGTGGAATTACTTCCCTTCTGAATTAAAAAAATAAGAAGAGAGAGAGAAGATTTACCATGCCAAACCTGGGTGTGTGACCTTTGGCACACTTTTAACCCTGAAGAAATGAATAGAGCCACACCCAGACATTTAAAGAAGAACTAACTCCAATTCTTCTCAAACTGTTCAGAACAATTGAAAGAGAGGGAATCCTCCCAAATTCTTTCTATGAAGCCAGCAACACCTTAATTCCTAAGCCAGAAAAAGATGCAGCATTGAAAGAAAATTACAGACCAATATTCCTGATGAACATAGACACAAAAATTCTCAATAAAATTCTGGCCAAAAGAATGCAACAACCCATCAGAAAGATCATCCACTCAGACCAAGTGAGATTGATCCCCGGTATGCAGGGATGGCTCAATGTTCATAAATCAATCAATGTGATACACAACATTAATAAACTGCCAAAGAAGAACCATATGATTATCTCAATAGATGCACAGAAAGCATTCGATAAAATACAACACCCTTTCATGATGAGAACTCTAAGCAAACTGGGTATGGAAGGAACATTCCTCGATACAATCAAAGCAATTGATGAAAAACTCACGGCCAGCATCCTATTGAATGGGGAAAAGTTGGAAGCACTTCCACTGAGATCTAGTACCAGACAGGTATGCCCACTCTCACCACTGCTATTCAATATAATACTGGAAGTTTTAGCCAGAGCCATTAGGCAAGAAAAAGAAATTAAATGATACAAATTGGAAAGAAAGAAATCAAACTATCCCTCCTTGCAGATGATATGATTCTTTATTTACGGTATCCAATGAACTCTACTAAGAGACAATTGGAACTCATAGAAGAGTTTGGAAAAGTAGCAGGATATAAAATCAAAGCACAAAAACCAACAGCCTTTGTATACACAGACAATGCCACGGCTGAGGAAGAACTGCTAAGATCAATCCCATTCACAATAGCTACAAAAACAATCAAATATCTTGGAATAAACTTAACCAATGACGTTAAAGATCTCTACGGTGAAAATTACAAAACCTTAAAGAAAGAAATAGAAGAGGATACCAAAAAATGGAAAAATCTTCCATGCTCATGGATTGGAAGAATCAATATCATCAAAATGTCCATTCTCCCAAAAGCAATTTACAGATTCAATGCAATACCAATCAAGATACCGAGGACATTCTTCTCAGATCTGGAAAAAATGATGCTGAAATTCATATGGAGACACAGGAGACCTTGAATAGCTAAAGCAATCTTGTACAACAAAAACAAAGCCGGAGGCATCACAATACCAGATTTCAGGACATACTACAGGGCAGCAGTTATCAAAACAGCATGGTAGTAGTACAGAAACAGATGGATAGACCAATGGAACAGAACAGAAACACCAGAAATCAATCCAAACATCTACAGCCAACTTATATTTGATCAAGGAACCAAAACCAATCCCTGGAGTAAGGACAGTCTATTCAATAAATGGTGCTGGGAAAACTGGATTTCCACGTGCAGAATCATGAAGCAAGACCCCTACCTTTCACCTTACACAAAAATTCACTCAACATGGATTAAAGACTTAAATCTATGACCTGACACCATCAAATTATTAGAGAGCATTGGAGAAACCCTGCAAGATACAGGTACTGGCAAAGACTACTTGGAAAATACCCCAGAAGCACAGGCAGTCAAAGCCAAAATTAACAATTGGGATTGCATCAAATTGAGAAGTTTCTGTACTGCAAAAGAAACAGTCAGGAAAGTGAATAGGCAACCGACAGAATGGGAAAAAATATTTGCAAATTATGCAACCAATAAAGAACTAATAACCAGAATCTACAAAGAAATCAAGAAACTCCACAACATCAAAACAAACAACCCACTTAAGAGATGGGCCAAGGACCTCAATAGACATTTTTCAAAAGAGCAAATCCAAATGGCTAACAGACACATGAAAAAATGTTCAAGATCACTAGAAATCAGGGAAATGCAAATCAAAACTACAATGAGGTTTCACCTCACCCCCGTTAGAATGGCTGACATTCAGAAATCTACCAACAATAGATGCTGGAGAGGATGTGGGGAAAAAGGGACACTAACCTACTGTTGGTGGGAATGCAAACTGGTTAAGCCACTATGGAAGATTCCTCAGAAACCTGAATATAACCCTACCATTCAACCCAGCCATCCCACTCCTTGGAATTTACCCAAAGGAAATTAAATTGGCAAACAAAAAAGCTGTCTGCACAGTAATGTTTATTGCAGCTCAATAGACAATAGCTAAGACCTGGAACCAACCCAAATGCCCATCAACAGTAGACTGGATAAAGAAATTATGGGACATGTACTCTATAGAATACTATACAGCAGTCAAAAACAATGAAATGTGGTCATTTGCAACAAAATGGAGGAATCTGGAAAACATCACGCTGAGTGAATTAAGCCAGTCCCAAAGAGACAAATATCATATGTTCTCCCTGATCAGCGACAACTAACTGAGCACCAACAGGGAAACCTGTTGAAGTGAAATGGACACTATGAGAAACAGTGACTTGATCAGCTCTTGTGCTGACTGTTGATGTACAATGTAATACTTTATCCATTTTAGTATTTATTTTGTTCTAGTAGTAGTGGTTGAACTCTGTAATTAACACACAATTATTCTTAGGTGTTTAAATTTTAACTGAAAAGTGATCCCTGTGAAATATAAGAGTGGGAATAAGAGAGGGAGGAGATGTACATTTTGGGACATGCTCAATAGGAGTTGCCCTAAATGGTGGAGTTAGAAACATGCCAGGGGATTCCAATACAATCCCATCAAGGTGGCATGTACCAATGCCATCTCACTAGTCCAAGTGATCAATTTCAGTTCACAATTGATCACACTGATAGGTCTAAGAGTCAAAGGGATCACACAAACAAGACTAGTGTCTGCTAATACTAACTGATAGAATGAAAAAGGGAAAGAATGATCCAACATGGGAAGTGCGAGACACAGAAGACTCATAGAATGGCAGATGTCCTAAATCTTGGTGTTAAATTGGAAATTGCATAGAAAATTAATCAATTTAAAAAAATATATCATGTAGAATCTCTGGCCTTAATGTGCTATACATTGTGAATTAATACTATAACTAGTACTCCAACAGTATTTTTCACTTTGTGTTGCTATGTGAGGGCAAACTGTTGAAAGCTTTACTTAATATATACTAAACTGATCTTCTGTATATAAAGAGAATTGAAAATGAACCTTGATGTGAATGCAAGGGGAGAGGGAGTGGGAAAGGGGAGGGTTGCGGGTGGGAGGGAAGTTGGGGGGGGGAAGCCATTGTAATCTATAAGCTGTATTTTGGAAATTTATATTCTTTAAATAAAAGCATTATTAAAAAAAATAAATAAATAAATAGCACTCTGGCCTCAGAATCAGCCCTTATGGCATTCGGATCTGGTTCAAGAGCCCATGAGAGTATTTTAGGCATGGAAAGCCAAGATACTCTGAAAAAAAAAAAAAAAAAGAAGACCTAAATGAAAGGTCTCTGCGAGTGAGATCCCAGTGGAAAGAATGGGCCATCAAAGAAGGAGGTACCTTTCTCTGAAGGGAGGAGAGAACTTCCACTTTGACTATGACCCTGTCAGAATAAGATCGAAGTCGGTGAGCCCTAAAGGCTTCCATAGCCTCGGCAACTCATGACTAGAGCCTAGGGAGATTACTGATGCCATAAACAAGAGTGTCAAATTGGTAAATCAACATCAGGAGTCACTGTGTACTTACGTCTCATGTGGGATCTGTCCTTAATGTGTTGTCCAATGTGAAGTAATGCTCTAACTAGTACTGAAACAGTATTCTACACTTTTTGTTTCTGTGTGGGTGCAAACTGATGAAATCTTTATTCAGTATATACTGAATCGATCTTCTGTATATAAAGATAATTGAAAATGAAAAAAAAACTTGGTGTTAAATTGGAAATTGCACAGAAAATTAATCAATTTAAAAAAATATCATGTAGGATCTCTGTCCTTAATGTGCTGTGCATTGTGATTTAATGCTATAACTAGTATTCCAACAGTATTTTTCACTTTGTGTTGCTATGTGAGGGCAAACTGTTGAAATCTTTACTCTATATATGCTAAACTGATCTTCTGTATATAAAGAATATGAAAATGAATCTTGATTTGAATGGAATGGGAGAGGGAACGGGAAAGGGGGGGCTGCAGGTGGGAGGGAAGTTTTTTTGGGGGTGGAGCCACTGTTATCCAAAAACTGTACTTTGGAAATTTATATTCATTAAATAAAAGTTTTAAAAAAAGAGAATTTCAAAATCTTAAAGAAAGAAATAGAAGAGGATTCCAGAAAATGAAAAATTCCTCCATGCTCTGGATTGGAAAATCAATATCATCCAAATGTCACATCACAATGATCTATCATCAGAAATTATTTTTGAAATGTATTTATTCACCTATCTGAGAGGCAGACACAGAAAGAGACAGACAGATAGATGGACAGAGACAAAATCCCATCTGCTAATTCATTCTTTAAATGCCTGGAAGAGTAGGGCCTGGTCCCTGTTTTCAGGGGGCAGGTGTTTTGGTGTAGCAGTTTGAACCACCACTTGGAACACATGGATCCCATACTAGAGTGGCCAGGATCAAGTGCCTCTGCCTTCCAATTCAGCTTCCTCCTCATAGTCCTTGGAAGCAGCAGATAATTGCTCAAGTGCTTGTGTTCCTGTCACCCACATGGAAGAGCTGGATGGAGTTACTGGATCCTTGGTTTGGCCTGTCCTTGCCCTGGCTTTTGCTGACATTTGGTAGTGAAGCAGTGGATGGAAGAACTCACTCCCTCTCTTCTCCCTCTTCTTCTTGCCATTCAAATAAATAAAAATGAATAAACATTTAAACACACGTTGAGGCATTTGTAATTTTCTCACTTCAAATTGGCAAAAGCAAAGAATCGGAAGCCATTTAACTATGATTTGTTATTCAACTCACTACCGTCTTCATTTTCGCACTACCAGGAATATGAACCAAAAAAATTTCAATTACATAAAAAAGCTACAAATATACCTGTTACCCTTTCAATTTAGAGGTATTTTCTTGAACTCAACTTGCCAAATAGGTTAAATAAAATACCAAAATGTTATTTCACTATATTTTTTTCCAATACATTCTTGTATTATATTCTTTTATTATATACTTTAAGTATATTTTTATGAATATTTTGGTGTTCTTGAATTAACATTTCATTCATGGAGAGTGCTGAGTTTATAAACTAATCATCAAAAACATACCCAAGCTTATCTGTCAACAAAATAAATAATGGCCTCTAAGTTGAGAAAGCACTCTGAGACTAAATGATGAAAGAAGTTCCAAAGAATGAGTATATTAAGGTAACTTACTGCACGGGACTCAGACATGGATGGTTGAGCAGCCTGGACATGTAAAACACTGCAGTTTTGTTTTCTCCACCCAGAAAGGCAGAAGAGGCAATATGTTATACATCTACAGATTAATGGGGAGCCAGGGTGGGAGCTTGTGTTTTAGCATTACTTTACTACACATTATGAGTTAATTCCCTGGGCAATCGGTTGGACTTATCAACCACATCAGCCAGGCTTCTAATAGCACTTATTTTCTGACTGGAGAGTGGGGCCGTTAGGCTGTGAGGTGGTCCTTTTGAGAGACAGATGATAAAATAGAGAGGAGACACTGTTGCTGGTGTTACTAAGGGTTTTCTGTATCACACTTACCACACACACTTTCTGTCTGAAAAACTTTCTCTTCACATTTCAATTCAAACAGTGTATTAATATATTTTTCAAAGGGTATTAGAAAAATCAATGAGGAAACAAATTAAGGTATATATAAAGAGATCACTTAAGCAGTTTTTTATGTATATCTGTATATTTATTAGGTATAAATATTTATAAGCTAAACCTTGCTTAGTCTAAGTCCTTTGTATTTCTTTTTATATATTAAGTCTACTGTTGGGGATGAATATATTTTGCAATTATTAAGACTTGTTAAATGGTAACAAATTTCATATATTTTTCTAGGTTGTTAGCATTTAAATGGATGGTCCCAGGTTTTTTACATTTAGGGAACTTTTAATAAAGTAAATGTTAACTAAATTTTACTTTTGAAATACATTTTAAGTTTTATTCTTAGTAATTTAAGTAGTTTGAAATGGCATTCACACGTTTTGAATCATGTAATTCCAAAAATCACAGTCTCTTTAGCTTGAAAGGCCTTCTATTTAGTATTAGATGTAACTAAGCCATTTAGAATTTCAAAGATTTAAGTCTACTGTCTAAACAGAATATGTTGATACAATCAATCCAGTTAAGACTGATTGATTGTCACCTCACTGACAATTTACTTTCCACTTCTCATCCTTGTAAATTTTTTTTAGGAGACAGTATTGTGGCCTAGTGGATTAAGCCATCTCCTGCAATGCTGGCATCCCATATTGGAGCACTGGTATGGATTCCAACTACTCTGCTTCTGATCCAGTTCTCTGCTAATGTACCTAGAAACAGCCTTTCAAAAATTAGTTCTGCTTTTAAACAGATATTTTTAGCTATTCCCAATATGAGAAAACCCTTGAATAAACTTTGTTTAGAAATTCCCAAGGAACATACAGAGAGAGAGAGAGAGAGAGAGAGAGAGAGAGAACAGAGAGAGAGAGAGAGAAAGGGAGGAAGGGAGGGAGGGAGAGGGAGAGAGAGGAAACTTTACCCTTCCATTCTTTTCAAGATTTCTCTTCTACAACCACAAGAAAGATACACATCATTCATATATATTCTGATATATCTGGAAAACAAAGCCATATTATTACCTCTGGATAGAATAAGGAAAATTTATACTTTTAATGTGGATTTAACTGTAAGACTATATGGGCATTGCAATGCAGAGCTATAAAAGACAAAATTTTGCTTGAATTTTCATACAGAAGAGAATGTCGTCTAAATTATGTTTAGTCCAAAGATTGATGGAATTAGTCAGTCATGGTTCAAAAACATCATCATTCCTTCTCTGGATTTAACCATAATAAGAGAACAAAAAGAAATATAACCCATTATCAATGTCATTAGCAGTCACCTTACTCAGTGACTTGAAAATTGATGACCAAAACAGGGGAGCATCTCCTTTAAATCACTCACATTCATCTTGAAAGTCAAAGGAATAAATTGATTATTTTTTAAAACTGAAAAGAAGCAATTTATCTTTCTTCATATGAGACAGAGTATCTCACCTCATCACACCTTCCCTCAAGGTAATAGTTGTTAAGGTGGAAAAGGAAAAATGGGAAAAAATTAGAAAAGAGAAGAGAAGAGGAAAGATTTTAAGAAAAGGACAGCAGAAAATTAAATATGGATTTTTAAAAAACAGACTTTCATTGAGTCTGAGAAGAAAAATTAAAAAAAAAAATGAAAGAATGACAGAATGCACAGACACATTGCAATGAGCCAGAGAGACAAATATAGTCATGGTAGAAAAGAGAATCTGTGGAACTTGAAAAAAAAAATCAGTACGACTACAGTTGGAAATTCTTTTTTTTTTTTTTTACAGGCAGAGTGGACAGTGAGAGAGACAGAGAGAAAGGCCTTCCTTTTCTGTTGGTTCACCCCACAATGGCCACTGTGGCCAGTGTGCTGCATGCGGGTCTCCCATGCAGGTGCAGGGCCCAAGGGCTTGGGCCATCCTCCACTGCACTCCTGGGCCACAGCAGAGAGCTGGGCTGGAAGAGGAGCAGCCGGGACAGAATCCAGAACCCCGACCAGGACTAGAACCCGGGGTTCTGGTGCCGCAGGTGGAGGATTAGCCTATTTAAGCTGCAGCACCGGCCGGAAATTCTGAGCCTTTGACATCATTAAGAAATATAAAATAATAATATATTAGTTCATACTGACATAAACAATTGGATACATAAATAAATGAGAATGACCAGCTTTTGTTTATTAAAGAATTCAAATCAATAAATGTAGAAGGAATATGGGAAATACAAAATTATCATTGACTAAATACCATAATAATAATTGTTGTAGGCATGATCAATGTTGCATCCTAAAATTAGTTGGTAAAAGTTTGAGGAGAATTTGTACATTTACATACTGTCAAATATTTCCCTAAAGACATTTATGAACTACAAAAGGGATAAGAGTAACTTGCAGTGGAGAAACACAAAATTGTAGACAGGACCTTAACCAGGTCATGCCTAGTATGAAATTAGTAAGACTGATGGACTGAATGTGCCCTCTAACATATGTTGGAAAGGGCACAGAACCTGTTCTGTGGTGGTCTTGACAAACAGGCATAATGCCATGGAAAAAAAAGTCAGATAGAATCAAATGAAAATTATTCTATAAATTAAGAAACCAAACCTCGTGAAAAATCTCAAGGTCCTAAATAAACAGTCAGAGGAATGGTCACAGACTAGAGGCAAGAAGAAGAAAAAATGAAAACCTGTCAAAATCAGAACAGAGTCTGGATTTTAATTAATGGCAGTGTTAATTTTCTATTTTGGTCATTTCACTATGGATCTATATTATGTTAACACTAGGGGATGCAGGGTGAAAGGAATATGGAAGTGATGCTATTTATAATTATTCTGTACATGTAAAATTACTTCAAGATAAAAGCAAAAAATAATGTAATCATTCATTGAATTATGAGGGTTCTTCCAAAAGTTCACAGTAAATGTGTATTGGAATAGGCATTTGCTGCAGTGACTAAACACTATTCAGGATAACTATATCCCATGTTGGAGTGCTTGTGTGGAGTCCTGGCTCCACATGCAACTCCAGTTCCCTACTAATGCACATCCTAGGAAGCAGCAGATGGTGGCCCAAGAACTTGAGTTCCTGCCAGCTGTGCAGAGATCTGAATTGAGTTCGTGGCTCCTGGCTTATGTTTGGTCCAGTCCTGGTTGCTATGAGTATTTGGGAAGTAAGCCAGCAAGTAGAATGAATCAATCAATTAATCAATCACTCTCTACTCTCGCTTTCAAATAATCAAAAAAAAATTTTTTTTAAAGAAAATCTATATTACTACTTAAGTACTTTTCCACAAACTTTTTAAGGTAACTTTATTTATTTAATTTTTTGGGTTATTTTTCAGACCAGTTCAGTGGTGATTTTTCTTCTATCTACACCCCTTACAAGGAGTGACTAAGTTCTTTTCAGTCCATTTCTTGATTAGAGGTCAAATTCCAAAATTCAACCAAGATTGTGGACTGAAACCTTACAACTTAGTTGACAGCTAAATACCTAATCAACTGGTGAAAATGTGATAAAGACAGAAAAACCACAATCTTCTGGCATCTCTTGGCCAATCATCATGCCAGCACTAATCTCATAACTCATGTGAATGACGTTTGCTCTTCCCTAGGTACAAGGTAATTGGGAATTTCTTGTCTTAAAATCCCCTCAAATGGCTGGATGGAACTTTAAGTAGTGTTTGACTGGATTGAAAGAAAATAACAGGACATCCTTGCATGGTCAAGATTGTTGGGTGAGATTAATAGTCACTACCCCTCCTAATCTTCTATTAAGTATTAAATAAACAAAACAGTGATGTTTTTGGAATAATTTTAGTTCTATAATATAAAATAGTATTATTTCTAATCCATATCACTCCAGACACTGGAAAAATTCCACTATTGATCATTTGGCTCCAGTAACATAAACCTAATGATTTATCCATCCATTTTATTCTACCCACAAGATTTGGAAGAACTGGTGATTTCAAGCTAAAAGCTGCCATTTTTATAATGTTGAGCTTTAAATGAGTGTGTTTTATAGCAGGAGATTCAGAAAAGGCATGTGACAGCCTCATCAAACAGGACAGGAAGCCTTCAGCTAGCTCTTCTCTCTGCTTAGCAACCAGATGAGATTCTCCTCTTATTTGGTTCAGACAAGCAAGCAAACTGTGAATTTGCAGAGGACTTTGATTTTCACTTGATTCCACTGAAGTTCAGAAAAGGAGTTCTCAGGGTTACTCTCCATTTCTAGCAGTTTATTTTTCTCCGTGGTGTTTGAGTGCATTTTAGTGAGGAAAGACTAGTTTGATAGATGGCTTATCCAGAAAATAAATAACACACTGTTTGCCAACTGCAACTCTCTTATGCATGGGTACCTTGGATTTACATTACATCTGGTAACAATTTAACAGCATACTTTATGGTGCTTCCAAAGGGCTGGCTTTGTAAAAATTTCTTGGATTGATCATTCAAGTTCATTCTATTGCCACATTAGCAATTTAGAAGTTTCTATTTTATCCTTCACATTATAAGTTCAAAAATTTTAAGTTGTTCTCAAGTAAATAGTCTTTAATTCAGCATAAGACAGTTTCTAGTGATTTTATTCCTGACTTACATTGCTTTCAATGGGCTCTGAAGCCAAACTTTGCTTCCCTGATCACCTTTAATAAGTTGTATAAACCAGAAAATTAAGTTTCTACATTTCAAGACCATGAGTTAGCATATAGGTTGTCAACAACTTAAAAGGAAATGTTTGAGGACCAGGTCACAAGACTCGCCAATGAATAAATAAGTATATTAATATATGCAAGACTTTGTCGATCAGAAATTAAAGCACAGTTATCTTAGAGTAAGAGCATTAAGTGTTTAATTTATCTAACCCTTCTTCCTTGGATTCTGTGATCACCAATATGGCCATGATTTGCATGTTGAGCTATCATAAATCCTTACTGATCCATTTAACATGTAGAAATAACAATCTAGAAAGAGGGAAATTAATCAATTCTCCTCCCACATATCCACTCCTTTTGGCTGTAACTTCTCTTGGTAATAAACAAAGTGGCTGCCAATTATTTTTTCCAAAGTGCTTAAGATAAGGAGTATTATTGTGAATATTTCCAGAATATATATACACAGTTAAGTATCTTATTGTTCATTATTAATTTGGCTTTTTGGATTCTGTCACAATGAATATGAATTGGATCTGACATCTCTGGGTTCAGAAAGAGAGAAGTAATTAGAGTCTTCAAAGCCATGACTGAGATCCAGCCACCTTTACCTTATGTCACAAGGCCATATCACCTCCAATTTTATTTTTCCACTGCTTTGTATAAAATAACATCACTATATTATTTGCTACATGTGTGACTTTAGGTAAGTTACACAAAATTAAAGTTTCCTAATCTTAAATGAAATTAGTAATTTATGCATTTTGGAAATGTTGTTTGGATTCATTATATTACTTGAAAATATATGTAGGGGTCAGCACTGTGGTTAGTGGGTTAACGCCCTGGCCTGAAGCATCGGTATCTCATATGAGCACCGGTTCGAGACCTGGCTGCTTCACTTCCAATCCAGACTCTACTATGGCCTGGGAAAGCAATAGAAGGTGGCCCAAGTCTTTGGGCCCCTGCATTCCCGTGGGAGACCTGGAAGAAGCTCTTGGCTCCTGGCTTTGGATCAGCGAAGCTCTGGCTGTTGTGGCCAATAGGAGAGTGAACCATTTGATGAAAGACTCTCTCTCTTTCTCTCTCTGCCTCTCCTCTCTCTATGTAACTGTGATTTTCAAATAAAAATAAATAAATCTTTTAAAAAAGAAAATATATGGAATATTTGTTTGGGTACATATTTAATAAGTGCCAAAAAATTTAAATGAAATGAATGAGTGATGAATGAATGAATGAAATGAATGAATGAAAAATGAATGAATGATATATATCATAAATTATTTTGATGTCACTGGTGTTCTTATAAAAATCTATAATTTCTATGCGTGCCCTTTGATCTGATTGATGGACTACTCGCCCTAGCCCTGGGGGACTGGGAATGGATAAAAGACCATGTTAGGGGCGGGAACGCGGAGCAGTCTCTTCAGTCTTTCTCTCCTTCTTTCTCTCGGCTGCTTCCCTCTCTTTCTCTCCTTTCCTTCTTCTATCACTAAGAATAAAAGTTCCTCGAGAATCGAAAAAAAAAAAAAACTATAATTTTGTATTGCCTAATAGATTAGGACAAATTAAGTGGCAGAATCTCAAAAAGTATGTCAGAACATCAGAAATATATCTAATATATATTTATATTAGAAGTCCCAATTCCTGAATATTTAAGGTAACATTATTGGTTGTCTGGTCCATTCCCACCCACAAAGCAATCCCTACTAGATTTTCATCTCAAATTTGTTAAAACCTTGTAGTGACAGAGTACTAACTTCTGTTACTCACATTTCTTAGTCCCATTTGGGGCAAACCTGCCTACCCATAAAGCTGAAATGTGTATTTTATTTAAAGTTTCCTTCTGCTTCTAGCTGCCTCTACGTAAAAAATGTTACAAATAACCTGTTAAAAACTCTATCACATTTCTGTTAATTTTTATTTCTTCCAGATTGAACATCTCAAATTTCCCAAATTTGTCACATTTCATAACTTCCAAGTTCTCTCCACCGAAATGTAATAGTCCTGAAATTGTCTGACAATGGTAGTGAATAATGGAAGGCATGGAACTTTTACCTTTTTTGGCTCAAATACTGCCTTTCTACAACTACAGCTAAGTAACTGATGTCCATTACCTTGTTTCAGCATACAATCACAATTTCCTACTCACATTGAACCTATAGGTGACCAAGGTCTACGATTTTTTTTTTTGATATCTAGTAAAAAGACAATTTTTTTAAAAAGTTATATCTATCTAATTACATTCAGATGGAAATTTTCTTCTTTTGTAGATGAATTAACACAGCCCAGCTTACACATAGCATAAAATCAGAAGATTTCTGTTTTAAAACATCTGCTGAAGAGTAAGTCTGAACAAGTATGACAATTTAACCCCTTATTATGGGCCTCTATAGTAATCTTAAATATCATCTCCATTATTTGCTTTCATCTGATATAATATTTATTCCTTTGAGGTTTATTCAAAGTCAAATGTGATAGCTTTACTGTATCATTAAATAATTCATAATAAATTTAACAAGATAGGAGAGTTGGTTTGATAACTTTTCAAGTTATAAAATGGTTTTGACTTTAAGAATTTTTGATAATCCTATAGGCAGAAATTTGAAGGTAGGTAGGATGTAAAATATTCTTATACTGAGAAATATGTTTATTTTTGAGAGAGAGAGAGAGAGAGAGAGAGAGAGAAAGAAAGGGGGGAGAGAGAGAGAGAGAGAGAGAGAGAGAGAATTGCCATCTACTCGTTTCCTCTCCAAATGATCTTTAGTATTAGTCCTTATCTAAGTAAAGTATTAGTCCTTAGCTCCTGGTACCAAAGCCAGGAGCTCATAATCAGGAATTGGGGACTCATTCTAGGACTGGGTAACAAATTACAAATTACTGAGACATTATCGCTGCCTCCAAGGGTCTGAATTAGCAGGAAATTTGAGTTGGGAACTGGAGTCATATATCCAGTCCAGTGCTCCTATGTTGGATATAGGCATCTTACCTAGCATTTTAGCCATTAGGTTAAATATCTGCCCCATATCTGTTAATTTTCTTTCACATCAATTCATTCAATTTTAAAGCATTAATTAAGGTACATTAAAGAATGAATAAACAGAATTATATTCTATTCCTTATGTTTCGTATCAAATAGTTTAATTAACTCATAATCTAGACTAGCAATACATTGAAAAGCAATGTCATTTACAAAATTTAAATAAATATAATAGCTAATATTTCAATTTTAAGGTTTTGTTCATTAAAGTCTCAGTCCATTAGCATCATGGATTTCATAATTTTTATCACTAGAAAATTTTGGGTTTTGAGGTATCATTTTCTCTACTAAGAAGACAATGAAGTATTATTAAGCAAGTAGCAATCATCTGCAGTGCATTTGTGCTTCAAAGGCAGTTTGCTGTTACTTAGCTTTTAGAATTTAGTATTTATGCTTTGTTGGACAAATTATCATCATTAGGGCTTTGATGATTTGTGTTTCCTTAGTCAGACAAATATGATTTTTTTTTAAAAAAGAAATTATCCCTCAGTTTATGAAACACACTGCAACTACTCGATAAGATAAACCAGTAGGGTATAGCCCCATAATTTTTCTATGTGAAACACATCTAATGGAATTAAATTCTTACCAACTATCTAAACAAATAACATAAATGGGCAGTTTAGCCAGGACAATAGCCCTCCACCTAAATATTGATTGATCAATTCCATTAAACACAGATTATATATCAGATAGTAATGGTGATACAATTATCACAATTATTAAGTACTCATTGCACTTCATTCGATTCAATAATTCTAAATATAATATGCTATTCTATAAAATGAATGCAATTCCTTCCCTAAACCTTAAGGACTCCTCATTTCAAAAATTAAGTTTCAAGCCGGCATCCCACATGGGTGCCGGTTCCAGTTCTGGCTGCTCCTCTTCCCATCCAGTTCTCTGCTATGGCCTGGGAAAGCAGTAGAAGATTGCCCAAGTCCTTGGACCCCTTCACCCATGTGGGAGACCCAGAAGAAGCTCCTGGCTCCTAGCTTCAGATTGGCATAGCTCTGGACATTGAAGCCATCTGGGGAGTGACCCAGCGGATGGAAGACTGTCTCTGTCTTTCTTTCTTTCTTTCTCCCTCTCTCCCTCCCTCCCTCCCTCCCTCCTTCCCTCCCTTCTTCCCTCTCTCTCTGCCTCTGCCTCTCTGTAACTCTGCCTTTCAAATACAAAAATAAATCTTTTTTTTTTAAAGTGTACTATAGATTGTTACTCCTATAACGTTAAGTCCTGCTATTATTGTAAATAGACTTCAGAATTCTTAGAGCAGTAAAGTCCATATCCTGTCTTCTTGTCAAATTGCATCTTGGTCCTGCCATCATTCATAACCACAGCTATCGAATTTCCAATTCAATGTGCCTTTTTTAGATCTTCAGTTATTCAGTTACACAGCTTCAAAAAAGTGTTGAAAGTGAGAAAAAAAGTTGATACAGAATAGATATTTGTAGTGATGGTGCATATATATAGAAAGGGTTTCATCTACTCTTATGAACAGGTGCCAGTCCTTGGAAAGAGGACCAGATTCTAAGTAAGCAGAGTGAACACAATTTAATGAAGTCCCCAAAACTAGGAATTTCCATTTCATTCTGTGCAAAGTCATTCCTCCAAAGATTTTTGAAAACTGTAAACTGATATGCATGTGAGCCCGTATTATGTACTATATGAGGTCAAATTTTAGAAAATGAAGGAACTGTTCATATATGGAAAATAAAATAGCAAAATAGCAATGAGAAGATGTAAAGGGAGAGAAAAGAAAGGTGCACAATGAATTCTGAACTCAGTTGTGAGCAGTTGTTGAATGATGTAAAAAGGAACAAAGCACAATGAAATACTTCCATGGAGGTAACAAAGATATTCTAACTTCAAAATAAAGTGTCCTTCATTGAATTCCATTCAAAACCATGTATCTCTAGGTGGAACACACTGTGTCAGGTGCAGTGAATGCACAAGGGAGTTAAATCCCACTTCCACGACTGCATGGACCAGCAATGGAGACATACACATGCTAAGCGTGAGATGAAATTCTCCGTGACCCCATCCTCTCTCCTCGCAATCTCTGTAATGTACCTCTTGTTCACAGCCAGCGTCTACTAAATCTAAGGCTTCCTCTTTACTACAGGTCTAGCCACTCTCCTGAGTGTCTTCAATTTCCCTTCGACTCTTGCTCTGTCACCCTTGCTTCACAATCCCTTGATCAGTTTCAATTTCAAGGCTGCTAAGAGCAGATGCAGGTTTTTTGGGACATGAAGCATGGTGCATGCTCTAAGAAAAAGAGCATAACTTTAAAAAAAGTACTCAAATTATACTCTTTTGTACTCAGAAATGAGCACAAAAGCATTTCTTTATGATATTTCTACAAAACACTATCAATCTTAAAAATTGTCAAAACCAAATCTTAAAAATGCAATAAAGTAAAAATAGTTTTATTAACTACTGTTAAACTTTTTAAGACTTTTTTTCAATTTATAAATGCACACTCTTAGTTACCTGTTGCTAATTCATCAACTTTATTTTTCTGTAGAGGAAATATATTCATTTAGTGTTTCCTCTGAAAACCTTAGTAAAAATTTTTATTGCTTAATACTCTGAAAACATTTTGTAATTAAATATTGTTCATATCACATAAACAATATAAAATTATCTTTTAAATTTGAGAAAACTTTTATCAAGTTCCTCTTGTGCAAGGGCTAGAAGCTTTCCTGAACAATGACTAAACTGAAATTACATTTTGAACTGAAGATACTTAGCAGGTTACTTTGTCACCAAGACAAAAGTGGTGTATGGCAAATGAACCTATAGCTTGTGATGGGAGTATTCCTGGAACCTATCTCTGTAGCAAGGAGGCCGTAACCCAATTACATCTGAAAGTAACTACGCTTACATAGATATATTCCCATAAATTCAAATGTAATACACCCCTAAATAAACTCATGTTTCTGTGGCCAGTACTCACTGCAACACCACTCAACAAAAGCCAGAGCATGCTAAAAAGGAAGGTAGGAGTGAAAAGCAATTTAATCAAGGACAGTTAACACATGTCATTTTTAAAATTTTACAAAATGTGTGATTGCATCACAGAGGGCCCTCTGCAAAATTCTCAGAAGTCTCTCCTCTGGCAAATGGCCTCTGGACTGTCTTTTCCATTTCTTTCACTCTTTTGATTACTCCCTATACAAACATGGATCTCTGTGGTTAATAATCTGTGTTACTCTTTCTCTCTCTCCACCCTATTCTTCCATGTTTGCTTAGCAAACTGCAGACCTACTATAAATCTCAAAAGCTGGGAGTAATCCTTGAATTCTCTGGTTCCTTCACCATCTGGTACAATAAATCAACAAGTCCCATCAGATGCCAACACTTGTGTATCTCTCAAATGGTTCCCTGTATTACTGCTACCGATGCAATAATATGAACAAGAATTTTCTATGAACAAGGCACCTGAAACAAGCACCCAATCAGTGTGTTGATAGTCTTGTGTTCTCAAAGCCATTCTTTGAAACATTTATTAAAAATTCAATTCTAAGCATATCATTCCTCTGTTAAAAACCATCTCATTTTCTTTTATGCCCTCAGATAATGCTAAAGCTCTTCGTTGGCATACAAAACCCTCTAAGATTGACATTGTTCTTTGTGGTCTTAGTTCTTTCCACCCTCAGCTCCTATTTTATATTAAAAAAAAAAAAATTCCAAAACTCCAAAGTATATGTCACTGTCTGTACCTTCCAGAAATGCTTCCATTACCATCTCCGATCACCACCCACTCATTTTTAAAAATTTTTCTTACTTATTTTCATTTTGTATGAAAAGCAGAGGAACAAAGGAAAATAGAAATAAACAGGAACAGAGATAAATGTTCCATCCACTGGTTCTGTTCCCAAAAATGCCTGAAAACGCCAGAGCTAGACCAAGCCAAAGCCAGGAGCCCAGAACTCAGTCCAGTCTCCCATGCAACTGGTAGGACCCAAGAACTTGAGCCATTTTTGCTGCCTCCAGGGTAAGAATTAGCAGGAAGCTGGACTAGGAAGTAGAGCTCGGACCTGAACCTAAACATTCTGACTTGGAAGCTGGGTTCCCAAGTGATGTCTTAACCACAGCACCACACAATTCATCCCTCCTGCCATCAATTAATTTTTAAAGAATTGACTTAGATATCAGTTTATTAGATAGAGTTTTTCTGAGGCCCAATTACTGAAAAAGTATCCCTCTTCTAAGTTCTTTTATTCTGTGGTAAGGAGTTTCATTTTTATACCCACCATATAATTGTTTTTCTCCCCTATTCATTTATGTATCTCCATCATATGTTATAGTGTCTGACAAATAAAGAAATCAATGGATTTGAATGAATGGAAAACAAAATGTCATGTCCAATGGTACAGGTGCAATCACAGGGCTGAAACAGTTCAGAGGAAAGAGAAAGGGATTGTGAGTAGTGTCATGAATTGGGTAGTGTTTGAAATGGATTTTTGAAAGATACACACCATGATGTGAGGTGAAGGGATCATGCGTTTCGGAATAGAGATTTAACAAACCATGTCTAAAGATCAAGGAGTCTCACTGCAAGAATGCATCAGAAATTAAACTAATGAAAGAGAGCCTGGTAGAATAGATGAGAGCAAAATACTCTTTAATTTCTGACATGGATGATGGGTATCAAAGGATAATAAAGAGGACCTAATTAGTTGAATAAACATGTATTTCTGGTTGAAAACATCCTTTATGTGCACAGAAGACATATGAGTAAGAATGTGAAAATGCAAAAAAAATAAAAAGATTTCTAGAAGGAAGGATTCTTAAAATGCAAATTTTTTATAAAAATGAGTAGGGTCATTCACATTTTTGTGTTGGTAAATAGCTTCATGAATAAAAAACATTATATGTAAATGATTAAAGAGAAGAATACTAAATATGGAAATATTAAGAACCCAGAAATATTGGTCATTCAATAATTTATTGGGTCATTTCTCCTTTAATTACTGTAAGAGATTCAGTTGAAGCAGAAAATAAGGTATTTTACTTTAAAAGTACTAAAATCCAATCAAAGGAAATAGAGCATACAAAAGAGAAAACATAAATAACATTTTAACAAATAAAGCATACAGATATGACTTTTTAAAAAGGATTTCTCAAAGAACACTTCAGTTGACCTAGATATGAATATTATGTGGAGGGAAGACCTTCCAGCTACAAAGGCACAGATGTTCTGTCAAGTAAAATAGATTCACAGCAAGTCAAGGATGCCTGGAAAGTTCTGTGATGGGGTAGATCTGACATTGCTGGTGACGAGGACTTCAGATAGAAACCTGTAAGACTAAGATATTTTAGATATATACTTATAGGTAATATGAAAGTGCCTTAAACTTCTGAAAATGTAAATCACATAAAAAATTTTCCTCAGTATACAAATTTATATAGGTTGTTCATCCAGTGAAAACTTAGTTCATGGGATCTCTTTCTTCAATTGTTTCTTTACTTCTGTTATTATAATTTTGCTTTGTCTTCACTAATACATGTGTGTGTTCACACATCGTCCTGGTTATCCATTTTCTTTGTTTTCAATGTGTTTTTCCTGTAATATTCCTTCTACTCTGACACCAGTTTCTTTACAGATGTATTCTTGTGATATTTAGTGTCCTCTACACTCCCTGTGGAGTTTGTGTCCTTACATTTCTATTCTGATTTCATCCAGTCTTTGGATAATATATACACAAATACTAAAATTTTCAAATATTTCTATAGAAATTGCAGTTTCTTTACACCTACCATCTTCATTTGGGCATGTGGAACACAAGGAATTATTTTAATTTTCTTGTTGATGTTGTTGTCATTGACAACTGAGAAAATTAAGAGAAAAATAAGTTACAAGTAGTTCAAAACAACTAAAACAATACTTACAATTTATTGATGCATTGCTACGTGCTAGCTCCCTCTACAAAAAATTCAACCATATCATTTAATCCTCACAAAAATCTTATCAGGCAGCAATTACTATTATCCTCACTTTATGGATGAGAACTAGTGGGATTGAAGGAACTAAATAATTCACCAAAGGTCACATATGTTATGCAAATAGGGTTTCACACTTTTGGCTTTCTGATTTCAAAGTCTCTCTAAGCTACAATGTATTTGCCCTGATTTGTCACTTTTCAAATTCTATCTAAACAGCGTATTTAGAACACAAAAAGCAAAAATGATGAAAGTTATTTTTTCAAGAATCTATGTAGATAAGCTAAGTAATTATAGTGCTTTTTAGAATTCATATATACTACAAAAAGATTTTGAGCTTAAAACAACTCCCAGAATCATTGCATTTTAAGGGGATATCCTGTGTGATAAATATGATACAGAACAATTTAGAAAAACATTCAAACAGATCTAGATATTTAGCTTTATCCACTCAAGAGCTCACCCTTGTCTCAAAATAGGAAGAAGGAGAGACAGGCAGAAAAAAAAGAGTGGAGGGGAAGTCAGCTGAGAAGGGATAAACTTGATGATTAATGATGAGTTAAATGACCAAATGCAAATAGCAAAATGAGATACGATGAAGGTAATTGTAGCAGAAAGCTTTCTAAAACACTTGTGTAGAAATTTGTAGTATATGATGCCTTTGGATGTAAGAAAGGTTTAGTGAAAATATAACTGGTGGTAGGCAGAATGACACAGGAAAAAGAATACAAAATAAATAAAATCACTTGAGATTTGGCTAATTTCTGCATTTATCGAAGTCTTAATTCTTTGTACAAATCCATTCTCCCCAGATCTCTCAATGTTTCTTCAGTTAATCCTTTCTATTTAAGAGTAATCTGACCACAGTTCTCCTTTTACTCAAAAAGACGTATCCTAATGGCACTGACATGACTCACAGCAGCTGTAGGCCAGCCTCTAGCAAGAAAGCCTGAGAGCTGGCACCGCGGCTCACTTGGCTAATCGTCTGCCTGCAGCGCTGGCACACCGGGGTTCTAGTCCCGGTTGCTCCTCTTCCAGTCCAGCTCTCTGCTGTGGCCTGGGAAGGAAGGGAGGATGGCCCAAGTCCTTGGGCACCTGCACCCGCATGGGAGATCAGGAGGAAGCACCTGGCTCCTGGCTTCGTACAGCACGCCTTAGTGGCCATTTAGGGGGTGAACCAATGAAAGGAAGACCTTTCTTTCTGTCTCTCTTTCTCACTGTCTAACTCTTGCCTGTCAAAAAAAAAAAAAAAAAAAAAAAAAAGCCTGAGAAACTTCATCTTCTTAACTTGCCATACCTGTAACCTCCACATATCCCCTGAAACAGTGAGGCTGTGTCTAGCTGCTTTCTTTCACTCAGGCCTTATAAGCAATACATATGAGTCTTAGTCCTAAGATTAGGAGGAAGGATGGGAAGTTGCATTATGGCTTTCTTAAGAATGCTGAGCAACATAGCCAGAATAAGTAAAGGATTGAAATAGGCGTTTAAGGACTCTTAGAAGAGCATCCCTTGGTCAACAGGTTCTACCATTATACTCTCACCATGTTTCTCCTGATCACTGCATCTGCCATGAAGAAGATAGCAACCAACAGCACATTTGTGTTCACTCTGAATATCAAAACCAACAGGCACCAGATCAAACAGGCTATGAGGAAACTCTGTGACACTGATCTGGCCAAGCAATACGCTAGCCAGGCCTGATAGAGACAAAGCCATGTATTCCACTAGCTCCTGATTATGTTTTTAGTGTTGCCCACAAAAATGAGATTTTTTAACCATAAAAATCAAATAGTTGGCAACTAGGAAGAAAATAAGTATTACTGTTGAAAGAAGCTGCATAAACAGTGTACAAATGCTCAGGAGAAAAACAAGACCCTTGAGCGAATATCAGGAGTGAAAGCCCCCAAAGGTTAATTCATGCAGAAAGGCTGAAAAACATCATATTTTATAATGTCATTTTCCATTTTGTCATCAACTGACAATGTCAAAATATCACATAATCAAATAATAATTCAAAGTTTTAAATTATTTAAATGATTCCTCAACTCTAAATTATTTTAAAAATCTCTCAGTAATCATGTTACTCCAATAGGTTTTCCATTCCATTTCAATAACCTCGAAATATATCCATTTCAAAGAATTTCAAAGAAAGCACAAAATGATACTTCAATCCCATTTAAAATATGAAGAATATGAATCTCAGGGAAATTAAATGCTTTTATCCATTCATAACAAAAGGTAAAATGATGAAACAAAGTCACAGTCTGATTTCCCTCCTCCAAATTAAGACATTCATGTAATAATAGAGTAGGAAATATCCAGAACAATACTTTGATGATCTGCATTAGGCAGGAAATCAGTGAGAAAAAAAGGAGCCCACAGGTTTCTAATAGCTTCTGTCTTATTGCTCTGCCAATTCCACACACCCACTTTCCCACGATACACCAAAGCCTCCTCCAAAATGAAAAAGACACCAAGATACTGAACCTCATAGGAGACATCATGAAAACATTCCTGAAGCACCTTGCACACACTGAAGCCCATTCAAATACCACCTTGTTTGTATATTCAGTTAAGGCACCACTCCTACCCATAGAAGGGCTGCTAAACTGTAAAGAGTGCATTTCTCTCCCCATGGAACATGTCTCCTCATGGGGCCATCCATATTGACATCTGAATATGTAGTATTTTTCTACTTCTTTAAATAAACCCCACTCCCATTCTCAAACTTAAGCTCCTCTGGGATATGAAAAGGACAAAGGAAGGATTATATTTCCGGGGTTCTGACAGATGAAAATTTTCAGGGAAGAAGTGAAAAAAAGAAAAACAAAAAAGCTATGAAGACTCCAGGGGACAAGAGGCAAGAAGACAGAGACACTACTGCAGCCAGACACATAGTGCAGCCTGCTGCTCGCTGTGAACTGCCATCTTACAACCTCAAGGTAGGAAGAAATTGCCATATGCTCTGCTACCCACAGTTTTAGCTGAGAGAGAAGTCCACAGTCACCCACTGACTTTTACTTCAGCCTGGAGCACTGACTGTGTTCTGAGCACTGCAAGGTGTGTGGAGCAGGGAAGCTGCACAGCTTGCCCTTCCTCTCTCACCCACCTATACAAAGCGCCATACTGGGCAGCAGAAAGTTCTTCAGTGTGTCTGTCTGTATTCCGCTTCTACCAGCACTGTGGTCAGAGTTGGAGTTGTTTAGGGCAAAGGATGGATCCTCTGCATCCTGCAACTGTGGGAGTTTTTGGACATTAGCCCCAGAGCTATGCTCACTCTCTCTTCATGGGCCAGGGGAATTTACTTAAACTGCTGGGAGCAAACACCAGAAATAACCCATAAAAAATTCACTCCTACTCTGGGAGATCTGAGTAATGACCCCACCACACCCTGCAACAGAAGGACTGTAATAACTCTTCATAAATTTCTCAGTGCCACTAGGATATACCTGGGGGAGATAGGGAAGAACCTACCCACATTCCACTTTTCTGGAATTGTATCTTCCACTGTAAAATCTGTATACTGTAGTCATCAACAGGGTTCACATCACAGCCTGTAGTCCTAAGACTAAGGTTACTGATATAAGCCACAGCACCAGTTAGACTCTCATAGAAGGACCTGAGGAAGGGTCCATCTATATCACACAGTACCAGAGCCAATAGCAATTGGCGTCACAAGCCCTGGAATCACTCAGACTTGCCAATAGCAAATGGGGAAGCCACCCTTGTCTCCCTCAATACCAAGAATAAGGCCCTAGCTACCACATTTACCAGGAGGCTGATACCAAATTCTCTTTGGGCAAAAGATACACACTCAATGAAACCCTTATTCTTCTCAAAGTCACATTTCTATCCCTAAGAACTGCAGCAGACTAGACCACTGAATCACTTATAGACACAGCTGACCTTGATAAAGATAAAAGAAATCACTCAAAAACTATCCTCCTTAGCTCACTTAGAACCAAAGTCAAAACAAAAAGTCAAGTGACACCCTGCATTCCAGCTAAACCATAGACTATTTTCCAATAAAACCTATTCCATGAAGAAGAAGGGATTATACCAGATGGGCAGACCTCAGTATAGGGACACGAGACATGAAGAACCAAGGTAGCATGATGCCTCCAAAAGAACACAACACTCCTCCAGAATTGGATCCTGAACTAAAGGAAATCTATGAAATGAAAGATAGAATTCTAAATAATAACTGCAAGGAAACTCAATGAAATGCAAGAGAATACAGATAGATTAAAGAAACAAGAAAATCATTGAATGAAAATATTACTGAGTAGATAGAACTCATTGATAAGAAACAAATAGAAATTTTAAAAATGAAATCTTCAGGGCCAGTGCCATGGCTCACTTGGCTAATCCTCCACAAGCAGTGCTGGCATCCAAGGGTCTAGTCCCAGTTGGGGCGCTGGATTCTATCTCAGTTGCTCCTCTTACAGTCCAGCTCTCTGCTGTTGCCCGGGAAGGCAGTGGAGGATGGCCAAAGTGCTTGGGCCCAGCACCCACATGGGAGACCAGGAGGAAGCACCTGGCTCCTGGCTTCAGATTGGCGCAGTGTGCCGGCCGCAGCGCGCCAGCCATAGTGGCCATTTGGGGGGGGGGGGGAGGTGAACCAACAGAAAAGAAAGACCTTTCTCTCTCTCTCTCTCTGTAAAAAAAAAAAAGAAATGAAATCTTCAATCAGGGAAATAAAAAACATGACTGAGAGCTTTAATAGCAGAATAGATGACATAGGAGAAAGATTTCCTGACCTTGAGGACAAGAAATTTAAAATAACCCAATCAGATGAGTTAAAAAGAAAGAAGAAAGTCTATACAAAACATGGGAAACCATTAATTGAACGAATATTTATATGATAGTATAAGGAGAAAAAAAAAGGAAAAAGTGGCATTGAGAATCTGATAAATAAAATAATAGTTGAAAATTTCTTGGATCTTGAAAGAGACATGGACATCTAGATACAAGAATCTCAAAGAACCCAAGTCAACTCAACCAAAAAAGATCTTCTCCAAAGCATATTTTCATCAAATTGTCAAAAGTTAAATACAAGGAAGTATCCTAAAGATAGTAATAGAAAAGTGTCAAGCAACACATAAAGGAAAACCAGTTAGATTAACATCAGATCTCAGCAGAAACCCTACAGAGCAGAAGAGAATGGGATGATATATTCAAGATCTCAAAAGAAAAAAAAAAACTTCCAATGGAGAATATTATCTCCAGTGAAGCTACCCTTTAAAAGTGAAGGAGAGGGGCTGGTGCCATGATTTCTTGGTTAATCTTCCACCTGTGGTGCCAGAATCCCATAAGGGCACCAGGTTCTATTCCCGGTTGCTCCTCTTCCAGTCCAGCTCTCTGCTGTGGCCCAGGAGGGCAGTGGAGGATGACCCAAGTGTTTGGGCTCCTGCACCTGCATGGGAGACCAGGAGGAAGTACCTGGTTCCTGGCTTTGGATCGGCACAGTGCCAGCCATAGTGACCATTTGGGGAGTGAACCAATGGAAAGAAGACCTTTCTCTTTGTCTCTCTCACTATCTATAATTCTACCTGTGAAATAAAAAATTAATAAAAAAGTGAGGGAGAAATATTTTCCATGTAAGCAAAAACTGAGAATTCACCACAATTAGACAAGACTTATAAGAAATTCTGAAGGGTGTCTTGCACTAGTGATGCATACAGACTGAGGGTAAAGGGTTATAGGAGGATGTGCTGGGCAAATGGAGACCAAGGCTAGATGGGTATGTCTATCCTATGTCAGAGCAGATTTTAAATCAAAAACTGCAAAAAGAGATAAAGAAGGACATTATATTTTAATAAAAGGTTCAATTAAGCAGGAAGACATAACAATCCTAAATATATATGTACCAAACACAAAACCACCCAGATATATACAGCAAATACTATTAAGACCTAAAGGAAAAGATAGATTCCAATACAATAATAGCAGGTGACTTCAATACACCACTCTAATCAATGGACAGATCATCCAGATTAAAAAAATCAATAAAGATATATAATTGAAACATACTGTGAAACAAATGGACCTAACAGACATTTACAGGACACTTCATCCAGTAGCTACAAATACACATTCTTCTAATCGTACATGAAGAATTTTCTATAATAGACCACATATTAGGCCACAAATCAAGTCTCAGCAAATTTAAAAAGATTGAAGTTATACCATGTATCTTCTCAGATCATAAAGGAATAAAACTAGAAATCAACTAGAAGAACAACAGAATACTCACAATACTTGGAAATTAAACAATATGCTACTGAATAATCAATGGGTCATTGAGGAAATTAAAAAGAAAATAAAAAACTTTATTGAACTAAATGAAATTAAAACACCACATATAAAAACCTCTGGGATACAACAAAAAGCAGTAGTAAGAGGGAAGTTTATAGCATTAAATGCTTACATTACAAAAAGATAAATATCTCAAATTAAATATCTAATGATTCATCTTGAAGACATAGGAAAAACAAGAACAAACTAAACCCAAATCAACAGGAAGTGAGAAATAAGGATCAGAGCAGAAATAAATGAAACAAACTAAAAAAATACAAAAGATCAACATAGCAAAAAGTCAGTTTTTTGAGAAGATAAACAAAATAGATACTCTTTAGCCAGACTAACAAAGAAAGAGAAAATATAAAAATAACAGAATTAGAGATGAAAAAGGAACATTACAACCAACACCAATGAAATACAAATGATCATAAGAAACTACTATGATGAGCTATATGCTAACAAACTGGAAAACCTCAAAGAAATGGATAAATTCTTAGATTCACATAACTTAACAAGATTTAATCAAGAAGATATAGATAATCTAAACAGACATATAACATACAATGAGATTGAAGCAGTAATCAAAAGTCTTCCATCAGGAAAAAAAATTCATAACCTGATGGCTTTATTACTGAATTATACAAAGCATTCAGAGAAAGTAACTCTAATACTCTTCAAACTATTCCATGATATTGAACAGGATGGAACTCTGCCAAACTCTTTTTATGACGCCAGCAGTACTTTGATACCAAAACCAAAGACACAACACAAAAAGAAAACTACAGATTTATATCCTTGATGAACATAGATACAAAGATTCTCAACAAAATACTAACAAATCAAATCCAAAACCACATCAAAAGATCATTCATCACAGTCAAGTGGTATTTATCCCAGAAATGCAAGAAGGTTCAACATCCACAAATCAATTTACATCACAGATCACATCAATTGAAGGAAGAACAAAAATCTATGGCCATCTTATTAGATACAGAGAAAGCAGTTGATAAGATATAACACCCTTTTATTAGTAAAACTCTCCACAAATTATGTATGAAAAGAATGTTCCTCAAAATTATAAAGAATATATATGGCAAATGAACAGTCAATATTAAACTGAATGAGGAAATGCTTTAGTTCTGGAAAAAGACTAGGGAGTCCATTTCTTCCATTCTTATTCAATACAGTACTGGAAGTTTTAGTGAGAGCAATTAGGAAGGAGAAAGAAAGGGCATCAAAATTGGAAAAGAGAAAGTCGAATTAGCCATGTTTGCAGATGACACATGTTGTCCATGGAAAACCGAATCATTTCACTAAAAGGTGTTAGAATTGATAAACCAATAACTAAATAAACATATAAAAACCAATAACTTTTTTGTGTGCTAATGAACTCACAGACAGAGGAATTAAGAAAGAAATACCATTCCTTGCTCATTGATAACAATCGATAAAATTAAAATATCTATACTACCTAGAGAAATCCATAGATTCAATGCAATCCCTACCACAATAACAATGACATTCTTTACAGATCTAGAAAAAGAAATCCTAAAATTGATATGGAATCACAAAACTCAGATTAGCCAAGGTAACCTTGAACCACAACAACAACAAAAACCAACTGGAGGCACCACAATGCCTGACTTGAAAGCATACCACAAAGTTGAAGCAATTCCTACAGCACGGTACTAGCATAAACATCAATATATAGATCAATGGAACAAACAGAGACCAGAAATTAATCCACATACATATAGCCAACTGATTTTTGACAAAAGCATTCAGACCATATAGTGGGATAGGTGCTGGCAAAACTGGATTTATGTATATAGAAGAATGAAATTAGACCAATACCTCTCACCATGTACAAAAATCAACTCAAGAGGGATCAAAGACTTACATTTAAGATCTAAGACTATGGAGTTGCTAAGAAACACTAATAGGAGGAGAAATACTCCAAGACATTGGTATAGAGAACTATTTATTGGACGAGACCCCAAAGTACAAGGTAATAAAAACAAAACTTAATAAATGTGACTATATTAAACTCAGAAATACTCTGAAGTTTTTTCACAGCAAGGGAAACAATAGAGTGAAAAACACCCAACAGAATGGGAAAAAATTTTGCAAACCACCTATCTGAGAAAAGATTAATATTCCAAATACATCAGCAACTTAAAAAACTCAGTATCAACCAAAAAATAATAAATAAATAAATAAAAAAACCAACAACCAATCCAGTTGAGAAATGGGCAAATGACTTCAAAAGACAAAATACAAATCACCAACAAATGTATGAAAAAATGCTCAATATCACTACCATCAGGGAAATGCAAGTCAAAACTGCAAATGAGATAGCACCTCATTCTTGTCAGAATGGCTAAAATCCAAAACACAGAGTGTAACAAATGCTGGTGAGGATGTGGGGAAAAGGGAATACTTATACATTTTTGGTGGGAATGTAAATTAGTGCACCATTGTGAAAAACAGTATGAATATTTCTTAAAAACTAGAAATAGACTTGCCTTGTGATCTAGCAAACCCACTACTGGTATTCTTCAAAAAGACTAAAATACGATGTATCAAAGAGATACCTGCACCACCATGTTTGTAGCAACACTGTTCATTCACAATATCCAAATTTGGAATCAACCAAGGTGTTCATCATCAGACTAATGGATAAAAAAAATGTGGTATATGTGCAACAGAATATTATTTAGCTATTTAAAAGAATCAAATTCTAAAATTTGTGGCTAAATAGATGCAACTGAAGGACATCATGTTGAGTGAAATAAGCCAGACCCAGAAAGACAAGTACTGCATGTACTATGGGAGCCAAATCAAAAAATAAACCAAAAAAAAAAAAAAAAGAAGAAGAAAGAAAAGAAAAGAAAAGAAATACCTGTGTATATCAATATTGCTGCAAATAAAGTCCTGTAAAACTTTGTTTTATACTTTAGTGAAACCAATCATTAAGAATGTTATACTACTATAGTTTTACTTATTTGTGATTACTTAAATTTTTGTGTTTGTGGGTAAGTGGTCATTTTCCCATTCAATTATTATTTGTAGCTACTGTCTATATTTCCACTAAACTAGGGTGTTTTGTTTTTAACTTGTTAAATTTCTCATTCAGGGAAGTGTTAAGCCTTTTTACTGCAATGTAAATTTAAAATATATTATTTCAAAAACTAAAAAAGTCAGAATGGAAGGGAGAAGGAAGGAAGGTGGGAAAGAGAGGGGAGGGAATTATGTTCTTAGTATTTTATCTATAGAATACAGTGAATTTGTTAAAATCTAATTAAAATTTGAAATCAAAATATTATAAAAGTTTTAAGTTAGTATAAATACATGCCCTGGCATTGGGTGAATATACATTAACTATAGCCACATCTTTCTGTTTAACTGATCCCTTAATCATTACATGGTACTCTTAATCTCTTTTAATAGTTTTTGTGTTAAAGTCTATTTCGTCTTGACATTAGGGTAACTAGACTTCTTCATTTTGCTTTCATTAGCATGGAATATCTTTTTCTATCTTTTCACTTTCTGTGTTTATTTTTGTTGGTGATTAGTGTTTCTTGTAGGCAGTAAATAATGTTGGCAGTTAATACAGAATACAAAAAATGTGTAGGAAAAAAGAGGACATTTTGGAATATGACTGCTGTATTTTCACCCTTGTTTGTACTTCTATGGAACTGTAGTCTTCCTACTTTGTACACTTTGGATATTATGATTAGTGGTGAATTAAGCCTGTGAATATAGAGTAGATTAAAATTACATCTTTGCACAAACTAATGAAGAGAGTTCAAGGAAGGAGAGGGACGGGGGAGTCAGGGAAGTGTACTTGTCTTCTTGGAATTGTACCTAAGGAACGCATAAAATTTGTTTTCTTTATATAAATAAAAAATTTAAAAATAAAGCATTGTTGGGGTCTGAAATTCCCACAATACTGGGAAGAGAAACTAAGGTGTTCTTTTATGTTTGTGCCTTCATGAAGTTCTGTTGTCAAAACCTAGTTCTCTGCCAAATCTATTTCCTCCTTCACTCTGAGATGCACTAACTTTTAAAGAAAACATTGAGAAAATCAATACATATTTCCCCAACACAAATAATTTTTAAACTTTCTGAGTTATAATATCCTATCATCGATTTTTGTGACACTGTCCATCTTCTTACAGCACTGCATAGATGACAGTTTTCTCAAACTTATACACCATCTTTTTGCTAGGACCCTAGCATGAAAATATTTTATAGCTTAAATTATTTCCCTCGATGGCATAATAATGTACATATATTTATTAATTCATATTGGTCTTTCTTATTTCTTCCTAACTATTTTGGTGAACTGTTATTCTTATAAAGTTTATTTATTTATTTATTTGGGAAGCAGAGAGAGAGCTCCAATCTCCTGATTCACTCCACAAATGCCCCCAGCACCCACTAACTGGGGCCAAACCTAAGCCTGGAAGCAATTCAAGTGACTCAAGTAGATGGCAGGGACCCAATCACTTGAGCCATCTCTACTGCTTCTCATGGACTACATTAGCAAAAAGCTGAGAGGAGTTGGGTGTCTAACCCAGACACTTTGATTTAGAAAGTACATGTCAAACACTAGGCTAAAGTTTTGCATCTGAGTTTTTATTCTTGGACTCAACTACCTAATGTCATAATGGTAAATAATTTATTCTGAGATTTGGAGCAAAATGGTATTGGCTGTATTTTGTATAAGTAGCAGCGTTCAATAGTGGTTAATCGTACACTCTCTGGAGTCAGACTACTTAAATTTGATTTTCCATTCCCTCTTTTATGAGCTCGTAACAGAAGCAAGTCAGCATTAGCTTTTCTTTGTCTCAATTTTTAATATTAAATTTACCTACTTCACAGGGTTGTATTTAAGACTATATCGTTAACATACAGAAAGTACTTAGAATAGTACCTGGCATATGTTATCCATTATGTGCTTGTTAATACTATTTATGTTTAATTAATG
The DNA here is from genome assembly GCA_949820135.1 of Sylvilagus floridanus. NCBI lineage: Eukaryota > Metazoa > Chordata > Mammalia > Lagomorpha > Leporidae > Sylvilagus > Sylvilagus floridanus. The sequence goes on along the minus strand of OX463236.1, from coordinate 22,947,899 downwards.
CCTTACCTAACTAGATGATTAGGAGCTAGTAAGCTCAATGCTGTTCTGATGAGCACACACATGTCATTCGCAGAATGATGTCCTGCTATATACCAACCCTGGACATCTGACACCTCGACACATAGATTTTCTGGCATCCAAAGTTTGTGAGTAATCTTAGCTCTTCTGAAGACCCCTTGTTGGTTTTGCATCTGGACATGGTGACCCACCACTGTGTGATGTACAAAGTGTCACTGAAGCCTGCAGAGGAATCATTCAGCATAGGAAAATGTCAGGTTTCATTGTTCCTGTTGGGGAACAGACAGCGAACAAATGACTTCGCTCTCTCCTGTAACATTATAATTTGGATTCTGCTTTGGGGTATGAAATTGCCTGAGCTACAAAGGGTCAAGTAAAAGTGTATTATCTGCAAGTGATACTGACTCTTCAGCTCTGTGGTTCTTATATCTTCTCAGTGGTAATAAACATGACTTTCGCCTCATCGCACGTACATCAGAATCAATGCACCTGTCCTGATTATGAAGTTTGTCTTTATCAGCTGCTTTGAAGTTTTTTTCCGAATAATTGCTTTACAATATTTATGTTCTCAGATTACCTTAAAAAGAAATGTCCGGTTTAAGTTTCACCCCATGCCCATTAATAGACTATATAGAAGAAAAAAAAAAATCATGAGGACTGTCCTTGTATTGGAACAATGTTGTTGGCATTGATAAAATTCCAAAGCCACATGTAAAACACAATGATGGCCGGCGCCACGGCTCAATAGGCTAATTCTCTGCCTGCGGCATTGGCACACTGGGTTCTAGTCCCGGTCGGGGCACCGGATTCTGTCCCGGTTGCCCCTCTTCCAGGCCAGCCCTCTGCTATGGCCCAGGAGTGCAGTGGAGGATGGCCTAAATCCTTGGGCCCTGCACCTGCATGGGAGACCAGGAGAGGCACCTGGCTTCTGCCTTCGGATCAGCGCCATGCGCCAGCCGCAGCATGCCGGCCGCGGTGGCCATTGGAGGGTGAACCAACAGCAAAAGGAAGACCTTTCTCTCTGTCTCTCTCTCTCTCTCTCTCTGTCCACTCTGCCTGTCAAAAATAAAAAAATAAAATAAATAAACAATGATTATGACCCTGGAACCTTATTTGCATATTTTTACATATACAAAATACATAAGTTACTGTGTACAAAAAATATACTATAATGGTACAAAGGAATCATCTTCATCTGTTTGGTGAACTATGTAGTGAACTATTCTGTGAACCTAGCGCAGAGTCTGTCATTTAAACTGGATGTTTCCTATGTTCTGTAGGAACTACCTAGAAAAATATAGAAGCTTAGCAAATGCTTTTAAAGGAAGTAAGTGAATAAATTCTAAGAATAAAATACATCCTTTTATAGCGCCATTGCTTAAAAAGTTAATGCCATTGTACAAATTTTAAGCAATGCTCCCATTAGAAGAATGTTATTAAACATATTCCTTCTGAAATAAAAAACAAATTCTTCCTTTATTATTGTATTTTCGGGGATACATTTTAGGTTATACGAAATCTACTTTCAATCAGATCATAGCAAAACAAAATCATTCTTTCTTAAGTGTACACTTACAAGATATAGAAAAATAATACCCAAGATAAATTGTGGGAACAAGACATGTAACATAAAAATGTAATAAAAGTTGGTTTGTGATTTTTTTTTTAAAAAAGTTTCTCATCAATTGGAAGTACTTTGGCTTCTTTTTAAAAATGACTTGAAACACTTTTACTAATCTTGAGGTTTCCAGAGCAGGATCTCATAAATAGGCCAGTATACACGAAAATTAAAAAGTAAGAAACGTCAGATGAATAATTTGTATACAAAATGTACACTGATGTATTGTTTTAAAACTGTTCCAGTAAAGCAAAGCAATGATTTGACCTAAAGGATATGGTTATCTTTTCCTGCACCTCCCCTTAGCTGATTTATAACAACTATTTTTGTTACATTGCTAAAATCAAATAAACATTGAAAAGCTGTATTCAAATTTCAGAAAAATAACAACTGGGAGAACACGAAGATCCCTTGTAAATTAATCTCTCTCACTTCAAGAGTATGTGTGAACAGCCCTAGTAAAGAAGAAACAGGAAGGAAAAGGAACTGTAAATTGTAACTTCCATATGCTGATGAAAATTTAATTAACCTGAAATATAATCTGTTAAAAAAAATGTGAAGTGTTGTTAATAGTTGCGATGCCTATTTTTCAAATTCATTAGCTCACTAGGCTAATCCTCCACCTGCAGCGCTGGCACCCAGGGTTCTAGTCCCAGTTGGGGCACTGGTTCTGTCCCGGTTGCCTCTCTTCCAGTCCAGCTCTCTGCTGTGGCCTGGGAAGGCAGTGGAGGATGGCCCAAGTGTTTGGACTGTGCACCCGCATGGGAGACCAGGAGGAAGTGCCTGGCTCCTGGCTTCGGATCGGCACAGCACACTGGCCATAGCAGCCATTTTGGGGGTGAACCAAGGGAAGGAAGACCTTTCTCTCTGTCTCTCTCTCTAACTCCTCTGCCTGTCAAAAAAAAAAAAAAAGTTATGTAGCCAAGTGTTCCTCGGGTTTTAGAAGATTTTCGTCAGTGGCCTTAGCCACATTTTAACTCCTTGGATCTTCTTTATTTGCAGAGTCTCATCAGGCTTTTAGAGGGCTAGTGGTTGCTCAGGATATATAGATGGAAAGGGAGCAGAGTGGGTGTCAAGTTACTGATCACCTTCCCCCTAAAAGAATGTTAACCTCAAGTCAATATGGGAATCTCTGTTTTTAAAATTATGATTGTTGAATGCTATACCCCAAATTCTCAGTTAATTGATCTGATTATGGCACAGGCATCAAAGTCTTTAAAAGTTGCCACTGAGTATTTCTAGTGTGAGAACGACTGAAGTACAGTAAATGGAAAGAAAGATGTAAAGAATGGCTAAAAATGGAACTTTAATAAAAAAGAACTACTCTAATTTAATGATTCTTTAGTCTCTCTTAAATTCACAAAAATAGAATCTTTGCTAATTATGTTCATTTGGGACTGAAAGCAACAGATTTATATTAAGCACAATTTTTTGTCTTATTAAAATGATCCATTCAACTTTATTTAACTGCACTAGTCACAAAATAACCTATTACCAGCAAAGAACCGTCCTAGTGTTAAGGACATTCAGAGATGAGTAAGATATGATAAATATTTTCAAGTAGCATTTAAATGGTGAAATATTATCTATAACACCTAGAATTATATTTGTATATAAATCAGACCTGATGAAGAAGTTAATGATTATTTGAGCAAGAAATGAGTATTCCATGAGTTCTAGCAACAGTTATGAAACCAGTTTCAGAAACAGCATTACTGTATAGACATATACCACTACTTCTGATTGGGCCTAAGAAAATGGAGAAGTGAAACATTTGCTGATGAACTGGAGCTACATGTGATTTGTCATTCTGGGCAGCTGAACAAATGTCTTGCTTTCAAGCATAGGCATTGATATCTGAAATGGTTGGTTAAAAGTCTCAATAGTCTACAATACTTATCTGTAAAGGTGCTTCCTAGGTGCTAGATTTTTTTAAAATTTTAAATTAAGAACATAATAATAATCAATTCATGGGTTGTTTTTAGATTTGTCAGATTAGTGTTATCCAGCAAAATCTGGCTTAATGTATTATTATGAATTATGTTCTGGATGGTAAGTAGACATACATCATGTGTGTTTATATGATTATGTGCTGTATAAGGATGTTACATACGTATAGTGATAGAAAGCAGCTTTGTTGACTAGAAAGGACTGAAGCAGTGTGCAGATATGCTAGTGAAGAAATAGGGGCACTAGTAGTCTTTTGGGGGGAGATAGCTATAGTTTACTGTCTTAATTCTAGTAATGATTTCACAAATATATACATATTTCAAAATTTATCAGAGTTCATACTTTTTAAAATTTAACTTGTTATTTATGTATTTCACTATAGTGATGTGACAACAAAATGACATCTGTGTACCAGAGCATACATACATCAAGAGTAAGATGTAGCCTTTCATTACATCACTGCTTTTTGTAGGAGACACAAGCATGTAAGATGGCCACACTAAATAATTTTGTTTTTTTCTTAATCTTAAATTTTTTAGCAATAATACTTTTATCAATGTCAATATTAATAGAACTATAAGTTATCTGGGTGATGGGGTACATGTGTGTGGGAATCACTCAACTGCATCATGTTGTAATTGTTGCTAGAGTAATCTCACACACACCAATAAGAAACTGTCACCATAATTAAGGGCTAGCTACTGTTGTTAGTTGCACAATGATGAAGTTCTTTTGAAAATATTAGTTAGCCCACTTATATGTGAAAAATGTCCTTTCCACTTATACAGAAGAAAAAAAAATCAGAGAGTTATTTTTGGCCTTGCTATGTCAAAAAGTCAACTGTACAAAGATCTAAGTTAAACTAAAATTATAATTTTAAAAGTCTATTAAAAACAAAAATGTCATGTATTTTATTATCAATTATGTAGAGGCTTTAAAACTGTTGCAAGAAGAGTTTATTTTTAGAAGTAAGGGGATCATTTCTTGGCTTTTTGGCTAGGATTAAGTGTAGAAAAAAGGGGGAAAAGACTGCTGTTTTGTTCATTACCATGAAAGTTTTATATTCTCTGACATCATAGAGATATTCTTTTATGTTAAATTTTGTATTTAAAACTTTAATCAATTTTTGAGTATATTTGATGTATTAATATAGGTTTAAGGATACGGTTTAATTTTTCTTTTTCCATATGTAAAATCAGTGTTGTTAATCCCATCTTTTAAAAAATAACCCAGTTTTCCCTACTGATTTGTCATGCTCCCTCTGTCATAAATCTAGGTCCTACATATGCGTTAATCAGCTTCTGTGCCCCTAGTTTTGTTTGCTGTATTTTCTCTCCCTGCATGAGTGCCACACTGTTTGAACTATTATAGATTTAGAATGAGTCTTTGTGTCTGTGAAGACAAGTGACTCTTTCTGTTCTATTTGAATATTGTCTTTGTTATTGAACTTTTGATTTTCAGCATGAAGATCAGAATATGTGTAAACGTAATGTATAAATAAATCAAAAAATCACACTGTACCCATATAAATATGCATAATTATTACCTGTCAATTAAAAATAAAAAGAATTTATAAATTCATGTTTCATACTGAATTTTAGAATTGTGTACAGTATAATGCTAAAATCATGTCATAAGAGTTAAGTCAATATTTCCGACACTTATAATAATTGCTTAGATCTGAAATACTGAAAAACTTGCCAATTCTGTGAAATTCATAACATGGCACTGAATATGTACCAAACACACAAAAAGCCCAGTGATTTTCCTATGAATTGTGGGTCAGAGTGGCAGAAGCACCAAAAACAAAGCAAAGCAAAAGAGATTCAAAAGGCAACAATAATCAGAATGCATAACAACAGGAATTCTTTCATTGCTGATTGGAATACAAAATGGTAAAGCTACTAGACAGTTTTATAATTTCTTGCAAAACTAAAAACAGTCTTATCCTATGATACAATATTTGCTTACCCAAAGGAGATGAAAATATATATCCACCTAAAAACCTGCACACAGATGTTTAGAGCAGTTTTATTCATAACTGCCAAAACTTGGAAGCAACCAAGATATCCTTCAGTTACCACCAGGACAAATAAACTGCTATATAAAGATGATGAGATAATCATTATTCCCACTGAACTAGGTTCTTTTCATTTTTACTTATTGAATTCTTAACTCAGTGGAGCATTAAGCATTTGATTTTAATGTAAATTAAAAACATGCTATCTCAAAAGCTAAGAAAGAGAGGATGCAGGGGAGGGAGGATGGAAGAAGGAAAGGAGAAAGGAAATAATACTATACTTTTAGAATTCTGTCTATGAGCCATATTGAATATGTTCTCTTTGTATTAATAGCACATGAAAATAAAGTTAATTAAAAGAGAAGGATCACATCTTCCAACCCATGAAAATATCGGAAGGAAGCTTATATCCATGCTACTAAGTGAAAGAAAGCAATCGGAAAAAGCAATATACTATGTGATTACAATTCTGGAAAAGCAAAATGATGACAGCAATAAAAAAGATCAGTGATTCCCAGGAGCTAGAGGGAGCAAGCAGTGAACAGGAAGAACACTGAGGGTTTTCAGGGCAGTGAAACTATAATATTTTGATGGTGGATATACATCATTATAAATTTGTCAAAATTCAGAGTATACACCATGAGTGATCCCTAAATGTACACCTTGAGCTTCCAGTGACAATCGTGTGTCAATGTTTCATTGCTTGTAACAAATGTTCCACTCTGGTGTGGGATGTTGATAGTGGGGAGGTTGTAAGTGTTTGGGACAGGGAATCTATGAGGACTCACTATACTTTCTGATGAGTTTTTCTGTGAACTTATAATTGCTTTCAAAAATAAAATCTACTTAAAGACAACAAAACACTTGTGTTTTGTGAAGGGTGAAAAGACATTAGAAAACTTTAGTTCATGTCCACCTCCAGAGATAAAACAAGATGTTGTTGCTGCTTAAGATTGTTCTTTGCCTATGAAGAGTTTTTTTCCACTTTATGATCATTGGTTTTTGATACTCTACACTCTTCCAAATCGTTATGGAAGATAAAGGAGATATCGGACATGGATCCACACCACTTGTTCTTGGCTAAGACCTGGCAAGAGGTCCAAAAGAGTAAGGAAAGATGAAAATCAATTTCTAGGAAACTAGCTGAACTATTTGTCCAGGGCCATGGGAAACATCTCTGAGAACCCACATTCTGGTTTATTTTATCTTCCTTTCATGAATGGTTCTACATATTTCTTGCTCTGAGAACATCTCACATAAATGTGAACTCCCTTCTTCTTCAACTAGGAACTGCCAAGAGTGGTATGATCAGGCACCTTACAAATGATTTTTCAAATGGCATGTTTAAATAAGTTTTCAAAAAAGTAGCTTTTACAATTTTGTTTTATAAGGCAAAAATGAAACAAATATATTCTATCCTAGAGTACAGGAGGCTTGCACTATTCTTGTAAGGCTTGGTGGGAACATAAAGTCAAATATGCTGTAACAGTGCCTAAAAGAGCAGGCTTGTACCAAGTAGGTCTGAATGATGGAAAAGCAATGGAGTCTTCAGCACTAATTCTATATACATCAAATAAAGATACACTGAAAAGCAAGAACATCCCACCATCACTGTCACTTTCATCATTCGAGAGGTACCATGTCTTAGTGCTTAAAGTACCCAATAGTCAGACTCCCTGGATTCAAATTCCAGATCTAATATTTACCATCAGACAGATATAGTCAGTTCATTTGATCTCTTAGTTTCCCTATTTCTCTCTCTCTCTCTCTCTCTCTCTCTCTCTCTCTCTCTCTCTCTCTTTTGGACAGGCCGAGTTAGACAGTCACAGAGACAGACAGAAAGAGAGAGAAAGGTCTTCCTTCCGTTGGTTCACCCCCCAAATGGCTGCTACAGCCGGTGTGCTGTGCTGATCCAAAGCCAGCAGCCAGGTGCTTCCTCCTGGTCTCCCATGCGGGTGCAGGGACTCAAACACTTGGGCCATCCTCCACTGCCCTCCTGGGCCACAGCAGAGAGCTGGACTGGAAGAGGAGCAACTAGGACTAGTACCCGGCGCCCTAACCGGGACTAGAACCCGAGATGCCGCCACCACAGGTGGAGGATTAGCCAAGTTGAGCCATGGTGCCGGCCAGTTTCCCTCTCTTAACAAAGAAATCTGCATCCAAGAGTTATTATAAGGATGACTATAATGATATTAAATATGGAGTACTTAAATAACTCAACCCCACAAGTGTTAAGTTTTTTAATCATTATTACTAGTAGTAATGGTGTAATTATCAAGATCCCTGGGTGTGAAAGGAAATAAAGCAAAGGTTAAAATTATGATGATCTTGGCCTGGATATGTTTTAATCTTAACTTATTGATGATAGTGCTGGAAGCCATACTAGACAGAAAGTTCCTTGTAAGATGAAACAGAAAATCAGAAGTGTAATTATTTCAATGATTTCATATAGCAGCTCTCACTTGTACATTATGACTAATCTTCATCTAGATCTAGATCTATTTATTCATTCACTTATTGTTTGCTCAGCAAATCATTTATAAGTCGCTTAAAACCTATTATGTGCCATTGTGTTAGGTTTGACAGTTCAAAGCCTATCAAACATTGTATCTGCCACTGAAGACATGCAAACAGTTATGATTAATGAGGGCAGCATAACTGAATGCTTACTGAAAGGAGAATCACAGAAGTCCTCATAGGGCCAGTGATATCTGCTCTGCAGTTTGAACAATGAGCAGGAATTTGAAGATGCAATAGAGGAAAATGATACCCCACAGAATGCGAACAGAACGTGACAAGATTCAGGGATAGGAGTGTGCCTTACCCAGGGCACAGAGAGATATTTACAGTGCTTGAGTGGAAGGCTTTGTCTTTGGAGGAAAGCAGGTAACAGGACATTGCAAAGGCAAGTTGGGACGTCACAGTGAGGCACTCATACCAAAGAGCATAGACTGAATTGTGTAGTTGAAGTAGAGCTAAGAATCCTTCGAGTATGAGATATCTCTTTTTCATAGATTGCCTCGGTTTTCTTTGCATAAAAAACTGCCAAAAATTCAATGGCTTAAAACAATACAAATATATTATCTTAAAATTTTCTTGGATGAAGAATACAGCCTATTATTATTGGATCCTCAGCTCTGGATTTTGCCAAACTGAAAGCACTGTGTTAACTCGATGTATATCCACATGGGGCTCAACTAGAGAAAAGCTCTCCCTCCCACTGCTTAAGGTAGTTGGCAGGATTCATTTCTTGCTGGGGATGACTGATGTTTTCTTGCTGGCTGCTGGCTACAACCACTCTCAGCTTCTAGTCATGTGGTTCGCCACACAACATGGCAGCTTACTTCTGCCAGGACAGCAACAGAATCTCTCTCAGGTAGGCTTCAAACCTCTTTCTTCAGGAAGAACTCAGTTCTTTTAAAGGCTCCCCTGCTTGGATCTGGCCCAATACGGACAAACTGTTTTGATCTTCTTAGAATCCATCAATTTGGGATCTTAACTGAATTTGCAAAGTTCTTTGACAGTTATCACGCAGCACAATCTAATCAATAGCATGACTACCCTGTTATAGTCACAGAGTTACACACATGTGAGGAGCAGATGATATCCATGCATACATTGATGGGATACTTATCATCTTAGAATTTTGCCTACCATACGGACTTTCTGCTTTTATGGGCCGGCCAATGGACTGACTTTGATTTCCATAATGCCATCCTGAAAGACTTAAGAAGCCTAAAACAATCATTCCGTTTCCTCAATTCTTTCACACATGTTCCCATCATGTTAAATGGGGTATCTGGTTGACGGGGGTATCTGGAATACCTTACAGTAAATCTATATTTTTTTTTGTTTCTTTTATGTTTCACTATGGAATAGCTGTGAGTAGGCCTGGGTATCTATGACCAAAGTAATTTTTCAGTCATATCAGGCATGAATTAATTGGTGTGTTGGAAATAATTTGCTAGTTTGAAGCAAAATTTTAAAAACCCAAACAAAAATTTAAATTAAAAAAAAGTCTTTTTATGGTCATTTTATCAAAAGCCACAACTGCTCCATTAGATATATCTGTCATTTTGTACAAAGTATGAATATAGAGATGAATTTTCCCAAGTATTAGGGGAAAACTAGTAAAATGTGTTTAAACATTTATAGATTGAAGCTCTTTTGAAAATAATTTGAATCTGTGGTAGCATCTATTCTTTGTCAGATATAAATCCAGGCACACAATGTAGGCAAAGGCCAATATCTATTGTCCTAGTATCAATGAAAATGTTGTGGAGACAGTTTCACCCAAAGGCAATGGAGCAAAATAAAAACAATCAACTTCCTTGAGTCCCTCTGTGCCTCTTTCTTGTTACTATTGAGGGAATCTAGGATGTGGGGGCAATTAAGTGTTCCAAAAGGACACAAAGGAGTAGAATAGGCCTTGGTGATGTGAGGGGGCTTTTGAACATGGCAGGCAATTAAGCTTGTTGGTGAAACATTGTGTAGAAAAATTTTTTGTTGAATAGTTTCTGATAGATAGCCTTAAAAAAACTTAAAATGAAAGAAGACAGAAAAGGGATCATCACTTATGGATGACTTCCATAAAGAGAGAAGGAATTTGGGGTTACAAATGTGTTCTATGTTTTGTCAGTTCCAAGTGGGCCTGCTCTTCTTAGGGTATAACCCCTGTGGTTACTGTGTGTGTGTTTGAGATTTTCCTTAAGGGAGTATGTTGAATAGATGTTTTGTCCTTAGCTGTGCTTACTTGAACTTTATGTCAGGATTTGGTTTGAAAGAATGTAGAACAATCATGCCTTTATGCCTTAAATGCATTGTATTAAAATTCTCTCCTCTGCTGGACCAAGAACCACAAGTGAGGGACATATATGAGTTTAGTTGCTTCCTGTCGCATGCTACGTTTTCATTCTTATAACCACAGCCTATAGCAGAGTGTGATGCTAAGCTCCTAATATTTGATAATTATATAGACATGGTTCAGCTCCAATCTCTGGTATATATTGAATCTGTAGCTTTGTCAAATTAATGAAAAATTCTAAATATCAATTTATGGTCTATAAATTAAGGGTAATATCTACATGTTCTAGAAATATTAAAGAATTAAATAATGAAATGTGCACCAAATAACCAGCCCTGGTGAGTAACTATGTATTATTATTGTTATTATTATGTCTTCATTATGACTCTTCAACTGGAAAGCGGCATTACCCCTTCCCACAACCATTACTTATAAAACACACTTAATGGCTTTTTGTGTTATGCACTGCTGTATCATCTCAATAGTGTGCTCACAAACCAACAGTAGAAGTCATTCTCTAGAGAGAAGCTATGAAAGTAGATAAATAGGTTAAGTCATCTGGACTTACATTATTTTCTTCAAAAACAGTGAGGAAGTAAAATATAAATGAAGGCTACAAAATGATCATGTAAATACCTAGCGCATTTCTGACTACATCTAAACTTATGAATAATATAACATGAATAATAACATAATAATATAAAAACAAAATTTTGTGTTTATCAGGGAATATTTTCCATATCTCATGAATCAGAGTATTCAACTCAGAGTATGAGCTTTGTACCAAAGAAAATTTATCAGGATGGATATGGAAGTGCACATCAGGGCTTTGAGGATGACTACTGCCCTGGATTCCTGGTAGGAGAGTTTCTGTAGTGAGAGAGAAAGCAAGCAAGCAGGCATCTGTTAGTCAGGCTGCACTCCTGCTGATTTTGAACTTTGGGATTCCTTCCTACTTGTTCATTCTGAGGACTCCTCATCCCTGGTACACCTTCCCCTAGGCAGAAAGTTCACCCCTGAAGGCCCAAAGCCATCTTTGCACTCTATTCAGAAAGAGGTCTCCTTCACACAAAAACTGCAAACTGCAGGGAGTTCTACATTCTCCTTATGAGGGGGCCCGTTCTGAGACCTGGGCATTCTCTAGTCAGGCTCAGAGGACATTTTTGGTTAGAAGACACTTGCACTTTGCAGTCTCAGAGTCCTTGCTCCTTGTGACCAAATTTGCCCTCTCCAACCCAGCCCTCATTGATAGAAAAGTTGCCTATGAAAGTAAATTGAGTAACTGTTATTGGCTTTCATTATTTAGGTAAAAAAAATGCACATTTACAAATTCTACCTTTTCTATAAACTATGAGTTACATATGTTCCATTTTCTTTTCAGTTTGCAAAGTTTTGAAAACATGAAATGTGCATGAGATTTTAAATTTCTGAATATTACTTAGAAATATATTTAGTCTGACCATCCTAGGCTCTAGCCCTCGCCACCATTGCTAGAAGCCAGGTGGCCACATGGCCCAACCACCAGTGTGGAGCTCCACACCCATCCTAATGGGATCCGCTACTCCTGCTTCCCTGCCCACCCCCCAGCAAAGTTTTAAAAGGACCTGTTGCTGAACACATGGTGCTCTCTCTCAACCTCTCTCTCTTTCTCTGTCTCTCGCCCTCTCCATCTCCTGACCTCTGTCTCTTACACTCTCTTCCCTCTTTTCCTTCTTCGCCCCTTCCCTCCAGTCTGTCGGGTTTCCCTCAATAAACTCTTTTGGCTCCTGCCATCGGATCAGCGCGGTGCACCGGCTGCAGCGGCCATTGGAGGGTGAACCAACGGCAAAGGAAGACCTTTCTCTCTGTCTCTCTCTCACTGTCCACTCTGCCTGTCAAAAAATAAAAATTATATATATATACACACATATATATGTATATATATATTTTATATATATATTTATATATGTATATATATATTTAGTCTGGAGTAATAGCATCACATCAAATTACTCACAAATTTTATTAAATCTTGAGCTTGATAAACTGATATTTTAATAGTCTGAATGCTGTCTTATACTCAACTGTTCTCTTCACTTTTGAAATAAATCACTTATATTACCTAGCAGATATTCACTTGTATTTGTGTCAGTCATTTACTTGTATTTGTGCCAGTTAACAAAACATATGACAATCATGAAGCATGAATAACTGTCATCTGTCACTCCTTACAAAGGCTCCTGTGATGATTGTGCACTGGTCTTCCTTTCTATAAATGTGTGTGAATGCCAGAAAGATGAGGAGAAAAAAAAAAAAAACTGCAAACATTATCCAATATTTTTTTTTTTTGGTAATACTTGTATTGTATTTTGAGTACCCAAAACCCAAAAAGAAAATATTTCAAAGAAAAGGCATAAGAAACAGAAGAATATACTATAAAATTTCATTCAAAAGAAACTTCTACCAATAGTTAAAATGATACTGAAAGTAGGTGAAATGGAATTCTCCAGAGACTTTTTTGGAAATCCAAAAAATGTTTATTGGTTGCCATCTTTGAGCGCTTACATTCCCCTGTGAGCAGAGAGATGAATGAGCTAAGGAACTTGTTACACTGGTTCCCATCCTCACTTTCCTGTGACTTGTATATGTTAATGTGTAGTTCAATGTGAATTAATGATATAACTCATGCTCAAATAATATTTGGCACTTTGTGTTCTGTGTGGGGGCAAACTGATGAAATCTTTACTTAATGTATACTAAATTGATCTTCTGTATATAAAGATAATTGAAAATGAATCTTGATGTGAATAGAATGGGGGAGAGAGCGGGAGATGGGAGGATTGCGGGTGGGAGGGAAGTTATGGGGGGGGTAGAAAACCATTGTAATCCATAAACTGTACTTTGGAAATTTATATCTACTAAATAAAAGTTAAAAAAAAAAGTCCAAAAAAAAAAGTAGAGACACAAGTACTTAGGTCAACAAAATGACATCCAAAAGCTTACTTTCCAATATAGCTTTGTTTCCTGTACAAACTTGCCAAAAATCATAGATCTGCAAAAGGCAGTACCAAATCTAAGAGGTGATGGCATCTCTCCATGATAGTGTTGAGTTTATCATTGGTCCAGCTACTTCACAGCTGAAGCCACCTTCACCTCTCTGTTTCACCAAGAGGGTGGTGGAGATTTCCTTCCTATGACAATAAGAGGGCAATGTGTCTGCCGAGAATTTGGCAAGTCTGAGCTGGAACGCAGGGCTGGATTGGATGCTTTGTTGTCATCTGCAAGACTGGGGAAGGACCTGTAGTTTTCCCTCTCCACCCCTTCTGTCTCTTTGCTACTTATAAATCAGTGCTCATACCTGTGAAGGTAGTGATTGTGACGTTAGCACTTACTGTGTTTTTCCTGAAATAAGAATTTATCTTTTATGCAATTATTTTTCTCCTTGTAGTATTGATAGTTTGCAGTTTGGTTAGCAAACCAAAATAACTGACTTATTTTTAATAAACATTTTTCTTTCATATATGCATGACACAAATGTCTTTACTAGATATCTTCAACCTTTTATATTAAAGGTGGTATTTCATATGTAAGGAAATTACTCCGAATCTAGGAAGACGTAAAGAGTCAGTTTTGACTCAAATAATAATAAACTAGCCCATTTATTTCTTTATACAGCAAAAACAAACAATTTGAGAGCTCGTTACTTGCCACACTGGCCCATGACTGGGTAACTCATGGAGTTTGGAGATATATTATAGGAATTTATAGTATTAGCAAAAGTCATGTAAAAAAGGCATGTACTGTATTGGAAATGCAGAGGAAGAACTTGACTATACTTGAGTATATAAGAGTATAAATGTCTCCATCTACTTAACAGAGAGATGTGAACAGGGTTTGGAATACTTATAAGTTCATCTGATATTTAAAGCTGAAGACACAGTTCACTGGGGGGGAAAATAATTTTTTAAATGGGATAAAATACCCTAGCATGTTGATATTCTTTAAATAGATTAATACAAAGATATATGATATGTTTATGAGATGATAATCAACTTCCTACATCAAAAAAAGTTACGAATTTTGATGTAGGTGGTATTAAAATAAGGGGACATTGCTTGTATTGAAAGAATAGAGGCAAATCCTTCAGGTGTACCTTCATCTAGGTTCTGTTTCAAAAACAAAGTAGAGGATCTATAACCATATATGCTAATTTACTTGATGCATTCTTGTCCCTGGTATCATTCACATAAAGCTCTTTGATAATGCTGTATAAGACCAATGTACTTTATGTACTGATTTTTTTAAAAGATTTATTTATTTATTTGAAAGTCAGAGTTGCAGTGAGGGAGGGAGGGAGAAAAGGAAGGAAGAGGAGGAGGTGGAGAGGGTGAGAGACTATCTGCCTTTTGCTGGTTGACTCCCCAGAGGATTGGAAGCCGGGGGCTGGGTCAGGCAGAAGCTAGTAGCCAAGAGTTTCTTCTAGGTCTCTCACTGGGGTGGTAGGGGCCCCAGTACCCGAGCCATCTTCTACTGCTTTTCCCAAGGCTATTAGCATGGAGCTGGATTGAAAGCAATAGGAAATGAACAGGAACCTGTATGGAATGGCCATGTTGCAGCCCAGATTTACCTGCTATGCCACAATGCCAGCACCTCCACCGTTTTTTTTTTTCTTTCTGTAGTTTTGCCTTTAGTTAAAAAAATCTAACTTAAATAAATTTCCAGGTATTCATTCTAATAAAGAAAGTTGTTATACATAGTCATACGTATGCATGTTTTGCTTATAATATTCTACATACAAAAAAGTGAATTCACCAGACACAGTGACCATTTACATAATTTAATTGGACAAAGGACAGATTACACTATAATTATTGTTTAAATAATTATTGGAACTTATGATCCCCCCATTGTTCCCATTAAAGAACCTAAAGTCTTACGGCAAATCATGTCTGTAACCGTTCTCATGTAGTAAAAAAGTTTCTATTGACTGATTTTATAATCCATATAAAATAAGTTGAATAGGGGAAGACTTCCTATAAAATGGCCTTGCCTCAAAGAATACATCAGGCTTCATTTTATATTTTGTTGGAATAAAACATTCACTGCTTTCTAAAAATTCCTTGGTATAGACAATACCTTATGCTTATGACAGCTTATCTTAAACTGCTCAGCAAGAAGGTAAATGAGAAATTGGGAAACAACCCATAAAGTTGGATAACAACTTTAGTCATACTTACACAAATCCAAATTAACTGGAATGATAAAAATCAAGCCATAGAGTTTTGTCATCAGCATGCATCACCATATATTTTATAACCTACAACAGCAATATTTAGCTTTACCTTAATGAAAAGTTTCTTAATTATATATAAGATCTAAAAATTTTTAATCATAGCTCTAGTTCAAAATTCATTTGATGTTCATAGCTGCTTTACGTGAATTTATATTTTATATTTATTACAGTCTGAACAAAATCCTACACAGTGTTAATTTTTCTTGTCAAATGCACAATTGTTGGTTGTGCGTTTTATTAACAAGTCTGTTGATATATGTCCACATCACAATGCTTCCTAGTTTTTAATCTGTGTCTTCAGAAACAATTCATATTCTGCCATCTTCTCTCGGAAGGAACAAAGTTTGGCCAAATGATATATTATATTGGTCTTCAACTAGAGTCAGATTTCTGTTTTAAGTATATTTTCTGCAGTGTGTCATTTATGGTTAAAAATACTCTAGTGGTATCAGTTTTTTTCTTATAGAAACCAATTACCAATTACTCCAAGATTCTATTATTTAGTCATATAAAATTCACTAAGTGGAAAAGACTTTTTAAATTGTAGGCTTCTATTAAAGAAAAGTAATTGTGTATAAATTTCAGGAATGAAATTTTCTTTCATAAACATTATAATGTGGTATATAAATAATTTTAAAAGATCATCAATTCTAAAAATTATTAAAAGTTCTTCCATATACAAAACAGATTTTTTTCTCACAACATTCACATCTGTAGTTACAGATTATGATGGTGGTTGAGGTTTGTATATTGAAGGATGGGTGGAGGGTCAAAAAGGGTGGGATGAGTCAAACTGAAAATAAGGGCTCCCTTAGGGACCTCTCCAGAATCCAGAATGATCCCATCCATTCTGCCTAGAGAGGGCAGAATTTTGGCTCACAAAACAAATCAGGGACATATTTTTGGCATTAGTTCACCCTTTCTTGGTGAAAAAGAAATGTTTTTCTCCTAAAAGTAGATTGTCTTAGGGCTGGCATTGCGGTATTTACAGTGGGCTAAGCTGACACCTACCATCTCAAAGGGGTACCAATTCATGTCCTACTTCCAATCCAGCTCCCTGCTAATGGCTTGGGAAGACAGTGAAAGATAAGCCAAGTGCTTGGGTCCCTGCCTGCATGTGGTAGACCTGGATAAAGCCCCTGGCTCCTGGCTTTGGCCTGGCCCGGTCTTGACTGTTTCAGCCATCTGGGAAATGAATCTGTAGATAAAAGAGCTCTCACTCTCTCGCTCACTCATGCGCTCTGTGTGTGTGTGTGTGTGTGTCTTTACCTCTCTTTAACTCAGACTTTCAAATAAATAAATTGTTCTTAAAATATTTACCTAAAATATCCATTTTGACTAATAAATGAGTCTAATAATCTGCCTAGAAAATTGTCTCAATAACCAGAGCAGCATGATGTTACAAAGAAAATGATTCTCAGCAGGTCCTTTGTGCCATCTAAAGTTTCCAAGACTGAGCCATTCCATGTTATTGCTTCAGGCTGGGAAAGTTGTATGAATTTTGTACCCCCTCTCTCTCTCTTATTAATTCAATTCAGTTATATTAGCATTATTCATATTATAGAATTTTAAATGCCAATTGGAAAATTCACACTGCTTCATGTCTCCTGGCATATTCTTCACTTTGATTTACATGTATGCAAAATTTTTGTGGATCTATGAAAATTTTATGAAGTATCAATTTGTGTATTTTATGTAAGGCAATGAAAGGACATGTAACAAAACTTAAGTGTAATGTCAATATGTACAAAATATCTTAGAAGAATAAATTTGCTATCCAATAGAACATAAGGCACGTCAATGTTTGAAAGTGTGCTAGATTAGAGTTTTGTGTGTGCTCATTAATTCATGTACAAATATTTATTGTGTACCCATTTGTTTCAGACAGCATTTTAGGCTCTATTGATGCACATCTGATCAAGAGAGCTAAAACTCAGACTTACATACTTGCTTTTGGAGGGACAATGAACAAATTAAATTCAAAAACCTCTGCGGCATGGAAAATGGTGGTGATTGTTAAGTTGCAAAATAGTCATAGAGCAGGGAGATGAGATGGCAGCTCTTGGAGGTGTGACCTGAAACAGAGCATCAGGGAAGGTTTCACTGGGAAAATTACACTTTCGTGAAGACTGGAAGATGTGAAGGAAGAAAGGGAATGAGCCATGTGTACAGCTGGGAGCAGAGCATTCCACAGGGAAAGCCAAACACAGAGGCTCTGCAGCAACAACTCGCCTGGAGTATTCGAGGGAAATCCAGGTGCGTGTGGCAGGAGGGAATAACAGGTATGGCAGCAAGGAGAGAAGAAAGAGAGAGCAGAGTAGACATATCTAGGACCTTTTTATGTCATAATAAGAACATTTTCTAATACTTGTAGAGAGATGGGGAGCCATTAGAGCATTCTGAACAGAGCACTGACATGTTTTCCACAAGATCATGACTGCTGTAGAAAACAGGGAAGGGTAGAAGCATATAGAGCACTCAGAAGGTGGTCATACAACGATTTCACTGGAAGAAGATGGCTTGGATATTGCCAACAGTGCCAGTTATTTTTAGAAGAAATAGATTCAATGTGATTTGCAGATGACATGAATGTGGAAGGTGAGAGCATAATGTTTGACTCACAATTTTTTTGGCTTTCTCAGCTGAAAGGATGCAGTGGCCGTTCTTGAAATGGGGAAAATCATACAAGGCCAAGGTTAGCCATCAAGCATGAGTTACCTCCTAGAAAACCAAGTAAGATTTAGGTAAGAAAATTTTTTATATTAGTCTGCTATTCAAAGGAGAATATCAGGCATGATGTGTACCTTTGGACATCCACAGATGTAAAGGAGGGATTCACATCAATGAGACTGAATAGGTTGAAAGACTAAGTGTGAGTGATTCCATTATGCAGTGGTTATATAAATGAGAGGAGCTATCATGAGGACTTGGGAAGGAGTAAAACTCCTGGGAGCTGAAAGAAAAGTTTCTGAAGGAAGGAAGATCAGCTGTGTCAAAAGCTGCTATAGGCAACTACACTAAAGACTAAGAGATGGCAGGGGATGCAACTCTGCAGAGGTCATTAAGACACTGACCTGACCGGAGTAGCAGAATAGTTCCAGGGAGAACAAAAGAGGATATATTAAGACTGTGAATTTGAATTGAAAGTGTGAGATTTGAGATTGTGAAACAGAGATTGTGAGAAGAAAAGCTGGAGAGGTAGAACTAGCAAGTTTTTTTTTTTCTTAAGATTCTTATTTTGGGGGCGGAGCCAAGATGGCGGAATAGTGAGGACACGCACTAGCAGTCCGCAAAAAGATAGTTTAATAAAAACAGAGTTACTGTAGCCTCAGGAAAAATCTCAGGGAAAAAAATGCAGTGGAAATTCTTCCGGACCCAGTGAATGAGACGCAGAGGACCTAGGGGAAAGTAAGTTTGCGAACGGCAAATCGTGCCATAGTGGCACGGGAGCTGCCGGGAGGGACGGGAACCGGACGGAACACAGTCGCCATTGGAATTGAGCGCTTAAACGGGAGCCGATACAGGGATCCCGAGACACTGGCGGGGGGAAGCAGACCCCACGGGGGAAACAGCACAATTGAGGCGAGCCCACACGGACACTAGCCTCTTTAGTCGCCCACCCTGCTAACTCGAGCTAGACTGAACACAGTGGCACGGCGCGCGCCCGCCGGCTGCAACGGGAGCCGGGCCGAACATAATCGCCGCAGGATCTGCGCGCGTGAACGGGAGCCGATACAGGGATCCCGAGACACTGGCGGGTGGAAGCAGACCCCCACGGGGGAAACAGCACAGTTGAGGCAAGCCCGCAAGGACACTAGGCCCTCTCGCCGCCCACCTTGCGAAGTCGAATTTGATTAAACGCAGTGGGACAACGCATGCGCACGCGCCCGCCCGCCCGCCCATCACTGAGGCAGACGGAACCAAAAACCCGAGGCTGTAGAAACCTGAAGGGGATCCAAAAACTGGGAACACACCACGCACACAAACTCCGTTACCTTGACAACCAAGAGAAAGAGTGTGGGGAAAAAAAAAATGCCAAACAAAAACAGATTCCGAGGGAGCAAGATCAAGGAAGATGCTATGATGACCCCAAATGGAAAAGACACCCCAAGTCAGGATTATGAAGATAATGAGATAGAAGAAATGCAAGAAGCAGATCTCAAAGAATTGATAAGAACATTAAGAAGTTCTCAAAAACAAATTCTTGAACTACAGAAATCTTTAATGGATAAGATAGAAAATCTCTCGCGAGAATGAAATACTACGGAGAAATCAAAACAAAATGAAACAACTAGTAGAACAAGAAGCTACGATAGTGACAAAAAATCTTAATGAATTGAAGAATTCAATAGATCAAGTGACAAGCAATCCTGAGGGCCTTAAAACCAGAATGGGTGAAGCAGAAGAGAGAATATCGGACCTAGAAGACAGTGAACAGGAGAGGAAACAGTCAAACCAAAGACAAGAAGAGGAAATTAGAAAACTAAAAGATATTGTCGGGAATTTACAGGATACTATTAAAAAACCCAACATTCGGGTTCTAGGTGTTCCTGAAGGTAAGGAGAGGGAGAAAGGATTAGAAGGCCTTTTTAGGGAGATACTAGCAGAAAATTTTCCAAGCTTGGAGAAAGACAGAGAAATCCTAATCCAGGAAGCTCATAGAACCCCTAATAAACATGACCAAAAGAGATCCTCTGCACGACATATTGTAATTAAACTCACCACAGTGAAGCAAAAAGAAAAGATCCTAAAATGTGCAAGAGAGAAACGTCAGATTACTCTCAGAGGATCTCCAATTAGACTCACAGCTGACTTCTCAACAGAAACCCTACAAGCTAGAAGGGAATGGCGAGACATAGCCCAGGTACTTAGAGAGAAAAACTGCCAGCCCAGAATATTATACCCTGCAAAGCTCTCATTTGTGAATGAAGGTGAAATAAAGACCTTTCATAACAAACAAAAATTGAAAGAATTTGTTGCCACTCGTCCAGCCCTGCAAAAGATACTTGAAGACGTGTTACACACAGAAACACAGAAACACAACCATCAACATGAAAGAAGGTAAACGAAGGGAACCTCACAGCAAAAGATCACAGGGAATTCAAAGCATACATTAGAAAATATCTGGCAAATGGCAGGGCAAACTTACCACTTATCAATAGTCACATTGAACGTTAAAGGTCTAAACTGTCCTGTTAAAAGACAGAGATTGGCTGATTGGGTTAAGGAACAAAAACCATCTATTTGCTGCCTACAAGAAACACATCTTTCCAACGAAGATCCATACAGACTGAAAATAAAAGGATGGAACAAGATATACCATGCCAACAGAAATGAAAAAAGAGCGGGTGTAACCATCTTAATATCGGACTACATAAACTTTAACACAAAAACTGTTAAGAGAGACAAAGAGGGGCACTATATAATGATTAAGGGATCAATACTACAGGAAGATATAACAATTCTCAATGTATATGCACCTAATTACAGGCCACAGGTTTATTTAAAAAATTTGTTAAGAAACTTAAAGGGAGACTTAGACCCCAACACAATAGTACTGGGGGACTTCAATACTCCACTCACAGATATTGACAGATCGACAGGACAGAAGATCAACAAGGAGACAGTAGATTTAAACAACACTATAGCCCAAATGGATCTAACAGATATCTACAGAACTTTTCATCCTACACGTAAAGCATTCACATTCTTCTCAGCAGTACATGGAACCTACTCTAGGATTGATCACATATTAGGCCATAAAGCAAGTCTCAGCAAATTCAAAAGAATTAGAATCATACGATGCAGCTTCTCAGACCATAAGGGATTGAAGTTGGAAATTAGCAACTCAGGAATCCCTCGAGCATATGCAAACACATGGAGATTGAACAACATGCTCCTGAATGAACAATGGGTCACTGAAGAAATCAAAAGAGAAATCAAAAATTTTCTGGAAGTAAATGAGGATAACAGCACAACATACCAAAACTTATGGGATACAGCAAAAGCAGTGTTAAGAGGAAAGTTTATATCAATAGGTGCCTACATCAAGAAACTGGAAAGGCACCAAATAGATGAGCTTTCAATGCATCTCAAGGATCTAGAAAATTTGCAGCAAACTAGACCCAAATCTAGTAGAAAAAGAGAAATAATCAAAATCAGAGAAGAAATCAACAGGATTGAATCCAAAAAAAAACATTACAAAAAATCAGCCAAACGAGGAGCTGATTTTTTGAAAAAATAAACAAGATTGGCAGCCCATTGGCCCAACTAACTAAAAAAAGAAAAGACCCAAATCAGTAAAATCAGAGATGAAAAAGGAAATATAACAACAGACACCACAGAAATCAAAAGAATCATCAGAAATTACTACAAGGACTTGTATGCCAGTAAACAGGGAAACCTATCAGAAATGGATAGATTCCTGGACACATGCAACCTACCTAAATTGAACCAGGAAGACATAGAAAACCTAAACAGACCCATAAGTGAGTCAGAAATTGAATCAGAAATAAAGGCCCTCCCAACAAAGAAAAGCCCAGGACCACACGGATTCACTGCTGAATTCTACCAGACATTTAAAGAAGAACTAACCCCAATTCTTCTCAAACTTTTCAGAACAATCGAAAAAGAGGGAATTCTCCCAAATTCTTTCTATGAAGCCAGCATCACCTTAATTCCTAAGCCAGAAAAAGATGCAGCATTGAAAGAGAATTACAGACCAATATCCCTCATGAACATAGATGCAGAAATCCTCAACAAAATTCTGGCCAATTGACTGCAACAACACATCAGAAAGATCATCCACCCAGACCAAGTGGGATTCATCCCTGGTATGCAGGGATGGTTCAATATTCGCGAAACAATCAACGTGATACACCACATTAACAAACTGCAGAAGAAAAACCATATGATTATCTCACTAGACGCAGAGAAAGCATTCGATAAAATCCAACACCCTTTCATGATGAAAACCCTAAGCAAACTGGGTATAGAAGGCACATTCCTCAATACAATCAAAGCAATTTATGAAAAACCCACGGCCAATATCCTATTGAATGGGGAAAAGTTGTAAGCATTTCCACTGAGATCTGGTACCAGACAGGGATGCCCACTCTCACCACTGCTATTCAATATAGTGCTGGAAGTCTTAGCCAGAGCTGTTAGGCAAGAAAAAGAAATTAAAGGGATACAAGTTGGGAAGGAAGAACTCAAACTATCCCTCTTTGCAGACGACATGATTCTTTATTTAGGGGACCCAAAGAACTCTACTAAGAGACTATTGGAACTCATAGAAGAGTTTGGCAAAGTAGCAGGATATAAAATCAATGCACAAAAATCAACAGCCTTTGTATACACAGACAATGCCACGGCTGAGGAAGAACTGCTAAGATCAATCCCATTCACAATAGCTACAAAAACAATCAAATACCTTGGAATAAACTTAACTAAGGACATTAAAGATCTCTACAATGAAAATTACAAAACCTTAAAGAAAGAAATAGAAGAGGATACCAAAAAATGGAGAAATCTCCCATGCTCATGGATTGGAAAAATCAATATCATCAAAATGTCCATTCTCCCAAAAGCAATTTACAGATTCAACGCAATACCAATCAAGATACCGAGGACATTCTTCTCAGATCTGGAAAAAATGATGCTGAAATTCATATGGAGACACAGGAGACCTCGAATAGCTAAAGCAATCTTGTACAACAAAAACAAAGCCAGAGGCATCACAATACCAGATTTCAGGACATACTACAGGGCAGTTGTTATCAAAACAGCATGGTACTGGTACAGAAACAGATGGATAGACCAATGGAACAGAATAGAAACTCCAGAAATCAATCCAAACACCTACAGCCAACTTATATTTGATCAACGATCCAAAACCAGAACCTGGAGTAAGGTCAGTCTGTTTAATAAATGGTGCTGGGAAAACTGGATTTCCACGTGCAGAACCATGAAGCAAGACCCCTATCTTTCACCTTACACAAAAATTCATTCAACATGGATTAAAAATTTAAACCTACTACCCGACACCATCAAATTACTACAGAGCATAGGAGAAACCCTGCAAGACATAGGTACTGGCAAAGACTTCTTGGAAAAGACCCCAGAAGCACAGGCACTGAAAACCAAAATTAACTACTGGGATTGCATCAAATTGAAAAGTTTCTGTACTGCAAAAGAAACTGTCAGGAAAGTGAATAGGAAACCGACAGAATGGGAAAATATATTTGCAAACTATGCAACAGATAAAGGGTTGATAACCAGAATCTACAAAGAAATTAAGAAACTCCACAACATCAAAACAAACAACCCACTTAAGAGATGGGCCAAGGACCTCAATAGACATTTTTCAAAAGAGGAAATCCAAATGGCCAACAGACACATGAAAAAATGTTCAAGATCACTAGCAATCAGGGAAATGCAAATCAAAACCACAATGAGGTTTCAGCTCACCCCGGTGAGAATGGCTCACATTCAGAAATCCACCAACAATAGATGCTGGAGAGGATGTGGGGAAAAAGGGACACTAATCCACTGTTGGTGGGAATGCAAACTGGTGAAGCCACTATGGAAGTCAGTCTGGAGATTCCTCAGAAACCTGAATATAACCCTACCATTCAACCCAGCCATCCCACTCCTTGGAATTTACCCAAAGGAAATTAAATGGGCAAACAAAAAAGCCGTCTGCACAGTAATGTTTATTGCGGCTCAATTCACAATAGCTAAGACTTGGAACCAACCCAAATGCCCATCAACAGTAGACTGGATTAGGAAATTATGGGACATGTACTCTACAGAATACTATACAGCAGTCAAAAACAATGAAATCCGGTCACTTGCAACAAAATGAAGGAATCTGGAAAACATCATGCTGAGTGAATTAAGTCAGTCCCAAAGAGACAAATATCATTTGTTTCCCTTGATTGGCAATGACTAACTGAGCACCAAAGGGGAAACCTGTAGAAGTGAAATGGACACTATGAGAAACAGTGACTCGATCAGCTCTTGTGCTGACTGTTGTTGTACAATGTAATACTTTATACATGGTAGTATTTTTTTTTTATCCTAGTACTAGTGGTTGAACTCTGCAATTAACACACAATTATTCTTAGGTGTTTAAATTTTAACTGAAAAGTGATCTCTGTGAAATATAAGAGTGGGAATAAGAGAGGGAGGAGATGGAAAATTTGGGACATGCTCAATCGGAACGGCCCCAAATGATGGAGTTAGAATTGTGCCAGGGGATTCCAATACAATCCCATCAAGGTGGCATGTACCAAGGCCATCTCACTAGTCCAAGTGATCAATTTCAGTTCACAATTGATCACACTGATAGGTCTAAGAGTCAAAGGGATCGCACAAGCAAGACTAGTGTCTGCTAATACTAACTGATAGAATCAAAACGGGAGAGAATGATCCAACATGGGAAGCAGGATACACAGCAGACTCATAGAATGGCAGATGTTCTAAATAGCACTCTGGCCTCAGAATCAGCCCTTAAGGCATTCAGATCTGGCTCAAGAGCCCATGAGAATAGTTTAGGCATGGAAAGCTAAGACACTCTGGAAAAAAAAAAAAAAAAAGAAGACCTAAATGAAAGATCTCTGCGAGTGAGATCCCAGTGGAAAGAACGGGGCCATCAAAGAAGGAGGTACCTTTCTCTGAAGGGAGGAGAGAACTTCCACTTTGACTATGACCCTGTCGGAATAAGATCGAAGTCCACGAACCCTAAAGGCTTCCATAGCCTCGGCAACTCATGACCAGAGCCTAGGGAGATCACTGACGTCATAAACAAGAGTGTCAAATTGTTAAATCAACATCAGGAGTCACTGTGTACTTACGTCTCATGAGGGATCTGTCCTTAATGTGTTATCCAATGTGAAGTAATGCTATAACTAGTACTGAAACAGTATTTTTACACTTTGTGTTTCTGAGTGGGTGCAAACTGATGAAATCTTTACATAGTATATATTGAATCGATCTTCTTTATATAAAGATAATTGCAAATGATTAAAAAATCTTGGTGTTAAACTGGAAATTGCATAGACAATTAATCAATTTTTAAAAAAAAAATCATGTAGGATCTCTGTCCTTAATGTGCTGTACATTGTGAATTAATACTATAACTAGTGCTCCAACAGTATTATCATTTTGTGTCTCTATGCGAGGGCAAACCGTTGAAATCTTTACGTAATATGTACTAAATTGATCTTCTGTGTATAAAGAGAATTGAAAATGAATCTTGATGTGAATGGAAGGGGAGAGGGAGCGGGAAAGGGGAGGGTAGGGGGAGGGAGAGAAGTTGTGGAGGGGGGGGAGCCATTGTAATCCATAAGCTGTTCTTTGGAAATTTATATTCTTTAAATAAAAGCTTTATATATATAAAAAAAAGATTCTTATTTTATTTATTTAAAGACAAAGAGAGAGAGAGACAGACAGACAGACAGACAGAGACAGACAGAGAGATCTTCCATCCACTGGCCCCTTCCCCAGATGGGTTGTAATGGCCAGAACTGAGCCAATCCAAGCCAGGAACAAGGAGCTTCTTCTGGGTCTCACGTGAGTGCAGGGGCCCAAGAACTTGGGCCATCCTCTGCTGCTTTCTCAAGTGCATTAGCAGGGAGATGGATCAGAAAAGCAGCATCCGGGACTCAAACCAGCATCTATATGAGATGCCCAGGCAGGGATCTAACTTGCTGTGCCACAGTGCTAGCCCCTCCTTTTTTTTTTTTTTTTTAAGATGGAGAAAACACAATGTATTTTCCTCTACATATCTGTTGCCATTTGAGAGTTCATAAAATAGGAGGAATGAAAGACAATTTGGGTAAGAATTCATTTTCCAAAGAGAAACAAAAGAAAATGTAATTTTAGAAAGCCTATTTTTACGCAAGGGAGGCATTAATATTTAGGGGTAATGGTTGGTGTAATTACAAAAGCAGTGCTTCATAGTCTGTAAGCACAATATGACCTTTTTCTCCAAACATACTCGGCTACTTCTATGTTTACAAAATATTACAGGCAAAGCCCAAACCCTTGAATGAATTTTAAGAGACAAGAAGAGATTACAAGCAGTATTTTAAGCAAAAGAGACATCCAAGGTATGGAATCCTTCACTTTTATTTGTTTTTAATGTTAGTCACTCTAGAAAAGATGTGTCAAATATTAAAAAGGTTTTTGTGTTACAGAAACTTACAAAATTGGAAATATAATATCATGGTATTTTTAATGAAATATTCATTGGAAAAATCTGAAAATATTATCATATTGTCATGGACATTAGACAATACTTTGGATGACACATGAAGGAGGGAAAACTGATAGCTAAACAATACTGCTGATACTTAGTATTAAGTCCTAGCATCAGAAAATAACAGCTAGAAAATTTTCATTGTACCTGTTTCTGGAATTCAGACATGGACATGGTCAGGGAATGTAGTAGACATTAAAGAAGAAATTGTTTAAATATTTTGATTTCTCACATTATTGGAGCTAGTAAAATAATCAGATATAACAAATGGTTTGTCCTTGGAATTATTTAGTCTCCATTTTCCTCACAGACACGCACACACACACACACACACACACACCACGTACACTCACAAACAAAACTAAAACAGAGTCCCAGAAAAGGCAAAATTTAGTTATGAATGTAAACCAGATAAAAAAAGAAAGCACATTCATCCCACACTAAAGAATGTTTTCCTTTCTGAAGGAAACATCAAGACCAAGAGAAATTACTGAGGGTTCAAAGAACTAGAAGTTGTACCAAAATAGCATTAATTTTGTTGAGAAGAAAAAGTCACTCATAACACAAGAAATACAATTCATCTCTTATTTTTATTACTTTGAAATAAAACACGTTGTGTATGTTCTTAACATGTGGGGAATGACATGCACATCAATAGCAGAGAATATCATGAAAATGGAATCACCATAATCATATGAGGGGAAACGTCATCATTCCAATCATGATATCTCCTGCACCACAAGATTTCCTCACCACTTTGTGCAGCATATAAAAGCCACTGATATACAAATGTAAAATTAGTGTAAAAAACTTTGTTCTTTTAGTCTTGTCATGCTGGAAAGAAAATCTAGCTCATTAAAGAGAAAGATTCAGTAAAATTGAAATGTGTGTTGACTTTATGTCACAATCTATGGAAAATCCCCAGTCCCAGGTGACCATTCGGTGTCTATGCATATGGCTTTGATATGTTCAATTTTTTATGATAAAAATATCAGCCATGTTGCCTTGATAGAAACTTGAACCATCTTGGGATAGTTTTAGAGAAAAATCACAGAATCACACTTTCTTCTGAAATTAAGATCTTACAGTGTCCTTAGTAATAACAAAGTATGTGTGTGTGTGTGTGTGTGTGTGTGTGTGTGTGTGTGAGAGAGAGAGAGAGAGAGAGAGAGAGAGAGAGAGAGATAATATATTGGGGGGAAAATAGGATTTAAGTCAATGTCTTAGAATGACTAATACCAGTATCTGTCCTCATAAAATATATTTTAAGATTATAAGGCCGGAGCCGTGGCTGAATATAGGCTAATCCTCCGCCTGCGGCACTGGCACACTGGGTTCTAGTCCTGGTCGAGGCACTGGATTCTGTCCCGGTTGCCCCTCTTCCAGGCCAGCTCTCTGCTATGGCCCGGGAGTGCAGTGCAGGATGGCCCAAGGGCTTGGGCCCTGCACCTGCATGGGAGACCAGAAGAAGCACCTGGCTCTTGGCTTCGGATCAGCGCCATACGCCGGCTGCAGCGCGCTGGCCGTGGCAGCCATTGGAGGGTGAACCAACGGCAAAGGAAGACCTTTAAAAAACAAAATAAAAATATAAGATTATAGCTGTAAACTGAAAACTAAAAAGTGACTTAAAATGGTGTGTTTTTTGGACTCCATAGTGATTTAACAGGTTAAGTCATCACATGCAACCCTGGCATCCCATATGAGTGCTGATTTGAGCCCTGGTTGATCTACTTCCGATCCAGCTCCTTGCTAATGTGCTTGGGAAAACAGTGGAAAGATAGTGCAACTGTTCTCATGTGGGAGACTCAGAAGAAGCTCCCGGCTCCTGGTTCCAGCCTGGCCCAACCCTGGCTGTTGCAGTAATCTGGGGAGTAAACCAGGAGACGGATAATCTCTCTCTCTTTCTGTGTCCCTTATGTTATTATATAAAGGGGTATAAACCAGTGAAGACAACATTTGTAAATATCTTTATATCAAATAATATAAAATCCATACATTTTCATATTATCCATACACATGTTAAATTTCACATATACCAAAAATACATGGAGTGTGTTATCTGTGTTCAGCTTGTTTCAGTTAGCATAATGATCTCAAGTTCCATTCATTTTCTGGCAAATTTCAGAATTTCATTGTTTTTCTGAGTAACCTCTTTTCTTCCAGAAGATACACAACTTATTGATACATCAAACTTTACATTAACTACATCTTCATTGTTTTATTCTTTGATTTTTATAACTTATTCATAGTCTTTGGTGACCTTTAATATCTTTGATAGTGCTCAGCATTTTTGTTATTTGTTTATATAAATAAAGGGAACATATGTGCCACATTTTAATGTGTTGGACACTGAGATTGATTCCATATTTTTGCTATTGTGAATCGTTTTGCAATTAATGTGAGAATGCAGATATCCCTTTCATAGAATGACTTCATTTCCGGCCGGCGCCGTGGCTCAACAGGCTAATCCTCCACCTTGCGGCGCTGGCACACCGGGTTCTAGTCCCGGTTGCCCCTCTTCCAGGCCAGCTCTCTGCTGTAGCCCAGGAATGCAGTGGAGGATGGCCCAAGTGCTTGGGCCCTGCACCCCATGGGAGACCAGGAAAAGCACCTGGCACCTGGCTCCTGCCATCGGATGAGCGCGGTGCACTGGTCGCAACATGCCGGCCATTGGAGGGTGAACCAACGGCAAAGGAAGACCTTTCTCTCTGTCTCTCTCTCACTGTCCACTCTGCCTGTCAAAAAAAGAATGACTTCATTTCCTTTAACTAGAAATCTCAGAAGTGGGATAGCTATGTCATATGCTGGACTTATTTTCAGTTTATTGAAGAATCCCCATACTTTTTTTCCATATGGTTATATTATTTTGCACTCCTTGCCACATCCTCACCAGGTTTTTTGTTGAAATTTGGATGATAGCCATTCTAACTGGAGTGAGATAATTTTGTAGGTTTTATGGCTTTTCCTGATGTCTAATGATAAAGATCATTTTCTTAATGTTTTTGCACCATTTACAAATGTATTTATTCTTTTGCAAAATATGTATTCAGATCTTTTGCCTATTACTTTACTGGATTGTTTATTTATTGTTAAGTTGCTTTTGTTATATTATTTATTTGTAAATCATACTTATAGAGAGTGAGAAAGAGAAAGAGATTGTCCATCTGCTGGTTCATTTCCTAGATGGCTGAAACAGCCAGGGCTGAGGCTGGCCATAGCCAAGAGCCAGCAGCTTCACCTGGTTCTTTCATGTAGATGGCAGGAACCCAAACACTTAGCCATCCTCTGCTGTTTTTTCCAAGCCATTACCAAGGAGCTGAATGAGAAGTAAAGCAACAGGACATGAACTTGCACCCATTTGAGATGCCAGTGTCACAGGTGGCAGCTTTAACCATTGTACCACATTGCTACTCCCAGGTTGTTGAATTTTTTGAACTCCTGAAACATTCTGGATTCATCCTATATCAGATGCATAGTTTGCAAATATTGTTTTCTTTTCTGTCAGTAGTCTCTTCACTCAGTTAATTGTTTGCTTTGTTACGCACAGACTCTTCTTAGTGTCATATAATCTCTTTTGTCTGCTTGTATTGCCTATTTTGGGGTCTTATCCAAAAAAAAAAAAATCATTGCATCAACATCTGAGAACGTTTCCTCTATATATTGCTCTAATGATTTCATAGTTCCAGGTCTTACAGCTAGATTGTTTGAGTTGATTTTGTGTAAGATGTAAGCTAGGGGTCTTGTTCCAAACTTTTGCATTTGTAAAGCCAATATTTCCCATACCATTTATTGAAGAGACTGTCCTCTCTCCAGAGTTTTTTTTTTTTTTTTAAATACATTTGTCAAAGTTGTTTGTTGTAAATACATGGAATTTTTTCAAAGATTTATTTATCTATTTATTTGAAAGTCAGAGTTACACAGAAAGAGGAAGCGAAATAGAGATAGAGATATGAGAGAGAGATTGAGTTGGATGGTGTTCCATCTGCTGGTTCACTCTCCAGATGGTCA
This sequence comes from Sylvilagus floridanus, assembly GCA_949820135.1. Taxonomy (NCBI): domain Eukaryota; kingdom Metazoa; phylum Chordata; class Mammalia; order Lagomorpha; family Leporidae; genus Sylvilagus; species Sylvilagus floridanus. Next base: position 22,916,946 of record OX463236.1, on the reverse strand, counting down.
CAATGGCTGAGACTGGGCCAGGCCAAGGCCAGGAGTCAGGAGCTTCTTCTGGACCCCTCACGTAGGTACAAGGGCCAAGCACTTGGGCTATCTTCCTCTGCTTCCACAAGCACATTAGCAGGGAGCTAGATTGGAAATAGAGCAGCCAGGTCTTGAACCAGTGCCCAAATGGGATGCTGGTGTCACAGGCGATGGCTTTACCCACTCTGACACAATGCCAGCCCCAGATACATGAATTTTACTAGGATTTTTATTCTGTTCCATTGGACTATGCCAATATTTTGCTGTTTTGGTTAAAATGGCTCTGTAATATATATTGAAATCTAATACTTTTATGCTTCTGGCTTTGTTCTTATTGTTCAAGATTGCTTTGGCTATTTGTACTCCTTTATGTTTCAGAATGAATTTTAGGATTGTCTTTTTCATTATGTGGTGAATGTAATATCCACTAAATTAATATAATAGACTTATATATCTTAATAGTTACTTCATAAGAATTCTGCCTTTGTTTCCATTTAATAATGATTTAAGAAAAAATCATATACGGCAATAAAAACATAGTTAACAACTCCTTTATTGTTGTATATTAGATGTTTATCTTCTTTATTTTTGGTATCCTTAATGGACCTGAGATTATGCAATTTTCACTTTAAGTGACTTTATAATTCTATTTCTCCAGTTAACAAAATTTAAAACATAGTTCATTACCCCATTTCAATTTTTAAACATTTTATTTATTAGGCCTAACTCCACATATTCTTGTGTGCATTAGAGAATTCAGTTGAAAAAGTAAATAAATAAATTAGAATAAGGAAAATGAGAATTGGGAAAAAATGCAATCAGAGGAATATATATACACACACACACACACACACATATCCACAGAAGCCCAAATAGTTAATAGAAAGTAAGTCACAATGTTGTTTGGAGTTTCTAAATAATCAAACTAAAAAAAACACACACAATAACTTTTGTGGGGGATCAACCTTCAGCTGGGCTTGTTCCACGTGATAGTTTCCATGTGAGGAAAGAAATCAAGGAAAGATTATGTGTAACGGGGCCTGGACAGCAAGATTTATTGAAAGGGATAATCGACATTCAGACATGAACGTAGGCAATCTCACTTCATGAGAAAAGAACGGCTGCTTGTAGTTGTCCTTTTATAGTGTATGGGGTGGTACACCGGGTAGGGGTTTATTTGAAAATTCAAAGGAGGAAGAGGAGTTTAGGTGGGGTTGAGTAACTGGCTTCCATGTCACTCTTCTGGGAATTCAGAAAAGTCATGGTACTTCCACTCAGTGTTGGATCACACACATGATCATGTTTAGTAAAAGGTCACTATGCCCAATGCATGAGATAGGTGCATGAGGAGAAGTGGTATGCTGGGCCTGTAGTCATGTTGGATATTTCCAGTCATCCATGTGCAAGGAAGAGGGTGGGTTTGGATTACAGGCATGCACAGGTGCTCTGCAAGTCCTTAGCTTCTCCTCACTCACTAGCTACATACCTGTCCACATAATTGTGAGTTCTGATTCTTTATGTTAAGAAAATCCTATTCTCAGTGGTAGCTTTCTAGAGACTGTGTCTTGAGTAAAATTTATTCCTTAGATCTTTTTAAATACAAATCTGGCTTAAAAAAAAGAAAAACCACAAATCTGGCTTAAAGAATGGAATCATCTCCAGTGATATCTCACTAAGTGATGTTTGACAGAGTTCTTTCTTATACCACCTGAACTTGTAGGCCAAATTTGTAATACAATTATCAAATGATTTCAAAATAAACAATAATGAGTATCCATTTGTGACCCGAATTTCTGTTAGCAAGATTCCATAAAATAGTGATCACTTGGTTGAATCAAACCTGCAAATGTATATTTTAAAAATAATTTATTAATATTTGACTTTAAGAAGCCACAGGATTAATATATTTTACTGGTGGGGGAAAAATAATTTGACAGCAGTTTAGAGACTTATTATAACAGGCATGTATGGTGTATCATTTTTTGTTGATAATAAAGTGCTGCTTCTTAAATTATATATTTTACCTTATTTGAAAGAGAACTTGAGTAGGCTTATGGTCAAAAGCAAAAGTACACAAAGTGACTAATAGTAAAATAAAGTAATTCAAGTCACAAAACCAGTTTCCTCTATAAGTTGGAGGATAAATGCTTACACTAAAAAAAAATCAAGCTGAGGAGGGCTATCGCATGAAAGCTTTTGGCAACCAAGACAACACTAACCTAATTAAGTAGTAAAAACTATTTTAGTTTGTCAGGAAAAATGGACATTTTTTAATGCGAAATCCAACATTACCATTACTTAAAAATCAGCACCAGATTTCCAGGTAAAATGATTGACTTCTCCCTTCTTTGATTGCTAATGAATAACACTATAATAACAAGGCGGCAATTCAGCATCCACAAGCAAGAAAGGAAAGAGTAGATGAAGTGTATAGCTTTAGTACACCTCATATTATACAAGTAGTACTGAATGCTTAAATCCTGACAATTCTAATATAAGAAATTTGCTTTTCAAAAATATGGAAGAAAGGAGCATGATGGAAGAGAGCTGAAGTGACAGGTGGAGATAGCTCTTACTGAAAAACACAGAGTCCTGGGATCTTCCTGTAACTGAACAAAATGATACAAACTGTGGGTTTCAAATGCCTGTTTCCTTCCCCCAACCTCAAGTCACCTCCTGGTCTCTACCAAGTAGTGGGGATATTTGCAAAGGAATAGCAACATTCTCAAGAGAGTCCCCTTTTCTCTAAAAAATATTACACTAACATCTGGGGGTATCAGTCCACAGAAAAGTAAACAGCCAATACTTGAGATCAAAATAGTAAATCATCTAGTAATATATACATGTCAGAATGCGAGGTAGAAATGAGTCAAAAAGAATCACCCACAGAATTGGTAATTGGGATAAATGAACTGATTATATCCAATAACCATCAAGACGTGGTCTCACAGGCATTTGTAATACACTAGGCAACTTCTCCAGAAAAGCAATGCAGAATATAAAAGACAGAACTCTTTGAACAATAAGATGTAGCCCCCCCCCCCAAAAAAAAAAGAGGAAATATTCTTACTAGTGCTTTGCAGTGTAAGTTAATCATTACAGGATTTAACACATTTTAAAAAGCTGGGCAGCTAGGAAGAGCATTCCAGGCTAATTCTGCTAGTGCCATGGCCAGGTAATTGGTACTAGACTCATTTCAGGCATGAACAAGAGGTAAAACAGGGCTGTCAGACCCGGGAGGAGCATAAAACCAGATCAGTCCTATAATCTTCTTGATTTTCTACAGAGGCAATTTCCACACTGGAGCACAGAAAGTGGTTCCTGTTGGGCACAATCACTTCCTTCCCTTCTCCCACCAGTAATATTTTAGAAAACTGTTTGCCCTGAATTTCAGTTTCCTGACAATTATGGAACTTTTGTTTAGAATTGTTGCAATCAGTAAATAACATAAATAAATAATTAAATCAGTGATTGCCTAAGAAATATCAGCCAGTATAACTATTACATAGATCACAATCTTTTCATTTTTCCTTTTACTTGAAGAACATTCAGAATTTCACAAAATAGGAAGACTCTTAAGACTATAAAATCAGGAGAACTCTGTCATAATCCATGTAATAGCAAATCATAGTAAATTGAAATGGAATATGTAAACATTAGGCTTTTTACAGGATAGAAGAAAATAGAACTAGTAAAAAATGTTTGCAACTACTTATGGTGTTTTGCAATGAATGAGCTGAATAGTGATAGTGTTTGTTTGGTAATGGAAGAAAATATTACCACAACTTGAAAATAAACTTCATGATGTTGAACAAAGCCTAGCAGGTATGAGTCATGACCTGTAACTGACAACAGCTGAGGGAGGCACATGCGGCAACTATGTGCATGAAGACTCCTTAGAGATACTATTGCTCTTCATTAGCTCAAGGAACTAAAGGAAAGTCTTTTACATAATACTCAGGTGTTTGTTAATGCTTCATGAGCTGAAAGATCTAATCACATGAAAACCTTTATCTTCTAGGTGAGACCATTATCCTTCAAAAATGGGTTGCCTGAGAGCGATAATTCAACATTTAATTGTGCTTTCTTTATTTCTCCTAAGAGATGTCTGTGACTACCCAAATTGCATTGTTGCTAAAGTTTCAGTAGTCCTCAGTATCAGAATAATGTTCCCAATTGGCATCTTTCCTGTTATTAGTCAACAGAATGCACTTCGACTATTTGAGTGCAATGCTTATGTGACATGGTGTCATAAGGAAATACAGCTTTACCTTTGCACCCCCCTGTGAAGTTTTAAGAGCTGTGAAGTAGCTTAGCTCTCTGGAAGTAGCAGAACACACAGACAATGCATATTCTACTGTAGTAAATAGGATCCCAGGAGCGTTACAGTGGCAGATTGCATAATGGCTCTAATTTTCACTCCTTTCTGCTTTGTACCCTTTGCCAAAGAGCTTTTCAGAACCCTTGCATATAATATAGGAATAAATCTTAAAAACTTATAAAAATTGACAAATTAAATTGAAAGTTTTTTGCAAAAAATTTATGGCATTTTAATTCATTAATTTATAGACAACAGCTTTCATGAATTGCATAGTTTTTCCTCCCTCTTTCTCTCCTCCTTTCTTCTAATATTTTTATAACACACTTTCAATTTACTTTATAATCACAGGCTCAGTGCTCCTATAATCAAAGAGCTCAACCAGTACAAAGATTTTTTTTAAAAACATGATAGAAATGCAATACAAAATGCCAAATTTCTAAAAATTCTAAATCATAAACATATATATTTATATATACACAAACATACATTTTCAACCAGAGAGAAAATATTAAAATTGATATATAATGGGCGGCCGGCACTGTGGCACAGCAGGTTAAAGCCCTGGCCTGAAGCACTGGCATCACATATGGGTGCTGGTTCTAGTCCCAGCTGCTCTTCTTCTGATCCAGCTCTCTGTTATGGCCTGGGAAGGCAAAGTCCTTGGGCCCCTGCACCCACGTGGGAGACCCAGAAGAAGCTCCTGGCTCCTGGCTCCTGGCTTTGGATCGGTGCAGCTCTGGCCGTTGCGGCCATCTGGGGAGTGAACAAGCAGATGGAGACCTCTCTCTCTGTCTCTACCTCTCTCTGCAACTCTGTCTTTCAAATAAATAAATCTTTTTTTAAAAAATTGATACATAAGGGAATAAAAATATCCTTTGTATATATTATATATTAATTACAGTTTTCTTGCATTACTGAAAAGTCAGTAGAGACATGAATCACTATTCTTTAAATGGTGTTAGGAGGACTGACTAAAATTTTTGACAGAAAGATAAATGTTTACTTCATATTTTCTACAGTAATAAATTCCAGCAGAAAATACTAGGAAAGCATACTGCAGTTGAATACTTTGCTCTATTAGAAAATGGAAAACAGCTCCAAAGAGACAGAAATGATTAATTTCAAAGAGAAATGTTCAATTGCACTGATATCAAAGATGTTTTTCAAAAAAGTGAAAATAATGAAGACTGAAAAGGAAAGACTCTCTTCCTCTCCCTTCCTCTCACTGTCTCTCTCTCAAACACACACACACACACACACCACGTGGCCTCAAACATAAAAACTTTACTAGCAACCAATAATCAAAACAGTCAGGTATTGGCAGAAAAATAGACATTTAGACCAAGGGGACAGAATAGAAAGTATACAAATGAATTCACACAGCTACAACCGATGAATCACTGACAAAAGGATCTAAAAGCATGTCCCTGGAGAAAGGATAATTTCTTCAACAAATGATACTGGGAAACTGGATCTACACATGCAGAAGCATGAAATGACCACTACCTTACATTTTATACAAAAATCAACTCAAATTGGATCAAAGATCTAAATCTACAGCCTGGCATCTTCAAATTATTAGAGAGGAACATCAGGGAAACTCCATAAGACATCACCATAGGCAGATTTCTTGGAAAAGACCCCAGAAGCACACATAAATAGACAAAGGGGATTACATTAAGCTAAGAAGATTTTGTACTGCAAAGTAGTTGCTCAACAAAGTGAAGTGGGAAAAAATATTTGCAAACTATGCAACTCATAAAGGATTAATATCCAGGACCTATAAAGAGCTCAAGAAACTCAACAATAGCAAAACAAATAATCCAGTCAAGATGTGCAAAGGACATGAACAGACATTTTTCAAAAGATGAAATTCAAAAGGCCAACAGACACAGGAAACGATGCTCAGGATAACCAGCCATCAGCAAAATGCAAATAAAAACCACAATGATGTTTCATTCACCCCAGTTAGAATGGCTATCATCCAACAAAACCAAAAAATATATTTTGGAGGGATTGGCACTGTGGCACAGTGGGTCATGTCGTTTTCAGTACCAGCCTCCCACATGGATGCCAGTTCAAGTCCTGGTGGCTCCGCTTTTGATCCAGCTCCCTAGCTCCCTGCTAATGGCCTGGGATAGCAGAGGAACATGATCCAAGTCCTTGGGAACCCATGTAGGAGACCTGGAAGAAGCTCCTGGCTCCTGGCGTCAGCCTAGCCATTTGGGGAATGAACGGGCAGATGGAAGATATCTAACTCTTTCAGATAAATAAATCTTTAGAAAAAAAATGCTGGCAGAGTTGTAAGGATAAAGGTACCCTAATACACTGTTGGTGGGAATATAAACTAGTACAACCATTATAGAACAGTCTGGAGATTCTCCAGAAATCTGAAAATATAATTACCATATGACTCAACCATCCCACTCTCGGGAATTTACCCAAACAAAATAAAATCAGCATATGAAAGCATTATCTATACTCCCATGTTTATTGCATCTCAATTTACAATAGCTAATATATGCAATCAACACAGATATTCATCTACTGATGACTGAATAAAGAAAATGTGTTATATATATGTTATGGAATACTACTCAATCATAAAAAAGTAATGAAATCCTGCCTTTTTCTTCAAAATAGATGCAACTGGAAACGGTTATGCTTAGTGAAATAAAACAGTTCTCAAGAGACAAATATTTTGTTTTCTCTGATAAGTAGTAATTAATCCAGAATACAAAGAAAAAGCATATGAATGTAACAGACATCTTGTAATGTGATTTTTTTAAGCCTTTGTTTATAGTCCTGTGGTACTCTGGTCTTTCTTCTTTTTACTTGTGGAATATTATGATTTGTGGTGTATAAATCCTGTGATTATGGAGTGGACTGAAATTGTGTTTTTCAAAAACTTTTACAAAAGAAAGAAGGAGGGAGATTGAGGGAGAGAGGGCATTATGGTTAGCTTAGAATTGTACCTATGAAATAAATGAAAACTCTTCTCTTTATATTAACTAAAATTTAAAAAAGGAAACACCAACGAAAACTTAATAAACATGGGAAAAAGCCATCTAAAGGAATGTTGTTGAGATATTGAAATTATAGAAAATTAGCATATAATATTAATTATGATCTATTTTAATAAAAGGATTGCAAAAGTGGCATTTGTACATGATGTGTTTATTATAATCAAACATTAAATGTATCTTAAAGATACAGGAAATAGAGACAGACATTTGGAACAGAAGTTAAGACTCTGCTTGGAATGCCTGCATCCCATATCAGAGAGCCTGGGTTTGAGTTCCAGCTCTGCTTCAATTTCCAGCTTCCTGCTAATGTGCATCCTGGGAGAAGCAGGTAAATGCTTGATTAGCTGGGTCTTTGCCATCCATGTGGGGGACCCAGACTGAGTTCCCAACTCCTGCCTTCTGCCTGGTCCAACCTTGGCTATTGTAGGCATTTGGGGAATGAACCAAGGGATGGGAGAATTCTTTCTCTCCCCACCTTTCCCTTCATCCCTCTCTCTCTCCACCTCCCTCCCTTTCAAATAAATGAATATTTTTAATTATAGGAAATATATGCACATACACTAAAGTCATAATAGTGTTTCCTTTGGGTTGTGGGTAATGATGTGCTTTTTATAAAAAAAGGGTTTAATAATACACTTATTATTATAGATAATACAATTTTATATATAATGATTTCATATACATTCCACATTTGAGTCCTACTTATATAGAATTTGAGAACCTGAAAAATGACATTTAACTTTTTATTCTTTGTATTTTATATATTGTCTAAAACTATTTATTTCATGAAAAGAATTATAAATATGCATTTATGCATGTACATGTAAATGTATAACTACTTAATTAATGTCTTCTAGGCATTTATCCAGAAGAAATTATCAGATGTGCTGATTTGATTATAATCACTTTTTTAAATTAATTTATTTGAAAGTCGGAGTTACATAGAGAGAGGAGAGGCCCACAACAGCTGGAGCTATGCTGATCTAAAATCTAAATCCAGGAGCCAGGAGCTTCTTTCGGGTCTCCCACGTCAGTGCAAGGGCCCAAGGACTAGTGCCATCTTCTACTATCCCAGGCCACAGCAGAGAGCTGAATTGGAAGAGGAGCAGCCGGGACTCCAACCAGCGCCCATATGGGATGCCAGTGCTTCAGGCGAGGGCATTAACCCGCTGAGCCACAGTGCCGGCCCTGATTATAATGACTTTTATCATGAGGTTACTCATAATGGTTAAAATTTTTATACAGACAAGTCAGAAATTGTTACATAAATTTTTCTGTGTCTATTTTATGGAATACTATAAAATGATTAAATTTCATATCCTCCTATATTTCAGAACCTTGAAAAATCATTAAACAAACAATAAATGCGAAAAATTATCATGTGATCACAATCTTATAGAAATAAAAGAGGGGTGTTTGTATGTTTGCCTATATTCAGAGCAAAACATTGAAACTATGAGAGATATGGAAATAGTAAGAATATATATGAGGAATATTCAAGCAATTCATGGAAAATGTATGTTAAGAAAAACTGGTTCTCAAAGTTACTTTACACCAAAACAAATTTAGTATATGAAAGGCAGAGTTTCAGAGGAGAGGGCTGGGTGGAGAGATGGCTCTTCCATCTGCTGATTTACTCCTCAAATGCCTGCAACAGCTCAGCAAGCTATGCCACAGCCAGAAGCCTGAACTCCATTTAGGTCTCCCACATGGGTAGAAGGGGCCCGAGTACTTGGGACATCTTCCACTGTTTTCACAGGCATGCTTGCAGGGAGCTGGATCGGAATTGGAGCAGCCAGGACTTGAACTGGTGCTCATGTGTGATGCCAGTATCTTAGGTGGTGGCTTAACCTCTTGTGCTACAATGTTACAGCTCCCAAATAAATTCATCTTTTAATTATGTTTCTGTGACTATTTCAAAGTACCTGCATATATGCTTCAAAGAGGCTAGCATTCCAGTTCCAGGTGAATGACATCATAACATAATAAAGATTCATCAGCGCTGTAGGCCATTAGGGAAGTGGTTAAGATACTGTTTGAGAGGTCCACATCCCATATAGGATTCTCTCTGGTTCAAGTACTAGCTTGACTTCTGAATCCAGCTTTCTGCTAGTGTGTACTGTTGGAGGCAGCAGTACTTGGGTCCCTGCAACACGTGTGTGAGATCCAGATGGAGTTCCTGGTTCCTGGCTTTGATCTGGCTCAGCCTGAGCTGTGGCAGACATTTGAGGAGTTAATCAAATGGAAGATCTCTCCTCCTCTTCCTCCTCCTCCTCCTTTATTTCTCCCTTTCTTCCTTTCACATTAATCAATAGAAAGAAAATTTTTTACAACTTTTCTTACCAGATTCATAAAATAAATCACTCAATTATGTATTAGAATTAAATTAACATTCTGAGATTCAATGACTGTGTACATAAAGCTGCTTGTCTTTACTGTTGAGGAACAGTGTTATTTTTTTTTTCCATACTATTTGTTGAACGCTTTATTTAGTATAGGGTTGATCTTATGAGTATACAAACAGTACTCTATACTTTGTGTTTCTGTGTGGGTGCAAACTGTTGAAATCTTTACTTAGTATATACCAAATTGATCTTCTGTATATAAAGAAAATTGAAAATGAATCTTGATGTGAATGGGATGGGAGAGGAAGTGGGAAATGGGATGGTTGCAAGTGGGAGGGAGGTTATAGGGGGAAAAGCCACTATAATCCATGAGCTGTACTTTGGAAATTAATATTTATTAAATAAAAGTTTAAAAAATCCTATGAGTAGAAAGTAAACTGAAAATAGATCTTAGTAAACATCAAGAGTGTAAAGAAGAGAGTGGAGAGGAAGAAGCATGGGAGCTGGGGTTGGGAGGGAGGGGACAGTAGGAAGTATCACTATGTTTCCAAATCTGTATGTATGAAATGCATGAAATGTATATACCTTAACTAAAATTAAAAAAACAATTATCAACCATGAGAGGCAAGATAAATCTAGAGGCTGAAGGGTATTATTATTCATTTCAAGTATGCATCCAATTTGTATTTTAAGCCTTGTCTTTGTGTACTTCTTTATCAATAAGGTGTCCATCATTGTATATTGAAACATAGTTACCAAATTATCAGCTGCTCTAATGCTAAAACAAAATATTAATGTATTATGTGATGGAATAATGATTAAAAATGATCTAGAGCTATAAGATGAGATGAAATAACATACAATTTGACAGAAATATAAAGCCCTTGAGTTGCATTCAAAGAACCATCAACACAGTTATATCATGCGGGAAACCTGTTGTAACAGCAAGTTGTTTCAATAAAAATAAAATCAAATACTGTCATTGGTTTCAAGGCAAATGATATCAAACATTTCCAAAATGAATACAATGATATGCTGCATTCATGGGAACATGTTATCTACTGGAAGAGAAATCCCATAATTCTTTGCAATATCTAGAATAAGCAAGTTCTACCTAACAATACTTTGGCTTACACTGAACAAAAGAGAGTGACCAAGATTAGTAACATTTGGGAAATAGTTATTATCAGACAAGCTTGTAGGAATCCAAGGTGTTAAAATGGAAAAGAGACAGTTGTATGAAATGCAACTGTTATTTTAAGATTTATTTTTGTATTTGAGAAGCAGAGTTACAGAGAGAGGGACAGAGAGAAAAGTCTTCCATCAGCATGCCCTAAGCCGACAGATGCTGCCTACACGATGAGATTGATGATGAGCAAAGATTAAAGAGATTAGGCCCCTTCATCTGGAGCAACAACCAATAGGAGATGATACTGTCCATTAATGAACAACATCATGTTCACTAAATCTGAAAATGATTGAGCCTTACCAGCGAACTGCTTGTTTAAAGTTAAAAGTGATAATGTTAACATAAAGCCTTTGCTGAACACGGACCATATGCAAAGAACAATTCTAAATGTTTCACCTAAATTCTGCCACTCACTTCTCACAAGAACTCAAACAGCTCAAATTTATCTCAATTTTCACATATAAGGAAACTAAAATGAAACATGGTTAGATAAATTTATCCTTGGTCACAAAGCTAGTAAGTGATAGAAGAGGGTTTAATTTCATCCTTGTTTCAAGTCTTCAATTGGCTCCTTTTTTCTGCTTATTTATTCCTCACACATGGAAGGCAGAATTAGAGACTACATTACCAATACAGGCAGAAATATGAATATTACTTTTGAAAGAAGATAATGAAATCTAGGAAACATATTAGTGATTTATTCTCTTCAGGAGCTTTCAAGGGACATGTGTTTGCCTTAGTGGGTAGGACAGTTCCTGAGATGTCAATATAAAATGTCAGAATCTCTGGATTCAAACTCTACTCTGATCCTGATTCCCACTTCCTGCTAATCACACCTGGGAGGCAGCAGATGATGGCTCAAGTACTTGGGTCCCTGCTATGCATGGGGCAGACCTGGATCGAATTCCAGTATCCTGGCTTCAGTTTTACCCAATCCTGGCTGTTGTGGGCATATGGGGATTGAACCACCAGATGGTATATATTTCTGTATGTCTGTCTGTTTCTCTCTGCCTTTCAAATATATATATATATATGAAATATTCAAATATACATGAAATATTAATGTGTATCTAGATATAGATATAGAAATATGATAGAGAAACATAAACTCTGCTCAGAGCCTCCATAAATAAGAACACCCCTGTGGACATATTGATTTTACAGCAGTGATGCTTATGATGGACTTGTGACCTCCAGAATTGTAAAATAATACATGAAAAAATGAAATAATTTTCTGTAATTCAAGAATGTGACCTTGAGACTTCTACTGCTATCATTTTCAGAACAGCATATATTTATAAAGCACTCTATGTTAACACGTTTTTACATTTAAATATAAAGCCTGTTTCTGAGAGAATTTGAAATCCTTGTTAAATATATTTTTGCATATTTCCATAATTAGCTTTGCTGTCCTTGAGATTTCTGTGTGATCTTGAATTCTCCTGAGTCATTCAGAAAAAATACATAATTATTAAATAGATTCAGTTATGCTCATTTATTGAATGTATATAGCTTGACTATTTTTCCTAATAAGAATACCTCATTACTCAATTACACAAAATACACAAAATTTCCTTTAATACTTTACCCAACAGAAAAGGATACAGCGAATTCTTTACTTCAAGAGGTTGTAAGAGGGGTGGGCATTTGGTGCAGCAGTTAAGAAGCTACTTGGGATGCCTGTATCCAGTCCTGGAATGCTTGCGTCAAGCAAGCAATGCTCTGCTTCTTTTCCAACATCTGCTGATGCATACTGGAGGTAGCAGATGATGCTTCAAGTACCTGGGTCCCTACCACCCACATGGAAGGTGCAGATTGAATTCTGAGCTCCTGGATTTGGATTGATATAGTCCTGGTTGTTATGAGCATTTGAGGACTGAACCAGAAGATAGAAGATTTCTGACTTTCAAATAAAATATTTTTTAAAAAAAATAAGTGAAAAATAGATAATAATGGTTAAAATAGTAAAGTAAAAATATAGAAAAGTTCACAGACAAAACAAAGAGACAAGGATGTTTGAAATCTGTATATACTCTTAAGTGCATATACTCTATAAGGCTGGGAAGAAAAAAATGTATAGAACATTATAGACCTAAGTGGTTAATTCTTATGCTTTTTAACTGCCACATAAAAATATTTATGGGGTTAGATGCAATGTTTCAATACATGTATACATTGCATAATGCAAAATCAGGGTAAACATATGTACCTCCTCAAACATTCAATATTTCTTTGTGGTAAAATATTTGAAACCTTTTCTTCTAGTTTTAATTTTTATTTGAAAGGCAGAGTGACAGAGGAAGGGAGACACACATATACCCACAGAGACATAAAGAGAGAAGGCAATCTTCTATCTACCGATTAAATCTCCAGATGGCCCAAAATCCAGGTCTGGGCCAAGGCACATCCTGGAGCCAGGAGCTCCATCCCAGTCTTCCACATCAGTGGTAGGGGCCCAAGTACTTTGGCCATCTTTTGCTGCCTTCCCAGATGCATTAGCAGGATTTGGACAGGAAGCAGAATACCCAGAATTCCAACAGGCACTAAGATATGGGATGTTAGTGTTGCAAGCAGCAGCCTAAACTGCTACAACACCACACCAGCCCATTTTTGGTTTGGGGGATTTTTCAAAAGAGAAATATATGGTACATTATCATTATATCCATTACATCCAGTTTTATCCCTACTGTGCAGTAGTTAGCTGAACTTATGCACATCAAACTATAACATAATACCTGTTAAATAACCTTTCCCCATCCTCCCTCATCACTACTCTCCCCATTCTTTCGCACACTCCACTCTACCCTCAACTTCTGTGAGGTAAAATTTTATATTTCACATTTGATCATGCAGTACTTGTCTTTGTGTGCTTATTTCAATTATGCCATTACTTTTAAAGATATTCTGATACTTGAAGATCAAACTAGATGTGATATGCTTACTATTGATGGACTGTGGAAGTCTCTCCTCATGAGTTCTAAAAGCAATGCCAAACAAAACTCCTTCTGAGAATCTGTAGATGATCTTCAACCTGGACAGTTGTGTTGTCTACTTTCTGATACTAGATTTTCTCACAATGCAGGAGTATTGTTATAAGAAAGGTCACAGTTTTAATTAAGGCTACCAGCTGGAGAAACATCTGAAATCTTATTAACTATGAACAAGAAGTTTCAAAGAATAAACTGTAGACATCAGGCCCAGGAGGCAGCCAGAGAGAAGCAGCATAAGGACAGATGAGGGGTAGGAAGGCTAACAGTTTCTAAGTGTAAGGGTAAAAGAAAGAACAGATGAAGAGAGGGGATCATGTTCTGGGAGGTAACCAGAGATAATAACAATAATATGAGTCACAGTGAATGAAATCTATCACAGTTTTGCCAAGTGATTTCATCTCTGTAGGCTGTTGGTAGATGCAGTGCGGGCACAGGAAGTACCCAGGCCTCTCTAGCACCAACTGTGACCAGAGAGGACCAGGTTTCCTTGGGAAGAGTCAGCAATGATCAGTATTGATACCAGTGTTGATATACTCATCTCCCTCTCTTAGAATAGATGTTGATACATCCCCCGACCAACACAGAGCACTTTCAATTGTCTCTGTGCCTCTAGACTCTAGCACATAGCCCAACATGCCAAGCGTTCCATACAGTTATTTATCACATCACTGAAGGTGAAATGCAAGTAAGATATAAAGTATTCAAACACAGCTGTAGTTACTCACACCAAGACTGTAGAAAACAGAATGAATAAAGAAAACATGGTGTACACACACAGTGGAATACTATGCAGCCTTCAAAATTAAGGAGTCTGTCATTGACAACATGATGAACCTGGAGAGTTTTAAGTGAAAGAGCTAAGCCCTGAAAGACACATACTCCATGATCTCAGTCATATGTGGAATCTTAAAAAAAACTAATTGAACTCACAAAAGCAGAGGAGCAGAATGGTGGCTACCAGGGGCTGGGAAGTGGAGAGGTGGTTTGGGGGAGATATTGGTCAAAGGAGAATATTGGTTCGATAGGAGGAGTAAATAGGAGAGATCTAGTACAAGACAAGGTGACTATGGTTCATAACAATGTATTGTATTCCTGAAAATTGCTATGAATCATTTTTGATATCTCACCATAAATCAGGGAAATATGTGAGGCAATAGGTGTAATAAGTATTCCACAAATTATACATATGACCAAATATGCTACACACCAGGAGTTTATATATTTTTTCAATAATTAAAAATGAAATGAGAACATATATCAAACAGCCAAGGATAGTATTTTAAAACAAGTATTTTAAAGCATTGATAAGGATATGAAATGATTTTTGAGATGAACATTGTTTGCTCTGGGAGATTCTTCTCATTCAAATAAAAACTAGTATCACAGCATGTGATCAATACAGTTTGGGATGAGCTTGTAAATCTCACTAAACTGACCAGTTGGTGCTATGGTGGTGGCAGATTAAGACAGTGATCACTGTCCCATGCTGTGGGATATTAGGTTAATGCTTTGCCTGAGGCACTGGCAGCTCACGTCCTGGTTGCTCCTCCTAAATCCAGCTCTCTGTTTATGGTCTTGGAAAGCAGTGGAAGGAAAATGTCCCAGGTGTTTGGGACCCTGCACCCACATAGGACATTTGGAAAAAGTCGCTGGTTTCTGGCTTCAGATCAGCCCAGCTCCGGCCATTGCAGCCATCTGGGGAGTGATCCAGCATATAGAAAACCTCTCTCTCTCTAACTCTGCCTCTCAAATAAATACAGTTTTGAAAAAAGACAGTAATACAAGCCAAGACTAAGAAAAAAAAGACTGTAGTCACTTTTCTTCACCTGACTTTCTCGTTCCCTTTTCCTCAAGAAACAACTGTTAAGATTAACCCACTCATTCAACAGTACCCGCATATACAAATGCATTGCCTTAAATCTGCCATGTCTGCCTTCTCAATTGTAATATTTTTCAACCTCATTAGTGTATAAATCCATTATAAAGCCAGTCTTCACACTGATTTGGAGGTGAGCATTTGAAGGCTGCAACAATACCACTTACTAACAAGTGAATTTGAGCAATTAATTAACTTTTTATTATCCCATTATCTTTAAGTGCAAAAACAGCTCATAGAAAACTTATGTTCTCAACTGAAATAATATATGCAGAAACAGTCTACATGAGGTTACTTATGGAAATTCAAGGAGTAAATTATACAGTTGAAATATGTTAGCTATGATCGTGCTTTTTATACTTTACCACTTGTAGGATGCCTGTGGATGTCTATCATTGCATTTGCTAAGGACTCAAGTTATTGACTGTAGACGGATATTGACTCTTGACCAAGGGTTTTAAGGGGAAAATTGTTAAGGAAGAAATGTATTAAACATCTATTTTTACAGAACTACCAGGATAACAAAAATTTTGTTCCCAATCAATTACTTGAAGTTTTCCATTTAGCCATTGGCAAGCATGAAAACATTTTAAAAGCATCTAATGAGAGCAAGTAGCTGCACGTAGTCTGCACACTGCTCAATTGTTCTCTGATGTGCCCTAGATGTGCTAACACCAGCTTTCCTTCATCTGTGCCCCTCCAGGCCAGGAACCTCAGATGGCTCTGTCAATAGAAAGTACATTGTGCTTATTCTAATTCAGTAAAGATGAACAAAGACTGCAATCTTGGAAGAAGTAAAAAGTACCTCTCAAGTGGCAAGAACACAGCAGTGGAAATCTAAAATGAAAGACTGACCTCAAACAAGCTTTCAATTGTTTCTTTTTTATTAAAAATAATAATAGCAATGACACAAAAATGAAATGTTTTGCCTACTTACTAACCTCATCCTGAACCCTTCTATCTCTTGATACTGAACACTATCTCTTCTCTAGATTTAATACCAGATACATTTTTCATTTACTCATTCATTTTTAAATATTCCTATTTTATTCATGAGACTGGATGCATGGTATTAGTATTAGCATTAAGTATTTACTGTGTTCCAGGCATCATAGTAAGGGCTTTCTATTAATTTTATGTGATTTGATCCTCCTAATAACTCTGTGAGGTAAGCCCTTTATTATCTTCCTTTTACACATGGAGAAATTAAGTCTCAGCAGGTCACCTGTTTGCCCAATTCACTCAAATAAGGCAGAAAGTGATGCCTCAGTGATCGAAGCCAGGCCTGCCTCGTTTCTGACCGAGTTCTGAGCTTGTAGACAAACTGCCAAACTGTGGAGGCACTTAGAATTGCCACAACATGACCTTGCTTGTTGGTTCTAATGGAAGAACACAGAGGAGAGGCTGGGTGACTGGGGCACCATGGCTGAACCTCACCTGTGGTGAACAGTGCCAGGAAAAGAGATAGGAGTTAGGGAGGTTGGTCAAGAAGGGCTAGAAGTTAGGACTGTTTAGATTTTATGCTGATAACAATGGCAAAAACTGAAAAAATTATCTTCTTTGGAGATCATGTCAGATTCATGCTGAATGAACTGGAATAGGGCTTGGCAGGAGGCACAAGGAGCAGACGAGGCTGTAGGGATGATCCTGATGAGAAATGATAGGAGTGGAGGTCGATGACTTCAAGAATGAGAAGGCAGTGATACAAAATTCTCCCAAATGCTTGCTTACAGATATGTAGAGGGACCTTTACCTGTAACAGAACATAAACCCTGCAAATTTATGGGAGGTGAGAGCAAAGGTGCTCTGATAAACAATCAGATCTTTGAAATCAAGGAACCACTGGTGTACACACACAGATGACTTGCAGGATCTTCCCCAGTTGTCAGCTCTGATCAGTTGTTCTGGGGGCTGCCGGGAGTGCTGTGTCATGCAGTCTAGGGAAGGGATGTGTAACAACAGCACACAGGGTGGGGGATAATACGTAAAGACTTGCAGTCAGGAATGAACATGTAAGCCTCTGGAGACAGAAAATAAATCGATCTGCCTTAAAAAGTTGTACTTGGGAAGATACTGAGAATTGTGTGAAACCAGCACTGCTGGACTGGAATCCAGAAGAGTGGTTAAGAAAGTGGCTGCAGAGTTGGCCAGCAGTGGCTTGAATCTCTGCTCCTCATTTACTGTTAAAATGAACTTGCATTAGCTCCCGAATCTAACTGCATCTCCAATGCTTCGCCTGGAATATGAGACTGATAATACTTCAGAGAGTGCTGTGAGAAACAGATATCCTGAGAAGTGCATTAACCATGTGTAAAAAATCAAATGCTTATTTCATCAGAAAGGTATGTATTATGTATATGAAGGATACACACATTATATGAATGAAGATCTTAGGCATAAAGCAGAAATGTAAAAGATATGATAGAAAAGATCACTAAGCTTTTTAATGTGAATTATCTGTCTTAAAGAGGACTGTTTCCTTCATAACAACCAAAATCAAGAAATGACTGAATTAAAGATTATTCAATTTTGCTCTCCTTATACAATAAATATGAGGTGCACACACATTCAAGGTGTAATCAAAGCAACACCAGGTCAATCCAGAGCCAACATCAGCACAATTTCCTAATCCCATATAAAATAAAATTTTCACTACACAATTCTAGATATCCGCTTAAAGAAAAATCACGCTACCAGTTAGCAAAAAGCTTTAAATCGCCTACACCTAATTTTTATCTATCAAAAATAATGTGTGTCAGAAATCCCTGAAGCACAGGCTTTTTGTTCTTCCATTATTAACTGTTCTTAAAACAACAGAATGTAGTAGGCGACCTAAAATATATTGGTTATAGCACAGAAAGAGGGTTAAGGAGTAATTGCTCTCAGATGAAAACTACACACTGATAAATTTCAGACTTTCTGTTGCCTGTCTCTGGAAAACTATTATTTCCTGTGAGGCACTTTTTTCCCCTCAAATTATCCTTATGTATGGTTGGAAAGAGAAAGAAAATGGCGAGTCATAGCTACAGGTGGACAAGCCTTCCTTCTTCCTTTATCATGGAGATATTTCTGTGATTTGTAGTAAAATCAGGTTAGAATGTCTACCACATGCAATTAAAAATATTATCACAGTGAAGCCCGAGATCAGCACTTATACAAAGATTTAACTATGTCAGATCAACTGCCATCAACACTGAAGATAGCGTCACTTTCCCTAGGCCAGCAGGTGAGGTTTCTATGAATTCCTGTACATGCAGCAGAAAAATACTGCAGTGCAAAACATGTCAGGGCTCAGCATTAAACGGATTTTTATTCTTGCCATATTTTCCCATTCTATATGTCATCAATGAGGTTTGCCCTCTGTCTTAACTCATTAGTTTATGTAGAGTACAATAGATTTTTAAAAAACGTGGTTGTTGAATATTGATTTGGTGGTTAAAAGACCTAATATTATATTTCAATCTCTTGATCAACAAAGAATTTTGGCCATACTAATAGAGAAAGGAACATAGGATCTGGATGATAGGACTATTATATCCGTGAAATTCCAACAGCAGCTGTGAAGAATTGACCTCTAAACACTTGTTTTTATACACTTCAAACAATTTTTAAAAGAAAATGAGAAATAATTCAATTATGAGGTAATTCAGAATAAATGGTAGTGAATAAATAGAAAGCATTTAAGTGATCTTTAAATATGTGCTAAAATAATGAAGCGTTTACATTAATGGGAAAGAGAGGTTGACTTGACTCCAACAAAATTGCTATTATTACATAGCAGTTATTTTGTGCTTTCCATTTTAGAAGTGTGCTGTGATTGAAT
Organism: Sylvilagus floridanus; assembly: GCA_949820135.1. Classification (NCBI taxonomy): domain Eukaryota; kingdom Metazoa; phylum Chordata; class Mammalia; order Lagomorpha; family Leporidae; genus Sylvilagus; species Sylvilagus floridanus. The sequence continues at coordinate 22,897,355 of OX463236.1, read as the reverse complement.
TCAGAAAAAGGCCTTCCAACACTTTACATAAATTACTTTCACCCACACATTATACAGGACTATAAAGTGCATGGGAAATTTGCAAAAAAAAAAAAAAATGCTATTGGTAACTTACATTTTTTCACTAAGAAAAATAAAGTTTGCGAATTTAAGGAATTGAATGCTGATTTTACAGAACTCTAGAAAGAGGCCAGGCGAAGCAAAAACAGATCTTCTCAATCGAATTACAAATAATGACACAAGAACCCATCTGCCTCTGTTTTGTAGTGAAGAATGGTGTGATTATTTGATGTGTAGGAGGGAAAGTTTGGTGGGATGTAAGATGGAATAAAGCCAGGGAAGCTGGCTGCTTCAAGTTCAACTAGAAAATGTCAAATTAAATGTGTGTTCTCTTCCTGAAAAATATCCACCCTCGTTATGCATCCATGTGGTGATGACTGATGCAAATGAAATTTTCAAGTGCTATGCAAACATATTGCCGAGGGATGTCAGCCTAGTGAGAGCCATCCCTGGCCATATACAGAATTCATATTTCAGCCTTAGAAAAAATATGTAAATATTAAGTGTTTATTGGTTCAGCCTACCTTTCTTTCATACTATATTCCAATGAAATCATTAATTAGTAGAACTGAAACAGTTGTGACTTTGGACTAGAAATCATTTGAATTGTGGTTACTACTATTATAGGGAAAACTAGGCTACTGCTACTTCCCTAAGGCACACACATCTGTGATTTAAGCTAATCAATCCCTGTATGTCATTGCTTTTCTTTTTTCCCTCATATAAACAGGGCTAAAGAAGCTGCCTTTGCATAGAGAAGCTGTAATCTTAAAGAGAAACCATTTTATTTTGGGGAAAACCCATCCTATCAGATGAAACATTTTCATATCAATTAGTAATCTTCTAGCTGGATGAGTGTTTCAGGAAAGAGCATATTTGAACACTTTTATGGATTATCCATTCATATTGAAACTCTGAGATACTGTATTATTTATTTTTGAAACTGAGATACTGTATTATTTATTTTATAAATCTGAAGGTGAATTTTAGATAAATGTGAGAAAGGCTTGAATTCTTTTGTTTTAGTAATGCAAAGTAGAAATTTATATTTATTAAAATACAATTATTATTTTAGTGAATACTAAACAATAAAACACCTCATAAAACATAGCACAGAAAAGCATATGAAGTAGAATAGTTCAGTAAATTGACTTGTTTCTAAATTTATAAGCAATAAATACAAAAAGTTATAACTGATGCCAAAACAACAAGGAAAAATCTTAGAGCACTTAAGAATCTTTGTTTGAAGTTAGAGTTTAAAATCTTTAAAAATTTTAATTAAATGTTTACTTAAAACTATCATATGTATTTAATAAGTTAGCATCCTTCTTAGCTATATATTCAAATTATAATAAAAGTTCCATAATAGTAAAAATATTAGGCACTCTGTCATCAAATAGTGATATAGCAGGCTATCAGTTGTTTAAGGAAGAAAGAGGAGCTAACTTAACCTGAACCTTTTTATGACATAAATAAAAAAAAAATTCTTCATAAGCATACCACAAAGTACCATCCTGTAAATGTAAATGCCAATAAAATAATATCTCATTGTTCTTCATGGAAATCAGTGATGCATAATAATGCATGTCATTAGTGCTAGTGAAAACCATTGGAGAAATCATTATTGCATTTTAATGAATGAGTTAAATGCCTGGATTGTCAACTATGCTAAAAGAATAATTATCTGAGAAAAATTAATTCTGGCATTTGGTAATTACTAGCTGAAAAATTATAAATTCCACTGAAAGGATACTTTGTCTAAAATGTTTTTTGGCTATCTCAAATGCCAGAGCCACAAATTATGTTGTGTATGGAAAATATCTTCTTAAGCAATCATAGATCATTCTGGGTCAAGGAAATATTTTGAGACTTAAAAACATGAATCCAAGGATAATAGTACCAGTAATACCTATATTTTTCTATCAGAGGTAAATATTCATGACCATGACAGAATAAACTGGATGATTATTAATTATGAATTAAAACATTGATGAGAGGTATGTTAATTTACTTGACTACAATAATCACTATATGTATGTGTATACCAACATAAGTATATTAATACTTCATGTACACTAAAGCATACGCAATATAATTTTTAAAAAAACATTGTTGATATTTTTCCTGTGTGATGAGGCCAATAAAATGGCCCTCTAAAAGTTTACTAATCACAGAATTTTCTGCAAAATTTGATATTATGCAATATATTCAGGAACATTTTTACTGTTTCACTGTGTTGGCATCTCCACTGATGGTCTGAATGCAGTGGTGAACAAAACTACTGATCTTAATAGGAAACCAGGCAGAAATACAACACAGCCATTCGGCTGCTCACTACCACATAATAGGAAGAAAGGGGTGTTTTTCATTGTTTTATTAATTTTGACTTTTGATTACATGTCCTTTCATATTCTGTGGAATTAAATGAGGGGCACTAAAGTACTTCTGCTATACACACAGTGGTTGTTTTCAGGGAAAACACTTGTACAATTGAGACTGATTTAGCCACTTACATCAGAGAACATAATTTTTACTTGGAAAAACAATCAGCAAACAGTAGTTATTCAGAAGTGGGTATATGAAGAGCAAAAATAATTTTGACAAAGGACTAAGTTGAAGGACTCAAACTTTGCAATTTCAAAACTTACTATAAAACTATAGTAATCAAAGCATTGTGGTAGAGGAACAATACAAACTGACCAATGAAACAGAACTGAGGAGCCAGAGTTAAATCCTGACATTCATGGTCATTTGACTTTCAACAGGGTGCCAAGGTTAATCTACAAAGAAAGAAAAACCTTTCCAATGAGAGATGCTCAGAAAACTTGGCATGCAGATGCAAAATATGGAATTTGCAACTCTACCTCACATCATTTACAAAAATTCACATCTCACATGACTAAATGTGAAAGATGAAACTATAATGTTCTTAAAATATATTATAGCAACAAAACTTGGAGCAATTGCAACTTGGAGCAACAAAACTTGGAGTTAGATAAACTCCAAAAGCACAAGTGACAAAGAAAATAGGTGAAATGAGTTTCATTAAAATTAACATTTTGGGGCTGGTGTTGTGGAGTAACAAGTAAAACCACAGCCTGTGACATTGGCATCCTGTATCAGCAACAATCTGTGTACCAGCTCCTTGCTAATGGCCTTGGAAATCAGCAAAGATGGCAAAAGTGCTTGGGTCCCTGTACCCATGTAAAAAACCTGGATAAAGCTTCTGGCTCCTTGCTTTGGCCTGGCCTAGCACTGGATGTTGTGGCCATCTGGGGAGTGAAATAGCAGTTATATCTCTCTGGCCCTCTCTGCCTCTCTCTTAAGGTAAATAAACCTCAAAATAAAATTTAACATTTTTTTGTGTGTTTCAGAGGATATCATAAAAAATGTGAACAGGAGGAACAGGTGTGGTGGCACAATGGGTTAAATCACTATTTAAGATGCCTACAACCCATACCAGAGTACTTCTGGCTACTGTGCCTGTGATGTAGAAGATGATAGTCCAAGTACTTGGGTTCCTGCTATCTATGTGGGGGATCCTGATGGAGTACCAGGCTCCTGAATTTGGCCCAGCCCAGCCCCAGCTGTTGTGGGCTTCTGAAGAACTAACCACTGGATGGAAGATATCTATTTCTTCCTGTCATTCTGCTTTTCAAATAAATAATCTCCCTTTTAAGTGAAAGGGAAACACACAGAATCTAAGACAGTATTTACAAATCATGTAAGCTTATAGAGTCTAGTATCCAGACTGTATAATGAACTCTCAAAGCTAAACCATAGGGTGGACATTGTGACTCAGTGGGTTAAGCTGCCACAGGAGATGCCCACATTGGATCAAATTGGATTTGATGTCAACTCCAGTTCCTGACTCTAGCTTCCTGCTGACGGAAACTCTGCGAGGCAGCAGTGATGGCTCAAGTCGCTTGGTTTCTGCACTCAGTGGCAGACCTGGAGTCTGTTCCCTGTTCTACGCGTGCAGCCCGTCCCGGCCCAGCTGTTGTGGGTGTTAGGAAATTGAACCAGTGAATGGGAGTCTGTGCGCGCGCGCACCCCCACACACACACCTGAAATAAATCTATATATAATTAGTGAACAAAGGCTCTGATAAGCTATACCTCAAAAGAAGACATAAATGACCAACAATAGCTTGTAGAATCTACAGTGGCAGATGCCACGGAAAACAGTTTGACAGAATCTCAAACTATCAGGCAGAATTACTATACAATACTGCATACCATCCTAGCTAATTAACCAAGAAAACTGAGAACATGTCTATACAAAAACTTGCTCATGACTATTCATAGCAGAATTATTCATATCAGTCAAAGAAATAACCAAATGTCAAAGAATTGATGAATAAAGTATGGTATATCAATATAATTATTACTCAGTAATAAAAGTTACAAAATATTGATGTATGTTGTAGCATGGAAGAGCCTTGAAGACATGCTAAGCAAAAAAGAAAGTCACAAAAGGCCATATTATATGATTTTGTTTATCTGAAATGTCTAGAGTAAAAAAATTCATAAACAAAATTTGTAGTTTTCTAGGATTTAGGGTTGAGCTGATATGGGAAGTGATTGCTGTTGGTCAGTGATTTCTTTGGTGAATAATGAAAATACCCTAAAATTGTAGTGATGGTTTCACAATTATGAATATGCTAAACACCAATGAATTGTAAGATTTGGATTGGTAAATTTCATGATATATGAATTATATCTAAACAAAGTCATTTAAATAAAAGTAAGTGGGTACTTGGCAGACTTTTTCTCAGCTTGTCACTTCAAAGAAAGCAATGACCAGTATTTGTTGCCAGTGATATAATTAAAACTTCCAAGTGAAAATTTAAATTATAGAAAACTTTTACATGCCATAAAGTGCTTTGCACTTTATTGATATTGCTTCATTTTCTAATAAGCATGGTAGGGATATTAATAGATGTGGGTTTTTTATACTTTTAATATATGTCAACACTCAGAAGATTGATATACATAACAGAGTACACCAATAGTTTTCTAAACACCAATGAGCAATTTTACAAGGTCATACAGGGGCAAAAGATTCATTTAAAGTACAAAAGATGTCAGTATATTTTAGACTAACAGAGTCAGAAAAGCTTATTAACAGACTATTTTTAAAAGATTTATTTATTGGCCGGCGCCGTGGCTCAACAGGCTAATCCTCCGCCTTGCGGTGCCGGCACATCGGGTTCTAGTCCCGGTCGGGGCGCCAGATTCTGTCCCGGTTGCCCCTCTTCCAGGCCAGCCCTCTGCTGTGGCCTGAGAGTGCAGTGGAGGATGGCTCAAGTGCTTGGGCCCTGCACCCCATGGGAGACCAGGAAAAGCACCTGGCTCCTGCCATCGGATGAGCACAGTGCGCCGGTCGCAGAGCGCCAGCTGCGGCGGCCATTGGAGGGTGAACCAACGGCAAAAAGGAAGACCTTTCTCTCTGTCTCTCTCTCTCACTGTCCACTCTGCCTGTCAAAAAAAAAAAAAAAGATTTATTTATTTGAAAGTCGAGTTACACAGAGAGAGGAGAGGCAGAGAGAGAGCAAGGTCTTCCATCCTCTGGTTCACTTCCCAACTGACCTCAACGGCCAGAGCTGCATAGATCCGAAGCCAGGAACCAGGAACTTCTAGGTCTCCCACGAGGGTGCAGGGGTCCAAGGACTTGGGCCATCTTCTACTACTGCTTTCCCAGGCCATAGCAGAGAGCTGGATAAGAAGTGGAGCAACCAGGTCTCAAACTGGCACCTATATGGGATGTTGGCACTGCAGGCAGAGGCTTTACCCGCTACACCAGAGCGCTGGCCTCCTGATAGACTATTAAAGGCGATTAAAAGATATGGCTGCAAATCTACTTCACAATTAACCTTTACAAAACTACAACTTAATGAATTTTTTAAAAAATTACCTGAGAAGATAATTAATGTACTTCTTTTTCCAATTCCATGTCTACATAACGTCAGATTTTTTTTTAAGTTTTATTTAACAAATATAAATTTCCAAAGTACAGCTCACGGATTACAATAGCTTTTCCCCCCCATAACTTACCTCCCACCCACAACCATCCTATCTCCTGCTGCCTCTCCCATTCCATTCATATCGAGATTCATTTTCAATTATCTTTATACACAGAAGATCAATTTAGTATATATTAAGAAAACATTTCAACAGTTTGCACCCACACAGAAACACAAAGTGTAAAGTACTGTTTGAGTACCAGTTATACCGTTAATTCACATAGTATAACACTTTAAGCACAGAGAACCTACATGGGGAGTAAGTGCACAGTGATACCTGTTGTTGACTTAACAAATTGACACTCTTGTTTATGGCTTCAGTAATCTCCCTAGGCTCGAGTCATGAGTTGTCGAGGCTATGGAAGCCTTTTGAGTTCGCTGACTTCGATCTTATTTAGACAAGGCCGTAGTCAAAGTGGAAGTTCTCTCCCCCCTTTAGAGAAAGATACCTCCTTCTTTGATGGCTCATTCTTTCCACTGTGATCTCACTTGCAGAGATATTTCATTTAGGTTTTTTAAATTTTTTTATTTTTTTGCCAGAGTGTCTTGGCTTTCCATGCCTAAAATACTCTCATGGGCTCTTGAGCCAGATCCGAATGCCTTAGGGGCTGATTCTGAGGCCAGAGTGCTATTTAGGACATCTGCCACTCTATGAGTCTGCTGTGTATCTCGCTTCCCATGTTGGATCATTCTCTCCTTTTTAATTCTATCAGTTAGTATTAGCAGACACTAGTCTTGTTTATGTGATCCCTTTGATTCTTAATCGTATCATTATGATCAATTGTAAACAGAAATTGATCACTTGGACTAGTGAGATGGCCTTGGTACATGCCACCTTGATGGGATTGAAGTGGAATCCCCGGCAAGTTTCTAACTCCACCATTTGGGGCAAGTCAGATTGTGCATTTCTTTTTTGTATCTTAGCAAAAATAGCATATCATGAGTTGACTTCAGACCAATTAAAAATCTAGTAGGGGCTGGCATTGTGGGGCAGTAGGTTAAGCCGCAGCCTGCAACAATGGCATCATATATGGAATGCTGGTTCCAGTCTCAGCTCCTCTGCTTCCAATCCAGCACCCTGCTAACACACTAGGAAACTGTGGAAGATGCCCCAAATACTTGGGCCTCTGACATCCATGGGGAAGACCCAGATGGAGATCCAGTCTCCTGGATTTGGCTTTACTCAGCTCTGGCTTTACAACCATTTAGGGACTTAACCAGTGGATGAAAAAGAAATATCTCTCTCTCTCCCTCTCTGCCTTTCAAGTAAATAAATCTTTTTTTAAAAATGAACTAGCAGTCTTTTCTTAAACTATATATTAAAGCAATTAAAAAGTAAATCCATATAAGTTTCCAACTAACATTACTTTCATTATTGGAAGATTTTTCCTAAAATTTATGTTATCTCTGTTAGTAGATAATGGGTTTACTTTTCTTTTTTAAATGCTTTAATAAATATTTTTAAAATTTCTATATGATTTCTAACATGGTAAGTACTGATAGGTATAACACACCTGTAATAAAACATCTATGAGATGCTTAATATGTTCTAAGAGGGCAAAGGGGACCTGAAACTAAAACGTTTCTGGAGCATTGCAGTAAATCCCTTCTCATTCTAGAAGATGGAACTTCACTCCAACTGTTGTTCTCAGAATTAGTATAGAGTCCTGAACAAGCAGCTCAGATGGTGAAAGATCTACAAGTCCAAGATTTCCTCAGGAGGTCTTAATATCCAGGTTTTAAAAACCAAAGCCATATGTCTTTGTTGATAATAAAAGTAACAATAAATTTTTTTGTATTTTATAGACAGCTTTAGATGTGGCTGTAAATGTCCACACTAAGAGTCCAGCATAAAGTATTAAGGATAGTTACAGAGGGTTTCCAAAAGTTTTTTTTTTTTTAATATGTTGGCAACAATCACAAATTGACTAGATGTGGAGCCAAGGATGGATCCTGGTATATGTGGAAAGCTTTTGAATCATTGATGCATCCTTGCCAAAAGGATGCAGGGTTTTTTTTTTTTGGGGGGGGGTCATAATTATGAGCTTTAATTGGCAGAAATTCTAATTAAAATGAGAAAATCATTTTAAATGATAGGAATAAATTAACTGAATTACTTGCATTAGTAATATAGATGAGGCTTTCCATGTGTGCACATATAAGCTTTGAAATCAACTTTTTTTTTACAAAATGTACTGTTCAAGACGTAGAAGCTGAGAATTAATCACTTAAGATAATACAAGAAATCCTAGTAGGATTCAGAAAATAAGATCAGCTGTACTCACAGAAAACTTTGGAAAATTTTAGAAAATATTCTAGTAGTATCTGTGCCTTTAGCAATTCAGAAGCATAAGATTAACCCCAACCTTCTTCACACTGAGTATCGGTTAATGATGATGTCAACTATGTATTTATAGTGCTATGAGAGAAGTTGGGAGGTCACATGCTATCTTGACCTTATCCATCAGTCTGATCCCTCTTCAAGCACCCCTAAGGGGTAGTATGTCATCACGGGGATCTTCTTATCGAGTTAAAATTTTGAAATTAGAGAAACTGTTGTCCATCTACTGTGAGTAGACAGCCCTTTTGTCTTTTAAAGAATATTCATCACTCAAGCAATCATAGGGGAGATGCTGAAGGAATTCTAGCTCCCTAGGGCCCAATAACCCAATATACCCAACCAGTTATCTACCTTACATCCTCCAACAACCACCTAACATGCCCCTTGCTCTGACCTATCAATGCCATATGTCACTCTGGGATCACAAACTTTTCTTGCTTAATGTCTGCCTGGCTCTTACATTTCTAAAAGCAAAAGAGTTTCAGCCTCTCAAAATTCTGGCTCTTGCTTGAATTACAGAATATCTCTCCCACCTTTGTCATAAAGATTTCCCCATTCTTGCTATACTTGAAAATATCTACACAACACTCAACACCCAAATTTTTACATTGATGTCAAAATTAACTACCAGTGTTTCCTGTATAGATCCAGAGTGTGTGAGCCTTAAATGGAATATTCATTGCAAAAGCCACTACATGTAGCTGCTTACATTTAAATAAGCTAAAACTAAAAACACACAGTAGCCATATTTCAAATGCTCAATAGTGTGCAATAGCTAACAGCTTTAACAGCTTCGATGTTCTATGCCAGAACCTTCCTATCACAGGAAGTTTATTAGACAAGGCTGTTTTAAATGATGAATTTGCTAGTATTATGAATGGATTGGATTAATGAGGAAACAAGAGAAGAGGAAATGCCTTGATGTCAAGTTTAGAAGTCTTCAGTAGTTATAATAGGGCATAAAATTTAATTTATAAAATGCAGAATCTTACCTTGCATTCTAACAAATTTTCTACAGATATTTATAAGAATTACTTAATATACACTTGAGGAACAGTAGTCACAATTTAGATTTGCTCTATTCCTGGGGAGTAATTTTCCCTGGCACTCATAAGAACAGAAAGAAAATGGCATGACTCTGATTCACCCTAGAGATCCTAACTTCCATGTGGAAATTCTAAGAATTCAAGCAGATGGTCTTCCAATATTATGGGTATTGATCATCTGGCTTCCAATTTAGTTTGGATTTTTTAAGACTAGTCCAAATTCATACAGTTGCTCTCTAATGTCTTACAAAGGAAATATTATAAAGAATTCACATTTAGATTTTTCTTTTCTACTTGTGTGCTTTACTCTGCATCCACATTTTTCTATAATCATTTAAATCTATATCAATGTTAAGTAACTTGGCCAAGATCACACAGCTAGTCAATTTCAAAGCTAAGTCTAAAACTAATGTTATAGGTTGCATCCCCTATACTGTAGTGATTTCAGAGTACCCAAGAAAGCTATATATTAATTCCATTTTCATAAACAGATGCTCCTCAGTTTATGATGCAGTTATATCCCAATAAATCTAACCTAGGTTGAAAATATTATAAGTCAAAAATGCATTTAATATCCCTAATCTACCAGTCATCAAAGTTTAACCTAGACTACCATAAATGTTCTCAGAATGCTTATTATATATTAGTCTATCCTTGGACAAAATTGCTAAACAGGATAATAAAGTATTACATATATCGTTTATACAAGCAGATGAGTGTTTTGTAGACATGATTGAATGCCACACACAAACACAATATCCAAAAAACTCTGGAAATGCAATACATGTAGTAGATCAGCTATTTTCTCTGATGATTGTGTGGCTTACATGGCCCAACACAATGAGAGCATCATACCATTATCACCAGCTTAAGAGAATCAAAATCTAAACTTTGAAGTACAGTTCTAACTGAATGCATATCACTTTTGCACCATTTTAAAATAAAAAAAGTCATGTCAAACCACTGTGAGTTGGGAACTTAATGTACTCACAGTTTACGGCAGTAACATATCTCTGTAATTTAACTTATGTTCCAAATACCTCCACATTTAATTATATCTTTAATAAATATTTTTGATGAGCATTTTTTTTTGAATTTTGAAGTGGTAGGAGTTACATCTCCACAACTTTCAAAGGACTCTATGGGAAAAAAATTTGAAGGCCCCATGCTCCAGGTAGACACAAGAACTCTCTTCTCCAAACCCTGATGTTAAGTCCCCACAACACCTTTTGACTCTTACTTGTTTTCCTGCCTGTATCCTCCATTAATCAGGACATTCCTTCTGATCAAGGTCCATGTCATAGTCGCCTTTATGTACCCAGCAGTTATCCCTGTTCTTACCACACAGTGGGGGAACTAGAAATCATGTATGAATGATGTGCGGGTAAAGAGATAATTTGAAAATTTTGCTTTTGTTTGCTCTTATTCATCTCTCTTCTGACCTGAAGAAGCACGCAGGCTTCCCAGGATAGAGAGGAAATTCAAACTTGCCTCTCTTCTACACATGTCAGCTGACAAATTAGAATTGTGCCATGCAGGAGAAGATCCCATGGAATCCCAATCTCTTGTGCCCACCCACGTTTACCAAAGCAGGCTTTCAGTATGCTCAAGTCCGTTTTATATAGGGCCATTTGTGATTTTTTTTTCAATTTATTTACCTCTTTTCCTCTAGGGCAAAAGCTAGCATGCGAAAACTTCTAGAAGGTGAGCTCTAGAGGCACTATGGGATCTTGCATGTACAAGTATCTGTCTACCACCCTGCAGGGCAGAGGCTGTCTGTGCCTCTTGAACTACATGCCTCTGTTCTGTGAAAAAGTGAAACCCGTAAGAATGACTATGCCTATTTGTATTCCAGAGGGACAGGCAGAGAATGCATCAAATTGAATCAAATAGTTTGGAATTTTAAAATGTCATCGTGACACTAAAACACAAGCCAGAACAAGATTAAAAAGTCATTTGCTGAGTCTATATTGTGTAGAGTGTCATCACCTGATTTAGCAGCAAAATTATGCCGCATATACCAACCTAGGAAAGAGTTAATGAATATGGCAGCTACATGACATAAAGGAAAATGATCCAGATTCAAAAGGACAGTGTTATGCTTTATTTTAGAAACTGTCATCTCATTACCACCATTCCCATTTTTCTCTCTCTACAACACAGTCATATTTCTGGTGACATCTCTCTAATTAAATGAATAAGCTACCAGACGCTAGGAGTTCCCAAGCTCTGTTTAGAATTTGTGTCTAGTTGTTGTTCACACTAAGATAAGGAAATTGGTGCTGGAATTAAATTTTTATAAGACAAACCATTTTGGGCAATTAATATTATATAAGGCTTATGTATATCACAGAAAAACTTATTCTTCCTGAATGAGTATTTTAAAAATACTTCACTAAAAGCATACATCTACTCATTCCAAAGCAGACAAGTTTTTCATCACTGGTATAACAATAACTTTTTGTTACTGTGAGAAAATATTCTTCATTTATGTTGCTTTTCAGTCCACAGAAAAAAGAGATCTAAATTTTCTCTTACCAACTTCCATGCAGCTGTGACTCTGAGCCATCACTAAAGGGCAGGAGAAAGTCTGCTCAAAGTGGCATGACTTGATTAGTTTCACTTCAATGTATTTAATATAACTGTATATATTTGAAAAATACAATGAGTATTTTAATCTTTATGTTTTATGCAGTGCTGTACAATGGAAAAGGTAAACTCTGAGAGTAAAAGAATTCCTAACTATATGTTTAGGTATTTCATCCATCTTAAGTTGATTTTTGTATATGGTGAGAGGTAGAAACCCAACTTTATTCTTCTATATTTGTATATCAAGTTTTGCCAACACTATTTATTGAAAACATTATCCTTTCTCCAAGGCGTGTTCTTATCCCTTTTGTCAAAAGTCAATGGGCTGTCTGGAAGTGGATTAGTTTTGGTTTCTCTTTTGTGCTCCATTGATACATTTGTTAGTTTTGATGCCAGTCCCATGCTATTCTAATTATTAAAACTTGTAGTATGCTTTGAAATCAGGTATTGTGATAACTATTGCTCCATTTATTCATTTATCTACCTTTTACATAGGATTATTTTGGCTATTATGGATCTTTTCTGTTCCATATGAATTTTAGAATTTTTTTCTAATTCTGGAAAATAGCAATCATTGATATTTTGATTGCATTGAATCTGTAGATTATTTTAGGTAGAACAAAAATTGCAATGTTAATAGTTTCAATCCATAAAGGAGAATATCTTTCCTTTTTCTGGTTCTTAATGACATATCTTAAATTTTCATTTGAGATATATTTTACGTCTTTCATTAAATTCATTCCTAACATTTAATTTTTTGTATCTATTATAAGTGGGCTTCCTTTTTTGATTTCTCATTAAAGCTGTAAAATCACTTAGTGGCTTCTTTCTGTGTTTTGTATACTGATGTTTTCTTCTATTCAGTTATCAGTTTTAACAAATTTCTGTTGGAGTATTATGATTTTGTATATGAGAAAATTTGTCATCGGCAGACATGGATATTTTCATTTCTTCCTTTCCAATTTAGATGCCCTTCATTTCTTTTCCTTCTCTAATTAATCTTGCTGAAACTTCCAATTACATTGAATAAGAGCAGTGGACATCCTTGTCTTATTCCAGATCTGAAGAGTAAATGCTTTCAGTTTTTCTCCATTCACTATGACATTGGCTATGGGCTCATCACATATAATCTTTATAATTTTGAGGTATATTACTTCTAGACTTGATATGTGGAAAGTTTTTAATCATGAAAGGGGCAAATCTTATTAAATGCTTGTTATACATTTATTGAGGTGATCACTTGATTTTATTCTTTACTCTGCTGATAGGAATTAATATATTTATTAACTTGCAAATGTTTAACTATCCTTGTATTCTTATAATAAATCCCACTTGATTGTCATTTATGATCACTTTGATGTAATGTTGATTTAGTTTGCTAATATTTTAAGTCTTTGCATCTATGTTCACCAAGGATAATGTTCTGTAGTTTTCCTTTTGTGTTACATCTTTGCTTTAAGTATCACAGTAATGCTGGCCTCATATAAACTGCTCAGCAAAGTTACATCCTTTTCAATGTTTTAAATAGTTTAAAAGGAATTTGAGTTAGTTTCATTTTAAACGTTTTATAGAATTCAGTTGTAAAGTCTTCAGGTTCTGGACATGTCTTTGATGGGAGGCTTTTAATTACCGTTTCAATCTCATTCCCTGTTACAGATCTGTTCAGATTGTCTAAATTGTCTCAGTATATTTTATATATTCATAAATGTATTGATGTCTAAAATTTTCCAATTTGCCAGCATAGGATAGTGGGATAGGGTATGTCCGTGCTGATTTTAGCTGCCTTGGGACATAAAGAGAAAAAAGGAAGGACAATATTTCCAAGGGTGTGGCTGAAGTGAATTTTTAGTGGAAAAGTAAAAAAATCAATGAAGATTCTGTGGGGCAGTTGGGAGGATAGAAACACTACTGTGGGTGGCTGTGTGCAGCAGCCAACTGCCACTCAGATTTGCCATCTTGCCAAGCCAGAGTAGGAAGTTGCCTTACTGCCACCATATGCACTGTTAGCTGAGGGAGAATTGCACAGTAATCCACTGACTTTTATTCCAGCCTGGAAAACTGAATGGGGTCTGAGCCACGGCCTGGCTCTGAAAAGGGAAGCCACACATCCTCCCTTCCCTCCTCTACCACTGCAGAGCACTAGACCCTGGACTCTGAAAAATCACATAGATCTCTGTAACACTTGTTCTAAAAGCAAAGCCAGAGTCAGGGTGAACTGCAGGGCAGAGGCAGATAACAAATACCTTGCATCCTGAAACTGAGATTTTTGGGGGGGGCATTAGCCCCAGAGGTGTACTCATGCACTCTATCTGATCCAGAGGAGTTGTCACTTACCTGCTGGGGGCTAGACCAGCAGCAGCCCATAAAAAAATCCACTCTCATCATGGGAGATCTGGGTGATGACCCAGCTGTACCCTGCACACCAGGATTGTAACAATCAGTTCTAATTTCCTTAATCTCCCTAAAATCTACCCAGTGCACCTAGGGAAGAAGCTACCTGTACTCCAACTGCCTGGACTCTACAAAAGCAAAATCTAACCATATAACTACCTGTAGGACTAGATCAGGGTTCAGTTCACATACTCCAGTCACAAGGCTAGGACTGTTGATGTTATAAAACACAATACCAGCTGGAATCTTCTAGCAGGATCTGAGAAAGAGCCCATCAACATCACGTAGTACTACAGTCACAGAAATTGGTGCCACACAAACCAGCATCACTCAGGCTTACAGTAGGACAAGGGAAGAGCCAACTTTGCCTCGCTCAGCACAAAAACAAGGTTTAGTTTATCACAATTTGGGGGGGTGACTGACACTGAACTCTCTGTGGACTGAAGATACACACCCTAGAAAGCACACGTTCACCTCAAATCCACACTTCTGTCACTACAAACTACAGCAGACTAAACTTTGGTGTCACATACAGATACAACCGACATCAATTATAACAAGAGAAATCAGAGACTACACTTCTGGGCCCACACTGAACAAAAACCAAAGCAACAAACTAAGTGATACTCTGCATTTCATCTAAACCATAAATTCTATTCCAATAAACACTACCCATAGGTGGGCGCCGTGGCTCAACAGGCTAATCCTCCACCTTGCGGCGCGGGCACACCGGGTTCTAGTCCCAGTCGGGATGCCGGATTCTGTCCCGGTTGCCCCTCTTCCAGGCCAGCTCTCTGCTATGGCCCGGGAGTGCAGTGGAGGATGGCCCAAGTGCTTGGGCCCTGCACCCCATGGGAGACCAGGAGAAGCACCTGGCTCCTGCAATTGGATGAGCGTGGTGCGCCAGCCGCAGCGGCCAATTGAGGGGTAAACCAATGGAAGGAAGACCTTTCTCTCTGTCTCTCTCTCTCACTGTCCACTCTGCCTGTCAAAAAAACAAAACAAAACAAAAAAAAAACAAATACAAAAAAAACTTTCTGGAAATTAGTGAAGATGACCATATATAATATCAAAAATTATGGGATATCTCAAAAGCAGTGTTAAGAAGGAAGTTTATAGTAATTGGTGCCTACATCAAGAAATTGGAAAGGCATTAAATAAATGATTCATCAATGCATCTCAACATCCTAGAAAATAACAAATCAAATCCAAAATTAGTAGGAGGAAAGAAATAGTTAAAATTAGAGAATAGGCCGGCGCCGTGGCTCAACAGGCTAATCCTCCGCCTTGCGGCGCTGGCACACCGGGTTCTAGTCCCGGTCGGGGCACCGGATTCTGTCCCGGTTGCCCCTCTTCCAGGCCAGCCCTCTGCTGTGGCCCAGGAGTGCAGTGGAGGATGGCCCAGGTGCTTGGGCCCTGCACCCCATGGGGAGACCAGGAAAAGCACCTGGCTCCTGGCTCCTGCCATTGGACGAGCGCGGTGCGGCGGCCGCAGCGCGCCGTCTGCGGCGGCCATTGGAGGGTGAACCAACGGCAAAGGAAGACCTTTCTCTCTGTCTGTCTCTCTCACTGTCCACTCTGCCTGTAAAAAAAAAAAAAAATTAGAGAATAAACAAAATTGAAAACAAAAATATCAAAGCTCAGTGAAACAAAGAGGTGGTGTTTTGAAAAAAAACAAAATTGACAGGTTATAGGCCCAACTAACCAAAAACAAAACAAAATAGAACACAAAAACAGGGAGAAGAACCAAATTAATAAAATCAGAGACAAAAATGTAACAAATGATACCACAGAAATAAAAAGAATCATCAAGATTTACTACAAAGAGCCATAATTCAACAGATTGGAAATTCTGGAAGAAATGAATAGACTCCTGGATACATAAATTCCACCCAAATTGAGTCATGAAGACATAGAAACAGACCAACTACCAACATGGAGACTGAATCATTAATAAAGACCCTCATAGCACTGTGGCTTAATAGGTAAAGCCACCGCCTGCAGTGCCAACATCCCCTATCAGCACTGGTTTGAGTTCTAGCTGCTCAACTTCTGATCCAGCTCTCTGCTATGACCTGGGAAATCTATGTCCCAAGTCCTTAGGACCCTGAACACATGTGGGAGACCTAGAAGAAGCTCCTGGCTTCAAATTGGTGTAGCACTCCCCACTGTGGTCATCTGGGGAGTGAACCAGTGGATTGAAGACCTCAGTCTGTCTCTGTCTGTCTGTCTCTGTCTCTCTCTCTGCCTTTCTGTAATTCTAGCTTTCAAATAAATGAGTAATTCTTTTTTAAAAAAATTAAAGTAGATAATTGTAAAAAACTAGGAGAGAGAATAGGAGGAGGAAGAGGAGGAAGAGGTGGGAGTGCAGGCAGGAGGGAGGGTACGATGGGAAGTATCACTGTGTTCCTAAATCACTATACATGAAATACATGAAATTTGTATATCTTAAATGTTAAAAAGAAAAAGAAATCTAAACTTAGAAATAAAAATGAATTTTGCTGTGGAAAAAAAATAAAAAAAAAAAGACCCTCATAATAAAGAAAAGCCCAGGACAAGATAGCTTTACTGCTGAATTCTACCACATTTAAAAAGAACTAATTCCAACACTTCTCAAGCTATTCAAAACAATTGAAAGGGAGGGAATCCTTCCAAACACCTTCTATGAGTTCAGCATATTCTTAATTCCTAAACCAGAAAAAGATAAAACAGGTAGACAACTACAAACCAATATCCCTGATTAAAATAGATGCAAAAATCCTCAACAAAGTACAAGCTAATTGAATTCAACAAAACATCAGAAATATCATTCACCCAGACCAAGTGGGATTCATCCATAGTATGCAGGGATGATTCAACATACACAAATTATTAAATGCAACACATCACATTAACAAACTGAAGAATATAAACCTTACAAACATCTCAATAGATGTAGATAAAGCAGTTGATAAAATACACCATCCTTTCATGATGAAAACTTTAAGCAAACTGGGTACAAAAGGAGCATTCCTCAATACAATCAAGGCAATTTGTGACAAATTCACAGCCAATATCTTATTGAATGGAAGTTGGAATCATTTGCACTAAGATCCAGAAGAATACTCACTCTCACCATTGCTATTCAATATAGTCCTAGAAGTTTTAGCCAGGGACATTAGGCAAGAAAAATAAATCAAAGTAATACAAATTGTAAAGGAGGAAGTCACATTAACCCAATTTGCAGATGACATGATAATATAAATAGGGGAACTGTGAAACTCCATTAAGAGACTATTGGGACTCATAAAGGAGTTTGGTAAAGAGGCATGATTTAAAATTAACACACAAAAATCAATAGTCTTTATATACACAGACAATGTCATCGCTAAGAATAAACTTCCAAGATCAATCCTGAAATCTGGTATTGTGATGCCTCTGGCTTTGTTTTTGTTGTACAACATTGCTTCAGCTATTCGATGTCTCCTGTGTTTTCATATGAATTTCAGCATCATTTTTTCCAGATCGGAGAAGAATGTCTTCGGTATTTTGATTGGTATTGCATTGAATCTATAAATTGCTTTTGGGAGAATGGACATTTTGATGATATTGATTCTTCCAATCCATGAGCATGGAAGATTTTTCCATTTTCTGGTATCATCTTTGATTTCGTTCTTTAAGATTTTGTAATTCTCATCATAGAAATCTTTGACATCCTTGGTTAAGTTTATTCCAAGGTATTTGATTGTTTTTATAGCTATTGTGAATGGGATTGATCTTAGAAGTTCTTCCTCAGCTGTGGCATTGCCTATGTATACAAAGGCTTTTGATTTTTGTGCATTGATTTTATATCCTGCTACTTTTCCAAACTCTTCTATGAGTTCCAAAAGTCTCTTAGTAGAGTTCTTTGGATCCCCTAAATAAAGAATTATATCATCTGCAAAGAGGGATAGTTTGAGTTCTTCCTTCCCAATTTGTATCCCCTTAATTTCTTTTTCTTGCCTAATGGCTTTGGCTAAAACTTCCAGAACTATGTTGAATAGCAGTGGTGAGAGTTGGCATCCCTCTCTGGTACCAGATCTCAGTGGAAATGCTTCCAACTTTTCCCCATTCAATAGGATGCTGGCCGTGGGTTTGTCATAAATTGCTTTGATTGCATTGAGGAATGTTCCTTCTATACCCAATTTGCTTAGTTTTCATCATAAAAAGGTGTTGTATTTTATCAAATGCTTTCTCTGCATCTATTGAGATAATCATATGGTTTTTCTTCTGGAGTTTGTTAGTGTGATGTATCACACTGATTTGCAAATGTTGAGCCATCCCCTCATACCAGGGATATATCCCACTTGGTCTGGGTGGATGATCTTTCTGATGAGTTGTTGCATTCTATTGAACAGGATTTTATTGAGGATTTTTTTTCCTCTATGTCCATCAGAGAAATTGGTCTGTAATTTTCTTTCAATGCTGCATATTTTTCAGGTTTAGGGATTAGAGTGATGCTGGCTTCATGGAAAGAATTTGGGAGGATTCCCTCTTTTTTGATTGTTCTGAATAGTTCGAGAAGAAATGGAGTTAGTTCTTCTTTAAATGTTTGGTAGAATTCAGCAGTGAATCCATCCAGTCCTGGGCTTTTCTTTGTTGGGAGAGACTTAATTACTGATTCAATTTCTGTCTCAGTTGTGGGTCTGTTTAGGTTTTCTATGTCTTCATGGTTTAATTTAGGTAGGTTGCATGTGTCCAGGAATCTATCCATTTCTAATATACTTCCCTTTCTGCTGGCATATAACCCTTTGTAGTAATTTCTGATGATTCTTTTTATTTCTGTGGTATCTGTTGTTACATTCACTTTTTCACCTCTGATTTTACTGATTTGGGTCTTTTCTCTTCTTTTTTTAGTTAGTTGGTTTGTGGATTGGTAGAATAGCATCAAAATGTCCATACTCCAGAAATCAATTTTCAGATTCAATGCAATCCCAATCAAAATACCAATGACATTCTTCAGAGATCTAGAAAAAAAAATGATGCTAAAATGCATATGGAAACACAAGAGACCCCAAATAGCTAAAGCAAACTTAAACAACAAAACACAAAACTGGAGGCACAATACCAGATTTCAAGATGTGCTATAGGGCATTTGTAATCAAAGCTCCCTAGTACTAGCACAAAAAATTAACATGCAGGCCAATGTAACAGAACAGAAACTCCAGAAATCCATCCACACCCAACTAATCTTTGACAAGGTAGCTAAAATCAATCCTCAGAGAAAGGACTGTCTCTTCAACAAATAGTGCTGTGAAAATTAGATTTCCAAGTGTGGAAGTATAATACAAATCACCTTCCTTATATACTTTATACAAAAATCAACTTAAAATGGATCAAGGATCTAAATCTGCAACCTGGTACCATGAAATTACTAAATGAGAATATTAGGATTAGGGAAATTCTGTAAGACATTGGCATTGTAAAAGACCCCAGAAGCACAGGCAATCAAAGCCAAAATAGACAAATGGGATTATGTTGGGTTGAGAAGATTCTGCACTGCAAAAGAAACACTCAACACAGTCAAGAGCACCTGACAAAATGGGAGAAAATATCTGCTGCCAATGGAATTGACAAAGGATTCATATCCAGAATCTATAAAGAGATCAAGAAACACAACAGCAACAAAACAAATAATCTAACCAGTGGACAAAGGAGTTGGACAGGCATTTTCCAAAGAGGAAATTCAAATGGCCAACACACACTGAAAAGACGCTCAGGATCACTAACCATAATGGAAATGCAAATAAAAACGACATGATGTTTCTTCTAATAAAAGTTACAATTGCTATCATCCAAAAATCAAAACACAATAAATCTTAGTAAGGATATTGGTGGAAAGGTACCCTAATCCACTGTTTATAAGAATATAAACTCATGCAACAATTATAGAAGACAGTGTGGATATTCCTCAGAAATCTCAAAATACATCTACCATATGACCCAGCCATTCCCCTTCATGACTCAATTTTGATAGGTGGTATGTGTCCAGAAGTTTATCCCATTCCTTCTAGGTTTTCTAGTTTGTTGGCAGAGAGCTGTTTGTAGTAATTCCTGATTATTCTTTTTATTTTCTTTGGTATCTATTGTAACATCTCCTTTTGCATCTCTGATTTTATTAATTTGGGTCTTCTTTTTGATTGGTTAGGCCAATGTTATAGCAATTTTCTTTATTTTTTTCAAAAACAAGCTTTTCACTTATTTTTTGCATTTTTTTTTATTTCAATTTTTTTTCTTTTCCTACTAATTTATGCTTGAATTTGTTGTTTTCTAGGTCATTGAGATTCATATTAGTCATATATTTGATGCCTTTCCAATTTCTTGATGTAGACACTAATTGTTATAAACTTCCCTCTTAACACTGCTTTTTGTTCTATCACATAAGTTTTGATATATTCATTGTTATCTTCATTCATTTGCAGGAACTGTTTGATTTGCTGGTTGATTTGTTCTATGACCTGCTGTCCATTCAAGAGCATGTTGTTAGATCTTATATTTTCATATTTTCTAGAGTTTCTTAATTTGTTAATTTCCAGATGCATTTCATTGTGTTCAGAAGAGATACATAGATTTCATTAGATAATTTTTTGTTCAGATGGAATGTGATGTCAGGTAGTTACTTTGGCTTTTGTTCAAGGTAAGCCCATAATTGTAACCTCTGGTTGATTTCTTCAGTTGTAATTAATGTGAGCAATGTCTTTGAGTGCAACAATTGTCTAGCCTGAGGCAGATCATGGAGGTTTTAAAGAGAAGTAGATGTGGGCTTCTAAAGGAAAATAGCTCTAAGGCCCCATAGAATTGGGGGCTAATAACACTGGAGTTTCTGACTGCAGTAGCCACGTTCTTGGCACTATGGGACACAGAAGGTGCTGTTTGTTCATCTCACTAGCCATCCCTGAGTGATGCTGGAAAATTTGGCACCAATAGTCATGAATCTGGAGCCATATGATGTTGATGGCATCTTCCCCAAGTCCTGCTAAGTGGGTGTGGGCTCTACTAGGGATTATAGCACCAAAAACTCTCATTGCTGAGGATATGAAGGGGACTTTGCCCCAGTCCCTTGGAGTGAATTCATTTAGTTTGAGGAATTTTCATTGGCAGTTAAGCGCCTTGAACAATGGAATTCATTTAAGTTCTTTCCTAGCACCAACAGAGTAGGTTCAGATGACTCTGAGGAACACTGTCACAGTCTTAGAACAGGAAGAATACTTTGCCCAGATTCCACAATAAAGCACAGACTATGCTGAGGATTGTGCTCTGGCAACCATGATCTTGAAGCAATGGAATGGAGTTAGAGTACTTCCCTGTGTCCCACAAGCAAGTGCATTCCTTGGACTAAACAAACCAACAGGCATAGTAACAGAGCTGCAGGATGAAGTCAAGACCTTACCCAGGTCTCATGCTTCACAGGCAAATTATATTGGGAATTGTGAGAGGCATGGGCCTGAAGCAAAGAAATTGTTAGGGTCCTCCTCAGTTCCTATGGGGATAGCTCTTGTGACTCTTGAATATAGCTCCAACCTCAGTCCCAGACCTACAGGACTCAGAGAGTAACTTGCCCATTTTCAATAGGTTAGTCACAGGTTATGCTAAGCCTGCACCAGTGGGATGTGGATGGGACCTTCCCTAAGTCCTCTGGGAAAGCACATTTGTCATTGGATTTATAGCACAATCAACAGACCTAGAGCTGCAGGATACAGAGAGGTCCTTACCGAGGTCTCACAGGGTGAATGAGAGTTATGCTTTGAATTGTGGACTGGGAGCCTCCAGCCTGAAGCAGAGGAAATGTAGATAGGGTCTTCCATGTCCCACTGGTAAGTATAAATTACTCCAGGGATTATAGTAACAATAGCCACAGTCCTAACTTATAGGACACAGAAGGTTTTTGATGACATTGGAAAATACGTTCAGCTAAACAAAATGGAAATTCTAAAAAATTTTTGAAAGGTTTTGAAAGAGCCCCAGACTCCACTGCATATTCATCATAGATAAATTTAGATCCACTCAGCGAATAAGACATAACTTTCTAAATCATTACATACAGAATAATTGTTAATAGTAGCTTTCATATTTTTCTTCATCTGTATCTTAATTTAAAACATTTTTGTTGTAGAAAAATATACACGCAAAAAAGTACACAATCGTAATTATACTGAACCATAAATTTTCACAAACTTCTCACTTCAGGACTCAGATCAAAAATAAACAAAATTTCAGTACCACATAACTCAGTAAACTCCACCCGTATTTCTTTCCATTATTCTTCAAGTATAATATAGCTTGTATTTTTATTTCAAAGAGGGCAGCTTTTTGATGTTTTTAAAAGGGATCATTCAGTATATACTCCCTTTCTCTGGTTTAAGTCTGTGTTGTTATAAACCTCATGCTTATGACAATCATCTAGGTTGTTACAGATAATGGTGAATCTGTATTCTAATTGCTATATGGTATTAAGTGCATTAACAGATACACCATGACATATGGGTTTAAGAATATGATAATGGCCATATTTAAATTATTTGACTTAGAAACAACTTCATATGGTTAAACTAAGATTTTCCATACTACTGTTGATAGACATTTCAATTTCCTGGTTTTGGCTCCCACAAATAATGCTGCTAGGAACATTTTAGCATGTGTCTTTTAAGGAACAGACAGAGTTGCTGAGTCAATGAATATTTATACGTTCAGCTTTATAATGTTCTGCCAAACAGGTTTCCAAACAGAATGTATGGAATTACTCTCCCTACCACATTATATGAGGATTTCAGATGTATACCTTTAGCCAGTACTAAACATTTCCCTCATTTTGATTTTTTTTCCATTCTAGTGTGCAGTTAGAGTTACTGCACTGTGCTTTTAAT
Source organism: Sylvilagus floridanus (assembly GCA_949820135.1). NCBI lineage: Eukaryota > Metazoa > Chordata > Mammalia > Lagomorpha > Leporidae > Sylvilagus > Sylvilagus floridanus. The sequence continues at coordinate 22,874,021 of OX463236.1, read as the reverse complement.
TTGTACTTCATTAACAAATAATAAATTTCAGCTTCTCTTCCTATGTCTTCTTGGTCTTTTAGACATCCTTTTGTGAAAGTCTGTTCAAAATTTTGAGCACTCTTTTCTATTTTATGACATCTTTTTGATTTGTAGGTTAACTATAGATGTTCTGAATGCTTTTATCTATTATTTCAAATATTTTATGTTTCTTTTATATCTTCTTAATAAAGCTTTGTAAAGAATGTTTACCTCTATTTTCATGAGAGAGAGAGTGGTTTCTAAATTTACTTTTCATAATGTTTTGTCAAGTTTGGGGTTTCATTGGCCTCATTTTAAAAAAGTACCAGGAAAATTTTCTGAACTATTTATTACCTAGTGGTTGCAAGGACTAGGTGTTAATTTCCTCTTTAAATGTTTTGCAGTTATTCTCTGGTCAAGTATTTTCTTCACAGGAAAGTTTTTAACAATGGGTTAATATTTCTGCCGATAGTTTATGCTTTTCTTTAATTTTGCTTAACAGTCTTGCTGGAGTTTTATCAGCTTGATTAGTATTTTGTAAACAAAAACTTTTAGCTTGGTTGAAATTCTCATTTTATTCCATTGGTTTCTGCTCCTATCTTTCAGGGGAGCACTGTGGCATAGCGGGCTGAGCCTCCACCTGTGGCACCAGCATCCCATATGGGAGCTGGTTCTGCTTGTATCTTTCTTTACTTCTTTTCTTTTCCACAGGATTGTTAATGCTGTTTTTTTTCTAGCTTGGACTCTTTAATGTCCAAGCATTTTTTTCTTAGACATTTGCAAATATATATGTCCCCATAAGTGCCACTTTCATTGTGCTTTAGTTGTAACCTCCCCCAAGCTGAAATTTGTAATATCTTCCTTTAGTTCAAGCTAATTCTTATTTTGAGGTTTTCATTATTCATGAGTTATTTAGCAATGTGGTATTTCATTTCTGGGCAGTTAGTGCTTTTCTTATTATCTTATTATTGACTTCTCAGTTTCCTGTAGCCAGAGGATATAAACTATCCCAATCTTTCAAAATTTCTGGACATCTCTAATGGTCCATCAGATGGTTGATTTGATAAATATTCCAAGTTAACTGAAATTCTGTTACTGCCGATTGTGTGGTTTTAGTCCCTCAACTTCCTTTTGACTGCTCAAGACACATACAATGGCAGAAATCCTTCCTATCTCTCCCCCAGCAGTGGTTCTCATAAAGGCCACACTTCACTCTCAGCACCACCCCAGAATACGTGAATCCCCATAAATATATCCAGTGAGCCACAATTCATTTATGCAAAGTGTTCCTCTCTGCAGTTTTATTCTACCTTGTCTTGATTGATTGCATGTATTTTTTTTGATGCCTTGTAAACACGATTTTCATAATTTATCCAGCTTGTTCACATTAGTAGCAGAAATACTGACATGCTGTGACCCACTACTAGAACATTAAAATAACACACTTTTAAAATATTTGGGAAAAAAAAGGACTTTTTTTTTTTTAAAGAATTAGTCTAGGCAATGTTTGCAACTCAAAGAATAGCATTTCTGGAGACTTGATTTACTCAGCAAACGTATTACCTGTTGGGTCACAAGCTCCATACCATGTGCTATGAAATCTATTTTGAGATAGACAGTCCTAGTGGCAGATGATTTTTGGTCCACAGAGAAGTATGGAAACTGCAATGCAATTGTTAGTGCAATGCAGTCTAATATGTGTTGTACTCTGCTCATAAGTGTTGTACCTAGAACTCAGAGGAAGCAGAGACAGCCTGCATAGAGGAGTTGAGAAACAGTTCACATATAAACAAATGTAAGCTTGGCCCTGAAGCCTGAACAGAATTGTCCAGGTCTAAATGGAAGGACACTATTCAGTGCAAATGCCAATATTTGAAATGAGTTGGTTCTCCTTAAGAGGTATGGATGGAACGAGAGAAACCTTAATGTACTTGAATAGAGTTACATTAGTTGGTATGCAGACTTGAAGTATGTGGGTGTGTGTGTGTGTTTGTGTGTATACACACTTATGAAAATACAAGGTCAGAGAGGTGATTTCAGGGCAGATCAGAAGAGCTATTGAGTTAACACAGACATTTATATTTTTCTTGAAGGCTCTATGGAGTTAATAGAAAATTTTTTTTCTGGAATGTTACTTATAGATTGATTATAGACTTTGATGTACAAAACCATAAAAATGATTGATAAAATTACCCTCTGAAATTGATTAATCTAGCATGAAAATTTACCCAAAAATAAAGATTACTCCTCCCTCTTTTCATGAATGCATGTTTAATTCATTAATAGGTTCCCCTTTTAAATGTGGTAATTTGTACAGTTTGACTTATTTTCTTGAAGATCTCAAGAGAACTCTTAAAAGCATCCTTTTAGACGTCTGTTTTGTGTGCAATGATTCTTAGTATCATTTTATCTTATTTACATGAAATATTTTCTTGCAGTTAACTTTTAGATGTGGAAATTCAGAGGAATAGAGAAAGAGACTAGTATGGAGAAAGCAACAAAGTGAGAGAATTGTAAAGTGATGCCATGAAGCCTAATTTCTATTAACTAGCTCTGCAGCTCCTACCAACCTGTCATCCTACACATTAAAAATACCTTGCTGGCTCAGGTTCTGTAAGATAGCTTCTTTCTTCCATATAATTGGGATATAATCTACCCTACACGACTTTAAAATACCATCACTGCAACGCATTAGCATACAAAAGTACAAGTGGAGACCATCTCCCTTATTCAGACTTTAGTCATTTCATTTCACATGTTTTTCATGTAGAACAAAGATTTAAAGCTGATTAAATGATTTCCCACAGACAGGTTCCTCCTGGCTGAAGTGAGAATAGATGCAAAGGCAGACTCTCATGGAGCTTTAGAGGTCCCAGATTGCATTTCATAAATTCCACCCTTGCTTTTTTTTTTTTTTTTTTTTTTTGCTTACCCTATTAGCACATCCCATACTGTGACTTGACTACAGGAGCCATGACAACCTGCCTGTTACCAATAAAATATACTTGGATAGGCAGATAGCTTGCAAACACTGGAAAATAATAATTCAGGTTAGTATGGCAATTTAATTCACAAAACTCTATAATATTTATTATTCATCCTTATGGCAGCACCAGTTTTACTTAATAGAAAATGGAAGACCTAAAGCATCACTAATTCACCTAACACCATATGAATCACAGATCAGGTTGGAAAAAAGGATTTTGAACCCCAAATTCAATGTCCTGTCCATAATTTGTGTTAATTATGTTTATGGTATTTAAGGAAACTGAGAAACCATTAAATATCAAAATTATTTCTATTTCTGATAGATTAGACTTATGATTATAATCCTTCAACAGAGAATAGAAACTTTATGCTGATTTTGTGCAAATTCATATTCAGCAGGTATTTAATGTTGTAAATGGCATTAATATTTCACATTCTCTAATATGATTCGAACTCAAATCTACCCATGTTGTTTCTTTTGTACTTGAGCCCTGGGGGGGATTTTTTTCATGAAAAGCACAATTTTTAAAATCTAATAAACTGTCATCTATCTGAAGGGCAGCATTTTGCTGACATAAGTAAAGTGTAGAATTGTAATACCAGCTTTTGAAGGTCAAATGAAAGCAACTACTTGCAAACTCATTTAAGACATTTCTATGTTCTTGCCAAAGGTTTGTGTTTGTTTGTTCATGACACTGAAATTAACTTGTTTGACCTCTTTAAAAAATAAACCAAATTATTTGACCTATGTTGATACAGGTTTGGCTATATTCTAAGACAAATTCTAATTATCGGTCTCCTCTAAAACAAAAACCTGTAAACTTTTAAAATGTTCCCACATTTACTAGTTCACTTTGTATTCTTTTTTTTTTTTTTTTTTTTTTTGACAGGCAGAGTGGACAGTGAGAGAGAGAGACAGAGAGAAAGGTCTTCCTTTGCCGTTGGGTCACCCTCCAATGGCTGCCATGGATGGCGCGCTGCGGCCGGCGCACCGCGCTCATCCAATGGCAGGAGCCAGCTGCGAGGTGCTTTTACCTGGTCTCCCATGGGGTGCAGGGCCCAAGCACCTGGGCCATCCTCCACTGCACTCCCGGGCCACAGCAGAGGGCTGGCCTGGAAGAGGGGCAACTGGGACAGAATCCGGCGCCCCGACCGGGACTAGAACCCGGTGTGCCGGCGCCACAAGGCGGAGGATTAGCCTGTTGAGCCACGGCGCCGGCCCACTTTGTATTCTAATACCCAAGAAAAATTGACCCAAAAAATCCTGACCACATAAATAGTTGAAAACCCAATTTGTAACCAATATGTTCAAGAAGTCATAATTACCGATAGGCTCCGAGTTTGTATTTCAGTTCTCAGTCTGTCTATAATGTATATACAATTAATGTTTTTGAGGTTCTAGAATACTGTTGGGGTTTATGTATCAGGACATACTTAATAAAATTTATTAGTCTGACCTATTAGTTTTCATGGCTTCATTGACTTGGGTGGCTATATCTCTTCTGATCTCCTTTTTCTTTTGCTCTCTCATTGTCCAAATGCATGTTTATAACATATGCAGAAACTTTATCATTTTATCTTCCTTATTTCCTAGTTTGGCTATTTTGAGAAGCAGAGTGGTAGGAAAAGTTCTCATATGGTCCTCAATGACCCAAACCCTTGTATAACCCCCTCTCTTAAGTATAGCTGAGACTCACAACTTGCCTCCAACCAGTGGACTATGGAAGGAGTGATGGGATATCATTTCTGTGAAACTGTTACTTGTATGGCAAAGTTAACAGTATTCTGTAGATTAATTAAGATCTTCAATCAGTGGGCTTTAAGTTAATCAGAAACAAAATCCTCCTGGGTAGTCAGACATAATCAAGCAAGTCCTATCTGGAACAGAGTCTTGAAGCTGGACAATAGAATTCAGAGATAGTTTCTCTTTTGAACTTTTAACAGCAAGCCACAAAGACTGTTAGATCTTCAGTGAAATGAATCCTAGCATCAACCAGATGAATTTGAAGATGACTCTGCTCTTCAGACGGGACCCTTCCCCCAGATTATCAGTTGACTGGGGCCTAATAGCAGGAGACTCAGCTAAGCTAGTCCATACTTCTGATCCCTGTGGACCATGCGTCAATAAATGGTTGTTGTTTGAAGCAGCTAAGGTTGTGGTAATTTGTCAAACAATAGTAGAAAATGAACATTATTTTCCTAATTCTATGGTGATATTAAGCTGGCTATTTTCCTCCCTTACCAAAATTACCAGTTATGTAAAACTGATCTGTTTGGAATCCTTGATGGTGGAACAGAATCGATGAAAATCAGTCTAACTGGTTAAAAAATGAAACAAGTGGCTAGTGCTGTAGCACAATGGGTTAAACTGCCATCTGCATCACCAGCATCCCATATGTGCACCAGTTTGAGTCCTGATTGCTCCATTTCTGATCCAGCTCTCTAACATGGCCTGGAAAAGTAGTAGAAATGACCCAAGATCTTGAGCCCCTGCACCCACATAGGAGATCCAGAAGAAGCTCCTGTCTTTGGATCCACCCAACTTCAGCCATTGTAGCCATTTGGAGAATGAACCAGCAGATGGAAGACCTTTCTCTCTGTCTCTCCCTCTCTCTGTCTATAATTCTGCCTCTCAAATAAATAAATCTTTAAAAAAACAAAATGCCTAGAAAATTAATCAATTTTTTAAAAAAATATATCATGTAGGATCTCTGTCCTTAATGTGCTATACATTGTGAATTAATACTATAACTAGTACTCCAACAGTATTTTCACTTTGTGTTGCTATGTGAGGGCAAGCTGTTGAAATCTTTGCGTAATATATACTAAACTGATCTTCTGTATATAAAGAGAATTGAAAATGAATCTTGATGTGAAGCAAGGGGAGAGGGAGTGGGAAAGGGGAGGGTTGCGGGTGGGGGGGAAGTTATGGGAGGGGAAGCCATTGTAATCTATAAGCTGTATTTTGGAAATTTATATTCTTTAAATAAAAGCTTTATATATAAAAAATAAATAAATAAATTGCAAATAAAAAAAAATGAAACAATGGGACTGGCGCTGTGGTGCAGCAGATTAACTCCCTGGCCCGAAGAACCGGCATCCCATAAGGGTGCCTGTTCAAGAACCTGCTGCTCCACTTCCAATCCAGCTCTCTGCTATGTCCTGGAAAAGCAGAAGATGGCCCAACCCCTTGGATCCCTGCACCCTTGTGAGGGACCCGGAAGAAACTCCTGGCCCCTGGCTTTGGATTGGTGCAGCTTTGGTCATTGTGGCCAGTTGGGGAGTGAACTAGCAGATGGAAGGCCACTCATTGACTCTCCTCTCTCTGTGTAACTCTGACTTTCAAATAAATAAACAAATCTTAAAAAAAGAAACAAGTGAACAATCTGAGAAATACAAATAAACCACCAGTGTGCAAGAAATTTTGTGATCATTTCAATATAAGAACTGTAACTATATAGGAGTTGGAGTACCAATTTCCATCCAAATAATCAGCATCTTCCATTGAAATATAAGCGCACACACAAGCCAAAACACCTAATTTTTCCTTCCTTCTATTACATAATCCTCATATATAAAAAATGAAGCTGCAATGCCAAGATACTGGATTTAAGAAATTTTTTTTAATTAATGGTTTGCTTTTAGTTAACAGTCTCCTAATGAGATGCACTATGTTACTGACCACAAGCACTTCACAACTGGAAAACTAGGATTAAGTTCTAGCCTTCGAACAGAAAGTAATAAACAAACCGGCATTTGGGTCAGGTAAAAATCAAACCGCAAACAAAAAAAAAAACTTAATCTCTTTAGAAACATATAAAACTGAGTTAATTCACAGAATTTTGTTATCTAGGTCAATGCTTATAATGGCAAGATTTGTCCGTAGAAGTATGGACATTATTTTAACTATATGTTAAGGTTGTCAAATTTAAATTTTATATATAGTACATAATTCATTAGTATGAATTAGTATAAGTGTACTCTATAAATGGACCACGTGCTCGCTTGCTTGCTCTCTCTCTCTCTGTAAAACTTTCAAGCAAAACAAATAAAATCTTAAAAAAAAACTATGTATTTTAGTAAGTGTCCCAGGTAATTCTTAAAAACTTCAGAATCTAAGAACAAATGGATTTTAAGTTATATATTATATTTGGATCTGGAGATGCAAAAATAATCTAAGACAGTCCCTTCCATATAACATTTCATTGATAACTATGGGTGTGGGAAAAAATAATTACCTGCTTTTGTTTCTTTTTTACTGCCCTGTAAAATTTTACCATCTTCCAATTTCATTAGTTTTATTATGAGAGTTTTCAGGACATTATTTTAGCCTGTGACCTTACTCAAATTCTAGAAATAGGATTGATGCTTTTTGAACACTGAGTTTACAGAATGCCAAGCAATTATCAATGAAGCATCTATTTTTTGTTGCTGTTTTCAAAGTACCCTAGTTGCTCTGTCCTACTTTCTTTAAATTGGTTATTATTAAAGATGAAAATGTCTCCAAAAAAGGAACATGCTCAAAGTGTTTTAAAGGGTGACAATCAAGTTCATCCAACTCTCACACAACTGGGATGCTGTCAGAATTCAGTACGGTATTCTTCGGACTAAAGGCAGAAAACATTACTCATAGAACATAAGAACTCTTTCTGCTGATTTCAAAGTCATTCTCTGCTTTGGAAATAGGCTTGTCCTGATTAGAAGTGTTAACATCAAACTGAATATTCACACTAATATAATTCCCCTACTTCCAATCTCTCTTTACCTGATGGATTTTTTTTTCCGTAGTGCATAATAGCTTGCAACATACAATAACACTTAATTTGTCAATTACCTTTATAACTAATTGTATTTTGTTCACTAAGACACAAAATGAACTAACTAGCACGAATAAGTGCACATTGAATTTGTTGAATAAGTTAATAATACGCCATCACTTTTAGTCCTAATCCATCTCTAAAGAATGCAATTATTAAAATATGACTGCAGCTCTTGTGCTGACTGTTGTTGTACAATGTAATACTTTATCCATTTTAGTATTTTTTTATTCTAGTACTAGTGGTTGAACTCTGTAATTAACACAATTATTCTTAGGTGTTTAAATTTTAACTGAAAAGTGATCCCTGTGATATATAAGAGTGGGAAGAAGAGAGGGAGGAGATGTACAATTTGGGACATGCTCAATCAGACGTACCCCAAATGATGGAGTTAGAAACGTGCCAGGGGATTCCAATACAATCCCATCAAGGTGGCATGTACCAAGGCCATCTCACTAGTCCAAGGGATCAATTTTGGTTCACAATTGATCACACTGATAGGTCTAAGAGTCAAAGGGATCACACAAACAAGACTAGTGTCTGCTAATATTAACAGATAGAATGAAAAAGGGAGAGAATGATCCAACATGGGAAGCGAGATACACAGCAGACTCATAGAAGGGCAGATGTCCTAAATAGCACTCTGGCCTCAGAATCAGCCCTTATGGCATTCGGATCTGGCTCAAGAGCCCATGAGAATATTTTAGGCATGGAAAGCCAAGATACTCTGGACAAAAAAGACCTAAATGAAAGATCTCTGTGAGTGAGATCCCAGTGGAAAGAACGGGGCCATCAAAGAAGGAGGTACCTTTCTCTGAAGGGAGGAGAGAACCTCCACTTTGACTATGACCCTGTCAGAGTAAGATAGAAGTCGGCGAACCTAAAGGCTTCCATAGCCTCGGCAACTCATGACTAGAGTCTAGGGAGATTACTGACGCCATAAACAAGAGTGTCAAATTGTTAAATCAACATCAGGAGTCACTGTGTACTTACGTCTCATGTGGGATCTGTCCTTAATGTGTTGGTGTTGTCCAATGTGAAGTAATGCTCTAACTAGTACTGAAACAGTATTTTTACACTTTGTGTTTCTGTGTGGGTGCAAACTGATGAAATCTTTACTTAGTATATACTGAATCGATCTTCTGTATATAAAGATAATTAAAAATGAAAAAAAAACTTGGTGTTAAATTGGAAATTGCATAGAAAATTAATTTTAAAAAAATATCATGTAGGATCTCTGTCCTTAATGTGCTGTACATTGTGAATTAATACTATAACTAGTACTCCAACAGTATTTTCACTTTGTGTCTCTATGTGAGGGCAAACTGTTGAAATCTTTACATAATATGTACTAAACTGATCTTCTGTATATAAAGAGAATTGAAAATGAATCTTGATGTGAATGGAAGGGGAGAGGGAACAGGAAAGGGGAGGGTTGCGGGTGGGAGGGAAGTTATGGGGGAGAAGCCATTGTAATCCATAAGCTGTTCTTTGGAAATTTATATTCTTTAAATAAAAGCTTTATAAAAAAAGAAAAAAAATGACTGCTCTGATCTTTGTCCAAAATTCTAGAAAGCATTTTAGAAGGATAAAAATAATGCTTGTCTTTATATAAGGAACGGAGCTTCTACTCAATAATGGGTCCTGCCCTTTGACCTCTTCCTCTGTTCAATGGCTGTAATTATGCCAATTCATTCCCATCCTCTTATCTGAAAATCATCTAGCCAATCACTAAACACTAATTGTTAGCACAGTTAAGAGTAAAGCAGTGAAAAAAATCAGAGCACAGCCTAGGTGGCCTACATAGGGAGGAATTTTCCAACATTGTCTTCATTAAAACCTAACCACATAACTTTTTAAAATTCTACAAGACTTAAAAAAACCAGAGAATCAAAATAGAATCCATTTTCAAATATCTTTTAGATTAGAAAATATATTAGAGCCATCAATAATATCTAAAAATGTCATTTTAGGAAAGAAAATTATAATATGGATCAGTTCTTAAATTGTCCAGTTTTTAAAAGCACATTTCATATGGTGCTCCTGTCAAATCAACTCCTTCCCCCTTATATAAGGACAGATGAGTTTGGGCATAAAAGGGTACAGAGCATAAAGTAAAATAAGGAGAGTATAAATAGTGCAGAAACTGATTCCTAGATAATTAATAAACTGTAGATTTGCCTAAGTTAGCACATTTCCCTTATTCTCTAGTCATGTACACAATATTAAATACCACATTAGAATCACCATTTTAATTAACACAACACAGAGAGACAGAGACATAGAAAAAGAGACACATAAACAGAGCTCTCATCTGCTGGTTCACTCTTTAAATGCTCACAATGGCTAGGGCTGGACTAGATCATATCTAGGTCAGATAGTGTCATTTCCTGGTTGAAATCATCCAAAGCTACTCATCTGAGAGTAAAAGCCATTCTGCTTATAGTAGCCTAAGAATTAAATGATACAGAATTAAATGATACAATTTATCATTTCTGGGATTTCCTTTGCTACTCTCACCTCTTCCAACCACTTCCTTCCCATTCTAGGAGGACTTCAGGCATACTTTTGCTTTAGGGCCTTTGCATTTCCTATTCCTTCTAGCAGAAATGCTCACTTATGAGATACTGCTGAAGTTCACTCTCTCATTGCCTAGTAGTCTTTGTTCAAATGCCTCCTAAGTGAGCCCTTCCCTGGCTCACCTGATTGAAACTGCAAGCCCCAGTTTCCGGCACTCTGTATCCTATCTATCTGCTTTATTTTCTCCACTTATTGATTCCTAAAATTCCTAACACATTGCTCAATTTGATCACTGTTTGCTTTTTCATTGTCTTTCTCTGTCTACAAGAATGGAGGCCCCTTGTAGGTTCATACTTTTGGTTGTTTTATTTTCTAATGTATCTCCACATCCAGAACACTACCTGACACACAAGCAATTAAAAAATACTTGCAAAATGAATATTTGCCGTTAAGAAAAGCATTGTATTTTTAAAATATTTTCATTTGAGAGGCAGGTTACAGACAGAGAGAGTAAAGACAGAGAGAAAGGCTTCCATCTGCTGGTTCACTCCCCAAATGGCCACAGAAGCTGGAGCTGAGCTGATCTGACGCCAGGAGCTTCCTCCTTATCTCCCATGCAGATACAGGGGTCCAAGCATTTAGGCCATAAGCAGAGAACTGGATTGAAAGAGGAGCAACTGGGTGTGTCCACATGGGATGCAGGTGCCATAGGTGGAGGCTTAGCCTCCCATACCACAATGCCAGCCCAAGAAAAGCATTTCATTAAATAAACTCACAATGACCATATATTCACCTACATACTTCAGTGTTGCTTATAAGCTGATTATAAAATATAAGAATCCTTAGTTTTACTTTTACATTTATTTGGTAAAAATAAAAAGCCAAAATGGTGAGTACAAAGATAAATAGGAGAGAGTGCATCAAACAAAAGAATTTATAATTTAAATGAAAATGAAGCCCTATGTAACTATAATAAAACTATTGCTATATATTATGTGCAAAATATAACATTAGGAATATTACATTTAAATATAACACAAATTATATTTAAATAGATAAGTGCTTATCTTCTATAGAGTATTTTGCATTTTAATGATGTTATTATATGTGTTAGATTTAGGATTTAGGCAGCAACAGGGAAGCCACCTAAAAGAATCCGGTAAGTATATTTTCAATCAATGAGTATACGACACCTGAATATATGTATGGATGAATGTATGGTTGTACAAGTGCTTCAATTACAACATCATGTGTCTTTGGAAGCTCTTAGAGACCATTTCTTAAAAATAAAATAGTTTTTGAAAAAAAACAAACTAAAACCTGGTAAACCACTGCCTATGGCATTGTGTTCTACCAAAAAAAAAAAAAAAAAGACAGAGGAAAAAGCAGCAACCAGTAATAAAGGAGATTCTCTAAGTTCTTGTCTGACAGGATTTTTCAAATCATTCATTGGATCGCCAAGGCCTTCCCTATTCTCATATTTTCCTACTCCAATTTCTGCATTGCCTTTTTGAAACAGGTTAAATTTCTATACAATATGAAATGAGGGGTCAGCGCTATGGTGTAGCAGGTAAAGCCGCCACCTGCAGTGATGGCATCCCATATGGGCACTGGTTTGAGTCCTGGCTGCTCTACTTCTGACCCAGCTCTCTGCTACAGCCTAGGAAAGCAGAAGATGGTTCAAGTCCTTGAGCCCCTGCACCCACGTGGGAGACATGGAAGAAGCTCCTAGCTCCTGGCTTTGGATCAGCTGAGCTCTGGCCATTGCAGTCATTTGGGGAGTGAACCAGCAGAATGGAAGATCTTGATCTCTCTCTCGATTTCTCTCTCTCTCTGGCTCTACTGCTCTCTGTAACTCTTTCAAATAAATCATTTAAAAAATCATAAAGTACTGAAGTCACTTAAAACAAATGACAATTTCCATTGCAAGTTTATTCATACTGAATGATTATTAGCATTTTTAATTGAAGGAGATTATAAAATGTTTTATACGAACTTACATTCAAAACATCTGGTATCTATATTAATCGCAAAGTGAAAACATTACATAATTGCTTTTATAAAAGATCTTGAATTAACTTCATAAATTAATTTGGGAGCAATATGAAATATGCATGCTCAGGAGCTGAAGTTAGAGTGCAGTGGGTTAAGCTGCCACCTGTGATGCCAACATTTTGTATTGGTTCTGCTTCTGATTCAATTCTCTGATAATGCACCATCGGTAATGGCCAAAGTAGTTGGGCCCCTGCCAACCAAGGTGGAGACCTGGATGGAGTTCCAGGATCCCAGCTTCTGTCTGGACCACTGTGGCCATTTGGAGAATGAACTAGAGGGTGAAGATTCTCCCTCCCTTCCTTCTTCTTTCCCTCCCTCTCTCTCTGTGTCTCTCAAATAAATAAATTCTAAAAAGGAAATATATAAATATATATGCCAATAAGAAACATTCTAGAAAATCTCCTATGTCATTTATGATTAGAAAATATGGACTTTTTTAGTCATAAAAAGGACAGCATTAAAATATACCACTGACATCTAAAAATCTTGATTTTAAAATTCTGTTTATTTAATTTGAAGGGAAGAGAGATAAACCTACCTACAGAGTCAGAGAGGAGGGAGGAAGAGGAAGAGAGCTAGCCAGCGAGTGAGAGATCTCACATTTGCTGGTTCGCTCCCCAGTGATTGCAACAGCCAGGCTCGGCTAGACCAGGCTGACAGCAGAAGCAGGGACCTTAATCCAGGTCCCCCACATGGGTAGCAAGGAGCCAATTACCTGAGCATCACCAGATGTCTCCTAGGATGTGCGTTAGCAGAAATCCTGAATGAGAACCGGAGCTGGGACCTGATCCCAGCATTCTGATATGGGAGCACTCAGATACAGCAATGTCCCAAGTGGTATTGTAACCACTACACCAAATACCAACCCAGGAAACTCTCATTTTAAAAAAAGGCAAATATATCAGAAATGAAGGGAAAGGTAACTTGCAGATGTGATTTTAAACTGGCAAAATATAACATGCTGAGAATATGAGACAAGAAATAATTTCAATCATAGTATTAAATAAATATAGCTAATGATTAAAATGGTTATCTTTTCAAATACATGTCCCACTAGCAAATAAACCTTGAACAAATTCAATATTCTCTGAAAGTACTATGTTCTCACTTCTCTGAAATACAGATTTTGTATTCCTGAGTGAGGTAATTTGGTAACAAGGTGTAGAGCTCAATTTTCTTTAATTTTTTTTTCTCCTTATAATCTGAGAACACAGATTAAACTTGGGGAATAAAAGCATTGGCAAATGAGTTGAATAAATTTTATTCATGTATCCCAATAGACTATCTGATCTTTGCACTAGTTCCTTATCAGTTTTCTTTCCTTTGGTAAAAGTGAACAAAACTTTAGAGAGAATATCAATTCTAACACATACTTACGAGATTCTGATTTATTGGCTGACGTTGCTGAGAACTGGGACCTGAAGTTGATCCTTTTAAAATATTTATACTTTACACATCTTTTCCTGTCGAGGAAAGATCCCAAGTCCTTCCAAGCATGTCCAGGGCTGGCTGCTTGGAATTTTAATGTCTTTTAGTAGATATGGTCCCTGGACTCAAGACTCCACTGGTTTTAAACATTGTTAATGCCAGGGGCGGTAAGCATTTCCCTTGAGTTTCTGCTGACACTCTTGAAAATTCTGTTTTTCTTTAATCACTACCAAAACTTAAATAGAATCTAATGTCTGGCTTGTTATCTTCATCCAAATATGAGTGACTGCTCTCATAGATGACTCTGCATCATTTGGATTAAAGATATTTTTTCCACGCTTGCAAGAAAACAGCACAGTTAACTGCCAAGATACTGAATGTGTCTCAGAGGGTTAACAGAGAGAAGTGAGCAGTGACAAATGAAGCTCGTTTTTACCCTTCCCATCACTCTCACTCTCCAGGCAAAGGGGCTGCCTGGCATCAGCAGAAGTCCAAGTCCAGTGAGGATTTACCACTAGCCAGACATTGCAGCAAACAGGAAAGAAATATGAAAAACAATATAGAAAATTATAGTGCAAGTATAACTTTCACAAAGAATAACAGCAGGGACTTTATCCATGGGATTTCACCAACATCTACTTAAGAATTCAGCGTGGATAAATTTCTAATGCAAACATATGAAATTTCTTTATTAGATATATCTTAGTTTATATGTATATATCTGTCCTTAAGTAACATGAAAATACATTAATTATTTTGTTGTCCATGTACTTCTACCAGTAATAAATAGCTCTTAATAATACATACTATTTCTAAAACCACTTGGTTTTCTACAAAACTAATCCCTCAGTTCTAACAATGTTAGCAAATGCTTGAGATTTTCTTTAAATATCTCCTTTACCACAATCCTCTAAAGCAATTTTCCTTTTCAAAAATATTTTTATTGAGAGACAGATATAGACAGATTTTCCATCTGCTAGGTTCACTCCCCAATCTGTAACAGTCAGAGTTGGGCCAGGCCAGGAGTCAAGAAATAATTTACCTGAACCATCACTGTGGCTTCCCAGTGTGCTCATTAGCCAGAAGCTGGAATTGGAAGTGAACCTGGGACTGGAACTTGGACACTCCAAAATGCAAAGTGAATGTCACAGGCAGTGTCTTAACTGTTGGTCTAAATGCCATACCGTAGAACAATTTTCAAATGGGGATACAATAGTTTTATGGGGTGTCTGAACATTAACATTTTAGGTAAGCAAGAATTTTCTCAAGAATAGCATCTTTGGATTCTCAAATGTGTCTCTTTTAAAGATTTATTTATTTATTTGAAAGGCAGTTAGAGAGAGAAGAGACACACACACACACATATGCACACTTACAGAGATATCATCCATTTGTTGGTTTACTCCCTGAATGGCTAGGTCAGGCTGAAGCCAGAATCCTGGAACTTTATCCCCATCTCCCACATGAGTGTCTGGACCCAAGGCCTTGGGTCATTTTCCACTGACTTGTCAGGTACATTATCAGGGAGCTCAGTGGGAAGACTATATAGCAGCAAGACTCAAACTCATGCTCAAATGTGATGCTAGCATCACAGACAATGGCTTAACCCACTGTGCTACAACAGAGTTCCACAAATGCAACTTTCATACAAAAACAAAAGAAAAATGTTCAGAATATTTTAAATGGTTAAATTTACTTAAATATATTTAAATACCTAATTTGACACTCAAGGAAGTAAACTTGAATGACATTGCTTGTTTGAGAAAAGAGAAACCCTCTTAATAGTAAAAATAGTTCATGTGTTGAAAATCATCATTGCTAATTTTAAAGCACAAAATGCATATTCTAAGAATTTATTAATTTATTTTACAATACCTAAAATATCTTGGAAGAGCAGAAGTGGAGTGGGATGATTTGTCATTAAATGAAAATTTCAGGCTTAGCCAGGACCAGCATGAACATAAAACACTGCAGTCTGCCTTAAGGCAGAGATGTGACCACACAAGCCTTCAGTTTCCTAATTTGAACAGCATCTCCCTCAACACAGATGTGGTATCTCACACTTAATAAATGTCCCATTTAGATTAGCTTCATCCTATCTTTATTTTCTCTCAATAATTACCATAGAAGTCTATAGACAGGATTGTATTTTCATAGAGATGATATTTGAATTATCAGGGCAGATCTGAGTTCTTCTCACACTCTAGAAAAGCACAAGTGACAAAGAAAACAAGTAAACACAACAGGAACTCACCAAACCTATTTGTATGTTGATCAAAGTAAGTTTTGAAAAACTTTGAGAAAATCAACTGGGCTTGCCTAAATTTTACTGATCATTACCTGGCCCATACTTTTGAATATATTTAATTGGCTATTGTTGAGCTAAACAATTTGAAAAAGTTCAGTGTAGACTGATTTCCTCATATAAAAGTGTTCTCTCTTTTATATTAAAAACTATGAAGACTGTTTTGTACCGATACTACGAAGACAATATCATTTTTAACCTTATTTATAACTTTTTACATTCTGAAGAGAAATAGAACATCGAGTATATATGAAGTCCATGGACAGCATAAAACCAACGTGTCAGTTCTAGAAAACAGTGAACTTTCTCTTCCTCTGCTTTTTTGTTCCATTCATGCTCTTGACAAGTTGAATAATGCCTAATTCCTTGGTAAAAGTGGATCTTCACTTCCCAATCTGATTCAAATGCTAATCTCCCAAAACCCTCACCATATTAAAATAATGTTTTACTGGCTATCTGGGTATCCCTTAACCTAGTCAAGTAAACATAAACTTAACCATAATATACTCTATGTTTTATTCTAGCTTCTGTCCTCTGGAATGATCTGGATATTTGCACACACCTTACACATAAACACTAGTCCTTATTAAGATTTTGTCTGTTTGTTACTGACTTTCTGATTCAATTGTTTCACCTTAAGCATATTTATGAATGGCAAACCGGCACCCAGTGATAGGTTTCCAGATTGTTTTACAATTCTTCTTAGTGTAAGAAGGAATTCCCTGACTTCAACTGCCATGAAAACACCTTAGGTTTTCTTGCCATGCTACTTTTATTTGTACTATAATGATCCTCAGGTTACTCATGAAAACGAAAAAAGGGCAAAATGAAGGAAAAGTCATTAGCAGATAATATGACATATGTTACCTCTGTATTGGTGCCATAATGCTTTGAACTAATACTACTGTTGCCACTTGAACATGATTGGAACTATGCAGTTTCTGAAGGTAATGAAATTGTATGAATTGGACCAATTGTTATCACAGTAGCAGGGGCCAGGATTTCCCCTTTTAATAAATGCTAGTGCCAACCATATTATATTTGCTTCATTAAATTCCTTAGTCCCCATCTGTTACAATAGTTCCATAAAATTTGACTTATTTGTATATTTCTCCATATTAAAGACAGACTTCTATATATAATATACTCATGATCTTCATAACAATTCTGGGAAATAGCCAGTCATAAGAGAGTACTTCAAAAATTTTGTGGAAAATGGAATTAAACCAAAATGTACATTTTTCTTGCGCTTTTTAAACTCTTTTTATTAACCTGTTTCACTAATATAATACTTGTGGCAAACAACTTCATAAGGTAAAAGGATTTATTTAACTCAGTTTTGAGGGTCTTGGTCCCAAATCTGGTGGCCTCATTGGCTAGGCATCTGGTGAAGGTGGAACATGCCAATGGTGGAGTGTGTGCAACAGATGGATCACATGATCAGCCAGAAGCCAGAGAGATTATTATAAACTAAGGTTTATAACACCCATTTCATGATAATTTCTTTCTAATGATACACCCACAATGGCCTAAGGACTTCTCACTAAGCCAACTTCATTACTACTAAAACTGGACAAAGATTTCACCCTGGTAGACTACTAACATATGATTTGAGCATTTAAGTGTGTTCATGAGTTTGGGGGACAAACATAGCTGAACAATAGCAGTAGATATGAATTTATAGCAGTAGAAATAAATTTAATAGAACACAAAAGTGGCATTAGTCATAATTAAAACCACCTTAATACTAGTTTATTTATTAGTCTCATAAAAACATGTTTTCTAATTGAAGAAATGGAGGTTAAGCAACATTGTCCAAGTTGAAAGAGCAAAATATTGCTCAAGCAGAGATTTTTACGGGAATATATATGAATCTATATCTGTACATATCCACATGTGTGTAATGCATGTGTGACTACACTGAAGGGATTTTTCAGAGTTCATGGAAAATACATTTTAAGAAATAACAATGCGTGTATTTCAAAAATTTTTGCAAACTCAAACTGATCTTTTACCCGTTTTCCTTGAACTTTTTGAAGTCCAATCATATAGTTTATATCTAAAATATGCACAAATATGTATTTAGAAGTAGAGCTATAAATCATGTTTCATTATGGATATACATTTACCCCAAGGGTTACTGTGGCACAGTGGATTCAGTCACCACTTGCAATGCTGGCATCCCATATCGAAACACTGGTTCAAATCCTAGTTACTCTGCTTCCAATCCAGCTCCATACTAAGACCCACATAAAACATGAACTAACTTCTTGTAGGTTTTTTTTTATTGCTAGTACCCTTTCTAAACCATCAGAACTAGAAGACAAAAGTCTCTAGAGGACTTCTAATAAAATGTCTTACATGAAGTAGGATTTAGTACAAAGAAAAGCAAGGCATTTCTTTCCCAGAAGTCATGAATCAGGAAAAGGTATTATACTAGAAGAGATTAAAGCAGTGTCTTTCTAATCTAAGATGGTGTCCACTCCTAGATGTGGAAGACTTGACTTCTCCATGCAAATTTACAGAGAGCTGGAGATCAAGAATAGAATTACTAAATTTACTATCTTGGCTTAAAGTCTTCTAGAGTCTACTATTTCACTCAGGACTTTTCCTGTTGGATAGCAGGAAGGCAGGATGGCTACAGAGAATGAATCAGGACACCAGAGAGTGAAGAAAAGAATAAAAGAGGTGAGTAGATCTCTTATGACTGGGGCACAAGGAGTAAGTGACATAAAACAGTCTTTCATTAAGATCTCAAAATGCATCTGCAAGTCCAGTGAAGCTAAGCTGGGATAGTGATGACAGATTAATTGACATTTGTGGAAAGATATAAATGTGGTTCTGACACAACATTCAATGGAAGTTGTGGTGAACTCTGCCTACTTCCATGTGGTTTTAGGTGGTTAGATCCCAAACTGATAAGAAAACTACCTCCCCTACAGTTCTGCTCCCAAAGGTACAATATTAGAAAGTTGATAGGAATTCAGGATTAATCTCCTGGAGCAATGCCTCCAATTTAGACATTTTCAATAACCATATCTGTGCAAAAATACTATGAAGGTTAAGAAAGATTGCATTATTTTATTGTATTAAGCATGCATTTATGTGTTCATTGGTGTTAGTATTTGCCACTTGGTTACTAAAGCCAATCTTTATCATTTAAGCTATATAGTATTAGAAAATTATTGAAGGAAATTTAAGAACTGTTTTAGTACTTGAAACTAGTATTTAAAATGCTTCATGTAACATTAATTTCATCGCATTATAAATTTCATTTTAGTTTATCTCCAAAGTGTTTTTGGTATCCTTAAACAATGATTTCCCACAATTGTAGGTGTAGACAAATTTCAAATTAAATAAGAGTGATGTGAACAATTTTATAAACTTTTGAAAACAGGCATTCTTATAATTGAATATGATCTCAACATCAAACTTACATTGCCTAAAAAAATGGTGTAATTTTGATGCACTGGCTGTTTTATTTTTATAAAAATCTTTAATTCTTTATTCTGGGAACATTCAACATTTCCTCTCAGTTCTGCATAAGCTGTGGATCACAGGGTTCTATGAAAACCCACTCATATTGAAGATAAGCTGCATTTTTAAGTAGTTCAAACAGATGCTAAACTTACTCTACAAATGGCTTTAATATGTTCTGAAGAGAAGTTGATTGCACTGAGCTTTATTTTTGTCTTTTTGGAGCAACAATTAAGATTTTGTATATAGATAGACAGATACAAGTATATATACATATGTACAAATGTATATGTGTGTGTGCGTGTGTGTGTGTATAGATCCATTTAATGGCCATAAAAGAGTTTGCTATATTCTGAGTCACTGTCCTTCCTAATATGCTCATGAATTAACTAAAATAATAATAGTAACTCACTTTAAAGCAATTTCCAAAATTCCACACCATGGACAATGTTTTAACTGTAAGCAAAGCATACAGACAGGTAATACTAAGGCTTCTATACTTTTGTCCAAGTGGTTTGACCTACTGTTTTATTCCAGTGGGGAAGGTTATACGCATTACATCATTCAATGTAACAAATTTTCACCACCATCAAATGCCATTTTAAATGTATTAGTTCCATGGGGCACTTAACTCTGTTAACACCAAATGTATTATCAAATAAATGTGATGTTAAAGACATGAATTGAGATCATGTGTTAGAAACTGCCCTTGAGAAGCTTCCCATCCAGAGGAAAATAAGAACCAGGGGCAACCGGTCGAGGAGCTGGAGGTGAGGGCAAACACAAATTTAACAAGATGCGCCAGAATGCTAAGAGCTCAGAATTAAAGCCAATTATAGGTTCTGGGACATAAAGAGTGAAATTGGGAAAAAGCAGGGGTAAAGGTAAAGGAAATGAAGAGCAATTAGCAATCCAATGATTCAGTTAAATATTTATTAGCTGCTTATCAGTAAAGCATACTTGGTCTCTCAAATCTATAAAATTGGTCAAGTGTAATACTGTATCCACAGAGTTTGTTTCATTACATAGCCTTAGGCTGGCTTCACACAGGTAAGACAAGGTTCTTTTTTTTTTTTTTTTAACATTTAGTAAGTCATTTATTTGTAAATCAATAAATATATGCACATGAAACTTAAAAATTTAGACAATCAAGACTACATTGGTAATCCAGAAGCATGCAGAATGACGCCATGTGCAGAGCTGAATGTTATGTGAACAGCAACTGCTGCATAGGTACATCCTAACATACACCACCTATCATCTCATTTGTACTACCAACTTTCAGAATGAATGTATACAGCTCTAGCTGAAAAATTACAAATCACAAATTAATAAAACTTCGTGGTATCTGAAGACCAAAGATAAAGTATTGCCAGTCAATCGCTTCCTACCTAGATATGCACATGGAATCATGATGTATGTGACCTTTGCTTATAAAGCTTATACCAACAATGTTCTGTTAGTAATCAGCTATACAAATTATCCCTCAGTTCTAAAATTTAGTTAGTTCAGTTGGTTTTATAGCCCTCATCTGAATATGCACAACTGTCAAATATAAGAGAAAAACACTGGGATCTTAAGTCAATATTATTTTCAGCATTTGGTGGAGACTCATACTTAACCATAATAAATTAATCTACAGTTTGAGAGAATTTCATAATCCTGTGTTCTGACCCTGTCATTCTTAGAAGGAACAGAATGAATAAATTCTGCATAACTTGTAAGTTGCAATCTTCCCAGCTAGTTTTAAAATGAATAGTTCTGTTTGCCAAGTTTCTGAATTCATTAGTTTCTAAAACTGGTTTGAAACCTAGGCAACTACCAGGAACCATGTAACCCAGCCCAAGAAGATCATTCAAAGTGTCTCAGAATTCTTTCCAACTTAGAGGAAACAAGAGAGTCTACTAAATTCTGAAAGTGTGGAAAAGGCCTACTATACCTGCCTACCCAGAACAATCGGAGATTACTAGGGAGGCTTAGGAAGGTTTTGCGTGTGGGTAAATGATGGCTATTTTCTCAACTAACATCATTACCACTACTCCTCCTTCCCACATGTTTACACTGAAAAGAATTAAAGAATAAGTACATTTTTCACTTACAGAGCACCAAATATAGCTACCAACTTCTTTATCTGAAAAAAGTATTTTAACCTCTGAGAGTAGAAAAACTAAGGCTCAGACAATTTAACAGTATCCAAAATTTAAATATTAACTCTTTTACAAATATTTTCTCTCCTTACACAAAAGACTCTAAATGTACATTTCAATGTCCTACTTATATATGTATTTTTTAAATCCAATAGTTATCATTTACATTTAGAAGAAAGTGGCGTGGCAACTATTTAAAGTCAAGAGTAAGGGTAAAGGATGAGCTATAGTCATTTATCCAACACAAATCATATTACAACCCAAGTGAAATTTTCCTTTGAAAAGTAAATATTCATATTTCCCCTCCCAAAGTTAAATTACACTGTAAAAGGGCAATCTAGGTGAACTGAGACAATGCCTCACTTTGATATATGTAAATAAAAATACATTCATGTTGTCTAAATGTTTAGGGCTTTATAGTTAGAAATATATAATTCCATTTCTATGGACAGGTAAATTAGTTGAAATAAGTTAGCACAATCATTTGAATTGGTTGTCTACATACTGGGCAGGGCTTATTCCTTTTCTTAAGTTTTTTAGCACAAGTGAAACATGACATTAGGTGTCCTGTTTTGCCATGAACAATGCAACAATTCTTAGGTCGACCCTGGCAGATGACACAAGGTTCAATGGCATTAAGGGGAATATTAGATTCCGTACTTTCTTCTTTGTCTTCTGTTTCTTCCCTCTCAAACTCTTTGACATCTTCTTGGCTGCTATAAATAATGCTATTAGAAGTTGATGGCTGAGAGAAGTCCTCACTTTCTTGTGATTGAGAGGCTTGTGTGCTTTTATCATCATTTTCCTCAACACAGGCTTCTTGGGAATCATCTGCTGTAGTTTTTTTACAATCAGGAACATCAAAGCCTTCTTCCGCGTGTGTCGAGTTTTCTAGTTTGGCTTTCTCAGGGATTCCCCTTTTGTCTTTCCCCTTATCTTCAGGAAGCCAATTCTCACGGAGGGCCCAACATCTGTTGCAATGTGGTGGAAGGGGAGGATTCATTTCATTGCATGAAGTACACTTCCAATAGTCAGCTAAGGAAATTTCAGGATCTTCTTCAAATGAATCTGTATCACTCTCTCCTGCCTGATACACAGTAACTCGATATACCTCATCATCTTCATCTGAGAGTTCTTGTCCTTCTTCACTAAGGCTATAATCCTCTGAATCTAGAGATTCAACTTCAAATTCTACACTAAACTGATCAGAAACTGAATCCTGATCCAGCCAGTCACCTGAATGTTCACTTACACCATCATCAAGATCCAGGTTTGATGGCGTCTCTGTCGATTCACTGCCACTGCTTCTTTCACAACATATCTCCCTTATTACACACAGAGCCAGGCTTTCAGCAAAGGACAGGGAAATACTATCTGATTTGTGGCGCTTTCTTTGGCGTTCAGATAATTCATCTGAATTTTCTTCTGTCTCACTAATTGCTCTCCTTCTGGATGAGGCAGATGGTCTAGAAACCAAACCTGAAGACAAAGGTTTCTCTTCCTGCAGCTCCTGATCAGGGTCCTTTTGATCATTCCCACCTTCAAGGTGACACCTGTTCTCACTCACAGATGTACTTGAATTTGATGGTTCCTGCTGATTGACTACTACCAAGTTTCTGTAGATCATTGTATATATTTTCCTGTGCTCTTTCACAGAGAAGCTTGGCACTCCAAACAAATCTCCAAGAAGATCATTTGATAAATACACAATACGTTGTTGCTTCTCATCATACAATCGTTTAGTCATAATGTACTGGCCAAGATAAAATATAACCTCTATCCCAGAAAGATCAGTACAGTATATTGTACTCGTATCTCTAGTGCAGAAGTTCTTAACCTGGGGATCCATGGATGCCCAAGGAGTCCAGTCGGCCAAATGGGTTTATAGCTCAAAATGGCCAAAAGCCTTCACAGAGTTCCCCCGGTCTTAGGAGTTCCTAGCTCTTTCATGGTGTAAGTGTCTTTTTGTGCACCAACAGACTTTAACAACTTCAAAAGTAATGGCTTTGGTCTAACCAGGGTTTACAGCACCGTCAGTAGACACAGACATGTTGGTATTGCACATTTGCCTGCTCCTCACCGTGCCGGGGGCTTTCTCGCCTGGCGTGGGGGTGGAGGTCCCTCAGGCCTCCCCCGTCCGTTTATGCGGCGCGCGGACGCCCGCCGGCCTCCTTGGGCCTGGGCGACCATTCCACCAGCGGGGCCAGGCCACTGGGGCGCTCCGACGCACGGAAACCCAAGAGGAGGGACGCTCCTGGCAGCGAAAGGACAGGGAGTCACAGCCACCCCGCAGGCTCGGCTACTTTCTTCATTTTCCTCGCAGTCACACACGGGTAGGGCCGCACAGGCCCCAGAAGGAGCCAGGCCCAAGGTTCTAATGAGTTCTTTGTGAGACATTCAATGATAAAATGCTTTGGATTAAGTCCAAGGCAGATTTGCCCTTGCTGAATCACGGTTTCTCATTTGTTAGAAACACCAACATATTGGAAATTCTCTAACTGGTAACTCAAAAATTAAATAAATAGGTTCCAACAAATTCAGTAGTCCCTAAACTTGAACATGAATTTTAATATTAGCCCTTTTCTTATATAATGTCAAAAGTTTTATATATTGTAGGATCATTTTCTGAGATGCAATTTACATTTTGTCAACAGTTCTTATGCTAACAAGAAATGAATGATTGTAATTTGCTAATGTAAGTTATCTTAAAGCTCTACTTAAAATATTATTCACTACAACACAGCATTTCACTTACGAATATTTCTCAGAGATTATCCAGAGTAGTGTGTTTGCTTTTATGTTACTAATATTATGAGATATTATTTTGTTCCCTACTTTGCTCTCAATCTTAGGTAAAATAAAAATCAATCTTGTCCCTACCTGTCATTGCACAGGACTGAATTTCATTGTTTAAAGGATTTTATTTATTTGGGAGATATAGTAACAGACACAGACAGAGAGGTCTTCCACCCACTGGTTCACTCCTCAAATTGTTGGAATGCCCAGAGCTGTGCTGATCCCGAAGGATCAAAAAAGCATGTTATCTTCATGACCCTTTTTCTCTCCAGATAAAAGTTTTGTATAATTCATCTACATTCTTGAATTTAGTCTCTGCAGTTTCAGCTCTAAATACTATTGCTTACAATTGTTAAAAATTTTAATGCAATTACTTTTATAATAACTATCAAATTTTTAAAACTATGATCTCTCTCTTATTTAGAGGCTTTATCTCCAAATGACTTTCTGTGTTTCTGCGAAAAATAGCACTGCCCAGTAAAGACATTTTGGCAACAATGCCAATATTCTACATCTGTTCTTTTCCATTATAGTATCTATTAGCCACATGTGACTGTAGGACACCAGAAATGTAGATACTGCAATTGAGGAAATGAATTTTTAATTTTTCCTAATTTTATGAAATTTAAAAGAGCCACAAGTAGGTAGTACAAATGTGAAATGCATGCCTTCTCTAACAATAATGTTAAAAATACCTTCCCACGGACTCCTTTAGTAAATTATCTCCAGAGTTAGGCTTCTATAATTATTGTTCTGGATGACACTTCCATCATCTACTTGATTATTTTTGTAGCTTCTATATTGAATGTTTCTATTTAATAATCCTGGAAATGGGAAGAGATTTCCAGATCCGGAACTTGCCAAGAGACAAGTACATGAATTATTACTTTATTTACACCTTGTTTATTTGCCTCTTATAAAAGCATGTGATGCCCTTAGATTTACACTGATAGCATGTAAAATTGAATATAACAGGACAATGAGTAATCCAGTTTCCAAAGTCTTAATTTATTTTGCATTCATTTAGTACAAGGGTCCTACAAAAAGCTTGTGAGAAAATGGAATGAAAAGATAGATTTATTTTGGTGCCAAAAAAAAATGATCCATGCAATTTTAATAACACATTGTCCATGAACCTTTTGAAGACTACTCTCTGCACTGATTTCAAGTTTTTACACCAAAATAAACTTTTCAATTCTCCTTGAAATTTTTGAACCACCATCCTGTGCTTTAATGAAACATATTTGCATATTTTTAAAATCACACCATTTAATCACAGAAGCATAAACTCATTAAGTACATAAAATTATACAATTTCTATTTCTTTTCAGAGCTACACGACTTGTAATATTGGAAAAGATTGACACTAGAAGGAAAATTTCAGTATCTTCTATTAATTTGACATAACAATATTTGCAAAAAGATACAATATCATCTTCCATTTTTTGTTTTGGAAAAAATAGATTTTCCGTAACAATGTGTTAATATGTGGATTTATATTTTAAAGGAATTAAAAATAAATTCTAAAAATTATTGATTTTATTTGCTCATATGGTAAGTATCATGAGATATAACCCACATGAACAAAAGTGCATTTAAGTCCAATAACTTTTAGAATATAAAGAGTCTCAAGACCTAAAATTTTAAAACCAGCACTATAATATAATATAATATAATATAATATAGCAGCACTATAATATCTATCACTTGGACAAATCAAGCAGAAATGAAATGATCCTGAATTTGGAATATCCAAATATTGTCTCTCCCTGTATTAACTAAATTATTTGTATACTGAAGCTTTTAAATACTTAGCTTCCTTATCTGTTCAAAAAGTCAAAAGAGGAGCCGGTGTTGTGGTATAGCGGATAAAGACATCAACTAATATCAATTCTTGACACACTCTCCAAAAAATTGAAGTTGAGGGAATTCTCATAGCTCCAAACTCATTTATGAAGCCTACACTGTGCTGATACCAGAACCAAACAAAGGCACTACAATCAAAGAAAATTACAGATCAATATTTCTCCTGAGTCTACAGGCAGAAATCTTCAACTAAGATATTAGCAAAATGAATCCAAGAATACATTTAAAGAATCATTCACCATGACCAAATGGGATTTCTCCCTGTTATGCAGCTTTTGTTCAACATATTTAAATCAACAAGTATGATAACCCATGATAACAAATGAAAAGTTAAATGATCACGTTAACAGATGTAGAAAAAGCACTTGACAAAAATTCAACAACTTTTCACAGTAAAATATGTCCAACATTAAGTAAAGGCCATATATGATAAACTTGTAGGTAACACAATTTCAATGATGTCTAAGGCACCACCTTTGCCTTTATTTTACTCAAAATTGTGTTTATGCTCATCTAAGAGAGCTATTTTTATTAATCTATTTGTATTTATAGAATATATGCTATACATGAACATAGAATATTACTCAGTTTTTAAATAAATTCTGTAATATGCGACATTTATGAATTTTGAAGACAATATGCTAAATGAAATGTCAGTCATAAAAAAGACAAAATTTTATAATCCCACTTATAAAGCTATCTGTAGTCAAATTCATAGACTCAAAGAATGGAATGACAGTTTCCAGGGACTGCGGGTAGGGGAAAACAGAAAACTAATGTTAACTGCATAAAGTTTCAATGGAGCAATACAAAACATTTCTAGAGATCATTTGTACAACATTGTGCCTATATTCAATAATGTATTAAACACTTATATTTAATCTCAGGTGAAATGTTCTTAGCACAATAAAACAAAACCCTAATTAAAGACAGCTGAAGATGGTAGTGCACACCTGCTAGAACTATGCAGTTTCCTTCAGCAGTGTGCCTCAACTATGGTAAACAGCCCATACTGCAGCCCAAGCCAAAGGCCACCCTGAATCTGGGTGTTGTTATTAGTCACTCATGCCTATACAGGCTGCATGGCTCCTGTCTCCTGTCTACCCTAGCTTGGAAGCACTCCAAACTCCAGCTCTGTTACTCTGGGCATAGTTGGTCATGCATCTTTCTCCAGGATAACCTGGTTTGGTGAGTGCCCCTGATACTAGACTTACCACAGCTCAAGCCATCACTGGTTCTAAAAGTCACGGTTGTTTGCATGCCCATCCCTTGGCTATGCAGCTCCCTTCTCAAGCAGGTCCAAGCTTTGAAAAGCACTCCATACTCCAGCCCTGTTGTGATCCAATCCTATCACCAGCTTGGGAACATACAGTCATGTAGACTCACTTAAGTTCCACAGCTTTCTTCTACAGCCCATGCCCACCACCGCTCTAAAGAACATTGTTAATTACACTCATCTGTCTGTGCTGTGGGGCTCCCTTCTTCAATGGGATCCAGATTTGGTGAGTGCCCAAGATTCTAGCCGGGCCATAGGTCAAGCTGGCCCTAGTTTTGGTGGGCACATGTGAAAGGGCATGCATGCTCCTGACCTGCTCAGCATAACCACAACCCCATCTACCACCACCAAGACCCACATACCAACTCTGGGACTTAGAGAAATCTCCTATTATGCCTCTGCTCCCACTGCCACTATTAACAGTGAATGAATGTCTTACAACTTGAACTAAAGCTGAACTTGACATTCAAAGACATATCTTCAGGAAAAAGACTTCAGATTCCCAAAACCACCCAGTAAAAGTGACAGAGGCAAATAATGACCCTAATGTACAAGTGTCAATATAGGAACACAAAAGACATAAAAAAACATTGTGATATCATGCTGCAAAATCAAGCAATATTTTAATATCAGATTCCATGGAAGGGAGATTCATGAAACACTTGATAAATAATTGAAAAGAATCATTATAGGAATACTCAAAGAAGTGCAAGAGATACAGAGAAACAGTTCAACAAAATTAGAAAATCAATGCATGATACACAATAGAAATCTACTATAGATAATGTAAAAAAATAGAAATCTTAGAAATATACAAGTCTTGGCAGGCGCCGTGGCTCAACAGGCTAATCCTCCGCCTTGCGGCACCGGCACACCGGGTTCTAGTCCCGGTCGGGGCACCGGATTCTGTCCCGGTTGCCCCTCTTCCAGGCCAGCTCTCTGCTGTGGCCCAGGAGTGCAGTGGAGGATGGCCCAAGTGCTTGGGCCCTGCACCCCATGGGAGACCAGGAAAAAGCACCTAGCACCTGGCTCCTGCCACGGCAGCCATTGGAGGGTGAACCAACGGCAAAGGAAGACCTTTCTCTCTGTCTCTCTCTCTCACTGTCCACTCTGCCTGTCAAAAAAAAAAAAAAAAAAAAGAAATATACAAGTCAAACAGAAAATACATTTAAATATCACAGCAACAGACTAGATCAAGTAGAAGAAAGATGATCTTAACTTATACACTGTCCTTTTGAAATATTCCAAGCAATCAATCAATAAATAAAATGAATATATCTTCCAAGATCTTTGGGACAATATTAAATGAACTAATATTCAAATTATGGAAGTTTCTGAGTGAGAGGAGAAAATAAAAAATAGGAAACCTATTCAATGAAATAGCACCTATAAATCTCCCCAATTTGGAGAATATGGATATTTAAGTATAGGAGACCCACAGGACCCCAAATAGACATGACCAGAAAAGATCCTCACCATATAAAACATAGTCAGATTCTCAAAAGTACATAACAAAGGGAAGATTATAAAATATGCAAGATAAAAGCAAGTCATTTACAAGGGAATTCCCATTAGATTTAAAAGATTTTTTTCAATAAAAACCATACAGACCAGAGGAAAATGGTATGATATAATCCAAGTTCTGAACAAAAACAACTGCCAAGTGTGAACACTCTGTTCAGCAAAGTTATCTTTGATAAATGAAGGTGAAATAAATATATCCTAAGGCAACAAAAATAGAATTAATCACTCACAGAGTAGCCTTACAAAAGGTGCTTGAGAGTCCTATACACAGAAATAAAAAAAATTACAAACATGAAAATACATAAAAGTACAAGCCCACTGGAAGAACAAATGATAGTCATAATAAACAGAAGGATTTTAAATGACAGTGCTAAGCCATTGCTCATCAAAAATAACACTGAATGTAAATTATCTAAATCCTCCTATTTAAAGATACAGACTGGCTAAATGTATAAGAAAACAAGACCCACTCATATGTTACTTGCAAGAAAACTTCACTCACAAAGATACACATGGACTAAAATTAAAAAATGGAAAAAGATATGTATCCAAAAGAAAATCAAAAGCAAAAGGAATAGCTACATGTATATCGGAAATAGACTCCAAGATAAAACTTTTGAAAGACAGGATCACTATAAAGTGAACAAGGGATATATTAACAAAATGATGCCAGAGCACTAAATTTCATAAAACATTAGATACAAAGAGACAAACTCCAAGAAAATAAGTGATGGACTTCATCATACTAGTTTCATCAACGAATAGATACATAATCTAGAAAAAAAGCAACAAAGAAACATCAAAGTTAAACTATGCTATAGTTAACCAATTCTGTTAGGTTCATTTGGTTAATGAGCCTCAGATATTTGCAGAATATTTCATGCAGCAACTATAGAACACACATTCTTTTCTGTAGCACATGAAATGTTCTCTACAATAGATCACAAATTAGGTCATAAAATAAGTCTCAAATTAAAGAAAAATAAAACTATATCATGTATCTTTTCTGACCAAAATTGAATAAAAGTAGAAATCAATAGAAGAAATTCCAGGTATTTACAAAGACATGTAGACTGAACAACATGCTCATAAATTAACAACAGTCCTTGGGGAATAATAGCTAGTGAATAAATACAATGGGAAATTTACAAAACCCTGAAACAAAAATGGAAACACAACATTATAAAACTCACAATCCAACAAAAGCGGAACTAAGATGGAAAATTTGAGCAATAAATATTCACACCAAAAATTAGAATGATGGCCAATAAACTACCTAATTATGAATCGTGGAGACCCAGAAAAGCAAGAGTTAAACCAGATCCAAAGGCAGCAAAAGGAAATAAATATAAAAATCATAACACAAATTAATGAAATAGAAATTTTGAAAACATTAATGAGTTCATTCTTTGAAAAGAAAAAAATTAAGAAACCTTTAGAAAAACTGAAAAAAAGAGAGGCAACTCAAATAGACAAAATAAGAGAAGAAAAAGGAAATATTACATTTGACAGAACACAAATACAAAGAATCATTAAGGAATATCATGAGCAGCTAGCTGCCAACAAATTGGAAAACCTACAAGAAAAGGATAAATTTCTGGATACATATAGCATCAAATTGAATCATGAAAAGAGAAAACCTAACAGACCAACAACAAATAATGAGATTAATTCAGTAATTGAATGCCTTCCAACAAAGAAAATTGTCCAGAATCAGATGGCATCACTACTAAATCCTATCAAACTATTAAAGCTGAAATCATGCTGATTATTCGCAAACTAGTCTAAAACACTGAAAGGGTGAGAACCCTCTCAAATGTATTCAATGAGGTCAAGATTACTTTGATTCAAATGCCAGACAAGACCATACACAGAAAAAAAAAAAAAGATAATCAATCTCCCCTATGAACAGAGATATAAAATTTCTCAACAAAACACTAGCAAATCAAATCTAACATCACATCAAAAAGATCGTGATCAAGTGTTTTTTTTCTCTCCATGGGCTTCAGGTTAGTTCAACATTCACAAATCAATAAACATAATACATCACATCAACAGACTGAAGGATAAGAATTACATGATTATCTCAATAGATCAGAAATAGCATCAAATAAAGCCAATATTAACTCATGACACGAACCTTATACAAAATACATAGAAATGGAACAAACATAATAAAGGCTATGTATGACAAACACAAAACCAACCTGGCATTGATTAGGGAAAAGTCAAAAACCTTTATTCTGAGATCTGGAACCAGACATGTCTATTCTCATTGCTCTTATTCAATGGATTACTAGAAGTTTTGGCCAGAACAATTAAACAAGAGGAAAAATAAAAAGCCAGACAGATAGGAAATGAGAAAGTAAAATTAGCCTTACTTGCACTACGTGATTCTATGTAAAGAGAAACCTAAAGGTTCTACAGACTACTAGATCTGATAAACAAATTCAGTAAAGTTACAGGATGCAAAATCTACAAACAAAAATTAGGAGCATTCTATACACCAATAATAAACTCACTGAGAAAGAAATTAAAGAGCAACCCCATTTGCAATAGCCACACATACATACCCCCTTGTAATGACTCTAACCAAGGATATCAAGGTTTCCTCTATAATGAAACTTAAAAAACACTAAGGAAGGAAATTGAAGCAAACACACACATACACACGCACACACACAGTGGAAATGTCTCCCATTCTCATGGGTGGGTAGAATAAATTTCCAAAGTGATCAACAGATTCAGTGTAAGTTCCATCAAATTATCTATGAAATTTTTCACAGAACTAGAAAAAATAGTAAAATTCACATGGAGGTTTAAAAGTTTCTAAGTAGTCTAAGCAATCTCAGAAAGAACAAAATTGAAAGCATCACACTACCAGTTTTCAAGCCAGGCTACAGAGCTATTGTAATCAAAACAGCATAGTACTAAGAAAGTCATTGCCATAGACCAATAGAACAGAGACTCCAGAAATGAACTCATGCACCTAACAAGTAGTTTATCTTGGGCAAAGCTATCAACTGCATGCACTACAGAAAATACAATATTTTCAATAAATGGTGTTTGGGACAATAGGTATCTATGAACAGAAAACTGAAACTTAATCACCCTCTCACTTGGTACAAAAAATAATTCAAAATGGATAAAAAATCTGAATCTAATACCTGATACAACAAAACTACAAGAATACGTTTACACAGGCAACAATTTTTTGGATAACATTTCAAGAGTAAAGCAAAATAAAAGGCAAAAGCCAGGGAAATGGACTATATAATACTATGAATCTTACAGCAAAGGAAACAACAGAGTTAAGGGATATCTGTCAGAACAGGAGAAAAATTTGCAAACTACTCACTCATCCAGAGGATTACTATTCATAATATATAAGAAACAGAAAGCTCAACAGCAAACTATCCAGTTAATAAATGGGTAAAGCAGCTGGATATGGTAGACATTTCTCAAAACAAGAAACACAAAGTGGCTGAGAAATGCATGAAAAAATGCGATCACTAGCCATTGAGGAAATGTAAATCAAAACCACAATGCAATACCTTTTCACTCCTGTTAAAATGGCTATTTACAAAAAGACAATAAATGCTGGTGAAGGTTTGGAGAAAATGGAACCATCATATACTGTTGGTGGGAACGTAAATTAGTACAGCCATTATGACAAAAAATATGGAAGTTCCTCAAAAAACTTTAAAAAGAAAATCTGCTATATGACCTAATATGCCACTTCTGGTTATATATAGCCAAAGGAAATGAAATCAGTATATGAAGGAGATACCTGCACTTCTATGTTAGTATATTATTCACACTAGCCAAAGTATAAAATCAACCTAAGTGTCCATCAACGGAGAATGAAGAAAATACAGTATGTATATATAATGGAATATTAGTCTACTATAAAAAGCATGAAATCATGTCACTTGTAGCAAAATGAATGGAAATGGACAGTAAGTGAAATAAACCAGATGTAAAAAGACAAATTGTGCATACTCTTAAGTGTGGAAGTTAGAAAACAAATATACGATCTGAACTTATGGGGCTGGCGCTGTGGCATAGCAGGTAAAGCCACTGCCTGGATGCCGGTTCGAGTCCCAGCTGCTCCACTTCCTATCCAGCTCTCTGCTATGCCTGGGAAAGCAGCAGAAGATGGCCCAAGTCCTTGGGCCCCTGAACCCATGTGGGAGACCCAGAGGAAGCTCCTGGCTCCTGACTTTGGATGGGCTCAGCTCCAGCCATTGCAGCTGGAACAAGTGAGTGAACCAATGGATGGAAGACTTTCTCTCTCTCTGCCTCTCCTTCCCTCTCTGTGAAACTCTTTCAAATAAATAAATAAATCTTAAAAAAAAAAAAAGGATCTTACACTGATCACTAATGGTTGGAATGGGTGAAGAACTATAGGTTGAGGGAGGGTGGACCATGTACACCAAAGCACAATCAGAGGTAAACACCTGAGTGTTCCAGAGTACAGTGGAGTGATAATAGCTCACAATAAGTTTATACTGTACAAAGAACTGGAAGAGTATAACTGATTAGCTCCACAGCAAATTAAAGGCTTCCTGGCTTGATCAGTTTATGCTATGTATATGTGTAAAAAATTTGCCCTGTATCTATGAACATATATGTGCTACATGTTACATTTTTAATAATACAATGATAAATGTTTTCAAGAGTCAACCTTCCACTTCCGAGAGAGAGCTGCTCTGTAAATACATCTTCCAGCTACCAGTGAGGAAGTTAGATTAGAGTGGAGTTGTACTCAGACTTTTCAATTGCATTCAGTTACTTACCTGAGAAGTGTTCACATTCAGAATTTATGACTTTCTTTGTGAAACCAAATTGCTCAGTTGTTGTAACTTGATATCCTTTTGTACACTGTATCAGAATGAAAATGATCTCTGATTATGTACCACAATCATCAGCTTTAGCATCAGCTTTTGAATTTTTTAAAAAATTATTTATTTATAAGGCAGAGTGGCAGAGGGAGAAGTGAGACATCTTCCATTTGCAGGGTCACTCCCTAAATGCCTGCAACAGCCAAGGCTGGGCCAGAGAAAAGCCAGGAGTCTGGAATTCCATCAGGGTGTCCTTTGTGGGTTGCAAGGATCCAGGCAGCTGGCTCATGCATGCTCTACTGCCCTTCCCAGGCAAATAAGCAGGAAGCTAAATCAGAAGTGGAGCAAACCAGCCCTCCAATTTGTGATGCCATGCATACAAGTGGTGGCTTACCCTGATGCACCTGTGTCAGCCCCCAGTTATTGAATTCATAAGCATATTTTTCATGTTATAATTTAGGATGGTGAAATGCTTTTAAGTTGGGTTCTCCATTTTTTAATAAGATTTATTTTCTGAAGATTATGACACATAAAAATCTCAATAAAAAGCAATATTTCTTTAAAAATAATAATTATCAATGTTTTCACCTCCTAATTTGGTTGCTTCAATTTTAATTTTAATTTATTTAATCAGTAAACATTGTTTTAGATGAACACAAAAGTTTTTATTGTCTAATGTCCTACAAAATGAGTATGCCTGAATTACAACCAATAAAAAGTCTTTCTTGGGTCAGTTTTGTTATTTTCACTCCCCTACCCCACCCTAACTCCTGCTCCCCCCCCCCCCCCCCCCCGCAGAAGCAAGCTAAGAAGAAACAATTATTATTTGACCAATTTAGATAAACCAAAAGTGACTACATAGCTTCTGGAAAAATGACTGGTCATGTTTTTAAATTCTGAAGGCCACAACTAAATTTAGCCAAAGAGCATTAGTTCCTGAATGCTTCCAAAATGGAATACTGTGCTTTTTGACTGCAGCGTTTGCAGTCTCATTAAAACTCTAAAAGGTCAAAGACACCAGGAGTACAGCAAAATGCATCCATTTGCAATACCCACAAGACTATGAAAGTGTAGAAGTCAGCCACATACATCGTGTGTTACTATCAGAATATTTACATAACAGCAGAGTCCTCTTCTTACATCTAAACGGTTACATTCTACCAAATGGCTGTAGGGTTGTTACTAGCAGATAAACATTTTCTATTGCCAATTGTTTGCTTCATAAATGAATTTCTAAACAGAAGATGATAATCAGAGTCAGGTTTTTTTTCATAAATGAAATCTCTATCCCCATAGATGTCCACTTTTGTAAGAGCTGGACCTTCTTCAAAAGACCTCTGCTCTCACACACACTTTTAAAATCTCCTAAGATCTGGAGAGAACACAATGGTTTTGGCTCTTGGAAGGTCGCCCACTAATGAGCGACAGCAGGTTTTGACAAAGAATACATTGAGGGTACAAACTAACTCAAAACTCAGTTTTCCCAGAAGAGTCTGACCTTGCCAGAAATTCAATTTTCTCAAGCATGTTTCAGTAATTTGTTTCTGCTAGTAATAAGGGCATTATTTTCATGCCTGTGGG
This sequence comes from Sylvilagus floridanus, assembly GCA_949820135.1. Classification (NCBI taxonomy): domain Eukaryota; kingdom Metazoa; phylum Chordata; class Mammalia; order Lagomorpha; family Leporidae; genus Sylvilagus; species Sylvilagus floridanus. The sequence goes on along the minus strand of OX463236.1, from coordinate 22,838,397 downwards.
ATGACATCCTGCAGGTAAAGTCAGTGGGAGATTGAACTAAGCCTTTAATGTAGTTTCCCTAATACATTAAGAAAATAAAGTTTTAAACACCTTGTTACCTGAGTTTTTTAACATTCTACTTTAGTTTTTGTCCCCTTTAGTTACTGAAAATCTCAAAAAATGATAATAAACCAACCCCAAAATGTAGCTTTTGGCTTCCATAATTGAATATGATAGTATTTAATGTTTTTCCATGTATTAGTCTCTACCATAGTGTAAACACTGGTCTAAGTGCTAAGGATTCAGCAGTGAATTATAAAAATCTCTGCCCAAATGGGGCTCCCTTGTTTATGTATACACATCTATACATATTTGTCATTTCCACTCCCAATATTCAGCAAAAAATTCTAAATTTTTCACCAATGTCATTTCAAAAATTCTCTAACTTCTTGACAACATCACAATAAATTATTTTCAATTTGAGACATCACTCTTGATACTCCTTACAGGACAGAATGAAATCCAATGATACAGTTAAAGAAAGGAGAGTCCTTCAGCATGTCTAGGTTTACAAAAAAGCCCTGGATTGAGCCTTTCGTTGCTGGAGTCTGGGGGTTAGTGTTGTAGGGGTAGAGGCAGGAGGGGCCTGCGGTGCAGCTCTTAACCTGTCTAATCATTTAATACTTAGTTTTAGTGTTGTCAAATGTTTGATGTGTTCCTTTATCACCATACTCTGCCTCATTTCTTTGTTCTCTAAAAGATGGATTTCTGAAGCTATGAAATGGTATGAAAAGTGAAAAGGTTATTTTCTGAATAACAGACACCAGAATTTCTCCCAGTGAAAATTCTATTTCTAGCTAAGGAAATACTTTGAAGTTTGCTTGGAGAGAGGAAATATTACCATAATAATGAGCATCAACAAGGAAAGAAAGAAAAAAAAAAAGAATGAACCAGAATTGGAGGTGGCAGGAAGCAGAGACTGAAGAGAGGCACAGAGACACACATACAACACAGGGAAAGATAGTTGATGGAAATGGCCCAGCAGAGGTCTAAGAATCTCAGTCATTTGTTGGGCCATGTATGATATGAATCCATTTCTTCTTCCCATTCAGCGCAGAATACTGTGCACATGCAATCCTGGTGTGAGTGGTTTCCTCAGACAGAAGTCTGTGCTAATGGTTGAGTGGAGCAGGGAGAATGAAGGAACAATGAGCTATCAAAAGCCAGATGGAAGGGAGAAGCCAGAATCAGAGAGAGCAGAGAAGTGACAGGATTTGTGGTAATTCAGAGGGATACTCTTCAATTTCCCACTAGATGAGGAATGGGTGTGCAAGTTAATCTTATGTGAATCATGAGAAGCAGGAAGATCTAACAGGACCTTTGAATTAGCAGTCTTACATTTAGTTACCATTTTATGTGATTATACCATATGCTATCAACTGGGTTTTGAGATTCTAGTTAGCAGGGTGTTCTTGTCTTTTAAATTATTGAACATTTTCTGCTTGGTTTAATTATTAATCATTTTCTGCACAGCATGTTTTCCACTCTGTAGGCTGCTATATAGTCATCGAATCTTTTTCCATAGTGTGAAAATGCATGCTGGATTGTGAATGAGAAGTATCCTAACTGCATGATTTTTATTATATCTTGTGGTCTTCTAAGTTTTAGGCCCTCAAATTCCTATAGGAGCTGTTTATTGAAAATAACTTTGTTTATGCCTCTATTTATACAATCTGAGTTATTTAATTCTATCACATGATGAAAGGGTCTCTATTTTAATATAACATATATAAACCACTTTCCCATATTATACACCAAGTTTAATTTCCCCATATGCACTTCAGATCCATGTGCATTCTAGAGCCTTGGATTATTTTAACTTGGTGAGATACAAATTGCTGACTAAGCTCATTATATTTTTAATTCTAGAAGCACATTTTCCTATGAAGATCATAAATATTTAGAGTAATTATACTTGTCATCTGCAATTTTGTTGAACAATGCATGAAAAAAAATACTATTTAGCACCACTAATGGATTAAAAAATAAAAGATTAAAAGTAGAGACTAAGAATAAAGGTGGTATGGCAGAGGCCTTTGTCTTTTAATTAAACTTGTTTCTAACCTACATGATTAAAGTTGTGGTAGAGGCCTTCCCAAGGTCAGAAGAAGAAAAAGGGAGGCCTCTGTCCTGGAAATGAAAAGTAGTTATCTGCTTGCCTATGAATGTTTCAACTGTAGCCCCTATCTGCTTATAAGTAACCATTGCAGGTTCTGCTTGTTAGTACAGAGCAATAATGTTAACCCTTGCCAGACACCAGATGGCTCAGTATGTGTATAAAAAAATCTTCAGTAACTATCTTCTCACACACAGTATTGCATTAATCCTGTGGCTGCCAAATAACATGAGAATATCCAGTCAAATGTATGCAGGCAACCATATAAGGGAGACAAAGAGGTTAAAACCATATATAAGATGGCCAGTGCCGTGGCTCAGTAGGCTAATCCTCCACCTGCAGCGCCAGCACCCCAGGTTCTAGTCCCAGTTGCTCCTCTTCCAGTCCACCTCTATGCTGTGGCCCGGGAAGGCAGTGGAGGATGGCCCAAGTGCTTGGGCCCGTCACTTGCAAGGGAGACCAGGAGGAAGCACCTGGCTCCTGGCTTTGGATCAGCACAGCACACTGGCCGTAGCAGCCATTTGGGGGGTGACCAATGGAAGGAAGACCTTTCTAACTCTGCCTGTCTATATAAATATAAATATATATATATATATATATATATATATATATAAAATATGAGAAAACCCTTCTCTTTGAGGTGCAGGATTTTGGATAAGAAATTCCACCTGGCGCCGGCCTGTGGCACAGTGGGTTAACGCACTGGCCTGGAGTTCCAACATCCCATGTGGGCGCTGGTTCGAGACCCGGCTGCTCCACTTCCTGTCCAGCTCTCTGCTATGGCCCAGAAAAACAGTAGAGGATGGCCCAAGTCCTTGGGCCCCTGCACCTGCGTGGGAGACCAGGAAGAAGCTCCTGGCTTCGGATGAGCACAGCTCTGGCCATTGAGGCCTCTCCTCTCTGTGGAACTCTGACTTTTGAATAAATAAATAAATCTTTAAAAAAAAAAAAAGAAATTCCACCTGGGCTTTATGCTGGCATAATAAAAGACTACTTCCTGTTAAAAGGCTTTGGTGTCTTCTCTCAGTACAGGAATCCTGCCACAGTGGCACTTTATCATTGGGATTCTGCTCATAACTCTTAGAATAATTTTTGTCTTGACAAATTCCCTTTAAAATTTTTCATCTGTAAAACAGCTGTTCTGTTGATCTTACATGTTAATTCCATGAATTACAACATATTTAAGTTATGCACAAAAAGTTTAAATAAATGCATGCTTTGCTTTCATAACCAATCATCTTGTGAGGTAGGAATTATTTCTACTTTACACATAAATGCGGTAGGCAAACTTCTCTTTCATAGTTCAATCTTGGACTTAATCTAATTCATTCTCTTTCTTATATAACTTATATGTATGTGTGTGCATACACATATTGCAAAGAAATCCTGAAATTGGGACTCAAATCTAGATTATACAGTTAGGGATTGAGAACCTGAATTTTCCTTCTTTTCTATTTGGGGTGTGTGTGTAATATTTCAGAGACCAAAAAAGAGCTTCTATTTGCTTATTCTCTCACCAAATGCTGGCAACAGGCTGATTTCAGCGAAGCTTCAGCCTGTAACATAATCCAGGTTTCCCACATGGGTGGCAAGGACCCAACTACTTGATGATTCTCCAGTTGTGCATTAGCAAGAAAATGGAAGGAAGATCAGAGTCAGGTATCAAAACCATATATTCCTATGTGGGATGCAGGCAAGGCCAAATGTCCACTCCATACTTCTCTTCTGACTTCCGTTGAGTGTAGGCTGAACTAGTGACTCATTTCTAAATAACAGATTGTGGGAAAGTGGTGGGATGTTACTTTCAAGATTAAGTAACACAGTGGCTGCCATTTTGCCTGTCCTTTCTTGCTTTCACTGGCTCGTTCTGAAGGAAGCCAGCTGCTGTGTTGTGACCAACCCTATAGAGAGGCTCAAGTGTCAAGAAACGTGCAGTCAAGAGCCAGGGAGGACCTGAGATCTGCCAATAGCCACCTAAGTGGCTTTGGAGTGCACCTTCCCCTGTGCAATCTTGACATGACTACATCCTGATTTACATTTTGACCACAGCTGTGAGATACACACTGAACCAAACACGTACAACTAAGTTGCCCTTGGACTTCTGACACTGAAAACCAAAAATCTGCATCTTTTAAAATGCTTATTTTTCAACTACTTGAAAGACAGAGTGACAGAAGATAGAGCTCTTCCATCAGCTAGTTTACTCCCCAAATGCCAACAACAGCCAGGACTGGGTCAGGTCTCCCATGTGGGTGAAGGATCCCAAGCTCTTGAACCATCATCTATCGCCCACCAGAATGCAGTAGCAGGAAGCTAAACCAGTAGTGAAGCATCTGAGTCTCAAATCAACACCTCAATGAGATGTGAGTACACCAATCAGAAACTAAACCAGCTTTACGCAACTTCCAGCCCTAAATGTTCAAGTTGTTACATTTGCAAGTAATTTGTTATAAAACAATAGATAACATTTAACCTCCTCTTTGTGTTAGTTATGTGATTTATACGAGGTATCATATGTAAGAAATTGAAAGCTCAGGGTTTTCCATTTGGTCAATGAAGGGCCATCTGAGTTGCCTTGAGAAGCTATCTAAGTGAAGAGAGCCGTGTGAACATCTGGAATGAGTGCTCAGGCAGAGAGGTTAAAAGAAAAAAAATTTTTAAAGAATTATTAATCTATTTGAAATCCAGAGTTACAGCAAGAGAGAGAGAGACAGAGACAGAGAGAAAGAAGAGAGTGTTTCCTCCATCTGCTGATTCACTCCGCATATGGCTGCAATGACCAGGGTAGGGTCAGGCTGAAGCCAGGAAAGTCTTCGAGGTCTCCCACGTGGATGCAGGAACCCAGGCACTTGGCCCATCATCTGTTGTTTTCCCAGGCTCATTAACAGGGAGCTGGATCAGAAGTGGAGCAGCTGGGACTCGAACCAGCACCCATATGGGATGCTGCCTACCTTAAAAGCAAGTTTTCTGTGGTGAGAACACCAAAACAGCAAGAAGCATGTGGATAGAACAGCAATGTGGATAAAACAGAACTAAAGAAAGACGTAGAAAAATCAGAGATAGGCAGAAGCCAGATCACACAAGGACTCCTAACTATGGAGAGCATTCTAGATTTTGTCCTAATTCAAATGAGAAGATATCATGGTATTTCACATAGATATTATTTTATTAATATTTATTTTATATAATATATATTATTTTAATAATAAGATCTGGTATGGCTTTTTTAGCTACTTTTGGCTAATTAGTGGAAAATAGAATGAAAAATAACAGAAGGAATAGATTCAGTAAAGAATGTTACTAAAGCTGTTAATGTGTCTCGGTAAGAAATTGTGATAGCTTACAGTTATCACAGTTAGCTACATAGAGAAAGCATTTTAAGGAGAAAGGATTGCTCATCAGTGTTGGATATCAAAAGTAATTTGAGGAAACACCTTAGAGTATAATGGGAAAGAAAGCTTTTTGGGTAAGATTAAGGCAGTTTGTTTGTGACAACAGCAAAAATAGGGTTATGATCACTGGACTTAATGGCTTTGGAATTTTGAATTATTTTATGTCAAACAAATTAAAAAACCACTATGATTCAAGGTTTTGGGTTTTAAATAAAGTTTGGGCTCAAAGTGTCTATAGGTATATTCCTTGTGTGGCATTATCCTTATTTTTCGGCAGATCTAAGTGGTATTCTTAGAGTCAATATTTTCAAGTCAACTTAAAATTTTCAGTTGATTTTTCCCTCTGCAATATGGAGTAAAGCTATATTTTTGCTCTCCTTTCATTATCCATATGAATAGTTTTCTTGTGAGATGACAGAGAACTCTCTTAAGCTCTTGTCTAAACTCAGGTTGCTATAACAAATTCCTGTGGCCTGGATGGCTTAAACATTTGCTCAGCACAGCTCCAGATGTTGAGAAATGACAATAGGTGTTGGGTGAGGTCCTGCTTCCTAGATTTCAGGTCTTCTTATATCTTCAACATGGTGGACAACAGAGAGTGAGAGCAATCTTTCATGCTTCCTTTATAAGAACACTAATCCCATTCATGAATGCTCTACCCTCCTGACCTACTTACCTCCCAAAGATCCCATCCCTGAATATCATCACACTAGAGGTTAGGATTTCAACACATTAATTTTGGGTAAATATTCTATTCATAGCAAAATTTCATATTTTACCATTATTCTAAGAATGGATATGCATATAGGGGTATACACACACGTATGTATGTAAAAATGGTGTCATTTGTTGTGCTTGAGAACACACTTTTTTTTAAAGATTTATTTGAAACTCAGAGTCACAGAGAGAGAGAGAGAGAGAGAGAGAGAGGGGTCTTCCATCTGCTGGTTCACTCCCAACTGGCTGCAATGGCAGGAGCTGTGCTGATCCAATGCCTGGAGCCAGGGGCTTCTACCAGGTCTCCCATACAGGTTCAGGGGCCCAAGGACTTGGGCCATCTTCTACTGCTTTCCCAGGCCATAGCAGAGAGCTGGATCGGAAGTGGAGCAGCTGGGACTTGAACCGGCGCCCATATGGGATGCCTGCACAGCAGGCGGCAGCTTTACCAGCTACGCCACAGCACTGGCCCCTAGAGAGTACACATTATTATAAAGCTATGCAGAAATGATTTAAGTCTGAATATTGATTGAGTCGCTAAATGATAACAAGAGGCGTTTTTATTTTGAAATGTCCTGTGACAGAATCATAAGCATTAACCTTGTATCTTCCTCCCAAAATTGAAGTATTCTTTACAACTATCCTTCCAAAGAGCCCAGAGTTTAAAATCTTCCAGATAATTCTTTTTCATGTTTAGTTCGTTCAAATGCATTATTTTGGGGGGAAGAGTAGAAAATCAGCTGATAATTTTGAATGTTTTCTATCTTAAAGAAATTACATAGTAAAAATTCAGTAAACACTAAAATACATTTTCCTTTTAACTAACTTTTTAAGGTTTCAATATACATGGTATGAAACATTCATCCTTTTATAGCATATGATTCATATTTCAAGTAAGATATTCACAGAATAACTTCCCCTATATTCATGTGAACAATGGTTTTCAAAAATAATGACATTCTTAGGGAATATGAAAAATGATATGAGAAGTCATTGGTTATTAGTTAAACGTACAGTTTGAGTTAAGAATATTTTCCCAACATTTGACCCAACATTGACAGTTGAGAACTGTAGAACTAATACTGGTATTTACGAAATAAAATTGTGTCTAGTATTGTAGCCCAGGAGGCTAAGCTGCCACTTTGCAATGCTGACATCTCATATCAAAGTTCCAGTTCAAGTGCCTGCTACACTTCTTTTGATCCAGCTCTCTGCTAATGTGCCTGGGAAGGCAGCAGAAGCTGGTGCAAGTACTTGGGGCCCTCCCACGCATGTGAGAGACCAGAATGGATTTCCTAGCATCTGGTTTCAGAAGGTTGGACCACAGTTGGCTGTTACAGCCATGTGAGGGGAGAACCAGCAGATGGAAGATAATCTGTTACTCTTTCTCTCTGTCACGCTGACTTGCAAATAAAATAATCTTTTTTTAAAAAGGAAATAAAATTTATAACTAGATGTAATGTTAAATGTCAAGTAAACTGAAACAGACTCAGTACTGAGGGGCCAACAGTATGCTGTTCAAAGTTATTCTTTTCTAGAGCTATACTTTTTTTAGGAGGGGAGAATTCATTAGGTCCTGTTGGCAACAACAACAAAAATGATGGGAAGACTAAAGACAGAAGAGATACTTGGTTTCTACCCACCAGATTTGGCTGTCAAAATGACTGTCCTTTACTAGGTGAGCACAGCACTTGGATCTTGAGAGATGTCAGGGTGCAAAAGGAGAAATGAAACTAATTCCAAGGAACAGATAGGAATCAGGGACAGTTAAAGCACAATTAGGACATGAAGATAAAAAACTACAATGGGTTGTTGGCTAATTCCATCAGGAAGCACCAAAGCTGAGAAAGGCAAATTTAAAAATCAATGTCTAAGAGTAAATACAGAAGCTAAAGTGGATATCTGAATAAAGGAATGAATATTTTTTTCTGGAAAAATCTTTGTTGCATTGCAACATTTTGCATGCTAACAGCACCATTCCCAGTTTTTAAGATGTTTATGTCACATTAACTATAAATGATTGTATGTAGTGTGTTACTTTCCAAAGCAACTCCATGAACTCTCCCCCGTAATCACACTGATTTTGCATTTCAGATCAAGCCTTAGAGGGCGTAAGTATCATGCTCAAGGAAAGCTGTACAGAAAAGTAAGGAGGCCAGGACCCCAACCTTGATATGGTTGATCTCAAAGCCTATGGGTATGACCAGGACGAAATCAAGATCCCTGAGGCACCTGAGCCTGGTCAGCACCAGGCTGATATGAGAAACAATCCTCAGTGCCATTCACCGCTCTCTGCATCTGACACTTCCCTCTTTAGAAAATATTGAACAAGGCCGGCGCCGTGGCTCAACAGGCTAATCCTCCGCCTTGCGGCGCCGGCACACCGGGTTCTAGTCCCGGTCGGGGCACCGGATTCTGTCCCGGTTGCCCCTCTTCCAGGCCAGCCCTCTGCTGTGGCCCAGGAGTGCAGTGGAGGATGGCCCAGGTGCTTGGGCCCTGCACCCCATGGGGAGACCAGGAAAAGCACCTGGCTCCTGGCTCCTGCCATCGGACGAGCGCGGTGCGCCGGCCGCAGCGCGCCGACCGCGGCGGCCATTGGAGGGTGAACCAACGGCAACGGAAGACCTTTCTCTCTGTCTCTCTCTCACTGTCCACTCTGCCTGTAAAAAAAAAAAAAAAAAAAAAGAAAATATTGAACAAGTGTACAACAGCTAAATGCTTCATAGACTGCACTTGCACCTTGCTTGAGAGGTCTGGTAACAACATTTTACATTTATGTTTCTTTGTTTACTGAAGAAACAATATGAATATGTAGTCTGCATGAATAAAATATTACTATGCCATTGACTTTATGGAGTTCACATTTCATGAGATGTTGATTTTCTAACACTTAAGTCACAATTCTTTTTTTGGTAATACTCTGTAAAGGGCCAGAGGCTATCAATAATGGAAAAACTTGTCCCATTCAGGAACTTATTTAATTTGTAATTAAATTTGCAAATAAAATTGCACATATATTATAGTATGGTGCACAACATATTTTGATATATATATGCATGGTCAAATGGTTAAATAAAGCTAATTAACATATGTATCACCTCACATGCTTTTTTTTTTTTTTTTTTTTGGTAGTGATAGTACTTAAAACAACACTCAGCACTTTTCAAACATGCAGCATATGGTTACTAACTATGGCCAATATGAGGTACTGATGCGGTACTGAATCTTTTTCATATGGAAAATCAAGTTCCTAAAAGTTTTTGCACCAATGAATCATTAGTCAGAGCCCAGGGAAACTTACCGTAAGACTACACTCCTATGCTCTTTGCTGGACATCTTTACAATACTGTTTAGCCTCACAATACAGTGTGTATAAAAGAAGAAATCTGGGGGCAGGTGTTGTGGCATAGCAGGTAAAGCAGCCATCTGTGGTGCTGACATCCCATATGGGCACCAGCTGAAGTCCTGAATGCTCCACTTCCAATCCAGGTTCCTTCTGACATTCCTGGAAAAAGCAGTAGAGGATGACCCAAGGTCCTTGGGCCCCTGCCATCCATACCAAAATAAGTAAATAAATAAATAAAAACAAGAAACACTTCCAGCTTCAGAACAGTCCAGGTCCAGCCATTGTAGCTATTTGGAGAGTGAACCAGAAGGTGGAAGAGATCTCTCTTCCTCTTTATCTCTCTCCTTAAATTCTGCCTTTCAAATAAATAAATCTTTAAAAAAGGAGAAATCTGAACCTCAAAGAGGCTAAACAGTTGCTAAATAGAGCTGTGTGATCTGAAAGCATTACTTTGGACCTAAAACCTTCGATTAATCATACTGTAGCACCTCAACTTGTTAGTGATGACATCAGGATTAAAAATCAAGGAATCTTAAAGGAAACCAGGATCTAATATTTCATGCTGTACCAGAAAAACGGGTTCTTTAGAAGGGAAAAGGTGTAAGAAATATTCCTTATCTAGCATGGTTTGCCCTTCAGAAACTGTATGTAGTTCTTTCTCTCTATTCACTATACCTTGATCATCTACTACACTTCATCCATCTCAAGGAATGCTGGTCCTGCAGGCAGCTACTGAGAACTATAGAACAGAAATTTCACACAGAAAATGTCTATTATTTTTCTTTTCTCAGACTTTATGATGGGAATTGAAATAGTTCCAGCCTCAGAAAGGTCCTTGTGGCATGCCCACACACATTTCAGATTAGAGATAACACAGCTTATAAACTGCTAGGGAATAAAAGATGTTAAACACTCATTAGTTTATATAAGTATATGTATATTGTTTGTGTTTTCCTCATAGTAAAAAATAAAGCAAAGAGTTTTTCATCATTGTATCACAGTTAATTTATTATTTTCAAGCTGATGACTAAACTGGAGCACAAAATTAATGGGCTCTTGGCAACCCTCTCCGAATTACCCCAAGTCAATAGTGGTTCTTCCCATCTGTCATTTTAATTTGCAATATGCCTCCCAGATCTATTAAAACAAAGATACACACTACACTATGTTCTATCCTCATTGGCACTAAGCAAAAAGCGAGGAGCAATAATAAATGAGTTCTTCATATGAGAATTCCTAAGCAGGAATGCCTGATTTAAACTAAAGTTGGATGTCACTCAGGCCTGCCAACCAACTCTTTTAGACTGCAAATGACACATTTATTTATGGATCTGTTTATATAATGGGGAAAACTTAATGACTTATTTTCTAAATTAGCACTCAATGTCAAAATTGTAGGTTTGATGACTAGCTGAAAATTGATCTGTTTATTTTCTCCTGAAATAATTAAAAGTGATAGGAATGTTAATATTTAATATCCTACCTATTTTGGTCAAACTTTGAGAAGAATTTTTTGATCCAGAATTGTGACATTCAAAGTGACTGAGAATTTGTTGCTGACTCCCCTATACAGTATCTTTTTATGATGAAAAGATAATGGAAAAGTTAAGTAATTTCAGTGCTCAGAGTTGTCTCATGTTGAAATTGTGCACAGTGTACCCTGGAGAATAACCCAAATCATGGTTGGAATGAAACTAACTTTGGCATGCAAAAAAGTGCAAATAAGCAAATCCAAAGAGTCAGGCAAAATCAACAATGAGCAAGTGTAATAAAACCAGGAAGAAAAAGAAACAACTGTAATATATTTTAAAGAATTAGTGAAAACTAGTGATTTGCAATTCAGATCAAGATCATTTTTAGACAGTGCCACAGTTGTCCTGAATAGTACATGGCCCACGGAAGTGCAAATAGTGGCTCATAGGGATTATAAACATAAGACACAAACCTAAACAGTCCAAGTCCTTTTGTACAATTGCCATAGTGAAGTAGGCAGGCATACAGGCTAAAATTGATTAGATTTGTGAACTGGAAGACCACGCCTTCACCACGCCCCTGTGTGACCTCATGCTCCTACCTGATGCCTTTGCCATGCCCCTGTGTGGCCTCATTCCCCTACCTGGCCACACCTGGGGGCCCACCAGCCAATCAGGTTAATTAAACACTCCCCTTTGGAAGTGGGTTAAAAGCCAGGACTCCGTGTGGCCCAGCCTGCTCTTCTTCCCTGGACTCTTGTCAGAAGGGGGCTTGCTGTAGCCCCAGGCCTTCAGGGTGCATGGCCTTCATGGGCCTTCCGGGCCCAGATACAGGCCTAGATGCTCTTCCACGTGGCTGGTTCCTGGTGCTCAGTATGAACCCCTATTCACCTCTCAAATAAAGCTCTCACTCTCCTATGCATCTTTCTCACTAAATAAAAGCCTAAAATGTACCATGCTGCCTCGTTTATCTGTGCCGGTATTTAGAATTCTTCTCTAAATATTAGGCAAGAACCCTCTTGGGCTTATTAATACCGGGCATTTAGTAATAAGCCCGTGGTGAAATCATAAGGCACCCCAAATTCCGGTAGCACATGTGGCACCCCGGATAGCATTTCTAGGGAACTTTAAGGGGCCACATTTCTGTGTAGATTTTAGGGGATCTTGTCCGATTTCAATAGTTCCTATAATGTTTATTTTTTGACACAGGATAGTGACCATTAATCATGGTGTCCCTCTCTCTGTTCAAGTCAATGCCTGCTTTTTTAGGAACTTAAGAATAATATTCCTTTTTGCAGGTCATAATGTCCTGATTTGGATGTTAAATTCTAAGAAATCCCTTTCCCTTAATGTCCAGACAAAAGTTGCCCTTCAAAGGCTAATGCTACATCATTGCAGGTTAAGCATCTGCTTGCAATATCAGCATCCCATATCCAAGTGCTGGTTCGATTGTCAGAATCTCTGCTGCCAATCCAGCTTCCTGCAAATGTGCCTGGTAAGGCAGCAAATGATAGTCCAAGTTCCTGGACCCCTGACACCCACCTGAGTTACCCAGATGGAATTCCTGGCTCCTGATTTTGGCCTGGCCTAGCCTCAGCTGTTGTGGGCATTTGAGCAGTGAACCAATGGATGGAAGATCCTTCCCTCCCTCAATCTCTCCCAGTTCCTTTCTCTCCATCCCTCTCAAATAAATAATTTTTTTTTTAAATAAAAATGTTGGGGCCAGTGCCATGGCTCATTTGGTTAATCCTCCACCTGCAGTGCCGGGTTCTAGTCCTGGTTGCTCCTCTTCCAGTCCAACTCTCTGCTGTGGCCCTGGAAGGCAGTGGAGGATGGCCCAAGTGCTTGGGCCCCTGCACCCTCATGGGAGTCCAGGAAGAAGCACCTGGCTCCTGGTTTCAGATCGGTGCAGCACGAGCCGTGGCGGCCATTTGAGGGTGAACCAATGGAAGACCTTTGTGTATCTCTCTCTCTAACTCTGCCTGTCAAAAAAATTTTAAAAAAATAAAAAAGTTTTCAGCCCAAGAAGAAAGAGGGGAAAAGGGAGGCTCCAACCAACATGAGAATCTAGTTAGAACCAATCATGATCACGGTCAGGACCACTGACCGTGCACAAATGCCTGAGAATTAAAGAGTGAGCATTTCCTCATTTTAATGATAAGACCTCTGCCCTAGGAGGAGTTGAGCTTTACTAAGCCATGGAATATATGTCTGAGCAAGTTTCTAAACTCGCCTAGTGTGCTAATCCCCACCCCTGCATGTGGCAAGTACTTCCTTTCTTGCATGTTCACTTCCCTTAAGATAAAAGATACTCACCACCCTTTCCTCAGGAAGTCAGAGCTTTGGATTTCTTGTGGTGTACATATTTGCTGCAAATAATTTGACAACTACTTCCAGTAGAGTTTTTGATTTCTACTCACCAAGAAGCAGACCCACATCTAGGGATGGTAAGAAGAAGGCAGGTTCACTTTTATCATTTGTGGATTATTTAATAATTTTTACCTACAAAGTCTGTTGAAATCCATATAGAGCTGGAAATTGCTTGATCATTTTAGCTCTACAATATGAAAGAATAATTTGATTTTCTAGTTTGGGGGATGGCAAAGATGAGATGTTGAATTTGAGGAGATTTTGGTTTTTTTTGTTTTTAGGTCGGTTGATGGAGAAATGTGTTTTTAAAGTATTCAGGATGTCAAAGATCCACAAACCATGAAGATAAAGAAAACTGAAATAAAGCAATATTGACAGGCCTGGTAATTTTAAGGGCTTAATGAAAATTTAAGGTCAGATAAAAAGTGACTTAGACCATAAATGAATCTTTAACTGAGATGAATAAGAAATGGTGAAATGAATATTAGCATCTGACTTTTTATATGGAAGGAATTTGGTATACTTTTGTACATGGTTATACATTAGAAAAAACATGAGTCCTACACTTAGTGTTTGCTAATCTAATTTATTCTCCATATTGTTGTAATTTATAGCCACCATTTGTACTTCTTCACTTGTCCTTATTCCCAATATGTTACAGTCTAGCTTCCTACATATTTCCTTACAGTCTGAAACTACTCCTTCAGCCATCAAAACCTTCATCCACATAGAGGAATACATTTTCTTTAAATTTTTCCTAATTTTTTTAAATTTTAGTTTAACAGATTCAATGTACTTTATACATATAATTCTAAGAACATAATGATACTCCCTTCCTCCATCTGTCCCCCTCCCTCCCTCACACCTTTCTTCCTTAACTTTTTAGTTTTTGAGATAACATTTTAAATTTATATTACAGTAAAAAGGTTTAATATTTCACCAAATAAGAATTTTAACAAGCACAAGCAAAAAGACTCTAGTACAGCAGAAATATATATAGACAATGGCCATCAACAGTACTTAATGGAAAAATGACCATTTCATCCACATATATAATAAATTTTAAATAACAGATCATTAGAACTACAGTAGTATAAAATTAATGATTTGTTTCACACAAGTATGAATCAGAAGAATCAATATCATTAAAATATCTATACACTTAAAGCAATCTACAGATTCAATACAATCCCTATCACAGTATCAATGACATTCTTTACCGAACTAGAAAAAGCAATCCTAAAATTCATAGGAAATCACAAAAAACTCAGAAAGCCAAAGTGATCCTGAACAAAAAAAAAAATCAAACTGAAAACATCACAGTACTTGACTTCAAAGCATACAACAAAGCTCTACTAACTAAAACAGCACAGTACTGGCATAATAAAACAAAACATAGATCAATGGAACAAAATACAGACCAGAAGTCCATCTCTGTAATATACAGCCAACTGATTTTTGGCAAAAGTGCTCAGACCACACAGTGGACTAAGAGTACTCTCTTCAACAAACAGTGCTGGCAAAGCTGGATTTATATATGTAGAAGAAGAAAATTAGATCCATATCTATCATCTACAAAAATCAACTCAAGGTGGATCAGACTTAAATTTAAGACCTGAAACTACGAAGTTGCTGGAAGAAAATGATGGAGAAGCACTCCAAGACACTGCAGTAGTGGACAACTTCTTGGTTAAGACCACCAGAGCACAGGCAACAAAAGCAAAACTAAATAAATGGGTCTATATCAAGCTCAAAATCTTTTTGCACAGCAAAGGAAACCATAGAGTAAGCAGACTCCCAACAGAATGGGAAAAATATTTGCAAATCACCTATCTGACAAAGAATATCCCAAGTATATCAGCAATTTCTTTTTTTTTTTTTGTTTTTTGTTTTTTGTTTTTTTTTTTTTATTATAAAGCTTTTATTTAAAGAATATAAATTTCCAAAGAACAGCTCATGGACCACAATGGCTCCCCCCCCACACAACTTCCCTCCCTCCCCCCACCCTCCCCTTTCCCGCTCCCTCTCCCCTTCTGTTCACATCAAGATTCATTTTCAATTCTCTTTATACACAGAAGATCAATTTAGTACATATTACGTAAAGATTTCAACGGTTTGCCCTCGCATAGAGACACAAAATGATAATACTGTTGGAGTACTAGTTATAGTATTATTTCACAATGTACAGCACATTAAGGACAGAGATCCTACATGATTTTTTTTTTAAAAAAATTGATTGTCTATGCGATTTCCAATTTAACACCAAGATTTTTTAATCATTTGCAATTATCTTTATATAAAGAAGATCGATTCAATATATACTATGTAAGGATTTCATCAGTTTGCACCCACTCAGAAACACAAAGTGTAAAAATACTGTTTCAGTACTAGTAATAGCATCACTTCACATTGGATAACACATTAAGGACAGATCCCTCATGAGACGTAAGTACACAGTGACTCCTGATGTTGATTTAACAATTTGACACTCTTGTTTATGGCGTCAGTAATCTCCCTAGGCTCTGGTCATGAGTTGCCGAGGCTATGGAAGCCTTTAGGGTTCGCCGACTTCGATCTTATTCCCACAGGGCCATAGTCAAAGTGGAAGTTCCCTCCTCCCTTCAGAGAAAGGTACCTCCTTCTTTGATGGCCCCGTTCTTTCCACTGGGATCTCACTCGCAGAGATCTTTCATTTAGGTCTTCTGTTTTTTCCAGAGTGTCTTAGCTTTCCATGCCTAAAATATTCTCATGGGCTCTTCAGCCAGATCCAAATGCCTTAAGGGCTGATTCTGAGGCCAGAGTGCTATTTAGGACATCTGCCATTCTATGAGTCTGCTGTGTATCCTGCTTCTCATGTTGGATCATTCTCTCCCTTTTTCATTCTATCAGTTAGTATTAGCAGACACTAGTCTTGCTTGTGTGATCCCTTTGACTCTTAGACCTATCAGTGTGATCAATTGTGAGCTGAAATTGATCACTTGGGCTAATGAGATGGCCTTGGTACATGCCACCTTGATGGGATTGTATTGGAAACCCCTGGCACAATTCTAACTCCATCATTTGGGGCCGTTCCGATTCAGCATGTCCCAAATTTTACATCTCCTCCCTCTCTTATTCCCACTCTTATATTTCACAGAGATCACTTTTCGGTTAAAATTTAAACACCTAAGTATAATTGTGTGTTAATTACAGAGTTCAACCACTAGTACTAGGATAAAGAGAAAAAAAAAATACTACCATGCAAATCACCTATCTGACAAAGAATATCCCAAGTATATCAGCAATTTCAAAAAAAAAAATAAAACAACCAATCCAGTTGAGAAATAGACAAAAGTCTTTACTAGACAGTTCTTGAAAGAAGAAATGCAAACGGCTAATAAATATAGGAAAACACAATGTTCAACATCACCAGTCATCAGGGAACTGCAAATCAAAACCATAATGAAGTATTACCTCAGTTTGTCAGAATGGCTACTATTGGAAAGACAAGTGAGGAGACAGGGGAATGCTTATATGCTGTTGGTTGGAATGTAAGTCAGTGCAGTCACTGTAGGAAACAATGTGTATATTTCTTAAAAAACTAGAGATAGAGTTGCCCTATGATCCAGCAATCCCACTACATGATATATACCCAAAAGACTTGAACACAATGTATCAAAGAGACACCTGCACCACCATGTTCAAAGCAGCACTGTTCACAATAGCCAAAACTTGCAAGGAACCAAGGTGTCCATAATTAGATGAATAAAGAAAATATTGCATACAGAATGGAATATTATTCAGCTATAAAATAGAATGAAATTTAACCATCTGCAGTGAAATGGATGCAACTGGAGGATATCATGAGTGAAATAAGCCAGACCCAGAAAGACATGTACCATGGATTCTCCCTTATGTGTGGAAGTTAAAATTTAAAAAAGCAAGAAGAAAGAAGAAACATCTATATGCATCAGTATTGCTGCAAATATAGTTTTGCAATATTTTTAGATCTTTAAATTTTTTCATACTATTTTTGACAAATCATAATTTGTATGTATAAATATGTATGGGATACAATATGATGGCTTAATATATTTTTACATTGTAGAATGATTAAAGCAAGCTAATTAACATATCTATTGCCTCATTACCTATCTTTTTTATGATGATACATTTGAAGTTTACTCTTATTTAGAGATGGGTACTTTCATTGACTATGGTCACCCAGCCTATTGTTCCTATTTGAAACTTTGTAGCCTTTCCCATCAATAATCTGAGTTCCCTTTTTTCCACTTCCTCACTATTACTTGTTATCCTTCATCTTTTCTGATAATCATCTGATGGTTGTGATATCTTACTGTGTTTTTTATTTACATTTCCAAAACCATTAGTGATATTGAGCCCATATATCCAATGGCTTACTTAGTATCTGCACTGTTTGTCTATACAGCATCTGCCTAAAGTGTCAGTCCTAACGACCCCCTCACCTAGCCTGTTCTTTCCAGTCTTCTCTATTTAAATTAATAATTTTAAAAATCCAGAAGTTAGCTTGAACATCCTTCTCGTGTCCCTATCATAAGTCTATCAGCAAGTCTAGTCATCTCTATATCAAAACAGTTTCCAAGAAAGGATGTTTACCTTAGTGTTTAGGATGCCTGCTTCCAGCATTTTATTCAATGCCTTGCTCTACATCCTGATTCCAGCTTCCTGCTAGTGTAGACCCTGGGAGGCAGCAGTGCGTAAGTAGCTGGGTTCCTGCCACCAATGTGGGAGAAATGGATTGATTCCCCAACTCCTGGCTTCAGCTTGGCCCAGCCCCAGCCACTTCAGGCATTTGGAGAATGAACCAGGGAAAGAAATTTATTCGTTCATATTCTCTATCTCTCCCCCTCAATATTTATTATTAAAAAAGCCACTTTCCACATCCAGTCAGTTTTGCACACCTCCACTACAACCTTTGTATAAGCCATCACCAACTTGCCCCAGTGAGTGCAGTAGTTTCTCACCACTGTCCCCACTTTCATTCTTGCCTCCCTGGCATTTGTTCTCCATAATACCACCAGATAGGGCCTTTAAAACTGAAACCAGGTCATGCCATTTCTGCACACATAACCTTCTGGGCTCAAACATCACATCTAAAATAAAACATAAGCCACTTACTAGCCTCCTGGTTTGGCCCTGGTCATCTTTCAGATCGTATTACCTACTATCCTATCCTTTCCCTCTTTCACTGCTCCATACCAAAATCACTCTTATTATTCCCCAAACACACCAATTACTTCCCCACCACAGGACTATTTGTTGACACATAATGGGATTTTAATTAATTTTTATTGAACACATTATTGCAAGCTTAGCTGTTACAATAAATTTAGTTAATTTGTACCATTTCACATACTCACCTCAGGCTTTCTTAGCATTATACCCAGAGAAGGGCACCAATAGTATTATTTTCACTTTAATAACTGTGGGCTATAAAGAGTTTCTTTGTCAAATGAGAAACCTAAACCAAGGAGTGGCTGTCTCAACTTAAGGCACCCAGAGAGCGTGTCTTAGAAAAAGTCCCATAATCTAAAATTCATTTGATCACCTTTGCAGAGATACATCAGATCTGAACTTCAAGTTTCTATTGTGGTTCTGCTGCTTCTGTAACTGAATTTGGTCATATTTGGGCCAACATAATATCCATCTTGTTACCAGAAAGTGTCATATTCTGATTAGCTGTCACCACTTTCTGTCATCCCCTACCCAATATCTTGAATAATGCTAAAATCTAGATGCCAGTCTTAGTTTTTTCTACCACATTGTACTATCCATAGTTTTCTTAAGAAACCATTTCCTCTTCCAAAATGTGCAGAACTTCACACATCCATCTCACAATTATTAACTGAAATCTTATTTGATTCCAGGCATTATTCTGTCCCTGGTGATAATGAAATATATAGCAATAGTTTGACCTGTGTCTATATTACCAGAAGTCCCTTATGTTCCTTGGAAGAAAATTGCTATATAAATCTAAATATTTTATAATCTTTAACTTACTTGACATGTTCCTCAAGCTTCCACCTAAACTTCTTCTGCTCTCTATTTTCCTTTTAACTACCTACTATATTTTCATTGCATACTGCAATAGCTCAGTAAATAGTATTGATTAGCATCTCCCTTTATGTCCCTTCACCTACATTCTTTAATTTTGTATTCACCAAACTGTTTCAACCTCAAATTTAAAAGACAATCCAAATTCTGATTAATAAACAATGGCTCCAGATAGTAAAATGAGCCCCCCTGCTCCTCCCCACTGCCAAAAAACCCAATGTACCCTGTTCTGAGCACTTTATGTGCAGTGCTAAGGGAGATGAACTGAACAGGCCCACCAGTTCTCAAGAACTATCTTTGGGGTAAATATACATACATATACCATATGTATAGTATTTACTACCTATAGAGAATCATGAAATGAAGAAGTCTCCTATAGTTGAGAGATCCAAGAAGGGATATTTTGGAGGTGGCACAGGTGTTAGGTTGTCTACAATTTTATGTAGCTATCCTCATTGATTCAAAAATTTTGCATTATCATACAATAAAAGATGATTATATGTTGATAAACAGCATTATTAATTATAAAAAAATGAGACACAGTAATAGAGCATCCAGACTGAGAGGCAAGTATGAAGAGAGCGAATGAGAGGAATGGGCCTAAATGGTAGTCCCCCTAGCCCATGGCAGCAAATGTTAGAAGTAACTGCACATCCTGAAATCCCATTCAGCTTGCAGATAAGATGTTTGATATTAATTATGACAGCTAAACAATATGGAGTCATCCTTCCAGGTTGACAAATATCTAAGTGGCATTGGCAGTATCAAGACAGATATCTCTTCCTCAAAATGAAAGAAAAGTATCATGAGTACAAGTGAAAGACATTCATCAAGGATACCGTGAAATCATGGCATGGGCAGTTGTACCTATGGCTGGAGAACAACAGGAGACAGACTAAGTCTCCAAGGGTTTCAATGCACAGTAACTGAAAGGTGCCTTATTTGAGAAGGAAAAGAAAAGCAACTCCCAGACAGCATGACATAACTTTAAAACCTGAGAGAGAAGACGGTCAGGAGGTTCTCACTAGACTTTCAGCCTGCTACATAGAGAGCACACTACAGCAAAGATTATTTAATATTTTCGGTACTTAGCAGGGTGTAGAAAAAAATACTGTGAGATTTTTGGCTTTCTCCCATCTCTTCTACAAAAGATATCCATCCTTCCAGGAGCTACTTCCCTAGACTCTTCTTTCCTGTTTACACCCAAATTATAATTAGAGGTATAAATATAAGCAAAAGTAGGTATTCTGAATTCAAGTTCTCTCCTCAAAGCACACTGAAACAGTAAAAAAGCTAGCATTACTTATGTTTAAATTTGACTCTTAAAATATACCTAGAAATTAGAAGAGAATTTTTTGCTTTAAAACAAAGGAAACAAAAGCAGCTATATGGCTTAGCAGAGGGCTGTGTTAGGGTTCAGGATATTTCAAGGGCCGTTGAACACTGTGATGCGAATCACCAGTCCATGGGACCAGCTCCTTAGAGCCATGATTCCTTCTGTCACCGTGATATGTCATCACACACCAAAGGGTAGCTCTTTTCATGGGAAATGTTTAGTTCAGGGCCACATGTTCCCAAATGTACATTGTGAATACTATAACTAGTACTCCAACACTATTTTCACTTTGTGTCTCTATGTGAGGGCAAACTGTTGAAATCTTTACGTAATATGTACTAAACTGATCTTCTGTGTATAAAGAGAATTGAAAATGAATATTGATGTGAATGGAAGGGGAGAGCGAGAGGGAAAGGGGAGGGTAGCGGGTGGGAGGGAAGTTATGGGGGGGGGAGCCATTGTAATCCATAAGCTGTACTTTGGAAATTTATATTCTTTAAATAAAAGCTTTATTAAAAAAAAAAAAAGCAGAAAATGGCCAAATTTCTTGGGCCTCGGCACCCATATGGGAGACTTGGAAGAAGCTCCAAGCTCTGGGTTGGCCCAGCCACAGTCATTGTGGCCATTTGGAGAGCGACCCAACAGATGGAAAATCCCTGTGTGTCCTCCTCTCTCTAACTCTGCCTTTCAAGTATATAAAGAAATACTTTTAAAACTATGAAGATCACTGTTCCAGGGAAAGTTTATTAATTTGTTGCATATGCTATGACAAAATACCACAAACTGGCTAGCTTCAACAACAGTAATTTTGTGTTTTGTGGTTATGGATGCCCAAGTCTGAAATCAAGATATTTGTAGGGATGGTTCCTTCTGAGGTTTAGGAGGTCAGCATCTGTATTTATGTTCTCATGGGTTTCTCCCTATGTGTATACCTGTCTACATATCTCTCATTTCTATAACACCAGTTAGTTAATTAGAACTCTTTCCTACTCCAATATGATCTTATCCCAGCCAATCATATTCACAACAATGCTATTTCCAGATAATGTCATATTCTGGTGTACTGGGACCACAGCTTAACCAGTAACAGGAAGTATAGGAAAAGGGTGTAAGACATCTGTTCTTTCATCCCAAGAATATACCACCTCCCTTCAAAAAGGCAGAGGGTCTATAAGCCTGGGAGGATAGTGTAACATCCATATCCCAAGATGAATATCATGAGATGAATATGTCATGATAGGTGAAGTAATTTAATATGCAAATTAAATGACTACATGCATGTAAAAGTCACAGATCAGTTCCTGGCATGTAGCATATGTTAGGTAATCATCATCATTAATGCACATTCACCAGTGGTCCCCTCTCAGTCACAACTGAACCTGAGATGTTCAGAATTTCCCTGTGTTTTTATTTTTCTTCTTCATAGTCACAAGTTGCAGTCTTCTCAGGAGCTAGCAGCAAGAAATCCCATATATTTAATGGGTACTTTTAACCCCAAGGATAACCCCTTTATAGTTATGCAAGTAGAAGTATCACATGGTTCATGACATAAAACTTAGCTGCCAAAAAAGAGGTCAGGAAAAGGTTGCAAACCCCTTCTTTGTCCATGACACATGTTAAGTATTTTGATACCTAAGAAAGGCAAATACAACCGTGTTTCTTCCCTTTTCCTAACTTGGTAAGAATAAAAATGATTCACTTTGACAAAAATTCTCTTACCTACTCCTCTAGAGGGCTGGTATAGTCTTTTTTATGTTTCCAAATATACTTGCTCTTTTAACTTTCTATGGCAGTTGTCTCATTGTGAGCTTTTGTATACTTTCTTTGAAAATGTATCTTTCATTTTCAACCTGCTGTTGTAGTTCAGGGGTGAATAGCTGATAAAAGCAGTCATTTTGCTCCTTAACAAAACCATGTTTCTATCTAAATATTTCATTCCTTTTGGTCACATTTCCTAGATGTATGTTAAATTAGAAACTTTATATTCATTTGGTTAAGCAATAGATCTATTAACATAATTCAACTTAATTAAATTTCCACCATTTTTGGGAAATTCGTCATCAAAGATACAAGGAAAAATAAAGCAAGAGTGCAATTTCAAGAACTGATAACTATAGGAACTAACAGTATCAGGAACTGATAGTGACAACCAATAGCTATCATACTGTTACAATACAGCTAACTTGTACCTGTTATAATACTTAAAATCAGGTTGTAAGAAACTGGAATATAAGGACAAAAGAGACATGAAGATTATACATCTAGCAAAGTGGCAAAGTCTAACTGCACAGCTAAGTATTTTATTATATTGACTTATTATTAAGAATTTCCTATTAATGGACAGGCAGAGTCCTAGGTACTGTGAAGAAAAAGGGTATTTAAAAAACAACCATAATCCATATCTACATAAAGCTCAGAATCTTATCAAGGAAGAGCAATGGTCAATTTTTAAAAATCTTTTAAGTTTAAAAATACATATGAGAGGTTATGTTTTGTTTAGTGGTTAAAATACCGGTTAAGATAACCATTCCTACCTCACAGTACCTGGATTGGGCACACAGTTCTGGCTCCTGACTGAAACTTCTTGCTAATACTGATCCTGGGAGGCAATAATGGTGACTGAGGAAGTTGTCCTGCCACTCGATCAAGTTCCTGGCTCCCAGCTTTGGTCCTCTGTCTCTTATGATCATTTAGGGAATAAATCAGCAAATGGAAGGCCTTCCTCTCTGCTTCTCAGATAAACATATATATAAATGCAGTATAGAAAGAAAAAAAATGAGTTTATATGTTAGCCTCTACTAGGCAATTGACTTAGATCTGAGAGGAAGCTGGGGAATGATTTCCAGTAAAAAACGATGTTGAACCAGAATAAAGGAGATTTTTTTTCTCATGCCAAGGGTCATTACCACTTCTGGAAAGAGGAAGTAGATATATTTTTTCTACTATTCATGCTAACTACAAGGGCAATTAACAGACTTTAGATAATAAATAAATATCAAAAATCTCTGGAAGATAAAGGGAAAAAAAAAAGCAACCTGACCAGGGACCAAGGGACAGAAGGAACTGCACGTCAATGAGTTTCTTAGATTTTTTTTGACCTAACATATTCTAGAAATGGAGCTGGAGAAGTTTAATTGAAAAACATCAATGAGTGTTTCTAATAAGGAAATAGGCATTTAGCCTACAGGTTAAGACTTCCACATTCCACATCAAATATCAGGTCTCTTTTGCCAAACAATGCAAAGGAAAAATGTAGCAATATAGAAAACTTTTGGGAGTAACCATTATACTATAACCAAACCCTACAGACTATAGACATCCCCTTACCCACACCAACAAAGGCTAGCTGGGAATCCCAGTCTCAACTCTCAGAGGGGTTTAACAAGTGCCTCCAAACCCCTGCCAAGACAGAATCAGAAAAGGTCAAACAAGGAGATGGAATTCATCTCTGCAAGTCAATAATTAGTCTGCCTGGACAGTACAAAGTAGAACATGAAGAGAGCCTAGACTTCCATGCAACCTTGCAGTAGGAGATGCCCTTCTTCTCAGCAGGGATGATGTTGAGGAAGCTGTGAGGAGATCACCCAAAGATAAGGAGGCAAGTCTACTACAGTGTAAGTACACTTTCGGAGCAAAATCCACCCATTTGCCTGCTATTAACAAAAAGCCCCACTCACATGTCAGTGGAGACTGTATAGGAAGGAAATCTCAATTTCTACTTCCATTTTAAAGTAACAAGGTGGCACTCTTCCCTTTTGGAGTGAATTTAAAGAAGAGATTTAAATTAGATTCAGAATCTCAGACTATAATTGGAAAATATCTACATTCCAACAGAAAGTCACTTGTTATGCTAAAAGCAAGATTACAAACTAAGTGAAAAAGACAACCTCACTAGTCCAAGCGATCAATTTCAGTTCACAGTTGATCACACTGATAGGTCTAAGAGTCAAAGGGATCACACAAACAAGACTAGTGTCTGCTAATACTAACTGATAGAATCAAAAAGGGAGAGAATGATCCAACATGGGAAGCGAGATACACAGCAGACTCATAGAATGGCAGATGTCCTAAATAGCACTCTGGCCTCAGAATCAGCCCCTAAGGCATTCAGATCTGGCTCAAGAGCCCATGAGAATATTTTAGGCATGGAAAGCCAAGACACTCTGAAAAACAAACAAAAAAAACCTAAATGAAAGATCTCTGTGAGTGAGATCACAGTGGAAAGAACAGGGCCACCAAAGAAGGAGGTACCTTTCTCCGAAGGGAGGAGAGAACCCCCACTTGGACTATGACCCTGTCAGAATAAGATCGAAGTCAGCGAACCCTAAAGGCTTCCATAGTCCCAGCAACTCCTGACTAGAGCCTAGGGAGATTACTGACGCCATAAACAAGAGTGTCAAATTGTTAAATCAACTTCAGGAGTCACTGTGTACTTACGTCTCATGTGGGACCTGTCCTTAATGTGTTGTCCAATGTGAAGTAATGCTCTAACTAGTACTGAAACAGTATTTTTACACTTTGTGTTTCTGTGTGGGTGCAAACTGATGAAATCTTTACTTAGTATATACTGAATCGATCTTCTGTATATAAAGAGAATTGAAAATGAATCTTGATGTGAATAGAATGGGAGAGGGAGCAAGAGATGGGAGAGGTGTGAGTGGGAGGGAAGTTATGGGGGGGAAAGCTATTGTAATCCAAAAACTGTACTTTGGAAATTTATATTTACTAAATAAAAGTTTAAAAAAAGAAAAAAAAAAGGAAAAGACAATCAGCAGACCCGACTCCCAAAGCAATATGACATATGTAAAAAGTATCTGACAGTTTTTTTCTGTTCATGACAAAGAAACTTCAACAAGTATTTTTTTAACAAACGTAAAAAATAGAAAGCTTCATGAGAGAAATATAAATGGTGAATGAATAAAATATCAGAAATACCAAGAGTGACTTTAGAACAGAAAAATCAAATAACTGCACTAAAAAGGTCACTGAATGGGCTCACTAGGAAAATAGAGGAGAGAGGGAAAAAAATCAGTGAATTGGCAGCTAGGAAATCTTAAATGTTACAATCTGAAAAACAGAAAATATAATGAAGAAAATGAACTGAGATTTGAAAAACTGTTGAATTATAACAAACTATCTAACATGTTCATGTCTTCACTGTCCAAGCTGGAGATGTGAAAATGGGCAAGGCTACAAGAACTACTAGCAGAAATACAAAATTAAAACTTCTCATTTTTGATAATAAATACATGCCTATAATTTACGAAGCTCAGTGAACCCCCAACAGGGTAAGCTTAAAGAAAGCCATCATAATTAAACTTTCGTAACATCTGGAAACAGAAATAATATTCAACACAACCAGAGGAAAATGACAAAAAATAATTCAAATAACAGCAGGTTACTCATCAAATGCTTAGACATCAGAGGAGGAAGTGGCCCAAACTTTTTCAAGAGCTGAAAGACAAGACATGTCAATCCAGAATACTACACCCAGTGAGATTATTATTATTTTATTTATTTATTTATTTATTTGAAACTCAGAGCTACCAGGACAGGTGCAGACAAAGGGTAGATCTTCCATGTACTCCCCAGATGGCTGCAAGGGCCAGAACTGGCCAGACCAAAGCCAGGAGCTTCATCCAGGCCTCCCATATGAGTGGCAGGGGCCCACACACTTGAGTTATTCTCAGCAGCTTTTCCAGGCCATAGGCAGAGAGGTTGATCAGAAGTGGAGCAGCTGGGACACAACCCAGAACCCAGATGGGATATCAGCCTCTCAGGTAGCATCTTTAACTACCACATCACAACACTGGCCCCAGGATGACAACTCTATTTCTTTTTTTTTTTTTTTGGGGGGGGGGGGGCATCCCTGTCTGGTACCAGTTCTCAGTGGGAATGCTTCCAACTTTTCCCCATTCAACAGGATGCTGGCCGTGGGTTTTTCATAAATTGCTTTGATTGTATTGAGGAATGTTCCTTCCATACCTGTTTGGCTCAGAGTTTTCATCAGGAAAGTGTGTTGAATTTTACCAAATGCTTTCTCTGCATCTATTGAGATAATCATATGGTTTTTCTTCTGCAGTCTGTTAATGTGGTGTAGCTATTGTGAATTGAGCTGCAATAAACATTAATGTGCAGACAGCTTTTTTGTTTGCCAATTTAATTTCCTTTGGGTAAGTTCCAAGGAGTGGGATGGCTGGGTTGAATGGAAGGGTTATATTTAGGTTTCTGAGGAATCTCCAGACTGACTTCCATAGTGGCTTCACCAGTTTGCATTCCCACCAACAGTGGATTAGTGTCCCTTTTTCCCCACATCCTCTCCAGCATCTATTGTTGGTAGATTTCTGAATGTGAGCCATTCTAACCGGGGTGAGGTGAAACCTCATTGTGGTTTTGATTTGCATTTCCCTGATTGCTAGTGATCTTGAACATTTTTTCATGTGTCTGTTGGCCATTTGGATTTCCTCTTTGGAAAAATGTCTATTGAAGTCCTTTGCCCATCTCTTAAGTGGGTTGTTTGTTTTGATGTTGTGGAGTTTCTTGATCTCTTTGTAGATTCTGGTTATCAACCCTTTATCTGTTGCATAGTTTGCAAATATTTTTTCCCATTCTGTCGGTTGCCTATTCACTTTCCTGACTGTTTCTTTTGCAGTACAGAAAATTCTCAATTTGATGCAATCCCAATTGTTAATTTTGGCGTTGAATGCCTTTGCTTCTGGAGTATTTCCAAGAAGTCTTTGCCAGTACCTATATCTTGCAGAGTTTCTCCAATGCTCTCTAATCATTTGATGGTGTTGGGTCGTAGATTTAAGTCTTTAATCCATGTTGAATGAATTTTTGTGTAAGGTGAAAGGTAGGGATCTTGCTTCATGATTCTGCACGTGGAAATCCAGTTTTCCTAGCACCATTTATTTAATAGACTGTCCTTACTCCAGGGATTGTTTCTGGATCCTTGAGCAAATATAAGTTGGCTGTAGATGTTTGGATTGATTTCTGGTGTTTCTATTCTGTTCCATTGGTCTATCCATCTGTTTCTGTACCAGTACCATGCTGTTTTGATACCTACTGCCCTGTAGTATGTTCTCAAATCTGGAATTGTGATGCCTCCAGCTTTGTTTTTGTTGTCCAAGATTGCTTTAGCTATTCGAGGTCTCCTGTGTCTCCATATGAATTTCAGCATCATTTTTTCCAGATCTGAGAAGAATGCCTTTGGTATTTTGATTGCTATTGCATTGAAAGTATGCATTGATGATATTGATTCTTCCAATTCATGAGCATGGAAGATTTCTCCATTTTTCAAGAATTTGTTTTTGAGAACTTCTTAATGTTCTTATCAATTTTTTGAGATCCATTTCTTGCATTTCTTCTATCTCGTCATCTTCATAATCTTGAATTGAGATGTCTTGTTCATTTGGGGACATCATAGTGTCTTCCTTGCTCTTGTTTCCTCAGTTTCTGTGTTTGCTGCCTGGCATTGTGGAGATTTTCTTTGGTTTCTTTGCTGTGGTGTTTTTTCTCATTATACTATGAGTCTAGATTAAGTGGATTGTCTGCTTTTGATGGATCCTTAGAAGCATGTGATGGGTGTGGTCAGAGAGCTTTGTTTGGTTCTTCAGGGTTAAGGGTGTGCCAAAGGTGACTCACCTAGGTTGTTCTCTCTCTCCCACTCTCCAACAACTCTATTTCTTGATCCTAGCAACTCAATATGTTGATTCTAAAATTAATATATGGTACCATTTACAATTGTTTATAATCAAAGTGCTAAATAAGGGAAGAGACATTATACTCACATATTGGAAGATTCAACACAGAAGGCAGTAATTATCCCCCAAATCATATTCAGACAATGTAATTTCTATCAAAATCCAAAACAGAATTCTTTGTAAATATAGCCAAGATTCTTCAGTTTATATTAGAAAGCAAAGATAATAGCAAAACTAAAATCGGTTTGAAAAAGAAGGTAGAAGGAATCCACTTACCCAGTTTCAGAAATTATTATACTTTGTAGCAATCAAGGTTGTGTAGTATTGGCAAATAGACATATAAATGGATATAGATGCACATAAGTATGCCCCACTGATCTTCTCATAATAACTAAGAATAAATGGTCATTTCAACAAATAGAGCTAGAGTAATAAGACATTCATAGGCCATAAAATAAACATTAACCTCAGTCTCAACAACTAACATAAAATTAAACTTAGAATGGACCACAGACTTAAAAGTACAACATAAAACTATAAAAACTTTTAGAAAAACAAATTTTCAAGTCTTAAGGGTTAAGTAAAGAATATCTTGACTTAATATGCAAACTCTGGCACATAAAGAATGATAAATTGGAATTCAACAAAATGTTTGCCTCACAAAATATTGTTGAAAATGTGAAAACAAGAGCCACGAAGCAGGAGAATCAAACCACATATCAAATAAACTTCCTAAAATACACCAAGAACACTCAAAGCTCATCAGTAGAGAATTTAAAAATCTAATTAAATAATGGACAAAGATATGAAACATTTCCAGAAGATATGATGTCAAGTAAGCACATAAAAGAATATTCAACATAATTAGCCATTAGAAAAAGGCATATCAGAACCATAAAAAGATATCACTACACATATATCAGATCGGCTAAAGTAAAACTGAGTGACAAGACTGCATGCTGGTGAGGATGCAGAGAAACTGAGTCACTAGTGCACTGATGGCGATAATGAAGTTACAATTCAGCCATTCTGGAAAATATTTTGGTAGTTAAAAAAAAATTTAACATGCAACTATCATGCCACCCAGCAGTTGTACTTCTGGGCATTTATCCCAGGGAAATGAAGATTTATGCTCCTGCAAAAACATGTACATGAATGTTTATAGCAGCTTCATTCATAATATTCCAAAACTGTAAACATCCAGATGTCCTTCACTGGGTGAATGTTGGAACAAACTGTGGTACATTCACACTAAAAGGCATCAAATTACTGATGCACCAACATCTCAGATGAATCGCTAAAAATTATGCTGAGGGAAGAAAACCAATCCCCATGGGTTATATATTTCATGAATCCATACATATAACATTATTAAGAGAATGTTATAGACATGGAGACCAGATTGGTGGCTTCCAGAGGTGAGTAGTGGGTGGGGGTGCTGGAGAGATGTATGGTCAAAGAGTGACATTACAGATCCGTGTGGAGATTAAAAAAAATGGTCTGCATCGTGAAACAATATCCTAATTATCATAGTGAACTACAGTTTTGCAAGATGTTACCCCTGGGAGACTGGATAAAGACTACCTGGGATCTATCTGTACTATTTGTTAATAACTGCATGCAAAGGTGAAATTATGCTTTATACATTATCTCAAATACTTTACTTTTTAAAAAAAGCAAAGGGTGGTGAATGGACAAGGATTATTCTAAACATAGGGAATGGCTTTATAAAAAGGTCTAGGCATAAGAAAAGATTGCACACCTGATGAAATACAGAAGGCCAGTTTGGCTGAAATATTGTGAGCAAAGAATGTGTTATATAGGTCAAGGAGCCACGAAAAGGCACAAATATGCAGGGGACAAGGTGCAAGATGAATATGAAGAGTTAGAGAACAGTAAAGATTTTAAGAAGCTACTACTATCACTTCTCAGCCTTTTGGCTAAGATCAAGAAGCTGCTACTGAAACTGCTTTATTGTTCTACTTTGTATGTTACTTTATATATGTGTGCATATTGTATGTCTACATGGAAAAATTTAGTAAGAGCTCCATTTTAATTGGCTTATAGATAAAAGATTGCTCATAAATTTAAACTGCTAAATTAATCCAATACCATTTTTGGTTCATGTGATCTAAATAAATCTCTGTACCAGATATCTTAAATTTGTTGGTAGAAAGAAACTAAAAATGATTAAGTCATTGCCATGTTTGTACTTGGGTTTGCTGGTCAAACAAGTTACACTTGTGTTAGATATTGAAGTGATGTTTCCAAAAATACATACCCTTATCTTGAAATTTATAAAAGACATTGACTTTTTGGTAAATGTTTACACAAGTTGTTATTTAACCAATAAAATTGCTTGCTAAGTTATCATTTGCTACTAAGTTATTGACAGTAAGTGATCTGGGAAGCCCGACTTGTTCCCTCATTTCTTTATTCTCTTCAAGATGGGAAACTGACTCTATACTGAACGACTCTCCCGGATGTTCAGTTTGATCTTTAAACCTTATAAAAGAGATGGCTAACATTTTTCTATAATAATAGCATAGCCAAAATGAGAGCTTAAATTATGATTTCACAGCTATATTAATTTTTCCATGGGCACAGTAAACAGACAGAACCTCCCTTTCAGACCAAATGGAGAGAAAGTTTTACTAGTAAATTCAAATCTTATAAATAAGGTAGTCATCATGTTTGATATTAAAGAAAGGATACATCTTCCCTCATGGGTATTGTCTATCTCACAGAAAAACCACTATCAAAACATAGCTGTGACTATAGATTTCTAGCTCAGGCCACCAGAGGAATAGTGCTGAGCACTCCCTTGACTTGCATCCTCTTAAAGGCTGCCTTCATGGTCTCCCTTACCAGAAACCAGGAGGAAAGAGGAGCAAGCTAGGCAGCAGTAGCAATGCAAAGATAGGTGTCAGGCCTATTGATGCCTGCTTTGCACAGTTACCGGTCATGGAGGAGACCCAACAAACCGGTCCATTGCAAATGGCATTGGTTTTCAATATAGAAAGCCAGGGCTTCCAATGGACAGAGAAGTCAGCTTTTGTACAGCCCTGGCAGCTCTGCCAGCCAAGAGCCAGGAAATGGAACTGACCTAGGGGTTGAAGGACCCCTGGGTCAGAGCCACAGATGCTTTTAGCTTTAAGCCTACTTGGCCCAGCTTCCAAAGTAACCACCATTGTTGAGGGACAGTCAAGTAGGGTCAGTAACATTGCAGGTAGAACTGTAAATTTCCTTTTAGAGATGCCACCTGCCTTCTATTCAAGCAAGCTCACCTCCCAGGCCAGCGAGGTAATGGAAGTCGACAGGATGCCCTCCATAAGAAGGTTCACAACTCCTTAATGATGTCTGTTCCAGTACCCTATGTGAAGAGATAGGTCTGGACCTCATATATACCTGGCCAGGCCTTAGCCTACCTGAGAGTTATCAGGTCCCTCCTGTTGGTTTCTATTTGCCTCTCAATGGGAAAACTTACTCACAGTTTAGACAGATCCTCTCTTAAGTCCTCTACTAATGACTCTGTTCGTTTAGATCCTGGGAGTTTTATCTGCTTGTTAGATTTATTTTCTCCCAACTTGAAATAGTGAAATTCTAGATGTCCGTGCACATGAAATGAATGGAAGCAGTTTCGGCAAACTGGCAGAGTCCTCCACCTGCTGTCTTAATTGCGACTCCACTACTACTCAGCTTGAAGAGGCCAGAGTGGTCATTGTCCTATACCCCCTAAAAGAATTTAGGAGCCATTCTTCCAGGAGAGGGAATGTGTGGAGTCATTGGGTTAGTGGACAGTCAGGGTAGTCTCGGTGGAGGTTTAAGGTGCTAAATGCTTGTGTTCCCCTGAGGATGTCTTAGCAAAGTCAAAAGTTCCTGCCTGCCCACTCCTTGGAAGCTGCCGATCTTACCTTGAGAATAGCCAGAGAGTGGAGATTCCTTCTGAACTCCTAGTTTGGCTCTTTTTGTTTTATCATAAGCAAGCCAGACAAGATAAAAGGTTGTAAATCAGTCTTTTGATGGTTTTTGTCCCCACCTTGGATCTGAATGTCAAGTTTTTCTTTCCTCAAAATTGTACTTAAAAACCCCAGTACCAGTGGCTCCTTCAGGTTTTGCCTCCATGCCACTCTGGCTGGAGCTCTTTGACTCTAATAAATCTTGCTTTAATAATAATAATTTTAAAAAGGAGTTAGTAGGGCCAGCGCTGTGGTGCAGTGGGTTAACACCCTGGTTGCAGTGCCAGCATCCCATATGGGCACTGGTTCGAGGCCTGGCTGCTCCACATCTGATCCAGCTCTCTGTCTTGGCCTGGGAAAGCAGTGGAAGATGGCCCAGGTCCTTGGGCCACTGCACCCATGTGGGAGACCTGGGAGGCGGCTCCTGGCTCCTGATCGGCGTAGCTCTGGCCATTGCGGCCACCTGGGGAGTGAACCATCGGATGCAAGACCTCTCTCTCTCCCTCTCCTCTCTCTGTGTAACTTGGACTTTCGAATAAATAAATAAATCTTTTTTTTTTAAAAAAAAAAAAAGGATTTAGTTGTACCTAAGCAGAGCTATGTGGACCACTATAAAACTCTGGTCTTGATTTAAAAGCAAAAAAGAGTTGTTGCAATGTGGTCAGCAAAAAAATAAATAAAAATAAAGCAGCTTAATTAGAATTTCATTTTGAAAAACAAATCACTAGCTGAAATATGGAAAATAGCCAAATGCACATGTTTCCCGAATATACTGTTCACATATCTATTATGCTGCTCTAGCTAAAAGATTCATTCATTAATAGTGATGCTGCCTAGAAAAATCATATGATTGATTAATCAGTTGCTCTAAGCTAAATTCTCCTCTCATGTGTGTATGGGAAAATTCCCATAGAGTTAAAAGGAGAAAACATCTAAAAATTGGTTTATTGTGTGGATTATTTTAATTCATTAGCAGGTAGCCATGATCAAAAGCAGCCTAAATCTTCTTTCTGACCTCTGCCAAAAGAAATGATAATCTTACTTCAGTTTCTAAAATAAATCACTCTTTAGAGTCATTATAAATATTGTTAGTAACAGGTTTCTCTGTGATGATTGCTAGAGCTTTAATGCATTCAGACACAGTAAAAGAGTCACTTCTGATAACTAAAAGAACATCAATAATGATGCTTTGTCACAATTTATTTTGCTCTGACAGGTCACCTGTTTTCTGAAACACAAATTATAGTACCACTGAAGCATAGTTTTAGGATTTGCCACTCCACTTGTGAAATGATTACTTTTTATCTAAGGATAAAATCTATGTCAATAATTCTAAATTCTGATTGGTTTATAGTGAACCACCAATTCTTTTTTCCTCTTCTTTATTAAAAAAAAAAGTCAGCCAACATGCTTTCCTCACAGATTTGAACAAATTATCTTATTTTAGCATCTCAAAGACAATATCCAAGAGGACAAGGATCAGTTTCTTATATTAAATAATACTTTACTGAATATCATTTTCACGTAAATTATTTCACTTAATCATTACAATGGCACAATGAAGTGTTCAGAATAAATAGCTTACTGGAGATTAAGAATGCTAGGAACCAAGTATCAGAATCAGGATGCATCTGCATCTAAGGCTCCTCCAAACACTTAGCCTCACACATTTCACTGCGCAACTCGTGGAACATGCCAGTCCAAATTTAAAGAGGATGTAAATATAATTACACCCTAGATTTTTAATATTATAAAATACAAATCTCATTACTGTATCTAATATATGACTACATGTTGCAAAAACTTAGATATATTAGGTTAAATTAAACATACTATTAAAATTAATTTCACTTTCTATGTTTTTCTTTAATCTTAAAATGTGTGCGGCTCATATTTTATTGCTACAGAAAGCACTTCCTCAAATCTTGTCAACTGCATCTCCCACAACTGTCACAAACCCATGCACATTTCTCCTTTACCACTGCCAACATTCCAATCCAGGCCACACACCTCTCCCTTAGAGGAGGATCACACTCTTCTCACATGAGCTCTGCCCACCTGCAACTTTGCCCATCAGTGCAACTGGATTGATGTGGGTTTTTTGTTTTTGTTTGTTATCTATATGAAAGGCAGAGTTACAGGGAGAGGAAGGAAAAGAGAGAGAGAGAGAGAGATCTTCCATCAGCTGGTTCACTCCCCAAATGGCCACAACAACCAGGAGTGAGAGCTTCTTCCAGGTCTCCCACATAGGTGCAGGGGCCCATGGACTTGAGTCATCCCCCACTGCTTTCCCAGGTGCATTAGCAGGGAGCTGGATCAGAAGTGGAACTGCCAGTTTTCCAATTAGCAGCCAAAGGGGATGCTGGCATTGAAGGCAGAGGCCTAACCTAATGCACCACAACACTACTTACACTTTGTTCTTTCCAGAGAACTCTATTAGGGTTAAATGTATCATGGTCTATAAGACCTTTGAAAATTCAGTTTTACCTACAACACACCTCATATTTCCCATTCCCAACGTCTCAATGAACCAACACTTTAAAATCCCTTCTACTCTGTACCCTTTGTGTATTCAGTTCACTTCCAATGTTTCTGCCATCTTAGCTACTAACTTTTACACATTGTTTGGATCCAGCTCAAATATCACTTCCTCATTACTCCCCACAGCAGGACACTTTTCTAACATCCAGCTTCCCATTTAATTGTAAACTCCTCTAAGGCAAGGGCCTTTTGGTCTCAAGCACCACAGTTTCCAGCACTGGCTAGGACTATGCTTGTCAAATAGGACACTTTACTGAATATCTGATAGCCAAATGCATGGCTACCAAATTAAGAGTGAAGAGATTTTTCACCAAAAAATAAACATGTGATATGATGGGCTTTTTACTTAGCTTGATTTAAGCATTCTGCAATGTAACCATTTGTCAAAACATCACATTATGCCATATAAATAAATTTTACATTTAAAAAAATATATGTCTAATATTTTAAAAAAAAAAGTCAAAAAGCCAAACTTGTAATAGATTTTTTTCTATGGAGTTATGAAATTTACATTTTGTTCATTTTCAAGATGTGGTGATGTAAATATATTGCAATGTAACTTACATTTTGCTCATTTTCAAGATCTGGTGATGTATATATACTGAAATGTAATAGACCACATTTATTTACTTTTTATCCTCACCTCTTTTAAAGAAAAAAATGACTTCAAGATAAAGCAGCTCACTAGGCTAATCCTCCGCCTTGCGTGCCAGCACCCCTGGTTCTAGTGCCGGTCGGGGCGCCGGATTCTGTCCCAGTTGCCCCTCTTCCAGGCCAGCTCTCTGCTGTGGCCCAGGAGTACAGTGGAGGATGGCCCAAGTGCTTGGGCCCTGCACCCCATGGAGACCAGGAGAAGCACCTGGTTCTTGGCTTCGGATCAGTGTGGTGTGCCGGCCGCAGCGCGCTGGCTGCGGCGGCCATTGTAGGGTGAACCAAC
The DNA here is from genome assembly GCA_949820135.1 of Sylvilagus floridanus. Taxonomy (NCBI): domain Eukaryota; kingdom Metazoa; phylum Chordata; class Mammalia; order Lagomorpha; family Leporidae; genus Sylvilagus; species Sylvilagus floridanus. Next base: position 22,802,394 of record OX463236.1, on the reverse strand, counting down.
GGCAAAGGAAGACCTTTCTCTCTGTCTCTCTCTCACTATCCACTCTGCCTGTCAAAAAATAAATTAAAAAATTTAAAAAAAAGATAATTTATTCTTACCAGCTTGGAGCAAAAAGAAAATATGTAAGTATTTTTTAAATAAGCAAATTTGTTAATTCACAACTGCATGTGATTTTTAAAAATACAAATTAAATACCTTAAGGCTTCACTACTGAATTCTATCAGACTTTTAAAGAAGAATTTATTCAAAATCTTCTCAAGCTATTCAAAACAATTGAAAGGGAGGCAATCCTCCCAAACTCCTTCTAGGAGGCCAGCATCACCTGAATTCCAAAACCAGAAAAAGATAAAACAGAGAACTGCAGAATATCCCTGATGAACATAGATGCAAAAATTATCAACAAAATACTAGTTAATTGAATCCTGTAACATCAAAAAGATCATTCACCTAGGTGAAGTGGGACTTACCACTAGCATGCAGAGAAGGTTCAACACTCACAAATCCATCAATGTGATATATCACATTAACAAACTGAAGAACAAAAACCATACAATTATCTCAATAGATGCAGAGAAAGCATTTGATGAAAGTCAAATGCTCTCATGATGAAAACCTTAAGCAAATTGGGTATAGGAGGAACATTCCTCAACATAATCAAGGCATTTATGACAAACACATAGTCAGCATCTTATTGACTAGAAAAAGTTGCAAGAATTTCCACTAACATCGAGACACAGACAAGGATGCCCACCTTCACCACTGCTGTTCAGTATCATCCTGGACGTTTCAGAAATAAAGCTGTTAGGCAGGAAAAAGAAATCAAAGGGATACAAATTGGAAAGGAGCAAGTCAAATTATCCCTATTTGCAGATGGCATGATACTATATATACGAGAACCAAAAGACTCCACTAAGAGACTATAAACTCGTAAGAGTTTGGTAAAATGGCAGGATATAAAATTAATGCACAAAAATCCTTTGTATACTCAATCAATGCCAAGGCTGAGAAAGAATGTCTAAGATCAATCCCATTCACAATAGCTTCAAAAAAAAAATTAAATACCTTGGAATACATTTAACCAAAATGGTAAAGATCTCTATGATGAACACTATAAAATATTAAAGAACCAGAAGACAACACAAAAAAATGGAAAAATCTTCTATATTTGTGGATTAGAAGAATATCAATTAATTTGAAAGTAATTTACAGATTCAATGTGATCCCAATCAAAATACCAACATTCTTCACAGATCTAGAAAAAAACAATGTTAAAATTCATATGGAAACAAAAGAGGCTCCAAATAGCTAAAGCAATCTTATACAACAAAAACAAAGCCAGAGTCATCACAATACCAGACAATTTACACTAAAGGGCAGTCAGTCATCATCAAAACAGCCTGCTACTCGCACAAAAATAAACATGTAGGCCAATGTAACAGAACAGAAACTCCAGAAATCAATCTATGCATCTACAACTAACTAATCTATAACAAAGGAGCTAAAAATCAATCCCTGGAGCAAGGACAGTCTCTTCAACAAATTGGTGCTGGGAAAATTGTATCTCCATGTGCAGGAGTATGAAACAAGACCCCTACCTTACACCTTACAGAAAAATCATCTCAAAATGGATCAAGGATCATAATCTACGACCCAATAGCATTAAGTTACTGGCAAATATTGGAGAAACTCTGCAAGACATTGGCATAGGTAAACACTTCTTGGAAAAGTCCTCAGAAGCATCAGGCAATCAAAGCCAGAAAAGACAAATTGGATTACATCAAGCTAAGAAGCTTCTACACTGCCAAGGAAACACTCAGCAAAGCCAAGAGGCAACCAACAGAATGGGAGAAAATATTTTTAAACTATGAAACTGATAAAGGATTAGTATGCAGAATCTATAAATAGCTCAAGAAAATCAACAACAAAACAATCATTTAAGAAATGGGCAAAGGACTTGAGTGGGCATTTATCAAAAGAGCAAATTCAAACAGCCAACAGACACATGAAAAAATGTTCAGGTTCACTAGCCATCAGGGAAATGCAAACCAAAACTATAATGGGGTTTTATCTCATCCCAGTTATAATCGCTCTCATCCCCTGTTGGTAGGAACATAAACTAGTACAGCCATTGTGGAAGACAGTATGGAGATATCTCAGAAAGTTGAAAATAGATCTACCATATGACCCAGCCCATTCCTGATAATTTATGCAAGGTAAATGAAATAATCCTATGAACGATTGATCTGTATCCCCCATGTCTATTGTAGCTCAATTCATAATAGTTAAGATATAGAATCAACCCAGATGTTCATAACTGGTGATGGATGACTGGATAAAGAAATTGTGATATTATATATAGAGATATATAGATATAGATAGATACATAGTATGGAATACTATTCAGCCATTAAAAAGAATGAAATTCAGTCTTAAAATGATGCAACTGGAAACTATTTTATTTAGTGAAATAAGCCATCCCCATAAGGATAGATATCTGTTTCTCCAGATCTGTGGTAACTCATAGAATATCAAAAATGTAATGTCTAGGAGTGAAATTGACATTTTGAGATTTGAAAATTGTTTACAGCCCTTGTTGCTACTATTGAAGAACAGAATTTTTTTCTTCTATTTGTTGAACTCTTTACTTAGTGTAGGGATAACCTTATGAGTATAAAGTAAACAGAAAGTAAATTATTGTAAAAATTAAGAGAGGATAAGAGAGGATGGAGGAGGAAGAGTGCAAGCATGGGAGTGAGGGAGGGTAGGGTGGAAAATATCACTATGTTCCTAAGTTCGTATATATGAATTACTGGAAGTTTGTTTACCTTAAATAAATTTTTAAAATTCCAAATAAATGACTAAGTAAACACAATTACAATAAATGAGATGTGAAAACACACGATAGGACTTTTTATTTAGGTACCTGCTGTTGCCTTGATGCTTTCTTTATCTACTGGAACTTCATTCCAATGGCAATTGATGTATACGGTTGATCCCTGCTTGCTATTCCAGATCCTGTTCTATCTGCCATCCTTCATCAAAACTTTGATCCACACTGTGTACAGGGCTGTGGTTCACAGATTCCCCTGAGCCAACTGTGCTAACTTCCTCCAAATCTTCATATTTGAATTATCTTCTTGGTGTTTCATTCTCACATTCAGGAATATTCCCACCATGCTTGAAAGTCATCAATAACTTCTGCCCTAGCCAATCTGTTCTCCATAGGATTTTACATTTTATCAAATGTTTTCCTACAATTTTATGATTTTTTGTCTAAAAACTAAAAACAGTTTGTGTTTTTTTCAAGAAATCAGGCAATATACCAGAAAGTATGGACATACAGAAATAACTACCCATAACCCTAAAATTTCAAAAACACGTGAACCTTTTGACATTATTCCTTTTAATCTTTTCCTATAATTCTTTAAAATGTTATTTAAAAAAATCTTATTAAATGTAGACATATTTTCTCTTGTCATTAATACTTAGATGTAATTTTAATATTATATAAGGCATTTCTTTAACCATTTTCTAACATTTGTAAATTGACACTTATAAATTACCCTTTTATAAATATTTTATAAAGAAAATTATTTCAATTTCATAACATGAGATTATTTTCTAGAAGTGGGATTCATAGACCAGACAATATAAGTATTTATGACTTTTGATCTAAGGTGCAGTTTTGATCAATTCATTCTCTATAGCAATGTAAGAGTGGGCCCATTTCTCTATATACTTAATGATCATTAAACAGTTTATTTGTTTTAAACTATTTTAAGGCAAAATATTCCTTTTAAGTAACAAAATATAGTTAAAATATTAACATTAGCCATTATCTTTCCTAACTTTATATTGGCATTCCATATCTCTGTAATTATTGATAACCTCTGAATTTTTCTTAATTTTAGAGCTATTTATACTTTAGACATTTAGATGTTATATTTACTGCAGTTATTCCATCTTCCCTTCCAGTGTCCCCATCATCCTATCAGCCAACATTCCTTTACTGTTGTGTTCAACTCTGAGATAAGCTCATGTTCTTCTATCCCTTTCTTTACTCACTGATCCAGTTTCAGGCCCTCACTTTCATGACCACTTTCCTGAATTAGAATTCTGTCTCTGAACTGATCTTCCTGTCTCAAAGCACTCAGACCTAGGAATCCATTCTTCACATTGTTTGTTTTTCTAAAATTCATTTATGAGCATGCTCAAAATCTTCCATAATAATACACCATATCTTAAGCATCATCAGTGCACATCGGATACTCTGATCTGTTCCATCTGTTTTCCATTACACTGGCATGTAGTTTCTTTCCGGTGTTGTGGTGTAGCAGGTTAAGCTTCTGCCTTCAATGCCAGCATCCCATGTGGGTACCAGTTTGAGACACTACTCTGCTTCTAATCTAGCTCCCTGCTAATATGCCTGGGAAAGCAGCAGCAAATGGCCCAAGTCCTTGGGGCCCTGCCCCATGTGGGAAACCCAAAGCTATGGGTTCCTGGCTTCAGCTGGGCCCAGCCCTGGCTGTTGTGGCTATTTAGGGAGTGAATCACCAGCGGTTGGAAGATTTTCTCTCTTCCAGAAGATGGAAGACCTCTCTCTCTCTGCTTCTACTTCTAACTCTGCCTTTCAAATAAATAAATAAGTCTTAAAAAAAGATTTTTTTTCTCAACACATAGCAGTCAATAAATGTATAATTTCAGTGAAACAAAGTACTAAAGCAATTAAAGCTATTAATTCTGAAGAAGATATTATGGTGGGTTATTCAATAGTCCCAAAGTAGTGAATGAATTTTAGCTAGATGTCAGTGAACTGCTGTTTTGCATTTTAAGAATCAAAATTAGTAATTGAATGATTAGAGATAAAAAGTAAAATTAAATATATTAAAAGCTTTATTATCCAGAACTTTGCCAACCAGGGTATTCTGAGGCCAATATTTTTGTTTTCTCAAAATAGAAATATCCAGCCTAAATGAAGGCAAATTAGAATAGAATCGCATAAATAAAGTGTATATATCATATTGTTTCTGAAATGTCTTGTTTACTGACACTAATTTGAAGTAGCAAATTCATTTTGATCTCTGGTACAGAATATTCTCTTTGTAATTCACATGTGATAACTGATGCCTTTCATTTCACTTGCTTTTCATAAGAAATAAGGGAAACAGGTTATCTGAATAAATCAGAATTTTTTATGAAATGTTATTCTATGAAGGAGTCATAAGCAAAGCTTTTGTGTTTAAAAATAGCTAATTAATGATCATAGATAGAAAAAAATTATGTATATAGGAAGTAGTTAGGACACATTAAATAAAGATCTTTAATAAAAAGGCATATTTTCCATTTTTTATTTCTTTAACAAATACTTAGTGTAAATTAACTATATGCTCTTTGCTATCTGCTAGAGGGAGACACTGTCTCTTGCCCCATGCATTGCATTCTGGTTTAATTGCTCCTAACAAAGATCCAATGTCACTGGAAAACACATTAACACACCAAATAACAAATACACAAAGTAAGATGTTATCATATTGGTATTTCAGAGGGCTTTACATAGAAAAGGACTTCTGTAGAATGTAAATACATATTTGGGAAAAGAGTTCCCTGGGCAGACAGCACTGAGAGTTCTTAAAATTAAGCTGATTGTATTATACCACATGTTCTCAGAACATTTGCTCTTACTTATATGTCTTTATACAACAGTTAGTGTATATACTCACTCAAAAGATTTTACAAGTGCTAACTCATTCAGTTCTTATAATAATCTCACAAGACAGGGATTTTTCCTTCTCCTTGTATTTTAAAGTTGAGGTTCAGAGAGATCACACAGCTACAGAATCATTTCTCTTAAACATTTTCTACACTTCTTCCCTAGCCCCAATATGCATTATGAATAGATGGAGATACATTATGCAGGATACCTCATAATTATAATTATGAAGCATAATCCCCCCCCTACACACACACAATTTTTATCTAGCAAAATATTTTGTAGCAATGGTGGCATAAAGCATACATTAAGAAATACTTTATGTCTGTTATATAATTATTCCAGCTTCCTATGGTATGGCTCTTGGTTGCATCTCTGTGATTTTGTAGATATAAATTCTCACAGTGGAAGTTTCAAGGTCAGAATTGAGCCAAGTGTCCAGTGGACTAACAGTAGAATCTTAGTGTGATCAATACCACAGAGTTCTGATGGAGCTATATCTGAACACACAGGAAAGGATGGCAAACAAGTAAGAGCAATGAGGATAATGATACTGTGCATTTCAGAAAAGCAGCATCAGTGTAGTCTGACCTGGACCATGGTGATTTCAAGGGACCATAAGCAAGAAGGAACTCCAGAGCAGAGAACACAGACTAACAAGGTACAGTGGTGAAACCTGAATGAATGTCATTGTGGGCAATATCCCTGTGGTAGGCAGAACAATGACCCCACAAACATGACAACTTCCTACTTCCATTCCAGTCACACCTGCAAAGTGCTTCCAAGAGCATGGACTGGGAGACCATCCTAGATCCACTGAGTGGGGCCAAGATAAGTCACCAAGGTCCATTACTATGTAAGAAGGAGAGGACAAAGATGTTCCTAACACAGAACCGTCACAGATACAATGTAGCTGGCTTTGAGCAGGAAGGGAGGGGATCAGGAGTCAAGGAACAGAGTAGCCTCCAGAAACCAGAAAAGCCAAGGAGTGGATTCTACTCTGGAGTCTCCAGAAAGGAGCACAGCACCGCTGACAAAACTGGGTCAGATTTCTTATGTGTAGGACGCAAGTAAGTTTTACAGTTTATAATAATACATAAGTTACAGAGTTCAATGAACTCTGTAATTAACACACAATTATTCTTAGGCGTTTAAATTTAACTGAAAAGTGATCCCTGTTAAATATAAGAGTGGGAATAAGAGAGGGAGGAGATGTACAATTTGGGACATGCTCAATCGGAACGGCCCCAAATGATGGAGTTAGAATTGTGCCAGGGGATTCCAATACAATCCCATCAAGGTGGCATGTACCAAGGCCATCTCACTAGTCCAAGTGATCAATTTCAGCTCACAACTGATCACACTGATAGGTCTAAGAGTCAAAGGGATCACACAAACAAGAATAGTGTCTGCTAATACTAACTGATAGAATCAAAAAGGGAGAGAACGGTCCATCATGGGAAGTGGGATACACAGCAGACTCATAGAATGGCACATGTCCTAAATAGCACTCTGGCCTCAGAATCAGCCCTTAAGGCATTCGGATCTGGCTCAAGAGCCCATGAGAATATTTTAGGCATGGAAAGCTAAGACACTCTGAAAAACAAAAAAAAAAAAGAAGACCTAAATGAAAGATCTCTGCGAGTGAGATCCCAGTGGAAAGAACGGGGCCGTCAAAGAAGGAGGTACCTTTCTCCGAAGGGAGGAGAGAACTTCCACTTTGTCTATGACCCTGTCGGAATAAGATCGAAGTCGGCGAACCCTAAAGACTTCCATAGCCTCGGCAACTCATGACTAGAGCCTAGGGAGATTACTGACGCCATAAACAAGAGTGTCAAATTGTTAAATCAACTTCAGGAGTCACTGTGTACTTACGTCTCATGAGGGATCTGTCCTTAATGTGTTATCCAATGTGAAATAATGCTATTACTAGTACTGAAACAGTATTTTTACACTTTGTGTTTCTGTGTGGGTGCAAACTGATGAAATCTTTACATAGTATACATTGAATCGATCTTCTGTATATAAAGATAATTGAAAATGATTAAAAAATCTTGGTGTTAAATTGGAAATTGCATAGAAAATTAATCCATTTAAAAAACATATATATATATATATATATCATGTAGGATCTCTGTCCTTAACATGCTATACATTGTGAATTAATACTATAACTGGTACTCCAACAGTATTTTTCACTTTGTGTTGCTATGTGAGGGAAAATTGTTGAAATCTTTACTTAATATATACTAAACTGACCTTCTGTATATAAAGAGAACTGAAAATGAATCTTGATGTGAACGGAAGGGGAGAAGGAGTTGGAAAGGGGAGGGTTGCGGGTAGGAGGGAAGTTATGGGGGGGAAGCCATTGTAATCCATAAGCTGTATTTTGGAAATTTATATTCTTTAAATAAAAGCGTTATTAAAAAAAATACATAAGTGTGTATTGTTTAACAACGTGAAATTTGCCATAATTTGCTACAGCCACAAATGAAAATTAATTCAATACCCTAAAGAAACACAGATCACATGGGGAAGAATAGCTGGTGTTATTTGGTGACCTTTCCAAAGAAAACAAATTGTACAATAGATTCAGGAACAAAAGTTCTACTTGATATCAAATAGGATGGACCAGAAAAAAAAAAAGATTTTACAATGTTTCATTTGATGTCCAAATTATTTTTAATAAATGTGACCAAAGAACAATGTAAAGACTTTTGAAAAATAATAAGCCAATTTAAAGCAGAAGACAGAGATATGAGGAATATCAGAAATATTCTTTTATTCCTACCTGAAACTTACAGAATTTGAAAAATACAACCTTTCACATACGTTTGAAATTAATCAGTTCAGAAACTTCCAACATTACAACACCCTTTTCCACCATAAGAATTCCATATTCTTCCTAAAATACTTTAAAATTCCTTAAAATTCTTCAAGAATATCTTTTAAAATCATTTACCTCAAAAAGATGATTTTAAAATTTTTGATGTCCAAAATACCTCATCTTTGGAGAGTTTACATTAAAAATATTTCTTAAACACTCAACCAAATGCTACTTATTAAGAAATACTCCATGTCCCAGGCTCCTGACTCAGACATAACTTTCTTTTCCATATTATTAGGAAGCAGAACATCTTTAAAATTGATTAGGTTACCAGAGGACTATATCCAGACTCATCACTGACAGTTTTACTTCAGTCACTCCTGTATCTATTTAAGATCTTTATTTCTATTTGAGTATAATTCTTTTCATTTGCTGCAAAGAGGTCAAATGAAGGTTTCTACAACTTCAGCAGCAGGCATTCTGGTGAAACAGGGAAATGCATGATTCCAATTCAGTTTCTTCAATTATTGCTACTTAACAACCAACCAATGTGACCTACTTACTAAAGCAGTTCCAAATACATTTGTCTTTATGAAGCCTGACCTACAGTTCAGGATAAGTGGGTGGTAAGTATTATTAATTCTGTAAATACATCTGTATCCATGTTCTTATGGCCATAGTTTTAAGTGAAGGTGATACTAAAGGTTTTCTTTACCTAGTAGCATATATTAACCACAATAAACACAGATCAAGATAATAGTATATTAAATTATAAATTATACAAGGATTGAGAAAAAGCAAGATCAACAACATGTCTTTTCACCATTGCTTTCCCTCAGGTAAAATGTATATAAAAAGCATTTTCTCAGCGCAGGCTCCTCACCACTACTCTTTTTCTAATAAAAAAAAAAAGGATAATTTTAAAATTATTAATATTAACAATATTTTAAATGTGGTAAAATGCTCATGCAATCAATAGAATGGAATAAATTGAAACATATGTAATTCTTTAAATGAACTTCTGACTTTTGAAATTTTTTCATGAAAAGCAGATGACATAGTATGATGAGACCATGATGGAAAACTAGATTCATTCCCCTTATACTGTTTCAATTTGCAGGAACTGACAACAAGTATTGTGATTGGATGGTTTAGAGCAGAAATGTCTGCTAATATTTCCAGACCACAAATTCAAAATCAAGATGGCAGTCTGGTTGTTTTCCACTCTGGGTCTTTTCCATTGAATTGAAGATGGTCATTTTTGTCTCCATGTCTTCACATTGTGAATATGTGTGCATGTCTTCATCAATTCTTACTACGTAACTGTTAAGACCCAAGTGGGTGACCTCATTTCACTTTACTTCTTCCAAGGCCCTGTCTCTAAATAAAATCTCAGTCTGAGGGAGTGGAGCTTCCTCAGAAGGGAAAAGGGGTAAAGTATGTGTATATTTATATGTGTGTATGTGTGTGTGTGTATGTGCGTGCGTGTATGTATACAGATATATATATGTATATACTGATATATATATACACACATATACATACACATATCTAAGAATACAAAACCAATAAATAACAAGAAATAAAATATAGGTAAAGTATTAATCTACCATTGTACTATAATAAATCTTTACAAATGTAAGATCAAATGCAGAAAACCAAATTTGGATGATTTAAATATATGAACTTATTAAAAATTTGAACCATTACTCTATGTTCTGTGAAACAGTAAACTGGTGAAAACACAATGTATTTTAAGATTTAACATGAGTAGTTCTTAAGAAGATTTGATGAAAAGATCACAATCTAAGAAAAGCAATGGCAGATGATATTTAAGTGTTTTATATATATAAATAAAAACAAATGTTAACCCAAAAAAAAAAGCATTTTCTGTTTCAGCACCAAAAGAGACCCCATTGTCTCCAGTAACTTCATTATCTTCCTTTCCTAGCAGGCTTCCAATCTCAGACTGAAGCTAGAAATGTAGGATTTGCTTTAGCTTTTACCTCATGGAAACTTACATTTCATTTTCTGTGATATGTGTCATTTTTTAATCATAAGATTCCTCCACAAAATATTATCATAAAATTCCTATATAATATACTCAGGATTTCTCAAGTGAGTAAAATAATTGATGAAAGAAAAGACAAAGGAGAAATAAAAAAGGGCAATGTTTTTGAGTCACCAAGATATTTTCTGGTGATGAGAACAGAAGTTTGTAAGGAAACTATGGGATGAAAAAAGCCAATTACCTAATTCTCTCAACCTCTAATTAGCATAGATCATCTAAAAATTGATGAGCCACGTATACCTTGTTACATATCACCTTATCTGGTTAAAACTTTTGTATAATAAATCCTTGCTCCATTTTCAGCTTAAGATCAGCCCCATATCTTGTTTTTACTTCACCAGTACCTAGACTGGGACTTACACATTACAAACATGGCTTAGAAACAGACGTTGACAACCACTGACAGACTGTGGCCGGTGCACTGGTTGCTTCCTCGGCATCAATTTCCACTTTATTCTAATTAATAGAACTCCCCCACCCAGTTTTTTCAGATTATTACTGTATCTAGACAAAACATGTCATTTCCTCATCTTGCTTTCAGTTAGAGAAGCCTTATGTTTGTGGTCAATTAAGTAAGAACAAAAGTGTTTCCTTATAAGGAAATCCATAGCTCCAACTAATCACTTTCTTCACTTCCCACTGGAACAAGGAAGCCAACCTTGATTCTAAGATCCATAGGTAGGTCTTACCATTCATAGACAGGAAAGGGGAACATTAATGACCAGGAAGTTGCTGACTGTCGCTGAGGCTACCTCTTTACCTCCTGTTTTGTCTGCAAATCGATCATTCTTTGGTTTGACCACTATGGAAGGTATTCATTACAGGCAGTGAAGTTCAATCTTTAATATCCATATTTTCCCCACAGAATTTAGTTCAATTTTCCTGATAGGGTGGGTTTGTAGAAGCACGCAAAATTTTCTTAGCTGAAAGAACTTTATATTGTTTAATTCAGTTGGACTCAATGAATTTAGTCCAATTTGCTTCTGCAATGTTCATGGTAACTTGTGCCTTGCCATTTCCAAAGGAAAAAAAAAATTGGCTAATATTTTCACATCAGTCAGTAGCACTGACATCATACCTACAGTTCTTCAGTATGGCAATATGAGATATTGAAGACCTATCTGTCTCTTTTGGACTGGAACAAAACTGCAGCAACTATTCTATGAAGTGGTCTGGGCCTTCCTGAATTCTTACGAGGACAGCAGTTTCAAACATTTATCAATATCCACCATGAGTGAATACTCTACAGACCATACATGATAATGACAATAATAACACACTTAAAAGCTGGTATTAATCCAATGTGAAGGTTGGGATCTCTCTGTGTACTAGCTGTGTGAACATGGACAAGTATATAATCTCTATGCCGATCCTCTATTTTAGGAGAATGAGATTATCATTTTGTCAATAATATTACTTTATATTCCTTATTATCTCATGGAGTGTGCTTACTTTTATAGTGTAGGGATTTTAATGGCTTGGATTGTATAGTCCAGCTTTTAGAATTCCTTGGTAGAATGTAAACACACTTTCCAACTGATAGCTGCTCTAACCTTCTCACAAATTGGAATAAAGCACTTCTATATTGAAGATATAACTATATATAAATCTGTATAACTAGAAAGTATTGACTTTGCTGAGAATTCCACATACCAAACATGTTTGATGCCATAAGACATTTTATTTCTTTCATACAAATAAAAATATCTTCAAAGGTAGCAATCATTCATCATTTCAAAGAAAATACTTTTAGGTGATAATTGGAAAATGGTAAGTACCTGAAATTGATTTTAACTTACTTAACACAATTGTAAAGCTCTGTGTTATAATTAAAAGACAATTTTTAAAAAACGTGTTTTATACCATTCACTAACAGCCTGAGAGCTAGTGAGAACAAGAGAGAGAAACACACAGAGAAGGAGAGAGTGCTTTCCCATCTACAGGTTCTATCCTGAAATGCTCACAATGGCTGAGGCTGAACCCAGGAGCTGGAGACACAACCCTAATCCCCAAAGAACCCAATTACTTGAACCATCAGTACCCCCTCCCATAATGTGCAATAGCAGGAAGCTGGCGTCAGGAGTCTGAGCTGGGCATCAAACTCTGGCATGCCAATGTGGGAGGCAGGTGTCTTAACTGTTAAGCATTTGATACAGAAAGAGTTCTTAAAGTCAAGAAATGCTCAATTTCAGTGGCTTCTACATTCTTAGTTAAAAATACCTTCAGATTATTTTCTACAAGTTCAATTTTACTCAGAACTTCTGAATGTAGACACAACTGATTTGAGTGCTACAGAAGGCATTTATGTGTGGATCTTCTTTCAAAAATTATTCTTTTCTCAACTTCAAGAATTCTTGGAGCACCATATGAAAATGACTACAAAATCCAAATATTTCTACAGCATATTCTCATCATTCATGGAATTTATATTGTATAAAGTAACCACACAAATTGAATTAGCAGGTACTGACCATAGTTCCTAGGGAAAATACAGTCAGGTTCCCATAAGACATTGATCACAATAGCTTCATCTACTGATTAAATATATCCTTGGTTTTATGTGTTCTGTTTAAAGGCAGTTTATTATATACTTCTCACAAATACTTTTATATATTTCTTTATACTAAGAGATTAGCTGAGAAAGGTTTAACACTTTCCTGACTCTGTATAATGTGTCTGTAAATTTCTCCTACTTTCAGCCTCACAATAGCACTATCTACTCTGCCTTTTTGAAACTGATTGTCATAAGGATGGTGCTGTAGCACAGCGGGTTAAGCCATAGCCTGCAGTACCAGCATCCTATATGGATGACAGTTCAAGTTCCGGCTGCTCCACTTCCGATCCAGCTCCCTGCTGATGTGCTTGGGAAATCAGCAGAGGATGACCCAAGTCTTTGGGTCCTGGCCTGCCAATGTGGCCATTCAGTGAGTGAACCACTAGATGGAAGACCTCTCTCTTCGTTTCTATGTCTCTACCTCTCTCTGTAACTCTTACAAATAAACAAGTCTTAAAAAATTGACTGTCGGCTGGCGCCGTGGCTCAACAGGCTAATCCTCCGCTTTGCGGCGCCGGCACACCGGGTTCTAGTCCCGGTCGGGGTGCCAGATTCTGTCCCGGTTGCCCCTCTTCCAGGCCAGCCCTCTGCTGTGGCCCGGGAGTGCAGTGGAGGATGGCCCAGGTGCTTGGCCATGCACCCCATGGGAGACCAGGAAAAGCACCTAGCACCTGGCTCCTGCCATCGGATCAGCACAGTGCACCGGCCGCAGCACGCCATCCGCGGCAGCCATTGGAGGGTGAACCAACGGCAAAGGAAGACCTTTCTCTCTGTCTCTCTCACTGTCCACTCTGCCTGTCAAAAAAAAATTGACTGTCATCTCATCAATCCATAAATTTAATCTTTTCATCTTTTCCATTGCTTCATCACACACTATAGGAGCTACTCTAGAACTTTCTGGAGAGGTTTCTCATACAAACCAGCAAATACCATCTTCTCTTTTCTGGAAACACAATATTGTTGATTCATTAACTTTTCAGCTCACTGCCAACTACATTATAAGTCATGCCTGAAAGTAGTTTTCCTAATGCATGTATTTTCCTCATAAGACACATCTCAGTCTTTGCGCAATTAGGAACATTAGACAGTACAGTAGCACTACATTGGGGACCAGTTTAGGAAGCAAAGTCACCAAGAACAAAGCACAAAAATGTGAAAAACAGAAGACTAAATCAGATACAAAGGGAATACTTAGTAGCAGAAAAGCTAAAAAAAACAAATTATTGTTTGTTCAACCCTCGTTGGGAACATGGCCAACAGCTAACATTTTTTTAACCACTGTATATATGAATGATTGTGAATGACATATATATTGCAAAGTTGAGTTACAAGTAAGTTTTAGCAGATAGGTAAGTTTGCAAACAGGGAATCCATGATGTGAGGATCAACTGTATTTTGTAGGAAACAATGCTTACCAGTGTTTTGTGGTTTGCTCAAAATTACATATGAAGGGAGTACAATGACTAGAGGTTTGATGTTCCAATTCTACCTCTTACAAATATGCCATAACTCTTGGTATTTCCCATGAAAATGACAAGAAGTGTCAAACTCCCTTTGAGTAGACAGGCTGTCAGTGTCCCAGAAACTTTAGAATGAAGTTAAATTAAGTATAAGCTTCCGGATCCCTTATTTGCATAGGCCGTTTTGAGTGCTGGGAGTTGTGGGGTCTTCCAGTGGAAAGGAAAAGCCAATTGCACACAGAAAATGTGAGTATTTCTCTATGAATTTCTGCAAGATTTCCAAAATAAATCTTGAAGGAGTATCAGATTTCCAAGCCTTCAGTAATCTGTGGAAATTTTTCCTCCAAATTGGAACAAATCATTAATTTTGTACCTAGTTTTGCATTTTAAATTCTCTCCAAAGAATCTCAAATTGCATAAGGGTGATGACCCTCAAAACCTATATTCAAAGATTGTATGTGAAAGAGTTCGTTCTTTGGTTTTGACGTTAGTTTCGGTGTCCCTTAAAGGTCTGGGAGTAAAGACTTGGTGCCCCGGGAGTGCTACTGGGTGCTGGTCAATCTTTAGTAAGTAGTAGTGGATGGCCCTTTGGTCACTGGGAGCATGTCCTTGGAAGGTTATTCTTGCAAGTCAGTTGTTTAGAAAGCCTAGGCTAGTCTTTAGTCTTCCTCTGCTCTTCGCTCTCATTATTACGGGGGTGGGGTGGGGTGGGGGGTGGAGAATGTAGGCACAGTTTATTTCTAAAGTTTTTCAAGTGACTTGAGGAATTAGAAAAACCTGAATTAACAAACTGTCATGGGGCTGGCTCTGTGGCACAGTAGGTCAATCCTCTGCCTGCGGCGTTGGCATCCCATATGGACACTGGTTCTAGTCCAGGCTGCCCCTCTTCCAATCCAGCTCTCTGCTGTGGCCTGGGAAAGCAGTGGAAGAAGGCCCAAGTTCTTGGGCCCCTTCACCCACATGGGAGACCGAGTGGAAGCACCTGGCTCCTGGCTTCAGATCAGCACAGCTCCGGCTGTTGCAGCCATCTGGGAAGTGAACCAATGGAAGGAAGACCTTTCCCTTGCTCTCTCCCTCTGTCTGTAACTCTACCTCTAAAATAAATAAATAAATATTTAAAATAAAAAAAAGAAATAGTCTGTATGTTTGGAGAAAAAAAGAGATCAGCTATGAATAAGCAAGGAGGATTCCCAGATATGCTATGAAAAAAATACCAAAGTTCTCTGGCATTTAGAGTTCTCTCTAAAAAAAAAAATAGAGTTAGATAAAACAATATTCCTTCGGACACCTTGTAGATTAAAGGTTTTAGGAGGTAGAAGATTAGCAAAAAAACGTGTGCACATTATTATGCCATGGCAATGCCCTTAGCCTTGACTTTGAATTTTTATTTTACTGGGAAAATCCAGAATTTAAAAGGTTAATATTTCACTTTTAGCAAAAATATATCATTAATAAGTATACATTTGATAATTTTTAAAAACCTCAATTATAGATGAGACTAGTAATTAAACAGGAAAAAATTTGGTTTATTCTGGAACCAACTACATTTATTTCACTATCCATAATAGTCATTTGTATCATATTATTTTCTGGATAGCATGAGAGCAAAGCAATAAAGCAAATTCCAAGAACTTGGAAAAAAGGAAAAACAGGTTGTCATTGTTTTATTACCAGCAAAATTCAAATAGATGTGGTTATCACTGAAAATTAACTGAAGAACTATCTTTAAATGTATGCTTTAAGAGTTTGGAGACAGGGCCAGAGCTGTGGCATAGCAGGTAAAGCTGCAGCCTGCAGTGCTGGCATCCCTTATGGCCCCAGTGCAGGTCCCAGCTGCTCCACTTCCAATCCAGCTCCCTGCTAATGCACCTGGGAAGGCAACAGAAATGGCTCAAGTCCTTGGGTCCCTGCACCTGCGTGGGAGACTTGGAAGAAGCTCCTGGCCCTATTGGCTCAGCTCTGGCCAAGGCAGCCATTTGGGGAGTGAACCAACAGATGGAAGGCCTCTCTCTCTCTTTCTCTTTCTCTCCCTCTCCCTCTCCCTCTCCCTCTCCCTCTCCCTCTCCCTCTCTCTGCATCTACCTCTCTGTAACTCTGCCTCTCAAGTAAATCTTACCAAAAAAAAAAGTCTGGAGACAATTAAAACTTGTTTAATATGTATGTAATTACAGGAAGATAGATCCAATGTATGTTTGCAAACAGTAAGCAGAACAGAGATTGCATTTTATTTTCCCTTAAGAGTAGATAGAAGAATAGCTAGTCCAGAGCACTGGAAAGAGAAGCTGAAAGACATAGAAATTAGCAATGCTTATCAATTATTCGTTGGGAGGGAGGTGAAGAGTCACTCGATAATTATCCACTGTTGAGGAGGTAGAGGAACTCACTGCTTGTTCCAGCTTAAATTTATAATATCTCTTACAGGAACCAACTCACTCCAATGTGATGTATTTGCAGTGTAATCAAAGAACTCATCTCTTTACAAAATTCCTTTGTCTACAATGTGCCTGACACCAGGAGAGTGAAATGCTGGAGACAGAACATGAGCATTGTAGGCATTAAAATTCAGGAATTTCCTTGATGGCCTATAGATCACTAAGTTATGAAAGTAATTCTCATGAGTTGATTCATTTAAGTCCATTTAGTTTGTGTTTATGCTTATGCAAAGTCTGAGAATCAGACAGTAGTCCTTGGTGAATTCACCCACGTATTGCCCCCTGAAGTCTCTAGAAAAATGACCTGTTTCAGACTATCCTACTCACCACAGTACCTTTTGCCAAGTTTCCCAATATCATCATGCAATAATAAAACATACTTTAAAGAATGTTTTCACACAGATCATCTCATTTGACATTCAGAATCTTGCAAAGGAAAAAACAGGATCTCCATTTTACAGATTTAAAAATTGAAATGCAGAGAAATTAAATTGATTAGTTGCATGATATTCAAATACAAGTCTTTTATGCCAATATTTGTTTAACTCAAATGGCAGTGCTTTTTCATTAGTCCATAATTTGTTTAAAAAGTGGAATCAGAAGCAGGTAAGATTCTGCATCAAAAAAGGCTGAAAATACACCTGCTGGTACTATAAAAATAAAAGCAAACATGTTTTGCGATTAAAAGATAATTGCTTAACTATGAATTATTAGCAGTGTTCATAAGTGTATTTCTAGAATACTAGTTTCACAGAACTTGTGCTTGACTGACTAGGAAGTATATTTTATGCTTTCTCGTTTCTGGTGCACACTGTTGAGTCAGAGGTATACTGGAAGGGACCAAGAGTCCCAGGTACTACAATTTACTCTGTCTCTAAGGAACTGGGTCATTTGTGGAGACAACAATTGATTTTCTACATTTTAATGTTTCTAACATTAAATGACTACCCTAGATGATTTCATGGGTTTGTTTCAGGAACAGCATTCTCCAGATAAATGGTATATGTGTTGTTTTTTCTTTTTTCCCACTTTTGATTCTGGTCCTCCTGATTATCTAGAGTTTTAATGGCAGCAACATCAAAGAGCTTCCTAAGTCACACAGTGGTGGATTGTAACACTATTCTAGACACATCAAGGGATCATTATTTTTTAAAAAAGAAACCAAATAGAGAGAAAGCTTCAAAGATAGGCATGCAAACACAAATTTGCCTTGCAATTTAGGAAAATAAGTAAAAAAGAAACTTATAAGTAATATTATTTAAAAGGTCAAACTCTTTTATAAAAGTGTATTTAATCCATTACTGTTAATTGAAGACTATAAATTACTTTAAACAACTAAAAGAAACTTACAGGCAATTGTTTCCACAGAAAACTTACTTCGTACTTTCCTCAAATTACATGGCCCCTGAGAAATGCCCCTAATAGAAATTTCAGTTTCCTCTTGAAATGCTTAAACTGGCACATTAATTTAAATTAATCTTCCAGAAAACTGAACACACATAGGAGTAAATATAGAAGAAAAACAATACTAACATATTTGAAGTCTTTTTATAGTTCTGTGGCATCATAATAATTAGCTTGCAAAAAAATTCAGGCATATTGTCTGCAACATTTTAAAGCAAGTCAGTGTTACAGAGAGTGACGTGGAGACAGACAGTGATCTTCCATCTCCTGGTTCACTCCCTCAAGTAACCTCAGTGACCAGTGTTGAGCCAAGTCAAAGACAGGAGCTTCAGCTGGGTCTCCCATCTAGGTGGGAAGCCATCTTCCACTGCTTTTCCCAGGCCACTAGCAGGGAGCTGGATAGGAAGTGGAGCAGCTGAGACATGGACCTGCACCCATATGGGATGCCAATGTCACAGAGGACCCACTACACAACGCTTGTAAAACAGACGTGTTTATAATAGCACATTTTGCAGTGAAGCATATTGAGCCTCTTTCTCAAGTTTATAAGCAATGTCATGCTTTAAAATCACTGCTTTGCCTGAAGCACATGCAGACATTTTATTGTACTTTTAAAATAAATCCAGTTCGGGGCAGGGATCTGGGGGATTTGTGGTGTTGCTGCATAGCAGGTAAAACTGCTGCCTGCAATGCTGGCATTCCATATGGGCATCAGTTCATGTCATAGCTGCTCCTCTTTTGATCATGCTCCCTGCTGATTGCCTGGGAAGAGCAGGGAAGATGGCTCAAGCGTTTGGGCCCCTGTCACACATTGGGAGACCTGGATGAAGCTCCTGACTTCGGCCTGGCCCAGCGCTGGCTATTGGGACCATCTGTGGAGTGCACCAGCAGGTGGAAGATCTTTATCTGTCTCTTTCTTTCAAGTAAAGGAATCTTTAAAAATAAGAAAATCTAGTTAATCCCTTTACCAATGGTTTATCCCAGAGAAGAAGGAAGCAATATGGTGATCATAGTGTCAAATAGAGAAAAAAAAATAGTTGGCGAGTAGGACCACCTTTCTCAGTCTTCATCTTCTTCATCCTTCAGCCAAGAAAAATTATGTGTGGGGCTGATGCTATGGTGCAACGGGTTAAAGCCCCAGCCTGCAGCAGTGGCATCCTATATGGGCACCTGTTCAAGTCCTGGCTGCTCCACTTCCAATCCAGCTCTGTCATGTCCTGGAAGAAGCAGAAGATGTTCCAGGTGCTTGGGCCCCTGGACCCACATGGGAGACCTGGAAGAAGCTCCTGGTTCCTGGCTTTGGATCGGCTCATCTCTGGCAACTGTGGTTATTTGGGGAGTGAACCAGCAGATGGGAGACTCTCTCTCTCGCTCTGCCTCTATCTGTAACTCTTTCAAATAAATAAATCTTTAAAATAAAAAATGATTATGTGTCATACACTTCTCCATATCTTAGCTTTGCATGTCTTGATTTGATCCTAGCAATGAGCCAAAGACCTGAGTATAACTGTTATGCTCACTCTTTATTC
The DNA here is from genome assembly GCA_949820135.1 of Sylvilagus floridanus. Taxonomy (NCBI): domain Eukaryota; kingdom Metazoa; phylum Chordata; class Mammalia; order Lagomorpha; family Leporidae; genus Sylvilagus; species Sylvilagus floridanus. Next base: position 22,782,407 of record OX463236.1, on the reverse strand, counting down.
AGTACACAGGAGAGAGGAAGGATACATGATGGTGTTGTGCCCCCGAGGAGGTGAAAAGGAAATGGATCGGCAATCAGCTGCAAGACAGAGTACCTGTGACAAGAAGGAAGACAAGAGGACTTAACAAGAGAGAAAAGAGGATGGATGTCATTAAGGTGAGTCCTGGAGGTTTAATAGGATTTAAGATAGTTCCTCTCTAATTGAATTTCTCTTTGAAGTGAGAGGCAATTTAATCTGCTTAGAGTGGGAAGGTAAGAAAGGGCAAGAGGTTTGAGAATAAAAAGTTGGCTTAGTGGACTGGCATTTTGTGGAATTGGCAGGCATTTCTGAAGGGTTAGCCTTCTTTGGTGATCTAGTTGTGTGACATCGTCAAGCAGGATTCGTTTGCTTCGTAGGTGAATGAAGTTGATTCAATATCAAGAATCTGTCATTTGCTAATTTTAAGATCTTGGGAAAGTTACTCAATCTGTGAATCTTAACTCTTCACTTGTAACATAGAGGGAAAAACAATCTTACTCTTATAAGGTTCTTTTAGGATAGATCATATTTTTAACAAAACACATAAGATCTTTAGTCTGTGCTAAGGCTCAATAGTTAAAACTATTATCACTATTTTAACTAGGCTTGAGGCTAAACAATATATGATATCTAATAGGTATCTGCAAATACAGTTCTAATGAAAGTCATTTGGAATAAATGATGTATAAGCCACATTTTTTCAGAAACATCTCTGAAGAATTATCTGATGAACCATAGCTATGAATCTTGAAGTTTTTAAAAGGAAGCCAATTTCTGTCAATGTCTATCTCAAGAAAGCAAGAAAGCATATACTCAAACTCTAATGAAAATGGAACTACATTTTTTTTTTCTCTTTGATTTCCAGAATAGCTATTGGGATGGATTTTTTTGAGTATTTGAACATATCTCTCTCTTCAAAAGGCAACTTCAAAGAAAAAGTATGTCTAACAGTATATCACGTTGGTGTGTTTGGCTTCACCTATTTATAATTAATTATGTCATTTCCTTTTTGACATTACAGATTGAAGATGAGTTTGGCGTGTACAAACATGGAAATCCTTGCCCTGGGGCCTTCAGTGTAAGCTGACCCCATCAGCTCCCAAATGCCATCCACTGCACAGACCTTTTTCAGTGTTTCCCTTTGTTTCTTCCTCTGTGTACATCTCCTTTTCTCTGTAAAATGCCGTGTACTGAATTTCAATGAGAAACCTTTATCATTCAGTTAATTGCTCCATTGTCCCAACTATGTATTACTATATAAAACATTTCAGTTACCCTATTAATAGCCATCTGGAGAGAAGAATAGCAACTAGTAAACTCCTACATTATCCTCATTTCCAATGTCACATAAATACATTAAGTGTTTATTTGGATAGCAGATGATGCCTTAAAGTCAAGTAAAAACAAAGCTATGCTGTAATTCTACAAGCATTTGTGGCTGTACTTCACTCTCAGAGCTACGCTCAACCAAGTTGAAAATAGCTAAGTACAAAATACAAAATATAATTTTTAAAAATTAGCAGTCATTGCAATTGAAATGTTGTCTATCTGTACACCCATCTTTGCCTTTGACAAAATGTTGAGCACCACATGTTAGAAAAAAATGCATCCATGTCTTTTCGATTCCATCCTGCTATATAGGCTGTAGCACAGATTCTATGAAGGAGAAAGAAAATCTAGTGTTCAAATCTTACTTAAAACATTATTTGTTGTTGGAGTTTTAACCACAACTTACTTGGAGCTCAAGCAAAGAATTTCCAAAATGTAGCCAATAGCTTACATTCTAAGAGATACCAAAATTTTTTATCTCAAGTCCCAAGAGAGCAAGCAGTCCCACTGCAGTGGTAGGTTCCCACCACAGGCTGAAGACGCTGCAGGTGTGTGTCCTGTCCCCTTTTCTCCCTCATTGTAACTTTCTCTTCTGCAGCATCTCCTACATAGGTCTAGCCATGTTTCAGGTCTAACCATGTTTCTCACTAAAAGGCTCAGACTCATTCCATAACCTGAAGCAAGAGATATACATTCAATTTTTCCTTTTAACACTTCCCTAAAACACAAATATCACAGAGTTTAATAACCAAAGAAAACAGAGTAATTGTCACTTTACCAGGCCCAAAGATTATCATAACTAACATAACTATCATTAGGAAGACCAATTTTTAACTGCTGCCAGCCTTCCAGACTTTCTATTCAACCATTGTTCCTACCTTGAATCCCCACTCCCACTCCTGGACCCTTGCTCCCACTCCCGCCTGGTACTTGGAGGCTTTGGTGATTGTTTTCTTGTGGGCTGTCTGGAACTGGAACCAACAACTGACAGGAAGATCTTGAGGATGGTGGTTTCTTGCTGACTCTGGAGCAACACCCATTATTTTGCTCCTTTTCACTGGAAATGAGAGCTGACCACATGTGGAAAGCTGTGCTCCTATAGCTAGCCACTGCTGCCCACTCTGTTCCACCAACTTTTCTATTCATGTCTCATTCTTGGAATCCCTCACTGCCACCCCCTCCACCATCACCACTCCACCACTGTTTCATAAGCCCTGTCATAGCTACTACACCAGTGAAACATACATACAAAGTTTCCCATGGATTCTGGAAGAAAATCTTCTTTCCTTCTCTGGTGAAAATTGGTCTATTTTAAGAAAATCTTTTGATTAACAATGATGTATACACTTGTATGTAAATATATATGTAAATTTGAGAATACATTTTATCAGTCAGGACTGTAATTTTTATGGTTGGAGATTGTCATGAGAAGCAGTATAAAACTTACTAATCATAATATATAACCAGCTGCTGTGATGAATTGATAGGACTTAGTTACTGTTATCATCTCACCCTCAACATCATGTAGACAGCCTGCAGTTGAGTTACAAAGAACTATTTCTCTCATGGTTGCCAAAAGACGGATAAACACAGGAAAACATGAAGGTATATTCAGTAGCTGAAAATTTTAAACCCCAATTTCTAAGAAATGTTTTAACCATATTCTGATGTGCAAATTATACTTTCAGCAACATAAATGACATCCAGGGAGCTTTTCTTTCATACCTTTTAAACCAGAAATCATCACTATAAGAAGTTCCCTGCAGATACAGGAGATGACGACTTGTTTCTGAATAATCACAGAGGGCTGTTGCAGTAAATTTTCCTACAACTTTCAAGCTGAAGTTTTAAAAGCCTGTTCAACATACAGTGTTCTTAATTTTCCCAGTATTTAAATTATTCCTCACTGCCCCTTTATTAATTTTTGCCCTAATAAAAGTCTCTTGAACATCTTCCTAACAGTCAAAATGCAAAGATTAATTATCCACTGCAACACCTTACCAGATCAATTTACATCCAATAAAGAATCTGCCAACAGGATGTCAGGAATATTTATAAGAAAATGCCAACATTTCTGACAGCTGGTAAGAGAAGATACTTTGGATTAATATCTTGTTGGAGTCTGTCAAGTATATGCATCCAAATGATACCAAAGTGTTGTGAGAACTGAAACTGTTTTCCCACTACTCTCCCCTTTTTAGAGGACTTTTCCTGTCTTATAAAATGAGTTATTCACTCCAATTCCAGACTTAAGTTAGATATCAAAACTTACAGAATCATTATTTAACTTGCAGTTTAACCATAGCCTAGGAGAAAACATGTACAATACTGCTGGTCTACAGTGTCTGACTTCTTCCTAAATCCAAGAAAGTTTCTTAGGGGTAGGAGATAGATAAGTCCAACCAGTCTTTTTTTAACTTAAGAAAAATGACTTTATGGTTATTTATTAACCAGTGCATTGAAAAATGAAAGTAACAAGATGCTATGTTCTGAATATTTGCATCTCCCCCAAATTCATAAATGGAAAACCTAACCTCCAAGGTGACTTTAGGAGGTGGGACATTAAAAGCTGGAGCCTGCACAAATGACACCAATGCTGTTGTAACAGAGACCATAGAGCCTTGCCTCGCTGCTTTTACCATGTAAAGACGTAACAAAGAGATGCCACTTCCATGAACCAGGAAAAGGGGCCTCAAAAACCAAATCGGCTAGCATTGGATCTTGGACTGCTCAGCCTCCAGAATGGAAAAATTTCTACTGTTAATAAGCCGCCCAGTCTACCATGCTTTACTTTGCTATGGAATCTTAAGCAGACCAACAGATAAGATAACGTGCCTTGTGCTTAAATGTCAGTACAACTAGACACTATACAAGTTTTAATTATCGTCCTCTAACCTAGACTATTTTAAAATATTGTTCCCATTTTACAGACTCCAATCTATGATTAGCTAATAGAATATTAACTATCCCCACCAGGGATTAAAGTTGGAGTGCCATATCATTAACAGACTGGATTAATAAACTCAAGAGTTTCCAGATATCAAAGATTAGTTTTTTAAACAAAAAGATGGATAATCTCTTTGAGCACTTTTTTTTAAAAAGTAGATAGCTGAAATTAACAAATCCTTACATACGAGGTCTTATGAGATTAAATTTAACAAAGAAAGGGGAACATTTTCCCCAAGAGTCACTACAAGAAAATTGCTACCAGGTACAAACTGCTTTCTCAAAAGGCTAAGGATGTGACAGCTTAGAAGAAATCATAGGCAACAATGAATGACCTCAGCAGGAAAAACCAGTGAATTTCTTACTCATTCATTGTGAGCACACCTATGCTGGAAGATCACAGGAGGACTCATTAGTCACACATGCAGACATTAAGGTCAGATGGTGTCAGGCATCAGTGACGTCTTTGGTACTTTACCTCTTAATACCTTTATTCCTAACAGATAAATATTGCAAATAATCCTTTCGTAGGTTTTAAGTTTTTTCCTTTTAGTGTTTTTAATGTGAATTCAATGAACAAAGATTTATGTTTACTTCAATTTTATTCTTTAAGCCTAGTGGCTTTCTCTCCTAATCTGTAAAATGATGCAAGAATTTTGTAAATACTATTCTTCATGCAAACTGATAATTTTAGAGCCCACTGTAAAATATGTTGAGGCTAAATTTTAAATAGTCTCAAATTTTAAGGTTTTTTTTTTTCACCTAGCATATTGAGAGCTAAAATTATGAGTTAATTGTGGAGAAATCTAATTGCTCAACACAATAAAAAGAAGTAAAACCACCGCCTGCAGTGCCTGCATCCCATATGGGCACAGCTTTGAGTCCCAGCTACTCCACTTCCAATCCAGCTCTCTGGATTGCAGTAGAAAGATGGCCCAAGTCCTTGGGAAACTGCACTCATGTGGGAGACCTGGATGAAGCCCCTGGCTCCTGGCTTCGGATCAGCCCAGCTCTGGCTGTAATGAACCAGTGGATGGAAGACTCTCTGCGCCTCTGCCTCTACCTCTTAAGTTGGCCTTTCCAATAAATAAATAAATCTTTAAAAAAATATATAGAGAGAGGAGAAGAAGCACTGAAACATTATAATGTTCCTGGCACTGTTCTATGTTCTTTATATTTATTAACTAAGTTTGTCCTCACAACTTATTATTAAGCATTAGGTTTAAGGAAAATAAGGAGTAGAAAAACTAGTTCAAGGTCACATAGGCAAAATTTAAATCTAGGCTTTCTAAATCCAGATTATATTAGTGACTCATTCTTTATTTTTATGTATCTGCATGAATATAGATCTTTATGAAGTCTCCAAAAAGTTCATGGAAATTCATATTATGAAAAACTTAATTTTCCCCCAAAATAAACCTCTCATAATTCTACTTTTCCAGAAAATGTTTTAAATACAACACCATTATATTTTTTTGAAAATTTATTTATTTGAAAGGCAAAGGGACATGGAGAGTAAAAGGAAGAGATCTTTCATCTACAGATTCACTTACTTACATGGCCATAACAGCCAGAGCTAAGCCAAGCTGAAGCCAAGAACCTGGAACTGAGTCTAGATCTTAGGCAGGGGCCTAAGCACTTGTGCCCTCTTCTGTTGCTTTCCCAGGTGATTTAGCAGAGAAACAGAGCAGGCAAGACTCAAACCAGCCCTCCAACAAGGGACATTGGTACCACAGGTGACCACTTAATCAACTATGTCATAAGGCTGGCCCCCTACCATCATAATTTATATAGAGAGGAATGCACAGATATTAAATGTACAGTTAAATGAATATTGAAACTGTATACACAGTGCTACCACCCAAGTGATTAAGGAATACTGATCACCCCAGACATTTCCATTGTATCTATTTCTAATGAGTTCTTCCATACTATACCACTGCTAGAATTACAGTTCTAATATCCAACACTATAATTAGTCTTGCCTATTTGTAATCTTCATATAAACAAAAATATTACAGTGTGCAATGTTTTGGGTTCTATTATTGAACATAATTTCTATATGGTCCTATCCATGTTGGTTCCTTTTTCTCTTAATGGCTGAGTAGTACTGCATTGTTCATTCTCTTCCCAATGGACATTTGTGTTGTTTCCAGTTCTTAAGTCTGAAAGGTGGAGTGACAGGAGGGAGGGAGAGGCAGAGACATGGGGAGGGGGAGGGAATGGGGCATGGAGAAGGATCTTTCATCCATTAGTTCACTCCCCAAAGGGTTGCAACAAGGCCTGGACCAGGAACTTCATCCAGGTCTCCCACATGAGTGGCAAGTTACTGAGTACTTGGACCATCTTCTTCTGTTTTCCTAGGTGCATTAGCAGGGAGCTGGATGTGAAGTGAAGCAGCTAGGGCTAAAACTAGCACTCTGATACGGGATGCTGATATCACAAGCAGCAGTTAAATCAGCTATAACAGAGCTGGTGCTGTGGCGCAGCAGGTTAACGCCCTGGCCTTTATTGCCGTCATCCCATGTGGCGCCGGTTCAAGACCCGGCTGCTCCACTTCCAATCCAGCTCTCTGCTAGGGCCCACGAAAGCAGTAGAAGATGGCCCAAGTCCTTGGGCCCCTGCATCAATGTGGGAGACCCGGAGGAAGCTCCTGGCTCCTGGCTTCAGATGGGCGCAGGTCCAGCCATTGCGGCCAATTGGGGAGTGACCAGTGGATGGAAGACGGTCTCTCTCTCTGCGAGATCTGACTTTCAAATAAATAAATAAATCTTTAAAAAAATCAGCTATACCAAAATGCCAGTCCCAGTTTTCAGTTCTTGATTCTTAGAAATAAAGCTGCTGTCAATATTATCACACATTTATTTTCATGGACATATTTCCTTGTATGTTAAGTAAATTCCAAGATGTAGAATGACTGGATAGAATGTATTTATAAGAAACTGTGCAGCTGTTTTCCAATGTGGTAATATTATTTTATACTCTCATCAGTAGTATATGTGTGTGTCAGTTGTTTGATACCCTCGCCAATATTTAATGTGGGAGAGATTTCACTCTCATAAATTGATTCTACCAAAGACCCAGCATAAGTTTATCTATACATGTGAAAATTATGTTGGAGAATAATAAACTGCAGATAACAGTAATCATCTTTCAAAGTTTTGCTAAATATCATGACTGTAAACTTTTGACCTCTGTCACTTAAGCATCGAAAAAATTGACTTCTTATTCCCATTTGTCTTAAAAAAAAATTGTCCACAAAGAACAGAAAAAGGAAATTAGGGGTCAGGTTAGGAGTAATTTCAAGGATGTTGACTTGAAGCTGTACAAAGGCAGCATTTCTATCTACCTCAGCACTTTTTGAGTAGTGACAAAAGCTCAGATCAACTGAAGCTTAGAGAACTCATTCCCTGAAGTTCACAAGGAGATAATTAACAAATATAGTTTGAAGTTATGTGGGTAAAATATACACACTGGAACACTCCTGCCTCAGAGGGGAGCCCAATGTAAGTACTGGTTACTCTCTATTACCATTTCGCCTAATTGTGTATTTGACATAACAGAGCTGCGTGTATATTCACATTCCCATCAGGCTTGTTTTCATACAGAATAGTATCTCAAACAAGTTAGACTTATTCCCAAGAAATACTAAATTTGGTTATAACACACACTTATTTTTTTCTTAAAGTCAAGCAATTCTACCCTGCAAGAATGATACATATTAATACAGCTCTGTAATTACATCAGAAGACCTTTAGAAAGCCAATGTGATTTTTCTTTCCAAGGCTGAAAAGAGCACAATTCAAGTTGGCAGCTAAAATTTTGAAAATAATTTCCAAAAGGCATTTAAATATCAGTTAATAATCAGTGACAGGCTCTTTGAATCTTCATAATATCAGTAATAAGCATTTTTCCCTTAATTGAGTACATTAAATCTTTTTATAGGAATGGATAGCATTTTACTGATCTTGTTAAAAATCCTGATGTTCATATAAACTCAGAAACTTCTACCAGAAATTTACAAGTTTTAATGCATAATCTATTCTTCCTGTGTTTGGATTCTTAAGACAATCTTAAATTCTTCCAACAGTTAAAGGAATAAAAACAAAAAATAGTTTTGCAACTTCTGACTTCCTAGAACATTGCAATTTACACAAACATGTAAATTAGTTTTAGTATTTATTAATGATACTTTAACAAACACCAGTTTAACTACAAAAACAATGCTTCTGACCAAAGAACTCTTTCCGAAATGCCTAACTTGCCTTTTAAATTAGAGAAAACATTCCATTTTCAATATCCTGGGGCATTCACTGTTATCAGCCTCACCCCTGTGGACCTTGCTAATTAGTCCCCAAAGGTTCCAATGACTGAATCTACAACTGCTTTTTCAGATGAAACTCCCATTCATCCTCGTATTTTCTTTCAAGTCTTGCTATTCTACTCTAGCCTCACTGACATCTGTGGTTTCCATGAAGTCCATGTTTAGCACACATCATAGCATATGAATATGGAAAGTATTTTTAAGAATACTCTTTAAAATAATTGCCATCTCTTTCCTGCAGAGTATGATTATGTGAATGAAAATATGACATAAATATTAACCTAACTTTGTATTATGTTTTAGTTAGATTAGCCATTCTTAAAGAATACCATGGCTAAAAGATTGTGTTTTTTTTTTAATTGCTGAATAGCCCTTAAGAATACTCTACTCTGAACATGTTTGGGGAATTTAAAAAGACCTACACAATTTTCACTTATGTATCCCATACTAAAAATTTTACTCTGCTTTTTTTTAAAAGAATGAAACAGATGGGTTTTTTTTTTAGTTCACATGCTTGATTTCCTAGAGACAAGGAAAAATGACTGGCAGGGGGCTACTTTAGCGATCTTTGACACTGAATTAACAGAGCCTACACCAGAATATAACCAGTGGTCACTGTTCAAATCAATCACCCAGAGGTCCCTTGGAAACTCCTGAGGGCTGTGCCCACTGATTCTGACTGACTGAGGCCAAACCAAGGAATCCACATTTTAACAGCTTCCCTTCATATCCTCCCCACAGCAGTTAGAGCCCTATCTGAAGACGCTAGTTTTTGTCTGATTTACTGGTCTCTTTAACAAGAGAGTAGCACAACAGGAGCTCAGGAGCCTGAGATATTTGCGAGATTGGTTTGGAGAGAATATGATTGCACCCGAGGCACCATTCCGCACGCCGCCCATCTCCTCTTCATTTCTGACACTTGTACCCTAGGCCACACCTAAAACCCACTCTTCTGTTCTGAGTAGGGAAGAATAATGTCAGAAATCTCAGAACAGATCCTACATGAGGTTAGAAAATGAGCACATATCAGCATTCAGTTTTGTGGGGATCATTTTTGTGGTAAGTGGTTATGACTTTCAGTGGACACATGGATCTGTGAAGGTTTTAAGGAAAAGTGAAGATGAGAGAGAAGGCAGATCTGACTGCAGTGGGGAGGGGGCGGGGAATCAACAAGGAACGCAGAATCCTTGTGACTCTGGAAATCAGGCTGCTTCCCTGCACAAGAAAACAGAATTCCACACAAAGGCCTGAATTCTGTTTCTATTTATCACAGCGAGCATGTGTTTTCTCCCAGAACTCAGCAAAATTTCAGGCCCCAAGATCGTAAAAATAGATGAACATCAAACCTTTCTAAAAGAAGATTGACAAATCCTTAAAAGGACGCCCTGGCTTTCTAGCAGTGTCTGTAACTACATCTTCCTTGGTTTTCTTAACCCAAGCGAATGCATCTGCCATCCAATTAACACCTCATTTAACTATACACCTGAGGCTTTCCTTCAGCATGCTATTTTGAAACAATTAGCCCTCTACTGAATGGGGTAGTGATTATAATTAGGAGGGAAGACACAAAGAATAGGGAGATTAAGCCTTTGCTAAGACTTCCTTGATAGAAGTAAGGGTCACAACGAAGAGAAACAAATGCAGTTAGGCTCAGACAAGTGCTTTTTAAATGGTGGGATGTTTCCCTACACAGTGACACTTACATTATCCCTGTCAATATGCATCAGAATGAATTCCCTCAAGGGTCCACTTCTCCAGAGCTTAAGGCCCTTGAATATTTTATTTGAAATTATATTTTTGCCAACTGAAAACCTATAAATATCTCTGAGTTTCCTTTTTGCCTGAATGCTACTTCGATAAATATGAGTGTTTTTTTTCTGTAAAATTTAATTTTTCCTATAGAATGAAACTAATTTTTCTGTCAGTTCTAACATTTAACCAGTAAAGAACATTTATACTTTCACACCTATATCAATTTTTCTTAATACGTATTTATTTGAAAGTCAGGGTTAAAGAGAGACAGGGAAACAGACTTTTTTTTTTGACAGGCAGAATGGACAGTGAGAGAGACAGACAGAGAGAAAGGTCTTCCTTTTCTGTTGGTTCACCCCCCCCAATGGCCGCTGCGGCCGGCGTGCTGTGCCAATCTGAAGCCAGGAGCCAGGTGCCTCTCCTGGTCTCCCATGTGGGTGCAGGGCCCAAGCACTTGGGCCATCCTCCATTGCACTCCCAGGCCATAGCAGAGAGCTGGACTGGAAGAGGGGCAACCAGGACAGAATTCGGTGCCCCAACCGGGACTGGAACCCAGTGTGCCAGTGCCACAGGCAGAGGATTAGCCTATTGACATCTTCTATCCACTGGCTTACTTCCTAAATGACTGCAAACATTCAAGGCTAAGTCAGGCTAAAGTCAAGAAATTCATCAAGGTATCCTGAGTGAGTGGTAGGGGCCCAACCTCTTAGGCCATTTCTACTGCTTTACCCAGGCCATCAGCAGGGAACAAGATCAGAAGTGGAAGAACTGGCATCTTTGTGGGATGCGGGCATCACCATACCACAATGACAACCTCATATGGATTTCTTTTAATTTAAGGTTTCACACTAGTTCTCCCTAGCACAGTGTTTTTTCTAATTTAAATGTGTATTAAAATTACTTGGGGAGGATTTTTAAATGTAGAATTGGATTTAGTAGCGCCTGGAGTTGAAGGCTTTAACTCTGAATTTCTTAAATGGCCCCCATATGCTGCTTGCTGGTCTGGGATCACACTTTGCATTGCAAGGCTCTGTCAGCAGCATATTTTTTTAAAATATTTTTTTTATTTTTTATTTTTTATTTTTTATAGGCAGAGTGGACAGTGAGAGAGAGAGACAGAGAGAAAGGTCTTCCTTTGCCGTTGGTTCACCCTCCAATGGCTGCCGTGGACGGCGCGCTGCGGCCGGCGCACCATGCTCATCCGATGGCAGGAGCCAGGTGCTAGGTGCTTATCCTGGTCTCCCATGGGGAAGATTTATTTATTTATTTGAGAGGCAGAGTTAGAGAGGCAAAAGCACAGAAAGAGAAAGAGAGAAAGAGAAAGAGAGAGAAAGAGAAAGAGAGAGAAAGAGAGAGAAAGAGAGAAAGAGAGAGAAAGAGAAAGAGAGAAACAGAGAGAAACAGAGAGAAAGAAAGAGAGAAAGAGAGAGAAAGAGAAAGAGAAAGAGAGAGAGAGAGAGAGAGAGAGACTGACGTCTATCCTCTGGTTTACTCCCCAGATGGCAGGATCAGAAATGGAGCAGCCAGAACTCAAACCAGTGCCCATATAGGATGCCAGCACTTCAGGCAGTGGCCTTACCTGCTACAAAACAGTGCTGGCCTCTGGAGCATATTTCTTAGTCAAGGTGGATTTTCATCAAAAAGATTTTCTAGCTCAAATTTTATAGTTAGGAACAGATTTGGACTGGGTTAACAAAAACATATTTGAGTCCACTGAAAGTTTATGTCACTTAGAATCTTCAATTGACTTCAATTTTTACTGATACTATAATATGAAAAAGCTTATACTCATTTATTAAATATGAATAACTTGACCACCTACCCTCATATTCCCACTCCGGAATCATTTCAACAGCAAAACCACATAACGATCATTGAGGTGTAGAGTGGGGGTAAGCCCTTTCAATGCCCCTCCATTTGCTCCTCAGCACATAAATGCTTGTCTGCAGAAGCAGCAGCTCCAATGTGTTCATTTTCCTAGGGTAACACATTTGACTTGGTTGCTGGTGATACAGATGGATAGACTATGAATAGCAAGAGAGAGAAATTGACCCAAATGCCATCACTAAAAAGCAAGGGGTTTGGAGGGGGAGTGAACAATAGCAGCCAAAAGTGGGAACCAGGGGCGAGTGTTGTGGCATAGTGGGTTAAACCACTGCCTGCAGACTGGCATCCCATAAGGACACTGGTTCGAGTCCTGGCTTCTCCACTTCCGATCCAGCTCCCTACTAATGTGCTTGTGAAAGCAGAAGATGACCCAAGAGCATGAGTCCCTGCACCCATATGAGAGACATAAGTGAAGTCCCTGGCTTTGACCTGGCCCAGTTCCAGGCTTTGCAGCCATTTGGGGAGTGAACTGGTAGATGGAAGATCTCTCCTACTGTCTCTGTAATTCTGCCTTCAAATGAGACATAAATCTTAAAAAAGAAAAAGGAACCAGCAAAATAGAAAGCACTGGAGCCACACCACACATAGATGTATACGTGGGAGATGTAGCAATTTAATAATTTTTCTGCTTTGTCCTCCTAGGAGAAATGAAAAGCCAGTTTTCAGTACCCTCAACAATTTAGAGGCTGAAATCTAAATCTCATTTGGAAGTGAAACAGAGATCTGAATAGACATTTCAAAGAAAACCAAAAATACCTGGGGCTTCCATTAATTACTGGCAGGATTGGGAGAAGGAGTCCCAACTCCAAGAGTCTGAAGTAAACATGGCCTGTGCTGGTCTCCCTTGAACTGTGTTGACCCTGCTTCAGTGTGACAGCACGTCATCAATGCTTAGAAAACCATACCACTAATAAAGTGTGGATCCATTGTGAAGAAGGGGACATCCAGCATCACCCAAGACAGTTCTTCCTATATGTCATTTGATAAACTAGCTTCCCAATGGGCTAAGGGAGGGGCCCAGTGTCATACTTAAAGCTGAGCTGATTCTGAAATCTGGGTCTCTTAAGTTCCTGCTTGTCCTATTTCAGCCTCCACTATCACAAACACATACACACACACACACACACACACACAGGCATGAGACAAGAGCAGAGAAAGAATTGAGAGAAAAACCTCAGCTGCAAAAAACTTCCAATTGTCGACCATGTCTCAGTAGACCAGACAACTTGGCCTAACCTGGTACATCATCTTGGTTGGCCTCCATCTCGTACAAGGAAACTGCAGTTAAAGAAATCATCATACAATGATCAGATAAACTTCTACACCCTCTGTTTCACCAAGTTCCCAACTTTTTTATGTACTTGCAAGAATTAGATGTGAACATACACGTATAAACCAGCTTTGCCATTACCATGGGTAAAACTGAACTATAGACAGAGACACTTTAACACATGGTCAATATTTTTGGTAGTAAAGGTAAGTGTTTCATTTGATAAAACATTCTTATTTTCAGAATGTAGCAAGATGCACAGCAGACTCATGGAATGGCAGATGTCCTAAATAGCACTCTGGTCTCAGAATCAGCCCTTAAGGCATTCAGATCTGGCTCAAGATCCCATGAGAATATTTTAGGCATGGAAAGCTAAGACACACTGAAAAAAAAAAAAAGACCTAAATGAAAGATCTCTGTGAGTGAGATCCCAGTGGAAAGAACAGGGTCATCAAAGGAGGTACCTTTCTCTGAAGACTATGACCCTGTCGGAATAAGATCGAAGTCAGCGAACCCTAAAGGCTTCCATAGCCTCGGCAACTCCTGACTAGAGCCTAGGGAGATTACTGACGCCATAAACAAGAGTGTCAAATTGTTAAATCAACATCAGGAATCACTGTGTACTTACGTCTCATGAGGGATCTGTCCTTAATGTGTTATCCAATGTGAAGTAATGCTATAACTAGTACTGAAACAGTATTTTTACACTTTGTGTTTCTGAGTGGGTGCAAACTGATGAAATCTTTACTTAGTATATACTGAATCGATCTTCTGTATATAAAGATAATTGCAAATGATTAAACAATCTTGGTGTTAAATTGGAAATTGCATAATCAATTTTTTAAAAAAAATCATGTAGGATCTCTGTCCTTAATGTGCTGTACATTGTGAATTAATACTATAACTAGTATTCCAACAGTATTTTCACTTTGTGTCCCTATGTTAGGGCAAACTGTTGAAATATTTACATAATATGTACTAAACTGATCTTCTGTATATAAAGAGAATTGAAAATGAATCTTGATGTGAATGCAAGGGGAGAGGGAGCGGGAAAGGGGAGGGTAGCGGGTGGGAGGGAAGTTATGGGGGGGAAGCCATTGTAATCCATAAGCTGTACTTTGGAAATTTATATTCTTTAAATAAACGCTTTAAAAAAAAAGAATGTATTTTAATGCACAAGTCGATTATGAGAATGTTATCCAATAATTCAAATAGCAAAGCCTTGTTCTGATATACAGTGGATAATGATATACAGTGCGTAATGTGATATACAGTACATAATGAGGGCAATACTTGTTGGTTTATATATATATATGTATGTATATATTTCACAAAATACTATTCAGCCTTTTTTAAAAGAAAGGAAATCTTGCCATTTGCAACAACATGATGAGGCTGGAAAACCCTGTACAGCAGAATGGAATAACTGCCCATAGGAGGACAAATGCTGCAAGCTCCCACTTCAGTGAGGTCTCTTCAGAAGCCAAGAGTAGAATGTTGATTGCCAGGGTTGTGAATGGAGGTATGGGGAGTTGCTGTTCGATGAGTGCAATGTTTCAGTTACATAAAATCAAGATTCACCTTACAATCTAGTGCATATAGTTAACAATATGGTATTGTGTACTTCAAAATGCATTAAGGTTACATTTCATTTTAAGTGTTCCTACTACCAAAATCAACAAACCAAAGGGATATGAGGAAACTAGGAGAAGTGTTGGTTATTTCAATTACCTTGATTGTGGTGATGATATCATGGGTGTTTGTACATGTCCAACATGATTATATTGCAAAGATTAAACATGCTCAGTTCTTTTTATATCAAGGATACAGTCAACCTGTTTTAAAAAGCAGGTCTAAGACAAAACACTGAGCTTTACCTATAAGTAAACAGAAGAATCATCAAAATATACTGATGTAGGGTTCAAGGAGGTCAGGGCCAATGGAAAAGAAAAAAATATGCTTTTGTAGAAATCCAGCAACTAAGAGAAGCAGAAGCGCTTAGCAGTTTCTGGAATCAGATCCCTGGGTTTAAATCCCAGTGCTGTCATTATCCAAGTGAACTTGAACAAGTTATTACACAGAAAATAGTGAATACTTGTATCATAGAATAATGCCTTCTCTATCCACATCCTAACCCCTGATACCTGTGAGTGTGTTACCTTACATGGCAAAAGTGTTTTACAAATGTGAGTAGGTTCAAGCTGAGCAGGGAAGATTATCTAGGCGGGCCCAATGTAATCATGTGGACCCTTATAAGAGATAGGAAAGGAGTGTCAGAGCCAGAGATGGAGCTGTGAGGACAGAACCAATGTCAGTGAGATGCAGGTCCATATGGGCAGCTTCCAGAAACTATAACAGGCAAGGAAACGCATTGATACGAGAGCCTCCAGGAGCAGCACAGCCCTGTGGACTCCATGTTCTTCACCAATGAAACCTTTCAGAAGCTTCTTCATAGTAGTTATTCATATTTACGTGGTATAGTGTGACAATCCAATAGTAAAACTAACTTCTGATCTTAACTGAAAAGTAAATTCTGTTGTTTTAAACCACTAAGTTTATGATAATTTCTTACAGCAGCAATAACAAAATGATAAACTACTTCATAGTGTTATGAATGAATAAATATATGGAAGTATCTTTAAATGATGCCTGGAACATGTAAAGTGTTGTGGAACCACTATTAACATAATCAAGATTATTTCACTTCTCAGCTTAAAAATCTTTCTCTTTGCCCTGGGAATGTAATTAATTTTCTGAATTATGACCTAGAAAGTTTCATATGCTTTTGTTCCCATAGGGTTCGCTAAACCTCTGTCACTTCCTGGCTCTCCAGAATCTTCCCAGCCACACTATCCTTCCTCAGTTCCATGGAAACTCAAGTGCCATTGAGCCTCTGGATCTTTTTAACATCTGTTCTCTCAGCATGGAGTGTTCTTTCCCTTTTGTTTATTCTAGCTAAGTACTACTTACATTTCATGTTCATTGAAGTAGCTTGCCTTTAGATAGGCTTACCTTGAATCCAAAATTTCTCTTAAACATATACTATTTTAAGCTGTCAATAAGCACATGAGAAGAGGCTTGATATTATTAGTTACCAGAGAAATGAAACCCAAAACCATAATAAGACACTATATATATGTCTGGGAGAACTAAAATAAAAATGACAAGTGTTAGCAAGAATGTGGGTAAATAGGAACCCTCATATATTGATGGTAGGACTGTAAAATAGTGCAACCACTTAGGAAAATAGTTTGGCAATTTTCAAAATATTAAACATAGAAGGGCTGGTGCTGTGGCGTAGAGGGTAAAGCCACAGCCAGCAGTGCCAGCATCCCATATAGGTGCCGTTTCGAGTCCTAGCTGCTCCACTTCCAATCCAACTCTCTGCTATGGCCTGGGAAAGCAGTAGAAGATGGCCCAGGTCCTTGGGTCCCTGCACCCACATGGGAGACCCTGAAGAGGCTCCTAGCTCCTGGCTTCAGATCAGCGCAGCTCTGGCCATTGTGGCCAACTGGAGAGTGAATCAGCTGGAGAGTGAATCTCTCTCTGCCTCTCCTTCTGTATGACTCTTTCAAATAAATAATTTTTTTAAAAAATATTAAACATAGAACTACCATATAACCCAGAAATTCTATTGTAGGTATACATACAAGAAAAATAACACATATTCAGAGATTTGGCATTGTGGCACGGGTTAAGCTACTGATTGATATGCCTGTACCCCATTTTGGAATTCCTGAATAGAGTCCCCACCTCTAGTGCTGATCCAGTTTCCTGCTAATGCCCATCCTAGAAGACTGCATATAATGGCACATGTACTTGGGTCCCTGCTACCCATGTGGAGATCTAGATGGAGTTCCTTGCTCCTGGCTTCAGCCTGACCCAGCCCTTGCTGTTGAAGGCATTTAGGAAGCGAGCCAATGGACAGAAGATATCTCAATCCATGTCTTTGTTACTCTGCCTTTCAAATAAACGTAATAATTTTTTAAAAAATCATTGCAGTGATTTTAAAAAAAAAGTATACACATAGAAACCTGCACACAAATATGTTCATAAAGCATTATTGATAACCCAAGTGACAACTCAATTGTCCATCACTTATGAATGGATACATCAAACATGCGATGCAAAAGGCAACATATACTATAGTTATGAAATGTCCAGGGTAGACAAATCCATAGAAGCACAAAGTAGATTAGTGGTTTACCAGGGACAGGAGAAAATAAGGACTGTGAGTGACTGTTAACGACCATTGGAGATTTGGGAGGCATTACAAATGTTCTAATATTCGTGAGTTTCCATAGTGTAGTTGTTATCACATTCACCTAACAAATGTCCTAAGATTCTGGTGATAGTTGCACAAAAAACACTGAATTGATTCCTTTTAGATGGGTGAATTTTAGGTATGGGA
Organism: Sylvilagus floridanus; assembly: GCA_949820135.1. Lineage (NCBI taxonomy): Eukaryota > Metazoa > Chordata > Mammalia > Lagomorpha > Leporidae > Sylvilagus > Sylvilagus floridanus. The sequence goes on along the minus strand of OX463236.1, from coordinate 22,764,470 downwards.
ACTATCAACCAATAGTCCTGTAATCTTTTAAAAGGATTTTTAAAATACCCCCTTATGCTTCATGATAGCAATTATCACAATTTGTAATCCCTGTAGGCTGTAGAAGGCCTGAATTACACCCAATTTATTTACATTGCCGCATTTTATCACTTGTGCCTATCATGCCAAATATGTATTTGATAAAGAAAAGATTATGATTGGTTTAAACGGCAATGATGATAGAGCCTTTATGTAAGAAAATGAGGGCCTTCAAAAAACTAAAAAAAAGAATTACTCTATGATCCAGAAATCCCACTACTAGGTATCTATCAATCTATCAATAGATCGATAGATATAGATATATTCAAAGGAAATGAAATCAGTATGTCAAGGGGACACTTGCACTCCCATGTTTATTGCATCACTATTCACAGCAAAGAATCAATATGCTCATCAACAGATGAATGGATAAGGACAACGTAGTACACACACACACACACACACACACACACACACAGAATACTATTCAGCCACTAAAAGAAGTTATGTATGGCAACACGATGAACCCAACCCAGGGGTCATCAGGTTAAGTGAAAAGCGCCAAGCAAAGAAACACATACGGCATAATCTCATTCATACACGCAATCTGAAAAAGAATCTCACAGAAGTAGAGAATAGAATGGTAGTTACCAGAGGTTGTGGGTGGTTAGGAAAGAGGGGGAATGGACAGACATTGGTTCAAAGGACACATAAGTACAGACAGCAATCCACTCAAGAGATTTACTGTACAGCATGTTGATTTTAGTTCATGAAGAGATTTTTTTTTCTTCCCCCCACACAACTTCCCTCCCTCCCACTACCCTCCCCTTTCCCGCTCCCTCTCCCCTTGCATTCACATCAAGATTTTCAATTCTCTTTATACACAGAAGATCAGTTTAGTACATATTATGTAAAGATTTCAACAGTTTGCCCTCACATAGAGACACAAACTGAAAATACTGTTGGAGTACTAGTTATAGTATTAATTCACAATGTACAGCACATTAAAGACAGAGATCCTACATGATTTTTTTTAAAGAATTGATTAATTATCTATGCAATTTCCAATTTAACACCAAGATTGTTTAATCATTTGCAATTATCTTTATATACAGAAGATCGATTCAATATATACTATGTAAAGATTTCATCAGTTTGCACCCACACAGAAACACAAAGTGAAAAAATACTGTTTCAGTACTAGTTATAGCATTATTTCACACTGGATAACACATTAAGGACAGATCCCTCATGAGACATAAGTACACAGTGACTCCTGATGATGGTTTAACAATTTGACACTCTTGTTTATGGCATCAGTAATCTCCCTAGGCTCTAGTCATGAGTTGCCAAGGCTATGGAAGCCTTTAGGGTTCGCCGACTTCGATCTTATTCCGACAGGGTCATAGTCAAAGTGGAAGTTCTCTCCTCCCTTCAGAGAAAGGTACCTCCTTCTTTGATGGCCCCGTTCTTTCCACTGGGATCTCACTCGCAGAGATCTTTCATTTAGGTCTTCTTTTTTTTTTGTTGTTTTTGTTTTTCAGAGTGTCTTAGCTTTCCATGCCTAAAATATTCTCATGGGCTCTTGAGCCAGATCTGAATGCCTTAAGGGCTGATTCTGAGGCCAGAGTGCTATTTAGGACATCTGCCATTCTATGAGTCTGCTGTGTATCTCGCTTCCCATGTTGGATCATTCTCTCCCTTTTTCATTCTATCAGTTAGTATTAGCAGACACTAGTCTTGTTTGTGTGAACCCTTTGACTCTTAGACCTATCAGTGTGATCAATTGTGAGCTGAAATTGATCACCTGGACTAATGAGATGGCCTTGGTACATGCCACCTTGATGGGAATGTATTGGAATCCCCTGGCACACTTCTAACTCCATCATTTGGGGCAGTTCTGATTGAGCATGTCCCAAATTGTACATCTCCTCCCTCTCTTATTCCCACTCTTATATTTCACAGGGATCACTTTCATGAAGAGATATTATAACTTGAAAAATCTAAAGATAATGGATGTTGTTCCCATTACAAAATGATAACTATGTAAGAAAATGCATTTGTTAATTAGTGACATCCAATCATCCCATGGTGTATATACATGTCAAATCATGTTATATGCCATGAATATATATAATTTTACATTTTTAAAAAGGATTTATTTACTTGAAAGGCACGGCATCAGAGAGGAAAAGACAGAAGTCTTCCATCTACTGCTGCACTCCTCAGATAGCCACAATGGATCCAGGATGGGTCAGATTGAAGTTGGGGCAAGGAATTCCATCTGGCTCTCCCACATGGATGGCAGGGGCCCAAACACTTGGGCCACCATACTCTGCCTTATCAGATGAATTAGCAGGAAGGTGGAATAGCAGAGCAGCCAGGACTCAAACTGGCACCAAAACGTGGCTCTGGTGTCACAGGCAGCAGCTTAATCCACAGCATCACAATGCCCACCTCTTTGTCAAATAATTTTAAAAGAAAGCCTTGAAAGAAATTTTAAAGGTAGCCTTGAAAGAAAGCTCATTTCTACTTTAAAAATCAATCTTAGGTCATCTAACTCCTAAGGCAATCAATGTTACCCACAGTGTTTATTTATAAATTGTCTTCAGAGAAAAGAGTGTTCTGTATACTCCAAAAATAACTTGATGCATCATGGTCCCCAGGATGCTATTGAAGAGTGCTCAGAGCCCCAGTTCCTGGAGTTCCAGCTTATAGAACAGGAATATGCCCATCTTTGACATTCAACACAGTATACTTTGCTCTTTCACAAACTACTCGGTGTTTATCGTCATGCACTTTTCCAGGTGAAAAAAATACATTAAAGCCACCATATCTCCCCACAAAGAACTATCAGGGAGACAAGGGACTGAGCTTAGACCAATAATAGGGACCTACTGAAGTACGGTAGGGAATGTTTAAAAGAGAAATGACTTCATAGTTTTGCCACACCTACCATGTAGTGCTAATGAGGCATATTATACAGTGTCATTTGTTTACAACTTAAACATTTTATCGAAGGTCTACCATGTGTCAGACACTGTTCTAAGACTGGAAATATGGCAATAAAGAACAGTGACAAAAATTCCTGCTTCACTGTGCTTAAAGTTCTGAAAACAAGTCAAAAAATTCGTAAGGTACAATGTAGTACTCCAGATGATGGTAAGTGCTGAGAAGAAGGGAGTGGGTGTTGTGGTGTAGTGGGTTACGCTGCTACTTGAGAGTCCATGTCCCGTATTAGAGTGCCTGAGATTCAGTCCTGCCTCTTCTTCTGATCACGCTTCATACTAATACATACCCTAAGAGGAAGCAGATATTGTTTCCAGCACTCAGGTCCCTGCCACCCACATGAGAGACCTGGATGGAGTTCCTGGCTCCTGGCTTTGACCTGTCCTAGTCCTGGCCATTGCAGGCTTTGGGGAAGTAAACCTGCAGCCAGAAGATCTCTCTTGCAAATAGATACAAACAAATAATTGTTTAAGGCTAAGAAGAAAATTGAGGACAGAGAAGTAGGGAGAATAAGGGTACAAATTTAAACAGATGGTCAGGGAAGACCTTAATGAGAATGAAATGTTATATCTGAAGAAAATGATCTCAAAAACCTGAGCTCTTTGGGGATAATAGTATTCCATGCAAAGGAAAGAGAACTGTGGGGTTCTGATGTATTAAAGGCACATCAAGAAGGACCATCTTTGACATTCAACACAGTAAAGGTGACTGGTTTAAAGTAAGGGGAATATTAGATGACAAATAGTAAAAAATTTAGGGGGACTAAATCTGATGGGCAACCAGCTTTTACTTTGAAGGACATGGGGAGCACTGGAACATTTCTACTTACTTTTTCAACAGATCACAGTGCAATACTGAAAATAGCTGGGAGATGCACAATGAGGATTAAAGTGGGAGACACGTCCTGAAGTTATTGCAAGTATCCAAATGGGTTTTAATTAAAGTGATATTGACCACAGTGACAGCAATAGAAATGACAGAAAAATGTTATGTTTGCAAATATCTGAAGCTAGAACTCACTGGATTTGCTAACTGAATGGATGGGGAGTTCACCGGTGCCCATCATTTATTCCATGTTAATTCATGAAATGTGAAACATGATTTTTAGTTCAAAGTGAGAATGACAATCGTTGAGACATTGCTAGCCATGCTACAAATGTTAGCAAGTAGTCTAAGTTGTCATCTATTTATGAAATCAGCAGTAAGAGAAGAATGGGGGGGCACTAAGGGACTCATTTCAGTGTCAGTGTGGCAATAAGTGAGGAGAGGAAGTCTAGAAAATGCCAGCCAAAATATCATGAAGCTATATATTGAAATCCATCAGAAGAATCATAATGGATGGCTATTGCAGAAGACAGTAAGCCAGAAGCTAAAATTCAAGTTTTACTATATTGCTTGGTTTGAGCCTAAACCTTTCATTTTTATTGAATACTCAATCACAATTTCAAATAATATTTATCTTTTTCCAACTGAAAAAGTACATTGTATTTTTAATCTTCTCTTAAAGCAGTAAGAATCAGAATTCGTGGCTATCCTGTAACTAGTATGTTATATGAAGCTCTTAAGTTATGAAATATAACCCATAATGAATCCAAACCTTAAAGTCAATGATTTATACCTAGAAAAATTACATTAATAGAATAGCAAAAGTACTTATTCATTTTTTATCCATACTTGCAAAGAAAGTTTTGAAAGGACGTGGACTGAAAATACATACAAATTTAAAATGCTGCATTTGAGTTTAATGGCCTTAATTACTGAACGTCTAACCAGAGAATGTTAAAAGTCAAGAAATAGATGTGAAATCCATCACAAACCCATCATTTTATGGCTGACTATCAATCTTCAGCAGGATGCCAACTGTGAATCACTTGAATATTTGGATGTGAAAGGGCATCATCAATAATACTCAGTGTTAATAGAAAACCGTCAGACCCACGTTCAGTCGCCCACTGGTGATGGTCATTGATCTACTCTCATGGCAGGACAAAGACTTATGAATTCTGATACCATTTTGAAGTACCTCTTCAAGCACCTGCAAGACATTAATCAAACTCCAGATACTTTTAGTTTCAAATGGTCCACTCCTTTCCAAATTGGATACAAGGAAGGGAGAATTTATATAGATGATATATAGATATAGATATCAGACCTAAGTTGAATTTGAAGTGCTGAAAATTTAACAGTTAATCAGGATTCAATCAGTATGGGCCATATCTTAAGTTGAAAGTTTAGTTCCTGGTCTCCTGTATACAAAGAGAATTGAAAAAGGAATCTGGATGTCAATGAAAGGGGAGAGGGAGCGGGTAAGGGGGGAGGGTTGTGAGGGGAGAGGGAAAGTGGGGGGGGGGGGAGCCATTGTAATCCTTAAGTTGTACCTTGGAAATTTATATTTTAAATAAAAATTTGAAAGAAAAAAAAAAGTTCAGTTCCTCAAGTGAGAAAAAATTAGTGGTCAGTAATGTGAACACTCCCAGTGATCAGAGCTCAAATACCTTCCTTATAAGATATTTTTGCTTAGAGCATGGGAAATTTATCACATTGTAAAATTCCCAGAGTTACTCTTTAGTTTAGTCAAGGACTAGTTAGCATTTCATTTACTATTTCTTAAATGTATCAAGATTCAGAGAACAAAAGAAAACAAAAGAAAAGACAAAAAAGATTTGGGGTAGAAGAAATTTGATAAACAGCACAACTCTGTATGACCAATAGGAATAGATCTAGACACTGAAACATATAGCTATCTGTACCATAGAAAATTAATTCAAAAAACAAACATGACATGACCACTATGGAAACAGTAAGCCCAGTTGTGTTTGAGGAAACTGAAGTCATCTTAGGAGTACTATGTGATATACATTGTGATGAGGCAGCCGTTCACTAATCAGAGAAATAAGGATGAGGATACATTACAACAGGGCTGGCACCATGGCCCAGTAGGTTAAGCCTCCTCCTGTGGCACAGCATCCTATATGGGTGCTGGGTCGTATCTTGACTGTCCCTTTTCCAATCAAGCTCTTTGCTAATACACTTGGGAAAGTAATGAAAGTTGGCCCAAGTTTTTGGGCCCCAGCCACACACATGGGAGACATAGAAGATCCTGGTTCCTGGCTTTGAATTGGCTCAGTTCTAGCCATTGTGGCAATTTGGGGAGTGAACAAGAAGGTGGAAGGCCTTTCTCTTTCTCTCTCTCTCCTCCGTCTGCAATTCTGTTGAATATATACATAAAATCTTAAAAATAAAAAAGATACATTAGAACTAAAGAGAAAATTATAGTTAGAAATATGAATTAGAACAAAGCTACTGATACAAGAATGTTGATATTTATGCTTAATAAATAGGAGGAATTGATTCAACCAAAAGGAAACTTTTAGAGGAATGACTTGAAACTTGACAGTAAGGGTTAAAAGTAAGGCAAGTGCTGGGGCCAGCGCTCTGGCGCAGCAGGTTAAAGCCCCAGCCTGTAGCACCAGCATCCCATAAGGGTGCTGGTTTGAGTCCTAGCTGCTCCTCTTCCAATCCAGCTCTCTGCTATGGCCTGGGAAAGCAGTAGAAGATGGCCCAAGTCTTTGGGCCCCAGCACTTGAGTGGGAGACCCAGAAGAATGTCTTGACTCCTGGCTTTGGATCAGCTTGGCTCTGGCCACTGCAGTCATTGGAGAGTGAATAAGCAGAGTGGAAGACCTCTCTTTCTGACTCTTTCAAATAAAATAATTCTTAAAAAAAAAAAAAAAGAAAAGAAAAGTGCTGATCTAGTATGCTTGCCAAAAAAAAAAAAAAAAAAAAAAAGCCCAGGGTGTTTTCTGGTTATTGTTGTTTGTATGTTTTTTAGTATCAAAACTGAGCTTGTAGGAGTTGGCATGGTATTGCAACAGTTAATCTGCTGCTTGAAAAACCAGAATCCAATCCTGGGGTGCCAATTTGAGTGCAGGCTACTCTGCTTCCAGTTTAGCTCCCTGCAACTGTGCATGAGAAGACAGTGAAAAATCACCCAAAAACCTGAGCTCCTGCCATGGGAGACCTGGATTGATCTCCAGACTCTTGGATTTGATTTGGTTTGGCCTGGCTGTCGTAGCCATTTGGGGAATGAACCAGTGGATGAAGATCTATTCCCTCTTTTTGTTGCTCTGCCTTTCAAATAATCTTTTTCTAAAAATAAACTAAGCTTATAGATTAACAGCATTATTTCATATTTTTAAATTTTTAATTATATTTTATTTGAGAGAAGGAGAAATCCCACCTGCTGAGTTAGTCTCAAGATGGCCCAACAGCTTGGATTGGGCCAGGCTGAAGCCAAGAGCCAGGAACTCAATTCAGGTCTCTCACATAGGCAGCAGGAACCAATTATGTTAGCTGTCACAACGGCCATCCTCAAGTCTAGTTTGGCAAAAGCTGAAATCGGAAGCTGGAGTTGGGAATTGAACACAGGTACTCCAATGTGGGACAAGGTATCTTAACAATTAGGCTAAATGCATACTTCAAGAACACTGTTATTTTAAATGAGTTGTTACACTGAGAACCTAGTCAGAAAACACATGATTTTCTACCAAACTTGGTTAGCTGAAGGAATTAGGCTTTCAGGAAGAATAAGTAGGTAATAACTTAGAATTCAGAAATTTACCTGATCTTTGCAGAAAACAACAACAAAAAACTATACATTTACCTACGTGTACATACTTTGAACACCACCATTTTTCTCATAGTCCCTTCTATTAACAGGGTTAAATACATTATCTCCTAAAGACAGTCCAGGGGAGCTGGTGAGAGGAGGTGGAGGGTGGATTTCAAAAGGTACCACTGAGTAATGTCCAATTTCCATCTGCTGCCCCTCAAACATCTCTGCTGCTTTCATTCTGGCTCCATAGGTATGGAACTTCCTCACTTCTTCAGGGTTAAGAAAGGCCATGTGATTTTCTTGGGAAAACAGAATAGGACTGGAGCTGACGTGTATCCTTCTGATCAGAAGTATTTAACGCCATTGAAAGACTTTTCAGAACACTATTCCCTTGCTGCTGTGATCATGGAAGTATGTCTTCATATATATACCATACTGATACATCACCAAATATACAGTGAACTTTGATCCAGACTTAAACTCCTCTTTAGGCCACTAATATATGGGGATTGTTAATTATGACCCAGCTCATCCCGACTAGTACAAATCCTAACTTCCCTGAACACTCAGAATAAACAATAATCATTTGCTCTAAAAAACAGATAATTATGTAGCTTTATGTTAGAAGACTCATTTGCAACTTTACCAAGGTTTACAAGGCCACTTGTTACTTGTTTTTGTTAGACCATAACATTTAAAGCAAGTATTGACTTAAAACAGTGTATTCAATAAAGTTATCCACAAAAAGCTATTCTACTGACTCCATGATTTAATATACTCACTCAACTTAACCTGTCAGGATTCTTTGAGTTGCAAACCCTTTAAAGGAATGTGAGTTAGCCAAGTTCCCAAGATTTCTTTTACACTTTTAAATTTAGACATAAAATAGGATTGATTATATCATCTTCTTCCTCCTTGTATTTATTTCATAGAACTTTATTCTAAACACTTTGGCTACAGGTATAGGGTTGAGATGATAAATGAGAAAGAGAATAAATAGATTCAGCTTTGAGGACCACACAATCTGCTGCAACTTCTGAGCTCTGTCATTCTAATAGAAAATCTGCAAGGCAATATGTAAACAAATGGACATTAATTTACAAAAACAGGCAGAAGGCTGGATTTGGCTAAGTTTGCCAAGCCTGGCTTTAGATAGTCCTTACTCTTCCCAATTTAAGCTAAATCCATATAATTTCATCTTGTCAGCTATCATAGAATGTTTGGGATGATGTTAAATCACTATTCCATCTGACAACCTATCTGATGTTCTCCCTAAGTACAAAATAAAACACATAGCCTTTGCATGCCGTGAACTCTAAGGATATCATTTAAAAATGTATTTCTCATACTTCTAGTTACAAAGGGTGGTAAATATTAAAAGAATTTTTATCTTGGTAGAATATTCAAAAGTCCATTTTTATATATTTAAAATGGGTTTATAGAAATTATTCCATACAAAAACCAAAAGATAACAATCTTAATAAGATAAAGGAAAGAAAAGGTTGATAGTAACCAAAAAACAGCAATGGATCTTTAAAATTGCTTTCAAAGAGTGAAATCATGACTGATATGACCAAACCTCTCTCCATCAGAAAAAACCATTCTATGTCAGATTAGTTCTATGTTTATTAATTCCAAATAAAATGTCTCTGTAATAGCCAAGCTACATGAGATGTTGGAAAGATGACTAACAGGGGAGAAAAAAATCTTCTAGGAGGTAAACAAAATGATTACTCTCTTTTTAATGTCAATTTCAAAGTAATTTATTTTAATGCAGGTTTTTTGAATTCCTGGGGGAAAGAAGCAAACAAGGAAGACAGCTATGGCAAATGAATTTAAACAGTTATGTGAAGACAGAAATTATGATAAGACCCAAAGCTATTTTTGTTTCCTGCTTCAAACACTACGTGTGTGAAAGGAGAAAGATAAGCATACTATGCAGTAGTTCACTGTCTCGGGAAGTACATCCAGCATGCTAAATTAATAATTTTATTGGCTTATGTATGAACTTTGTCTTTTAAAAGTACCCACTTTTTTCTAGCATAGATTGCTAAATATATTGGCCCATTAGTTTCTAAATAAACTGGGATGAGTCATTTTATGGCTATTTCTCATCATACTCAGGATGTAACCAAGAGCAAGACCTGCTTTAGCAGAAGGGAAAACAGACTGATACAGGCTGGGAGGGTTCAGGCCTGATGTGGATTCATAATGCGTCCCTGTGTCCCACCAGGATGTGGAAATTGTCCTGTATTCAAGTGGCTATGACTCAGCATAACTGCCACAAAGCTGGCAATGTCACTGAGACACTGCACAGGACTCAACACTGAAACTGCAGTGGGCAGGCGATTTTCACACAGATAGACTTTGCATCAAGTTTGGGTCTGCCACTTCCCATTCCATAAACTTGCATAAATTATTTGATCATTCTGAATCTTGGTCTTCTCAACCATTAGGCTGAGCTATCAGAAAACACTGGTATTCAACGATTTTTAATCAACACAATTGGTGATTTAATAGAGTTCAAATTATATTACTGAGATAAGTGTACATCATTCTGTAAAAATGAAGCATTTCAATAAATTTCTAGATGTGGTATCAACGCTCTTATAAGTTCATTGGTGTCCTCAAAGAACAATTTTTACTTGGGAGGTATGATCTAATAATGGTTATAATGTTTCAGTTTTTATTTCTACAATTGATTTCTATATGCAAATTAATTGGTAAGTTAATAATCTTTAAGCAAATGTAATAGCACAAAAGAATCATTTACTCAGGTATGCAGATACCCTGAGGTCCTGGGATCCTAAAGTTTGTTCATAACTTAATAACTCGTAGAACATTTGCATTCAATTTACATCAGGTTGGATATGTTTGGCCAACAAAATGCTCACCCCTAATATAGCTTTAATAGATATATTCGATAGCAGTCTTACTCCAGGTTATCTTATGTTTGTAAAGTTAATTGGCTACTGGCCCAGATGTTCCAACAGTGATCTCACTGTGGTCTGTCTCCAAAACAAGCTAACAGATGTAGAACACAGCTCCTTATTAATGGAACTAACATCTGTGTCATATACACATATTTGGCTCAGGAAAAGACTAATAATACAACTTTGAAACACTCAGAAGATGCTTACCAAAAAACAAACAAAAAATACAATGAAAGCTATTTGCCTCTTTAATTGGGTGCATGTGTGTGTTATTAGAAAATAAACTTCTGCCAGTACTATAAAATCCTGAGTATTCTGGTCAATTAACAATTTGGTGTCTTGAGATAATGTCCAGAGTTGATTGTATGAGAACACAGAAGAACAACAAGAGAAAACGATAAGTCTCTAGATTATTAAGGGACATCCAATGGTTTTAAAAGACAAGACAAAGCATGGCCTATAATTAGCAAACAGATATGACAGATGTGCTGATAAGCTCTATAATTGCTCTTACACCTCTTAGAACAGTTGGCTCCCACTGCAATGTGGCAAGTGAAAGAGATGCATTGCAACACTACTCAAATTCCTCAAACCAATTTTTGGAGTATTAAAAGTGAAAACATCCCAGAGACACGTTTAAAGTCAGAAGTACCTTCTTCTTCTTTATATATAACATTTACAGAAGGTGACATCAGTGGGTGAAGCCACAGCCACAACCATGCCAAGCATACAGCCAAAACCAGAATACACTAACTATTTCATTGCTCTTTACTTCTCACTAACGCCACAGGCTTCAGGCTGTTCTCCCGGGAACTGGCTAGGTAAAACTTCTGGCTCTATTGGAAACTACAGGAAAATCAAAGGCCTTGACCAAATTTTAAGAGAAGACAGATGGTCATTAAGATAATTTCCTTCAATTAGCTACTTTTTTCCTCCTGATGATAATCACCTGCTTCAGGTCATCAGTAGCCATCTACTGGGATGGATTTCTTTGGTATCCATTTTTATCTTTACAGATTTTTGTAAACTTTAAAACAATTCAAGATAATGGTGACTAACAGAATAATGCACACACTTCACGATAGCTACTTGTTATCTTCAGCAGATAATCTGGCGTAAGTTTTAAGCACCTGAATAAGCTGATAGAGGACAATATTTTTAAGTAGGTATTCTGAAAATCTTTCAATGCATGCTATTGATATAATCCTACATTTCTACTTTATAGGAATCATTCCTGTCATCAATCACGAAGCATTTAGTCTCGGCTCGGTATTACATGAGGGACTGGGGAGAATTAAAACAGAAGCTAAAGCTCTGTCGCTGGACAATCAGTACTTAAACTAAGTACTTTCCAGTACTTAAACTAACACAGTTTAAGTAGGAAGAAGCTTACTTTGGGAGTCTGGAGGTTCCTAGGATCTGCCGGCCCCTTTGGTCTGGCGTCTCCCCGCTGGCAGAGAAGGTCAGAGGGACACTCGCTCGCTGGTCCCGGAAGCAGGGAAAGCCGCTAGGCCGAACTGGGCTTAAATAACCCAACCTCTCGCGAGAACTATCCTTCCACTCGCGAGAACTATCCTTCCACGGCGAGCCTCCGACGGGCGTGGGAGAGCTTAGATAATTGTAAGTGCATGCGCAGGAAACTGCAGCGCCCTGGCTCTGCGATACCCCTCCGCTGGAAGTACCTCCTCCTTCCCGGGACGTGGGGGTGGTACCACCGAGACACTTCCGCGTTTCCCAGTTCCTAGAAAAGCTGGGAAGAGCGAGGTTTGCTCTCTCCTCCTGGACTCAGGATGAACAGAACAGGGTAATTCCCTTTCTTTGGCCCACTATCCCGAAACAAAGCCTTAATGAGCCTGTGTGCTTTTCTCACTTCGTAAATAAAGTTTATCACATTGTGTTCCGTGTTTCGGCCTGTGTTTAGAATTCTTCTCTAAATAAAAGGCAAAACCCTGGACGATTAATGGAGGCTCAAACCCAGCCCATAAAATGACCCAAATACCTCCCACCAGGCCTGCCTTTCAGATGCCGTAATTACGTCAAGTCTCCAGCTTTGAACTATCAACTATTATTTAAAGATTTATTTATTTGCGGCTGACGCTGTGGCGCAGCAGGTAAAGCCTCCGCTGCAGTTCCGACATCCCATATGGGCGCCGGTTCTAGTCCCGGCTGCTCCTCTTCCAATCCAGCTCTCTGCTATGGCCTGGGAAAGCAGAAGATGGCCCAAGTCCTTGGGCCCCTGCCCCCACTTGGAAACCAAGAAGATCCTTTTTCCTGCTTCAGATGGGTGCAATTCTGGCCGTTGCGGCTAATTGAGGAATGAACTGGCGGATGGAAGACTTCTCTCTTTCTGCTTCTCCTTCTCTCTCTGTGTAACTCTGGCATTCAAACAAATGAATAAATCTTTGAAAAAAAATATTTATTTATTTGAAAGTCGGAGAGACAGAGGCAGAGAGAGAGGTCTTCTGTCCGCTGGTTCACTCTGCAGATAGCCACAACGGCTGGAGCTGCGCCGACCCAAAGCCAGGAGCCAGGAGCTTCTTTCGGCCTCCCATGCAGGTGAAGGGGCCCAAGGATTTGAGCCATCTTCTACTGCTTTCCCAAGCCATAGCAGAGAACTGGATCGGAACTGGAGCAGCTGGGACTGGAACCAGAGCCCATATGGGATGCTGGCACTGCAGGCAGCAGCTTTACTGTCTATACCACAGCTCCGGCCCCTCCATCAACTCTTAAGGTAAGACTCCAGAGTTTAAACACCTGCATGAATTCCAAGAGCCAAGTCCTGTTTGACTTGTAACATTGAAATCTGATATTTAATGCCCAGCTGCTGGAGAAAAAAAAAAAATCACCAGAAGGCAAAACTTGAAGCTTCAAAAAGCTAACCAAGCACATTGCAAGCCTTTGGCATTCGCCTCTGTATAAAACTTAAGCAGAGATCTTATGCAGAAGGCAGAAATTCTCCATAATAGCTTTGTACAGAGAAACCCAAAAAAGTGGAAAGACAGGCAGGAAGGAAGGATGGGAGGAGTCACTCAAGAAAAATCTGAGTATAACAATATGTCTTTTTCAACTCTGGAAGTATTTTGTGGAGTACATATTTGAAGAGATTTAAAGAGTAATCCTGTTTTACTTCTGCAGCTACCCTATACAGTTTTAAATTTGCAGATAAAAGCTGGACAGGACAGTAGAATAATTAAATACTTTAAACAAAATTTCTCCACTTAATCTAAAAGCCAGTTTTATGCTTCTTGAGGCAGTTTGTGTTGATAATCTTAGGTCTAAGGAATAAATTCAGCAGTGTCGATAGTTGTCTGGGAGAAATCCTCCCCAGATCTACCTTTCTGCTTCATGTCTCTCATCTAAAATTAAATTCGTGCCAAAATGAGCAACAGTGAATGACAGCATGAATTGGAAAATAATATAGGAAATGGCAGCAACCTTTGGAGTGCTCAGCTGTGACTAAAGTGGCTACTTACTAATAACATTGGCCTGGGTTTTTTTTTTTTTTTTTTTTAGATTTATTTATTTATCTGAAAGGCAGAGTTACAGAGAGATAGAGGCAGAGCAAGAGCGAGAGTGAGACAGAGAGAGGAGGTCTTCCATCAGCTAGTTCACTCCCCAAATGGCCGCAACTGCTGGAGCTGCGCCAAGCCAAAGCCAAGAGCAAGGAGCTTCTTGTAGCTCTCCTATGTGGGTTCAGAGGCCCAAGGGCTTGGGCCATCTTCCACTGCTTTATAGGAAGTGGAGCAGCCGGGACTTAAATCAGTGCCTACATGGGATGTCAGCACTGCAGGCCACAGCACCGGCCATTTTTCAAGCTTTTTAAATTCACTCCCAACTAACTTCACCTGGTTCACTAGAAAATCCTGCTGACAAGAGTGGACTTATGGCCGGCGCCGCAGCTCATTTGGCTAACCCTCCACCTGCAGTGCCGGCACGCCAGGTTCTAGTCCCGGTTGGGGCGCTGGATTCTGTCCCAGTTGCTCCTCTTCCAGCCCAGCTCTCTGCTGTGGCCTGGGAAGGCAGTGGAGGATGGCCCAAGTGCTTGGGCCCTGCACCCACATGGAAGACCAGGAGGAAGCACCTGGCTACTGGCTTCAGATCAGTGCAACGCGCTGGCTGCAGCACACCGAACGTAGCGGCCATTTGAGGGGTGAACCAACAGAAAAGGAAGACGTTTCTCTCTCTTACTGTCTAACTCTGCCTGTCAAAAAAAAAAATTAACTAATTAATTAAAGATAAAAAAGTTGAAAGTGGACTTGTATTTTGCCTCCTAGCTACATAGGCTGGAACAGGAGAGCAGCTGCCTTCAATAATTTTGTTGCTTGAGTTAGCTGACAAAAGCAACCACTGCTAAAACCCATTGAGTGATTATGAAATAATTGACTTTCAGAAAAATGTATTTCATTCTTCCAAAAAGAAAATTCATGACATGGGGGGAAACCATATAATATGAATCACACACATCAGTGGTGAGAAAACCATACAATATTGTATCACACACATCAGTGGTTGAATCGTACATTTACCTATGTTGACTCTGAACAAGGCATTTCACTCCCCAAAAGCTCAATCTTGTCAGTTATAAAATAGAGATGATAATATATTTATTTTAAAAAAGAAATTATGTCTGTAGTACACAACAAGTAGGATTAGGAAGTGGCAACAGCATTAGTTGCAGTAGTTTTCACTGTATTTGAAAGGCAGAATTACGGAGAAAGGGAGAGAGAGATCTTACATCTGCTAGTTCATCCCCACGTGGCAACAACGGCCAGGGCTGGGCCAGGCTGAAGCCAGGAGCTTTACCTGGGTCTCCCATGTGGGTGCAGGGGCAGAAGAACTTGGACCATCTTCCTCTGCTTTCCCAGCATGTTAGCACAGAGCTGGATCAGAAGTGAAGCAGCGAGGCCAGCGCTGCGGCACAGTGTGTTAACACCCTGGCCTGAAGCACCGGCATCCCATATGGGCGCCAGTTCAATACCTGGCTGCTGAACTTCCACTCCAGCTCTCTGCTACGGCCTGGGAAGCAGTAGAAGATGGCCCAAATCCTTGGGCCCCTGCACCCACGTGGGAGACCAGGAAGAAGCTCCTGACTCTCGGCTTCTGAACAGCACTGCTTTGGCCGTTGCAGCCAATTGGGGAGTGAACAAATGGATGGAAGACCTCACTTTCTCTCTCTGCGTCTCCTCTCTCTGTGTAAAT
This sequence comes from Sylvilagus floridanus, assembly GCA_949820135.1. Lineage (NCBI taxonomy): Eukaryota > Metazoa > Chordata > Mammalia > Lagomorpha > Leporidae > Sylvilagus > Sylvilagus floridanus. Next base: position 22,748,697 of record OX463236.1, on the reverse strand, counting down.
TTGACTTTCAAATAAATAAATCTTAAAAAAAAAAAAGGCAAAGCAACCAGGATTTGAAGCAGACCCACATGGGGTGCTGTGGTCACAGGTAGAAGCTTTATCCCATATGCCACAATGCCAGCATTATCATTACTCTGTTACCCAAAGATTGATTCAAACAGGACAAGCAAGCCCTGGCAAACCTTTCAAAAAGACTTCTGCAAACTGAATGTGATTATGGGTAAGCAATTACAAAATGTATTTTATTTGCTTCTTTGTGCATAATGGCATTGAAAGCTATTTCTTTTTTACCACTCAGTTTTCATTATATACTTTTTGGATGAAAGAAAATTTTATTTTTGTCCATATTTCTAATGTGCATGGTCATGGAGAAGTTTTGTATTTGCTTGGATATAGCAATGAATCATTAAGAATATGACTTTTAAAAAAGGATATGACCTGCGACAGTGGTTTATTGAGAGTAATGCTAAGTGTTATAATATCATGAAAAAATCTATGTCTAATTAGCATATATTTTGTTCTGAATTTTATATGAAGAGCATTCAGAGTAAAAAACAACACTTATTCACATTCTAAACTTGCAGCAGCTTTTCCTTGCATTTGTGTAGAACAAGACAAGCACTGTGCACATTCAGTACATTATAGACAAACGTATTCCACCAGTGTTGCAAATGCTGGTTTGCTTGAATCTAAAATTCATAATATCTTCAGTTAGTAGTACAGAGCTTTTCAGATAAGAGATGTACAATAAATACTTATTAGATGCATAAATAATGTAGCAAATACATGACTATGTGCATTCTTTCTCCAGTTGGCACAGGAAATACATATGCTGCAGCCTTCTGCAGCTTTTCACAAAGGTTTAACTATTTTAAGTGGAATTGGGAAGCTGAAAACAAACATTTGCAGATCCTAATGATAATGAAATTATGTCTAAAAGTCATTGCTAGATAAGAAGACTGCTGTATTCCCTATGTTTGGCTACTTGTCTTATTAGTTGGCCATGAAGCGCTAACCAAGGCACTGATCACAAGAAAAAACTGGAATTATATTGTGTATCCTAATCAGGATCCCCAAACATTTCCAACAGGAGGGATAAATGGGCAAAATTTAGCAATATAAAATTAGATATAGGCAATTATAAATTTTTTTTTATTTAATAAATGAAAACAATTAACAAAGAAGGAAAAGAAAGTTAAAAAAAGATACAGAAAGAAGGAAGCAGGCAAGGAAGGAAGAGAAAGAAGAGGGAAAGAGGGAGGGTTTTAGAGAAAAAAAATTAATTACTCAACCTGGAACTTTTCCAACAAGTGAAAACACCAGATAGCAATGTGATGTTACTGAAAAAGCTGAAGTTACTTTAGGTTGGATCATCTAAGCTCTAAGGTGTAACACCTGAACACTGAAGCCCAGAGTTTATTTTACTCTTTATTAAAGCCTCATCTGAAAGGTTGGGATTTTATGTTCACTTTAGGATATCACATTGTTGGGACACTGATAAGTCAGAGCAAGTCCATTGCAACTTTAGAAGGAAATGGAGAGATATTTAAACAAAAACTTCACATGGACAGGTCATGAGTATTCAAATAGCTATCATGTAATACAAAATGTATACTCTTATGTGATTCCAAAGAGCTGAGCTAAAATAGTAATTTAGTGATAGAAGCTGTCTTATTATAAGATGAGAAAAATCACATTTTCTCAAATTGACCACCATATACTGTCCCATATACTGTCCAAAATCTTTCCTCTCCTTCTCAACAAATGGAATCTATTTCCCTTGAACTTAGGCAGACTTGTGACTGCTCCAATCAATAGAGTGAAAGCTATGTCATTTCTGAGGCTAGATTATGAAAAATGTGTGGCCTCCAAGTGGCTCTCATCACATTGGCCCTTGGAATGTTGTGAGGAAACTCTGTCACATGATGAGCTTGCATGTAAGTATATTCTCAGCCTAGCTAATGTCTCAGTCTAGAGTCAGCACAAACCACCAGACATGTAAATGAATGATCCTTCAAAAGACTGTGTCCTCCACCCTTTGAGTCTTCCAGTGAAAGCTCTAGACATTACAGAGCAGAGACAAGCCATGTTTATTTTTACTTTTTTTAATAGATTTTATTTATTTATTTGAAAGCCAGAGTTACACAGAAAAAGAAGGAGAGGAAGAAAGTCTTCCTTCCACTGGCTTACTCCCCAACTGGCTGCAACGGCCAGAACTGCGCTGTTCAGAAGCCAGGAGCCAGGAGCTTCTTCCTGGTCTCCCACATGGGTGCAGGGGCACAAGGATTTGGGCCATCTTCTATTGCTTTCCCAGACCATAGTAGAGAGCTGGATGGGAAGTGGAGCAGCCGGGACTCGAACCGGCGCCTATATGGGATGCTGGTACTGCAGGGTGGCACTAAGCCACAGCACCAGCCCCAACAAGCCATGTTTAAAAGAACAGAGAAGGGGATGGCGCTACGGTGTAGCCAGAGAAGTCACTCCTGAACAGTACCAGCATCCCATATGGGTGCTGGTTCGAGTCCCAGCTGCTCCACTTCTGATTCAGCTCTCTGCTATGGCTTGGGAAAGCAGTGGAAGGTGGCCCAGGTCCTTGGGCCCCTGCACCCATGTGGGAGACCAGGAAGAAGAAACTCCTGGCTCCTGGCTTCAGATCGGCACAGTTCCCGCCATTGCAGTCATGGGGGGAGTGAACCAGCAGATTGAAGACCTCTCTCTCTCTCTCTCTCTCTCTCTCTCTCTCTCTGCCTCTCTGTAACTCTGTCTTTCAGATAAATAAATCTTAAAAGAAAAAAGAACATAGAAATTAATTTTAACATTAAGGTAAACCCTAATACTAAGCCTTCAGTGGTATCACGTTGTTCAGATTTATAACTCTTTTCCTGGCTTTTCTTGTACCCATTTCATATAAAGACTTGATTTGCTCCCATGAAGTAGCCAATATAAATAATAGGAATATTAAAATTGAGTGTCATCAAGCTTTGATTGGCTCTTTGACTAGCAGCCAACAGAGGAAGCTCTTGTGAAAGGTCTTCGAAAGTTCATGAAAGGGGCTGGCACTGTAGTGCAGTGGGTTGGGCTGCCACCTGCAGTGCCAGCATCCCATGTGGGCACCAGTTCAAGACCTGGCTGAGAAAGATCCAATTGAGAGAGATCCTCCACTTCAGATCCAGCTGCCAGCTAATGTACCTGGGAAAGCAGTGAACAATGGCCCAAGTGCATTGGCCCCTGCACCCATGTGGGAAACACCGATGGAGCTCCTGGCTCAGTCTGGCTATTGCAGCCATACTGGGCAGTGAACCACAGGATGAAATATCTCTCTATGTGTAACTCTTTCTAAATAAGTAAATCTTTTTAAAAAGAAAAGTTCATGGAAAATGGAATTAATATGTTTATTTTGGTGCAGAAAAAGTTTTGAAATCTATGCATTTTCTTCATAACATGAACTTTTTGAAGATTCTTCATATGAGCCTCTTCTGGCTGCTACTCAAATAGCTATCAAAACTTGAATGTGGGAATGTTAGTAAAACAGTGCAATCTTCTCTGTGGGGCGATCTACGCCCTGGACACCATCCTAGGCTCTAGCCCCCACCACCATTGCTGGAAGCCAGGTGACCAGAGGGCGCAACCACAGGTGTCAGCTACACCCCCACCCTAATGAGATTCACTGCTCCTACTTCCTGGCAAAGCTGTAACAGGACCAACTTCCCATACACATGCTCGCTCTCCAGATTTCTCTTTCTTCTTTCTCTCTTTCTCTCTCTCTCTCTCTCGACTCCCCTGTCTTTCTTCTTTCCCCTTCCCTCTGACCTGTCAGATTTCCCCCTTCAATAAACTCTTTCCCTTAAAACAAAATTGAATGTACCCAATGAAAAGAAGTGCCCTGCCCCAGACCATCTGATGATTGTATTACTAGAGAAGTGAGATGAAATTAAACATTTTATCATGATTTCAATTTGAGCCTAAACTTTTAAATATGCCCCAACCTAAAGCAAATTCTATATAGAAGTTTCCCTAATGTGCCTCTATGTATTTTTAACAGTAATATTTTGAATTCCAGTGGAAAAATATTTTTATTTAATTTGGGAGAATTTTTCTTTATGTAATTGATATTGAAAATAATGGAAAGGTTTACCTTCTTGAATATAATTCAAGCTCACATATAATTTTTCTGACATTTAATTAAAAGCAATCAATTCTTTTTTAAAATTTATTTTATGTATTTGAAACGCAGAGTGACACACAGAGAGACAGCTATCTTCTACCCATAATTCTACTCCCCAAATGACCACAAAGGCTGGGGCTGGACTATGCTGAAGCCAAGCATCAGGAACTCCATCTGGGTCTCCCATGTGGGTGGCAAGGGCCAAAGTACTTGAGCCATCTTCCACTGCTTTCCCAAGTGCATTGGCAGGGAGCTGGACTAGAAGCAAAGCAGCTGGGACTTGAACTTTCATTTCAATAATGGATGCCATTGTCACAACCAGTGCTTAACCTGCTGTACTACAACAGTCCCAACATATTCTTCTTTAAAAATATAAAAATGTATATTTCTGGACAACAGGTTCAAGGCTTGAATGTCTACTTACAATCATTATTTTGGTAATATTCATGTTAACCACCATATTTTAAAGTGAACTTATTTTTAAAAAAAAATCTGTTTATTTATTTGAAAGAGAGGCAGACACACACAGAGGGAGGTCTTCACCTACTGGTTCATTCCCCAAATGGCAGTGAAGGCCTGGAGATCTGAAGCCACAAGCTAGGAGCCTCCTCTGGGTCTCCCAAGTGGGTACAGGGTTCCACGCATTTGAACCATCCTCCAGTGCTTTCCCAGGAGCATTAGCAGGGAGCTGGATCAGAAGTAGAGCAGCCAGGACTTGAACCAGCGTCCATACGGGATTCTGGCACTGCCACTAGTGGCTTCATTGGACATGCCAAAATACTGGCTCTTTAAGGTGACTACTATTAAGAAAGAAAAAGTATGATAAATCATTTGAAAATTTTATTTGAATCAAACATTGAAACTCCTGCTAGTAGAATTTTTGATAACTTTAAGTCTTCTTTAGCTAGATTAGGAAAAAAAATTGTATATTATAGCAAAAATTTGTTTAAAAGTAAGCTTAAAATTATGATAAACAGAAAATCAGCAGGAGAGCCTGATGAAGAAACAATTTACATAAGAAAATAAAATATAGAAACGAATGAGTTTTGTTTTCACAGTTTTTTTGGTGTGTGGCTTCTGAAATATGTCAAAGATGATTTTGCTGTCTTATTGATAAATATTTATATGTTGGAGACACTTTGCACTTACACCCTTTCAATGATTGCATAATTTTAGTTCTAGTCTTTGACTTAATTATAAACAGCTGAGAATCAGCAAGCTCTGATCTTAATAATAATACTTTTTACTCCTAAGTAATGTTTTTTTCTCATTATATTCTGGCACTGCTTTGCTAATTATCAGCTTTTTGTATTTTAAAATATTTTCCTTAGTGAAAACATAACAAGGAAGATAAAGGATTTAGTTTGAAAATAGTTACATTTTCCCAAACAATCCTGACTTAATATGACACCTCATATGCAGATTGTAACAAAACCTAATTCCTTAATCACCTGAACCATCAGAAGGAAGGATACAGACACTGGCTTAGCAGTATGTAGATACATGTATACTCAGCATACTGGATTTTTAAATTAAATTGAACTTATTAAGCATGGTTTGGGAGGGAAAAAATCATCAAATTATCACTTTTATTAAACTGTATTAAAAAACACAAGAGACCCAGATGGAGCTCCTGGCTTTCGCCTGACTCCGACCCAGCTAGTGAGGCTGTTTCTGTAGTAGACCAGAGGATGGCAGATCTTTTTTTTTCTCTATCTCTTCCTCTCTCTCTGTCTCTGTCACTCTGCCCATTTTTTTTTTTTAAGATTTATTTGTTTTTACTTGAAAGTCAGAGTTACACACAGAGAAAAGGGGAGGCAGAGAAAGAGAGAGAGAGAGAGAGAGAGAGAGGTCTTCCATCCATTGGTTCACTCCCCAATTGGCCGCAATGGCTGAAGCTGCGCGGAACCGAAGCCAGGAGCCAGGAGCTTCTTCCGGGTCTCCCACCTGGATGCAGGGTCCCAAGGACTTGAGCCATCTTCTACTTCTTTCCCAGGCCATAGCAGAGAGCTGGATCAGAAGTGGAGCAGACAGGACTTGAACTGGTGCCCATATGGTATGCTGGCACTGCAGGCGGCAGCTTTACCTGCTACACCACAGCGCCAGCCCCAACTCTCTGCCTTTCAAATAAATAAATAATTTTAATAATTTAAATTAATAATTTAAATTTAAATAAATAACACAAAATTAAAAAAACACTATGTCAATATATTTTATTTGGTGGTATTTTTTTCTACTTTGAATTTAGTGATGTGTTCTCTCCAGGGCTTTTTTGGTATTATTATGAAAGGAGTAAAAAAAAATTCTCCCTATCTCTCTAGTATAATATGACCAGCGTTATTGAATCTATTCTCATTAATCTGCATTGGTCTTGGGACAATTTTTTTTTAAATATTTCATGTTATTTCTTGAAAGGCAGAATGACAAAGGTGGAAAGGGAAAGAGAATGAGAAAGAGAGAGACAGAGATCTACTTGCTGGTCCATTTCCCAAATGGCCACAAAAGCTGGGGCTAGGCCAGGCCAAAGCCAGGAACCAGGAGCCAGGAACTCCATCTGAGTCACCCACATGTGTGACAGGGATCCCAGTACTTGGCCATGTTTTGCTGCTTTCCTGGGCTCATTAGCAGGCAGCTGGATCAGAAGCACATCAGCCAGGACTTGAACTGGTATTTCTATATGTGGTGCTGACATTGCAAGCTGTGGTTTAACTCCCTGTGCCACAAAGCCAGCTCCAGAATTTCTGTTTTTAAATATCATTTGATGAGAAGTGTGTGTGTGTGTGTGTGTGTGTGTGTGTGTGTCAGAGACATAGAGAGAGAGGGAGAAAGGGAGCTTCCATCCACTCTTTCACTACCAAATACCCACAACAGCCAGGGCTGGGCCAGACTAAAGCTAAGAGTCAAGAACTTCACGCTAGCCTTTCAGATGTGTGGTAAGAACTGAATGACTTGAGCCATCACCTGCTGCCTCCCAGGGTGTCCATTAGCGGAAAACAGTAGTCAGTAGTGGGGTCTGGAATTGAGCCCTGGCACTCTGATATAGGATGCGATATGCCTAGTGGTATTTCAACTAGCAGCCAATCACCTACCCCTTTGGCAGAATTTGATTTTAACAACATCTGTTTTGCCTATTGTGGGTTTTTGTATTTCCCTACATTTGGAAATGAACATCTTCAAATATCTATATCCAGGAATTAGATTTTTTTTCTTCTTTTATTTCTCCTCCTATACAAGTCTGTTTCTAAGAAAAGATATATAGCCTTATGCTACATCTATATTAACCTCTTTGGAAATGCTAAATTGTATGACTTACAAATATTTTAAAGTTTTATACATTTTAAAATTGCAGATAACAAAGTTGGAGAAGCTGAACAGGATAGTAAGTGTGGTTAAATATTGTTGCCCGAAATCTTCCAACTAGTTAGTTATAAGCCTTAATTCATCATTATGTAAACTTTGTTATGTTAATGAAAAGACTTAAATGTCTGCACTCTTAGATCAGTAAGACTTTGAAATACAGAAATAGGGACACTCAGGGGGCCTGAAGAGCAACAGAAAATGGCCAACCAACAGGACAATTCCAAGGGGGGATGTTAGTTTATTTGGGTTTCTTAGACTCACAGGTAAGAAATTGCAAAGAGCATCAGCAGGGGAGGGAAGTGATTGCCGATAGATTTATTTTCTGGGTCCTCTTGTTTGCAAAACTTTTAAGAGTAGGATGGACAATAAGCTTGTGCAAAGATTTGAGTTCAGGTGACATGCCTTCCATTTGTTCATCCAGCAAGTCTATATGCAAAAGAAAGATTTTGATTGGGGCCAGGCTGACCTACTCAACCTTGGAGTGTCCCTCCTAGGAAGTATCTGCTGTGCCAATTCAGGGGTGGTATGCTTGATGTGTTGCAGCAGTACCATGCTGTTTAGGTTTAAGCTTAAGTTTAGATTTACTTTTGTGGCAAATCTGTTACCTTTATGTTTGGCTTTGTGACAATGCTTTGTTTATTGCTAGGTAGTTGAACAAATATATTCTTGCATGCTTAAATATATGGTGTAGCTAAAATGAACCACTTGGATTATATTCTCCACTTGAAAATTAAAAAAAAACTCACCTAAAATCACCTAAATACTAAGGGAAATTTAGTGGCTTACATTACTGAAAGTCTAGAAATGGGAACTATTTCACTTAAATGTGCACTTTAATGGGTCATACATAATTTCTCTTCTTTACATCTGAGTTTTGCTGCTCCCTCATGTTGCTTTATACTTAGATGGGTTTTCCCCAGTGTAACAATATGGTTATAGCAGATCCAGGTTTCATATTCTCTAACAAAACTGTTCAGAATAGTCAGTTTCCCAGCCATTGAATAAAAATCTGGGTGTGATAGGTAGGATAAAGACTTCTACTAAATATGCCCTTGCTTATTTATTTATTTATTTTATTATTATTTATTTTCATGCTGCTATAACAAAACACCATAGACTGGGGCTTATAAACAACAGATAGTTCTTCCTGCAGACTGAGACGTCAAAGATCAAGATGCTGGCAGACTTAGTGTCTGGTGAGGGCCCATCTCTTGGTTCACTGTGTCCTCACATAGTGGAAGAGTCAGGGGAGCTCTCTGGGAGCACTTGTATAAGGGCACTAGTCCTTTCATGACCTAATCACATCTGCAAGGTGATTACTTCACCTTGGGAGTTAGGATTTCAACACAATATTTAGACCATGTTTTAATATTTAGAAGCTGTGAATATTTTACCCTATGTGGCAAAAGGACTTTGAAGACACGATTAAGGCTGAAGATATTAAAACTGAGAAAGTATCTTAGATGATTCAAATGGCCCCAATCTCATCACACGAGTCTGTAAAGGCAAAGAACACTTTCCAGATGGCAGAGGAAGATAGAACCACAGGGAAAATGCAGAGAGATGAAATGTTCATGGCTTTGAAGACTGGTGAAGGAAGTAGTGAGCCAAGGAGCATGGTCAGCCTCTAGAAGCTAGAAAAGGGGACACCAGTTTCCTTAGATCTTCCAGAAGACACACAGCCCTGCTGACTTCTTGATATTAGCCCAGTGAGAGGACTGTCAGACATCTGACTCAAAGAATTATAAAGGAATAAGTTCATATTATTTAAACCACTGAAATGTGGAGATTTATAATAACCACCATAGACTACTAATACACTGAGTTGCTCATTGATTGAACAAACTTAGACCCTCTACTGGACATGTCAGAGTGATTAGGGAAATACCAGGAGTTAAGTGGTTCGTTTAGGCATGAGGTAAGTAACTAAATGAGAAGTCTAGAGACAGGAAATGGATTCAAATCAATGAGCCCATTTGGGGGGGCTGGGAGAAGCCATCCACACAAATTCCATGACCGCTCCACGCCTGAGAAGAGAACACGGGTGCCCAGCCTGCAGGATGTACCATAGTGCACTTCCTTCAGAAGAGTTGTGGAACTGGCAGGAATTCTAAGTCTCCAGGGCCTGTGCAGCCCAAAACTTACCCCAAAGAGGAGTTTCTTCTTTCCTTTCTAAAAAGATGGGTTAATTTTTCTTCCATGTCTTACAACTTCTCTTGATCAATATATCTTTATGTCTGGGGAGGCTATAATTTTTCACAGGACCTGTCTGGAATGTGGTGAATGATGTCGAATGCTTGCCCACTACTTGCTCAATGCCTCGCAGAAGGAAGATGATTCAGTGGAAGAAAAATGAGGATAAGACACAGGTATAACCTAATGTTTTATAGGGATACAGTGCTTTTAGTACCTGGAAAGAATCATATGAGAGCATAAACTCATAAAAATTATTGCAACAGGCTCTTTAAATTTATTTTATAATCCCTGCTCCTCTCGGAAGTCTTTCAAGAATTCTTTAATGTTTATATATTAACAAAGACTTATTTTCCAACTCTTATCCTTGTCTCCATTGCTAGCATTAAATATAATAACTACTTAATACTGTCATGAAAATGCTATTTGAACCGTATAATTGGTATCAGCAGGATATGGGGTAATGGAGTTTCTTCCAGAGCAACTTTGAGGTATGATGAAGATTCTTTCCCTCTGAAGCCTAAATTAACTTCATTGCCAAATAGGAAGCAACAAATCAACCCCTTCACATATGGGAAGTAAACTTGTCTAACAACAACATTTGATTCAGTGGTATTAACACAGAGATTCTGCAACTTATTCATTTATCATTGTCCAAAGGAGACAGTCTCAGAATTGAAGAGGAGTGAGCCCATTTCCATCATGAAAAGAGGAATTAGCCCTCTTCACCTGGTCTTTCCGTCACTCAGTCTGCAGCCAACACAAATCCTCAGGTTCTTTAATACCATCACTTAGCACTCTGGATAGAAGATGTAGTTATATGCTTACGTACCCAACATATACAGATCAGCTGATATTCTTATATCTCAATCAGGGAGTATGTCAATTCAAATCATATTTTATCCATGTTCTAATGGGAAAGGCCAAGTCCAGGAAACAGGTTCTGGACTTGTACCATGTCAATCCTGTGGATTCTCTTTTCCTGATGGGTCTTCCACAACTCATCAAGCCTATGGCTTTCTGATGACAGCAAAGTCTATAATTTGCTAAATAAATTTAAGGGACAAAACCCAACAGTTTCTGTGGAGAAATATGTATAAAATTTCAAGTAACTAAAAAATTAAAAACCTCTTGAAATAACATTTTAAATTAAAGAGCTAGCTACATGTATTATGTAACTTTAGTACTAAATGTTTCTTTTCATTTTCTAATTCTTATAATAAACTAAGGATAGTGGCTGAGGTTCTGTATTTTAAAAAGAATATTTCATTAACTATAGTATCTTACCCTGATTCTTAATCTGCTTGGTCTGTTGCCATCTTACAACCTGCCAGGGACATTTGAATATATTGGGGGTAAGGGTAAAATGGAGGGGCTTTGAGTAGAACAATGATGAGGATATGTTACTGGTAATTAGATCTTCATGTGTCAGATTAAGCATGCTGCAACACTTGGTAAAGTTACACAGAGCAAAGAGTGACAAAAAACCATCAGGTCCAAATGCCAATCATACTTCTATTGAGAAACATTGCCCCTAGTCCCTTATAATATAAGAATTGTGACTTCCTGAAATTATGATTTAAAACTTAAAGTACTAGATATCTAAGTCCATTTCTGCTGCTATCTCAGGAAATAGTATTGCCTAACTTCCACAATGATATGATTGTATTTATTGTGTGTGTATGTGTGTGTGTGTGTGTGTAGCTGTCTTTCTATGTGCTTCTTTATAGTTCAAAAGACTCTAACAATGAAAAATATTTTCTTTTTCTGGTGACGGATGATAAATTCTCTGGAAATGAATTAAAAATCGTATGAATTTTCTAGTAAATTTGATCAATCAAAGCAACAAGTCAGATAGTGACTTGGTGACAGGGAAATGCAGCACTGGAATCAACAGCATGGCCCTATCTCAGCTTGCTATGGCTCTGGCACTCTGTGCTTTCAGCTCTTTGGAGAAAGTTTCTCTCCAAGAAGCTGAATAACCCAAAGGTGACAGTGTAGGGGGAACCTCTAAATATCCATGCATTTTCTCAACCAAATTACAAAGCCCAGTATTATGTGCACACTCTACTGATGTAGAAATAGGTTGGGATACAAATAGCGGCTGATCAAATATCAGAGCCTGGCTGACCATTTAAACAATGGCATTCATTCCAGGCAGATGCAGCTGGGTCTCTCTCTTGGGCCTGCCCTAGACAAAGACTCTTCAGCTAAAATCCTTTATGAGTGAGGTTTAAACAATCACACAATCAACTGGCATTACCACATTCAATCTTTTTAAAGTCAGTGACCAAAGATCAGTCCCAACCAGTGAACTTTCTGATTGTTGCAAACGCCATATAAATGCTTGGCTTGTCCTGCTCAAAGGTTTTCAGGGGATAAAAGTTAATTCAGGAACAAAGTTTTACGGAAATCAATGCAGACTTTTAAAGAAACCTTATTGAGATTTTTTAAACTCTTGCCAAAATGAAAACAAGAAAAAATTACATTTTTTGTCCAACAATCTCAAAATCAGCAAGACAAAGAAAAATAATCCAACCCCCAAAGGCAACAAAAGGCTCATTTACTATGTGATACCCTGGGTGGACTTTGAAGCCACACTTCTCTAACAATCACTGTATTATCCCCCAGAATAATGCCAACCTGTTAATGCGGGGCTTGTTCAACCAATTTGGAATTCAAATCAGAACAAATCAGCATGGAGATCTGCACCAAGTCACTAAGGCTAAGTCAAACATAAAGAAACAAAAACAAGAACAGAAAAGTCTTCTTTCCAGGAGTAGTGAAAACAAGACGAAAACTTATTAGAACTCACCTCTGCCCACGGCAGCTTAACTCTAGGGTACAAGAGCACATTTTCAAAGTGAAGCAAAACATGCTCCAAGTGACCACAGGAATTTAACTGGGATCCATAATGCCAAGCCTGTGCATACACTAAAAATTTAAAAAAAGATATGCTTATCTTCACAAACTGTTCTGAAAATCTTTAGATTTTAAGCTTGACATGTCAATGTGACCAAAGCCAGCTGTATAGTTTTTGAACAGAGACCTGGATGAGTTGTTAGAATGACTAAAGCACATAATTGTACATTCCAATGCAGCTTCCCCATCCCCAGAATGCTTCCTGCGTCCAACCGCTGTCCTGTTGCCTTGAAAGCACTTATAATAAGAGCCCACTGTTCCTGGCAAATGGTATTAGGAACAATAAATGGTTACTCTCAGGAATAAGTTGTTAGGGGAAGAAGAGGTTATAAGAAAACTACCATTATGTCATTTTCTAAACTCTTTTTGAAACCTTCCCTCAGAAGCCACACTATTTCTTTATCCAATTTGGACACCAAAAAGGTTCTCACTTTCTTTCTATGTGTGTGTGTCTTTCTCCTTGGAAATATTATTCCCTTAAACTTCCAAATTCCATCTGAGACTGACTTTGAAATTTTATCATGTTCAAACTACTTTGGTAAGGGAAAAAGAAATCCTAGCTGATGTAAATTTCTAAACACATTATTGCTATAAATAAAATAGGAGCAATACAATTCCTAGAGGCCTTTCCTCTTAAAATTCAGGAAAATAAATTAGAGTTAAACAGGATATCTTTTGAAATGTATTTGAGAGAGACAGAGACTGAGAGCACTCCCACCTACAGGTTCACTCCCTAAATGCTTCCAATAGCACAAGCCAGGCACTGGGAATGCAATCTAGGTCTCTCACATGAGCCAGGACTGCTGCCTCCCAGAGCGTGCATTGGCAGGGAACTGGAGTCAGAAACTGGAGCTTGGAATTGAATACAGGCACTCAGATGTGGAGTGTGGGCATTTTAGCTGCTAGACTAAACATTACTCCTTAAGAGGAAATTCTCAAATGTCTGTGGTTTCACTTAAACTTAGTGGATATACAAATGTAGAACAAACCAATTATATGCCTATCCAATTAGCAAGACATTTGAATCTAAAGGTTCCTGTGGATTTTACAGAATGTATTGCATATGAATTATTTATCCTTCTTAAAATTTCAAGAATAATAAATTCAGTTTGTAGAACTGACAATTGGACTAACAGAAAATAGAAGCATCATTTAAGAGCCATGTGATTGATTATTATTAGCTTAAGAGAATGATCATTTCAAGATTGATTAAACTGTACTTTAAAAAAAATTGATCTTAGAATTCTGAGCATTTGACCCACATGGGCTTCTACAAATCTATAGAATGCAATGGAAAATTGATTTAGCACCAGAGTTCTCAGAATCAAAGATGTTGTAATTATGATAGTAAAATAATAATTACCTTCTACTTAAGCCAATAGAATCTCTTCAATCATTGAATTCTTACCCTACAGCAGATTACAATGTTTGGAGTAAAAGTGTGGAAATCACAATCTAGTGAAAGGTGTTGAAAAATCAGGACTAAGTCTTGTGAATAGGAAGTTTGATTTCTTCTAACAATGATGAGTGATCTCCCATTAACGATAGAAAGGCAGTCTAACATTGATAAAGTGAAGTTATTCTACCTACACATAACAGAAACACATTGTATATGAACAGCAATTTGTTCCACACAAATTCTGGTCTAGTGTTCCAATGCTATGTTTTCCTTTGTTCTGTTTTTGAAAAGATTCATTAATTTATTTGAAAGGCAGAGTGACGGAGAAAAAACGATCTTCCATCTACTGTTTAACTCCTCAGGCACCAGGGCTGAGCCAGGTGGAAGGCAGAAGCCAGAACTCCATCAGGATCTCCCACATAGGTTCAGGGACTCAAGTACTTGAGCAGTCATTCCCTGATCCCCAGTTACATTAGTGAGGAGTGGAATGGAAAGTGGAGGAGCCCAGAACTTGAATCTGGCACTCTGGCATTGCAAGCAAGGGATTAACCCACCTCACTACAATGCCTGCCCCATTCCTTTGCACTTTTATGTGCAAACTTTTTGGTTCCTAAACTTGCTCTGTTCTGTCTCTACATGGAGCTTAATACAATACCTCTGTCTGTCTAGATCTCTCCCTGTCCTGGTATGGCTGGGTTCAGGTACTCATCTCCCACACAACAAAGAATTCAAGGATGACACATAGGTAAAAAGGTAAGCAAAAAAAAAAAACAATATTTATTTGCATGCAAAGCAGAAGCACATACTCAAGAAGAAAAGGCCTGTTCAAGAGAGAGCTGCACTCAATGGGATTTGGGTCTATTCTGTTATATAATCTCTAATCATAGATGGTGGAGTCTGGGGCAGCATTTAATTAAATATTTGTATGGGGTGAAGTTTGGGCTGGGACTTGAGTACCACCCATTTTCTTGCCCTTTTTGCAAAGTTTGCAAGTATCTTGGCATTCATCAGGCACATGATGGAAGTAGGGATGTCAGCCATAGTAATTGTATCTAAATGACATTATAATGAGCTAAAGGCCATTGCAAGGACACAGCAGCCAAGTTAGATATTTTTGCAAGTGCTGGTTTGAAGCCAGTTTCTCAGAAACTGCAGTTTTCTGTTTCAGAGAAAGAGACAGAGGGATTTTGCAGAGCAGGTGGGGCTTCAGTAAGTGGTGGGTAACCTCAGCTCCTGCTTGCTAGCTTTCTACTTGCCTACATCACTCCCCTTACCCACTTCCAGCAGTACTTTCTTTCTGGAGGTGTTGCCTTAATGTAAACTCCAAGAGGAACTGCGTTGTATCTAATTAATATGCTGATGTTTTATGTCCCTAGGACATTGTGCAATGTTTGGTATGTAGGTGTTTGAATGAATAGGATGAACAAGAGAAGGAAGGAAATAGCAATATACTAAAATGTCTTTTAGGATGCTGAGATTTAATAAATCTTGGACACAGAGTTTAATGATTCAACTGTGGCACAAATATGTACAGTTTGTCTAGTACATGTATAATGTATATGGTAATAGATATATAGATCATTTTGTTAGTGCTTGACTGCTAGTTTTTTGGTCTGAACACTATTGAGAGAAAATTATATTTTCTTACTTTATGGTTATTGGTCACTGCTTCTGAACTCACAGTCCTGGTTTTCCATCTGTATCTTACAAAACTCTATTTTCTACATGTTCCTTCAGGTTAAAGATCTACTTGTTCTTTCATTGAGCAAATACTTACTGAACACCTTCTATGTGCTATCTGAATCGAAATAGTATTTTATAGATTGCTAAGTGTACAGGTTACTAGAAGATTATTATTTACAAAATCCCCAGAAGGGAATCTTTTATTCTTATAATTCTTTTGCTATATTATTATTCAGCTAGGCTGAAATTATGTGATATTGTATAAGTTAGTTAACTTGTCAGAAAATCAGTTCTGTATATGTAAAGAAAAAGCTGGGTAATCCTGAAGGATTTGAGATTCCTTTGAACTCAGGTAATGTGATTCAATGTATTATATAGGCCCCATGTTAAATGATTTCAAATCCCAAAACTGACAACAGAAATAGCAAAGAAAAGCTAGGTTTCAGCAAAAACTCTTCAATTACATTCACTAAAAGACTGGGACAAAGAAAATATATATTTTTCTCCTCCATAGGGAAAGTGAAGGAGCACTTATAAAACATGATTGTGAAAATTGTAGAAACTTGCAGTCTTTTCTCCTTCCTTTTTCTAATTGAGAAAGCTATTCACAAATTAGATATATAAGAATTATGCTGCTTAGAAAGTGAATGTAGAAAACCAAATCAATAAAAGATAATTGAAGAGTACATTAAAATGCAGGATGTATTCAAATGATCAGGAAGACATCTTATCCTATCATCTTGGAGAATTCTTGAAGACTGGAGAACTCCACGTGTTTTAAACATGTTCGTTTGCAGATGAGGTAGGTAGGGGTAGGGAGTTACCATACCTGCTGATCCTTAGCACATGGCATGAGAGTTGCATATGGGGGAGGAAGCTCAGCGACTCTCCTATGAAGAAGGACATTAAGATTGCCAAATACGCAGGCCAAGTACTGTTCGCACATCCTGGCGTGGACTAGTCTGCAGGATGAGCTGTGAACACCTGGGTCTGCACACATTTTCTTCAGGGCCATGGCAGCTCTTTATCTGGATGATTTGGGTTGCTATCATTGCTTTGCAGAATGCTACCTCTGGATGCCAGGAGAAGTGAGGTCTGTTTTTCTGAAGTTAGCCGTATCTTTAGGAAATGGGACATAATAATAGCAATATTATAACAACATCTAATAATAATGGCTGATACTTAATTAGTGCTTATTCTATGAAGTATGGTGTATATGCATTAATTCACTTAAACTGGATATTAATGGGTTTCTAGTACTGTAAAACATGAAAGGATATTCATATAATTATAAACCAAAAAATGTAATAATTGTGACTGAAATTGACAATGTGAGACTTGATTGATTATTAGTTTATAGCCTTGTCTAAACCCTCAAGGAACATTAGTTTTTCTGTTTCCTACTTGTTGAATTCTTTATTTAGTGGAACATAAAGCTTATGATTACAAAGTAAATTGAAAGTATGTCATTGTAAACATTAAAATAAAAAATAATGAAGAAGGGAGGATGAGAAGATAGGGTGGGGAGAGAGACCTTCCATCTGCTGATTTGCTCCCCAGATGGCCACAACAGCTGGAGCTGTGCCGATCTGAAACCAGGAGCCAGGAGCTTCTTCTGGAGCCCAAGACTTGGGCCATCTTCTGCTGCTTTCCCAGGCACATTAGCAGGGAGCTAATGTGACACAGGGTGCTATATTATAAGCATGAGTTTAGATTTCCAGACACCACTGGACATAACACTGTACCTATGTGCATGAGGCAGTTCAAATTCAAAAGTGAGGGCCTGGTCTTACCCCTAAATCTATTCCCTCTGTTATCCTACCCATATCAATTTACAATAACTCCTTTCTTTCAGTTGTTTAAATCAAAAACCTTTGGCTCAACCTGAACTGATTTTTCTTTCACCATCATCTGTGCTGAGTTAGAAAAAACCTCCAGCTCATGTCTGCATTCTCTGACAACACCACAATATCTGTTCTCAGTGTGGCAGCCAGGATGATTCTGCATTTATTTAGCTTAAACCAGGCTACTTCTCTAATGTATCTTAAAGATTTGTACCAACCCTATACAGATTAAAATGGTTATAAGTTGCATTAGTCAGGACTCTCTAGAGTTACAGGACCAGTAGGATATGTATAAGCTACAAAAGGAGAATTATGGGGATGTGATTCACACAAATATGGAGTCTGTCATGCCATCTACAAACAAAAGAATCCCGGAAATCCCATGGTGTAATTCAGTCTGAGTCTGAAATCCTAAGAATCATTGGAGTGTAACTCCTGGTCCAAGTAATTTAGTCAGAGGACTGGACTGTGTCCCTGAAAAAGTAGTGTTGAAATCCTAATCCCTGGAATCTCAGAATATGATCTTATTTGGAAAAGTCACTGTGGGTATAATTTGTTGTTAGATGGGGTCACAATGGAACAGAGCAGGCTCTTCCTCTAATATAACTGGTGTGCTCATTAGAAGAGGGGAAGAGACACACAGGGAGAAAATGTCTTTGAGAAGAGGAGGGCAGAGATTGCAATTATGCAATTATGCAGTCAGGACCTAGGGCTGGGGCTACTGGAAGCTGGAAGAGGCATGGAAAGAGTTCCTAGAGGCTTGAGTTGAAGCACAGCCTTTGTAAAACCTACATTTTGGACTTTCAATATCCAGAATGCTCAAAAAATAAATTCTTCTTAGGTCACCTACTGTGTGGGACCTTGTCACAGTAGCCCCAGGAAGCTAATGCACCATCTGTGGTGGTTAATTATGAGTCAGCCTGACTGAGCTAAGGGTGTTCAGACAGCTGGTAACACATTCTTCTCGGGGTGTCTCTGAGGGCATTTCCAGAAGAGAACAGCAATGGATCAGATGAGGAGAGAAGGTTCAACCTCACCAAAGTGAGTGGGCATACACAATCCCTCAAGGGTCCAAATAGAATAGGCGGTAAAGAAAAATCTGTCTCTCTCTCTCTTTCTCTCTCTCTCTCCCTCTCTCTCCCTTGCCTCCCCCTCACCCTCCCTCTCCTTAAGCTGGGACATCGTTTCTCTTACACATGAGCATTCCTTGCTCTGAGGCCTTTGGACCCCTGAACTTACACCAAAGGCTCCCGGTCCTCCCTGCACTGGGTCTGAGACCTTAAGACTCAGACAGGAAGTTCCTTCGTTGACCCCCAAGGTTCTCAGGCCAGTAGGCTCAGACTCAATCACACCAAAGGCAGCTGCACTGGCACACCATAGGGCCTCTCAGCCTTGGTAATTGTGTGAGTCAATTTCTGCAGTAACTCTCCCCTCTGATACTTAATTACATCCTGTGGTTCTGTTTTTATTTTTTTCTCTCTTTTCTGGAGAACTCTGTGTAATACACCTTACAATTATTTTTAATGTTTGCAGGGTTGGTAGTGATGTTCCCTCTTTAATTCCTGATTTTAGTAAATTGTATCTTCTCTCTTTTTTTCTAGGGCAGCTTAAAGGTTTGTCAATTTGTTAATCTTTTCAAAGCAGCAACATTGATTTTATTGTTTTTCTCTATTGTTTCCCTGTCTCATACTTTGTTAGTTTTTAGTATGATATATATTATTTTTCTTTCTTGGCCTTGTTTTCTATTTGGTTTGTTCCTCATTTTACAGTTTTGTGACAGGCAGAGTGGACAGTGAGAGAGAGAGACAGAGAGAAAGGTCTTCCTTTGCCATTGGTTCACCCTCCAATGGCTGCCGCGGATGGTGCGCTGCTGCGCGCATCCAATGGCAGGAGCCAGGTGCTAGGTGCTTTTCCCTGGTCTCCCATGGGGTGCAGGGCCCAAGCACTTGGGCCATCCTCCACTGCACTCCGGGGCCACAGCAGAGGGCTGGCCTGGAAGAGGGGCAACCGGGACAGAATCCGGCGCCCCGACCGGGACTAGAACCCGGTGTGCTGGCGCCGCAAGGCAGAGGATTAGCCTGTTAAGCCATGGCGCCGGCCTAGATGCATATCCTTGAAAGCACTCAGGAAGGAGGGGTAAATACATCACTGGCACCCAAACCCTTTTCTCTGCTTTCATTTTTGAGGGAAACTCAACTAAGACAGCAGTGAGAATCCATGTTAAGAATGAAGCTGGGGAGGATAATTGGGAAGGGAATCTCTTTTAAAGAAAACTCCTGTAAATATTATTAGGAAATGATAGCTTTTTAACATTTACTTTCTTTGCTCTGATAATATTGTGTTAGGCAGGAAAATATTTTTCTACATAAGAGATACATGCTGAAGTGTATATGGGTGAAACATCAATGACATTTGTAATTTTTCTCAAATGGTGAGGAAAGATAGAGAAAAAGTAAAACAAGTGTGGCAACTTAGTAACCAATGGCTGATTTTAGGTGAAGAGTAAACATGTATATTGGTCTTATCTTTGAAGTTTTATGATAATTAAAAATAAAATTATTTTTAAAAGTGCAAAACCCTCAAGATAGCAGTATAAACAGGGTAGAATGACTACAATCAAATTAAAAAAAAAACCTGTTGACAATGTGGGAAAAAATGGAACTCTCATGCATTGCTGATGGGAATGAAAAATGGTACACAGTTGGCAGATTTTTATAAAGTTGAAATATGTGCTTACTGGGTGGGCCAATGCATTGCAGCGGGATAAACCACCACTTGGAACACCCTCAGCTCCTGTTGGAATGCCTGGGACTGAGATGCCCCTTAGCTCTTGATCCAGCTTTTGGATCACACGCAGCCTGGGAGGCAGCAGATGAGATTTAAGTACTGTAGCCTCAGCCAAGTAGGAGATGCAACGGAGATCCTGGCCCCTGGGTTTGACCTGGCTCAGCACTGACTCTTGTGAACATTTAGGAAGTAAAAAATGATTGGAAGATATGTGTTTGTGTGTGTGTGTGTGCCCGTGTGTGTGTGATATGCTATGCTTTTCTAATAAATAAGACAAATAAATATTTAAGATATATGTATTTATTATATTACCCAAAATTCTCATTCCTAGATATTTGTGAGACCTGAAAACATATGTTCACATAAAAATCTGTACATGGATATTTATAATTCATAATCACCAAATTTGTAACCAGTACAAATGTCCCTTCACTGGGAAAGAAAGGGACAGAGGCACTGTGATACATCCATGCAAGGGAATAATCTTCAGCAATATGAAGATAAATTGCTGTACCATTCAATGTGGATGAATGCTCAATGACTTAAAGCTGCATGTCATATAATTCCATTTATATGACACTTTGCAAAAGGCAAAATTGCAGGGACAGAGAACAGTTCAGTGGTTTGACTGGGCTGAAGTAAAGCTGACTGCAGGGGCTAGCACTGTGGCAAAATGGGTAAAGCCACCGCCTGCGGTATTGGTTTGAGTTCCAGCTGCTCCACTTCCAATCCAGCTCTGGCCTGGTAAAGCAGTGGAAGATGGCCCAAGTGCTTGGGCCCATTCACCTGCATGGGAAACCTGGGGAAGGCTCCTGGCTCCTGGCTTCATATTGTCGCAGCTCTGGCCATTGTGGCCAACTAGGGAGTGAACCAGTGGATGGAAGATGTCCCTCTCTCTGCCTCTCCTTCTCTCTCTGTGTTAGCTTTTTAAATAAATAAATAAAGCTTTAAAATAATTGTTCAATAAATGAACTGAACTACAACAAGAGTTGCTGCTTAACAAATACTCTGCCCTCAATATCCCTTAATTACTTTCATAACATACTCTGTCTCTCTCTCTCACTGTCCACTCTGCCTGAAAAAATAAGATTTATCTATTTATTTATTTGAGAGGCAGAGTTATGGACAGAGAGAGGTCTTCCATCCACTGGTTCACTCCCTAAATGGCTGCAATAGCCATAGGTAGGCCTATCTGAAGCCAGAAGCCCCCAAAGCATTCATTTCTGCCTCTTCCCTCCCAACTACTGATTCCTCAGAAAGAGTCTCTTCACATCTCATCATTGCCCCATATTTTTTATCACCATGCTTCATGCATGCTGCATTGACTTGTCACACTGAATTTTATTTGTTTACATGTGTCTGACTTTCAAAGAATAATCTGCTTAGGTGGCAGAAATGTTACTGCTAAGAAAGGTTAAATTATGTGTTCCAACTGTCTAGCCTTGTGTGGCACAAACAAGTTTAATAAATGCTCACTGAGTTCGATGTAAATTATTTGATGCTTGAAGTCACAAATCAAGCTTTCAAAACTGAATAATCAAAGGGATGCTAAGTGCAGTTCATTATACTATCCAGGTATCCATATAGACAGACATATTTGGGAAGATTTTAATGGACTATCCTAAAACCACAAAAGTGTTCTGCTTAACAATCCAAACACAAATCCCAGAGAGTGCCAGTTAATGAAAATTATACTGGATTTATTCTTAGATGAGAGACTTCTTTCATTTCTTATTGTTTTTTTAAATATTTATTTTATTTACTTGAAAGACAGTTACAGAGAGGCAGAGACAGAGAGAGAGGCCTTCCATCCATTGGTTCACTCCCCAGATGGCCCCAACAGCCAGAACTGTGCCGCTCAGGAGCCAGGAGCACCTTCCAGGTCTCCCACGCAGGTGCAGGGGTCCAAGGACTTGGGCCATCTTCTTCTGCCTTCCCAGGACACAGCAGAGAGCTGGATTGGAAGAGGAGCAGCCGGGACTAGAACCAGCGCCCATATGGGATGCCGGCGCTTCAGGCCAGGGCTTTAACCCGCTGCACCACAGCGCCAGTCCTCTTTTATTGTTTTAAATAAGGAGAGAAGGCACTAGGATATGATGTGGACTTGAGGGAAGTTGACCAAGAAGGGTTAACAAAAAAAAGTGTGCTACAGAAACTGCTTTTTGTGAGAAACACAAAGCTATTAGAAAATTTTCAAATCACTTTATACTTGGGATGATTTATTTTGTGTGTTTAAAGTTTCTATTTTGACACAAGTAGAATTCAATAAGAAGGTACATGTTTCAACCACTGAAAGTCAAAAAGCTAGTATAAAAGGGTCGAAAATGAAATTTAAGTTCCCGTTGCCTCCACTGTGGTTTAATCCTTTATAAGTGTTTCACGTTCAGACTCTCCTCTACCAGGCTGTTCAACTGTTTCCAAGTGGTTCTTCCTGTGCGGAGTTGTGATGATGCTTCTCCAATACTCAAAAACCTTAAAAACCACAATCCAATTTCATGAAGTACTTGATAGAACCATCTTTCAAAACCTGGCCCTTTCATTATACGATCCAAGGCATATTTCCATCACCATTTTATATATAAATCGTCTATTACATAACGCACAGGAGCCAACCTGGACTATTCATTTATCATTGAACCACATCCAGTTATTTCTTCCTCTAATCTTTTGAGAAATTACCTCTCTCTTCTCAGAGTGTCCACCCTTCACCCAGCCTTTCACCAGCTGCTTCTGAAAATCTAGCTATCCAGTCATCTGAAGAAGCCTTTTCATTCTTCTCTGCACTGTCACTGAACTTCCTGACAGCACCTAGAAGTCCCAGTGTATATCATGGTTGTTCTTGTTTTTATCTCATTTCTTCCTGTCCATCCCACTCTTACCTGGGTTATGAAAGCACAAGAATATGTCTATTTACCATTTAGCTCTATTTATTGCAGGAAATCAGGTAGAACCTTTTGTACATGATTTCTCAATGTCTCTTGATTTGTTCAGTATCATGAAAACACTGTGGAATAACAACTGCAAAACAGTCAGAAGCCAGTTCAGTTGTCCTGTTGAGGTTTCCCAAATATGTCCTATGGGAATCTGTTAGAATCTTCTTCAAATTCCTTAGAATACAGACTATGGGGAAAACCCTCTGAAGAGTATTGGACCGGGAAAAAGGAGATAATCTGGTGTCTAGGAATTAATATTTTTAAAATTTATTTGAAAGGTAGAGTTATAGACAGTGAGAGAGGAAGAGAGAGAAAAAGGTCTTCCTTCCATTGGTTCACTCCCCAAATGGCCGCAATGGCCAGCGCTGCGCCGATCCGAAGCCAGGAGCCAGGAGCCAGGTGCTTCTTCCTGGTCTCCCATGCGGGTGCAAGAGCCCAAACACTTGGGCCATCCTCCACTGCCTTCCCGGGCCACAGCAGAGAGCTGGAGTGGAAGAGAAGCAACCAGGACTAGAACCCAGTGCCCATATGGGATGCTGGTGCCGCAGGCGGAGGATTAACCAGGTGAACCACAGCGCCAGCCAAAGAATTAATATTTAATCTGAGTTTTATCTGGAAAATGATGAATCATCTTTTTAATTTTTATACCACAGAAGTTAATGATTCAATTTTTAATTTTTTAATTGTTTATTTAAGATGCACGGGGTGGGGCGATAGAAAGACAGAGAGTGCTTCCATCTGCTGGTCCACTCTCCAAATGCCTGAAACAGCAGGGGCTTGGCCAGGTAAAAGTCGAGAGCAGGGAATTTAATCCAGGTTTCCTACATGGGTGGCAGGGACCCAGTTCCTGGAGCTATCACTACTGCCTCCTTCTCAAGGTATGCCTTTGCAGGAAGCTGGAGTCAGGAATGGAGCTGGGAATTAAAACCAGGCACTTTGATGTAGGATATTGGTGTCTTAGTGAGTAGGCTAAATGGCCGTCCCAAGTTAATGATTTTAAAGATAGCATGTTAAATAGTACAGAAATTGACACATCTTCCCAGCCAGAAAATTGGATTCCCCTATGAAAGTATTTTTCTGAGGACAGAGACATTCACGTGCAAATCTTCTTTGGTAGCCTTTAATATCACTGTGCTATAGGATACTGTCCTTGCCATCTGATTTAGACATAGGTCCCACATGGCAGACACTGCACAATTGTAAAACTGAAACTCCTGAGAGACAAGAGAGGATATTTAAGTAATACAAATGAAGAGAGTTAGCTTTTATTAGGAGCTTATGAAGTATCAAATTAAGGGTAGCATTCGAATGTTCTTATCAAGATATATAAATATTTTATTATTCTACTACTGTACTTTCATTCCTCTTTGAAAAACTTATAGCATGAACTTAATCAAGTTTTTTTTAAGGAAAACAGAATTCAGAATGCTTCATGTTGGATTCACAAAACATCAAATGCCAGTGCTCAAAGCAAATCATATGACAAGTGCACTGTTATTGTTCATTCTGGCCGTTATTCATGGGAAAATCTATAGCTCCATGCCCTAGTTCAGAAGTCAACTTAGGGAAAAAAGATACTTTTTTCCTACCCTGCTAATTATTCATATTTGATAAATATTCAGAAGCAGTTTTACATCTATATCTGAATATTAAAAATACAGTTTGTCTTAACACACAATATAGTTTTATGAGTCATGCATAGAAAACAGTACCATTAGGAAAACTTCTTAATAACATATTGATTACCTATCTTAATGGAAAACATAATTATAAAAAAGTAAGGCCAATTTGAAATTGTGCATAGAGCCAGTAACTGTGTCTTTAAGGCAATTAAAGGATTTATTGAATCTTGGTTAAAAGTAGATTGACAATGATGTTAAAGAATAAAGTGTCATTTATTTGGTGCTACTTTGTGAATGCTTCTAAGTACAAATCATCTCACGATAGCATAGACAATATACTGTCAATCACAACTCAAACAAAAAGTAACCTACAGAACCACATGGCTATAATCAATATACAATAATTATATTTTAAAAAGAAAAATTTAGCAATTAATTAAGTTAAGGTGCAGTAACTTTTCTCCAAATAAAATATTAGCACCATACCAGATAAATGATCTAAAACTACTGGTCTCCTTGTCCTTCTTAAATAACTAAATATAAACATTTTTTTCAAAGCACAAGTATTAATGTGTAAAATCAGTTCTACAGTAGTTAATGCGTATTTTTTTGCTTTTTTTTTCCTGTAAGGAAAAAACATGAAGTAAAAACTTTCACAAGATATGAAAAACCGAAAATTTAAACAAATCTGATCAAACCAAATACTGTCCTTCAGCAATGAGTTCCGACAGAAGCAAACGTGGACATTTCCCGGCGTATGGTACTGAACGGGGAGAGCTCCAGTTCTGTGGTGTACTCGTTGTCATTGTCATCACTGGTCACCGTGGAAGACTTCTGAATGCATTCCTCACAGCAACAGCAACAGCACTCCATGAAGGCTCGACTGAAGGGTTTGCAGAGGCAGAAGAGGAGGACCGGGGTGACACAGGACTTAAAAAACAAAAGGAACTGGCTGATGATATGAAGCAGGTCCATTGTCTGCTGTGAAACCCCTGTAGCCATGTAGGCAGTGACGATGTTGCAGATATTTTCGGGAATGATGCAGAATCCGTATAAAATGGTCAGTGCCACCACTGTACAGTTCATCTGGCTTTCTAGCTGAATCTGCCGCTTATTCCCTCGGGTACAGGCTTTCTCCGCTTTGCGGATTTTCCTCGCAGTCACTAAAGAGCAGGTGATGGTGAAAAGCGTAGGCAAACAAAAGTAACAGCCAAAGTACCACCAGAGTCTCGCACTGTCGTAGGTGAGAGCTAAAACATAGATGGTGTCGGGTAGATCAGGAGAGATCTTTATGATGCACCGTTCCGCCGGAGCCCGGCCAGGAAACCCCAAATCCTCCTTGCTCAGCTGGCGAAGAACAACTTCCGGCAGTGCCAGCAGCAGAGCACCCACCCATATAACAGCAAGCTTGGCAGTTGTGGAGGAGCAATTTTCAATCATTTCATAGTACATCTGAACGTTGGTAGCAGCCCGGAAGCGGTCTATACACAGAGCACATAAGGTGAAGGTAGTGACACCGAGAGAAGCGACCTAGGGGCCAAAACAGAATACATTTACTGTGAGTGTTCTGTGAAAGACCAATGCACAAGGAACTAAATGCAGATAGGCTAAATGCTGCAAAGAAAAAGAGGCAGCTATAGAAATGGGAGGTATGGGAGACAGGAGAGAGAAGGAAAGAGAAAAAGAAGTTCCAGGAAAGAGGCCTGGGTAGAAGTCCTTCTGATCATGTTCCTAAAAGGTTTCTGGGGAAAAAAAAAAAAAAAAAGAAAGAAAAGAAAATAGGGGGAAATGGAGAAGCACAGAAATAATGCAGTAAAACATGTAAAGGTCAGGTGATCTAATGGCATTTTATTATAGACAGGGACCCAGAGACATTAGGCTTTCATTCACCATGAGAGCACTTGCCACCAGGGGACTTAGACCAGGAGCAGAGTGAGTGGGAGAGGGTCCCACTTTCATTGCTGAAAAGGATGGTTGTGTTTTCCAGTGTGGGGGTCAGCAACAAGCCTACACAGCAAACATTCAAGGCTTTATTGAATGGCCTAGATGATTAGGGGTCTGCTCTGATTTCTCCTAAATGGAAAAGGAAGCTTAAGATTCCTCTAAAGGCATATGCTTGTGGAAAATAAGAATGGAAAATTCTCCAAAGGCCAAAAGCAAAGGGAAAGCAAATTCCTAACAGGCCGTGAAGTCCCGGCCTCTCTGCCCAGAGCGCTGGTGCTCAGGGCATCTGCCCATACACATGAACGTTTCATTAATTTTCCCCAGAACGATGGGGCACAGGTACCCAAGTACATGGAGGCAGGAGATGAACCTGGAGCCAATGTGAGTGGGAATTCAGTCAAACACTCCCTTATGAATTTGGAATTTTCTCAATACTGGCATCTTTAGAGGTATAAAGAGAAAAAGTAATGGGAGACAATGGAGAAACTTGCCTACATGACAGGATGAGTCTGGGCACATTGGAGGGAAAAAAAAAAATCCCAGCAAATTCTAACCAGGAGACTAAATTTGTATTAGGGTCAGAATTTACACAATCTATGTGGCTCAGGGAAACCCAAAACACAACTGAAAACCTTCCCATGTACCTGGTAGAATCACTCATACTCTCCAGAAGAATGCACTTTAAAACCAAGCCTCAGAGAAACCTCACTGAATTCAAAGAAATATAAGTTTACAAAATTAAAAAAGCACACTATGTAAGAGACAGTCATCAAGTACTTACATGCTAAACAAGTTACAGAATCAAAATAAAAGTATCATGGAGTAAATGTTTCTCAAATTTAAAGAAATATCATACTGAAATGGTATCAAAGAAAACAGGTGACATAAAAATCACCATAGAAATATATAGAAAGGAGTCCAATAGAATGTCCATATATCCCATCCACAGGAAACCTTTGTATCAGAAAGCTCGGTGACCCTAGCTCAAGGAACACTGCATCCAAAAAGGAACTGCTTGTATATGCAGATGGTTCAGACATCTATGAAAATTGACAGTTAAAGGCTAAGCACAAAAAACAGACACCTTTTTTTTGCAGAGAATTTTTCCAAAAATATAAACAAGTGTTCCTGATATAATCATACTCATTTATCTATAAAATATCTTTTGAGGCTCATACTTTAATGGGGCACCTGCACATATAGCCAATATAAGTACACATTTCTTGATATCAACTCTATCCTGGCCTACTTGATATCAGGATTATAAAAAGCCCAGGAGCAGTCCTTCCAACAAGGAGATCAGAGCCAAAACGGGAAGCATGGTTCCCAAAGTCCCAGGGTAAACAGAAGTATCAAAGTTACTTAAGTATTTGGGTGAAAATTCAAGCAATTTAATGATTAATACATGTAGTCATCATTTATATGCTTAAATAAGAACAATGAATAACTAAGTATTAACTTAGAAAAATCTTAGCACAAAATATTTAGAATAAAAGTTAAGGATATTTCAGATAAAACAGAGGATAAAAAGTAGACTTTGTAGACAGATGGAATGCATGGGGCTGTGCTCAGACCCCATGATATGTGCCTTCATCCCTGCCTGCTGGACGGACAGTTGAAGAAGCAGAGATATAGATCATGTGTTAGCAAAGGGGCAAGGAAAAAAAACAATTAATGTCTAATTGTCAAATGTTAAGTAACAATTTTTATTGTTTTTATTTTTTATTTTTCTACTTTGGAAGACACAAAGAGATAGACAAAGAGAGCTTCCAACGTCTGGTTCACTCTCCAAATGCTCACAACACCCTGGGCTTGGTCAGGAGCCAGGAACTCAATCCAGGTCTCCCACTTGAGTGGCAGGGGCCCAAGTGCTTGAGCCATCACCTGCTGCCTCCCCAGCTGCACAGGAACAGGAAGCTGGACGAGGTAGCAGATCTCATTCTGGAACCCAGGCACTGTGATGTGAGATGTGGACATCCCAAGCAAAGGCTTAACTGCTGTGCTAACGGGCAAGCCCCTCCAGTTTCTTTAGGACTTGAAAGGATCATGTTGATAAAATGGAAAAAAAATATATTTTTTTGGGTCAGGCAGAGTTAGACAGTGAGAGAGACAGAGACAGAGACAGAGACAGAGAGAGAGTTATAGAGAGTGAGAGACAGAGAGAAAGTTCTTCCTTCCGTTGGTTCACTCCCCTAATGGCCGCTATGGCTGGCTGCGCCGATCTGAAGCCAGGAGCTGGGTACTTCCTCCCGGTCTCCCATGCGGGTGCAGGGCCCAAGCACTTGGGCCATCCTCCACTGTCTCCCCGGGCCACAGCAGAGAGCTGGACTGGAAGAGGAGCAACCGGGACTAATACCCGGTGCCCCAACTGGGACTAGAACCTGGGGTGCCGGTGTCACAGGTGGAGAATTAGCCAAGTGAGCCATGGCACCGGCCTGTCATACAGTTTTAGTACATAGAACATTAGTTGTTTATGTACTATATTCAAATTGTCACTCTCCCCAAAACTGTGGCAACTTGCCTGTGGATTCTGAGAGCTCTAATATTCTCTCTTGCACATACTAACTCTACTATAGGAAATAGGGAATTTACATTATTGCTCTGACTACTCTCATATCTATTAGTGGAAATGGTTTGAAAATTAGGTGTAAAGAGGGATTAACTATATGAAGAGCAAACATGAAGAAAACACATGACCAGCAAAGTTCTAGATCAATGCAGATAAAGAGGATATGGCTGGGCTTATAACCACAATTCTTGAGGTCCAAATTCTTTAGAAAGTCACTTATCAACACCAGTGTCAAAAAACATCATTCTAGGGCAGCACTGTCTTGCATTAGGTTAAGTGAACACTTTGTGAGACACCTGGCATCTTGTATCAGAGGCCCAGTTCAAGTTCTAGCTGCTCCACTTACAACCAGCTCCCTGCTAATGCACCTAGGAAGTCAGCAAATGATAGCTCAAGAGCTTAGGCCCTTGCTTTCCATGTAGGAGACCTAAATGGAGTTCCTGGCTCCTGGTTTCTGACTGGTCCAGTTGGGTCATTGTGGCCATTTAGTGAATCAGCAGATGGATGATCTCTCTCTCTGTCTCTCTCCCTCTCTCCCTCTCTCTCTTCCTCTTCCTCACTTTCTCTCTATATCTCTCTCTACCTCCCTCCAATTTCAAATAGATAATTTTTTTGAAAAAAAAATCAATCTGACTGCCAAAACCACTGTCTCTATAATCACATTTTAAAAATTAACTTTCAAATTAACCTAATAGAAATTTGTCTTCTATTTCTGCTGCAGACTTAAATTAATTCCAAGGTTGAGGTCTGCACTGGGCAACTCTCTTATGTTCATATATGTTTCCAGACCTGTAATTACCACACAGGCAAATCTGAGATGGCCTTGCCATTTGCCACTCTACATCAAACAGTATAGTGTTGACATTGAGGTACTTTATATTTTGATTTTTGAAACTTTATATTTTTATATTGCTTTTCAATTTTTTAAATTCATTTCCCTTAAGAATGTATGAAAGGAAACAGTTATCCAATGAGAAGATGCGCACACACCCTCAGCATGGCTCTCTGTGCAGTCTTCCCTTAGGCAAGATTCTGGGCGTGTTTCCGCATGGCTTTGTATCTTGAGTAAGTCCACAAAAACAAAGCTACAAAGGTTTTATGCTGTGCATCATTTTTAACTAATGAACAGCATCAGTATTAAGAGAAAATCTCAGTATTGTAAAAATCCTGGAGATTGTTGGGAGAGGTAATCTGTGAGGAGCTCAAAACGTCTACTTGACTGGTAGTTTTATATCACAACTTAACAAAGCACACAGGCACAAAGGATAGCATTGTCTCCTTTAATCTCCCTAATTTTAAGTCCAGAGATTTAGAAATTCTGGACCACTTATCCCAAGTGCTAGCATTTGTCTACTTTACTTTAAAATAGGCTAAAGAGAAGTAACATCAATGCATGTGACTGGACATGTATTCAGATGGAAGTATTAGATTGCCACCTCCTTAGGTATTAGAAGCTCTACTGCACATCCACTCTTAATTAGAAGATTTTCTCGTTCTGTATATTACATTTCACAAAATAAATAAAGCTATAGTTAAGCAACGTGTACACATTTCCAATGCTTTGCTCAGAAATTCTTCTTCAGTGTATTTTACCTGAAGATACTCAGTTCTCAGTATTACTCCAAAAAGCTTTGCCACTGAATCTGAACCACAAACATAATGTGATCTGTTGTCTTCTTGACAAATTATAGATGAAAGGATTCCTCCCAGTTGTCACACACACATTTCAAGAAGCTCCTTTTGTCTGACCTCCTGTTTTCAAACTGCACCTCTCTCTGATAGCATTCTCTGCAGTTAGGACCCAACTGAAAGGAGCTGAGCAGTCCAGAAGAGTGATAGGAGCAAGAGAGAGGAGCCCAGGAGGAAGGCAGCACTGCCCCAAATGCAGATAGCTCTTTCAACACGGTTGCCAACAGCAACCACAACCCAAATGCCAGTCCTAGACATCTATGCTCCCCTGCTGCCACTGCCTGCAGTGTTATTACTTCAGATATTTTTCTGGAAATTCACTTAAGCACTAAATTGCAAGATGTGAAAGAACTGTACAAAAGCTCTGCTCAGTACGTTCCCAAATCATTTCTAGAAGATTTTAAACATGTATAAAGAAGAAACTGCACACCTCAAACATTAATTGATAAAAATCATCTGAATAAGCGGTAGCGGCCTAATTTCTGCTTACCCAAATGCAAAATCCATCCATGTAATGAAGACTTTTAAATGTTGGGGTAACATGAAAGAATTCCATCACAATTTTCAAATGTTCTTGTTTATGTACGGCTTATTAAAAAGTCTACCAAGATGAATAGTGCAATTATATGCAATTATAAAACTGTATCATGAATGCTGGATCTTC
The DNA here is from genome assembly GCA_949820135.1 of Sylvilagus floridanus. Taxonomy (NCBI): domain Eukaryota; kingdom Metazoa; phylum Chordata; class Mammalia; order Lagomorpha; family Leporidae; genus Sylvilagus; species Sylvilagus floridanus. The sequence goes on along the minus strand of OX463236.1, from coordinate 22,716,923 downwards.
TGCATTTAATGACCATATCTGATTGCTAAAATTCAATATCAGTATGAAATATGCTTTTGGGAGTGAAGCTGTTAAGCATTGGCTTAGATGGGTAGTTCTTTGAAGCAACATCCTGAGAAATGAAATGAATAAGATGCAATCTCATTAATTAAACTGCAGTTGGAGGAATAATTAACAGCAACAAAAGCATAACTGTACATAACTTTTACCAGACATGACTACAAATTCATAAAGTTTCAAGATCAGAGGAAACTGGAAAGAGAAAAATTTGACTATTGGGGAAAATAAGATATTTAGCATTTTGAGAATACAGAGATGGCAAGAGAATCAAAATAAACAACTCTATGATATTTCTTTGAAACAGCAGTGTTCTGCTCTTCTTTGTATCCCAAAATAATAACAAATACGTCCCTTCAGTTCTTGCTCATTTCAGAGCGATTAGTCTTCAGGCAGCTGCAGCCACCTAGAGCTTTATCTCAAAGCACAGGAGAGACTCAGGAAACGTTGAGGCCGAGAATTTTCACAAGGAATAGCAACTCCTGCACTAAACTACAAGGATAAGGATCACATTTTTTCTTTATTTTATTTATTTGAAAGACAGAGTTACAGAGAGGCAGAGAGAGAGAGAGAGAGAGAGAGAGAGAGAGAGGTCTTCCATCCACTGGTTCACTCCCTAGATGGCCGCAACAGCTGGAGCTACACCGATCTGAAGACAGGAGCCAGGAGCTTCCTCTGGGTCTCCCACGCAGGTGCAGGGGCCCAAGGACTTGGGCCATCCTCTACTGCTATCTCAGGTCACAGCAGAGCTGGATAGGAAGAAGAGCAGCTGGGACTAGAACTGGTGTCCAAATGGGACGCTGGTGCTTCAGGCCAGGGCTTTACCTCACTGCACCACAGCACCAGACCCAAGGATCACTCTTCTTTATCACCCCTATACTGTTCAGTATCTATGACTTAACTGAACTCTGTCAGTGGCAAAGAGAGAACCATGTTAACTGACTGCTGTACATACCTTCATACAAGGATACTTTAAAAAGTTGATGGTAAATGAAATTAAAAGGCGAGTTATCTAAGTGCAAAAATTTTTGAAATCCATGCAAACTGGGGATATCAAAAAGTTCATAAAAACACATAGAATGAAAAAAACTATGAAGACTTCAAATTAACTTTGCACCAAAATAAAGTTGTCTTATAGAGCCATTTTTCAGAACCTTTTGAAGTACCCTTGTGTGTATGTATGTCTTATATACATATGTGCATAAACACATGCATCTATAGAGGCATATGCTTTTTTGAGAGAAAGAAATAGATCCTACACAATATGTTACATTGTGCTTGCTGCTAGGAACAAAGAAGAATAAGGCATGGACCAAAGTCCTCAAGAGATCTAGAATCAAAAGCACAACTTCTTGACTATCCTGCTACCACGCACTCAGTAAGTTTATAGACAGAAAGACTCATTACATAGTACTAGACAGATCGCTTTCTCTATGCAGTGTTCCTGGTACACTTGCTGTAACTTCCCTTTATCAGGGACATATCCATGCATGCTTGGAGACTTCTGTAGAGGATAAGTGGATTAATGAGATTGGATGACAAACATAATTTCAAATAATCTTCTAGGAAAATTGCCATACATGTCTAACTAGCTTTATAGATTGACCAACTAACAAAACCTCTTGTGATTTATAGTTGTATTTGAAGAGAGGTGATGTCATTCTTGGCAAAAATCATCTCTGTCCTACTTCGTCTATTAGAATAAGATAACCTGGGATTGGCAGTTTGAACTATGTGCTACCTCTCAGGACCTCAGTGACTCTTGTTTTAACTGAGGCATGCATTTAAATTGGTGAGATGTAAGGATAGCGCACAAAGGCAAAAGAACTTAAAGACCTTTCAGAATTCATATTTCAATGTGCTTTCTTTGTGAGATCCACAGTAACCCTTGTAAAGTTGTAAAAGGTTTGCCCACAAGAAGGAAAAGAAAATAGCCAAGAAAGGAATGTCATTAGCTTTATAAAATACATTAGTCGTTTACAGTGTCATTTTATGTTTTGATGAATTATTTCTCTTATATATTGATACATTTTAGGCATAAAATTTATGCTATTACAGTATTTGCTAATTTAGAGATTTACAAAATACTTGAGAATGAATAGTAAGGCCTCAAGTTACTCAAATCATAAATAATTTCATTATATTACATGTTTAAAAGCTTTACTGACCCAAACTGGATCTGCTTTAAGTCTTATTAAGAGGTTTATTCCTAATTATAGTTAAGGTGCACTGAAGTTAATGACCACATATTTCAAATGATATTTAAAATATCATAATGGATAAGTTCTCAGTTTCCTTAACAAGGAACTAGGCAATATGTATTTTCCCACTTACTGTGGACCCCTAGAGGATGATATTCCATAAAAGCCCACTGGAATGAGATAAAAAAAAAACTAGTAAACATAGAAAATTTGGAAAATATAATGGAAATTTTTTGTTACTGGTGTCTCGAGTCACCTGATAAATTTTGTTAGAGAACAAAACAGAAATAGGTGGTCTGATCAGCATAATGAAGCACCTCACTTATAACCATCCACATGGAAATGGTCTTGTTCTTCAGCTAGTCTCTTATCACTCCTGGAAAGACTGACCTTAGAAGAGCTCAGTAGGAAAAACATAAATAACCTCAGCTTTCACATGTTTTGTCTTTCAGTCAAGCTTGAATCTATGAGATGATGAGTCCAAATTTCTACACAGCATCTACATTGACCAACTTAAGACCACTGTTGAGAAATTAACCCAGTGAGCATGCTATGTGACAGTGACTTTGGGGAAAGATTCAGAATGAACTGCTTTTTTTCATAATAGTATTACTCTTTCTAGTACAAGTTAATTGTAAGGCTAATGGCTTCATAGATTTCTGTTTGTTACAAATAAAACAAAGGAAAAGAAACCTATAAGGCCATACAATAATTAGGTTAGGAGTTATATTTGATAAATCAAGATATAAACAGATTTAACCAGTGTCCAAAGTTCTAAGTCAGTGCAAATATCAGGTCCTAAGGACACCCAGGCTATGGTATTCACTGTGCTCCACATTAAATCCATGTACATTCCAAACAATAGGAAGAAACAGCACACAGATGCTTTAGGAAAAATAGTAATCTACAGATATCTTTTACTAACTATTGCTCCATTTCTTAGACATTTACTGCAGACAAAGAAGGAAAGAAACCATTGAGTGAGAATATGAAGTGAATAGACAATACAGATCACCAGAAGTATAAATCTTATAAACTAAATATCTGTGATACATTTCTCTGAACCTTCTAGTACACGTCAGTAATAAAGCTGATGGGGATGAAGACCAAGGTATCTCTAAGGAAATTTTCCTTCACATGAAACAATCTTTAAGTTTAAGAATAATGAAATGACTGGAATGCACTGATTTGTATAAAATAGGAGATTTCCTACCAATGTCATGACAACTGTACTATAGCCTAAGTTATGCTTCACATTAAAACCAATATTAACTTCACCTATTTATGTGTGGTCCTTTGTTTATTAGAACTTTTAGAAACAAGGGCATTATTGTTAAGAAAAAACATTCATGGGCCCTACTTGTGGCATAGTGGTAAAGCCACTGTATGTGGCACCTGCAGTTCATATGGGTGCCTGTTCGAGTCCCAGCTGCTGCTCTTCTGATCCAGTTCCCTGCTAATGTGCCTGGGAAAGCAGCAGAGGTTGGCCCATGTGCTCAGGCCCCAGCACCCTCGTGGGAGACCCGGAAGAAACTTTTGGCTCCTGGCTTCAGAACGGCCCAGCTCCCAGCTCTGGCCAATGTGGACATTTGGGGAGTGAACCCGTGGATGGAAGATCTCTGTCTCTCCCTCTAGTTTTCTCTCTGTGTAACTCTTTCTTTCAAATAAATAATTCTTAAAAAGAAAGAAAGAAAATCCATGCATTTGGGCAATGAAGACTAACCTATTGTAGGTCAGTGGCTATGGAGAACAACTGGTCAGGATAAAAGTAGGATGAACACAGGGAAGTTTCTTTTAAAACTCTAAATGACTTGGCCTTTTATGCCTGTCTTGTATTTGCCGTAATCCTTGCCCTTCAGGGTAACTTCCCATGAAGGAGATACTTCTCTGAGCATCAGTGGGGAGAGTCTGTTGTGCAGACAGCAATGAGTAAGATGACCTTTATCAAAAGGTCTTCCCTTCAGAGGGCATGCAGGTCACATCACTACAGCAGTGAAACACTTCAATTAGTGTTTTCAAACTAAAAGCAGAGAGTAGGAGGAATGTGCCTCACCCTTCCAGGCTTTCACACATCTCTGACATGAGTGCTCACAGCCACTCTCCCAAAGACAGAGGCTTTTTACCCTCATCAACATCACTGATGTTGAATGTGACACACCCACATGTAATAAATGTCCATTCACTTCTACTGTACCCAGCCTATTTTATTTGTAAGTTATTCTCAACATTTTGAAGGTATCTACTACTAGCTGTCATTATTGTCTCATTATCTATTTTCTTTTCTCTTAACCTTGATGGTAACATGTCCTTACTTGTTTAAAAAAAAATTAAGGCAATTTAAAAACCAACATATCATCCCCAAATTTATTTTCATCCATAAATTCTTCTTTCCTTTTATAGTTCCATTTTTAATTAAGGTTTTCTACCAATGACAATATCTGTAGCACAGTTCATTCCTTTTATAATTGAAAAAATCATTTAAAACTTGTCCAACATGTTATAGCTATAAATCTGTCAAGTGTTTATTAATATAAAAATACAAATGACATAAGATTAGCATCCTTTGTACTAAGACATGGCTATGTATTAGAATCAATACGTTAAATAATTTTTTATATTTCACATTTATTCTCAATAATTATAAATTTATTTCAAATTATACATTCTCCTCACACCCAGAATCCATTTTTTGATCACTGATGTTATTATGATGTTCCTCAATTGTTCACTAAGGAGTTCTTTTTTTTTAAGATTTATTTATTTATTTGAAAGAGTTACACAGAGAGGAGAGGCAGAGAGAGAGAGAGGTCCTCCATTTTCTTGTTCACTCCCCAGTTCGGCCCAAGCTGTGCTGATCCAAAGCCAGGAGCCAGGAGCTTCTTCCCAGTATCCTACACAGGTGCAGGGGCTCAAGGACTTGGGCCATCTTCTACTGCTTTCCTAGCTCACAGCAGAGAGCTGGATCGGAAGTGGAGCAGCTGGAACTGGAACTGGCGCCAATATGGGATGCCGGCACTGCAGGCGGTGGCCTAAACCACTACAGCACAGGCCCCTCACCAAGGAGTTCTAATGCTTTTCCAGAGTAGTAACACATTTTCACTTATTTCCCCTTTTGAATGGTTTTCATGATGATGAATTCAAAATAAAAACAAACTTATTTGTAGTTTAGTAATTACAATTTAAATGATACACTTTATTTTATTTTATTTATTATTATTATTATTTTTGGACAGGCAGAGTTAGACAGTGAGAGAGAGAGAAAGACAGAGAGAAAGGTCTTCCTTCCGTTGGTTCACCACCCAAATGGCCGCTGCGGCCGGCGCGCTGCGCCAATCCGAAGCCAGGAGTCAGGAGCTTCCTCCTGGTATCCCATGGGTGCAGGGCCCAAGCACTTGGGCCATCCTCCACTGTCTTCCTGGGCCACAGCAGAGAGCTAGAATGGAAGAGTAACAACTGGGACAGAACCGGTGCCCCAACCAGGACTAGAACCTGGGGTACCGGCACAGCAGGCAGAGGATTAGCCTAGTGAGCTGTGGCGCTGGCCTGAATGATACACATTTTAAGATGAATCATGTTTTAAGATGCAATTTCTCCACATTTAACCAAATTTTCACCATTGGCAATGCGTTAAACTATTCTTTCTTCATCCAATCCTCTAAAGAAATCCAAATATCACCCTATCTCATTTCTTGATGTGAATTAGATTATCAGATGCTGGTCTTATAAAAGAAGGGTCTGAACAAAGGAAAAAGACAGTAAAGGTAGGAGCTAAGACCTTGAAAGTTGAGAATGACAAAGAGGTGGCTATTTGCAAAAACACTGGCAGGCCTGAGTACAGTCACAGACTTAATAGAATGACTCATTCCAGACAGGGATCAGATCAATGACCTTGACCTCATTAATGTTATGAACCACTCAAGTGTGCAGACAGATAACACTGAGAACAATCATAATTCATAAACTTAAAATATCCTGCTGCAGGAGCAAGACTGGCACTATGATTATATTTTGTGTTTTATGAAAGTTACATGGGAACTACCTAAACTAGCTTTGCAAATAGACCTCTTATTTAAAGTTGCAGTAATCCCATTTTCCACTGTCCCCTGAAATTTTAGATGTGATCATCTCTTCTGGAATAAAAAACACTACTCTAATTAGAATATTTAAGAGTTAGTCTTGGCAACATGGGTGAGTTAATTATGGGACTTTGGCAGGTCAATTCTTGGGAAATGAAATAATAGGAGCATCCCTGGAGGGTGGAAGTAGAAATGCAATGCCAAAGGCAAGTTTCACTGCACAATTGCCCGCCCATTCTTCTCTTCCCACAGTATACACCCCAGACACAGGTCTATGTGCTTACTAACAGAACACTGTTAAATGCAGTTGTAGCGGAGGTTTAAAAAAAATCTAAAAAGTTCTATGCGGCATAAGGATAAAGGGCAAGATAGACTCTCACCCACTCAGATTTGGGTAGATTCATAAGATGAGATTTGTTTTGATTTTCAGACATATTTGATTCATTATCTCTGTTGTAGAATGCTTTTCTGATATGGCAGGACACCTTAGAAGTCCTCAGGATTTCAGGATAAAACTTTACTCTCATTGCATACTTGAGAGATTCATCTATTTCTTAGGAAACTCTATTATTTATACATCCTTTTCCCTGGCTCCACAACAGAGCTCCAATTATTTCCCTGGTTGGCCTTCTTTCCTAGGTTTTCCAAGGTCAAATGACATAATATGCATGTTTTTCAGATTTTCAGAAGAAAACAATTCAAGTTAATGTACTTTTAATACATTGTTAAATAAAGCATTCATTTAAATAAACTTTTACAGTTTGATTTATTTAATGTTCATACAGCTAATAAGAGCTAATAATTATGAAAATAAAGATAGTTATCCTAAGCATTGATATAAGTTCTGTATTCTAAAAGAAATTTCTAAGACTGTCCTACCTGCTGTATTCTCTTGTTATCATCATTATTAATATGGGATTACTATCCTAGGAAAGCTAAAGAGAACAAGAAATGAAGAATTAAAAATTTCAGAGGATAGGCATTTAGCCTAGCTGTTAAGTCCCTTATCAGGGTATCTGAGTTTGATAGCCTTCTTTGGCTCCGCGCTCCAGCTTCCTACTAACAGAATCTGGGAAGCAGTGCTGATGGTTCAATTAATTAGGTTCCTGCCACTTCTCTGGAGAACTGCACTGAGTTCCTGGTTCCTGGCTGAAGTCCATCCTAACCCTGGATGTTGAAGATATGTGGGAGTGAACCAGCAGAATGGGAGGTTGCTCTCTTTCTGTCTCTGTCTCTCTCTCTGCCTCTCAATTTAATTTTTAAATAATTTCATAGTTATAATTTTCACCATTAATTAAGATACATGTATTAAGACTAGTAGTAGTGAGGACATAATTGAAAAGAATTAGAGAAAGCTCAGTTTTCACTTGACCTTTTCTATATTCAATCATAATTAAGAATGATTATGAGCTGATCCATTTCAGGGTCATTCCCGAACTTCCATAATGCTTTGTTCAAATCTTTGTTATAGTATTCCTAACACTATAGAACATTACTTTTCTATAACTTTAATAGCCGCAGCTCATCTATGATTTTCATTTTTGGAAACTTTTCCCCTTGTTCCTCTCTCCCCCTTTCCTCCTCTTCACTCCTCACATACTGCTTCACCTAGGAAAAAAGCCCAATGAATGTTTGATGAAGAATGGATGATAAATGAATGAGTGAATAGTAACATTATGGTAAAGGACTATAGAAAAGAATGAATTATTCAACCTGTTTTTTAACAAGTTGAGTAGTACTATCTAATATATAATTCTTAAAAGATTAATGTCAGATATCTCTTAAATGGTAGTAAAGAAAAATCTATGCTCCTGCTTATATTTCATTGACTAACTTTAGAGAAGGATACATTTGTCCTATAATCAATAGTTTATGGAAACTCTTTGAATTTTGCATCTGACTATCATAAAGGCTTTATTTCTTACAGAAGATCCAATAGTTAGCTTTACAATATACCATTTAGGAATAAAGTTACAAATGAAAATCAGTCTAAGAAATTGTTTTCTTTTCCAGATAGAGTCATCAGTTAAATAGTTAAATATTTTCCTTTACATGGGAATGTAGAAAACGATTGCAAAAGGATTAATGGAAGTCATAAAATATTTGTTAAGTACCACTCTCATTTATTGAGTCCATTTTTCCCTGAGACTATTAGTAGCTTTCATTTGGTCATAAAAATGTATTTTTCCGCTTAAAAGCCCATCAGAATACGTAGCTACCACTCAAACAAATTTACCATCTGCTATGGTACATGTGCTTCTACTTGAATGCAGGGGTTTTAGGAGTATCTGTGTAGAACTGGGTACCTGTATGGCAATGTCATCATCAGCCTCCAATACCCCTCTTTTCTTACTTGTCTGTGCTAACTACAATCTAAGGCAATGAAAGAGCCATTTGCTTCACTCAGTTTAAAACCAGTATTTCTAAAGCCATTGGAGAAACCAGTTCTTGTCAGAAAAGATTCTATACTGGTCACAAATTATCCCTGGAACAGAGACCCTAGTGAGATGCATTCCTTTTAATTGCCTTCTACCTTCAGGCAAAAAATACTGTATCCCATTAAAAAAAAAATACAGTGAGATCTGGCATTATTTCAGAACTATTTGAAGCCTTCTGCCCCACTGCATCCTATAAAGGCAGGAGTTCTTAAAGAGGAACCTGTATCATTCAAAACTCCCAGTGAGCATATAAACAGAAATACATATTTGACAGTGGATATGGATCAGGTGATCCATTCATCAAGCAATGAGCAAAAACCAGTTCCAGTTGCCATGTCCATGCCTCAATTTGATAGATCCTTAAGTATGGTAGCGTGACTTTACTATTTTGCTATTACAATCAACACCCAGACCTCCATATCCAGCACACATACACACACTACACATAAAGTTATTGCTTTGAGTATAGATTTTCTAGTGTCTCTCTCCATGATAAACCAACTTAAAATTCTGTATTGATGAAGATGCCCACCATCCCTCCAGATTCGCCCCCCCATTCCCATTTCCTACCACTCCATTGGCCCTTTGTCTTTATAAAATATACCAGAAGTCCACAAAAATATCATAATCAGGGGCTAGAAAGGAGAGGTTATCAACTTCCAACAGTTCCCAGCACATACTCATGCCAAGCAATACTAAACATCACAAAACTCCCTTTCCAGTGATAGACCCTGGAACCTGGTGCTATCCTTGAGGTCAATAGATTGAAATAAATAGAAGATATTAATGCAAATTGTAAAGACTATAGTTTCTGCTCCAAAAGAGTCTCCTATTTTTCTGCACAAACATGACACCAAAATTCCATTATCCACTCATAGTATGCTAATACCTAAAGTATAGGGGGAAAAAAGGAACTACAGTAGAAATGAAAAAAGAGAGAGAGAAGATGGGAGGAAAAATATTTTAAAATCAGTAGTAGTGATCAATTGTGCATACTATTTAAAATTAGGAAAAATTAAAAAAAACATTGAAAAAGGCAAGATATAGTAATAACAAAATGGTAAAGCCTGCACTATAAATCAGTAGGATGGTGTTTTTTTTTTAAAAGTGAAAAGCTAGCCAAGAAATAAAATAATAAAAAATGACTAAAAGCCAAAACCTAGACATATATAAGGAGAAAAATTATAAAGTAATTTTTCGAAGTCCTAAGGTCAAAAATAAAAATAGTGGGGAGGAAGTGAATTTTGCAGAAGTTTGAGCAAATATATTTACAAAATCCTTTACCAATCTAACACACATTGTGATTTTAACAGCATAAAATGCAACTTATGTAATTTTACTTGATCATTAAAACAGTTATTTTTGCACATTAAAATATATAGTTCTCTCCAATTATTGCAATTGAAAAAAAATCATAAGTTACCAACTGTGGGACCTACTGCATGTTTATGACAAATAAGAGGAAACTTCAGAACAGAAGAAACCGTACATTTCATCATATAAATAACATTGACTGGCTCATTAATCTTTCCTGCCTAGTGATTATAAAATATATATTTTTTAAAGATGCCAAAGAACAAAAGGCAAAAGAAAACACTCACTGGGTACAGCCTTGGTCTCAGGGCTATCTGAATAATTGACAAATGTCAACATGAAGCGCTGAGACTAACGGTCTGACCAGGTATATACATACAGGCTTGTAATAGTCATTTCAGTTCTCGGAGCTGTGTTTGCTCAAAGAAACGAGGGAGCTGGATTAGGATGCCATGTTTCTAATTTGACATGATACTCTAAAAGTCGCTCTGGTGTATGCTGTGGTTCCTCCCAGAGTTCCACAGGAGTGGAACCCTGATTCTCCCAGCTGCAGGACCTATTAGCTGCATCTCTCTCTCTCTAGGAATTGCTCTGGACCAAGGAGATCCACCAACCTCAAGGTCTGCACCATTCCTGGGAACACCTTGCATTTAATGACTGTACCATCAAAGGACAGGAAGCTGAGCTCTCCTCCCTGAATTCAGAACATCCTGGGGGCAACTCCAGCCCTAGAGCTCCCCAGGCTGCCAGTTGAGGTCTTTGTGGTAACTGCATCACAGTTCAAGTTCTCCTTCGGCCAAATTTTGCTCTCCTTAATGCCTAGTAGATATTGAACCTGAGTGCACAGCCCCCAGAAAACTTCTTGCTCCAATAAATCTCGATCTCAGGGTTTGTGTTTTCAAGAACTCTACCTGAAACAGACACTAAGCCCGTCTTATTTCTGTGAAAACAGCAGTGCCTCCTGGAGGCAGAATTGCTTGATTTTGAGATTCGGTCAGTAATTCTTACTCTCAGTAATCAGGAATTAATGAAGCCAACACTATTGCCCAATAATTATTTTTTCAAAACTTGCTGAGACATGATAAAATTGTTTCCATGGAATAGGGTTAGGTAGCACACAGACTATCTGTGAAAATTTTCATTCACAAGTCTAGCAGTGAAAAATGTGTACTGTATTGTAATTGTTCAAGGGAAAAACAAATGAATGAATATCTTAAGCTTTTGTTTCTTGAAAACTAAAGCCTAGTACCAATAACTGAAAGATAGACAGGGTTATAGAGATTGGGGAAAACTAAATTTAGAAAATCCAGACAGTAAAAGACAGATTTTTCCCAACAGTAAGATATTAGGTAAATCCAAAATATTCTTAAGGAGTAAACAATTACATTACAAAGTGAAAAAAAAGGGGGGGGGAGTATTACATCTAAAAAAGTTTTTCAAATTAAAAGGAAAAGTAAAACACAGATTATATAACATGGCTCAAAACTCTTATTACACAAACCAAAGTTTTTATATTCTTCCCTAGAGTAGATAGAATTCTTTTAAAGTTTCTTTTCAAGAACTTTGACATATCTTTTTCTCTCTTTGCCTTGTCTTCTCTATTGTTTTCCCCTCTAATGTATAGAGACTTCGACATGTCCAACACATTTCTAGATCTCTCACTTAATAGTTTACTTGTTGTTTCCTTCTTAGGTCAATTAATCCTGCTTTATTCAAACAGCAATCAAAGGAATCTGAACTTGGAATTGTCCTTGAGAAGCAAGTTGATGAACAGACACATAATCACAAACACAAATTCAACTATGTCATCCAGAATCCAAAAATGAGCTGTCTACCAAGTAAATAGAGATGTTTCCGAGGTACTTTGAACTTGGCAACAAGAGAAGTCTGGATTCTGGTGAAGCAGTAACAGCTGATTTCGTAGCCCTGGAATGATTCTGCATCTGATCCCTGTCAAGATAACAGAGGGTTTCATTTACTGTCTCTTGCCTTGGTCCTTCTAAATAGGTACTGTTTTCTGTTTACTTATCCTGTAGCTTAAAGCCCTGGGACAATGTTGAACATAGTGTCACTGGCCCTGGTGCCAGACAGGATCAGGGGCTCTGGGATATTTACGGTTTCCCTTCTTCTGCTTCCATAAATGAAATGGACAGTCTGAATGGAGAAAATCAAGGGCCAGCTGGCCAAAGACACAACTGGCAGCAAAACACTTGGGCCCCTTCCAAGAGCTGGTGTTTACAGAGAGGCCATTGAAAGAGCAAATTCCAGCTACCACACGGATGGTTCAGGACCCTAGCCACGGGATGAAGCAGTAGAAATTTAGTCAGAATGTCCTTTCCAAAGTTTGCAAAATAATACATTCCTCTTTTAAGAAACTTGCTGGTGTCAGTCAATTCTTTAAAATAGCCAATCCTTTATATTTGTAGAAAATATGTACTATTTACCTCGACAATGATAAATTCTGTACCATCGTGGTCAAAGTCTTATTTCAGAACTAAATAAAATTGTTAAAGCATGGAGAAAGAAAAGGAAAAGGAGCAAGACATGACAGAAGGTGGATGTGATAGCGTGGAAGGCAGCCAGGCACTTGAGCTAGTTTGAGAGGTTATTAATATATCATGAGGCCAAGCTGACAAACAAAGAAAGGCAGATTTCCTTTTTTAAAATAAAATATTGTTCCAACTTTGGGATTCAAAAGAGGCTATAATCTTCCTGGAGACAAATCCACGCTGAAGCACAAAAATCTAGTTGGCAAACACTGCTGGTTTTTATTTTCTTGCTGAGCCGTGATAACGACAACTATGGGCTGGCCATTTATTTAACCCTAGGTTCTCTGACAGGTGCCGAAGCAGAAACTTACACCACACCATCTTCAGAGAGAGTGATTCAACCCATTCTATGCACTATAAGATGTCTTTTTTTTCACAGCCCAGCTAACAAAGCTGCCTCGTTTTATACATTCATGTGTAAACGATTGGAATGAGAATTGGAGAAGAGAACTGGAGGTGAAGGGGAAAGTCCAGCGAGTCGGTGGGCCCAGCAACAGCTCTGATGCTGTGAGCCTGGAAACCCAGAAAGCTGGCAGCCTGACACCCCCGCCCCCCACCCCGAGCCCTCACCTCGATGTAGGGCACGATCTTGCAGGAGAAGTCCTCCAGCAGCCACTTCTTGGTCAGCTCGTGGAAGATGACGAGCGGAAGGCAGAAGAAGATGATGAGGAAGTCCCAGAAGGCCAGGTTGGCCAGGAGGGAGTTGGAGATGCTCCGCATGTAGTAGTTGTGACACACGATGCACATCACCGCCAGGTTGCCGATGATGCCGGTCCCAAAGATCACCACTGACAAACACATGACCGCATAGGCTCCGTAGGACTCCTGGGTCAGCGGGTAGAAGGGGTTCTTCAGCCTAACTCGCCGGTTAGTGCTGTTACCCCGGCGGGGACCCCCGCGCTCGTGGACCCCTTCGCCTGAGGACCCATTCTGGGCCAGCGCCCGGCCAGGGGGTGCAAATGTCCGCCCCTCGTGCTCTGCCAACCCACCGGCCGTCTTGGGTGGAGGCTTGTGGTGGGAACCCTGGAGTTTGCCGGCTCTCCTTGGCCAGTAGAGATCGCTGGCTACAGGTTCCGTCTTCACACTCTGCTCCTGGCTGCGCCCGGAAATGCCAGCGCCCCTGGGACCCTCCTCTTCTTCCTCTGAAGTCTGAAGGAAGCGCTGGAGGGCCGTGGGATCTCCTCTCCTCAAAGTTCCGGGGACCTCCTGGACCCGGACGCCTCTCCACCTCCAGGAGCCAAGCAGCCTGGTCGGAGGTCCCGAGGGCTCCGCTGCGGACGCCTCCGCCCCTCTGCCGGCACCTGGGTCGCCGCCCCGGGCGTCTGGCAGGTCCCAGGAGGGCGCCGAGCGCAGCGCTGCCTCCCTCTCCTCCCCGGGCGCGCGGGCTCGCAGGATGTCTCTTGCAGAATTTTCTGGTCCCCACGAGCCTCTGCCACGGCGCTGGTTCCGTACAGGTGAACAGCTCTCCCCCAGACAAGTTTCATTCCTGGGCGCAGGGGCGAACCCGAAGGCAAAAGACGCGGAAATCTGGAGCAGTAGGAACAGCAGAAGCTGCAGCCTCAAAGTGCCGGCGGCAGGCGCGTCCGGGGCCCACATGGCTGGGCGAGGGCGCACCGGGCAGCCGCGGCGGCTCCGGCTCAGGATCGACACCTGCTGCCCAAGTTGCTCCTGCGAGTTACACACATGTCACATACTCACCCAGCCGGAGCAGCGTGAGACCGAAGGTTTCGGGGAGGATGAGGGATGAGTCTTGGGGTCACACACTATCCCCCCTCCTCTACAAGCCTTTCTTGCTTGGCGTCCTGTGCATTTCTCAGCCAAATCCAATCGGAGCCTCTGTATGCCCCCAAGGTGCAGGGATGGAACGGCTACTCCCTGTGGCTGACCTTGAAAAGTTGCAACCGCCACCTGAGTGTCGATTATTGTTGCGCCTGGGAGAAGCTGGGAGGAAGCCCCCACCCCACACCCCCGACGCTGCTCCCTGCCAATTGGGGTGGCTGCCTTCTTGGTAACAGTTGCTCTGCCTGTTTACATCCTTTTGATATGGCTTTATCCAGTTGCAAGCCGAAGTCTCCAGACGCAAAGAAAAACAAGGCCCCCTCCCCCAGACGGCTGGCAGGCAAATCCCACTCCCAGCTGGGCTGGAAGCAGGTTGCCGAGATCCGACGCCTCGCGAACGCGCCGGGGACACGCTCGCCCCGCCTAACCCCAGCGACCGGAGAAGCGGGACTCGAACCCAGCGGCCAAAGTTGCTTCTCCTCCGGCTCAAAGTTGACTAGCGGGCGGCCCCGGCTGCTGGGCGCCGTGCCCCGGCGGAGGAGGGAGTCGTGGGCGGAATGGGGGCGAGGGGGGAGCCGGTCTGCCGCGGGCTGCGCTGCCGGCCGCCGGAGCTTGTCACCGCCACGGCGGGCGCCGCGGGGAGTGTGGTGCCTGGAACCGCCGCGGGCGAGGCTGTGCACAGCCGGGAAGGGGGAGGTGGCCCGGCCTCTCCAGCCGCTGCGCGCGCCCGCGCCTCCGCCGCTCCGCCCCCCGCCTTGCTCCGAGAGTCGCTGGTTTGTGGGGAGACGGGATCCCCTGCTGGCTTGTCACCCACTAAGCCCACGGGCGTTTCATTCAAACCGTTCGTAGCGGCTTTCACGCCTAAGGGCTGGGAGCGGCGAGGGCGGAGGCGCGCGGAGCCTGCGCGGCTGGAGGCCACGGATGGGCGGGACAGGTTAAGTCCCCAGATGTCGGAACCTGCCAGACCGGTCCCCGAGCCGGGATGGGGCTGGAGGAGGGAGGAGAGGTGAGAGTGTGTGTGTGTGGGGGGGGCGGTGGACACCCGGGGTGGGTAGAAGGGGCGAGAGCCGCGCCACCGCCTCCGCTGGCCCAGGCAGGTGCGCATGCCCAGGCCTCGCCCCTGGGAGTCGAAAGGTGAGGCGCTCACCTTCTCAGGTTCGAGAGCTGAGGCAGGAGAGAGGGAGCTCCGAGGTTTTCGTGCTCACCAGTCTCGCAAGTGGGACGGGGTGAGGCTGCTCAGGATGCGCCTGTACCTTTCACGCTGAGTTGGAGGTCACTTCGAAGCGCCCGAGCACAGGGCACGGAGTTTTGTCCGAGTGATAGCCAAGTCGGAGATCACACTGAGGGGAGAATCGCCGAACTCCCAGCACTGCTGAGCTCTGCCTTCCGGGCCTGCCACCACTGCACAGCGCTGTTCCAGCTGTCGGGGTGTAGCTAACACAACAGACAGAGGCCAAACTGATTAAGAGAACGTGGTTAAGAAAGAAGCACATTGTGAAATGAAATAGGGCAGCGCATCTAGAGAGAGAGAGGAAAAACAGTAAACAATATGCCAATTGTAGACAGCTAAGGATGCCCACACCGTAATCCCTGATGCCTGCTGGTAGGCTACCTTGCCCGCGACTTAGAGGATGGGATTCAGTTATAATCACAAGGGTCCTTACAAGAGACGCAGGGGTGAAGCCAGGCCAGGGGCTGAGGCCCACTTGAGCAGTCTCTGCAAGCTGGAACATCGAGAAGCCTCTGTGGAGCTGTGAGACTTCCAACCTGCAGAACCACAGGATAAATTACTGCTGGTTTAAGCCACTGGATCCCTGGGCTTTTGTTGTAGCAGCAATAGTCAACTAATACACGAATTAATCTGGTAATTTAGGCAACAGGAGAAATTTTATAGACAGGATAATATTGCTGGGGGGGGGGCGCTGTGGCATAGTGGGTAAAGCTGGCCTGCAGTGCCAGCATCCCATGTGGACGCCGGTTCGAGTATCTGCTGCTCCACTTCTGATGCCAGAAGAAGCTCCTGGCTCCTGGCTTCAGCTTGGCCCAGCACTGGCCATTGTGGCCATATGGGAAGTGAACCAGCAGATGGAATACCTCTCTCCTTCTGTAACTACATCTTTATTTATTTATATATTTATTTATTTTTAATTTTATTTAAGGTATATAAATGTCATGTTTTAAAGTAAATCTTAGGGGCCGGCGCTGTGGTGTGGCAGGTTAATTCACCGGTCTGAAGCAACGGCATCTCATATGGGCACTGGTTCGAGACCTGGTTGCTCCACTTCCAATCCAGCTCTCTGCTGTGGCCTGGAAAGCAGTGGATGATGGCCCAAGTCCTTGGGCCCCTGCACCTGCATGGGAAGACCTGGAGGAAGCTCCTGGCTTCGGATAGTTGAAGCTCTGGCCGTTGCTCCCAATTGGAGAGTGAACCTGCGGATGGAAGACTCCCCCCCTCTCTGCCACTTCTTCTCTCTCTTTGTAACTATGACTTTCAAATAAATAAATAAATCTAAAAAAACCACAAAATTGCAAAAGTAGCTTACGAAGAAAAAACGGGGACCCACGACTGTGGCATAGCGGATTAAGATGCTTTCTGCAACGTCAGCATCCTATATGGAGGCTGGGTTGGAGTCCCACTTCTCCACTTCCGATCTAGCTCTCTGCTAACTTCCCTGGGAAAACAGCAGAAGATGGCTCAAGTGCTTGGGCCTCTGCTTCCGGGTGGGAGATCTGGAAGAAGCTCCTGCTCCTGGCTTTGGCCCTTGCTGCCATTTGAGGAGTGAACCTGCAGATGGAAGACTTCTCTCTCTTGTCTCTACTTCTCTCTCTCTGACTTTCAAATAAATAAAATGAATCTTTAAAAAGAGAGAACAAGTTTAGGAACGTAAATAAAATTGTAACAAAGAAATACACATTTATATAAAATGCTCGAAAGCTACATATCTCATTTTATGAGATGAAAATAACTTAATATCAAAATCAGACAAACAGAAAATATCATAGGCTAATAGCACACATTCAGACATTAATGTATTCATTGATACACACTAGTTAATTATGTCAAGCTCATTAATTCATTAAATATTCTATTGAAGCTACATAGGGGCAGAGCAGTGAACAAAAGTTCTGCTCTCACTGAGTTTATATTCTCTTGAGGGACACAGGTGACAAGCAAGTAATGAAATATTATGTCAGATAAATGATATTGGAAAATGAGATGAAGAGTAAGGAAATACAGTATTGGATGGGAAGGGCTGCTCGTATATAAAGAATCAAAGTGTTAATGCAAGACTTTATAAAAAGATGATTTTTGAGCACTTACAAATGTGCATCCAATAATATCAAGTAAAATTAGCATCTGTTTTTTTTGATAGGAATAAAATGGGGCTTATCCCAGGATAACAACATTTGGACCACTTTTTATAATTTGTGAAATTGAAATATTTAGGATAATAAATATGTTTTACCCAATAAGTTCTAGAGAAGCATTTGATTAAAAGCAATCCTTATTCATTATTAAAACAGAAAACTAGAAACAGAGAAGTTTCATTAATATAGTAAATTCAACAAATAAAACACAGTAAATATCAATGTCAAAATATTCACTTTAAAATTAGACCAAGACATTGAGCATTTCCTCTATGAGTTGGCAATATACTGAGAGTACTTATGCATGACCGAAGACAAGAAAACAAAGTTGTGATTGTAAAGGAATAAAATTGCCATGATCTGTAGCTTAGATAAGCCTGCCTACAAAAATCTAAAAGGAAACATGAAGAGCTACCAGATGTGCCTTAGCAGATACCAAGATTATTAAACAGCTACAGTAGTAAAAATAGCATGATACTGGTACAAGATGGCCTGCTGGACTATGACACAGAAGACAGAGAAGCAGGGATGCATTTACATGGGCATTTCGTAAAGTAATAGAACTACGATTAAAATGGTAGGAATGATGACCAGTCAATCCACACAGGAAAAACAAGGCTATATATTCTTTTTCATACCCTATATAAAACATATTTCAGATTAAGTATTTAAATATCAAAGCTAAGTATTTAAAAGTTTAAGAAGTAAATTTAGGAAAATGTCATTATGACATTAAAGTAGGAAGGGCTTCATAAGAAAGATTTAAAAAGCTAAAGAATAAAAGACAATGATAATAAATACAACTGTCTTAAAGTTTTACAATTCTGAACATTAAGGAAACCATCAACAGAGTTTTAATCAAGCACAGGTGGAAGCAGACTGTGGTGTGAGAGAATGCTGAAATCTGCTGCTGCCCACTATCAAGGGAGACGCTGGCCCCAGCCCCTCTTCTAAAGAACATGGTGATGCCCTACACGTTTACAACTGCCCATGGGAAATAGATGACAAATCAGCACCCAGAGCACTTGTTCAAAATTGAATTATTAATTTTTTAAAAAATTAGTCTGTTTAAAAAATTTAGATTCATATGCAATGTTTTATAGTTTATTGTATTTATATTGTATTTTATATTATATTTATATTGTATTTTATATTGTATTTTATAGTTTATTGTATACATATAGTGCACCTATCAAACCAAACATCTAGCTTTTACATTTGTTTATCTTGTCTTTGCATTTGGAGCCTACCAGCTCCTCTCTCCCAGTTCTTGCTATGATAGGATACATTATTGTGAGCTCTAGTTGTCCCACTGTGCTAGGGAACACTAGAACTCATTACTTTCCTCTGACTGTGCTCTGGTACCTGTTATCCAACCTCCCTTTACCCCTCTCTTGTCCCTTCTAAGTGGAGAGTGAATACATATATATATATTTCAAAAAAGCATTTGGTCATCATCTGCTACCTCCAAGTTGCATCAGCAGGAATTATATCAGAAGCAGAGCATCCAGGACTTAACCCAGGCACTCAGGACGTGGGCGGACCAAGCAGAGGCTTAGCTCATTATGCCATGAGATCAGCTTTGTGTTTCACATGTTTCATCTATGAGAAAGAACATACAGTATTTGTAAATGTCGAGATTTTATTTCATTTATGTTACCACAACAAAATGACTTAATTTGTATGCACATCGATAGGCTCCTGGAGATTCTCAGATGTAGCCTCCCAAGAGAATTGTGTACCTGCTTTACACATATTTACTCAAGTTTTACTCTGGGACAGAGAAACAGGTGTTTTGGGAAAATCTAGGCATGCTGTGATCTTGAGTCTCCCTACTCTCATTTTGTCATTAGTTACATTCTACAAAATTTTTTGAAATTTTCATTTTGGGCCGGCGCCGCGGCTCACTAGGCTAATCCTCTGCCTAGCAGTGCCGGATTCTGTCCCGGTTGCCCCTCTTCCAGGCCAGCTCTCTGCTGTAGCCAGGGAGGGCAGTGGAGGATGGCCCAAGTGCTTGGGCCCTGCACCCTCATGGGAGACCAGGAGGAAGCACCTGGCTCCTGGCTTCAGATCGGTGCAGCACACCAGCCATAGCGACCATTTTGGAGGTGAACCAATGGAAGGAAGACCTTTCTCTCTCTCTCTCTCTGTCTAACTCTGCCTCTCAAAAAAAAAAAAAAAAAAAAGAATAAAAAACATGAAAACACTACAAATGTAAATGAATATAGGAAGCAAAAAGCCAAGAATAGTGTATTTATAAAATGAACAACCTAGACATGAATCAACAAGACTGAAGTGCCGAAATGTAAGGAGGAAGAAGCAGAAGTCAATGTATTAATTGTATTATGTCTCCATTTGTGTAATACATATAAATATATAAAGGTTTTTTCAAAAAGAGTTTATAAAGGTTTTTTTTAAAAGTGCATGGAAAATGATTTAAAAGATAAGATTATATTGGTGTAAAAAATGTTTGAAACCAATACATATTTTTACAGAATATTCATTTTCCATGCACTGAATATGGATGGAAAAAATACATACCAACTTCAGAATATTAGATACTCAGGAAATAAAGGAATTAGAATGGGATGATAAGAAGCTTGACTCTACCTGTAGTTTTTTGTTTCACTAAAAAGAATCCAAAGGGGGAACTTTGGATTAATTATGTAATAGGAAAAAATTGCTGAAATAAAATGAATGATATTATCTCCCCCTTCATCTCCTTAGCTTGGAGTTTGTGTTATATATCTAAATTTTTTTCTATACTTTTTTTTAATACCACATAAATAATGTCGCTAATTTCCCTCCCTACCCAGAAAAAAATAGAAGCTAAATGGGGAAATCTGTTTACATTCTTCCTAGACTCTCCATTGTAACGAATACAGGCTCTGCCTAAGCTGGGCATCACTCTCAATGAGAATGGCTTAGAAAAGTTCTAGAGGAGGGACTTCTGTGCTTGGCTGAGTTGATACCTTTTTATTTATCATTAGCGCTCTCCTTACCCTGAACAATGATGCCCTCTGCCTTGGATGTCTGCCATGTTCTGATTCCTTAAGTGAAGATTTACTCTGACCATGAATGAAACCAGAGAGCTCCAGCCTCTATGCTGGAGCCTGGCACAATGGCAACTATTTATCTTTATATAAACACACATTTTTATTATAAAACAAGGATACTAATACCTTTTCTCAGCTCTACCCACCCAAGTTCTTATGTTGGTTAGATGGGTATGAAAGACTTAAGTTATTAGTCATTTATTATTGTTCAACTGTTTGTTGTTGTTGCAAAATTTAAATGCCATCAAGAACAACACATAAGCCCAGAGGGACATTTTGCTTGATAAATAAAAATCTAGAGTAATAGATTTATCTTGTAAGAAAATTTAGAATGCATCCACTGCAGTAAGAAAAACAAATGTCTTTCAAATATTTTCCCAATTGCTATGTCAGCTATCACTATAGTTTGTTAAATGGCAATAATCACAACTCATCTTTCTTTGGTCTAGTTTAGAAGTATAGATCCGAAAAGAAGTTAGCTAATCATTGTCTGGTTTACAACTGAGCTCATTTATCTGTACAGAAAGATCTGAACATGGATTTTTGTGTGTGTGTGTGAGCATTCCAAAGGCCTTATAATACATAAAATTGATTCTTTATACAAAGGAGAACATGTAAATTATTACCTGTCTTGGCATTTCTATGAATTCTATTACACTCCATTTAGTGTTTGCTATGCTGAAATAAGACACATTACAAATTAAGAGAAATAGCTATTTCGAATTTTAGGATACATCATTGAACAGAAAAGAAGTTTTGCACAGCACCAAATTCACTTCCAAAGTAATTTTTCTTCCTTTTTCTAAGAGAATTTTTGAATTGCAACCAATAGATTATTATTTTCTGAGACTCAAAATATGTCTTCTTTAGCAACAGTTTGTGATTTCAAACTCTTTCTGCCCCTGAATTATGAATTGTTACTTTGGAAGCCTTCACTGACCACCTACCATGTCTGTAGCCTTTACACATAGGACAGTCTAATTAGAATTAATAGCTGGAAATGGTGCTATTAGGGATAAAACACCAATATAGTTATATCTGCCCAAAAAGTAAAATATCAAAATTTAAGATGAAATAATAATTGAAATAGATATTTATAACATGAAAATATAGCTACTGGGCTAGATTTAAACATACATAAAATAGTTTGAACTACACTAGGACCACTGCACTATACCATCATACATAACCAAGCTCTTTTTAAAAATTGGGAAGAAACTTAAATGCAGAAAGGAATATAATTAAAAATGAATTAACCGATACTTTTCCTAACATTCTCAGGTTTCCACAGCTTTCATGGGAAGTAAATGCATGTGAAATGTAGCCCTATCTTTTGATGAAAATTCATTTAGAAGTAAAGACAATTTGATGCTTCGTGGGCATCGAGCCAATACTGAAGCCGCAGGAGACCAGAGTATCTCAAGCCTCAGTCTCTCATAACTTCCCTAACACTGTATTTTCACTAGCAATTATCTTACTTTAATTTTATATATTGTTAATTATTATAATAGTCAGAACTTTTCAATAATTATCCAAATAAATATAATAATATAAAGATAGGTGTTTTATTCCCTTCTCCTATTATGCAGGTCCAAGCTGTAAGTTGTATCAATAAGCTTCCTTCTAAGACTAGCCAAAACAAATTCTATTCTTCCACTGCTCCATCTCTAACCAGTAATCATTGTTTAAATCAGCTTTCTGCTTTATACTGGATAATACTCAAGTGTAAAAGCAAGTCAACTGAAACTACAGACGCATCAGTCATTGCCTAAAATAACAAGTGCTACTAAATTTGAATTTTCAGCAACCTGCTTTGAATATAATTTTTCCACAGAGAGCCAGTAAGGAAGAATACACATTTCTATATGAAAGGTGAAAGGTTAAGAGAGTGAGAAGGGATTTTAAGAGATAATACATCACTGATTCAGCTTTCTTGGCAACTTACTTAATTTGGTCTCCAGCGAAGAAGTGAATTCAGAAGACACATCCAAGCCTTGAGTCTTGGCACTTGCAGCAATCGTTTTTTTCTTGATTAGTATTTGAAATATAAATAGTGCCAAACCAAGGTTTGCTTTGTGAGAGTTACAAAACTCTTCCTTTAAGTTTCATCAACAAAAAGGAAACTTTCCCAGTGTAATCCTTTTGATTTGCTTGTACCCACTTTCTAGACTCTTCCTCAGATGTTAGGATTATGGTACAGAAAGAAAAAGAAATGTTGCTTGCAGTGGGAAGGAGATCAGGTTATATTTATCTTTAATTCACTCAAAATATTGACAGGGTGTGGCTCTGATGTAAATTTTTGAATAATCAAATTAACAAAACATTAAGATTTGGCTGAAAGTAACCTAAGTTATTTGAGATAAAGAGCTCTTAGTGTTTGCATTTTTAGGGTCCCATATTCATCCAATTCCAAGGCCCCAGTTGGTCCATTATGTTTCATCATGATTGGCTCTATGTTCCCACCACCGTGAACCCAATATACTTCCCTGAGCATTCCCCTTTTGGTGGCAGGAAAACATTTGTTTCAACTTTCAGACAAAAAAAGAATCCGGTCACCTCCTCTTCTACTACAGAGACTACACTTTTGTGATGATGTAACTGAGGGTCCTTGCTGTGGTCTACCTTCCAAGAGAAGCAGCCTCTGGAACTGCAAGTTGTCCCAAGGGCCACCTCTTTGGGACAGAATGGGTTGCAGCAATTTCCCTTCCATGATTCCAAGATGCTTTTCAGCTCACAAAAGAAAAGAATATTCATTTAGTCTCTGGTCTCTGATCTTTCAATGTAGATATGAGGCTTCATAAGAGAATGTTATCTGTAAAACATGAGAATCTGAGTACTAAAAAGGAGTTAAAAATCAATAATCCAGCATAATCCATTCATTTTAGAAATAAGAAAGCTGAGACCAAAGTCAATGAAATTGCCCTATATCATTTAGTAAAGTAGAAATAGAACTTGGACCAAAAAGCAAGTTTTTGCAAGTGAAAGGGAAGGGCAACCATTCAGGGGTTCTGAGAGACTTCTTGGAGAAAACAGATGGAATTAGATATTGAAGTGGCAGGAGGAAGAAGAGTCCATACTGGGAACAGAGTGATTGGCTCTAGGAATGAGTGGGAGGGAAAAAAAAAAATAAATACCATACGGCGTATGGTGTACGTGGAACCACAAGCAGTTCAATGTTTCTAGGACTAATACATGTGAACTTTTCATCAAAAAATGTTGCTATTGGGGCCAGCACTGTGGCACAGTAAGTTAATCCTCTGCCTGCTGCACCAGCATCCCATATGGGTGCCGGTTCTAGTCCTCACTGCTTCTCTTCCAATCCAGCCTCTGCTATGGCCTGGGAAAGCAGTAGAAGATGGTCTAAGCACTTGGGTCCCTATACCCATGTGGGAGATCTGGAAGAAGCTCCTGGTTCATGGCTTCAGAGTGGCTCAGCTCTGGCTGTTGTGGCCATTTGGGGAGTGAATCAGCGGATAGATCTTTCTCTTTCTCTTCCTCTCACTATCTGTAACTCTGCCTCTCAAAAATAAATAAAATTTTTAAAATATTTTTAAAATTTGCTATTATTTTTTAAAATCTTAAGATCTGGGGCCAGCACTGTGGTGTAGCTGGCAAGGCCGCTGGCTGCAGTGCCAGCATCCCATATGGGTGCTGGTTCAAGTCTCTGTTGCTCCACCTCCAATCCAGCTCTCTACTATAGCCTGGGAAAGCAGAAGAAGATGGCCCAAGTCCTTGAATACCTTCACCCACGTGGGAGACCCAGAAGAAGCTTCTGGCTCCTGACTTTGGATTGGCGCAGCTCTGGCCATTGTGGCCATCGGGGAATGAACCAGTGGGTGGAAGACCTCTCTCTCTCTCTCTCTCTGCCTCTGCCTCTCTGTAACTCTTTCAAAACACACACACACACACACACACACACACAATCTTAAGATTTAGTATTTACTCTTCTGTCTCTCCCTCTCTCTCACACTTTCAAGTAAATAAGTAAGTAAATAAATAATATTTTTTTAAAAGAAGTGTTTTTGCAGACTGCAGCAGGACTTTAAGGACATGTCCTTGAAGAAAACAAGTGAATGCTGTGAGGCAGGAAGGGAGGTGGCTGTTCAAGTGGAAACTAGGACAAAATTGAAATTCAACATGATAAACCCGCAACAGTAGCAATAACATAGGATGGCTGGGAAAAAGAGTTGAAAGCAGAAGTGGGAAGAGATGGATCAGAGGCGATAAAAGGATACATTTCGTATGGAATTAAGAACCAGTGATTTTCAACAAGAGAGCACCGTTCACTGTTCACTACAAAGATCTTCAAGAATGGTGAGGGAGAGTGGAGGCACAGAAAATAAACTTGAAGCATGACCCATTTCCTTTTTCTTTGCTTCTCTCTTCTACTTTTCTTTTTTTCCCTCTGAATCTCAGCTTTCTTTGTACTTCAAATATATGATAAAATATATCAGCCTAAACCATTCTCATTTCTGCATTTATAATTCAGTCAATAGAAATAGACAGTATCTCTTCCTTTTTTTTTTTTAATTTGAGAGGCAGAGAGACATAGAAAGAGAGGTTGAAAGAGAGTTCCCATCTACTGGTTCATTCTCCAAATGCTCCCAATGGCAGGGGACAGAGCTGGAAGCCAGAGGAACATAATCTGTGTCCCCTCTCTGAGTGTCAGTAACCCAATTATTTCAGCCTTTGCTGATGCTTCCTAGGATCTGCATTAGCAGGAAGCTAGAGTCAGGAGCTGTAGCTAGGAATCAGACTCAGGTATTCCAATGTGGGACACAGTATTAATCACTAAGCCACATGTATATACTACTCAGTTCCCTTATTTTTCTTCCAATATCTCAGGAAGTGGTCCACATGGTCAGGTGAGCATACCTCAGCCCCTCCAGTGTGGTCAGAGTGTTTGTGCAAATTGGAATAGCGGACAGCTTCCATAGGTACTTCCATAGTTAGATGATGCAGAGACTCTCATACTGGGAGATTCCCAGTATGAGAACATTTCTGAACAGGAAAATCCATTTATGTTGACTTCATTGATTCTCAAGGTTATTGTCATGGTTGAAAAGGTAATGTATACAGAAATCAAAGAGCACATTGATTTTGAACTGGTACTCAGTAATTGATTTGTTTTAGTCGCCTGAATAGAATCACATGTTCACAAAGACCCTTTCTTTGTTTCACTACCACCACCATACTACACTCCACTTTCCCCTGAGCTATATGCACTTTTCTTGAAAGTACAGCCACATCAGGAGCTCATTGCCCTGGTTGCTGTCGAGCTGACCAACACTTGGCCCTTTAGTCCTATCCCTGGAAGTTTTAATTTGGGAAAGTATGTAGTATGGCTCCACTATAGACAGAACATGGAACTGCAGGCAGACATGTTTCCAACGAGAATAAAGACACGCAGAAAAGCAACTGGTAGCTAGGGAGACAAAGGAAGACTACTCAGAGAAACCTATTGGAGCTCCAGGGTGGATTCTTTCCCTGAGAGCCAGCTCCTCTCAGTCCTTGAGCCCGTGAAGTCCACCAGTGCTTTCTCACTCAGTCCATAAGATCCGGTGCTTTTTCATTAAGTCAGGCAGACTCATGCTTCAATTTCTTGCAATCAAATCTATCATCATTGATGCTCATTTCTTGCCCACAGACACCTTATTATGGTTTTATCTACTAAAATTCCCTAAATAAAGGAAAAAATAATTTGATGTATCATTATTGCAAAAACTTATACTCAACCTGCAAAACCCATTGAAATGACAATGGTAGGACCTCAAACAATAGCAGAGCTTTATACAAAATTGTTAACTTTTCCAGTTCATGGATTTTAAGAATCTGTATAAAGCCTTTTTCTTAATTGTTGGCAGTAAAACTATGATCTATCTACAACCCATGCAGGTTTCTATGCATAGATAGATTTTCTCTGTAGACCCTTATAAATGAGGGGGAGTTAAGCAGGATAAGAGTGTAACAAGACTTTCACAGCTCTACCCACTAAATTGTCAGAGAAAAGCTTGATCACAACCCTTATGTGCTGCTGATGCAGGAAGTTGAGCCATATTTCTCTACCTCCCATTTCTCTGGGTGTCATTAAGAGGCACCCACAAAACAAGGGGATTGCTAACTTAGGTTGTTCACACTGGAGACCATTTTTTCCTAACACAGAATACAGAAGGTTGAAGGAAAAAGGGGACTGAGGTGAAGAGAAATGAAACAAGTATACTATTAAAGAAAGATGTGGACATCCTTTAAAGATCAAAGAAAGAAAAAACATTTAGGGCTAGTCGGCCAACAAGCATCTATTTTATGACATCTTTGTGTGACGTGCTGAGTGACTGGCAGAACAAACATAATTTTGAGTTAGTTATAACTGAAAACTGGCTTTTTGATTATATGCAGAACATGGGGGTACCACAAATTATGGTTTCATATGTCATTTTGAAAATTCAATTCTCAATGTTATTTTTTGAAAAATATTTTGTTGCTTTCTGTAATCACTTATAAAGAAATTGCTGCAATTTTAAATTATTACTGGGAATATACTTAAAAGATGTTAGAAATATGTCATTTTAATTGTGAAAAACACACTTAGAAAGAAAATATACTCTCAGGTCATTACGGTACATTGTTCACTTAGAATGTATTATGTACACTTTAATCAGGCATCCATAAATAGGGCAATATCATGAAGAGACCCGGGTTCTAATTCTGACTTTTTCATTAACTGCTTAACAGGGTGATCTTGTGGGTGTCTCCACCGACTTATCCTCATTTGAAAATAGTGAAAGCACTATCAAATAATATGAAATCCCAAAAATGTAAATGTTCACATTACTTCCATATCAGTGATTCATATCCTTTACACTATTTGTGAAAATATTTCTTTTGCACTGAATTATTTATTTATTTTAAAGGCAGAGTTATAGAGAGGCAGAGGCAAGAGAGAGAGGTCTTCCATCCACTGTTTCACTCCCCAGATGGCCGCAAAGGCCAGAGTTGAGCTGGTCCAAAGCCAGGAGCCTAGAGCTTCTTCCAGGTTTCTCTTGTGGGTGCAGAGACCCAAACACTTGGGCCATCTTCCACTGCTCTCCCAGGCCATAGCAGAAAGCTGGATTGGAAGTGGAGCAGCAGAGACTGGGCACCCATACGGACGGCGGCTTTACCCACTACACCACAGCACCAGCCCTTGTAAAAATATTTCTTTTGTACTGGGGGTCTCATGCAAGAAAAGGATATCTAGAAATACGGGCTATGTTTAAACTGTTGTGTTATAAATAATCAATGCATAAAAGAACATTATACTTTAGAATGAATGGAAAAATGATTGAAAATATTTATAGTGATTTTCCAAGTGGTGCATTGTGTTATTTTCAAATCTGAAACATGCAGTAAACATATTATGCATAAAATAAGGGAAAACATAGACTTTGAAAAGAAAATTGCACAGTTAGGATTAACCAATTTCTTTGATTCCACTAATGTTCTTTGTTCCACTCAGGAGAGTGGACTACAAACGGGCTGCCCAGTCACTCGCAGGCTGCTCAGGAGCAGCCAGGACTTCTGCTCTCAGCCCTCTGCTGAACTCTGTTGCTCACAAATGTCAAAATCAATTTGCTTTGTTTACCTCTGAAACCCAGTGGTACTTGTCATTATAATTATGTAAATTAATTCACATAGAAAAAGAGATGTGTTTATGAAAATAGAGTTGTTCCTTTGTTTCCTAAAGAACTAAAAATGCAGTTATATAAGATTTGAGTGGAACAGCTATAAAATATTGTTATGAAAAGTTAAAAATGCTTGGACCTTTTAAATTGCATTATAATTGTGAAGTTCCTACTCTACCTAATGACATTCAAAGTGGAAATGTAAACTATATGTTATGGGTGTGGTTTATAAAAAAAGGAAACAAATCCTTTCAATTAACAGACACCATGCAGGTTCTTGGACTTCTCTCAAAAGACTGGTGAATAAGTAAGCATTTATATATTTTGGATTAAAATAAAATATTTAATGTATATATAAATCACTTTCTAATGATCCCTTACATCCACCGATTTTCAATTAGTTAACCAATTACAGGCTTAAATTGAGCTAGAAGAGGAAATTCCTTATTATAATGGTTTATTTAAATGCCAGTGTGTTAACCCTACCCTGGTTCTTATCCTACAATTTCTTATACTCAACCTCAAAACCTTACTTTTCTCCCGGATCCTTTAGTTATCAACAAAGCATAAATACTTTCTGAACTGTAACAATTGAAAATAAAATAGCCTGAAAATAATTATTTCAGGTGTATCCATGAGCAAGACCACCTTTCATATTATTATTCAATTATTGCCATTTTTATGGGGGATTCATTTTTTGGTCATATCTACCTATTTACCCAACTTTTTGGTCCCATGCAGAGTGTGAGATGATTACTTTAGTTTATTGTTTTTAGAAAATTAAAAGGAAAAAAATGCTATATTCTGATCAAGTTAAAATGTTATTATTTCTCAGCATGGTTATAGGGAAATACACACATACATAACTATTTTAATGCTTATTATATCAACAAATATTCAAAATCTTTTATGTGCTTGTGTGTATACGAATAGAGAGAAAAAGAGGTCTTATACAAAGACACTTATGCCTATTGTCTTAGCTGTATGAAGGTTTCTTTTGATGATTTCAAACTAGGAGGTATGAAACAGACTATGCAATAAAACAAAAGGATAGTGAAATCCCACAGTATAGCTAAAATAATTCTGAGAGTAAAGCATGTTTCCCTGAAAAAAATACAAGGGCAAAAGGATTAATTTTAAAGATATAAAAAGAAAGCTAAGAAAATAAAAATGATGCTGGACATTCTCAAGATTTAAGTTAAACATTCTTGTTTTAAGCCATAGTAAAGGTCCTAAAAATTCTGCATTTTTTCTATACTAAAATCTGTACATTGAAATAATACCTGACATATTTTCTCACTGTGTGGTTTCAACAATGCGTACTTGCTAATGACAGCATTTTCTTGTGAGCCTTCCCTGCAGGAGAAATAAAGCCCTTGGGGTGGAGAATTCTCTGTAACAGCAGACCTGCCAGAGCTGATCTGTCAGGGTGAGTCAGACAGGCATTCTGCTCCTGGAGAAAGATGAGAAAACAAATAAAAGTCAAGGAACACACAAGCAGTTTCATCAAAGGCATTTGACAAATTATTAAATATCCTATTGTATCAAAAGCAAGGTCAGAAACAGCACTCCACCCATTGGAACTTTTTTTTAAGACATAATTTTGGAGCCAGTTCTGTGGCATAGCGGGTAAAGCTGCCGCCTGCAGTGCCAGCATCCCATATAGGTGCCGGTTCTAGTCCTGGCTGCTCCTCTTCCTATCCAGCTCTCTGCTATGGCCTAGGAGAGCAGCAGAAGATGGCCCAAGCCCTTGGGCCACTTCACCTGCATGGGAGACCCAGAAGAAACTCCTGGCTCCTGGCTTCATATTGGCACAGCTCGGGCCGTTGCAGCCAATGGGAGAGTGAACCAGCACATGGAAGACCTCTCTCTCTCTGCCTCTTCTCTCTCTGTGTAACTCTGACTTTCAAGTAAAATAAATAAATCTTTTTTTTAAAAGACATAATTCTACTTACTTATTTGTGAGGCAGATACATAGAGAGACAGAGAAAGAGAGTCCCCATCTGCTGGTTCACACCCCAAATATCCAAAACTGCTGGGAATGGGTTGAGTCGAAGCCAGGAGACAGGAATTCAATCCAGGTCTCTCATGTGGGTGTCAGGAACCCAGTCACTTGAGCCATAGTCTGATGCCTTCCAGGATCTGCAATAGCAGGAAGCTGGAGTAAGGAAGCCAGGGTCAGGAACTGAACCTAAGCACTATAATGTAGGAAGCACACACCTTAACTACCAGGCTAAATGCCCACCCGCATCAGAATCATTTGATCTCAGCATTTTAACATGTCTCCTCATGGATCCATTACACAAACAGCATGAGATTGAAACTTGTCTGAAATTATATAATTTTGTGTGCTGCTCATATTTTTCCTTGTTCTGACAAATATTTATCAACTCTGGGCAGTAGTGGTGAGAAACAGATTCTCCTTAATGGAGTCCACAATTTAATGGGGTTGACGAAGCATAGTAATTAAATGTTGACACACAGATGTAAAATTGAAGTGGAGACAAGTTTGATGACGTGGAGCTATGTGATGTTTCCAATCAATGATTGGATATTTTACCTAATCCAGAAAGTCGGACGTGGTTTCTCTAATCAAACTCGAAAAGAATTTTAGATATTGATTACCCAAGAAGGGGAGGGAAAAATGTTCCAGGCAGAGGGAGCACTCATGTCCTGTGGCATGGTGGCAGAAGAGACGATAGTAGGTTGAGAGACTGAAAGGAGGACATTGGGACTAACAGAGAGTGCCAAGGTGCTGTGAGAATTGGAAGGGAGATGAGAGCCAGACCCTGAAGGGCCTCACAGGCGTGACAAAGAACCTTGTCTCTATTTTGAAAGAAAAAGTCAATGAAGGTTTGTGCACATATGTGTGTGTTGTGTCTGCTGATGTTGGTGGTATCATGTGGTATGAGTGCCATGCTGTGATCAGGTTTGCTTTTTTTCCTATTTATTTGACAGAGTTAGACAGTGAGAGAGAGACACACAAGAGAAGGATCTTCCTTCCATTGGTTCACCCCCCATATGAAGCTAGGAGCCAGGTACTTTCCTCCTGGTCTCCCATGCAGGTGCAGGGGCCCAAGCACTTGGGCCATCCTCCACTGCACTCCTGGGCCATAGCAGAGAGCTGGAGTGGAAGAGGAGCAACCAAGACTAGAACCCAGTGCACATATGGGATGCTGGCGCCGCAGGCGGAGGATTAACCAAATGAGCCACAGTGCCAGCCTCAGGTTTGCTTTTATACCTTATCTAATCACCTCTTAATTTCACCAACAGACAGCCGATGTGTACAGTTTACATACACATAAGATAAGATGCTGGAGTAGAGTATAAAATGCTTTAAATGTAGACTGTGGAAAACATGAGGCATCATACATAGGAAATAGAAGTCTACATAATAAATAACAAGTTTTGCATGCTTTCATATGCATCATAACCTAACTGAAAGAGTTTTTAAAGTGTACAATTTGTGATTAGAAATAGTAGAATTTTCTATTTTCAACATAGAAAATCAAGAAAATTCAATTTGAGTAAAACCAATTAAACATTTGAATAACCACCTATGTACAGTGTTGTATTTGGACAATATAGTGAATAAAATATTCTTTTTTTAAAAAAATTTATTTTATTTACTTGAAAGTCAGCGTTACAGAGAGAGAGAGAGAGAGAGAGAGAGAGAGAGAGGTCTTCTATCCACTGGTTCATTCCCCAGATAGCCGCAACGGCTGGAGCTGCTCCAATTCAGACCCAGGAGCCAGGAGCCAGGAGCTTCTTCCAGGTCTCCCATGTGGGTTCAGGGGCCCAAGGACTTGGGCCATCCTCTACTGCTTTCCCAGGCCATTGCAGAAAGCTGGATCAGAAGAGGAGCAGCTGGGACTAGAACTGGCACCCATATGAGATGCCGGTGCTTCAGGCTAGGGCTTTAACCCGCTGCACCACAATGCCAGCCCAATGAATGAAATCTTCTATACTCACCATTATTGATTACATATGAAGGTGGATAATTTCACATGAGTTTGGGAATGTGAAAAATCTGAACACACTATGTACAATACACAGGATAATGATATACAAAATAACACAAATAACAATGATATGCTCCTGTGAATGATGTTAGCAGTGATGGGAATGCAGCTCATAAATGTTATTTTTTCAAGTCAATTTTCAGCTATATTATACAAAAGTACTTCAGGGACCAGTGCCATGGCATAGTGGGTAAAGCTGCCACCTGCAGTGCCAGTTTTCCATATGGGCACCGATTCAAGTCCCAGCAGCTTCACTTCTGATCCATCTCTCTGCTATGGCCTGAGCAAGCAGTAGAAGATGGTCTTTGGGCCCCTGCATCCATATGGGAGACCTGGAAGAAGCTCCAGGCTCCTGGCTTTGGATCAGCACAGCTCCGGCCATTGTGGCCATTTGGGGAGTGAACCAGCAGATGGAAGACCTCTCTCTCTCTCTCTCTGCCTCTGCCTTTGTAACTCTGCCTTTCATAAATAAATCTTTTTTTTTTAATACTTCAAAACATTCCTGGAGGGGGCCAGCGCAGTGGCTCACTTGGTTAATCCTCTGCCTGTGGCGCCGGCATCCCTTATGGGTGCCAGGTTCTAGGTCTGGTTGCTCCTCTTCCAGTCCAGCTCTCTTCTGTGGCCCGAGAAGACAGTGGAGGATGGCCCCAGTGCTTGGGCCCCTGCACCTGCATGGGAGACCAGGAGGATGCATATAGCTCCTGGCTTCAAATCGGCGTAGTTCTGGCCGTAGCGGCCATTTTGGGGATGAAAAAAACGGAGGGAAGAGCTTAAGAAAAAAATATTTACTAAATAAAAGGTAAAAAAAAAGAAAGGAAAAAAAGTTCCTGGAAAAAATGGAATTAAAAGTTTATTTTGGTGCAAGAATATTGAAGTCAGTATATAGTTTTTTCATAGTATGTGTTTTTCATAAATGTTTTGACAACGCTTCATATGCATGAATTTCAAAATATTTTTATATCAAAAGAAGCTCATCTTTTATTTCCATTTCCCATGAAATTTTTAAAATGCCCTCATAGTGTCGTGAAATATCAGTTTTTAATTGGTCGAGTGCTTTTTATGTGTTCCTGCTTCCACCATTTCTGGATTGTATCTTTGTGAGTGGTTGTTTACAGGAGAGATCTTTACGGCGCTTAAAGCCCAGACCCTCTGGAGCCTGATACTGAGTAATAGGACCTTGCTTCATCCCCCCTCCCTGTGAACACTCAGGAAGGTGCTAATTCTCTTTTGCACTAGTTATTTACACCTAGCAAGGAGCCAGGCATATAGCCAAAGTCTCCATAAAAATCCTAGGTGATATCAGTAGGGAGTATAGTTTTTTTAAAAAAAAAACCCAAACACCTTGAAAATACCAAGGGAAACTTCTCCCATCTGACTCTAAACCTCACTCTGTTACCTCCTGTTCTCTGGGACTGTTTCTCCGATTTTCCTGTCTTTGTAAATTTCCTAGCCATTTGCCATTAATACCTTAGATCTTTCTGTTGATTGCATTATCACAGGTTAAAAATTATTACACTCTCCTTGAAAAAAAAAATAACTGAGACTCTGAGCTCTACAATCATTCATCTAAATGAATAAGCCACAGTGTTTTAGTGCTGACAAGCAAACTGTACCCTTTGCAGGTGTCACTGTTACAGGAGGGCAGGGAGACTGAAGGCAGCCACTGGAGGGAAAGGAAAAACATCAGCTCCATCAATGGGTAGCTGTGATGCTGACATGAGTCATTTATGTTGCATTTTTCCATATTACACATGCAACTCATATGGTATTTTGTATAGGTTTCTTGCATGCTTGGGAATAAGCTTTACAAATACAGGAAGTCAGTTTATTTTATTCACCTGTACAAGGCCAGCATCAAGCAAAGAACAGCATGTATAACATCCATTAAGTAAGTATTTACATTTTAAAATTTTCAAAATGGCTTTTGATTTGAATTATTTACTTATTTAACTTGGATGAATAGAGGTAGTTCAGTTATTATAGGGATATACAAGTGTTCAGTGATGGAGGTCCTTTTGGGAGGTTCTGGATGAGATTCACATTTAAATCCTCAGATTTTCAGGAAAGCAGACTGCTCAATTTAAGGAGGGGAGTGATGGGGGGAGGAGCAGGGGTGGGAGAGGGTGAAGACTTCGGGAGAACAAAAGACTGACCTCTAGGGCCGCTCCAGCAGCCTGGCTTCAGATGTCAAGTGCATCCCTGTGGCTTCCCTGGATCCATTCCCTACAGACCTTGAGCTTGCCAGACTCTGTAATTGTGTGAGTCACTTCATCAAAATGTATCTCTTTTTCGGTATGCATATACAGAGCCTATTACTTCTGTTTCTCTGGAGAACATTAACTAACACAGCCAGTATTAGTATTTTTAAGGATACAAATGTTCCAGTGTATGTAACCACTTTTTAAATTTTTTCAAATTTATGTATGTAGGTGACAGACAAGAGAGATTTTCTGTTTAGTTCATTCAGTCCCCCAAATTTCTACAACAGACAAGGCGGGGCATGGCAAAAGCCAGGAGCTCGGGACTCACAGGTGGGTGGCAGGGACCATCACTCGCTGCCTCCTACGATGCACGTTAGCAGGAAGTTGGAATGTAGAGTGGAGCTGGGACTCGCACCTAGGCACCCATATACTGCTGCACTGTATGCTCATCCCTGTGTAATCTTAAATGTTGTACAGTATAGTAAGACAGGGTAGAAAAAGCATGCAATAGGGAAGTCGAAGGTCACGTCCAAGATTTTTCCAGGCATCCATTAGTTCATCAAATACTTCTTGAGCATCTATGATAACCCACTGTTTCAGGAGCTGAGGGTATTGTGGGGAGTGGGATTGGCAAGCTCCTTCCTCTTATTTTCTTTCTATTCAGTGGAATTTTTAGACAATATAGATGCAAATAAGTAGAGAACAACAACAAAAAACAAACAACTTTCAGAAAATGGTGACTACTATTAAGAAAATGTCAAATGGACACCTATGACAGAGAATTATTTAGATTGGGCAATCAGGAAAGGCTCCTCCGAGGTGACTGCTGAGTAGAAACTTCATGGGAAAGAAGGAATCTGCCATGTCCAGATCCTGAGGCAGAGCATCTCAGGCAGGCACAGAAGCAAATGCAAAGGTCCTGAGGTGGGAGAACATTCTCCCAGGGGACCTTGGACAAATTACCAAGCCTGTTTAATTGACAGCGTTCTCATCTGTAAAACAAAGGTGATGAGAGGGGGCCAGCACTGTGGCATAGCAGGTAAAGCCACCACCTGCAGTACCAGCATCCCATATGGGTGCCGGTTCTAGTCCGGGCTGCTCCTCTTCCGATCCAGCTCTCTGCTATGGCCTGGGAAAGCAGTAAAAGATGGCCCAAGTCCTTGGTTCCCTGTACCCATGTGGGAAGACCAGGAGGAAGCTCCTGGTCCCCAGCTTCGGATCAGCTCTGCTCTGGTCTTTGTGGTCAACTGGGGAGTGAACCAGCAGATGGAAGACCTCTCTCTCTCTCTCTCTCCTCTCTCTCTCTCTCCTTCTCCTTCGCTGTCTATGTAACTCTGCCTTTCAAATAAATAAATAAATCTTAACAAATAAAATAAAAAAGTAAAGGTGATGATATATCTGTAGGGGGTTGTTGTCAGAATTAGACATAATATTCTTAAGTTTGGAAGTATGATTGTGGCACATACTAGATTCTTGAAATGCTAAAATGGTAGTGATTAAGGGATGAGAGTGGAAAGAACAATAATTTAGACTAGGAGCAGGAAAGCATAGAGAAATGGTTTGCAGGTACATTTGGACTTGGCTTTGAAGGCTGAATCCAGGGAACTGGGGATTGCCAGGTGGCGAAGGGGGAGACTATGCTACACTAAGGGACTAGTAGGAAAAATGTACAATTCAAGGTACACATGTTACTGGAGAAGCAAAGGGTCCTTGTCTTCACGCAAGAAAGAATTAAAGTGTGAGATAGAGAGTAGTGGAAAGCAAAAAAGCAAGATTTATTAGGGTAGGGACATCTGTAAGAACGGATGGGCATCTCTCCAGACAGGACCTGAGAGAGAGTGCGTAGTTCCCATTTGGGCTGGGGTTTTTAAGGGTCTTGCCTTCCCTCCCCCTTTCCTTCTTCTCCTCCCAGAACAAAGAACTTGTTGGATGTAAATATGAAAAATTCCTTTCTGAATTTTTCCCCCTGAAGTTATCAGACTGGGAAGCCTGGCTGGCGTTACCTCGTCTTAGAGGAAGGATGCTTATCAGGCCAGGTAGAAGGGTCAGGACTCCTAGGAAGGTCGTCAGGATCTGGGCGGGACTTTGAAGTGCATATACTGGGCTGCACCTGGAGGGTTACTGGGATGACTTTGAGATGTGGATGCTGGACCGCTGTAAATGTCAATTCCTTAGGCCTTTGTCACACACATGTAAGCTCATTTCTGATTTCCTACCTAACACGTATGAAGATCTGCAGAGCAATCAATCCTGAGAAACCAACAATGAAAAACTGTTTGCCTCTCTCCCCAAAATTTCCTTCTATTAGTGAGTGAAATCCATGCAATTCATCAAATTTTCCTTTTTAACTTGAACATCTGGAAGCAAAAGTTCTTAAATTCCTCACGTTAGTCTCTTGTTAATTTTTTCTGATTCCTCTTTTTATCTACCTTTCCCTTATATCACCCACCTATTTTAGTATTACCTATGTTGTTTTTGAAGTAGATGGATAAAAATGGGACATGAAGTCAATTTAACCCTTCTCCACCCAAGACACTTCATTGAGCCCCTGGGGGCTTTCAGGTCTGTAAGTGTCAGTCATACACACAGACATTCTAACAGAATGATTTGATTTTTGGCCTGAGCATAAAGATTTTTTTAAAAGATTTTATTTATTTATTTGAAAGGTAGAATTACAGACAGAGGTAGAGACAAAGAGAAAGGTCTTCCTTCTGTTCGTTCACTCCCTAAATGGCTACAATGCTGGAATTGCGCTGATCTGAAGCCAGGAGCCAGGAGCTTCTTTCTGGTCTTCCATAGGGGTACATGGGCCCAAGGACTTGGGCCATCTTCCACTGCTCTCCCAGGCCATAGCAGAGAGCTGGATTGGAAGAGGAGCAGCGGGGACTAGAACTGGTGCCCATATGGGATGCCAGTGCTGCAGGAGGTGGAGGATTAACCTACTGCACCACGGCATGGGCCCCAAGATTTTTTTTTTAATATATAAATGTTAGTAACTTTTTTTATTGCCTAAGCATATTTATTTTTGTTTTTAAGAAGCTAGAATTTTTGAGTTATTTTAAACCTAAAATGTGTAGTCCTTCAAAGATGTTTTTTTTTAAAAAAAACTATTGCATTGTATCAGGGGAATTTTTGAAGTTTTAACTTCTTATCTTAGACATTTTAAGTCCCCTGAGAGAGAAAGCAAAAGTATGCGTGTGAGAGAAGACAACTGAGTTGCTAGATAAGAAATTTCTAGCTGGGATACTAAGACATTATTTGTGTCTTAGCTGTAATGTTAAACATACACACACACAAAACACGCGCACACACACACAGACACACACATACAGAGCGAGGGAGAGATCATTTATTTGTGGTTAAATACACATTGCATAAAGTTTTCGATCTTAACTATTTTCCAGCATACCATTTAATAGTGTTAAATCTATTCACAGGTCTATACAACCATTATCTAGAATTTTTCATCTGGTGAGATGGAAACTCTATGCCCAGGAAAGAAACTCCAAGAAGGTTATTTGCTTTGTAGTTAAGCCACCTGTTGGGATGTCAACACCTTATTTTGGAGGGCCTCGAGTCCACTCTTCAGCTTCCTTCTAATCCAGAGTCTGAGAGGCAGTAGATGACAGCTCAAGTACGTCAGCTCCTGCCACTCACATGGGGGACCTGGATGGAATTTGTCTCCTGACTTTGGCCTGGCCCATTGTGGGCCTGTGAAAAGTGAACCTGCAGCTGGGAACACACACATTCTCTCTCTCCCTCTGTGTGTGTGTGTGTATGTATGTGTGTGTCTTTTTCTCTCTCTGCCTCTCAAATTAAAAACACCAAACAGAAAAATCCCTCATTTCTCCTCCCCCTTTGCTCTTGACAACTATCATTCTACTTTCTGTGTCATTGAATTTGATTATTCTAGATACCTTACGTCTACTGAATCATACATGCTTTGTCTTTGTTGGGGGGATGGGATGGCTTATTTCACTTAGCATAGTGTCCTCGAGGTTTATCTACTTTGTAGCATGTGTCTTATTCTTTTTTCTTCTTAAGTCTGAATAATAATCCATTGTGTGCATAGACCACATTTTACTTATCTGCTCGTCCTTTGGTGAATATTTGGATTGTTCCATGCTTGTGCTTTCAATTCTGTTGGATACATTCCCAGAAGTAGACTTGTTGGATCATATGATGGGTCCATGTTTAATTATTCAGAGTACTACAATCTTATTTTCCATAGTGGTTGCACAATTTTAAATCCTCACCAACAGAAAACTTGAGGGTTCTGATTGTCTTCATCCTCATTCTCAATACATGATACTTTCTGGTTTTTTTCCACACATTATACAGGATATGACATTATATTTGAAGGAATCCTTTTGTTTTGGTAATAGGAAGATATTTCTTGAACTAAACAACCACATAAAGAACTCTTGAAAAGAAATCATTGTAAAGATTGTGGGTAGGGTCTGGCGCTGTGGTGTAGCAGGTAAAAGCCGCCACCTGTGACACTCGTAGCCCATTTGGACACCGGTTCGAGTCTCCACTGCTCTACTTCTTGATCCAGCTCTCTGCTAATGTCCCTGGGAAAGTAGTGCAGAATGTCCCAAGTGCTTGGGCCCCTCCACCCATATGGGAGACTAGGAATAAGCTTCTGGCTTTCGCCAGACCCAACTCTGCTCTTTGTGGCCATTTGGGGTGTAAACCAGTAGATGGAAGATCTCTGTCTCTTCCTCTCTCTCTCTCTCTCTGTAATTTTCGCTTTCAAATCAATTTTTTTAAAAATAGGATTGCAGGTAAAGTGTTGTTTTTAATTTCTATCTTTTGTACATGGTGGATTTGGTAGACTTGAGGTTCTTTTGTTTTGTTTAAAGATTTATTTATTTATTTGAAAGGCAGAGATACAAAGAGAGAAGAGGTGGGAGAGAGAGAGATCTTCCATCCACTGGTTCACTCTCTGAATTGCCATAATGGCCTGGGCGGAGTCAGGCTGAAGCCAGGAGCTTCTTCCAGGTCTCCCATGTGATTTCAGGGTCCCAAGCACCTGGGTCATCTGCTGCTGCTTTCACAGGTACATTATCAGGAAGCTGGATCAGAAGTGGAGCAGCCTGTACTCAAACTAGGGTCTATATGGGATGCCAGCAGTGCAGGCAGAAGCTTAATCTACAACACAGCACCAGCCCCCGGTAAAGTGATTTTAAAGCTACAACATAGGCAAGCAATGTAAAGTACTTTAAGTTTCAAGCAAATTCACATGGATTTTATTGTTTTCTGCTGATAGTAACTAATTAGGTGCTCATACACTGAAATCATATGAGCCTTCTACAAAGAAATTATGATAATTTTAGATTAGCATCTATGAAATAAAGTGACCAAGTCAAAGTACCTCCAGCAGAAAAACCTACATGAAGATATTTGCACATATGTGGACAGGCCTACCTGGAAAAGGTTTTTAGAGCAATAAACACCTATCTCCATATTGGTGTCTCTAGCCAAGTGGAACATGTTGACAGCTAATTAGTATGCTCCTATCTGGAAATACCTGCACCTGCTACTTGTTCATGTTATTCAGCAAACAATTAAGAAGTACACTAAGGAAAAAACGCAATGCTTACAATGCTTGAAGTAATATTTATCTTAAAATTTAAACAGTTTATATAAGATATCAAATGAAAAAAGTAATAAATACAGTCAGTTTTGTCCACTCACAAAAGGGGAAAAAGATTTCCATAGTAAATTTTGATCTAAATAAAGTCAGAGGCTGTGATCTTTTTTTAACCATTATATAGACAATGCCTGTTTCCAAGAGCTGGTGTTTTAGTGCAGTGATTAAAGGCTCCACTTTCAATGCCGGCATTAAATATGAGACTGCCAGTTTGGAGTGCCAATTCGAGCCCCAGCTACTCTGCTCCTCATTCAGCTCTCTACGAATGTGCCTGGGAAAGCAGCAAATTGTGCCCTAAGTACTTGTAATCCTGCTGCCTTTTTGGGAGACCATGATGGAGTTGCTGTCTCTTGGCCTCAGTGAAACCCGGCCCTGGCTGTTGAGGCCCTTTATGGAGTGAATCAGTGGATGAAAGATCACTCTCTCTTCCTACTTCTATCCCTGTCCTTTCAAATAAAGAAACCTTTTCTTTTTCTCTCTTTTTTTAAGCCTAATGTCATGCCTGACAGTGGGCACCGAGGAAATATTTGCTAAATAAGGAATGAGTAAATGAGTGAATGTTGCTGTATCTACCAAGTTTCCAAAAGAAAACAGCTAACATACCCAAACTAGGATAGTTTGAGAAGGGTCTGTTTGTGAAAGTTCTAATGGAAAGTGTCGGTATAGTGTCGGGCAAAGCTAGTGCAGGAACCCAAGCAAAAGTGATAAAGGGCGTAGGGGCTATCAGGTGTTATGGATTGAGCAGGACTTGGCTCCTGAAACTGCGGCAGATAGGTGAACCCTGAAATCTTGTGTTAAGGATGGGTGGATGGAGATGGATATCTGATTTAATTATGGTATATGAGAGGTGGGCTGGGTGGGAGGGCCTTCAGTCCGTTCACTGCTAAGAAAGTAGTTCTCGCGAGGGTGCTGGTTATTTAAGCTGAGTTCAGCCCAGCCTCTTCCTCTGCTTCCTGGCTCAGCCTGTTAGTGTCTCTGGGCACTTCCTCTGCTATTGCCAGCCCCAGCAAGACGTAATGGAGCTGCCTGATCCTGAGCTGTGACCTTCTGAACTGTAAGTGAAAATAAACCTTTCTTTCCCGAGACGCTCCTGTCAGGTATTTTAGGTAAAGTAATGAAAAGTTGACTCATATTCCCAGACGTAGGAAGGAGGAATGGGCCAACCTGCAGAGAGTACTATAAACTGCTTCCTATACCCTGCCAGGACTCCCCATTTGTTAAACTCCCTCATTTTTGTTTTTGTAATATATTTTTGTTTTGTAATATATACCAAAAACTGCATATATTTAATGTATATAATTTAGTTTTGAACAATTTGGTGGATTTGCACATACCCATGAACCCACTCTCACAATCAAGGTAATAAACGTATCTGTTTCTCTCTGTTGTTGATGTAGTTCATATAGGTTAGTTCTTAGGGGTAGTGAACAGAGGAGAAGGGCAAGCAGAAGGCAGCTGCCATTGTCGGTTTAGCTGGATACGGCAGACAACACACATGTGCAGTGTGCACGCTTATATCCTTACTTTTCAGTGGTTTCATGATTTTAATGAAACAGGCACAATTAAAATTATATCAGATGTTGTGAGTGGGTCAGGGAGAGGACTAGTGAAAACAAGACTGGTGTTAGGAACAGTGCTGACTGTGCAGAGCTAAAGCAAATTTAAAAAGATGGTGGTAAGAAGATTCTTAGTAAAATGTATATATTAGTTTCTGAAAAAATCCTTGATTTCTTAAGTAACTAACGGTTCTTTTATTCAGTTTGGAAATGAAAAATAATTCCCATGGGACAGAAATATTACTAGCATGAGAAATCTTAAGTAAAAATTGGCAAAAAATTGTCTTTAGAAAAATGGAAGAGATTTATTACTGGTTTAAATGTTTTTCACATGTTTAAACTATTTTCTATCTTACTATACTACCTTATCTCACAATGTGTACATGTATCCATCTGCATGTATATCTAAATATATCATACAGATTGGTTTCTATATGTATAGATGTAAATATACATATTTGCTTTTAAATTTTTCTACTAAACATAAGTGTGATTAATAACTTCGGCAATGACTATTACATCTTTTGTCTGCATCTTATGCATTTGAGAACTTTGTAGCCTGAAACCCACAGAAGGGATCACTGCACTGATACAGCTAATTAGTGGTGGATCCAGGACCCAGGTGTCCTCAATCTGCCTTTTTTTTAAAGTCTGGAACACATATTGCCTCCAGCTGAAGATTTTTAGTTGAAAAATAACGAGATGTTGATTTTCTAATAATACACATTTGGGTCCCAGTTTTCTTACTGTTTTTGAAAATATACCCTTTTCAATTTTTTTGTGACTATTAGAAACCTATTGAAAGATGTCAAATCAGAAGTACCCAAATCAGGAATGCAAGGAGGATCCACCTAAAGATGTCCCATAGACAGTCTCAAATAATTGCCCTTGTTGAATAGGGGCATTATTATGGTGGAGAAGGATGCTCTGGTGTAGCTTTCCCAGACATTTTTCTGCTAAGCTTATTCTAACTTTGTCAAAACTCTCTCCTAGTAAGCAGGTGTTATGCTTTGGGACTCCAGAAAGTCTACAAGCAGAATGTTGACCTGATCTTTGATCTGGGCTGATCCGCTTTGGCTTTGATTGGACCCTTTCCACTTTTTGCTGGACATACTGTTTTTTGTTTTTGTTTCTATTTTTTGTTTTTTGCGGGGTGTGTGTATGTGTGTGGTTGCATGTGCAGGATCATACTGGTAAAGCACATTTCATCTACTATTCCAATTGTTTAAAGAAATGCTTCAGAATCCTGATCCCATTTGTTTAAAATATCCATTGAAAACTCTTCTCTACAGCTGATTTTGGTGCAATAGTTTCACTACCCTTGGAGCAGAAAGTTTGCTCCACTTTCATGTCTAAACCAGAACTGTGTAAACTGAACCAGTTAGATGTCTACGATGTTGGCTATTACTGCTACTGTTAACCATCGGTTGTCTTCCAGTAGGGCACAAATAAGATTTTTCCTCACAAGTTCATGAGGATGCTCTGCTACCACAGGCTTCATATTCAGCAAAATCCCATCCTTTCTTAAAAGAAGTCATCTATTTGTAAATTCTTTTCTTATGGCATTGTCCCCATAAACTTTTCATAAAACATTAAATGACTTCACCGTTCTTCCACCTAAGATTTCAACATAAACCTGATGCTTGTTTGTGGTCCATTCTTAGCACAATTCCTGTTACTCTGATAGGGGCTGTTTTTTTTTTAAGATTTATTTATTTACTTGAAAGAGTTACATGGGGGAGGGGAAGGGAGGGGGAGAGAGAGGGAGGGAGAGGGAGGTCTTCCATCTGATGGTTCACTCCTCAGAGGGCCGCAATAGCTGGAGCTGTGCTGATCCAGATGTGGTGCAGGGGCCCAAGGACTTGAGTGATCTTCTGCTTTCCCAGGCCATAGCAGAGAGCTGGATTGGAAGTGGAGCAGCCTGGTCTGGAACCAGTGCCCATATGGGATGCTGGCACTTCAGGCCAGGGTGTTAACCCACTGTGAAACAGCAGCAGCCCCAGGGGCTGTTTTCAAACTAACACTTTATCCTTACAAGTGCTTCAGACTAGATCCTGTGTAGACATGGTAGATATAACAAGTTTAAAATTAACTAACTCAATAGGACACTCTTCTATTGTGGTGCAGAAAATTTTGATGGGGCTGGCACTGTAGCATAGTGGGTGCTACCACTTATAGTGCTGGTCCCAGTCCTGGCTGCTCCAATTCCGATCCAGCTCTCTGCTGTGGCCTGGGAAAGACATGGAAGATGGCCTAAGTGCTTAGGTCCCTGCACCCACGTGGGAAACCCAGAGGAAGTACCTGGCTCCTGGCTTCAGATCAGCCCAACTCTGGCTGCTGCAGCCATTTGGGGAGTGAACCAGTGGATGGAGGACTTCTCTTTCTCTCTGCCTCTGCATCTCTGTAATACTCTGCCTTTCAAATAAATCTTTAAAAATTTTCAAAATTCATTAATAGTTTTCATAATACATATTCTCCATTAACCTTTATTTTAAGGCTTATTTGAA
Source organism: Sylvilagus floridanus (assembly GCA_949820135.1). Classification (NCBI taxonomy): domain Eukaryota; kingdom Metazoa; phylum Chordata; class Mammalia; order Lagomorpha; family Leporidae; genus Sylvilagus; species Sylvilagus floridanus. The sequence continues at coordinate 22,672,481 of OX463236.1, read as the reverse complement.
AGGCAGAATGACAGGGAGAGTAAGATCTTCCATCTATTGGTTCACTCCCCAAATGGCTGTAAAAGCCATGTCTAGGCCAGGCCAAAGCCAAGAGCCAGGAACTCCACCTGGGTCTCTTACATGGGTGGTAGGAGATCTGATGCCTTCTTAGGTGCATTTCAGGAAGCTGGATAGGAAGTACAACAGCCAAGATTCAAACCAGCCAGTGACATGGCACCAGTTTAATCTGCACGATGTTGTCCACACTATAAGCTTCTTTTTATTATTTTTAAAATATTAAAGTATATGAATATCATGCATTTCATACAGATTTGGGAACATAGTGATTCTTCTTGATCCTAAACTTGAATGATGGTTATCTGATAAGATCATATCATGTAGCAACACAGTAGTAGACATGTTAATATGTGCATGCACTCTTCGATCACACAGTAAAAATTGCCTAACAGCATGTTTCACAACATATTCGCCTTGTTAAGTGATGCATGACTGTACACATGTCTGTGTTCTCTGTAACGATTTCGGTAAAGAAATGAGGTATCAGACAATTGGTACAAATTAAAGCAGAATCAAAAGGATGCAAGAACATTCTAACTGTTGCTTTCACAAAATATGAAGCCAAAACCCTTCCTTAAAGATGGTTGAGGGGGTTCTAAACTTCAAATTTCCAAAGACTGTGAACTTTCATGGTGCATTTCATAGCTCTTACAAGGTATGCGAAGAAAGGGATCCAGAATGCAATGTCAAAGCCACTTGTATATTCAAAGTTGTGGCATCTCTACCTCCTTGAAACATAGCCAGAAGTAAAGGCTGGCCTAGCTTAGTGACTTTAATTATCCAGGGAATTCTAATCAGAAGACACTCACCAGATTACTGTATTTTGGTCCTAAGCAAACTAACCTTGAGGTTGTTAGTGGGAGTGAACCTGAGTGGCTGAGTGGAAAGTTCTCTCTTGTTAGTGCTGAGTGGACACCGTGGCCTTAGTGTTCCTCCGAACTACTTAAGAACCTCTGAAAACCTTCACAGCATTGAGAAAGGGCCTCCTTTGCCCGCTGTGATATATATCATGATGTTTTCTTGCTGTTTCCAAACATGCATTTGCCTGGGTGCTGCTTGAACGTGCAGGTGTTTTTTCTGACTGGGCTTATTTCTCAAAACCTGATTTTCTTCCTGAAGATGAGCCCAGAATATGGTGGGAAACAGCTCCCTCACCTGCCTTACAGAAGGTATTGCCAATGTATGGGATTGCCAGCATGAATCGAAATTGTTTAATGTGATCACATGCACTTTAGTCTGGCTAGATTCTTGTCTATATTAATAGTCCTTGGCTTATAAATCCAAGCTTTATGTATAAACATATAATTAAACTTCCATTATAGATGGCGTATAAACAAAATGTGTAATTTGCACGTTGGCTATAAATTTTCTTCAGTAAAACGATTTCATGTGAGCCTGTGGAACTAATAGAAATCTGTTCAGTTGTGACTTATGTTCACTTCTAACCTGAGATTGTTTCAGAGAAAATTGTGGCAGTTAACATGCTAATGACATGTTTATAACTTCAAATGAATTTCAACAGATATGAATGCCAAATACTAAAATCTGAAGTGTTGGCCTTTCAATGAAAATGACACCACAGAAAGATCTCTTACCCATAGAAATATTGAAATCAAGAATTTTCATTAATACTTTGCAGAATAACCATTTTCACTTATTGATAACAGGTTTAATATGGATCATAAATACGCAACATGCTGAAAACACTCTTGTTTTTGAAACCTCACCTGTCACTTCCACTCATATGTCAAATTACTGATCTCAGTAAGTACAGTTCTTGAACATACTTTCCCAATCAAAATGAATATATCTAAATGACAATTCTGAAAATTAATTTTCTCTGATATATATTTGAAAATATACTATAATTTCTGAAGCTCAAACACAAGCATTCTCTTCAATTAATATTTTTCCAAGGTTCTGAATAAGAGGAAGGATTTTCTTATGAGAAAGTATGCAATGAAAGGAAACACATAATGTTCATAAGTGTCACCCACACCTGTACTTTATTTAAAACTCATTACTCTGAAGAATACCAAATAAGTTTGAATTAACATTGGTTGAATGTTCTAATATTAGCAATCGTTATGACCTGGATATCATATTACATTCCTGATCTACTTTAAACCTTGGGTTTTCTAGGAAATCTAAAGGAATTAAGTAACTTGACCCAGGTGATAGTGTCAGAAAGTAGTGGAGCTATTTTCAACCAAGATGTGACTCCCCATCTGATTAGCCACTATACTGCACATTTCAGACTAATTTATTAACAACTCTGCCTTGTCTCCCATATCTTTTGCTGTTCCCTTGGTACTTTTTTTGGGTAATGAACTTTACATGGAACTGAAGCGTAGTTAACAATTACCAGGGTATCACCTGTTAAACCCTAGTTACTGAGATGGGAAGGGTAATAAAGTCAGAGAACCAGAAAGAAGATAATTGGACTAGGTCAGATCCAAGCAGAAATTTTGCTTAAAAAATGACAGGATTTCAGTGATTCTAGAGAATGGAATAGGTGTAAGAAATGCAGAATGCAAATTACAGAAATTTAGTTGTAAATTGGATAAGAAAATAAAGCTGTACTCGGAGGGGGGGATTGAAAAGAGGAGTAAGGGAAAGAGTGAGGTAAAGAGGAACTGAAATGTTTAGGACTTCCCTTGGAAGGGGTACTTTTATATGGTCATTCCACTTAACTTTCCTATCAACAGATCCGAACATGGAACATTTCCCCCTCATTAAAAAAAAAGTGAGTTCTTATTTTTGTGCTTGAAAGACAGTTATGGAGTTGGGGGTGAGGGCAAGAGGAGAGGAAAAGCTAGGAGTGAAACTTCCATCCAATAGTCCTCTCCCCAAATGGTCACGATGGCCAAGACTTCTAGGCCAAAGTCTGGAGCCTGGAACACCATCCAGGTCCCCAACATGAGTGGCTGGGGCCCCAGGCACTCGGGCCATCTTCAATGTTACATTAACAGAAAGCCGGATCAGAAGCAGAGCAGTCGGGGCTTGAACTGGCACTCCTATATGGAATGTCACAGGCAGAAACTTCACCCACTCCACCATAATGTTGGCCCATCTATCTCATTTTTATAGATGAAGCACTGAACAACATTCTGGGGAACACTTAGCTGGTAAAATTTGAAGAGCAAAGACTAGAACCTGCTTCCTTTAATTTCATTGCTGCCGTGTTTAAGCATAAGGAAAGAGAGCTAATAAAGATTTTTTAAATTACTTTGGAATGATATCATCTGGTTGCATAAATGAGAAATATGCATGCTATTTCTCACTAACTATTTTGTACTTGTGAAATGGACATTTTGAGATCTGATGATTGTTTACAGCCCTTGTCTCTTCTATTGAGGAACAGTGTTTATTTTCTTCATATTATTTGTTGAACTCTACTTAGTGTAAGATTAACCTTAGGAGTATTAAGTAAACTGAAAATAGATCTTTGTAAAAATTAAGAGTGGGAATTGGCGATCCAGGGATGGAGCATGGGTGGGAGGGAGAGTAGGGTGGGAAGAATCACTATGTTCCTAAGTCTGTATATGTAAATAAATGGGGGCCAGCGCTGTGGCGCAGCGGGTTAATGCTTTGGCCTAAAGCGCTGGCATCCCATATGGGCACTGGATCGAGATCCGGCTGCTCCACTTCGATCCAGCTCTCTGCTATGGCCTGGGAAAGCAGTGAAAGATGGCCCAAGTCCTTGGGCTCCTGCACCCTTGTGGGAGACCGGGAAGAAGCTCCTGGCCTCAGATCGGTGCAGCTCCAGCCATTGTGGCCATCTGGGGAGTAAACCAGTGGATGGGAGACCTCTCTCTCTCACTCTGAGGAAAAAAACCATGAAACTTGTATAACTTAAATAAAATTTTAAAAGACAAATGAAAAAAATTCTAAGATTTCCAAATATTGGATGCATTTTAAGAAAATACTTCTCATTTTTAGTTGGTATTTGGAATGAGTGAGTGTATTTTAAAGTGAAAAAAATGGAATAAAATATATTTTGGTGCAAAAAAAATTTTAAATCCGGCTGGTGCCGTGGCTCACTAGGCTAATCCTCTGCCTGCGGCACCGGCACCCCGTGTTCTAGTCCCAGTTGGGGCTCCGGGTTCGGTCCCAGTTGCTCCTCTTCCAGTCCAGCTCTCTGCTGTGGCCTGGGAGGGCAGTGGAGGATGGCCCAAGTGCTTGGGCCCTGCACCTGCATGGGAGACTAGGAGAAAGCACCTGGCTCCTGTTTTCAGATCGGCACAGTGCGCCGGCTGTAGTTGCCATTCGTGGGGTGAACCAACAGAAAGAAGACTTTTCTGTCGTGTGTCTCTCTAACTCTGCCTGTCAAAACAAATTAAATCCATGAATAGATTTTTTACAATATTAATTTTCATGAAATTTTGAAAATCTTTCATGCATGAATTTCAAAAATCTTTTGCTCAAAATATCCTTTTGATTTCTCCCTTCCATGAGTTTTTTTTTTTTTTTTCGTTGTTTTTAAGATTTTATTTGAGAGGTAGACAGAGTGAGAGAAAAAGGTCTTCCTTCTGCTGGTCCACTCCCCATATGGCAGCAATGGGGCTGGAGCTGCACTGATCTGAAGCTGGGAGCTTCTTCTGCATCTCCCATGCAGGTGGAGGAGCCCAAGCACTTGGGCCATCTTCCACTGTTTTCTCAGGCCATAGTAGAGAGCTGGATTGGAAGAGGAGCAGTCGAGACTAGAACTGGTGCCCAAAGGTATCCCAGTGGAGGATTAACCTACCTACTGTACCACAGTGCCAGCCCTCCATAAGCCTTTTAAAGTACCTTCATATTTGTATAACTCGGAGAATGATTTTTTATAGGATGTTTGCATCATCTTATGAAGAAATATTTATACTTGGCATGGGGTCCATCAGGTATTGGTGAAATCTGTGTCTGAATCTTCTGTGTTCAAAGAAAGAACAAGATAAATTTAGGCTACAAATTTACTTGACCTGCTAAGAGATCCAACAGATGATAAAGTGAAGAGGTCACAATTTGTCTATTGAAAGATTATTTTCTTCATTTGATTGGCAGCCAGAAATTAATTAGCATATGGCTATGTGTGGGGAGGGAGGTAAGGGAGAGAAAGGAGTGGAGGGAGAGGGCAGGGGGAGGGGGGAGAGAGGAAAAATGTTAAACCTGGAAAAAGTACTGTACTAATAGTGGCTTTGGCACCAAATAAAATGCCAGGCTCTCCTAATGGTAATGACCAAGTTTCTTTGGAATCTTTTATTCCAGATTAACTTTGTGTGAGGTATGGCAGGTTAGGTTTGCCTGGCTTTCATTCTTCTGTTTGTTCTACAGGAGATTTTTCTCCCTCTCTAGTCTGTTTAACAACACTGGTTGGAAGTTTGTTTTGTTAAATAATCTGTCATTCAATGGCAACCTGTATAGAAAGAGATATGTGCTAATGTCATTCTCTCTTACATATAAGTTCTCTTGAGGGGATCATGTTCATGCATTTTAATAATTATTATAAAAGTGAATTTTAAGTCTTTAAATACTAACAGATGTACATGGGCAATCTCTCCTTAATTATTTTTGCCTATTTACAAACCTGGAATCTGTTCCCCAAAATTATTTTTCTAAAAAAAATAAGGATTTATTTACTGGAAAAGAAGAGTTAGTGAGACAGAAAGAGAAAGAGCTACTTTCTGCTGGTTCACTCTCCCAATGCTAGCAATGGCTGGGGCTGGGCCAGGCTGAAGTCAGGAGCCTAGAATTCTATCCAGGTCTCCTATATGGGTGGCAGGGATCCAGGGACTTGAGCCATCTTTGGCTGTTTTCCAGGCTAGTTATCAGGGAGCTGGATCAGAACAGAGAGGCCAGAGCTCATATGGAATGACTGCATTGCAGGCAGTGGCTTACCTTGCTGTGCCACAAAGCCAGTGCCAAGAATTTTTAAGTACTAATGCAAGAATCAGGTTATAAATGAGGGGTTTTATTTGCCTTAATAATTGAACTAGTGTTTTTGTCTGGATTGTAATGTTGTGTCTCAAATTGTACTGAAATCTCCTGGGGCCTGCTTAGACAAGGGATCTGAACAGAATGAGATTTCAATACTTACTGATAGCCTATTAAAGAGTACACAGAATTCCTTTTAGATATTTATTTATCCAAATCACATATTATTTGAGTTACTCTCCTAAATTAAAGAATTTTATTTATTTGAAAGATAGGAACATACAATTACAGAGAGATCTTCTACCTGCTGGTTCAGTTTCTAAATGCTCGTAATAGCCAAGGCTGGGCCAGGTCAAAGCTAGGACTTCCACATGGGTGGCTGGAACCTGATTACTTGAACCTTCATCTGCTGCCTCCCAGGTATGCATTAGCAGGTACTTGGAATCAGAAATGGAGTTGGAACTTATACCCAGGTACTCCCAGATGGGATGCAGGTGACAATAGCAGCTTCTTAACCATTGTCCCATATGCCCTCCCCAAGTGATTATTTTAAAAATAATTTTAAGGAAATTTAAGGAGGAAGTCAAATCCTATAAAAATCATAAGCAAATATTTATGAAAGTTTGTTTTACTGACCATGGGCAGATTCTTCTTCTCCTCCTATCCTTTCCTTTGTGTACTACTCAGAAAGAAAGACTTAAGTTCCTTGTGGATGGATAACCACTATATTTTCCCAAATGCTGGAAACCATGTTCTTTGGACATGAGCATCTACAGTCTCACAAGAGCAAAGGTGACGCTCCATAGAATCAGAAATTTCTCTGTCTAGAAGCTGATGCCTCTTCTGAGGATTTATAGCCATTATCAAGCTTCCCATGCATCTGTAGTTCAAGTTATCACCAACTTTTTTTTTTTTTATATGAAGGAGAGACTAGAGGTCTTCCATCCTCTAATTCACTCCTGAAATGGCCAAAATGGCCAGAGCTGAGCTGATCAGATCAGAAGTCAGGAGCCTGGAGCTTCTTCCAGGTCTCACATGTGGGCGCAGGGGCCAAAGCATTGAGCCATCCTCTGCGCCTTTCCAGGTGCATTATCAGGGAACTGGATTAGAAGTAGAGCAGCCGGGACTCAAACTGGTACCCAAATGGGATGCTGGCATCACAGGTGGTGGCTTAACCTGCTACACCACGATGCCAACCCCTTAAAAGTTTTTTATATTGCATTTACAATTGATAAGTGCATTTATAATTGCTATACTTCTTTATCCATGCAGAGATTGGCACATGTAATCTCTGCCTTCAGCATCATAAATTACCTTTCTGACTTCAAATCAGCATATTTTCTGAAGAGCTTCCTTCTATTTTTTGCCTCAACATAATGGAAGTTGATTTCTAGAGGCACGAGAAACAGATTTATCAAATCTCCCATGACTTGCCTAATGACGGACTGCAGGTCCCGTTGGTCTCTTGCATTTCTGACAGATTCTCCATCTTCTACACAGCACTGACTTTATATGAATACAGTATATGCCACAGACTTGTCTCTTTAAAACTTCAGTGCCAAATTCGCTCAGGCCATAAATGTGAGTTGACAGAGAACATTGATATTCCCCAGCAAGTCTCCTTTTCCCATAAAAATGGAAGTGTCATATTATGATAATTCTCTCCCCATCAAATGGCTATAAAAGGCAGACAAATTGAGGGAAGATAAAAGTTAGCAAGAGGTTTGCAAGAATAAAAGAAAATAGCACACTGTTAAACTCTCAAAGGCTTTCGTGGCTGCTGTCATTTTGATAACATAGTTCTTGTAGACCATTAGGCCACATCCCGCTTCTTCCAGCTAACAAGCCTGAGGTTCCTGCTGCTCTTAGAGATGAGTGATGTGTCTGTGTGAAGGGGAGAGTAGCTTTGCAAGAGGCTTTGTACTTTCATAACCACAGGAGGGTTGGTAAAGTCTATCTACATAGGTGGTTTTGAACACAAATCTTTATAAAATTGAAGGAACTGTGATAAAATACCAATTTTGGAGTCCCTCTCTCAATATTCTGATTCATTAGGTCTGATTTTTAGTCATTTTGTTAAGCATTTTTATGTTTTACTTAAGTAAAAACATATGTAATCCCTTTAGGATTATCTATTAGAATTGCATTTTAAGTCATTTTTTTAAAATTTAGATGTAATGAGAATATGCATCTTTATTTTTAATGTCTATTTGTTTTCAATTGAAAACCTAAAGTTTACCAGCATCAGGCAAGTAGTCTGCATTCAATGAACATTTCTTGAATGGGTGAATAAGTGGATAACTCAAAATGACTGGAAAACATCTTCACAGTTTGAAAGTGAGATGGTTTGGAAAGTTATTGAACTATAGTGATGTTTGAAGTAGTTTATAGCAAAATAAGCACAAGGTAGATCTCTGTAAGAACTGGACACTATGTATCTTTATCACTGTTTACTTACAGTTCCTGTTTTTACTATTTGATCTAAAATACTACAGTCCAAAAGTATGATTCTATGTTTGTGCTATTATCATGTATATAATACACTATAAATCCAAATGCAACCTTACAGTGTCTGCATTAAAAACAGTTGTTGCCTTTTCTAAGAATTCAAGAAAAGGTGCCACTGCTTCATGTAGCCACATATTTTCTGCCTATGAATCTTTCCTGAAGAGCTGAAATTCCCAGTCTTTAGGATTTCCAGTGTAAAAAAAAAAAAAAATTTCCACATTTGCTATAGTACAAGTCTATGTGGCAAGTTATTTCTTATTTACTTGAAAAGTTGTGTCTTTCAGTTTGAAAGACACTCCTCCTGGAGATAGAATTCTTTGGTTTGAAAGAACTGATTCTCAGCACTGTAAAGATTTTGTTTCCTTGCTTTGACTTCTACTCTTTCTGGCATGGGGTTCATAATCTTTGAATGATTGCTTCCCTGTGTGTAATTTTCCATCCCACTGCCCCCTTCACCCTTGGCTGCCTTCAAGACTTTTTATGGAAAGGGGAAGAAGGTTATTAGCAGTTTTATTATGATCTGTACAGTTTTGGTTTTCTGCATATTACTCCTTCTAGGAATTAGGGATTCTCCGCTCTGAGATTTTTAAACCAAATTTAAGAAATTTGAGCCATTATCTTTTCTGTATATGTCTTCCATGTTCTCTTCTTGTCAGCTGACATTCCAAGTGTGTGTATGAGGATTGAGACAGCATGAGATTCTCCTATATTTACCTCAACATTTGTTCTTTGTCTTCAACTTTTTTCTCTTCTTCAAACTGGATCATTTCTATTGATCTGTCTTCAAGGGTCACTCTTCTGCCAATCCTGTGTGTTGGGTGGACGGTAGAAGCACCCCCAACAGGGACCACTGGGAATGTGAGTACAGGGCAGAGAGATCAAGGATAACTGGGATGATGATGATGATAATGATGATGATGATGAAGAAAAGAAAAACCAGAAATGAAACTATCAGAGGGGGGAAAAATGGAAAAGATAAGAGAAAGAATGACAACAGAAGCAAAGGTGAGATGAAACTAAAGAGGCTAAAAGAAACTGAAGAAGACAAAGAGCTAGCACTGTAGGAGAGTTAGCAGATAATCTGTGGCTCAGGAAAGCACAGGGAGAGTCAGACCTTGAATTAGCAAAAAGAAATTTTTGGTATGAATAATAGTTTCTGGAATAGATGCTATGAACCTGTCTTCAAGAGGTGAATTCAGAATTTGGGAAATTACTGAAAGGCAAAATTATACAATATGCAAAGAAACTATATTCTGCCAGTATTTTGCAGACATTCTTAGCTCAGGATGTCTGTTTCATTGGAAATGAGTGATGAGATTACTCATTTATTTACTGAACTTTACAATGAAAATGGAAGCAAGCAAAACAAAGCCAAAAAGAAAAGTGTGGCTACTGGAGGAGGATTAAAGGCTGACATGAAAGACAATCTGGTAGATTATTGTGGTTATGATGGAGAATATGTACATGAGCAGGAAGACTTCAGGCAACATTTCATCATCTGCTGCTGGCTTTTCTGCTGACCACAATCTCTTCAACACGTAGTATAAATTCCTTTCTGTTCTGCAGAATAGTACAATCAGAAGCGCAATATCTCTTGCACTGGTTATTTAACCCTTTGACACTTACGTGCTAATGTACAAAGGAGGGAATTTGGATATTGCTGCCAAGGGGTTAAAATCAGGAACTCGGTTGCTACTAAGTCATGGTTTTAAAAAAAATAAAAATAAACCCACAGTCTAATATTGTCCCTGTTGCTATCTGATTCCATAGCAGCAGTCACCGAATTGGAAACCAGGGTTGCAACAGGAGGAAAAACATTTTGCAGTATTTACTAGCACCATTCAGTAACATAGCCTTAACCTTGCCTCCTGGAACTACACTGTAACTTGTCAAGAAAACCAGTTTGCTGCAAGGTCATGAGGTATGCACCTAGGAATAAGATTGCTTTCTCTTATAATTGAACGTGAGGATATTAAAAATACATTCTGCAAAGACTTTATCTCAGAATGAAGATGCTCCCACTGAAAAGTTGTCGTTTGATATTTGAATTATCTAAATCCTCCAAAATTAAAGATGAAGAAGGCAGCAGTGGAACAAATTTAAAAGAGTTTTGGCATTTTCTTTTCTCTATAAAACATGCTCAGAAAACTCTACGTGCTAGCTAAAGCTAGGTAAATTGTTAACAATTATGAGATATGCAATGTTTTACAAAGCAACTAATTTAATAGAATCACTATTGTGAGAAGAAATATACTGCCACCTGAAACTTATATTTTAGATATTCTAACTTTCAGGTCTAGAATTTGCATTGTGTTGTGTTTTATAGCTCCCATTTCAATGCTGAGATTCTCATCCTTATTTGGTGTGAACATCTTTCCCTTTCAGTTCATGAACACATTTTAAATGTGGTTTTAAAGGTGATGTTTGCTATTTAGAGACGCTAATTCATCTCTGGGCCTGTTACTTGTTTCTGCTGAACTGCTTTTCATCTGACTCTAGTAGTTTCATTTTGCATATTTTTGTTAAATGTATGTCTGGACATTGTGGGTGACACTTAGGGGAGATGATGAATTCTGTTACTCTCTTAATGCTATTGCTTTTGTTATTCTCCCTAGCAGGAAGTTATATTACTAGATGGTTGCTTCTATATATTGTCAAATTTGGGTTGTTTATATTAGGGAAACTCCAATATGGAAAATCTTGTGAAATAGACCTGAATCTGAGAGCGTGGTGCTTCTATGGAAAACCCAAAGAATCTGTATTAAAAATACAATGGCTGAATTTCACCAAGCTTACCAGGCTCTTAATTTGTCATGACACATACTCCAAATGTGTCTTCCCTGTTGTGGGAATTGGCTAAAATCTCTATTGAGCTTTCCAAACTCCCAAGATAGTACTATCCATTGACTTTCTTGCATTCTCTTATATTTAGTGGCTAAGGATTTGGAGGAAGTTTGGATCTGCATGGTAGTGTTCCATCCTACCTGGGGACATTCTCAGCCACATTTGCTGCCTAAATTAAGTCCCTTCTTAGCCCCAAATCATTGCAGCTCTGGGTGTTTGAGTTCTTACTGCCTTGCATGCACAAATGAGGAAGAAAAATCAGGTTAACGTTGTTCCCTTATGTCAAGGGTCGAGTTCTGATTTTTCTCCAGGGCCTTCAGATTTCAGAATTGTTACCTGAAAAGTATATTATAGTAGACTATAATATAAAAGTATTAATATGTAAAAGTATAATATGTAAAAATTATTAAATATAAGAGTATATTATAGTCTACTATAATAGCAGTAGCAGAACTAGAACCATTGTTTTTCTGGTTGGGTTTTTATTTTTTAAATTTTATTTGAAGGGCAGAGAGAGGGAAGAGAGGGAGAGCACCTCTCTACTGGAGCACCCCCCAAATGTCTGAAAAAGCTGGGGCTGGACCAGTCGAAGCCAGGAGGCTGGAGTTTAGTGCCGGTCCCCCATGTGGTTGGCAGGGACCCAAGTATTTGCCCTATCACTGCTGCCTCCCAGGGTAGGCATGTTAGCAGGAAGCTGGAATCAAAATTGGGTCTGAGATTTGAACCCAGGCATCCTGATGTGGGATGTGGGCATCTCAAACTGCTTCTTAACCTGTGCCAAACACCTGTTCCCTGATTGGCTTTTAGATAAGGCTCCTTTTTTCTTCATTCATTATACAAATATTTACTTGTTGAGTATATTCTATGTGCTGGGCATTTCCTCAGACTCTCATAGTGTAACAGTGAGCAAAATATAAATGCCTCATTTTCAGGGAGCTGGAATTCTGGTCAAATGGAAAACAAATAGAGGTAATGTCGTATAGTGGTAAGTTCTATGAACAAAACAGTAAAGGGGCAGAGTGACAGGGATAGGCTCAGTACAGGGTCATTACAGAAAGCTTCTCCAAAGAGCTTGCTATGAGGGCTAGCATTGTGGTGCAGCAAGTTAAACTGTTGCTGGCAATGCTGCCATCCCACATCAGAGTGCTGGTTTGAGTCCCAGCTAATCTGCTTCCTATCTAGCTCCCTGCTAATGTACCTGGGAAAGCAGCAGATGGTGGCCCAAATACTGGGACCCCTGCCATCCATGTGGGAGACCCGGATGGAGATCCTGACTCCTGGGTTCAGCCTGGACTAAACCCTGGCTTTTATGGTTATTTGGGGAGTGAACCAATGGATGGAAGATAGCTTCCCCTCTCCCCCTCCTCCCTCCTCTCTCTCTCTCTCTTTCCCTCTATCTCTGTCATTTTGCATTACAAATAAACAAATATCTTTATAAAAATAGAACTTTGAGAGCCAGTACTGTGGCACAGCAGGTTAAAGCCCTGGCCTGCTACACCTACATCCCATATGGGTGCCAATTCAAGTCCTGGCTGCTCCACTTCCAATTCAGCTCCCTGCTAATGCACCTGGGAAAGCAGTGGAAAATGGCCCAAGTCTCTGGGTCTCTGCACCTATGTGGGAGACTCAGAAGAAGCTCCTGGCTCCAGATCAGTTCAGTTCTGGCTGTTGAGGCCATTTGGTGAGTGAACCAGTAGACGGAAGACCTCTCTATGTGTCTCTACCTCTCTGTAACTCTGTCAAATAAAAATCAATCTTAAAAAAAATAAAAACTTGTTATGAGAATAGAGACAAATGAAGTGAGGAACTGCTATCTTGGGGATATTTAAGAGTATTCTAAGCTGAAGTAACAAAAGTAAATTTAAAAATTGTGAGAAAGGTGTTTGGTAGGTGTGTTCTACAAGTAAGGGGATCCATATGTTTAGAAAGAAATAATTTGGAGAAGCTTACCATGGTCCAATCACATATGATTTTGTAAAGAGCATAGATTTTAATGAATGTGACAAAAGAACAGCTTGAGTGCAGGACAGATATTCTGGCTTACATTGTATAAGAACACCTTGACTCCTGCTGGAAGCTATGTGGGAGGGGGCATTGATGATTACTCTTGTGATACTTCAATATTTTACCAGTTTGGAATCTGTATCTCCATGATGCAGATACTGGATGCTTCTACATTTTTTATGATTTATATCATTGAAAAGGAGAGTTCCTGGGAGAGGGGGAGGGAGTGTGAGGGGGGGTGGCTGAAAGGGCGTAGATAAGAGCAAGTGAGCGAGTCTCCACCTGCTGGTTCACGCAAGCAAATGGCTGCAACTGCGGGCCAGGCTGAAGCCAGGAGCCTTGACCTTCATCCGATCTCTCTGTGGGTACAGGGGCCCAAGCACTTGGGGCCATCTTCTACTGCCAACATCTCAGGCCCCACCATGAACTATTAGAATCAGAATTCTTTTTATTCCCCTTGTGAAATTTCTATTCCTCCGTATAAAATACTACCCATCCACGGGATACCACATCTGTTAGGGAAACTCCCCAGGCAGAAGTATAAAAGCTTTGTTCAATCCATGTTACTAATGTTCTACTTCAAGTTTCTATTACCCAACCTACTTCAACACACACACACACACACACACACACACACACATATGTGAATGTCCTATATGTCTGGGATGTAAGGAAATAACAGGGGGTAGGGTGTGAAGTATTAAAGAAGCGACAGGTAAACTGACAAATGTTCACCTTTCTCATTGTTTCCTGAAAGGTAACTGTGGGTCAATTACAGAGAATTTGGATTTATTTGTGGGGAAGGCAGGAAGATATATCCAATCCTATTTGGCATTGTGTGATCCATTATCTTTTTCTCAATGCCTCCTTCCTTTCACCACCCAAACTACCCATTCTGCTATGTGCAAATCAACAATTTATAGTTTTATTCTGCAATAAGCCCTTTTGGAATTGATAATTGATACTATTGGAGAAAATTTCTATTCCAAAGGTGAGAGTAGTGATTAAGATATTTTCTGATTTAGAAATTTACTTAAAAATGAATGTGAACGGGAAATCAAGGCATTTATTTTCAACAAATATTCTCACTTAGGCCCTCCTCATAGTTACAATTTTTTTATTTTGTATAAAAGTGGGGGAAGATCCGTATGCCTCCCAAATTTATATATATATTCAATGAGGATAATGTATTCCATAAAACAATATAAATAAAAACTGAAAATTATAAGGAGAAATTACTGATACATTAAATATTTTAATAGCAAAAAAGAAGGTAATTAACTCATCTTTTTTTGCTAAATGATTAATCTATAGCTCCTGAAATAACTAATATTTGAATATAATTATCACTCAATATGTACGTTTATATCATAGGAAAATAATTTAAATATTGCATTTCTTAAAAATAGCTACAACTTAATAGCATTTATTATGAACAGTTTATTTTTCCTTCAAATGTGTAAGAACTACATAAAAATAATATTTTTACAATAAAAAAAATAGACTAAGAGAATCACAGTATAAGCATCTTTAAGCCAGAATATGTTAAGAGCAATTCTGTAATGTAGTGTTAAGTGACTTACAAAATTCTAAGAGTATATTAATAGTCGTAAAAAGTATAAATGGTAACATACTGATATTTGAAATATGGTCAGTTATAAATAAAAATATGCTGTTACTTTATAAATTGCATTTTCCAAGATGCAACATAAAGGATCTCAGTTGAATTCGGCTCATAATGATCTAATATTCTCTTCAGGTAGTACTTATTTCTTGTGCCCACTGTTGGTCCACATACCTTCCATGTCTGCTTTTGCTCCATGTGGGTGGCTTGATAGGTTCTCAGGGAATACAATCTGAAAATTCGTCTGCCCCCATCTAGTCTGTTGCCTCTCGTGGTTCACTCAGCGTAGCAAGTTTTGAGTTTTTCCAATCCTCTGCACAAAGTGCTGAGAGAGATCAAACTATTGATTTGCCTTTATGGAGATTTGGTCATGGGGAAATGACTGATAAGAGGAGGTGACATCTGAAAGAACTCTTGAAAAAATGAGTGATCGGGGCCTCGGCGCTGTGGCTCAGTGGGTTAACACCCTGGCCTGAAGTGCTGGCATCCCCGTGATGGTGAAAGTTACAGACCCGGCTGCTTCTAATTCTGATCCAGCTCTGCTATTGGCCTGGGAAAGCAGTAGAGGATGGCCCAAATCCTTTGGGCACCTGGAACCACAATGGGGAGACCAGAAGAAGCTCCTTGCTTCAGATCGGCGCTGCTTCTGGGCATTGCAGCCAACTTGGGGAGTGAACCAATGGATGGAATATCTCTGTTACACTCTGCCCACCCCCCCGCACCCCTCTCTCTCTCTGTGCTCACCTCTCTCTCTCTCTCACTGCCCACCTCTCTCTCTCTCTGCACTGCCCACCTCTCTCTCTCTCTTCACTGCCCACCCTCTCTCTCTCTCTCACTGCCCACGTCTCTCTCTCTCTCACATGCCCACTTCTCTCTCTCTCTCACTGCCCACCTCTCTCCTCTCTCTCTTCACTGCCCCCTCTCTCTCTTCCTCACTGCCCACCTCTCTCTCTCTCTCTCAAGTGACCCACCTCTCTCTCTCGCATCACGCCCACCTCTCTCTCTCTCTCTCCCTGCCCACGTGTCTCCTCTCTCTATCCTCTCTGCCCTCCTCTCTCTCTCTCTCAATGTCCCACCTCTCTCTCATCACTGCCCACTCTCCTCCTCTCACTGCCCACCTCTCTCTCTCACTGCCCACCTCTCTCTCTCCACTGCCCACCTCTCTCTCTCACTGCCCACCTCTCTCTCTCACTGCCCACCTCTCTCTCTCTGCCCACCTCTCTCTCGCTCTCTCTTCTGCCCCCTCTCTCTCTCTCTCTCTCTGCCCACCTCTCTCTCTCGCCCACCTCTCTCTCTCTGCCCACCTCTCTCTCTCTGCTCCCCTCTCTCTCTCATGGCCCACCTCTCTCTCTCTCTCTTGCCCACACCTCTCTCTCTCTCTCACTTCTGGCGACCTCTCTCACTCTCTCTCTCTGGCGACCATCTCTCTCTCTCTCTCTCTCTCTGGCGACCTCTCTCTCTCTCTCTGGCGACCCCTCTCTCTCTCTCTCTCTCTCTGCGTCCTCTCTCTCTCCTCATCTCACTGGCGAACCCTCTCTCTCACTCTCTCTCTCTCTCTGGGCCGACCTCTCCTCTCCTCTCTCTCTCTGGGGCGACCTCTCTCTCTCTCTCTATCTGGCGGACCTCTCTCTCTCTCTCTCTCTGGCGAGACCTCTCCTCTCTCTCTCTCCTCTCCTGCCGACCTCTCTCTCTCCTCTCTCTGCCGACCTCTACTTCTCTCTCTCTCTGCCGACCTCTCTCTCTCTACTGCCGACCTCTCTCTCTCTCTCTCTCCTCTGTCGACCTCTCTCTCTCTCTCTCTCTCTGGCCGACCTCTCTCTCTCTCTCTCTCTCTCTCTGCCGACACTCTCTCTCACTCTCTCTCTCTGCCGACCTTCTCTCTCTCTCTCTCTCTGCCGGACCTTTCTCTCTCTCTCTCTCTCTCTCTCTCTCGGTCTGCCGACCTCTTTCTCTCTCTCTGCCGGACCTCTCTCTCTCCCTCTGCCGACCTCTCTCTCTCTCTCTCTGTCTCTGCCGACCCTATCTCTCTCTCTGTCTCGCAGACCCTCTCTCTCTCTTCTGTCTCTGCCGACCTCTCTCTCTCTCTGTCTCTGCCGACCTCTCTCTCTCTCTGTCTCTGCCGACCTCTCTCTCTCTCTGTCTCTGCCCACCTCTCTCTCTCTCTGTCTCTTGCCCACCTCTCTCTCTCTCTGTCTCTGCCCACCTCTCTCTCTCTCTGTCTCTGCCCACCTCTCTCTCTCTTCAGTCTCTGCCCACCTCTCTCTCTCTCTGTCTCTGCCACCTCCTCTCTCTCTCTGTCTCTGCCCACCTCTCTCTCTCTCTGTCTCCTGCCACCTCTCTCTCTCTGTCTCTGCCCACCTTTCTCTCTCCTTGTCTCTGCCCTCCTCTTCTCTTCTCCTCTGTCTCTGCCCACCTCTCTCTCTCTCTGTCTCTGCCCCTCTCTCTCTCTCTGGTCAGCCCCTCTCTGTCTCTGCCCACCTCTCTCTCCTCTACCTCTATCTCTCTGCCTACCTCTCTCTCTCTCTCTCT